>CM071857.1:21999619-27809619 GCA_036507275.1 Sicyos edulis | reverse complement strand
TAACAAATTGTGTCCTTGAGTTCTAAAAGTAAGGTAGATTAGCCAAAATAATCTTTTAAAGTCAAAATTCTCTAGCAACGTGGTTTTTCAATCAATATATTCTGAATAAATGATGAAATGGTTGTTGCAATGGCTTCTTCCACTTAGGGATGTGAGTTTTCTGTGCACAATTTGATGATATGTCTCTAGCGAACCTAACAGGCTAAAGCTTCATCCCAGCAGTGCCATTCCATCGCTATTTTAGACTTCTAGTGGAATGCATTATCTGCTTCCCGTCCTTTTCTTACTGTGGGTGTGCTGCCCATCTTATGTTCAACTTAACCAGATTTGTAAACTGACCCATAAGTTTTCCTCTTTGCAGACAGGAATCCTTGGTGCGATATGTGTCCTTGATGATGAGCCAATGGGATGTGGCAAACACTGTGGTCAGATTGATACTAGTTTATGTCAAAGTCGAAAAATAAGCGTTTCAATTGCTGCATTGATTCAGCCAGAGTCAGGCCCTATTTGTCTGTTCAGTACGGAGTATCAGAAGAAAATTTGTTGGGAATTTCTGGTGGCTGGTTCTGAACAAGGTATTGAAGCTGGACAAGTTGGTCTCAGATTGATTACTAAAGGTGACAGACAATCTACTGTAACGAAGGAGTGGAGCATAAGTGCAACCAGTATTGCTGATGGAAGGTCTGTCAATTATTATGAGAACTTAACTAAGAAGCTTCTCCAGTGATTTATATAGCTGCATTTTAGTTTTCCCCTTGTTTCTGCTTTTTTTCATTTTTCATGATACTGCTTTCTTAGGTATTTCTGTTGTAAGACCTGTGTTATTCTTAATTTTTTGTGAACCAGACTTAGCAGTGCTTCTCTCTCTCTTTCTTGCACTTGAGATTTTGAGATTTGTACTCTTGATCCCCTTTATAGTCTTTTGGTACTGATGAATTCTATTTAATATTTGAACTTTATTTGCAGGTGGCATATTGTAACTATGACAATTGATGCTGATTTGGGAGAAGCAACCTGCTATTTAGATGGTGGGTTTGATGGCTACCAGACTGGGTTGCCATTAAATGTGGGTGATAACATTTGGGAGCAAGGTACAGAAATTTGGGTTGGTGTTAGGCCCCCCACGGACATTGACATATTTGGGAGATCAGACAGTGATGGAGCCGAGTCCAAGATGCACATCATGGATGTTTTTCTCTGGGGAAGGAACCTAACAGAAGATGAAATTGCTGCTCTCCATTCCACTATTAGCTCTACAGACTTCAATATGATTGACTTCACTGAAGATAATTGGGAGTGGGCATATTCACCGTCTAGAGTATGTTCTGTTTTTCCTATTAAGATTTGAGAGGCAAGCTACATTCCGGTTGAACCTACTGACTAATGGATACTTTATTTGTTTTCTTCAGGTTGATGAATGGGATAGTGATCCTGCAGACGTAGATTTGTATGATAGGGATGATGTGGATTGGGATGGGCAATATTCAAGTGGTAGGAAAAGAAGATTGGAGCGCGATGGAGTAGTAGTTGATTTGGATTCTTTCACAAGGAAGTTTAGGAAACCTCGTATGGAGACATGTGAGGAAATCAACCAACGGATGCTTTCAGTAGAATTGGCTGTTAAAGAAGCCCTCTCTGCAAGAGGACAAATGCATTTTACTGATGAGGAGTTTCCTCCCAACGATGATTCCTTGTATGTGGATCCAAAGAATCCACCTTCTAAACTACAGGTACATAATTTGACTGATTATCTGCCTTTAGAGGTTCTTAGTTTGTATCATATTTTCTTCATAATTTTTTTTCTTAGGTTGTTTCTGAGTGGATGAGGCCTGTTGAGTTAGTAAAAGAAAGCAGAATAGATTCTCAGCCTTGCTTATTTTCTGAGGCCGCCAATCCATCTGATGTTTGTCAGGTTTGTCTCTTGCTAGATTAGTCAAATATAGAAAATAATTACAAATATGGTGACTTTTTAAAAAAATTAACAATTATAGTCTTTGGTATTAATAATATTGTATTAATAATAAATAATATTGTATTAATGAATATATATAATAGTACTCTAGATGCTAATACTTTAAAATTTGCCTACATTTGTAATTATTTTGTGAGAAGTGCACATCCAATACAATTTCCCTTTTAAATATTTGTCCATATAGTTTCTCCTTGCAAAAGGATATTATGTTTAGTTTATCTTTTGAATCCACCAAATATTTAAATATTTGTCCAGTTTTTGGCCGTGATCTTATCTTTAACAAGTCCACGTCTCTGTATGAATAAAACAGGGACGATTGGGTGATTGTTGGTTCCTTAGTGCTGTTGCTGTCTTAACAGAGGCTTCCAAAATTTCTGAAGTGATTATTACTCCAAGATATAACGATGAAGGGATTTATACAGTTCGATTCTTTATTCAGGTGAGGTTTTGATTATTATCATTTGGTGCTCATTCTTGTCATTAGCATGCGTTGATGAAGTAATAGGATGATATTATAGTAAACTTGACATCAGCATGGTTGGTCTAAAATTCTTCTGTTGTTCCTCGGTTACTTGCATGTAATGGGACAAAATCTTTTTTGCTTTGAAGCTAGTAACTAGTCGTAAAAAACACTAGGGATAGGTCGTCAGTGTCTAGGGTGAATTGTGACTCTTAGGCGGTGACGGTGTTATTGAGAAAAACATGTTCCTGAACTTAGGAATATAATATCAGTTTTCTAATATACATTTTTTTATATCTGTGACTGTTCGAGTTAGCTTATGCGCAGCTAGATTATTGTCACGAGACATACCGCTTGTCTCTGCAAGATGTTAATAATACTAGTAAGAAATTAATTTTTAGGTAGATGACCATCACGGATTGAACCTATCGGCTCTTAGATAGTTAAGACCCTCTTGATCAAGTTGTCATCATGCTTTGTTCAATATAAAACAAGGCATCCTCCTCCAAAAGATTGGGATCAAGACATCATGATGCTCTAAACTAACCTGTTTTTGGTTTTATAACATACCACTTTTTGGTGTTTCTTTTCTAAAACCCTATATTTAGGCCTTTGCTGGATGTTTTGCTTCTTTGTTGTTCAGCACCTTTTTATTTGTGTCGATCATTCATTGACTATCTGTACTGGCCCTGTATGGTCCTTGCCTTTATCCTCGTGTTGATAAAGCTGTACCTTCATTTTATCAATGAAATATGGTGTTTCCTATTAAAAAAAAGACGGACCCTCTTGATCAGTAAGTCACTCCCATGATGACTTTCTAATACGCGCTCTAACTCATAAGTAGATATATGTTGCTTTTTTTGTAATTTCTGTTTTCATGTATTGTGATTAATATTTTGACTATTCTCATTAGAAAAATTAATATTTTAATTAATGAATGTACCATTCTCTCTTTCTAGAGTGAGTGGGTCCCTGTGGTTGTCGATGACTGGATCCCATGTGAATCACCTGGGAAACCTGCATTTGCTACTAGTAGGAAAGGTAATGAGCTTTGGGTGTCCATATTGGAGAAAGCATATGCCAAATTACATGGGTCTTACGAAGCATTGGAGGGCGGTCTAGTTCAGGATGCTCTGGTAGATCTTACTGGTGGTGCTGGTGAGGAGATTGACATGAGGAGTGCACAGGCTCAGATTGATTTAGCTAGTGGTAGGCTATGGTCTCAATTGTTGCGCTTTAAACAAGAGGGATTTTTACTTGGTGCTGGCAGTCCATCGGGTTCAGATGTTCATATTTCCTCTAGCGGCATTGTGCAAGGACATGCCTACTCTTTGCTACAGGTTAGTTAATTTTACCTGTGAATTTGATAAATTTATATGGATATACTCTTCGAATTTTACAATGAAGAATGTCCAATCTTGTAATGAATATTCAGGTCAGAGAAGTTGATGGCCACAAGCTTATTCAAATACGAAATCCATGGGCCAATGAGGTTGAGTGGAATGGCCCTTGGGCCGATTCTTCACCCGAATGGACTGATAGGATGAAGCACAAGCTAAAGCATGTTCCACAGGTCTGTTCTTCTGTATTGTTTGCCAGTTTTATTGTAAGAGGAAAGGGTTTCTGAAGAAAATATGCTAAAATTGAAAATGTGTGGTCTTTACATAGTAATCATATAAAATATGAAATTGTATACTGAAGCGTGACAAAAAATTGCGTTCTCATCATAGTAATCATATGAGACTTGAATTTATAAACAGTGGCTGACATAATTGTTTTTTTTTTTTTTTTTAATGTTTTGTATGTGGTTTGCAGTCCAAAGATGGAATATTTTGGATGTCATGGCAAGATTTTCAGATACACTTCAGATCAATATATGTTTGTCGGATCTATCCCCTAGAGATGCGCTACTCTGTTCATAGCCAATGGAGAGGTTATAGTGCTGGTGGCTGTCAAGATTATGATACATGGCATCAAAATCCACAATTTCGACTTAGGGCTACAGGGCCAGATGCATCATATCCTGTACATGTATTCATAACCTTAACCCAGGTAATTCTCCTTTACTTGAATTTGAAAATGTTATCCTCCTGATACATTATTTACTTAAGGATTATACATTTCTAGGGCGTGAGCTTCTCAAGGACTGCAGCTGGTTTCAGGAACTATCAATCAAGTCACGATTCGATGATGTTCTACATTGGAATGAGAATCTTGAAAACCCGTGGGCGTCGAGCAGCTTACAATATTTACCTGCATGAATCTGTTGGCGGCACCGACTATGTCAATTCCCGGGAAATTTCATGTGAGATGGTTCTTGAACCTGATCCAAAGGGCTACACAATTGTGCCTACAACGATACACCCTGGTGAAGAAGCACCATTTGTTCTCTCGGTGTTCACCAAAGCATCGGTAACCTTGGATGTCTTATAACACACGTGCTCATCTCTTCAGCTGGTTTTATCATATAAAGTGAGATGCCTGTGTGCATCGCCAACATTTTGAGTAGCTTGGGCTGGCGGCCTGTTTTCTGCTTCAGGGGTTTCATTGACCTATTATTCACGATTGAATTGCCTGGTAAAAATCTTCTTTCCCAAGTTCATTATTTTTTCCCCTTTTGTCCTCAAGGGTGGCGTGATAGTCGAAGATTTGGGTTTTGAAGATGTGCTCCCCTCAAGGTCCCTAGTTCGAGACTCACTTGTGACATTAATTTGTCGACACTTCCCGTGTCTCCATTCCTTCGATATCTCCCAATGCCTGACCTAGGGATGGTCGTGATTACCCCAGGTATGTTGGATCGAAGCTCTGATTTTCCGGTTTTCAAAAAAAATAATTTTTTCCCCTTTAATGTGTATTTGTAACAACACAAAATAATTACGCCGAACTTTAGTTGTACAACATATTTAGCAACCCAATCCTCGTAAACTTGATTGCAAGCAGACGATACATTCACAACTCTCACAGCTCCTTTCAAGAGGACAAGGATGGCTGAAACTAACCTGAATCTATTCATCTCAGGTTGCAATGTTATATATCCTCAGCCTCTAAGGAGCAGCCCTTCTGGCGATTCTATAGATAAAAGCAGATGCGGTCACAAGTCCGACATGAGCTCGAAGCACGAGATATACTATCCTGAATGAGCGGTGACACCTACGAAGATGTTAAAGCAATGATGGTGCACAACAGATTTTTACATCAGGTACTTCTGCCTAGTGTTGTATATAGCTAGATTTTGTATTTAACTACAGGTATTGTAATGTAAATTTATTTCTGTATAATTTTGGGTGGAGGCGCGAAAGTAATAGGAAGCAAAAATTAGCAGAGTCTAGTCAGTTTGGGGAATATAGAGAAAGCAATGCAGCTAGGGGCATGCTTCTGCTTCCAGCTGCAGTTTTGTATGCTTTAACACGCGGAATATCAAGTTCAACTGTACAAAAATGCATTTTTCTTTCAATATATAATCTTTTATTTTAGATCCGAGTCTCGTAAACATCCTTGATTCGGTTTCAACTTTATATAGTGTATATATGAGAACTTTAAAAGAAAAAAGGGTCAATAAAGAGGCAGATGAGTGTTGTGGAGAATCAGTGTGGGTGTCCCCAAGGGATGGCGTAGTGGTCGGAGACTTGGGCTTTGAAGGTATACACCCTTTAAGGTTCTGAGTGGTGTTTGGTTTAGGGACGGGCGTGGTTATTCTTGTTTAAAAAAAAAAAAAAGAATTAGTGTGGGGTTGGCATTTGATTCTGAATTGTGTATGAGTTCAACAACAGTTAAAAATGTAGTAAGATTTTACAGATGACAGGGTGATTACCAATTTAAATAAGTTTTATTTTTTATTTTTTATGAGTTCTTTGCATAAGTTTGCATAAGCTCGTTTGGACATTCAGAGATTAACAACAAAATAAAAATGTTTTAGGTAAATTTGGGCAACTAAAAGTGTTTTAGGTAAAATTTGGGCAACTTGGAAGGAGAACTGCCGAATTTTACAAGAATGAGCAAAGACTTCAACCTCAATGAGGTTATTTTATTTTATTAATATGGGTAAAAAGGGGTGTTTGCTTGTCATATTTAGAGAAGATTTAAAATGAGAATTTACGAACTAAAAAACACCGGCTCCAAATGAATTTTTATAATTAGCTTTACTCATTTCTAATAATTCATTTATAATTTCTTAATATTAACTATTCATTTCTAATCATTTTAAAATTTGTATCCTACTCTTCTATATAAAAATCATATTTAAAAGATTTTTTTATTACAATTTACACTTTTTAACTGCTAAAAATAATTTCTTAAATTAATTTCTCGTCCAAACACCAAGTGCGAGTCTAACTTTATTTTGATTTTTCTATTATTATTTTGTCATCGATATTTGTCCCGGCCAATATATGCTCACACTTTAATACATAGACACGTGATTTTTTAGTTCCAAGTCACGTAATTTTTTTCTTCATTAATTTATGTTTAAATAACAGCATAATTATTTTCTAAAAAATATGTCTAAATTGAAATAATCTATATACATATTAGACAAAAGTAGGATTTTGGCCTGAACTGTAACTTTAATCCTTTGGTCTAATAGATCTTCCTAAGATATCGATTATATATATATATATATATATATATATATATATATATATATATATATATATATATAAACGTTGGTTTAATTGGTTGAAGTCTACTACTTATGACATGTAAAATTTAAACCATACTAATTTTTGAAGACCTATTAAACACTTGGAGAGTTGAGGAATAGGCTAAGATTGTATCCATTTGGACTTGGCGAAGTTGGAACTCAATTAAAAAAAGAGGGTTAAATTGGTAATTTACCCTGATTTATAAACAAGAAAATTTGAATGTTGAATCTTTCCAAGTGTGATATTCTTCCAACCTATAATACATTTAACCACTAAAACCTTATTTTTCTCTTAAAAAACATTTAAAAAAATTAACTAAGAATATTAGAAGAGTGGTTATAATTTACGACACATCCTTTTATTAAATAAAGTGGTGGTGGTAACCATTACATGGAAAGGAAGAAGCAAACCATGACTTAAAAATGAAGAAAGCAAAGCACAAACTTCAAAATCCAACCAGTGAAAAGGAAAAAGTAAAATCATTTCTAATGAATTAAATTTTACTCAATTACTCAATTAGACAATTAGCAAGTCAAATAGTATCACTAAAACTCAAGTGACATGATGTATAACTTGGAATCCTCCCACTTAAATATTAAATATTGTTGAACTAACAAAAAGAAAGGAAGAAAAAAAAAGCCAAATAGCATTAGAAGAAATTGGGTGACTTACATTACAACCATCTCACATTCCGAAAAAATGCCCAATCAATTTCAACCAAAAGTCCACTATTCTATCTCTTTCTCCAAAAATATGGCTACCAAACAAGAAGTTATTCTATCCATATGTCTCCAACTTGTGTCTCTTTATTGTTTGGTCCAGTCATTCTGAGTCACTCTCCATACTTGTCATGGCCTTCAATCCTCTGGGTCTCTGCATCCAAACACCACACCCAAGTTATTTTTATTACTACTTATTAGAAAGAGAAACAAAGAAAAAGAGTATGGAATGGATTGATAAACTTGATTATACTGTCAGGTTGCAGATTCTCAACATCTTTTACACAACATTTGATCACTGAATGTTTACTTGAAGAAAGTGTTTTACCTTCTTTGAAGTCTTTTTCTCCCTCACTTCATACCTCTCTTGACACAAGTCTGATAGCCATGAGCCTGGCATCACAAGCTGCATCCACACAAAGAGTTAGCTTATTTTCGATCCAACCCCTTGGTCTGACCCAGGATTTGCTAAGAACACTTACAACTAAGCTTTTCTGCAGCAACTTGGCTCTCTTTTTAGGCCTTTGAGGAAGTTTGCACCCTTTCATGGCCATGAAGTCTTCTTCCTTCTCCTTGCTAGATAGAGAAATGTAGAGCCTTGGCCAGACAAATCCTTTTCGGTCGTTCCCAGTGGGAAAATCCATTGACGCCTTTTCGTCCACGCCCATCGAACCCCTTGTTGTATAGTATCGATCTTCCTTTTCTGGTGATGTTGCTACTGTTTTTTGATTTTTAGTTGGTGTAACAATGTTCCTGTGACCAAACACAGTATCTCAACAAAATCAGCATCAATAATAGCCTACATGATTCAGTAAATCCTGAGGTTTCAAGTGGAAGGACTGAAATAAAGAATGCTTAAGATATACATAAAGATCAAACAACATACAATCCAATAACAAACTCTTCTCCTCAACAACATTTCAAACGAGGCCCCAATTGAAATTATTGCATTCAAACAGAAAGATTCAACAACAACTTCTCTAGAAAGAGTGAATTATGATCTTGCTTAGATGTGTGAAACTAAAACCTAAATCATGAACTTGTTTTAAAGTGGCCCATAACCTAAAACTCGTTAGATCAAAGAGCACAATAGAATCAAATAGAAAAGAAGGGTGGAACATGATCTTGTTTTAGGCAAATTCAAAACCGTAACCTCTTGATTATTAGGCATACATGATGTCAATTGAGTTCAGGGTTGGCGGAATGATCTTGTTTTAAGCTCTTCAAAACCTAAAACTTGTTGGATTAAAGAGGAGGGAAGAAGAAGTTCAACTTCTTCCTTACAATCCAACCCCCAAAATAAATAAATAAACAAACAAACAAAGAGAGGAAGGAACAAAGAAAAGGCAAATAGAGTACAATCTTTTTGTCATTGATTCAGGAATCCAGTTTCTTACTTGTTAAGGCGATGATTATGCTGAGTAGATGAAGTTTTCTCAGCTGCAACACCGCGGCGATCGCCATTAGAACAAACTTTCTTCTTTCCTAAACATTCAGGTTTACTAATAACTCTTTGTGGTTCCTTAACCTTCATATATCTCATCCTCTTCCTATTTCCCCACTGCAAAACAAAATCTGTTTCACCTGATTTATTGCTTTTCTGAGCTATACTTTCGTTTTCCATATCTCTGCAACAAAAATCACAATCACCCACTTTCTCTATTCCACAAACAAACACTCCAAAACCAACAACAAAAAAAAAGAACCCCACAAAAAAAGAAAGCCAAACTAACCTCAAGATCCAACCCCAAAACTCAATGGATTATTATCAAACACGATTTCCCTCTAATAACCATACATTACAATCATAACCCACCTGCAATTTTCACTACAAACAAAAGGATTCACCAAAAAAAGGTCTAAACAAAGCCCCATTGAGCCATTACCAGATTCAGAGTCACCATTCCAACTTTCCCTAAAATTAAAACAAAACCCACAAAAGAAAAGGAAGGGAAAAGAAGATTACATGTCGAAATCACATCAAAGAAGGTTCTCCCTCGCTGTAAACTCCAATAAGAACAGTGCTGCAATGGAATCTCCAGTAAAAAGAAGCGTTGAACCGGCTGAGAGAAAAATGAAAATGGGAAAGCAATCTTCAATGGATGAAGGTGAGAAAAGTGGCTACAATGGAAGAAGAGCCATTGAAGATTAATGGGTTTCAGTTAGTTTTTACCATTAAGAGGAAACAGAGAAGAAAAATCGGCCGCTCTTCAGTTTAGCTGCAGAGAAGAAGCTTTTCTCTCCTTCTCTTCTTTCCCTCTTTGTTTGTTTCTGTGTTTTCAGTTTTTCACCCTATTCTCTTTTTTTCATTTTAAAAATCATAAGGAAAATTGTGGAATCTTTGTGGCCGTTGGATTTTATTTTACGGTCAGATGAAGTTCGGGTCGACCCGATTGGGGTTTTTTCCTGTGCACGTGAAACCGGGTTGATGAATTCAAACGAAATCTATTGAATGAATTTTGCGAATATTTCACTATTAAGAGAAGCTGCAATCTGCTGTGGCTCGTGTACACCATTTTAACTAATTGATTTGTGACACGTCATCCACCCTTGATCCATGCCACGTCATCAACTCCTTTTATTTTTTGGTCGAAAAAACGTTATCAACTTCCTAAGGGCCGTTTGTTAGGCAAATTTAGATACTATTTAGTTTTAGGATTTAATTACCTCTTTCTTGAAAATTTACGTCTAAACGAGTTTTCACTAATTCTTCTTCATTTTTATTTTTAAAAGTAGCTCTCATTTTTAATCATTCATTTATAACTATTCTATCATTTTTAACCGTTAATTTTTAATCATTCATTTCAAATCAATGGAAGTAACTCATTTTCAACAATTCATTTTAATAATTTCTTTTTTAACTACTAAAAATAGCTATTAGTTTTAAATCTATATTCAAACAAGATTTTGATTCTAACTTCTCTATACAAAAACTACATTTTGACTATAACTCTCAATTTTTAACTACTAAACATAACTCCTCAATATAACTCCTTAACCTAAATCCTACCTAAATATGTCAAACAAACAGCCCCAAACACATTAGATATTTTATTTTTATTTGATTCAACGATGGAGATGGAGACGTGAACACATGACCTCATGTCTTCTGCTATTGTTCTTGTTGAGCATTACATTAGGAGTACACAAGAACCGAAAAATTGCTCTATCCAACTCAAGTCGTAGAGGTTGAGCTGGGTTATAAATTTATTTGAGGTGGTTGGGATTATGATTTTCTAATTTTCAGGTTAGGCCGGTTCTAAGATTGACCAATCTTTTGCTCGTTCAATAAATATAAATATATATTTATATTTATATATTTGTGTGAGTTTGAGCATGAGAGAGATTAATTAATAAGAATCTTAATATATCGATAAAAAAATGTACTAGTAGGATATGTAACATATATTCATGTATTTCATGCATGTTTTTTTGTTTGTTTATAAGAATTGATTTTTTTTTCTTTAACAATAGAAAGATGAGTTACACGACTTGAGAATCCAACCCAACTTAAAAATATAAGTTTGGGTTGGATTGTTCTAATATATAGTATTAGACGCTCCAACGGTTGATCAAACTAAAAATTTCGATTGATTAAAAGAGTCATATTTCAACCCAACTCGAATTATATACATCCTACATGCATTACATTTGTATTTCACCATATGAGAAAGCGAAGATAAAATTTCTAACATCGAAAGTTCTTATACGTGATATATTGTGTTATGTTCATTTTCACACTTTCATCCTATCACATTTATCTTGGTAATAGTAGAATACTTTGCTCCTAATTCATTTTAGATATTTTAGACCCTATTTGATAACTATTTCATTTTTTGTTTTTTGTTTTTAATTTTTCATTTTCAGTTTTTAGGTTTTTATTTTTAAAAATAAAATCCGTAGATGTTTGATAACTTATTTTAGTTTTCTGTTTTTAGAAATAAAAAATTAAAAAAACATGTTCGATAACTGTTTTTTATTTTTAAATATCACATTTTGTTTTTATTTTTTTAGTTTTCTACTCTTTATTCTTAATATTTTCCTAATTTTTAAAAACGAAAACAAAAACTTGTTTCTAAAAGCTACTTTTTTAGATTTTAAAATTTCAAAAACAAAAACCAAAATTGGTTATCAAACAAACATGTTTTTTAAAAGTTAAAAACAAAAATAAAAAACCAAAAACAAAATGGTTATGAAACGGGGTCTTAGTCTTTCTTTTTAGGTATAAAAATAATTACTTATTTTCAAAATGACAATTTTAATTTTTATAAAGCATAATTTGATGAGTATTATTATTCTATTTTAATATTGCTTACTTAAATATCTACCCAGATTAACTATGTCAATATTGGATATACATATATATGAAGTCTTATTATCCGTTTATTTAACATTTGGTAACAGATCAGTGAAGGTTGGTGGCGTAGTTGATTATCTTTTTTGGTATAAATATGTTTCAACTCCACGGTTACGAGTTTGAACTCTAACTCAAAAATCAATATTTGACTTTCATATTATTTGAATGCAGTTGTGTCCTCTATACAGAATTTATTGGTTTCCCCAATTTATACTTAAAAAAAACACTTAGGTAACAGATTAATGACATGCACAAGTGGTATATATAAAATGCCGTTTAAATAAACAAGGTATATAATGTAAAGTCCTGTTATTAATTTAATGCATTGTCATTTCTTTTTCAATCAGTAAACATTAATCCTTAAATTAATTGCTAAAGTAACCATAATTTAATGACAATCATGTATTTAAGGTAACTTTTTTTTTGGGAGATCTATGAAAAGAAGAGCAATATCAGGTGTATTAATAAACAACAGATTTGTATACTCAAAATAATAATAATAATAATAATAAACAACAGATTTGTAGTTCAATCTCATAATTTATTTGTTTATTTTTTTTAAAAAAGTAGAGATTTAGATTTGTGTGATTCTTCGAATATTGTTGAACTAAAAAAAATTACAAACGGATCCATGCAAATACATATATTTTTTTTGAGAACATGCAAATATTTCGCATAATATAATAGTTGTTTATTAATCAAATGACATTTTTGTTGAAAGAAAGTTAAAAAATGCAAATCCCATTCTTGATTAGGTATATATATGTGTGTATAATACATAGTTTTAATGGTGAGTTAAATTCAATCATTCAATGCCATAAAAAAAATTCAATCATTCAATGTCATAAAAAAAATTCAATCATTCAATGTAGACAAGTTCTTTTTCCAAGAGAAAATAAATTTTATAAGTGTTAATAAAGAATACTGATGACAATATATTGATTCTGATTGAAAAAGGTTTATAATGGACATAGGAAGCTACTAATATGTTATTTTATTTTGTGCAGGTTTATTTTTTTGAGTATATATCGAAAGAGAGGGGACAATAAACCTTACATAGAGAATATCATTGTTCTCAAATAAATTAGAGTCAAATATCAATTCTCAAGATCGAACTTATGACTATAATGTTGAACTGATTTTGGGCTTGTTTTCAATCCATTAATCATCACACAAAAATATAGGGTCTTAATTCTTAAAGTAGGGTTACTATTTTATTTGACACCCTATAACAGTATCAATTTCTGCAACCCAATTAAAATCCTTTATATTTATCTTTATTCTACTTTATCTTTTCACTTTAAAAATAATTGAGAAAGAAGTAACAAATGCTTCAGAAAAAAAATGTTTCTTTTCGGCAACAACTTCTTTTCCTTTAACTTTCCATATTAATACCTCTAACTTTGAATAATTATTCCATAAAAAAGTAGATAATTGGAGCTTATGTTTCAAAACTAAATGAAGAGAGGAGTCCACATTTCGTCAAAATTCTTAATTAAAATACGAGCGATCTTATTCTTATTGCAATAAATAAATAAATATTAAACAAAAGTTCCCTAAAGAGATAGGTGGGTTGGAAATTGCCGATAAAGTTTGATGAAGATAATAATAATATAAGTAGTGGGTGACTTAGAGTGAGGAAGTTTTTAGTAGTTTAGATTTAATGAATTTTGATACATATTAGATAACTTATCATTTGAATGAGTTATGATTCATATTAAATAGATGTAAGGTTTTATTTCAACTTGATAAGTAAGTCTCAAATCTGAGACCTTGAAAAAAGTATTTACTCTTAAAATCCAAGTTTTCGACCAACCGCACCACCCCTGATGGCATTTCAACCCGACAAGTAAGTCTCAAATATAAGTTGGATAAGGCTAAGTATGAGCTATCCAGTACTACATAATGGAAAAGGCTAATGCAAGCTATCAAATAGTACGAGTTATCCAGGATAAGGCTAGGTACGAGTTATTGAGGATATGACTAGGTACCAGCTATCTAGTGCTACAGATTGGAAAACACTTTTAGAGATTATTAAATCTGAAAAGTGTCCCAATTATAGAAAACATTTTTAGGAGATTATTCATTTAATCCCAAAAATGTAAAATTATGAAAAACATTTTAGGAGATTATTAAATCTCAAAAGTGTCCAATTTATAGAAAACATTTTTAGGAGATTATTCGTTTAATCCCAAAAATGTAAAATTATGGAAAACACTTTGAGGAGATTATTAAATCTCAAAAGTGTCCCATTATAGAAAATATTTTTAGGAGATTATTCATTTAATCCCAAAAATGTAAAATTATGGAAAACACTTTTAGGAGGTTATTAAATCTCAAAAGTGTCTCATTATAGAAAACATTTTTAGGAGATTATTCATTTAATCCAAAAAATGTAAAATTATGGAAAACATTTTAGGAGGTTATTAAATCTCAAAAGTGTCCCATTATAGAAAACAATTTTAGGAGATTATTCATTTAGTCCAAGAAATGTAAAATTATAGAAAACACTTTTAGGGGATTATTAAATCTAAAAAATGTCCAAATTATGGAAAACCTAGATTAATGAACCTACTCTTGAAATTTAGACTAAATATTTTGTCTAAACTCAAGAGTGGGGGCAACTGTTATGGGTGAAATTTGTGGTCAAAACCTAATAAAACTCACAAACTCAATTACAAGAGGCTAAACCCAAAAACGGGCTCGGCCCAAGAAAGGATATTTTCTTAAATTAGAAATATTTAATAAAAGGAATATTTCTATAATTATAATTTATTTTTACCAAAAGTTGCCACCTGTCGGCCTCCTATATATTCGTAAGCCAATTAGTCATGAGGTAAGCTAATTCTAAATCATAGAAACAACTCCTCTACACTTTTTGACTTCGACTCACTTAGGCATCGGAGGCTCCGTGGCTCACACCACACTGGTGTCCATTGATTATTGTTTGTTTTGCAGGTTTTCGTCCCAACGAAATACAAATTCACCGTTGATCCTGGAGACCAAATTTTGGCATCAACAGTTGGCGCCATCTGTGGAGAGGGAAGAGGAAGAGGAAGAGGAAGAGGATGAAGGTACCACCATATACTCCCAAAATCCAAGTCTTCGATCAACCGCACTATCTCTCATGACAAAGTATATAAAACTTTTCAAAGTTAAAATATTTATGGTGATTGGATTTCGGGGTTTAGGAGGGAAGAGGAAGAGGATGAAGTTGTTTTTAATACATCACAACTTCTCATCAACCCTTCATCAAACCTCTAATCTAACCTTATAAAATATCATTTCAAACTTTATCTATTCTCAACCATATAATATAAAGTAAAATATATTAAATTTATAAATTGATACAAATATACAAAGATTACAATACAATATTAATCCTCGAACAAAGTTTTTGCAACATCTCTTCTCCAAAATATTCATCTTCAAACAAGTAATCTATATCTCTATGCCATTTCACTTCCTCTTCCTCTTTTACTTTTTTTTTACTTCCTCTCCTCTCATCAACTCTAAAATCGAATGAAAGATATCAAAAATCAACTTCAATATTAATTTGTAGTATGAGACTAAATTTATAAGTTATTTGCCCCTTGTTTTGATTGATTTTATTTAGAGAGTAAAAAAGGTTTTATTTAGCACACAACATTTAAGGATAAAAATTTAGATTTATAATCTCTTAATCATAAGTATTACTTCATATCATTTGGCTTATGCTCTTATTTACTTGAACAATAAAAAGTTCAAATACTTTTTTGTTTGATGTCCATAAATGTATGGATCAATTTACAAGCAATTTAACTATTTTTATTGAACAACGGGAATTATCTTTGTCATGTTTATTTTTCCAGTAACCAAAATCAACTATCATGTCCAAATATTTCACTAATGATCTCAATTATCAAAGTGATGATAAATGTATTTTCATGCTTTTGAAAAGTATTGAATTTGGTATAAAAGCCAAGAATATATAGAATACTAAGGGGTGTTTGGGCCACCAAGAATAAGGGAGATGATGAGAAAGGAAATAGAAATGGGAATGATTCCCCGTGTTTGGGCCATCGGGAATCATTCTCCCCATAATCACGCTTTCCAAAAATCATTTTTTTAATTCTCTCCTAACTATTTATTCTCTCTTCAACAACTTTTCGTACATCACATCACTATTTTACACTCATATCATTTTCATTATTTTATATTTCTCATAATCATTACCTTTATTTCAAGTAAAAATAATCATTCTCTCCATAATCATTACTTTCACCCCAAACACAAATAACCATTACTTCATAATATTCTCCTCCTTATTTTCCTCCTCATTACCATTCCCCTTGCCCCAAACACACCCTAAAAGTAGATGGGCAAAAAAACAAGCTTTTAAAATGCAAGCACTTAAATTTCTTAAAAAGAAAAAAGCATATGACCAAGTAAGAAACCAAAAAAAAAAAAAAGAAGTAAAAGAAAAAGACATCTTTCCAATTGCCAATACGAGCAGTTGCTCAGCGGCACTAGTGTATGCCCAATGACTTGAGGTCTTGGGTCCGAATCCCCCACCCCCAATTGTTGTAATCTAAAAAAAGACATCTTTCCAATTATGTGTAAATGCCTTTTGGGTTGAAAATTGAGGGATGAGTACGCCCAATTAGTACAATGTTCATTGCTTAGTGTGCTCTAATTAAACTCAATAAGCCCAGTCTTCAATCTTTCTTTGGGAAACCCAACTATCTGGAATTTCAAAATTAGATTCAATTTCAATTTGAGAGAGAGAAATAACACAGTTTAGAGGTTTAATTATCTTGGACCTCTAAACTTTGAATAATACTTTTCTTTTTGGAAGATAACTTTTACAACTTTTTCACTTTTTATTCTAACAACATTCAAATTTGATTCAAAGTTTTTCCCAAGTCTTTCTTTCTAGGACAATTTTGAAAAATTCAAATTCAAGATTCAATTTTTGAAACATATGAATCCTATTCAAACAATCATTAAGTGGACATGGACAATGCACCAACTCAAAATTATTGTTAAAATATCAATTTCAATCACTAACCAACTAATGCTTCATACTTAACAGCAAGCTTCTTTAATATTTGATTTTTAACCTTTTAAATCACACACGTCAATGTTACATTTGCATCTTAATCCGAACAATGATTTAATCCAATAAATTTCCAAATTCCTTGTGTTATATACGGATTCAAATTTCAAATATTGTTGCATTAAAAAAAACTATATACTTATGCATATATAATTTTTTAGCTAAAAAAAGCATATATAACTTTTACTCTCAAGAAAATATTGCTTTAGATCTATTTAAAGTTCGAGGATTTTGCATTTATAACAAAAAAAGAGAAAAATATTCTCATCTATAACACAAAATCAAAATTAATTCATTTGGAGTAGAAAATTTAAATTGAGTTTTATCACTAGTTGAGAATTCAATCAATGATAGATTTATTCTATCATTGCTTGGGTTTTTTTTTATCAGTGATAGAAATTCAAATTGAGTTCTATCACTAATTAAGTGATAGAAATCAATATGTTATAGATTAATTTTTAAAAAATGTGTTGGTGATGGTAAATTCACATAAAGTTTTAGTTATTACTTTCTCTAATAACATTACAATTAAGCTAACAACAATAATAGTTTAACTAATATAAATTTTTTTGTGATAAAATAAATGTTATGAGTTCAAATCTCTCGTTACATTTGTTGCCTAATTTAAGCAAACATTAAAATTCATTTATATATAATATATATATATATGAAAGTGGAAAATCGAGTCATCTATCTTTAAAATGATTTTATTTTTTAAAAATCAACCTTTGAAATGATCATTTGTACTTTATTATTAATAGTGTATTAAATATAGTATTTTTTTTTCATTCAACAACAATTATTAGATTAGACACTAAAAAATCTCCCATAATACATTTTTTTTTTTTTCAAGGAAAACATACTCTATATATCTTAACACCATAATTAGCATAATCTCACCAATAGCATATAACCAACAAACTCACAATGCTTGAAAGAAAAAAAAAAGAAAAAAAAAGGGGTCATCATCCTTTAGTTGAAAGACCCAAAACCAAACAGCTCAACTCTTTGATTTCCCACCAAGCAAGAAAGATACAAAAGAGGAAAAAACTCCATATGAATGAGATAATTTATAACAATAATATACATTGTTTTTGAAAAAGGAAAAGATAAAAGTGGGAATTCCTTCCAAATAAGATGCCAAAAAACAACAATTTACATCCTAACAAAAATAGGGTGGCCCTCAAGACAGCTGTTTGCATACACGCCACCAAATCAAAGCACCCTCTGAAAATCTTAAATAAAATAAAATAAGGTTAAAATAGTATTTTTGATATTTGATTTTTAGGGTTTATTTCCTTTTTTTTTAATTTGATTTTTCGGGGTTTTTTTTTTTTTTTTTTGAGAACTCAGGATTATTTCCTTGTGTATATAAATTCCAAATACAACAAAGATAAAATGTAAACACATTTTTAAAATTGAAACCAAATCTAATAAAAGTAAAATTGTAAAGAAAATTAACAAGAAATTTACCTAATGACCAGTTTTAAGTTTTTTTTAAAGAATATATATAGATTACAATCGACCATTATTTTTATTTTAATTAACAATATTTTAAAGTGGAAAGTTTAAATCAAAAGAGCAATACTTTTTTTTAGTATATATTGGGAGAGGAAGACAAATACTGATTCGAACCTGGTGTTGAACTGGTTCGCAACAAAACAATAAAACCATTACTCTTTACATTAATCAAAACTATTTTTTTAAAAAATAAAAATATATGGTTCTAAAATGAGTAAGTATTTCTAAAATACTCATCTTCCGTCAAAAGAGCCATACTTACCCACCTTTATAATTTATGGTTCTAAAATGAGTAAGTATTTTTAAAATACTCTATCAAACTTAGGTAAGTGTTACTCTAACTCAAAACTTTTTATTTATGGGGATTTTGCATGTATATTAAAAAAACAAAATAATTCCATGTATAACACAATTTCCAAACTTATTCATTTGTAGCACAAAAATGATTGAAGTCTATCAATTTGCATTGTTCAATTACTTAAAATTGATTGAAGTCTATCAGTTGAACTGATAGAAGTATAATAATGATGTTAGAATAACAATTTTTGACAAAATGTGTTATGCGTAAAATTATTTTAAAAAATTCACTACAACAGTTGTAACGAAGAGCAAAAAATATGGGACAAATTCGCTTTATTTATTTGATGATACTTAAAGTGTCACATTAACTATAATATTTTAACTAAACAAAAGAATATATATTGTGTGTGTGGGGCTATAAATACCAGCAAACCCACCATCATTACCCTTGACAAAAGCCTCTGTTTCAAAAAAAAAAATCCAAGAGAAACCCATTTGAAAGCTCAAATCTTTTAGAAGAAAAAAAAAATCAAAGGTTTAAGCTAATTTGTTTGGTTTTGATTCATTCATCAATGGAGGCAATGAAGTTTCAAGTTTTGATATTGGTGACAATTGTTGTGGCTTTGTCATCCTCCATTGTTGCAGCTCAACAAGCTCCTGCTCCAAGCCCCCATTCTGATGCTCCAACTTCTTCTCTCCCAACTTTAATGGCTTCTCTTGCTCCTCTTCTTCTTCTTCCCTTTTTCCTCTAAATTTCATCTTCTCTTTTAATAAATTTCTCTCACCATTTATTATTGTAACTTTCTATGGATTATATATCTATTATTTGTCTTGTAAGTCTAAACCAATTTTCTTCATATTTTTTTTCTCTAGAAATTATGGAATATCTATGAAGGGAAAGATTGGAGAGATGGGTTGGTGTTCTTTTTTAAGGATTTATTAGGGCTTGTTGATTGTGAGGTGATGATTCAATTTGTTTTTGGTGTGATTTTGGATTATTAATTTTATGTATATTTTCAATGTTTCATGCCTATGTTTTTACTCTCTAATTATCTTTTGATATCATGCAATTTTACTTGGATTAATAGTTAAAGTATATACGACCTCAAAAAAAAAAAACGGCAAAGTCCATATTTGTTTATTTGAAGTTAAATGGTTAAAGACCTTCTTTCATAACCATTTCATTTTGTTTTTTGTTTTTATTTTTTTAAAAACGTGTCGGTTTAATAACCAATTTTGATTTTTGTTTTTAAAATTTTAAAAATATTAAAGAAATTCTAAAACAAAAAAGTAGTTTTTAAAAACAAGTTTTTGTTTAAAAAAAAAGTATGAAAAGAACAAGAATAAATAGTAAAAAAACTAAAAAAATTCAAACAAAATGTAATATTTGAAAACAAAAATAGTTATCAAACATGTTTTTTGATTTTTCATTTTTAAAAACATAAAACCAAAATGAGTTATCAAATATATATAATTTTTATTTTTTAAAACAAAAAACCAAAAATAAAAAATAAAAAATAAAAAAATGAAATGGTTATAAACAAAAAAAAAGGCCTTAAATTTTTCAATGTATTTGTTGTGTACTAAACAAACAAAAAAAAGGCCTTTTGATATCAAAATATTCGGAAACCATGCAAGTATTTGAGGACATTTCTTTTTATATTAGTTCTATTAATTAACGAGAGCAGAAATTAGTCAATTGAGATAATATATAATTTGATAAATTAAGAAATTATGAGTTTGAATGTAGGTTATAAAAAAACTATACCCAAGTAAGAAAATAATTATGAAATATCACTACTGGCAAATAAATATAAATGAAATATATAATTAAATTCAAAATATGAAAAGCATGTTTGAGACAAAATAAAAACATAGCACATGGTGTGGTTCAGTGGATGAGCTGTGGCTTTAAAGGCAGGACCTCCATTATTGTCAAACTTTCAAATGGAGGACACAAAACAAAGAAGAATGTCCTATGGATTAAAATACGGGGATTTTGCATGTATATAAAAAAATGGCAAAATATTTCCATCTATAGCACAAAATTCAAAATAATTTCATTTGTAGCAGAAAATTCAAATTGATTTCTATCACTCGTCGAGTTCTATTAGTGATAGAATTCAATCAATGATAGACTCATTCTATCACTGCTTAAGTTTTCAATCAGTGATAGAAATCTAAATTGAGTTCTATCACTAGGTGAGTGATAGACTATCATTAGGTGAGTGATAGAAATATATATGCTATAGATGAATTATTTTAAAAATTATGCTACAAATATAATACAAGAGATAGAATATGCTGCTGATGGTAAATTCTCTTAAAATATTGTAATTTCAATTTCAATTTTAATTTCAAATTCAAAGCTCTTTTAAACCCAACAAAACTCAATATGATTAGGGCAGTAGTAGTAAGATTTTAATCATCTTAGGACATTAAAAAAAAAAAAAATCTTTAGGGGAAATATCTTTAGCAAACACTAAAAACAAAAATAAGTTTTTGAAAAAAAAAAGTTTTCAAAACTTACTTCATAAGTGGAAGTAGATAACAAGACAAGGAAACAATAACATTAGTATTTACAGATTTTATTTTTCAAATGTTAGTCCGTTAAAATTCTGGTGTACTTAGATGTTTGGATGGTTACTACTAATATTTATAGAACTTATCAAGATTTTTATGAATTTAACTACAACATAATTATTGACATTAAGGGTATATATATGGGGATTTTGCCTGTATAACAAAAACGACAAAATTTAAATTAATTTGTTTATAGTAAAAAATTCAAATTGAGTTCTATTATTGGTTGAGTTCTATTAAAAATAGAATTTAATCAATGAAAGACTCATTCTATCACTATTTGAGTTTTCTATCAGTGATAAAAATATAAAATGAGTTCTATGACCAGTTGAGTGATAAAAATCGATGTTTTGTAGATGAATTATTGTAAAAAATTATACTACAAGATATAATGCAAAAGATAAAATGTGTTGTTGATCATAAATTATGTATATATATATATGATAATGTTATTGCTAATTTGTTGGTCAATTGATGTGGGAGGATGGTAGTTGCTTTCGTTGGGAGGTTGTTCTCCCTTTTAAGTGATTTGAGTTACTATTTTTTGGGAGGTTGAACTTGTTTGATGTTTTTTTTTTAATTAAAAAATATTTAAGGTAATAAATTTAAATTTATAATTACTTAGACCCCATTTGATAATCATTTCGTTTTTTGTTTTCTATTTTTGTTTTCAACTTTTTAAAAATGAGTTTGTTTGATAACCAATTTTGATTCTTGTTTTTAAAATATTAAAAAAAATTAAAACAAAAAAAAAAACTCTTAAAAACAAGTTATTGTTTTCGTTTTTAAACAATTATAAAAATATCAAGAATAAAGAGTAAAAAACTAAAAAAATCAAATAAAAATGTGATATTTAAAAATAAATAACAGTTATATTTTTAGTTTTTAATTTTTAAAATCAGAAAACTAAAATCAGTTATCAAACATATATGATTTTTTATTTTTTAAAATAAAAAACTAAAACAAAAAATGAAAAAAAAGAAAGAAAAGGTTATTACTAGATTATATGAAATTCATTATTCTTGATTAAAACATTTCTTCCTTCAAAAAAAAAAAAGATTAAAACATTTCTCTTTTAAATATTATTTTTAAACTAAAAAACCCTGTTATTTTAACAATTTCTTCTATATCGTAGCCGTTGAGTGTTTGTGGACAAAACCCACCTCTTTTTTCATCAAATTTGTGAACGTTTGAAAAAAAGCTACTTTTTTTTTTGTTTTTTTAAAAACACCAATTCATTCAAACAAACACATTCACACCAATGCAATCATTCTCCAAAGCGGAGCAAATGTCAGGGGGAAGAATCCCCCTCCAAAATAAAGACTCAACCTCAATATCATGACAAGGAGCCACCCAATCAAAACCAACATCTGAAACCTTCTTGGCCAACAAATCAGCTACTTTGTTACAAAATCTATTACAAAAAGAGACTTGCTCAATGCCAAGAATTGAAATTAGATACCTAATATCAACGACTAAATTGTTGAATTCAGAGATATCTGAGGAGCCATGATCAACAACAGGTTTGACCACACTTAAGGCATCTGAGTCCATCAGAATTGGGGGTAAAAAACAACTTTTCACCTCTCTCAAATGCTTCAACCCCTCCTTCAAAGCAATCCCTTCAAGAAGCTTGACTGATTGACTCACTAGATTTGATTTCCACCCTAATAACTTGGGGTACCCTCTCCTGTCGCGAACCACCTATCCAATGCCTCCTCTACCCGAGCTAGGATCCCTTTTAATAATTGTTTGCCATTACTTTATCATCTTTTTTATATTAACATTATTTTTACACACAATTTAATACCATACAAATATATTATTATATACTTTTTTTGTAGACTTAATATTCTCAAACTTATTTTGAATAAACCAACGGCATTGTAATTTGATGGCCAACATGTCAGACTTAAATTTAATTTGATGTATTGGTCTCAAGATTGAATCCTAGTAGTTACGTTCCAAAAAAAAACTTATTTTGAATAATGCTGAATAAACAGCTCAACAGACCTTTTTTCTTTTGAGAATCCAACTCAACAGTCAACAGACCTAAAGTAAGCAGTAGTTTGAAAAATATTTGTTTTTTTTTATAAAAAAAGTAATCTCATTTTTTTCCAAAAAAAAAAAGAACAATAAATTTATATTTCTTAAAAATTAATTAAACTCTTCACCAAATTTTAAAAATAAAAATAAATTTGCAACTTGATTTAATTTTTAAAATATACATAAAAAGTAAACTATAAAGCAAAGGAAGCCATAAGAATAATAGTAAGCGCGCCCATCACCAAGGACGTAATGGTTGAAGACTTAAACTTTAAATGTCCCAAGAGGCGACACAATGATCGAAAACTTGAGTTTTGGAGGTTCTGCTCAAGATCTCAAATTTGAAACTTATCTATGACATTATTAAATGTGTATTTTTTTTAAAATCTCAAATTTGAGATTTATGTGTAACAAAAATATATTTATTAAGGTGTAAAATTATCGGCTTATCTTATAAAATTTAGGAAATTTGCGCTGTATGACAACTTTTTTACCACAGTTTATAATTATAACACATTTTTTAAAATAATTCTTTTATAGCAAATTCTGCCATTTAAAAAAAAAATTATTTACCTTTTTTATAGAAGACTTTGATAGAATCTATCATTCTCTAGTCATGGAAGTCTATCAATTTTATCAATGATTGATTCTATCGACTCTTATTGATAGACTCTTGATAGAATCTGATGGAAGTCTATCAATTTACTTTATTTATTAGTATTTGATTCTATCACCATTTATCGATAAAATCTATCAATATGAAGTCTATCAATTTACAATTTTTGCTTGTGCAAATATTTTCGTTATTGTGATATTCATGTAATATTTTATCCATTTTGTAATATACATGCAAAAGCCCTAAAATTTATTTCTTTATTTTAATTTAGGTTTGTTTTCACTATAAAATATTTTATTTTTCTTAATTTGAATTCTAAACCAAATATCATAAATCAAAACAAGTTTTAAAACTTTTTTTTTTTTAGTTTTTAAATGTTGATTTGATTTTTAAAAATATAAATATTAAAATTAAAATTAAAAAAAACCATGATTAGAGTAGTTACTGCAAGCTTAATTTTCAAATACCAAAATAAAATTCAAAATAGTTGTAAAATGGGGCATAAACTTCTATGTTTGTGTTTATTCGTCTATGAACTTTTAAAAAGTGTATAATAGGTGAAACAATTTTATATTCGTATCAATTTGATTCCTGAAATTTTCTTATAAAATCTTCTAACTTTCAATTTTGTGTTCAATATACCCATAACATTTTTAAATTTCAGGAAAAAATAATTTAGAAGTACAAAAATTTACTAGACAATTCTATAAGTTTTCAGATTGATACAAACTAATTAAACTTTAAAAAAAATTAAAAAAGATCTTCCTAGTTCCTAGTTTGAGATCTAATTTCAATTTATTTCCTAGGTTTCAAAACACTTTTATCCTCCAATTTTAATATTGCTCACTTTTAATCCAAATAACAAAATTTTTAATTACATGATATAGAGTTAACTAAAATGATGAATAGACTAATTTTAAATTTCAATAAATCGACTAAATGATTATTTTAATTTTTATGTAAATTTAAATTTTTTTAAAAAATAAATATAAAAGTAAGCTAAAAAACACACAATAACTAAATTGAGTATTACTAAATCCCCGTTTGATAACCATTTTGTTTTTTGTTTATGAAATTTAAGCCTACAACAATTACTTTACTATACATTTTTCTTTATTTTGATATCTACATCTTACCAATATTTTAATAAACAAAATCAAAATTTGGAAACAAAAAAAAGTAGCTTCTAAAACCTTGTATTTGTTTTTGAAATTTGGTTGGTATTCACCTACTTTCTTAAGAAAATATGGATATATGTTAGGAAAGAGGAGCACATAGTAGGAAATTTGAGTAGAAATAAGCTTAAATTTTATAATTAAAAAACAAAAAACCAAATGGTTATCAAACAAGACCTAAAATGTTAAGGTAAAAATGTTCGATATTCAAACACCAAGTTGAAATTATACCCGAAACGTAAGAACAAAAGTAGGAATTGTTCCAAAAACAAATATGTAACGAAGAAAATGAAAAAAAATCAAAAGTTGAATCCCCAAGAAAATTATGACCAAGAAGGGTTGATATTGATAATTCATTAATTTTTCCCAAACTTGGTGTGAACTGTCAAATATGAGTGTTCAAAGAGACTTAAAAAACTTCGATAAATTAAATCCAATTTGACACGTGAGTTGAGTTATCAAATTTTTGGGTTGGATCAAGTTCAAATAAATAAAATTATTATAAATTAGATTAGTTCATGAATTAATTTAAAATTAATTTGGTTTCACTAGAATCAATCCAAATTTATTATTAACTGTTAAAAAAAAAACTTATCACTATATATGCTTATATTTATTTTAATTTTATTATTGTTTCGGGACTATTTGATCTCCAAAATTTTTTAAAATATGTTTTTAAAATAAAAATTATTAAGTTGATTTATTTAGAAATTTCAAGTAAATACTAAATATATAAATTTGAATTAAAAATAAAAAATATGGGTTGAATTGCCTTTAATATATGATTGGATAGATTAATAGATTGACTCATTCCAAAAGAGATTAATCTAAAAAATCATATTAATCCACCTCCACCATGTACATCTTTGGTGAAGCTAACCCACTTTTCCTTTTTTTTTTTTTTACTGTATTTGGAAACCAATGAGATGCTGCCATTTGGCATTTTCTTTCTTCTCTAACAAATTGACTTTCATCTTCTGAAGTTGGAAGATTAAGGGCTTGTTTGGCCCGCCCATATCAGCCCGGGAAGGGAAGGGGCGGGCCCTGCCCGGCGTTTGGGCTGCCGGGTTAACCCAGCGCGTAACCCGGCCCAACCCGGCGCGTGCTGTTCACTTTTTTTTTTTTTGCTTTATTTCTTTTAAATTCACTTTCCTTCTTTCTTAATTTTTTTTTCTTCTAAATACAAACTTTCCTTTATTTCTTTATTTATTTATTAGTATCAATTTTTTTCAAAATACAATATTTATCTATTTTTTTCTTCTAAATACATACTATTTTTTAAAACATATTTGTAGTTTGATGTTTTTATAATTATAATTTGATGCATTTGATTTGATCATAAACTTTATTTTAAATAAAATAATAAGCTTGTTAACTTTTACTAATTCATTCATTTAAGTTAATGGATTTTTTTTAGAACCACTTAATTGATTAAATTTATACTATATGCTATTTATATATTTTTTTTATTTTAAAATGCAACAATTATTATTATTATTATTATTTTTATAGATATATCAAGTTCTTTAAACAATATTTGTAATTGTTTATATATTTGACTTTTTATGGACAATGTATGCATTTAAAAAATTTTATATACAAATATATATTAATTTTATTATTTATCAATTTTTTTTAAATTTATACATTTTATAAAATAAATAGAAATATATATTTAAATAATCCTAAAATAATTACTCAAAATAATTAAAATAGTTATCTTTTTATTACATCTATCTTGATTTGAATTTCTAAACTTAATTTCATTATAAAAAATTATATTTATCTATTTTTTTTTAACAATTATGAAATTTATATATTTTGATAATGAAAGTTATTAAATTTTTAAATTTTATTTAAATAATAAATAAAATAAATATAAAATGATATATTATAAACATTATATTAAAAATATTAAATATCTATTTTTTTAACAAAAAAACATCACTTCACTACTTTTCTCATCCCACCAAACACCAATTTACTATCACTTCTTTTATCTTCCCTTTCCACCAAACACCAATTTACTCTCACTTCCCTTCCTTTCCCTTCCTTTCCCTTCCCTTCCCTTCCCGTCCTAGCCAAACAAGCCCTAAGGGTGTGTTTGTGGCAAGGAGAATGGTAATGATTAAGGGGGGAATGATAATGAGGAGGAGAATGATTATGGAGGTAATGGTTATTTGTGTTTTGGGTGAAGGTAATAATTATGGGGAGAATGATTATTTTTGTTTGAGATAAATGTAATGATTATGAGAAATATAAAATAATAAAATTTATGTGAGTGTAAAATAGTGATGTATGCAAAGTTGTTGGAGAGAGAATAAAAAGTAGTTAGAGGGAGAATAAAAAAAGTGATTTTTGGAAAGCGTGATTATGGGAGGAATGATTCCCGATGACCCAAACACGGGGAATCATTCTCATTCTCATTCTCATCCTCTCCCTTATTCTTGGTGCTCCAAACACCCCCTAAATAGAGAAGGTACCACCTGCTGATGTTACTTTAGCACATTGGCCTATGACATCTATTGCCATTTCACGTCATAACCAAGAAGTATAATTGATTCAAAATATGTTAAACTAAATTAGTGTCAAAGTTTTATCAATCCATGCTGATATTGTAATCTATGTCTAAATTAGGAGGAAAAAAAAATTAAAACCATTGACATTAATTTATAATTGTATAAGAGAAACTTATGATGACCAAAGCTGTTATGAACCTTTTCTTCTACCTAGGAAATGGAGGGGGCAAAGGTAATTTTGATGCCTAAATTTGTAATTAGTCTTCCTATTACAGAAGGTTTAACTAGTCACTTTAGAGCTAATATTATCTAGGTAGGGTTTATGGTGTATTTGTTTCATTATTCGGTGATAATGCAGTTTAATACCATGGGCACAGTTTCGATTTTAAAAATTGGTATTTAATTTTCATTTATTTGAGAGCACTAGTAAATTATGTAGGGTTTGTGGTCTCTTTCCAATTTATACTAAAAAAAATTAACATTATCTAAATTATTACGAATTGTCTTAGCATTCTCTAATTGTCTAAATGTTTGGGGATTTTGCACATGTATGATAAAAAAAGTGAAGTATTTCCATCTATAGAACAAAATGAAAACTAATCCATTTGTAACAGGAAATTCAAATTGAGCTTCGTTATCGATAGAATTCAATCAGTGATAGAGTTTTATCATTAGTTGAGTTCTATCACTGATTGAATTCTATCATTGGTAGACTCATTTCTATCACTGGTTGAGTTCTGTTACTGATATAAAATCATGTGCTTTGAATTATTTTAGAAATTGTACTCCAAATATAATATAAGAGATAAAATGGGTTGGTGAGGATAAATTTCTTAAATGTTATAAAAAAAATCATTTTATAGACTAACCTTATTCAAAGGGTTATATATATATATATATATATATATCACCTTAATACATTTGTATTCATCTAAAGGAATTCTTTACTTTTAGATAAATGGAAATGCTTAGACAACCATAAAATATTTAAATGTTTATCCATAATTAGGGGTGTATACACCGACAACCCAAGTAACCCGGACAACTCAGAGTACTATAAAAATTATGATGGTTATAATTGACTTTAGGTTGGGTTAGATTATAATTTTATAGTATTGGTTGGGTTGAATTGATTCTCAGGTTGACCAATGTTTTAGTCGTTCAGTCAAATTCAACCTGAAAACTGACAATAATATTGTATATATGTGTTTAAAATTAATTAATTAAATAATTTTTTAACACATTAATAAGGACACATGTAATAGTAAAATAAACAACTTGAGTTCTGCCTTTTTTCATTTGTTTACATATTTATGAGCTACGAGAGAGTTGAGTTTTAGAGAATAAAAAAAGATTAATATAACCTGCGAATCGAACTCAACCAAACTTAAAAATTTAAGGTTTCGTTGAGTTTATCTTATGCATAGGATTAGGCGACAATATTTGACGGATTGACAAACCCAAAAATTTGGATTGATTTAAAATAGTCGCCTAACCAAACTCAATAATCTAAACCATGTACATCTCTATCTAGAACCACCAACCCTAAAGTATGGTTAAACTAATAATTAATAGTAAATAAATTAGGTGCACTACAATAGTGTCTAACCTATGCACGTGCTCACATGTTAAAAAAACATTCAATTTTGTAACATAAAAAGTGTCTCAAAACTATTTTTTTAATATATATGAGTACGAGGGATCAACTCATGCATATTTAGATTATTTTTTTTATGGAATATACTATTTTATCCCATAATATTTATATGTAAAAAATTCTTATGAAATTTTTTTCTAAGCGATCATGATGAATTGAAATCATTATCTCATCTCTAAAAAAAAATTTGACCACAATGCCAGCCTATGATTGTGGTCTCAAAACTATATATCTTTCATCAAGTCATTCTTAAAATAGTCCTTAATTTGAGAGAAAGGAGAAAGAAAAAAAGAACATCCCAAGTATTTTAAGGAATAACAAAATATAAGTAGGGAAATAAATGCATAATAATCTATATGGACATAAGAATATTTTCCCAAGTACAACTTGCATAAAATAGTTCCAAATCTAGAAAAACAAATGCAAATTAGAACATCTAAAGTGTCACTTCATATCATTCATTGTGAGATACACAAATTTGGGACATTCTTTTGATCACATTGGTAGAATAAATTTAATTATATACCTAAAATTCTTTAAAAGGGAAAAGAGGCTGGTTGAATTATAGAAGCAATACATAAGGAAGTAGAAAACAACAATAAAGAATCATCCCAACAAGTTTTCAAATCACATGGGGACAGTGTTGCAACACTGCTAATTTCCCAATGTTTATTTTGTTTCCAAATTTTTATGCCATCTTTCAACTTTGCCTCTAAAGGGAAGGAGTGGTACTTGGGAAAATATTCTTGTGTCCATATAGATTATTATGCATTTATTTCCCTACTTATATTTTGTTATTCCTTAAAATAGCTGTTGAGATGTTTTTTTCTTCTTTCTCCTTTCTCTCATATTAAGGACCATTTTAAGAATGACTCTATCAAAGATATATAGTTTTTGAGACCACAATCATAGGGTTGGCATTATGGTAGAATTTTAGAGATGAGAAGAGAAGGTGATACCACCAAGTATTTTATTTTTTCATTTTAAAGGGAAAATCAAAAAAGAAAAAAAATCTGGCTTTCACTTTTTTTTTTTTTTTTATTATTATTATTATTATTATTTCTTAGTTTGAGATTTAGTTTTTTTTTTTTTAGAAACAGATCTAGCTTCAATTTAGTTGTTATATTTTAAAATTGAATATTTTTACTCAGAAGCTTTCAATAATGTTCACATTTAGTCTTTGTGTAATTGTTTAAGTTTATATTTATATTTATTTTAAAAATTAAATTCATGCAAAAATCTAGGGGTGTTCAAACAACCCGACAACCCGAATAATCCGAACCAACTCAACCCAATTTGACGGGTTTGGTTGGGTTAGGTCAAGGGTTGACCTAAAATGAACCCAACCCAACCCGACCAACTCGAATTGATTTTTAAGTTTAAAAAATATATTTTTACATAAAACATAATTATATATGTCTATATTTATTTTATTTAATTATTGCTTTTAGACTTTTTATTTTCCAATATTTTTTTATGCATTTTTTAAAGTCTTTATAATTTATATATCATGTTAAAAATAAATAGTCCAATCATGCCATTTATTTTTGTTGTTTTAATTATCTATTTGCTTAATAGAATTCGAATTATGCCATCTAGTTTTGTTATGTTAATTTATTTGTTGTATGTTCTATAGTTAGAATCATCTATATGAACCATCATTGTACGATTAATGGATGACTTTTGATTTAAATATTTTACATATTTAATACTTATATTAATTTCATTTCCTTAATATGATAATGATTGAAGATTGTATTTTGTTTATGTAAAGTATATGACTAATTTGATAAAAAGATATTTATATTTACAATAACGAACCCGATAATCTAACCCAACTCAACCCAAAATTATAGGGTTGGAAAAATGGCGAACTCGAAAAGTTGGGTTGGGTTGAAAACCTTCCTCAACCCAACCCATGCTCACTCCTATGAAAACCAAAATAACAATTTTATCAATATGTTGAAAATTAAAATTTAATTAATATTATATTATATAAGTAGCGATATTGTTATGTAACTGACAATTGAAATGTGAAGAGTAAAAGTGTACAATTTTGAACTCTATCAACTAAATTACAACTAGACCCTAAATCTAAAGATTAAAGAAGTATTTTTCTTTCTCCTTTTTTTTTTATTATAAACAAAAACTTACAATTCCATCCTTGGTATGTTTTGTTTTTTCAATCAATCTCTAGTATTGTTGATACATTTATCTCCAATCTTATTATAAGAACTGTGAGATTTCATCCTTTGTACGTTTTCCTTATCCAACAAATAAGTTAGCTTTGAGTATAAATGACAAAATAAATAAAACAGGATCACACCCACCAAAACTTAATCAAATTAAAAGTTTCAAACATATGCAAATAAAATTCGCAACTTTTAATTAACAACCCGTTGAGCAAAAGCAGGAAAAAGACGGGAACGAAAAAATTCAACCCTCCCATCACCCAAACGGAAAAATGATGGATAGAGAATGTAATGAAATCCAATTCCAACACATACCCTTCCAGGTTCATCCCAATGCCGTTGAGTTATTGCTCTCGTTGGCGTAAGTTATCAGTGGCTTCTGGTTGACATTGCCAAATTACTTTGGCTAGTATCTTAGAGCACTACACTAATAACTAATTAGAGATGTACATTTTACTCACGTAGTGAGTGGGAAAAAAACTCCCCACGAGGAAAATTGAGCACACTACCGAGCTGCGGTTGAGGCTTCACATCGATGTTGATCCGCCATTGAACTACCGGCTATCCAAACACATCCTCCTCAAAGTCACCCAAAATGCTAATGGTCTAATTTTTGTTCCAGAAGCTATTAGGTAGAATTTTTGTTTTAAAAGCTATAGAATAAAATGTGTAAATTTAGCAGCTGGTATGCTGGTGGTGTAGTAGAGTGGTAAGAGGTCAAAAATTAAGTCAAAGGATTTATTACAAAAAATAGTGAATTTAATTATATTTGGTGGCGAGAACAAGAACAGAAAATCATTCCCCGACTGTCCCCAGTCCATGGAGATCTCTATACTTAATATCAATTAAATTACAAATCTTATTCAAATTAAATTGGGTTAGCCTTATTGGTGAGATATGAGCTTCGCTGAGGGTTTTTTTTAATCAAATATACTCATCAAGAATCAAAGCACGACTTGGTTTTACATTCCTTACAGAAGGCAATGTGTAGATAATTAAAAAAAAAAAAAACATAAAACCTATCCAACCCAACATTAAACTTAACAAGAAGATCAACAACTCGATTGCTAGCACGACCACAAAAGTGAAAACTAACGTCTTAAGTAAGACACTAAATGTCAAATGTCAGCTAAAATATTATTGGATTTAAAATAATGTTGGAGAGTCTCCTTAATAATGAGTGAAATGTTCCTTTGGGTGGATGCTAGTGAATGTGGCCATAATTCATGATGGAGTTGCCTTGTGACCCCCAATTTAAGAGATTGTCTTCATATATGGGTAAGGTACGATTTTTTTTTTTTTGAGTAGAAATGGGGAAAGAGAACCAACAAGCGGTACAACTACCAAATACTGATTTCCAAGCTCAATCTCGTGACTGTGAAATAGAAATAGATCAACTCTAAACAAGATAACTAATTGCGTCACTGACAATCGATGGTTAGGTATGATCGGTTAAGGTGACATACTTTATTTGAGGAGACTTGTTACTTGTTCCCATAAATAGAACATCATTTCTATTAGTTAACAATCTGTTGTATAAAGCTCAAAATATTCGAAATAACATTATCAGTTAAGACAAAGGGAGAGAACCATTCCAATTGAAAACAAATGTGAATTTACGAAACATACAACAAATCTAAACATATTTTTTACAATCAATCATACATGACAGTTGCAATATAATTAAATTCTCAACTTAAATAACCATTGATGTTCTAGAGAGTGAAAAACAGCAAACTCTAACCCACTTTCAAAATATTCATATATATATATATATTTATTATTATTATTATTATTTTGAAATAAAGCAACCCACACTCGTCCCTAGGCCAGACACCGGAGACATTGGAAGAATAATGTCACAGGTGAGTCTAGAACTCGAGACCTTGAGGGAAGAATACTCTCAAAATTCAAGTCAAAATCCAAGTCAAAAGATGGACATGTACATTGAAGAACCCAACAACTTCAAATGGTCTTATCAATTAAAAAAAATGCCACAAGTATTTTTGTCCCAAGTTTCTGATACAAACAACACAAATCCATCCAAAAAAGAGCTTCAACCTAAGAAAGCATGAGTATTAAGAAGTTCTATAAGGAATGTAAAAGACAAAATATCAAATGCATTGCATATATCTCATGGTTTCTGAGAAGTTGAGGTAACCCTACACTCCCAAATGTATGACAACCAAGTTAAACAAAACTCATGTCAACATCCCTTTTGTAAATAAAATGCACCTCAAACTTTATTTTGCTCACATCAATGTTGTACCCCCACTGATTCCTGAACCAAAAAGAACCCAAAATTTTCAATGGGATTTTATGATATTTAACAATCCTATAATCCAATCGCAACCCAAAATCAATTACCACAATTGAGTCTTCCCAACTCAGATTTTAAGACTAAAAAAAATGATAGACTGACTTTATGGGAGCGATTTGTGTCTGGAAGAAGAACCACAACATAGCCCCAGAAGAGGGCAAAAAACTGTTCCTTAAGATTGTGCAGGTCGAGAGGAAATCCCCATCGATACCGACCCTTCAAAGTCCGATGGTCTTCTGGAACTTTTGAATTTGGTTGAGGAAAATCCATGTCATCTGCATTGTCGTATATCACAATATTAGAAGTCAAATATTGGTAAATAATCATCAATCCCATCACCCCACCCTCGCACTTCAATATCTGGTCTACTCTTTTGTTTTAAAGGTGTGTTTTGATTTGATAGAAAAAAGTGGAACAGAGTAAAAGGATTAAGCGTAGCTGGGGTAGTTAACAACCCGTTTGGAGATTGGTGCTATAAGTAATGGTGTAATTAACTACTCATTTAGAAATTGATGTGGAGTTTGATGAGTGGTTAAGGTCGATTGTTTACCACCAACTACAAACAAAGAGTGTTTACGTCTCCTCTTCCACAAACAACAAACACACCCTAAAGGCTAGCTCGCTGGTAAGAGACCAAGATCTGTGGTCATAACATGGATGAGCTTAATCTAAATAAAAATCTTTAATGTCTACCAGGTGCATCCTTTGGGGCAGGCACGGTTACACGGGTATAAGCGAGCAAGGCTCCCCCGGTTACCAAAAATAATTCAATCCTCTTTTCATTTTAGGCTCATGACCCCCACCCAATCTTAGCCAGGATCCACTCTTTTTTACGCTCATCTCATTCCAACAATCTTGGAGAGGCTTCACAACCACAAAGTCAGATAGAGAGAGAGAGAGAGAGAGAGACCGTACCATGACATGTGGAGCAATCCTAATACAGTAAACAGGGAAGCCGGTGTAAAACTTTAACGGCCCGCCAGCTTTCAAGGTTTTCATGGCACAATCCATAGAGCCAGAGTAAGGAAGCTTCCCCTCAGCATCAGGCTGCATTTTCTGAATCTGGGTCTTCACATAATCAAATGGCAAACTGCAAGCTGAAGCAAAAAATCCTGAAACAGCACTTGCACCTGAGAGAAGCAAGAAAGGAAAAGAACATGTTAATTAACGCATATGGATAAATACCCAATTTTGAAATATAGAACCAAGATGGGAGTACTGCAAAGTATATGACAAGATTTAGAACGATGTGCGAAGAAAGTTGATCATGAATGAAGTGTGCAAAGAATCTCACCTACGACCGTTGTAGCTTCACCAAAACCAAGGTTGTCCTTGAAAAATTCAACACTTTGATCATAGGAGGCAAGCATGCCCATGTTCAGAGCCATTGCTCTCACTACTGTTGGACCAGCACCTTTCCAGAGAGCCAAAACACCCTCATCTCCAACAATACGATACAACGCATGGAATGCATTTTTGTAGTGCCGGCGTTGTGCAGCTGGGAGGGTGGCATCAGCCTGCATTCGGATAAGCGCCAAATCTGCTGGACTTCCAAAAGATGCTCCTATGGCACCAGCTGTTAACCCACACAAAGCTTTTTGATAAAGAGGAAGGGGCTTGCCGTCATTAGCTTCAATTGCTTTGTTTGTCAAAATCCTACAGATGGAAACAGAAAGGACATCATTAAACAATTAAAAAGTAATCCAACATATCAATGAAAATGGGGGAAAAACTGGAGAACTTGAAACTAACCACATTGACATAATCCATCAAACATTAAACAGAACAAAACCAAGATCTCCTTAGAGGAAAACAATAGAAAAAAGCGTCTAAATTCAATAATAATCAAAATTGAAAGACTCATTTGCTACAATTTTCATGCCTATTTTGATAAAATTGTGCAAGAAATGCATGCAATTTTGTTCCATGGGAGGAAACAATACCAAAGAGCAGAGCCGTGAGGTAAGCACAAAGCAAAATATTCTTTCATCATTTACTAGACAATACCAAGTAATCGTAGGTTAGTCTATTAGTCAAGAAGGCTTTGAGAAACAAATGGGTGATGGCTTCGATCTATGTCGGCTACTAACCTAGGAATTGATTTCCTAGGGTAGACGTTTGTTCTATGAGAATAATTGAAGTGTGCATAAGTTGGCCCGAGCACTCACAGATTACAAAAAAAAAAAAAAAAACTATCCTCACACCAATCAAGATTCATTTAGTTGCAAAGGGATAGAAAATGATTATCGGATAGTTTAAACAATGCTATCAAGACTATTTGTTTCAATTTCAAATAATGATAGTTTAAACAGGATAGTCTATTTGATCTAAATGTTGAAATGTCAACTTGGAGAAGTTTCTCCTCAGCAATTTCTAGAGAACTTTCTTTTTAACAAGAATACTAGAATAGATTTTTTCTTTCAGTAATAATCACAAACTTATCATCGATTTATTTTCCATTCCAGACCACAAATATAAACAAACACAGCAAAGCCTGCATTTACATGAAAAATGCTTAAAGAGAGAGAATGACCAAAAAACTAGCATAACACTCACTTGAATGATCCAAGTCGTGCGGTAGTGTAGGTAGCCTGTCTAAGAAGCCCAGCAGAGAGACCCTGTTTGACATTATGCAATTTAGAGTTTTATGTTGTTTTTTTTGTGAAGAGCATTAATGAACACGCAACTAACACAGTAAAAGTAAGAAAATAAATAAAATGAGAACTTTCCCCAACGTATTGCCAAGTATAGAAGCTGAAATGATCAGACTTCATTTTTCTTCTTAGTTTAGTCAATTCTCTCGTAGAAGGAAGCCAAACATACACAAAACATACATACAAATATACAATCAAGCGACACTAGATATCTTCAACTGATCATGGCCAACCCCTAACCATCAAACAAACCCAATCGAAGGTTTTTAAGGTTAAATCACACCATCAAAGAATAAAAAAAGATGTGTGAAAGTCTTGTACACACATACACATTGTTTTTTTTCTTTATAGGAAACGAAAACATTTTCATTACAAGGTTTTGGGACAGGTTTTGAGCGTTCTTTTAAAATAAGATAACACGATAAATAAAAAACTAATAATCATGAAGCTGAACATTCAACTTGAGTCCTAAAAAAGGTTTCATATCCAAAGGATTATCTCATCGTCAGCTACACATCCGAGAGGCAGAACTCGCATATGGAGGAGCCAAATGATCTTGCACAAAAGGAAATGGGAGATGGAGACGCATCCCTATTCGGCTTTAGATGGTGGAGAGAGTGAAGAAGACTCACAGCTTTTCTGGACTATGAGTTGCATGGGCTATGGGAGAGACATCTTGTGCAAAGCCAGATGAAGTAGGTGGGGCCACACGAGCAATGGAGGGAGAGATCCCTCCATCAGCCGATAGGAGGGTGTGGAGCTTAGAAACTCGCAATAAAGCAAAGCATCATTTCGGTGAATTCTCACGGTTTCTCGTCCGTCAATGAACGGTTAACAATACATCCAACATCGAAGTTGAGGAGATTATCATGATGTAACACCATTCAATCCAAAAACCAGGTTCTATTAGTCACTTTCATGGTTTTCACATGTATAGAGGCATACAACATTGGCCAACACCAAGGTTGAGGGACGACCGATAACGGCCAATAGAAGAAGGGAATAGGTTAAAAATAATTGACCTAAAAAAACTAATATTAAAAAAAAAACCCAGGTACCCGACCCGAAAACTCACTTGAGTCTTTACCCGAAACTGAAACACTGCCCAAAAATCTAACCTGTAACCCAAAACATAACCCCTTAAACCCGAAAACCGACCCCCCCCAAAAAAAAACTAACCTAAACCGGACTGGTCTAATTCCAAAATTATGTCAGAGAAAGAAACCCAGTTCCTCTTTGCAAATCTCTACTCCTTCGATAAAAGTCGCCACTCCTGTTGAGATGGAGAAAGTTGATGGAGCTCGCGTCTGGAGGCCGCCAATGTTCGACAAGATGCCAATGGTCTATAAGAACGCCGCCAAAAACATATTCCTAAATGGTCGACGATTTTTCGACATCCACCGAAGATCAACGGCTAAGAAAAAGCCCTTCTTTCGCCATTTCAAAAGATACCACTGAGACAATAGATGAAGAGGATGAAGAGAGACCAACCTGAGATTAGGAGAGAAAATGTGTTTGTTCCATAGCGAGGGCAAGCAATGGAGGAGGATTAGGTCTGTGTCGTCGCTAGCGGGATGTTCTAGTCGAGTTCCTCCTTCGACGTCGGTGAAGAACAAAGCCGAAGGAGGGAGGATGTTAGGGTTTTGTTTTGTTGAGAGTTTCTAGGGAGGGAAATTTTAGAGAGAGGGAAGGAAAAATTTGGATCATTTCTCGATTTGTACGTGCCATCCTTGTGCATGGGTCATGTTAATCTTCTCTGTATCGTTCCAATTTTATTGCGTGTCATCCTTGCACAGTGTTAAAGCCAGCTACTTCAACATTTAGTTGCCCAAAAATTCTAAGTAGATAGTGACCATCATACATCTCTTACAGTTTTTTAAAAAGAAAATAAGTTTAAATGTAGTAGGATGAGGGAAAGAAATAAACAAGTAACTCAAACCAATGTCGATCCACCATTTACAACAAATAAAGGTACAAATCGAGTAGACAAGGCAATTTCCAAACCCGAATATCCTTCCTGGCTTTCCAAATGACCTCACAAGAACGAGACCTCATAACCAACAAGAAAGTTAAGTCAAGTCCAAGCTTGTATTTTACAATGTCCACACCACAAGATCGCCAGAGCAATTAAAAAACTTCAACTGGATCTTTAAAACTCACCTTATAAAAAGCACCAACCCCCTCGCCCTTAAGCATGTTCCTGGTTACCTCCCCTGCCGAGCCCTGACCCAACTGAATTCTCACCTGAACCAAATCAAAAAGACATTATAAACACAACAAACAAGCCCATCAACCCATAAATCCCAAAATCAAACTCCTACAAAAACAGGCAATAGACAATTCAAAGAAACACCCAATACCTAAATCTCAGATTACAATCAACAAACCCCATTTCCCCAACTCACTGAAAATCTAAATCTCAGCCAAACAACATAGTAAATCTGGAGATTTGTTATACCTTGACCATATCGATGGGTTGAATGACGCAAGTGGCGAGCATACCAGAGGCGCCTCCATTGACGAAGGGCTTGACGGTGGGCCAAACACCGCCGGATTTAGGCTTCTTTTCGTCACCCATTGGCTGAAATGGAAAGTTAAGAGTGAAAACTGAAGAAGATGAAACCAAATCGAAAAGGGGTTTCTGGGTTTGATGAAATGAGCTGCTTCGAAGCGGAAGAGAAGGGGAAAGGCGGAGAAATGAGGGTTTTATAGAGTGTATTAGCTAAAACCCTCTGGTTTCTTCGCCTCTATAACTCAGTGGCAATTGTCAATTGGCAACTGGACAACAATTAATTTAATTTAAGAGGGCGATGTTGATTTCAATGGCGAACCTCAGATTCCTTGTCGATCAATGAAAATGGCAGATGCCCACTTGCAAATCTCCAATTTTTGTTGGCTTTTTCTCCAAAAAAATTGCTTCTTTTCTTTTGCAGATGTGCCCGTTGAAATTACCCCAACCCTTTTGTTGAAAACAGAAATGCTTTTTTTTTTTGAAATACTAAAACAGAAATGTTTTTTCTTTAGCATATAAATATATATATATATATATATATATATATTTTTTTTTTTTATATATAACAATATTAATATTGTGGGGTTTCTCAAAAAAAATATATATATATATATTGTGGGGTAGAAAAAGCCGTAACATCTTGGTTACTAGGTCGGATAAAATACAGTTATTATAGTTCTCTTCTTGTTGGTTTAGCATATAAATATTTAATTGTTTATTTTTTTAGTACAAATTTGAAAAAAATACAGAAATAAAGTGATATTACTCTTAAATAATATAAAAGTCAAATACTAATTTTTTGTAACATAAAGTTGAATTGAATTAATATCAAATAAGATAACTAACACACTCCAACTCAACTCATTCGGTACATATAAAAATTTAATTAAAAAATATATAAATGATTGAGATAAGAATGATATATTAAATCTTTAAAAAAAAAAGAATGATATATTAAATATGTGACGTATTATTATTATCCTAAATAGTGAGAAATATGTAATAGAACTTTTATGTATATTCAATGACTAAAAAGTTTTAAATATTATCATATTGATACAAGACTTTTAATTGTACTAATATATATATAATCGTATAGGTTAGAATCATGTTGATTATCTTGATTAAATGTAATCCAATTCAATTATATAATCTTTTGTTTGATTTTGAATCAAACCAATATCGATGCAAATCATTAACTTTAACACATGGAAGTTGAAATATTTTTATAAATTTATAAAATTAAAATACGAATGCACTAAATTATTATTAGAATTTAACTTCATAATTTAAATTTCCAGAATTTAATCTTTATATATATATATATTTTTTTTTTTTAGTACAAATCTTTATATTCTAATTAATAACATTAGAGTGAAATATTTCTGTGTAAATAAGGTGTATTTCATATTCTCGTGATGTTGTGAGTTAATAATTTATTTGATAAAAATTAAGTTGCTAATTTTAATGTTTTCAATAATTGTCAAGAAGTAACATAACTATTTTTGAGTTTACCAAATAGGTGAGTGACACAATAGTTTCATTGTTTAGTTGTTATCCAATTCAACACCAGTCCCACGGTTTTGATCCCCATAATCAATATTTGTCCCCCTTCTCATATGTACTCAAAACAATAATTATTTGTGAATTTTATTTACTTTAATATGTGAAGTTGATTCACACTTGTAACCTTTAAATAGATAATATATGTCAATTACTTTTATTTTTTAAATCGAATATATGTCAATTATTGTTGAACTCTAACATATATTGTTTATGAGATTTTATTAAATTTTAAAGAGCAAATTATATCCTTATAAATTCCTAAAATTTTAATGTTTTTCAAAAATTATAAAATTATAATTTAACTATTATTTAAAAACTATAATAAATTGATTTAATAGTATAAAAAAAAAAGTTACGAATTTAGTTTATATTAGTCTCGGATAGAATTATATATTTGAACCAATGATATAGATGTTGAATTAATTTATAATCAAATAATGAAATTATTGCACCATTAACTCATTCAATATCAAATATTGTTGGAGGGTAGAAATATTATCACTCATGAATGAAAGAAAAAGTTATTTAAAAGGGTTAAATGTAAAAATGGGTCTTTTTCAAAAACTTACTACTTAAATGAGTTTTTTTTCAAACATATTGTCAAAATTGGTCTAATTTTTTTGTCATTATGTGCTGATGAATATATTAAAGTCATCACCACCTTGAACTTTTCAAAAATGATTTAATATGGAAGGAAAAATGGATGAAAAGTAGCTTCATTCTTATTTTTATTTTTATTTTATTAAACAATTCAATCAATTAATATATTATACTTTTTTAATTATTAAACATCCAATTCAATTACATTTTTTAATTATTATTTTCTATTTGTTTTTTTAAAAATATATCATCATAAATATTTTTAATTTTTAATTTTTAACTAAATACATATTTTTCATCTTAATCATATTTATTTTTTCATCCTAAAATAAAATGATATTAATTATTTATATATCTTTTAAATCTAAATCATTTATACTAATCATTTCCTATTTATATTAATAAAATGATATCATATTTATATATTTTTTAAACCTAATTTATTTATACCAAATGGGTCGATGACATGACAATTTCATTGCTTAGTTTGTAAATATAGATATGCATATTTAATTTTTATTACATGTTTATTTTTTATCAAATTTTTATTAGAAGTTATGGTTAAAGAATAGTATTTATATTTTTGTATAATTATTATTATACAATTTTTTTCATATTTACATTTTTAATTTATTTTTTCAACTTGTTTTTAGAGATATATTTAAATATAAATTTCTAAATGTAATTATTTAAAATGATATTTTAAAGTAATTTTTTTACCATACTATTTTCAAACAGTTTTTAAAAAGAAAAAAAAAATTAAACTTGTATTTTTTTAAATAACTAGCTCTTATTTTAATAAAAATCATATTATTAGTGAAAGTATAATACAACTAAAAATATATACTACCTAACATTATGACAATGATAAACATACAAGGATATAAATATGAACACAATTTTATAACAAATATTATACCTCGGCTACAAATTTTTACGTTGCCCTATTCAAATATTTTTCCATTTCCACTATAGATAAAATATTTCCTATTTTGGTACTCAAAAAAAAAATCCTATTTTGATTCAAGTTTCGTTTCATTGTATAAATGATTTAGGTTAAAAATATATATAAATAATTAATATCATTTTAATTTAGGATAAAAAATAAATAAGCTTAGGATAAAAAAATATTTGTTTAATTAAATCAATTAGAAAATTTTAAAAATATGATAAGGTAACACATTAAAAAAAACAGTTTAAAAAAACACATTAAAAAAAAGAAAATAATAATAATAATAAAAAGTAACTTTCCATCCACTTTTCCATCCAAGTTAAACCAATTTTGAAAATTTGAAGGTGGTGGTGACTTTACTATCGTCGTCGCTACATAAAGACAAAAAATTAGACCTATTTTGACAATATGTTTGAAAAAAACTCATTTAGTTAAAAGGAAATATAATGTTGGCGTGAGAGAGTGGGACTTAGAGTTAAAAGGCATGTTTGGATGCGTTTTGAGGACGTAATCAGCTGAATGCACTTTTCAAAAGCTCGTGGATAACGTGGGCATTTGCGTTCAATTCAAGCAAACAAAGCTTTGTTATTTATAGAAAAAAAAAATGTATATTTATTTGTTTATTTACATTTATCTTAATCGGAAATTTTGACGAATAGTAAAATAATTCCTTGGGAAGATCTTTGGATGTTGGGTTGTAGGGTGGTTATCTTGAGTAATTAGAGATTAAATTTTAGTAATAATTCGGTTAGACATGGTTATTTTGTAGAGAGATTGTATTTAATAGTATTTTGAAGGTTAAAAATTAATGGTTAAAATTAAATGATTAGAATTGAATAGTTAAAAACGAATGATTTTTTTTTTAAGGATAAGAATGAATGAATGAGATTGTTTGGGGAATGTTATAAAAAGTCATTTATAATAATTTGTTTGGTCTTTATTCACCTGGGCTATTTGGTTTGGGGGAAGTGGAGAGGGAGAGGAAAGAGGTTGTAGGAAAATCTTGTTTGAATATGGATGTTTGAAAGAGAGGTTGCAGGAAAACCTTATCTGAATATGGATGTTTGAAAGAGAGGTTGTTGAAAACTTAGTTTGAATATGGTTGTTTGAAATGGAGGTTAGAGGTTTTTTTTTTTTTTTTTTTTGTAAAATTAATATTTAAGGTTGATGTTTTTTAATTAATACAATAATTAACCTTTTCTTATAGAACGTATATTTTTTTTAAAAATAGTTTATATATTAATTTAATTTATAAAGTATTGATATTTATAAATAAAATTTATTAAAAAATATCAACATTAAATATTAATTTTACATATGAGAATACCTATAAATGTATTAACTTAAATTAATAAATATCAATATTAATATTTAAGGTTGATGTTTTTTAATTAATTTCATTTATAAATACCTATAATTTATCAACGTTAAATTAATATATAAATCGTTAATACTTATAAATGTATTAATAATACCGTATAATTATTAATACTTATGACAATGATTATTTGAAAAAAAAAACTACAACTATGATTGCTATTTTTTTTGCCTAGTATTGTAAATATTTTTCCTTGCTTATTTCTAAAAAAATCTAAATAATATTCATATGTGATTATTCATCAACTAATTTATCTATATTAATTTTTTAATCATAAAATAATTTTGGTTTGTTATAGAAATGAAATATTTATCTATTAGTTGACAACTTAATATGTTAATGAAAATTTTATGAAATGAGTTAGTGTCATTAAATTTTGGTCGTCAAATTTTTATTGTCCCAATTCAATTTTAATTTATAATTAACGTTATTTTATTTTTTTTCTTTGTCTTAACCTATTTTTTCTCTTACTTTTATTCATTCTTTATTTTTTATTCCTTATACATTTTTATCTTGTTAACTTTTGATATTTTTGTTCATTTTTTTAATATATTTTAAATAATTTTATTTACCTTACTTTTTCATTATTTTTTAATTCGTTGTATACAATTATTTTATTATTTACACTAATTTTATAATTTTTTATTCTTTTATTTTATTTGTTCTTTGTATATTTTATTTATTTATTCTTACTTTTTATATGTTTTTCTTTATTTATTTAATATATATATATATATATATATATATTAATATAGTAGGGAGTTGAGAATTTGAATTACTTTCTAAATACATTCAATATGAAAATTGAGATATATTTATTATATAGATGAGTTGTTTTTTAAAACAAGCTTTTATAGAATCTTTTTATTTTATTGATTTTATTTTTTAAAAATTGCAAACTTATATAATTTTATATAATATAAATGGTAAATTTATTTTGTTGATAAAATTAAATTTACAAATTACTAATAATTTATAAATATTTTTTTAAAGACTAAAATGTTATTTTTATTTATTTATTTTTAGTACAATTATTTTTAGTTATTAATTTTATAAAAAATTATTATAATATATCACCCATATTTATTTATAAAAAAATATTTAAAATAATTTTATATAATATAAATGGTAAATTTATTTTCTTGACAAAATTAAATCTACAAATTACTAATAATTTATAAATATTTTTTTAAATATTAAAATTTTATTTATTTATTTTTAGTTATTAATTTTATAAAAAAAATTATAATAATATATCACCCATATTTATTTATAAAAAAATATTTAAAAGAATGATTGAAATGAGGAGTTTGAATGAGAGGATTAAAAGAGAGTTTAGAGGATAGAGAAAGAGGTTGAAAAACGAGGATGAAAAAAGGAGTTGTTCTCCTTTCTCCTTCCTCTTCCTCCCTCAAAATCCAACCCGCTTCCTCTTCCTTCCTCAAAAACCCATATTCAAATAGCCCCTATTATGGAGGCCACAAGTGAAAGCCAATTGAGGCTATTGATTTTAGGGACAACTAGAGAAATAGCTAGAATTAAGAAACTAATTAGGGACGTGCCTAAAAATCTTTAGATTTTAAATTTATGTCTTTTTTTTATTTATGAATTTTAATTAATTTTTAATATGTAAAGTAGTTTACAATTGTACTCCTCATATATTTTATAAAGTTTCTTTTTAATCTATTTAAATACATTATTTGTAACTACCTTTTATAATCTATAAAAATCTAAAACAACCTAACTAATTCTAAAAATGTCAGGCAAACAAAATTAAATCAATAATTAAAAAATACCATGAAATAAAGGATTTTGAAAATTTTACAAATTTATACGTAATATAAAAATTATGTTTTTAACGTTCACAAATATAACTATACATCCTCTTCCCATAAGTCGTACATACTTTCATTGGTCGATGTGATTTTTGTAAGTTTGGTTAAATATATAAATATAAAAAAATAGTTTGGAATAGTACCTGAGCTTGAGTTTTATGAGCGCCTTAAATATCCATTTTTGAAGAAGATGAAACGTTCATTTTGATTATTTCTTCTCCTTGAACAACCTCCGCAAAAACGCTCCACCCATGTATTTGCGATTGATGATGCCCCGCGTTGAAAAATCCATCCGCAAGAGAAATGAATGCATTTCGTTGGGCTCCGATTCTCGAGACTTCGAAAGGGATCGACATTGGAGCCACGTTTCTGAAGATATAAATGTTTCTGGTGTAAATTTCTAAATTTCTTTTGTGCTCCGACATTTTTTACGGTGTAAGCTTCCAAATCTCTCAAATGGCTATGGTTTTTAAAGATATTATTAACTTCTAAAATCAAATTCCTACTTTTTTTGGTTGTTTTAAAAAAAAAATCCTACTTTTTTTGGATTTTTTTTTTACTTTTATTATTATTATTTTTTTCATATGTTACACATGGTTGACACATATTTTATACTTAATAGAATCTCTACTTTGTAGGGATTATATTTTCCTTTATTTTATTTTTATTTTTTCGGATATGTTAAACATTGGTTGCACGTATTCTGTACATTTACTATGTTGGTTACTGTTGACACCTATTATGTACAGAATATTGACACATATATTAGTTATATTAGTGTTGTCATTCGTATATATAATGTGAGTAATGTTATTTCTTTGTTTTTTTTTGCATAAGTTAGACATTGTTGGCACATATTTTGTACATATAATGTTATAATAAGAGTGCATATGTTGATTACTATTGCTTATTTATATATTTTGTAAATAACGTTGTTTTTTTTATTTTTTATTTTAGTTTATGCATATTTTAGAAACTGTTGACACGAGTTTCTCTTTAAAGATAAGATCAACATTGAGTTCAAATGGCTAAAAAATAAACACATGCGACAGATATAAAATTATGCACATGTAGACCATACAATTTATTAGTATGCGTTATGTTTGTACATCCATGGTACATCGTGATTTAAGTACATGCGACAGATCGGTCATCTAACGTGCGAAGCATAGAGACTTTATCTAGTCATTCTTTGTGACTGTTTAGTTTATGTAACTTTACTGGGTTTACATCATTGGTTTTGACCCAGTGGATTGCCTATATTTGTATATGTAAGACTAAGACCTCCTTTATGTTATGTGTTTATCCGTTCTTGGTGTGTTATAGTTGTTAATCTTGCTTGGAATGTGTATATAAGTATGAATTAATTTATTATAATACATTATTCGCTTGCCCCCCTCAATATGTCCATGTGCCCCTCTATCACCCTTGATGTTGCTTATGTTTTCTGAAATTATGTACCTCATATGTAGTCCCTACAATTTATCAACATGCGTTATGTTTGTACATCTATTGTACATCGTGATCAACAACTTTGATTTGTGGTTTTCATTTTTTTAAGTTCACTTCCTTAATCTTAAGAATTTGTTAACAATTAATTAGTACTTTTAAATTTGAAATATTATCAAATTAGCTATCTTTAAATTTTGGGGGGAAATTGGTTATGCTTAAATTTAGAAAAATTTTGGTTTTTTTTTTTCTTCTCCTCAAAAATCTAAAATGGGAAAATAACTTCAAGAGTACTTTGGAGATGAAACATTCATCTCTCCTCTTAAATTTTTTTTTAGTCATGAATTTAAAGGACAATACAAAAAAGCTATGACCTTTTCACTAAATTAAGCCATTTTCTACCATTCCTCTTCATTTTAATTAAATTTAAAGTGAACTATTTCACTTTTGTGTTTGATTGTGAGCAACAGAAAAAAGAGAAAAAAAAGTGGCAATTTAAGGGCATGTTCGGTTAGGGTGGGAAGGGATGAGTTGAGATGAGAAGGGAAGGGATAGGAAGGGAAGAGAGAATAATTTTGTTTTTGGTGGAAAGGAAAAAGAAAGGAAGAGATAATAAATTAATGTTTGGTGGGATGAGAAGTGAAAAGTTTTGATGGGAAAGGAAGATAATAGATATCTTTTTATATAATAAAAATAATAAATTTAATTTTTTAAATATAATATTCATAATTGAATATGTTTTTTTTCCTTATTGTTAAAATGCAATTTTCAGATATATTTCATTTTATTTATCAGTTACATGATATTTAAAATTGAGTATATTTTATTCCTAAAAAACTACCAATTAAATAAATGAAGTAGTTTAAATAATTAAATTTAATAAATGGGACAATAACAATGAAAAGAAAGTAATACTCTAATGATATTATGTATTAAATAATAACTCATTTGTTAGAAATTTGGATTAAAAAAAATGAAATGAAATGATAAATAAAAATAATTGTGATTTAAATTAACAAAGTGATGCAAAAAAATGAAACACAAATTTAACAAACTAATGCAAAAAACAAGACACCATTTTTTCTCTAGGTTTCTTTTAATATATCCAATTTGACTTAGATTTAGATGTAAACGTTCAAAAGAAAAAATCATATTAGCTTTCAACGAGAATTTAATTGAAGCTCCATCCTACTCCCACATGTCAAGCCATCATTTTGCATACCTTTTACTTCCTTCATGCGTTTCATTATCCTTCAAAAGCAAACACTATTTTATGCTAAAATTAAAAGAAGAAAATCCAACTTCATTTTCAGTTCAGGATAAACATAACGTTTTTTAAGAATATCCAAGAACAGAGTTTGGTCTAGTTTTTTTTCAATTTCTTCCTCAATCATTCACAAAAGACTTCTTTGAATGTTGGGTTTCAATGTTTAGGGGCATCGATACCCCTACTCAAGAAGCAGTCAAATTTCAAGCAAAGCAAATCAAACTATACCCAAATTTAAATCCAAATCATCTCTAATTTCTGTAGACCATAGCCAAAAAATTCCAATCCAGATTGTTAATTTCTGTGCAAAAAGAAAAAAAAAAGCGTTCAGGTTGTGAGTTAAGGCACACCAAATGTCAGACGGAAAAACTGAATCTCCATAAAAAAGGACAAAAACCAGGGAGAAAAGAGAAGGAAATCGTGAGGAAGTAAGGGCAATGTTGACGCGCAGTGTTACTCGCTGGGTTAAAGTGACTTATGCGCTTGGATATTTTTCGGTGGGCCAAACAAAGAGAAGGAACCCAACCCTTCCCCTCCTAGCCCAATTCGTTCCACCAAACATGTCCTAAGAGAAAAAGGGAATAGAAAGTGATTTCGTCTAGGTTTAGTATTTTCGCAATTTCAAGGTAACCAATCTTCGAATCGAGTTCAAATTTTTACAGCGTGTTTGTAACACGCGGGTCTACAATTTGACAGATAGAGATCGGGTTTGGAGGCTTCTACACCCAGATTCCAATGGCGATTTGGTTCCATAAGACTTTTTTTATTTGTTTCTTGTTGGTTTAGTGTCGTTTGTTATCGAGATTAATTATTTTGAGTTATTATCTGTTGTATACTTTTATTTATGACTAGGTAAAAATCGTTGTAGCTCATTATTGATAATAGTGGAGATTTTGACTTCGGTTAGTGGTTTTTTTTTACTTCTAGCATTGAGGAGGTTTTTCCACGTTAAAATCTTTGTGTGTTGTGCTTGATATTTTTTACCATATATATGCTTGCTGATTTTCATTAGGAACACAAGAGGGGAATAATTCATCCTATTAGAATAGTGTTTATTCCTAACAAGTGGTATTAGAGGTTCGTGTTAAGTTTAATTAGAGGTCTAGTGTTAAATATGGAAAAGAGTCATAGTATTAGTAGAATGGTCACATTGAATGGATCAAATTATCAAGTATGGAAAAGAAAAATGAAATATATTTTATATATCAATGATTTATATCTTCTTGTATTTTTCACTTGAGAAGCCGGATGATAAAACCGATTTAGAATGGGAAATATGCCATAGGAAAAGTATGTGGCATGATTAGACTTTGGGTAGAAGAAAATATTCTAAATCATATTGGTGAAGTCTTTGTATGCCCCGAAAGATGGTAATAGTAAAGTATTTTTTATTAAGAAAATGATGGCATTGAAGTATCAAGAAGAAACATTTATGTTAGATCACTTGAATTCATTCCAAGGTATAATTTATCAGCTAGCTGGAATGAGTATCAAGTTTGATGATGAGATATATGGGTTATGACTTCTTGGTTCGTTACTAGATTCATGGGAGACATTTAGAACTTCCTAGTTGAACTCTGCCTCAAATGGTGTACTAAGTATGGACTTAGTAAAAAGCAGTATATGTAACGAAGAGATGAGAAGAAAGTCTCAGGGTTCTTCTTCACAGTCTGATGTTCTTATTACTGAAAGAAATGGGAGGAGTACGAGCAAAGGTCCGAAAAGACAGAGACAGAAGCAAAAGCAAAAGTGGTCGGTTTTCTAATGTTGAATGCTTTCATTATGGCTTGAAAGGCCATATAAAGAAGTATTGCAGAAAACTAAAGAGAGAAAATAAAGTTGATAAAGGTAAGGAAAAATTGATTGATGATGATGATGCAGACAAAATTACTGCTGCCACAAAAGAATTCTTTGTTTTATTTGATGGTGATAGTGTAAACCTTATTACAGAACAGAGCAGTTGGGTGATTGATAGTGGTGGCTCGATTCATGCTACGTCCAAAAGATAATTATTTGCATCCTACACATCTGGTGATTATGGCAATGTTGAATAATGATGGATTAGCAAAAGTAGTTGGCATAGGAATACAGTTGGAGACCAAGAATGGTACTATCTTGATTTTGAAAAATGTGAAACACATCCTTGATATCCGCTTGAACTTAATCTCTACAGGTAAGCTAGATGAAGAAAATTTATGTAATACGTTATGTAATGGTATATGGAAGCTTACTAAAGGCTCTAAGCTGGTAGCAAAAGGGGAAAAGTGTTCTTCATTGTATTTTATGTAGGCAAAGACTACTGGTTGCAATATCAATGCAGTGAACAATGAACAGAGTATTGAGCTTTGACATAAAAGACCTAGTCATATCAATGAAAAAGGTTTGATAATTCTAGCCAAGAAAAAATCATCTTTATGGGGCGAAGAATGTGTCTTTGAAGAGATATGAACATTGTTTAGCAAGAAAACAAACAAGGGTTTCTTGTAAAGCATCCTAGCCTTCAAAAAGACCAAAAGTACTTGACATAGTATATTCTTATGTGTGTGGCCCTATAAAAACTAAAACACTTGAAGGTGTGCCATACTTTGTGATGTTTATAGATGATCACTTAAGGAAAACATGGGTTTATACCTTGAAGTCTAAGGATCAGGGTGTTGCAAGTATTTAAACAGTTTTATGCCCTGTGTGAAAGAGAAACTGGTAAAAAGTTGAAGTGCATCTAGACTAATAATGGAGGAGAGTATATTGAATCTTTTGATGAGTATTGTAGAGAACGTGGTATCCAATATCAAAAGACGCCTCTAAGACTCCTCAGCTAAATGGGTTGGCTGAGAGAATAAATAGAACATTAGTGGAAAGAGTGAGATGTTTGCTTTCACATTCACAGTTAGCCAAAACGTTTTGGGGTGAAACATTAAATACTATTGTACATGTTTTGAATCTCACACCATATGTTGCTTTTAGATTTGAAGTCACTAACAGAATTTGGTAAAAAAAAGACATATCTTATAGTTATCTTCGTGTCTTTGATCGTAAAGCTTTCGTTCATGTTCCTAAAGATGAGAGATCAAAGCTTGATGCAAAGACAAGACCATGTGTGTTCCTTGGCTATGGTCAAGATGAGTTTGGATATAGGTTGTTTTATCAAGTGAAGAAAAAGTTTATTAGATGTCGAAATGTTGTGTTTGTTGAAGACTAGACCATATAGGACATTAATAAAACAAATGAAGCATAGTAAGAAATTAGTGATGATTTGATTAATTAAATGCAATTCCTTTGACACAACCTTTTACACTGATTGAGATTGATAATTCAGATGAGGTAGAGGTCATGAAAGTTTAGGTAGATGATGATATTTAGGAACAATTGTTGAAAACTAAAGTTCCTACAAATGTTCCACTCAGAAGATCTATCAAAGATCGACGTCTGTCAACAAGAGATTCTGCTAATGAATATATGTTATTGACTGACGGGGGAGAACCTGAGAGTTATGATGAGGCTATAGAAGATGAGCACAAAAGAGAGTGGATAGATGTAATGAAAGATAAGACGAAATCATTACATGAGAATCACACTTTTGAGCTTGTTAAAGTGCCTAAAGGGAAAACCACACTGAAAAATAAATGGGTTTATCGAGTGAAATAAAAAGGAAGCACCTCAAAATCGCATTATAAATCAAGACTAGTTGCCAAAGGGTTCAATAAAAAAATGGTATTGACTTTGATGAATATTTTGCTCCAGTTGTAAAGATGTCTTCGATTCGTGTTGTTATCGGTTTGGCTGCTAGCCTTGACTTAGAAGTTGAGCAGATGGATGTTAAGACTGCATTTCTTCACGACGACCTGGATAAAAAAATTTACATGGAACAACCTGAGGGTTTTGAGGAGAAAGTCAAAGAGAAACTTGTATGCAAGTTGAAGAAAAACCTTTATGGGTTGAAACAGGCACCGAGACAATGGTACAAGAAGTTTGAGTCAGTTATGAGGAAGCAAGGCTACAAAAAGACTACTTTTGACCATTGTATTTTTGTACAAAAATTTTCTGATGATGATTTTGTGATATTATTGCTTTATGTTGATAACATTTTGATTGTTGGCATGAATGTTTCTAGAATACAAATGTTGAAGAAACAACTGAGCAAATCCTTTGCCATGAAGGATTTAGGGACCAGTAAAGAAGATTCTTGAGATTCAAATAGTTTGAGATAGAGCATCCAAGAAGTTATATATGTCATAGGGGCAATACATAGAGAAGGCGCTTGAGAGATTCAAAATGGATAAAGCTAAAGTGGTTAGTTCCCCTCTATCCAACCATTTCAAACTGAGTAGCAAACAAAGTCCTTCTAATGATAAAGAAAAGAAAGAAATGAGAAAAGTCTCATATGCTTCAGCAGTTAGGAGTTTGATGTATGTCATGGTGAGTATTAGACTTGATATTGCTCATGTTGTAGGAGTTGTTAGTCGATTTATGACCAATCGAAGAAAACAACATTGATAGGTAGTCAAGTGCATCATGAGATATTTGAGAGGCACTTCCAGTTTGAAGCTCACATTTGGAAGTGGAAATCACTTGCTTACGGACTATACTGATTCATATATGGCAGGAGATTTAGATAACCGACAGTCTACTATGGGTTATTTGATGATGTTAGCAGGCGGTGTAGTGTTTTGGCAGTCAAGACTACAAAAGAAGAATATATAGCAGTTGCAAAAGCGCACAAAGAGATGTTGTGGATGAAGAAGATTATACATGAGCTTGACTTTAAGAAACAACGGTTTGTGATATTCTGTGATAACCAGAGTGCTATTCATCTTGATAAGAACTCTACATTTCATGCTATAACTAAACATATAGATATGAGGTATCACTGGATGAGAGATGCATTGAATGAAGGTTTGTTTGAACTTGAGAAGATACATAATGATCATAATGGGTCTGATATGTTGACTAAGAATCTACCAAGAGAGAAGTTTGAGTTTTGTCGTTCCGCTGCTGGAATTGCAAGTACCTCCACATAGTGAATATGGGAAGATTTGTTTGGTCTTTATTCACCTATTATGGAGGCACACAAGTGAAAGCCCATTAGGGCTATTGAATATAAAGTGAACTATTTCACTTTTGTGTTTGACAGTGAGCAATCGAAAGAAGGAAAAAAAAAAACAGTAGTTTAAGAGAAAATGGAATAGAAAGTGATTTCGTCCATGTTTGGTATTTTTGAAATTTCGAGATAACCAACCGTCGGACTGAGCTAAAATTTTATCAGCATGTTTGTAACACGCGGGTCTACAATCTTAACGGTGGAGATCGGGTTTGAAGACTGTTAAACCTAGATTCCAATGGCAATTTGATTCCACAATTGTGAGACTTTTTTTATTTGTTTCTCTTTGGTTTATGTCGTTTGTTGCCAAGATTAATCATCTTGTTATTATCTATTGTATATCTCTAGTTGTGACTAGGGAAAATTCATTGTAGCCCATTATTGATTATAGTGGAGATTTTGACTTCGGTGCGTGGTTTTTTTTACCTCTCGCATTGCAGAGGTTTTTATATGTTAAATTTGATACTTTTACCATATATATGTTTGCTGATTTTTCATTACAAATAATTGATTCTATTATAACAATGTTTATTTCCAACCCGCGTTAATTACGTCAAATAAACACTCCTTAAATAGTTGTTTTTCCCAATATAAATTTGTGAGTTTTTTAGCTTAAAAGAAACAACTTGAATGACATTTTGGTGGCATATCTTAAATTTTAAACACGTTAAGATCTGTTAGAATAGTTGGTAATCTGCTCGAACATACACAATATTAAAAATAAAAAAAAGTTGATTTTATTTGGTCCTTGTACATTCAAACTTTTATTCTAATTTCTATCTTTTCAACTTTGTTCATCTTGATTGTTGGTGAAAAGTTTGGTTTATTCATTTTATTTTATATCTATTTTCTTTCTCTCATAATTTTAACATACATGATAATTTTTTTTAACTTGTAATTACTTTGTTTTTTTTTCATTAGATATATATTGATGACACTAAATTACTGCTCTATTGACATTATTACTTTGTTTAGTTTCAGTTTCCATTACGTATACATTGTATGCTTAAATTCTGCCAGGATCACTTGTAAATATATAGATCAAAACAAGCGTTTTGAAGTTACAAATTTGTATAAATGTGTAATTGACGATGTATTCAATTTACACCAAGTTAAAAATTAGTATTGTCAATAAGGGCAGTTGCTCAACGACATTAGTATAAGCTCAATCATTAGAGGTCTTGAGTTTGAGTTCTCCATCCCCAAATATTGTAATCTAAAAAAAAAAAAAATCTTAAAAATGATTATAATTTCCTTTACAAAAAGTTATAATTGTCCCATGTTTTTTTTTTGAAACAATAATTGTCCCATGTTGTATGAGAACTTTTTGGCCTAAAAGTGCCACATCATTATTTATAAATTAATGGCAACATTTAATTAAACTGTGGGAATTTACAAATGAACCTCAAAATTTTGATTTATTTGAAATTTTAATCCAAATTAAATCAGGTCTAAGCCACATAGTAAGTTCAATGGTCTATAATTTAAACCAAAGGTCTATATAACCTTTTCAAAACTATCAATTATTTTGTCAAAGCTTTCTATAATAACATAATTATATATATTTTTTAATTAAACATAATTATAAGTGAGGATTGGAAGCCATGACATGACCTCTAAATTTGTGATCATGATTTAGATACTCATTAAAATATTAGATATATTATATCAAATTAAAGTAATACTTCTAAATTCTAAAATAAGGTCAAAAAGTTGACGATCAACGATATTAATAGATACCTAATAGATCAGAGACGTTAAGTTTGAGTTCTCTCGTTTGATTATTATTATAATCTGAAAAACGAAAACATATATGTGGCTGTGCTTTACTTTTACTTTTCTTTGTTGAATTATCTTTTATAGTATAGTCTTATCTTCAATTGGCGTGCAATACACGTCGTTTCACCTTTCTATTTCAACCTTTTTAATAAGAAATTAACCTTATTTTGAAATGGGCATGTTTACTTTTTTTCAAAAAAATGAACATATTCTTGAAAGACATTTTTGTTCATGTATTAATGATATATTGAGATGAAATTTAATTCATAAGAATATAAGAATATATGTTAGACTTTCTAAAACAAACATGTTAGGCTTAGAATATTAAGGATTTTAATCAAACTTTTGAAGCTTATTTAATTAAATATTAGTTTAATTAAATTTTTTGTTTTAATCTTTAAATTTTGAATTATACTTTAATTTTATAATTGGATCAAATTATTTTTAATTAAGATTTAAAATTATATATATATATATATATGAAGTATAAAATTAAAATGACATCTAAAATAAATTTAAATTGAAACTAGTATAATTTTTTTTAAATAATAACTAAAATTTGACCAACAAAAATCACATAGAGATAGACCGAAAAATCACATAGAGATAGACCGAAAGGGTCAATACCGGTTGATTTCATTATTTAGTGAAAATTCAATTTAACGTCAGGGTCACGGATTTCATCTCTAATATTGCTATAATAATACCTTATTTGGGTTTATAGTGCCCCTACCACAACTTGTACTAAAACAAAAACACAAACAAAGATAGATAAAATTAATTAATACATGAAAGTTCTGAAATAATAAACAAAAATACTTAAAATTTACTTTAATAAAGAAAAAAAAGGGACTTTTTTTATATATAGATTATATTTGAAAATGTTTTGCAAATATAAGTTACTTATAAAGTATTAGCAAAAATAAATTTTATTGATGATATTATTAATTACTTAAGTTGTCCATTTACAACGATACCATCCTAATTTGAATTTTTAAATTTTGAATTATTAACCATTTAAAAAAAATTCTCAACTACTTGCTAATCTCTAAAATCGTGGTGTCATTATTACAATCTATGTCAAAATAGAAATTATCAAAATTTCTTTTTCTTTTCATTTGAATTTTAACTTCATCATTTTACATTTTCTATCTACTAGTCTTCTTTTGCAAGTCTTCGAACAAAAATATTCCACCGAAAATCTTGGCCCCATTTTAACCTCTTGAGTATTGAAAGTTGTGAGATAATAAACAAAAATATTTAAATTTTACTTTAAAAAAGAAAAAGAAAAAAATGAAAAGACGAGGATGAGGCTATAGTCAAAGTCATAAAAAAATGAGGCAATAAAAAATAATTAGAAGAGAGAAAAAAAGAAAGAATCTTTTTATTGATCTTTCTCTTTCATGCTAACCCCTACAAAAGAATGCAAACAAAACCCAAAAGCAAAGCAAAGCAATGGGTTCACATCCCAAAGCAAACAAACCTCATGCAATATGCATCCCATGCCCAGGCCAAGGCCACATAAGTCCAATGCTAAAGCTGGCAAAGCTCCTCCACCACAAAGGCTTTCACATAACTTTCGTCAACACCGAATACAATCACGAGCGTCATTTGAGAGCCCGAGGCCCCGACTCTCTCGATGGCTTGCCCGACTTTCACTTCAAAGCCATTCCTGACGGACTCCCACCTTCAAAGGTCATCGATGCCACGCAAGACGTTCCCTCGGTTTCCTACTCTACGGCCCGAAACTGCTTGGCACCGCTTTGCAATCTAATTTCCGAGATAAATCGTTCAAGCGATGTCCCGGATGTTTCTTGTGTTGTTGGTGATGGTGTGATGGCTTTCACCATCTTGGCTGCACGTGAGTTTGGGATCCCGGTTGCTACGTTTTGGACGGCGAGTGCTTGTGGCCTCCTTGGTTATATGCAGTATAAAAAGCTTGTTGAGCAGGGCTTGGTTCCTTTTAAAGGTATAAATTTGTATCTTTTATTTTTTGTTGTTGAAAAAGTCTACTTTTATTAGGAGTATGCATGGATTGAGTTGAGTTATGAATAATTTTTGGACAAATTCAAAAATGGTACTTGTTTTTTTAGAGAGAAAAAACATAACTTTTTATATATATATATGCCATTTCAATTCAGGTTAAACCGATAAAAAATTACATCATTCCAAGAATCGAATTCAATTTTTTTGTTTTGGGGCTTCAACCCAACTCAATTCCACCCTTTCAATTTAAGTTGGGGTAGTTCAAATTTGTCGGTCATCCAAATTTTTTTGTACTCCTCTAACTTTTACTTCTAATTATGTTTTGGGCGTAGTCTTTTATTTTTTATCTTGAAATTTCATTCATCTCAATTTTAATTTTGATATAATATCTTTTGAGTTTACTTAGTTTATTGATGAACTCGAATAAATTAGCAAGTTCAAATTAACTCGTAACTGTGATGTTGAACTGGATTATCAGCAAACAATAAAACTAACGTGCTATTAATCCGTTGAATATTATTAGTATTAATTTGAATCTCTTTCCTTCCTCCTCATTATTAATTTTTATTTTTTTTAAAAAAGGATTTAAACCAGAAATCTTTTAATGGTTTTGTTTAGTTATCTTTTCCATTTAGTTTTTCTAACTTTTTAATGTATGGTTCATGAGTTGGATCCACATTTCCAATTACTTTTAACCCAATTTTTAAAAATTTAATTTGTTATCTTTATTTTTGCATTTTCTTATACTTTTTTATTAATACAATAAAAATAAGATAGGGTCTATGTGTCATAAATTTACTTTATAATGGTTAAATTATGTTGTTGTTGATGCCATTTTTATAATTTTTCATTTCTTTTACAGATGAAAACTTTCTCACAAATGGAGATTTAGAAACAACAATTGATTGGATTCCACCCATGAAAAAAATACGTCTGAGAGATATTCCAAGTTTCATTAGAACAACCGATAAAAACGACATAATGCTCAACTTTCTCATTGATGAATTAAACATACTCCCTAAAACCAATGCAATAATCATAAACACATTTGATTCCTTAGAACACAATGTTCTTGATGCCCTCTCTTCCAACCTCCCTCCCATCTATCCCATTGGCCCAATCAACTCGTTAGTTTCCGAGCTGATCGACGACGAGAAAGTAATTAAAATCCGCTCGAATCTATGGAACGAGCAACCCGAATGCATGAAATGGCTCGATTCCAAGACATCGAGCTCTGTGGTGTACGTGAACTTTGGAAGCATCACAGTGATGTCCTCTCAACAATTGGTCGAGTTTGCATGGGGCCTTGCCAACAGCGAGCAACCGTTCTTGTGGATTATTCGGCCCGATCTAATCGAGGGAAATTCGGCGATACTGCCACCGGAGTTTTTGGCTGTGACGGAAGGGAGATGCATGTTAGGGACTTGGTGCAACCAAGAGGAGGTTTTGAAGCACAGTTCGATCGGAGGGTTTCTGACGCACAGTGGTTGGAACTCGATGATGGAAAGCATTGTGTGCGGGGTGCCGATGATTTCGTGGCCGTTTTTCGCCGAGCAGCAAACAAATTGTCATTATTGTAACATAGAGTGGAGGAATGGAATGGAGATTGATAATGATGTGAAGAGGGAGGAAGTTGAGAAGCTTGTGAGGGAGTTGATGGAAGGGGAAAGGGGTGAAGTCTTGAGGAAAAATGCAAAGGAGTGGAAAAGAAAGGCCGAGGAGGCTGCCCAGCGTGGCGGCTTGTCGATAACCAATTTGGATCGAGTTATTAATCAACTTCTTTTAGCTAAGTAGTAAAGATATGTATTTTTTATCAAGAAGTTGTACATTCAAAATCTCTCGTCTTCAAATATTATATTGAACACCAACAAAATAAAGAAAAACTTGTTTACTTTTATTATTGTAGACTCTATTTGGAAAGTGACTTTCAAATAATAAGTGAATATTATCCATTTGTTTGATCTACTATCAATCTTTTCATTGTTATAAAGAATCTACGAACTCCAATTTAATATGTTAGGGCGTGTTTGACTAGAAAAGGTAAGTAAGAGAAAATTGGTGTTTGGTGAAAAAAAAGAAGAAAGATTGATAATAAATAAGTGTTTTGTGGGAATATTCAATAAACTCTTTCGATAATTTTTAATTTATCTAAAAATAAAAAATAATTTTCAACTCATTAGAAAAGTACACGTGATCGAACAAATTTTCAATCAACGTGACCGTGACTCTCCTTATTAAACTACTTTGAAACCTATTTATAAATTTATAAACTAATTTAAAATAAAATTCAAAATTTAAGATTTTTTTTGGGGTGCAAACTTGAAGATTAAAAAAAAAAAGCCAATTTTGAAACTTTCAACCATAAAATAAATATTAAAATCAAATATCAAAGACAGCAAGTGAGTTTTAAAAACCTAATTCAAAAAATGAAAAGAAAAAGTGAATTTTAAAAACCAACGAACCCAAGTATTTAAAAGTAAAAACAAAAACCAATCAACCAATACAAACTCAGTTCAAAAATCAAGATTTCATCCCAAAAAAAAAAATCTTAGCTTTAGCTGTTTAGTTTTTCAAAACTTTGGAGGATGATGGACATTCAAATTTATTATACGAAAGACAAAATTGTATAACTTTTGAATTTTAATTTTGAATTTGAAAAAGTACACTTTTGACTACATTAGATTTATCAAATTTAATATATTATAATGCAATTTATAACTTTTATATTCATTTCAAAAAAAAACTTTTATACTAATATGTCGAAGTAGTTATGTACGTAAACATCATAGAGGTGTAGGGTGTTAATGTAAGTATTATATCAACAGATATTAGGTAACAAAAATAACAATACAGTCAAATAATTATTTAATAAAAATTTATAAACTAAAAAAGACATTAAAAATATTTAGGAATTAAAATAAGATAATTTGATGAACTGATTCTATTGAAGTATGTATCCAGTTAAGTAACATTCACGTCAATGATCATTAAATGGATTGAGAAATAGTTTCAAACTTTTTTGTGACATTTTCTTCCATTTTTTTTTCTATGTAATACTAATCAATTGAAAACCCTCAAACTTCTCAATTACAAAATTGTCTTCATTGACAAAGATTACTATGAGGGGTGGCTCCAAAGTCCAAAACAGCATCGCATGTGGCATTTTTTTCTTCTTCCATTTTGTACTTATATGAAGCTATTTTCTTTATGGGTTATTTTGGTAAAATATCAAGAAGGATTTCATTGAATTTTTATTCCAAGGTTCACTTTTATTTGCCATTAATCAATCAACTTATTTATAATTTAACCTATCTTGGTAGCTCTCAATCTCTATGGTTGTTGGAAGAATACAATAATCATCGATGAAGCATGAAAGATAGGATCTCATCTCTAATTAACAAAATGTCGCATCACTTTTGAAATATTATAAAATTGTTTATTTTTCAACATTAAACTTAATTTAAAATTATCACATCATCTTTTTTCACATTCATGATTAAATAGACCAATTTTTTTTTAAAACATCCTCAATTCGAGTTGTAGTCTTGATCCACAATCCAAATTAAGATTAGACAACATCTGAAGAGTTACAAAACAAGAGAGTGTTGAAAGTAAAAAAGGAATGGCTACTTAATATTAAATCTTCTTACACATGTAATAACAAAAAACTCAAAGCAACAATTCGACTACCCATTGTGAGTAAATATAAAGACTCAACCCAAACTTAGATCTAAAGCGAGGTCTTTACCTTATTCATGAAAATAGGACATTGATAACATAATCTGACATGATTTCTTAAAACCAAATACTTTGATTATAATTGAAAACATCGTAAAACAATTCTAAAAACATATTAAGGGTACCCAAATAAAATCCAAATACAAAACAGTATCTAACATATCATAAGTAATCCATGCCTCAAATAATTCATGTAGAAAGAAACAAATCAAAAATCAATACTCAAAAGAAATGCAGTGGCATCTCATGATGAATCATCAACACAATCAATCATCGTGATACAATCCTAGCTTACTTGTGGAAAAAACCACGATGGAAAAAGTGAGTAATAAAACTCAGTAAGGATCCTCAACTTTGGGCCAGACATGAACATACATTCATGAGTAGATAACACAAACATCATCATCATCAATTTCTCAATCAAGGGGTGTTCAGACACAAGTTTCTCTTGATACTATGCCAAGTGACCGCGTTCCTGACCTGAACCCCTTAGAGCAGCCTAATTGGTCACTAACCAAAAGATCGAAACCTTTCTAAAGACCAAAACCTCCACGTTCCTAACTTGAATAACTTAGAGAAGTCTAATGTCCTAAGCCTCTATCTCGATAGGGTAATCTAAGCAATACTTTCCAGGGAGAAGACTTGGTGAATAGAGCTACATGGTTTTCGTCAGGCTTCACACTCTCACTATAAGATCGTTGATCCACACGACTCACGAGTGAATATCACCTTGCTAACACACTAGATAAATCCCTTAGGAATACTAACAGATAACCCAACATGCAGAGTGACCTGATCGGCGCTGATCATCCTCATAACTTGCTACCCGAGGATTTCTGTTTAGGTGGAGGGAAGTGTGTCCCTACTACGTAGTCCATCCACCCCAGTATCTGACAATCATCCTCTATCAGACACCCATACCCTTGACACGTTCTCTAGGACACCAACATGTTCTATATATCACAGTTCCGCATGGGACGACAGTGTTGAGCTAGTCCACCTTAGTGATTGGAAATACGTGCATGTGTAAGAGAAGCGAAGGAATTATAAAATCATACATGGATTTATTTTAACCTTGATTAATCTAATTTAACTACATGTAAATTCCCTAGGGTGATAGTTGTTTGTTATAAGACCATAACACTTATAGTGAATGACGTCTCTAATTTATTCTGGCGGGTTTTTATCTCCAACTCCTAAATGTAAGGAGATTCACCACGAACCTTCTTGAATTGGTATCCAATATTTTTCCTGGCTATTCTCTGCTTAGGTCAAGTTATGTTGGGATTAGAAGTCTATAGACTTAAGGTCATATGTTTGTCTCTTTCCCATCGATTAAGAAGTCATACAATAAATAATAATTGCATTTATATTTAATTTTCTAATAAGTAAACAACTTATTAATATAAATCATAATGACCTGGGATCCAACAACACACTTATTCCACTAAAGGTCTGTGCTGATCTTTCTTGCAATGTAAGTCAAGTTATGTCCACAGATATAATCAGGCGTCTGTTATATTCACAATTTATTTATAATTCACAGTTGGATCAAATGTTTGTTTTAGCCCTATAATTAAACCTTTCACCTTAAGTATCATTGATTCCTCAAATGAACAAGTTATTCATGGTCCAACAATGAACTAGTATACTATCGGGCTAATGAGAGGCGGATAACCTCTATTCAACTCCTAGAATCAGTCTTTAAGAGAACAAATCTTTTACTTCCACAAGAACAAAGAATGAGTGAATTTTATTTTGTAATGTTCCTTTCCCAACTACTTACTACACAATCCCCAACGTGGGAGGAATATGTCGTTGGTTGTTCTCACTCATGCACATCAAAGGACGCTTTCACAAGCAAGAGTTCACAACTCACTTAGGGTTGATATCATACTAGCATATGATCATCATAGTAAAATTATTAATCCATGTCCATAACAGAATTACGTATATGGATTAAGTAATTTTGGTATGGTCTAATGCAAAACGCGTTTGCATAAACACCCTCACTAACATGTCTCCATATCAACAATCGGGATCAGGTTGTGTGCAACTATTGGAAATTCGGTCGTACCAATAATGTTATCCAAACGAAGCATCCAACCTAAGTCCATGGGACCTCCTAGCCCAACACGTACCCTAAGCGAGTCTCCGATGAGACAAAAACAACATATAAATCCCCTGTGGGATAATACATGCAACAACAACTATCACTAACATTAGATAAGCCATATGCATAATTAGAGCATACACACATGTAAGCTAAATCACTACATATATGTCCTACCTAGTCATCACAACAAGGTTGCATGAATAATCCATAAAGAAACATATAATCATCATACAAGATAACATCCAATCAATTACATTCACATAATAAACCACAAAACCTCGAGCTAAGAGTAAAATGTCCCTTAATTCGCCAAAGTCCATAAAAGCTCAAAGCTCCTTACCAACAAATTCATACAACTAACCCTTGAACGAGGCCCTAAATAGACAATCGACACATAAGTAGCACCTCAAGCTACTAAAAATGGGTTTAGAACATCAAGATTGCCAAAGGAAAGGAAACTATAAAATTCAGGATCTGAAGACACATGGCATCGCGTGTAGAAACTCACGATGGAACATGGTGAAACTCACAGAAGTGAGTGCACTGCAAAAAAAAAAGGAGTACAACTCAAAAACTAGTGCGACTCACGATGCATATTTGGATGATAGGTAGCTCAAAAAATGGCTCGAAGAGGCGCACACGTGCGACTCTAGCAGAGCTTGGAATCGGTTGACGAAGCTCGCCTGCTGCTTAGACTCGCGACTCGAACAACTGTGAAGCTTCAGATGTTGGACAAACAAAGTTGTTCCACATCGCTAAGATAAGGGAAAGATCTTATGTATATAAGGTGAGGACAACATCTTTATTGATATGAGGCCTTTTGGGAGATACCCAAAAACAAAGCCATGAAGGGTGATTCCCAAAGTGGACAATATCATATCAATGTAGAAGTTTGTGGTTGTTCGTTGTCCCTAACAAGTGGTATCAGAGCTAAGGCTCTTTGAATTAGCAATGTGGGTGAAGACTCCCGATGTAGAACAAATGAGGGGCGAGCTCGTATGGCTCGGCGTACTTTGTTCGAGGGGAGATCCCTCCGATATAGACAAATTCGATAAGGCTCGAAGAGTTCGAGGTATACTTTGTTTGAGGGGAGGATTGTTGGACAAACAAAGTTGTCCCACATCGTTAAGATAAAGGGAAAGATCTTGTGTATATAAGAAATGGACAACACCTCCATTGATATGAGGCCTTTTGGGAGATGCCCAAAAATAAAGTTGTGAGTGGTGATTCCCAAAGTGGATAATATCATATCAATGTGGAGGTTTGTGGTTGTTCGTTGTCTCTAACATTTGGTATCAGAGCCAGTTTAGGCCTCTGCTTTGTTTTGGTAGCCATTAATGGAGTTCTTGGTTGTTTTTTGATTTTGTGTTGTTTTTAACAATAACATAAGGAATTATTAGGAAATTATTTTACAAGAATTTCCATTTAAAGTATGTGAATTTTTGTGTTATCTATGTTATGCAAGCTTTTATATGTTATGTAAAATGAAAGAACTGTGAAGATGACCCATTAATAAAAATAAATAATTATTGAAATGAAATTACACACAGTGTTGATTTTCCATTTTAGATATTTGATTACGTTTTTTTTATATCTTGGTATTTTTTTGGATTCTGTGATATTTTTGTGTAAATGTTATATCTTGCAGAATTGACCATATTATGTTTTTGGTCAAAGTAATGAATTTTCTGTATATATTTGAGCAATTTATTTTTATTTATCTTTTGGCCAAATTGACTAAATTTAATTATTTGGAACTAGATTTGATTGTCTATTACAAAATAAATAAATTCAAATCCATATATTTATCATTTGGTTGCTGGTAAATTGGTTTTGAGTTTTTATTTTTTATTTGTTTGTGATATGTTCCAGTAATCAATTTGAAATATTTATCGGCTGGATTTAATTATTTGGCTTTATGGATTTTGGTTAATGAGTTTATTAAAATAATAAATCTATGTGCATATTTTCCATCCTGTAATCCATCTTGTGATATCGTAATTGTTATGGGATATGGTTTTGACCAAATTTATGGATTTTATTTTTATGGATGATCCTGCAATCTATTTTGGCCCTGCTGATTATGTGTTTGGATGGATAATATTATATGTCTATTAAAACAAATAATTTCCAATTTATATATTTACCTTGCTGGTAAATTGGATCTGTTTTTTATTTGTTTGTGACATAATTCATTAATGGATATGTCAAATTTATTAATTTTTGGCTAATTTGGCTATCTGCATTTTGATTACTTTTTATTAAAAAACAAAAAAAAAACAAAAGACAAATCCTTTGTGTTCTCGCTTGGGATTTGATTTTTTTGGAAGTTTTGGCAAATGTAATTTTGCATATGGTAAAAATCAAGATACGAGTATGTACATTTTGACTATGTTTTGTAATATGTTTTGGTAGAATAATTGTTGGTAATTTTTGGCCTAATTGTTTTATATCAGTTAGCCTAAATTTTAATTTATAAATTTGCCATTTGTATTGTTGGCGAATTATTTGTGTGCCTAAAGATTTGGTTATTTTTTGCTTGCCGTAAAAATCTAAAGATATGACAATTTTTTTGTTATATGTATATTGTACTATCTTGTTTTTAATTTATTAAAAAAATGGTAGAATTGCATATAAATAATATATGTTATTGAGAATTGATCTCTCTGTAGTTGGTGATCTAAATATTAAATTATATATATTTTTATTGCCATAAATGACATGTAACATGTAGCTTGTTTAAATTCAATGAATTTAAAAATAAAGTTGCTACAATTACGAATTGACATCACAACCCTTTTGTAGGCACATATTTATGTTGAACCATTAAGTTAGTTTATTATTTTATTAACTAGATTGGTTCTTTAAATAATTTATGTACGATTATTGTGATCAATTTAATACATTATGCTTATTAAATATTTTGGTATTAGTTTAATAAATTATGCATAATAGAATTATTGATAATGGCTCAATTTTGTTTATATATTATCTATATTTGGATTGCAGAATTATTTTTATAATTATTCATGCAATATTAAGTTAGATAATATTATTTCTTTAGAAATATATTAATATTGCTTGAAGAAATAATTGAGTCTAAGTTTTATCTATGTTTAAGTGATCCATATAATTTAATTAAATTAGAGAGTAGCCACAACATCTTTAATCTAATTAATATTATAATAAAGTTTATTAGGATCACATTTGGATAATAAACATTAATTGTGATTAATCTATGTAATATGATAAATTTTATCATGTTTCATACGATTAATTAGGTTAAAATATTGAATTACATTTTCTAATTAGAAAAAGGAACATAATTTAATAGTTTTATCATTAAATTTAAATGAATCTAATTGAATTAAAACTTTAGCTCACATGCAAGTTTTATGTCTCTAGATTCATATTTTTCATTATTCTACCTTAGTAGCATAATACTTCATTTAATATACTTGATAAAATATTAAATTATATTTTATGATTTACCCATATGGATTATAAAAAGGAATATAATTTGATAGGTTTATCATTATGATTAAATGAATTTAATTGAATTAAAACCTTAGCCCACAGGTAAGTTTTATGTCACTAAATTCATTTTTCATTATTCTACTTCGGTAGAATATACTTCATATAATTAGGATAAAATATTAAGTTATATTTTTTAATTTACCCACAGGGATTAGAAAAAGTTACATAATTTAATAGTTTTATCATTAAGTTTAAATGAATCTAGTTAAATTAAAACTTTCGCTCATATGCAAGTTTTATATTACTAGATTCATATTATTTATGATGGTAGGACATACTTCATATTAATTAGGATAAGATATTAAATTATATTTTTCTAATTTACCCACAAGGATTAGAAGAAAAAAAGATGAATATAATTTAATAATCTTATCATTATGCTTATATGAATCTAAATTGAATTAAAACTTTAGCCCACAGGTAAGTTTTATGTCATTAGATTCATATTTTTCATGCTTCTACATTGGTAGAACATATTCATGATTCTACATTGGTAGAACATACTTCATATTAGCTTCAAAGTTAGTAAAATGAACATAATTAAGTCATTGTAGCAATTCAATCTAGGTGTTTTTCTGAAATAAGATGTGTTATTCCCGAGCTCAAATTCCTTATAAATTTGGAAGGGAATAATTGTTCTTCATCTGGGTGGAGAATTAGGTTTGTGGAATCAAGAAATGTAAAATTTCTTGATAATCACTTGATTAGTGGGAGCGATCGATCTCATAATATTGATTTTGGGAAAAATCATTCAGATGCTCAGTGTACCACTTCAAGTGATGGACTTAATTATTCTTGTTAACAATGCACCTTAAGTTTGTGTGTTGAAGAATCAGTCCTATAAAAACCACAATTTGTCCACCAATGGTATTTGATATTTCATGATGCCATCTCTTCATTTGGTTTGGAAGAAAAGGTTATGGATCAATTTATATACCAGAAGAGAAAGTTATGGATCAATTTATATACCAGAAGGTCAGTGGAAGACATTAAATTTAGTCTTATGTCTTGTCCTAAAAATGAGCTCGAACGGGAACAGATGAAGAACATTTCATCAACATTGGTTGTTGAGATGTTATTAAGTTTTCAAAGTAACCTAGATGTTGACCACTGGAGAGCTACAAAGAAATTTATAAGTTTTCTTAAAGGATCAAAAGATTATATGCTCATGTTTAGACGAAGTTACTATAGAGGTTGAGTTCGTATTATGTTTTGAAGTTATCTCACATGGTGTATGGTTGAAGAGTTTCACTTTTGGGCTTAGAGTTATTGACTCTATTTGTGAGCCATTAATAATGTATTGTGACAACTCATGTGTTGTTTTTAGGATGTGTTAAAGATAAAAAAGTGGTCATTTAACACATTAACAAAGAGTTAATGATTGTTGATCCTTGATTAAATGCATGCAACTAAAGAATTTCAAGAATCATGCAATCATAATGGAACTTGGTTCCTCTATGTCAATATTCATTAAGTATTTTGTTGAAATTCTTATTTAGAATTTTCTCATTCAGTTGTGTATATACACATTTATTGTTGAGAAAATATTACTTCAGTATGGACTTAGAATAAACATAGGGTTTATTCATTTAAGTATGTGGTTTGGGTTGAGAAATATGATACATTGTGATATATGGAAGATAATACTCGCATTAAGAGGACTTATCGCCATAATCCATGTACTTTGTTTGAGGGGAGGATTGTTGGATAAACAAAGTTGTCCCACATCGCCATAATCCATGTGTAATTTCCTTTCTATAATTATTTATTTTTATTAATGGGTCATCTTCACTGTTCTTTCATTTTACAGAACATATAAAAGCTTGCAGAACATAGATAACACAAAAATTCACATACTTAAAATGGAAATTCTTGTAAAATAATTTCCTACTAATTCATTATGTTACTGTTAAAAACAACACAAAATCAAAAAACAACCAAGAACTCCATTAATGGCTACCAAAACAAAGCAGAGGCCTAAACCTGGCTTTGATACCAAATGTTAGAGATTTTCTAACACAAAAATCAAAGGTGATTAATAAATTTAATCACCTGCAGCGGAAGCTAAAGTTAAAAATAAAACGAATACCTTCAACCATTGATTTGGTAACCGAGAGATGAAGGCCAATGCATACCTTGCAACGAACACATCGAGCGCGGAGTTCTTGGTTCTTCTGCACCCTCATTCTTCCTAACTCAAATGGTATGGTTTTTTCTTAAGGGAAGAGTAGGCATTGGGACCAAAACTTTGAGAAAGAAAACAGTAGAGATTTCTAATGCACTCTGTAGTTTTCTCAAAGTATATTATTTTTCTGTAGTTTCAGCGTAAGTTATATTTACCATTAAAATAATAACTTTTAACTGAATAAAATATGGGTAGTGGTTATTAAAGTAGTGGGATATCCTGAGACACTTATAAATAAGGAAAATTTTAATAATTAATATTAATTTAAAATATTTCCAACATCAGACACGAGTGAATCATTGGCTCGTTATTGCACACAGTTGCGTGGTTAAACAAACATCGATGGTGTTGGCTTCATGCGACTTCGACGGGGACGAAACGACTAAACTACGACATTCGAACTCCCACAGTGGCAGACGAAAACATTGCTCAGAAAATATTTACACTCACCCTTTTTTATCTTTGTTTTTCTTTATTTGAACATAAAGATTTGAAAATGGCAATGGGGTTTGTGAGTGAGGATTCTGGAAAAGTGAAATGGAAAAGGGTGTGTGAAGGTTAGGTTGGAAAGGAAAAAGAAAGAGTAAAGTGAAATGATGTAAAATAAGAGAAAGAGGTGAAAACAAATTTTTAAAAATAAAAAAGGAAAAGCCATGTGACCCAATCTTAAAGCGCCACGTGGTAGTCTCTAGACTTTTGTGTAAAACTTCTTGTGCGAGGAAGTATTGCCCTTTATCTAATATATTTCTTATAAATTATCTTTTCATCGGGTAGTTTAAAATTGAAGATAAACACAAACAAAAAAATAAAAATATAAAATAGCTTGTCAAAGGCACTAGGAACGGAAAAAAAAAAAAACAAATTGATATGTCCATCGAGCAGAGATGGTTTTACCTTTCTCATCCATGGCATTCATTTACACGAACTGAATCCAATATTCTCAATAAATTGTTAAATAGTTAACTTTTTATTAATGAATATTTATTAGTTTTCAACTAGATAATAACTTATTTAGAAAAATATTCATGTAAAGAAATATTTCTAAGATATATATATATATATATAAATATTTTTTTTAAAAAATGGAACCAGGTCAGAAAATGTAGATGGAGAATGCATTTGAACAGTCTAGGTTTTCGATACGGTTCTCCAGGTACGATTTTTAGTTAATTCGGTTGGTTTGTTGAAGTCTAGGTTTTCGATACGGTTCTCCAGTACGATTTTTAGTTAATTCGGTTGGTTTGTTGGGTTGTTGCAGTTTTAGCCTTAAGGGCATTTTGATAAATTCAACTCAGTGCTAGTTTAATGATTTTAATGAGTTGTTGGGTTATGTTTGTGATTTCAGGGATTGGAGGATTATATTCGCAAGTTTGGAATGACTGCCACTTGTCCAAATTTTTCTATCGACCCCAATTACATAAACACTCTCTTCAAAGCTTACACTACTCTCACTCTTTGCTTCACTCTCCACAAGAAAATACAAAAGGAATTTAACTAGAGTCAGTATACTAAACTTAAAGTGTTTTTTACTGGAATGCTTTGAAACCAAAATCTCAGACTCCTTTTACAGTACTTGGAGCATACTAAATTCACTTCTAATATTTTGTCAAAACCCAATAGAAGAATTATTGTCCCTTTTTTTTTTTGAAAGAAAGGATTATCGGCCTAACCATTAGTAGTTTACCCATTATTTCATACATGTATGCTCATTATATTTCTATATAAATTTTCTTTCTGCATGTTCAAATTCTCCAATCGTGATTGTCGTTGAGCTAAAGGAAAATCTCTTTGATTAATTTTTTTATTCAAAAATTATTTGGGGAGAGTGATTCGAATTTATAACCTAATGGGCCACTAAGCCATACAGTGTGTCACTAAAGCTATTTGATTAATTGATAATAGATATAATAAATAATAATGATCCTCGCTCTAAGAAGCCATTTGGATAAAGAGAAGAGGAGGGGAGAAATTTTTTTTGTAGTCATTTGAAATGAAAGAAACTTTGATGGGAAAAGAATGTTTAAAGAAATGTTGTAGAAAACCTTAAGAATTGGTGTTGAGCAATGATCGTAGGATAATCTTTGCTTGAGAAATGGTGATAGGAAGTGGTTCTAGAAAACCTATTTTGGGAATTGTTGTTTAGAGAAACCTTGTCTAAGAAAGGATAAAAACAGGGAGTGGCTTTAAAAACCAAATAGATTAGATTTTTTTTTTCAATGTATTTTAATTTGTAATATTATGAAAAAAAAATTATTTGATTCAATTTTTTAATTGTAATCTTATGATTCTATATTTTCAAATATTGAGTTTTTGTTTAAAGAAAAAAAAAACTTAAGATAGTCCATATTATAAGTTTGTAGTTAGTTTTTATCAAAATTGGTTCAATAATAATATTATTATTAATTACTAGACATATTCATTTTATATTGGAAGTCATTCATTTTTAAGGTGAAACTTTTTTTATAGTCAACGACTATTTTTATTTTTTTTTTAGAAAATTGAGAGACCAAAATTGTACATTTTAAAGTCGAGGGACTAAAATTGGACAAATATAAAAGTTGGGGATTAAAATTGGACAAATGTAAAAGTTTAGAGACTAAAATTGGACATTTGAAAGTCTATGACTAAGATAGAACAAACATAAAAATCAAGAAACCAAAATGATATTTTAAACAAGAAATGGTTATCAAACATGTTTTTGTTTTTTTGTTTAAGAAACAAAAACAGTTATCAAACATTTTTGTTTCTTATTCTTAAAAATCAAGAATCAAGAAACAAGAAATAATAATTAAGAAACAAAAAACGGAAAATAAGTGTTGGATCGGTATGACAACCCTAGAGGGGGGGTGAATAGGGTTTTACACAAATTTTTCTAAATAAGCTTTAAGATATTCTAAATATCAAACTTTTTACAAGAGATTAAAAAGAAACAATAATGCACCACACAAGATTGATAAAGATTATGTAAACCAATTTGATTTAAAGCAATTCAAATTAAAGCATGAAAGACAATACTAAAAATTAGTAAATAGGAAAGAGTTAGAGAAGATGACACCGTGATTTATAGTGGTTCGGCAAGCCTACTCCACTACCCAAGCGCCTCTTGGGATTTTGAAAAACCTTTTTGCTTAACTCTTTCCACGGATTAGAGTCCAACCGTAAACCGCTCCTTTTACGAGTTCAAGAGCAAACTCGATCTTTTCCACGGATCAAGATCAAACCGTTACAAAGTATAGAATTTTTTTGGAACACACTTTACAACTCTCTCAAAAGAGTGGATATACAAATTTTATCTCACACAACCAAATCCTCACAATACAATGTCTCTCAAGAATAAAATCTAAAAGAAAAGGTTGAGAGCTTGGAGAGAGCAACAATGGAGCTTTTGATTTTTGGAGGATTGAATAATAAAAGTTGTGTTGTAATTTTGGAGAAGAAGATTGAGTTTAAAAAGAGAGGGAAATGGGGTAAAAGACAACATTTAATTTGAGCCATTGGATATATAAAATATAAAATGAGTGGTGGAGATTAAAAGTTAAAAGAAGTAAAAAGTTAAAAGGTTAAAAGTAAAAAAAGTAAAAAGTAAAAATAATAAATAATATATATAAAATATTATTATTATTATTATTATATATATATATATATATATATTTTTTTTTTTAAACAATCAGAACGGTCACTGACCAGTTCTGATTTTTTTTTTTTTTTTTTTTTTTTTTTTTTTTTACTGTTGGAATATATATAAAATATATATAATATTTATTTATTTTTTTTTTTTTTAAATTTCTTTTTCCTTTTCTTTTTCTTTTTCTTTTATTTTCAAAACTACCAAAAGCCACCATTTGTCATTTTTCACTCATCCAAAACAACACATGTCAACTTCTAAATGGCCCGATGATGTACACTCACCGCCACGCCACCGTCTCTGGATTTTCTCGCTCAAACTTGTTTTGTCAATAACTTCTTCGTTTCAACTCCGATTTGAGTAATTCAAATTTCGTTGGAATCCTTGTTTCGAGCACTACACTGTTGACATCTTAAAACATCAAAATTATTAGTAAATAATATCAAGTTTGTTATCATCAAAATATTAATTAATTAATTTGAGATAGGGCCAAAAAGCCAACAATCTCCCCCTTTTTGATGATGACAAACAACTAAAAACAATCACTTGAAAAACCATAAGAATCAATTGAGTACATGTGTCCAATATTATCATCATAAAGTTCACATTAATTCTCCCCCTAAATTAATGCATCAATAATCAATAATAATAAGATATGATACAAACATTTCAAATAAATTTTTTTTCAAAGAACTTCTCCCCCTTTGTAATCATCAAAAAGAAATAAGATATAAAAGCTCTCCCTAAATATAAGAATATTTCCTCTACAAACATGATTACATACTTTTCAAAATAGCTCCCCCTAACAATATGCCTTAAAGCAAAATATAAATTTAAGAGGTATCACAACGAATAATACCAAGCTCGAGCCTATTTTTGCAAAAATTCTCTTCATTCAAAGGCTTGGTAAAGATATCCGCTAATTGATTATTAGAGCTCACAAAATCAAGTATAATATGACCATTTTGCACATGCTCTCTAATAAAGTGATGTCTAATATCAATATGCTTAGTTCTTGAATGATGTATAGGATTTTTGGTCAAATTTATAGCACTAGTATTATCACAAAATATTGGCACATTATCAAATTTTAAACCAAAATCACATAATGTTTGTTTCATCCAAAGAATTTGAGCACAACAACTAGCCACCGCAATATATTCCGCCTCTGTAGTAGATAAGGCAACCGAATTTTGCTTTTGCTAAACCAAGATACTAAGGAACTTCCAAGAAATTGGCAAGTTCCACTAGTACTTTTACGATCAAGTAAACTTCCCGCAAAATCCGCATCGGAATATCCTACTAAATTAAATTCAACATTTCTAGGATACCACAAGCCTAAATCAATAGTACCAAGTAAATATTTAAATATTCTTTTCACGGCATGCAAATGAGATTCCTTAGGACAAGATTGAAATCTAGCACAAAGACATACACTAAACATGATATCGGGTCTACTTGCGGTTAAATAAAGAAGAGATCCAATCATACCTCGATAAGCTTTTAAGTCCACACATTTACCTTTTTCATCCTTGTCAAGTTTGGTAGATGTGCTCATTGGAGTTTTTGCAATTTTACCTTCATTGAGTTTGAATCTTTTGAGCAAATCCTTTGTGTATTTCTCTTGACTTATGAAAATACCATTCTTGAGTTGTTTGATTTGAAGTCCAAGAAAGAAGCTAAGTTCTCCCATCATACTCATTTCAAACTCACTATGCATACACTTAGAAAATTCTTCACACAAAGAAGGATTAGTAGAACCAAAAATAATATCATCTACATAAATTTGCACTAAAAGCATATCATTTTCCTTAGTCTTGATGAAGAGAGTAGTATCAAGTTTACCCATTTTAAAATCATTTTTAAGAAGAAAGTTGCTAAGTCTATCATACCAAGCTCTTGGAGCTTGTTTTAAACCATAAAGAGCCTTTTTCAACTTATAAACATGATTAGGCAAATCAAAACTTTCAAACCCAGGAGGTTGTTCTACATAAACTTCCTCCATAATATAACCATTTAAAAATGCACTTTTACATCCATTTGATACAAGATAAAATTCTTATAAGAAGCAAAGGCAAGTAACATTCTAATAGCTTCTAATCTAGCAACGGGTGCAAAAGTTTCTTCATAATCTATACCTTCCTCTTGACAATAACCTTGAGCTACAAGTCCGGCTTTATTTCTAATTATATTTCCATTTTCATCCATTTTATTTCTAAAAACCCATTTAGTCCCAATAATAGAAATGTTAGAAGGCCTAGGGACTAATTCCCAAACTTTGTTTCTTTCAAATTGATTTAACTCTTCTTGCATAGCTAAAATCCAAAATTCATCATTTTCGCATCTTTAAAACTTTTGGTTCAATTTGAGAAACAAAAGAAAGATTATTAAATAAATTAAGAGAGGAACGAGTTTTCACACCTTGTTCGGGATCACCAAGAATCAAGTCTTTGGGATGAGATGAAACATACCTCCATTCTTTAGGCATAGATGAAGAACATTCTTCATTCTTATCGTTGAAGTTCATTTCTTCTTTACATGGAGCAATTTCTTTACCTTTATCACTAACAATTAAATCTCCAAAATTTTCTTCTAAGGCATCACCACATATAGACTCATTAGAAATATTTTTACAAGATTCATCAAACACAACATGCATAGATTCCTCAATAACTAATGTTCTCTTATTGAAAACTCTATAAGCTTTACTAGAAGAAGAATAACCAAGAAAAATACCAACATCCGTTTTAGAATCAAATTTTCCAAGTTTTTCTTTGTTGTTCAAAATAAAACATTTGCATCCAAAAACTTTGAAATACCCAATATTTGGGACTTTTTCATGCCAAAGCTCGTAAGGAGTTTTATCTAAAGAAGGTCTAATTAAAACTCTATTTAAAACATAACAAGCGGTATTAACGGCTTCCGCCCAAAAATACTTAGGCAAATTATACTCATGCAACATAGATCTAGCATATTCTTGCAAAGTACGATTTTTCCTTTCAACTACACCATTTTGTTGAGGAGTTCTTGGAGCGGAGAAGTTATGAGAGAAACCATTTTCTTCACAAAAGTTTTCAAAAGCAATGCTATCAAATTCTCCTCCATGATCACTCCTAATTTTAGAAATGAGAAACCCTTTTCATTTTGAACTCTTTTTGCAAAACTAGCAAAACTTTTCAAAGCATTATCTTTATGTTTTAGCATTAAAACCCAAGTATATCTTGAAAAATCATCAACTATCACAAAAGCATAATAATTCCCTCCAAAACTAGCAATTCTAGAAGGGCCAAATAAATCCATGTGTAATAGTTGAAGAGGTCTAGATGTAGAGATCATATTTTTAGATTTGAAAGATGACTTAGTTTGCTTACCCATTTGACAAGCATCACAAACTCTATCTTTTTCAAATTTAATATTGGGAAGACTCTCTAACTAAGGAACTTTTAGAAATATTTGAAATTAAGTGCATGCTAGCATGTCCTAATCTTCTATGCCATAACCATGAATCACTTTGTAAAGCCGAAAGACATTTATCACTAATAGGACAATCGTTCAAATCAATAGTGTACACATTTTCATCTCTATTTCCAACAAATAAAACTTTTCCATCACTAGCATTTTCAATTATGCAATTCTTTTTATCAAACATAACTCTAAATCCTTTATCACATAATTGACTAATACTAAGTAAATCATGCTTCAAACCATCAACTAAAAGTACATTTTCAATCAAAGTAGAAGAAGCATTACCAATACTACCCTTACCGATTATTTTACCTTTCTTGTTGTCACCAAAAGTTACTAAGCCTCCATCCTTTCTTAAAAGATTGACAAACTTGGATTGGTCTCCGTCATGTGCCTTGAGCAACCACTATCCAAATACCATTTATTTTTCTTGGAGGCTTTCAAACAAACCTACAAACACAAATATTCAAGTTTGATCCTTTGGTACCCATATTTGTTTGGGTCCTAAAAGGTTAGCATTTTTAAACTTTGGAATCCATTTTACTTTTGCATCCACATTTACCACATTTGATTTAGACAAGTAACAAGAATAAGATTTATGTCCATACTTGCCACATGAAAAACAAACAACATTATACAATGATTTATCTCTTATAATAAAATTATGTACTCTACTTTTCTTTGAGAAATTATTTCTATGAAACTTTGCTTTTGGAGAAAATTTTCTTCTTGTAGTAGTATGAGCATATTTTAATTTAAAACACTTAGGTCTTATATGACCTTTAACACCACAATAATGACATATAGGCACAAAGCTAGATTTATCATGTTTGGACACAATTTTAGGAATATTAAGTTTAGATACAAGAGGAGATGCTTTAACAAAAATAGTTTTAGAAGTTGAAGGAGTAGAAACTTCATCAATGTAACCTACACCTCTTTTATCACCATAAGACTTTCCTACTTCAATTATTTTATCCAATCTTTGGGCACCTATAGTTAACTTTTAATAGACTCATTAGCCCTATCAAGTTCATGCAAAACATTTAATTCCTTTTCTTTGAGCAACTTAATCAAATTATCTTTTTCACAACAATCTTGCTCAAGAAATTTAACTTTATCAAGTAAGATATTTTTCTCATCACAATCTAAAGCATGTTCATCACAAGAGACATCTATTTTATCAATTTTCACAATATCATGCTCATGCAATTTTAAGCAAGTAATTTCATCAAGTAAAGTCTTATTTTCACTAGTAAGAGTATTATATTTCTTTCTAAGCACATTATATTTTGAACCAAGCTTTTCTAAGTCATTTTGCATGTTTTCAAAAGTTTCAAATAATTCATCATAAGAAGGGGATTCTAGAGTTACCTCATCATCTTGTTCATCACCTTTGTCACTATGAGCCATGAAGCAAAAATTTGCTACTTCTTCATCACTTCCACTTTCACTTTCATCACTATCATCCCAAGTAGCCTTCATTGCTTTCTTCTTGAATTTCTTGGATGATTTGAGGAGTGGACAATCCGTTCTTATATGACCCGGTTTCTTGCATTCATAACATATTACCTCATCCTTCTTGTTCTTTTCTCCTTTTGATTCTCTTTGGTTGGAAAAGTTCTTTTGAATTGTTTCTTCCTCTTGATGAAGTTTTTATACTTACGTGAAAAATATGCAATATCATCTTCATCAAGAACATCTTCATCTTCGGAGTCAACTTCTAAGGTGATAGACTTTAAAGCAATACTCTTCTTCTTTTTGGACTCATCTTCCACATTCTCTTTTATGGTAATCTCATGTGTCATGAGAGAACCAATAAGTTCCTCCAAAGAGAGTTTGGTGAGATCCTTTGCTTCTTGTATTGCCGTCACCTTTGCTTCCCAATTCTTTGGTAGACACCTAAGAATTTTCCTAACATTTTCGGATGTACTATATTCTTTTCCAAGGCCCTTCAAAGAATTTGTGATGTTAGTAAATCTAGTAAACATTTCGGTAATAGATTCATTTTCATTCATCTTGAACAATTCATAATTATGAACAAGCATGCTAATTTTTGTTTCTTTAACTTGACTTGTTCCTTCATATGTCACTTCAAGAATATCCCAAATTTCTTTTAGCCAAGAACACATAGATACTCTATTGAACTCATCACAACTTAAGGCACAATATAAATAGTTCATAGTTCTAGCATTAAAAGCAAGCTTTTTCAATTCATCTTCATCACATTCATCTTCTAATTTAGGCACATCTTTATCATTAACCTTTTCGTGAGAATATTGGGACCTTTAATAACATTAAACCACAACTTATAGTCAATGGATTTCAAATATATCATCATTCTAATTTTCCAATAACCATAATTTGACCCATCAAAGTAAGGAGGCCTAGAGGATGATTGTCCTTCATTAATACCACTTCCTACAAGGTTTGCCATAAAGCTCAAACAATAAAGTTTATATTAAAAATCTAGAAGAGCAACTTGGCTCTGATACCAATTGTTGGATCGGTATGACAACCCTAGAGGGGGGGTGAATAGGGTTTTACACAAATTTTTCTAAATAAGCTTTAAGATATTCTAAATATCAAACTTTTTACAAGAGATTAAAAAGAAACAATAATGCACCACACAAGATTGATAAAGATTATGTAAACCAATTTGATTTAAAGCAATTCAAATTAAAGCATGAAAGACAATACTAAAAATTAGTAAATAGGAAAGAGTTAGAGAAGATGACACCGTGATTTATAGTGGTTCTACAAGCCTACTCCACTACCCAAGCGCCTCTTGGGATTTTGAAAAACCTTTTGCTTAACTCTTTCCACGGATTAGAGTCCAACCGTAAACCGCTCCTTTTACGAGTTCAAGAAGGCAAACTCGATCTTTTCCACGGATCAAGATCAAACCGTTACAAAGTATAGAATTTTTTTGGAACACACTTTACAACTCTCTCAAAAGAGTGGATATACAAATTTTATCTCACACAACCAAATCCTCACAATACAATGTCTCTCAAGAATAAAATCTAAAAGAAAAGGTTGAGAGCTTGGAGAGAGCAACAATGGAGCTTTTGATTTTTGGAGGATTGAATAATAAAAGTTGTGTTGTAATTTTGGAGAAGAAGATTGAGTTTAAAAAGAGAGGGAAATGGGGTAAAAGACAACATTTAATTTGAGCCATTGGATATATAAAATATAAAATGAGTGGTGGAGATTAAAAGTTAAAAGAAGTAAAAAGTTAAAAGGTTAAAAGTAAAAAAGTAAAAAGTAAAAATAATAAATAATATATATAAAATATTATTATTATTATTATTATATATATATATATATATTTTTTTTTTTTTCAAAACAATCAGAACGGTCACTGACCAGTTCTGATTTTTTTTTTTTTTTTTTTTTTTTTTTTTTTTTTTTTTTTACCGTTGGAATATATATAAATATATATAATATTTATTTATTATTTTTTTTTTTTTAAATTTCTTTTTCCTTTTCTTTTTCTTTTTCTTTTATTTTCAAAACTACCAAAAGCCACCATTTGTCATTTTTCACTCATCCAAAACAACACATGTCAACTTCTAAATGGCCCACGATGTACACTCAGCTGCCACGTCACCGTCTCGGGATTTTCTCGTTCAAACTTGTTTTGTCAATAACTTCTTCGTTTCAACTCCGATTTGAGTAATTCAAATTTCGTTGGAATCCTTGTTTCGAGCACTACACTGTTGACATCTTAAAACATCAAAATTATTAGTAAATAATATCAAGTTTGTTATCATCAAAATATTAATTAATTAATTTGAGATAGGGCCAAAAAGCCAACAATAAGATCGTTACCAAACGAGTTCCTAATTTTTTATAATGTTTTTTGACATCCATGTTGTGTTCATTAAACAGTATGTCCTTCACTCGAAATACGTACGCTCAGAAACATTAAAAAAAAAAAAAAAAAAAATGTAGAGTACAGTTTCAAAAATTTCTGACTCTTAGTTAAAATATATGATTCAACGAGTTATGTTAGGTCGGCGAGTACTCAATTTTGCTGAAAACACTGGTTTTTTTCTACTGTTCTTAAAAGCAAGCTGATGGTTTGTTGGATCTCAGATTCTGAACCTAAAATCTATTTCTGATTATAAGTCCCTAGGGGGTGTTTGTTTGACATACTTAGATAACCCTCATTTCTAACCATTCATTTTTTATCATTCATTTATGACTGTTTAATCATTCTTTTCAAATCAATCAAAATAACTCATTTTTAACCATTCATTTTTAATCATTTCTTTTTTAACTACTAAAAATAACCACTCATTTTTAACTTTACATCCAAACAAGGTTTTGACTCTAAACTCCTCTACACAAAAACTACATTCAAACGAGTTTTTGACACAATTCTCAATTTTTAACTACCCAATATAACTCATTAACCCAAAAACTACCTAAATATGTCAAACAAACATCCTTAACCCAAAAACAAAATGTTTGGTAGCTACTCACAATCCTCTGGCCCTTGAAGTTGAAGTTCTAACCAGGAAAACAAGAAAAGAATGACAATAATTTATTCCATTACAACCACCCACCCTCATATACTCACAATCGAAACCTAAGTTTCAAATCCACCATAAATGTGACCTAGAGAGATAATTCAATCCTCAATGGAACTTCCATATCCTACAAACTTCAAACAAATAATATTTTTGGGGTTCAACCATGGGGTATGGGATCTCAAACACATGGTCCCTTGGTCAATGTACACATTTATACCAGTGGGGTTATTGTTCTTGTTGACTCCAAAAAATAATTCACTCGCTTACAAACACTCAAGGACCTAGGAATTAATCCATGGTGGTCACTTACTTAGTCATTAATTTCTTACGAATTTCTTTGACATCCAAATATTGTAGGGTCAAACAATATGTTTCGTAACAATAGTCGAAGTACACGCAAGCTGGTCCGGACAGTCAGTATTCTAAACAAGCACTTCAGGATTTGGCACATTCTTGAAGTCCTGCTCAATAAGATAAGATTTTTTTTTGAAACGAGCACAACAAACAATGTATCTTGATTTCATATCCTATTTGTTTTATCATTCACAATGATGTTTTTCATTTCTAACTGGCAGGAACCTTCAATGCCTGAAACTAATAGCTTCACAAATGCATGAATCAAACGAACAAAAGCATTAAGGCCAAAGAAAACTATGTTCTAATGAATAATCAAAATGCCAAGGGGAAGTTCTAGGATTCATGGTAATAAAGTATGCTAGCATGTTCTTAAATTACTGTTCTTTAGTGTATTAATGGCAAAAGCTAATGATAATTTAGAAATCTTTGAATCTTTGCCAGTCTTAGATCAATCAATTAAGTCCCAAGGTAAAAAATTTGAACCTGTGTTGCAAATCAGACTAAACTAGAAGGTAGACCAGAGTAAGAAGATAGCAAAAAGATGTTATATAACTATTACAAGATGAAAATAAAGATTGGAATGACTTGTTTGAATGTTACAAAAATACAAAAGAAATGAATCAAAATCATGAATTCAGCAAGCATAACTTGAACCTAGAATGGTCTCAAACATTGCATCATTATGAAATTCAATAAAAAAGTAAACAGGGGACATGATTCACCAATGAAATGCAGTTCTCAACATGATCAGCATGTATTGACTCCATCCTTGCAATCTTTTGTCAAATTATAGAATGTTTCAACACGACTCTTTGCCCTATAGAACACTTCAGTATCGACCGCAACTCTCATGTACCCATCAAACTCCACTGGTTTTCCATTGTTTACGAGTGTTGTTTCATTGTACCATTCACTCGTATTTCCCCATAATTCCTTGTAGTCATCAAGCAAATGAACTTTAAAATGAGATCGCAATTTGTCGAAGTAGTTATTGAATGGTTCATTGGTGGCTATATACAGATTCCTCCAAGGCTGAATCATACCTTTCAACTTTTCAAGGATAGTATCAGGTGATGTATCCGAATCCAAATGAGGCCAAAGCTCTTTGTTTTGTGCCTTCTCTCCTCGAACCACATGAACAGCATCAAAATCCCAGTCCATGCGTCCGCTGATTTCTGTCACAATATTCATCAATCTTTTTGATTTCCACATGGCATTCCACGGCCGCTGAATATACTTTGCCGCTTGCCCCTCACACACTCTGTACCAATAATTCTCAGGTTCTGGTGCATCAAACTGCCTCCATATGATTGTATTCTTATCTTTCTTAAGCTGCATTGGTGTCACTTTATGGCTCACAACCTTCCTAACTGGTGTCTTCTTCTTGTGGCCTTTATCCCATTTCTTCCAATCTCTCAGAAATTCACTTTCCTCTACAATAGATGCAGCCTCTTTAAGATGCTCGAAATCGTAGTAAAACCGAAAATCTTTCCCTTCCTCATCTTTGTTGCTTGGATTATAACTACCCGCCAAACACACACTCAAGTCCATCACAAACGTCCTGTTCAAATACATTGCCTCTCCCAAACCACACAAGAAACTCCATAGATATTGGTTCATTCCTTTACAATAGTCCCCTCCACGCGAATAGTACAAGTACTTCCCCTTCCTAAAGTTCATATCCGATCCCAATGTTGGGATCGTGTCATTGATCTCCTCATCCCAAACGGGTGGAGCAAGTCTAGCACTCCCACCTCTCGTACGATTCCCTCTCGGTCGTCGAGCATTGATTCCCGAATGCCAACCACCAGCATGAACTACTTTATAACGACAATCCTCCCCAATCTCAAACTTAAACCTCCTAAAATCCCTATACTTCCTCCACGACTTCTCTTTCTTGTTCCTAAATCTCCAGGAAACATCACATTCATCGTCTTTCGACCCATTCACCGATATCCGATACTCTAGAAACGCAATCGACTTAAACGCCCTCAAATTAAACCTTTCAACAGCAATCAAAACACGTGGGTCGGAACAATTAACAAACCCCAGTTCATCACAATTCAATTTAGCACTAGAGTTAGCAATTACCTCCTCAGATTTCTTGATCACGGCCTCGGTGATGGGGTCGGCCTGAGCAGGCGGCAGCGCAGGGATCAAATCCTCGCCGGTTTTGAGGACGGATTCGTCGTTCTTGAAAGTGGCATTCTCGGAGGCGGCGAAGAACTTGGAAAGAGCAGGAGCGGATTGCAGCCATGGATCCGGGGGCTGGTAGGTGATGGCGATGACAGTGATGATGAGAACAGAGAAGACGAAGACAGAGAAACAGAGATTGCTTATGAGCTTAATCAGATGCTGCCCAATGGGCTCTGTGGTGGGATTTGAATCTTTCATGGGGTTTTCTCAAAACCCCAGATCCGGATTCGAAGCAGATCTTCAAATTCAGTCAATAATCCGTTCGAAAGTGGGGGAAAATCGCGAGAAAAGATGAGTGAAATGGAAGATTGGTTTGAGAGAGGGGAAATTTTGTAGAGATCTGTAATGGAACTGAGACCACAGCACTGCCGCTGTGGAGTTTGCTGAAATGTGTTCAAACTTGTTGGTTTCGATTTTTAAAAAAAAAAATTTCTTGGGAATAAATGTCTTTTTCGCCATCCGTTTTTATTGAGTTTTTTTTTATTGGAAAAATGATCTTTTTAGTAAAATATGATTTTTTTCTTTTTTTTTTTGAGAAAAATAGGATGATTTCTTTTTAGTGTCTGAAACATTACAGTCAAAATTTAATATGTTTGTTCTACTGGCTAATTGAATTTTTTTAAAAAAAAAAAAACTTAAAATGGATACTTATAAAAAAAAATTACCCTTACCAAACCAGATAATCAATCGCGCCACCGATTTATAAAAAAAACATATTTCTTTATATATTAGGGGATTTTGCATCTATAGCAAAAAATGGCAAAATATTTGTACTTATAGCACAAAATAAAAACTAATTCATTTGTAACAAAAAATTCAAATTGAATTCTATCATTCATTAGTAATAGATGTCAATCACTTATTATTGAATTATCGATAGATGTCTAATGTGCTTACATTCCATTGGTAGAATTCTATCATTCATTAGTGATAGATGTCAATCACTTATTATTGAATTATCGATAGATGTCTAATGTGCTTACATTCAATTGGTAGAATTTGCTGCTGAGCGCAAATTCTCTATATATTATATAATTATGTTTCATTTGATTTTTAATTTTATTAAAATTATTAATATTATTAAATCAATTTTTATTAATATTAAATTCAAAATTTCTGTAGGAACCAATTTAAGTTTCAAGATTGAATTTATGCAGGAACCATTTTGTTTTCTATTTTATATATTGTTTTTGGTTTTCATTTTTTATTTTTTGTTTAAAAAATAAAAACAGTATATATAACTAATTTTAATTTTATGTTTTTAAAAATTAACAACAAAAAAATATGTTTGATAATTGTTTTTTATTTTCAAACATCACTCTGTTTTGATTTTTTGATTTTATTTTTTACTATTTATTCTTTTTTTCATAATTTTTTAAAAACAAAAACAAAACATTTTAAAAATTTTAAAAACAAAAAACTAAAATTGGTTATCAAACAAACCTATTTTTAAAATATTAAAATTAAAAATAAAAAACAAAATAGTTATCAAACGAGCGCTTAAGAAAATTTTAAATTGTACTTTTGAAAGTGAGATTAAAATAAAATAAATCAATCTCAAAGTTTATGAATCAAAATAATATTTTATCCTTATCAAAATAAATCAATCTCAAAGTTTAGGAATCAAAATAACATTTTACTCTTATACCCTTACATGGTCTTATGATTCAAAATTCAAACACTTTTATCTCACATTTCAATAATATTTAATTTTGATCGCTATGTATTTATTGTATTATCATTTTTTCTATTACTCATTTTCCTTAAAAATAAAATACGTGCAACTATCAAAATAATTATATTGTTAATTAATTAAAATTTAAAATTAGTATAGTCATCATTCTAATCAAACATTTTGACATCACTAATGATTTTGTTACCTCCAAAATTAAAACTGAAAATTATTAAAATTATTAAAATATAAAACTGAAAATTTTGAAATATAAAGACAAAACATAAACGTCACCCATTATTTATCTCACATTTCAATAATATTCAATTTTTTTTAAACAAGCATAACTATCTGGAGATATCTTAATTTTGGTCGCTATGTATTATTTGAATAATCTTTTTTTTTTTTTTACTCATCTTTACTACCATCAAAATCAAATACATTACAAAACTAAGAACTTTCTAACAAAGCATGCATTTTATTTTCTTAAAAAATAAAATCCAAACTTAGGTTTTCTTAAAATTCAATTTTGGTAATTTTGATTTGTACAAGCTTATGACAAAGCAGGACACCAAAAGAGGAAGAAAAGAGTCAAACCAGAGCATGGTTGTAGTCATGGTAGTGGAAAGTTTTGTGAATGAAATGGGACAGCCATTTTGAAGCAGCAAAGCAGAGTACTGCAATGGTGACAATGGCGGCCCTGGCTGCTGCTGAAATCACACCCTGCTTTGCCAATGCCACAGCTCCAATGGCAGCCATGGATATGACTTGCAGACCCACCTCGGCTATGTTTAGAGCTTTATGTGCACCATTGCAGCTGCTGCAATTCACCACATGGCTCCAGTACCTGCAAATCAATAACATTCTTATTTTCATCATAAATTTCCTCCGGTTAAGACCAAGAATTGTATAATGATGCTGTCGGATGTTTTCTTTCTTCTTTTTTCGTGAGTATCTGAGCCAGTTTACGCCTATCTCGACTATTTTTACGGAAAGCCCAACTGATTCTACTACATTTGAATCCATAACTTCTAAGCACTTCCCGACTTAAAAGGTATTTATTTGACTACTAAGTTAACAATGGTTTCAAACTAATGGATATGTTTTTACTCATTAGTCTGGTCATCATATGGAAGAAATATGTTTCGGCATATGATCTCAATGGGCCTTCTATTTTTCTTTCTCTCTCATTTTGTTTCATATGTGGTTCTAGAAAATCCTTAAAAACCTCTCCCTTGAAAAAGATACCAGAAAAGGTAAAAAGTTCCCTGGGGCTCGCTTGGAAATAGTTTTCAATAGATGATTTGTTTAGAACAAAAATAATCAGTAAACAAATTTGTGTATTAATGTCTTTTTTACTTGGAAACAAATGGTTAAGTTTGGTTTTGGTTGGATCGATATTCAGTACATTGATGTAACATCAGTTTTGGTTTTAAATAAAAAAAAGAAAAAGAAAATTTTGATATCGGAGAGTGTCTAGGCTAGCTCATGCACATATCGACTATTCTCATGGACATAGCACCCGATCATACAACATGTCAAGAAAATCCGTAAAAAAATATTTCATATGTAAGTGCCAACCATGAATCGAATCCATAACTTTTTGGTTTCTTAAGATACTCTTGATTATAAGGCAAACCCATGACACCTACCCATGATGGTTGCTAAGAAAACTAAATCAAACTAATAGGTTCATTCAACATCAATTGGCTAAAAGTTGAACCGGTTACGCACCTAAAGCAAACAAAGGTCTTTTAGAGGAGAAATCATTGGGGGAAGGGCACAATATGACTGTGATAAGAACCGAATATATATTTAAATAAAAGGATAATAAAGATACTGAATTAACCCAAGTATTGAAGGTACTTGGACCCTCCTAATCTTGAGACCACTCTCAAGCCCTAAATACTCACTATCTCAATACTTCTCAATCCGTCCCTTCTTCCCTATTCGCTCTTATTTATAGTCTAATATTCTTATCCTACTCCTAATAGGATTGGCCATTCCTTATCCTATTCCTAATAGGATTGACCATTCCTTATCCTACTCCTAAACGAGCCTTATCATATCTACTAAAATATTTAACGGTCAAACTAGCCGTTATGTGGGGTTCTTGTCAGCCATACCCTTTCTATGGTACACTTGCATGATAGGGGGTCTATCAGACTGGTAGGTTCACACAGTTTGCAGAGTGAGAGAAACTACAAAAGTATTTTGAATCTGTATTTAATAACAGAACATGCAAAAATAAATTATCTATATCAAACGTGTAGATATAGCCAATTGATTTTTTTTTTTTTTTAAATTCAATAGTTTTTTTTTTTCGAGAGTGGTAAGGAAGTTGAGTTGCAGAAATTAGAGGATACCTTTCAAACACCTGTTCTCTAGGAGGCAGTGGAGGAAGAGAGCCAGAATATTTGCCTCTCCAATCAACTTGACCACCTCCATACTTATTCAACCACCTTCTATATCCAACCACCAAAGCATCTGATTTTGCAGGCACATAACAAGCTTTATGCCAATTGGAAGGGCTAAATTCCAATAATTTATGCTCCTAAATTAAAGAACAAACATCATCAGAAACTGTACTCAGAGACGAAGAAACTATCCGTAAACGAAATTTCTTACCTCGACACAAAGAAGATACATGTCTGAATCTAGAATCAAGTTCTGTCCTATATGAAACATCCATCGTGGAACAATATAATGTATCAATTTCCCAAAGTTCCTAGGGAAGGACCATATCACTCGGCTTTTACCTGGACTCACTGGGATGCAGTAGAAAACGAGAAATGATTTTCGTTGCGAGATTTCAGTTGACTGTTTCTGAACCAGCAAAAACTTCACGAATCAGAACCAATCACAAGCAGAAAACAAGAAATGCAGTTAAAAGAGTTAACGAAGCTAGTTACAAAAAGTAAAAGAGTTCTTTATGAAATATCTTGAACCATGTTAAGCTATGATTAGTTAGTCGAAATATATAATTGGTTTTATATTTTCGTATTTACATTATTTTATGTATTTTGGGTTACATATTGTATTAGGCTTTTATTAGAGTGCACTTTACAGACTCTTTTAAAACTCTAGCCCTGGATTTTGACCAAACATTTGTATTCTAATCTCCGAAGTAAAACAGTTTCTCTCTTCTACTCGTGGATATAGTTAATACATCGTTAGTGAATCACGTAAATCATTGTGTCTTTTATCTCACGTTTTTCTTTAATTCTTGATTTTTCTGAATTTTCATAATAGTTTTTTTTTTTTTTTTGTAAGAAATCGAGCTTTCATTCAGAGAAATGCTAGAATGAATATGCAAAGGCAAATAAAAAAAACAACAAAATGCAGTTAAAGAGTCAAATTTGGATTATCAACTGAATACAACAGAGACATGGAAATGCAGTAATGGTGTTGTCTATATACCTTTTCTACCTTTGCAGTTGATGATTCAGATTCATCGCTTTTCCTCTCTACATTTCCTTGAACCAACTCTGGATCAGAGAAGAAATAATAGATACAAGGCGCAACAAACTTGTGACGGATCCTATCCTGCTTCCCAACATAACCATTTGCTTTCAACTTCTCAACAATTATTTCGAGTGGTCTGCCGCCTTCCCTGTCAGCTTTCACTGTGAATGAACACATGATTGTTGTTAGTCAAGCCAATCCAGACGAGGGCTTCAAATGCAAGGGTTGAGATTCGAGAAGATAGAATTATCTGTTTCTTAATGCTGGTGGGGTTTGCATTAACCCGTAGTGAGCATATGGAACATGGGAAGGGTCCATAAGATTTTCAACCAGTACCTCATACCTGGAAACAACAAGAAATTTTACAATTAAATTCACTCGTGCGTTTCGAAATAGAACTTCAAAAAGAACATACTTTGGAAACTCTAAGCCCCTACCAACGAGGGACCCCCTTGAGGACGACATTTAAAAAGCATAGAAGATCAGAAAAAGATTTCGAAGTGATTACCCGTACGCCATATCTCTATTTCCCTCTAACTTGACAAAAGATGGGTCGTCCAGCTCCGGAATACAGTGAGGTTTCTTTTCCAAAATGATATCTTTGAATTTGGGATCGGAGTTTGGCCAGAACCACACTATACCATTCTGCACTGTGCTTGGATATGCAGCAACGCATGCCTTATTGGATGAGTGGACCTGCATGTTATGCCTATTGAAGTAAATATTCCTAATATTTGAAACTTCAGCCCTCATATACTCATTCTCAATACTATTATAATTTTATGTAATTTTTAAAAAGTACCTCATTCGAAAGGGAAAATTCGAACCACCAGGATCTTCTATAGGAGGGATCGAAATGTCATAGAGCTTTTTTTTTTTTTTTTAAGACATAACCAGCTTGAGCTGGTGAATGATAAAGTTGAATTCTAGATTATCAGTGTGTTAATTTTATTTAGTATACAAGTTCAATCATATCATTATTAAAAATATAAAAAAATAAAAAAAATAAAAATCTAAAAAATTGCCTATTCTATCAAGTGAAAAAATTAAAATAAATTGAATCATTTAAATATATATATATATATATATATATATATATATATATATTCAACCTAAATTTTGTAGGTAAAATATCATTTTAGTCCTCCTTTGAAACTTCAAAATTTATTAAAATTATAAAACTGGTTTTGAACATTTTACTAACTATTTTCATTATATCAATTTTTTTTGAAATCGGGAAATCAAAACTTCACTCCACTATACCCGGGCTAACAACACCCATCTCTAGGCCAGTTCACCTAAAGCTTAATTTACTAACTTCCATGTACTAACCATTTTCATTTTATCATTTGATACCCTAAATTTTCCAGTTGATTTTATTGTTTTAATCTAAATATTAGTTCACTTAAAGCTGGATTTCATACCAAACTAGACAATTGTAGCTCAGATCACAAGTTTATAGGATATCATGTAAGGTTTAAATTGAACCCAAACCTACGATTACCACAGCAAACTCTTACAAAAACTTCAGGATCAAAACAAAATGTATTTGAGTGGACAAAAATGATTATTAAGTAGTTAGAAAGTGTTAAAAGTACACCAAAAGATTCAAAGATTCTCCTCAAGGTGGCGCATGTCGGCCTCGAAGGTATGCTCCCTTGAGGTCTTAAGTTCGAGACGGCAGTGAGTATTAAATTATTACTTTCTCAAGCGGACTCCAATTTCACTTCCAATCCTACTATGTACCCAGTGGCACAGCCCGAAGATAGACGAGTCGTGCCCCGAGTTTAGAGGAGCAAATCTCCTAGTCCGAGTCATAAAAAAAGTACACCAAAAGAAAATTTCATTTCAAAGAACAGAACTAGAATTGTAAGTTGGTTACCGGCGGGCCAGTAGGAGGCGCTTGAGGGATGAATTTGCAGTCACCAGAGCCATTAAAGCACCATCCATGATACACGCACTGCAATCTCCCCCACTGATCGATCCTCCCTTCGGACAACGGCGCCAATCGATGAGGACAACTATCATCAAACACCTTCCACGCATCCTCATTCCTGTCCCACCACACCACCAAATCCAACCCTAACACCTTCTTCGCAATCGGCACCTTCTTGTCCAAATCGCACACCGGCATCACCGGATACCACTCCGAGTACCAATCGAACTTCTCCTCCACCGTCTCCGACACTTCCGCAGCCACGACATCGGACGCTACGGCCGCGCGAAGTAGTTCGCACTTCCTCGACGCATTTCTGCTCGCCGCCGTTGAGAAATTGAAAGACGATCTCGATCTCGATGTCGGAAGTGGACTCCGATTCGAGACGGCGCTGCAGGGCTTGCCGGCTAGGGTTCTGTCGATGTGAGTTAGATAAGTGGAAGGAATTCTGGCAATCTCCATGGAAAATCAGATGGTTCTTGAAGTTGAAATCAAGGTTTGTAGATCTGGAAATCAGTGGATTGGATCAGAGTTTCGGAGAAGAAGAGTTGAAGGGGAAAAGTTATGGAGGTTTTTCAGCCATTGATGAACTGGATAATGAGCTTCGGAATTATTGCGTTGAATTTTAGCGGGAATGGCATGAAACGGGAAATCCGCTTGCTGGAAGGGAAATGTGTAATTATTATTATTATATTGGTAAATCGGAACTGTATAAAATATTAAACAAATCATTTTTTTTTTTTTTGAAACAAAGGATCACAAATCATTTGCTAATTAATCAAGCCAACAAATTATAAGGGGGTGTTTGTTTTAAGATGAGGTGAGACGTTGAAGCTCAACACTTTGTTTGGCCCAAGTGTTCTTTATCTCGTCTTCTCTCTCCTCTTTTTTTTTTTTAATTTTAAAATTTTTTCAATCTTTTTATTTATATATTTACTTATTTTAGGTTTGATATTTTTTATTATAATAATATTATTATTTTAATATATCAATATTTAATTATAATAATTATACTATTATTATATAAAATATTTATTTAAATAAATTTGAATTTTATAAATTAAAATAAATAGATATATATTATCTCTTAATATATGACGTTAAATTTTCATATTACGCTGGTGTTGAACTGATTTACAACCAAACAATGAAATCATTGCGTCACTGGCCCATTCGGTTAGAATTTCAATTGTTTAGAGATAGACTATAAATATCATATTTAAAAATTAATAATTAAAAGTTACGTGCTTATTTTTAATATTAACAATAAATACATCAATTTATTATTAAAAAAAATTAAATTTAAATCATTTATACACATTGAATTTTTATTGGTAGTTTACGATAGATTTAAAAGTATGAACTTATTTTCAATAAACTTAAAAATATTAAACTTATTTTGATCGTTAAAAAAATGAGATTCAAATTTTATACTCTTGTATTCAATTACACTTTGAAATAATAGTAAAAGTGGATTTTTTTTTTTTTTTGAAGGGATAAATTAATTTAAATAATTTTGAGAGTCTTGATTGTAAATACAAAAAAACAAAAGTTTCAAGACTTGTATGACTAATAGAGATTGAGATCTATTCTACATTAAAAAAAAAAATTCCAAAATTTGAGAAATATTTTATTGCTTCCATGTAATAATTATGATAAAAATGTGACCGAGTTCTCTTTTAACTACAAAAAAATAATAAATAAAATGTTTTAGGGGTGTTTATGGTTCCTTAGAATTATCAATGACTAATAAGATAAATATATTTAATTTATTATTACCTATTAATTAGTCTATTTTATTAATAATTCTTTGACCTTCGGTAATTATGAATATGAATATGAATGTATAAAAGTTATAAGAAAATAATTTTTTTTAAATAAAATGAAAATTGCTATCAAGATTTTATAATGACTAGTTTAACCAAATGGTTTTATTTTTATTTTTGAATAAATAGAATCTTAGTATTTTTTTAATTTTTTATTATTATTTAAGTCTAACAAATCTTTTAAAAAAAATTATTAACGATCTACAAATATTTTAGATTAGTCAAACTTTATTTTGGTGGTGTGAAATTTTTTTTCTTCAAAATTATTTTTTTAATGAAACAATATTTAAGTATGGAAGATTAGAAACTTTTAACCTCATGATTATTATGTCGTGCATAATATCATTGAAACTATGTTTTTTTAATAAAAACATTAATATGATTAAGGGTGTTTAATATTAAATTTATATTACTTACATTTTATTTATGATAGTGGTTATATTTACATACTTATTATATTAATATCTAAATATTTGAGAATAATTATTTAAAAAAAAAAGAAAATGAACAATTTTATTGTTAAAAAAATATAAGAATAAATTAATATATATATATATATATCTTAACATCTCATCTCATCTCCTCTCTCCCACTCGAAAAAAGATTTTTGATTGAAATTTCAATAATCAATTAAATTATTTTTTTATCCAAAAAATAAATTTATAAATGTTATTAAATTTATAATATTATATTGTTGATTTATTCAACAATTTTTTTAAAATGATGGTACAGAAAATGAAAGTAGAAACATTTTAACTACTTGTAAAATGGATCCTTTAATTATATTTGTAAAAATAACTTTCGGTCCTTAAACCTTCACATCTGGATCCGCCCCTGTTGGTGGGGGCATATGACCCTTAACATCCTTAGATTGGAGGAGGCATGATCCACCACGTCCCCAACGGAAGGCAGCGACACTCTCGCGTCCCCAATTGAAGGTGGCAACAACACATCATACTCTTCACAACATAATCACAAAACACAGTATCGACACAACCACAACATACTAAACAATCTCCACACCCTCACTTTTTCAAATGTTTAGTATGTTATGATTGTGTGGATACAATATGTTCACTTTATCTGACGCTCAATATATTATTTTATATATGCTTTTGCTACAGACGATTATTAATAACTTTTTGGAAGAATCCTGAAGGCAAAGGTATTTTGGAATCTCCGACTCTAAGAAGATTAAAAAATGTCCGTAAAGCGTTTGGATGGAGGGTAAGGATGGTTAACCCAAAAATTGATGCTACTGCCTTTGACTTAAAGATGGGAAATCGAGAAATTAGGGTTTAGAAAAATGTTAATTAAGAAAGGGGGAAACAAAGAATCTTGAGTTTGCGGAAGGAGGAAGGCGGGGAAAGCGGCAAATCTCTGAGCGAAACAACCGCCATGGGCGAAGCACAAAGAAAGCTTCCACCGAAGGAGTTTCCGATCCCAAAGAAATTCCTATTTCCGATTTGTGGCAGTTTCCAATCCGGATCGCAACCAGGAGCTCTGGATCGGCGACTATAAAGACGGTGGATGTGGAGGAGAAAGAAATACAAATTAGCTAGAGAGGAAATAAGAAAATGGCCATGGATTCTTCGTCCAGAAGTTACCAGGATTTTGAGCCCCGATCTGAATGGCTTCATCATCCCGATTCTCATGTTCTTATCCTTCACCTCTTAGGTAAATAATTTCTTCACTCCATCTCCCCCTTTCTCACTTTCGGGCTGTTTGTTTCCCCTATTTAGGTAGGATTTAGTAGAAGAAGTTAAAATTGAGAGATATACTCAAAAACTCATTTTAATGTAGTTTTTGCGTAGAAGAATTAGAGTCAAAATTTTATTTGAGATTAAATTTTTAGCAGTTAAAAAAGAAATGATTAAAAATGTATATTTAATTGATTTGAAATTAAAATAAGTGATTAAAAATGATTGATATGACTTATTAAAAATGAGAATTATTTTTAAAAAAAAAAATAGGGAAGAGTTGATAAAAACTCATTTCCATGTAAATTTTCAAATTAAGCCCCAAGTTTTTCAAATCATGATATTTTTTTATTAATTACCATTTTTTTAATACTCTAACCATTAGTGTTAGATCAATTTTAATTTAAACTAAGATTTAAAATTAATTTCAAAGCTATCAAATTTTCTTTCCTTACCTAAATATATTAATCAAATTTACATTGATCCATGAAGCCATTTGTTATGTGGTTGGTTGTTAATTTATTTTTAGTCCACAATCACGAGTTCACAACAGTATCAATATGAACCATGAAGTTATGAGTTCGTATCTCGGTTGTAATCTCTAAAAAATAACAAACGAAAAAAAAGGGGGAAAAAACATGTCAAGAAAGAAAAAGAGATTTTAACATTTTATTTTTAAATATATTCATTTAAAACAGAAATATTTTTTAAGCGGCAGAAATCTTTTCTTGATCACTCTGAGTTTTCTTGTTGTGAAGGTTTCAGAAGCAGCCAACTGAAAGTTCAGGTGACGTCCACCGGAAGGTTGAGGATCGCCGGCGAAAGGAGGCTTGGCAGCGGCAAGATTCTCCGATTCAGCAAGGAATTCGATGTCCCCGCCGACGCTGACAGCGACAAGATCTCTGCCAAGTTGGAGGAAGGCATCCTCTACGTCAAACAGCCCAGAAAACCCTCCGCCGTCTCTTCCACCAACCCACCGGAGCAACCGACGTCCAAGCTCCCGCCCTCCGCCGCGAAGCCCAAGGCCGATCCCCAGCCGTCGCCCACGGCTCCAAAGCCGGCCGCCGCAAAACCCCCTGTCGACCCACCAACTGTTCGACAAAATGCCCCAAAGAGCCAAAACGAGAAACCCCAATCACAGACAAGTGGGAAACCAATCCCCACTCCCCCAAAGCCACAGGAGCCATCAAAATTGAAGGAGGCTATGGCAGATCCACTGAAACTCCCAGCCGACCCACCAACTGTTCGACAAAATGCCCCACAGAGCCAAAATGAGAGAACTCAAGCACAAGCAAGTGGGAAACAAACCCTTCCTCCACAAAAGCCACAGGACAGAACAGAGAAACAAACAGAGGAGAAGGATAGAGTGCACACAAAACTGAAGGAAGCTTTGAAGAAGACAAGAGATGAAGAAGAGGGGAAACAAGGAATTGGGTCTAAAATAGAGGAGGGGAAAGAAGGAGATGGGTCAAAATTGGGGGAGGGTAAACTAGGAATTGGGTCAAAAATGGAGGAGGAGAAGGGGAAAGGGAAAGGGAAGGAGGAAGAGGGCAGCCATGGGAGGGAAGGTGAAGTTGCAGAAGAGAGGAGGAGGAGGAGGAGGAGGAAGAGAAGCGAAGAAGAAATGGTGGAAGAAGAGAGTGGAAGATGGAGAAGAAGAGGAGAAGGATACAAGCAGGTGATTGATGGGATGGTGAAGGAGTTGAGGACAAACATGGTGACTTTGGTTTTGGGGATTGCTGTTGTCATCATTGTGTATCTCAATGTTACAAAGAAAGCTCATGTGGAGGAAGAATTGTGAAAGGTATCAAGGTCTTGTTATGAGTAACAAATGGGTCATGTGAAATTTGCTTTAATTTGTTGATTGAATGATGGGAATAAAATTTATACATTTACACATACTACTTCCTCTTCTTCTGTTCTGTTTTGTTTTCCCCCTTCTCAATCACTATCTTTCACCACTATAATGTTTTCATTTGTTGAACTTAAGAGTCACCACCAATCAAGGTAGGATATCTACAGTCACAATGTTCTAATTTAAGTTTTTTTAAAGAAGTAATTTAAGTATTTTTAATCTAAAAGCACCTTTCAAATAAAGGTTTTTTAAAAAAGATGTAAATATCTTTTTTTAACAGATAATTATAGGATGTTAAGGGATCTTTTAACTCGTTTTTTTTCATATTAGCTCCTGTTTCAGTGGATACTTGTGGCTTGATACATCCCCTTGGTTGATCTCACTCTTTTTTTCTTTTTCGTTTTGAAACATAGGCATTTACTATTTAGTTTCATAATAAATATTTCTTTAATGAATAATATTCTTCCTTTTGCCAAAAAAACCCTGATAAAGTGATCAATAATCCAACTTTGTAGTCTAAACTACAATTTAATCACTATTATGTTTTGTCAAAGTTTAACAAATACAATGAGTAGCAACCATAATAATCACGAGTTACCCCATCTTCAATAATCTATAATGCAAGGCAAACCATGTAAACAAGTCAAAAGAATGGCTTCAATGAGAGTAAAACTAATGAAAAGCATAAAAACTTTAAATTCTTTCAACAAAAGCCACAATGGGAATTTTGATTACATTGCACATTACCTCCCTAAGAAAGTGAAGACATTTCAAGAAAGAGAAAAAGATCACTTCACCAGAAGGCCTTAATCTTATTGAAATTTTAAGATTTTTTCCAACACTACAGTATTCTCAAATTCACTTGGCACTGGCCAGTTGTGCGCGGAGACACTTGGCTGCTTCAACCACGTTGAGGAGGGCAGGTTTGACCTCGGTGTACTTTCGGGTCTTGAGACCACAGTCAGGGTTCACCCAGAGAATATTGCTTTCAAGAACAGCAAGCATCTTGTTGATCCTGTCAGCAATTTCTTCGGTCGAAGGGATACGTGGTGAATGGATGTCGTAGACTCCAGGTCCGATTCCAGCACCGTATTTTACTCCCTCACGGAAGACAGACAGAAGCTTCTCATCTGATCTGGAATTCTCAATGGTGATCACATCAGCATCCATGTCAATAATCGAATGGATGATGTCGTTAAAGTTCGAGTAGCACATGTGGGTGTGGATCTGCAGCAATCAAAATAACAAGTTCACTATGTCATTGACCAATATTAGATGGGACTGTCATACAACTTGCAGATATGAAAAACACATTCCATCATGCCTAGCAACAGGAAAACCCTAATTTATGAGTGAAACGAGAGGAGAAAAGAACCTGGGTGGTATCTTGAACACCGCAGTTCGTGATTCGGAAAGAATGAACGGCCCAATTCAAGTAGGAACTTTCCTCGGACTTTCGGAGAGGCAATCCTTCTCTCAGTGCTGCTTCATCAATCTGGATGATAGTAATACCAGCTTTCTCGAGATCCTCAACCTCATCCTTAATGGCTAACGCGATTTGATAGCATGTCTCGAACCTAAGAAAAGCCGAAATATATTGATTTCACAACTGCAAATTGCATTTGGTAAAAAAGGGCATTAAGAACAGCAAATTGGATTCATTAGACTTTTATACCTTGGTTGGTCATTTCTAACAAAAGACCAGTTCAAGATTGTAACTGGACCCGTAAGCATTCCCTTCATAGGTCGCTTTGTCATGCTCTGAGCCATTGTCGACCAGAAGACGGTCATGGGTTTTGGACGACTGACATCACCGTAGATGATCGGCGGCTTCACGCATCGAGATCCATAGGATTGGACCCAACCATTGACAGTGAAGGCAAAGCCAGACAGTTGCTCTCCAAAGTACTCAACCATATCATTTCTCTGAGACATTAACAGAAGTTAGATGCCACAGTTCTTTTACCTAAGACAATATATGATTAGTTAAACCTACTTCACAATTAATTTGAAATAAATACTTACTTCAGGCTCTCCGTGCACCAAGACATCGATGTCGAGCTCTTCCTGAAGCTGAACAACTTTACTGATTTCTTCCCTGATGGAACTGACATAGTCTTCCTCAGAGATCCTAAAGAAACAGGATGCAAAATTATTGCCAACTTTATATCACTTGACTTTTCGAGAATGAACTTATATATTCGAAGACAAGAAGGCGTACTTTTTTGCTTTGAATTCGCGACGAACTCTTCTAAGATCCATAGTCTGAGGGAAAGACCCAATTGTTGTGGTGGGTAGAATTGGAAGGTTCAACTTCTTCTGCTGAGCGTCCAACCTGGCACTTACATTTGTTGCTCGTCGGTGGTCAGAGCCCTTCAGAGCAGCAGCCTAAGCAAGTCGAAACAGAAATTGGGTTAGGCGCCTGATCTGCAAGAGTATATAACGAGATCGAACAAGACAATATAAATATAATTAGATGATTTCTTACAGCTTTTTGGACAGCCTCATTTGTCACTCTAGGGGATGATTTCCTTGATGTTTGAGCTGAAGCATTAGCAGAAAAATATAACTGAAAAAAAAAGAGTCGTAAGATCAAGTTCTAACACAACTATAGATTTTCATTTTATGTCGAATAAATTAATGTTCATATTGAATTAGGTTAAATCACCCATCAACCCAAAAGCTTAAGCTTAAGCTGATGGGTTAGGGTAACTTTAATTATATCAACAAACATTTCCAGTCGCTAGTGGGCTTAGAAATTTGAGAAATGCCCTGTAAGTGAAATTCAATTTTAACTGGACAAGCAATGACTTGGCAGGTAGGGGTGTTCATCGGTCGGTTGGAATCAATTTTTACCGACCTAATGGTTTTCTAAAAAATGAAACCAACACCAACCGGTCGGTTAAGTCGGTTAAATTCGGTTAATTAAAATTGATTTTTCTTATTTTTTTATTAAAAAAATATATTCATCATAAAATTTTATAATGAAAATTTGAGAATTAATTTTTAAAAATGAGCATATAGAATAATTTTTCGGAAACACATTTAAATTTAAGTTAATTTTGAAATAATTTAATAAGGAATATATTTAATTATATGAAAATATCAATATTTTATAAAGGAAAGTTTTGGTTAACCGACTGAACCGATCGAATTAATCGCAATTTTTTCAGTTAACCATTTTTGTAACCGATACCGACCGACACAAGCTTGAAAACTGACCGAACGACCCTAATTTGGTTGGTTTGATCGGTCAGATTGGTTTTCGGGGAATGTATGAACACCCTTGTGGCAGGGATTCAGGAACTCATGACTTCATGTTCTGATATCAATCCAAAAACTTAAGCCGATAAATTGGGGTAAACTTAATTATACCCGGAGTATTCGAGAACTCATGGTTTATTATTTTATTATGTGTGTGTTTCTTTTGTAACCGGAGTATTCGAGCTAGATTACGCTCCTAATGTAAGGTTACATCGATAGTTTAAGGTACTGCACCTTGCCCCAAGTTTCTATTGCAAGGTCAAAATCAGACAAATAAAGTACCTCATCTTTATGTCCGGAGAGTGCCTTAGCCAAGGCATTAACTTCAACAACTTTCTGGGCAGAAAATGCAAGCCAGGATATAATCTCATCATCTAATTTTGTTTCATTCACCAGATCAACGGCAGTGTGAAGAAGTGAACATGAAGTGGAGACAACAACTTTTTCTGTAATTGACACAGAAACAGCATAAATTGCCACCACTATTAGCTTAAAAATGAATTTAAGTCAAATTAGCTAAAATAAAATGTACTACTGGCAAATTACTATATAGCAAAAACTCACCCTTCCCAACAATGCTTTCTAACCCTTGCAAGGTAGTTAGGGAAGCTTGAAGGTCATTTGACCATATGTTTCTTCCATCAACCACTCCGGCGAAGAGATATTTGCCCGAAGGGAATCCACCTTTGATCAGATCAAGTGTCTGTGTTCCACGTACTAGATCGAACCCATAACCCGATACACCCTTCAAAGAGGTGAGAGTCTTGTATGCCTCGGCAGGAACATCAGCAAAATATGTCTCAATCAGAACATTTAAACCAGATAAGACCGATTCCAGCTCTGAGTAGGCATGAGAAACTGCTTGTAACTGGTTAGCATCAAGATCTTTAACAAGTGTAGGCTCATCGAATTGAATCCAGGTAGCACCAGCAGCCTTCAGCTCTAAAACAACTTCTCTGCATGCACCAATAACAGTTAATAAGAAGATACTGAAACCAAGATAAAATGGATAATATGTAAAATTTATGAACTTCCAAAAGGAGGAAAAAGAATACTGACTTGTAAACAGGAATAAGTTTGTCAATTAGAGAGAGAAGTGAAAAGGATTTCTCAACTCCCTTGGCTGATTTTGATAGCAACAAGAAGGATACAGGGCCCACAAGAACCGGGACGGTGTCAACTCCGAGCTGCACACAAAAGTGGGAGTACAGTGTAAAAAAGGTAATAAAAATTATTAATATGCTTACTCTCTCATAGCATATAGAGGGAAAAAGGTAGTGAAAGTGGGAGTATAGTTGAAATTCATGAGAAAACTTCAAATATCACTTATTCTCATAGCATATTGTTAGCTATCCAGTCATTTATTCAAATATTCTTCACTTGAAAAATTCTTTAAAAAAACTATATTCTTTAAGTAAAAGGCATGGCATTCTTGATAAGGGATTTAGAATATTATTAAGTATGAATGGGTAAAAGATAAGGTTCTATTGACATGATAAAGGCAAGATGTCTCTTGAGATATAAGAAACATAATATTATATAAAAAAAGTATAAAAAGGTTGCATACATCAGAATGATAGGAGGACAAAAGGTCAAAAACCAAAAACAAAAAAAAACACTGAAAGAAAATTCTTGCATTTTTTCTTGAAGGACATGAAAAAAGAGTAAAAGAGAAATCCAGTGGAAGTAAATCCTTCCTTGATTTCATCTCATTCACATACAACTTGAACCTACCACCACTTTCTAAAATCAGAAAATCAGTTCCTTTTAAGTTTTTTTCTCCTTTTAATTTATTAAAAGAAAACTTACAGCTTTAGCCTCCTTGTACTCGTTTACTGCTTTGTGAGATGCATAAGTGAATTTATCATCTGGACTCAACTCGGGGACGATATAATGACTGTCATAAAACACGTATGTTATTTACATTCCTTAGATCATTGACAAATATAAATCTTGCAAACATAACTACCATAAAAAGGTTTTGGAAATGCATATAGCTTTTGACTTACTAGTTGGTGTCAAACCACTTTGTCATTTCCATGGCAGGAACCGAAGCATTCCCTCTAGCCATGGAGAAGTAGATGTCTAATCCAATCTCACCACCGTTCCATCCGTATCTTGAAGGAACGGCACCAAGCATAGTTGCAGTGTCGAGCACCTGATCATAATATGAAAAAGTGTTGCTAGGGATAAACTTGATGCCAGCATCAGCCATCTGCTTCCAGATAGACGACCTAAGATCAGTAGCTACTTTCTGCAAGTCATCAGCACTGCTCTTACCATCCCAGAAAGATTCCAAGGCAAACTTAAGTTCTCTCTTCGGACCAATGCGAGGATAACCAACAATGTGAGATGCCATGGCTCTGTTACATAAGAACAAGATATACCCTTTAGGAACTGAATACATAAAAATGAAGATGTCATTCGAACAGGACAGACCATTTTCAATAAAAAAAATTCCCAGATTACTCTAGTCTAAGTTAAATTTTTTCAAACAAGAAACAATGAATGACCTTGATAGATATAACAAAAGAAGAAAACAAGACAAAATGAATCAAAAAGAAAAAAGAACAACAAAAGAGCAAGAAAAAAGACAACAGGGAGCCTAAGATGCCCAAGCCTGACAAAACAAAACAAAAAAAAGGGTTCGTTAGATCAAATGATATGAGGCTTGAATGAGTACTAAAAAGTCATAAAGCAAATCAAAACGGCATTAGAACACAAAAAGAAACAGAAAAGAAAAGTAACTAAAAAACCCCTCAAACTCGAACCGTCGAGAAACTAACATGTAGAAAAACAAACAAAACATGTTCAGATAAGAACATTTCATACAAACCCCACAGCCCCATTAGGTCATTCGAATCCTAATTCCAAACCCAGATCACAAAAGGAAGCAAAAAAGAAAAGGCAATAGAATCCAGACCACAGAGTCGTAGAAATACCTGACAAGAGTGGAAGTGGTGCGAAGGGAAGGAAGATGGCGGATGGAGGAGAAAAGGAGATGTGAAAATGGAGAAATTGCTCCTCTTCTGAGTGCAATAATGGAGGATGAGGATGAAAGTGCAAAAGGGTCGAGTGATTTGAGACGAATTTGGGTCATTTATAAATTGGGATTTTTCAACAAAAACGAAGCCAGCCCCTTTGAGAATGAGATCCTCTTATTTCTCTGTATGTCTCTCACATCACCCGCTTTTCATCCAAAATCAAGGCCGGGTTTTAATGTCTTCATTGAAAATGATCCACAAATGCTCTTTCTTCATTTACCAATTTCTTTGACACCCATCCGGCTGTTCGTTTACATGTAGTTTTTCGTAGAGGGGTTGTTAATACTTTGTTTTGATGTAGTTTTTCGTAGAGTGGTTGTTATAGTTCGATTTGATGTATTTTTTCGTAAAGTGATTGTTTTTTTTTTTTGAGTACTTATTGGGGGAGGAGGGACAAATACCGATTCTCGGGCTCAAACCCGTGATGCTAGTGTTGAATTGGTTTACAACCAAACACTGAAACTATTGTGTCACTGACCCATTCGATGTAAAGTGATTGTGTGATTGTTAATAGCTCGTTTTGATGTAGTTTTTCGTAGAGTGATTGTTAATAATTTGTTTGATGTAATTTTTAATAGAGTTGAAGGAGAAATTTGTTACTTTATTTATTTATTATTTCAAATTATTTTTTATGCATTTTCTTTAATTATATCATTTTATTATTCTAAAAAAAATAATATCATCTTTTTTTTTTTGTTGATAATGTCACCTTAACCATCATGAAGTAGCTTAATTAGTCAAAGATGATCTTAGAGTGCATAAAATAATGGGCTTAATTAGCCAAAGATGATCTTAGAGTGCATAAAATAATGGGTTAAATCCCTATGGTGGCTAGGGTCAGACAGAATGCTCCATAACATTTTATACAATTTTAAATTAATCAAATCGAAATAATTTATAAAAATTATGGAATAAATTCCTAAAATACGATATTATTAATGAGAATACTGTTTAATTAATTAGTTGAAAGTTAATAATACTCGGTAATTAATTATTATTTTTTTAACAAAACAAATTTTAATTAACTAATTTAAAATTAAAGATATAAGGTAAAAGAAAAAATAATTAATACAATTACAAAAATTAATTAAATACTAAATCTATCTGCTCAACCATAGATATTTTCATCATTTTACAAGTATCATCCTGTTTTTTACTTTGCTACATACGTGATGATTTTTCTAAGTGGTATTTATGGTATTAATAGCTTGAAAATAAAATAGCCAAAACACAAAGTTGGTGAAGCAAGTAGGCTACCAATATTGCAATCATTTCCCCTCTCTAAAAGTCTCTGCCTTAGTAATCTTATTTTCTACCACTTTACTAACTTCTCGAGAGGAGCATATTTTAAAATTTATTTTTATATTCGATAAGCTTACAGAATTTGTCTGTTTATTTTTTTTTTTTTTGAAACAAGGGTAAATCACACCCGTCCTTAGGCCAGGCACCTGGGAAACATCAAATGATTAATGTCACGGCTGAGTCTCGAACCTGGGACCTTGAGGAAAGCATACCCTCAAAGCCCAAGTCTTCAACCACTGTGCCACCCCTTGGCGACGAATTTGTCTGTTTATTAACAGTATGTTATTCACACAAGCTGAAATAAAAGGGTGTAACAAGTTTCAGTGATTCTCATAGCAGAACATAATATTTTTAATGAGAACAGGAGCACCCAGTTTCTTTCACACTTTCAGAAGCCACCTTATAACTCTGCTCCCAATTGTTTGTTGGTGTGGCTTCTGCATGAGGAACATGAAGAGGATGTTTCTCCCTCTTGTCCCCTTTTATTTGCTTCAATGCATGTTTCAGGCTCGGCAATAACGCGTTCATGCATTCGACCGCCGCATTTGGACTCCCGGGCATGTTGATAATCTGGACAGAGATAACATGAGAGAAATACGCATACGCCATCATCGTATACTCAAGATAAACGGTTGCAGATCTAGAAGAGGAAGTACAAATTCATATAAATGCAATTTTTGGATGCATTCTTGAGTTGAGTTGTCTACAAGGAGACTGGTAGCAGAAAGGCTTTCAAACCAAAGTGAAGAAGCTTTAAAAGACAGGGAAAAGTGTTTTAGAAACCTTTTTGAGGAGGGGGATGAAGGGGATTGTTGATGAAAATGTGAAGGATTGTTTTATTTTATAATCGAGAATCGAAGCTTCACTCTACTAAATATCTAGGAGCACTCGTGCCTGTCTCAAGGTCGGATCAGGAGACAACAAGAGATTTTACAATTAAACTCATTTGTGAGTTTCGAACTTGAAACCTCTGAGAGAGCACCTTGGAGACCCCAAACCTCTATCAACAAGCCCACCACCTCAAATTTTGGTTTGGTGTTTCTCTCACGAAGACTCCTCCGTCTGGAAAAGCAATCGAAAATATTGGTTGTGTAAGAATAGTCGGTTACCTTTCAGATTGCTGGGAAATATTGTTTGGGACCTCCATTTCGAGATTAAAAAAAGCTGTTTGAGAAGCCTTTTTCCGTTGTATAATAAAATATTTGGTTGAGAAGGAGACAGAGAATCATTTCAAGTGCTAATAGGTTGGGAACAGAGATCTGGTGGCACCATATTTTGGTGATTTTTTTTATCCGTGAGTGTCCTAAGCCAGTTTAAATGCACCTCCACTATTCTCACGAGACTATATCATCTCACCCTACAACATTAGGATGTTAAAGGACACCTATAGAAAATTAATTTCAAGTAGATGACCACCATGGATTAAACTCATCACCTCTTAGACCCTTAAGGTTCTCTTTGACCACTAGACTGCTCCATAATGGTTACATTTTGGTTACCTGTTTGGTTGGAAAGAAACTATGATCTTCGAAAATAGGTGAATTGATTGGGATATTCTATAGGATTTTCTGGGCTAATATTGGGGTACTCTTTTCTCTTATATGTAACAAGGATTCGATACTTACAAACACTAACGAGAATACTTTTTCATAACCCCCTTGGTATTCTATTAGCGTAACACTGGTTCACGGAAAAACTTCAGTTTCAGCTCAAGGTAATTTCCAGAACTAAACAGAAATATGAAAAGAAAATTGTTGACATTACCAGGGTTGATCCTCTAATCCCAGCAGCAGAACGCGAGAGCACGGCAAATGGTGTTACCTATCACCAAAAGGTTTGCAATTAGCTTAAGAGCAATCAATATTATTGTATAGAATAAATGTATGATTAACAGAACAATTAGACGGCAATATGTAGAAGACATCCAAATATTTACCTTAAGGCTCTCTTGCATCATAATATATAGTAAACCAGGGGTCTCTTTGTGCAGTAATGGTTTGGTTGCTTCAGGAGTCACGTCTCTTGGGGTAAATCCAGTTCCACCTAGACAAAGATTAATTTTAACAAAAAGAAAATAAAAATAAAAATAAAAAAAAGAGAAAATAAAGGGGACAGAATAAAATATGACTCTACCGAAACATTACCAAGTGTCAGAATAAGATCCACTTCGTCGACGTCACACCATTTCACGAGAACGTCCTGTATTTTACTGACATCGTCTGAGACAACATCTGTTGCAACAATACTGACCCCTCCTAATTTCTCTGATGAGGCTTGGACAAACGAAACAGCCCTTGGCCCACTATATAAGGGAAGAAAGTTTATGTCAAGGCCTTCATGCAGAATGGTGAAAACTGAAAAAGGAAACTAGAGAACAAAACTCATTAAATAAGTCACACCAAGTGTTGAATTTATCATAAAATAATAATAGTAATATTTCTTGACAGATCAGTGAAATTTTCATTTGATAATATCACCCAAGGGTTGTGTATGTATGTGTGTGTTTTCTAGAGTATCGCCCACTCTCAATCCCTTTGGAGATATTTCCCATTCCAAATATCCAATTGAAAACAAAGGATAGGATCATGACAAATACACCTTATTTCTAGAAAATCCAGTTGAAACACATAAATTGGAGTCTAGCTCAACATTTGATAATATCACCCAAAGACTTGAAATCCTAGATTATTTGATAAATTCTGTTGCAAAGCATTCAATATTTTCCACTTTTCTCTTTGAAAGTGAAAATGTCATACCAGCTTGGCTCATTTTTATTTAATTTAGCATCAATATAGTGGCCTCCAAGAAACAAACATTCAAAGAGGAGTATCCAGATGCAAATATTAAAGATACTGGATTTCCTAAGCAAAGAAAAGACATCCTCGCGAGTCACCAACTTCTATGTCCAATACTCACAAAATACCTTTTAAGAGAAGAGCTTAATATCGTTGCACAGAATGACCATCTATAGAAAATTGATCGAGGGAGCACGAATATTGTTGGGTCCCTCTTCTATCTTAATTCTAAATAATTAAAAAAAAAAGAAGATTTAGTCAATAGAACTAAGGCAACATAACAAATTGTATCGATTTTCTGCATAGGAAAGTAGTTCTTCTGAAGAATGCTTCGGGAACCTTCAGATAGGCTTTTCGGACTGAAAAGTAGCCCCAGGATTTTTTATAACGAGACAATCTCAAACTGTCCAGCTTGTCATCACAATCTTTGCCATCCAAGGAAAGGAACCCCAAAAAAAAACCACTAGGAACCCCTAATCCTATTAGTAAAAGAACCAATATAGACCACTAGGAAAAAAGAAACACAACAAGGAGGAATTTTTTTGTTAAATGTAATACCTTCGATCAGGACCAGCCCCAGATGCAACGGTATCACTCACTGTAAGAATAGCTACTTTAGACCCGATTACTTGAACCTCACTGGTGCTAATTTCCTTGGATAAATTAGTTTTCTGAGAGACTATTGCATCGGATGACAAGGAGTTATCACAACCAGCAATACTGCTCATATCAGAAATAACGATTGCTGGTACTGAAGTTCCAGCAGCTATAATATTTCCTGTTGGTGATAATTCCAACAAAGCATTGGCAGATTTCAAATTCAAAAGTCTGCTGCTGACCTGTTGACCAGTGCTCTCTGCAGAGAAACTGATCCAAACAACAGTTATTTCAAATCAATAACATATATAGGAAATTTAAGAAAGTTAAGATGCAACAGAGAGGGTGAAAAATTGCAAGCCCGTGCTCTCTTAGAGGCAACGGGTCCTACTGAGTGTAGAGCAATGAATCAGATTAACGTTAACAACTTACCCAGGATTTCCAGACCCATCATTATCTTTCCACTTGACAATTGCACAATGAAACAGTGGTCGACTAGGATCCGACTTTATTGGCTCTGAAAGTCGTACCTGCACTCTGCATTTAGAGAGAAAAAAGGGTAAACAAGTGTAACACATTAATGAAATAGGAAGCAGGATGGTTAAAGAAAGAGAAGAACAATAGTTTGATTTTTCAGCTACCTTAGAAGATGAGGATTTGGCCATCCACCAAGTTGGCGGATGGCAGGGACAACAAATAGTTGGAAACAAACTAGAGAGCTCACAGGATTTCCAGGCAACCCAAATGCAAGAATCTGATTACATTCCTTCTTTTCTGTTGTATCTGGTTTGATATCTGCAAAAGTCACAGGTTTCCCGGGCCTTATGAAGACCTGAAAAAACATTTTCAATTCCGTGACCAAAACGACAAAGAATGAGAACAACTGAGTGAAAGCATTTCTGATTAACACAACCATATACATACCCCATTAAAATATACAACCCCTTTCTTAGCAAGTAATGGCTTGACATAATCCCTATCTCCCATTGAAACACCACCAGAAGTTAGAAGGATGTTAACTCCAGCAGAAAAGGCATCTTCCAAGATCTTTTCAAGCTCGCTTTCATCATCTCTAGCGATACCAAGGTCGATAACTTTGCATTGATGTTGAACAGCAGCAGCTAGTAACATAGCACGGTTTGAATCCCTAATCTACACAACTTACTTATCAAATAAAATCTTTATAAAACTAAATATCATAAATTAACACATCGAATAGAAAGTAGGGAACATTTGAGAGAATATATGAGTAAATTCCTCAAAATGTAGAGGATGGAGTTCTTTTATCAGGTAAACATGGAATGTTGGAATGATAACTAGACAGGTATGAAGCCTGAGATAACACAATTGCTAAATATACCGAGTACACAACGATGCAATGTTCTACAATACCTGCCCACGACCCAGACACTTAGTCTGTGGCTCTACAAGTTCATCTCCCGTTGAAAGAATAGCAACCACTGGTGTAGGATATACCTATAAGATAACATTAAAATCCATTAAATCAGAAGGGAAATGGAGTTGGAGCAGCTCCTTTCTACTAGCTCTGAAAACCAAATATATCACGTAATATAATACCTTCACTGTCGTGACACCCACAGTAGCAAGCAGGCCAATTTCTGAAGCACCTACTTTATCGCCAGCTTTTAAAACAAGAGCATCCTTCTCAATATCGCATCCCTAGGAAGAAAATGAAATGAGCTATTCAAGTTCAACTGGTAAAAGAACAATACAATCCAAATAATTGAGTTGGTTCCAAAACATCTATTAACCAGATTCATTATCCTTCCTAGCAAGTTCAGGTGGGAATGTGGAATCCATCTAATGGAAAATATCTTGTCAAAGATGTAGTGTAGTTGGAATATTGTAATTGAATCCAATCCCTTTTTCTTTGATATTTGCTAAGGTTGATCTTTCTTCTTTTAGATGATCCATAACAAGGTCTCCTTCGTCAGAATTTTCGTTCCATGGTGCTGCCCATGGATCTGACGCTCCTCTCCCACACTTACTGGGCCAGCCTTTTAAAAATAAGAAAAAGCCATTCTACAAGTTGAAGAAAGAGTGCACCAAAAATGCCTCACCGCTATAGCCTTATTGCCAAAAAGACCACATCTTTTCTAGAACATTCATGTCTAAATGGGAGTCTTACACATACCTTTCGCTCTCCATTGTATTCTTTAGTTGTTAAGGAAGTTTTTTTCACATCTAAGAAGAATTGCATTCATTATCACATTCCTCTATTCTTCTATGCGCTTAGCACTTTGGCAGGAATTATTTTCCATTGAATTATTTGTGTTCATACCACTGGTCGGATATCAGCACCCTTCTTGGCATTCACCATAATTTTAACACGCTTGGATTCAACTTTTTCGGTGTCCTCAACTTGTACTACCGCATCAGCACCATCAGGTATTGGTCCTTCAAAATGTAACATTAAAATGAAATGGGATTTCATTTCAAAAAATCACCACAAAAGGAAATTGTTGAATTATGTTAAACCACCGATCAACCCAAAAGCTTAAACCGATGGGTTGGTGTAAGTTTAAGTATATCAACCACACCCCTTCACTTGTGTGCTTTGAAATTTGAGAAATGTCTTACATGTGGTCTAAGTATGTGCAAGCTGGCCCGAACTTGTAAAATTTTGTAAAAGAAAAATACAACATGAAAACTTGGTCATGATACAAAAATGATAAAAATAGCACCTCCAGTGGTTACATAGGCAACATTTCCCGGAGTAACAGTCACGCCAACTCCATCATTTCCAGCTCTCGATTCTGTAATCACTGGATACTCCCCAGGCCCATCTGAAGCAACCACTGCATAACCATCCTACAAGAAAAATTCCCAAGCACGATAAATGCAGCCAACGCACTTCAACGAAACATTTCTTTATCAAAGTGTTTACAGAGATGCCATGTTCTGAGCCTTGTTTACAATGCAATAACGCGAAAAATAATACAAGTATGAAGTTCACCTTGTAATCCTAAGAAGGGAAGGCTTGTGAATTCGAGGGATTATCTCAAAACAAATTTATAGAGAATGCATCAAACTAGCATCATTTCTTCCAATTAGACAACAAAGAAAAACAAAATCCCCTCAAACAATGTCTACCATTTCATTTCATTTCCTCGAATCAAACCGATACCATTTCATTTCCTCCATTAAAGTCCAAAAAACAAAGAAACCCCACCATTCAAAATCCATGGCCTCCACATGCAGCAATCAAATTTTCATTCGGGTCAACAACTAAGAAAACGAGCAATCCTAAACCTAATGAAAAAAAAAAAAAAAAAACCCCAATAGCAGATGAACAAAGATTAAGCTTAGTGGGGTGAGAAAGTACTTTAATGGAGGCCGGATAAGGCGGCAAAGGGTCAGGAGCGCGAATATCTTGGGCCAAGACCTTTCCAAGAGCATCGTGAAGGGCGACGGCGATGGGGGGAAGGCGTTGAGCGACTTCCAGCACAATGTTGAGAGCTTTTTCATGGGGAATCGTGGCCGTGAACTTGCCGCAAGAATGATCCGCCATTGGAAGACTGTATGTAATTTGATGAAAAGGGTTTTAATATGGTTCAATGGGAAAGAGATTGACGATATTGTGGTAGTGGCAGACGGGATTTGACTCTTCGCCATATTGAAAGAGCGATCATATTTTACTCAAATAAAATATAAACAATTTGTTTATTTTTATTTTTTTTCTTTGTGCAATTGGGTGAATGGGCGAGATCTTATGCATTAATAATAATTTCAAATTAAATATTGATTTTTAAAATTCATGTTTGTTGTACGATTTTCAATGAGCTTTTGCAAATTAGTTATTACAATCACTCCTCAAAAAACTTTAACCGAGTTATTATATAATCAATCATTTATAATAATTTAAAATAATTATTCATTTAAGTCAATCAAATTAACTCCTCATTTTATTTAAATTAATTCTTCATATGCTTGAATCTGTGACAATGGTATTGAACTGATTTACAACAAAAAATTCAAACAATTACGCTACTAACTCATTCGGTAATTATTTATAAATTTTTGAAAGCAATGATAAATGATGATTTTTTTTTTGTTGTAGTACAAAATGTGGTTGAGAGATTTTTTTTTTTTTTCTTTAAAGTCCAATTATGGGGTATGGAATTAAAACTTAGGGCGTGTTTGACCCAGCATAAGAAACGGCCAGTCAAATTGACATAACCCTACCGGTGTTTGGGGACCATTTATGTAAACCGCCGCTAGAGGTTATCTAAACCTATACTATCGTTTAAAGCTTTTTTTTTTGTAAATAAATGGAAAATCCTCTCCACCATGAAGATCATGCCGATCTCTGACCTAGATTCAAATTTTTGTTCTATACAGTCAGATTTCAATCTGTAGTGAGTAGAGAAACAGAGAAAAAACTGTGGGTGGCCATCGTACAGAAAATAACTAGGGTTTCGCCCTTTATTTAATTTTTTTTAAATCATTTTCTTTTTCCTTTTAAAATGCTGAAAAAAAAAACATTTCTCTTCTTTAATTAGTTATTTCATTTACTCTTTCTTTAAAATAATAATAAATAAATACATAAATATCATTTTCCCCATTTAATTATTACTCTAATTTTTTAGTAGCATAATTTTTCACTCAACATATCAAACAGCAGTACCCAATTTTCTTTAGCTTTTCTTTTTTTACAAAAGTTTCTTTAATTCTTTAAAAAAAATCCGGTGAAAATGTGTTTTTATTTTAGAAATAATATTTTATTAACCAAAATAAATGTGGGTTTTTTTTATTAACTATTTATAAATTTTATTTAAAGTAATTACAAATTGTTTTTAAAAGATTGTATAAAAAATTTGGGGGTTTTGCATGTATATTAAAAAAAACAAAATAATTCCATGTATTGCACAATTTCCAAACTTTTTCATTTGTGGCACAAGTAATTGAAGTCTATCAATTAAATTGATAGAAGTCTAAAGTTTATCAGTTGAACCGATAGAAGTCTATTAGTTGACTGATAGAAGTCTATCAATTGAACCGATAGAAGTCTAAAGTCTATCAGTTGAACTGATAAAAATCTAAAATCTATCAATTGAATTGATAGAAGTCTAAATAGGAATTTTGGGCAAAATGTACTATAGATGAAATTATTTTAAAAAATGGGCTACAATTGTAATGAAGAGTAAAAAATATGTTATGAAGGATAAATTCTCAAAGTATTATTATAAGGGGAATTTGCATGTATATTAACAAAAAACAAAAATAATTTCATGTATAGCACAATTCTCAAACTTAATCATTTATGGCACAAAGATGATTGAAGTCTATCAATTTGCATTGTTCAATTACTCAAAATCGATTGAAGTCTAACAGTTGAACTGATAGAAGTTTAAAGTCTATCGGTTGAACTGATAGAAGTTTAAAGTCTATTAGTTGAACTGATAGAAGTCTGATGATGTTAGAATAGCAATTTTGGGCAAAATATGCTATGGATGAAATTATTTTTAAAGATGTGCTATAATTATAATGAAGAGCCAAAAATATGCTATGAAGGATAAATTCCCTACAAAATTTATAACCCCTCCTATAATAATTTTCACTCGAAAAATACCATTTATCATAAATTCTCTTATAATAACCTGCACTTTAAATGTTGTTTATCATAACTAATGTTATAATAACATGCACCTCAAACATTGTTTATAATAATTCATCCTCCACAATAACATAGTTGGTACTCCAAAGACACCCTTATGATCGCTTGGATATGTATCGGCATCGTTGACCTATTGATTTTAGTGACATGATTGACCGACTCGCACTAAATATTTTTATCTTTTAATATATTATGATATTGGTTGATCTTTGTCCATTTTAACCCATGAATGACAATTGATAAGAAATCTAGGAAATTTATAAATAAGAAAAGTAATTGCAAATTTTTAATTAAAATAATAAGATTAAATATAAGTTTAGTCGTTTGAAGAAAGTTAGATTTTATTCTTTATGATTTAAAAAATTAGAATTTAGTCTTCATGTTTCAAGAAAATTAAAATTTAGTCTTTATAGTTTGAAGAAAATTAAAATTTAGTCCATATCCTTTTATAAAATATAGAACGAACTAATCATTATCGTATTAAATATATGGAAGCTTATTATTTATACATTAATTATTTGATTTTTTTTTCAACCACTTAAAAAAAACTCATAATTTCATCATTTACAAAATAATTAACTTTCAAGTGCTTAATTCGCTAACAATTATAAACAAGGGGCAATTAGACAAATGTCTAATTTCTGGAAAATAAAACACCAAATGTCTAGTCTTTTTGTTCATTAAAATTTATGTCTACCTTTAATATTCTGGAATTTTATGATTAAATGAATGACATTTATATTTATATTTTAAATGTTTAATATTCTCAATATAGATATCGAATAACTAACTTTGTATAATTTGAATAATAAAAAAATTGAATTATAGAAAATAAATTTAAATCATAATCTTATGAATCGAAATATACGGAATGAAAAAATAGGTTGAAGATTTGAAATATGAAATTTTAAATTGATTTCTAAAATATCAAACAATCTTAAATTTAAAAATATCTCTCTAAATCCCTTCCAACCATCGACATATGAATACATATAGTTGCAGAATAGAGGCCGAACAATTAATTGATATGAAAAAAACACATTTAAGAAATTTTACCTGACATGCAACCATTTACTTTTTTAAAAAAATAAATGACCTACCATCTCCTTTTACATTTGAGATTGTTTAGATCCCTCTGAAATCCCAAGGGACCAAGTTGCTCTTCCCTACCGAGAACACTTGAATCCGTCCATCTTCTCCCTACCTACGACGCAACACGTCTACCAACATTCGGAGTGTCTCGAGTTTCTCTTCTTCTCCACCCTACCAACACCATCTTCCTCCCCTAGACGTGAATTCTCCGAGTAATAAGAAACAGGGTAAGTGTGCATTGACGTTTATGAAAAACAATTGTTGTATTTGCATTAGTTATGAAGTGGATTTTATTCATTTAAATCATGCACCGGAATTCCAAAGAGACAAACTAAAAATCCATCGACGTGCTTGAGTTCTGTCCTCTTCCACACCATAAGAGGTAAGCCATCTCCCCTCCGAAAAAGTACGTTCGAGTACATCCACCGACATGTCTGAGTTTTTTCCTCTTCCACACCATAAAAGGTGAGCTTCCTCACCGGCATGTATGAGTTCCAGCTATCTCCATTTTCAAACTGTGGCAGTCCAACTATCTACATCTTCTAACTATTGTAGTCCAACTATATCCATCTTTGAACTATGGAAGTTTAACTATCTCCATCTTCGAATTGTTGTAGTCTAACTATTTCCATTCGAACTTTTGTAGTCAGGTTCTCTCTGTTATCAACTGTGGCAACTCTTTTCATTATCAACGCTATCTCCAACTTCAAACTCTAGCAATTTGGCTCCCGTCTTCAAATTTTTTGCACCTTAATTGATAAATTCATCGAAATGTCACCCTTTCTTGAGGTCGAAAATCTCAATCTCCACATTTTTATGCAACTGCTAAAGAAGAACCCAAAAGAAAACCAAGAAAAAACTTATGATTTGAGTAGATATCTCTTTCATCTCAAACTTCGTTGAAAACACCCGTGAGCGAAATAACATTCATTGCTTTGTCACATGAATCATTAATTATGATGTGGAATTGGTAGACGATGATAATTTGATCGAAAGAGCCTTGGATGATTGAGTTATGATGAAGATGAATGACAGAGAGAATGAAGGAATCTATTCCATTTATTATCTCATTATATGCTAACTTCCTTCAATATTTATCTATGTTTTAAAATTAAAAAAAAAAAAAAAAATTAACAATGTTTGTTGATTTTTTTTTTTTTTTGGTTTAAATATAATAGAAATCTTCAACAAAATCAAATATGGGAAAAACATCTCCCAATTCTCTTTGATTTGTATAAGTTATGAAATTGATTCCTGGATGTAGTAGGTTTTGATTCAATTAATTATTTAGATTTGTTAATTCAAAATAAGCTAAAGATAAGATTTAAGTTTATCAGATTTGACTTTTAAAATAATTTAAATTAACATGAAAATCATAAAAATAGAAAAGTGGTTGTGAGGGAGATTCTCCTCCTTATTTTTAGGTATTAATCTATCATTTTTTAATAAACAAACAAAAATTGAAAGAGGGGTACTATGGGGAGAAAAAAAACTCTCTCTCTTCCAAGTAGACATAAAAAAATGGGTAGACATTACATGATTTATTTTCTAACGTAGACAATCCTTACTATTTTTCTTATTTTAGAAAGTGGAATGTATTGTTAAAGTATGTTTTGGGTCATGAGTTCATTAAATATTAATTTTAGGCCTTGGATTAATTTAGTAATCAAGTTAAGTCATGACTTTCTTATTAGCAATTTAAGGAGTGTCAAAAAGATATTTTATATTCTTTAATGGGGAGTTTTGAGATATTTTATAATATCTTTAAAGTAAGAATTTTGGATGAATAAATATTCTTTTAAAATGAGTTTTATTAGAATATTCTTAATATCCTTTCATTATTGTTGAGCGGTTGTGAGTTGGGAAAAAGAATTAGTTTTAGGTCCTAATTTCAAGGTTTTGACTATTAAGATCATTTCGTTGACTCGTTCGAGGCTTCTAGGCATATTTATCGGGGAGTTTTGTATCTTCAAAAGGTAAGGACTTTTACCTAGGATTGTGTAGTCCTTAAATGTATTGTTTGCTTAATATTTTATTGATAATTTGCTAGATTATCTCTAAGATGCATGGATTTAATCTTTGAGCTAAGTTTGACCTCGTTGACTTCTATACTTGTTGTTTGAGCTACTGATAGGTTGTTTATCATATTTTTTTCTACGAATATTCCTTGTGCTTGATACTATTTAGTAGTATGGGATTCTGAGTAGTAAATAGGATGATTATAACTTATAGAACCAGTTGCGATTCCTATAAGTCTTATTAGGACCAGTTGAGTTCCTAATATTTAATAGGGTTAGTTGAGTCCCTACTTTATTATAGGACCAGTAACGTTCCTATAAATCTTATTAGGACCAGTTGAGCTCCTAATCTTTAATATAGGTCAGTTGAGTCCCTACTTTATTATAATACCAGTAGCGTTCCTATAAATCTTATTAGAACCAGTTGAATTCCTAATCTTTAATAGGGTCAGTTGAGTCCCTACTTTATTATAGGACCAATAGCGTTCCTATAAATCTTATTAGAACCAATTGAGTTCCTAATCTTTAATAGGGTCAGTTGAGTCCATACTTTCTTATAGGATCAGTAGTATTCCTATAAATCTTATTAGGACCAGTTGAGTTCTTAATCTTTAATAGGGTCAGTTGAGTCCCTACATTATTATAGGACCAGTAGCGTTCCTATAGGTTTTATTATGGCCAGTTGAGTTCCTAAATTTAGATAGAACCAGTAGAGCTTCTATTATAAGACCAGTTGGGTTCTTATTGGTAATCACCTGGACCAGATAAATTCCTTATGTAAATAGGCCAGACAAGTACCTGAATAGGTGGGACAAGTTGTGCTTCCCCAATTAGCTGAGCCTAGAAGTTCTCAACTTAGAGCTCTGAGCCTGAGCGTGTTGTAGATAATGAGGGCAGTTGTTGGTTAGATGTTGATCTGATGTATGCATTTTTGTACTATAAGTGGGAGTTCTTATTGAGTAATTCTCATTACTCACCCTTATCATTTTTCTCCCCTTCATGTAAAGGAGTAAACCGTGGTGGCTGAGCTGGAGACAACGAATGATCATGGGAGGGGACATGTGTCCCTTTTATTTTCTTTAAATTTTCTATTCCGCGCGAATTATTTAATTGTTGTTGTTTGTTTTTCAATTACTATTTAAACTTATCCTAGCCACGAGCTGAAATATTACAGTTGTTTGAGAATTTTTTTTTTAAGCAAAAGCATGTTTGACTATTTTAACCTTATTTTTAATGAGTTATTTTATCATGCATGTTAGTAAAGTCTCACTAAAATTAGTTATTTTAGTCGGGTATTTACAAGAAATGAGTAATTAGAAATGAATGGTTAAAAATGAGAGTTATTTTTAAAAGTAAAAAAGAAGAAGTTAGTAAAAACTCGTTTGAAGGTAGGTTTTAGAGGAGGAGTTAGGAAATCATCAAAGTAAATCCTCCTTAAATACGACAAACAAACAGCTATGCCCGATGAGCTCAAAATTTTTCTCTCCTTAGCACACCCTTTCGAGTCTGACCTCTAAGGCACTTTGGAGTGGATGACGGACATTTATTTTATTTCTCTTTCACATATCATAAGTAAATTATTCATAAAAAGATGACGAACTTACTAAATTTATCATTATTAATTTTTAAATCCCCCTGTTTTTTTCATTATCTTAAAAAGTACTTGTAATTATGCAAATATACATGTTTGTTTGTGTTGGCAAGCTAATAGTTTTATTTGATAGAACCAAAATCTCCAGAAGTTATCTTCCACATTTTGATTGGGAAGATGAAAGCAAGGTGGATAGTCATACAATTTTAGATATTCTGCTGTTCAATTTCAAGAGAACGTTCTTTGAAGGTTTAAATTTGAGAATACCATTTTAGATTCCCTTGAGATAATGTTGATTGAAGAAGAAATGAAATATATATATATATATATATATATATATATATATATATATATATATATATATATATATATATATATATATATATTACGTTTTATTAATTTTTGAAAGAAAGCAATAATGAAAGTTGAAGAAGATGAAATTTTTTTATTGGATATGACGATTGTACACTTCATTATAATACTCAAATTTAATTTTGGGAGTAAATTGTAACACTTATCAAATTTTAAAAGGTATAATTAATCAAATCAATCATTTAAGGAGGTAATAGTTAGTACTCTATAGTAGAAGTAATTTGTACAATTCTCCCTTAAAAAACACATGAGAAATTATAGTAACTAGACCACATTCGAAAAGTATTTGCAAATATAGACGCCCAAGTTTTTTTTTGCAAAGTTAATTTTTTTAATTAAAATTCGTAATTATTAATTTTTCATTAATACCATTTTGTCCTTTATCACATTTAATAATGCATTTCAAATTAAAACACCCATTTAAAACATATTCTCCATCCTTTCAAAACATATCATATTTAATTGTCAACCATTTTAATGCAAAAGATTTTAATTCATTTTCTCATTTATCTCTCATCTTTCTTCGTTTTCCTTTTCTGTTTCACTTTTCTTCCTCCATTTTCGTTTTCTTAGTTTCATTCATTCTCACTTTTCACATTCCGACCACCACGCAAAACGTAAATTTTCGTCGACTACAAAGCTTCAATCGGACGGTATAATCAGACGAGTTCAATCATCTTCTCTCAATAATCTTCGTTTTCACAATATTTGTATCACGTGTTGTTCCTTATCCATCACCATTAGCAGGTTGCTGTTCATTTTCAGTATAGTCGTGATTCGATATGTCTTAGATTGTTCAGTATGGTATGATTTATTCATATTTATGTCATTTTTGTAAATTTAATTAATTTATATTCCATTTTTTCGACTGTCAAAAATCATGTTTAGAAATGAAGTAAATCATATGTAGAACAGTAGTATCTTCGTACTTTCCAATCCATATTGTGGTATAGTTAACTGCATACACATCTACAAAACTGTATAATTGAGTATATAACGTATGTTCACACGTTCTCAATTTCTATTTAGCCGAAGAAATTTTATAATTGAGTATATACCGTAGGTTCATACTATGTTTTTATGTTAATTATACTGTACATCCTTTCCTTATATATTCATCAATCATTCCATTTGAAATTGCACACAGTGTTCTTTACAATGTCAATATTCATGTTTAGAAATGTATTAAAATCATATGTAGAACAGTATTATCTATGTACTTAAATGTCCAACTCCTGGTATACTTGAGTATTATCTACTGCAATTTTCCATGTACCTTTATATTATTGTATAAACCATACAAAACTCTATATATTTCATTATTTCATTCTCTATATTGTATAACTTACACGGTACATTTATGGTTTATTATTCATTTTATTCATGTCTAATACATTTTTCGTACTCATATTACTACTATTCATTACATTTCCATTCCTCATACGTTATTGTTTATACATGTATATTATACGACTTATAATATAGAACAATATTGTTTGAACATTTTTGTAATACTATACAACTTTTCCTTATAGGTTCAACAAGCATCCTAATCCATATTGCACATAATGGTCAGTAGGATGAAAATGAGATGTATCATAATCATGAAGTAGCTGAAGAGCGTTGCATAAATATTAAGGAACGCATTCACTCAATGATGATTTTACATTAAAATCTTTTTATGCCGAACGATTTTAGTTTCAATTTTGTAACCCATGAAATCTTTTTTATTTATTATAAATCTCACTTTGAATAGTAATTTTGTGTGAAGTTGTTCGAACAGTACAAGTCTCTATCAATTCACAAATATTACATATGTTATTTCTCAATGTTTTACTATACGGTATTGTACATTCAAAATTACTTGTTCGCTATCGCAACATATTAAATCACACCACAAGTATCCATATCAGCAAATTAAATACTTTTAAAAACACACACACAAAGTTTTTAAATACGGTATGGTACATGATATATTATGATTGTACCGTATATACCAAGCTATTTCAATATTGTATGGTTATCAAACGTGTTCTGATTTCAATCAACGAAATTGAACGTTCAACAACTCATACAGTTTATTTTTAAATAAAACTACCAAAATCAAATAACATGTACATTACTAACTATATTGTATGTAATTCACAACAGTACCTCTAATAATGTATTGCCGCCACTATCGTCCTGCAATTAATGCACCATAAATTGACGATTTCTGGTTTAGAATGTGAGACGAATTTTCTTTTTTTACACTTTCCTTCCCAAATGAAAAACCAATAATTTGATAGTTATTTTCAAAATTTATAAGGTATTAAAAAAGAAAGATGAAACGTCTCTAATAAATGTGATTTCGGAAGATATGCTTTTCCACAATTAATGCCCCTAAATTTGCAATTTTCCTTTTTCGAAATTTTCCTTCCAAAATTAAATAAACCACCAATATGAGGGTATGATTGTAATTCGTTATTTTCGGATTTTATAATGTATTGAAACAAAATCTACTTTTGCTAATATTTTTGTAAATACTTATATTTGCAAATACTTTTCAAATAGGGTATATTTATGAAAAATGCCCAAAAAAACATTATATTAAAGTAAAACACAATTATCTCCTAAAAATAGTTTTCAAATTTTATACCGGTTTTGAAAATTTGGGGTAGAAAGTAAAAAACATTTATAGGTAACTTAATTTTTAAAAACTAAAAAAATTAAACAATTTTTTTTTTTGAGAAAAAAAATAATAAACAATTTATTATGCATGTGTTAGCCATTATTTTGAAAACTAAATAAACCTATTTTGTTTTTTTAACAAACTATCAAATATATCCTACTGATTAAGCGTCATATGACAAAAATAGAAATAAAAAACAAGTTTCACATTAGAGGTGGAAAAGAATTTAATAAAATAAAATCCAATAACTCAAATAAACTCCAAATAAACTACAAAACTATGCTAATAGTCAAAACAATATTTGAAAAGAAAATTAGTAGGAAATTAATTTCTAGTAGATTCTTGTTTGACATTAATAGCATTGAAAGCTTCCCCAAAACCCGCAATTATTTGGAGTGCAACCTATGAAAGAAGCAATTGAATCAGAACCTTCGTCCGACCCGACTCAATCAACCTTGACCCTGCAAATTTGTACACCGATATTGCCTTACAATTTGATACCCAGTGGGTATTTATTAATAACAATCTTTCTTTTCCTCCAAAATTTATTTTTTTATTCATAATTGATAATTGATTTATGCAGATGTACCTATGATACTTCATTTTCCCTTGGTGAAATAAAAAAAATACATTTCTAGGATTTTGACGGAGGCAGCAATTGAGTTTCAAGGGTAGGTGATCAAAATGAAGAGGGTTGATCAAAGAAAAGAAGAAAAATATGGCATTAGAGTCGGCTGATTGAAGACTATCAATGAATTAAGGATATCAACAAAACAAACGAAATGGAAGAATTGATTGACTCTATAAATGAATTGATTGAAGGCTATCGACGTACTGATTGAAAATTGTCGACTGAATTTATTGAAGGTTATCAGTGTGACCCATGAACCAAAAGGTCATGAGTTTGAACTCTATTAGGATGTCACAAATATCTCACATTGGAAAGTGAGATATGAGTTATTCTCCTAATTGTCAATTGATTTTGAGGTGAAATCTCATATTCTCTAATATACCTAATTGTTCTTGTACTCAAGAAAATCAAGTTTTTAGCATATATATTAAATTACTTCACAAGAGTGTATTAATCTTTATTTAACCTCATTCCTCAACAAGTAACACATATTTCTTCCTTAGAAAAGGAATGGACAAAAAAAACACAATAAAATAAAAATAATGTGTTCCGATATTATATTTTGCACATCTTTAAGTGAACTAGCAACAATTTAGAATAGAGGTGAGGCTAGGTGTCCATCAACCAATATCTACACAACTAAATGGCTCATATTCTTACTTTCAATAAAAAACGTGTTTAGAAAATGGAGGCTAAAAATATCATTTTTTTCAAAGCTTATATTTTTAAGTACTTTAGCCTTTTTTAAAAAAATTGAATTATGAAAAAAAAACATTCTGGCTCGCCTGGCCTATTATAGGTAGATAATTGTATATTCTAAATATTTTGAATGAATGCAGATAACCAAAAGTCTATTTTGTTCCAACTTAGACGAATAATTAAGTCCGAAAAAAGAAACTAATATAACTATTTATTTCTCTACCACAATCCCATTTCTTTAATATTCTATTATTTGCTTACACATTCTTGACCAACAAGTTTCCATTTTCAAACAATTTTGATGACGGAGGTTTAAAATTAGACCAAAATGTTAAAAGTGTCGGCGACATAGAACATACATAAGGTGACTAATAGTAATACGATCAACGAAATTCTCTACAACTACGGCTGAAACTATTGATTTAAATAAAAGAATATTAAAAATGGACGGTGACAATGCATCATTTACTTGAAGGATTATATTCCTTAATTAGCATATCTACTTTTTAATTTTTTTAAAAAAACAAATATCTATTTTTTTTATTAAGTTAGAAATATAAATAACTAATGATAATAGTCAATTGAAATTTTATAATAAAATTAGTTTTCATAATTTTATGAAAATGAAAAAAAATAAATTCTGGCTGGGCTGGTATATTTTAAATATATATGCGTGTTTATGGGTGTGTGTATATATATATATGTATATGTATGTGTGTATGGATATGTTTTAAAAATATCCAAAACTTTGTAGTTTAAATTGAAAAAAAATATATGAATTATTTCTTTTGTAATATTGATATAATTGTTGAACTATTTTTTTTAATCAGATAACTCTCTTACGTGTCAACTTTGAACTTGTAAAGAAAAATGTGTCAACTTTGAACCATATACCTCATTATTATGAATGTACTCGTGAACTAAAATGATCACATATGTATGGTAGTAATGATAAATTAAATTTAACTTATGAAAAAAAAACTATAAAAAGATAATAATAAACCTGAAAGTGTAAAAATTGAAGTCTAGTCGAGGTGGAATATATGTCTATCATAAGAAAGTTCGATCGAGACAATGTCTTTGCTCGTTCTTCTCTTCAGCTTCTTAATGACATTTTCACATACAACTCAAACCTAATCAAACCATATCCATAAATGAAAAATTATTCCAACTCATGATTTTTGGTTTTTTTTTTTTTTTTTTTTTTTTTTTTTTTTTTTTTTTTTTTTCAGAAAATGTGTTTAAATCATCAAATGCTAACAAAATGGTCAATGACATACAAACACAAATAAAGTGTTAATGGTGAAATGTAGAAGATGAGTCGTCACCATATAGATGAGTTAAATGATCTTGATTTTTGGAAAAGATCCAATTAAATGAGACTTTGTCCCAACCAATATATGACTATCTATATAGATCTATCTAGATATTGTAATTGAAATACATGATTGTCTATAAGGTTCAATTATTGCAATTGAAATAAATGACTATCCATATCAAACCCTGATCATAGTGTGTAAGCCTACTATAGGAGAGTTCTTAACTTCATGCTTTTATCTGCTTTTTCTATATAATAAAAAAAACAACACGATTAATGTTAAGGTTATCCAAAATGATCAAAATTTGGATTCTTGCTCGACTGGTATACAATAAGAATCATGAGGTATGCATTAAAAGTAGTATATCGAACAATAATTTTGTTAATGGATATTCTTCAACCAACATAGTTCAAGTGTTGACTTTCTCATATACAATATTAAAGCTTATTATTATACTATTGTATGATCAATGCTTACAAGAAGCTTACTGGCATCACAAACCTAACAATTATGGATAGATTCTTATGTTATTCAAATTAGCGTTGCATTATCTATGTTTTTTAGGTTCCTAAACAAGGCTTCCGTAGAGAGTGAAACCGATTGAAACAAGGGCCAATCGAACGTATGGAGACTTTGTACAGTGACTCAAGTTGGGGAGCTGAAGAGCATTATCAGGTTGTGCCTGCGTGGGCCAGAGGAATAGTCAAATGAGCATGTTGAATTATGGATAAATTTTTAAGTTGGTTTCAAATTAACTTTTTTAGTCACTCTGTGGGCGAGTGGAATAGTCTTCTTAGTGGTCTATAGCCAAGTATTCCTATATGTATAAGAGCTTATACCGTGAAAAAGAGAATCAACTATCTCATCTATGTTTATCATTAGATTACCCATTAACATAATAACAAAATTGTTCTCAACCAGATTTGTGAAGTCACTAAAGTGGTGATCATGTTGTCATCAGTTTGATCCTCCAAGCTTTGTTTGCTGCCTTATAATGTGCAGGGCCTTGGATGTTAGTTCCTTGTACATAAAACTTATTTTTGTTATTGGGCTTCTGTAAATAAATAAAAACTTTGGATTGAGAGCCTAAAACAAAGTGTTCTAATTATTTCATAAATTCGTTTGATTTAAAAAAAAATTTAAAAAAATCATTGAAAAATTGGAAGGTTCTTATTTCAGAAATTCAATTTAAATAAAAAAAATATTTATTGAAGTTGGAAGGTTCTTATTTCATAAATTTAATTTTGAAATTTAGAATAATTTGAAAACAATTGGAGGGTTCTTATTTTAGAAATCCAATTTGAATTGAATAATAATAAAGAAAGACCAATGAAAAAAATTAGAGAGTTCTTATTTCAGAAATCCAATTGGAATAAAACAACTTTAAAAAATTGAAGGGTTCTTATTTCAGAAATTTAATTTTGAAAACAATAAATTGAGAAAAGTTGGAGGGTTTTTATTTCATAAATCCAACTTTGAAAACAAAAACTTAGAAAAATTGGAGGGTTCTTATTTCAGAAATCTAATTTTGAAAATAATAACTTAGGAAAATTGAAGGCTTCTTATTTGAGAAATTCAATTTTAAAAACAATAAATTAAAAAAAAAAAACAGTTAAAGGGTTCTTATTTCAGAAATCCAATTTTGAAAACAATCAACTTCAGAAAAGTTGGAGGGTTCTATTTTAGAAATCCAATTTTGAAAACGGTAGTTAGCAAAAATCAAAAGGTTCTTATTTCAGAGATTCAATTTTAGAAAATATAAATTGAGAAAAATTGGACGGTTCTTATTTTAGAAATCCAATTTTGAAAGTAGTAATTTGAGAAAAAAAAAAGATTTGAGGGTTTTTATTTCAGAAATCCAATTTTGAAAAATATGAAAAAAAGTAATGAAGCCGAATAAAAGTTGTTAATTCAATACCAAAATCAATTCGCAAGTAGGGGTGTTCTTATTAAAAATCCGAACCTAAAAAAAATTGTGAAGAGAACTATATTTAATCAATTTTTATTTGAGACTCGTTAATTGTTTGAGATGGGAGATCTTTTGAATTTTTTATTTTTTTTTAAATAAGAAAAATAATTTCAATTATAATTACAATTAAGTGGCTAATTGAATTATTAGAAAGTTCAAATTTGATGTTCGACAATCAATCAATTGATAGTAACACAACTGATACAGATAAATCATAAATTAAATGACATGTTATGAATCAATTTCACATAGACAACATATTTTTGAATCAATTCAATAAACATACCATTATGACCAAAATAACAATATTAAACAATGTGTTATCTCAAATGTCAAAATTAAACCAACATGCTATGGTTAAAGATAATGTTAAACAATGTGCTTTATGTAATTTGCAATGAAACAAGCAATGAGTCAATTTACAACTTAAACGACAATATTGGTCAAATTGTCATTTAAACAACATGCTAATTATCAATCCAAGATCAATCAATTGCAATTCAAAAGTATTTACGAATGAATCACAATTTAACCATAACAAATCATATTTCTAATTATCAATCCATCGTGCTCCAGCGAGGTGTTTCCAAACAGTAGCTTGTCTTTAATAAAACTTGGCGTGGTTTTTATGTTTAGGTGACCTGGGAACCATTCTTAGCTAGCGGAGTTTATTTGGTGTTCGGTCAAGTTATCGGAAAGGTAAAAGGTTTCATTATGAGTTTGGATGTGGCAATTTCATAGTAAGTAGTGGTATGACTAGGGTTTTTCGAGCTATAACATGTTGAAATGCATGTCGGCCTTGACCGTTTATGTCATAAATGCTTTATGTATGCTTAGTATGTTAGAATTTGACCATGTTCTAGTTTCACTGATGCTATTTGTTTATGATTATATGTGATGGTGTGTTGATTAACTCGAATGACTGTAGGACTTGCATCTAGTACTTTTGTGGTATTGTATTAAGACGTGAGCCATACTATGAATCTTGTGCTAGTTTAGGGATTCATGTGTCCTCTAGTTAGCTTCTATTTCTGTTTTGTTGCACTTGTCCTGATCGCGTGTGCCATGTCTGACATTTGTACTTCCTTTTTCCGTTGTGGTACATGGGAAGGGGAGTTGGTAATGACCCACTTGACCCCAACACCTACGCCAACGACCCAGTTAGTGGGAAGGAGAGCAACCATGACTTACTTGACCTCGACGCCTACTAGAAGAGGCCAATGAGACAGATAATGGTGTGGAGAGCTGCATGTCATTATGCCCCACATACATTTCGAAATGTCGTTTGCAGGCAGTCGGTCCCTGCATGCTTAGGGTTAGCAGATGGCGCCCCTAGTCGGGCTAAAGGACCCTGTGTGGATTCTCTCACTCGTGGCCCTCCCTAATATGTTCAAGTGATTTTGCATGACATTCGTGTATGTCCTTGTTGACACGACCTGAGGCTTGTTGTCTTGCCCAAGGTTTAGGGGTTCCGTGTGTTTTCCCTCACTCGTGGAGGGTCTTTGACAGTGGTTAGGCTACCCCGAGACATTTGTGTATGTCTTCGCTGACATGGTATGAGACGTATCCCGACCCAAAGCTTAAGGAACCTGTGTGTTACCCTCACTTGCAGTCCTTATCTGACAGAGGTCAGATGACTTGTTGGCATTCATGTATGCTTCTATTGTCACGGTATGAGTACAGTTGACCTAGTAATGGTGGATTAGTTGATCGACCCTACTTCGTTTGATACGTTGTTCTTAGCTCGAGTATTCGAGTAGTGATTGCATGATTTCTCCCATAGTGAACTTCTTACTGGGTATATATATTTTTATATGTATTCACCCCTTATATCTTTTAGGTATGAGAGCACGTCGAGGTGGCTGACTGTGGAGTTGTATGCCCATGGGCATGATGTCTTTATCTTCTGCATTATTTTATCGCATTTTGTTATTTCAAACTCTTACTATGCTTTAGTTTTGGACTTGTTCGTTATTTCTATGTGTTTTACGACTTTTGTGGGATCCCAAACTTGGTTTTAGAACAGTTTTAAGCTTTTGGAACTAAATGTTTTATTTACGTAATGAGAATGCATGACGTGCCCATTCTATCTTATTATTTTCCCAAGTCATGCATGAGTAACGTCCCAAGTAGAGTCATTTAGAAAGTCGGGTCGTTACAGAGCTCTTCAGGGACTTGCGTTGATCCTTGTTGTTATCAATAGCAAAAACTTTTAACAACTTTCTCAAACTCCAAGATTTTCTTCCACTTTATTTTGTGTTTTTATCTCGGTCTCTTTCGATAGCCTTCTAACCCCTTTTTATACTAAAATTTGTGGACAAATTTAGATATCAAAGTGAGGGAGAGATTGAAGGGATAAGTGTGTAAGTGGGGGTGTGGGTAGAAACAAAATGTTAAGTGGCTAAAAAGAAGTAAAAAATGGGGTTGAACATATTTTTTAATATTTACAAAATAAATAAGATCTTTTCAAATATTTTTTCACTTTTATTTATTTATTTATTTTCGTGCATTTTTCATATTTGAAAAACATAAAAGATATTTTTCAATTTAAAGTTATATTTTTTTTTTTCATTGACAATAAAATTGTCAAAGATAATTTTATGATAAAATCAAGCCGGACCAAATGCACGGTCTACAGCTGGATCTACAATTACAAAATAATCTATTTAAAATAGGTTGAAAAAAAAACTCCTAAAAAATGTGGTAGTATAATTGTCAATCAATTCCCTTATTAAAAATTAATAAAACTCGTAATTAAAAAACGACATAAATTTAAAGTATTAGTAGTCATGACTTTAATTAATTCCTAATTTCTAGCCATTTTTCTAGTTGTCCATTTGTTTTTTGAGAAATTTCGGAATTAAATTCAAAAACTAATTATAAATATAGTCACTTTTGAAAGAAATTAAGTCATAAGTGTTAATAATACGATATTAATAATACATAATAACGTAATAATTATAAATATATCACATCGTTTGAGCATGACATGGATGGATTCAAACCCTCCATCAAACCACTAATTAAAACCTTGGAGGAATTTCTTGTTCACAATTTTTTATTTTTTTCCTTATAATTTTCACTTATTTGAATTATTATTATAATTCACAAACTATTTTAGTAATTAGAAATTTAGATCCAAAACTTTTAAAAATATTTATATATTTTGCTGGCACTCAAAACTATTATGAATTAGAAAGTTTGATTTACAAAATTGAATAATTTAAAATTATTATTTTTATTTAGTTGAATGATGTTTATAATTTGTAATTTTGAACAAAAATTAGCAATTTAACCTTAAAGAAAAAAAAAGAAATAAGAAAAATATATTATTTCAATTTTGTTGTATTATATTTTATTATTTATTGACATTTTGTTTTGTAAGTTTAAATTTGAAAAGATAGATAATTTAAATTATAATTTTCTTTTAGTTCAATAATTATCAAAACTTGGAATTTTGATTTAGAAAATATAATATAAATATCAAAATTAAAAGAAAATAGAATTAGAAATTCTAAATATCCAAATTAAAATTTTAAAAATTATATTAATTTTTTTGTGCAACCTTTTATCCAATTGACCCAAAATATTATTTGTCAAAATAAGTTTGAGATTTATAAAGATAAATCATTTAAATTTTATGAATTTTATTTAGTTGAATAACCATTATGATTAGGAATAGAAAAATTCCTAATCATAGATAGTTATCTAAATAAATAGTTATCTTTCGTCTCAAAAAAAAAAAATAGTTATCTAAAAAATGATATATAAATAATAAAGAAAGAAAAATTCCTAATCATGAATTTTTGTCTTTTCAAAAAAAAAAAAACTTTTGTTACACGGATATATAAATATTTATCTAAAAATATGATATATAAATAATAAAGAAAGAAAAATATAATGTAGTCTTGTGATTTCAAAAAAAAAAAAAACAATAATGCAGAGCAATGGTATTAGAATTAAATTGTTCATAGTAAAAGTGTTCGAATTGCAAAGTGATGAATTAACCTTTGTTTTTATATTGACCCAGACTAAACATTGATGAGATAAGTTTGACTTAATAAAGAGTATTAATTTTACTGCTGGTAAAGTAGATTGTACACTACAAATTTGATTATATAATTATGTCATGAATATATATATATATATATACATATATATATATATATATATAATTAATTAATTCTCAAATAAATAGTTAATTCCTTAATCTAGTTGGAGACTTACTTATATTTGATATTAATTTATAGACATTTAATATGTTTTTATCCTTGTTTTTTGGTATTTGACCTAAGAATGAATGTAGTTGAGTTTCTCCAATAATAATAGATCGTTTTTCAATTAAATAAAAAATAATTAATCTCGAAACATTATTTAATCACTACTAAGATCAATCTTCAAATAATACTCAATCACTACTAATATCAATTTTGTAAACAATTACTTGATCACCTAAATTACTACTAGCATCAATCTCCAAATGCATACTTAATCACCAATTCACTATTAACACGGATCAACACATGAATAGTTGATTATTTCGTTTGTTTTTAATATCAATTTTCAAAAGAATTAGTTAGGGCTCGTTTGATAACGTTTCTGTTTCTAGTTTCTTGTTTCTTAGTTCTTGTTTCTTGTTTCTTGTTTCTTATTTTTTGAGAATAAGAAACAATAATATGTTTGATAACCGTTTCTGATTCTTGTTTCTTAAAAAATATAAAAAACAGAAACAAACTTGTTTGATAACTATTTCTTGTTTCTTGTTTCTTATTTCTTGCTTTTGTTTATATACATATATATATATATATATGCTTCTAACAAAATATAACATGCATTAAAATATGACCATTGAAAGTTTACATTTTCTAGTATAATTAAATCTTTTATAATTAAAAAAAATCTTAATATAAAACTAACTATAAATTTAATATGTTATCTCTCACATAAATTATTTGTCACAAATGACGTGTTTAAAAAATGTTGTGAGTGTAAAATATTAAGGTAGTGCCAATTGTATATTTTAGTGAACAAATTTTTCATAATACCAAATTTTTTACCGATTTCGAGTGTATTATTAACTTAAATAATTAATAAATACACATATACAAAATTTTCAAATCAACCCATAAATTAAAAATACATAATTCCATTAAAAATATAAACAATAAAAGATTACAAAATTTAAAACTAAAAAATAAAATGGTAAAAAACCATACAAAATTAAAAGAATTAAAAATTGCAAAATATAAATATTGCAAAAATGATTTCAAAAAAAAATACAAAGTTGGGATTTGAACCATGGACTTGGTCAAATTATGGAAAAAAAGGTTGACATCACAACCATCACACCAAAGGTAAATATTGTTGATTCTTTGGAACGCAGAATATAAAAAAAACGAATACTGGGTTTAGAAAAAAAAATAACGGAACAAGAGAAACAAGTTTTGAGAGTTTCTCATTTTTTCACATAATTTGAGAAACGTTTCTTGTATTTTTTGGAACAAGAAACGGGAATAGTTATCAAACAAGACTGTTTCTCAATAAATAAGAAACAGGAACAAGAAACAGGAAACGAGAACGTTATCAAACGAGCCCTCAGCAACTCATTTATTAAACTTATTAAATGACTTGGTAGTGGGCTGTGTATTTCTTTATTTGACTCTCGTATTATTTATGAGTTTTCTCAAATAACCTAGGGCTCCATTTCACTTCCTGTCAAGTGATCCAAACACTCCACAATTGCACTATCCCCTGCCTAAAACCCTCACCCATTTTCGCCGCCTCAATCTTCACCGATCATTTCCCGACTGATATCAATTTCTTTTGTTTGAGATTCTCATGGGGGCGTTGCAGTTGCAGTTCCAATTTCAATCTCGCTTTCAAGTCTCCAAGATTTTGTCTTCAACAATCTCGCTGATCCATCATCCATTGCGAACGCCGGATTTCTCACTCTCGCCGCTGCAATCTCGCCGTTTTAGCTCCAATTCCATGGCCGACGATCCAGATCTCTCAAATGATCGGAATCAGCGATTTGATCAACATTCCGAAGGTACATCGTTTCAATTTGCAAATGAACGCTCAATTTCGCTGCAATTGAGTGAGTCTTTGTCTCATAAGGGTTTTAGTTTTCCTGAAAATTTTAAGCTGAATACTGATAATCATAGCAGTAGTGGTAGTAAGGAGAAGATCGAGCAGAGCTATCCTCGTCGGTTTTCGCAACCGCGGCGTCCACCAGAGGCCGATGAGTTGTTCGAGAAAATGAAGGAGACGGGTCTAATTCCCAATGCTGTTGCCATGATCAATGGGCTTTGTGAAGATCAGCTCATCCAAGAAGCAATGGAACTCCTTGGTTTGATTCGTGAGGAGGGTACAATTCCATTAGTTGTGATTTACACTGCTGTTGTTGATGGGTTCTGCCAGGCTTGGAAGCACGGACACTTCTATTTTGACAAAGTATTCTTGTCGTATTTGTGTCTGACACCGATACTTCCGGACACTCGTCGGACACGTGTCCAACACTCAAAATTCTGTATCCTTTTTTATTATTATTATTTACAATTTCAGACACTTCACAGACATACCATGGATACTTCATGGACACCTCAATTAAGATTTATTTGTTTCTAATGATGGATGACATGATAACGGGAAGTGTTGGTGGAGGCCATTGACGACGATGTCTATCGAAGATAGATGGACTAAAATGAAAAAAAGGAAAGAAAGAGAAAAAATATAATGGAAAGAAGAAAAATGAGATAAAAACTAAAATATTTTGAGATTGTTATGGATAGGCTTAATAAGTAACTAAAATATTTTGGATTTCATCTTTTAATAGTATATTATAAAAAACAATAATAAATCACGGGTTCTCGACGTATCCGTATCCAACATTTTTAAATAATGGCGTGTCTACGTATCCGTGTCGTGTCTGTATCTCGTGTCCGTGTCCGTGCTTCTTAACTGCCAGGCTGAGAAGCCTGATGAAGCAATTAGGATTTTCAGGAAAATGCAGAGCAATGGCATTTCTCCCAATGCTTTCAGTTTTGGGGTGTTGATACAGGGACTGTACAAATGCAAAAAATTAGAGGGGGCTGTAGCATTTGGCATTGAGATGTTGGAATCTGGGCATTCTCCAAATCTAACCACTTTTGTTGGGTTGATTGATGAGTTGTGCAAAGAAAGGGGAGTGGAGGAAGCTAAGAGGGTTATAGAAACCTTTAAGCAAAAGGTATCCTTGATTGATGAGAAAGCCTTAAGATATTGTTTGAATAAAAGAGCCTCAGTTTCTCCAACTGTCTGGAAAGAGATCTTTGGGAAGAAAACAAAGGAATTTTTCTGAGATTGTTGTTGTAGACTCGTAGTTATAAAAAGCTGTAAGTCTTCTTTCTTTTCCCTTTTATGTAATTCCTTCGTTTAAGATCTGCTTACCTTAAAATTATATAATTTGAGTTCATGACATGCATGTTTACAATGGAAAGTTCCTTGATCTTTTGATAGTATCTACAAGTTTGTACGAATTGTTCGGTACAAAATTTTAAGGTATAAAATTAGGAAAATATAGCTTGTTTGTTACTTTTGTCTTTACCATCTATTATACCTTAAAATTTTAAAAGGTTAAGTACGGTTTTATTAAAAAACAATTATGCCATTAGCATTCTAGGATGATTATGATTTACAGAAATGGTGGTTGATAACTTGAATGTATTGCTGCCAGCCTGCCACTATTTGGGATATCATCAAAAAGGCATTCTCCTGGTGCATAACTTTACCAAAAGATCCAATCAATATGTTCGCTCAAACTCTATTGAATCACCCGTTCAAGAACGATAAGAAGAGATTGCTATGGGAATATTTCATCAAGGCTTTTTGTTGGAGCGTCTGGTTGGAGAGGAATAATAGGATCTTCAAAGACAAAGCTACCCCCTCTAGATCGTTTCATTGAATGCTTAACCTACACCGTGGTGACCTGGTGTAAATTATCGTCTTTATTTTGTGACTATAGTTATGATGCTCTCATCCGTAATTGGAGAGCTTTATTATAAAGGCTTTTTGTATTTTGAAATTTCATACCATTAATGAAATTGTTTCTTATCCAAAAAAAAAAAAGATAACTCGAATGTAACCTTTTAGGAGCTTTTTGTGATTTAACTGTTACTTATGTTGAGTCGTTGACATAGACTTCTTTTATCTTAATCTTTCATCCTCCCCACCCTCATTTTCTCTTTGGAGGTGTTTGGGGCAAGGAGAATAAGAATGATTATGAGAAATAATTCTCTTATCTATGTTTGGGCCACCCACAATCATTCTCCCAGTTCCCTAATCACTTTTCATGCTCCCCATACAATCACAATTTTGTTTCCCATCGTCATTCTCTACACTCCAAACATAGATAATTATTCTCTACACCCTAAACACAGATGGTCATTCTCTCTATAATCATTTTCTTCACCCCAAATATAGATAATCATATTCCTCTGGTCCACCTCAAAGCCTATTGCACGAATCACTCATGAGTACCCAAACGTAAAGCCAGCCCAACCTAATAACCTAGGCAATAGATAAGCACACACGTTAACAGCTTCCAAAGTCGCTCACATAAGGATATAAGAAAGAATTTAGGTGTAGTTGCTATTCGATTCCCCGACCCTCTCTTTCTCTCATCTTCTTCATCTGCTTCTTTTTATAAACACCAGGCTATGAGTCCAAACTTTTCATGAATAAAATTCATTTTGAGTTCACCTAATTGAAAGGGTTCAAGTTTCCTTTTAATGTTACTCAAAATGTTTTTGTGTGTATCAGCATATTTGTTGGTTGAGATAATTAAATTTACTTCAATCCATGAGCTTAGCCTTTTAGATTGATTGGAGGTTTAACATAATTTAACAATATTCATGATGGTTTTTTACGGAAGCTCCAACCGCAAGTGTCGAACCACCGGTGTATGGTTCGATATGGAAAGAAAATTATCCAAAAAAAAAGTTATGATGTTCTTTCTCTTGGAACGTGCACACAAAGCAATTAATACTCAAGATTTGCTCCAACCATGGCTCCCATACTTGCTTTTGTCTCTTCAACGGTGCGTTCTTTGTGGTCAGGTTCTCCTATGTCAAGCCCTTTGGCATTTCTTCACGTCTTCTCCTCTCACTCGCTCTGGCAGACACCCTTTTAAGAAGGAGATGAAGTATCTTTGGGATTTTTTTTTCGAAACAAGGGTAATAACACCCGTCCCTAGGCCACACACCGAAGACATCGAAAGAGTAATGTCACAGGTGAGTCTCGAACTTGGGACCTTGAAGGGAGCATACCTTCAAAGTCCACGTTGTCAACCACTGTGCCACTTCTTGGGGACAGTATCTTTGGGAGAATTTTATCTGAGCATTTTGTTGGACTACTTGGACGAAAGAAATAAACGATTTTTTCAAGAGTGAATCTACATACTTCTCTTATTTTGAATTGATTCTCTTTGTTTATTACATGATTTAAATAGAATTTAAAATAAGACAGAAAAATATTTCATGACTTAAACGGCCTCTACCTTCTTTCAATTATAGTTATACTACCACTCTCCTTGTGAATTGGAGAATCCTTATGTAATTTCCTTCCCCGGGAATTTCTACCCTTCTTTTGTAATTTCCTACGACAGTAAAATTGTGCAGTCAAGTTCTTTAACCTGGTTGAAGTTGAAGAGAGAACAATCTAGCGAACTTAAAAAGTAGGACAAAGTTTTGGGAACACAATACTTGTGCAGTGTTCATTAACCTGTGACCTCCCGTTGATTATTATTTTTTTGATAAACATCCAAACTTTTATTAAGATAAAAATGAAAAAAAAACAAAAAAAAACATTGGCATACAAAAAGAAAGCCTACAAAAGAAGGAAGAAACCTACGAAAACTGCTTTAAATCCAAAAAGATCTGACCTAAAGATTAACCATGAAACAAATATGTCACCGAACTCTAAAAAGAAACATAGAATCTAATAGGGGGCCGTTCTCGGGGGACCTTTTCTCTCCCCCACAGACTTCACATAGTAGTGCAAATGCCAAACTGCCACAATTTTCTTTTTTCTTTCTTATGAAAGGGGATGATGACCTAAACATTCAATCTAAGAAGCACGGACACGACGACACGTCAATTTAAAAAAAAACAAGATCACAAACATGTTTGGGACACGTCGATTACATATATATATATATAATTAGAATAAAATAATAACTAACATAATCTTACCGTGGACAATTGCACTAAAACAATATATGTTATATTAAGTTTAATTTGGAAAGACACTCTCATGTGGATGAAGACGTACACACACTTAGAGAGATACTCGATGTTTAAGTCGAAGGATTAACAAAGAGTTGAAAAAGAGTGTTGGAGAAATTTCTTCTTTGTTCAATATTATATTGGGTTTAACTTCTTTTTTTATTATTATTTAAATATGGAAAACGTGGGCTTAATAAGTGGGCTCAATACAATAAATAAAATTGGCCTTACATTTGGCTTAAAAAATATATTTTTTTATAAAAAAAAGTCAGTCAACATGTCCTTTCCGTGTCTTCTTTGTGTCCTTCCCATGTCCATTACTTAAATAAATAATAATAAAATTGGACACTTCAATTCGCGTGTCCGAGGTGTGTCCGGGCATGTCCGTGTCCAACACCGACACTTAGTCCTAAATGAAGTGTCCAAGCTTCATAGCATTCAATGATCGTACCTTACGATTCGAAGGCCTAGCAAAAGAAAAATCAAATTCTAAAAAACAAACTATTTCAAACCAACTTGGTTGTATCATCCCTCCTATCCAAAAATAATTTGTCATATCCAAAAAACTTGGTTGTATCATCCCTACTACAAAGAATTCAACACCACATGTCGTCCTATCCAAAGTATTCACTCGTCTGTGTAAAACCTGGCGGATAAAGAATTTTACCTTCTTTGAAATCTTCAACTTCCCAACCTAAGGCTACTGCTAACAATGTACTATAAATAGTAATTATAAGAAAAGCCAACAATGGGGGTAGTCATGTTTCTGATACCCACATCCCCCAATTCCTCCCATCTAACCATATGTCTACCTCTAAGGGAAGACCCGAGTAAGCAACCGGGAGGGACCCCACGAGGCCCGCCAACTTAACCGTCTATCCTCCTCACAGTGAAAGAAACTGGATATGGTTAATGGTATCTTAAAGATTGTACATGATTTACCTTTTAGTTAGAGACTTGGCACAGACAATTGTGTAAGCTATGAATGTTTCTTTGCTTCCTGCCGTTAATGGCTAAACAAAGATGGATTTGTTAACAGGCTGATTCTCCAGAGTGAGTTCTGTTAATGGCTGTACTCCTACTATGTTATATCATTTAACTTAGGCGCGAAGATTGAAGAATAAGGAACAGATGCGCCATCGGGCTTTCGAGAGGAGAATGAAAAATGAGAAACAAAGCTCATGTTGCAGGGGTAACTTATAGAAGAAAATGAATGGTTTTGAGGTGCAAGTTTAGTCCAAACCTGGCAAGGGAGCTGGATTCTCTTGTTTTGTTATTGTTATTATAACAGTTTAGATAGAAATGAAATGTGAACTATTGCGGGTTGGCCTCATAGTCAAGAAGTCTTGCCGAACCAAAAGGTTATGGTGTTCATTTTAGAGTGACCACTTACCTAAAAATTGATTTCTAACATGGTTTTTTTAACATCTAAATGTTATATGGTCAAACGAGTTGTCCTCAAAATAGTTAAGGTGCACGTAAACTAGTTCAGACATTCACATCTATCAAACAAAAAATAAATGGAATGTGTTGGTATCATTTGAACATTTAGATAGTTTAAGGTATTGACTAACTTAAGAACATTTATCTTAAAAAATGTTCGGAGAGTATGAGTTAAATTTATGTACCAATTACTTATTAATTAATTTTCTATAAGTTATCTTAATAATAAAATGTAGTATTAAAAAAGTTGATGCATGAAAGCTGAATAACCATATAGGGTTGGCCTAATGACCGCTAAAGCTTCTAAAAAAAAGATATCTAAATTTAAGGTCCTGCAAATTATCTAGGCGACTAAATATAGTCATATGGGTTATTAATAAGAGCCGTTAATCAATCTTGGTGTTTGGTGGGATTAAAGATAAGTATAAATTTTACTATCTTTTGGACAATTTCATATGCTTTTTTTGTTGGAACATTGGATTGAACACAAAAGAAGATATTTCCAAAATAATAAACTTCTTATTCCGTTTTTTAAAAAATGTTGTTAGCTTAGCCTTGGGGTAAACAATCACCACCATTCGCTCATTTTAGCTAATTGTATCATATCAATTTGTAATTTGATTAATCAACCATTCGAATTTTATTTAGTGTTGCAATTTTCCAATATAATTTAGTAATTGTTGAAATCAAATCCTATTATTTAGTTAATTCCAAAGAATTAGATTGTCATACTCAACCGTTTGGAAGATTTATTTATCAAATTATCAAATTCAAAATTCAAGAGTGTGTTGATATAAATTTAATAATTTATTGGTGGTTTCTGCACATTATTACGGAAGAAAACTTATAGAAGATCAAATTTATTCTCTCATTTTAGTAAGGAGAGGAATTTGGGTGCAGCCTGAGCTGCACCCCACCCATGAAATCAATATATGTGACACTTTTGGTGCCACATATCTCAGCTCACTTTTTTTTTATAATAAAAAAAATATTAAAATGTGTGTGTGACTTCATGGGTGGGGTGCAGCCCAGGCTGCACCCAAATTCCTCTCTTTAGTAAGTATCTACATGTCCAAAAGAACATGTCTCAAACTAAAATGAATGTATATTCATAACCAAGAGTTTATGGATTTAAATTTTTTGAGTTGAATTTTAAAAAATGAGGATAATAATTGACGTGTTAGCATGGAGTGGATTTGATTTATCAATATCTACTAAAAATCATTGGAATTAAAAATCAAACGATTCAATTGTTTTAGCAAAAATCTATTATATACAAGTCGAATCTAAATTTATAGGATTTTTTTTTGGAAAAATAGAAATGTATTAATCATCAAATTATATTCATATATAAAAATGTCTTAATCATCTGTGTAAATTTTTCTACCAGAGTTACTAGTCATAACTAGTTTTGATGGAATTTTCTCGATAAGTTGTCTAATTGAGATTTTATCAAACTTTTTTTTTGAGATTACAATAATTAGGAATGGAAGATTCGAACCTAAGACCTCTAGTTATTGGGAATACATTAATGCTGATGAGCAACGGCTCGATTTCATCAAACTTAATCCATACAAAATTTACATAAATTCCATGGTTAGTTGAAAGAAAAAGAATGAAAATACAAACCAATACATTCTTGAAAACATTATCTTCAAATGGAATCTACACAAGTCAACAAAACCGGTTGACTTTGTCGGCGGCGGCGAAAGTGGTGGTTTGACGGCGGAGAGAAAAAGAAGACAAACCTACCGGCGGTGTCTGTATCAGATCAGAATGGCAAAATCCGTAAATAAACCAAACTCGGAGGCCATTTTTCGCTCCTCATATCAATCTAGAGAGAGAAAGTCGTCTCTCTCATCTGGTGGGGCATATCTATTCTAAACCCCATTTGTCTTCTTCTTCATCCCAAAATCAAACACAAATTCCAAATTAGGGATTCAATTTGAGGATCAAAATTTCAATCCAATTGGCCCTTACCACTAATTTCAAAGCGTTTGAATGTTGATTACGGTGCGATTCGTGGTTTAGATCGATGGGGAATGCCATTGGTCGAGAGGAGAGTTATTCCGGCGGCGGCGGCGGCGGTGGAGGAGCCGACGGCGATGGACAAGGTTCGATGAGTGAAACTTCTTCGGCTAACCGAATGAATAACGCCGTTTCTTCAGATTCCATGGGAAATACTCCTCCTGGTAGCCCTGGCAACTTCCGATCCCCGATTCTGTTCGCTCCTCAGGTCACTATTTTGTTCTTCTTCTTCCTGTAATCTTTCTTTCATGTGTTCTTTGTTTGTGTCTCTTTCTGTTCTTTTCGTTTTTTTTTTTTGTTGTTGTTCTTGTTCGTGGGGTTTGAAGACATTTCGTTTTGTTATTGGGTTTTGATTGTTGGGTGGAAGTTGTGTTTCTGGGAAGTTTCTTTGTGAAGATTGTAAATGGGAAAGTTCCATCCAAGATCCACTTCATTGACTACTTCAACTGAGAGAGATTGCCTCCCTGCAATTTTAGTAATGTTTAGTGTTTGTGTTCTTAGTTTTACTTTGAATCATTTGCTTAATGCTGTGCTTTTTGGAGATTATTGGCTGAAATGTCTGTTGGATTTGCCTACTCTGATCCATTACAGTATTTGGATGAACAGCTAGAATTTATGTCTTAATCCTGACCTCTTCAAACTATTGATTAATTTGGTTGTTGGAATCATGTGTTGATAAAAGCATTGATAGAATATATTCATGGGGTTTAGTAAGTGATGAATTGTGTTTAAACTTCCAGTTCCAGTCTTCCAGGTGTGATCTTACTGCAAATGTTTTGGTTAGATCATAAGTTGGACTTCCTTGTCTTTTGGGATCACCCAAATGTGAATTTGTATGATGAGTAGCCTTGGGTTATGGCTTTTGTAATGGTGATGGCTGTGTATTACAAGACTTGCAGGTTCCTGTAGCTCCCTTGCAAGGAGGTAATGTTCCAACCCTTTACAATGAAGCCTGGAAAAACGAATTCCTCGGAGCTGTAGATAATCCTCCAGAGCAAGGAATCCCGACGATCATTACTTGGAGTTACGATGGCAGAAGCGTGGCTGTTGAGGGATCTTGGGACAATTGGACATCCAGGTTATTTCTTATCACCTCCAGGCTATCTTGATTCTTTCAAGCCTCTTGCTTCATTTTGAATAAATAATGAAATGGTGTGTTGCACTGCTTCTGCAGGAAGATCCTGCAAAAGTCTGGTAAAGATTTTTCGATACTTATGGTCCTTCCATCTGGAGTATATCATTACAAGTTCATCGTCGATGGTCAGCGGAGACATATTCCAGATCTTCCTTACATAGCTGATGAAATTGGCAATGTCTTTAATCTTCTCAATGTTTCTGTAAGTGTGATTCTTCCCTCCATCCGCATTACCATCCAGTCGGCATGAACTTGAACATTATTTGTGTTGAAAAACGATGCACGTGTGGTTTGTGGGAAGTGGAAATTATTGTGCAGAGTGCGAAAATACTTGCATACTACTAGGATAAATATCTGAAGTCCATGGTTTAATTCTCAGTTGCTCATGTTTATAGTTACTACCTTAATTTTGTGTGATAAATCGTTCACGAAAGAACTATTGGATGATTTTTTAAGCTCTTTTTTCACATTGTATCAGCACATAGTTGGTCTTCACTCATGTTTGTATAGATATTTAGTGACATTTTAGTTTTATGAACCTGGAAAAGGATCGAAGAAAAGAATGAGGATAGCACTCCACCTCCCATGGCTGTAGTAAAGTAATGTACAAACTCAGATACCCTAAACACTATTACTGTCTCGCGTTATAGCCATATAAGGTCCAAAAGAAAAGAGAGGGGCTGTGTTCTCACTTAAAGAGGGAAAAAAAAGAGAGAACAAAGGGGAGAGTGCTTAAACCTGTTGTCAATCCTGAATGATGCCAAAATCTCCTGGAACAAAGCCTTTTTTCCTTTTTGAACACGAATGTGATTTAGCACCATGTGCGTTAATTCCTACTATAGATTGAATTCATTACTTCTTAGTATGTGTTTTCATGCTTGACATGTTCTTACATTTTACAAATTAATTTTTTGTCGAAGTTTATTCAAAAGATACATAAAGTGTAGCGAAAATATATGGTCTAAAATAGCAGCTTTTCATGTGTCCCAACTCCAACCTAAACGAGTGTTTGAGCTAACATGTGTGCAGACAGGGTAGGAGGTTGTTGCCTTCTTACTCTTTTGGTATGTATCTATTATCTGAGTTCCCATTCTATTGACTATCACCAGAACTAAATAAATTTCTGGAACCAGAGCAAGATTATATTTTTCATTTGATACTCTGATGTTTACATTTTGTTGAAACGCCGAATGCGCTATGAGAAATGTCCAACAGTTGTCAGCATTGGTCTCCAAGTGGTGGCTCAGTGGTTGAAAACTTGGGCATTGAGGATTTGCTCCCTTCAAGGTCTCAGGTTTGAGATTCACTTGTGACATTACTTCTTCGATGTCTCCGGTGCTTGGCCTAGGGACGGGCGTGGTTACCCTTGTTTCAAAAAAAGATTTGTCAGCATTGTTTAGAATGCATCATTAGTAGTGCAGTGCATAAGATGAACTGATTTTATGCATTTCATCTTCACTTTTCATCTTGGAGCTGTTTCCATTCTGTAGGATAGTGTGCCTGATATTCTACAAAGTGTGACCGAGTTCGAGGCTCCACCATCACCAGAGTCAACTTACAGCCAGGCATTTCCCAGCGAAGAAGACTTCGCCAAGGAGCCAGCAGCAGTGCCGTCCCAACTGCACCTCACAGTTCTAGGTATGGAAAATGCAGACGAAGCTTCGTCCTCAAAACCTCAACATGTTGTGCTTAACCACCTCTTCATGGAGAAAGGATGGGCTTCTCAGTCTGTGGTTGCCTTGGGACTTACTCATAGGTTCCACTCCAAGTATGTCACTGTCGTCCTCTACAAACCGTTGAACAGGTAGTTAGTAGTTACTGTCGATTTTTCGTATCGGACTTTGTAAAGGATTACGAGCTAAAGCACCCACCCTCCATCATCTGTGGAGGAATCTTGTTTTATAGAACTGGTTGACCAAAGTTTGCTTGCAACAAAACACTCTTAAATTCTGATCAATATTTCTTCAGTCTGTGAAGAAATCTTTGTTTCATAGAACTGCTTAGCAAGAAAGAAAAAGGTTTCATTACCTCTTACTTTAGCTGTATCAACAGTATTTTATTTAGATAGATCTGAGATAGCCTTGAATAAGCTTATGTGTTTGGCTTAATTTTGGCATTCTCTTGTGCTAGTTTCACAATTTAATTTCGTGCCAAATTTTAGAAGATAAAGTCTGTTATGAAATTGTGGATACATTATATGAGTGGTATGAGAAGTATGGGGAAGATAAAATCTCGTATGAATTGACAGTTATAAGTGGTTATGTAAAAAACTTTTGCTTGGATAGAGTAGTTATGACAGGAAACGTCCATTTAGATTGATTTTTTTTTTATATATATAATTTTAATTTTAAATTTGGATTGATGAATTATAAGTGATTGAAGGGAATTGAAAAAAAAATTCATGATTTTTTGGAGCTTTAGTCAAATATAAAGTTACATCGACCTCTAAATTAACTCTCTATCTAAATAAGCCGTTTACTTGTACACAATATTTTTTTATTCCTTTTAAATAAAACATTTTTTTTTATTGTTTTACAAAAAGAAAAAGAACCCATCAATATTCGCCCATGTAGGCAGACATTGGTATATACCAATAAAATAGTGGGTAAAGTTATTTTTTTATAAAATACCTACTAATTTTAAGTTGAATCTCTCAATTTTATTATTTCAAAAAAAAAGAAAGAAAGAAAGAAAAACTCTCAACTTTAAATGTTGCACAAGAAAAAAAATTAGAAATACTTTTAATAGTATATAAGTTAAAATAACATTCGGTAATATACTCTTCTAAAAAAAAATCTATATTTTGAACTTTCGTCTATTTTAATTTCTAAACTTTTTTTTTATATACTTAAAAAATGTTTAAAATTGATTCTAATTTTTTTTAAATGTGTTTATATTTTGTTCTTATATTAAAAAAATTAACATTATTAAACTATTATAATTAATCTTAACTTAAAAATACTTATAGAAATTAAAATTTTTATTTGAGATAAAAATTATAGAAATTTAAATGTTTTATTCGAGATAAAAATTTAAACCCATAGTGCTATGCTCCCTTTGAAAAAAAAAAACTAATTTTATTTATTTTTATTCAAAATCATACATTAACCTAATTAAACACTACCTGGAATTATTAAGGTTCAACCCCCATACATTATGTATTCCTGTTACAATCATTTTATGCTGTCTGAAAAAGAAAAAGTGAGCAGAAACTCTCTTTTCAAAAAAACAAAAAAAAAAAGTGAGCAATAACTTATCTTCTTAAAAAAGCTGAATATGCGAAAAAGCAGACTTTTATAAGAATAAATCAAATCCTTATAGCCGATATTGTGCTGCCCTATACAAAAAATAATTTCATGCTAAGGTGGCTGTTTGTTTGTTATGTGTATGGAGAATTTATTAACTCATTCTAAAATATTTACATTCAACCCAGTTTTACTAACTCATTCTTTTTATTATTAAAAATAACTCTCATTTCTAATAATTTATTTATAATTTTTCAATCGTTTTTAATCACTTATTTTTAATCATTACTTCATTAACTACTCAAGATAACTACTTATGTTAAATTTACATTCAAATAAAATTTTGACTCTAACTCTTATGCACAAAAACTACATCCAAATAAGTTTCTTTTTAATACAACTCTCAATTATTAACTATTCAAAATAACTATTCACTATAATTTCTAATCCTAAATCCTCACTAAAGAGGGTAAACAAACACTCCTGAATATTATATAATAATAAAAAAAAACAGACATTTTATTTATGAAAAAACAAAAACATTCGAAAGTTTTACAAAGTACTACAATTTCTTTTTGTTAACAAAAACACCAGGTTCCAAAGAAAAACCAATAACTAAAAAGATCTAAACTCCCTAGGGCTGTGTGTTTGACAGATCTAGGTAAGAGTTGGTTTTATGATTTATTAATTTTTTCTCTAAAATCTACATCCAAACAATTAACTCCTCATTTTTACTTTTAAAAATAACTCTCATTTCTAACCATTCATTTATAACTACTCAATCATTTCTAACCACTTATTTTTAATTATTCATTTCAAATCAATCAAAATAACTCATTTTTAATAATTTCTTTTTTAACTACTAAAACTAGTACTTATTTTTAAATCTACATCCAAACAAGGTTTTGACTCTTCTACTAAAAAAATACATCCAAATGAGTTTTTGATATAGTTCTCAATTTTTAACTACTCAATATAACTCCTTAACCTAAATACTACCTAAATATGTCAAACAAACAACCCTTAGAAGTTAAACAAACAAGATGAAATAGGAAGCTGTGTCTGTTTAAACGACTTGGGCATTATAAAATACAAAACTAGTTTTAAAGTTAACAATTTTAAAACAAAGACAAAAATCTCCCCCAAATATTGTTGAACTCAAAAAAATGAGCAATCTTTTTTTTAAGTTCAAGGACAATGAGGATTTGAGCCCATTAACTTATTAACTAGGGGTGATCTCGGTTCGGTTTTAGTTGGTTTTGTGCCAAGCTAACAATCGAACCGATATCTTCAATTTTTTAGAAGATAGATCCGATCCAATGTCCAACAAAGTGTAAAATCATTAGTTCGGTTTTCAATTGGATCAGTTCGATTTTGGTTCGATTTTCGGTTTCTCAGTACAATATTAATATATTTTTGTTTAGGTTGTGCATTTAGTGGGATGACATTCCCCTTGCAATTTTTTTTTTTTCTTTAGGGCTATCATCATTTAAACTCCCATTTTCAAATTACAATCTATACTTTAGTAGAAACAAGGAATACAAAACAAAAATCACAATACATGCTGCCCAAAACTTAAACTTAAACGTTTTATATTTCGTTTTGAATTTGTAATCCTTGTTGAACTAAAGACAAGGGCAGAATGAATTTTTTTTTTTTTTTTTTATGATTTTTCTTTTCTTTTATCATTTGAAGGGCTGGTAAATTATATTAGTAAAATAAAATATTCTCACAAAATGTTAAAGGATCACATTTGACATTTTCATTCACAGTTTATGAGCAAAGAGCTTCAGCAATGGCAAATTGAGGTACAAATTCAAGAAAAATAAGACATTCATTCACCAAGAGAACTTCAGAGAAAATTGAAACCATTCCTCAACGATTGAAAAAAGAATACCCCATCTTTAATTTCAAATCAAGTAAAGCTACTTGTTGGCATTTTATCAAACACGTTAAGTGCAAAAAACAACAAACAAAATATCCCATCACCAATTTGTTATCTAAATGTCCCAATCAAAATTGAAAAAACTAGAAATATAGTGCAAAATAAGAGAAAGAAAGAAAGAAAGCTGACCTTCAAGTTGGGGAACAGGAGATGGGCGACGAATTCAGAATGGAATCGAGCATAAATGGAAGCAAGAATTCAATCTTTATCTTAGAGGTTTGATGAGAAAGTATTGATAGAGTCGAAAGGGTTCCAGGGCATGAAAAAGAATCAATGGAGTCGACGAGGTTTAATGTCCAGAGAAAATAGCGATGAAGGGTTAATGGCCAAAGAAAGTATCGCCAGAGAACCGAGAAACAGAAATAAAATGAAAAGAGCGACTGGATTTATGAGTTTTTAGGGTTTATACTTTCTTATTTTTAAGGTTAGTTCGGTTCGATTTTATATTGGTTTTTCTATACAAAACCAAACCGAACCAATTATAATTGGTTTTTCTTATTTTCAAACCAGTATAACCAATACACTTCTTAAAAACCGAACCAAACCACTGGATCAGTTCGGTTCGGTTCAGTCGGTTTTCGATTTTCTTTTTCACCCCTATTATTAACTTTGGACAAAAGACAATGAGGATTTTGCTCTATTGAAGCAAAATCCCAGCCAACAAATATTCAAGTATAAACAACACTCATAATTCATCTTCAGGAGCAAAAAGATTCATTGAAATGTACTTGGAACTTATATTACCAAACATAATGAAAATAGCAAATATCAATGATAGAAGACTCCACTATCTAATCTACTGAAAAAAGGGGAAAAAACACAGCAAACAATACTGGAATACAGAACACATAAATTATGCAAACAAGGGAATAAGATAACAGAACCATCTAAAGCTAGTAACACCAAAAGAAGTGTCCCAGATAGAATTGCCCCAGCTGGATATATATAGTTGTCATGGAACATATTTGTGCTAACCTCTCTCTCGGTTTTTAGCCTCTACAGGTTCTCTTTCACGTTTGATCGATTGATCGATCACTTAGCCATCATGATTTTAACGAATTCCTCATAGTTAATCTGGCCATCACCATCCACATCAGCCTCACGAATCATCTCATCGACTTCTTCATCAGTCAATTTCTCACCGAGATTTGTCATCACATGGCGGAGTTCAGCTGCAGAAATGAAACCGTTCTGGTCCTTGTCGAACACGCGGAAGGCTTCCTTCAGCTCCTCCTCTGAGTCTGTGTCTTTCATCTTCCGAGCCATCAGGTTCAGGAACTCGGGGAAGTCGATGGTTCCATTTCCATCAGCATCCACCTCATTGATCATGTCCTGCAGCTCAGCTTCAGTTGGATTTTGGCCAAGTGACCTCATCACAGTCCCAAGCTCCTTGGTGGTGATACAACCTGCAATCCAGTGTGGAATTATCAGAAATCATGGGGCCAGATCAAATTGTCCTAAAGTGAATCCAAAGCAAGGAAAAAATGAATTCGATGAAAACATATAGAAAAAAGGGTAGAGATCCAGGTGGGTTTTTTCTTTTATTTATAGATAAAAAAAATTGGTTTTGAAACATAACTATAGTAAAAGTTTCAAACAAAGAGCAAAACCATCTATCGTCTACAAAACAAGATTCTCATAGATCAGAAAAAACATCATAACGAACTTGTACAATCTAGATCATACCTTTTAGCAAGAAACTCCTACGGCTATAGAGAGCAAATGAGATCAGAAGTTTCATTTCTATTTACATCATTCATCAAATAGTTAAAATTCAGTCCCAAAGTAAACCATAGACATTTCTAACCAAGCAAGTGCAGGTACAAATGTGCACTCAAATCTTGAATACCATCAATGAATCAACTCATCAGAGTTGACATGAAATCAGAATACAACACTCCAATCTTTCAACCAAGTTCCAGTCAAAGCTGTAAAACCTCTATGATGAAAAAACGTAAACGAGCAACAACACTTTCAGTCGATCCAAAAGTCCAATTAGCACAGCACACCACACATCTTAATTACCATTAGAAAACTCGTGCATGCACACTTAGCAAGGGAACATTTACATAAGTTATAACATAACATCATAGGCCACAAAAGATGGATAATCATTTCACGAGAAACGACTCTGCAACACATCATTACAAGGTCGCCATCCAAACAGAACACCAAAATCAAGTCAACAAACCAAAAGCGAGAAAGTCCGAAACACGCAGCAACCAGATCACAACAGATCCAATCCACAACACAAAATCCTCAAACAAAACACCGAAACCAGAAGAATAGTCAAATCTATCACGCAACCAAAACAACGCACCCTCAGATTCAACCTAAACCCTAGATCAAGCAGAAAACACCGCCAAAACAACAAATCAAACATCCAGATCTAGAAAACACAGCTGAAAACCGGAAAAAACGAATAATAATCCATAAAAACAGAGAAAAATCAAGAAAAAGAGAGAGAGAGAGAGAGAGAGAGATCTGAGAAACGAGACCGTCGCCGTCCTTGTCGAAGAGGCTGAAGGCCTCCTTGAACTCGGAGATCTGGTCATCGGTGAGCTGCTCGGCCATGGTCGTCGGCGGCGAAGGAAACCTTATCCACAGAGAGGGTTTTGAAAAGTCGATCTGAAACAGAATTTCTTTTTTTTCTCCGAAATGGCGACGAGATGGGAAAATATCGTATAAACGATGTGTGGAAATTTGGAAAGCCCGCACGTGTCGGATTCGCACGCCGCCGAGGAACTGGCGCGCGAATGGTCCCCTCGCACGTGCCGCTTCTCTCACCCTGTTTCGAACCTACCCCAGCTAGTTTCTTCGTTTAAATATTTTTTATTTAAATTCAATAAGATTAGTATGCAGAATGTTTTAAAATAATAGTAACAATTTGGTCTTTATAAATTTGATCTTTAAAAGGAAATTAGTATTTAGAATGAAATAAAATGTAATAAATAATTTGTGTCGTTAGTTATATATCCATATTTACATATGTGGTATTTTGTATTTTGTTTATGGTGAGTAGTTGTATACAAATTAAGTTATCCATTTTTAAATGACTTAGAAAATATCAATTTTTAAGGGGATTTTGCATGTATAACAAAAAAAGGCAAAATATTTCTATCTATAGCACAAAATCTAAAATAATTTCATTTGTAGCAGAAAATCCGAATTGACTTCTATCACTTATTGAGTTCTATTAGTGATAGAATTCAATCAATGATAGACTCATTCTATCCCTCCTTAAGTTTTCTATCAGTGATAGAAATCTAAATTGAGTTCTATCACTAGGTGAGTGATAGAAATAAATATGCTATAGATGAATTATTTTAAACAATTATGCTACAAATATAATACAAAAGTAGAATATGCTGCTGATGGTAAATTATCAATTTTTAATAGAATTTGGGATTAATATAACAAATATTTATTGGTTTCAATCAAATCCACCAATGGATGATTCCAATAAAAGTTAAATTAATGGTAAACATTGATTGAAAATTATCAAAGTTTGAACATTTTGATTATGCATAAATTTTTTAAAACATTGTTAAAATTAAAATAAAAGGCTAGAATACAAATCCCAAATTCTATTAAAAATTGATATTTTCTGAGTCATTTTAATAGAATTTGGAATTTGTATTCTAACCTCTTATTTTAATTTTAACAACGTTTTAAAAATTTTATGCATAACCAAAATGTTCAAACTTTTATAATTTTCAATCAATGTTTACCATTAATTTAACTTTTATTGGAATCATCCATTGGTGGATTTGATTGAAACCAATAAATATTTGTTATATTTGATTTTTTTTTTCTCTAAAATTTTGACATTTATACAATTCCTTTCTTTTTTTATTATTCATGAAAAATCTCCAATTTTCTTTTCTTTCTTTTTTTTTTTTTGAAAATAAAAATCTCCAATTTTCAATCTAATTTTAATCTACTTAACTATTTAATTCATATTTTTTAATGAAGTACAAATTTATTTATATATAGATAGCTAATTGTCATATATTTAATGTATTGGTAGCTAACAAGGAGGTTTTCGTGTTCCTTTGTAGTTAGATTTATAATTTTAGGTACAAAAATAATTAATTCTTCGACATTTTATATACCTACTAGTAAAGTTAAATTCTTGTACTTTTCATGTACTCAAAAAAAAAAAAAAAAAAATTCTTGTACTTTTCATTTTCAGATATGAGGAATATTTCAATGTTTAGAATTAAAAGTCTATTTATTTGTTCTTTTTATTTATAAATATTCTCTTATATAAAGTAATACACAAATATTCTCCCTCGTTGAAAATGACTTTTTCCTTTTTTAGATTACAATAATTAAGGATGGAGATTAGAATCATGACCTTTTGGTTAATAAATATTCACTTATACCACTAAGCTACTGGTTTTTGTTGATCTCTTTGAAAATGACTAATTTGAAAAAAAAACTAATATATAAAAAAACTAAGATCATTCAATTTAATTGGTAGAAAAATTGTTTACAAACTTACTAGATTGTAGACAATTTTTCTACCAATTAAATATATTTACTCCAACGATCGTAGGAATAAATATATTTAAATCATAAAAAAGCCATTCTCATTTAATTATTAAGAAAAAAGTTAATTATTAATTTGGTTTTATGATTTGGATAAAGTTAGAATTTTATTCTTATCATTTGGAAAAAGTTACAATTTAATTATGCATCGTATATCATCATTTAAGGCAAGTTTTCATTCTTTTTCTATAAAACGCAATGTTTTGCCTTTCATATGTTGAATCGTGGATGCATGAAATTTCTAACCGTTTTAATCGTGATTTGTTCTTAACTTTTCAATTATGTCTCATGTACCTTAGAAAAATGTAAATTAATGTAGTATAATTTATATCAACAAGAAAAAAGATCTTAGGCGACGTTTCATTGACGTTGGGAAAGAAAATGTCGCTTAAACCGGGCTTAAGTGACGTTTTTAAAAAATGTCGCCTAAAATAAAGCTTAGGCAACGTTTTTCTGAAAACGTCGCCTAAGCCATATTTTAGGCGACATTTTAATAACGTCGCATAAACCGGGCTTAGGCGATGTTTTTAAAAAACGTCGCCTAAAATTAAACCTACTTTCCTTTTTCTTTTATTTTTCTTTTTCTTTCTCCTTCTCCTTCCTTCTTTTTCCCCTTCTCCCTCACCCCAAAACCTAGCCCCACTCCAGATTTTCCGGCGCCGCCGCCGCCACAAACCTCCGCTACCCAATTGAGAACCCCCGCCGACCAAATCAGCGTGCGCACCACGACCCGCAATGCGGCCCTCTCTGCGTGCAGCCACACCGAGCCCCGCCACCACCGCAACCACGCCCCCCTCTCTCCTCTCTCGCGCGAACGAGCCACGCCGCCAGCCCTTCCCACTCAAATTCCGCTCACGCAAATTTCACCGAGCCCAAATTTCGCGACGCCACCGTCCCCAGTGGGTTTTTCGCCGTTGTTGTGCCCGACTCGTGGTGTCCTCAAATCCGTCGTTTTCCCCGTGCCATGTTCGAGTTTGGTTGACTGTTGGGTAAGTTTTCACAGCCTGAATCTTGTAGTTAATCGCTTTGTTTGGGTTCGTTGATTGAATCTATCTTTTGGAGTTGAAGTTCACTGTTTTCGATATCAAGTTCGAATAGGATTTTCATGTTTTTGTTCTCAATTTTGGAGTTGAGTTAAAGATATACTTTTCTTAAATTTTATTTTTGTATTAGAATATAAATTGTTGTTGATAAAATGAGTTAATTTCAAATAAGAAACACGACTTGGTGTGGTTGGATGGACCAAATCTCTCCCAAACAAGAACTATAATCCTCTGTTTCTTCTTCCTACTGTAAAAAAAAAAAAACAAGATTTCCCATCACTCTAATTGTATCTACAAGAATCTCTTGATTAGCTTCAAAGTTAAAAATCAAGGGCAAATGGGGTTTTTGGTTTTCAGGTTTTTGGGTTTTCAATTCTCTCATATTGGAGGCTAAAATAATTAATCTAAGATTTATGATTAGATCCAGAAAGAAAAAGTGTGAGAGTGATTTGCCCAATCGACTTGTAGTTTCAATTTTTTTTTTTATATACTTTTCAAATTTCTTGTTGCTTTGTTGACATTGATATGCTTCTATTTTTCTTCATAAAATTGTGGACATTGTTTGATAATGGTCCTTTTTTTTGCAAATAAACTAAGAGCTCTTCTCAACTTCACAGTTGAGTTTCACGATTGGATTTTTCATTTCTAATCTACAATGCGCATGTTTTTAAAATATACCAAACTTCGTTATTCAACTTATTAGGGGATGATGAATTTTACTCAAGTTGTTCATTCACCCAAATTTTATGGTGGGTTTGGGCTTTGTGTCTTTTCTTCTCATATGGATGTGTATTTTCAACTAGCCAGCCATTTTGAGTATTGATTATATTATACAAAATAGTTTAGTAGTGACTTTTAGCTACGCAAATTTTGAAAAGTTCTAATTTTAACTTATATTTGAAATTTGTTCGTTTATTAATATTTGAAATTTTTTCTTGCTTATCTTGACTACCAAAAACTCGTTGGCCATGTTCCATTTTCCAATTATAATATCCAAGGTTTGATTTACCCCTTCATTGGTACTTGGTTTCTGCTTTAGGTTCCAAACTTTCATTCAAGACATGAGAAATTATTTAAGGCTAATATTAAAATCTTATATTTTTGTGTTAACGGCTAGTTTTCTTATTTTAGTAAATAGAGAAAAACTTTGTTGTGGGTATCTTTGACCGGTGTAAGTCCGAGGGTTAATTGTGAGGGTTTTGACATTTTTTTCTCTGTCATCAAGTTTAAAGAAACATTTTAAACTTTCAGATGTCCCTTGTGTTTCATTCTTTTTTGTTCTTGTTTTTCAATTTAAAATATTTTCTTTTATGTTTTAAATTATGTTCCTTGGTTTGAGTTCAATATAATTAGGGAATGAAGAGATTTGAACTCATGATCTCTTTGTTGTGTATTGTACACTTTTATATTGTAAAGATATTACTCTTATTGGTCATGTTCCTTTTTTGTTTTAAGTTATGTTCTTTGTTTTGAGTTAAAGTCTATTCTTCCATTTATCTAAAAAAAATCTCTTTCAAATTTGAAAATGTTTCAATAACGACAGTCGATTCGTTGACGCTTTTAAAAGCGTAAACTAGACATTATAGTTGACGTTCTATGCGTGTCAACTAACTCAATTTTTGTAGTAGTGAAGGTTTGATGTGGTTGCTATTTGAGTTAATTGGCTGATTATTGGACTCTTTGTTGCTTCGTTGTACATGCAATTACCTTCTTCACTATCTTTGTTGATTTCCCTTCATTTTTTTCAATGTCACTCTCTAATGATTCGCTAAATCATGTAGGATAGTTCGACGCTTGAATCTGAGAGTGTTTATTGAAAGAGATTGAACATGAACAAATATTGAATAAAAAATAAAAATAGGTTGTCTGTTGAATATGCTGAAGGCGTTAAACAATTTTTGGAAATGGCAAAGTCTCATGTCAATAGTGTTGGAAAAGTGAGATGCCCATGCAAAAAATGTATGAACGTGTTATGCCAAAGTATTCAAGGAGTAGAAACTCATTTGTTCATATATGGAATTGTGGAATCCTATAGTGACTGGATATACCATGGAGAACCTCTTAACTTACCTAGGTATGAAAGTCAAACAATTAGGTCAGTACACTTCGAGTCAATTTAGTTGAGTCTAGTGGACATAATGACGAGAATGAAATACTGACAATGTTGAATTACATGAACCGTCGTACTTTGGTATCAATTATAGTTGAAGAAGAAGATAATAATACTTATGAGGTCCGGTCTACTGCAAGAGGAAAGAGGCGTCCTCATCAAGTTCTAGTGCTAGCATGTCTTCTCAGCGTGAGTTACAACTTCAAGGACAAATTACAGAACTGGAAAAAGAACTTGCCTTGACTCGCGAGGAACTACAGAAGACTAGAGATGAATCTCGAGAAAATTACAGCCAGCTTCAAGAGATGATGGAGCAGTTCAGGAGATAAAGGACGTGACGTTACACTTAGGCAAGTAATTAAAACTCTACAATTAAGCATATTTTATGTGAATTGTGGCTACCCTGCAGCAAAGGTAGTCACATGGTAGATTATATATATGATTTTCATTGTTAAAGCAGGTGTAATTATTTTTTTTGGTTAGTCATAGGGGTGTCGTTATGCTGCCGAAATTTTGAATTTTCTTTTATATAAGTATAATTTCTTCTAATTTTTGTCAACTAACTCATAGTTCATTTCATTTTTTCAGATGATGTACGACTTGTGGTTGAGGACAAGGAAACAATGTATGGAATGGACCTTTTGTTTAGGAACCTTTTGTATTGTGATACTTTTTTAAAAACTTTGAATGGATGAATGGTTAAGAACTTATTTCTACTTTTTTGGTTATTATAAAATTTGGTAGTTTTCATTCAGTTATGATCTAGTTTACCGTTCAACTTGATTTCGCAGTTTTAAATAACCGATGTTTTCCAAAAACGTTGCCTAAAATACCTTAGGCGACGTTTTGAAAACAGTCGGAAAAAAGGTCTAATAGACGACGTGTTAGAAAAAACGTCGGCTAAGGCTCTTGCGACGTAGTTTTGCCGACGTTTTGGACGGCGGTTTATTTACCGTCGCCTAAAACTTAGGCAACGTTTTTTAACGTCGCCTAAGACCTTTTTTTCTTGTAGTTATATTCTATTTGAGAGTTATCAACCATTTTTTTTTTTGGGTTTTGGAACCATTAGATTCTTCCTTGTTCCACTTTGCTTACATAGATTTTCAAATTCATGATTCAAGTATTCAAGACCATTGTCTGTTCTCAACACCGTTATATTTTTTCCTGTCTTATTTTCAGCGAATGATTTCCATTCCTTCAATTTGATGAACGTTTCATGCTTTGTTTTAAGAAGATAAGTCCATAACTTACTGGAATAGTTATCAATGAATGTCAAGAAGTATCTTGCTCCTCCATGATTTTTAACTCTCTAGATGGTCCCCAAAGATCTGAATGAATGTATTCAAGTTGATCTTTGCCTTTGTACTTGGAAGATCCAAAATGCTACTTAAAAGTCTTTCCTAGTATACAATGTTCATAGAATGTTATGTCTTCAGGTTTAGTTTTTCCAAACAATCCTTTTGTATAAAAGTTGTAATCCTTTGTTACTGATGTGCCCCATTCTTCCATGCCAAAGAGATACTTCATTTTTCTTGTCATGATATAGTATTTGCTTGTCTTGTAATTACATAACCAAGGAACACATATAGGCTACCTTTAATTTTTCTTGTCAACTTGATTTTTTATTCTTTTAAAATATTTAAACATCCATTCTGTGATGAATAGGAAAAACCAGCTTGATCTAAAGTTCCTAGTAATGTTAGATTTCTTCTTAGTGATTTTAGAATCTTTATTGAACCATTTTGGAGCTCAATCTTTACGGATCCAATACCTTCGACTTCACATCGATATCGTTGGTTGTTTCCCATTGTTACCTTTTCACCTTCACATTCTTTCAATTCAAAGAAGTAATGAATGTGTGGAGTCACGTGAAAACTACATCCTGAATCCCTTATCCAGTCGTTTTGATGTTCATCAATTGTATCAACTATTAATACTTCTGCAGATTCATAACCTTCTATAATATTTGATGCATCAGTTGTTTCCTTTTTCAGGAGTTCTTTCCATTTTCTTTTGAGAAATCTACTTTCAAACTTAGTATGACCATGTTTTTTTTACAATAATTAAATTATTTATTTTCTTTCCTGGTTGAATTTGATCCTAAAGATTCATTCTGATTGTTTACATTGCTTTTTTTAAAATTTCCCTTTTGATTCACATATAAAGCTTTTGTTTCTGTTTTTTGGATTTTAGAGCATTCAAAATTAAATCAACACTTATTATGTCTCTACCATATTTCATTGCAGCTTTCACTTCTTGATATTTTTCTAGAAGTGAATTTAAAAGGATCACAGATTAATTTTCTTTTCACCAAAGTTAGTGAGATCCATAAATACCTTATTAAAATCATCAATGTTTGCTTCTAAGTTCTTTATTGGATCCATTTTGTAGCCAAAGAATTTCTCTTTCAAATACAATTTGTTATTAAGAGATTTTGAAACATACATTTCCTCCAAATTCTTCCATAAACCAGATACTTCTTCAATATCATTTACCCTTCTTAAAACATTAAAACATTATCTGTTAGTTGTAAAATGATAGTACTAAAAGTAATTTCTTAAAAAAGGCCATTGCTATTCAGAGTGTTGAATGGGTTACAATTCTATTACACATTAAAAATTCAAAAAACTATGTAACATTCTTTTAATACAATGAAGACTAGAGACTGGAATCATAAAACTTGTGATTATGTTATGGTTAGTTTCAACTATTTAACATAATTTTTTTTTGTTTTTCCAAATAACATAAAATTATAGTTAAGATTCTATTATTGGCTGAATCTGTATATTGTTTGTTTAGAGGCAAAACTAGAAATTAGTTTTATGGTTTAAAATAGATAGAACTTAATGCCTATAGTTTAAAAAAATTAAAATTCAGTCTCTATATTTTAATAAAATTTAAAATAGAGTTACTTTTGCTCTTAATTACAGTGAATTAAATATGTTGAAATTCATCATTCATATGTAAATGATGTAATTTTTTTGTTCAATCTGTCACTTAACTTATAATTTCATCATTAACACATGAATAATCAACTTTAAGATAATAGATTCACTAACAAGTAGAAATGACAAGTACTACTTTTAAGTATATTCAACTATATGGATAATAAATTCTAATTTTTTAAATTATAGCGATAAAATTCTTTTTTTTTTTTCAAATTATATGGATAAGTTATAGTTTTTGAAACCGCAAGGACTAAACTCTATTTTTTTTTTCAAATCATATCCAACAAAAATATAATTTATTATTTAAAGTATTAATGTGAAATATTATAAATTATTTAACTTAAAATGAATTATGGTTTCATGAAAAAATATTATGAAATAAAAAGAAATTAATATTAGCTAAGAGTTGATAAGATATTACAACAATTGTTTTTTAGTTGATAAAAAGAAACTAATATTAGCAAAACATGATTAAAAAAATAAAGCTATTGTTACATTGACAATCTTAATTCTTGAATTTTAATTCAAAACTTGCACTTAAATAATATTCGCAAGTAAAAAAATTTATATAACAAAAGTAAAATCAATAAAGTTATTTCAGACTACCCCACGATCTTTGGGGGAGATTGGATTTTGGAGTTTGGAAAATGAGTGATTTGAAAGGATGTATTTATTTGGGAATTGATGTTTTGGAGAAAAGATGTTAAATTTTTTTTTTTTGGGAATTTGTGATTTGAAAAGAGATGTTAGATTTTTTTTTTCTTTTGTAGGATCTTGATATTGTACATAATTATTTTTTATTTATTTATATAATTAACTTATTTAGTCACTTGTCTAACGACATTCATGTATAGTTGAAAATAGACACAAAAAGATTCACATATTTTTTATTTGTTTATGGTATTAGAGGCGCACCAACTTTCTTGGTGCCTTTACCCTATACCTTCTGCAACAAATTTTAGCAAAATATCATTCATTCATCAACATGAATGACAATATAGAGTTCCACCCAAACCACATCAACAAGATAATATAGAAAATGGAATTAAATTTCCAGACTCTTTATTCTTGCACCTTTCAGATACACGAGGACTTGTCTTGGTTACTACACCTTTGGATGGACATAATTATGGACAATGGAGTCGCTCAATGCATCTTAGCCTTAGTGCCAAGAACAAACTTGGCCTCATTGATGGATATGTCAAAGCTTCAGCAATAAATGATAAAATATTTTAAATGTGGAAATGTTGCAACGACCTTGTAATTTCATAGTTCTTTTATTCCATTCAACCTGACATTACTCGAAATGTTATTTTTTCAAATACCACAACAACAATTTGAAGTGAACTTCATGACATAATTTCATAAGGAGATGAGTTGAGGATTTATCAAATACGACAAAGAAATTGTTAAGTGTCGTCAAGGGTCCTTATCAATATCATCCTTTTATACCAAACTCAAAGGCTTTAGATGAATGAGATCTTATCAAGATCCCTTACATGCACTTGCAATATGTTGAAGCAAATCACTATCAGAGAAGAGAAAGAAAAGGTAATGAAATTTTTAATGGGGCTTAATAAAGTTTACTCTCAAACTTGTGGATCGATTTTGATGAAGAACCCACTTCCGGATGCATGAAAAGTTCATTGTCTTACCCTTCAACAAGAAAGACAGATGGAAGTTTCCATACGCCTAGAAACAAAATCATTACTCCATATGCTATGCTATGAAGGTTGCAACACCACAAGGGGAACATTCAGCAGATCGTTGTTATTATTTGGTTGGTTTTCTTGTAGGTCACAAATGACATAGAAAAAAATGTAACCAAGAAATAAAAGGACAGTGGCTCACGATGTTGAGAAAAAAAAGGACTCAACTAGTAAAAGTCCAACATTTACAGATGAAGAATACAAACAGATAATAGTCATGCTTCAAAGTAAAAATGGTACTAGCTCTCAGCCATTTATAAATGCAACAAGTATATCCATACCCACTTGCAATAACATAAAACATGATACAATTTCAACATTACATAGGATTATTGATAGTGAAGCAACAAATCATGTATCACATTTCTCACCTACTCATAATACAAATAAAGCACCTCATGATTTTATTAAATTACCAGATGGGGAACAAGTCATTGTTGAAAATGTGGATCATTTCAATTGTCTCCAAATTTATCTTTGGATGGACTGCTCCATGTACCTGAGTTCAATGTAAATTTGATATCTGTGGGAAAATTAATGCAAGATATCAAGTGTTTTTATCCTGATTTTTGTGTTGTGCAAGACGTGGATACGAGGAGGACGACTGGCCTTGGCAGACATTTTTAATGGTCTTTATTATTTTGCACCTACTCAAACCTCTTGTCCAATCAACCACATAACACACAATGCCAACCTTTGGCACCAACGCCTTGGACATCCAATTGACCCGCCTCTTCGTACTTTATCTCAATCTTTTCTAAATTTTGTCTTTAATACTAAATGTATTATTGAAGTTTGTCTTTTGCTATAGAAGACTCCTCTACATTTTATTTCAAGTTCAATAAAAAAAATATTGCACCTTTTGATTTGATTCATTGTGATATTTGGGGGCCGCACAAAATTCCCTCACTTTTTGGTGCTCATTATTTTTTAACTTAGTCTATGATTTTACTCGAGTTACTTGGGTACCTTTTATGACTTTTAAATCCAACACTCAATCTATTTTGAAATCTTTCTTTTCTTGGGTTAACTTTCAATATTCTTGGGACTTCATAAATAATCTTAAAAGAATATGTTTCCATCAATTTTTAATATTCTTGGGACTAAATAGTTTTCCATAACCTTTTATTTGAGATTTCTAAAAAATCTTCTCAAGACTAGGGGTGTTAAAACAACTCGACAACCAGAATAACTCAAACCAACCTATTCAAATTTGACAGATTCAGTTGAGTTAAAAACATCTCTTAGTTGGGATGGGTTCAAATTAATGAAAATTTTATGGGTTGCCCTAAAATTGACTCGAGGCAGTCTGATTAATCCGAATTGGTTATTAAGCTTAAAAAAAAAAAAATTTACTATACCATAATTATATATGGGTATATTTATTTTATTTCATTATTATTTTTAGACTTTTTACCATTATTCTTAATATTTGTAAGTTTTTAGAATATATCTATAATGATAAAAATATATGGTAAAATTTTGTCATTTATTTTTATTGGTTTTAATTATCTATTTGCTCTATGAATGTCAAATTATGTCATCTATTTTTGTTGTTTTAATTATCTATTTATTGTATGCAACTCAAATGTATTTGTTTATGTCTTATAGTTGAGATCTTCTATATGAACTAGAATTGATGCGATTGATTTTTTATTAAATATTTTGCATATTTAATATTTATATTCATTTCATTACATTGATATAATAATAATTGGAGATTGTATTTTGTTTATGTATAGTGTTTGACTAATTTGATAAATGATATTTATATTTGCAATGCAGTGAAACTCAAATGTATTTGTTGTTACCCAACCAAACTTAAAATTATAAGGGTTGAGTTGTCTCTTTAATTGAGTTGGGTTGGGTTGAAATAATGACAAACCCAAATTTTTGGAGTTGGTCCAAAAATTTCTCTCAACCAAACTCAACTCAATCCATGTACACTCACTACTATTCCACACAAGATTTCTTCCTTATTTTACTTTGAATTGTTTTTTTTTCTCTCTCGGTACTCCTACTACACGAGCACTTAGAGATTTGTGATTCAATAAAAAAGAGTAGAGTGAACATAGTAACCAACAAATTAGTAGTTTGAACTCTCGTCTCAAATATTGTTGAATTAAAAAAGAGATATATGATTCAAGTCTCTCAATCTATCATTAACCTTATTCATGCAGTATAACATTATCCCAAAACTATAAACATCAACCTTTGTTGTGATTGGAACAATTCTAAACCACTGAGGAGCCATATACCCTTCTGTCCCTTTGATCGATGTCATCATTCGAGTTTAGTTCTTATTCAGTAGCTTCGCCAACCCAAAGTCCGAAATTTGCACAACCAATGACTCGTTTAGAAGGATGTTTTGAGGCTTGATATCACAATGAATGATTTGCACGTCGCACTCTTTGTGTAGATAGCATAGCCCTCTAGTCGTGCCTAAGACGACTTGAATTCTCTGATATCAAATTGGCTTTCGAGGCTCGAAAAGGAAAGCTGCAACCGAACCGTTATGCATGCATTCAGCTTTGATACCAAATTGGCATTCTATATGGCTCCTTAGAATAATCAAACTGTCCCTATATAAACAGTGGAGAAAGCACCAGTTCCCAAATTGTTGTGTGAATCCACTTGTTGCCATTTTTAGCTCTTCATACCTAAAACTTCTTAGGTTCAAACCAAGAATTGGCAACTTAATCTCCTCAATTACTAGCTTTCTTTTCTTTTTATTGAATTGGTAAGCAAAAAACATAGTGGCAATTAGAATACCAAAAGCCCCTAACAGAATGGACCCAACAATTACCAAAGCTTTGTCCTTTTTATCTTTCTTGAATGGATCTGACAAAGTGGAGTTATCTTTCCTAAATTTAATAAGGGCTTTACCTCTATAATCATGATCAATTCTTTCAAATGAGAGAGGAAATTTCTTCTTCCAACACTTATTCTCTTTGAAAACAACAACAGCAAAGAAACAATCATTCATACAAATCCTTCTACACCATTCCTCACTTACATTAGAGAAATTCTCATAATTAGAGTGAGGCCAGTCAGAATTTTCAATGGGAAAGAACTCGAATGCATCGACGCCAACATCGTCGTCATTGCAACTTTGAGGAACGAAACTCCGTTCGCAATGTGTTGAAAGATGGAATTCAGACTACAAGAAATAACGATTATCATAAAAGGAAAAAATAAAATTTAACCTAATCATAAAATGAGAAAATAATATTTAACTTAACTTAAAAGGAAAAAATAATTAAAAAGATAAAAAATACTAAAATAAACTCAAACCAACCCAACCTTTGACTGTATCATTTGGATCAACCTTTTCATAGCCATGAGGACAATGGCAAATTAGTCTCTGATCATTTCCCAAACTGCAATAGATATTGTACCCACATGCTCCATTTCCTAAGCCAGAGTTGATTCTCAAACAAATATTTGGAGGAAAAGAATCTGCTACCTGACTCCATATTGCCTGAAAACTCCATCATATTAAAAAATGGATCTTTGGTACAAATCCATAAATGAAGGAATGCCTTAAGTCAAAGCTGTAACAACACTTCCATTTGATGCAGACATAAAGAGAGCCAGAGAGGTTGAAAAAGAGCTGCAATCCGGATTCTTTCGTGCCCATTTTCCGATATACCGTGGCGTTTCGACCAGTAGGCACGGTGTTCGGGTAAGTCGAGACAAGATTTCCATCAATTCTCATTGAGAATCTAAATCTTCCCTTAGAGTAATTGGTTTGTGAATAAGAAGAAATAAGGTATTTGTTCTTGATGATGTTCTGTGTTGGTAAGATTGTGTTGAGATATGCATTGCTTTGTTTTATGCCTCACGATTACTTAGTCGGGATTTTGTTGAATCAAATGACATATATAAACGGTAGAAACCCAAATGAGAGTTCACCAAAAACAGAGGACCAGTAGGAGTTTTTGTTGTTGTTTTGTGCAGTGAGAGATGATCAGTTTAGAGTTATATTTTTATATGGCTGAGAAATTGAGGAGGATGGTAAAAGAAGAAAGAGGAAGCAATAGAATGATTTTTGTAGAGAAGCCATCGTTGAGATCTCAATTGTCCCACATTAGAAACGTGAGGAATCCAACATCAATATAAAAGAGATATGAATTATTTCCCTCTTTGCCAATTGATTTTAAGGTGGAACCTCATATTCTCTAATATGGTATCAGAGTCCATAAAGTCCAAACGGGTATTGGTCTAATAAAAATGAAAATTGAGATCCCATTCAAGAATGGTGAGCCCAAAAGAGGTACCATCTTGCATATTCTCTAATAGCCATAAGGCAAAGATAATGATTCGCACTTCATTTATGCATGGAGGGTTTTGTACTTTATTTAAATTCACTGCTACAATTTTGGCTTTCTAAGACAATTTTTAATTGTCATAGTTAACTTATCATGACAATTATCTCAAAATTATGCTATGTCATAATATCCTCTGTCATGGTAAGCTTTTTATGACATATAATAAAAATGTCATAAAATATAATTTGTGACATGTATAAAATTGTCATAAATATTTTTTCACAACGGTTAAAAATTGTCATGAATCAATGAAAAATAGGGTTTATGATCTCTATTTATGACATTTTATAATTGTCATAAATGATGTTATTTTTGCAATTTTAACTTTTCTTACCATAACAGTTTTATAATGTCATAAAATAGAGTTATGCTTCCAAAGAAAATTTAATCATAAACTATCATGAATCACGTTTCATGACTGTTGTAATCGTCATAATTTCTATTTCTTGATAGTTTTAAATTGTCATATATTAGATATCATGACAGTTATAATAATCATAATTTCTATTTTGTGATCATTTAAATTTGTCATAAAAGGTATACCATGACAGTTTTTAAATCCTAACACTGGATATATTTCATTAATGTATTCATTTTATTCATGTTAATTACAATTAAACCAATAATTCAAAAACAACATTTAAATGTTGTCAAATAATTGTGCATTTAATAAATAATGCCCACATAAAAGCCAAATAGATTTCATTAATCACAATACAAATAAAATCTTAACAAATTCTTTACAAAGTAGTTTATATATAAAAGTTGTAAGTGAAATTACACTTAATGTTTCATAAAACGTAGAACGAAAATCAAATGCTTTGGCAACCTGTTCAAGCTCATAAACAAGAAAGTATTAAGTACTATCTTGATAAACTCAAGGCATTCTCAAATTCGTTTCCAGAAGGAGCATCATTGGACAATACATATGCTTTAGGATGGAACTGCACTCAAAGCATCCAATATGAAGGCAACAATTAATAATGTTAAATAACAGTGTTTTCAAGGCCATCCTTGCATATAGGCAGGTATTGTGTTAAATAACAGTGTTTTCAAGGCCATCCTTGCATATAGGCAGGTATTGCGCCTCTAACGTAGCTAAGGCGAACTCCTTCAATTAGGCTCTCGCCATTTTGCGCCAGGCATTGCCTTCGCCTCAAGCCAAGGAGTGAGGTTTGTTAAAGTTTTATTTATTTATCAATATCCTAACTTAATATCCACAAACAGAACCTAGGATTAATTTATGAAGAAGTCCAACAACTACACGAAATCTTTATCAAGGATACTTAATTTGTTTAATTGCTATTTCAAATATATGGGTGTCTGTTTATTCGAGTTATTTGATATAGAATCTTTGTTTTTTTTATATTAACTTCAATTTTTTTATACAAATAATAATTTAATATTATGGTATATCTTATAATAAGATAATTTTTGTGATTTATTATTCTTTTATTTTTTTACCTTTCAGTATTTTTCCATATGATTTGAAATTTTATGGGAATACACATATGTTTTATTATCAAAGAGAGTATTGGCTTGCGCTTTGAAGACACTGCTAAATAATGAGCTGGTGTGTATGAAGAATCAAGCACGCTATTTGATTGGAATTTTTGTCAATTTTTATGTCAAACAATTTAGAAAGACAAATAAGACCCTACTATAGACAAGTTTCAAATTTGAAAATAAGGGACTAAATTACCCATTCTTCTAAGTTAAATACAGATGTAGAGGTTGTGGTAGACAGATGCAGAGCTTCTTGAAGCAACATTATGTGCACTTTGCATTAAGTATCCTGCAAGAAAATATAGAAAAAAAGGAAATAGTCCATAGAAAAAGGCACTCATTGAGACTTTACTTCTCATTAAGAAACATAATATTTTCTACCTGATTACATGGTCCAATAATAACCTACAAACCTACAAAGTAGAAGTAGAAATATTCTGTTTTAAAACAATATAGAAGAAAGTAGTTCTTTAGAGCTAATTATAAGAACCATTGTTCAGAAGCAACAACTTCTAACTGATGTTGATCAAGAGCACATCAATGAGTGGAAAGTCAACAAATCATATATCAACACATCAATAAGAAAGTGAAATAGTTCTTTTTTTGCACAAACACACTTTTATCTCCAACAAGTCTCACCATCCACAAACAAGCGAGTGAAAGTGAGAAAAAAAAAAAGAAAAAAAGAAATATTAACAGAAGCTATTGACAGTCGCATGTAAAGATCGAAAATTTTGGGAGAGTGAAGAATTGGGAGGAAGAGAGTTAGGGTTTACTTTTTTTACTTTCATTAAGTTTCTTTCTTCCTTTTCTAAATTAAGTTTCTTTCTTCCTTTTTTAGTTTGTTTCCTATATTTTTGCACTAAATTTAAATCATCAAATAATAATTTCAATATAATATTGAAATTTATAACTATTTTTTCACGTTAATTAAATTTATTAAAATTTATATTTATGTTAAAAATAGATTATATTTTATTTTGAGCTTAAAAAATAATAGGTCCTATTATTTAAAAAAAAAAACCTTAATAAAATTTATGACATTAAAATTTAATTTTATCTCTGATTTTTAAAAATCGATACTCTTTAGTTTTTTCTCAATTTATCTATTAATAGACCAATTACTATTGAATTATAAAATTTATAAGAGTTATATCATTATTATAATTATAAATATAAATAAGCTAAATATATTTATTAGTATACATCTATGAACTTACCTTTAACCTCAAATGATAATTTTATCATTCTTAAGAAAAAAAAAATCTCCATCTCCAAGTCTTAACAATTAAGCAACAAAAGATCCCAACAAAAGAAAGGTTAGATGAACAAAAATAAAATAACTAAATTTTTTATTATAAAACAAAAACAAACCAAGAAAGGTAGTCCCAAACAAAGAAAAAGTTTCAAATGTGTTTGTAAACAAAATATAGAGAACTATATATAGTAATAGTAAGAAATCATTGTTACCAAACTTTTGAAACTGAACAATTCATGCGCATGCACTTAGCCTTAGTCTTCAAACATTATTTTCTCAAGATCTTCAAGCCGTTTTTTTGGAAGGCAACAATTATGCAAAAATGATCCTACAAAGAGAGACCGTTCTTTTAAACAAAATGTAGAGAACTATTTATAGGATTGGAAAATTCAATTAATTATTTTAATTATCATATCATAAGTGTGGCTTAAGGTGAAAATCATTTGTGGACGATTTTACTCCTTGAGTCATACTCCAAATTACAAACATGTCATTTATTGGAATATAAATAAAAATAATGTAAAAGATATTTACAATATCATTTAGATTTTCATCCGTAGATAAAATATTTTTATCAAATCTCATAGATTTTATGACTAAGTTAGAAGATAGATTTCAACAATTAAATGAAGATATCTACAATATCATTTAAATTTTCATCATTTTATAACGTAGAAAATAAGATATTTTTACCAAATCTGATAGATTTTATTTGACATTTTATATTCTAATTATAAATTTTCATCATCTTTATAAGATATTTTTACCAAAAACTTTCTCTTTGCTTGGATTATCTTTCTTGTTTTCTTTTTGTTTTATAATAAAAAATTTAGTTATCTTATTTTTGTTGGATTATTTACCTTAACTTTCATCTAACTTTTCTTTTTTCTTTTGTTGCAATAATTTTGTAGGGATCTTTTGTTACTTAATTATTGACTTGGAGATGTGGATTTTTTTTTTTGAAGAATGATAAAATTATTTGAAGTTAAAGGTAAGTTCATAGATGTTATTTATATTTATAATTATAATAATGATATAACTCTTATAAATTTTATAATTCAAGAATAATTGGTCTATTAATAGATAAATTAAGAAAAAACTAAAGAGTATCGATTTTTAAAAATAAAAAATAAAATTTAATTTTAATACGATAAATTTTATTAAGTTTTTTAAAAATAATAATACCTATATTTATTGCACTCAATTGGCATATTTTATTATATATATATATATATAATTTATTATTTAAAAAATTATCACGTGCAATGCCGTGTTAAAATTCTAATAGTATAAAATGTCAAATAAAATTTATGAGATTTGGTAAAGATATCTTAGTTTTAAGGTTATAAACATATGAAAATTTAAATGATATTGAAAATATTTTCATTTGATTGTTGAAATCTCTTATCTTCTAACTTAGTCATAAAATCTATGAGATTTGATTAAAATATTTTATCTTATGAAAATCTAAATGATATTGTAAATATTTTCTACATTATTTGCATTTAAAATATTTTCTACATTTTTTTTTATAATCCAATAAATGATATGTTCGTAATTTAGAATATGACTTAAGGGGTAAAATTGTCCAAAAATGATTTTCCTCTTAAGCCACACTTTAAGGTAGTATGATATGATATAATAAAACTTCACCAATTTTATGACATTAAATAGCTGTCATAAATTTTAAATAATTAAAATGCAACTATCTTTCTTACTTAAACAATTTTTTGAATTTTTTCTTAATTTCAAAATTGATTAACTGCATATTTCAAAATTGATTAAAATTAATGTGCATGAAAAACTTACTTTTAGGTAATAGGTTGACATCACCTAAATTTTGAAGCTCAACTATGTATTTCAATGGGAGTCATACTTTTAATTTTTATTAATTTTATTTTTTTATTTTTTTTAAGTTAGAGAATAACAATATGTGGCTTTCATTGAGCCATATAGACAGGCTTCAAAATTTAAGTGATATTAAGACATCACCTAAATTACTCTATTTATGAATAGTATAAAAAGATGTATTAAAGAATATATTAGAAAAATGATAATTTTAATTAATGCAATAGATAATACTCACGAATAAGAAGTAAATTTTGTACTAGATATTTATCAGTAAGTGCCTTTAAAATATATGATAGATGTAACACAAATTTTTTATTTTAAAATAAAAACTTATTGAAGTGCAGTAAGTTTTTTCTCATTTTGAAATAAATTGAGAGTACAGTGGTTGGTTGAAAGACTTAGAATTTTCTAGTCAATGTTACATTTTCTAGTAAACGTCACATTTCATTAAATGGTTTGGTTTTAAACTTGTGTAGATATGTCAACAATTATTTTATGGGTCGACTTCAATATGAGGACCATCAACAATTTCATTATATCATATAAAAATCAACGAAGTAAGAAAATGTCAACAAATATCACTCACTAGACAAAAAAGTTATTAATAATAGTTAACAATAACAGAGCTCTACTTCTATAAAATATGTTTTTGTAATTTGATTGGGTTGAAAATATTCAGCTAATTGTTCTATATTAAAAAGACGAAGAGTTTTCTTAAACTTTATCGGCGTGTTTGGAGGAAGGATTTTCTTAATCCGGATTAAATAAATACCCCTAATATGTGTTTGGTGGCCTGATGTAGCAGCCCAGTTTTCTATCCCAGTTTTCGAGGTGCCTTCGGGTCAAGTTTCGGTTGTTGGTTGGGTCGTTAGAGCGGTTTTGTCCCTTGGGGGTATTTTGGTATTTTGGCTCTTCGGGCAGGATTTGTGGATTTTCAGGGCTTCGAGGTGGCTCCTGCCTTTGTCGTGGCTTGTTTGGGTTGGACTGCGAGTCCCGAGATGTTTGGGCTAGTCGTTTGGAAGTTCGGTTGTGATTTGGGATTTTTGCAAAGTGATGGTTGGTTGTGTGCTTCCTTTGGGATTCGAGCCCGGGCCTTTAGTGTTGCTTAGGGAGTTGGATTTAAGTGAGTTTGATTTATTGGAAAGGATTGCTTCGGTTGGGTCTCGAAGGAGGAAGCCGGGAAATGAGATTTTGAGGTTTTAAGTGGATATGGATGGAAAATGGAATTAAAATCCCATTTTTCCCTTTTATTTTTCCCATTTTCCTTTTTATTTTCTTTTTTCTTTTATTTTTCCCCAAATCCATTTTTTTTTTCTCTCTCTCTCTCTCTCCCCACCTAGCCTCTCACCAGCCCGACCAGTGGCCAAATCGAAATCCGCCCGAGCCGCGCACAGAGCCGCCACCACCGCCGCGCACTGTCGTCGCGGACGCCAGCCCACGCGCCCAGACCCGCTCGCCGCCTAGCCAGCCATGCGCGCTCGCCCTCGCCACCCCGAGTCGCCTGGTCCGAAGTCGCGCGCCCCCCGATCCGAGCCCAGCCCAGATCGCGTCGTCGCGCTCCGCGCGCCGCCGCCATGCTGCGCTCGCCGTGCCGAGGCGCGCGCGCCCTTGTGCCGAAGCTGCGCTCGCTGCCGCGCCGCCTCGCCTGCCGGCTTCGCCGCGCGATCGCGTCCGCGCCGAGCGCCTGCTCGCCAAAGCGGTGCCCAGCGCCCCCCATCGCCGTGTCAGTGCTCCGGTAGCGTCACACACAAGCGCATCGCGCCAGCTTGCGCCGCCAACTTTGCCTAGCCCTTAGCGGCAGCAAATGGCCGTTCGCGTGTCAGCCGTGCCTCGTGAGTGCTCCCGAGCTGAGCCCTGTTTGTTTTATTATATTTGGGCCTTTTGATTGTAATTATTGTTGTTTTTGTTAGGTTCTCGCTAGCTAGCTCGGGTTCGATCGCAGCTTAGGTTTCTTGTGTTTAGAGGTCTTCCAAACCGTAAGGATTTCTTACCGAGTTGTGTGGACCTGCGATATATTATGCGATTGCTGATTGTATGCTTGTTTGTGTTTATTGACATGTTTGGTGATAAGTGCTCTAATCTGAATTCCCGATTAGCATGACTTTCCTGGTTAATTCTCATGTTAATCCATGCTAGGTTGTTCCTTTCTGGCATGCTCGTATCTGTTCTTTGCTTCGTAGTATCATGCTAGGCTCGTTGTATTCTTATTGAGCACGTATTGGATTTTATGGAATTGTTTGCTGTTTGCTAGGGCAGGTTAGAAGTGCAGGTAGATAGCATCATCCGGGCCTGATGCATAAAGAACCTTGCATCCATGGCAGGGACGTCGAGCAAGTCATTCCGTCCCTGGACCCCGTGAGGGATTAGCTAACCCAAGCGGTAGGCCCTGCAATCTTGGGTGAGGGAGGCAGTTGTTAATGCCCCAACGGTCGGGATGATGACTTGGCATTGCCTCGTCCCGGCGTGTGGCATGTCCTCGGCATGTTTGGCGTGAGCCCCCGATTGCCACTGTTAAGGCAAGGACGGCTTCTGGTGTAAGCCTACCACGACCGTTTCTTGGCCCCAGTGCGGTGGTTCAGCCGACATAGTTTACGTGTCCGTGTCTCACACCCTATGTCGGTGACACCGATCCAAAGATTTAGTTAGGCGTGGTGATGGATATGGGCAACTTGCCTTGCACCACAGCAACCCCCATAGTCTCGCAGTAGCACGCGGTGCATGCTTACGCTCATTCTGGCGCCCGATCGAGAGCTCCTCGGGATTGTGAGCGATGTGTACCTTTCGTCGACAGATGAGAGCGGTGAGGCGGACTTGTTTCTCGTATAGAGGCGACTTGTGTGATGTGTTGTGTGGTGTTTGATTTCCTGACTAAGACCACGAGTTGGCATCCGAGGCCCAAGTGTGGGCTAAGCTATGTGCTCTATCTGTGTTTATATTCATAGCTTGCATATCTTTCTCGCTAGATGACCATGTATATCGTATTGTACCCGGTTGGGGATTCTTACTTGAGTAATTCGTTACTCACCCTTACTTATCTTTCAGAAACCATGGCGCGAGGCGGGATGGGTTGGAGGAGGAGTTGTGATCATGGAAACCCGTTGTTCAACTCTCGAGATTTATGTTTATGATTTAAATGTCCTCTGAATGCATGTAGTTGGGCACGGAGCCCTAGGGTGTTTTCTCAATGTATTTCCTGATTCTAGCATTGTTGTAAAGTTTGTATGTTTTAAATAAATCTCTGATCGAGTATGTTTGGAAATGTATTTGTCTTGGAACAGTGCTTGGAAACAGGGGACGAGTTTCGAGAATTTATGTTGATTTTTAAATGGATGTTTTCATGTTTTAGTTTTTACTTAGAATCCAAACACCATCTTGCCAATTTTCTGTAGATTTGAATGCATGCATTGAGGTGACGGCCTATTTAGAACCTCATTCGGGTCGGGTCGTTACACCTGATTACCAAAATTGAAAAATCGTATTAAAAAAATACGCATTAGCTACTGTCGTTTTTCTTTAATCCGTCCTTTTTTTCCTACTCTCTCTCTTCTCACACCTCTCTCTTTTCTCTCCGTTCAACTTTTCTTCTCCACTTCTTTAGGCCAATTCCTTTACCGATTCAATCTTCTAAAGATCATTTTGTTTTCATTAATATTCTTGCTCTTGAAATTTCACATCCATTGAACTCCGAAATCCATATTTTAAGGAGTTTCAATATTTTCGTCTTCCCCTTCGTCCAGATCTGAGTTCGTTTCATGTCTAAACTTTGGTTTCCTTCACAGATCTGAAGGTCTCGCTGCCGAATCCCCTACAAATCTTGCCGTCGTAGACTTCCTTCGACCTTGCATGTGTGAAAATCGACCTCTATATGCCTTTATCGAATGGTATATATTTTTATGTTGGGGAGTTCTACTGACTTGGTAGGATTTGTGGTGTATTAGGCTTGGTGGGATTCCTATACAAAGGTAAGTTTTCTTCAACCCTAACTCCAGCCGATGATGAATTCTTGATTTTTTTTTCCAAATTTTTTCATCTCATTCTCCTAAATTGATTAATATTTATTTTTTCTCTGTTAGTTTTTTTTTTGAATGAATTGTTCTCTGTTCTATGTTAGTTGAGTATCAAATCTACATTTATTTTGGATATTACGAATATCTTCCTAATTGCTTCGATCTGTTTTTTGTTCTCTGTTAGATTTTTTTTTTTAATGAATTGTTCTCTGTTCTTTGTTAGTTGAGTATCAAATCCACATTTATTTTGGATATTAAGAATATCTTCTTAATTGTTTCGATCTGTTTTTTGTTCTTTGTTAGATTTTTTTTAATGAATTGTTCTCTGTTCTCTGTTCTCTGTTAGTTGAGTATCAAATCAACATTTATTTTTAATATTACAAATCTTACTTTCTTATTTATTGATGGTCGACAACTTTCTAATTTCTTCTATCTGTAGCTTTCTATTCCCTATTTTCTGCTAGTTGAGTATTAAATCACCATTTAATTTAGATGATTTTGTTTTGTTTTCAAATATTGTGGGTACTATTTTTGTATTTATTGATGGTTAATGATAAGCTCGAAGGTCTTGCTGCTTTCATTTCATCTAATCATTCTAATATATGAAAATGTGTTGCTGCTTTTAATTGATGGTAAGGGATAATTGAATGCTGATGAACTAACCAACAACTTCCCCTTCCTATATAAGCCTTATTTAGATTTTATCAGTTGACATCCATCTTTTTGGCTTCATCTCTAACAATGTGAGTGTTTTTTTTAATCTAAATCATATCCATGTGTTTATTTCATTGTGTCTTTGTGTTGCTAATAATCTATCTTATATCCATCTAGCCATTGAATTACATGTCTATTTCATATCCATTTCATTTGAACTATCTCTATTACACAAGTAGGAAATTTGTCTAATTCATTGTCTTCTTGCTACTTGTTATCAATCTCATATCTATCTGTCTATTGAATTATATATCTATCTCATATCCTTCTCATCTCATTTGATCTATCTCTATATTATACAAGTAATATGTCTATTTCATTGTTTCTTTGTGTTGTTTGCCATCTATCTCATATCCATATGTCTATTGAATTGTATGTCTATCTCATATGCAGCTCATTTCATTTTATTTATCTCCATTACACAAATTTATTTTATATTGACTTTGCACTTTTTATCTATGTGCTTATTCATGTATCTATGTCTACCATGTGTTCTTCATTTATTAGTTCAAAACTTGTGTTCAATATCTATTAGTCCAAAACTTGTTTATCTATTTGTTTATCTTATGTATCTCATCTCACTTGATCTATCTCTATATTACACAAGTAATCTGTCTATTTCATTGTTTCTTTGTGTTGTTTGCCACCTATCTCATATTCATATGTCTATTGAATTGTATGTCTATCTCATATCCATCTCATTTCATTTTAGTTATCTCCATTACAGAAGTTTATTTCATCATGACCTTGCACTTTTTACCTATTTGCTTATCTCATGTATCTATGCCTACCATGTGTTCAATATCTGTTTGTATTGCTCATCTTTCTATTGCTGCCTTGTTTTGCATCATTCAAACTTTTCCTTTAAAAAAAAAAAAACAATGGATCGTATTTGATCTTAAATGAGAAATGAGTAATGCATTCATTCCCTGAGGCTAGGGTTTATCTTCATTTATCAGTATTATAGTTGTTTCACTATTCTTTATTTTGTAAAAGGTACTCTTCTAACATTCTTTTTCGATTAAAACTTTTCCAAGTTTTTTTTGCTAACAATGTCTCTTTCAATCCCTTTTTTTTTCTAGATTGTAACTCTAGCACATTTGTTGATTTACTTTAAGGTTCGTGTTACAAACTTGTTATATACTACATTTGATTCTCTTAAATTTTTTGTAATAAACAGTAATATCCTATTACTAGGGACTTTAATCATATGAATATTATTCGGTTAGATTTTAGGTATAATTTGTTTTTTTATTATGGTTGATATTTTTTTTATCCATTTTATGTTGCACTAAATCTATTTGAATTATGTTTGTTTCTCATATATGTTTGATATTTGTTTCATGTTTTCACTATTGAAATAAACAATATGATCAAATTTTAAGTTTGAAGTTTAGCTTAAATCTAAAATAAACCTAAAAATTTGATTATGAAAATTTGATTATGAAATAATTAAATGAAATTATTGAATAATTAAATTATGCTTACTGATTGATATTTGAAATTTAAATAATTTAATATTAAAATCAAATTTACAAAATTGGTTTGAAACGACATTCATTTTTAACTATTAAAATTAACTTATTTTGAAAAGTAAAAGTTTAATCTCTATCAAGATATAGATAGATAGATAGATAGAAAGGGGATTTTGCATGTATAAAAAAAAAAGGTAAAATATTTCCATCTATAGCACAAAATCTAAAATAATTTCATTTGTAGCAGAAAATCCAAATTGACTTCTATCACATGTTGAGTTCTATTAGTGATAGAATTCAATCAATGATAGACTCATTTTATCACTCCTTAAGTTCTCTATCAGTGATAGAAATCTAAATTGAGTCCTATCACTAGGTGAGTGATAGACTATCAATAGGTGAGTGATAGAAATAAATATGCTATAGATGAATTATTTTAAAAATTATGCTACAAATATAATACAAGAGGTAGAATGTGCTGCTGATGGTAAATTCTCAGATAGAAAAGTGAATAATATTTTTTAAAAATGAACTCTTTTTTAAGATAAAATGACTTCAATTTCATGTACACCATTCGTTTGAAGATAAAATGAACTTTTTTGGGGGAAAAACTCGGCTTAATCCCTATTACAAGAAAGAAAATAAAATTGCAAATACAATAATTTTTTTACAATGAATTCAAAATTATTTATAGAATTAGTTTGAATGACATCAAATTTAAGAAAAAAAATTGTATTTAAAGAAAAAATATGTAATTGAATGACATCAATTTTAACTATTAAAATCAAATACTTTTTTAAGAACAAAAAAACTTAATCTGTATTTGAAGAAATAATAAATATAGCAAAGTCAATACTATTTTAAAAAATTACTTGATATTTATCTATACAACTAATTTAGGACATCAATTTCAATATTAAAATGAACTCTTTTTTAAGAAAAAAAAAAGGTTTAATCAATGAGTTCAAATTAGCAAAAACATTACATTTAAAAAAAAAAAAACAATGACTTCTAATGTATCTATACCACTGGTTTGAAGTTAAAATGAATATGTTTTTTAGACTTAATTTGATTATGACTGATATTTTTCTTCGAACTATTTTTTAGATAATGGATCACGATAAAACTATAGCAGTTTTAACAATACTCTACACATGGCAGAACCAGTTTCTTCTTGTTGCAAATCTTATAATAAACTACAACCTTAGGACAAAAAATTATTGCTCTTTCTTTAGACACCATTTTCGCCAAATGACTTTCTTCTCGATGATAAGACAAAGCGATCTAGCTTGTCGTGAGACAACTAGAATGAATCGTAGCTGCTTTGAAATCTTGTGCGACATGCTAAGGACCCACGGTGGTCTTCGAGGTACGGATTACATCGACGTGGAGGAAATGGTAGCCATGTTTCTACATATCATGGCTCATGATGTTAAGAACCGCATCGTTCGAAGAATATTTGCAAGATCCTGCGAGACAGTGTCACGACACTTTCAATCTGTCATTACTGCTGTGATTCGTTGTCATGAAATTTTGTACAAGAAACCTGAACCTATCCAACCATCATGCACTGATAGTATATGGAAGTGGTTTGAGGTACCATTACTTTACCTTTACAAAATAGAGTCCTTGTAGGGACCGAATTTCATTTCTTCCTTCGAACTATGTAGAATTGTCTAGGTGCATTGGATGGTACTCATATAGAGAGACAAGTCCCATTTGAAAATCGTGCCTCCTTTAGAAATAGGAAGGGTGTTATCACAACAAACGTTCTTGATGTATGCGCTCCAAGCGAAGAGTTCATAACATACTACCTGGGTGGGAGGGATCAGCAGCTGACTCTAGAGTTCTTAGGGATAATTTATCCCGTAACAATGGATTTCAAGTCCCTCATGGTAATTAAAGACTAAAAGAAAATGCTACTTTCACTTATAGTGAATGTATAATAACCTAGTGCTTATTGATCCAGGATACTATTACCTTTGTGATGCGGGTTATCCAAATGCTGATGGATTCTTAGCTCCCTATAGAGGCGAACGTTATCATCTATTGGATTGGAGGGGTAGCAATCCACCATGGAATCCGAGAGAGTTTTTTTAATAAAGCACAGTCCTCGACACGAAATATAATAGAAAGAGCGTTCGATGCATTAAAAAACCGCTGGGCTATTCTGTGGCAAAAGTCTTTCTATCCTCTGAAAGTACAAGTGAAGATCATAACAACTTGTTGTCTCCTACATAATTTAATATGTAGGGAGATTGGCTCTACGATTGGTTTAGAGATATTAGGGGAAAACGATGCCACACTCTACCAAGAGGAAATGGATGATACCCCGACGATTAATTTCGTCGAGACATCGGCTCTTTGGACCACATTTCGAGATTCCATGGCCCAAAGAATGTTTGACGCAGCCCAAAACTAGTAGGAATTAGACTTCTAATCTTCTTCTTTTTTTTAGTGACCATAACTTTTATGAATCATGAATGGCATAACATGACTTTTATGAGAAATGATACGTGTCTTGTATTATGTAATGAACGATACTAAATGAATGATATTCCTTACTCTTTATCTCTTATGTACAACTTTCATGTAGCAACATGGCCGCGACGGCGAGAAACATTCGACACAGTTGGACAGCAATGGAAGATAGTTGTAAGGGACCGACCCGAATGGGGCACTAAATGGGCCCTTATCCCAATGCATGCATTCAAAGTAAAGGACATTTAAACAGACATGATTTCGGATTCCAATTAAAACAAAAACATTCAAAATAACTCCTTTAAAAACTAGACAATTTCCCTGGAACCTGTCCCTGTTTCCAAGCACCTGTTCCAAGATAAATACATTTCCAAAGTTTACTCTGATCAGAGATTTACTAAAAGCCATTCAAAACCTGTTCAGATACAAAATGCTGGAATCCACAAACATTTACAAACATCCTAGGGCTCCGTGCCTGACTACATGCATTCAGGGAAAAACACAACACACGAGAGTCATAATAGAAAAATCAGAGTTGGAAGACTGGGCCCCATGATCACAGCTCCTCCTTCAGGCATCCTGTCGCGCACCACGATTACCTGTGGAAAACCACAGAATAAGGGTGAGTAACGAATTACTCAGTAAGAATTCCCAACCGGGGTACAATACGATATACATGGTCATCTCGATGAGCGTATGCAAGCTATGAATATAAACACAGAATAGAGCACATAGCTTAGCCCATACTTGGGCCTCGGATGCCAACTCAGGATCTTAGTCCGGAATAATATCATCACACAGTCCAATACATAAGTCGCCATATACGAGAAACAAGTCCGGCCTCACTCGCATCTCTCTCGTCGACGAAAGGTACACTGCTCAAGATCCCGAGGAGCTCTCCTGGTCGGCGCTGTAATGAGCGTAAACATGCACCGCGTGCTACTGCAAACCATGGGGGGTGCCGGGTCTAGAGGCAAGCTGCCCATGTCCAGTCACCACGCCTAACTAATTCTTTGGATCGGTGTCACTGACATATGGGTGTGAGACCTGGACAAGTAAACTATGTCAGCCTGAACCACCGCACCTGAGGCTAAGGAAACGGGTCGTGGTAGGCTTACACCAGGAAGCCGCCATTACCTTAACAGGTGGCAATCAGGGGCTACGGCCGAACACGCTGACGACGTGCCGACTGCCGGGGACGAGGCAATGCCAAGTCATCATCCCGACGGTTGGGGCATTTAACAGTCTGCCACCCTCACCCAAGATTGCAGGGCCTACCGCTCGGGTTAGCTAATCCCTCACGGGGTCCAGGGACGGAATGACTTCCTCGACGTCCCTGCCATGGATGCAAGGTACTTTATGCATCAGGCCCGGATGATGCTATCTACCTCCAATTCTAACCTGCCCTAGCAAACAGCAAGCAATTCCATAAAATCCAATACGTGCTCAATAAGAATACAACGGGCCTAGCATGATACTACGAAGCAAGGAACAGATACGAGCATGCTAGAAAGAATCAACCTAGCATGGATTAACATGAGAATTAATCAGGAACAATATGCTAATCGGGAAATCAGAATTGAGTACCTAGCTATACATGTCAATAAACACAAACAAGCAATCAATCAGCAATCACATATAATATCGCAGGGTCCACATAACTCCGGTAAGAAATCCTTACCTTGGCCGGGGATAATTTGACACGAAATCCTAAGCGGCGAACGAACCCGAACTAGCTACCGAGAACCTATCAATCACAACAAAAATCACGCAATAGGCCTAAATATAATAAAACAAACAAGGGTCGGCACTCGGGAGCAACTCACGAGGCGCGCGATTTAACGCATTTAACGAGCCGATTGCACGAACGGGCAAAGAACGAGGCCGGCTGGGCGAGCTGGCGCGCTGCGCGCACGCACGGGCGCGACAGAATCTTTGGCGGCGCGGGCGCGAGGACGCCGGGCGTCAGAGGAGGTAGAGCGCAGCCTGGGAGGCAGCGCGTGTGGCACGGAGCTGGGCGGCGCGTGCGCGCGCGCGCGCGGCGATGCGCGCGGGCGTGGCTCGGCGGAGGCTCTCGCCTGCCACGCGGCGGGGCGAACAGGCTCTGTTTTTTCGCGCGAACAGGGGCGATGGAGAAAATCCGAATTCGAGCGATCCACGTTGATTCGACGAGCGATTCTTTGATGACGAACTCCCCTACCCTAGCTGCACAAAACCCATACCTCAAATTACCTCAACTCGGCCGGAAATGGCGGCTCAAGCGTGGTGAAGAACTCGAATTTTCAAGGAGAAGAAGAAGAAGAAGAAGAAGAGAAGAGAAAGGGAGGGAGAACTCACCGGAGGAGATCGATCGGTCGAGGGAGAAGCGGCGAGTCGCTGTTCGGCGAGAGGGAGACCGGTCGGTGAGGAGAAACGCGAAGGAGAGAAATGAGGAAGAAGAAGAAGAAGGTTCGGGCAATTTTTGGCTTTTAAATCAAAACTCACCTCGAACAGGCTTAACATAATGGTGGCGCGTTTAGAAGCACAAGAGCGCTCAGTGGCTCGATTGGCAGCGCCCCCTCCCTAGTACGCGACATGTCCCTGGTTCGATTCTCACTCGACGCGCTATTTAATTCCCTAGTTATTTTAACCTTTCCCCAAGCCCAAATGCTCAAAATCAACAATGTGCGACGGGTCCGACACGTACTTCCTCAACATCGAAACATGAAAGACACTGTGCACTGCCGAAAATGAACCAACAAAACGGGGACTCAGCTTCCCACGCTTGCCAAACCTCAAAACACCTCGCATCGGTGCGACCTTTAGGAATACATGCTGACCAACCTCAAACTCCAAATCCCGACGCCGAATATCGGCGTAACTTTTCTGTCTGCTCTGAGCTGTCAACATAGAAGCTCTAATCTTTTGCACGACACCATTGGTCAACTGCAGCAACTCGGGACCCAAAACCTGCCTATCACCAACCTCTTCCCAGAACACAGGAGATCGGCAACGCTTACCATACAAAGCCTCGAATGGAGCCATCTGAATCGTCGACTGATAACTATTGTTATATGCAAACTTCATCAGACACAGGTACTGGTCCCAACTGCCCGGGAAATCCAACACACAAGCCCCCGAATCACGGTCAGACACAATCCTCACAGGCACACCGTGATAGCGAACAATCTGTTCCAAAAATAACTGCGTCCACTGTTCCACAGTATAAGTGTCTCTACCAGGAATGAAGTGTGCGCTCTTAGTCAATCGATCGACTATCACCCAAATCTGAGAGAACTTTCTCGGAGTCCTCGGCAAACCAGAAATAAAGTCCATGGAGATCTCTTCCCATTTCCACTGAGGCACACTCAGCGGCACAGCAACAAAACTGGCCGGGTCTCTCTGCTGGGTGCCTTCACTTTCTAACAAGTGAGACATCGACTGACAAACTCCGCAACATCTCTTTTCATTCCCATCCACGAGAATGTCTGCTTAAGATCCTGATACATCTTGGTACCCCCGGGGTGCCAAGCAAACGGAGAACTGTGGACCTCTGAGAGCAACTCTGTTTGCAATCCTGCAACATCCGGAACACACAACCGACCTCTGTACGTCAGCCCACTGTCTGGGGAATACACAAAGTCAAAATCTCCATCAAGACTAACTCATCACCCAATTTCTTGAGTGCGGGTCACTCACCGACTATCAATAATCCATTGTCTAATAGATGGTTTGGATCGCCAACTAAGCCACTCCGGCGATAACCTCACCCAACAACACGCAATCTCACCGCTTTCGCTCGAACTCTCTCCGTAATCTGGCTGAAACTTAACAACGCCATGGAGTCACGACGTCTTCCTACTCAAGCATCAGCTACAACATTTGCTTTACCCGGATGGTACAAACTCTCGCAGATCATAATCTTTCACCAACTCTAACCATCTCCTCTCGCTCATATTCACTCCTTCGAGCAAACAGATACTTGAGGCTCGTGATCGGTAAACCTCTGAATCCGCTCACCATACGGTAATGCCTCCAAATCTTCAATCACGAACACCACTGCTGCCATTTCCATATCATGAGTAGGATAGTTCTCGCTCATATGGCTTCAAATGACGGGAAGCATAAGCAATGACCTTCCGTCTTTGCATCAACACACAACCCAACCCGAACTTGGAAGCATCATTTGTAAATCACGAAACCACTGCTCCTCCAGGGATCGCCAACACTCGTGCTGAAGTCAAATCTGCGCTTGAGCCCGCAAAGCTCTCATCACACCTCTTCGTCCCAAACAAACTCGACACCCTTCCTCGTCGACGAGTGAGTGAGGCGAGGCTATGGCGGAAAAATCCTTAACAAACCGACGGCAAACAAATCGCCAAACCTGAGAAAGAAACAGCTCCTACGAGCTAACCACCACCGAAGGACGAGAGAGCTCTACCTACTCTCACTGTCTTGCTTTACTAAAGCACAAGATCAAAATCTCACGGGGTAGCAACAGGGGTTCACCACGGACTGAACCTCCAAATACCAACGGGCAACTCTCAACTTTCCTGGAAACAGGAAGACAACCAACAGGGCACGAACCATTCGCCCCACGAGCAAAACTGACTTCTAGCAATTCCAATCCACACCTTGGTCAACACCAAGCATCAACTTGTCACCATACCGGAACCAATCCGGACTCTTCTCCAAACAAATTTAACTTGCTAGGCTACCAAGATCGCCAAAGAATTCCCGAGGCTACAAACTACACGACTTCAACTTGCCAACTGAAACTCACTATCAGGGCCTGATTGAGCTCTAGAGAGGCTCCCCACAACCTAGGGTTCTCCGGCAACCTTCGACATCCACTGCCAACTAACGGCCTACAACCAACTGCCTGAACAAACAACAACTCCATTTTCCAGCAACACAACCATGCTGGCCAACTCCAACTCCTTGGGAACCAAGAGGACTCGAAACGCTACCGAATGCGTCATCCTCCTACTCAGACCTCAACCCCAACATAACTCCTACCCAAGGAAGGATCCGAACAACTCTCTTAGTCATGACGATCAACAAGAAGATCCGCCAACTAAGCTTAGATCCACTTAACAAATCTTACCTAAGCAACAACCTGGCACTACGAGCATGGTATCCTTACCACCTCACTTAAGCCTTACAACCTCCACCTGGAGTCCAACTTTTCCAAGAACTGAGCACCAGATCCCCAAAGCAAACCCTACATGGATCTGAAACTCTCGCCACAGAATGAACCACACAAAAGACACTTGTGTGCACAACTCCCAACCTTCCTCTAGAGATCCAAGATTAACAAATGCTTTTCTCCCAAAAACAACACTAGCTCCTAGCAGAGATACAACCAATCAACGGAACACCCAAAGTTCCATCTTCACACGATGCTCGAAGCTGTGGCAACCTTGCTCTACCAAAGCATAACCAGGTCAAACCAAACTTACTTTATGCCATGCCTCTACCAAGGGTGCTTACCCATAAGGCATCCCATTCTTCTCACAAGGCATCCTACTCACCTTATAGACATCCAACTCATGGTCCCTCAGCTGGACCCAACTTGCTTCTACGATGCTCAACTCTCTTGAGATTTAGGCACCTGAAGGTAGTTGACCGCACTACCAACCACAAAGATCTCTTGGCCTTAACACTAGCGTGAGATGCACGCGTACTAACACTTACCAACCAACAACCAGCTTGACTTACTCAACCTCCAGTAACACTGGGAAAAAGGCTCCTTTCGAACATCCCTTCGCTTGAAATCTTTTGATCACCACTGAACTAGCCCTTTTTGCACGACCTACATAAGTGCAACTACCTTAAATAGATCCAAGGCTAAAGGAGTACGCTAAACTCCGAACGGCATAGAACCATCTGCTATGCCCATGCCAAACTCAGGCCTTAACCAGATTTAGTGCCAAAGTGGCACACCAACCAATGCACCTCAAGTGCCACTACTACCAAATCCACATCTTACTACAACGGAGCCAACAAGGTCACAACCTCAAGTGACACGAACTCTGGCTCGGCATACAAGGGCTCAACTCCAACAACCATGCCTAAGGCATCTCATCGAGCTAAAGGCTCACAGCCTACTCTTGCATCTCCACATGATGCTCAACAAACTCGCCCGGCTCTCTCATCATGCAAAGAGCTAGCCCTACTCTTGGGCTTACTAAAAGAAGAGTGTTCAATTCTATCACACAACCGAGGAAACCACCAACGGATCCAAATCAGAGGGAACACTGCTTTTCTTTGCACCCTTAACTCTGAGGGTTCCGCCTTCACTACTACAACAACCACACTTCACGAAACACAAAAGATGCCTCATCAACCTCCTCGAAGGCTACCAGCTTTGCAACCACTCTCTGGGCAACCAAATAATCTAACAAGGCTCAAGATCGGCGACTTGAGCTACCCAGTGCTAGTCCACACGGGGACTGCTCCACCAACATCCACATCAAAGACAACCACGGCTACCTTCTCTCTTGGAGTGGCATTCCCGAGCAAAGCACCTCCACCCTCTCACTAGGGGAAACCATCAATTGGGCCACAGCTTGGCCTATGGGAGTCCAATCTCTACCTCCTCTAGAACGATGTCCCGGGGCATCCGAATCTACTGATACCACAACAAGCCACAACATACATCACACACCGCGGGAAGTTGGCATGATGGTGCTCTAAACCCAAACCAATAACGAGTCGAACCTCGCTTTCGTCTCCGCTCCACAACACTACACAAGGCATACACTAGATGACAGTATTGTAAATTCTTAACCCTTTTTCTACAACAAATAGTAAACTTAGGCACTGATGATGACTGTCGGTGCTAGTGATCATGGGAAAACGACCTACAACAAAAGGTCAAACTACAGAATTTATGACTCACTGAGCTCTGATACCAACCGTAAGGGGCCGACCCGAATGGGGCACTAAATGGGCCCTTATCCCAATCCCAATGCATGCATGCAAAGTAAAGGACATTTAAACAGACATGATTTCGGATTCCAATTAAAACAAAAACATTCAAAATAACTCCTTTAAAAACTAGACAATTTCCTAGAACTCTGTCCTGTTTCCAAGCACTGTTCCAAGATAAATACATTTCCAAAGTTTACTCGATCGAGAGATTTACTAAAAGCCATTCAAAACCTGTTCGGATACAAAATGCTTTGGAATCCACAAACATTTACAAACATCCTAGGGCTCGTGCCCGACTACATGCATTCAGGGGAAAAACACAACACACGAGTCATAATACAAAAATCGAGTTGGAAGACTGGGCACCATGATCACGGCTCCTCCTTCAGCATCCTGTCGCGCACCACGATTACTCCGTGGAAAACCACGAGAATAAGGGTGAGTAACGAATTACTCGATGAAGAATTCCCAAGCAACCGGTACAATCGATATACATGGTCATCTCGATGAACGTATGCAAGCTATGAATATAAACACGAATAGAGCACATAGCTTAGCCCATACTTGGGCCTCGGATGCCAACTCAAGGTCTTAGTCCGAATAATATCATCACACATCCAATACATAAGTCGCCCTATCGAGAAATAAGTCCCGGCCTCGGCTTTCTCATCGTCGACGAAAGGTACACTGCTCAAGATCTCGAGGAGCTCTCCGGTTGCCGCTTGTAATGAGCGTAAACATGCACCGCGTGCTCTGCAGCCAGACCATGGGGTGCCGGGTCTAGAGGCAAGCGCCCATGTCCACTCCTACGCCTAACTAATTCTTTGGATCGGTGTCACCGACATAGAGGTGTGAGACTGGACACGTAAACTATGTCGGCTGAACCACCGCACTTTGAGGCTAAGGAAACGGTCGTCGTGGTAGGCTTACACCAGAAGCCGCCCTTACCTTAACAGTGGCAATCGTGGGCTACGGCCGAACACGCCGAGGACGTGCCGATCGCCGGGGGCGAGCAATGCCAAGTCATCATCCCGACGGTTGGGGCATTTAACGATCTGCCACCCTCACCCAAGATTGCGGGGCCTACCGCTCGGATTAGCTAATCCTCACGGGGTCCAGAGACGGAATGACTTGCTCGGACGTCCCCGCCATGGATGCAAGGTACTTTATGCATCGGGCCCGAATGATGCTATCTACACCGCAATTCTAACTTGCCCTAGCAAGCGAGCAAGCAATTCCATAAAATCCAATACGTGCTCAATAAGAATACAACGGGCCTAGCATGATACTACGAAGCAAGGCAGAATCTGAGCATGCTAGAAAGGATCAACCTAGCATGGATTAACATGAGAATTAATCGGGAACAACATGCTAATCGGAAATCGAATTGAGTACCTAGCTATACATGTCAATAAACACAAACAAGCAATCAATCAAAGAATCACATATAATATCGCAGGGGTCCACACAACTCCGGTAAGAAATCCTTACCTTGGCTGGGGACAATTTGACACGAAATCCTAAGCGGCGAACGAACCCGAACTAGCTACCGAGAACCTATCAATCACAACAAAAATCACGCAATAGGCCTAAATATAATAAAACAAACAAGGGTCAGCTCGGGAGCAACTCACGAGGCGCGACGAACGCACGAACGAGCCGATTGCACGAGCGGGCGGCAAAGAATTTGCTGGGCTGGCGAGCTGGTGCGCACGCTGGGCGCGACAGATCTTTGGCGGCGCGGGCGCGAGGACGCGGGCGCGCGAGCGAGGTAGAGCGGCACAACTGGGACGGCGCGCGGCGTGGCACGGAGCTGGGCGAGGCGTGCGCGCGGGCGCGAGGCGATGCGCGGCGTGGCTCGGCGGAGGCTCTGCTTCTGCGCGCGGCGACGGGACGAACATGCTCTATTTTTTCGCGCGAACAGGGGCGATGGAGAAAATCCGAATTCGAGCGATCCACGGGGATTCGACGAGCGATTCTTTGATGATGAACTCCCCTACCCTAGCTGCACAAAACCCATACCTCAAATTACCTCAACTCGGCCGGAAATGGGGAAGCCCGAAGCAGGGGTGAAGAACTCGAATTTTCAAGGAGAAGAAGAAGAAGAAGAAGAAGAGAAGAGAAAGGGAGGGAGAACTCACCGGAGGAGATCGATCGGTCGAGGGAGAAGCGGCGAGTCACTGGTCGGAGAGAGGGAGACCGGTCGGTGAGGAGAAACGCGAAGGAGAGAAATGAGGAAGAAGAAGAAGAAGGTTCAGGCGATTTTTGGCTTTTAAATCAAAACTCACCTCGAACAGGCTTAACATAAAGGTGGCGCGTTTAGAAGCACAAGGGCGCTCAGTGGCTCGATTGGCAACGCCCCCTGCCTAGCACGCGACACGTCCCTGGTTCGAATCTCACTCGACGCGCTATTTAATTCCCTATTTATTTTAACCTTTCCCCAAGCCCAAATGCCTTCACCAAAATTCCCGATCCCATTCAAATCGACTCATAAATATTCCGGCAATTAACAATTTCAAAACTGGCCCTGTCGGCCCGACCCAAAATTACCAAAATGCCCCTGGGCCTCCCGGGAAGACCGGGATGAAATTTCCGGGCCGTTACAATAGTACTTTAGTCCAATCACTAATCGAACTTGTACAAGAGAGGGGGGTGGAGATCAGATAATGGTACTTTTAGGAATAAGTACCATAATGAACTACTTCGACTAATGCACCTAAAACTACCTGGATGCCCAATTACATCTACCACTGTGATTGATACTAGAGTGAAGAGTCTGAAATGACAGTACCAAGCTATTGCCGAGATACTAGGCAATACTTGTAGTGGATTCGGTTGGAATGATAAATACAAGTGCATTGAAGTGGAGACAACTATTTTCGACAACTGGGTTCAGGTATTAAAGAATAGTTATAATATAACAAAATGGAATTTCAATTTATTTACGAATCGTATGTTCTCAATTTCATTGTCAGACGCACCCAAATGCAAAGGGTCTCAACAACAAGCCTTTTCCACATTATGATGACTTGGCTTATATTTTCGAAAAGGATAGAGCATGCTGGTCAATTTCTCAGTCTGCTAGAGATATTGCAGAAGAAGATTTGAATACATAGGTCGGTGAGGCGGGCGGTTCCCAAGAATATTACATACTTGAGATTCCTGTTGCTGAAGAAGAAGATCCAAATACCCCCACAAGTAGAGTAGCTAGACCGTTATCCTCTTCTGTGGGAGAGAAGAGAAAAAGGATATCAGAAAAGCAAGAAATGCTTGATGTGTTGTGTGCCGGCATGAACATGCAATACGAGCAAATCGTGAGGATTGTTGATTGGTCTGTCACAACCCTACAAGTGACAAAGGAGGATAATAAATCTACAAGAGCCGAAGTCGCTACAATTCTTCAGAAATTATCACCGCCATTAACCAGTCCACAACGGGTTGTACTGATGAACATCCTTTTAAAGGATCTCGACGAAGCTTCTGCTTTTCTTGGAGTCTCTGAAAAAGATCGGGCCAGCTACTGCGATTATCTATTGAACAGACCTCGATGATGACCTTCTCTATCGCTTTTTTTACGTCGATGGTTGCCTAGAAGATGACCTCACTACTTATTTTGATTGAAGGACGAAAAAGCTTTTTTTTGTTCAACCATCGATTACTTATTGTAGGAAGTCGACTTGCTTTATATTTCCTTTTTTATTATGCAATGAACGTTAATGCATATTTCCTATTTTATTATAAATGGAATGTTAATTCCTTTAATTTATTGCCTACACTTTAAATTTTAATGAGAAATAAATAAACATAAACACTTAGGTAAAATTCTTATAAAATGCATGAAAATATAAGTTTGATAAAATAAAAAAGAAGTATTATAATTAATTTTGAAGTTTGATAAAAACAATTTAAATTACTCTTTGTTTAGATTATGGAGCATCGAACAAATTTAATAGTATGGAAGATATTGTATATGTGGCAAATACAAATGGGGGATGATGTTGGAGCTGCTCTCACTAGAGCGGTAATGGACGAATCTTCAACTGAATGGTCATACTTTCGAGATTTATTGGCAGAACGAATGTTTACTAAATGGAAAACCTCATTAAATGAGTTAATGAAATAATTTCATAATGTACTATTTGTAAGTGAATGATCTTATTATTATCTCTTATTTGGTTAAGCTGATATCTAATGTATTATGTCTAAATTATAATTTGGCTATCGAATGAATATTATGTTGTCACAATTTAAAATATATGTCATTTTATATATTTCCAAAGAAACAACTAAAATAATATTCAAACCAAACTTAGATTAACAAAATTAAGTTTAGAAACTCAGATTAACTTAATATTCGTACCAAATACAGCTTAACTTAATACTCAGCTTAACTTAATCCATGCACCAAACAACAGTCAGCTTAACTTAATCCAGCTTAACTTAATTTGTCTACCAAACACAGATTAACTTAATCCCCAGCTTAATTTAATACCCAGCTTAACATAATACCTCTTAACTTAATCCTAATCCCTACATCAAACACCCCCTATAAGATATGTTGAATAACAGAATGATTCATAGTAATTTATGAATTTATATATATTTATAAATTAGATTACGTTTTAGAAGATAAAAAATAATAATAACAAATTTTTTTCATAAAGACTGATATGAAGGTTTTTTTTGTTTTTTTTTTAAGTACGCCTAACAAAAGTATTGGATATTTGAAACTTGAAGAATGGTTAAGAAAGCACACATTAGAAGGAACTCATATACCAATTGTACTAAGCCTTCTTGTATGACAATGGCTATAAATAAGGCTCAAACTTTTCTTCCATTACTTTCATGAATATTGACTACTTTACCCTTTACGATAGCGTTTTCCTCTCTCTCTATGCTTCTCTCGATAAAAATGATAATTAAGTACAGTAAATTGGCTAAATACTCATGAATATATATATATATATATATATATATATATAGAGAGAGGAAATTTGCTCTAGTTGGCAACTTTTTGGTTGTCTCCATAGCAGAATTTTAGGTGTTTTTGTTTATTCCAATCCTGCCCTTTATCGTCTCTTGATAAAGATTATATGTGGCCCGAATTGAAATTTGTTTGTGGCATTGATTGAAGACTGTCGGTATACTGATAGAAGACTATCTATTGCAATCATTAATAGATGCATGTGCTTTTCATAGAGATTTTTAACTTTATGCTTGTAGAATACAAGTAACTTAAAAATGAAGAAATGAAAAACATGAACTGCTGAGAATACGTATGTATCTTTATTTGTGTTAGTTTTAAAATTGGAGAATTTGGAGAGGTTCTTACTCAATTGTTGAAGTTATAGGGTGAAACCACTTTATCTAATTTTAAAACATAGCTTGCCCTTACTGTAACGGTGGTTTCACTGAAGAACTTAACAATGTACATGATGAGATGGTTCAAAACAATTTTGATTCAGTCATAGAATATGATCTTTCAACCCCCAACTGTCACCAATGTTTCAGGTATGTTTTCATTGAGCCGAAAGAATCTTATTACATAATATGGGGTTCTGCTTCAAAATTAATTGATAGTGAGAGGGGTAGCCCAACTATCTTGAATTAGATTCGAATTTGTAACAAAATACATGCTTTGGCTTATTTACTCAGGTTAAATTCGAATTTTTGGGATCAAATAACTGCTTGGAAAACTACCTCCATATATTTTTATGCGCTTGGGTCGGAACAAAAGATACCATATAACCAATTGGTAAGTAAACTCATATCTCTTATAAAAATGTTAAAAGACTTCTCATAATTTCCTGTATCAAAGATTTCGACTTATTGAAGTTGTTGATATTAGAAGTAGATACCATTCTTTTAGGTCATTCCATGAACATATTCATGGTCTGACTTCAAATAGTGCTACCCTAGAAGGTAGATTGCTAGTCATCGTGTGACAATGGAAGCGTAATTTGTTGCACTTTAATCGATAAACACGGCGATCTAGTTCCAGTTCCAGCTTCTCACTCCTATAGAAACAATGCATACAATCAAAATAAACCAAATAAACTTTGGAACTAACTCACTACTACAATTTGTAGAATAGATGGCCGGTTTAAATTTTGGTTTTTAAAGACACGGAGGAAACAATGGCGGGCAAAAATGACCGTTATTGAAAGATTTCGATGGCGTGCAGTAAAAACACATCGATAGCAGTCTTTTACGCCTGCCGTAGAATACAATCGATGGCGGGCATTGCCTGCCATCGATTGTGACCGCCATTGATTAAACAGAATCAAAACGCGCGGGCTAGCTCTTCCAAAAAAAATTCATTTCCTCTTTCTCGACAGAAACCTCCAAAACCTGTACCCTCTTTCTCTATTCTCACTGACGCCAGCGCTGATTAACCTACCGCCGCGACTAACCCACCGCTGCCGACTAACCCTCATTTCTCTTTGAAGCTCAGAAGGTAAAAAATTTCGAATTTTCTTCAACTTGAGGCATCTGACCTTCACAAATTGGGTAACTTTTTTTAAACTCTTTTTTATCTTATTTCTTTCTTATGTAACGACCCGACCCAAACTAGGGTCTAAACCTAAGTCTTTAACTCACAATGCATGAAAATAGTATTCGCAATCTCGGGCATGTAAATTTAAAACAAAACTCCTTTAAAACAACTCGGAAGAACAAGGTTATAAGAGATAAATTCATTAAAAACAACCTTAGGGTACCCTAAAGTCAAAACATAAAAACTCGATAAAACAGGTTCCATTTATCACACCTTTAAATAGTTCATGCAGAAAGAAGAAATTTAGAAGACTCTAAACAGAATAATGCAGCGGGTCCCATGGTCATCTTCAGCTCGTCCGATCACCCATCTCGATAGAATCTCGTAGTACCTGTGGGATTCCACAGTGGAAAGGGTGAGTTTTGCAACTCAGTAAGGATTCCCCACCTCGGGGTAAAGACATGCATCAAGTCAAAAGCATCACAAACATGCAAGATAGCAACATAATCAAGGGGTCCACAAAACCCGAGCTCCTGGGAGAAAAGGGTTAGGAACCATGTCCAAGATCCACGCCACGCAGAGCGGTCTGAGGCCACAAACCAAAGACCTAAAGGCCAATAGAGACCACAAATCTCTAAGGCAATCTGGGATACCTGCTCCAGCCGAGGATCCTGCGCGAGTAGAAGCCTTGTAGCTAAGGGACCATAAATCCCACAGGGGCTCATACTCACGGTGAGGTGGATCCAAAGACGCTCACCAAAGGGCCACAAACCCAACCACATACCGAGAGAGCACCCTAGGCTACTAGCAAAATGCCGACAGGGGCCGTGAGCTGGTGGGCCAACCATCCACGGAACCCGACGGCGAGGGACCACAAATCCCCATCGAGCGTGTCGGTCGGCCACAAACCATGCACATCCGCTTACTAGTATCCTCTATCCGGTCTCCGTGTCTCGTTTGCGTCCAAACGAAGCACCAAGCCGTGCATCAAACATCATGCAAGCCCCCAATGGGACATAAGGACTGTCATGCGAGACCGACTCTATCAATCAACATACAGTAGTTCATGCATGTCCATATAATCAACATAATCTACATGTTTGCCTTAACATGATATCAATCGTATGTTGCATGCCCTCAATATAATCAATGCAAGCAAAAACAACACAGATTATGCCACATCAAACACGTAAGTGAATACAATCAATCCAACACATGTAATAGCCACGGGCCTCGAGAGAGGGTAACGGGTCTCTTACCTCGGCCAAGCCACTAACGGCTCTCTCTGAATCCACTAGAAGCTCCAACTAGCCAAACACAACTTCGAGCCCTGAAACGATAAACCGGTCAAAACTAGCACCTTAGACCATCAAAAACAGATTTAGAATATCGAATTTATCAAACCGGGAAGAACCTCGAAAAACGTGTCTCGGAGACACCCGACAAGCGACTACGTGCCTCACCAACTCGGCTCGAAGAAGAACGAAAATGGTTCGGGTCAAATCTAGTCGACAAGAAAAGTCAATTGGTCAAAATCTCGTCAAAGTGCCATAAAACCTCAACCATGCTATTTAACCCCAAACCAAATGACCATTAAACCACCCTTAAATAAATTTTAAACCACTAGTCAAACTATCTCGAATCACAACTTGAATGACTTTAAATCGCAAACCAAACAAGCATAAACCATCATTTAAATATCCTTAAGCTTACAACCAAACATTGCCTACCCCTAACTTAAATAAGTTTAACTTGGAAATAAACATCCTTAACCATCACTTGAATAGGCATAAACTAACAAACAAACATGGGCAATCCACCATTTAAATATCTCAACACTAGCAAACAAACAATTTTTATTCCTCATTTGAATATCTTTAAACCCATAACCAAGCATGCCTTGTCCATAACTTAAATAAACTTAAGCTTGTAAACAAACAAATTTATCCTTAACTTAAATAAGTTTAAACTTGAACAAACACCCTTAAACCCCCATTTAAATAACAAAACCCAACTTCCAAACACCCACCTTCTTCTTCATTTGACCACCATTTTCACTCTAACTCAAAAATAAGAGAAAGAAAGAAGGGAGAGAGCCTTACCCACACCACTGCGCGACGACCGGCGACGGCCGACCGACGACGCGGCGACACACTGAACCACGCAGCTACACACACACGCCCGCGACCGGCAGCAGCTCCCGACACGCTCGCGCAGACTACCCGGCCGCACACGCACACGCGACCGACAGCCCACTACTTGCTCGCGCGCCACCCGCACACACACACACACGACGGACAACTCGAGCCGCACACGACCGCTCGAGGACCGCTCCACGCGAGCCGCAACCTCGCCGACCAACTCGCTGCCGCGCCCGCTCGCGACGCTTCTCGGCTGCACACACGCGCGCGCCCCCGGCACAACCCCGACGCGCGACGACCCACACACGCGCGAAGATCCTCCTCCACGCCGACTCGCACGCAACAACCCGACGACGATGCTGCTTGAACCACGGTGAATCGAACCCACACGGTGGCTGAACATCGAACTTCAATGAGCCTCAAAGTGAAGAAGATGATGAATCGTAGCTGCGTGAACAGTAACTTCTAGGCCTAGGGATTGAAACTTTTCAATAAATAACAATGGTTTAATGACCAATTTGCCCTTCAATTTGAAATAAAATACAAATAAGCCATCAAAGCATTTTTAAACCAATAAATTCCAATAAGCTGTGTTATTACAATATTCCCCCCTTAGAAAACTTTCGTCCTCGAAAGTTGATTAAGGCTCAAATAGCCTAGGAAACGAGAGCACAAAACCTCTTTCACAAGACTCCATCAATAGAAAGCTCACTGATCCTCAGAACTTCACAATCTCGTTCCAAAATTTCATAAAGCTTATCTTCATAAGACAAAATCTCATTTGATGTCATAGAGTAATGATCAAAGACATGGGACAGCCTGGTACATACTGACAAAGCATTAAACATGGAACGTAAAATGCACCGCAACAACAATAGAAGCAACTGAACGAAACATCAACGCACCAACTTACTCGAGAATCACAAAGGATCAAACAACTCATACTCAGGTCTTCTCTAATCTCAAATTTTTATCTCTATGATGAGCATCTGCACAACTTTTCTAACGGCCATGAGCTGTAAGCATCCTAGCATGGATCTCAAGAACTGCCTCACTGGTCCACTACAACAACTCAGGTCCCAAGCACTAGCATTGCCTTTCTTCAACTTCGTCCCAATGGGCAAGTGATCTACATATTTCCATACAATGCCCCAAGTGGTGCCAACTGGACCATGGACTGATAACTAACAACAAGCAACGTCTACCGATATACCCATCTATATCTACCACATAGGGAGCGAAACTCATCTCAACATATCCTCCAAGTTCTGACTGACTCTCTAGATGTGACCATCTGCTGTGGTTGCAATGCTACACTGAACTTACAAGTAGCCCCACTGCCTTCTTGAAGGCTCTTCCAGAAGTACAAGGTGGACTGAATGTCTCTATCTACCACGATACTCACAGGAACCCCATACTACCTGAAAATCTCTCCCAAGAACAACTGTGCTCACTTTTCAACGAAATAATCCAGCTTCCCTGGAATAAAGTGAGCGCACTGGGTAAGTCGATCTAGAATCACCAATATCATGGTAAAACCTCTCGGTGTCCTAGATAGTCCTGAAATGAAACTCATAGAGACCTCGTTCCACTTCCACTCTGGGAACTAAGAGGGTCGCAACAACAATGCAACTCACTTGATAACAGACCAATCCCAAACTAGCGACCCAACAAACTCGCTGCTCGATACCATATAGTCACAAAATCCTCAGATCTCCATACATCTTGGTACCCTCGGAGTGCCAAGCAAACAACGAACTATAAACCTCTTACAAGAACTCAGGTCTGATTTCAACATCAACAAACATGCAGAGTCTCCAATTGAGTTGCCACTTACACCAGACGCAACAGACATCTCAGTGTGCTCTCCCGACTGCGATCTCGCATACAACTGAATCGCTGCAATACTTGACCTAGAAACAACCACACTGCCAACTAAACCAACTGAGCCACAACTTTTTAATCAACACAACTCAGCTCGGCCAAACCAAGACCACCCTAACACAGAGAAATAACAAACGCCATTGAAAATGAACTTCTCTACTCCGTGCAAGAGCAACCAGAAGAGCTTTACCAAGGTGGTAACAAATCTTGCGAGCATAATCTTACAAGCTCCAACTATCTGCGCTTTCTCAAATTCAGGCCTTTCTAGGTGGAACAAAACTCATGACTCTTATGGTTCACAATTAACTGCACTCTCTCTGAACAAGCAATGCCTCTAGGATCTCCAAGCACACCATAAATGCTAACTTCAGAACACGAAGCACAAATCTGTTCTTCAGGCTTAAGCTGACTGGGTCCACACTCTACATTTTCCTCTATCTCGACAAAAACACAACATATACCCCTTCAAAATCATCACTACAAGCCACCAAGCTAACTGACCTCTCAGGTACCAACCAGACGATGCCAAAATCAAACATCTTCTCCGAATACTTAGTCGGTCTCACACCCAACTGATCACACAACGCCCGACTCTCTCTTTGGCGAGCTGTGTCATCGATCATCTACAACTGATGTCAACTTGGTCCTAATTGCTCACTGCAATTGTCAAAATAAGATCCACTGAAATTTCTGGACGAGAAACCACATGGCCCTAAAGAAAGCCATTGAATCCAACCAAAACTCACACTTAGAAACTTAGCAACCAAACCTCTTTCCCGAAGTGGTAACAAAACTCCTGTCAACTCCTCATGATCTGACTGCGACTTAGAAAACCAAGGTATCGTTCATGTACGAACACATACTTGCTCAGGACATCTTTAACACTCTATCCCTCGTGTCCATAATCTTTGCACGTCAATTCAAAAATTCAAACGACATCACTAAGAACTAATAGTGACTGAAATAAGATCTAAAAGTGTCTTAGAGATGCCCTCTTCCTTGATACTCAATTGATTGAAGCCATCACAAAACAACCTTGGTAAACACCACGACACTCTGAAGTTGATCGAACGAGTATCTGATCTCATTATTACCTTAACAAGCTTTCCATGGCTAACACAAAACTCAAAGGTCCATCGTTCTATTTAAGAAGCAGCACAAGTGCTTCCACAATGACATACAGGGACGGACGAAGCCGCTATCAAACAACTCCTGTACTTGGACCTTCAAGTTCTTTTAACCCCATCGAGGTCATCCAAACAAAAATCTTGAGATGGGGTCGCTCCCCAGCTCAAGTTCAACTTAAGAGAACACTGCTCGGGGCGGAGGCAATCTTGTCAGATCCACAAGAAATACATCGGTGAACTTTATCACCACTGGAGCTGAACTGATAGCCCACTCAAAACTTCATACCTCTAATACTGAGGTAATAAATCCAACACTTCCTTAGCTAACTGCTTCCTCACCTTCTCGGTCGAAATCAACAAAAGACTCTCTTTTACTTCCTACCTTTGAGCTAACAGCTCAGCCTTTTGAGATGCCTAAAGAACACTTCCTTACGCTGCTAGCAATCACAACATGGTTCTCTGACAACCCTTCCAAACTAAGAATTGGATACAACTTACTTAGAGGCAACCATGGACGGCATCTAACGATTCCCTAAACACCGCCCTCCAACTGGCTTGACCTCAAACCCATCGAACCTTTAAACTTGATGCTGACTCCCAAAATTAGATGATTTGGTCGTCGCAAACTTTCTCTTTTGCCAAACAACATGAGTGAGCTCCTTGGAAAAACTTGCAAGCCCAATTAGTTACATAAACTGACACTGCATCATTCCCCTGCTGAAAGAAGGAGAACTGAACTAACACCCTCTGCTTATCAACCTTTGGCAAGCCAAATAGCTCTCTAAGGTCAATCAACTCTGAAACGGTCGAACCCTCTAGGAAAATCAGCATAGACCATTTCCAAACCTTTGTCTCAAACTCTCAAGTGAAACATCACGTTGAACCTCCTACCCCTACTGGGCAAACTTGGTGGTTGAAGATCATCTCGAAGAGCGACAACCACGCCCCAGCTACTAAATGGGTTTTAGACAATCCAAAAAGGTGGTAGAGATCCCACTATTAAAACTCTCTTAAGACCTTTGAAAATTCTACCTTTTTTTTTTTTATCACTGCTCAAATCATGAGCATTTGCAACCGGTGTAGACACCTGATCAACCTCCAACACACCCTAAAGAGATCCTTGAAATAGTTTTCTGCAACAACCAGCATCTCATCTTTCACTCAATTCTTGCGCTTGCAGCATCAGCAACAACATTGGGTATCTTTTTTTTTTTCTGATCCAACTCTAGGGTTACACCTCATGCTGACCTCTAGAAAACCGCACCTCAAGACCGGTGCTCCTCTTGAGCTCAAAAATTCAAGCTGCTCAACAGTCCTTGAACCTTTAACAAAATTTCTAGTAACTCTACTAGGAATCTCCACAGTTTACAACATACTTAGGGACATCTCAGTCCCCTCCAAAAGCTTTGGGCTAGCATGCAAGTATGATAATAAGAAATAACATACAATAAACAAACCGCGTTAATCATAACCACGCATGTTTTAAATCCTTAATCCACTACCAAGTTACCTGATGGAGATCAACAGCTGAAGACCATGGGGACCAAAACAACAGCCTACGATGTAAGCTAGTCTACAGAATCTATGACTCTGGGCTCTGATACCAACTGTAACGACCCGACCCAAACTAGGGTCTAAACCTAAGTCCTTAACTCACAATGCATGAAAATAGTATTCGCAATCTCGGGCATGTAAATTTAAAACAAAACTCCTTTAAAACAACTCGGAAGAACAAGGTTATAAGAGATAAATTCATTAAAAACCAGTCTTAGGGTACCCTAAAGTCAAAACAAAAAACTTCGATAAACAGGTTCCATTTATCACACCCTTAAATAGTTCATGCAGAAAGAAGAAATTTAGAAGACTCTAAATGCAGAATAATGCAATGGGTCCCATGGTCATCTTCACTCGTCCGATCACCCATCTCGATAGAATCTCGTAGTACTGTGGGATTCCACAGCGGAAGGGTGAGTTTTGCAACTCAGTAAGGATTCCCCACCTCGGGGTAAAGACATGCATCAAGTCAAAAGCATCACGAACATGCAAGATAGCAACATAATCAAGGGGTCCACAAAACCCGAGCTCCTGGGAGAAAAGGGTTAGGAACCATGTCCAAGATCCACGCCACGCAGAGCGGTCTGAGGCCACAAACCAAAGACCTAAAGGCCAATAGAGACCACAAATCTCTAAGGCAATCTGGGATACCTGCTCCAGGCCGAGGGATCATGCGAGTAGAGAAGCCTGGTAGCTAAGGGACCATAAATCCCACAGGGCTCATACTCACGGTGAGGGTGGATCCAGCACGCTCACCAAAGGGCCACAAACCCAACCACATACCTGGAGAGCACCCTAGGCTACTAGCAAAATGCCGACAGGGCCGTGAGCCTGGTGGGCCAACCATCCACGGGAACCCGACGGCGAGGGACCACAAATCCCCCATCGAGAACGTGTCGGCCACAAACCATGCACATCCGCTTACTAGTATCCTCTATCCGGTCTCCGTGTCTCGTTTGCGTCCAAACGAAGCACCAAGCCGTGCATCAAACATCATGCAAGCCCCCAATGGGACATAAGGACTGTCATGCGAGACCGACTCTATCAATCAACATACAGTAGTTCATGCATGTCCATATAATCAACATAATCTACATGTTTGCCTTAACATGATATCAATCGTATGTTGCATGCCCTCAATATAATCAATGCAAGCAAAAACAACACAGATTATGCCACATCAAACACGTAAGTGAATACAGTCAATCCAACACATGTAATAGCCACGGGCCTCGAGAAGGGGGTAACGGGTCTCTTACCTCGGCCAAGCCACTAACGGCTCTCTCTGAATCCACTAGAAGCTCCAACTAGCCAAACACAACTTCGAGCCCTGAAACGACAAACCGGTCAAAACTAGCACCTTAGACCATCAAAAACAGATTTAGAATATCGAATTTATCAAACCGGGAAGAACCTCGAAAAACGTGTCTCGGAGACACCCGACAGCTACACGTGCCTCACCAACTCGGCTCGAAGAACAGAAATGGTTCGGGTCAAATCTAGTCAGCAAGAAAAGTCAATTGGTCAAAATCTCGTCAAAGTGCCATAAAACCTCAACCATGCTATTTAACCCCAAACCAAACAGCCATTAAACCACCCTTAAATAAATTTTAAACCACTAGTCAAACTATCTCGAATCACAACTTGAATGACTTTAAACTGCAAACCAAACAAGCATAAACCATCATTTAAATATCCTTAAGCTTACAACCAAACATTGCCTACCCCCTAACTTAAATAAGTTTAACTTGGAAATAAACATCCTTAACCATCACTTGAATAGGCATAAACTAACAAACAAACATGGGCAATCCACCATTTAAATATCTCAACACTAGCAAACAAACAATTCTTATTCCTCATTTGAATATCTTTAAACCCATAACCAAGCATGCCTTGTCCATAACTTAAATAAACTTAAGCTTGTAAACAAACAACCTTATCCTTAACTTAAATAAGTTTAAACTTGAACAAACACCCCTTAAACCCCCATTTAAATAACAAAACCCAACTTCCAAACACCCACCTTCTTCTTCATTTGACCACCATTTTCACTCTAACTCAAAAATAAGAGAAAGAAAGAAGGGAGAGAGAGTCTTACCCACACCACCTGCGACGACCGGGCGGTGACGACCGACCGACGACGACGACACACGAACCACGCAGCTACACACACACGCCGCGCGGCAGCGCGCAGCGACTCCCGGCACCGCTCGCGCACTACCCACCACGCGCACACGCGACCGACAACCACTACTTTGCTTTCGCGCCACCCACCCGCCCGCACACACACGCGACAGACAACTCGAGCCGCACACGCATCGCCGAGGACCGCTCCACGCGAGCTGCAACCTCGCCGACCAACTCATTGCACGCCCGCTCGCGGCGCTTCTCTACCGCACACACACGCACGCCCTCGGCACAACCCCGACGCGCGCGCCGACCCACACACGCGAAGATCCTCCTCCACGCCGACTCGCACGCAACAACCCGACGACGATGCTGCTTGAACCACGGTGAATCGAACCCACGCGGTGGCTGAACATCGAACTTCAATGAGCCTCAAAGTGAAGAAGATGATGAATAGTAGCTGCGTGAACAGTAACTTCTAGGCCTAGGGATTGAAACTTTTCAATAAATAACAATGGTTTAATGACCAATTTGCACTTCAATTTGAAATAAAATACAAATAAGCCATCAAAGCATTTTTAAACCAATAAATTCCAATAAGCTGTGTTATTAGAAAATGCATGTTGTAACCTTTCAAATTTCATCATCTTAGGTCCCAAATTTCAACATTTTTCGACTTGGAAAGTCTTTTCACAAATTGGTAATTTTATTAATCCCTAACTCTTTTTAGTCTCTTGTTATCTTATTTCTTCACAAATGCATGTTGTTAACCTTTCAAATTTGTGCATTTTCTTAAAGTCATTGTTTGTTTGATTTGATTATTTGATTGAATTGTGCATTTTTTGTTTTGATAGCCATTTTCACTTGGAAAGCTCACTTTTGTAATGAAAATGGCTATGAAAACAACAAATGCACAATTTGTATTGTAGCTTGATTCAAAGTTTCCTTCTATTCGCTCAAAATTGTATTATAGCTTGATTCAATGCATGATTTGAATTCTATACTTTGATTATGGAGTTAGCTAGATTCTGTTTTTTTTTTCTTATTTAAGTTGAGTTATATATGTGACTAGATTCTACTTTGTTTAAAAAAAATTTGTAGGTTAAGTTTCTCCTAGTTGACTAGATTTCTAACATGGCTATGGATAAGTCGTGGATGTTTAAGGATCGGATGTCACACGAATACGGTTTAGGATAAGCAATGCAATACGACATTCAAAAGGTTTAAATGTCGTTTGTTGTCTATGTTTGAAATGTGTGAACGCCAAGTACCAAAGTATGAATGTCATTAGGGACCATTTATTTTTTCATGGGATCGATCAAAGTTATAAGACATGGATTTGGCATGGATAACCAGTATCGAAGACAAGAAACATGGAAAGTGTTTCAATAGATGATGAAAATTTGGATGACCTAGATGACCCAATAGGGATGTTTGAGGCTGCACAAAATTACTTTAACGAAAATTCTCCTATATTTGAGGAAATATCAACATTGATTAAACTTTTTAATTTGAAAGCAAAGCATGGATGGAGAGATAAAAGCTTCTCAGAGCTGTTACAATTCTTGACCGCTTTATTGCCTAGTCGTAATGAAATTCTGATATCTACCTATTATGCGAGAAGATACCTAGGTACCTTAGGAATGAAGTATGAAAAGATCCATGCGTGCATTAATGACTATTGTTTGTATCAAAAAGAACTTGTCGATGCAGAACTGGGTCCTACATGTGGAACATTGAGATGGAAGGTTAAGAAGAATATGAAAGAAAGAGTAAAAAATATTCCAGCAAAAGTCATGTGGTATTTCTCTCATATTCCAAGATTTGAACGAATGATTTGAAGTAAAGAAACTTCGAAATCATGAAGTCCATGTCCACCGCATTTAAGACATTCAGATACAATCTTAACAAAGACTACATCAGGCCATTTCAGGAACAACCTGAGATATTAAGAACTTCACCCGCTGAATACGCTTTCATAACGCAAAATCAATGGGATCAATTTGTGGACGTCAGACTGTCAGAAGAGTTTCAGGTAACTACTTTTTCTTGTATTAGTTTAATGGTTACAACCTATTGTTAATCTAATTATATATATCTTATACAGAAAATTAGTGAGGAGAAGAAAGAGTTGCAAGTTAAACAAAAGTGTCCTCATCATATGGCTCGAAAAGGATATGCTCAGCTCGCTTAGGACCTAGTAAAGAACTATGAACTAAACTCTAAGGATATTATATATTTGTACTTTATACTAATGCATGTGTGTGACAAATTGAAATTGTAGAATATAGATATAAAAGAACATCTCGCTGCCCGTGCAGATCTATGGAAAGAAGGTCGAAAGAAGAAGTGTCATGATCCGAATGGGAAGAGTAAAGAGTGCGTTGACGAAAGCACAATTAAAGTGGCCAGCCAAATTGTAAGTTGCAGCTACACATTATTCGTGTTAATCTCTTTTATGGTTTAATTTTAAATATTTGGGTGTTAATTATCTAATAATGTTTTTGCTACAGGATCAATTGCAAAGTACGAATGAAGGTCGGGGCGTGTTGATTGATGCATTGGGAGCGCTAGAACATCGAGGGCGTGTCAGGGGAGTGGGACGATTTGTAACTCCATCATTTTTCTTCAAGATGGGTAATCTGAATTCTCAAATGGGCCAACAAAGAGAAAAGCAAGTCGATCTCTCTCAACCATTAGACTCTCCTTGTGAAGGGAGTACTAGAGATGCCTCAAGGGAAAAGCAAATCCTATACCAATTCGTCGTCATTGGAAAACTCGATGGTCATCCTGATGTCCCAATCGATTTAGGAGAAGTAAGTGTCACACACATTCTTTAATTGAAGAATACATTTCAATGAATGTACACTAACTATGATTTATTATTTCTTTAAAGGGTATGCCATGTGAGCTTGTTGTTGAATATGGAGGTCTAGTTGTTGCCGTTGGTACCGTGTTTGAATCGAGTGGTTCATCTAATACGGTACACGGTCATCTCTTAAGGAAACACAACGTGCGCGTCTCAGTCGATATGGTCTTTACAGGCAATGCTAACTTAGACCTACTAATTCCCATAAATGTAGGAACTTCAATACCTTGGACAAGCTGTTAAATCTTTTGTGCCATGGCCAAGATCATTGATCGGGACACCTACAACATCCAAGAAGGTATATAATTTCACATTATACCTTTTTAATTTAGTGATTAATGTTTCATGCTAATATTATAATGTTTATTGACATGATAGGCGCACTATGAACCTAAGAAAACCACTAGTAAGAAGGATGTATCAGATTCACACTCTCGCCAATCAAACACATCAGTTCCAAACATCATCAGGATGTTACATACTTATGCTGAAACTAAACTGGGTGTTGGTGGCACAGCTTGTATACCAATTCCAAGAAAATTGTTAGGTAGTGTAGTGCCCGAGTACTGTTTTCTTCCTCAAGATGATATTTTAGAATATTGTAGTATGGAAGAAATAGGCTATCCTCCCGTATTTTGTTACATCTTGTAAGTTCCCATTGTTTTTTCCAACTATTATTTGTTTGTCTGGTTTAATAACGTCTAAACAATCGATTTCAGTAACTTATGGTCCACTTGCGATGAAGAGACGCTAGATAACTACTTACTAATAGATGGTAGTGAGTTTGAATCGGCTTTTACTAATAAGAATGAAGAATCTCGGGTTTCAATTATAGCCAATAGGTTAGACGAGTTGACTAATCTTAATCAACGAGTTTTCTTTCCCTTCAATAGCGGGTACGTGTTCTAAATTTTGCATTTTTTATACCCTATATTAATTATGTCTATACCAGTATTTGAATATTCGTTAAATTGTATAGGAACCACTGGATTTTGACCATCATAATTCCAACTGAAAATACATTGTATGTATTCAACTCGCTCGGTCAAAATCCATTCAATGAGACTTTAGTTCGTACCATCAATCAGTAAGTTTCTAAATTAATGAACTTTGGAACGTCGAATTTATTTTATTAATTTAAATGACAACTTTCAACTTCATTAATATAGTGCCTACCGAGTATGGCAATTGAGACACAAGTCAAAGGCCGTAAAATTAAAATAGAAAACTGTGAAGGTAAACTTGATTCCATATTCTTTTAATAATTTTTTGGTCATTTTTTGTCATTATTATTTATATATCTGTATCATACTAATTAAGTATGTAACTATTTTGTTTCACTAGTCAAGGTAGTGGAACAATATTATGTGGATTCTACGTCCAACTGTTCATGCGGAAGATGATATACAACACATCCACGCACGTATCGAAACTTGTAAGTTTTGTTTTATACATTTTGTTTAGATAAAACCATATATATAAGATACACTAGCTAATTGGGTGTTCTTAATTATATGTCTTTAAATTTGTAGTACATCGCCGGTCCGACCACATTCACTCAAGCCGAGATTGATGAGGTACGAGTAGAATGGGCCAAATTCATAGGTAGACATTTGATGCAGAATTAGTGTATGTAGTTTAGTTTTTTGTTTAGATCTTTGTTTAGGTACATTGGAGATCGTTGTAGTCTAGTTATTTTTTTAGATCTTTGTTTAGAAAAGAAATAAAGTTGTTTAGGTATGGAGAAAGAATGAGTTACTCTGACTGAACTGAATTTTGTATTCTGCATTATATACAGGTAATTGTTGAATATAGCAGGTACTGAATTTTTTGGGAATCGCATTATTGTGTTGTTATGTTGTCCAAATTTTTGGTGCACATAATGCAATATCATGTGTAGACAAAGTAAATTAGAAGTTTAGAATTTCATGCAGGAGTCAGTGGTCATTAGATATTTTGTAAGAAAAGTTTCATCTGGTACTCAGGGTGGTTAAATATCATTTGAAGACATTAATTCTTTTCTTTTTTTATAAAGTAGAATGACTTTTAGTGGCAGGCACAATATATATGCCTTTGTGCCCTTTTTTTTTGTAATTAAGTGATAACGTATTTTAATGGCGGGCACAAAACAGATGACCATTTTCCAAAACAAATAACCCAGACCATTTTTCTGGATTTTTTTTAAAAAAAAAAACACAAAAGCATTCATGGCGGGCAGGATGCACGCCATTGTAAAGTTTAAATGACGGGTGGGCGCGCGCGATGGAATATTTTTTATGGCGGGGACAACGTTGTAAGGGACCGACCCGAATGGGGCACTAAATGGGCCCTTATCCCAATACATGCATTCAAACTAAAGAACATTTAAACAGACATGATTTCGGATTCCAATTAAAACAAAAACATTCAAAATAACTCCTTTAAAAACTAGACAATTTCCCTGGAACCTGTCCCTGTTTCCAAGCACCTGTTCCAAGATAAATACATTTCCAAAGTTTACTCGATCGAGAGATTTACTAAAAGCCATTCAAAACTCATTCGGATACAAAATGCTTTGGAATCCACAAATATTTACAAACATCCTAGGGCTCCGTGCCCGACTACATGCATTCAGGGGAAAACAAAACACACGAGAGTCATAATACAAAAATCAGAGTTGGAAGACTGGGCCCCATGATCACAGCTCCTCCTTCAGGCATCTTGTCGCGCACCACGATTACCTGTGGAAAACCACAGAATAAGGGTGAGTAACGAATTACTCAGTAAGAATCCCCAACCGGGTACAATACGATATACATGGTCATCTCGATGAGCGTATGCAAGCTATGAATATAAACACGAGAATAGAGCACATAGCTTAGCCCATACTTGGGCCTCGGATGCCAACTAGGGTCTTAGTCCGAAATAATATCATCACGCATCCAATATATAAGTCGCCCTATACGAGAAACAAGTCCCGCCTCGGCTGCTCTCTGTCGACGAAAAGGTACACTCGCTCACAATCCCGAGGAGCTCTCCACGGTCGCGCAGTAATGAGCTTAAGCATGCACCGCGTGCTCTGCCACGCAGAACTATGGGGGTGCCGGAGTGCGGAGGCAAGCGCCCATATCCGATCACCACGCCTAACTAAATCTTTGGATCGGTGTCACTGACATAGGGGTGTGAGACCTGGACACCTAAACTATGTCAGCCTGAACCACCGCACCTGGGGCCAAGGAAAGGTCGTGGTAGGCTTACACCAAGAAGTCGTCCTTGCCTTAACAGGTGGCAATCAGGGGCTACTGCCAAACATGCTGAGGACATGCCGGCTGCCGGGGACGAGGCAATGCCAAGTCATCATCCCGACGGTTGGGGCATTTAACAGTCTGCCACCCTCACCCAAGATTGTAGGGCCTACCGCTCGGATTAGCTAATCCCTCACGGGGTCCAGGGACGGAATGACTTGCTCGACGTCCTTGCCATGGATGCAAGGTTCTTTATGCATCAGGCCCGGATGATGCTATCTACCTGCAATTCTAACCTGCCCTAGCAAACAGCAAACAATTCCATAAAATCCAATACGTGCTCAATAAGAATACAACGAGCCTAGCATGATACTACGAAGCAAGGAACAGATACGAGCATGCTAGAAAGGATCAACCTAGCATGGATTAACATGAGAATTAATCAGGAACAACATGCTAATCGGGAATTCAGAATTGAGTACCTAGCTATACATGTCAATAAACACAAACAAGAAATCAATCAGCAATCACATATAATATCGCAGGGTCCACACAACTCCGGTAAGAAATCTTTACCTTGGTCGGGGACGATTTGACACGAAATCCTAAATTGCGAACGAACCCGAACTAGCTACCGAGAACCTATCAATCACAACAAAAATCACACAATAGGCCTAAATATAATAAAATAAATGAGGCTCAGCTCGGGAGCAACTCACGAGGCACGATTTAACGCACGAACGAGCCGAGACAGCACGAACGGGCAAAGAACGGGCCGGTGTTTGGGCGAGATGGGGCGCAGAAATGGGCGCTCAGGTGAGCCTTGGCGCGCGATTTGGCAGCTGATGCGCGCCGCGAGCGACGAACAGAGCGTTGGGCGCGGACAAGCGGCGTGACACGGAGCTGGGCGAGGCGTGCGCGCGAGCGCGAGGCGATGCGCGGCGCTGCTCGGCGGCAGTGGCTCTGTTTCTGCGCTCGAACAGGGCGAAGAAGAAAATCCGAATTCGAGCGTTTGGCGAAGATTGGACGGCTGATTCGTTGATGGACGAACTCCCCTACACTAGCTACACAAAATCCACAAGAAGCTCACTTCGTCTTGGCGTGTAACGAAAAACCAAAACAGGGAAACGAATTGGAAGGAGAAGAAGAAAGAAGGAACTTACTGGCGTTGGGCGATCGGCGAGGGAGCTCGGCGGGGTGAGGAGTTGCGATCGGTCGAGGAAAGGAGAAGAAATCGCGAGGAGAAGTGAGTCGGTTGGAGGAAAAATTGCGAAGAAGAAGAGAAATGGGGAAGAATCGGGCGAAATTCTCGCTTTTATATAAAAATCCCATCTACGCATGCGGCATATATACCAAATCGCGCGTAGTTTAACAAACACGCCCGATGGCTCACTGGCAAATACCGCGCTAGCACGCGACACGTCCCTAGTTCGAATCTCACTCGACGCGCTATTTAATTCCCTATTTAATTTTACTCTTTCCCAAGCCCAAATGCCTTCACCAAAAATCCCGATCCTATTCAAATTGACTCATAATTATTCCGGCAATTTTCAATTTCAAAACCGGCCCTGTCGGCCCGACCCAAAATTACCAAAATGCCCATGGGCCTCCCGGGAAGACCGGGATGAAATTTCCGGGCCGTTACAATACTCCCCCCTTATAAGACTTTCGTCCTCGAAAGTCACTTATCTCATCTCATCCTCTCGCTCCCAAGTGGCTTCCTCTGAACTCTGACTCCTCCACTGAACCTTTACCAGCCGGATTTCACGATTACGCAGTGTCTTTGTCTCAAAAGCAAGAATCCCCACTGGTTTTTCCTCGAAGCTCAACTCCTCATTCAGCTGCAAAGGCTCAAAATCCACAATGTGCGATGGGTCCTAGCACATACCGCCTCAACATCGAAACATGAAAAAAGCGTGCCGCGCGACATTGACGGAGGTAGAGCCAACCGATAAGCGACTCAGCCAATCCTCTCCAGAATCTCAAATGAACCAACAAAACGGGGACTCAGCTTTCCACGCTTGCCAAACCTCAAAACACCTCGCATCGGTCGCGACCTTTGGGAATACATGCCGACCAACCTCAAACTCCAAGTCTCGACGCCGAACGCGTCGGCGTAACTCTTCGATCTGCTCTGAGCCACAACATACGAGCTCTAATCTTCGCGCACGGCACCATTGGTCAAGCTGCGACAACTCGGGACCAAAACTCGCCTATCACCAACCTCTTCCTGCAACATAGGAGATCGGCAACGCTTACCATACAAAGCCTCGAATGGAGCCATCTCAATCGCGATCGATAATCGTTGTTATATGCAAACTCCATCGAATCTGAATCTCGGTCCCAATCGCCCGGAAATCTAACACACAAGCCCTCAACATATCTTGAGAATCTGGTTCACCCTCTCGATCATCCCATCGGTGCGAGGTGAAAAGTCAGGCTGAAGCCGCACTCGCGTGCCTAAACCCTTCTCGGAGCGCTCTCGAAACGAGAAGTGAACCTTGAATCACGGTCGATACGATCCTCACAGGCACACCGTGATAGCGAATGATCTGCTCCAAAAACAACTGCGCCCACTGTTCCACGGTATAAGTGTCTCTACCGGGAATGAAGTGTGCGCTCTTAGTCAATCGATCGACTATCACCCAAATCTGAGAGAACTTCCTCGGAGTCCTCGGCAAGCCAGAAATAAAGTCCATGGAGATCTCTTCCCATTTCCACTGAGGTACACTCAGCGGCTGCAACAAACCGGTTGGTATCTGCCTGGGTGCCTTCACTTGCTGACAAGTGAGACATCGGCTGACAAACTCCGCAACATCCCTTTTTAAACCCATCCACCAGAATGTCTACTTAAGATCCTGATACATCTTGGTACCCCCGGGGTGCCAAGCAAACGGAGAACTGTGGGCCTCTGAGAGCAGCTCTGCTCGCAATCCTGCGACATCCGGAACACACAAACGGCCTCTGTACGTCAGCCCACTTTCTGGTGAATACACAAAATCAAAATCTCCATCAGCACTAACTTTGTCAAATAATCTTTTAAGTGCGGGGTCACTCAGCTGACTATCCATAATCCGTTGTTTAATCGATGGTTGGACTGTCAACTGAGCCACTCTGGCAGTAACCTCACCTAACAACACTGCAATCTCAGCCCGCTCGAACTCTCTCCGTAATCTGGGCTGGGAGCTCAACAATACCGCGGAGTGCGACGTCTTCCTACTCAGAGCATCGGCTACAACATTGGCTTTACCAGGATGGTACAGAATCTCGCAGTCATAATCTTTCACTAACTCTAACCATCTCCGCTGTCTCATATTCAACTCCTTCTGAGTAAACAGATACTTGAGGCTCTGGTGATCGGTAAACATCTGGATCCGCTCACCATACAGGTAGTTCCTCCAAATCTTCAGTGCAAACACCACTGCTGCCAACTCCATATCATGAGTCGGATAGTTCTGCTCATATGGTTTCAGCTGACGGGAAGCATAAGCAATGACCTTCCCGTGCTGCATCAACACACAGCCCAACCCAAACTTGGAAGCATCGCTGTAAACCACGAAACCACTGTCCCCCTTCGGGATCGCCAACAGTCTTGAAGTCAAATCTGCGCTTGAGCCGAAAAAGCTCTCATCACACCTACCGTCCCAAACAAACTCGACACCCTTCCTCGTCAGACGAGTGAGGGGCGAGGCTATGGCGGAAAAGTCCTTAACAAACCGACGGTAGTAACTCGCCAGCCCCCGTAAAGTCTGCGTATCTCGATAATCAAGTCGGCTGGCCCACGAACTCACGGCCTCAATCTTTGCAGGATCCACAGCTATACCATCTCTCGAGACTACGTGACCTAAGAAGGCCACTTGTTCCAACCAGAACTCACATTTGGAAAATTTCGCATAAAGCTGGTTTTCCCTCAAGGCTCTCAACACTTGTCTCAAATGTCCTGCATGATCCTCCCTGGTCCGCGAATAGATCAGAATATCGTCAATGAACACGATGACGAAGCTGTCCAAAAATGCTTTGAACACCTTATCCATCATGTCCATGAACGCTGCTGGTGCATTAGTCAATCCAAACGACATGACCCCAAACTCGTAGTGCCCATATCTAGACCTGAACGCTGTCTTAGGAATGTCGGCGTCCCTAATCCGCAACTGATGATACCCGGATCTCAAATCTATCTTGAAGAACACAGAAGCTCCCTGAAGTTGATCGAACAAATCATCGATACGGGGCAACGGATACTTATTCTTCACTGTCACCTTATTAAGCTCACGATAGTCAACGCATAGGAGCATCGAGCCATCCTTTTTCTTCACAAACAACACTGGCGCTCCCCACGGGGACACACTCGGACGAATGAATCCTCGATCTAACATCTCCTGCAAATGAACCTTGATTCCTTTAGCTCGGTGGCGCAATACGATCACGGAGCCTTCGAGATAGGGAGGGTCCTGCTCGAGCTCAATTGTGAAGTCAACCTCTCTCTTCGGGGCAACCCGGTAATTCCTCGAAACACGTCGGCAAACTCCCGCTGCGCCGGCACTTGATCAATAGTCGGTGAGGGACGGCTCTCTCCGACAATTTGGCTAGGTAGCCCCAAGCTCCATGAGCTAGCAAACGACGGCTTTCACGGTGACACCATCGGCGGGCAAACTCCACCTGGACTCCACGAAACTTGAAGTGGGGCCGACCAGTAGCTGAACACTACTTCCTTCCGGTGGCGGTCAATCAATGCATGGTTAGCGGCTAACCACTCCATACCAAGAATCACATCGAAACCACTCATGGGTAGAACTATGAGCGTAGCTACCAAAGACTCTCCTGATATCTCGATCCGGCCATCCTTAATCTTATCTTTTGCTAACATATTAACTCCCAAAGGAGTTGCAACAGATAATTCAAAACCTAAAGGCTCTAATCTCAACCTAGCATACTCGGCCAAACAATACAGATACAAACGAGTGCGTAGGAACCAGCAGTCAAACAAGACAAATGCACAATGATCCAAAACAAGAAGCGTACCTACCATCAAGCGGCATCTCGCGCTCGCTCGGCCTCCCGACGGTTCGTAGCGAACACCCGACCTGCTGCTGCACAGACAGTGAATCGCCATAGCTGGGTGATCACAAGAATGCAGATCATATGCCCCTCCTTTCCACATCGGAAACACCGCTGGGCCGGCCTCGACAAGCTCCGAAGTGGACTCTTCCACAAGTGACACAGCGGGAATCGCCTAGGACCGCCTGCGCGAGGCTGGAATCGAGCCGGAATCCTCGGCGATCCTGCTTCGGCGCGCCGCTTGGCGGCGCGCGCCGCCTCTCAACTCTCAAACCTCCTCTTACGCCCCTACTACACCGGAACAGACGGCCGCACCGGAGCGCGCGCGCCGGTCCGCTCAACAGGATACTTTCCATTGTAAATAGTGGCGGTGAATGCTTTAGCATAAGTGATAGGGGCGAGCCACGACATCCTGAGACACACTCGCCTCGGACTGAAAATGAACTTCCGAAATTTTCAACTCGGGGTTGCTATCACCGCGAGCAAAATAGCCATACTCAGAAAACTTCCTCTCGTACTCCTCTATAGAATCGAACCTGCTGCTGCAGACTCGGAAAAGCGCTACCATCTTCTCTTGAGCCTCATCGCTAATGTACTTGGCTTTAAATTCTGTCTTGAAGAACTCCCGTGTAGCGGTGGAGACCCACCGGTCTCTCACTCGGTGGTGGACTCCACCACCATCTAGCTATGCCCCCTAACACATGGGCTGCACGCATCGGCCTCTGCACATCGGGGCACACCATAATCAAGAAGGTGTACTCCAAATGGGCAATCCATCCGGCCTTTGCTAAAGCATCACCAGAGCGGCCAAACTTATCGGGGTTCCATTTTACGAAATCCTTCAACCATTTACCAAGCTCATTGGCACCTTCCGCCACTACGCCTCAAAGGTCTGGCTCTCTGCGGAGTCAAAAGGGTCTTCTTTGCGCCTCTTTGAACCAAACGAGTCACCGCTCGATCTCGAGCTCGGGACTCTTCCCGCCGTCTTTGCCAACAAAGCTCGGGTCTCGCCCTCTGGCCACTCAAAGAGTCGACTACCATAGACCTCATAGAATTAGCAACTTCTGCTCCAGGAGCAGTCTCACGGCGCACAGTCGCCTCAATGTCTACTCTGGGCTCAACAGGAGGAGCTACAGGTGGAATGCTATCGGTCTCGGCTTGGGGCGATGTCCTCGCGGTGTCGATCCGATCCGATCGACACCTCGGCCTCCTCTCGGGCGTCCTCTTCCTGCGCGGGTAATCGGCATGCTTGGCGATCTACACCCAAACCAATAACGAGTCGAGAACACGCTCGTCTCGCTCCACAATACTACACAAGGCATACATTAGATGACAGTATTGTAAATTCTTAACCCTTTTTCTCAACAACAAATTGTAAACTTAGGCGTACTGATGACTCCGAGTGCTAGTGATCATGGGAAAACGACCTACAACAACGAGTCATACTACTGAATTTATGACTCGAGCTCGATACCAACCGTAAGGGACCGACCCCGAATGGGGCACTAAATGGGCCCTTATCCCAATGCATGCATTCAAAGTAAAGGACATTTAAAATGACATGATTTCGGATTCCAATTAAAACAAAAACATTCAAAATAACTCCTTTAAAAACTAGACAATTTCCTGGAACTCGCCCCTGTTTCCAAGCACTGTTCCAAGATAAATACATTTACAAAGTTTACTCGATCGTAGATTTACTAAAAGCCATTCAAAACTGTTCGGATACAAAATGCTTTGAATCCACAAATATTTACAAACATCCTGGGGCTCCGCGTGCCCTACTACATGCATTCGGGGAAAACAAAACACACGAGAGTCATAATACAAAAATCGAGTTGGAAGAGATGGGCCCCATGATCACGCTCCTCCTTCGGGCATCCTGTCGCAAGCACTCGATTACTCGTGGAAAACCACGAGAATAAGGGTGAGTAACGAATTACTCAAGTAAGAATCCCCAACCGGTACAATACGATATACATGGTCATCTCGATGAGCGTATGCAAGCTATGAATATAAACACGAATAGAGCACATAGCTTAGCCCATACTTGGGCCTCGGATGCCAACTAGGGTCTTAGTCCGGAAATAATATCATCACGCAGATCCAATATATAAGTCGCCTATACGAGAAACAAGTCCCGGCCTCGGCTGCCTCTCTCGTCGACGAAAGGTACACTGGCTCACAATCCCGAGAGCTTTCGATCGGCGTAATGAGCGTAAGCATGCACCGCGTGCTCTCTGCGAACTATGGGGTTGCGGGTGCGGAGGCAAGCTGCCCATATCCGATCACCACGCCTAACTAAATCTTTGGATCGGTGTCACCGACATAGGGGTGTGAGACTGGACACGTAAACTATGTCGGCTGAACCACCGCACCTAGTGCCAAGGAACGGTCGTGGTAGGCTTACACCGTGAAGCCGCCTTGCCTTAACAGTGGCAATCGGGGGCTCTCGCCAAACATGCCGAGGACATGCCGGCCGGCTGGGGGCGAGGCAATGCCAAGTCATCATCCCGACCGTTGGGGCATTAACAACTGCCACCCTCACCCAAGATTGCAGGGCCTACCGCTTGGGTTAGCTAATCCCTCACGGGGTCCAGGGACGGAATGACTTGCTCGACGTCCCTGCCATGGATGCAAGGTTCTTTATGCATCAGGCCCGGATGGTGCTATCTACCTGCAATTCTAACCTGCCCTAGCAAACAGCAAACAATTCCATAAAATCCAATACGTGCTCAATAAGAATACAACGAGCTTAGCATGATACTACGAAGCAAGGAACAGATACGAGCATGCTAGAAAGGATCAACCTAGCATGGATTAACATGAGAATTAATCAGGAACAACATGCTAATCGGGAATTCAGAATTGAGTACCTAGCTATACATGTCAATAAACACAAACAAGCAATCAATCAGCAATCACATATAATATCGCAGGGTCCACACAACTTCGATAAGAAATCCTTACCTTGGTCGGGGACGATTTGACACGAAATCCTAAATTGCGAACGAACCCGAACTAGCTACCGATAACCTATCAATCACAACAAAAATCACACAATAGGCCTAAATATAATAAAATAAATGAGGCTCAGCTCGGGAGCAACTCACGAGGCACGACGAATGCACGAACGAGCCGATTGCACGAACGGGGCAGCAACGGGGCTGGCTGGGCGAGATGGGGTGCAGAAATGGGCGCGCTGGGTGCGCGCGCTGGGGCGCGGACGAGCGTTGGGGCGCGAGCTACGAGCGGACGAACAGAGCGTTGGGCGCGGACGAGCGGCGTGACACGGAGCTGGGCAAGGCGATGCGCGGCGCGGCTCGGCGGCAGTGGCTCTGTTTCTGCGCGCGAACAGGGCGAAGAAGAAAATCCGAATTCGAGCGTTTGGCGAAGATTTGACGGCCGATTCGTTGATGGACGAACTCCCCTACACTAGCTACACAAAATCCACAAGAAGCTCACTTCGTCTTGGCCGGCAACGGCGAAACCAAAACAGGGGAAATGAATTGGAAGGAGAAGAAGAAAGAAGGAACTTACTGGCGTTGGGCAATCGGCGAGGGAGCTCCGGCGAGGGTGAGGAGTTGCAGTCGGTCGAGGGGAAAGGAGAAGAAATCGCGAGGGAGAAGTGAGTCGGTCGGAGGAAAAATCGCGAAGAAGAAGAAGAGAAATGGGGAAGAATCGGTCGAAATTCTGCTTTTATATAAAAATCTCACTGCGCACGGCATATATACCAAATCGCGCGCGTAGTTTAACAAACACGCCCAGTGGCTCGGCTTGCAGCGCCCCCTGCCTAGCACGCGACACGTCCCTGGCTCGAATCTCACTCGATACGCTATTTAATTTCCTATTTAATTTTACTCTTTCCCAAGCCCAAATGCCTTCACCAAAAATCCCGATCCTATTCAAATTGACTCATAATTATTCCGGCAATTTTCAATTTCAAAACTGGCCCTGTCGGCCCGACCCAAAATTACCAAAATGCCCCTGGGCCTCCCGGGAAGACCGGGATGAAATTTCCGGGCCGTTACAAACGTGCGCTATGAAAACAATTTAATGGCGGTTTTTGCCCGCCATGGATTTTGATAAATTAATGGCGAGCATTGCCCGCCATTGATTGTACGCGTGCCAGCGTTGTTTTTCGATGTCAGCGGTATTGATGGCGGGTTCGCGTCCGCCATTAATGTTATATAATTGAGAGATATGCCCGCCATTGATGCTTGATTTTCTACTAGTGACTCTAATTGTCCATTCTGTTTATATAAATTTGAGCTGGGATCTGAAGCCAAAGAGATGCCATGTATTCATATTTATCACACCAATTGCACTCTTCCTTAGCTTGTCCAGCACAATACTTCTCCAGCTTGTCGACTCGATCGATGAGGAGGTTTGCGTTCCTAGAGTTTTTTTACTCCTTAAAATGTAGTCACTCGTTTTAGCAGCGGGATTTATGGAAATGGCGCATCTATAAACCACGAGCAAGATAATTAAATGAGTTAGGGTGGGTTTGGGCCTCCAAGAATAAGGAGGAGAATGAGAATGATAATGATTCCTTGTATTTGAGCCACCAAAAATCATTCCCTCCATAATCACATTTTCCAAAATTCAGATTTTTTTTTCATTCTCCTTGTCCTCGTAACTACTTTTATTCTTTCCTTCAACAACTTTTTATATATAGCATCATTATTTTTCACACTGATCATATTCATTATTTTTATTTTTTTCATAATCATTCCTTTCACTTCAAACACAAATAATCATTCCTCTGATAACCATTTCCTTCACCCCAAATACAAATAATCATTCCTTTCATAATCATTCTTTTACCTACATATTCTTCCTCTAATTCTCATTTTTCCATAACCACTACCATTCCTTTTTCCAAAACACATCTGTCTCATTTCAATTATTAATTATATATTAGCTCTTCTCTACTTTTTTTTTCCCAAACACATCTGTCTCATTTCACTTATTAATTATATATTAGCTCTTCTCTACTTGAGCATTATATGTGAAACCTATGTGTTCACAACAAATAGGCAATAAATAATAAGAATCTGCTCTAGAGCTGCTCCCCCCACCCCATTGGTGTATATGATATAAAAAGGATCATCCTCTGCTGCTTGTTTCAATTCTATTGAGAAGCCATTATTTCCTCTTTGTTTTGTTTTTTTTTTAATATCGGTGACTATCCGAGCATGCGCACACCTCGACTATCGTCATGGTACATATTACCTGATCCTACAATATTTTTATGTCAAAGAAATTTATAAAAAAATAATACTAAGTAGGTGGCCATTGTCACTTTTTAGTTATTTAAAGTCCGCTTAAAAGCTAAGTCACTCCATTAATTATTCAAAACCAAATAGTCTAATTTCACGCGCGACCTGCATTATGATAGTTATAGTTCAATTGTTAGACATATATTCTTGACCAATAAATTTAAAATTTAAATCAATCTTAACATAGCTCAACTGATCTAGACATGCTCAATTGATTAAAATGTTATAAATTTATAATCACTATTTTATAGCTTGAATTCAAAGAGTATTTATTGTTTTTACATCTGTGATACCATATACATTCACTTATTGTATCAAAGATTCTGGCATATGGGCTGAAATGACAATCGCTTGTTTCTTACTTTATGGCTTTTGAGTTTCATGATTTAACCTTTTTTTCTCTTCGTTTGTCTATTTCACCTTTTTATAAAGGCATAAATATTCTTGAGGTGGGATAAAGGATGTTCATTCTTTTTTTCATTTTAAATAGAGATAAAGAATAAGTGCTTAAATAAATACATTATTGGTTAATATTTTGGTTCCAAACTTTCAACTTTGTTCCATTTTAATTCATAAATAGTTAAATGTCTAATTTTAATCCTTACATTTTTATGTTTGATTAACTGGTCTTGATTTTCAAGTTTCTTCTATTTTGATGGCTCAATTTTTAAATGTTCAATTTTAGTTCCTAATTATTTTTTTAAAAAAAAAAAAACTTAAAATTGGCTCTTTTTGAATTTATTTTTTGTTTATTTTCTTTAAAACATTATCATCTTACTTTACCAAATTTTAGAAATATATTCACATTTTATCTTTAATTATATTAAATTTATTAACATTATTTATTAACGTTAACATCAATATCTTTCAGAATTTCCTCTACCTCACTCGTTCTTCCCCTTATTCTTATTTGTAGCTTTTGTTTATCATAGAGACCAATTAGAAATTTGAAAATTTAATGACAAAAAGGAACAAAATTGAAAATTTAGGAACTAAAATTGGATATTTAATCATTTATGGACCAAAATGAAACAAACTAAGTCTCCAAGGAGTAGTCTAGCGGTTGAGACTAAGGACTTCAAGGCAAAGTATCTCGGTGCCACAGTTTAGGGACGGGCCAGTGGCTTCCCGGGTATAGGGGAGTGAAGCTCGGATTTCCCGATTTAAAAAAAAACAAACTCAAAATCTAGTCACCAAAATCATATTTTAACCTACATTATTGGTCAATGTAGTTTTGCTCGAACAAGCAAAACTCGACCCCTTCGTTTTCAACATATATGATTACAAATTTAGGATGTAAATTGATAAAATTAAATAAGTTTAAGGTCAAATGGACTTAGCGATAACTAGCATATATATCATGAGATTGTATTCTCAAAATCTTGACTTAGCAATAACTAGCAAATATTGTTGTTGTACTAAAAAAAAATCTAAGTTTAATTGTAAGAAATGTTTTTCATCTACCAATGGGTAATTTACAACAATAAAAAAAAATCTAAATTTAATTGTAAGAAATGTTTTTCATCTACCAATGGGTAATTTTTGGGCTAGGATGATGATGATTATGGGAGATAATTCTCATACTCACATTTCGACAACAAAAAATTCATTTTTTTCCTAACTTTATCCTCTTATAATCACTTTTCATTATCTCAATAATTATTTTTTATTTTCTTTATAATTACTTTCCATTCTTTGTATAACTAATATTCAATCTTCTAATATTTTATTTTTTTTCATAATTATTTTGTCCTCATTAATTATTCTTTTCAACATAATATAGATAATCATATTACTATTTCTCACTTCTTTATTAATTTTCATCATGTTCTTAATCATTCTCATTTTTCTTAATACAATATCTAGTTTTTTTTTGTTAGTCATAATATTTTCGATGGGAAAAATGGTGTCATTTCCAATAAAACACATATAATGAATTAATTTACAACCCTTTGTTTCTATATGATTGGAACTGATATCATGACGAGATGGAACCAATTAATGTTAAAATTAGATACTTCTCTAATTCATTCTAAAAAAGATACTTCTCTAATTCATTGTTTTCAAATCCTCATATCTAACTATGTTTAAGTTGATATAATATAAAGTAAAGTATGAGTTTGTTTTTATTCGTTAGTTCCACTTCAAAATTAATTCACAAGAAGGGAAATCGCTCATATCTTTTACATATCATTATAAAGTTTCTACTTTTTCCAAAGTGAGATTTTTAACATTTATCATACTAAATTATATTTTTGCACATGAACTATACTTGTATCACGTACATAATGATTGTATAAACGATGTATATTGCATATTTTACAAAAAAAAACGTAAAATATTCTTGTAGGAATTCGCTCAATACTGCAACAATTTCTGTTGTCTATTTAATTAAAGTTATATATATATATATAAATACGTTATCCATTGCAAAATTTTGGATGCTTTTTTTCGTATTTCAATTCTATCGTTCCTTGCATTATTTATTTCACTAATTAAAGATTATTTGTTACATTGATTGAACACTACATGTATATTGATTAAAGGCAATACATTGGTTGACGTTAAAAGAGTTTTGGGTTCTTCAAAACTATAGAGGAACGAAAATTCCTTCGAAAGATACACTCAACTATTACAAAGTTAGAATTTTTTATCATTTGAACTATGTTGTTAGTAGTTAATAATTTCTAATATCCAGACTCGAACTTGTGATCGTGGAGTTGAAATGAATTAACACCAAACAAGATAATCAACTGTGTCACTGATGCTCGATAGTTAATAATTTATTTAAAAACCATAGGTAACCTCTCATTTCCTACCAGGATGGTATCAGACCAATAATAAAGATAGTTTAATCTGTGAAGTTTATGCTTGAATTTTCCATAAAACAAATCAGACATTTTGATTTGGGAATTTATCGAGCAACACATTAATACCCTTACATAATATTTACGGTACAATTTCAAAAATAATATATCTATAGTACATAATTTTTATCAGTAGAACTCAACCAGTGAAATAACTCTATTACTCAATGAATTCTATCAATAATAAAATTCAATATTAATTTTTTCCTACAAATAAATTAATTTTGATTTTATGGTACAGAGGAAAATACTTTGTCTTTTTATTCTACACCCAAAATCCCGTTTTGTTTGTCTATGTAATTTTATAAAAAAAAACTCAAAATAATTCCTACAACTCCCAGTTACTTTTATCCAATTAATTATTTAACATCATCAATGATTTATTAGGTTTTATATATCCATTTATACTTAATTAGGTTTTATATTTTTTAATCATAAAAATCAAATTTATAACTAGTTTAATAATAAAAAAAATATATATCATAAAAATTTAAGAAGGGATGGGTTTAATATATAGTGGCACCTACTCAAAAATCATTTTTTGAAGTATAAACAGATCGAGAAAACTTAAAAAAGAAAAAACAGATCGAGAAAAAAAAACCAAAAAACAAAAACTAACTTACAATAGGGCGGGTATAAAATAATAAGCATTATCCTTTTCTTTTTCAAATGAAAATAATAAAATAAAAAAGCATGTATATTTTTCAGATTAACATTCCAAATTCCAACGTAGTAGAATTAAAATATATGTCCACACCGAATGAGTCAATAATTTGATAGTTTTATTGTTTGGTGTTAAATTGAAGAATAATTCAGAATATCATTCTAGACTTAAAGATTAAAAGTCTTAAAATCGAATTTTTCACCTTTAATCTTTGTAATCTAAATAAAATTAGAGATATAATGATTAAAAAAAACTTTATTATAACAATGGGAGTGTGGAATTCAAACCTATCATCAAGATCATTACGTGTACACTAATATTGCTAAATTATTGTTTTTGTTGGTAAAATGCTTTTGAATTATAAAGTATGTATCAAACATATTTCTCCACTTGAATTTTTTTTTAAAATATCTCTAAACTTTATGAAACATTTCAAATTACCACTAAACTTAAACAAGTTTTTAAAAATACTCCAAATTTTAAGATAATAATAATAAAAAGAAAATTTTTGTTGACCGAAAAATTTCAGCAAGTCATAGATCGTCACGTTATTATCTCAAATTTAATGACGAAATTAAATGAAATTTTGAGAAAATATTTGTAAAATTTATTTGAACCAAAAGTTGGGTTTTCTTCAACTTGGGTCAAAATTAAACTAGACCGTAGTTGGTTTAATGAACCGAACCAAAAAGTCAAAATCCAAAAGACCAGGCCCAAGCCCATGATCCATAAAAACTCTATAAATAGAAAAGCTCTCCATTTGAAGGCTCTAGAAATTTGAAGCTCCAGAGAGAATTACACCAAATCGAGAACTCTCCAACAACCTTTAACGATCATCCTGTTCGTCAAGTCAAGAATATACATTCAAAGAGAAAGAATGAACAATTTTATTTTAAAAAAACATACTTGATTAGAAAAAATATATATATTAAAAAATATTCCCACTATTAAATTTAGATGAAAAATGTTCGAATTTTGTTGGAATAATATGTTATCGCCTTTTAAAAACATTAAAAAAGATTTTTTCTTCAAAATGATTATAATATCTTTCTCTCTTTGTATATTTTTGTCTCCATGAAATTTTAATGATAACAAACAGATAATATCATGGTCAGAGTAACAATTTAATTTGGTTTCTAAAAAAACAATTTAATTTAAGATTTCAAAATATAAAATTCATAATCATATTCATTCCTTTTTTTTTTTAGATTATAACAATTGGGGGTGGGGGAGACTCGAACCTAAGACCTCTAGGTCATTAGGTATACATTGATGTCGCTTGAATTACTGCTCTATTAGCATCATATTTAGTCTTTGTAACTCTTCAAAGATGAAAAAAAGATTATATTATTTTTGTGTGAGTTTGAAAACCTAAATAAGTAGATTCAGGTTGATATGTTCACTTCTATAAAATTGAATGATAACATATTATTGCTTTATATTGTGCAATCGATTTCTAATTTAAATTATTTAAATAAGGGAAATTGTGGTAGATGGTCTCTTTTGGGAAAATATTTACAAATCTATGCAAATTTTATAAATATTGCAATCTTATTTTTTATTATTATTATTAATTGAAATACAATTCTCCTTATTCTTATTTTACCCCTACCAACTGGGTGGTAGCCGAAATAAACTTCCGCCTTTTTTTTTACTTACTTTGAAACCTATTATTATTGCAACTAATACATGTTATTTTGTTGTGTTTGCATTTCTTTAACATAGATTTTTTTTTTTTGCCAAAATTAAAACAACAATGAAGAACAAATAAATGGTCTATCTCACATAAAATACTTTTTTTATTATTATTTGTTTTTTATAAAAAAATGTTATTTATTATCTCTATAGGAAAATATTGAAGAAGATAATTTTGAATTATAAATGGAAGTTGAAAAGTGGCATGAAATGAAGATAATTTTTTGTTTTTTAAAAAGTAGTATTTTTCTATTTTAATAAAGGTTGGTTTGCCGTGGGGATATTTGTGTAATTTCATAATAAAATAGACTTCCTTAAAAAAAAACGGTGGATTACTTTTGCTAAAAAAAATAAATTTGAACACGCGTGTAAATCTTTTCTTAGTTTGGTATAACACTGCAAAAAAACCCTCATAATTATTCTAATATTGTATTATCGCAAAATCATTTTTTTCCAATACTTATACTAACATGATAAGATAACACATGAACCTTATTTATTTGAAAATTGTATTTATTTATTAATACATAATTATTGATTTTATGAAACTAACGGTACCTTTTTCACACAATTGTTTTTGAAGTCGAGAAAAATGTTATTTTTTTGCACTTCAATATATTTGAATAATTAAATCATAATTCATTTTTATTTCATTAATGTTTTTTAGTTTTAAAAAAAGGAAATTTTACCAGCTAAGTTCTTCTCACAAAATAATTATTAAAAATATGCAAATTTTAAAGTATTTACATTCATAATCATTGATATATTTTAATACTATATTATAAATACTTATTAATACATGTATTAATCATTAATACGCTTTAATATAATATTATAAATACTTATTAATACTTGTCTTTTTTTTACACGCGTATTAATACATGTATTAATCATTAATACATTTTAACACAGTATTATAAATACATATTAATATATGTATTAATCACTAATACCTTTTAATACAGTATTATAAATATACATTAATACATGTATTAATCACTAATACCTTATAATATATTAATACAATATTAATCATTAATAGATTTAAATACGATATTATCAATACTTATTAATACATATATTAATTATTAATACATTTAATATTGTATTATAAATATTCATTAATATCAATATTATAAGAAAATATGTAACAAATCTCATTAATAAAAATACTACATTTGTTTATTTTTTTTAAGTGTTTATATTTATAATTATTTTCTAAATTTGTCTAATCTTGTAAATTTTGATTTATATAAAAAATAATTGTGAGATAAATACTTATAAATAAAATAGATATCTTAGTTGTGAAATACCTACTAATTCGGTATTTATACTCAAGTAAACAAAATTATAATTAATATGCATCATATGATCAAGACCACAAAAATAACATTAAACCACGAACTCTTATTTATTTGAAAACCAAATTTATTTATAAATACATAATTAAAGAAAAAAATATTTCAAATCAAACTAAAAAAAAAAAAACAAACAAACAAACAAATTATGTAAACCCATTATTTTGGGGGAGATTTTTAAGGAGGTAATTTTGATTAGTAAATTATACGGAAGTTGGAAAAGTGAAGACGATTTTATTTTTAAAAATGGTGATGAGGTGGGTATTTGTGTCTTTTTACATGTAAAAAGAATTTCTATTTCAGGCCGGTTATCTAGTTTTGCTAAAATTTCTATATATGTACATTTTTGCAATTTTTTTCTTTATTTAACTTAATCCTGCATAAAGCCCTTTAAATAATTTAAGTCTCGTTAGTTAATTATTTGGTTTTTTATTTTTGGTTTTTTAAATTTAAACTTATTTTTACTCATATTTCCTACAATATACTCATCTTTCATACAATGTATCAATCGAACGTATGTGAATACTAACTAAATTTAAAAAACAAAAACAACTACTTTTTTTGTTGCCAAATTTTAGTTTGGTTTATTAAGATATAAGTAAAGTGTAGATATCAAGTAAAAAAAATCTATGATAAAATAGTTGTTATATGCTTAAATTTTAAAAATTAAAATTAAAGACAAAATGATTATCAAATGAAATTTTAGCTTCCCAAAAGTTTGATTTTAATACCACTTTCCTCGTATGAAAATAAATTATCATCACACTAGAATTTAGAGTTCATTTTGTGGCATTGCAATTTATTTAAAGTTCTAAATTTCTTTAAATATGAAAATTTAAAGCATGCTACAAGAGACGTGAAAAATACTAAGTAGATTGACCGAATATTTAATTTAATTAATTTTAATTATCGGACTAACAATTTAATTAGTTAAAATTGCATTCAAGAACTTTTTAAAAAAAAAATTAAGCCTACAAATACTATTCCAACATATGGTTTCATTACTTTATAATCTACATTTTACTAGTGTTTTATAAAACCAAAGCAAACCAATTTTTGAAGCTGAAAAAATAGTTTTAAATACTTATTTTAGTTTACGGGATTTGGTTATGATTTACTTACTCCCTTAAAAGAAGATAAAATCTTAATATTCAAGTTAAATAAATATAAATTTAAATTCTAAACAATTTGAATAAATACAAATTTAAATTCTAAAAACGGATCTAAACGACTAATATTGACAAAAAAATAATCCATACATTAAATTCCAAATGTAAAAAAATTTCTTTTACAACTAAATGCATAGAGTATTTGAAATAAAAATTTAACATTTATCATAAAAGAAAATTGACTATAAATTTTTTATTTTTTTTTGGAAGACTAAGAATACTTTTTAAACTTTTTAAAAATTCAAAATATTTTTTAAACATAATTTTAACTATTTTTCCATTCAAATTTAATCTCTAAAAAACTATTTTTGAAAGTCCACATAATTAATTTTTGACGGATTAATCTAATTTCTATTAATATATATTTTTAAAATTTTATGAAAAATCTGTTATATATTATTAAAACCAACTTTTTTTAGTAGGTGAGGAGTCATAGATATATCGGTCGATCTTATTTAGTTACCATAATTTTAGCACGGCATTACACGTGATAATTTCTTAAATAATAAATTATATATATATATATAATTATAAATTGTTTCTTACATTTTTAGGTTAAATTTAAATCATCAAATAATAATTTCAATATAATATTGAATTTTATAATCATTTTTTCAGTTAGTTAAATTTATTAAAATTCACATTTATGTTAAAAAGTAGTTAATTATTTATTTTGAGCTTAAAAAATAATAGGTGTTATTATTTAAAAAAAACTTAATAAAATTTATTGAATTAAAATTAAATTTTATCTCTGATTTTAAAAAATGGATGCTCTTTAATTTTTTTTCTCAATTTATCTATTAATAGACCAATTACTTTTGAATTATAAAATTTATAAGAGTTATATCATTATTATAATTATAAATATAAATAAGCTAAATATATTTATTAGTATACATCTATCAACTTACCTTTAACCTCAAATCATAATTTTATCGTTTTTCAAAAAAAAATTCCCACATCTCCAAGTCAACATTAAGCAACAAAAGAAAAGTTAGATGAAAGTTAAGGTAAATAATCTAACAAAAATAAGATAATTAAATTTTTTATTATAAAAAAAACTAAGAAAGTAACCCTAAGCAAAAAGAAAGTTTCAAATGTGTTTGTAAACAAAATATAGTGACCTATATATATATATATATAGTAGGAAATCATTGTTACCAAACTTTTGAAATTGAAGAATTCATTCACAAACCTCTTATGATAATCTTATAATCCCTACAAAAATTATTGCATAAAAAAAATTAGATGAAAATTAAGGTAAATAATCCAACATAACTTATTATAAAACAAAAAACAAAACAAAAAAAACAAAGAAAAATAAATCCAAGCAAACAGAAAGTATTCTTGTAAACAAAATTTAGACAACTATTTATAAGATTGGAAAATTCAATTTATTATTTTAATTAGAATATAAAATGTCAAATAAAATCTCGAGATTTGGTAAAAATATCTTATTTTCTACATGAAAATTTAAATGATATTGTAAATATCTTCATTTAATTGTTGAAATCTCCAATCTTCTAACTTAGTCATAAAATTTATGAGATTTGATAAAAAATATCTTATCTTTTACTACGGATGAAAATCTAAATGATATTGTAAATATCTTCTATATTATTTGAATTTTTTTATATTCCAATAAATGACATTTTTGTAATTTAGGGTATGACTTAAGGGGTAAAATCGTCTAAAAATGATTTCCCCCTTAAGCCACACTTTAAGGTAGTATGATTATTTTCTTAAATTTTCAAAGTTCAAATATATTTGATATAAAACTCATAACAATTTTCTATAATCACTCAAAAAAAAAAGTGTTTGATGTTTTTTTTTTTAATGTACCTACTAGGATTCGATCTTGAGACCAACAACAAGTGTTTGATGTATTTATATAGAGTAAAATATAAGTTTAGTCCTATGTTTAAAAGAATATAAAGTTTAGTTCTCATTCTAAAAATTAGAGTTTAGTCTCAACATTTTGAATAAAATTAAAATGTAATCTCTATGATTTAAAAAAAAGTTAAAAAAATTTTTTAGTACACATTGAGGGAGGGGAGACAAATACTGATTTTCGAACTCAAATTTGTGACATTGATGTTGAATTGGTTTACAACCAAACACTGAAACCATTGTGTCACTGACCATTCGATAAAAAAAAGGGTTAAATTTAGCTCCATTTTAAAAATTAGAATTTAATTCCTATAATTTTAGAAATTCTAAAACATAGTCTTATCATACATAATTATTGACATATTAAATACATGGAAATTCATAATTCACACATAAATAATATGTTTTTTTATATCAATCACTTGACTCATTATATCATTATTGACATCTGAGTAGCTAACTTTCAAGTACTTAATTCGTTAACAATTAGAAACGACAATGACTATTTTGTAAGTTTTGTCAGAACATAAAACTAAATTCTAGTTTTTAAAATCATAGATACTAAGACCCCGTTTGATAACTTTCTGGGCTCGAATTCGTGATTGTAGAATTGAAATAGATTAACACCAATCAAGATAATCAACTGCGTCACTGGTTTTCGGTGAAAGGTATTAACACCAAACAAAATAAATTGGATTAACACTCATTTTTATTTTGGTTTTTGAAATTTAAATCTATTCTTACTCAAATTTTCTACTATGTGTTACACCCTTCCTACAATGTATCCATTTTTTCTTTCGTGAATACTAACCAACTTTCAAAAACAAAAACAAAATTTTGGAAGCTACTTTTTTTTTCCGAAATTTTTTATTAGTTTCTACAAATATAACTAAAAGGTAGATATCAAAATAATAATAAACTAAGATAGTTGTACTTGTTGTAAAGTTAAATTTTAAAAACCAAATAATTATCGAAACTAGACTTAAATTTTATATATTTTTTTGAACTATGATTAAATCTAATTTTTGAAACCAGAAATACTAAACTCGGAAAAATACTAAACTTATATTCTATCCATTTATATAAAAGCAAAAAAATTACATGGTGATGTCTAATGCAGATCTTGTGCAGGTATGAGAAGTCCACATTTCAGTTAATTGGTACACTTGGGAATGATATAAAATTCTCTCTCTTTCACTTTCTGAGTCTTCAAAACCCTAATTTCTTCTGATTCAGCTTCAGCCTCGTGATATCTATCCCCTTTTCTCTCCCACCTTTATCGTCTGCCATAAGATCTGCCGTATCCAATCTCCGGCCGCCGCCGCCGCCGCCGTCGTTCAACTTCATTCCAAGGTTCCTCTCTCTCTCTCTCTTGCTCGAAAAGCTTTTGTTATCTTCTTCTTCCCAACTGTGTTCGAGTTCGCGTTGTTTGTTTTCTTCTCCGTCTCCTGTTTTCGAATTATCTTCTCCGGCCAGCTTCGAGGTGTTGCCTCTGCGTTTTGGTGGAATTCGGTGGATTTTGTTGGTTGAATCTTCTGCTGTATCGGATTTTCTTTTGGAGGAGCTGGAATTCATTTTGATTTTTCTGCTTGTTTTCGTTTTTGTGTTCTTGTGTTCGTTTGTTATTGTCTACTTGCTTCTGTGTTGTGGCTTATGGATTCTGTTGTTGGTTGTATACTCGTGTTCTCTGCAATGTCGCTAGTGTGCGAGAGGTTGCTATTCCATTTTCCGTCTTTAGAAGATTTAAGCTCCTGTATCTAATGTCCTAATCCCAGTTGGGTGTGTGTTTCTTCTGCTGGTGATATTGATAGAGTTTTTTGGATAAGAGATATTGATAGAGTTGGACCATACCATTTCTGTTTTAGGGGGAAAAAAGAAGATGGGTCGTTTTACTTAATGCTTGTAGGATATGTCTTAAGTTTACTTATGGAATTCAGTTTAGGATAGTTTCCTTTGATTTTAGTTGAGGAATGGTTTCATTACTGTAATAGCTGGAAACTCATCTCTTAATTAAGCTTTGTCTGTTTTGAACTGTTGTGGAACCCTAGCCTCCTTAACCGTCTATTTCTGCCACGGACTTACTCGTGGTGCGCGCTCGTTTATGAGGGAGATAAAACTTTTGTGGTAATGTGCTGTTTTGTTTTAAAACCATAGTTGTTTCAGGATTATAAATTACAAGGCTGAATGCAATTGTGTTCGTTTGTTCTTGGATGGCAATTGTTTCCTTAATTCATAAGGAATCTTCTATTTGAAAATTCTATGTCATGTTTAGATTTAGAATTTCCATGAATTGGATGATTATATGAAGCAGTGTCATAGGTGATTATTTGAACTAAATGGTGGTGTAATCAAACTAAGAATACAAAAATACAGTTCTTTATGTGTAGTTTTATGCTGTGTGTTTTGTTGTGAAGTGTTGCACTTTATGTTTTTAGCTCTCACATTATGCAGAAAATTGGTAGGCTTTAAAGTCTTAGAGTTGCATGTATGAGTTGTTTTTGTTTCCTAACAAAGGTCGTAGATTATGTTGCAGAACCTGATGTTGTGTCATGCAGATTTCAGTAGACATCTACCATCTGTCCAGATGTCTCCAGCATCCAAATCTAAACCAAAAGACAAGAAAGCCAGCAAAGAACTTCAGAAGCCGACATCGAAGCCGACGGGTCCTGCTGCTGCTGGTAGTAGCAGTGTTCCAGCTAGTGCATATAATCCTCTCTCAGGAACCTTCCATGCCCCTGAATCAACAGTATCTGTTTCTTCACCTCTTCATTCCAATGGCCGATTCAAGAACATAGATGATACCGATGTTCAATCTGGAGTTTTACTCTCTTCACTGGCAGAATATGATACTATTTCAAATAATGGTAGCTGGTCTGGTGAGTCAGAAGACCATAAGGACAAAAAACCTAACCCTACTGTGCGGCAAGAAACAATTCCAGGGGCAGAGATTGATAAACGAGAAAAAATCCGTCAAAAAAATGAGAAGAAGCATCAGCGTCAGAAAGAGAGACGTGCTCAGGAATTGCACGATCGCTGCACTGGCTACCTTATGTCGAGAAAGCTTGAAGCGCTTGCTCAACAATTAGTTGCTATGGGCTTTTCACAAGAACGGGCAACCATAGCTCTAACGCTAAATGAAGGGAAAATAGAGGAATCAATTGTATGGCTTTTGGAAGGTGGTGAAGAGACAAATAATTCGGCAAATCAAAATCTTGGTGGGCATAATTTAAAACTTGACATATCCGAAGAGCTTGCTCGTATTGGAGATTTGGAGTCTCGGTTCAAGTGTACAAAACAAGAAGTTGAGAGAGCTGTTGTTGCTTCTGAAGGTGACCTGGAGAAGGCAGCTGAATCCTTGAGAGATTTGAAGCTCGATCCGCCCGCTGCTCCTCCTAAACCTGAAGAAACTGGTGATCCTCCAACTGCTTTAAGCAGTAAGTTTCCTGGTAATTCTGGTAATACTAGTCAAGCCTTAAGGCTACAAGCTAACCCTAATCCACCTTCAATACAACAAAGAAAGGAGGAAAGGGATTTTAATTACACAAAAGGAGCTATTACAGCTGGTATGTCTATAGAATCTATTGGCAGGAATATACCACAGCCTTTGAGGAGGAGTCAGCCAAAGACAGAATGGGGAAATTATGAACAGATGGCAACAGCTGAGAAAAGGTGGCCAAGTGCAGGAACTAGCCCCATTTCCTTCTCATTAGCATCAGCATCCACCCAGTTGCCTTCTCCACCATTGAAGAACGAAACTCGTTATTTAACAGTAGGTTCTGAGTTTAATAGCCTTCAATCTGGTCTAGTGAGAGAACCGAGTTCAATACTACAGGGTCGGAACCCATCCTTGCACACGAGACAGGCGTCGGTTGGTACTATGAGTTCATCACCTCCTTCTAGCTGGTATTCTGCAAACGGCCTCGGATCTATGAACTCGCCAAGTGGATTTTTGCCACAGAGTCAAAGTTCACGAAGCTTCAAGCAGAGCGACGTGACCTTAAATCAAATGTATCCTCAAGTTCAGTATCAGCAACAGCAACAGCAACAACAACAACATTTTGTACCTGGTAACAGCCGCGGTGACTTTCTTGAACCCACCCGCACCAATGCTACTTCTTCATGGAGCAGAACAGGTGCATCATCTTCCATAGCTGCTGCTTCCTCCCTTGGACTGTTTTCAGGAGCAAGCTCAACACAATCAGGGGCGTCGTCTCCTGTAGATTGGAACACAGGAAGCTTGATACCGCATTTAGATTACTCCAGCATAGACTGGTCTGTGGATAAAAGCCTGACGACTCCAGTCCGACCTAGTGGGCTGTTGCAGGGGCTGAATTCCTATATGCAGAAGAATGGCCATCTTTATGAACAGAATACTGCTCGTTTCGTGGATGCTCAGCCGTTCGTACCATCCGGACATTCTAATTTCAGTAGAGTTTCAATGGCTGGATTGCAGAATGGATTAGCTTCTGAAACATCAGCAAATGGTTCTAGGGAGTGGACTTCTCCATTTGAAGGGAAGGATATTTTCAGTTTTCCTAGACAGTTTGTCTTCTCTCCTCCATAAGAGGGGAGGAAAATTTGTGACAATAAATGAATATGAAAGGAAGAAAAAGAAAAGTGAGTTTGTTTGAATTTGTGTTAGTTTATTATTGTTTTCCCTGGTGAATATTTTTCATTAAGTAAATCCTCTTGATTGGTAAGTATTTGACTAAGTACCTGCGATGGTCGTGTTCGACACGAATAGTCTGATCACTCTTCAGACATGTGTTTGACATGCTAAATTGATCTCTTTTATTTTTAATTTTGATCATGCAATCGACATGTTGCATACACCATTAATAAACCCAAGACCTTGTGAGGGGGGGCAAGAGGGAACGGGAAAGTTAGAAAAAGAAGGAAAGAAGTGTTTTTAGGGTTAGGGGGTTGTTTTCTCTTTCAAATTAGGTTGAGGTTGTTTTTTAAAGGGCTTTTTGTGGTGATTGGGACTACTTTATTCACGCTCCTTTTACTTTTTATTTTAACTATTTTTAATAGCCCCTAAAAATGAGTAATTGAGGAGTTAGAAATTGAAAGAGGTAGTTAAATACTTGTTTAGATGTGACTTTTATATATAGTTGGCCATAGTAATTTATTTAGACGTGAATTTAAAATGAGTAGATATTTTGGGTAGTTAAAAAAAATGATTCAAAATTAGTGGTTAAACATGAATTATTTTTAAAAAATAAGAAATGAATGATTATAAATGAGAAGTTATTTTTGAGTAGTTGTAAATGAATGAGTAGAAATGTGTGGTTACAAATGAAAAGTTGTTTTGAATAGAAAAAATAGAGAGTTATTCTAAGTAATAACAAAAAACTCGTGTGGATGTAATTTTTTAAAAAGAAATTAATAAATGTCTGCAATAGGTGATGCAGTGGTTAAAGACTTGAATTTTGAATGTGTGCTCCCCTCAAAGTTTCATGTTTGAAATTTACACATTAGTTTGTATCCTTATTACTAGGGGAAATCATACTACTCTTCTCACATATCCATAGTCATTAATATATAAAACTGTATTAATATAATATTATATATTACTTTAATATTAATAATTTTAGTGCTTGTTTTTAAGTGACTATTTTAAATTATATCTTGAATTGGTAATAGAATATTTAATGAAAAACTTTTTAAAAGAAATTCATAAAAAATTGAAATGATTCTAGTAAAACAGCAAAAAAGTTCATATATCTTATCTGACATGAATCTAGTCAATGCAACAAATAGTATTCCGTTGGTATATACATAATTTTCAATAGTGTAAGATCATAATTAAAATTTAAATTAAAAAACTTAAAATAGAGTAAATAATAAATATAAGGACCAAAATATAATTTGAACAACTCTTAGCTAGTTGACACGTAGCGTCCGCCTGGTGGAGAAATCAACGGTCCCACGTTATCCCCTTTTTCAGCTCAGTGGGTCCTACGAAGCTCTTCAATCCCCGCCGTGGCTTCTCCTTCTCCGTTACCTTCCAACCTTCTCCCGCCTCATCGTGTTTTTCTGTACTTCGCCGGAATCGATCACCGCCGGCCGGTCAGGCAGAAATGTCGATTTCTTCCTGCCTCCGCCTTCCGTTTCCGGCCATTCAACCGCCAACAAGAAGCCTCGATTCGCCGCCGGAGAATGCGCCTTGCCTTCGGCAGCGCCGTCGCCACTCGGTTCTTCGTCGTAGGTTAAGATCTGTTTCCACCTGCTTCTCGCGGAGGCCGGCGGAGTCATCTGTGTCTGGACAGGAGAAGGAAATTGACGAGGGAGATGATTCCGAAGTGTACGAGTTGGAGCGGCTGTTCTCTAATCTCAATCAAGTTACGCTCGAGCGAGAACCTGGTGATTTCCTGGTTTATTCTGCTTCTTTGATTTGTATTTTACTGAAAACTCATTATAATTTGGATTTGCTTCTTTGTTCCTTGCGTTTTGATGCGGCAGGAAGTTTATCCAGCGCGATTTTCCTGGTGGCTGGGACTACTGTATGTATTTTCATCCTTATGTGCTTTTTCATTTGAAAATGTTTTGTTAGAATTTGTTGTTCAGGTTTCATTAGAATTTTATTTCAGTACAACAACAATATTTGGAGTTTGTCGTATTCGAACCTATCATCTGTTGGTTGAGTATACATGTCAATTACTTTCATTAGAACTGTTAGTAGTAATTTAACATAAAGATAAATGAAATTAAAGTTCCTCCTTGATCCAGGGCTAAGGGGTTTTGCAAGCAAGTAATTTCGAAATGTTTTTGTTAACTATTATCGCGACAATTTGTATGGTTACGATGATAAGATTGAAGAAACTAAATTCAAATAAAAAATAATAATAAACACAATTAAGATCGCGCAAGCTTTTCACTTCGGGATTGGAGAGACAATGTACACAACAATTTCTCTAAAAACACTTTCTTTTATTTCTCAACTACTTTCTCTCTACCCAAATTTCCCTTTCTTCACTCTCTTTTGCTCTACAATTGTCTCTGCCGCTCACAATGAAGGAACACTCTATTTATAGCCTATTACAAACTTCTTTCTCCAAGTTCTTTCCATAAATATTTCACACTAATTGCTAAATCAAGAATCTACTGATTCCTTAATTAGTCTCCTAAATTATTACACATTTATTCCTTAATTGCGTGTCCACTAATTTCTTCAATTAACAATTATTCCAAATACATTAAATATATTTAATTTATTCAACAAAGATGTAATTGGACTAATGTTCATTACTTACAAGTATGTGTATATATACACACATACAGTTCAACAATTGCAGGGTGGGATTGGACAATCACGCCCAATACTTTTAGTTGTCTTTTCCTGTGCATCTGTATCAAGTATTTAAGATATGTTGCTGTATACAGATTGGTGCTGGGATCCTCGCCATTCCTGCAGTGACTCAAGAATCTGGATTTCTAGCCTCAGCTATTACGTGCACATTTTGTTGGGTGTACATGGTAAGACTATGGCAACAGCTTCTATCTTTTGATTTATTTTTGTTATATTTATAAAAAGGATTTATTATATTAGAGTTCAAATTTGCAATAGAATGCACAATGCAATCAGATTGTGGTTGTGCAGCTCTATAATTTCTTTATAGTTTAAATGCATAGTGCATACTGTATTGTTTATTGCTGCTTCACAATGACTATTGATTTTTTTAGTCTATTGCCCAACCTTATAAAAATAACGTCATTTATTTGAAATTAAACCGTCTTGAATTGTCCACGTGGGCACTAAGTATGGACTTTGTGAGCAATTTTATATTTGTTTCCTGCATTAAATTTTAATCTATAAAATCTTAGCAAACTTTTCTGTACTGCTAATGTAGTCCATAGGTTTTGAAGAGAGGTTCACTATAATCTACTGTACTAAGATACAATTCAAGAAGTCAAGATTATCAAAATTGAAAATATTTAAGAAAATGGAAATTGAAAATGTAGTCCATACTTCATAGGTCTTGAAGAGAGATTCTCTATAATTTTAGTGATTGTAGAAATGCGGCTTCATAAATCAAATTTCTGAAAATACGACAGCCTCTAAAAGAATTTTTTGATGGAGAAAAAAATAAATATAACTAAAAGAATAACGATATATTTTTCAGACAATTTTCATATTCATGATAGTAGGTGACAGTTTTCAATCATTTGTAATGTTACCGTTTCCTATTATCATTTCTTAGTTTTTAATTTTCCTGTCTGGTAATGTTTCTAACTTTCTATATCTTGTCTCTCATTATTTTGAAATGTTTCTGAAGATTATACAAATTTTGGAAGCAAAACTTTTTTGTCCGGTTTGGTTATGTTTTTATTTTTTACAAAGCAGCCATATTTACTACCTTATTTACTTCTCTCTCTTTTTTTCTCAAGTGAAACTTCCATTTGTTAATTGTAGTTAGAGAATGAAAACATATTAAAAAAGAAGAGGGAACACAAACGAACTCACACACATTAAAAAAGAATTCGGGAACAGGAAAGAAAACCATACCGACAAATTTATTTCTAAAATTCTATTAGAATCCACTTAAACAGCAGACTTTTTAAGCCCACGATCGAAGGACAAGGAGAAGTAGGATAACTATTCTTACAAATTATATTGTTCCTAATTATCAATCTCTTCGGCTATTTCTTTATATTCTCAGGACAATCAACAGCAGATGCACCACTTCGATACCAACATAGCATTTTTGTCTGAATGATACAAAATTTACCCATGACTTATGGAATCTTTCATCTTATATTTGTGGTCCTGAGATATAAAGTCCGTTGCACAATTGAACCATGCAGGTTGTGACGGGACTCTTAATTGCTGAAGTCAATGTGAACACCATGTGTGAACTGGGATCTGGTGGTGTGTCTCTGGTGAGCTCTTATTTGTTTCTGAAGTTTTAGGGTGAAATGAATATTGATTCTTACAAGGATAAATACCTTCTCCGGATGCTTGTTGTGAGCATTGTGTAAAAAAAATGCAACTTGAGATATTCCAATTATAATATTGAAACAAATATTCTAAACTTGTCGTAAGTTTTGAGATTTGTTCCCTGAGTTGTGAGATTGAACTATTAATCAAAGCTCTGATGGGAAATTGTTGGTTATTTGCTTGAATATCTTAATATATTTGTATTTTTAGAAAGTGTCTTCATTTTATATTCCTTATTTATTGGGAGTTTCCTCTATTTAAGAAATGATTCACTCTCATTTGTGTAATGAATGGAAATGTAATGAAGATTGTTTTTATCCAGTTGGCCATGTTGAATGATGTAATTAAATTTACCCCAACCTGCTTTAGCTTTTAGGTTGATCAGAAATCATCTTCAATTTAGAAAGTAGTTATCTGTTATTCCTTCCTAGGCTGAAAGTGAAGTACTGTTCTTTAGTTTTCTTTTGCAAAGATGTGCAATTTCTCATTGTTGTATGATCATGTAAACTAAATCAAATATATCTGAAGAATAAGTAATAGAACTCGTAAAAAATGAATAATAGAGTATGTGAACAAGCAACGTTCAGAAAAATGTGCATGCTAAGGTTTCTTCATTAAGAAAAGTAAGTTCCAGAAATTGTAATGTGGTAGTTATTTTTAGTTTTAAATGACTTTCCATTCGATTTGTTAACCGGAAAGAAGAGAGAAGCAACACATTAAACTTTAATGCACGAATTATTTTTTTATATTCGTGAGTGTCCAAGCCAACTTACGTGCACCTTGACTATTCTCACGAGACAAATTATTTGACCCTACAATATTTGGCTATAAAAAAACTTGTATGAAATTAATTCTTAGGTGCATTGATTAAACCCATAACCTTTTGTTTCCTTAGCGTCCTCTTGCCCACCTGGCATGAACTACAAAAGAAGACAAAAATTCGACGTTGTTACTTTTGTGAATGTTTCTGTTCTCAAGTTTTACAAGTTTGTTCTTTATGCTTTCGTGTGGATCAATTTGTTGCCTACCTCCGAGTTTTATACTTTCCTATTGCAGTATCTTTAGTATGTGATAAAAGCCATTAAGAGTTTGAGTTATAATGTTTCAGGTATCAATGGCCATGAGAACCCTTGGGACAGTTGGAGTTCAAGTTTCTTGGTAGGCTGAGATGTAATTGTTTTAAGCTCTGATTAATGTCTTATCTGTTTCCAAATTTTCTTGTAGTGACAAAATATCTCTATCAAGTTTTAACTATCGGTATCTACTTGATGCCTTACAGCTGATGGTGATTATATTATTGTTAAATTGGTAATTTTTATTGGGAGCAAAAAGTTATTCATTATATTATTTATACAGCTTATGAATGGATAAAAGGTGAGGATGTATTAGAGACTTGGAACAAGGCCAAACATTTAGGAAGTACTTAGAAAAACAAATAATTTAAGTAGACCTAATTCTGACATGACAGACAACCGTATTTCTGGTGAGCATTGTCAATGACCTCTATTCATCTTCTGATGTTTGTGCGGAAATAATTCAGGGGTTAGAAAAAATTAAGTATGTGGCTGCTTTAGTAATGATGTGATAAAGCTAAACCATTCATCACTGTATTTCTTAATCCGTTAATATTATGAGCTCTTGCATTTTTCTCCAGACTATATCTGTCAATTCTGAAAATAATATTTTGCAACTTGCAGTTGGTCATACATTCTCATTCACTACGCACTTCTAGTTGCTTATGTGGCTCGATCTTCTGACATCTTGACCAACTTTCTTGGCATTCCCTTGTATGGCGGAGTCCAACCCTCCAACTGTATTAGAATTTATTAACTTTCCCATCTGTGCAATCATACAAAGAAAATGTGTTTTTTTGGTGTTGATGCAGCATTGTAATTGCAGATGGGAGAGTGCAACTTTGTTCTCTTTGATATTTGGAGGTGTTTGCTACTTTGGAAGGTACATAATTTATTCTCTACCTATACTTAATTACATTATTCTACATAGATCAAGGTTTTACTTTGGGTGACTTTGATCGGGCCTTGATACAAATGACAAGATGCAAACTAGTCGTCTGGCTTATGCTCTTCTCCCAATTGGTGTTTCCTCTGCCAAAAATACACTAAAGATATAACTCGTTTTTTCTTCGACTGTTCTCGGCCCGCTCATCTTTGGTCAAAACATTTTCAGACCTTTGGAGGACAGTGCAAAAAATCCCCTCTTTGTTCTTCCCTACGGTTTTTATTTTAAAAGAAAGATACAGTATTGGTTTGGGGATGCCTTTTTAATCTTTCATTATGAATAGAAGAGTAGAGGATTGTAAGAATCTGGAGCGATTTCAGACTATATTAAATTTGCTTCCTCCCTTGCTCTGAAGAGTTTTGAATTAATCCCCCTCTTTGATCTATTTTCACTTCGAGCAGGCCTTTTGTATATTTCATTCTACTCACAAAATATTTATTATTTTTTGAGAAAATATAAATAGCTCAGTAAACTTTGTGTGAATATTTTGTTTCCTATGGAAAAAAGAAAGAAAAATACACTGCACTTGTATCTATTTCATGGAATCTACTCTGAATATTGATTTAAATTCGTATTCATATATGTGTGTGTGTGCGCGTATTTACATATACAAATACATATAATTGCAGCCAACTTTGCAGGGAATTGACTGCAAAGATGTCTTTCATTGCAGCCAACGCTTTATTGGTGCTATCAATGGAACTCTAGTACTTGGAATCATCATTTCCTTTGCAGGTCTTGTGGTAATGCGTTCACTTCACTTCAGGATGTACATGCTTCAATTAGGTTGTTTCAAGGGTTGTTAATTATTAGGTAGTAAGTCGCCTCATGTTGTGATTGGTGTGGATACATGAGTTAAACCATATTATATTGAATACTCATGATTATGTTGAGGTCCGAGAGCATAATTCAGTGGAAAAGCCAACTTGAACAAAGAACTTCATTTGACATTTTATTGTTTGAAAAATTACTGCGGATATTATGGTTGAAATAAAGGCCAATTTTTTTGCATAACTTGTGAACCATTCTATTTTCTTCACGCTATTAATTTGGAAGAGCATTGTATTTTAATGCTCTGATTGTGTTACATAGGTCCATTTCTTTTAGTTTTTAATCAGTTTACTAGTGCTAGGGCTAACATGAATGATCTTCCATTAAGCATGAGTTTTTTCGTATTCAATGGAATATTTCTATTGATGTCAACAAAATGCTTTTTCATTGGTTGTTTCACTTGGTGACAAACTCACTATTATGTAAATTTCCTTATTAGGCAGTCGCAAGTGGTGGCTTACATTGGGATTTTCTCATTAAAGCTAATTTCGAAGCTGTTCCTATGAGTATACCGATAATTGCCCTTTCATTTGTTTACCAGGTAAACTCTTGCCCTGCTACATTTGAAAATTTTTCTGTCATCTGTGAATGGGATATGACATTTGTTTTAATCATTTTGCAGAATGTGGTGCCAGTACTCTGTACAAATCTGGAAGGAAACCTGACAAAAGTAAGGTGACAAATATTCCCTTCATGCTTGACAACATAAGTAAACTGAGTGTATACATTATTGTAGAATTATGTAATCAAAACTTATTTGATTTGATTTTATTCCTGTTATATTTTTTCCTTTGGTAGAATAGATTTTTTCTTAGGATACATCTTTTCCTTTTTTGTTCCATCCTCTTGTATTATATAAACTCTTGTATTATTGGGTTAAAAGTAATAAGAAAAGAAATACCTTTCCCCGCAAAACTACATGGTATCAGAGCTTACCAAACCCTAGCCGTCAACTCATCCGGTTCTTAGCGAGAACATCTTCTCCGGCGACCCCTCTTAGATAACTGGAGATACTCATGTCCCTAAAGTGGACGATCCAAAATATCGACTGTGGAAAATTGATGATCATTTAGTAATGTCTTGGCTTCTTAACTCCATGACTCCAAAAGTTGGAGAGAATTTTCTATTGTTCAAAAGTGCAAAAGAAATATGGGATGCTGCTCGTGAAACCTACTCCAGTTCTGAGAACTCATCTGCTCTCTTGGCAATTGAAACTCGATTGTATAATTTGCAACAAGGAGAATTAAATGTCACACAATATTACAACCTTCTTGTTCGAAATTGGCAACAGTTAGATATGTATGAAGTTTACACTTGGAAGTGTGGAGAAGACATGAAACTTTACAAAGATATTGTTGAGAAAAAGAGAGTTATAAGATTTCTTCTGGGCCTTAACAAGGCCTTAGACGATGTCAGAGGAAGAATTATGGGTGCAAAAAACTCTTCCTTCTCTCAGAAAAGCCTTTTCTGAAGTCCGAAGGGAGGAGAGTAGAAAGGAATTAATGATGCCTGCGACAGAGACATTTGTAGGACCAGAAGCTTCATCCATGGTAACACACATCTCTTCTCTAGACAATAGATTTAAGAGAGGGAATCGTCCTTGGTGTGATCACTGTAAGAAAGCAGGTCATACACGAGAAACTTGTTGGAAAATACATGGCAAGCCTGCAGATTGGAAACCTACTAAGAAAGTGAATCCTGGCAATCAGGTCCATGCTCATGTTGTTACTACTCCTTCACAAAATTCTTCATCTTCCGCTGTGTCCTCAAAAGAACAACTGGAAGCGTTACAGACTATGATTGGTCACCTCTCCTTCTCAGCCTCTACGCCCTCATCCTCGGGCGAGCAACCCTCAAGCAATCTTGCATACCAAGGTACAAGTTTTTCTTGTCTATCTATGCAGCGTGACAACCATAAACCTTGGATTGTGGACTTTGGAGCATCTGACCACATGATCGGGGACATCACCCTTTTTCGGCATTTCAAATCCCGTCCTGGATACTCATCAGTTCGTATCGCAGATGGTTCTCTCTCCGAAGTTACAGGAACAGGGTCTATACAATTGATTGATGACCTCAATCTCTCTAATGTGCTTTATGTTCCTAAATTGACCTTCAATTTGATTTCTGTTAGCAAACTTACGAGTGATTCAAATTGCACATCTAACTTGGATTCACATTTGTGTAAATTTCAGGAGGTGGATTCGGGGAAGGTGATTGGTTGTTCTAGGCAACATGGTGGCCTCTATCTTCTTCAAGACAAATGGCATTCAAGTTCGATCGTCAGTCCAAGTCCTAATTTTTGTGTTAAGTCTGTCAGTTTTGTTTCCAAATCAGAGTCTTTATCAATTGAAAGTCAAGTAATGTTATGGCATTTTCGTCTTGGTCATCCAAACTTCATGTACCTTGAAAAACTATTTCCTGCTTTATTTATTAATAAAAAATCGAACCATTTCCAGTGTGAAATTTGCCAACTCTCTAAACATACAAGAAATGTTTATCCGAGTATCCCTTATAAATCTTCTAAGCCTTTTTCTCTAATTCATAGTGACATATGGGGACCTTCTCGGGTGAGGAATATATCAGGAGCACAATGGTTTCTCACATTTATTGATGACCATACCAGAATGACTTGGACCTTCCTAATGAAAGACAAATCTGAAACTTCCAACCTCTTTCGTTCCTTCCATGCCATGATTTCAAATCAGTTTGGGAGTAAAATTCAAGTCCTTAGCATAGACAATGCTCGAGACTATTTTAATTCCAATCTTGGCCCATATCTCTTATCTCATGGCATTGTTCACACTAGTTCATGTGTTGACACTCCTCAACAAAATGGTATTGCCGAAAGGAAAAACAGACATCTCCTTGAGGTAGCTCGTTCCCTCATGTTTTCCTCCAATGTCCCGAAGCATTTTTGGGGGGAAGCTATACTCACTACCACATTTCTTATAAATCGTCTGCCTAGCCGCATCCTATCCTTTGAATCCCCTTGCGATGTTCTAATTAAAATTCATCCCCAGTTCAAAAACCTCTCTTCCAACTTACCCCTTCGTGTGTTTGGTTGCTCTTCTTTTGTCCATAACCATTCTCCTTAAAAGTCCAAACTTGATCCAAAAGCCATTAAGTGTATTTTCCTAGGGTATGCATCCCACAACAAGGGATACAAATGCTTTTCTCCAATCACTAGGAAATTATACATATCTATGGATGTCACTTTCTTTGAAAACCAACCTTACTTCAACGAATCTCAAATTTAGGGGGAGAATACGAAGGAATTTGAGCGTTTCGTTGTGGAACCCCTTATTCCCATTATTCTTGGAAATGAACAACCTGATTCTCAAAGCATCCCTGAAGTTCCTGAACCTCGAATGCCTATTGTCTACACTAGAAGAAAAGAGGTTGTCGTGCAAAACCAAGAATGTCAATCATCTGAACCAAGATTCATCACCAGTAAATTCCACTAATGAGAATACTACCGTTATGGCACCTGTGGTTGATGATCTAACCTTACCTATTGCTCAGAGAAAAGGTGTTCGGAGTTGTACTAGCCCCATCCCATTGAAAAGTATGTTGCATATGGGAAATTACTTCCGTCTTATAAAGCTTTTGTGACTCAGTTGGGCAACACTCACATTCCGTATAACATCCAAGATGCTCTTAAAGATCCAAAATGGAAAGAGGCTGTTCATGAAGAAATCAGAGCGCTTGAAAACAATAAAACATGGACTCTCACGAGGCTGCCCAATGGAAAGAGTTCAGTTGGTTGTAAATGGATTTTCACAGTAAAATATAAATCTGATGGGAGCGTGGAACGATTCAAAGCAAGACTAGTTGCAAAAGGGTTCACACAATCTTATGGGATAGATTACAAAGAAACGTTTGCCCCTGTTGCAAAACTGAATACTGTACGTGTTCTGTTGTCACTAGCTGTGAACCTAGATTGGCCACTTCACCAACTTGACGTCAAAAATGCATTTTTGAATGGTGATCTCGAAGAAGAAGTTTATATGCAAGTTCCTCCTGGAATGGAAGATGAATCCAATGGAAATTTGGTGTGTAAACTAAACAAAGCATTGTATGGTTTGAAACAATCTCCTCGTGCATGGTTCGAAAGATTCTCTAAAACTCTCATCAAAAGTGGCTATTATCAATGTCAAGCTGACCATACCTTGTTTGTAAAATTATCAACTAACAAAGTTGCAATCTTAATTGTTTATGTTGATGATATCATCATTACAGGGAATGACAGTGAAGAGATCCACACACTGAAAAAGATACTTGCAACTGAGTTTGAAATTAAAGAGTTAGGAAGCTTAAGATATTTTTTAGGAATGGAAGTGGCACGATCAAATGACGGGATTGTAATTTCTCAGAGAAAATATATCATGGACTTATTAAAGGAGACGGGAAATCTTGGTTGTAGACCTGCAGAGACTTGTATGGACCCAAATTTGGTCTTTCGACAAAGGGAAGATGACATTCCAGTTGAAAAAGGCATGTATCAAAGACTGGTTGGAAAGTTAATCTACTTGTCACATACAAGACTTGATATTACGTACTCTGTTAGTATCGTCAGCCAATATATGAATAACCCAAATGAACATCATCTCAGTGCTGTGAATAGAATATTGAGATATTTAAAACGCACTCCTGGTCATGGATTATTATTCAAAAAGCCCTCAAACAGATCGGTAGAACTCTACACTGATGCTAGTTGGGCAGGTGAATTAACTGACCGAAAGTCCACTACTGGATATTGCTCATATGTTTGGGGTAATCTAGTCACATGGAGAAATAAGAAACAAGTTGTTGTATCAAGAAGTAGTGCTGAAGCTGAATATAGAGCTCTCGCCTTGGGAATGTGTGAAGGAATATGGATTCAGAAACTCTTAACTGAATTGAAAATTGAAACTCAAAACTCAGCTAAAATGTTTTGTGATAGTCAATCCGCCATAATTATTGTAAAGAATCCCGTTCAGCATGATAGAACAAAACACATAGAAATAGATCGACATTTCATATTTGAGAAGGTCAGCAATAACATTGTGGAAGTGAACTATGTACCATCTCGTCGCCAAGTTGCCGATATACTCACGAAAGCATTACCAAGAGCAATTTTTGAAGAATTCAACTCCAAGCTTGGCTTGTACAATCCAGCTTGAGGGGGAGTGTGGAATCATGTAATCAAAACTTATTTGATTTTATTTTATTCCAGTTATATTTTTTCCTTTGGTAGAATAGAGTTTTTCTTAGGATACATCTTTTCCTTTCTTTGTTCCATTCCTCTTGTATTATATAAACTCTTGTATTCTTGGGTTAAAGGTTAAAAGTAATAAGAAAAGAAATACCTTTCCCCTCAAAACTACAATTATGAATCTACTTCAAATCATTTCTTTTAAATCTTGACATGTTTAGAAGAAAAGGTTTATTAGAATTTGAAATTCCTTCTGTTTCTTATATATAAAAAAAAAAAAAAAAACTTTCCGTTTTCATCTGGTTCTCTGATTCATATTATTAAGTTTAGAATGACATAGAACCAACAAGAGCATAGCTCCGGTAACATCCTGTAAACTTAGTAACCTCTAACCAAGAAATTATAAGTTTAAATCTTCCCTAAAATGTTGTTGAATAAAAAAAATCTGAGTTCATTATTTCATAAAAAAATATAGTTATACATATTGCACATGTTTCACACAATCTCCAAAAAAGGGCCAAGTTTCCCATGTTCATTGTTTCAGCAGGTGATATGCTCACTAAGTCCCATTTTATCTGAATCCCATTTCAGTTGCATTTTAGTTCAAGTGTTTGTCTATACTTCAGTCGGTCATCTTTAAAACAATCAATAGTTGTCTATAACATTGACTGTATAATATTTCAGGACATCCATTGTCCTTGGCACTGCAATACCTCTTGTTCTATTTCTCGTCTGGAATGGCGTCATTCTCGGGACTATTTCAAACCTTGACATGGGATCAGATAAGATACTAGACCCATTACAGCAATTGAGATCAACAAATGGAGCTGTAGGAGTAAGTTTCTGGACTTGCGTACACTACCGATCTTTCATAGGATGACTTATTTATAGCAACTATTTTTTAATGCAGCCTATAGTAGAAGTATTCTCCCTTTTGGCGATTGCAACATCCTACATTGGATTTGTTTTAGGGTTGTCCGACTTTCTTGCTGACTGTAAGTGGCTTCTCGCATCAATTTTCTAGAATTGAAACTATATTTGCTTGTCAAGTCATGTCAAAAATATACATCAGATAACGAATAGTACGAATTCAAGTAAATGTAGGAAAAAAGACACCAAATTTATGTGGAAAATCCATCAAAGTTGTGGCATTGAAGATAACGAAGAGTACAAATACGAGTAAATCTGGCAAGAGGAATTGAAAAGAGACCAAGAGACTAGAAGCGACAAAAACTTAGATAGTGAAACAACTAAAGAGGAGACAAGGCGAAGAAAGACGCCAAACAAAAACCCAACTCAGAGGAAGAACCAAACATGGAGATCTGGCAAAAGAACTAAATTTGAAGAATAAACCAAAATAAAAGCTGAAAAACTGAGCAAACCAGGAAATCTCTGAAGAGCTTTAGACATAAAAGTTTCACTACAACAAACTACATGCCTTAACAATTTTCCTTAACAAGAGAAGAAATTTTAGCTGGAATTTGAAGAGATATTTCAGAAGAAACTGCATCTCCAGATACAATGACAATCTTACTCAATAACTTGTTGAAAATAGATTTTAAAAAGCTTCTGATCTTCTGTGTCTAGTAGTTTCTTAAAGATGCCTCCACATACGAAAGCTAGCTTGTTCCCCATTCTAATTATCACTTCGTTGCTCCTTTTTCCATCTTACATTCAACTTTCTTGTGGCCCATCTTCTTACAATAATAGCATTGAATATCTCTAGTGGTTCTGCTTACCGATCGGCCACGATCACTCTGACCCTTCTTCCGTTGCTGATTTCTCCCTCGATTCCTCGTTACTAGAGCATCTGACTCTATAGCTAAAGAACCCAATGCTATCCTCATTGCTTCTTCATTTAACAAACTACTCTTGACCACATCTATGCTCAACTTTTCACCAGAAAAGTTACCATTCAACGATTCTACTAACTTCACCCAATTGTCAGGCAAAGAACTAAGAAGTAGCAACGCTTGAAACTCATCGTCCAAAACTATCCGCATCGATGAAAGTTGATTCATTACTCCTTGCATCTCACTCAAATGACTGCCAATTGAAGTACCCTCCTCGTATTTTAGGTTGACCAGCTTTCTTACCAAGAAAAGCTTATCCTCATTCGTTTTTCTCTCATACAGCTGTTCTAATTTCTTCCATAAGGAATATGCCGATGTCTCATTTGAGATGTATTGATACACACTGTCATCTACCCACAAACGAATATACCCAACAACTTTTCTATTCAATAACTTCCAATCTTCTTTACTCATACTTTCTGGTTTGCTCGATTCGCCGAGAATTGGAGCGTGCATATCGTTATAGTAAAGAAGATCTTCCATTCTTGTTTTCCATAACTGCCAATTTGGGCCATTCAAACTAACCATCCGACTCTCAAACTCCATGAGCATTCCTACCATAAGTGACAGAATTTGGTTCTGCTTTCTTGGGCTTGAGAAGTTAAATTCTGGGTAGTTTGACAAAAATCGACATGGATGATATCTTCAACTTATAATATAGATGAGTTCTTAAAGAATATAAATGATCTTACCGGTTTAGATGACTGTGGAAATAGAGCTTTCTTTTCTCGATCGAGGTAAATTGTTTTCTTCTCTTATCGATATATTTGTTTTTCCTCTGTTGCGGGCCTTGCTCTCTCTGTTTTTACTTTTTCTTTTTATAATAAAGAGTAAAGCTTTAATGGGCTTTAAGAGGCCTCGTCAAGGTTACACTTTTTTTTATTAAAAAAAGGGCTGTTTACAGTACTAGATCAAATAAAGAAAATATTTGCACGCCTGTTCATATTTTGAACTTTTAGTAAAAGTAAACCATCGTTTTCTTTAAAAAAATTTATTTTATTATGAAATTACACAAATATCCTCTACTGTAAATCAAGATTTATTAAAATGAAAAAGCACTAAATTTCCAAAAACAAATAAATCTTCCAAAATCATGACCACTTTTCAACTTCTATTTCTATCCTAAAATTATTTCCTTAAAATTTCTCCAATACAAATAAATCTTCCAAAATCATGACCACTTTTCAACTTCTATTTCTAACCTAAAATTATTTCTTTAAAATTTCTCCAATACTGAGGTAGGGAGTAAAGTTTTTTATAATAAGAATAAAGAGATTTTATGTAAAATGGGCTATTTCTTTGTTCTTGATTATTTTGATTTTGGCAAAAAAATCTAAATATTTCCAATCATGTATTAATAAATAAATATATATATTTTTATCATTATTATTTTTCTAATATCGACCAAATGAATTAAGTTGTGTAATGAATTAATAATTCTAAATTATATTAGTACTGTATTTTTTACTTGGGCATGTAAAGTATCTCATTAATACAGTATTTTATGATTAAGATGTCTTGTATATTGTCAACGAGAGCAGTTGGTCAGTGTCATTAATGTACACTCAATGATCAAGAGGTATTGAGATTTTGTAGTCATAGGTATTAATAATAATTTGATATTAATAATACATATCTTCTGTATTAATACATAAATATTGTTTTTTTAGTACACTTAAATATTGTATTAATAACATATAATACTGTATTAATAATACATAATAATGTATATTAATGAGTATTAATAATACAATAATTAACCGTATTTATGATTACGAAGGTAAATATTTTTAAATTTGAACACATTTGTAATTATTTTGTTAGAATATTCATACATTACAATTTCCCTAAAATATATTAGTGAAAATAGATTAATTAATATTAAAAGACATTGAAAAATACTATCTAAATACAGTATTAATAGTTGTATTATTTATAATTAATACAATATTTATCGATTGAAGAAGTATACAAGTATTATAAATACTGTGTTTATCGATTGAACAGATACAAGTATTCAAGAAATATGTTGTTATTAATTACAACAAAAAATATATTGGGTATGTTAATACTTGTATATGATAAAGATTTATCATATTCAATGATTATTGATTTATAAATCTCATTTATGTGTTAGGAATATTATTTAATAGTGATATTAATTATATGTATGAAACACATATTTGTTTCATAAAATGTATTTATGTATTAATAAAAGTGTTAATTATATAGAATAAGTAATTTCAAAAAAATAAAAATAAAAATATATAGAATAAGTTATATATATATATTTTCAAATACGTATTAATGCTCTTTTCTATTGTTAGTTTATTTATATATTAATACTTATTTTAATACGGTATTATTATTTATAAATTATTTTTATTAATATTAAAACATTGTATGTATTCTATTTCTCCAGCATTAAAAAAAAGTGAAATGACAAGACCAATTAAAAATCAAAGAATTGCAAACACAGCAGAAATAACATATTAGTTGCAATTAAACCAATAATAGGGTTTTAAGTAAGTAAAAAAATAAAAAAATATATTGTTTTAAAATTTATTATTAATTAAAATACACGATAAGAATATATTTTCAAAATTTAGGGCAGCCAGAGAATAATCAATTTTTTGGGAAAATTGTTTTAAAATTTATTGAAAGTATGGGGGCTAAATTTTGATATTTGAAAGTACAGTACAAGACCAAAATAATATTTTTTTCAGAATTTGCATTTTGTCTAATTATATACTAAAAGCAGTTTCATTTTCATTATTTTTATGTGCTGAGTTGTGGGAGTGATGGATCGAAATTTAGTTTTAGATAAAGTAAATAAGTATTTTATGCACGACTAAAACTAAAACTAGCTTCGTTTGAGTTCATATTTTGATGACATTATTATGAATATTATTTCTGAGTCCCATTCTGGATCTGGTAGGGTTTGATTTACTGTTGATGGATGGTGCCCTCACATATCTGCTTAAAATGAAAAACCCCATGAATATATGGTGATTGCTTTAATATGTGATTTATATACCTTTTTCCTGCACAACCAGTGCTAAAACTACCAAGTGGGGAGAACAGGCCTTTGCCATTCATTTTGACATTAGTTCCACCGCTTATCTTATCATTGCTTGACCCTGAAATATTTTTCAAATCACTGGACTTGGCTGGCACATATGGAGGTAAAATTATTGACAATTCTACTTTTTCCATATTAACCTAAAGAAACCACTGATTCTTTTCCATTCCTGTTCTAGTGTTGCTGCTGTTTGGAATTATTCCTGCTGCAATGTCGTGGTCGGACCGGTACTCAAAATCGTCCCAATCCGTGAAACTACCGGAGTTGGTTCCTGGAGGAAGGTTCACTCTTTCGCTCGTGATCGGAAGCGCTGGATGGGTAATTTTCTCAGAACTATTGGAGAACTTTGGGCATCTTTGAAGTTGAAGGTTTGCTGCCACTTTCAAACCTGTCTATTGGGGGGCTTGCTTACTGAAACACATTCTTTTGTGATAACCCAACTAAATTGGATCTTGAACTTCACAATCCACCCTTCATAGCCATTAACGTTGAAATTTTATCCTTATAGTTTGTTTGGTAGTGAAAGGAGGTAATAGTTTATTTGCCGGCATAGATGGTGTGCAATACTCGGTTAAAATATCATTTTGGCCTTTTAATTTTATACTTCTAAATTTAATCAAGATATTTTTAATAAATTTAAAGGATCTAGGGTTCAGATCCAATGTAAATACTATGTAGGATGACACCATTAAAAACATAGCTTGATAATCGATTTGAAATTCTCGTTGAGTTCAAATGTGATCCAACCATAGAAAATTATTTCTTAGTCAAGTGGTTGATCCATATTTCAATTGGAAGTACTTAACTACTCGGAAAACACAGGTATTTTACTTTACAGTTTACAGTACACATTTTGGCACTTTTTGTCATTACATAAGGCCTAAAAATTTCAAATCTTCCGACGCAAAGAAAGCTTCATAAACTAAATGTACATTATTCTATAAATATATACCCTGGGAAGCTTAATAAACTAAAAGTGGTAAATTATTCTAAAAAAATATACTTTAACGAAAGCTTCCTAAACTAAAAAGTACGTTATTCTAAAAGTATATACTTTGCCCCCAATTATGTTAATATTGAGATAGTGGTCAAAATAGCTTTGAAAAATAAGGAAAATTGATTCAACTTATAGTAGCCACCAACCTAAAATTTGTAGAACAATTTAGTCAATGTCTTGACATCACCTAAATTGTAAAGTCCACTTGTGTGACTCAGCAAGTACCACATCTTGAGTGAAAATTTAAAAAAATTGAAGATAAAATTTAAAAAACAAAATACAGTGTGGCTCTCATTTAAGCCATATAAGTGGGGCTTCACAATTGCTCTCTAAAACCAAATACAGTCGAATGTCAAAGTAAACTGGCCAAGGCCATGACATTCACAATAATTATGGCTCCAATAATATGGAAGATTTCAGCCTAGGCAAAATAGCTTTACTTGGTAAAAAAAAGTTCATAAGATGAAAACTTCTTGCTGAAGATAAATATATTTTGCAATTTCCACATAATCACAACTATTGCCAATAAATGTGCATACCCCATAGCTTACAGAGTTTATTAAAATAAAGACAATACAGAGAAAGCAAAGGATTCTGCTCCATTTGACTCAAATGAAACTAACCAACCTTTTTATTACATATTCCACGCGTTAACTGAGCTCCTCCATCATGATTTACGAACCCTAAATTTCAGAAACACATCAAATTTAAAGGGTCACATAAATCCAATAGTCCAAAAATTTGAATTGAAGTATAGTGCATGCAAAGCAAATGATTTAAAAGGCAAAACTCAACTTTAGAACCCTATATTTAATATAAATTATGGGAAACAAATTGCGCATGAAATTGACAAAAAGGGCAAAGCCCAAACACCAAAAAGTGTAAAAAAATGTAGAAAGTCTATAAGAGCGAAAAAATGTGCATTTGCACCTGACATTGCTATGAACAAAAGCGGGCTGAGCTTAACAATAATTGGCATGCACCATCGACAATACAATTGTAGGTTCGAATCTTGTAATCCCCTAACTACAAAGATCATTTGTTAAAAGAAACTATCAATACTGAAAAGGCGGTTATTCCTTCCAAGTTAACCAGAGGTCGTGCACTAATTGATTGAGCTAATTTTTAACTGTAAGAGAGTAAATCATGTAGTATTATATCCTTCTATTTGTTAACTTGTTAAAACATTTTTGTCAATGCATATTATATTCCTTCTCCAATATGGGTGTCCCTACTTAAATTTGAATTCTAGATTTTTTAAATATAAAGCACATCAAATTCATACAAATTCTTTCTAATTAGATGACTACTATGGACTAAACTCATTCGCTTTAGGCCTTTTCTCATTTCCAAAGCACTTATTTATTTATTTTTGAAACAAGGGTAACCACGCCAGGAGACATCGAAGGAGTAATGTCACAGGTGAGTCGAACCTGGGACCTTGAAGGGAGCATACCTTCAAAGCCCAAGCCAAAGCACCTATTTGTTATTTGATAATCCAAACCTCTAGCTTAGCTACTCCTCCCAAGTTTTTGCACCAAGTTCTTGAAACCCATATGGAGGGCTTGCGAGTACCTCAATTATTGTCATGGGGCACACTGCTTGACCCTACAACATTTGGATGTTAAGGAAACCTATAGTAATTAATTAATTTTTAAGAATGTGACCACCAGGGATTGAACCTTTCACTTCTTAGTTTCCAATGCTTTCTTGACCAATAGATTACTCCATGATGGTTAGAACTTGTATTTGTTTTTAAAATAATTAAGAATTCAAGCATGTCAAGAAAATGTGAAACACAGAAATTGTGAGAACACAACTTCTAAAAACAGAACTTAAAACAAAATCACAACTGATTTTAATATGGAAAATGAAGCAGAGACAGTTCTCAGACACATTCAAATAATGGAGTGTAGATACCTAAGATTTAGAGTTGGGAGTATCAATCATATGAGATAGTATAATGCAGAAAGAAGAAAAAAGAAAGAAATTTGGTTACCAAGAAAACTAAGCAGAGGATTCCACAGGCTCGAAGCCTTGAAGCTGCTTAAAATTCTCCCACTGCTTGACCCAGATCTTGGCTTCATAAACTTTCTTCTGACCGCCATCAATAGCCTCCAGAGTTATGTAATACACTGTGCCAGAAACCACCTGTTCCTTCACTTTCACAACCTTGCTGAATTCCAGAACTGCATTCTGCACACACAAATGTTTTCAATCAAGAAATGTTTTTTTTTTAATATCTGTGACTGGCCCGGGCCAGCTTGCGCACACCGCGACTACTAATGTCATGGGGCATACTGTCTGACCCTACAACATTTGGATGCCAAGAAAATCCATAGGAAATTAATTCCTAGATAGGTGGCTACCATAGGGATTGCACCCATCACCTTATGCACCCCAAGACTCTCTTTGAATAATTGAGCCACTCCATGATGATTTCAATCAAGAAATGTAAAACGAATCGCCTTGAGATTTCACATCACCAGCAGAAGCACAACTGGATAAACCATTACCTCAATCCCATACAATTTATACAAAAATTAAGGTTAAATTATAAGTTTGGTCCCTATACTGTCAAGAAAGAAAGAAAGTTAAGTGGCTCATGCAGTGAAAGAGGGCAGTCAAAGTGATGAGTTCAATCGCAACTTGCCTAGGAATTAATTTTCTAGGGGTATGTTTGTTTTTTGAACATGTAACAACTCCTCAAAAAACCCCTTGTTTGTTTTTCTTTTTTTTTAATAAACAAGCACTCTTGATTACTTTTAATCATTCTTCAATCCCATTATCCAATCTCGCATTAAATTTTATTAAACTTCACATCAAATTTATCACTCAACCACTATTGACCCCAATTTCTAAACAAGTAGTTGATTATTCCACTACTATTAACCTCAAACTGGCCCGGAAAGAAATCAAAAGAAAAAAAAGTTAGAAAACCTGATTTCGACCAAATTTATAATTTGACTCGGATCAAGAAATAAAACATAATCGCAGATGAGGATCCTTATTCCGATCCATTTTTCTCTCCTTCCATAAACTATGATCCACAAATATACATAAGAACACAAAAATGAAGGTAAATACAATAGATAAACGCAGAAACCAAATAATAAAACTCAAAACTAACGATCAATCCACGGAATTAGGGATTAAAATAAAACGAAAACCTAACCGCTTTCTTGTTGTGTTCGTCAACAGCGAAACGAGCAAGATCGTCGGTCTCGAGACTGTTCTGGTTCGCAGGAACTTCCTTGATACCTCCAGCAACCGCCATTTTCGATCTCTTCGGTAGAGATTGATGGATCGAAGTTGTTGTTTGGCTCTTCCGATTTTATAGGTTTTTGAAAACGATGAGCATTCGTTGTTGTGCAGAATCGTCAATGAGCGTTCTCCGCGTGGGGCACACACGCTCACTATTGTTTGTTAAGATTTAAGTTTTTTTTCCCTCTCTCCGAAGGGTGGAACACTGGTTGAAGACTTAGGCTTTAGAATGTCTCCTGATGTCTGGCCTAGGGACGGGCGTGATTACCCTTATTTCAAAAAAAAAAAATTCTCTCTCTTTTTTTCTCTCCAAGAAAATAACTTTTTTTAGTCTCTAACTTTAAGATTAGTTTCTATTTAATCTCTATAATTCAAAACTAAACATTTTTACTACACGTAAACAATGCTTAATTTTATGATTTCAGAAATAATAAAAAAAACAATGCTTAATTTTAGTTGTTTATATAACAAAACCTTGTGTTAACTAAAATGATTATTAGACTAATTTTATAATGTAATATATTGATAAATCGATTATTTTCATTTTTAAAAGGTGATAAATATAGAGGTAAACTAAAAACACAAGTAAAGACTAAAAATAAGCATTATTTTTAAATGTTAAGGTTGAGTGGTTGAATTTTAAAATTTAAGAATCAAAATGAAACTATGTCCCAAACTTAATGACAAAAAACATAATTTTTCTTTTCTCTAAAACCAAGCTTTTAGCCAAGAATAATAAAACTTACAATCTAAGAATCAATTTTTTTCTTTAAAAAAAATTATTTTTTCCTTTTATTTTTTATTGACAATGTGGGTGAGGAATTAAACCATTATCTTGATATTATTAGTACAAGAGTTAAGTTTATTTTGGTCTAAAAATTAAAAGTTATTTAAATTATCTACAATGTTGTTTCAATCTTTTTTTAAAACAACAAAATGTTGTGCATGTCATTACTACGATCATGGAGCAAGTTTCTTTTGTCTTTGTGGTTATTTATATGGCAATATGACTTATATTAGTTTATCTATCTTCTCTATTTCATAAAAACTAAAAAATGTCTCGTTCGTGTGGTAACCATTTTATTTTTATTTTTTTAGTTTTTGAAATTTAAGCCTACAACAACTACCACACTATATGTTTTCTTCCGCAAAAATATCTACATCTTTATCTATATTTATAGAAATTAAACCAAAATTTGAAAAAAAATAGCTTCCAAAACTTTGTTTTTGTTTTTGAAATTTTGTTAAGATTCACGTATTTTTTTATGTAAAGCTCGATACATTTTAGGAAACGTGGAGGTTTGGTAGAAAATATAAATATAAATTAAATTAAAATTTAAAAATAAAAAACAAAAAATCAAATGGGACCTTAAATGTTGAAATCGAATAGTCTTTTTGTACTCCGTACTTTTAATCACGAGTATAAGTAAATTAACTCTCTTCCTTAACATTAATTATTCTTAGAGCCAAGTTATTGTTCTTGTTGTCATCAAGAAAGTGTTATATTTTGCTCCCTTTTAAATTGTTTGTTACGGTTTTCAAAAAGAAAAAATAGTGTTTGTTACGGTCCTAAAAAATAGATTCTTCTTGTTTTAATTATCGAGCTTTAAAACGTCTATTTTAACTCCTTTACATTTTCTATCTAAGAAAAATAGATTTTTCATGCAAAAAAATTAAATAAAATCTATGGTTGTCAAAACTTTTGAAAAAAAAAATTAAAATACAGCAAATACAAATTTAATCACACCTTAAATTTATAACTATAAAATGGATAAATTCCAATCAAGTTAATCTGGTGATACTAATGGGCTTTAATCAAATGAAACTGGATTTTAAGTTAAATTTGAAATTGATAAATTTTAATTGAATTAAATATTTTATATTTTTTTAAAAGATAATTAAAACAGAAATCTAGAATTTGTTGTTTATAAAATTCGAAAAAAAAAATCTTCATAACATTTTTTTAGTACATGTTAGGAGAGGGGGACAAATACAACCTGAATTCGAATTTGTGAGATTGGTGTTGAACTAGTTTACGATCAAACAATGAAACTATTGCGTCACTAACCCATCCGATAAAATCTTCTTAACATTTTAAAAACTATTTTTTTGTACATAAATTTAGATGAAAGAATTTGAATTAACAGCTTCTAGATTAAAGAGTGATCAATTATCCCTCGAATCAACGTGTTTGGTTAGAAACAAAATATTGGTTTTCCATACGTTATTTTATATTCAATGTTTATCTCAAATTTATTTTGCTTGCTGACATTGACATGATACTTACAAATCTTTATCTTGTTAAGATCAGAATAAAGATAACAACATTAAACACTTGAAATTTTTTTAGTTCATCTTTTATATTAAACACTTTTAGTCCCAAATATAAAAAGATTAATTCATAAGGTTATATTGATCATCCTAAAACTTTGATTTTTTTTAGCCCATTGTGGATTAAAATCTTTTTAATTGGTGAGTTTAATTATATTTACTCCTAAATAGTGGGTGTATGTATATTTTTCTATTATTGTTATTATTAGTAATAAATAGATTTTGATATTGAATGAATTAATAGCGCAATGATTTTATTGTTTGACCAGTTCAACACGAACATCACAAGTTTATGACAACAGCTTTTCTTCTTTTTCCCCAATAGTGCTCCTTCTTTATGTCAAACCACAATCTTTTTGCACCGTATTTCTAAAAATGAAGTATTTTTAAATTTCTTCATGATTATTTATTTGTTGTTATTATTTTTATTGCAATTTTCCAAGACCATTCTAATTTTTACCCTACTATATAATCCTTATCATGCTTGTTACAGCTCTCTGAACTCACAACTCACATCAGACTGCAGTCACTATTTCCACATCTCCCACTGTTCTCTCTTGCATGCAATCAAAGAGTTACTAAGCTGCAATCAAAGGCTTTTCACCTTACCCCCTTCGGAAGAAGACCCGTTAGGAATGGTGTGTTCCAACCCAGAAGTTGATGTTTGAAATGTCGTTGAAATTGAAATCTAATGGGTTTAAGGATTGATTTACATAAGTATTGAGCTGACCAAGAAAATTGGTAAAGCTACTGTGCTTGAAATGCTTCAGCAGGAAATCTATATCCAAATTGATGGTGTTTCATATGATAAAAGCAACTTCAGTAACAACAATTTGGATTGAATAATGCTATCAACAAACTAATTGAAAACTATTAGTGAAAGTTGATTATATCTATCGATTGAAAATGGATTAAAGCGTGGACATTTTGGTCATTTTACCAAGAAAGTGTCATATTTTTCTACTTTATATGAAATGTTTTTTTAAAAAGTGTTGTTGATGGTATTTTTTTTAACTGTTTGGTAAAAATGCCCACAAGGTGTAATCGACTGTGAACTGAAACGAGCTTCAAAAAATTAGATGCAACTTTATTAGGTATAAAAATGGTAGTCAAACTTGATATGCTTGCTCATCTCATAAAATTTGGATTGTATACTCAGTTTTAATAGAGAAGCGAGATAAAATAGTATATTTTTTGTATTTGAAACTATATTGCCACAAAAAAAAAACAAAAACATGTAGTAGACCGACGAGTATTTATACGTAAAGTCCAATCAGAATCTGCAAATGTCATTAAGGTAAAACCTTTGACAGACATAGTAAATTCATTTACCATGAAACGCCTTTAAATACCTCAACAAACGATGCGCTGCATAAATGAGTTTTACTATCATTAGCAACATATTGATTAAATTTATTAACAACGTATGTAATATTGGGCCTAGAGATGGTAAAATAAATAGGTTTACCAAGCAATCATCTATAGGTAGTTGGATCTAAAACCTTTTGCTTCATCTTGCCTATTCTAACTTATTGAAATATCTCAAGGATCTTCTTTTAAGTCTTTAATATGATCAATGTTAGCCCTAGTTATAAAATGGAGAGGTAGTCTATCCTTAAGAGTTGTATGACATTATCTTATCTGTGTCATACATTTCTTTAAACTATCATTTTGTTTATATTAAAAAAAAAAAGTGAATAAATGTGTGATCGCTATTGATTTTAAGTGGGAGTGTCTCCTCATTTATGAGAAGGAAGTTTTTTTCTCTATATATTTTTTTTATCTTGACATTATATTTCTCTCTATACAAACTTAAAAAAATATTAAAGAATATTGAAAAATAAAAAGTCTAACAATAATTATGAAATAAAATAAATATACATATATAATTATGTTATAATTAAAAAAAACTAAATAACAAATTTGGGTTGGTTGAGTTGACTCGAGTTAATTTTAGGTTAACCCTCAACTCATTAAAATTTCATAATTTTGAACCCAACCCAACAAAAAAATGTATGTAACTCAACTCAACCCGTCAAATTGGGTTAAGTTGATCTAGTTTGGATGGTCCAGTTATTTGAACACCTCTAAAAGAACTACTATTAGATAAAATATAAGTTTAGTCTTTTGAAGAAAGTTACAATTTAGTTTTCATGGTTTCAAAAATAAAGTTTGATCCCTATAATTTGAATAAAGTTAAAATTTTAGTTTTTATGATTTGAAAAAATTAAAATTTAGTCCCATATAATTTTAAAAATTAAAATCTATAGTTTTTTAAAATTTAATATATATATTATAACCGTTGAGATATTAAATACATGAAAACTTACTATTCATTCATAAATATATGATTTTTTTATTATATCAGTTCACTTAATTCTGAACTTTCAAGAACTTAATTCATTAAAAGTAAAATCAATTAGAATTTTTTTTTTTAAATTTTACCAAACTGTATAGACTAAATTTAAAATTTTAAAATTATAGATATTAAATTTTATATTTTAAATTATAAAGATTAATGTCTAATTTTTGAAACCATAAAAATTAAAATTTTAACTTTATTTCTAAATAGTACACAAATTTATTAAATAAGTTAATGATGTAATGATTTCATTGTTTGATTTATACTAATTCAACATCAGTATCACACGTTCAACTCCGTTATACAAATTCATTCCATTTTTTCCTTTTCATTTAAGAACAACCCATCTCTACGAAAATTCAACTAGGACAGCGTGTTTTTTTTTTTTTTTTGCAAAATCATAAAAAAGAGAAGGGTAAAGAAAAAAAGAGAAAAAAATAACCCAAAAAGAAGAAGAGGGAAAATCTCCATTGTTGAGAGCAAGCGATTTTGACAGAAGCTGAAAAATTCCCACAAAGTACTTCACGATTTCATCTTCTTCCATGGATTTTCAGGTGGTGGTCTTAGCCGGCGGCACTTCGAAGAACCTCGTCCCTCTTGTTTCCAAGGTTTCATCAACACTCTTCTTTTGTTCATCTCAATTTTCCATTCCAATTTGGCATTCTGCTATTGATTCCCCTTGATTTCTGTTCTTATAGGACCTTCCCAAAGCACTGCTGCCGGTGGCGAATCGTCCGGTCCTTTCGTACGTTTTGGAGCTCTTAGAACTCAGTAACCTTAAGGATCTCATTGTTGTATGGTTCTTTTTATTACTCGATTCTGTTCTTGCATTATCCCTTATCGCGTGTAGGGTTTTTTTATTTCGCTGTGTTTTTGTGTGTACAACAGGTCGCTGAAGGTGAAGAGGTTGCTCTTCGTATTGGGAGTTGGATATCGGGGGCTTATGATGATCGTCTACGCGTAGAGGTACTGAGCACTTTTGGCTATCGAAATGGTTGTATAGTGTTAGGAACTCATATCCGAAAGAGTGGGCATGTTAGAATCCAATTCCCACATCGGAGAGAGTGGAACCCCTTTGTCACCGAGGGGTGGCGCAGTGATTGAAGACTTGGGCTCTAAGGATAGGCTCCCCTCAAGGTCCTGAGTTCAAGTCTTCCCTGTGACAATACTCCTTCGATGTCTCTGGTGCCTGGCCTAGGGACGGGCGTGGTTACCCTTGTTTCAAGAAAGAGAGTGGAACCCCTTTACTATATAAGATAGGTGGACTACTCCTTCCTCCGTTACCAATTGGTTTTACTTTTTGGATATGGAAATGGTTTGAGTGTTTTTTTGTATGATCGAATTGACATTTGGTCCATTTTCCCAACACCGAGGAGAATCAGGGCGCCTCCCTTCTTATCATGAAAAAACTAGGGGTACTTTGCCAGTGGTCATCTTTCTAACCTAGCTTCTTTGTCCCTTGGGGACTTTGGAACTGGAATTAGTATTGGAATATCCTCCTGCTACGGATTGAGTTTGCCTTTTGACTTGATCTATGGTCCTGGCTCACCTCTCATGGATTGACCTAGTATAAGAACCCTTAGGTGACTGACCTTGTGCAAGAATCCTTGGGTTTTTTTGGGACCCAGGCTTTTGGGCTTTAACGACTAGACAAAGGATGATAACATCAATATTTAGGTTGGTAGGACTTGGCATAGAATGTTTAAAGTTTTTTATAATATAAAACTAAAAGCTTACACATTATGATATTCATCTCAAATTTAATAGTTTTCTTTGGTGTAAAAGATAAAATTACAGGGTTTTTTGCTGGGATAAAAATGTAGTTGAAAAGACAACTATTCGTGGTCACCACCTATTTAGGACGTTAAAATCCTATGAGTTTCTCTAAGGATGAACTCTATATAAATAAAAACATGAATTATAAAAAAGAAATTTCAAAACATGATCAAAATTTTAAATAAATAAAAAAACTATGAACCTTGTCTTGTCCCTTATTTAAAAATAACATTATTCTCTTAGAAGTTGCGATAGTACCTTTGACCTCTCATAAACATTTCAAAACTATCTTTGTAATAGAAGTTTGTTAGAATGTTGAATGGAAAATCTACATAGCGATAATTTGAAATGATGTGTCGATTTTTCGTTGAACATTCTAAAGGTTTTTCTACTCCAAGAGTAGTTTTGAACTTTTTATGAAATTTCTAGGGTAATATTGTATCTTTTCAAAGAATTGACGTTTTTTTTACTTTTAAAAAGGATCAAAGTTCAAGGATATTTTTTTAATTATCTTGTCCTCTAATAACCAAATTGAACTAGGGACTTTAGACATGGACATAAATTAGATGTATTCGGAGACTAAATCTAAAGGTTCTTCTTGTAGTTCACTCTTTCAATGTTTTATGAATTTCTCGCCCTCTAATGTTTTTGTCTTTACCTCACAATGGAAGGTGAAAATTTCTTTGTTGGAGGATTTTCTAAGTGAGCTCGGTTGCTCTTGGGGCCCTTGTCCGTCATATGGGTTTTCAGGTTCTTCCTTTTATTTGTGTATGGTCAGTGCCTCTCCCAGTCCTTTAGTGGGGAGACCGGTGCATGCCTCGATCTGGAAGTGAAAATTTTGAAGAAAAAGAAGTGAAGTTCTTTATTTGGCAATGCTTACACGGAAGATTGAACACTCTGGATAGGGTGATGAGAAAGGTTCCCTCGTTGGTTGGGTCTTGGTGTTGTATTTTGTGGTTAGAGGGATGATGTAGAGGATCTGAATCATGTTCTGTGGAGTTGCAAGATGGCTTTGCAAGTTTAAAACAGGTATTGGAGAAGTTTGGTCTTTCCATGGTCAAACAGATAGGTGGAGGGAGTTGTTCGAGGAGTGTTTTACTCATCTTTTTCGTGAGAAAGGATTGTTTTTCTGACAATTTGGGGTGTGCGCTATTTTATTGGGGCTTTAAAGCGAGAGAAACAATAGAATCTTTGGAGAGGTTGAGAGATTCCCGGAAGATGTGTGGTATCTCATAAGATTCTATGGTTTTCCTTGGGTTGGGTCTTTGTCTCAAAGTCTTTTTGTAATTATTCATTACGTTTAATTGTTTTGGATTGAAGACCGTTTCCGTAGGCTCCTTACCCTTTTTTGTGGGTTGTTGTTTTTGTATGCTCTGGGATTCTTTCTTTTTTTTTCTTTTTTTTTTTCTTGATGAAAGTTAAGATCTTTATCTAAAAAAAGTGAAACTTTCCAAGATTATTAATATTTTTGTGTGGTAGGTAATTAACAGAAGGGTAAACACCTTGGGTTGGGTCTTTGTCTCAAAGTCTTTTTGTAATTATTCATTACGTTTAATTGTTTTGGATTGAAGACCGTTTCCGTAGGCTCCTTACCCTTTTTTGTGGGTTGTTGTTTTTGTATGCTCTGGGATTCTTTCTTTTTTTTTATTTTTTTCTTGATGAAAGTTAAGATCTTTATCTAAAAAAAGTGAAACTTTCCAAGATTATTAATATTTTTGTGTGGTAGGTAATTAACAGAAGGGTAAACACCTTGGATCAGTTTATCTAGAAAATTGTCTATTTTGTAGGGCCACTTTGTTGCATTCTCAGTTAGAGGGCAGCAATAGACCTTGGTCATATTCTTTGGAATTGTTTCTTTGAGGTGTTTGGCCTCCAGTTTGCTAGGAAGGGGTAGACACAGATGATCAGGGAGTTTCATCTCAATTTGCTCTTTTGGGAGAAGGGGAGGCTTTTATTGCAAGCCAAGGCCCAATGGTTGTGCAAGTTTGTGGGGATTTCAGGAAGAGAGGAATAATAGGACTTTTAGAGAGTTTGATAGGTTTCATTTTACTTGATTGAAGCTTCTGTCTTAAGTTTGGCTCCCATTTGTGGGCTTCGTTTTTTGTATGTTTTATGTATTCTTTCATTTTTTTTTTCTCAAAGAAAGTTTGCTATGCATAAAAGAAGTGGTGGCTGTCTCACAAGGTTAATCATGTTTATTTTGTGTATTGAAAATGTTTATTTGTGTGTTGCCGAAGTGTATTAGAAGCATGTGGTAGTTTACGTTGCTTTCCTAGTTATTGAAATACATTTAATCATTTGGAAGGATAGTGCTGAGATTTATTTATTTGACTCTATTAAAATAATTTGTGATTTGTAGGTTACTTCTGTTCCTGAGGATGTTGGAACTGCTGGTGCACTTCGGGCCATTGCTCGCCATTTGACAGCAAATGATATTTTGGTTAGACTTGAGCACTTTAAACATAATATCTTCAGTAGTTTTGTGTTTATTTACAGGTTTGAAACCCTTGCTTTTCTGCAGGTTGTGAGTGGTGATCTCGTTTCTGATGTTCCTCCTGGTGCAGTTGCAGCTGCGCATAGACGACATGATGCTGTAGTTACTACAATGCTCTGCTCTGTTCCAGTTAGTGGGTCTACAGAGTCTGGATCCTCTGGTGCAAAAGACAAGACCAAAAAGGCAGTAGTCCACAATATTGTTGGACTTGATCCTACCAAGCAGTTCTTACTATATATTGCGTCAGGTTAGCATTTGTCGAATTTTTTTATTGAAATTTTACTCAAACTGTCCCTTAGATATCTTATTAATTTACCTCCAGGTGCTGAAATTGAAAAAGACTATAAAATTCCAAAGAGCATACTCCGTGCAGTTGGCCAGGTAATAGTTGTTATATAATAAGCTGTTCTTTTGGTAAAAGTTCCTTTGAGGCTTCAGTTGATTTGCTTTGCTTTGCTTTTTTTATGACCCTGTCAATTATTTCATCTACTCAGTTAGCTTTTCCTTTTTCACGATTACGATTTGATTGTTGCATTTTACAAATCCAAGTTTTAATTGATAGAATATGACTTATTTATGTTAAATGTAAACTTCCTGGGTTTAAATCTACTTCTGTCGTTTTTATGTAGATGGATATCCGAACTGATCTCATGGATGCATATATGTATGCTTTCAAAAGGTCCCAATTTAATTATCCTCCTGGTTACTACTTCAAACATTTAAATCATAATGATGCTTATATCCTCATACTTTACCTCGTTTTATCTCCCAGATCTGCTTTGCAAGAGGTTCTGGTTCAAAAAGATAATTTCCGAAGCTTAAGACAAGATGTGTTGCCCTATCTTGTGCGGAGCCAGTTGGTTAGTTTATAATGGCACAATATATTCTATTGTGACAACAGTCAGTGTATTTAAACTTACTGCTCTAGATTAACTTGATTTCTTCAATGAATGTAGAGGTCAGAAGTTTTACCGAATGGAACACCACGAGCGGAAGAAAATGAGAGTGAAAAGGTTGGTTCCCACAAGAACCAACTCTTGCTGTCACAGATCCTCTCGAATTCATCTAGAACAAGTTTTCATGATCTTCATGCATATGGTGCTAATGGATCTATTCCTGTTCGCAAAACGCATAAGTGTTGTGTTTATATACCCTCTAGCAAGTATTGTGCTCGCTTATGTTCAATTCAAGCGTACAGCGACATTAATCGGGATGTAAGTTAGTATTGCTCTAACTCTCTCTCCACCTTTTTGTGTTGCATTGGTTCTCCTAAAATCATTATATTTCCTTGCCTGATTTGACATTTGCAAGGTTATTGGAGAGGCAAGTCATCTTTCAGGTTACTCTTTCTCTGCTCACAATAACATCATTCATCCTTCTGCACAACTCGGATCAAAAACCACCGTGAGTTAAAATACCTTTTATCTCTAGTATATTATTCCTAATCTCTTTTTTTCTTTATTTTATATTCGTGATTGTCCGGGCCAGTTTGCTCGCACCTCGACAAATGTCACGGGGCATATCGCTCTGACCCTACAACATTTGGATGTCAAGGAAAGGAAATTAATTCCTAAGCAGGTGGCCACCATGGATTGAATCCATCACCTCTTATGCACCCGGAGACCTTCTTGACGACTACGTCATTCTATAATGGTTGTCGATGATTGCTACCAACCTACGATTTTATTTCTCCAAATTTATTCCTAATCTTGACATTTATTATCATATAGTGGAAGGTTGTCGATGTAATTTCATTGTTTTTTTTAAAATTTTTTTTTTATTAAAGTTACCCATTACAAAAGACCACCTAGTAACACGAGTCCAAAGTCCAAACAAGTCAAAAAAGAAAATCCAACGAAAATCCAATTCAACCTTATAATCACGAGTTCAATCCCTGAAATTGGTATTTAGCTCTCAGTGAGAGCAGTTATTACCCTCTTTATAAGGTTTGTGGTCCCCTCCCTCAACTTGTACTAAAAAGAAATAACCAAACAAGAAAGAGCCAAGGCTAGTTAGTAATTCCAAAAATCCTCGGAGATCGATGTCCTAAGAGAGGCAGTAAAAGAGTTTTTTTCTATATATGCGAGTGTCCGGATGCATCTCTTGATTATTCTCACAAGACAACCGTTAGACCCTTCCGCATTTGGTTGTTAAGGAAATTTGTAAAAAATAAAATCGTAGATTGGTAGCCATCATAGATTGAACTCATCACCTTTAGTTCTACTCAAGGATGGTTTAGGTAGAAATGTAGCAAGATGCTCATGCTAAATTGCTTTTCAGATTTCTCAACCGTTTTAAAAGCTTCAAGTCCTTGTAGACCGACAACAATTCCTTGTTACTCTTGTTCCTGAGTTAATTTTCATATCTGTACTTCAGAATGTTGGTTTACTTTGTACCTGTTATATTGGACAATCCCTTGTACTAAATAGGATGGTTTCAGGTTGGACCCCATTGTATGTTGGGAGAAGGTTCACAGATGGGCGACAAATGTAGCGTGAAACGATCGGTAATTGGCCGCCATTGCCGGATAGGTTCCAATGTGAAGGTATAGTAGATCGGTTGTTGATCTTGGGTTAAAATGAGGAATTTGTTGTACTATATCATTTTTTCATCTATGAAATTCCTGTTGTTGGTATGTGTGAATTATGTTAAACTACCAATCAATCCAAAAGGCTAAGCTTATGGATTGGGGTAAATTTAATTATATCAACCAACATTCCCCCTCACTTGTGGGCTTTGAAATTTGAGAAATGCCCTATAAGTGGAATTTTAATTTTATTTGGGAAGGAAATGACTTGGCAGGGATTCGAATTCATGACCTCCTGCTCTGATACCATGTTGAATTATGTTAAATTACCAATCAATCCAAAAGCTTAAGCTTATGGATTGGGGTAAATTTAATTTTATCAACCAACAATATGGATTGTCAACTAGTTATTGTTCTACTTTCTTCTTTTTTAAACTCCACCTTTTGTTCTTGCCATCTTGGTTCTTAACCCTTTTTTTTTGTAATATTTCATACATCAGTAAAATACATGATTTTTCTGAAGTTAATTATTCGAACTATATTCATGTTGGTAGAACCTTGCTAACTTGAAGTTCTACAACACCTGTCAATACAGATTGCTAATTCCATCGTCATGGATCATGTTACCATTGGAGACGGTTGTTCAATTCAAGGTTCGGTTATCTGTAGCAATGTACAACTTCAGGAGCGCGCCGTTTTGAGAGATTGTCAAGTAATTATTCACACCCTTCCCTCGGCCCCAAGCGCCATCGACCCCCTCCCCTACCCTCTCCTGTCATCTCCTAATATTTACCTTTAACTTTCCTTCCAGGTAGGAGCGGGTTTTGTGGTGACTGCTGCTTGTGAGTACAAAGGTGAGGCCTTGGCTAGAAAAGAAAAATGAAGTTAGGAAGAGAACATTGCCTAGAAAATGACATTGTTTTGAAGAAAAATAAGTGTGATTAAATATATTTGAGGTAGATGAAAGTTTTGTTTGAAGGTAGTGAAATTGCCCCCAAAAGGGTGCAGTGAGTGATTGACATCATAAAATCAGTATTTCTTCTTGTTTTTTTTTTGGGTATCATTCACTTGTATTCTTCTTGATTTATTTCATTTGTAGTTTATATTTTGTTCGCACTAGAGAGCATTTACTTAGTCAAATTATTAACGTTTCAAATTGCTCAGTTCTGTTTCATTTTTCTGTAATAGTTTCTATTCGTGTGGACATTGTTCCTTCCATCTCGGATAATGTGTTCTTTTGGAGGTTTAAAATTTGTTTTTTCCTTTGCAGTTTTGTGGTTTTCTTTTTAATTTTATGGTTGTGTTTGAGTCCCCATTTTTGTAAATAATTGAGTTGGTTATAATAACTCAACCGATGTTTGTTCCACCGTTTATTATAAGCAATGGTTAGCTAAATTTGCATTCTCGTTTATCTAAACTTACGTATCCATTTATTTAAATCAAATATATTAAATTTTGTTGCATAACTATCCCTCAAACACTGTTTATCATAATTAACTTGTCCCTCAAATATCATGTATAATAACTCATCGTTTATTATAACTTTTTGTCTATCATAACTAAACTGCACTCCAAATGCACCCTATGTGTGAATTTGTTTTCCAATCACTGATTAATTCTTTTTCATTTCGTTTTTGGCTATCAAACGGGAATTCAAAAACCAAAAGTACAAAGTAAAATAGTTGCAATTGGGGTTGATTGATTGATTTTATTCTCTTTTTTTTTTTGGGGTCACTTTTGAATTCCGAATTTCAATTCTCACTATATAATGTATGGTTAAATTGCCAAATGTGAAAGTCAAACATGACAGTTTCAACAAAATAAGATAATTGTATTTGACAGAATTTATTATAGTTTTATTTAAGAATTCAAATCTTCAACCTTTTAGTTGAGATGTATGTTCTTTAAGTTAAATTTTCTATAACAGTTAACAAAATCAAGTAATAATTAACATAAAAATTAGACCTTGATAATCTAGCCTAAATTTGTCAATTCCAACAAGAGTTTAGCTCGAATGCTGTTTTTTTTTTCAATTGTACCACGTCTATATTTTGGAACCTGTTAAATATATATATATATATACACATTTTTAAACAAATAGAATTATATTAAGCAGCAACAACCTCAAAATAGAGATGTCCACGGGGCGGGTGGGCGGGGATTCCCCGCGGTTTTTTATTTTAAATCAATTTTTTTTATAAAAAAAATTATTTAAATTTGAACTTGTTTAACTATTTTTTTCTTAAATTAGAATTGCTCATATAAATTAAATAACATTTTAATTCCCCACAATTCTTTTTAAATTAACTTATTTTCTAAAATTATTTAAATTCAAATTTGTTTAACTGTTTTTTCTTAAACCAGATTTTTAAAAAAAATCTTAAAAAATCTCAAATAAATTTATAATTTTCAAAAAAATTCAAAACACATATTCTAGTTTTCAATAAGCTCGTAATATAATCTGTTGCTAATATAATCTTTAACAAATTCCTAACAATTTCAATAAATTCCTAATATAGTCTGCTACTTTTCTTTTTTTTCTTTTTTTTTTCTTTTTCTTGATCGGTCTTCAACAAATTCAAGAGATAATCTAAATATTATAACATCATTCTAAAAAAACATCATAATTAACCTGAATATTACAATATCAATATGAAAAATCAACATCATAACCTAAATAAGTACAACAACATTCTCAAAAAATAACATCATAACCTAAATAATTACAACACCATTCGCAAAAAACAACATCATAACCTAAACATAATTACAATGCCATCACAAAAAATAACATCATAACCTAAATAATTACATCAATAATCTCAAAAAACAATATCATAACCTAAATAATTACAACGCCAATCTCAAAAAACAATATCAAATTCAACATTCTACACAATCTCCAACTTAGCTTCATTCTTTGACTGTCATGTTAATAGCATATGATTGCAGAAAAAAAAAGATGGAAAAACGAATAATTAAAAAGGTTAGCCAGAAGACACAAACTGTTTAGAAATATACTTACCTCATCATCTGGATCGTGATCTTGAAGAATAGTCTCTAACACTTTAACATGTATTGGAGTAGATTTATCTAAGAAAGACAAGCATAAATAAAATATTTTAGTTACTAATATATAACAAAAAGAAATCGACAACAATAATTTTTTTCTAATAAAAAAGTTACATTATTCATACCTTCTGCCCATAACCAATCTTGAGCACACATCAAAGCTTCCAATAAGGTAGAGTGCATTTGAGATCGATGTGGACCTACATGTCTACCCCCAATACTAAAGGCAGATTCTGAAGCAACTCTAGTAACTGGAACTGCTAAAATATCTTTGGCAATTAGATACAAAATAGGATACTTTACTCCATTTAACTTCCACCAAGACAAAATGTCAAAGTCATCAGATCGAGGTAAAAGACTCTCGTCTAAATAAAGATCCACTCTGATTTGACATTGTCAACACTAACATTGCTAACAAACTCATCAAACTTAAGAAATCTATCTTTCCTTTGATCAAATCTAGAACTAGAACTGCTCACCTCCTTGGAAGAACCTGAAAATTCTACATTCTTACCTAAACTTGAGCTATAATACTTTATCAGATCTTTGCACATATCTTTAACACGTTGTATTTCAACAGTACAATATGATCCATAAATTTCAGGAAAATAAAATTCAACCAATCTCATCTTAAACATGGGATCCAAAACAGTAGCAATTGCTAAGACACCATGAATCACACTCCAATATTTTTCAAACTTAGCTATCATTCTTGATGCCATCACTTTTATTTCCTCAACTTCACAATCAAGCCACTTAGAAAGCTCCAATCTAACTTCACATATTTCAGGAAAAAACATATTAGATGTTGGATAACTTGACCCAGAGAACAACTCAGTCAAATTATAGAAAGGTTCTAATTTATCACACACATCCTTAGCAAAAGTCCAATCACTTTCTGAAGGAAGACATTTGAATAGTGGTTCACGTTGTTTTAAACGAGTAAAGACATTCTTATATATCAATGCAGTCTTAAGCATCACATATGTTGAATTCCATCTTGTTCCACAATCAAGCCCAAGTTTTTTAGTGCACGAAGTTTGCAATTGACGTGTAGCTTCATCAAATTTTTCCTTCCTTTTAGGAGATGCAGTCCAAAACTGTATTGTACCTCTAATTTTCTAAATACCATCACTAATCATAGTCAATCCATCTTTTACTATTAGGTTTAAAATATGTGCACAACAACGCATGTGAAACAAACTACCGTGCAACAACAATGTCCTCGACTCTAACTTTGTTAGTAAAATCTCAACCATTAAGTCATTTGTCGAACAATTATTCACAGTTAAGGTTGATAATTTGCGGTCTATATTCCAATCCAACATACACTCTAATAATGCATCCGAAAGTAATTCTCCAGTATGTGGATGTGGCACATATACAAACCTAATATGAAGTGATACTATGTTAAAAGTGAACTTATATATAAATAAATTGTGATGAAAAGAAAATATATAAAACATTTAAATTTCCTAAAAAGTCTGCTCTGTAGCACCGAAGAGTCATCAATAAAATGTGCAGTTATTGCCATGTATCCTTTCTTTTGGCTACTAGCTGTCCACATATCGGTAGTAATGGCAACTCTACTTCGGTTGTTATCCAAGAGATTCATTGTTTTAATTTTCTCTTCTTCATAAATTTTTATGATGTCTCTTCTCATTGTGGTTCTTGAAATCATCTTAAACAAAGGTTGAACACCACTCATAAAATTTCTAAATCCTTTGTGTTCAACCATGTTAATCAGATACTCGTGTAAAATTATCATTGTAGCAAGATCTCTTCTTGAAGCATCATAATCAAAACTATAATTTTTAATCACAACCCTTCCATCATTGGTTTTGTTTGGTCTCAAACATGATTGTCTAATATCTCTTTGTTTTCTTAATGGACATCTTTTAAAATGATCATGTAAATGTGTTGTCCCATTCTTTGAATCTCCTCCTAATTTTTTTGAGTAATAGTTGCAAATTGCTTTAAAAGAACCATCTATTTTTTGTCTTTTAAAATGATTCCAAACTACCGATGTTCGACGATTTCCTCTTTCTTCATTATCATCACTAGCTATGATAATAGACGTTGTTTTATCATAGAAGAATCACAACTATTAACAAGTGGTGGTTCGCTCAAATTATTAGGAGTTGAAGCACTTTCTTGTAACTCATTACTTATCGACGAAGACATTATCCTACAACAATAGTTTATAAAATTACAAACAAAATCATCATCAAATTGTTCACATAAGAGAAGAGAACAAGTGGTCTATCCCAACAAGAGCAAATTTAACATTCAAACTCTACTTAGAAAATATTTCCGTTAATGACCAACTTTACTAATTCAATAAAACTTTTTAAAATTAGAAGTTAATTTGATACAAAAGGAAAAAAAAACACACTAAAATGAAGAAAAACAAAACAAAAAAGAAAATGCCAAACATATGCTTGCCCCCTTCCCACTACTTTCTGTGTTGTTCATTAAAATATGGTAATTTCATGCCTATCACAAGAGGGTGGAAGGTGAAGAGTTTCTAAACCAAAATCTTAAACTGTCATGAGTTAAAAGCATTGGGGTTTTTTTTTTTGCCCTTATATTTTTCATTTTTTTGCCCTTATGTTCTCTAATTAAAAATATAGACTTATAATATCATTTGGCCTTCAACAAAAGGAACACAAATTTGACTCTTTCAATATCCAAGGATTGATGAAGAGAATGGAACTCTAAGTTTGATTTGTAGCTTCATCTCTCAAAATGTGACTCCAAGAATGGAACCTAAATAACATATTTTCATTAGTCTTAATTATAATATGAACATAATGATAGCAGCAACGTCTTCAAAAATGAACACAGAGTAGTGAAATAACACGATTATTTTACTTCAACTAAAAACACAATAGAAAATAACCAAAATGAAAATGGCTAACTGAGAAAGTAGAAGAAGAAGAGAAGAAGAGGAAAAGAAGAGGGAAAGAAGAAGAAGAAGAGAAGAATTGTGCACCGTAAAGCGTTGGCATGCTCTGCTCAGTAGAAGGAGAAGAAGAATCGTAGATTTGTTTTGCTAACGGTAGAAAAGAAAGACACTAAATTAAGGTTTCACATCTTTTAATATATAGTAATTAATATATATAATTAAAATTAAAACAATATTTAATATATAGTAATTAATATATAATAATAATAATATATTGATTATCGGGGCGAGGTAGGGAAGCGGGGTCGGGGTCGGGGCCGGATATAATAATCCCCGTCCCCAGCCCCATTTAGACCACGGGGAAAATATTTTCCCCGCTCACTCCCTTATTTCCCTTTAAATCGGGGATTCCCCGCTCCGGGGTGGGTCCCCGCTGGGCCACGGCCCTGCGGTTTAAATGGACATCTCTACCTCAAAACAAAAGTCATTCTCCAAAGCAGAGACCACCTAAGGGGGGAGATTCCCCCTCCAAAACTCTGTCAACGAACCCATAGAGGGTGCAAGAGCGTTCCACATAAAATTAGAAATAAAGCTTTGATTAGTTAAAATATCAGCCACCCTATTACAAGATCTCTTACAATGATAAATTTTTTCCACACCCAACAAAGAGAGCGACTTCAAAATATCCACGTGGATATTGTTAAACTCCGAGTAATCCAGAGAGGCACCATTAACAGCATTAATCACATCCATCGCGTCCGACTCCACCAAAATAATAGGAAGCCAAGGGACCCAATCTCCAGCAAATGCAATAACGCCTCTTTTAAAGCTTCACCTTCCAATATCTTAATCGAAGCACAATTGAGACCTGCTTTCCACCCCACCAACAAAGGCCAGCTCGATCCGTCACGAACAACCCAACCTAAACCACCAGAAGCATTAGCCACCGAATAAGAAGCGTCAACGTTCAATTTCCAACAACCACGAGGAGGAGGCAACCACTTTTCCACCATCACCGAGCTGCTTGACGACCGAACAACAATAGAATCTAAAAACAACAAGTGAGAGTTAATAGACCATTAAATCAACTCCTCAAAGTTATGGAACTCCCTAGAGGAATTATTATGAAAACATAAGTTCCTAAAGGTCCTTAAACTTGAAATAATGATAATAGCTTTAAAAAGATCATTCTTAGGAATTTTGCCAATTAAACCCTCCAAAAAGTCCACACCATTCTCCATGTTCCTGAAAAAAAAAGACAAAATAAAAAAACCAAGGAAAAACAAGCTTCCAAGCACGAATAAAAAATTTACAACTTTTAAGCAAGTGCATATTAGACTCTTGATCTCGGGCACAAACACTAGTATCTAACCTCAGGAGTCATATCAACCTTCCAAAAACTATTCCAACCTTTAGCACAACCCACATGATCGGACGAAGACTCCTTAGAGGCATTAGCCAAATTAAGCGCCAAATGATAAACACTTTTCACCGAAAATATCCTCTTTGTATCTTGGTTCCAAACGATCTCATCTTTAGCACCCTTCGCACAAAGAGGAGTACTGATAATGATTTCAGCATCATCCTTACAGAAAATTATATCAATTAGCTCCTTGTCCCAACTTTTATCAGCTAAAATTAAATCTGAGACAAGTCTCTCATTCCACTCATACCTCACCCCAAAGGCAAAAGGATTGCCAACCCTCCACAACCAAGGGTCATTTTCAATATAAATTCTACTACCATTCCCCACCTTCCACCTATACTCTTTTTGGAACAACTCCTGAACCCACATGATACTCCTCCACGTATACGAAGGACAACTTCCAAGGGACGCATTAAAATAGTCACCATTGATAAAATACTTTCCCCTGAGAACCCGACTAAGCAAACTTTCAGGGTGGCGAAAAATCCTCCAGCTATGCTTGGCAAAGAGGCTTGGTTAAAAAGATTAAGAACCCAAAGCTAGCCCCCAATCTTTGCTAACCCCCATCTTCTAACTCATCCAATGAGCTTTACTCTTCTTATTGGCGTCCTCACCCCACCAAAACCTAACACAAAGGTTCTCCAGATCCTCATTAAAAGATTTAGACAACTTGAATGTTAAATATTTTTTAATTAACTATGAATTTTTTTTTAATCAAAGTTAAAATTGTTCATTTTATTTATTTAATCACCGGAGGTGGAAAATTCAAAGCATAATCTTCTTATTACAAGTCATACATAATATCATTAGAGTTTTGTTCATTTTCACAAATTGTAACCTATTTTTTGAAAAAAAAAATTGTAACCCTTTACGAAGACTTAGATCAAGATACAATAATTTATAGTTGTGGTATCATTTAATGAAAAAGTAAAATAATTTATATTGTATGATCTAGAGGTTACAATTTTAATCTTTTCATTAAAAAAACTAACTTCCCACCATGTAAAAGTTATTTTTTCTTATTACAAGTTGGGGGAATCTGTGACCTTAGCATGGAAATGAAATAACACAAAATCATATTGTTTTTTAAAGAATCATCGGTTGAAATGGGATATTTCTCCAAAAAGAAAAAAACCCGTTTATTTATTTTCTTAATTTTTTTGAAACGTCGTAGCTTACTTCCTTCCTAAACCCCTATCCACGTTCCGCCGCCGTCTCGCACGACGCAGTCTCAGCGGTCGCCGCCGTAGGTGCAACCTCAACTGCTGCAGTTTCCGATTCCGACGAACTCGCCGCCGCTCACTTCCGCTTAGGTTTTCTCGCCTATCCGAGCAATCAGAGTTACTCATCTCCATCTTCAACCAGGTTTCTCCAATCGAAATCTCTGTTCTTCGTTTCTTCCTTCTTTTTCCTGATGAATTCCCTCCATCGCATTGGAAAATTCTATTTAACGAACAAGATTCGAATTCTCGGTTTCGGTTCTTCCTTCCATGGTAGAGCCTTGTCTTCTTCCTCTTCCTCCAGAATCGGAAAGTTCGGAAATGGCGACGATGAGTGGAACGATACTTGGGAATCTGCTTGGCTTCCGGAAGACCTGTCGCCGAAGAACAAGGCGCCATGGGAGAGTGATGTGAACTTCCCTTCAGGGAACCCTACGATTGTGTTGCCTTCGGATGTGGATGCTGACACCAAAGCGTTTGTTGAGGACATGAATGAGAATTGGGACGAGAGGCGAAAGGCGAACCAAACGCAGAAACAAGGAATGAATCAGAAAGAGAAGGAAGGTGACGGTGACGGTGACGGCGGCGGCGGCGGCGGCAGTGGCGGGTCGCTTTATAGCTTGGAAAACATTAAGAAGGATTATAGATTGAAGAAGCAGAGGATTCATGCCAATTTGTGGATGAAGGAGATTGAGAAGCAAGAGGAGGCTAGATTGGGGGATTCCATTGCAGGCAGTGGGAATGACATTGAAAGATTGATGGATAGCTGCTCTGAGTGAGTTCTTCTTTCTCTTTTTTAGTTAAACCCTCATGTTTGTGGTTCTTATCTGATCATATTATCTAGTATTCTAGTGTAGATGTTTGTTACTTGGATTTAAATAGAATGTTATGTAAATTAGGGGTTTGCAATGCCTCTGAGCATAGCACAAATTGAACTCATGACATTGTATGGTTTAGAGACTATATAATCGATTGAAAGATCGAATACTTGAATCTCCACCTAGAGGAAATAAGAGAAGATTAGCATAGCCCGTGAGCAAGGATGACACGCGGAAAACTAAAAAATGTGAGGAAATACTAACTAGGGTTTGAAATAGAACAAGAGCAATAGTTCAATTGACAAAAAGTGTGTATCCATGACCAAGAGGTCGTAAGTTTGAATCCTCCACCTAAATTGCTGAACTAAAAAAAGAAATAGGATTTAAAATGGAACAAGAGCAATAGCTAACTGACGTAAGTGTGCCCATGACAAAGCAGTCATAACTCATTAGTTTGAATCCTCCATCCAAATTGTTGAACTAAAAGAAAGAAATAGGTTTTGAAATGTTTCAAGCTAGTTGTATTCAAGCTCAAATTACTTAGGCCCCGTTTGATAACCATTTTATTTTTCGTTTTTTGTTTATGAAATTTAAGCCTACAACAACTACCTTGTCATACATTCTTGCTTATTTGGATATCTACATCTTACCTTTATTTTAATAAACAAAACCAAAATTTGAAACAAAAAAAAGTAGCTTTCAAAAGCTTGTTTTTGTTTTTGAAATTTGGTTAGTATTCACCTACTTTCTTAAGGAAATATGGATACATTGTAGGAAAGATGGAGCACATGGTAGAAAATTTGGGTAGAAATAAGCTTAAATTTCATAAACCAAAAACAAAAAACCAAATGATTATCAAACGGGGCCTTAATAATTTAAAATCATTGTGTTTGCGAGCTAAGCCGGGTAGAGATTAATGGGTTGGTCATAACTCATAAGCATAATCTAATGAGGTGGTCATTCAAAACCCGTAATAGAAATTATTAAAAAAAAAATAAGGATAATATGTTTGCAAGTTACTGCCATGTCTTTCTGTTGTTCTTTTGAGCAATAACTATTGTGATTGCAGGATTTTTGAGTCTGTCAATGATGATTTAAACCATTCAAAAGTTCCAAGCTCTTCGGACTTCAGAAACAAGCCTGATGGATGGGAAACAACATCCAAAGGTCATGATGGAAATGTATGGGAGATGACACAAAGGGAAGAAGACATTCTTCTCCAAGAATTTGATCGTCGTATTGCATTCAACAAATTTCAGGTGCGTCAATGTAGTTCAATGTTCGAAGAGTTAGTTTACGGTTTACCACTTTTTCATTAAAGAAATAGATTTCTTTCTGATAGAAGACGAGAGCATGTTAGAAAGATGAAATATGAAAGGGAAGAGTACATCTAAAATACCAAAGGAATTTAAAAGAAAATTTGAGTAAACACAAAAAGGAAACAAAGAACTTCAAGAGGAAGAGATGAACAATATAATACCCACAATGCCCCCGAGGTGTGGTGTGGTGACCGAAGATTTGAGTTTTGAAGGTGTGCTCCCCTCAAGGTTCCTAGTTCGAGACTCATTTGTGACATTAACTTGACACCTTCTTTGTCTCCATTCCTTCGATGTATTCTGGTGCCTGGCCTAGGGACGAATGTGGTTACCCTAGGTATAGCAGAGTCAAGCTCCAATTTCTCGGTTTCGAAAAAATAAAATTATATATATGCATAAAAAAATAAAAATAAAATTATATATATGTATATATATATAATACCCACAATTCTGTTGCCGGCATTCTTTTGATGGGAAAGACCCTGCTTTTGTCAAGCTAAACTTCCAAGTTTGAAAAATGCAATAATGTGATATAATGGTTCATAAGACTTCATGGCTTCTCGTATGATAAGTAAAATAGCTTGTTTGTTTACTGATACAATAAAGAATTGATTATGGTATCATGCCAATGGCAACTAAATCAGAGGGGTAGTAGGCGAAAACCGGGAATTATAAGAACTCAGAATTTTCTGACTTTCCGGGTTGTAGCTTTTAAGTTCAATTTCCGTGAACTGAAAACAATTTGGTCCTTGGAGAACTTCTGGACGAGAAAAATCATGAAATAGATTTATAACTGACTCCTAAGTTACAAGACTAGTGTAGTTGAAATGAATAATTGATAACACTTGATGTTACAATCTTAACTCTCTTTGATCAAAGACATCATTTCATTCATTTGGAGCTATGAAGCACGGACACTTCAAAATAGGAAAAGAATCCGCGTCGAACACATATTGGACATGCATTTGTCTGGACACTTCCCGGATCCGTGTCCGACACGCCATTTTTATATATCCTTATTTTTCATTATTGTTTTAATAATTGGACCAGTGTTTTTAGAGGCACAAGGCACACAAAGGCGCAAAGGCTCTTTGGAGCCTGAGGCGCAAGGCGCAAAAAAGGCGCGTGCTTTATATTGGCGCACCATATATAAAAAAATTATATTTACCACAAAACATATATGTTAATCTATTAAATTATAAAAACATCAATTAAGTCTCTAAAGTTTAAAATATCCAATAAAATATAAAAGTAATAAATAAATAAGTTTAATTATTAAATTTAGTTCAAACAAAAAGACATATAAAAAAAGGGGACACATAATAAATAATATATTTATTAATACATATATAATATATTGTACATTGAAAATTTGAATATATAATAAATAAAGATTTAGTTGAAAATTGTGAAAGACATTCTTAATAATAATATTTTGGTTAAAAATGGTATCTAATGAAAATAGGTCATAATGATAATATTTAATTAAGTAAATTAAACAACTATGGAAAGAATGGAGAGAGATATCAAATTTTTAAATGTAAATAAATTCTATTTGAATCAAATATGTATTAATTGTGAGTGGTCAAATCAATAATTTCCATCAACATCACATTTCTATTTTCTTTTATTTTATACAAAACTTACTTTTCACTTCATCTTCTTATGACATTTCATCTTCTTCTTCTTCTTCTTTTTTCTTTGGTTTCGTTACATTTTGAGGATGTAAAAAAAAAAAAAAAAAGCCTTGAGGCGTGCGCCTTTTGCGCTCGGGAGCCTCGAGGAAAGGCGTGGTAAGGCGCGCGCCTTATCTTGTGTGTTGTGCCTGAGCAAGGCGAGGCGCAAGCATAGCGCCTTGTGCCTTTCTGCGCCTTTTTGGGGCTTTATGGGGCTTTTTAAAACACTGAATTGGACACACTTCAGACATACCTTGTACACATCTTGTCAACATGTGTAGTCTTTGAGCCCAAATGTTAAAAGCCTAAACTCAAAATAATTAATATTTTAGTTAACTAACTAATAAAAAGGCAAAGGAAGAGGCAAAAGAAGAGCAAAAAAATGCCATCTCTCTCATTTATTACAAACCAACCACATTTTCATCTTCTTCATCATCTAAAATACGTGTTTGCAGACACTTCTCACGCAGCATGCGTAACCGACGTCTATTGTAATTAACTTTAAATTATATGCTTTTTAGTATAATATATTTAGTAGTTTATGCTAAATTTACATATTTATTGCAAAAAAATTAGCGTACCTTCAATGTATCCGTGTCCTAGTCTTTTAAAAAATGACGTATCACCGTGTCCTGTGTATGTGTCCCTTTTTCGTATCCGTGCTTGATAGATTTGGAGTTCTCCATGCCCTCTATATTTCCCCTCTATACCGTTGCTTCAAGAAACTAACAATCTGGCATGAAATTCTAGAAATATTTGAACTCATTTCTCTGGATAACCGTTGCCCAATTGCTCGGTTTCATGTGCAGATAGCCAGTTTCATCAAGACCCATATATTCAGTCGTCGGAGACCAATCGATGGATGGAAGTACTTGATTGAGGAATTCGGGCCAAATGCCAAGAAAGGAAAGGGTAGTGTTTCAAGGTTGCCTAATCTTTCTGATTCTTCAACCCAACCGTTCAAGGAGGATAAAGTTTCCATTTCCCCATCTCGCACATCCTTTAAGAGGACTTAACTAGATACAAGCTACTTCGTAGACCATCTTTCTGCAGTTGATTCTACTCCGCGAGGGCAGTACATCGGTGGCTTCACGACTTAAAAAGGTTTGCAACCATTAGAAGAATGATCTCATGCTCTCCAAGTATAATGTTATATTGGTCATGTAGATGTTTGCAACTAATGATTCTAATCCGAGTATGCTTGCATTGCACTTGGTTCATAGAAGGAGGAGTTTAAATTTGGCAAATGATTGATATCTTATAATGTCTACATAGGAGGGAATTGAAGTTGCTTTTGGCTCAGATGTTCTCTTTTGAAAAAACTGAGGAATGACTTTCATCAGGTAAGAATGAAAATGAAAGTTGCCTCATTTATGCCTTTTTGTTTTGATATTCTTGAGTGTTCAGGCAATTAGATTGTTAATAAACATAGTCCAGAGAAGTGGTGAAGTTTTAAAATTTACAAAAACAAAAATGTGATGAAATTATTGTCTAATAATGTTTGATTTGGTAGTCTTATTCTTTTTCTTCTTTTTGTTGTCAATTTCATCCAAGAGAAAAGTACATTTTTGGTCCTCCTAAATATTGTTTTCTTTTCTAGTCTCTAAATTTCAAGTTGCTACACTTTCTTAAATTTTTTAGTTTGTCCCTAATATTCATTATGTTACATTTTTACCTAGAGTTTGTGAGTTTAGTTTTCATTTAGTCCTTATATTTTAAGATTGTGCACACTTTCTCGGGAGATTTCACTAAGCCACACTTTTAGTCATTGAGAGTGTACATGGTTCGTATTGAGTTGAGTTAGGGGAGTATTTCTGCACAAACTCAAATTTTTAGGTTGGTCTATTTGTCAATTTTGTCTATTAGATCAATCAAATTCAATCTATATATTTTTTAGTTGGATTAAGCTGGATTTTTGGATTGTTACTTTAAAATTTAACTTAAAACTTATAAATATGTTTAAAATATAAGAAATGGATAAAATTATATTGGAATCCAAGTTACTTATCTTATTAGTACATGTTTTTATCGATGGGCTAAAAATATATTTTATTAATTAATTTTACACATGCATATCTAATATTATTCGTAATTTGGGTTGAACTGGATTGAACTAGATAAATATTGATCAATTTTTAAATTGACTTAATGCAACAGAAATTATAAAATCATAATCCAATTTAATTTGAAGAAAATTATAACTCAACTCTTACTTGTTTTTTTTTTTTTTACCCTCTTAATTTATATTAATCAAACTAATCATTTTCAACTAAATTTCATCACTATTAAAGTTATTTTAAAAAAGGTTTTACATCTTAATATTTTAAATTACGTAACCAAAAGGTAAACCCAAGGATGAAAGTGCCAACATGCAATCATATACATGGACGCTTTTTTTTTAGTGACTTGGGAATTCGAGTTTTATTTCTCTTAATTTGGGGCACCGTCCTTAAACTATGACACATAGATACATCATAAGATCGAAAGTAAAATAGGGGATATCCATAGTTATTTCATATACTGTGTCCAGATACTCAACCACTACATGCTTCTAAAAGACTAATCATACATATGAATATAACTTAATTCACATATTCATTGTTGCGTTAATAACTACGTCTGTGGTTTAAATTACCCAAACTACATTGTACTAATCTATACATATTTATAGAATGAGGTTGTATGCAAATATACATATTGTTTGACAAAGGTAAAGTATGTTAACAAAATATATGAACTGAATTATTAATATTACAAGTTAAACTGTTAGAAGTGTTAAAAATTATGTAAGATATTTTAATTTTAGCAAATTTTAACATCTCTCTCAATAGATCAGAGACAAGTGTATTCTCATGGTTAAGAAGTTATGATGAATTCAAATCTCCCATTACTAAAATGTAGTTGAACTATAAAAAAAAAAGCAATAAATCGACTTCAATCAATAAACTTCGACCAATAATTTCAATTAGAGACACTATTCGATCGAAGTTAATTTTAAGATAAAAGAACCATCTATATTATAATTCTATTTCTTAATAATGTACTTGACGAACAAAATTTCATCCATCACCAAAAGTTATAAACTATCAAATTTCAAATTTTGAGATACAAAACAATTGAAATTAACATTATTCTCAAATACTATAAATCAATATCACTATTATAAGCCACTGATTGAAGCTAATTAGTAATATTAATTGAAATTTATAATGTACACATCTTAAAAATATTGACATTTTCTCAAAATAAATAGGAGAATTTTCATTTATAACCAAAAAAAAAAAAATTGCATGAATTGCAGAAAATTGTTTACGGATGAAAATGAGCGAGTCTACAGAAAATAACCAAAATACACGCACTTAAAATCAAGTGAGCTTATTGAAAGTAAATAAAATAAGAGAAAGTGGTTGTTATAAAATATGAAGAAAAAAATTCTACTATAGACAAAATATTTTAGAAAAAAAAAACTATAATTAAACTCATTGAAAGTTGCATATCTACACTAATTTTCCAAATAAATAATAATGGATACAATTTTTTATTTTTTATTTTCAATCGCCAATTAAGCATATATTCAATAACTAAAATATTATGTTGGAATCCCACATTTCCAATCATAACTATCATCCAGCGACAAAAAAAGAAAAAGAAGTAAAACTCTTCTACATGACATATAGAGTCTATATTTTACTTACACGGCACCATTAGTGTCACAATACTTTACAAATAAAAATATAAAAATGTATATAAATTTGTGTTCCTTTAGACATATGTGTAGAAGAATTAAACTTAAAAAACTAGAATAATATATTTTTTTTGAAACAAGGGTAACCACATCCATTTTTAGGATAGGCACCGAGAAAAAACCAGAGTAATATTTGGTGCAACATAATGGCCACTGACACGACTAATAATAGCCCTATGTATTTTTTCTTCCGTCTTTTTCTTTTGTATTTTATAATACTTTTCATTAAAAAAATGTTAGATGAGTTAGTTTACGTGTTTTTACAAAATCTTTAAAAAGATTCATTTGTTAATTTAATTATATATATATTTCATTTAATCCAACAATTTATATAATATTAATTTCATTTTTCTACTTATGATATTTTTTTTTCATTTTTATTTCTTTCATTCATAATATTTGTATGATTTTTTTTCATGAATAATAGAAAGAAAATAAATTATATGGATGTCAAAATTTTAGAGAAAATAAGAAAAAACTTATTCAATCAAGTTAAACTCATAGATTCCAAGTGAAATGATTGCCTACAATCAAATTAAACTAATGGAAAAACTAAAGTGCAATTGATTGAAAACAAAAAAAAATTAAAATATTTTCACGGATGAATTTTTTTTTAAAAATTGTTTAAATTAAAATATGGATCTTATGGAAGTTGCTATCTACAACAAACTCCCATATTTGAAATTCCCATACTTATATTTAGAAAATATCATTTAAAAAAAACAATAGATACTGTAATATTAAAAAATAAACTTTATTTTTTTACTACATATGAGGGAGGGGGACATATACAGATATTTGGAATTGGACCTGTAATGCTAGCGTTGAATTGGTTTACAGTCAAACAATGAAACCATTGCGCCGCTCAGCCATTCGATATATACAAAAATAAACTTAATCCTACATTAAGTTTTGAAAGTAGTCTATTTCCAGTTATATCTATTTCTCAATTAGAATTACTTAAAAAATGCATGGAAAAAAAAAAAAAAAAAAACTCAATATCATAACTTAATTTTCTGAGACTAGGGCTTGGATTTTTGCCGAAAATCCTTCAATTCTTAGTCAATTTGAGTTATGGGAGAGAAGAACATATTTGAATTGTGTAATAGCATCATGAACAACAGGCTAACGTCCAAGCAAAATTTTACATGATTCCTTCTTTAACTGTGAACATTTATATTGTAATCTATTCGTTTAAATGGTTATTATATCTTGTATATTTCTTCCAATTATTTTGCTCCCATCTTTGTTTTCTTTTGCTGTTTCTAATTGTATCTTTATTTGAAAGTAATCTGTTCGTAAAAGAATTTTTATTCTTTTTTATTTGTATATATCTTTTATTTTTAAATAATCATGCTATCTTAAAATATCGCTTAAGCAGAAAATCATTTTTAGACGTTATCCCTTGAGTCATATCCTAAATTACAAATGCTCTTTATTGGAATAAAAACAGAAAAAAAATATCAAATAACGTAGAAGATATTTATAATATCATTTAGATTTTCATCCATAGAAGATAAGAGATTTCAACTATCAAATTAAAATATTTACAATATCATTTAAATTTTCATGTAGAAAATACGATATTTTTACCAAATCTCATAGATTTTATTTGACATTTTATATTTTAATTAAAATAATAAATTGAATATTTCAATCCTATAAATAATTGTCTACATTTTGTTTACCAGAACACTTTCTGTTTTCTTTATTTTTTTTGTTTTTTTTATAATAAGCTATGTTGGATTATTTACCTTAACTTTCATATAATTTTTCTTTTGAGCAATAATTTTTGTAGGGATTTTTTTTTTTGCATAATTGTTGTCTTTCAAAAAAATACTTGGAGATCTGGAAAAAAAAGTTTGAAGAATTATAAGATTATCATCTGAGGTTAGTGCATGAATTATTCAATTTCAAAAGTTTGGTAACAATGATTTCCTATTATATATATACAGTTCTTTATATTTTGTTTACAAATACATTTGAAACTTTCCTTTTGCTTGGGGTTACTTTCTTGGTTTTTTTTATAATAAAAAATTTAGTTATATTATTTTTGTTGGATTATTTACCTTAACTTTCATCCAACTTTTCTTTTTCTTTTGTTGCAATAATTTTTTTAGGGATCTTTTGTTGCTTAATTTATGACTTGGAGATGTGGAATTTTTTTTTTTGAAGAACTATAAAATTATCATTTGAAGTTAAAGGTAAATTCATAGATGTATATTAATAAATATATTTAGCTTATTTATATTTATAATTATAATAATTATATAACTTTTATAAATTTTATAATTCAAGAGTAATCGGTAAAGAAAATTAAAGACCATCGATTTTTAAAAATCAGAGATAAAATTTAATTTTAATTCAATAAATTTTATTAATTTTTTTTAAAATAATAACACCTATTATTTTTTAAGCTCAAAATAAATAATTAACTGATTTTTAACATAAATGTGAATTTTAATAAATTTAATGAAAAATGGTTATAAAATTCAATATTATATTGAAATTATTATTTGATGATTTAAATTTAGCCTAATATAAGAAATAATTTATAATTATATATATATATATAATTATAATTATAATTTATTATTTAAGAAATTATCACCAGCAACGTCGGTGCTAAAATTCTAATTAACTAAAATAACTAGAAACGAAGTACTTTCAAACTTAATGTATAATTAAGTTTATTATTGTATTTTATAACATATATATTGTTTTTTTAAAAAGTGATATTGTCTAAATATAAGTCCGGGATGTTTCAAAATATATATATATAAGTCCGGGAGTTTGAAACTTTGATAACATCCGTATTTTAATTTTAACAACTTTTAAAAACATTTAATAGGAAGCTAAATATTTTAATTTTCATAGTTTTCAATATTGAAAAATAAATTCATTATTCAAACTTTTTTACCAAACAATATATCAAATAAAACTAGAATAGCTAAGAAAAAATTTATCTAATAAAATCAGACGCAAAATAACAAATCAAAAATAGAAATTAAATAGAAAAGGAATGACACCAGATTTATAAGTAGTTCGATCAAATGTTGATTAATGAGTGATATACAAGCTTTAAATTACTTCTTACTCTAATTGGTCCAAAAATTAATTTACATCTTCATCATTTGCAATGCACACAACCTTCCATTCTTTTTGACAAATGTGATCTATTATACTAGTCTCTTTATTAATATAAATGATATATAAGTTTTAAATAACTTATCACACCAATTTGTCCAAGAAAACTCATACTAACAGGAAAACCTGGAAACTTTCTTTGTGATGCGAAAAGACGAAAGCCCCACGATACGTTTTATAAACCTATTTTTAAATTGCACAAATGCACTAAGTGGACCCACATTTACACGTGAAAAAAAGAAAGAAAAATAGAAGTATAATTTTTGCTGAAAGTATCATTACTGATGCAATAGTAATCGTTTACCTCAACCAAATGGCTTCTTGTACCGATTTTTGGGCTCAAACTCGCGACCGTGGAGTTGAAATGGATTAAACAAGATAACCAATTGCACCACCAACCCATTCGATAAGTACCTCATCATCCATTTAACATGTAACCAATGTTGCTTTCTAGGATTCGACATGTATCCACAAATAAAATTCATATCATATGCTAGAACAGGCCTAGTACACACCATGAAGTACATTAAAATACCTACAACACTAGCATAAGGAACATTAGACATTTCAAACTCTTCTTCATCTCTGTAGTTGGGGATTGTTTAACTAATAACTTAATATGTTGACCAATATGAGTTTTTACATACTTACAATCTTCCATTCTACACTTACTAAGAAGTTTAAGACTATAAAGGCTTGAGAAAGTTTTAGAACGCCAAGACTCTTATTCGTGATAATATCAATTCCAACTATTCTTCTCGTAGCTCCAAGATCATTCATTTCAAAGTTTTTCTTTAACTGGTCCTTTAGTTTATTAATCTTATTTTATATCAGAGCTCGTAACCAATATATCATCTATATAGAATAACAAGTAAATTTACACATGCAGGTTGGCATGTTTATAATTAACACAATGATCTAATTGACTTCTATTGAATCAACATGAAATAATAAAAGAATCAAACTTCAAATACCATAATTTGTTTTGGAGCTTTCTTTAAGCCATATAAGGACTTCTTCAACAGACACTCCTTACCATCGGTCTACTTGGTGACATACCCAAGTGGTTGTTGCATATAGATCACTATAGATAGCACCCCATGAAAAAGTGTAGTCTTCACATCCATTTGTTCCAATTCAAGATCAAATGCAGCTGTTAGTGATAAAAATAAACTGAATAGAAGTATGTCTTACTACTAGAGAGAAATCTCATTATAATAAACCCTCACCACATGAGTAAAAACTTGAGCAACCAACCTTGCCTTGTATTTTATTGGTTCTTTGGTATCAACTGTTTCTTTTTTTTTTTCTTGAAAATCCACTTGCAACTCACTAGTTTCTGATTTGTAGGTTAATCAACTAATTCTCATGTTATGTCCTTATAAGGATTCGAACTCTTCATTTATACCTACCAACCACTCATCCTTATCTTTAGTTTTCATAGTTGCGTCGTATGTTAGATGTTAATCTCCCTTCTTGCCAACTTCTGCATGTAAGGCATAATAAACTAAGTCAGTAGTTGCAAACATGGAAGGAAGTCTCACATGTCTCCTACCTCTATCATCGAATCGAACCAAATCGATCCAATGGATTAATTCAAATTTTTCACATAATATTGGACATATTGATTTTTTATTTAGAGAAAATTGAAAGTTATTGGATCGAATCGGTTTTTATTAGTAGGTTTTTATTAGTAAAAAACCAATAAAAACCGAATCAAACCAATATGGATTTATTTACTTTCTTTTTTCTTTTTATATGTTAGCTTAATTTTTTATTGGTAAATGAATAATTATTTTTTTTAATTTAATTATAATTTATTAGATAATATGGGGTTCCACCTCAAAACCAATTAACAATAATCCTGTGGAGCCCAACCGAATCTCAATTTTCATTTTTATTGGACCGAATACCCGTTTGAGTTTATGGGCTCTAATACTATATTAGATAATATGAGGTTCCACCTCAAAACTAATTGACAATGAGAGAAGTAACTCATATCTCTTATATATTGTTACGCGGTTTCCACTCTTTCCGATGTGGGATCCTTAACATAAATTTTGAGAATTTTATAGGAAAACAACATTCAAATAGTAAATAAAATAGTAAAACCGAATTAAACCATCGGGAAACTGAATTGAAGAAAATCGAGCTAATAATTTTGTTCTTTATTGGACATTGGTTCGGTTCCTCTTTTTGTCAAATCAATTAGATCAGATCGGTTCTCAGTTTGGCCTAAAAATTGAGGGAAATAGAACCAATGATTTTACCTTTTCTTGGACATTGGTCCAGATCCTCTTTTTGTCAAATTGATTTGGTCGATTCTCGGTTTAACCTAAAACCGAAGAGAACAAAACCAATATCACCCTTAGCAGCTACTTCTATATGATGTTAGACATCTTCATTTAGTTGTGGACTAACATGGGCTGAATGAGATGTTACCATACATTTGCTTAAATCAATCTCCACTTCGCTTACATTCTTCACAAAAGAAGTATTCAGAAGATTATTGACATTTGACACACGCTCTTGGAGAGCAATAGTAGGCTCATAAAAAACAACATCACGACTAATGATACATGTTTCTTCTTCTTTCTCTTGACACCACAAACGATACCCTTTAACACCATGTGGGTATCCCCAAAACAAACACTTTTTAGCCATGTTATCGAGTTTACCTTATTTGTTGTGAGCATAAGCTACACATCCAAAGTCTCTAAGATTTTCTAAGCTTGGAGGCTTACCATTCCACATTTCTATGAGTGTTTTAAATCTTATAGCTGATGAAGAACAACAGTTTATCAAGTATGCTATTGTTGTAACTGTGTCCTCTTAAAATTCTCTGGATAACCTCGCTTTAGACAACAAATACCTTATTCTCTTAAGAAGAGTACAATTCATTTTTCTTTTCTTTCTCTCGACACCACAAATGATACCCTTTAACACCATGTGGGTATCCCCAAAACTTACACTTTTTAGCCATGTTATCGAGTTTACCTTATTTGTTGTGAGCATAAGCTACACATCCAAAAACTTTAAGATTTTCTAAGCTTGGAGGCTTACCATTCCATATTTATATGAGTGTTTTAAATCTTATAGTTGATGAAGAACAACGGTTTATCAAGTATGTTGTTGTTGTAATTGTTTCCTTTCAAAATTCTTTGGATAACCTCGCATTAGACAACAAACACCTTACTCTCTTAAGAAGAGTACGATTCATCCTTTCAGCCAAGCCGTTTTTTTTTTGTGGTGTTCCTTTAACTATAACATGTATTTCAATACCTTCCATTTTACACACATCTCTGAATTATTTACTTAAGAATTCCAAGCCATTATCTGTTCGAATGACTTTAACCTTCCTTTATGTTTTCCTTTCAACTAACGTCTTCCACTCAACAAACTTTTGGAATGTTTCACCTTTTATATTTAGTAGATACCCCCTTACCTTTTGAGAGCAGTCATCTACTAGAGACAAAAAGTAATTAGCTCCATCAAAAGTTGGTGTGCTAGCTAGTCACCATAAATCAGAGAGAAAATAGTCCAAAATATGTTGAGAAATATGTTTACCTTTTGCAAAAGAGACCTTGGTAGACTTACCATAAATACAATGTTCACAAGTATCAAGAGTCCCTATCTCACAGCTCCACAACAAGTCTTGTTTCTGGAGCCTTCTCATACCATTTTCACTAACATGGCTAAGCTTTTAATGCCACAACTTCACCTTCTCTTGATTTTATGCAGAAAAACTGAAGCAATTGTTCCTAGAATCGTGCTTCCTTGTAGGATATACAAGCTATTGGAGAGTTTACCCTTCAACTTCACTATAACTCATTTGATCATTTACATGGTACCATTTTTTATTTTACATGAGTGTCCTGCTTTGTCAAATACTTTAAACTGCAATAAACTCTTTCTTAAATTTGGCACATATCTCACATTAGTGAAAATTTTGATTTGATAATCATACATCTTCCTTTGTATTGAACCAATGCATTCAAAAATAAAATCTTGGTTCTTTCCAAGAAGACATTACTGATGTGAATGCTCTCAAATTGTTGTTACGAATGTCTGTGGGGTGTTATGTGAAATGAACACCTTGAGTCTAAAATCCAGTACTGATTACACCTCTTTTGATATTGTGAAAACCTCAGTTGAGTCATATCCTTTAAAAACATTCACAATATGTAATTCTTCTCCATTCTTCCTATTGTTCTTGAGTTCATAGCAGTTTCTTTCAATATGCCCTTCATTGTGGCAATAATTTTTTTTTTCTTCTTGTGATTCTATTTTGAATTTGATCTTGTATGGATGATATTCCCTTTATCTAGCTTCTTATCAATTCTTCTATGACTAAGACTTCATACTTGATTGTCGTCTTAACTCCATAATAAGATTGTGGTATTGAATTTAACAAGATAATGACTTTGTTTTCATCTTAAGTTGCCTCATCAATGTTATTCAGATCGAACAGTTATCCTAGTGTGTACTCATCTAGATTCTATTCTAGATCTTTGTTAGGATCCATCTTATAACCGACTTTCTTTTCTTTCTTTGAATACAAATTTTTAGTTAACGACTTAGTCAAATAAAGGCTATCCAATTTGGACCATACCTCCAAAGTTGTATTTGCATCATGTAATTTTTTTTAACACATTTACTATAGGCTACTTTCGGTATTACAAGCATTTCGTTTCTTTTCAGCTGTTTTCATTGTTGGAGAATGCGTTTCAAGATCATCAAGAGTCTTACACTTTTTGTTGGACTATGAGAGCACACATTTTCTTCTTCCAAAGGAAAAAATCACCTCTCTCATTACTCTACCTCAAATTTTGTTTGAGGTTTTGATAGAGCTAACAAAAAAACTCTCAACAAAAATTTAAACAAAAGAAGATGACAACAAACCATAAAAAATCTCTTTAATAGCAGACCTAGAAAATTTCTGAGTAAAAAATTAATTTGCCTCTGAAACCAATTGTTGAAAATTAAATATTATGTTAAATTCTTTTTGCCAAATAATATCTGTAAAATATAACTAGAACAACCATAAAATTTATCTAATCAAATTAGCAACAAAAAAGCGAATGAAAAAATAAAACTTAAATATAGAAGAAGGAATAACAAGAGTTTTAAAAGTGACTAAATCAAATACGATCTACTCCACTAGTCCCTTTCATTAATGAGTAATCTCTAAATTTTAAATGATTTCTCACACCAATTAGTCCAAAAATCAATTCACCACCAACTTTTTTTTTTCCTATCAATGCACACAAACTTTCTATTATAAATTTTTATGAAGGAAGAAAACTCAAAAAACAACACACGAAAAATCAACTAGAATTGGAAAAGAAAGTAGCCTATTTTATATAACATTCAATTAATTTCATTTGAGTGTTTTCAATAACTTAAGACCTCCAGGTCATTAGGTGTACATTAATACCGCTTGAACTACTACTATATTGGCTATTAGTTTAATTTGATTAAAGTCACTCTTTTAAAAAAAAATGGTTAAAGTCACCAGAATCAATTTTTGACTTTTTTTTTTAATTTTTTTTCTAAAAACATCCATCAAATTTCTTTCCTTTCTATTATTCATAAAAAAATTCCTATAACTATTATAAGTAAAAATAAAATTAATATTATGTAAATTTTTAGATTGAATGTGAAAAGAATATGCATAATTAAATTAACTAATGAATTTTATTAAAAATTTTGTAAAAATATGTAAATTATTCACTCACCTTAGAAAAAGTACTATAAAATACAAAAGGAAAAAAAGTGATAAAAAAAAATTGCATGGGGCTATTATCAGCCCACTTCATTGGGGATTATAATTGGATGAAGTCATATTAGGTCTTGGATCAAATCCTTCACTTTCAATTACGGGTGATTTCGGTTCGGTTTTTGTCGGTTTTGTACCAAATCGACAATCGAACCGATATATTCGATTTTCAAAAAATTGATCCGATCCAATGTCCAATAAAGTATAAAACCATTGGTTCAGTTTTTCAATGTTTAAAAATGGATCCGTCAATTTTTTTTAATATATCAAAAACAATATTTCTCATATAAAAACAACCTTCTAATAAACAACTATTTTTTTTAAAAAAAAGTTAAAATTATTTTTAACTAATTCAAAATTATCTAAGAATGTTTTTTACATAAAATATGAGTAAATTAAAGAAATATTAATGGAAGAAAGATGACTTTATATTAATTATTGACAATATATATTTCGGTTTGGCTCGGTTTTTAATGGTTTTTAAAAATGAAAATCGGAATCGATCCAATATTTCAATTTTTTCAAATTACGAACAGATATATCCAACTTTGAGCTAAAAAACCAATCCGATCCATTGGATTAAATTGGTTCAGTTCATCTTTTCGGTTTTTCGATTTTTTGTTGCACCCCTACATTCAATACTTGTAATCTAAAAATAAATAAATTAATTAAGTAAATTGTTTTCTTTTTCCACGACATTTGAGTCGAAACTATCCCCACGAAATATAAATATATTTATTTATTTTTGCGAAACGTATTAGCTTTCTTCTTTCCCAAACGAGGGTTAAATAAAACCCCTATTTCTCGTTCCGCGCCTCTTCCTCCCATCATAGGCAACTGCACCGCCGTCTCAGCTGCCGGATTCTCATCTTCTGACGAACTCGCCGCCGCTCCCACACTTTATCGCAACCAGAATTATTTCTCTCTCACGTTGCTGAAATTGCGCTTCCGCTCATTTTAAGATCCAGCCCTAGGTTTTGATTTTTTGTCCTATTTTTTTTTTATATTTTTTATTCCGTTCACCTTCATCCACGAAGAAGAAATCACAATTTTTATCTTTGTTTTGGTTAAAAAATAAGTTGAAATTGAATACACAAAAAGCTGAAGAAATCTAACAGTCTCTTATGGTCTGTGTGCAGCAAACAGTACAAAACGCAGCTCCTTTGCTTTGTCAAAATTGCACTCCGTTTCTATATATATATATAACTGAAAAAAAAGTGTTTTAAATTTGCATTTGGAGCTTCAAGAAGGAATTAGAGGGAGCTGGATAGGCAATAATTTGCACATTGTAGAGTGAAAGAGAAGAAAATTTGTTTATTTCAGTTGTAACTATTAGGATTTGGGGTGTTAGGGTTTTTTCTCAGAACTGGTAAAATGGGTGATCTCGAAACTCGGCGAATTAGAAACATATGTATACTAGCACACGTTGACCATGGAAAAACGACGCTTGCTGACCATCTCATTGCTGCCTCGGGGGGCGGCTTGGTCCACCCAAAGATGGCAGGCCGCCTTCGTTTCATGGATTATCTTGATGAGGAACAGAGGCGGGCAATTACTATGAAGAGCTCTTCGATTGGTCTGCGGTACAAGGAATACTTTGTTAACCTCATTGATTCCCCTGGCCATATGGACTTTTGTAGTGAAGTGTCCACTGCTGCTAGATTGAGTGATGGGGCATTGGTTTTAGTTGATGCCGTGGAGGGTGTGCACATTCAAACCCATGCCGTTTTGCGACAGGCTTGGATCGAGAAACTTACGCCGTGTTTGGTTCTCAATAAGATTGATAGATTGATATGCGAGTTGAAATTGAGTCCTATGGAAGCGTATACTCGTTTGTTGAGGATTGTTCATGAAGTCAATGGGATAATGAGTGCGTACAAGTCCGAGAAATATTTGTCTGATGTAGATTCATTGCTCGCCGGTTCTTCAGATGAGGTCAACGATGAGAGCCTCGAGTTTATTGAGGATGATGAGGAAGATACGTTCCAACCCCAGAAAGGGAATGTGGTGTTTGTGTGTGCGTTAGATGGGTGGGGATTTGGCATTAATGAGTTTGCTGAGTTTTATGCTTCAAAGCTTGGGGCAAATGTATCTGCGTTGAAGAAGGCCTTGTGGGGTCCTCGATATTTTAATCCAAAGACCAAGATGATTGTTGGAAAGAAAGCCATGGCGGGAGGAAGTAAAGCTCGTCCTATGTTTGTTCAATTTGTGCTTGAAAGACTTTGGGAAGTTTATGGAGCTGCTTTAGAAACGGATGGGAATAGGGAGGTGCTTCAAAAGGTTAATAGCTCATTTAATTTGAATATACCAGCTCGAGAACTTTCTAACAAGGATCCAAAGGTGGTTCTTCAAGGTATTATGAGTCGTTGGCTTCCTCTTTCAGATGCAATATTATCAATGGTCGTGAACTGTATGCCTGACCCAATTGCTGCACAATCATTTCGAATATCACGGTTGCTTCCAAAGATGGATTTTATTGATACCGTAGTGAATGCTGATGTGCTAACTGAGGCAGATCTTGTCAAGAAATCCATTGAAGCTTGTGATTCAAGTCCTGAAGCTCCATTTGTTGCTTTTGTGTCCAAGATGTTTGCACTGCCAGTTAAAATGCTTCCACGGAGGGACAATCATGGTGAAACTAGTATTTCATATGATGATGGTGGAGATGGTGAATCAGATGAGTGTTTCCTTGCATTTGCAAGGATATTTAGTGGAGTTCTTTATTCTGGACAGAGAGTTTTCGTGCTTTCGGCTTTATATGACCCAACAAAAGGAGAATCAATGCAAAAGCACATTCAGGAGGCCGAGCTGCATTCATTTTATGTAATGATGGGCCAAGGCTTGAAACCAGTGACCTCAGTAAAAGCAGGAAACCTTGTAGCAATTCGTGGTCTTAGCCATCACATACTGAAAAGTGCAACTCTTTCATCCACAAAAAATTGCTGGCCTTTCTCAAGTATGGCATTCCAGGTTGCGCCAACTCTTAGGGTTGCACTTGAGCCATCCGATCCTGGAGATATAGGTGCCTTATTGAAAGGTTTAAGGCTTTTAAATCGAGCTGACCCTTTTGTGGAGGTAACTGTTTCATCAAGAGGAGAACATGTACTTGCTGCAGCAGGAGAAGTTCATCTTGAAAGATGCATAAAGGATTTGAAGGATAGGTTTGCCAGGATAAGCTTGGAGGTCTCTCCACCTCTTGTGTCATATAAAGAGACAATTGAAGGAGAGGCATCTAGTGTGTCAGATTATTTTAAAATGTTATCTGAAAGCACAGATTGTGTTATTAAGAAAACCCCAAATGGTAGATGTGCTGTCAAAGTGCAGGTACTGAAACTTCCACTTGCTCTAGCTAAAGTACTTGATGAAAATTCTGATGTTCTGGGAGACATTATTGGAGTCAAGTTGGGGCAAAGCTATAAAAACTTTGAAACAAAGAGATCAAGCTTGAGGGAAAATGAGAATCCAGCAGAAACATTAAAAAAACTCATAGCAGATGCAGTCTGTAGCAGTATATCCTCGAAGGATGACAAACATAACACACAGTGGTCAAAGCTTCTTAGGCGAATTCGGGCACTTGGACCACAGCATATTGGTCCTAACATTCTGATCAATCCAGATCCTGAATTAAAGGATTCTGGTTGCTCTGTTCTTATTCGGGGTCCGCCTCATGCATCACAGAGATTGGGTTTTGTGGATGATTCTTCGTATGGTGACTTGGATGCTGAAACATCTTTAGAAGGTGATATTTCTTCTGTAGCATCCCCTGAAGGAACTCAGACACTACACATGGAAGCAGCATCTCTCGAGAACAGTGTTCTATCAGGGTTTCAGCTTGCGACATCAGCTGGGCCCTTATGTGATGAACCTATGTGGGGGTTGGCATTTATTGTTGAGGCCTCTATTTCTTCATTGCCTGTGAATTCAGAGGAAACTGAAACTCCCTTTCAACAAGATAACAATGCTATCTTTTCTGGACAAGTTATGGCAGCTGTGAAGGATGCCTGTAGAGCAGCTGTACTTCAGAAGAAACCACGGCTTGTTGAAGCCATGTACTTCTGTGAATTGAACACTCCAACTGAGTATTTGGGTCCAATGTATGCTGTGCTTTCTCGAAGGCGAGCCCGAGTTTTGAAAGAAGAAATGAAGGAAGGTTCACCTTTGTTTACTGTGCATGCATATGTGCCAGTTTCAGAAAGCTTTGGTTTTGCGGATGAGTTAAGGAGGTGGACCTCTGGAGCTGCAAGTGCTCTTCTTGTGCTTAGCCATTGGGAAGAACTCTGTGAAGATCCATTTTTCGTCCCGAAAACTGAGGAAGAAATTGAAGAGTTTGGAGATGGTTCTAGCGTGCTTCACAACACAGCAAGAAAGCTCATTGATACGGTAAGACGGCGTAAAGGTCTTCCCGTGGAAGAAAAAGTTGTGCAGCATGCAACAAAGCAAAGAACTCTGGCTCGTAAAGTATAGAGATCCATCACTTCATGATTTGTAAGTGTACTATAAGGCAATACATCCTTAAATTCTTATTCAAAACTGTTTCTTTTTCATTTCCTTTTGGGTCCCTTGAGGGGGTGGGGGGCATAATAGAAATATACTTGTTGAGTGTAAAATTAGTGTTGGTGTTACACTTCTGACTACCATGTTTTTATTCATTTATAAAGTTTTGATCAATTTTGGAACACTTCCAACTTCCTACCCTTCTTGTTTATATAGTTTTCATAGATACTATATAATTTACCCATGTGTTACATTAACTGTGTTTTTTCATAAGAAATTAACTTTTTGTCAGCTAAGAAAAATACAATAGAGCAAATAAGAGATAAGTATCATCCCACTCTAGGCATCTACGAAGGAAATTTTAACTCCAATCCCTTGTTTGAATTCTTGATTACGAATGTCTCAAAGGCTAACCTACCAATATACCATCTTCTCACTCTATGGAGCTCCCGAAAAGATCATCAAACACATTGAAAAGCTTTTCAGAAACTACCTTTGGAGAGGTAACCGTGGACCCCGTGCTAGCCAATTGATTAGTTAGTCGGAAGTCGAAACATCTGTGGTCGGAAGTCGAAACATCTATCCTTTATGGGGGTTGGTTTGGGTTGAATGAATAAATAAATGGATAGAGCCCTATGCTCCAGTTATAGAGAGAAAAAATAACGGGCTTATTATGTTCATATTTCGAAGGATTATCCGATTTAATTAGACATTAAATCTATATTGGAATTTTTCTCTCTTGCCCATTTGTCTTTTAAATTTTTTTAAAATCTACCCTAGTTTCCTAGTTTCCTAATTTCCCCAAGGAATGATTATAAAAATCTTCCAACAAAAAAAGGAAGGATTGTAACAATGATGGTATTTAAGCAAATGGGCTTAGGTCATAGTCTTCCAGGATCTTCAACCCTAGTCACTGAGCCACCAAAATGAGATATCAATAAACTGAATATAGAAAGCTAGGGGTCTCCCTATCGAGTCTGTCTAACTGACTTTAGTCCTCAATAGTAGCAATGTAGCTTGAGAAAAGTGGCTAAAGCATGGCATCACTGAATAAAGAAATCAATTTGCCGAATCTGATCATTTAGGCCCCGTTTGATGGTCATTTGGTTTTTGAAATTTAATCATTTAGGCCCCGTTTGATGGTCATTTGGTTTTTGAAATTTAAGCCTATTTTACTGGCTTAGGGATGGACGTTGTTACTCTTATTTCAAAAAGAAATTTAAGTTTATTCTTACTCAAATTTCTTATAATATGTTCCACCTTTCCTATAATATATCTATATTTTTTTAAGAAAGTAGGTAGATGTTAATCAAATTTTAAAAACAAAAATAAGCTTTTGGAAGTTACTTTTTTTGTTTCTAACTTTTGGTTTGATTTCTAATAATATAAGGAAGATGTAGACATCCAAGTAAGAAAAAATATATGCTAAAATAGACGTTATAGGTTTAAATTTTAAAAATTAAAAACTAAAAATAAAATGGCTATCAAACGGGGGTTTATTTATCTAAATTCTATGAGGCGTGGTTTTACAAAACCTATACACATGTCCCCAAGGATGGTGCAGTGGTTGAAAACTTGGGCTTCGAAGGTATGCTCCCTTCAAGATCCTGGATTCGAAACTCACTTGTGACATTATTTCTTCGATGTCTCCGGTACACGTGTCCCATCAATGCTTTTTGGCATTTATAGTTTAAGAGGGTCCTACTCCTTATTTGTTCAACTATTTATGTGTTAAGTTTTGAAGCTTTTTTTTTATATCCATTATTGTCTGGGCTAGCTTGGGCACACCTCGACTAATGCACGGGACATACCGCAAATTAATTCCTAGGTAGGTGGCTAAGATAAATTGAACGCATTACCTCTTAGCTCTCAATACCCTTGGCTATTTATTTTTATTGTTTACATCGAGAGGATAAGAGTATTCTTAGATGCGATCTCTTGAGATTGAGGGTAGTTTCCTGGCAGAGGAAATTCTTTTTTAGTACAACAATATTTAGGGTCGGAGAATTCAAACGTACACTTCTAGGTCGAGGATACATCCCAATTACGGCTGAGCTCAGTCTCGTTTAGCATGCTAGAGGAAATTCTTGTCTTTCAAGGTATGCTTCTTCTTCTGAAAGACGCTTGAAGTTGTTTTTTTTTAATCATTTGCTTGGATATCCACCCATATAGCTCTATTAAAATGCTTCTTGGTTCAACTGTAATGAAAGAATCCATGAATTTTCACTTCAATGTTAAATGATGCATCAACCCAAAAGTTTGAGCGGATAGGTTTAGAGTACAAGTAGAAATTGATATTATTAACCATAGATGAAATAATTTGACAGAGTTAGGTGTATTGATATTATTAACCATAGATGAAATAACTTGACAGAGTTAGGTGTATTCGACTTCCTACCCTGAAATTATGTTGAATTATGTTAAATTATCAATCAACCCACCAAAAATTTGTGCTAAAAGTTGGAATAAATTTAATCATATAAACCAACAATTTCATTTTTTGTGTTGGTACAAAAATTGATCTTTACAAATAGATATGAAAATAGCATACAACAACAAACCAAAAACACAAGTCCAACAAAAAAGAAACCCAAAGCTAATTACAAGGACATACTCCAATGATAAGAATTACGACAAGCTAATAGTTGCGAAAAGCTCGAACGACTTCTTCTTACTCGATATCTCCACCCCTCTCAAGATGTAGAGTTTCTCCCAAGCCAAATGCTCCACAAAAGAACCAAAAAAGCGAGCCTATCGCGATGCTTCTCTATTGCAAAAAGGAGGATTGAGAAGAACTTCCTCAAGCATAGGATCAACATCCTCTGTTTTGAGCTGAGCCAGAATAAACATTTGGCCCTCAAATATCATTGTAAAAGTTGTCACCGAAAATATATGTATTTGGGCTTTGAGGGTATGCTCATCTTAAGGTCATGTGTTCGAGACTCACCTGTGGCATTACTCATTCGATGCCTAGTCTAGGGATAGGCGTGGTTACCTTGTTTCAAAAAGAGAAAATATATGTACTTGGTACTTAAAATGTAATGAAAGTCAAGCACATTCTATGTTTTAACATGAAACATCTTGGGGAATTGATCAAAAACATTATTTGCTGATGGAAGTGGGCGGTCACAGACTCACAACCTACAAGTACATGTAGTGTGGCTACCTTTTTTGTTCCTTTTGAATACTATTTTCACATTTTTCTTGCTTATCTATAATATTGATGAAGAGGAGGTTGAATAGACTGGCTCAACATTGTTTTTCGGCATATTGAGGTTGGTTCGTAAAAGCCAGCGATCCAATGGTGTCGTGCTACGTGGACAGGAAACCTTTCTTTGTTTGTAAGCGTTGATTTGGAATGACTTTTCAAGTGTTTTAAAACCCTTCTTTTTAATACCTATAATCTTTTTTTATAAGCATTTTAAATTGTTTTCAGTTAATTTTGACTTTTTTACTTTTTACTATGCGTCGAAAGTAGGCTATGTATTCTTATTCTAGAGTCGTAGGTTTGAATCTTCAACTTATACTAAAAAAGCCTACTTTCCGAAAGAAATATACATTCCTGATAACAAAGAAAATAGGGTGTGTCGCTTATTTGATAATTTCCATTTTTTTTTACATATGTTTTTTTTGCTACATTACTTGTTATGTATTTTATGTTAAAAGTAAACTCAATTTTACTCGTTAGAGTCTTCCTTATTTTGAATGGGAAAACCACTTATTGGTGGTTGAAGTCTTTGTTTTATTTTAATTTATTTCATCAATAAAATCAGTTTCTTTTAAATAAAAAAGGAAACAAAAATGTTCCTTGGTTTTTTGCTATATTAAAAAAGAACTTCGGTGGATATATATATATATATATATATATATATATATATATATATATATATATATATTAGGATGTATCGGGAGAAGGAGGACAAATACCGATTCTCAAGATCAAACCCGTGACGTTGGTTTATAATAAACAATAAAATCATTACGCCACTGACATTCGATGTTCATGGATATTTATTAATGTCATTAAGTCAACTTCTATTTCTTACTACTATGCTATGCTAATTTTTCAAAAAAAAAGAAAAGAAAAGACTTATAATGCCTTCAATTTCCCCCTCATTTTATGGTAAATGCATAGCTTAAATTGCTAATTTTTGGTATTGTTTCAGGCACGGGATAGATAGATAAATAACATATTTTTGTAAACTAAAAAGAAGATAACTACACATTGAAACTTTTATTTTTTAATTTAACAACATTTGGAAATTTAAACTAGTTGACCTGTTGGCTACATATAATACTTAAGGGTTCGCTATTTTTAAAAATTAGTTATAAATATTTCAAAGTTCAAGTTACACATCAGCTAATTATAGGGGTGTTCATTGGTCAATGTTGGTTTTTGGTCAAAATTGACACCGAACCCCGACTCTATCGGTTTGCTTCAAAATGACACCGAGCCGACCGGTCGGTTAGGTTGGTTAAGTCGATTAATTTCATTTGATTTTTTTCTTTTTCTTTTTTTTTAAATTAAAAATCATATTCATCATCTAATTTTTCTAATAAAATTTTTAACATCTTAAACAATTTTTGAAAAATATATTTAAATTTAAGCTAATTTTGTAATAATTTAACACTAAATCTAATTAATTATATGAAAATATTAATATATTATAAAGTCGGTTAACTGAACCGACCGATATAATTGACCGAACAAACAGATAAATTTTTTATTAATTTTTTTTAACCGACACCAACCGACATATACTTGAAAATCGACTTGCGACTCTTAAATCGGTCGGTTTCAATCGGTCGAATTGGTTTTTGGAGAATTGAAGAACGAGAAAAACTTGCCTCCTTAGTGGTGCCACAAATTTTTTTTTAATTTTAAAAATAGTATTGTTTAAAGAACAAATTTGTGGCATCCAATAGTGTCACATACCCCTTTTAAGGAGGACTTGCCTCTCTAGCTAAGGAGGCAAGTTTTTCTCTTGAAGAACATCCATAGCTGATTATTCAATTTATTTTATGACCATTGTTTTTGTTATTGTGGAAATTAGCCCATTCTAATTAGAAGGGTAAAATTTAACAAGAATACAAATTTAAAAAAAAAAAAAAAAGTTGCAATGTTGCAATAGAGCATGTGATACTATTTTATGAGACATCATCTCTCTCTATGAGTGTGACAAAATGTATGAAATGTCCCCTTCAAATTTATCTTCATAAAACTTTAGTGTTTCACTGTATCATGTCATCTAATCTAACTCTTTGTATGGACAAATTAAAGTCTCTTTCAAAGACGAATTGGTGATATAAAAATAGATAAGATAATGGAGACTTTTTAAATGTATGAACATTGGCGCGTTGATTATGAAAGGTGGTAACGTGGTCGGCCAGTTCATTTATTTATTGAACATAACTTACAAATAAAATAGTTAAAAATACTTTTTCGTTTTTAAATTTGGAGTCTAGTTTTAATTTTGTCTCTATATTTGAGCAGACATTTCAATAATATTTATTTTTAGTCTATGAATTAACAAAATTGTTAGTTTACACATAAAAATTGTTAGTTTATACATATAATAATGTTTATTGTTCAAGTGTTTTTTAGTACAGTTGGGAAAAGAATAATTTATAAATCCCGATTTCAAGGATCGGACCTATGACCGTGCCACTGTCCCATTCAATAATATTGTTTAAATTAGATAACCAATCATGTCACTGTTCTATTTGATAGTATTGTAGAGATAAAAATATTTATTTTAGAATATATGAATTAAATTGAAATTATTTCAAATTTAAAGTCTGAAAATGTAATTTTCTGAAAAATACTTTTGAATCGAATGGGTCGCAATAGTTTCAGTATTTGATTGTAAACCAGTTTAACACCAGCGTCACAGGTTTTAGCTCGGGAATTGGTATTTGTCCCCCTCCTCCAATATGTACTAAAAAAAAAAACTTTTGAAGATTGTGATCACGGGTTTTGACCTGTATCGTGATGATTAAAAATATGTTTTAGTTATTTAATATAAAATGTTTACTTCTTGCTAATAATTATCTTGTAAAATAGGTTTTAGGCGGTGTATAAGAAAGAAAAAAACCTGTTATTAAGTATGTGTGAAAACGGATAGTAGGTATTTTTAAAGTTTATTGTTGAATGGAGAGAAGAGAAGAGAAGGATGAATGGAATTTAAAAGCCATGTAAAAAAATGGTAGTTAAAGTAATGTTAAAAAATTGTAGTTTAAGTAATGGATTATTATTTTTTTTTTAATTTTTAAGTTTGAGATCTAAATTTTAATTTGATTTCTATATTTTAAAATTGTACAGTTTTACACTTATATTTTAATAATGTTCATTTTTAGTTTTTGAAATAGAAAATTCGTTATTTACTTATCATAATATTAACTAAGATGATGATTAAATTAATTTTAAATTTCAATATAATGATTAAATAATTATTTTAACTTTCATATGAATTTAACTTTTAAAATACTAAACGCTAATAATATTGAAATTTTATGTAAAAGAAGTTAATTTTGAAATGTATGGACCAAATTGAAACTATATTCCAACCTTAGCTACAAAATGTATTTTTTCATAAAGTAATTAACCACTCGTGAAGTTTGGTGTTAATCATGGTTGAGTTAATTAACTACTCATTTGGTCATTGATATTAGTAGCAATTGAATGACAAATTTAATAAAAGGTTTGATAAATAGTTTTTTTTTTTTTTTTTTAATTTCTTTTAGATTACAACAAGTGAGAGATTTGAATCCATGATCTCGTGATTATTGGGTGTTCGATGATGCCATTGAATTATTGATCTAATTGACATGTTTGATAAATAGTCCAGAATAGTTGTTTATCACCAAATACAAATATATGATTCTAAAAAAAATAATTTCTATTATTCTTCCTTTATTGAAAAGGTTAATACTTCAGTGGTTTCATTATTTATTGGTAATCACAGTCCATACAAATCCAAATGAGAAGAACTAAAAAAAAATTGATTTTCAACATCGAATTTTGAAGTGAGTTATAAAAAATAATAATGTAATTATTATTGTTTTTTAAATTGAAGAACAATTAAGATTTAGAATTGAAACCATAATTTTATAATTTTTCTGTTTTTTTTTTTTTGAAAATTTATAATTTCTCTGTTATCTATCATACACAATGGCAGGTCCTTGACATCAATATTTCAGTAAATAACCCATTCACCAAACGGCAAAAATTCCAAAGAGTGGCATAAAACGGGTGCAAAGGAAGAAAAATAATGGCGAAGAGGACCCGCCATGGCCAATGAGTTTCAAGTTTAAAGCATTTGTGATTCCACACTGTTCATTCTTCTTCATCTTCCCCTTCAATTTCCAAATTAATTACAGAATTGGGCGCCTTCTCTCTCTCTCTCTCTCTCTTGCTCTCGCTTTTCAAAAAGCGAACCAGCTACTTTTTGCAATTTCTCAATCTGGCTTTGTTTCGAAACTGAATCCTAGAGCTTCTTCCGTGTCTGATCCGGGAATCAGAGGCCGATAATCCATACCCCATTTGCTTGATTTCTTCTCGGAGTGCTTTTGCAGTCTTCTGTAAGTCCAAACTTCACTTTTTTTTGTCTCTGATTTCGCGCATTGTAATGGGGTTTCTTTTTTTTGTTCTGGGTTCTTTCGGTTTCGAATTGGGTTTTGGTTTTCGTTGCGAATTGGTTGCTTTGATCTTCGATTGTATTTATAATTTGTTGCATTGTTTGCCCTTTTCGTGTTTTTGATAGGTCAATTTTTGTTCCCATTTCGTCATTTGTCTTTTGTGTTCTTTGGAATGGCTGATTTATGTGTGATGGCTGTTGGGTGTCGATACAGTTTGTGAAAATTAGTATGAGATTTTGTACTAGCTTCTGAAAGAATGGTCGATCCGACAAAGCTAAGTTAGATAGTCATTCTTTTCACTGCAAATCTCTAGCAAATTTGTTTTTCAAAATTGCCCTTCATTTGGTTCTATCTTTACTCTCGTGCTCTTAAACTATTCAATGCTGTTAAACAGACTAATCTGGTGTTTTACAGATAAATCGAGTTGGAGAATGACAAGGATAAGCCGTACTTACAGTGATACAATACAAAGAGAGAGTGTCTCAGCTGTATCAGCTGATGTTATATTTGCTTCTAGTCGGTTTCCGAACTACCGAATCGGAGCTAACAATCAGATTGTGGAGGCTAAAGATGATCCCAAAGTACTATCTATGAAGGAGGTAATTGCTCGTGAGACTGCCCAACTGTTGGAGCAGCAGAAACGCTTCTCAGTTCGAGATTTGGCCAGTAAATTTGAGAAGGGTTTGGCTGCTGCTGCTAAGTTATCAGAAGAGGTTAGGCTTTTTCAATTTAAAAGTTGTGTTTTCTATCAAAACAGAAAACCCTTCCACTTGTCAATGTTTTAGCGGCCTCAAGCCTTTTCCTCTTGAAGAGGCGAGGCATAAGCCTCGAGGCGGTATGAGCGTCACTTTTAATTAAAAACATTATAATTTTTTTTTTTAATTTGTGTAAATATGTATGGTCCAATGCTAATAGGATTGAGTTTTTTTGGAATAAGAAACAATTTCATTATGAGTGAAACATAAGGGAATTCTCCCAAAATTAAATTGACGATTATGAAACAATTGTCTTTCTAATAAAAGAATCCATAAGAGAAAATCTATATTATCATGGTTCAAACTCTTTATTATAAAAATGTAAAATTTTAATACTATTCTTCTATAACTACGAGGTGTAGGAAGCCTCAGTGCGTTATCATATCATCGAGGTATAAGTCTCTCCTGTGTGAGGCGTAAGCCTCTTATGATCCAACAAAGGCAAGCCTCGAGGTGTAAACTTCAATAGCCTTTTAAAACATGGCCACTTGTACATAATTATTTATAAGCTATATATCAGTTTTGGTATTTTCGACTCAGTTGAGAGGAGATACCTAAATATTATTGTTTTTATATCTATAAGTGTCTTGTTCCACTTATGTGCCATGCCCACCACGACTTTTCTCACAAGGGAATTGGCTGATCCAACTATATTTAGCTGTCAAGATAATTTGTAGGAAATTAATTTCTCAGTAGGTAGCTACCATGGATTGAATTCATTTTCTCTAAACACTTTATGATCCTAAGGCCCTTATCTGACCACTAGGTCAATTCTTGTTGGTTCTTAGGTCCATAAATATGAAAATGTCAAATAGGTTAGGAATATATTGGCCAAAAAGAGCATAGCTCTTGTGGCATCTTGTATAATGTAGTAACCACGAGGTTGCAAGTTCAAATTCCCTCTCCACCAAATGTTGTTGAATAAAAAAAGGTTAGGAATACATTAGACACAATTGTATTTCAAAAATCTATTTGACACAAAATTGAAAGTATAATAACTTACTTAATACAAATTCAAAAAGAGAACGTATTTAATACAAAAGTGAAAGTTCAAGTATCTATTTGAGATTTTTTTTGGGGGGGAGGGGATATAAGCTGCAAAATTGGAAGTTTAGACATCAATGTCTTATTAGATGCAAAATTGGAAGTTTAGGGACTAAACTTGTAATTTGATCAAAATTGAATAATTATATTAGGAACCTGATACGATCCCGGCGTCATTAAAAGTATATTCGAGGCGAAGCAAGAAGTGAAGAATGAGCTAATTACTATTTTAATATATTTTATTATGAGCATTTAGTTTGTAATGGGCCTATGGGCCTAAATAGAGTTATTTACAAAGTTAGGTTAAATCCTAGGAAGGCTATAAATAGGCGGACTAGGTTACTCTTTTATCTATCGAATTATCATTATTGTATTGCGGCTCTTTGAGAGATTCTCTCGAGAGGTTTATCTTATTTTAATAGAAAAGTGTGGTAGATTCTATCATTTTGGTATCAGAGCCATTTACCGATCCGGGAATGGTAACTACCAAGATGGAGACTAGGGTTCAAGAGTGCGAATCGAGTGGTGCCGAGATGGTGAAGAAGCAACAGAATTCGAGGTTCAATCGGGCAATGATGAATAGTGAGATAGGTCAAATTAACCTAAATTTACAAAAGTTGCTAGAACGAACACCGAACGCCGTAAACCGAGGCAAAGCGGTGCGGACAAAGGGAAGGGGTGGACTTGGCGCGGAGGTCGCTCGGCGGCTGGGTCGGGCGCGAGAGGGCGCGGGTGGTGCCGATGGGGACAGATCGGGGCGCATCGCGCGCGTGGCGACGCGGGCAGAAGGAGCAGGCGCGAACAGAGGGCGACGCCATGTCGTAGGCGCGCGCGGGGAGCGCGAGCGAATGGGCGCGGGGTCGCGCGGTTGGGCGCGCGCGCGGCGGCGGCGCATTGCATCGCGGGCGCAGGGGTCGTGTGGCTCGGGACGCAATGGCCGAGGGTTGGTTAAGCGCTGTGGCGCGGCGAGCAGCCGGGCTCGGCCGCTCGCGCGGTGTCGAGGCGAGCGGGCTCGGGCGGCTGGTCGTGTGTGGTGCACGCAGCAGCCAGCGCCGGGGTCGAGGCACGGCGCGGCCAAGGGGGACCGGCCGGCCGGGGTTGTTCGGGTCGGGTCGGTGCGACCATTTGAGCGAGACCGAGAGAGAGATACCCGAGTTTGGTGAGGGGAGTAACGCCGGGTCCACGAGTCACCGGAGGAGAGGAGGGTGCGCATGGGTTATGACAGACCAATAGCGCACGCGACGGTTGGTTGAACGAACGGGGGTGGGATGGCGGTAATCGAGAGAGGAGACCGGAAGACTCGGAGAGAGTGGGAGGACCGATATGAACAGGAGGACCGAACATAGGAGAGCGAGCAGTCCAGATTTGACAGAGGTTACTAAGCTCGAGATGCCGCTTTTAAGGGTCTTCTGGTGAGATCCTAAGGTTGGTTGTGTCGAGTGGAACGGTATTTTTGGGTTAACCGATTAATTGGGCAGAACGAGTCGACGCCGCGCTTTGTGTATGGAGGGTGAGGCCCTCGGAATGGTTGCGAAAGATTTGAGGAAGATCGATCACCGATCGCTTCTTGGGAAGAATTTCGTGAGCTCTGTTACACCGATTCCAACCCAAAGATAAATGACAACAGTACGCTAAGTCGATGAGTTTGCGACAAGAGGGCACTTGTTAAAGAATATCGCGATCGCTTGAGAAATATGCTAAGGAATGTGCGATATTAGTGCCAGTATGTTAGAAGGGAAATGGGAGAGCGGTTTAAAAGAAGAAATAAGGAGTGAAATGAGAAAATTGCGACCGTGGGAATACAAGATAAAAAGTTTATGGCACAAGTAATTGAGGATGATCTGGTTTTCCGAGCACTAGGAAAAGGGGTGAGCCCGGACTAGTGAACAGTAATGTGTGGGGATCGGGACTTGTTAGTACGAAGGAACGGGCGTTGCAACTATGAGAACGACTACGCTCTCAACGCCTAAACCAGCTTACAAACAAGATAACGACCACTACGCGCGTATAAGCGCTTGACGATGCTGAAAATCCGTGTCGAAGGATAAGGGGTTGTGTTTCCGCTATGACGAGAGATTTGTGCCCGCACCGATGCAAAAAGAAAGAACTTCAATCTTTGGAGATATTGGTAGTACGCGACACCTATGACCACGAGGATTCGTCCAAAATGATGAGGCACCGGAGGATGAAACTTTTTGTGGATACGGGCGATACAAGGGATTTAGCGGCGTTGTCCTTAAACTCATTGGCGGTGAGCTCGCCAAGACTTTGAAAGTCACCGGATTTATTCAGGGTTAGAAGTGGTAGTTCGATAGATTGTGGGGCCACCCATAACTTTATTTCCGACGTCATTGTGGAGAAGTTAAAGTTACCGATAGAGCCCTCAAATGATTATGGCATCATGTTGGGTACCGCGAATCTGCGCGAACGGCGGGAATCAGAAAAATGTGGTTCTACACCTTGCGGAATTGAAAGTGGTACATGAATTCCTACCCTTACCTTTAGGTAGCGCAGATGTGATTTTGGGGTGGCATGGCTAGAAACATTGGGAAGGATAGAATTCAATTTCGCCTCCTCAAGATGCGGTTTGTGTTGGGGTCCCGCAGTGCACTGCAAGGGGACCCCGGTTGGTCAAGGCTCAAGTATCCTTGAAATCCATGATGAAATCCTTACGCCCCGAGGACCAAGGATTACCGGTTGAGTTGAACATGTGTGAGGTGACAACACAGATTGTGAACCAACCAAGATGCTCCCGATTTATCGCAGTACCCCCGAGAGCTTCACTCTTTAATTAAATCTTTTCACCGGTTTTTCAATCTTTGGCGATTTACCTCCCGAACGAAACGTGATCATGCGATTGAACCGATTGCGGGGACGAACTCGATGAATGTCCGCCATATCGGTACCTACAATATCGTAAAAACGAGATAGAAAAACTAGTACGGGAAATGTTGTTAGCGGGGTAATTCGCCCTAGCACGAAGTTCTTTCTCTAGCCCCGTGTTGTTAGTGAAAAAGAAGGATGGAAGTTGGCGTTTCGTATGTCGATGACCGTGCATTAAATCAAGCTACGATCTCGATAAATACCCGATACCACCGTGGATGAATTGTTGGATGAGCTTCATGGCGCTTCGCTTTTCTCGAAAATTGATCTAAAGGCCGGATATCACCAAATTCGTGTCAAACCGACCGACGATACAAGACAAAATTTTTCAACGCATGAAGGACATTACGAGTTTGTAGTCATGCCCTTTGGGTTGCGGAATGCTCCGCCACGCCCGATGCGTGATGAATGAGATTTTGCGGTCGATTCTGCGTAAGTTCGTCTTTGGTATTTTTTATGATATTTTGATTTACAACATGACTATTCAGAAACACAGGAGCACACGCTCGTGTTTTTGAGGTGCCGCAGTACACATGCTTTCGCCGCAAATGCGAAGAAGTGCCAATTTGGGTTGCAACGTATTGAGTACTTAGGGCACTTTATATCTGTGGAAGGCGTCTCACCGACCCGCAAAGATCACAAATGATGATTGAGTGGCCCACCCTCAAAATATTCGGGACCTCCGAGGATTCCTGGGGTTAACCGGATACTATCGACGTTTTGTGGCTAACTACGGTTCCATGGCTTTTCCATTGACCCAGCTATTAAAGAAGGGGAAGTTTGAGTGGGGACCGGCTGCCGAAGACAGTTTTCAGCGACTGAAACATGCTATGAGTAGTGTTCCTGGCCTGCGCGATTGCGATTTTGACCAAGTATTTGTGGTCGAAACCGATGCTTCGGGCATCGGGGTGGGAGCAGTTCTGATGCAACAGGGTCAGCCGATAGCATATTTTAGCAGGGCATTGCCAATTACTCATCGGGTGAAACCGGTGTATGAACGTGAATTGATGGCAATCGTTTTCGCGGTCAACACCGGCGGCCTATCTCATTAGGGCATCACTTTGTTGTTCGTGACTCGACCGTAAGAGTCCAAATTTCTTCTTGAGCAGCGTGTAGTGGATGACGACTATCACGATGGATTGCGAAATTAATGGGTTATGATTTCAAAGATCGAATATAAGAAGGGCCTTGAAAACAGAGTCATGGATGCCTTGTCACGAATGCCCGAGAAATGCGAGCTTGGCATGTCGAGTGTGGTGGCGGTATTAACACCGCCGTATTTACGCAATGTGTTAAAGAGGATGATAAGTCGATGGAAATTTATAAGTCGCTGACCACTGGTAAGGGGTTCTCCGGATACTCGTGAGTTGGTGATGTGTTGCTTTATCAGGGTCGACTTGTTTTGCCTCCGACATCCCCAACGATTCCTCTACTTTTGCTTGAATTCCATAGTGGTGCTATTGGGGGACATTTCGGAGTCCTTAAAACTTATCGCTAGCTTGCTAAGGAGGTGTATTGGCAAGGAATGAAGGCTCGTGTGCGCCCTTTGTGGCCGAATGCTCTATCTGTGTTCAAGCTAAACATTTATCCTTATCTCCTGCGGGGTTGTTACAGCCTTTGTCGATCCCTGCACAGGTTTGGGAAGATATTTCGATGGACTTTGTGGAAGGTTTACCGCGATCCGAGGGTTATGACACTATACTGGTGGTGGTTGACCGCTTGTCCAAATATTCTCATTTCATACCTCTTCGACACCCGCTTTCTTCCTTGCCGGTGTCAAAGGTGTTTATCAAGGAGATTGTTCGGTTGCACGGAATTCCAAAAAGTATTGTATCCGACCGCGATAAGGTCTTTACGAGTTTGCTTTGGGAAGAGATGTTCAAGGCTACGGGCACTAAACTGTGTCGGAGCACCACTTACCATCCACGCATCGATGGGCGATCGAGGTGGTGAATCGTTGTCCGAATCCTATTTGAGGTGTTTTGTGATGCATCATCCTAAGGCGTGGTACCAATGGTTGTCCCGGGCGGAGTACAACTTTAACACTTCTTTCCACTCATCCACGGGTATGACACCTTTCGAGATTATTTATGGCGCACCCTCCTACCTACCTGTTTGGGTTATGATCACGAGTTAGCCCAGCACGCGTGTGGATTCATTGATGAAGGATCGCGATCGGATCTTGACCACATTAAAGGCTAGCTTGTTGCGAGCGCAACAATCTATGGCGGATCGCGCAAACGCAAAACGTAGGGATGTACGATTTAATATTGATGATCCGTGTATATCAAGCTTTCACCATACCGCCAATCTTCTTTGGCTAAATTTCAACACCCAAAGTCGGCGCCGAGGTTTATTGGGCCCTACCGTGTCCGCTCTCGAGTAGGTCCTGTTGCTTATCGCTTGGAACTACCGCGCGCAGCTAAGATTCACCCGGTTTTTCACGTGTCGGGCCTGCGTAAAGCGGGAGACTCGTCTTGTTCTTGTCATGTCCGCACCGTCCTTGGTGGGAGATGATCTGCATGGTGGTTCGCCCTAAGGCCGTGTGTTGGGCGTCCAGGAGAATTTACACGCGGCCGGATCGCGTCAAGTTTTGGTTCAATGGGAAGGCTCCGCACCAGAGGATGCGACTTGGGAGTCCGCGGCTGATTTGGAAGTGCAATTTCCGGACTTTCACCTTGAGGACAAGGTGGCTCTGTGGGGGGGAAGTATTGATACGATCCCGGCGTCATTAAAAGTATATTCGAGGCGAAGCAAGAAGTGAAGAATGAGCTAATTACTATTTTAATATATTTTATTATGAGCATTTAGTTTGTAATGGGCCTATGGGCCTAAATAGAGTTATTTACAAAGTTAGGTTAAATCCTAGGAAGGCTATAAATAGGCGGACTAGGTTACTCTTTTATCTATCGAATTATCATTATTGTATTGCGGCTCTTTGAGAGATTCTCTCGAGAGGTTTATCTTATTTTAATAGAAAAGTGTGGTAGATTCTATCAGAACCATATTCTTGAAAGTTAAATCTATCTTCTTTGAATGTGTTTGAATGTTAATTACTCAGTATCAAGTGTAAATGAGTAACCAAAAGTCTTTCTCACATTTGCACACTTGTATATTTTCCGTAAATATTATTTTTTATTAACATAATGTTATATTTATTTCATCCATTTTATTTCATGATTCGGTGTAAGTTGAAGGACATGGATCAGTTCCCTTTGGTGAATTCCTCTTTCGTAGTCCTAAGGGGAAATCTGAAATCAGATGTTTATAACGAACATACACCAATTATAATCTATCTAGTTATCTTTTATGTGCAATTCAGGCTAGACTAAGAGAGGCAGCTTCACTGGAAAAACATGTTCTATTGAAGAAGCTTAGAGATGCATTGGAAGCATTAAGAGGGCGTGTTGCTGGAAGGAACAAGGATGATGTAGAGGAAGCGATTGCAATGGTAAGTCTTATGTGCTTTTGGATGATGTTACCTTTCAGAACATGCATTTGGAAATCTTGTTCTATAATTTTATTTTGGATGCACATCAGGTGGTTATTAATGCTTTATGAGCATGCATTTATTGGTGTAGACTTGTATACCATCGTTACTGAATAACGCAACCAGTTAAAATTAGTTCAAATGAAAATTAATGGGCAGATGTTCTGTTTAAATTTCCCTTGATCTTGGCCAAGTAAGTTGAAACTTGAACTACATTCTGAGTTGACGCCATGAAACATTTGGGCCTGGCCTACTGTGCCATCAATGCCAATTGCCGTGTCATGTGAAGACTGCATATTTTTACACACTATTTTTTAGTACTTGTTGTATTTCAAGTTATTTTGGCCAAGTAAGCTAGAGCTTGAATTTTCTATTACTTTTTCAGGAAGGTTGCACAGCTTAAAAGTTGCTGGAAAAAAAAAAGAACAATTGATCTAAAAGAATTTATTAACAGAACCTTTATTTATGATGCTGGATGAAGCATCCTAAGCACTATACTAGGTGATGATTTGATATTCAAATCAGACGGATTTTAATGAGTAGAGCTGGTGAGGTAGTTGGCGACTATCATGAAAAGGAGTTCTAATGATAAGAGTTAGTTGGCTTAGGTTCCAGGCTTGTTTTTTTTTTTTGGGCAAGGGTTTTGAGCTTGTGTATAGTACTGGAAAATTTCTCTGCTAAATACCTGCTATGTGCTATTTCGCATGAGTGATGGACACACTAAGAGTTTTATGCGACTTTTTTACTGGAAAACATGAATAAAATAATCTTCATCCAGAGTAGGTATGTCTGCATTCTTTGGCTACCAAACTGATCTGTATCAGGAATCAAATTGGCAAGGACTACCTTAATCATTTATTACTTTTTTAAAAAAAATATCCCTTCATTAATTTTTTTTTTATAAGTAGTTTCCTTTATTACTTAAGGTTACCTTTCTATGTCAAACTGAGAATTCTTGTTGCTTGCTACCTATGCTATACTCTTAACTTAAGAAAAAAATAAGGGTGCTGATGGAAATGCTATTCGAGTGTTATTGGGATGGTAAGGGTATGGTAGTAATTATCCAAGGAATTTTGCTGTAAATAGAGTAGGTTTGAAAGACTGGTTGACAATTGCTCAGTTGGATGGATTAGGACTTGACTCATGAGTAACTCGAGGGTGGGAGAGACCAAGTACCTCTAATTACTTTATTTATCTTGTAGCTCTTTACCTTTTATATTTCAATATAGTTGGGTGTTACCCGGTGCTCATTGCTGCAGGTGGAGGCATTAGCAGTTCAACTTACTCAGCGAGAAGGGGAATTAATTCTAGAAAAGGCTGAAGTGAAGAAGCTAGCTAATTTTCTTAAGCAAGTGAGTTTAAATTTGGGTGATATTTTTCTATATCTTAGGAAAGCACTCGTATTAAACATGGAGCCTGGCTGATCATATGAGGATTGAGGACACGACTCTCCTGTGCTTGTGGAGCTTGTGTTGAACAATCGTTGAACACTTAAACTTTTTTTTGAAACAAGGGTAACCACACCCATCCTTAGGCCAGGCACCGAGAGACATCGAAGGAGTAATGTCACAGCTGTCTTCGAACCTGGGACCTTGAGGAGAGCATACCTTCAAAGTCCAAGTCTTCAACCACTGTGTCATCCCTTGGGGACAATTGAACACTTAAACTGAACTGCTAAATAGTTTATTTAGCTAAATGTTAATGTTTGAATTGAAAGATTAACAGGCTTTAAAAGAAATATGAGAATCATACTCGTTCTCTTAAATTTTAAGCTTATGGCCATACATTTCGGACTGGGTTGGGTTCTCGGGGTGTATGTGGTCTAGATTTAGTTGGGTTAGGAGAAATTTTTGGAGCAACCAAATTTTCAGGTTGGTCAATCCGCCAACTTGTCCAACCCTATGTATTAGAGGGACCAAACCCGTGTATTTTGGGATGGGTTGGGTTGGGTTCTCGGGTTGTATTAATCTTCTCTTTCTTCTCTAAAACCAGGCCCTCGCCTTTCCTCGCCATTTTGCGCCCTGCATCGCCTTCGCCCCAGGCCAAGGCGTGCGCCTTGTTAAAGTTTTATCTATCTATCAATATCCTAACTTAATATCCACAAAAAGAACCTACAATTAGTTTATGAAGAAGTCCAACAACTATGCAGAGTCTTTATTAAGGATACTAAATTTGTTTAATTGCTATTTCAAATATATGTATCTGTTTATTCGAGTTATTTGATGTGGAATCTTTGTTTTTTTAACTTCAATTTTTTTTATACAAATAATAATTTAATATTATGGTATATCTTATAATAACATAATTTTTATGATTTATTATTCTTTTATTTTTTACTTTTTAGTATTTTTCCATATGAATTTGAAATTTTTTGGGAATACATATATGTTTTATTATCAATTTATAAATGTGCCTCTCTTCACTCGGGCCTCGCCTTTTTATCGCTTCTCGCTTTGAGGCGATCAAGGAGAGTATCGCCTTGCGTTGCGCCTTGCGCTTTGAAAACACTGTCTAAAACTCAATTCATAGCATGTAAATATGTAAACAAATAAAGAAAAAAAACATGATGTTATATTTGAACCTCGATTTCTTATTTGTGCATTTTCGTTATGAATATGCTAAAACCTATCTTATTAATTAATCTTACCAAAATATATAATATTATTCTTAATTCGGGTTAGGTTGGGTTGCATAAGCTAAAAATTGGCCAACCCAAGAACCGACTCAACCCAACAAAAATGATAAAATCATAACCCAATCAACCCTTACGGTTTGGGGTTTGGGTTGGGTAGTCCAAGTTGCTTGGTTTGTTGGTTTTCATATGGGTACAAGAAGATGATTGATTTTATTTGCATAAGATGTTGAATTAATTAATTATTCATTAGAGAGTTTGGTCTTGAGTTTTATTATAATACTTCACTATAAAATTGCCTTTCACAAAATGATTTGTTTACTTTCTTTTTTGTTCCAGTGTTGAGAACTTTTTTTTTTGTAGGCATCAGAAGATGCTAAGAAACTTGTCGACGAGGAAAGAGCTTTTGCACGTGCAGAAATTGAGAATGCAAGAGAAGCAGTTCAGAGAGTGGAAGAGGCCCTACAAGAACATGAAAGAATGTCTCGGGCAGCTGGAAAGCAGGTTTCTGTATTTTGTGTTCACAACCCATATGCATTTGTAACATGTTTCTTTTTCAACCCTTTAGAATAAAATTTAATAATAATAATAATAATATATTTTTGTAATTATAAACAATATATTCAACTAAGCAGATGAATGGATACAAGCTTGGGGCTGGATAGATAAAACCCTTGTCAAAGAACTCCATAGTCTGTCGAGCATTCTTCAAAGTTCAATTCATTGTTGATTTTTTATATCGGAAACACAAAAAAAAATCATTGATATGTGAAGATGTTCCCGTATAAGCCTATCGAAACAAGCAACAAGAAAGATAGATAAGGAGAATAGGGTGGCATGAAGCCAAATACACAAGTCAAAAGATAACAAGCTCAAATATCAAAGATACCGAGAACAATCTCAACAAAGGGAAATTAAGAGAAAGAAGGGGGATGGGGTCGTCGGTCAGTGGAGAGCGCCACACCCACTCGACGAATCCATATACTCTTGGGTGACACACTTTTAAGAAGTATCGATGGGAGAATTTCAATTGGGCATTTTGTTGGGTGTCCAAGGGGTGGCGCAGTGGTTGAAGACTTGGGCTTTGAGGATATGCTCCCCTCAAGATCCCGGGTTCGAAACTCACTTGTGACATTACTTCTTCGATGTCTCCGGTGCCTGGCCTAAGGACGGGCGTGGTTACTCTTGTTTCAAAAAAAAAAGAAAAAAGAGCATTTTGTTGGACTACTATAAAAATAAATAATAGAAGAATTTTTCATGAGAAAGAATCCACATACTCTTATTTTGAATCGAATGTCTCTTTGTCGATTACTTTTTTTTTTTAGGCAAGGGTAACCATGCCCGTCCCTAGGCCAGACACCGGGTGACATCAAAGGAGTAATGTCATAGGTGAGTCTTGAACCTAAGACCTTGAGAGGTGCATATCTTCAAAGCCCAAGACTTCATCTTCAACCATTGTGCCACCCCTTGAGGACCATCTCTGTCGATTACTTGGTGTAATTGTAAACAACCTTCACATTTATAGTTATACTGCCTTCTTTATAACTTAGCTAGGCCTTGTGCAATCTTTTTCTCATGGGATCTCCTGCTTTTGTAACTTTATATATCAATCAAATTGCTTCTTATAAGAAAAATACTGAGTGGAGAAAAAAGCCATAAGATTTCTTATTTGATAATATGGTGCTTTGTCATTGTTGTTTTATTTTAATAGCTTATCTAGCACAATTCATTAACTTGGTTAGGACGTGGAGGAGCTAATGAAGGAGGTTCAAGAGGCTAGAAGGATCAAAATGCTCCATCAACCAAGCAAGGTCCACATTCTAATTCTCATTCTCTATGATGTTATTATCATACAACTTACACTTATATCTTGTAAATTAATTGATGTGACATAACATCTTTCGCATTTTGAATGGCTTTTCATGGTATTAAATAGAAAAAAAAGGATGATTATGGACTCTCTATATGGTTTTAAGTTAACTCAGATAAATTTGATACCATGTTAAGTATGTCAATTCTGTATATGTAGGTTATGGACATGGAACACGAGCTTCAGGCATTGAGAGTTCAACTTGCTGAGAAGTCCAAGTATTCAATTCTACTTCAGAAAGAAGTAAGTTGTTCTATTATAATACAAGCAATCTGTATTTGTATATTATTTGTTTTCTGTTGTTTTTTTTAGTTCTGTTAGTACTGCATGTGGTCTTGAAGAGTGGTCCTTTTTATATGAAATTTCTTTCTTGGGCAAAACATGTTTGTAGCTTCAGCCTTCAAGTGAAAAAGAACATTATATGTAGATGGCTGTTTTTCTAAAATTGCCCAAAAATGAAAGACATAAGGAGGACAATAAAGGAAAAATTGTTTTATCTAATTCAGATTTCTTCTTAAAGACTACCAGCTGAGTGTGGTATCCTTATCTATTAGATATTCTGAGCTAATACTTGTTGGTTATAACAGCTTTGGCTTTTGATTTAAATCACGCTATCACAAAGAAAAATGAAAGAATACAATAGGACAGCCCTATGAAAGGAGCCACATAGAAACAAACTAACTAAGGGCTCAATTCTAAAATGATAGGCCTTTGATATTTACAAAAGTTCTTGGAAACTACGACCTGTAGTCCCGTGAAACTTGGCAAGAGATTAACGTCCTATTGTTTCTCTTCGTTTTTTTTTATAGGAAACGATATTTTCATTGATAAAATGAAAAATAGAAAAGTTCTCATCGAAACAAGTTACAAAAAGCACTTCCATAAAAGTTCTCTTCAAAGAGAGCTAAATACAAAGTAGAGTCCATAAATTTTTCAGAGAGAGATTTGTCTTTGAAGATCCTGTGTTCCTCTCCAATAAAATATTTCAAAGGAAGGCTTGAATCATGGACTCCCATTGATGCTTCTTTTCACCTTTGAATGGGTGACCTACAAGAGAAAAATCAAGGAGGGACTGAAAAGAAGTTAGGCTCCAATGATATGAAGTGACCTTGGGATCTAACATCTGTCTCACACCCATAGAAGTTTGCATCCACCTCCTAGCAACAGGCATCTATCAATTTGACTGTGTGCCCTGCTATTGGCCAAAGTGAACATCTCATTCACCAGAGGAGGATAAAAAAGGCTACAACCCTCTATAAGCCCATTTTTTAATGAATTTGTCTCTACTTTTCTTATGTAAGTGACACCATTCCCAAAGAATTTATTAAACATCTTATGCAAAATCCAACCTTGGAAATAACTCATGGAGAGAAACCACTTGGATCAGGGTCATACAGGCTACAGCTCACAAAGTTAAAATTCACCTTTTGTCTCTTCGAAAGTACTAGGAATTTCCAACTCTACTGTTTCCTTTCACCAATAGGTTTCTTTCTTTTCTTTTCTTTATTGTTTCTTATAGATAGAAATTAGAATCCAATCTTGATTAAGAAAGATGGAGAGTTTGGAGGCTCCTAATACTTTTGATTTTTTTGTATGCCCTCTTGATCTTATGTTCTTACTTTTTTTTTTTTCCTAACAAAGCTTGGTTCCTTTAAAAAAAAAATTGTATACGGAGTTGAAGCAATGCTGTACGGTTGTATGCTCTCTGTTCCTTTTTTATCTGACTGACCCAGATTTATTTCTTTCTCGAAAATATGTTCTTTTTTTTGGAAAAAAATCCTGATTTGTTTTCTTATCCTGTCACTTTTTCCAGCTTGCAATTAGCAAGAAGGCAATGGGAGACAGCTCAAACATATACGAGATAGATGGAACAGAGTGTTTGGGTTCGTATCTCCATATCCAACCTTCTTGTGATACAGCTCCAGACCTTTCAAAATGCTCCATACAGTGGCACCGCATAGCATCGGAAGGTGGAAAGAAAGAACTTATTTCAGGTATTCTACACTAATAGCAACAGGTTGTAATATTCCTAAAAGCAGTACATATTTGTTTTTTCTAATTTTGATCTGAACTGCTATTATCTCAGGAGCTACAAAATCAGTCTATGCTCCAGAGCCTTTTGATGTTGGGAAAATTTTGCAAGCTGACGTTCAGTTAGATGACCATGTAATCACTTTGACTACCACTGGCCCTATTGATCCAGGTGATTTGAGAGTCGACTTGTGTATAAATATATATATACGTTGACGCATATACCCTATACAATTCTTGTCTTGGCTGTTATGGCTGTTTACTGCTTGTTTTGCTTGAATTCATGGGAAGAAACTAAAACTTGGTTTTTCTAACAGCTGCTGGTCTGGGAAGCTATGTTGAAGCCCTTGTGCGGAAGCATGATGTTGAGTTTAATGTACGTTGTCCTTTTCCTTGTGTAGATTTTGTCGTATGCAAGATTAGTATGGCATAGACAACTGCAGAAGATCAAAATTATCATTAACATGTGGCATAAATGTTATATCTATTTGCTCAAACTTATGAAGGTTCTTTTAAAAAAATAATTTGAGAAGTATTAAGTATCTAGGGGAAAGGGTACACATAAATGTTACATCTATTTGCTCTATCTTGATGTGTACTCTTTAATTGCTGTTAACAAAAAGGGAGAGTGATTACAAGTAGTTTTGGTGAATAATTTTGAACTAGGTTATAAGTTGTATGTGCAATATTTTTGTCATCTATCTTCTTCCTATATAAAATCTTGCAGGTTCCTTCCAAGTTTCAACTTCCTAACTTGTTTTTCTTCAGAAGCCAGAAAGCTGAGCGAGTGCAATGCCATGAACAGTTCTGTTTCATCAAAAGAAAATGCAAATAAAAATATAAAGCCACCATGTCTTACCTACTTAATTTTTTATTTTCTTTATTCATCAACTCATGATTGTCTGTTACATATTACCTACATCAGTAATGTTTAAGGCCATTAATAATTTTGGAGCCTTTTCCTCTAATTATATTATTGCCATTATATCACATTTTAAAATATTTTTAGATATTTATAACAGCGCTTCATGAATGACTTTTGCTATGCCATTATTTTATGGAGTGGGCTTATTCCCTTGTATTTATTCTATTTCAGGTAGTTCTTACTCAGGTGAATGGAGTAAATCATCCATCAGAGTCGATACATGCACTCCATGTTGGAAAGATGCGGATAAAGCTCTGCAAGGGAAAGAACACCATTGCTAAAGAATATTATTCTTCATCAATGCAGGTAAATTGAATATCATCCCAAATTTGGAGCTAGCTTGTAAACTTACAAGATTTGTCAGTTTGGATGTAAAAAAAAAAATATATATGTCCATCTCTACTAACACCCATTCTTGGCCTTAGTTATGTGGAGTTCGGGGCGGTGGCAATGCCGCAGCTCAAGCATTGTTTTGGCAAGCTAAGAAAGATCTTTCTTACATATTAGCATTCGAATCCGAGAGAGACCGGAATGCAGCTATAATGCTAGCCAGGAGGTTTGCTTTTGATTGCAATGTACGTTCTGCTCACTCTCTACTACTAACATGAATAATTCAGTTTGGTTCTCCAAATTTTTTTCACATGCCAGTAAATAGGATGTCACATTTATAGTCTTCTTAAAATATTTTAATTTGATAGGAAATAAAATGTTTATTGATAGGCTAAAATATTACAAACCAAGGGGGAAAAATGTTTAGACCAAGAAATAGATAGAACTAAGACCTATCAGTGAAACTCCCAAAAGAGATAGTTTTGTTGTTGAAAGTGAAGTTGTTCCTTCACTTTTAGATGGGTTTCCTTCACATTTAATAGGGTCAAATTGCATGTCCGATAAAAATAGTCGAGGTGTGTGTAAGTTGGCTCAGTCGAGACACCCACACACACACACACACATATATATATATATATATATATATATATATATATATATATAAAGGTGAAGTTTCTTACCAGCAATAATAACCAAAAAAGTGTCTTTTTTTTCTTGATGAGGTGACCAACCTTATCATGCAGAAATGTTCAATAAACCAAATTAAGTGCCAATTCTTAGTTTAACCTGGTACTCCACCATGTGGTCTAAATTTTACCCACTGCAGCCTCCATAGCCATATTCATATCCTGCTTTTATCAATGATCTATTTTCAGATGTTCAGACTTTTCATGGTATAAGTATAGCATAAAACTGATAAATCATCACTCCTCTCAAATAGCAGTTTCGCCCGTCTTTTATTTTTCCAACTTAGGATCAAATAGTGATATAAATACTCATGTTGAGCAGATCGTTCTTGCTGGACCCGACGACCGAGCTCCATCAGCAAACTGATGAACCTTTGTAGATCTCCCCTAAATGTAAATTATTCTTAGCTCCCATTACTCAGCATTTGATTGTAGGAATATGGCAGCAAGAGACATTATTATTGGGTATTGGCTTCCACTATTTGTTTGTGGTGCTTTTGTTTTCTCCACATCTTTCTTTCCTTCCTAACATAGGGCATCTTCTTTTTTTTCTGTTTGCCTTTCTGTTTCAGAGTCCTAACAAAGTATGACTGAATTTGTGGTTGTGCTTCATTCAACCAGTAGATGTAACCTGGATTTTTCTGAGTAGTTGTTAATTTCATGATTGGCTTATCCATGTGTGAAGTTTTTCAAAGTGGATACAACAACTCCAAGCCCACAAGGCTCTACCCTAATTTCAAATTTTCTTATAGTTCAAGTTGTCTACTTTTGTTCATTTTAAGTTTGATACAAGCTGCAAATATTGAATATTAGCTTTTAGCAGTTAAAACCAGAAAAATGGTGGAAGAGGTTTTCTTTTGTAGTTGTGCAGATTGTAGACTTTACAACGGATTTGGATGCATTTCTCGGCCTTTTCATTGTGATCAAGTATGATATATATCGTTAATTTGAACATAACTCAATTCGCCAAATACTTTCGACTGAAAAAATTTGAGTTACTTTCTTTCTATCCATGTAGTACACCGAAAAGAGAAAGAAAAAGAGAAGATAAAAAGCTAGAGGAGTGGTTATTATTACTTTCTACTTTTGAAACTAAAATTTCAAAATCAAATTTTAAAGTTAAAATCTTTGATGTTTCAAAATGATGACAAAAACTTTTTTAATGCAATTTAATTTCCCTAGTAGAGACATGAAATGGCTATGATGAGTATTATATTTCCCTCTCACATGGTTTCTTAGGTTAGGGAGAGGAGGATTTGTTTCCCTATCTCTATTATTGTGTTTCTCAAGGATTTGTTTTCGTTAAATTGAGATATTGCAATCTACATTGGTTAGTGTGATGTCATGAAGCTAACCCTAGGTCACTTTATCAGCTGCTATGTCATTGCTAATCTATATCATTTTCCCTAAGAATGGTTTTTTTTCTTCAAATTTTTTTATTTGCTTGAAATTTTTGAAGAGTTATGATAATTACTATTTAGGCATTGTTTGGTTTACCGTTTGTATTTTGGGGATTTGGATTTAGAATCCAAATCGCTATTTTGAAAATGCAAAAAGTGTGGGATTGGATTCTAGAGGTTTGAACGATGCAAATTTGGGGATTGGAAGGTGATTTTTATTAACATGGGTCCCACACAAGTTTGGAAATTGTGATAATTTTAGTGCATTCTCATTCTTCACCTCTCATTAGATTCTATCTTCTTTTAGTTCTTCCTTATCTTATTTTTTAACTATTTTCTTCGTATTTCTTCCTCTTTCATATAAAATAAAAATAGAATGCATATTTTGGCTTTAAACTCACGCTTAGCCACTCTTTTGGCTTTGATGATCACCTTGCAAACCGTGGTTATGAGAACGTGTACCTAGAGGTACTCCCCCTCAATTGTATGTTTTGACACATCTTCTCACTACTTGAATGATTCATCCCCTCACTGATCCATTTATTAATTGTGTTAGGATGACTCCTAATTGTTCTACCACCAATCTCAACTACTCAAATCGAGTCTGACTCTCTACTCTTCCAACTATCACAAAGAAATATGAGGCACATATACAACATAACTGTTCCATTCAAAATAGACCACACACCCTAGCTCTTATGGGTGAAAAAAACTCAAAAACCGATTGAACTGATTCGCTGGTTCAGTTCGGTTTTTACGAACCATATTGGATCTATTGGTTTGAATTCACAAAATTCGATTATGACTGGTTCGTTCATTTTTATAAGGAAAAAACCAATAAAAAATCGAACTGAACCAACCTTATAACTTACAATTAAAAATCATAACTTCTCGACCGTTCTTTTCATCTGTGCCTTCTATTTCTCCATCTTTTAATTGATCCAAACTGAACCTCTTCAATCGATCTATTATGTTACCTCTCAATCAATTCCCCTCTTTAATTGATTGATTCAGTTGCCTCTTCAATTGAATCCCCTCTTCAATCGTTCAATTTTAGCGCCTCTTCTACGCTCATCTCCCGCTCCCCAACTTGAAGATATGCTTACTTTCTTTTTCTTTGATTTTGTTTGTTTGATTTTGACTTTGGTTTGTTTGATTTCAATTTTTTTCTTTGATTTTGTTCATTGAGTCACTTTTTCTTTTTTATTTTGTGCTCTATTTCTAGTTTTGTTTGACTTTGTTCGATTAGTCTTTGATCTTGACTTGTTATAGTTATGTTTTTTTGTTGATTCCTATGGCTTTTTCTTCCATCCATTAGTTCAACCATTTTGGTCCTTCTTCAACCTCTTTTTTGCTCTCTATTTATGAGCTACAAACATTTATTTTGAAATTTAAGGCAGCAACTAACTTTGCAACTAACTTTTGTAATTATAGAATACAAAATATTTATTTAGAAATTTACTTCTACCACACAATAAATGTTAGCTCTACCCAATGATGTTTGAATGACTACTTTGTTTATTTCTTGAATGTTAACTCTACTCAATAAATCACTCTAAAAGAGTGATACACGACTGGGAACCAACCGTAATTCCTTGAACATTCATACAACAAATAAGAAAGTACAAGGAATAGAAACGTAGCTACTTATGCCCAAACAAGGTAGAAAAGTACATGTAGATGATCCATCACTCAGAAATAACACCATAGCATAAATTAAAACTAGAGAAAGAGTGAGACGACGTCATTTCATTTTAAATGAAAAACATACCACTTAAACATGAGTCAACAACTACGTGTCTTCACTTGAAAGATCAAGCAATGTCATTTTGTTCCAAGCCAAAACGACGTTGCTCGAACTTGTTCCAAACTTTTTATTTCTTTAGGATTTTACATATAAACAAGATATCTTTTGGCTAGTGAGATTTCTTCTTCCCTTCCATTAATGTAGTCCAACTCAACTTTATTTGAAAGGGAAAAATATCTTGCACTTCACATGTTTATTTGTTCTAAAAATATATAATTATGAAAAGACAATGGAAAAAAGAATCATTTACAATTAAATAATTAATCATGCAATTTCTCACCAATAAGGTAAAAGTTTCAAACTTATGATTAAAGTTCTTCCTTTCGAAAAATGAAGGATTGAAGCATTTTCAACAAAGCTCAGACATGTTATCATGTCAATTGTGGAAATATATGGCATAATAATTGTCAAATGGATTAGTTTATTTGTCACCAAATTATAGAATAGAAATGTGAACAGGGATTTTGACTAGATTGAATTAGCCATTTCTTCTACAATTTAGTATATTACTTTTCCTTTTAAGCAAATCTCTAATCCTTTGGAATTTATATATCCTTGCACTTTAAGGGCATATTTTATTTTTTGATTAAAATTTCCATTGAATTCAAATTAATTTGCTAACATGTTAAGGAGCAACATTTTGCACACAACCATGTGCTACATTTATGAGAATGAGTAAATGAGAATCTTACTCTAAATATGAACTTTTTATTTTAGAATATCTCATGGAAAATACTAGGATAGAAATTCAAACCCACATTAGACCAAGAAATCTAAGCCACTAAATTACTTACTAAGATTCTTTTTTCTCAAAAAGTATAACAATTATATACATGACTACCAATTACATTCAAACTTCCATACATATATAAAAGAAAATCACTAATACCTTCAGTCAACAATGAAATCATATATATTTATTTTTGTTTCCATCTCCTACAGCCAATCACTCACATTATTCAGAGAGATTATTTGATGAGACTTAGGGCTTGTTTGGCTAGGACGGGAAGGGAAGGGAAGGGAAAGGAAGGGAAGTGAGAGTAAATTGGTGTTTGGTAGGAAGGGAAGATAAAAGAAGTGATAGTAAATTGGTGTTTGGTGGGATGAGAAAAGTAGTGAAGTGATGTTTTTTTGTTAAAAAAATAGATATTTAATATTTTTAATATAATGTTTATAATATATCATTTTATATTTATTTTATTTATTATTTAAATAAAATTTAAAAATTTAATAACTTTCATTATCGAAATATATAAATTTCATAATTGTTAAAAAAAATAGATAAATATAATTTTTTATAATGAAATTAAGTTTAGAAATTCAAATCAAGATAGATGTAATAAAAAGATAATTATTTTAATTATTTTGAGTAATTATTTTAGGATTATTTAAATATATATTTCTATTTATTTTATAAAATGTATAAATTTAAAAAAAATTGATAAATAATAAAATTAATATATATTTGTATATAAAAATTTTTAAATGCATACATTGTCCATAAAAAGTCAAATATATAAACAATTACAAATATTGTTTAAAGAACTTGATATATCTATAAAAATAATAATAATAATAATTGTTGCATTTTAAAATAAAAAAATATATATAAATAGCATATAGTATAAATTTAATCAATTAAGTGGTTCTAAAAAAAAATACATTAACTTAAATGAATGAATTAGTAAAAGTTAACAAGCTTATTATTTTATTCAAAATAAAGTTTATGATAAAATCAAATGCATCAAATTATAATTATAAAAACATCAAACTACAAATATGTTTTAAAAAATAGGATGTATTTAGAAGAAAAAAATAGATAAATATTGTATTTTGAAAAAAATTGATACTAATAAATAAATAAAGAAATAAAGGAAAGTTTGTATTTAGAAGAAAAAAAAATTAAGAAAGAAGGAAAGTGAATTTAAAAGAAATAAAGCAAAAAAAAAAAAAAAAGTGAACAGCACGCGCCGGGTTGGGCCGGATTAACCCGGCCGGGTAAACCCGGAGGCCCAAACGCCGGGCAGGGCTCGCCCCCTCCCTTCCCGGGCTGATATGGGCGGGCCAAACAAGCCCTTACAGTTTACAATATTGAATATATGATAGAGAAATTATGAAAGTAGCTCACTTGGGTATAGAATATTAGAAGTAGATAAATTTCAAGATCAATCAATTTTTTTTTTTGTTTTTTTTACAATAAAATCTATCAACTTCATTGCAGCAACAACATCATCTAATAATATGTCCATTATATCCACTTCCATATATAATTTATCTAATCAATTGAGTTAAACTCAAGTTTACAAAAAAAAAAAAAAACATAAAACCTGGTTTTTGGTTTTGCAAAATTCCCCAATTTGTAAACCACACAAAGAGTGGAATAAAATTGAGCATCTTAAATGCTCTCCTAATTCTCTCCAATGGCGACTGATAATTCCAATTCGAATCGCCATTTCTCTTGGTTCATCAAATCTTGCTTCCCAAACCCCAACGATCCCTCTCCCACCGTCCCAATCGCCTCCAAATCCTGCTTCGAATCCACTCACATTTCTCCTCCCTCCGCCGTCGCCGTCGCCGTCGCCTCTCTGCCGGACGACCTTCTTCTGGAGTGTCTCTCCAGAGTTCCGTCGGCGTCTCTCCCTTCCGTCTCCCTCGTCTGCCGCCACTGGTCCCGCCTTCTCCTCTCCTCCACCTTCGTCGATCTCCGCCGTCTTCGCGGCCACCTGGAGGATACGGTCTACGCCGTCTCCGCCACGAACTACGGCCTCTTCGCGGCGAGCTTCAACTTCCGCGATGGCGGATTGTGGAAGGTTGCGCTCTTCACTGCCAAACAGACTATGTTTCTCACTAATTTCTACGGATTGCTCTCTCACGCTCGCCTCTCCGCCATTGGCCCTCGGATTTACCTAATCGGTCGAAACGCCATGTTTCTGTACGATACCTGGTCTGGAATGGTCACCGACAGATCTGCGATGAATTTCTCCCGGAAGAAATTCGCCAATGCCGTGATTTCTGGTCGAATCTACGTCGCTGGCGGTGCTCCGATGACTTCCGCGGTGGAGATGTACGATCCGGCGACGGATTCGTGGCAGGTCGTGGCTCAGTCGCCGAGAAGACGGTATGGTTGCATTGGAGCTGCCGTCGACGGCGTGTTCTTCGTCATCGGAGGTTTGAAGATCGGAGGAGGCGGCGGCGATTCGGCGTCACGCGCCGCCGGTGCTTCGGAGGCGCATGTGTACGCGAGCTCCATGGATATGTACGACGTGGAGGCGCGTGTGTGGCTGAGAAGCACCGCGGTGCCGGGAGGGGGCTGCGTGGTGGCGGCGTGTGCGGCGGCGGGATGTATCTTCGTCCTCACCAGCCACGCCGTCGAGCTTTCGTTCTGGAAATTCGACGCCAGAAGAAAAAGCCCTAACAATAGCGGAAACAGTAGCAACCAATCCTCGGGGAAATCGGCCGGATTCGGCGAGTGGTACAGAATCAGGAGTCCGCCGCTGCCGCCGCAAGTCCGGCTGGACAGCACGGTGAGGTTCAGCTGCGTCGGGATGGGGGAGACGGTGGTGCTGGTTCAGGTGGCCGGCTGCATCGACGATTTGCTCCGCCGGAGCGGGAGGAGCGCGAGAGGACTGAAGGAAGGGTTGGTGCTGAGGTACGAGACGAGGAGCGGTGAGTGGAGCAGAGCGCCGGACATGCCGGAAGTAATGCAACGCGCCGCCTGTGTGTGCGTGGAGTGTTGATCACGCGCCGCCGTGGGAGAACGGAGAGCGTGGGGTTCACGGAATCCAAATCCGATTGGTTGATTTGTCAATTATTTAAGACAACAGGATCTGGTAATTCCAGATTTATTTGCATGGGGCTCTGAAACTTCCTTTTTTTTAATTAATTTTTTTAAACATTTGGGTTTGGATTTTTTCCAGGCTCGAGGCTTCTTGTTTTTTGTAATTTTTTTTCTAAATTTTTGTTTGGATTTTTCTATAATGTTAGGCGATTTTTTTTTTACCATCTTGAAATCTTCGAGTACTTGTTCAATTTGGCAATAAAGTCAAGATTGGATGTGTAATCCCATTTAGGATTAGTACTTTCTTAGTTTTGATTAAATTAATTAATTCTTTTTACAAAAATTTCTATTTAAATGTTTAATTTCCAATCAAATTAGAAAGGAAGAAAAAAAGAGAGAGAAATCGATTTTGAAAATAAGAACAATTCGTTCTTAACTTTGATTTTATTGTATATAAAAAGTAGCATCTCAATAGTTTAAATTTTTGACATGTTTTCAATCATAAATGTATAACATGTTAATCATGAATTTATGAATTTAATTCTAAACTTTATTTAATGTCTTAACTCGGGCAAGACATTGTGATAGTGATGGAGAATACAATTTTTTGTTCTCGTTGATCTAACATGAACAATTCTTGTTATAGGATTATGTTCAAAAACGTTTTTTTATAACATAGGATTATGTTCAACATTGCATAAGAAAAGTTGGAAATTATCATAAACATTAGAATTAGAAAATTGTGTTTTAATACTCTCCAAATTAGATTGAAAATAATCTAATACATATTTTAGGGTTGGTTGGTAAGTTGGTGACCAATCCATTTTTTGTATTTTATTTTTTCTAAAACCATTTTTACTTTCTCGCAATATTTTCCACTAGTTTTGTAAATAAATGTGAATTCTTAAAACAAAAACTAAGGTTTTAAAATCTACTTCAAAAAAGTTAGACTTCGGAAACATTTTAAAGAAGCAAAGTAAATACACACATATTTGAAATTAGTATTTATAGGTGAATATCTTAAAAACAAGGAGAAAATACTTTTGAGTCCTTATGTTTTTTTTTTTTTTTTTTTGTGTAGTTTCAATTTAATTTATATGTTTCAAAATCAAATATATCTATCCTTGATACTTTAATAACGTTCAATTTTAGTCCTTGATATTTCAATAATACTCATTTTTAGTGTGATAAACAAAAATATTAGTCACATGACATAATGTGTAAAGACGCTACTCGGGCTAGGATCTAAAGTTAGGTCCTTGCCCTAAATGTATGGGCTTAAACAATAAATGATGAAGCATGCCCGAATAAATACTTCAATCCTTTGAAATAATAAAAGAGTTTCAAACAAAATCCACTAAATGGTAAAAATTTAACGAAACCTGGTAAACCAAACAAGCTTCAACTAAAATCCAGTTCATGTAGAAAGGAAATTTCTAAAAAAAATAAACTCAAAACGTATGGCGTATCCTATGGTCTCATCGGTGTCAATCAACCATCTTGGTATAGCTCGTGAGCACCTGTGACAATCCACAAAAGGAAAGAGTGAGTTATTAAACTCGGTAAGGATTCATAGCAGGAGATTGATATGAACACATATACGAGCAGAATAGAAAATAGAACATCAATCAATACACATAAGGGTTTTCATATCCAAGCTCCTATGAGTTGTCGAATGGCCAATGCCAAAAGACCAAAATACCCATAAGGTCTTATGGCCCTCTTTGGCAATCTCAATAACCTATGCTAAAGAGAGAGTACCAGCGAGCTGAGCAACCTGGTGCCTTTCAGGCTTCAAACATTCACTGTGAGTTGATAATGTGCATCACCCACCCTGTGGAATATTTCCTATGCAATCCCAAGACCGTAGCAAGGCATCTAAGTTACAGTCATGCACACTCTAATGAAGTAGAGTCTAATGAAGTAGAGTTAGCCGGTCGCCCTTCAGTCCCTGACACTACTATGAGTAGTATATCACCACTTATATTGCACCTTATCAATAACTTTCATTTGATAACCGTGTTTGAATTACGTGCTACCCGAACACCGACTCTCGATATCACCTCATAAGGTCCCCTATGGGACAACAATATCACACGAAATTCAATTGGTTCCCTATGGAACAATATAGCCATGCACATCAATCAGGATAATAAATAACACATTGCATGCTCAATCCTAATTCATAGAGACATACAATATAAACTAGAGCATTTCAATTCAACACATCATTACAAATAAGACATATACATACATTCAAACACATTTCGTACATGCAAAATCTTCAATATTGATTTACATGGTTGTTTCGTTTTTCTTTTTTACTTGCTTTTAAATTTTTATTCCAATCCTTTGAGATTTTTGTGCATCCTATAGTATTTGTAATATCATATTTTTGCTTTATAATGATTAATTTCAATCTTATTTTAATTTATTCTTAGTTATACATTGCTCTAAAATTACAGGTGTTATGAGACTATGTTGGAGACTTCAATCATTTTGAAGGACATTGTGGAGTAGAGATCTTAAAACCCATAAACTAATGCCTTCGAGATAATGAAGTTAATTACAATCCGTTGGAAGACCTTTAGATAGAATGTGCATGTAGCTAAATGAAGTAAGAAGGATGGTAAATATATTGTTCATCTTTGATTTCTTCCATTCTCCAAGAAAGACCAATAATTTGTCTCAATACTTAACAAGATGGGCAATTGATTTTCATTCACCAGATGTATTTATTTCCAATTTTTTAAGGAAATAATTGAGATTTTTTGTATTTTGTAAAAATATTAATAATTGTTATGACTAATTAGTTGCTTTCATTTGAAGAATCTTTTGTTGGTATAGTTGGGTGAATGATTTCTCACCTCCATAGTTAATTTCACAAACAAAAAAACTATAATTAAAAAAAAACCAAGTTACTAAATTAACTTTATACTTTCTACATTTAAGAAGAAACAATCAAATGAAGATGAAAATTTTTATAAATACCAATCTTTTCAAATTTCGTAATAATATAAATTGAATAATTTATCTATAAGATACATGATCTTGTATTTCCCTTAAATAGTTTCATACATAAAATGATATGTAAATATAAATGGTAAATTAGTTTTATTTGAGAGATATTGTTTATTTTTAAGTTTAAATTGTGTTAGTGCATTACATTGTACTTATAAAATCGTACAATAATCAACCATTTATTTTTTACAAAATTGATTCCATTTAATATTTTTTAGGATACATTAGTTTTTATTATTATTTATTCATTTATATTCTGAATTATATCCATTACACTTCTAGAAAATACATGCAAAAACATACTTTTTAACCTAAAACAACAAATTAGAAAGATACACGCTTATAAAAAAAAATACTATTTTGCTAATATATTTTGAAATATAATTTTCATACCAATTTATTCATAAATATTTTTTTAAATGGTAAAACGGTAAATATATAAAATATATGTTAACATAAGGTTTCAAGTATATTCCTAAATAATTTGAATTTTATAGCCAGTATTATTTCAAAAGTTTTATTGAAAATTATTAATTTAAGAAGTAATGAAATTCATTATCATTATCTTATACACGAGGAAGTACATTTTTTATTAAAAAAATAACATATATATGTTATTAATTTAATATAATTTTATTAGTGTTATATACATATATTAATATAAATAAATTAAAATGTAGATTTGAGCGATATTTTTTGAATTTAAAATAAAAATAAATTAATGTTTAAAGAAAATATAGGTGCGTATAAAATTTCTAGTATTTAAAAATGATTATAATAGTTAAAATTTTAAAATTTTATATTATATTTCAATTAAATTCTTATAAAAGATTGTCAATTCCATATTGATCAAATTTCTATTATTATTATTGAATAACAATAATAAAATATTAATCATATCTCTAAAACAAAAGGAGGGGGAGAATATAGAAAAGATGAAAAGTGGTGGATCTATGTATTTGCAAAACCATCTTCCTATCTTGAAATTTAGAGAGTTTTAAAATGGTTTGGACTTTTATTCAAAATTAATTGTTGTGAGGGGTTTGAAATCTTATTCTAAATCAACCCATTTCAAAGCAAACCAAACTAGCCATTTAGATTTTAAAAATAGAAGAGTAAATCATATAAATATGAATTTTTAAATCTGTCCTGTCTCTCTCTCCTTTCTTTCTTTTGCCCCACTCAAAGGATGGATGAATTGACAAAATTCAAATGAGATTTGGATCTTGAATTTTTCAACTTCCATGATTCTTATTGTAAGTTTTGGCATTAAAATTATATTTTATAATATTGATGTGACACTCTATCAAATAAGATGCAAATATAGTGTGATCTAACAATTGGGTTTGATGGATTTTCTCATACCAACTGGCACTAATTTCACAACACATTATTTCTTTATCATCAATTTATCAATCAAATCACATCGCGTCATTTTGGAATCTCATTTCTATTAATCTACAATACCTAAAGATTAAAAAAATTTATAATCACCATAAATGAGTGTCTTTGGATAGAAAGTTCGTTCCAAGGTTGATCCAACAAAATTTTATGGTACAATCACTTATAATGTCTATTTAGAGGATACTATTTTTTTAAAATAAAATGAGGATCCAATATTAATTTTCAAGATTGAACCTATCTTGAATTATATTACAATCAAATAAAATAACTAACTTGACACCAACTCATTTGTTACTATCTTCATTTTCAAAAATGGCTATCCAAACATTTTCTGAAACTTTCAGTTATAAGATTGATTTTTTCCGTTTGTATCATGGTAGTGAATTTTTAAAGATTTCTTTTTTTAAAATGTCAAATATGGAAATGAATTTATTGGACAAAAATTAAAAACAAATAATCATTGAACAAATATGAAAGTTCACAAACCTATTAGTTATTTGCTAAAAAAAAAAAAATTAATTATGAGGGCATGGCTTCAAATACTTGTCCACTTCATCTTATCTAAATTATTAATACCGAAAAGATCCAAATAGTTTATTAAATGGGGTTTCAATTCTAGTACCCACTCTAAAATAAAATCTTTCTTAAACAAAAATTCTAACACATTTCAATTTTTATGACAAAAAAAATCAACTTTACCATTCGATATTCTATTTGAGTCCGTTATATACCAAAAGCACCCTTAGTCAGAGTTAATTTTGAATGCAAAACTCACATTACCCTAATTTAGAGTTCACATGTTATACCAAAATCTATAATGCCAGAAAAAGTATTTATAGAGTTAATAATTAGTTATATGATTTGTAGGTAAGAAAATAAATGAGTAGAAGAAACAGTGAAGGATGCTTTATATGGATAAATAATTATAGTTGGCATGCAAGGCATGCTATCATATTTTATAAAGTTGATTCTATTATTGCAAAGTTATGCACACACTTTATTGTTGGATGACTACACTGCATCTCTCTCATACACATCTATTTCAAGATCCAACTACAAATAAATATGCACTTTTCACTTCATTCCCACTCCTCATTTTTTAAATCTTAATAAAGGATTCATTCATAGTTTGACCATACCAATACAAAAGGTATCATCCAAATTTAATGGTATAGATTCTAAAATTGCTCTAACAACATCCATACCCACAGAAAAATATAGAATATTGTTGTCCACAAATAATGGACAAAACAATAATGTTTGGTATTTTATAGTTCCTCTACTTTGAGATCTTCCAACATTCACTTAATGAAAAATTTAGACCTCATTTGATAACTATTTTATTTTTTATTTTTTATTTTTATTTCTCCTTTTTTGAAAACAAATTTGTTTATAACTCATTTTCATTTTTGTTTTTAAAATTTTTAAAATATTTAAAAAAATTCTAAAACTAAAAAAAGCAGCTTTTACAAACAGTTTTTTATTTAAAAAAAATATGAAAAAATCAAGAATAAATATTCAAAAAAATCAAAATAAATTATGATGTTTAAAAACAAAAAATAGCTATAAAACATATTTTTTTGGTTTTTAATTTTTAAAATCAATTATCAAACACCTACAATTTTCATTTTTTAAAACAAAAAACCAAAAACTAAATATGAAAAACTAAAAACAAAATTGTTATCAAACAATACCTTAAAATTTTCAATTCATAATTAATTAATTTCCTTCCGATTTTCTTGAATTAATTAATTTTCTGACAACTTATATAATCTACTAAGATCAAATTGAAAAATAGTCAAGCCTCAACAATCATGAATATTTGGAGCCATCTACTTCAACCACTTGATCAAAAATATGTGTTATGGACAGATTGACAAATGGCCTAAACTGTTAAAGTATAAGTTGAAGAACCAAATTGTTACACAAGTACTGAAACTAACAACTAATTGTATAATTAACAAAAATCAACTATGATTTCAGATAGAGAAACAAATGCAAGAAAATTCTATTCTCTACAAATAATTCAAAACTACAAAATGAATGTTGGGTCCACAAAAAAGAAAAAAAGGAACAGGTGTATCATCAAAATCACTCTCCATCAGAAAGTTCTATATGACCATCATATTACCAATTGGATGTAACTCATGATTTTTCCGGCTAATAAGATTAAAATCTGATGACAGTACAATTTGAAAAGCACACAGCCAGCAAGATTTTGAAAATTGAACTAACCAAACCGTGCTTCTCATCTTCGCATTCCACGTCCACGACCACGGAATGCAGCCCCACCGCGTCTTCCACCCATGGCACTGGCAGCCGCTTCGCCCTGTGCACTCTCGGACTGAGAGCATAAAGGTAAGAGGGGAAGCAACATTAATAACAAAACATGAATGAGCATGAAAGCAATCGCAAAACAGTTAAAACTCAATCGAACCTTAGGATTCTTCACAGTTTCGTCGACACTTAGTACGAGACAAGCTGCCTCTGTAGCAGCATTAATAGCATTAATCTGCAAACACAGGAGGCGTAATGAATGAACGATATATAAATATCAAAACCAATGAGCCCCAATGGGCACCAAATGTTCTTTCAATATCGAGCAGAGCAATCAAATACCTTCACAACAGCCGGTTCCCATACAAAGTTTGCAAATGAATCGGCGACTCCACCAGTGTTGATGTCCACCCCATACGGTGCGCCTTCGCCTATTTCAGAACCTTAACATGTTACTAAGCAAAGCAACCATTTGATGAGGCCAAATAGAAATAGAATAAAGAAATTGGACCGATAGATCGTGTAATTTTTAATTCAATTTGAACATTTTATCAAGTGAGGAGAAGATAACTCGAAAAAAAAAAGAATTTTGAAATGGAAAATTCTACCTGAAGGATGAGCATGCTTCTGTCGCAATTTGTTGAGAACATCAGTAGCATCAAACCCAGCATTGTCACACAGTTGTCGGGGAATAACCTGCAGAACCGCAATAACACAACACAATAAGCATTCCTTTTAAAACCTTGAATAAACCATGGTATTAAAACAGTAGAGCATTAAGAAAATAAACACTGTCGGCCTGTAATTTGCATTTGATCAATAAAAGTTTCCAAAACAAAAGCAATAAACACTGTCCATTCAAAGTGAGGAGATGATAGTTTTCTTTGAATTTTAATTTTTCAAAACCAAGCTTGTTTTGCCCAAATTCTCTATAATGATTTTGAAGCATTTCAATTCTTATTCCCATAAACAAAAGCAAACTTTTGGAACCCAACCCTTTTTTTTTAGTTTTCAAAATATGTTTGATTTCTGAAATCATAGAAAAAGGTAGATGACATAACAAAACTATAGGTGAAAAAGTAGCATTTAGAGGCTTGGCCTTAATCTTAGAAAAATGAATTCTTTTAAACCTTCTAGAAGAGAACATAATAGTCAGTTTCAAAATAGCTAAATAAGAGCTTATTTTTTATATTCATGAGTGTGAGCAAAGCTTACGCCACCTCAACTATTCTCACGAGACAACATGCATGGCCCTACAACATTTTGGTGTCAAGAAAACTCCTTGGAAATTAATTTCTAGATAGATAGATGGGCATCATGGATTAAACCCATAATATTTTAAGTCCCCAAGGGGTGGCACAGTGGTTGAAGACTTGGACTTTGAGGGTATGCTCCCTTCAAGGTCCCAGGTTGCAGGTTCGAGACTCAGCTGTGATATTACTCCTTCGATGTCTCTCGGTGCCTGGCCTAGGGACGGGCGTGCTTACCCTTGTTAAAAAAAAACCCATAATCTTTTAGTTTCTCAAAGTCCTCTTGATCATTAGGTCCATCCATGAGTTGATGCTAAATAAGAGTTTTATAAACCATGGAACAAACGTTTGACCCTAGATTCTTCTTGTTAAGCTCACCTTGGTTCAAACACGAGTAACTTATGCCGCCCTTGAGATCATGAGTTTTTGTGCAGCGGAACATAAAATCTCTAGCATAAAAAAAATAAGCAAGAACACAAATATACCTCAAGAGCTTTGGCATATGAATTGATGAAAAGCTGAGACTTCCCAGCTATTGTGCGTGCATGTTGCCTCAAATATCGACTGATCTCCATCTGCCACAAAGTGATTGAGTGACAATGGAATATTTAAATCAAAGACAAACAATAAAATTAAGCTCTAACTGAAATAGAAAACATACATCTATTGCTCCACCTCCCGCAACAACGGTCGAATTCTTCAGCGCTCTTCTTACAATCATGATGGCATCATGCAAGCTACGTTCTGCTTCTTCAATAAACTAAATGATAATACAGTCGCAAAATCAGAATAATTGACAAACACAAGGTAATATATTCAATTTTCTGTTTACAACAAAAGTAAAACTAATACCTGATCAGCTCCACCTCGAAGGACTATAGTGGCTGTTTTACCTGATGGACAGCCACTGAATATATTATATCTTTCATTACCAACTTGCTTTTCCTCAAAGACCTCACATATCCCAAGAACCTTTAAGCCAACAAAGTAAAATAATATCACAATCATGAGATGATTATTTGGTCATTATGAAAAACAGACACCACCAAGCACACAAGTTTTGATACATTACATAAAATTGCACTATTACAGAAAGCAAGCCTACCTCATCAATAACATTGTTAACAGATGTCTGTACAGTTCCACCTGTTGCAGCAGCAACTCTTTGTAGATCCTCCTCAGCCACACGGCCAGCACAGAAAATGTCTCGGTCTGCAAAATACTGTTAAAAAGAAAACCATTCATGTGGATTCAAAGGAAAATTAACTCAATGAAGGATGATAATACTTGTTAAAATCTCAATATTTTTATTATAGAAACAAAAACATTTCAAAAACAGGAAAGAAAGGAAAAAAAAGAGAGAAAAGAGGAGGCCAATCATGGGGCCATAACAAATGGTGTCTAAACACTAAACAGAGACACAAAAAGCCAAGGAACAGAAGTAACACCAAGGATTCAAAATCTAAAGATAATTCAAAAGAACAAAATATCCTACAATAAGGATTTTTCAAAGAACAACATCTATAGGTGTTCAAATAAAAAACCAAAATAATGCTGGAGATGCAATCATTGCGGGAAAAGAAAAAAAATCACAACCTGAGTGGCAAGATCACCAATAGCCAAACGCGAAAGAATGACCTTGGCTCCACTCTCTACACATTTATCTAACTTTTCATAAATAATATTCCATTCTGCATCAACAATGGACTGATACTGCGATGGATCAGAGAGCCTACAAAAAACATAGAGTCTCTGGAAGTTTAATAGGGGCATAAAAGAAGGGGGGAGGCTCTATAAACTGAATCCTACCGTATTTCTGCATTTTCTTTCTCTGATTTCAGTTCCAATTCAATATTTAGCAAGAGTAACTTTGGATTTGAAAACTTCTTCGGCTGCTGTTCAAAACCTGCATAAGAAAATGTCTTCTTGAAGGCAACACCATTCACCAGGAAGGAGTCACGCATAGTCCCTCCAGGAACCTGATAAGGCACATCAAAATTCCAACAGCACAAAAACCATTTAGTAAATGTACCTTCATTAAAATAATGACAAGCTAGTAATTTTTTTTTATTTTAAATAAGGTAACCACGCCTGTCCCTAGGCTAGGCACCAGAGACATCGAAGGAGTAATGTCATAGTTGAGTCTCGAACCTGGGACCTTGAGGGAAACATACCCTCAAAGCCCAAGTCTTCAACCACTGCGCCACCAATTGGAGATGGTTGTCAACCAGTAAATCGTAACTTGAAATCAAATTTTAATGGATCGTGTATCGTAATTTGTAATTTTTTAAATTAATATTTAAATAAAATTATTTAAACATATAATCAAGAAACTAAGTCAAACTGTCAAAGAAATCAATAAGGAGAAAAAAAAGGGGGGCAAAAAAGAGGTCCAATTCAGTTTCACTTCAAAAATCACTTAATTCTCGTCCATTTTTTAATAGTCATCTACTTGGCCTTTCATATTTTCAAGACTTGGCCTTTCATATTTTCAAGACTAGCCCAATCTTAAAATTGGAGCATTTAACTTCTATTTTATTGCTTTCAATTTCCCAAATCCAAGAAGAGTCTTTTCACCTTGACTTCCCATCTAATAAATGTTCAATTGAATGGTCTTATTAAATAAAAAATTATATTTCTTTTAAATTTATTATTTCTTTCTTAATTATCTTTCGTGTCCTAAACTTTTATTTTTTTTCTCTTTCTTCTTCAACACTACCCCCTTCATCTTCTCCGCTCGTTTTTCATGATGTTTCATTCTCCACTTCTCCTGCATCAACAACTTAGAAAGGTAGTCCTTTTTTTGTTTTTTTATGCGTGAATCGGAATCATGAACGAATCATACAATTCTTTGTAATGTACGATTTACAATCCATTTTGACTCATTTTCCTTTCATTTTGTTTCAAATCATACAATACAACTCGTGTACCAAATCTTGTTAATTCCGCTCCTTGGTGTACCAAATCTAACTTGTTTAGGAACTATGACATTGCTTCAATTTCTTTGTATTGACAAGCCTTTTTGTAATCCTTGTATGCTTCTTGCATGCAACTTATACCATCTTCATATCTTTTCCAAAAAACAAAAGATTGAATGACAGAGTTACAAGTGGGAGAAGAGGGCATTTAGCTCGTTTCAAGAGGGAGATGGAGGCATATAACAAGTTACAAGGGGAAGATGAAATCATATACTCCATCCTTGGTGCCATGTCATGGAAAACGGAGAGAGATGTAGAAGATGTGATCAAATCCATCTGAAACGACAAGAAATGGGATGATTTTCAAGCAATCTCCAATCAGCGATCGGTCCACTGTGATGAACCGGTTTGTTTCTAGAAATCAAACCAATTGGTTCATCTCTTCCAATCGGTTCGATGACGAGCCAAGTTAGATAAAGCGGTCCAACATTGGGGTCTCCCCCATCATAGTCACCTGATTCCTCTTCGTTTAAACTGAGAAGCCGATTAAGGTTCCATCGACAACCTCAGCTCAATGGAGACAGAGAGGTGATTGAATAGCATCGTGAAGGAGGAAGAGCAAGGACCCTTGTTTTCATCAGTGCGAGGGCGAGAGATGAATGAGAAAATCAATCGGTCGGTCCAAAGCCTAAAAGGAGAATGAAAGAGCCTTGACAGTAGAGTACTTTCTTAAGGATGGGAGGAGAGACAAGGTCGCTTTGCTGTGGAAACTGGAAAGCGCTTGTCCGAAGGGGGAGTCTCTGCACAGTAGCCGACGATGTCGACGAGAGGGGGATAACATTGTATCTATGGTAAGGGTGTGTCCGAGGGGGAGGAGGCTCTTGAGGGGTCGAAAGGCTCCATTGAAGAGAGGGAGTAAAAAAGCTCGGTGGACGAGCTTTACGGGGAAAAGGAGAAGAGGTGGACCCAATGGTTTGAAGCTTGACGAAAGGAGGAAGTCGTTAGGTGAGATGAGAAGAGAAGAGGATCTGATGGAGCAGATCCTCTGACGCCAAAGTGACATCGAAGGAGATGGGTTTGAAAATTAGGGTTGAGGGGTGAGCAAGAGCGTTTAGAGGGAGAAAAATTTTAGAGAGCGAGAAAAATTTTAGAGAGGGAGCATTTTTTTTGTACCCGTAGAATTTCTACACTACCTCAAAATTCACATAAGGCTATTCAACAACACGGTAGGTTTATTTAGTTTTCATTAAATAAATACAATATATTTCAAAAGTATCATATATTGAACAACCACAACCTCACAGGATGTCAATTGGAGTGGTTTTTGTAATCGCCCTCGAGGTCCCCTCATCTATCATCTCTTTTCTTGTAATTTCACCCATCAATGAAATTTTTCTTATCCAAAAAAAAATTAAACAATCACAACCTCACGTCATCTTCAGTTCAGAATGATTTTAAGTTCCACCTATACATGTCTGCTGTACACATGGAACAGAATAATAAAGAATGCAAAAGAATTACGAGAGTTTACATACCTTCTTTATACCAATCATATTTAGCCTATCTTCATCGCCAATTGCAATAACGGAATCAACAACCATTGATGCAAAGAAATCCTTTTCTCCACCAATGAGCTTAGAGGAAAGTGTTGTGGCAGCACATTTAGCCAACAAACTTTTCTTTTCATCCAAGCTCTTCCCCTCTATACTGATTGCCAACTCTTTCACTTTCTCAATTGCCTACCAAACAAACCCAGTAGAGGAGGGTCAGGATAACCATTCAACCCATAAATCTAACAGTAAACGGGACCAAAATCACAAACCAGATGGCTTGCAGTCCGATAGCTTCTTATTAAATTTTGAGAGTGGACACCATCCTCTATAAAAGGCTTGGCCTCCTTCAAAAACTCAGCAGCAAGAAGAACAACAGTTGTTGTCCCATCACCAACCTGGAACACAATTTTAAGAAGTCACGTGAACATTCCAATCAGTGTTATTAACAGAATGTTTTTCTTATTTTTCATTTTTCATTCTGATTTTTTGTTTCTTAGGAGGGCCGTTGATCTTATCAAAATATTAAGTCAACCTCAGTTCCATACTTCCATATTGGGTTGTATAACAATGGTGGGAGCAATATCATATACAAAAATACTACTCAGACACTTCAATATGGTTCCAAATGTATCACTATTCGTATTTACTCAAGGAACTACAGGATCTTTTAAGATAGGAAACAAAAGATTTACTAGAGCTTATTAAATTCCAAAATTCCACTCAAGGTACTGATACGATCCGGCCTTGGCAGTTTAGGAATATTAGTATTTATTATTAGTTATTTGCTATTTTAAATGTATTGGGCTTGGGCCTATTATTAGTATTTTATTAATTAGGTCAAATTAGGGTTTAGAGTTATTATAAATAGGTGAGGTTAGGTCTTTGTTAATCATGGAATTGAATTGTCGTATTTTGTACTCTGGCTCTTAGAGAGATCCTCTCGGGAGATTTATCTTATTTTAATAGAAAAGTGTGGTAGATCATATCATTTTGGTATCAGAGCCGTTTGCCGATCCGGGAATGGTTACTACTAAGATGGAATCCAGGATGCAAGCGTGTGAAGAAGGAACGGCCGACTTGGCTAGGCAGTTACAGGAGACTAACGCAAAGATGGAAGCGATGGAAGAAAGGTTAGGAAAAGGCTGGATTTGCGTGGATTCAAGCTCGAGACGATGAACCGAAATCTGGAACTTTTAGTGGAGACAATCCGAGCGCATAAGGGAAGGGCTCGATGCAAGGCTGCGGGGAAGGATCGAGCGCGCGCCGGGGGGCTAGCTCGTGATGATCAGGGCGGCGGCGGCCGTGCGTGGCGAGCAGGCGCGACGAGGTCGCGCCAGGTGGGCCGAGGAGAGTACGGAGCGCGCGACGCTGGCCGGGAGGGGCTGCAGCAGCGCCGAGCGCGCGGAGCAACGGGGCGAGTGGTGATGTCGGGTGCGGCGGCGGGGCATCGGCTTTGCGACCGGCGTGGGCGCGAGCGGGCGCGGGACGTAGGGTCTCGTCCGAGAGGGGCTACCGGCGGGTCGGTCTGGCGCGCGCATGACAGGGCTGGTGCGCGGCGGGTGGTCGCGCGGCCGGGCTCGAGCGGGGCGTCTTGCGTCGGGGTCTCACGGGTGTGTCGGGCGAGAGAGGTCCGGTCGGCCGGGCGGGTTGGCGCGAGGGCATGAGGGTGTCGTGAAGGCCGGGCGGCGTAGGGGCGCGGGCGGGCGGGTGGTCCGAGGGTGGGCTTGGACGAGCGGGCGTGGAGCGGCCAGCCGGCGAGGTTGCTCGGGGTCCGGCGCCGCTCGGGCGTGGGTCTGACGACGCGCGAGAGGGGTTTCGGCTCGGGCGGAGTCGGCTGGCTGGACGGCCGGCGCAGCGCGACGGCACCCGGTGGTCCGGCGAAAGGTCAGGCGGGTGCAGCGCACGCGCAGCCAGGCCGAGGTGGGCCCACAAAGTTAGATCGGAGGGTGGAATGTCGTGGGAATTTTGTAGGGGATACTTGCACGGGGCCAGATTTTGGCCCACGAGGAGAACCTTGGAACGATCGGGGTGGAGTGACAATGTTCGAAACAGGGGACGAGATTTCGGGTGGGGAGGAGGAGAAAGATCTGAACGGGAAAGTCAGAGAGTAGGAGGAAGGGATGGACCGGGTTGTGACAGGAGATTTAGAAAATTGGAGATGCCGATTTTCAAGGGCCTTGTTGATGAGGATCTGGTAGGATGGTTGAGTCGGGTCGAGCGTTATTTCCTGGTAAACAAGTTGACTGAATATGAAGGGGTTGAGGCAGCAGGGTTATGTCTAGAAGGGGAGGCATTGGAGTGGCTTCAATATGAGGAGGACCGTGCTCCTTTTCGTTCCTGGAACGAATTCAAAGATGGGTTGTTGGAGCGTTTCCAACCGGTGGCCCAGGCCAATAAGTATGCCAACTTCATGAGTTTGAAGCAAATGGGAACGGTAAAGGAATATCGCCGGAGCTTTGAGCGCTTTGCTAAGGGAATGCGCGATATCAGTATGAGTGCATTGGAGGGGAAGTGGGAAAGTGGACTGAAAGAGGAGATACGGAGCGCAATGCGTAAACTACGACCAGATGGGCATTGAAGAGAAAATGTTTATGGCCCAAGTGATTGAGGATGATTTTGCTTTTCGTGCCTCCCAAAACGAGGAAGTACTTCACAATGCAATGATTAAGGCTAAAGCAAGAACGATTGGATCGGGAACTGAAGCACAGAGATTTTGTCCCACAGGACTACAACCGTTCACCCGACGTCTTGTAAAAACTCACTTGAAGTGAAATTCGAGCTAGGAAGGACAAAGGGTTATGTTTCCGCACGCGATGAACAATTTGTCCCCGACATCGTTGTAAGAAGAAAGAGCTTGAGAATTTGGATGTGTGGGTCGTTCGAGATGCGCACGATTACCAGGATGTTGAGGTGACTGAATTTTCTCCAGAAGATGGAGCTGCAGAAGGTGGCATCGGAGATGGAACACCTTGAGGACAAGGTGGCTCTTGGGGGGGAAAGTATTGATACGATCCGGCCTTGGCAGTTTAGGAATATTAGTATTTATTATTAGTTATTTGCTATTTTAAATGTATTGGGCTTGGGCCTATTATTAGTATTTTATTAATTAGGTCAAATTAGGGTTTAGAGTTATTATAAATAGGTGAGGTTAGGTCTTTGTTAATCATGGAATTGAATTGTCGTATTTTGTACTCTGGCTCTTAGAGAGATCCTCTCGGGAGATTTATCTTATTTTAATAGAAAAGTGTGGTAGATCATATCAGGTACATGAAAATCATCAAACATACAAAACCTGATGCCTCCACTTCTTGAACAGAAATAAGTAACTCACTAATCTTTACAGAAAATCTTGATTTCACATCAGAGATGCATGTCGAGTGAGAAAGTTAAAATAATAATAACAATAAAAACTATTCAGTAAGCACTAAAATCCTGCTCTACTTACCTGCTGCAATGGAAAAAAAAAATGCAACTCCTCTTAAATTAGGAGTTGTTTTTGGCAACAAAAAAAGAAAAAACCATACCTAAAAAATCTCATATCTTCTCATTCCCAACAACCTTATTAAAGGTGGCATTAATAATCATCGTCGCCGCTCCTTAATGTAATATCGTTTATAAAAAAAGATTAATATATAGAAGCTCAATTCAGCAGTTCATATCATAGGCTGAAGAAGAACTGAAAATTACACAACTCTGAAAACCAACATTTTTAATGCTTCAACCGATTGGTTATATATCAATTCAAATTGAGAAATGCAAGTACCAAAACAACAGGAAGTGAGGAATCAAAAAATGCGAGAAATAGCAACAAATAGAGCAGGGCAATACCTCCGAGTCCTGCGACTTGGCGATGTCGACGAGGATCTTCGCGGCAGGATGAACAATGTCGAGGAGTTTCATAATGGTAGCGCCATCGTTAGAAATGGTGACATTTCCCTTGTCGTCGTGGATGAGCTTGTCCATACCTCTAGGTCCCAAGGTGGTGCGCACCACGTCGGCCACCGCCGTGCAGGCATTGATGTTGCTCACCAGCTGCGCCTTTCCTTGGGAAGTATCCGTTCCCTCCTTCAGAAGAATGATCTGAGGTTGCTGTACAATGCCGCCATTACATAGAGAGTCAGATATGGATGAGAAGAGAAAGGAAGAAGGAGAGAAGAGTGTGGATGCGTACCAGCATGGCCGCCATTGTTGAAGATGTGGAGGTCGAAGTAGAACGGAAGTGAAGATGCTGTAACTGTGTGGGTGGTGCTCTCTAGGGTTTTGTGGACACTTGGGGAAGAACCTCGCAAACTTTCTTTTTTTCTTTTTAATGATTATTTCAACAACAGTTCAAGATAATTAATGACGTTTCTTTCTTCTTTATTTTTTTTTCTAATTAGGGTACATATAAGTTTAATTTGAAAAAAAAAATTACAATTTAGTCCACAGTATTCTCGAAAAAAAAAAGTTTTTTTTTAGTACATATTGGGGGAGGAGGATAAATATCGGCATTCGGGCTCGAACCTGAGACGTTGTTAGGAGTGTACATAGTTCGGGTTGGGTTGGGTTGGGTAGGGTTGAATGAATTTTTTAGACCAACCCACTTTTCGGGTTGGTCAATTCGTCAACTCATTCAACCATATGCATAAGCGCAACCCAACCCAAAATTTTTGGGTTGGGTTGGATTCTCGGGTTATATTACTCTCTTTTTTCTCTCTAAAGATTTTTAAAAAGATTGATGATACTATACTTCAACTTATTACCAATATTTTTAGTACATAATTTTGTTAGAAGGCTTACAAGTATACTAAAAATCTAACTTATTAATTTATCTTACATACATAATATATATAAATGTATATATATATAATATTATTAGTTCGGGTTGGGTTGAGTTGAACGAGCTCAACCCAAGAACCAACTCAACTCAACAAAAACTATAAAATCATAACTCAACCCTTACGGTTTGGGTTGAGTAGTTCGGGTTACCGGTTTTTTTGTACACCCCTAGACGCTGGTGTTGAACTGGTTTACAACCAAACAATGAAATTATTGTGTCACTAACCCATTTGGTAAAAAAAAAAAATTAGTCCATAGTTCAACTTATTTGAAGAAAATTAGAATTTAATCTCTATAAATAGGAGAAAATTAATGTTTAGTTCTTATAATTTAAAAATTTTAAATTTAGTTTCTATAGTTCTATAAAATCTAAAATTTCAATTTTTATAATATATATAATCAATGATGTATTCAATATATGAAAACTCATTATTCATGTTTTTTCGTTATAAGCCATTTAATTCATAATCTCACCATTAACATGTGAATAATTAAATTTCAAGTACTTAATTCGTCAACTATTAAAAATGGTAAGAACTATTTTTTAGATTTTATCAAATCATATAGATTAAATTATAGTTTTTAAATTCATAAGTGTTAAATTATATATTTCTTAAAACCATAATGGTTAAATTCTAATTTTTGAAATCACGATGATTAAATTCTAACTTTTTCAAAAGTTAGAAAGATTAAACTTACGTCTATAATAACCTTCCGTCTATAATAGTTAAATTGGTGCTCCAAACGCACCCTAAATATTTGAACTTGTAACATTTTGGTTACTAAATCATATATGATGGCACTATAGTGATGCACTTTATTATTTTTGTGAATAAAGCTTTTAATTCAAAATGACTTTGAAGATATTGATTGTTAAAGTCAATTGTATAATTATGTATATTCAGTAATTTACTGTACTTTTAGTGATAGGTCCATTGGTAGCTAGGTTTTTTTTTTTTTTTTTTTGAAAACAAAGAACCATTCATTAGAATTTGAGGGAAATCCCTCCGTTACAGCCTAGAAACCCAGCATAGGGAAAGCCCCTTCTAACAACCATAATACAGTAAAAACAAAAAGAAGCATTCACAATAACATTAGCCCAGCAGAAGATAATTGCAGCAATCTTGTTGGCTTTTCTTAATGCCGGATTGAACAAATCCAACACTAAACGCCTTTAAGGCCTCGTCAACGCCAACTCGGCTGACTTTTGAGGAGTTTTGGGGAATAATCTGATGAACATTTCGATGACTGAAGAATAAGATCCCACCAAAACTAAAAGGAACAAAGAAGTATCTATCAAGAATCCTTCCTCGCCTTGAGACCACCGAACTTCCTCCCACGTAACCAATCCTTTATCGATAAGCTCATTCATTACCCTAAGAAGTAAAAAGCATGGGATTTTAAAACTAAAAGTCAGCTGCAACAACAACCAACCCTTGAACATAACTGGGGATAAGACATTGATAGACCAGTGAAGAAGAATAATTACATGACCTATGTTTAAGCAACAGAGAAATAGATCCACAAAAATACAAGTAGTTTTTTGGGCACTATATCGCCCGATTCATGGAAAAAATTGGCTTGGCTTGCTGACCCGACAACGAGAGCATAAAACGTCAGGTTCGGCCCGACCCAACAACCCTTAAATCGGGTCAGAACAGCCCCTACCCGATTCGTGCCGAGATTGCCTCGTCCCATTTCCTTGATCTGTGCATGCTCTCCATCTATACGGGTTTCGAGCCAAGTGCTCTGAGGTTGAAAAGACAGGTCACTACACAGGTGTCGAGGCCTACTCACTTCCCTATGAACGTCCCAAAGCTCTTCGTCGACGATCAACATATTGGAACCTTCACCGTCGTCAACCTCTTCTTTCCGATCCTTCCCCTTGAACGAATAATTTTTTTTTTATTTCTTCCACTTTGGTCTTCCCCAACCACACTCTACCCGTCTTCCCCCTATCAAATGGAACTATTCTCCTCCTAAAATTTCTTGCACAAGAAGACAGATTTTCTGCTTGCATCAGACAAGTGCACACCAACCTCAACAGATTTCTTAAAAGAACCCCTCGAACCTCAGAGACAGCTCCACAACTTCGAAGAAGCAGCCATGCCTTAACCAATCTCCCTTTTTTCAGACCACGCCAAGCCTGAGTAGGTAACCGGTGACCAACGATGATGACTCCCCCCTCCCTAAATCGACGAGGATCGGTACAGATTTCGACGAGACCAGGTAGCAATGTCTTCTCCTCCATCGTCAACCACAACGAAAACTTCATTTTGCCCAAAACCACCACTCTAAAAGTCTTTCCTTTCCCGACCTGAGGTTCGAAACCTCCCGATTCTGAGGTAAAAAATCCCTAAACTGAGGGGGCACCTCCCAAACCCCCTCATTGGAGAAGAAGAGAGAAGTAAGAACTTCTCTCTCTAAACATTTTTTTGTAATTAAATTAGCATGAATATATTTGGTAGCTAGGTTTACTATTATACTTCCTATACAAAGGCATTGTCTCATTGAATAAATTTACGACTTTGATTCAATTTCAATATTATTTATTAGAGATGTCCATTTTCCCATGGGCCCGGGGCCCCTGGGGACCCGCCCCTATGGGGTCGGTGAATCCCCGAATAAGTGATGAATGGGGAAGTGAGTGGGGATGAAAAATTCTCTGCAAGCTAAATGGGGATGGGGACGGAGAATGTATTCCCCATCCCCATTTCCCGGTTCCCCGCCCCGTCCATATTGTATGTATATATATTTTTAATTTTTCTAAATACATTAATAAACATAAGTAGTAAAAATATTTATTTGGATTAATATTTTTCTTACTTAATTAATTATTTAATTAAAAATCAATAAACATTTTTTTAATATTGAAAAAATTATCTAAGATTTAGTGAATTATGTTAACAATAGAGAAAGTTTGAGAATAAAAAAAGAAAAAAAGAAGAGTTAAATAAGGAATAATTCCCCGTGGGGAACCCGATCCCCGTGATTTACCCGTGGTGAATCCCCGCCTCGTTCCCCGCAAAATTTTATGGTGAATTTCGCGGGGATAGAGATTGAAATGAGTAGTGGGGATGGGGACAGTAAAGCCACCCCCGTCCCCGCCACGCCCCGTGGACATCTCTATTATTTACATTGATCACCTCTTTGTCCGTTTCTATTTTGCATATTGATTATCTAGAACAATTTAGTGACTTTTGGTGTCTTGAATTTTCCTCGGAATCTGAAATATTTAAACTCGTGATATTTTGAAGGTAAAGTAGAGTATTTGAAGCAAATGAACATGTGTTTTGTTTTTGATGAAGCAACCTCTTTTCACTTCTCCGTAACACAATAGTAACACAATAGCATAGCTCAATTGACATAATACATAACTTAATAATCAAGAGATTATGAGTTCGAAGGCTTACTTGAATAAAAAAAAACCTCAGTCACTCCATCCCAAAGAATCAAGTCTCTTTCAATTTGTATAATTTCTCTAGGAGCGATTTTTAGGGAGGTCTCCCTTTTGTTAGCGTTTTTTCTTTTGTATTCTATTTCGTTTGTATATTCTTTTAATTTTTTTGTCAATGGCGTCTCTAATCAACTTCCCATTTGTATACATCCCTTTATTATCTTAACTTGCTTGGGTAATTGTAACATGAGAAGTTCTTCTGTTCTAAAAAAATTATAGCAAATTGCTTTACTTTTCTTTTCTTTTTCATGTGATGTAAACTTATGATGACAATTTTCAGCACCATTTTTGCTCAGATTTAGCTTCTTCCAATGATGCAAACGCTTGATTCAAAGGTACTTTTCATTTGTATTTTGTCATGCACCATTTTGTCAAGAGAATTGCTTTTTTTCATTGTTGAACCATATCCAATTTCGTTCTATCGAGCACGAAAGACGCCAAAAGATTATGGATTCAATCGATAGTGACTACCTATCTGGATTTAATTTGATATTGATTTTCTTGACATTCAAATGTTACAGGGTGAAATGGTGTATCTCATGAAAATAGTCGAAGTGCCCGCAAGTTGGACTTGACACTCACAGATATAAAAAACTAATTGTTGTCTGATGCTGCAAAGTAACATACACAAATTTCTTAGGTAATGTCTCAATGCTAACCTCTAAACTCGTTTCTTTTTACTTCGAGTTACCTGGTAGTTTCAGCAAAATATTTCAATAGAAGCTAACATTTTATTGCCTAACAATCATGAAAATATCTCAGTACAATACAAATGACTTCTGAACTGAAAATGAAAGAGAGAAGAATAGTCAAACAAAAACAGACAATCAGAGATGGTTAGAGGAGAGTTGGAAGAAATGCAAAGGCTAAGCCAACTGGAAATGCAAGATGAAGGCGGTCGATGCTCGAAGCTCTATTCCCGCTGCTTCCTGGGGTGCCAGTCGAGCCGGAGCCTCCCGATTCTGGAGGTTGAACGCCTAGGTATGTTTTTGCATTTAATAATGAATTTTGAGTTTAGCATAGCCTTTAGAATGTCCATTATTTCCATAAACAAAGAAGTGTATGATAAAAGAAAATGAAGGTGAAACAAAGTTAACAGTGGAAGATTCATTACCTGGTGTTGGTGCTGGGGCTGGTCCCACTGGATATCCCAATACTGCATTCAGAAAAAGAACATATTTCAGCTTGTAAGACTCTCCTCATTATGATGATATTTATTAATGATGTTTGTTTGCTTCAAATTTTCTTGATTTTTTTATGGGGGAAAAGATGTTGATAGCAGCAAAGGTATGCTGATTGGTTTTGTTTGAACATTTGAAATCTAAAATTCACTTTGATATAGTTTAATCACTAATCAATTTTTTCTTTTTATAGGAAACAATAATTTTTCATATTTTTATTGATGTGTGAAAAAGTTACAAAATATATATATATATATACACACATTTCTCTTCATAAAAAAAAGAGTAACCAACATTGCTGGTTCAGTTTTTTTACTTTTTAAAAATCTTCTCCAACTTTTAGTCAAATTTCAAAAGTAAAAGAAGTTTAAGAAACCAACTTTTTCTTTTTAAAAACTGGTTTGTATTTTTTTTTTTAGTACTAAGTTAGGGGAGAGGGATTGCAACTACCGATTTCAGGGATCGAACCCATGACCATGGAGTGGAAATAGATTAACACCAATTAGAAAAAAAAAAACATAAAAATACAAATTTCTATGTTATGGATTTGGTGATAGTAAATAAGAGACACATGAATTGAAATAGGATGTATGTAGGATTATGATGGAAAAGTGAAAATGAAGCTTCAAAGGGAAAAAAGGGAAAAGGAAGCTTACAAGAACAGAGAGAGGTTGGGGGAGTGGAGACATTGCAGGCGGAAGGAAGCTTCAAAGCTCGATCAGAATCAATGTCGAAACCAGATTTTTTAGGATTGCTAAGGAGCTGGCAGAGGCACTTGGGGCCGTTCTTGACCAGCCCGGCCAGCTCCGGGCAGCAGGGCTTGTCCGGCTTCGTCTGGTTGCTCCCCTTCGTCACGAACGGGAGGCAATCCGCCATCCCTAGAAGCAACGTGAAGCATTCCTCCATCGGCGCCGCCGCCGCCTCTGGCCCCGCCGCCGGCCCCTGCGCTCCTACGCAGTGAATCGCAAGTACCGCCGCCGCGAAACCCAACATCCACGCCGCCATTAAGCAGTGCTGGTTAAGATCTGAGAGAGGGTTGCGATCACAGGGTTTTTGAAGAAAAATAGAGAGAGAGAGAGAGAGAGAAAGGGAGGGGAAAGTAAGTGAATGAATTAATGGCACCGGCTACCGCCATTGATGGCTTTGATTGTTCATTGCTATGCTTCTTTGCTTTTTTTTTTGTTTTCTTTAAAAATATATTTTTTGTTTTTTTTTATCATAATTCTAATATTTTTCTTTAAATATTTAGTTTAAAGCCGATTTTAATTTTATTAATGATATTTTTCTAGAAAATTTGCACTACAGTTTACAATTATAACACATGTTTAACAATAATTTATTTATATTTCTCAAAAAAAAAATTATTTATAGCAAATTCTGCAAATATTTATAATATAATATAATTTTTTTATTGATATTTATAATATAGTATGAGTGACTAGAGATTTTTTGAGAAACAAGTGAGTACAAAAATATAAATATTTTAAATTTTGTCTATATTTAAAATTATTTTGGGAGAAAAATATATTCATTATCATTTTCCTTTATTTTATTCCTCTTGTAGTAATGATTGTACTCACCTATATTTTTCAAATAAAACAAACAATTAATTATTATTAATTTTTAAAAAAATTATAACGTTTTTTTATATACTTTTATTGTATTCCCATTGTATAATTAATTGGGGTTAAGATTTGAATCAGAGTTGTATTTTTTCAAAAAAAAAAATCAAACATGGATGGTGTGGCGTTGGAAACTAATTTTTTTGATAAAAAAAAAATGAGGTTGTATCCCATGATGTCTATATATATATATATTAATTAATTAATATAAAGTAAAAAAAAGAGATGAAATGTGTGATATCAAATTGTGGGGTGTAGCTTTACACCTAAATTATTCTAAAAAAATATATGTCAATTACTATTCAATGAATTGACTAATCTTAATTTCAATTTTTTTCTTTAAGAATATCTTAATTTCAAATTACCAATGTGAGTTTATTAATTTTGAGGATTGCATTTTTACTGTCATTTACCTTTAAATGTTTTGATTTTATTTATGAATTTTCTATTTTTGAGATTGCAATGATTAGATAAAGGGGATTCGAACTTAAAAATTCTTGATCATTGAGATTTAACTAATGTAACTAAGCAGTTTTGTTGACATGGATTTTTTATTTATTGATGTTGTTACTTATTGTTAATATGATGTTAGTTCAACAACATTAGTACATGTTCAATAATAAAAAAAAGTCATGAATTCAGTATTTGACTTCACAGTCACAAATTTGAGTTTGAAAATTTATATTTCACTCATATTATTTTCGAGCCGTTGTACTTTATATGTAGGGTTTGTTGGTCCACATTCCTCCAATTTGTATTAAAAAATAAACAATGGATTCTAATTCAAACCCCTTCATTTAGCATGATGTGACACAAACGAGTATTATATAAAATAAACACAAGGGAGTAGGTCACTTGGATTAAATAAGGGTAGACTAGTTCAACACCAGCGTTACGGGTTCGAGCCCGAGAATCGGTATTTATCCCATCTCCCCCAATATGTACTAAAAAAATAATAATAAATAAGGGTAGACATACCAGAGAAATCAATGGTGGGAGGAATGCATATGGAAGTGATTTTTCTTCTGGTTTAAAAAAAAAAAAAAACTTCTGTCCAATAACATTTGTTCTATTTATGTAGCCCACCCTCTTATTTTCACATGTGGTGTCCAATATAACATGGTATGTAGTTAAGCATAATTTCAATAGTATTATGTATAATTTAATAATTAAAGGATTATATGTTAGAATTTGTGATCCTAAATAATGTTAAATAAAATACATTACTTGAATTCTAAATAGATTAAAATACATAAAAATAAATGATTAAATTTTTATTTCACAATAATTTAATTCATGTTGGATAATTATCATAACTTGACCAGTTCAGGTGGCCTTTAAAAAAATAAAAATATATGTGAACTTATTTAATGATAATCATTTAAAATTAATTTTTTAGTTGTTTTCTTGTCATTCGAATATTATATAACATCCATACATGTTTAATATATGTATATATGTTGGATAAATATTTAATTTCAATTTAATTAATTAATTTTTTTTAATAAGGTAAATCATCATTTGTCATATCTTTCACCCATATTTATTTCTATTATTCAAGTGCTTTCCCTATTGGAAACTAAATATGAGATAACAAGAGAAAGTGGACATAATAATTTGCAAAGAGTGTTTAATAATATGAAAACATTTATGTAGGAATTCAAATTGCAAAAGGTAAAGCCTTTTGAGAATTGAAGATGAGAAATAATGAGACCCATGTGAAACTTTGTCTTTTTTAAGCCTTTTCTTCTTTTTCCCACAAGAATTTATTTTCATGGTTGGGAGTTGGAAGGAAATAAAAGAAAGAGCCATAAAATTTTCACATTTATAATTATGAAAAATGAAAAAAGGAGTACAATATATTGAGTTTGCTTTTATTAGCTCATCACCAACTCATTTCCATCTCCACAGTTTCCAAATTTTCTCACTTCTTAAATGTCAATATTTATTACAACCTTTAATTTTGCCTACTTTCTTTTTTCCTCTTCTAAGCTTTGTACTTTTTAATTGTAATTGTTTATTTATGAAATGAATTTTATATCTCTAATTACACATTGCCTTTTTCTTAATCGCTCTTAGTTGATTAAATTTGTCTTTTTGTTAATATTAAAAGGGGTTATTACCCTACTTTTCCACTAATCATGCACATTGATTGCTTGTAGTTATTGCAAAAAAAATTATTGGTAGTTTGAAAACTGTTCTTTAAATAGTTTTTTTTTTTCTTTCAGGATTAAAATTATATAAAAATATGTTTATATACTGTTATTTTTCCCTTCCAAAATATTTTTTAATTAAATTTTTTTTTCCCTTTAGCATGTATTCACACACAAGGTTGTTGTACATTTTTTTTAAAGCTTACCTACACACACCTAACAATGTATATATATGTGACATAATTTAGTGATACATAAACTTTTATAAATAAAAAATATTAAAAATAAATGTTTGGGTAGAATGAAAGGTGTCACATATATAAAAGTTGGGCTTAATTATTATATATGTAAGTTTTTCTTTTTTCCTTTTTTTTTTTTTTAAGAAACTTCATTCCTCAATACAACCAACAAAATTAATACAATCAATCTCCATTAAGGAGACAACAATATGGGAAATTCTCCCTCCAAAAGCTATCACTTCCCTCTATAAAAGAGGAAGAGGCAGTCTAAAAATAATTGAAAATTTTATGTTTGGTTAACACATCAACTACCTTGTTACAAATCATATTATAATGAGGAAAATTAACAATTCCTAAGGAAGCCAACTCTTTTATATCAACAATGAAATTATTAAATTTAGAAAAATCTAGGGAAGTCATTAATAATAGAATTAATCAGAATGGGAGAAACCATGAGATTTTAGGCTCCTTCTCTAGCAACTAACTCCTCCAAGAACTTGACAGATAAGTTCATATAAACATGTTCTCCACCCAACTAATTTTGGGGTTCCTTTTCAATCACGAACTATCCAATCGGTACCTCGTTCACCAATTGAAGATGACATAGTTGCATCAACATTCAACTTTCAGCAACCACGAGTGAGAGTAATCCATTTTCTATCATCCACCACTATTGTATTGGAATGCGCCTTAGAGGACTATGAATAAGACAAATAATTAAAGTTATATTCATGTCAATCAAATCTTGAAGATTATAAAACCCCTTATAAATGTTTATAGTTAATGATTAAAATTTTAAATTTTCATAAACTTCAAATAATTAACGATAATATTTTATGGCATTACTCCTCATTAATTTTATAAAATAAAATCTCCAAAAAAGTCAAGTCATGTCTTCTTTGACCTAAAAATGCTACAAAAACTAGTGAATCAAAGGAAAATATTCTTCCAAACATGAATGAAACGTTTACAGTGTTTCAGACTATGCATATTAATTTCTCTACTCTTTTTGCATAACAAGCAAACAACATTAATATCAATCACTCGATTATAAAGAATACAACTTAGCATGAATAACATTGGTTGTTAAGCTCTCGGCCATCAATTTGACTTTAGGAGAAACTTTAATATTTTATAACCAAAGTGCTAGGTTTGAGATTAGAGGAATTGTGTTTTGTGCTAAAGGTGAATTGAAAGAAAAAAAGGGAGAGAAGTGAAAAGCTCCTTAACAGGCTTTTGGTATTTCTGGAAATTAATCTCACAATTTTATATTTTACAAATAAATGGTCATGCCTTGTTTATATAGGCCACAAAAATATCAATCATAACAAACTGAAACAATAAATCACAATAATTAAATACATATTTGATATTATTAACAAGAAATCGTAACAATTTAATCCTAGTCAATTGTTTCCAACCAACTATTGTTGTCGTAGAGATTGTGCTTAACATCCCCCTTCAAACGAGAGGGTAGTGGAAGTAGTCCGAGTTTGGAGAAAAAATAAGCAAATTGGCAATGAGTGTCGGCTTCATAAGACAATTGACAGTTTGTTCATTAGATGGAACATAGTGAATATCCAACAACTTAGCAAGTACCTGATCACGAACATAGTGCACATCAATCTCGATGTGTTTGGTTTGAGCATGAAAGACCGGATTGGCAGCCATTGCTCCGCCGCTAATGTTGTCCCACCAAATAATAGGGGTGCCACTTAAGAGGAAGCCAAGTTCTTGGAGTAGTTATTTTAACCACGTAATTTCAGCTATAACATGAACTAAGGCTCGATACTCAGACTCAGTGCTTGAGCGAGCAACAACTACTTGTTTGCGAGAGGACCTTGAAATAAGAGAATTTCCAAGAAAAACACAGTTGGCAGCAACAGAACGCTTGTCATCTATATTTGCGGCCCAGTCAACATAAGAAAATGTTGTGATATTCAACTGGTCACTTAGTTGAAAGAGAAGACCATAATTGTGCGTGCCTTTAAGATAGCGAAGAACACATTTGCCTGCTTTTCAATATTCATCCGTGGGAGCTTTGAGGAACTGACTTAATTTATTGAAAATGAATGATATTTTCGGGTCTTGTGTTGGTTAAATACTGAAGAGCCCACACAAGACTCTGATAGGGCAAAGGATCATAGAGCTCTTAACCATTTATGGCCGAGAGGTGCTTCTTGGTGACAATAGGATCATGAACTGTTTAACGTGTTTAAGGCTGAACTTGTCCAATAAGTCTGATATATAATAGACTGATTTAAGTGGACACCTGAGTCACAATATGTTATCTAGATGCCAAGGAAGTAACTCAGTCGACCTAGATCGTTGCGTGCAAACTTAGAGTGTAAGAGTGAGATAAGTTAGTTGATAAACAAATCATTGTTACCAGTAATAATAACATCGTCAACATATAGTAAAAGTAGAACAATAGCCCACCCTCATCGAAAGTAAAATAATGAGGCATCCGACCTACTAATTTGAAAGCCATAACTCTGGAGAAAAATTTTAAACTCATCATTCCAAGCCCGTTGAGCCTGTTTTAGACCATAAAGAGCCTTATGTAGCCTACATACATGATTCGGGAAGGAGGGATCCTCATAACCAAGGGGTTGCACCATAAAGACAACTTCTTTTAAAACGCCATTAAGAAAAAGTGTTATTGAAATCTAGTTGACGAAGTGACCAACCGTGGGAAATGGCTAGAAAAATAACCACCCGTGTAGTCAAACTTTTTACCACTGGGCTATAGGTTTCAAAGAAGTCATTGCCAGGATTTTGATGAAACCTTTTTGCTGCAAGACGTGCTTTATGTCGTTGAACAGATCCATCAACATTATGCTTAAGAGAATAAACCCACTTGCACCTTACCACATTCATGTAAGGAGAATGAGGAACTAGAGACAAAGTTTGAGATGCACAGAGAGCCCGTACCTCATCATCCATGGTTTTCTTCCAGAGCGGATTGGCAATAGCATCACTGAATTTCGTCGGTTCTTTATAGGACCATTCAATGGGCGTGGTGACTGTCCAGGCTCTGGGACGACGGATTCCAGCTTTTGCCCGAGTTACCATCAGGTTGGTGTTTAATGTGGGTAGAGCAACGAAGACTGGTGGGGACGATGATGACTGAGTTTCAGGGGAGGGCGAGGTGGGGTTTTGGTTTGAATTTTGTAGTAGGGAGGACGTGGTATTTGGGATATTTAGCTGGGTTGTGGTGAAGGACATAAAAGTCTATCGATGTTGACACATTGGGTTAATGGAGCTGAGAGGGAGCAGACACGTGTGTTGATGGAGTAGGTGTGTCAGGTTTAGCAGAATTGTGTCTTGGTTGGGTATATTTTGAGCTTAAGTCAAATATAGAGGTGTGACAGTGGGTCCAAACCAAGTAAGAATTGATGGGGTAATTTGGGTAGGATATTCAGTTTTGTGAGGATTATGATGGCTGCTGAACCCATTACTAAAAGGAAACATTTCTTCATTGATCAGTAGTGATCGTGTTGATGCTGCTATAATAAATAAGTAATAATCTGATCGTATCACACAATAAACACACAATGCTGCAAGCATTCAACAAATTAATACGCAAGTATACGCAGTCAATCGTAGTCAAGTGATAAGATAAAAGTCATTCTCCACAGGGGCTGGTTTAACTCTAAATAAGTGTTAATCGAAAAGTCAAGTACAGAAAGTAAAGGAAAATTTGGTATTTGATTAAACTATTAACAAGGTTAAAAACAGTGAATTCACAGTAGCCAAACAAATACTGTAAACATTGGAAATAGAAACAGTAACACATGCAATGCTTCAAATATCACAAAAACAAACAACAAATTGTCATAGTGCTATAAATGTTTGATATGAAGATACTAAAATAGAAATGTTGAAAGCAGGAAAACAGGGAAAATACTTTAATAAGAGAATAGGTTCGGGTTAAGGGTAAGTTGAGTGTGATTAACATGCATCAAGGGTGAGACTATGGTGAGAATCAGACTCTACATAACATGTGATCAAATGCTCTTTCTCAAGATGCATTCATTCTCTTCGAGCTTGAGCTCTCGCATCTAAACTTGAAGTTATAAACGATGAAATGCGCACTAGCGAGGTGACTATCTCTAGCCTCCCTCTTTAACAAGTAGGAGTTCCTAACATTGAAACTGATAGACATGAATAGTTTATCTCTAATCATTCTCTCTCTCTCGATGAAATGAAAAGCAAACATGAATGGATGATCAGTCGAAACATGTTTTTAATTAAAACACCTATTATGTTTTAGCCCAACATCTCCTTGCTCACCCGAAGTACATGCATCACACATTCTTCCTTCAACCTTCACCTATATGCGTTTAGCTCATACTTATAATGAAAAGAACAGAAACAGAGTGTAATGCTGAGAACATTTCACAACAGAATACCAGATAGAATAGAATGCTATTAACAATGAAAGAAAACTACCAACAAAGTATGTATTAAGCGATGAAATCAAGTCTTACAAAACTAAAGCTACTACAATTGAAAATAAAGAGAAAAAGGGAATAAAAAAGGTTATGAATGTCTCCAAAGAATGCCAAAATGATCTCCAATGGTGCTCCTCCAAGCTCCTTGTGAAAGCCCAATACTCTATAACAATAAAACTAGCTAACTCTAAGAATAAACTAAAGAAAACAAGAAGAAAGTGGGTAAGAAAGTTGTTGGAATTCTAGAGAAGAGAAAGAAAAGAGATGGCCAAAAGAAGGTTGAAAAATGAGGTTCCAAGAAGGCTCTAAAGAGGTTAGGGTTTCATGTTTTTCATTACTCATTTAAAGGTCTAAGTCAAATATAATCAATGGCTAAGATTAAAAGATGAAAAATACATGTTTACCCATAAAAATATGCCATTTTGACACGTGTCCGAGGGGACAAACGAGTCTGCAACATCTGCTCCATCTGACATCTGCACAGGAATTCTGCTTTTTGCAGAAAAAGTGTCAGTCATGGTCGGCCGAATGCTGCAGACATTGGCTTGCTTCCAAATGACTCTTCTTTTCTTTTATCCGACTCTTCTGATGACTGCATGAGTCCAATGCTTCCAACATTTTTAGCGAGAACAAGGATTCATAATAAAAAAAACTTAGCGAGAACAATGATTCTTGAAATGCTATAGCAAATGCTTCCAGCATTAACTTTTCAGCACAAAAACTCTAAATTATCCTAACTTTCTAATTCTTGCCTCTTATCCTACATGCATTGTATTTTATGTATAATTCTCTATCTTAAGGTTGTTACATGCATTAAAGTGTGATAATAATGCATGATTCTTCAATAAATACACCTTAAAAGATGACTAAATAACTCTCTAAGTGAGAGTTATCAGGTAGTAAGACATCGAAACCCTTTGTGAATAGACGATGGTCCAAGGTAGACACACCGTTCAAAGTGGAATGCAGACTTGTTCTTCTGATAAGGTCTCAAATTTGGGTAGCAAGCACATCTAAAAAACACATAGGATATTAAGATCGAGCATTTGCGTTTCGCTCGTTCGTTTTGAGCAGACGTGTGTGGGCATGATACTCGAATATTGATTCCGAGTTGTGTGCACAAAGATGCCAATAGCTTATATTCTCCTCCTTCATCCATCTGAAGACACCTTATGAATTTATTAAATTGTGTGGCAACAAATGCTTGAAATTCTTGGAAGGAAATTATAGTGTCACTTTTTTGCTTTAATGGAAACAACCATGTAAACCGACTATGATCATCCACAAATAACACATAATATTGAAAACCATATGATGATAACATAGAGGCTGGTCCCCACACATCTATGTGAACTAGATCAAAAGTAGACAGTGCATGTGAACTTGAATTTGCAAAAGGAAGAGCATGCATTTTTTCAAACTGACAGGCTTAACAAAAATGATAATTCTCATTGTCTGGAAGTTTCAAATTACAACGTTTTGCTAATTGACTCAAAACTAGTAGAGACAGGTGTCCAAGTCGTTTATGAAGTAGGGACTTGGTCACTGTCAAGTGTGCATAACTTGGCTTATTAACCGGTAAACTAGTAGAAAAACATAAAGGTTTAAAAGCAGTAGAAAGCGACACCATCTCGATAGTCTCTTATTTATTCACGACTTGTCTTGGTGAAGAAATTGATATAGACCATCTTTAAGTGTGCCCTTCACTAGTGGTGTGCCCGCAGCTTTGTCCTTAATCACACAAAAATCAGAGTGAAACTCAAGAAACATATTATTATTTTTTGCCAATTTTGACACATCGAGAAGATTTTTGGCAATATTAAGGACACACAACACTTTATGTAATTGTAGATTTCCATGCATAGAAGGGAATATAAGAATTTCCATAATGAGATATTACCAGTTCACGACCATCCCCTACTACTACTTTTTATGTACCTGAGTAATCATGCTTGAAGTTGAGTATGTTTGGGTTTGTTGTGATGTGACTAGATGCACCACTGTCAGCATACTAGTTGGGATCAACAACAATTTTTGGGTTTGTAACAGCTAGATTAGAAAACATGGCACTTTGATTTAGGTTAAAACTGGGTGAGACCGGTCCATGCAGACCTGGTGGCGGTGGGGGCGCCGAGTGTTCGCGATGATTATTGAGGTTGCTTACATCTTTGTTGAATTGGTAGTAACACACAACTGCCATGTGTCCAATTTTGCCACAGACTTGGCAGATTGGTATGTTTGTTGAAGCATTGTTCCAACGACCACACCCTCTACCACGCCCACCTCTCGAACTGTTGTTGTACCCATAATTTGATGAATTTCGGTTTCCTGTCTGGCTTGGAAGTTGATTTTAAGTCGTATTGCGACTTTGTACCATATTTGCCGAGAAGATGGGTGGTGAGGGAACTGAGTTTAGTGATAATGTAGAGACTTCGGGCTTCATTGCAAGTTGGTATTCTAACCTTTTATCATAGGAAAGTAGGTCTGACTACATATCAGTCCAATCTGCATGTTTGCCTTGAATGCCAATTATAACTGGGTTGAATCCCATAGGCTTTTTGGATGTATCATGACCTATTACCTGCATGGCGACTTCAGGTGACATGGAATTGTAGAGCCATCCCATCAACAATTGGTCAATGGTGACCCAACTCTCATATTCTGGATTGGGAGTTGGTTGGTTGGCAGTAGGAGAATCCGAGCTGGAGCCTTCACTTGAATCTTCTCCTCCATTGTTTATGAATTTTTCAGGACAAACTTTCTCTCTATTGATGTGACTTATGAACTTGTAGATCCTTAAAATGTGCCACACAAGAGTTTCCATAAAAGAAAATTTGTACGATCCAGTTTTACGGTTGTAATTTGATTCAAGAGTTGATTGAGTGGTGGTCCAGATGGAGTTCCATTCCTGGAAGAAAAAATTGCGAAAGTGTTTTAGTATTGATTGGGATTAGCCATGAAAGGCTCTGATACCAAATTGTGTTTTGTGCAGAAGGTGAATGTGAAAGAAGAAAAAAGGGAGAGAAGTGAAAAACTCCTTAATAGGATTTTGCAACTTTTGGTATTTCTGGAGATTAATCTCACAATTTTATATATTTTACAAATGAATGGTCATGCATGCCTTGTTTATATAGGTCACGAAAATATCAATCATAACAAACTGAAACAATAAATCACATTAATTAAATACATAGTTGATATTATTAACAAAAAATTGTAACAATTTAATCATAGTCAATTGCTTCCAACAAACTATTGTTGACGTGGAGATTGTGCTTCTTATCAAGAGGGGTATGATTGTTATTTTCGCCAAAATTGTTTACAAGGTGATTATAAACACTTTTGGCGGTAAACAAGCCTTTCAAACGACTATGGTTTTAAATAATCTCATCACTAATGCTCGACTCACTCAACAAGGCATTAGTGATATCTTTGCATATATATTGATTAATCAGATAACAGTTTCATCTCTAATCTTATCCACGATCAACTTGGGATACCAATTTGTCATTCCAATCACTTTTGACCATAAAGATTTCCTTATAGTACCGATTTTTAGGATTGAACTCATGATCGTAGAGTTAAATTGGATTACAATCAATCAACAAGTCAACCTGCCACAACCTTTTTAGTAAAACATTATAATTTGAAATCTCATACCACTTAAAAATTGTTGAATTCATATCTGTCTATATATATTCTCACCCATCTTATTCTCAGGCTTCTATTATTTTCATACATATGAAAAACCTTTAATCAAATTTCTTATATAGGAGAAACTATGTGCAAGAAATATATGACCATTTGTCACTCGTGGAGAAGAAACTGCATGCAACAATCTGTTTTTGGAAGAAAAAAAAAAGGTGATTTTTAAATTTATGAACTTTTAATTTAATTCAACTTTTCTTCTTTCGTTTATATTTTTCATTTAATTTCTTTTTTCACTTTCTCGCTCTTCAAATAAATCGTCAGAGGAGTTCAACACTTGTCACTTGCAGTTGCTGCAAGTATGGAAAATTACCATCTGACTGGCTCTGAGGTATGATGTTACTTTTATTATTATTATTATTATTATTATTATTATTATTTATAAAGTTTAATGGCAAATATTGAGGTTGAACATTTGATTGTGAAACTTCTAGCTTGATAATAACGCTAATTGCTCAGTTCAATGTAATTTTTTTTAGTACAAGTTCGGGAGAGAATTACAAATACCGATGTCAAAGATCGAACCCGTGACCGTGGAGTAAAAATTGATTAACATCAAACTACCAATCGTACCACCAACCCATTCGATCTTAGTTCAATGTAATTGATCCAAGTGTTCTTTTGCTATTTTTTGCACATGTTTATAGGATGAGATGTTTTTTCCATTCTAATTAGAAGCGTGATTTTATTTTAGTAGCTAATTTTGGAAGAATAAACTCGACTTTGAAATAGATTTTCTTGATTGGTGTTTGTGGCATTGACTTAAGTTCTTAACCCTAGCAAACCTTACCCTTAAAACTTATTATTATAAAACTTATTGGGAAAGTATGATTGTTTTTAAAACTTATTATAAAAAAAAGTGTTTTTTTCCACAGCAAAGTGCATTTTGATGTTAGATTAATCTCAATATTTACATTATTGTAATAGTGTTTTAAAACATTCAAATAATTCGTTTAATAAATAATAATAATAAGGGAATTTACGCTGTATAGCAACTTTTTTACCATAGTTTACAATTATAGCACATTTTTAAAAATAATTTTTTTATAGCAAATTCTGCCATTTAAAAAAAAATTATTTACCTTTTTTATAGAAGACTTTGATAGAATCTATCATTCTCTAGTGATGGAAGTCTATCAATTTTTTGAAGTCTATCAATTTTATGACTGATTCTATTGGTTCTTATTAATAGACTATTGATAGAATCTGATGGAAGTGTATCAATTTACTTTATTTATTAGTAATTGATTATTTATTTATTAGTAATTGATTCTATTATCAATATGAAGTCTATCAATTTACAATTTTTGCTATATGTGCAAATATTTTAATTATTGTGATATTCATGTAATATTTTATCCATTTTGTAATATACATGCACAAGTCCCTAATAATAATGATTAATATAAACAAATAATAAATTAAAACTTCTATAATAGAAAAAAAAGATTAATAATTTGTTTTTAGTTCAAGAGCATAAAAAAATTGTTGTACTATATTATACATATTTGATGTAAAAAATTGGAAAATTGTATGGTTAGAAAAAATATTTAGCATTGTAGGCAAAAAACTTTCATCCACATTCTACATTGCCTTTTGATTTTCAAAGAACTTTTCGATGAGTATTCCAACGAACGAATACCACTTTTTTGCTTCCCTCTTGTAATTCACATTTCTTTCCCCTATATTTTCTTTCTTCTGCTCTCTCTTTCTTATCTACTTTCTCCCTAACTTATTTATATGGTAACGAAATTATATATATATATATATATATATATATATATATATATATATATATATATTGTTGCTATATGAAAGAGTTTCAAAGAAAGTAGAAGTAGGAAAATAGGGGAAGGAAATGTCAATTACATAGGCAATAAATAAATAAATATATATATATATATACACACACACACACATTGATGATGAGTAAAATATATCGAAAAGGTATTTACTTTAGTAAAAGAGTTGGGAGCATGAACCTACCATTTTAATTAGCTAACAAAAACAATAGTTCAATCGTATAGGTGTGTGTTTATGACCAATAAATTAAGGACGTAACCATCATGGAATGACTTAGTAGTTAAATGACTTATAATACGTAAAGTGATGAGTTCAATCTATGATGACTATCTACCTAAAAATTAATTTTCTACATTTAAATGTTGTAGGGTCAGACAATATGTCCCATGATATTAGTCGAGGTGTGCGCAAGCTGGCTTGAATAATCACGGATTAAAAAAACAAAAGTTAAGGGTTCAAAATCCCTTTTTTTTTAAAAAAAAGCCTCCGTAGATGTCCAAATCCACACTCATCCTTTTTTTAACCAAAAAATAAGAAGAAAAAATTTTCAATAAACATTAGAATCAAGAATTTCCAATACTCCTCCATGCAAAAAGAGATAAAAAAAACCTAAAAATTGATGATTCCAAACCAAAAATTCTGAGCGTTCCCATTCAACAATATGATTTACCAAAATTTGCAATTCTAAGTTCCTCCAAGATTCTCGTAATACAAGAGAAACACAGGCCATTTGCTAGCGAATCCAACTCACAACAATACAAGAACTGAAATTTCCAGTGTCGATTTCTCTCACGTGCGGCGCTAACGGAAAATGCAACGACGAAGGCAGCATATGTTTCCAAGAAGACAAAGGAATCCCTCAAAATAAATCCTGAATGTCAAGGATATCAGCCAATACCCCAGCCGCTGTAGTGTCGTTGCCAGCTCCAGCACCTTGAATGACCAAAGGTCTTTCCTTATAGCATCGGCTGTAAACCACCAGCTGCAGTTGCATGGAACGGCCAATAGTCAACTTTTATATACACATTTATCTAAGAAAATGTCAAAATTGTGTTTACAATGAAGACACAATGGCAAAAGAGGGAAGGTGTATCTTTTTCCACTCTTTCGCAGAATGTCAATGCGATGTTCTGAAGCTAGGAATGACAATAAACATGTAAGAGCGGTTCTTGTTCGACGTTCAAAAAGAAACTTTACGAAAGGCTGATGTGTTATGAAAACAGAACAACAATCAATTGAAAATGGTAGAAAATGTAAGTGAAAACACAGATTTGCGTGGTTCACTAACAATGTATTAGCTATATCCATGGTAGAGGAGAGATCTGTTTTATTACTTTAGGAGATAAGAATACAAAATGTCGATCAACTAGGGCTAGGGTTTTAAAGAGTTTATACAGTGCTCTCACGTAAAACACTATTACAAAATAATTCCAATTACATAAAAGTCCAATTACGAAAACCAAAACCCAAATACCTATTTCGTCTAGGTAATCATGGGGCATCAAACAGTTCACGACATATCTCAACATTATATGATGTATATCTTAACCTCTTCCATATTTATAGTATATTAGGAAGTGTAAGCCCGTTATTATTGTGATGCGTCTTATTCATTTTTCACGTTTATATCTTTTTTTTTGTAGGAAACAAAATAATTTCGTGGATATGTGAAGATGTTAAAGTGGAACCCATCGAAACAAATAGAAGAAAGAAAGAGATAAGGGTGGGATGAGAACAAAGGCCAAAAAGAGGGCAAAAATATGCCAATTGATAAAAAAAAAACAGAGAAATTTCAATAAATAAAAAGAGTGTTGGTTATTTGATGATTATTCTCAAATTATTTGTTTCCATATTTATTGGATTAGTATCTTGTATTTATAATATTATTGATTTGTAGAGGATATTATCCTAATGTATTATTTATTTCCTTATTTGTAAAGTAAGGGTTTCTCTATTTAAGAAACACCTATTATCAAATAATGATATAGAAAAATATTCCTCTCTTTATATTTTGTACATGGTATCAAAGCCAAACAAAGAAAAAGAGAAATAAAAATATTTTTTCAAAACCCTATAACAACTCATTGTCAATTCACCACGCCGCACACTGTCTACCTCCCACTGCCGCCGACGAACATCGGTGCGCTCTTATCCGGTGATGAGAACTCGCCGCCGCCGTAACCCAGCTTGTTTCATTTGTTGTCCGTTGAAAAAAAACCCATTCCTAAGCGTTTTTTTAACTCGCACGCTGCTTGTCCATCGGTTCCGATTTTTCGCTTCATCGGTGATCGTTTTTTTCAAGGGAGAACTCGCGCGCTTTCTTTGTCCATTCAACTGCCGCCGCAGCTTCAGAAACCTTGTTGCTTTGCTTGTTTCTCAAGTTTGGGTTATTTTTTCAAGTTTTTTGGCCAACTGATTGGGTTTTTCAACTGCTATTTTTTTTTTCTGCTGCAGTTTACTATATTTAAACTGATGTTTTTTTAGTTATCTAGCCTTAAAATCTTGTTTTTTGCTGAAGAATAATGTATGAAGACAAGATATCAGTTGCTAGAAAATTCCAACCCATAGCCCTACTATCCAAATCACAACCATTTGACTTAATGGTGACAACTTTCTTCGGTGGTCACAAAGTGTTCGAATGTATATTCGTGGACAAGGAAAGATTGGGTACCTTACTGGAGACAAGGTAGCACCTTCCAAAGATGATTCATCTTTTGCTACATGGGATGCCGAAAACTCCATGGTGATGACCTGGCTAGTAAATTCCATGGTGGAAGACATTAGTAGCAACTATATGTGTTACTCTACAACTAAGGAATTATGGGACAGTGTCACAGAGATGTATTGCGACTTAGAAAACCAGTCACAAGTGTTTTAACTAAATCTCAAACTAAGTGACATAAAACAAGGGAGTAATTCCGTTACTCGGTACTTTCACTTACTGAAGCAAATTTGGCAGGACCTTGATTTGTTTGATAAATATGAATGGAAGTCTACTGAAGATCAAAAGCACTATAAGAAAATTGTTGAGAATGGTCGAATTTACAAATTCTTGGCTGGACTTAATGTTGAGTTTGATGAAGTTCGAGGCAGAATAATAGGTAAAGCTAACCTTCCTAATATCAACGAAGTGTTTTCTGAAGTACGCAGGGAAGAAAGTCGGCAACATGTGATGATGGGTAAAAAACCAATTGATACAGAAGAAAGCTCTGCGTTAGTTGTTGAAGCCACTGCAAACAAGGCATCTGATCAGACAAATAAGCCTCGTGTGGGTGTGATCACTGCAACAAACCAAGACATACTCAGGAGACATGTTGGAAGATCCATGGAAAACCTGCCAATCATAAAAGTAATAGACAAGGTGAAAAGAGTATTCGTCCACCAGCTTCTAGTGCCAATAGTGCTGAATCAACTCCATTCAATAAAGAGAAAATTGATCAAATCCTGAAGCTGCTCAAGACCACTACGACTTATGGTAATCCTAGTGTTTCCTTGGCACAAACAGGTAATTGTCCTCATGCCTTCTCCTGTCTTACTGCAGCTTCGTGGATTATAGATTCTGGAGCTTCTGACCATATGACTAGTTCCTCAAAACTCTTCGAGTCATACTTTCCATTATATTGTAATGAACAAATTAGAATAGCAGATGGTAGTTTCAATTCTATTTCTGGAAAATGAACTATTAAGTTATCTCCACACCTTACCTTACAATCCGTCTTTCATGTTCCCAAATTAGCTTGCAATTTACTTTCAGTTAGCAAGATTTCTAGAGATTCTAACTGTCGTGTTATTTTCTATGACTCACATTGTGTCTTTCAGGAACAGGAGTCGGGGAAGACGATTGGACGTGCTAGGATGCTTGATGGCCTTTACTATTTTGAGGAAGTTTCAACTAGTCATAAAAAGGTTCAGGGTTTAAATAGTGTTAGTTCTCCGTCTGTTAGGGAAACTCTGATGCTTTGGCATTATAGATTAGGACATCCCAATTTTTTCTATTTAAAGTATTTTTTTCCAGAACTCTTTAAAGGAATTGATTGTTCTACCTTTCATTGTGAACATTGTGCCTTTGCAAAAACTCATCGCACTTCTTATTTACCTCAAAGTTATAAAGCTTCTGCACCTTTTTATTTAATTCATAGCGATGTCTGGGGTCCATCTAAGGTAGTAACTCAAAGTGGGAAACGGTGGTTCGTTACCTTTATCGATGATCACACCCGTGTAACTTGGGTGTATCTTTTAACTCACAAGTCTGATGTTAAGAAGATATTTATCCGTTTCTATAACATGATTGAAACCTAATTTAAAACCAAAATCAGTATCTTACATTCCGACAATGGCACTGAATATTTCAATACCTATCTAACTGAGTTCTTACACACGAAAGGAGTCTATCACCAATCAACCTATAGAAATACTCTTCAACAAAATGGCATTGCAGAACGAAAGAATAGACATTTATTGGAGGTTTCTAGGGCCATTATGTTCTCTATGAATGTCCCTCAATATTTATGGGGTGACGCGATTCTTACCGCTACTTACCTCATAAATCGAATGCCTACTAAGGTTTTAGGTTTTCAAACTCCTCTAAAATACCTAAGAACCACCTTTCCTACAATTTGAATTTTCTCAGATCTACCAATCAAGGTTTTTGGATGTATTGCCTTTGTTTATGTGTCCAACCCTTCACAGTCCAAACTAGATCCTCGGGCTACCAAATGCATATTCTTAGGCTATACCTCCCATAAAAAGGCCTATAGATGTTATGATCCTGTAACAAAGAGATTTTTTGAAAGTATGGATGTGTCATTTGTAGAACACCAATCCTCTTTTAAACCTCATTCCCTTCAGGGGGAGACATCTACATTTGAAGGAAATTTTTGGGATACCTCACCTCTTCCAAATATCATACACTCTAAGGTTGTTACAATGCCCAATATGGAAGGTTCCTCCTCAGGGGGAGAAACACTACAGAATAATCAACCTGAACTTTAAGTTTATACTAGAAGAAAGCTAAGTCAAAAGAACATAGGCAAGATGGCTAATCCGACGCATGATCAATCTGACACTCCGACAACTGATCCTGATAACCTAGGTATTTTATCTGTAACTCTTCCTTCCACTTCTTCTCCTCCTGAAAATAATATAACCAATGGCTCTGACCTTGATGTTCACATAGCTTATAGGAAAGGAACCCGAAATTGTACCAAATATCCCATTGAGAATTACTTATCCTACAAAAAACTGTCTGACACTCATAGGGCTTTTACCTCTAGGATAACTAACCTGTTTGTCCCAAGGAATATACAGGAGGCCCTAGATGATCCGAATTGGAATTTAGCAGTCATGGAGGAAATGAATGCTCTAAAACAGAATCACACGTGGGACATAGTTGAGCTGCCAAAAGACAAGAAGACAGTAGGGTGCAAATGGGTGTTCACTATAAAATGTCATGCAGATGGGAGTGTTGAAAGGTACAAAGCAAGATTGGTTGCTAAGGGATTCACCCAAACCTATGGAATCGATTATCAAGAGACATTTGCCCCAGTTGCCAAAATTAACTCTATTAGGGTATTGCTAGCTATTGCTGTCAATGAAGAATGGCCTTTGTATCAACTTGATGTAAAAAATGCATTCCTTAACGGTGATCTCGAAGAAGAGGTATTTATGGACTTACCACCTGGCTTTGAAATAAATTATGGAAGTAAAAACGTATGCAGGTTACATAAGTCATTACCCAGAGCATGGTTTGAACGGTTTGAGAAGGCAGTTACAAGCTATGGATTTCTTCAAAGTCAAGCAGATCACACTATATTTTATAGACATACTAGAAACGGCAAGATGGTCATTTTGATAGTGTATGTTGATGACATAATAATAACTGGCAATGATAATCTGGAAACAGTGATGTTGAGGCGACCCCAGGCGCTCGCCTATGGCGAGAGGCGACGCGACCTGGGGGTCTAGCGCCTGACTCGCAGCTGAGGCGAGGCCATTCAACCGAGCGCTCGCTTTGCTGCGCCATTTTGCGCCCGTCTGCGCCTCCGCCTTTGTCGAAGGCGAGCGCTTGATTGAAGGGGTCTCGTTTAGTTTAAAAAATCCAACGGGAAGAAAGACGAATAGTCGTTCGAAAAAAAAAAGGAAAGGATCGAGAGAATCTACCATTAAAGAGCTCAAAATATCTTTTCAAAAATAGAATGGAATGCAAATCGATCCAGCCTTTAAATAATATTCCTTTATTCATCAAATCTTAGAGCCTTCGTATTCTCATCTCCTTTGCTTGTCCTCTCAACTTCGTCTTCTAAGATTTGGCCATCTACGATTTGGAAGAATTGTGTAGGGTTTTCTCCATCTTCTGAAACTCTTTACTTTGAAGCAAGTAAGTGTTCTTTCTTCTCTGTTTCTTATTTTTTATGAAGAAATAAAGTAGAAACAGAGATATAATTATTTTCCTCCTTTTGCTCAGATTTTTGCGTCTCAAGGAAGTAGTTCACGTGTTTTCAAAATCAAATCAGCAGGGTACTTTTTTCACTTTTCTCAATTTATGATGTGTTTCATTTGTGGCCCTTAGATTGTTTAGATTTTTAGAATTGTTTAAAAAAAACTCAATGCACGTTTTTAATCTTTCAAATATAATATTGTTAAAATAATGTTTCTTTTTTAAAAATTTGTTATGGTACTTATTTGATTCTCATTACAATTTTAGTTTTTTTAATTTTTCATTTAATTCTCGTTGCAATCTTGAGTTTGTGGTTTGGATTTCATTAGATTGTAATTGTTATATGTATTTAATATCCTATAATTAAAAATTGAATTAATAATATATCTTTTGATACAAATGTGCATTAAACTATTATTCTTTCCTAAATTGAATTAATATTTTGTATATTAAATAATAAATATTGAATTAATTTTAATTGTATAAATATTATTTTGTTTCTTTTTTAATTTCTAATTGCATTGTTAAATATTAATATTAAAAAAAGTGGTTAGATTTCATTGGATTCTAGTAGACTTATTTAAGATATTGTTTTAAAAAGTTGTTATGATATTTATTTGATTCTGATTACAATTTAATTTTTTTTTATTTTGCATTTTGATTCTTTTCAAGTTTGTGGTTTGGATTTTATTAGATTGTCATTTTTATATTTAATATACTGCAATTAAAAATTGAATTAAACTATAATTATTTTCTAAATTGAATTAATATTTTGTATATTAAATAATAAATATTGAATTAATTTTAATTGTATAAATATTATTTTGTTTCTTTTTTAATTTCTAATTGCATTGTTAAGTATTTTTTAAAAAAAAAATTGTTTGATATAAAAATGACTATAATAGGAATAGGATGGGAGAAGTTGGAACAAAAAGGAAACATCCTTGTTGGCAATACGTCATTTTAGAAGATGAGAAAGACACCAATGCTTGTACATGTACATTCTGTGGAAAAGTTACCAAGGGTGGTATTAGCCGAGCAACAACACATCTAGTTGGCGGAAATCGAAATGTTAAAGCTTGTTTAAAATGTCCATCGAATGTAAAAGAAGAATTGAAGGCATACCAAGAAAAAATCAAATCAAATCGAGAAGAAAGCAATGCACTTCCTAGTTATGTCGATTATGATTTAAACACAATTGACGAAGAGGATGCAATGGAAATTACTGGATCATGTTCAAGTTCAGGAATATCTAGAAAGCGAGCATTTGACAACAATGGGGCTACTAGAAGTCATTCTCAATTACAAATGAAGTCGCCACGAAAAAAGGGTGCAATGGATAAGTTTGTTTATCCAAATCCTTCAAAGGTTATTGATGATAGGAATAGATCAAAGAATTTGAAGCAATCTATTATCACTTAAAAATATAATAAAGAGGGAAGAGATGCCACTGTTCAATTCATCATGCGTTGGATCTACCAAGCGGGTCTTCCATTAAATACCATTCGCTTAAGGAGCTTCCATGTAATGTTGGAAGCTATTGGTCAATTTGGTCCAAGTTTAAAACCTCCATCTTATCACGAGGCTAGAGTAACGTGCTTAAATAAGGAAGTCCAATTCACTAAAAATCTAATGGATAGCCATGAAGTTGAATGGAAAAGAAATGGATGTTCGTTGATGTCAGATGGATGGACTGATAGAAGAGATAAGACTTTCATTAACTTTTTAGTTCACTCTAGTGCTGGTACTATGTTTATGGAGTCTATTGATGCATCGTCGTGCATCAAAACTGGAGAAAAGTTATTTGAACTCTTGGATAAAATGGTCGAGAAAATTGGTGAGGAAAATGTAATTCAAGTGGTTACTGATAACGCCTCAAACTATGTCCTAGTTGGTAAGTTCTTGGAAGCAAAACGACCACATCTGTATTGGACACCGTGTGCAGCTCATTGTCTGGATTTGATCTTAGAAGACATTGGAAAAATTGAACAAATTAAGAATTGTCTTAAAAAGGCTGTGGCACTAAGTGGATTTATTTATAACCACTTGTACGTACTGAATATGATGAGAGAATTTACTAAACAACATGAGCTAGTTAGGCCGGCTGTTACTCGCTTTGCAACCTCATTTTTGACACTAACAAGCATTCATAAGAATAAAGCCAATTTGAGGAACATGTTTCTTTCTGAGAAATGGACAACTAGTAAATGGGCGAAAGATCCTGAGGGGCAAAGAGCGGCTAACACCATTTTAATGCCTTCATTTTGGAACTCAGTAGTCTTTACTTTAAAGGCATCGGGACCTTTAGTTCGTGTTTTAAGACTTGTAGATGGTGACAAACCTGCAATGGGATATATTTATGAAGCCATGGATAGAGCAAAAGAGGCTATTAAAGATGGGTTCAATGGTAATGAAGTGAAATATAAGCCAATTTGGGATATTATCGATAAAAGATGGGATTGTCAGCTTCATCGACCATTGCATGCAGCGGGATATTATTTGAATCCAGCTTTCTTCTATGACCATAAAGATGCAATTGTTCAAGATGTAGAAATCATGAGTGGATTACTTAAAGTCATTCGGCGTTTGATAGCATCCACTAGTGATCAAAATCGATGTACCATTGAATTGGAGTTGTATTCTAATATGATCCAGGATCTAGATTATATAAAAAGGTAAAAGAATAAAGATAAACCAAGTTTTGATTGGAACTTGGAACCTGCCTTCTCAAGAGAATCTCTTGAGCCCTACAATAAATCACTAAATAACTCATTCAATAATTGGATGCCTAAACTCTAACCTAACCCACTCTATTTATAACAAAATATAACTTATTCTCCAAGTAATGGCTAAATAAAGCCTTAGGCTCAATCAAGCCCTAGGCCCAACCTTATCAATACCCGCCCCTTTAAAGCACCTTGTCCTCAAGGGGGCATACACAAAAATAAAAAATGTTTTTTTTTCCGGCGGCAGCAACGGCGATTGCGGCAACGGCGCGTCGGTGACGGAGGTGGTGGCGATGGCGGTAGCGGCAACACTGGTGGTGGTGGCAGCGGCAGTGTCGGAGGTGGTGACGGTGGAGATGGCGACGGCAATGTTAGAGGTGGTGACGGCGGCGGCAGTAGCGCCGCAGGTGGGGTTGGTGATGGCGGCGGAGGTGGGGGCAACGACAGCAGCAGCAGCGGCGGTGGTGGAGGCGGTGGCGGCAACGGAGGAGGTGGTGGTGGCGGGGTCAAAACCCTAGCCGTCATTGTTTTTTCCAACCTAATTTCCTCCCTAAAACATCGTTTTAGGTCATTGAAACTCTCCTTTAGGTCTTCTCTGAATTCTTTTCTATGAGAAGAAATCATGGCCATCAAACTTTGCAACTCTTCTAGAATGAAACGAATTTGTTGTTCTTGATCCATCTCTACAACCAAGAATCAAAACGGCTCTGATACCAATTGATATGATCCAGGATCTAGATTATATAAAAAGGTAAAAGAATAAAGATAAACCAAGTTTTGATTGGAACTTGGAACCTGCCTTCTCAAGAGATTCTCTTGAGCCCTATAATAAATCACTCAATAACTCATTCAATAATTGGATGTCTAAACTCTAACCTAACCCACTCTATTTATAACAAAATATAACTTATTCTCCAAGTAATGGCTAAATAAAGCCTTAGGCCCAATCAAGCCCTAGGCCCAACCTTATCATATTCTGAAGCAAGAGGCATGTTCGGCATTGATTTAGCAATCAATACAAGGAAAGTAAAGACACCAGGTAATGCCATTATTATTATTTTTTTTTTTACTTTGAATTTTCAAAATCTAAAACATTAACTTTGTAACCGTTTGTACCATGTGAAAAGCATCATGGTGGGCTCTTTATGGTGGTAGTACTCCAATTTTACAAAAGTTGGCTACGAGAGTGCTTCTAACATGCAGTGCTTCAGGATGTGAGTGTAATTGGAGTGTATTTGAACACGTAAGAAGTTCGTTAAGACGTTTTTTTCAATTATTAATTCAAGATTCAAAAGGTTGATTTTAAATTATACATTGTTTTTTTTAATTGTAGATTCATTCGAAGAAAAGGAATAGGCTAGATCAAAAGCGTTTAAATGACTTGGTTTTTGTTAAATACAATCAATCACTTAAGGAGCGTTTTGATCTAAAGGACCAACTTGATCCAATTACTTTGGATCATATTGATGATAGTAATGAATGGTTGGTTGGAACTCTTGAAGAAGAAAATGTCGAAGCAACAGTTGATGACGAGCTTGTTTTTTATGACGATGACTTGACATGGGGAGATGTAGCTCATGTCAGTGGAGTTAATGAACCCATAGTGTACACTAGATCGAGAGGAAAGACCCATGCAGCTGCTAATGCCTCGACTTCTAGACATCGGAGTAGTGTACTTCAGATTGTTAGTGATGATGACGAGGAAGATGAAGAAGAGTTCAATATTGAAGAGGAAAATCTTCAAAATGAAGCACTAGATGATAGCTTAGATTTAGATGGCGAGGAGGATGATATTTAAATATGAAATGAAACTTGAAAGTTCATTTTTTGTTCATCATTGAGGACTTCTTTTATACTTTTTTTCTTTTTAGTATTATTTTACTAGAATTTCAATTTTTATGAGAATAAGAATATGTTTTTATATTAAATTTATATTATATACATATAAAATATTTAATTATGTTTTTTATTCATTGCGCCTTGCTTCACTCGGGCCTCGCCTTTCTATCGCCTCTCGCCTTAAGGCGATCAAGGACATTGTCGCCTTGCGTTGCGCCTTGCGCTTTGAAAACACTGTCTGGAAATAACCATTTTGAAGAAAATTTTAGCTAATGAGTTTCAAATCAAAGATCTGGGAGTCCTAAAATATTTTTTAGGAATGGAGTTTGCAAGATCGAAAAGTGGAATTCTAGTAAATCAAAGGAAATATGTAATAGATCTACTAGAAGAAACTGGATTACTCGGTTGTAGACTAGCAGAAACTCCTATTGAACAAAATGTGAAATTGCAAACATCAACATGTGAAGAAGTAAAGGATAAAGAAAAATATCAGAGACTTGTTGGGAGACTTATTTACTTATCTCACACACGTCCTGACATAGCCTTTGTCGTTAGTATGGTTAGTCAATTTATGCATGCTCCTGGTCCTGCTCACTTTGAAGCAGTAAATAGAATTTTAAGATACTTGAAAGGCACTCTAGGAAAAGGTATACTATTTAAAAAACAAGGTCATCTTCATGTTGAAATCTACACAGATGCTGACTAGGCAGGTAGTACCACAGATAGAAGGTCAACTTCAGGTTATTGCTCCTTTGTTGGAGGAAACTTAGTCACTTGGCGTAGTAAAAAACAAAATGTGGTGGCAAGAAATAGTGTTGAAGCCGAATTTAGGGCACTAGCTCATGGTATTTGTGAGGGTATATGGATTAAGAGACTATTGGAGGAGCTAAAGTTCACTCAATCAACACCAATACGTGTGTATTGTGATAACAAGGCAGCCATTTCCATTGCCTACAATCCAGTCCTTCACGATAGGACCAAACATATTGAAGTTGACAAACATTTTATAAAGGAGAAGATTGAAGCTGGAACCATATGTATCCCCTATATGCCTACTTCAGAACAAGTGGCTGACGTCTTTACGAAAGGTCTTCCTAAGCGACATTTCAATAAGATGATTGGCAAGCTGGCAATGGAAGACATTTTTAGTCCAGCTTGATGGGGAGTGTTGGTTATTTGATGATTATTCTCAAATTATTTGTTTCCATATTTATTGGATTAGTATCTTGTATTTATAATATTATTGATTTGTAGAGGATATTATCCTAATGTATTATTTGTTTACTTATTTGTAAAGTAAGGGTTTCTCTATTTAAGAAACACCTATTATCAAAGAATGATATAGAAAAATATTCCTCTCTTTATATTTTGTACAAAGAGATTGGGAAAAACAATTTCCCATGTCTATATCATGTTCATTTAACTTAAACTAGGAAGTTTTAGGGCTAGGATGTTATCTTTATCATAAAATTAGACTGCCATCAATGTAACTTCAACTAATTTGGGTATCTGGGTGTGGGGATGCTTACCACATTGTCACTTCCTTTCAGCCTTCCCAATGGAGAATCTCTGGGAAACTCTTGAAGTCCAACTTCACACCTAACAAATATCATCCAAAAGATATCCATGACTACATGATTGTACTTCTCTACCATTCTCAAAATATTACCCTTAAAATGCTCAGTTCAATAAATTCAGTAACTGTTAAAGAAATAACAACAAATTCCTCCCTCATTTTCACATATATTTATAGTGATCAAATGATAGGGCAGCCTGTGCAAAAATAGCTAAGCAATTTAAACTTAGAGTAAACAAAATCTACTTCCTTATAGCTTGTTCAGAAATGACAAACTGAAAATAGTCAATAATTTTTTTTTAGCACACAAGTATTAATATTACTGCAAACCTTTTTAGTATTAGTATTACTGCAACCTTTTTTAGCTTACATATTACGGCTACATTTTGTTGCTAATAAGATGGAAAGTGGGATATAATAAGAGTCTGAGAGGGCATATGGTAGTAGGGATATGTCTCTGCAAAAAAAAAAATCCTATCTTTTCTCTCTCTCACTAAACGCTCCCAACCTAGAAAAACCATAAACCATTTTCTCATCTTTCCTTTGGCGCCGCTCCTCATTGGCACCGGAGGAACCTCTCCATTCACACCCTAGCCACCGACCTTGCTCATCGGACTTCTTCTACCCCTCAAAGTGAGAATGATCTGCGTTTTTCATCTTTCTTCCTTAAAGATGGAGTCGTCTGCTTCTTTGGAAAAGTAGGAGTTTTCTTCTCCCTCACGAACGCTCGCCGGCCATAGCGTAGCGATGTCTCTTCCCCCTCAAAGTTCACTAGCCATAGAGCAGCAACAAAACCCCTTAGATGTTCATCAGCCACAAAGCAAGATCTCTTCCCGTCCAAGTTTCGTTAGCCACAGAACAACGAAAATCACCCCTTTTTACGATGCCAACTACAGAGAAACATTCACCATTTTCATCTCTTTCTCATCCAGCAGATAATAAGGATCCCATCTTTTTTTGTACTCCTCCCTCTCATCTGGTGAAGAGCAATGGTCACAGCTTCACACTTTCCTCTTCTCCGCCGGGGCATGTCATCCGACCACTGAGAATAAGAAGGCAGCGAATGTGATGGGGGAAACCCTAAAAAATTGACCATATGGTCCAATCCGGTCCCTTCTCCCTCTCATCCGGTGAGGGGCAACAGTCACAAGTTCACACTCTCCTCTTCTCCACAAGGGCACGACATACTGAGCATTGAGAATAAGGCGGCGAATGTGCTGGGGAAACCTTAAAAAATGGACAGTCCGATCCAAACCGGTTCGGAAAGGATCAGTTTGGACCATCTGGACCGAACCAGTTCAACTTCCTACCAAACCAAACCATCATGATGGACCGGTCCGAACCATCCCAGATTCTTCCTCTGCCTCACTCGTCTCAGCTCGGAACTGCACTCCTTCCTCCCTCATGCTTTATACCTTTGGGCTATTCTCGACATAAGGGGTCACATCTCCTTGAAGTTGATGTCTTAGGAGATTTGTTTTCCATTTATCCTTTTGTAAACGACAATTTGCCCCCCCTATCCCTCTCTCCCTTCGTAACTCTTTCATTTTATCAATGAAATAGTTTTCGCTTCCTATAAAAAAATGGTAGTAGGATTCCTCTCTTGTCCACAAATTTCCAAGGCTTCACTAGTTGCGAAGACTTTTTCATTTACGACTGTTGGTTGGATCAGATTCAGTTTTATTGCAAACATTTAAGATGGAAGCAAAGAGACAATAACTGGAATGAAGCTCATCAAGTTATCTGCGACTATTTCCATGAAATTCAGCCTCTGAAATTTTTTTGGCGCAAATCCAAATAACCACTGCAAGTATTACCCGTAAACTTCGAAGTATTGAGGCCACATCTTCATTGTTCAATATCCTTTTCAAAAGTAGAGAAGTCTAGCATGTTTTAACTTTAGAATCTCACATTAAAGCATGGACTTCTTTGTTGGAAGGGTTATCGTAGCAGTAGCCACTTTCCTCATTTTGCTCCAATCATCACGGGAAAATACTATGGAACCTTTAGAGGAGCACAGTTAAAATCATTAAAGTCAAGGTCATGGGTTGGCAAGAGAGGAGGAACTTTTCTCTAATGCCTGCTTTGTTTCAATTGAATTAAGTTTGGCACTATGGTTCCATCTCAAAAATTATTGGTGATGAGAGAAGTAGTTCACCTATCTTATAAATGTTGGGAGGTCTCTGTTAAGACACTAATAATCTTAACAAGCACAAGAGAACTAGTATCGAAATGATGATCAACATCGAACACAAGAACACTATATTGATAATAGATAGAGGTTACAATACCGTACCCTTAGCCTTTCGAGAGGGCCAAGTCTCTCCCAATAGCCTTTCGAGAGGGCTATGTCTCTCCCAAGTCTTTTGGGAGACAATACCAAAATATTTTTCTTCCCTTTCCAAATACTCTAAGACTCCTATTTATAATAAAACTCTTACATGCTAATTACTATTCTACCCTTACATAAAATATACCCATCCTACCCTTAGTACTCTATCATATCCCCCGTCGTGAAATACACCTTGTCCTCAAGGTGTGGGTTGTACAACACATTACAAAAAAAAAAAAAAAAATCCCATTGCACAACAAATTAAAATGCAGATTTTTTTTTTTTTTTTTTTTTACAACTTACCCCAACAATAACAAATTATAATAATAATAACACCTTTGTTTTTTTAAATAGCTCCCAAAACCACATCCTTCTTGCACAAGATAAACCTCTTGTCCCATCACCACTTCATTAATGCAGCCACATTTCTTTCCCATCAACAAAAATGTCACATTTTCAATTTTCATCAAAAAATCACTTCTCCCATTAATGCTCACACATGGCTCCCCTTTTCCCCTCCTTTCTTTACCAAATACCTTTTTTCTTTTTCTTTTTTTTTCTTTTTCTCTTTCAAATTGCAAGCCTTCCATTTTTCCAACACCTTCTTTTTCTTCTTTTCTGCCACCCTACCTTCTTCTTTTTTTTCCTTCTTCCAAACCATGCTTCCATTTTTTTTTGTTCTCCTAAGCTTCTTTCTTTCTTTTCTTCTTCTCTTTTGAACCTCTTTCTCCCACGGTATCTTCCTTCTTTGCAATTTTCGGAGTTGCGTGTTCTTCCACTTCTCTCGACATTCCTGCTTGTCGAATCTTCTCCATCTTCTATGAAACTTCCATGGTAGACGTTGTTGGAGTTGTTGGTGCCCTCTTTTTCTCCTTTTCGAAAATCTATTCTTTGCCTGACACCTTTTTAACTTTTCATAAGTATTTGCTGGTTTCCTGGACACAAACAACTTTGATACTTGGGCAGATTTGCTACTTGATACTTGGGTAGATTTGCTGCTGATTTTGGGTTTGGTTCCACATTTTTCTCTATGCAGATCCTTGTTTAGCTCCTTCTGTCGACAAACCTCATGTTGTTTTTCCATTTCCTTCACACATTCATGTACTTGTTTTAAAGCTTCAAACATATCTTCCCACCTTTGCTTAACTTCTTTCACGTCTGCTTGAATCTTCACCAAGGCTTCATCGTACTCCTCTTGATTCATTGTTCCAGGATGAACTTGCTCTGATACCAATTTGTTAAGACACTAATAATCTTAACAAGCACAAGAGAACGGGTATCGAAATGATGATAAACACCAAACACAAGAACACTATATTGATAATAGATAGAGGTTACAATACCGTACCCTTAGCCTTTCGAGAGGGCCAAGTCTCTCCCAATAGCCTTTCGAGAGGGCTATGTCTCTCCCAAGTCTTTTGCAAGACAATACCAAAATATTTTCCTTCCCTTTCCAAATACTCTAAGACTCCTATTTATAATAAAACTCTTACATGCTAATTACTATTCTATCCTTACATATAATATACCCATCCTACCCTTAGTACTCTATCAGTCTCCTCACCTTTCCAATGTGGGATCCTCAACATTAACTATGCCACAGATATTTTTTTAAAAGAGAATATATATATATATATATATATATATATATATATATATATATATATATATATATATATATATATATATATATATATATATATAATTAACTATGTTTGAAGTTTTTTCCACCCAAAGAACAGTCTGTCCTTCTACATGAATAACTAGTGGAAAAGAGGAACATTCAATAGATCCTTGTCACAGTCTCAGAGAATAAAGATAAAATCAAACATACAAATAAATAATACCTCGAGGTCGAACATTCAACCACACAGGCATAGCGTAACACATTTCCTCTGGAGGAAGCCTCGGTAACTCTCTCCTGGATGTCGCCGTCTAGCGACAGAACTCCACTGTCTAAAAAGTCATTAATCGGCATGACATCAGGAGCCATTTCTTTTGGAAACAAGCTTTCGACCTAGGGAGGAAAACTATTATTAGGGCAGGAAATTTAGCATAAGGGGATGCGTATACATTTACAATCATGTACATATGTTTCTTCCTGCTAGAAACTTCGACGTGTAATGCATTTGCAGAGCTATATAAATGCATGTCGTATGTTCTGTATACCTTTATCAATCATCGATAGATACACATTGTATATATTTTTCAAAATCCAATTTATTTTATGCTTCACAAGAATCTTAACCATAAAAGTATCAAAATTCTCTTAATGAAGGAACAGAACTTCTAACACTGACCTTAATATCACCCATATCAATCTTCTGACCAAGAAGCCGAGCAAGGATCAGAGCCTGTTTAAGTATAAACATAAATTTGTACATTAACTAAATGAATATTCTAGTCCAGTTTTAGGAATGATTCAAAGTTTATTTCACATCAAGAATAGATTCTGTTGGAAGATGAAATTTTTAGGACCATACTTTTAGATAATCCTGCTTACTAATTGACACCCCACAGAACACCATGTCTCTATATTGCTAATCAAAGGACAAAATTAGTGATAATTAAGAATAGCTCAAAGTATTTGGAGCAAAAGGATTAAGGGCAAAGTGACGACGACTTAATTTTGATGTTTTATTGCCGAAATGGCATCAATATTGCTATATCTAACACTTGAGGCTGAAAAATGATTGTGCATGTAACAAGGAAAAGGCATTGTCAAACATCTTTATATGCCAACTGGGGACGGGGAGAGAGCATTTCTGTTATCCAAAAAATGAATGAAAGAAAAGGAAGGAAGAAGGTTCCAAACTTTTGAGAGGTCCAGAGCACTCTACAAAAAGCCAAATAACTACCTCCTTACTCTTGTTATACTACTTATACGTATACTTTGAACAGATTCTCTTTCCTTGACCTATTAGGCTATTCCCACCACAAAATATTAACTTCTGGCACATAACTAATCCTTCCACAATTTCCCTCGTACACCGTTCCTTGGTCAAGTGAAACAAATCCCAGGGCTCTTCTGATCTACCTACATATTTCAATTCACTTATCTTGTTTCATCTTTTATGATGGATTCCCGTGGTATAATTCCAGTAACATATGGTATGAGATTGTTTGAACTACAAGATAAAAGAAGTTGGCAACAGTACTCATGCACTAGGCACCGACACTTAATATCATAAATCATGAATTGAAACCAGACCTTTCTTGCAACATCCATACCACTGAGGTCATCACGTGGATCTGCAACCATGACATTATAAAAAACTAGTAAGTATAATGATTTACCTGTTAAGCATAAATAGATGCATAATGTAGAACACTAAGATGCATTTCGCTTGCACATGTTAATGTACATGAAATATCAGTTCCATCCAATAGGACAAACATCATCATGAGTGGCATCCAGGCTATGGAAGAGAGCTTGGATGAGATTTGAAAGACAGACAAGGAATCGGTTTGGCATTATGAAAATTTCTTAATAATTGTCTTTGAAGAATTATTTCAAATTGAAAGACCATTCCTTTGCAGCTTCTTTCGGCAGGGCTCCCTCTACTCGGCCCTTTGTCGGCTCTCATTTTCTTATTAATATATGTTGGTTGATATAATTAAATTTATCCTTGTTGGTTTATGTTTATTTTAATATTTTTAATTATTTATTCCTTTTAGGATTAGATTAAATATTATTTTCTATCTTTTCCTTTTTATTATTAAATCATCTTTTCCTTTTATGATTAGACTTATCTTTTCCTTTTATGATTAGGCCATCTCTTGTAGTCTATTTAAACCTAATATTGGGTTCATTATTAAATGAAGAATTTGAATCATTTGAATTCCATCGTTCAACAACCCTAACTCATCAGCTTAAGTTTTTGGGTTAATTGATGATTTAACATGTTCCAACATGGTATTGGAGCATGAAGGATTCATCTGTTCAAAACCCCTTCTGGGTTTTTTCATCTCCAATTAGTATTGATTTCTACTTAATGGACATTCTCAAATTTCCAAACTCACAAGTACATACGGGCAATTTCAATGCAACATGAAGATTGAGCTCATCACTCTCGGGCAAGAAAACACAATTCCAAAAACAATGCAATGACTAACACTTCTTTGTCAAATGGTAAAGGCCCTCGAGAACTTCATGGAGCCAACCAAGAGGTTTGTTGATAGACCCCCTATGCGTTATGTGTACCAACGTAGAAATAAGAGGGGTATCAATGTCAATGTAAATAGTTAAATAGCAGGATAAAAATATATTCCATAAAGTACTATAAATAGATCCATTGTGTACTTTTATTTGGTTATCAAAGTAATAAGAGAAATAGAGTGGAGAGTGAGAGCTCTGTAATCCCGTGTTTGTCAGTTGTCTTTGTTTGGTACCTATCATCTTGGTATTAGAGCAGACGATTATTTTCTACTTGAAAACCCATTGACGTTGAGCTTTCGTCTCTCTTGGCATGTTGTGGCTCACTGTTCTTTATCTAGCCCCTACTTGTTTTTTTTAAAACGGCCGCTACTCACCCACGTGTTCCTCCAGTCATTGCTCCTATGCTGTATAGTCCTTTGACGCCTTTTCTCCCCGTTCCTCCTCTGGCTGCTCGAGTTTCCAGCAACGACTTGGCATCTTGCTATCGAGTGAGAAATGACGTTTTCCTTCATGGAAACTCTTTAATAGCGTCCCGCTCCTTGTTTCTTAGGTGTTTTCTACCAGTGACTTTACTTCACAATTTCTTTACGAGAGGTTTTCTTCTCCGCCACAAAATGATCTTCCACATTCTCCGACCGTAGGAATACACATATTATCCATCTTCACCGACCCGACCATCTTCAGATATTAGAGGGAAATATCTTTTGAAATTATCCCAAACACGCAAGCCTCGCCACAACTCACCTTATGTTTCTTCCTCTCCACTTTCTCTATTTTTTATTGGTTTATAGGCTTGTATTTATTGAATTTTCCTATGTATTTGCACTTTAATTGGCCATTTTTTTCTTATCTCTTGTCGTTGTTTCAATAGGTACTTGAGCTCGAACTCAGGACTTTCTACTCTGTTACCATATTAAATTATGTTAAATCATCAATCAATGCAAAAGTTTAAGCTCGTGGGTTGGGGTAAATTTACTATCAACCAACAGTACTCTTTAACACTTCCAACGATCAATGAAATTATTTTATTTCCTCTAAAAAATGATCTTGACACTCAAACATGGCCATGAACTAGGCAGGCAGGAAAGATATTTAGAGATGAGTTTATATGTCAATAAATGCAAGTAATTCAAAGATAGATCATGCAGGAAATAATTGAAAAAAGGATTCGATACTTCCTACTTCTACATTCTCATTCATAAATGTAATGATAGTATTATGAATGTTACTTTAAAAAAAGCAAACTAGTTGAAATATTACTATAAACCTGGTTCTGTGTAACCTAGGCTTTTAGCAACTTTAACAACTTGGCTCAATGGCTTTCCTTCTTCAACTTCGCTCATTATGTACCCCAGTGTACCTAAGACAAACATATAAACGAAGAATTATGCTGAATCCAAGAAACCTTGGAGAAACATAATATTGAAGTTACATAAATTATGCATAGAAGAATTTGATACCGCTCAAACTCCCAACGATGTGATTAACAGGATCTCCAGAAGATAGGATGCGAGTTAAGGATGCTATAACAGGAAGTCCAGCACCAACCTACCACAGAAAACCCAAGTATTATTAAGTTGCACATTTCTCAGTGATATTCGTTGACCAATCCTGGAACATGGTGACATCGTTCTAGCGGAAGAGAGTAGTTAGCATTCCTTTTAAGGGAACATTTTTTATTTCAATCTTACTCAACAGAAAGAAGGGCAAAAAGTGGCATAATCCCCAGGCAGTGGAAGTTAATAAATAAATAAATAAAAAGAAAGAGTTTAAATATATTTTATTAGAAAACAATTATGCAAGAGCAATGTCAAAAGATATTACTAAATCCTCTTCCTGAACTTTTTTTTTTAGAGGAAACAGGCTTTTCATTGAATAAGCGAAAAGATATAATGGTCTTCTTCATGCATGATGCATTTTAATGGCTTAAAAGTATTTAAAAAACAATTTATTTTATACCAGAAAACAACTTTCACTAATTTGTTCTAAAGGTTCAAACATAAAAGAGTAACTTTGTTGAATCAGATTGTTTTTGCTGAGCTTCCAATGAGCTGCCGTGCCATTAAAGAAACAATTTTACTCCTTAGGAATTTCAGCTTACAAGAATGTGTTATCTTATGCAAAATGTGGAAAAAAAAAGTTCTACATCCCCCTTTCTTTTCCTGCAGAGACCTTGTAATGATGTCACAATTCTTTAACGACTTTCTTTTCGTTACAAACTTTTCACTGAAAGAACTCTTAAAAAAACATAAATCCATGACATTACTTACAGTTGACTCATGTCGAATACGACGTGGATGCATAATCAATTTGTTATAATCTTCCTGTAACCAGCAAATAATAGTCATTAAACTTCCATTATTTAGGCTTTTCAGCCAACGTAAAAGAAGAAACAATGTACAGGAGATTAATTGTCAGGTGTCTCTCTGTAAACTCGTCAAGAGCATGTTGATAATGATAGTCAATATATACATATTCCCAGCAAAAGGGTTTGTGGCCAGACAGCATTGGTTCCTTGCACAGTTTCCTGAATCCCTAAAAAATCTCCGAATACTGTGTTTGCCAAATTCATAAAGGTAGACTATGGCCTAAGTGTATGATATTTGGTAGTCAAGGAACTTGAGGGACCTTTCATATTACGAGGTGGTAGGCAATTTTGAACTTATGACCTCTTTATAAAATTCAAGATATTTAACGCTGATCTTTTACATTTCAAGATTTTAAAAAAATAAATAAAATATAAATAAAATCAGTCGATGCCAAAGACTTGATCAAAAGAAAGCATGCACCTAGCCTAGAGATTTCAACTGAACAAATTTATAGTCATTTGTTGGAGATATAGGAGAGTGTATTACAATTGTAGAAGTTAAAGGCTTCTTATTTGCCAAGACAATGCAACAACCCAAGTCAATCACTTGCTTTAACAGAATAACAGTGTCAGAACTGGCGGAGCAATCAACACAGACCAGACCTACATCAAAAGATGAAGGTCAAAGTTGGAATAATAAAATATATATATATATAAACATGTGCATGAGAGTGGAACTAGCAAAAATGGTGTGAGATCCAGTAGAAGGGAAAGCTCAAGGACCAAGATCGTACTCAAACTAAAATGTTTAGAAGAAAACTATGTCATATTTCATATAAGCCACAAACCTGCCGCTTTACCGAGAAGCGTTGCAATATCAATAACTTTTCTAGTTGCTTCTGTATTGGAAAATAGTTTGTTCTCACCTGCCAAAAGAATATAATACATTGAAAGAGCACAGATTAATAATGATTGAAAATAATATAAGAAATCTTGCCAAGTGTGCCCATCTTCAATTCTACAAAGCCTAGATCAATAACTGGACACGGGTCATCCTTTTCCGACCTAGAGTTTTGGGAATGTGCTGTAAAAAGAGAGTTTTAGAAAAATATATTTGTATGTGTCTAAGCCAAATTGTGCATACTTCCACTAATCTCACAAGACAACCACCTAACCCTACTATATTTGGTTTGACTAGGCTAACTCATGTAAGCTAGAAAAGGAGAGATTTGGTGCTTATTATGTAGCTTTACTTTCGAGTTTTCTTTTATCTGAAGATCTTTATAATAATATTTTTTTAGAGTAAAACTAGAATTTCTTTGTGTTCAATGCCACCGATTGAATTTTAATCCTTCGCTTATATTGGTTTATTACCCATTTGTACTCTTCCCAGTTAATTAAAATTGTCTTAGTTTCCTACCAAAATTATATTTTTATATTTCTTAGTTGATAGAACAGAGGAACCATAAAGGAGCACATGACCAAATAACAACCTCAGATTCTAAAAAAAAAAAAAAAAAATTAAAAAGTAACAACTTCCAAAGATATAAGCAACCCCCCAGTAGACCACTCACAAGAATGAAAAGCTATGCAACCCAAAAGCTAAATTAAGAATACCCCAAGATCATTACCATACCATAATTCATTAATTCTAGAAGTGTGTGTGTTGCTTTGTTCTTCAACTATATATTGTTTTGTTTTTCACCACTTCTTTACTAGGTTGAGAAGATTTGAGAAATCACCTAAACTACTAAGATTTAATAACGAGCCGCCACCCAACTTGACATGGCAAATTTCCATTAAAACCTCGTCATTTAACTCGGTTGTGAGCACATCTGAAGCAACAACAAGTGATCTACTATCGCATACTCCTGTAACTCGCAAGTGCACCCCCTGCCAAACAAATGGTTAGAACTTTCCAAGGGTTGAGTATCAAGAAAAGTGCAATCATGAACTTTTAACCTCAAAATTGGAAGTGAAAAACTTATATACAAGTACCAACTCTAACAACCTACGTGTTTGGCTTGTGACAGAAATGATCCATTACTTCTATGTGTCGTGACCCAGGTTCCCATCTAAATACCTTTTTTTATCTAAAGCAACATATCAAGTGATAACTCATGGTCTTAATTTTTAGGTGAAGGGTGATTCACGTGTTCAAAGGGTGGCCTACATCAACTTTCAAAGAGCGTTATCAAAGAGGTATTTATCCAATAGCTTCAAGCTCAAATATATAAACCACCAATCTTGCCTCTAAGACAAGATTGAAACAAGGTTGGGTTGCTTCTACAAGCCATTTTTTGAAGGTGAGATTCACAGTTTACTGAACCGGTGAATGAAAACTCATCTCAAAATTGAATCATATAACATATTTAAGGATTTAAGGATTTGGTTTTAAAAGTAATAGAGACCTGACCTTATTAACAATCTTAGTGAAACCAGAATCACTCATCTAATAGGGCACATGGAAAGGTTCACTAAGTGCCTTCAACACCAGCCTTGCTAAGATGAATGCGATCCAATAATCTCAAAAATTTAAATAAAAATACTATCTGCGTAATTTAATTATAGGTAGAACTGTGGCATATGATACTTACGGTGGGTGATGTTTTTTAATTAAAGAAATCACAAGGGGCATTTGAGCATGCTCCAGGAACACTACTCTAAGTGGGTACTGGAACCTAGGTAATTCCAAGTATAAAGTCCGTCGACAGGAAGCCAGTAAGCCCACAACGAGGCGAGGTTAAAACCCATAATGACTTCAGGCTCATAACTCAAACTGAGTGCATGTTAGCTCAATCCAAGTGAGACCAAGTGTTTGGAATTTGACCTATGTAAGACTTAGATCGATTATTTTCTTGCGGCTTGCCCGATCCAAGTTGTCTAGCCAAGCCAATACACTATCACAAAAAGCTCAAGAAGGGCACATGATACATGCACTCTATAATGTGGGATTGTATTTCACGCTAATCTAGCACATCCTACAATGTTGTAGTTTTAGTGGCCGCACAACCACTCACAAAGTCAATGACTTACCAATGGCATCCTTTGCAGTTGAAGCTCCAACTACCAACTACCAGCAATCTACAACTAAAGATTATGATCTTGCATTTTCTCTCTTTATATATAAATTATGCAAAATAGACGGATTTTAGGCTCCCAACAAATAAGGAAGCTCTATCAAGCTCAAGACTCAAACTCACTAAAACTTCCCAACTTACAAAGGACTTGACACAGTGTCCAACACCTTATGTCTTTTCAAGTAAGTTCCAACAACGCAACACTCTAGCATATCATCTCCAGTCTTACCATCTCCAACCAATTTGTCAACTTCCATGCACATAATTACTCCAAATCTCCAATCAAAATCCTCCATCATGAACTCATTACGCAAACATACATCAGGAAACACTTGCAGGTTTGGGGGAAAAAGGATGAGAATGGTTATGGGGAGAATGATCCTCTAACCTACGTTTGGGCCAGTGAGCCTCATTCTCTCCATAATCTCATTTCTCCAATAACCACTTTTTATTCTAATCGTAACTAGTTTTTGTTCTCCACATAACCACATTTTCATTCCTCTATAACCACTTTATAGTATCTCCATACTCCCTATTTTTATCATCCACATACCTACTTTGTTCACTCCAAACACAAGTAATCTAATGGTTCACCCTGTAATCATTCTCTTCGCCTCAAACAATAATTATACTCCAAACACAAGTAGTCTAATGTTTCACCCTATAATCATTCTCTTCGCCTCAAACAATAATCATTCTCCTCCTAATTCTCATTTTCCACATAATCATTCTCATTCTCCTTGCCTCAAACACCCACATATGGACATGACAATTAGAATCTTCAGCTCACAATCCTTGTAGAACAATGGATTGAATTTGCTATCAATGCAATGGAGGAACAAATCCTTTTCGTTAATTACGAAGCTCAAACTCCAAATATACATGGGATCAAAAGAAATGGATGGAGCTCTAAACATCATTGAAATACCTGTCTAGCGTGAAGTGATCGGCAGGAGACGATGTGGTGGAGGAGCTGACGGCCAACGCCGCCGCAGCCCATCAGAACCACTGGAATAATCTTCATCCTCTTCTCAATTGGTACCAAATTTCCGCTGATTTTCTGAAAAGATTTCTGCGACGGCTTCGGAATCCGATTAGCTTGACAATAAATAAAGGAAAATTGTGTTACATGTACTTTTAAGTTTTAACCAAATTTATTTGAGATTTAGCTTTTTTTAATAAAAAAGAATTATGCCAAAATTTCAAAATAAATTTTTTATTTCTAATTTTACTTTTGTTGAAAAAAAAAATCAAACAATGCATGGATTGAAATATATCAATGTTATTGACTAAAGTCGATTGTTACTACTGATTGAAGTTATGGTGGACAAAAAAATTCGATAACCCAAGTGAATTTCAAACCAATATTTTGATTAAAAAATTATAAACAACAAAGAATCGAACACGTATACAATAAAGATAAACCAAGCATGTGGAATTGGAGTAAGTTCAAATAAGCAATGGATTTCTCGAAAATTATGTCATATCGTATTATGATATAATGTGTTTGGGTGCATGTTACTATAATAGAAGATTATTATAACATATAATATGAGTTATTATAACACAATGGAAGTTTTTTATATAGTTGGGATGTATGTACTAACTCGCACAAATATAAGTTATTAATTAGTGGGTCATATATAGATTGAGTCATCATAATCTAATTCACCCTTAAACATATGCTCAAACTCCCTTATAGTTTTAATACACCAACTGTAATTTGAACATCTTCTAATTTGTTTAGGTTAATCTAATTCATTTTTCTTCTTAAATTCAACAATTAAAGATATTTGATATTCAATTTCTTTGTATACAATTCCACTCACGTGAAAAAAAGTGTACACTAAATACAAAAATTATCAACATGAAGATAAGTTTATCAACATTAGTGTACACTTAATAATTCAAATGATTTGAATTCGAATTCTCCACCCTAAATTGTTGTAGTCTAAAAAAATGTATTTTAAAAAAATACAATAATTAAATTAGAGACGAGCTAATCATTTAAGGATTTAATAACAAAAACCATAGTTAGATATTACATATTTCGGAGATCATGAATTCAAATTCTCCCTCCATGAATAATAGTTAAGCGTGTTTAGTTTAGAAAGGATTAAATTTTAACTATTTGACCTTTAGGTCAAAGGATATTTAGCTAATTTTTCCAATTGAACTAAATTCATATTAGTTTGATGTTAAAAGTGCATTTTATCATGCCAATAAGAATCAAACTTTAATATTTTGTATAATTTAATAACCATGAGATAAGGTCACATATTTTGAAATGGTAAACTAAATTATTATTGAAAAAAAAACCATTTGATTAAAGTAATTTTAAAAAGGGTCAATTTTATTTTATTGAAACGTGGTTTAAGCATTTTTTTTACCAACAAACATAAATTAAATCTCATGTATAGAAACAAAAACACAATTTATTATCTGCTTCATTCTATATTTTTACCTTTATATTCATACTCCGTAAAATCGAGGAAGACAAAGTTGAGGAATCAAACAAAGTTAAAGAAATGATTATTTTTTTTATAAAAACAAAGTTATATAATTACCTACTTAAAAAAGAATTTATTTGACATCTAAATGTTATATGATTTATGGAATATGTTTCTTAAGAATAATTAAAGTATCCACAAACTAATTTTTAAAAAAACAAAGATAATCATACTACCTTACCGTGTGGCTTAAGGAAAAAATCATTTTTGGACGATTTTGCCCTTAAGCCATATTATATATCTACAAATATGCCATTATTTTTTTCAATTATTAAAATCATTAAAATCTTATAGTATTTTCAAACTAAATAAGTATAAAATCAAATGAAGATTTTGAGGTTTTTTTTTTCAAATTTAGAGAAAATCTTGGTTCCAGCTTATTTTATAAATAACAAAACTTATAATTCTTCCTTACTTTCTTTCAATGTATGATGTATGATCTATTGTCATTCAAATTACTAATAATTCTTTTATCATTGATGTTGTAGAGATTTTGTTCGGGTTGGGATGAAGTCTTAGCATTGGTGCACGCGGGAGCTGTTGTCGTCGAAGGTAACAGTTTTTTCAATCGGTATTTAATTCGTTCTCTTCTTCTTCCTTTATTTTTATTTTTATTATATTTTATTTCTGTTATTTATTTTATGGTTCAACACTAATTGATAATTTTTTAAAAAAATTTATGAAGTATTTAAAACTTTGAAGAAGTGTTTATATCGTTCTTCAAATTAGTGAAATATAATTTTTTATAATGATTATTTTTTGTTATTATAATAAGTATGACTTGAACATATAATTTGTTGGTTATTCTTTGATATGTGATGTCATTAGAATACTACTCATATTTTGACATATGTACCTATTGAAAATTGATCAATTTTACTAATTAATTATTTATTTATATATATATATATATTAATTTTAAATATAAATCTATACACCATATCATTTTCATAGAGAATAATAGATTTTAAAATAAAAATATAATATTATTGTTTTATTTACTCAATTTGTGTTAAATTAATAATTAAAAATTGATATTTCATCAAAATTCATTCTATTAGCGAGGATAGAAAGAATGAGAAGAGACCGATAATAGATTTTATTTTTTCTCTTTCAATATTTTCTTTATTTTTTATTACTTATATAATATAAGGTGAAATAATAAAACAAATAGGATTTTTGAAATTTTAGATTGTGTTTTTTAAAGAAAATTGTATTTTATTTTACATACTTGCACGTCAAATGAAATGTTTGATAACAAATAAATATATATAAAATAATAAATTTGAGCTATTAAAATCAATTTTTTCAAATATTACAATTAATAGTAAAAATACATGATATATTTCAATTAATTAATTGGTATTATAGTATTTTAAAAGAGTTAGAAATTTGAAAAGATGATTTACGTCTATGTAAATGAAACGATCGAGATGATTATTAGATTAAATTAAAATGATAAATGAATGAAAAAAAAAATTGGGGACAAAAGTAAAATTTTAGCATAAATATTATAATTTATATTAAAATATATATTATTATTTCTAAGTATTTTAATAAATAAAAATATAATTTCACATCCCACATTTAGAGAAAAAAATATCACATGCAACTCACGTTAAAAAATTCTAATGGTATTAAAAAGTGGGAGCGAGTAAAAGGTAAACATTTTAATAAGTAACCAGAACAATTAAAAAAGAAAAAATTCCTAAAGTTCACCAAATAACCCTCTTTTTGAAATTCTCTAAATTTTGTTTCAAAATTTGGATTCTCATCTATCCAAATTTTATTTACAACTAACTGCTTCTCGGCCAAGCTAACCAGTAGTCTGTTTCATTGCTTATTTTATTATTATTATTTTTTTAGCGAAAAGAGAATAATTCAACCAATATAACTATATATTTATTTTTTTGAGAAGATATAAATATATATTTATGATCATTAAGAAATTATGAATTTAATTCTACAACTCAATTATTATTAAACTAAAAAACAGTTTATCCATTTTCAATATATATTTAAACAAAAAAAATGTAAATGGGTGAAATTCTATATTACCCAACGCCATCACAATACATATGGAGCCAAACAACTAAAGTTCTCATACGCAAAATAAACGCAACTCAACATTAATTGGCTTGTGTGGATTTTTGTACTCTATATTTTTTTTAATTTGAGTTTAACTTCCATTGGGAGGGATTTGAATCAATTATCCCTTTTTTTATATCAAACAAACATTCATTCAACAAACAAAACAGAGAAAAAGTTCAAAAAATAAATTGGTTCGATCCATAACCCGGGTAAGGATTATACGAAAGGAGGAAAGTTAAGAATAAGGACAATTCTAACATAGAGAAAAGTTTATCGTACAACAATCTCAATAAACAAGAAGTAGCAAAATTTCTATAAAAAAAAAATATAACAACTATCTTCAACATTTTCGAGATTGATTTTTGAAAAGTATTTTGGAATAATTCGTCGAACATAAGTTTCACTGAAATATATGACTCCACATCAAACTCATAGACATACTTGGCCTTTTCTACGAGAACTGTTTGTACAGACATTCGTAATAATATCATTCCAACAATTTCTCCTTTGAATCCAACAATTCCTCCTTTGAATCCATGGACAAGTACTTCCAAACTGCCGACTAACTCAAGGAAACAAATAAGAACATAAATAATTTTAAAATTAACCAGATAGAAAAAGAAAAATTGAAAATAAGAAATGTCCAAGAGTTGTTCATCTCTCGAACATCCCCAACTTAAGATAATTATAATAATTAGCATCCCCGGGTTCCAAAGTACGCCAATAAAGAGCATGATGCATCTTCTCTCATTAAAAAAGTATCCCTCAAGATTGATCTCTTCACGACCACATTTGAATTTATAGGAGTACTTCACATATGGAAACAAATTGCTTGTCACCTTCTTTTTAATTTCTCCCGATGAAATAAATTCTCTATGTACACTTAAAATATCAATTCATATTTTATACGAAAGCTTGAGATTTAATTTGAATTCACGTCAAAATTGAGTTTAAAACCCACACGAACAAAAACACACAAGGGTGTGCGTTTGATTTTTTTTCCAAAATTGTATGCCACATCACATGGATGTTGAGGGCCATTGAATCATGAGTAGCATGGCCCACAATCAAAACCTCAAAATGAATGTACACAATCTTCCCCATAAAATCCCCTCCATTTCTCTTTCCAAATAAACTCTTTTATCCTACCATTAACTTCTTTATATTTTGCCAACATTATAAGTTGCTTAACAAAATTAGTGTAGACCTAATAACTAAGAGGTCATAGGAACATCGATCACCTTCCTCGTCATTCACTCAATCTTCAATCTATCACTTATAGCCTCTTTCGATCTTCCAAATTTCAATGTCTTAGGCACCAACCTACAAGAACCGTCAAGAGGACGAGGAGGGCTACGAGAAGCATGAGAGTGATGCCATGATTATGGTGGTTGACTCAAACAAGCTTACAAGATCATAGATAATCTTTTATTTTCCATCTTCCTTTATTTATGCAACAGTTTAGGATTATGTTTTTCTTCTTCTTATTTTCTATATTTAAATGTTTTAAGGATACTCACAAAACTCTTTATTTATTATTTTTAATATAAATTAATTATTTTCCTAGATTTCAATCAAATAACTACATTCCTAACAAACAATTATTAGTTACAAACATAACCAAACATAATTAATAAATAATAATAAATTCTAATAGGTAACTAACATCATAAATAGATAACAACATTAACGCTAACAAACATCTAATCCTAACTAAATGGAATATTGACCCTCTCATAGAAGTTATAAGCTCGGAGTATGAATATGAGATATAAACTTTTTCATTAGGATCCACTAAGCCCGCAGTATAAAAAAAGGGACCAGCAAGTTCGTTATTGTCTGATGTTTTGCGTGAACCAACATGTCCTTTATTATATGAGTCTTAAGTTTTGTATGGACCAACATGTCTGTTAACATCTTTGCATTATGTTTTGCATGGACTAACAAATCTGTTAATACCTGCGTGTTTAAGTCTTGCATGGATTAACAAGTCCATTATAAATATTCAACTCTTTAAATTAAGATAAACGGTATCAAAAATAAACATAAACAACTTTATGATGCCCGAACTGGCTCATTTCCCATAAATTCACTTTGACATGATGATCAATTTAAGTTTTCATAATCCATAATTTATGACGAAATTCCAACTCTTACGCATGAATCTTAACTCACGCCATATAAACACAAATTCATACTTCAACGGTTTAACTTTATTCAATCATATATCCAAACCTTTTTTGGTCCTTGAATAAGTTTAGCTACTTCAACTAAAAATAAACTAAAATAAATATAAACCATCGACAAATCTCAAGTTCGATCAAATCATTCTCAAACCAATCCTTACAAGTGCAAATCTTATTCTCAAATTATTAACCATAACCCACAAATCTCACAACTGCTTATAGACTTTACTCAAACCAAAGTAAAATAATTAAACCAAAAAACTACGTATGATATTCTAACAATTATAAAAAATCCCAACTTACAACCATATATGATAATCTAATAAAAAAAATATATCTTTTTGAAATCATAATCTAATAAAAATATTAAACAAGGATTAATCATGAGTTTGCCAAAAATCACATATAATGGAGTTAGATTTTTTTTTTATTTGAGAAACTTATGTATAAATTTCTTAGGACTTAAAAAAAAAGGTTTTATAATGAAAATTGAAAGCTAATTGAAGGGTGCATTCAGCCAAATTGGAGAGGAAAGAAAAACGCCCAAAGTTGCGATCAAACTACCAGTCCAGTTCAGGTGCTTCCATTAATGGCGTTTCTGAGGAAGAATTCTAAAGGATTAAATTGGTTCTCACCCACCCAATGGCCTGCCCTGAAAGGGTTGTTCTTGAACCACTCGGTGAGGAATTCGACATATCCCCTCATTTCGCACTTCAATTCGATCTCTGGCCATCTCCGATTCTGAAACCCTAAACTACGTCGAAACTAAATCTGGAGCTCTTAGTTCTGTTCAATTAGCTTTCAATTTTCATTATAAAACTGGGAAATAAAGTAGGGTGCCCTCTCATTCCATTTTTCTCATCTTCTTCCAAATTTCCTTCGCTCTCTGTTTTTTATATTTACATCTAAGGAAGGAGGGGGAGAAAATTTAAAGGGAGAAACTAAAATAGAACAACTTCCATAGTGTAGGGACCAAAATGATATTTTAACCGAAATTTAAATAAAAAGGGTACATTTTTCTGATCCTGTGGAACTGCACAGACGATTATACCCACTGTAGCAGTTGCCAAGTATGATGAGCATAACAAAATCTCGCACACGTGTCCTCTTCTGATTCGTCTGTCACTGGATTAGAATACATGATCGGCACATCGGATTACTCTCTAAACGCCCTCGATCGCGCCCGCGCCCTCTCTTTCTCTCTCACATCGTTTTCCCATCTCCCTCCTCCTCTTCACGGCCACCAGCCTCCGTCGCCGTCGCCGTCGCCACTCACCGGCCGGTCACAACTCTGACGAATTAGGTCCGCTCTTTGTCACGATCCCCTCTGTATTTTCCTTTTTGTTAATTCTCGTCTCTTTCAGTTTCTAGGGTTTGATTCCGTGTCTGTTTCTCTGTAATGTCATTGGCCTTTGGTTTTATTCGGTTTTAGTCTTTGATTTCGGTGCGTTTTTTGTTTCTCGATTAGATATGCGTTTGAGATGGGATTTGGGATTGGTAGTATTGGTGTGTAAGTGTGTTGTCGCTCATTGTCATTTGCAACGTTTTTAATTCAATTGCTTAATTTTGTCTCTCAATTATAGATTTCGTTTCCTTTTCTGTTTACTACCAAGGAGTTTTGGTGTCAGTCGTGTGGGAATTGACAGGTTTGATCATGATAAAGTGAGGTATTTTAAATCATGAAGGGTTGACTTAATGGTCAAACGAGTTTTGAAAACTAAGGGTGTGTTTGGACCAGCGTTTTGGTTATGATAGACGAAAGTTACGATAAACGGTGGATTATTATAAATGATGTCCGAGGGGCAAGTTATTATAACAAGGATTATGATAAATGGTGTTTGAGAGACTGAGTATGTAACAAAAAGTAATATATGTAAGGTTTAGATAAAAAAGCACGTAGGTTTAGATAAATGGACATGCAGGTTTAGGTAACCGCCATTTATAACAAACAGTGGGGCAAACATTGGTTGGGTTATCATAACCAACCCGGCCGTTTTCATAAATGAGGGCCCAAACACACCCTAAGAGGTTGTGTGTATCGTTCATGTTGGCCACCCACCTCAAAATTAGTTTTTTATAGATTTTCCACACAACCAAATATAGTAGGATTAGTCTAGTAGGATCTGAATAGTTGAGATGGGAGTAAGTTCATGAATACTCACAAATTAAAAAAGTTAAAAAAAAAAATTATGTGTTTCCAATTGTGTGATATTTTCAAGGGGCAAGCAAAGATTTTGATCACGTTTTTCTTCACTCACTACTTAACCGTGATATCTCTGTCTTGTGCATAATTTTTGTTCCTAAATGCTTTTAAGTAGGTTCTCAGTTGACTTCTGATGGTATGTTGCTGCAACTTTGTACTTTCATTGGATTAAGGACAATTGTTACCTTTTGGATTGTTAGCCATCTTGCCATTTTTTTCTTCAGAAATGTAGAGAAGAATGGGGATTTATTTTAAGACGTGGCTAATGATTATGAGTTTTGGAATAGAACTTCTGGCAATAGTCTCTTGTGGCTTTGTGTTACTAAATATAAAGGGAGTGATCATTTTGGGTTTTGGACAAATTTTGGTTCTCAAAGGTGGTTGTTATCTTGTTTGGTGAAAAGTAGGCTGGATCGATCATTTATAATTGACCTGTTTTATCTCTTGTGAGCTTTTAAGTATCACAACTAATGGCATTTTGTGGTTTGATGATTTGTTGCAGATTGCGTCTAAATTGTATTGGGAGCAAAAAATGAATGGGTTTTCCCCTTTCATATTGGGTTCCATATTGGAGAATTAAATTGGCTTTTTACAGTGGATTAGATGGATGAAATGGTTGAGATTGATGGGATGGCTCATCATGCAATTGTAGATGACAATGGTGTTGATCCTCGTGAAGGTGAAATTAATACCATTGAAGGTTCTTCACTTCAAGATGAAGATGGAATCCTGGAACCATATGCAGGCATGGAATTTGAATCCGAAGGCGATGCAAAGACCTTCTATGATGAGTATGCACGGCGCCTTGGTTTTAGTTCAAAACTTGGTCAGCTTAGTCGTTCAAAATCCAATGGAACTATAATTGCTAGAGAATTTGTATGCAGTAGAGAGTGTTCAAAAAGAAAATCTGCCGACAGCTGTGATGCAATGCTTAGGATAGAGTTGAAAGATCAAGATAAATGGGTTGTTACAAAATTTGTTAAGGAGCATAGTCATTCTACAGTCAATTCTAGTCAGGTTCATTATCTACGGCCTCGCAGGCATTTTGCTGGTGCTGCAAAGACCATGAATGAAGCATATACTGGTTCAGTGGGTGTTCCCAGTGGTGTCATGTCTGTATTGATGGACGACAACCGTGTACCTGCAGAGAAAAATCATGGAGTTAGAAATACATCTCAAGCCGAAGCAAATCGGTCACTTAACAATGCTTCAACTATGAATTATGTCATCAGGAATGCTGGCCGGAAAAGGACACTGGGGAGGGATGCTCAGAATATGTTGGAATATTTTAAGAAAATGCAATCTGAGAATCCTGGATTTTTCTATGCAATACAACTTGATGAAGATAATCGTATGGCTAATGTTTTTTGGGCGGATGCTAGGTCTCGAGCAGCTTACAGTCATTTTGGTGATGCAGTTACATTGGACACAATGTACAGAGTTAATCAGTTTAAAGTTCCATTTGCTCCATTCACTGGAGTGAACCACCATGGTCAGACAATTTTATTTGGATGTGCTTTACTTCTTGATGAATCTGAGGCTTCTTTTGTTTGGTTGTTCAAAACATTTCTAACTGCAATGAATGATCGTCAGCCTGTATCAATTACCACTGATCAAGACAGAGCCATACACGTGGCTGTTGCTCAAGTGTTTCCAGAGGCCCGACACTGCATTAGCAAATGGCACGTCTTAAGAGAAGGTCAGCAGAAGTTAGCTCATGTATGTCTCACACATCCAAATTTTCAAGTTGAACTTTACAATTGTATCAACTTGACTGAAACTATTGAGGAATTCGAGTCAGCTTGGAATTGTATCATTGAAAAGTATAACTTAGCAATAAATGATTGGCTCCAATCATTGTATAATGCACGTGCTCAATGGGTTCCAGTGTATGTCCGTGATTCATTTTTCGCTGTTATATCTCCCAATCAAGGATATGATAATTCGTTTTTTGATGGATATGTGAATCAGCAGACCACATTACCATTGTTCTTTAGGCAGTATGAAAGAGCTTTAGAAAATTGGTTTGAAAAGGAAATAGAAGCAAACTTCGATACAATGTGCACCACACCTGTATTGAGGACACCATCTCCTATGGAGAAACAGGCAGCAAATCTGTATACGAGAAAGATTTTTGTAAAATTTCAAGAGGAGCTTGTTGAAACTTTTGTGTATACTGCTAATCGAATTGAAGAAGATGCAGCTTTTAGCACTTTTAGGGTTGCTAAATTTGAGGATGATCAGAAGGCATATATTGTCACATTAAACTATCCAGATATGAAAGCTAATTGTAGTTGTCAAATGTTCGAGTACTCAGGCATTCTTTGCAGACATGTATTAACTGTCTTCACAGTTACTAATGTACTTACTTTACCATCTCACTACATCTTGAAAAGATGGACAAGAAATGCAAAGGGTGGATTTGGATCAGATGAACGAGCTATTGAGTTACATGGCCAGGAGTCTTTATTGTCAAGGTACAATAATTTATGCCGTGAAGCAATCAGGTACGCAGAGGAAGGGGCGACTGCTCCAGAAACTTATATTGTTGCCATAACTGCACTTAAAGAAGCTGGGAAAAAAGTAGCAGCTGTCAAGAAGAATGTAGCAAAAGTCGCACCTCCTAGCTCTCAGGTCAGTGGGGTTGGCTATGATGAAAGGAAGACCTCAGCTTCAACGTCAGATACGACCCCTCTGCTGTGGCCTCGTCAAGATGAAGTTATGAGACGATTTAATCTTAATGATGCTGGTGCTCCAGTCCAATCCATCGCTGATTTGAATTACCCACATATGGCTCCTGTGACCCTTCACCGAGATGATAATCCTCCAGACCACATGGTTTGTTCATGTCGTTTTTTTTTGGCTTGGTTCAGAAATGTGTACGTGAGTAAAAGTTTCTAATGTTGTTCTTTGGTGTAGGCTGTTCTTCCTTATCTGAAATCAATGACTTGGGTGATGGAGAATAAAAATTCGACCACAGGAAATAGAGTTGCTGTTATCAACCTGAAGGTACTTAACAGACGCATGATTTTCTTTTCCTGGACTGTGATTTCTAAGAACTTCAAGAACTTAAAATTTATTTAGGTTGGCTGTTCTGTTCTCACTTGTTTGACCCAGCACTAAATCTAATAAGCAGCTATTACTTGTTCCAGCTACAAGACTACGGTAGGAGTCCATCTGCAGAATCTGAAGTGAAGTTTCAGCTTTCAAGGATTTCACTGGAACCAATGTTAAGGTCTATGGCTTACATCAGTGAACAGCTCTCAGCACCAGCTAACAAGGTTGCTGTCATCAACTTGAAGGTTCGAAACTAGATGCATCTAATAATTTAACTTTCACTGATTTTTATGTCTCATTTGGGCAGTTAGGCTCTACTAATGGGAACACTCAATGGCCTCTTCTTGTTATTTTATTTTATTATTTTTTTATGAAATACCAAATTTTAATGAAAGGACAATACAAAGGGAGCTTTCAAAAAAGAACCTTCCAGCGAACAAGGGAGACCCTTTTCTCTTGTTAAATTTTATTATCAATAGATCCATATTTTAAAAGGACGGAGGATAATTAGCGTTCCTTGATTCATGTTGGAAGGTGTTTACATGATTCTTTAAGAGTTCTGGTGACTTTTTATGTATGCTAACTTATAAATGCCTTCTGGCGACTCTTTCTGTATATTGTACGCATTTTTATTTTACTCAATATTGCATGTTTTGAAATTTATTCCATCACAGCTTCAAGATACCGAGACAACTTCTGGAGAGTCTGAGGTTAAGTTTCAGGTCTCTAAAGATACATTGGGTGCGATGCTGAGGTCAATGGCCTACATTCGCGAGCAGCTTTCACATGCTGTGAGTATTTTTGGCCTAGACCTTTTCTTTTTGGCTGATGACTGCCGTTTTTATGATTGTTTTTTACACAGTTAAGTAAAGAACTTCATCAATGAACTGTTGGTTAATTACCTATTCGGAGATATATACAATTATACACTTGACTCTGCATAAACAAGGCAGAAGAAGTAGCTATCTTTTAGGATTACATAAACAAGGCGGAAAGGAAATTTTTGTGAACACATAGTACAGCTAAACAAGTATCTAGCTTGCTAGCCTTGTTTACAACTTCTTTTTCCATGAGTGTCTTAAAATTTGACTTGGGTTCTTCTCTGCTGCCAGTTTACCTTTATTCTTGCTGCTAGATTAGACTAAAAGTTCCTTCAGTTCTTTCTCAAGCAGTGGGAAGTGCTCTGCAATTATCAAATAATAAAAATCACCTTTAATTGTTCTACATGAGGGTCTAGTTGTTGGTAATTTTTCTTCTGAAAATTTTTGCCCCTTTTTTAATTTTTTTTTTTATATAAAATATCTGCGAGTAGACTTCACTTCCACAAAATTGAATAATTTCACAAGATGATTGTTTGACATACCATATGGTCCATATCTAGTTGTTTAAAAAACTAATGGGATTTTAATACCCCAACGAGGTGGCCACTAGTCACTTCAGTTTTTTCAAACAATTTTAAGTGAAGCAGTATGTGGCTGATGTTTCTTTTATTGTTTACATGTATCCTACTTTAAAATAACCATTCATTTTCATACTTTTCTTCATTGAAGATTTCTCTTTTCCCTTTAACGATCCAAATTCTATTAAAAAAAGAAGCAAAAAGTTATTGGAATTGAAGGAGAACCAGTTTCAAACTCAACAAGTTTGAAGAGTTATTTGCATGCTGTCCAGTATCTTAATGAACTGCTGACAACTTTTGAACGTCTGAATTGTGTCTTTATCTGTTCTTATTTGTATCAACACTTATGTGGCAGGCTGAAATTCATTCAGAACCTCTTCCGAAAAAGCAACGGAAGTAAGGACCTCGCGGCACGTGCACGTACGTTTCACATCCTATATTTCTTAAACATGCCAATGAAGATGGCTAAAATGCCTGCTGAATCTGTCAGGATTCGAGAATGTTCAGTTCCCCCTTTTTGTCTCGTCTAGGCTAGCCACATTTCCCTCTGTAGATGTACATGTAACACTAGATTCAAGCATCCAATGGTCCCAAGAGTCATCTTGTTAGGGGGGTCAGTCAGGGACCATATTGTATGATCCTGATCCCTTCAGGAATAAAGTAGCTCCATTAATCATGCTTGTTTTCTTATCTCCTAATTATTTTCGGAAATTGTTGGCGACCTCCGGGGTTTCGGTTGCGGCTATGAAAGTGAAAGGACTGTCATTTTCCCTTCTAATTGAAGATGGTGCAACTTCTGACTGTTCTGACTGCCCTTCTTTGGTGCAACCGAGTTTGAGCTTTCAGCTTATTTGCTTTCAGCCAACAAAAAATGGGCATGGCCACAATCCGAATCCGAAGAATATGGTCCTCACTCGAGTCACCACCCCCCGGTCGTTACTTGTGCAAAGAGGGTCACCATGTATTGTACATAAGGGTTATTGATATGTCTGCTCAAATGTGACAATAAGACTACAATTGCTGTGTTGTTATTTCCTTGTTGGGGCAATAACTTTTTGTTTAGACTGATTTATTTTTAGTCCCTCAATAAGGCAGATTTTGATATTGAAACAAGTACATTGTAGATGGAGAGTCATTTAGTTCAATTAAAACTTTTGAAAACCATAATGAAGATATTTTACATTGATTGATAACCAGAAAGGGGGGAAAGCCGTAGTTTTTCTCGACTCTGATCATAAAATGGGAGTGGCCTACGTACGTTAGAAAAAACATTAATCATTAGTTTTTGGGTTTTATGTGTGTGTATATGGGTGTCTAAGATCTTAATCTATTGTTGGGTGCTTCAAACCATCATGAATTGACACTTAACCTAATGGTTAAAGAGTCTTATGTGAATTTATGGTGAATTCTTACAAGGTATTTTGACATTTAAATACTATAGGATAAGGCTAGAGATGCCAACAAGGTGGAGACAGTCTTTACCATTTCCATCCGAAATTATCTGATAAATTTTGTGTCGATCGTAATTTTGCTCGATATTCGAATGTTAGAAACTTATTTTGAAAACTATCCAAATCGAACTATTTATAGATCTGTTTTTCTATTTTTAAATTTAGTAAAATATTTTTGATTAATGTTCAAATCGATCTGCACCTCTGTCCAAACTACTATGAAATTGGTCATCGTTGGTGCATCCTCCATCAATGCCTCGATTAAAAGCCATCCAAGTCGTTCATTATTCGTTGACTGGCGACGACAAAATCTCACCGCAGACGAAAACCCGAGGAATTCGAAGCCGTCAATCGGCAAGGATTATAAACGCTTCATCATTCGTTGATCGGAGACAACAATCGAAGTTTGATTTTTAATTTAAAATGCTTTGAGAATAGTTCTCTAATTATCCATTAAATCTAATCTTTAATTTTATAAAAAAATTACAATATTAACTTGTTGAAAGCTTAAAATATATTAGACAATAAATTGAAATTTAATACTACCATTACCCATCATAGTTTTAGGTTCTCGTGGAATCAAAATTTTATCCATTTAATTTATGGTCGTCAGATACTTAATAATTAATCTATTATATAGATTTCATTAATAACTAAATATTATAAAATTGGGAGAGGTTTTTCTCATGAAAATAGTTGAGATGCGTGTACCGTACACTTTCGAGAAAAAAAAATCCCCCCCCCAAATCATAAAGTCTAGATCCGCCCCAGACTACGATACTTGTCACTTAATAATAATACTATATTATAATACATCACGTTATGATATACTTATAACTTTATTACTATTAAGTTATAAGTATTGTAATATAAGTAAAACCCTAAATAACATAATACGGGGAAATAGGACAAAAATAAGCGTACCCTGTTATTTTAAGATCATATCTAGTATATATCTTTCTATTTTCAAATATGTATAATTGATTTCCTCCAATAATAATATAATACGATATTAGAATAGAAAATCTTAACTCTTGTATTATACTCCATGCAGCACACGGGCACACACATATAATTATGATTATAATAATAGTATTACTATTAAGTTATAAGTATCTTGATACTTGTATTATAACATAGTAGATATTACATAATACAACTATGTTAACTATGTTAAGATCGTGTATTTCAATCTCGTATTATATAATACAATATAGTGTATTATATTGTTTTTTTTTTGAAGTAGTATTATATTGTTTAGGATTACTAAGGAATGAGTCAGTAACGCGATTGATTATCTAGTGTTGAATTTTTACAATATATAGTTTGTTTTTTTTATTTTTTATTTTGGAAACAATACAACTCATAGTTGATGTTGTATATGGGATAGAAGGGAAATTCTAGTTAGTTTACTTATTATTGTTGATTACATTTTAGGTCGTGCAATGATGCGATAGTGAATCTCAGATTTGAGAATAATGCAATATATTTTTAGGTTGTAATTTTGGCTATAAATGACAGGAGTAAAAAAATCAAATGAAACAGTGAGTTTAGCAAATTCTGCTCTGCATCATTTTTTTTTCTCTCTTCCCAAATACAACTTACTTTATTCCGTTAAATTAATTATCAGTCCCTATTCTTGATCGGAAGATCGGATGAAATTCTGTTCGATTACCATGAGTTATGAGATACCGTGGAAAATAGAGTTTCTGCATTAGTTGAAAATGCAACTGATGTGCAATAGCGCATTGCGAACAGAAGAAGGAGGACAAAAAGGTATTATATTTCATCCACCAAAGGATGAATGTTGAGACATTTGAGTAGATCGAAGGAGCAGCTACCTCAAATGAGGCTTGCACCATTTTGTCGGTGATGACAAGATCAAAAGGGTGCGTCTTCAAACCCTATGACGCCAATATGAGTTGTTGCAAATGGAGAGTACAAAAACTGTTGATGACTACATCAATAGGATTCTTGCCCTAACAAACCAAATGAAGACTAATGGTGAAACACATTCAGAGCAAACAAAGGTAGAGAAGATTTTGAGATTTTTAACTCCCAGATTTGAACACGTTGTTACTGCAATTGAAGACGCCAATGACCTAATGACAATAAGGTTTATTTGGTTTCCCTATTGCCTAAAAGCACATGAGCAACAGATGAATAACAATAAAATTGAAAATCCAATTGAACAGGTTTTACAAGCACAAGCCTCAATTAGTAGCTCACATGGTGGTTCACAAGGCAGAGGCAGAGGACATGGCAATAACTATTCCAACAAAGGTCATGGTGGCCAGCATCATGGAGATACTGACCAAAATAACATTGGTTTCAATCATAATCCGAAATCAAATTCCTCTAGGAAAAAAGGATGTGGTCACGAAGGACGTAGAGGCACATATAATAAATCAAATGTTATAATTGCCACAAGCGCGACCATTATGAAAATGAGTGCAGATCAAAAGGTGACAATCAAGCTGTCAATTGTGCTCAATAAGAGGATTATGACGAACAATATCATTCATTATTAATGGTAGCTACATCAAATGAAACTCCAAACTACCAAACTTGGTATTCAGATACTGGTTGCGCGAATCAGATGTGTGGCTATAAGGAACTATTTGTAGATTTTGATGAATTTTTTCGCACAAGAGTGAAATTTGGTGATGCAAGGTTTGTTCCGGTGATTGGAAAAGGGCGAATTACTATAGCATTGAAGAATGGTCATCACAGGTACATTTCAAATGTTTTCTATGTACCTAATATGAAAAGTAATTTGTAGAGTATGGGACAGTTAACCGAAAAGGGTTTTGTGCTGCACGTCTCTAGAAATCAATTCTTAATTTTTGATAAAGAAAGTAACATGATTCTTGAAACCTTTTTATCAAAAAGTCGTATGTTTCCAGTAGATTTTAATATGGGTGATTTCAAGTGCTTGAATTCTATATGAATGATGAATCATGGTCATGACACTTATGTTTTGGACATTTAAATTTTCAGAGTTTGGAAAATCATTCAAATCATAATTTAGTGAAAGGCTTACCCAACATTTATCACCCTGATCAATTGTGTGAGGATTGTATTTTTGGAAAGAATCACAGGACAACTTTTTTTAAGGAGCCTTGGCGTTCAAAATTTCCTTTGGAGCTCGTTTATACAAATGTTTGTGGCCCAATGAACATATCATTAATTGGAGAGAACAAGTATTTCTAACATTTATTGAGGATTTTTCAAGGAAAAGTTGGAATTATTTATTGAAGAGAAAAAATGAGGTATTTCACTACTTTAAAATATTTAAAGCATTTGTGGAAAGACAGGGTGACAAATTAATCAAGAATGATGTATAGTGATGGAGGAGGTGAGTACAAGTCAAATGATTTCAAAATTCATTGTGAGGAGCTTGGATTGCAACACAACATTACAGTTCCCTACACTCCTCAACACAACGAAGTAGCTGAGAAATAAAGAATATATCAATAATGGATATGGCTAGGAGCATGCTTAAAGCGAAAGGTATGCCAAATTATTTTTTGTTGAAGCTGTTTCATGTGCAATATATTTGTTGAACAGATCACCTATCAAAAGTCTTCCCAACACAACTTCTATTGAGGTATGGAGTGGACTCAAACCCAATGTCCAATACTTGAAGATGTTTGGATCAGTTGCTTATGCTCATGTCCCTAAGGCAACAAGATCCAAGTTGGATGATATGTCAATTAAGGTAATTTTCATTGGATTCAAGCAAGGAGGGTACAAATTGTACAATGCAATGACAAAGAAAGTAATAGTATGTGACGAACCCGACCCAAAACATGGTCCTAAATCGGGGTTCTCACTCAGCATGCAAGTTAAATATGATAACAAGCGGTTTAGTGCTCATATTTAAAAACCATTCAAAACATATGAGAAAGGGGAACCCTTAAAACATAAACAACAGTTTTCATTTAAACATCCAACGAAGTAAAACAACCTGGCCAGTATTTATAAAAATATACAATACAATTTAAACAGCTTTTTAAACAATGTTCCCCTAGGACTCCTGTTCATCTACATGCTGAATAAACAATGCAATAATAAATGACAAAGTGTCGGCGGCTCCCCATGATCAATCAGCTCCCTCTGCTAGCCATCCTGGTGTTGTCCCAAGCTACCTGAAAGATAAATAAGGGTGAGTATAAACATACTCAGTAAGAATCCCCAACCGGGGTACAATACGATACATCAGTCATCTAGCACCTCAACATGCAAGCAAACAGCTATCAACACAGATCATAGCTCAACGAGCTCATAAAACAAGATCTGGAGCCATCGGAAGTCTCTTTCTTCCGGCCTAACTGGGATTGGATACACTGACCAATCCTGGGACATCACCGAGGTATCTGTCACTCGGGGGGAATACACTGATCCCTAGAATGTCCTCAAGGGCCTCCTTGCCCTTGCACTAATCTGGACTTACGGGAGAGTACCCGAAGTCAGGCTCTAACGGAAAGAATGGTGTACTCACGACATTAGCCCGGGAGCTCTCTCCGACTCGCAACTAACGCGCGTGCGCGCGCACACCGCATGCTCTCTCGCAACCGGCGTAAATGCGGGGCCTAAGGGCAAACTACGCGGGCAGTGCACATGCCTATGACTCGGAGCGGTGTCATCGATCACGATGGCGCGAGGCCCTCGGCGCTCATCTGTGCAGCCTGATCCACCGACCTGAAGCTAAGAACCAGCCAAGGTAGGCTTACACCGTTGGCAGGGTTCCGCTCTAGCGGGCTACAAACTAGGCATACGCCAATGAGGTAGCTAAGTCTCATTGGCTGCCGGGAGGGGGGAGAAAAAGCAATGTATGTTATGCTTTGCTCTATATCCACCACTTTGGGACAAAAGTACGTTATGTCCGCTCTCAACCTCAAGCAACGCTTCGCTTTACTCCCGCCAGGGGTGGGGACAAGGTACTTTATGTCCGCTCTCAGCCTCTGGATGATGACAAACCCTACAACTCTATCTAAGAGTACAGAGCAAAAACAATGATTCCTGGCTAGCAAGCAATGACCGACATAAATCACATTACCTAGCATGATACTACAACTTAAGCAGGAATCATAAACATGCTGGCAGAACAAACCTAGCATGGCACTAACATGTAAAATCAGGCAAACATGCTAGCAAGAAATCAATCAACTGCTCTATCAATATCATGTTCATAACAGTAAACAAGCATACAAGGCACAATTGAGATAATATCGCAGGGTCCACACAACCACGGTAAGAAATCCTTACCTGGAACAAGCAGGAAAACAATAATAATAATCACAAATCAACGAACGATCCTCGAGCCTCTAATCGATCTCGAACAGCCTATACATCAAATAAAGCACCCAAATAAACACAATAAAACAACCCAATAAATCCGAAACCAGCAGCCATCCGGGCCAACGAAGAAAAGACTCGAGAAATACCCTCCGAGAAGCCACAAGGCTCGGGCCAACCAAAGACACAACAGCGGCGCGGGCCGGGCGCAGGGTTGGTGGCCGGGCGCAGGCGGGGCGCGCGAGTCGCGCGCGCAGCCAGGTCGGGCGAGGCTAGGCGCGCGGCGCTGGCGCCCGCGCGCCGCTCGACATTGAGGGCGGCGCAGCGCGCGCGACGCAGCGACACGACGCGCATTAGAAACGCTACGCGGGCGACGCAAAGCGACTGTTACAGGGTGCACGGGCTCGGCACGGCGAGCTCTGGCGCACGGACTTCGGCGATCTGCGAGCTCGCGCGGACGGCTGGCGAGGCAGATCTGGCGACGCGCGACGCGACGGACGAGCGACGCGAGGCCGGGCTCGGCACTATGCGACGCGCGCGGCAGGCGAAGGCCGGGCGGCTAGGCTCGCGACCATGGGCGAGCTGGGCGCTGGGGCTGGCTCGGGCTGGGCGGCCAGGGTGGGCGACCAGTGCTCCGGCGGGAGGAGGAGGGTGGGGTCTGGGCCGAGGAGAGAGAAAGGGGAAAATGGAATTTTGGGGAAAAATGGGAAAAAAATAAAGGAAAATGGGATTTAAAAAAAAAAGAAATTTCCTTTTTCTCTTTTATCCTTATCCAAAACCATTTTATCCAAATTTTCCAATTTTCCAAAAATCCTTAAAATCCTTAAATCCCATTTCCCGGCTTTCTCCTTCGAGACCCGACTAAAGCAACCTTTCCAACCAACAAATCTCACTGAAAACAACCTTCCAAATCAACACTGAGGGCCCGGCTCGAATCCCGAAGGAAACACCCAAACAACCATCACTTTGCCCAAAAGCCAAATCACAACCAAACTCCCAAACGAATAGCCCAAACATCTCGGGACTCGCAGCCACCAACAAACAAGCCTCAACAAAGGCAGGAGCTGCCTCGAAGCCCTGAAAAACCACAAATCCTGCCCGGGGAGCAAAAAGACCAAAATACCCCTAAGGGTCAAAATAGCTCTAACGGCCCAACCGAACCACTGAATCTGAACCGGAAGCTCCTCGAGAACCGGGATAGAAAACTGGGCCGTTACAATACTTCCTCCTTATAAGACTTTCGTCCTCGAAAGTCCTAAGACGAAACGACTCTAGGAATACTCCACTGATTCCTAGCCAACTGAACATCTCGGCTAAGACAACACTAGCCCTCTACGAAAACCAAACCCTCTTAAGTTCTCAAAGGCTCAAAGCCACAAAGCTATCCAGTCTACCACAGACTATCTCAACAAAGACTGAGCATGCAAAAAGCACTGCTGCCAAAGACGGGGCAAAACTAACTGAATGGCCACTGCTCCGATCTGCTCAAGGATCTCAGAAGGCCTTACAAACTAGAGGCTCAATCAAAACCCTGCTAATCCAACACTGAACACCTCTCTACGGTGTTACTCTCAACAATCTCACAGACTGGGCACAAGCTCTAAAACTCAACGCCACGCACTGGCGTAACTTCTCTGAATGCCCACACCATTTGTTGACAAACAAAATTCAACTCCACACCATGTCAAGCCAAACAATCGAACCTCTCTCGGTTTCCGTAAACCAAACGGCCTACTCTTACTTCACAAGAGACCAGCGAACCACAAAGCTTGCCTAAAGCCTTAACGAAAAACAATCGAACCACCAACTGGCGATTGATCCAAAAGGCAAACTCTTCCAACAAGCACGAGCTGAAACTTCAGCTACGGCCAACCCTAAATGGCCCAAAACCAGGCACATGCTCCACTCGGCCAAGCCAACAAACTGGAGCCTTTCAACGGCCGAACACAAACTTTTCCATGCAAATCTACTAGCAATTGGCCAAAGAGAACTTTTCCAGGCAAGGGAACAACCAACGTTCCCTCATGGAAAATCTCGGGTTGCAAGGACCAAACCATCACGCAGCCACTAGCAACACAACAGCTTGAGGAGAACAGCCCAAAGGCTAACCAACCAGAGCCACGGCACCACTGTGCCAACTCACTCAACTGAGGCTCCGCTAACGCCAACTGCGAAAGCACAACAACAACAGGAACAAAGCCCGAGAAAGGCTTGCTCAGCAGAACTCAACTCAAGCTCATCGCGAGCAAAGCTCGCCTCCAAGCTACCACTCAACTCTTAAGTCCAACAGGATACTCAAAGGACTTCCTCCTTTTAGCCAAGGCCTAACTCATCTTGCCACTAGAAACTCCATACTCGGAACATCGCAAGGAATACAAACTGACGAGGCTACCTCCAAAGATAACACTCGAGGCTGGCATCCATGGTGCAAATCAACCACCATAGAAACTAGGGGGAAAAACTTCAATCCCCAAAGAACCAACAACTTTCCAACAACAACTCAACTCTTAAACTGGCTGGCCTCCGCTCTTGCGGGAACAAACAACTTTCGTTTGCTAACAACACAATGCAGGGACCCTCTCGCTGGGCTAACCAGTGCGCTACTCTGATCCACTACACAACTCAAGAGCTACGCTGACTCCTCAACGGGAACGATTTCCCAGCAAGCAAACTCTGAAGGGCAGCGAACTTCACACAAGCTCGCTGACTTGCTCAAACCCAAGGCAACAGCAACCAACTCAACTTGGAAGCACACCCAAGGGAAACCTCAACTGATTGGACCACCAATCCAGAACTAGCAGAACTTACTCAACCACCGAGGGAGGGGTCAACTCCCAAAACCTCTTGACTAAGAACAAATCCTCAGGGCAACGCCCTCTGGCTCGAACCGAGCTAGCTTTTGAAACAACAAGAGAACCAAAACTTGGTCAACACCAAGCACCAACTAGCCAACAAACCGGAACCAATTCGGACTCTGCTCCAAACAAGCACTAGCTTGCTAGACTACCAAGTCTGCAAGCAACTCACCCAAGGAACACTGTCTGGGTCTAACCGAGCTCTGGAGAGGCTCTCCACAACCTAGGGATCCTCTGATCACCCTCTGACACTCACGGTCGTCAAACGATCTAAAAGACAACCGGCTACACGGGCACAACCCTCTCCAGCATCTCAACCACGCTGGCCAACTCCAACTTGAAAACCAAGAGGACCGGAGACGCTATAGAATGCGTCATCCTCCTTCTCAAAGCTCAACCACAACAAACCTTCTGCCCAAGGCAAGGATCCGAACAGCTCTCTTAGCCATTACGATCATAAACTGCGCGACTTTGCTACCACCGCTCTTGTTCAGATCCAACTGAACTCTGACCAGGCTAAGGACCAACAAGCAAAACTTGCTTAAACAACAACCCGGCTACGAGCACGACATCCTTACAACCAAAGCTGGGGCACTTGCCAAGAACCAAAGCCTTGATAACTCAAAGATTGAGCACTGGCTCCTCAACACGAACCTCTCGTGGTTTCCCAAACATAAACCACGGAACGAGCTACACAAAAGTACACCGGGGTGTACAGCTCCAACCAGATACCCTAAGATCCAATGCCAACAAGGCTCTCACACAGGGCAACTTTTGCCTCCAACAGAGCCACTACTAACCAAGGAGCAACAAGAGTCCAAACCCACTCGGGGTCGACTCACCACGAAAGCCACATTGGCCAACTCACTCTACAAGAGCGCATCCATACCAAGCAATCATACCTCAAGCCAATGTGCTCACTAAACGCTCCGAACAGCCATCCAACTCATGGCACTAACACTGGATCAACCACGCATCCTCGATGCCAACACTACCCATACTAGGGTAACTCAAAGGGGTAGCCGAATCATGCTACCATCCACTGGCTCACAGGCTCACAACACAGGCGCGAGAACTCTAACGCGCTAGCTCTTAACAGCCTACAACATCCTTTGGTACCCAACTCTCGGCGACACTGGAAAGCTCCTACTTTCCCTCGAAAACCTCATACTTGTAGTCCTCTGACTACCACCGAGCTAGATCTCTTATGCAACCCAAACAGGTGCAACCTCAGGAAAAAGGGTACAAGACTAGCGGGGATGCTGTACTCTGGGCGGCTACGGAATCACCTGCACAACAGGGCCAACTGGCCTCAATCTAGGCCTCCTCTCAAATCCTGGTGCCAACAAGCACTACATCCTTTACAACACAAATCAGCCTTAAACGAGCTTTATGCCCCTCTGAGGAAAGGTCACACTCCAAGTGACGGGGCAATGGCACTCAGCACAAGAGTCCAAACACTCGAGTAGCCTAATCTCTGACATCTCGCCTAACAGACATGCCAAGGCCTACTTCTGCATCCCACTCGATGCTCAACAAAGCTCAGGCTAACTTCTGCATCTCACTCGATGCTCAACAGAAGCTCATCCAACTCCTCGGGTGGCAACAACTAGTTCCACACTGGGAACATCCAAATAAAAAGAGTGTTCCACTCTACTAGCCCGCTGAAATCCACAAACGGATCAAACCCTGGCAAGAAAACTCCATACTACACCCTGGCTACGAGGACACTGAAAGAACTGGCTGCCAAACGACAGCAGGCTTGCAAGGGGGCAAAGATGTCTCTACATCTGCCTCAAGCCACTAACACGGCAACTTGCCAATCAATCGGGCGATTGGTGGAGACTCTGCTAGTCCACCTTCCTCAAGGGACTACCACCACCAACTGTTGTACCAAACAACACAGGAACGGCACATCTCGGCCTCTGAACAGCAGGGCATCCCAACACACGGATGCTAAATTCAAACCTGGCCAACTGCTTTACTACTAGCAGCAGGACTTTCCAAACAACGAGCTCTACATGCATCCACTTGCCAAACTGGGCAGCTCCATCAACGCCAACAAACTCGATGGCAAAAACCTGCTGATCATGCCCTCCCGGGAACTTCCGGAGCTACTGGGGGGAAACTGCTGAAATACTCTGACAGTTGGGCTATCTGTGCCCGGTACTCCTCACTGCGCGCTACAAACTGCGCATGGGTCTCCGCTCTCTCATAGCTAAAGACCTGCCATCAAATCTCTCATGGCTGGAGCACACTCTGCTCAAGGAGTCTCACTCTGAGGCGTGCTAACCTCTACCCCCTCCACTTGGCAACTCAACTACCAGGGCCAACTCTGGCCAACGGGTCTAACAATCCTGGACGCGGCCTCATCATCAATACAATCAGTCCAACTCCTCGGTCAGACATGCCAAACGTCCTGCTTCTCTGAGTGCGATCAACACACTAGCGATCTGCACGAAGCACCTCCGCCCTCTCACTAGGGGAAAAGCAACAACTGGGCCACAAATGGCCTACGGGAGTCTAAACTCTGCCTCCCTCTGGGTGCGATCGACACACTGGTGATCTGCACAAAGCATAAATGCTAGCCCACACTGGGGCTCTCACTGCTCATCAAACTGCTCGCACTGCGGAAAGTTGGCATGATGGCTCTCTAAGCCCAAACCAACAAAGAGTCAGAACCTACTCGTCTCCGCTCCACAACTCTACACAAGGCATAAAAGCTAGATGAAAAGTATTGTAAATTCTTACCCCTTAGCTTAATTGAACTCAGAAAAACCTGGCGGCCGTGAAGTGCTGATGATCATGGGAGCAAACAACCTACAAAGCAGGTTAGTCTACAGAATCTATGACTCTGTGCTCTGATACCAACTGTGACGAACCCGACCCAAAACATGGTCCTAAACCGGGGTTCTCACTCAGCATGCAAGTTAAATATGATAACAAGCGGTTCAGTGCTCATATTTAAAAACCATTCAAAACATATGAGAAGGGGGAACCCTTAAAAACATAAACAACGATTTTAATTTAAACATCCAACGAAGTAAAACAACTCGCCAAAGATTTATAAAAATATACAATACAATTTAAATGACTTTTTAAACAATGTTCCCTAGGACTCTGTCCATCTACATGCCAATAAACAATGCAATAATAAATGACAGAGTGCCGGGCGACTCCCCTGGATCAATCAGCTCCCTCCGCTAGCCATCCTGGTGTTGTCCCAAGCTACCTGAAAGATAAATAAGGGTGAGTATAAACATACTCAGTAAGAATCCCCAACCGGGGTACAATACGATACATCAGTCATCTAGCACCTCAACATGCAAGCAAACAGCTATCAACACAGATCATAGCTCAACGAGCTCATAAAACAAGATCTGGAGCCATCGGAAGTCTCTTTCTTCCGGCCTAACTGGGATTGGATACACTGACCAATCCTGGGACATCACCGAGGTATCTGTCACTCGGGGGGAATACACTGATCCCTAGAATGTCCTCAAGGGCCTTCTTGCCCTTGCACTAATCTGGACTTACGGGAGAGTACCCGAAGTCAGGCTCTAACGAAAAGAATGGTGTACTCACGACATTAGCCCGGGGGAGCTCTCCGAACCGGCAACTAACGCGTGTGCGCGCACACCGCATGCTCTCTGCAACCGGCGTAAATGCGGGGGCCTAAGGGCAAACTACGCGGGCCAGGTGCATGCCTATGACTCGGAAGCGGTGTCACTGATCACAGTAGCGCGAGGCCCTCGGCGCTCATATGTGCAGCCTGATCCACCGACCTGAAGCTAAGAACCGGCCAAGGTAGGCTTACACCGTTGGCAGGGTTCCGCTCTAGCAGGCTACAAACTAGGCATACGCCAATGAGGTAGCTAAGTCTCATTGGCTGCCGGGAGGGGGGAGAAAAAGCAATGTATGTTATGCTTTGCTCTATATCTGACCACTGGGGACAAAGTACGTTATGTCCGCTCTCAACCTCAAAGCAACGCTTCGCTTTACTCCCGACCGGTGGGGACAAGGTACTTTATGTCCGCTCTCAGCCTCTGAATGATGACAAACCCTACAACTCTATCTAAGAGTACAGAGCAAAAACAATGATTCCTGGCTAGCAAGCAATGACCGACATAAATCACATTACCTAGCATGATACTACAACTTAAGCAGGAATCATAAACATGCTTTGTGCGTAACAAACCTAGCATGGCACTAACATGTAAAATCAGGCAAACATGCTAGCAAGAAATCAATCAACTGCTCTATCAATATCATGTTCATAACAGTAAACAAGCATACAAGGCACAATCGAGATAATATCGCAGGGTCCACACAACCACGGTAAGAAATCCTTACCTGGAACAAGCAGGAAAACAATAATAATAATCACAAATCAACGAACGATCCTCGAGCCTCTAATCGATCTCGAACAGCCTATACATCAAATAAAGCACCCAAATAAACACAATAAAACAACCCAATAAATCCAGAACCAGCAGCCAATAAATCCGGGCCCAACGAAGAAAAGACTCGAGAAATACCCTCCGAGAAGCCACAAGGCTCAAAGCAACCAAAGACACAACAGGCAGGCCGGACGCAGGGGGTTAAGTGGGCCGGGCGCAGGCGCGCGGCGCGAGCGCGCGCGCGCAGCAGCCGGGCAGGCAAGCGCGCGCGCGCGCTCGACACAGAGAGGGCAGCCAGCGCGCGCGCGGCGACACCACGCAGCGTTATAGGGGCTTGCGCGCGGCGACGCAAAGAGATCGTTCACGAGTGCACGCGGCTCGGCGCGAGCGAGCTGTGAGCGCACGGACTCGGCCGATGAGTCACGAGCTCGCGCGGACGGCTGGCGAGGCAGATCTGGGCGACGCGGACGCTTACGAGACGAGCGACGCGAGGGCTGGGCTCGGCACTGTGCGACACGGCAGGGCGAGCTTGGCAGCTAGGCTCGCGACCATGGGCGAGCTGGGCGCTGGGGCTGGCTCGGGCTGGGCGGCCAGGGTGGGCGACCAGGGGCGCTCGGGCAGGGAGGAGGGCTGGGGTTGGGCTGGAGGAGAGAGAAAGGGGAAAATGGAATTTTGGGGAAAAATGGGAAAAAAATAAAGGAAAATGGGATTTAAAAAATAAAGAAATTTCCTTTTTCTCTTTTATCCTTATCCAAAACCATTTTATCCAAATTTTCCAATTTTCCAAAAATCCTTAAAATCCTTAAATCCCATTTCCCGGCTTTCTCCTTCGAGACCCGACTAAAGCAACCTTTCCAACCAACAAATCTCACTGAAAACAACCTTCCAAATCAACACTGAGGGCCCGGCTCGAATCCCGAAGGAAACACCCAAACAACCATCACTTTGCCCAAAAGCCAAATCACAACCAAACTCCCAAACAAATCCTGCCCGGGGAGCAAAAAGACCAAAATACCCCTAAGGGTCAAAATAGCTCTAACGGCCCAACCAACCATCGACCAACCTAAGCTCCTCGAGAACCGGGATAGAAAACTGGGCCGTTAGAATACTTCCTCCTTATAAGACTTTCGTCCTCGTAAGTCCTAAGACGAAACGACTCTAGGAATACTCCACTGATTCCGAGAAGCCACAAGGCTCGGGCCAACCAAAGACACAACAGACAGCCGACGCCGCAGGGTCGGGCCGGGCGCAGGCGCAGGCAAGCGGCGCTGGGCGCAGTCGGGCGAGGCGAGGCGCGCGCGCGGCGCGGAGAGCGGCTTCAAAGCGCGGCGCGCGCGCGCGCTCGACACGAGGGAGGGCGCTACGGGGCGAGCGACACGACGCACTAAAGGGACGCGCGCTCGGGCGGCGACGCGCGCGCGATCGCTATAGAGCGCCGCGGCTCGCACACGGGCGAGCTATAGGGCGCATGAGACTTCGCCATGCAAGGCGAGCTCGCGTGGGGACGGCCTGGGGGAGGCAGATCTGGGCGACGCGGACGGGACGAGCGACACGAGGGCTGGGCTCGGCACTATGCGACGCGACAGGGCGAGCTTGGCGGCTAGGCTCGCGACCATGGGCGAGCTGGGCGCTGGCCGCTTCGGGCCGGTCGGCCGGTGGGCGACCGTGGGCCGCCGCGAGAGAGGAGGGTCAGGCCTGGGCCGAGGAGAGAGAAAGAGGAAAATGGAATTTTGGGGAAAAATGGGAAAAAAATAAAGGAAAATGGGATTTAAAAAAAAAAAGAAATTTCCTTTTTCTCTTTTATCCTTATCCAAAACCATTTTATCCAAATTTTCCAATTTTCCAAAAATCCTTAAAATCCTTAAATCCCATTTCCCGGCTTCCTCCTTCGAGACCCGATTGAAGCAACCTTTCCAAACAACAAATCTCACTGAAAAAAACCTCCCAAATCAACACTGAGGGCCCGGCTCGAATCCCGAAGGAAACACCCAAACAACCATCACTTTGCCCAAAACCCAAATCACAACCGAACTCCCAAACGAATAGCCCAAACATCTCGGGACTTGCAGCCACCAACAAACAAGCCTCAACAAAGGCAGGAGCTGCCTCGAAGCCCTGAAAAACCACAAATCCTGCCTGGGGAGCAAAAAGACCAAAATACCCCTAAGGGTCAAAATAGCTCTAACGGCCCAACCGAACCACTGAATCTGAACCGGAAGCTCCTCGAGAACAGGGATAGAAAACTGGGTCGTTACATAGTAAGTCGTGATGTTACATTTGCAGAATACGAGGTATGGGATTGGAATACAACAGGTGACATAGACTCAACAAAACGTTACATTTGTGTTTTGAATGAGGATGCACATGTAGAAGATAGTGTCAATGAAGAAACGCCTGAGTTCAACCAGAAGTTGCAACTCCAATTGCAACTACTATGGAAAGGCCAAGAAGGGAGCGACGATAACCTGCACATCTTCAAGATTACGAAGTTAATCTCAATGATGAGGTTGATAATGATGGAGAATTAGTCCACTTTACTTTTCTTGCAGATTCAGAGCCCATTGAACTTGAAGATGCCATTAAAAATCCTAAATGGCAACAGGCTATGAACAAAGAATTGATGACAATTAAGAAAAATAATACATGGAAGTTGACTCATCTTCTAAAAGAACTCAAAGCAATTGATGTGGAGTGGGTGTATAAAATCAAAGTGAAAGAAAATGGTGAAATTGACAAATACAAAGCAAGGTTGGTGGCGACGGGATTTAAGAAAAGATAAGGCTTCGATTATGAAGAAATATTTTCTCATGTAGCACGAATGGAAACTGTGAGATTAATCATTTTTTTAGTTGCACAAAAGCAATGGAAAATTCACTAGATGAACGTCAATCGGCGTTTCTTAACGGCTCACTTGCCGAGGAGGTTTATGTAAAACAACCACCTAGTTTCAATAAAAGCATATCCATACACACAAAGATGTACAATACAATACAAAAGTTCAAAGAAATTCAATCTTCTTGTTCAAAGTCGAATATGTAAAGTGTAAAATAATAACAAAGGAAGTAGATAAGAAGGTACATGAATAACATTTTCGTAAGATGTACTTGGATGACATTCTAATAAAGGAACATTTTTCTTTGATATTTTGTTCATGTCGATATGGTAACATTCAATTTCCAACTTTTAAATCCAAGAATATTTTATGCTCTTTATCATGGCATGAACATAACCGATAGGTCTCTACATCTATACATGTATTTTATGACATTAAACATGTCTAGATACATGTACTTATTACCACCACCTGGGGATGTGGGATGTAGCTGTATGTACATCGATAACTTACGTTTGTACCCTATAATTACATACAGTCTCATACATTCGCCAAATGGGTCACTTATTATAATACTTTTGAAGTAAATTTTTTAGCTTACCTTGTTAAAATAGATCAGCATGATCATTTGTAGTTTAAGATTATAGAAAATAAAATATTTATTAAAAAAACAGATAAAAAATCGTTAATATTGAATCCCAACAAATTGGGGGATCCTTTTTGTTGATTGTCAATATATATATATATATATATATATATATATATATATATATATATATTTTAATAAATCGGTAGCATACCTATTTTAGGGAGAGGGAAGGATGTATTGGTTGGAGGAAGGGAACCTTAGCCTTGGACTCGCCAAAGGTGCATGGACCCTTCGTGATGAAGAAAAACAGTATGGGAAAGGGTAAAGTTGAGCTTCGAGGGTAGAGGGGTATGTTCGTCGTTGTTTAGTTGCTCTTTATTATCACTCGAGGTTAGAGAGAATAAAGGGAGGAAAAACAACGTTTAGTGGTTCTTCACTAAGCAAGAGAAGTTTTAGAGGGGATGTCAAAGGTCACACTTTTCCCTATACATGAATCATGGTTGGGAGCCACATTCATGTGGCTACCATTTTTTTTTCTTCCTTTTTTCCTACACATTTTCAAATTCCAACAATTCTCAATTTTGGCTCATGGGGAAGAGTGGGATAGGTGAAATTTCTTCAAAAATCTTTTCCACTTTATGGTTGATAATAATAGTAATTATAATTATTCTTTTTCATTAAAGAAAAATCTATTCGTTAGAATATTTGACCAAAGTAATATTTTTAGTTGCTTTCATCAATAATTTTGACTTTTTAAACGATTTTAGGTCTAATTTGTTATAAAAACAAATTGTGTTTATTAATTAATAAAATAATACAATACACTATAATGGTATAAAAGTCATTTAATGTAATGACCCGACTCCCTAAAGACTCTAGTGGGACGTTACTCATGCATGAATTTAGAAAACAATTAAGGTAAAAATCAGCACGACATGCATTCTCATTTAGTGGAAACAAAACAGATATTTCAAAAACAAGAGAAAAAGAACATCGGAGGTCAAGGTTTTCGGGATCCCAAAATTCATAAAACAGATACGGTAAAAACAAGTCTAAATAACTGAGTACGACAATAATGCGGAAGAGAAAAGAGAAAAGAGACGTCGTGTCCATGATCAAGTAACTCTGCAGTCAGCCACCTCGGTGCGCTCCCATACTTGAAAGATATAAGTGGTTGACTACATATATATACCCAGTAAGAAGTTCACTATGGGGGAAATCATGCAAGTTCCAACAAGACTCGAATAATCGAGCTATGAACACAATACCAACCAAAACAAGGTCATACCACTGATCCACGCCTAGGTCAACAATACCCGTACCGCGACCAACGGGGCTTGTGCAAAAAGCCAACAAGTCTTCTGACCTATGTCAGGAAAGGATTGCGAGTGAGAGTAACACATAGTTTCTCTGAGCCTTGGATCGGACACGTCACATACCGTGCCCACGCAGACATACGCGAATGTCTCGGGGTAGCCTGACCATTGTTAGAGACCCCACCACGAGGGAGAGGAACACACAACATCCTTGAACCTCGGGCAAGACAACGACGCTCAGGTCGTGTCAGCAAGGGCATGCAAGAATGTCGTACAAAATCACATGAACTCGTCAGAAAGGTGCCACGAGTGAGAGACTAACCACACAGAATCCCAAAACCTCGAGCAATAGGCACACCCACAGGCATTCCTCCACGCTGTCATCTATTACAATGGCCTCTTCCAAGAGGTGTGTAAAAGTCGGCGAGTCATGATCGCCCGTCCGTCCCACGTCATCGGCCGTTATCGTAGGTGTCAGGGTCAGGCGGGTCATGCTCCGCCCTCCTTCCCACGTACACAACGGAGAGAAAGTAAGGTAAACATGGCACATACAATCCACACGGGTGAAACCGAAGCGGGAAACATGAAGTTAAAGAAGGGCACACAGGTCCAACAACTAACACGAGAATACAACATGGTTCATGATTTAAAAGCAATGCAAGCAACGCTAAGTACATGTTCCACAGTCAAACCAGCATTTAACATTAGGGTTAAGATCATAAACACGCATCACGGGAATCCAGATAAAATTATCCATATCATGCCTCATAACAAGCATGAACATAAAATTAAAAAAATAATCGAACATGCATTTTTATCGTGCCATAGCTCAGAGCACCCTAGTCATGTCATTACTTGCTATGAAATGGCCACACCCAGCTCATAGTGACTCCCCTTACCTCTCTGACAACTCAATCGAACTCTGAATCAAACTCTGTTAGCTAAGATTGAACCCGGGTCACCTAAACATAAAAACCACGCCGAAAGTTCATCAGGGACACGTTAAACAAACCACAAAGGGGATTAGTATCACGGAAACGAGGAGAAGAAACTGTCTGGACACCTCGCCAGAGCACGGCGGCGCGTGGCGACAAGACAAGGCGGTTCATACCTCATTTCAAATTTCTTGGTCTCTAGGTCACGGATCTGGTCTCGTATTTTCAATCGGAGTCTCCTAGCCTCGACAATCTGCAAAAAGAAGAAGAGGATTTCAAAATCATAATCTCGTTGGAATCCATGGAGAAAGAGGAGAACCAGCTGAAGAGAAAGCCTACTAATGAAGAAGAAGCAAGGGATGATGCGAAAGAGGCCGAACGAATCTCGAACTTCCTCAAAACGTGACGATGCTAACAGCGACAACAACCATGAACTCGGCTAGTCAGAGAGTGACAACGGCTCATTTGCAACGAGGTGGTGTTTTCTGATGGTGCGAGAGTCGACGTCGAAGGGAAACACGACAGCTGAGGCTATTCCCAGTGGTGTGTGCGTGTGTCGGCGTCGAAGGAGACGCAGCTGGTTGGACGGCTTGAGGCGGATAGAACCACTGCTGCGGCGACTCGACGGGAGGGTAGGACGCGAGCTGGTGGTGGGGACGTAGCCACTGGCGACATGTGGCGTTGAGAAGTTGTGGACGGTCGGATGAGAGACATGTGGCGGCGGTGGTTGGAGGCAGATGGCAATGGAAAAGGGGCTGCCTGCTAGTGTTGGTAGGCGAATCTCAAGGAGAAAAAGGGAAGGGTGTTAGACGGCTGGGATGGTGTGAAGGGAGGGGGCATTTGCTACCAAATAAATATAAATAAATAAATAAAAACATTCTAATTATGGAAAAACCCTAAAAAAACCCTAAAGACCCACACATCACCACCTCAAAACTAGACAAAAGCAAGGAACATTACCAACACACAAGGCATAAAATAAAATGGCATTAAAATGCTAAGTAACAAGATAACAAGGGAAAACCACACAATAATGACATTAATTAAAATTATAGAAGGATCATAATATTAATGAAATAACCTAAGATAATCAAGTAAATTTTAAACATTTTAATTGACATTAATTAATATGTTCAATTGAAAGCTAATTAAAATTTTAGATGAATAGACATTTGTTAAATATTTTTAGCTATACTCTAGTTGATCTAAAACAAAAAAGGGTCATATCCCACTCCCACCCTCACATCCCACTCCAAACATCTTTTGCACATGCCAGAGTTGTTGCCATTCATTTAAGAAAAAAAAAATCTCAAATTTAGTTACAAATGACATTCCATATGTAGGAAAAAGAGGGAAACATAAGGCTTGTTTGATAAGGTTCTTGTTTCCTATTTCTTATTTTTTAGAAACAAGTTTGTTTGATAATTGTTCTAGCTTCTTATTTCTCAAATAAAAAAGAACGTTTCTTAAAAAAGGTGAAAAAGTGAGAAACTACCCAAAGTAATTTCTTTGATTCCGTTTCTCTTTTTTTAAACCTAAAGTATCTTTGAACATATATAAAAAAAGAGTAAAACTCTCCTATACATTTCATGTGTAGGAGAGCCCTACACTTTGAGTATGTGGCACCATTGGGTGCCACAAAAAAAATATCTTATAAATGAAAAAAATAAAATATAAAGGAATTTTTGTGGCACCGATGGTGCCACGTCATCAAATTGTAGGGCTTCCCTACACATCTATGTGTAGATGAGTTTTACTGTATAAAAACAAAAGCGCACCTATATAAGATAAAAAGAGTTTGGCCTAGTGGTGCTTCAACAAACTACTTTTCTTTATGACCATTTACACTCAAATTTACATTTATTTTAATATATAATAGCGACTAAACAATATATAATTGAATTAGATTTGAGTCAACATTATTTTACACGAATGTCTTTTTTTTTTTTTGAAAATCTTATGTGAATGTCCTTGAAAGATAACATTACATATTATATATTCCATTAATTTTGAATACAATTTATATGTATCAAATAATGTATATTTTTTATAATTATTTTTATCTGCTTGCATATGATACATTATTGGTTAAAAAGTTACTCTTTTTTCTTTTTTCTCCATACCCATTGTTTTTCTCAATTTATATACATTTAATATTGCTTTCATATTTTACAATTAATAGCACCATTTTCAGAGTAATATAATCGTTATATATTTGAGTGAATATCAAACTATATAAATGATTAAGTAAACATAATAGATAATTTTTTTTATAAAATTTTTATTTATATTAAATTGTATATATTTTTAAAACCATTTTAATGAATTTTTAATGCATATTATATATTTTTATACTACATTATCTTAACTTTTTTTCAAAAAAATTATAATTAAAAATTTTTAATATAAAAATAATAAAAAATGAGAAAAGAGAAATTGTTATGAGACAAGTTTTGTTATGTTTCTTATTTTTTATAAAAACAAGAAACATAAATAGTTATCAAACACATTCTTGTTTCTTATTCTAAAAAAGTTAGAAATAAGAAAAAAAAATAGGAACTAAGAAACAAGAAACGAGAAACCAAAAACAAGAAGTTATCAAACGAGACCATAGTTTTCTTTTGTATTTAGTTAAGTTACCTGTCACGTTAAATGGTATAATAATAATTAAGGGTGTTCATCGATCTATCAGAGTCTGTTTTTGGCTAAATCCACGCCCATCACCGACATATCGGTACTCATTATACAATTATATTATATGTTATTGGTACAATATTGTGTATTAATATAGTATTATTGTTAATGATAATACCATATAATTATTAATATCTATGATTATGATTGATTTTTTTTTTTGCCTATAGTAAATATTTTTTCAATTTGGCCCATTCTTAAAAAAGCCCCTAATTTTAATTCATAAAAAGCCTCATATTTTTTTTAATATAAAAAGTTTCATGTAAACATATTTCTAAATTATAAAAAATAATTTAAAAAATTTGCAAAGGAAAAATAACAATAAATTAATAACAAATACTAGATTTTAGCTTTAATATAGTTATAAAGATTAAATTTCGACATTTAAAAGTAAAATAATCAAAATAGAGCAAAATAAAAATGAGGCATTTTTAGGAGTAGGCTAAATTGGAATACCATATGTAAATTATAAGGTATAAATAAAACATAATATTGTATTAATATACAATGTACTAATAATATATAATAATGTATTAATGATACAAAGTACTGTATTAATACTTTAAATTATGTCGTACGATGAATATTAATTATACCGTATATTTGACTATTGATACAAATATTTTCAAAATTTATCTAGATCTCCAATTATTTTGTTAAATTGGACTATCCTTCACAATTTTCCAATAAAAAAATGCATAACACTTTAGTTATTTAGATGTTAATATTTGTGTGGGTGTGTGTGAGAAACAAAATTTTATGAAGTTTTTTTTAATTAAGTAAAAATATTTTTTTTTTCTTCCACTTTTTGTGAGGAAAAATATTTTACCTAACATCATATTTTTATTTGCTTTTGCTTTCATCTTTGTGTTTAGAAAAATAACTATTACTTCCTTTAATAAAAAAAATCAGCCTTATTACTTCTTATTTCTTTCCTTCGTAGAAAAATATATTTTTACAAATTTCATATAAATATTCAAGATAGTAATCCATTTTTAAAAATAAATTTAGTCCAAAATTTTAAACTTTATTATTTATTTTTTTAATTCAAGCTACTAATATGATTAAAAGAAATACTTCTCTATTCGTTGTTTATGTAGCATCACTTAATACCACAATTTTTTCTCATTTAAAAAAAAATCAACAAAAAAGTAAAAATAAAAAATTGTGACTTTAAATTCCACATGAACAAGTAGAGTCACTCTACTTGTTAGGAGTATTTCTTTATGATTAATAATAAAATATAAAACTAAAAATTAACTAATAATTCAATAGGATATATATATATATATATATATATATATATATATATATATATATATATATATATATATATATTTGTTACAGCTTAGAAGTTTACATGTGTGTTAATGAACTAAAATGAGTAATTTTTCAAAATCAATGAACTAAAATGTCATGAATTCCAATTTTTCACTTAAGCTAAAAAAAAGATAAAATAATTATGTAGATCAATTAACATCAATTAAAGTGAATATCTATAATTCATAAACTCTAAATCATATATACCTTTTCAAAAAAAAATTACTTCATATTCTATTGACACCAATTTTCTAAGTTCCTATAGGAAGTGGAGAGAATTGAACCCAAGACCTCTTGGTTGTTGAACACTTATGCCAGCTGAACTACTTTATTTGTTGACAACTTAGATTGCCAAAATTAAGTAGATAACCATCATAAACTGTGTATTCTCTTGGAACATTAAAATTGCAAGCTCTTGTGCCTAAATTTTATATTATAATAAAAACAACTTTAGATTCTTCTCAGGGAGGCTTGCCGGAAGAATTAGATGCACTGAATACAAACAATAGAGCATCTTAACATTACAATCTTTATATTGTTAGAAACCTCATAAAACAAGATTTAATATCCACAATTTTATTAATAGTAGTTCTTTTTGCTTGACCAAAATCGGACTAATAAAGAAATGTGCACACTCCTAACTGCAGACGAATTTAAGTTCTACAACTTGAAAGATGGCAATTTGTTTGGTCGCTGACTTCTCATGCCTTCGGGTTGAATTCGTTCGTCGCTAAAAATACAGAGAGTAGGCAAAAAAAAAAAAAAGCTAAACAAATGCGCAATTCATATGAAGGTGATTGGCAGCCCACAGCTAGAAATGTGATCAACTAACTAATAATCAGTTCAGCTCTTACTATGGAGTGAAACAAACAAAGCAAACCTCTTCAACAACAAGAAGAATTTCACCAGTCCTCGAGTTGCATTCCTCCTTTAACATGAGTGGACCTCTAAACTTTGCCGATGCCGAGTATTATCTACAAGCTTCTATAATCTATTACAGTGACTTCATCCTCGGGTGCGTCTAGGTCTTGATAACTGCAAGATATTTGTTGTTAGTTAACAAAATGAACAGCTTTCTCTAGCTTCAGGATGGATCCTGCAAATATACCTATACCAAGAAGCATGTATTGAATTGAAGAAATGCAAGTTCTTTTCACTGCACAGCCTGATGAGGCGTTAGTTGGTCGCTTAATATATATAGTTATATTATAATTCTCTATACAGAATCAGAATTCCAACGACTATAAATATAGTTCCAAAATATTCCTTCACTTTTTTTTGGATTCAAGGGCATTATTTTCAAATGTTTCTATGAGCTGGATGTACAGATTGTTTACCGTACCTAAGTACAACAAATGTATGCCTACGAAAGCAACACTTCAAATGGGAAAAAAGAGCAATGTACAGCAGCTAAAATCTATACCAAAATATACCTTCGTATTCGACGAGGATCCTGTCGAAAACCTGAAGATAGTGCAAGAATTGGGCCAGATCCATTTCTACCACCGCCCTCAAAAGGTGGACCTCCTTGTTCACGCAACATTCTCATTGCAACTTCAGGTGGAGCAGGGACAAAAGGACCTAATGGACTGGGAAAAAACATAACATGTAAGATCATCAGGAACGCTAAGGACAGAAAAGAGCTGAGCAGAGTTATAAGCCAACATACCCAGCACCAGGAACGGGCATAAGCACTGGCGGTGGAATTTCAGAGGCAAAGGGAGCAATATGTCTTCCTTGTCCTCCAAAAGTATCAAACCTAGAATCGTCAAGATTTCCACCATCCATGACATCATCTGTTGATTGGAAATCACTTGATTGTGGGTTCTCAGATCTATCAAGTCCATCACCCCCATTAGCCCGATTATCACGGTCCCTGCGATTGCCTCTATCATCCTTCAACCGACCATCTAAATTCATCCTGCGTCTCTGTGGCTTGTCTTTCTGCATAAGATAATTGCTTCTTGATGAATTAAAAATCTAAGAACGTAAAATACACAATATGAGGGCACAAGGGAAAATTCCTCATTCTAACAAAATAATAGCTAAGTCTGGATAAAAAAGAAAAAGTGAAAGCAGAAAAGGAAAATATAGATTCTATACCTAATATGTTGCTAGACTGCACCACATTACATTGTCAATAAACAAAACAAAACAAAACAAAAAACACTTCATATTCTACTTACGAGGCATAAAAATCAACAGGAAACACCAATCCCCAACTAAATAACACCTAACTGACATTCTAATGGGCTTTATACAATATTCAATAAGAGCAGGAATGTCACAGACTCGCACACAAAACTTGGGGAAACAACTTCACCTACTATTCTTCTGTCCTTTATGTACACATAGCGAGGTTTATTTACTATTCATTGGTCACATGCATGCATTATAAACATACCGGAAGTGATTGTTGCATAACAGGTGTCCCACCAGGAGCATCTGCATCACTGTGAAGGATTAAGGTTAGTCAATGACATGTTACATTAATAGTGAGGTAGAATTGCTATCAGAAATTTCACTCACTTCATGTAATTTTGGAAATACAGCTCTTCACGCACTTTTGAAGTCAACTCGATCAAAAGCTCTGGGTGTTTTAAGTTAAGATGCTTATATACAAACTCGGGGGCATGAAACAGCTTAGTGCAACCCTTGGCTCCACAGCCATACTTCCATCCATATTTTTCATCTCTTATCTTACGAACATATGGCTCAAAAGCTTCATGAGCAGCAGCCTCTATTTTATCCTTGGCAGTCATTGCTTCCAACGGATCTTGACCTCTCAATCTCTCTTGCCAACGCAAATCAAGTTTCTTCTCCCACTCATCTGCACCAGCCATGTTTGAGTTCTTTCTCTCTTCAATTACATGACGTAGACCCCTTGGTTCTCTTGTCTCAACCATTCCATAGTAATCTAAGCCATGGATACGCCAAAGATATGTGAGGAGCGTATCCAGAAGCTCAACACCCTCCAAGCCTTTGACAGTTGTCAGCCCTCGTATGATTATGACTGGGCCAGAAGAGCCACCATGTGCTTTATCCCGACCTACTTTGTCACTATCAGAACCACATAAAATATTTTCTTTAACACCTTTTTCAGCATCGAGTTTATGCACAAGAGCTTGAGCCTGTTCAATATCAATTTGAATTCGTCTTGGTTCAGAACTAACATGGTGGGCCTTAGGCGCAGAAGAAAGAAGATCCATTTCCTTTGTTGGCCCTCTACCATGACGCCTTCGTTTGCCATCATTGTCGGCTTCATCATCTGAATTTGGTTCACTAGTCTGCCCTGATTTATTTGTAGCTGCTCCACTTATCCCGGGACCTCTGCATCATAAAATAGAACATTGATTTACCACCACATTTGAAGTTTACTGAATCCAAACATAATTGGTAAAAGTCCAATCTTACAAGTCCAGTGTTCCACTTTGCAGATCAAGCAAAAATTCCTTGGCAGTTCTTTGTGCAAGTTCGTTCCTCCTTAACACACCAACCAAATATTAGAACCACCACAATGAAAAAAAAAAGTTAAAAAAATCCAATTTCATGTCCACTAATTTAATGATGGTAAAAATATGAAAAATTAACCACAACTATAAGAATTCCATCTTTTGGGGAAGATGATCAGAAAAACACCTTTCGATGACAGTAACTAGGTTGGTAGGATGATATTTGTCTCTCAACCTATATAGATAAAAAGAGATTAATTAGGGGGAAAGAAAATAGAAAGGAATTTCAGATGTAAAAAACAAGTACCATTCTTCATCTTTATGGGAATCAAAAAAGGTTTGTTTCTGAGTTGTAATATACTCTGACTTGTATTCTTGATATCTGAAATCATCAATACCAAAGTCAGTCCACAAAAATAGAAAAAACTAAACTAATTTGATTAAAAAAAATAAAACACGAGTATACCTGCGTTCAGCTTCCGCAGGCAGTATATCATCTTCAAGCTCTTGAATAAATTGTTTGTATGTCATCAAGCCTTCTCTGAATCATGTATCAACATTGGATTGAAAATAAAGTTAAAAGATGAAGATTAAGTGATATGCTGATGCCTTGTTTCAAAACTGGCGATTCCTTGTTTCGAGACTTTTGAACAGTGAGAAAATTTTGGAAATGCCTTGTTTCAAAACTTACGCTATTGTTAAATAACTATTTTATCTGAAAGTTTGATGCATTATTTAGTGATGAAGTTAAACCAGCATTGCAAAGAATTTTTTGGGAATTCCTCCTTTCTACTTTCAACTGGCAGACAACCCTCTATAATCCATATGGACCATAAATAACTCTTGGGTCACCGATTAAAAAAGGAGAAGTTTCTTTAGGAAAATTTCATTGATGGATTTTGATGCTTCATCTGGCAAGAGCATAATAGATGGATCGTTGAACAGTGCTAGATACTAAAATCCAATTCTCAGAAAGTTTTGAGCCAATCCATGAAAGATCCTCCCATTCCTCTTCAGTAAGATCTCTTGGCTTCACACATTCAATTTGTCAGCCTTTGAAAATAAATGTCATACATCATTTTGGACAGACACTTAGCTTCACTCTGTTCCATTTGCCATTGCTTACCCTTGCCTATTCCCACTAAATAACTAAAAATTATTGTGGAAGAAGAATGAAGTGATGATAATTTATTCAACTTTGGATTTGTAGTTTCGATGTAATTTAAAAGATTCAGAAACAAATGAATGGCCCTCTCTTTCACATTTATTTTCACAGATTGCACTATCCAACACACTTGACTTGTGGGTTTAGCCTCTAGAACCTTCTAGCAGTTTTCTTCAAATCACTTGGCTTCCATAGAAAGTTTGTTGGGTTTGACTAATCTGTCTATATAAGATACCAACTCTGTTATTTGGGCAACTCTTATACAAAGAAGATAAAAACTTTCATATGGGAGCTACACGACAGATGCTTTGTTTCACTCTATCTCCTTATGGGTGCATAATGTGTCGCTCAGAATAAGAAATGGCTGCTCATCTGTGTGTATTGCCCCTTTGCCTTGCAATTTTGGAAATGTATTTTGGATGCATTTGGTTGGTCATTGGCCCTACCTTACAACATTAATAATTTACTCTCATCCCATTCGGGCATTCCTTACAATGGTGTTAAGAACATTCTATGGCTTGCTTGTTCAGGCATTCTGATACGATCCCGCGTTCGTTGAAAGTTTACTCAAGGCGAACCAAGAAGTGACGAATCCTTTTTATGGTTTTATTAATTGTAATTCTGTTTTGTTATTTAAGTTGTATTGGGCTTTTGGGCCTTAATAGGGTTATTTACTTAATTAGGTTAAATCTGAGGTTTACTATAAAGAGGAGATGTTAGGCCTCTAGGAAGCTATTCAAACAGTTGTCGTCTTTGTAGTTGGCTCTTTGAGAGATCCTCTCGAGAGATTATCATAGTTCTTAATAATAATAGTAGTAGATTCTATCATTTTGGTATCAGAGCCATTTACCGATCCGGGAATGGTGACCACTAAGATGGAAACAAGGATGCAAGAATGCGAGGAAGGGTCCGAGGAATTGGCGAGGAGGTTGAAGGATGTAGAAGCAAGGTCGGAATCGCTTGAAGAACGTTTGGGAAAAAGATGGATTTGAAATTCGAACAGCAGGATGTGAAGTTCGAGATGATCAACCGAGCTGCGGTGTTTAATGGAAGCAAGACAAGGAGACAAGGGAAGGGGTGGCGATTGAGGTGCGGGCGAGGGAGAGGGGCGACAGTGGCCGGCGCGGCGAGCGAAAGGGGGCGGCGGGTCGGGCGCGGAAGGAAGGTCGTCCGGAGAGGAGGTGGGCGCGATGGGGGCTACAGCGGGGTGGGCGGCGGTATGTGGTGTGTCGGGCCGGCGGGGTAGCGCGTCGGTCCAGCGATCGGCGCGGCGACGCGAGCGGCGGCGCGGCGGTCTGTCCGCGAGGTGACCGGCGGGTAGTGCGCGCGCGCAGCGAGAGGGGCTTGTGCGGGAAGTGGCGCGTCGGGCGGGCGGCGCGGACAAAGTCTTTGGGGCCCAAGCGCGGAAGCGGCGGCCGAGCGAGGAGAGCGTCGTGAGACACGGGGCGTCTGCGACGAGCCCCGGGCGCGCGAGCGGCGAGGCATCCGGGGCGGGCTGGTGCAGTGGCGGGTCGGGCTCGTGCGGTGGGCGTGGGCGCCTTGCGAGCGGGTGGGGCGCGGTTGGGGCGGTGAAGGCCGGGGTGGGGCGCGGCAAAGGCTGGGCGGGGGTCGGTTGACCCGAGCCGGTTCGGTCGGCAAGTTGGGCCGGAGGGAGAATTTTCGACATGGGCCGGCGGGGTAGTGGGATGGGATCGAATTCGATCGGCGGTATTCTCGGTTCGGTGGAAGGGAAAACGGGGTTGCGGAGGAAGGAGAGTGCGCATCGGTTATGAACGGCCGATAGCGCGCATGACGGTTGGAATGATCGGGGTTGGGATGGTTGTAACCTAGATGGAGAGCGGACGGATTGGAGAGATAGACAGTCATCGTGTGTGCCAAGGACCGGAGGAGCGGCGGTCGAGATGGACCCTTGGTAGATAGGAGGTTACGGAAGTTGGAAATGCATGTATTTAAAGGGCTAGCGGATGAGGACCACGAAGGATGGTTATGCCGCGTCGAAAGGGTACTTCGGGTGAATCGGTGACGGGGCACGAAAGAGTTGACGCCTTGTGACTTTGTGTATGGAAGGAGAGGCACTAGAATGGTTACTGATGATGAGGAGGACCGTGCTCCAATTGCTTCGTGGGAAGAGTTCCGAGAATCGTTGTTGCATCGTTTCCAAGCGACGATTAATGACAATAAATATGCTAATTTGATGAGTCTGCAACAAGTTGGGACCGTAAGAGAGTATCGCGGTTGTTTGAAAAATATGCCAAAGGTATACGCGACATCGATCACGAGTGCCTTGGAAGGGAAATGGGAGAGTGGTGCAAGGCGGAAATTAGGAGTGAGATGAGGAAGCCGAGGCCCGTGGGAATTCGGGACAAGAAGTTCATGGCACAGTAATTGAGGATGACACGGCTTTTGAAATCAAGCAAAAGGAGGGCATCTCGGCGGTGGTTAAATCGGGGATGGGATCCGGGACGATTAGTGCGAAGGTGGCGGGAGGATCAAACCTAAGAACTCTCGCTTTCACTCCCAACCGATCAACACCATCGAATACCCTCACCCCTGCAGCCTCCTATAAAACGATCGACGGATAATGAGATCCGTATACGAAAGGATAAGGGATGTGCTTTAGATGCGATGAGAAGTTCGTTCCGGACACCGTTGTAAAAAGAAAGAGTTGCGAGCACTTGAGATACTTGTAGTACGCGATAGGGTGGATTATGCGGGAGATGACGAAACCGATGAGTCCCGGGATTATGGGGCCGAGGAGGAGAGTGTTGAGGACACTGGGAGACACCGAATATAGCGGCGCTATCCTTGAATTCAATGGCGGTGAGCTCCCCAAAAGCGCTTAAAGTGACAGGAGCAATACGAGGGCACGAAGTGGTTGTATTGATTGATAGTGGGGCTACGCATAACTTTGTATCCGATGACATTGTGGCTAAATTGAAATTACATGTGGGCCGTCAGATGATTATGGCATTATGTTGGGGACCGGGGATTACGTGAGAACGGCGGGCATATGTAAGAATGTGGAACTTGATTGGCGAAGTCGCGAATAGTGAACGATTTTTGCCTTTACCATCGGGCGGTCTGGATGTGATTTTGGGCGTCGTGTGGCTAGCGGCGTTGGGAAAAATCGAATTTGACTACCGTGCACTAAAAATGCAATTCACACTGGGACTTGGAAAGGTCGAGTTACTGAGGCGAGCCACGGTGGTCAAGGCCCAAGTCTCATTAAAGTCCATGATGAAATCCTTACGGCGGAGGATCAAGGACTCTTGGTCGAGTTAAACATGCTCGAGAGCACCGATACCAGTAGCGAGAAACAGGCAGGAGCTCTACGGATCTGTCTCGGTACCTGAGAATCGCACTCTTACTTCATTTTTTCACCGATTTTTGAATCATTGATAGACCTACCCCCGCAACGGAATTGTGATCATGCTATTGAACTAAGGGCCGGCAAGGATTCCGTAAATGTACGTCCGTACCGGTACCCACAGTATCAAAAGAATGAGATTGAACGATTAGTGGGGGAAATGTTGTTGGCCAGAATTATCCGTCCCTAGCACGAGCCCGTTTTCCGGCCCGATTTTGTTGGTAAAAAGAAGGACGGGAGTTGGCGTTTTTGTGTTGACTCTGAGAGCCACGAATCGAACAACATGCATGCGATAAATATCCGATACCACTAGTTGACGAGTTGTTGGATGAGCTGCATGGAGCGACAGTGTTTTCGAAAATTGACCTTAAGGCGGGCTATCATCAGATCCGTGTTAAGCCAGCTGATGTACATAAGACGGCTTTTAGAACTCACGAGGGCCACTATGAATTTGTAGTCATGCCCTTTGGATTAAGAAATGCTCTGCTACGTTCGATCGGTTATGAATGAGATTTTGCGTCCGCTTTCTCGCCGATTTGTGCTCGTATTTTTATGATATTTTGATCTACAATCATTCCATCCAAGATCATAAAGAGCACTTAGTTCAAGTTTTTGAAGCGTTACAGGCTCATGCTTTTGTAGCAAATTCCAAGAAATGTCGATTTGGACTAAGCGGATTGAGTATTTGGGGCATTTTATATCTGCCCAAGGAGTGGCTGCCGATCCAGAGAAAATTGCGACCATGTTACGTTGGCCAAGTCCCGAAAACATTAAGGACCTACGGGGTTTTCTTGGGTTGACGGGTTACTATCGTCGTTTAAGTGGCTAATTATGGATCGATGGCTTTTCCACTGACTCAGTTGTTGAAAAAGGGAAGTTTGAATGGAGTCCGTTGGCAGAGGATTGCTTTCAGAGACTTAAGCATGCCATGAGTAGTGTGCCCGTCTTACGATTGCCCGATTTTGATCAGTTGTTTGTTGTGGAAACTGATGCTTCCGGTATCGGGGTGGGCGCCGCTTTGATGCGTGAGGGGCGACCATTGGCTTATTTTAGTAAAGCCTTGCCTATAACCCACCGCGTGAAGTGCGTATATGAGCGCGAGTGATGGCCATCGTATTTGCCGTGCACAACGTTGGCGGCGTATTCTTGGGACATCATTTTGTCGTCCGTCACGGACCAAAAAAGCCTCAAGTTTCATAGAACAACGGGTGGTTGATGGGGAGTATCACTCGGTGGGATTGCGAAGCTTCTAAGTTATGATTTCCACATTGAGTATAAAAGGGCCTAGAAAGCAGGCGGCGGATGCTCTCTCTCGAATGCCGCGCAGGAGAATTGAGCATGTTGAGTTGTGTGGCGGGGTTAATACACCGTGTTCACTCAAGCAGTGCGGGAAGACGTGAAGTTGTTGGCTATTTATACCGCCTTGGTTGCTTGGTGAGGCGAGTCCACGGGTTATTCCGTCAGGGGTGATGTGTTATTGTACCAGGGTCGACTGGTGCTACCTCCGACGTCTCCTACGATTCCTCTGTTATTGACTGAGTTCCACGGAGGAGCCATCGGGGGGCATTTTGGGGTCCTCAAGACGTATCAACGTTTGGCTAAAGAGGTGTATTGGACGGGCATGAAGGCTCGTGTACGCACGTGCGTTGTGGCCGAGTGCTCGGGTTTGCGTGCAAGCGAAACATTTGTCGTTGTCCCAGTGCGGGCTTATTACAACCATTACCGATTCCAGAACGAGTTTGGGAAGACATCTCTATGGATTTCGTGGAGGGACTTCCTCGTTCAGAGGGATATGACACTATTTTTGTGGTGGTCGATCGGCTTTCGAAGTATGCTCATTTTATACCCCTTCGACACCCATTCACTTCTCTCACAGTGTCCCAGGTCTTTATCCGCGAGGTGGTCCGGTTGCACGGGGTACCTAAGAGTATCGTATCGGACCGTGACAAGATATTCACTAGCTTTGCTATGGGAGGAAATGTTCAAGGCTTCTGGAACGCAGTTGCGGCGCAGTACCACTTATCATCCGCAGACGGATGGTCAAACTGAGGTCGTGAACCGCTGTTTGGAATCTTATTTAAGATGCTTTGTGTTGACACAGCCGACGAAGTGGTATCAGTGGATTGCATGGGCTGAGTTCAGCTTTAATACGTCGTACCATTCTTCTACAGGTATGACACCCTTTGAGATTGTTTATGGGCGTTCTCCACCGTCAATTTTGGGGTATGCGATTATGGGGCTAGCCGGTTGCCACCGTGGATTCGTTAATGGTGGAACGTGATAGGATGTTGGATAAGCTTAAGGCTACCTTGTTGCGATCTCAACGATTGATGACGGATCGTGCTAATGCCAAACGTCGGGATGTTCGATTTGATTTGGGCGATTTGGTGTATGTTAAGCTCCGTCCTTACCGCCGATCTTCCTTGGCGAAATTTAAGCACCCCAAGTTAGCACCACGATTTATTGGACCGTGATCGAGTGTTAGCTCGGGTGGGGCCACTTGCATACCGATTGGAGTTACCACGCATCGTGAAGATTCACCCGTTTTCCATGTATCCGTGTTTGCGTAAAGGCGGTTGGTTCTCCTCGCCTAGTTTTCCCTACACCGGCCTTGGTGGGCGATGACTTAGGCGTCTTTGGTTTGTCCCAAGGCTGTTTTGGGCATGCGAGAGTCTCCACGGGAGGGAGGGTCGCGCCCGATTTTAGTGCGATGGGAGGGGTCAACTCCGATGATGCTACACAGGAGTCCGCCGGATATCGAGCTACGATTTCGGACTTTCACCTTGAGGACAAGGTGGCTTTTTGGGGAAGTATTGATACGATCCGCGTTCGTTGAAAGTTTACTCAAGGCGAACCAAGAAGTGACGAATCCTTTTTATGGTTTTATTAATTGTAATTCTGTTTTGTTATTTAAGTTGTATTGGGCTTTTGGGCCTTAATAGGGTTATTTACTTAATTAGGTTAAATCTGAGGTTTACTATAAAGAGGAGATGTTAGGCCTCTAGGAAGCTATTCAAACAGTTGTCGTCTTTGTAGTTGGCTCTTTGAGAGATCCTCTCGAGAGATTATCATAGTTCTTAATAATAATAGTAGTAGATTCTATCACATTCCTTAGGAATCTTTGGTTAGAGAGAAATGACATAAATTCCCAAGCTGTTTCCTATACTTTTGATCGATTTAGGGAAACCTTTTTGTTTCGTATGCTTTTTTGTGGGGCAAACAGGTAAAACCTCTTGTCTGTTTAGATTATCATTTTTTATAACCAATGGGAGATATTTCTGAAATCACCTAAAGGTGTTTGTAGTTTCACTTTCACCTCTCCTTTTTATTTATCATTGGAATTGTTTATTATTCCAAAAAATAAATCATGCATCAATGTAAACATATCCACAAAGACATCACAAGACCATATCAATGATGTAAAGAAATAGAGAGCACAACTGGTTGTGACCTAATGCTAACCTTTGGCCAGCTCCTAGTGCATCTCCACCCCGATTAGAATCCCAATCTGCAGAACAAAGCTGAAAAAAATAAGAAAATGCATAGGAGGAATACCCATGTCCATAACATTGGCCATCCAAATATGCGCACTGAATCAAACAAAAATTCACGACTACCAAAGACCTACAAATTTTTCTGAAAACATTTGTACAACTGTCAAGGAAAGAGAGGAACTGACAATACATGCAACAAATGCAAAATCAGAGCTTAGAATCAAAATGATGAAGCTGTTTTAATTCAAAAGCTAAAAATCGCAGCTGACTAGAACAAGGTCTCCAAATGTGAATTTCCGAACTTGTACTAAATTCTACAATTCTGAATAAAGTACACGTCCCTTATATACATTTTGGCTCACAGGCAGAGGGAGCTGCAAGACTGAAAAATTATTCCTTTTATTTTGATAGGAAACAAGTAACTTTCATTGATGAATGAAAAGTTACAAAAGGGAGAGTCAAAATAATTACAAAAAACGACTGAAAAATCAATACTGTTGTGCTGATGTCTTTGGTCAATGTCAGTCAGCCCTTTTAACTAATTTATTGAGTTCTCATTTTCTTTTTTGATGAAGGGTTACGACATACTCTGGTTTAAGTTTTTTTTTTTTTAATTTTTATGAAATCCGGAAATCGGAGCTTTGCTCTACTATACCCAGGGAAACCACGCCCGTCCCTAGAGAGACATGAATGACAAACACTCTACAACAACTCATTTCCAAACCAAATATCATCGTGACAATATATTTTCCAGTTCTACAAATAATAAGGTGAAATTCTCGAATTTTCCCAGCCTCGGATGAAATTCAAGTATATCATGTAATGTACCATAACAAGTAACAATCACCTCAAAAATTGAAATAGAAAAGTTTTTGTATAAATCTCTACCATAATCATGAAAAGGTTTGAGCTTATTTTATCAGTTAACAGAAACACCACCTTGATAGCCACCAGATGAACGTCCAGTGTACCGTCCAAGAGATCTTTCATCAACATATCCAGGCCGACCGCGTATTTCACGCTCATATCCCCCACCATGATCATAACCAAACCTTGCAATAAGAATGAATAGATAAATAAATAAGTAAAGCGGCTATCAATACTCAGATAACAGCCTCTAATTAGAATTAGCCAACAGAACTTAAAGCAGAAATGCTATTTTCATAATAAGAGAACGAGTAACAGGAGCACAAATAAAAGATGAACATAAACTAAAGAGCACCATATTAAGGACTTCAAGGAATTCTTCCTTGAGAGATCCAAAGAGATCCGACCGCTGGAAAACACCTAAACTAGAATACCCTTCGAAGTATCCTGGTGTCACAATCTAAGGACGGGCCATTGGTGCAGAGGTATCCATTGTTGTGCAACTACGTCCATTAAGCCAAAGGTTAAGCTCTGACATTAGGGGTGAAAAGAGGATGAGGGTAGAGAAAATATGAGACACAAGAAGTAACATCTCTGGTTGTTAAAACAATTAAGAAACAAATAGAAGACCTTCTACAACTTAGCCTAACAAGCACAGCAAAAGCTATTTAATGAACGTCACATCTAAGCATTTTATCTTGAAGGCTAAATGTAAAACATTATTCGTCTCATGAATTACTTGTACTTCAAAATGGCTTCCTGCGTCAATGATTGGTTCGAAAATCCCCCTAATCACGTCTATAGTGGCAATGCCGAGTTTGAATGACCTAGTTATCGCAGAATTAGAATCCCACAAACCAAAACTAACAAAAAAACGTTTATCATTTGAATGGATCGACCCTAGAATTCGAATGTCATTTATAATATAAACTGCAATTCAGCTCCAAATTTCTACATCAACAATTAAGCTCGACAAATCAAAACCGTTTCCCAGTCACTCACCTCCTATCGCCAGGCCCGAAACCTCCTCTAGGGCTTCCTTTTCTTCCATCATACCCGCCATCATCCCTCCTGGAACGCTTGTAAGGTGGCGGAGGAGACCGCCTGGGAGGCGAGTGTCTACGATCCCTGTACGGCGGTGGGGGACTAAAACTGTTCCGACGTTTATAATCCCTATCTCTATCCCTCTCCCTCGGAGGCGGAGAGCGGTTGCGATCGTAATTATCGCCGCGGCGGTTCGGAGGACGATCGGCATCCCGGTCGTCTCTCCTATCTCTCTCATCTCTGTCCCGTCGTCTGGAGGGGGGAGGAGGAGCGGCAACTGGCTGCTGCTGCGGCGGCGGCGGCGAAGAATGAGGTTGCTCCTCGTACGATTTCTCTTGACGATCACGACGGCGTTCAAAAGACTCGTCGTCGACCGCGGCGGTGGCGGTGGCGGTGGCGGCCATGTTCGTCGGCCGTGATATTGAACGGCACTTTCAAATGAAGAACAAAGAATGAAACCCTAGAACCAACCCAACGAGTCGGAGAAACGAGGAAAAAGTACGGAGACAAAACCCAACGTGCGAGATTTATCACATACGGTAGCGCCTACGTTTACTTATGGTGGGCTTACATGTTTACGACGTGGCGGTTTGTGATTGGATGCTACTGCCACGTAGCATCGTCGTTCGCGGGCTTTTATCGTAATTTACCCCTTTTTTATCAATTCTTGACGTCCTACTAAAAGTCCCAACGGGAAATTTATCAAGTTTACCAAAATACCCCCCTTCTACGTCTTGAATCTCAAAAAAGTCTGTTCTCCTTCGCTATTATGATTATCTATGAAAGTGTAATTTAATTCACATTTTTTTAAGTACAAGTTGATGCAGCCACTATAAATCCTTTTTAGAGGGTAAATGTTCTATAAATTACTACATTTATAATTGAAGTCTCAAATTTTAGCATCATGCCATATAACTTTTTTGTTTAATATACGTTTTTTCCCTTTTCTTTCTTTTTTTTCGGTACAAGTTGGGAAAAGGAGGATTACAAATACCGATTTTAGGGATCGAACTTGTAACCGTAGAATTGAAATGGATTAACATCAAATCAGATAACAATTTGAGCCACCGATCCATTCAGTATATACTCTCTTTTTTCTAATGTACTTTTTGTCATGATTAAATACTAAGTATATATGGTGGACAAGAGCATACCTCTAATGAAATCATATATCGTCTAATAATTAAGAAAGGTTAAAGGTTATATATATCCACAAGGTGGGGCGACAACTGAATGGCTTTACTGTTCCCATTTCAATCCTCGTCCCTAGACAATTCATCGTCAAATTTCGCTCGATGCAATATTCCCTACATGAAATTTGCGGTTATCTGTTCCCCGTGAGAAATTTTTCCTCATTTGATTTTTTTTCTTATGTTTTTCAAATCTCAATTCAATATATATATATATATATATATATATATATATATGATTAAATAGTTAACTTTTAATAATAAATATTTATTAATTTTCAATTAGATATTGAATTTGTAATAAAATATAAATGAGGTGGGAAAGAAAACGAAGATGAGGAATACACTCTAGGGCCCTTTCATCATTTGGCTTGCAGGAACGTTTTAACACAAACTCGATCATAGTAGTCAATTAGAATGAGCTCAATTGACATAACTGTGAACTGTACGTGTAAGTTGATATGGATAGCCACGTATGTACATATATGCATCTCGATTATTCTTACGAAACACCTGAACTATCAATATACATCAACTAATGTATGAATCAATATACAAGTAATAACATGAAATTTCCATGTAGGATTCCTAAAACAATTATTTAATTCTTTTTTAAGTTCAAAATTCAAATACAAATCGTTCACGCTCATGTCATTTATTTCAAATTAATAATAAAAAATTCAGATTCAATCATTAGTAAATCGGTAGCTCTCCACCAAAGTAGTGTCAAAACTAGAATTTTTTTAACCAATAGTGCTAGAGGCGTCCATGCTCAACACATAAGTTTAAACATAAACCAGAGTAACAAAAGAGACCTAGCATGCTTGGAAGGACTTAACAAATAAAACCTAGACAAAGACTATGCAATGAGCTTCATCCATTATCGAATTAGCATCATTTTAACTAACCTTCTTGATTCAGTCTATGATTACCTTATGGAAGACCACTGAATAAAGACGAGTATAAAAATAGTACTCAGAAAAAACCTCCAACCAGTATAATACACATAGTCATAACTCATCATACTAGCACATACATGCTTACAACTCAACAGTAACAACAAACAACGAGGTCATGAGATATGTTACGTGACTTTATTGTGAGTCCCTTAAGGCACTCTCCTAACTCATAAAGGTAACCCATAACTATATGGCTTATACAAACATATCAACAAATGATGTACTGACAACGTCAGCTTAAGTGAGTCATCTACCTGACACTCGAGGCGAGTATGCATACACTTCATGCTACAACAAAACCAGTTAGGCGTAGGCCTACATTGACAGTCATGATCTAGGTATGCACGCATAACTATCAACGGAAAAGGTGTTCACCGAGTCATGGTTGGTGGAGGCTCTCGCCAAAAAATCGAGTCTACCATCATCGCCTGAAGATAAGGCCCCCTCATAGTAAGCATACTATATAATCAGAGCCTTACCTTAAACGTACTACAAAGTAGGCACGTTAGGGGTTGGACATTACATCACATGTCCAGTTGTTGGGGCAACATAAATCCTCTTATACCTAACCCAATGTGGGCAACATATTACATTGCATCCTCTATAACCTCTAGATAATGACACCTACATAGTTTATCTAAGAATGCTACATGCTCAGTCCTAAAAGATCAACAACAATCATTCTAGCATGATACTATTCAAACACATGGTAAAGATTTACTAACATGTTAGCACTCAAATAACAGAAATGTGTCATCTCAATCAAACATGCAGCATAAGAGTACAACATAAGTAAGCAGTTAACAATGTTGCATATTGAGACCTCATGATCCTAGCATGCTACTCAGAACAATACACACAAACATTAATAGGTATATATTATTCAATGGCTACGTGTAAGCTTCATACAACCCAAGCGAGGAGTCGTTACCTGAAAATGGAATTACAAAACAATGCTCATTGAGTTGCAAACAAATAATGCTAATGCCATAGCTTGCACGACCTACCAAATAACACTAATTGAATACCATAAATAAAGCAACCGACTAAAGGACTCGAGATTGATAATTACCTAGGTCCTAAACCGAGCACGTCGCACAAATAAGGTGTGTTGCGCTGACTGGATGAATCTGTTAGCATATGGAACTACTACACGAACAAGAGTGCATGGCTGCACTACGTGTTGGGCTAATGCAAGGCGTAAGGGACAAATCTGATTGTGTCGGCTAGAGCGGATGCATGATGATGCACAACGTAGAGACGCATGTGTGCACTAGCGCAACGGCACTCGACATGACCTCGTGGGGCTGATAGATTGATGAGGCGGTGCTCGCGGTGGCTAGGCGATGACAACTCTTGGGATGAATGGCAAAACGATTTCGCTTTTCTCTCAATCTTCCTATTTGAGAGTCATACAATAAATGAAAGCGGTGCAGAAGAAACCATTCTCAAATGCCACTTTTTAACCAACTTTATATTTATTTATAAATGTGCCCGAAGAGAATCTGAAATCACAAATAAACCCGAAAACTAATCAATATTCACACATAGGTCCCTTAGGGATAAAACTACCAAAATGGCCTACGATCAAAACTGTCCAAAACCTCAATTGGGTAACTCGGGAATCAAAGTAATTGTACCTCGAGGGTCTATACAAAAAAAGGAATGTTCCCGTGCATTTTAATTGATTTTATAATATTTAGTCGCAAATAATGAAAACTGATTCTAATGTAAGTGACGACTATGCATTGAATCTATAACTTATCACTTTTTTATTCTCTATACTATGAATGCAATATAATATGGTTCAAATATATTAAATAGTAAAAAAAAGTCAATAACAAAACAAGTTGAAAAGATCTTGGCAGTAGTGCATAAATAAATGTTTTTTTTTCTTGTGAACCAAACCTCATAAGTAACTAAAAGCAGTAATACAATTTATAGGCCTCCCATTCGAAAAGAGCAACCCTTCGTCCCCAACAACTGAAGAAGATGACTGATAAAAAACCTCCATGGTCATATACACTAGCTCATAAGAAAGTCAACTATACAAATACATAAGCAATGAGAAAAATAAGTTTTCTAAACAATGGACAACATGAAATAATATCAACAATAATGTTATTGATAGAATACAACCAATCTTAAAAGCCTACCCCAAATTTTGATGATTTGAAGTTGCATTAGACTCAACCAAGATCCTCCAAAGGTCGACAACGACCAACAAAAAATTGTGCAAAAACTTCCTTCATTACCCTATGAGCACCTGCACTAAAATAAGATTCCAACCTAGACTTGCACCAACTAAAACATGGATGCTTTTTACAAAGTGGAGCAAATAATGAAAGGTATTATATTTTACCTCCTTTCTTATTTTTTTTTAAATCGGGAAATTGGAACTTCGCTCCACTATACTTGGAGCACCACTGGTTCGTCCCTAAACTATGACACAATGATACTTTTTGGAAGGGTATTCTAGTTAGGCTCAACCACTGTGCTACCCCTTAGAGACCTTATATAGTACCTATTTGTAATAAGCACAACTAAGTTATGTCGAAATTACTATTAACCCAGTCCACATTATCAGATTTTTATTTTTTTAGAAAATCATATTATTATATGTATGTTACGTATTGTGTAAGTATAATTTATATAGATTCATAAACTAGTTAGCGTTTTGTTATATTGGTTTATATTCTATTTTATTTGTGATTAAATTTTTTTTATTCGAGCTTTATATTTATACTAGAACTTTGGAACATGCCTTGCACCGAAGATTTTTTCTAATATGTGAGATTATATTTTTATTTATTAAAATACTTATAAATAATATATATATATATATATATATATATAAATTTTAAATGAGTAAGTAAAATATTTATTATCTACTTTATTTAAAAATCTCATACAATATAGTTCAAGATAAAAGTGAAATAAAAAATATATACATATCATAATTTTTAAAGAAAATTATGAAATAAATTAAACTTCTTTAAGAAATAAGTTTTCGTCATGCTAAAATCTTACTTTGTACACAATATATTTTTTTTCATTCATTTATTATTTTAGTTTAATCTACGAACATCGAAGCCATCTTTTCAAAAAAAAAAAAAACTCGAAACCATCACCTCTCTAAAATCTTAAAAATCATATTTGTGCTTTCTTATTTCATCTTATATTTTATAAATAATAAAAAATAAAGAAAATATTGAAAAAACTCATAAAATCTATTATTTACTTCTTCTACGAATTTTGATGAAACATAAGTTTTTAAATATTAATTTAAAACATAATATTATATTAAATCTATTGTTCTCTACAATAATAATAATGGTGTATAGATTTATATTTAAATTTAAAAAATATATAATTAGTAAAATTGATAAAATTTAAGTAGCTTCGTATGTCAAAATATGAGTAGTACTTCAATGACATCATGTATCACATAATAAGCAACAAATTACATGTTAAGTCATATTTATTATAATAACAAACAATAATAATATGAAAAAATAATAATTATAAAAAATTACCTTTCATTAATGGAAGAATGTGATAAACACTTCTTCAAAATTTTAAATACTCCATAAATTTAAAAGAAAATTATAAATTAAAGTTGAAGCATAAAATAAATAGAATTACACTAAGAAAACATAATAAAAATAAAAATAAATGAAGAAGAAGAAAATGTTATGTACAACGAATTAAATACAAATTGAAAAAAATGTTCTTTACCTTCGACGACAACCGCTCCCACGAATACAACGTCAGTGCAGTAATGCTAAGACTCCCAACCCTAAAAAATATGTACATCTGTGCAACATCAAAAGAATTATTAGTAATTTAAATGTTGAAGAACAATAAATTTGTGATATTTATAGAAAAAGTTGGAACCCAAGATCTTCTTTAAATTTGAAAAAAAAACTCAATATCTTCATTTGATTTTATACTTATTTAGTTTGAAGATACTAAATTTGAATAATTAATAATAATAATAATAATAAGTCACATTTTAAGCAGTAAAGATAAAGATAAACATGAATAATATTACGCGGATTCTCTTATCTTCTAACTTAATTTATGAGATTTGCTAAAAATATATTATTTTCTAGATGATGAAAATCTAAATATCTAAATAATCTAAATAATATTATAAATATATTTGCATTTTTTTTATATATTTGAATAGAAGATTATGACATGTTTGTAATTTAGAGTGTGGTTTAAGGATAAAATCGTCTAAAAATGATTTTTCTCTTAAGCCACACTTTAAAGTAGTATGATATATGATATATATATATACACTCTATTTTTAACTTTTGTTTCAATTTTGCTCGATAGACTTTTAAAAATTCAATTTTAGTCCTAAATTTTTTAAATTTATTTCATTTTGATCATTAAACTTTTAAATATGCAATTTTAGTCTAAGTTAATTTTATTTCATTCTAAAAAAAGAAGCCTACCTCATGAAGGAGATTCCCCTCCAAAATAAACAGCCATTATTCTCATTAGAAGAGAAAAAAAAGAAAGAAATTGTTTTCCCCCCTCCCTTCGCCAATCCCCAACTAACCATATTTTTTAATATTATTAAACAAAATTTTCAAATTCATTAAAGTGATCCATTTAATTTTTTTCTTTTTTGAAAGTTTATAAATTACTTGAAAATTCAAGAATTAAAATAAAATCAGTTTAAAAGTCTAAAAAACAAAATTGAAGTCAGGTTTCATAACTATTTCGTTTTTTATTTTTTATTTTTGGTTTTTAGTTTTTAAAAATAAAAATCATATATATTTGATAACTGATTTTAGTTTATATTTTTAAAAATTAAAAACCAAAAAATATGTTTGATTTTTTTTTTTTCAAATATCACATTTTATTTTGATTTATTTATGCTTTTTAAAAACAAAAAAAAAACATATTTTTAATTTTTTTTTAGTTTTTAAAATTTTAAAAACAAAAATAAAAATTGATCATATTTTTAAATATTAAAACAAAAAACGAAATAGTTATCCCACCCAAACTAAATTTTTTTCCATGAAAATGATATTTTAAGCATATTTGTGTTTTCTAAAATTTGGGAGCAAAGCTAAAAAAATAATTCAGCTTACCCTAAAGCACCGGGGCTCTGTATATAAGTATGCATAAATTAGGGTTTTGGTTGTATTTGTATCCCATAGTCGGCGTCGACGAGCAGCAGCAGCTTTCTCAAATCTTCGATCATGGTTGCGGCGAAGAAGACGGTGAGTTTCTTATCCCTTTCTCGTCTATCTCTTCCTCTCCGCCTCATTGTCGGCACTGGTGGCCGTGGATTCGCAATCGATTTTGATTTCGATTTGGAACGAACGGATTTAGGGTTCTTTGTTCTTTCACATATTTCTGTTGTGAAAACCCTTAACAGAAGAAGACCCATGAGAGCATCAACAACAGGCTCGCTCTCGTCATGAAGAGCGGCAAATTCACCTTGGGATACAAAACAGTTCTCAAGACCTTGAGGAATTCTAAAGGTAATCAGTTGTTTAAATTTTCTTCTTTCTTGTCGATCTGATCTCTGGATTTTTTAGCTTCAGTTGATTAGTTGTATCTTAGTCAGGTCTGATTTTTGCCTAAATTACTCAAATTTTGAAAAAAAGAGAGTGGTTAAAGTCTGAAAGAAATGAAATAGTATTGTGCTCTTGATCTGAAACTTTGTTAATTTCAACATTCAAAGCATTGGCAAGATTTTTGAATGCTATGGGATCCGTATTGTCTGACTTGTCATCCCTGTTTTGGTACCTTAAGCTTTTGCATTTGAGGTTATATATTATAATCTTCTTGTATGCAGGTAAGCTGATCATCATTGCCAACAATTGCCCACCACTTCGAAAGTCCGAGATCGAGTATTATGCTATGTTGGCAAAGGTTGGAGTTCACCATTACAATGGAAGTATGTCCCTAACTTTTTTAATATTGGATTAGCCTTGTTTTATGTGTTGCATTCTAGCTAGTTTTGTCAAGAGAGCCTAGGTGATAAGTTTAATCCATGGTGGCTTCCTACCAAGGTTTGATTTCCTATGAGTTATTTGATATCCAAATGTTGTAGAATTGGATCGTTTTTTCGTGAGAATAGTCGAGGTGTACATTAGCTGGCCTGTGTACTCACGAATACAAAAGTAATACTTTGGGTTTTGCAGTATAAGTATGACCCTGCCTACCTTTACCTGCGTTTTATAGGCTGAGTGAAAAGTTCCAATTGCTATTTATGATCGTAAACTTGAGGGTAGGGGTGTTCGTCGGTCGGTCGGAGTTGTTTTTTGGAGAAAACCGACATCGATAAACGACATATCGGTTTTCTAATAATAAAAACCGAAAAAAATTTTGAATCGAGAATTCTGACGGACGGTCGATCGGGTCGGTCGGTTAAGGGTTTTTTTTTTAAAAAAAAACCAAATCTAAATATTTTTCATTGGAAAACCATAGATTTTACGCTTATAATTTACTTTTTTTTAGAAAATTCTCCGACCAACCGTCGGTTAATTATTTAATTTAACCGACTCTGACCGACCTTATCAAAAAACCAACCGACCGACCTTGATTCGGTTGGTTTTGGTCGGTCGGTTCGGTTTTCGGATAAAATGTGAACACCCCTACTTGAGGGGGTGTTTGTTTGACATATTTAGGTAGTTTTTTAGGTTAAGGAGTTATATTGATGAGTTATATTGAGTAGTTAAAAATTGAGAATTGTGCCAAAAACTTGTTTGGATGTAGTTTTTGTGTAGAGGAATTATAGCCAAAACCTTGTTTGGATGTAGATTTAAAATGAATAATTATTTTTAGTAGTTAAAAAAGAAATTATTGAAAATGAGTGGTTAAAAATAAGTTGTTTTGATTGATTTGAAAGGAATGATTAAAAATGAGTAGTTAGAATTGATTGAATAGTTATAAATGAATGATTAAAAATGAATGGTTAGAAATGAGAGTTGTTTTCAAAAGTAAAATTAAGGAGGAGTTGGTAGAAATTCGTTTGGATGTAAATTTTCGAGGAGTTAATAAATCCTAAACCTAACTCCTAGCTTAAAAACGTCAAACAAACAGCCCCCGATGGTATCTAGCTGCAATTGTTGAAATTTCTTAATGGCATTTTACCCATAACTCGAGCACTTTTACTTTACCCATCACGGCTATCTCCAAATTTTTTTATGGTTTATCATGATCCTAGATTTGTTCACATATCTTCCTCTGTATGAGATAGTTTGATTCGAGGATGCAATTGATTTATTTCCGAGGACTTATTGTGAGATAATTTCCTCTTTATTGTGTTCAGGCAATGTCGATCTTGGAACCGCTTGTGGCAAGTATTACAGAGTATGTTGCCTCAGCATTATCGATCCCGGTACACCTTCCTCTGATCAAATTGTATACTTCTTTTTTTTTTTTATCTGCCCTCACATTTTATTTAGTGATTGTGGATTTGAAATTATTTTCAGGTGATTCCGATATCATCAAGAACATGCCTGGAGACAGTTAGGTTGCAACTTCCTCTCCGATTATAGATTTTTGTTTCAGAGTTTCTTTTTAATCCGTTTAATTTTGGGTTGGTAGTGATGTTCGCTTGTGAGGCATGTTATTATTTATCGAATTGCAGTATAAACTCTGTGTTCGCCCGTTCTTATTCCAGATATTACTTTGATGTTCTACATTACCCACCTTAACGGATTCCGACAAGCACGATGCCCCAATTTTTTTTGTATTATTTGCATTAATTGTTCTAGTTCAAGGGGATATTTTGATGTGTGCAATGCAATGAAGTGTTAACTCACCTAGGGTATGCTTGGGGGAGGAAGGTGAATGAGAACGTGGGGGAAGAATAGGATACGAGAATGATTATGGGGACAATAATTTTTTGTTTGGAATGAAAAAAATGTTACAAGGAGAGCTTGTGGTAAATGTAATGATTATGGAGAAAATAAAATAATGAGTATAAATGAGAACAAAATATTGGAATGTGTAAAAAGTTTGGGAAGAATGTAAAGTAGTAAGGAGGAGAAAAAAAAGTGAGGTCAGGAAAATGTAATTATAGAGTAAATGATTCTTTGGTGGCTCAACCATGGAACCATTCTCATTGTCCTCTTTTATTTTTGGTTGCACAAATTGGGCCTCCAAAAAGAAATGAGGATAATGAGAAATGCCTTGATTTTTGATGTTTGGTCCACATGTTTTTACAAAATACAATATTCAAAATAAAATAATTAGATATTAAATGTGGTTATAGGAGAAGAAATCTCCTTAAATATAAGCTATTTCACCATTTTTTAAAATTTAAATTTAAATTTTTCAAAATTTTTAAAAGGTCCTCTCAAAATGGAGGATTTTGAGGATTTTTTTAAAACAATATTCATTTGTGGGATATGAAAGGACATTTTTTGTAAACAATCTTTACTATTTTCCTTATAAAATTATCATAACTTTTTATTTTCTTTATGACTATTTTTTTAAACAAACATTTACTCCCTAGCTATTATTCACTAACATCATACTCAATATTTTATTTTCTTCATAATAATTTTTTTTCCTCAAACACAAATAATCAATTTTCTCATAATTATAATTTTCACCTTAAATATAAATATTCATTCTCTTTCTATTCCTCTCTCAAACATTCCCTAAATTTTATTATTTGTGTTGATTGGTTAAAGGGTTTGGTGACTAAGTTTCAGCTCTGAGTAAAAGGCAACATGATTGTGGAAGTTGATTTTGCGGTTGGTAATAATGAGGCTATTCTAATTTTCGATCATTATTTCTTCTTGTCATATTGCTTGAACACTCTTAAAATCGAATGAATCTAATGGATCAGATCAATTTTTTTAGCACAAAATTGGATATATCAGTTTGAAATTTGAAAAAATCGAAAATATTGGATCAGTTTCGATTTTCGTTTTAAAAAATCAATAAAAGCCGATATATATGTGTGTGTATATATATATATATGTATGTACGTATGTATTTATCTATTGTTAATAAGTTATTAAATTCATCTTCCTTTCATTATTTAGAAGATTTTCTTAATTCACTCCTATTTCAAGTAAAAACATCTTTAAATAATTTTCAATCACTTCAAAAATACTTCTGATCTTTAAAAAAATTATTTTTTATGAGAATTTTTTTTACGAGAAATGTTGTTGATTTATTAAAAAAGATTGGATATTAGATAAGATTTGAAACCGAATCGAACCAATTGAAAATCTAACCAATGGTTTTATACTCCATTGAAATTGGATCAGATCCATTTTTTAAAAATTGAAGATATTAGTTCGGTTGTTAGTCTCGTACAAAATCGACAAAGACCGAACTGAAATCACTCATATTTCTATATATTAATTTTTTTTTAAGGTTGTTACGAAGGAAGGTACATCTTAAAAGAATTCTCTGTCTAGTTTTCCTAAATTTTAATGAGAATATTTATTGTACAAAAGGTTGAGTAATCCATGTCCAACATTGGTGTACCAACTCTCAAAAAGAAAAGAAAAGAAAAAAAGAGTAGGGTTTACTAAGAGTAGTTCATGAATCATTGTTTTTTGTTCTTCATAATTGTTATAAGTTTTTTTTTTTAATATTTATTTTAGTCTTTTAAATTTTTTCACACTATAATGATTAAGGAAATTGTTTCGCATAGCAATTATTTTTTGTTGTCATTATAATTATAACATTTTTTTTAAAATTACAAGTACAATAAATTTTGGAAATTTTTAATTAATTGTTTTCTAATTTGACGCGGGTAAAGATGCTTGGAAGGGTCAAGCCTCATCAAATCTTTTAATGCTCTTTCGCTTGAATTCAAACCTCTGTTTTGAGTATACCAATTGTCTAAGAATGAACATTACTTTATGACATGTGAGTTGTCGCCCTATCGAAAGAGATAATAGGTAAAATGATAGCGGCATGCACATTTCCCTTCATAACTTGAGACGGTTAACTTTATGGTTAATTTTGAGAATTAAATGATGAGAGGATCAAGGCTAAATGGTCGTGTCGTTCTTTTTACACTTTGAAAAATTGTTGCATTATAGATCTTTCTTTTTTGCTTTCATGAAAGCTATATATAAGAGTGAAAGAGTACAAGTTATAGAAAAAGATAAGTAAAATATTTGACTAATCTAAAATATTTCACCAAAATAAAGTTTGACTAATCTAAAATATTTGTACATCGTTAATAACTTTTTTTTAAAAAGACTTAAATAATAAAAAAAATTAAAAAAAATACCAAGATTCTATTCATTAAAAAATAAAAATAAAACCATTTGGTTAAACAAGTCATTATAAAATCTTGATAGCAATTTTTATTTTATTTAAAAAAAATTATTTTCTTATACCTTTTATACATTCATATTCATAGTTACGGAAGGTCAAAGAATTGTTAATAAATACTCTAATTAATAGGTAATAATAAATTAAATATATTTATCTTATTAGTCATGGATACTTCTAGGGAACCATAGACACCCCTCAAATTTTTTATTTATTGTTTTTTGTAGTTAAAAGAGAACTCGGTCACATTTTGATAATAATTATTACATGGAAGTAATAAAATATCCCTCAAATTTTGGAATTTATTATTTTTTTATTAGGTAGAATAGATCTCAATCCGTGTGACTCATACAAGTTTTGAAATTTATAGTTATTTTTTGTATATACAATCAAGACTCTCAAAATTATTTAAATTAATTTATCCTTTAAAAAAAATATATCCACTTTTACTATTATTTCAAAGTGCAACGCTGAATACAAGAGTATAAAATTTGAATCTCATTTTTTTAACAAACAAAATAAGTTTAATATTTTTAAGTTTATTGAAAATAAGTTCATACTTTTAAATCTATCGTAAACTACCAATAAAAATTCAATGTGTATAAATTATTTAAATTTAAATTTAATTTTAATAATAAATTTATTATATTTATTGTTAATACTAAAAATAAACACATAACTTTTAATTATTAATTTTTAAATATGATATTTATAATCTATCTCTAAACAATTGAAATTCTATAATTTTTTTTTGTTATTAAAGACGATTAAAAAATGAATAAAAATATGAAAATTTAACGTCATATATTAAGAAATAATATATATCTATTTATTTTAATTTTTAAAATTCAAATATATTTAAATAAACATTTGATATAATAATAGTATAATTATTATAATTATATATTGGTATATTAAAATAATAATATTATTATAAAAAAAAATATCAAACATAAAATAATAAAATAAGTAAATATATATATAAATAAAAAGATGAAAAAAATTTAAATTTAAAAAAAAAAGAGGAGAGAGAAGATGAGATGAGATGAGGTGAAAAACATCTTTGGGCAAACAAGATGTTGGGTTTCAACACCTCACCTCATCTCAAAATAAACATCCTTTAAACTAGAGCTAGCTCATGTATTTTAGAAATCTCTATATTATTTTCTCTTATGTCACTAATCATTTAATTAAAAAAAAAAAACTTTACGCAATTTTTCTAGATCACTTTGAGGCACGGTATTCCAAAATGTATTTGGTCTGTGCCATTCGAGAAAATCGAGCCAACAACTTTTAGTACAAAAACGTTGTTAAGCAACGTACTTTTAATACTTTTAATAGTGTATTACAAGTCTCGAAAGGACAACCCTATAATTGAAATTAAGAACTTCAAAAGTATTATGGTGCCACAGTTTAGAGACGAGTTAATGGTACTCTAGGTAAAGAAAAGCGAAGCTCCAATTTCTCGGTTCTAAAAAAAAATTATAATTAATCATTAATATAGTATTTTGAGAAAATATATGATAATATTCCTAATATCAATATTTATAATTATATTTACTATTTTTTTAAATAAATATATTTATAATTGTTTTATAGATTGTATTTTATATTTTCAAATTTAAAAGAACTAGTTCAACATTTAATGGGTGAAGATAAGCACATGTGACACATCTTGCCCATTAGCTATGAAAGAAAATAATTAGCACAAATTAAGGATTGTTAGCTAATAAAAAAAAATCATGAGAAGTGAATGTATTCGTAATCGACGCAATGATTTTATTATTTGGTTGTAAATCAGTTCAACACTAACGTCACAAGTTCGAATTCGAGAATCGATAAAAAAAAGAAGAGAATGCATTTGTAAATTTAGAATCCATAAGTAATTTTTTTTTTTTGAGTAATGTATTCGTAATTGACCCAATGATTTTATTATTTGATTGTAAATCAGTTCAACACTAACGCCATAGATTCGAACCCGAGAATCGATAAAAAAAAGAAGAGAATGCATTTGTAAATTTAGAATCCATAAGTTATTATTTTTTTTTAGTACAAGAACTCAATAAGTTTTTTTTTTGAAATCCCAAGAACTCATAAGTTAATAACCTAAAATATTATTATTATTTAAAAAAAAATAATTATAGCATAGTAGTATTTATTAAATTTACCATTATTATTATTATTATTATTATTATTTTGAAATAACCATAACAATTTTTTTCGTTTGTTAAAAAAAAAAAATCAGAATTAAATCATGTAGGCTTGGGTACAAACGAAGATATTTGCTACAAAATTTTCCCGATGAGAAATTCTCACATTTTCAGTGTTGGATCTGTCTCAGATTCCGTTCCGGCGAGTTGAAACTCTAGGCGACGGCGGCGATTTCTCTCCCTACGGCGGCGGGCTGGTTTCGATTGGTAGCCAAATGGAAGGATTTAGTGCAGAAGATCTGTCCACAATCGGAGGAATTGCGACGGTGTCGCTTCTCCATTCCTTCATTCCCACTCACTGGCTCCCTTTCTCCGTCGTCGGCCGCGTCCAGAAATGGACTCTCTCCAGAACTCTTCTCGTCAGTATGTTCTCTGCAATCCGATCCTATTTCTATGATCTCTTGTTTCGCGAGTTTCTTGCTGAATTTGTTTGAATGTTGCTCTGAGTAGCTTCTGTGAGGGTTATTGTAATTAGAGGAAGATTTTTTGTGCTGCAACTGATTTATCAAAATGCTGTTGGATTTGATTGTTGTTTCTAGCTGTTTCTTGTTTGGTGTTACTGTGACAATGCTGTTTTAATTTTGATAATTAAAACAATATAACATACTTCAAAAGTTAATATGTAAAACTTTCAAGTTTATGCATAGATGAATAGTATGTATTTCTTGTTTGGTCTGTTTTAATTTTAATTTTGATAATGACCTTTATTTCTTCAATGTATAGATGAGTTTGATGTAAAACACTTGTCAAAATTGTCTGTTTCCTATCAATTTTTTTTTTCTGGTAGTGTTGTTGAAGCCATAGTTCTTAGTGAGTCTTTTGAGGATTAGAGGCTGGAGAGGGTGAACTATATATCTTTATTAGCTTAGTTTTTTTTTTGAAACAATGGTAACCACGCCTGTCTCTAGGCCAGGCACCGGGAGACATCTGCCACCCTTTGGGGACTCTTTATTAGCTTAGTTAAGATTGTTATAAACACTTTTTCAATCATATTTCAGAATGAGTCCATATAGTATGCTTATCATTCTGCTGCGTTGATACTGCGTTTAACGTGCTTTATACTCTTTTTGTTGATCTTGATGTTTACTCGGGTGGTGTGTAGAACTAGATAATGATAAAACCTTTTCTTCTTTTGATAATCGGGAATTGGAGGTTCATCTCACTACAGGGCACTCGTGCCTGTTCCTGACTCGAGAGATAATAAGAGATTTTACAATTAAACTCAATTCGTGAGTTTCGAACGTGTGACCTTCATAAAAGCATACCTTTCAGACCTCAAGTTTCTACCAACAAGACCGCCCTTGGAGACTCCTAAAATTGCTCCAAGTTTAGTATGGGTAACTTTCAAATTCATATGATTGAGCCACCACAAAAGAAGGGGCACCTTGTTAATAAAACTTCGTATCTAGAATAATTGTAAAACTCAGTCGGTATTTTTAGGGCATGAATGTAACCTGAATTGCACAGTTTGGCCAATGCTCAGTTAGTTTGGACTTTGGTCAGTTGGAGATTTAACTTTTGTCAATTGATTAATCTCAGGGTCGCAAATGACCAAGATGTCAGAAATTGGATTATAGACTATAATGATAAAAAGAACATGCAATTTGTTTATTTAATTTAGAAGCTGCGCTGCACATGTATTTTGTTATCTTACAAAATGCTAGGGAGTGATGTTTAGTGTATTTTAATTTTTAGCCTCAGAATGCTTGCAATTGAAAATCTTATGTTTAGGTGCATATTTGATTTTGCAGCTGCCTTTGGAGCAATTTTGCATGTGATATCTACTTCACTTCTTGGAATAACAGCAATCACAATGGCTAATACAATTGCTGGTGAAGAAACTGTGCACAAGCTGGCTTCCCTTTTGCTTATAATTCTTGGAGGTTGTTATGTTTTATTGTATATGACTGGAAGAGGTAGTCATAGCCACTCCCACAACCAACCAATGGAGAAAATGGCTGTTGCTGGTCTTGTTCTTGTACCTGCTTTATCTCCCTGTGCAACCACTCTTCCAGTGTTTCTTGCTGTTGGAAATTCGTCTTCCATGATGGTGCTCGCTATCATAGTGCTGCTATTCAGGTATCTCCTGTCTAGGCATAAAACGTCCTTGCATGATGTACATTTTGCAGCTTTTTTTCTGGTAGAAAGAAACCAACTTTTTAGAAGATAAGCGGATTGAAGGAAGTGGAGGTTGCCTGAAAAAAATGATTACTAAGTCGCCTAAGTCAAACAGGGGACTGCACAAGAAAAAAAATTACCAGACAATTTCAATGGACATTAGTTACATTGGCGTTAGCCTAAACAGAGATATTAAAAAAAATGTTAAAGTTCACACTTCATCTTGCAAGATTTCACTACACAACATCAATATCTATTCCTAACCCTTTCCTTCCAAATATTCTAGAAAATTGAGGAAAACCCAATCTTGGCTTCTCTGTTGAGGAGCGAACTAGAAACGAAAAAGTTGAGATAAATTATCTCCAAATATTGCAGTTGAATGGGCAAAGCCATAAGAAATGACCGTTATCTTCAGCCCTTAGCTTAAATGAAACATTTCATTAGAGACGAAGTGCCATAGAATATCTTTGGTTCTGACCCGCTAAGAGCAATGATCATAGGGATGAACGAAGAATCTATAAATGTCTTTGGAAATTTGGACTTTATAGGACTAAAACCCAAACATGGACTACCCTTAAAACTGGATAGAGGTTAATTCCTTGGAATGTACTAAGGAGGGAAAAGCCTGTCTACAAAATAGAAGTTTAAAGAACAAGTTTTTTTTTTAGGAAACGAAAACCTTCATTGATGAATGATAAGTTACAATTCTATCGGAAAAATTACAAAAAATTATGCCACTGAGATATTAAAGTATGCTCCCTTCAAGGTCTCAGGTTCGAGACTCACCTGTGACATTACTTGTTCTATGTCTACGGTGTCTAGCCTAGGGACGGGCCTGATTACCCTTGTTTCAAAACTCTTTAATTTGCAATCGTGCTAGAACATCCTATTGTTACGCTCCCTCCACCAAGTTCAGAAAAAAGCATAAATGATGTTGCTCCATAGGATTCAAAGAACAAATTCTCACAGAACATCTTTTTTCTTGAGGAATCACATACATACAACAGGATTGAAGGGATGTACGGTCCAATCAAATATTTTCCTAGAAGCGAATGTGATTCCCTTCCCCCAATTGAATATTTTGAGGATTTGAGAAAAGTCTAAAGGACAAGTGAGAGATGCTTTATTTGAAATGGTATTAATGGAAACGGCAGCACACCCCAGCTCTTAGCGTGGAGCGAGCCATACTTATGAGAATTTGATGTCGAAGTGTGGAGTTTTGGAGGAAAATGCCACAATCATCTGTACATTATGCGACTGTTGAAAGCCTCAAAGAAAGTTGGCATGTCCTCTTGATCAGGGATACATATCTCAACCAGTTAAGTTATGTTTAGGTTGACCCTAACTTTTGCATTTAAATTGGACATATCAATAACACTAATGTTTTTGAATTAGTGATTTATTTAATTATTTCATAACATTTTATCACAAAGTTTAAGCGGTTTCAAACCAATCATATAAATTGGACATACCGATGTTACCTAAGAACGCCGTGTTTAAAAAACCATTCATGTGATGATTCCATCCTTTTTTTTTTTTATGATGAAACATTCCATGCATATTAATAAGAATGCAGTTTTAAATCTATGGTTCATTTCAGTTACACATAGCTTGGCTCTGTTGTTTTGGATTTGCAGCACAATAACTGTAATGACTTCATTGGTGGCTTTGTCATTCTACGGCGCCAGCCAGCTGAAGTTTCACTGGGTCGAACGATACGACAAACTTCTTGTAGGTTCAGTGTTGTGCATGGTAGGTATCCTGACACTCATTTTTCACGACCACGACCACGAACATCACGGGCATGCAGGTTCCATAGGAGACAATTTGCATAGGAAAGTTATTGCACTTTGAGGATTTATATGATCTTATCCTGCAGATATAACTTCAAGTGGGTTTAAAGGTCAGTTTCTTGTATTCCTTTATTGCCATTTTGTCACATTTAAGAATCCTTTTATGTATGATTAATATAGAAGCTTAACATCCCGCTTCGTCACTTGCCATAGACTTCTATGTTTAAGTTTTCGGTGTTCGAATGTTTTTTAATTTTTTTTTTTTTTTTTGCTTTCCCTTTTCAAATGAAAATGTAATATGATCTTTTACCCTCTCCCTCTTTTCATAGAGAATCTCAAGTGGCACAAGATGCTGGCCTCATGTAAGGGGGATATTGGTTTGATTTTCTTCGATTTTAGGTCAAATCAATTTAATTGATTTAATCAAAAGTAAAATATAATCGATGCCCAATAAAAAGTATAATCATTGATTTGATTTTCCTCGTTTTATAGGACAAGCTGAGAATCGATCCAATCCAATTGATTTTATAAAAAGAGGAATCGAATTAATATCCAATGAATGTTAACATTATTTGCTTGTTTTTTCTCGATTTGACTGTTTTATTCTTTTTTACTCTTTTACTTTATTTTACTTCTAACCCCTATTTAAATATTTTTTTCCTAATTTTTTTTCAATATTATAATTAAATCAAATAAAAATAATGAGTCATTTACCAATAAAAAGTATATATATATATATAAAATTAAAGTAAATAAATTTTGGTTCGGTTCGGTTCTTAGTGGTTTTTACGAATAGAAACTAAATTGAACCAATAACTTTCAATTTTCTTAAAATAAAAATCGATATGTCAAATATTATGATAAAAATTTGAATCAATCTAATGAATCAATTTGATTTAGTTAGGTTCGGTTTGATTTTGTCAACTTATTATTATTATTATCACCCCTAGCATCATGTATCCATCATGTATCAAATAGTAACTAGTTGGTTACGAGTTCAAATCCCAAATGTTAGGTAAAAAAAAAAACAAAAACGATGAGAGAGAAATACTTCAAAGATTTTTTTTTTTTTTTTTTTTTTTGTAAGCATTTGTTCTTATATATTAATTATATCTCATAGTTTTGGTTTATTGATCAATAACAGAAATAGAAATAAGGTACCCAAGGAGTAATCAAGAATTAGAAAATTTGAGGTACCAAAATTAAACGATTTCAATAAATTGAAAATTTCACTTTAATCTAATTAAACATTTTTGTATAGAAAGTACCTATATTTAAAGGTATTTGTTAAGTGTCAAAATTTAGTAAAGATATTCTGGTTCTAGTAAAAATTTTAAAGAAAAACTTACCAAAACTAGTTAAATCTAGAAAATAATTATAAATATGCACTTAAAAAAAACAAATATAATAATTGATACTAAAGAGTATTTGTCACATACTTTTTTATAATACTAATATTAATAAGTATTATATTGATTTTAGTGAGTATAATATAATAATTAAAATATTAATAATTGTAGATGTTGATTGAGAAATTTCGGCCAATTACAAGTTGTCACGTCATTATCTCAAATTTAATGGCGAATTGAAATTAAATTTTGGGGGCGATATTTCTCAAAATTAATTTGGGCAAAAAATTGGTTTATTCTAAATTTGGTTCAAAGTTAAACAAGACCAAGTTCGTTTAGTGAATCAAACCACGAAATTCAAGCCCAAGGGCCAGACCCAAAAGTCCATCAGGGCCCCAGCCTACGATTCATGAGAACTCTTCATTTCAAAAGCTGGAATTTTTTTTGGAAGTTGAGAGAGAACTCACATTTGTTGAGGTCTCTCCACGGTTCTGATGATCCAACATCATTTTGAAGACAAAAATTACTTCGGAATACAAATAATTCCATAAACAAGCAATTAACCATTTTCGCAAAATCATCGAAACTAAATTTCTCCGGAAATCTCGTGTGAACAATAGATGCAAATATTTTAGAATTTACCTAAATACAATTTTCTTGTATTTTTTATTCAATTCTTACCATTGACTTCAATTAACATTAATTGAAAATAGAAACTACACCCAAAATATAGTGCTAAAAAATATTTCCCCATTTCTTTATTTATAACAAACGCCCCATATTAGACCACATAAGTGGACACATTAGTACGATTCATCTATGTCCTAGTTAATTTTTTTTTTCTTTTTTGGAGTTCAAATAAAATAGAATGTTGTTTATATTAGATCATATAAGTGGACATCGATATTTAGATCATGTATTGACATGACTTAAACATTCTTCGAATTATGATCGTTGTATTTTACTCGTCAATATTTTTATTGATGCAATTTTAATAAATATATTGAACTTTGTTAAAATAAAAATTTACTATACTTTTAAATTTACATTTATTTGGTTGATAATAATTAATTGATCATAAGTTGAATAGATGAAAGAAAAAGTTATAGACATAAAGTTGGAAATTTGGAGACATATTGAGCACAAAAATTAAAAATCAACATGAATATAATTCAACCTTGACTAAATGATTATGAATTTAAATCCCAACCATATATTTTTATAATTAAAAAACACACAAAAATAAAAAATTTAAGAAGTTACTGGACACTATTTAACGTGACCTATTGAATACAAATTTGAAATTTAAGAACCTATATATTTTTATATTAAGGATCAAATGGTGACAAAATTTTAAATAACCATTTTTTATTATAAAGAATATCTTATTCTACTTCATAAGAGAAGAAAGAAATTTTAGAACTTGAAGTTTCGACAGCATTTAATTTTAGAAAAAAATGGATCTTATGAACAATTTTGACGAAGAGTAATATTTGGTGTAGACTGGATTGCCTGCACGAGCAAACATTAAAAAATAAATATATTTGAAAAAAGAATAGCAAACTGGAAATGGACAATTGAACAAAGCTACACAAAAATAGATGCCCCCATTTTTTCTATTTTTAAAAATAATTTCATTTCTTTGGGTGTCTATGTTAATCTTTCTTAATAATCATCCATTGTTCTTTATTATCGACCACTTGTACCTCTGTATGGTAATTGATACTATTTTCATGTTTTTAAACTATACTTTATTTTCATTTTTGCTAATAAAAGCAGTGGCTCGACATTAATGTAAATTTAACGACCAATAGGTCATGTGTTCGAATTCCTTCACCACCAAATTATTGTAATCTCGAAAAAAAAAAGCTGCACTCTTTTTTTAGCCAGAGATTCAAGATCAACCAAATCCTAATGAATTATGGATTATGTACTTGTAACTAAGTTCTGTTTATGGAACAAATTACATCGCATATCGACTCGAAAAATGGTGCGAAATTGACGAAACAACTGCTTATTGATGATCGAAAATAATTGTGTTAGACATTTTAAAAAATAAAAAGTTAGAGCTTCTGTACCATGGATTTTTCTCCTTTATTGCACAATCAAGGAAAGTTCTTCATACACTGTTTTCATGTCAGGCCTCTCAGCTGCTGGTAGAGTGCATCTTAGAGCCATCGCAAGCGTATCTTCAAGTCGTTTGGGTCGCTTTTTGTCAATGTCGATGTCCAGCATCGCCCTATCGATGCACTCGTCGAGGCGGTTTTCTCGGGCTAAGTACCTTACCCAGTCTGTTACATCAACAACTCCTGGGATCCCACAAACTATTTCTCCTGAGCTTCTTCCTGTTAGGAGCTCCAACAATACAACTCCGAAGGCATAGACATCACTCTTCAATGATGGACAAGGCTTGCTCGAGCTTGAGAATTCGGGTGGGCAATAGCCTAAGGCACCTGCATTCAGAACTTGCTCCGCTGTGCCAGCCGGGGTTAATATGCGGTGTAGACTGTAATCTGTAAGTCGGGCACTCAAAGTCGAAGTTTCTAACAAAATGTTCGAGGATTTCAGGTTGCCATGTGGGATTGCCTTCTCGTTATGGAAGTAGTTTAAGCATTGAGCAATGTCCAAAGCAACTTTCAGACGGTTATGTAGAGATAACGGCAAGACTCCCCCTCTCTCCGTCTCTGTAAAAAACAGAAAAACAGCATTTAATTAATCACATTGGATATGATTCTACATTAATAGTACTCTATATCTCGATGATTCTAACTCGACGTTTTATCGGGGGAAGGGGCGATAGATTTAATAATACCTTGAAGATAGAAAGCCAAAGACTGTGCATTTATGAATGTTGATATAACAAGCTTCTCGTGATCCTTCGGGCCCCAATAGTATCCATTTATGGAAACTAAATTCGGGTGTTTGATACTTCCAAGTTTCTTCACCTCTCTGGAAAATTCCTTCTTTCCTTTTGCCATTCCCTCCCTCAGCCATTTGACAGCAAGTAAATGTCCAGAGTCGAGTGTCGCCTTGTACAACATCCCGTGGCAACTCTTCCCTACAATTTCTGCTGGAGCACGAGAAAGTTCTTCTGCTGTGAACATCAAGGAGCCATCAAAAAGATGTAAATCCCCAGGCAATTTATCAGGAGAGCGAGCATTTAGTGGCCGATCGGGATGTTGCTGGCTCTTCGAAGGTGATGGATTTGAAGATGGCATGAGAGACATAGATGAGGATATCCCTTCTTCTTTTCCTAATGATTCATGATAACCAGCATCTCTATCCTTGTCTGAAAACGACCACACGTTGCCATCAAAATGACCCTTCCCTCGGTGAGATGGTGGCAGAAGATCTTGACGAAAACCAGATGGAAGTATTGATGCATTCTTCTTTTTACCGGTTTCGGATTGATGAATAACAGAAGATGATTCTTCCAAGGCACCTTCCTTTCCATCGTTGGTCATAAGGCTCCCACGGTCGAGCCTTTGGGCTCTATAATACAATATAATACAAAAAAGAACTACCAATGCAGCAACTACTACAATCAAGCCTGCAATGAGAACAATTCTAACGACGGGTTTCATACGGGACGGGTTCATGGTTGATGGTAGACCATGGAACTCCCTCGAATTTGGTGGGAGTAAAGGAAAAATTAGTAAGGAGTTTCCTGGATGGAATGATGAATCAGAAAACCTCATCAAGTTCCCAGGAACTTCACCAGAAAGATTGTTAAACGACACATCAAAGACATTCAAACTATTTGGAAGGTTATCCGGGATGACACTATCGAAATAATTTTTGGACAGATTGAGACATAGCAAGCTGTGGAGCTTACTCAATTCTGACGGTAAGCGGCCGGTCAATGAGTTTCGTGACAGATCAAGAGATGTCAGGCTTGAATTCTGTAAAGAACTTGAAGTAGATTCTATACTGTCATAGAGTGGTATAGGGCCAGTAAAGTTGTTGCCTGAGAGATTAAGAACAGTCAACTTCAATGAATGAAAAAGGGTAGAAGGGACAGGACCATTAAGCCGGTTATGGCTTAAATCAAGAACCTCGAGTTCGGGATATGTACCCAACACGGTTGGAAGAACACCCTCCAATGAGTTATTGGAGACATTCAACAAAGTAAGCCTTGAGAATTGAGAAAGTTTGTTTGATAATGTTCCCGACAACGAATTTGAACTTAACTGAATAACTTCCACATGATTGCCCCAACTTTGAATCCGAGACAAGTTGCCCGACAGCATATTATTACTGAGATCTATAACATCACAATGCCCAATAATGTTGGGAAAGGAGCCTTTCAATTTGTTTGAGGATAAATTAAGCTTCTTCAGAGTTGTTGATGTAATGCTTCCAACTGGACCTGCCATAGAATTAAGTCTTTGGAAGTCAAGACTATTAATAGACGGAACCATGAATCGAGATGCTTCCACAATTAAAAATTTCAACAGGGAAAGGCTACGAGATTATTTAGATAGAATAATTCTAACAGGAGCAAAGAATCACATTCGAAAGCAAAAAGAACAGACATTGAAAGGTTGTAATCCATAACTCCATAATTGGATTAGTAAATAGTATTTCTTTCCTCATGTAATTCCAAAATGTAAGAAGAAGATGTGATTCTCATTGATTTATGTCTAAGTAATTATCGCTTGATACACGCAAAGTGTGAATTCAAATTTAACTAATATAGGATGCTATATATACACAAATATACTGATACGAACCCGAGGTCGTTGAAAGTATATTCAAGGCGAATCAAGAAGTGACGAATCCCGTTTTATTGCTTTATTAAATATAATTCTGTTTTGTTATTTAAGTTGTATTGGGCTTTTGGGCCTTAATAGGGATTATTGTCTTAATTAGGTTAAATGCTAGGTTATTATAAATAGGAGATGTTAGGCCTCTAGGAGGGCATTCAAACAGTTGTTGTCTTTGTAATTGGCTCTTTGAGAGATCCTCTCGAGAGATTATCTTAGTTCTTAATAAAATAGTAGTGGATTCTATCATTTTGGTATCAGAGCCATTTGCCGATCCGGGAATGGTGAGTACTAAGATGGAGACCAGGGTGCAAGAGTGCGAGGAAAACGGTGCCGAGATGCTAAAAAAACAGAAAGAGTTCGAGGTTCAGTTGGCAGCTATGGGGAGTCGGATGGACCAGGAGTTTGGACAGTTGAATCTCAACATACAGAAGCATTTAGAACGCAAATCGGACCGCCGAATCCCGAACCAACTGTCGCGGAGAAAGGGAAAGGGCTTGCGGCAGAACCGGAAGGGGAGAACGGGGCGTCGGCGGCGGAGGGGTTGAGCAGGGTGGTCGGTCCGGCGGGGCTGGGGGCCGAAACTGGGGGACGTGTGGCGAGCGGAGGCGGCGCGAGAGGGCGCACGGGCGCGGGCTCGGGCTGCGGCGCGGAGGGGACAGGCCAGGGCGGCGTGGGCCGGCGCGAGGGAGAACGGTCGTGGGGGTGCGGCCGAGCGGGCTGGGGCGGACCGGGCGCGGGCGAACGGGAGTGGATCGCGAGCGCGGGTCTGGGCGCGGTTTCGGGCGCGGGTGAGCGAGGGTGGTCGGGGCCATTGGGCGAGTGGGGCGCGAGCCCTAGCGGGTGAGCGGAGTGCAGTCGGGGGGCGGGGCGGCGGCGCGGCGCTGCGAGTGGGGCGCGGGCCTCCGCGCTGGTGGAACTGAGTGGGGCGCGGGTCAGGGTGGCGGAGAGCGGGCCAGAGGCGCGGGCCAGGGCAGGGACGACAGGGGTGCTGGGCGGTCGGGCCGGGGGGGTCCGAGCAGGTTCGGGTCAGCCGAGGTGGACCGGAGGGAAAATTTTCGTGGTTGGCCCGATGGGGAACAATATATGGGTTCGGAATTCGGACGAAGGGGAGATGGCCGGTTCGAGGGCAGGGGAAATGTTTTGCCGGAGGAGAGGAAGGTGCGCATAGGCTATGAAAGGCCGATTGCGCATGACGGTTGGAACGAGCGGGAGGATTGGAGGGACAGGCAAGAACGGGGTGACCGAGGGGGACCAGGAGCAGGCGGATGGGAGGGACCAATGGTTGATAGACGGTTACGGAAATTAGAAATGCCAGTGTTTAAGGGTCTTACTGATGAGGACCCGGACGGGTGGCTCTGCCGAGTGGAAAGATATTTCTGGGTAAATAGGTTGACGGGCCATGAAAGGGTCGATCAAAGCCACAATGTATGGAAGGGGAGGCATTGGAATGGCTACAGTATGAAGAGGACCGGGCTCCGATTGCTTCGTGGGAAGAGTTTCGTGAATTGCTATTGCATCGTTTCCAACCAACGATCAATGACAATAAATATGCCAACTTGATGAGTCTGCAACAAGTGGGAACAGTCAAGGAGTATCGCCGGTTGTTTGAAAAATATGCAAAGGGTATGCGCGATATTAGTGCGAGTGCCTTGGAAGGGAAATGGGAGAGTGGTCTGAAGGCAGAAATACGAAGTGAAATGAGAAAATTGAGACCAGTCGGAATCCAGGATAAGAAATTCATGGCACAAGTAATCGAAGATGACCTAGCTTTTCGAAGTCAAGCCAAAGGAGGTAGTACTACGACATCATCGATTAAATCAAGCCTGGGTTCAGGGACTATGAGTACAAGAGTAGCAGGGGGAACGAACCTAAAAACCATCACACCCGCCTCGGCTTTTTGCCACCGATCGACTCCGTCAACCAACCTCACTCCCACTATCCCGTATAAACGCTTAACTGATAGTGAGATCCGCATTCGCAAAGACAAGGGGCTATGTTTTAGGTGTGACGAGAAATTTGTGCCGGGGCACCGGTGTAAGAAAAAGGAACTGCAAGCTCTGGAGATTCTTGTTGTACGTGATGCATTAGAAAATCGGGAAAATGAAGAAATTGATGATGCCCAAGATTATACGTCCGAAGATGATTGTGTTGAGGAATTGGTGGATACACCGAATATGGCAGCTCTTTCATTGCACTCCATGGCGGGACCGAGAGCTCCCAAAAACATTGAAGGTTACAGGCTCGATACGAGGACATGAAGTGGTAGTATTAATCGATAGTGGGGCTACGCATAACTTCATATCCGAGGACATGGTTGCTAAGTTGAAATTACCGGTAGAACCGTCTGATGATTATGGCATTATGTTGGGTACTGGAGATTCTGTGAGAACTGCTGGCATTTGTAAGAATGTGGAACTTCAGTTGACCAAGATGAGAATAGTAAATGATTTCTTGCCCTTACCCTTGGGTAGTGCGGATGTGATTTTGGGTGTGGTGTGGCTAGCAACATTGGGAAAGATTGAATTTGACTATCGCGCACTTAAAATGAAATTCAAGCTGGGGTCAGGGCAGGTCGAATTGCAGGGCGAGCCACGACTGGTCAAGGCCCAGGTTTCATTGAAATCTATGATGAAATCCTTACGTTCCGAGGAGCAGGGGCTTCTGGTCGAGCTCAATATGATTGAAACCCCGATACCGTCTCGTGAACAGTCCGGGACCCTACCTGACTTGTCCCGGTACCGTGAAACTCCACTCCATACTTCGTTTATACTCACCGGTTTTTGAATCATTGACAGGTCTTCCTCCACGACGTAATTGCGACCATGCTATTGCGCTATTGCCAGGCAAGGACTCCGTGAATGTACGTCCGTATAGGTACCCACAGTACCAGAAGAACGAGATTGAAAAATTAGTGGGAGAAATGTTATTGGCAGGTATTATCCGGCCTAGCACGAGTCCATTTTCGAGTCCAGTTCTATTGGTTAAAAAGAAGGATGGGAGTTGGCGTTTCTGTGTCGACTATCGCGCCCTGAATCAAGCAACAGTGCCCGATAAGTATCCGATACCGCTGGTTGATGAATTACTGGATGAGTTGCATGGGGCGGCGGTATTTTCCAAAATTGATCTTAAGGCGGGGTACCATCAAATACGGGTTAAGCCGGCTGATGTACACAAAACAGCTTTTAGAACTCATGAGGGCCACTACGAGTTTGTAGTCATGCCTTTCGGATTACGCAACGCGCCGGCGACATTTCAGTCAGTTATGAATGAGCTTTTGCGTCCGTTCCTACGCAGGTTTGTGCTAGTATTTTTTGATGACATCCTGATATACAGTGTGACCATCGATGAACATAAGGAGCACCTAATCAGCGTTTTTGAAGTGTTACAAGCACATGCCTTGGTGGCAAATGCCAAGAAATGTCAGTTTGGATTGCGCAGGATTGAGTATTTGGGGCATTTTATATCTGCTGAGGGAGTGTCTGCCGATCCGGAGAAAATTGTGGCCATGGTGCGTTGGCCAAGCCCTAAAAACATTAAAGATTTAAGGGGATTCCTCGGGCTCACAGGTTACTACCGTCGTTTTGTGGCGAATTATGGGTCGATGGCCTTTCCATTAACTCACCATTGAAAAAGGGAAAGTTTGAATGGGGCCCAACAAATGGAAGAGTGTTTTCGAGAGACTTAAGCATGCAATGAGTAGTGTGCCAAGATTGCGATTGCGGACTTTGATCGATTGTTTGTTGTGGAGACCGATGCTTCGGTATTGGTGTGGGTGCGATCTTGATGCAACAGGCGACCTTTGGCCTATTACGATAAGGCTCTTTCCCATCACCCATCGCGTGAAGTCGATTTATGAGCGCGAGTGATGGCTATCGTGTTTGCGATCCAGCGTTGGCGAGCTTATCTATTGGGACATCACTTTATTGTACGTGCGGACCGGAAAGAGCCTTAAATTCTGCTAGAACAACGTGTTGTTGATGGCGAATACCAACGATGGATAGCGAAACTCATCGAGTTACGATTTCCATATTGAATACAAGAAAGGGTTAGAAAACAGAGCGGCAGATGCCCTATCTCGTATGCCTTCGGCCGGGGAGTTAAGCATGTTGAGTTGTGTGGCGGGAGTTAACACAGCAGTGTTCACTCAACAAGTGAGAGAAGATGAAAAGTTGTTTGCTATTTATACTGCCGTGGTGGCAGGCGAGGAGAGTCCGCCAGGTTACTCCGTTATGGGTGATGTCCTCTTATACCAGGGTAGGTTGGTGCTACCTCCGACTTCACCCACGATTCCTCTGTTACTCAATGAGTTCCACGGGGGGGCCATCGGGGGCGCCGGGACCCTAAAGACGTACCATCGTCTAGCGAAAGAAGTGTATTGGCCTGGAATGAAGGCTCGCGTCCGCGCATTTGTAGCCGAATGCTCGATTTGTATTCAAGCGAAACATCTATCGTTGTCGCCAGCTGGTCTTTTGCAACCATTACCGATTCCGGACAGGATTTGGGAAGACATTTCGATGGATTTTGTCGAAGGACTTCCCCGTTCTGAAGGTTATGACACCATCCTTGTGGTGGTGGATCGGCTTTCTAAGTACGCTCACTTTATACCCCTGAGGCACCCATTTACCTCTCTCACGAAGATCACGGTCTTTATCAAGAGAAGTGGTCCGTTTGCACGGGGTGCCTAAGAGTATCGTGTCGGACCGTGACAAGATATTCACTAGCCTCCTCTGGGAAGAGATATTCAAGGCTTCTGGGACTCAGCTACGTCGTAGTACTACCTACCACCCCCAAACTGATGGCCAAACTGAGGTGGTGAATCGTTGTTTAGAATCGTATCTAAGATGTTTTGTGATGACACAGCCGAAGGCCTGGTATCGATGGCTGGCTTGGGCGGAGTTCAGTTTCAACACGTCATTTCACTCGTCTATGGGGATGACTCCGTTTGAAATTGTTTACGGGCGTTCTCCGCCGACCATTTTGGGGTATGATTATGGGGCTAGTCCGGTGGCAACAAAGTGATTCCTTAATCTTTGAACGTGATAGGATGTTGGAGAAGCTTAAGGTCAATTTGTTGCGCGCCACGACAATTAATGACAGCGTGCTAACGCCAAGCGTCGCGATGTTCAGTTTGAGGTGGACGATGTGGTGTATGTTAAGCTCCGTCCCTACCGCCAGTCTTCCTTGGCGAAATTTACACACCCCAAGTTAGCACCACGGTTCATCGGACCATACCGTGTGTTGGCTCGGGTGGGGCCAGTGGCGTACCGGTTGGACTTACCGCCGACGGTGAGGATTCACCCGGTTTTTCATGTTTCCGTACTGCGCAAGGCGGTTGGTTCCTCTGGGCTCGTTTTCCCTACGCCAACGTTGGTGGGAGATGATCTAGGCGTGCTCGTTTGTCCCAAGGCTGTTTTGGGTTTACGAGAGTCCTCGCAGGTGGGAGGTTCGCGCCATGTTTTGATACAGTGGGAAGGATCCACTCCTGATGATGCTACTTGGGAGTCTGCTGCCGATCTAGAGCTCCAATTTCCGGACTTTCACCTTGAGGACAAGGTGGCTCTTTGGGGGGGAAGTATTGATACGAACCCGAGGTCGTTGAAAGTATATTCAAGGCGAATCAAGAAGTGACGAATCCCGTTTTATTGCTTTATTAAATATAATTCTGTTTTGTTATTTAAGTTGTATTGGGCTTTTGGGCCTTAATAGGGATTATTGTCTTAATTAGGTTAAATGCTAGGTTATTATAAATAGGAGATGTTAGGCCTCTAGGAGGGCATTCAAACAGTTGTTGTCTTTGTAATTGGCTCTTTGAGAGATCCTCTCGAGAGATTATCTTAGTTCTTAATAAAATAGTAGTGGATTCTATCATATACATTCTTCCATGTCCATAAAGAACCAAACCTTTCTTTTCCTATTATCATTTTCTTCCTTGAAGGTCTTCAGTTTCTCCATGGAAAAATAAATATTTATGAAAAACAATGTGAAAAGGTCTTAAGAGGTTCAAATTTTAAATGGTTCAAATATTAACAAATCCAGTATCAATTACAATTTAAATAATTCAGAGAAAGCATATAATATTCCTTCAAAAGACAATGTAATTCAGAGAAAGCATATAATATTCCTTCAAAAGACAATGTATTATGTGAATACCTTGAAGCTGGTTAAAGCTAAGATCCAGTTCGGTCAAGAGCATTGAGCTCTCTCGTAAGAGAGCTTCTGGAAGCGACCCCGATAGTCTGTTGCTTCCAAGTCGAAGAATTCGTAGAGATACCACGAAATTGAAGGAAGGTACGGTGCCAACAAACTGATTGTTACTGGCATCAAAAACATCTAAGCTATCAAAATATGGCATCCCATCATGAGGAAAAAGCACACCAGTCAACAAATTATGGCTAATATTAAGATACCGAATCGAGGAAACAAAAGACGGATTCCCAACTCCTGCATCCATCGAACCAGTAAACTGATTACTACTCAAATCAACATATACAACACTGCCCAATTGTGAGAAAAATCGGGTGACATCCCCCAAAAAGCCATTACCCCGCACGTCTACATACTTCAACTTCTCAAGTTTACCAAAACCAGAAGGGAAAGCCCCTACAATTTGGTTTGTAGAAAGATTCATAGACACCAAGTTAACCAAACCGGTCAACAAACCGGCTACCGAACCGTGAAACTTGTTGCTAGATAGATCCAAAAACTCAAGGGACTTAAACAAACCAACTTTCACAATAGTCCCAGTGAACTGGTTGTTGGAAAGTGACAAATTCTGAAGCATAGAAAGACCAGTAATGGCTGCAAAGTTAAAGTCGCCAGCTAGACCAGCCTTATCAAAAGTAAGAGATGTAACATGGCCATTAACACATACAATCCCAAACCAATTACTGGGGCAGCCATTAGAATCCAAGGACTTTGAGTCCCAAGATTCAAGTTGGCCAGACGGGTCTTTAACAATGCCTTTCTTGAGCTCCAAAAGTGCAGCAAAATCAGAATGTCCCAATACATTTACCAACAAGAACAGTAATATTATCAAACAGATTACCTGCATTGCTTCAAAACCCACCAAGCAGCCCAAAACTCAGTGGAAAACCAGAACAATTCAAATGTACAAACACAAACACAAACAACTCAAACCAATTTTAGCTTTCGAGCCCAATTTGGTAAATCAAATGATCAACAACAGATACAAGGAAGTCAAAATACAAGAATTGGTAACCAAAAAAACAGACTTGAGAATTTAAAAAACACAAAATACACAAAAGGGCAGGAGCATTATCACTTTCCAAAATCAGGGGTCAGATCCCAAGAACTGCAAAGAAGCAAGCATAATGGGAACTGAAATAAAATCAATGCACATGAGAAAAACAGAAGAACCCACATCTCAAAAGGAATGAAAAAGTGAAATTAAGGAGTTTAGAAGGTTGGAGAAGCCATAGAAATGGAGAAATGGAAATGGGGTAGAGATAGAATTAGTGAAATTTGGAAATATGAAAGAGGAAATTGAAGAAAGGGACTGAAAATGAAGATCAAATGTTCAGTAGCAGTGGGAGTGGGAAGCTGGTAGGTTGTGCTGCCAACTAATCAGCCTTTTTTTCTTTTATTTATTTATTGAAAAAGAGATGGAAATGGGTGAGTAGTGAAAAAAGGAGAGAGAAACAGAGAATGAAAAATGGGTTTTTAGAGAGAGAAAAAAGAATGAATGAGATGAGGGTTTGATGCCTTGACTTTTACTTTGAGAGTTAATTTTCTAAAGGGTAAAACTGGTATTTGGTTGAAAGTACATATATATATATATTGAAAATAAGTACTTCATATATATACTTTACACATTTGTGAATACAATAATATATCACATAATAGATAAAATAATTTTTTTTTATATATTTAAGAAAATGATGATTTGATTAATGAAAATAAAATTATTATATTAAAAATGTAGGTATTATTATTCTCACAAGTGGTGAAAAATATGGGCTAAATTTTTTTTTATGAAATACGCTTTCCTAAAATTTGTTGGTTCTCTATTTTAAAATGAGCAAAATTTAGATAAAAATGAGTTTGTATATTGAAAATACTTATCATCATTTTGGATCACATTTCTTTACATATTTCTTTTTTCAACTCAAAGTTAATTTTTTAAAAAAATAAAAGATGTAGTGATAAGTATTTTAAATATGTTTAGAGAAAAACTTCTCTGCTGCTGGACAAGCAGATGCAATCTGCTTGTGGACACGTGTACGGTCAAGATTTTGCCACATTTTGAAAAAAAAGTTATACTCCCTTACCTCAGGTGGCTAGTAATCATTACTTTTATTTTTATTTCAAATGTCAAATAATTGTCTATTCACAATTATAATATTATTATATATTAAAATGTATTTTTTAATCACACTATATTAAAATTTCTCCATCAATATCTTTTTAAAAAATGTATTTAACAATTATAATTAAGCACAATCAACTAAATTATTCTAAAATGATACGAAAAGACTATAGCATACTATAAAATGTTTTATGTCATGTATTGGCTTCATATAAGTACAATATAAAAACTAAGACAAAATAAAGAACAAACCAACTCACTTTTATTTTAGTACTTTTTAAATCAACGCATATATGGTGGAGGAATTTAAACCTCATGGTTATCATATCATATGACATACCAATTGAAATAAACTCTCGTCACATGGGGTCAAAAAATTACATTCTTCACACTTTACTTGTTTTTTTAATGAAAAATTTGTAAAAACAAATCTTTCAATATTTTACTACTCTTTTCTATTTTATGTTGTGGGAAATTTTCTTCATAGAATTTTACACAAAAAAAATATATACAAAGAAAAAAAAATTATGGAATTTCTCAAACAAAAATTATAAAAGAAAAAAATATATTGAAGATTAATCTTTAGATAAATAAAGAAATATTCTTATTATTTGAAACACAAACAAGAAAACTTCTAAATAAGACAAGAAAATTAGAGATATTTTCATAAAATCAAATTCCACTTTGCCCAAAAGAAAACTTCATAATATCAAACTTTTGACGTCATCTCATACTTTCAAATAACAAGGAAAAAAATCTACAAAACCCATAAAGTTCCCAAAAATTTAAAAGCATTCAATCACCTCACATCTATCACATATATAAAATAAAATAAAATGAAGGTTTGAATAAAAGGCTCACTGTGCAGAAATGGTAAAAATGGTTATGGATGAAAGCTTCAAACCTCCATGACCACCATAAACTCCATGAGAGAAATGGATTTCTAAACTCCAAAAGAAAAAGAAATGGTAAAGAAGATAAAATTTAATATATAATAGTATTATAATTTAATATATAATAATATTATAATTGTGAATAGACAATTATTTGACATTTGAAATAAAAAAAGAGTAATGATTACTAGCCACGTGAGATAAGGGAGTGTAACTTTTTTTTCAAAACGTGGCAAAATCTTGACCGTACACGTATCCACAAGCAGATTGCATCTGCTTGTCCAGCAGCAGAGAAATTTTTCTCATATATTTATTCTTATGTAAGTATTGCTCTTTCAAAAATAAAATAAAATAAGAGTTTGTTGGGTCTCTTAAAAGCATCATACCCCATGCAATTCACCACTATTCCCACCTCTATTTTTGGGTTAACATTTTTATTTTTTTACTTACTTTCTTGAAAAACCTTCATATGGGAAAAATACATATGCTATTTTTGGATCTAACAATATGGTTATTATATAATTTTAGCTTATGTAATTTTATAACTCTTGTGGCTGGAAATTGGTAAAATATTTGGTGTTTCTCTTCCATAAAAATTGTCATAATTTTTCTGTTTTTTTAGTTCTAACAACAATCGTGAAAGAATTTTAATTATGACACATTCATGCTAATTAAGTTATTGTACGGTTGTCTAAAAAAAAGAAGCTATTGTACGGTTCTTTTGTCTTTCTTTTTTTTTTTTTTTTTTTTTTTTTGAGAAAGTACGGTTCTTTTGTCAAGTTAGATAAAAACCAACTTTTAACCAATAATAAAATTATTGAAAGTACATGATAAACTATTTTACTCTACAACATTTATATTGCAGATGTTATAGATGATTTGTAATATAATTAGTTACCTAGATAGTTACTTAGTTGAGGTTCACAGTTAGTTTGTTTAGTAATTCTCTTCTTCGGTATAAATACATCTAGTAGTAGTAAATGAAATAGTATTTTTCATTCTTTTCTCATGTACATCATAATGATACTTCCATTCTCGTATTGATTTCTGAACCTCTTGTAAATGAAAATTACGTAACCTCACTCGATGTGGTTGGCCCTTTCGATTCGCACCAAAATTGGGTTCACCGACGACACGATATCAAAGCCCATAGGTATGCTTCTCATTTCTTGGACCCGCAATAACAATATTGTGATTGCATGAATCCTAAATTAACTTGGTATCTAAATCGATTTCAGCGAGTATTCTCTTCACGAATTATGCACACGAAATTTGAGAAGATTTCAAGGCTCGTTTCCAGCGTAAAAGTGGTCTGCGCAATATTTCAATTGAAGAGAGAATTGACAAATTTGAAGCAAGATCAAGAATGTGTGGCAATGTACATATTTTCCAAACTAAAAGCTCTATGGGATGAGTGAATCAACTATCAACCTGCCTGTTCTTGCAGATTGTGTTCTTGCAGTGGTAACATGGTCATTCACACTTTTATTCAGAACGAATACCTATTGTATTTTTTGTATGGGTCTAAAAGATTTTAGACTTGAATTGTTCTTGTTGCACCCTCTAGGACCAACTATGCACCTCAATATAATCAATCCAAGGCGTGATCGTCTCTCTGTACACAGTGTAATATCGAACACATAGTGGATCGATGTTATAAAATTCACGGATATACTCCTAAGTTTTGCATCAAGAATTGAGTCCCATTTGCCCAACTTCGATACGAATGCAACGCTTGAATCGGTCCAAGCCACTGGTATTTCATCCTAATCTAAATTGGTGCTAAAAAATAATGCCTTGGCTAAATGTCAAAATATCATACTAGCTGCTGCAAATGTTGATTCTCAAATGATCTCTCGTATCGCAGGTACTGCTCGGTATTTAAAGTCTCCGAATATTGTTGCTTTTGTTAAGATGTCACAAGTTCAACTTTGGCATATCCGTTTAGGACATCGTTTACATGTACTTAGAGCTAGTCTACCCACTTTAAAATATTAATATTTGTTAGGATGTAGGCATATAATTAGCTTTTTCATGCTCCCTCTCTATACATATATGAAATTCCCTACTCTCGGTTAATATATAAAATATATAAAGTCCTCGTACCACTCTTCTAAACCTGAGGCACACTATAATTTCTAAGAATCCTTTTTATTTATTACTTAAAAACTGCTCTTAATATTACCATTGTTACTAAAATTACTCAATACATTCAACGGCACTTAGTAACAAAAAAAAGAAAAGAAAAGAAAAAAAGAAATTCAAACATTAAATTAAATCTTCTAAAATCATATCAAAAAGAATTGACACAAATGTGAAAATTGTGATATTCACTTTAAACTTAGATCAAACCAATAAGACATATACTCTCAACTTCTACCATGGTTAAACTAAGAATAAACGAGAGGTGAGAATTTAACCCGAGAAAAACAATGAGGTGTGAGAATTACGAAAACGCCATTAAGACTAGGTGGACATAAAAGGAAGGCATTTGACCAAAATATATATGTAAAAGAATTGAATAAAATGCAATTAGTTTTATTGCAAAGATTCCCAAAGAAAGTGACACAAACAACCATCCTTTTGAAGAGACAAAAAAATGTCTTACAATTTTGGATTTTAGTGGCTAAAAAATTTTCCACTCAAAATTTTGTTTCTCTCTAATGTTTATAGATTCCCTTACAATGTTTCTTTCTTACCCTTTTTTCATTTTATTCTCCAATTCCCTTTGCACAAAGCTTTGCATTTTCAATGTTGTGGCCAAAAGAGAGTGACCTTTTTTCTTTCTTACTTTTCAACTAAATATATAATTTGGTCTCTATGTGGATGTCGTTTTCAAATTTCACTGTCAATAAATATTAAAATTGAATGATAAAGTGAAGATATTGGACTACTTACTTGTTCGTCCATAAAATTGAAAGTATGAGCATCTCAGATTATTCTACTGATATTGACTTGCTTGCTCTTTTATCACATGGTTGGCATCATATATATATATATATATATATATATATATATATATATATAGAAAAGGTTAGATGTGTATTTACGAAAAAAAGATATTGCTTTTGCATTTTATCTTTCATAAACACCTACTTTGTGGTAAATCATTTATTGAAAAAGTTTGTAAATAAAGAACAAAATTAAAGCTTGCCCAAAAAATTAAGTTTTCTATACAAATAAAAAGCAATAAAGAGTTGTAAGTGGGAATTAAGAAGACAGCTCTTATGGAAAATCAAACTCTATTTAATATGGTAAGTGGGAATAATAGATATGGTTGTTTCCTGAGATTTTGATTAAGAAAAAATTAAAAAGGATGGATGACATCTTGATTTCATTATTTGACAATAATCTAGTTTAATATTATAGTTACTGAGTTTAATTTTAAAAATCGGTATTTAACTTTTATATAGTTGCGATTAGCAGTGTGCTATATGTAGAATTCATTAATCTTCAACAAAGAAGTTAGAGGTTCAAATCTCAAGCATTATGAGAGAGTAGCAAGGGTGAAAAATCCCCACGAGCTAAATGTTTATTAAAATAAGTATTTTTCTTTAAATATTTACTTAATTGAAAATTAATACATACTTTTCCATAAAAATTAACCATTTGAAAATTTAATTAATAAAACATATATAAATATTAAATTAAGAAAAAAGAAAAAATTAAATGAAAAAGAATTCTCCATGAGAAACCCAATCCCTTGCCAATTACCCGCGGGGATACTCCCATCTCCCCACTAAAAGAACAGTGAATATTGCAGGGACGGAGATTGTATGTAGTGGCAGATATGGAGACGAAGAAGCCATTCATGGTCCCACCCATGGACATCTCTCCTTGCAACTAAAATCACTATATGTCTTTTCACCATTCCCCTTCCCCTCCATTAAAATATTGGGTTTTATTTACGATATCAAATGACCCTTGAAGTAAGATAAAGGTAAGAAAAATAAATAAATATATTATAACAATGGTAGAAACTACAACCATCCCAAGAGGTGGCGACCAAGAAGGATTAAACTTTGAAGGTGTGATCCTCCAAGGTCCCTGTGATTCACATGTGACATTAATTTGATAGTCACTTCCACTATACTGACCTTCGAGTACAGTGGAGCAAAACCTCAATTTTTGCTAGAAAACAAACTACAACATTTATATGCTAATCAAAACAAAGAAAAGACAACTTAATTGATTTCTATAATTTAATTTAACATTCTAAAAAATATTAGAAGGTAAACAAAAAAAGCAGGCTCATTTGGCAAAAGTGAAAGAAAGTATACATATTAGTGGCGAACCGCAGGTGGAGCAGGCTGAACCCAAGCAAACTCCTGCTTGTAAGCTATGCTCGATTCACAGGAGTCTTCACATGTATACACCACAATTGTTGCCCAGTCCAGTGAATCCACGTTGTTCTTCACCCCAAAATAATAAAGCAACTGAGGCAATATCTGTTTGTCACCCAAACCCAACTATTTTAACTTCTGATTCTAAAAAATCCAAATTTCAAACCAAAAAAGGGCAATTAAGGTGTTTGGACGAGGAATTAGTTTGATGAGTTATTTTGAATCTTGAGAAAATTGTAATAGCTTGTTTAGACATAGATTTGTATGGAGGAGTTGCAGCCAAACACTCAGTTTGGATGTAATTTTTTATAGAAGAGTTAGAAACAATAGCTTCTTTGGAAGTAGATTGAAATGAGAAGTTATTTTAAGTAATTAGAAATAAATTATTAGAAATAAGCAATTGAAAATGAGTTATTCTGAGTAATTATAAATTATGAGTTATTTTGAGTAATTTTAAATGAATGATACTGTTTTGAGTCGTTAGAATGGCTCGTTTGAATAATGTAAATCCTCTTAAAAATTGAGGAACAAACACTCCCAAAGAAATGAGGCCACCAAGGTACAACTGCTTTCTAGTAGCTAGCTATTGAATGCCCCCTCTAATAAGTACTAGATATAAATTTGAAGTGATTTTATAGTTACTGGAAGATGCAAATACCTGCAATTCATAACACATGGGACCGCTGCAGTAATGACATTTAGGAATATCTTCCTTGGAAGGCTGACCACTTTGCATTGGCCACAAAGGTTTAGAGCCAACATCTCTACAATATCTGTGTTCATTTTTAATCGGTGAAATTAATAACATAATCGGCCTAGATAAACTTAAAGCAATATGAAAAACTTTGTCATGTAAAAATGTAACTGCACATTTCGATCATCATGTATCAATCCATACGGGACGGGGTGTGTAAAGGTAAATTCATAAATTTATATCCCTACTCTGGGGCATTAAGCTATCAGATCTCTATTACTTGTAATTTATAATTTAAAAACAGTCAGAGTTTCTATCAAACGATTCCCTCTTTCTTACCATGCAAATTGTAGAGGTATTTGTAAGTGCCCTTGTGGCATTTGTAATTTGTTAAATCAATCAAATTGTTTCAGTTTCTCCACATATTGATGACACACGATCTTTTATTCTGGTGTTTTCAAAGGTCATCGCCTTTCCTTGCCTACATAGAATCTTTGCTTTTTTATACTTTTGGTTAACTTTGATTTTTAATACAAATAATAATTTCATGTATACAATATATCTTATAATAACATAATTGGTGTGATTTATGTATGAACTAGAAATTTTATGAGAATAGTAGAAATATGTTTTATTTATCCTTAAGGGGTGGCACAGTGGTTGAAGACTTGGCTTTGAGGGTATGCTCCCTTCAAGGTCTCAGGTTCGAGACTCAGCTATGACATTACTCCTTCGATGTCTCCTGGTATCTGGCCTAAGGACGGGCGTAGTTACCCTTGTTTCAAAAAAAGAAATATATTTTATTTATCCATTTCTGCTCAACATATTATTTAGTTATGCATTTATTTATTGGTCTGCCGCTATCTCTCGCTTTTTTATTGCTTCTCAATTTGAGGCGATCAAGGAGAGTATCGTCTTGCGTTGCACTTTGCGCTTTAAGAATTTTTTGATATTCAAATGTTGTAGGGTAGGGTCAGACAATATATCCTGTAAGAATAGATGAAAGAATAGTCGAGGTACACGTGGCCCAGACAGACACTCATGGATATCAAAAGAAAAATTAACGGCCAAAAAGGCATAGCTCAATTAGCATAAAGTCTATGAGTGACCAAGTGATCCTGAGTTAAAATCCTCTAAGTTGGACTAAAAAATGACGCAAAACCAAAGAGTTTTTTAAAGAATGTATGAACAGGCTAAAGTCTTCATAAGATATTGATACTGTTCAAGCATAACCAAGTTCAATAAACTTAATAAATTTCAGTAGAAAACTTGAAATGTTAATATTACCTCAGCACTTGTTCAGGAGCCATTGATAAGCGACCTTGGAAAGAGGCCCAAGACTTTTTATCATCATCTCCCTGAATACCAAAAATTTCACAAACTTAGCATTAGCAACAATCAATTGTTTTTTTTTTTTTTAATGAAATGCTGCGGTTACATAGAAAAACGAAAGAATACAAACAATGTTAAAAAACAATTAAATAAAAACAGACAGAAAAAAGAGCCTCTTCAAGCTAATGAGTTAACTTAGAGGTACAAAAAGAGGCATTAGGCTCGATACAAAAGGAATCTGAACATTTCAAATGACACCATTAAGAAGAAAATACCTCCTCAAATTTGTCCATCCATGGTTTCATCACTTTGTCATCCGACTTATCCATACGAACCAGAGCATTTGCAGATGAGTATTCTTCGGATATTTCCATGTTGAACTCACTCTCGTATTCATGTGTGATCTCAAATTCAGGCCAAAGATGCTTGCTTGAAACTGACAGCAAAAGAAAAAATTTCTCAGATATATTTCAGGAGCAACTTCCCATACATCTTTTTATAACTGAGATGTTCGAAGTTTCACCTTTGACCTTACTACATAACCAAAGGTACCCGAGCCCATACCAATGTCCAGACTCAAAAGACAACAAGGAATTTTATATTAAACTTACTCGTGGGTTTCGAACTTAGGATCCAAGGGAGCATACCTTAGAGACTCCAGGCCTCATTACCCTCTACCAACAAGGCTACCCTTGAGATAGCTTCCCATACCCATACAAATCAAAATCATAGTCAAGAAATTGATAACCAGAGAGATATATATATAAACACACAGCACATTTCATCCAATTGAACAAAGTACGTTTATCTAAGGCATTCATAAACCTTACGACATTCTGCACAAAGGACAACTATGAAGTGGAAAGGAAGACGTCCACGAAAAGAACCAAATCCCAAAAATAAAATAAAATAACACATCTTATTCTCATTAAAACCCGGCCGGCGTAGTTTTTCCTTCACCAACCTTTCTCTGTATCTGTTTTGTATTGACTGTTTGTCAGACTAGAACTTGACAACTGAGAAGACATGCATAATCGTTGGCAATCAGTTTTATGCCCTGTACGCCAATGAATAGCCTGAAGACATAGAATAAAGTCTTCAAGATCAGAATCAAGAAGATAATTTAGTTTCGACATGTTGAAAGGTTGGAATGCAAGAAATTGTACTTGTACGGCCCTGCAAACACGGTACCTGATGTTTCTCTGAGCAATAGCGCACTGTTCTACACTTACTACAAACTTTATCTCCTTTCCAAGTACCACACCAGTTACAACGAGCAGCTAAGACAACATCACATATGTTTAGAGATGCTCTATAAATAAGTGCATTTATAAAAATTAAGGCCTTCAGTAGAAGGAAGAAAAAATCAAAACTACCTCCAGATTCACAAGTTTTGTCAGTCCCATCATGTTTTGGGGGTTCACTCAAGTAAAAGGGATTGCTACGAGGTAACTGACCGCGAAAAACCTTCACACTTCCAAAACAATTACAAAGTTACTAAAGAAAACTTTAAAATGTAGGCTAATGAATAAGTAAAATGGGGATCACTCATCAGAAAACCAGCTAATAATACCTACGAGATGACTTCTCAGACTTGCTTTTCCATTGCTCGTGATGATCTCGTAGAAGACAAGTCATTGATGGACACATAAACACAAATAATGTTCGATGAAATGTTGAGTCCTTCTCCACAATAGGAGCATAAATCTAACAATTTTATGAACAGAAACAAACCGTCATAAGCTATAATTTCCACGTGGAAACGTCAGTAATAGTCTGCAATGACAAGAAACTATATGATCCAAACAAATACAAAGTTTACACCTAAAAAATTAGCAAATATACCTAACACCCAGCATGTTGCACTTTTTATAATTAATTTTACTGTACTTTACCCATATATGATAGGAATCATTCGACTGTCAGTTTACAAAATCTTTCTTTCTTATCTAATCACCAATTGTTTAAAAAAATCGAGACTAAAATGCACAAGATGAAAGAAGAAAGCACTCGAAAAAATTGAAACCAAATATCATTAGAACAAATACCTGTAGCAAAAACTGCAGAGGGTCTCCACATATATCACAAACACAAGATTTTCCAGACGGCAAATTCACTGGATCCAACCAAGCCTGCAGTGCCATTTATATATGTAATTGTAATCGAATGCTCAATTTTTTTACTCGTGCAACAATTCTAGGCAGCTCATAATCTTTCTAGAAAATATAAAAGACAAACTGGAAGGACATTGAACAAGCATACGCACCGGTACTCCTCCAGCCTTGCTTGGAAATAACTGAGGAAGAAGAGACCAAGAATTTTTCGGCTTCTCAACAAAACCCAAAAGTACTGATTCATCTAATTCTTCATTATCATCCTCATCGGTATCATATTCATCCTGCAATTCTTCCCCATCAAACATATCATCGTCATCTAAAGAAGTGATACGCAGGCTAGTAAGTTTTTCCATGGACTCCACCGCACCATTGCCAATTTCATCCATTATGTCAGGCACAATGTCAAACGCTAAATTTCAACAATCACAAACTAGACCTGTCAATACAAAAATGCTGCAGTCTAAGAATCTTATTAGAGAATATGGGGTTTCACTTCAAAACCAATTGATAACTTATATCCCTTATAAAGATATGGTAGAATCCTCACATTTCCAAGGTGGGACAATTGCCACCAGGTGAGAGTATCTCCAATATGCCCCCTTCGAGATGAGGTCATATTGAGAAATGTCATCTTGAATTGGATTCTAATTTGTGGACCAAATATCCGCCAAAATATGCCACTTAAGATGGGGTCATATCAAGAAATGTCATCTTGAATTGAATCCTAATTTGTTGACCGCTTTGGCTTACTCGCATGGGTCAGGATCAAATACCCGCTTAAGCTTATGCCCGGTTGGATGGGGTCCAGACCCGTTAAGAATTCAAAACATTATGGGTTGGATCGGAATTTAGAGGACCAAAAAGAGGTACCATATTAGAGAATATGAGGTTCCACTCAAGGTTATAAAAACCGTGCGCTTTCCGATTCAAAACGTACGAATTCGAAACGAATCGTGAAGAAATCGATTCACATCGTAATTTTGAATCGCATTTCGCCCGAATCGGACGTTTTCAGAGTTAAAAAGAAACGATTCACCTGCGTATCGGAACGATTAAAAAAAAAATCATACCTTTTTTACTATCAAAGATTCGTCGAAGATGAATAGCAGATGAAATAGGTTTCGAAGAACTTCATTCGTTCTTTGAATACAGAGATTTTGTAATAAAAAAAAAAAAAAAACAAGCAGCAGAGAAAGAGATGAAGAGACTGAGAAAGAGATGTGTGAGAAAGGGGCGGCTGTGCTGAGAAGTTAGGGCTTTTTGTTTAAAAATTCAAAATGTCTTATTCAATTTACGAAAATTTAATTACAAATTTAATGTGTTTCCTTTTTCATTCATAATAATCATATATCATATCATACTACTTTAAAGTGTGGTTTAAGGGAAAAATTATTTTTAATTTACCCCTTAAGTCATACCCTAAATTACAAAAATATCATTTATTGGAATAAAAAGAAAAAAAATTCAAATAACGTGGAAGATATTTACGATATCATTTAGATTTTCATTCGTAGAAGATAAGATAATTTTATCAAATCTCATAAATTTTATCACTAAATTAGAAGATAAGAGATTTCAACAATCAAATGAAGATATTTACAATATCATTTAAATTTTCATGTAGAAAATAAGATATTTTTACCAAATCTCATAGATTTTATTTGACATTTTATATTCTAATTAAAATAATAAATTGAATTTTCCAATCCTGCTACATTTTGCTTATAAGAACACTTTCTGTTTTCTTGAATTTATTTTTCTTTATTTTTTTGTTTTGTTTTTTATTTTATAATAAGTTGTGTTGGATTATTTACCTTAACTTTCATTTAATTTTTCTTTTGTACAATAATTTTTATAGGGATTTTTTTGCATAATTGTTTCCTTTAAAAAAAAATACTTGGAGATCTGGAAAAAAAATTTCAAGAATTATAACATTATCATCTAAGGTTAGTGCATGAATTCTTCAATTTCAAAAGTTTGGTAACAATGATTTCCTACTATATATATATAGTTATCTATATTTTGTTTACATACACATTTGAAACTTTCTTTTTGCTTGGGGTTACTTTCTTTGTTTTTTTTATAATAAAAAATTTAGTTATCTTATTTTTGTTGAATTATTTACCTTAACTTTCATCTAACTTTTCTTTTGTTGCAATAATTTTTGTAGGTTTCTTTTGTTGCTTAATTGTTGACTTGGAGATGTGAGAATTTTTTGTTTGAAGAACGATAAAATTATCATTTGAGGTTAAAAGTAAGTTCATAGATATATACTAATTAATATATTTAGCTTATTTATATTTATAATTATAATAATGATATAACTCTTATAAATTTTATAGTTGAAGAGGGATTCCTGGGTTCGGGCCGAAGAAGCAATGTCACTCGATCATTATCAAATCGACTGCAATCTTTTTCTGTCCGTGAGGATCCCAACAGAGCGCCTTCTACTTCTAATAGGCCATGAACTAGATCAGAATCATTCTCAACGAGTCCATAAGAAGTGATCCCATTTTTTTCATCGGGTCCGGGTAGAGACCAAAGGTCTTGAACGACCGATCCGGCAGAACAACTCAAAAGATAAAGTTGGTCTATTAATAGATAAATTGAGAAAACATTAAAGAGCATCGATTTTTAAAAATGAAAGATAAAATTTAATTTTAATTCAATAAATTTTATTAAGTTTTTTTAAATAATAACACCTATTCTTTTTAAGCTCAAAATAAATAATTAACTTCTTTTTAACATAAATATGAATTTTAATAAATTTAACTAACGTGAAAAAATGTTTATAAAATTCAATATTATATTAAAATTATTATTTGATGATTTAAATTTAGCTTAAAAATGTAAGAAACAATTTATATATATATATATATATATACATATATATATATATACATACATATATATACACATATATATATGTATGTATATAATTTATTATTTTAGAAATTATCACGTGCAACACCGTACTAAAATTCTAGTTAATGAAAATGATGTCAAATTTTATTTTAAATTACGATATCAACTATTAATATATTGCTATTTATATTTTATGAAAATTTTAAATAGAATGTAGAATTAAACATTTCTATGATTTCAAAAAAAAAAAAAAAATTTATATCTATATATTTTTTTTTAGAAATAAATTAATAATTATTTATATATTTTGAAGTTAGGTCAATTGATTATTTATATTTATATGTATATAAATATAAAAATTAATAATTATTTATAAGTCTGGAACTTATAATATACTATATATTAAATTAGAATTTCGATACATGTTCCATTTCGCGATTTAAATATGATAAAAGATGCTCAGTAACTGGGTTCAGGTTTATTGGTTTCTCAATATAAAACTGAATCGAACCAGTCAAATTCGATTTTCTATAATTTCAAACGAATAGATCCAATATGCTTCTTAAAAACCGATCTAAATCAATGGATCGATTTTTAATTATTTTTGGTTTTTTATTTCACCCGTATTTATTATTGTTGGGGGAACCAAAATGTCGATGAATGATTAAATTTAACTAAAATCCTAATTTTTTGGAATTGGTTATCGTAAAGTTTTGTAGAAAATAATAATAATAAAAATAGAAGTGATTTTTATCTTTAAAAATATTATCAAAATCAATTAATAATGTTAATAATTGGAACAGTTTTTCTATATATTTTCAACGTAAAGATTAAAAGAAAATAAAATATGTGATGATAAAAAAACAAACTATTTTTTTTTTGAGAATTAAAAGAAAAAACTATTAAATTATATTGTCAATTATTATAATGTGAAAAAAGAATAGAGACATGTTTTATTCCCCTACAATGTTTAAAGAAAAAATCAATTTTTTTTTACACTATTCTTTTCTTAAAAATTATTTATAGAAATATATTTAATAATCATATTTTCATTTATATATAATTCATTCTATCATTATATGTCAAATGTTTCAAGAAAATAATGAGATAAAAAATATATATATTTGTTCCTCTAAAATATATATATATATATATATTTATTTATTTATTTCGAATTTAATTAAGACTTTTTTATTTTTTTAAAAAAGAAAAATTATGTATAAATATGTAATTTTTTAGTTTCATTTAAAAATAAATTATAAGTGGTTTCAAAAAAAAAAATTATAAGTATTTTTTATATAGTTTTTTTTTTAGAATAGTATTTTTTATATAGTTGTATGTATACATATATATATATATATATAACTTGATAACATATGATATTCATATTTAAAATATTTTTCTACATAAGAAAAAATTATACAACAACCAAATATTTATACATATATGTAGATATGTCAAGATATTAATATTGTAATTTGTCAAAATATATATAGAAGTATGATATTAATGTTTAACTATTTCTCAAAAAAAAAAAAAACGAAAAGAATTAACCTCATCTTCTAAAATAATTATAATAATAGTCAATTTTTAGTTAAATTAAATGCTCATTCGTAAATAAACAAGTGAGATGATAAAAATTTCTATGTTATTTTTTTAGTTTTTATTACCTAATTCAATATTTTCTAAGATTTTTGAATAAAATATGAATATCTCAAAATATTAGGAAAGGGGTTGGAATAATAATTGCTCCATAATTTGGAATGTAGATTTAATTAATTTAGAAAATTATTTATTTATCTTTTATAATTATTGAATGGACATTTTGGGATGAAAAAATTTATTTCTCTACTAGTAGAGGTGAACCTGGCCAGCCCAGACAGTCACGAATATAAAAATAAAAAAATTACTTAAATTAGGATATTTGTAGAGATTGTTTTAATTAAATTTAAAATGTAGACAATTCTAACTCTTGGTTACACTTCAAACCCAATTATCAAAGAGGGAATAACTCATATCGTTTATAAGCTGTCGTATAATCCTCACATTTGCAATGTCGGACAATCACCAAAAGGTGAGTATCTCCGACAAATCTCTCAAAACAAACCGTCGAACAATCATCGTAAGAACTAAACAAAAGTGTAATTCAGTAGAACTAGTGCAGATTACTTTCTATTTTCCACAAAAAGAAAATATTTCAGAGGACGAATAGGAAGTGCAGAGGAACTTACCGAGAGAGCGTCGTGGAGAAGACGACGACTAGAATGAGTGAGAAAGATGGAATGAGAACTTTGAGACGACCGGAACCAGTGAGAGAATTGTAGAGTGAGAGAATTGTAGAGTGAGAAAGATGGAATTAGAGCTTTGAATCGAACCAGTTAGTTTTGGTTTTTCAATGAGAAAGATGGAACGAGAACTTTGAGACGACCGGAACCAGTGAGAGAATTGTAGAGTGAGAAAGATGGAATTAGAGCTTTGAATCGAACCAGTTAGTTTTGGTTTTTCAATTTGGTTTCGCCGGCGGAGAAAGAAGATAGAAATTGAAAGGAACTGCCAATTTCTCGCCGGACGGACGTTGACGGAGCTGAACAGCCTCACCTACTACTAGGTGAAAAGGGAAGAAGACGACATAACGAAATTAGGGTTTTCTAATATATATTAGTTATAAAAATAAAAAATTAAATAAAGAATTGGTGTTGGTATCAAATTATGGAATTTCAATAAGTTTAATTGATTTGAATATTAATTCAAAAGAATAAAAAGTAAAAAATTGATTTGAATATTTAATTTTTTACTAAAATTTTAACATCCATAAAATTTCTATGTAAAGAAAAACATCCATAAAATTTCTTTTATGTTTTATTAGCCAACAAAAAATTGAAACAATTTTCATTTGTTAATGGTAGAAAGTAGGTGAAATTCCTAGAAAAGAAAAACTACATACTTTTAACTCACGAAAATATTCGGTAAAAAATAGGTCCAATAATGCTTAATTAGTGATCACCCTAAATCCAACCATTATATAATAGTTGGTATCATTTTTTTTAATTTAACCATAATATTTAAGGATAATGGATTCAGACATCTAATTTACATATTAATTATCATTGAGGTATATTCACTGTATCAAAAATTCAACCGTAGAGAATAATTTCAATTTCTAAAGAGAGGAAATTGAAAAGTCATATTACCTTAAATTTATTTTTCATTGTTTCCGAAAAAAAAAATGTACGTACACTTAAGGCTCGTTTGATAACGTTTCTATTTCCTGTTTCTTGTTTCTTAGTTCTTGTTTCTAGTTTCTTGTTTCTTATTTTTTGAGAATAAGAAACAATAATATGTTTGATAACCGTTTCTGATTCTTGTTTCTTAAAAAATATAAAAAACAGAAACAAACTTGTTTGATAACTATTTCTTGTTTCTTGTTTCTTATTTCTTGCTTTTGTTTATATATATATATATATATGCTTCTAACAAAATATAACATGCATTAAAATATGACCATTGAAAGTTTACATTTTATAGTATAATTAAATTTTTTATAATTAAAAAAAATCTTAATATAAAACTAACTATAAATTTAATATGTTATCTCTCACATAAATTATTTTTCACAAATGACGTGTTTAAAAAATGTTGTGAGTGTAAAATATTAAGGTAGTGCCAATTGTATATTTTAGTGAACAAATTTTTCATAATACCAAATTTTTTACCGATTTCGAGTGTATTATTAACTTAAATAATAAATAAATACACATATACAAAATTTTCAAATCAACCCATAAATTAAAAATACATAATTCCATTAAAAATATAAACAATAAAAGATTACAAAATTTAAAACTAAAAAATAAAATGGTAAAAAACCATACAAAATTAAAAGAATTAAAAATTACAAAATATAAATATTGCAAAAATGATTTGAAAAAAAAAAATACAAAGTTGGGATTTGAACCATGGACTTGGTCAAATTATATGGAAAAAAGGGTTGGCATCACAACCATCACACCAAAGGTAAATATTGTTGATTTTTTGGAACGCAAAATATAAAACAAAACCAATACTGGGTTTAGAAAAAAAAAAGAACGGAACAAGAGAAACAAGTTTTGAGAGTTCTCATTTTTTCACATAATTTGAGAAACGTTTCTTGTATTTTTTGGAACAAGAAACATGAACAGTTATCAAACAAGACTGTTTATCAATAAATAAGAAACAGGAACAAGAAACAGGAAACGTGAACGTTATCAAACGAGCCCTTAATTGTGAGGGGTGATTTTTGTGCCCCACGCCAAGTCTATGTTTGGATTTTAGTGGTCAAAGACATATGTTGTCCATGTTCGAAGATTTATTCGCACAATTGAAACCCCTACTTGAGTTGCATTTGGTTTCAAATGTTGGTGACGATCCCCCATAATTCATGTTTGGTGTTTTTAGGCAATTTTTCTTTCACCAACATTCTCTTCTTGAATAGTACATTGAACGCGGTCTCACGTTGTTCGGTCTTTACCAACAAGATTGACTATCGATAAAAGTTGTTACACTTTGAAATTTACCTCAACAGGTTAATTTATAGCATGTATGTATGTTATATAAATATATGAGTATTATCAATATCAATATAATGTGCTATGATATAAATTTATATATTGATCTTATCTGTCATTAGTTGATGTAACTATATGTATGTGATACTAATAGATTGATAGCCAAATAAGGAAAAATGTATAGTAAGGTAGTTATTGTAGGCTTAAATCCCATACATAAAAAATGAAAAACAAAGGCTCCGTTTGATAACCATTTTGTTTTTCATTTTTTGTTTATGAAATTTAAGCCTATAACAACTACTTTACTATACCTTTTTCCTTATTTGGATATTTACATCTTACCTATATTTTAATAAACAAAACCAAAATTTATAAACAAAAAAAGTAGCTTCCAAAGACTTGTTTATGTTTTTGAAATTTGGTTAATATTCTCCTACTTTCTTAAGGAATGATGGATACATTGTAGGAAAGATGGAGCACATGGTAGAAAATTTGAACAGAAATAGGCTTAATGATACCTCCCCAAGTAATTGGGAGTTAGTGGTCAAGAAGAATAAACCAAGAAATATAACAAGTCAATGTATAGGGGTTCGCGGTCCAACATAAGCGACAACGAAAAGGGCAAACATAAGTGCATGTGAATGTTCTAACATTTTTCTTGTGTTTTGAGCATGCCGCAAACAGCGAACGCGAGAAGCACGCAACGTGAGAAGGAACTTAGGCGAAGCAGACAACTCGGTGAACACCAAGGACTCAGCCAAACCACGATCACACGTTGAGGCGGAAAATACGGACAACTGATAGATCGTGGGAGGACAGCGAAAAATCCGGATGCAACGACGGAGCCTTTATAAGCCATCGAAGATCGGGATTGAAACTAGTTAATTTTCAGGAGGAAAAACGGTGATCACACGGAGGGTAAGCAAGAAAGTGAGCGAGAGCTCTTAGAAGTTGAAGAATCCATAGCAAGTCTTCGTGTCAAGCCAGACTATCCTTAGTTGGTTAACTCTTTCCAATAATTCTTGTATTTCACATTAATTAGCTCAAGTATTGATTTTTTTTATTGTTTCCTTCTGTTAATAGATTGAAACTTTTGCTATTTATGAAATTGATATTACATTACTCTTACACATCGTAACTTTACTTTGTTTTACCTACAATTTGTGTTTCGCGAGTTGATTAAAAAGTTGAGTAGATACGAGTTAGGTATCTAAGAGGAGCCCCGTTAACATATTCGAGAGAATAAATTAACATCTTGTATGACTGCCTTAATTCTTGTCAAGTTAGTACTTACAATTCATTCTTACTTAGAGATAAGGAGTACTAAGGTGCGAACGTAATTAATTCGCGAATTCGAGAGAACGTGTCTTATGTGAATCGCCTGCTATGTAATTACGCGACAGTTAGCTTGTGAATTCTGCAGTACTAACTTCCTAGGATTTGTTAAACACTTAATCTCAATTTCTCATTCCAAATCTGTTACCTTGACTCGTACTTCGTAGTGTTAACAAGTAAACTACAATTCCCTGAGGAGACGACTTAACGATTTTTATTTATACTATAACAAGACTGTGTACGCTTGCACACCATTGAGAAGTCAAACACACTTCGCTAAATCTATGTAGAGTTTCTCTTCAGCGAAATTCAATTGCCTAGTCAACCTCATAATCTATCACTGTTTGATTGTGTTCATGATTTCGTAAACACTTAAATTTCATAAACAAAAAATAAAAAACAAAATGGTTATCAAACGAGGCCAAAATGATCATCAAATGGGGTCTAAGTAATTAACTTTATGTTTTTTTTTTCAGTTAACTTTCTGTTGGGAGAAAATGAAATGCACTTCTAAGAAATCGAGAATTCAGGATTAGTGACCCGACTTAGCTCTATATTTGCACATTGCTTCTTCGTCCAGTGGCCAAAAGAAATGAATCAATTTGTCTTTTATTGATGAACTCAATTTGATTTTTTACTTTTGACTCCCTGAAACTGTTGGGAAAAAACACTGCTATTACGCATGAATAAGCAAGAAAATTAACTAAGAAATTAAAAAAAATAACAAAAAGAACATACACAAGAATTTTCGTGGAAAAACTTCAAATTCGGAGAAAAAATCCACGAGAAGAAAGAATTTCTACCATGTGAAAAAATGTACAATCACAAAGCATTCTCTCTTCAACCCAAATGACAAAAACCACTCTTCAAAGCTTATACTAATCACAATCTTTGCTCAACTTTCGTATACAAAAGAGTTAGTACACATGGTTAAAGTGATTCTAATTTGGATGTTTGAATCATATGTCATTCACTCTATTTATAGTGTATGGAGCATACCACATTCTTACAACTTTCTAATGTGGGACAACTTTCCCAATATTTTGCAAAAACTTTCCATGTGGGACAAATATTGTCAATATTTTTCCAAATTTTCAACAAATTCCACCTTGGCAAGATATTTAAAAGAAATCACATCTTTTGTTGCAACATCGTATTCACAGACAATCATAATCCTCGACTCTAGGAATTTTAACATACTCCACCATAAAAAAAATATGACACTTGAAACTTCACATTCCAAGATTTTCCTTCCCTGCGCATGTCGATACACTTTACTGAAATTTATGGTGTAACTTCCACCTACTTGGATTACCTGGAAGTTCTTTAGTCATTGACATAACTTCCACCACACACCTACATAACCGTCAAGTCAATGCATGCTTGCAAACTTATGGAACCACTGACATCACATCCTCTATCATGGCAAAACGGGCATACCATGAGGATGATTTTTTTTCTTTCTTTAAAGGAAGTCACCATTTCCTCTGGCAAGAGAGGTCACGTCAGCATCCACAAACCCCTTTGACGAACTTGCTCTGTTAGGATAATTTTCTTTCATATGATCAGTCTTCTCGCATTCACAACAACCTTTCTTCTTCACAAAGTCTTTCTTCTTCTTCCTTTGATTACTTGACTTCTTAGAACTTATTTTGTAACCACCACTAAACTCTACTAGATTATCATCACCACTTAATCTTTTTATTTCAAAAGCACCATATCTTGGCATTCTCTTCAAATCCTTGCATAATCGAAATTGTATCAACACATCTCGAACGTGTACTTCCATAAGTTGATGATCATCCTTTCATCAGATTTCTCCACGTCAATCTTCACCGCAATTGTAAAGTTTGACATACTTGCTTCACTCCTAGCACATCAGCAAATAGTGAACAACACTATTTACGACACACAAGTCTAACTTGTTTTAAGAATTCTTTTATGATATGAAAGCTCAGACAAAGCTACAATCATAGAGCATATTCAGAAAATTCAAAACTGATTACCTAAAACTCTAATACCACTTATTGAAAGAAAAAAAACACTCGTATTACCGCAGGAATAAGCAAGAAAATTGACTAAGAAATTAAAGGAAACAACAAAATGAACAACACAAGAATTTATGTGGAAAAACTCCAAAACTCGATAAAAAAAAGTATAGGAAGAAAGAATTTCTACTATGTGAAAAATTGATTCAAGCACAAAGAATTCTCTCTCGGACCCAAATTACAAAAAACCACTCTTCAAAACTTATACTAATCACAACTTTTGCTCAACTTTTGTATACAAAAAGTTAGTACACATATTTAAAGTGATTCTAATTCAGATGTCTTGGATCCAAGACCATTCACTTCTTTTATAGTGCTTGTAGCACACCACATTCTTACAACTTTACAATATGGGACAACTTTCCCAATATTTTGCAAAACTTTCGATGTGGAACAAACTTTATTAATATTTTTCCAAATTCTCAACAGAAACAACATTAATGTCTTTGATAGAGATGTCCATTCCCTCCTACGGGGCCGGAGCCAAGGAGAAAAAATCCTCATTGGCTAAAAGGGCCCGGGGACGGGGATTGTATTCCTTGTCCCCGATTCCTGCCCCGTTTATTTTTTTAAATACATTTTCTTAATTCTACCCCTTTAATTTTCAAATAAATATATATTTGTTGGTGATATTATCCATGCATATGAATAATTTATTTGATAATTAACATTATAGTTGAAACTTAGATATATTTTCTTAAAAAATCTTTTTTTTTTTGTTAAAAAAATATATAAAAAATGAAAAATAAATAAATTGAAAAAAAAATCTCCACGAAGAACTTGATCCCCGCTCTGATTCCAAAAAAAAAGAACATGGATTTTTCACGGGATGGGAATTGAATTTTATGCCAGGGACAAGGACGGGAAAGCCATCTCCACCGCTGTCGCGCTCCATGAACATCTCTAGTCTTCAATTCGTTTTGTTCAGTGCTTTAATGTCCAAAATACAAACTTTTCCTATCGTGTTATTGTACTCTCATGGCAACATTAATGGTGGTTTTGGCCCATATTGCTCGATATTTTCAATCAAAACCCATAAAAAATCTATCAATCCTTGTTCAGTGGGTTTCAAAATCAAACTTCCCACCAACCGATTGCATATATATCTTGAAATCAAACTGAGAGGACTCAAATTCCTATATTTTCTGATTTGTGTCAGTGATGCCATTAGGAATCAGATAGGAATTTTTTTTTTCTTTTTTCTTCTTTTAAAGATGTTCTTTTCATTCAAATTTAACCGGTTATTTGAAAAAATGAACTGTTTTTTAAACTTGTTCGAAAATGACAAAAATTAACTAACTTGACTGGTAGATCAACGACATATGTATATACTTAATAACTATACGTCATGAGTTTGAATCTCTCCACCCCAATTGTTGTAATCTAAAAAAAATAACAAATTTTGAAAATTTGAAAGTTAAGGAACAAAAATAGCCAAAATACTATTTTAACTGATAAAATATATTAATTAATAAATTAAATCTAAGGTTAATTTAAAAAAAAAAAACTAAGGTATTTTGAAATTTTTTTAATTCTGTCTAAATTTATGAAATAGACACTTATTTAAAAACTTAATAATTTTAGTTATTATCTAATTAAATTTTTCTATAGTATCGAGTAGATATTAATCATATCATATCATACTACCTTAAAAGTGTGATTTGAGAGAAAATCATTTTTGGACGATTTTACCCCTTAAGTCATATTCTAAATTACAAACATGACATCTATTGGAATAAAAAAAAATGCAAATAACGTAGAAAATATTTATAATATCATTTAGATTTTCATCCGTAAAATATAAGATATTTTTATCAAAACTCATAGATTTTATGACTAAGTTAGAAGATAAGAGATTTCAATGATGAAATAAGATACTTATAATATCATTTAAATTTTCATCATCTTTATAACTTTGAAAATAAGATATTTTTACCAAATCTCATAGATTTTATTTGATATTTGATATTCTAATTAAAATAATAAATTGAATTTTCCGATCCTATAAATTATCTACATTTTGTTTACTCGAACGCGCTTTCTGTTTGTTTGGATTTACTTTTTTTTATTCTTTGTTTTATTATAAGTTATCTTATTTTTTGTTGGATTATTTACTTTAACTTTCATCTCTTTTTTCTTTCGTTGCAATAATTTTTGTAGAAATCTTTTTTGTATAATAATTGTTGTCTTTCAAAAAAAGACTTTGAGATTTGAAAAAAAAGTTTGAAGAATACAAGATTATCAAGTGAGGTTAAAGTGCATGAATTATTCGGTTTCAAAAGTTTGGTAACAATGATTTTCTACTATATATATATAGTTCTCTATATTTTGTTTACAAACACCATTTGAAACTTTGTCTTTGCTTGGGGTTACGTTTATTGGTTTCTTTTTATTTTTTTGTTTTATAATAAAAAATTTAGTTATCTTATTTTTGTTAGATTATTTAACTTAACTTTCATATAACTTTTCTTTTGTTGCAATAATTATTTTAGAGATCTTTTGTTGCTTAATTGTTGACTTGGAGATTTGGAAATTTTATTTTTTGAAGAATAATAAAATTATCATTTGAGGTTAAAAGTATACTAATAAATATATTTAGCTTATTTGTATTTATAATTATAATAATGATATAACTTTTATAATTCAAGAATAATTGTTAGATAAATTGAGAAAAAACTAAAGATGCCTCGATTTTTAAATATCAGAGATAAAATTTAATTTTAATACGATAAATTTAATTAATTTTTTTTAAATAATAACACATATTATTTTTTAAGCTCGAAATAAAAAATTAACTGTTTTTTTAATATAAATGTGAATTTTAATAAATTTAACCAACGTGAAAAAATTGTTATAAAATTCAATATTATATTGAAATTATTATTTGATAACTTAAATTTAATGCAAAAATGGAGGAAACAATTTATAATTATAAATATATATATATATACTTACTATTTATTTATTACACTCAATTGACATAATTTATTAAACATATGTATAATTTATTATTTAAAAAATTATCACGGATAAATAACTCAAATCTATAATATATTATATGACAATAATTAAAGTGGGTGAAAACCCGTTTAAAAAGTCATGATATCAAAGTAAAAATACCTATATGTTTTTGCCTTATTATAATTGGTTAAATGGTAGTGCACAGCACTTGTTTAATGCCTTGATTAGGCCCAATATAGTTTATCCCACCATATTGGGCTTGAGATTTATGCTAGATATAATGTTACATAAAGTTAGCCAGGCCCATTACTATCACTATTGCATATTATTCGTATTTATTTATTGAAAAATTATGGTGGATACTCACTTTTAAGAAAATAATTACAAATCTAGTCATCTTTAAAAGTATTTGTAAATCTATTTTTGTTTTAAATTTAATTAATAAAAATTTTCAATAGTACCAATTGTATCCTTGTTTTTACGGGTTTTTTTTCTCTTTATTTTGCCACCTTGTTGAGCGACTAATTTCTGTGCGTTAATTTTTTTTCTTTTTTTTGCAAATAGCTTTTGAGTTTGTTGAAGCACGTTTTATGGTGGCCCCTCGGTGAATTACTCATTTGTTTAACTTGGTTTTTTTTTTCTAGTACTTTTTTTTTAAAATAATTATATTTAATTCATTCTTTCAAGCTACCGTATTTTTAGAAAAAAATATGAACGAGCAAGTAGGTGTATAATTATTAGGTTTTAGAAGTTGCTAAAATTTAAAATATGTATTTATTTATTAATACAAAAGTTTTAATATGAAGAAGAATTTCTAGATAAATTTTGGTGGTATTGATCATGTTATTGTATAAGTACTGTAATTTTTTTAGAAAGGAAAATTGAATTGCTTCTCACTACTTAATTACAAATGTAGACAAATTTTATAATATTTGCATTCATAATCATTAATATGGTTTAGTATTGTATTATAAATATTCATTAATGCTAGTATTATAAAAAAAGAAAATTGTAATTGATAGATTATTTTAACAAAATAATTACAAATGTACTTAAATTTAAAAATATTTGCATCTATAGTCATACATATGATATATTATTGATACTCATTAATACAGTATTATTTATTATTAATACAGTACACGTAGTTAATCCAATATTATATATTAGTAATACAATATTGTGGATTATTAATACAGTATTAGTATACAATATTATGTATTATTAATTTAATATTGTGGATTATTAATACAATGTTATGTATTATTATTAATAAATACATATGAATATGATTGCTAATTTTTTAAGTGACCATATTTATAATTATTTTATAAATTTTACTCATAAATTTATCAAAATAATTGTCAAATTCTTATTTATTTAAAATCTGTATTTATTTATTAATACATAATTAAAGATTTTACGAAAATATCATCATTATTTTTACACATTTTTTCTTTTAGTTCAAAACATTGATGACTTTTTGTACTTCAATACAGTTGAATAATTAAAAGAAATTCGGTTTTAATAATCTTTTTCAATTTTTAAAAAAGAGAGTTCATTAGGAAAGTTTATGAAATGTTTGACACATTATTTATGTTGTATTAATGCATTAAATTTTAGAATCTCATCATTTCTTTAATAGTGTATATTGATAAAATTATTATTAAATAATACAAATAAATATACAATTTGATGAATTAATACTTATATACGAGATAATTACAATATAAATACAAAAGATATCTTAATCGACAGTATTAATTCGGTATTTATACCCGAGTAAAAGAAATAAAATATATATACATAACATGATCATACACAAAAACATTAGTAATCCATAAACTCTAATTTATTTGAACCTTGTATTTGTTTATTCGGAAAATTGTATTGAAAAGGTGGTATTATAAATACTCAATAATACAATATTATGTATTGTTAATACATATCTTATCTTAAAACCTTAAAGTGTGGCTTGAGTAGGAGAATCATTTTTGGACCAATTTGTCCAATAGTTGTTTTAAAATTTCAAAGATGCCACTCTATATTATTATTTAAATATTTATAAATGCCACTAAATTTAAATATAAATCTTTAGGTTTTTCTTTTCATTTAATGTTTTTAATTAAATAGGAGTTAATTATACATGAGTGAATTTGTAGGATTTTTTCTTTTCATTTAATGTTCTTAATTAAGTAGGAGTTAAATATACATGAGTGAATTTGTAGGTTTTTTTCTTTTCATTTAATGTTTTTAATTATATAGGAGTTTTTTTTTGGAGAAATAATTATATGGCGTGCTCTGTCTTTATTGTTGTTGAGTCTTTATTCCTGTAGTAGCATGCTGAAGGAAAACTGTTTTATTGTTCAAGAAGATATTTAAATTGTTTACTTTTGAAATACTGGCCAGGGTTATTTAAGGAAGTTTATGAAATGAATGTGTTCCTAAGATGTTTGAATAAGTTTTATTTTGAGCAGTTTTCTTTATATTTAAATGTTTTAATTTGTAAGTATGCTAGTAATTAAGAACCGGGTTTATGACCACTTTTGGGTCGGGTTCTTACAGAAAATACAATATATACTCAATTATACAATTTCTTCGGCTAAATAGAAATTGAGGATGTGTGAACATACGATATATACTCAATTATACAGTTTTGTAGATGTGTATACAGTCAATTATACCACAATATGGATTGGAAAGTACGAAGATACTACTGTTCTACATATGATTTTACTACATTTTTAAACATGATTTTTGACATTCTAAAGACTGGAATATAAATGTATAAAAATGACATAAATAGGAATAAAACATACCCTACTGAACAATCTGAGACATATCGAACTACGATTATACTGAAAATAAACAGTAACTTACTAATGGTGATGGATAAGGAACAAAAATGTTATACAAATACTGTGAAAAACGAAGATTATTGAAAAAAGATGACTGAACTCATATGATTATACTGATCGAAACTTCGTGGCCGACGAAATTTACGTTTTACGTGGTGGCTAGAATGTGAAAGAGAGAATGAATGGAATTGAAGAAACGAAAATGGAGGAATAGAGAATTGAGGAAGAAAAAGTGACACGGAAAAGGAAAAGGAAGAAAGATGGGAGATAAATCAGAAAAGAAATTAGAATATTTTGCATTAAAAGGGTTGACAATTAAATATGGTAGTGTTGAAAAAGATGAGAAATAGGTATTAAATTGGTGTTTTAATTCAAAAATTAAGTATTAAATGTGATAAAGGGCAAAATGGTATTAATGGAAAATTAATAATTACGAATTTGAAGAAAAAAAATTAACTTTGCAAAAAAAAAAACTTGAGTGCCTATATTTGCAAATATTTTTTGAATGTGGTCTAGTTACTACAATTTCCCAAATAAAATTTTCATATATTTTTTCTTTTAATATAACAACTTATTATTATTATATATATTTTTTACAATAAACAATTTATTTTTTAAATGGCTCTAATTAATATTTTATTAAATTTATAAAATTTTTTGTATTAAAATTATTATCTTTTAATCATTTATGATATTTAAATTAAGTAAAATGACATGACATTTGTTCCATTTGAGTACGTAAACTTTCAAAAGTTCAATTTTAATCCTTGCACTTACAAAAAAAAAAATTAAAAAAATTCGCAAGTTTATATTAATCGAAATTGATTTAATAATGTTAATCATTTTAATTAAATTGAAGACAAAATGTGAATATATTTCTAAAATTTTTAGAAAAATTGGTAATTTTTTTTTCTAAGATCGAATTTTAAGTTTTTTTTTTTTTTTTTTTTTTTGAAATTCTAGAAATCTAAATGAAACAAATCTCAAAATGTAAAAACTAAAATTAGACTTTTGAAAGGATAGAGATAAAGGGAAATAAATCTCAAAGTTCAGAAATTAGAATTAAACTTTTAAGAGTTGAGAGATAAAAATAGAACAAAATTCAAAATCAAAGACCAAACTAATATTTTACCTATTTAAATTTGTATATTTACTTTCTGTCGAAGATGTAATGGTCTAGCAAAATATAATTAGTTTTCAAAATAGAAATTTAGTTTTAAATGTTAAATGACTTAATTAATTTTAAAGTCCCCAAGGGATGACACTAGAGATGTCCATTTTCCCATGGGGTCGGGGCCCCGTGGGGACTCGCCCTATATGGGCAGTGAATCCCCGAATAGGCGGTGAATGGGGGAGTGAGTGGAGATGAAAAATTACCCGTAAGCTAAATGGGGATGGGGACGGACCAAAATAATATTTTACCTATTTAAATTTGTATATTTACTTTGTGTCGAAGATGTAATGGTCTAGCAAAATATAATTAGTTTTCAAAATAGAAATTTAGTTTTAAATGTTAAATGACTTAATTAATTTTAAAGTCCCCAAGGGATGGCACTCGCCCTATAGGGGCAGCGAATCCCCGAATAGACGGTGAATGAGGGAGTGAATGGAGATGAAAATTACCCGTAAGCTAAATGGGGATGGGGATGGGGAATGTATTCCCCATCCCCGTTTTCCCGTTCCCCACCCCATTCATATTTTATATATGTATTTTTTAATTTTTCTAAATACATTAATATATATAAAGTAGTAAAAATACTTATTCGGATTGGTATTTTCCTTACCTAATTAATTATTTAATTAAAAATCAATAAGCATTTTTTTAATATCGAAAAAATTATCTAAGATTTAATGAATTGAGTTAATAATAGAGAAAGTTTGTAAAAAGTTAAGAATAAAAAAAGAAAAGAAGAAGAGTTAAATGGAGAATATTTTTCCGTGGGGAACCCGATCCCCATAATTTACCCGTGGTGAATCCCGCCCCATTTCCCGCAAAATTTTATGGTGAATTTCGCGGGAATGGGATTGAAATGAGTAGCGGGGATGGGGACGGTAAAATCGTCCCCGCCCCGCCCCTTGGATATCTCTAGATGGCACAGTGGTTGGAGACTTGAATTTTGAGGGTATGCTCCCCTCAAGGTCCCGAGTTCGAGTTTTCCCTATGACATTACTCCTTCGATGTATCTGGTGTCCGTCCTAGAGACGGGCGTGGCTTCGCATTTTTAAAATTACTTAATTTTTGTAGAAAATGAAACGCATGTCTTGTTTACTTGTTTTTAAAAACAACTTTTCTTCCTCATTTTTTAAAGGCATTTTTCATCGGTTGAAAAAGGAAATTTCTTTTAGAGATGTTAAAAAATAAACTTAAGTATAACAAAATTAATTCAATCACATTCAATTAATAACTATAAAATTAGCAATCTCAAAAAGAAAAAAAAAACTATAAAATTAGTATTTTTCAATCAAGTAAAATTGATAAATTTCACTAAAGTGAAATATGAAATTAATTATCTTAACTCAAGTTAAATATTTTGTATTTTGCTAACAAGAATAATAACTATTATAAAATACTTTTAAAAAGTTGATATAATTAAAATAATAAAGCTAGAATTTTCTATTTATGACACGCTTTATTCTTAAAAAAAAATATTTACTTTGTTTTTTTTCTTTTCTATTTTTTATATTCTAAATTGTGTACCTACATTTTTTTTTAATTATTATTTATAATAATATTGATAATTTCAATGGAAGAATAACTCAATTGATACACATTTCTAAAATTAAAACTAAACTAAAAAATTGACTAAAAAAAAAAACCAAACCAAAATTTTAGATGATATATAATTTTGATCTTTTTTGAATTTTTTTCTTCATTTTAACTTATGCATTTTTAAATATCCACTTTTAATTTTTTACTAGTTCAATAAAATCCAAAATTCAATAATAGAAAAGTTTAACGTACAATTTGGTTCAATAAATAATGATAATATCAATAATTTTAAACAAAGAAATAACATAATATATATATTCCTAAAATTAAAATTAATTAATTATTTAATTTTTAAAAAATAGCTAATAATTATAATATTTTTATTAAGAAGATGAAATCATGTAGACCAAAAAAAAAAAAAAAACTCCACCACATATTTGCGTGTGCCTTGGGGGTGTTTGTTTGACATATTTAAGTAGTTTTTGAGTTAAGGAGTTATATTGAGGGGTTATGTTGAATAGTTAAAAATTGAGAGTTGTGTTAAAAACTCGTTTGGATGTAGTTTTTTGGTAGAGGAGTTAGAGTCAAAATCTTGTTTGGATGTAGATTTAAAAATGAGTAACTATTTTTAGTAGTTAAAAAAGAAATGATTAAAAGTGAATAGTTAAAAATGAGTTATTTTGATTGATTTGAAAGGAATGAATAAAATAAGTGGTTAGAAATGATTGAGTAGTTATAAATGAATGATTAAAAGTGAATGGTTAGAAATGATAATTATTTTTAAAAGTAAAAATGAGGAGTTAATAAAAACTCGTTTGGATATAAGTTTTCAACGAGAAGTTAATAAAACCTAAAAATAACTCCTACCTAAATATGTCAAACAAGGTTTTTTTTTTAAATTTTAATTTTATTATTATTTTTTAATATATATATTTACCCTTCTAATCCTTTACCCCAAACAAGTTGACCTTTTGTTTTTCCACTCTAAATTCCTTTCTCAACCTCTCATTTTCCCATGAAACCAAACACACCCCTTTTGAGTAAATAAGAAAAAATCATACTATAAACCAATGTAAATTTAAATAAAAACGTAATAAAATAGCTTTTCATTAAAACCCAATAAACAAGTGAAAGCATTTTGTTTTGAATCGCATAAATAAAAGCATTGATGGTAGGAAGATGGGGAACATTTAGAATATTAACATTAATAGCTTTGTTAAATGAACTATGCCCCATTTGGAAGTTCAATGAACTAGAACAGTTGTACATTATATTTATTGTTTTTTCTTATAAAATAAATTAGTTAAATTATATATACACAAATTGTTTGAGTGGATGTGAATATTCTAGTTGAGTTAACTGTTGTTAGTGCAGTTTGACCAGGACTTTTTTGGTTCCAAAAAGCAAAATCTACTTTTCTACACAAAATCTTAAAAAATGATTTGCTTAGATTTTCTTTTTAATTACTTTTTTCTAAAAATATTTAGTTCTTTTTTCATTTAAAAAATATTGTATTTCAAGTAATTTCTTGATTTCTTTTTTTAGAAAAAATATAAAAACTAAAGAGAAAAAGAAAAAGAAAAAAAGGGGCATTTCCTATTAGTGTTGGATTATTTATTTATTTATTATTATTATTAAAGAAACATTCATTAGAAACTAAAGGGAACAATACAAAGCTTCTTTCACATTAAAAAAAAAACGAAAGCAAGAGGGGATTTTACCCCACCAAAACCTAGCTTCTATTCACAAGCCAACTCCAATCCTATCAAATAGGAGGGTACATAGTTGATTTGATCAAGGTTGGGGCTGTCTATTTGACATATTTACGTAAGATTTAGTTTTAGGATTTATTAATTTTTCCTCGAAAATTTATATTCAAACGAGTTTGACCAACTCTTCATTATTCTTACTTTTAAAAATAACTCTCAATTCTAACCATTCATTTTTAATTACTTCCTTTTAAATCAATAAAAATAACTTATTTTTAATCCCTTATTTTTATTCATTTCTTTTTTAACTACTAAAAATAACTACTCATTTTAAATCTACATCGAAATAAGGTTTTGATTTTAACTCCTCTATACAAAAATTACATCCAAACGAGTTTTTGACTACATTTCTCAATTTTTAACTATTAAACACAACTCTTTAAGTTAAATCCTACCTAAATATGTTAAACAAACAATCCGAGAGAAATTTTTGAACCAACTTAAAAATTTGAGTCGGTCATTTTTCCAACCCAACTCATTTATAGAATTAACTCAACTCAACCGTGTATTTTCAGGAATTGGGTAAGATACCTTGATTCAAATAAAATTGGCAGATGAAAAAAGAAATAAAAAATTTTAAAAAATCTTGATAAATATTAATTTATTTCCTAGACCATGATTTTGTAGGAAGTAGTCAAGTGCTCATATTCATATCATCACCCATCCTTTTATTAGGTTCGGATAATATTTCTGTCCACTTCTTTAAGGGGGTGGGTGCCGATCATAAGCTTGAGCTAAGCGTCTGTTACTCAAATTTTATCATATAACACAAACATATTAAAAAGAAAAATGTAACTAAAAGACTAAATAAGAGAGAAATGGAATATGATAAATATATAGTCACATGTTTGAGATTTTCAATTTTACCTTCTACTCAATGAATGTCAAACTTAACCAATGAAAAATTTATGCACTACAATATTACAAAAGTTAAAAGAAGTTGGAAATTCAAAATTTTGATTTTTGTACTAACTCACCAAGTTTCATCCTAATCACATTTAACATTTTCAATGGATGAATATAAAAAAAGTGGCATGATTGAAAAAGAAAAGAGATTTAGTACCAAATTGAAAGTATAGGATGAAAACGATAAATATAGTTTTCTTAAGCTTTAGTAGAAGACATACTTGTTTGGATGAAGTTGTCACTCTTCTCTAAATTTTAGAGAGAGACGCACTTTACCGAGGCTCCCTGAAGGTCTTCTTAGAGACCATGCGTTATTGGGCCTATGATTTTGGGCTTTGCTCTGCCCTCATCAAAGGGTTGAGTGTGGGTGATCGTTGAGCTTGATGGTGAGCCGAGTAGGTGGAGCTCTTTTGGAGTTATTCGAGTAGTTTCAAGGTGTTAGGGATAGTGCCATAAAGCTTGTAGTTGGGTGAAAAAAGAACATTAAATTAAGGTCCCATTTTGTTTTTCGTTTTTTTGTTTATGAAATTTAAGCCTACAACAACTACTTTACTTTACTTTTTTCCTTATTTGGATATCTACATCTTACCTATATTTTAATAAACAAAATCAAAATTTGTAAAAAAAAAAAAAGTAGCTTCCAAAAACTTGTTTATGTTTTTAAAATTTGGTTAGTATTCTCCTACTTTCTTAAGAAAAGATAGATACACGGTAGGAAAGATGGAGCACATGTGTAACAGCCCAGTTTCCTATTCCAGTTTTCGAGGTGCCTTCGGGTCAAGATTCAATTGTTTGGTTGGGTTTTAGAGCCGTTTGGCCCCTTGGGGGTATTTTGGTCTTTTGGCTCTCCGGGCAAGATTTGTGGTTTTCTGGGTTTCGAGGTAGCTCTGGCTTTGTCGTGGCTTGTTTGTTGGTGGCTGCGAGTCCCGAGGTGTTTGGGCTAGTCGGTTGGATGCTCGGTTGTGGTTCGGGCTTTGGTAAAGTGTTGGTTGGTTGTGTGTTTCCTTTGGGATTCGAGCCCGAGCCCTTAGTGTTGCTTTGGGAGTTGGATTTAAGTGAGATTGATTGATTGGAAAAGATTGCTTCGGTCGAGTCTCGAAGGAGGAAGCCGGGAAATGAGATTTTGAGGTTTTAAGTGGATAAGGATGGATTTTTTTTGGATAAAATCCCTTTTCCTTTTTATTTTCCCATTTTCCTTTTTCTTTTCCAAACTCATTTTCTTTTCTTTTTATTTTTCTCTTTTCTCTCTCTCTCTCTCTCTCTCTCTCTCCCCGAGCACCCCCACCTAGCCGACCCAGCCCTTGGCTCGCCCACCCACCCGTCGACCACCCTTGCTCGCCCAAGCCCAGCCAGCCCGAGCTCCTCCCTCGCACCAGAGCTAGCTAGCCCGGCCGTGCGCCGCCCCCTCGCCAGCCCAGTCGCCGCCACAGTGCAGCGTCGCCGCCACCCAGCTCGCCGGCGTCGCGAAGGCCCTCGCCTGCGCCTCGTCGCCGAGCGCCACGCCTATAGCTCCCGCCTCGGTCCGTGTCGTCCACCACGCCTTTCGTCGAGCCGCCGCGATCTGCCGCATCGCGCGCCGCCGAGCCTTGCCCAGCTTGATCGCGCGCCCCCGCGTTGTGTCGCTCGCGCTCGCGCGCCGCCTCTCTGTGTCGAGCGCCGCGCATGCGCAGCCAGCAGCCGAGCAAGCGCCCGAGTCCATAGCCAGCGTCGCCCAGCGCCCCTCCGCGCAGCGGCTCGCGCCAACGCCGCGTGCCGCCAAGCGCCAACCCAGCCAGTGTTGCCTAGCCGTGCGCAAAACGGCTCGTTCAGCGTGTCGGCCCGCGCCTCGTGAGTTGCTCGAGCCGAGCCCTATTTATTTTAGTGTATTTAGGGCTATTTTATGATTATTGATGTTTTGCTTGGCTCGTTATAGGTTGCTCGGGTTCGATCGCAGCTTATTTATTGTGTGTTGTTGCCTTCCACCGTAAGGATTTCTTACCGGAGTTGTGTGGGCCTGCCATATTTTCATGATTATGCCTTGCTTGTTTGTTGATCATATATGAGCATGATAGTAATAGATCGCCTTTGATTGATTTTCTCGCTAGCATGTTTGCTTGATATTACATGTTAGTGCCATGCTAGGTTTGTTCTCACAAAGATGCTTGTGATTCTGCTTAAAGCTCGTAGTATCATGCTAGGTAGTGTGATTGATGTCGGTCTTTGCTTGCTAGCCAGAATCATTGCTTTTTCTCTGTACTCTTAGATAGAGTTGTAGGGTTTGTCATCATCCGGAGGCCGAGCGGACATAACGTACTTTGTCCCGATTGCTCGTGCCTCGGGAGTAAAGTGTGCGAAGCATAACGTATCTTGCTACCCCCGACCACCGGTTGTGGAATTAGCTACCCACTTCGGCATAGCCTAGTTTGTAGCTGCTAGAGCGGAACCCCGCCATCGGTGTAAGCCTCGCCTGGCGGTTCTTAGCTTCGTGTCGGTGGATCATGCCGCACGATGAGCGCCGAGGGCCTCACGCTCTCGTGATCGCGACACCGCTCCGAGTCATAGGCATGTGCACCGCCCGCGTAGTTTGCCCTTAGGCCCCCACATTTACGCCGGTTGCGGAGAGGAGCATGCGGTGTGCGCGCACACGCCGCGTTAGTTGCCGGTTCGAGAGCTCCCGGGCTAATGTCGTGAGTACACCATTCCTTCCGTTAGAGCTCGACTTCGGGTACTCTCCGTAAGTCCAGATAGTGCAAGGGGCAAGGAGGCCCTTGAGGACATTCTTGGGATCAGTGTATTCCCCCCGAGTGACAGATACCTCGGTGATGTCTAGGATTGGTTAGTGTATCCAATCCCAGCTAGGCCGGAAGAAAGAGACTTCCGATGACTCCAGATCTTGTTTTATGAGCTCGTTGAGCCATGATCTGTGTTGGTGGCTGTTTGCTTGCATGCTTTGGTACTAGATGACTGATTATATCGTATTGTACCCCGGTTGGGGATTCTTACTGAGTAATTCGTTACTCACCCTTACTTATCTTTCAAGAAACCATGGCGCGAGGCAGGATGGCTGGAGGAGGAGCTGTGATCATGGAAAACCCGTTGTTCAACTCTGAGTTTTATGTTTATGTTTAAAAAGTTCTCTGAATGCATGTAGTTGGGCACGGATCCCTAGGGTGTTTTCATAATGTATTTCCGGATTCTAGCATTGTTGTAAAGTTTGTATGATTTAAATAAATCTCTGATCAGAGTAAGCTTTGTAAATGTATTTGTCTTGGAACAGGTGCTTGGAAACAAGAACAGGTTTCAGGAATTAATGTTTGATTTTAAATGGATGTTTTATGTTTTGGTTTTACTTAGAATCCGAACACCGTTTTGAAAAATTTCTGTAGATTTGTAATGCATGCATTGATGTAACGGCCTAGTTAGAACCCCATTCTGGTCGGGGCGTTACAAGTTGGTATCAGAGCTCAGAGTCATAGATTCTGTAGACTGACCTTTGTTGTAGGTCGTTTTTCCATGATCATCAGCACTCTGACAGTCATCAGGTACGCCTAAGTTTACTTTTAAAAGGAAGGGGTAAGAATTTACAATACTTTTCATCTAGTGTATGCCTTGTGTAGAGTTGTGGAGCGGAGACGAGCAGGTTCTGAATCGTTGTTGGTTTGGGCTTAGAGAGCCATCATGCCAACTTTCACAGCGATCACGAGCATTGTTTAGCGGCTTGTTGAGGTATCCGATAGATTCGATGCCCCGGGACGTCGTCCCGAGGGAGGTAGAGCTTAGACTCCCATTGGCCATTTATGGCCCAGATTCTTTACTTTCCCCTAGTGAGAGGGTGGAGGTGCTTTGTGCGGATCGCCAGATATGTTGATCGCACCTGCAGGAGCGGGGCGCTTGGCATGTCCGACCGAGGTGTTGGACTGATCGTGTTGATGTTGAGGCCGCGTCCAGGGTCGTTTAGACCCGTTGGCCAGAGTTGGCCCTGGCAGTTGAGTTGCCTAGAGGAGGGGGTAGAGGCTAGCAGCGCCTCAGAGTGAGACTCCTTGAGCAGAGTGTGCTCCAGCCATGAGAGATTGGATGGCGTGTCTTCACCATATCGAGAGCGGAGACCCAGGCGCAGTTTGTAGCGCGTAGTGAGGAGTCCCGGGCACGGATAGCCCAGCTGACAGAGTTTGTTTCAGCATCTTTCCCCCCAGCAGCTCTTGTAGCCCCGGAGGTTCCCGGGAGGGCATGATCAGCAGGTTTATGCCGATGAGGATGCTTGTGGAGCAGGTCCCCGTGTGGACTAGCCTGGGTAGCTCAAATGTTGATCTTGAGCCTTAGCAGATTGTTGATTGCCCAGTGAGTAGCTGCAGAGTTGGCAGCCTTCGAGGAGATTGTTGAGGCATCTTTGTGTTCCCATAAAGTGTTGTTTATTTCAGAAAGTCCTGCTGCTAGTAGTAAAGCAGTTGGCCAGGTCTGAGTTTAGCATCCGTGTGTGGGATGCCCTGCTGTTCAGAGGCCGAGGTGTGCCGTTCCTGTGCTGTTTGGTACAGCAGTGGTGGTGGTAGTCCCTTGAGAGAGGTGGACTAGCAGAGTCTCCACCAGTCGCCCGATTGATTGGCAAGTTGCCGTGTTGGTGGCTTGAGGCAGATGTAGAGACATCTTTGCCCTCTTGCAAGCCTGCTGTTGTTTAACAGCCCAGCTTCCTCAGATGTTTGGTAGAGTTGAGCGCTCTTCCTTGGTGAGCTCCTATAGTGGAGCTAGCTGCTGCATGTTGAGAGATCCGGCCAGAGCTTTGTTGAGCATCATGAGGAGATGCTAGTGTAGGCCGTGAGCCTTCGGTTTGTTGAGTTGCCATAGGCATGGCTGTTTGAGTTGAGCCCTCGTATGCCTAGCCAGAGTTGTTGTCACTTGAGATAGTGACCTTGTTGGCCCCATCTGTAGTATGATGTGGATTTGGTGGTAGTAGCACTTGAGGTGCATTGGTTGGAGTGCCACTTTGGCACTAAGTCTGGTTCAGGCTTGAGTTTGGCTTGGGCATAGCAGATGGTTCTATGCCGTTCGGAGTTCAGCGCACTCCTTTAGCCTTGGTTCCGTTTATGGCAGTTCCACATGTAGGTCGTGCCAGAGGGCTAGTTCAGTGGTAGTCGATGGACTACAAGCGAAAGGATGCTCGAGAGGAGCCGGAGCCTCTTCCCAGTGTTTTTGGAGGTTGAGTAAGTCAGCAGGTTGCAGGTTGGCAAGTGTTGGTGCGCGTGAGTCTCGCGCTAGTGTTAAGGCCAAGAGTTTCTTTGTGGTTGGTAGTGTGGTCAACTACCTTCGAGGGCCTTATCTGAGGAGAGTTGAGCATCGTAGATGCGGGTTTGGTCCAGCAGAGGGACCCTGTGTTGGATGCTCATGAGATGAGCTGGTTGCCTATGAGGCGAGTTGGATGCCATGAGGCGAGTTGGATGCTTTTGAGGCGAGATGAGCTGATGCCTTGCGAGAGGATTTGGATGCCTTATGGGTAAGCACCCATGGTAGAGGCTTGGTAAAAGTGAGTTCGGTTTGGCATGGTTATGCCTTGGTAGAGCAAGGTTGCCTCAGCTTTGAGCATCGTGTGGAGAAGGAACTTTTGGTGTTCCTTCGGTTGGAGTTCAGTTGGAAACTGAACAAGAGCGGTGGTAGCAAAGCCGCTCAGTTTCTGATCGCCTTGGCTAAGAGAGTTGTTTGGATCCTTTCCTTGGGTAGAAGCCTTGTTGAGGCTGATGTTTGAGTAGGAGGACGATGCATTCGGTAGCGTTTCTGGTCCTCTTGGTTCCCAAGGAGATGAAGTGAGTTGTGCCTGTTCAGGCAGTTGGCTGTTAGCTCGTTCGTCGACCGTGTGTGTCGAGGGTGATCAGAGGATCCCTAGGTTGTGGAGAGCTTCTCCAGAGCTCAGTCAGGCCCAGCTAGTGAGTTTCAGTTGGCTAGCTGGAGGCGTGTAGTTTGTAGCCTCGGTTGAGTTGCTAGCAGTCTTGGTAGACTAGCAAGCCAGTGGTTGTTTGGAGTAGAGTCCGGATTGATTCCGGTGCGGTGGCAAGTTGATGCTTGGTGTTGACCAAGGTGTGGTTTGGAGCTGCTAGAGATTAGCTTTGCTCGTGGGGCGAGTGGTTCGTGCCCTGTTGGTGGCTTTCCTGTTTCCAGGATGTTGAGTTGCCCAGTTTGGCATTTGGAGGTTCAGTCTGAGATGGACCCCTGTTGTTGCCCCGTGAGGTTTAGTTGTTGTTGCTCTAGTGGAGCAAGACAATGAGCGTATGTGGAGCTCTCTGTCCTTTGGTTGTCTGCTTGTAAGAGCCGTTTCCTTCTGGGAGTTCTCAGATTTCTCCCGTAGCCATGAGTTGATGGTAGAGGTGCTAGCTAGAAGGAAAAGTTTGTTGGCTGCTTGGAAGCAGTTGTTTGTCCAGTTAGGTGGACTCTTGGATGGTGTTCTAGAGGCTGCAGTAAGGATTGTTTTGCCTCTTGTGAGTATTGGGCCAAGGTTTGGTCCTCTTGTTGTTTCGAAAGCTAGTTCGGTTCTAGCTGGAGGGCGTTGCCCTGAGGTCTTTTTCCTAGTCAGGAAGTTTTGGGAGTTGACCCCTCCCTCGGCAGTTGAGCAAGTGCTGTTGGTTTCGGATTGGTGATCCGATTGGTTGAGCTTTCCCTTGGGTGTTGCTTCCAAGAAAGAGTTGGTTGTTGTTGCCTTGGGTTTGAGCTAGTCAGCGAGCGTGTGTGAGTTCGCTGCCCTTCAGAGTTTGCTTGCTGGGAAAGTCGTTTCCCGTTTGGCAGGAGTCAGCTTAGCTCCTGAGTTGTGTGGTGGATCAGAGTAGCGCAGTGGTCAGCCCAGCGAGAGGGCCCCTGCTTTGGGTTGTTAGCAAGCAAGTTGTTTGTCCCCGCAAGGGCAGTGGCCTGCCAGTAAGAGTTGTTTCTGGCAAGTTGTTGGTTCTTTGGGGATTGAAGATTTCCCTTTCCCCCTAGTCTCTGTGGTGGTTGAGTTGCTCCCTGGATGTCAGCCTCGAGTGTTAGCTTCTGAGGTAGTCTTGCGGATTCGTGTGGCTTAGGATCCGTAAGCTTTGAGGTTGTTGATATCCGTTTTCCTCGTGAGGTTTCGGGAGTGGAGCTTCTGGTTGAAAGTTTGGTTTGTGTTCTGCTGATCAAGCCCTTCTCGGGCTTTGCTCCTTGTTGTTGTGCGCTCGCAGTTGGCGTAGCAGAGCCGTTGAGTGAGTTGGCACAGAGGTGCCGTGGCTTTGGTTGGTAGAGCCGTTGAGCTGCGTGATGGTTTAGTCCTTGCAGCCCGAGTTTTCCTTGAGAGGAATTTTGGTGGTTTTCTAGCCTGGCAGTATTTTCTTTGGCCAGTTGCTAGTAGGTTTGCATGGAAAAGTTTGCTTTCGGCCGTTGAGAGGCTGCTGTTTGTTGGTCGTTTGGTTTCTGGAACCTGGAAGGTTCAGTTGTTTGGCCAGTTTGTTGTTGGGTTGAGGCTGTTTGTTAACAGCTGTGAGCTTCCAGAGGAGTTCGCCAGTGCGTGGAGTTGAGTTTCAGAGCTTGTGGCCCGTCCTCGAGTTTGCTGAGAGTAGCACCGTTTTAGAGTTGGTGCGAGTTGAGGACGTGGTTTGCCGTCTTTTCCTTTGGAGTTCAAACGTATGCCCATCTGGATGGCATTGTGGCCTTGAGTTTTGAGAACCCAAGAGGGTTTGGTTCTCGAAGAGGGCTAGTGTTGTTGGTGAGAAGTTCAGGTTATTTGGATCGGTGGAGTTTTCTTGGAGTCATTTCGTCTTAGGACTTTCGAGGACGAAAGTCTTAAAAGGAGGGAGTATTGTAATGTGACCGATTTCATATTCCGATTTTGAGGTGCCTTCGGGTCAAGATTCAGCTTGTTTGGTTGGGTTTTAGAGCCGTTTGGCCCCTTGGGGGTATTTTGGTCTTTTGGTTCTCCGGCAGGATTTGTGGTTTTCTGGGCTTCGAGGTAGCTCCTGGCTTTGTCGTGGCTTGTTTGTTGGTGGCTGCGAGTCCCGAGGTGTTTGGGCTAGTCGGTTGGATGCTCGGTTGTGGTTCGGGCTTTGGTAAAGTGTTGGTTGGTTGTGTGTTTCCTTTGGGATTCGAGCCCGAGCCCTTAGTGTTGCTTTGAGAGTTGGATTTAAGTGAGATTGATTGATTGGAAAAGATTGCTTCGGTCGGGTCTCGAAGGAGGAAGCCGGGAAATGGGATTTTGAGGTTTTAAGTGGATAAAGATGGATTTTTTTTGGATAAAATCCCTTTTCCTTTTTATTTTCCCATTTTCCTTTTTCTTTTCCAAACTCATTTTCTTTTCTTTTTATTTTTCTCTTTTCTCTCTCTCTCTCTCTCTCTCTCTCTCTCTCTCTCCCCGAGCACCCCCACCTAGCCGACCCAGCCCTTGGCTCGCCCAGCCCCAGCCCGTGCAGCCCTTGGCTCGCCCAAGCCCAGCCAGCCCGAGCCCCTCCCTCGCCAGCCCGAGCTAGCCCAGCCCCGTGCGCGCCGCCGCCTCGCCCAGCCAGTCGCCGCCACGATGCAAGGTGTCGCCATTGCCAGCTCGCCCGGCGTCGCGCGCCCCGCGCCAGCCGCCGCGCCGCGCGCCGCCGCCTGCTCTCGGTCCGTGTCGCCCGGTACCAGATCGCGCCGGCCGCCGCGCCACGATGCCGTGTCGCGTCGCCCGAGCCTTGCCCAGCTTGATCGCGCGCCCCCGCGTTGTGTCGCTCGCGCCCGCTCGCCATCTCTCAGGCTGAGCCGCGCCGCGCAGCCAGCCAGCCACACAGCAAGTGCCACCCGCATGCGCCAGTGTCGCCCCCGCCCCTCACAGCGGCTCGCGCCCAGCGCCGTGCAGCAGCGCCCGGCCAGCCAAATTTGCCTAGCCCGTCTGGCCGGCTCGTTCAGCGTGTCACCGCCTCGTGAGTTGCTCCCGAGCCGAGCCCTATTTATTTTAGTGTATTTAGGGCTATTTTATGATTATTGATGTTTTTGCTTGGCTCGTTATAGGTTGCTCGGGTTCGATCGCAGTTATTTATTGTGTGTTGTTGCCTTCCGACCAGGTAAGGATTTCTTACCGGAGTTGTGTGGGCCCTGCCATATTTTCATGATTATGCCTTGCTTGTTTGTTGATCGTTATTATGAGCATGATAGTAATAGATCAGCTTTGATTGATTTTCTGCTAGCATGTTTGCTTGATATTACATGTTAGTGCCATGCTAGGTTTGTTACGCAAAGATGCTTGTGATTCCTGCTTAAGCTCGTAGTATCATGCTAGGTAGTGTGATTGATGTCGGTCTTTGCTTGCTAGCCAGGAATCATTGCTTTTTCTCTGTACTCTTAGATAGAGTTGTAGGGTTTGTCATCATCCGGTGAGCGGACATAACGTACTTTGTCCCAGTTGCTCAGGTCGGGAGTAAAGTGTGCGAAGCATAACGTATCTTGCTACCCCCTCGACCACCCGGTTGTGGAATTAGCTACCCACTTCGGCATAGCCTAGTTTGTAGCTCGCTAGAGCGTAACCACGCCATCGGTGTAAGCTCGCCTGGCCGGTTCTTAGCTTCGTGTCGGTGGATCATGCCGCATGCATGAGCGCCGCAGGGCCTCGCGCTCTCGTGATCGCGACACCGCTTCGAGTCATAGGCATGTGCACTGCCCGCGTAGTTTGCCCTTAGGCCCCGCATTTACGCCGGTTGCGGAGGAGCATGCGGTGTCTTGCGCGCACGCGCGTTAGTTGCTTGCCTCGGAGAGCTCCCCACAGCTAATGTCGTGAGTACACCATTCCTTCCGTTAGAGCGACTTGACTTCGGGTACTCTCCGTAAGTCCAGATTAGTGCAAGGGCAAGGAGGCCCTTGAGGACATTCTTGGGATCGGTGTATTCCCCGAGTGACGATACCTCGGTGATGTCCGTGATTGGTCGATGTATCCAATCCCAGCTAGGCCGGAAGAAAGAGACTTCCGATGACTCGGATCTTGTTTTATGAGCTCGTTGAGCCATGATCTGTGTTTGGTGGTCATTTGCTTGCATGCTTTGGTACTAGATGACTGATTATATCGTATTGTACCCCGGTTGGGGATTCTTACTGAGTAATTCGTTACTCACCCTTACTTATCTTTTAGGAAACCATGGCGCGAGGCAGGATGGCTGGAGGAGGAGCTGTGATCATGGAAAACCCGTTGTTCAACTCTGAGTTTTATGTTTATGTTTAAAAAGTTCTCTGAATGCATGTAGTTGGGCACGGAGCCCTAGGGTGTTTTCTGAATGTATTTCCGGATTCTAGCATTGTTGTAAAGTTTGTATGATTTAAATAAATCTCTGATCAGAGTAAGATTTTTAAATGTATTTGTCTTGGAACAGGTGCTTTGAAACAGGGACAGGTTTCAGGAATTAATGTTTGATTTTAAATGGATGTTTTATGTTTTGGTTTTTACTTAGAATCCGAACACCGTCTTGAAAAATTTCTGTAGATTTGTAATGCATGCATTGAGGTAACAGCCTAGTTAGAACCCCATTCGGGTCGGGGCGTTACAACATGATAGGAAATTTGAATAAAAATAGACTTAAATTTCATAAACAAAAAACAAATAACAAAATGGTTATCAAACGAGGCTTAAATGTTAATGAATATAAATCTGTTGACTTTTATTATTTATCTTTTATGTAATAGTTCGACTCTTCCCCCTGTAAATAAGATATTATTTCAAATTCTCGAGCCCTTTAGAGTGGTTTAATTAATTTAATTTGCCTTAAAAGAACCCTAAAGGTCTTGTCTAAGGGCAAAGACAGCTTTAATTGGCCTCAAATTCTCGGTACATAACTATTACGACGGAACCAATTTCCGTTGCCATAGGTATCTACCACGACAGAAAATCGGTTCCGTCGAGATAGTTACCTACCATGACGGAAGTTAATTCTGTTGCGACAGTTACTTATGGCAATGTAACATTTTCTCGATGGAGTTGAGGACGTTGGCTGACGAAAGCTATATTTCCATCGCGATAGGCTACTGTAATGAGCTTTGTCCTGATGGAATTGGCGACGGAATTTTTTTCATGCGGTCGGCTTTGGTGATGGAAAATCGCATTTTTTACGGTGGAAAATTTCGTCACAGAAAGCCTCAAATATTGTAGTGTTTTTTTTTTTTTTTTTTTTTATAATTTAAGAAGAATGAAGTCATATCTTGGAAAAATACATATCGAATCAAAACATAAAAATATCAAAGTTTCATAGTTTGTTTGAAGCGATGTGGATTTAAATTCAATTAATTATATTGATTCGAAAGTATTGTTGCAGTAAAATATTAAAGTAATATTATATCAAAATAACATATCAAAAAACAAAAAAAAAAAAAAACCGTGTATAAATATAACAAAAAAAATCAAATAATATGTTAAAAATATAACTATTTTAAAAGAAGTTAAAATTTACTTATTCATAAACGTAAACTCATTTTTTAAATAAATTTTGTTTCCAAATTATTTAAACAACTGAAATTTTTGTACGAAAAAAATTAAGTTTTCTTTGTTTAGTATATAACAATTTTTGGGTTTTAGGTTGACGATTAATATTCTTCTTTCTTTTTATTTTGTTAAGAAATGAAGGGGAATTTTAAAATAAATATTTATAACAAAATTAAAAATTAAAAATGAAATATAAATATATTTATTTCGAGAAAAAGTTAATGTAATTAAATATAAATATTATATTTATAGAAACTAAAATAATTTATAAATATAGATAATTATATATTGACATTTAATAATATATAAATGTAAATATTCTTCTTATTATTATAATATTGAGCTCAACTTGGCATTTGAACTTAGTGACATTATAAACGTCAAAATGAGATTGATGTGTCAGCTTGCCAATATGCAAAACACAAACATTTGAGAAACCAAAACTTACTTGAGTAGTTTATTATTTTACAACTTAAATTTAAATCGTTTTTTTTTCAAATTTGAAAACAAAGAACAAGAACAATTATCAAACAAGTACCATTCTAAAAAAATAAAACCAAATCCTAAATATGTTGAAAGTGCATGGAATGATTATAAAGACAAAAAATTAATTATGAAAAAATAAACAATAATTATGTAGAGAATGAATAGTGATTATGAAATTACGATTGTCCGTATAGTGATAATAGAATTATTTCACATTTCCATTTTGATCTTTTTGCCTAAAAACACCTCCTTTATAATGATGTAACTAATTTATTGTCTAATCTTTTTTAGATGGATAATTTGTGGATACATCTTCACCTCTTTAGAGGAAGGTGGGAATATCTACTCACATTTGACTTCCACTATTTTATAAGAGTTTTGGTTTAGAAAGTTTTTTCATTTTAATTATTAAAAAAACATGGGTGGTGTAGATTTTTTTAAAAAAAATAAAAATAAAAGACAAAAAGAGGGGCCCACAGCACTATGTTATGTCCATAGTTTTTGGGATAGAGTGAGTGTCCATTATTTATTTATTTAAAAGGTGTTTGAAACTGCTGTCTCCAACTCCAATGCCATTTCATTTCATGATCCATCACATTTGTAACAACCAAACTAATACAATTCATTCACTTTGGACCTTTTCTAATCAGCATTTTTAATTACTTTCACTCTCCAATCTCATTAATCTTTCATCATTTATTTTGGCTAACCAACTTTTAGACATTAAAATAACAATCAATAATAATAACCATGTTTTCTAATCTTTTGAGCAAAAATTTATGCCAAATCAATTACCTATTTGCTCACTTTGGAAAAAAAAACGAACTCCTTTTTTTCTTTCTAAGTCCATTTATCATAGTTTCTGGAAAAAAGGATTAATTATCAAATATGTCATATAACATTTTGCCATACACATATAGAGTTCAATATATATAAAGGAGTTGAGGGAGGATTTAAATATTTGTGTTATACCTCAAAGTTGATGAACATTAATATATTTTCTCTTCGTAACTACCAATGCATTAAATTAATCTTTATTTTTCTCTTTTGACTTAAATACATTTTTTATTTTTTGCAAACTAAATATATTTTAGCTTTGGTTGTTTGGTCAACAAATGTCTTTTTAAGTATTTTGACTTTTGGTCTATTAAAAAATATGAGATTTCACCCCAAAATTAATTGACAACGAGAAAAATAATCTATATCTTTTATAAAAGTGTTTAAGAATCCATACCTCTCCAATGCAGGAAAATTGTCATATGATGAGTGAGATATCATCTACATGTTTTTACAAGATGATGCCATACAAGGAAGACCATCTTAAAATGAATCTAAATTTTTGTGGACTGAAGTACCATTTTAATTTTTTACTTCTTTGCTAGGGTTGAATCAAACTTTGGGATCAAATACCCACTTAAGCTTTTGCCTGCTTAGGTGAGGTCCACGCCCACTTTAGAATTAAAACATTTTGGATTTTTGGATCGAAATTTGAGAGACCTATAAATTACACAAGCTCTCGTATCATATTAAAGTTTATGAAATTCCACCTAAAAACTAATTGATAATAAGGAAAGCAACTCATATCCCTTATAAGCATATATTGAAGAATTCTCACATCTTTTATATAAGACAATTGTCACAATGTGACTATCTCTAATATGTCCAATCAAATTAATAAGTAGCACGATAAAAATTTCTAGGCAACAGTATTCCTAAGATATGATTAAAATTTTGGTCTCCCAAACTATGTATCAAAAATAAAATTTATTCTTATTGTTAAGAAATATTTTAGCTTGAGTTCATTTGCAGGCATGTATGTGCTTTTTTTTAATAAGAGGATTAGTTTTCCATTTACCAGCTGTTAATTCATGTTAATTAAGTTAGTCAAATCTATATTGGTTCTATTATTGGCTTAGTGCACTCTTAACTTTTATATACAATTCAAAGGCTTCACTTTAAAAAGTGTCATCATTATCTCCATCTTTACAACTTAGTTCATCCCATACATTTTTCTCCATGGATGAATACTGAAAAGCAATAGAAATTTTGTTTTGAGAAAAAAAGCAATAGAAATTTAATGTGACAATGACGGGTTCCAATAAATAAATAAATATTTTTTGAGTACATATAAAGTAGGGAGGACAAATACCGATTCTCGAAATCGAATCTGTTGCTGGTGTAGAACTAGTTTACTATCAAATAATAAATAAAATATTTAATATGATGTTTGTTTGAATATACGTAAAGTAAGTAAAAAACAATACTCGATATGTTTAGAAAAAAAACAATACTCTATAAATTTGAAAATACTTTTAACTGTCTCCTCTTCCTTTCTTTAGGGGTGTTTGTTTATCATATTTGTAGAGGATTTATAATGAGTATTTACTAACAATTTCTTAAATAATTATATTCAAATGAGATTTTGTAACCACTACTACAAAAATCAAGAAAGTTGACGCACACAGAACGTCAATTGCATGGTTTAATTGACGATTCCAAAAACGTCAAAGAATCGACTGTCAACTAAAGTCACTATAGTTGACGCTTGTCTAAGCGTCATCCAATAATATAATTGACATGTTTGAAATGTCAAGCCAAAAAGTGATCGACCAAAGAAAGCGTTATGTGATGGTTTTGTTGACATTGAATACACGTAAACGAAGGTGTTTTATTGATGATTCGTGAATGTCAACGATAGTTTCGAAACGTCAAGTAAACGTACATGTGTTGACGTTCATTTTATGTCAATGAAAATAATAATTGACATCTATTAAACGTCTTGGAATATACATTTTTGTTTTTTTTATTTGGTCAAATTTATCAATTTGTCTTGTTCATATCAAACAGTATGTTCTTCCTGTCAAATGATATACTAGATGCCCTGTTCATCTTATCAAATGATATTCACAACTGGAGAGAATTCCAATAATAAATTACAAAATATTTCAACATGATTAATATAACATAATATATATTTTCAATAGTAACAAAACCAGAAAAGAAGTATATGTTGACATGTTTTTAACTTTGAAATGTCTTTCAAAGTTGTTTTCCTAAATATACACAAAATATATCATATTCCAAAATATACTCCATTCTAAAATGTACCCCATTCCAAAAAAAAACCAAATTCCAAAAAATAACCCAACTATTTCCACTGTAAAGATTATGAAATAGGTTTCTTCAAAATTTGTAGTCTTCAAAATATTCTTCCAGGCGCACTGTATCCAACTCACATGTAGGTACTAGAAATTCAACTCATTCCACACGCACTTCATCCAGCTCATCCTGTGTGTATGGTTCTCTTGTATCAATCTGAAAAATTGCTTAAACATGCTCTCTTTGCCACTAAAAAAAACACAATCACAGAAAGATGGTTCAAGTAGCAAATTTGTATGCAAAAAAAGAATGAATCACATAAATACATCTACCTACTTGAACAAAGCTCAACAAAACTTACAATAATGAAGAAAATATAAAAAGTAACTCTATTTCCACAGAACAACCATTCTGAAGAATTATTTTTGAAACAACATCCACTCCGAAGAATTGGCACCATATATACCACATTTCCTTATAAATAATTATAAAAAGAAAGAAATTTGTAGTAATGAAACTTACTTGAATGTTTCACTTAAATGCCACCAAGCTTCCATAATCATCGAAACAAAAAGGTCAAACTCCTGATAGTTAAAAGAAAACACACTATAAAAAGTATCTACAAAGAAAATTAAGGGTGAAAATGCAGTAATGTTATCTAAAACTAATCAATATAAGAAGAAATGTGACAGAGTTACCTACAACTCAAATGATTCCTGGTTAATTTAAAGAAAGTTAATATATTGAGTTAGCACTACCATATCATGGTTAATTTGATGAAATCAACTCTTACCGTATTATATTTCATTCATTATATTGGTTTCTATGTATATTGCAAAAGCTAGACATTAAAGTAAGTTGATCTAAACTGCTAAGAACAGAGATGATATGGATTGAATGTGGCAAAAGCAGTTGCACATGACAATTTCTTATGATATTAAAGATGATCTTATAAGTTTGTCCCTTCTTAGATTCTGAAGCAAATAATATAAAAACACATAAATAGTATAAGATACTAAGAACAAAAGATAATAGAAAGCTACGTACAAGACTAGAATGATCATCACAATATGTAGAAATGATTGCCTAAGGAGTAGAACTTAAAGAATAGCAAAAATAAAAAAGGAGTGATGGATGGTTATATCAAATTGTGAGCTTACCAAATTTTGACTAGAATAAATAGTTCAAGTATCACAGTACAAACAGTTATTATTAAATAACTAGTGAAAGATAAAAATATAAAGAGTACAACTCCCACGATACTTGAACATTGTAAGGAACATGATGCCCTTATTATTTTCTAAATAGTATAAGTTCTAGTTCAACTTTATTATAAAGAAAAATAAGAATCTATCATGGAAGAATAAAAAATCAAGGAAAACTAGATTCTATCAGATTACGAGGAACTTACACTTACACATGAGAAAGAAGTTGAGACTAAGTTATTCAACTAGTAAAGATGTGGGAAACATTGTGCCAAACCTACAACTTCAAATTATAGGGGTAAGAATTTATGATTTTTTTAAAGAAAATAAATGATGCAGAAAATTATAGAATATCAAACCACTTCTTTGTTAGAGTATGGTTAGGAAGAAAGGTTACCACTCATCATGATGATGAAAATAACATGCAAAAAAGGAGGTATTATGTAAGCGACCGACCCGAATGGGGCACTAAATGAGCCCTTACCCCAATGCATGCAATCAAAATAAAGGACATTTAAACAGACATGATTTCGGATTCCAATTAAAACAAAACATTCAAAATAACCCCTTTAAAAACTAAACAATTTCCCTGGAACCTGTCCCTGTTTCCAAGCACCTGTTCCAAGATAAATACATTTCCAAAGTATACTCCGATAAGAGATTTCTTAAAATCATTCAAAACATGTCTAAATATAATAATGCTGGAATCCACAACATATTCGAGAAAACATCCTAGGGCTCGTGCGTCTATACATGCATTCAGGGAAAAATAAAACATAAAGAGTCATAACACAAAATCGAGTTTGATGATTGAGCCCCATGATCACAGCTCCTCCTTCACCATCCTGTCTCTCGCAACTGGTTACTGTGGAAAAACCACGATGAAGGGTGAGTAACGAATTACTCAGTAAGAATCCCCAACCGGGGTACAATACGATATACATGGTCATCTCGATGAGCGTATGCAAGCTATGAATATAAACACAGAATAGAGCACATAGCTTAGCCCACACTTGGGCCTCGGATGCCAGCTTAGGGTCTTAGTCCGGAATAATATCACCACACAATCCAATATATAAGTCGCCCTATACGAGAAACAAGTCCCGGCCTCACTGCTCTCTCGTCGGCGAAAGGTACACTGGCTCAAGATCCCGAGGAGCTCTCCGGTCGGCGCTGTAATGAGCGTAAACATGCACCGCGTGCTACTGCAGACCATGGGGGGTGTCGGGTCTAGAGGCAAGCTGCCCATGTCCAGTCACCACGCCTAACTAAATCTTTGGATCGGTGTCACTAACATAGGGGTGTGAGACCTGGACACGTAAACTATGTCAGCCTGAACCACCGCACCTGAGGCTAAGGAAACGGGTCGTGGTAGGCTTACACCAGGAAGCCGCCCTTACCTTAACAGGTGGCAATCAGGGGCTACGGCCGAACACGCTGAGGACGTGCCGACTGCCGGGGACGAGAAAATGCCAAGTCATCATCCCGACGGTTGGGGCATTTAACGATCGCCACCACCTCACCCAAGATTGCAGGGCCTACCGCTCGGGTTAGCTAATCCCTCACGGGGTCTAGGGACGGAATGACTTGCTCGACGTCCCTGCCATGGATTCAAGGTACTTTATGCATCAGGCCCGGATGATGCTATCTACCTGCAATTCTAACCTGCCCTAGCAAACAGCAAGCAATTCCATAAAATCCAATACGTGCTCAATAAGAATACAACGAGCCTAGCATGATACTACGAAGCAAGGAACAGATACGAGCATGCTAGAAAGGATCAACCTAGCATGGATTAACATGAGAATTAATCATGAACAACATGCTAATCGAGAATTCGAAATTGAGTACCTAGCTATACATGTCAATAAACACGGACAAGCAATCAATCAAGAATCACATATAATATCGCGAGGTCCACACAACTCCGGTAAGAAATCCTTACCTTGGCGGGGACAATTTGACACGAAATCCTAAGCGTGCGAACGAACCCGAACTAGCTACCGAGAACCTATCAATCACAACAAAAATCACACAATAGGCCTAAATATAATAAAATAAATGAGGCTCACTCGAGCAACTCACGAGGCACGACGAACGCATGCGAACGAGCCAATTGCACGAACGGGCAAAGAACGGGCCGGGTGTTTGCGAAGCCGGGCGAAAAAATGGGCGCGTATGGCGCGGGGCGCGACGAATGCGGGGCGGCGGGCGCGGCGGCGCGCTCGGGCGGCGCTGGCAATGCGACGCGACGCGGAGCTGGCGAGGACGCGCGAGCGAAGAACCGGTCGCTATGAGGCGTGGCTCGGCGGCGGGCGGCTTCGATCATGCGCGCGGCGATGGGCACGCGCAGCGACCGCGCGTGCGATCTGGCGAGGGCGATCTGGCGAGCTCGACGAACAGGGGCGAACAGGGCATTGGAGAAGAATGAGCTCGAATTCGAGCGATTGGTGAGGATTCGACGGCCGATTCGCTGATGGCTGGAATCCCCTACACTGGCTGCACGAAAACCACGCAATTCCCTCACTCTCTCGGCCAGCAGAACTCGAAATCGGAAACAGGGGAGGGCAGAAAGGAGAAGAAGAAGGAGAAGGAAACGCTTACCTGCTGCTCGGGAAGAGATCGACTACGAATTTGGAGAAGAAGCACGGTCGAAATGGAGCTGGGGAAGGAAGAAATCGCAAGGGAAATCGCTGTCGGTCGGAGGAAGAATCGCGAAGGAGAAATGGGGAAGAAGAAGAGAAGCTCGGCCTTTAAACCAAAACTGGCGTCGAACAGGCTCATATAGAAGATCGCGCGTTTAGAAGCACAAGAGTGCTCAGTGGCTCGATTGGCAGCGCCCTCTACCTAGCACGCGACACGTCCCTGGTTCGAATCTCACTCGATGCGCTATTTAATTCCTCATTTAATTTTTACTCTTTCCCAAGCCCAAATGCCTTCACCAAAAATCCCGATCCTATTCAAATTGACTCATAATTATTTCAGAAATTTTCAATTTCAAAACCGGCCCTGTCGGCCCGACCCAAAATTACCAAAATGCCCCTTTACATATTACTTTAGAAGGGAACTTACTTTATAAGGAGTCATGATGAAAGGATTAGTAGGTCATCTCTCTGATACCACAAGTATACCCCAGTAACATGAATACAAAATGCAAGAGAAATTTAAACTAAAAAAAATAGTAGTTCACCACACAAATATTCATAAACAAAGTAGAAACAAAAGATGGATAAAAGGATCAAATGTCTAAAAAAAAAATTTCGAAGGGAACTTACAAGAATGCCTAAAAGTAATCTCTTAAAATATTTGATAACTTTGACCTCTAATATCAAATTCTAGCTCAAAATTTATAGTAATATCAAAATTTCAGTTCAAAATTCAACTATATCTAATCAAATTCTAGCTCAAAATTTATATTGATATCAAAATTTCAATTCAAAGCATTCATGAGTCTGAATTCCAACTTTAAAAAAAAAAAAAAAAAACTTACATATATAGTAAAAGTAAGAAGATAAAGGAGATTGGTGGCGTGGCTGAGGGATGAACGACAGTGTGCGCTGGCGAGCCTGGTGGAGACGCGCGTGTGAGTGACTCGCTCTATGAATTTGAAACTTAATTTCACAACTATTTATGAGTTCTGCACTTTTAGTAATCGAATTGCAAGAGTAAACTTCATAGTACTAGACTTTTAATTCGATCACCACATGATACAATCATATAAAAATTGAATACCATTCACATCTTGGAAAAACCACAAACAACTGTATAAAAAAAATCCCAATAATAAAAGGTTGTAAGCTTAATCTAAACCTCAACTTTGTTCATATGGAAAAACCCAACAGCATAATTCAAAAGTCTCACACAACATAAGCCAACTCAAAATTCACTACAAGTAAAAAGGTCTTAAGCGACGTTTTTTAACGTCGCCTAAGGTCTGAAAAACGTTGCATAAGCTTTAGGCGATGGTAAATAAACTGTCGCCCAAAACGTCGGCGAAACCACGTTGCAAGAGCCTTCGCCGACGTTTTTTCCAAAACATCGCCTGAGGTATTTTAGGCGACGTTTTTCGAAACGTCGCCTGAGGTATTTTAGGCAACGTTTTTCAAAACGTCGCCTAAGGTTTTTTAGGCAACGTTTTGAAAAACGTCGCCTAAGGTGTTTTAGGCAACATTTTTGGAAAACGTCGGTTTTAAGCTAGTTTTTGCAATTTTTCCTAATTTATTGATTTCATTTTTTTATTTTGATATACACATGATATTTCTATCAATCATAAATCAAGTTGAAAGGTAAACTACATCATAACTGAATGAAAACTGTGAAATTTTATTATAACAAAAAAAGTAGAAATAAGTTCTTAACCATACATCCATTTAAAGTTTTTTAAAAAGTATCACAATACAAAAGGTTCCTAAATAAAAGGTCCACACGCCATACATTGTTTCCTTGTCCTCAACCACAGGTCGTACATCATCTGAAAAAATGAAATGAACTATGAGTTAGTTGACAAAAATTAAAAGAAATTATACTTATATAAAAGAAAATTCAAATTTTCGGCAACATAACGACACCCCTATGACTAACAAAAAAATAATAATTACACCTGCTTTAACAATGAAAATCATATATAATCTACCATGTGGCTATCTTTGCTGTAAGATAGCCACAATTCACATAAAATATGCATAATTGTAGAGTTTTAATTACTTACCTAAGTGTAACGTCACGTCCTTTATCTCCTAAACTGCTCCATCATCTCTCGAAGCTGGCAGTAATTTTCTTGAGATTCATCTCTAGTCTTCTGTAGTTCCTCGCGAGTCAAGGCAAGTTCTTTTTCTAGTTCTGTAATCTGTCCTTAAAGTTGTAACTCACGCTGAGAAGACATGCTAGCACTAGAACTTGATGAGGACGCCCTCTTTCCTCTTGCAGTAGACCGGACCTCATAAGGAACCTTGCCGAAACCCTTTATCATATCTCCCCTCATACCTAGAACTCTGTCGGTGATCTCTAACTCGTCGTATGGTAGTCCATTGGCAGTCGCAGTCGCAGTCGCTCTAATCTGTATCATTTTATTCTATATAAAAATCAAACATACATTAGTATCGAGAAAAACTTTAAATGAAAAAAGCAAAATCAACATACTTACATATGCCTCCTCACAATCTAGGTTCATCCATCCAATCTCTTCTTTAAAGTGAGTTTCTTTGAATAGGTCTATGCTCCCTATGAATTGATCACCCTTCTTTCTCTAGAAAAATAAAATAAATTCGTTAGCATATTTTACGAATCGTTTGCAATAAAGTATTACACAATGAAATATTACCTGTTCACGTATAGTCAAGAAAGAATGACTCCCTGCCACGTGATTGTATTTAACATGAGATCTACTTTTTTCAGCCTTCTTTGACTTGGATTTAAATTTCGGGTCCTCCCATCTATTGCACAAATATTCCCAATTAGCTGGATCCGTTATGCTAATATGTGGGTTCGATCGTCGAATTGTCGGATCAAGAAGCCTAAAAAAATGATAATGTATGGTTAGTTGTGATGAATTAAAAGTGAAACAACATAAGTATAAGTTAATATGTTACTTACTTGTAATGTTTGTGCAACGAGCATCTGTAGCCCTTGAACGTGGTTTGCATCACGTCCTCTATATGTTTGTTTACCATAGGATTACTAAGGTCTAGGTTGAAGTGTGACTGTGTAAAACACATGTATAGATTAATAGATCAAAATTTTGCATAAAATACGAACTATGTGTTTTTAAACATACCAAAAGTCTTTGTTTCACTAGGTTCTTCAATTCTGGAGTGACCTCTTTCCATTCATTGAGAGTAACAGGAAATGACCCTCTCACAAGCACCCCGATCTGCTTACTCAAGCTACTTGCAATTGGTCCAACAACCTTTTCGTACTCCTGACTAAATTGGACACTAAGAATGCCATGATTAGTTACGTTCCTCTCCAACTCAGCGCCCGTCGAAATACCTCGACAACGTCGAGATCTAAATGTACTATCTATCTGCACGTGATTAAATGTTAGAAACCAATGAAAAACAATTGTGAACGAACTAAAAAAATAAAATCATACTTGATTCCTGAGTCTCCTCAGAAGGCAAAGTCGCAGGAACAACATCCTGATCATCAACGTTCTCATCAAATAATGTGTTAGACATCCCCGACAAATTACCAGACATGACTACAATGTAGAAAGTAGATAAACATTACTATATGAAATCAGAAAGCGAACTAGTGAAGTCCATAAGAACGTACTTAAGTATATATTAATTAGTCTGAAAAATAATCATCCAATGAAAGGCTCTCAGGAGATGTTTCTCGATCATCTCGGATCTCATGGTCGTCGATGAAATCGTCCAAATTATTTGACGATTGTCTCCTATTCAGTGTTAAATCAACTATGACTGGTTCGACATCAATCCTATCTAATTTGTTTTCTTCTATACACTCTTCGACAGTCGTTCGACCTTCTAGTTGTATTTCATCAAGTTCTTCATCCTCTTGCTCTTCCACTTCAGGCACATCCCATAGTTTTTTATTCGGTACTAATTGCACTACCTTCCAATTTCGACCGTACTTTGGATCACTTATATAAAACACTTGTTCTACTTGTGTGGCTACGATAAATGGCTCATCTTTGTACCAAAATTGAGATGTGTTAATTGAACGCAAACCTAGCTCGAAATGAAATCTATCATTTTTTGTGTCAGTGATGTACCAATCACATTTAAAAATCATAACTCGTCTCCTATTAACGTACACAAGATCAAACACTTCCCTTAGTACCTCGTAATAGTATAAGGGGTCATCTTTGGTTCCCCCTTCGCCTGGCACCCTAACACCACTATTTTGAGTTGTTCGCGCTCTTGAACCTTAATATTGTGAAACCTTACATCCTTAACTATGCATTTTTCGTATAATCGAACCAATATACTGGGTGCCATTGCCATTGCATACAAATCACCACAATTATGTCCATTTTCTCGCATTTTGAGATCTTCTTTTTTAAACTAACCTGGAAATTGTTGTTCATGTTTTGCATATAAGTCGGCAGCACTTATCACACCTGGTCGAAGAAGTTCTAAATGTTGAATAAGATAATTATTTATCTGATCACATTTTTGGAGAATGTACCAATGTAATCTTCGCATGTCAATATGAGATAAAGTCTTTGGTGTCATCTCTCTCATTGGTCGTGCATTCTGTTTGAATACTTCATATTCTCCAAGCCGTTCGTCATCAGTGTTGTGGTCATCATTGCGGTCTGCCTTATTGAACCTCGTATTCATACTAGTGAGATATAATGAACAGAAGTTCAAGCATTCGTTGTTCACATACCTTTCAGCAATCGACCCTTCTAGCCGTGCTTTGTTCAAAACGAATAGTTTGAATATTCTTAAACTTCTCTCGAAAGGATACATCCAGCTATAATTCACAGGTCCGACCAACTTACATTCATACGAAAAATGGATAGTCTAGTGAATCATCACATCAAAGAATGCGGGTGGGAAGATTTTCTCCATTTTACAAAGAATTATAATAATGTTCTTTTGCAACTGATCCAAATTAGATACTCATAATGTTTTAGAACACAAAGAACTAAAGAACTGAAAAAATTCAACGACCGTAGTACACACTTTCTAAGGTAAAAAGGCTCGAACACCGATAGGAATTAGTCTCTGAAGCATAACATGACAGTCGTGTGTCTTCAAACCCGTTAACTTTGAATCGTTAACGCACCGTCCTATGTTAGAAACAAAACCATCAGGAAACTTGACTGCTTTTAAAAAGTTACAGAATTCAACTTTTTCGTCTATACTGAGGGTATATGATGCATGTGGTTTAAGCTCTTTATCTCCTATGTTTTGTAGGTGCAATTCTGTTCGTATTCCCATATCTTCGAGGTCTTTCCTAGCATTCATCGTATCTTTGGTCTTCCCTTCAATATTCATTATAGTTCCTAGCAAATTCTCACACACATTTTTTTCGATGTGCATTACGTCTAGCTAATGTCTTAACAGAAGTTTAGACCAATATGGGAGCTCGAAAAATATGGTCTTTTTTCTCCAATTATCTTCAGTTTGCTTCCCTTTCTTATCTTGTTTAGAAGGATGCTTGCTAAGCACAGGAAATCTCATATGACTTACTTAATGTAGTATCTGCTCTCCATCCCATGTCATTGGAAGTTCACGAGATTCATTTTCTCCATTAAACAATTTACTTCTATGCCAAATGTGATTATTAGGTAGATACAATCGATGTCCAATGAATCCTCGCTTCCCTCTCAAACCAACAACGAGAGTTTCTTCTTTACAAATAGGACAAGCTTGGTAACCTTTCGTACTCCAACCAGACAAGTCACCATATGCCGGGAAATCATTTATGGTCCACATCAAACAAGCGCGAAGTTGGAAGTACTCCTTTTTTAATGAGTCGAACGTGCGAACACCATTATTCCACAACTCTTTTAACTCCTCAATTAGTGGTTGCAAGTACACATCAATCTCTTTTCCTGGTGATTTTGGACCGGAAATTAATAAGGATAATATGATATTTGTGTCTTTTATGCATTTCCAAGGTGGTAGATTGTACACCACTAATTGTACAGGCCACATACTGTACGTGGTACTCATATGACCGTAAGGATTGAATCCATCCAAAGACAATTCAAATCGTACATTTCGAGAATCTAATGCAAATTATGGAAATTGAAGGTCCAAATGTTTCTAGGCTTCACCGTCTGATGGATGTCTCAAAACTCCTGGTTCCTCAACACGTTTTTCCTTGTGCCATCTCATATCGGAAGCATAATGCTTAGAAGAGAATAATCTCTTTAGTTGAGGTATTAACGAGAAATGTCTCAACACTTTGTGGGGAAGTTTCTTAGAATTATCCTTGTTCGTCTTATATCGAGACTCTCCACATGTAGGGCATTGTTCAACATCTTTGTATTCGTTCCTATACAACACGCAATCGTTCTTGCATGCGTGAATTGATTCGTAAGTCAACCCCAACTCTTGAAACTTCTTATTAGCCTCGTAGAATGAACCAGGTATTCAAGCACCGTCAGGATGCGATTCTTGTAACAATTTCAACAACGAATCAAATGAGGTATTGGTCCATTTATTCATAGTCTATAGATGCATCAATTTTACCAAAAAAAGAAAGCGAAGAATCGAGTACATCCTTGATATAACCGAATAGATGCTTCTTTCATCAAGTCATCAAACGATGTTGATCGATCGTCTTGCCTACTGTAGCTGGGTGCAACATTTTCATAAGTATTATTGTCTTCTTCTTCAACTATAATTGATTCCAAAGTACGACGGTTCATGTCATTCAACATTGTCAGTAGTTCATTCTCATCATTATGCCCACTAAACTCAACTAAATTGACCTTTTCGACGTGTACTGACCTAACTGTTTGACTTTCATACCTAGGTAAGTTAACATGCTCTCCATGGTATATCCAATCACGATAGGATTCCACAATTCCATATATGAACAAATGAGTTTCTACTCCTTGAATACTTTGGCACAACACGTTCATACATTTTTTGCATGGACATCTCACTTTTCCAACACTATTGACATGAGACTTTGCCATTTCCAAAAATTGTTTAATGCCTTCAGCATATTCAACAGACAACCTATTTTTATTTTTTATCCAATCTTTGTTCATCTTCAATCTCTTTCAATAAACACTCTCAGATTCAAGCGTCGAACTATCCTACATGATTTAGATGAATCATTAGAGAGTGGCATTGTAAACAATGAAGGGAAAGCAACAAAGATAGTGAAAAAGGTAATTGAATTTAAGAAGGTAAACCTATGTTTGATATATATTTCTTTTTATTAAGCAATATTTATAAGGAGAGGATTTATAGCCTCTAAATTATAGTTATACAATAAACTCATTATGTTGGCACATATATATTTGTTAACTTTAACTATACACATATTACACTACTTAGACATGTAAAACTCATGGTGCAAATTAACTTCTTTTTTTTCTCTCCTTATTTTGCAAATTATAAACTGACAACTTATACAATAGAGATGAATAAAACAATGAACAATCTTAAATTATATTTGATAGGGAAATTTTTTCTGTCAATTCAAGTTAATTGGTGGAATAATTAATGTATATACAAATAAATTGCTATTGGTTTTCCCTTTTTCTTTTTCTTTTTTAAGTTCAATAGGCTAGTATTGAGATTGAAATAGATGTTTGCGTAGACGAAATAGAGAAATACGTACCGATCGCAATCACAATCGAACGATCGTCGTGGGGAGGAGCTAGGCTCGGTGGGGACGCGCGCGGCGAAGGGGCTGTTCGTGGCAGCTCGCGACGAGGGGAGATCGAAGAGGCATTTCGTGGCTGATCGCGACGAGAGGAGATCGGCGCGAATGGGGAGATCGACGTGGGTAGGTACGAGCAGGGGCTGTTTGCGACGGGGGAGATCGATGTGGGAGCTTGCGCGTGAAGGGGCTGTTCGTGGCCGCTAGCAACGAGGGGAGATCGACGTGGGGAGCTGAGGGTGGCGGCGTGGTGGCGTGGTTCGAGCGGCTGGCAGAGTAGGGAGCTGAGGGCGGTGGCGGCAGCTACTGGTAGATGGTGGTCACGACGTCTAGGAGGCCAGGAGGACGACGTGCAATATCCGGCGATGAAAGAGGCGGCAGCGGGGGAAAGGGTAGATAGAGGCTAGTGTTTGAAGGGAAGGAAAAAGATGAAGGAGATTGGGTTTTTTTTATTTATATATTTTAAATGTCATTTTCCTTTTTCTTTTTACTTTTCCTTTTAAAAACCATAAATGAGTTTTTTTTTTCATTTTCTCTTTTTACAGAAATCCACCCATTTTCAATTTTTTTTCCTTTGCTTTTATTTAAACAAACCAAATCCCTATATATTTTTTTTCTTTCTGCAAACTAAACCCAATCTTCCATAATTGTTTCAAAAGTTTTATTTTCTTAGAAAATTAATTTTTTTAGTTGACGTCCTACAGATGTCAATACATTAATGTTATAATTGATACGCATACAATGTTAACTAAAGATAAACAAAAAAAAAATTCGCGTGTTTTTATTTTATTTGACGTTTCCCATATAAAATTTAATTTTACTTGACGTTTTATCTTAAAAACGTCAATGTTTAAAATATCTGAGCGTCATCTATTCTAATTTTTGTAGTAGTGAACTATTCAAATAATTCGCTATTTTAACGACTCACTTCCAATTATTCATAACTTCTCAAAATTTCTCAATTCTAACAATTCATTTTTAATCATCTATTTCTAACTATTTAAAGTAATTTATTTTTTACCACTCATTTTTAGTTATGTTTTTTTATAGTCAAAATAACTACTCATTTTAAATCTACATCCAAATAAACTATGGTCTCTAACTCCTCTATAAAAAAAAATCACATCCAAACAAGTTATTGGATGCAACTCTCAATTTCTAACTACTCGAAAATATTTTATCAAACTAACTTCTAATCCAAACACTTCCTCAAGTGGGGATGATAACGTTATATTGGTTTGGTTTTCCTTAGTTTTAGGCCAAACCGAGACCAAATCAATCCAATCAATTTGACAAAAAATCGAATCAATGTACAATAAAAGAAAAGACCATTTATTCAATTTTCCTCATTTTAGGCCAAAGTGAGATATTCCATTGATTTGACAAAAGGAGAAACCAAATCAATGTACAATAAATGACAAAATTATTGGATTTTCTTTCAATTCGTTCCCCCTAAGATTTTATTCTTTTACTTGTTATTTTATATCCAACATGTATTTGAATGTTTTTTTCTAAAGAAATTTTTAGTCATTTATTGAAAAAGTAAAATTAAAATATAAAAAAATAAAAGTAAATAAATAAATATTGATTTGGTTCGATTTTTATGGTTAGATATAGAAATTTAATCGAATCAATAACTTTAAGTTTTTTCTAATTAAAAATCGATTCAATATTAAGATAACAATTTGAACGTAACCAATCCACTGGATCGATTTGATTCGATTCGATTGGATCAATTTTAGATTATTATTATCACCCCTCCTCTAAATTTTAATGATCGTAGAGAAAGAAGACAATTTTTTTTATATGGTTAAATTATGTTTTGATAGTCAAGTCATTAATAACTATCTTAAGAATAGGTTTATGACGGTAAAAATAAACATAACTCATATATATATCAATATTTAACGACCACAAGATTGGTAGTTCCCATCCTTCAATCTCTTATTATGGTTTTAAAGAAAACAAGTAGGTTTAAGGTTTTTGTGTTTTTCTTCTAAAATTGGTTTAACATCATTTGGTTGCAAAGTATAAACGTAAGTAGATATTTTACCCTATTTCACTAGTAGAAAATCGAGCATCAATGGCGGGCATATCTCGCCATTATATGACATTAATGGCAGATGAGAACCCGCCATCAATACTGCTGACATAAAAAAACAACGATGGCGCGCGTACAATCAATGGCGGGCAGCGCCCGCCATTAATTTATCAACATTCCTGGCGGGCAAAAATCGCCATTAAATCGTTTTCATAGTGCGCGCTATCCCTGCCATAAAAAATATTCCATCGCGCGTGCCCACCCGCCATGTAAACTTTACAATGGCGTGCATCCTGCCCGCCATGAATGCTTTTGTGTGTTTTTTTTTTAAAAACCCAGAAAAATGGTCTATTTTTTGAAAAATGGTTCTCTGTTTTGTGCCCGCCATTAAAATACGTTATCACTTAATTATAAAAAAAGGCACAAAGGCATATATATTGTGCCTGCCACTAAAAGTCATTCTACTTTATAAAAAAAAAAAAGAATTAATGTCTTCAAATGATATCTAACCACCATGAGTACCAAATGAAACTTTTCTTACAAAATATCTAATGACCACTAACTCCTGCATGAAATCCTAACTTCTAATTTACTTTGTTTACACATGATATTGCATTATGTGCACCAAAAATTTGGGCAGCATAACAGCACAATAATGCGATTCCAAAAAATTTTAGTACCTGCTATATTCAACAATTACCTGTATATAATGCAGAATACAAAATTCAGTTCAGTCAGAGTAACTCATTCTTTCTCCATACCTAAACAACTTTGTTTCTTTTCTAAACAAAAATCTAAACAAATAACTAGACTATAACGATCTCCAATATACCTAAACAAAGATCTAAACAAAAAACTAAACTCCATACACTAATTCTACATCAAATGTCTACCTATGAATTCGACTCATTCTACTCGTACCTCATCAATCTCGGCTTGAGTGAATGTGGTCGAACCGGCAATGTACTACAAATTTAAAGACATATAATTAAGAACATCCAATTAGCTAGTGTATCTTATATACATGATTTTATCTAAACAAAATGTATAAAACAAAACTTACAAGTTTCGATACGTGCGTAGATATGTTGAATATCATCTTCCGCATGAACAGTTGGACGTAGAATCCACATAATATTGTTCCACTACCTTGTTCAGGGCACTAGTGAAACAAAATAGTTACATACTAAATTAGTACATATGTATAAATAATAATGACAAAAATTAACCAAAAATTTATTATAAGAATATGGAATCAAGTTTACCTTCACAGTTTCCATTTTAATTTTACGGCCTTCGACTTGTGTCTCAATTTCCATACTCGGTAGGCACTATTTTAATGAAGTTGAAAGTTGTAATTCAAATTGATAAAATAAATTCGAAGTTCCAAAGTTCATTAATCTAGAAACTTATTGATTGATGGTACGAACTAAAGTCTCGTTGAATGGATTTTGACCGAGCGAGTTGAATACATACAATGTATTTTTAGCTGGAATTATGATGGTCAAAATCCAGTGGTTCCTATACAATTTAACGAATATTCAAATACTGGTATAGACATTTAATATAGGTTATAAAAAATGCAAAATTTGGAACACGTACCCTCTATTGAAGGGAAAGAAAACTCATTGATTAAGATTGGTCAACTCGTCTAACCTATTGGCTATAATTGAAACCCGGGCTTCTTCATTCTTATGAGTAAAAGTCGATGCAAACTCACTACCATATATTAGTAAATAGTTATCCAGCGTCTCTTCATCGCAAGTGGACCATGAGTAACTGAAATCGATTGTTTAGACGTTATTAAACCAGACAAACAAATAATAGTTGCAAAAAACAATGGAAACTTACCAGATGTAACAAAATACGGGAGGATAGCCTATTTCTTCCATACTACAATATTCCAAAATGTCATCTTGAGGGAGAAAATAGTACTCGGGCGCTGCACTACCTAACAATTTTCTTGGAATTGGTATACAAGTTGTGCCACCAACACCCGGTTTAGTTTCAGCATAAGCATGTAACATCCTAATAATGTTTGGAACTGATGTGTTTGATTGGCGATAGTGTGAATCTGATACATCCTTCTTACTAGTGGTTTTCTTCGGTTCATAGTGCGTCTATCGTGTTAATAAACATTCTATTATTAGCATGAATCTTTAATCACTAAATTAAAAAGGTATAATGTGCAATTATATACCTTCTTAGATGTTGTAGGTGTCTCGATCAATGATCTTGGCCATGGCATGAAAGATTAACAGCTTGTCCAAGGAATTGAAGTTTCTCGTTTATGGGAATTGGTAGGCCTAAGTCAGCATTGCCTGTAAAGACCATATCGACCGAGAAGCGCACTTTGTGTTTCCCTAAGAGATGACCGTGCACCGTATTGGATGAACCACTCAATTCAAACACGGGACCAACGACAACAACTGGACCTCCATATTCAACAGCAAGCTCATATGGCATACCCTTTAAAGAAATAATAAATCATAGTTTGTGTACATTCATTGAAATGTATTCTTCAATTAAAGAATGTGTGTGTCACTTACTTCTCCTAAATCGATTGGGACATCAAGATGAACATCGAGTTCTCCAATGACGACGACTTGGTCCAAGATTTGGTTTTCCCTTTAGGCATCTCTAGTACTCCCTTCACAAGGAGAGTCTAATGGTTGAGAGGGATCGACTTGATTTTCTCGTTGTTGGCCCATTTGGGACTTCAGATTACTCATCTTGAAGAAAAATGATGGAGTTACAAATCGTCCCACTCCCCTGACACGCTCTCAATGTTCTGGCGCTCCCAATGCATCAATCAACACGTCACCTTCATTCGTACTTTGCAATTGATCCTGTAGCAAAAAATTTATTAGATAATTAACACCCAAATATTTAAAATCAAACCATAAAAGAGATTAACACGAAAAATGTGTAGCTGCAACTTACAATTTGGCTAACCACTTTAATTGTGCTTTCGTCAACGTACTCTTTACTCTTCCCAAGAGAGTCTAATTGTGCTTTTGTCTACTAACGGACTTAAATAGACATCTATGTCATTTCTAGGTTGTTTGGGTCCTGAGATTAATGAAGTTAGCATCAAGAACTTACGCTTCATGCACAACTATGGAGGTAGATTGTAAGTTACCAACATAAGTGGCCAACAACTATATCTAGTACTTTGGTCACCGTGGGGATTGACTCCATCTGTTGATAGGGCTAGACGAAGGTTCCTCATTTCTAAACTAAAATCATGCCACTTTTCCTCAATTTGTTTCCATGACAGTGTGTCGGCTGGATGTCGTATACACCCATCAACCTCGCGGTCCGTCGCATGCCACGTCAATAATTTCGAAGTTTCATTACTTCGAAACATTCGTTCAAATCTTGGAATAAGGGAGAAATACCACATGACTTTTGCTGGAATATTTTTCACTCATTCTTTCATATTCTTCTTAACCTTCCATCTCGATGTTCCACATATAGGACACAATTTTGCATCGACAAGTTCTTTTCGATACAAACAACAGTCATTGATGCACGCATGAATCTTTTCATAATTCATTCCTAAGGTACCTAGGTATCTTTTCGCATAATAGGTAGATATCGGAATTTCATTAGGACTAGGCAATAAAGTGGTCAAGAATTGTAACAGCTCTAAAAAGCTTTTATCACTCCATCCATGCTTTGCTTTCAAATTAAAAAGTTTAATCAACGCTGATATCTTGGTAAAATCTTTACAATTAGGGTATAATGGTTTCTTGGCATCCTCTAAAGCTTCCTCAAATATAGGGGAATTTTCGTTAAAGTAATTTTGTGCAGCCTCAAACATCCCTATTAGGTTATCTAGGTCATCCAAATTTTCATCATTTATTGGAACATTTTCCATGTTTCTTGTCTTCGATACTGATTCTCCATGCCAAATCCATGTATTATAACTTTGATTCTCCATACTGATTCACACTTTGGTACTTGGCGTTCACACATTTCAAACATGGACAACAAACGACATTTAAACCTTTTGAATGTCGTATTGCATTGCTTATAAATATCTCAACTCCTAAACCGTATTCCGGTGACATCCGATCCTTAAACATCCACGATTTATCCATAGCCATGTTAGAAATCTAGTCAACTAGAAGAAACTTAACCTACAATTTTTTTTTAAACAAAGTAGAATCTAGTCACATATATAACTCAACTTAAATAAAAAAAAAATCTAGCTAACTCGATAATCAAAGTATAGAATTCAAATCATGCATTGAATCAAGCTACAATACAAATTTGAGCTAATAGAAGGAAACTTTGAATCAAGCCACAATACAAATTGTGCATTTGTTGCTTTCATAGCCATTTTCATTACAAAAGTGAGCTTTCCAAGTGAAAATGGCTATCAAAACAACAAATGCACAATTCAATCAAATGATCAAATCAAACAAACAATGACTTTAAGAAAATGCACAAATTTGAAAGGTTAACAACATGCATTTGTGAAGAAATAAGATAAAAAGAGACTAAAAAGAGTTAGGGAGTAATAAAATTACCAATTTGTGAAGAGACTTCCCAAGTTGAAAAATGTTGAAATTTGTGACTTAAGATGATGAAATTTGTAAGGTTACAACATGCATTTAAGAAAGAAATAAGATAAAAAAGAGTTACCCAATTTGTGAAGGTCAGATGCCTAAAGTTGAAGAAAATGTCGAAATTTTTTACCTTCTGAGCTTCAAAGAGAAAGGAGGGTTAGTTGGCAGCGGTGGGTTAGTTGCGGTGGTGGGTTAGTCGCGGCGGTGGGTTAGTCAGCGCCGACGTCGGTGAGAATAGAGAAAGAGGGTGAGGGTTTCAAAGGTTTCTGTAGAGAAAGAGGAAATGAAATTTTTTTGGAAGAGCTAGCCCGCGCGTTTTGATTCTGTTTAATCAATGGCAGGCACAATTGATGGCGGGCATTGCCCGCCATCGATTGTATTCCACAGCAGGCGTTAAAGACCGCCATTGATGTGTTTTTACTGCACACCATTGAAACCTTTCAATAGCGGTCATTTTTGCCAGCCATTGTTTCCTCCGTGTTTTTAAAAACCAAATTTTAAACCTGCCATCTATTCTACAAATTGTAGTGGTGTTTTAACTATGATGAAAAAATCGATAAATCCAAACAACTTAAACCATCTATCCCAAATTATAAGAATTGAGTTGAGTTATATTCTTTTAGTTGAGTAAAGTTATAATTTTATAATTTTTTTTGAATTGAGCTGACTTTCAAATTGACCAAGTTTTTACTCATTCAATACGACTTCACACAATCCAAATTAAGAATAATGTTATATATATATATATATATATATATATATATATATATATATATATATATATATATATGTGTGTGTGTGTGTGTGTGTATAACATTAATTAAAAAGATAAGCTCTTATAATATTAATAGGGAACATACACTAATAAGATAGGTAATCTAAGCTCAAGTGTACTATCATGCATTTTTTCTTTATTTGTTTACGAGTTGTAAGTGGAGTTTTAGAAGAGAGATACGAGATTAACCCAATTTGAAAACCCAACTCAATCCAATCCAAAAATATATAAATTGAGTTGAATTGTTTATATATATATATATATAGAATTTACCATCAGCAGCACATTCTACCTCTTGTATTATATTTGTAGCATAATTTTAAAAATAATTCATCTATATCATATTTATTTCTATCACTCACCTAGTGATAGTCTATCACTCACCTAGTGATAGAACTCAATTTAGATTTCTATCACTGATAGAAAACTTAAGGAGTGATAGAATGAGTCTATCATTGATTGAATTCTATCACTAGTAGAACTCAACAAGTGATAGAAGTCAATTTGAATTTTCTGCTACAAATGAAATTATTTTAGATTTTTGTGCTATAGATGGAAATATTTTGCCTTTTTTTGTTATACATGCAAAATCCTCATATATATATATATATGGTTGGAGAGATTGGCCGATTGACCAATCCAAATATTTGAGTTGATCCAAAAAAAATGTAACCTAACACAATTCAATTCAAATCATGTACGCATCTAATTTCAACCATGAAAGTCAATTGACAAATTAAAGTTCTACTACGTTTCTCACCTAACAAATGGCAAGTAGAGGCCAGACCATAAATTTTCTAAGAGAAGTAACATTAAATTTTTTAAATCTAACTTTATATATAATAAATTTTCCCATCCTAAAAATACCATATGGAAAATTAGAAGAAGAAACAAACTAACAATAATACCCGCTTTCAGAAAAAAGAAGGAAACAAAAAATCATGAATACCCGACATTATTCAATCAAAGGATGTAAACAAAGAAAACGCTTTAAAAACTCAAGGACAGAACCAGAACTAATTGTTAGTTATAGAGACTGTATTTCTAATTATTCCCAAAAAAGTCACCATAAAAAAGAAGAAAAAAATAATTAAGGTTACAAATTTAGTTCTAAAATTTCCAAATTTATGCCTATTTGATCCTTATTTTTTTAAAAAAATAACAATAAATTTTATGAAGCTTCAATTATATGCGTTTAGTAGTACAAGAAATTTTATTTAAAAAAAAAAAAAATACAAGAATTTTTTTTTAAAAATAATTAAATAAATGTCCAACGGATCAATAATTTTAATTTGATTTGGAATTGAAAATTTTAACCGATAAATTGCATATGAAATTAAATTATGTATGGAATGAGATAAAAAAACAAGTATGTATTTAAAGTAACGATAAAAGTGTTATAATATGTTGAGAAGGTAATTTAATATAACATTATGTAGATTTATATGGCAATTTAAAAATAGAGATGGAATTATGATCGTTTTTGACTCAAACATGAGTTGGGCAGCCTTATGTATAAACTTTAAATTTTGTGTGTAGTGAGATATGACGTGGAGAGACGTGATTTGAAACATCGACGGCCAGACATGAGAGGATGGGAGAGGAGGCATCTTTGAAGTCGAAGTAGTCCCCACAGGCCACCATCTCCAAACAGACAACAGTAAAAACTACAACAACAAACCCACAATTATTACTATCTAATGTTTCTGCAACTTGCCTTGTCTCTTTCCCAACCCCTAACAACAGATAAGATAAGCTTCAACCCAGCTATTACTCCACCTTGCAACTCATTTTCATTTCTTGCAAAATTGTGTTTGCTCACCATGAACATGGCTATAATTTTCATTTCGGTTCAGAAGTGTGTATAGTGAGTTGAAATAAGAGGAGGAAGTGAGATAAATATTAATTTTTTACGCATTTTCTTTGATAAGTCAATGTTATAGAGTCAAATAGTTTGTGTAAATTCGTCACTACCAGTAACTCAGAGATATTAAAAGATATTAAAAATAGAAGTGGGTTGGGTTACTTTCTTTTCTTCTTTTCTTTTCCTCTTTTTTATCAGATCAGATGAGATATGAAAGTGTTTTTGTGATAAGATGAGCGCATTCAACCTGAAAAAGAAAAGTAAAATTGAGCTTTCAAAAAGAAAGTCACTTACTTGTCCCTTCTAAATTTTAGTTAGGACATTGAGAACGCGTATGATAACAGACTACGACGCGAAACAAGCGCGAGTAAACAGTTCAAATTTCTCAAAGACAACGACTAAAAGTCGCAATCAAATGAGGCGCCCTGCTTATTAGCTGTGAGGTTTGATATTCCAACCAAGCTAACACAGATTGAACCCTCCAACAACTCTTTGCTCTACAACTTTCATTTTGCAACCACTAAAATGAAGAAGATGACAGAAGGGATGATAAGAAGATGAAGATGTGGTAATAATTATTCATATAAACAATCATTTGGATATGTAATCAACAAGAAGGCAGAGCTAAGTAGAAGTTCATAACAAGGATTCTCTCCACTTATTTATCAGTCTATTGGAGAAACTTAGACTTAAGACTTACATTACATGATGACCTTAAAGATATTCTACACAAGCTAATGACATTGTCCATTCATTAGCTTGTCCATTCATTACTGTGAATGACAAGGATGTAACACCAAACACTTTTTTTAGACAACACAGTTTCACCAAGTTAGGCTAACCCCAAAGGTAACTTCAACTTGTTCCTAGTAAAAAAAACAAAAGGCAAACACCATAAGAGAGAGAGATTCAAACTGTAAAAAGAGCTATGAATTTCATTGCTGCAGCTGCTGCTGCTTTCGACCAAAAGAGCGTATCGAAAAGGCTTTCGAGTGAGAGTACCCTGCCTTACTGATACCATAAGGAAATATCCTGCTGTTTTGACAGTGTATCCATGGCTGCTGCTACAGGAACTTCTTCTTTGTAGTCGAAAGTGGACAAATCAAATGGAGATTCAAACACCAAGTTGAAGTTGCTGTTGTTGTTGTTATTGTTGCTGTGATGGTGGTGGTTTTCGAAAGGAGAATTCATTGGCTTAAACCGGTCGAATTGGCCTTCATCTCTTGAGAAAATTTGATGGCGGCTCGAAACATTTGATCCTTCGAAGAAGTTGCCATCAATCATTATACCTTGATTCCTGAAGTATTCATCTTGTTGAGGTTGAATCTTCAACTGAGTAGGATTTTGGTTCTCTGTGACTGCACCGTTAACAGTGTTTATGTTGTTCTTGATGCCTTGGATGTTGGTGTCATAGATTGACATGAGCTCACTGATGAGCTTTTGACCATCTTCTGGAACTCCCAAACTGGACAAGTCGAAGGACGATGGAACCGAGCTGACCGAGGGTGGAGGAGCTGGCTTGGGTTGGGCAAACGATTGAGGGAAGATAACTGGTTTAACCTCATTGACATGAAAATTTGAACTACTGAACTCTGAAGAAGTTCTGTAAGGGCAGGTCAACTGATGGTTGTCTCTAGACGTCCGGTCATTAAACCCGAGACGTAGTTCGCTATAAGGACACTGGAGGAACTCACAAGTAAATATTCTCTGATCCATCATCATGCTCAGATCGCTGGTCGGTTTCCTCTTTCGCATAAAATCCAAGTTTGTGGGAACCTCTCCTTTGGTTGCATAAGGTGGTTGTCGAAGAGTCACTCGTTCTCTCATTCTCTCCATCCCCAAGTTGAATGAGTTATGGTTATCAGGTTTGCGATCTTGGACATCAAAATTCTGTTCCTCATCAACACCATCTACATCATACTCGCTGCAATCGTTAATGACCAGCGATCCACTTCCACCACCGGAAGTCAAAGGCGGGCAAGAGTTGGGATAAAGCTCACGAGCCAAGACCTCCTCCTGGTTGATAATAGCAAGCCATGTAGCACTCTCCTTGGCAGTCATCTTGTCCTGCAGACACTTGGACTGCCTAACCAGCTTGCGGATCTTGGCTATATCAGGGAACATATGCTTGATGACCGCGGTCAAAACACCAACTTTCCACGCCTTCTTCAAGTCATGAGGCTTCTTGTAAGGCGGAGGGCCTTGTTCCTTTGGCAACCCAAGTTGAGGCCACCATTCCTCAACTCCAGTAGGCCACCATGGCGGAGAAACACCTTTCTCCAATGGAAATCTTCTTTGAGGAGGGTCACAGTGCTGCATCAGAGCTGATAAAAGAGATCCAAGGGTGGTATCCTGAAGTTCCTGCAAGGTGTGTGGGGTTGGACCGATCGAATTACACCCATCGTTTTGTCCAGGAATCGCGTTGTCTGCTTGGTACTTAGCTATGGCAGCCGGTCCGTTTCTATCAAATCTGACCTTATCCTTCCACCATTCTCGAAGATTATCCGATGCTCCAGTAACTGGTTTCCCCTTCTCTGGAATTATTCCATATACAAAACCTTGAGCATTACAAACTTCCATAATCTTCAGCATGTACTTCAAGATCCCATCATGTGCTCTCGACATCTTCTTCCTCCTAGCCTGATCTTGAGACTGTCGCTGCTTTGCAATATCGATCCCTTCCTTAACCTTGCTTTGCTCTTTAAGGCGTTTGAGACGCATCTTGTCCCTCCACATCCTCCTCTCAAGCTCATCGACATCCATCTCTTCATCGGAATAATCATCTTCCACAACAACTTCGGGATTGGCTGGTGGAGGTACGACATCTCCCTCCACAATTGGAGCAGAAAAAAAATCCATATCATCACAAAATCCTATCTCGTTGAACATCATCATCATTCAACACGAAAGGAAGCAGCAGATATTCGTCAAACTCAGACGGCGAAACTCAGGACAGATCAAACAATCAGATTTATACAAGGAAACAAATCTAGGTCTGATAATATGGAAGCTACTAAAATTCACTGAGCTTCCTCACCTGTAAACATAAGTAAAAACCTGGTCAGACTCAGAATCAATTAGGATAAAAGATCATAACTGAGAATCAATACATCCAAAGAAGAACAACCAAAGATCTAATTCCTCAAAACGATCAGGAACAAAAACCCAATTTCCTCACACAAATCCCCATGAGAATTACTTGTTCTTTCTAAATCTTCTTATTTATCACATGCAAAGTTCAACAAAACAAAGCAGATCAAACAAGGGGGGGAAAGGAAACATCTACAAAACCTTTATAACTCTGTTTCATGCAGATCAAGTTCAAGAAACAGAACAGAGTCTCAAAATGAAATCCAGAGTCAAAACACAAAAGAAACAGATCATTCAATACCACCACATCTTAAATCAAACATATCCACACAAAGACATCACAAGTCAACAATCAGATCTCAACCCCAACCTCAAAACAAACACAAAACCATAAAACAAAAAACATCACAAGCCATCATCAAGGGAAGAAACAAAAAGGAACCCAGAATCAAAATTGACCAGAAAACCAAACAGATGCAGATCTGGAAACAAAAACCCAACTCAAAGATCAAGAACCCACCACACAGCATCAAAATCATCAAACCCCAGATCGAATTACTCAACAAAAATGGGAAAAAACATGAAATGAAACCAGAAAAACACAAGAGAGCAGAAAATCAACCTGAAGAAGAAGGAAAAGGAGATAGAAAACGGGTGCTGGAGCTTGAAGGTGAGGAGTCAATGGAGGAAGAAACCCAGAAAGCAAATTGTGTAGAGAGAGAGAAAAGGAAGATGAAAATGTAATCCAATGAAGAAAAAGTTGGGAAGGGTTTCATGTGAAATAAAAAAGAAGAGTCGGTTCTGTGTTGGTGACTGTGAGAAAAATGGCGATGGTGGGGACTCAACTTTTGAAGGGTAAAAGAAAAAAAAGGAAACCCAAATTTTTACAGAGATTCGTTTCCATTTATATCTCAAAAACCAACATTCATAATTTCGGATTAGCCATCTTTCTATTTACTCCTTTCAATTTCCAACCATTTTCTTTTACTCTTCTTTTTAAGTCCACAGTGCGTTTATTATTTTTTTTTTGACATGAACCATTTTGTTTTTTATGGTAATGAACCTTCTAAATCACTTTTTAATCCTTTTTTAATTTATATATCAAATTTTACATTAAATTTTATAAATTTTACATCAAATTAATTTCAATCTCCAAAAAGTAGTTGATTATTCCATTATTATTAACCTCAATCTATAAATGAAGGCAAATATTGATTTTTAAGATCAAATTCACAATCATGATATTCAATTGAATTTACACCAAACAATAAAATTATTAGTGAAGCTAATATTGATTTATAGAAATTAATTTAATAATATTAATCATTTTAATATATACCGAACAGTATTGTCACTTGACCAACGGGTTGAATTTTAATTTAGTTTGATGTTGTTGGTCTCAAGATCAAATCCTAGTAAGTACGTTAAAAAAAATTCATTTTCATATATGAGTAAATATAAGACGGTAATCTATTTCTATTTTTTTTTTATTGAAGAAGATGGTAATACTTTAAATAAAATATAACCATTTTTTTTAGAAAACCTACTTTAAAAGTTTTTCTTTTTTAGAATCTTAAAGATTAAAATAAAATTTTCAAAAGTGAATGAATTAAAATGAAATAAGTCTTTTAAGAATTAAAAGTTAAGTAACTAAAGTAGAACAAATTTTGTCCTTAAAAAACAGTCTGGCGGTTGAAATTAAGGATTAAAACATGTTTTTTTGAGAAATTCTTAATTTGAGACCGCCGGAAAACTTTTAAATTAAAATGGGACATGCCAATAGTGTCCTAGGTATCGAGGTTTTTTAAAAAATAGAACAAATTTTAATTTTAATTTTAATTGTATTTTTACCATTTATAATAATTATTCATTATTATTTTAGAAGAATTTTACTTTTATTTATTTATTTTTAATTTAACAACAATGGAGAGTTGGACTCAAATCTATAATCTGTTGATTATTGATTATTACATCATATAAATTACTAGTAGGTTCGAGTATTTTTTACACTTCTATTTGATTTTGGTTACCTTACCTATTTTGAAGTAGAAAAAAAGATATCGTATTCATATATATATATAACATATCACGAATTTTTATGAAAAATATTATATTTAAAAGTTTTTTAAAATCATATGCGAACGTTTCAAAAAAATTTAATACGACAAGGTATGAAAGTTAAAAAATCTACAAACTTGCAATCTTTTAACCTGAAACATTTTAACATAAAGTTAATAATACAAGTTTTTTTTTATTCAAATAATACAAGCTTGATACTTGCTGAGTGAAGATTACTTATGCAAGAAAAAGCTTTATAAGTTGAATTTATAATTAAATATTGTTAAATTTAAAAATAATGGAATAAATTAAAGAGTAAAGAGTGCTTTCTAATTAAAAAATAGAAAAAATAAATGTAAGACAACGTCTTCTCGTCTGCTTCTAGAGACACCATGCCCCACCATTTATTGAATTATCCTTATGGAAATTTATTATTTATTTTAAAAAAATTACATTTCATTGGAAGTTACATCTATTTTTAATTATTATTCTTTTATTGGAATATTCCCCTATCCGTCAATTAAATTAATTCATTACAACCTAGCCTCTCCAAAAATTTCAAAAAAATAATAAGACTCGTTAGTCCAGTTTAGCTAACGAAGTTATTTGTTTCAGCAAATTATAATAATAATTCATCTTTTTAGTACAATTTTATTTCAATTTATTAAAATTTAGTTAATGGGGATGTTTCTTTTTGAAAATCAATTATGCATATCAACCACAAGTATAATTTCGTTGTATTTTGATATTTAACGATTATGAGATTTATAGTTAGAGTCTCTAAGGGTGTTTGGTGCAGGAATTAAGATTAAGTTGAGAGATATTATGTTAAGTTGAGAATTAAGTTAATTTGTGTTTGGTAGACAGATTAAGTTAAGTTGACTGTTGTTTGGTACAGAGATTAAGTTAAACTGAGTATTAAGTTAAGCTGAGTATTAAGTTAAGTTGTGTTTGGTAAGAATATTAAGTTAATCTGAGTTTCTAAACTTAATTTTGTTAATCTGAGTTTGCTTTGAATATTATTTTAGTTGTTTCTTTGGCAATATATAAAATGACATTCATTTTCAATTGTGACAACATAATATTCATTCAATAGCCAAATTATAATTTAGACATAATACATCAAATATCAGTTCAACCAAATAAGAGATAATAATAAGATCATTCACTTTCAAGTAGTACATTTTGAAATTGTTTCATTCACTCATTTAATGAGGTTTTCCATTTAGTAAACATTCATTTCGCCATTAAATCTCAAAAGTATGACCATTCAATTGAAGATTTGTCTATTATCGCTCTAGTGAGAGCAGCTCCAACATCATCCACCATTTGTATTTGCCTCGTGTACAATATCTTTCATACTATTAAATTCGTTCAATGCTCCATAATCTAAACAAAGAGTAATTTAAATTGTTTTTTTTTATCAAACTTCGAAATTAATTATAATACTTCTTTTTTATTTTATCAAAATTATATTTTCATGCATTTTATAAAAATTTTACCTAAGTGTTTATATTTATTTATATCTCATTAAATGTAAAGTGTAGGCAATAAATTAAAAGAATTAACATTCCATTTATAATAAAATAGAAAATATGCATTAACGTTAATTGCATAATAAAAGAGGAAATATAAAGCAAGTCGACTCCGTACAATAAGTAATCGATGGTTGAACAAAAAAAAAACTTTTTCGTCCTTTAATTAATATAAGAAGTGAGGTCATCTTCTAGGCAAACATCGACGTCAAAAAAGAGATAGAGAAGGTCATCATCTAGGTCTGTTCAATAGATAATCGCAGTAGCTGGCCCGATCATTTTCAGGGACTCTAAGAAAAGCAGAAGTTTCGTCGAGATCCTTTAAAAGGATGTTCATCAGTACAACCCGTTCTGGACAAATGGACAATACATAAATAAAAAGAACAATATTAACAACATTTAAAAATAGAAGGATGAACACAATGAATTGAAAGTAATAAAAAAGATAATTTTATAATCAATATATATGTAGAAAAAAGTATGGATCAGCTTGTGAATCTAGAACAATGTTAGGTGATGAATCTAGGACATGTAAATATGGAATAACAAGCACAATGAATTCAACAATTAAAAAAAGTGAAGTATAAATTCAATACATATGCTGATTTTTTTTATATGAGTTAAAGACATGGATGAAACAAGCAAGGCATGGATGAAGCTAATACAATCTCAAACAATATTAGGTGATGAACAATACATGAGCTATAGATCAGGAATGATAAAAACAGACTCATGAACCACAACAGAGAGCTAATACATACACTTGTTTCAACATGAAGAGGGTGAGAAATTTAGTAAAGGTAAGGAATGATATATATAGGGGAAAATCAGATTACTAGTAGGTGAAGAGCAATAAGTTATCCCTTACCATCAAATTAATACAAAATCTATTTTCTTCAACATATCTCATGATTAGAAAGTAGAAATAAATTCATGAAGATAAGAGCAGGAAAAAAAAAATCACATAGATCCATTAATTTGGTTGTTGAGATTTAAACATTAAAAAAAGTCACCATCAAATCTGAATAAATATATACCGGAACAAAATTAATGTTAAGGAGTTGAAAGAAAGATAACATTTACTTTCATAAAAAAAAAAAATCAACAGATATCAAAATAGGGATAAGATCAGATGAAATAAACTCATGAAGGGAAGGAAATTAGGATTAAAAAGTAAGAGAGGTCAATTAATTTGGTTGTTGAGATTGGAACCTATGGATTCTAGAGATATATCAAACATTAAAAAGAAGCCACCATCAAATCAGAGTAAAAATATACAGAGAACAAAATTAATGTTAAGTAGTTGGATGAAAGAACAGATAATATTTACTTTTAAAAAAAAAATCACAACTCAACAGATATCAAACACAGAGATAAGATCGGATGAACACAAAAGGAAAACAAACATTTTTTTTAGCTGCTCTCATCATTGACTCGGGAGGGTTAGAGGACTTACTTGGATCTGCTCCCTCTCCAAGCCGAAACTTGGACTTCCTACCATGCCGAATTAGGCTGTCGATTGACAACTTCTAAACTCAAATGGAGGTCGCAAACGACACATGCAACACTAGATGAGGCTACATCAGTGGCAAGAAAATCAAAAATTTCGACGGTGGGGTCAGATCTGCAAAAAAAACCACAAAGAAGATGTAGGTTGAAAGATCCCGAAAAAAAACATGAACGAAACTTATCAAAACCCTAAATCAAGGCAAATCAGTAGTCAATAAACGTGTAAAGGAAAGTAGAATCTTATAAATGTAGAAGAAATTGAAGAGTCTAACTTCAATCGAACTAGAAATCAGAGAAATTGAAGAGGAATGAGAAAGAATGGGAGAGAAAGAAATCGTAAACCAAGAAGGAGAGATAAGTGGTAAACCGAGAGTGAGATGCGACATTTACTCGGATTTCTACAGTGTTTACTATAGAAATCCGAATTTCATTTTAAAATAATCCGAATTATTTTAAATCTTCCACCAAACAATAATTAGGGGGATTAACTTAATCTGGATTAAGTTAATACTCCCACCAAACAACCCCTCAATCATTTATAATACTAAAAGTAAAAGTTATTAAGTACAATATTAACATGTGGTTAATACTTTAATTTAGGTAACTACAAATTTAGACTTTAACCTTTAAAATTTAAGTCAATTTAGTTTTTTTTTTTAATTTATTTAAATTATACCAATTTAGTTATAAATTTTCAATTCTTTTTTTTTTTTGAAAAGCGGGAAATCGGAGCTTCGCTCCCTATACCCGGGGCACCATTGGTGAGTGCCTGATCTCTCAAAGAAGCATGCCTTGAAGTCTTTAGCCTCAACCGCTAGGCTGACCCTTAGGGACAATAAAATAAATTTTCAATTCTAGATTAATAGGTTTTGAACTTAAAAGCTCTTTTTTTTAATGTAACTTAAAAGCTATTTAATATATATTAACTTTAAATTTTACGTCAAGTAAATTTTCTCAGTAGATCCCAAAATATTCTACATTTAAAGATTAATGAATATACTCCACTTTGAAATCATGAAAAAATTAAGAGAAAATCTGTTGATGGAGAGATCAATTCATGAGAAATCTTTCTTACTCAATGCTTTCATTGAAGAAGAAGAGAAATATAAATACAAGAAGTCGTTGGAAGCGACTACTAAGAGTCACACAGAAACAAGCATATGACAGACAAATAACAAATCTAAACATAACACCAAACGACATTGTTTGTAATTAATGAAAATTCAAATACAAAATGATAGAATAGAATTCACATAAACGGCGTTACTCCTATGGTTTAAGTATCATTCCTAAAATTTGTTCTGAAACGAGAGATGGTATCACACTAAATTTGGTATGCATCACTATAAATTGACAAGGAATAAAGCTTGCAATTTAGCCAAGAACAACTTGAACTGTGCTGTCCCTTTCAGATAAAGTAAAGCCCGACTTAAAATAAAGCCTAAAATGAGTATTTAACCACATGCATGATTAAATTCTCGAATGACTCAAATATTTTAAATCAAAATAATCTATTTAATTCAAATCAGATAAATATTCAATAAGGGACAAACAGTAAAACATTCTTCTGACCATGATAATTCAAAACAGAAATATAAACTTGCTAATTTACAATAGTAATATTTAAATAGTCATGCAAAAAATAAAAGATAGGTAATAAATAACATGACACAATCCCCCATGATCTAACAACCTAGTCTAGCTCATCTGTCTCGGTATAGCTCAATACTTGCATGATAATAATAAGGGTGAGTATTGAGAAATACTTCATACCTAGGGTACATATTGTATACATTAGCCTAACATTTAATCAAGTAATCACACATGCCACCAACAACCCAACACTCGAAACCATCATTCCAAGCAAAGTCACTCTTGGTCATGGACTTCTGTCAACTGACCAAGTTAGTTTAGGGAGTACACCTTAGCTCACTAGACAAGATCAAATGAGCTTAACAACTTAGAACTAAACATAACAGTAATCATGGACAAACATAACAATCATTAAAGAACTACTGGCTTTGACTCATCAAGACATAATTGTCACTCTCACAGGAACATTCTTAGACCTGAATTAATCATGGACTCATAAGTCCAGGCTCCACAGGAACACTATTCATTCTGAAGGAGGTACGAGTACTAACTCAAGAAACCTAAAGGATACCCCATTCATTGGCTCTAAACAACAAGAAAATGCTATGCTAACGTCACAAGGTCGTGGGTGATCTCTGCCAGGATCCGGTACATTTCACCCATATATTGCATGAAATTGAATACAGTCAAGGTAGGCATGCACCAGCTAAACACGTACCAGGTCTACACATTCCTAATGGAAAAGAGTACAAGCGCGTCTCATAACTATTTTCCCTTCATAGATCCCTCTTCCAACCGAAGTAAATACTTCGCTCACAACTGTAACTCTGTTAGTACATCCTTGCATTCTAATTCGAGGACATGTATAATGAACCATAAACTCGGTTCTAGGTCCACGGTTCCCAAGACCCTACATAAACCTCTTAATGATGACAAACCAAAAAGTCTAAGAATGACATGAAACGACAGCTAGATAACTCTCAAGGTTAACATACTCAATGTCTTATACAATTAAGTAGCAAACAAAGACAAACAATCAAAGATAACATCCTAACTACATACAACAAGTATTCATCATAACATGTAACTGATAATAAAATTCAATTGATTATCAATATAGTGCAAAACTCTAAAAAATATTCAATAGGTAGCCATTATGATAAATAACTCATAATTAATGAACTGACTACATGCTCAAGTCGGACTAACATTAATCATTAGTCTTATGTATCTATAATACCTTAGACTAAATTCATCATAATTAATATGTCCAACATATTAATTAATTAGTTTGTACTAGTCAAACTAGTCCTTCGTACCTATCAACGTACATGTTCATATGAGCTAGCTTAGAAACCTATGAACCTATAGATTGGAAGCTTCAACGATGCTGGATCCAATCCTCATTAATTAAATATATGCTTATTCCATTAAAGACTTGAGCTACACTTTCACACATTGTAGGATAAATTATGTCTACGAATATAATCAGTCATATGCTAAATGATCATTGACGAGTTGTTCGCAATCATAACTGAGTCAAATATCCGTTTTACTCATATGATCACATTTTTCTCCTTAAGTGACATTGATTCCTCTAATGAACAAGTTGTTCATGCTCCAACCATAAACTAGTGTCTTCTTGGGCTAATAAAAGGCGAGTACCCTTTGTTAAATCTCTATAATCAGTCTCTAAGGGAACAAATTCTATACTTCCATATAGTTACAATAAAAATCCGCAATGTAGGAGTTCACACTGCATTCCCATCTACTCACAATGAAAATCCTCAATGTAGGAGTTTTATTGAATCCGAGTCGTTGGTTAATTTCACAACTCACTCAAGATTGAGATTATACTAGAACACAATCATCCTCATGAAATATTGATTCAAGTCTATAACAAAATCACTCAAGCAAATCAAATATTTCTGGTCCAGTCTTATGCGAACTCTTTGCAAGGCCCCCCTACTAACATGTCTCACATGAACAACCAGAATTGGGTCTCTACGACACTCCAAAGTAGGCTATACTAATAGTGTCACTAGAACGAGGTAGCCTAATTTAGTCCATATACCATAAACATCTTTAGGTTATTCACTAAAAGATAAATCCACTTGTATGTCCAACATACTTGTTCAAGTATTCATAATAATAGCCTTGGGTTTAACGTCGTCTTAATCCAATCGATGCATTTGGTTTGGATAATGCAAATTAAATAGTAATTTGAATAATGAATAACTCTATAATAATTATTACTAAAGTTAGAATAAATGTTTTTTTATTACAATCTACTAGTATGGCATAACCCCTAACAAATCCTAGATAAGAGTTCTTACCTCGTGAAGTTATAGAACTCATTCATTGAGAATCATGCCTAGCTAGCCTTGAATGATAAAGAAAACAATCCTAACAAACCAATTAGTGAAATTAGGACTTAAGAGGTAAAATAACAAAAAAAAAAAGTTTAATGTCTCAAAATTACCTAAAAACCTGCAAAAAATAGACTCAAAGAAAAAATTGAGCAAACAAGAATTATGTAAAAAAACGAAGTGGTGTCGAAGACTTACTAAAGAAGAGTTGCGCTTGGAGCGACAATGGAAGCGGTGGTGGGTTGGATTCAAGTGTGACGCGTCGATCATGTGCTTGAGAAACGCGTGTAATGTGCCTGATCGAAAGCTCACATATCTGAGCTGGAATCTAGGTCGAAGCTTTCAGATCTTGGTGAGATCTTAGTGTGCTTTTTGGTTTTGGGTGACAGATATGTGGTCGGAGATGCTAATTGGAGAAAAGGTTGATGAAGAAGATAGCAGCTCTAAGACTTTGATAGAGATGTTCACGAGGCAATGTGGGATTGGAGAATAGCTCCTCGTCCCTGACCTCAACACCAAATACAATCTCTGTCCTTGCAAAATTCACCTTTTTTTCTTATGGGGATCGAGGCGGCGAATCCTCGTGGGGGTCAGATTTTCGACAAAAAAATTTCTCCGTTTATTTTTCTTTCATAATTTTAATATATTCATATATTTTCTTAATAAAAATTTCAAAAAAATTAATTTTCATTGAAATTTATATATTAATTTTCTCATTTTTATCAATTTAAACTTTAGTTAGATTTTTTTGTAAAAATATTTATTGAAATCTTATCGGGGTTGGAGAATGAATTCTTCGTCCCAGTTTCGCTTGTGGGAAATTTTTCTCCTCCACCCACTCCTATGTTCCCCCGTTTAAATGAGGCTTCATGGTCCTATTAGGGGTGAGTCACCGCTGGGCCCCGACCCCTTGAAAAAATGGATATCGCTAGTTTTAAGCATGATTCAACATATTGGGGTTCGCATCGGGGTTAGATCATCACGAACGAATCCGCAAAATGAAGATTAACTTGAATTCGTGGTTACATGCGTGAACTAGAGTTCAATTGACTGTGAAGATGGAATTTTTCAGCGATAAATTGGAGGTCTAGTGGTGAGTCTATTGTTGGCGAAGAAACACACAAAGGGGACGTTCGCGAGGATGGTAATCGAAGGGATGAGCAGAATGTGAAAGGAAACACTTGGATAAGCAACAGGTTGGGGAATCCAAGAAAGAAAAAAATATTGTGTAAGTATATGCTAGGATTTTTGTAAAATTACACATATAGGTATAATAATTTAGCTCAATTGCATTACTACCTCTTGACTAAAAATCAATTATACTAACCCACAAGAATCAATAATTGCAAAAGTGCCCACAAAGTTAGAAAATACCAAAATGCCCTATATCACAATTCTCATAATTTTAAAATAGAATAAACTAGGTGAATTAAAATATAAAAATTGACTAGGAAATCTTGGATTGTCACATATAATGAGGCATGCTTTGCAAATGCCTATTGAGTTAAGTTTGGATGTTGAGAAAAAATTGAGTTAATTTATTGACAATAAAAGCAATAGCATAGTCAGTTTAAGACTAATATTAAAGGGCATTCATAAGGTCATGATAGATCGTAGGATTTTTCATTAATTCAACATGTGTTAAAGACATACACTTCTCATTAACAGTGATAGTAGAACATAGTCAAAGATCGTTTAACTATAAGCTTTCAACCAAATCCATAATGTATTTCGGTTGTGTTAAACGCATTGCAGTAGCATTTCGATGCACTTCGATACTAGATAATAATTAAGACTTCTCATATGCTTAAGAGCAAAAGTCGTATTTAATTTTTTAATGAACAAAACAATGTGTACAGACGAGGTACAAGTGACAATGATATCATTATCATAGATCAGAGCAAAAAGTATAGCACCTTCCTTGTGAATAAAGAATAGAGAGTTTTGGTACCGTGAATTGGTGAATCCCTAATGAAAAAGCATGGCTTTGAGTTGATCGAACCAAACACGAGAAGCCTGGCGTAATCCATAAAGGGTTTTTAGCAACTGGGAGACATGATTTGGACGAGCTGATCTTCAAAGCACTCTAGTTGTCACTCATATACAATCTTAGTAAGGTTTTCATTAAAAAAATGCATTATTGACATTTATCTAGCAAATATCCCACTCCTAATTGTCTATGATTGTAAGAATCACACGAACCATTGGGAGCTTTCACCACTGTAAGAACCCAACCCTAAAACAGTCCTAAAGAGTTCTTACTCAGCATGCATGAATTAAAATCCATCAAAACATCCATAGTTTAAAAATAAAACCATAAATAAACTAATACAATTCATTCCAGAAATAGTTCCTCATTTAAAATGCTAAACCAAAACAGTAAGCCTCTGGCCAGAGATTTATTTTAAAACATGTTGATAAAAGATAATAATGCAAGGACTTGACAACGAACTACCATGATCCATCAACTCCTTCTCAAGCCACCCCAGTGCTGTCCCAAGTTACCTGGTGGAAAAATCATAGAAAGGGTGAGTACAAAAGCACTTAGAAAGAATCTCCAACCGAGGTACACTACGCAAGTCACATCATCTAGCATCCTAGCATCCTAGCAAACCAAACATCAAATAGGCAATCTCAACAGAAGTCTAACCAACAGCATGCTCAACTATCGAGAGTCTCTAACTCTCGGCTAAAAGATCCACTGTGGATCTCCAAATGGGTTATCAATATAACCCTAGAATCTCGAGAGTCTCTAACTCTCGGCTAACGTGATCAGCTCATTATGCTGATCCTGGACACTTAGGAGAGTACCCAAGTGTCGGGCTCTAGACGGAATGGAAAGGTGTACTGATGCACTAGCTTGAGGGAGTTTTTTTCTCGGCATCTAATGCACATATGCGCACACTGCATGCTACTGCAAACTGGATAAATACGGGCCTATGTAAACTATGTCGGTCTATGTACGCAGGCGAGAGGCCCTTGACACTATACTATGACAGCATGACCCACACCAACGCCTGAAGCTAGGTCGTCCCAAGGTAGGCTTGTACCAAGGAAAGGACCTCGCTCTAGCAGGCCATAGACTAGGCTTATATCGGGGTGGTAGCTACTCCACACCCGACTATCGGGGGTAAGGAATTTGTCCTCACAACCCTAAAGATAGAGACTCGTATGTTGGTCCACTCTCAGCATCTAGATGATGACAACCTAACATGATCTAGCTAAAATGAAACACCCTAGAGCTAGCAAAGTTCAATAATAGCATTGCACAATGAACATCCAAAATATCAACAGTCACAATTACATAGCAGTCACTGCAAATAGAAAAGCGCAATCCAGGGTACAACAATCTACATGCCAGGTCCTATCAGACAAGTCAAAGCAATTCTATCTACTAACACATGCTCATACATCAGTAAACCTGCAAGAGCCTATCCACTACCATGTTCAGTAAACAATAACAACATTCAAAAGCCTATCCATTAACATGAACCGTAAATAGAAACAAGCAGTCAGAAGCCTATCCACTATCATGCTCGATAGATAGTAACAAACAAGCATGAAGCAATCAGTGGCAAGTGTAGGGTCCACACAGCTTCGACAAGGAACCCTTACCTAAAAACTGGAATTAGAAAACAACAAAGAAGTTCCTTGAGCTGTAGAACCAACACAAAACTCAACCTAGGCAATTAATAATAAACAACCAATTAACATCTAAACATCTAAACAAACTAGTCAACCAAACTTATAAGGCTCGGGAAAAAGGAATACCCAAAATCGAGAAGGCACAAAGCCTCGGCGGTGCGGCTATTGACGTGCGAGAGCTTGCAGGCTTGTGCGAAGGTTGCGTCAGCAACACGGTGAGGGTGAGCAATGACTTGCGGCTGCGTGCGTGCGGGTTGGCTGCGGCTGGCATCTGCAGGGCGTGCGGGCAATTGGGGCTGCGGCAGCTAGGGCTGCAACCGGTAGAGCTCGGCTAGGGGATGGGGTGGCAAAACGTGTGACGATCGGCAACTTGGGCTCACGGTAGCCTACTCGGTGACAAAAAAGAAGAGAAAGAGAAGATGGAGAGAGTGAGATCGATGGAGAAGAGGTTCCCTGATGTTTGATCGATCAAAACCCAAACAAACTCTTTTTTTTTATTAATTAAATCCATTTAAAACCAAAACTCCTTTTTTAACCAAAACAACCTCCAAACTTCCCAAATTGCAAAACTAGCCCGGAAGTCATGCAAATCACAAAACACAGCCCGGGTCTCAGTTAAATGCAAGAATAACCCTGAAACTCAACAAATTACCAAACTAATCCTAGGGGCAAAATGACCAAAATACCCATGAAGGCTAGACTGCCCTAACGACTCAACGAAACAATCGAAATAGAAGATAAACATACTTGGGGAACCGGGATGAAAACTTGGGCCGTTACAATAAGGCTGAATGTTTCATGCAAATTTACACTTGGTTGGTGATGAAATCCCTTAGCAATAAGTCAAGCTTTGCAAAGCTCAAAAGAACCATCGGTACACTAATTAACTCTGAAAACTTATCTCCATCAAACCAGATTCATATAAGGGAGAAAGAGACCAAATACCAAGATAATGTTTAGATATAGTAGTCATATTTGCTTCTATGGCCTAGAAAGAAATGCCACCTTAGCATTGTGAAGTTACCCCTTACAAGTAGAGATGTCCATTTTTCCCACAGGGCCGGGGCCCCATGGGGACCAGCCCCTATGGGGCGGTGAATACCCGAATAGGCGGTGAATGAAGGAGTGAGTGGGGATGAAAATTCCCCTCGAGCTAGATGAGGATGAGGATGGAGAATCTATTCCCCATCCCCGTTTCCCCATTCCCACCCCATTCATATATATATATATATATATATATATATATATATATATATATATATATATATATATATATATAGATGGGAATCTATGCACAAAGTAGTAAAAATACTTTTTTTATTAATATTTTCCTTAATTAATTATTTAATTAAAAATCAATAAACATTTCTTTTTATATTGAAAGAATTATCTAAGATTTAGTTATAAATTGAGTTAAAAATTGAGAAAGTTTGTAAAAAGTTATGAATAAAAAAAGAAAAGATGAAGAGTTAAACGAGGAATAATTCCTCGTGAGGAACCTGATCCCCGTGATTTTACCACGGTGAATCCCCACCCTGTTCCCCGCAAAATTTTACGGTAAATTTCATGAGGATGGGGATTGAAATGAGTAGCGGAGATGGGGGCAGTAAAGCCATCCCCATCCCCGCCCCACCCCATGGACATTTGTACTTACAAGGAAAAATTTGTATGATAGTTATATAAGATCCGTGTAATCATTGAATCAATAGGAAAAATGTGTGGGTATAATAGAAGGTTGTACAACAATAAAATGATATGCAGAAAGAAACGCTTATTCAAATATAGTGGGCATAAAAATATCAGAAGCATGAGGAGTTAAGAGTTCACCTTGTGTATAATTAAGTTATAAAGGGGAAGATGTCCCGCAATGAAGCTTGTTGTAGGGAGGAATCCATTAGAAGAGAAGTTCGAGATAGTTGGAAAAGGAATCCATTAAAGACTTTAAACATGGTATAATTAGGATGATCATTAATTTGATCCCACAGAGAAAAATGATCCAACACAAGGGTTCGAAAGCAATTCATCACATATAATATTGGTACTTCAAAGAAGAAGACATAAACGAGGGTCCCTTAAAATATTGAAACTACATAGACCATGCCTATCATACATTTTTAAAGTTCATTGACTGTATTTAGAAGTTGAGATATATTTTTTTAGTAAAGTGATCAATTAAATACAATTAGTTTTATAAACTAAATTTGTAATTTAACCTCTTATGTATGATTTAAGCTTATGTCAATTCATTCGAAGGTCTTCTATGGAAAAGCAAGAAAGTCACAACTTAAGGCATATTTATTAAATTTGGGGGAAAAAAAAGAGAATAAGCATTATTTACAATTTACTAAATAAAATGATTCGCTGCTTAGAAGGTTTGTGTCAACATCACATCCTTAATCCTTTTGACTTTAGACATGTCCTAAATTAAGCAAGGAGTTATACAATTTCAATGTGGTAAATTGTATGAGAGTGAAAAATGTTATTGTTTTAGAGTTGACAATTTCTATTATTCTTTATTTTATAATAAAAAATTCAATAGAAGTCATCGATGACTAAGACACCTAATTCAATCCTAACTTATCTTCAAATTCTCACCTCTAGAAAGCTATGTTCGATCATACTGTAATTAAAAACACATTTGTTAAGTCAATTACCAAGAGTATGAAAATTCTATTTAAAAATCAATTGATAAATGATAGAAGTATTCCAACTATTGTTTATCTTCTTATGATATTGGTCCATTATATCGTGAATTGTTAGAGATTTTTACCCTCCCTCACACTAACTAATTTAAATGCAAGTAAGTCTTCTCACATTTTTAACCTCAACACAACTTTGTAAACTAACATGCGATAAATATTTTGTTTTTAGTTTTAAATTTTTAAAATTTATCCTTAATAACTTTTTTTTTGGAATTGAACGCAACAATTAGAGTAGATGATTCGAACCCGTATGCTCATGCTTATTTGGTTATACAAGATATCATTAGAACTAAATTTTTTTTGGCCCTATAACAACTATTCTAATCTAGGATACTAGGACATACAGCATGCAGAGCTCTGCTCTTTTTTAAATGATTTTTCTTATTTTGATGCCTATATTTTAAAATTTTGAAAATTAAGATCTTGTTTACTAACCATTTCATTTTTCATTTTTTATTTTTGAAATTTAAGATTTACTTACTCAAATTCTCTACATATAAATCTTTTTTTATGAAAGTATGAGAATCTCAACCAAATTCCATAAATCGAAAGAAGAATTATTCTAAAACTTCTTTTTCTTTTATTACTTTTCAAATTTTAGTTTCATTTTTAAAAATTTAAGTAGAATGTTGATATCAACCTAATGAAAACCATATGTTAGAAGAGTATCTTTAGGTTTAAATTTTAAAAATAAAAAATAAAAAAATCAAATAATTATCGAGGTCTAAAAAATAGCTTTAAAAAAAATTTGCTCTTTAAAATTTAGTTAGGATCAAAACATTTCCTTCAATGAAGTAAAAAAAAATTCTAGAAAATTTGAGTTAAAAAAAACTTAAATTAAAAAAAAAATCAAATAGTTGTTGAATGGAGTTAATATTTTAATAATAAAAAACATTTCCACCTATAAAATATAACGTGTATAATAATTCGAATTTAATGAATTATATTTAGTGCAATTTAATAGAAGCCTAATGGATGGAGAGATTTAAACCTAGTTGTGTTTAATACAAGAATATGTGAAATGGTAAGAAACAAGAGAAAAATAGAATAAATTTAATGGAAGAAAGATAAAAGTAATTAGACGCCTAAGATGAATATAAATTTTGTGAAAAGTATGTGAAGCGAAAAGAATGGTGAGAGAATGAGAATAATTTTATCATGGGAATACAAGAGGTCTTCAAATGAAGCATCTCATATCTTAAAAGTAGATTTCATATTTTCATTTTAGCATCTTCCTTCCCTTATCCTCACCTTGATTCTTCCAATGTAATAAACTTGTTCATCTTTAATATTTTGTACTTCTAAAATTTTGCCAATAAAAGCTTAGCTTAGTAGCATTAGTGTATGCTCGTGATCAAAAGATTATATATATTTTTTAGGTAAAAGATCATGAGTTTAAATGGTAGCATTAGTATATGCTCATAATTTAAAATTTATTACCGAATAGATTGGTGGAGCAGTTTGTTATCTTCATTAATGTTAAACCATTTCAACTCCACGGTCTCGGTATTTGGTTTGTCATCTATATAGGGTTTGTTGGTCTATTTTTCATTAAAAACATCAAACTTTCGGTTAATACCTAGTTTTAAACAAAATCGATTTACTCTTTCCGTAAAGACCCGACTAAAATAACTAATTTTAGTAGGACTTTACTAGCATGCATGATTAAAACTCCAAGTCTCAAATAATTTAAAATCAAAGCATGCTCTTTATTAAAACCAACTGAATATCCAATAAGGTTAAAACAGTAAAACGTTCTTCTGGCCAGGAATAATTCAAAATATAAATACAACTTCCGAAATTGAAATAAACATTTATTAAATAGTTCATGCGGAATAAAAAGACAGTTAATAAATAATAGGACACGTGACCCCCTATGATCCAACAGCCTCGTCCAGCTCATCAGTCTCGGTATATCTCAGCACCTGGAGGGGAAAAATGAAAAGGGTGATTAATAGGAATTACTCAGTAAGAACTCTCACCTAGAGTACAAAAATGCATACGTCAGCTCAACACCTAACCAACAACCGCCCTCATTATCTATAACAAGCTCAGACTCAAAAGCTCTAAGCTGAGAACCTCTAGGCTCAACTAATTGGGGAAACACAACTGGTTCCACCTATTCAGGTACTTGTCTGGCCTAATTACATAAAAAACTCATCTGGTCCAAGTGATTACCAATAGGAACTCAACTGGTCCTAGAATAGAAGCTCTACTGGTCCTATCTAAATTTAAGGACTCAACTGGCCCTAATAAGATTAGGAACTCAACTGGTCCTAATAAATCTTATAGGAACGCTACTGGTCCTATAATAATGTAGGGACTCAACTGGCCCTATTAAAGATTAGGAACTCAACTGGTCCTAATAAAACCTATAGGAACGCAACTGGTCCTATAAGTTACAATCATCCTATTTACTACTCAACATCCCATACTACTGAACAATATCAAACACAAGGAATATTCGTATAAAAATATGCTAAACAAACTATCAACAGCTCAAACAACAAGCATAGAAGTCAACGAGGCCAAACATAGCTCAAGGATTAGATCCATGCATCTTATAGATAATCTAGCAAATTATCAATCACATATTAAGCAAACAATGCATTTAAGGACCACACAACCCTAGGTAAAAGTCCTTACCTCTTGTACTTACAAAACTCCTCGAGAAATGAGCCTATTAAACTTTGAACGAGTCAACCAAATGATCCTAACCATAAGTTAGAGTGGAATTAGAACCTAGTATTAATCTTGATTTCCACAACTAAGACTCATAACCGAAGAATAATAAAGTATTCCCCAAGATTTGTATCAATAGATAATTTAAATCCTTCATTAAAATTTCCATTGAAAGCTATTAAATATTCTTTTAATTTCTTAATTTTGTCTTTAACATAACTCATGGTCAACTATTATATGTTTGAAAATAACTCACAATAAAAATGATATTAAAAAAAATATCCGACTAACTCTAAGTATTCAACAATTTAATTGTCTTTGGCCCAAACATGTAAAATACATTCTAAAACAAAGGACCATGCTTTTAAATTGGCATTAAAACTTCCATTGTCTTTGGGGCGTGGTTGCATAAATCGGTGAATTACAAGCCCGGATTGGGATGATAATTGTCACAAGCGAAGCCGTGAGACGATCGATGGCTTGATTTTAGGGTTTTCCTTCACGCGAACCAATTCGCGGCTAAGGAATGATGGCAGGCGCGCGATCCAGCCTTGAGAACGAGGGAGAAACGCTCGTGAAAAAAACAAAAAGAGCTTCGCACCGCCATTAATGGCGATTACGGCGAAGCAAGGGGGCGTTTGCGTGGAAGAAGAAGACCAAGATTGGGAGAGAATTTTCACACTGGTTTCTGAAGATGAGGGGGCAAATGGCAGTGGTACAACTTGACTTTTTCAAATAATCAAACCAAGAGAAAACCAAGTGTTGGTGGTTTCATAAAAATGAGAAGCCACAAAATTGGTCATAAAGACAAAAAGAAACCTTCACATTTAAACCAAAATTTAACCTTAACCAATAACTTGCAAATTATGGAACAATCGAATTTATTTTTCAATAGCAAAATCTCGGGTCGTAACCCTTTCTTCTTCTTCCCTTCTTCTTCTCCTCCGATTCCCTTTCATTTCTTCTCAAAATCTACCACCGTCGAAGTGTAGCTTCAACCCTTATCGTCGCTGTTGAAGTGTCCCTTCGATCCCCCATTTAGATATTGAAGCTAAATTTCTTAAAAAATTTGTTAGATTCACGTTAGGGTTAGGGTTAGGGTTAGAACATTGCATCATGTAATGAATTTCATCCATGGTGGGGTTAGGGTTATATACACTAAAAAAATGTAAACTTATTCCTATTTTTTTTTAAAGTAAACTTATTCACAATAATGTCGATTCAACTCGTTTTCTATAATTTAGCTCCATTCTAGTTCCCGGTTTTGATTTTGTTAAAACTAAATTCTAGATTTCATAAAAAACAAATTAGAGTACTAAATTGAATCAAAACATGAAAGTAGAAGAAGAAATGGAGAAGAGGCAGCTCACGAAATGTAAGTGGTTCAAGACTAGCCCTACCACCACTCGTTCATAATTGTCATCGAACAGTCGCAAAAGCTCATAAGGTGGTTAGAGTTTTTCTTTTTCAAAGGATGAAGTAGACCCAATGACTTTTATACATGGCTCAATTAACACATCTTACAATTGGTTAGAAAACCTAACCTCTTAACTAATCCATAGTTAAATAAACTACCATAAAGAGTTAAAATACAAATGATGTGTAATTTAATTTTACAGATTTTGTCTTGCTCTTTCTCTTTTGATCTTGTGATGTGTATCTCGATTGAAATTTTCTCCATATGGGTTTTTTTTTTAATTGGATTTTGCTTTTTTTTTTTGTGTAATGTTATTTTTGTATGAGTAAAATCAATCATTTGATCTTTTGAGACCTTCCCATCCTACGAGTTTCATTTCATATTTCACTTGCGGCTGTTTATTTGCTTGCTTTTGGGTGGTGGATGGATAATTTAAGTCTAGTTTGATAACCATTTAATTTTTTGTTTATGATTTTTGAAATTTAAGCTTATTTTTACTATGTGTTCCAACTTTCCTACCATGTGTGTTAACCTTAAGAAAATAGTGAATGTTAACCAAATCTTACAAATAAAAATAAACTTTTGGAAGCAATTTTTTTTGTTTCTATTTTGATTTGATTTGTAAAATTATAGATAAGATATAGACTTCCAAATAAGAAAAAACATATAGTAAAATAGTTGTTATAGGTTTAAATTTTAAAAATAAAAAATAAAAAATAAAATAGTTATGAAATAGAACCTCAGAAGTTGGAATTAATTTGAGAAGATGGAGGAATAAAATTTTAATTTGAAGTGTAAACTTCCCATTTTTTAAAATTTTGTTATTATTACCTTGCCGTTTTTCAATTTTTAATTTGAAGTGTAAACTTCCCATTTTTTATCTTCATTTTCACAAGTTTCTCTCTACATTCTTCCTTTCCTTTGTCTTCCGAGAGTAACATTTCCTTTGAAAATAAAAAAGTTCAAGCTAATCAAATCACAAATATCTCATTAGCTTATCATAATATTTTGGACCTACTCAAATTTTGGGTAGATGAATTTTCCAACACATCCAATCTTACCTAATAAAGCAATCCAACTCAACTCAATCTGAATATATTTGAATTGGATTCTCGAGTAGTATCGTAATTCAACCTAATTCAGAGTAACTGGACCCAGCCTGAAAACAATTCCAAGTTGAATTTCTTATTTCTTTCACTGTTACCCTCTGATTGTTCGCCTAAATCGTGTAGGATTGTACGATGCTAGAATCTAAGAGTGGTTATTGAAAGAGAATGAAGATAAATAAAGATTGGATAAAAAAAAAAGAAATAAGTTTTCTCATGAGTATACTGAAGGGGTCAAACAATTTTTAGAAATGTCAATAGTGTTGGGAGAACGAGATGTCCATGCAAAAAATGTAAGAATGTGCTGTAGCAAATTATTGAAGGAGTAGAAACTCATTTTTTTCATAGATGAAGTGCTAAATAATCGTATAATCACTAGGTATACCATGGCGAACATGTCAACTTACCTAGGTATGAACGTCAATGAGTTAAACCAGTACACATCGATAGGGAGAATTTAGCCGGTCGAGTGAGCATAATGAAGGTAAAGAAATAATGGAAATGTTAAACGACAATGAATTGTCCTATTGTGTAGATGTGTTCAAACAACCCGGCAATTCAAATAACCCAAAACAATCCAACTCAATTTGACGGGTTTTCTTGGGTTCCCTATAACATAATTATATATACGTATATTAATTTAATTTTATTATTATTTTTAGACTTTTATTTTCCAATATTCTTTAATATTTTTTTAATTCTTTATATTCTATATATCATGATAAAAATATGGATAATACCATTTTGGTCTCTTGACTTTTATGTTTGTTCCATTTTGGTTTATTGACTTTCAAATATTCAATTTTGGTCCCTCAACTTTGATTTTTGTTTAATTTTAGTCCCTCAACTTTAAAATGTTCAATTTTAGTCCTTAAACTTTCTTTTTTGTTCAATTTTAATCCTCCAACTTTTATTTTTGTTCAATTTTAGTCCTTGCCATTTTAAAACTTTTTGTTAAAAAAAACTCTCTCTCTCTCCAATTCTCCTCCCATCCAAACTATTTTCTCTCTCATCTTCTCCTGTATGTTCATTAACACACCACAAAAATTGGTTGAGCCTCAGCTCAACCTCCTTCACGGCGTGATACGCAACTCCAGGGCGTTTATTGGTGACACTTCTCAGCAACTCGCTATTAAAAACTTGAAATCGATTTTGTTGTCTGTTGGGCTGGTAACCAAGCAAGAAGTGATTTTGTTGTCGCACCATTTGAGGATGGTGAGTTTCATGTTTGTATTGGTAATTACAAAGGAGAAATTTGTCGTTGACTCATCTTTCACCTTAGACGAAAACGCTAAATCTTGATACACTTTTAACGCTGATCCGCTCGAAAGTCTGGCTGGAGGAGTCGACGATCGGGTCCGCCATTAATGACTTCTAAATTTTGCATTTGGGGGTTGGAGTTTTGAATCTGTTGATTATTTGTGGTGGTGGGAGATTTAGAATTTCAACCTGTGATCGCAATGGCCAACCATTTATTTTTCTTAAATTAAATAGTAGTGGAATTTTTTCTTTCAAAATTGGAGATGGAAAGTTCAGGTGCTTCATGATGGGCTAAGAAACAGATGTGGTGGCTTAAGGCCAATGATGCTCTATTTTCTTTCTTAATGTTTCATCTATTTTTGTGGTGTTGTTGAACATAAAAGAAGAACATGAGAGAGAGACAATAATTTGGATGGGGAGGAGAATTGTTGAGAGAGATAATTTTTTTTAACATAAAATTTAAAAATGGTAGGGACTAATATTGAACAAAAATGAAAGTTGGAGCACTAAAATTGAACAAAAAAGAAAATTAGAGGACCAAAATTGAACATTCTAAAGTTGAGGGACTAAAATTAAACTAAAATCAAAGTTGAGGGACCAAAATTGGATATTTGAAAGTCGATGGACCAAAATAGAACAAACATGAAAGTCGAGGGACCAAAATGATATTTTAACCTAAAAATATAGTCGAATTAAGTCATCTATTTTTTATTTTAATTATTTACTTGTTTTATGGAAGTTGAATTATATAATTTATTTTGTTGTTTTAATATTTCTTTTTTGTATCAACTATGGTTGTATGACTAATGGTGGGTGATTTTTTATTGGATATTTTACATTGTTAATTTTTGTATTCATTTCATTACCTTGATATGATAATGGTTGGAGATTGTATTTCGTTTATGCATAGTGTATGACTAATTTGATAAAAAAAAATATTTATAATTGTAATGTATTGATGAACTCGATGACCTAACCCAACCTAACCTGAAAATATAAGGGTTGGGTTGGATTAGGTTGTCTCTTTAATTGGATTGAGTTGGATTAGATTGTCTCTTTAATTAGGTTGGGTTAGGTTGGAAAATTGACCAATTCGAAAATTTGGGTTGGATTGAAAATCTCCTTCAACTCAACTGAATCCAACTCATGTACACTCCTAATACTATGGAATCAATTATAGACGAAGAAGAAGATAATAATGCTAATGAAAATGTTGAGCCCAATAATGCTAGAGAAAACGATCGATCAACATTGTTCAATTATTTGATGAAAAAAGCTTTCATTCAATTATACCCAAGTTGTACTTGACTCTCTACTTTCCATTTTGTGGTTAAATTAATGCATTTGACGGTCATGAATAACTAGACCAATACATCATTCATTTCGTAGATAAAATAATCGCATCCTAGCGATGCCTTCATACCCAGTTCGTTCTACAAGGCTAATTAGAAGCTTCATGAGTTGGGATTGACTTGCCCAAGATTTAGAATCTGCATTTTTCTCTATGAGCACTGACATTCTCCTTCGTCCCTTGCGGCCTAACCACATTACCAACCAGCCTCATCGCTTCTAAGAGTGAAGACGAACCCCACAAACCAACATTGGTCCTTTTATCATGTTTTTTCCTCACTCACATGCATTCTAGGAATCCTGGGACTACTCCAACTTAATCACGCTTAACTATGAAGTTCTTTGGATTGAGCCACCAACAAGGAAAGCGCACCTTGTTGGTATAGGTATTACAAATCAATTTTTTTAAATCTTTCTTAACCATGACTTCCTCTCATTCTGATATGATCTCGGTTCATTTACATATCCTTCCTAAATTTGGGCATTACAAGAATCAGGACTTTTGCGGCATCCAACATATGGTGAAGGTTAGAAACAATTGGATTTTTAATTTCCTGAATTTGCATTCGATTCTTAAAATGTACAATTTGGACTGTCTTCAAATGGATTCAACCCTTACGGCTATATGAGTACCACATATAGTATGTGACTTGTACAATTAGTTCCATACAAGTTTCAACCTTAGAAATGCATGAATAGTCATGCATCGAAATTTGTCTAGCATGTCGAGCTTCTCATTTGATGAAACCATTGATGATCAAGATCAGACGAATGTCGTTCATGCCATGATGCCTTTTAAAGGGCGAGACATTAGGTAAGATTTCATTTGTTTTATTCATTCACACTTTTATTATTGATTTCTAACATTAAATTACGTGCAGGTAGTACATCTAGGTCAAAATGTAGTCTAGGTATTATGAAGGGAGCTTAATTGGAGAGGAATGTAGCTTGACACAAATGGGTCGATGTCAAATTTATTCAGAAGTAAGGAAAGGTTGTTGGGCAAGAGATAAACAGCTTAAGCAAGCAGATTGGGGTGCTCGTGCGAGAGTCATTTCTTGTGACTCTCAATAATGGAAAAAGATCACCAAGAAACTGAAGGTCCTAGTGAAAGAGAGACTCCTATACGTTAAAAAATTCATAGCTAATATTTTATTAACTATTTCTTAGTATTAATCTTATATTCGTATTTATCTACAAACACCTTTCGAGTTCGGCCCGACTAATCCTAAGGTGCACAAAAATCTAGAGGACATGATGCAAACCATGTTCAAAAAGCACAGATACACGTTACATAAGCATTACAAGTAAGTAAGATATTAATTATTTTTATGTTATTTTATTTTAGTGCATCATAACTTATATAATAATATAAGGAGTCTGGATCATGCGCTTCGACACTCAAATCCACCTCCTACAATAGTAGATCCACTGACTGGGAGTATCTATGCAACAAATGGGAGGATTCGAATTACAAAGAGAAGTAAAAAAAGATCGAGGAGAGTAAAGCTTAGATACAATATCATCACCAAGCAGAGATTTATTCTTTCATGTCCATACATGTTAAGGTAATTGTTGGTTTATGTTTATTTTAGTATTTTCATCTTTGTAATTATTTATTCTTTTAAGATTAGGTTAAATATTATTTTCTATCTTTTCCTTTTATTACTAGGTAGTATCTTTTCCTTTTATTATTAGGTCATCTTTTTCTTTTATGATTAGGTTGTATGTTTTCCTTTTATAATTAAGCCATCTATTATAGTTTATTTAAACCCATTGTTGGTTTCAATATTGAATGAAGAATTTAAATAATTTGAATTCCATCTTTCAACATGGTATTAAAGCCTCAATTTTTTCCTTCCGATCTGGGTAAACTTTTTCTGTAGTCCTCATTTATTTTCTTCTCCATCATCTTCTGCTTATTCTTTTCTAAAAAAAACCAAAAAATATATATATAGAAAAAAAATCTCCTCATCTTCTTCTTTTCCTTATAAAAAAATAGCCAAATTTTCTCTGTTTAAAGACGTCAATGAACTGCTCGCAATCGGAAGATTCATCTCGGTACTTGCCCAGTATTCTCGATTGGTCCTGACCAACATTCCCAACTGGCCTTGACCAGCATTCCCAACTGATGCTGACCAGCATTCTCAACTGGCCCTTACCAGTTTCCCAACTGATTCTGACCAGCTTTCCCAACTGATCCTGACCAGCTTTCCCAATTGATCTTGACCAACTTAAAAAAAACTCTTTATCTTCTTCTCTTCATCATAAAAAGTAGCCAAATTTTCTATGTGTTAAAGGCGTCAATGAACCACTCGCAAACCAGAAGAATCATCCCGGTACTTGACCAGTATTCTCGATTGGCCCTGACCAGCATTCCAACCTGATTTTGACCAGCATTCCCAACTAACTTTGACTTGCACTCCCAACTGGCCCTGACCAGCTTTCCCAATTAGTCCTGACTAGTTTACCCAATTGGTCCTGACTAGCTTTTCAAATTGGCTCTAAAAGCGCTCATCCAAATTAGTTTTTACCAGTTTTCCCAATTGGCTCTAGCAGCACTCATCCCACTTGGCCCTGATAGCACTTATCCCAATTGGCGGCGCATCATCCCAATTGGCGCATCATAATCACAATTGACACATCATCATCATAATGACCAATTATGATAAATTTAACTCCATCGTCATCTCAATGACCAATTAGGATAAATTTAACTCCAAGCTTGGCTTTTATTCGATATACAATCCATCTTGAGGAGGAGTGTTAGTTTATGTTTATTTTAGTATTTTCATCTTTTTAATTATTTATTACTTTTAGGATTAGATTATATATTGTTTTCTATATTTTTCTTTTCTGACTAGGAAGTACCTTTTCCTTTTATTATTAGGTCATCTTTTCCTTTTATGATTAAGTTGTATGTTTTTCTTTTATAACTAGGTCATCTCTTGTAATATATTAAACTCATTGTTGGGTTTATTATTGAATGAAAGAAATTCAATTATTGAATTCCATCTTTCAACCGTAATTATCTAACATGATTTATTGTCAATGATCTGTAATATACTAATTAGTTCTTATATGCATGCAGAAAAGATGGATGGTGAGGTCTTGGGATACATCAAACTTTTTCGACAAACTCCCTACAATGAAGACAAAGAATGGGTGGATAAGAATTCAGAGGAAGCTTACGTTAAGTATGTTGGTTTTTCCTTTTTCGTCGAAATGTTATCCAGATATTAATATAGGTCTTATTTGTATGAAGAAAAAAATAGTGGAGATAGAGGCAATGATTGCAACAAGACTCTTCTATTATGAGTTAGAGATCACCGAGACTATTTTAAGAATTAGAATGGACAACATAAAAAGCCTAGGATGGCTTTCTTATGATGACCGACGTACAAGTGGAGGTAAAAAGGCGTCCTCGTCTACTTCTAATGTCGGTGGAACAAGTTTACAACGTGAGATACAACTCGAGGAAGAGGTCGAAATGTTCAAGTCACAATTAGACATTTAAAGAGAGAAGATGGGTAAGTTGGAAGAATTGGTGGCCAAGGAAGTAGAAGAACCCGCCTTGACTCAAGAGGAATCCACCAAGACTCGCGATGACATGCTAAAGCTTTGATGGATGAGATGCAATTGTTCAGGATATCGAGAACATGACGATACACTTAGGTAAGCAATTAAAACTCTAAATTTTCTTTCAAAATTTATATGAAGTGTTGCTACCGTGCACTAAAGGTAGCCATAATGTAGATTATTTATCATTTACATGGTCAAAACAAGTGTACTTTTTTTTTTATGTTCTTAGTATATCGTTATGCTACCAAAATTTCTCAAAATCATATCTTTTACAACTATAATTACTTTTAAAGTTGACTAATTCACATTTCATTCGATCTTTTACAAGTGACACACTTCGCTGAGAGGGAAGCAATGTTAGGTCTTCCTTAATTTGATTTAGATCTTGTTAGGCTTTCTTATCATTTCTACTTCGTACTCTATTAATTGTATTGACTACCACAGTTTTGGTTATTTATTTATATTTAGTCATTTTCAGTTGAATGTGAATTGTAGATTTCACTTTTGAAGTTATTTGTAGATGATAATTCTGTATTTTAAAATAAAAAATGAAATTATTAAAGAAATTAAACACACACATATATATGACCAAATGGTTTTTAGCCGATGGTTTTACAAAATGTTGGATATTTATATGTATCCATTGATTTTGTTCACCGTCGAATTGGCATATTTTACACGCATTAAACACAATCGTCACATAAATATGAATATCTAATGTCTGAAAAATCGTCGGCTATAAATTTATTTATCAACAGTTTTGGCACCGTCATGTAAGTTTGGAATTGATGACGACAGTAACAAAACATCGGCTGAGGTTCTCTCAACGAGAATTGGCGAAGTTTTAGGGGACAATGTTGAAACCGCCGCCAAAGAACCAACCAAAGTCGTTTTCGATCATCGGCCAATATTCTTTCTCTTGTAATGTATAGTAACAAATATTTTAAATATGTCTAAAAAAACAAATATTTTAAATAAAATAACCTAAACACTAACTATAAAGTACTTTAAGAAAATATTTTTTTAAAAAAAGTACTATAAGAAGAATAGAAACAAAGAAAAATCTAAGTCTATGTAAATAACTATGAATGGAGTGAAAAAGTAAAGAAAGAAGTTAAATTAAGTGTTGAGGAAGAATTGATGAAAAAAATTTACATTTATAGTTGAAGTTTTTTTTTTTTTTTTTTTTTTTTGAGAAGTATAGTTAAATTTGAAAATTACCGAATCTTTTAAATTCTAAATTTTATGATTTAAAATTTTCTATCCTTCCGTTATGAATTAGAATTATAATTCATTAAAAATATTTAAATAACATAAAACATTTATATCCCCAACCTTTAATATTTCTTTTCTAAAAAAAAAAACCTTTAATATTTCTAAACATTTTCGATAAATGTGAACTTTTTACCAAACATTATGTATTTTTAATATTAATTATTTATCATAGTACTTTACTCAACTTCTATTACTTATATATAAAAATAAAATACAAAAAAAACACTAAAAAACGGGCTCACGTCTTGTCCTCACTATTAAATACTATTTCAATTCTTACAAAATTGACTGCTTTTCTTTGTGATCTAAATAAGAATTTTCCGCTGGAAATTGATGGAGATCGAATTCTCTGCCAAAAAATTTTCCCACTTATGTTCTTTTTCATTTTTTCTTAATTTTGATATTTACATATATATATATATAAAGATTAAATTGGTACAATAAGAAAATAAAATAAAATCTTACAAAAAAATAAAAATAAAAAATAAACGAGACAACGATGAAGAAAAGAATATGAGGAATACATTAGATCTTCTTGTGGATAATTTTTCTCACTCACTCACTCATTCCAATGGACGACTCGCGTGAATGGATTTATATGAAAATATGGACTACTCACGTCCCTACCATTTTTTATCATTACTTTCATCATTTTTATGGTATAAAAGGAAATTCAATATTAATTTTGCATAGTAAATGATGTTTTAACTTATGTATGTAAATGACTAAATTATTAAAAAAAAGAAAAATCATTCTTAAATTATGTGATTGGTACAGAAAAAAGAACAACTTTGAAAATTTTCAAAAATATTTAAAAATTTTGTTTAAAACAATGCTCACAAACTTTATAAAAGTTTCAAAGCACACCTTAAATTTTACAAAATATTCTCTACATTAAATTTTGGATGGAAAATTCTAAAATTCTGTTTGAATAATATATTATTAAATTTCAAAAATATTTTTAAAAAATATTCTTACTTGAAAATGATTATTCTTTTTTATTTTTGTATTTAGAGTAGTTATGGTAGAACACAGATGAAAAGAAAGTAATTTTCCGTATATCATTAATGGGTCTAAAATGCACTATTTAAACACCAAGTACAAAAAGCTATCTCAAAAAGAAAGCTATCTCAGAACTGGTCCAATCAGTTATCAGGAAAAACAAATAAAACAAATAAAATTGGTTAATGGAAGTAGAGATGTCCATTTTCCCCGCCCCAGGGCGGGAAATCCCCGATTAAGCGGAGAATGGGGCCGGGGATGGGAGAGAAAAAATCGCCGTTGGCTAAACGGTGCAGGGGACGGGGATTGTACTCCCCGTCCCCGATTTTCCGATCCCCGTCCCAATTATTTTATTTAATATATATTTTTTTAATTCTATTCCTTTAATTTTCAAATAAATATATGTTTGTTGATGATATTTTCTATACATATGAATATTTTCTTTGATAATTAACATTATAATTGAAACTTATAGATATATATATTTTTTTAAATCTAATTTTTTGAATTTTTTATCCAAAAAATATTTTAAAAAATGAAAAAAAAAAATTGTAAAAATCCCCATGGGAACCCGATCCCGCCGGTGCCATGAGAGAATCCGCTTGATCCCCGAAAAAAAAACCAGGGATTTTTCCGGAGACGAGGATTGAATTTTATGGCGGGGACGGGGACGAGGATTTTTCCCCGCCCCATGGACATCCCTAAATGGAAGTATGGTTGTTTTTTTTCAAAAAAAAAAAAAACAAATAAAACTGGCTATCAAACTATAATATTTAAAATACAGTAATTTAGTGAGCACAGCCTTTTTATTCTGTAGTACCTAATTCAATATTGTATCAAAATGAATGAGATCAAATATATTTTTAATATTTGGAATGTCTTCGTAATAATTTGGTCAAGCAAGCTTCAGAAATTCAAAATTAATTACCAATACCATCCCTAATAATTTTTAAAAAACTAAAAAAAATATTAAATTATCGTTTGAATGAATTTAAAATTTTAAATGGGTAAAGTCTGGTAGAGACTTGTTCACTTCTTTAAAGTTGAATAATAACTTATTATTATTCGCCAACAAAAGCATAGCTCTACTGACATCTTGTACTTCTTAAGATCAAGCATATGACCGTAGAGTTGAAATAAACTATTATCAATCAAGATAATTAACACGACAACAACCCATTTAAACAATAACAGTATAATTAAGTGATATATATTACAAGTTTGAGTTAATATTGAATGACTTAATATACATAAAAAATAGGTACACTCATAAAAACAAAATTCAATAAAAAAAAGCAATGAGAGACTAACAAATTAAGAAATTAATTTCAACTATTAAGCTAATTAACCATTCAATTAATTAAACAACTAATATTAGTATAAAAATAATTCATAAGTTAAAAATACAAAATTAAAATTTATCTTTTCCAAATAAATGTTTATGGTATTTGAAAGAAAACTGTAACATTTTTCCTATAAAAAAACATTCAATTTTTTTTTAGATTACAACAATTTGGGGGTGGAATTCAAACGGATGACTATTTGGTCATTAGGTATACATTAATGCCGCTAAGCTATTGCTCATGTTGGAAAAAAAAAATCAATGTTAAAGATATATATAACCTTTCTCTCTCTATATATATATTAATCGATGATGCTTTTGAAATCTTTTTAAAGTTGTATTTTTTTTAAAACAAATTGGTAAGTGTTTCCAATTAAATTTACTGATGATAATATTTTGAAATATTTTTTTTTTAAATTCAAAGATATTTTTTAAACCTTTAATAATTCATAGTTGTCGATATCGAAAAATGGATCATCAGGATCAACGATAATATTTATATTAATGGGAACAAGATGTCTACAAAATAACAAACAATATTAGACACCGATGTGGTGTGACCTACAAGGCCTCTGGTGCCTAAGTCAGAAGTGGTAAAAAAATGTGTACAATATAGAAAGCTTGAGAGTTTTAGAGTAGCTTAGCTTAGAATGCTCAAGATTAGCCTATCCTGAATGCCAAACTTCTGATCATTATATATCCATCGGATTGGTAACTACCCTGGACGCATTTTGTATATCCCATTATGGCACAAATCAATGGTGCAATCGGTTATAATGTTTTTTTCATTAACCTAAAGATAAATATACTTGTAACTCCTAGTCGTTACTCATCCGCCTATTTATTCTATTTGTAGCCCTTGGAAAGTGTAATAGGCTTGAGTGAGTTGAAACGATTGAGATTGACCCCTTCAAGGGGTCGAAGTCCTCTTTGGTTGATCTCTAAAGGGGTCGGTGTGCATGGGGGTCGACTCATCCTTGGCCCAACGCTTCAGGGAGCCAGTCTCCCTTTGGCGAACTCCTATAGGGTCTGCTCCTTCTTGGGCAAACCCTCAAGGGGTCGGCTTCTCCTCAGGCTGACCCATCGAGAGGTCTCCCTTTGACCGACTCGGGGGGTCAACTCCTTCTTAGGATGACCCATCGGGGGGTCGGTCTCCCTTTGGTCGACCTTCGGGGGTTGGTTCTTCTTTTGATCTATCCTTTGAGGGTCAGATCCTTACGTCTCTCTCCTGGGGGACTGCCTCTCTTGAATCGACATCCCCCTTCGTCTTTCTCTAGAAGAGGACTTCATTCGACTTCTCTTTGAGTTTTACGGGTCCTTATGCTCAGTGAATATTTCACCCTCAACATTAACCCCACTCTTAAATTTAGTTAAGCGTTTTAAGCGAAACGTTTTTATGAGTAACTTTTCACTTGGTCATATTTCTAATTTTTTTAGAATTTATCTTTTGGGATTCCCTAATATTTTTCTTAGAATGACTAGCCTTCTAAGAATATTGTTTCATGACCTCTTCTAAGAATAAATGTTTATTGGGGTGATCGACTATGTATATTACTCTTTTTAATTGACCCTAAGTAAAGATGTTATTGCTAACACCTATGTCTAAAAATCATAGCAATGGCAAGTATATGCAGCCGAATCGCAACAAGTGATAAGTTTTTATCGTCTTCACATGGATTGATGCTAGAATTAAGCCTCCTAACCTAAGAGTTGTGCAAGAAAATAACATTCAATTGTTGGTTGATTTGACGGTAAGTTTTGTAAATATGAAAATGAAAATAAATGTCTAGGGTGAAATAAGAATGCAGAGATGCCAATCGAGCGATAATAGTAAATTAAATGTCATGTTTCCTTAATCTAATGTGTGCTTCTACACCCTTTGATTTATATTGAACCCAGTTTCTGCTGCAGTTATTTATACTAGGTTTCGGGCTATGCATGCATTAGTAGGGTTATTCCTATCTATTCGAACATGTGAGAGACCTCATATTGACTTAATGTATTCTGCTTGGCCTTCTACCAATTCCCTCTTCCGATTTTGTTGGTGGCTAGCATGCGTAGATAGCTAATCGACGCATACTTAACATGAAATGCAACATTATAATATTCAATCACCCCCAGTCCTAACATGCATTCGACGCACTAGACTTCACCCAATGCCATAAACTACGAAGACATGCTAAACAGATATATAAGTTTAAAATGCAGAAATATCATTACGAAACTTTTTAAGCTACAACTACTCCTACTATAATAAGAAATAAATTGAAGTGGTGAAGTTGTTGTAGATATGTAGTCTCTATTGTCGATGGGTTTCATGCTAATTGATTATGTTTTTTTTCCTTGTTTGTGTGAATCTTCGAATGCGGTTGTCCCATGAATGCGTTATCGCTTTTTTCTCTTTCTATGTTGCAACTGGTTAAAGTGACTATCTTCAGCATCTCAATTTTTTCATTTCTGCATTGCATAAGTGTTTATTAGTGCACTTTATTCTTCCTTTATACGGAAAATGTGATGCTAACTTTTCTAATGCTAAATAGTGGATGCATGTGATTTCCAACCGTTTTATTCGCCTTTTTGCAAGTAACTATTTAATTATTTTCCTTGAACCCTAGAAAAATGATGATTAAAGTAGCCTAGTTTATGCTCTATTTGAGAGCTCTCAGGGTTTATCGTTAATATTTTTTGGACTACTCGAATAGTCTCCTCTTGAGGCTAGGCTTCCTCTTTGGTCGCCTCTTGGGGTTTGGCCTATTTTGGCCTTCTCTTGGGGCTAAGGCTTTTCTTTGACTGTCTTTTGGGGCTTGACCTCTTTTTTTACCTCTTCATGAGGTGTAACCTATTTTTTTTTTTTCGCTTCTTGGGGCTTGGCCTCTTCGAGTTTGGCCTCTTTTGGCCTTCTCTTAGAGCCAAGCCTCATTTATTACTGCCTCTTGGTGCTCGTCCTCTTTTTTTAGTGCCTCTTTGGATTCAATATTTTTTTTCCTTCTCTTGGTCTAGACCTCCTCTTTGAGTGCCTCTTGGGGCTAGGCCTTTATTTTGGCCTCCTTTAGGGACTTGACCTTTTTTAGCCTCCTCTTAGACTAGTGATAACTCTCAATTAGAGATAATATTTACATATTTTAGAATCATTGTACTATGTTATTTTGGGATTCTAGTGCGAAAGAGGATAAAAATGATAAGTAAAAGGTGAAAAAGGCTAATGCGTGTACGCATTATGAAAATAAGGGGAGGAAAATAGTTATAATGCGAACAGATTTAGTTTCTACTATAAATGTGTAATAAAGGATAATCGCACACTAACAAATGGTCTCTACAGGAACAACGGCTCAACACAGAATGCGAGTTTCGAATGCGAAATGAAGAATAGAGCAGCAGTTGCTGAAACATAGTGCGACAAAGATGGGAAACCTTATAAATGGAAGAAATTAAAGAAATAGACGTGGGGCAAGTGCCAGCTAACAAAAAGATTGCTAGTTAAACAAACTACGACAATCTTAGGATTTCTTTCCTTGGTCAGGAAATATGTGATTGATGACTTAACGAAATAAAGATTTGCCGCCCAAATGAAAACCCTAGCTGTCATGGGAATTTATCATTCTTACAAAACCCTAATCAAAGTCTATAAAAGGAAAATCCGATAATTAGTGAAAATGTGGAAGAATGTCGAGAGCAATGAAACCATAATGAAGTGCTGACACCATAAGGTCAACCACTTCGATCGGCTGATAGTATTATTGTTATGTCATTTCGTAGTTTATATTGTAGTAGTGTTATTCAATTTTTCAAACTCATTTTGCAATTTATTAATACAATATTCAACATGTTATATTCTATGTTGTTTGTTGTGTCTTTCGTTTACATTATGAACTAATTCTGTTAAGATGACATTAAGGAAAAATGGAATAGCTTACACATGTGACTAGGGAAACCAGTGGGGAATTAACTAAAGCATGTCAAGTTAAGGTATAATTTAATAATAAGTGTTGACCAACCATCAACACAAACTAATAGGTTGTAGAATCGGAAGATAATATGACCTAAAGCTAATTTGCGCGTTTGGTAGGATAGTAAGAAGTCTTTTATGCTTTCAAAAGAGTTTTGGAATTAACGTTTACTACTACATACAGTTTGCAGGCTCTACATACGCTAACTCACAACATGAGTTGGTTTTACTGTGAATGAATGTGAAAGCCGAAGTAAGAATTACGAAGCATGTAGTTATTCTTCACCACTTAATTTCCCTTGGAACAATGAACATGTCCCATGAGTACCTTAGTTGATTATTTCTATTTACCCAACTTTACCCAATTTTAACTCTTCTTTGCTTGTGCAAGGAAACCAAATTACCAACCCCCATTTTTTACCTTCCATACTTCACTTTAGACTACATAATTAGTAAAATTGCAATCCCTGAGGAGAACGATATAAATTTTACTTATCACTTGTTGTAGACAACGTATACTTGCACGATTGTGGAATCAATTTATACAATTTTTAGAACACGATTCTCCACACATTAACTAAACCTCTTTTCGGCTTCCTCTAGAGACTTGGCCTGTTTTGGACTCCTCTTGGGGCTAGGCCTTTCTTTTTTTGCCTCCTCTTGGGACTCGACCTCTTTTGGCCTCCTCTTGGGGCTAGGCCTTTTTTTGGCCTTCTCTTGGGACTCGACCTCTTTTGGCCTCCATTTGGGACTTTTCCTCTTTTTTAGCTGTCTCTTGGATTTTGATTTTCCTCATGGGCATTTTATTTCTCTCACTCCTCCATGGTTCCTTTTGTTCCAGTTTTAGCTCCAATTCCATAATTGGTGTCAGTGCCCTATGGCTCTATTATCCCTTGGCTTATGGTCCTGCATTGGTGCTTCCCTATTGTCCTTTCTTGACGAGGAGACAACCCAACCCTTGGAAAATGAGGCCCGCCTACTGTACGTGGTTCACTTTGTTAAAAATATTCTCTTACATCTTTGTCAATGTTGAATTCTTACCTTCTGTGCTTCCTTTCTCAACACTTCATAAATTATGTGGTCTTCTCTCGATGACTATCCAAACCTTAAAGGAAAGACAGCCGTTGTAGGCTCTTAACTCAAACATACGCCAACTTAGATGAGAGCTTTCTCAAGCTAAAGAAGCCTATTACTTAAGTGAAGTTGCATTGGCTAGGTGAAAATATTCCTCTTGAAGAGGTTCGTAAAACTCAAGAGGCAGACTTAGCAACCATTTTTTGCTTCCAACAAGAGAAATGAGTGGTAGAAAAGAAGTTGAAGATGCGACCTTTCTAGTTGACTTGGTGAAGGGCTCTTACATTTGTAATTTTAGAGAACAACACGATCTTGCTACTGTTAGTAAGACTTTGGACTACGTTTGTGAAAGAGTTGTTCTTGAGGTAATTTTTGCTCTTTTCAAGTCCCTATGTTTTGTGCCAATTAAGGATGTTTTCACTCATTCTATTCTTGCTTTTAGCTCGTGTCTTCCCAACGGTCTTGTATGCACCACCTAGTATGATCCATAGATTTTCAAGGGAGGTTCCTGAGAGTTTAGTTCCAGCACACATTTTTGGGGTAGAAAGGGATCAAATTCTACTCAACTTTATTCTAGCAGGCCAAGTACAAGCAGGTGTAGCTCAGGGTTTTAAGTGCTTTTTTATTTGTTGAAATCTACTACTTTTGATTTATTGCTTTTTCTTTTGCAATATGTTATAATGAGAAACTGTTTTCCCTTTTGCCATATGCTTATAAACAACTTTTTATCGTCTTTGCTTAAGGCTTTTAGCTCTTTACTCCCCATTCAAGCCTAGATTTGAGTTGGATCCAAGTTTGAATTTTGATACGTGTTTTTAGCAACGTTTTGTCACATCGCTCTTAAAATTTAAAAATTTTAGTGTAGAATGCACAAATTCAACTGAAAATTCATCTAATCTTTATTGCAGTAGAATGAGCTTAAACTTTGAAAAGTAGCTAGAGTTACATTGTATTTCTTCACTTATGACAAGTTCCAGGGATGAGATATTTTGAATTATTCCATGTTCTCTAAGTAATAGGTGCCTGACCGAGCTATTTTGGGGACCTTGTAAGGTTCTTACCAATTCAGCCCCAAGACTCCGCTATTGAGTCCTTGGTGTTATGCATTACTTTTCATTGGATTAGGTTTACTTCTTGAAAATGTTTCGACTTCACTTTTGAATTATAGCACCTTGCTATCAAGTCTATTTCAAGTGTTGTGTTCTGAGCTTTAAACTTAACCTTTCTTGTTAATTGGTTCCTCTACCATGTTTACCTTCATTACTCCTACTACGCCTCGAAGGGCAGTGTGGCAAAATTCTTTGGAGGTTAGTTGTCCTCTTCAAATTTGACCTTTTCCCATCGGTCTTGGGAATTTCATCAGCTAGTGGTAGGTTGACGCAACTGCTCGGAGTACATGTATAGTGGGTCTTCCGAGTATTAGATTGTATGTTGAATTATCGTTTACCACTAGAATGTTGATAAATTTCAGGACTGTATTGTCTCCTTCTCCAAAGGTTATGGGTAATTCAATGATTGCCTCAAGTAGAAGGGTGTTTCCGCCAAATTCCACCAACAGGGTAGCGTTATGTTTGAGCCATTCTTGCCTTAATTTCATGGTGTAATAGACTTCTAGGGATAGTGCATCCGCTGAGCTCCCCCTATCAACAAGGATTCTCCTAACTAGAATGTTGGATATCACCAAGGACACTACCACGATGTTGTATGAGGTAGGTGCATGGTGGTGACTTCTATTGTTGAAAAGTCAATAACATCATTAGTAGTTGACGTTATCATTACTTCCTCACTCCTAGGTGTTTATCGAGCCTGCCTAGCTTTTTCCTTATAACTCTAGTAAATCTTCTTCCCTACGCTTCTTGTTAGGCCTTTCTCGCGTCTACTCTTACTTGTCGACATATTCCTTCATACTTCTTTTTTGGATAAGAGCTTCAATGACCTCTTTCAGGTCATAACACTCTGATGCCGAGTGCCCGTGGTCTTGGTGAAATAAACAATATTTGTCCTTATTTTACGATGTGACTTGACTCTTAATTTAGTTGGCCATTTCAACTCTTCCTTGTCTTAGATCTCTATTAGGATTTGTTCCATAGGAACAATCATTGGAGTGTATTTTTCGAATTGGCTAGGTGGTAAACCTTTTCGGATAGGCTTATCATATTCTCGTTATTGATCTTCGAGCCTATGTTTTTGTGAGTCTTTTCGGTCATACTCGTGCTGGGTCGCTGATTTATTATGATTTGAGGTGGAGTGCTTCCCTTCTGGGTTCCATCTTGAATTTTGTAATTCTCCTACGCTCATATACTTCTAGGCTTGGGTTAGCAACTCTACATATGTTATCGGAGCTCTCTTCCCCATAGACCATAAGAATTTTTCATCTTTAAGTCTCGTAACGATGGTTGTTAAAGCGGAACTGTCGATATACCCATCTACTTGTAGTGCCTCATTGTTTAAATGAGACACATATTCTCATAGTGTTTTGTGACTCATTTGCTTTACTGTCAACAAATGACTGGTCGACTTCTTCTGGTCTCGACCATACAAAAATTAAGCGATGAAATCCCTTGCAAACTCACGAAATGAGGCAATTAACTTTCACTTAAGCTGTGTGAACCATCATCGCGTTGGTTCAATGAGCGTAAACGAGAATGCTCTACACTTGATTGCATCTCAGACTCCATGGAGTTCTATCCATGAATGAAATGTGTCTAAGTGTTCTACAAGATCTTTTGACCCATCATAAGGTTTCATCGTCGAGAGTTTGAACTTCGTTGGAACCTTCTCCTTCATAATATCGTTAGTGAAATGAGGGTCAACCTAGCCTACAAGATTGTCTGAGTCAAGTCCGTGTTGATCTTACATCTTCTTCATGTCTCCGAGCTGGTTCTATTGGTTCCACAACCTTGGAGCCCAAGGTTGGCTCTCGACCTCTTTTATACCAACTCTTTTCATCGTAATTGGTTGATTGGGAACCGATAGGTCACGTGAATCGTTTCCCAAATCTAATTTCCTTACTCCAGACATTCCGGACTTTGGTAGCCTTCGGGGTATAGCATTATTGTAGATTAGTCTGTGGCTGATTGCTTCTCACCGAACAGGTTCTAAACCGATACCTTTCACTTTAGGAAATGGTTCTTTAGTATACCGATTGGTTCATTCTTTGATTGTTCTCACCTAGTCTAAGTCTTTCAACTTGATTTTGGTGTCTGGTCGTATCCTTGATGGGTGTGTCAGTCACATGAGCTTTTCCTTTAGCAAGATCCCTCACTAGAGGTAGGGTAGGATGATGCTCAGAACATTGCCCATTACCTTTCTACTTGCTTTGGCTCTCCTTTTGGTAGTGGGATGCTCTATTGCTGCTAGCGACACTTCTTAATTTTCGTTAATGGTGACCATGATCGACTTGGGTTTTTTTAGTAACTCCACAAGTCAATTGATGCTCCCTACCATATCATTCACCTTTTCCTCCAAGGCTGCATCTTTGGATCAACGTGTTCTTCTATCAATTCGAGCTCTTTACACACCTTTCCAGACTGACCCCGATTTGATCTTGGTTATGAAGTATAACCGCTAATCTCCTTGAAGCGTGCTTATTATCAGATTCTCCATCATTAGCATGATTGTTATGGCTCACATAGAAGCAGCCAACTGTCGATAAGATGCCTGCAAAATAACAAACGATGTTACCACCAATGTTCGATTTTCAAGCTCGAAATTATGATCGTGGAGTTAAAATGAATTAATAACAAACAAGATAACCAACCGCGCCACTGACCATTCGATGCGATTACTTTCAGTCAAACATCCTATAAATAATAAAAAAACATCCTATAAATATAAATATAACAATAAAAAACATCATTAATTAATAGAATTTGTATCATCTAAATTACCTAGCCATGTCAGAAAAATAAATACGCTTATCGGTAATATTTTTTTTTTTTTTGAATCATTAATGTTTTAGGATTAGGCATTTGCAACAAAAATGAGATTCAATTTGATAGTTTAATTATCAAGCATATTATATCTTGACAATAATAATTAAATAGTGTTTTTTTCAGTTTAATAATTATGGAGTGCTATGAAAGTCAAACAAGTATTTTTAAAAATCTTTTTCAACTTTAGACCAAAACAAAACTTGCATTATAAAAAGCCTAGAAACAACCACCCTTCATGATGAGACACCTGTAATCATAAGATGAGAAATGTCAATTTTAACCTTGGACTGGCAATGTCTACAAAATTTTAATTTTAATTATAAACGTTTAATTTCACCAAATTCCACCTTAACATAACCCATGAGATTAATGTGTTGGTTAACGTCCGTTTTTTTTTCTTTGAAATCTTAACGTCCGTATTTTCTTTCGTTAATTATAAGTTGTTTTTTTTAAATTTTTTTTACAAGATAATTAAATTTAATAAAATATTTAATTATTTTAGATATGATAGGATTTTATCAAATCAATTAATTTTAAAAGAGTTTTTCTTTAACTCTTTTTATTTTCTTAAATTCTTTCTTTTTTTCATTCCAATTCCTAAAACACCAAGTTGCATAAGTTAAGCTCATTCAAAGATCAATAATAATCGAATATGATTGGATAAAATTAATCGGTAGAAATATGAGCTTGTGATTTAAAAATGTGAACTAAAATTGAAGTGTAAAAATCAAGATTTGGATGTTGATTATTATAGATACTAATACATAGTTATTCGTTGGAATCACTTGGCGGTTCACTTGTACTATAACATTTGAATGTCAAGAAAACCTATAGAAAATTAATTTCTAGGTAGTTGGTCACCATGGATTGAATCCATCACCTTTAATACTTCAAGACCCTTCTTGACTCATCATGAAAATTAATTTCTAGGTAGTTGGTCACCATGGATTGAATCCATCACCTTTAATACTTCAAGACCATTCTTGACTCATCATGAAAATCAATATTAGATTTGTGGTTCCCATAAAAACCTTATACTAAAAAAAAATTCAATTATTCACAAATCTATTGCATTTAATAATATTAAAGAAGAAAAAAACCTCAGAAAACTTGTTATTAGTCAAATCTAAAAAATAATTGAAAATATGGTTAACGTAAAAAAATTAACAAATACAATCATTGGGTATTATTAAATTATTGTATTAATAAGTATTTATAATACTGTATCAAAATGTATTAATGACTATGTATGTAAATATACTTAAAAAAAATATCTATATTTGTAATTATTTTGTAAAAACAGCTCATCCACTACCATTTCTCCTAAAAAAAACCATCTCCAAGAATAAAGAAATTTTGGGTGAGCTGCCCGCGATGGTTATGGGTCATGTAAATTTATGGGCCTATTTACAAATGGGCCGAAACTACCTTTTGTTTTGTTGCTCAATTTTCGTTCGATTGTGTTCTTTTTGGAGTACTTCATTCAAAACTTCAATTATTTGGTAAGCAAATACAAAATTCACAACCTTGTAAAAACCATTTTGTAATTTATTTATTTTAAAAAAAACAAGCATTTGAAGCACATTATGAGTTGCATTCCTAACTCAAAACTGAATTTACACAATTCGTACAAATAAAATGGTCTCAATTATAACCTACACATTGCATGAAAATGCATGCAATTTTTGTTCCACTTTCACAACGAAATTCTTTACCTTATTTAGGGTTTCCTCATCCCTCTTTCTTCAAATCTCAATCCAAGCAGCTGAAAAAAGGTTCGGGATGGCAACAACGGCGGTGACCATGGTGGAGGTGGCGATGATGGGCCGATGGCGATCAGGCGGCTTGGTAACTATTATGTGAAGTTGAGGGTGAACCAATGCTGCATATGGTTGGATGAGGAAAATACATGGAAAACTGATATTAACTTCACTGATTGGTTAATTCATGAGCACTTCTATGTTGGTGATTGGCAATGTAAGGTTTTTTTTCTCATTATATCAAATTTTATATGGGTAAGATTTCTCTCAATTTTCATCATGGGTCACTTTGTTTTCCTCCTAAGTTTGCTTTTGATAACTGTAAGATAGAAATTTGGCAATATATGGATTGTGTTGGGAATATTATTATTATATAAAGACTAGGAAAAAGGTCAGGTATTGAATTGGTCAGCTTTCATGGAGTTGAGGGTTAGAAAAATGATTAGGGTTTCCATTGGCAATGAGAATCTTTTCACCTAAGCTAATTAATATCTCATTTGAACTATTTGAAGTAATCATTATTTTTTAGTTAGTTCTTAATATCTTTGTGCTCAACTCTTTTCAACATAACCAATGATCAAAAGACTTTTTAAGTTAATGAAATCCCACATCTTGAAAAAAGAAAATTTTAATTTGGTGCATATATTATATGAGAATTGATATATATATATATATTTTTGAGTACATATTGGGAGAGGGGAGACAAATACCGATTTTCGGGCTCAAACCCGTGACACTGGTATTGAACTGGTTTACAACCAAACATTGAACCATTGCGTCACTAACTCATTCGGTATATGAGAATTGATATAACCAATAAATAAAGGAGTGTTTTTAAAGTTTAGTTTAATATAAATCAGTTATTTGATTTTGTGATAATCAAACGTGTTTGGTAAAAACCCACGCACGTGCATTTCTTTAAAGATGTTTAATCAAATTTGATCTTTTCCTAATCAAACAAGGAATAGATTGAGATGAATGTTTAAATTTGATAAGCATGTTTATATTGAAATGTCTTATGATGACTTAAGTATATTGTTTAGATTGAAAAATATTAGTATAGGAGTTCAACTTGTTATGAAACTAATCTTCCAACAAAAAATTTGACATTTGAATTTTTAGTCTCATATTATTAAACTAAAAAATTATACACTCAAATTGGCATTGAAGTTTAGGTTTATACGATGTTTTTTAATGTTATACATATATTTTGTCTTTCTATGGATTTTGGGTACAATAAATATACCTACAACGTACTCGAAGTGAACAAAACGAACTACGAGAGTTGCATCGAAAAAGATTGCATTTTCAACCTAACATGGAGAGGAAGTGTGTTCAATCTAAGTGAAGCAAGACCATATTACTTTATAAGTGGAAGAGTATTTTGCTCTCAAGGAATGAAGGTTACTATCTTTGTTGAAAATTTTCTCCTCCCATTTCTCCAAATTCACCTCACCAACAAAAATTAAATTGGGATGAAATGTACACATATAAGGTAAGAGTGATCTAAACTATATAATAAAGTTGATTTGGTACTTTATGTTTGCATTTAAGGTAAGAGTGATCTAAACTATATTATTATTATTAGTGTTTTGTCTATCAAACTATGCTTAAATTGTCACTCTTTTTTATTGAAAAAGATACGGTATTACAAAAATGTAAAAATATGGGAAAGCATGATAATTACAACAAAGAGCAATCAAGGTCATATAAAATGTTATTGCAATTCTATGTCATTGTAATTCTATTATACTTTTTTTACCAACAATAGTGATTTAGAAGAATGAAAGTGCCCTTCTTTTATTTCAATGATTCCATAAGTGTCGTTTGTAACACATTAATTGACTTCTTAAGTTCTTAATTTCAATGATTCCAATAGTTTTTATGAGTATTTCAACTTTTCTCATTTTGTAGTAATTTTAAAAACTCTTAGGGGTTGTTTGTTTGTCATATTTAAGGAGGATTTAGTTGGAGAATTTACCAACTCCTCCTCGAAAACCTGCATCTAAATAAGATTTTACTAATTTTTCCTTATTTTTACTTTTAAAAATAACTCAGATTTCTACCTATTCATTTATAATTATTTAATCATTTCTAACCACTCATTTTTAATCATTACTTTTTTAACTACCTATTTTAAATCGACATCTAAACAAGATTTTGACTTTAACTTTTATACACAAAAATCACATCTAAACAAGTTTTTTACTTTAACTCTCAATTTTTAACTGCTCAAAATTATTCCTCAAATATAACTCTTTGAGTTGAATCTTCACTTTAAAATATTGTAAACAAACACCCCCTAATTAATCTGACTTCTTAAATTTTTAATTTTTTTTTGAAACATTAAGTTCTTAATTTTTAAAAATACTATAGTGTAAGAAGATGTGAGCTTCTGTAAAGCAATAAGTAGTCTTTTTTTTTAAGTAACAATAAATAGTTATAAGTTTAGTTGTTGTGTTATGTTCTCGTTACAAATAAGTTTTTTACTTTTCTGTGACTACAAAATAATTTGGTCAAATGAAAATGTTTTTTTAATTAATTTTTTGGATGAAATTAAAATTTTACACTCACAATTAACTCAACTTAGAAAAAGGAAGGTTGAAATCATCCTAAAGTTGCCAATCTACATTAGTTCACGTAAGAAATTATGAAATTATGAGTTTGCATATTCAAGGTCTTCATTATTATAAATCTGCAAAAAAAAAAAAAAAAAAAAGAAGTTTAAAGGTCTGGACATAACTCCACTATATTTTTTTTATTAGGTATAATTTTGTTGTCGTGGGGGAGATAGAATATCATAAATGAGAAAAAAACAAAGACCAAAGTTCAAATTGGAATATTTCTTTATATAAAAAATTGGAAAATTTCAACTAAACAAAGAATAATAATCAAAATTGGAAAAATAAGGTCAAAAATATTGGGCAGTTTGTTCAAAATAATAATAATAATAATAATGATATATAATAATATTAATTGTTGGGTAGTGGAGTTAGTCAAATTGATTGAACTTGCCTTCCATGAAGCTTGCCTTCCATGAAGCTTGCCTTGTCACTTACAATTACTTTGGTTAATAATAAATTTTTACTTCACAATATTTCCTAAACTTAAAAAAATAATAGTAATAATAATACCGCCTATATATACGTTTCAAAACTGTATCAATGGCAGATAAAAATTGAGTAGTAATAACCTGAAATAATATGGATCAAGAGGTTTATCGAAAGGAAAAAGATAGAAAATGGCTAGTTTTAAGAAAATAATAAAGAATACAACTATTTTGTGGGAACATTTAAATGTATGATGATTAAAATGAAATCTTGTATACGGAGAGAAATAATCTTTCTACGTAATAATACCCCATATTGTTTTTTTTTAATTAATTAAAACGATATTTAACTGAATCATTTCATATATCATAAATTCAAGGAATAATTATCTCATTCTAACTAATTTATTTTTTAAAAAAAAAATCTCAAATGATGTTTTATATAACATTCAAAACACTTTTAATGTCTTCGATATCTTTTCATTTGCTTCCAATTCTTGTATCAAATTTAGAAGTTTTTTTTAAAATCCTCAAACAGAGGGTTCGTGCCATTTTTCAATTTTTGCCTTCACAAAACATCTCTCTAGTCTTTATTTTGCAAAGAAAATAGTCATCACTGTCGTACGAAACACTAAATTAGTATGGCCATTTTTTCTATTATTTGCTCACAAGAATCGTGTGCAGTGATCCCCAATGGAAGTCACTTCTATCACAGTTGCATCTGTAATCGAGTGCTTGAGACTAAAGAGTCATTATGAATTCTTATTAGAAGAGGCATTGCCTTTATATAGTACATAATGGGCCTAACCCTAGGAACGAAGTAAACTATACAAGTTACATATTATACATATAACTCTAACACTCCCTCTCAAGGTAGAACAAATATGTCTATCATGCCCAGCTTGTTACAGAGGTAGTTTATCCATGCTCCATTTAGTGCTTTAGTGAATATATCACCCAACTGTTCCCCAGTCTTCACATAACTCATCGAGATCAAACCCTACTACACCTTTTCTCGAATAAAATGATAGTCAGCTTCAATGTGCTTAGTTCTTTTGTGAAACACTTGATTCGAGGCAATGTGTGGATAGCTGCTTGTTTGTCACACTATAGTCTTGTGGGGACCTTAGTTTTCACTCTGATCTCGTTCAATAACTGAACAAGCCATACTCCCTCACATGTCAATTGTGACATACCTCTATATTCTGCTTCAACTCTCGAATGAGACACCACATTCTATTTCTTACTCTTCCACAATACTCAATTTCCTCCCATGAACACATAATACCTTGAGGTTGACGTCTTATCTTCCTTAAAGCCTACCTAGTCGGCATCCGAAAAACACTCAATATTAGAGTGTCCATGATTCTTGTACAATATACCCCTTCCAAGAGCATACTTCAGATAGCTCAAAATTTGTTCCACTGCTGTCCAATGATCTACTGTGGGAAATGACATAAACTGAGTAACTATACTCACAGAAGATGATATATCTAGTCTTGTGACTGTCAAATAGTTTAGTTTCCCAACCATCTTCCTATATCTTTTAAGATCAGAGAAGGCTTCTTCTTCTTTGACAAGTTGTTGATTTGGTACCATTAGAGTACTACACGGTTTCACATCCAACTTTCCTATTTCGGTCAATAAGTCAAGAACATACTTTCACTGAGACAAAAAGATTTCCTTCTAACTTCTCATGACTTCAATACCTAAGAAATATTTCAGAGTCACAAGATCTTTGGTACTAAACTGGCTATGAAGTAAGGTTTTTAATGAAACTATACCAGAATCATCACTCCGAGTAATAACAATATCATCTACATATACCACAAGTAACACAGTCCCGTGATCAGACCGACGACAGAACAAAGAATGATCTGAAGAGCACTTTTGCATTTCGAACTTCTCAAGAGCTTGACTGAATTTACCAAACCATGTACGTGGACTCTATTTCAACCCATCAAAGATTTACGGAGAAGATAGACTTTGACATTCTCCCATTGAGAAAAAAATTCAGGTTGTTGCTCCATATACACCTTCTCTAGGAGATCACCATGCAAAAACGCATTCTTAACATCAAGCTGATATAGTGGCCAATCATTACTAACTTATAGGGAAATAAACAACTGAATTAATGTCATTTTCGCAACAGGGGACAAACTTGGGATCTAAACATCTGTTTCCCTTTCGGACGAGCTACTAGATCCCAAGTTTCATTCGCATCCAACGCAGTCACCTCATTTACCATGGCCTAGTGCCACCTAGAATGTGACAATGCTTTCACAATGGTTTTATGGACAAACACAGAATCAAGTGAAGTTAGAAAGGAGAAAGACGGTGACATAAATTGATGGTATGACACAAACGAGGAAATATGAAAAGTAGAAGAACGTTTACCTTTACGAAAAGTTATGGATAAGTCAAGATCATCACTAAGTTGCAAGTCAAATGACGAAGATTTCACAGGTACAGGGCACACCTCTAGAGGTTGTGAAGGCCTGGTGTAGACTTGAGTAATAGGTGGACAAGACAGAACAAGGAGCAATGAGGGTGAGTCGGAATCACAAGGCGAAGAGACCATCTCATAAATCAACACATCATCTTCCACAAGGGAAAGACTAAACACAGAACTGAATGATGTATGACCTGCTGACTATGGTAAATCAATTGCCTTGAGTGTAATTGTAGTCACACGTGTAAGTATACGCGGTCTACAGTAAGTAATAAGTAAAATTATCGTTATCCACATGGACTGTAATTTATTAAAAAAATGATGCCTAGAATTAACAGAAAGTAAACGAATAGGTTTGTGATTGAGTGTTTGGGTAAAATCATAAACAAGTAAATATTCTTTGAAAGATATTTTGAGAGAATGAAGGCTTAACTAAAGTATTCATGGGTATTAGCAACAATGCATGCAAATAAATAATATGGTAAGGAAAAACTATCATACTTCGCCTTACAAACGTCCGCTTCCACTTTCCGTTCGCATCAAGCCCAACTTTCGTTACAACTTGATGTAAAGATCGCATGGCGTAGTGTATGTAGTAGTTACCTATTTATTCCTAAAGTCCGATCTAAAGTACGAAAGACTTAATACTAACCTACTGAACATGCAAACTAGCCTTATGTTTTTTCCTCATCCGATTTACAACCTATAGTGCATGTGGATGGTCGGTCAACACTTACTATTGATATTTGCTCCTAGCTTAACATGTTATAGTTATGTGCTTAACACATGCTAAGACTACTCCATTTTCCCCTAGTGTTGCTTTAGCGAAGTTTGTTCATCATACAAGAAAGAAACACAGATACTGACATGAAAAACATGCTGAAATAGTATTACTTAAATGTAAAAGTGAGTATAACAGAAAATACATAAAGCAATAAAACATAGGTGAACTTTCTCGCGCTCTGCCCTTCTCTCTCTTTTCCTCTTGGTTACAATGGGCTCTTTTTATACTCTTTTTCAAATTAACTTTGAATATTCCAGATCGATCGTCAGCTAAATTAACACGATAGCTTTCTTTTGTTGAATTTTCCAATCCTGTTTTTATGAGTTAAGGTAAGAATCTCATAATTTCCGCAGTTTGTCTCATAGTGTCTGGTTAGTGAATAGTTGCATCTTTACTTGGTTCTTCCCTTATTTTTTTTTTGTGTGACTTGGCATATTTTCCAAATTGTCGCATGATTTTGCTGCCTGCATGGTCTGGTTTTGATCTTCATTGCTCCTTGTCTTTAGCATCGCTTAGTCCAACTCTCACACCGCATCGCAATTCCTATAAAATTGTTGATTAGCATAAGTCATTCACAAAATACGTATATTAAGGTTCAAATTCAGCAATTTAGCGTTATAATGCATATTTCTCCAATTATTCCGCTAATACGTAAGAATTAGTCTTTTACACCTTTTTCTCATTATATTCTTCTTCTTCTCACTAGATTTTTCAATAAATAATACAAATAATGATGCTAAAATACCCTGAATAATGACTGTATTTGAGAGTCATCAAACACTCAAACTTAAATCATTGCTCGTCTCGAGCGATGCTACTATAGGTGTAAAAACTGCTATGACAAAAACGTTTATCACAATGCGTGCCTTCATTCTCGCAAAGGAAACTTTTCTTTTAGTTAGCATTGTCTTAATACGGCATACACTTAATCTTCCTAATTCTCTTTTCGCTATAATCCCTTCAATTTCGTCTCGATTCTTCTCTTAATTTCCTTTGGTACAACTCACCTTCCCTAGTTTTGAAACTTATGACTCTAACATAGTTCAATCGACCCTCTTGACCATTTTAAGCTTGTTCAAAACATTCTGTCTGAGACTTATTTATTTGGGCTTCATTTAAGTAAAATTTTCCACATAGCCACACTTCCGTAGTTCTTAGCACGGTTCATTTGAGCATAAAATGGTCCATCTAAGTATTGGTAGTCTTAAGCTTGCGCTTTTTTGTGCCCAATGGAATACATGGAATCCCTACGGCTATTCGCTCTTCTTCTGTTTCATTTTTCCCTTGAATTTTTTTATTTTATTATATACACTTTTTTTTTTTTTGAAAAACATGCTAAAGAATTTTGCTTCACTCTTTTTCTTCTCTCAACACATCACTCCGTGAGCTTGCCCTCACCCCCAAACTTAAATTGTTCTATGGTTCAATCTCCTTGCTTAAAGCTTTGGGTTTCCTCCTTGAGAAACTGCGCGTTGTCCCAAGTTTAATAAGGATCCGTCCCAAAAAAATCTTGTTAGGATTTCTAGCAATCAAAATCTCAAGGCGGATTAACTTTCAGCGTATTTAGACAATATTTTTTGAAACACGTAATATAAATTACGAGAATTCAATACAACATCGGTCAAAGCATAATAGTTTAAGCACGGAATAAAATGATGAAAATGATTATATTATTTGTGTGAAAGGAATTAAATACAAAGGAGATAATGATGAAGACAAAAACTTCCTTAATCTTTCTTCTTCAGAATCAAAACTATCAGAGTTTGTGGAAGAAACGATATCGTAGAAGCTGGAGAATCGTGGCCTTTGAATGTGCGGGTCTATTAATGCGAGTGAGTCGAATAACGCACTGTCTCTTTCTCGCGCATATTCCATAAACATATCCAAATTATTGACGAGCCACCAAATGCAACGCATCAATTTTTCTTCCGTGCTTAACTCTTTTTTAGGTGGACGAGTAGACACCTAGGGATGTGTGGAAGGACCCACTTCTACTTTTGCGGTAGGGTCTACTAAGAATTATGCTTTTAAGTGCTGAATTGTCCTATCCATTTCGTTTGGGCGTCCACCCAAATGTGTCAGCCTTTTTCTTTGATGCTCAGTAAGGCCTGCTCGGCTTCATCTCTGAATCGACGTCGAAACAGGTCCTCCGTCGCCAACATTGCTCCTCTACATTCACTCTGATGCTATTCCACCATCGATGTTGTCCCTTCCCAATGCGGTTTTTCCTCTTCTTCACACATAAAAGCCACCTCAACAAGTCTAAAGGGCCCTGCATCTGCATTTCGTCTGCACTCACTGTCGTAGGCTCGTGCTTCCTCCTCCAATAGTCAATCAACTTCCCACATGTGTCTCGCTTCCATTGAATGTGTATAACCTTTGAAATACCCTGAAGTTTCAAGGTTGTCAATCAACACCAGTGGTGAAGACTGTCGCGGTGCGGGTTCTTTCTTTTCTGGGTGCTTCCGAAAATTCTTCTACTACCGCATGCTCCTCTCATCTTGTGGGTGAAACAGTAGTACACTTGCACTTTGAAGCTCTGGCTCACGACTGTTCAACTTCAGGGTCAGCATATGCGTCATTTTCTTGCTTTGGACCTTGAGGTAGATCAACCTCACCTTGTCCTTCCATCCTAATGTTCCACCATCTTTTGTAGGTTGTTGCATGTTTTCACACCATGGTGAATTTTGCAGTTCCGAATTTGGAAGTGAAAAGGTTTAAGGTATTGAATAAGTGGTAATAGTCAAATGAAGTTGAAAAATTACGATGCATGGGTATTTAAGGTTAAAGATGAAGGGATAGGATCGACACAACAGTGGATCGTCGCAATGTGTCAGGTTGGTGATTCGACTAAGGCGGCCATGAAATTACTACTAACTGTTGGATTAACAATCCTTTTAATCTGATCGCTCGATAATTGGCTGCCATTAATTATCGAAATGATTGTGTCCAATTTTCCCACGTTGACCTTGCTTGATTTAATCCCTTAAAGGTAGATGTTTAAATACTGCACCTTCTAAACCCATTGAAGAAAAACTAATGAGAGAATCTAAATTGAAATTTAAAAAAATTAAACAAGCTAGAAATGCATAATATAACTTCTCAAAGAAGCAGACAATAAATATTCTTACTAGCATGCTTAGAGCAAAAAATAAATGTACCGATACACTCTAGATCCAAGCACATGCTTATTCTTCGGCTAATGAGTATATCCTGCACTGAACATCCTCATTCCAGTAATGCATCTAGCCATTGGCTGCAAATTCATTCCCGTTCGACTCGTTCTTGATCAAAATTGCTCCTTTTGATTTAACCTGCATAATGCGAAATGGTCTAGATCACTTAGATCTGAGCTTTCCTGGAAACAAACAAATTCACGAGTTAAATAAAAGTACTTGCTGACCCACTTCAAATAATGCGAGAGATCATTTTACGATCATGCCATTTCTTGGTCTTTTCCTTGTATGACTTTGTATTCTCATATGAGAAATGTTTGTGTTCTTCTGATCAAGTAATTGCAACATTCAAATAGAACTTGCTTTCTAAAGATAAAGATTCAACCTTTTAAGCGCCCAAAAAGCTTATACTGGAAAATGACATGTTTTTTCGTACACAATTTTGTAGGGTGACATATTTAGCAGAGTTTTGAATGCAGTGCGATAGGGGAAAAGCATGTAATCTAGTCGTAAAGACCAGTCCTTTATGTTAGGTCCAACAACTTTCTCTAAAATGCTCTTGATTTCGTGGTTCAAGACTTCAGCTTGCCATTAGTTTGCGGGTGATAAGGTGTTCTGATGTGATGCTTTATGTTGTACTTTTGCAGCACATGACCCATCGCTTTGTTTATAAAGTGTGTTCCTTCATCACTGATTAGTGCACTTGGAGTACCAAACCTTGTGAAAATGTTCCTGCGAAGAAACTTTATAATTTTTTTAGAATCATTAGACGGTGTGGCAAATGCTTTTACCCATTTAGACACATAATCAACCACGATTTCCGCGCGAAGATGAAAATGATCCCATAAAATTGATTCCCCAAATGTCGAATAACTCGACTACCAGGTTTGAAGTTAATGACATTTCATCCCTTTTTCCTATATTTCCACTTCTTTGAAATTTATCGCACGTCTTCGCATAGTGATACACATCCTTAAATATGCTTGACCAAATTTTCGCATCCCTTTTTATCCTTTATCTTTATATCGAATTCTTGAGGAAGTAGTATCCATCTGATCAATCGTGGCTTAGAATTCGCTTTACTCATGAGGTATTTATTGCTGCATGGTGAGTAAAGACTATCATCTTTGATCCTACCAAATACAAACAGAATTTGTGCTAAATGCGATACATTGCAGGGAATGCGGAATACTTACGCATTGGGGAACGAATCAATGTAAACAACGAAACACAAAGCTCCAATATTGCTCTCAGGATCGAACTTGTGATGCTAGTGTTGAATTGATTCACAACCAAATAATGAAATTATTGCATCACTTACCCATTTGATAATAATATTGTATTATTTATTATTGATACAATATTATTATAAATATTTATGATCATATTTATAATTATTTTGAGCATGTTGCCAAAACACACGCAGCAAGTTTATAACTCCGTTCATTCCCAACGCCTGAAATCCCAACTTCCCCATATTGATACAAATTTCTCAATAAATTCAGCGAATTGCAGGGTTCTCCGCCGCCGGAAAAAAGCTTCTTCCGGCTGATCCAGTCCAGCCATGGCGGCGAATCGATTCCGTACTCCCACTTTCTTGTTTCTCTTTTACGTAGCCCTAACTTCGGTTCTTGACCTTGCTTTCGCCAACTCCGAAGGCGATGCTCTCTATACTCTCCGCCGGAGCTTGAGCGATCCCGATAACGTTCTTCAGAGCTGGGATCCTACCCTCGTCAACCCCTGTACTTGGTTCCACATCACTTGTAACCAGGACAACCGCGTTACCCGGCTGTACGCTTTCCGATTCTTTGTTTCCTTTTACTATTTGATTGCTTTTTCAACTCTTTGCTTTTGATTTCCGCAATTTTCTGTTCTTCCTTTCCTCCATTTCTTACTTTTCTTTTTGTGTTATGCGATTGTTGGTTCTGATTGGTTCGTTTTGTATTATCTTCTGTTTTGGACGAGGATCCGATTCATGGGTTTGCTTGTATTTTGTTACTGTTGCTAATTTCTAAAATGAATTCGACTGCTTATAGATGGACGATGATCTTTTGAAAGAATTGAAAACCAACCCGTTTGGTTTTGTTTTGTGCAGGGATTTGGGGAATTCTAACTTGTCTGGACATCTAGTTCCTGAACTTGGAAGGCTCCAGCACCTGCAATATCTGTATGTTTTTTAATCACGTTATTCCCATCTTTGTGATCTCTCTATGGACGGATTTTAAACCATTATAGAGTAATCTAGTGGTCAAGAAGGTCTTGAAGAATTTAGAGATAATGGGTTCAATCCATAGTGGCCCACTTACCTAGGAATTAATTTTCTACGGGTTTCCTTTGCATCCAAATGCCGTAGTATACAACAGTATATCACGTGACGTGAGTCGAGGTGCACACAAGCTTGTTTGGACGGTCACATATGTCAAAGAAAAAAAAACCAAGGGTGGATTTTAGCTAGATTTAATTTGTCTATAATTGTCTAGGAGTTGTTCAAACCATTTATAGAAATAGTTTTTTGAAAGAGATATTTTCTAGGATAGTTTCAATCCTTGAAAAGCTAGTAGGATTTTAAGTGCTAGTTTCATCAACAAGCTGAAAGAACTTAAGAAGTACAATGCGATCGAGGAAAGCTGGACACATTCTTTCTCACAAACTACTTCCAAATTCTACTAACTCTTATACATCCCTTCACAACTATTTACAACCCTCATCCTGCCCCTATTCAATACTTAGTTCAGTTGCATAGGCTCCATGCTTACATCTCTTAACCATTTTTCCAATTGTTCCTCCTAATTTCCTTGCTACCCGTTTTCTTATATCTTCGAGTAGTAAGTAATAAGTAGTCTATCTAAGGAGAGGCCTACTACAAATTAACCCTTTAAATTGTATTTTGTGACTCCTCAATTTCTTTATTTATTTTTTTGTAAGTCTCATGTGACGTGTTAAATATTTATGTATGCGTGGTTTTAATACTTTAATCTGGTTTGTACTGATTGTTCATTTTTTGTACTCTCTTGTCATTAAATATGTAGGGAGCTTTACAAAAACAACATCCATGGAACTATTCCAGATGAGCTTGGAAACTTGAAGAGCCTCATCAGTCTCGACTTGTATAACAACAACTTTACTGGAAGAATTCCAGCTTCATTGGGGAAATTGAAATCTCTTGTGTTCTTGTGAGTTTCATCTTATATTACTCATCCTTGGTTTAGCTTGGTTATCTCGGTTGAGAGGTTTTCATTGTCTCTCTAACTCCAACTTGTATGGACCAGCAGTTTTGATAATCGATGGTATTATCATAATTTTATAAGAAGTTATTGCTTGTGAACATTTGGTTCTTATAGTTAACTTCACAATGTTATTAACAATAAATTTCTTCTATCCATGTATTAAAGAACAGAATCTTTCTGCGTCTGCTTGGAAGTTGATGATTGAATTGTGAAACCATTTTCTGTTTCTGAATGGATAGTAAAATCACAATGCATGTCTTTTGTAGTCACACTTTCATTTTCTAATATTCTTTCCTGAACGTTTATTTTGTTTCGCAGACGGCTTAATGACAACCGATTAAATGGGCCAATCCCAAGAGATCTTACTGGAATTACAAGCCTTAAAGTTGTGTAAGCCTTTGTATAATTTCACTGTTTTGTAGTAGTCATTTAGATGATATACTTTCCTCATTTTCTTTTTTGGGTAAGAAACTGTGTTTTCATGGAGAGATATAATATAGAAATAGAATGTACAAGAGCATACAATAAACAAGCCCACGAAAGGAGTCCCTTGTTTAACTTCTTTGCTATCTCATGTGATTTTTTAATGATCGGCTGCGTCTCATTTGTTTCAGGGATATCTCAAATAATGACTTGTGTGGAACAATACCAACCAGTGGACCATTTGAGCACATACCTTTAAACAAGTAGGCTTCTGGGTTTTTTTTGTACTCTTTGTTGCGTACCCGCCCTACCCCGTTTTTATTCTATTACATATGGATGAACCCACAGTGGAAAAGGAGAAGAGAGTGAATAGTACTTTTTATTATGTGTTTTCACCATAGTACGTGGACTTAATCCTCCTTGTATTGCTGTGCTTAGATCAAGTATACTGTCTGAAATCGATGTAGCTAGTAGAGATGTAGTATTTAACTTCTCGTGAAGAGTCCTCCTTACCCAATTAAATTGGGAATTAAGAGGGCGTGCTTTAAGAGGCCTTTCTCTCTCCGAGATGCCTGAATCAAAAAGTAGATGAAGCTTCGTCACCATTCTCACAGTTAGTGACCAAATAGCTTAGAGAATTATAACGTACTTAGAGAGAATGAATTGTGTAGAGTTAGACGGTTATCTTTTGAAAAGTCTAGGTAAATATAAGCTGACTTGAATATTTACAGATACAAAAAACACTAATCACTATCCTCCTTCCTTCTACACTTTGCTTGACCACGAACTACTCTCTAACCATAGGAAGCACAAACACTTCTATTTTGAAAACGTGTCCGTGTTGGACACGTGTCCGACACCGATACTTCCAAACACTCTTCAAACATTTGTCCGACACTCGAAATTCTATGTCCTTTTTTTTTATTATTATTTTTAATTTCGGACATTTCACGTCCACATTATGGACACCTCATTTAAGACTTATTTGTTTTAAATGGCCGATAACACAACAACGGGTAGTGTTGGTGGGTGGACGCGGTCAACGATGGCGTCCATCAAAGATATATAGACTAAGATGGAAAAGGAAAGAAAAAAGGAAATAGAGTGGAGAATGGAGAAAAAGAAGAGGTAAAAACTAAAATTTGGAAATTGTTAAAGGTAGGCTTATAAATTCTTAGGCTTACAAAAGTCTGTTTTGTGTGCTTTTGGTAGACATTTAAAGAATTGTGAGATTTTTTTCTTTATTGGATTTGAATGGACTCATATAACTAACCACGTGGGTTAAATTCAAACGCCAATTGAATCTTCACATTCATCCTTGTTTGAATTACTTTTCATGGTTCGTAATAAACTAAAATATGTTGAATTTGATCTTTTAATGGTATATCATAAAAAATAATTATAAATAACATGTCCTTGACGTATCCGTGTCCTGGCGTGTCAACGTGTTCGTGTCCTAGGAAGCACGAAAACTACTATTTTGATAAAGTATCTGTGTCAGTGTCACACATATGTCAAACACCGATACTTCCCGTCAGACACATGTCCGACACTTGAAATTCAGTGTCCTTTATTATTATTTTTATTAATTTCGGACACTTCATAGGTACACAATGGACACTTCGTATACACTTCATTTAAAACTTATTTGTTTAAATGGCCGATGACACGGCAACGGGTAGTATTGGTGGAGGCCGTCAACGACAATGTCCATCAAAGATAGATGGACTAAAATGGAAAAATGAAATAAAGAGAGAAAATAGAATGGAAGGAAGGAAAATTAGGTAAAAATTAAATATTTTGATATTGTTATGGGTAGGCTTATAACTAATCGAAATCTTTTGAATTTGATCTTTTAATAGTATATCATAAAATTAATAATAAATAACGTGTCCTTACATATCCGTGCCCTACATTTTAAAACAATGGTGCGTCTAAGTATCTGCGTCGTGTTGTATCCGTATCTCGTGTCCGTGTCCATGCTTAGTCTGTGTGATGTCGTGTTCATATCTTGTATCCGTGTCCATGCTTCTTGATTGTCTAGATCTTTACTGTAATTTTTTTCTTTGACTTGGGAAATTGGAGTTTTGCTCTTCTAATTTGAGGACACCATTGGCCCATCCCTAAATTATAACCTCGGGATATATCGTAGGTTTGGAAGCGAAATTAGAGTTGTCTGGAACATTAATCCCACAGCCGCCTCCACCCTGGGTACTCAAGAGGAGCACACCCTTACCCCTAGGGGACATCTCTTTTTGACTTTTGAGCTTCTCAAGTGATTGGCTGGCGTAAATCTCAGTATTGAGTATTGGGCCTACCACTTGTATGATTGGAAGTAAGTCCAGATTTGGGGACTTCTTTGATAGGAGGCTGGGGAATTGAAATCTGAATTTTTAGATCGTGTCCATGTGCACAATGTCTGCGCTGCAGCTTTGTTTATACATTATTTTTTGGGAAATTGCTATAGTTTGGCAACTTTAAATATTTCATCCATAGCGATTTTTGTGCTGTTTTATATGCTAGAAATTACGGAACTTTCAATCGGTTGAATTTACATGCTTTCAATTGAATTTATTTGCTTTCAATCGGTTGAAGTTACGTGCTTTCAATCAGTGGTTGAAGACTTGGGCTTGGAAGGTATGCTCTCTTTAAGGTCTCAGGTTTGAGACTCACTTGTGACATTACTTCTTTGATGTCTCCCAGTTCTTGTTCTAAGGACGGGTGTGGTTACCTTGTTTCAAAAAAAAAAAAAAAAGTTACGTGCTTTCAATCAGTTGAACTTAATTGATTGCCAGTTCACTTGATTTTAAGTGTGGACATTTTGGTCATTTTACAAAGACTGTCTCTTTTTTCTTTATTTGTTATAAACTTGTTTTTTTTTTCTTTCAAAACTGTATTCATGCAATTTCTTTGGGTTTTTTTTGTTATACATGAAAAATTCCTTTATTGTTTACTTTTTTTTTGATGCAGCTTTGAGAATAACCCTAGAATGGAAGGACCAGAATTGTTGGGACTTGCTAGCTATGACACAAACTTTACATAGAGGAAGGGTGATGCTACAAAATTAATGAGATAGGTACGGGAAAAAGTAGGTGTTTTTGGGGAAAATGCTAAATCTAAAATGATAATTTTGTGTGTTTGTAAAGTGTCATATCAAGTGGTTTGGTATTTGTAGCTCTATTTTTATGCTCTCACGACATGGAGAATTTGTGCTAATGTAATTTTACCAACTGGTTTACTTCTTTTCTCACTTTATATTGAAGAAGGGTATGGATGAAATTGAAATTCAAGGCTAATGTTTGATGATTCTCTCATTTCTTCACAATTCTGTACGTTTTAAACCCTTTTTAAAGAAATAAGCAATTTCGTTTTTTTTTGTTTTAAAAAATAAAAAGTATACATGCTTGGTAACTAAAAATGCGTTTGATAACTTACAAAATTTGTTATTTTTAATATTTAATAAAATAATTTAAGAATATTATTGATCTAATGAAGTTTAAATTTGCAAAGTGTCTTAGAAAGATAGACATGCTGAAGTATTTTGCTATAGTTTGGATCAACTTACTAATCATTATAATCAATGGACAAAACTTGAATTGTATTTGTGACTCAACTTTACATAAGTGATCCCCTAAATGCATCTCAAGTATTTTGTAAATGTTTCATATTTTTGTTACCAATTTTTGAAAAACCTAAGCCTTAAAAAAAAGTCATTATGGCGACAAAAAGAATAAGAGAAATCTACTAGAAACCTAATCACCCACTTAACAAATGGGCGCCCTCATCCATGCACACACCTTGCCTATTTATAACTAAGCTCTTTAACTAATCTCCTAACTAAGGGCTTATATGCCTCTTATAATATTATGGGCAAACTAGGTAAATATCTAAATCTAAGAAATTATTTAGGATGCGTAAATACAAAAGTCTAAAATACCCATCTTAGTTTGATTTTGTTTTTATTTTTAATTATTTTAAATAATATTCTGTTTGAACTAAGAGATCATATTTATTTTTAGACAAACAACTCAATTAAAAATAAATCTTGATTTGTTTAACTAACATGAGAGATAATATATTTTTTTTAAAACAAATAACTCAACTAAAAATAAAGATCTTGATTTCAAAATTTGAAAAATAAAATAAATAATTACGTTGAATTTTTTTAAAAAAGATATTAAATTCTGAATTATTTTTTAAAAACATTAAATTTTGAATTCGTTTTCCTTCCTTCGAGATGAAAATACAAGTACATACCATGCCCATGTCAGTACATCTACCTCTTAGGTTTTCCCAAAATGTAGTGAAAAGGACAAAACAATAAAAAAAAATGCACCTGCCACCACAGTGGCCCCCCGTTAAGTTCGGTATGTACATCTCGGTATGTGTTTGGACGATGTCCGTCAAGAGACAACAGTCACTATACATACCACCAGCAAACTCGTTGTACATCCATTGAACGTCTTGTCATCCTTCAATATCTTCGACTTTTCTTTGTGTGCCTCGTCATTTATATAGTGATATGGTTATGACTTTTGAATTTTCGTCCAATGCCAATTTTTTTTCAATAGATGATATCAGTAGGGAGAGGGAGGTGTTATATGTGATATAAACCACGATGATACTGTAGTTCGAGTAAATATCTCCCTCATCCCAACTCTCATTAAAGACGACCGTAACCAATCTAACATCCATTCACAATTAAAAATTGAAGGCCTCCTAACCCCTTGAAAATTGATAGAGAAGAAGATAGATCGAGAACAGATGATGGGAGTACAAACAAATATAGTGATATGGGGATTCGGTGCACACTTGAGAATTGGTCAATGAAAAATGTGAAAAATTATGAACAATGAAACTAGGAATTAGTTGAACAATGAAACTAGGAATTAGTTTTGTCAATCGGTGATCAGGGTTTCCAAATCTTTAGGGATTAGACAACGATTTCCAATTAGATACAAATGAAAAGTGGAGAAAAAATGGGGTAAATTTGTGAGGGGTGAAACAACACCCTAAATTAATGGGGTAAATTTGTTTATTCAATTTTGTAGGGATTCCTAAAATGATGGGGTGTAACTTATTTCTAAAATAGTGGGGTAGATTATTGATTTTAATTAGTATAATATGGATTAAGTGGAAAAGACATAAATGACATAAATGTTTTATCCCTCTTCCCTAATGCATTATTCCTAATTTAATCTAGGACAAAAGCAATCAATTTTTTTTTTTTACTTCAAATATGTCTTTGAATTGGTGGGGGTCATATAATATTTTTATCCATCATAAAACTTCATTTATTTTTTGTATTCGTTTTTTCACAAAAAAAAATTCGTTTTGTTTATTAAAAAAGAAAGTAAAAAAAGTTTTTTTTCTTGGTAAAAGAAAGTAAAAAAAGTTACACACCATATCCCTCATTTTATAATAAAAAATAGAAACTAAAATTACATCCCACCCTTAATTTTAGAAATGAAAAATAAAAAATAGACTCTTCTTTCTTGTTCGATTATCTAAACTCCAAATATAGTATTGGTTTTCTCCACAAAATATCTAGGATTTTTTTTTTATTTAAAAAAAAAACCAAATGTGAGACATTCAAATTACTAGTTGAAGAACAGAATGGAGAAACCAGTGAAAAATTTGGTAAACCCACAATTCATCGAATCGTCGACGTTAGCACACATAATAATAGAACGGGGGACTTAGTCACAATATTCTCAAGGTCAAGGCCAAATTCGTCATGGAATCTACGTCTATTATAGTTACATTCAATGGTGTTTGGAACTAGACGAATGTGTATTCAAATTATAAGATGGTATGTAGGATCTACTTTATCTCAACTCATGAGGCATAGGTCCGAGGATTCATAAGCACTTCTTTCAAAGGTTGCCATCAACCTAATTGAAAAAAAAAATCCAGGTATCCATGCAGTACCTAAATGTTGCCTTCATTCCATAGTGATGAAACTAAACAGTACCCAATAATGTCACTTATTCTATAATGCAACATAAAGTACATAATATGTTACTTGTTTATTCTATGGGGATAGAACTGAATAATATCTAATAATGTCACTTATTCTATAATGTATTATTTAATATCTACTATGTTTTTTTTATTTATTCCATGGTGATGATACTCAATGATATGCAATAGTATCACTTATTTTATAATGTACCATGCAGTATCTAATATGTTACTTGTTTATTTCATGGTAATGGTACTGAATAGTATCCAATAGTGCCACTTAAAAGAGTACCTAATCTATGTTACTTTTATTCCATGTTAGAGGTAGCTACAGAGTACCTAGTATGCTACTCTTTAATTTTTCCCCTTCAATTTTAGAGAGATTTTTGTCTTGTTTAGCTTTTTTTAAGCAACTTTGAAAGAGTTTAATAATACTCACATCCCCTAGGCAACAATCATCACAAATGCATGACTCCCTAGGTGTGTGCCCCACATTTATTTTTTTTATATATATATAAATATTATATATTCATTCACCACCACAATTTCTATTATTTTTTTAATTGTATATATGAATATGTAAAAATATGTACCATACACAATCAACTCAAAAGTTAAAAGATCAAAATAATAACATTTAACTTTTACTTTCTGAAAATATTAAATTAAATATTTAATTATAATGGTTAAAATGTCCTAGGATATTTTGAATTAATTGTTACAAGATCTATATATATATATATATATTCTAAAGAGACATTAACTATAATGGTCGAAAGGTCTGATGATATTTTGTATATGTTGATACAAACCTATATATATTTTGTTTCCTAAAGAAATTGAGCAAAAAAGTGAGAGTTATAATGGGTAAAAATGTTTTCTCTAATTATTAATTTTAATTTGAAAATTACATTGAAATATAAATTTAAAGTCTCCGAAAAAAAAAACTAGACATTTCTTTAATTAATTTCCTAATTTTAGACATTCACCAGTTTTCTATAAAATAATCAACAGGTTTACTTTTAAAAACTAATCTTTGTAAACAAAATTCAAAAACAATATTTTTTATTTTTTATTTTTCATTGACTTAATAGTTAAAAAAGACATTAACTAACTACAATGTAATATATTCAATCGAGGGTGGTCACAAGTTCTTAGTCTTCAATTTTATATACATAATTTTGTTATTGCGACTTTAACTAATGCTTACCTTTTTATTTAATGGGGTTGGAGATTGAAGGTCTAGAAAGAAACCTTGATTAGTACGAAAGTTATTATTATTATTATATATATTTATTTTCTTTTTTTTATATATGTTCATACAATTACAAAATTTTATTAATAACCACAACGTTAAAAAAAATGTATTATTTATTTATTTTCTGTTTTATAGTTATTTGGGTTGTTAACTTTTTAGAGAGATTTGCTGTACTAGGTTTTCTACAGTTGTTCTTTGGAGGCCTCGTTCTTTAGTTTTCGGGAGCTCTTTTGTACTTAGTCTCAGATTTGAACCTCTGGTTGTCGTGAAATGGTTAAGTTCTACATTTTCGACCCGACCAGTTCAGTGCCTCCTTGGTTTTAGAATATCAATAATGAAATGATATAGATTGATTTGATAAGTAAGTCAACGGCTGAGTGGTCTAACGCGTCGACTTAAGTTCTGGTTCTCAAATGAGGGCGTGGGTTTAAATCCCACTTCTAATAAATGTTCGAGTTTGATTTTAATTATCTTGCAATTTGAAATTATGTCATTTTTTTTAAGGTCTACAACAATTATTGAGAGTGAGAAAATGATGTCTATTTATGGTCACTGGTTCGAATCTTGAAATCGGTATTTGACTCTCATATTATTTGAGAGCTGAAGTACCTTCTATATAGGATTTGTTGGTGTCTTCCCCCAATGATAAAATATTATTGATTTAAGAGGGCGTTGGTTCAAGTCCCACTTCTAACATAATATATAATATATATAGATATATATATAATTAAAAATTTCATTGGTATGAACTAATAATAAGACTATTTTTAAAATTGCATCCAATTAATTAACTCAATTCTAATTTTTAAAATTAGAAGTAAATTATAAATTTCTCCAAATTATTATGACTATATATTCATATCTTTTCAAATAGATTAAATTCTAACTTTATTTAAATTATAGGAAAATTTATATTTTAACCTCTAAATAGATGAACAAGAATGTATAAGAAAAGATATCATGTTGACTAAACCAGAATAAACCCACAATATATTATCCTAATTGAAGATTGACGGAATGATGAGAGTGCTCTAGAATTATACACATGAACCTACTGATCATTTTTCCAAACATATTTATTGTTGAATCATATTTACAATATGCCAACAAGTTTCTTGTTATGAAATCTTTCAATTTTTCTAAATGCTAGAGGATCTATAATTGAAAAAAATTTAGGACTATAATGTTTGTAATAGTTAACTCAAAACCATAATTTTGGTAATAACCTTTTTAAAATTTGATAAGTATTGTAATTATCAAGTGTTAAATTTGAAAGATTTTCTCATTGTACGTAGATTTGTCACACACACATATATATTCTACTTCATTGCCACTTCAAAACCTAAAAATAAAAAACACCCCCATTTAAGCTTGCTTTTATTTGTGTTTTTGTTGGAGGTCTATCCATTCGATCTTTATTTAACATTCATGTAACAAATATTTGTAGGGGTGCATGTATGTGGGGATTTATGTAGAAGGGTTGAGAGAAGGAAATTTTATCCATATTTGTATGTGTGAAGAAAAATATCTCCTTCTCTATGTTTTGTGGCCATTTTTGTAAACATGTTTGATCTAAGATTCTATAGGTTTTTATTGTATTTTTACATAAAATTTGCCTTTTTATTAGATAAATGTTCTAGAACAAAATTGCAGGCAATATATCTTCCAACCACCACGTTTAAATATGAGTTTCTTATAACTAATCTTCTTTAACCCGTCACTCAAACATTCCCTACGCCAATAATTATATTGTCATTAACTAACATGGATCCCTTCAACATGCTTTATCCACACTTGCATGTATTCTTGGTTTATTCCTAGAAGGTCACCCAACCTAAGACTACTTCAAGCTAAGTGTCATGGTCCTACTTTTTGATCCGTGCGGCGCCATGATAATCTCGCCTATCATGGCCAGCCCTGCGGGGAACTCTCGCCCCAAACTCACTTTGCCCATTCTTTGTGGCTCGTCGGAGTGGCAAGTGAGGTTCTCTAGACCTCACCCAAGCTTTATTGATTATGCAGCGAAATTACTCTTGGTTATGCAACTCGGCCATGGGAGTTGGTTATGAGATGGCGTGCCACCACTCGATATATGGCCCAACCTCTATCCCATGGACAAGGGTGCAATGTTGGCACACCCGTGCCATCCGACACTGTCCGCGGATTTTCAATCCCGAAGGAAGCCGCCCAAGACACTCATCTTGCAAGTGCTCGCCCACACCATGACACATTCGTGTGCCACAGGGTAGCTCACTTAGGCCACAAGGCCGAGGGGTGGTGGAGAGCTGACACCACGCCTCCCCTATAGTACACTATGAGCCATTTCCTATCTTCCATCCTTGCATGTCCGATTGACACCAAACTTGGCGAGCTTACATCTTAGCTTTATACAGACATAACTCCAGAGTCCCTCGTTAAAACTCCATCTCAAGCCTTGACATCGTCGGTACACCCTAGGGCCTCCGTGCCCCCACTAAGCACTGACACTAACTCTGTCGACATCAATGTGGCTTGCTTTTCAATGGTTCCAATTGACACTATAAGATGCTTTTCTTGGTGTGTTGAATGAAGCACCATCCTCCATGGTTGCATCATGGCTTCTCATGAACTTGGGTTGTCAGATCATATTCTATGACTCTGACACTAAGCACCCTTAATTGTGAAGTTCCTTAGGTTGAGCCATTAAAAAGAAGCGTGCACCTTGTAAGTATAGGTAGTGCAAATCACATCTTTTTAAGCCTCTCATTCAAATGTGGCAGACGTTACATGCATAGATCGCGTCGCCGTGAGTAGAGGTCTGCCGAGTCACCATCGTGAGTAGCGGCGTGGACCTGCCATGGTGGTCGCCGGAGTAGATGGGCTTCTCCCTCTCTTATTTTTTAGTTTAAGCCTCACTCAAATGTAGAAGAAGAATAGTGTTTGGTTTGGTGTCAAAGTCATTTAAAATGTGGATTAGCTTATTTGGCTAGGGGTGTAAGGATATTTAAGTTATGATTAGAGGTTGTTTTTTAGTGGGTTAAAGCTATTTAAGTTGAGATTAAGCTTGTTTGGTTGCAAAGTTAAAATTATTTAAGTAATGGACAAAGAGTGTTTGCTTGTTGGTTTAAGAATATTTAAGTTGTGGATTAATAATGTTTACTTGATGGTTTAAGTCATTTAATATGCCAATTAAGGTTTGTTCGGTTTTGTAATTTAATGGTGTTTGGCTACTGGTTTAAAGTTAGTTAAAGTGTGGTTTATGCTTGTTTGGTTTGTGATTTAAAGCCAATTAAGTTGTGATTTAAGCTTGTTTGGCTAGTGTTTTAAAATCATTTAAGTTATGGTTTTAAGGCTGTTTGGATGTGGGTATAATGGTTGTTGGATTAGAGCTTAATGGGTGTTTGGCTCTCGTTAAATGGTGAGATTTAACCCGTTGAATTTTCTATCGACCATATTTGACCTGAGTTGTTTTCATTCTTCGAGCTGAGTTTGTGAGCGCCTACAGCTGTGGGGAGTCTCTGGGGCACGTTTTTCAAGGTTCTTCACTGCTTGATAAAATTGATATTATGGATAAACTTTTTATGGTATGAGGTGCTAGTTTCGACCGATTTGTTCGTTTTAGGGCTTGGAGTTGTTTTTGGCTATTTTGAGCTACTAGGAGATTCATGAGAGCTATTAATGGGATTCAACCAAGTTAAGAGACCATTTACCCCCTTCTCGAGACCTGTGGTTAATACATGTATTGAATTTTTTGTATTGATTTACTAATCCTGATTGTAGCATGATTTATGTGATTGTATGCATGTACTGATTGTATCGAGAGCATCCAACGTGTCTATTATTATTAATGATTTATCCCATGCATATTGTTTGATATTGCATGATGAATCACATGTTCCCCAGTTGTGAACTTGCTTGTGATTGTTATTTCATGATGAATCGCATGTGCCCCAGTTATGAACTTGCATGTGAGTGTTATTGCATAAAGGATCGCATGTCCCTCAGTTGTGGACTTGCATGTTGAATCGCAGGTCCTCCAATTGTGGACTTACCTGTCATTGACACGTCTTGATGCCTCGATTAGGCCTGATCGAGTCACTAGACGGAGAGAGATATTAGTTTGACCAGTGTGGGCGATGTTGTTTCAGGTTCTCATAGTAACTTGGGACGATATCCTTGAGTTAGGACTTCTATGGATGGTCGACCGACCAGGCTTACGACCTTGACAACCGTTTACTAGTAGCCTAAGGAATCCTCTAGGTATATGGTATGAGCATAATATGGTTCATTAGTGATTGGTATGGACTCACCTCTCACCGTGAGTACGAGACCTGTTGGCCGACAGGCTACTCAGTTTGCTAGATTCCTCGACCTAGAGTAGGTTCCGAGATTGCCCTTTAGTCAGATAACTTCTATGGACTGTTGGTCTTTAGGTTACGATCTTTAAATTGCTCTATGTGGTACATGTTAAGGACAAGATTTCCTGATTTGTTACTCAGGAGTTCGGGTTATGATAACCCTTCGATTATGCTATTGATCATGCTTGTTGGTTGATACTTGTGATTTGGTGCATGTTTGTACCCTCACTTGGGGAATCCTTACTGAGTTGCAAAAATCACCTTTTCCATTATAGAATACCACACGTACTACAAGATTGTATCGCGATAAGTGATCGGACGAGCTAGAGATGACCATAGGACTTGCTGCATTATTTTATTTAGAGTCCTTTTAAATTTCTTCTTTCTGCATGAAATATTTTGGGGCATGACTTTGTTGAACATGTTTTACTGAGCTTTTATGTTTTGACTCTTGGGTACCCTATGATACTTTCTATCGAATTTACGATTTTATAAACTTGTTCTTTTAGTGGTTTTCATAAAGATTGTATTTTGGATTTAATTATGCATGCTCTAAGTGTCGAACACTGTTTTCATGCATTTAGAGTTAAGGCTTTAGGTTTAGAACTTGATTTGGATCGGGTCCTTACATTGAATTAGAAAGAAAACGAAAATTAGGTTTATACATGATGTGAGTTTCGTTGAGTTAGATGACTTTTTTGGACCAACTCAAGTTTTCAAAATGGTTAATTCGCCAACCTGTCAAACTATATTTATCAAAGCAATCTAGCATAACTTATATATTTTGGGTTGGGCTTTCATGCCGTACTAATCTAATTTTTTTCTCTCTAAGATTTGTTTTTAAAGTTAACATATAATATTTTGACAAAAATTCAACTCATGACCTATAAATATGTAAACAAAAATAAAGAAATAACACATGATAATCATAGGCTACCTATTTTTTTATAGTATATATTCTTTGTCAATATGTTAAATCTTATTCATTAATTTTACATACATATTATATAATATTATTCTTAATTGTTTTTTGAAAAAAATATTATTCTTAATTGTGATCGAGCTAAAAATTGGTCACCAACCCAACCGAACAAAAATTAGGGGTGAACATAGGTTGGGTTGGGTTGGTCATTTTTCCAACCCAATCCAATCCTTATATTTTTTAGTTAGATTGAATTGGGTCATCAGGTTCAATAATAAATTATAATTATGAATATCTTTTATTAAATTAATTATACATTATATATAAACAAAATATAATCTTCAATCAAGGTAATGAAAGAAATATAAATATACAATCATGGTTCATACAGAAGATTCCAATTATAAAACATAAAACAAATAAATAGTTAAAACAACAAAAATAAATGACATAATTCAACTTCTATAAAACAAATATATAATTAAAATTAATAAAGATGTTTTTACATAAAACTATATATTTATCATGATATATAAATTATAAAAATTAAAAATATATTAAAGATTATGGATAATAAAAAATCTAATAATAATACTTAAATAAAAAGATTATACGCATATATAATTATGTTGTAGTAAATATATATATTTTTAATTAAAAATAATTTTGGAATGATCAGATTGAGATGGATTAATTTTAGGTCAACCCTTAATTCAACCAAACCATAAATATTCCATGATTTTGAACTCAACCCAATCCAACTCAAACATTTATTTACTCAACCTAATCCGTCAATTTGGGTTGGGTTGGTTTGAGTTGTTCGGTTTCGGGTTGTTTGAAAACCTCTAACAAAAATCATATGAATTACTTTCCATGGCCAACAATAATTTTCAGCGCAATTGAAATTTCTTGGTGGACCTATGGAGTTGGGCGATTGAAGATTCTGGCTGCTAAAATGGTAAGTAAATCTGTTCTTCAAATGATAAAAAACTTAAATTTCGCCTCAAATTCTGTCTGAATAATGCAAGAAAAACGGCATATTGTACTACCGAATGATGAAAAAGAACTCACAGATTACTAAGGACAGATAGCAGGATTTGATGGGAATTGGGTTTTGTTTCTATATGAACATTAGATTGAGATGATACAGAGTGAAGAACCCTAATATAATCCCCATTATCATCTCTGCTCCTTTGAACGATTTCTTCCCAATTCCGCCGTCACTTTTCTCGTTGGCAGTGGATGGAGTCCCATGAACTGAAAATCAAAATCAACCAACCAATTGAATCTTCACTCAGGTACTGGTTGTTCTGTTAAGTTAGATTCAAAATTGAGTTTGATTTTTTTTTTTTTTTCTTTTTTACCTTTTGTATCTGGGGCACTGCTTGGTGCACTGCTGGAATTAGACTCTTTGAATATCTTTGCTTCTGTAGAGTTGGGTGCTAAGTGCAAAAGAGCTGAAACCCATGACCAAAACAAGGTTAAATACACAGCCCACAAAGTGTTTGATGAAATACCCAACTGAGTTTTACTGTGAGAAACCATGGAATTTGTGTACATATAGATTGCACTCAATGTGGCTGACAAAATGCCCAATCGAAAAATAGAGTTAACATCCATGGAGTCTTTGTGCATACAAGTGTATTCAAGGTGTTTGACGAAATTCCCAACTAAGAAATGTAGGTAAAAGCCTTGGAATTTGTGTACATACAGATACACTCAAGATAATTATTTTGTTAAAAGATCCCGCATCATTAGAAAGCAACATTTATAAGCTAAATAGGTTACTCAAACCTCATGTATAATATCTACCAAAGTCCATTGAATCCAAATGAGTATTCAATTACACAAAAATTGCGTCCCCAAGGGGTGGTGCAATGGTTGAAGACTTGGGTTTTGAGGGTATGCTTCCCTCAAGGTCCCAAGTTTGAGACTCACCTGTGACATTACTCTTTCGATATCTCTGGTGCCTGACCTAAGAACGGGCGTGGTTACCTTATTTCAAAAAAATTACACAAAAATTGTGATCTGATTTAAGGATGGTGACTCCAAAGAACCATCATGGAAGGATATGTTGAGGATCTTACAATTCAGTCTACTCATTTCCATTTGGTTTCTAGATGTAAACTTCATGTTTATCTATTATATTTGACAAAATGCTCAAGTTAAAACACAATGAGTAGCCATAGAATTAATTTTTTACTTACAAATGCACTCTGTTATGTTGGAAGGGGCATGGCAGGCATTGGGGAGGGCCAAGGCAAGGGAGCCATTGATTTTGAGGCCAAGATTAGGGTCATCCTTGTCCTTGATGAGGACACAGAGGCACTTCTTGCTCTTCTGCACCACTTGTTTCAGGCCAGTGCAGCAGTCAATGGAAGGCATTTCGGCATCGCCGCTGACGTAAGGAAGGCAAGGGGCGAGGCCGATGAGTTTGTCGGAGCACTCAGTTCTGTCTTGGTCCATGTTGGAGGTTGCAGAAGATGCTAGCAGGAGAACCAAGTTGCAGAACAGAAAAAAAGCTGTGAACTTAGAGGCCATGGAGATGCTAAAGGAAGAAGAAGAAAGAGACCAGAGAGAAACAATGGGTAAGTTTGGTGTTGTTTTTTTTGGGTGTTTGTGATGTGGGCTTTCACTTTTACACTGAATTTGCTGGGGAAGGAAGAGGAGGGAAGCATAGGTGTTGGAGAGAGGAAATGATTCTTTGCATTTATCAATGAATCATTTTATTGTATAGTATGTCTTCTTGTGGTTTCCTTTTAAGAGGAATTTGTTTTGATCTCTAGCTATAAGAAACAAAAGAAAAGAGGAAAAAGTAAAAGAAAAAGGAAAAGAAAGGCTTGTGAGAGTTTGTTGGGGGCTAGTTGTTAATGTGGGTAATTTTTTTGGATGGTAGGTGTTGTAAAAGTGTTAGGAATAGAAATAAAAGTGTAAATCACATCATCACTATATAAATGAGGAAAAACACCTACCAAACATTCCCTCGAATTTTTTTGAGTGAAACAAAAAAAAAAAGTCACGAGAATTTATATTTAAGAGACAATATTATACTAATATGAAAACTTGTAGCGGATGAGTTTTTTAGTGGGAAAAGCATAGGAATGTGTAGTTTTATATTGGAAATTTAGAAATCTCTCTATGTGTAGCTTTTTTAATGTAAGCAGTAGTTTGTTAGACGTCGGTGTAATGTTTCCATTGTGTTTAATCCTCTGTTGAGAGTGGTCGAAAGGAAAATTTTAACCTTTTTGGGTATGACAATTCGCTTCCTGCGTTATCAACCGGGCTCGATAGCCCCTTCCGGAGGTATTTGGATGAGGATATAATTTGGGGAGCTATTTTAAGTAGTTAGAATTTGAGAATTGTAATAAAAAAACTCGTTTGGAAGTGATTTTTATGTAAATGAGTTAGAGATAATAACTTCTTTGGATGTAGATTTAAAATGAGTAGTTATTTTAAGTGAGTAAAAAAAATGATTAGAAATGAGTGGTTAGTATTGAAGAGTTATTTTAAGTAGTTATAAATGAACCATTAGAAAATAGTTGTTAGAAATGAGGAGTTATTTTGAGTAGTTGCAAAAACTTGTTCGGATATAATTCTTTGAGTAGTAGTTAGTAAATACTCGTTTTAAATCCTCTATAAATATGGCAAACCAACACCCCGACTTCAAGGACTTGACTTAGAATAAGCCTGTCGGAAAGGGATTCTGCACCGAGACATCACCGGCCATGGAATTGGGACAAGGCCAATCTGCCGAGGTCTTAATACAACTTGTAAGACCCAATTATTCGTATATGGACCCCACACATCCTTAACCGAGGTCTTAATACAACTTGTAAGACACATCCTTAACCCAATTATTTGATTTTTGAAAACCGAAAAATCGGAGATAATCTTCCATGTACCCGGGGCACCACTGATCCATCCCTAGACTGTGGCACTGGGATACTTCAAAGGGTATTATAGTTTAAACGTTTTCCAACAGTTTCGAACCAGGAATCTCTTAAGGAAGCATACTTTAAAATCCTTAACTTCAATTGCTGGGCTGTCCCTTACAAGAACATTGAGGGGGTGTTTGTTTTAAGAGGAGGTGAGATGAGGTGAGGTGTTGAAGCCCAACACCTTGTTTGGCCTAAGGTGTTCTTCATCTCATCTCAACTCATCTTCTCTCTCCTTTTTTTTTTTAAATTTAAATTTTTTTCATCTTTTTATTTATATATATATTTACATATTTACATATTTTATGTTTGATATATTTTTTTTATAATATTATTATTATTTTAATATATCAATATATAATTATAATAATTATACTATTATTATATCAAATGTTTATTTAAATATATTTGAATTTTAAAAATTAAAATAAATAGATATATATTATCTCTTAATATATGACGTTAAATTTTCATATTTTTATTCATTTTTTAATCGTCTTTAATAACAAAAAAAAGTTATAGAATTTCAATTGTTTAGAGATAGACTATAAATATCATATTTAAAATTAATAATTAAAAGTTATGTGTTTATTTTTAATATTAACAATAAATATATCAATTTATTATTAAAATAAAAATTAAATTTAAATAATTTATACACATTGAATTTTTATTCATAGTTTACAATAGATTTAAAAGTATGTACTTATTTTTAATAAACTTAAAAATATTAAACTTATTTTATTTGTTAAAAAAATGAGATTCAAATTTTATACTCGTGTATTTAGCGTTGCACTTTGAAATAATTGTAAGAGTGAATTTTTTTTTTGAAAGGATAAATTAATTTAAATAATTTTGAGAGTCTCGATTGTATATACAAAAAACAACTATAAATTTCAAGTGAGTCATAGGGATTGAGATCTATTCTACCTAATAAAAAAAACAATAAATTTCAAAATTTGAGGGATATTTTATTACTTCCATGTAATAATTATTATCAAAATGTGACCGAGTTCTCTTTTAACTACAAAAAAATAATAAATAATTTTTTTTAGAGGTGTCTATGGTTCCCTAGAAGTATAAATGACTAATAAGATAAATATATTAAATTTATTATTACCTATTAATTAGTGTATTTTATTAACAATTCTTTGACCTTCGATAACTATGAATATGAATGTATAAAAGGTATAAGAAAATAATTTTTTTAAAATAAAATAAAAATTGCTATCAAGATTTTATAATGACTAGTTTAATCAAATGATTTTATTTTTATTTTTTTAATAAATAGAATCTTGGTATTTTTTAATTTTTATTATTATTTAAGTCTAACAAATATTTTAAAAACAAGTTATTAACGATGTACAAATATTTTAGATTAGTCAAACTTTATTTTGGTGGTGTGAATTTTTTTCTCATAATGTTTTTAATTGAACAATATTTAAGTATGAAAGATTAGAAACTTTTAACCTCATGTTATTATGTCGTACATAATATCATTGAAACTATGTTTTTTTTAATAAAAATATTAATATGATTAAGGGTGCTTAATATTAAATTTATATTGCTTACATTTTATTTATGATAGTAGTTATATTTACATACTTATTATGTTAATAGTTAAATATTTGAGAATAATTATTTTTTTTAAAAAAAAAGAAAAATTTTATTGTTAAAAAAAATATAATAACAGATTTAAAAAAAAAAAAAAAAAAAAAAAATATATATATATATATATATATATATATATATTAACATCTCATCTCCTCTCCCTTCACCCCAAACAAGATTTTTCTGTCATCTCATCTCCCTACACCCCAAACAAGATTTTTCTGTCAACTCATCTCATCCCAAATAAGATTTTCTGCTATCAACGTCTCATCTCATCTGCAGCCAAACACTCCCTGAAGGCTTATATTTAGCTTTATTCACCTTTTTCCACAAAGCATCACTGTCTTTTACCCAGCTAAAAATTGTCTATATTTTTTTATTTTTCTATTTTTTTCAACTCTAATACACTCAACCAAAAACATTAGCTTAATAGAAAATCTTTAGTTTATTGATGCCTGCTCACATTAAAAGATAGAGTGTCAATATAGTAACAACAAAATTAATTTATTTGATTTTTGTTTAAAAAAAACCAATAAGATTTGATTAAACCATATGATGAAATTGAAACTTTTAAAATCACTATAGAAACTATTTTTAAAATTTTAAAACAATAAGGACCACCAAACAATACCAAATTTTTTAGAGCCTTGTAAGACTTTGATTCTTATTTATATATACTTTAACTTAGATTTCATACTATTGTAAGAAAATATGGAAGCTTTCGAATGCTACCTAACACAAAATAAAAATTATAAAAAAATCTGATTAAATAATCTTGAAATAACTTAAAAACAACACTGAACACTCCATCATATTTTTCATCTTTGCAATTAAATTTGTAGAATTTACTTCAAGGCATTGACAATGGTTCGTAGAGTGAAAAGAAAAATAATAATAAAATAGAAATTAATGCATAACCATTTGATTTGATTTATTTATTTATTTGTAGAATACTACAAGCCATAGTTTTCATTATATTGTTTTCTACTAGTTGTTTTATCTAAGAATTTAAATAAATTGTTTTAAAGAGAAATGACGAGTAACTGGAAGACAACCAACTTTATTTTTTAAAAAAACTCAAAAATAAAAATTCAGTTGTTATCAAACGGCTGAACCTACTGGCTTTGATTTTTTTTTTTTTTATAATTGAGTTTTTTTTGTGCTACAAATTGGAAGACAATGACTACAAATCCTACAAATAGAGTATTACTACTCTCAAATAAATAAAAGTTAAATACCGAATTTTGAGATCAAACTGGTAATCATCGTGTTAAACTAATCACCACAAAACAATGAAATCATCTAACCCTTTGATTTTATAATTGAGTTGAAGCATCAATTTTAGAGTATTATTTTTTTTAAGGTAATTTTGGACTATTATTGATTATTTAAGATATCCAAGTCTGTATCGTCGTTTAAAACCCGTGATCTAATCAATCAAACTGTCATAGGATTTAATAATTAATTAAAATTAATTAATTAGTTAGTCTTCTTGGCTAATCCGTGATCTCTTTTAGAATATAATTAATGAATTATTTTTCCATGGGACCCCAACAATTTGTATTTTGCAAAAGGTTATTCTACTTCACTTTCTTCCATGTGATGTGTATTTTATTACAATGAAACTTTTTTCTTTGAATTTGTTTGTTTATGCATTTATACAATTATCATGGAATTTTATTATTATTTTTTAATTTAAAGTTTAGAAATTGATTTATATTATTTACGATGTTATTATTATTTATTTCCTAAAATTCAACAACTATGGAAGGGAGGAAATTTGAATAACTTTTGGTTATAGGATTATTAGAACTCTACTCCTTTCAATATTTATGATGTTAAAAGTTATTTGGAGAAGATTCCTTTTTGGCATAATATTAAAAGTTCTCTTTTTTTTTAAGGGTTCAAAATACACATTTAAAAAAAAAAAAATCAATAATATTTAATGATGCTGAAATTGTATGATATTAGACTCAATTCTGATTTCTAGATACTCCACATAATAGAAATCTATCTATTAATTTAATTATATATAATAATAATAATATTCGGGTTGGATTGAGTGGAATTAAATTAAAAAATTTCAACATGAAAATCGGCTACAACTCAAATAAAATTGTAAAATTATGACTCAACTAGCTTCAAAGAAAATAAAGCATAACCCATTAGCAGACTAACTTCTTAAGAACATTAATCACGTATTTCTATTAAATATACCTCAATTAGAAGTCTACTAGTGACACTCATAGACTAAAAGTAACTTACTAAGAACACTATTAAAGGGTGTTTAGATGATAGTTTATTTGAGTGATTGAGTAGAGTGATTTATTAATAACTTGTTTGGATGTAATGTTTTTTTTAGAGAAATTTGTAAAGTAATTCATAATAGCTCGTATCTTTTTTATTAAGGTTACTTTTTCTAATGATGTGATATTTATGAATTTTTTAATTTATAATAATTTTCCTTTATTTATTATTCTAAATTCCAAATTATTTGTTTATGCTTTGGGCTCGTATCTTTTATTTTATTATTTTTAATAATATCATCTCATTTATTTTCTTTAATAATATCACGTAATTTATTTTTCTTTGATAATACCATCTCATTTTGTTAATACCTTTTTTTGCTATAATTTTTAATTAATTAGTTAAAATTACTGACATTAAATAGACAATTTTAAATTCTATAATATTTAGAGGCTATGAAATTGCACCATATTAGATTCAATTTTAGATGCTTGTATTGTTTGTACTTATTCACTTTTAACATACTCAACGTCTATCTTATTAATTTAAGTTTACACTAAATATATATAATAATATTTGGGTTGGATTGAGTGAAATTGAGTTAAAAAATTATCAATATGGAAATCGACTATTCAAATAAAATTATAAAAATATAACTCAACTACATTAAAAGAAAACAAGAACATAATATAGTCTTAATTGTTTTAATTGTCTATTCATTTCATACACCCATGACGCATTAGCCGACTAATTTCTTAAGAACGTTATTCAGATACTACCATTAAATATACCCCTATCACTCGAGAATAGAAGTCTATTAGTGACACTCATAGCCTAAAAGTAACTTACTAATAAGAACACTATTAAAGCACTTCAATCAAACTTAACTTTCTACCTATCACTTTTAATAATTCAAAATGTATTAATAATCACGAAATTTATGGTTCGAACCATCGTTTGGACTCTCAATTATAAAAATGGATGGTTGGGTTAAGACAACACAGAGTAAGATAGAGTAGAATGACGAACGGAAAAAACAGTGGAGGAGTAATTTTTTTTCCTTCTTGAAATTGAAATTTACGGTAAAAACAGAGCAAAACAACAAATTCAAGCAATACTTTGAATAATTTTTTTTTTTTTCTTCTTCCTTCTTGAAATTGGAATTACGGTACTAAAATCCGATAGAAAGAAAATAGAAAGGGAAGAGAAGAGTCCAAAATGAAGATTAAAAAAATGTTTTTTTTTTTTTTTTTTTTTTTTTTTTTTTTTTTGTCTATGGTTCCATTTCTTAAAAAAAAATTGAGAACAATTTAAGTGATGTTTCGACATCACCTATATTTTGAAACTCGTTCATGTGACTCAATTTGAGCTACATTTAATTATTCTCTAATTCATAAGATTAGACAAATAAAAAAAAAATTAAAATGTTAGTTAAATTCGGCCATATGTATGAATTTCAATGTATAAACATCACTTAAATTGTTAAACAATGAAAGGAGGTGGGGAAGAAGCTACAATGACCTATATGTGTCAATTGACTATTGTTGCGGGCTCAAGAGACTACGCGATGCTATGCTTCTATTATGCTCAAGCGAAATATAATCGATGTCAAATTAAATAATGTGTGTCTTGACCCTAGAGTGTGCAAGTATACACACTCATGTTGTAGCAAGTGTTAAATAAAGTACCGTCATCTCCATAGGGATTCTGCGTCATATTCATCAAGGTTCAAATTATAATAGTCGTGGTAACGGGGGATAATTGTTGATGGATCTACAACTACTTCGTAGGAATAATGCTAAAGCGAAATAACAGATTACTTGAATAAGTGAATTAAAAACAACACAATGATTATAGACGTGTAGATAAACGTTTTAAAGGGTATTGGAAGGAGGTTAGGGTTTTCAGGTAATACTCTACAGCGACAACATATAGTGATGAGATGCGAACTATTGCTTTTCTCTAACTTAGGCTCTTTTGAGCTCTTGTATTTTCATGACAACAGAGCCAACAACACTAGTAAAACCTCATCACTAAGTGTTATTTAAATTGCTTGTAAAAGCTATGCAAACTTAGTGTTTTGCCATGCAAGTTCGCTCTATTCCCTTTCTCTCGAAAGCAAAATAAAGTAAATACATCGGTTGATCAGACATAATGTACTTAAGATTGATTCAGCATGCATTCATAGTTCGACATCTCCTTACCTCTTTTGCTATAGTCGTAAGGACCCGACCCAAATCAAGGTTTAAACCTAAGTCCTAAACTCTTAATGCATGAAAATGATGTTCGACATTTAGGGTGTGTATAAAAACAAAACCACTTCAAATCGACTGTTTACAAACACGTTTATAAAACATTAAATCCATTAAAAGAATCAAATGGTACCCAAGAGTCAAAACATAAAAGCTCTGAGTAAATATGTACAATTTATCATGCCCCATAAATAGTTCATGTAGAAGGAATAAATTTAAAGACTCTACACAAAGTAATGTAGCAGGTCCCCTGGTCATCTCCAGCTCCGCCGATCATCTGTCTCGGTACAATCTAGTAGTACCTGTGGGGATTCCATAGTGGAAATGGTGAGTTTTCGCAAACTCAATAAGGCTTTCTCATCTCGGGGTGTAAAGACCCGACACTAAATGGCCCTAAATAGTCTTTACTTTAAGATGCAATTTCAAAACAGACAGTGGAATGGAAATTCAACATCTTTTATTAAATCATTCAAAACTTAAACATTTCAAGATATAGTACGAAAATAGTAAAACAACATGAGCCTCTGGCCAGAGTTAAACAATCCTGATAAAACAAATACAAGTTCCCAAAAGGCACTTTCAAGACTAGAATGTAAATGACTCAAGGACTTGCAGCGATCTTTCCCATGATCGATCAGCTCCTCCTTTAGCCACCTCGATGTTGTGCTAAGTTACTTGGTGGAGAAAACCACAGAAAGGGTGAGTACAATTGCACTAAGTAAAGATCCCCCAATTGGGGCAATACGCACAACAAATCCTCTAGCATCCTAGCATACAAGCATCAAACAATAACATGGCAGTCTCAACAATATACATAGCAGGATGAACAACATCAAGGTCTATGCTCGAAGCTAGTAGGGTTAGCTCACACTGGGCTAACAAACAGGAGGAACAACTAAGTAATTTCAGTTGCTATCAATACAACAACCAGGTTAACACACACTGGGCTAACTAAGGACAGCAATAACACTGGGCTAGTCTTGGGCTGCACACACTGGGCAAGTCCTGCTCATACCTGATCAGCAACACACTGGGCTTACAGAGGACAACAATACACTGGGCTAGTCCTGAGCAACATGGGTAGCAACACACTGGGCTAGCCCGGGATCAGCAACTCACTGGACCGATCCTGAAAATTGGTCAGCACACACTGGGCCAACAAATGACATCACACACTGAGCTAGTCCGGCTCATACCTGTCAGCAACACACTAGGCCAACAGGGGACAACATACACTGGGCTAATCCTGAGCAAACCCGACTGGCAACACACTAGGCCAACCTTGGACATCATACACTGGGCTAGTCCTAGGTAAACTTAAGTAGAAACGGCTATGACTACATAACCTAGAGCTAGGATAGGTCAGCACCAACAATTAAGAATAGCAGCAACAGAAATAACAGAGTCTAACATTCTACATGCAAACCCTAGCAACAATCCAGAAGACCTATCCACTAACATGTTTATTCACAACATACATCAAGCAAACAACATACAAGTTCAGATCAACAAACAAACAGGAGTAAACATATTTAGTATCAGGGCAGCATCCAGGGTACCTGCAAGAACCTATCCACTAACAATAATTCTGATAACCTGCAGAAAACCTATCCACTAACATTATAATTCAGATAACCTGCAGAAAACCTATCCACTAACAGTTCAACATATAGACAAACAACCAGAAGCTATCATTGAGGTGTGCAGGGTCCATACAACCTCGACAAAGAACCCTTACCTGTCAAATAGTAGAACCCAAAAAAAAAAAACAAAGCATGCCCTTGAGCTGCAAATCACCATACAAGCTAACCTAACAACACCCAACAAAGTTACAAACAATGCAGAAACACCCTGAGCACCCAAACAAAACAGGAATTAGGGTTTTACTGAACCCGAGCAAAACTCCAACTTCTAAGGAGGGGGTCTCGGCCAAGCAAACTCAAACCACACACAAGAGAACTTCAAACTCCCTCTTCTTCACTCTTGGCTAGGGCATACAACAAAATCAAAGACACAAGTTAAGCTTGGTTAATCTCCAACACACAAACAATGCCATTTCATGAAGCTCTCGACCCCATGAGGAACTTGGGTAGTATAACAAAAATAACACACACTTGCTTACCTTGAGGTCTCGGCAATGGAGAAGGTGCAAAGGTGGCCTCGGCTAGCTCCTCCAACAAAAAAACCAAGGCTCTCGGCTAGGCTAGGATTGCACACAAGAGGAAGTTTTGTTAGAACACTCCCCAACCAAGATAGGTTAGATCTCGGCTAGATTTACACAACCAAGCAACCAAAACACAAAAACCTTACCTTGGAGCTCTCGACAATGGTGGCTACAAATGGGTGACCTCGAATTTTCCACCAACAAGAGGATTAGCAAGCAAGACTTCCAATCTCCAAGGCAAAGAGCTCTAGGATCTACAAGGGGAGGAGAAGAAAAACTTCTCTTGGTTAGCTCCTAGTTTCGACCTTGACAAGGAGGAAGAAAAAAAAAGAGTTTTGCAAGAGATTTACCTTGGAGCAAGATGGAGAAGATGAGCTATGGAGGAGATCTTGAGAGCTTGGCAATGTAGAGCTATGAAGATGGAGGATTTTGGCCAAGGAAGGGGGAAATGGGAGAAGGTTGGTCGGCCAAGAGGAAGGGGAAGGAGAAAATGATGAAACCCTTCATTTTCTTTTTCTTATTTTTAAAATGCTAAAATGCAAAAATCCCACCTTCAAATCCTAGCCTCAACACTTTTTAATTTCATTTTTATTTTCCTTCATTTGGCCCAAACCCACCTTCCAAACCACCATGGTTCGAATCCTAGCTCCAACACAATTTAATCCTTTTTTTTTCTTTTAACCGGAAAGCCTCCAAACTTCTAAAAAATGCAACTCTTGCCCTGGAATTGAAACCGAAGAATAACTGAAGTTCACAATTAATAGAAACAGTCCTGAAACTTTGGTTAACTATAAAACCGACCAGGAGGGTAAAAGGACCAAAATTCCCCTGGAAGCTCAAATAGCTCTAACAGCCCAACCAACTAACTGGAAAGCAACCAAACGTACTTGGAGAACCGGAAGGAAAACCTGGGCTGTTACACACACATGGATAAGAATATAAACATCAGCAAACAAGTATAATCAACAATATAATCGGGGGTATACAAAACCCAAGCTTCTTAGTGCTAGGTAAAGAAATCTCATCCTTGACGAGCACCTTGCAGAGCGGTCTAAAGGTTATAGACCCAAGACCAAAAGCTCACAAGAGTCCTCTAACTCGAGGGCAATCTTACAACCTACTCGAGAGGGATCCGACGAGTCGAGCATCTTGTTGGCCTCAGGCCTCGTACTCATGGTGAGAGGTGGTGCAACACCAATCACCAAGGAACCATATCAGGCTCATACCACATACTTGGAAAGTGCCTATGCTACTAGCAGTAACCATCCAAGGTTGTAAGCCTTGCTGGACAACCATCCACGGAACTTCTACGAAGCAAAAGAATATCACATCAAGCTAGGGTGTGAGCCCGAATATCAACGTTGACACCCACCTATTAGTCTCCTTTATCCGGTCTCCGTGACTCGTTTGGGTCCAAACGAGGTGCTGAGCTGTGCATTAAACATCATGCAAGTCCATATCAGAACAATCCATATCAAGACAATCACGCAAGTCCATATCAGGAAGTACAAACCACATGCAACTCCAGGTAGACATATATGAATCGTGCATCACTAGTCATACAAGAGATAATGCATGAAATGTATATGTTCTCAATGCATTCAAATGCAACATACAACACACATGGCTATGCTATAAAAAGATAAATCAACTAATGCAAGTAAACAAGCACATATATTAACCATAGGTCCTCGAGAAGGGGGTAAAAAAGTCTCTTACCTTGGCCAATCTACTAATAGATCTCCAAGAATCTACTGTAAGCTCCAAATAGCTAAAAACAACTTTGAGCCCTGAAACGAACAAACCAGTTTCAAAATTAGTACCTCAGACTAGATCCAAAATATTGAATTTACCAAATGGTGAAGAACCTTAAAAAATGTGTCTTGTTGACCCCTGACGGCTACATGCGACTTACAAACTCGGCTTGAAGAACATAAAACAACTCGGGTCAAATATGGTCAACAGAAAAGGCAATGGGTCAAACCTCTAGCCAAACACCTTCTACATCCTAAACCAAACAACTTTTACACCTAGATCCAAACAGCTACTAACCCAAAGCCAAACACATTTGATCCACTAATCAAATAACCACGACCCATAACCAAACAACTTAAATAATTTTAAATAGCCAACAAACTTTAATTCACATTTTAAATGCTCATAAACCTGTAGACAAACACTGCTAATCTATCACTTGAATATTCATAAAACCTATAACCAAATTGCTTTAATTCAACACTTGAATAACATAAGCCCAATAACCAAACAAGCCTAAGCCATCTTTTAAATAAACTTGAACCTAAAACAAACCGCCCTTATCCTTCATTTAAATGACTTCAAACATGCAACCAAACAACCCTTAATCTTCATTTAAATAAATCTACACTAGCAAACAAACAACCTTTATCCTTAACTTAAATAGCCTTAATTAGAAAATAAACACCCCCAATCCACAATTTTAATATCTTTAAACTCTAAATAAACACTCACCTTCTTCTACCTTAGGATGGTTTCAAAATTAATCCCAAATGTAACAAGGAACTTCACCTAAGCTACAACGAATCTTGGCGACTATAACCTTTCAACGGCGAACTCGCGGGGCACCCAGTCTGGTGACTACAAACTCCACTACCAACCAGCCTTCTGCGCATACCCACACGGCAGCAGCGAGCTTGCGAACGACCATGAACCACACGCTGACGACACTGCAGCTCACGAAGAACTCCTCACTACGGATCTCCAGGCCGGCGAACAGACCTTCGACGACTTAACATTCGAACCCTGACAGCAACACCATTACCTTCGAGACCTAGACGGTGCTGTGACGAATAACACCTCTGAAACTGTAAAGACCCGACCCAATCTAGGGTCTAAACCTAAGTCCTTAACTCAATATGCATGAAAATAATATTCGCAATCTCGGGCATGTAAATTTAAAACAAAAACTCCTTTAAAACAACTCGGAAGAACAAGGTTATAAGAGATAAATTCATTAAAACAGTCTTAGGGTACCCTAAAGTCAAAACATAAAAACTCGATAAAACAGGTTTCATTCATCACGCCCTTAAATAGTTCATGCAGAAAGAAGAAATTTAGACGACTCTAAACAGAATAATGCAGCGGGTCCCATGGTCGTCTCCACTGCTTCGATCACCCATCTCGATACAATCTCGTAGTACCTGTGGTATTCCACAGTGGAAAGGGTGAGTTTTGCAACTCAGTAAGGATTCCCCACCTCGGGGTAAAGACATGCATCAGGTCAAAAGCATCACGAACATGCAAGATAGCAACATAATCAAGGGGTCCACAAAACCCGAGCTCCTGGGCGAAAAGAGTTAGGAACCATGTCCAAGATCCACGCCACGCAGAGCGGTCCGAGGCCACAAACCAAAGACCTAAAGGCCAATAGAGACCACAAATCTCTAAGGCAATGCTGGGATACCGCTCTCCAGCCGAGGATCCTGCGAGTAGAGAAGCTCTGTAGCTAAGGGACCACAAATCCCCCAGTCTCTCATACTCACGGTGAGGGTGGATCCAAAGACGCTCACCAAAGGGCCACAAACCCAACCACATACCGAGAGCACCCTAGGCTACTAGTAAAATGCCGACGTGGCCGTGAGCCTGGTGGGCCAACCATCCACGGAACCCGACGGCAAGGGACCCACAAATCCCCACGAGAACGTGCGGCCACACAAACCATGCACATCCGCTTACTAGTATCCTCTATCCGGTCTCCGTGTCTCGCTTGCGTCCAAACGAAGCACCAAGCCGCATCAAACATCATGCAAGCCCCCAATGGGACATAAGGACTCATCATGCAAGACCGACTTTATCAATCAACATACGATGAGTTCACGCATGTCCATATAATCAACATAATCTACATGCTTGCCTTAACATGATATCAACCATATATTGCATGTTCTCGTGATAATCAATACAAGCACAAACAACACAGATTATGCCACATCAAACACGTAAGTGAATACAATCAATCCAACACATGTAATAGCCACAGCCTCGAGAAGGGGGTAATGGGTCCCTTACCTCTCTACTGAATCTCCCAAACAACACTTTAGAATATACTAGAAGCCTCCAAATGTCCAAACACAACTCGAGCCTCAAAACAAGCAAACCGGTCAAAACTAGCACCTTAGACCATCAAAATCGGATCTAGAATATCAAATTTATCAAACAGGGAAGAACCTCGAAAAACGTGTCCCGCGCCCTCCCTGACTCACCAAGAACGAGGAATCTCTTCGGTCAACTCGTCAACATAAAGGTCAAACTGGTCAATACTTGCAATTTACCCAACAAACACTATTTAATCCTAACTTGATTAGCCATAAACCAACAAACCAAACAAATTTCAAACCCACACTTAAATGGCATTAACCTTACAAACAACTTACTTTATCCATATTGAATGTAAATAGGCTTGCAACCCAACACCTATTAATCTCAATTTAGATGAACTCAACCCTACAACCAAACAAGCCTAAATCCACATTTAAATAACTTTGAACTCGAACCAAATGTAAATTTCTATTCCTCATTAGAATAGCCCTATCCCAACTTAAATAACACAACCCAACTTCCAAACACCCACCTTCTTCTTCATTTGGCCACCATTTTCACCCGATTCAAGTTAGAAAATTAAAGAAGGGAGAGAGAGCCTTACCTCCACCACAAGCTCGCCGGCGACGGTGACCGCGACGACACACGAACCACGACCGCAATACTCTCTCGACCATTTACGCGCCACCCACCAACGCGCGACGCGCACGCGACGCGACGCGGGCAGCGACTCGCTCCGCTCGCGCGCCTCCTCGGCCGCACACGCGACGCGCGTCTCGATAAAGCTCTCCGCTTTCGGCTCGCGCGCCCCACCGCACACACACATGCACGCGTCCGACCGGCAGCGAGCTCCGCCGCTCGCGCGACCGTCCCCGCTCCACGCGAGCCACTCTACGCCACAGCACACACACACACGGCCGACGCAGCCCACGACCCCTGGGCCGCTGCGCGACCTACACCTCGGCGAAGCGTAACCCCGAGTGAAACCCACCGCCGCGACGAGCTCGCCTCCGACGATGGCGGTCTTTGCTCGTAACGAACCCATGCGACCCACCCGTAGTGGAAATCCTCAATGGAGAAGACGATGAACAAGACGTGATGATGGGTTTAGGGATTTGGGGTTCTCAAAAGAAGCTTAAATATCTCCTTACAATTGACCAAAATGCCCTTTAACTTTAACTTAACTACAAGTGTGCCATAAGTCTTATTTCAAATACAAAACCTTGGGTTATTACAATATTCCCCCCTTAGAAAACTTTCGTCCTCGAAAGTTGACTAAGGCTCAAATAACCCAAAACAACAAGAGTGCATAACCACCTCAACGATACTTTAACGAAAAAGCAACTCACCGATCCTCATACTTTACAATCTCGGGTCTCAAAATCTCAACAAGTTTCTCTTCAAAAGCTAAGATCTCATTTAACCCCAAAGGCTCATGATCAACATGGAACAAGCCTAGCCCATACTGATGAAACAATGAAACATGCAATGACAAAGGCATAGTTAACATCGCATTAATGCAACAACAACAACGAAACAAATCGAACGACACAATCATCGCACTAACTCACTCAAGAAATTACAAGCAAGCAAACCACTCAGTGCTCACTCTCTATTACCTCAAAACTCGTGATTCCCCACAACGATGCCACTTTTAAAACACAATCCTGCTAATCTCAAGTTTTATATTTCTGCGACAAACGTCTGCACAACTTTTCTAACGGCCCCAGAGCTATAATCATTCTAGCATGGATCTCATGAATCGCATCACCGGGCACTACAACAACTCGCACCCTAACAACATTCTTTCTTCAACTTCATCCCAAGGGACGGAGATCTACCACTTTTCAAACAAAGGCCTCAAATAGTCTCAATCAACAATGGATGATAATCGGTACAAGCAAACTTCCTCAGATACATCCACTTGTATCATCCGCATAGAGAGAAAAACTCAACGGAACTCAACATATCTTCTAAGATCTTACTGACTCTCTCGGCCTGATCATCTTTCTACAGATAAAAAGTTGCACTGAACTTACAGGTAGTTTCACCGCCTTCCCGAGGCTCTCCCAAAAGTGCGAAGTGGATGAATGCCTCTTTCTACAACGATCATCGTCAGAACCCCATGCTACTTGAAAATCCTTCTCAAGTAAAACTATGCTCACTTCTCAACAGAACAATCCAGCTTTCTTGGAATAAATTGTGCTACTGGTAAGACGATCCACAATCGCCAATATCATGGTGAAACCTCTCAGCGTCCTAGAAAGTCTTGAAATGAAACTCATAGAGACCTTGTTCCACTTTCACTCTGGGAACTAAGGGGCTGCAACAACCAAGCAAACTCACCTGCTAAAAAATTCAACCCCAAACTGGAACTCCAACAATCTCGCTGCTCGATAATCCATAGTCGCAGAATCCTTTGACCTCCATAACTCTTGGTAACCTCGAGGTGCCAAGAAAACGACGAACTATACACATCTAACAAGAACCTGGGCCTAATTTCAACATCAACAGACATACTGAGTTTCTAACTGAGCTGCCACTCACAATAGAAGCAACATATATCTGAGTGTGCTCTCCCGACTGCAATCTCGCTTGTAACTGACTGGCTACAAATCTCGGCCTCACAACAACCGCACTGATAACTAAACTAACGTCTTTCAATCAACACCACTGTTCTCGGTCGAGACAAGGCCCTAACAACAGAGAAACAACAAACTCCACTAAAAATGAACTTCTCTACTTAGTGCAAGAGCAACCACAAGATCTTTACCATGGTAGTAAGGAACCTCGCAATCATAGTCTTACAAGCTTAAACAACCAAGCTACCTCAAAAAAAATTCATTCTCGATGAAACAATACTTTAAATCTCTTAGGAACCACGAAAACTACAATTTCTCTCCAAAGACGCAACGCATGTAGGATCTCCAAGCATATACCACAAATGCTAACTTCAGGACGTGAATCAAAGATCTGCTCATACGACTTAAGCTGTCGGGCCCACACGCTAGTACTATTCTCTATCTCGGCAAGGGCACAACACGCACCTTCTTAGAAGCATCACCGCAAGCCACAATCCTCTAACCTCTCGTGTCTCGACCAAATGGTGCTTTGAAATCAAACATCTTCTCAAAATATCAATCGGTCTCGCACTCAATCGATCACACAACGCTCGGCTCTCTCTCGAATGAATCAGTGTCATTGGTCCTCTACAATCGATGTCAACTCGGTTCTAATCGCCACCGCATTGGTCACAATAAGATCCACCAAATTCCTTAACGAGAAATCACATGGCCTTAAAGAAGGCCATTGAATCCAACCAAAACTCACATTTAGAAACTTAGCAAACAAACCACTTTCCCGAAGTGCTAACAAAACTCATGTCAACTCCTCGTGATCTGACTATAACTTAGCAAACCAAGATATCGATCATGTGCGAACACATACTTGCTCAAAAATCCTTAATACTCTATCCATCATGCCCATAACTCATTTGCACGACAATTGACAATTCAATTGACATCACTAAGAAATACCAAAGGACCAAGCAAGATCTAAAAGTTGTCTTAGAGACGTCTCTTCCTTGATCCTCAATTGATGGAAGCCACAACCAAACAATCTGGATAACCACTATGACGCACTGATGTTGATCGAATGAGTATCCGAACTCAACTGATACCTTAACAAGCTTTACATAGCCAACACAAAGCTCATAGGTCCATCTTTCTCCTTAAGAAGCAGCCTAAGTGCTCCCACAATGACACACTTGGACGGACGAAACCACTATCAACTAATTCCTGCAACTGAACCTTCAAGTTATTTTAACCCTACCGAGGTCATCCAAACGAAAATCTTGAGATGGGGTCGCTCCCCAGCTCAAGTTCAACTTAAGAGAACACTCGCTCGGCGGAGGCAATCTTGTCGATCCACAAGATATACATCGCGAACTTTATCACCACCGAACCGAACTAACGTACCCACTCAAAACTTCATACTTCTAATACCGATGTAATAAATCCCACACTTCCTTAGCTAACTGCTTCCTTACCTTCTTGGTCGAAATCGACGAAAGACTCTCTCTTACTTCCTGCTTTTGAGCTAACAGCTCAGCCTTCTAAGATGCCTAAAGAACACTTCCTTACACTCGCTAGCAATCACAACATGGTTCTCTCTCGACAACCACCTCCAAACCAAGAATTGGATAAAACATACTTAGAGGCAACTCGGGACGGCATCTAACGATTCGCCAAACACACCCTCCAACCGGCTTGACCTCAAACCCATCGAATCTTTAAACTTGTCTGCGACTCCCAAACCTAGATGATTTGGTAGTCTCAACTTTCTCTCTTGCCAAACAACATGAGAGAGCTCCTTGGAAAAACTTGCAAGTCCAATTAGTTACATAAATCGACATCGCATCATTCCCTGCTGAAAGAAGGAGAACCGAATCGACACCCTCTCGCTTATCAACCTTTGGCAAGCCAAACAAATCTCTCGAGGTCAATGAACTCAAACGGTCGAACCTCTAGGAAAAATCAGCATAGACCATTTCCGGACTTTTGTCTCAAACTCCCAAGTGAAACATCACGTTGAATCTCCTACCCCACTGGGCAAACTTGGTGGTTGAAGATCATCTCGAATAATGACAACCACGCCTCAGCTACTAAATGGGTTTTAGACAATCCAACAAGGTGGTAGAGATCCCACTATTAAAACTCTCTTAAGACCTTTGAAAATTCTACTTTTTTTTTTTTTTTTTTTTTTTTTTTAATCACTGCTCAAATCCTGAGCATTTGCAACCGGTGTAGACACCTGATCAACCTCCAACACACCCTGAAGAGATCCTTGAAATTGTTTTCTAGCTTGCAAACAACCAACACCTAATCTTACACTCAATTTTGAACATCAACAACAACACTGGGTGCCTTTTGATCCAACTTTATGGTTACACCTCATCCTGACCTCTAGAAAATTGCACCTCTAGATCGGTGCTCCTCTTGAGCTCGAAAACTCAAGCTGCTCAACAGCCCTTAAACCTTTAACAAAGTTTCTAGTAACTCTACTAGGAATCTCCACAGTTTACAACATACTTAGGGACATCTCAGTCCCCTCCAAAAGCTTTGGGCTAGCATGCAAGTATGATAATAAGAAATAACATACAATAAACAAACCGTGTTAATCATAACTAAGCATGTCAGAAAATCCTTAATCCACTACCAAGTTACCTGATGGAGATCGACAGCTGAAGACCATGGGGACCAAAACAACAGCCTACGATGTAAGCTAGTCTACAGAATCTATGACTCTGAGCTCTGATACCAACTGTAAAGACCCGACCCAATCTAGGGTCTAAACCTAAGTCCTTAACTCAATATGCATGAAAATAATATTCGCAATCTCGGGCATGTAAATTTAAAACAAAAACTCCTTTAAAACAACTCGGAAGAACAAGGTTATAAGAGATAAATTCATTAAAACAGTCTTAGGGTACCCTAAAGTCAAAACATAAAAACTCGATAAAACAGGTTTCATTCATCACGCCCTTAAATAGTTCATGCAGAAAAGAAGAAATTTAGACGACTCTAAATGAGAATAATGCAATGGGTCCATGGTCGTCTCCAGCTCGTTCGATCACCCATCTCGATACAATCTCGTAGTACCTGTGGTATTCCACAGTGGAAAGGGTGAGTTTTGCAACTCAGTAAGGATTCCCCACCTCGGGGTAAAGACATGCATCAGGTCAAAAGCATCACGAACATGCAAGATAGCAACATAATCAAGGGGTCCACAAAACCCGAGCTCCTGGGCGAAAAGAGTTAGGAACCATGTCCAAGATCCACGCCACGCAGAGCGGTCTGAGGCCACAAACCAAAGACCTAAAGGCCAATAGAGACCACAAATCTCTAAGGCAATCTGGGATACCTGCTCCAGGCCGAGGGATCCTGCGAGTAGAGAAGCCTGGTAGCTAAGGGACCACAAATCCCCCAGGTCTCATACTCACGGTGAGGGTGGATCCAGCACGCTCACCAAAGGGCCACAAACCCAACCACATACCTGGAGAGCACCCTAGGCTACTAGTAAAATGCCGACAGGGCCGTGAGCCTGGTGGGCCAACCATCCACGGAACCCGACGGCAAGGGGACCACAAATCCCCACGAGAACGTGCCGGCCACAAACCATGCACATCCGCTTACTAGTATCCTCTATCCGGTCTCCGTGTCTCGTTTGCGTCCAAACGAAGCACCAAGCCGTGCATCAAACATCATGCAAGCCCCCAATGGGACATAAGGACTGTCATGCAAGACCGACCCTATCAATCAACATACAGTAGTTCACGCATGTCCATATAATCAACATAATCTACATGCTTGCCTTAACATGATATCAACCATATATTGCATGTTCTCAGTATAATCAATACAAGCACAAACAACACAGATTATGCCACATCAAACACGTAAGTGAATACAGTCAATCCAACACATGTAATAGCCACAGGCCTCGAGAAGGGGGTAATGGGTCCCTTACCTCGGCTGAATCTCCCAAACAACACTTTAGAATATACTAGAAGCCTCCAAATGTCCAAACACAACTCGAGCCCTGAAACAAGCAAACCGGTCAAAACTAGCACCTTAGACCATCAAAATCGGATCTAGAATATCAAATTTATCAAACAGGAAGAACCTCGAAAACGTGTCCCGCGCCCTCCCTGACTCATTTCGAAGAACGAGGAATCTCTTCGGTCAACTCGGTCAACATAAAGGTCAAACTGGTCAATACTTGCAATTTACCCAACAAACACTATTTAATCCTAACTTGATTAGCCATAAACCAACAGCCAAACAGCTCAAACCCACACTTAAATGGCATTAACCTTACAAACAACTTACTTTATCCATATTGAATGTAAATAGGCTTGCAACCCAACACCTATTAATCTCAATTTAGATGAACTCAACCCTACAACCAAACAAGCCTAAATCCACATTTAAATAACTTTGAACTCCGAACCAAATGCATTTATTCCTCATTAGAATAGCCCTATCCCAACTTAAATAACACAACCCAACTTCCAAACACCCACCTTCTTCTTCATTTGGCCACCATTTTCACCCAGATTCAAGTTAGAAAATTAAAGAAGGGAGAGAGAGAGCCTTACCTCCACCACAAGCTCGCCGGCGACGGCTGACCGGCGACGACGACACACGAACCACGACCGGCAATAGCTCTCCCGACTCCCAAGCCACGCCACCCCAGACGCGCGCGCGCACGCGACGGCAGCGACTCCGCTCGCTCACTCGCGCGCCTCCCACCGCATACACGCGCGCTGTCGACAAAGAGCTCCGCCGGCTTGCGCGCGCCTCCCGCCACACATGCACGCCGTCCGGCCGTGAGAAGAGCTCGCCCGCTCGCGCGACCGTCCCTCGCTCCCACGCGAGCCACTCGGTGTACACACACACACACCACACGCCGACGAGCGGCCCACGACCCCTAAGGCTGCTGCGCGACCTACACCTCGGCGAAGCGTAACCCCGAGTGAAACCCGGTTTCGCTGCGGCGAGCTCGCCTCCGACGATGGCGGTCTTTGCCGTCGAAACGAACCCATGCGACCCAAATTCGAAAATCCTCAATGGAGAAGACGATGAACAGTACGTATGATGGGTTTAGGGATTTGGGGTTCTCAAAAGAAGCTTAAATATCTCCTTACAATTGACCAAAATGCCCTTTAACTTTAACTTAACTACAAGTGTGCCATAAGTCTTATTTCAAATACAAAACCTTGGGTTATTACAGAAACTTCGACAACGCTGCTGCTTCTTTGCTCGACAATGACCAAACCCACAGCAACACGAGCTTATTGAACCAGGCAACGACCAACTCGTTGGAGGTGACAACAAGATGGCGGTGGCTCCGATTTTGAACAAGCACAAAACCCAAGTGTGAACAGTGTCTTTGACCTAGGATTCCATAAATTGCTTAAAATATCTCTTAGCAAAACTTGCATTTATTCAACTTAAGAAACTCCAAAATTACCTTGGACTCAAATAAATCTCTTTATTTTCAATTTCCAACAACTTGGGTTATTACAATAGCGAACTACCCTACTTTCTTATTTCCTTCCGATTATGAAGTCACCTACTCATCATGCAGAACTGAATTGAAATAATAGGTAAAGAAAAGTACATCTTCATTCAATACGAAATAATGAGTGTTCACAAAACAAGCTTAAGCCAACAAATAAGCAATATAAGTAAGAAATAACAAAGTTTAAAAAGAAGCATAGTTGGAATCACGAGAATGGCAACTTTGAACCAGCTCTCGCTATGCTACTGGAAATAGAAAAAAATAATTACGAACTAATGTTAGGAAATGATAGAAATAAAAAAAATTAAGCTAATAGGACAAAGCTCCAAGTAAAACGCTCGGATGTAGTTAAGTCCCACATTAAAAAAAAAAAAACTAAGAATGATGATCGAAAAATGGAAATTGGACTTCATCTCTCGATTTGTGACTCCTTGCCCTCGAAGGGTTGCTATTTAGAGCGCAAGCGAAAAATTATGCTCAACTTCTGACATTCCCTACTCCATGATTCGCGTATCTACTATTTGCCATAGCAGTTACGAAAGCATCGACTGAAAATAAAAGGCTTCTCTTGGATCCTCGACATGCGTCCTTCCTTTAGTTATTTGTCCGAGAGCCAATCTTCACGGGAAATCATTTTGCCTTTGCAATGCTTTCAGCTGACATCATACTTTGATTTCAGGAATGTTGCAGCAATATAGAAATATCGGTCCTTATAAAATAAAACTAACAAATTCACTCATACGTGCATTTTCACCCTAAATATGATGCTATAATAAATATATTAGCATGTTCTGTTTATAATGCAGCGAAGTTCACGCGGAATATTATTATACTAGACTATTTAACTTTTAATTATTGAGTGCTTCAAAAAAAAAAAAAAAAAAAAAACTCTAACTGAGAGTTGTCAATTATATATTAGTACATTACAAATGTCAAGAGGTGGAGAAGAAGCCACGATAGCTTATATGTTGGAGTTGATCAAATATTAGTATATTACAAATGTTTAAAGGAAAAAAAATTATGTTGTTTATTATTTCTTTTTATAAAATAATATATATTTATTTCAAACGAAGAATTAAGTTTTTTTAATTTAAAAATATTTTTTTTTATTGTTGTGTTTGATTTTTTTTTTTAAGTGTTTAGGATGATTTAAATAAATTAGAGTGTTTTGTATTATTTAAATAAAATTTCATATTTATACAAGATTCTTAAGTTATCGATATATCTATTTTTTAGTAGATAACTATTACCATATACAAAGACTTTACCAATTGAATAAAAAAAGATCTCATTGTTAATTGTAGAAATTTTTTTATCTTAGATGCCGTTCATCATAATTCTTCTTATAATTAACTTGTATCACAAATCATTTATCATAATTTTTCTTATAATAACATGCACTTTAAACATTATTCATTATAGTCTTTCATATAATAACGTGCATCCAGAACATTGTTTATATCTCTAATGAATTTCTAAAAACATCATTAAAGAAGTGTTGGTGGCAAAGGTTTGAAATGGAGAGAAGGAAAAGTGGATGATTTTCAGTGTCTTCAACCACCGATAATCATCCTTCCTATAATTACATTTTTTAAAAATTATGTTTTTATTCTCTTCTAACTACATTTTATTCTTTTCATACCAACTTTTTATTCTTCCGATAACTATTTTTATTTTTATTATACTCATTATTTTATTTTCTTCCTAATAATTTCTTTAACTCCAAACATAAATAATCGCTCTTATTATAATCATTTTCTTCCTATTCTTATCTTTATTCTCATTATTTTTTATTTTTCTCATTCCTTTCAACACCCCTAAATAGTACTTCAATTAAACTAACCACCCGTGAACACTGATTGAAGGATAATTTCGTCATTTAACTTTTTTACTTACTATAGTTGTTTCTATTCATTCACTTTTTAATTATTATATTTTGTTTATTTTCCTGATAAAAACTGTGACATGTCATGATTTTATTATTATTATTATTATTATTATAAAGTATCACGTGTTTTATGTAAATTGAATTACTCTGAAGTTGCAATTAAATTACAAATTTCATCAACCAACCATATATTATTACCTCCACTAATACAAACAAACTACCAAAAGTTTCAAACATTTCAACTCCCAGGACACTATTCCACATTTGCAACAAGAAAATTAAAAACTACAAACTGACCCAACACAAAAGATAAAATTACACTTAGAGAGTCGAAGCCCTAAAACACAAATACACAATTTTATTCCAACCAACCTCTAAGAACAAACAAAACCCCATTTTACCCCTAGGGTTTCTCAGGGTTATTAATTAGGGCTTTAGCAGTGCCACCACAAGCCAAAGCCTTGGTTGGAATCCTACCAACCTGATCAGTCCCTTCAGCAAAAATGACTCCCATGCCCATATGCAAATGCGGTTCAATATGGCAATGAAACGCCCAAACCCCGGGATTGTCCGCCACGAACCGCAGCGCCGTCCACCCCCAGGGGAATATCGGCACCGTGTTCCGCAGCGGCGGGTTCTTCAAATTGTACGAGCTCTCGTCAGCGCCGGGAGTGAACTTCCCATCCCCGTATGCCAGAACCCAGAAATCATGTCCATGCAAATGCCATGGATGAATCTCGCTCAAATTATCCTTCAACATGTTTGCGTTTTGCAAGATCACGTCCACGACCTCCCCCATTTTGAACCGGTAAACGCCGCTTCCGGTGCTGGTGTTTGGGTTCGGGGGCGGCATGTCGATGTCATACTCGTCGGGGAAGGTCTCGGGCGGGGGGGTTTGGTCGAAGGCGTGAAGCAGCTTGAACTTCATGGCGCCCAGGTAGGGGGTGGTTGGGAGGGATAGGGAGACGTTGTTGATGGCCCATTTGGAGAATCCGTTGTGGACGTTTTGGGTGTTGAGGAGGAGGATGCTGCGCTCGGATTTCGGGGGCGGCTTCGGGGATCCCATGGCGGCGTTGATTCGGTAGGTGAAGTTTTTGCTCCGCTCGAAGTCGTCCCATGCCGGGGTGGGGATCGGGGGAGAAATGGGGAGTTTGGAAGCGGAGTTAGGGAGGTAGTTGAGGATGGTTAGTCCTTGAGGGGTGTTTGGATGACGCCCGCGGACGCCGACCGAGACCCAGTAGTTTTGTGATGGGTTTTGGTCGGTGTTGATCAGAACGGAGTAGGACTCGCCGGAGTAAATGTCAATGTCGGAGCTTAAGAATGGTTGCACGTAGTTACCGTCTGCTTCTACCACTAATAGTTGGTGATTCTGAGAACATACTAAAAATTATTAAAATAAATCATGCTACCGACTGCTCAAAGAATCCATAAATTATTTTTACATTTTTTCAATGGTTTGTTTATTGAAATTTTAGTTTCATTTGAAAAGGTGAAGAAAAGTGAAATGATTCGATTATGATGATTATTCAAAAAGGCAATTGATTTTATTTGAATAAGTTATTTGGGTATGATTAAGTACCAGCGTCCCACATGACTTTTTGGTTGAGAAACGATAAGGAATTATTACTCATATATTTGATTATATTTAGTGCTCATTGCTTTCTTAAACAACATATAGAATGTTTTCTTTAATGTTTAATGAACTTATTAAGCTTTTAATTTAAAATAAAATAAGAGCTCAATTTAAAACTTCTCACAAATTTAAATGAGAGAAAACTGTCCAACATAAGCCGTTGTTCAACGGTACTACTATATATACAATAACTAAAAGTCTTAAGATAGAGTCTTCCACCATAATAATATACGTTTTAAAATGATTTAAATAATTTTCGTCGTATTTATAACCATTTCAAAATTTATCTAATTAAAAATAATAATATTATGCATGATTCAAAATCGAAAAGATAAATCACCATGAGATGACCTAAAGGTCAAGAGGATTTTCAAGGGTTAAAAGAATTGATGAGTTAGATCCACGACGATCACGGACGATTGATTTCCTACGATTTTTTTACCGACGATTGATTTCCTAGGAATATTTTTCTTTGTATTCAAATATTATATATATATATATATATATATTATTGAAAAGAATTGAAGTCTATGAATAAAAATAAATGTCATCAAATGAGAACAAACATGGAAACAAAAAATGTGGGGAATCTTAAGGTATGGTAAATCACATCATCTTATGTCAGAAAGGTTTAGGAGAAAAAGTTTTTTTTTTTTTTTGGAAACAAGGAGATAAAGTTATTTTCTTCTATATTTGAAATAGAACTATTTATATTTTCCAATGATGCTTGTATTTTGGATGAAGATCTTGCACATTCAAATAACCTAAGCCTCAAACAAAATTGTACTCGATTTTTCACTATTTGATTCTGCCTTAAGATTAATCAAAATATTAATATAAAAAATATTACCATTTTCACATGCATTCAATTTAAACTTTTTGGTTTGTCTCAAAAAAAAAATTTAAACTTTTTGGTAATTAAAAAAGAAATAAATGTTTTGAGTCCAACATTATTATACTCTTGAATTCAGTTTGTCAAATTTCTAAAACAAAATGGTGAAAGATAATAATGTGGTGATAGATTTTTGCCCTACTATTTTCTTTTCTTTTCTTTGTTTGTTTATTTTGAATAAATAATGTATGGATATCATATGTCATGTTTGTCCCTTTCCCATTATTAAGTTGAATATTGAGAATGGGTGGCCCACTAGTAGAGCCACACGCCATATTATGAAAAAGCTCTCTTTTTTTCTTTTTCTTTTTTGAGTTCAAAAGATGTTTTTATTTTTATTTTTTTTTTATTTCTTTTAGGTCAAAAGATGTTTAAGCTACTGTTCAAAAGCTATTGTTTGATTACTTTGCTCTGTTTCACTTTCACCTACTACTCCACTATTTTAGTATGACATTATGGGTCCCAACATAATAATTATTGAAAATAATTGTCAACTTATCTCTATTACTTACAAAACAGGGTATAATATATGGTTCTTTAAAAATAAATTAATCTTATATCACTATCATCGATTAACACAAGAATTGAAATATCAATCTTAATATCAATATGAAGATTACAATCTTATGGATATAGATCGATGATATTTCTATAAATAAAAACAAATATGTGAATTAACAACCAAGCTTTTTTTTTCGTCAAAAATGTCATAAATCTTGTTACTTATTAAAATTTGTAAATAAATAAGACTTATTTTTTGAATCACAACATGTTTAATATTTTAATTTGGTTATGTAAGTTCACAAATTTTAATCTTTGTAATTCTAAAAAAATAGAATTTGATTTTAAGATTTGATTAGATTATGATAACTAGAATTTATCGAACTATAAATTCTAACTTCACAAAATAATAAAGACCAAATTTATTTGTCTCAAAAAAAAAAAAGGACCAAATTTATAATTTTACCCTTAAGTTAAATATATTAAAGATGTCAATTAATTTTTAATATCTACGTCAAATTTGTCAACCTATCAAGAGATATTTTCAATTTAAGTGAGCTACATGATTGAATAATTTGGCCAACAAAAATAATAACGTAACGACATTAATGTATGCCCATGCTCACCGTCCACAATAGTTTAACTAAAAAAAATGATTGAATGAATTGTAATTTGAATATTTAAATTTTGTTAGTGATTTAAAAGAGTTAAAAGAAGTTACCCCAATGGCCAAGTTGAGGGAAGCCAAGGCAGTGGTACTTGCAATTCTTATTCTATAAGTCTTCTTGGGTTTGACATGGAAGATGAAAGGTGCCCATTGTTCACCTCCTTTTATGTCACATTTCTTCAATTTTGTGTTTGCTGCAATTGAACAATCAAATTGCCCTCTCCCATTTAACAGTATGGTCTGAAAAAAAAAACCATTATTAGTTTGCAAGTTAAGAGGAATTTAGATTCATTTTTTCGAACCAGACTAGGTTACATAGAATCCCCACAAACAAACATCGATTTTTTCAACGGGTTTATCCTTACTCGCATGGTTTCTAGAAAATTCACACTATATGATTGTGCCACTTAAAAGAAATGTACCTTTTATTAATATCATCGATAATACCTATTAATTCTTTTAAGCATTTCTTAACTATAATTTGTTCATTTGGATGTGCTCATGGTGGATTTATGCCCTACTCCTAATTAAACTCAAATTGTGTTACACTGAATTTATTTGAAACCATATAAATGATAATCCCTTTCTCAACTTTTTGAGAGTTGAAAATGATGATAAAGTAACCAATATTTGAACTTTCTAATCAATTAGTTAAGTAACAATAAAGGTAATCTTCTGAAAGTTCAAAATGATGATAAAGTAATATAGAAAAAGGGATGATAAAGTAACAAAAGATTTTTGAAGTTAATTCAAACAAATTAAAAAGAACAAAGCTTGATGTTATGCAAGTGGGTTTTCACACATGATCCCCCTTTATTCATCTATTTATATAAAAGAATCTTTCCAATACAGTGACTTTACCAATCACATACTTAATTAGAACTTAACAAAAAAAAACCCCCATATTTTAAGCAAGGAAGAAAAAAAGTGGAGAATATTTTTCAATATGCTTTCTTTGGTTGGAGTAGAAACTTAAAACTATATATGTTTGATTCTTGTTGTTTGAGAGCTTTTTGTATTCTTAATCTTTTATATACTTGTCATACATAATTGAGTTTTATTAAGGCAACTCATTAGATAATAAAATAAACAGAACTAATATATAATTTAGTTACTTAGATTAAATTTGATAATTTGGTACAGAAACTGAACATAACAATAATTGCCATGTGTACTCAATCTGAAGATGGCAAGTTCAAATCTTCCAATTTTTAAATATTGTTGTTCTACTAAAATAGTTGGTAATCTTCCAGGGGTAAAATTAGAGCAAGGAAACTAGTTGACTGGAGTTTTGCAAAGTTCAAAAAATATTTTTTTAGTTCAACATTTGAAAGAGAAAAATTTTGAATTTTGAATTTATAATTTCTTAATTATTAAATTGTTTATGATGTTACTGGACCAATACTTCTTTTTATAGTTAGAACAAGTTCTTACCCACAAAATTTCTCTTATTTGTTCAATCTCTATCTACTTTTTAAGAAATGAGTGTGACATATAAATTCTTTATTATATTAGAAATTAAGATTAAATATAAAATTTAATATTTAAAGACACTGCAAAATTTTAATTTTAAATAATTAATATAAAATTTCATTTTAAAACTAATGATGAAAGAAAAGAATCATATCTTTGCGAGGTTTTTTTTTAATATGGATTTAATATAAAATTTGATTATAAATTATTTAAATTATAAAAAAAATATTGATTATCTATTTTTAAACCAATAAATTGAGATTTGGAAGCAAATGTACAAAAATGAAAAAGGAAGAAAAACACATATGTCAGAGAAGAGAGAGAGAATATGTGTGGACAGTTGTTTTGTTTGGATAAAAATGTCTATTAATTACTTTTTCTCATGTGTTAGAGAAAGAAAACACACAAAAAAACAAAAAATAAAAATACAGTCTTATAAAAATTAAAAAAAAAAAAAACAAAAACATGCAAGTTGAGTAACCATCCTAGTGAACATAGTAAATAAAAAATTACTTAGAAGATATAGGTTGAATTCATTGTAATGCTTAAGAGAAAAAATAATATAAATGAAGGGGTTTAAAATATTCATAGATATAACAAAATAAAACAATAATCGCACAAAGTTGCATCACATATTCATAACTATTCATAACTACTAAAACAATGTTAATTAGATATAAATATGAAATTTCATTTCAAAACCGATTATAAACGAGAAGAGCGATGATTTGTTACCTGAGGCTCGCCAATCCAACGAATGGGGTTGGAGCTAAGGCCAACCTCTTGTTTGTGAACACTTTGATGCCACCAATCACTAAGCAAAAGGTTGATTTCTTCATCATAATGGAAAGGCTCTTTCCCTCCTAGTGGTGGATCCACAATCAAAGACCCATACAAACCAGCTGATCTTTGCATCCCCAAATGCCCATGATAAAAGAATGTCCCAGGCTACCAAAAAAAAAAAACACACAACCCTTTTCATTAACCATAGTTCAAAATAACAGTATTAATTAATGATAATCCTCGTCTCGAATTTAACCTTATCGACTTCGAATTGGTATACGAACGTTTCTCCAGGGTTAATGGCACACTGGGAGATGGCTGCAGTGCCATCCGCCCACGGAGTCCCGCGTTGGAGGATTCCGTGCCAGTGAATGACAACACCTTCCGTGTGGAGGTGGTTGGTTAGCTCAACGACGACGGTGTCGCCAGCGTTGGCTCGAATCGTGGGGCCGGGGAACTCCCCGTTGATCCCCATGACGATGTTTTCCTTGCCGTCCGGGGACCAAAACATGTACTCAACTTTCCATTTGTAGTTTCTGATTTGGGCTCCCTCTGATAAACTTCCAAACATGGATATCAAAAGGAAGAAGATGGCAAGGAAAGGCCTTCCAAATTTTCCCATCTCAACAAGATGGAAGACACTAAGGAACAAAGAATGATAATGAGGGAAGAAAAGAGAAAGGAACTGGAATTGATGGTGGGAGTTAGCACTTGAGCTTGCCTCCTTTTTATAATGAAAATTTGAGATTTTTAGGGTTTATTTTTTTAATTCTTTAAGATTTGAAATCACAGCTATTAGTGCTGACAAATAATTATGTTGATTAAGTTATTATTCTCTTTGATGATTTTAAGTTGTCTTTAAATTTGAGTGGGTGATTTTCTTTTTTATTTCATTTCTTAAAATTTTACTGGATTTTTTAAAAAATAATTTGTTTTATATTCGTTTTATTTTTATTTTTTTTCTCAAAAAGTAAAAAAGAAGATGATATGTTTTAGGAGACATGAAAACAAAAATTGGAGATGAAGATATGAATGTCTTAAAAAGAACATTTAAATATTAATTAATTTAGAATTATGAAAATGAATTAAAGAGAAGATATGTTTGTTCCAATACTTAATTGATTTTTCTTTTATTATAGCAATTAGAGGTAAGAAATTTAAATTCATCACCTCATGTCACACAACAATTAGTCTTGTTGGCACTTTCAATTGACTGTAGAGCTCTTATTTCCTTTTTTAAAAAAAAAAATTAAAAGTATATGCTAAAGAAAATATGATAAATGAGAAAAGTTTACCAAAAATTAATTAGTGAAAGAGAAATTAGAGACAAACTTATATAGAGATATTCATGGGGTGGGATGAGGACAAGAATGACTTTATCATCCCTATCTCCATTATTCATTTCAATTCTCATCGATTCCTGCAAAATTTACCATGAAATTTTACGAGGAATAGGGTGGGGAGTCACCGTAAAGAAATAATGGGAATCGAGTTTCCTGCCTGGAATGGGGCGGGAATTCAACGTGGGAAATAATGGGGATTGGGTTTTCACGGAGAATTATTTCCTATATAACTTTTTTTTTCTTCTTATTCTTAAATTTTTACAAAATTTTTAAATCTTAATTCAATTCAATTTTTTCAATATTAAAAGAAAAGTTTATTGATTTTTAATTAAATAATTAATTAGGTAAGAAAAATCTTCATCTAAATAAGTATTTTTACCACTTGTATTTTAAAAAATTATATAAAATATGAACAAGACAGGAAACGAAAAATGGGACTGAAGAATATATTTTTCATTCTCATTACACCGAAATTTTTTTTATCCTCACCCACTCTCTCATTCACGGCCTAATTGGTGGGTGGGGTAGTTCTCACCGGATCTCGACTTGATGAAGAAAATGAACCTATCTAAACTTATAGACATATTTATTAAAGAAAAAAATATTTAAACAAATCACATACGCAGAAAAATTAAGAACAAAATATTTAATTTTTGGAGAGAATCAAAAGGTGTGTGTGTGTTTTTTTAATTGTTTTTAGTTTTTTTTTTTTTTGGAGAATCTTAATTGGTTTTTAGTTACAACAATCAAATATAGAAGATTCAAATTTTTAACATCTTGATCGTATATATTGATACTATTAAATTATTATTTTTGTTGGCAAATAAAAAATTATGTTAAAATGAGAGAGACAAAAATTATTTTAAATAAATATCTCAGAAAGATAAAAATTAGCAGTGTCGAAAAGAAAACTTTAGTAAGAGAAGAGGAATGCAAATTTATGTCTGGATAAAAAAATTAGAAAAAGAAATATAATCCTTTACATGTTAATTTAGAGGGAAAAATAAAGTATAAATAAGAATATTTTTAGAGAGATATGTAAATAAATAAATAAAATCATTAGAAGAAAAATGAATTTATGAAAAACGGAAATCTGTTTTAAAAATTATTTTTTGCTTTTGAAGTTTACTAATAATTCCAAAAATAATTTTAAAACAAAAACAGAAAACGAAAAACTCAAATAACTTTTAAAAATTGGAAAATGGCTCCACATACCATTTTTTTTTTTCATTTATAATTATATCATATTTTTACAAGATTACCTGTACTGTCGATGTAGGTATATTTTTTTTTCTTCAATTTTACTTTGATTGATGTTTATCATTGATGTGATTAAAAATTGTTTGTGAGTATTTTAGTCATTTTATATAAAGTGTCCTAACTTTAAGTCATATAATAATTATTTTTAAAATGTGTTCATGATTTTTTTTTTAGTGTTTTTTGTTATACAGATAAAATCTTCTTAAAAATTTGTTCTTTCTACGGTAATAAAAATGAATCACTTACACCAAGACACATCAATTTAAATGTTGATAAATTAAATTATATTTAGGTAGACGACAATATTAGTGAATGAAGTCGACATTTTTGGCTAAATCTAACATTATGTATCAATATTGGGATCATTATTATTGTTTACAGTAGAAGGGAGTACCGTTATTTTTGTAAAATATAAAAACTTGCATAAAAGGGAAAAGTGAAAAGTAAAAAGTAAAAAGTAAAAGTAATAGTGTATCTTCTTACTTTCTTTGTTTCTCAATTGAAAAACCAGTTATGTCAAGACTTATCTACTTTTTATTTTCCCAAATTTTCTCAAATGGCCTCAGTAAAAAAAAGTTCATTTTCATAAGTAGCAATAAGTTAAAGTTGTTTTTAGTTGCAATATCATTTTAGTGTTTGTTTCATTTTGGGCTTGTGTGGGTAAAATTAAAACCCTAAAATATGCGGGGCTGTTTGTTTGACATATTTAGGTAGGCTGTGGGTTAAGGAGTTCTATTGAAGAGTTATATTGAGTAGTTAAAAATTGAGAATTGCGTCAAAAATTCGATTGGATGTAGTTTTTGTGTAGATGAGTTAGAGTTAAAAATGAGTAGTTATTTTTAGTAGTTAAAAAAGAAATGATTAAAAATGTGTTATTTTGATTGATTTGAAAGGAATGATTAAAAATAAGTGGTTATAAATGATTGAGTAGTTATAAATGAATGATTAAAAATGAATGGTTAGAAATGAGAATTATTTTTAAAAGTAAAAATGAGGAAGATTTAATAATAACTCATTTGGATGTAGGTTTTGGAGGGGAGTTGATAACTCCTAATGCTAACTCCTACCTAAATATGTCAAACAAACACCCCTGCATGATTCTATATTAAAAAGAAAGAAAACCAATATGGATTCTCTATTGTTTTTTCATTATTATTATATAATTGTACAAATTAATGACAATGACTTATATATTTTTTTAATTACTGTGAGTGTTCGCATCAATTTATGTGGATATCAATTATTTTTATAAGACATATCTACTTTATAATCTTATTTGTTAAAGAAATTCTTATACACGATTACTATAAATCCAACTTTCAAAATGTTAGTTTTTCAAGACCATTTTAATTTTGAGTGGACGGCAAGATTTTTTTTTTATTTTTTTATTATTATTATTTTTTTTATAGTTAGAAATACTAAATTTAGACAAATAAAAATTTATGAATTGAAATTGATAAGCATCATGGTTGAGATATACCTTGAACGAATTAATATCCTATGATTAGCTAGTCAGGAGTCTTGCTGCATGTTGTTTTAATGGACCTTTATGAATTTTTGGATCTTATCTGTAATAGGGTTTAATAAGAGTCATTATATAAACTCTCATCAAACCCTAGCAGCACCAATGATGTTTATTTGTATTTTGCCTCTCTTTAATAAAATTTGCTCTCTCCTTTGCTTGTGGATGTAGCTAACACAAATTAGTGAACCACATAAATTTGTGTGTGTTTTTCTCCTTTTCTTTAAGTTTATATGTTTTCTATATTTTCGTTTTGGATTGTTGATTGTCGATTCCTTGACGATCATAATTGAGGAACCAAAAAATAATCTTAACTCAGTCTAAAAATAAAGATATTTTAAAATACAAGAGGATCATGTATTCCATCCTCCGAATTCATAAAAAATAAAAAAAATAAATTCATTTATTTTATCTTATTTGACAACATGGATTTGGTTTTCTCACTAATCACGTTTTCGATATTTTATATTTTCATCCTTATCCTCATTAAGCACATGTTGGAATATATATTCAAATTTAAAAAAGAAAACAAATATGAGTATATGTTCATGTATAATAAATTTCATTTTTCTCTCAATTTTTTTCAATTTTTTCTTCTTTCTATTTTGCGACCTAGATGTTAAGAGAAGGAAAAAAAAAAACTTTATCTTGAAGTTTCATTAAAAATAAATAAATAAATACACAAAATTTTTGTTATCAATAGTTACTATTATTTTGCCGGTTCTTAACTCAATACACACATTCAAACAACATTATAAACTTATATACGTGAAGTTACATTATTTAATTGTTTAAAATTAATAATATATAAATTCTAAAAAAAAAAAAACACCAATAATCTTATTGATCATGACCCTATTCTCGTGTTAGATAAGTTCTTGTATAATTAATAATAGTATAATACACGCATGTAAAACTAATAATTAAACAAAACTTGAAAAATGTCACTGTCAAAAAAATAACTTGAAAAATGTCCAAATAAATATTATATTGCAGAATTTAAATTTGAGATAGAAATGAAGTATACCTTCAAAGCCAAACTTTGGTTGAATTATTTTAAGTACAATGATTAATGAACCAAAAATGTTTTAATTTGACCAACATGGAAAGAAATTGACTTAAAAATTTCAGATATGAAAAATGAAAGAATTTTTTTAATTATATTTTAGTGTGAATTTATTATAATATTTGTTCAACAAAGCGATTAAAACGCGTTTGTAGGTTTAAATTAGCTCTTTTTTGTTTTTATTATTTATTTTCAACAAAGAAATAGACGCGTTTCTTACTTTTTATTTCTTTAACTTTCTTTGAGTTTATAGCTGAATAAATAAATAAATAATATATATATTCTTTGAATGTTGGTGGCTAGCAATTAATTTCTTTGTTGGTTTGTTTTTGTTCTTTTTTTAATAGAAAAATACATTCATATTCGTTCCCACGTGGAAAAAAGAAAATATCTCTGATTTCAAACAGGGGAGGCAATCCTGTGTGTCGCGGCACACCAACATTTTTTCATGTCCAAGGATTTTTTTCAAACATGTTACGCTACTTGTTTAAATAAATATAACTTTGGTTAAAATATTATTTTAATTCTTCAGCTAAATTGTTTGTTCTATTTAACTCTTTAGACTTGGAAATGTTCATATTTAATCTTTCAACTAATAAAAAGCTTAAAAATGATTTCTTGATGTTAGAAAACTAACAAAAAGTTATAAAAATGGTCTCTGATTGTATTGTCTTTCATTTGGGTGGATTTTGGATTTTTATAATACACACGCATATATTTTAAAAATAAAAAATCCACAAAAGTTATAAAATCCACTAAAATAAGATGCAAATATATATATATATATACTTACATTTTTGCCCAATAAAAAATTTGCTTCTGCACTAGTTCCATTATTTTAGTGATCTTTAATTGGTGATTTTCGTTTGGTTTTTGTGAATTTTTTGTTTGATTTTTTGAATTCATTTAATATGATTTCCCCCTAATTTTTTAAATTAGGCAAGGAAAAAAAAATTTGATTATCCTTCATTCTATATATATATCTAAAGAAAACAATGAGACATTTTGGTAGTATATGTTTGAATATTGGCAATCAAAGAATAATTAACCCTTCTTTTTGTCCTTTACAAATTTTGGAAACTGAATTTTGGTTGAATATATGTCATGAAACTCGAGAGATAGCATCAAAGATCATTTCTACAAACTTTGGTTAGTTTTCTTTATACTAAGAATCAATTTTAAACATTTGAAGTACTAAATTTAAACATTTCAAATTCAATAAGCTAAGCAAAACAAACAATATAGCTGAAGGAACAAAATGTTCCTTTTCTAAAAAAAAAAAACAAAAAAACAAAAAAACAAAAAAACAAAATGTCATTTTTTGTTTTTGTTTTTTGATTTAGGAATAATATTTTTTTAAACCGTACCAAAATTAAGGTAAAAAGTTATTTTATTTTATTTAGATAAATCAAGGCTCAAATCTCTAGGTGAATATAGGATTGTTAGGGTTTTTGTTTTGGAAAGTTAGAATTACTTATTAATTAGATGAAGTTATAATAATTCGATCTCTATTTTTTAAAAAATAATAATTCAATTTATGCTTTGTTTAAAAAAAATCAATTTATATTTAGGCTTATTAGAGTAGGTTATAATTGTTAAAAAAGTAGTTAGTGGTTAAGCATTATCCCAAGCCAGCTGTGTAAATGTAAATTAGTATTTTTTTTCTGTTACTTAAGCTGTATAAGTACAGACTCAAGGAATAACATTCAATATACAACATTTTCCCCCAATTAGTTTGTTATGGTATCAGAGCTTCAGAATCCATGGCGAATCGATGGATTTGGATGATCGAAAGAATAGGAAATGGAGAAGATGAAATGCAGAAATTGAATCCCTAAACAAAAGGTAAAGGTGAGTCAAAGAAGGAAGAGAGAAGGAAGGCTTGAGATGGACACGTTGGGAAGCCACGTGTTCCTCTCATACCATAACAAACTAATTGGGGGAAAATGTTGTCCGTGAATGTAGTGTTAGCTGAATTACCATCACACAATGAAACTATTAAGGTATTAATCCTTTCCATATATTTTGATATTGATGATTATAAGGGTTGAACTTTTTATTCTCAGTTTTTTTAGAATAATAAATTATGGGTGATTTCGGTTCGGTTTTTGTCGGTTTTGTACCAAACCGACAACCAAACCGATATCTTCGGTTTTCAAAAAATGGATTTGATCCAATGTCCGATAAAGTATAGAATCATTGGTTCGGTTTTTCAATGTCAAAAAATGAATCCGATCCGATCCAATGTCCAATTATTTTTAATATATAAAAAAAACTATTTCTCATATAAAAATAATATTCTCATAAACTACTATTTTTTTAAAGGTTAGAAGTATTTTTAACTTATTCAAAATTATTTAAGGATATTTTTTACTTAAAATAGGAGTGAATTAAAGAAATATTAATGAAAGGGGAGGACTTTATATGAATTATTGACAATATATATATTTCGGTTTGGATCGGTTTTTTAAAACTAAAACCGGAACCGATCTAATATTTTCAAATTACGAACCGATATGTCCAACTTTGAGCTAAATAATTAACTTTTTACCCAGAATCCGAACGAAGCGCCTTAAAATTATTTTTTACTTACTCAAAATTTTACTTCCTTTGTATGTCCGAAGAAATCACAATTCTCAAAAGTGTCCTTTCTATTTACTAATTTGCCCTAAATTTTAATATAATAAATAAATAAAAATTGATGAGCACTAACATGTTTGGATGAGGAAGGATTGTCTAATTTGAATATAATATTTCAGTGGTCGTACGAAAAACATACTTGTAAAAAATTATTTAAAAGAAGAATTGTAAAAAACTATAATTTGATAAATTTGAATGATTTCTTTTTTCTTTTTTTTTTGTGAGAAAGATATTTGAATGAATAGTTATACAAAAAATTTAAAAAAATTATAAGAATAAAAGTTATTTTGAGGAGAGATGTTGAGGAGTTTGAATGAAAGATTGAAAAATGGGATTTTGAGAAATTATTTTAAACAAAGTTTACTCCATTTTTCTTCTCATCTTCCTCACCCATGCTAAAAAAGATGTGAAGAATCCTCAAGCTAGAAGACCATAAGATTAAATTATTAAATACTAAAATCTCCATCAATTAAACAAAATTAATTTCAATAGATTCAGTTATTATTGTAAAAGTAAAATATTATATCAATAGATTCAGTTATTATTAATCAAATTATTAAATCGCTTTTTTTAAACACAAATGTTTAGATTGTCAGAAAATAAATAATTATAATTACTCAACAATAATATTCGTTGGTTATATAAAAAACCAATGATATTCTTTGTATTTCTTTTTTTTTTTTTTTGAGAATCTTTGTATTTCAATTTAAAAAAAAAATTGAATTATACACCTCAGGAAAATGTAAAACTCATGATTTAATCACTAATTACAAAAAAAATATTCATGGTGATTTAATTCAAAATGAAGCAAGACTACTAATTCAAATCAGAATCTTTGTAAAACTTTGTTTAAGAGCAATCAAATTTCTCACAACAATCTCACATGTGAATGAAAAGGTGAAGGGCAAGATTAATTATTAAACCCCCCAAAAAATTGTCCTTTTATTATTTTTTATAATTTAACTACAAGTTTGGGGGATCTCTTAAATATCAAGGGAACACTTGTCTCACTCAATTATTGCTCTTATTATCTTAAAATTTTGGTTTATATTTGAGATATGTGATGAAAACTTGGGCTATTTTTAACTTTTGAGATAAAATAAAACTATCAACATATTTTCCTTTAGGATAGAGATGTGTATGCTGAAATGGCTAACTTGCATATTATACTAATAATCTTGAGATTAAAAGGTTTGATTCCCTTTATCTCACATATTTATTTATATATATATATATTTAAATTACACTCTCAAATGTTATTGATTTTTTTAAAAAATACTCAATGCCTGTTCGGGATGATTTATAGGCTACAATAATATTTAAAGTGAGTGGATTCAAATCTACAACTCCAGGTCTAAGATACATGCTAATTATCATTAGACTCTGCTTCCCAAAATTCTTTTGACCATTAAATTGATTTAGTTATTTCTAAATATTGTTGATGTAAAAAAGAAATGTGTATGTGAAAATGAGTATAATTGAAGATAAAATAAAACAAATCACATATATTTTTCCTTAAAAATATGGGTGCATGTATTAAAATGAATACAACTTAGGCTACCATAAAATTTAGAGTACTTCAAATTAGAGGATTTTCTACCTCTAAAATAAAAATGAAAAGGATGCGTGTGGTGGCATGAATTCATGTTCAATATAATTTTGACAACACAAAAAAAAAAAAAAAAATAAATAAATAAATAATCATTTTCATATATAATTTTTAACGATACCCCACATATAATATTGGGAACCACATCCCTTTTAACTTTTAGGATAATGGGTTATTACAAAAAAAATAATCAAATAAAGAAAATAGTTACAAACACGTTTCTTAATTATTTCAATTAATACGAATATTATATGAAATAGACATAAATAACTTTTTATGTAGAAGTTTATTCAGAGTCGGAGAGGGATAATGAAAAGTTTATTAATAAAATTTCTACTAGTTTAATGTTGTTTGGTTACCTTTTTTAGGAAAGATTCATCCTCAATAGTACTGAAGATCCTTCTAATTATAGTTATTTTGAGAAGAATTCATTTCACAGTGGTCAATTGAGTAGTATAGACGGAGGTTTAGTTTTCAAAGTGTTTTGAAAACTCGATATTTGGTGTGTTGAAATTATGTTATTGGATTGTTACTTCGAGACTTTGCTACCCCTAATGTATATCATAATTTTTATATAATTTAAATTTGTATTACAGGGAAGAAAAGAAAACAAAAATATCTAATTTTAAAAAAAATGAAAAAAACAACAATATCTTCCCAAAAAAGAAAAATGAAGTAGTCGCCAACAAGTAGTTCAATGCCAATAGTATAAACCTAATGATGAAAAAGTCTCCTCACTCTAATTGTTATAATCTAAAAAAAAAAAAAAGAAGAGAGATTGTGTGATTGTCCTAAAAAATTGTAGCATTTCTCTCCCTCCAAATTATCTAAAAAAAATGGCCACTTAAATATTCGAATAATTGCTAAAACAAAATTACAACAATTAATTGTGTTTTAATTTATTTTTTTTAAAGTTGTGTTTTTAACCGACAATGATTCATTGTACATTTTATAATTTGGCGATTATAATTCATCTAATTAAATTGTCAACCTTGACAAGAAGATAGGAGTTCCAATATTCACATATGGTTAAACTACAAAACATATAGGGAATTTTTTTCGTTTTTAGCGTGATTCAACTTGTATATTTCTTTGAATTCAAATAATAGAATTGAGTTTCTTTGTAAAAGTTCTTTTGTTTTTTTTAATTATTTTTTTAAATAATTTTTTTTTTGATGACCCTTTTTTTTTGTTTCTTTTGAGATATTTCTAAACAAATTTGTTCTTTTTTTAAAAAAAAACTTTTATAATAAAAAATCGCTTATTAAATGGGCGTAATAATTTTATTATTTGGTTGCAAACTAGGTCAATACCAGCATCACAAGTTGAATTTGAAAATTGGTATTTGTCCCCCCAATATATACTAAAAAAAAAAAATTAGAAACCGTTTTTTTTTATAAAAAAAAATCTGAGTTCTTTTATTAAATAAAAATGGGTTGGGGAGGATCAAAAGAAAATTCACTTCCATTGCCCAAATTGTTAAAAAAACAAAATTCTTTTTTTTTTATAGATTATAACTTATATATGTGCCACAGTTTCAGACAAAACGGAAATAAGATCTTTATTTGAACTACAAAATTACTTTGCATGTTCAACTTTATGTAGGAAAATATAGATGCAAAAAGAGGAATTTCAAGAAACAATTTACTAACATCTATCACAGAATCGCATACATAATAATTATATGAATTAAATAGGGAGTAAAAGAATTACAACCTTTGATGCGTGATTTCCAAGCAAGAACGCTGGTGCTACCCAGGAGATGTTAGGGCTCCAACTGCAACCCTCCAATTGGTCCACCAGCAATGGAATGATCCCACGTATGCTAATACAGATGGCAGAATAAGAAAATGAGGTAGGATTTTTCTGTCAGATGGAAAAATTAATATGTCGTATCTTTCTCATCTCTTCTGACCCATATATATATTTAGGGCTAGGCCAGCAGAGAAAAACAAAACCCACGTACTCTTAATTTTCCATCCAATATAAAACCTTTTGAGCTTTATATTTAATTCATCCCATTGCTTTATGTGTGACCTCTTAGGAATTAGATATTTTAGTTGTTAGCTCAATCTAATTAGTCTAACTATAATAATTATTCTCTAGCAAGTAATTATTAATTACTAAAATATACTAATTATTATCTCCATAATAATCCCTATTTATATTTAGTAATTGCTGAGATTTGTCTTAGGACACGATTCCTTCAATCTCCCACTAGTCCGTAGACAAGTTAGCACTACTAAATTCCTTAAATCTCTTAATACAAGAATTTGACAACATGATTAACATCTGATGTAATCCATGATGTTTCTCAAATTCTATTCATTGATATCCGAGTTTGAATTGTTAAGACATAGATTAACTTCTTAATCCATAGAGCATGGCCATGCATTTTTCAATTCTTGCTCATCAAGGGGCCCAGATATCAGTCCTATCTAATAGAAGGATCTATCCACTCTAGTATGACCAAAACTCCCACTCAAATCTTGACCAACCCGATCACTGTTTTTATAACCTCCTTTTACAGCACGACGTTTAACAATGTCAAAGTCAAATCAATCTTATCATGGTTGTAATGTTATACTCTTGTCCAAGGAATCCACTAAATACAAAATAATGATTCTACTATTAGAACTTTGTTAGGTCATGTTTCAATATATCACATATATCCATATAAATGACTAGACATCTCCATGTCCCCATAGCCCATGGAGCTGCGCTATCAATCTATTATACGCTAGTTTTTCAACCTAATCACTTATGTCCAACTTAGTGATTTAGACTAGGAACATTTAATGTGTTGTGCTTTTAGTTCACCTTATAGGGTTCCAATTATCAAAACAGTTTTGATAATCCTCTGCAAAAACACAAATCATTTGGAAATTTTATTTAATACTAAACCGATATTAAATAAGAAATAATTTTTATTGATAAACATTTGAATAACCCTAACATTTAGTTTACAATCTAAAGTCATTCTCTCACATGTCTAATACCCATAGCCCTAGTATGACTCTCACGCTTGGGCTGCGGTAATGGTTCAGTTAGTGGATCTGCAACGTTTGCATCAGTTTATCCAATAACAACCAACTCATTATCTTCACCATAAAACAGAAAATTATCCTTAATTCTTCTCAAGTACTTAAGAATATTCTTTGTTGATATCCAGTGTGTGTCACCTGGATTAGATTGGTATCTGCTACATATGCTTAAAGCATGAGCAATGTCCGGTCGAGTACAAATCATGGCATATATGATTGAACCTATTGCCGAAGCATAAGGAACAATACTCATACGCTTAGCCTCATTAGAACTTATAGGACACTAAGTCTTGCTAATCGATTTGCCATGGTGCATGGGAATGAAACCTCTCTAAGAGTTTTCCATGTTGAACTTAGTAAGAACCTTATCAATATAAGTTTCTTGACTAAGTCCAATCATTCTCTTGGATCTATCTCTATAGATTCTTATTACTAGAATGTACTCAGCCTCTCCAATGTCTTTCATAGAGAAACAATTTTTAAGTCAATCCTTGACTGATTCAAGCATGGTTATATCGTTTCTTATAAGTAGTATGTCATCCACATACAAAACAAGAAAGGTAACATTGCTCCCACTTAACTTCTTGTATACAAAAGATTCCTCTTCATTTTTAAGGAAACCAAACTATTTGACTGCCTCATCAAATCTGAGGTTCCAACTCCTAGATACTTGCTTCAATCCATAAATAGATTTTCGAAGCTTGCATACTCTCCCAAGATTAGTTGGATCTTGAAAACCATCAGGATATGTCATATACACATCCTCTTTCAAGAACTCATTCAAGAGAGTGGTTTTAACATCCATCTGCCATATTTCATAATTATGATAGGCAGCAATCGCAAGGAGTATCCTTATGGATGTCAGCATTGCTACTGGTGAAAAGGTTTCATCATAGACTACACCATGAATCTGTCTAAAACCTTTCACCACTAGCCTTGCTTTGAAAACTACAATGTTTCCATCTTTGTCTGTTTTTAATTTAAAAAATCATTTGCAGCCAATAGGTCTCACTCCATTAGGCAAATCAATCACATCCCATACTTGATTCTCAGGCATAGAATCCATTTCAGATTTCATGGCCTATAGCCATTTATCAGAGTCCTTACTCTTAAGGCTTTTCTTTGTAAGTAGTAGGTTTTTTATGTTCCAAAATCAATATTTCGGAGCTCTCCGTCAACAAGAAATCAACGTATTTCTTTGGTGGAATTATCGACCTACAAGACCTACATTGGGGAACAACAAGAGAAGTTTCTATGTTAAATCTAGAAACTTGGCATGAATCATCTCCATGTAGGACGGTAGAAGGTACGTGAATGGAATGCACCACCTCATCCGTTTGTTGCTCTTATCGAACTTCTCAAATCCATACATGTTTACATCATCCGTAAAAGTAATGAAGTAAGTATACCCTCCCCTAGCCAAAATACTCATAGGTCCACATACATCTGTATGTATGAGAGCTAAGAGATCATTGGCCCTTTCCCTTGAACCTGTGAAATGAGACTTTGTCATTTTCTCCATTAAACAATATTCGCATACATCAAATGATTCAAAATCAAAAGAGTTGAGAACACCATCTTTATGTGGCCTAATTGACAGTGCCATAGGTAGGTTGAGTTTGAGTCATTTGATTTATGTTTCTTGCTTTCGATGTTATAGATGTGTGTATCTAAATCTTGAACATACAAACCATATAATAGCTTAGCAGTGACATAAAACAAATCATTCAAATAAACAGAACAAATTCCTTCTTTTATTATGAATGAAAATCTTTCTCAATCCAAAACAGGGACCGAGATCATGTTTCTAGTAATAGTAAGAACATAATAACAATCATTAAGTTCCAAAACTAGGCTAGACGGTAAAGACAAGCTAAAAACTCTCACTGCTAATGTAGCAACTTTTGTTCCATTGCTAACACGTAGTACATCTTGTCCCTTTGCCAATTTTCTACTTCTTGTTATTCCTTGCACATTACTAACAATGTGAGTACCACATGCAGTATCAAATACCCATGAAGAAGTAGAAGTTGCTAAGTTTACTTCTATAACATAAATACCTGAAGTAGAAGTACCATTCTTCTTTTCCTCCAAATATTTGGGGCAATTTCTTTTCCAATGGCCAATTTCGTTGCAATGGAAACACTTATGCTCCGCAACCACTTTTGGTTTGGATTTTAGCTTTTCAGAAGAAGTGGTAATTGGCAACTTTCTTGCCATTACCCTTTTCCTTTTTAGCAGCCCTAGTTTTCTTGAACCCTTTCCCTTTTTTAACCATTAGAACATCCTTATGTTTTTCAGGTTCGTTAGGGATGTTTCTTTCCGCCTTAATTAGCATCCCATGCAACTCTTGCAGGTTTGCTTGTCCCCCTTGCATGTAAAAGTTCATAAACCCATCATGCAATGAATTAAGGATAATGTCGGTAGACAACTCTGCTGGATAAGATAATCCCAATTTTTCCATGTGTTGAAAATGACCAATCATGTTAAACACATAGGGTTCAACTGGTTTTCCTTTCTCTAACTGACATTCAAGGATCTTTTGGTTAACTTCAAATTTCTCCAACCTAACATGACGCTGAAACATAGTTTTTAGTTGCTGGATTATGTTGTATGCATCCATCCCATCAAAACGTTTTTGAAAGTCAGATTCCATACATGCCATCATTAGACATGTGATAGGCACTGAATTGTCTAGGGGAGTTTGCCTAGCAGTTCTCTCAGCCTACCTAGCTCCTTGTGGGAGGGGTTGGGAATTGGGTTATCAAGAACTGACTCCCTTCCTTCACATCTGAGAACGATTCTCAAATTTCTTTTCCCAATCGAGAAAATTGCTTGCATTTAGTTTATCTTTCTCAAGGATTGAACGCAAATTAAAATTGAGTTATTGGTGTTGTTACTAGACATAATATCTTCAACAAAAGAAAAAATGGCAAGATATCAATAAATGTTTATCATAGTAGTGCTTAAAAATAAAAATACTACTAACACTTTATTCAAATTTTAATGTCCCATTTTGAATAAAGAAATAACCAAGACCCCCTTCCTATTATTAATAAAATGGACTTTTGCCCTGCCTTTTATTAATAATATTAGAAGTAAGTAAACTCTTTTACTAATTACAACTCTTTGTAATTCTTGGTAGATAGGTTAACAACTCTTTGTTAATTCTATCTCTTTGCTTCAAAACCCAAAACTTTGTCTATTGATAGTTTTGTTGAGTTAAACCAAACATGAACATGCAAGTTTCATCAAACCTACACTACTATCCTTAGATTAAAAGTAACACCCTGCTTTGGCAGAACCTATTACCAATGATCAAAGGCTTCATAGTTGTTTGTTTAGAAAAGCAATTAAACTCAAAATTATAATTGGAACCCAAGTTCATTATGTTGTTTATTTAGGTGAACACATCAAACAAGTAAAACATCATAAATAAACTTAAATAAAGCATATAATTATAAAACTTAAATGCAATAAATAAACCATGATCATAGTATGGCCCCATAAACCTAGGAAATAACTAATCTTCATGAATCTTTTTGAGCTTCTATTGGATCTCCATTCCTGAACTCATTGAATTCTTCATTGGACTACATAATTTTGGAATTTAAAAAATTATAGAAATCTAAATAACTGAAATTTAAATTACAAAAAAAACTTAACGATGCTCATATCGTATTTAATAAAAAAATCTAATTGGGCCATACTAATCACCACACACATAATAATATCAAATATTATAAAAGTATGCAAAAAAAAAATGTATAAATAATTCCATAAACCCTTCCTAATCAATAAACTTAACACACAAGCCAATTTTCAATTAGGAACAATTAAACAATTTAATATGGAAATAATCTCCATTATTTATTAATTTGCTAAATCAAAAAGTTTTTTTTTTAAACTAGTTAAAAAAAATTTGACTGGCCTAGCAACATTACTAAAATAGAGTCATATCCAGGAAAACAGTAAACACAGTTACATATTTTAGGAAAATTTTTTCCAAATTTTATGGAAACAAAAATCATTCCAGTTTTAATATTACTCAATATTACCAAATAATCATAAAATCTTATTTTTCTAATTTAATCATAATTTCTGAAAATTCATTAACTTTTAATTAATTTTTAGAAAAATAAATATATAAATTATTATTTGGATGAAATACTAATTACCGAAAATTAATCAATTCTCAATTTGATTTTAATTAATTTTAAATATAATTAACACTTAACAAAATTTCAAAAAATTAATTAGCATTTCGGTGATTAAATGCCAATAATCAACAAATCTCAATTTGTGATTTAATTTCATTTAGCAAATTAACCCATAAAATATTCTGTAAGAATCATCAAATTCAAAATTTGTGATTTAATTTAATTTAACAACTAAGCCCAAAAAAAAATTCTACTGTCCACATAAAAAAAAAATTCAAAATTTGTGATTTAGTTGTGAATGGGAATTATCAAATTCTTAATTTACAACATCAAAAACAATATTCATATAAGATTATGCATTTAACTCTAATACCACTATAGGAAAATATAGATGCAAAAAGCGGAATTTCAGGAAACAATTTCCTAACAAATATCACAGAATCGCATGCATAATAATTATATAAATTAAATAGGAAGTAAAAGAATTACAACCTTTGATGCGTGATTCCCAAGCAAGAACGTTGCTACTGCCCAAGAGATGTTAGGGGTCCAACTGCAACCGTTCCAATTGGTCCACCAGCAATGGAATGATCTCACGTATGCTAGTACGGAAGGCAGGGAAGTGTTTCCCTCTCTTACTTTTCTTGGGATGTGGAGGCACAATAAGAAAATAGGGTTAGGGTTTTTCTGTTTGATGGAAAAATTAATTTGTCGTATCTTTCTCATCTCTCTCGACCCATATATATATATATATTTAGGGTTAGGCCAGCAGAGAAAACCAAAACCCACGTACTCTTAATTTGCCATGCAATATAAAACCTTTTGGGCTTTATATTTAGTTCATCTCATTGCTTTATGGGTGACCTCACAGGAATTACATATTTTAGTTGTTAGCTCAATCTAATTAGTCTAACTATAATAATTATTCTCTAGCAAGTAATTATTAATTACTAAAATATATTAATTATTATCTCCATAATAATTCCTATTTATATTTAGTAATTGCTAGGATTTGTCTTAGAACACGACTCCTTCCCTTTATGCATAAGTAATTTTGCAATAATTTAAAAATATTTATTGAATATCTATTGTAGTACTTTTTCTTTTTTGATATTTTGTTCAAATTAGCTTTTTCTTTCCCAATTAGGTTTATCATCCCAAAATCTAAAGATAATGGGTTAGCGACTTGTTCTCTATATCTATGGCATAAATATAGTTTAACCAATTTTAAAAATCAAATGTTTAAAGGCGTGTTTGGTGCAGGCAATAGAATTAAGTTAGTTTCTATTAACTTAAGTTGGAGATTAAGTTAATCTGTATTTGGTGGACATATTATTTTAATCTGGATTAAGTTAAGCTGATTGTTGTTTGACATATGGATTAAGTTAATCTCAATTTTTATTTAACATTTTTTACACATTTTTAAAAAATGTCTACTCTTTAATTTGTTTATCTTGAGAATAGATAATAAATGTTATTTATTTGAAATAGTAACAATATAATATTCATTTGAAAAAAATATATGTTTATCGATACAAATTTTATTATTTATTTCAATTTTAACTTAATATCTATATTAAATTAGCTTTCAAAAAAATAATATCTATATTAAATTAAAAATAATATAATAAATTTTATATTCAATCAACAAATTTAGAAAGACATCTAAATTATATAAAAATTATTTTAATTTAATTACTTAATTACAACGTTGGTTGAAATAAATTTAAAATTAAAAAAAATTATTTAGTACACCATAATTTGTAATATAATAATTTAAAATTAAAATGGTAATTTAAATAGATTGGACTATGTTGGTAAAAGTTATTATGAAAGTGTAAGACTAATTTTCACATGCATTTTAAAATTGTTCTACTTAATTTATTGGTTAATACTCATTCAAATTAAAATTATAGTCAATATAAAAATAACAAAATTATATTCACATATATGTGAATATAATAAAAACTCATTTAGCTACGTATAAACAAGTAATAAAATAACACAGGTAAAATTTCTTTTGTATATAATAATAAATCTAATTATATTCTAAGTTAAAAAACAAGTTTTTTTTTTCATAAAATTAAAAAATGAGTTTTAAAATTTAGTAATTTTTGAACATTTATCTCAACAAAGTCATTACAGTGTCTTATTTAATAGTCAATTAAACTATTTAATAGTGTTTTTTTAATTAATTAAACTAAAGTATCTAAATTGATTCAAATTCTTTATGAAACTTTAGCATTAAACTAAAGTATCTATCTAAATTGATTCAAATTATTTACAACAAAGGAGATCCAAACCGATATTTAAATACCATCGAAATTAAAATAATAAAACAAATTTTTTGGCATATTAGATCTATGCATTTTATATTTTACAAATCTAAAAAGATTTATACAAGTTTTCTCGCTATAAATTTAAGATTGAGTAATTCAATTGTTCATATTCATTATTTCAAATTGTTTGTTAGTTATATTGTTAATATTTATTCCCTCTAAATCTAAAAAAATTCATAATATATTTCTAAAATAAAATTTTGTTCCAAATTCAAATAATTGTTTTTTGAATTCAAATATATTTCCTTTGTTCTCTTGAATCGTTTATTTATTTAAATCCTGTAACATTTAACATTAAAGAAATCATTCAAGTATATATTAAATGAACTATAAAATATTAAAAAAATAATTTGAATAAATTTTTAAATCTAAATGTTAAAGTTAAATAAATTGTTTGAAAAATATAACTAAACATGATTTCAGAAAACGAGGTAGAGAAAAAATATATAAAGATCATTGTTGGATTAGGTGAAGCATTAAATTAATCCGAGTCTACCAAACAAGAATTAAAATGATTAAGTTAATTCGAGTTAACTTAATGCTTACACCAAATATAATCTAAATCTTCGTCTCTTAAATGCCTTCGAACTAAAAAATAAAATAAAATAAATAGAGCAATAATAATTACAAGCAGACATCTTTCAAAATTGTGATTAATTAATTTTAGAACTTGGTGGCTGACCTTTTTTCGTTTGCTAGTTTTTTAATTTTTTACTTTTTAATTTTGCAATGTATTTTATCTACGCTCCAAAGAAAATGAAATTAAAAGTTATATATATATATATATATATATATATATATATATATATAAAAGTCCATCATATACTAAATCTTAAGGATATTGCTAACAAGAGCAATAGTTCATGTTGATTTATTAGTTTAAAATTTCACTCTCTAATATTATTAATTTTGTTTTAATATTTGTGAGCGTTCAAATTAATTACAGTCACATACTATTTTCTTAAAACAATTCATTTGATTTTATAACATTTAATTATTTTAGTAAAATAATATTTGAGATAAGAGAATATGAGCAACGCCTTTAAATCTAGGATAAATGCCAATTATCACTAGACTCACCTCGTTTTTTACTACTAAATTAATTCATGATAATTATTTTTAAATATTGTTGATTTATTAAAAAAATGTGTATGTCAAAATGAGGATAGTTGGATTAGCTATATATATATATGAAGAAAAAATAAAACTAATCGCATATTTTTCTTTTAAAAAGAGGGATTTTTTTTAAAATGTAAGAATTAACGACCTTACATAAAAGACATCGGTATTCTCCAATAATATGAAAGTCAAATATCAATTTTTAAGATTGAATTTATAGTTGTGGGAGTTTTTTTTTTTTTTTTTTCAAGGCCATGAAAATTAAAATGAATTACTATTGATTAAGATAATTAACTTGTTACCGATCCATTTAATAAAAAAAATATATGAATATATTAAAATGAATACAACTTAGGCGAAGTACTTTGAATTAGAGGATTTTCTACCTATAAAATAAAATTAAAAGGGTGAGCGTATGGCAAGAATTCCTGCCCATATAATTTTGTCATCGCATTTTTTTAAAAAATCTTTCACAAGTAACATCATTTCATTTGTAATTTTTAACGAACCCCACATATAATATTGGGACCAGCATCTTTTATAACTTTTAGGATTTTTTTTTTTTTTAAGAAAACTTTTAGTATAAGTTCGGATCTTAGTTTCAATTTGGTCATTACGTTTAAAAAATGAATATTTTTATATTTAATATTTCAATAATAATTAGTTTTGGTCCTTAAATTTGGAGTCTAGTTTCGATTTAGTTTCTATATTTCAAAATTGAACACTTATACCCCTAACATTTTAATAACGCTCACTTTATATCAATTTAAAAATAAATAAATTGACATTAAAATTAAACTAATCATTTCATCAATATATTAGTATTTAAAATTAATTTAATCATAATTTTAGCTAACTAAATATTATATAACCAACATTTTTGTTATCTCAATGACTAAAATCAAACCTGATTAAAATCAAGGGTAATTTGTTCAACTTGAAATATAAAGATATTAAAATTAGACTCTATGGCTGAGGTTTAAAAATATATTTTTCCAATGATTTTATCCAATTTTCTACTTGTTAGAGTTTAATATTAGGAAGTTTTATTAATGTTTAATTATAGTGCCCTTTATCGTCTTTTCACATGTAGGGTAACCTTGTATATTTGTATATAAAGACTCCTCTAATGAATAAAATGGGACACATTGATTCTTTCGACTTTAGCATTTACATGGTATCAGAGCCTTAAGGTTTCTTGTCGCGTTAAGGTTGAGAGAGTCTCGGGTTTGGAGGCAAGACATACAGCCGCCACTGGCAGGTACCCGAGACGTCGTCAGAATCTGTCATAGGCTGTCGTAACACCCTAGTTAATTCTAAATACATTTAAGTGTTTTTATTCAATTTTTTTTTTATAATATTATAACACTCTAGATAATTTTTAAGTATAGTTAGTGTTTTATTGAATAGGCTAATAAATCTAAACTAATTATAATATTTAAAACTCCATGAGATTTAAGGTATAAGTCACCTTGATAAGTTTATTTAGAAATTTATAGTAATAAAAGCTAAATGCAAAAGTTATTTTGAGTTATGGAATTTGGAGTTTTAAAGTTAAATTAGGGTTTATGGATTTAAATGGAAAGAAATTTTACTTACATATTTTTTTATTTGACCACAATTTCTCTCTTTTCTTCATTGAACCCCAACAACCACCACCACCACCTAAAACCCACTTCTTCCTTCTAAGTTTCACGGAGTTAGAGAGGTCCGTTTGCGATTCCAAGACCAGTTCCGTGCTCAAGGAGTTGAGAGTTTCAAAACAAGGTAAGATTCATTGGTTTTCAAGGAGTTTTTTTGGGAGAGGGTTTTGAAACTCGTTTTTTCTTTTGTAGTTTCGTGGAGCTAGGGAGCTCCGTTCGCAAAACCGATATCAACTCCTTGTTCAGGGCGACAAGACGAAAAGAAAGAGGTATGACTCATCCCTTTTCATGGCGGTGCCCCGCCGGCCGCCACCACCTTTCTCCGACAACGTGTCGTCGCACTCCGGCGACAAGTCGTTAGCTTAGTTTTCCAACTTCGTTCGTGCGGTGAACTCCGTTCTAGCTCAGTGTGCTTCGTTTGCTCGCTTCGTTGACTTTTATTCTTGTGTCTATGTTTAGGTGCTCTCGGGTTTTATCGTTTTGATCGTCGTTTAGCTCGCGGGTTCTCGTGGTGTTTCGGTCGAGTCTTCGAGAAGGTAAAAAGCTTCATTATGATCCGGGTTTGTGGCTTAAAGCATGTGAATAGTGGCATGATAGGATTTACGAGAATTGAATGTTGGATGGTTTGTCGTATGTATGCTTTGGTGTTGTTATTCACTGTTTGAACCTATTACTACTCGTTGTAGCATGAAATCATGTATAGCTTGTAAACTGTTAAATCTTTGTTGTTGTTTATCTTGTGATCGTATCATCATTTCCTGATTTGTATCTTTGCTCGTATATGTGATGAACTACTTATCTGTTTAACCTTTTGATCGAATGAATTGCCTTGGGTTTATGCATGTTCTATGTTATTGATTCCATCTATGCTTGACTGTATACGTGCTGCCATGATTATATGCTCTATTTCTTTATGTTGTGACCTAAGGGTTGTTCGTATATGTTATGTTCGCGTGTTAGAATAACTACGCCAGTTATCGTGTTGACCACCTAGATGAGCAGTTAGTTCACTTATTTTAGGACCTGTGGTTGAGTGTTTCAATATCGTGTTGATGTTGTGATACGCTAGTGCCCCTGAGGGACCGAGCGAAGATATGAATCCTCTTTGCTTCAAGACACGTGGTTGGGCTGCACAAACCTACAGGTTGACTTTTACATCCGACCAAGGGGTCAGGTCTCATCCACGTGTCACATTGTGTGCGGAACAACGGGTTCCTTGGTTGTTGAGCACAAGCTGCGAGTCACACCAACCCTCGGGTGACTCTAGTGCTAGTTTTATCTTTTTGTGTGACTCATAGACCTCATATGTTATGTGCATGGTTCCACTAGTTTACCTGTTGTGTATGTGGGAATGGGGGTCGGACAATACCCGTCTGACAATAGCACCTACGACAACGGCATGGTACGTGGGAAGGAGGGCAATCATGGCCTGCCTGACCCCGACACCTACCCGAAGAGGCCACTGGGACGGATGATGGTGTGGAGGAATGCCTGTCAGTGCGTTTGATTGCCCAAGGATTAGGGATTCTGTGTGGTTAGTACCTCACTCGTGGCATTAGGGATTCTATGTGGTTACTCCCTCACCCGAGGATTTGAGATTCTGTGACGTTAGTGTAACTGCCCGGAATTTTTCATCCCGGTCTTCCCGGGAGGCCCAGGGGCATTTTGGTAATTTTGGTCGGGCCGGCAGGGCCAGTTATGTAATTGTTAATTGCCGGAAAAAAATTATGAGTCAATTTGAATGGAATCGGGAATTTTGGTGAAGACATTTGGGCTTGGAAAAAGGTAAAAATAAATAGGGAATTAAATAGCGCGTCGAGTGAAATTCGAGCCAAGGACACGCTGCATGCTAGGCAGGGGGCGCTGCCAGCCGAGCCACTGGGCGCGTTTGTTAATCTAAACGCGCGATCTAATACATATCCGTGTTTTCATACGCTCGGTTTAAAACAGAGCCGGCCGAAGCTCCTTCTCCATTTTCTTCTTCTTTCCTCCGCGATTTCCTTCTTCGACCGACAGCGATTCCCTGCGATTTTCTTCCTTCTCCAGCTCCGATTCGAACGAGTTCGTCTTCCCCAGTTCGAAGGTCGATCCATTTCCGGGCAGCAGGTAAGCTTTTCTTCTTTTTCTTCTTCTCTTCTACGATCCGAGCCCCCTGCTTCCGGGCTTCGTTTTCCTGGCCGTGTTGAGGTGAATTTCTTGATGGGTTTTGTGCAGCTTGCGTAGGAGAGTTCGTCCAACAACAATCAGCCGTCGAATCTTCGCCAATCGCTCGATTTCGGCTCTTCTCCATCGCCCCTGTTCGCGCGGCAGCAGAGCCCTGCTCGCCGAGCTCGCGTGCAGGGCGACCAGCCCGAGCCTCGAGCCTCACGCACACAGCGCGCGCGCCTCCCGGCTCAGTGTCACGCCGCGCGCCTGCCCCCAGCCGTCTGCGCTTCGCCGCCCGCGGCCTCTCTCGCCTGCTTCGCCCGCGCGCGGCCGGCGCTGCTTTCGCGCGCGCATGCGCGCGCCATTTCTTCGCCCAGCCAACGCTCAACACACCAGTTCTTTGCCGCCTGTTCGTGCAATCGGCTCGTTCGTGCGTTCGTCGCGCCTCGTGAGTTGCTCCCGAGCTGAGCCTTGTTTATTTTATTATATTTAGGCCTATTGTGTGATTTTTGTTGTGATTGATAGGTTTTCGGTAGCTAGTTCGGGTTCGTTCGCCATTTAGGTTTTCGTGTCAAACCGTCCCCGACCAAGGTAAGGATTTCTTACCTGAGTTGTGTGGACCCTGCGATATATTATGCGATTGCTGATTGATTGCTTGTTTGTGTTTATTGACATGTGTAGCTAGGTATTCTATTCTTAATTCCCGATTAGCATGATTTTCCTGATTTAATTCTCATGTTAATCCATGCTAGGTTGTTCCTTTCTAGCATGCTCGTATCTGTTTCTTGCTTCGTAGTATCATGCTAGGCTCGTTGTATTCTTATTGAGCACGTATTGGATTTTATGGATTTGTTTGCAGATTGCTAGGGCAGGTTAGAGTTGCAGGTAGATAGCATCATCCGGGCCTGATGCATAAAGTACCTTGCATCCCTCGCAGGGACGTCGAGCCAGCCATTCCGTCCCTGGACCCCGTGAGGGATTAGCTAACCCTACCGGTAGGCCCTGCAATCTTGGGTGAGGGTGGTAGACTGTTAAATGCCCCAACGGTCGGGATGATGACTTGGCATTGCCTCGTCCCCTGGCCGTAGGCATGTCCTTAGCATGTTTGGCGAGAGCCCTCGATTGCCACTGTTAAGGCAAGGACGGCTTCTGGTGTAAGCCTACCACGACCGTTCCTTGGCCCCAGTGCGGTGGTTCAGGTGACATAGTTTACGTGTTCGTGTCTCACACCCCTATGTCGCTGACACCGATCCAAAGATTTAGTTAGGCATGGTGATCGACATGGGCGGCTTGCCTCTGGACCCGACACCCCCATAGTCTGCGCAGTAGCACGCGGTACATGCTTACGCTCATTACAACGCGCCGACCGAGAGAGCATCGGGATCTTGAGCCGTGTACCTTTCGTCGACGATGAGAGCAGTGAGGCCGGGACTTGTTTCTCGTATAGGCGACTTGTGTATTGGATCTGTGGTGTTATTATTATTCCGACTAAGACCCTAAATTGGCATCCGAGGCCCAAGTGTGGGCTAAGCTATGTGCTCTATTCGTGTTTATACTCATAGCTTGCATACATTCATCGAGATGACCATGTATATCGTATTGTACCCCTGGTTGGGGATTCTTCTTGAGTAATTCGTTACTCACCCTTATTATTGTGGTTTTTCCACAGTAAACAAGTTAAGAGACAGGATGGTCAAGGAGGAGCTGTGATCATGGGGCCCAGTCTTCCAACTCGATTTTTGGATTATGACTCTTTATGTTTTATTTTCCCTGAATGCATGTAGCGGGCATGGAGCCCTAGGATGTTTTCTCGAATATTTTGTGGATTCCAAATTATTGTATTTAGACATGTTTTGAATGATTTTAAGAAATCTCTGATCGGAGTATACTTTGGAAATGTATTTATCTGGGAACAGTGCTTGAAAACAGGACGAGTTCGAGGAAATCTGCTTTAGTTTTTAAAGGGGTTATTTTGAATGTTTTTGTTTTAATTGGAATCCAAATCATGTCTGCTTAAGTGTCCTTTACTTTGAATGCATGCATTGGGGTAAGGGCCCATTTAGTGCCCCATTCGGGTCGGTCCCTTACAGTTGGTATCAGAGCTCAGAGTCATAAATTCTGTAGATTGACCTCTTGTTGTAGTTCATTTTCCCATGATCACTAGCACTCCGACAGTCATCAGGTACGCCTAAGTTTACTATTTGTTGTTGAAAAAGGGTTAAGAATTTACAATACCCGTCATCTAGTGTATGCCTTGTGTAGTGTTGTGGAGCGGAGACGAGCAGGTTCTGACTCGTTATTGGTTTGGGTATAGAGCGCCATCATGCCAATTTCCCGCAGTGTGTGATGTATGTTGTGGCTTGTTGTGGTATCCAGATAGATTCGGATGCCCTGGAACATCTTTCTAGAGGGAGGTAGAGATTGAACTTCCATAGGTCAACTGTGGCCCAGTTGATGGTTTTCCCCTAGTGAGAGGGTGGAGGTGCTTTGCCTTGGACTGCCACTCCAAGAGAGAAGTTAGTTGTGGTTGTGCTGATGTGGATGTTTGTGGAGCAGGTACCCGTGTGGACTAGCCTGGGTAGCTCAAGTGTTGATCTTGAGCCTTGTTAGATTATTTGGTTGCCCAGAGAGTGGTTGCAAAGTTGGTAGTCTTCAAGGAGGTTGATGAGGCATCTTTGTGCTTCTGTGAAGTGTGGTTGTTTGCAGCCAGTAAGCCGGAACCCTGTGGTTAAGGGTGCAGCAAGCAGTGTTCCCTTCGGACTGGATTCGTTGATGGTTTCCTCAGTGGTTTGATAGAAGTGAACACTCTTCTTTTGGTAAGCCGTAGAGTAGGGTTAGTTGCTGCATGTTGAGAGAGCCGGCCAGAGTTTGTTGAGCATCATGTGGAGATGCAAGAGTAGGCTGTGAGCCTTTAGCTAGATGAGATGCCTTAGGCATGGTTGTTGGAGTTGAGCCCTTGTATGCCGAGCCAGAGTTCGTGTCACTTGAGGTTGTGACTTTGTTGGCCCCGTTGGTAGTAAGATGTGGATTTGGTAGTAGTGGCACTTGAGGTGCATTGGTTGGTGTGCCACTTTGGCACTAAATCTGGTTCAGGCCTGAGTTTGGCATGGGCATAGCAGATGGTTCTATGCCGTTCGGAGTTTAGCGTACTCCTTTAGCCTTGGATCTATTTATGGTAGTTGCACCTGTGGAGGTCGTGCAAAAAGGGCTAGTTCAGTGGTAATCGAAAGATTTCAAGCGAAAGGATGTTCGAGAGGAGCCAGAGCCTTTTCCCAGTGTTACTGGGGGTTGAGTAAGTGAAGCAGGTTGGCGGTTGGTAAGCGTTAGTGCGCGTGCATCTCACGCTAGTGTTAAGGCCAAGAGATCTTTGTGGTTGGTAGTGCGGTCAACTACCTTTGAGTGCCTAAATCTCAGGAGAATTGAGCATCGTAGAAGCAAGTTTGGGTTCCAGCTGAGGGACCATGAGTTGGATGCCTATGAGGTGTGTAGGATGCCTTGTGAAAGGAGTTGGATGCCTTATGGGTAAGCACCATTGGTAGAGGCTTGGTATAAAGTAAGTTTGGTTTGGCATGGTTATGCTTTGGTAGAGCAAGGTTGCCACAGCTTCGAGCATCGTGTGGAGATGGAACTTTGGGTGTTCCGTTGATTGATTGTATCTCTGCCAGGAGCTAGTGTTGCTTTTGGGAAAAGCGTTTGTTAGTCTTGAATCGCTAAATGAAGGTTGGGAGTTGTGCACACAAGTGTGTTTTGTGTGGTTCGTTCTGTGGCGAGAGTTTCATATCCATATAGGATTTGCTTTGGGGACCTGGTGCTCAGTTCTTGAAAAAGTTGGACTTCAGGAGGATGTGGTAAGGCTTTAGTGAGGTGGTAAGGATACCATGCTCGTGGTATCAGGTTGTTGCTTAGGTAAGATTTGTTAAGTTGGACCTAAGCTTGGTTGGCGGATCTTCTTGTTGATCGTCATGGCTGAGAGAGTTGTTCGGATCCTTCCTTGGGTAGGAGTTATGTTGTGGTTGAGGTATGAGTAGGAGGATGACGCATTCGGTAGCGTTTCGGGTCCTCTTGGTTTCCAAGGAGTTGGAGTTGGCCAGCATGGTTGTGTTGCTGGAAAAAAAGAGTTGTTGTTGTTCAGGCAGTTGGCTGTTAGTCTGTTAGTTGGCAGTGGGTGTCGAGGGTTGTCGGAGAACCCTAGGTTGTGGAGAACCTCTCTAGAGCTCAATCAGGCCCAGATAGTGAGTTTCATTTGGCAAGTTGAAGCCGTGTAGTTTGTAGCCTCGGGTGAGTTGTTGGCAGTCTTGGTAGCCTAGCAAGTTAGTTTTTGTTGGAGTAGAGTCCGGATTGGTTCCGGTGTGGGAACAAGTTGATGTTTGGTGATTGACAAAGGTGTGGATTGGAATTTCTAGATGTCAGTTTGCTCGTGGGGCGAATGGTTCGTGCCCTGTTGATTGTCTTCCTGTTTCCAGGAGGTTGAGAGTTGCCCCGTTGGTATTTGGAGGTTCAATCCGTGGTAGACCCCTGTTGCTACCCCGTGAGATTTTGATCTTGTTGCTTTAGTGGAGCAAGACAAAGGAGTGTATGTGGAGCTCTCTGTTTCTTGATTTGTCCGCTCGTAGGAGCCGTTTCTTTCTGGGTTTGGCGCTTTCGCCGTCCGGTTTGTTAAGGACTTTTTCGCCATAGCCTCGCCTCACTCTCGTCCGACGAGGAAGGGTGTCGAGTTTGTTTGGGACGGTAAGTGTGATGAGAGCTTTGCCGTGCTCAAGCGCGATTTGACTTCAAAGACCAGTGTTGGCGCCTCCGAAGGGGACAGTGGTTTTGTGGTCTACAACGATGCTTCCAAGTTCGGGTTAGGTCAGTGTGTTGATGCAAACGGGAAGGTCATTGCTTATGCTTCCGTCACCAAGCCATATGAGCGAACTATCCGACTCATGATATGGAGTTGGTAGCGCGTGGTGTTTGCAACCAAGATTTGGAGGCATTACCTGTATGGTGAGCGGATCCAGATGTTTACCGATCACCAGAGCCTCAAGTATCTGTTTACTCAGAAGGAGCTGAATATGAGGCAGAGGAGGTGGTTAGAGTTAGTGAAAGATTATGATTGCGAGATTCTGTACCATCCGGGTAAAGCCAATGTTGTAGCCGATGCTCGGAGTAGGAAGACGTCGCACTCCGCGGTGTTGTTGAGTTCCCAGCCCAGATTACGGAGAAAGTTCGAGCGGGCTGAGATTGCAGTGTTGTTGGGTGAGGAGGTTATCGCCGGTGTAGCTCGATTGGATATCCAACCATCGATTTGACAGCGGATTATTGATAGTCAGCTGAGTGACCCGGCACTTAAGATATTGGATGACAGAGTTAGTGCTGATGGAGATTTTGATTTCGTATTTTCACCAGACAGTGGGCTGACGTACAGAGGCCGGTTGTGTGTTCCGGATGTTGCAGGATTGCGAACAGAGTTGCTCTCAGAGGCCCACAGTTCTTCGTTTGCTTGGCACCCCGGGGGTACCAAGATGTATCAGGATCTTAAGCAGACATTTTGGTGGATGGGTATGAAGAGAGATGTTGTAGAGTTTGTCAGTCGATGTTTCACTTGTCAGCGAGTGAAGACACCCAGGCAGAGACCAGTTGGTTTGTTGCAGCCGCTGAGTGTACCTTAGTGGAAATGGGAAGAGATCTCCATGGACTTTATTTCTGGTTTGTCGAGGACTCCGAGGAAGTTCTCTCAGATTTGGGTGATAGTCGATCGATTGACTAAGAGCGCACACTTCATTCCCGGTAGAGACACTTATACCGTGGAACAGTGGGCGCAGTTGTTTTTGGAACAGATTGTTCGTTATCACCGTGTGCCTGTGGGGATTGTGTCTGACCGTGATTCGAAGGCTTGTGTGTTGGATTTCCCGGGCAGTTGGGACTAGTACCTGTATCTGATGGAGTTTCATATAACAACAGTTATCAGTCGACGATTCAGATGGCTCCATTCGAGGCTTTCTATGGTAAGCGTTATGTCGATCTCCGTGTGTTCGGGAAGAGGTTGGTGATAGGCGTGTTTTGGGTCCCGAGTTGCTGCAGCTTGACCAATGGTGCCGTCACGTAAGATTAGAGCTTGTATGTTGACAAACTCAGAGCGCATGTAAGAGTTATGCCGATGTTCGGCGTCGGGATTTGGAGTTTGAGATTGGTCAACATGTATTCCTAAACGTCGCACCGATGCGAGGTGTTTTGAGGTTTGGCAAGCGTGGAAAGCTGAGTCCCCAATTTGTTGGTTCGTTTGAGATTCTGGAGAGGATCGGCAAGGTTGCTTATCGATTAGCCTTGCCTCCGTCATTGTCGGCAGTGCACAGTGTTTTTCATGTTTCAATGTTGAGGCAAGACGCGTCTTGACCCGTCGCACATTGTTGATTTTGAGCCTTTGCAGCTGAATGAGGATTTGAGCTTCGAGGAGAAGCCAGTGGGGATTCTTGCTTTTGAGACAAAGACACTGCGTAATCGTGAAATCCGGTTGGTAAAGGTTCAGTGGAGGAGTCAGAGTTCAGAGAAAGCCACTTGGGAGCGGGAGGATGAGATGAGATTGCAGTATCCCGAGCTGTTCCAATCTCAAACGAACCAACAAAACGGGGCCTTCCCGGGAGGCCCAAGGGCTATTTTGGTAATTTTGGTCGGGCCAGTTATGTAATTGTTAATTGCCGGAAAAAATTATGAGTCAATTTGAATGGGATCGGGAATTTTGGTGAAGACATTTGGGCTTGGAAAAAGGTAAAAATAAATAGGGAATTAAATAGCGCGTCGAGTGAAATTCGAGCCAGGGCGCTGTGCATGCTAGGCGGTAGGCGCCGCCAAATGAGCCATCGGGCGCGTTTGTTAATCTAAACGCGCGATCTAATACATATCCGTGTTTTCATACGCTCGGTTTAAAGCAGAGCCTACCAAGCTCCTTCTCCATTTTCTTCTTCTTTCCTCCGCGATTTCCTTCTTCGACCGACAGCGATTCCCTGCGATTTTCTTCCTTCTCCAGCTCCGATTCGAACGAGTTCGTCTTCCCCAGTTCAAAGGTCGATCCATTTCTGGGCAGCAGGTAAGCTTTTCTTCTTTGTCTTCTTCTCTTCTTCGATCCGAGCCCCCTGCTTCCGGGCTTCGTTTTCCCGGCCGTGTTGAGGTGAATTTCTGGATGGGTTTTGTGCAGCTTGCGTAGGAGAATTCGTCCAACAACAATCGGTCGTCGAATCTTCGCCAATCGCTTGATTTCGGCTCTTCTCCATCGCCCCTGTTCGCGCGCAGAAATAGAGCCCCTGTTCGCCGAGCTCGCGTGCGCAGAAGCAGCCCAGCCGCCGAGCCTCGCCGCACACCGCGCACGCGCCTCGCCCAGCTCCGTGTCACGCCGCGCGCCGTCCTAGCTGTGTCGCTCGCCCGCTCGCGCCCTCGCCCCTCGCCGCGCGCGCGCCACGCGCCCATTTCTCGCTCCCAGTAGCGCCAGCCAGGCCCGTTCTTTGCCCGTTCGTCTGCAATCGGCTCGTTCGTGCATTCGTCGCGCCTCGTGAGTTGCTCCCGAGCTGAGCCTTGTTTATTTTACTATATTTAGGCCTATTGTGTGATTTTTGTTGTGATTGATAGGTTCTCGGTAGCTAGTTCGGGTTTGTTCGCCATTTAGGTTTTCGTGTCAAACCGTCCCCGACCAAGGTAAGGATTTCTTACCTGAGTTGTGTGGACCCTGCGATATATTATGCGATTGCTGATTGATTTCTTGTTTGTGTTCATTGACATGTGTAGCTAGGTATTCTATTCTGAATTCCCGATTAGCATGATTTTCCAGATTTAATTCTCATGTTAATCCATGCTAGGTTGTTCCTTTCTAGCATGCTCGTATCAGTTCCTTGCTTCGTAGTATCATGCTAGGCTCGTTGTATTCTTATTGAGCACGTATTGGATTTTATGGATTTGTTTGCTGATTGCTAGGGCGGGTTAGAGTTGCGGTAGATAGCATCATCCCTACCGATGCATAAAGTACCTTGCATCCATGGCGGGGACGTCGAGCCGTCATTCCGTCCCCGGACCCGTGAGAGGATTAGCTAACCCTACCCAGTGAGGCCCTGCAATCTTGGGTGAGGTGGTAGATCGTTAAATGCCCCAACGGTCGGGATGATGACTTGGCATTGCCTCGTCCCGGCGGCCGGCATGTCCTCGGCATGTTTGGCGGTAGCCCCCTAATTGCCACTGTTAAGGCAAGGACGGCTTCTGGTGTAAGCCTACCACGACCGTTCCTTGGCCCTAGGTGCGATGGTTCAGCCGACATAGTTTACGTGTTCGTGTCTCACACCCCTATGTCGGTGACACCGATCCAAAGATTTAGTTAGGCGTGGTGATCGGACATGGGCGCTTGCCTCTGGACCCGACACCCCCATAGTCTGCAGAGCACGCGGTACATGCTTACGCTCATTACAGCACGACCGAGAGCTCATCGGGATCTTGAGCGGTGTACCTTTCGTCGATAGTAGACAGCCGTGGCCGGACTTGTTTCTCGTATAGGCGACTTGTGTATTGGATCGTGTGGTGTTATTATTCCTGACTAAGACCCTAAATTGGCATCCGAGGCCCAAGTGTGGGCTAAGCTATGTGCTCTATTCGTGTTTATACTCATAGCTTGCATACATTCATCGAGATGACCATGTATATCGTATTGTACCCCGTTGGGGATTCTTACTTGAGTAATTCGTTACTCACCCTTATTATTGTGGTTTTTCCACAGTAACCAAGTTGCGAGAGACAGATCTACCAAGGAGGAGGAGCTGTGATCATGGGGCCCAGTCTTCCAACTCTGATTTTTGGATTATGGCTCTTTATGTTTTATTTTCCCCTGAATGCATGTAGCCGGGCATGGAGCCCTAGGATGTTTTCTGAATATTTTGTGGATTCCAGCATTATTGTATTTAGACATGTTTTGAATGATTTTAAGAAATCTCTGATCGGAGTATACTTTGGAAATGTATTTATCCGGGGAATGCAGTGCTTGGAAACAGGGGGCGAGTTCCAGGGAAATTGTTTAGTTTTTAAAGGGGTTATTTTGAATGTTTTTGTTTTAATTGGAATCCGAAATCATGTCTGTTTAAATGTCCTTTACTTTGAATGCATGCATTGGGGTAAGAGCCCATTTAGTGCCCCATTCGGGTCGGTCCCTTACAGTTAGTCCCTCACTCGTGGCACTCCCTAAAAGGGTCAGGTGATTCTTTTGGCATTGTGTATGCCTTTGCGGACACGACTTGTGTGTCATTGCCTTGACCCGAGGTTTAGGGATCATGTGTGGTTAGTCCCTCACTCGCGGTCCTCTCTGATAGAGTCAAGTGATTCTTTTGGCATAGGTGTACGCCTTGCGGATACGCTATGAGAGTTGCACAGCGAAAGCGTGGCAGGTGACTGATGTAGGTCAGGCTATCCCCGGGGCTTTCAGGTATGTCTCTCTTGATACCCTAATTGAAGATGCGCAGTGGAAGCGTAGTGGGTCCCTGACGTGGGCTAGGCTACCCCGAGACACTAGAGTATGTCTCCGCGAGCACAACGTTGTGAGTTCCTGATAGGTCAGGCTACCCGAGGCATTCATGTATGTCTCCGCTGATGTTGTTTGGCGGGTCCCTGGCAAAGGTCAAGCTACCCCGAGATAATTGTGATTGCCCATTTGGCACGGTATGGGACGTGTCCTACCCGAGGTGTAAGGAACTTGTGTGCTCTCCTCACTCGGGGTGTTTACTTTGAAAATGTTCAGATGATTGCTCGACATTTAGCCGTATCTTGCCCGCGGCTTGCACGCCGTTGTTTGACATTGTTTGCTCGTAACCGGCCTAGGGGTCGAACACGCATGTGTGAGGCACTAAGCTTTAGTTGTCGTATCTTCTAACTTGTTTATGTTTGAATGCTTAACCCCATGGTGGGGATCTTTACGGGGTATATTTTGATATACCCACCCATTACATTTTTAGGTACTGATCCGTTTCGCGGTGGTTGGGCTGGGAGCTGGATCGATCATGGACATGGTGTCGTCATTTCCTTTCCGCATTGTTTTACATCGTGTCAAACTATCAGCTGGTGTTTTCATATTTTTAAACTATCAGTTGGGAGATTGAACTTTATATTTAAACTCTATTGTTTTGAACTATCGGGATCCCGAATCATGTGTTATATGCTTTTCGAACTATTAGCTGTGTTTTTCATGATTTTTCGAGTTTTTCGTTGGAAATTGCATGTGATTATTAAATCGATTATGTGGATTTTAAATGCATGCACTCGTAACACCCCATTAAAGTATTTTAGAAAGTCGGGTTGTTACACTGTTGTTCTCACCTCCTACACCATTAGAAAGCCATTAACTGATCTACAAGTCTATAAATTTACATCACAACAGAGACACAAGTGAGCCTCACCCTCTCATACAAGTTTTTGACACCCGAATCTTGCGAAGGCATGTGTGGGATTGTGAATGAGTATTTTCCGACGATTTTTTTTGGGCTTTTCTCGTTGTTCCCTCTTCATTCTAGTGGTATACTTTTCGTGGTGTTTCAGAGCTTGAAGTAAGGTGTTTCAAGCAATCGTCGGCTATTCGAATTTGTTCGCTAATATGTTTTTCTAGCAGTTTCTTTTCAGATATGTTTTCTCTTATTATTTAGTGATTTTGTCGCTCAATTGAGAGTTTTACGAGGAGTTATTGATGCCCGAGTATTTTGGTGACTTCCGGGTGACTTTGGCTTCTTTTCATTACAATTTTGTTGAGTATTTCAGATCTGATTTTAGTAGTTTAGCTGCTTTTCTTTGTGTTTATGAAAATTATAGGTGATAAGAAGTCAACAATTGTGGCAAAGATGGTTCTGTTAGTGTCGAAAATTAACGAACACAAGTTGAATGGGTCCAATTATTATGCACGACGGTCAAATATTGGTCATTATATTCGGAGTATAGAGATGGACGATCACATGACAGAGTTGCCACCAATAGGTGATAATAAAAAATCTTTGTTACGGGACGACTCAAGAATGTTCCTTCAAATCAAGAACTCAATTGAAAGCGACATTGTTGAGTTCGTTAATCATTGTGACTCAGTCAAAGAGATCCTCGAGTATGTGGAGTTTCTATATTCAGGTAAAGGGAATATTAATAGAGTGTTTGACGTATGAAAGACCCTGTTCCAACCTACTCAAGGTGAAAAATCACTTACTACTTACTTCATGGAAGTGGAGAAAACATGTGTAGAATTTAATAGTTGGATGCCGATTAGTACTGATCCTAAAGTGTAGTTGGCTCAACGAAACAGTGCTTATGATGAGTTTCTTAGTTGGCCTTTCCTCAAATTATAACATGGCTAGAGATCAAGCTCTCTCAAGTTTTGATATTTCATCATTGGAAGGAGCTTATACTCGAATTCTTAGAATAGAGAAGCCATAAGTCGTTTTGTCATCTGACTTTAACAGTGCCTTAGTTTAACAGACTAGTGATTATAGGAGCAGCAAGGGAGTTCGATCGAACATTAGGGCCAACGGGGCTCGAATAACAACTATAACTCTTATGGAAATTCCAATACTCTGCAGTCGAATTCGAATGTGGTTTGTTATTACTGTCACAAACCTGGCATACGAGAGTGTCAGAAGTTGTTGAATAGGGAACAAATAGCTACAGTTGCAAATGTTGTTTATACTATTGAAGACTTGGGACAGTCTATTACGGTTTGTGCAGAACAGTTTGCTAAATTTCAGCAGTATCAAAAGTCATTGACCACATCATCTACCTCTATTACTGCCATAGTCGAGACACGTAACACATCTAAATGTCTTCTTTTCTCGTCCACACAATGGATGATTGAATTTGGCGCTACATACCACATGACAGGTAATCTCAGTCTATTCTCTAAATTTTTCTCGTCCACATCTTCATCTCCAATTACTATAGCTAATGGAACCGCTAATCAAGTTTTAGTTCAGGCACCGTTAATCTTATTGACTCAATCTCTTTGTCATATGTTTTAAGTTTGCCACCAATTCTCTTTTAATTTGATTTCTATTAGCAAACTCACTCGTGATATTCACTGTTTTGTGTCCTTCTTTCCTCGCTATTGTTTGTTTCAGGAGCTTACGCCAAAGAGGACTATTGGTAAAAGGCGTGAATCTGGAGGTCTTTACATTTTTCATTTGTAAAGGCTAATAATTAATAACTTAAATGACCATAAAAATTTTCTTTTCTCATTACATTTTTATTTATTACTATTATTTTAATATGTATTAAGGGGAAAAGAATGTTTAATCTCTAAATTTGGGTCTAATTTATATCAGACACATGTTTCACAATTGAATAATTTTAGTCATGATATTTTAATAAATTCAATAATTCTCAATTTTCATCATTGAGATAGAAAAATCGTTAAATAAATAATGTAATGTTGATTAGACTAATATTTTAAATTCCAATATTTTGATCAATTGATTATTTGAAAATAGACCCCAAGTCTAAGAATCAAAAGTGAACATTATTAAAATATAAGGAATGAAAGTGTTCATTTTTTTAATACAGAGTTCAAACTGAAACTAAACTTCAAACTTTCTAACTAAAAGCATAATTTTCCCAAAAATAAAATAGTTTATTTCAATAAATAAATAATCAAATTAAAAAATTTAGTTACAATCACGTTTCATAAATATTCCAATAATTACCAAAACAATATTACAATAATTAGTTGTTTTTATTAACATACAATAATTCATTGTACATCTTATTTGGTGATTATAATTCATAAATATTCCAATAATTACAAAAACAAATATTACAATAATTAGTTGTTTTTATTAACATACAATAATTAATTTTACATCTTATTTGGTGATTATAATTCATATAGTTAAATTATATATTCTTGATAAAAAGATTGGAGTTCCAATCTATACATATGGTTAAACTAAAACATATAGGAGAAAAGTTGCACATGCAAAAGTAATTTTGTAACAATTTAAAAATATTTATGACATATCTATGGCACCGCAAGCATAAATATATATAGTTTAGCTAATTATAAAGATCGAATATTTAAATCTCCGCCTCTTAAATGTCTTTTTTTATCGAATGGATCAATGTCACAATAGTTTTATTGTTTAGTTGTAAATACAGGTTTGACCCTGAAAATTGATATTTGTTTTTCTGTCCTAATATATATTAAAATAAATAGCTGGCCTCTTAAATGTCTTCGAACCAAGTAAAAAAAAAGAACAATAATAATTAGAAGAAATTATCTTTGAAATTTGTGATTAATTATTTTTTGTAGCCTATGTATTTTCTCTAGCCTTCATAGAAAATTAAAAAATACAAAAAAAATTATAAATCCTATCATGAACTTTTTTTTTAAGTAAAAGTTAAGGAAGAGAAATTATACAAATACTGATTAAATCTATCGTAAACTAAATTTTAAGGACATCATCAATAAAAATCATAGCTCTACTATATTAATGTATATATATGATCTAAGGAGATCATGGTTTGATCCCTACTCTATATTATATTAGAAAAAAAATAAAATAAAATCGAAAGGGATGATTGGATTAGGAAAAAAGAAGAGGTAGTGAAGTAAGATTGATGTCAAAACAATATTTGGGAATTAATGTTGGTAAGAGTTATTTTTATTTTTATTGTTTTGAGAATAATATTGGTAGGAGTTTATATATATAATTTTTTACTTTATTTTAGATTTTTATCTTAACAAATAAATATAATTGTAATAATCTAGTCAATAATTACTTTATTCAAAATAATAAAAATATTTATTGATTAATCATACTAATTAAAAAATAATAATAAGTTGATTTTATTTATTTATATTTTTTAACATGTAATTTCTATTAAATAGTGATTTTTTTCATAAAAAAATTTGATTGATTAATCCTACTATTTTTTTTAAATAAATAAAATAATAAATTGATGTTATTTGTTTTTTATTTTTAACATGTTATTCCTAATATTAATACTTTCCGTCTCATTTAAATATTATTGTATTGTAAGTTATATATAGGTTTAATATATTTTATTTCATATTATATTATTTAATGGATAAAATGTCTGGTCATCAACCATCTTGCTTTTATAATATGAATTTCATGACTTGTTTTTTTTTAAAGATTAATTCAGTAACTTTTTTTCCTCAAAAAAAAAAATCAGTAATTTCGGTGTTTGTTTGGATGAAATAATTGTTTGGTCAAAACTTTGTTCGTAGTCGGGTGTTAGAAGAAAAATATTTTTTCATATTTATTATAATTGTAATTATTTATTTAAATTTTTATCTATATAACTAAAATTATAATTTAGCTATTTGGAACTCAAATATTAATTAGAATTTTTTCAATTGGAAGAACGAACACGGTAGTACCATGTATAATTAAATGAAAGATGAAAGAAAGACTCTCCCCAAAACTCTTTTCTTGCTACTTACTTTTACATTGGGATCATTACTATCGAATTCCTTACAAACTAATGGATGTAGGCAAATAGCACACTAAAATAGATTGAAAGGTTGGGATGCCTAACCTATGCAAATTAGGTGCTCTATTTAATAATACGAGATGCCCTAACATAACTTCCTAAAGTATTCCCACACAATGTGTAACGACCCGACTTCCTAAAATACTCTAATGGGGTGTTACGGGTGCATGCATATTAAAATCCTCAAAACCAATTTCCTAATCACATGTGTTTTTCCAACAAAACCTCATAAAACATGAAAACGGTGTTCATAGTTCGAAAACATACAAACAGAGTTCGGGATCCCGATAGTTCAAACAAATACAGTTCAAAGAGTTTAAAACGTAAAAACATATGGTTCAACAGTAGTAAACAATGCAAAAAGGAAATGTCGACACCGTGTCCATGATCGATCCAGCTCCCAGCCTAGCCACCTCGGAATAGAGCAGTACCTGAAAATGTAAGGGGTGAGTATATCGAAATATACCCAATAAAGAGCCACACCATGTGGTTAAGCATGTAAACAGAAACAAGTTAGAAAATATGACAACTGAAGCTAAATGCCTCGCTCATGCGTGGTCGGCCCTCAGGCCGGTCACGAGCAAGCAATGTCAAACAGCGGCCTACAAGCCGTGAGCAAGTTATGGCTAAATGCCTAGCAATCATCTAACCAAGGTCAGAGCAAAGACCCCGAAGGAAGAGAACACATAAGTTCCCCAAACCTCGGGTCGGACATGTCCCATACCATGTCCTAAGGGAAAATCACAATTATCTTGGGGGTAGCCTGACCTCTATCAGGGACCCGCCAAAGTGCACCAGCGGAGATATGCCTCGGGTAGCTTGACCTCTGCCAGGGACCCATAACGTTGTGCTCTCAGAGACATACTCTAATGTCTCGGCGTAGCCTGGCCCACGCTAGGGACCCACCAATAAAGTCATCAGACCCTGTCGGAGAGGGCCACAAGTGAGGGGAACACATCATCCCTAAACCTCGGGCTAGGGAATAAGCACACAGAATCCCAAATTCTAGGGCTGGGGATTAAGCACACAGAATCCCCAAAGCCACGAGTGGGGGACTAACCACATAGAGTCCCTAATGCCACGAGTGAGGGACTATCACACAGAATCCCTAAACCTCGGGCAAACAGGCGCACCGACAGGCATTCCTCCACACCATCATCTGTCCTAGTGGCCTCTTCAGGTAGGTGTCGGGTTCAGGCAGGTCATGACTGCCCTCCTTCCCACGTACCAGGCCGTTGATGTAGGTGTTCGGGTCAAGCGGGTCATGTCCGGCTCCCCTTCCCACGTACACAACGGGTAAACCTGTGGAACCATGCACACAGCAAATGAGGTTCTACGAGTACACACACAGAGATAGTAACTAGCACTAGAGTCACACGAGATCTAACCTAGCCTATGCGAGCGCACCTGGCCCACCCAAGGGTTGGTGCAACCCGCAACGTGTGCCCACAACCAGGGAACCCATTGTTTCGCACACAAGGTGACAAGTGGATGAGATCCAACCCCTTGGTCGGATGTAAAAGTTAACCTGTAGGCTTGTGCAGCCCAACCACGTGTCTCGAAGCAAAGAGGATCCATATTCTCGGTCGGTTCCTAAGGGGCACTAGCGAGTCACAACAACAACAAGATATCGATCATGCAATCACGAGTCCCAAAATGTGTGAGCTAGCTGCTCCTCTAGGTGGTCAACACGGTAATCGGGCCTAGCTATTCTAACGACAACATAACATAAACGGACAACCCTTTAGGTAACGAACAGAGAAATCGAGCATAATCATGGCAGCACGTGTAGAGTCAAACAAGGATGGAGTCAACAACATAGAACATGCATAAACCCAAGGCAATTCAGTTAAGCAACAGGTTAAACAGATAAGCAGTTCATTGCATATACGAGCAGAGATACAATCGAGAGATGATGATACGATCACGAGAATACACAACAATAGAGATTTAACCATTTACGAGTTATACACTATCTCATGCTACCACGAGTAGACAATAATAGGTTCAAACAGTAAATAACAACACCAAAGCATACATGTGTCAAGTCATCCAAAAATCAATTATCGTAATTTCTATCATGCCACTATTCACATGCTTTAAACCACAAACCCAAATCATAATGAAGCTTCTTACCTTCCTGACGACTCGACCGAAACACCACAGGAACCCACGAGCTAAACGGCGACCCGAAACAATGAAACCCGAGAGCACCTAAACACAAAACAACGTCGAGCGTTCGTTATGGACAATCTAAACAAGCCATAAAGGAGGTTAACATCATGAGAACGAGGGGAAGCTACTGCCCGAAAATGCCTCGCCGGAGCATGGCGGCGGCGGCGGTGGCGGCGTGCCATCACGGAACGTGACGAGCCATACCTCGTTCGAAGGTCTCGAGCTCAGGATCAAGGATTGGGTCTCGGATTTTCAAACGGACTTCTCTAGCTCCTGGAAACTACAAAAGAAGAAACAGGTTTCAAAACCCTCTCGCCGGAAAACTCCACGAAAACCAACAAATCGTACCTTGTTTCGAAGTTCTTGACTCCTTGAGCACGGATCTTGTCTCAGAATCACGAACGGAGCTTTCTAACTCCGGGAAACTAAGAAAGAAGAAACGGGTTTCAAAACCCTCTCGCCGGAAAACTTCATGAAAACCAACAAATCTTACCTTGTTTCAAAGCTCTCGACTCCCTGAGCATGGATCTAGTCTTGAAATCGCGAACGGAGCTCTCTAACTTCGTGAAACTGAGAAGGAAGAAGTGGGTTTTTGGTGGTGGTGGTTGATGGGGTTGGATGAAGAAGAGACAGAAAAGGTGACCAAATAAAAAAATACATAAATAAAACTTTCTTTCCATTTAACCCATAAACCCTAATTTAACTTTAAAACTTCAAATTCCATAACCCAAAATAATTTTTGCATTTTAGCTTTTATTACTATAAATTCCTAAATAACTTATCAAAGTGACTCAGAGCTTAAATCTCATGGAGCATTAAATAATATAATTAGTTTGAAATTTATTTGCATATTCGATAAAACACTAACTATACTTAAAAATTATATAGAGTTTTATAATATTATAAAAATAAATTCAATAAAAATACTTAAATGATTTTAGAAAAACTAGGGTGTTACACAATAAATTTTTTCCCCTAATTTTACTCTTAACAACACTCCAAATTTCGATATTCCTTTTTATTTCTCCTCAAACCAATGGCATTTTCTTTTGGAAAACTTAGCTATTATTAGCCTGATTTTGGGAAATCAATTCTATAAAAGTTATCCATTCCATCTCCCTAAAAAAATTCATAAACGAGCGAAAAAAACATTTTTATTATAATTTATCTTTAATTTTCATAATTAAACATCTAATTTCTAATTCAAATTATTAAATTTAATAATGATAAACTAATCATAAATTTAAATTATATATTTTCTTTCAAATTTAAACTTTCATGTTGAAATAATTTTGATACAACAAAAGCGAAAAAAAATTTCTTTTCCATTTCTTTTAATTTTAATTTTTAGAATGAAAATTTTAATTTCTAACCTAATTTTCAAATTAAAAATATCATTCGATTTAGTGGAAATAAAAAATTTAATTTTTTTTATTTTACAAATTTTTTTTTTACCATTTCTTTTATTTTTTAAACTTTATAATTTTAATCTAATTTTACAAAATATATAAATAATTTTTATAATTTTATAATTTTGATATTTATAAATAAAGTTTGTAAGTTCTAAACCAAATCGTAAATAATAATCATAATTCAATTGAGTAACAATAAATAAAAGTTAAATCCCACGAAAAAAAGGTTAGAATTTGAAAAATCAAAAAGAAAAAAAGAGTTAGAAGTTAGAGAATGATTAGATAAGAGTTTCATGAAATATTAATGAGGAGTTGAAGAAGAGTTAGCGATGTATTAAAAAACGAACTAGAAGTTGTGGAAATGTCAACTATTTCCCCTCGGAATCACGAGATGGAATCTAACCTAAAAGTAGACCCTGTTTCAAGAAACCCATTCTCCTAAAACCCAAGGGAAGGCCCTAAAGACAATGCACATGGTAGGGTAGGGTAGGGTAGGGTTTGTAAGGTTGGGACCTTAAAACGACCTAATCTTTCTTCCTTCATTATCTTCATTTTTTTTATTTTTTTCTTTTTAGTTTTAAAAATAATATATATATTTCACGTGAACAAAGAGACTGACCACACTTTAAATTGAACTATATCAAATAAGTTTGGAGAGTACGAAAATTTGTAATGGAAAAGGTGTACATTACAACCTTTATTTGAATATCTATTGGTACAATATAAAAATTTGTTCATTTATTTTTCTCCATTATCATGTGTGAGTGATTTTTTGTTGTTTTCTATTTGTTTGCTCTTTCTTATCTCTTTTCATTGTCTTGTGAATGAGAGTGCATGGTCCCTTTTCATTGTCATGAGTAGAGTGATCTTTAAAATATTTAATAGGGTGACACAAGAGGAAAACAAGGGAAAGTTTGAGAGATTTTCTTTGATTTCAAATTCATATATCTTTGAATTGTAGAGATGAGTCCAATAAGTTAAATAAGTCATATATATATGTATTTTTTTAAAAATAAATCAAACAATGTAAAATTATTAAGTATAATAGAACTTACCCTTCCAATTTTTAGTAAATGTGTCTTGCACACTTAGGCTATCCAAATAAAAGAGACAAAGTTGGAATTTAATTTCTAGACAGATAATCATCATAAATTGAATTAATTAATTTTTTTTTTAGATTTTAAGTTCTCTTTGATCACTACATCAATCACTTTCTACCTCTTTCTCACTTAGATTCGAACCTGCAACTTTTTGTTCATGGATATAAGCCAAATATTTTCGTGGCCACGAAATCATATTGAAATTTTTTTTTTAATTATTTTTTTTATATCCGTAACTGTTCAATTCAGCTTGCGAGCACCTCGACTAATATCACGGGACATGCCTTTCTGATTCTACAACATTTGGTTGTAAGGAAATGCGTAAGAAATTAATTCATAAGTAGATGAACATTATAGGTTGAACTTATTACCTTTAGTACCCCGAGGTCTTTTTTTATTACTACCTAGGCCACTCCATAACAATTCTTATATTGAAAAGTGAAGAGACCTTTTACCAATTTATGAGATAAGGTAGTTTACTCTTTTCAATTTTAATATTCTACACTCCTTTCACTTTTGTTTATAAGCTGGGTAAATTTGTACCCTCATAAAAATTTAATGATCAATATAAAACAAATTAAATTTAAGTAATTAAAGCATCACTATCGATAAGAATATTCAATGACATGAAAATGTTTCTTTACGATCGAAAGATTATGAATTTGAATACACTCTCAATCATAATTATTGTTCTAATAATAATAAAAAAAAAGGGGTTAAAAAAAACTTTTATATAAGTGGAGATTGGAAATTCAAATTTCTAGGTGGCGTTTGATTACTTTTTAATTTTTGAAATTTAAACTTACAATATTTATTTTATCAAATATTTTTTTTACTTGGATAACTACATCTTATTTATATTTTTAGAAATCAAACCAAAATTTAGAAACAAAAAACTAGCTTCCAAAAATTTATTTTTATTCTTAAAATTTGGTTTTCACTTAACTTTTTAAAGATAAAATAGAGTAGGAATGATGAAACATATTGTAAGAAATTTGAATAAAAATAAACTTAAATTTCAAAAAAAAAAAATTAAGGTCCTGTTAGATACCATTTCATTTTATTATTTTTTTGTCTATTTTTTCTATTTTTGGTTTTTAGGTTTTTATTTAAAAAAATAAAAATCGTATAGATTTGATAATCGATTTTAATTTTCTGTTTTTAAAAATTAAAAACTAAAAACATGTTTAATAACTATATTTCAAATATCACATTTTTGTTTTGATTTTTTAAATTTTTTACTATTTATTTTTTTATATTTTCATGCATTTTTAAAAAATGAAAACAAATTTTTTTTTTCTAATTTTTTTTTAATATTTTTAAAATTTTAAAAATAAAAACCAAAATCGGTTAATAAACAAACATTTTTTCAAAAAGTTAAAAACACTAACAAAAAACATATAAATGATTATCAATAAAGTGCTCACTTATACATCTATAAATCCAAAAAAAAATGAACGAAAAAGTCAAAGATGGGTTGGAAATTCAAACTTTCACTTTATACATTTATAAATCCAAGAAAATGAACTGTAAGTAAAAAATGCTTTGAAATTATAAAAAAATTCGTTTGATAACGATTTTTTTTTTTATTTTTTATTTTTGAAATTAAAACTTATAACAGTCAACAACTATCTTATCATAACTTTTTTTTTATTTTGATATTTTCATCTTACCTATATTTTAAGAAATATAATTAAAATTTGAAAAAAATAATAATAAAATAAAAAGTAGCTTCCAAAAGCTTATTTTTGTTTTTGAAATTTAGTTAATATGCATCTACTTTCTTGAGGAAATATGGATATATCGTAGAAAAGATGGAGCATATGATAGGAAATTTTAGTAGAAATAGACTTAAATTTCATAAACAATAAACAAAAAACGAAATGGTTATAAAAAAGAGCCTAGACTATTTGAATTATACTTACTATGATCAATAGACGTAAAAGGTATCTATATTGATTTGAAAGATGTTTTTTAATTACTGCGATGAAATTGACATCCCTTTTAATTTTAGTACACTAAGCTATGAATATGAATGAAAAAATGAATTGTGAACTCTCTTTCTTTCACAATCAACCCGTAAATTTTCAACATGTTTTGATGCTTTTGAGAGGCCTTTGAGTTTGATCTTGATTAAATACTTCTTAGACAAAAAAATAGTGATAATTAAAGTAGTGTGCTGTCGAAATAATTGACGATAATAATGGAAGAAACTAATGACGACTAAATTATATTAGAGAATTCAAATTCCTAATTTAATTTTTAATTAAAAATTATTTAGAATTGATAATTTTATAATCATATATATATATATATGGGACTTTTGCATGTATATTACAAAATGGTTAAAATATTTCATGAATAGCACAATAATGAAAATATTTGCACATATAGCAAAAATGTAAATTGATATGCTTCCATATTGATTGATTCTGTCGATATAGGTCAATAGAATCAATTACTAATAAATAAAGTAAATTGATAAACTTCCATCAGATTCTATCAATAAAGACTGATAGAATCAATTACTCATAAAATTGATGAACTTCCATCACTAGAGAATGATAGATTCTATTAAAGTCTTCTATAAAAAAGATAAATAAATTTTTTTTACAAAAATGGCAGAAACTATAAATGAATTATTTTTAAAAATGTGCTATAATTGTAAACTGTGGTAAAAAAGTTGTTATACAGTGCAAATTCCCTATATATATATATATATATATATATATTTGTTAGCTAAGTTATATTAGACAATATTTTATAATACTAGAAAATCATAGCTTGCGTAAAAATTATAATTCAATTCAACTATTCTTTATTAAAATTAATAACGATCTTTAATTAATAAATAATTATATTAAAGAATAAAAAGTGAATGGTTAAATAAAATTTAGTATGATAAATGAAAATTTCTTGAACTATAAAATTATAGTTTTAATTTGATTTTTCTAATAAAAATTCTTACCAATAACACTTCATTTGATACTTTAATTAATTTGAAATTTTGTTTAACATATACTTCTTTTTTAAAATGAAAAATATAGTTGGGTTAAACATATCCAACTATGATTAAAAATTAAAATAAAATGTAAGCAATGTATTAAAAATTTAAATTATAGTTTACCAACCATTAAAAACCCTTCGAATTAATTTGTACTAAAAAAAAAACAAAAACAAAATTGAAACTCTCAAAAAAAAAAAAAAGCAAACTAGTTGCATTCTTTTTTTTTTTTTGAGGTTACAACAATTGGAGGTGGGGGACTCGAACTCAAGACCTCATACAGTAGTGCCGCTGAGCAACTGCTCATGCTAGCAAACTAGTTACATTCTTCATTCCCGGGTACGAGTGTAATATACATTAATTTTATAAACTTTACTGGCATGTTTGAAATTTTAAATTTTGTCAAAAAAAGTCCAAGAACTCTTCCTTTAATGAAAACAATAATAAAATAAAAATGTTAAAACTATTTAGTAAATACAGCTAAAAAGAAAAGTAAAATTGAATAAGTGAAAAATAGAAGTAATTAAATAAGAAGCTAGTGAGATGGTAATTAAATCCTAGAGGTCGTTTATTTGACATATCTAGGTAGGAGTTAGTCTTAGGATTTATTAACTCTTTATCGAAAACCTACATCCAAACTGAGTTTTTATTAACTCATCAAACCAGATATTCAATTGCGCTACCGACTCATTCGATAAATGTGGAGTAATTTAATGTCAAGATTTAATTAGTTGTTTTTAATTACTTTTATATTTCAATCTCATTTGTTTCTTATTCTAAAATGAATTGAAATAATATATCAAGGAAAAGTTACTCATATTCTACTCAATAAAATAAACATAACTTACGAAAATAAACATTTGATTGCAAATGCATTCTAACAAACATGGTTAGTATAGTAACAATAAAAAATAAATAGTAACTAAAAAATCTAAATTCCTAATTATACATCTATTCTTTATGTAACACCCTAGTTAATTCTAAAATCATTTAAGTGTTTTTATTGAATTTATTTTTATAATATTATAACACTCTAGATAATTTTTAAGTATAGTTAGTGTTTTATTGAATATGCTAATAAATCTCAAACTAATTATATTATTTAATGCTCCATGAGATTTAAGCAACGAGTGACCTTGATAAGTTATTTAGAAATTTATAGTAATAAAAGTTAAAATGCAAAAGTTATTGTGGGTTATGAAATTTGGAGTTTTAAAGTTAAATTATGGTTTATGGATTAAATGGAAATAATGTTTCATTTATGTATTTTTTTTATTTGATCACCTTTTCTCTCTCTTCTTCATCCAACCCCAACCACCACCACCTAAAACCCACTCCTTCCTTCTCAGTTTCACGGAGTTAGAGAGCTCTGTTTGCGATTCCGAGAACAGATCTATGCTTAGAGAGTCGAGAGCTTCGAAAAAAGATAAGATTTGTTGGTTTTCATGGAGTTTTCCAGTGAGAGGGTTTTGAAACCCGTTTTTTCTTTCGTAGTTTCCCGGGGTTAAAGAGCTCCGTTTGCGATTCTGAGACCAGATCCGTGCTCAGGGAGTCGAGAGCTTCGAAACAAAGTAAGATTTGTTGGTTTTCATGGAGTTTTCCGGCTAGAGGGTTTTGAAACCCGTTTCTTCTTTTGTAGTTTCCAGGAGCTAGAGGAGTCTGTTTGCAAATCCGAGACGTGTTCCTTGATCCTGAGTTCGAGACCTTCGAAACGAGGTATGGCTCGCCTCGTTCCGTGATAGCGCACCACCGCCGGCCACCACGCGCCGCCGCACTCCGGCGAGGCATTTCCGGGCAGTAGCTTCCCCTCATTCTCGTGATGTTAACCTCCTTTGTGGCTTGTTTAGATTGTCCATAACGAACGCTCGGCGTCGTTTTGTGTTTAGGTGCTCTCGGGTTTCATCAGTTCGGGTCGTTGTTTAGCTCGTGTGTTCCCGTGGTGTTTCGGTCGAGTCTTCGGGAAGGTAAGGAGCTTCATTATGATTCGGGTTTGTGGTTTAAAGCATGTGAATAGTGGCATGATAGAAATTACAAGAATTGATTATTGGATGACTTGGCACATGTATGCTTTCGTGTTGTTATTCACTATTTGAACCTATTATTTTCTACTCGTGGTAGCATGAGATCGTGTATGGCTTGTAAATGGTTAAATCTCTATTGTTGTGTATTCTTGTGATCCTATCATCACCTCTCGTTTGTATGTCTGCTTGTATATGTGATGAACTGCTTATCTGTTTAACCTGTTTTTTGACTGAAGTGCTTTGGGTTTATGCATGTTCTATGTTGTTGACTCCATCCTTGTTTAACTGCACACGTGCTGCCATGATCATGCTCGATTTCTCTGTTTGTTACCTAAAGGGTTGTCCGTTTATGTTATGTTGCCGTTAGAATAGCTAGGCCCGGTTACCGTGTTGACCATATAGAGGAGCAGCTAGCTCACACATTTTGGGACTCGTGATTGCATGATCGATATCTTGTTGTTGTTGTGACACGCTAGGGCCCCTTAGGAACCGAGCGAGGATATGGTTCCTCTTTGCTTCGAGACACGTGGTTGGGTTGCACTAGCCTACTGGTTGACTTTTGCATCCGACCAAGGGGTCGGATCTCATCCACGTGTCACCTTGTGTGCGGAACAACGGGTTCCTTGGTTGTTGAGCACACGTTGCGGGTCGCACCAACCCTCGGGTGGGACTGGGTGCACTCGCCTAGGCTAGGCTAGACCTCGTCACTACTACAAAAATCAAGAACGTTGACGCGCATGGAACGTCAACTGGCTAGTTTAGATGACGCTCTAAAAAACGTCAAGGAATCGACTGTCAACTAAAGTAATTATAGTTGACGCTTGTATAAGCGTCATGTAATAGTATAATTGACATGTTCGAAATGTCAAGACTAGAAGTGATTGACACAAAAAAAGCGTCATGTGAGATTTTTTATGACATTGTACACACGTCAATGAATTATTTTGTTGACAGGTCTTAAACGTCAACGATACTTTCAAAACGTCAAGTAAACATATATTTGTTGACGTTTTTTTATGTCAATAAAAGTTATATTTGACATCTTTTGTACGTTAACTAATATTTTACAAAACGTCATTGCAAATTAAGGTTGACACGTATTAAACGTCAAGGAATATACCTTTTTTTTTTTTTTTTATTTGGTCTAATTTATCAATTTATTTTGTTCATCCTGTTTAATAACCTGTTCATCCTGTCAAATAGGATACTAAATTTCCTGTTCATCTTGTCAAATATAGTTGGAGAGAATTCAAATTTTAAAATACAAAATATTTCAACATGAACATAAACATAATATATATTTTCAATAATACTAAGTTCAAAACATGTTATAACATGTTTTGAACTTAGAAATGTCGTTCAAAGTTCTCTTCCTAAATGTATACAAAAAATATATCATATTCCAAAAATATACCCCATCCAAACTATACCCCATCCAAACTATACCCCATCTAAAGTATACCCATTCCAAAAACTAACCCAACTATTTCCAAAACTAATTCTTCCACAAAAAAGAATATGAAGTATATGTTTCTCAAAAGTTGTAGTCTTCCAAAATATATTCATGAGCTACAAACAAAAGATCATTCCAGGCGCAGTGTATCCAACTCACATGTAGGGCACTAGAAATTCAAATTTCATTCCACACGCATTTCATCCAAATCATCCTGTGTGTATGCTTCTCTTTTATCAATCATCACCATTAATTAAGAGTCAAATAATAACTAATTTATGAAAATCAATATAATAAATTTTCAAACTAAACAATAGAATGAAGAACATACTATTTCGGTGATGTTTGTGCTATTTGTTTTTATGATATCTCTCATATTTCTCATCACATAATAGCCACATTCGGTACTCCCCTCTTGTAGTGGACACTATAATTCCAACAAAGAGAAGAAATAAATGAAGTCATAAATCACATAAAGACGGCATTTATAAGTATCATAATAATTTTCCACATTCGGTACTCCCCATTTGTTTTTTATAAGTATTCATTGACATTTATAATTAGTCAACACATGTATCATAATAATTGACATGCAGAATGCGTCAACTAAAAAGAAGCAACAAAATCATCTCCGCCTTTTTGTATTAGTTGACGTTTTTTATACTCAATTTGTATTAGTTGAATTTTTTTTCCTTATAAACGTCAATTATTAAAAACTATCGAGCGTCAACTATACCATTTTTTGTAGTAGTGCGTGTGACTCTAGTGCTAGGTATTATCTCTCTGTGTGTACTCGTGGAACCTCATATGCTGTGTGCATGGTTCCACCAGGTTACCTTCCCAAAGACGTTAGAGGGGGCCATGCCGTGTGCTCGACCACGAGACTACTTTGAAGAGGCCACTAGGACAGATGAAGGTGCGGAGGAATGTCTGTCGGTGAGCCTGCATGCATTAGTGGGGATGTTGTCTGCAGGCAGGTCGGTCATCCCGCATGCTAGGGGTTAGCAGTTGGCGCCCCGAGCCCGAGATTTAGGAACCCTGCAGTTTTCCTTTACTCGTGGCTCTCCCTGACAGGGTCAGGTGATTTACTTGGCATTGTGTATGCCCTTGCTGACACGACTCGTGTGTCGGTGTCCTGACGCGAGGTTTAGGGATGTTGTGTGTTCCCCTCACTCGTGGTCCTCCCGACAGGGTCTGGTGACCTATTCTTGCTGACACGACTCGTGTGTCGTTGTCTTGACCCGAGGTTTAGAGATGTTGTGTGTTCCCCTCACTCGCGGTCCTCCCCGACAAGGTCGGGTGACTTAGTGGGTCCCTGGCAGAGGTTAGGTTACCCCCGAGATAATGGTGATTTCCCTTAGGAAACGGTATGGGACGTGTCCGACCCGAGGTTTGGGGAAGTTGTATGTTCTCTTCCCTCGGGGTCTTTGCTATAACCTTGGTCAGACGATTACTCGGCATTTAGCCGTAACTTGCTCACGGCTTGTAGGCCGCTGTTTGACATTGTTTGCTCGTGACCGGCCTAAGGGCCGACCACACATGAGCGAGACATTTAGCTTCAGTTGTCGTATCTTCTAACTTGTTTTCTGTTTACATGTTTAACCCCATGATGGGGCTCCTTACTGGGTATATTTCGATATACTCACCCCTTACATTTTCAGGTACTGGTCCATTCCGAAGTGGCTAGGCTGGGAGCTAGATCGATCATGGACACGATGTCGACATTTCCTTCCGCATTGTTTACCCCTGTTGAACCATATGTTTTTACGTTTTAAACTCTTTGAACTGTATTTGTTTTGAACTATCGGGATCCCGAACTTTGTTTGTATGTTTTCGAACTATTACAACCGTTTTCATGTTTTATGAGGTTTTGTTGGAAAAACGCATGTGATTAGTAAATTGGTTTTGAGGATTTTAATATGCATGCACCCGTAACACTCCATTAGAGTATTTAAAGGAGATGTACTCACTTATAATTTATCAATCAAATATGTTATCCAACTTTATCAAAGTAGAATTGTAAAGTCACAATAACTTATTCAAAATATTGATTATAACATTATATCACTTGAATGTAATAACAAAATTTTGGAATGATTGAAATATTAGTGAGCTTTTAAGAATAATTGAATTGAATGAAACAAACTAAAGAAAAAATTTTAATTTTTTTTTTTTTGAACAAGAAAAAATTTAGATTCTAGAGTGGATAAAGAAATGAAAAAAAAAACTCATTTTATAAGTAGAAGACGTGGATATTACAAAACTTTTGAATTCATAACTTACAAAATTATAATTATAATAAATTAATTAGAATTTATAATTGAAAACCTTTATTATTCCAAACCTTTGAGATACTAAAACAAAAGTCCATTTACAATTTCACTTGAATAACCTTTTTATTATATAACTAATGAATAATAAAATTTAATGGGTTATTCCAACCTTTGAAATGCTAAGACAAAAGTCCATTTACTATTTCAATTAAATAACCTTTTTTTTTTATAACTAATGAATAATAAAACTCACGCCATTTTATTTATCTTTTTTTAAAAAATTTATTAATGGAATGGTATTTTTGAAATTGTCAGTAATCATTTTAACAAAATAGTCCACAATTGATTCTCTCTTTTAAGGTACATTTTAAGTTTTAAGAAAGATATAATATTTATGATATGATATGATAACATAGATGCCACGTTAATGATATACATTCATTTTTATTATTTATTATTCATTAGAATAACTGTTAATTTTAGCCAACATTGAAATATCTCGCATTATTGGCATCTTTTATACTATACTAGAATTTTAGCAATAATTTTTTTTATAATAAATTATATATATATATAATTATAAATTGTTTCTTACATTTTTAGGTTAAATTTAAATCATCAAATAATAATTTCAATATAATATTGAATTTTATTTAATGTTAGTTAAATTTATTAAAATTCACATTTATGTTAAAAAGCAGTTAATTAATTATTTTGAGCTTAAAAAATAATAGGTGTTATTATTTCAAAAAAACTTAATAAAATTTATTGAATTAAAATTAAATTTTATCTCTGATTTTTAAAAATCGATACTCTTTAATTTTTTTCTCAATTTATCTATTAATAGACCAATTACTTTTAAATTATAAAATTTATAAGAGTTATATCATTTTTATAATTATAAATATAAATAAGCTAAATATATTTATTAGTATATATCCATGAACTTACCTTTAACCTTAAATGATAATTTTATCGTTCTTCAAAAAAAAAATTCTCACAACTCCAAGTCAACAATTAAGCAACAAAAGATCCCTACAAAAATTATTGCAACAAAAGAAAAGTTAGATGAAAGTTAAGGTAAATAATCCAACAAAGATACGATAACTAAATTTTTTATTATAAAAAAAAAACCCGAAACTAACCCAAGCAAAAAGAAAGTTTCAAATATGTTTATAAACAAAATATAGAGAATTATATATATATATATATAGTAGGACATTATTGTTACCAAACTTTTGAAATTGAAGAATCGTGCACTAACTCCAGATGATAATCTTATAATTCTTAAAACCTTTTTTTTCTAAATCTCCAAGTATTTTTTTGAAAGGCAATGCAAAAACAATCCCTACATAAATTATACAAAAGAAAAATTAGATGAAAGTTAAGGTAAATAATTCAACATAATTTATTGTTTCAAAAAAAAATTCAACATAACTTATTATCAAACAAAAAACAAAACAAAAAAAATAAAGAAAAATAAATTCAAGCAAAAAGAAAGTGTTATTGTAAAAGAAAAATTAGATGAAAGTTAAGGTAAATAATTCAACATAATTTATTGTTTAAAAAAAAAATTCAGCATAACTTATTATAAAACAAAAAACAAAACAAAAAAATAAAGAAAAATAAATGCAAGCAAATAGAAAGTGTTATTGTAAACAAAATATAGAAACCTATTTATAGGATTGGAAAATTAAATTTATTATTTTAATTAGAATATAAAATATCAAATAAAATCTATGAGATTTGGTGAAAATATCTTATTTTCTACCTGAAAATTTAAATGATATTGTAAATATCTTCATTTGATTGTTGAACTCTCTTATCTTTTAACTTAGTCATAAAATCTATGAGATTTGATAAAAATATATTATCTTCTACGGATGAAAATCTAAATGATATTATAAATATCTTCTACGTTATTTGAATTTGGGGGAAAATTCAATTTATTATTTTAATTATAATATAAAATGTCAAATAAAATCTATGAGATTTGGTAAAAATATCTTATTTTCTACATATGAAAATTTAAATGATATTGTAAATATCTTCTAGTTTATTTGAAATTTTTTTATATTCCAATAAATGACATTTTTGTAATTTAGGATATGACTTAGGGTAAAATCGTCTAAAAATTATTTTTTCGGTAGTATGATATTATATACATTAAAAATGAATTATATTGTTTTTAATTCAATTATTTGGCAGTGCCATGAATTTTAACCCAAAAATTTGGCATTGTAAATATATTTTTTTTTAACAAATGCCATGTTTTTACATAAAGATAAATATAAAACTATTTCATACAAAAACTAATTTAAATGACATGTTTGTAAATTTGACTAACTTAAAAGGGTAAAATTTTCTTTAAAAAAATTAAAGCCTCTAATTATACGGTTATTTCTTAAAATACATTTGCTCACTAGATAATTTTCAATCCAACATGATAACAAACTTTAACAAAATAGAGTTGTAAGGTCAGGAAAGTGGAATTAAAATTCAATGACATATACATTACTTTGAATGTAACATTAAGGTCATGTTTGGTGGAAGGATTAAGATTAAGTTAATCGGTATTAAGTTAAGCTGATGATTAAGTTAATCTGTGTTTGATAGACATTTTAAATTAAGCTGAATTAAGTTAAGCTGATTATTGTTTGGTGCAGGGATTAAGTTAATCTGATATAAGTTATGAGTTTTTTATTTATCATTTATTATAAAATGATTCACATTATTATTTATGCATTTACTCTTCAATTTTTTTTCTTAGACAATTTATAAATGACAAAATCATGATTTTCATTTAAAATTGCACCATCAGAGTTTTGACCTAATAGATGATAAATGATAACGAAATATTATTGTTTTTTTTTTAAATCTCATTCAAATATATATTATTGGTTTTTTTTTTGTTCTTGTTCACCTATAATTGAGATATGCTCATGTAATTTCAAAAAATAGTTATTAAAAGTTATCTAAATTGAGTTTTATAACTTTTCTTCTTAAAGCAAGATTAATAACTGTGGCCTAAATCTAATAAATGTAATCACATTAAAAATATATTTTTTTTTTTAAAAATCATAATTTATGATATTAACTAATTAAAAATCTATTAATACATATTTGTTCCCGATCTAAAAAAATTATACATATTATTTGTTGATATATTTTTTGTTTCAAATTTTTTAATAACATGAATTTGTTTAACTTTTTATAAAATAAAGTTAAGTTTGTTTAGATATGGCAAATGAATATTAATAGAATCTCCAACCAAATTTATTGAACAAAACATGGGATATTATTTTTTATAAATCATTAAAATTTAAATATGATTAAATCATATCCATTGCTATAAACCAATAGTAATAATAACAAAACTAAGCACCATAATAAAATTTCATCCCAATGTATCAATACAAAATAAAATTGATATAAACAACATCTCAATACACGATCATTTGGAGTGAATGAATTTGATCGTAGTTGGAATCTGAAAAAAAAAACACAAGAAACATGGTTAATACAAAATTCAAAACCAAAAATTTTAATTGAAATAAGAGGGTCTGAAATGTACCTTCTATGAAAGAGAAGTATCCAAATAAATTTAATTGCTATTTAAAAATTTAAAAAGATGAAACCCAGCCTCAGGCCAAAGATACATTTCATATCGGAGATCAATTGCTATTCATGTTGTATTTCATTTAAAAATTCGAATAATGCAATAAATAAATAAATCAAACTTCATGTTTTCAAAAAAAAAAAATCAAACTTCATAGCTAGCAATGTAAAGATCAAACAAAGCAATATAGATCAATTTATTACCTTGAACAAAGAAGATATAGATTAAAGATCACCAAAGAATAAATTAATTGTCTAATAGATGATAATTTAAACAATATTAAAGAAAAATCTAGCAACATGAGCGACAAAAAAGAGGCTCATCATCGGCTGGAGAGGGTTAGAAAAAACTTACTTGAAACTGAGTCCCCTACCAAGCCAAATTCACCACAAACCCTTCCAAGTCAGATCGATTTCTACACGTGCAAGCCTTTGGAAGGTCGATTTCTACACATGCAAGCCTCAACGAAGTCCATGACGGTAAGATTTGAAGGTGAATCGGCGGCAAGGATTTCAGATCTGAGAAGAAAATGAAAAATGAAACTTAGATCGAACCCAAAACCGAACGAACTAAAGGGGGAAAAATAAAAATTGAGTAAACGTATGCAAATCAGTTGTCAAACGATGCGAAATTTCACATAGAAGAAGATTAATTAAAAGCACAAAACCATTACAAACACAGATCTGGAAAAAATCAGAAGAGAAACAAATGAAGAGAGAGGGCACGATTTTTACTCGAATTTCAACACTGACTCACGGTTCATATCCGACTTAATGTAATTCGAATTAGCCACTTGGCTAACATGCTGAACAAATAAGGATTATGGGTGTTAACTTAATCCAGATTAAGTTAACACCTCTGCCAAACACGTCCTAAAATCTTAATATGATAGTAGAGTTGTAAGGTTACAAAAGCGCGAAGTCAAAATATTGATTCAATAATATGTGTACACATCACTTGAATGTAACACTAAAATCTTAAAATAATTTGAAAATTGAAGAGAATTTGAGAACAATACAAAACTTTAAGATGTTAATAGAGTTGTAAGGTCACAAAGTTGAATCAAAATATTGATTTAATGATATATAGGCATCACTTGTATGTAATAACTAAAATTTTGTGATGATTCGAAGATGGAAGGGCATTTGAGAACAATGATCTGTGAATTGAATGAAAAAAAAAACTCAAATTAAGATATAGATTTTGAATGGAGGAAAGAATGGTGAAAACAACAGATAAAAAGATGTTGAAAGTTACAAATCTTTTCCATTCCAAAACTTATGAAATTTAATTATTTTGTAAGTTATTATTAATAAAGAAATTTAATGGTTATTAAAACCTTTATTAAACTTTTGAGATGCATTGTTATTAAGTATAAATTAAATAGGGTTTTAATATCTTTAATTGAGAATTGAAACTTCCGTCCAATATTACTTATTTTTGTAATTTTCTAAAATAATTTTTATATTATAATAAATTAATGACATATTTGAAATTATGTTGAATAATATAGTCTAAAAATAATTTTCCCCTCTAAATCATACTTTTAAGGTGATAAGTAAAGATAAGATTAATAATCAATTTCTATTGTTAAAAAATTATAACATTTAATAGCTAATTTGTAAATGTTAGCCTTTAGTTTGGAGCAAAGTTTCTAGTTTGTGCTATTGACTTTTTTTTATTCCGAGGTTAGATTAATTATATTTTGGAATATCAAGAAATAATTCCTCTTTGAAGTCCGGGTTTGACGTATTTAGATAGGATTTATCAACTTTTCTTTCAAAATTTACAATTAAAGAAGTTATTCTCATTTTTACTCTTAAAAATAATTTTCTTTTTTAACCATTAATTTATAACTATTCAATCATTTCTAACCACACATTTTTAATTATTCTTTTTAAATCAAGCCCATTTTAAATCTACATTTAAATAAAGTTTTGATTCTAACCCCACTATATAAAAATGGCATACAAACAATTTTTTAGTATAATTCTCAATTTTTAACTACTCAACCTAATTTTTCAATATAATTTTTGAGTTAAATCCTAATTAAATATATCAAACAAACAGCTCATAGTTCCAAATATCCCCCTCTCAATTATTATTTTTTTTTTTTTTGAAGAAATCCCCCTCTCAATTATTATTGTAGGAAATCAAACACTTGGACACTGATATATACGTTACGTCAGATGATTTTTGACCATATAAATCGAAAAATTAATCTTATTTATGTCAGATATTTTTTTATTGCATTAATAGAAAATTTAGTCTTAGAATCCACTAAATTGCTCACAACTTCAATATTGCGTTTCCTTTTCCCTTAAATTCTGAGAAACATTATATTTTTTTTCTTTCTAAAATTGTTGTCTCTCCCTTGTCTCACCTTAGTTTTATTTTTCTTTCTTTATTTCAACTACATTTTTTACAGGGAGAAAATTTGTAATTCTAACTACAAAATTCTGTCCCCCCTTCATATCTTTTTTTCAATCCATTTTTAAATTCTCCATTAAATATATTTCTGTCTATCTGACTTTTTTTTTTGGCAATAAAAAACTTTAGCGTCCATATTTTTATTATAACAATTTTTTAAAAATATTTCATTACAAAATTTTTAATTTAATGAATATCTATCGATTTCAAATTTAATTCAATTGATATGTATTAATTTCACGTAGTTAAAATTTATTAATTTTATGACTATCAATTTAAGATAATTGAATCTATTTTTGTTGTATTTAATTTTTAAAAAACTTTTGACACTAATATTTTTTTTTTTTTGAGAAATTGTAGTGGATAGACTCATTTTACAAAATAATTATGAATGTAGTGAAATTTTAAAATATTTGTATTCATAATTATTAATATAGTTTAATAGAATATTATAAATACTCATTAACACAACATTTGTATTTATTTCAATAACTATATTTGTAAATGTTTTAAAATGAACCATATTTGTAATTTTTTTTAATCTGGTAAATTTTTCTTTTTTACCCATGACAAATATTCTCCTATATATATATATGCAACTCAATATACCTTTGCAAGCAAAGAATTTTATTTTCACTAAATCTACTGTATATATTTTAATTTCTATTTTTAGATCACCAATCAAATACAGCAATCTCAATTTTTTTGTACCTCTCTCTTTTTAACTCTTGCTTTCTCTACAAATCTCTTGTCCCCTCTTAAATATTTTTTGTTTTTTTTTTCCCTCTAAATTGTTGGTATGCCTGTCCAAGTATTTTAGCTTTTTTCAATTTTTGTTTCTATATAATTCTTCTTGTCTCTCTAAATATTGGTCACGGACTTGCAATCTCTTTCGTACTATTTTTCTCTTTCTCTCTCTCTCTTTTTTTTTCTTTCTATTACATATATACAAATATGTTATAGCTGTTGGATTCTTAGATTCATTTTCGTGTATATAAATACATCTCAAGATAAATTCGATAAGTCGTTTATTAATCAATAATTGACTTCAATATGGTATATATCTATCATAGTTTTTTTATCTTGTAAATTGTTGTAATCTTAAGTCTTAGTTAGATTTTCTCGATTCTATTGTTATAATCTCTAGTTTTAGTTAGGTTTACCATAATTTTATATATTGTATAAATACTTCTCATAGAGGAGATAAATTGTTGGGTCATTTTCAATGAGTTATTGACCTTCAATACTTTTTCTCACAAATGTAATATTAATTTGTTGGGTATGATTTGATACTTCTATAATTACTTTGAAAATAATAATTTTAATTGTGGATGCTGGCTACTTCGAAAATTTTGGCTTTTACTATCGGCCAAAATTTTATATTATATGACTTTCATGTCGGATATGGGCCAGACATAAAAGAATGGGACATTGAAAGTCTTCCATGAACTAAAAATCTTTCATGGCAGGCATCCTGATATTGAAGGTAACCGTCATGAAGTTTTTGTGTGTGAGACTCAACCTTCAAGAAACTACAAAATATCCTACAGAGTTTAGAATGCATGTGAGACTTAGCTAATAGTTAACATCAACATTATCGAATTTGCACGAGAAAGAGTTGTAAGTTAAGAATGCATTAATGTAATAATAACAAACTGAAATGTGAATAATCGAAATAAAATGTCATACCACAAATCTATTAATTTATCCATATTCCCTCACAGTCATTTCTAATATATGTAGACGAGTCCTCATCCATAATATTATGCATGTTTTCTAAAAGTTCAAACCCCATAATAAATCTAGGCTAACATAAACAATTTAATTGGGTTCTACGACTATTCTTTGTGAAGGTGTTAAAACCACAAACCAACAAGGATCAATTAGATCTCTTACATAAGACATTTACTTCAGTTGATTGTTCAAAATGAAGGTTCTAATTTATCTCCAATGTAATTAAGGTCTGCGGTAGTAAATCCAATGTCGTCTATCTTTAGTCCACTATTGCTTTCAGTCAAATCACATTTGAATAAAACAACAGTAAAACTATAATAATCTAGCTCTCATATATCTTGTACCATACCATAAAATGTTATGTCTTTCTTGATGAGATTTTTGTTCTTAGCACAAGAAATTTGCATGGTTTGAGTTGCTATCATAACTCCATTGTTCTGTACATTTCTAATATTATCACGTTTCTAGTGTGATATTGAATCTAACCATGTTTTTATGAAATTGGAAACAACAATCAAAGAAAACGATAAAGCACATAAGAAAAACACGGTAATTTACGTGGTTTACCAAAGATGTGTTAGTTATGTCCACGAGCATAGGGGATAACTGTTTTATTAAGAAGATAAAAATACATGAATATCGATCAAATGAGCCTAGGTTTTAAGAGATTTTATATAGTGGACCCTGACTCTATGACCTGAGTAGTAAGATCACCGACTAAGTAATTGTGGGGCATCATAGTTCTAAGGTATCTCAGCTTATGTAACCATTATAATTGTTAACGTCATAACATGGTCCATGACATATCTACCTTAACTTAGATGATGTAGAATTGTTTCTTAACTCTGATATGAGTCAAATGCGATCATGCCAACCTACTGCTCAATTTGTGATTATGCTCATCTTGAAGCCACTTTTTATTTTTTGACTTGCTTGGGTATAGTTTATGCGGATTTTAACATGCACAACTTAATTAATTATTTCTATCGAATCTTGTTAGCATTTGCAATGTCCCTAACATTCAAAAGCCACAACACACAAGTGTATGAAGTCAAAAACAGTTAAGTGATGGGTATATTTATATCATTCTCCATAGGCATTGAGTGATTCACAATTAAAAATGTTAACTTAAGAGTTAGACAAGAGAGTAAAGGAAAGTGTTTTGAGTTTTTTATCCTAAATTCCACGTGCAGTAATAAATAAATGCAATGTTGATAACTCTCAAATAGGGAAAAATTCAGTAAACTGATTTAAGTATTTTTTTAGAATTTTTTGGACAATTGAATTAAGTCAAAGCTAAAATACAGACAGAAAAGATAAAATCCAATATTCATTAGCATTTAGGCATTAAGGAAGAAACTTTGAATTTTTTAAGTAAAAGAGAACAATTAAGTGCACTAATATATATAATTGTCATATAGGGCCAAAGAGACGAGACACTGCCACATTGGAGCAAAGCAACTAACGTAGCAGAAAATCGCCACGACCTTAAAGCATTAACGAAATTATCACATACGAAGAATCATGTCACCTCAAGAATCCCAGAGAATCAATCAACAAAGATTCGGATGAAATTGAGGACAGTCTAAAATATTACCAACTTGCTGATCAAGTAACTCAGTCATATATAAAGAGCACGAAAAAACCTAGAGGGGGGTCGGTTTGCCCCGAAATCATTCCATCGTATGTAGAAGACAACTGGGAGGTCTTCGTGGTATTCGATGACAAGGAGTTCGCACATTTGTAGTAGCCGCACCATTTTCTTATCGCCATTTATGTGTTTTCATAGTTTATGAGTAGATTGTAGCATATCAATTTCTTGCAATGAAATTTATATTTCATTACTTGAATATTATTTCCTTTTATTATGTCGCACTAGTAAGAGGCATTGGGTTGAAGGTAAAATGTAGAATGAATAATAGAATTGCGAGTAAGGATTGCATTTATCATGTTGAATTAAATATTAAGCATGTGTTGCTTAACCACCCACGTAAGCTAACCAAAAATAATCTCGAGAGAAGGAATTGTTGGAAGAACCCAATATGATACGTGGGTCGGTATAAGAACTCTCGTGCGCGTCGAGTGAGATTCGAACCAGGGACGTGTCGCGTGCTAGGCAGGGGGCGCTGCCAATCGAGCCACTGGGCGTGTTTGTTAAACTATGCGCGCGATCTGGTATATATGCCGTGCGTAGTGGGATTTTTCATATAAAAGCAGAATTTCGCCCGATTTCTTCCCCATTTCTCTTCTTCTTCTTCGCGATTTTTCCTCCGACCGACTCACTTCTCCCTCGCGATTTCTTCTCATTTCCCCTCGACCGACTGCAACTCCTCACCCTCACGAGCTCCTCGCCGATCGCCCAACACCGTAAGTTCCTTCTTTCTTCTTCTCCTTCCAATTCGTTTCCCTGTTTTGGTTTCGCCGTTCTTGCGCCCAAGACGGTGAGCTTTTGTGGATTTTGTGTAGCTAGTGTAGGGAGTTCGTCCATCAACGAATCGGCCGTCGAATCCTTCCCAATCGCTCGAATTCGCTTCCTCCAATCGCCTCGTTCGCCTGTTCGCGCCGCCGCGGGGCAGCAGGAGCCCAACCGCCGAGCCTCGCCGCGCATCGAAGCCGTGAAAGCGCGCCTCGCCTAGCGCCCGTGTCGCCCACGCCAGCACGCCAGCGCGCCGTCGCGCGCGCCACAGCCCAGCCTCGCGCGCGCGCCGCGCACGCCACGCGCGCCCAAGAAGCCCTATTGTTGCCCTGCTCGTCGCAATCGGCTCGCTCGTGCGTTCGTCGCGTGCCTCGTGAGTTGCTCCCCGAGCCGAGCCTCATTTATTTTATTATATTTAGGCCTATTGTGTGATTTTTGTTGTGATTGATAGGTTCTCGTAGCTAGTTCGGGTTCGTTCGCAATTTAGGATTTCGTGTCAAATCGTCCCCGACCAAAGTAAGGATTTCTTACCAGAGTTGTGTGGACCCTGCGATATTATATGTGATTGCCGATTGATTGCTTGTTTGTGTTTATTGACATGTATAGCGAGGTACTCAATTCGAATTCCCGATTAGCATGTTGTTCCCGATTAATTCTCATGTTAATCCATGCTAGGTTGTTCCCTTCTAGCATGCTCGTGATCTGCTTCCTTGCTTCGTAGTATCATGCTAGGCTCGTTGTATTCTTATTGAGCACGTATTGGATTTTATGGAATTGTTTGATGTTTGCTAGGCGTGTTAGAATTGCGGTAGATAGCATCATCCGGCCCGATGCATAAAGAACCTTGCATCCATGGCAGGGACGTCGAGCAAGTCATTTCGTCCCTGGACCCCGTGAGGGATTAGCTAACCCAAGCGGTAGGCCCCGCAATCTTGGGTGAGGGTGGCGATTTGTTAATGTCCCAACGGTCGAGATGATGACTTGGCATTGCCTCGTCCTGGCAAATTTCGGCATGTCCTCGGCATGTTTGGCAAGAGCCCCCGATTGCCACTGTTAAGGCAAGGACGGCTTCTGGTGTAAGCCTACCACGACCGCCTTGGCCCCAGTGCGCGGTGGTTCAGCCGACATAGTTTACGTGTCCGTGTCTCAAACCCCTATGTCGCTGACACCAATCCAAAGATTTAGTTAGGCGTGGTGACTGGATATGGGCAACTTGCCTCTAGACCCGCACTTCATAGTGTGCAAAGAGCACGCGGTGCATGCTTACGCTCATTACAATACCGATCGAGAGCTCCTCGGGATTGTGAGCCGTGTACCTTTCGTCGACAATGAGACAGCCGAGGCCGGACTTGTTTCTCGTATAGGGCGACTCATGTATTGGACTGTGTGATGATACTATTCCTGACTAAGACCGAGTTGGCATCCGAGGCCCAAGTATGGGCTAAGCTATGTGCTCTCTATTCTGTGTTTATATTCATAGCTTGCATACGCTCATCGAGATGACCATGTATATCGTATTGTACCCCGGTTGGGGATTCTTATGAGTAATTCGTTACTCACCCTTATTCTCGTGGTTTTCCACGGTAATCGTGGTGCGCGACAGATGCTCAAGGAGGAGTTGTGATCATGGGGCCCAGTCTTCCAACTCGATTTTTGTATTATGACTCTCGTGTGTTTTGTTTTCCCCGAATGCATGTAGTCGGGCACACGAGCCCTAGGATGTTTGTAAATATTTGTGGATTCCAAAGATTTTGTAATCCGAACAGTTTTGAATGGCTTTTAGTAAATCTCTGATCAGAGTAAACTTTGGAAATGTATTTATCTTGGAACAGGTGCTTGGAAACAGGGATAGGTTCCAGGGAAATTGTCTAGTTTTTAAAGGAGTTATTTTGAATGTTTTTGTTTTAATTGGAATCTGAAATCATGTCTGTTTAAATGTCTTTTACTTTGAATGCATGCATTGGGATAAGGGCCCATTTAGTGCCCCATTCGGGTCGGTCTCTTACAAGTTTAGAGGAGTTAGGGTTAACCTTTACTACTGCATGTGATGCCCAGTGCTAAACGAATCGCAGTGAGAGTTGAGTTCACTATAGATTAATGATTGTGGAAGTAGTCATTAGAGTAGGGAAGCATGAATGCTACTTGCCAATAATGCATAACTAAATCATTTGCATTTGCTCTCAACCTAAGCCTATTTAGTTTTGCATTGTAGGATATTAAATCAAACAACCATTCACCCACTGCATTTATATTTTTTGTATTACTCTTAAGTTAAGAAAACTAATTCTAGACGTCAATGGAGAATAATATATAAATACTTATCACTTGTTGCATCATGACCATGTATACTTGTGTGAATGCAATTCCAAGGCATAGGATTTAGCAATACATTTTAGCTTTAGAATTTATCTTTACTTGTTTTACCTAACCGAATCGTGATCAGATGTCCTAAGCATTCAACGAAGACTAATAGAAATTGCAATAATTAAACTATGATCATTTTAAAATAGAGATTAGCAAGGATATTGATATGAAGATAAAGCTCTGGTTAAGGTCGTGGGATGTAGCCACCATGTCTTTAGGGTAACTAATTGGTGAGGCAGAAGCTGCGTACTTCACTTTACCTAATGTTTGCTTTCACATTCATTCACAATGACTAAAATTCTCATTCAAAGTCAACAATATTTAAACAATATGTTGCACACATTAGTCTGATGATTATCTCTAAATTCTCTATAACATGCAAGAGTTCTTGCATGAACTAATGAACACATGACTAGCAAATCTTTCAATATTCCCTCTCTCAAGGCAAACGAAAAACAAGTACATGTGAATGGTCGATCGACACACGCTAATTAGATTAACTATCACGCTTAACTTCACAGCTCTCGTGTACTCATAATACAAGTTATCTACATTCTCATTCCCTTAACTTTCCCTCATAGCGTTCACTTCAACATCAAATAGTTAAAAACAACAATAAACATAAAAATTGCAATAGATATTGTAAGTAGAAATTAATAGTAGATTAGTCGAGCAGAAAACTAAAATAAAAGACTATGATAGGTTGAACTATGTACATTAATGAATAATGTGTTTCCGCATCCATCCTGTTTATGTTATATATATAATTTTAAAAAACATTATTGATTTAATAATTTGATAGATTTAACCATGTGCATTTATAATTAGGTAATTTGATATGAAATACATATTAAAATGTTTACCAATTTAATCTTTAGGCTCTTTTTTTGTATGAATATTTTTACAAATGCGTATTTTTAAAAATAATTAACTATTTAACTAATAATTCATAGACATTTCCTGAATCGCACCTTTTTGCTTGTATACGTGATGGAATGTTTATTTGTTTGATTATTCGAATGACTGAGTTGCCTAGGGTAATGCATGTAGTGATTGTGACCAAAATGCCCTAACGTGTTAGGTAGCTCATGAATGGGATTATGCATGTTTCGTTGTTGTTGGTTCGATCTATGTTTGACTGTAAATGTGTTGCAATGATTTTATGCTCGATTTCTCTACTTCACGGCCTAGGGGTTTGCTTGTAGTAATCTATTATCTTGATACTTAGGTTGGTTTGGTTATGTTTGACGTTAGAACAACTAGGTTCAGTTATCGCGTTAACCATCTAACGAAGCATCTAGCTCACCCCTATTAGGACTCGTGTTGCGCTATCTATATCGTGTTATTGATGTGACTCTCTAGTACCCTAAGGAACCGAGTGAGGATATGAATCCTCCTTACTTTAAGACACATGGCTGGGTTGCACTAACGTATGAGATGACTCTTACATTCCTCTAAGGGGTCAGATCCCATCCACATGTCACTTGTGTGCAGAATAAGAAGTTTCTTGGTTGTTGAGCACACGTTGCGGGTCGCACCAACCCTCTGGTGGGTCAGATGCACTCGCCTAGGCTAGGCTAGATCTTGTATGACTCTAGTGATAGTTATATCTCTTTGTTATACTCATGGAACCACATATACTCTGTGCATGGTTCCACTAGTTTACTCGTTGTAGTAGCATGGAGGGGAGCCAATCCGGCTCGTTTTACCCCTTCACCAACTATTTGACCCATCCATTGTGGTACCCACCCTAGTGGGGGGTGGCTTACCCATGGGCGGAAGAGCCTATCCATTGGGGTACCCACCTTAGATGGGGCTAGCTTACCCATGGGCGAAAGAGGCCACTGGGACAGATGATGGTGCAGAGAGATGCATGTTGGTGAGCATGTATGCATTACGGGATGTTGTCTGCAGGTAGGTCGGTCCCCGCATGTCGGGGTTTGCAGATGGCACCCTTAGCTCTGGGTTTAAAGACCCTACAGTTTCCCTCACTCGTGGCTCTCCCTGATAGGTTCAGGTGACTTATTGACATTCGAGTATGCCCTTGCTAACACGACTTGTGTGTCGTTGTCTTGACTTGAGGTTTAAGGATCCTATGTGTTTCCCTCACTTGTGGTGGGTGGGACAGATAGTCAGGCTACCCCAAGACATTTGTGTATGTCTTTGCGGACATGTTGTGGGACATGTCCCGACTTGAGGTTTAGGGATATTGTGTGGTTCCCTCACTTGTGGTTTTCCCCGACAAGGTCGAGTGACTTTATTGGTATTTGTGTTTGCCCTCTACTGATACGCTATTAGAATGGTACAGCAGAAGCGGGGCGGGTTCTTGACAGAGATCAGGTTAGCTCGAGAAAATTGTGAATGTCTTTGCAGATGCCATTTGGTGGGTCCCAAACATAGGCCAGGCTACCTCGAGACATTTGTGTATATCTCCACGAGCAAAGCGTGGTGGGTCCCTAATATAGGACAAGTTATCCTGAAGCATTCGTGTATGTCTTTGCTGATGTAGTTTGGCGAGTCCCTGAGGTAGGTCGGGCTACCCTAAGATATTTGTGTATGTCTCTACGGACACGGTATGGGACGTGTCCCGACCTGAGGTTTAAAGAACTTGTGTGTTTCCCTTACTCGTGGTCCTCCCCTGATAATGGTCAGATTATTTCTCGGCATTTAGCTATATCTTGCTCATCGCTTGCACGTAGTCGTTTGACATTGTTTGCTCGTGATCGGCCTAGGTGGGGCTCCTTACTGTGTATATTTCGATATACCCACTCCTTACATTTTCAGGTACTGATCCATTCCGAGGTGGTTAGGTTGGGAGCTGCATTGATCATGGACACAGTGTCGTCATTTTCCATTCCACATTACTTTTATTTAGTGTCGAACTTCATGTTTTAAACTCTGCTGAATTGTAGTTCGTTTTGAACCACCGGGATCCCGAACTCTATTTTATATGTTTTTGAACTATCAGCTGTGTTTCATGATTTTACGAGTTTTTTCGTTGGAAATTGCATGTGATTTTTAAATCGATTTTGTGGTTTTTAAATGCATGCACCCATAACACTCAATTAAAGTATTTTAGAAAGTCAGTTTGTTACCGATATTGTCTCAATTTTCTTTTATATATCAAATATTTTTTAAAAAGTGCTAATATATATATATAGAGAGATAAAATTCCCTCATTTTAATCATCTTAAACTTACCGTTATTTGAATATTTAGTTTAATAATTAAACTTAAATATAATTTAATTATCATCATTAAATTAGTTCAACAATATTAAAAATGAAAGAAGAATGGAATTTCTAATTAGTCCATTTGATAAAAAAATTTAAAAGATAATTTCGTTGATGTATCTTCGAGATATGTTTTTTTTAAGGTTTTAAGTTTAAAATTTATGAATGAAATTATATTGTAAAATTCATGGTTAGAAAAAAAAAAATCATGGTTGGATGCCCCTTAATTATATGTAGCGGCTCAAAAGCTCCAGGGGTGATTGGATTTTAGAGTTGAAAAGAGGAGAGAGAAAATGAAAGAGAAAGAGGAAGTTGAATGATTTAGAGATATGAAATATTTGTTTGGTGATTGGTGTTTTAGAGAGGAGATGTTGTAAAAAGTATATATTTTATATTTTTTTTTTAATGTAACCATTACATATTTATATTAATTACATTTTATAAATTTTATTTTATATTATGTGGTTAAAAATTAGAAAAATTTTGATGTGATAGTTGATAAGATTAGACAAAAGATATTTTATATTATATTATATGATTGAGAATTAAAAAAAAATGTTTGATGTGAAATTTAAAAAATTAAATAAAATATTTGATGTGATGTTAGAGGAGAGGTTGAGAAGAAGTTGATGCCTTAAAAACAAACATTGAATTGAGATTTCTCCTTCCTCTCCTCTTCTCAACACCAAATCCCAAACACCTCACTAGTTTTCAACTATAAATAAACAAAAAACAAAAGAATAAAAATAATAATAATAACACATTTATCATTCTGATTAATTTTTTTGGTTAAATAAAGCTTTATATATATATATATAATATAATATAAATATATATTTGGGAGTTTAAATAAAGCTACATAAAACCTTTTCTATCCTTTTTTTTTTAAATTTAAAAATCTCTTCTTGTGCTTACTTTATCCCATTCCGAACTCATGGGCCAAATAATATTGAATTATTGCTGTTTGTTATGTACAAAATATTGTTGGTAACGTTGAAAACAAAACCAATCAATTTCGTAGGCAGGGTCTAGACGTTTCAAGTGCATGCAAAAATACAAAATCAAAAAGTTTCAACCAAAAGTACTATTTTCCCATCTTATCATTTCATTTCTTTGATTATTACACGTGAATATAATTTTCAAACATTGGAAGTGGAAAGTTTTTCAAATGAGTTATAATAAGAGCTCGTTTGAATGTATTTATGTTTAAAAGAGATAAAATAAAAGTTCGTTTGAATGTTTATAATGAAGTTTTTAAACAGTTTTGTATTCATAAATGATTTGATATTTATGAGTTTTATTTAATAAAAATATGTATTCTATTTATTTATTATTTCAAATCTCAAATATTATGTTTAAATTCCTAACTTTTTTGGCTATTATTTCATTACTATATTTCTTTTTTATTTATTTTTTTTAATTTCAATATTCTTATTTTCACCATAATACTTTTTATGGTATAAATTTTATTTTATATTTAAAATAATCACTTAAAACTTTAGAAATGAACTAATTTGATGATAATTATTGAATAATGGTGAGTAATGATATTATATTAAATGAACGCAAATAAATACAAATTTAAAAATAAAATGAAATGAACCATAAAATTATTGTTTATTTCAAAAACATGATATTATGTGATGAATAAATTCTACTTAGTTTAAACTTTTTTTTTTCTTTTTTTTTATTGCAACAATTAGGGGTAGGGATATTCATATCATAATCTCATAGTCATTAGGTGTAAGTTGATGCCCTAGAACTACGGCTCTTGTTGACAATTAATTTAAACTTAATGACATTAACTAGACAAAAAAATGTTTCTAAAAAAAAAAACTAGACAAAAAAATACTAATAAAATATTTAAACAAAAAAATGATTATAAAACTATTTTAATTTACGAAATATATATATATATATATATATATATATATATATATAATGCTTTATTTGTCTTTATTTCTCAATTTTCATGTATATATATGTTGAAATATATCCAATCCCCATTTTTTTACCCCGTCCTTGGAAGCGAATTAGGATTAACTAGAAAAACTCTTTTTCTCATATTCATGCATTTTAAAAAATGAAACAGTAATTGTTATATATAAATGTTTCTTCGCTCTGTTCTCAAATGATGTAGTCTAGTATAGTAAAAAAAATTCAACACTCTAAAACGCCGACCTTTATCATTAGAATTCTAGGAGAATGAACTAGTCAAAATGCGGAACAAGTTGATAAAACACTAATCCTTCATCGAATAAAAAATGAATTAACTCTTCAGGTTAAAACCGAAAGATTGGAACATGGAATTCAACCTTAGAACAAATTAAGTTTGAGGGAACTAAGTCTCACCTTCATTGAGGACAATGAAGATTTTAAGTTTAGGGGCGAGGACAAGACCGATGCTTAGGCTAGAGAAAATGAGCCTAAGAAAGTTTAAAAGAGGCAGAGAGCGAGAGAGAAGAAAAAATATATAGAAAAATAAAAACAAAAACATTATGGGTAAAACAAAAACGCAAAAGAGCGAATAGTCGTAGGATCACCAAGTATTTCTCTGTTTACCAAAAGCTCAAGCTTAAGATATTCATATTCGCCTAGGTGGAGCACTTTAGGCTCAAATGAGCAGCACTAGGAAGTACGAATTTGTAAACATGAGCGCAACCCGAGTAGTAATGCGATAAAGAAAAGTGGAAATCCTCGAGGGATTTGAAAACTTAAATATGTATGCTTTGGACAGAATGTTTTGAACAAACTTTGGATGTTTGAGGGTTTGAATAAAGTGGCTCGAGCCGTAGGCAGTATCTCTAAGAGGGCACATTTTTTATTCTAGCAGGGAAGAGCGTGTTATCAATAAGGAAAGTGTTCTAAACAAGTCTAGGACTCTAAAATCTGTAAGATAGAAGTTGATGCGTTTAGCTTGTGACAAAATTTTGCTTAATTGGACAACAATATTGAAAAGATTGTTGAGAGCATTCACTTGCTGCAATCTCAACTGCGTATAGTATTAATGTGATTCCCAAGCGTAAGACCTTAGCAATAGTGTCTTATATTTAGCATTTATCATTAGATTATTTATACCGCAACGAAATATCACACCAGTAATATGTTAAATTAGTTATTTTGTAATGACCAAAAAATCCAACTAGACTTTAAAGATAGTTACCACACATGCATTAAATACATCGACTTGAATAGTTTGACAACAATCATTCAAAATAGAGTTTGGAATTCATAAAAGTGCAGAATATATTTATTGTCATCCTAAGTCTAATGCGGGATAAAATGACTTAATATCGTGCCCATGATCTCATTAACTCTTCTTAGTCAACCACCTCGGCATACTCTAGTACTTGAAAATGTTAAATAATAAAGGCTGAGTATATCAAAATATACCCCATAAGGATCCCATCTAAAGGGTAAAACACTAGCAATCATACACAATTTGAAATATTCAAACACAAGCATAGACAATATCGCTTAAAACCCAATCATGTTCAACGTACTTAGCATCAACATCACTTGAGTTTAAACATTTTCAACGACCTTAACCGTATGTCAAACCATAACTTCATGAGTCATACCCAACAAGATTCCAACATCACGTTGTTCCAAACCAACTTAACAACATTAACCACAAATAACTGACGATCACCACCACCATAGTGTAATTTCATTCCAACTCATACAATATTAATAGCTAATCTCAATAAGACATTTAAGATAAACTAGAATTTTAGCACGGCTTTGCACGTGATAATTTCTTAAATAATAAATTATATATATAAATTGTTTCTTACATTTCTAGGCTAAATTTAAATCATCAAATAATAATTTCAATATAATATTGAATTTTATAACCATTTTTTCATGTTAGTTAAATTTATTAAAATTAACATTTATGTTAAAAAGTTGTTAATTATTTATTTTAAGTTTAAAAAATAATAGGTGTTATTATTAAAAAAAATTAATAAAATTTATTGAATTAAAATTATATTTTATCTCTAATTTTTAAAAATCGATGCTCTTTAATGTTTTTCTCAATTTTTCTATTAATAGATTAGTTACTTTTGAATTATAAAATTTATAAGAGTTATATCATTATTATAATTATAAATATAAATAAGGTAAATATATTTATTAGTATACATCTATGAACTTACCTTTAACCTCAAATGATAATTTTATTGTTCTTCAAAAAAAAAATTCCCACATCTCCAAGTCAAAGAAACAAAAGATCCCTACAAAAATTATTGCAACAAAAGAAAAGTTAAATGAAACATAAGGTAAATAATCCAACAAAAATAAGATAACTAATTTTTTTATTATTAAAAAAAAAAAAAAACCAAGAAAGTAACCCCAAGTTTCAAGTGTGTTTGTAAACAAAATATAGAGAACTATATAGTAGGAAATCATTGTTACCAAACTTTTGAAATTGAAGAATTCATGCACTAACCTCAGATGATAATTTTATAGTTCTTCAAACTTCAGATCTCTAAGTATTTTTTTGAAAGGCAACAATTAAGCAAAATAAAATCCCTACAAAAATTATTGCACAAAAGAAATATTAGATAAAAGTTAAGGTAAATAATTCGACATAACTTATTATAAAACAAAAAACAAAAAAAATAAAGAAAAATAAATCCAAGCAAACAGAAAGTGTTGTTGTAAACAAAATGTAGACACCTATTTATAGGATTGGAAAATTCAATTTATTATTTTAATTAGAATATAAAATGTCAAATAAAATCTATAAGATTTGGTAAAAATATCTTATTTTCTAAATGAAAATTTAAATGATATTGTAAATATCTTCATTTGATTGTTGAAATCTCTTATCTTCTAACTTAGTAATAAAATCTATGAGATTTGATAAAAATATCTTATCTTCTACGGATGAAAATCTAAATGATATTGTAAATATCTTCTAGTTTATTTGATTTTTTTAATATTCCAATAAATGGCATTTTTGTAATTTAGGGTATGACTTAAGGGGTAAATTCGTCTAAAAATGATTTTCCTCTTAAGCCACACTTTAAGATAGTATGATAGCTACAATTACCAAACATGACATGTTCATATAAGTCATAACTAAAATTATGGAACATAACATGCTCATATATGTTATACAACCAAAATAAAGAGTGTTTATAACTCTTGGCAACAATAGGAGTATTTATCATCCCTCAAGACCAGTAAGTTCGCAAAAACTAAAATAGGTATATTTATCATCCCTCGGGACCAGCAAGTCGGCAAAAACAACAATAGGAGTATTTATCATCCCTCGGGACCTTCATATCCTCAAAAGCAACAATAGGGGTATTTAACATCCTACGGGACCAGCAAGTTCGTAAAAATACCAATATAGATATTTATCATCCCTCGAATCCATCAAGTCCGCAAAAGCAACGATAAGGATATTTATCTTCCCTCGAGACTAGCAATTGAGTCCACAAAAGTAAGAATAAAAAGGTCATCAACACACAAGTTGTGACTTTCCCAACTAGGGACTCAAACAAAGAAAAAGATTTTCGAGTCAGAGCCTAGTTTACACCAAGTCCAACAACAAAAATAATAACTATGCATTAGTTCCAAGAAACACATCGCATACACTGTTCAAGTCTAGTTCAACAACTCAAGTTTAATCACCAACCATCTCTCTTCATCGTCTATCTTATACAAGCTTTTCAACCCTCAAATAAACCTTGTAAACCCAATCCCATCAACCTATACATAACGACCATCTCGAATTTACTTCACAACTAATATAAAAATCAATACACTAACATAATAATTTCACCTAATAACGACCATATCTTAAAGTCAAAATATCATCCAATAAGGATGCAATCCTTAATAATTCTAATTCAACCCAATGCCAGCTATCTCCTAACATAGAGTTCATCGTCCGACACAACCATTACCAATGATCTCAATCCAATAAAATACATATCAAGAAATAACACAAATTTTTAAAGCAACTCAGTCGATTAAAATTCCATAAGTGTACAGCTACCTGTATGGCTATGATAGACTTTAACATAAATTACAGACTTTAATCAGGAACAAGCCTCTCAAAAAAAATTCTAGCAGAGCATTTATATACTATAATTAATGGCAAAATTCAATTCCAATAAAGCATGAGCATATACGTTTATTTTCTTTTCTTTTGAATTAAGTTCTAGTGACATTTTAAATTGCAAGTGAGAATTTAAAGTTATTTAGGTAGAATAAACATTTAAGGATTAAAAATCTACATTTAATGAATAAGATATAGTATAATTAAATTAGGATAATACCTTAAATGAAATTTATTGCATTTATATAATTTTTATCCATAAAAGGAAATGTTTTGTCTGGTAAGGAGGACCACAAACCCTACATAGAGGATATTGCTGCTCTCAAATAAATGGGAGTGAAATATCAATTTTCGGGATCGAACCTGTGACGATGGTGTTGAACTGGTTTTCGACGAATGCAACATTATAGATAGTTTAAGAGCACAATCAGTGATGAAAGTCCAATCCACGTGTTCTCTCTCTTTCATAGGTAATACACAGACAGAGCTTTACTTTACGAGTTTTTTTAGTTTTTGTGTTTCTTCCTTTCCTTCTCTATCGTTTTCACGACTCAATGGCCAATTTGAGTGATTCAACCACAGAACTTAGTCTCTGTACGTCTTGATTCCACCAATTAAGTTTTGTGGAAGTTTCAATAATTTAATCCTTATGTCATAAAACTAAATATGTTTAACTCCAACATTTCAATAATGCTAATAAAATCTACTAAAGTGATGTTGACTAAAATGTTGATTGGATTAATGGTAAATTTCATTATATCGATGAAGTACCTATTTCAATTTTCACGTAAACTTAATTTTTAAAAGAAAACTAATAAAAATAAACAAAAAAGAGTTACACAACGACTAAAAGTGAGCATTGTTGAAATGTCACGAGTAAAAAGTATATAATTTTGAAACATAAAAATCAAATTGAAGCTAGATCAAACTTAAAGATTAATAGTCTTCAATTAATACACATATAAACTTCAACAAATGTTAGTATTCAATCAATGCGATCAATAGTCTTCCATTAAGAAACGATAAATTTGTGGCACCAAATAATGTCACATACCCCTTTTAAGGAGGGTTTGCCTCCTTCACTAAGGAGGCAAATTTTTCTCATAATAAATATTCAAGGTTATACTAATACAAATTTGAAAATCCACCACCACCATTTAATACTTAGTTAAAGTGACTAAAATGCATATTATTTTACAAGTTTTTTTTTTTTTTTAGTCCTTACAATCCTAGACGGAACCTCAACAAAAGAGAAATAGCAAGTGTTCGCACAATGGACTAACGGGTTTGCAATAATGTTGCCAAACCTTAAACAATGTTGTCGGACCTTAATTTATAGTTTAATATATATAAATATTATAGGGAAATTATAGTAACTAGACCACATCCGAAAAGTATTTGCAAATATAGGCGTCCAAGTTTTTTTTTGCAAAGTTAATTTTTTTATTAAAATTCGTAATTATTAATTTTTCATTAATACCATTTTGCCCTTTATCACATTTAATACTAAATTTTTGAATTAAAACACTCATTTAAACATATTTTTCATTCTTTTAAAACATACCATATTTAATTGTCAACTCTTTTAATGCAAAAGATTTTAATTCCTTTTCTCATTTATCTTCCATCTTTCTTCATTTTCTTTTTCTGTTGCACTCTTCTTCCTCCATTCTCCATTCCTCCATTTTCGTTTCTTCAGCTCTATTCATTCTCTCTTGTCACATTCTGCTCACCATGTAAAATGTAAATTTTCTTCGACCACAAAGCTCCGATCGGATGGTATAATCATACGAGTTAAGTCATCTTCTCTCAATAATCTCCGTTTTTCACAGTATTTGTATCACGTTGTTGTTACTTATCCATCACCATTAGCATGTTACTGTTCATTCTCAGTATAGTCGTGATTCGATATGTCTCAGATTGTTTAGTATGATATGTTTTATTTCTATTTATGTTAATTTTGTACATTTAATTCATTTATATTCCAATTTTTAGAATGTCAAAAATCATGTTTAGAAAATGTAGTAAAATCATATGTTAAACAGTAGTATCTTCGTACTTTCCAATTCATATTGTGGTATAATTGATTGTATATACATCTACAAAACTGTATAATTGAGTATATACTGTATATTCACACGTCCTCGATTTCTATATAGTTAAATAAATTGTATAATTGACTATATACCGTATGTTCATACTATATTTTTAGGTTAGTTATATTGTACATCTTTTCCTTATAGGTTCATTAATCATTCCATTTGAAATTGCACATAGTGTTATTTACATCGTCGATATTTCGCTTAGAAATGTATTTAAATTATATGTAGAACAAAGATTATCTACATACTAAAATGTTCAAGACTGTATACTTGAGTATTATCTACTGTAGTTTTCCATGTACCGTACGTTATATTATTGTATAAACTATACAAAACTCTCTATGTTTCATTATTTCATTATACATATTGTATAAGTTACACAATACATTTATGGTTTATTATTCTTTTTGATTCATGTATAATACATTTTTCGTACTCATATTACTATTCATTAAATTTTCATTCCGCAATACGGTATTGTTTATACATGTATATTATACGACTTATAATATATAGCAATATTATTTAGACATTTTTGTAATACTATACAACTTTTCCTTATAGGTTCAACAAGCATTTCAATCTGTATTGCACATAATGGTCAGTAGGATGAAAATGAGATGTACCACAATCATGAAGTAGTTGAAGAGTGTCGCATAAATATTGAGAAACGCATTTCAATCTGTATTGCACATAATGCTAATATTTTTGTAGATATATATATTTACAAATACTTTTCAAATATGGTCTATTTACGAAAAAAGCTCAATATTATATCAAGGAGATATAATTAAAACGTTGTATGATATTTGTGGATGTAGCTTTCAAAGTTAATTATTCAAGCCCATGAATAATTTTCACATATTAATTTTCAAAGCAATTATTGTTTGAATTCCATGATTATTAATAACATAAGATTAAATTATACAATTTCCGAAGTCAATTATTTGAACTCCATGTATAATTTCTTGGGAAACAGTCAGCTTACAGCTAGGATCTAAATGAATTGTTTGAAGATATCACATCATTTAAATTAACTCATTGAACACATTTATCTAATTTGTCCAATGATGACTGACACCTAGACAGTGCTTTTTATTTGTGGATAAGGATATAAAGGGTACAAAAAAGGTAATAAATAAACAAACAAAAAAAAATGAAACACTTTTTAAATTTTAATGCAACAATTTATTTATTTATTTTTTAGATCGCAATCATTTGGAAGAATGAATTTGAATCCATAATATGTTGGGTTATTTTTTAAATTTATAATATCTTGATTATTAAATGTACATTAATATCTTTCATTTATAAAATATTTATTTTTAATTATAATCCCAAGATTTAATTATTTAATTATATATGTTTTTTAATTTTATTTTGATTCTAATTATTTCTTTAATTAATTGCTTTAGTTATTTTTTCTATTTCTAATTATCTAGTTATTTTTTCTAGGGAAAATTACACAAACCACCTTAAAATTATGGTGATTGTAACAATTATAACTTTGATTTTGATCAAATATCATCCCTCAAATTTGATAAGTATTGCAATTAAGTCCCATGTACCTAATTTAAGGAAGATATTTTAGGATAAAATTGTCATTTTGAAAAGTTTGTCTTCTTGGTCTTCTTTCTCAATCCTCCTTTCTTAATTTCAGCTTCTCAAAATCTTCTAGATCCATCCTTCATCAGCTTCAGCCTCAGCCTCTTCAATCCTTCAAATTCAACAATACCCAGATGAGCAGTTTCAACCACAAATGTTATTTCAATCGGAAATTTAAGGCCTCGTTTGATAACTCTTTCGTTTTTTGTTTTTTGTTATGAAATTGAAGCCTATTTTTACTCAAATTTTATAGCATGTGCTCTATATTTTCTATAATATATCCATCTTTCCTTAAGAAAGTAGGTGCATACAAACCAAATTTCAAAAAAAAAACAAGCTTTTTTTTTTTACAAATTTTGATTCTATTTATTAAAATATAGATAAGATATAGATATTCAAACAAGAAAAAAAGTATAGTAGAAGAGTTGTTATAGGCTTAAATTTCAAAAACAAAAAACGTTATGAAACCGGGCCTAAAATGTAGGGCCATTTTTCAGAAAAGGGCTTTCCTATTTTCCCATAATTTAAGAGAAAAAGTCATCATGGTAGCATTTAATCGCCCAAATTAGAACCACCCGTTTGTTTGTCGATTTGATTTCTGTGATGAAAAATCGATGTAGGTTTTTGAGGAATTTGTACCGATTTCCAGTGAGTGGAGAAGCTGCCTGCTATCTTCTTTGCAATGTTGCTAAAACATATCGCACTCAACGTTGCTTTCAAGCTTTAAAATTTGAGATTTTGAGTTTAATAAATAGTTTTTGGATTAACATTTATGAAAACAAATTTGAGGAGATAAATTGAGAAAGGGGGATTGAGAAAGAAGAAACACCTTAGTTTATGGGTGGTTTGTGCAATTTTCTCTTTTTTCTATTTCTAATTATCTAATTATTTTTTCTTTGTGTTACTTATTTGTACAAGAAATTGTTAAAACTATGTTTTTGTTGGTGTGTGTATATATATATAATTTTAATTTGAACAGAGTGAATATTTTCATCAAAAATAAAAATAAAAGATGAACAGAGTGAAGTTATTGTTTTCTATTATATTTAATTTTTTTCTAATTATTTAAGTGCTTGAGTCTACTTTTTTTCTAATAATTTAAGAATTTAATTCTTTTGTAATGATAATCTTATGATTTAATTTTTTTTTTAAAGAAATTATTTTTTTATATGCTATCCTGATTTCTTTTTATTAAAATTATAAGTCCATAAATTTATCGAAGATTTAATAAGAAATTCTTACAGTTCTCTTAATCTTACATTAAATAATCATTGTTAATTTTTATAAGACAAATACAATTTTGTTTGAGAACATTAATTTAATAAAAAAAAATCAAACTTTATGTAGAAATACAATAACAACTTCAAGAATCTTAAAATTAACATAAAGAAAAAAATATATATGGTGCAAAAACATAAGAAAAATATGGAGGGCCAGGGATTTTTTTGCCCCTTGTCCAAACAAGGATGGTTTTTCAAACTCACAAACAACCACATGTATCTCTAAACATTTTATAAAAAATATCTTATACAATAATATATTTTTATTGAATTTTTAAAATGAAACAAATTAAATAGAAAAATAAAAATTCCCACTAGCATATCTTAAATGGGCGAACTAGTTGAGTGAGTTTAGTTGAAGAACTTAGACTTTGATTGGGGCTAAACAGCAATCTGGACCAACTTCACTCATAAAATATTGAAAAATATATAGCCTAAAATATTTTCAAATAGATGACATAATTCAAATTTTATAAAATAAATGAATAATTAAAACTAACAAAAATAGATAACATGATTTGATATATATATACAGTGTAGACTTAAAAATATTTTATGAAAATTAGAAAATAAAAGTGTAAAAATAATAATTAAATAAACATATAGATATGAGAAGATAAAAACTAAATTTAATGATAAATTAGAGTTAGTCCAGATAACTTTGATTTAGGTCAATAACTCATTGAGTTTGGTTGATTCACGTTATTTGGATTCACAAAATTGCTTGAACACTCCTAAAAATAATAATTATAAAATGCAAATCAAAATGTACCAAAATATAATTTTCTAACTATAATATTTCAATAAAAAAAATTATTATAAAGTAAGATATTGTTTAGTAATAATATCAGGCTGCCAACCATGAGCAGTTGGTCAGCGGCATTAATGTATATCCTGGCCACCCTAACTGGAAAATTGATATAGTTCTATGAGAGTAATAATCTCTAGAAGTCTTATTGAAAGGGTTTATAGTCAATTTAGTTTTATTGTTTGATGGTAATGGAGTTCAACATTATAATTACGAGTTCAAATTTCAAAAATCGATATTTAGCTCTCTTTTATTTTAGAGCCGTAGTACTATCTTTATATCTTTATAATCTAAAGAGACCGTTCTTAAAAACGTAAAACAATGTTAAATTATATTTCTCATACTTTTAAATTTTATATTTATTTTGGTTTTTAAATATAAATTTTCAATAGGTTATTGGCTTTTAACTTTGTGTTTCATAGGTAATTAAATTTTAAGGAATTTGTTTGATGACAATTTTTTAGTTGTAATATTTCAATCCAGAATGTTTTTTTTAGTTGTAATTAAAAAAAAAAAAATTTAAAAACCCTAATTTTTATAAAGCGTCTAACAAATTGATACCATTTTAATTTTGTATTTAATCCATCCTGGATCACATTTGGCATTTATTTCATTTTAAAAGTCAGTTCACATGCCTTCTACTAGATACAAGATACCCCAACGTAAGATTGCATTACACACAAAATTCAATTTTTTATCTAAAAAATCAATTCTTTTTATTAAACACAAAGTTGAAGTTCAATAATCAAAAAAGAAAAAAAAAATCAAATATCTGAAACCTAATAATTAAAAATTCTGACATTATCTGATCAAATTATGACTATGGAAGACATTATAAATGTGAACATATACCTAATAAAGTGGGGAAAAAAATGGTTGGAAGGCTTTTCATAATTACCTCCCAACAATGGATAAATTGAGAAGAGGGAAACAAGTCATTATGGAGAAAGATATGAAGATATATATAGTGCTTTTGTGGGATTGCAAATATGTAAGGGGAATGGTAAAAGGTATTTGTTAACCTTTTTTCTATTTTTGTAATTTTATATTCCATTATCAAATAATACAATAATTTTTCTTTTCTTTTTTTTTAGGGTTTAGGGTAGAATTTCTTGAATTCGACAAGGGTAGATAAATTTTAAGATCTATATATCCAAATAGTCTAAATAATTGCTTTATTGATTAATTAATTTCTCTTTGAAATAACCATGGATATTTTACTAGGTGTAGCAGTTCTAAATTATACAATTAGGTAAAAAATAATAATAATATCTCATCGACTTTGACCTTTCAATTAGACTTAAATCCTTGTATTGTTCTCAATTACCAAAGTTCAGTGTAACCATAAACCACTAATTCAATCGATGCAATGTATTTCTAAGATTAGAAAGTTGCAAATTTAAAATTTTCATCCCAATTATTAGCCACTCAAATGATTTTTTAATAAAATTCATCTTAATAATGTTGGAGATTATGATTCTGAGGATTCTTATTATTTATGGATTCTTATTATGGATTTGCCACTAAAGTAAGTGGCTCTGCCCTTGATAATGCCGTATGACTAAGGTTTGGAATTATTTTAATGATGCCTAATGTGTGTGACATTAGTTGTATGTTTGGATTTTATATATATATTATATATGATACGTTTTTCACGTGTGTACTTTATATTGTATTATAAATTAATGTATGATCACGAATATCCTTTTGTATTTAAAATAAAAATGCCAATAGAGTAATAGTTTAAGTGGTATTGATGTACACCTAATGAATTTGAGGTCTTAGTTTCGAATCTTCCTCACCCCCAATTGTTGTAATCTCAAAAAAAATGTATATATTTAAAATAAAAATAGTGCAGTTTTCCAATTCTTATCTTAGTGCTTTCATTACTTACCAACTATCATCTTTTTGAGTTTGTCTCACACAAACCTAATTTGACACTATGATGAGTTGGTTATATAGTTTGTCAAATGAGGCTAGGTTACATTGAACCTCAACCTTGATTATGCTAACAAGTGTTAGATCTCTCATTTTTTATATTATAAGTGTGCTTACATATTTAATCGACTATAAATGTGCAAAAAATTGATAATTCTCAAGTAGTTTCAATTACTCAACCTAAACCATAAAATTTGGTTGTTATAATTTTCTTTGGATTGAATCATAATTTTTTTTTATTGGATTGAGTTGATTTCGAGTAGTCAATTGTTGGCACGTTTTCAACCTCAACCCATCCTAAACTAGTTTAATATTATGTTTTTTTATACCAATTTATGAGATATGAGTGAAGTTTGAAGAAACAAAAGATAATTAAACAACTCCATACTTCAAGCCAACCAGCAAATATATTGGTTAATTGTATGGAGTATAATGTATTTTAGATAGATTAACGAATTGATCAGTTCAAATTAGTCTCCCTAATCTAATTTAAATCCAAACCATAGGCACCCATGAGTAAATTTACTTATTGAGTATTTTTAAATTGAAAAAAAATTAAGTCATTTCTTTGCCTAACCCATCTTTTTATGTCAACCTAGGTAGCCTACTTTGAATTATATTTGTTATTTTTTAACCTAAAAAGTTGAAAAATAAAATAAAAAATAACAAAAATATATGGTCCAAATAGTACCACATGCATAATGAGAAAAAGATAGTTTATGTCAAAGCAAAGACATAAATTACTTTCTTTTAAATCACCACTACCATTTCCCCCAAGCAAAAGTAAGCACGCGCAAAGTAAATGATGGGTTTTCCATTACTCTTTTACTATTAATTTTCATGTTTCCTTTACAACTAAATTTAGAAATCGGTTTCTTTATTTAATAATCATTTCATTTTTTGTTGTTTTATTTTTATTTTTTTAAAAAATAGGTTTGTTTGATAACAAATTTTAGTTTTCATTTTTTAAATTTTTGAAACGTTTTTAAAATATTAAAGAAATTCTAAAAATTAAAAAGGTAACTTTTAAAAATATATTTTTATTTTTTTAAAGTATGTAAAAATTAAAAATAATAAAAATAATAACAAAAATTTTTACAGTTATCAACATTTTTTTTTTGTTTTTATTTTTTAAAAATATAAAACTAAACTCAGTTATACATACTTTTTTATTTTAAAAAAAACTAAAAAAATGAAAAACTAAAAACAAAAGGCAAAAAACTAAATGATTATCAAACATAGGCCTAAACTTCTACCTATTAAATTTGTAACGATAACAAACAATAAAAGTCTATATTTTAAATTATCAAATCATATTTATTAAATTTTAATTTTTAAAATCATAAAGATTAAGTCGAGACTTTTTTTTAATCTTAAAAACTAGATTTTAGCTTTCTTTAAATTAATTGGAAAGAATAAATTCAAACTTTTAAAATCATAAGAATTAAGATCTCGTTTGATAACTATTTTATTTTTAGTTTTTAGAATTTAAGCTTACAACAACTAATTTAATATATGATTTTTCTTACTTTTTTTTTTTTTGAAAAAGATAATATATATTTTTTCTTATTTAAATATCTACATTTTAAAAACCAAATCAAAATTTGAAGAAAAAAAAAGAAAAAAGTAAGATTCCGATAGTTTATTTTTAGTTTTGAAATGTGGTTAACATTCATACATGAAAGATGAATGCATAATAGAAATGATGGAACACATTTGAGTAAAAATAAGTTAAACTAAAAAAAAACGGTTATGAAATGAGGCCTTAAACCCTTTGTTTCTTCCCGACATAAGACTAAATTTTGTAATTTATCTTAAAAAACAATAATTATTTTTAAAAAGTATTATCTTAGAGTTCATTTCTCTTCGTAGATTAACGTCACTAGAAAATCCAAGTTTGAAAGACTTCGGCGAAGTCGGGAGTTGAGCTATTCCATCAACTCCCGACCTCGATCGTAAAACGATACATTATTTTGATATGATGGATAAAGCAATGGAATGCTTGTGAAAGACAGCCCATTAACGTGGAATGTATAGAACCAAAGGATAGTATGATATTTTTTTCATTTAAATAATGGAGGGAATCAGCAACCATAAGGTTTAGGTCCACAACCTTATGTTCCATAGCAGAGCAGTTGGATTACTTTTGGATCAGCTTTATATCTTCAAGAAAAACTACACAATTGGGTCCCCTTAATTTGTCTTGCCTATGCATCAACATGAACAATAATGCAAAAAATTATTCACTGATTTTTTTAGACACAAAAGTTGATCATTATATATGGTTGAGAATTTAATATTGGAAAAATTAAAATGGCTTACTAACATTTATAAGATAGATAGACTACGTTTTTTGTCAACTAATTTTGAATTTAACGATGACAATTCACGAAAAGTAAAGAATGAGACCAAGCCAACTCTCGAAGGGAAGGTTGGTCAAGTTGACTGCAACAGAGTGGTAGGTCGTGTCGAGCCATGGCTTGGCTTCCAAGTCATGCCTTGGTTGAGACGTAAATAATCGACCCTTCAAAAAGGTCCGAACCATAGGTCCAACCGATACCAAAAGTGGGGTCGACTAGGTGACAAGCTAGCCAACCTTCGAGTTGGCTAGTTCACCCTTAACCCACCCCAGATTCTGGATCCTTCACCATGACATAAAACACTCTACTAAATTAAAATTCTTAAAAACTCATTATATTTTGAAGTATCATGTGCAAAAAGGTAAGAGGTAAGAATGGAAAAAATGAATCGAAAGCACTTAAAGTAGAATACCTTTTGAAGTATCTTGGTGTCACAGTTTAGGGACGGACGAGTGATGCTCCGAATATATGGGAGCGAAACTCCGATTTCTCAATTTTTTTTTAAAAAAAAAGTGGCATAGGAGATGAACTCAATCGACGTTACAAATCGTTAGTTACAAATTTAATGATAAAAAAATATCTATCAACATTAAAATTGACGATTATCGACAATTATGAACTAACGAAAGTTACAAAAATGAAAAATTATATAAAGAAACGAATTTCAGTCGTTAGGGTAATCTATTCCCACAATTCTAACGGACTTTAATATACCTTTGTTATTGTAGATGATGTAATGGGCTGGAAACTATAAAGCCCAATCTATATTTAATTGCTTGTATTCTAAAGGTAATTATTTTTCACAACCGTGCACAATTTTGAAAGATTGTTTGATGTGATTGGTACTTTTTTTTTTTTTTTTATTATTATTATTATTATTATTCTAACTCTAACGAAGAAGAAATCACACCAATTCTATATAGAAAATACAACTATTTTTAAGTAAGAAGAAAGATAAATATAAATTTAAGATCGAACTTGTAATCATAAAATTGATTGAAATATAACCAATCAAAGAATGTAACATGCTATCAACCTTTTTGATAGATGGGGTTGATAGTCAGTATTGTGTTTGGTTGATATGAGTAATTTAAAAAATAAATTCCAAACTAATAGTGTTGTACTAATTTAATCTCTAAACATTCAGATGTTAGAATTTCATTGTGCATAACTTTCCCACGTGAATGGCTATTTTAACCGAAAGAATTTACATAATATTAGAAAAAAATACTAAAATCAAATGGATATAGTAGTGATTTTTTTTTTATGTTCTTGTCTTTCTCCATTTTTCTCATCTTATGTAGAAGGAAGTGTGTGATAATTCTCTTCCTACTTTTGGAGGATTTGCAATGCAATCACAATGGAAAAATGAAATACCAATAGCCTTTAGAGACGATTAAATTCCCCTTACCAACAATATTCCACAACAACTATATGACTTTTCCTTTTGAAGAGGAAAAGCGTAAGTTTCGGAGCAGTATAAGGCATAAGCTTCAATTTTAATTAAAATGTTATGAAATTCTAAATTTATGTAAATATGTATGGTAAAACATAATACTTACGTAAAAAAATGTTAAATCTTACACCAATATTAATAGGATTGAGTTTTTTTTAATAAAAAATAATCCATTAATGAATAAAATATAAGTAAATTTTTCGAACAGCTATTGTGAGTACAACAAAGAACCCTAGAAAGGGATACAAGAGAAAAATAAGCCTAAAAATGAATAAAATTAAATCAACCGTTCTAAAATGATTATTTATCTTTCTAACGAATAAATTTATTAAAATAAATATTTGATCTAAATAGATGATTATAAAGCAGTATTGAAAATGAAATTAAGAATCAAGTTCTTTTATGTTTCAAAACTTATATAATCAATGAAATAATAATAAGATTATTGAGGTTAAAAAATTTATGAATCTATTGAACTATTAGACTATTAGACTATATATGGAGAATTATTATAAATCTAGTGAACTAGTAAAATATTAGCAATTATAATTAAAACATTAACAAATAGATAAATCAATCATTTATCAAAGAATACCCATCTTTTATCATCATCACACTATTTTTTACTATTAATGAAAAAAAAATTATTAATTACTCTTAATTTCAGATCCACTTACCCTTGGTCTTTTCAACTTCCAATTTTTCCTTTTTCTCTTTGTCTCTATCTTCCTTAAATTCATACTATTATGTAACAATTTCTAGGTTTTTATTTTTCATTTTCTTCTATATAATGTTGAAACAACTGGAAGGTTGGTGTTTAAGCAAGTAAAAGACAATAAATAAAACTCCATATTTGTAATTTTCCTATTGCTTTTGAGTATTTTTATTATTTATTCTGCGTATTGTTAATTTAGGTTCGATGTGTTATTGGTATATTTTTTTGGAGATTTAGGATATCAATTTTTTGTAAGAATGACAAACACAACAAAGTATTGTTGTCAGCCAAGCGGACTCAAAAGAATGGTTACCCATCCGGCTCGAAAGAGAAAGACAAGCGTCATTCAAGCAAGCAACAGGTATTACAACAAGATCTTTTCTGCGGCTCGTTCAACTCTCATAGCTTAGACTCATTGCTTGCTCCATTATCAAATTCATTACGTATCACATAGTAACCAGAGTTAATTACAATGATTACCGGTTTCAATCTCAAATGTTATTGAAAAATTTATTAAAATAAAATTAAGATTTTTTTTTTATTTGTTATCTTCTTATCTAATTCTCCTCACCAGTCTCCGAGGGGTGACACAGTGATTAAAGATTTGGGCTTCGAGGGTACGCTCTCCTCAAGGTCCCAGGTTCGAGACTCAACTGTGAAATTATTTCTTCGATATTTCCTGGTGTCGAACCTAAAGACGGACATGGTTACCCTTTCGTTTCAAAAAAAAAAATTCTCCTCACCAACCAACCAAATTCTAAGATTTTTGCCTCTCTTCCTAACATATGCTCCTGACTGCCTTTTTCCTTCCTTTTTTTTATTGGAAGATTTAATTTGTCTCTCTTTTTCGTTTTTTCCTTATTTTTAATTTTGATCTTTGAAAATCAAACATTTGGGCTTCTGGGCCTAATTGGGCTTATCTTGTTTTTTTTTTCTCGAGTTCTCATTGGGCATATCTTCAAAAGTGCATTATAATTTAGGGAATAGTAAGAAATTGCTAGTTTTAAGAAAATAATTAACAACATACCTACTTTGTGGGAGTATTTAAATGCATGCTTAAAATAAAATTTGTGAAATAATCTTTCCTCGTAATACCCCACATTATTTTTTTAATTTTCATATTTAATAAAAAAAAGATATTTAACTAAATCATCTTGTTAATCTAAATTTAGAGGATAATCATTTCATTCTAACCAACTTTTAAACAAAAAAAAAATCTCAAATGACATTTTATACAAGAAATTCTTGTACCAAAATTGGAAGTTTTTTTTATAAAATCGTCAAGAGCAAGTTAAAAAATGTAAGTCGCTAACATACTACTTTACAAAGATGAGACTGAAAAATGTAAGTTTTTATTTTTACAAAAAAAAAGGTAAGATTACAACTCTAAAAGAAAGATCGTGGTGTACTACGTATGTACGGCAGATTTGTGAATGTAATCGGTGGTGTTTATGGGCGTCAAGTTTCAAAGATAGTGATGGTGCTCATAGTCAATCTTTGTGTGTAAATGGGAATGAGTGCATATTTTGTTCAAGCAAATTAAAGATCTTTTCACCTTCTCACGTCTTCAAAATAAATTTAAAGTCTGCTCATCAAATAATATGAGAGTCAAATACCGATTTCTATGCTCGAACTCATGACCATGGAGTTGAAATGGACTAATAGTAAATAAAATAATCAATTATACCACTAACCTTTGATAATAATTTAATATGATGAATAATTAACATGATGCAACAAAAAGGGCTGTTTGTTTGGCATATTTGGTAGGATTTACTTCTTGGATTTATTAACTTCTCCTCGAAAACTTACATCCAAACGAATTTTTATTAACTCCTCTTCATTTTTACTTTTAAAAATAACTTTCATTTCTAACTATTCATTTTTAATCATTCATTTATAACTACTCAGTCATTTCTAACCACTCATTTTTAATCATTTCTTTTTTAACTACTAAAAATAACTACTCGTTTTAAAATCTACATCCAAACAAGATTTTGACTATAACTCCTCCAGACAAAACTAGATCCAAATGAGTTTTTGACACAACTCTCAATTTTTAACTACTCAATATAACTCTTTAACCCAAATACTACATAAATATGTTAAACTAACAGTCCCAAAAGTAGGTCAAGTAGATAAAATAAGAATAACTTTGACAAAAATAATTTAATTTAAGATGTGCCATTATCTATTATATATACTTAAATATTTAACTGCACAAAGTAAAGTTTACATGTAGCTAATTCCTTCTTCTTCTTTTTTAATGAAGAATATGCAGCTAATTCTTCAAATCACGCAACTCATATTTTTTTCTTGAGGAAAAATTCGAAATAACCTCAACTATGAAGACATAACTTCTTTTTCTTTTCTTTTCTTTTGAAGTCTATCAAAATAAATTTTAGACATTGATTTAAAGTGTATTGGTTGTCCCTACAAAGATCTCTAATACTTTGCCTTCACAAGTCCCAACCCCACATACAACTTTATCTACAAACATTCTTAACTCATCAACACTTCAAACCATTTTAGTAGCCCCTTTTTTTGCCATTCCTTCCTAAAATAAACACTTATCTTACATAATTTAAGTTGGTACAACAACTATTTTAGGTATCAATTTATGGGACTATATCAAATGAGAATTTACCATTTACAACACATTCTATCTCTTTTATTATATTTGCAGCAAAATTTTAGAAATAATTCATTTATAACATATTATTTTATATCACTCAATTAGTGATATAACTTATTTTAGATTTCTATCACTGATAGAAAACTCAAGCAGTGATAGAATAAGTTTATTATTGATTGAATTCTATCACTAATAGAACTCAATCGGTGATAGAATTCAATTTGAATTTTCTACTACAAATGAATTAATTTTTATTTTATGCTATAGAAGAAAATATTTTGATCAATTTTTGTTGTACATGCAAAATCTCCGTATCAAATTGTACTTTTTTTTTCTTTACCATTAGTCACTTAGGCTCCATTTGATAACCATTTTGTTTTTTGTTTATGAAATTTAAGTCTATTTCTATTCAAATTTCCTACCACGTGCTCCATCTTTCCTACAATGTATCCATATTTCCTTAAAAAAGTAGAGAATACTAACCAAATTTCAAAAACATAGACAAGTTTTTTTAAGCTACTTTGTTTTGTTTACAAATTTTGATTTTGTTTATTAAAATATAGGTAAGATGTAGATATCTAAATAAGGAAAAAAAGTATAGTAATGTAGTTATTGTAGGATTAAATTTCATAAACGAAAAACAAAATGGTTATCGAAGCCTAAATTAATTAGTTCATTTCTGTCTTAATAGCACGTGAATGTTAGTTGAAATTTTGAATTTTTCCGGTTGAACTATACGTAGAGAATCAATTTCTTGACCAAAAATATACTCAAAATATTTGTTGTTATGAAAATCAAAATTAACAATCAATAAAACTAAAGAAAATGCGAGACAAAATACAAAAATTTGTGTGGTTTGCACAGTGCGTTAGCAAAGGAGAAAATTGGTTTATTAAGAGATATAAAATGTTTGATCAAAATGAATTTAGGATTTTAAGTGATTTTATATAATGTATTATCATAATGGGAATTTGCGCTCACCAGCAAATTCTACCTCTTGTATTAATTTTGCAGTCCAATTTCTAAAATAATTGAATGTATAGCACATTAGACATCTATCAATAACTAGTGATAGAACTCAATCAGTGATAGAACTCAATTTGAATTTTTTGCTACAAATGAATTAGTTTTGATTTTGTACTATAAATGTAAATATTTTGCCATTTTTTGTTATACATACAAAATCCCCTATCATAAAACTCTATTACAATATATGGTCAAATATATAAAATTTTAATAGAAAAATATAAACTCAGTTACATTATATCTTAAGAGAGTTTAACAAAAACTTGCTCTGATATTACCGATTAAACAATCGTAAGACAACATAGTTCAAAAATATATTTCACAACTTGGATTACTAATCTTAAATTGAAAATATATATTATAGTCAAAATCTTATAAAATTCCAACTTCGATCAATTATTAGAGTTGTGAAAAAACAATGATGTCCTTTTTAGCCAGAGATGCTTCACTGAATCTGAAAAGGGCTCTAAGCATGAGAGCTAAATAATGAGGAAAAAAATGACAATTTTATTCTATTACTATTTATTTATTTTAAATAATCAAACTCACAAATACAAAAGAAATGAAAAATCATTAATGGCTCTTTAATAATTAGGTTTAATTATTAGTTCCAAATTATAGAGGAGAAGATGGTCCTCCCTATGTAAAGAGAAATTTTGTAATAGGTAGCCTTTTTCTTGCCATTTTCAAATAATTAAATATATTTTAGAGAAAAATATTTAGGCAAGTTTGAAGGGTAGTTTTTGTTTGGTCGATATATATCAAAATTAAATACTTTTTCTATAACATTTTAATAATGTTAATTTTAATTTTTATGTGTATTTTTGAGTTTATTGTTATACTTATTTTCTTTGAAAAATTTAATTCACGTCAATATTAATAAAGCACTTTGATCAATATATTAAATTTAAAAGTAGTCCCATGAGCGTTATCATATAACTAATAATTTTCTTATCTTAAATAATAAAAGTGTACGTTATTAAAAAATCACCATATTAAATTTGTGAAAATACCATGTTTATTAAATTTCAATTAAGCTATTTTTACAATTTTATGTAATTACGCATTTGTACTAAAGTGGATGTACAGTTATTTTTTATGTTCTAAAACTCTGAGGGACGGTTTGTTTGACATATTTAGGTAGTTTTTAGGTTAAGGAGTTATATTGAGAAGTTATGTTGAGGAGTTAAAAATTGAGAATTATGTCAAAAACTCGTTTGGATGTAGTTTTTGTATAGAGGAGTTAAAAGTCAAAATTTTGTTTGGCTGAAAATTTGAAAATGAGTAGTTATTTTTAGTAGTTAAAAAAGAAATGATTAAAAATGAATAGTTAAAAATGAGTTATTTTGATTGATTTGAAAGGAATGATTAAAAATGAATAGTTAGAAATGAGAGTTATTTTTAAAAATAAAAATGAGGAAGAGTTAATAAAAACTCGTTTGGATGTAGGTTTTTTAAGAGGAGTTAATAACTCTTCCTACTAACTCCTACCTAAATATGTCAAACAAACAGCCCCTTACCTAAGTAAATTTGTTTTTTTTTTCCTTTATTATAGCTTTATAGGGTGGGTGAGTCAAATTGAGTCATCAACTTAAAGGGTAAGACAAGGGTGGATGGAGAGGGGTAAGGGATTCTAAATGTTTAAATTTTGTATGTGAAAGTTAATCTCATCCACAATTTAATATTATTTATGATAGAGATGGTACTGGTTTAATCCAGCTCCTAAATCCTGAATATTGTGATTTTTCAATATAGAGGTTTGAACTCTCAAAATAATTTAAGTTAAATTTTAATTTTAATAAGTTATTTTGAAACTTATCTTAATCCATCCAATGTTTTCTTGTTTTAGAAAAAAAAAAGAAAGGAAGTTGATTACAATAAACAAGCAAAAAAACATTTTTAGTTATTAGGATGGTGGAGTTTAGCTTTAATTTGATTCATATGTTTCTTTTTTAACACAATTTTGATTCATATATTTCAAAATTAAATAAATTTACTTACAACATTCTAATAATGTCCACTTTTAATTTCTTAAAAAACAAAATCATACATTACAATGACTAAAAGTAAATAAATGTATATAAAAAAATAATAATAAACATAAGATTTCAAAAAAAAAGCAAATTAAAAGAACGTGCCAATGATTAAAAGTTAATTCATTATTAAAATTTTATGGGATAAAAATGTTCGATTTTAAAATATAGAGACGAAATTGCTAAATAAATATATGAACAAATGGCTAAACTTAAGGTGAGGATAGGAAGAAAAGAGAAAAGAGTGATGATTGATAGTGGATTAAAGGAATAGATGTACACGTCTCTCAAAAAAAAAAAAAAAAATAGATGTACACATATGGATGGTCAAGCATAAAGTTATGAAAAAGAAATCTATTAATATTATATGTGTGGTTGAAATGAAGATACAATACATCATAATTGTTCATCCATTAACTTCTTATTTAAGTTTGGGACCATTATAAAACGATCTTCCACAAATTTCTTAACTTTAAATATGTTTGCGGTAGAGATTTTATTATTTCAACTTGGGATTCCCTAAACTAATTTATATTGTTTATATATATATATGGAATTGAACGGTAGAGTAAAAATAAATTAACACCAAGCCAGATAACTAATTGCACCACCGTTATATTCGGTTTATTGTTTATATATATATAAAGATGTATCCATGAAAAAATTTGTTACTTTTATGACTTTTCATGTCATCACATCTACTAGAATATGAAAAATAAGATTGGGAGAGATATTATATAAATTGTATTTGAATGCATATTATTATAAGGAAAACTATATTATTATAACTCGAAAAAGAAAATGATTAATCTCAAACAAAAGCATGACTTGTATGAAACGAGAATTTTAATTTAAGTAGATCGACCAATTATTAAATATAAGATTCAATATAAATTGGATTATAATAATTCACCCTCATTCCCACGGCTAAAAGTTTGGATGAAATGTAATGTACTAAAAAAAAGTTTTTCAAAAGAGCAAAAACGTCCAAAAGAAAAAGTAAAAAGATAACAATTAACAAACGGAAGAAGCATGGGAGAATGCACATGAATAATAGAAAATAAAGTTTTCTTTTCATAATTTAGTGGGTCTTAATAATTAAAGATTTAAATCCTTTTTTTATTTTTTACTTTTATAATAAAATATAAGCACCACATGTGTGGCACTTATGAAATAATTAAAATTTTAAAGTTGCCAAAACACGAGAATGAGAAGGAGATTAAATTATTTGGAAAATATATGTATTTTTTTTAGAAATGGAAAATATATCTGCCTAACTTAATCGATATAAATGTGAACTACAAAGTTGTGAGTTTAAATCTTTTCACTTGAAATTATTATTAAATTAAAAAATTTTAAAAATAAATAAATAAATAGCTTTATGTTAAGAGAGATCTAATGTGGATAGAGAAACTAATAGTGAGTGGGGAAAAAATTTCCTACAAACTAAAGAAGCTAGAGACGGGGAATGCATTCATTATCCTTGATTCCCGTCCCATTTGCATTTTTTATTTATTTTACTTTTAAAATTATATTTTTCTCCTTTTTTATCGATCTAATCTTTAGAAACATTTTTCTTTGTATATAAATATTTATTTAAATAAATATTTTCTTTAATAATTAATTATATCTAAATGAAAATCAATATTTTATGAAAAATCATCACCTTGAAAAATATTATTATTGAAAAAAGCTTATAAAATTAAGATTATAAAAAGTTGAAGAAAGAAAAAACGGAGAAAAACTCACCGTGGGGAACCTGATCTCCACTCATTCCTCACGATGAATCCCCACCTTGATGTCAGTGAAAAACATGATGAATTTGACAGAAATGAAGATTAATTTTGGTGTTGGGTACGAGGACGAGAACCTCTCTAAATGCGGAGGTGCTATCACTTCTTTCAACAAATGATTGAATTGTGATGTGGATTTAATGAATAATATATTGAAATTAACGACAAACAATAATAGTTCAACAGTATTAACCTATAATTAATAATAAACAAGTTTTGAATTCAATCTTCAATGCAAAGTAGAAAAAAAAAATTAAAATCACGAGATCAATTTGGCTTTTTTTTAGTATGATTTTCATTCTCTGATGGTGTGATATATGGTATAGATTTCAAAAACACTCAAAGGAAACTTAAATAGATACTAAAATCAATATAAAATTATCTAAGGAGGGTGATTGAATGCTGCTCAAAGACAATATTATTTCAAAATTACTCTGTTGAAACTCTTAGAGTTTAAAATTATATAAATAAAATTTAACAGCCTTACCCATATCCATAATGAACTTAATATCTTTTAAGGGAAATAAACTCAATACATATATGTTTTGAATTTCTTTTACTAACAAATATTTACTAGCCAAAATGAGTATAGAGATTGAGTGGCATCGTGTAAAACTTAGCATGTATTAAATTCATAACTAAAAAGCTACGTATTCAATTTCTTGGCCTCTATTTATAATTGAATTAAAAAATATTTATTATTTATCTTATAAATTTAAATCTATGCAACAATATTTATTATTTATCGCATATAATTACTTTAAATCTTGTTTGTATTTCTTTTACTGAGAAACATTTATCATTTATCATATATCATATATAACTTTAACCTAGGTGTTAATAAGAGGTTATGCATGGAAAGGGACTATGACCTTTTAATTTTATCATATTTAGACTCTTATTTATTTGAAAATAGTAATACTTTCTTTATAAGGTTTGTGGTTCATCTTCCTCCAACTTGTACTAAAGAAAAAAAAACAAAAACAAAAGGCTATACATTTCCATTATTATTCACCTCAAGAAAACTTCAACATGCATTATATTATCTAATATGAGACAATGAATTTATATATATTGCTTTTAGATAAAGGTGGAAAATAGCCCAAAGAAACGTGGGAACCCACCCAGAGTTATGATTGAGTTAATATTAGGTTTTAATAATTAGTCTGTTCATATGCATCATTTTTCTTTTGGATTCAACGCGTGACGGTCGAGTCGAAATGAATTAACATCAAATTAGATAATCAATTATGTCATTGACCCATTCAATATATCAATCCTCATTCAATAATTAAGAAGTTATGTATTCGAATCATTTGTCGGTTGAGCTCAATATCTACACTCATGATACTTTTCTTCATCAAATTTCTGGGCGACAAAAAAAGAAAAAAAAGATGGTTTACCATGTGCGCAATAATAAAATATATGAGGTTTGATTACTTTTTTTTGCTTCAATTAGGTCAGATTACTTTTGCATTTACTTCCTAACAATTTGCTATATATTAAATAAATATATATAGTTCGTTTGTAGACCCTTTAACTAGTTTTGTAAATTATTGTTTGATTCTACTTGTAAAGATAATGGTGATATATTAAATTTTAGGGCACTTCTTTCAATTTAATTGATTCTTTTTTAAATCAACTATATGGTTCCACTCGCTGCTAATTTTAATTCTTACATAAACATCTCTTTTTAGAAACTAGAAATGAAATAATAGCAATGTCCAAGGAATTGAATTGGAAAAATGGAATTACAAATATCGATTCCAAACATCGAATCTATGACCGTAAAGTGGAAATAGATTAACACCAAACCAGATAATCAATTGTGGACCTGGTAAAAAAGTGTTGCAAGCTAAATGGGGATAGAATGAAGAATATATTTTCATCCAAATCTTCGTATCTTATTTTATATTTCATTTAATGTTATATATATATATAGGTTAATTAAAAAAATATATCGTTAATAGTTCAGATAATTCTATTATGGTAGTATAAAAAAAAGTTATTTTGATAGATATCAGTTTATACTTAAATAGTCTCTTAGGAACACCTTGACCTCAACATGTCAAGTGTTTGAGTTTTGAGGGAATGATCCCTTTAAAATGGCAGATTTGAAGTTGGTATGAAAATTAATTTTTCTGAAAAGCTTGAAGATCTCAAATCATAATTTTGCTTCTTCAAAGATTTTTTCCAAATCTTGATATATTCCCTCTTTTGAATAAAAAAAAAGGGTTTCTATAGTTTTCGACGGTTTAAACTTTTTTGTTTCTTTTGATATCAAGGAATTCAGTTAAAACTTATTTTTCATGTCACACAAGTGCAAAGTTTTTTTATTATTAATTTAGATAATTTAATATCTTTTCTTGGGAGGAAGCAGATAAGTGACAATTATAACTATGTTGGGTAAAGCTAACATTAATTAATGAGTCAACTAGAACAGTAACTCAATAACATTGTGTAGATTTAATGATCAAAAGGTCGTGGGTTTCAACTCTAAAATTAAAAAATGAACATTAACGATGAGATTACTGAGAATTTTAATTTCAACTTTAAGAGTGATGAAGCTTCCCTTTGAATGCTGTTGCTACCAAATCCTTTTAGAACTCTGTCTCAAAGACTGAGGGCCCTTGTGGCATTTCACAAGATTTATATAAATTTTAGAGTATCATTATGGACTAAGAAGCATGGACACGGACACGAGATACGGATACGACACGACACGAATACGTAGACACGCCATTATTTAAAAATGCAGGATACGGATACGTCGAGGATACGTGATTTATTATTATTTTTTATAATATACTATTAAAAGATGAAATCCAAATATTTTAGTTAGTTATAAGCCTACCCATAATAATTTATAAATATTTTAGTTTTTACCTCATTTTTCTTCCCTACATTCTATTTTCTCTCTTTCTTTCCTTTTTCCATCTTAGTCCATCTATCTTCGATAGACATCGTCATCGACGGCCTCCACCAACACTTCCCGTTGTCATGTCATCCATTATTGGAAACAAATAAGTCTTAATTGAGGTGTCCATGAAGTGTCCATGGTGTGTCCGTTAAGTGTCCGAAATTGAAAATAATAATAATAAAAGAGGACACGGAATTTTGAGTGTCGGACATGTGTCCGACGAGTGTCCGGAAGTTTCGGTGTCGGACACAAGTACGACACAGATACTTTGTCAAAATAGAAGTGTCCGTGCTTCCTAGATTATGGATATTAGGCACCCTGTGTAATGAAAACAGCAATCAAAAACCGATTGAAGAATAAAAAAATGTGAGAGAAGAAGAACAAGACACACAGAAATTTACGTGGTTCATTAACGTTGTGTTAGCTAGTCTACGGGTAGAGAGGGAGAACAGTTTTATTAAAGAGAGACAAATTACAGATACATATTATAGAATGAACGACATATAACGGCTAATGTTTCATTTGAGTTTATATATGCACTTTCATTAAACCCTATTACAGAATACAGATGCCCATACGCATGCGAAACGCATTGCAAAAATGTGCTGCAATGCGATATACGTTTGTGCTTGTGGAGCGCGCAGCGAGATGTGCTAAGCTAAAGCAGATGTGTAAACGCTGCGATGCGGAATGTGTTTTCGACTACTAATCGCAGGGCATTGGTACATTCAAGGAATATCTCAACACCCTTCCTCTCTGTTCCATGACATTTCTTTTTCTTTGTAGATCTTCTTGCCAAGTTGTGGTGGGAGGATCTTAGTTTTTTGTTGGGAAGCTTCTTCCCCTTTCGCTCGTGAAAAGCATCAATTTTTTTAGGGCGGCGCAATGGTCGAGCATCTAGGTTTTAGGGTATATTTCTCTTAAAGTCTCAAATTTAAGGCGGTTGTGGAGGTTATTTTCTTAGGCAATCCCCAATTTCACTTGAACTAGATGCCCAAATTGAATCATCAAAAAAAAAATTACTATGCATAAGGATTGGTTTGTTTATTGCTAAGTAATATGAGTTTTGTTTAAAAATAAAAGTATATATAATCAAGCCTACTACTTCAATCATATCTAACTATACATGCCTTAAGCCATGTGCTTGACTATTTCTTTCTTAAATGGCTCTTCCATTGGAAATTAACAATGGCAAACATTATTACACATAATGATAGTATGGTTGAAAGTAAAACTTTACTAAAATCACAAAATGGTACACCACAAGACAAGAAGTTGAGCTCACATTTTGAAGAACACACACAAAGTTAAATCTCAGTCTGACAACAAAGTGTGAATTGTCAGAAATGGCACTAACAATGTCAGTCGAGACAGAAAAGGAGTGATAGAAATGTAGTGACAATTATGGGCCCTTTGATTTGCAAATTACTCAAGACAGGGAAGTGGAAGAAGAAAGGTTCTAACATTGGCAACCTTCATATTAAACAACAGGTGAAAAAACAAGAGTTACAAAATAATATTACAGTTTTTTTTTTAACTAAAAATAATATTTACAGTTAAAATTACAATAGAGAAATCTAGAAAAAAGAGTTAGTAAATACATGTTTTACCCCTTTTCTATTTTTTTTTAAAAGAGAGAGAGAAAGCACTTCCGATTTTTACTCCATAAACATAGTCGATAAAAGCAAAGTTTAAACGATATTTTATACAACTTAATAATTAGAAGGTTATAAATTAAGATCTCTCCATTTCAAAATATTATTGAATAAAAAAGACATGAGATTAATTTTGTTTTGATATCCTTTAATGATCAATTTATATGTGCCTAGTTATTTTCACTGAACAATCGTCCGATACTACAATTAAGTTGAAATTAATTTTTAGATAAATAATCATCTAAATTGAACACTCCTGACTAAAAAATTTTGACTACTGACTCAATTTAGGATATAGTTAATTATGTTGAAACTTTTAATACAGCCTGAATAAACTGAAAATTTACCAAAACAAAAAGATGTAACATTTATTTAGCTAATATAGATTTACTGATAATGGGAACTTACAAATGGAACAAGAGAAGTTTCAGTTAGTGAGAAAAAATAAATAAAGCAAAAGTAAAAGAATAGCAACACTCCAAGGAAACAGAACCAAAAGCAAAAGAAATCCAACACCCCATGGGAATCCCGCAGCTGCCTGGCTATGGTTGTAGCTACCGTTGCATCCTCCGCCGCCTCCGAGCGACAGCCAGTGGACAGCAACGACCAAAAGCAGCGGCGAGACGACGACAAGCCTCTGGAACACCTCGGAGGCCGAGGCGACGGCGGCGTCGTAAATGGAAAAAGCCAAGAAACCAAAGATTATAAGAGCAATGGTTGCAAGAAGCCATTGCTCTGAGAAGCTCAAGCTTGAAGAACTGCCTTGTCTGCTATATGTGGCCATAACAAGAGAAGAGAAGAAAAGGGTCTTGTTTTGATGTTTCTTTAGGAGTGGGAAAAAATTTGTGTGTACTTAAAAACAAGTGTGAAGTGTGAAGAAATACAAAATTGTCTTTGCAAATTTTGGCTTATATTGTAGACTTTTACTTATAATAATTGAAATATGAATTATTTGAGGAAATTGTTATAATGTGACTGATAATTTTGTATCGTTAAATGTACAAAAGAGAAACGGTAAGAAAAATGAATTGTACGATTAGTTTTTTAAATATCTATATTGTTGTAGGTTCAACGAATAACATTACCTAGAGTTTCGCGACCGACCGGACAAAGCTGACAGATTAGAGCAAATAATTGCACCAAACTCTTTATGTCTGTCTATGAGTCCCTATGAGCCAAAGTGTTTCACGGTCACAGCCTTAGCTTGCAACCAAAGATAAATAGTTAGGAACTTCAAAAACTTTTGATTTCTAGTCTTGTTTCTATATAGTTAGAATGAAATGAAAATGGCAAAAGAAGAAATCAAAATGAAATTGATGAGAAATTTATTTGAAATTATAATAAATTGAAATAAGGTTTTATTCATGCTATAATGGTAATAAATATAAAACTTTTAAATAAAAATTAAAGATAAAAAAATAAATAAAAAGAACCTCGGTTAAAAAAATTTATTCTTCCTATTATGTTTATGTCAGTAAAATGGTAAAGAGAAAATGATAAACGAAAAAAAAGTTAATTTAAGGATCGAGAGAATCATAAGAAGGAACAAGATTAAAAACTATACAACTAAAAATAAATGTAAAATGCATTTAGTGGGCGATGTGATAAAAACATAATAAATGTGGCAGAAAATAAAAAACATGAGATTTAATAAAATAAAATTGTATTCTCATTTTTATGTATTTCTTTATACTTTTATTCATAAAAAAATAAATAATAAATAAAATCTGATATATTTCATTATACATTTGATATAAATATAAAAAAAAGATATTGAACTTCAATTTTATTAATCCAAACATAGTAAAAATTAAGAACAGACATTCCAAACCTCAAAAACAATAGTTTTTTTTTTTTTTGACATGCAAACAATAGTTTCAAGCAAATGAAAGTAATGACTCCAATAAAGTGAAATTAGTTGAAATCAATTAGTAAAATTAATTAAAAATAATGTAATGAAATTAATTATAAACAAAAAAAAGGTGAAATATTTTACTCTACATGAAATATTTGAGTCAAAATACTATTTTAATCCTTCGACTTTGAGATTTGTTCTATTTTGGTGTTCTGTTGACCGATAAATTGCGATCTGTCATAAATCACCACGTCATTATCCCAAATTTAATGGTGAAATTAAATTAAATTTTGAAAACATATTTCTCATAATTAATTTAGGCCAAAAGTTGGTTTATATTGAATTTGGATTAAAATTAAACCAGTCCCAAGTTTGTTTAGAAAACCAAACCAAAAAATCTAAATTTAGAAGACCAAACCAAAAGGCTTGGGCCAGGCCCAGGGCCCATTAAAGCCCAAGCCCGTGGTCATATGAGCTATATAAATAGAGGAGCTCTATGAAGAGGTAAGAAATTTGAAGATCAGAGAGAATTCCACCAAATCGAACTCTCCAAATTTCCAAGTATCAAACAGCTTTTGAAGTCCTTAGTATCAAAACATAGAGATTGAACCACTTTCGCACAAAATCATCTCAAATTGAAGTTTAACTCCACGAATATTAATTTCTCTATAAATTTCGTGTGAACAAAAAGTCAAAAGACTAAAATTAGACAAACAACAAAGTCAATGGACCAAATTTATATATTTAAAAATTGAGAAATCAAAATTGGACAAATAACAAAGTCGAGAGGCCAAAATTATGTATTTGAAAATTCAAGAACCAAAATAAAATAAATCTAAAAGTCAATGAACTAAAGTGATATTTTAACCAAATATTTATTAAAAAAATTGCAAAAATCAAAATAAGAATTTGGTACGTAGAGCAAATTCCCTTTTATATATACTAGAATTTTAGCACGGCGTTGCACATGATAATTTCTTAAATAATGAATTATATATATAATTATATAATTATATAATTATAAATTGTTTCTTACATTTTTAGGCTAAATTTAATCATCAAATAATAATTTCGATATAATATTGAATTTTATAACCATTTTTTCATGTTAGTGAAATTTTACAGTTATGTTAAAAGGCAGTTAATTATTTATTTTGAGCTTAAAAAATAATGTGTAATTATTTTTAAAAAAACTTAATAAAATTTATTGAATTAAAATTAAATTTTATCTCTGATTTTTAAAAATCGATGCTCTTTAATTTTTTTCTCAATTTATCTATTAAGAGTTATATTATTATTATAATTATAAATATAAATAAGCTAAATATATTTATTAGTATACATCTATAAGATAACCAACTGCGCCACGCCACTGACCCTCAGTCCAAGTCAACAATTAAGCAACAAAAGATCCCTACAAAAATTATTGCAACAAAAAAAAGTTATATGAAAGTTAAGGTAAATAATCCAACAAAAATAAAATAACTAAATTTTTTATTATAAAAAAAAAATCAAGAAAGTAACCCCAAGCAAAAAGAAAGTTTCAAATGTGTTTGTAAACAAAATATAGAAAACTATATATATATATATATATATGTATATATATATATATATGTATATATATATATGTATATATATATATGTATATATATATATGTATATGGTAGGAAATCATTATTACCAAACTTTTGAAATTGAAGAATTCATGTACTAACCTCATATGATAATCTTATAATTCTTCAAACTTTTTTTTCTAGATCTCCAAGTATTTTTTTTAAAGACAACGCAAAAAAAAAATCCCTACAAAAATTATTGCACAAAAGAAAAATTAGATGAAAGTTAGGTAAATAATCCAACATAACTTATTGTAAAACAAAAAACAAAAAAAAATAAAGTAAAATAAATCCAAGCAAAGAGAAAGTGTTCTTATAAACTAAATGTAGACAACTATTTATCGAATTGAAAAATTCAATTTATTATTTTATTAGAATATAAAATGTCAAATAAAATCTATGAGATTTGGTAAAAATATCTTATTTTCTGCATGAAAATTTAAATGATAGTGTAAATATTGTTGAAATCTCTTATCTTCTTAATCATAAAATTTTTTAGATTCGATAAAAATATCTTATCTTCTATAGATGAAAATCTAAATAATAGTGTAAATATATTCTACGTTATTTGAATTTTTTTTTAAATTCAAATAAATGACATTTTTTGTAATTTAGGGTATGACTTTAAGGGTAAAATCATCCAAAAATAATTTTTCTCCTAAGTCACACTTTAAGGTAATATGATATGATATATAAATATATATTTGTTTGGTCCCGTGTGCTTACATTTTTTAACGCCGAAATATCTCTCAATCTGCCACTCATTTTTGCTAAACTAATTTGTAGATACCTCTACTAATGTTTCTAAGCACCTTCACTAATGGTTCCGAGCACATGAGATATACTATCTCACTCTATGACTCAATCTACTTTTATCATTTAAATAGATGCAAAAAGTACATAAAACTTCACCTTATTAGATTTCAAGGTACCTTAATTTTGTATTATAACATGCATTCAATCAAAACCATATTTTTATTTAGATAATTGGATTAAAGTTGGGTTAATTTCTAGATTCTTATAAGATACATGGTTAGGGGTGCAAGGCAAAACCGAAAAACCGCCCAAACCATAAAAATCGATCGAAACCGACAAGTTTGAAACCAAAACCAAATTTTATAAACGATTTCAATTTGGAAATATTTAAAACAAAATACTTTCAATCGGCTTTTCCAACATTGATATCATAAGTAACCGAGCCAACCGAAAATAAAAATAATAAGAAGAATAATAAATTTAATATATTTAGGGGGTGTTTGTTTTAAGAGGAGATGAGATGAGGTGAGGTGTTGGAAGCCCAACACCTTGTTTGGCTCAAGGTGTTCCTGTAAGGGACCGACCCGAATGGGGCACTAAATGGGCCCTTATCCCAATGCATGCATTCAAAGTAAAGGACATTTAAACAAACATGATTTCGGATTCCAATTAAAACAAAAACATTCAAAATAACTCCTTTAAAAACTAGACAATTTCCCTGGAACCTGTCCCTATTTCCAAGCACCTGTTCCAAGATAAATACATTTCCAAAGTTTACTCTGATCAGAGATTTACTAAAAGCCATTCAAAACTTGTTCAGATACAAAATGCTGGAATCCACAAATATTTACAAACATCCTAGGGCTCCGTGCCCGACTACATGCATTCAGGGAAAACAAAACACACGGGAGTCATAATACAAAAATCAGATTTGGAAGACTGGGCCCCATGATCACAGCTCCTCCTTCAGACATCCTGTCGCGCACCACGATTACCTGTGGAAAACCACAGAATAAGGGTGAGTAACGAATTACTCAGGAAGAATCCCCAACCGGGTACAATACGATATACATGGTCATCTCGATGAGCATATGCAAGCTATGAATATAAACACGAATAGAGCACATAGCTTAGCCCATACTTGGGCCTCGGATGCCAACTAGGGTCTTAGTCCGGAAATAATATCACCACACACCCAATATATAAGTCGCCTATATAGAAACAAGTCCCGACCTCGGCTGTCTCATCGTCGACGAAAGGTACACCGCTCACAATCCCGAGGAGCTCTCGGTCGGCGCCAGAATGAGAGTAAGCATGCACTGCGTGCTCTGCGCGAACTATGGGGGTTGCCGGTCCAAGGCAAGCCGTCCATATCCAATCACCACGCCTAACTAAATCTTTGGATCGGTGTCACCGACATAGGGTGTGAGACTGGACACGTAAACTATGTCACCTGAACCACCGCACTGGGGCCAAGGAACGGTCGTGGTAGGCTTACACCGTGAAGCCGCCCTTGCCTTAACAGTGGCAATCGGGGGGCTACCGCCAAACATGTTGAGGACATGCCACCGCCGGACGAGAGCAAATGCCAAGTCATCATCCCGACCGTTGGGGCATTTAACATCTGCCACCCTCACCCAAGATTGCGGGGCCTACCGCTTGGGTTAGCTAATCCTCACGGGGTCCAGGGACGAATGACTTGCTCGACGTCCCCGCCATGGATGCAAGGTTCTTTATGCATCGGGCCCTGATGATGCTATCTACCCGCAATTCTAACTCGCCTAGCAAACAACAAACAATTCCATAAAATCCAATACGTGCTCAATAAGAATACAACTAGCCTAGCATGATACTACGAAGCAAGGAACAGATACGAGCATGCTAGAGAGGAACAACCTAGCATGGATTAACATGAGAATTAAACCAGGAAAATCATGCTAATCGGGAATTCAGAATAGAATACCTAGCTACACATGTCAATAAACACAAACAAGCAGTCAATCAGCAATCACATATAATATCGCAGGGTCCACACAACTCCGGTAAGAAATCCTTACCTTGGTCGGGGACGAATTCACGGAAACCTAGGCTGCGAACGAACCCGAACTAGCTACCGGGAACCTAACGAGCACAACACAATTACACACAATATCTAAATTAAATAAAATAAAATAAAATAAAATAAAAATAATTCTGCTCGGCTCTCACTCTGCTCGGCTTGGTTCGGCTCGGCTCGGCTCGGCTTGGCTTGGCGGCTCAGCTCGGCAGCAGGACACGCGACGCGGCGCTGGGGTGCGGCTTGGCGACACGGCTCGGCGGCACGGCTCGGCGACAGGCGCACGGACACGGCGCTGGGGCTGCTTCTGCGCGCGAGCGATGCAGAGGCGCGAGGCGCGCGCGCCGCAAAGTCTTGGCGAGACTCGCGCTGATCAAGCAGCAGAACAGAGCACGAAAACAGGGCGAAGGAGACAACCCAAAATCGAACGATCCACGGGGATTCGACGAGCGATTCTTCGATGGAGAACTTCCCTACACTAGCTGCACACAAACCACCCAAAAAATCATTTCACCATGGCCGTGAAACGAAGCCCGAAAGAATGGGGCTCGGAACGAAGAAGGGAAGAAGAAAGGAAAGAAAACTTACCTTCAGCCCGGAAAAGGATCGACCTCAGAGCTGGGGAAGACGACCACGATCGATTCGGAGCTGGAGAAGGCAGAAATCGCCGGAGATCGTCAGTCGGTCGAAGGAGAAACGAAGGAGAAATCGCGAGGAAGAAGAAGCTTCGGCGAGCTCGCTTTATATGAAAATCCCACTGCGCACGGCATATATACCAAATCGCGCGCGTAGATTAACAAACACGCCCAGTGGCTCGGCTGGCAGCCCCCCTTGCCTAGCACGCGACACGTCCCTGGTTCGAATCTCACTCGACGCGCTATTTAATTCCTTATTTAATTTTACTCATTCCCAAGCCCAAATGCCTTCACCAAAAATCTCGATCCTATTCAAATTGACTCATAATTATTCCGGCAATTTTCAATTTCAAAACCGGCCCGACCCAAAATTACCAAAATGCCCCTAGGCCTCCCGGGAAGACCGGGATGAAATTTTCGGGCCGTTACAATACTCCCCCGTTATAAGACTTTCGTCCTCGAAAGTCACTTAAGATTGAAACAGCTCGGGATACTGCAATCTCATCTCATCCTCCCGCTCCCAAGAGGGTTCCTCTGAACTCTGACTCCTCCACTGAACCTTTACCAGCCGGATTTCACGATTACGCAGTGTCTTTGTCTCAAAAGCAAGAATCCCCACTGGTTTTTCCTCGAAGCTCAACTCCTCATTCAGCTACAAAGGCTCAAAATCTACAATGTGCGATGGGTCCGGCACGTACTGCCTCAACATCGATACATGAAATACACTGTGCACTGCCGACAATGACGGAGGCAAGGCTAATCTATAAGCAACCTTGCCGATCCTCTCCAGAATCTCAAACGGGCCAACAAAACGGGGACTCAGCTTTCCACGCTTGCCAAACCTCAAAACACCTCGCATCGGTGCGACCTTCAAGAAAACATGTTGACCAACCTCAAACTCCAAATCCCGACGCCGAACATCGGCATAACTCTTCTTCATGCGCTCTGAAATTTGTCAACATACGGGCTCTAATCTTCGCACGGCACCATTGGTCAATCTGCAGCAACTCGGGACCCAAAACTCGCCTATCACCAACCTCTTCCCGCAACACGGAGAGATCGCAACGCTTGCCATACAAAGCCTCGAATGGAGCCATCTCAATCGCCGATCGATAATCGTTGTTATATGCAAACTCCATCGATATGATATCGGGTCCCAACCGCCGGAAATCCAACACACAAGCCCTCAACATATCTTCGAAATCGGTTCACCCTCGATCCCGCCCATCGGCCCGAGGGTGAAAAGTCGTGTTGAAGCTCCACTCGATGCCTAAACCCTTCCGGAGCGCTCTCCGAAACGAAAGTGAACCTTGAATCACGGTCGATACGATCCTCACAGCACACCGTGATAGCGAATGATCTCGCTCCAAAAACAATCTGCGCCCACTATTCCACGGTATAAGTGTCTCTACCGGGAATGAAGTGTGCGCTCTTAGTCAATCGATCGACTATCACCCAAATCGAGAGAACTTCCTGAGTCCTCGGCAAGCCGAAATAAAGTCCATGGAGATCTCTTCCCATTTCAACTGAGGTACACTCGTGCACCGCAACAAAACCGGCTGGTCTCTCGCTGGGTGCCTTCACTTGCGACAAGTGAGACATCGATCGACAAACTCCGCAACATCTCTTTTCATACCCATCCACCGTAATGTCTCGCTTAAGATCTCGATACATCTTGGTACCCCGGGTGCCAAGCAAACGGAGAATCTGGGGCCTCTGAGAGCAACTCTGCTGGCAATCCTGCAACATCCGAACACACACAACCGGCCTCTCAGACGCTGTCGCTCACCGCCGTCGTGAATATACAAAGTCAAAATCTCCATCAAGACTAACTCTGTCAAATAATCTTTTAAGTGCGGGGTCACTCAGCTGACTATCAACAATCCGCTGTCTAATCGATGGCTAGATCACAACCGAGTCACTCGCGCGAAGAACCTCACCCAACAACATCGCAATCTCACCCGCTCGAACTCTCTTCGTAATCTGGGCTGGGAGCTCAACAACACCGCGGAGTGCGACGTCTTCCTACTCAGGGCATCGGCTACAACATTGGCTTTACCCGGATGGTACAGAATCTTGCAGTCATAATCTTTTACTAACTCTAACCATCTCCTCTGCCTCATATTCAGCTCCTTCTGAGTAAACAGATACTTGAGGCTCGTGATCGGTAAACATCCGATCCGCTCACCATACAGGTAATGCCTCCAAATCTTCAATGCAAACACCATTGCTGCCAATTCCATATCATGAGTTGGATAGTTCTGCTCATATGGCTTCAGCTGACGGGAAGCATAAGCAATGACCTTCCCGTGTTGAATCAACACACAACCCAACCCGAACTTGGAAGCATCGCTGTAAACCACGAAACCACATGTTCCCTCCGGGACTGCCAACACTGGTGCTGAAGTCAAACTGCGCTTGAGCCTGGCAAAGCTCTCATCACACCTACCGTCCCAAACAAACTCGACACCCTTCCTCGTCAGACGAGTGAGGGGCGAGGCTATGGCGGAAAAGTCCTTAACAAACCGACGGTAGTAACCTGCCAAACCTAGGAAGCTGCGTATCTTGGTAACTGAAGTCAGCCTGGCCCACGAACTCACGGCCTCAATCTTTGCAGGATCCACAGCTATACCATCTCTCGAGACTACATGACCTAAGAAGGCCACTTGTTCCAACCAGAACTCACATTTGGAAAATTTCGCATAAAGCTGGTTTTCCCTCAAGGCTGTCAACACTTTCCTCAAATGCTCTGCATGATCCTTCCTAGTCCTTGAATAGATCAGAATATCGTCAATGAATACGATGACGAAGCTGTCCAAAAATGCTTTGAACACCCTATCCATCATGTCCATGAACGCTGCTGGTGCATTCGTCAATCCAAACGACATGACCCCAAACTCGTAGTGCCCATATCTAGACCTGAACGTTGTCTTAGGAATGTCGGCGTCCCTAATCCGCAACTGATGATACCCGGATCTCAAATCTATCTTGGAGAACACAGAAGCTCCCTGAAGTTGATCGAACAAATCATCGATACGGGGCAACGGATACTTATTCTTCATCACACCTTATTAAGCTCACGATAGTCAATGCATAGGCGCATCGAACCATCCTTTTTCTTCACAAACAACACCGGGCGCTCCCCACGGGGACACACTCGGACGGATGAATCCTCTATCTAACATTTCCTGCAGCTGAACCTTCAGTTCCTTTAGCTCGGCTGGCGCCATACGATACGGAGCCTTCGAGATAGGGAGGGTCCCTGGCTCGAGCTCAATTGTGAAGTCAACCTCTCTCTTCGGGGGCAACCCCGGTAATTCCTCAGGGAACACGTCAGCAAACTCCCGCACAACCGGCACTTGATCAATAGTCAGTGAGGGACGGCTCTCTCCGAACAATTTGGCTAGGTAGCCCCAAGCTCCATGAGCTAGCAAACGACGGGCCTTCACAGCTGACACCATTGGCGGGCAAACTCCACCCTGGACTCCACGAAACTTGAAGCTGGGCCGACCCGGCGGCCTGAACACTACTTCCTTCCGGTGGCAGTCAATCAATGCGTGGTTAGCGGCTAACCACTCCATACCAAGAATCACATCGAAACCACTCATGGGTAGAACTATGAGCGTAGCTACCAAAGAATTCTCCTGGATATCTCGATCCGCCATCCTTAACCGTATCTTTTGCTAACATATTAACTCCCGAAGGAGTTGCAACAGATAATTCAAAACCTAGAGGCTCTAATCTCAACCTAGCATGCTCAAAGAAACAAAACAGATACAAACGAGTGCATAGAACCCAGAGTCAAACAAGACAAATGCACAATGATCCAAAACAAGAAGCGTACTCGCCATCATGCGGCATCTGCACGCTCACCTCTCCCGACGGTTCAGAGCGAACACCCGCCTACGCCGCTTTGCACCGGCCGAATCGCCATAGCCGGGCCGATCACAAGAACGGATCATATGCCCCTCCTTTCCACATCGGAAACACCGCCGAGCCCGGCCCCGACACGCTCGGTGGACTCTTCCACAAGTGACACAGCGGGAATCGCCTAGGACCGCCTGCCACGCGGTGGCCGAATCGGGCCTAATCCTACGCCGATCCCGATTCTGGAATCGCCTTGCGGCGCTGGCCGCCGCCTCCTCTGAACTCAAACCTCCTCTTACGCCCCACTACGGCTTGGACAGACGACCAGCACCGAGCCGAGCGCCGCCACCACTCAACAGATACTTTCCATTGTAAATAGTGGTCACCAACAGCTTTAGCATAAGTGGTAGGGGCTGTGCCCTGACATCTTGAGACACACCCCCGCCTCGCACTGAAAAATGAACTTCTGAATTTTCAACTCGAGGGTCGCTATTAGTCATGAGCAAAAAATAACCATACTCAAAAACTTCCTCTCGTACTCCTCTATAGAATCGTAACCTGCTGCAGATTCTGGAAAAGCGCTACCATCTTTTCTTGAGCCTCATCACTAATGTACTTGGCTTTAAATTCTGTCTTGAAGAACTCCCAGGTAGCAGGTGGAGACCCAGCTGGTCTCTCACTCAAGGTGGACTCCCACCACCATCTAGCTACGCCCCTAACACATGGGTCGCACACCTCGGCCTCTGCACATCGGGGCACACCATAATCGGGAAGGTGTACTCCAAATGGGAAATCCATCTAGTCACCGCTAAAGCATCACCTGTGGCATCAAACTTATCAGGGTTCCACTTTACGAAGTCCTTCAACCATTTACCAAGCTCATCGGCACCTTCCGCCACTTCTGCCTCAAAGGTGTCTGGCTCTCGCGAGTCGAGGTGTCTTCTTGCGCCTCTTTGAAACAAATGGGTCACCGCTCGATCCGAGCTCGGGACTCTTCCCGCCACTACGCCAACAAAGCACGGGTCTCTCGCTCTCTGGCCACTCAACAGGTCGACCACCATAGACCTCATAGAATTAGCAAATTCTGCTCCATGAGCAGTCTCACGGCGCACAGTCGCCTCAATGCCTACTCTGGGCTCAACAGGGGGAGCTACAGGCGGAATGCTATCGGGCCTCGGCTTGGGGCGATGTCCTCGCGTGTCGATCCGATTCTCGACACCTCGGCCTCCTCTCGGCGCCTCCTCTTCCGCGCGGATAATCGGCATGTCGGGCGATCTACACCCAAACCAATAACGAGTCGAACCTGCTGCCTCCGCTCCACAATACTACACAAGGCATACACTAGATGACAGGTATTGTAAATTCTTAACCCTTTTTCTCAACAAAAATTTGTAAACTTAGGCGTGCACTGATGACCGCCGAGTGCTAGTGATCATGGGAAAACGACCTACAACAACAGTCATACTACGAAATTTATGACTCTAAGCTCTGATACCAACTATAAGGGACCGACCCGAATGGGGCACTAAATGGGCCTTTATCCCAATGCATGCATTCAAAGTAAAGGACATTTAAACAAACATGATTTCGGATTCCAATTAAAACAAAAACATTCAAAATAACTCCTTTAAAAACTAGACAATTTCCACGAACTCCGCCCCCTGCTTTCCAAGCACTGCTCCAAGATAAATACATTTCCAAAGTTTACTCTCATCAGAGATTTACTAAAAGCCATTCAAAACCTGTTCAGATACAAAATGCTGGAATCCATAAATATTTACAAACATCCTAGGGCTCCGTGCCCGACTACATGCATTTAGGGAAAACAAAACACATGGGAGTCATAATACAAAAATCAGAGTTGGAAGACTGGGCCCCATGATCACAGCTCTTCCTTCAGACATCCTGTCGCGCACCACGATTACCTGTGGAAAACCACAGAATAAGGGTGAGTAACGAATTACTCGAAGAATCCCCAATCGGGGTACAATACGATATACATGGTCATCTCGATGAGCGTATGCAAGCTATGAATATAAACACGAGAATAGAGCACATAGCTTAGCCCATACTTGGGCCTCGGATGCCAACTAGGGTCTTAGTCCGAAATAATATCACCACACACCCAATATATAAGTCGCCCTATACGAGAAACAAGTCCCGGCCTCACCGCCTCATCGTCGACGAAAGGTACACCGCTCACAATCCCGAGGAGCTCTCGATGGGCGGCGCCAGTAATGAGCGTAAGCATGCACCGCGTGCTACTGCAGACTATGGGGGGTTGCCGGTCCGAGGCAAGCCGCCCATATCCAGTCACCACGCCTAACTAAATCTTTGGATCGGTGTCACCGACATAGGGTGTGAGACTGACACGTAAACTATGTCACCTGAACCACCGCACTGGGGCCAAGGAACGGTCGTGGTAGGCTTACACCAGAAGCCGTCCTTGCCTTAACAGTGGCAATCAAGGGCTCTTGCCAAACATGCCGAGGACATGCCGTGCCGCCGGGGCGAGGCAATGCCAAGTCATCATCCCGACCGTTGGGGCATTTAACGATCGCCACCTCACCCAAGATTGCGGGGCCTACCGCTTGTTAGCTAATCCTCACGGGGTCCAGGGGACGGAATGACTTGCTCGACATCCCCGCCATGGATGCGGGTTCTTTATGCATCGAGCCCGGATGATGCTATCTACTGCAATTCTAACTCGCCCTAGCAAACAAAGAAACAATTCCATAAAATCCAATACGTGCTCAATAAGAATACAACGAGCCTAGCATGATACTACGAAGCAAGGAAGACGAATCACGAGCATGCTAGAGAGGAACAACCTAGCATGGATTAACATGAGAATTAAACCAGAAAATCATGCTAATCGGGAATTCGAATAGAATACCTATCTACACATGTCAATAAACACAAACAAGCAGTCAATCAGCAATCACATATAATATCGCAGGTCCACACAACTCCTAAGAAATCTTTACCTTGGTCGGGGACGAATTCACGGAAACCTAGGTCGCGAACGAACCCGAACTAGCTACCGGGAACCTAACGAGCACAACACAATTACACACAATATCTAAATTAAATAAAATAAAATAAAAATAATTCGGCTCGGCTCGGCTCGGCTCGGCTTGGCTCGGCTCGGCTCGACTTGGCTTGGCGGCTCGGCTCGGCAGCAGGACACGCGACGCGGCGGCGGGGTGCGGCTTGGTGACACGGCTCGGCGGCACGGCTCGGCGACAGAGCACCTGACACGACACTGGCGAGGTCGCCTACAAGGCGAGCGATGCAGAGGCGCGCGGCGCGCACGCATGTGCAGCAAGACTCGGCACTACGCAGCGATGAGCACGAAACAGGGGCGAAGAGACAACCCAAAATCGAACTATCCACGGGATTCGACGAGCGATTCTTCGATGGAGAACTTCCCTACACTAGCCGCACACAAACCACCCGAAAAATCACTTCACCATGGCGTGAAACGGCCCTAAGAAGGGGGCTCGGAACGAAGAAGGAAGAAGAAAGGAAAGAAAACTTACCTTCACCCGGAAAAGGATCGACCTCGGAGTGAGAAAGACGACCACGATCGATTCGAGCCGAGAAGGCGCGAATCGCGGAGATCGCCATCGGTCGAAGGAGAAACGAAGGAGAAATCGCGAGGAAGAAGAAGCTTCGCGAGCTCGCTTTATATGAAAATCCCATCACGCACGGCATATATACCAAATCGCGCGCGTAGATTAACAAACACGCCCAGTGGCTCGGCTGACAGCGCCCCTTGCCTAGCACGCGACACGTCCCTGGTTCGAATCTCACTCGACGCGCTATTTAATTCTTCATTTAATTTTACTCATTCCCAAGCCCAAATGCCTCAAATTGACTCATAATTATTCCGGCAATTTTCAATTTCAAAATCGGCCCTGTCGGCCTGACCCAAAATTACCAAAATGCCCCTGGGCCTCCCAGGAAGACCGGGATGAAATTTTCGGGCCGTTACAGTTCCTCATCTCATCTTCTCTCTCCTCATTTTTTTTTTAATTTAAAATTTTTTCATCTTTTTATTTATATATATATATATATATATATATTTACTTATTTTATTATTTTATGTTTGATATTTTTTTTTATAATAATATTATTATTTTAATATATCAATATATAATTATAATAATTATACTATTATTATATCAAATGTTTATTTAAATATATTAGAATTTAAAAAAATAAAATAAATAGATATATATTATCTCTTAATATATGACGTTAAATTTTCATATTTTTATTCATTTTTTAATCGTTTTTAATAACAACAAAAAGTTATAGAATTTCAATGGTTTAGAGATAGACTATAAATATCATATTTAAAAATTAATAATTAAAAGTTATGTGTTTATTTTTAATATTACCAATAAATATATCAATTTATTATTAAAATAAATTTTAAATTTAAATAATTTATACACATTGAATTTTTATCCGTAGTTTACAATATATTTAAAAGTATGAACTTATTTTCGATAAACTTAAAAATATTAAACTTATTTTGTTTGTTAAAAAATGATATTCAAATTTTATACTCTTGTATTCAGCATTACACTTTGAAATAATAGTAAGAGTGGATATTTTTTTTTTAAAGGATAAATTAATTTAAATAATTTTGAGAGTCTTTTGATTGTATATACAAAAAAACAAGTATAAATTTCAAGACTTGTATGAGTGATAGGAATTGAGATCTATTCTACCTAATAAAAAAAACAATAAATTCCAAAATTTGAGGGATATTTTATTACTTCCCTGTAATAATTATTATCAAAATGTGACCGAGTTCTCTTTTAACTACAAAAAAAACAATAAATAAAATTTTTTAGGGGTGTCTATAGTTCCGTACAAGTATCAATGACTAATAAGATAAATATATTTAATTTATTATTACCTATTAATTAGTGTATTTTATTAACAATTCTTTGACTTTCGGTAACTGTGAATATGAATATAAATGTATAAAAGGTATAAGAAATTAAATTTTTTTAAATAAAATAAAAATTGCTATCAAGATTTTATAATGACTAGTTTAATCAAATGATTTTATTTTTATTTTTTAATAAATAGAATCTTGGTATTTTTTAATTTTTTTTATTATTTAACCTAACAATTCTTTAAAAAAAAAGTTATTCACGATGTACAAATATTTTAGATTAGTCAAATTTTATTTTGGTGGTGTATAATTTTTTTTTTTCTCATAATTGTTTTTTAATTAAACAATATTTAAGATGAAAGATTAAAAACTTTTAACCTCATGATTATTATATCATACATAATAGAGAGTTTGCAGTGTATAGCAACTTTTTTACCATAGTTTATAATTATGGCACATTTTTTAAAATAATTCTTTTATAACAAATTCTGTCATTTAAAAAAAAATTATTTGCCTTTTTTATAGAAGATTTTGATAGAATCTATCATTCTCTTCTCTAGTGATGGAAGTCTATCAATTTTATCAGTGATTGATTCTATCGGTTCTTATCGATAGACTCTTGATAAAATCTAATGGAAGTCTATCAATTTACTTTATTTATTAATAATTAATTCTATCACCCTTTATCAAAAGAATATATCAATATGAAGTCTATCAATTTACAATTTTTGCTATATGTGCAAATATTTTCATTATTGTACTATTCATGTAATATTTTATTCATTTTATAATATACATGCAAAAACCCCTACATAATATCATTGAAACTATATTTTTTTTAATAAAAACATTAATATGATTAAGGGTCCTTAATACTTATTATATTAATAGCTAAATATTTGAGAATAATTATTTTTAAAAAAAGAAAAAGAAAAAGAACAATTTTTTTGTTAAAAAAAATATAAGAACAAATTTTTTTTCTTTTTTTTTTAAAGATATCTTAACATCTCATCTCCTCTTCCTCCACTCCAAAAAGGTTTTTCCGTCATCTCATCTCACCCCAAACAAGGTTTTTTGCTATCAACATCTCATCTCATCTGCAGCCAAACACCTCCTTAACCAAAGTTTCATCACAGGCATGCATTCGAATAGCGTTGAACAGATTTTATTTTTCTTTAATTAGATATCAGCAATTACATAATATAAATATTTGTAACAAAATTAGGAACAATAGCAGGTTGTGGATAAATTGGTTGAGGGTTGATGAGTAGGTCCTACGTTCAGGCTGAACTTTTGCAATTTATGTGCGCCTAGTTCTTTCGATCAAGAACCGTTTAAACCGCCGGTTAACAATTAGGAGCCATGTCGGTTCGATTTAGTTCTGCCCCTAAACTGAACCGAATCGAACCAGGTTATGGGATGTCAATTATTTTCTTCAATAAACGTTTTAAAACACTCTAAAACGTGGTGTCCAATTATCCCTTAAACTTAAATCCAAAATTTGTGAAACATAAGTTCTATAACTTGGAAGCCAAGACTGACACGAGTTTAAGCTTTGGAAGCCTAGTATTCACAGATTGTTTACAAGATTTTAATGGAAACAATTATTTATGTTAGATAACCTATTGTCCTAATTTATGAATGTATAGTCACTAACTCAATATCAACAAATGTTCCATATTTCTAAAATTAAATAGCCAAATTCATTTCAGACCTCTAATTCAGGATATAAAATATGCACTGAATATGATAGAATAGTGAAGTAAATATCACTGCCATGGAATTGGTATGATATAAATATCAAGGTTGTCTATCATTGTACATTTCCGCAATACAATCATAAGATAAGGTGAATAATGAAACATACAACACAGTTTTATATATATGATCTCTTTAAAGAATTACCTCTTCAGGCAACTTCTTCAGAGGATGCAGAAGAATTCTGCTTGAGAATGTTGGGAAACTTTTTCGGTAGACTAAATACAGGTGCATCCGCAGCTAGACCTTGACATGCCATGCCCAAAGAATATCCTAACGCTCGAGCAACTGGTACTGCAACTGCGTTTCCTACTTGTACGTACCTGTTACATAACCAGCTTTTATATTTTTGATATCTTCAAATAGGTACTTAGATCACCAATCTTAAAAAGGTATATTTGTTTTGGGAGCCTGGGACAAAAATATGAATAGGTTCAAGCAGCAAGATCAGTTAAGCGGTTGATTTTTTTTCTCGAGCGACACAAAGAAGTTATAGCAACAAAGTTCAACCAATTTTCTCTATGAAAGAACAAGGAAATCGTATTGGATGAGCTCTTCCCAAAATAATTATTAATATAAACAAATTTCAAAATATTTGCATTTATAATCATGTTTTATTACATTATTATAAATACTTACTAATACCAGTATTATTAATCATTAATATGTCTTAGTAATGATTTTTATTTTTTGACTCTGAGAAATCGAAACTTAGCAAATGAATGAAAACACGGAAGATGTTTACAAATTAATATCACAAATGAGTCTCGAACCTAGAACCTTGAGGAGAGTACACTTTCAAAACTCAAGTTTTTGATCACCGGGTCACCCCTTGGGGGCTAATACGTGTTAATAATATATTATAAATACTCATTATTACCAGTATTATAACAAAGTATGTGACAATACTCGTTAATATCAATTACAGATTACTACATTTACTAGTTTTTTTTTTAAGTTACTATTATCTATAATTATTTTATAGATTTGACTAGCATTGTAAGCTAAGTTTCCTAAAGAACGATCACTTTAATTGATTTGGTAAAGCAATAACACATGCATTGTCCCAAATAGTAGAATTAAGTCATTCCTCAAATGCCAACACTCCCGAAACATACCTTTCTTTCACAGGCCCATGGAGCTTGTAATAATCAGGAAATCCTTGAAGTCTTGCATTTTCACGAATAGTCAAAACTCTATCTTGCTCCGGATGTGTAATCGCCTAAAGGTATCGTGGACATCAAAGAAACGAGTTGAGTTGGTTAAAGTCTGGTTAAAACTTGATATACAGTTCTCCGGTGCAGCTTTTTTTAATCAACAATTAAATGAAGGATATGAATTCACCATCTCTTGATCTAAACATACATTGTGCCAATCAATCATATTGTACCCTGTTGGCTCTAAACAATGTTTCAAAAGTCTACTAAAGTGTGCACTGCACCTAGAGGCCCATGGAGTAGACTTTGTGTCTTACTTCAAAGTGAGGCTTTCTTAATGAAGCTCATTATTAGCGCATCTGGGTGCATCCTTTAGTGCCTAACTTCTTACTTAAAACAAAAATCAAATATTTATACAATAAATGCTTAGTTTTACCACCTCAAATAAAGGTTTTATGTTCTTAAATTTTCATCTGTCTTATTATACATCATACTATTGCATTTTAAAGTGCCTCAAGTTTTAAAAAATAATGGTCCTAGGTAAAAGCATTCAAAGAGCACAAAAGTAGAGTTCTAACCTGGTTGTGAGGCTCTGCTCGAGTAACAACTGTAGGCACTGTCTCGTCCCACCATAACCGAGCAAATGGCCTTTATCATTTCATAACAATATGAAATATAAGTAAAGGATAGAATGTTAGAATAAATAAAGAAAAAGAATGAATAAAAACGTTGTTGCTTACTTTGATGATGACCCATTTACAAAACTCATGGCATAATCAGGAACCTGCAATTGCAATGACGTAAGATACAAGAAGGCTAGGAAATATGCATAAACAAAAAAATGTTACTCTATGAACTTTTTAGCTGAAGTTGTAGTGAAATGAAATGGTTATGGAATGGAGCAAATAGATATGTGCGCAAGGGAAAAAAAAGGCATTGGTAATGTCTCAATATTATTTTTTTATAACCAAGAATTTAAACTTCACCCCACCACATACTCAAGAGCACTCATGTTTGTCTCAAGGCCCAGACTTGAAAGACAACAAGGGATTCTACAAGTAAGATCACTAGTGGGTTTGAACTTTGAGAGTCTAAGACCTTTAAAAAGGCATACATAGAAGACCCCAATAATGACAATACACCATTACAAAAATCTTGTAAATTGGTTTAAATCATGAATCAACCCTTAAAACACTTAACGTTAAATATTACTCATTAAGTTAGTGAGCATAGCTCAACTGACAAATGACATAGTATGTCTTAATAACCAAGAGGTTTGTAATTTGAGTCCTCCAACCCATTGTACACACAAACTAAAACATCTTACCAAAGGCTTTCCAGATTCCAAATACACTCTCTTAACATCAGGATCCCATTCGACTCTATTATCAGGACGAACACGAACACCAGGTAAATCTCTAAAGTTTGCTCCCTATAAAAAAATTGCAAGGGTTAGAGACTGAATGAATAAAACTCTCCAACATCTCAAACGCATTAATATTCTCAAATACCTTTTTCTTTGGAATCTGGCAAACACGTTGATAGTCATCTGTATTTAGTTCAAGTGGCCGATGATCATATAGTCCGTGCATTGCTGGCATAGACTTTGTAGAGGAATCAAATCTTTCTGTATATAGCAATCCACAAAATATATTGTAATTAGCAAGGCCATAATCAAACAAAGAAATTAAAAGAAAATCCCACAAAATAGAGTAGAATATATAAGATGTTATAATTAAGGAAATCATTCTCTCGTTTTACTTTGGATAAAAAAAATAACACTTTTTCTTTGAAACCGGAAAATCATAGTTTCGTTCCACTATACCCAGGGTAATCACATCAATCCCAAGACCAAGCACCGGAAGACATTAAAGGAATAGAGATGGGAGGTGTCTACAAATTAATGTCGCAGGTGAGTCTTGAGCATGGGACCTTAAGAGGACCACACTTTTAAACTCCAAGCCTTCGACCACTATGCCACCTCTTGGGGACACCACATTATAATTAAGGAAATCATTTATTCTCTTGTAGATCTCAACCAAAATCAAGAAGATGTGTACGTCCCCCTATCAGAAAACAAATGACGCAAAGAACACAGTACTTTGAATTTAACAAATATAAGACATCAAATCAATACACTTGGAGAAGAAATAAAGTAGCCAACCTTCCTTAGGCGACCTAATTAGATGCTGGAACTCTGTCTTGGGGGGTTTATAATAAGGAATTTCATCTCGACGTTCATCATTTCCAACCTGCATATAACATAATTAACCAAATAAAAAAGAATTATAATAAGACAAAATTAATGACCAAAAACCAATCTGTTAGGGTATGTATATAGCATACAGCAGGAAGATCAGAAATTGCATCTTTCAGAAGAAGCTTCTGTTCTAACTGAATCCCATCATGTCCTTCATCATAAGCAACAACATTCCTCTGCATTATTTTCATATATTCTCGTTAGATAAATAACAACTAAACCATAATGACTCAATAAGATTCCATACCTCAAATTCAGTAGGAACAAAACCCCTCACTACAACATCATGAGTTGGAAGAGGATACTGTGGAAGCGTCTGAAAATATGGGAAATTAATGTTATTACAAATCCCATGGTCCCCAATAGCAAAAATAAAAGTACTTATGAATCAACCTCTGTTGGTAGGGCACCCCACATAAACATACGCATACGAAATTGTGGAAGTCCATATGCACCTGCTGCCATCAACCCCAAACGAACTTGATAATTCATTGATATTAAGCGACCGAGTGCATATCGCCCCAAATATCCATTGGAAAATCTTACTATATCAACTACATTCTCCATCAAAACATATTTAGGCCTAAGATACTCCACCAAGTCCATATAGACAACAAGCTGTTTGTTTTTCTCATCCTCGAGTGGATTTTCTTTGTTTCTGAAGCGATTGAAACCACTGATGCCTTGACAGGGAGGCCCTCCACATATAACATCAACATCACCCTACCAACTCAAAAGTTCTAATAAGAATAATGTTGAAAAAAAACAAGAAATGAATCGGTAAGATAATCAAACTTACAGGCAAAGGTAAGCTCTTCGATTTGTAACCACTCGTCACAAAATCTTTCAGCTTTTCCTTACAGTTGCTGTTAAATAGAACATAACAATTAACTCAACCGAATTATCGATTATGTACACCTATTGAACATACAACTATACCAGGCACAAGAACTTCAATAGAATATGTACCTTAACCCATCAATTGGCTCCCACGTGTCTTCGTCAGAGCCATAACCCTTCCAGCGAACCTACATTTCAAAAACATGGAATATAAATACGTCAAAAACAGTTTCAGATGGGCATGCATGCCATGGAGCTGCTTGAATAAAATTAAGAAGTAAAAGTCCATCTAAATTGACTATTATATTTTCATATTTTAAAATTCAATTCATTTAGCATTTTAATACCTTAAGAAACAGTCCACGCTTTTTTGTTTCGTTGGGATCACCATAACATATCGCAAGTACTTTTTCTACTTCAAACACCTCTCCATCATCTTCATTCTCTTCTTCCTCTTCCTCTTCCTCTTCCTCTTGATCGTCATTAGCAAACAGATTGATGTACTTTTGTTGTGGCTCTTTACTTTTTACCAAAGAAAAATATTTGCAAAGCATTTCCCACTCTTTCAACAAGGATAAAAAATCTTCTGCCATTTCATTTCTAACCTGAAATACCGAAGAATTTGAGAAAGCACAAAGCATATTATGGTAGAACATCAACTTGAACTCGGTAATAAAATTGAACCTCAGTCTCTGGGTGATTGAACTTTAGACTTTCACAAGCATACCGATTTAAGTCAACTGCCCATTTCTACAAAAAATAATAATGAATAAAAAAATAATGTATATTGTATATCCATATAATAGAAAAATATCCGAATATCTTTTGATCAGTTGTTTAAATGATTCAAAGCAACATACTGTGACTAAGCTCATCCCAGACAATTGGGCCCCTATACATAATCCAGTTGACATAGCACCACATCCTGAATACAAATCAAGAAGTGCAATGTCAGGCTTACAACACCGTTTTTCTTGTGTGACATCCCCAATTTCCGAGTTCACTTCACATGCTCCATTGGTATCTACCTCAGAGGAAATTGTTGACGATGACTCGGTGCCAACCCTTATCTCACCTACCAGTTGAAATATAAATGAGAACTATAAATTCTTGAGGTTTCAATTGATGATCATGTTCACAGAAATGAATTGCTCTACATAATTACTTGCTGGCAGTTTAGCAAATGAGCAGTATGGTAGTAAGTACAACATGTCACAGTAGAAGTCACAAGCTGGAAGACCCTTTTCCTTCTTATCAACAGCCGTCTAAAAAAACAAATCAAAACTAAATTAGCATCACCCTAGTAAGAAACCCCTACAACATTGAAAGATGTACAAATGTTAGAATCATACGGTTAGAGGTACTCTAGCTATATTTAGCTTCTTAACAAGACAATCCAATGGATTATCATCCCGAACTTCTGAAAAGAAAACACGCTTGCCGTTGATGAGATGAGCATGGTCTTTCACAACCTAAAACATAACAGACAATATCAAATGTCAATTAATTAATCATGTTAAACACAGTTCAGCAAACATAATGAAACGGAATTATTTTTATCTTACTGTATCTCTAGCTCTATAATACCATTGTGCATTGAAATATAGTTGCCCATCAACAGCCTCAAACATTTCAACAATTTTGCATATGTAATCTTCCTCTCCATCTTCAGCCTAAAGAAAATTTTCCACGTACATTATAAAGAGAATCTGTGCCAATAATTTAAAAAGGGAAAAACTATTTGAAACTTGACTATGTAAATCACACCTTCACATGGGCATCATCAAAGAGATTGTAAATGATATTGTCAACTTCAGCCTGTGAGAAATGATGCAGAGCCTGAATTACCTCCTCAGATTCATCACTATAAGATAACAGAAACAAAAAGGCAACGAGAAGGAAAAAGAAAACTATTAGCCAAGAGAACAAGTAGAACTTAAGAAACAAAACAACTTCAATAAAAATAATGCAGTCAACCTTTGCTAGATTATTCTTCTTTCGTTGAAGTATATTTAAAGGCCCTTGGTGTGCAAATGACTTCACCAGTCAATGTGAAAAAAGTGTTATTACATTTCTTTGCTAGATTATTCTTCTTTCCAGATAAGAGGGCAACACTATGACACGCCACTTTCCTTGCAGTCTTGTAAGACATTTGACCCTAGGAAAATGTACGGGTGAGGTGGAGAACTATTGGAGAAAGTCTAGACATTGGCTGAGTTTACTGCCTATATAGGTCTCAATCATTATGAATTGCAGTAATTACCCTTTGACGCTAATTGTAATGAGTTGCATACATTTTAATGGTCTTGTCTTAAGCTCATTTCCTCTACCTTTAACTTTTCTTTATTGTATTGGCCTAATTTTTTTTCATTTCTTTTCATACAACTGGTTTTTTATTTTAAAAAATTAAACAAGAAACACCACCAAGAAGAGACATATTGTATGGTATTCTATATGCATATGGTTATGAGCAATGTTTGATAGTTAATAAACAGTGACATTACCTTGAATTTTTTGCCCCAACAATTTGCATCTTCTTCTGAACAAATTGATAGAGAAGAATATGAGAGAAGATATGAGTAAAGCTAGAAACAAATCTCCTCTCGTGCATGAACATTTTTTTAAAGCATATTAATTTAAGGTGCAACAAGTCAACAAAAGGTCAATATATATTTAAGCGCCTAAGCAGCAATTGCATGGAGCTTGGAGATCACTGGCACAAGAACTATTTCAGCACAAAATTAAGAGTTAAACTTATTAAACACTTTTAGAACTTAAGACCTTTTAGACAAAAATAAAAGTTATGGAACCTATTAGATATTTTTAAAGTTCACAAACCTAAAAAACCTAACCCTAGAAGTTTTCAACTAAACATGAAATTTAACTAGTTTTATTATGAAAAAAAAACGATATAATATTAGAACAAACACAACTCTAATGCTTTAAATAAATTTTAAAAAAACTTCGAGCAATAAAAAACATAAGAGAAAACTAGTTTAGTTGGTATAGTGGGGCAAAAGGCTCTTCTGAAGCTAAAGAGAGAATGAGATCAATTCACAATGGTCAACTAACTTGGGTTAAATATTTAAAGTGGTGTTTCCTATCTAATCAACCAAATATAATATCATCAGTTATTTTCAAGTGATATCAATCGAGGTACACACAAACTAACTTGGATAATCCTAAGCATTGAAACAAAAGTTCAGTGGCAATGCACTTCATTAAGACTAGGCACACAGTTCTAAGGGTTTTAAAAAAAGCATGACCGATTTCTGTTGCGAAGCAAATTTATGCTGAAATCCATTTATGAAATTCAAAACATTATCTTTGAATCATATTAATAGTCAATCAATTCAAAAGCTTAAAGCAGATAGGTTAAGATAAATTTAATTATACTAACAAGCACCCACCCAAGTTCGAGCCTTGGGACAGGCATGAGTGCCCCTAGATATAGCCTAATAGGGGAGCAAAACTACTATTTCCCAGTAAAAAAAAACTAATTGGAAATGAATGAACTTAAAAGGGGTTTAAACACATACTTCCTATTTTGATAATAAGAAATCAAGAGAGAAATGTAAAGAAACGTGAGAGAAAATGTAGATCAAGTGGCCGGGGCTAGGGTTTAGGGTTGCAGTCTCATACAACTCTATTACAAATTTACAAAATAGGCTCAAATGCATAAATAACTCATACACAAAAATATAAACTCAATCACCTATTTCATCTAGGTTTCGGGGGTGGTGTTACCCCCGAGTCTCCACCATGGTCCTCACCCCTAGACCCCGATTCACTAACGACCGACTATGTATGAACTTATCTCAACAAGAACTTTAAAGTGAAGGATTGAACTAAATTTAACTATATCAATAAACAATTATAAGGAAGCAATTGCAAAACGCCCACTAAGGCTCCATGCAATTCTATGATCAAGATTGCGAAAACAGGTTCACCAATAAAAAGACATTCTTGAAATCCAAGAGAACGAGGCAATACAAGGCTTCCAAATACTGAATCCAAGTGCTACGACTCACTAAATTAGCAAAAATTAAGAAAAACCCATGGAATGTCATGACATTTTCAAATGACGAGTAAGATTTAGGGGCGAATGAAATTGAAGTACCTTTCCCTGATACCTGAGAGGCCAGCGGTCCCTGGCTTCCGTAACCGGAACGGGAGGGTTGAGGAAGGTAGCGCCGTCGCCGTCGGCCGCCACGGAAATGGAAATGGGAATGTTGTTGTCATCTCCGGTGACGGTGAGCTCGGATTTGGGCTTCTTGTTGGGGGAAGAAGAATCGGGATAGGGGGTTGGGGAGATGGGAGCGGCGGATTTGGAGCGGCGCTTGGAACCCATTGAGCACCAAAAATGGAGGGAATGGAAATGCCAAAATGGAAGCTCCCTTTTATAGTGTGTCCGAAAAAGGAGAAGAAGAAGAGCCAACATTTCGAAGTTGGGCGGGAATTGTCAAAATATATACTATTAAATTATTGAAAAATGGTAGGTAAATTATAAACTATTTATATATATAATTATTAATACTTATAACTTTGTGTTACAAATATTGAAATATGTAATCGAGTTTAATATTACAATTACAAGTTTGTTATTGAAATTTCGTATTTTATTCTCATATTATTTGAGTGTAATACTATTTCTAAATGGTAGATTGCATCGATGGGACTTGTTTCATTTCATTTTCACTGCTATGTGCATGGCTTTTTACTATAACACCACTTGTTCATCTTTTTTAAGCTTTTTTTTCCTCTTGTTTTTTTTACCTTTTTCCTATGTTTTTCTTTGTTAGCAATATTGGAAGTAGTGCTTTAAGAAAAAAGAAAAATAAAAGGGTTAAAATACTTTTTTGGTCCCTCAATTATGACCTTTGTTTCATTTTAATCATAAATTTTAAAAAGTTTAATTTTAGTCTCTCAACTATGCATTTTGATTTCTAGACATTCAAATGTCTAATTTTAGTCCATCAACTTTCATTTTTGTTCAATTTTGGTCCCTCGCATTTACAAACTATTAGTTTTCCGTTTTTACAAAATACATATATATCCCATCTCATTAACCTCGTACATTTCTGTCTCATTTATGGTTATTTTTTCCTTCTATTTTCCTCCTGGTTCCTTGTAGGATCGAAAGGCAACACTAGAGGAGCTAAATAGAGTTCGCCAACTTTTAAGTTATTTAAAAATAATAATTTTATTATCAAAGTTTTGTTAATCTAAAATTACTCGACAATAAATTATAATATGCAATAATTAAAATTACGAAAAGTGAAAGTTAAGGAAGAGAGAAAATACCGAAAGTTTGTAGTGGGTCGAAAATCCTACTCCACTCCCAAAGACTACTTCTTGGTATTTTACTAGGCGATCCTCTTGCCAGTGAGAACCAAACCGGCACAACCCTCTTTTTTCTAGACTAAAGAGAAACCTAAATCCCTTTTTATAGTAGGCAAAATACATAAGTTGAGCCTTCACAAAATTTGCAATGCGCTGATTCAAGAATGTGTGAAGCAAATGACACTTTTTGAAGCTTTTAGAATGATAATGTTGCTGCCAATTTAGTTCTTGAAGTAATGTATTTAATATGGAGAAGATGAAAACTGTTCATTGGATTTAGGCAAAATGATCGACGGACGAGATTTGATGAAGATATGATGAATGGTGGCCATTAGATTTAGGACACATCTAATATATGGCTAGGATTGAATGAAGATAAGATGAGAAGGGTTTTGGTTCAAAAGAAAACAATTTGAAAATGACAAATCCAGTTTTTTTTCAATAGGCGATTTTTCTTCAATTTTTCATTTGTTCATATCTTCTTCATTTTAACTCCGATTTGCACGGTTCAAAATGCGTAGGAATTGTCTCTCCAAAGATCTACGTAATAAACACTTAGAAACTCCAAAAATATGAGTAAACAAAATTCGAGTTTGTTATCATCAAAATATTAATTAATTTAAGTTGGGGCCAAAAAACCAACAATCTCCCCATTTTTTATGATGACAAAACTATGCTAGAAAAATGAAATATAAAGTAGTATGTGTGATCTAATATATGAACCACATGTATAATCAAAGTAATGATAACATGCTTTCATTTTTCTTATTAATTCTCCTGTTTTGGAATCAATCAAAAAGAAATTGTGTTGAAAAGAATAATTTAAATATTTCTTTAATGCAAACTCCCTGAATTTCTCCCCTTTAAAAAATCAATTTAATACTCTATTTTCATAAGAAACAAAAAGACATTTGATACATAAAAATCTAAGGATATAATAACTCCCCTTAATTAAAAAGATATACAATGAGAAGTATACTCAACAATAAATTACTTTATCAATATTAAATTCACACAATAAATTATTTAAACTCCCCATAAAAATAAGTATTATCTTTATAATAATAATAATAAAATAATAGATATAAAAGAGATACCAATTTTTGAAAAATAATAATAAAAATTAATAGTAAATCAAATAATAAAATTTATGGTGGTATTATAAATAAAAAAACATACTTTCAAAAAAAATAATAATAATAAAAAAAAAAACATATCACTTTTGAATAAGTTCTAGTAGGATTTAAGTATATCAATCAATTTCATAAAAACTCCCCCTATTTCAAAAAATAAAAACTCCTCCTATAAAATAGAATTCAACAATCCTTAAAAAAACTTGGGACATATATTCAACATATAGGACAATCAAACTATTCAAATTGAATTTGAATCAATAAACTTCATAAATAGCAATTAATCATCAAAACATAATTCATGGCCAAAAGACATACAATATCTTATTTTACTATATCCATATTTAATTTCTCAATAATTATAATTTCAATCAATAAAGTTTAAATAATCAAAGTATTATGAAATTATTAATAAATCAAATTTCATTAGTAAGGAATATAATCATGTACCAAAATAAATATTCAACATTTAATCATGGCATTATTAATTCAAATAGTAAGCTAATAAGAATTATGGATAAATTTTGAAAATAATTGATTATAAAATTTTAAGAGCGAATAATAATCCATAATCATGATATGCAATTATTTAGAAAGATATCAAAAGTATTCTCAATCTTCTCAAGATATTCTAATTTAATAATCAATCAAGTTTAAGAATCAAATTAAAGAATAATAATCATTTTAGAGATGCAAATTCTATAAAAGACATTAATAGAATATTTATGTCAATAATAAAAATATAAAGTTATCAAACATACAAATTTTTTTCTGTTGCATTTGAATCATTTCAACTTTGAAATCCAAACAACTCACTTGACTTTGAAATAACACCAAAGCTCAAACAAGGATTTTGGTACCAATTTCTTGGGTCCTTCATTGTTAGTAATAATAGATTTTGGAATTCATTTCAATTTAGAATCAACATTTTTAACATTTAATTTTGGCAAATAACAAGTATTGAATTTATGACTAATTTTTCCACAAGAATAACAAACAACATTTGACATGAGTTTCTTTTTAATAAATGAACTTTCACATGAAATCATTGTGCTTGGATTCAAATGAAAAAAAAATGATTGGCAAATTTTTAGTTAAAAAAATAACAACAATGGCAAACTTCATTTGTGTAATTCCATGAAATTCTCTCCTTTTTTTTTCTTCTTTATTATTACTATTTTAAGTTTTGTGGAACTCTCTGAGGGGCTGTTTGTTTGACATATTTAGGTAGGAGTTGGTATTAGGAGTTATCAACTCCTCCTCAAAACCTATACCCAAACGTAATTTTATCAACTCCTCCTCATTTATACTTTTAAAAATACCTCTCATTTCGAACCATTCATTTTTAACCATTCATTTATAACTACTCAATCATTTCTAACAACTTATTTTTAATAATTCCTATCAAATCAATCAAAATAACTCATTTTTAACCATTTATTTTTAATCATTTTTTTTAACTACTAAAAATAATTACTCATTTTTAAATCTACATTCAAACAAGATTTTAACTCTAACTCATCTGCACAAAAATTACATTCAAACAATTTTTTGACACAACTCTAAATTTTTAACTACTCAATACAACTTATTAACCCAAAAACTACTTAAATATGTCAAACAAACCACTCCTTAAGAAAATATATCTAAAGGGGATCATGTTTGTGTTTGGTAAAAAAAAATTTCAGTTTAAGTGGATTTGTCATAATTATTGATACCACCCGAACCTTACTAATTTTTTTAGGAAAATTATATTTTGATTGTTTAAATTAAATTTTTTTTTTTAATAATAATAAGTTTAAATGCTATTTCTGTAGTCTCTACATTTTATTGTTTTATTTATTATTATTATTATTTTTTTATCGCTGCTGCAGTTATCTTCTGCATTTTCAACTTTTATTCTAGATCCAAAAGGTTAGTTTTGTCTTCTATTCTTAAATTTGGTCAGTTTGAGTCTATAGACAAATTTTAAGGTAAAAGTTTGAAAAGTGACTAAGGTCCGATTTGATACTATTTTATGTTTTGTTTTCTGTTTTTTATTTTAAATTTTGTATTTTTGGTTTTAAAAAGTAAAAATCATATATATAATAAAAGAATTTGTCCTTAATAGCATATTTTTGCTCTTCATTATAATTGTAGCACATTTTTTAAAATAATTTCATCCATAACACATTTTGCCCAAAATTGCTATTCTGACATCGTTAGACTTCTATCGGTTTAACTGATAGACTTTAGACTTCTATCCGTTCAACTGATAAATTTCTATCACTTCAACTAATAGACTTCTAGCAGTTCAACTGATAGACTTAAATCATTTTTGTGCCACAAATGAATAAATTTAGAAATTATGCTGTACATGGAATTATTTTGTTTTTTTTTAATATACATGTAAAATCCCTTATTAATAACTGTTTTCTATTTTTTAAAAATTTAAAATTAAAAATACGCTTGATAATTGTTTTTTTTTTTGAAAATCAAAATTTATCATTTTTAATATGTAGTAAAATAAAAATATTTTAGAATATTTTTTATCCAATAAACTTCAAATTTGGAGGATTGAAGTGTATTTGTGTCAAGTTTTATATCTTTTTAACATTTTTTCATGAAAAAACAAAAATCTAGTTTTCAATTTTTTTTATTTTAGTTTTTAGAATTCTTTTAATATTTTAGAAATATTTTTAAAATTTAAAAGAACAAAGACCAAAATTGGTTATTAAACAAAAATTAAGTTAGTCATTTTTACTTGTTCAATTAATGTTTTAACCAGGCCTAAACTTTTCAACTACTTAATTAAAATTAATAGTTTAGACCATCATATTGTAGTTTAAATTATACTTCTCTTTATTATTTATTGATAAATATTATTATATATTTCTCAAATATTGAATTATTGTGACTATCTAAACCAACTTATATTTGTTCTCATTATAAAAAAAACTAACTTATATTTATTCTCATTAAAAAAGGTCAACTTATACAAGTCTCAACTTTTTTTAGGACAACCGATCAATTATACTACATTTGGCTGTTAACATAATTTATAAAAAAATTAATTATTTAAACTCAGTTTGATAATCATTCTATTTTTTATTTTTGAACTTTAAGTATGCATGACTATTTTGCCATATATTTTTTCTTATGGATGACTATATCTTGCCTATGTTTTGGAAAAAACAAATCAAAATTTGTAAAAAAAACAAAAACAAAAACTTCCTTATAGTAAGAAATTTGATTAAAAATAAGTTTAAATTTTAAAAATGATTATTAAACGAAGTATAAGAAGACACTACAAATTGAACTAATAATAACATTTAATGCATTTATGAGTACAATCGATGGGTCTTGAGTCAGTCTCCAGAGGAAAGTGAGAAAAGAAAATTGAAACATTATCACAATTATCTTTTGGGCAGGGATTTAATTTCTTTTAGTCTCCTTTCAACTTACTATTTAAAAACAAACAAAAATATTATGCTAAATAGCAAGATTTTGATACGGGCCCAGTGATTAAGTTTGTGTACTCTAGACGTAAGAAGCAGGGGAGTGCTTAGGTGTTAGCATTGGTTAGTTCGTGAGGAGGTTGTAACCGAATTAGAGTATAAATAGTTTAGGCGGGAAAGTGGTTAGGCATGAAATTTCATTGTGTTAGGTATCTCTTTTGAGATTGGAGAGTGAGGAGCTCTTGAACTCCTTGTGTTCTTGGCAATTTGTTAATAAAATTGGTAGAATCTACCAATTTTGGTATCAGAGCACAGTGACGATCGACGATGACCGGGAAATTGGATCAGTGTTTGAAATCGGTGGAGGACATCGCTGAGGGAGTGGCGACGAAACAGTAGGAACTCGAATTGCAGATCAAATCGCAATTCGCAGATATGGAAGAGAAGCAGAACGCAGCGGAGAGGCGATTGGAGATGAAATTCGACGGGTCAGGGAGGAGATGCGAACTCTGTTCTCGCGACGCGAAACAGAGGCGTCCGGCGAAATCAATTCAGCGATAGCGAAGGGGAAAACGATTGTATCGATCGATTCAGGACAAAAGCAATCGGAGATTGGAGCAATTCCGCGAGAGATTGGCGTGAATTCTGGAGATCGGAAGGCGATGGCTCAAAGTTCGGGTGAAGCGGCTGTTCTTCGCGATTCTGTACAATCTGGAATTCGTGCTCCGACGAACAAAGATCAAGTTCCGTTGTTCGATATGCGGCTTCGTAAGCTTGAGGTGCCGGTGTTTAAGGGAGAAGAAAACGAGGATCCGGTCGGGTGGTTACATAGGGTAGAACGATATTTTTTGGTGAATCGATTAACCGAGAGTGATAAATTGGATGCTGCAATCATGTGTTTGGAAGGAGAAGCGTTGGATTGGCACCAATACGAGGAAGATCGTTCGACTATACATTCGTGGAGTGATTTTCGGGTGTTGTTGTTGGAACGATTCCAACCGACGTCGCAAGTTAACAAGTATGCTAGGTTGATGAAGCTGCAACAAGTTGGAACTGTGCGCGAATATCGTCGTTTGTTTGAAAAATATTCGATTGGATTGAAGGACTTAAGCGATAGCTTGTTAGAAGGGAAATTCGAGAGTGGTCTTAAAGAGGAAGTACAGAGCGAGTTGAGGAAATTGCAGCCGATTGGGTTGAAAGCAAAAATGTTGATGACCCAACTCATTGAAGATGATGAGGAAATTCAGGCGAAGAAGAAAACTGGTCCAGTAGCAACATCAAGGGAGAAATATAGCGCTACATCATTCTCGTTTAGCTCGTTCAGTTCAAGTGGCTCAGGAGGTTCGAATTTGCGATCGTTTACACTATCTCCTCAGCGTTCGCATAATAGCAATTCGACTACCATTAGCCCAAATGTTTCCGGTATCAGGGGGCCGTTTAAAAGGTTAACTGATAGTGAAATTCATGCTAAGAAAGATAAGGGCCTTTGCTTTCGTTGTGATGAAAAGTTTTTTCCGGGGCACAAATGTAAAAAACCGGAATTGCAGGCATTGCAAGTTTTGATTGTAAGAGAGGGAGTTCCATCGCTAGAGCCGGAAGCGGTTGTTTGTGGCCCAGAGGAGGTTGCGGAGGGTGTCGAAACTGTGAGTGTTGAAGGAGATCATGAGATGGCAGCCTTATCCCTGAATTCATTGGCCGGGCTTAGTTCGCCGAAAACTTTAAAGGTGCGTGGTAGTATCCAGGGATTGGATGTAGCAATTTTGGTCGATACAGGAGCGACACACAATTTTATTTCAGAAGAGGTGGTTTCAAAATTGGGTTTGGTTGTGTCCCCTTCTGACGAGTATGGTATTGTGCTCGGAACTGGGGGTTCGGTAAGAACGGCAGGAGTATGTAGAGATGTGGTGCTCCAGTTGGCGGAATTACGGATTGTACATGATTTTTTACCATTGCCTCTGGGAAGCGCGGATGTTATTTTGGGGGTTTCGTGGTTGGAAACCTTGGAGACAGTGGAGTTTGACTACCGGGCTCTTCAGATGAGGTTTGCGGTAGGACAGTGGAGCGTGTGTTTGCAGGGTGATCCTAGCTTAGTTAAAGCCCAAATCTCTTTGAAATCTATGATGAAATCACTCCGGACTGAAGATCATGGATTGTTGATTGAGCTTAACTTGTTGGATGTTCAGGGCAAGCCAGAGATTGAGCTAGCATCATCAGGTGATTGGTTAGGGGTTCCTCCCGAATTACATCCCCTGTTGTCGGATTACTACTCGTGATTTTTAGCCCTTGAAAACTCTTCCTCCTCATCGGAATGCGATCATGCCATTGCACTTTACGCTGGTAAGGACTCAGTTAATGTGAGGCCCTATCGGTATCCACAATTTCAAAAGAATGAAATTGAGAAGCTAGTTCGGGATATGCTGTTAGCAGGCATTATCCGCCCTAGCACGAGTTCATTCTCGAGTCCGGTTTTGTTGGTTAAGAAGAAGGATGGGAGCTGGCGCTTTTGTGTGGATTATAGAACGTTGAACTTGGCCACTATTCCAGACAAGTTCCCTATTCCGTTGGTGGACGAATTATTGGACGAGTTACATGGTGGAGTGATTTTTTCTAAGATTGACCTGAAGGCAGGTTATCACCAAATTCGGGTGAAACCGGCGGACATCCCGAAGACGGCTTTTCGAACGCATGAAGGTCATTATGAGTTTCTGGTAATGCCGTTTGGGTTGAAGAATGCGCCGGCAACATTTCAGTCTGTGATGAATGAAATTTTACGTCCATACTTACGTAAATTCGTATTAGTATTCTTTGATGATATTTTGATATATAGTTTATCGATGGCAGAGCATATTGAACACTTGACGAAAGTGTTTGAAGTGCTTAAGACCCACTCGTTTGTGGCTAATGCGAAGAAATGTCATTTTGGGGTAACTCGCATCGAGTACCTAGGACATTTCATTTCAGCAGAAGGTGTTTCGGCGGATCCGGCAAAAATTGAAGCGATGGTGAGATGGCCTAGTCCGCTGTCCATTAAAGATTTTCGCGGGTTTTTAGGGTTAACCGGGTATTATAGGCGTTTTGTGGCTAATTACGGGATGATGGCATTTCCGTTGACTCAACTACTCAAGAAAAGGAAGTTTGTGTGGTCAGTTGAGGCAGAGGATGCGTTTCAACGTTTGAAACATGCCATGATTAGCATTCCTGTACTTCGTTTGCCAGATTTCACTCGGGTATTTGTTGTCGAGACTGATGCTTCGGGGATTGGGGTTGGCGCGATATTAATGCAAGAGGGTCAGCCCCTTGCTTATTTTAGTCGTGCTTTACCAGTTACGCACCGTTGCAAACCAGTGTATGAAAGGGAATTGATGGCTATTCTGGTAGTGGTGGATCGGTTGTCCAAGTATGCTCATTTTATTTTGGTGAAGCACCCTTATAATTCGCTGACTATTGCGTTAGTGTTTATTCGGGAGGTGGTGCGTTTGCACGGTGTTCCACGAAGTATTGTGTCGGATCGTGATAAGGTGTTCACTAGCTCGTTTTGGGAGGAATTGTTTCGCGCGCCACGTACGAAACTTCGCGTAAGTATTTACATATCATCCGCAGACGGATGGACAGACGGAGGTTGTTAATCGTTGTTTGGAGTCATATTTACGCTGTTTTGTTATGACTCAACCGAAACTCTGGTCTAAGTGGATTCCTTGGGCTGAATTTAGTTACAATACGTCTTACCACTCATCAACGCGTGTCACACCATTTGAGGTGGTCTATGGTCGCGCACCCCCACCCATTTTGGGGTATGACAGAGGCAAAGCCCATTGTCGCGATGGATTCTTTATTGGTTGATCGTGACAAGATGTTGGCTTCTCTTAAGGCTTCGCTTTTGAGAGCGCAACAGATCATGACTAAACAGGCCGATGGGAAACGACGAGATGTTCAGTTTGGGGTTGGGGACTTGGTGTATATGAAATTACGACCTTATCGGCAGCTGTCTGTGGCTCGGTTCAAGCATCCTAAGCTTGCTCCACGTTTCATTGGGCCTTACCGTGTCTTTGGCCAGGTGGGCAAAGTCGCTACCGCTTGGAGTTGCGAATCGATGCGCATTCATCCCGTTTTCATGTTTCGATTACGAAGGCGCGATTGGAACTTCGTTACCGGTATTTCCAGTCCCTTCGGGGTTGCAAGATGACTTGGGGTTTGTGTTTCGGCCATTGGCGGTGCTTGGTATGCGTGAATCGGCTACCATACCGGAGGATCGTGAAGTGTTGATACAGTGGGAGGGCGGCTTGCCGGAGGATGCAACATGGGAGTCTGCTAGCTTCATTGCACTCAATTTCTGATTTCCACCTTGAGGACAAGGTGGTTCTTTGGGGGGCGGGTATTGATACGGGCCCAGTGATTAAGTTTGTGTACTCTAGACGTAAGAAGCAGGGGAGTGCTTAGGTGTTAGCATTGGTTAGTTCGTGAGGAGGTTGTAACCGAATTAGAGTATAAATAGTTTAGGCGGGAAAGTGGTTAGGCATGGAATTTCATTGTGTTAGGTATCTCTTTTGAGATTGGAGAGTGAGGAGCTCTTGAACTCCTTGTGTTCTTGGCAATTTGTTAATAAAATTGGTAGAATCTACCAGATTTGTCTATTTATTTTTTTTTTTAAAAACAATTATGTCTATTTAATCTATAAACTTATAAAAGTGTATAACAAATTAACATGTCTCACTGGATAAATTTTTTTTAAATAACTTTATAAACTGTAACAGATGCCAAACATGAGCATCAAATTGTTAAAATAAACTTTTTTTTTTCTTAATGACTAAAAATATACATAATTATATTGCAAGTAAAAAAAATATTAATAAGTTATAACCCAACTCAAGGCAAAAATACTTAATCTATTAGAATTCAACCGAATTCAAAGATGTTGATAACTCAACTCATTCCATTTTTCGAATGCCCATAGTATAAGCTCAATAAACTAAATATATTGTCCTACCTGGTATTTCAAATCTTCCAAGGAGAAACAAAAAGAAGCATACCTAAAAAAAGGAAGAGATAAAAACAAAACTGAAAGTAGAGAAATTTTAGCTTTTTTTTTTTTGGAAAAATGAGGAGCAAACATGAAGCCAGGAGAGACATAAAAAAATCTAACAAGTGAAGATGGTTATGGAACAGATACCAAAAGAAGAAGATGGATCAGGGCTGAGTGTTTGGTAATCTGCTGAGGATGGAGTGTTCTGGTTTATGATCACATTCAAAGTCAAGATGAACAAATGCCCTCTCAACCTCTGGAAGCTTTTCTATCTTTATCTGCAACGTCTCTCCAATCGCGTGCGCTTCTTTCAAAGGCAACTCCTCTGGAAGTTCAATGTCCACCTGAAATTTAAGTTTATTTTTACTCAAATTTTCTACAATGTGCTCCACCTTTCCTTAAGAAAGTAGGTGATTGGTAACCAAATTTCAAAACACAAAAACAAACTTTTGAGATCAAAAAGAGAACAATATGATTCAATTAACGAATGAGCGACCGCTATAATGTGATGTGAATAATGAAATATGTTGGGTCACTCATCAATCTAAAAAGTTAAGCTGACAAGTTGGAATATAGATTTATTTATATCAACTAACCATAGGTACCTCTTAATCAATGAATATGGATTTGAAAATTTGTATGTCTATAATATTTTGAAGTAATTTTGCATTTTCTTTCTCATACATACAGCGTGCAAAATTGTGAACAAGGTGCTGCAGACTAATAATTTCTCAATAAAAATAAAATTAAAGAATGAAAATGTTCAGGTCAGTGATCATGATGGCAATAAGACGTAGTATATATATAAATTTTTAGTGCAAGATAGACAAGTAATTGATGGAACTTGGAAGGTTTGTAGGGTATGACTGACCTCTACAAAATAAAGAACACCGAAGGTGTATGCACGAACGGTATCGACACGTTTGACCTCGGGATGCCTAATGACAAGATATGTCAACTTTTGCAGGACTTCAGGAGGGGCTGATTTCCCCACGAGTGAAACTACATCAAGAATTACCTCGTGTTAGTTGTGAACTATAAGAAATACAAAGTAGTGTGAAATAAGAGCATGAACAATAATTCAAAACGCAGAGACCGAAACTGCAAATGTTATGCACATACAACTATTTCAGGTATATGACAAAAATATGATTATTTCAAAAAATTTCAAATGTGGAACAATGCTGAATTCACAACATGCCTCTCAAGATGGTGTCACTATGGGCTAAACAATCTTGGATCGAATCCCAATTTCATTTTATTGGTTGGACTGAATACTCGTTTCAGTTTAATGTGCTCCGATATATTAGATAGCATGAGATTCTACCTTAAAACCAATAGGTAATAAAAGGAATAATCCATCTAACTCATAAATAGAAAGAGGTTTTCTCATTTTTCCAAAGTGAGACAATGTGAGATCTTCAACAAGTGCTAGATCTATCACCAAAAAAACTCCTTCCGGATTCTAGTCGTTTTAGTGTTTTTTTTAAAATCTAGCATGAGAGTTAAAAAGTAACCGTGGGATTTCCCAAAAGGAAAACTGACTAGCATATCAACAAACATCCTTTAAGCAAGCATGCTGAGAAAGGCAAAAAAATGCAAGTAATAAATGTACCTGCATTTTCCCATACAGTTCCAGACCAATTTAAAATTGTATATATGGCTAGGACAATAGCCCCAACTGGATCTATCCACCAAAAGATCTTATCACCAAGAACAGCTGCAACTAATCCAACCACATTTGTTACCACATCGAAGTAATGATCCTGAGAATTAGCATGGAAGGATTTATGCCATATACATGGAAGAAATTTTTTCCTAGAAAACAATTCCATAGTAATAATTGCAGGTTAACGACCTTCGCGTAAGCGCGCACAATATCATTTCTTGAGCTTTTGCAGTACAACCAGAGGACAAGTTTTACTACTGTGGCAGTGATCATAATTGCACACAACCAGATGAATTGTTCTGACGACAAACCTTCAGACGATTTACCTTGAATTAGTTGTTCAGCAGCTTGAAGCAATACCTGGAAGCCTGAACAAAAAATTGAAGTGGTTTAGCTACTCCACATTGTTAAAGGAACACAAATCGTACTTGGCTAACACTAACATAGAATGAATAGATAATTGCACGACTTGGGTCTTAACTAGTTGCAAGACATTGGTGTAATATCCATCAATAGTGGATGTGAAGACTTTTAATTTGTTATAATTGAGAAAGTAACCTCAATTTTTAGAAGGAATATGTGGTAAATATGCAATAAAATTACTAGACCTTCTCACTGTCCGATAATGGTTCAAATGACTAAATGATAAAATTAATGCATGGAGCCATCATGGGTTAGTCTAATGGTCGAGAGAGGTTTAAAAAACATAAAGGTTGTGGGTTCAATTCATGGAAACCAAATGTTGTAGCTTCAGACAGTTTGTTTTGTGAGAATAATCGAGATGCACATAAGCTAGCTCGAGCACTCAAAGACATCTAAAAAAGAAAAGATAATATCAATGCACTTTCACACTCATTTTGGATGACATCAGATACCTAGTGTAGCCATAACAGCAGCAAATACAATAATGCCTACTGGCTGCACCCTCAATTTTCCAATCGGGTAATGATAAATGTTTACTCGCTTCATGTACAAGTGAGTAAACCAAAGGATTCCCCCAGCCATGAGATCAAGTAAGGAATCCAGCGTTGATGCAGCAATGGCTATGGATCCACTCCGCACTGTAGCATAAATCTGCAAACTGTCACTAGAGAGTTAATTCAAGGTTTGGAATAAGGAACAAGGACAGAGTCTTTAGTAAACGATGAAACAACCATGACATTTATCTGTTTAACGAGCAGTTCTTAAAGATAAATTTATGTATACAGAATGTTATTTGAGGCAATCAACAGTGTAAGCATTGAGACCACAACAATCCTCTTTCTAACTAAGTTCCTTTTACTTAAAAATAGCTGATTTAGAACTACAAAATTCTCTGCTGAAAATTGCTGTGTTATCATACTCAATGCTGCTCATTAAAAGCCTACGAAATCGAAATTGTTAATTTAGAGTATAGTAACGTAGACGACCTTCAATAAAAGAAGTACTATATTCGCATAATTTGAGATTTTCATGGCCCTTTCTTGCTGAGCTTGTTCTTCACTGTCTTCCTCATCAATGCAGTCAGATGTCACCGTTGAATCAACTTCCTCAAATGATTTCAAGGTCGCAAGTTGTCTTTCATAGTAGTCTTTTACCCCTATAACAAACTAATACGTTAGCTCTATCTGTTCTTCAACAATGAAAATGGAGAAGAAATCATTTCGAATCACATTTCACGACTATTTTCGGATTCGATTAGATTTCACACTAATATTTAGAGGAAACAAAACAAAGTCTAGCATCGCCATCATCTCACATTTACACTAAAGAACAATCGAAAAAAGCATAAAAAACAGCAAGAAATTTCCTCGACTATCATTCACATTATTGCGGCAACGAAACAGAAGAAAACATCTGTTATCATTCGTCAGTACTATCTGTTCTTCCATAGAGCAAGTAAAATGGAGATTACTCAAACAAGAAAACATTTCGAATCACATATCACAACTATTTTCAGATTCGATTAGATTCCGCACTAATATACAGAGGAAACAAAACAGAGTCTAGAATCGTCATCATCTAACATTCACGATGACGAACAAGCATAAAAACAGCGATAAATTTCTTCAACCATCATTTACATAATCTCGACAACGCAACAGAAATCGAACAGCAAAAAAGCGGAAAGAGATGAGAAACCGACGAGTAGAGAGTAAGAGAAAAGAACCTGTGGTCAAGCCAGTGGAGTGCGAAAGATCAATTTCGTAGGGAGATTCGACGTCGTGACAGCGAGACTTCACTTTTTCCGGCAATCTGGAAAGGAACTCGCTCCGGAGCGAGTCCACCGAGTAGCGCTGACTGAGGCGGCCGCGTCTGCCGCTGCCGCCGCGCCTCATCGCTCCTCCCAGCAGCGCCGCCTTCGCCGTCGAATCGGAATCGGCGTCCATTTTTTCCGGCGAACTCCGGAGAGAATGATCTTCGTGGTTTGAAGCTGCAAAAGCAGTGCAGCAATAATCTCTGAGAAACGCTCAGAAAGTCATGGAAAGAGATACGCCATTTTAACAGCGAATTGTAAATTTGGTGTCATTCGCCGTTTACACTTTTTTTAAAAAAACAAAAACAAAACAAAATAGGTTAAATTAACATTTTGATTCTCTAATTTTAAATTGTTTTCCATTTTCGTCCCTATTTTTAAAGAAGTTTCAATTTTACTTTTTTTTTAATTTTTTTTTTTATAAATATTTTGAACCTTTTTTTTTCTTTCCATTTTGATCTAATTTTAGTCTTATACTTAAAAAATGGTTATTATGATTGGTTTTTTGGTTAATTTTCTTTAAAAACTACATTATTTATAAATTTTAGGAATATAATTATATTTTGTCTTTACTTTATTAAAATTATCATCTTGTATCTACGGGGTAACTTGGAAAAAGGCGTGTACTCAAAAGTTTCGTGACTTGGAGTTATTCAACCAAGTAGCAAACACAAGGATGGAGTTTAATGATAGAACTTGAGTCTCTTTGGCTAGAGTCCTTCGTGATAAATATTTCCATTCCACCTCTTTCATTGATGTTAAGTGTCCGAGAAATGGGTCTTATGCATGGAGGAGTATTTTTTGGGGTGGGACTTATTAGCTAAGGGAATTCAATGGAGAGCTAGAAATGGTAGGAATATAAATATTCTTTCTAGTAATTGGTTACTTCGAACTCCTTCGTTGCGGCCTATTACTAGGCTGGATGTTGATCCGATAATGACTGTGGGCGACCTTTTACATCATGATAGTGGTTGGAATGAGGCTAAAATTTGGGGCATTTTGTGTGAGACAGATGTGATTGAAATTTTAAGTTTAACAAGGCCTAGAATTTTGGGGGAGGACTTAGTATTGTGGCACTATTACAAAAACAGTTGTTTTAGTGTAAAATCTGCTAATTGGTTAGCTGTACAACAATGTGGAGGACCTTGTTCGTCTAATGTGGATACAGAGGAAAGTTGGAGGAAAGCTTTCTGGAATTTGAACATTCCCCAATAAAATTAAATTTCTTACTTGAAGAGTTTATAAAAACTTTATTCCTACAAATCTTAATCGTATGAGGAGAGGGGTGGCTTGTTTTCCTTTATGCCAACACTGTAAGCAACATGTGGACTATACTTTTCATGCCATTTGGGGTTGCAAAAGAGTTCAGAATGCTTGACAACCTACTTTGTTTTCTGATACTAATTACCAGAGCATGTAACAGAAGCGGTTGATCTTCTTCTTTGGTTCTTTGATAAACTTAGAATTGAAATCTTTGGAGGATTTCTAGTGATGTGTTGGAAAGTGTGGAGTAGTCGATGTACAATAACGGCTAGTATGCAGGGCAATGAGACCTTGAAATCCAATTGGTATCTGAGTTTGAAATGAGAGTTTTGTAATCAATATCTTTTGGATTTTAGGATGGCCCGTCGTAGTCTGTCAGTGGAGATTGGGGCTTGGCCTTCTAATACTTTTGAAGAGAAATGGAAGCCTCCTGCTCATATGAAACTAAATACAGATGTGACAATATCTTAGAATGATCGAAGGGGTGGTATTGGGGGTGTTGTGAGGAACGAAGTTGGAGAAGCCATGTTTTCTTTTTGTAGGCCAGTTGGCGGGGTGATTAATGCCAAAATTGTTGAAGCTCTTGCGATTAGGGATGGTTTGCAAATGGTAGTCGATCTGGGTTTTCGAAAAGTGGAAGTGGATTCAGATGACCAAAGGGTGATTAATTTGCTCAAAACTCAATTTATATGTCGATATGAGGTTGGAAAAATTGTCGAGGAAGTGTGGGTAGTTGCAGATGGGATGGAGCTTGTGTCCTTTCGATGGTGTAGTCGTCGGCGCAATTGCTTGGCTCATGCTCTTACAAAATTGGCAGCGCTTGAGAATCAAAACTTGCAATGTAAGGAAGAGGTCCCTACAGAAGTTGAAATTTTTTATTTGCAAGAATTGATCAAGGAAGATAACCCCTATTTCTGTGAAGCTACTTTTGTGGAAGTGTAATTTTCTTTTAATATTTTCCTTTTGAAAAAAAAAGAAGTTAAATTTAATCCGTATAACTCTTTTTTAGTACATATTTTGGTAGGGGATAACAAACCCTACATGATATCAGTGCTCTCAAATAATCGATTCTCGAGATCGAACCTATAACCATGGTGTTGAACTCTTTTACAACCAAACAATGAAATCATTGCGTCACTGACTCATTCGATCCCTACTATAACTCTTTTCATGAAAAAAGAAAAAAACAAAAGCAAAAAAAACTTAGTCCCCATTTGATGACCATTTTGTTTTTGAAATTTAAGCCTACAAAAACTATCTTACCATATGTTTTTTCTTGGTTGAATATCTACACCTTACCTATATTTATAGAAACCAAACTAAAATTTAGAAAAAAAAAGTAGTTTCCAAAAACTTGTTTTTGAAATTTGGTTAGGATTCACCTATGTTTTTTTAGGTAAGATGAATACACCGTACAAAAATGGAACATATTATAAGAAAATTTGAGTAACAATAAGCTTAAATTTCAAAAGCCAAATGGTTATCAAACAAGGCTTTAATCTCTATAACTAAGGCACTATTTGATGACTATTTTGCTTTTAGTTTTTCAAATTTAAGTTTACAATAACTACCATATAATATATTTTTTCTACATGGATATCTACATTTTATCTATCTTTGGAGAAACAAAACCAAAATTTGGAAGAAAAAAAGCACCTTCCAAAAGTTTATTTTTGTTTTTAAAATTTGGTTTGAATTCACATACTTTCTTAAGGAAAGTTAGATACATTATATGAAAAATGAAATACATTTTAGAAAATATGAGTAAAAATAAAATAAAATTTAAAAAACAAAACACCAAATAGTTATCAAACGGGAACTTAGAATTTAGTTCATATTATTTTTTGAAATTAGGCTTACTCTATATAACTTGATAAAGCCCAAAATTAATACATGTAGTAATCAATCTCGAATTAAGTACGTTGACATAATTGATCTATTTGTAAATGATACTATTTTTTGTCCAATCAGTCACTTAATCAATCACTTAACTTACATAGTGATTATTGGCAAATAAATAATTAAGTTATATCTATTTAATTTAGGGGTTTATTTCAGGAATAGGCTAAATTGGAAATGTATTTACAATCCTAGACAAAAAAAAAAAAAAACAATCATAGTCATACAATATATAAATATATGGTATAATTAATATATAATATTGTATTAATATACAATATTGTACGAATAACATATAATATTGTATTAATAATACAAATACTACATTAATTCCTTAAATTATACTATGCAATAAATATAAATTATACCGAATATAGATGCGAAAAAATTTAAATTTGCCTAGATCTACAATTATTTTGTTAAATTGGACTATCCAACATAATTTCCCTTTAATTTATCAACATTTGCAAATAACATTAATTATTTTTAAATTTTATCGAACTAAATTCAAATTTTTAAATACTCTATAGACTAAAATTTCAATTTTTTTCCATTGAGATTTTTTTTTTGTAAAAAAAAAATTGAAATACTACATATGATAGAAACTAAATTTTCACTTTCTTCAAATCACAATTACTAAATTTATAGTTCATCTAACAATAATAATATCGACAAAAATGATATCACTTTGAGCAAAAAATAAACCTAATTTTGAAGGTGTTAATGATCGTTGATGTTGAAAATTTGTTTTTGGCTCCGACAATGAATTTGTATTTTGAAGACGTTAGAAGATGTAAAACATTGGTGTGGTACCACCCAAACTCTTAGTTTAAGTTATAGTATGAAATTGTATGAAAATTTTAGAGAGAGTTGGATGCATTTAGAATAATTATCGTTACAACGAGAGTCAATGACACGATTGGTTATCTAGTTTAGTGTTAATTCATTTCAATTTCACAATCACAAGTTTAAGCTCAGAAATTGATATTTAGCTTTCATATGATTTGAGAGTAGTTGTACCATTTATATAAGATTTGTTGGTCCCATTTTCTTCAATATTATTTCTTTATATAACCTTCATATTTTATTGATTTAAAGTGGTTTAGATTAGCTTTCAGAATATGAGAGAGATTATTTCATTTATAATTGTCAAAGAAGCCGAGGAATTTTATATACTAACTCAACATTACCCATCTCTCAAATGGTTAATTGACTTAACCTCATAACTACTCCAAAATAAATCTAACCTCACAAATGGGTTAAGGTAAATACAAATGATGTGAACTTCATAGTTAATAGATCGGCTAAGCCATGGCACAACCCCCTCTCGAGGATCGGCCACGAGGCTAGGATCGGCCATGAAAGCCTCACGAGTCGGCTCGCAACCTTCCATTTGGGAGAAGTTTTGGCTCCGGCCTCTATCTCTCGTGGGTTGTAATAGTTGGGTTCAATTTATCTGTTGGAGTCTTTACTTTTTTTTTTTTTTTTTGATAAACTGTTGGAGTCTTTACTAGACTATCCTTAATCACGTTTTTTAATGTCTCGTAATTCACATAATTAAAAAATATGTCGTAATCAAATTTTGATTGCCCGTATACTCAATCGAACTTTTGACTATTTAAAAAAAAAAAAAAATTTCCCTACTAATCTATGTGCTCTAGCTTATCGATGCAATTTTTAATTTCATATGGCATTTGACTGTATTGGAAACGAGTCGAATTACAATAATTTGGTAAGAATTTTTGAAACATGATATTAATTAAATCAATTTTATTTCGTGCGTAGACTTTGATAGTTACAGACTTAATTTTTAATTTTAATAATTATGTGAAAATGTTTTTTTTTATTCAATTGTATGAAATGTTTTTAATACTTGATTTATAGACCATAAAATTAATTATAATAATTATCAACTATGATAGATTAAGTCGATCACAAATTGTCAACAAGAGCAATAATTTAGTGGCTATAATATGACTTGTGAATTTGAAGATTATGCATTCAAATTTTCCAACCCTCAATTAATATAACTTGATTTTCAAAAAAAATTTATGAATCTATTTTTATATTAATACTGACCAAAAGAGAACAATCTCAAACACATAAATGAAGTAGTATTATTTCAAATTTTGGATGACTAAATAGAATGTCGAAGATCATACATTAAAAGAGTAATTTCTAACATTTAGAGATGAAATTATTATTTTACTTTACTCATTATTAAATATTTTTTAGACATGAAACTTTAGTCTCCGGAGTTGCCCAACAACTGAGACTAAAGACTTCAATGTAGGCTTTTTTGAGAGATCCCTCGTTTGAAGTTGTTGAAAAACGCCTAAACTAGAATACTTTTCCAAATATCCCGGTGGAGGTATCACATCTCAAGACACATACCGAAAATTTTACATTAAACAAACAAAGAAACCTCTTTACCTTTTAAGATAGACGAACTATCCTATTTAAGAAAGGAGTACATAATAGTCCTAATATAGAGCACAAAGACCAAGAAGATTACATGAAGCCAATCTTTTATTTGTCACAGTCAGCCACCACTTGCACTGGCCTAAGTTATCGAATTTGTTTTGCCTTTTGTTTTTTTTATGAGTATCATATTTGGTTCTAAGGCTGTCTTATTCTACATATGTTTTCAACATCACAATAACTCTCTCTATTGCATTGTCAAATTCAATGTTCAAACAAACTCAAGCACGGGAGGGCGTATAAGAAATACCAATTTTTCAATATCCAGTTATCGTTATTCATAATAAGTTGTTACGATCTTATCCATTACGCATGTATATGACGAGAACCTCATATCCCTTATAATGTGTTGAAGAATCTTGATGGGACAATGTGGGACAATTGCCACATGGTATCTCCAACATGCCCTCTCAAGATGGCAACCATATCGAGATCGGATTTTAGGGACCAGTGGGCTCTGCAGACTATGAGGTTCTATCTCAAAACCAATTGACAACGAGGGAAGTAATTTTCATATTTCTTATAAATGTGTGGAAGAATTCTCACGTTATCAATGTGAGACAATTGTCACATGGTATCTCCAATATCTCAAAATCTTGTAACTTAGAAAAAAAAAAATCAATCATAACTTCATAATTATTAAATTATATAAAGGACTGTCTTTGTTGTTGGCTTCTTCGTTTTTATTTATTTATTTATAATGGTTGATATCAGACACTTCTATATTATTTATACTATAAGTGATGGTTCTAAACAATCTTGGAATTTGCTATGTTTTTTCTTTTATATTTGTGATCCTCGTTTAATATATATATATATAGATGACATTATGTTAATATTTGGAAATTTATCCTCAATAATACATTTTAGCTCTTGTATTATGTTTGTAGCACAATTTTTAAAATAATTTATCTATAGTACTGTATATTCTATCACAGCTAGAACTCATTAGTGATAGAATGAATGTGATAAAATTCATGTTTATTTTATTTTAATCTTTAAATTTTTCAATATATAATTTTAATTATTATATTTTCAAATATAATACAAATAGAACTAGCTCATGTAATAAATTTGAAGTTAATCTTAATAAAATTGTTTCAATGATGCTAATAATTTTTAATACACGAAAAAATGTAAATAAGTTAAATATTTTATAGAAAAGAGAGCAAATTTTTTTAATAGAAAACTAAAAAATTCTTACTATAAAGATAATTTTTTTAAATTTTGAAATAACTAAAAATCAATTTTAAGTTTTACAAAAGTAAGAGTTAAAATTAGATATTGAAAGTTTAAAAATCAAATGAAACAAACTATATTATTTATGATACACATATAATTAAGATGGTGACCTCAAAATCTTTAAAATGTTATTATTATTATTTTTGTATATAAAGTGAACTCATTTACATTTTAATTCTATTTAATGTTATGTGAATGTTCATTCTAAAATTTGCAACTTGTGTTCTTTTACATAGACGTTGACCATTCATTATTGTGTCGTTAGAATAGTCAAAGTTTAAGATATATGTAATCAAAAGGAAGAAGAAAAAATAAAGAAGAATCATATTAAAAAAGTGTTAAACAAACAAGACCTTAACGATTTAGGTAGGACGCATTAAATAGCCTTCCCTTGTAGCGCTATGGCAAAGCAACCATTCCCTCATCATACGAATCTGCAAAACCCATAATTTATCTCCACGTTTTTTACTTACAATTTTAGTACAATTATTGAATACTGACATGATAATTGGTTTTTATGAATAGGGCTCAAAGTTGTTAGAGATAATGGATGACCCTTGGACTTTTCCATGAATGGGAATCTTTTCACATTTAATGTATTTTGTTTTCTTTTTATCATTTGTGTGTACTTTCGCAATCATATGTTTTATTTTATTTTCGAATTTGAAACGTAGCTAATGGAGAAGAGACGTTTGTATTGAATGATTTTTATTAGAAGAAAAGTCCAATTTATATTAAGAAATGGGTATGCCCAATGGGCTACTTCACTACTTCAAGAGGGTGGATTGGAGAGTTGGAATGCAAGTAAAGTATTTTACATTAGTTAGATGAGAGGAAGATCATGAGTATATAAGTGATAACAACCATCTCTATTGATATGAAAGCCTTTCAAGTGGAACAAAACCTAAACAACTTAAAACATGCACCGCTAGATTGTACATGCTACAATGTCAACTAGAAGAGGGACGAAAGGAATAAACCTAAACCTCAACGCTACAACATTCTTTCCTCTCCGACTTAAGGATTGATTCTCCTCACTCGACGTTCAAAGCTTTGCCGATCGATACAATCAAAGATTTCATGGTCAAGATGGGAATTCTAAACCTTCTTGTATGTCCAAGAGGAGAGTAAGTTAGAATTCACATCAATTGAAGATTGGTTGGATGTGCATATTTGTTACTTTGTACATGTTGGTTGAAGATGGATTTCAGTTTTATTTTCACCTTGTAAGAACCCGACTTCTAAAACCATCATAAACGCGGTTCTTACTCAGCATGCATGAATTTAAATACAGTTATAACAGATACAATTGAAAATAAAACCACTTTTTTTCAAACCACAAACAGTTCAATCAACCACGTAAAACAATAAATGAGCCAATGACTAGAGATTATTAAAATCAGTTCAACTTATGAAATAATGAGGACTCAATCCCTAACTGACATGTTGAAACAATAAAGAATAAATGAAATAAGGAAAAAACCAAACAACGAACTCCCATGATCGATCAACTCCTTCGCTAGCGTCCCGGTACTGTCCCAAGTTACCTCGTGGAAAACCACAGAAGTAAGGTTGAGTACGAAGGTACTCAGTAAGAATCCCCAACCGGGGTACAGTACACAAGTTATCACATCATCTAGCATCCTAGTAATACATGCACTAATAAACTTTTAATCCAACCTTGAGTTATCAACATAACTCCCAATATTGAGAGTTTGTTGACTCCCGACCTAACAATCAGCTCACCGCACTGATCAGAACACTTGGGGGACGTTCCAAGTGTTCGGCTCTAGACAAATACAAGAAATGTTGTACTGACGACACTATCCCAAGGGAGCCTTCCTCTTGCATCTAGTGCGTGTGCACGCACATCGCATGCTACTGAAACTAAGTAAATACAGGCCTACGGAGACTACACTTGTCCAGGTCCACCGCCTAACAAGACTCCAAATTGGTGTTCAGTGATCCACAGTCGGTGGGAGGCCCTCGACACCCTATTGTGGCAGCCTGTTCACACCCAATACCTGAAGCTAAGGAAATTCCCATGACAGGCTTTCACCATGATCAGAATCCCACTCTAGCATGCCTCGAAACTAGGCTATACCGGGGGCGGCATGTTACATCACATCCTCGGGCTGGTGAAGGTGGCACGTTACATCAAGTCCTCTCAAAGCCTCTAAATAACGATAACCTAATAGAATATATATATATTTCTAAGAATTCTACATGCTCAGATCCATAACAGATATCAACACATAACGATAGAGACCAGTCATCCCTAGCAAGATAATAATACACACAACATGGTACTGATATATGCTAGATTCAAAGACAAGTCATCATCAACAGAGTAAACTACCTAACATGCCTAAAAATAGCAAATACATACCACATCAGATACAATCAATTATTAACAAGTGTAAGGTCCACACAATCCAAGCAAGAAATCCTTACTTGAATAGTACAAAATAGATAAATAAGACTCATTGAGCTGCAGATAACCAATAGTAAAACAATCTCACAACCTAAGACAAAATAAGGCTAAAGAGTCAATTAAAAGCCCAAACAATTAACCAACAGGAACCAATGGATTAACTTATTAAGAATGACCCAAACAAGGCTGGGGCCACGGGCGTGCTGCTGTGGCGCACTCGCCGTGCGGCTGCAGGTGAAAGTGAGGCTACACGGGGTTGTGGCGGTTGCGAAGGTGCGGGCACGACGCGGCTGGGCAGCTGACACGATACGGGTGTGCGAGGGCGTGTATGGGGCAGTGCTGAGGTTGCGGGTCTCTGGGGGTTGCGTGCGAGGACCGACACAGGGATAGTGTCTTGTGCGACTAGGTGAGTGCGTGCGAGCGACAAAGATCGATGGCCTGGAGTGGCAGCGATAGGGACAGGGAGGATCGGTGGTGCTCGGTGGAGAAGAAGACGAAGGGTGATCACAAACTCTCGCTGGCTTTCCTCTGATAGAATCGATGAATGGAGGCTGAACAATTGATCGATTCTTAAAAAACCCCTAACTTGGGCACATGGCAGGAACCGGAAAATGCAAAAATAACCCTCCAAGCTCTGAAAACACAACATTAATCTTGAAGCTCATTAAATTATAAAACTGACCCTAAACCAAAATACCTTAAGGCTAAAATTACAATAATGACCCAACGAACAACCCAAAATAACTGAAAAATATACCTGGAGAATCATGATAAAAACTCTGAGCCATTAGATACCTATTGTGGTTGATATGTTATTTAATTATTTTACTTAGCTTTAGTTAAATGTTAGTTAGCTTAACATTACAATTTAAGATAAGAGCTTCTTTACTCTCACAATCGTAGTAGATCCTCCATAAAGATCCCACAACTCTTTTGGCTTTCTTGTAAGTCGTTGAAACACCCAATTTAAAGGAATTTCCCCTTACGAGTTATTGATTTGTCTTTTTCTCTTTGCTTTGTTCAAGTTTGGCTCAAACAAAACCCCTATATTTGATTTGATTCGAGAACAGAAACACCGAAATATATTTAATGTACCTTTGACTTTTTAAAATCTGTTATACATTCATTCTTCTTTATTTATTCATTAATCAAATACTTTTTTTTAAAAAAAAACCAAATATTGATATAATTTTGAGTACAAGTTGGGGAAGAGACAACAAACCCTTAAAAAAGTATTATTGTTCTTAAATAAATGAGAGCCAAATAATCTATAATTTTGGTGTTGAATTGGATTATCTGCAAACAAAAAAATCATTAGGACATCATCTTTCGGTGATATAAAACAGTTATTAATTAAGATAATATATTTAAAAATATCTAGCATGTTTTTCCTGCTTTTTTTTTTAACATCTAAGTCAATTTTCAGTTAAAGAATAATTAGCATTAAACTTTCTTTCAAGGTGGTCCCAATCCTTATTAATAGAATTGCCTACATATTTAATAGCTCGGGTGACTGTAGATTGAAAATCAATAAAATTAACATGTGGAGGACATAGAAAAAAATCTGACTTTTTTTTTAGATTAAAAATATCCCACTCTTTTATATGCCTTTGATATTATATATATTGATGAGTGGAATTTTGATGTCGGGCACCATATGTTTTTACTCCTAAGCAGGTGGCATATTTTTCTCTTTAATTATATCAAACAGTTGAGATTTATTTTTTCTTTTCTTTTCTTTTATTTATTTATTTTTTATGATATGACTTACATAACATTTTGTTTGTTTTTTTTTTATAAAGAACATTTTTTTTTCAATTTAAAATAAACAGTATATTTTTAATGAGAAAGTTTAAAAATTATGAAATAAAAGAAAAACTTTTTTCAATTTAAAATAAACAATATCTTTTGTAATGAGAAAGTTTAAAAATTTTAAAATTAAAAAAAAAATTATAAAAGACAAAAATAACAATAACTTATTTATAAAACATATACTGTTTTCAAATTCAATCTTTAGCAAAATTTCAATTATAATTTTTTTTGTGTATTTTTGTGGTAAATAAACTAGGGCATGTTCCAAATTAATTAATTAATGTTTTGATGATAACAAACTTGAAATTTATTTACTGACAAATATAGTGTTTTGAAATATACATTTTGTAGAGCTTGAAATAATAATTCAAAACCATTTTGAATTACTCAAATCAAAGTTAAGATGAAAAATTTATGGCCTAAAAGATTTTGAATGGTAAATCCCGACGTAATGACGTAGCAAAAATTGGCCAATCCAAGAGCGACATGTGGAGCCTTGGATGTTTGACATTTGAGATTTCTTTTTGTGTTATAAAAAGTCAAGGTAAAAACAAAATAGAAAAGAAAAACAAAGGTATCAATTATTATATATTATTTGAGGATGTGTCTAACGGTAACTTTCTTAAAAGGGAAAGAAAGTTATATATTGTTATACTACTTTTATGTGTTTGTCCAAATGCAACTTTTTGAATATTATAATATTATTATGCCTTGTGTCTAACGGTAACTTTTTGAATATTATAATATTATTATGCCTTGTGTCTAACGGTAACTTTTTTAATATTATAATATTATTGTGTTTTGTGTCTAACGGTAACTTTGCCTCTTCATGTCTATTTAAGCTTCATCTTCTCCACCAAATGAAGACACCAAGTTTCATATTTCTCAATCCTCCAAAATAAAGAAGTCTTCATTGTTGCTCTCTCCAAGCTTTCAATTTTCATCTTAATCTTGAGAGAGAAATTATTGTATTGTGAGGATTTGATTTGTGAGAGTTAAATTTGTAAATCCACTATTGGAGAGAGTTTGTTCATCTTGATCTTACATTTTCAAATCATTGTACGGTTTTCTCTTGATTCATAAAAAGAGAGGTTGTAACGGTTTGATCTTGAGCCGTGGAAAAGATTGGGTTTGTTCTTGCTCCCGCAAAAGGAACGTTGTAACGGTTTGACTCTAAGCCGTGGAAAGAGTCTTCATTGTTTTAGTGGAATACCCAAGAGGAGCTTGGGGAGTGGAGTAGGTGCGCCGAACCACTATAAATTCACGGTGTCAATTTCTCTATCCTTAACTTCTTTTATTTTTGCAATTAATTTATTGTTATATTATATTAATTTCTCTTATATGTTTTGTTTGGTTGTTATAATTTTATCTTGACATATTCTTAACCAATCTTTATATTATAGTTAAATAGGGTGCTTGAAATCGGTCTTTGATAATTTCTTATTTAATTTACATGGTATCCTTGGTTAAATTGATTGTTTAGTAAAAAGTAAATTCATTTGTTTAATTGGCCCCACATTAGGAAAAAAGTTTCATAAAGTTTAAAGAAACCCTATTCACCCCCCTCTAGGGTTGTCATACCGATCATACAATTGGTATCAGAGCGGTTGCTCTTTGGATAAAAATAATTTTCAAATATTATTTTGATACTTTTAGTATCTTATTAATATTTTGAAGAAATTATGTAAGGACCCGACCCAAAAGAAGCGGTCTCTAACCTAGATCCTTACTTAGCATGCATGCCTAGGAATGTAAAACACCGTCCATTCTACACATTTAAAACTTTTGCAATTAACAGAACTTTAAACAAACCACAGAAGCCAATGTAAAAATCAAGAGTAATTGACTGATCAGTGCTTTTCTTAAAAACAAAACAAGAGTACGGTACGAGAACCATAAAATAGTTTGAGTGTTTTCCCTAGGGACTCAAGTCCCACTACATGCTAAATCATAAAGAGAACAATAAAAGAACATGCATCCCAGTCACTATCCATGATCATCCAGTAGCCTCCTCCTAGCCATCCCGCCGATGTCCCAAGTTACCTGGTGGAAAAACCACAGAAATAAGGGTGAGTATAAACATACTCAGTAAGAATCCCCAACCGGGGTACAATACGATACATCAGTCATCTAGCACCCTAGTATACATGCAAATAAAATAATGACTTAGAGCAAAACGGTTGAGTTAGGCTATGAGCTACTTCTAGAGCGAGCCTATTCAAGGGCTTTCATCTACTCCCTATCCTAGGTTCTACACTTGGATGCCCTTCGGGCCTTACACAACCTAGGACTCGGTCTTTGTCCCAATCGGGGACTTACACCTCCAACTCGGTGATGCCCATCGGGGACTTACACACCTAGGATGCCCATCGTGTCTTACACCTCCAACTCGGTGATGCCCATCGGGACTTACACACCTAGGATGCCCATCGGGGTCTTACACCTCCAACTCGGTGATGCCCATCGGGACTTACACACCTAGGATGCCCATCGTGGTCTTACACCTCCAACTCGTGATGCCCATCGGGACTTACACACCTAGGATGCCCATCGGGTCTTACACCTCCAACTCGGTGATGCCCATCGGGGACTTACACACCTAGGATGCCCATCGTGGTCTTACACCTCCAACTCGGTGATGCCCATCGGGACTTACACACCTAGGATGCCCATCGTGTCTTACACCTCCAACTCGGTGATGCCCATCGGGGACTTACACACCTAGGATGCCCATCGGGTCTTACACCTCCAACTCAGTGATGCCCTTCTCGGGACTTACACACCTAGGATGCCCATCGGGTCTTACACCTCCGGATGTCCATCGGGGTCCTACCCGAGCGGGACCTAAACTAGTTACCCTGCGCCTTCTACACTATACATCACCCGCCTATGCCTGGCATGGAACTAACAGGATAAAATAGAACAAGGTATGCCAAGATAATTAAACCCCTTGCATGGAACTAACAAGAATATATCGGGGACACAAGAGCAACACGATATGGAAGCAAGAGAAAACATGTAACCTATCCACTGGAAATTTTCATACAATCACAAGACATGGCATGCTGGAAGAACAAACCTAGCATGGAACTAACATGAACAACAAGCAGCATGCTAGCAAGATTTCAAACACAAGCTGTTCAATAGCTAACATACTCATAACAACAACCAAGCATACAAGGCAATCATGATAGCATCGCAGGGTCCACACAACCACGGTAAGAAATCCTTACACCGAAAACAAGCAGAAAATAACTACCATAAGCCAACCAAACGACTCCCGAGCTTCTAAGTGAACCCGAGCAACCTAAGCATTTAATAAAAATATCCTAATTAAATAACAAATGTACCAAACAACTTAGGGTCCAAAAGAGTGAAGGCTCGGGAATTTACCAACCGAGAAGGCACTAGATCTCGGTCCCATCTATCTCGGCAAAACAGGCACTCGACGGCAAGTGGGCGGCAGGGACGTCACCGGGGGCGAGCAGCCGGGCGCTGGCGCGCGCTGAGCTGGCGCGTGGCGGCGGCTGGCGCGCTGGCGTGTGCGAGAGGGACGAGCGGCCAGACACGGGCGCTGGCGCGGCGCGCGCTGGGCGCGAATCGGTTGGGCGATGGCGTGCAGTGCGCGCGACGCGGCGCGCAGACGAAGGCAAACGCGGCGGCGGCGCGCTGGGCGTCTGGGCGCTGAAATTTCTGGCCGCGACAGAGATCTCTTCTTTGGTCAAGGCTGCTTCTGCGACGATGGGATCGCTGGTGCGATCTGGTGGGCTGCTCGACCGGCCTCTTTCGGTGGTTGCTTGGCTGGCCGGGACGGCTCGGCGAGGCTCGGTTGGGTTTCTTGGTGAGGTCGGCCAGGAGAGAGAGAGAAAGAGAGAGAGAGAAAAGTGGTAAAACGAGGGAATGGGTTTTTCTTGATTTTCTTTCCTTTTCCTAATTTAAATAGGTCTTGGTGACCTAAATCCCTTCCCCGGCTTCCTCCTTCGAGTCCCATTGAAGCAACCTTTTCTCCTTATATAAACCCATTTAAACCAAGCTTCCAAATTACCATCTAGGGCAAGGGCTCAAATCCCAATGGAAGCACTTAAATTAACAATAATTTTGCTAATTACCAAATCACCTTCAAACTTCCAAACAACCACTTCGAACTTCTTGAGTCCTCGCAACCAACAACAATCAAGCCTCGACAAAGGCAGGAGTGACCCGAATCCTCCAAAACCCACAAAACCACTGACCGGGCAAAAGACCAAAATGCCCCTAAGGGTTAAAATAGCACTAACGACCCATCCGAACATCCGAATAATGAACCTAAACACACTGGAAGCCGAAATAGAAAATCGGGCGTTACAATACTCCTCCTTTTAAGACTTTCGTCCTCGAAAGTCCTAAGACGAAAACAACTCTAGGAAAACTCCACCGATCCTTAACCAAGTAAACTCCTTGTCAAGCCAACACTAGTCCTTCTTCGAAATCCCAACCTCTTGGGTTTCCAAAGGCTCAAAGCCGCAAAGCCATCCATTCCGCCACAAGCTATCTCAACCAAGACTGGGCATACCTCGAATTCCGAGGAAATAGATGCGGTAGTGCTAAACGGTAAGCCACATCCTCAAACTCGCATTAGCTCTCAAACGATCTTAAAATCTTAGGGCTCACTTATCCTCTGCGACCCACTCGTAATGCCTCTCCACGACGCTACTCTCAAAAACTTGTGGATTGGTCACGTGTTCTAAAACTCTCGCGCCGCCACCGCTAAAACTTCTCTGGGCTCACAACATGCTACCAAACAAAATCAACTCTACACCATGCTGACTAAACAACCGAACCTCCCGGATTCGGAAACTACAAGGCCTACTCTTACTTCACATGAGATCAACGAACCACAAGGCTTGCTCGCAACCTTTAGCGAAATCCAATCGAATCACCAATCGCGCGACGGATCCCAAAGGCAAACTTGTCTCACTAGAACACGACCACAACACTTAAACAACCATCTTGAAGAGCACCAACGCACCGAAGCCAGGCACATACCTGTTCACTGGACGGCTAACGCCACTCACACTAGTGAAACTTCACCACGGCCACCCATGAACGACAAGGTCGAGAACAGGCTCCACTCAACCAAACTAATAAACTGGAGCCCTCATCGGCCGACAACAACTTTCCAATGCAATCCGACCAGCCACCGCCTAAGAGAATATCGCCAAATAAGGAAACAAACAACATACCTTTCTAAAAAAATCTCGAGCAAAGAAGGAATAAAACAACACGCGCTACTTGCAACACAACACCTCGAGGATAACAACTCAAAGGTTTTACCAACCATTTCCACGGCACCTCTACGCCAACCCACTCAACTGTGGCTCAAATATAACGCCAACTTCGAACGCACACCAACTAGGAACAGAGCCCGAGAAGGGTCGGCTCTCTGAGTAAACTCAAACCAAGTCTTAGAACGAGCGAAGCTCCTCCAAGCCGCCACTCAACCCTTAAGTCCATCCGCCGCTCTAAGGACTTCCTCCTTATAGCTAGACCTAACTCTCCTTCCGATCCGAAACTCCACCCACGAAACATCGCGAGGAATAAGGATAGCGACGACCACAAGCTTGCGGATCATGAACAACTCGGGTCAAGAAGACTACCTCAAAAGTTAATACTCGAAATCGGCATCCACTTGCAACTCAACGACCAAGGAACTAGGGGTTCTACAAACTCCAAGGACCCAACAACCTTCCAACAACAACTCAAGCCCTTGAACTGGCCGGCCTCCGCCTCTGCGGGGACAAACAACTTTCCGCTTGCTAACAAGCCAACGCAGGACACTCTCATTGGGCCGACCGCTACGCCACTCTAATCAACTACACAACTCGGGAGCTAAGCTTGACTCCTCCTCTACAGGACGATTTCCCGCAAGCGGACTTAGAAGGACGTTGAACTTCACACACGCTAGTTGTCCTACTCATCGAAGGCAACAACAACCAATTCCTCGAAAGCAACAATCGAGGGATTCCACAATCGCTTGAACCACCAACTTAGAACTAGCAAGATTTTACTCAACCTCCGAGGAGGGGTCAACTCCCAAAACTTCCCGACTAGGAACAAGTCCTCGTGGCAACTCCCGCTTGCTCGAACGGCTAGCTCTAGAAACCACATGGGAACCAAACCTTGGTCAACGCCAAGCACCACCTTGCTAAGAATTCTCAAAACCAACGCAGAGGCTACTAAGAACAACTCTAGCTTGCCAACCGACTACAAGCATCCAAAGAACTCAACCGAGGGACACCGCTTGGTCCGACCGAGCTCTGTTCCTCAACACGAACCTTTCATGGTTCCCAAAACATACACCACGGAACGAGCTACACAAAAGTACACCGACGTGTACATCTCCAACTTGATTCCTTAAGATCCAAACCAATAAGTACTCTCACACAAGGCAACTTTTGCCTCCCAATAGAGCCACAACTAGCAAAGGAGCAACAAGAGTTCAACCCACTCGTGGTCAACTCACCACGGAATGCCACATTGGTCCACTCACTCTTACAAGAGCATAGCCACACCAAGCTAACTTACCTCATACCAATGGTCCACTAAACGTGCTCGATCAACCTTCCAACTCATGGCTCTAACATCGATCAACCACGCATCATCGATGCCAACCCTACTCATATTAGGGTAACTCCGGGTAGTTGAGTCACACTACCATCCAACCGCTCTCACAAGCCCCCACAACACAAAGCGCGAGAACTCGGACGCTTAGCCCTTAACAACCAACACATCCTTTGTACCTAGCTCTCGGTGACCTCGAAGGCTCCTACTTATCCTCGAACAACCTCACTCTTGTAGTTCTCTTACTACCACCGAGCTAGATCTCTTATGCAACCCAAACAGTGCAATCTCGTGAAGTGGGTACAAGACTAGTGGGGATGCCAAACTTCAAGTGGGTCTTGGAACCATCTCGCACAAAAAGTGCCAACCGGCCCGACTCTAGGTCTCCTCTCAAAGCTTGGTGCCAACAGCACTACATCCTTAACAACACAAACATCTCTTTACGGGCTTTAAGTCCCTCTGAGGGAAGGGAAGGTCACACTCCAGTGACAAATAAGAATGGCACTCAACACAAGGGTCTCAACACAAGGGTCTCAACACTCGAGTAGATTATTCTCCGACATCACGCCTAATGCATAAGCCACGGCCCACTCCTCGCATCCCACTCGATGCTCAACAAATACTCGTGCCAACCCTCGGGTGGCGCACTGCTCCACTCTTGGAACATGCTAATGAGAAGGTGCTTCTCTCTAATAGCCACCGAAAACCACGGACGGATTAAGTCTTGACAAGCAAACTCCACACTACCCCGCTACGAGGGTACTAAAAGAAGTGGCTACAAAACGATCGCAGTTTTGCGGGAGGACAAGATGTCTCTACATCTTCCTCAAAAGCTACTAACTTGGCAAATTTTGCCAATCGACCGGTGGTGGTGGTGGAGACTCTGCTGTCCGCCTCTCATAGGGGACTTCCACCACCACACCGCTTGCATCAAACAAAGACTAGAACGGCACGCCTCGACCTCTGAATATCGTGTCATCGGCCTCTGAACACCAGTCATCCCAACACCGGATGATAAACTCGATCCCGGACAACTACCTCACGCCAAAGCAGTGAGGGTCTCAAAACATCCAAATTTCTGCAGGTTCCACTAGCCAAACTCACGGCTCGATCAACGCCAACTAACTTATCAAGATAACTCGTTGATCGATCCTCCCGAGCCTCCGGCAACCGGAGCTACAAGGAGGGGTGTCTCCTAAATAAACTCGCCACCGGGCTATTCGCGCGCCAAGGCTCCCCATTACGCGCTACAAATTGCGCTGGTCTCCGCGCTCTGTTAGCTAAAAGACTCGCCATCAATTCTCGCATGGTGGAGCACACTCGCTCAAGGAGTTTCACTGAGGCGTGCTAGACTCTACCCTTTACTCTTGGCAACTCATCTCGCCAGGCCAAAGGTGGCCTACGGGTCTAAACGACCTGGGACGAGGTCTCATCATCAACATGAACGGTCCAACTCCTCGGTTGGAGATACCAAACGTCCTCGCCTCAATGTGTAATCAACAATCGGGCGGTCTCTGAGAAAACATAAAAACTAGCCCACGCTGGGCTCTCACCGCCCAACAAGGGTAACACATGTATACTAGATGCAATATTGTAATTCTTAACCCTTAACTTTAAACTTACGGACATACCGATGGTGGCGGGCGAGCGATGATCATGGAAAACAACCTACAATCGCAGTCGACTACGAACCTATAACTCTGAGCTCTGATACCAACTGTAAGGACCCGACCCAAAAGAAGCGGTCTCTAACCTAGATCCTTACTTAGCATGCATGCCTAGGAATGTAAAACACCGTCCATTCTACACATTTAAAACTTTTGCAATTAATGAACTTTTAAACAAACCACGAAGCCAATGTAAAAATCAAGAGTAATTGACTGATCGGCTTTTCTTAAAAACAAAACAAGAGTACGGTACGAGAACCATAAAATAGTTTGAGTGTTTTCCCTAGGGACTCAAGTCCCACTACATGCTAAATCATAAAGAGAACAATAAAAGAACATGCATCCCAGAGTCAGCTATCCATGATCATCCAACCGCCTCCTCCCTAGCCATCCCGCCGATGTCCCAAGTTACCCGTGGAAAAACCACGAGAAATAAGGGTGAGTATAAACATACTCGTGAAGAATCCCCAACCGGGTACAATACGATACATCACCATCTAGCACCCTAGTATACATGCAAATAAAATAATGACTTAGAGCAAAACGGTTGAGTTAGGCTATGAGCTACTTCTAGAGCGAGCCTATTCAAGGGCTTTCATCTACTCCCTATCCTAGGTTCTACACTTGGATGCCCTTCGGGCCCTTACACAACCTAGGACTCGGTCTTTGTCCATCGGGGACTTACACCTCCAACTCGGTGATGCCCATCGGGGACTTACACACCTAGGATGCCCATCGTGGTCTTACACCTCCAACTCGGTGATGCCCATCGGGACTTACACACCTAGGATGCCCATCGGGGTCTTACACCTCCAACTCGGTGATGCCCATCGGGACTTACACACCTAGGATGCCCATCGTGGTCTTACACCTCCAACTCGGTGATGCCCATCGGGACTTACACACCTAGGATGCCCATCGGGGTCTTACACCTCCAACTCGGTGATGCCCATCGGGACTTACACACCTAGGATGCCCATCGTGGTCTTACACCTCCAACTCGGTGATGCCCATCGGGACTTACACACCTAGGATGCCCATCGTGTCTTACACCTCCAACTCGGTGATGCCCATCGGGACTTACACACCTAGGATGCCCATCGTGGTCTTACACCTCCAACTCAAAGTGATGCCCTTCGGGAATTACACACCTAGGATGCCCATCGGGGTCTTACACCTCCGATGTCCATCGGGTCCTACCCGAGCGGGACCTAAACTAGTTACCCCTACAGTTCTACACTATACATCACCCGCCTATGCCCGGCATGGAACTAACAGATAAAATAGAACAAGGTATGCCAAGATAATTAAACCCCTTGCATGGAACTAATGTAATATATCGGGGACACAAGAGCAACACGATATGGAAGCAAGAGAAAACATGTAACCTATCCACTGGAAATTTTCATACAATCACAAGACATGGCATGCTTTGGAAGAACAAACCTAGCATGGAACTAACATGAACAACAAGCAAAGATGCTAGCAAGATTTCAAACACAAGTCGCTCAATAGCTAACATACTCATAACAACAACCAAGCATACAAGGCAATCATGATAGCATCGCAGGTCCACACAACCACTCGTAAGAAATCCTTACCGAAACAAGCAGAAAATAACTACCATAAGCCAACCAAACGACTCCCGAGCTTCTAAGTGAACCCGAGCAACCTAAGCATTTAATAAAAATATCCTAATTAAATAACAACAACCAAACAACTTAGGGTCCAAAAGAGTGAAGGCTCGGGAATTTACCAACCGAGAAGGCACTAGATCTCGGTCCCATCTATCTCGGCAAAACAGCACTCGACGGCAAGTGGGCAGCAGACGTGGCACCGGGCGAGCAGGCAGGCGCGCGCGGCGCGCCGCTGAGCTTGGCGGCCCAGCCGGCCGCGCGGCGGCAGTGAGGGGGGACGAAGCGCCAGTGACACGGGCGCTGGCGCGGCGCGCGCTGGGCGCGGAATCGGTTAAGGCGATGGCGTCAGTGCGCGCGACGGCGCAGACGGGGCAACGCGGGCGGGGCGGCGCTGGCTGGGCGTCTCGGGCGCTGGGGCTGCTGGCCGCGACGGATTCGCTGGCTGGGCGTCTGCGCTCGCGATTTATGGGATCTGGCTGTGCGATTCGGGCTGGCCGCTGACGGGCCGCTCACTGGTTGTTGCTTGGCTGGCGGGACGGCTCGGCGAGGCTCGGTTGGGTTTCTTGGTGAGGTCGGCCAGAGAGAGAGAGAGAGAGAGAGAGAAAAAAGTGGTAAAACGAGGGAATGGGTTTTTCTTGATTTTCTTTCCTTTTCCTAATTTAAATAGGTCTTGGTGACCTAAATCCCTTCCAGGCTTCCTCCTTCGAGTCCCTGTTGAAGCAACCTTTTCTCCTTATATAAACCCATTTAAACCAAGCTTCCAAATTACCATCTAGGGCAAGGGCTCAAATCCCAATGGAAGCACTTAAATTAACAATAATTTTGCTAATTACCAAATCACCTTCAAACTTCCAAACAACCAAATTTCGAACTTCTTGAGTCCTCGCAACCAACAACAATCAAGCCTCGACAAAGGCAGGAGTGACCCGAATCCTCCAAAACCCACAAAACCCGACCGGGGCAAAAGACCAAAATGCCCCTAAGGGTTAAAATAGCACTAACGACCCATCCGAACATCCGAATAATGAACCTAAAACACTGGGAAGCCGAAATAGAAAATCGGGCTGTTATAATACTCCTCCTTTTTTAGACTTTCGTCCTCGAAAGTCCTAAGACGAAAAACAACTCTAGGAAAACTCCACCGATCCTTAACCAAGTAAACTCCTTGTCAAGCCAACACTAGTCCTTCTTCAAATCCCAACCTCTTGGGTTTCCAAAGGCTCAAAGCCGCAAAGCCATCCATTCTGCCACAAGCTATCTCAACCAAGACTGGGCATACCCTGAATTCCGAGGAAATAGATGCGGTAGTGCTAAACGGTAAGCCACATCCTCAAACTCGCATTAGCTCTCAAACGATCTTAAAATCTTAGGGCTCACTTATCCTCGCGACCCACTGTAATGCCTCTCCACGACGCTACTCTCAAGAAACTTGTGGATTGGTCACGTGTTCTAAAACTCTCCGCCACGCACCGCGAAACTTCTCTGGGCTCACAAATGCTACCAAACAAATCAACTCTACACCATGTCGACTAAACAACCGAACCTCCCGGATTCGTAAACTACAAGGCCTACTCTTACTTCACATGAGATCAACGAACCACAAGGCTTGCCTGCAGCCTTAGCGAAATCCAATCGAATCACCAACTGGCGACGGATCCCAAAGGCAAACTTGTCTCACTAGAACACGACCACAACACTTAAACAACCATCTTGAAGAGCACCAACGCACTGAAGCCAGGGCACATACCGTTCACTGACGGCTAACGCCACTCACACTAGCCGAAACTTCACTACGCGCCACCATGAACGACAAGGTCCAGGAACAGGCTCCACTCAACCAAACTAATAAACTGGAGCCCTCATCGGCCGACAACAACTTTCCAATGCAATCCGACCAGCCACTGGCCTAAGAGAATATCGCCAAATAAGGAAACAAACAACATACCTTTCTAAAAAAATCTCGAGCAAAGAAGGAATAAAACAACACGCGCTACTTGCAACACAACACCTCCTCGAGGATAACAACTCAAAGGTTTTACCAACCATTTCCACGGCACCTCTGTGCAACCCACTCAATCGTGGGCTCACTATAACGCCAACTTCGAACGCACACCAACTAGGAACAGAGCCCGAGAAGGGGCTCTCTACGAAACTCAAACCAAGTCTTAGAACGAGCGAAGCTCCTCCAAGCCGCCACTCAACCCTTAAGTCCATCCGTCCGCTCTAAGGACTTCCTCCTTATAGCTAGACCTAACTCTCCTTCCGATCCAGAAACTCCACCCACGAAACATCGCGAGGAATAAGGATAGCGACGACCACAAGCTTGCGGATCATGAACAACTCGGGTCGGCAAGACTACCTCAAAAGTTAATACTCGAAATCGGCATCCACTTGCAACTCAACGACCAAGGAACTAGGGGTTCTACAAACTCCAAGGACCCAACAACCTTCCAACAACAACTCAAGCCCTTGAACTGGCTCGGCCTCCGCCCTTGCGGGGACAAACAACTTTCCGCTTGCTAACAAGCCAACGCAGGGACACTCTCGCTGGGCTGACCGCTACGCCACTCTAATCAACTACACAACTCAGAGCTAAGTCGACTTCTCCTCTACAGGGGACGATTTCCCGGCAAGCGGACTTCCGGCGGACGATGAACTTCACACACGCTAGTTGTCCTACTCATCGAAGGCAACAACAACCAATTCCTCGAAAGCAACAATCGAGGGATTCCACAATCGCTTGAACCACCAACTTAGAACTAGCAAGATTTACTCAACCTCCGAGGAGGGGGTCAACTCCCAAAACTTCCCGACTAGGAACAAGTCCTCGTGGCAACTCCCGCTTGCTCGAACGGCTAGCTCTAGAAACCACATGGGAACCAAACCTTGGTCAACGCCAAGCACCACCTTGCTAAGAATTCTCAAACCAACGCAGAGGCTACTAAGAACAACTCTAGCTTGCCAACCGACTACAAGCATCCAAAGAACTCAACCGAGGGACACCGCTTGGTCCGACTGAGCTCTGGTTCCTCAACACGAACCTTTCATGGTTCCCAAAACATACACCACTTTAACGAAGCTACACAAAAGTACACCGACGTGTACATCTCCAACTTGATTCCTTAAGATCCAAACCAATAAGTACTCTCACACAAGGCAACTTTTGCCTCCCAATAGAGCCACAACTAGCAAAGGAGCAACAAGAGTTCAACCCACTCGTGGTCAACTCACCACGGAATGCCACATTGGTCCACTCACTCTTACAAGAGCATAGCCACACCAAGCTAACTTACCTCATACCAATGGTCCACTAAACGTGCTCGATCAACCTTCCAACTCATGGCTCTAACATCGATCAACCACGCATCATCGATGCCAACCCTACTCATATTAGGGTAACTCCAGGGTAGTTGAGTCACACTACCATCCAACCGCTCACAAGCCCCCACAACACAAAGCGCGAGAACTCGGACGCGCTAGCCCTTAACAACCAACACATCCTTTGTACCTAGCTCTCCCGTGACTCTGAAAGGCTCCTACTTATCCCTCGAACAACCTCACTCTTGTAGTTCTCTTACTACCACCGAGCTAGATCTCTTATGCAACCCAAACAGTGCAATCTCGTGGAAGTGGGTACAAGACTAGTGGGGATGCCAAACTTCAAGTGTCTTGGAACCATCTCACACAAAAAGTGCCAACCGGCCCGACTCTAGGTCTCCTCTCAAAGCTTGGTGCCAACAGCACTACATCCTTAACAACACAAACATCTCTTTACGGGCTTTAAGTCCCTCGAGGGAAGGGAAGGTCACACTCTGTGTGACAACAAGAATGGCACTCAACACAAGGGTCTCAACACAAGGGTCTCAACACTCGAGTAGATTATTCTCCGACATCACGCCTAATGCATGCCACGGCCCACTCCCGCATCCCACTCGATGCTCAACAAATACTCAAAGCCAACCCTCGGGTGGCAAAGACTGCAACTCCACTCTTGGAACATGCTAACAGAAGGTGCTTCTCTCTAATAGCCACCAAAACCACTGGACGGATTAAGTCTTGACAAGCAAACTCCACACTACCCCGCTACGAGGGTACTAAAAGAAGTGGCTACAAAACGATCGCAGGCTTGCAGGAGGACAAGATGTCTCTACATCTTCCTCAAAGCTACTAACTTGGCAACTTGCCAATCGACCGGGTGGTGGTGGAGACTCTGCTGGTCCGCCTCTCATAGGGGACTTCCACCACCACACCGCCGCATCAAACAAAGACTGAACGGCACGCCTCGACCTCTGAATATCGTGTCATCGGCCTCTCGAACACTGTGTCATCCCAACACCGGATGATAAACTCGATCCTCGACAACTACCTCGCCGCCCAGCAGAGGGTCTCAAAACATCCAGCTCTCTGGGTTCCACTAGCCAAACTCACGCTCGATCAACGCCAACTAACTTATCAAAGATAACTCGTTGATCGATCCTCCCGGAGCCTCCGGCAATCCGGAGCTACAAGGAGGGGTGTCTCCTAAATAAACTCGCCCACCGGGCTATCTCGCGCCCAAGGCTCCCATTACGCGCTACAAATTGCGCTCGGGTCTCCGCGCTCTCAGTTAGCTAAAAGACTCGCCATCAATTCTCGCATGGCCGAGCACACTCGCCAAGGAGTTTCACTCGAGGCGTGCTAGACTCTACCCTTACTCTTGGCAACTCATCTCGCCAGGGGCCAAAGGTGGCCTCACGGGTCTAAACGACTTCGACGAGGTCTCATCATCAACATGAACGGTCCAACTCCTCGGTTGGAGATACCAAACGTCCCTCGCTCCTCAATGTGTAATCAACAATCGGCGGTCTCACGAAAACATAAAAAAACTAGCCCACGCTGGGCTCTCACCGCCCAACAAGGGTAACACATGTATACTAGATGCGATTGTAATTCTTAACCCTTAACTTTAAACTTACGGACATACCGATGGTGGCGAGCGCTGATGATCATGGAAAACAACCTACAATCGCAGTCGCTACGTAACCTATAACTCGAGCTCGATACCAACCGTAAGGACCCGACCCAAAAGAAGCGGTCTCTAACCTAGATCCTTACTTAGCATGCATGCCTAGGAATGTAAAACACCGTCCATTCTACACATTTAAAACTTTTGCAATTAATGAACTTTAAACAAACCACGTAAGCCAATGTAAAAATCAAGAGTAATTGATCGATCGGTGCTTTTCTTAAAAACAAAACAAGAGTACTGATGCGAGAACCATAAAATAGTTTGAGTGTTTTCCTAGGGACTCAAGTCCCACTACATGCTAAATCATAAAGAGAACAATAAAAGAACATGCATCCCAGTCGCACTATCCATGATCATCCAACCGCCTCCTCCCTAGCCATCCCGCCGATGTCCCAAGTTACCCGTGGAAAAACCACAGAAATAAGGGTGAGTATAAACATACTCAAGAAGAATCCCCAACCGGGGTACAATACGATACATCAGTCATCTAGCACCCTAGTATACATGCAAATAAAATAATGACTTAGAGCAAAACGGTTGAGTTAGGCTATGAGCTACTTCTAGAGCGAGCCTATTCAAGGGCTTTCATCTACTCCCTATCCTAGGTTCTACACTTGGATGCCCTTCGGGCCTTACACAACCTAGGACTCGGTCATTCCGATCGGGGACTTACACCTCCAACTCAGTGATGCCCATCGGGGACTTACACACCTAGGATGCCCATCAGGGTCTTACACCTCCAACTCAGTGATGCCCATCGGGGACTTACACACCTAGGATGCCCATCGGGTCTTACACCTCCAACTCGGTGATGCCCATCGGGACTTACACACCTAGGATGCCCATCGTGGTCTTACACCTCCAACTCGGTGATGCCCATCGGGACTTACACACCTAGGATGCCCATCGGGTCTTACACCTCCAACTCGGTGATGCCCATCGGGGACTTACACACCTAGGATGCCCATCGTGGTCTTACACCTCCAACTCGGTGATGCCCATCGGGACTTACACACCTAGGATGCCCATCGTGGTCTTACACCTCCAACTCGGTGATGCCCATCGGGACTTACACACCTAGGATGCCCATCGTGGTCTTACACCTCCAACTCGGTGATGCCCTTCTGGGGACTTACACACCTAGGATGCCCATCGGGTCTTACACCTCCGCATGTCCATCGGGTCCTACCCGAGCGGGACCTAAACTAGTTACCCCTACGCCTTCTACACTATACATCACCCGCCTATGCCTCGGCATGGAACTAACAGATAAAATAGAACAAGGTATGCCAAGATAATTAAACCCCTTGCATGGAACTAATGAATATATCGGGGACACAAGAGCAACACGATATGGAAGCAAGAGAAAACATGTAACCTATCCACTGGAAATTTCATACAATCACAAGACATGGCATGCCGGAAGAACAAACCTAGCATGGAACTAACATGAACAACAAGCAAAGATGCTAGCAAGATTTCAAACACAAGTCGCTCAATAGCTAACATACTCATAACAACAACCAAGCATACAAGGCAATCATGATAGCATCGCAGGGTCCACACAACCACGGTAAGAAATCCTTACCTGGAAACAAGCAGAAAATAACTACCATAAGCCAACCAAACGACTCCCGAGCTTCTAAGTGAACCCGAGCAACCTAAGCATTTAATAAAAATATCCTAATTAAATAACAACAGCCAAACAACTTAGGGTCCAAAAGAGTGAAGGCTCGGGAATTTACCAACCGAGAAGGCACTAGATCTCGGTCCCATCTATCTCGGCAAAACAGGCACTCGACGGCAAGTGGGCAGCGGCGGTGACGTGGCACTGGGGCAGCAGCAGCTGTGGCGGCGGGCGCCGCGCGCTGCTGGAGGCGGCGCTGCTGGGCGCGCGGGTGCGTGGAGGGGACGAAGCGCCAGTGACACGGCGCTGGCGCGGCGCGCTGGCGCGGAATCGGTTAGGCGATGGCGTCTGGTGTGCGCGACGCGCGCAGCAGACGGGCAAACGCGGCGGCGGCGGCGGCTTTGAGCGTCTGGCGCGCTGGGCTGGCGCGACAGATCTCTCTTCTTGGCTGGTCAAGCGCTCTGCTTCTGACGATGGGATCTTTGGTGCGATGCGATCTGGTGCTGCTCGCTTTACTGGTTGCTTGGCTGGCCGGGACGGCTCGGCGAGGCTCGGTTGGGTTTCTTGGTGAGGTCGGCCAGAGAGAGAGAGAAGAGAGAGAGAGAAAAGTGGTAAAACGAGGGAATGGGATTTTCTTGATTTTCTTTCCTTTTCCTAATTTAAATAGGTCTTGGTGACCTAAATCCCTTCCCAGGCTTCCTCCTTCGAGTCCCGTTTGAAGCAACCTTTTCTCCTTATATAAACCCATTTAAACCAAGCTTCCAAATTACCATCTAGGCAAGGGCTCAAATCCCAATGGAAGCACTTAAATTAACAATAATTTTGCTATTACCAAATCACCTTCAAACTTCCAAACAACCACTCGAACTTCTTGAGTCCCGCAACCAACAACAATCAAGCCTCGACAAAGGCGGGGAGTGACCTCGAATCCTCCAAAACCCACAAAACCCTGACCGGGGCAAAAGACCAAAATGCCCCTAAGGGTTAAAATAGCACTAACGACCCATCCGAACATCCGAATAATGAACCGGAAACACCTGGGAAGCCGAAATAGAAAACTGGGCCGTTACAAATTATTTTAAAAGCTTAATTGCTAAGAGCTATGACAACTTTAAAATTTGAAAGTGATTCTAATAATGATAGACCTCCTTTTCTTTGATGGTTTAAATTATAATGTTTGGAGAAATAGAATAAAAACTTTTATGCTTGGTATGGATTTTAATATTCTATATGTTTGTGAGCATGATTTGTCCAAATTAGAATTGAATATTGAGTTGCTCACTTTTAATGCTAAAGCTTTAAATATTATATGATATAATTTCACATTTTGAATATGCATATGATGTTTGGAATTTTCTTGAAAACATGTATAGTGTAGAAAATTCTCCTTCTATTTCTAATGATTTATTTGATGTGAAAGAGAATTACAATTCTCAAAATCAAGAAATTATTCATGAAGTTGAAAAAGAGAAATGTGATAAACCTTATTTATGCTTGATGGCTAATTCAACCAACGATTTCGATGAGGAAAGAGATGAAGATGAGGTAACTCGAGAACCTCTTTCTTACGATGAGTTATTTGATGCATTTGAAAGCATGCAACATGATTTAGAAAAACTTGTATCTAAATATGTCAAACTATCAAAGAAGTATAAAATTTTATCTTTTGAAAATAAGCCTTTGATAGATGAAAATGTTTATTTGAAAAATGGTGCAAATACTTTATTGTTGCATAGTGAGATTGATAGTTGTTGTGATGAGAAAAATCTCTTAGTTGATAAAATTAAATCCCTTGAAAAAGAGAATGATGAAATCAAATCTTTATCTTGTGATTTGAAAATGGAATTAGATGATTTGAAAAAAAAAAATGAGGAAATTGATTTTTGTTCATGGAAATCAAATCTTAACCAATCTTTATATTATAGTTAAATAGGGTGCTTGAAATCGGTCTTTGATAATTTCTTATTTAATTTGCATGGTATTCTTGGTTAAATTGATTGTTTAGTAAAAAGTAAATTCATTTGTTTAATTGGGCACACATTAGGAAAAAGTTTCATAAAGTTTAAAGAAACCCTATTCACCCCTCTAGGGTTGTCATACCGATCCTACAACTAAGTTATAAAAAAAACAAAATTTGGATTCTAGAAATTTTTAAAAAGTTTGTCAAAATTACAATTTTCAATTTGCTTTTTACTCCTTCTAAGACTCCGTAATATGAAACTCTTGGGATTTGGATCTAACAATCTTGTTTAAGAACAAAATCTTTAGAACTCAAACAAAAAATCCCAAAACCCCAAAACAAAAGGGTTTCATCCCAAGGAAGAAGATAGAATGAATTTTACCTTGATGATCAATAGAATAGATAAAACTTATTGCTAAACTCAAAGATTCAAATCACTCCACAAATAGTTTGATCGATGCTACTTGAATGATTATAACATGCAAATCTAAACACAAGATATGCAAAGACTGTTCATGGCCTTTAGACTCAAAAGACTTTCTTTAATTGAAACGTCAAAACATTCTTTTTCCCTTATTACAACAAATGACTTGGCTATTTATATCCATTCAAGAAAACCTCCCTAAAAGTATCCTATTGTCATCTTAAATGTTGTAACTCACAAATGCTTAAAATGCAATAATAATCACTAATGCAAATGTAACCTTAAAAACACCTAAAGTTTAAAACTAAATTACATGTAAATAGCTATAAATTCGAAAATTAATGTTTTTGTAACCATTCTTCATGATTTTGTTACCACCCACAAGTAAATGAAGATCCCTTCTAAGTAGCTTGAAGGTGGTTCCATTAATCGATGTTGTACTTCCATTAAATGAAGGTTGAGATGTACTTGAGTTCATTTAATGCAACTTCAACTTCACCATAAATGCATATTTCATTGTCATAAATAAAGCTCACTACATTTAATGCAACTCAATTATGATGCTCTTAGGGGGCGTTTGGTTCGCTGGTTTGGAATCCAATTCCCCAGAATTAGGATTCCCAGGAATCAAAGTACAGTAATCAGATTCCCTGGAATCCTGGATTACGGTGTTTGGATTGCTGGATTCTAACTCCGGGATAAGAAATGTTGTTTAGTTCGCCGTATTCTTACTCCGGAATGGAATCATGATAAAATATTGAAAGGACAATTTTTATAATTAAATATTACTATAATAAAATTTAGATTTTATGTTTATCATTCAAAACTTAATAATTTTTTTTAATATTTTTGATTTTTTTAGAAAATTTATGAGAGTTAGAAAAATGAATTTATTTCTTTTATTATTATATAAATTTAATTGATAATAAAAATATAAAAATAATAATAAATAATACCAAAATATAACATTTAAACCTTCATTTTATAATAATAATAATAATGAACATAAAATCGAGTTATAATAATAATATTAATTATGTGTACTATTTTAAAACAATATATATATATATATATATATATATATTGAAATAAAAAAACAAATATAATATTGGTATTATGTATACTATTTTTATTATTGGTATATTACTATAAAGTTAAACCATATTATAATAATAGAATCTTAAGAAAAATATATGACATTATAAATAAAGATAAAATAATTTCAATAGAGTATGATTATATTACATACTCTTATTTTTATTGTATTTGGTTTGTTATATATAAATCTTAACTATTTGTTATTATGTTTTTTAATCAATTTTTTTACGCAATGCAATAATTATCTCATTAAATTAAGCCATTATACTTATTAAAGACTTAAAATTATAAAGTTATATTAATAATTAAAAAAATTAATTTTTTTTATAATGACTACATAATTTATATCTATTAATGCTTATAATAATAATAATAATAATTAGTATTATTATTAGTATTATAATTGATTTAAAAAAAATCAATATTATAATAATAATTAAAAATGGTTATATCAGTCAAAATTTAAAAGTATTACTTATAAAATATTGTCACTTTTATATCAATCAAATTTTATGTTATTATTATTAAATGATAATAATAATAAATAATAATTATATGTAAAAATGGAAGGAGAGAGAATAATTATATGTAAAAAAGGAAGGAGAGAGAATAAGAAAATTGAATAAATTGTGGGACCCACGAATTTGGAAACTCACCCTCCCACATTAGAATTTGGAGAGCTTTGGAATGGGTTGAAATTACAACTCCAAACCAATGTTTGGTTGGTTGTATTGTTGTGGGGGTTTAGAATTGGATTCTAAACCAACCCATTCCAATACGACGAACGGCCACTTATTTATTCTTGATTATTGTTGTAGAATGCATATCACTTAGGAAGTGTTTAGGTGAGGTTTTGGATGATAAGAAATAAGGAGTTAGAAATGAAAAATTATTTTTAGTAATAAATAGGAAGAGTTATTTTGAATAGTAAGAATAACTTGTTTAGATATAGATTTTTGAAGAATAGTTGATAAATACTCGTTATAAATCTTCCATCAATAATTCAAACAACAAACACCCGTTAGTGATCGGTACGTACTTTAGTTTAGGTGTGTGTGTGTGTTTTTTTTTTTTAGAGATGTCCATTTAAACCGTGGGGCCGAGGCCCTGCAGAGACCCTGAACGGAGGGGGAAATCCTCGATTTCATGGAGAATGGGGGAGTGAGTGGGGATAAGTTTTTCCCTGATGATTGAACGAGGATGGGGATGAGGAATATGATCCCCATTCCCGTTTCCTCGACCCCGCCCCCGATATATCTTTTTTAAGTAATCACTTTCTAATTTCAATTAACTAGGCATCCAAAAAGTTTTCAATGTTGGTTCATTATATATATATATTTATATATATATATATATATTTGTGACGAACCCGACCCAAAACATGGTCCTAAACCGGGGTTCTCACTCAGCATGCAAGTTAAATATGATAACAAGCGGTTTAGTGCTTATATTTAAAAACCTTTCAAAACATATGAGAAGGGGGAACCCTTAAAACATAAACAACAGTTTTCATTTAAACCATCCAACGAAGTAAAACAACTTTGGCCAAGTTGTTTACAAATATATACAATACAATTTAAACAACGTTTTAAACAATGTTCCCTAGGACTCCCGTCCCATCTACATGCTTTGAATAAACAATGCAACAATAAATGACAGAGTGCCGCAGCTCCCCCATGATCAATCGGCTCCCTCCGCTAGCCATCCCGGTGTTGTCCCAAGCTACCCGAAAGATAAATAAGGGTGAGTATAAAGATACTCAAGAAGAATCCCCAACCGGGTACAATACGATACATCAGTCATCTAGCACCTCAACATGCAAGCAAACAAATTATCAACACAGGATCATAGCTCAACGAGCTCAATAAAACAAGATCTGAGCCATCGAAAGTCTCCTACTTCCTAATCATCTGAAGTCTCCTACTTCCGCCCGAGCTCATCGGGACAAAGTACGCTATGTCCGCTCACCTCTGGATGATGACAAACCCTACAACTCTATCTAAGAGTACAGAGTAAAAGCAATGATTCCTGGCTAGCAAGCAAAGACCGACATCAATCATACTACCTAGCATGATACTACGAGCTTAGCGGAATCACAAGCATGCCGCGAAACAAACCTAGCATGGCACTAACATGTAAAATCGAGCAAACATGCTAGCAAGAATTCAATCAATCGCTCTATCTCTAACATGCTCATAACAATCAAAGAAACAAGCAAGGCATATCGAGATATATCGCAGGTCCACACAACCACGGTAAGAAATCCTTACCTAGGACAAGCGTAAAAACAATAATTATAATAAATCTACGAGCGAATCCTCGAGCCTCTAATCGATCCCAACAAATGAACATCAAATAAAGCACCCAAATCAAATACATAAACAGCCCAATAAATCCAAAACCAAAGAAACCAATAAATCCGCCCAACGAAGAAAAGACTCGGAAATACCATCCGAGAAGCCACAAGGCTCGGGCCAAGCCAACACACAACAAGTTGGTCTGGCGCAGGCGCGCCTGGGCGCGGAGTCGCGCACGGCGAGCCGACGAGGCGAGGCGCGCGCGCGCGCTTCGGCATAGGGGACGGCGCGCGCGCGAGCTCTCTGCAAGCAAGCACAGGCGCGCGCGAGGCGAGGCGACGAGCTACTGTGCGCTCGGCGCGAGCGACACGAGCTACAGAACACTCGGCCGCACGCGGCGACGGTCGGGCGACTTCGGACCAGTGGCTAGGCGACTGAGCGACCGGGCGACGCCAAGGCGGGTCTGTCGGCGACGCGACTCAGCGGCTCGGCGACATGTCTGCGGCGACGGCGCGATCAGGCGGTGGCCGGGCGAGATGGGCGACTGGGCGACACTGCACGGCACTTTGCGGCCGGGCTCGGCCGCTCGCGTGGCGAGCCAAGCGTGGCGGGGGGCGAGCTGTGTCTTGGGGTGGCTTGCTTGGGTTGGAGGAGAGAGAAAGGGAAAAAAGGGGAAAAATGAGATTTTTTTTTTTTTTTTTTCTCTCTTTTATCCTTATCCAAACTTATCCAATTTTCCAAAAATCCTTAAAATCCTTAAATCCCATTTCCCGGCTTCCTCCTTCGAGACCCAACTAAAGCAACCTTTCCAAACAACAAATCTCACTAAAATCAACCTCCCAAACCAATACTGAAGGCCCGGCTCGAATCCCGAAGGAAACACCCAAACAACCATCACTTTGCCCAAAACCCAAAACACAACCGAACTCCCAAACGAAAAGCCCAAACATCTCGGGACTCGCAGCCACCAACAAACAAGCCTCAACAAAGGCAGGAGCTGCCTCGAAGCCCCGAAAATCCACAAATCCCGCCCGGGGAGCAAAAAGACCAAAATGCCCCTAAGGGTCCAAACAGCTCTAACGGCCCAACTAAACCACTGAATCTGAACCGGAAGCTCCTCGAGAACCGGGATAGAAAACTGGGCCGTTACAATATTTGACAATATATTGTTGATATATAAAAAAAGCAATATTGTGTGTAGGAATATTTTATTTTCAATGTGGGTAGGAATCTTTAATTGCAATATAGTAGTCTTTTCTAGGATTTTTTAAACTCATCTTATGTGCTTTACTTATTTAAAAACTAAAGAAAGAAACTAAGATATTATAATATCTCAACAAAACTATTGAAAGATATATTAAAAAAAGTAAATAAATGGTGACAAATTTCTCGTGGGTAACTCGAACCCCGCAAGTTTCTCGAGGGGAATCCTCACCCCATTCTCTGCTAAATAATACAGTAAATTTTGCGGGGACGATGAATAGAAATAGTGGCGGAGATGGAGATGGTAAAACCTTCCCCATCCCCACCCCATGGACATCTCTAGTTTTTTGTAATTTAGACGGCAATAATTTCATATGACTACTTTTTAAAATACAATATTACTAATGGGGGTGAAGTTTTGAACTTCAAAATTTAATGAAGATTATTGATGTCAAACTAAACATACATCAAATGATTCAAGGTCTTCATTAGACCTTCAATCAAAAGATTTGAGATCTAAATGTCTTTAAAAAAATTTGTTATTAATATGCAAATTCAAACTTGTTCTTTCTTTTTATTGATTATAAAACATTGGTAGGTGGATGATGCTTAGTTTATGTTTTAAATATAAAGATAAACAATGTCTCCCAGGGGTAGCATAGTGGTAACAGACCTGAACTTTAAAGGTATGCTCTATTCAAAGTTCTAGGTTCGAGATTCACCTGCGATATTAAATACCAATGGTTGTTGAAAATAACAACCATACGCAAAGTACAAACTTCATTTTCCTATCATCATTATTGATTGAAATGAAATACAAACCCAAAATAAAAAAGTTGTTAAGATTAGTTTATTATAAAATATTGAAAACAAAACAACACAAATTTGACGGTACATATTGGTACACATATGAAACCAGAAATATTGTAGGTTGGAGGAGTACACGACAGTGAGAATACTCTGACCATTGAAACATGGATGACAACCAACCTGCAAAACAAAAATACAATTTTGTTGGAAATTAACTGTGTACTCATATGTACACCAAAGAATGCATGTTAAACGTGCTTACATTTGTGTGTATACTTGTGGATAGTGGTCCTAAAATTGTATAAAATCAGAAAGATTGTAAGCAAGAGGAGTACACGATAGCAGAGATACTCTCATTGTTCATTAAATCATGTGCGACCACTAGAATGCTAATGATGACCAATCTGCAAAACAAAAATCAATATTTACTTGAATTCACTGTGTACTCATATGTACACCAAGGGATGCATGTTAAATGTGCTAACACTTGTGTGCGTATTCGTGGACAACATTTGTTCCATTTGAAACTGTATAAAATCATAAATATTGTAGGCTGGAGGAGTACACGACAGTGGAGATACTCTCATTATGACATAAAATCGTGTGTGACCACTGAAACGTTGATGGCGACTGATCGGTTGACATTGCTTGATTTAATATATGAAATCTTGTTGAATAATACGCTTTAACAAACAATGTTCTAAGCATTCAGCATATAAATACGCAAGTATATGCAGTTGTTTGCAATCAAGTGATAAGTTTTACAAGTCATTCTCTTCAGGAATTGGCTTATCTAAATAAATGTGGATCGTAAATCCACGTATAGAAAAGCAAAGGAAATGTTAGTGGTAGCATATTTTTACTAAGCAATAATTTTACTTACATGTGAATGCGACAAAAATGCTAAAGACACTGCTAAATTAACTAATTCAACTACGATATGAGTCATGTTGTTAACTTTAGACAGTGGATAACTATAACAGAATACTAAGATTGTTTAATGTGATAGTGCTGGGATACGAATGCTAAAAACAGTAGAAATTACTTCACTGATATGATAGGTTTGAGTTAGGGGTTTTTAAGTGTGATTAACATGCATCCAAGGTGAGACTATGTTGAGAAGTGGACTCCGCACAACATGTGATCTAATGCTCTCTTTCGAGATGCATTCATTCTCTTCGAACTTGAGCTTTCGTATATAAACCCGAAGCTATGAATAATGAAATGTGCACTAGCGAGGTGACTATTTCTAGCCCCCATCTTTAACATGTAGGAGTTCCTAACATTGAAACAAATGAACATGAATAGTATATCTCTAATCCTTCTCTCTTTCGAGATGAAATGACAAGCAAACATGAATGAATGATTAGTCGAAACATACTTTTAGTTAAAAAGCCTATTATGTCTTAGCCCAACGTCCCTCTGCTCACCCGGATACATACATCACACATTCATCCCTTAACCTTTACCTACTTTTAACTCATGCTTATAATGAAAAGAACTGAAACAAAGTATAATGCTGAGAGCATTCCACAACAAAATAATCAGACAAAAAAGAATGTTATTAACAATGAAAGAAACTACCATCAAAGTATGTATTAAGCGATAAAATCAAGTTTTACTAAACTAAAGCTATTGCAACTGAAAATAAAGAGAATAAGAGAATAAGAAAGCTTAAGAAAGTCTCCAAAGAATGCTAAGATGGTCTCCAATGGTGGTCTTCCAAGCTCCTTGTGAAAGCTCACTACTCTATTACAATTAAACTAGCTAAATCTAAGAATAAAATAAAGAAAACAAGAATAAAATGGATAAGAAAGTTGCTGGAATTCTAAAGAAGAGAAAACAAAAGAGTTGGCCAAAAGAAGGTTGAAAATGCGGCTCCACGGAGGCTAAGGTTTCATGTTTTTCATCACTCATTTAAGGGTCGAGGTATAATATGATCAAGGCTCAAGAGATGAAAAGTACATGTTTCCCCATAAAAATAGGCCATTTTGACACGTGTTCGAGGGGTTCCCCACGTGTAGGAATTCCGGAATTTTCTACTTTTGGGAAATGAATGCTACAGACATTAGCTCGCTTCTGAATGACTCTTCTTTACTTCAATTTGACTCATCTGATTAAGACATGAGTCCAAGGCTTTCAACATTCTTAGATCATGAAATAATAAAAACAACTTATCGAGAACAAGGATTCTTGAAATGTTATAGAAAATGCTTCAAGCATTCACTTTTCAGCAAAAAAACTCTAAATTATCCTAACTTTCTAATTCTTGCCTCTTATCATACATGCATTGTATTTTATGTATAATTCTCTATCTTAAGGTTTTTCTATGCATTAACGTGAGATAATAATGCATAATTTCTCCAATAAATACACCCTAAAAGAGGACTAAATAACTCTCTAATTAAGAGTTAACAACGACCAATCTGGAAACAAAAAATTGTTAATACTTACCTAGAAGTGTAGTGTGGTAAAGATCGAATTGCATAGGAGTTGAAAAAAGTGGTCTTATGTGGGAGATGAAGTGTGAGTTGAGATGCAAATAAGTTGAAAATAAAACTATTAAAAAAATGACTTACACTTCTTATTTGGAAGAGAAAAGGTTTGAGGAAGAAAGAAGTTCCAAGAAAGACGAAAATAACTTTAATTTTCTTAGCTTGGAAGAGTGAAAAAGCTCAAAGAACGGATTATCAATCTAGTAATTTGAATATAAAGATCTCTCATTTCAATCTCTATTGAGTGCAGTTGTAATTGAGAATCATGAAGAGGAGGATCAAGGGATAGGGAATGAGGAAAAGAAAGAGGGCGATTCGTGAATGATTTGGTAAAATATTTTATAACAAATGTTAGATATTTTACACACAAATGAGATCTTGTTTGATAAAATATGTTTTTAGTTAAAAGGAGTTATTTCCTCCTTATTTTGTTGGTGTTTGATTTGACTATTTTAATGGAGATTTAATTATGTTTTTTAAAATTATTTAATAGATTAAATAATCCAATTAAATCATGGACATTTTAGAGATATTTTAATTATCTCTCTTCCCAAAATTTTAAATTATACACTAATTTAAAGTATAAATAAGTTTATACATTTAATTTTTTTTTTTTTAAAGTAGACATTTATTGGTATTTCCCAAAAGAAAATAATTTATTGTAAGGAAAAGTTCCAGCCAAGCCCAATACGATCCACAAGCTATAAGAGAGCCCACGAGTTAAAAAGGGTGTGATCAAAGCCTAAAAGAGGTTGAAGCTCGAGAGAGACAGACCCGAGGAGGGTTGAGCACGAAACCCTTAAGGGGTGGGCACTTAAAAGGGAGGCCCATATGGGAACGAGCCTAGCCCGACCTCATGCCCATGAAGCACTACAACATTTGAACCTTTCTACCATGGAAATTTTCGTCGCAAAAAGTGATGTTTTTCGTTGTGGAAGCCTATCGCGACAGAAATATTTCCGTCGCTAATTCTCTCAGAGAAAGCTCTTCGCGACAGCTTACCATGACAAAAGCATTGCTCCCATCAGCCAAGGTCCCCAATTCTGTCGAGAAAACATTCCATTGCGGTAGATACCTATTGCGACGAAAAAGTATTCTGTCGCAGTAGATACCTATCGCAACAAAAAGTTCTCGTCGGCTTAGCTCACGTTTTTTGCTCAAAACAAAAAAAAAAGGGAAAAATAAAACTTTAACAGACATAAAATGGTGTTTTGTCAGCGTAGGAAACTTTACATTATGAAACTTAGATTTTTCGCTAAAGGTTTCGTCGTCATTTTAAATTTTAAATTTTTGTGTTTGTAGTGAAAGGTTAGGTTTAGCTTGATCTTGGGTCCGTGATGGGTCATGCCTAACTCAAAGGGGCTCTTAAGGGGTCAAGTTTCTACTCGACTCCGAGTTTGAAAGAGGTCGTGACCAGCTCGATCCCTAGCTTTATGTTGAGCGTCACCCAACACGTGGTGCTCCTTTCGACTTAATAAATCCTTAAATAGGGCGGACAAAAATCATGTTCCCACCAATCCACGATATTATGAATCAGATAGAAATTTTAGGAGAAAACCTCTAAGTGATTTTATTGATTCATCAATACTTTCATGAATGGAAAAGGAAATACAAGGCTCACTTTATAGAGAGCCACAAAGAGGGGGAAAAATCTTAAAACGAACTACAATTAGCCACAGGGGAATAATCCTCACACACACACACAAAACGTACATGACTTGACTCAACTAACAACATAGGTATGCCCCATAACAAGTAAGATAAAGAGGAAATACAATGAGCCTCATAAGATAATGAGCTTAGTGAGCCTGCTTCCTAATACCCCCCCTCCCCCAAGCCAAGGGTCGAGGCATCTCGAACATTGAGCTTGAAACGACATGCAGTGAAGGTTGGTGCGGTCAAAGGCTTAGTTAGAACATATACTACTTGAGCACGAGCCGAAAGATGTTGAACACGGATCCCCTTGTGAAGGACAAGATCTCTGACAAAATAAATATCAAGTTCAACATGTTTAGTTTTAGAATGCATAATCAAATTAACAATTAGGTGCACGACACTAAGATTATCACACCATAAAACAAATTGTTGATAATATGGTATTTTTAAGTCCTTCAAAGGAGAAGACAACCAAACCAATATTGTTGCAGCTGTGGCCAAACATCTGCACTCAACCTCGGTACTAGAACGAGATATGATAAATTGTTTCTTGGATTCCTAAGAGATCAGGTTGCCACCAAAATAGATACCATACCAAGAGGTAGACTCTTTCAGTCATTTGGATATGTAGCCCAATCCAAATCTGCATAACCATGGATATCAAGCACCCGGGGCTTAGATAATAGCAGACCATAATGTAGAGTGCCCTTCAAATAATGAAAGATCCTCTTAACTAATTTCCAGTGAAGTACCGATGGAGAGTGCATGAACTGAAAAGCTTTGTTATCTGAGAAAGATATCTCCAGTCGAGTGAGAGTTACATATTGTAAGGCACCTACGACACTTCATGTAAATGTATCATGAAATTTCTTCCCACCAAATGCCGAAGGTAGACTTTCAGCATTCATAGGAGTCTTAATAAAACGAGCCTCACTCATGTTTGTCTTGTGAAGTAAGTCTTTGGCTTGAGAGAGAAATATACCACCAGTAGTGGGATAGGAAACTTTAATGCTAAGAAAGTAGCTTAGAGATACCAAATCTTTTAAAGAGAAGGTTTGATTCAAGGAAGCCATGAGGTTGGATACCTCCATTTTAGAATCACCCTTAATTAAAATATCATCCACATATATCAATATATAGCAACTTGTGTCTCCATGATACCGAAATAAAAGAGATGTATCAGCCTGGGACTGAATGAACCCAATCCCTTTAAGAAATAAGGCCAGCCTCTCAAACCAGGCACATGGTGCCTATTTTAAACCATAAAGAGCTTTATGCAACTTATAAACCATTGTAGAGTCCTTGGAAGCAGAAAGACCTAGAGGTTGATCCATATAAACTGTTTTGGATAGAACTCCATAGAGAAATGCATTATTAATGTCTATTTGTCGTACTTCCCAATTCTTTGCAAGGGCCATAGTGAGAATAAATCTTATAGTCATGGTTTGATAACAGGACTAAAGGTTTCAAAGTAATCCACATTTTGTGTTTGGTGAAACATTTTTGCAATAAGATGTGCCTTATAACAAGCCACAAACCCATCAGAATGTCATTTTAATCTTAAAAACCCATTTGCATCCCACTAATTTCTAATGAGGAGGCCTAGGAACTAAGGACCATGTCCTATTCTTCATAAGTGCATCATGTTCCTCTTTTATAGCTTGAAGCCAGTTAGAACTTTTTTCTTTTTTTGAAGGACTAGTTAGAACTTTTTAGGGCCTCCTTAACACTAGGTGGTTCCATCTCATCATATTTTGTAGTTGTGACATAGACTCTTGGATTCATAATGCCACATTTTCTATGAGTCATCATCGGATGAGCATTGACCGTAATGTTCGGTACAGTAGAAGGAGCATTGGCTGTAGATTGATTCCCAACTTCTTGGTCAATAGAAGAGGACATGTTAGCACGAGTATTCTATTCCTGAATATTAATGGTTTGCTCAATCGGTTTACTGGCACGTTGGGAATAGGCAGGACACTAGGATATATAACTTGGATCAGGAGCATAATTTCTGGTGGGAGGAATATGAGAGAGATCATAAGGTATAAAGCTGGTGACTCTAGGATATGAATTTGACACTTTTGGAGAATTGGTCTTTTCTAGAAAGGTGAATGATAACTCATCAAAGAGGACATTGCAAGAGATGTATATTCTGCCCTCATCAGATAAACATTTATATCCCTAGTGTTGAGAGCTATAACCTAAAAATGTACATGGACGAGATCTAAAATTGAGTTTTTGAGCCATGTAAGGGCGAATATGTGGAAATCACTTACAACCAAACATCGTGAGTTGAGAGTAATTTGAAACTTGGTTGAACAGTTGATACAAGAGACTCTTTTCATGTAAAACATCAGTATGAAGCCTGTTAATAAGAAAGACAGAGGTAGCAAAGGCATCATCCTATAAGGAGAGAGGCATAAAAGCATGAAATAATAAAGATATGAATCAGATAGTAATTCCAGAAGAAAACCTCTAAGTGATTTCATTGATTCATCAATACTTCCATGAGTGGAAAAGGAAATACAAAGCTCACTTTATAGAGAGCCATAAATAGGGAAAAACTCCTGAAAAGAAATACAATCAGCCATAGAGGAATAATCCTCACACACACACACACAACGTACATGACTTGACTCAGCTAACAACATAGGTATGCCCAATAACAAGTAAGATAAAGAGGAAATACAATGGGCCTCGTAAGATAATAAGCTTAGTGAGCATGTTTGCCAATACATGAGCACATGGAAAGGAAAAAGGGCAAGCATTTACGAGATGCCTCCTTAAAAGCCAGCAACCCTAGAAATTAGTACTTTAAACTCTTTAGTCGATCATCCGAATTTGACTTAAGCATTAGAGGTCACACGACTCACACCACGCTAGTGTCTAGATCATTCTTTGTTTTGTAAGTAATTCATTCCCAGTAAACTTACATATTCACTATTGATCTCAAAGACCAAAATTCGACATCAACCCTATCAATCCTAAATTTTTATTAAATTCATGAATTAATTCTATTACTTTTAACAAACAAGTTTCTAGGCATTTTAAAAGTAATCCAAATATATTTTTACCTTTTTTGTTGTAGAACTATAAAGTTGTTTTGGAAGTAATTTCTAGAAATAAAACATCCCATGTGAGAGGGGATACATCTAAGGAAGTGTCCATGTGAGAAAGAAATTATATGAGGAAGTTTATATATAGGTTGGAATTTGCTCAACAATTATTGCCAAAAGCCCATCTGAGTGGCTTCTTTGTGTTTATTTTATTATTATTATTTTTTTAATTTATTGTAATTAAATAATGAAGGATAATTTGAGTCTTTTAGCTTTGATAAAGATTATTGATGCATTTAATAATAATTTTATTTATTCATTGATGTATGGATTATATTAGTTTTTTAAAGAGCTTATGTATGGATTAGTTGAGGCGTAATTTAACTATTTTATTATTTTGTTCAGAAAGAAAAACAAAACTCCATTCTATTGCCAATTGGAACTTTTATTTATTATTTTTTAATTTTAAAGAGCCAATTGGAACTATTGATAAGACATTATTGCTATGCTAAATGTAAAAAAAAAAAAAATTAAAAAAAAAACTTATATTTTGTTTTGAATCAAGAAAAAAACATAAAAACCCCTTACTTTTTTGCAATTAGTAAACTGAAAAATGTGTTTAAATACCATTTTGTCCAGCTTAACTTATTTTGATAGTTAATCTTAAATTAGTTTTTATTTTCAGTTTTATCAAACTTGACAAAGTAATTACTGTTAAAAAAAAATGCGCAAGCTTAAATGTAACATTAAGTCATTTTTTCACAAAAAAAAAAAAACAATTAAGAGTAAAGTGGTTTTGAAATGGTCTTTATTTATTTTTTATTTTTTTTGAGTACATTGAAATGGTCTTTATTACATAATTAGAACAACCATCGCAAAATTGATTAATAGTGAAAAATATAATCCGTCTATCTTATAAATATTATGAAGTCTTCTCACATTATCTTATAAATGTTATGAAGTTAATTAAAAAAAATGGTATAAAGTCTCCTCACATTTTTAATGTGGGATCCTCAACATGTCCCTCAAAATAAAAACACTTTTTGAGTTCATCAATCTTGAATTTGGTCTTAATTTTATTTTATTGGATCAAATACTCATTTGATTTAGTGACTCTAATACTATTATAAGATAGTATATGTGTAACAATTGCAAAATCAATCGAAAATGAGAAAAATAACTCACCTATCTTATAGAATCCTCAAATCATCGAATATAATTATTAAAATAATTAAGAGAATTAGGTAAGCAATATATAAAAAATAATAATAATAACCCTAATAGTAAGTTGGGACTACCAAAAGTGCATCTCTAGCTTCCCTTATGTCATACCTTAAAGTTTTATTTAAATAAATGTTCGTGTTATATAGAATATTTTGATGTTGTCAAATAAAAAAAGGTTGCACTTGTAAAATTTGAAGCTTGTTTATCAACTAGTTATGTTTGAATATCTTGGTTATAGGCTGTAAGAAATGCATTTTCTTTGGAAATTAATAATTTTTCAAAAAATAACAACAAAATTAAAAAAAAATATCATATAACTAGCCCAACGTTTTAGAAACTAAACAAAATAAGTTGTTTATTATTTTTTTATTTTAATTCTAACTTGTTTGGTAAGATAATTTAATTAAAAAAAAATCAACTTGTTAGTTTAAAAAATATATAATTCACTTCTAAAAGAAAAGAGATGCAAATTCGAACTTTTCCATTGTCAAGGGGGAGATGTGCTCCATAGTTGACCATGTTTTTTTATATAGGTTATAAATGGAAACTCTAAATGAGTTTAAAACGAGTACTAATATTGTTTCTCCAAAAATCAAATTCAAATGAGTGAGGGTGATTATCAAAATAATTCTTCACTTTTATAATTAAAAATAATTTTGTATTTTTAATTACTCAAAATAACTCTTAATTTCTAATCACTAGTTATAATAATTAATTTTTAACTATTCAAATTAACTAATTTTTAACCATAAATTTTTAATCATTCTTTTTTAATCATTTAAAATAACTATTCATTTCAAATTTTCGTCTAAACGATTTATTAGCTACAAATTTATTAAAAAATAACTTCTCAAATTAACTTGTTATTATGTCAATTTATGATGATTTTTTAAAACTGGATTTAATACAATAAGTTGATATGCTAATTTAATATATATAAATAATAGTTACTTGAGTATTCTAAATTAAAATATCAAAACCAACTTGAACATAGCTTTATTGGTTGTACGATAAAATGAACCAGAATGATCAATTTAGGTAAGAGTGGGTAAGTATTTGACTACATATTTTTATGCATTTCTCTCTTCATCAATCAAAGTCTCAAAGTCAATTTTCTTTTTTAAAGTAAAGATATGTAGCTCTAAGGTGGAAAATAGTTACCCACCCTCCCCCTAAGAATTGCTCAACCAGAATTACCATTTGAGTCTGTCAACTTTTAAATATTATTAAATTTTTTTCATAAAAAAAATTAAATTCTTTCATCCATTAATAATTCTAACAAACTTTCCAATTGAGAAAAAGATGTATTTGAAGATTTTTTTAATTGATTCAACACTAATGTGGGTCTAAGATTCAAATTCATTAGTTATTTGTCATGTGCAAGTACTGATGTTGTGTGAGTTAGCTTTCTTCCTTTTTCTTTTTTTTCTTTTTAATAATTTTGAATCAGTCAACAACATTTGACATTTAAGATTTAGGTTACAACCAACAAAAATAGTTGCTTAGTAACATCAGTGTACACTATCAAGAAGTCATGTATTCGAATTCCACCCACCCCGATTATTGTAATCTCAACAAAAAAGAGTCACAAATTGAGTTTTTTTTTTGGTACAAATGGAGTTTATTACAATTTGAACAAAGCACCCAAATATGGTATATGGAGAGGCAGCTAAGGAAGTTTCCAAGTGAGAAAGAAATGTTTTTGAGGAAGTTTCCTTTTATGCATTACCTTCAAAACTGGATATGACCATTCTCAAGTAAATTTCAAACATAAATGTTCGAGCTTATATCTTGATTAATAATTTTAGCCATTCATATCTCTTTACCCAATTGAATTGTAAAAATAGTTATAGGATTTTGGTTGAACACTCAACAATAAATCAAAACAAGATGTCCCAAGTAATATAAGAACAGAGATCTCCAAACGTTCTATAAACTGCATAAGTTAATAAAACCATAGTTATGATGTACCATCGTTAAGGGTATTCATATATTCTCCAAAAATTGATCTCGATGACCAAACATATCCAATTTAGATTGGTCAGTCAAAGACAAATAGTTAATAAAATTTTTTTTGATTAAGTTCGTCGATTTTCGATCAATTAACCAAAAATTTTCTTTATAAACTATTGATATTTACATATAATTAATATATTTCTTATTAAATTATTGAAAAAGTAAGTTAAATTTAATGTGATTACGAAAATTACAATCAATGCTCATTTAAAAAAAATAATTCTTAAAATTTACTAAAGAATATATATTTTTTAATTTAAAAATAAGAAAAAAAATGAATAGAAATTAACCAATTTTAGTCGACTTAACCGACCGAACTCACCAACTTAATAGATCGGTTGGTTATGATTTCAAATTTTAAGAAATCAAGGCCAATTCGAGGTTAATTTTCACCAAAAACCGACATTGACTAACCGATGAACAACCCTAAACATCGCCATGAATTTAATCTTTCCATACTCAATTATATATAATTGAACATTTTATATATAACAAACTTAGATGAAACTGAAACAGTTGTTTGTACTACACCTCAAATAGGACATAAAAATTTGCACACTTGCGCGGTTCATTTTTAACATACAAAACATCACTAAAACGACCATAGTAAGAATTTTTCTTTAGTTGAAACCTCAATAGTAAGAATGTACTTTTCATTCAATTAACCACTCTGATGTGATCATGACATCTGTCCAAATATTCAAGAGTTACTTTTTTATTTTTTACTTGTAATAACCAGTATGAAAAGTTCGTAACCAAAAAATTATTAGTATTGATAATCTTTCACGTACTTCAATTACTCTCACGAAACAAATCATTTAATATTATAATATTTGACTATCATGTAAATTTGTAAAAAATTAATCTCTAAATAAACGACTATTTGGATTAGGTTTATAATTTTTTAGATCTCCCTTCTTTAACCACTAGACCAACCGTTAATCAGATCAATCCCGATTAGGATTTTCACAAATTAATTTGAAAATATTACCAAATTAAGAAGTTAAATTCACCTAAAAATAATATTTAAATTAAACAATTACAATACCACAAATTAGAAGGGTTTCATCCCTATAAATACTTTTACAAAAAAACATTTGAAGGTGGCTGGTTAAGCATTCCAAACATCTAAAACGGGAAAGTACCAACAGATTGTAGAGGCTACGATATCTCTGATAATAAGCCATGAAAAATTGTACAGAAGCTCCCTTGTAGTCGAAAAATGGACGAAGATAACGTGCATCTAATTTTAGAACGATACAATTTGGCACGATTGCAACTTGTCACATCACAGGGCTGTGTTGGGGTTGTTTCCAGCAAGAATTAGCGAGATCTCGAGCCCTCGACTGAATGCCTGGTTGAACATAAGACGAGTTTGGAATGTCGATACAAATGGAAACCATGAAAGAAATGCAATGGGGATAAAGACGAGCATCCCCATCCCGGCATCATACAGCCGAGCAATTGAGCGGATGGATTTCCAGAGTCCCAGTCTTTTAATCAGAGGTTTCCAAGCTGCTGCAATCTGAAACAGTGAATGTTCTTATGTTAAGATGGAGTGCTAGATTTTACCAAGAGAAGGAAAAGTCGTTACATTTTAATTCCCTTCCTAACCACCAGAGTGAACATACAAGCATATTAAAAAATAAAGTGTGTGAAGCAGAAACACCACAATAGAAATTGAGATTCGAGAAACTCATGTGACCCGACCAAAAAAGGCAAAAAATATCTCAGGGGCTTCATGAGAGATTTTTTTTTTTTTTAAATAAAGCCTTCATGAAGTTTGGATTTGGTTGCATTGTTTTTACAACTAAAAATCGAAGTTCCACTCCACTTTACCCGAGGGCACAACTAAAATAGAATTGACCACAGATGTGACCAACGAATGATTTTTTACTTTTATATCCGTGAGTGTTCTAGATCAGCTTACGTGCATCTCAACTTTTCTCACAGGACATATCGCACCCTACAACATTTGGATGTCAAGAATCCATAACCTCTTGGATGCCCCAAAACCATTAGACCAACCTACGATGATGTTGTGACCATCTAATGGTATTTGCTAATTAAATTTTCAGCCAAGATAAATGTAGTAAAAGAATAGAAAAACTAGACAGGGAACTCACAGAAAGAAGGCCCCATCCTGTAGGTACAAATGCCAAGATGCAAGCAAATACATCAGGCAGTGACAAGTCTGTAATAGCAACCGCAACTGCGAGGCCAGCCAGCGTCAAAAGGAAAGAAAGACCTTGGATAAAACGCAACAAAAGCTGGAAATTGACGGTCATCTTCTGGCTAAAGGTGAACACCTGCAGAACCGATGAGAGATGTCGAGGATCAAATGATTATCAATCATACAAATTCGAAAAAACAAAGGAAACAATTTGAGTCAAATTGCACGCACCTTGAAAAGAACTATAATCCCAGCTAACACTATCCAGGAGAACCCATACACCTGAAGAGTTGCACATTTTGGAGTTTACAACAAGTTAATCACAAAGACAAGATGGAAAGTCTAAAAGAAACTGAAATTTCAAGTTTTTATACATGACAATTGTTTTGAAGCTGCCATTCTTTAAACTACTTTTTTTGAAGAAACAAATTTTTTTTTTCATTTGTATATAAAAATGTACAAAACTACTCTAAAAGAAATACAAAATTCCTATTGAAACCAGTTACAAAAAGCTATCAATTTCTACAGAATATAACAACATCAAACTGCTTCTCAAAAAAAAAAAAATTAAATAAAATATATTTTCTCATCCAATATAGGTAAATACAAATAAAGAATGAAAAATTATATTTCATAGAGAGACCATACCGACAATGATGTGTTTGATCCTTGCACATTGAGCTTGTAAACAATACCATATTGAAAAATAAAAAATCTAAGATTTAAAATAGTCTCTGCAATCCGCCCTTCAAGAGTTTTTATATGTTCCTGCAGATTGTAAAAGCATACCTTACATTTAGACCAGAAAAGAACCACCAGTTTCTAATATATAGTGATTTACCAAAATGCAATTATCTAGTTCATTGAATAGCCTTTATACAAGAACTTTCAAAGGCAGCTACGAATAAAATCTATCAGTAGCATGAGGTAGTTTTACTTTACCCTTACAACACAGGCTTATATATAAGATAAGAACAGATGGTAGAGATTTCTCGGCTGAAAAATTACATTCTTGGCCTGACTTATTTTTTTTATTTTCTGTGCTTGACGTAATGATTAGAAATGTTAGTCAGTTTACTGACCATTTCTGATCTATACACCATATAAATTACAGAAATGAGCAATTTATAACAAAACATTAAATACCACCATGCTAAACTGACCTAAAACAAAATATTAATCAGTTGCTATGGAAGATATCTCGTTAATTCTATTTATGGTAGTTAATTTCAATAACGGTAACGTATCATCGATCTTCTAGTATGAGGATTACATATGCTCTTCTCAAAAAAATAAAAAAAGATTACATATGCTCGTTTATTTACATAAATAGAAACAATGTATAGCTTTTCAGTTGGTAGGACCAAAACTTATATTCAGTAACCACAATATTGCTGCATCGAGGGAGAACTGATATTATTATTAAATACAGGTCTTACAAGCATGACTATTAAAATTCGTAAACAAGAAAGAAAATAGATGATAATCAAGTAGCCAGAAATTTGAATTACCAGCTCTGAATCCCACCATGCTTCCCAGCTTTCTTCACCTTTAACACCAATTCCACCACGGTAAAAAAGCCAATTGGTCCATTCTCTGAAATCCTCCACGGTCCTAAAATGAAATATAGTAATTTGAAGTTACAAATTTGAATAGACTTAATAAGGCCCGTTTAGGAGTAGGATAAGGAATAGTCAATCCTAATAGGAGTAGGATAAAAATATTAGAATATGAATAAGAGAAGATAGGAAGATAAAGAGATACATAGAAGTATAGAGATAGTGAGTATCTAGGGCTTGAGAGTGATCTCAAGATTGGGAGGGTCCAAGTACCTTTAACACTTGGATTATCTAGTATCTTTATTATCTTTTTATTATAATATATATTTGGTTCTTATCGAGACCTTTGAGGAGCCCATTTGTGTTTTAGGTTGCAAGCTTTCTTCAAAATTAATGAACAAACAAATGGAATGGTAAAGATGACATACTTCTGCCACTCGAACCCAGATGGATTGAAAAGATAGGGAGCAAAAAGCCAAGATAGTGCCATGAACCAACTGCTAAGAGTAATAAGGATGTATGCTAAAGAGCCACCAGAACTAAATCCATAGGCCATGTATACTACCAGCAGGAGCACAACTTCCAATCTGAAATGTAGACAAATTAATCATTTGTAATTTAGTATATAATAAAATAGTATTAAAAACAGATAAATTTCAAATTAATCCTTAAAACCCTAAGGATTACAAATAATACACAATATAATTCTCATGTGCGATGGGAAAGAATGGCACAAACCCTTTAACAAAATGGCTGCGAGAGTACAGTCTGTAATTTTCTGAGAATTTGATATGGCGAACCACAAATCCCCTTCCAGTGGCATGATACTGTATAGAAGTAGAGTTGTTAAAATACTAAATGGTACTTCAGCAAGAATGATAAAGAGCAGAAAATAAAAAGCAGAACAAACCTTCGCTCCACCATGAAGAATTGTTCGGCCAAAATAGTGAGTTTTTGTTCCAAGAGAAAATGTGAAGAACACAGAACAAAGCTGAAGCTGCATGGTTATGAAGCTGACAATAGCCTGCAACAGTGATTCAGAGTAGTACCTGAGAAAATAAAAAAGACTCCCAAGAAAAAGATAACTAAATGTTGGTCTCATTGACAAGAGAACTGTTTGCACTTGGTCTGGCATATAACAAAGATGGGTGCTTCATTTTGCCAAAAAGCGCTTGCAGTAAAATTTGAAGCTATTCTCAGATGAGAGAGTGAGGAGTGAGAATGATATCATAATGTTCATGTTTGGGTGGTATAAGAACGGTCAATTTTTTCTTTATAACAGAAGATGTCGATAGTTTAGATAAGCATTTACCCTGAAGAAACCTTGCTCCAATATGAATCCCAAGATCATCGGAACGGCAGTGAAGATACCAATTTGGATAAGGAACTGGGTATTCAAAGCAGCTGCCAGTGCCTCATTATCTGTAATATGAGCTCTGTCTTCGATGGTCTCACCAACTCCAGACAGTGCCTGGAACACAGCCGCACATCAGTTTTCACTATATTATTAACTAAGAAAAAAGGAATTTATTTCATACAAATATATGAAAACTAGTCGAGTTAGAAGAGCAAGTTGAAACCCAAAAAAGAGACAAGACCCAACCCAATGTTCAAGACATTGGTTCCAGGATCAATTTTATATTTGAACAAAACCCAATCCAGTTTTACTCAGCCCCTGATCAGAGTCAAGTCCAGCATCAGGTTGGTAAACAAGCAGAAGAAAAGAGTGCATCAGATCGGCAAATAATTAATTAAAGAAAATTAACCTGGTAAAGAATGAATCCTACTACGTGACTAACTCGAATAGAGTTCATCTTAAATGTATTAATTAAATAGTTTTAGCACTATTCATCTATGACTAAAAAAAAGAAAAAAGTTTTTCATCTCCCCACGTCCCATGTCCCCTACGTCTCCCTCTTTGTGCCGGCGACCTTTTGTCTCCAGCGCGCCTCTATCCCCGTGTATACCTTTGCCGTCGTGTCGTGGGAGTCACCCGTCATACCGGTTCCTTCTCCTTCAGAGGTGATGGATGCTCCGTTTGCTTTGTTTGAAACGTTGCCGCAAATAAAGAGTCGTCGCCTCTCAAAACCTCCTCCGTCGTCCATCTTCTTCTACCCTCGTTAAAATCGACCTAGTATGTGTCCTTTCTTCTACCTCATTTGTTTCTGCACCTTCTTCTTTAGTGTGTTTCCTCAAGCTCCTGCTTTTGGTTTTCTCTCTTCTGCATCTCTTTCTCTAGTGTTTTGGTCCCCGGTCTATCCCTCTTCTAGGGGTCGTCTTGATGAACTTCTTCTTCGAGTTCTTCTTCAAGGTATTTTCGAGTGTAACTTTTTCTGTTTTTTGCCCGGTGGAGTTTTCTTCGAGGATTCTTAATTGGGTTCTCTGTGGTGTTTGGTTTTTTCTTGCCCCTTTTGCTTTCTTTTTCAATGGAGATTGTTCAAAGTTCTATCCTTGGTATCCCTTTTTGTATTTGACAAAAGGACTCTCTTTTTTGGTTTGAGGATTCTCGGTTCTCTCATTCCATCCCCCTCTCAACCCCTCTTTTCTCAACTGGCTGGAGAGTTCTTGTGGTCGTCTTCTTAATCTTTCTATTAAGCATTTTTTTTTGCAAATCTTTTTCCAATGCTTTTAATATTCTATTCTCAGCTTGAGCCAGCTTCACTATTCTAGCAGTTTGGTTTGTTGTTATGTAGTTTGCCCCAAAAAAGGCAGTCGTCACTTTATTCATATTCCTTTTGGCGATGCACACCAAGGCCTTCTTGCATTTCAAGAGCTTTTAGCCTTATCTTCTTCTCTTCTTTTTCATCCCTCTTCTCCTAAAACCTCTCTTGACCTAGTCTTGGCCAAAGATGCAACAGGGTTTCCTAAGACCTCCCTTCTCCCCCTTCTCATCCCAGCCTTTCCTACTCCTATCCAAATTGCCTCCCGTTTTGTTCCCTCTTCTAATTCTCAACCCTGTTCTTGTATTAAGCCTTTTTCCTTTTCATTACGTTAAAAGCAAATCTGTCCCAACCTTCGATCGAAACCTTGTCTTGAATTCGGGCTGCTTAGATTCTCATTATTCCTCTCTCATTAACAACCTAGCTTACTCTCCTTCCTCTCAGCGCCAACCTCCTTCCTCTTCTCATTCTTTTTATTTCAAGCCCACCCCTTTATCGTCAAGCTCTCATAGTTCCATGATACATGGGGTTGTTGTTCACAATGTTTCGGCTGCTGCTTCGCCTTCTCTCAAGGTTTTATATCAAGTTTCAAACTTGGAAGACGATGTTAGTGTGAGCAATATTGAATCGTCACATGCTCTTATGGATGAAGCTATCTCTCTTATGGATGAAGGTTTTATATCACATGCTCCTATAGATGAACTAGCTATTTCCTCTCTGGCACCTCATGTTGATGTTCAACAACGTGATTCAATTGAAATCCCAAGTTTGCTAATATTTTTGCCTCTTGTGGCATTCAGCTAAAGGCTTGTCGTGGTTCTGCAAATTGCTCGGCCAGTTAAAGATTCAAAGATTCTGTTTGATTTTGGCCCCTTTATCATCCTTCTTGGCTTTTATAGCTTAGATTTTGACAGTTTGAAGTGGTGCCTCTGTTAGTTACGGATTGTTGTCCTTGAAGATGGAAGCTCAAGGACCTCTTTTATTTTGTTTTTTCTTGTTTCTTTTTGTCTTTCTTTTTCTTCAGTCTTGTTGCTTGGATTTTGTTCCTTGTGTGGTTTTTGTTTAGTCTTGGCTATTGTATTATTACTTCAGTCACGTTTTTTCTTTTCTTTTGTCTTTTGTTGTCAACTCATTTTGAGGATTGTTTCTGTATTTTTTCATTCTCTTAATGAAATTATTGTTTCCGCTAAAAAAAAAGAAGGTTTTAGTGCCTCCAGAAGTTCTTTTTTCAACATTAATTGAAATAGGGAGATTCGAACTTGTAACCTCTAGACATTACAACATACTTAATGCCAGTTTAGCTATATTGCGGTTGGAGTGCCTCCCAAAGTTATCAATCAAACTTTAAACTTTTGATTCTAGAGGCAAAGGCATATGATTACTTCCAAACAATGCTCGTGAAGCTCATGACGATGTTATCAAGAATTTTTTAATTTACATCATACTATAAAGCAGAGAACTTCTAAAGCAAAAAACATCTCCACATCTTATAGATAAAAAAATAGTGATTACATAGGTAAAAACTTACCAAATATGCTTTTCCATAGAGAAAAATGAACACAGTCAGCACCGTTAACTGCAAAAGATTGTAAAGAATAAAAAAGGGGTCAAATTTCCTGTAAATTGACGACAGAATTTTAACTAATAACATACAATCTTTTCAATAAATAGTAAGAGGACCCCGCTCCTCAATAATAAAAATTTTGTTGCACTGTCTTAGTTATTGCAACATAATTTTACTTTGATAGCAACGTGATAGAATCTACTACTATTATTATTAAGAAACTATGATAATCTCTCGAGAGAATCTCTCAAAGAGCCAAATACAAAGACAACAACTGTTTGAATGAATTGCTAGAGGCCTAACATGACCTATTTATAGTAAACCTAGTATTTAACCTAATTTAGTAAATAATCCCTATTAAGGCCCAAAAGCCCAATACAACTTAAATAACTAAACATAATTATATTTAATAAAGCAATAAAAGAGATCCGTCACTTCTTGGTTCGCCTTGAGTAAACTTTCAACGACCCTGGGTTCGTATCAATACTTCCCCCCCAAAGAACCACCTTGTCCTCAAGGTGAAAATCCGGAAATTGGAGCTCTAGATCTGCAGCAGACTCCCAAGTAGCGTCGTCCGGAGTGGATCCTTCCCATTGGATCAAAACTTGGCGCGAACCTCCCTCCTGCGAGGACTCTCGTAGACCCAAAACAGCCTTGGGACAAACGAGCACGCCTAGATCATCTCCTACCAAAGCCGGTGTCGGGAAAACCAGCCCAGAGGAACCCACCGCCTTGCGTAGCACGAAAACATGAAAAACCGGGTGAATCCTTACCGTCTGTGGTAAGTCCAACCGGTACGCCACTGGCCCCACCCGAGCTAACACACGATATGGCCCGATGAACCGTGGTGCTAACTTGGGGTGTGTAAACTTCGCCAAGGACGACTGGCGGTAGGGTCGGAGCTTAACATACACCAAATCGTCCACATCATACTGAACATCCCGGTGCTTTGCGTTAGCACGCTCCGTCATTAATTGCTGTGAACGCAACAAATTTGCCTTAAGCTTCTCCAACATTCGATCACGTTCCATCATTAAGGAATCCACGGTTGCTACCAGACTAGCCCCATAATCATAACCCAAAATGGTCGGCGGAGAACGCCCGTAAACAATTTCAAAAGGAGTCATCCCCATGGATGAGTGAAATGACGTATTGAAACTGAACTCAACCCAAGCCAGCCATCGGTACCAGGCCTTCGGCTGTGTCAACACAAAACATCGTAGGTACGATTCTAAACAGCGATTGACGACCTCAGTTTGGCCATCAGTTTGTGGGTGGTAGGTAGTACTACGACGTAGCTGAGTCCCAGAAGCCTTGAATATCTCTTCTCAGAGGAGGCTAGTGAATATCTTGTCACGGTCCGACACGATACTCTTAGGCACTTCGTGCAAACGAACCACTTCCCTGATAAAGACCTGTGACACTGAAAGAGAAGTAAATGGGTGCCTAAGGGGTATAAAGTGCGCGTACTTAGATAGCCGATCCACCACCACAAAAATAGTGTCATAACCTTCAGAACGGGGAAGTCTTTCAACAAAATCCATCGAGATGTCCTCCCAAATCCTATCCGGAATCGGTAACGGTTGCAAAAAACCAGCTGGTGACAACGATAGATGCTTCGCTTGAACACAGATCGAACATTCGGCCACAAATGCGCGGGCGCGAGCCTTCATTCCAGGCCAATATACCTCTTTAGCTAGGCGTTGGTACGTCTTTAGGACCCCAAAATGCCCCCCGATGGCTCCCCCGTGGAACTCATTAAGTAACAGAGGAATCGTAGGCGAAGCCGGAGGTAGCACCAACCGTCCCTGGTATAATAGCACATCACCCATGACGGAATAACCTGGCGGGCCCTCCTCTCCTGCAACTACATCACTATAAATAGCAAACAACTTTTCATCTTCCCGCACTTGTTGAGCGAACACTGCCGTGTTAACTCCGGCCACACAACTCAACATGCTCAACTCCCCGGTCGATGGCATACGAGAAAGGGCATCTGCCGCCTCTGCTTTTCTAATCCTTTCTTGTATTCAATATGGACATCATAACTCGATGAGTTTCGCTATCCATCGCCGGTACTCTCCATCAACTACACGTTGTTCTAGCAGAATTTAAGGCTCTTTTGGTCCGTCACGCATAATAAAGTGGTGTCCCAATAGGTAAGCTTCATGCCAACGCTGGATCGCAAACACGATAGCCATTAGCTCGCGCTCATAAACCGACTTCACGCGATGTGTAAGGGGAAGGGCCTTATCAAAAGGCCCAACGGCCGCCCCTCGTTGCATCAAGATCGCACTCCACGCCAATACCGGAAGCATCCGTCTCCACAACAAACAACTGATCAAAGTCCGGCAATCGCAATACTGGCACACTACTCATTGCATGCTTAAGTCTCTGAAAGCATTCTTCCGTTGTTGGGCCCCATTCAAACCTTCCTTTTTTTAACAGCTGAGTCAATGGAAAGGCCATCGACCCATAATTCGCCACAAAACGATTTATAGTAACTGTGAGCCCAAGGAATCCCCGTAAGTCTTTAATGTTTTTAGGGCTTGGCCAACGCCCCATGGCCACAATTTTCTCCTGGATCGGCAGCCACTCCTCGCCATATAAAATGCCCCAAATACTCAATCTGCAAGCAAATCCAAATCGACATTTCTTGGCATTTGCCACCAAGGCATGTGTCTGTAACACTTCAAACACGCTGACTAAATGCTCCTTATGCTCATCGATGGTCACACTGTATATCAGGATGTCATAAAAAAATACTAGCACAAAACGGCGTAGGAACGGACGCAAAATCTCATTCATAACTGATTGAAATGTCGCAATCGCGTTGCGTAATCCGAAAGGCATGACTACAAACTCGTAGTGGCCCTCGTGAGTTCTAAATGTTGTTTTGTGTACATCAGCCGGCTTAACCCGTATTTGATGGTACCCTGCCTTAAGATCAATTTTTGAAAATACCGTTGCCCCATGCAACTCATCTAATAATTCATCCACCAGCGGTATCGGATAATTATCGGGCACTGTCGCCTGATTCAGAGCGCGATAGTCGACACAGAAGCGCCAACTCCCATCCTTCTTTTTAACCAAAAGAACTGGACTTGAAAACGGGCTCGTGCTGGGACGGATAATACCTGCCAATAACATTTCTCCCACTAATTTTTCAATCTCGTTCTTTCCGTATGCGCGGTACCGATACGGACGTACATTCATTCACGAGTCTTTGCACGCAATAGCGCAATAGCATGGTCGCAATTACGCTGTGGAGGAAGACATGTCAATGATTCAAAAACCAGTGAGTATAAACAAAGTACGGCGTGGAGTTCTGTGGGTACCTGAGACAAGTCAGGTAGGGTCCCGGACTGTTCACGAGACGGTATCGGGGTTTCAATCATATTCAACTCGACCGAAGCCCCGCTTCTTCGGACGTAAGGATTTCATCATAGATTTCAATGAAACTCGGCCTTGACCACCGTGGCTCGCCTCAGAATTCGACCACCTTACGACCCGGCTTTGAATTTCATTTTAAGCGCGCGATAGTCAAATTCAATTTTTCCCAATGTGGCAAGCCACACAACGCCCAAAATCACATCCGCACTACCCAACGGTAAGGGCAAGAAATCATTTACTATTCTCATCTTGGTCAATCAAGTTCCACATTCTTACAAATGCCAACAGTTCTCACACAGAATCCCCACCCCCAACATAATGCCATAATCATCGATGGTTCTACCGGTAATTTCAACTTAGCAACCATGTCCTCGGATATGAAGTTATGCGTAGCCCCACTATCGATTAATACTACTACTTCATGTCCCCGTGATCGAGCCCGTCACCTTCGAGTTTTGGAGAGCTTAGTCCACCATGGAGTGCAATGAAAGGGTCGCCATATTCGGTGTATCCACCATTTCCTCAACAAAAGCATCTTCAAAGCACATTCTTGGGAATCATCATTTTCCTCATTTTCCCGTGTTTCTACCGCATCACGCAACAAAGAATCTCCAGAGCTTGCGCCCTTTTTCTTACACCTGTTTGCCCGATGCGAACTTCTCATCACACCTAAAACATAGCCCTTTGTCTTTACGAATGCGGATCTCACTATCTGTTAAATGTTTATACGGGATGGCGAAGGTGGGGTTGTTCGACGGTGTTGATCGGCTAGAATAGACTGAGGCAGGTGTGATGGTTTTTAGGTTCGTACTCCCTGCTACTCTTGTACTCATAGTACCTGAACTCAGGCTTGGTCTAATCGTTGACGTCGTGCTAACTCCTTTGGCTTGATTTCGAAAAGCCAAGTCATCTTCGATTACCTGTGCCATGAATTTCTTATCCTGGATTCCGACTGGTCTCAGTTTTCTCATTTCGCTTCGTATTTCTGCCTTTAGACCACTCTCCCATTTCCCTTCCAAGGCACTCGCACTGATATCGTGCATACCCTTTGCATATTTCTCAAACAACCGGCGATATTCCTTGACTGTTCCCACTTGTTGCAGACTCATCAAGTTGGCATATTTATTGTCATTGATCGTTGGTTGGAAACGATGCAATGGAAATTCTCGAAACTCCTCCCACGAAGCAATCGGAGCTCGATCCTCTTCATACTGTAGCCATTCCAATGCCTCCTTCCATACATTGTGGTGCGCATGATCGACCCTTTCATGGCTCGTCAACCTATTTACCCGAAATACCTTTCTACTCGGCGAGCCACCCGTCCGGTCCTCATCGATAAGACCCTTAAACACCGGCATTTCCAATTTCCGTAACAGTCTATCAACAGCTTGGTCCATCCCATCCGCCGCTCCTGGTCCCCCTCGGTCACCCCGTTCTTGCATGTCCCTCCAATCCTCCCGCTCGTTCCAACCGTCATGCGCAATCGGCCTTTCATAGCCTATGCGCACCTTCCTCTCCTCCGGAAAAACATTCCCCCTGCCATCGAACCGGCCATCTCCCCTTCGCTCGAATTCCGAACTCATATAATTGTCCCCATCGGTCAAGCCACGAAAATTTTCTCTCCGGTCCACCCCGGCTGACCCGAACCGGCTGATTCCACCCCGGCCCGACCCGACCGCCCGCCCGGACTACGGTCGCCCCTCGCTCGACCGCGCGCCCGCCACTCACCACCACCGGCCCGCGCCCCACTCACCCTCGCGCGCGCGCCTGTGCCCGCGCCCCACTCTCTTGCACCCCCGGTCGCATCCCCCGACCAACCCCGCTCACCCCCGCTAGGGCTCGAGCCCCACTCGCCCACCGGCCCCGACCACCCCCGCTCACCCGCGCCCAGAACCGCGCCGGCCCTCGCGCCCCACTCCCGTTTGCTCGCGCTCGGTCCGCCCCATCCCGCTCGGCCGCACCCCCAGGACCGCTCCCCTTCGCGCCGGCCCACGCCGCCCTGGCCCTGGCCCTCCGTGCCGCAGCCCGAGCCCGTGCGCCCTCTCGCGCCACAACCGCTCGCCAAACGCCCCCCACCTTCGGTCGCCAGCCCAGCCGAACCGACCACGCCGCTCAGCTCCTCCGCCGCCGACGCCCGCGCACCGCTCTCCCCTTCCGGTTCTGCCGCAACCCCTTTCCCTTTATCCGCGACAGCTGGTTCGGGATTCGACGGTTCCGGTTTGCGTTCTAAAAGCTTATGTATGTTGAGATTCAATTGTCCAAATTCCTGATCCATCCGACTCCCCATAACTGCCAACTGAACCTCGAACTCTTTCTGCTTTTTTAGCATCTCGCATCGCTTTCCTCACACTCTTGCATCCTGGTCTCCATCTTAGTACTCACCATTCCCGGATCGGCAAATGGCTCTGATACCAAAATGATAGAATCTACTACTATTATTATTAAGAAACTATGATAATCTCTCGAGAGGATCTCTCAAAGAGCCAAATACAAAGACAACAACTGTTTGAATGAATTGCTAGAGGCCTAACATGACCTATTTATAGTAAACCTAGTATTTAACCTAATTTAGTAAATAATCCCTATTAAGGCCCAAAAGCCCAATACAACTTAAATATCTAAACATAATTATATTTAATAAAGCAATAAAAGAGATCCGTCACTTCTTGGTTCGCCTTGAGTAAACTTTCAACGACCCTGGGTTCGTATCACAACGTTGTTCCGGATTACCAAAAAAGGATTCTAAATACATATCCGAAGATGAGTAAATATTGTTGGAGGTTGTCTCTAAACTTAAAGTAGGCATAGACATAATTAAAATATTTTGTACATCAGGCAAGTCATGATCTAAAGGTCCTCATTTTATATATAAAAAAAAGGTGAGATTAAAACACGTCATATCACTTTTCAGGGAAAGGCACACAGTAAAACTATTTAGCAAACATCAGGGCAATTCTTCTTCCAGATAAACAAACCAGAAATATCCCCCTTACTAATTGTGCGATTAGTTAAAATTCTCCTAAATATATTTCTGGTTCATTTGGTCTAACTACGAGTTTTAAAAATGAATAATCATTCCTTAATAATCTACGTATTGTACTGGCATACCATTGTACAAAAGTAGTATCCAACAGTGGTGAAATAGAATGACATCATCCTGAAAAAATCAAACAACTGGCCAAGCCTGTATACATCACGGCTAAGAACTTGTTCTCCGTTACCACCAGCAACCTTCCCTTCGAAGAGAGCAATCTGATTAAGACCAACATCTCGTCCTTTACCGACCTGAAATAACTCAAGCAGTTTCAATAAGTTCACACTTCAACTACCACCACATTAGAAAATTAAATGATGACAAATCTCACCTGAATATACTCATGGTGAGTAACGTTTCCTTGCCGCAAGGTTGTATTAAAACCTTTGATACAGAAAAATTAACAGGAAATTAGATCAGGGCAATTATAAAATGTACACCAGTAATAATCAAGAAATTAAAATAGCACACAATATTAAAATTTAGAACTCTTATTATTTATTTACTCTTTTTCATTAACAAAGTTGTATACAAGTGGAGCACAGAAGTCAAAGAGTAAAAAGAAATTATAACCAAAGTTACCGCAGAAATTGCATTAACAGTGCCTTATACAAGTACAAAACTGAACCTTAAAATAAATACTTTATTTATAAACAACCAAGCTTTCACGAAGGAAGAAAAATAGAACAAATACAAGAGCATACAAAAAAAAAGAGCCAACAAACGAGGCAGCATACGGAAAGGCTCTAGTCAAGCAAGATAAAACCTAATAGTGTAGTTATAAAAGGCCTAACCTCCGAGACCAAAGAGAAAGATAAAATCTAATTAGGGTCCACACAGTACACAAAAACCTATCAAACCCCACAAAAAATCTAGTATTTTTATCCCCAAAGCCCCCATAAAAAAACACACCCCTCTTGCCACACAAACTTTTGTTTCTCCCGAAAAGAAGGATGAAAAAAGTATTCTTCAATCATCTCCCTACAGGTCCTTTTGCCTAGCCAAAACCAACTCAAACTCCACAAAGAAACGACTCCAAACTACAAAGAGAAAAAAGCATTAGTGTTCCATTAACTTTACATTTGATATTGGTGCTTGTGGACAGACTTCCTCCAGTTACGATTTCATTATCCAGGAACATAAACGAAGCAACTTTTTGGATTCTTTTTTCAAGAAAAAAAAATAATGGAAGCAATTTGTTACAATAAAATCTCTTTGCAAATAATAAAAATATATCAATCACATCACACGGGCAGCTGTAAATGATGATGAGGGATTTTACCCTTCGCCAAGGATGATGGTAGAGAAGAGATAATTGGTGTAGAGACAGAGGGAGGCATATTCTGTGGTAAAGGGGAAGGAGTAGAGCAAGGGAGGGGTCGGCGGCTAGACAAATTTTTGGGGCTAGAGTGCAGATTTAAAAAATGTAGTAAAAATGTAGTTTAAGCAAGTAAAAGTGGATACCTGCATAGATATCTTCACTGATGTTGATAACACGGGAGGCCTTGCTGAAGCCACCACGCGTTAGATGAAAAACCCTATCAAAAACATCTGGATGGCCATAATGCATACGCACTCTGACCAATTTGTAAAAGAGTTACTCCAAAGTAGAAACTTGAAAAAAAACATAAAAAATACTAACATAATTATTGCACGATGGCACAAGTACATACTTCAAGGGATTTGCCAGAACACGTTGACCAAGAGTCACAAAACTAGCTTCTTGATTTGACATGAATGAGGCAAGAGATGAAACACTACACAGATGAAACGACTGTTAAATATCATGGAACATAGTTAAGAAAAGCACGGGAATTATTGGCTGCAATAGGAAGTACCTCCCCGTAAATACATGTTCCCTGACACCCAGTATTGTAGGAAAACGAATACCATGATCACAACCAAATTCCTCAAGAAGATTTCTCATCTTCAATGCTTCTTCAAAGTAATTATCCTAGATTTCCAGAATCACACATGTTACAACCAATCAAGAAGAAAAACATTAGCCATGTTTCATGAGCTACAAACCATGAGTTACAAATTTGTCTTAACGCTGAGTTTCATGAGGAACATAGACATCTTTACTTATTTTTCCTAACGCTGGTTCATTAAAAATTATTGTATGAAACTACACCATGAGTTACAAACTTATAATACATGAATCATTGTGTCTGCATAAAAACCATTTTTAAACGACATATTTTGTCTTGTCTATCAATCTTAAGATTATAACTAAACAGAGATACCTTTTTAAGAATTTATACTGCAAGGAAACCTTATTCTTATTCAACCCTATTTTTTTTAGTAAGCTTCTCTGGAATAAAAACAACTTCACATACATTAACGACATCAAGACAACTGGTAAACTTGAAATTTAATATTAGAACAGATAAACTAGAATATAATACCCTTTCTGCCTCCATAAACTAGAAACATTTTGTTGAATTTATTTAGATCTAAGGAAAACTAAATGAAACAACAATAAAATAACTTTCACCTGATTCATATCAATTGTCTGAACAGCATTTCCACGAGTAAAAACAACAGCATGATTTTGATTCTCAGGCTTTCCTTCACCCAACTTTGGATCTCCAGGCAATTTGATGGAATATATCTCCTACACAATGGGCAAAATAGCAAAAATATAAATCAATAAAGATGAGTAAGGTTGACGAAAGAAAACAGTTCCTCTATTCTTGTTGTTTATTCTAATATTTACCTACTACTATTTGTATTTTTCATGGAATATAGAAAGAGAAAAGAAAGAAATAAGACCTTATCTTTTCCATTGATATCAGCCTTCACAAGCTTTGAGTAAAATTCTTTGTGAACCTTGCCCTCCTTTAGGGTTTCAATGTCATCAATGTAGGCAACACGAAGAGCTTCATTTCTAATAAAAAGCATTTTGATTAAAAAATTACAAACACAAAATAGGATCTGAAGCACAAAAAATTTGCTACTTAGCAAATAGATTTCCCCAGTAAGAGTTAATACAATACTCCTTTTATGGGAGATTCAGTAGGGAAAAAAAGACCAGCAGCACACCTTTGCATAAGCAATGCAATATCAGAAGCCTCAGGTTTTTGTTGTTCTCTTTGTCTTCCATATATCTGACACGTCACAACATATGTAAATTTAAGATCTGCCTGCGCACGTGCTTCAGGAGATAATTCGAAACCCCGAGTATCAGTAGCATCAGTACTAGGAATTGCAGCTTCCAAATCTGAAATTTCTCGTATTGTTAGATAATGCAATTTCAGCAGGAGGGACTAGACAAAGATAAAATGATAATTCTGACCTCCATTAGTTCCTCTTTCTAAATAAGTCTGGAGCATAAGAGCCTTCCGATAGTACATCATTCCACGAACTGCAAAAAATATCCTACAGTTTAGTCTATATATCTATATTTACAACTACATAAAGTAAAAGGATGGATAATGGAGACATATCTTTTGACAACAACGTCTCATACTTCTAGTAAATATCTAAATTGCTATTAGTATCTACATATCATATTTTAAAATTGAGTCCACTGAAAAAAATCTAAGAAATTAGAAAAATGACACTAATGGTTGAGAACAAGTCACTAATTTGATGCTTGACTTTATTTAATACTACCTAAATTATTTCTTGTTTTTATAGATAAGATAAGAACTAAGAAGTATTCTTGTAAAAAAAAAATTTGTCCGATCCACCTTGTATGCACCTGTAGCGCCTGACCCGACAATATTTGGATGTCAAGGAAACCCGTAAGAAATTATTTTCTAGATAGTTCGCCACCATAGATTTGTAAATTATCACAATGCTTGGACAAACTCAGCTATTTAAAAAACAAATAAAATTTATAATATGATTAAATAAAACGAAAAGATAACTAACGATAACGATAACGTGCAACCTTCATGTAGCAACTAATGATCTTTGAAACATAATATGGATATCTAAATTTCATCTAGCTACACAACCCACAAAATTTTAGGCAAGCCAATAAATAATTTGATGGACAAGTATTAAACCTCAAGATAGATAAATATTTACCAGTTCTTGCTAATGTCTGTCCCCGATATGAGGCCCAAAATCGTAGTGCAAGGATATCATTAGAATTATCAAACGATTCTGGGTCAACTTCATTCTCATCTCGGCCAATTCGAGCAAGAAAGTTCTTCCATTCATCTATAATGAGTTTTTTTAGTTAGCATGGAAAGTAGGAAGAAAGAGTAGAAATGAGGACGAAAGAAAGGGTCAGCAAGAACACATAAACCTAAAGAGAAAGTAGTGACGAAAGTGAATGAATGATTCGTGAATCCACTAAAACGATACATTAAATTACAAATTTCATTCACATTTATTAAATCCTTAAACTATTAAAAAAACAAGGTTAAAAATACCATTCCGGCCCCTACAATTAGAGTTTTGTTCCATTTTGGTCCAGTCCAAATCTAATTTTAGTCTCTAAACCTTGAAGTTTGTTCCATTTTGGTCATTTGACTATGAAATTTGTTCCATTTTGGTCCTTGAACTTTCAAATGTTCAATTTTAGACCGTAGACTTAAAAAAAAAAAGGTCCTTGCAGGAAATTTTTGTTAATATTTCTTAAAAACATTACCATATTTCTATATAGAAATATGTTCACATATTTTCTTTACTTGTATTGAAATTATTAACATTAACCAATTTCCATTAATATTAACTTCAAATTTATCTTAGGACCAATTTTAAACTTTTTTTTAAGTCTAACGACTAAAATCGAACATTTTAAAGTTCAAGAACCAAAATGTAACAAACTTGAAAGTCTAAGCATTAAAATTAATTTTAAAAATCTAGCTACTAAAATGGAATGAAGTTCAAAGTCTATGACCAAAATGGTATTTTAACCCCAAAAAAATATATTTACATCTATTAACCAAACTAATATATGATCAAGTCTCTGAGAACAAAGATAGTATAGACTACAGAGTTTCACATTCTCTCCCACTCGCAATCTTACGTTGTCTAGAATAAAAGATAACCTTAACGGCAACAAAGCTAGAAATATATACAAACTCTTGGCAACAACTTTTTGGCTCATCAAGTTTGTTATGCCGTTGGTCCTTTCTCTATCCTATTTGCCTCGCATATTTCTTTGGAGGACTATCATGAATGATAGTGTTTAGGGATAATAGAGGTCATATTCAAATGTTTGGCTCTCATTAGATTCTTTATTTCTCTTTGGGCCTCCATTAATAATTTTTTTTGTAATTATTCTTTAGGTGTGGTTTTACTTGACCAGATACGGTCTTTCTACGTTCCTCACTGATTTGGTTTTCAGGATCCTTTTTGTATGCCCACTTTCTTTCTACTTTCATTCTGTTCTCAATGAAAGTTTAGATCATTATACAAAAATGTTTGAACTTTGGACACCGGTTTTCAAAGATTTTTGTAGCTATTCCTCAGGTTGTATTACTAGGAATTGAAGCTCTTTTCTATATAGTTAGTGGCTAGGCTCTGTTGATGTGGGCTCTCTTTATGCTCGTGGTCCTTTTATTTTGACTTATTTCCTTACTTCTTCATGAAAGCTAGGTTTCTCATACAAAACAAAATGCCAATGTAAAATTCATATGAAATACCTGGATAAATTTTTTGCAAGTAAAACAAAGTTGTTATGCCATCCTCATTTTTCTTCAGCAGTTCCCCCATACTATAGAGCACCGTCTCAGAATAATATGGAGTAAATACACTACATTGAAACATATTGGACTAAATACAAGGAAAAGACGAAAGAAGAAAGTTTATTATCACACCAATAGAAGATAAGAACAAAAGATGCCTAGAAAAAAGTAACACCTGAAGGAAAGCATCTGACGAACAGGTATTGTAGTAGGCATCGCCATGAAAAGTGAATTTGTAAAGAATTGCAGTCTACGCCTGGCCTCAAGATTAACTGGAATATTTGACGCTGAATCTTTAATGGTTAACAGCGAATGCAATCTTTTCACTTGCGACTTCTGCCGGATGGTAGCCAACAGTTAAATCTCATAAAATAACAAAAGCATCAAGAAGTACGAGGAATTCAAAAAAGAAATACCATTTCTGGATCTTTGGGCCAATTTAACTTTGTAAACAGGCGACCTTCATTTCTGGCTTTTACCAATATGTCCCATGTTTCATAGTGCCCCCTACAAAAATGCAGCATCAATATATGTCAAAAAATAAATCAAGATACAAGTACCTCAAACAACTAGCAAGTAGTTTCAGACCTCTTGTCACCAAAAAGGATATCATGGTGCACAACATCATACAAATCTTGAACAGCCTTAACAGCACCTTTTTCCAACTCCGGTGTTTCTGTCTCTTTCTGTATAATGTCATAATAAAAGTTAAAATACAAATAAATAAGTAAAATATGAAACATATTTGACCAATTATCGACATCCATTTCTCATATCAAAGGAATTTATTCAGAAAACCAATCAATGATTAAAATAAGAGTTTCCTTGATTAGAGAAATAGATAAAAAGTAGATCCTATCAAAGGGAATAACAAAAAAACAAAGTCTCGAAATACATAAAAGGGTCGATAAATCATAGTTACAAAAAAGAGTGGAGAAAGTATGCTGAACTGTAGATGTATGAAATAGATACAAAAGAAAGGCCTTATTTTTCATAATTACAGAAAATATCTCCAATGATATAAAAAGGTTGATGGACCATAGTTATAAAATGTCGGAGATAAATTGCTCCAAGAAATACATAAAAAGTAGATCCTATCAAGGGAATAACAAAAAACCAAAGTCTCGAAATACATAAAAGGGTCGATAAATCATAGTTACAAAAAAAAGTGGAGAAAGTATGCTGAACTGTAGATGTATGAAATAGATACAAAAGAAAGGCCTTATTTGTCATAATTACAGAAAATATCTCCAATGATATAAAAAGGTTGATGGACCATAGTTATAAAATGCCGGAGATAAATTGCTCCAAGAAATTGCTAAGTAAGTAGATTCTATGACCCCAACCATTTCTTTCAAGCCAAAGATTTGATAAGAAACCATAGATGATAACCTGGCCCAACGAATCAATGACTGCTTAGCATGTTGCAAATGTACAAAGGTTTAATTTGAAACTAATCCTAACGAATAAAGCAAACAGTAATTTGGGAGAAAAAAGACACTAACCAAGCAACAAAAAACTCCTAGTATAGAGCACGTAGAGCCTGCCTAAGGCACTAAAATGTAAACTTTTGGAAATTTTCTTCCATAAAGAACACTTCAACTATCCAAGCGATCCATGTCAAAATTATCTATGTTATAGTATCTGTACTCAATGTATGTGACCAAGCTCCTTAGAAAAGAAATTAGCGATAAAAAAATAGTTAGAATCACATGATCCAGTTCAAAATTTTGTAGTTCAATAACTTCTAAACTACTTATACTAACCAGAATACCCATTAGCGCAGTTACTCGTGTAATCACAAGTGGCAGCTTATTTAGCTGGACGTTATTTGGAATAGATTTGCCAGCTATACTATCTTGAATGTCTTCAAATACCCTTTCAACCCTGAAAAAGGTGCACACAGTTAAAAATGTTTAGGGATTAGGGGGGATTCATACCAACATCATGGTTGAGAATACATATCAATTACGTCTGAGCTAAGCTCATGTTAACAGTTAAAGTAGGTTATTTTTTCAACAATTTAATTTGTAAGCATCATATCGCTTTTGGTAAAGAAATATATGAAAAAGGCAACATTAAAACATGTTTTTTTCTTCTATTCTAGTCAATTGCAGAGTAACCTCCTCTTTATAGTTTTAATGCTCTCCACAACATTCCTCTTTTTGGTAAGTAAAGTCGAGGTTTGCATATATCTCATTATTGAGCTTATAAAAAGGATAAAGACAAGACAATATGGAGAAAACAAGGTAATTACCACATCCTTCCTTCCCCAACTAGTAATTCTGTTAAGATAAGCTTAATTGAATGGTAACATTCCTGTACTGCATATTGCATATAGTCATCTCTTGAAATACGCTCCCACAGCTCTTCTTGTGAATCACGTCTCTCAATGGCAATATCCTTGGCTAGAAATATCTACAGTTTTATAACCACAATAAAAAAGTTGCACAGAATTGGAATTCAGTCAGTTAAAACATCCTATAACAAGTGTTAGCTGACCTTGCTGGCAAGAAGAAAAAGGGGCCACTGAACCAGGGGAAGATTACCCTTGTTTTTAGGCAATTGAAGCAACTCCATTTCCCTACAAAACGAGAAGAATTTTATATTAAAGAAAAAAAAAAAGAAATCAAGGCAATAAAAATAATCTAAAATTTTAAAACATCAAGAACACCAGATAAGAGAAAGTGACTGGCATATGACAGCAAGAATCTCTAGACAATATACTCACAAGTTTGTAACATAATCTTCTTCCCGTAAACTTGCTATGATTTCATTCCAGAAGGGAGAAAATCGAGCAGCATCGAACTTGTTTTTCTCAACATCCTTGACATAAAAAGCATAATATAGTTGAAATAATTTGCAAGAACACTATTCATAAATCACAAGAAAAACAATGCTTCTACACACTCAAGATAAGATTCCGACAAGCAAAAATATTGCCTAAATAGAGGTTGATATACTTCAAGCAAGACACGTCATGAGGAAGAACATTTACAATATAAAGCTTCATGAGGAGGAAGAACTGAAGAAAAGGGTTTCAGGGTAACACAGAAAAACCAAACCGAAGAGCTTCATTTATGATTATTTAGGGGTCATCAAGGATAGTGGTATTTTCATGTAATTTTAATGCACCCTTCTTTTGGGCTTCAACTATTGTGTATTTTCAAGCGCCAACTTGAAAGCTCATACACAATAGTTAGAGTATTTAGTTGTAACTTAACTTGGTTTATTTTAAACACTATTCTAGTTAGGTTAGTTTAGAGGCTTGGTTTAACACTATTCTAGTTAGGTTAGCTTAGAGGTTTTTCTTTCCAAGGCTATTTAAAAGTAAGCCATAATTTGTACGTTTGAGATGTTGGATTTTACATGGATGAATGAAGGAGCCTTTTGAGTCTTTTTTTCTTTTTCTTCTTTTGCTCCAAACTATGAGCATTTGAGCATTTTGTTGCTTTAGATCATGTATGCCCTAGAACTTCAAGCTTGATTGGTCTCAAAATTGTGGAGAGTTTCAACTTTGGATTTCTTTTTAAATAAGGTAACCATGCCCGTCCCTAGACCAGGTACCGGAAACATCGAAAGAGTAATGTCACAGGGAAGACTTAAACTCGGAACCTTGAGGGGAGCATACCCTCAAAGCCCAAGTCTTCAACCACTGCGCCACCCCTTGGGGACAAGTTTCAACTTTGGATTGAGAGCAAATTTTCCTTTTCAAAGGCTTAGTCCTTTCTTCTTCCCCTTGAGTGATAATTTATGTACTAGGTGTTACCATGTGTGTTTAAGAGGTATTTATTCTTATAAGGGAGGATTCTTTAAACCACTTGAGGTAAGGTTGAGTACATGTACACCATTTGGTATAAAGCTTTCTCGATGTCTTTGATTATCCTCTGGCATTAGCTTCCTTTCATCTATCAATGAAAATATTGTTCTTGCTAAAAAAACATATCATCTAATAAGCAATGACGTTGTAGTTTGGCTAGCATGTCAATGTCCAACATGTGTCTGATAGGGATGCTCGACTACTTGTTGAACACATTGAAAATTTATTGGCACAATGATGTGTTAGACACTTATCATGCAAAGTCTATATAGGTGCTCAATTGGTTAACATGTATAAAAATGCTAGATTTTTTATAGGACTGCAAACATCTTCATTGATAAAATGAAAGTGTAGGAGAAGTCAAGTTCTAGGCCTTTTTTACAAATAAATAATATGGAAAATAAAAACAAGTTTGTAGTCTAGATAAAAAAACATATCATCTAAGAAGCAATGACATTGTAGTTTGGCTAGCATGTCAATGTCCGACATGTGTCTAACACTGGGATGTTCAGCTACTTGTTGAACACATAGTAAATTTATTGGCACAATGATGTGTTAGACACTTATCGTACAAAGAATATGGGTGCAACATTTGTAAAAATGTATAAAAAATGCTAGATTTTTTTATAGGACGGCAAACATCTTCAATGAAAGTGTAGGAGAAGTCCGGTTCTAGGCCTTTTTACAAATAAATAATACGGAAAATAGAAACAAGTTTGCAGTCTTGTGGTGTAGTAATCGGCGTCAAGTGGTGTAGTATGTGGATAAGACTTGGGGCCCATCGCAATCAGATCAGCGATAGAATAAGGGTTTGTCACAAAAGCTTTAGAATGAGCACTACCCTGTTCACTTCTTTAGTCGAGAAGACGATGGTGGAGAAGTGGAGAACAAAGTCACTGGGAAAAAGTGCTTCTAGGCAGAGAACTCAATAGGATCTCCTACACACAAACTGAACCTCGTGTTTAACACTCAATGCACATTGATCAAAACCATGTTGCCATAAGTCGATACCATGGGGAAATATTGTTGCTCGGACTATTTTCACCGCACACCAATGTTTAAAAGACTTAAGGCGGCCTTGAGGCATTTTCTCCTGATGAGGCAAGGCGTAAGCCTCGAGGCGGTTTGAGGCGTAAGCCTCATTTTAAAGATAAAAAATATATTTAAATCATAAAAATTAAAACCTTTTATATTCATAACTTTGTAATACTTCTTAAAAGTAGACAAAACTATAAAATTTAATCAACTTTATAAAAAAAAATCTCAATAGTGTATTAAAATTTTGTTAACAGTAATCTAAAGATTATGTATCCACCAATTCTCCATCATCCAATGTCAATACCCCTTCATTTGTTTTCATAGCATTTCCAACCATCTTTTTCCAACCCTCACTATGAAAGGAAAAATAAGAAGATACTAAGTTACAACTACATAATATTTTTTCTGGAAACAATAGAATAATAATAACACACTTTAAATAATTAAGCAAGGAAAATAGGTAGTAGTTTTCCATAAAAAGAAAAAGAAGAAGATTATCATAAAAAATATAATATAATAAGTATAACAAGTTCCAAAATGAGCCATAGCTCATAACAATAATTATAAAAAAACATGAAAAAATAGAAACAATAACTCATAAGAATTATATAAGAATATATACTTTATAATTAAAACTCAAACAAAATAGAAAAAAACAAAGAAGGGATGAAAGGAAAATGTGTAAACATCCCTTGGTAAAAAAAATAAATGTAATAATGTATTAAAAAAATAAAGAAACAAAAAAAGACAATAAAGCACTGTTTAACTAAGTGAATAATTAAAAAAAGTTGAATACTCAATAAATAGAAGAAAGAAATAAATAAAATCCACCCACCTCAATTTGTGTTGTCAAAGGGAAAAAGAGATTGATGTTCTTTTTTGTTTCTCTGATAAAGATAATTGATAACGATTTCCTAACTTTAAATTTACAAATTAGCAAACAAGAGGTTAAAAATCAATTTAAACAAAAGGCGTGTACCCTTTGCCTTTGAGGCTTTAGCCTTGAGGAGTAAGCCACTCTCCAAAGAGGCGTAAGCCTCATTTTCTACTCTCAAAGCATAAGCCTTGAGACTTTTTCTTGCCGCCTCAGACGCTTTATGAAACATTGCCGCACACAACGAGCATTTGACGACCAACCAAACCATATCAGAGCAACAACATGTTACCACGTTATCGGATTGGACTGGTGCTTCTGTAACTTGCCAGAAGCAAACCATATTAGAGATCCAGCCCACAAATGACTAAGATCCAGACCCTAGAACCTCGATCAATCTCTGTGAAACCCAGCTGGAAAACCCAAAATCAATGGAAGAAACTCAGGAGAAGTGACAATCGAAGAAGCCCACACGAGCCGGATCAAGTGTGTTTGCGCTTGTGTGTGCAAGAGGATCTAGATCTGCCGTCGTCGGTCCGCAAAACTCTAGATCTAGATGAGAGGCGCACACCACCCAGCTACCATCATTGGATCTGTAGTGCACGTCTGCCGACGCATGAAATCGAATAAAAAAATGTGGTAGATCTAGACGTGAGGAGCATGGCGCCCTTGAATTGCATTCGTCACAAGATAAGCTAGCCTGAACTGTGGAACAGGATGGATCGAGTAGAGAGAGACCAAAATGATGATAATGTAATGGCACACTATGATGAAAGACTTTAAGGAATGCATATTTTAATAAATGTATCCTTGTCGTGCTCTATGTCCTAGATATTTTTGGAGAAAGAAAATGTCACAATGTCTTCGTGTCACATCTATACAGATGCTTATTAGCCTACATCTACCCCATCCAGCTACACATGCTTAAAAGCTTCTTTCTTTCCAAGTCTCTAAACCTACCAACGAAGCATACTTTTGAACTACCATAGCATTTCTAAGCCTAACGCATGCATACACTAGTTTTCTGGAAGCATATCCTAGGCTGACATGAGAAAAGCTTTCCATTTCAGATACTTTTTAGAAACAAGGGTAACCACACCCGTCCCTAAGCCAAGCACCAAAGACATAGAAGGAGTAGTGTCACAAGTGAGTTTCGAACCCGGGACCTTAAGGGGAGCATACCCTCAAAGCCCAAGTCTTCAATTACTGTGCCACCCCTTGGGGGCTCCATTTCAGATGCTTGTAAGACTACCCAATTGAGGTGTCGGATCTTATAAATTTGTGTTTTCCCCCTTTCAAGCACTTCAAGCATTGTTGAGGCGTGATGGTAAATAATAATATGAGTATACCTCAACTTATTTTATAAGAAGCCATCAAAAATTCATTCAAATGAGTAAAAAGGCAAACAAACTAGAAGCTAGGGAAAGAGAAACAGGTGATCAGAGTTTGAATAGACCCTAATTTGTTTAGTATACCTCAAATTCTTAATAGATGAACAAGAGTTTGGACAGGTCAGAAAGATCTTTTCCTAAGTTCAATTCAAAACGCTAAAAAAGAATGCTTCAAACTTCAAGGAAGAAAATTATATCTCAGAGGCCAGCAATAGCAATAGTAAATCAAGCATATTTTTGGAGCAAGGATTCAATAGGAGAAGCCCACCTGACTTGAATACCGATTTCGAATTCTGCAAAAGATGTATTAAGAGATAAGATAAACAGAGAGAAACTTTTTTTAACAGAAAAATGTAGTTTAGATTGCCATCGTATGAGAAATACCCAAACCTGTCTTTGAGAGGAACATGTAAAGTATCCATAAAAGCTCCAGGGAACTGCTCAAACAGTTTATGAAGGGATTCCAATGATCTAATCTGAAGGTAACAAAAAAAGAAGAAAACAAAAAAAACAAGTTGAGAAGTGAGAAAAGGGGAAAACTTGAACTCAAATACTGTACTAAAAGTCTAAAAGCAATACTTTCACATGTTCAAGCATGTACTGACTTGTTAGATTTAAAACCAATCCTCGGAATAGTTTCATCACATCAACAAAACAAATTGTTGGATATTCCCATTTATTCCTATAATATTTATTTCCTTACTTATTTGATTAGTATCTTAAAGAATATTGGAACACTCCCATGATGTAACCTTTGAGAGTGTTCCACCAAGTGTTTTACTGCTTGCCAAATTTCCTCCTTGTAAACGGTTATTCCAATTGACGAGATGCATCACTAAATAATAATTGGAAAATAAATATAAACTTATAATATTTCATAATCAATCAAACTAAATAGTTTTTTTTTTGTTAGGGTACAATAAGTATAATAATTGTGTTTTCTTTCTTATCCCTTTGTTCCCATTCTCTCTGAGAAACATGGCCCTTAAATTTTAATTTTGTCTAATTGATGATCAGTTATGGTTGGATTTGGATTTTTTTATGACCAACTTTGGTATTTTTCTAGCTGGATTTATGTTATTTTAATTATTCTAATATTTAGCATTTATGTGATTTATTTTCCATTTTCATTCAAATGTCTAATTTGGTTAGAAGAAGAGTATTATATTTAAAACTTACTCAACCATCATGCAGTGGTCTAGGGGTCAAGATGACTTTAAGTAACTAAGAGGTGATGGATTCAATCCATGGTCAACCGTGGCCACCTACCTAAAATTTAATTTCTTACCGGTTTTCTTGGCATCTAAATATTGTAGGATCAGACAGTATGTCACGTGAAAATAGTGGAGGCGAGCGTAAGCTGACCCGAATAATTATGGATATCAAGAAAAAAAACTTACTCAAATTAAGATTTACAAGACATGGAAACAATGGTTAAAAATAAATATCTTTCTAAAATATATGATATCAAGAATAAAGAAATGTATAAACTTCATAAGAATTGACCAGTACCTCTCCAAGACGATCTCTTGCCCCAATTAAGAAACTCCAAATGGCAGATATAATAGTATAGAACACATGAACGTCCAAGACGTAAATCTACAACCATCAATTAAATAGAGAAAAGTAAATGTACAGCCATTATAGGCATACGAAATATAAATTAATTAGAGTCCCCCCAACCAAACGATGGCTATATACAGCTATTAATTGTCAAACATATATGATATTCAGAAACAAGATCACAACAAAATGACTTGTCTCTGTTTATCATAACTGATTTATATTAAACTGGCCTAATGATCAAAAGTGTCATAAGCACCTAAGAGGTGATCGGTTCAATCTATAGTGACCACCTACCTAAGAAATAATCCCAGCATGTTTCCTTGTCATCTAAATATTGTAAGGTTAGGCGATATGTCCCGTGAGAATAGTCGAGATATACATAAGCTGGCCCAAAAACTCACGGATATAAAGAAAAAAAATGATTTATATCAGCTTATTGACAACAACAAAATAACAAATTGACCTAAATCAGCTCATTGGTTAAAAATATATATCTTTAAAATTCTACTCAAAATAAGACAATAAAAATGATGGCTACAAAAAAGAAAGTTTTACCCGTTTTTTGTTGGATAGGAAACAAATTTTTTTTATTGATATATGGATGTATTACAATAAGTCCTTCAATAAGTAGAAAAATCCAAGGCCAATTTAGAGGGCAAAACATGAATTGATAAAACTAGTGTTTTAAAAAGCGCAAGGTGCACTAAGGCGAAATGATCTTCTGGAGCCTGAGCCACAAGGCGCACCAAAAGACAAGGTTTTTTTTACTTAAGTCGCACTATATAAAAAAACAAAAAATTTATATATGTGTGTGTATACACAATAAAAACACTTTTCATGGACATAATGAAGTTTTAAGCAAGAATAATATATAAAACATACATAATATTCAACTATCAACCTTCGCGTGCTTTGAATGACCTAGTTCAGGGATCTAAAACACAAAAAGTGTAAAGGAAATAAAAAAGCACACAAGTAGCGCGCCTTTTGGCGCCCAGAGCTTAACATAAGGCGTCATAAGGCACACGCCTTATTCCACGCGCCTCGCCTAAGACAAGCAAGACACTAGAGGTGGGACTTGATCCCAGGCGCGCCTAGGCACACCTTTTAAAACACGGGATAAAACCATTACAACCATACAAGGAAGATCGAAAGAGTGGAAGATAAGATGTATCTAGCATGCCTAGGAGAAAGATCCTGTAAATTCGAAAGACAGCCATGAAACAGAGAAAGAAACCAATACAATGGTTGATGGAGACAATTTTATAGGGGTCGATGAAAGACCTTAGTGCGTTAATTCCGAAGAAAGTGTGGACGCTTTGACTTATTCAAGGATGATATCCAAAACCGACCAGCTAAATCGAACCAGTACAAATAAGACAAATCAGCTTGGTGTAGTGAATCGACCAGATCAGTTCGAGTTAGAGCGTATTGTGCTAAACCGAATCGGTTTGTGAGTCGAGCGAATCCACGAACTAGGGCTTCCCCATCTTTCTCATCCTCAAATCTCTATTGCCGCCCTCAGTATCCAAGGAGAAAGTGACCTTGTGAGTGATAATGAGAGGGATAAACGCACAATACCCAAGGAATACCTTAACCTTCACTAAGAATCAAACTTTTTTTTCTTTCTGGCTATCTTTATTCTAGCTCATCTTAAATAAAGCAGGTTTCTCATTTTTATTTTGAAATCACATTATCAATTGTGCAAATAAGACAACCCATAGTATGGTTCTAAAGATCAACATTTTACATAAATAATAAAAAAGGTAATTGATAATTGAATAGAACATATCAGTTTATAAATCAAAATGTATGGTTAAACTTACAGCAACTACTGGGGCCCATAAGCTAAGAATTGTCAAAGCATTATGATTATCTGCAAATATGGCATAAGATACCAAAAATCAGACTACATAGAGGGAAGAATAATCTAAACAGCCTAAAAGCTAATCGTCATAAATAAATTTTTCATAGATTTATGAAAGGTTTCTATTCATCAAAAGATTAAAAATATAAATTAATGAGAATAAATACAAATGTCGAAGAAACTTTTCCTTCGGTAGAGGACATCTCCCAATCACCATAAATACAAATGGAAGAGAATGAAAAGATGTTCGTTCTAGTTGATACTTATTGACGAGATTGGTAGCAACCCACCTCAAAAGGCCTAGCTCGTGAGGTAAACCTTGGAACCCTAAGCCTACTTGTAGAGAAATTGACCAAGAAACCCAAGGGTATTTTAGTAACTTGGCCTTTGGAGTCAAATTGTAAAATAACCTCAAATGGGGCAATTTAAGCAATTTACCTATGCTTATCTTTAATGTGTCTTTATAAATATATTACCTTGATTTTAGAGCTTTTCCAAGCAAGTTGGAGTGGCCACCTCTCAAACCACAAGAAGCTCTCTCTCTCATTTCAAGAACTTTTTCTCCGTGTTTCCAAGCACCACCCCGATGTTGGAGGGCCTCCCTTGACCAAGTAATCCCTCATCGAGCCCCACCATTTTTTGTGCGTGTCCTAGTGCTAGCTAAGCAACGACCGCGTCGAAAACCAACTAAGGCGTGAGCTTCCAACTGCGTGTCATGAGAGGGCGTTACCCAAGCACCAAGTTGTGTTTTTTGCTGCCAGTGAAGGGGAAGATAGCATGTTGTTGTCGAGGCTAGCGAAGGGCAATCATTGGATATCGTCAATCATGCAAATTATGGTTTGTGAACACACCAGTTTTGTGGTTGTTCATGGGTCACCTCCAAGAAAGGTGAGCGAGGTGTTGTGCCCAGTCTGTGCAGCAGATTGCGTGGCACGACAATATTAGAAATGCCAAACCGTTGTCGAGTCTAGTTGAACCATACCAAGTTGGTCTAGCTGAACCGGACCGAGCGCAGTTTGAATGAACTGCCTAGCAATTGCCAAGTGTGTTTTGGTAACTTTTGAATCACGTGATGCTATTTGTTGTTAGTATAGTCTCGATTGTAACTGTTGGTTGTTTTTAGATCTAGAGGCTTACGACGTTGTGTTTGGGCTAGAGTTTGAGCACCTAGGGTCTAACATAGGTCAGATGGCTTGCCTTGAGCACTAGTAGTATTGCTCGGGTAGCACAAGTGAGGACCTTATGAGCTCATTATGGCCCAATGTTGCTTATTGATTCCCACTTACTAGAGTGCTCTGCCTTAACCTAGTTGTAGTTGGGTGAAGGCTTTGTAGTCTTACTACTCTTATGGTGTTGTCACGAGGAAAAGGCTTATGATTTTCGTGTGCTTTTGGTTTATATGCATGTTGCACCTAGCTTAAGTGATCCTTACTAAGTTTCACGACTCACCCTTCTTTTTTTCTGTGGATTTCACCCCAAGATGTTGGACTGCATCAGGATGGCTGACTAGGTGGCTAATGTGAACCATGGGAATGTGTTTGTTGTCTCCTCTTTTTTTTGCTTAGCGTAGGCTTTATCTTTGTATGAACGATTTCATTATATAGACATACTGATCCAGAAATTAATTTCATTGCGATAAAAAATTAAATAAATAAATCAACAACAACATAGGATACTCATAAATCAACCATAAAAATAAAGACAACAAAAAATAAACCATACTAAACTAAGAAGCAGCTATAATCTAAAAGAATAAAACTTGTTGAATTTACAAGACTACAATATATAGACTTTTTCTCCCCTTTCCCTCAGTGCCAATTCTGATGGAGTTTCCTAGGTATACGAGTTCTTCCTCCATGATGTGTAGTGATAATTTCAAGCCTAGGATTGAGAAGATTTGTTTGGTTGTATATCAAAGTGAGAGACAATTATGAGTGTGGAACCAACAAGATAGGACAACTGGGTGCAAAACTCTATCTCGAGACATGAGAAAAGGTTTTCGAAAAAGGGAGAAAGAAGATTTCAAAAATTATTTTGTCTTTCGAAGGGTTATACAACATTACAATGAGAACCACATCATCTATATAGCATGCTCATATAACTTGGTAGGAAGGAAGCTTCAAGAAGTCATACCCCCCCTATAGTACATTATGGGCCATTTTTTATGTGGCTAGCTTGCATGTCAAAATGGCGAGGAGACATACGCCGACAAAACTATAAGGAAATGACAACTACAACGAAAGTAAATCCTATACTATAAAAGCATGATAAAAAGGGGTTGACTCAGTTGGGAAAGGCGAGGCGCGATTAATAAGGCGCACGCCTTATGGCACCTTACGTGAAGCCTCAGGCGCCAAAAGTCGCATGCCTTGTGGGCTTTTGTGTTTCCTTAGGATTTTTTAGGGTTTATGCCTCAAGACAACCGATTCAAGACATTCGAAGCACAAGAAACTGATTCAAGACATTTCAATACCTTAAATAACTTAATTCTTCAACTCACAAAGACAACATTCGCTTAAAATGAAACGTTAGTAGTTGAATCTTATGTCTGTTTTGTATAGATTCTTGGTTAAACTTCATTTCTATCCATGAAATGAACGGTTAATAGTTAAATTCAATGTATGTTTTATATATTATTTTTTGTTAAAACTTCATTTATGTCTATGAGAATGTTTTTATTGTCAATGTTTTCAAAGGCTTAAGGGCGGCCTCGAGGCGTTTTCTTCGAGAGAGGCGAGGCGTAAGCCTCGAGGCGGTATGAGGCGTAAGCCTCATTTTAGATTAAAAAATAAAATAAAATCATAAAATATAAAACCTTTTGTATATATAATACTTTACTACTTCTTAAAACTTGGAAAAAAAATTCAATAAAAATGTATAAAAAAAAATATATATATATATATATAATATACAAGTATAATAGAAAAGAAGATAGTAAATAGCTATTCTAAGATATGATAGAATTCATAATAAGATATCTAATCTAATAATAAACAAAAACAAATTAGAGTAATTCATGGACTATTCTAGGCAATAAAAGTAATAATAAAACATAAAAGAAACTTTAAAAAATAAAACAAATAACATAATTATACAAATTTATTAATAATATCTTATTTGATAATAAGAAAAAAACATTAAATAAATAGAAAAAAAAAATTTAAGCAATAAAAACAATAGATTTAAAAGAATGTTATGAGCAAATTGCCTTGAGCCACACACACGTCAGTAAAAATGTAATTTAAATAGTATTTTAGTCCTTTCTTTTCAAATTTCTATGTATATGTCATTTCATCAAACCTTTTTGCCCTTCATATTAATTGTTCTTTAATACTACTTCTTCCCTCCATTTCTCATTCTTCATTATCTCTTTCTTCTCCAAAGTTCTTAACTTTGTTCTTCTTCTCCGATGGGTTTCAGGTTAGTGTTCTTCGATATTTTTTTTTTTACGAATTGTTGCTCGAGAAGGTAAAAAATCGAGGCTTACGCCTTTAAGCCTCAGAGGCGGAAGCTCCAAGGCGTACGCCTTTGTTCATAGAGGCGTAAGCCTCATTTCTCACCCTCAAAGCGTAAGCCTCAAGGCATTTCAGTTCCACCTAGGCATTTCTCACCCTTAAAACATTGTTTATTGTGTATACACACGTATATATAAAAAAAATTCGTGTTTATTTATATAGTGCGCCTTATGTAAAAAAGCCCACGCCTTTTAGTGCGCCTTGCACTTCAGGCCCCAAAAGTCCATTGTGCCTTGGGCTTTTAAAAACACTTATCCTTAGGACCTTAGCCTTTCGAGAGGACTAATTCTCTCCCACCTAAGTCTTTGCCAAGACAATGCCTAATATTTTTCCTTTTGTCCCAAAGAGGTTGCACAAGTGATTGAAGACTTAAGGTTTTGAAGGTGTGCTCCCCTCAAGGTCTCAGATTCAAAACTCACCTGTGACATTAACTTGTAGACACCTCCCATGTCTCCATTCCTTTGATGTCTCTCGATGCCTGGCCCAGGGACAAGCATGGTTACCCCGAGTATAGTGGAGCGAATTCGATTTTTCGATTTAAAAAAAAATAGTTTTCCTTCCTTCCATAGATCTTAAAACTCCTATTTATACTAAAACTTCTTAAGTGCTAATTACTATTCTACCGTTACATGTATTATACTAATATTCTTATCCTACCCTTGGTTCCTATCAATTTAAACATTGCAAATTCTATTGCTTCTTTATAGCCATCATGAATGCCAAAGCCTCCGGTCTCGGTTTATTGCGATTAAAGCTACATTCTTCAAGCTTAGATTTAAAGAATGGATGGATTTTTTAAGATAAATTATGAATTAGTGTCAATTGTTTCGCCTTCATTCATCATCCTTGTGCCTCTTTCAAAATCTACCAAGAGATTTCTCTATTTGTCATCAAATTTATTTGCCTCGTCTTCATTATTCCATTTTACATTTTACCTATTTTCGTTTTTCATTATTCTTTCCTCTTTGAAGGTTGTATTTTAGAACGATAGTAGGCCTGATGCTTCCACCAAATCACACTATCAATGAGAAGTCGTGTTCTTGTTAAAAAAAATACAAACAATAGTCGGCATGATGTTTATAATCACAAAAGCTAAATGATTTTACAAAAAAAGACAGACATGTGGCCTACGAATTGAAATGAAATGAAACGAAATAACTCACTTACTTTTAGACACAAAATCATGCCACGAATATCTTATATCTTTCATATTTATAATAAGCTTGGTAGGTGCAACAAGAGGCTTGATCTGCAAGAGACAAGTCAAATCCTTAGTTTCCATGCCTAGAAATATATATCATTGCATAGGAGTTTAAATATATATATATATATATCATTGCATAAACACCACTATTAACCTGAAGAAAATAGGCAAATGAGAATTTTCCACCAAGAATGATAACCCACAAAAGCATGTACCTGCAAAATGAGATTGAGAATTACTCATGTACTAAACAAAATTCCATTACTCCATAATATTAAGCAGTTAAGAAAGCGTCAGCCTAGAAAAGAGATAATTTGGGGGGCGGGGGAAGAAGATGCATGTAAAATTCAAATAACACACCAGTGGATAAATAAGATCAAAGAACTTTCATATACTTACTTGATAAAATCTGTAGTCCTCTCATACATCCCACGTCCAACATAGTACCGTTCCTAACAAATTAAATTTTACAAAATAATGTTTAAACTGAAATTGAGAAGGCCACACAACACAAGAAGAAAAGTACAAAATAAAGAAAGCATAAGAGGCGAAACCTGTCGCATCCACTTGATAAAGCGAACAAGAGACCACCGATCACATTGATTTGTTAAGAGATGACAAGCAGGTATACGCATAAGGATACTGAGAAAAAGCTGCATACCGCCATATATTCCAATCACAATCACATATAGTCTAAACATCACCCTTTCTGCATTAGGTTTACTACCTTCCTGAAGAGCTTTCCTGCAAGAGAAGAGATTTTAAAAAAATAACACTAAACACATCTGGTAAAAAAAGTTGATAACAAGAAAATAAAAGCCACGGAATACATACACGTAAAGAAATGTTATCGAAGCGGAAGCAATACTGAACCAAAGGAAACGGAGAAAAATTCGAGAAACGGCAAGACGCCTTGAAGTAGAGTATGCACCATACATCATTAGGATGTCTAGAACACCTGGATAATAGTCCATGCAATACAATAGAATTTTTCAATCAATAATAATAATTCTTTCAAGCTACTTGCACGCAAAATAATAGAACAAATAAATATCTAATACTTTCAGCACAAACGACTAGAATGGCACATACTTTCAATAAACTTCATAACAACAAATGTCGGACCAAGACTCAGAACTTCCAGCAGGGTCTTCATATTAAAGTTTCCATTGTTAAATGCAACTATGGTAAGAGCCTGAAAGAATAACAATGTGATATAGAACGATCAATTAAAAGAAAATGCATAAATTATAATCCAAGTGAGTAACTATGGAAAGAGACTGAGAACAATCCAAGTGAGCAACTATGGTAAGAGCCTGAGAACAAAACTTGATGATGCCCCAAAATAAAATCTCCAAAAAGGAGAAGATAATGAAGAAAACAAAAAAGATGTAGAAATGGATAACAAGGAAAAAGAAAATCACAACGAATAGATTAATATCATAAAGAGAGTAGTCCTCAAAAGAAATCGAAAGAGTACACCGGTAAATATGCAGGAATTTAAAACTAATATTCCACTCTCTTTATTTGACTTCAAAAGTCTGATGGTTTCTTTTGAACCAAAGCTCAAATAGATTCTACGCTAAAAACTGGATATTCATCAAACGAACCACAGAGCCTTAGCAACTGCTTTCATAATAACTCCATGATGAGGCTTAATTCCAATGCTTTATATAATCTCAATTCCATTGCTTGAACGTCTAATCTCTATTGCACCCAAACTTAAAAGGCATCTCCCTTCAATCTCCTTGCACACAAAACCGACAAAAGATACAATCGTGAAGTCCTTGGTTTCCCATGTTTGCTCTACATGTTGAATGAATACACTTCTACAATCTTTGAAGAAGACCTTCAAGTGTTCATAGATAACATTTGGTATGAGGCTGGAGATGAATGTAGTGCATTGGGCAATATATTCTTTACCTTTTTCTTGGACAGAATCTTTCATTTGATGGTCACTTGTATCATCAGGAATTTTACAACGTTCTTAAAGACTTCCTCTTGGTCAACTAATCCTCTCAAAGCCCAACAATGAATGGCAAAGGTCCTCTGAACACACCCTGAATATCTTTTGCTGCAATTGCTTTTTTATACATGTTTCTGGCATTAGTCATATGGTTTAACTCGATTTTCATCGCCTTGGTATTCGAAGTGAAAATTTCCGAATGGACTGAATGCTTGATGAATTTAGAACAATTACAAGGAATTGCAGTCCACTATAGTTAATTAAGAAGCAAACTTACTTAATTTAGGAAAAGAATGAGCTTGAAACGAACAATTTACTGCAGAACTTAGTAAATTCCATAGGGCGATTCTGAGTTTTAGCCTTGCCCCTTGGGTGCACAGAAAAAAAACTTAAATTTGCAACAAGGAAAGAGTCATTCAAGCATTGATAAGTAAGGGAATGTATCAATTGCAAGTCAAGTTCGACTTGCTTCTTGGTTGGCTCATAGGAAGGTCTTCCCTTCTTGGTCGGTACACTTGTTTACCAAAATTTCCTTATAAAATTCTAGAGTAGTAGCTAAACTAATTAGACACTCTTCACTGCTTACCAAAACATTTTTTTCAAAATTAGCAAACATATAGGATCAACAGAAGGTGGAAAACACCAAAGATAGCTTCAATAGTAAGAGAATTGCCCACTTTGACTTTCTTCCCTTCAAAATTTACAACAAAGGAATATGGGACAATATCTTAATGGATTTGGTGATTTAATCATGAGGAACATGCGATATGGAGGAAACTTATTGATGCAAAATATTATGCATCTTCATCAGGTTCTGGTTGTCCATTTATAAAGTTCCATGGAGATTTATCTGTAACTCTGTCCATTATAGTTGAACGAATTCAACTTCGACTTGAAAATGGTTGGTCTATTTCATTTTGGTATGATCCTTGGTTGAGTTGTTGTGCGATTAATATTGCTTTTCCAAGCCTCTACCGTCTCATGTCCTTATCTGAGTCTTCGAAGAAACTTAAATATTCTTGAATTGACTTAATAAAGTTTCTTATCTAGATTTCTAAAACAATATTCGACTTTAGAATTGCTCGAACTCTTGGATTTAACCCATTGATCCATCAAAAAAATTCACAGTAAAGTCCCTAATGGAATGTCTATATAGGGCAGTTGGAAAGATTGTTATCCAAAAAAGTGAAGAATTTTTATGGGGATTGAGTCTAGGTGCGATAAATACAGTAGAAAGAATGCAACGAAGAATGAAATATCTTTCCATCTCGTCATCTTGGTGTGTTATGTGTCAAGTCAAGCTCATGCTGAGTGCCAATCTCACCTATTCATCCATTATCACTTTGCATCTCAATTCTGGTTGCTTATTTTAGAGGCTTTTGACTGGTCATTTGCGTTCCCTTCACATCAACTTTCCTCAATGTGATCCTGATGGATATCCATTCAAAGGAACAAGAAAGATTTTGTGGTGTTCTTTCATTCAAATTTCTTTCGGGATGCTTTTGGGTGAGAGAAACAACTAACTTTATAGAGATGTTTCTATATCCTTTGATTGGTTTTTAGAATTATGTTTCACATCTATGCTTTTTGGTGCAAGGATAAACATCCTATTTCATCTGACAGTCTTTCCTACTTTACACATTTCCAGGTGTTTTAAGAGCTATCTCCCTATTTCTTTATTTTAATGAAATTGTTTGTTCTTTTAAATAAAGTATTAAAGATGGTCAGTGTTTTTGGACATGCTTTTTGGACTCGTACATAAAAAAAAAAAGAAAAAAAAAGAACATCAAGGTTGAGCCTCATTTGGTTGATTCTGTAGCACAAACCTTGGTTGCAAAGTGGGCTCTTGGCCAAGTACCTATTTGAGTCTCCCATTGAGTGCTACTCATAGATCCACAGCATTTTGGGATCCCAGAATTGAAAATAATTTTTAAAAAATACTATTTCTAAAGGAGACTCACTCTCATCCAAACCACCCTACCTTCTACCTTTCTCTATGTAACATGCCAAATAAATGACTAAATCCATTGATAGATTATCAAGAAACATGGAGGAAAACTAATGTAGTAAGCTAATCTGATATTTTTTTTAAACAAGAAACAAACTTTTCATTAAGTAAATGAAAAAAAGCAAAAACTTCAAAAACAACTCCCAAGTGAGGAAATAAATAATAAAAAAGAATCAGCTAGTCTAGAATTGTTTGATAAATTCTGTCTTTTTAATGCTTAGTTTTTGCTAAATTAAATCCACTATAATTAGTGAGTTTGTCTCTTGTAATGAAACACTTCTGAACACTTATATAATCATATGGGTTGCCAAAAAAAAACCTTTAGGTTAGATTTCTTTGGAGAATTCTCTCCGTTATTTAGGCTAATAACAACACATAAACATAAACAAAAGAAATTTTCCAGCATTAAGATGCAGATTAAGAAATTTTAGTTTGCAAAACTAAGAATAAAAAATAGCATTAAAAAAAGACAATAGACCTGGAACATCATGACCAAAAATATCCATAAACGATGGAAACTGTGATAAAGATGAAGAAAAGTCCGGTGCTCAACAAATGAAGTTTTCCCTTGATGATGACTTCTACCAAGCATACTCTGAAAGTAAAAAAATACATATTATTATTCAACATATTCATATGAGCATTTTATAAAGAAAAAAATAGAATTTCTTTACATGAAAAAGGCTAATACGCCATGCTGAAGACATGAAACCAGATACCACTTGGTTTTTTCCAACACAAGGAAACTAAACATTAGCTTTAGACAAACTAAATAAAAAAGTCCATCCCCCCTCCTTCCCCTTCACCTTTCCTAGCTATTTTCTCCTCCTTCGACTCTACCCGCAACAATTAGCCTAGTTGGAAAGCTCTTTTGGAAGAATCTTACTGCTTCCATTCTTTTTTGAAACAAGGGTTACACGCCCGTCCCTAGGCCAAGCACCGGAAACATCGAAGGAGTAATGTCACAAGTGAGTCTCGAACCTGGGATCTTGAAGGGAGCATACCGTCAAAAGCCCAAGTCTTCAACCATTGCGCCACCCCTTGGGATCATCTTACTGCTTCTATTCCATTTTCCTTTCTTTCTGAAGTTTAAAGAAAAAGTTGAGACTATTGCATTAGCTAAAAAGGAACATATGCTGGTCTATAAAGCTGCATGCATCATGTGGCCCCTGTTTCGCTTGCAACAATATGACTCGTTGCCTATGGAGCCTCCAAGAAAGGTTGGTTCTTGTTCAGGGAAATGTTAAAGAAAAACCATGGCAAGGTTCTGAATGTCCTAATGTATCTAGAACAGTTACAAATTCATTGACTTTGACTTCAATTAATAACAATTTATTAATAAGCCTAGTTAGATTAAAATGTGTTTACGTGAATCAAATACATTTTAGGTTTAGGTTAATTAAAAGACTCATTAAGTGATTAGGAGGATAGAGAAATTAGTTGTATAACTAATTAAGAGTTTATAATTAGGTGAAACCAATTTTATTAAACTCATATGAATCTTATTTGAAATCTATATAAATGACATTAGCTCCTTAATCAAAGTTAAGCTTTTGGTTTATTAAGTTGGAAATTAAGCTTTTTTTTTTTGGAGAAAATAGGCATTTTGTCTTTTTGAACAAGTTTATAGAATTTGCTAAGTGTTTGGCATTCAGTGAAGTTAAGAAGCAAAAATAGGCAAGGTTGTTTTGTGAGAAAACGAAGAGGGTTGAGGGCACAAAGGTAATTTGGTTTAAGAGCAAGGAAAGAGAGAGGGGAGAAGAATCTCTCCCCCCATTTTCAAAAACCCACCGAGAACCCCATTCGGGTTGTCATCTTCTTGCTGCACACCACAAAGTGTTGCCCAGGAGGGACAACGTCGTTCACCACCTCCGACCACCGTTAATTGTCGCCGGCGAAGCGCCATCTCTTGGTTTCAGTCGCCATTAAAAGCTTGTGCGAAGATCCATTGTTTCTTTTGGGTTTCATTGGAAAAAGCTTGAAGAAGAAGGTGATTTCTTGAAAGCTTTTGGAGTTTTACATTGCAAGGCAAGATCTAGAAAATTCAGTGTGATTCTTGCAAGATCAGAGCAAAATCACGAGCCTCTTCTCAAATCAACAAGGGTTGTGTCAGAATTCTTTTTCCTTGCTTATGGATTTTTTGTTCTCTTTGATGTAATCTCTCAAATGTGTATGTAGTAGCCTATTGTATGTTGTTTAGTGTTTTAATTACATTTGGGATTATGTAATGCAAACGCATCTAATAATATTGTCGCGTCTAAGTCGAAGCTTAGGCAAAGTGGAGTAGGGCTTATGCACCGAACCACTCGAAATACTTGTGGCAATCTCTCTATTTTGTATGTGTTTATTTTGCCAATTCAAGTCTTTATAGTTGCTGGAACATTATTAAAGAATGTGCAAAATCTAGTAATTCTGAATTTTAGAAGTTGGTCTTGAATGTAAAAAACCGTATATGCTTAGAGTAGATCTGAGACGTTTTAAATAACAAAAACAGATAGTTGTGTCGATGCTTTTTCAAAGCAGTCAAACACTATCTCGATAATCAGATTCATGAAGACTCAAATCTTGCTTGAGTTGCTGAAGATCTAGGCCATCTTTTCCAGGAAGAGCCTCAATCAAATACTCCACCTTTCATCCATTCTTTTCTGTTTCTTGGGTTTTTGCCCAACGTTATAGAAGAATTTCTCTCCCTCACTGAAGGTTGTGGGTTTTAAATGGTCTCAATTCCCTTATAACTTTAAAGGATATCTAGTGTGCCTAAGATTATCTCAAAGAAAATCGCCTTAAAGAGCTTCGTCTAGCAGCATGCACCAGACAGCTATCATTCAAGAAACAAAAATTAGATTCTTTGATATTTTCTTGAAAGTCTTTATTGAGTTCAAAAGATTCTTGATGGGTTAACATGGAGTCTTTTGGCAATTCCGGAGGTGCATTGATTATGTGGGATGCATCTAAGCTACAGGCTTTGAATACCTTAGAGGAGGTTACATCTGGTCTGTTAGGTTCTCTTTTCATAACATCAAAGAATTTGGAATTTCAGAGTGCATTAGACAAATAATTGCAGAGAAAGGAAATATTTATGGAATTCGATGAATTCCTTGTTTGCTTATGTGATTGGGTTGTGATGCATAGAAGGTGACTGAGTGACCCTCAACGTTACGTGGTGGGTGCACGAACCAATTCCTCCAAGAAGACCAACAAAGGGTATGCAGAATTTTAATAGTCTGGTTATAGAATGGATCTGCTGGAAATTCCTTGTTCCCATCGTTTTAGAATTGGATCTACTAGAAATTCCTACAGCCTTATTTTAGAAGACATTTGAAGATGAAGAGATTCTACATCTTGTAGCCTTGTTAGGAGTTCTCTCTCCCTTAAAATTCAGCCACTTTGCGGATTCTTCTTGCTGATCATTGGAAGTGCCAGGCTCTTTCTCGGTAAAATCTTTCATCAGTTTATAAATAACGCAGTATGAGTTCTTTTCATAAAAGAAAAAGAAAGATAATATTTTTTCAAAAAATTAAACAAAACGTCCAGACAACCTTTGACTTTGGTGTTGGCTTTTGAAAAAATGATTTTTCCGGATTCCATGGCCAACTGAGTTCAAAGCATCGAAGCGACCTGATAAGAAAATAAACAGCAACAAAAAACTTCCGTATGAATTGTTCATTACAATCAAACATACAGAATTTTGCAACTAACCAGAAATACTCGTTAAAATCATCATAGTTTCTCCATGCAGAATGTGGCGCACGCCCATTATTATTGTTTGCAGCTTCCTGAGGATTTCATAATCAGGACTTGTCAATAGGCAGTTACAGATAGTAGACTAAATACTACAGGAACATACTTCAGATGGAAAATTCAATCGAAAACCAAGTTTGTTTAATAGAATAGAAGAGAAATGCATTACCATGAATTCAACCAAAATCCTAATAAATATCTTCCTAGAAGAGGCCAAAGGGTTTGCCCCGCAAGGTTTGAGCCCACAGTTAAACAAGGTGAAGAAACTGTAAATACTATTTTCTATGATTTTGTTAAATCTAGCTCAAATGCAACATGAGAATTTTCAACAATGAACAGAGGACGGTTGAATGAAACTGGACACCAATTCTTTATGTTCCATAAACTTGGCACCTTGAAACTAACACTTCCTTTCTTTTTTCCTTGCTTCAAACGTGAGCTTTTTATTCATATTACAATGATATATGGAACAACTTGCAAAAGAAAGAGAACAAAAACACCAAACTGAAGAGCGACAAAAAACCAAAACTATAAAACCCATGTTCATACAATAAAGATTATTCACGAGTGAAAAATAAAACTATGAGAAAAACACCAAGACTTGGAGTAACTGCAATGCCTATTAGAAAAAACAATTTCAAAACCTTTTGAACTCCATTTCTCAATTTTTTGCAGAAGACTTTCCGACACGACTTGAGCTCCACTACTAGTATAGACGCATTCACTTCTTTAATCAGAATGGAAAATAAATCCTACTCTTCCTTTAGAAACATTCAGAGTTACAAGGAAACACACCGCAGCCATAACATTGTAAAGAGGACAGATGACTTGATCAAGGAAAGATACACCATCTTTAGACTCGCAACTCTTGGCTGGCTGTGCAATCGCATTCCTCAATATCTCATCCATTTCTCGAACCATCTGCATACAAATTGAAGGTGTATGGGTAAGATAATGAAGCTCAAGGGAAAAGACAAAAATGAGAATATGTTATATACAAATCTTTTAGGAATCAAACACTGTTTTTGATGGGGATACATCCACAACCTTTTTGATTACTGCCTCAGTGTTCTTTCCACACAATGGCATAGTTTTTAGTAACTCTTACATCCTTGTAAGTTTTTGTAACTTTTTCACACATCAATGAAAAGTTATTGTTTCTTATCAAAAAATAAAAGTAACTGGCACACGTAAACGATATTCATTTTTATATTTTATTTTGAAGTCAATGGGGGAAATTAGAACTCAGGGAGGCATGTAAACACATCAACCTCCAACAAGGTTGTTGAGAAAAAACATTTAACCCAACTGATTATGTACCTCACTACTCTATACTCTCGTAATTGATATATTTTCTGAGATTGTTTCCTTGTATATGTTTATAGTAGTTTCCTCGTATATGCTTGTAGTTTATTCTTTGTATATATTCGTAGTTGTACTCTCTTTTCCTTACAGCTTTAGATCGATTGCTGCAGAGTATTGGCATGCTTTATTCAGAGTCTCCTGTGTAAATTCAGTTCTTTCACTTCATAATTTGAGAGAAAAATATGGCTTTCATACATAGTTTCACATTCCATTTTTAAATTTCTTCTTGTCTTAAATTTATATGTACTGCCAATGTATCCTGTTTGTTTGCACCTATATATTCTTTCTTTTTCTCTATGGAAGCTTGGTTTCGTTTTAAAAAAGAATTGCATGGTCTACCTATTAGAATACTTTTAAACTCCAAGGTTTCATTCCAACCTTCCTATTTATTATGTGTTTTTTCTACATGTCTGCTCAAGTTTGTAAATGTTTAAGCGCCTCTTGAAGGATGGTTTCTGAAAAAATGGTGATGGCAACAATTTGAAGAATTTAGTCCAATGGGCTCATGTTTTTAAATCTCTCTCTGATAGTGGCTTGGAATTAGGGGTTTGAACTTTGAAGCATATAAATAAAGCTCTTCTTAAGAAGGCTTTAACGATGTGGAAAGTAACTTTTTGGATGAAGGGCAAAGAAAGGTTTTTCTTTTGAATGGAGACCTTGGATGTGAAATAAACTTCGGTCAGTATCGAAGCACCTATAGAAACCCTTGGAAAAGCATTGCAAAGGAACACTTTTTTTTTCCATATATGTTTCTAGCATGGTGGGAGACAAGACAGACGACAACATCTTTTTTTTTCTGGGAAGATAGATGGGTGAACGATAGTCCCCTTCATTCTGTTTTTCCTCATTTGTTCCATTTATCTTGTATCAAACATTGTTTTGTGGAGTGTTTTCAATGCGCACAACACAAGGCGACACTCTCTTTGATCGCCTCAAGGCGAGAGGCGATAAAAAGGCAAGTCTTAAGTGAAGCAAGGCACAATAAATACATAATTTAATACTATATTCAAATCATAAATTGATTTAGAAAAAATATATATACTCATAACCATAAAATCCCAAATCCATACCAAATTTAAAACATAAAAATGAAGTCAAAAATATGACCAAAAAAAATCTAAATTTCAAATATCAAATCACCTTTTTCATCTAAATCTATGTCATTAAGAAAATAAAGATAAACAAATGCATTCAAATTCAAAGGGAATTGGCAATTTAGATCTTTGGAAAATATTTGTTGAAGATCATAGATTTAGATTTATATTATTAGAAATTAAGATAAAAGGATAAGGATTTTAAAAGGAATGGGCAATTTAGAAAATTAATGCATTCAAAGCCAAGACAAATTATAGCTTTTGCTTTGTTTAAAAATACACTGTCGCATAGCCCATTCAAGCCTCCAAAGCCTTCTTTGTCTTCTTCCCTTTCCTCTAGTCTCACGAACGAAAGAAAGAAAGAAAGAAAAAAATAGGGTCTCCCTTTGGGTTTTTGTTCAAGACTGACGACAACATCTTCCACCCAATTGCATTCAACGCCAACAAGTAGGGTAGATCTTAGTAGAAGCAAACTACGATCTCAGGTCATGCCAATGGTGAGGTCTTCTAATAGTTATCGACAAGCACAAGAGATCTGTTGGTTTATGTTAATTTTAGTAAAATAGTATTTTTATCTTTTTTAATTATTTATTCCCTCTAGAATTAGATTAAATATTATTTTATATCTTTTCCTTTTATAACTAGGTAGAATCTTTTCCTTTTATTATTAGGTCATCTTTTACTTTTTATGATTAGATATTATATTTTCCTTTTATAATTAGCTCATCTCTTATACTCCATTTAAACCCATTATTGGGTTTATTATTAAACGAAGAATTTAGAGAATTTGAATTTCAATATTTCAACATAAACATTTGTAACTTGAATCTTCATTGCATGGGTATAGGCATTCCAGACGTCTAGCAATGCATAAGTTGCAGGGAGGTGGTTTATAATGGCTAAATAGAACTTTTTCGGCAAGCCACGACTTGAACGCATATCCAATAGTGTTAATGCAAATCAATGAATGGATGCAGCTTTCATCTATTTTTCCTAATACTTTACCTTTAAATGTTGAGGACTCATGACATTGGAAATTGGAAAATAGTGGCATTTTTTCCACTAGCTCTCTTTGTAAGAAGTTAGTGTCTTTATTTCCAGTTATACACAAAGAGTTCTACCTTGATGTTTGGAAAACGAAATGCCCCAAGAAGGTTAGATTTTTTTCTTTGGGAAGCTAGTCACGACCGACTCAAAACACACGACATCATACAACTTAAATGCCCTGGCATGCCCATTTCTCCAGATTGCAAAGCTAACAATGAAGACCAAACTCATCTTTTTCATTTTTGCTCTATCACAAATTCTCTCTGGGACTCGATACTCTCGGATTTTTGTTGGTCCACTCCTCTGCCTCGCAACTCAACTGATCTACTGATCTATCTTTGGCGTGGCCATCCTTTTGATGAGGATGCAGTTGTCGCCTGTCTTATGCCAGAATATCATTGCGTCTATTTTTTTAAAACTTAGATGGCTACTCTCTATTTAATGAGAGGGAAGCTTCAAGATACTCTTTACATGACTCTATTGTGCATTTAGCTTTATTTTGGAGCAAGAGATCTGAACCTTATTATAATTATAGCCTTAGCTATTTATTTGTTACCTAGCATCGTTTCATATAATGTGATAGAACCAAAGAAACTAAGAACAAGAAAACCTCCTCCATTTATTGATACTTCTCTGAGTTTCAACAATTGAATACATTTTTCAAGCCAAAATAGAATAACTCCCTAGCTTATATAGTCTCTCCTAACCCTCATACCCTTTTGATGTAACTAACAGAAATATAACAAACTAACAGACTTTTATAATATTGTTACAAGAGTTAAGTGCTACGACTATGACGTCGTTGATAGACATGAACAACCGGAGGCCTATCACTACCCGGCACCCAAACTTTCACCTTGTCCTCAAAGTGAAAAGAAGGGAATTTTTGATTGACGTCTTCAAAGGATTCCCATGTGGCATCAGTGATAGAAGCTCCTTTCCAATGAATTAAAACTTCGAAGACCGAAGGGTCACTGGTTGAGCTTCGAACGCCCACCAAATTTTTTGGTTCCAAGGTAAAAGAAAAATCTAAGGCAATATTCTCTGGAATTGGAATGACAGAGAATGTTGTTCCAACCGTTGGACGTAACTGGGATGCGTGAATAACCGGGTGGATTTTCACTCCATCTAGAAACTTAAGCCGATAAGAAACTTTCCCTATTACTTCTTCTATTTGAAGCAGTCCAACATAACGAGGTGAATTAATCCTTTTTGAAATATTTTTAGGTGTGAAAAGTTTAATCCACATTTATGGATTTTTGTTATATTTAGAGTTCGAATTGGTAAGATTGAACTCCAGCAATTTCAAGGACATTTATAGGGAAGACTTATGCGTATGTCTTATATATTTAGGATAAGAAACAATTTCATTGATAATATGATACAAAATACATAATCCCTTATTATAAAGATCTCCAACTATTAATAAGAGTATAATAACTATAATCATGAAATAGAGGAGACGTTTTACATCAAGATACCTCATACCACCAAATAAATAAGGTTATCAATGAACTGATCTAAATGTGTAGATTTTCCTTGGAAGATCATGCAGTTCTGTTCAAGCCAAATATTCCAACAGAATGCTTTTATAAAGCTTTTCCACAATGCTTTCTTCTTTTCCTCCTTGAAGGGATGATCCAGTAGGGATAAAATCAGAAGCTCATGTGGTTCATTAGGCAAAGTCAAACACCAAGAGAATGCCTCTTGAATAAAATCCCAAAATGCAAATGCGTAAGCACAAGAGATCATCGGGTGGGATTGTGATTCATTGGATTTATAACATATGGCGCACCATTGTGGTGAGAGGATCATGTGCAGGAGTCTATGTTGAAGGCGATCATTAATACTAATGGCACCATGACTCAATTCCCAAAAAAAAAAATTAATCTTCTTAGGGCACTTCCCTTTCCAAATAGTAATAAATCTGCTCATCGGAAAAAGAGGTAGGGGCTTTAAGATCTTTCATCAATGAATAGACAGTGAACTTCCCACTAGGATCCTAGTTCCATGAACAAAAATCCTTACCCTCAATCAGAATCACTGATTCTAGTTGATTCAAAGAACACAAAACTCCTCTTGGTCGAGAGGGGATTCGTTGATCCATTTATCCCTCCAAAAGAGAATGCTTCTCCATTTTTTACTTTATAAGTAATTCTATCATGAATCAAGTGGGCAAGAGGGAGGATGTATTTCTAAGGACCCTTAGCAGTTGCCAACGATGCCCTTCCCAGTCTGTTAGTGTTAATGAGAAAACTTGTGCTATACTTGTCCTCAATGACTTTTCTCAAAGGGAGTGTACTTCCAAACCTACTTTGAAAGTAAGGTCTTGTTCTTGGATTTGATTTTTTCAATATCGAGACTGCCTTGCAATAAGGGAAGGGTGATAGTATCCCATTTAACAAGGTGCATTCCTTTGCCTTCTTTGCTGCCTTTCCAAAGGAAATTTCTAATCAATCTTTCCATGAATTTTATAACTTTACTAGGTATTTTAAAGACCGACATGTAGTAAGTGGGCAGCTTAGCGACTGTAGCTTTAATGAGAATCAATCATAGGCTCCCAAAAAGCAAGTGATTTAGGATCACCATTGAGGGGGAGACCCAAATAAGTGGTTGGCCAAGTACCGAGCTTACATCCATACCGATTAGATAGCAAAACAAGGTCAGCCTCATCAATATTCAGCCTAAGCATCTCAGTTTTGTCAATATTGATATTTGGACCCAATACTTTTTCAAAGGTGGATATGGTTTGAAACTGAGCTTCAATAGCAATAAAATTGTATTCAGAAAGAAGGAATGTATTGTCAGCAAATTGTAGGTGAGTGAGACTGGGTACCTTGGTTCCAATATTGAGCCCCTCAATTTTGTGCTTTTCGGATTCCTCTGTCATCCTTTTTGCTAAAACAATCCATAATCAAAATAAATAGAAAAGAAGAAAGAGGATCTCCTTGTCTAAGCCCTCTTGAAGCTCTTATTTTGCCCCTCGGCTTTCTATTGATAATGATGGAAAATTTTGCTGATTTTTAATTAATAATGATGGAAAAATTTGCTGATGAGATGCAGCCATGTATACAAAGCCTTCATCTTGGGCCGAACCCCTTTACATCAAAATTTAGTCCAAAAAATCTCAATCCCCTATGTCAAAGGCTTTTTCGATATCTAATTTGATGAAGATCCCTTTCTATTCTTCCTTTTCCATTCATCAATGGTCTCATTGGCAATAAGAATGGCATCTAAAATGTTCCTTCCTTCCACAAAAGCAACTTGAGCATCCGAGTTAGTGTGAGGCAAAACCCTTTTCAACCTTTGTGATAGAACTCTAGCTATAATCTTATACATGCAGGAGATCACGCTAATAGGTCTATAATCGTTAACACTTTTAGCTTCAACTTTCTTGGAGATAAGACAAATATAAGTCTCGTTGAGGCTAGCATTGATAATTTCATTCTTAAAAAACTCGTGAAACACTCTCAATATATTTGACTTAAGGGTGTTCCAAGATTTCTTTTATAGAATTCGACTATAAACCCATTTGGTCCTAGTGTTTCATTAGACCACCGGTAATCCATCATAGGTTTGAAGTTTTTGTGTTCCACCCACATATTATGGAATCTAAAAGGAGTAGGGCCCCATTGGGATTTTCCGATCATCATTTGCAAAGGATAATGATCAGAGGTGGATCTGTCCAATCTGCTAACAGATGTCTCTAAAACGGTATTGTATACTCTATGTGATCAGAAACCTATAGAGCTTAGACATGGTAGGGAGGCTCTGAAATCAGACCAAGTGTATATGCCATTCATGAGGGAAATGTCAATAAGGATCTGCTGTTCAATGAAGGCATTGAAGCTTCTCATATCTGGAGTGGTAATGCACAGAATAGATCTCTCATGTGTCCCTCTAATGGTGTTAAAGTCACTGCAGACTTGATGTGTAAGTCTTACAAATCATAATTTTCTTTCCAGCCTTAGGATCAACTTCAATAGAAAAGAAAAAAAGGTTTAACATAATCCAACACAAATAAGTGAAGTCCACAGTTACGTACATGGTGAAATATGTAGCATAAGCATTCTGGAAGAAATCTGACGTTGGATGCTTCACCCCATATGAGAAAGTATAAGGAAATGTACAACAACTTCTTTTCCTTGCTAACAGCAGACAAGCTGTAAAACAATAAACCACTTTTAATAACTATAGTCTTATCAAATAAAATTTTCTTCTAGGAAAGTCAAACTCATTAGTTCATTGTGGAAAAAAAAATACGAGATGAAACTAAACTCCAAACAGAAAATAACAAGAATAAGTTACAAAAACCAAACCTGCTCCAAACAGTTTGAATGCATAAATATTCACACCATTTAACGTAGTTTTCCAGAGACTTCTTAAAAACACGCTCCACAGCTCCTTCATCCAATTTCTATGGCAACACAGAAAAAAGAAAGGAAAAAAAATTCCCAAAATGAGAGCTCTAGAATATAGATGTAAAATCCAAATTTGACCAACAGTACATTAAATGTTGAGGGTGTTAGCTCAAGGCTTTGAGCACAAAGCATAGATGCTTGTTGGTTCTTTTTGTTTCCTTGTATTTCATAGCATTAGTCTCGCTTCATTTCATAAAAAACTTGGGGAAAACTTTTGTTTCCTTTCAAAAAGAAAAGTGTATGAATTGCCCCATAGGCCACATCTTTGTCAATTCAATCTATGCAAAAGAATTGAAAGGTGCCAAAATATATTTCATAATTTTCTAAATATCACATGCGGCATCTGTGACTGGAGTCAAAGGACCATGACAAACCTTCTCAAGTCAAATATTCTTCTAATTCGAATTTTAGTTGTATATCACAAAAGAAAAGGCCGATGATGAAAGCAACAATTCAAGAAAAAATGAACGAAAAGTTCTCATTTCTCATCAAGGGCCTCATTCATTAAGCTTTAGCACTTTAGAAAGGATAAATGAAGTACCGAATCAACATCATATAAAATTAACCAACAACTAAAACAGCAATTATTTTAGGATAGAAGAAATCTTCCATAAAACGATCTCATAGAAAGAAACTGGTTTGAACCACCAATCAGAGCCGAAGTACATACTACATGTAGCTCCAATTGTTAACGATTAGACATAATAGCATCAATCAATGTTCAATTATGAGAATAAAGCACATACCGGTTCAATTCCCTCAAGAATACCAAGGCGAGATTGTTCGTTGGCAAGTAGGTGCACTACTTGTTCACGCTGATTAGACACATTGTCTTTCTAAAAGCCATCAAATTTCAACGTTAGACAAATTAAAGTAAATATCTAGAAGAAATAACAAGCCATCCAATTTCAATGTTAGACAAATTAAATCACAACAAGTAAAAAGGAAAACAACATAAAAAACAAAACTATAAAAGAAAATTACAGGATCAGAAAAAACTGAAAATCAAAGTTCAAAAGCCATTCTCTGGGGCAAAAACACAAAAGAAAACGATGTTTCAAAAAATGAGCTCAAAGCGGAACCTCGTGTTACATCATCCTAATACAAAACAGACATAATAGTCCCATGAGATTGCAAAACATAGACCAGTTGTAGTATGTCAAGGGCTATTAAGGGGTGCATTTTAAAAAATTATCTACTAAAAGAGCTTCTTACAACAACAACAAGCAGGAAAAAAAAAACCTTACCCATAATGCCCAATAAATGGAAGTTGAAGTACATATATATTCCCAAATATTAAAATATTGAAACCCAATAATAAACTATACAAATAGTAGACATGACTGAGTTATGTACAACCAACCAACATAGGAGTCTAACCTGAAATCCAAAAACGAAGTGTAGAAAGTCAAGCATATCGGGATTCCTAGTCTCCGGAACAGAAAATTCTGCGGGCAACTTTGGAAGGCCACTGAAATACTTTAAAGCTGACACTGCTGCTTGCACCTAACCAAAAAGATCAGTTTTGAGGTAAACAAAAGCAGAAACCAGCAAAACATTCACATTCTGGAAAGGAAAATTATAATCCAAGAGACCTCAGCTAAGGACCCAATAGCATTTGTCATAGAAGGAGCATCTAATGGAATAATATTATAAGCAATTAGGTCCTCTGTCATTGCAGCATCCGATTCCATGAGTCTTTTCATCTGCAAGATAAGAAAATCATATGAGAGATGCAAAACACAAAATTTATTTTTTCGAACAATAACAAAAAATAACTTATCACAGAAAAATGTTATTGCATTTCCACATTGTTCAAAACCCTTATTTCTTGAGCCCTCGGCAATGCATCTACAAAAATGAACTGTCAGTGTTTACAAAGCACAAGGCACAATGCAAGGCGACATTTCTCTTGATCCCCTCAAAGGCGAGAGGCGACAAAAAGGTGAGCCACAACAAATAAATATGTAACAAATATTATACATAGAACATAAATTGATTCATCAATTGAAATAATAATTCAAATAAAAAAAAATAACATTCAATATTATTCAAAACAAAACAAACTTTTAGAAGTACTAAAAGGACTTTGATTAACGCTCGCCTTCTTGGCAATAATAAAAGAATGTTTTTTTAGATTATAATAAATAGTGTTAAATTTATTAAAATAAAGAAAACTAAGTGTGAGCATTTATTGCCCAAGTGGACTGCTTCCATTCTTTATAAACTGGCGGTCCACTTCCGATAGTTTTCCTTTTAATCAAGTTTTTTTTTTTTATAGGAAACCGAAAACCTTTTAATTAAGTTTTTATTCTAAAAATAAATAAAGAAACCAAATATTTAAGTTATGAAAGTACATTGCGAGCAGTTTTGAGTACACTTCAAAATAGGAAATGCATTGAGAAGACCAAATAACTTTGAGAAGATGAAAATACTTTGGAAAGACCAGTCGACTTGATGGAGACGAAACGAAATCTCCTTCGCATTCTGATGAAGAAGAAACAAAAGCTTGACGATGCCAAAATTCTAAGTCCACACACTAGAGGTTGACGATGAAGAAGCTGACGACAAGCGTTGCTATTTTTTTCGATTTTCATGGAATCCATGGATTTTGGGCTTCATCTCTAACTATTCCTTTCCTTCCATTGGTTTTAAGTTTAAAAAACTCCATCCTTCAACCAAGCGCTCGCCCTCGTCGAAGGTGAAGGCACAAACAAGCGCAATAATGCGCAACCAAGCGAGCACCTGAATTAATGGGCTCGCCTGAGCTACTTGTGAGGTGCATATTCCTCAAGTTACCTAGCCTCTCACTACAGGTGTTTGGGTTGGGTTAGGGAGTTTTTTGGACCAACTTAATTTCTTTGGTTCGTCAACCCATCCAACCGTATGAGAGCAACCCAACCCATATTTTTGTGTTGGGTTGGGTTTTCGAATTGTGTCCATCTTTTTTTTCTCTCTCTAAGACTCAACTTATAACAGGTAAATATGTAAATATAAAAAATAAAGAAAAAAAATACTATAATTGAGTCTAGATTTCTTATCTTATTAGTGCATGTTGCTTACGAATATGTTAAGAACCTATCTTATGAATTAAATTACACACACATATATATAAATATTATTCTTAGTTTGGGTTGTGTTGGGTTGGGTAGAACAAGCCAAGAATTTGCCAACCCGAGAAACGACTCAACCCAATGAAAATTACAAAATCATAACCCAACCCAACCCAAAGAAGGTTATAAATCAAACTCAAGGTTTGAGTTGGGTAGTTCGAGTTATCGGTTTTTTTGTATACCCCTACCACTCACCATAGGCAAGAGCTTGGGGTTACCTCAACAACATTGTGAACCGCATCAAATGCCTTTGCAGAGCCAATTTAAACCGTCAACCCTAAGAGAATAATTACAAAAGAGCTTAAAAATTTTAATAAGACTCACACATCATCTATCGGTCTACTCATTCCCTAAAAAATCTATTGTTTCTCTCTCCCTAATGCCCTCACAAGATGGCGCGCACACCATCTTGCCATAAAAATTCTTATTTAGCACGAAAAGAGGGGGAAACAATTCCTCAATCGCATCTTTGTAATCTCTCTACCTTGCCAACGTGAAGCCAGCTCCTAGAAGAATTGGTTCCATACATTTGAGGCAATTTCCCAATAACAAAGAAAATTATCAAGATCCTCAGTCGTCTTCCTACACAAAACGCAATGTATAGGCCCCCATAAGGAGGGAACTACCCCAAAATCCTGTCCAAATTGGTAATCCTGCCATGGAGGACTTTTCAAGTAAAAAAATTAACCTTCTTTAAAATTTTCACTTTCATAAGGAAGCAATTGTTGAATTACCCACAAAATAAACGGAGAAATCAACCAGACAATCGAAGAAGGATTGACACGTGAACCCCTCATAAAGGTTAGGAACTCAACAACGAACATCCTAACACCCAAAAACACGGGAGAAATACCACAATAAATATAGTAAAGAAAACGAAATTTGACGTCTCCTTATCAAACAACGAGTGGATTAAATGAAACCCAACAAAAGAGAAACGTGATGGAATGTATGAGCCATAACATCTGCCACACAACAGCACTTCATATGAGATAATATGAAATAGACGAGGAAATAACATGAAGAAAATGTCATAACCCTTTATTCTCTCTCTGTAACCCTCTCCCTTAAGCATGTTTGCTCCCTTTAGGTACCCAACTTTGGTAATTTCATACTATCAATGAAATTATTTCTTATCCAAAAATAAATAAAATGGCATAACCACTTAACCAACAAGGTTGTGTTATGGCCTTATGGGCGATCAAATTACTCACACCTAAACCTCATAGATCAAATCCTTACAATTTTCCTCTCACTTCACCAGGTGAGCTCTTTTCCCCTTTTCTACCCACCCGAAGAAGTCCTTAATCATTTTTTTCCCAACACTTACCATCATATTCAAGCATCCTAGAGAGAGAAAAAATAACTGAAGATGTTGCTTATGTTGTAATTAAATTGGGATGATTTTTCTTTTTTTTTTTTTTTTTTTTTTTTGATATCTATGACTGTCCGGGCCAGCTTGAGCGCACCTCGACTAATGTCATGGAATATACGGTTTGACCCTACAACATTTGGATGTCAAGAAAATTCGTAAGAACTTAATTCCTAAGTAGGTGGCCACCATGGATAAGCATCACAGTGCCGCTTATGTTGTATTAAAATTGGGATGATTTTTTCTTGATAAGTAAATTTTAGTTTAGCTTTCACTTCCTTGTAGACTCTGTATCTTTTGAGCATCAAAGTGCTTACATTTTTCAAGGAAAGTTCCATTTCTTTTTTTAATGCAAATAAGAGAATTTACAAAACAATGGACAGTAAAACACTTGCACCAATCATTTCTATATACGTAGAAATACAACAAGATAATTGTAAGGCCAACCTCTTCAGGAATTGTATCACTGAGTTGCTCCAGTACCATTGCTAAAACTTTCAGTGTTGCAAAGACCTTTTTCCGCTTCAATGTTTTTCGCTCCAACCTTAAAATTAAGTGGAAAAAAATTATCGCCCACCCATGAATCAAGTTGCTTAACTACTTGCAGGAATATGTAGGTCATAAACTCATGAGTGACGTGTGAGCCAAAAGCCAATGAAATAAAACAAACCAAGAAACATTTAGGGTTGTTTAGATGTATTTTTTTAAAATTAGTTTTTGTACGTATTTTTCAAAATGAGTTGGATAAGAAACAGTAACCTTATATTGTCAAACAAAAAACAGCCTAAGGATAAACAGAAATATTTAGCAGCAGAGCTGGACATAATATTCAATGAGGTCGCAACATTCTTAATAAGGGTCAGTTTTAGATCAAAAATATCTCTGCCCCTGTAATATCCATTGATTACAAAGCGAAACAATTTTTAAATTTCTCTATTACATCCAAAGGTACAAAGCTGTCAGCCTTGTTGGGGGTCGCCTCAGCTAGAAATGATGGATTGATACCCTGCTTTAAGGTTGGAAATTAGTGTGAAAGGTTATCTATTGCAACTTTACACTGAGAAGTTTTGTTAAAAATTAAAAATAAATCTAAGTTACCAGAAACTGAAGCTGAAAAGGCACATTGAAAATAAGAGGAAATAAAAAGTTCAAATAAAAGGAATGTGTTCTCATGGAGCATCATAAATATTAAATGGTCGATCCAATCCATTGAAAATCTAAAACTCTCTAATAATAATATAGAAAGCATGGAAGTTAAGTTCCGTTGCAAAACTATAAAAGTGATTTGCCTCCACAAATCATTCCATCACATAGAGACACAACATATTATTTTATACTCCCCTTTACCCGGGATCATAGAGAAACAACATTTATTGTCATTAAGTCTAAGTTCATAAATGGCATGACTCATGAATAAACTGATGGAAACTATTAAATTTTGTACAATTTTCACCTGGACACAACAATAAAAGCAATAATCACATCGGAATTATAATATAAATGAAATCCAATAGGCGCAAAATTTCTCATTGATGTTTAAAAAGTTAAAATAAAAAATAATTGAAGTCTACTTTTCACAGTAACGGTATTATTATCAAACAATTAAAAGCCAACATATTTACAAATGAAGGATTGTGAGAGCCTGAGACATATTCAAGAAAACAAGTGTAGAGGTAACTACTTTAGGCAACAAACTTACTCTCCAAGATTACCACTGAAAGCACCAGATTCCCTCAGTTTCATTTCATCTTCCCGAAGCTTATCTACATTATTTTTCTCTCGGTATAGCTTGTAGAACTCTTGTAACCGAGTAATGTCTTGGCTCCGATCTATGGTTCCACCCTCCCTCTTGGCTAGCTTTTGCTGAAAAACATCTCTCAGGCAAACAAGAATCAGCATGATTAAATAAAATGATGAAAGAAGCCAAATTGCCTACCAGATAAAAGTCAGAAATGCAAAAACATAGATGACTCAAATTCTCAAACAATAAAAAGTAAGAGCAGAATGTTATATGAAAATAAAATTGTTGAATTATGTTAAACCACCGATCAACCCAAAAGCCTAAGTTGGTAGATTGAGGTAAATTTAATTGTCAACCAACATTCCCACTTGTGAGCTTTAGAAATTTGAGAAATACCCTACAAGTGGAATGCAATTTTAATTGGGAAGGAAACGATTTAGCAAGGACTCAAACTTAGGACCTCCTGCTCTAATACCATGTTTAATTATATTTTAAACCATCAATCAACCCAAAAGCTTAAACTAGTAGGTTGGGGTAAATTTAATTATGTCAACCAACAAAAATGATAAGAGGTTAATAGGAAATTTAACCCCGATCAACTAACCTATACTTAAAAAATAGGTACTTTTAAAAAATAAAAAAATAACCTTGGAGTCCAAGAACCATGAAGAATCCATGAGATAAATGGTACATTGTGGGATACCTCATTTTACCCTCCCAAAGTTACCAAAGAGAGTAGTGTAACTAAAGAGGGTGAAATGTCTCCACAAACTCCAACCAAAGAGAGTTGTGCAAAGTCTCACAAAACACTAGCATAAGGGCAAAACACTAAATAGATGGATCTGAGATTCTTGATCCTTGAGGCATAGATGACGACAACTAGGGGAAAGCAATCCATGGGGATTTGCATTGAAACATGCCTAGGGTATATATCGCAACATGTATAAGCTCCAAAATGAAGAATTTTATCCTCGTTGGTTGCAGGCCTTTCCATAATTTTGAGTAGAGGTCTCTGTTAATACAATTCAATGTGAAAGCCTCTTTCTTAGCCAAGAAACCCAAGGAGAAGAAACAATTATTTCCAATGTCCCAACCCATAGGTCCTCACGGTCACAATAAGGTAAGAAATGGACAGTTGAAGCAAAAGAGGAGTCCATTGTTTCAAGATCATTCAATTCCTTCTCAAGGATAAATTCCATGCGTTCGGCTTGGAGATCCACAACTCAGCAATGTAGGCTTTATCTTACAATACAACGATACTTGGGAAATTTTTATTTTCCAATGATCCTTACGTAGCCTTGGTCAAGAAGAAGTCTTTGTCTATTGGTAAAAATGAAAAGGCATAGCCATTAGTTTATGATCCTCTTTGATCTTTCAATCATGAAATTCAGAAGCTTATATCTATTCTAAATATTTGCATCCATGATAGTTGTTATCCAATCTGCAAATCCCCATCCCAGTATCAGTTAGAGAAGTAGATCATCTTTGTACATCTTACTTGAACTACTACATTAAGACTAGGGAGTACCTCGAGTAAGATGAACAAAAAGGTCATGGGTTAGTTTAGTGGTCATGAGGGTCTTAGGGAGCCAAAGGAATTAATTGCCCTATGAGTTTCCTTGACAACCAAATGTTGCAGGGTTAGGCGATTTGTCATGTGAGAATAGTCAAGTTGCACATAAGTTAGTCTGAATACTCAAAGATATCAAAGAAAAAATGAGTAACATTCGTAAATTGACTTTCTCTAACAGCATTGATTCATTATGTTGTAAATTGGACGATTTAGTCATTTTGGATGTAGCTTAATTTGATGATGAAGCTACCCATTTTATACGAAAAGCAGAAGTAATTTTAGAAAAATCAAGGAATACCACTTTTATCCGAATAACACAAGATTGGTAAAACTTGTGCTTCAAAACAAAAGCTTAGATCTTCAAAAGGAGTTCTCTAGCCAAAATGAGGTTGAAGATTCTATTAGAATTTCATACCTATTTAAGTAGTCTGGAACGAGACTTTTATCCGAGCTTTTTGAAGTCTAATTCATTGTTGGGAGAAGTATTCTGAGTTGCGAATTTGAACTCCTTTCTTTTCTTCACTTGATCTTTAACAGGTTGATTTGATTGTTTCAAAGCAATGCAATTCATTCGGATTGATCTTCAAACTCGTTCGATTCTAGAATAAAATAATTACCCCTTTTGGTAAAGTCTAGTGGTAATGCTCAAAATTCTCATTTTAATTAGTCTCGATTATGTTTTTTTCTTGGATTCAATAGGCTGAATTTGATTGTTTGGCTTCTAACTTTTGGATTTTGATCTTGTATTCTTGGTGATTCATGCGTTGTAATGGCTAACTTGTGTTACTGAAGGTATCAGTTGTTCAGTGTTTAGTGAAGCCCTTTCTCTTTTGTTGCCACATTTCCTTTGTGAAAAAATGACTTTTGTTTTGTCGTCATGGTGATCTTTATGGAGCTTCGGTCATTCTTCGGCCTTCTCCCATTTTTCTTTCTCTTGTTCTCCAGCATTTTCTTTCTTCAATTCAAAGCATTCTTTGTTGTTTACGTTTGATATTTGGCTTTGCCTTGTGGTAGTTGTCCTTTGGAAGTTTTGTTCTTTTTTCAGTACAACAGTATTTGAGGGTTAGGGATTCAAATATGTGAACTCTAGGTCGAGGATGCATCCAATTCCACCTAGGATTAGCCCGCTTTGCTTGGAAGTTTTGTTCAAGTTACTGGTTTCCAATATAGGTAGTAGCTTACTTCTAGGTTTTTTTCCTCCTTGAAGTTTGTATTTTGGTTACTTTTCATTCTATCAATAAAAATGTTTTGTTTCTTGTTGAAACAAATCATCAAATCTTTATATTGTTGCATATATGACATGTAAATAAAATCTATCTCCAAGAAACTCTAAAAGCATTCAGCCCAATATTTCTACCTCCTCCATGTTGGGAGGAGGTTTACCCCAAAGTCGTGTTTCCTTTAATGGCTTCTTTCTTACCCATGTACTTCTCTTCCTATGTTCACACACTACCTTCCTCCAGCACCATCATTGCTTCTCCAACACATCTCGTTGTCTACTGCTTCTTTTTTTTATAGGAGACAAAAACTTTAATTGATGAATGAAAAGTACACAAGATCCTACCTGATACAAAATCAGGTAACAAAAACCTTCGCCAATGGTAGATTATAGTAGAAAAATGATCCCCATAATAGCATTATAACAAAATGAGTAATATATTTGATAAAACTTCCCTCGTTAACGAGTTTATCCACAAACATGATCTCATTGCAAGCCCTCCAAATGCTCCACAAAAATGCTGCAAGGAACAGTTGCCACAATATTTTCTTCTCATTTAAGGACGGATGTATTTAAATAGGTGAAGGATTGCAATTCTCTATAGACTAGTCTCGCAATCTACCATTGAACACATTTAGCAAATATTACAAAATGGATCCCGCAATCTGCATTGGCTAAATAGATGGATTTGTGATTCTATGTCTTTGAACCACAGTTGACAACAACTTGGAGAAAGAACAGTTCCATGGAATCAATGTTGCAAGCAGTGTCTGCTGCTTCTTTCTTTGTAGGCGAATCTCTCCCTAATCTATCCTTCGAGTTTGTGTATTGGTTTATTTTCATTTTATTTTATTAATAAAAATATTTGTTTCTTGTCAAAAAAAAAACCATCAAGTGTTTATCTTGTTGCATGCCCCATATACGACATGTAAATAAATCTCTCTCCAAAAAAAACCCTGAAAGAATTCACCACAATCTTTCTTCTTTCTTTGGCGTCAGGGAGGAAAGGTTTTCCCTCAATGTCGCGTCTCCTTCGACGTCATTGTGTATCTCTTCATTGCTACTTTCTTTCCTCATGGGCTTTATTTCTTTGTTTGCATTCTACCTTCCTCTAGCACCGATATTTCTTCTTGTACTGCATCTTGTCATTCGCGACTTCTTTCTTTTCGTGAAGGTTCTCCCTGATCTATAGGTTCTTTGTAACTTTTTCACTTATCAATGAAATTGTTTTGCTTTTTTTTATAACATGAAACGAATAAAACTTCATTGATAAAATGAAAGTGTTACAAGGGAGAAGAGAATCTGAGCCTTGTGTACAATAAGATAACATGGTAAACGACTAGTTAAAGCTCTTCTGAAGTTGAACAAAATTGCTAAAAAAAAAATTGTTTTCTATCCAACAAAAAAAAATACTTGAGCATGTTTCATCAATGAAATGCTACAATGACAAATAAAATATAGAAGCAAGTTTAAAGCATGAGACACATTCCTAACCTTCTCCATTTATGCAAAACCCTTTTTCACACTTATACGACACCGCAAATCATCCTTCTGTTTAAATACACATAAAAAATTAAGATAAAGAACATACCTTAATGACAGACATCAAACCAGTTTTGAATTGCAAAACACCTCTTCCTTCACTATTAGGATCCAAGTTTTGCGCAAGCGAATATGCATGCTCACATACTACGGCCAAACAAACAAAAGAAGCTCCAAGTGATTACGAATGATCCATGAAATGTATAAAAACAAAAAGAATCTTATATCAAAGAGAACATAAGGAGTACCAGGTATTTATAAATTTTCCTTCCAATATAATTTTGCAATTGTTATAAAAATTATAAAATTGTCGTTGAATTCTTTACTATGAGAGAATTTCAGTTCAATCATACAAATCACTCATTGGAAGTGTTGAAACTCATCATCGATCTTCATAATGTTACTTCAAATATTAAATTACAGTGAGAAAAATAACTTAATTATAGACAAAGATATAGAACTACACAATTGATATGTACAGTTACTTACACACAGAAATAAAGAATAATTACAAGAAAAACAAAACATTGTTCCTACAATTGATAAATTTTACTAAAAGTATCGATGAAGATTCTACTGTTACATTCCTTAGTGAAGGGCTATGATGGTTGAACATTACCCAAAGGTTCCAAACCCAACTATTGATTAAAAAAGTCTCCAACAGGTTTGAGCCACGGCTAGATTGAATACCACTCACTGCTAGATTATTGATACCTCTCTCCAGGTGTCAACATTACTTTATAACTATCTTTTGCTTCTTTTTTTAAGTAGTTAAAGACTTTTCTTTTAGTTTTTAGGTTTGTCACTGCTTGTTCTTGGGCTAGTTATCTTTCCTTTTGTATACTCACCCATTCATTTACCCTATAATGGTGAAGTTCTCATCAAAAGAAATGTTTTGTGGTCCTACTCAAAAAGTTCACATAAGCAGCATCAGTTAGATCAAAAAGAAATGAACAAGATTCCTTGACGCCTCTTTTCACTGCTCCAAAATAGAGAGCTCAAAGGCACATTCCTTCAAGATGAGATGCACATAGTTTACAGAAAGTTTGACTAAATAGCTTGAGAGCCATGAGAATGGAAGAAAACAAGGAGTAGGCTTCAACATATTGGAGCTCAAATATTTCAAGACTTCAAAGGGGTTCATGTATCACTCCGAAGAGAGAAGTAGAAGTTAAGTTGTAAGAACAAAAAACAATTACTGTGTGGTTTGAAAACCTTCTCTGAAAGTGAATCAAGAGATATACCAATACCAGGAAACATTCAGAGAGTGATGGACCAAGAACTTAAGGGAGCACTCCCAGCCTCCTTAACCAAAATCCCTCAGTACATAGCCAAATTCAAAAGCTTGGAAATATCACTATCATGGAATCACCTAGAAGACACACATCTAACCTTAAAAGAACGTCAGATCCATCTTTAATGTTCTTTGATGTTAAAATTCCTCAATTTTCAATCTTAGACTAAGAGCTAACAAAAAAAAAAGCATACGAAATTCAGTAAAAAACAAAACCCGTACAAGTGGGGTAGGATTGCATTTCCCATCACCCTCCCATTGGGTTCTTAATCCTCCTCCCAACTTGTTCTCCAATATGGAAAAGTAGGTTCAAACTTCAAAGTTAAAGAGCCTCACACTGAAAAGTCCCTGACTCGTTTGATTTAAAAAGAAACATACGAAATTCAGTAAAGTAAAAAGCATGTACAAGAGGGAATGAGAATTCCCCAAGACCCTACAATACTAATGGATTTCAAAAAAAGAAATTCCAATTGCTGAAATAGACAAAAGTTGAATTACGATAATCATTAGACAGCAAGCACCAAGTAGCCCTAAATATGTTTACAAAATCCCAAAATTTAACCATATTTGAAAATTAGTATCTAACATTAATTCTCCTTCGATGATTAAATTGGATGCATTTTTATTCAGGTAGGAGTGTAGGAATTATTACATGTTTCCCAATATTAATAACAAAACAAAAAAAAAAACAAATGTTGATAAATAATATAAAAAAAATTGAAATTAAAGAATAGCATACTACATACATATTCTTGAGATATTGGGGTTTTCATCTTGGATTTCATCTGCAGCTCTCAAGATTTCATCGATATCCCTATTGTTTGCAAGTGAAGATGGTACATTTCCAGCAATGCCACTTTCAGGGCGTCCATAAGCATCGATACCAATTCTATCCCTTCGTAAGACAGCTCGAACTAAGCGTTCCCACAACTCTTCAACTCGTGTCATTCTCTATTTAAGCATAAGAGATAAATTATTTCAAACAAAAATAATAATAATAATAATAATCTACAACATCTACCAGATGGAACACATTAATGAATCAAACAAAAACCATAAGGCATAAAGTAGACAAGCACTTCAATATCAAAATTAATCATGAAAAGGGACAAAGATTGCAGTTAAGATTGAGAATTTAACCATGGTTCACCTATTTAAGGAACAATTTCTTGTAACAATAAATGAAAAGGCTAATTCTTGCCAAATCAGTAAAAGTAAACCCAAATAATTAAATGATTAAATTCCTTCCTGATAACTTCAATCTACTAAATAATAACAAAGTAGCAAACAAATAGAGCACATTGATATACACCATTTAAATTCACTCGTGGACAAACTTTGTCCTGGGGAAATGCCAGCTTCCATTCAAGTTAGACACACTCCCAACATCAACAAACACGACTACCCTTCAATGATTTTTCTATTTTCTCTCTAACCACGTTCTAAATTACTGAAAAATGTCACTAGCCAGGAAGATCCTTTTTTTTTCAAAGCACAGCACCTTCTCCTTCATATCTCATAACTTTGCTTGAAGCCAGACCAACACTAGAAGTCCAGAAAAAAATTTCCCCGATTCTTCCAAGAAAATTTGCTTCTCAGTAAATATGATGCACATATCTTCCACAGTACAATGTTTTTAACAAGAATCTGATGCAACTCCCACTTCCTCAACTCAGACAGTAAACAGCTAAAAGCAGACAGTAAAACAACAGAAAATCAAACCTGAAAATAAAAAATCAGAGACTAGAAACCAAACAAAAGAAAACAGAGGAAGTAAAATGAAAAAATAAAAGCAACCCCACTCCACAACTGCTGCAACTCACACATCCACAACTCAAGGGAATTACCATCGAAGATCAAACCCCAAACCAAAAGAAACAACAGAAATCTCCATAAGTCCAATAAATAACTCCACGCTATGCTGATACCAATGAGCTAAATCCCAACTCACCAGCACAAAAAACCCATAAATAACAAAAACCCACAAAAGGGCAGGTAAATATGGCTACATTTCCTCCGTTTTTCAACCGCAAAACACACACGATCCAGCTAAAAACAATGTAAAAGCGATGAGAAAAACGCTGCAGAACAAAAGAGATTGAACACAATACCTGATTAGAAAGCGCAAAACCCTACAGACAGAGAGACGAGGAAGAGTGAACCTCGAAATGGAATCGAGCTGAGAGATTGATTGTTCGTTTGGTCGCTGAAGGCTGAAGCTGTGCAGATTCAGAAATGGGAGCGGGCAAGGTGCGGAAGACGGCGTAATGAGGTGGGAAGTGGAAAAAGTAATCACCGGCTACGACCGCTGATGGGATTCGGTCTTTAATTGACGCGGACGCGGACGCGGATACGAAAAGTCTTAAGGCCACGTCCACCGGCATTTGCAGGTCACTTTGCTTTCTCGCTCTCTTTTTTTCCCCTTGTTAAAGCAACCCTATGTCCACTTTTTGGGATATTCTTTTGGGGTGCGTTTGGGGCACCGGTTTGGTTATTATAGACGGAAGGTTATGATAAACGGTGGGTTATGATAAACGGTAGGTTATTATAAATGGTGTTTGAGGGGCAAGTTATTATAACAGGGATTATGATAAACGGTGTTTGGGGGGCTGGTTATGTAACAACAAGTAATATATGTAAGGTGTAGATAAACGGGCACGTAGGTTTAGATAAACCGCACGCGCGAGTTTAGGTAACTACCGTTTATAATAAACGGTGGGGCAAACACCGGTTGGGTTATTATAACCAACTCGGCCGTTTACATAAACGGGGGCCCAAACACACCCTTGGTCTTTTACTACCATATTTTTTCTAAATAATTGTAAGAAAATAGGCTATTTCATTAATTATATATTTCACCTTGTAATTAGAGTACCCTAAAATATAAGTTTTAAAAAAAAAATTCAAAAAATGATATAAAAAAAAATTAAAAATTTATTACGAGAACCATACTTTAATTTTCTTTCAAGTATAGTGACTGAATTTATATTTTAACCTTTAAATATTTATGCATGAATTTTAAATATTATATATATACTATAAAATTTATACATGCCTTGCCCGTGCAATATATTTTAACATATTTTTAATTTTAAATTACAATAACTTTATAAATTTATAAAATAAGTAAATCATGAAGATAAATATATTATTATTCTTTAAAATATTTGAATTAGTATAATCCTTAAAAAACATACAAATTCGATCTCGAGAATCGATATTTCTCCCCTCCCCCGATATGTACTAAAAAAAAAAGTATTATCCTTAAAAAAAACATACAGATTCGATAACTAACCTTTAATGTTGTTTATAAAATACTAACCTCTATCAAAATGGTTGATGACATGTTGGTTTTATTATATGGTAGTAAGACAGTTCAACAGTTACAAATGCTTGTGTTAAACTCTTTCGCACTATAGTCAAACTACATACACGTGCTGAACTCTTCCACATTATAGGATAAGTTAACGTCCACGGATATATTCAGTCATTTGTCATAAGATCTTTCACGAGCTTGTTTGTAATTCATAGTTGGGACCAGAAATCTATTCTACTTATGTGATTATATCTTTCTCCTTAAATGTCATTGATTCCTCTAATGAACATAGGTTTACAGTCCAACTATAAATCATTGTCCTCTCGGGTCTATGAGAGGCAAGATCCCTTTGTCCAAGCCCCATAATCAGTTCTTAAGGGAACAACTCTACATCTTCCTCAAAATTCGGGAAGGCATGAATTCCTTTTTGTTATTTGCGTTCCCAGCCACTCACTACGACAATCTCCAACATGGGAGGCTTATTGACCCAGCGTTGTTTGACTGGTCTCACTCATGTACATCAAATGACGCTTTCATAAAGCAGGAGTTCACAACCTACTCAGGATTAAGATCACATCGACATACGATCATCTTTAGTGAAGTAGTTTATATGATTCTATAATGAAATTACTAGATTGATCATAAAACTTCTGGTCCCGTCTCATGCAAAAAATCGTTTTTGCATAGGCGCCACCACTCATGTAACGCCCCGGAAATTTCATCCCGGTCTTCCCGGGAGGCCTAGGGGCATTTTGGTAATTTTGGGTCGGGCCGACAGGGCCGGTTTTGAAATTGAAAATTGCCGGAATAATTATGAGTCAATTTGAATAGGATCGGGATTTTTGGTGAAGGCATTTGGGCTTGGGAAAGAGTAAAAATAAATGAGGAATTAAATAGCGCATCGAGTGAGATTCAAACCAGGGACGTGTCGCGTGCTAGGCAGGGGGTGCTTCCAGTCGAGCCACTGGGCATCTTTGTGCTTCTAAACGCGCCAGCTTCCCTATATGCTTGTTTTCGCAGGCGGTTGGTATAAAAGCCAGCTCGCCGAGCCTTCTTCCCCATTTCTCCTTCTTCTCTTCGCGAACTCTCCTTCGACCAACCGGCGATTTCCGGCGATTTCTTCTTGCTCCAGCTCCGATTCGATCGTGGTTGTCTTCCCCAGCTCAAAGGTCGATCCTTTTTCGGGCTGAAGGTAAGTTTTCCTTCATTTCTTCTTCTCTTCTTCGATCCGAGCACCCTGCTTCCGGGCTTCGTTTCACGGCCGTGGTGAAGTGATTTTCTGGGTGGTTTGTGTGCAGCTAGTGTAGGGGAGTTCTCCATCAAAGAATCGCTCGTCGAATCCCCATGGATCGTTCGATTTTGGGTTGTCTCCTTCGCCTGCTTTCGCTCTGCTGTCATTTGCGCAGCGCCGCCGAGCCTCGCCGCACACCGCGCGCGCGCTCGCGCCTCGCGCCGCTCGCGCGCAGTGCAGCCCTCAACGCCGTGTCCGCGCGCTGCGCCGAGCCGAGCCGTGCCGCCGAGCCGTGTCGCCAAGCCGCGCCCCAGCGCCGTGTCGCGTGTCCTGCTGCCGAGCTGAGCCAAGCCGAACCGAGTGAGAGCCGAGCCTAATTATTTTATTTTATTTAATTTAATTTAGATATTGTGTGTAATTGTGTTGTGCTTGTTAGGTTCCCAGTAGCTAGTTCGGGTTCGTTCGCAGCCTAGGTTTCCGTGTATTCGTCCCCGACCAAGGTAAGGATTTCTTACCGGAGTTGTGTGGACCCTGCGATATTATATGTGATTGCTGATTGATTGCTTGTTTGTGTTTATTGACATGTATAGCTAGGTACTCAATTCAAATTCTCGATTAGCATGTTGTTCCCGACACTAATTCTCATGTTAATCCATGCTAGGTTGATCCTTTCTAGCATGCTCGTATTTGTTCCTTGCTTCGTAGTATCATGCTAGGCTCGTTGTATTCTTATTGAGCACGTATTGGATTTTATGGAATTGTTTGCTGTTTGCTAGGGCAGGTTAGAGTTGCAGGTAGTTAGCATCATCCGGGCCTGATGCATAAAGTACCTTGCATCCATGGCGGGGGACGCCGAGCAAGTCATTTCGCCCCTGGACCCCGTGAGGGATTAGCTAACCCGAGCGGTAGGCCCCCGCAATCTTGGGTGAGGGTGGCGATCGTTAAATGCCCCAACCGTCGGGATGATGACTTGGCATTGCCTCGTCCCGCACGGCACGTCCTCGGCGTGTTCGCCCGTAGCCCCCGATTGCCACTGTTAAGGTAAGGGCGGCTTCTGGTGTAAGCCTACCACGACCCGCTTCCTTAGCCTCAAAGCGGTGGTTCAGCCGACATAGTTTACGTGTCCAGTCTCTCACACCCTATGTCGCTGACACCGATCCAAAGATTTAGTTAGGCTTGGTGACTAGACATGGGCGACTTGCCTCTGGACCCGACACACCCCATGGTCTCGGTAGAGCACGCGGTGCATGTTTACGCTCATTACTGGCGCCGACCGCAGAGCTCCTCGGGATCTTGAGCGGTGTACCTTTCGTCGACATGAGATGTGCCGAGGCCGGGACTTGTTTCTCGTATAGAGCGACTTATGTATTGGACTGTGTGATGATATTATTCCGGACTAAGACCCTAAGTTGGCATCCTAGGCCAAAGTGTGGGCTAAGCTATGTGCCTTATTCTGTGTTTATATTCATAGCTTGCATACGCTCATCGAGATGACCATGTATATCGTATTGTACCCCGGTTGGGGATTCTTACTGAGTAATTCGTTACTCACCCTTATTCTGTGGTTTTCCACAGGTAATCATGGTGCGCGACAGGATGCCTGAAGGAGGAGCTGTGATCATGGGGCTCAGTCTTCCAACTCTGATTTTTGTATTATGACTCTCGTGTGTTTTGTTTTCCCCCGAATGCATGTAGTCGGCACACGAGCCCTAGGATGTTTTGTAAATATTTGTGGATTCCAGCATTTTGTATCTGAACAGGTTTTGAATGACTTTTAGTAAATCTCTGATCAGAGTAAACCTTGGAAATGTATTTATCTTGGAACAGGTGCTTGGAAACAGGGACAGGTTCCAGGGAAATTGTCTAGTTTTTAAAGGGGTTATTTTGAATGTTTTTGTTTTAATTGGAATCCGAAATCATGTCTGTTTAAATGTCCTTTACTTTGAATGCATGCATTGGGATAAGGGTCCATTTAGTGCCCCATTCGGGTCGGTCCCTTACAACTCACATGTCTTCACATGAACAACCAGGATCAGGTTGTTTACAACCTTTGAAAAGCAGCGTACCAACAGTGTCACCAAGACTTAGGCCCCAACCTTAGTCCATATATTGTAGACGTTTAGGTTATTGATTTGGAACTAAATCCACTTGTATATCTTGCATACTTGTCCAAGTGTACACCCAAATAACCATGGGAATATCGCTATTAATCTAATTACTGTGATAAAGTTGAACGACATTTGTATATTAAATGCGCAATTAATAAAATAAGAACCTTTATTAATAACTAAAATTTAACATTTAATTCTTGTATTTTAAATACAAACTACTAGGCCTTTAGGGAACAACCCATAACAATATATTGTGTCCGCAGAGACATACACAAACGTCTTTGGGTAGCCTGACCTCTGTCAAGGACCTGCCACGAGTGAGAGAACCACACATTGATCCTTAAACTTTGGGCTAGGGGTGTCATCTACTAACTTCGGGACGCCACTACTAACCCCGAGACGCCACAGCTAACCCCTAGCATGCGAGGACCAACTGCATGCGGACAACATTCTGAAAAGCATGCAAGCTCACCGACAGGCATCCGTCTGCGCCATCATCTGTCCTAGTTGGCTCTTGAGTCCAAGGGTAAGGGATCCCCCACTAAGGTGAGTACCACAATGGACGGACTCAAACAATAGGTGATGGGGTGATAACTCGCAAATAGAGCGTATTTTAGGTTGTCTTAGTCAGCTTTATTTTAGAAATAGGAAAGAGAAAACAAGCGTTCATAGAAGAAATGGCTTAGAAAATCAGCATGCAATCGTTAGTAGCATCGGAAGCATGGATCCGCGTTTTAGAGTAAATTATAGATAAACTGTGTCTAATCAATGTTTTTAGCAGGAATATTCATAGCATCGCGGGAAATGACAACCATGCGAATGGTGACCAGTGCGTAAAGACGTGTAACTCAATAAGGAAAACACATTCGAAATAGGGCATGTAGACAAGGAAATAATCAAATAATTAGTCATGCAATCAATACGACATCAATCAAATAAATCTCAGCGAAAATCATGGAATCCCACATATATGAATATTTGCACAACTCACCTCAACTTGCTGGCAAAGGAATTAAATTCTATAAATACAAGGCAAGAAGCTGAGATTGATGAATTGGTCAGTTGGCCATGAGCCGATCGTCAAAGCGCAAAAAGCAATTGGTGATGCGTGGGAACTGATGACAAGGGGACTACACATATTCAGCCGTGCCAATTCCGTTTACTGTTTATATTAGGAGTAGTTTATAGACTTTGAACATTTCATATTAGTAATAAAATTTTCTGGTTTAAACTTCTATATTATGTTGATTGCTATGACTACGTTATAGGAGTGCATGTTAGTTACTTATGATTTTAATGTGTTAAGAGCGTAGGTCACATAATGTTACATTGTTGTGTATTTAAATTTATATATATATATATATATATATATATATATATATATATATATATATATGCGTCGACTAGCTACCCATGCATGTACTTTGTGGTGAATCGGAAGAGGACCCGCATGTTGACCCAATATGCTACTTTAGGTTGAGTGAACGTGTGTTCACTATTTAATGTGTTAGGGATAACCTCACTAATGCTTATGTTGCCCTGCGCTAAGTATGGAGTTCGCAACAGAAGCTGGTTCGATCATAAATCATTAGTTACGAAAGTAAGACAGTCTTTGGCTAGTTCGCGCACTTAGCATTTTTTATGATTAATTAGTTAGCATTACTCATTGCGTGCACTAACATTTTGTTTTTGTACTTTTTTACTCTCCACTTTTGCTTAGTGACAAGAGTGGATATTAACAAAGTACACTTCCATGGGCTAAGAATATCGTTTACTTTGTTGTTAGTGGAATTCTATGGATTATGTAAACACTTAAATTTCTCATGAATTTTATATGTTTACATTGTGAAATTAAAGTTTTTTTTTTGTAACGATTCCCTTTTTTTATTTTGAGAATTTTATATTTTGGATGGACTATTAACAAACATTGTTACATTTTATAAGTTTTCACTAATGATAATTTTGATGGGAAAATTTAATTTTGGATACTCTTGATTATTAATTCAAGTCTTTTATAATACATGAGTAAATATGTACAACTTTAACCATGAATAAATGAGTATAATTTTAACTTATTAAAAATTTAATATGAATTCAAAGTTATACACAAAAAAAATATACAAGAAAATTAGAAACCATAACTTTTTTATATAAAAAAATCAATTAGTACCATAACTCTTTCCTTTTAGAAACAATTTGGTAAGAAAATAGACATCATAATTAATAATCAAATTAATTAATTAATTATATATATATATATATATATATATATATATTTGGATGATTATTGTTTCAAGTATAATTAGTTGAATTTGAATTTTATAATTTTCTTGATCAAAATGTACTAAATTTCAAATTTAATTCAAATAATAAATCAAATCAAATTAAATAAATTTAAATTCATATTTTATTAATAAGTATAAAATATATTGAATTATGATTATTATATTAACATATTATTGATTATTTCTTTTTTACAACAAAAAAATTACATCTTTTTACTCTCTTTCTTATTCTTTTAAATATCAATTTACTATGACTTTTTTTCCTTTCACTTCCCATTAAATATTAATTTTTTATTATTATTTCTTCTTCTTTTTTTTTTTTTCATTTTCTACCGAATACTAATTTAATACTACCGAATAATAATTTACCTTCGCTTTCCTTTTTATTAAGATAAAAAATATAGTTGAATTAAAAAAGAATTAGGGTTTCAAATTTCAATAGACAGTTCATCAGAGCCCGCCTAAAATTGGAGGTTCATCATACACATAATCGAAGAAAGTAGCAAAAGTGGGTGGAACATGGAGGTGGAGAATCAGCAACAACCATTTCAGATCGACCTTGGCAATTTAATGGTGTTCGATTCTCACCATCAATTCCCTTCCCCGCCCTCCTCCAAGTTAGTTGTCCTTCGCTCCCAGAGTATATCTGTACCGACCACAGATTTCTTATTCACATTCCATTGAATTGTTTTATGAACTTTGATCTTCAAAGATTGCGAGGCCTTTGTTTCGTAACCGATGAATTACATGCTTTCCTTCTTCTTCTTTTTTTTGCCTCATTGGGTGTACGATCTTGAACATTTCTGTCTGCATGGGTGACTTTCAAGTGTTGAATTCTTGCCAATCCAATTAGAAACTTGTAACATATGAATATTTAGCTTTCATGTGTATGTTCAAGGCAATTTGTATGTCTAGAATACCCAATTGCTTGTTTCTTTTAAGAGGACCAGGACTATCGTTGCTGAATTTATTTATTTTATTTGATTACTAGGGAGGATTTAGTAAGTGAATGTTTGCAAAATGGCACAGAGCTAGTTCATTTTATTGCCAATGATCTTTTCACCTTGCCTTCAACTGAAGACAGAGCTGGCCCTCTTGTGAGGTTTCCTCTACCTACTACAAAATTGTTGAGAGAGAAACACGTAAGGCGTCATATCATCATATACTTAATTTTCTCAATGTGGATGATCTTATTTGGTAAACACTGTCACTGATTCTACTGCATCCAAGAGTAATGGCTGCAAATGTTAATTCGGTAGTTCTTGGCTGAGGTGACCTTTTCTTTTCTTTTCTTTTTTCCAGTTGCCAAGGCCCAAACCTCCTGCAATATGGGAAATTTTTGCCCAAAAAAGAGGTCAGTTGTTTAATATGCACCTTGTGCTATGGTGTATTTGACAAAGCAATAGCATATGTCAGGCCTAAAGAAAAAAAAAAGATAAAGCAGTGAAAGAAGAAATAAAAACTCCAATTCAGTTAGCCTGATAGAAATATATATAGTTTTGTAGAAAGTAAAGCTAGTTGAGTCTACCTCTTTTATTTTTCCTTCTATTTCTCTAATTAGAGAGGTTAGTTTACATTATATTATTAGGGAAGTTAGTTTAAAACTTTCTTGTATAAATATGTATATTACTTCACTTGAATGAATAAGAAAAGTATACAAATTCCTCTCATACATAGCTTCATGGTATCAGAGCCTTGAAACTCTTTCAACCCTAGCTGTTGTTGTATTCACGGTTATTGGACTATCAAGACATAGCTAATCATCAAGCTAGTGTCACATATATGCGATTGACTCCCAACAGCCTTTCACGAGTCTCATTAGCAATTATCAGCCTCCTCGCCACTCATACCGTTCAAATCGGTTCATCGTCACAACTAGTTTTTCTTTTAACTAGGTTATTCAAGACCAGTTCGGTACGATCTAAATTCAATTAGACCGGTTTAATCAAATTGGTCAACAAGAACATTCAACGGTCAACAGTCAACGGTCAACTGTCTACAATCAACTGTCAACTGTCAGCGATCAAAAGTCAGCGGTCAACAATTTAAGCTCATCTTCAAATCAGTTTTAATTTTTTTTATTCCTCATATTTAAATATGCCAGTCTCTCAAGTTAGCAAGATTAACGACCTTGCTTTACACACAAAAGTTTCTTCATCAGAATGAATAGTCGACTCTGGAGCCTCCGATCATATGACAGGGGATAAATCATTATTCTAGACTTACACTCCACATAATGGAGATCTTTTAGTTCGCATCGCCAATGGAAGTCCTACCAAAGTTCTCGGTACTGGGAGTATTCAAGTATCAGAGTCTTTGCTTCTTCAATCAGTTTTGTTTGTGCCACAACTTGAATACAATCTATTGTCTGTGAGTAAACTGAGTAAAGATTTGAACTGTGAGACTAAATTTTGTGCATATTCATGTATTTTTCAGGACTTGGGATCGGGGAGGACGATTGGCAGTACTGAATTATGTGGAAGGTTGTATCTTCTAAAGGTAAAACCTTTTTGGTGCAATAAACCTGAAATTCAGTTGAGTAACGGGTCAACATGTGTTTCAAATTCTCTAGATCCATTGCATAAGGGTAGTCTTGTCATAATGTGGCATTATCATTTAGGTCACCCAAACGTTTCCTACCTTGAATGCTTATTTTCATCACTATTTGCTCATAAAAATAGTAAATATTTTCAATGTGAGATTTGCCAACTATCAAAACATACTCGCACCCAATATATACCGCGTCCTTATATCCCATCTCAACCTTTCTCACTTATTCATGGGGACATTTGGGGACCATTAAAAGTAAAAAATATTGTTGGGGCACGTTGGTTCCTGTTGTTAGTAGATGATCATACTCGTTTAAGTTGGACATTTCTTATAAAAGATAAGTCTAAAACTGGTCATATATTCACTGTGTTTCATAAAATGATTCAAAACCAATTTCAAACCAATATCAAAGTTCTTAAGACAGAAAATGCTCGTGACTTCTTTAATTCAAACCTCAACACCTTTCTTCAATCTAACAGCATCGTTCATCAGGGTTCTTGTGTCTACACACCTCAACAAAATGGTGTGGTTGAACGCAAGAATCGTCATATCCTTGATGTCGCTAGATCCTTCATGCTCACTTTAAAAGTCCCAAAGAAGTTCTGGGGTGAAGCTATTTTAGCAGCTACATATCTAATTAATAGCATGCCCTCCCGCATTCTTAAGTTTCAAACGTCTTTACAGAATTTACCTACTCTGTATCCTACATCCCACCTTGTGTCCCACATCCCATTTAAAATATTTGGATGTACAACCTTTATTCATGTCTATCCTCAGCTTCGTACTAAACTTGATACACGGTCTATCAAATGTGTCTTTCTCGGATACTCGCCTAATAAGAAAGGCTACAAATGTTATTATCCTCCAATACATAAGTTATTTCATACCATGGATGTTACCTTCTTTGAAAACCTATCGTATTTTCCCAATTCTGTAGTTCAGGGGGAGAATAATGATAGTGAACCACAAAATTGGGACTACATACCTCTTTGTCCCTTAACCCTATCTGAAATAACCTCTCATGAAATCATTCCCGAGTCACTTTCTCATGAAATCATTCTCGAGTCACCTTCTCCTGAAATCATTCCTGAGTCACCTTCTCCCGAAATCATTCTCAAGTCACCTTCTCCAAAAATCATTCTCAAGTCACCTTCTCCCGAAATCATTCCCAAGTCTACCTATCAGGCTGAATTTCAAGTTTATTCTCGGAGATCGAAACAACCTGAAGCGCAACCCTCACAAGTTCAGCAAAGTCAAGATCAGAATCACCATCCTGATGTCCCTCATACCGTTGAAGATGACAGACCAATCGCCTTGAGGAAAGGTATTCGTTCATGTACTCAACATCTGATACAGTACCATTTATCATGCACAAATTTGACACCACATTTTAGAGAATTTGTAACGACTCTAGATCAGATACAAATTCCCAGCACCGTACATGAAGATTTACAGGAGCCTGAATGGAAAGCAGCCACTTTAGAGGAGTTGGGAGCACTCGAAAAGAATGGTACGTGGAGCCTTGTCGATTTACCTCTAGGGAAACGCACAGTAGGATGCAAATGGGTTTTCACTACCAAACACAGACTAGACGAAAGTATAAAATGATTCAAAGCTCGTTTGGTAGCTAGAGGCTTCACCCAAGCATATGAGATCGACTATCAAGAGACTTTCGCACCAGTTGCCAAACTACATACCATCTGGGTACTTCTCTCTATTGCATCCAATTTAGACTGGCCATTAGTTCAACTTGATGTAAAAAATGCATTTCTAAATGGTGACTTAGTTGAGGAAGTGTATATGGATGTTCCTTCGGGTTTTGAAGGCCGGTATACAAGTGGAAAAGTATGTAAGCTCAAGATATCACTTTACGGGTTGAAGCAATCACATCGGGCATGGTTTGAGAAGTTTACCACTGTGTTAAAACGTGATGATTATATTCAGTGCCAGTTCGATCACACCATGTTTGTTAAACATTTCTCATATGATGAAATGGTCATACTAATAGTATATGTTGATGATATCATTATCACCGGAAATGTGTCTGAAGAAATCATTCGTCTAAAGAAACTGCTATCAACCGAATTTGAAGTAAAAGACTTAGGACACTTGAGATACTTCCTAGGGATGGAGGTAGCTAGGTCCAGTGAAGGGATTTTTGTAACTCAATGAAAGTATACACTAGATCTCTTGAAAGAGCTGGTATGAGTGGTTGCAAACCAGTAGACACACCCATGGATGCGAATACCAAGCTTGGAATAAACCCTGAAGATGAGATAGTTGATCGTGGAAGATATCAACGACTAGTTGGGAAGCTAATATATTTAACTCACACTCGACCGGATATTAGCTTTGCATTAAGAGTGGTAAGTCAGTTTATGAACAAACCGTCTAAAGAACATATGGATGTTGTGTATAGAATCTTGAGATATCTCAAGAATGATCTTGGAAAGGGTATTATGTTAAGAAAAACCACGAATCGGTTGTTGGAAGTCTATACAGATGCAGACTGGGTTGGCTCTCCCATTGATCGAAAGTCAACTTCAGGATATTGTTCCTATGTGTGGGGAAATTTAGTCACCTGGCAAAGCAAGAGAACAACCACTTGTAGCTCGAAGTAGTGCCGAAGTTGAGTTTCGCTCACTAGCCCTTGGAATATGCGAAGGGATTTGGCTGAAACGTCTTCTCACAGAATTAAAGATGGAGATTGAAGCCTCCATAGAAGTTTTATGTGATAATCAATCTGCTATAGCTAAAAATCTCGTGCATCATGATCGAATGAAACATGTTGAGATCGATTGTCACTTCATCAGTGAGAAAATTGGGCTAATATCATTACATTGAAATATGTACCATCACAAGAACAGGTTGCAGATATATTGACCAAGGCACTTCATTGACCTAGTCTTCGTGGATTAATATCGAAGCTCGGCATGTGAAACATATATCGTCCAACTTGAGGGGGAATGTAGAAAGTCAAGCTAGTTGAGTCTACCCCTTTTATTTCTCCTTCTATTTCTCTAACGTAATTAAGTTAGTCTACATTCTATAATTAGAGAGGTTAGTTTACATTCTATTATTAGGGAGATAGTTTAAAACTTTCTTGTATAAATTTGTATATTACTTCACTTGAATGAATAAGAAAAGTATACAAATTTCTCTCATACATAGCTTCAAGTTTCAAAGTGGAACTCATTCATATTATTGTTTTTTTAAAAATAAAATTGCAGGCATAAAGAATCGTAAAAAAGATAAGATAGCATATGATGAACAGTCGGGTACATATAAACGTCGCCATGGTTATGATCGTGGAAATGACGAGGAGAACATACCCATAATTGAGGCCAAGATGACTGATGGTAGTATTTTATGATTATTTGTTGTACTAGTTATTCTTATCTATTATGTTTTCCCTTTTTGTGAATTTGATTTGCAGATGTGCACACAAATGCAACGTTCAGATAACCAACTGGTTATTAGATTTAGTTACTGGCTGCTCTTTATGCTTAAGACATTCATGGTCAATTTAAAATCAACAAGTATTTTGGTCAATTTGTCTTGCAGAGCCTGGGGAGGATCCATTTGCTGCAAGTCGAGCGAATAAGAAAAACCGAGTTGATAAGCAAAAAAAGAATCGGTTACAGAATCTGAAGCAAGCTGCAAAAGTTGGGGCTCTACCAAGGTTTTACCTCTTAAGATATTTCTGTGTGTTTAATATCATATAAGCTCTACCACACTTTGTATGATCTCAGTTAATACGCGAGTTTCATTGAATTTAGTTACTTGATCAATGTGTCTTCCTAAGTGTTTTTGTCAACTATTCCATTTAAGACGTTATCCATTTTGTTGTTCTCAAGTTGTTCTCCTCGGTGTTCATCTTCAATATTGCCTTCCTTTCCTCCTCGTCACAATTTGTTCTTGATAGCATAAAGTTCATTATATCAGCCACGTTCAACTAGATGTCACTGCTTTGCCTATAACAGGAAATCAAGCTGCAACTAAAAAACTTACCAAGGATGAACTAGGAAATGTTTCTGGAATGGTAGCAACTTCAACAGCCAGTGGTGGAAAATTTGACAAGAAGTTGACGGGAGAAAAACCTGCGAAACATCAAGGAAAATATAGCAAGGTGAATTGAATAAGCCTGTTGATCTTCATTTGTGCCTCATTTAACTTTATATTTCTTAGATCTTAAAAACGTTGAGATGCATTTTTTGTGTTTGCATGCAGTTTCTGCCGGTTGTTGAGGGATCAAGGATAGGTTCTCTAGAAAGAGAGCAAACCGAGAAAGTTCTTAACAGATTAATTTCCAAGAATTCACATGAGATTCTCAACATTAGTAAGGTAAGCCTCTAAACTTCACAACCTCTTTATGATATCAGAAAGAAAATACCTCTATTTTTTGTTCCTTTGTCTTCTACATTGGTAGTGCCTTCTTTTTTTCTTAGAGCTTAACGTCCATGGAGAAATAATGGAACCAGGTCGAATCCCAAAGGAGCTTAATTCAATTTGGTCGGGTTGTCGAAGCCCACCAAAATAAATACTGACTCTCTAACTCTAACTTGTAGAAATAATGGAACCAGGTCAAATCCCAAAGGAGCTATGAATTAATTTCTCAATGATTAAAAACAAATATGAAATGGGGGGGGGGGTTGGCGATTGAATAAAATTCTTAATAAAGCAATAAAAAGGATAAAATAAAATAAACAATTTTAACGAGAACTTCCAATTCAAGGGTTTATTTTAATTCAACTGTATATTTGATCATAGGCTACAAAAAATATTTAATTTTCTTAGGTTCAAAGAATTAGTCTACCTACTTGGAAAAGCCACAATAGATATTTTTTCTCCTACTTAATTGACTCTGACCCAGCATCAAACTCAAACTTTACTACTCAATTAATTGGGCACGATAGCGTTCCTATCAACTGAATAATAGCATTAAAATTTACGAGAACGACCAAACCAAAATTAACTAACCGAGACGACTGCAAAATTAATTAATTTCGTTTATTTGTTTCCCTAGGGCCTATCATGCAAACTATGTAATTTGGAAAAGCCACAATCACACACACATGAGCCAACCCTTCGCTACAATTTACAATCATTCGAAACAATAACTTATCACAAAATCATGTATAGCATGGATAAATTGATAATAAATTAAGGCGTCAATTCAATTTGCTAACAATCAATCAATAATTAAAATAAGAAACAAATAATCTTTGAATTAAAAGAAAATTCTAATTGGTTCAAAGCCTCACAAAACTACAATTGAATTAAAACTACCCTTGAACTAGAAGGAAGAATTTAGCTACTCATAAAGAAAAACATCAAAACAATATTCTTAAAATAATTCATAGAAAATAAACTAGCTAATAAAATTAGAAACGAAACCAAATTCTCATCACAAGCTGCTAGAGAAACTCCAAATCGATCTTGAAACTGCTCTCGAGGCTGCTCTTCTTCGCTCTCCCTCTCCAATTTGCGGCTGCCTTCTTTTTTCCTTGTGGCACACCTGCCAAATTTATATAATGAATGAGTTTTAAGAAGATGCCCTAGTGACTGGGCTCAATTTTGAGCCCAACTCATTCTTTATTTGATTTCTAACGGAAACAAATGGCAGTTGCCATTCGTTCTGAATTTTTTTTTCTTTCAATTTTCCTTTTTAAAATTTTCTATTTATATGGTTTTAAACTCAAATTAAAATCTAAATTTATTCCTGTTTCATTATTGTTTTGGCAATTCAACTCATAAACTAAATTAGATATAATATCCCTAATTAACCACAATATTTAATTTAAAGGTAGGGAAATTAGATTCCATAAATAGAATTAATTAGAACTTATCAAATTCTCCCACACCTAATTCATGCTTGTTCTCAAGTATGCCTTAACTTAACATATCAACTCTTTTTTCTACTCTCTTTTCATCTATCTTAATATGAAAGAATATCAATAAAGTCAATCATTCATTAAAATTGAATTTCAATCACAATCAAAAGAATGAGCATTCATAGGATACATTTTGTACAAAAACTCAAGTATCTCATCAATTCACCAAAATAAAATGTAACAAGACTTAACACCCTCACATGGTTTCACTCATTACTTTCAAAATATTTAGGGTATTTCTTTTCTCTCAAAATCAAATCATAGCATGTTATTACCATAGGCTTGCAAATGAATCAAATCTACACCAAAATAAATGAATTGAATGCAAAAATCAAAGGGACTTCACAAGGGTTGAATCGAGGCTTAGGTAAGGGTAGGATATGAGGAAAATTTAGGTGTTTCATAATCAAGACCAAGAGTTAATATTGCATGATAGCAATGCTACATAAGAAGAACAAAATACACTATCAAAGACATAAGTGCATTCCCACACTTCATTCTTGCCCTAAGAACTTTGGAGAAACCATAATAACATAATTTTGTTGGCAAAATTTTCTCCTCAATATTTGTATCTTTTTTCTTGAACTATTTTTATTTTAACGCTCTCTTTTTTTTTTCTTTATTGAATTTTGTACTTTTTTGCCTCATTTTTTTTTTCACATTCCTCCACTTTTTTTTTTCAATTTATTAAATTTTCTTCTCAACCATTAACTACCATACAACATTTTCCTCTTGTCTTGATAAAGGTGCAACGATTGAGGCTAGCAAATGAGATGGTCTAAGGCTAAATATGATGTGCTATTATTAAGGAAGAAAAGGAAAATAAGCTCAAAGTGGCTAACTAATGAGAAAAATTCAAAGGTGGGAATTAAAAGCCAAAAAAAGGTTAATCCTAATTGCCCTTATCATATTCAAGCATCAATACAAAAATAATGGTCTCAAAATGCATTCAAGAGCAAGTTCTAGAATAAGCACACTAAGTTGATATCACTCAACAAGAAATAAATCGAGCATAATATAATGAGTTGCTCATAGGCTCAAATTTTCACTGGAATGGGTAATTCGTATTAAGCTTTGCACACTTTCAATCAACAAATCAATGAGACACCATCAGATAAATTTAAGAAAAAACTCTAATCATGCTCATCTCTATCATGCCTAAAATTCAAACTAATGATGCATTCTTAACTTACATGATATTCAAAGATATTAACAAAGAATCAAAGTTTCAAAAGAAAAATCAATATGTATGGGTTAAAGCATGCTAAATTTGATCTAAACCTCCCCCACACCTAAACTATACATTGTCCCCAATGTATATATATAAAAACAATAAATAAATAAGCACAATGTTCACAAAAAAACATAAAAAGATAAGGAAAGTGAACTCTTTGAATTTGTGAACATTTTTTTGGTGTTGAGAGAGTCGGTGGTCATACTTATTGAAAATTAATGCCCTGTACGAAAAGAAAGATGAGAAAATACCAAAAAACTAACAAAGCAAAATAAATAAATAAAAACTAAAAACTAAAAAACAATGAAAATAATGAAAATAAAAAGTAGAAAAAATATTGGGTTTCCTTCCAATAAGCGCAATCATTTAACGTCGTTTTGCTCGACGAAGTTCAGAAAAGTCTTAGTCGTCCAGGTAAGTGGGGTGATCCAAGTAAAAGCTTGTGAGACATGACACAATTTCACCTCCATGGAAAATCTTCAATCTATGGCCATTCACCTTGAAAATTTTATTTGAGTCCAAACTTTTAATTTCCACTGCACCATAAGGAAACACTTTAGTAATAGCAAATGGGTCAATCCATCGAGAACATAACTTACCGGGCATGAGCTTCAGTCGAGAATTATACAATAACACTTTCTGACCAATCTCAAACTGTTTTCGAACAATCATGTTATCATGAAACAACTTGGATTTCTCTTTGTAAATTCTTGAATTTTCATAAGCATTAAGCCTCAACTCCTCTAATTCCTGTAACTGTAGTAACTTAGATGCTCCAACTTTGTTTAGATCCATGTTGCATCGTCGAACTGCCCAATAGGCTTTATGCTCAATTTCTTCAGGCAAATGACATGCCTTACCGAATACCAACCTGTAAGGAGATGTCCCTATGGGAGTTTTGTACGCTGTTCGGTATGTCCATAAAGCATCGTCTAAATGAAGACTCCAATCCTTTCTGCTCGGGTTTACCATTTTCTCTAATATGGTTTTAACTTCCCTATTTGAAACTTCTGCTTGACTGTTAGTTTGGGGGTGGTATGCGGTAAGCAATCGATGATTCACTCCATACTTCTTTATTAAAGCTCCAACGGTTCTATTGCAGAAGTGAGTTCCTTGATCGCTAATAATGGCTCTTGGAACGCCAAACCTGTTAAAAATGTTAGCCTTGATAAAACCTACAACAACTTTAGAATCGTTAGTTCAGGTGGCTTTTGCTTCCACCCACTTTGACACATAATCCACAACCAAAAGTATGTAAGAGAAACCACAAGAAGAAGGTAATGGACCCACAAAATCAATACCCCATACATCAAATATTTCACAAACAAGAATAGATACTTGGGGCATTTCGTTCCTTCGTGTTATTGTACCTACTTTTTGGCATTTCCCACAATTTTTACAAAACTGATATGCATCTTTAAAAATAGATTCCCAATACAAACCACTATCTAAAACTTTTCTAGTAGTTCTTTTAGGTCCAAAATGTCCCCCACATGCATACTTATGGCAAAAGGCTAAAATAGATTGAAATTCATTCTCAGGAACACATCTCCTAATAACTTGATCAGAACAAAATTTCCATAATAAAGGCTCATCTCATACATAGTATTTTGAATCACTTTTTATTTTTGCTTTCCTAGACGTACTAAGATAATGAGGTAGATTTCTTGTAACCAAATAATTTACCATATCTGCATACCAAGGAACCATACCATTAAGTTGAAACAAGTGCTCATTTGGAAAGTCGTCATTGATTGGCAATGCATCATTTTTTCTTATCAACCTACTCAAATGATCTGCAACAGAATTTTCAACTCCTTTTCGATCTTTGATTTTCATATTAAACTCCTGAAGAAGCAAAATCCATCGCAATAGTCTTGGTTTGGATTCTTTTTTTGACAAAAGATATTTTAAGGCTGCATGGTCAGAAAATACAACAACTTCAGAACCAAGTACATAAGATCGAAATTTATCTAAAGCAAAAACAATTGATAAAAGTTCTTTTTCTGTAGTGGAATAATTGCATTGGGCATTATTCAGAGTCTTAGAAGCATAATAAATGACATGACTCTTCTTGTCAATTCGTTGACCAAGGACTGCTCCAACTGCATAATTGCTTGCATCACACATAATCTCAAATGGTAAGTCCCATCGAGGTGGCTGTATAATAGGCGCACTGGTTAGTAACTGTTTCAATTTATCGAACGCCTCCTTGCATTCTTTTCCAAATTCGAATTGAACTTCCTTTTGCGATAGACTTGTCATTGGTAAATCAACTTTTGAGAAGTCTTTGATAAACCTGCGATAAAAACCTGCATGTCCAAGAAAAGATCGCACTCCCTAACATTGGTAGGGTAAGGTAAGTTTGCAATAATATCCACTTTTGCTTTATCAACTTCTATACCTCTAGATGATATAATATGTCCTACTACAATTCCCTGAGTTGCCATAAAATGACATTTTTCATAATTTAGCACCAAGTTGGTCTCAATGCATCTTTTCATGATTTTACTCAAATTACTCAAACATTCATCAAATGACTCTCCATAAACAGTAAAATCATCCATAAACATTTCAATGCATTTCTCAATATAATCAGAAAAAATACTCATCATGCATCTCTGAAACGTACATGGAGCATTGCAAAGACCAAAAGGCATTCGCCTGTAAGCATATGTCCCAAAAGGACAAGTAAATCTCGTTTTTTCCTGGTCAACCTGTGCAATGGGAATCTGATAGAAACCCGAAAAACCATCAAGAAAACAAAAGAATGGTTTGCCTGCTAATCGTTCTACCATTTGATCAATAAAAGCCAAAGGAAAATGATCTTTTCTAGTTACATTATTTAATTTTCTAAAATCAATGCACATTCTCCATCCGTTTTGCACACGCATGGGTACAAGTTCATTATTATGATATCTTACCACAATGAATCCAGTTTTCTTTGGAACTACATGAATTGGACTAACCCATTCACTATCTGAGATTGGATAGATGATACCTGCATCCAACAACTTGAGTATCTCTTTCATTACAACTTTTTTCATAGTTGGATTAAGTCTCCTTTGTGGTTCCCTTGATGCTTTCGCATTGTCATCAAGTAGAATTCGGTGCATACAAATTGAACGACTAATGCCTTTTATGTCTGCCAATGTCCATCCAATTGCAAGCTTGTACTCCTTCAAAATTTTAACCAATTTCTCCTCTTGCTCTGTGGTGAGACTGTTTGAAATGATAACAGGAAATGTATCAACTTCACCTAAATACACATATTTAAGATGACTTGGCAATTCTTTCAATTCTAGTTTTGGTGCATGCACAGTAGAAGGTAGCATTTTGTTAGTTGAATCACAAATTTCAACATCAGTATTTATGGATTCAGATAAAGATGACTTTTCTAAACCAAATTTGTCTTCAATTTCTTTTAAAGACTTATGATCATGTTCAACATCCTCTTCTAGAAATACATCATGTACAATGGAATCAAACACATCAATCTGACAAAGAGAATGTTCATCTTTAGGATATTTCATGGCATCAAAAATATTAAAATGGACGATATCTCCATCAAACTCTACTGATAATGTACCCTTCTCTACATCAATCTTTGTCTTAGTAGTTTTCATAAATGGACGACCTAAGAGGATTGAAGAAGATGGTGAATTATTACCGAAATCTATGATGTAAAAATCAACAAGAAATATGAGTTCATTAACTTGAATCAAGACATCTTCAATAATTCCAAGAGGGTGTATATAAGAACGATCAGCTAATTGAATTACTACTCCAGTTTGTTGCAAGTCATTTAACTTCAGTTCTTGATAAATAGAAAATGGCATGACATTAATGGAAGCTCCTAAATCTAGCATGGCACATTCAATCTTTTTATTACCAATAATGAAAGGTAAAGAAAACATACCTGGGTCCTTGCACTTTTCTGGCAAATTTTTTTGTAAAATAGCTGAAACATTCTTACTTACCACAACTTTCTCATGTTCTTTTGTCTTTCTCTTCCTCGTGCACAATTCCTTTAAAAATTTAGCATACTTGGGAATTTGTTTAACTGCATCCAATAATGGGATATTGATCTCAACCTTTCTGAAGGTATCAAGGATCTCTTTATCATGTTCGTCCTCTTTTTGCACTATTAACCTGCTGGGAAAAGAAGGTAGCGAAGTATGTGAAGGAAGAGATAAAGAATGATCAAAATTTACCATTTTTGGCACTTAAGAAGAAGTTTCTCCTTTTTCTTCTTTACTTGGCTCTTTCTCCTTAAAAGGTGTCTCTCCTGAAGGAATCTATTTCCCACTTCTCAACGTGATGGCATTGACATTCTCTCTTGGATTTACCACTGGTTGGGAAGGTAATTTTCCAGAATTTTGAGCTTCCAATCTGCTAATGGATGTAGCTAACTGTGTAATTTGGTTGCCAAAATTCTGCATCTCAATCTTCGTTTCCTTTTGAAATTGAAGGGTGTCCTTTTGGAATTGAATGCTATTCTGTTGAAATTGATGAGCATTATCAGTTAGCTTTTTAAACATTTCATCAAAAGATGTACCAGAGTTTGAAGGTTGAACTTGTGTGGAAGCATGAGGTTGTCTATATTGTCCTCCTTGATTTCCATAGCTGAGATTTGGGTGATCTCTCCATCCTGGATTATAATGGTTAGAATATGGATCATATTTCCTTTGATTTTGGCCCGAAAATGCTATAGCATTTTCTTCTTCAAAATAATTTTGTTGTAGTTGAGAACATGTATCTGTGGTATGTCCCGGAAGTGAACATATTCCACACACTTTTGCCATCTATGATTGCCCTACGGCTATTCGATTAACTAAAGTAGTTAGATCAGACATTTGGGTTCTTAGTTCATCTACCTCTTTAACTTTGTGAACAACTCCACCACCTCGGGTACCAAATTGTTGGGAATTTTTCGCCATGGTTGAAATTAGTTGCTTAGCTTCTGATGGTGTCTTGTCTTCTAATGCTCCACCACTTGCAGCATCAATCATGCTCCTATCTGTTTGCAATAGTCCTTCATAAAAGTATTGAATTTGGAGTTGATTAGAAATTTGATGGTAGGGAAAACTGGCACATAATCTATTAAATCTCTCTCAATACTCATATAACGTCTTTCCAACGATTTGTGTTATACCATAAATCTTTTTTCTACTGCTTGCAGCTAGAGATGCAGGAAAGAATTTTTCCAAGAATAGTCTTTTCATTTGATTCCATGTTGTGATCGAACCCGATGGTAGGTAATACAACCAATCTTTCGCTTGATCCTTTAAGGAAAAAGGAAAAGCCCTCAAATTGATTTGCTCTTCACTTACTCCATGTGGCTTCATTCCAGAACAGACAATGTGGAACTCCTATAGGTGCTTATGAGGATCTTCACCTGCACGTCCATAAAAAGTAGGAAGTAAGTGAATTAAACCGAATTTTAGTTCGAAATCACCTGCAATATTAGGAAACGTAATGCATAAAGTTTGTTGATTTAAATCAGGCGTCACCAGTTGTTTAATAGTTCTTTCAACTTCATTGTCCGCCATCTCTTCTTTAACCTCGGCTATATTGACTTTTTTTTCAAGATGAGTTTTCCTTTCTTTTGCCTCCTTTCTTAGTCTACGTGCAGTCTTCTCGATTTTTGGATCTAATGGAAATTCAATATGATGAGAAGAACGAGTCATAAACTATATAAAAGAAAAGAATAAATAAATAAATAAATAAAAAATGAGAAACTAAATTAAGCTCCCCAGCAACGGCGCCAAATTTGGTCGGGTTGTCGAAGCCCACCAAAATAAATACTGACTCTCTAACTCTAACTTGTAGAAATAATGGAGCCAACCCTTCGCTATGTAATTTGGAAAAGCCACAATCACACACACATGAGCCAACCCTTCGCTACAATTTACAATCATTCGAAACAATAACTTATCACAAAATCATGTATAGCATGGATAAATTGATAATAAATTAAGGCGTCAATTCAATTTGCTAACAATCAATCAATAATTAAAATAAGAAACAAATAATCTTTGAATTAAAAGAAAATTCTATTTGGTTCAAAGCCTCACAAAACTACAATTAAATTAAAACTACCCTTGAACTAGAAGGAAGAATTTAGCTACTCATAAAGAAAAACATCAAAACAATATTCTTAAAATAATTCATAGAAAATAAACTAGCTAATAAAATTAGAAACGAAACCAAATTCTCATCACAAGCTGCTAGAGAAACTCCAAATCGATCTTGAAATTGCTCTCGAGGCTGCTCTTCTTCGCTCTCCCTCTCCAATTTGCGGCTGCCTTCTTTTTTTCCTTGCGGCACATCTGCCAAATTTATATAATGAATGAGTTTTAAAAAGATGCCCTAGTGATTGGGCTCAATTTTGAGCCCAACTCATTCTTTATTTGATTTCTAACGGAAACAAATGGCAGTTGCCATTCGTTCTGAATTTTTTTTTTTTCAATTTTACTTTTTTAATTTTTTCTATTTATATGGTTTTAAACTCAAATTAAAATCTAAATTTATTCATGTTTCATTATTGTTTTGGCAATTCAACTCATAAACTAAATTAGATATAATATCCCTAATTAACCACAATATTTAATTTAAAGGTAGGGAAATTAGATTCCATAAATAGAATTAATTAGAACTTTTTTTAGGAGAATTCGTAACTTCGTACGTTTGATTGAAGACAAGCTAGTTGAGTTATGTTCTGGTTGACAAGTAGATTCCGAAGTCTTTTCTAGCTATCGATTTATAAGTCTATTTTGGATTCACGATGTTGGTTTTCAGGGTGTGAACGTGTACAATGTGAAAAAAGAAAAGAAACAAAGAAATCAAGGAGGAAAGTCTTCATCGACGTCAAGCAAGTTGAAACCAAATAAGAAACTCCAGAAGAAGCCATTGAAGAAGGGATCTTCAAAGAACGGGAAGGCAAAATGAACGAATTTTTGCAATATCCGAGTTCTTGTAAAGGTACGCGTGCTTTCAATTGCATTATGGCTGAAGTCAATGTATATCAATTATTATTTAGTTACCTAAAATGTTTCCTTTTGCCCCAACTCGTCTCTCCGTTCGTATAATTTTCATTAGTTTTGTTTTTGCATATTTTATGTACACTTATAAAGATTAAAATACTATTTTGGTCGATAGACTTTCAGCTTTAGCTCCATATCTAGATTTTTAAATGCTCAATTTACGTGCTTGAACTTTTTTTTTTTAAACAAGGGTAACCACGCCTGTATCTAAGCCAGGCATCAAGAGACATCGAAGGAATAATGTCACAGCTGAGTCTCGAACTTGGGACCTTGAGGAAAGCATACCTTAAAAGTTCGTGCTTGAACTTTTAATTTTTGTTTCATTTTTTGCCCTTGGACTTTCAATTTTTTTTTCCATTATGGTCTCTAATTTTTTTTAATGGATCTTTCTGGGGAAATCTTTTGTTAACTTTTCTTAAAAAAACATCTTTTTCTATCAATTTTAGAAATATGTTCAATGTTTGTCTTCGGTGTATTAAATTATTAAATTTATTAACATTATTGATACAATTTTTATTAATATTAGTTAGGACTAATTTTAAACTTATTTTTGAAAGTATAATAATTAAAATTGGACTTTTGAAAATTTAGTGATCAAATTTGAATAAACTTGAAAGACCCTGGATTAAAATTGATCATTTGAAAATTTAGAAACTAAAAAGTTGAGTTCGATGTATTTTTGAATGTCCTAGGTATTCATGAGTGAGTTTAAATGTAAAATCTCTTGTTATCTCTCAAGTTTTGAAATGGGTCTCTTGTGTGTAGTAGGGCAAAACTTCAATTGTTTGGTTATTAAAAAAAATTTGAGTTTTCTTGACAAGTAATTATTGTAATTTTCAAAAAAAGAAGAAGTAATTATTGTAGGGTCATATGGTTATCTTGTACTTAAGCCGACCTTGACACTAATATATATAAAAATTACTTTTGAGCTTAAGAAGTATATCTATGAGAAACTTTTGATGACACATGTTGCAGAAAATATGGTTTAAAATCTGCTTTGAATTATTATATATATATATATATATATATATATTATGAGAATTTATCCTAGGTAGCAGATTTCTCTTGGTGAATTATATTTGTAGCATTTTTCCTAAAATAATTGCAGGTATAGCAGAATTGTGGGCGTTTTTTTTAATTTCCAATTGTGCCCTTTCCCTCCTCTTCCAGCTAGTCTCTTCTTTTCCACGGCTTCAAACTTCACCGAAACAAATTTTAGCTACAGTTTTCAATTGATCGACTTCGCTTGTTTGCAAATTGGCTTCCCCTAAACCTTCTATCAATTTCTTCACTCGATTTCACCTTCATCTGCTTCAATTGATTTCAACTTCATCTGCTTGAATCGATTTCACAAAATCAAAATTCAAGTTTGAAATTCTCCGGCGACGCTATCTTCTCCGGCGAGTTTGAAATTCAATCACAATCGATTGAATATAATTCATTGCCATACCATAAAACTCTATTTCACAAAACCAGCTGCCGACAACACTATCGATCTGATCTCCGGCGAATTTGAAATTCAATCACAAATTGAATCAATTTCGCTCAACGATTTCACAAATTGAATCAATTTCGCTCAACGATTTCACAGACTTGTGCAAAGTTTACTGGAAATTATTTCATAACTTCATCTCTTCTCCTCTGAAATTCTTCTTTTACTCTGTTTTGAAGGTATTTCTTCTTTAAAATTATTCTTTCACTCTGTTTTGAAGGTATTTCTCCTTTCAAATTCTTCTTCACTCTGTTTAGAATGTCTATGTATGGTATGACAAAGTTGTAGTGATAGAAGGCTTATGCCTAAGTGATAGAAGGCTTATGTATTGGTGATAGAAGGCTTATGCGGAGTGATAGAAGCCTTATGCATAAATGATAGAATGTGTTTTTGCCTAGGTGATAGAATGTCTATGTATGGTATGACAAGTTGTATTGTAGTGGTTAGGCCAAACCTACCATGATTTTGTATATGTGATCCATATTAGAAGGTTTCTATTGAATGGATTTATTATAATTGTTATTGATTGAATCAATTCCTACTGTTAACTATGTGATAGAATGTTTATGCCTAAGTGATAGAACGTTTTTGCATAACTGATAGAATGTCTATGTATGGTATGACAAGCTTTAGTTATATTGTTTGAAGTCAATATTGAGTAACATATTTCATTTTTCTTTCAGATTTTTTCAACATATGGATAAGATTCCTATTGTTGTCTTCCATGGTGGGCAATGGAATGCGGTTCTTATGAGAAGTATAAGATTAGTGGAGTTTTGGTGGATGAACTAATGAGTTTTGAAACTTTTGGTTTGCTGATTTTAAGAGAATTAAAATTGGATGACATCGATCTTCTTCAAAATTATATGTTTTATTGGATTATGGCCAAAGTACCCCCCTTTTGAAATTTTGGAAGATAAAGACGTAGACTGGTTCTTAACATTAGTTAAGAATAATGGTACAAAACATCCATTAATGGTTGATGTTAAGGACTTTTATTTAGAGGGGACATCTAGTAGTGTTGTTAGCAATTCACTTAGGTATAAACTTTCTATCACCCATGGATAAACCTTCTATCACCGATGCATAAGCATTTTATCACCTATGCATAAAACTTCTATCACTTAGGCATAACTACCTTCTATCACATATGCCTAAGTCTTCTATCACTTAGACATAAACTTTCTATCACCTATGGATAAACCTTCTATCACCTATGCATAAGCCTTTTATCACCTATGCATAAGCCTTCTATCACCTATGCATAAAACTTCTATCACCTATGCATAAGTCTTCTATCACTTAGGCATAACTACCTTCTATCACTTAGGCATAGCTACCTTCTATCACCTATGCATAAGTCTTCTATCACTTAGGTATAAACTTTCTATCACCCATGGATAAACCTTCTATCACCGATGCATAAGCCTTCTATCACCTATGCATAAAACTTCTATCACTTAGGCATAACTACCTTCTATCACCTATGCCTAAGTCTTCTATCACTTGGGCATAAAATTTCTATCACCTATGGATAAACCTTCTATCACCTATGCATAAGCCTTCTATCACTAGGCCCGTTTATTTCTTCGTGGGCTTTTCCGTCATTTCACTAGGCCCGTTTGTAAAATCTGCTATAAAAGAATTACTTTTGAAAATCTGCTATCCATAGAATTATTTTGGCTCATTTTGCTATACATGAAAAAGCCCCTATTATTATTATTAAGTTTACATCGTCCCAATGTTTAGTTTAGGAAATTAATTATATTTTAGTCGAGAGTGAATTGATAAATGAAGCAGTTTTGCAATAATATCGCAAGTTTAACTCCATAATTTTTCAGATAGCTTTTCAAACCTAAGAATATTGTTGCACGTTTCGACTGGTGTCATTTGCCCAAATTAAGGTTATACTATTATTTTAAAGCTAACATGATTAGTTTGTAGACAACTGAATTAGAACTTATTAGCCAACCATTTTTCTATAAGTATGTTTTGATTTTTTATTATTATCATTTTTTGGTAAGAACGTTTTAATCGAAAATAGTATTTTCGTTGATGATGTGAAGTAACAAATGAATTGTCAGGAGAGCAATGGATGAATATATTGATGTTATATTGAGATATATGAATCGGAGGAACCTATGCATTAATAAATTATGATGATGTAGCGCGAAATAATAAGATCTCAAGATCCTAGGTTTAACATATATTACTCATCCTATCGAATGGGGAGCTCAACTTGGGGATTTCGTTTTCCGTTGGTCACCCTTATTTTGATGGGTGGAAATTCATTTTAACTCTACGATCATAGATTCAATTATAAAAATTGGTACATGCGTCTCATTTCATAGAAATCAAATAAGTAAATAATTATAATTTAACAACAAATTAAATTATATTTTCCAACCCAACAAACAAATTGGTTAGATAATTCATATCCAATTTTGCTTCTGCAAATGACAGATGTTTGGAGTTGCTATTTGTTTCGACTATAAAATGTAACTTGTCTCTTCATAAAACCTTTTTTTTAAATGTCGTAATTTGCTTTGATGACATTCAAAACTTACCTTCTTTCTTCCTTTTTTTGATTTTGGGGTTTGTTGAGAATAAATATACAAGACTTTTAATAGATATGATACATAATTTTTTGACGACCGAGTAGAAGAGAAATACATAAATGAATTGATTTATTATGCTCCCGTTTGATAATCATTTCGTTTTTTTGTTTTCTATTTTTGTTTCTAACTTTTTTAAAAAACATGTTTATTTGATAATCAATTTTGGTTTTTTTTTTAAATTTTAAAAATATTAAAGAAATCTAAAAACTAAAAAAAAGTAGTTTTTAAAAACAAGTTTTTGTTTTTGTTTTTAAAAAAACATGCAAAAATAAAGAGTAAAAAACTAAAAAAATCTAAACGCAATGTAAAATTTGAAAACAAAAAACACTTATCAAACGTGTTTTTTTTTAAAAAAAACATAAAACTAAAATCAGTTATCAAACATATACAATTTTTATTTTAAAAATAAAAAACTAAAAACCAATAATGAAAAACAAAAAACAAAAAACAAAAAAACAAAATGGTTATTAAATAGGACCTATATGATTGTTTATATATATATATATATATATATATATATATATATATATATATATATATATATATATATATATATATATAGACGTAATCGTTTGGTCAACTTGTGCACACCTAAACTAATATCACGAAACATATCGTCTGACCTTACAATAATTTAAATGTCAAGAAAATTTGTAAAAAATTAATTAGTAGATTTTTTTTTTTGAGATTACAACAATTGAGGGTGGAAGAGATTCAAACTTAAGACCTTTAAGTCATTGAACATTTGAATGATAAAACCCAAGATGAGTATATTTGGTGTTTTTTATTAGTTTCTCATCCCCTTTCCTTACATAGTGTCCTAGATAATTTTCTCTCACTTCCCACATTATTTTCTTTTGAATCTATTCCTAATTAACTTTAAATGATATAGGTTATTTATAAGATTTTATCGAAGTGTAGAAACAAAATTCTAATTTTTTTTTAATAACTTGTCCACGTTGAAATAATCAGAGAATAGGAAAAATGATTTTCTGTATTTTCAATCACAATACTATTGTACATAATGAAGGCCCTTTATATAGAGAGAAATATGAATATAAATAATACAAAATATTAACAACCCTAGAATTCTCTAGAACCTTCTAGAAAGTGAATCCTAACACTCTAAACAGAACCAGTTAATTATCATTTAATTAATACAAATTCAACATTTAAAACAAGAGGAAATCTATATCTTAGCATCCCCCTGCAAACAAGACGGTAGTTCAACAACGCCGAGTTTGGACCGTAGAAGCAAAAACTGGGAATGAGAGAGGGACTTGGTGAGTCAACAGACTGGTCAGCAGATGGAATATACCGAACCTCCAAGTGTCGCCGGAGAACGTGATCACGAACAAAATGAACATCAATCTCGATGTGCTTGGTGCCAGCATGAAACACATGGTTCGCAGCTAACGAACCAGCACTAATGTTATCACACCGGTGAACAGGGGCAACAGAAAGGACAACACCCAACTCGGAGAGGAGCTGGCGAAGCCAAAGAATTTTGGCAGCAATATGAGCAAGAGCACGATATTCAGACTCAGTGCTAGAGTGGGCAACAACAGTTTGCTTCTTTGAGGACCAGGAAACAAGACTATTCCCAAAGAACACACAATACGTAGCAATAGACCGGCGATCATCAAGGTTGGCACCCCAGTCATCATCAGAGTAAGCCGAGATGGTCCAGTTATCAGCGGTTGAAGAAGAAGACCAAAATGTTTAGTGCCAGACAAGTAACGAAGCACATGTGTTAACAGCCTGCCAATGTAGATCAGTCGTACATTTTAGGAACTGACTAAGATGATTCACAATGTAAGAAATGTCAAGACGTGTGTTTGTGAGATACTGTAAGGCGCCAACAGTACTCCGGTACAGAAAAGGATCAGAGAGAGGCTCCCCCACCGTTAAGGACAGGGTTTTACCAACAACAGAGGGAGAGGGCACATGTCGAATATTGGTCATCTGAAGCTTGGCAAGAAGATCATCAATGTATTTAGTCTGAGTGAGCAACAAGCCAGAAGACAGCGCAGTCACCTGGATCCCCAAGAAATAGCTCAAAGGACTAAGATCTTTCAATGCAAACCGCTGATTGAGAGAATAGACCAAAGAAGCGAGAAACCCAGCATCACTCCCAGTGAGGATGACATCATCAACGTACACAAGAAGCAAGGCCATAATACTCCCACGTCGATAAACAAATAGAGAGGAATCAGACCGACTGTGAACAAAACCCAACGAAACAAGCACATTTTTCAGAGTATCATTCCAAGCACGTGGGGCTTGCTTGAGGCCATAGAGCGCCTTTTTCAGTTTGCACAAGTAGTCGGGAACACAGAGAATCCACAAACCCAGGAGGCTGAGCCATAAACACATCTTCCTCACGGGTGTCATTCAAGAAAGCATTATTAAAATCAAGTTGACGAAGAGGCCAGTTGCGAGATAGTGCCATGGTGAGAACAATACGAATGGTGGAAGTCTTCACAACGGGACTGAAAGTGTCAAAGTAATCAATACCAGGGTACTGGTGAAATCCTTTTGCAACAAGACGAGCTTTATGCCGCTGAACAGACCCATCAGAATTACGTTTGATCTTAAAGACCCACTTACAACCAACAACATTCTGAGAAGCAGAGGGTGGGACAAGACACCAAGTATCATTCCGTAGAAGTGCCTCAAACTCTTGATCCATAGCAGCCTTTCAAACAGGTGTTTTAAGCGCATCAGCAACACGAGTAGGTTCAGTAGCAGACCAATCAGTGGAAACAGCAACCCAAGCTTTGAGCTTGAAAATTCCATTCTTCGAACGTGTGACCATGGGATGAGTATTCCAATCACTGGATGACTAAGGTCGGGAAACAGGCGCAGGGTCTGGAAGAGGCACATCAGCTGGGATATCAGAAGATAAGTCGGGAGACCTCGAAAGCGGGGAGGAAGGAGACGGAACAAAATGCGATGCAACTGGAGAAGGAGGAGAAGCAGCCAACGACTGGAGAAACGGAGAAGCAGCCGCCACGGGCAGAGGCGAAAAACCAAGGACCGACGGTGACCTATGCTCAATAACAGATCGAGGCAACACACCAGGAAAAGAGGTGACCCACTAGGTCAACGAAAGGGCCGATTCTAGCACATGAGATGATTCTGTAGTAGAGAGAAAATCGGTAGCAAAGGGAAACATAGCCTCATTAAACAAAACATGACGAGAAATAATAACTCGACCGGACGGCATGAGACACTTGTGGCCTTTGTGCACCGAACTAGGTCCCAAATAAACACATTGTTCAGTATGAAGTTAGAACTTTTGAGTGTGATAGGAACGAAGGTATGGATAACAGGCACACCCAAACACTCGGAGCTCCTTGAAGTTCAACTGACTCTTGGTCACTAATTCCATAGGCGATAAGTCTTGCAGGACTGGAGTCGGCAAGCCATTGATAAGAAACGTTGTAGTGAGAAAAGCCTCCCACAAAAAACGAAGGGGCATAGATGCCTGTGCGAGGAGCGTAAGCCCGGTTTTGACAATATGGCGATGTTTTCGCTCCACGCGACCATTTTAAGCAAAGTATACGGACAGGAGAACCAGGATGCAATACCAAGCTCGGCACACAAGGCATAGACTGGTCTGTACTCACCGTCGTTATCGGAATGGAGAGTCTTTATAGGACATCCAAACTGAGTTTTGACCATAGCAAGAAAATGGCGAAAGGCATGAATAATATCACTCTTCAATTTCAAGGGATAAATCCAAACAAAACAACTAAAATCTTCCATGAAGTGCACATAATAACGGTAGCCATCAGGCGAGGCCACATGGGCAGGACCCCATAGATCAGTATGGACAAGATCAAACAAAGTACATGCACAAAAGAAAGATAAAGAGAAAGGTTGAGCATGCATTTTACCAAATTTACACGCTGCACAAAAAATATAAACTTCATTCATAGAACTGGAAAAACCAAAATTATTTGCCAACAACTGAAAAGTACGGATAGAGGGGTGTCCTGAGCGTTGGTGCCAAATAGAGGGGGACACTGCTACATTTATTGAACTAATACTAGAAAAAACAGATGCAGGACAAACTGAAGGACGTTGCACTAGTAGCAGGGATGATGAAGCAGCAGCAGAACCCAGATGGACCAGAGCCGGTGCAACTTGGTATAAGCCATCCTTAAGCACCCCCGTCAAAATAGTGTGGCCCGTACAAATATCCTTCACAAAAAACAATGTCCATGAAATTCAACAAAAACAACATTATCTAGAACAAGCTTAGAGACACTTAGTAGATTTTTAGTAATTTCAGGTACACATAGAATATGATTTAGTTGTAACAAACCAACATCGGCACGTAAACAGGCAGAACCAACATGAGTGATGCGCAAGGAATGTCCATTACCAACAGTAACAGTATCAATACCTCCATATTCCGAGGGAGCAGTCAGAGAGCCATAGTCAGAGGTGACATGATTAGAAGCACCACTGTCAAGATACCAACTAGGGTAAACTACTATCTCAGGTCTTATATTAAAAGGATTCGAACTTTGCTGGGCATGAAACGCATGGGGGAAAGACTGAGCAGGACCGGAGGAAGATCCTGCTGACACATACGGAGGAAAAGGTGGACCGTGAGCCGGACCAGAGAATTGTGCACCCCGCCTCTGACTAGGAAAAAACCTGTCATGACAAAAGTTGGCAGTATGGCCTAGGCGGCCACAGACATAACAAATAGTCCGACTAAGATCCCGTGGGGCACCACTCCGACCACAACCGCGGCCACGACCACCCCGATGACTTGGGTGACCACAACCAGCAGAACGTGAAGAAGGGGTCTGAGCCGGTTTATACCATGGTTGAGTACTCCCCTGTACATCAGTTACGTTAGCCACATTAGCAGACGACGACGGAGTAAAAGATGCTATTTTTTTGTGAATTCTGGTGCTCAATCCGCTTCTCGAACATAAGCAACTCAGTTTAGAGTCGAAACCATGAAATATTGGGACGTGCTTGAGCATTGGCTTCCTCTGCATTATATTCTTCATCAAGACCCATTAACACCTGGGAAATAAGCGCACGTAGAGACACAAGGCTTCCGGCAAGCTGAAGATTGTCAGCATGAGTTTTCATAACACGTAAGTAATCCGCCATTTTTTGGGAACCTTTTCGGCATTGCTGAAAAGTCTGACGAAGGAAATCCTCTTTAGCGCGAGATTGAGCACCAAACAGCTCATGAATAGCCGTCCACAAGTCATGAGAGGTTTTATGACCCATCACTTGAGTTGCAACCTTGGACGTCATACAGTTGTACAACCATCCTGTAAAGACCCGACCCGAAAAGGTTCTAACTAGGTCGTTACCTCAATGCATGCATTACAAATCTACATAAAATTTGCAAGACGGTGTTCGGATTCTAAGTAAAAACTAAAACATAAAACATCCATTTAATTTCCTGAAACCTGTCCCTGTTTCCAAGCACCTGTTCCAAGACAAATACATTTACAAAACCTACTATGATCAGAGATTTATTTAAATCATACAAACTTTACAACAATGCTAGAATCCGGAAATACATTCAGAAAACACCCTAGGGCTCCGTGCCCAACTACATGCATTCAGAGAACATTTAAATCATAACATAAACATAAGACTCAGAGTTGAACAACGGGTTTTCCATGATCACAACTCCTCCTCCAGCCATCCTGTCTCGCACCATGGATACATGTGGAAAAACCACAGAAATAAGGGTGAGTAACGAATTACTCAGTAAGAATCCCCAACCGGGGTACAATACGATATAATCACTCATCTAGTACCAAAGCATGCGAGCAAACAGCTACCAACACATATCATGGCTCAACGAGCTCATAAAACAAGATCTGGATCCATCGGAAGTCTCTTACTTCCGGCCTAACTGGGATTGGATACACTGACCAATCCTGGACATCACCGAGGTATCTCACACTCGGGGAATACACCGATCCCTAGAATGTCCTCAAGGGCCTCCTTGCCCTTGCACTAAATCGACTTACGGAGAGTACCCAAGTCGAGCTCTAACGGAAGGAATGGTGTACTCACAACATTAGCTGGGAGCTCTCCGAACAGCAGAACTAACGCGTGTGCGCGCGCACACACCGCATGCTCCTCCGCACAACAGCGTAAATGCGGGGCCTAAGGGCAAACTACGCGGGCGTGTGCATGCCTATGACTCGGGCGATGTCACCGATCACGATGGCGAGGCCCTCGCGCGCCATCATGCGGCATGATCCACCGAATCGGCTAAGAACCGGCCAGGGCAGGCTTACACCGATGGCAGGGTTCCGCTCTAGCAGGCTACAAACTAGGCTATGCCGAAGTGGGTAGCTAATTCCACAACCGGCTGGTCGGGGGGTAGCAAGATACGTTATGCTTCGCACACTTTACTCCCGACCTGAGCTACGGGGACAAAGTACGTTATGTCCGCTCAGCCTCTGGATGATGACAAACCCTACAACTCTATCTAAGAGTACAGAGAAAAAGCAATGATTCCTGGCTAGCAAGCAAAGACCGACATCAATCACACTACCTAGCATGATACTACGAGCTTAAGCAGGAATCACAAGCATGCTGGCAGAACAAACCTAGCATGGCACTAACATGTAATATCAAGCAAACATGCTAGCAGAAATCAATCAAAGCTGCTCTATTATTATCATGCTCATAACAGTCAGCAAACAAGCAAGGCATAATCATGAAAATATCGCAGGGCCCACACAACTCCGGTAAGAAATCCTTACCTGGTCGGAAGGCAACAACACACAATAAAATAACTACGATCGAACCCGAGCAACCTATAACGAGCCAAACAAACACATCAATAAACATAAATAGCCCTAAATACACTAAAATAAACAGGGCTCGGCTCGGGAGCAACTCACGAGGCGCGGCTGACACGCGAACGAGCCGACTGCACGGGCTAGGCAACCAAAGGGGCTGGCTGGGCGCAGGGGGGCTCGCTGGGGCGCGGGCGCTGGGCGCGAGCTGCGCGCGGAGGGGCGCTGGGGCGACGTTGGGCGCTTGCTCGGCTGGGCGACGACGCGCGGCACGGCTCGGCACAGGGGACGGCGCGCGGGCGCGAGCGACACGACGTGGGGGCGCGCGACACGGGCGCGGGGACGCGCGATCTAGCTGGGCTCGGCACAGGGCGACGCGACTCGATGGCTACAGGACATGCGCGAGGGCTGGGCAACGCCGCGGCGGCCGGGCGACACCGAAGCGAGGCAGGGCTCAGCCGAAGCGAGGCGCAGGCGCGCGGCGCTGGCGAGCTGCTGGCCGGGCGAGGCGCGCTGCGGCCGGGCTGGCGCTAGCTTTTGGCCGGGCGCTGGTCTCCGGCGGGCAAGGGCGAGCCAAGGAGCTGGGTCGGGCTAGGTGGGAGGCTCGGGGAGAGAGAGAGAGAGAGAGAGAGAGAGAGAGAGAGAGAAAATGAATTTGGGGAAAAATAAAAGAAAAAAGGGAAATAAAAAGGAAAATGGGAAAAAAAAGGAAAAATGGGATTTTATCCAAAAAATCCAACCTTATCCACTTTAAAACCTCAAAATCCCATTTCCCGGCTTCCTCTTTCGAGACCCGACCGAAGCAATCTTTTCCAATAAATCAAACTCACTTAAATCCAACTCCCAAAGCAACACTAAGGGCTCGGGCTCGAATCCCAAAGGAAACACACAACCAACCAACACTTTGCCAAAGCCCAAACCACAACCGAGCATCCAACCGACTAGCCCAAACACCACGGGACTCGCAGCCACCAACAAACAAGCCTCGACAAAGGCAGGAGCTACCTCGAAGCCCAGAAAACCACAAATCCTGCCCGGAGAGCCAAAAGACCAAAATACCCCCAAGGGGCCAAACGGCTCTAAAACCCAACCAAACAACCGAATCTTGATCCGAAGGCACCTTGAAAACTGGAATAGGAAACTGGGCTGTTACACATCCCAGTACAATTTGATCCACCAGCACCCAATTCTCATGTGCATCATAAACATAAAAATCATTAATATTAGATAAAAGGAGAGGAAAGGGAATCCATTGGTTCCACTTGAAGAGATACCAAAAAAAGGGAAGATGAGGGGCCCACCTGGCCCCCTATGACACGTCAGCAGAAAAGAGGAGGGGGCCCACCTGGCCCCCTTACTGCAGGATCGGTGGAAGAACAGATGGGGGAGGGCCCACCTGGCCTCCATGTGTGCTGACGGAAGAGGAAATAGAGAGGGGCCCCGTCTGGCCCCCTAGCTGCTATGCAACAGAGGGGGGGCCCACCTGGCTCCCCTGCACGCCTGACGCAGAAGGAATAGGGAGGCCCACCTAGCCTCCCTGCACTGTGCCGGAAACAGAAAAAGAGGGGGAGCCCACCTGGCCCCCATGCTTTGGGACATCAAAAAGGGAATTTTTGGGAGGACATTTATACTCCCTAGTCAGAAAATCAAGGAGTTTTTGAGATTTCAGAAGGGGTAATGCTAGATTTTTTCAAAGAAGAAAATTTGAACGATCCAATTTGATGCTAGTGGTCTGACTGAGCACCTGGTTTAAGAAGGAAGGTTTACTAAACCTAAAGGTTTCTGAAAAATTGGCGTTGGCCATGGGAAAGGCTCTGATACCACGTTGAAATAATCAGAGAATAGGAAAATGGATTTTCTGTATTTTCAATCACAATACTATTGTACAGAATGAAGACCCTTTATATAGGGAGGAATAAGAATATAAATAATACAAAATATTAACAACCCTGTAATTCTCTAGAACCTTCTAGAAAGTGAATCCTAACACCCTAAACAGAACCAGTTAATTATCATTTAGTTAATACAAATTCAACATTTAAAACAAGAGGAAATCTATATCTTAATAGTCCAAACCATTCAATGTCAATTAACCCATTATTCTTCAATCATTTTGTTGACCTTTTTTTGAATAGTTTGAGAAGTTTAAATTAGTTGGCTGGTCAAAAGTATTGGCTTTAACTCATTTAGATTGACAACAATGGTATATTTGGATAAGAGCATAACAATTCATATGAATACTAGTCTAATGATATCAATATTTTCATAACTAAAAAGTTATGAATTTGAAATTTAATTATTGTGGAATGAAAAAAAGAATAAGATTATGACTTAAGCCCCTTGATCTTTAAAACAAAGACAGAGAACTCTCCTTTTTTTTTATTCCTAAGAACTCTCCCTTTTAAATTATAAAAAACAGCATCAATAACTAAAGAAGAGACAAAATGAGGCAGCATCTACAACAAGAGCCATTTGTTGTAAATGTCTCATTCGATTTCATCAATTTTTGGAGAAAAATGAACAATTTTAATCAAAGACAAAATAAGTTGCACTGGTTTTTATAGATATACATTCTATCTTTTCATTTCAGTATTTTTTTTAAAAAAATATTTTTTATACCCTTCCTTTTGAGTTCGACAACAATGGACTAGGACTAAGATTTGGATTCATGAACTTGAGTCTTGAAATGTCATCGAGCTACTACTTTTGTCAAAAAAAAAAGAAGTAATACGCCAAAAACTTCAATAGCACAAGTTCAAACAATGGCTAGTATGTTCTTATGATGAATAATGTATAATTTAATAAATTTGGAAAAATCATGAATTCAAATACTTATTGTTCTCGAGAGATAGTCCAATAATTGAAGCAAAAGACTTTAAGATATTCTAGTTTAAGAATTCGAATAGTTATCTCTTAAATATTAATAATTAATAAAACAAATCAAGTTAAATGTCATCCAATTATTTAAAAAAGAGTGAATTAATACATTGAATAAGACGGTGGAGCGGGCGGGCGGGCGGCAGTTGAAACAGTTGAAGAGTGAATTCCAACGCAAACCCTAAAAACCCTAAAAACCTCCATTGACGAGGTCCTCTCAGCTTCTTCGATCAAACATTTCTCTAATTTGTCCTCTTTCTCTTGTCATTCTTCACACTCTGTCGATTCTGTTGTTGCCCAGTGTTAATCCCTTCTTCTCTTCTCTGTCATTTTCTCTCTTCTGCGCTCTTTTATATATGGCGCCCCTTTATCGCCTACAATGGCCATTGCTCTGTCCTCGTCGTTTCCCAAGATCCCCACCACGTTCCTTGCATCTTTTCGCCAAACCCCATTTCGAGTTTCAGGCCCAGGATCGAGTTCGGGGGGCTTTGTTCCGGATTGGGGTTTTGTGCCCACTAGGTGTTCGATGAAATTCCCAACCTAAGCCACACCCAGGCGGTTAATGATTCTTCTTCTGCATTTTATGGTTTTCGAAAATTTAGATGTCGGTTCATTTATAGCAGGTACATCATTTTAGGTGAGTTTTCTTGTCTCCTTGTGTAGTTTTTGCTCGAGTTTTAGCATTTATTGTGCCATATAGATTGGATGCTTGCTGGGTCAATTCAATTGTGTTCTTGTGAAAATCTATGGGAAAGGAGTCCCCAAGGGTCAGGCTCGTCGGTAATGATATCGGCTTGTAGTCTTCAAGGTATGCTTATTTGGAGGTCCCAAGTTTGAAATCCACTAATGAAGTTAATTGTAAAATCTCTTGTTATTGATTAAAAAAAGCAAATTCAAAGGAAAGGGGTTTACGTGGGGGGTATGGAAATTGAATATTGATGCGCGCAAGTTCTGCTTATTGATCTGATTTTCATTAAGCTATACATATTCATTCTACATGAAGTTTAAAATTTTCTTTAGAGTAATTTGGCGTTTTCCTTTAATAAAGGATTAACGAATTTCAAGAGTGAGCAGCGTTGTTTTATAGGATTTTAGGTATGCATATGAATTTTAGCTTTTTGATATTTTTTTTTATCTAAAATGTAACAGAACTCTTTTACGTTTTCTATTGTAGGAAAACAAAACGGGTAATATGATAATCTTAATTCCTTTCAGTTTTATATTCATATTCAATGCCTAAACAAATTTCAAGACATGGAAATGAATGAGCTTGTATGATCTGTTACAAAAAGTATACCCTCTTCTTTGAGACCCAATTAGACCGAGTATTTTAAAAGCTCTCTACATGATCTAGTGCAGAGGAAATTATTCAGAGTCAATGGCTTCATCTCTGGAGGAGCTTCTTGCTAAAGAAGGTTTTAGAGGAAGAAGATCGTTTAGGAAGCCTAGTGGGCCCTTAAAAGCACACGCCACGAACACATCTAACGACCATTCACAAGAAACAAGAAACTCAGTTTCTGATTTGGGTGGTCAAGTTATGAGGCCTTTTCAACTCCGTTGTAGCTCTAGTACAGATTTTCGATCAAGAGGTGCAATCGAGAATTTTTTAGAAGTGGATAATTTCACAGGCAGAGAAGAGAGAGATAAAAGGCCGAGTAAAGAATACATTGACAGACTTGATGGAAAAAGGCATGGTGATGCGATAGAACAAAAGCCACGTTTTATAAATTTAGCCAAGAATAAACTACAAAGAGGAAATAATATTATTTCTGAGGAAGCAAATGAGAGCTTCAACGACATATATTCTAATGAAGTGCATATCCGACATGGAGTAAAAGGTGAAGCCAAAGAAGAAGTGAAAGAGAGGTGGTCTAGGAAGATCATAGATGTGGAGAAAAGGCAAGAAAGCAGCTTGAAGAAAAATCTATTTGGGCGTATGAATATTCATCATAGTAATAAGACAGCCGTAAATTTTCCAGAGAGATATTATGATAGATCCAACGACAGTACAACCAATTGGAAAAGCTTTAAAGATAGTCACAGTCAAACACAGGGCAATTTCGTAGATTCAGTTTCCATTCCTGCTTTGAATTTAGCTGCTGTCCAAGTTGTGGCTTCTATCGTTAATGGATACCTTAAATATTTTCTCAAAGATAAGGATTTCCGCTTGACTTTTCAGCATAATAGTTTCAGTTTACTGGATTTTATTGAAGTTGAAGGATGCTACAATTCAAAAGTTGTTGCCATCCTTAAACAATCAATTGACGAAGTAGAAAAAGCTGCCGAGGGATTGTCAACTGAAAAGGATTTAAAGAAAGCATTAATGCAGCTAAGTATGATAGCGGGTCTGAATACGAATGCTTTAAAGGATGGCTTTACATCTGGAATATCTAATTCAAAATTATCTGCTTGTGCCCATCTCTATCTTGGCATAGCATTCAAGATACAAAATAAAGAAATTAGTTCAGCTAAGCATATTTTACAAGTATTTTGTGAACTGCCTTTTCAGGCGCGGATCATATTGTTTCCAGAACTGTGGGATGATCTATTTCTTCCACATCTTTCACATATAAAATCCTGGTACGACAATGAAGCAGATTCATTAGTTGATACTCCAAACCAGTTAAGCAACCACAAAGTTCTTGATAAAGTGTATAACAACACCCTGGATTCTGGTACTTGCAAATTTGCAGTGTACTACAAGAATTGGCTTACAGGAATTGAAGCTCCTGCACCCTCCATTGTGATCCCTGCTGTATCTTTTAAGGGAGTTGGACCAGAAAGTCCTCTTGATAATTCTACCTCAACGACTCGTCCTAATGATTTTGTCTCGCCTAATCTGATGGTTAGTAAAAAACTATATGATGCTATGTTTGCCACTTCAAAGAATCCGGGAGCTCCATATGCTGAAAGTGAATGGGAATCAGAGAACCTTGGCAACTGTGCCAGAAGCTCTCATAGTTCCAATGTTTCAAAACATACCCAGATGTACTACTCAGACACAGTTAAAAACTTGGATCAAGATACGGATGAGGATTGTACAGGAAGCACAACCGAGAAGCCATCCCCTTCTGTAAGTATACCTTAAATCTGTTTCTTTCATATCAATGTCTTATATTGTTTTTTTTTTATATCCGTTACTGTCTGAGTGCGTGCGCGCACCTCGATTATTTTCATAGGACATACTGCCTGACTCTACAATATTTGGATGTCAAGGAAAATTGTAGGAAACTAATTCCTAGATAGCCATCATGGATTGAACCCTTCATATCTTAGTTCTCCAAGATCTTCTTGACCACTAGGCCACTCCATGGTTATCAATGTATTATATTGTTAAAAATATTATTTCATAACTAAAGTCATTGTGGTAATTCCTTAAGGAGCTTCCAGAAAGATTATAGGTAGTTTAGGATTTTAGAACTATGAAGTCTGCTTTCTGCAATGATCACTATCATGTTTCACAGCCTTTTTGGTTTGTTTGTTTGTTATTTTTTTTCCTTTCTTTTTTCGTTTTCTTTTCTGCGGACAGTAGTATTTTTCTAATGCTCATAAACCTTGGTAGGGGTAGGTCAAGTTTACAGGGGGATAAGTTTGCAGGTCTTACCTTTTCCTTATCCCTTTTGCATATCCAATCCACCATTACTTGACGTCATGATTTTTATTTTTCTAAGCTGTCAAATCAAAACATCTCATGGCAGTGAAAAAAACTGTACTACATTTCACATGGAAGGTGCAATCAATTAGCTTGTTTTTGCTATAGATTAAATAGCATATGTATTTTATGTGTTGATGTAGTAATTCATATACTAAACTGTCCCGATCTCGATGGTTGAGGCTTGAGATCTCTATGCTATGCTTTTTTGGAGATTCCAAGTTCGTAAACCACGAGTGAGCTTGATTATAATCTCTCTTGTTATCCCCAGGGACGAGCGCATATGCCCAATATATGTAGTTTTGGAGGGATATTGTTATAATGGAAGATGTAATCAAATGCTTAACATTTTTCTGCAGGAAAATTGTAAAGCTCAAGTATGGAAGATGTATAATGTTAATATTCTATCAGAAATGGAGGATAGTGACGAATTCAGCATTTCTATGACATGGAAAAAGAATGAGATTGACTTTAAAGCTCTGCATGGCTCAGCCACATAGAAATGGAGACAGCTATTATTAGTTAAAGTATGAATTCATTTTAGTTCAATAAATGTGGGGCCAAGTATGAAACCTTCAAACTTAAGGAATGTAATTACCATCTTATCAGTTATGCTCTATTCAAATGAGAGGTTAATTTTAGTATGGTCTAATCAAATTTTACTATTTAATGGTTCTAATTACAAAATTATATATTGTTTGAAAATGAAAACTATCTATTAAGTTTTGATTTTTCAAGGTTGTATTTATTTTGCTTCCATTGTTTTCTAAAAAAATGTAATGACTACTACACTTACCATTTTTGGAAATTGAAACTCTCAGTTGAACACTTGTGTCACGAAGGTCTGACCTTATCCAAAATCAACGCACTGAATCATCTTTAAATAATATAGTATTTATACATATAAATATTAAAATAAAAGGTGTGCTTGTTAGATTAAAAAAAAATGATAACCACTAAGAAACTTATTATTTTACAATCCTTGTTCAACAAATGCAACTTTTAAAGTTTAGAAATTTATTGTGAACTTTTTAAATCATGAAGGGTAAATCAATACACAAAAGTTTAAGATCGGAACTTGAACAGAACTTGTAGTTTAATCAATTTTGTGATAATGTTGATACTCTACGTAGTGCACGGACCATTCAAATATGTTTTTTTTAATAATAATAAAAAAAGAATTCTATAAATGAGAACGAAAGTTTTGAATTAAATTAAATTATTTGTAATCTTATAAATAATTACGGTAGTATGGTAGACAAATATCTTTTTGAGTTATACTTTTAAATACCAATCGAAGTTACCAATCCCTTGGTAACTTTAATGAGCTGATTTTTTAATTTTTTTTTAGTCCAAAAACTAAAATCGAACATTCACGAACCAAAATAATATTTTGACCTACATATTTTTATCTAATGTTCAAACAATAATATTTTAACCTACATATTTTTATCCTAGACATGGTACAAACACAGCCACAAAAAGAGTTTATCGAAGGTTGAAACACAGTTCAAAACTGAGGTGCTAATTTTCAAATAATTGCCTAAAGTCATAAGGAAACTCGATCGTATTGCTGAATGTTTGTAGAAACTGTTGTCATGAAAGGAAATCATCAATCATTGTACACGAAATTGCTCATAAAAAACTTCACTAAAAATGAAAGTGAACAAAACACATCAGAATAAGATCTGAAACAACAATTCCCTATGTAAATAACACAAGCTGATTCCATTAAAGTTAAGAGCCTTCTTCAAAACCTCGTTCCGATTTCGTAGAAAAATTGATTTGTCTTACAAGTAATCGGATATCGTCTTTCAGAACTAGCAAATTACTCAAACAGAGAAGCAAAACAAAAGAACATTTGATCAAGAACAGACTCTCACTGCTACAAGGGAGTTACAAAGTTGGCATTTCACATACCGGATTTGCGCAATTCACTTTCGCCATGGGCAAAATGGCATCTTTCTCTAAACGTACAGGTACCTTTTGCAAAATTAGCACAAAGCTTGGTCTTAAAGTTGTTTGCAGACCCAGAAGATTGTTGTTGTTGTTGCTGCTGCATACCAGGATAGTGCTGCTGCTGCTGTTGCTGCATGCCAGGATGATATTGCTGCTGCTGCATGCCAGAATGATGCTGCTGCCGCTTCATAGCGTTATTGGCGGAGGCAGCACCAAGGTTTGCAATCAACTCACGCACCATTGAACTAGCTAGATTGATCTGATCAAAAGTACCCTCAAGCTCAATGTTTTTCAGGTTCGAGTCTGACTCGTGTTCTTTTATCGAAAGCCTTGCTCCGGTCATACGGCAGATATTCTTTGAGTTGACCCCATTTTTCCCAATTATGGGACCTGCAAGTGACGCATCGACGCTAATCTTTGCAGTTGCAGAGGCACCGAAGCTAGCAGCAGGTCCGTGGTTAGGTGGTGGTGGTGGAGCCATATTCCAGCCACCACTCATTCTGGGTTGTTGCATTGGTGGTCCTCCCATTCCACCATGTTCTGGTGGAGGGTTTGGCCTTCCAATTTCCCACTCACCATGAGCAAAATTGCATTTATCACCGAACCTACAGCCTTCTGCCGAGTTGAATCTATTGCACAAACGAGTCTTGACCGCTGGAGGGGAAACACCATCGGGAAAGGATGGGGGGCCGACTGGATTTCTAATGCCAGGGGGAATAGCAGGACTGATCATCTGAGAAATTCCTTTGAATCCGCCAGGAATATAATGCGCAAAATGACACCCTTCACCAAAAGGGCAACCAGAAGTGCTGCATTTTTTGTTTCAAAAAACGTGTAAACAGCACAATCCAGAACACTTGAACAAACTCATACAAGATTTAACATAACCAAGAAAAGCCAATAAAGATTCTTGAGAATAAACAGTCAAATAATCATATTAGAGCTCAGGAGTAGAAATGACCAGCAAAAAGGTTTTCAAAGAGTTCACAATAAGTCTTACTGAATAATTTTTCAACAACTACTCCAAAACAAACAAGTTGAACTGTAGTATCAGACAATTGTAATGACCAAAACCTTAACAAGAAAATAAACTGAATTCTTAACTGACTTGAACATCATTCAACAAAATAATTTCAAAAGAAACTCAGCTTAAAATTTACAGACTTGAAAACAGTATTTATATATATATGATGTGATGTTGGGGTACATTGTCCTTAAAAAAATGCTACCCAAGAATAACAAAGATCCCATTTGAACCTAAAAATGGATAACCGTCTCAAGTCTCATGAGATAGCATTGGAACAAATAGAACAACCTGTGCCATAACTTTTTTTTTTCATTGATCTAAACCTGCACCTAGGGGTGTTCGTCGGTCGGTCGGAGTTGTTTTTTGGAGAAAACCGACATCGATAAACGACATATTGGTTTTCTAATAATAAAAACCGAAAAAAAATTTGAATCAAGAATTCCAACCGACGGTCGGTCGGTTAAGGGTATTTTTTTTAGAAAAAAACAAATCTAAATATTTTTCATTGGAAAACCATGGATGTTACTCTTATAATTTAATTTTTTTAGAAAATTCTCCGACCGACCGACCGTCGGTTAATTATTTAATTTAACCGACTCCGACTGACCTTATCAAAAAACCGACCGACCGACCTTGATTCGGTCGGTTTGGTTTTCGGATAAAATGTGAACACCCCTACCTTCCCCATAACTTTAGATGCCAATTCAATTCTGCATCAAACTGCTTACTTGAAAAGATCCAAGTAAGAATTATTTATCCACTTAAGAGAGAACAAGTATGGCATCAAATGTAATAGCTTTCAATTTAAAAAAATTCCAAAAGGTTATTCCCGCTGGATTCTTGTAAATCAACTATTTCAGTTCAGTGATTGTTCTTATGATTAGATCAATGCATAACCTGAAAAAACTTTAACTAGCCAATTCATTAGTCCAAAACATAATAACTTTGCTTGAGAAAATTATCTGGAAATTATAAAACATTAACAATAGATTAAACGCATTATATTAATTCATTTTAGATAAGTTAAGATTATAACCTGTAAAACTTTGTGCAAGGCCTTGATTTGCTTCCTATACCAGTAGACAACGAGTCCATTTCTGTCGCAGAAGATTAATTAACTTGCCTTAGTTAAAACTTCAGTGTATTATTGATCTCCCAGCTTAAAATATCTAATACTTTTTTACCATCTTTCATCACTAAGCCAACACACTAATATTTAACAAGGTGACAAGGGGCAGCAGGAGGAATTAAGAAAGTAAACCACATTCCAATCTCCAAAGTTCAAACAGAACAAATCCCATAATTGTAATCCAGGTTGAAGACAGAAAGCTAAAAACATATGACAACAACAATTACATAGTTTAGTTAACTGAAACAAAAAATAGTAAATACCAATTACACCAAGTACCCTAGAGAGAAAAATACAAAATTGTTTCTACTACTACAAGAATTATCAACAACACAACGACAAAAGAGAATAGTGTACAGCAGAACCCGAGAAAACGATGTAAAATTGACTTCAGTTAAGACCAAAACAGTAGTCTCGTGAAGAAGGCATTCCAATCCTTAACCAAAAAGAACCCTAAAACAAACTTGTAATTAACACCCAAAACCCAGATGGGGTTTCTCCAACCAAAGAGAGAACATAAAACCAAAACACACATCCATATACTAAGCTACTCTAACACGGAAGACAGATAAGAAGGCAAAAATTAGTCTTCATTTACTCAAATTTGTTCTAAAATAAGCTTACGAGTTCCTTCAAGCAAGACCACCGTGGACAAAAGAAACACAATCTACAAAAAGGGCAAATTTTGTATACAAAAAAACAGGTACATAGCACCCAAGATGCAGAAACGAATAACAAAAATCCATACAGAAACCAAGCAAAGGACACAAACAAGATAAGTGAGAAAACGGTACAAAAAAGAGAAGAAGGAGCGAAGAAGAAGAAACCTAGTTTGGACTTCTTGAAGGCGCCATTGCCATTGACGGCGGCGGGTTCAGGTCTGTCCCTTTTGCGAACGCCGTTAGGGTCCATGGAAGAGAAGCGAATGCGGGAACCTAACAAGGGCGAAGAGGACGAAGGATATGGAAATAGCAGAACAAAAGGGGCGGATTTTTAAAATTAGGTCAAAATAGGGTTTCATCATAATTTCAGTTCCAACTAAAAAAAGCTAAGGATGTGCCTCACGTGCCCTGCACGGGTGTTCTGTGTTTCCCATTTAGGGGGTGTTTGTTTTAAGAGGAGGTAAATAAGAGAAGGTGAGATGAGTTGAGGTGTTGAAGTCCAATAAATAGAATCTTGGTATTTTTTTTAATTTTTTTAAAAAAAGTTATTAATGTACAAATATTTTAGATTAGTCAAACTTATTTTGGTGGTGTGAATTTTTTTTTTCTCATAATTTTTTTTAATTAAACAATATTTAAGTATGAAATATTAAAAACTTTTAACCTCATGGTTATTATGTCGTACATAATATTATTGAAACTATGTTTTTTTTAATAAAAACATTAATATGATTAAGAGTGCTTAATATTAAATTTATATTACTTACATTTTATTTATGATAGTAGTTATATTTACATACTTATTATATTAATAGCTAAATATTTTAGAATAATTATTTTTAAAAAAAGAAAAAAAACAATTTTATTGTTAAAAAAAATATAAGAACAGATTTTTTTTAAAAAAATAAAACATATCTTAACATCTAATCTCCTCTCCATCCACCCCTAACAAAGTTTTTCTGTCATCTCATCTCCCTCTACCCCAAACAAGATTTTTATGTCATCTCATCTCACACCAAAACAAGATTTTCTGCTATCAACATATCATCTCACCTGCAGCCAAACACCCCCTTAATGACTACATATTAACTCCACAAATATAATTGACTTGTAATTTTACTAACAAAAAAGATTACTGACTCTATTCAATAGTTTATTTACCAAAGTTAGAAATACTATTAGTACTTTATACGATTAAATATTGATTTTCAAAATTAAATAATTTTAAATTTGATTACACCCCATTATTAATTAAGCTTGACAAAAAGAAAGAACTATTATTTTATAAGAGCATACTTTCAAATGCTCAATTCATTTCGTGTTTGAAGTAAAAAGGAAGAAACATGAAATTTGAAGGCATTCTTTACTTTATAAAAGAATTTCTCTCTAGCATGTGACCTAATGTTATTATTATTATTTTAGTATAAGTTGGAGGAAAATGGGACTACAAATAACCAATTCTAGGGACAACGAGTAACCACAAACTTCCACATTGATATCATATTGTCTGCTTTGAGAATCACTCCATATGATTTTGTTTTTTGACATCTTCCAAAAGGTCTCATATTAATAGAGGTGTTGTCCATTCCTCACAAGATCTTTTCCTTATCTTAGTAATGTGAGATAATTTTGTTTGGTCAACATCGTATGTGATCCAATGTTATTATTATATTAAAAAGGGTGAAATATTACATAAGTTTCAAAAAGAAAAAAAAAGCGATGATTTTCCATACATAAAAATGGAAGGTTTTTTATTTTCTTTTTAATGAATGTGGAGGGCAACCTTCAGATATTAAATATTGATGAATTAGTATTTTTTTAACAAAATATTGATTAATTAGTAAATATTTCATAAACATATGTATTTTTCTATTGAAGTTCGGAGATTCTAACTCCCTTTTTTAGAGGTAAAGATTTCTCATGACATGAATTTTGTAAAGATGGTATAAAATATAGAAAATTAGTGTTTATGATACTTGTATAATTGAGGGTGTATTGCAAGTTAATGTTTGAAGTAGAATATTAAAAAGAAAAACCAATGTTTGAAATGTCGATACGATAAAAGGTGTATGATAAAGTTTTGTTTCATTAAAACAAAAAATGTAAATGGATCTTTACTATTAATTATAATTGAAAATGTAAATGGATCTTTACTATTAATTATAATTGAAATTGACTCAGTTTAAAGATTTGAGTTAAATGTAGTACAAAAAACTAAAAGGTTCACATATTTCTAAATTTCTAAATCTTAAAAAGAAAAGTAGATAAATTTTTTTAAAAAAAGATATGAGGCACGATAAATTTTGCAACAAAACTAATTAAAGTTGGCAACAACAATTTTCTTTTCCAGAATAGCAAGACAAACACTAAACTAAACTAAGGAAATTAAAATAAAACTAGGAAAATATTTTTCTTCATACATAAAATAGAAACTTCTTTCATAAATGAGGACAGGATTCTTCGAAACTTTCTTTTCCACCCTCGAGAGATTTTCAACAAATGCTTGATCATTTCTAAAATTTTCTTTTCCAAAAAATAATATAACACAAATCTAATTAAACGAAGGAAAAAAATAAAACTAATTACAGATACGGGAACAGATTTAATCTAAATCAATTAACATGGAAGGAACTCATGCATTTTTTTATACTTGAAGCATCAAGCGTCCACCTAATAGCCTTTTTATATTGTTGCAACCGGTTCAACAACAATGCTGCATTCCTTGGAATAAGGCTAGCTAAGATAATGATTGAAAGAGTTTCTCTTTCTCTCAAATAAGCGCATTTGAAGTGTTCAGGTAAAAGCTTCAGTTCTAATACATGAGGCTTATCTATATAAAGCTTCATTGGTAGTCTCGCTCCTTCTCCCAGCTCTAATGATTCAAATTAATTCATTATGGTCATAATGTTGCACTCTTTCATTTCATCTTCATACAATGCTTCTAACTCTAATTCTGGTATTTTCAGAGAATGTAGAAAGCATTCTTCAAAGTTCTTTTCAACATCTTCTTCTAGCACAACCTCAACATAATTCAATAATGAAAAGACTTCAATATCAAAGTGAATCTCATTTTGTATCTTCTTTTTCAGCCTCTATGGATAAGGTGGTGGAGGCGGTTTAAAAACAGGAAATTGTTTCTCAACCCCATATAATAAGAAACAAAAGTACTAATGGAATAAGAAATATTTTTTAGAAGAAAATGTGTTGCTAAAGTACTCATGAAATGCATTCTAGTGCTACTGACCGGTGCAATTTAATTTCAACTAAGTATAATATTCTAAGATGTTTTCAGACTTAAGATGTTATGTCTAATAGTTAAGTACTAAATCGCAGGCGTACGCAAGTATATACAATCGAATCGCGGCAAGTATCCCCCATCCCTAGCATAAATATCCCTCATCCCCATTTCCCCGATCTCCGCGCCGTTTACAATTTTTTTCAATTAAAAATTATTCTTATCTCATTTAATTACTTTACTTTTTAGATGAAATAAATATTTTTTAATAAAATTATATATTCAAATGAACATTTTTTTTCTTGACAGTTAACAATACAATTGAAACTTATAGATATTTTATAAGAAAAGTTAATTATTTAAGATTATAATTCAAAAAAATATTTAAAAAGAAAAAAAAATTGAAAGGGGAAAAATTCCCTACGGGGAATCCCCGCCGTGATCCCTAAAAAAACGGTGAATTTCGTAAGGACATGGTAGCCATTCCTCGGCCCCACCTCGCCATGTGGACATCTCTAATCAGCCCGTAGCCACTCTTTATCACACATTCAGACTAAAATAAGGCAGATTTCGCATTTTAACTCATATTCCTTCATTTCTTTCCGTGACGCGTGAGCATTAGTCTTTTCTATCTTTTATTCATTATATTCACCATTTTCACATAAGATTTTCCCAAATAAAGTACAAAAATGATTCCAAAATACCCTAAATATTGACTCTATTTGAGAGTCGTCAGATGTACTAAATAAATACATTAAAAGGGAATTGTACTCATTAGACACTTTTAAGAAATATTTACAAAAATAGGTGACCAACTTTTGTTTTGCATTTTAATTTTTTTTAAATTCGAAATTAATTTTTTTTTCATAAATACCATTTTTTCATTTTATTCATTTATTTCTGTCATTTCAAATTTTTAATGCCTTTTTCATACTTTTTGCAAGGACCCGACCCATCCTCGAGTCTCAACCTAGGCCCTTACTCTATTACAAGCATGAAAATATCGACAACCGGGGGTATGAATAAAGTAAACAAATAAGATCCATAAAGTCTCAATGCATAAAATAGAAGTTCTGAAAACCACCAAAATATAAGTAATAGAGAAATATTTGCATGCTACCTAGGGTATCGTCCCGAGCTATAGTGTGAGCCTAAAACATCATCGTCCACACCAGTCTACTAGTACCTTTCTCCGTCCATTGACTCGATCAGGCCTAATCGAGGCAACAAGGCATGTCAAGCACAAGCAAGTCCACAACTGAGGGACATGCGATTCATCATGCAATATCAAACAACATGCATACAATAAATCATCAATAATAGTGGACATGTTGCATGCTCTCAATTCAATCAGTACATGCATACAATTCACATAGATCATGCTACAATCAGAATAAGTAAATTAACACAAATAATCCACTACATGTAATAACCACGGGCCTGGAGAAAAGGGTAAAAGATCCCTTACCTCTGCTAAATCCACTAATTGCATTGTATAACTAAACTCACTAAAGCCTCCTGATAGTCAAACCACAATTCTAAGCCCTAAATAGAATAAACCGATAAAAAATAGCACCTTAAACTATAAAAAACGGACTAAAAACATCGAAATTACCTAATCACGAAGAATTTAAAAAAACGTGTCTCAGTGGCCCTGCGCGCCTCTCAAACTTGATCTAAAACGAAAAAAACCTTTAAGCCAAACGCTCATAAACTCATAGCCAAACACTGCATATTCATAACTTAAATAGCTTAACTCTTCTAACTAAACAACCTTAAACCATAGCTTGAATACCCATAAACCAGCTACCAAACAACCTTAATCTAATTTAAATGACTACAATTCTTGAAACCAAATAGCCACAATTCATCATTAGAATAACATAAGCCTAAACAAACGCCCTAATCCATAACTTAAATAGCTTAGAACCCTATTCCAAACTGATCAGTTGAAACTACCCAATTAAATAGGTAATAATCTAGTCGTTTTACACAATAAACAAACAAGGCTGCAAACATTCAACATATTATACACAAGTATACACAGTCAATTGTAGTCAAGTGATAAGATAAAGTTCATTCTCCACAAAGAATGGTTGTTATCCAATTAAGCGTTAATCGAAAAGTCAATTATAGAGAAGTAAATGGAACTTTGCTAGTTAAATTTAATAACAAGATAACTAAGAATGATAAAATTGTTGAACGAAATAGATTCTCTAGACCCCAGAAATAATAATAGTAACAAATGCATCGCTAACAACTTCACATAACCAAATAGCAACTGTCACAATGCTATAAACATACGATATGAAGACACTAAAACAGAAACACATAAATGCAGAAAACAGAAGAAACAAGTGAAATATTCCATATGAGAAAATAGGTTCAGGTTAAGGGTTTTACGAGTGTGGTTAACATGCATCCTGGGTAAGTTTATGGTGAGAAGCGAACTCCACACAACACGTGATCAAATGCTCTTTTCCAAAATTGATTCACTCTCTAAGAACATGAGTTTCTCTATCTATGTTTGTAGCTACAAACAATGAAACGTGCATTAGAGAGGCAACTATTCCTAACCTCCCTCTTTAACGTGCAAGAGCTTTTAACACGAAACTAATGGACATAAGTAGTAGACCTTTAATCCCCCTCTCTTCCGAGATGAAGTGAAAAGAAAACATGAATGGATGGCCAGTTGAAACATGTTATTAATTAAAACACCTATCACGTCTTAGCTTAACATCCCTCGCTTACCCGAGATACATGGAACACACACCCTTCCCTTAACCTTCACATATATGTGTTTAGCTCATGCTTGTGATGAAAAGAACAAAAACAGAGTATAATGCAGAGTACATTTCGAAGTAGAAAACTGAGAAACAACAATCAAAACATAGAAGGAAGCTATCCATAATGAAATAGAAGTAAGGAGAAGCAATCCTAAACACAAAACGAACAAAATACTTAAAATAGAGAAGAAACTTCGAAAGCTTTATATCAAGCTAAGATGAGCTACAAACGAGCACATTTAGCTATCAACCAACTACTCGAAAGTAGGGGTGTTCAAACAACCCGAAAACTTGAATAACCCGAACCAAGCCAACCCAATTTGATGGGTTGGGTTGGGTTCAAAGTCATGAAATTTTCATGGGTTAGGTTGGGTCAAGGGTTGACAAAAAATGAATCTAACCTAATCCGACCAACCTGAATTGATGATTAAATTTATTATTATCATTTGTTTTTGTTTTTACATATAACATAATTATATATGCATATTTTTATTTTACTTAATTATTTTTTTAGACTTTTTTATTTTCCAATATTTTTTAATGCTTTTTAAAGTCTTTATAATTTATACATCATGTTAAAAATGTATAGTCGAATCATGTCATTTATTTTTGTTTGTTTAAATATCTATTTGTTTTATAGAAGTCGAATTATGTCATCTAGTTTTGTTATGTTAATTATCTATTTGTTTTATGTTCTATAGTTGAGATCTTCTATATGAACCATCATTGTAGGCTGAATGGTGGATGACTTTTGATTGAAATATTTTGCATATTTAATATTTAATTATATTAGTTTCATTACCTTAATATGATAATGATTGGAGATTGTATTTTGTTTATATATAGTGTAGGACTAATTTGATAAAAGATATTTATATTTGCAATGTATTGATGAACTCGATAACCCAACCCAACATAACCCGAAAATATAAGGTTGGACTGGGTTGGAAAAGTGACAACCCCGAAAACTGGGTTGGGTTGAAAACCTCCATCAACCCAACCCAACCCATGTTCACCTCTACCCAAAAGTTTTTGCTCGAAAATCCACTACAAGAAAAGTAAACTATGAACTACAAAACAAGGAAAAGAAAAAAGTTCTAATAAAGGAAAAATGCAGGAAAAACAGAGTGAATGTTGCAAACACGGATTCGCCTTGGAATTTCCAGCAGCTTCCCCCAAATTGGTCATTTTTCGTCCCGTTTTCACCTAAAAAAATGGTATTTTTATATTCACATCTTAATCTAAGATCAACGGCTGAGATTGTAGGGAAAATGCCTTGATTTCCACTAAAAAAGCCGACCAGATCTGACATTCACCAGAGAGGCAACGCGCCTACTATTTCTGCTCTGTCTGATATCCATAAATGAATTTTTCTTTTTGCATAAACTTTTATTCCCAGTCGGTCAAATGCTGTAGACATCCGATACCTAGAGTTTCTCGATGCTCTTGACATTGTAAAACTTCATATCTAGATTTTCTTTCTAGATCTTTCCTCTTCTGATTTAGGCTTTATTCAAGGCTTCTAACATCTTAAAATTCTGAAATGATAAAAAACACTTAGCGAGAACAAGGATTTTTGAAATGCCATAGAAAAAGCTTAAAATCTTCACTTTCCAACACAAAAACCTCTTAACTATCGTATAATTCAAATCCTTGCCTCTTATCCTACATGCATTGTATTTTCAGTTTAATTCTCTATTCTAAGGCGATTCTGACTACCCAATTAAGGTAATAATACAATATTCAAGATTAAAAACACCTTAGATTAGGGCTAAATAGCTCTCTAATTGAAAGTTATCAAACCCCAAAACTTGAACCAGAGAATTACTTTCTAATGCTCCTAGCATGCATACTTCACTAATGAGATTAATCCCCTCAGTTCATCTTTATAGTTCTGTCCTTGAAATATTTTGTCATAAACTAAAACTTTCAACTTTCGCTAATCACTTTTAGCCTTGTACGCTTTTCAAAATAGTTTTTATCCCTAATAATGATTTCTTCCCTGTTATAATAAGAACTTAAGCACCCTTAAAAATTAATGCCTACGACTCCAGAACATCCTACTCAATTCCTAGATCCAATTAAGTTACCCAAAGCATTATGTTTCGAGCATTTGACTTTTTCTAAACTCACCACACCCTTTAGCACTTGGAACTCCTTGATATGTAAATGCTTTGCACATTCCAACTTAATGATATGAGTACATTGGCTACTATCCTCAGCTCCATTTGGATTTTTCTCATTACAACACTTGGCTAATAGCCTTATTCCTATTTGTTTTTCCTTTTTTTTTAATGTTTTTCACATTTTTTATTCACCTAACGAGAATGCTTCAACCTTTGTTTTGAATTTGAAAATTTTTCGATCTTTCTCTCATGCATGCCTCACCCCCAAACTTGAAATTTACATTGTTCTCAATGAAGGTGAGGCTTAGTTTTCCTAAACTTAAAATTTTCAGAATTTCTTACGGGAATGCTTCAAGCTTTTAGATTTAGAATTTTACAGTTTTCTTATTTCCTTTTTCCGATCAGGGATTAATTCATTATCAGTATGGATTATTTTGAAACGCACACTCATTTAAAGGTTAAAAGCTAGGCTAAGTCTTTAGTCTGCTCGGAAAATTTCATAGACAAACACAAAATTGAAAAACACTAGGAATTTCACCATTGATAACAAAATGCTGAACACACTTAGGCAGGAAAAAAAAACACTGGCATCATCATGATATTTTCATTACAGTTAGGAAAAAATTACTAACAACACATATTAAGTAGATTTAAACAACAAGATAGAAAGCAAACAAAAGAGATAAAGCTAAAGACAAGGACATCAATTTAGGGTTACTGGCAGGAGCTGGACGAAGCTCTTTCAGAGCTATCTTCACGAAACGGCAAGGGTAGGACCCATGGTTGGCACAACGCTGTCAGAAACCCAAGAAATTGAAGTGTACCATTAAGCTCAGTAGATTGCTTTAACACCGAGTCGGGCAGCTGTGCATACTCCCAACAAATCTGAGTTCGCTCGAGGAAATAATTGTAGATGTCTTCAAACGCTTTCTACCTTGCCAACAATTCCTCTATACCAACAGCCAAGCAAACTCCCTTTTCACCATGGACTGTTCTTGAACGGGCATTTGAAGTTTCATAAGTTGTTCTTAGCGAAAGCAGCTGTAACAGCCCAGTTTTCTATCCCAGTTTTCGAGGTGCCTTCGGGTCAAGTTTCGGTTGTTGGTTGGGTCGTTAGAGCGGTTTTGCCCCTTGGGGGTATTTTGGTCCTTTGGCTCTTCGGGCAGGATTTGTGGATTTTCAGGGCTTCGAGGTAGCTCCTGCCTTTGCCGTGGCTTGTTTGGGTTGGACTGCGAGTCCCGAGATGTTTGGGCTAGTCGTTTGGAAGTTCGGTTGTGTTTTGGGATTTTTTGCAAAGTGATGGTTGGTTGTGTGCTTCCTTTGGGATTCGAGCCCGGGCCCTTGGTGTTGTTTTGGGAGTTGGTTTAGTGAGATTTATTGATTGGAAAAGATTGCTTCGGTCGGGTCTCGAAGGAGGAAGCCGGGAAATGGGATTTTGAGGTTTTAAGTGGATAAGGTTGGAAAATGGAATTAAAATCCCATTTTTCCCTTTTATTTCCCATTTTCCTTTTTATTTCCCTTTTTTCTTTTATTTTTCCCCAAAATCAATTCTCTCTCTCTCTCTCTCTCTCTCTCTCTCTCTCTCTCTCTCTCTCTCTCTCTCTCTCTCTCTCTCTCTCTCTCTCTCTCTCTCTCTCTCTCTCTCTCTCTCTCTCTCCCCGAGCCCCCACCTTGCCCGACCCAGCCTTGGCTCGCCCAACCCCTTGCCCGAGCAGCCCTAGCTCGCCAGGCGCCGAGCCAACCTCGCCAGCCGAGCCCTCGCCTCGCCAGTCGCGCCACCGACCAGCTCGCCCGCTTCGGTCGCCACCCGAGCTCGCTTTGCCAGTCGCGCGTCGCCAAATTTCACTTCCGCCCGCCCGCACAGTGTCGCCCAGGCCCCCGTGTCGCCGGATCCGTCGGCGCGCCAGCAGCAGCGCTGTCTGCGCCAAAGAATGCCTAAGCCCGTCGGGCAAACCGCCCGTCCGAGTGTCACGGTAGTGTGCCTCGTGAGTTGCTCCCGAGCCGAGCCCCGCTTTGTTTTATTATATTTGGGCCTTTTGATTGTAATTATTGTTGTTTTTGTTAGGTTCTCTTCTAGTAGCTCGGGTTCGATCGCAGCTTAGGTTTCTTGTGTTTAGAGGTCTTCCGGCTGTGTAAGGATTTCTTACCGAGTTGTGTGGACCTGCGATATTATATGTGATTGCTGATTGTATGCTTGTTTGTGTTTATTGACATGTTTCTGATAAGTGCTCTATTCTCGAATTCCCGATCGCATGATTTCCTATGTTGTTTCTCATGTTAGTCCATGCTAGGTTGTTCCTTTACGGCATGCTCGTATCTGCTTCCTTGTTTCGTAGTATCATGCTAGGCTCGTTGTATTCTCTTTGAGCACGTATTGGATTGTATTGGATTGTTTGCTTGATTGTTAAGGCGAGTTAGAGTTGCGGTGTAGATAGCATCATCCGGGCTGATGCATAAAGTACCTTGCATCCATGGCGGGGACGCCGAGCAAGTCATTCCGCCCCCGGACCCCGTGAGGGATTAGCTAACCCAAGCGGTAGGCCCCGCAATCTTGGGTGAGGGTGGCGGATCGTTAAATGCCCCAACGGTCGGGATGATGACTTGGCATTGCCTCGTCCCCCAGGTACAAGCATGTCTCGGCATGTTTGGCGAGAGCCCCGATTGCCACTGTTAAGGCAAGGACGGCTTCTGGTGTAAGCCCTACCACGACCGTGTCTTGGCCCCAAAGTGCGGTGGTTCAGTGACATAGTTTACGTGTCCGTGTCTCACACCCTATGTCGGTGACACCGATCCAAAGATTTAGTTAGGCGTGGTGGATCGACATGGGCAACTTGCCTCTGGACCCGGCACCCCCCATGGTTCTGCAGAGCACGCGGTGCATGCTTACGCTCATTACAGCGCCATCGGAGAGCTCCTCGGGATTGTGAGCCGATGTACCTTTCGTCGACAGTGAGAAAGGCCGAGGCCGGACTTGTTTCTCGTATAGGGCGACTTGTGTGATGTGTTGTGTGGTGATTTATTTCCGCACTAAGACCACGAGTTGGCATCCGAGGCCCAAGTGTGGGCTAAGCTATGTGCCCTATCTCGTGTTTATATTCATAGCTTGCATATCTTTCTCGCTAGATGACCATGTATATCGTATTGTACCCCTGGTTGGGGATTCTTATTGAGTAATTCGTTACTCACCCTTATTATGTGGTTTTCCACAGGGTAACCATGGTGCGAGACAGATGGTTTGGAGGAAGAGCTGTGATCATGGAAACCCGTTGTTCAACTCTGAGTCTTATGTTTATGTTTATGATTTAAATGTCCTCTGAATGCATGTAGTTGGGCACGGAGCCCTAGGGTGTTTTCTGAATGTATTTTCGGATTCTAGCATTATTGTAACTATTGCAAAGCTTATATGTTTTAAATAAATCTCTGATCAGAGTATGTTTTGGAAATGTATTTGTCTTGGAACAGGTGCTTGGAAACAGGGACAGGTTTCAGGAATTTATGTTGATTTTTAAATGGATGTTTTCATGTTTTAGTTTTTACTTAGAATCCAAACACCATCTTGCAAATTTTCTGTAGATTTGTATGCATGCATTGAGGTAATGGCCTATTTAGAACCCCATTCGGGTCGGGTCATTACAAGCTGATCTTTTGGGAGAGCCTGGACACCTTGCCTCATGCACATGCTAGTGATCAAGTGAGGGAAAAAATAACTTTCCTTCCTTCTTTTTTACGCATCTCTTGATCTCATCAACAATAACTCTTCCCACATCAATGCTCAACCCCTCAATGGTAGCATAAGCTAGCAGAGCACGACTTCGTATGACTTCAGTGCAATGCATCGTAGGCATTATGCTTGTTCTGATAAAATTCATCTAGCAGTGCACCTCCGATGTTAAAAATGTTGATAACATTACCCTAGTCCTTTTTACAATACCTTTAATGTTTATTATTCATTCTATTCATATCCAATACATCTTCCATATTCATATTGTATACATTACATTTTCATTATGCAATATCGTATTGTGTATACATGTATATTATTCGAGTGTTTGAACATATTAGTAATACTGTATAACTTTTCCTCATAGGTTCTGCAAGCATTCTAATTTGTTGCTATTCCTTCGACTGCTCCTACCGTATTTCTAGACAGTTTGGCTTCTTTTCCACCAACCTCTTCAACACTTTTTTTTTTGCTTCATACCTAATTCAACTTTAATTTTTGTTAGTTGTTTGTCTTCCCAACCACAATCGCTAGATGAGCTCATCGTCTAAACAAGACTTTGAACTTAATCTATGAGTGATTTTAGTTCGTCTCTGGCCAAGTTTTCGCTTTCGATCGTCAATAATCGGAATTTTTTTGAACGTCTTCAACCGTTTGGAGAAACTCTCTTCCGATCATCTTCGACAGAATCTTCAACGAACCGTATGAATGTCCTAAAACGTACACTATTCCGGTCGTCTTCCATGGTGTTTTTAGAAGCAATGAGCAAGAAGTCGAGAGGTCCAAAAAAAAAGGAAAATGGAGAGAAGATAATTGAGAAATAAGGGAATGAAATTACTATTATTATTTTTTCCAAATTTTCCTACTAAATGCACCCCAAAATTGCTGGTATGGAATGGTAACAATTTTTCCAAAATGGTAAATCTTTCCAAAATTAGGAACCAAATAAATTAGGGTATTGTTGTAATTGACAATTTAATGATTTATTAATCTAATTAACGAAATCTCATTTATGCTAATATTTTTCTTGTAACATAAATTTGCAAATCTTTTCTAATTTGGTCTATTCACAAAAAAAAGCTCAAAATTAGGTTGATTGATTTATAGTTAGTTAAATATCAATCTTGTATGTTTCAAAGAAAAAAAATATATAACAACCTTGTAATCGATTAAATAAATTAATTAAAATGATTCTCATAAAATTTAGAAGTCTTCCTCAAGTAAATAAATTAAAACGATTGTGATAAAATTTAGAAGTCTTCCTAATTTTTTTGAAGGGATATAAAATTTGTTATATTGATATTAAATTGAAATATAGATATTTATTTAAAATTGAAATAAATGATAAAATATGTATTGATCGAATCTATTTTCCAAATGATGAATCCCAACAAATGAATAAACAAACCTAATTTTTTATTATATATAAAATTATGAGTGCTTCTTATTTTTTTATAAAATTTAATCTATTATTTTAAAATTATAAAAAACGACTAATAAATATATTGTTGCTACTGTTTCAAATGAATGTCAATTTGTCATTTATATATTGATAAGGAAAAAAAAGGAAGAATAAAGCATAAATAATAGGATGAATCATGCACGAAACATTATAAATAAAAACTCAACTTAATTTAAATAAGCATATCAAATCCGGTTAACTGAAAACTCTGCTTAATTTAGCACCTGCACCAAACACAAATCAACTTAATTACTCAATTTAATTTAATATCCATCAACTTAATCCTAACCCATAACTTTGGAAGGATAGATGGATTAAGCAAATGGAATCTTTGGATTGTTCCAAAAAAAATTGCCTTAACCCATTTCCAAACTTAGCTACCAAAAATGGCCCTATTCCCAACTGTTGGATCAATTGTTTTGCTCTCGTTCGTAAATCCATATTCTGCCGTCTTCTTCAACAACCCTTTTCGCCATTATCGAAGCTTTTTCTTCGTCGCTTTCATCTTCACTCATTCACCCATTTGCTTCCCTTCGTCATTCCCAAAACCCATTCAATCTATTCTCCAACTCTTCCTGTTTCATCCAAGGGCAATCCCCATTGCGCATTCTCTCAGTCAATGTAAGAAATGAATTTGATGCTATTTTTCTCCTTCAGATTCGAGTTGGGTTTTGAGATTCTTCTGGAAATTTGTGAAATAGTGCAATCTCATTTACTCATGCATGTTCTTCAATGTTTTTGGAATCTGCGATCCTTTTTGTTGATGAATTTCTTGCACATTGTTCTGTTACTTGATTGAGTGTTTGAGGTGTTTGGATGAGGAGGTATTTTGAGGATTTATCTTGAGTAGTTAGAAATTGAGAGTTGCATTGGGTATGGTTTTGTTTGAAAATATAGTAATTGTATAGATAGCCATCTTCTATCAGACGTGGACAATAGTTGCCTCTTAATCTTCGGACGGCCACACTGAGAAATTGCAAGTTCTCTTCTCCAAGAGGTTTCAATGATATTGTTACACTAGCTCTTAGTGTTATTTCAAACCCCATTCCATGGGCTTAAACTTTGGAGTGTTTACGATAATCCTCTTCCAAGTCTCCAAAGGATGGTGCAGTGGCCAAAAACTTGGGTTTTGAAGGTGTACTCTCCTCAAGGTCCGAGATTCAAAACTTACCTATGACATTAATTTATAGATACCTCCATGTCTCCTGATGTCTAGCCTAGGGACGAACGTGATTGTCCTTTCAAAATATATATGTATCCTCTTTGAAATATTTTAAGCTGAATTCCACCTCTTTATCTTCAAGAAAATTTGGAAGATTGCTACAAAAGCTATGCCTGAATCTAGTGAAAATAAACCGGTCTTTATTTCTTTATGTGAACTATGAACGCTGTTGGCTAGAAAGACACATGTTTTGAGGCTCAATTACTAATATTTAATCTTTGATATTGGTAAGTTTTCGTGTTAGTCTACGCACACTTCGACTATTGTCATGAGACAAAATGTTTGACCCTACAATATTTGGTCAAAGAAACCTGTATAAAATTATTGTCTAGATAAATGACTACCGTCGATTGAACTCATCACCCCTTAATTACATAAGGCTCTTTTTAACCATTAATAGGTTGTTCGTTAATCATTCTTATGTACATTGCTTCCAAAAGTATTATCCCTGGGTATAACTTAAATTGTAACTTTGAATGCCCAGATATGGAGGAGGTATGAGTTCCACTGGAGAGTGACTCAAGAGTGAGGTCCACTACCATTTTTACTTCTTTCTTTCCTTATTGTTTTTTCTTGAAACATGCTTGATATCTTTATCAAATCATGTGCTTCACTTTCGAGGTGGGTTGACAAAATAAGATCAGAGTGAATATCATCATCTACTGGAATCTGAGCCTGCTTTCTTCATTGAATCCTGACATTTTCAACAACCCCATGGCAAACTGCAGTTTATATTTACAGTTCATGTTCTAAACTCTTTTGTTTTGTTTTCTAACATCACTATTGTTTATTCTCGGGTCATCTTAGTAACCATGCAGCAAAAGCTATCGGATTCATCGATGTGATGATCGACTAATCACTAGTAAATGCACCTCTACAGAAAGAATTATCTGCAGGTAATGTTTTTGGTTTTTTTTTTCTCTGCATCGTTCAGTACTAATGTTGTTCGACCACCAAACCTTCACCCTCCAAAAACTGGTTCAGTAGGGGAGGTGGGGAATGCAGCTGCCTTTGGCATCTCCTTTTGCTTCTTCCATAACCAGTTCTGTTATCTATATCGACAATGGTTCCTACGCCCCCGGAGTGGGAAGTTAATAGCCCAATATTTGAAGGACTTTGATCTTCTAAAGTCCAATCAACGACCACCCGACACCATCGTTGTCTCTCAAAACGAAAACAAGAGAATAAATTGCCGACCCTTCCAGCTTGGTACCAAGCCTTTGCATCAACTTCATTTCACTTAGTTCTGATCTTAGGTATGTCATCAGATTTTCTTTTTCTACATTGAAGATTCAACTATTTCCTCTATGATTTATCAAGGCAAGTCATCGTTCAATTAATGTCAACTTAAGATGTACTAAAATAGACATTGGTTAAAACTTCAAAGTGATATACAATGGGGCGAACATGCTTATAGTTAGAAGTCAATATATTAGGTTATAGCAGAATTACAAAACAAAAAATGCCCCTAGCCCACGGTAATTGGGCACGCTTTCTACCTTTATATGGTAGCTTTATGGAGAAAAAAAAAGAACCCTTACAAATAGTCGGAGCTTGATCTAAGCTACCCAAAAGGAATGGTATTCCACGAACAACATTACAACTCAAATGGAACTCTGCTAGAAAACTTAAATTTACCAACCATTCTCTTAGAACCTAATGACCTATTTACATAGCAGAAATATACAACACAAAAAAGAGGAAAAAAGCATTCACATCCGGTAATTTTTGGAGCTCTAATTTACCAAACCTTGACTAAGCTTTCTCTTGCATCTCAAAATTGCAGTTGGTCCTGAATGAGAGCCATTATCAGGGGAATCCTCAACAACAGATTGCATAACTAAACCTCGATTTCTTGACAGCTTACGAATTGGTGTAGTAGGCAATGCTGCTGCTTCAGAATCGTCCTCCGATGCATCTTCTTGGGGCATCGGCGCTGAGTTCAGAGAGTTCCTGTGAGGCATCTGCTCCTCTCCAACTGGTACCTTATCCATCATCAGCTGCAAATAAAATCACAAGTATGTGTTCCTCAGTTGAAGTCAAGAATCTTAATTTTTTATACATATCATGAGTCTCTATCCAATATTGTACGTACTCTGATTAAGAGACCAGGATATTCTTCTTAATTGTTTAGCTATGTTACACAACACGGTTAAATGTGAAATTAGTATTATAACAATGAATGCTTCTCTGTACCTTCCAATCCTTGAAATCATATCTGAGTACAAAATGACTGTAATTAACTTCATGAGACATTATGTCTTTATGGGCAGGAGCATTCTTCGGTGCTGAAAATATTAACAGAAACTGTAAGTATAATGTTTCAACAAAAAATAATAAGCTTAGTCTGTATATGTTTACTTACATACAAAATGAGAACCATTTTTATCAATAGTTATCTCAGCCCGACCATCCTTAACCAGAAAGGATAGAGCAAATATGTTTTCTACTGTCTGTGCAAAAGACTTTCTATTCAATACCAAATGCTCAAGTTTAATGGTTTTATTCCTCCTCAAAATTCCAAACATTATGCCCATGTTCTTATCAGTATCGGTTTTTTCTTTGGATCCATTTTCATCAACCTGCACGTATGATAATAAAATATCAAATACATGATAAAACAAACAGAAAAAACAATCGATTTTACAAACCACTTAAGCAAACAGAACAAAGTTAAAGGTATGAAAAAAGAACATCAAGAAAGAAAGCTTGAGTCAAACAAGCTATGTAAGGTCCAGTTGAAACATTAGCAAGTTCAATTATATATGTCCTGCCAGAAAAGATAGAAATCTCTGTACTTTCGGTAAAATTGGGCACTCAACCATCCAATAGAATAATCTAAGAAACACCTTCTATATGTTCGGACTCTCAGTAACAAGTTAAGATGACCATGACTTGATCCTAAAATGCTTCAATATCAAAATCTTTACAGTCTAACCTCTTCAGGTCTGGAACTTTCAGCAGTCTTGGAACGTTTCCTGGAAATATTAGTCTTTCGCTGCTTCAATTGAGTATTCATAGGTCCAAGCCTTGAAAAAAGAAACCAAACAAATAAAGTTATTACATATAGGCCAACAAATAAAGTTGTATATTTGATGAAACATCCATTGAAGCCACTTTTGCATTAAGTTAGAGAGAATAAAGGAAGCCATGAATCTCACATGGTGCGGCATCCATGTCCATTCATGAAAATAGGCGAAACGCTTAGTCCAATATCTTTCCAACTGAGAGAAATCAAATTGTTTTCTTCAGATTTTATTCCACCTGTGATGTTGGCAAATTCTCTGAGCACAGAATTCACAAAATCTGATGGAGTAACACCTTCATTTAACTGGGACTTAATAGAGGACATGAGGCAGTTTGAAAGATCTTGCAAAACTTCGGCATCTGCAACTTGTTCCCTAGGCTTCTGAACTGAACCCCGAATGAAAATACAGCCATGTCATATGAGTAACAATATCAAAAGAAGTTTAAGTCCCCTTCCAAAACTTGTAAGTTCTATTTAAATTCAAACTTATCGGAATATAAGAATTCAAAAGAAAAGGCAACAACTAATAAGTGTCAATTTCTGGTTGTAATTTCAAGATAACTTGGGAATCGGAGCTTTGCCCCACCTACATACCTAGGGCACCAAAACCAATCCCAATGTGTAGATCTATGAGACAACTAGAGATTTAACAATTAAGCTCTATCTTAAATTTCAAATCTCGAAAATTCAAAGGAGCATACCTTGGACTTTGGAGAACCTAAACATGGGGCACCCGCATCCATCTCAAGGCCAAGACTCTAGGGATAACAAGAGATTTTATAATTAAACTTAGTCTTGAGTTTTGAATCTCGAATCTTCAAAGGAGCATACCTAGAAGACCTTGAGCATGGGAAACATGCTCCCGTCCAAGGTCGAGACTCAAAAGACAACAAGGAATTTTACAATTAAACTACCTTGAACTGAATATAAGTTGGAGACCCTAAATATGGAGCACCTGCCCCAAAGGCACAAATTTAAAAGATAACAAAGAATTTTACAATCAAGCTCAGTCTTGAGTTTCGAACCTTGAAACTTAAAATGAGCATCTCCCCACTTAAAAAACGGTTGCTGCTTGTATTTTTAGTTATATTTTGATGAAAATTGAAATTAGACAGAGTGACAGACAACAGTTCTTCAACATAAACAAGCAAAAATACCTTGCTCGTGCAACTTTTCCACCTCATTGATGATAACATTAAACTTATCCAAATCCTTGGTCAAATCATCTCTCCTTTCTTCAAAAACAAAAAACCAAAAAAAACCCATCACCAACACAAGCAAACAAATCAAACCCACAACACAAATACAAACGCAAAGATTCATCATACATACCACTAATCTCATGACTGACGGCAAGGTACCGAGACCGAAGAACCCGCCGCTTCGTCAAATCTTGCAGACTCTCCCCTTCTTCTCCAGGCGCGTTGTTCTCGCCGGAATTGTTGTCCCGCTCCCGAGCCACCCTCTCCCGCTTAATCTCTCTCAAATTCTGAGCATCAACGGCGGCGGCGCCTTTACTCCGACTGCTGGCGGCGGGTTCGCGTTTGACAGGCCTCATCTTCACGATTGCGGCAAATAGGGCTTGATCCGAAATTAGGGTTTGGGAGCGATTGAAACTCAAATTGGTGAGGATTTTGAGAGTTGCAGAGAAATTTGGAGAGTGAAGAACTGTGATTTTGATTTGAGAGACTAAAAACGAAGACCAAATTTCCGACCGCTGAAATTTGGCTGAAGGTTCTCTTTCCCGCTTCTTCTTTAAGGAAATATAAATAAAGTTTTATTTAAGGAAACAAATAAAACAAAACAAAACTCTGCCAAACTGGTTTTCTTTTGGGAGATTTTACAAATAAGGGAAAACTTCACATATAATATGCCTTCAACTACATGTTTTCGTAATAATTATATCTTAAACTTTCAATTTAATTAATTGCCATTTTATTAGTATTGCAATAAATTTATTTTAAATGGGTAAAATTGTCATCTACATAAAAGCGATCTTTTTCCACTTCTTGCCACTCTACCACGAGTGAAAACCAAACCAATTCATTTTCTCAAACAAATTTCAGATTCACTTTATGAAAATATTTTGTGAAACAATATATCAAAAATGAAATCAAGTATATCACTCAATTTTGCAACAAAAACATTGAAACTTCTTTTACAGATGTGGAGTAAAGAGTGGATCGAGGGTTTAAACTTTGGAAGGCCATTTTTTTCCCTATCTTGGCAATGGTATGAATATGATATTCTTGGAAAATTAATTATATTGCTAAGTAGGTGCTGACTATGAATTAAACTTATAATATTCTGGTTCTAGAATAACCACAAACCATGATAAAATTATCTTCGAATGCGAAAAATTTGACTTCACGACCTTAAATTAGTAAATTTTTTAAACTTAATTTACAAGTTATAATATTGAAGTTTTTTTAAAATATAAAAGTAAGTATTAATATTATTTTTGTCTTAAAAAAGTATTAATATTTATTTGATAACTATAAAACTACTATTTTGATGTCCTCAAGGGTAGCACCATGGTTGAAAACTTGGCTTCAAAAGTATATTTCCTGCAAGGTCCTGAATTCGAAATTCACCTGAGAAATTAGTGGGTTTCTACCCTAGTTTCATAAAACTACTATTTTGATAATGTTTCAAATATTTTTAAATTTTAAATATTTAGAAAATGGTCGTTTAGTATGTTTGAAAATTAAAAATATTTAAATTTTAACATTTCAATAATCCTCCATTTTAGTGTTTATGTATCTTTTAAATGTACTTTTATATTCATTATCTTCTTAAATTGAATTCACATCAAAATTAAATAACCACATTTTAATAAATAAAGTTTAAATTAGTTTCGAACTCGAACCAAGTCTAAAAATGTAATTTTTCCTAAATAATGTTCTGATATAATTTTATAAAAGAAATAATTGGTGTGTCATTAATGATTGATTGGGACGTATATATATAATTATACAAAAACGATATAAGTTTAATACATGTAGATTGGCTCGAAGTAAAAACAAAGCGAAAAGAAAATGACTATACTATGTCCATGATCGATGCAGTTCCCAGTTTAGCCACCTCGGAGTGGATTAGTACCTGAAAATGTAAGAGGTGAATATATCGAAATATACCTAATAAGGAGTCTCGCCATGGGGTTAAGCATGCAAACAGAAACAAGTTAGAAGATACGACAACTGAAGCTAAGTGTCTCGCACATGCGTGCCCAGCTCTCAGGCCAGTCACAAGCAATTAATGTCAAACGACGACGTGCAAGATGTGAGCAAGATATGGCTAAATGCCGAGAAATCATCTGACCACTATCAGGGGAGGACCATGAGTGAGAGAAACACACAAGTTCCCTAAACCTTGGGTCGGGACACTTCTCATACCGTGTCTACACAAGTGTCTCGAGGTAGCCTGACCTATGCTAGGAACCCACCAAACTACAACCATGGAGGATACATACACAAATGTCTCGGGGTAGCCTGACCACTATCAGGGACTCGCCAAACTACAACCGTGGGGACATACACAAATGTCTTAGGGTAGCCTGACCACTGTTAGGGACCCATCAAAATACAACCGTTGAGACATACACAAATGTCTCGGGGTAAGCCTGACCACTGTCAGGGACCTGCCAAACTGTAACCGTGGAGACATACACAAATGTCTCGGGTAGCCTGACCACTATTAGGAACCTGCCAAACTCCAACCATGGAGACATACACAAATATCTCGGGGTAGCCAGACCACTGTCAAGGACCCGCCATACTTCTGCTACGCCACTTTAATAGCGTATCAGGAAATATTTCTACTATGGATGTGAGCCCGAATGTTACTCCAAAGGGGATTAATATTGCGAATGATTCTGGAGAAAGTTGTTCAAAATTGCCCTTTTTGGGTTGTAAAACAGGTGGACCACATTTGAGCCCAATGCAAAAACTAACTTTGGACCCCATTCCCCTAAGCTCAAAGGAAAAATAAGCACTTTAATTCTGGCGGCTGAACGTGGGCTTCCGAAGCAGGAGGAGAGCCCACAAAAGATTAGTGGATGGTTTTAGATGTGACTTTAGAGGAGATTGCTGGAATTTCTAAACAAAAAAATGGGTTTGACGCAGGGTCCATTTGGAGTTTAAAATGGATGTTGATTATGATATATTGGCGAATGAGTTTTCAAAAGACGGTGTGGGCACTAGAAAACGAGCTTTGCACTTTCATTCTCTTCGAGGGGGCTAAGAGGGAACTGCAAAGAAGAGTAGGCTCGGTACAAAGGCGATCGATGGGGAAGATATTGTGGTGGAGGTTGTTCCGTGCTCTTTGGTGGCGAACCCTAAGGATCAAGGTCATCAATCAACATGAAAATCTTGGTATGGAATGTTCGTGGGATGAGCAACCCATGGGCAGTCCGAAAACGAAAGAAAGTAGTTTTGCTTTCTCGGTTTAGTGTGATTGTTAGAAAGTAAGTATCGCCCTAATCGTTTAAATTTTGTAAGAGCCAGTATTGGTTTTGATTTTGTCTTTTCTGTTGATTGTATTGAGCATAATGGTGGTATTAGTCTTTTTTGGAATAAAAAGAATGATCTTTGTGTTCGGTTGTATAATACGTGTTATGTGGACATGATAATTAAAATCATTGAAGGGGATTTGAGTCTTACTTGTTTTTATGGTGAACCAAAATCTTCAAATCGAAGTTTGTCGTGGGATTTATTAAATAGATTGGGTGGTAATTGAAGGGGCCTTTGGCTAGTTGCAAGAGATTTCAACGAAATTATGTATAGCCACAAAAAATGGGGAGGGGCGAAAAAACCACAAAAAATAAATGGAAGATTTTCGAAAGGCTGTCCAAACTTGCAAGCTTTAAGATATGGGCTTCAGAGGCACTCCTTTTACCTGGTTCAGATCTGTGAACCATGTTGTGGTTTTAAAAGAACACCCGGATAGGGCATTCTATTCCACTAATTTTTTGGACTTATTTCCTTTTTCAAAAGTTCAACATTTAGACTTTTGGGGTTCGGATCATAGTCCGCTTTTAATTTTTGTTGCTTGCCGTTGTAAATTAAAGCGGAGCAAAAGTTCAAAGATATTCTGTTTTGAGGATGTTTGGGCTATGTAGGAAGGGTGTAAGAAGGTGGTTGAAAAGGGTTGAAGAGGACCGATGGATGGGATCGATGACCTAGAGATACGTCTAAGTGATAGAATGAACAACTGCAAAGCAAGCTTGTTAACCTAGCATGATAGCTTAAAATGAGGTTATGTTGACAAAATCAAGAAAGCTCGTATAGATCTTCAACTAGCCATTCAAATAAACACCGATGTCAATGGGCCTAGGAAATGTCTTGAACTGTTACTTTCAGAGGAGGAAATATTTTGGCGCCAGAGATCACGAGTGGATTGGCTTCGGTGCAGGGATAGAAATTCTGATTGGTTTCATGCTTGTGTTTCGAAGAGGAGACACTCTAATGATTGAAGTGGTCTTTGTCGTCAAGACGGGAGCTGGGTTTAGTCCGAGGATGAGTTGGAAACTGAAGTTTGTTCTTATTTTCATGAGTTGTTCTCTTCTAATGGTGTTACGATTAATTTGAGTGTAGATTTTTTTTTTTACCAAGTTAGTCACTCTTTTTTTATGATCGGTTGCTTTTTATGTCTCGTCCCTTTATGAAGGAGGAGGTGTTGAAGCTTTAAAGTTTATGGGGTCTTCTAAGGCTCCAAGGCTGGACGGGTTTACAATATTTTTTTACAAAAAATTATGGGGAACGGTTGGAAAAGATGTTTTGAAATTTTTCCTTTCTGTTCTGAATGAGGGTGGGTCTATGTTAGAGATTAATAAGATTGTCATCACCTTAATTCCTAAATTTCCTTCTGCTAGTGGATTGAAGGACTGTAGGCCTATCAGTCTATGTAATGTTTTCTATAAACTTATCTCTAAAATGGTTGCGAATCGCTTGAAAGAAATTTTAAAAGATTTGACTTCTCATGTTCAAAGTGCTTTTGTGCCAGGAAGAAATATTATTGACAATGCACTTCTGGGGTTTGAATGCTTTCATGCTATTAGAGGGAGGAAACGAGGGAAGGTTGGTTTTGCAGCTCTGAAGTTGGATATGAGTAAGGCGTATGATAGGGTAGAATGGAAATATCTGGAACGTTTCATGCAGGTGATTGGTTTTCCCTCCTAATTTTGTTGAGATTATAATGTGTTGTGTGACTATTGTGTCTTTTACATTTAATATAAATGGTGCTAGAAAAGGGCTGGTTCGACCTTCTCGAGGTCTGCGTCAAGGTGACCTTTTATCCCTTCATTTTTTCCAACTCTACACGGAAGGTTTATCCCGCATCTTTGCTTCTCTCGAGGAATCTAGAACACTTGGGGGTTTGAAAGTGACTCGTCAGTCGCCTTCAATTTCTCATTTATTTTTTGCGGATGGTTGCCTCTTATTTTTTAAAGCCAACTTAAGCGAGGCGACAGTAGTCGTGGAAGCTTTAGCCACTTATTCGATGTTAACGGGTCAGGAAATCAATTTTGAAAAATCAGCTGTTTGTTTTAGTCCAAATACTTTAGAATCAGTGGCTGCAAGATTGGTGGAGGTTCTTGGGGTTAGAAGAGTGAACGATCATCTGAATTATCTAGGGATCCATGTGGCCCTTAATCGGTCGAAAAAAAATCTCTTTCAAGTTTTTGAAAGATAAATTGTGGAAAAATTTGTTTAGCTGGAATCATAAACACTTTTCTGCTGGAGGTAAAGAGGTGTTGATCAAAGCGGTGCTTCAAGCATTGCCTACGTATGTAATGAACTATTTTAAAATTCCTAAGTCGATCATTCAAAGCTGTCATCATATGATATCACATTTTTGGTGGGGTGATTCTGATGATCAAAGAAGGATCCATTGGGCTACATGGAAGAAGTCTCGTCTTGCCAAGCATCGAGGAGGCTTGGGTTTTAGAGATCTGGAGCTTTTTAACCAATCTCTACTCGCTAAACAACGGTGGCGTTTAATTACGGAGCTAGAGTCTTTGTTGGCTCATGTCCTTAAAGGCAAATATTATCATTCCTCTTCTCTCTTGTCGGCTAAGGCCTCGAGCAATTCTTCCTTCACTTGGAGGAGCATTTTGTGGGGAACGACTTTACTTGAGAAAGGACTCCGGCAATGGCCAACAAATTAAAGTGGTGGGGGATCGGTGGGTTGATAGACCTTCTTCCTTCAAAATTATTTGTTCCGATGGTATTAATCCTAATATGAAGGTAAGCAAACTTCTAAATCCAGAGGGCAGGTGGAATGTTGATCGAATTTTTTCTACTTTTAACCAAGTAGATGTGGATGCTATTTAGAAGTTTCCTAAGACTAAATGGGGTGGTAATGTGGAATTATGAGCCCCCATGGAATTTTTACTGTAAAATCATGCTACCATTTGGCTAGTCTGTTGTAGGGGGATCCTTCGAATTCTTGTGGCGAGGTTTTGAAAAGGTGGTGGGAGACGATGTGGAAGTGTTCCATCCCAAATAAAATAAAAATTTGGTGTGGAGAATTTTTCACAATTTTGTGCATGTCAAGGCTAACTTAGCGAAACGTGGCTTGGGTGATGTAGGAATGTGTTGTCGATGCTCTAAACAAGTTGAAACTACTGTTCATGCACTATGGGGCTGTAAACGGGATAAAAAAGTTTGGATGAATTCTCCTTTTGGTGGGGTTAATTTCCCAGTTGACATTCATAATGGTACGAGGTTCTTACTCTGGTTTTTTAATAATGTTCACTCAAGTCAGCTGGAGAATTTTTTGGTGATGTGTTGGGGCGTTAGATTGATAGGAATAAGGACATGTTGGCAGTGAATGCATGGATTCTTTTGAGGGATGTAGGTGGTGAAGAAGGGTAAGGGAGGGAGTTTTGCAAGTAGTATAGGAAAGACTTACAGGGAGTGGGTATTGGGCTTACTGTGGCCTTTCAAAACACTAGCTTGCAGACGTCTGGGGTATGGTGCCCGCCCGTTGATCCTTTCTATAAAATTAACACGGATGCGGCGGTAAATATTGGGAGGTCAAGGAGTGGTTATTGTGCTATTGCATGAAATGCTATCGGGGAGGTGATGTATGTTGTGTTTCAACCGGTAGAATGGGTGGTCAATGCGAAAATCATGGAGGCAATAGCCATTCGGGAAAGTGTGGAGTTTGCCATCGAGATGGGTGATAACTCTCAAGAATTGAGAGTTAAAGTAGCTTAAGAGAATATATTTTTATTAGAATTTGCTAATATTTAATTAATTTAATATTGAATTTCGCCTCATCATGCTTAAATGTCGCTTAAACGAAACATCCTTTAGTTTTCGGATTAGGATGCATTTTCTGGATTTGCTACAGCGAAATATGCTTGAATGTGTGCCAAGTTTTATGTTTTAAAAAGAATTGATACTTAATAGTTTTTCTGCAGTATTCATGATGGAGCGAAGCGAAATTCCAACAAGAAGGTGTTCGCCAAAGCGAACATTAGCCCAGCCAAGCACGCCTTGAAGAGATTTAACGCAGCAGCAGAGCTTCAAGAAGATACCAAGTGCTTCGCCACAGTGAAGGCACCAACGAAGGAAGATGTTGTAAAGTTAGCGAAGCCAAGATGCTCTGACAACCGACAATGTGGATCGTTAAGCAGAAATGTCAGATAAAGCAGTCCTTCTTCTGAAATGCGATCGCAGAGTCCAACATTGTCAGGATCGTGTAGCAGGCTTTGTCGATTGGAGCTGGAGTATAAATAGAGTTGTTCACCTTCAGAGCAAAACATCACCCAAATTGGGGTCGGTCACCCATCTAGGGTCGATCACCATTCCGACGAGCATTTTCGATCACCATTTCCTTAGTTTTTTCGTTGTAGCTTAGCCGTAGTTTAGTTTTATTGCTTTTTTCTACTTCTGTTTTAGTGTAGTTTTAACGAACCTTGTTTCTTGTTGTTTTTAATGAAGATTTTCTATTGCTTTTACTTCGCTTTGCTTTTATTTATCGACATGAGCAGCTAAATCTATCATTGGAAGGAAATAGGCAAATAGGAGTATTTCTCCTAAGCGAAGCATTAGCGAGATGATAAACTATTATGCATGTTGTGTTAATTCGAAATGCACTCCGTTTGATCCACTGTGTGTATGTCTTTATTTCGCTTCAAGAGAATAGAAATAGAGCGATATTGCATGTATAACATTAGGTTCACAAAGTTTACTTAGAGATGAGTTTACTTGCATCTAAATTGAATGCTTAGAGATGAGGTTCGCCTAATGTTGTGTCGCTTCGCCTTAGCAGTGTTTGTGTTCGAGAGAACCAAGCCAAGAGCTCGAGAGAGCCAAACTCTAAGACTCGAGAGAGCGAAAGAGAAAGCTAACGGTTGTTGCTTCTTTGCTGTAAATAGTTTCGCTGAAGTGAACCTCTTCGAAATGTCTTATTCCCTTCCGATGTATTTTATCAGTTCGATTTGTCTTTAATTTACTTAGTTTAGATTTACTTCGCCAAAACAAACTCCCACATCACTCTGACTCTCGATTTTGCTTGAACATGACACTAATAACTATTCCTTGTGGAAATGACTTTTACTTACTTTAAAACTTGCTACAACAAAGACTGTGTATACTTGCACAACCTTTGGGGATCACACACACACATTTCGCTTAATCAGAAGTGGAGACTTCGCTGCTGCGAAGTCCTGAACAAGCCACGTCATCATTCTTCTTATATATAATTTTTAATTAAATTGAGTGTGCTGATTCGCTCCCAAACAATGGGCCTTGAATTTGTTGAGGTGGAATCGGATGCTCAACGTGTCGTCGGAATGTTAAACAAAACTTATGTTTGCAGATCGGAGATTGGTCAAATCATAGAAGAGGCCCTTTTGCTCGCTCGGCGTCTGAAATCAGTTAGATTTTTATGGTGTCAACGACAAGCTAATCGGATCTCTCATTCACTTGCTCAAATGGCGGCTCATGGGGAGGGTGCCAATTTTTGGATGGAGGACTGCCCACCTTGTGTCTGAGATCTTTATCTTTCAAACTTGCAGAACGTGAGGAACCATGTGTGGGTTTAATCCTCTAGTAGGATACATTTTATTCTGCTCTGTTGTTGTAAAAAAAAAAAATAATAATTAAAAGGGGTAAGTTTCAATCTCGAATTCAAAGCAAGAAAAAAAAAATGGCTAACCCAAAATCATTTTTGAAAAAGAAAAGGTTGAAATGGGAATGAATTAAATTATGGGAGGTGTCACAAACCAGCTTCAATTTGGTCATTGAATTCACCCACCAAATTAAACAGTCCTCTCTACCAGTCTCCCTTAAAAATCCTATGAATTTGGTTCCAAACCAAAATCACTTAAAAATCCTGTTTGTGGAAGGAAGGATAATACATTCAAGTTGGGCAATGGCGAAGTGCAGCCTGGAGTGTTGTAAAGTCGAATCCACACTACACTACACACCACTAGCCACAAGGGTTTTCAACCCAAAAGAGGGCTTTTACGGCTAACTGCCTCTATCTGTTTGGAAGACACCACAAAGCCATTTCCAGTCTCCAACGCGGAAGCTTTTCGTGATGGACACACGAGACGGGTTCACAAGTGCGAAACAATTGCACAACAAGTTAAATCTGCAGCAGCTCGTATCAAAACACATCTAAATAGAGGGTGTGAGCCACTTCCAAATGGAAGGCTCTTCATATGATGATGCTCAAATGGTGAATCTTATCCTTCATTTTATTTCTTCTTTGCCTGGGAACAACCCCCACCCCTTATTACTGTTGTGCATTAAGCTTAGTGATATTAACTTCTTGTGTGTGGTGTAGGAAATCAGAGGCTTTGACTTCACAGATTGTGCATTTTCAGTTACCACAGTGTAAAGAAAAACTAAACAGTGTTCAAAAGGCATTATTAACACATATAAGTGAGGGAGAGAAATTAATCTACATGACATTGTATTTACTATAGAATAAAGTACAACAGAGATTATTTTTTTCTGAAGTTTAAGGCTAGAGATAAAAAAGAACTCAGTATAATTAATAAACAAAAGCCAAAGGCACCAATAACTACACAGTTGATCATAAAAACTTGAAAAACATGCTGCTGAGTTTTACATTCAACAAAATCAAATTCATCACCATAGCCTTCAATTTTTAGGAGCCTGTAGGTTTGAGCATTTAGCTATTTTGGAGCTTAGGCCACTTTACATCATCATACAGGAACCGTTGGTTGTCCTTGAGAATATGGTTCTCTCGCATCTGCTTGAATCCCAAAAACAAAACAATGAAATGAGGAAGAATCATGGTCTTCTCACAACCGAAGTAAACCAATTTAACCTTGTTATTTTTAAGACTGTGAGTGATAAAATAGTGGCTTGTTTGATAACCATTTGGTTTGTTATTTTTTATTTTTGAAAGTTAAGTTCGTTCACTCAAATTTTCTCCAAAAAGTTTCATCTTTCCTTCAAAAGTATTTGAATCTTAACCAATCCCAAAAATCAAGTTTTTGAAAGAAAAAAAAAGACTCCATTCGATAATAATCATTTGGTTTTTTGTTTTTAAAATCTAAGCTTATTTTTACTTAAAGCTCCTACAGTGCTCCATCTTTCCTACCATTTATCCATCTTTCCTTAAGAAAGTATGTGAATACTAACCAAATTTCAACCACAAAAACAAACTTTTAGAACTACTTTTTGTTTCCAAATTTTGATTTGGTTTCTAAGAATATAAGTAGAATGTAGATATTCAAGTAAAAAAACATATGGTAAGAAAGTTGTTGCAGGCTTAAATTTTAAAAATAAAAACAAAAAACAAAAAACAAAATAGTTATCAAACGGGACTAACAAATCAAATTTTGGTTTGGTTCTTAAAACCATAGGTAAAATGTAGATGTAAAGTAAGAAAAATCCTAAGCAAGAGTAGTTGTTGTATGCTTAATTTTCAATAACCAAAAATAAAAAATAAAATGGTTATCAAATTGGACCAAGTTAAATAATCAGTTGAGTGGTAAGGGTTGACGTCAAAAAGCTATCGCAATTACATTGTTTTTAAGAATTTTTGGGTTCATTTACCACTTTTTTTTAAACAAGGGTAACCACGCCTGTCCCTACACCAGGCACTAGAGATATCAAAAGAGTAATGTAACAAGTGAGTCTTGAACCCGGGACTTGAGGGGAGCATACCCTCAAAGCCCAGGTCTTCAACCACTGGTCCATCCCTTGGGGACTTTTGGGTTCATTTATCACTATCCATATAGAAGTTTAATTATTGGAGTGGACATTTTTTTTTTCAAAATCCAGAGATCACTGATGTTGATAAAAAAAGGAGCATAGTAGAAGAAAATAATGGTTTTCAGACACTATACACATAAGCAGAACCAAAGCAATATCATTTAAATTATGTACAGTACACCAGTAAGCATGTTTAATTAGTTATTACCACTTTCACCATCAGATGCATCTTCAAGCCTCGCAATCGCGTCGACAAGGGATTGTTCATGGTCCTGCATTCAAATAGATTCCAAATGAGATGCATAAAATAAAGACACATCGCAATGTTAGTCGGGTCGAGGATGAATGATTCATACTCTCAGCACTTCCTTAGCCTTTTCAATCTCCATGGGATCTGGATGATTAGCACCAAATACCTTTTCCACCTGTACGAACAACTCCACAGCAAGAAAAACAAGGGTCACTACTTACTAACCAAAAAAAATAAACAGAAAATGAACGATAGAAAGAAACCGTATTCGATCTTGCATACCTCCTCAATCAATGAGTCTGTGTGAAGTATTTCAATATCACCCATAGCCTGCTTCCGAGATCCATTTTGAGATGCAGGTAATTCTTTCCTCGATTGACCCTTTGTGGTGCCTCTACCTTCACCACCAGCAACTCCACCACCTCGTGTCATCGCCTTCTTATTGCCCCTCCTGTGTCCAGGGCGAGCACCAACGCGAGATACTGCAGAACCTTCTTGTTCCCACCTAATATCTTCGGGCGATATCTAACAGAAAAGATGTATAAATAGTCATAAGTTAACAATGGTCCATTTCAGATCAGGAACTCCAGAAGAAATATGACTGCTGAGTTTATGGTTTGTCATTTCATCATCCAATTATTAGTCTGGTTTCTAAGTGAAAAAAAAAAAGCAACACTTTCAGACATTACAGGTCATCTGGTTTATAATCAACAACTACTGGCAGTGGTTCCATTTGAGCAGAAGGTACAAAATCCTGAACAGTTGCATATATAGATCATAGGCATTAAAGTAACAAGTGGCAAGCAGGTATACTATTAGAATATTCGTTGACAGTTAAATGTCAGGCAGTATTCCACTCTAAATCGTGAGACAAGATCGACGTCGATAGTATATTATCTTCCAGTTATAAGTCCATAAAAAGATGTCTCTCTCTAGAAATGATTTTCTCTCGCTTCTCTCTACCTTTTTCTACTCCATCGACTTTGCATAAATTAACCACTTTCCCATGGCGATGGCTAAATATCCTAGGATCGCTACTATTGAAAGAAAGGAATACACTATCGACGTCGATCTCCGATACAGAGGCAGCTGGGTTAAGATCACATAATCATCTAGGGACAAATCCTTCACTATCTTGGTACAATGGGCTTCCTTGACCTGGATTCTAAAGAGCTTCTACACCCTGTTAGCTACTCCACTCAACCACAAGTTCTTCCTCGAGTCGAGACTTGACGACTACTCTCTATGGCTTGAAAAAGCCATGAACCGGAGAGGATACATAGCAGAGCTTACAAAACAGAACAACAATGCATCCATCAGGGAAAAGAAGAACTTGATCCCTCCCACAGCTGATCCTCTGCCGATTGACAGGGAGAAGAACGAAACAGAATCTTGGACTGCTTAAAGATACAGAAAGAAATCACACAAGAGGACTTTAGAGAAGCAAAATTTGGTATATAGGCCAAAAGTGAATCTGCCGACAGTTCAAGCAGAAACACAGCCATCAAACAAATCTGTGATTACATAAGAGGTGGACTAGATCGATCCTATCATTTTCAAACAAAGAGATTTTGTAGAATGGACTGCCGATCCATTTGTAACTGCAGAATTCGAGTTCAATAAGATGGATGTGAAACAAAGCTTACGGATTAACAGAAAACTAAGCTTTTCACCGACGAGAAGTCCTCCGATCAAAAACAGGGGAGCCACAGTCGAAAGAGGCAAAGTACCTCTGACAGAAATTGCTGAGCAGCCGAATTTGGGTCATCCATCACACTATCCAAATGAAGCTTCTAATCAACCAGGTACGATTACTCATTTTGAGGGGCCCAAGATTAATCCTTCTGGCATTCGCAAGTCTTTCTCCATGCCCAACCATCTCTTTAAGCGGTCCATGGGAATTGACCCCATCGGACAAATCCATCTCCCCAATTCTTCTCTCTTATCCGCTGACCTTGACCTACCACACCCCAACCACATCACAAAAAACCAAAAACTCACCATCACCATTTACGAGAAACCTGCCTTCTTCATTCCTGGAACCAAATCATCGACAAACCACCCCTCTCAACCTTTTTATGATTCAGAGAACCATTTATCCTCTCCATATCCATCATCTTCTAATACACCCAAGTCATTCCCAACTGAACCAGCCCCCCTCCAAATATCTTACCCACCATCATCAGACTTTGCGGATGCCACTGGATTCATCTATTGTAAGAAGCCTATCAAATTGGACCCAAGTATTCATCCATCAAAGCTGCTTGGGGTGATGATCACATAGGTGAGACCCATGGGCTTGGGTATCTTACCCTTACCCACGAAGGTATCTAAACAGATGAAGGACTCACGCAAGAAAAACAATCAATATCGAGAGGTATGCAATCTCATAAATTCCATCAACTATTCTGTTGAAGAAAGTTACAATGGAGGGTCTCGCAGCCCTATATGAAATTCATCTCCTGGAATGTTAGAGGTCTCGGTGGCAGAGATAAAAAAGCTATGGTCAAGAGTCTAATCATGAAACACAATCCCACCTTAGTCATTCTTCAAGAAACTAAATCTCGAGATATTGATAGAGCTTTTATCAAGAATATTTGGAGTGCCAGAGATGTTGCCTGGACTTCCCTTGATGCTGTGGGTTCCGGAGGCATTATCATTATGTGGAACGATCCGACTTTCTTGGTTACAGACATAAAGAAAGGTTCTTTCTCCCTCTCTTGTTCTATTACTATGGCAGATGGATTTCTTTTCAGAATAACAGGAGTATATGGTCCATCCAATTCTGATCCCTTTCCATTATTCTGGGAAGAGCTTGAGAAACTTGCTGATATCTGTAATGGTCCATGGGTTATGGGAGGTGACTTCAACGTTATAAGATGGACACATGAAAGATCCACTCAAAGGCCGATGACACCAGACATGAAAAGCTTCAATGAATTCATTGGAAAATATTCCCTGATTGATCTAGCGTTATCAAACGGTATATATACATGGTTTGATTACAGAACCCCTCCTACCCTTTCTCGGTTGGATAGATTCCTCTTCTCGAATGATTTTCAGAATTATTTCAAAGATTTATCTGTCACTAAGCTGGAAAGACCCACATCGGATCATTTTCCTATTCAACTGGCATTGGGAAACACTAAATGGGGCCCTACTCCCTTCCGGTTTCAAAACATGTGGTTGGTACACAAGGATTTTATTCCTATGATGGAGTATTGGTGGTTAAACACTCCACTGAGGGGCTGGCCTGGACATGGCATCATTCAGAAACTGAAAGCCTTCAAAACAGTGGTCAAGAATTGGAACAAAACTGAATTTGGTAACATTATTGACAAAAAGAACCAACTCAACCTGGAGTTTGCTATCCTTGATGATATAGAGAAGTCTAGCCATTTATCTATGGTGCAAATCCAACAAAGGTCATCCATAAAGTCACAGCTCATTGCCATCGCTGTTAAAGAGGAAGCACTCTGGAGGCAATCCTGTAAGTCTATGTGGCTTGAGTTGGGAGATGTTAACTCCAAACTCTTTCATAGAATGGTGGCTGCCAGGCGTAGAAAAAGCTCTATTTTGGAACTTCTCTCCAGTAACGGTTCTAGCATATATACTGATACAGAAATTGAAGAGGAATTTTTGAATTTTTACTCTCAATTATATACTAAACATGCTGATTATAGGACCCTCCCATTGATTGAGGATTGGGCACCTATTTCTCCTCAACAGGAATCGATGCTCGAGTTACCCTTTGCGGAAACAGAGGTCTGGGCGGCTATTAAAGATTTGGGATCTAATAAAACACCGGGACCAGATGGTTTTACGGCTGAATTCTACAAAAAATCATGGAACATTCTTAAATATGATATCATGAGAGTGTTCCACGAATTTTTCAAGAATGGTATTGTGAATGCCAATCTAAATGAGACATACATTTGCTTGATCCCAAAGAAGGTCGATGCTAAAAGAGTTGGTGACTATAGACCGATCAGTCTCATCAGAGTATGTACAAAATAATAGCAAGGGTCTTATCACAAAGATTGAAGAAGGTTCTGCCTGATACCATAACTGATTATCAATCGGCATTTGTTGAAAAAAGACAAATCATTGATGCCATCCTCATTGCTAATGAAATCATCGATGAATGGAAAAGGAAACACAAGAAAGGCATTGTTATCAAGCTGGATATTGAAAAAGCATTCGACACGGTAGATTGGGATTTCCTAGATGAGATTCTTCGTGCCAAAGGCTTTGGACCTGTATGGAGGAGATGGATCCGTGGATGTATATCTTCTCCCAACTTTTCCATCATTATTAATGGAAAGCCTAGGGGAAAAATCAGAGCCACTAGAGGCCTCAGATAGGGTGATCCCCTCTCCCCATTCCTGTTCATTCTTATAGCTGACTGTTTGAGTAGAATGTTGACACAAGCTGAGAAAGAGAACAGAATCCAAGGATTCAATATCAGAGAAATCAAGATTTCGCATCTTCAATTTGCTGATGATACCCTTCTTTGCTCCAATCATAATGACGGAGCCATCGAAGCTATGCTTGACACTGTATCATCATTTGAAAGACTCTCCGAATTAAGAATCAATAGAAACAAAACTGAATTATTGGGTATCAACTTGGATGACTCTGTTATCACATACTTGTCTACCAAGATTGGATGCAAGATTGGTTCCTGGCAAACATCTTATTTGGGGCTTCCGCTAGCTGGAAGGCCAAGATCTTCCCCCTTCTGGGATGAATTAATTGAGAAAGTTGAAAAGAAGATTTCCTCATGGAAGCATAGTCATATATCTAAGGGGGGTAGACTCACACTGATTCAAGCTACTCTTGCAAACCCTCCAACTTACTACATGTCTATCTACAAAATGCCATCCAAGGTGGCCTACAAATTGGAGAAGCTTATCAGACACTTTCTTTGGAAAGGAAATTCTGACACCAAAGGGCTACACTTAGTGAAATGGAATGATATCATCCTTCCTTTGGAAGATGGCAGTCTCGGCATATATAGCATTAAGGAGCGTAACAACGCTCTTCTTTCCAAATGGATTTGGAGATACGATAGTGATAAATTTTCCCTTTGGAGAAGAATCATTATTGCCAAATATGGTGGATTTCTGTTATCTAATAAGCTGGGTCAATCATCTATCAAAACAGCCAAAGGCCCTTGGAAAAATATCATTAAATTGGCTCCAATGATCCATGATAGAATGACATATATTGTTAAAGATGGAGCTTCTACTTCCTTTTGGAAAGACACATAGGTGAATGATGGTCCCTTCTGTCAACAATTCCCTTTGCTTTATAATCTCTCGGCAAAAAAAGAGATGAATGTTAAGGAGGCGTGGTCAACTGAGCAATCATCATGGAATTTGGCATTGAGAAGGAATCTAAAAGAAGAAGAGATTATTGAATATACAACCATAATTGACATATTGAGCACCATACAACTTGTCTCTGGAGAGGATCAAAGGATTTGGAAGCTTGATCCAACAGATGGATTTTCAATCAAATCCTTGACTAAAGACAGTACTTGTCCCCCAATTAATGCGCCTCCTAAGATCTTTGAAGCAATTTGGAAGGACAAGTATCCGAAAAAGGTGAAATTTTATCTGTGGGAACTTTATCATGGAGCTATTAATACGTCAGACAAGCTTCAAAGAAGGTTGTCTCTTCTACACATCTCCCCACAATGGTGCTCCCTTTGCCAAAAGGATGAGGAGACACAAGAACACCTATTGATTAACTGTCCATTTGCAACAACTTTTTGGAACCTAATCTGTTTGGCATTTCAATGGAACTTCCCCTTGCCGAACAAGCCCTCCACTTTGATGTTGAATGTTCTTACTGCTCATCCATTTAAGAAGAAAAAGTCGATCTTATGGGAAAACTTTATGAGAGCTTATTGTTTGCATATTTGGAAAGAAAGGAACAATCATATCTTCCATGATAAAGCTAATTCTTTCGACAGATTTATGGACAATGTCACCATAACAGTGGTTTCATGGATCAAACTATATCCCGCTTTTGACAATTATAGCTATGACTCCCTAATTAATAATTGGAGAGCTCTTTTGTAATTTTATGGGGTTCATATAGACTATCTTGACTTTGTAATTTCATATTTATAATGAAATTGTTTCTTATCCAAAAAAAATATATATTATCTTCCAGTTGCTAGAGTGATCTAAAAGATAAAAAACATGCACCAAAATACATTACAAGAACGTATAAGATGGTTATTACTTCACCAGTGAACAATTGCCATGAGAACCAACCAAAAAGATGCCAATCCTATAATGAAACTATGAAATAAATGTTCCACTTGATCTTTGCAATGTGATCATAAATATCACATTAATCTCTCTCTCTTTTTTTTTTTATGAAGATCCAAACGTTCTTTGAAAGATGAGTGAAAGAACAGTCCCATCATATTAATCAGGCCACCTATTGTGTTAAAATTTAACTCAGTTGATGATTTCTCAAAAAAAAAAACTCAGTTGATGAAATATAAAATTGATTCCAAAATAGAATGAATGTGTTGCAAATTTGTGGGACAATTGTTAACTTGAGGAGGAACCTCAAAGATAAGGAAATTATGGAATGGGCATCAAGGATGAGATGGATAGAATGTCATGAGCACGGGTAGGGATTCTTGGCTATAGGCTCTTGAAACAACCAGAGTCTTTTCATTAAAATCTTTACACGCCAGTTTTGACCCCGCTGCCCCCCACCATGAAGAAAGAGCTTTATTCTGAAATATGGAAAGGTGCTCAGCCAAAAAAAGTCAATTTTTTTACATGGAAACTCAGTCAATACGAAGGACAAGCTGCAACACAAAGCTCCCAAACTATCTATTTCTCCTCAATGTTGTATTCTATGCGTAGCTGATATGAGAGCCATCTCCATCTTTTTATGATAATGCCAAATGGATATGGAACTGGATGGTCAAACCGGGCAACATTCAAGATCTAATCCTTTTGCTTTCAGTGGTCATCCTTTCAAAGAGCAGTGACTCTACGGAAATCTTTTCTTATAGATTTTTGGTGGACATTACAGAGGAGTCGAAATGCCAAAATTTATGATGAGGATTATCAAGATGGGGAAACATTATTGAATCCATCACTGTTCTTGCATTAACTCTGGCTCACACAATTCATCCTTTCCAGGATTATAGTTTTTCTACTCTTGTCTCATTGACGATAGTTATTTTTTTGTACAAGGAACTATTTGGTTGATGTACGAAATTCCTACATTCTTATGGTTATAGAGAACAACATGTGAACAAAAAAACAATCTAGCAAGCCCGTTGTTTGTTTATTTATTTCGAGGGTTGGTGGGGGGAAGTCGAAGTACCTCCTTAAGGTTGACCCATTCCCATGTCTCGTGTGCTGTATTCATATCATAAACCAATGCATGACGGCCCTGTCCAAAATAAGAATCAATAAGATCAAGGAGAACCCACGCTTGGAGAAAAATCAAATCATTAAACAACAAACCTCAGCATGATTATAATCAGTTATAACAGCCTCATAGAAGCTGTTGTCTTCAGGCCACCTAGTCCAAACTTTCCGTCCAATTAACGGTTCGCTGGCTTCTCCTTCAGCATTTCCATTTGAAGCAAAGGCCCCTAACGAACCTTGATTATTCACTTGGCCAGTTCTAGAAGGACCTGTATGCATGTACTTCACAACAAGTGTTGCAGTTAATGTTGTTGGTTTGTAGGGCATTTCTCAAATTTCAAAGCCCACAAGTGAGGGGGAGTGTTGGTTGATATAATTAAATTTACCCCAATCCATGAGGTTAGGCTTTTGGATTGATTGGTGGTTTAACATAATTCAACATGGTATCAGAGCAGGAGGTCATGAGTTCGAATCCCTGCCAAGTCATTTCATCATCCCCAATTAAAATTAAAGTCCACTTGTAGGGCATTTCTCAAATTTCAAAGCCCACAAGTGAGGGGGAGTGTTGGTTTGTAGGGCATTTCTCAAATTTCAAAGCCTACGAGTGAGGGGGAGTGTTGGTTGATATAATTAAATTTACCCCAATCCATGAGCTTAGGCTTTTGGATTGATTGGTAGTTTAACATAATTCAACAAATGCAATGCATCGACCAGATAAAAGATGATGATGAACATTAAAGTGAGAAAAAATACTCTAAATTCTTCAACAGACACAAATTACAAAACTTACTGATTTTATCTTTGTAGTCCTAGCTCCTGGGGGAGGACCACGTCTCATGGCTGATGAAGATGGTTGCACACCAGTAGGTATTGCAGGAGTAGGTGCACCTTGGGATGTTTTCGGTTTCTTCCGTGATGCCGAAGCATTGGGGCTGGGTACGGGATTGGCCATGGGTTGATCAGCATTGAGCCTACCAGGTTGGAACCCATTTTCTGTTCTCCATTCCCTAAGAGCATAAATCATAACAATTAACAATGAATAACAAAATAGCATGATCATACCAACTGGTAGTAAATATGGGTACATGATAAAACTATAACATATGCATTCTAAAAGATCACAAATAATCAAACCTTATACTTTTGATGATATCGTCTGCATTTACACTGGATAAAAGTTTTCTGTGTTCTTCATCTGATACTCTCAACTCCTTTCTTAATTCTGTTATTAAACTTTCCTTTTCCTGATAAAATTTAGAATCGTAAAGAGTTAAAGAACTGTGCATAAAAATAAATTAGATGAACTCAAAGAGCAATCAATTAGTGAAAAGTATACCCATGTAATTGCATCAGATTGAGCTTTAAAAGCACGCAGAACTGAACTATATGCTTCCTGCTCAATGTGGTGGATCTGCATTTCCATATCATCCAGCATCCTGGGTAATGTACAGGAGTTTACGGGTGCAGATCTTCCGTTCACAGCAGGAAGCCCGCCTCTTTGAAATCTATTTTGATGAGGAGGAGGAGGAAGGTCATCATCTGTTCCTGCAGTTGTTTTCCATCATAAAATCTTAAAGCTAGTAGAAGAGATTTCCAGATGAAAGCTGCTTTCCTAGGAAGTAATCTATTAATCAAACAAAATCCTCCAAGCCCGAATCAACTGAATTTAAGAGAACATAAATGTCAATTCATCACCCATTGTAAGACTAGAATACTTCCTTCTTGTGAATACAGAAGACATAACTAGAAGAAATGAGCTAGAAAGAGAGGGAGAGAGAGGAAAGACTCCTTTTAGCTAAAGGGAAATATTATATTCGGCACAACAGAATGGATAGCATAAAATATTTCTTGCATATCTTTTTACAAAGAGTTGGCACACATGACATGACACAAATCTGATAAATTCTTCCTCACTTCAACATAACATGGAAAGAGGGCAATAATCAGGTAACTGGATCGCTGAAAACACAAGGACTTATGCTCGAAAAGGCTTTATAGAAAGAAAGAAATCTAACTTAACTTCACCCACAATGACTAAAGAGTCTACGACCAGCTAAGGAAGGTAAATCAAGCTACAAATAAAGACAAGAAAAACAATCAGCATAAAGCCGCTCACTTTCTTTTTTTCTTTTTTGATATCTATGAATGTCAAACCCAGCTAACCTGCATCTAAACTATTTTTTTAAAGAAAGGTAACCACACTCGTCCCTAGGCCAGATACTGGGAGACATTGAAAAACTAATGTCACATGTAAATCTCGAACCTGAGATCTTGAAGAGAGCATGACTTCAAAACTCAAATCTTCAACTACTGTGCCACCCCTTGGGAACAGTCTGCATCTAAACTATTGCAACAATGGGATATCAAGGAAATCCTTAGAAAATTGTTTATTATAAAATAGGTGGTCACCATGGATTGAAATCACCTCTTGGTTACTTCTTAGGCCACTAAACCACTCTATGATGTTAAGATACTCACTTTTAATGAACAAAGTAGGTAAACGAACTGGAATTAATAATTATGAAGAGTAAAACATAATTCATATGGGAAAACAGTTGCTATTGAGGCCTATAAACCCATCAAAACTTAGAAAACCAATGTTTTGAATTCACTCACCACTGCTATCCGACGGTTCAAACTCCATGGAAATCAACGCCAACCCACGAAAGGAAAAGCAGATTCACGACAAACCCAACTCTCAAAACGCGGTAAAACCCCTCAGGATTCAACACGAACACAGGCGACCAGAAGTTCACGAAGAACAAACAGACCCAACAAGCAATTGCAACTCCAAGCTGGACGGCACCAAAAATTGCAGAAACAAGAGGGATCTGCTGGGAAACGTTAGGTAGAGAGCGATTATTGAGGGAATTTCATGAAATGAGATTGTGAAAATGGCGACTATGGAGTGTTTGGCTGCCGGTGAGATGAGATAAAATGTTAATAGTATAAAATCTTGTTTGGAGTGAGATAAGATGACAGAAAACCTTTATTTTAGATGGAGGGCGAGGAGACGATACGTTAAGATATGTTTTTTTTTTTATAAAAAAAATCTGTTCTTATATTTTTTTTTAATAATAAAATTGTTCTTTTTATTTTTTAAAAAATTAATTATTCTCAAATATTTAGCTATTAATATAATAAGTATGTAAATATAACTATTATCATAAATAAAATGTAAGTAATATAAATTTAATATTAAGCAATCTTAATTATATTAATATTTTTATTAAAAAAAACATAGTTTCAATGATATTATGTACGACATAATATGGTTAAAAGTTTCTAATCTTTCATATTTAAATATTGTTTAATTACAAAAAAAAATATGAGAAAAAAAAAAATTCACACCGCCAAAATAAAGTTTGACTAATCTAAAATATTTGTACATTGTTAATAACTTTTTTTAAAAAGATTTGTTAGATTAAATAATTAAAAAATATCAAGATTCTATTTATTAAAAAAATAAAAATAGAACCATTTGGTTAAACTAGTCACTATAAAATCTTTATAGCAATTTTTATTTTATTTAAAAAAAATTATTTTCTTATACATTTTATACATTCATATTCATATTCATAGTTACTGAATGTCAAAAAATTGTTAATAAAATACACTAATTAATAAGTATTAATAAATTAAATATCTTCTCAAATATATATATATATATATATATATATAATTATCTTATTAGTCATTGATATTTATAGGGAACATGACACCCCTAACTTTTTTATTTATTGTTTTTTTTTTGTAGTTGAAAGAGAACTTGGTCACATTTTGATAATAATCATTACATGGAAGTAATCAAATATCCCTCAAATTTTAGAATTTATTATTTTTTTATTAGGTGTAATAGATCTCAATCCCTATGACTCATAAGTCTTGAAATTTATAGTTATTTTTTGTATATACAATCAAGACTCTCAAAATTATTTAATTTAATTTATCTTTAAAAAAAGTATCCACTCTTACTATTGTTTCAAAGTGCAACACTGAATACAAGAGTATAAAATTTGAATCTCATTTTTTTAAAAAACAAAATATGTTTAATATTTTTAAGTTTATTGAAAATAAGTTCATACTTTTAAATCTACTGTAAATTACGAATAAAAAATCAATGGGTATAAATTATTTAAATTTAATTTTTATTTTAATAATAAATTGATATATTTATTGTTACTATTAAAAATGAACACATCACTTTTAATTATTAATTTTTAAATATGATATTTATAGTTTATCTCTAAACAATTGAAATTCTATAATTTTTTTTTTGTTATTAAAGTCGATTAAAAAATGAATAAAAATATGAAAATTTAACATCATATATTAAGAGATAATATATATCTATTTCTTTTAATTTTTAAAATTCAAATATATTTAAATAAACATTTGATATAATAATAGTATAATTATTTATAATTATATATTGGTATATTAAAATAATATTATTATTATAAAAAAATATATCAAACATAAAATAAGTAAGTAAGTAAATATATATAAACAAAAAGATGAAAAAAATTGTAAATTAGAAAAAAAGGAGGGAAGATGAGATGAGATGAGGTGAAAAACACCTTGGCCAAACAAGTTATTGAAGTTCAACACCTCACCTCGTTTCACCTCCTTTTTAAATAAATACCCCTAAAGGAGGTGGGGATTGAGAAGGATTTAGAGAACCCGTTCTGGGTATTTCTCCATTTTGGTCTTCCAAAATAATTTATGAAATAACTACAATTTTGTCCTATACTCTTCCTTAATAAACACCTTCTTTTATTTTTGAAAATTTAACTTGGTACTTATTTGAATGTCTTTCTTGTAAATGAAATGGGATGACACAATTGATGTTAATTTAAATTTAAATTTAAATTTAGTTTTTATAATTTTAAAAATTTGAGTTTAGTTTTCCTAAAAAAAAAACATTGAGTTTAGTTGAATAATTTAATAAATTATACATACAAAATTTAGTATGGAATAACTTAAAAATAGTTCTTATCATTCTCCGCTAATTGAAAGTTTTTTTTAGTAGTTAATTGAAAGTTAGTTGTTCATGAGTTTTTCATGAAAAAAATGATATGTTACTTATGAAATTATGAATTATATGACTGATCTCACAAAAAGAAACCATATTACTCATGTTGAGGGTGCTTTCATTAATACGCTAACAATTACAAACTACAAAAACTATACTTAATTTTATATAGACTATATTATAACTTTTAAAATTATATAGACTAAATTATAATTTTCTTCGGACTAATAGATTAAAGTGTAACTTTCTCCGAATTATAAGTATTGAACTCTCATTTTTTAAATCATCCAAGCTAAATTGAACTATTATATGGTTAACCACTTTCATACTAATGACAAGCTGATTTTATCGTTGATGATAATACAATTTTTTTTTTGAGAGTCGATGATAATACAATTTGATAACATAATCAAGAGTTGAATAGTGAAAATCGGTATTAGACTCTGGCATTTAATGTCGGGTGACTACCCTTATGAATCTGAAATGGTCTTGTAGGAAAAAAAAAAAAAAAAACAAAAAATTGAACAAAACCAAAACAAGCTCTCGCTCTGCCACGACCACCGTTTCGGCTTAGTTCGCCGCCCATTCGCCGTCGTCCTATTTCTCTCATCACTTTCCGGCCACCTTCGCCACGGCAGCCGGAGAGATTCCATGGACTCTGCTTTGTCGGAGGCTTCGGCGTCGGTGGACTCCGTGGCGGAGGGTTTGAAGAATCAGAGCTTGAACGCCGACGATCGTGGCGATGGTGGAAGTAGCAGCGTCGAGCACCGGGCCAAATACAAGCTCGAAGATCTGAACTGGGACAACTCCTTTGTCACACAACTGCCTGGTGATCCCATTTCCGATAACATTCCTCGAGAGGTGCGTTCCTTTGTTTTCAGCTTTGGTCTTCTTGCTAACGTGAACTGTTGTTTCGAAAGTGGAATTGGGGATGCTAATGTGTAGTCAGTTGAAAGCTCGAGTAGGAACGAACTCCTTTGCTGTAGTTTAATGGTTTTTCCTAACTGTGATAAAATGGATTTTGATTTTGATTTTGATTTTGATTAACCCTCTATGAGATGATGAAACAAAGATGTTTTCATTTTCATTCAAAAGAGAAGGTTCTACATGATACTTGGTCTCCACTCTTCGGGCTAGTTAATTGGAATTTTAGGTTCAATTAATCAATATTTTATAGTAAGCATGCGATCCAACTTGATTGCGTTAAAATTCCACTGGGTTTTCTTTATTTTGGATAAAAGAGTTGTGATTACTGAGTACCCTTTATTTTCTTCTCCAAGTACCTTTTCTGGTTTCGCTGGCTGATGCACCAATAGCTTTCATGATTGGAGTGAAGCATGAACCTTAAATTATACAGCCAAAAATGGGAGATTCTGTTAGAAGCTGAAACATTCAGTATGTTAGTTGCATATTTTGATCCTCTTTTAAAATAATGATTGTATTTATTTAGCTATGGTATGTGCACTTGATGTCCAAGATTGGATTTGGTTTAATGGGTTATTCTACTATTATAATTGATTACTTTATCTACGCTTTGAATCTTAGGTATTACATGCATGCTACTCAAATGTTTTACCTTCAGTTGAAGTTGAAAGTCCTCAGCTTGTTGCTTGGTCAGAACCGGTTGCCAACTTGCTAGATTTGGATCCTCAAGAGTGAGTTTCTTACTTCTTTTGCTGTTTTGCAATTTGGTAGACAATGTGTTTGCACTATATGATATAAGTCATGAAACACGGATAATTAGTTTGAGTAGCAACTTAAATATTATTATTTGTTGCTATATACTCTACTAGATACTTAAGATATACAACATGGTCTCGGTTGGTAGACTCTAAATCTGAACCAGAGTCCTTACTGATTTCTGGAGATTTTTTATGGACAACTCTCTTTGCTGGATTGCTTCTACTTTTCCATTTAATTTCCTTTGTTGTCTTCAGTTTGGTTTCTACTTCCTGGTTTTCATTTTCAAGTTTGATATGTTATTGAGGTACTTTTGTTTTTAGCTGTTTTCTTTCTTTCCCTCGTGGAGCTTGTATCCTCGAACAAAGCAATAAACAATGAGTTCCATAATTTTAGAAGCCAAAGAAAAGTGCAGCATAGTTTAGAAAATTAAAGAAAGTTGGTCTGTCTAACAGAGGGAGAGCGACCTTATGCCATGGCAAGAAGTCCTTGCAAATTTACGAGCAAATATCATGTTTTTTTTTTTTTTTTTTTTTTTTTTTTTCTGTATGCCCATTTGGCTGTAACCTTGGAGAGGAAGATGAGGTGTACCTAGGTCATATAGTAAATTGGCTATGGTTTCTTTTCCACTTGAGAGTGGAGTTTGAGAACTTTGAGTAAAATAAGCGATGTGCTTATAGCAAAATGCGTGGTTCAACTTCAACCAGATATGATACAAATTGGTGTTGCTAGCATCCATGGGAAAGAGATGTGTGGTTCATCAACGAAAAAGAAGAAGGAAGTTGCAGGAACCATTTGTCGAACATAGCTAAGGTGGAGGCTCACATTTTAAATTATTATGAGGTCAAATGAGGGGTTGGAATGACAACAAGAACATAACTCAACAAACATAAAATGTGTACTTATGACCAAGGGGTCATATGACCCATCCTTATTGTTGTTGAACACAAATGTGGTGTTAGAAAGAAGATTAATTTTTTTTTAGATCGCATTTGGATGGATGAGCAACCTCTTGATAGTGATTGATTCCAAGATGAGGACTGTTTATGACCTTTGCGATGTGCATCAGAGGTAGAATTTGACAAGTAACTTAAAATTAGCACTAATTGGTCAAATAATCTGTTAAGGTCCATGACCTTAACTCAATAATCTCACATACGGAGAAGATCACTGTCAAACAAGCTTGGTCTGTAGATACTCGATCCTGGAATTTGGTCCTAAGTAGGCAGTCTAAAGGCCTTAAGTTATAGCCTATAGGTTGGAACAACCTTCATATCATTATCAACTGGTACCTGTTTGAAAAAAAATTATCAACTGATACCGTCCAAATTAGAAGAAGACAGAAGGATATGGGGTTTACAAAATAGAGGGGTTTCAAAGTGAACTCTTTCGAGTAGTCATGCAAAGTAAGGTTTAGATAGTTTTATACTATTGAGTATAGAACGATAGAGAGTTCTATACCATTGTACTTTGACTATTGCTATGACTCACTATTGAGTAGTTGGAGATCCCTTTTGTATTTGGCTATTGCCTCAAAATTTCATATTTGTGATGAAATTGTTTCTTATCCAAAAAAAAAACAAAAAAAATCTTCTTGCTGGTGATGGAATTCCATGTTGGAGAAGTGGTAAAGAGAGCTCTATCATTCCTAGCTTTTCTGATCAAGAGGCAAACATTCCCAAAGGCCCAACATATTCTATTTGGAAGGCAAACATCTCTGAGAAGGTGAAAGCATTCCTATGCATGATTTTCCGAGAAAATCTGTACATCTGCAATAGGATCCAAGGAGAAACCCTCAGATGAGATTATCCTCTAGCTAGTGTTCTTTGCAGATCTAATGTGGGAAATCATTAACATCTTTTCTTCTAGTTCCAGTTGCAACCATGTAGTATTATCTCTAGAACATTTTGGTATATGAGTCGGTGACTCCTTGCTATCTATAAAGGTGCCATTCTTCATCTCTTTTGTGGGTCTCCCTGGAATCATCAATACTCTGGTTTTAGTGGTGCTTTGGTTTGGAGGTTGTAGCGTGAAAAATCGGAGTCTTGAAAGGGAAGTATGGAAATCTTTAGGTTTTTTTTGGACTTTATGTGTAGTGTTCACGTCTACTTGGTGTTCTTTGCTCAATGGTTTGTAACAATTGCTTTTTGCCCACTGGAGATTCTTTTTGTAATCCATTGGCTTCTCGTTAATAGCTCATTCCCATTTTTGTATGAGATATTTAAATTTTTGATTAATTTATTTCTCAAGTTTGTGAATCCAAAAAAATAACATTGAGTTGTTGAGGTTGCTAAGACTCGAATTGAAGATGGAGGGGATGTTTGAATTTGGAATTTACATTCTTTTTTCTTTTCATTTTGTCTTATCGTTTTTTCATTTTTTTAAAAGAAGATAAGTTGGCTCATGTAACTCGTAACCATACGAGTGTTCTAATAACTATTTTCTTTTGTACTTCAGTCTTATTCTACCTTCTTTTGTATTTCAGTCTTATTCTACCGCAATTACCTAGATGCTTGTTTAGACATTGTTAACATTTCATTTATATTAATAATACTGAATTTTACTTTTTAACCAATTTGTGCAATGTATGTCTTCTCCCTCAGAGTTGTTTTCTTCTTGCAAGTGCTGAAGGATTTTGCTTTTCATCATTTGCAGGTTTCAAAGGCCAGATTTCCCCCTCTTGTTCTCCGGAGCATCTCTATTCGATGGACTGTAAGTGTAAAATTCTAATTGATTGACAATGTCAAAAGTGTGATTTTCATTATCCCCTGCCACCTGATATGATATTGTGTATTACAGGTCGCCTTATGCTCAATGTTATGGGGGCCATCAGTTTGGCATGTGGGCTGGACAATTGGGTGATGGTCGAGCAATAACCCTTGGAGAGATACTTAATTTTCGATCTGAAAGGTGGGAGTTGCAGCTAAAAGGTGCTGGTAAGACTCCATACAGTCGGTCTGCAGATGGCTTGGCTGTGCTACGAAGTAGCATCAGAGAATTCCTTTGTAGTGAAGCAATGCACAGTCTTGGAATACCAACAACTCGTGCACTTTGTCTTCTGACCACTGGGGCATTTGTTACCCGAGATATGTTTTATGAGTACGTAGACCAAAAAAATATCTTGTCAAGATGCCACTTGAAGATAGTTTGTTGTTATATGACGATCTCGTCTCTTCTTGTGCTTTTAAATAGAATTTTCTCATAAATACAAGAATCGATTTCTGAATATGGGTTTTTTCTTCTTCTAAAGAACCTCAAACCCAAATGAAATTCATAACTAAGGCCCCATTTGATAACTATTTGGTGTTTTTTTTTCGTTTTTAAAATTAAAGGCTATTCTTACTCAAATTTCCTATAATTTGCTCCACCTCTCGTAGAATGTGTCCATCTTTCCTTAAGAAAGTATGTAAATGATAACCAACTTTAAAAAACAAAAACAAGCTTTTGGAAGCTACTTTTTTTTGTTTTCAAATTTTGGTTTGGTTTCTACAAATATTGGTGAGATGTAGATATCCAAATAAGAAAAAACATACGGTAAGATAGTTGATGTAGGCTTTAATTTCAAAAACCAAAAACAAAAAATCAAATGGTTATCAAACGAGGCCTAAATTTTTTATTATTATTTTTCGAACAAGGATTTTAACTTTTTTTTTATTTAATTTTGATTTTTGTAAAGATTGAAACTTGAAATCATGACTTTCCTTGAATAGATCTATATGTAGGTACATTTATGGTAGTTTTCAACGTGCAAGTTAATTATATATTGTGAAGAAAACTTTAAGTTCTTAGAGCTTCCCTAGTGCTTTTGGATGATTTTTTTTATCTCATCTTCAATGGTCTTTTTTCGATATTTCAGAGGACTTTCATTTGTGTTTGGCATTGGAGTTTATTTCTTTGCAACCATTTTCTTTTCTTCTATCAACATCCTCTCTATCTTGTGGGGTTTAGAGTTTAAAGATTGGTTCAAGCCTTCAGATCTCAAAAAAGTTTGTTCTTTTCAATTTTTTATTCGATGTTGGGGCGTGTTTGCTGTTTTTGTTATTCACATTTTTTCCACTCTCTCGTGGAGGATGTTTGAGCATTATTCTATTTTCATTAATTCAACAAAACGTTTCGTTTCCAGTTAAAAAAAATAAAATGGGAAGAAATGGATTTTACATACATGTCGGTTTTGTGGTTGCAATTATAAGTTCCAATTGTTTGAATTCACAGTGGGAATCCAAAAGAAGAGCCTGGTGCAATTGTATGCAGAGTGGCTCAATCCTTTTTGCGTTTTGGATCATACCAAATTCATTCCTCTAGAGGGAAAGATGACTATAAAATTGTTCGGGCATTAGCAGATTATGTGATCCACCACCATTTTCCTCACCTCGAGAATATGAGCAGCAGTCAGAGTTTATCTTTTAGCACAGACAATAAAGATAGTTCAATTATTGATCTCACTTCAAACAAGTATGCAGGTAATTATTTCTGCTTAGGAAATGTATGTGACGTTGTACTTACAAATAGTTAGTGACTTGCTATTTGAACTCAACTATGTCTAGATCAGCGTACAAATTAAGGTGCATCTATTTTCCAGGAAAAGCTCATACTTAGAAATGAAAATGGTAGGAAAAAAATTCATACGCCGTGAATGTGTGGTTGCGATGCATAAGGACCAGAAGTAGTGCTATTACCCAATTTTGGGAAAAAAAAACTTTTAGCTCAATATAGTTAATCGATGTGATAGCCTTAAAATTGCTAACCAAATAACCACAGTGTTTCATGCCTATTATTGAGCAATGATTTCAATCTTTCTTGTTTTCAAGCGTCAAGTTGATCTGGATTATTGTTTAAATTTTATTATTTTACAGCATTTAGCACCAACGATAGCATGACGTATATTTTTTTATGACCGAAAAATTGGAGCCACCCACTTTATCATTTATATTATATTATGCTTCACTACGTCCAGGGGGCACTTGCAGTCGGTTCCAAGGCCTGGATTCGAGAGACAACAATGGATATTACAATTGAGCTTACTCATATGCTCAAGCATGAGACCTCTAAACCAATATGACCAAAATACCCCAAGTCTCTACTAACCAAAATGCCCCTTGGAGACAATAGCATGACCTATATGATGAATCTTGGTTATGAGCTTACTTCTTCGTTCTTTGCTTGTCTGTGAACATTTTTTAGAGCCCACTACATGCAATCTTTACTTTTATCCATTTAGTTTTTGGTAAGAAAGCAAGCATCTAAGAGGAATAAATGAAAGAATGTTTGTGGGTATGTATACACAAAAGTTCTCCCATCTTATTGCATGGTAGATGCATATTCTTCTTTTAGTCATATTCAACTTCTTGTTCCTGAGCAAAAAAAGGTATGCATTTTATGGTAATGACACTTCTGTTTTCATTGCCTTACATGTATGATGTTATCAGCTTGGACTGTAGAGGTTGCTGAGCGAACTGCTTCCTTAATAGCGAGTTGGCAGGGGGTCGGGTTCACACATGGTGTCCTCAACACTGACAATATGAGCATCTTAGGTCTTACCATCGATTATGGCCCATTTGGATTTTTGGATGCCTTTGATCCTAGTTATACGCCCAATACAACTGATCTTCCAGGCAGAAGATACTGTTTTGCAAATCAGCCAGATATAGGCTTATGGAATATAGCTCAGTTTGCCTCAGCACTTTCAACTGCTGAACTAATTAATGATAAAGAAGCAAAATATGCCATGGAAAGGTGGTTTTTACTTTATCGAACTTTTATCTGTTCTAGAATTGTTGCCTTCAATTGCACTCATATTATGTCATTTCCCCTCCTTTCTTACAGATACGGAGACAAATTTATGGATGACTATCAATCCATAATGACCAAGAAAATTGGTCTGCCAAAGTACAATAAACAGTTGATCGGCAAGCTTCTTAACAATATGGCTGTTGACAAGGTTGATTATACAAATTTCTTTAGATTACTTTCCAATGTCAAAGCTGACCCCAGCATCCCAGAGGAGGAGCTGTTGGTCCCTCTGAAGGCAGTTCTATTAGATATGGGCAAGGAGCGTAAGGTAGCTTGGATTAGCTGGGTAAAGACCTACATTGAGGAGGTATTGTGACAAAATATCTGATGGTTAAAAAAATAGCACTCGTAATTTAAAAGTTAGAACATTCGCATATTTCTGTTTCTCCTTTCAATCTGATGATCTATTTTTCTGTTGTTTTATTGCTTTTTTTTTTTTTGGATAAGAAACAATTTCATTAGATGTATGAAATTAAAAGATTACAAAATAAGGACAATCCATCTATAATAAGGAGCTCCAACTATTAACAAGGGAACCGAAGCTATAATCATGAAAAAGCGGAGAAAGTTTACACCATGAAACCACCATATACGTGATATTATCAATGAAGCGCTCTAAAGGTGAACTAAATCTTTGAAAATTCTACGATTCCTTTCTAGCCAGATGCTCCAACAGAAAACTTTTATAAAATTCTCCCACAAGACTTTCTTCTTCTTCCCCATAAAAGGATGGTCCCTCAAGGCGATATTTAATAGAGATAAAGGGTCCTTTGGAAGAGTAAAAAACCATGAGAAAGCTTCATGAATATAGTCCCAGAAAGTAGAGGCATAGGTGCAAGTTATCAAAAGATGGGGTTGTGATTCATATGTCTTGTAGCATATGGCACACCACTGTGGGGATATATGCAAGTGAGGAAGTCTATGTTGTAACAGGTCATTAGTACTAATGGCCCCATGACTCAATTCCAAATGAAAATTTTGACTTTTTTGGGGCACTTTCCTTTCCAGATAGCATCATAAAGATGGTTATTCGAAACAGCCTGTGGAGCTTTGAGATCTCTCATCAGAGAGTTGACAGAAAATATTCCGGTAGAATCTGATTTCCATAGGCAAATATCTTTGTCATCGTTTAAGGATATCGAACATAGGAGTTCCATCAGTGCGCAATATTCACCAATCTCTTCATCTTTCCAATTCCTTCTCAACTTTAAATTCCAAAAATTTTCCTCATTTTGCCATACCTTATCAGCAACCACTTCTTTGTCTTTTGATAGATTGTACAATAGAGGGAAAGCAACACTTAATGGTGTATCCTGGAGCCAAGAATCATTCAAGAATAAAATTGTTTTCCCGTTGTTAACTTTGTAGCATAGTCTGTCATGAATCAGGTGCCTGAGGGGGAAGATATCTTTCCAAGGGCCCTTAGCCGTTTGCAACAAAGCTCTACCCGACCTGTTGATGTGCAATAAAAAGCCATATTTTTCATCAATGATCTTCCTCCAAAGGGCTTGGTCCTCCGTAATATATCTCCAAATCCATTTGGAAAGAAGAGCCTCATTTTTGGATTTGATTTTTTCAATATCAAGGCCATGTTCAATAGGACTGGTAATAGAATCCCATTTAATGAGGTGAATTCCTTTGCCATCAATATTACCTTTCCATAAAAAATTCCGAATAATTTTTTCCATGATTTTGATGACTTTGTTAGGCATTTTGAAGACCGACATAAAATAGGTAGGGAGGTTGGCAAGAGTTGCTTTAATGAGAGTTAATCTTCCACCCTTGGAAATGTGTTGATGCTTCCATGATGTGATCTTCTTTTCAACTTTTTCAATCATAGGCTCCCAAAAAGCAAGAGATTTGGGATTTCTGTTGAGTGGGAGACCCAAATAAGTTGTTGGCCACACTCCAAGTTTACATCCATAACGATTGGCCAATGACATCAAATCCCCTTCGTCAATGTTCAGCCCTAGCAACTTGGTTTTGTGGATGTTTATCTTGAGACCAGAAGCATGTTCGAACGCTGTAACAGTCTCAAATAGAGCATTGATAGCTTCCAAATTATATTCAGATAGGAGGAGAGTATCGTCAGCATATTGTAGGTGGCTGAGGCTGGGAACATTGGTTCCTATATTGAGACCCCTTACTCTCTTCTGATTCCTCTTTCAACATTCTGCTAAAACAGTCCATGACCATAATAAATAAGAAGGGGGATAGAGGATCACCTTGTCTCAAGCCTCTCAATGCATGAATTTTGCCTCTTGGCTTACCATTGATGATGACTGAGAAATTCACCGAAGAGACACAACCATGAATTCAATGCCTCCATTTTTGCCCAAAACCCTTTTTCAATAGAATGGAATCTAAAAAATCCCATTCCACTGTATCAAAGGCTTTTTCAATGTCTAATTTTATGAAGACCCCTTTCTTATTCTTCCTTTTCCATTCATCAATGACCTTGTTAGCAATCAAGATAGCATCAAGAATATTCCTTCCCTCAACAAAGGCAGCTTGTGCTTCTGAAATAGTGTAAGGTAATACCCTTTTCAGTCTTTGTGATAATACTCTAGCCACAATCTTGTATAAACAAGAAGTAAGACTGATTGGTCTATAATCCCCAACATTTTTTGCATCCACTTTCTTAGGAATAAGGCAAATGTATGTCTCATTTAGGCTTGTGTTGATAATCCCATTCTTAAAAAACTCCTGGAACACTCTTATGATATCATACTTAAGGGTGTTCCAAGTTTTTTTATAAAATTCGGCCGTATAGCCATCGGGACCTGGGGTTATTAGAGCCCAAGTTGTTGATAGCCTCCCAGACTTCAATCTCGGTAAAAGGTGTCTCAAGAGATGCAGCTTGTTCCATAGAAATGGGGCTCCAATCCTGAATCTGTGGAAGGACCCATAAGTTCGAACACTTTGTGAAGATTGTTAGAATTATGTATATATGTATTTGTATTTAGGGAGAACTAGGGAAATGTCTGAAATTAGAAACTATATTAAGATAATATCTATAATATTTTAGATTTTAAATTAATGTCTATTTTTAAATTTGAAAAATAAATTATTAATTTCTAAATATAAAATGGACAATGATACCCTCAAGATTTAAAATCCTTTTTAAAAATTATTTTTATTTAAACTTAACTTTTTGTAATAACCTAAACAAAATATCTTGCTATTTGGATTTTGAAAAAAATTTCAAACGATTCTTTGATGAACCTGATAAAAAAAAATGGTTGTTTATATCAATTTTTTTTAAAGAAAAAAATATGAATTTAATGTTTTTTTTCTTAGAAAGATATGAATGTTTATTACCTACATAATCATACATAGTTAGCTTTTTCATGAATATTTTGAGGTTGAAACTAATTAATTAAAAAAAGAACAAATAAAATGAAATCAAGCTCAAACATATATTTAAAAAAATAAAAAGAACTCACTTGTTGCTTGTATATATTTGTGACTCCCACGGGATCTTCGTCTTCGTTCCATACGAAACATATATCTTTGATGTTGAGATTATCCCAAATGTATGATAGCTTCTTGTGGGATCTCCGTCTTTGTATAAGATGTACACATTGTATATATCCTTGTTGTCTAGTTTATCCCAAGTGTATGATAACTTTCCATGCATATCTTATTATTTGCATCTTCTGTTCTGCTTATGCACATGCACCGATACGTATCATTGGTAATGCATGTACATTGTCTTGCGCTCGGTGTGTGTACTCGTGTATACTATGATTACCATGCATACTGAATCACATATATTGTCGTGGCTGTCTCAATCTTTGGAGATTGATGACGTCTACGTGATGACTATCTCACGCCGATCAAGACTGCTAAAGATAAAATCTATGTTGCAAGAACTATATAATGGCTAGAGGAGTACACGTAGAACTGTACAATGGCTAGAAGAGTACACGTGGGGATACTATCCATGTTTGGGCAACGCTTCGCAGGGTTGGATCTGAGTTGGATATTGTGTAAAAAAAATGTTGGAGGAGTAAAAGTGCGAGATACTCCCTTTCTCTCGTTGAGTTACCAAACTTCTAATTAATGACGATCATTTGCAAACCAAAAATCGAAAAAACCTACATGAGAGTGCCCTGTAGTGGGGGCACCATTTCCATTTTCAACTACATTGGAAAAGTGATCTGTGATAGAGATGAGTGTAAACTTTAAATAGAAGAAATTGAAAAATACAAAAAATGAGTGGTTAAGATACTTTTTTTGGTAGATGTAAGGGGTGATAATAAATTTAAACTATTTAAATGGAAGATATTTTGAAACATATATTCTGATTTTTTTTAAAAATAATAAAATATAACATCTTGTTAGTTGGTTATTCCTTGATTTATGGGGCAGGGTTGAAAAAGTTTGTCAGATTTCTTTTTTCTTAAATAATCGGCAAATGTAGAATAAGGGTAGTATGTGAATGATTTATTTATCTTACTTTCCTCAACTTTTATTTAGACATTGATTTAAACTTAAAAACAAAAAAACATTTTTTTAATAAATATATGAAATGTAGACATTATCTACAATTTTCCTTGTATTTATGCTTCCATAAGTTTAGGCCCAGCAGGCCTGGTAGGCCCATTAGGGTTACCTTGTACTTTATAAATAGGCTTCGCCTCATCTAATGAGATGTACGACTATTTTTCGCGAATAACATGGTATCAGAGCGTTAGGAAAATAGTTTAGAGTTTCTGTCGTCCGCCGTCCGTCGGAGCTCCGATCGGGAAATTGGTTTGGGGGTTTTGTTCGCGCTGAGGTATACTTCAAGTCTGTCCAGTTTATTTTTGGTTTTAGGCATCGTAGGGTCTCCGATTTGCCGTTTAAAGCTGCTGTGGAATTAGAGTTTTTTGTTGAACGGGGCTCTTCTGTGTTTTTTTTCTTCGTAAAATCGAGTTCTTATAGCACGATTGGACCTAATTGAAGTAGTATGGGTGACAATAAGCATACAAGTGTGATTTCTCACTCGATGGAAATTACGAAACGCAAGTTGAATGGTTCGAACTTCCTCGATTGGAATAGAACGATTAGAAACCATTTACTCTACAATGAATTGGAGGCTCATGTGGATGGAAAACCACCTACGGATGAGACAGAAAAAAAGAGTTGGGATCGTGATGATGCGCGCCTCTATAATCAAATTACGAACTCCATGAACGATGACATTCGAGTATCAAGTGTTATTCTGATGCTGATTGGGCAGGATCTAAGGAAGATAGGAGATCGACCTCAGGGTACTGTGCGTTCATGGGAGGTAATCTAGTGTCATGGAGGAGTAAGAAACAGAATGTGGTGTCACGTTCAAGTGGTGAAGCGGAATACATGGCTATGTCACAAGTAACATGTGAAATAGTATGGCTTGTTCAGTTACTGAATGAGATTGGAATAAAAACTACAGTACCGGCAAAATTGTGGTGTGACAATCAGGCTGCTATCCACATTGCATCGAATCCAGTGTTTCATGAAAGAACAAAACACATTGAGGTTGATTGTCACTTCGTCCGAGAAAAGATTCAACGGGGTTTGATCTCAACAAGTTATGTGAGGACTGGGGAACAGTTGGGTGATATATTCACCAAAGCACTAAATGGAACTCGCATATATTACCTCCGTAACAAGTTAGGCATGATAGATATATTTGCTCCAGCTTGAGGGGGAGTGTTAGAATTATGTATATATGTATTTGTATTTATGCTTCCATAAGTTTAGGCCCAGCAGGCCCGATAGGGTTACCGTGTACTTTATAAATAGGCTTCGCCTCATCTAATGAGAGGTATGACTATTTTTTGCGAATAACAAAGAGCTTTGTGTAAAAAGCTAGAAATTCCTCCTCAATCTGTGCATCATCAATCAAGCTATTTCCATTGTGTGAAAGGATCTCAACAATGGTACTTTTTCGCTTCCTAGCTGCCACAATTCGGTGGAATAACTTTGTGTTCTCATCGCCATATTCAAGCTATTTATTCTTACAGTTCTGCCGCCTCCAAAGCGATTCTTCCTTGACAGCTATAGCAAGAAGCTGTGATATGATGGACTTTCTTTGAACAATTTGTACAGGATGCAACTGATCATTCTCTTCCATCTCGTCCAACATATCTAATTCTAATGTTAACTGATTTTTCTTATCAGTAGTATTACCAAAGACAGCCTTATTCCATGTTTTTAAAACCATCTTGAAGCTCTTCAGTTTATGTATGAATGCATGCCCAGGCCAACCCCGCATAGGAGTGTTCAACCACCAATAGTCCATCATAGACTTAAAGTCTTTGTGTTCCATCCACATATTAAGAAATCTAAATGGTGTGGGACCCCATTTGTTCTTGCCGATCAACAATTGTAAGGGGAAGTGATCAGATGTCGGTCTTTCCGATCTTTAGACAACGTCGGTTTAGCTCTGAAATCAGACCATGTGAAGAAACCGTTCAAATAAGGGAAGATCAATCAACGTCGGTTGTTCTATTGCTTTGATTTTTTACAATCTTGTTTCAGTACGTCAACATGTCAATTATGAGTAAATAAATTCGGAAGCTCTTGCAGGGCTATAGAATATGGAGATCACATTTATAAGCTATGTAACTTCGATATCGATCTGCATTGTTTTTCTTTTGCGACATCTATCTGAAATGTTGTTGGCGTGATTCACGTACCTGGACACTGTTTCTGATGTTTTAAATACCACAAGAGAAAGCATAATTGCTTTTGCAGTCTTTGTGGTATCTTCCTCTTTTTGCCTTCACTGTTTCTCACGCTTACAAATAATGGATTCTAAGAGCTATTTTGCCGTTCTTTCATTCCCGCAACTGGCCGTTCTCTTTGCAATTCTTGAATTAGTACTCTGTAAGGTATTCCCCTTGCAATGTTCTGACAACTGAGGAAGGAATTCCCTAAGGCAATACAAAATATCTATCAGCTGATTAGGTAGGGTTGTTAATCTCTCCCTTTCCTCTCCAACTTTCTGAAATAGAGAATGAGCAGCACTGTTTTCTACGTGTATTTTGGATCCGAACGAAGGAGTGAGTGAGCTTAATGCGGAAGGCTCATCGTGAGACCTTGTTTGTAGGTATGCTTACCAGAGGACTGGCAAGAAAGTCCCAGGTTCACCTTCTGACTTCTAACTCACCTCCGACTCCCAGGTCGATAACGAATTGACGGCGATCGTCCGCGCTCCATACACCGCCGCTACTAGGCTTAGGCCATTCTCGTCGCCTCTGTACCTGAAACAGCTACCCAAGCGCGTCACTGTTCGGGGTTTGGCTTCTGCCCTCATCTCTCCAACATTCCCTTGAATCCTGTCGTGGTACCCCCGTCCCCCTCCTTTATGACCCCTTCTAACTATATGATTGTTGAATTATGTTAAATCACCGTGCAGTTGGTCGAGTTAGAGTGAGCTTAAAATTTCAAAATAGCTAACAAGTGGAGATCGATATAAATTAGGGTGAAAACAACATCACCGAACAGCTTAATGTCCCATCATACGGTCCAGCCAAACAGCTTAATGCCCCATTATACGGTCCTGATTGAGCTGGCTGGAAATCATGTCCAGATATTGGACTCGCTCGGTTCAAATTTCTGGAAGCTCTACAGTGCTAAACTATACTTCTGTTACCAGTTGCTGAACTTTCACAAAATGCAGTATTCATTTAAGGAGCGTTGTTGGGATGCTTTGAATATAAAGATAAAATATTTCCCCCTTTATCTTACTCAGTTATCCATTGCTTTTGCAGCTTGCTGGAAGTGGGATCTCAGATGAAGAACGGAAGGTCTCTATGAATGCAGTAAATCCAAAATATATTCTGAGGAACTACCTATGCCAGACTGCCATAGATGCAGCTGAACAAGGTGATTTTGGAGTGGTTCGTCAGCTGCTGAAGATTATGGAACGGCCCTACGATGAGCAGCCGGGCATGGAGAAATATGCACGGCTGCCCCCAGCTTGGGCTTATCGACCAGGTGTTTGTATGCTTTCTTGTTCTTCATGACTTGATAGCTTGCTTTACTTCACACACACAAAAAAAAAGAGAAAATAATTTATTGAATGTTTGCTCTGTGTATAATGTTGTCAAGTCAGTGTTATAACCTCGTGCAATAATGTTCAGTTATTTTTCTCATGGCATGACCTGAAATTTAGACAGTTATCTCATTTCCACTTTTACATTACATGCCTCTACTTTCAAATACATGCGTCTGTTACCTGTATTATTTAATTTTATTATTATTTTTATATTTGTGAATGTTTGGGCCAGATTACGTACATCTCGACTATTTTTATGGGACAAACTTTCTGATCTTACAACATTTAACTGTCATGAAAACTCATCAAAAATTTATTTTTAGGTAGGTGGCCACCAAATTGAATGCTTAACTTTTTGAATCTCCAAGACTCTCTTAATCACCAGGCGTTTCAGGATAGTTGCATTATTGAAAGATGCAGCATTACAGTCTTGGAATATGTATAAATGGCCAAAGAGTAAATGATAAATTCAATACAAATTATTGAAGTAGCAAACAACGATAAGAGGTTTATCTATAAATTAGTACAAGTTGAGAGAAATCATATAAATGTTCTTTTGTATTCGTTAGTTGTAGGGTTTTGAGGAACGGGTAAATTTCGAAATCTACATTTAACCGCGTAAGACTATCCGGTGGTAGTGTCATTAAATAATTTAGGTTCAAGAACTTTTGAGCCTCAACTTGAGGAAAGAAACAGAAGTTTCAGTAGGATCTTCTCTCCCATTAGACAATGGCAACTTTTTCTTCCAACAAGTATTGTCTCTGTAAACAGCCACAACACAAAACCAATCATTCAAGCACTCATTTTTGCACTCTTCAACTCCAAATGGCCTGTACAGCTCGTAATCTAGCATTGGCCAATCTGTGTTTTGAAGCTCCACCATGCTGTAAATCCCGCGGCTGTCATCGCAGTTCTCAGCGAAGTTTGGCCTGCAGCTGCCATACTCGTCTTTGGGGTCGATCAATGAGTATCCCGGTGGGCATCGACAGCTCGGGCGGTGATCTGGGTTTAGCCTGCAGATGCTGTTGAACCCACATGCGCCAGTGCCCAATACGCCACGTGCTGCCGTGCAAACGTTCTCTGGTATTGCTGCTATGTCCTTCCAACTTCCGATGATGGAGGCTTTCGGGTTCTTTGGGTGACAACTTACTGTTAGAACTCCGTCGAAATTTAGAGTTGCTCTGAAATAATTGGTAGATAATTATTAGACTATTAGTTCGATTACTAGCTACAAATGTTTTCATAAACACTTGAAACAACAACTAAATAGCTATAATCTGAAAAGAGACAAAATTGATTAATTATTTACCTGAAATAATAAGTGGATGGTGGAAAGCCAGATGGAGGATTAGTGATATGAACTCTTTTGCCATTCCTTTGCATTACAGACAGAGATCCATCCTCGGAGAAAATAACGTTGTATCCAGATTCCAACATGTTGGCTTCATTTCGAGTGCCACTGATGTAATATGCATCATAAGGGAATCTGGTTCCAACATTTACAGTGTTTAGAACAGCATTTCCATCTTCAAGCATTCTAAACTCAAATCTTCCATGGGAGAAGCTCTCTTTCGAAATTCGAGATGACACAACGCCATTTATGGACAGCACCTATGTGCGTTTAAGTTATGAATATGAATGAATAAATGATTAGATGTTTCTCTAGTCTATCATCTTAAACCTTTAATTCGGCATGAACAAATGATCAAATTAGAGTTAAATATGAGTTAATTTACAAGTTTGATTCATGATTTTTAAAAAATTGTTCTTAGGTTCCCACAAAATCATAGCTCAAGTAACATAAGTTTATGCTTATATGATCAAGAGAATCGTGGGTTCATATCTTTCACCTTCATTTATTTATTTATTTATTTTTGAAAAAAATCTACTTATTGACATGCTACAATACTATTTGAGAGAAAGTCATATATATATATATATATATATAATATCAATTATTATTTTCGCCTACTTCACTATTTTTACCAAATAATTGTAAGAACATTTGTAAGAAATATTAATTAATTTCTTAGGTAGCAACATGAATTAAACCCGAGTTTATTAGTTTCTAATACTTTTTTAACCATTAGATCCAATAATTACCTCCAAAATCAACAAACATTATGCAATGATTTGACACACATTAGACACCATTTAACATTTTAGAGCAAATATAAACTTAAGGTTCAATTTGAATTTTGTGGCCAGCTAAATAAGGTATTCAACTTTTTTATAATAAAATTAATTTTTCAGATATCAAATTAAAATTTATTTCTTATAAAACCCCACACTTTCCATTTTAGATACAAAATTGAAGGCTAAAAAAAAATATCAACCACAAAATTGAAAATTTAAGAACTTATTAGTAACAAAATCGAAAGATTAAGAACATGTTTAACATAAAACTAAAATTGATTAAATATATATTTTAAAGTTTAGGAATAAAACATATTCACAAATGTTAAGAATACACACAAACTAAATCATAATTAAGCAAACATTTTGTAAGAAGATATGGTGTATATATAGACAAAAAAAAAACTTATAATTAAAGAGGGACAATAATATCAAAACCTATATAACAGGTTAAATGAAAAACCTGAGTGGGAAGCAAAGTGTCAGTAGGATTCCCAAAGCTTTCCCAAAGGGCCTTTTGGTTGGCATCAAACAGAACAAAATTGCCAGAATCCTCCATTGAAGCATAAGAAACCACACAACCAAAACACAACTCCGATCGCCATTTTTCTTCACCTTCACCATTCCGAAGAACAAGGCCATCCGACGCAGAGAGCTCCAGCTTGAAGCCTCTCGTCGACAAAACGGCGTCGTCGTCCACGTCTCCTTTCGGGAACCAAACAATGGTGTTTTCCGGTGTCTTGGCGAACCAGACCGCGAGGATGAACTCGTCTCTGTCGAGAAGTTTGCAAAAGCCAAAGGCGAAGTTGCCGAGAGGGGAATGCCATGTCGAAGATGAAGGGTCACTGGCGACGAGGGAGCTTCCGGTGTCGATATGGCCGGAGACGAAGGGGAGAGAGAGGAAGAGGAAGAGATAGTAATATTGGATGGGAATGAAAGAAGCCATGAAAGTCTCAGCCATACATTGGAATTAGAAGTTCAACTCCAATATATACTAAATGCGTCTGTCCTTTCTGTCTTAAGGCTTGGTCTCAAAAGACATAAAAAACAATAAATTTAAAATTTTAATGTTAGGATGCACCAAATTCCTAACTTAACCAAGTCTTCCAACAATCATGTTTCCAAACAATTAAATTCACAAAGTCAACCTTTCAATCAATAACATTTGAATTCTTATTTTTTTAAGTGGGAAAACGCTTGCCACTCTCTTAAGGATATTATTGCAAATGTAACATTTTGATGCAAAAATATCTTCTTTATCTTAAATTTCTCTAAATTATCAAACTTTTTTTTTCTCTTCAATCTTTAAAATAGTATGTTATATATATATATATATATATATTGCTTTACATCAATAGGAAATATCTTTTTCCAAAAAAGTGGAAAAATGCCCATACACATTCATTTGCCATTGATCAACTACCAAAAAAGATTCTAATATTGTAAAGAGACATGGATTAAGTGGGGATGTGTTGATAAAGTGGGTTGAACTAGTGTAAGTCTTCTTCCCATAGAAATATGGTTGTGTTTCCATAAGCAAATAGCTCTTTCAAATCTTTCAATCATGAAATCATAGAAAGTAAAAGCCTTCGGAAAGTAGGTAATTGGCCGGTTACCACTTCGAGCATAAAGATCATGGTTGGTTGAAATATTAAATTTACTCTACTCCATCGACCTAAACTTTTGAGTTGAGTAATAATTTAACATAATTCAACGATCATGTTTCAAAGACTCTAAACTGTTAGTATAATTATAAGAAAAATACTTGCCTCCTTATGAATAAGGGAGGTAAGCCTCTTGAAGGGTGATGTGGCACAATTTGCTACCACAAATTTTTTATTTCAACAATTTATTTTAAAAGAAAATAAAAAAATTTGTGGCACCAAGGTGACATAAGGAGAGTTACCTCCTTATGTTATAAAGAGGCAAGTTTTGCTCTAATTATAATTCTTTTGTGCACGAGTAAAAATTAATTCACTTATAGTACTTCTCAATTTAAATTATACGCATACAAGTATTAATTTAGAGTACTTATGGGTAAAGACATCCTAAATTTGGGAGTACAAATTGAATTTTGCCAAAAAAAAGAAAAAGAAAAAGCAAAGTATACAGACTCTTTCAAACCATGGAACTAAATGGATAAGGACATGGAGGAACAGAAATATCAACATTACCTGTAAGCATTAACAAAACCTTTTCCATGGTGGGTCTTTTAGATGGGTCTTCTTGAATGCACCAAATTGCTACCCTTACAAATCTTTCCACTCTAAGAAAGTCATCCATGGCTTCCTTGTCTCCTTCAATCAAAACATCCAATCTTCTTTGTTCATAGCAGTCATAGGCCCAGTCTGTCAAAACTAGCTCTGTCTCTCTTTCACTATCACCACCTTCCATATCAACATTCTTTCTGCAACATATAATCTCCAGTAACAACACCCCATAACTGTACACATCGACCTTAGCGGTCACCGGCGACGATCTGAACCAATCTGGGGCTACATATCCTCTTGTCCCTCTAATGCCAGTTTCAGTTCTACTCTGATCCATCTTCAACAGCTTTGCCAATCCAAAATCAGAGATCTTGACATTGTAATGCTCGTCGAGCAGTATGTTTTGAGGCTTTATATCGCAATGAATGATCTGCGTGCTGCATTCTTCGTGTAGGTATAAGAGTCCTCTTGCAATTTCATGAGCTATTTGAGTTCTAAGCTTCCAACTTGGTTTTGGATCGCTTTTGAAGAGGAAACTTGACAGCGAGCCATTGCTCATGAACTGGTAAACAAGCATTCGGTTGTTTCCTTCGTCGCAATATCCGAGCAGACGAACCAGATTTCTGTGGTGAGTTTGTCCAATCACATTCACTTCAGTTCTGAACTCCTTTTCTCTGTCTGCTTCCAGCATTCTGTCAAGTTTCTTGACAGCAATAGCACCAGCTTTGGTTGTCCCTTTATAGACAATGCCACAAGATCCTCTTCCTAGTTCTTCCTTGAAACCATCTGTTGCTTTGTAAAGATCTACGTAAGCAAACTGGATTAAATTGCATTCCAAACCTAAATTCTTCGAGTATGTTTCCGCCAACATGTCGTTTTTCAAGAAAATGAAACCTAAGCATTTGAAACCCAATAATATGAAGATGATAAGAACAGAGATACCAAGGAGTGCAGATATGACAACAATTATTGTGGTTAGTTTCTTTTTTGTTCTATCAGCATCTGGGAAGCTCTCATCAAGGGAGACATTTTTTCTTAATTTAAGGAAAGAAACAGACTTGAGACTCCCATCTTGTCGTCCATTCGAAAGTGGTAGCCTCTTCTTCCAACAATCCCTTCCTGAAAACACTACTAATACACAAAGGCAATCTCCCAAGCAAGAACTTGTACATTCTTGTTCATTTGAAGTGGGAAAACGCGCATAATCATTCATTGGCCAATTTGTATTAGGAATTTCCACCATTTCATACAGATCTTGGTTGAATTTGCCAGCATTTCCTTCTTCTTCTTCACAACTCTGTGTGATATCTGGTTTGCAATTTCCAAATTCATCATTTGGGTCAACGAAAGAGTAACCCTGTAGACATTTACAACTTGGCCTTCCATTAGATTTCAGTGCGCAAAAACTATTGAATCCACAGATCCCAGAGCCAAGTCTTTCAATTGGATTTACATTAGAAACACAAATATTTTCAGGTATTCTAACCAAATCTTTCCAGCTTCCATTGGCAACTCCACCAGAACTCTTGGGATAACAACTCACAGTCAAAACCCCATCAAAATTCATGGTAAACCTATAATAATAAGCCTCCACAGGGTAACCATCACTAAGTTTCGTAATGTTAACTTTTTCTCCATTTCTTTTCAGCACATACAGAAATCCATGTTCATCAAAAACCACTTGTAAACCAGAATTTTGAGTACTCGTAGAATCAAAAGTATTGCTGATGTAATACGCATCATAGGGATAACGAGAAGGCAAATTAATAGTGTTGGAAACAGCATTTCCATCTCGAAGCAAACGAAACTGAAACTTTCCAAGTGAGAAATTACCTTCCGATTTGAGGGAGGAAAGAACGCCGTCAATCTCCAGCTTCTGCGTCGGAAGCAAAGTGTCCGTTGGATCTTCGAAGCTCTCCCAAATGGATCCATTGATTGCATCCACAAGCGCGAAATTACCTAAATCACTCATCGTTCCGAAAGCAACAGAAGCCGTAATCGGCTTCGAACTCCAAATTTCTCCACCGCTAGGGTTTCGGAGAGTCAATCCGGTCGAAGCGCTGAGCTCAATCTTCGATCCTCTCGGCGCGAGAACAGGATCGCCGTCGTCGGATTTGGCAAACCAAACGATGTTGTTTTCAGGTACTTTGTAGAACCAAATGGCGAGCAGAAAACGATCGTCGTCGACGCTTTGGAATCCGAATGCGAAATCGTCGGAAGGAGAACGCCATGGTTGAAGAGGAGAGTTGCCGGCGGTGAGAGAACTTCCGGTGGCGATTCGAGTTCCGTTACTTTGAGCACAAACGATTACGAAACTCAGCATCAAAAGGAGAAGAGTACTTACGATCGCCATGGAAAATTTTGAAGCTACTTTGAGAAGAAGGTGAAGAAGAAGACGAACTGTGTAGTTTTTTGCTTTAAAATTGAAAATTTTAAAAAACTGGGGTTTTTGTTTTATTTTTCGTTGAAATTTTCTGTCATTGATTACGGTCGTTGTAAAATTAAATTTTGAAGGTGACAAATCCACAACTACCACCAAAGACTATTCTTCTTAAAATCTTTTTTTTTTCTCTCTCTTTTGTATGAGTGGAATTTTTTTTTCTTTTTCATTTTAGTCCATATATATTTATTAAATTTTCTTATTTACTTTATTATTTTTTTAAAAAATCAACTGAGAAATAAAATAAGTGTTTTTTTTTTAAGAATAGCGAAAATAAATACAAATTTAAGCTTCAAATAAAATATTAGCGAATGTAATTTTCGATAATAAATTTCTAAATTCACATTATTAGAAAATTATATCATACTCTTCCCATTAAATACGGTTTATTTTCATCGGTATTTATTATTAATTAAAAAAAAAATCTTTTAAAAACTTTTCAACTTTCTTTCCTTGTAATAGTGCCCATAATTTATATCCCATCAACATAATTTCGTTGTTCTCTTTCTTCTTCTCCGAGTTTTGTTCTCCCAAGATTTCATGAAATCGTCTTTTCCATACTGTTTGAAAATCGTTTTTTAGTCCAAAGGTTTTCAGAATTGTCTCCGTCTATAGAAAGCATGAATGCCAGCTAAGATGTTTCAATGTTAACTCCGTCACACTTGTTACAACCCATAATATATAAATTCGTTCGATCCCATTAAAAATGTCGCCAACGATGACTATAATACCTTTCACTTACAATTCCCAAGAAACAATCGTATTTATTTTAGCCCCCGACAAATTAAGATTGTCTGCAACTTGAACTCCACTTGATGATGACTGCATTTGGGAATAAGCTATCCATATTAAAAACAAGCTCTAATTTGAAGATGAATTTATTACAACAATATTATTTTATTATATTTTATAATCCATATTATTTGTATCAATAACTAATACAATATTACTTAATTTTGATAATACAATGTAGTTATTGTAATTTAGTATTGAATACTATTTATTATAATTGAGTTCTTGATGTTCCTAACAATTATTAATATGGTTATTAAGAATATGTATATGCATATTTAAGGTATTTATGTCGAGTTAACGAATAAAACAATGGAATAATAAATATATAGTATACATACCGGAAAACCTAAAAGAAATAGAAGAATCCAAGTAAATAGTTACAAAAACGATATTTTATTAGCAATCCAATATGGTATTAGAAAAACAATATTCATCATATATACAGTATGAATTGGAAATGCCGTATTCGTTAAATATACCATAATTATTAGAAATATAGTATTTAGGTTCTTTTTCATCGACTATTGCAAAAATGAGAGAGTTAAAATGGCGCATATTTTTTTTATTTATCGAATCTTCAACCTTTTCATCATATTCTTCTATTATAGCTTTGAGTGCACGTTAGAATCTAGAAAATATTCTATAAACTTCAAGAAATTAGTTTTAAAAAAAGTCGGTCTTTGTCGCGGGAAACAATCATATATCGTATGAAGGTGGTTTTTTTCACCGAAAAAAAATGGAGGAAGAAGAATTTTTTTACTTTGTTGAGAGAAAAGAAGGAAACAGAAGAAATCGAGGTTGAAGAAAGAAGGGAAAACCCAAGACAATTTTGGAATATGTATTTTAGGAAAAGTTATTTAATTTCAGTTTTTAAGAAAATTTTAATCATGACATTTAAAATCAATCAATTAAATATAAGGGCCAAATGAGATTACTAAAAGTTACTTAATATAATTTTTTTAAACAAAATTTAGATTTGCAAAAAAATTAGTTGATCCCCTAAATTAGAAATTTATAAAAAATGGTATAATATATTCAATACAATTTTCCATAAAATAGTCACATTATCAATTTATTATAACTTAAAGTTATCAAATCATCATTTTAAATAAAATTGTATTATATTACTAACTATCTTTTTAAAGGTCAATATTTCATTTTGGTCTACCAACTTTGAAATTTGCTCCATCTTGGTTTCTAAACTTTCAAATGTCTAATTTTAGTCTCTTAACTTTATTGTTTGTCCAATTTTTGTTGCTCGACTTTCAAATGTTCAAATTTTGTCCCATAAACTATTAAGAAAGTTACAAAAATGGTTCATTTAGTCAAAAGAATTTTTTCTCACTCTTAAATTATCTTATCTCTTTTCTATTTTTCATCATTTGTCTTTTAAAAGTTTATCTCTCTTAAATCTACATCTCTAGTGTACTTTCCTTATTTTTTGATCTTTTTTTTTTCTCTTATTATCTCAATCCATCTCATTAAATTGTTTAACATGACATGAGATCATTTTCTTAAATAATCATTTTTCAACTTTGATTTATCACTTTTTTATTTTCATAATTTATTGTCTAGTATGGAACTAAGAAGAAAAAGAAAAGATAGAAAGAAAAAAAAAAGAGAGAAGAGAGGTGGATTGAAGAGAGGTAATACTTAGAAAAAAATGATCAAAGATGGAAGAGTGAGGAAATAATTTAGGAGTGAGGAAAAAATCATTTGACTATAAGGACCATTTTAAAACTCTCTTAAAAGTTAGAGACCAAATTTTAACCTTTGAAAGTTGAGGGATCAAAATTGAACAAATAGTAAAGTCGATGATCAAAATTAGACATTTGAAAGTACATGAACCAAAATGGAACAAACCTCAAAGTCCAGGGACCAAAATAATTATTTAACTTTTTTAACTATTATTATTTTTAATACAAAAAACTTAAAATGACAATTATAATAAAAATTTAACTCAAAATTTATAGACTAAAAATATACCTATTCTACTTTTGTTTGGTCATATTTATGAAATACATGAACAGATTTTTGGATAAATATTTTTAAGATTGAACTAATGGCTGTAGAATTGAGATGAATGATCACCAATCAAGATAATTAGTAGACCACCTATCCATTAAATTTAATTGATTTTTTTCCAAATTATAAAAAACACCTTCTTGTCATTTATTTTGAATGTATTTATTTATTTTTTTAATATATATTGGAAGAGGGGAAACAATTTTAGGGACCGAACTTATGACGTTGATATTGAACTAGTTTACAACTAAACAAGAAAAGCATGGATCTATTTGGTAACATATTTATTTTTTGAAATCTTGCAATATAGTTCTTCCACTTTCATAGAATATTTCAAAACTATTCTTAAACAAAAGTTATTATAATATTGAACAAAATATATGCCGTAAATGAGTCGGAATAGCGTAGTGATAATTGAAATATTTGCACATAGTATATCTAACGACTTGTTTGGCTCACGGATACAAATCAATACAAATATGACCACGGGTCAATACTGCATAACAAGCGACCACTACATTTTAAATAGAAAAATATTTAGATCATGGCCGGATATAACCTAAATATTAATGTCCACATGTGTGACCAATATGAGCCACAAATTATTTTTTTTTCTTTTTTACTTTTTAAATTTAAAATAAAGTAGAACATAGACATTATTATTTAAGCTTAAATATTTCTCTTTTAAATATAGATTTTGCTGGCGTTTAGAAGACCAGGCACAGTACTTTACTTTCAAAAAAAAAAACAAAAAAGACCGGCACATGGTCAAACTTCACTTTTTTAAAAAAATATTAGGAAATGGTCAAACTTCACTATTTTTTTTAAAAAAAAAATTAGGAAACTTCACCCATTTATTCTCGTTTTATTTTCTTTTTTAAGACTACGTTGTGCCATTTTCTTTTCCGATCTTGTGCCCTGTTGCGTCAATATTTGTTTTCCTCTTTCTCTATTTTGTTTATTTATATTGTAGTTGTGTCGAATAAAATTGGAATATGCTAGATTATTTAACTTGATTCTAGATGACTAAGAAAAGTTCTAGGTCACACACATATGTTCTAGAATGATGAAGAGAATTTCTAGAATACCATTTGTCTAAGAATGATGAAGAGAATTCTAGAACATCATTGGTCTAAGATTAGTGAAAAGAATTCTGGAAACACACTTTGTTCAAGATTGGTGGAGAGAATCCTATAACATCATTCGTTTAAGATTAATGGAGAGGATTCTAGAACATATTTTGGCTAAGATTGTTGAATGCACATTATCCAAAGTGAAGTTGTGGCAAACTTGAGCCACATAATTTACTTGATCACCAAAGTGAGATGTGACCAATTTATGACTATACGAATTACTTGGAATCCAAGTTTATGTGCACTATAAATAGGTGATGCCATTAGTTAGCAAACCATCCTAAAATCTCCCAAGACATTCTACATGTAAGTGAGTGAAAGTGTAAGATAAAAATAGAGAGAGTTTCTCCTTATAAGAGTATGTTGCTACTTGAGAAAGTTTGTAACTCCTATTTTTATAATGAAGTTTTTCTATCATGCGCGAAGGTTTTACTATAATTTGTTTACGGGTTTTCCACGTAGAATCATTGTGTCATTCTTTCTCTTCTTCCTCTTCATTATTATTGTTATTCTCAATCTCTTTTAACTACGATTTGCTCTATTCGATGCAATCATAACACTATCCTCTCTTTATTTTGACGTAAAAATTTAAAACTGCAATCTTTTAATATTTGAACTTAATAATTTTTTATCTTATTATATCATAATCATAATTGTTCAAGTCATCAATAACCAATTGTACTAATTTTTTTGTTTTTTTATTTATTTATTTTTAAAATCAATTTTTTTGTTTATTAATATATCAAAGATTATATATATGTATATGTATACATACACATACATATATATGTGCGTATACATACATACATATATAAGTATATATATACATATACATACATATATACATATACATACATATACATATATACATATACATACATATATACATATGTATGTATGTATATGTATATTTCATCAAGTATTTTTTAAAATACATATCTTAAGTTTGGAAAATAATTGAATTTAATGAGTTAAATTTAGTTTTTACACTTTAAAATTAAATCACTGCGATGTTTAATCTCTATTGATTTATTAAAAAACATGAAATTTATTTGTTAGAAAAAGTAACATGAGATCGAAATTCAAATCTTCATATAAATTTTTGGTGTATTCATAAATAAATTGAATACTTAATTTTGTAATCAACTTCAAAACGTTTTTCCATTACATAAAACAACAAAACACTTTCAAAGATAATATTTCAGAAATATTACTCTGATTAATTTTTCTTCTTAGAAATTTTTTAAATATGTTAATATATTTTTTATATTACAATTATTATTATCATTCAATTCATTTGAAAAAAAAAAAAAAAAAAACTCCAATCTTTGTCATAATGACTAATTTAGATTTTTTACAAAAACAAATTCATATGATATTTTTATTATATACTAACAGGCTTCCAATATATTTCTCCATCATATTATCACCCCAAACACTGACTTTCTATATTTTATATCCTTCTTGCCAAATATTTAGTGTATCATATCATCCTACAAAATCGTTACTATATAGCCAAACGCCCTTTAATGGAACGAAAGTTTACAAGAACAATTTCATATTATATTCTAGTGTATTTTTATTTTTTTTATTCAAGAGTAATTTTGAAAATATAATATTATAACATTTAAAATAATTAGAGTATTTACTAAAATATAAGACGCACATACACATTTTGGAGGTACTATTTATCATTTTTAATTTTTTTTAGTCTCTAAGTTGAAAAAGAAACGTCTCGTGTTTCATAAAAAAAAAAAAAAAAAGAGAAACGTCTATCATTTGAGCCCTTAGTCTAATTTCTTTCATTTTGTCAAAAGAGAAATTCATTACGTTTTTGTCTTAAAAATAACATTTGTGATTTGATTGTTTTTTTAGATTAACAAACTCTGGACAAAAATACAACTATTCTAAAATAATATAAAAATTAAATATCGATTTTTGGGTTGGACCTCGTGATCATAAAATTAAAATAAATTAAATCAAAAAAGATAACCAACTACGTTACTGCCTTCCATATTTATAATTTAATTGTAAAACGAGTTTTGCTCTGTACTATATACAAAAACAAATAAAAAATTTGATACCATTTTCCCGAACTTTCTTTGCGTTTTTCTAACTTTACAAATTCCAAGATTGGGGTGTGGACTTTCGGGTTATTTTTGAAATATAGTGCTGTTTCTTAACTTTCTAAAACGTGTTTTTAACCATTCTCTGACCAAGTCAACTTTCTGACTTGATAAAAATACCTTTTTTTTTTAAAAAAAAATTTGGGTTAAGTTTGGTGTTTATGTTTTTTAAAGAAAGTTAGTAGTTAGTAATTAGTCATTATGATTTCTAAAATCAAATAAAAAAAATTAAAATTTAATATTTATAATTTTGAAAAATTAAAATTTAGTCTTTTAATTTCAATATAATCTATAAAATAGTCTTTAGCAAATTAGGTATGTAAAAGTTAATTATGTATTCATGATAATAGTATGAGTTTGACACGTAGACTACATTTTAATTTTTAAATTTATAGACTAAATTTAATTTTGAATAATTGGGATGAATATTCAAATTTAAAAAATTTATTATAAAATTATCCCCATTTCAAAATATTTGTAAATTTGTTTTTATATTTTTAATCAAAAATTAATTTTAAATTATTCCCAAATATATCTTCAACCAATTTTATGTTTTATAGTTTCCATTTTTGTAGTTTTCTATTTATTTATTTTATTTAAAATTATATTCCTAAATTAATGCCCACAAATCTCTTAAAATTGAAACGAACATGTATAAAATTATTTTTTTATCTCACATTTTTGGGTAGACATCAGGTTTCATGATATATCAGTTTTCAAAATGTATGGGTTCTCTTTTCGATTTTGTACCAGTTGAACGAAAACAAACAAACATTCACAATCGTCCATTCTTTAAAAAGTCGCCGAGCTTAATGTTTCATGTCCTACCATTTTTTTCCTCAATTTTGCAACAATTAAACGAAGATTAGTTCACGTATGCAATATTATACCCTACTCACATATTAATGTGATATTATATAATACACATTGAAAAGACTATTTATATTAAATTTTTATCAAGTTTATTTTTCGTTCAAGAAATGTATTATAAGTATTATACTACATTCATTCAGTCACACTTCATTAATACTAAGCAATAACATTAAAAAAAATTTCAAATTTTAAAATAATTACATAATTTTATAAATGTATTGGTTAAATATTGCATATAATACCAACGGTATTATAAAATACTAGTGTATAAACTTGATATTATATATTAGTAGTGTATAAGCTTAATAAAACTAAGAAATGCCTACATTCATCAAGTACAATATTACAAATGTATTATATAAGTATAACAATAATATATATTCCACAATATTAATATAGTCATACTACAGTTGAAAATTAGAACGTTCAACATACTAGTGAAATATGGATGAAATACTAGACATGCATCGATAAAAAAATTAAAAAAAAAAAACTTGTAGGAGGGAAAAAGAGAAAGAACAAACAATTCATGGAATAAACTTCAATTTGGTATGTCACTTATTACATTTTTGGGTTTTAGGAGATTTAGTTGATCATGGATGGAATTGGGGGAGTAAATCACGCCAATATCAATGTGATTTTCTCCCTCCAATTTATTTAATTAGATGGCTTTAATGAAGATTTTCACTCCCCAAATTGATTTAATAAAAGAGAATTTATCATCACCAGCATATTTTACCTTTTGTATTATATTTGCAGCACAATTTCTAAAATAATTTCATCTATGACATATTAATTTCTATCAGTGATAAAACTCAACTAGTGATAGAACTCAATTTGAAATTCTATCACTAATAGAAAATTCAAAGGGTGATAGAAGAAGTCTTTATTGAATTTCATCACTAATAGAACTCATCTAGTGATAGAATTCAATTTAAATTTTTTGCTACAAATGAATTAGTTTTGATTTATGCTATAAATGAAAATATTTTATCTTTTTTTGTTATACATGCAAAATCCCCTTAATAAAATGTGTTTAATGAATCAAGTATGAAAGTAATTAATTATTTAATATTTTAAATAGCTGGATATTAATGTCGTTTAAATGAAATTTCGCTAGATGTGCAAAATCCTCTTTAATTTTCTTCCAATTTTTTCAAACCAAATTTGTACTTTACCCGATATATTTTGTTTCATAAAATGCATGCGGTTGTTTATTTTGTGTATGTATAGATTTTATTTTTTTCGTTCGTTATTTTTTTTTTCTTTCTTATATATAAATTGTCTTTTACATATTTTAATTTATAATTTGTTTTGCTTATGTAAATTTTCATTTTTAGCACTTTTTATAGAACCTTCCTTTTGCCTTGTGTTGAGGGTTTACAAGCATGCATGCATATATATATATATATATGGAATTTTTGGTAAATAACCCCAAAAAAAAAACTATGAATATCAAAATTTTTCAAAAAATTAAAATATCTAATTCTATATAGTAAAATTAAATAAATCAAAATTGATTTCAATCAAGAGAAATTAATGGATAAGTGAAACTTATCGAAAACATTCCAAGTGAAATCAATGAAAAACAATTAAAAGTAAAAATATTTTAATAATTTATGAAATATTTTTTTTAATTTCAAAAAAAGATGTATGAAATATTTTATAAAAAATATTATAATTAGAAAAGATACTTAATTTACCATTTTCAACACAACTCTAAATACCTTTATGGCTTATCATTATAAAGGATAGTCAAAAACTGACAATATATCTCGTAGGGGTGTACACAAAAATCGGTAACTCGACGAACTCGGACTACCCAACTTAAATTGTAAGGGTCGATTTAGGTTAAGTATTATTCCAAGTTGGGTTGGGTTGAAAAAAAAAGAAAATTGAATTTTTGGGTCAGTTCTCGAGTTGACTTTTTTTTGGGTTGGATTCAACCCGAACCGAACCAATATATTATTTAAAATATACATGAATCATTTATAAGTTCCTGTAGTGGAGTGGTTTTGTTCCTTCTTTTAGTACCAACAAACTCCCAACTTCGATACCCATGCATGGCTTCTGTAAAATTTTTATTTTTTAAAACATTTTATATGTAATGGTCGCGTACAGTGCTATATATATATTCTAAATTTCACATTTTATTGAAAATAAGTTTTTTTTTTTTGCTTTTTTCATAAATAGAACATATTTGAAAAGTATTTGAAAATGTAGTTATTTACGAAAATATTTGAAAAAGTAGATTTTGTTAAATACATTATAAAATCTGAAAAAAAAAACGAATTACAACCATACCCTTATATCGGTGGTTTTTAATTTTGGAAGAAAAATTTTAAAAAAGGAAAATCATCCCACATTCCAAACAATAAAACTCAAATTTATGAACATTAAATGTGGAAAACCATATCCTCCGAAATCATATTTAGTAGAGACGTTTCATCTTCTTTTTTATTATTACTTTTTTCCAATCGAGTTTTTCTAGTATTTGATATCAAACTGTCATGATTCCTTACTCCTCTCTGAAAACCCTCATTTGTACTTATTGTTGGTTCCCTTGTTGATCTTAGTGTCAGTTCAGTACACTTCGATAAAGGACGTTCGAGATAAAAAACTAGTCACAAACGAGGTGAAAGAAATTGTACGGTAGGTTAATAATTACTTTGTAGACTACCGTATTACAATAATGTAATATAAAGATTATACAATATTGCACATGATTGTATTGTGTGAATGAAATATGACAGTATAGTGATTGACCGTAGTATAACGATTAAACAGTACTGTAAAAAAGTGTGTCAACTCAAACATTCAAGTATATTGCAACATGAATTCCGTAGTTAATAATGTTCTATACATGAGTTCAAGACATTTATAAAAATAATTATTGACATGCTAAAGGATGAAATATAAATGAATTAAAAGAACAGAAAAGATAGAACAAGAATAAAACATACCATACTCAACAATTTGAGACATATTGGATCACAAATATTGGAGAATGAAAAATAATGGTGATGAATTAGGAACAAAAACAGATTCTGAAATTTTAAGGATTACACTATAAAGCTGAACAAAACTATGAAAAACAGAGTATTGAAATACAAAAAATCCAATAGGAGATTTGTGGTCGACGTTAATTTACGAGGTCGAAGGAATGTGAAAACAGAGAAGCTATGTAATTGAAGAATCGAAAATGAAGTAATGGATAATTGAGGAAGACAAGAAAAACGAAAAAATGGAATAAAAATTAATTGGTGAGAGAAATTAAAAAGTAGAATGCATTAATTGAATGGAAATGGATGTAAAATTTGAATTTGAAGCATTAAATGTGTATAAGGGCAAAGTGGTATCATTAAAAAAACTTAATTTTTGAAATTTTAAACAAAAATTAAATTTACAAAAAAACAAAATTGTCACCTATATTTACAAATACTTACTGAAAATGGTCTAGTTATTATAAATTTCCTTTTATTTAATCATTTCACTTATATTTTTATTTTATTTTATGCAACTACTTCATTTAGGATTTTTATTTCAATTAATGTCCAAAATATTCACTAGAGTTCTTATTTATATTAAATTGTTCAAATATTTCTAATCAATTTTTTTAATAATTCTTATAATTTAATCTTAGATTGAATTAAAACTAAGTGGTTCACAATTTTTAATTTTAAGTTGAATTCTTTTTTTCTTTTTTAAATATAATTTTTATATTTACAAGTTAAGCCTAAACTTTGTTTATTTTTATTTAATTTCATATTTGAGGGTTTTGTGAAATCTTATATTGAACTTAAAATTTTGGAAGTCGAAACAATTGTGTTTTTGTTAAGTTTGCGGTCGAACTTTGAGCTTAGAATTATTGTGAACCTGATGACCCAACCCAACCCAACCAAAAAATATAAGTCGGGTTGTCTCTTTGATTGGGTTGGATTGGGTTGAAGAAATGACCAACCCAAATTTTTGGATTGGGTTAAAAATCTCCAAGTCTACCCAATCTAATCCATGTACACCTCTAATATGTCTCGTAGTATAAGTGAAGGCAGGCATATCCAAACAATCAAAACTAAAAGAAATCATTGGAAAAAAATGGTCAACATAACACATGAAAGCTATCAACACCCTAGTTGGACATATTGATTAAAGGTTCAATAAATGTGAAAATTATGTTACTCTCATCTTTATCATAAAACACAATATTAATGATAAAGTATCTCCTTCAATAATATAGAATGCAATATTTTTCTTTTCTATTATAAGAACCCACAAAAAATTGGAGATGGAGTTGGGGTTGAGGAACACTTTTTTTTATTGTTTTAAGAGTGCAATTTTGGTGTAGCCATGACTGCACCCTAGAGGTGATGTCACCTATGTGACACTTCTGGTGCCACACATCTTATTTCACTTTTAATTTTTTTTAATAATAAAAAACACAAAAAAAAAAACAAAAATGTGTGGCTTAGACATGAGTGACATCACTTCTAGGGTACATGGCTGCATCCAAATTGCATTCTTATTTTAATTTCAAGGATGAGATGAGAAATGTTTCTCTCACACCCATCTTCTTCTCTACGATAAATAAATAAGGGAAATGATATTAAGTATACCATTTAAAAAAAATATTTACAAAACAACCAACCAACTTTTTTTTTTTGCATTTTTTAATTTTATTTATTAAATTTTGAATTTTCTATTTTTTTTATTAATATTATTTTGTCCTCATTTTCATTTATTTCATTCAATTTAAATAACTAAATATCATTGTCAAATTTCTCATATTTAACAAAATCATACCATTATCAAACTTTTCATTTAACAAATTTCATAATTGATTTGCAAAATCTCTCACCTCATTATTCGGATTCCATTTGACGACCCAAATATCTAAAAAAAAAAACTTTAATGGGGTGTTATGAATGCATGCACTTTAAAAACCTTAAAACGAGTTAAAGGAGCACATGCAATTCCCGAGAAACTTCGCAAAATTCATAAAATATCCATAAAACAATCAAGGAGTTCAAATACTAAAATAGTTACGGGATCCCATGAATTTAAAACAGTAAAACATGCTAGAGTTCAACAAGAGTTTGTAACATTTGTAACATGAAAATACATGGAAGAAAATGACGTCGTGTCCATGATCGATGCAGCTCTCCAACCTAGCCACCTCACAATGGATCTGCACTTGGAAAATGTAAAGGGTGGGTATATCGAAATATACATAGTAAAGAGCCCCACCATGAGGTTAAACATGCAAACAAAAACAAGTCATAAGATACAAAAACTGAAGCTACGTGCCTCGCACATGTGTGCCTGGCCCACGGCCGATCACGAGCAAACAATGTCAAACGACAACTTGCAAGTCGTGAACAAAGGTATAATCAAATACCTAAGGCATACACAAATTCCGAAAAAATCATCTTACCTCTATTAGAGAAGGACCACAAGTGAGGGAAACACATGGTCTCCAAACCTCGGGTCGGGACATGTCCTATGCCATGTCCGTAGAGACATACACAAAAGTTTTGGGATAACTTGACCCATATAAGGGACCCGCCATGCTTTTGTTGCGCTACTTTGATATCGCAACAGCAGAGACATACATGGATGTCTCGAGGTAGCCTAACCCCTGTCAGGGACCCAAAAGTGCAACTATAAGAGGTAAAACACAACCTCCTTAGATAAGGGTAGAACTAAGGGATCACACAACTCCCTAGAAGAAAGTTGTAAGGGACCGACCCGAATGGGGCACTAAATGGGCCCTTACCCCAATGCATGCAATAAAAATAAAGGACATTTAAACAGACATGATTTCGGATTCCAATTAAAACAAAACATTCAAAATAACCACACAGTCCAATATATAAGTCGCCCTATACGAGAAACAAGTCCCGGCCTCAGCCTGTCTACTGTCGACGAAAGGTACACTGGCTCAAGATCCCGAGGAGCTCTCGGTCGTGCTACCAGTAATGAGCGTAAGCATGCACCGCGTGCTCTTTGCAGAACTATGGGGTGCCGGGTCTAGAGGCAAGCTGCCCATATCCAGTCACCACGCCTAACTAAATCTTTGGATCGGTGTCACTGACATAGGGGTGTGAGACCTGGACACGTAAACTATGTCAGCCTGAACCACCGCACCTGAGGCCAAGGAACGGTCGTGGTAGGCTTACACCAGAAGCCGCCCTTGCCTTAACAGGTGGCAATCAGGGGCTACTGCCAAACATGCTGAGGACATGCCGGCTGTCGGGGACGAGGCAATGCCAAGTCATCATCCCGACCGTTGGGGCATTAACAACTGCCACCCTCACCCAAGATTGTAGGGCCTACCGCTCGGGTTAGCTAATCCCTCACGGGGTCCAGGGACGGAATGACTTGCTCGACGTCCCTGCCATGGATGCTAGGTACTTTATGCATCAGGCCCGGATGATGCTATCTACCTGCAATTCTAACCTGCCCTAGCAAACAACAAGCAATTCCATAAAATCCAATACGTGCTCAATAAGAATACAACGAGCCTAGCATGATACTACGAAGCAAGGAACAGATACGAGCATGCTAGAAAGGATCAACCTAGCATGGATTAACATGAGAATTAATCAGGAACAACATGCTAATCGGGAATTCAGAATTGAGTACCTAGCTATACATGTCAATAAACACAAACAAGCAATCAATCAGCAATCACATATAATATCGCAGGGTCCACACAACTCCGGTAAGAAATCTTTACCTTGGCCGGGGACAATTTTGACACGAAATCCTAAGCGGCGAACGAACCCGAACTAGCTACCGAGAACCTATCAATCACAACAAAAATCACACAATAGGCCTAAATATAATAAAACAAACAAGGCTCAGCTCGGGAGCAACTCACGAGGCGCGACGAACGCACGAACGGGCCGATTGCACGAACGGGGCAGCAACGGGGCTGGCTGGGCGAGTTGGGGCGCAGGAGTGGGAGCGCTGGCGCGCGGACGGGCGCGCGGACGAACAGGGCGTTGGCGATGCGGCTCGGCTGGCAGCTGGCAAGGACGCGCGTGCGCGGACGCGAGCGACACTGGGCGACGTGGCACAACTCGGCGAGCAGGGGCTTGGTCGACGCGATGCGGCTGGGCGCTGAGGCAAGCTTCTGCGCGCGCGAGCTCGGCGACAGGAGCTCTGTTTCTGCGCTCGAACAGGGGCGAAGGGGAAACTTGAATTCGAGCGATCCGAGAGGTTTTGACGGGCGATTTGTTGATGGCGAACTCCCCTACACTAGCTGCACAAAACCCATGCCTCAAATTACCTCGACTCGGCCGGAAATGGCGAAGCCCGAAACAGGGGAGAAGAGCTCGAATTTTGAAGGAGAAGAAGAAGAAGAAGATGTACCTGCTGCTCGGGGTGAGATCGACTTCGAATTTGGGAGAGAAGCTCAGCTGAATTCGAGGTTGGCGAGGAGAAACGCGAGAGGAGCTCAGTCGGTCGAAGAAGAAAAGAGAAGGAAGAAGAAGAAATCGGGAAGAAGCCTCGGCGGCCCGGCTTTATACCCAAGGCACGAAACAAGGGTTAAGTAATAGATCGCGCGCTTAGATTAACAAACGCGCGCGGTGGCTCATTGGCGGCGCTTACTGTAAGGGGACCGACCCGAATGGGGCACTAAATGGGCCCTTATCCCAATGCATGCATTCAAAGTAAAGGACATTTAAACAGACATGATTTCGGATTCCAATTAAAACAAAAACATCCAAAGTTTACTCTGATCAGTGATTTACTAAAAACCATTCAAAACCTGTTCAGATACAAAATGCTAGAATCCACAAATATTTACAAACATCCTAGGGCTCCGTGCCCGACTACATGCATTCGGGGAAAACAAAACACACGAGTCATAATACAAAAATCGAGTTGGAAGACTGGGCCCCATGATCACGCTCCCGCTTGCATCCTGTCGCGCACCACGATTACCTGTGGAAAACCACAGAATAAGGGTGAGTAACGAATTACTCAGTAAGAATCCCCAACCGGGGTACAATACGATATACATGGTCATCTCGATGAGCGTATGCAAGCTATGAATATAAACACGGAATAGAGCACATAGCTTAGCCCACACTTGGGCCTCGGATGCCAACTCAGGGTCTTAGTCCGGAATAATATCATCACACATTCCAATACATAAGTCGCCTATATACGAGAAACAAGTCCCGGCCTCCGCTTATCGTCGACGAAAAGGAACACCGGCTCACAATCCCGAGGAGCTCTCCGATCGGTCAGAATGAGCGTAAGCATGCACCGCGTGCCACCGCAGACTATGGGGTTGTTGCGTCCGAGGCAAGCTGCCCATATCCAGTCACCACGCCTAACTAAATCTTTGGATCGGTGTCACTGACATAGGGGTGTGAGACCTGGACACGTAAACTATGTCAGCCTGAACCACCGCACCTGGGGCCAAGGAACGGTCGTGGTAGGCTTACATCGAAGTCGCCCTTGCCTTAACAGTGGCAATCGGGGCTCTTGCCAAACATGCCGAGGACATGCCGGTTGTCGGGGCGAGGCAATGCCAAGTCATCATCCCGACCGTTGGGGCATTTAACAGTCTGCCACCCTCACCCAAGATTGCAGGGCCTACCGCTCGGGTTAGCTAATCCCTCACGGGGTCCAGGGACGGAATGACTTGCTCGACGTCCCTGGCCATGGATGCAAGGTTCTTTATGCATCGGGCCGGATGATGCTATCTACCTGCAATTCTAACCTGCCCTAGCAAACAGCAAACAATTCCATAAAATCCAATACGTGCTCAATAAGAATACAACGAGCCTAGCATGATACTACGAAGCAAGGAACAGATACGAGCATGCTAGAGAGGAACAACCTAGCATGGATTAACATGAGAATTAAACCAGGAAAATCATGCTAATCGGGAATTCAGAATAGATTACCTAGCTACACATGTCAATAAACACAAACAAGCAGTCAATCAGCAATCACATATAATATCGCAGGGTCCACACAACTCCGGTAAGAAATCCTTACCTTGGTCGGGGACGAATTCACGGAAACCTAGGCTGCGAACGAACCCGAACTAGCTACCGGGAACCTAACGAGCACAACACAATTACACACAATATCTAAATAAAATAAAATAAAATAAAAATAATTCGGCTCGGCTCTCACTCGGCTCGGCTCGGCTTGGCATGACGGCTCGGCTCGGCAGCAGGACACGCGACGCGGCGCTGGGGCGCGGCTTGGCGACAGGCGCACGGACACGACGCTGGGGCTGCTTCTGCGCGCGAGCGATGCAGAGGAGTGAGGGCGCGCGCGCGGTGTGCGGCGAGACTCGGCGGCACTGCGCAGCAACAGAGCACGAAACAGGGGCGAAGGAGACAACCCAAAATCGAACGATCCACGGGGATTCGACGAGCGATTCTTCGATGGAGAACTTCCCTACACTAGCTGCACGCAAACCACCCAGAAAATCACTTCACCATGGCCGTGAAACGAAGCCCGAAAGAAGGGGGCTCGGAACGAAGAAGAGAAGAAGAAATGAAGGAAAACTTACCTTCAGCCCAGAAAAGGATCGACCTCAGAGCTGGGAAAGATGACCACGATCGATTCGGAGCTGGAGAAGGCAAAAATCGCCGGAAATCGTCAGTCGGTCGAAGGAGAAATGAAGGAGAAATCGCGAGGAAGAAGAAGCTTCGGGCGAGCTCTGTTTTTATATGAAAATCCCACTGCGCACGACATATATACCAAATCGTGCGCGTAGATTAAAAAACACGCCTAGTGGCTCGGCTGGCAGCGCCCCTTGCCTAGCACGCGACACATCCCTGGTTCGAATCTCATTCGACGCGCTATTTACTTCCTCATTTAATTTTACTCTTTCCCAAGCCCAAATGCCTTCACCAAAAATCTCGATCCTATTCAAATTGACTCATAATTATTCCGGCAATTTTCAATTTCAAAACCGGCCCTGTCGGCCCGACCCAAAATTACCAAAATGCCCCTGGGCCTCTCGGGAAGACCGGGATGAAATTTCCGGGCCGTTACAATACTCCCCCCTTATAAGACTTTCGTCCTCGAAAGTCACTTAAGATTGAAACAGCTCGGGATAATGCAATCTCATCTCATCCTCCCGCTCCCAAGTGGTTTCCTCTAAACTCTGACTCCTCCACTAAACCTTTACCAGCCGGATTTCACGATTACGCAGTGTCTTTGTCTCAAAAGCAAGGATCCCCACTGGTTTTTCCTCGAAGCTCAACTCCTCATTCAGCTGCAAAGGCTCAAAATCTACAATGTGCGATGGGTCCGGCACGTACTGCCTCAACATCGATACATGAAATACACTGTGCACTGCCGACAATGACGGAGGCAAGGCTAATCTATAAGCAACCTTGCCGATCCTCTCCAGAATCTCAAACGGGCCAACAAAACGGGGACTCAGCTTTCCACGCTTGCCAAACCTCAAAACACCTCGCATCGGTGCGACCTTCAAGAAAACATGTTGACCAACCTCAAACTCCAAATCCCGACGCCGAACATCGGCATAACTCTTCTGTCTGCTCTGAGCTGTCAACATACGGGCTCTAATCTTCTGCACGGCACCATTGGTCAACTGCAGCAACTCGGGACCCAAAACCTGCCTATCACCAACCTCTTCCCAGAACACAGGAGATCGGCAACGCTTGCCATACAAAGCCTCGAATGGAGCCATCTGAATCGTCGACTGATAACTGTTGTTATATGCAAACTCCATCGATACCAAGATATTGGTCCCAATGGCCCGGAAATCCAACACACAAGCCCTCAACATATCTTCGAGAATCTGGTTCACCCTCTCACCGCATCCATCGGCCGAGGGTGAAAAGTCAGGCTTTGCCGCACTCGATGCCTAAACCCTTCGAGCGCTCTCTAGAAACGAAAGTGAACCTTGAATCACGGTCGATATCGATCCTCACAGCACACCGTGATAGCGAATGATCTGCTCCAAAAACAACTGCGCCCACTGTTCCACGGTATAAGTGTCTCTTCTGGGAATGAAGTGTGCGCTCTTAGTCAATCGATCGACTATCACCCAAATCTGAGAGAACTTCCTCGAGTCCTCGGCAAGCCGAAAATAAAGTCCATGGAGATCTCTTCCCATTTCCACTTAGGTACACTCAATGTACGCAATAAACCGGGGTCTCTGCTGCTGGTGCCTTCACTTGGCGACAAGTGAGACATCGATCGACGAACTCCGCCACATCTCTTTTCATACCCATCCACCGTAATGTCTCGCTTAAGATCTCGATACATCTTGGTACCCCGGGGTGCCAAGCAAACGGAGAATCTGTGGGCCTCTCGAGACCAACTCGCTGCACTCTGCGACATCCAAACACACAACCGCCTCAGACGTCATTGCTTTGTCCGTGAGTACACAAAATCAAAATCTCCATCAGCACTAACTTTGTCAAATAATCTTTTAAGTGCGGGGTCACTCAGCTGACTATCAATAATCCGCTGTCTAATCGATGGTCGGATCAAGTTAATCGAGCCACTCTGGTAGTAACCTCACCTAACAACACTGCAATCTCAGCCCGCTCGAACTCTCTCGTAATGGGCTGGGAGCTCAACAACACCGCGGAGTTCGACGTCTCCCTACTCAGGGCATCGGCTACAACATTGGCTTTACCCGGATGGTACAGAATCTCGCAGTCATAATCTTTTACTAACTCTAACCATCTCCTCTGCCTCATATTCAACTCCTTCTGAGTAAACAGATACTTGAGGCTCTGGTGATCGGTAAACATCTGGATCCGCTCACCATACAGGTAATGCCTCCAAATCTTCAATGCAAACACCACTGCTGCCAATTCCATATCATGAGTTGGATAGTTCTGCTCATATGGCTTCAGCTGACGGGAAGCATAAGCAATGACCTTCCCGTGCTGCATCAACACACAACCCAACCCGAACTTGGAAGCATCGCTGTAAACCACGAAACCACTGTTTCCTCCGGATCGCCAACACAGTCTTGAAAGTCAAATCGCGCTTGAGCCTCGCAAAGCTCTCATCACACCTACCGTCCCAAACAAACTCGACACCCTTCCTCGTCAGACGAGTGAGGGGCGAGGCTATGGCGGAAAAGTCCTTAACAAACCGACGGTAGTAACCTGCCAAACCTAGGAAGCTGCGTATCTCGGTAACTGAAGTCGGCCTGGCCCACGAACTCACGGCCTCAATCTTTGCAGGATCCACAGCTATACCATCTCTCGAGACTATATGACCTAAGAAGGCCACTTGTTCCAACCAGAACTCACATTTGGAAAATTTCGCATAAAGCCGGGTTTTCCTCAAGGCCGCAACACTTTCCTCAAATGCTCGCATGATCCTCCCCTGGTCCTTGAATAGATCGAATATCGCCAATGAACACGATGACGGCCGTCCAAAAATGCTTTGAACACCCTATCCATCATGTCCATGAACGCTGCTGGTGCATTCGTCAATCCAAACGACATGACCCCAAACTCGTAGTGCCCATATCTAGACCTGAACGCTGTCTTAGGAATGTTGGCGTCCCTAATCCGTAGAATCGATGATACCCGATCTCAAATCTATCTTGGAGAACACAGAAGCTCCCTGAAGTTGATCGAACAAATCATCGATATGGGGCAACGGATACTTATTCTTCATCATCACCTTATTAAGCTCACGATAGTCAATGCATAGGCGCATCGAACCATCCTTTTTCTTCACAAACAACATCGGGCGCTCCCCACGGGGACACACTCGGACGGATGAATCCTCTATCTAACATTTCCTGCAATTGAACCTTCGCCTTTTTAGTTTGGTGGGCGCCATACGATACGGAGCCTTCGAGATAGGGAGGGTCCTGGCTCGAGCTCAATTGTGAAGTCAACCTCTCTCTTCGGGGCAACCCCAGAACTCCTCGAAAACACATCAAGAAACTCTCGCACAACCGACACTTGATCAATAGACAGTGAGGGACGGCTCTCTCCGGACAATTTGGCTAGGTAGCCCCAAGCTCCATGAGCTAGCAAACGACGGGCTTTCACAGCTGACACCATCGGCGGGCAAACTCCACCCTGGACTCCACAAAACTTGAAGTCGGCCGACCGTGGCTTCACAACACTACTTCCTTCCGGTGGCAGGTCAATCAATGCGTGGTTAGCGGCTAACCACTCCATACCAAGAATCACATCGAAACCACTCATGGGTAGAACTATGAGCGTAGCTACCAGCAATTCCTCGGATATCTCGATCCGACCATCCTTAATCTTATCTTTTGCTAACATATTAACTCCCGAAGGAGTTGCAACAGATAATTCAAAACCTAGAGGCTCTAATCTCAACCTAGCATGCTCAACAAACAATACAGATACAAACGAGTGCGTAGAACCAGAGTCAAACAAGACAAATGCACAATGATCCAAAACAAGAAGCGTACCTGCCACTGTGGCATCCGCACGCTCGGCCTCCTGACGGTTCGTAGCGAACACCCGGCCCTACCGCTTCTGCCACAGACAGCCGAATCGCCATAGCCGGGCCGATCGCGGAAAAACGCCACATGCCCCCCTCTTCCACATCGAAAACATAGCTTGGGCCCGGTCTGACAAGCTCCAAGGTGGACTCTTCCACAAGTGACACAGGCGGGAATCTGCCTAGGACGGCCCTGCTGGCGAGGCTGGAACTGGGCCGGAATCCTACGCCGATCCTTGCTCGAATCGCTTTTGGCGACGCCGCCGCCTCTTACGAACTCAAACCTCCTCTTACGCCCCCTACTACTTGGACAGACGCTGCGGCGAGCGACGCCACCCCGCTCAACAGATACTTTCCATTGTAAATAGTGGCCAACCACCAATACTTTTAGCATAAGTGGTAGGGGCGAGCCACGACATCCTGAGACACACCACACCTCGGACTAAATGAACTTCCGAATTTTCAACTCGGGGTTGCTATCACATGGAGCAAAATAGCCATACTCAAAAACTTCCTCTCGTACTCCTCTATAGAATCGTAACCTGCTGCGCAGACTGGAAAGCGCTACTATCTTCTCTTGAGCCTCATCGCTAATGTACTTGGCTTTAAATTCTGTCTTGAAGAACTCCCGGTAGCGGTGGAGACCCACCGGTCTCTCACTCGGGTGGACTCCCACCACCATCTAGCTACGCCCCTAACAAGTGGGTCGCACACCTCGGCCTCTGCACATCGGGGCACACCATAATCGGGAAGGTGTACTCCAAATGGGCAATCCATCCGCCGCCGCTTTGCTAAAGCATCACCTGTGGGCGTCAAACTTATCGGGGTTCCATTTTACGAAATTCTTCAACCATTTACCCAAATTTCATCGGCACCTTCCGCCACTTCGCCTCAAAGGCGGCTCTCGCGAGTGGGGGTGCTCTGCGCCTCTTTGAACCAAATGAGTCACCGCTCGATCCGAGCTCGGGACTCTTCCCACTGCGCGCCAACAAGGCACGGGTCTCGCCCTCCACCACTCAACATGTCGACCACCATAGACCTCATAGAATTAGCAAATTCTGCTCCAGGAGCAGTCTCACGGTGCACAGTCGCCTCAATGTCTACTCTGGGCTCAACAGGGGGCTACAGGAGGAATGCTATCGGGCTCGGCTTGGGACGATGTCCTGCGGTGTCGATCCGATCCTCGACACCTCGGCCTCCTCTCGGGCGTCCTCTTCCGCGCGGGTAATCGCATGTTTGGCGATCTACACCCAAACCCATGAACGAGTCGAACTCGCTGCTCTCCGCCCCACACAATACTACACAAGGCATGCATTAGATGACAGTATTGTAAATTCTTAACCCTTTTTCTCAACAACAAATTGTAAACTTAGGCGTACTGATGACTGTCCGGAGTGCTAGTGATCATGGGAAAACGACCTACAACAACAGTCATACTACGAATTTATGACTCGAGCTCGATACCAACCGTAAGGGACCAGACCCGAATGGGGCACTAAATGGGCCCTTATCCCAATGCATGCATTCAAAGTAAATGACATTTAAACAGACATGATTTCTGATTCCAATTAAAACAAAAACATTCAAAATAACTTCTTTAAAAACTAGAAAAATTCCTGGAACTCGTCCTTGTTTCCAAGCACTGCTGTTCCAAGATAAATACATTTCAAAAGTTTACTCGATCGTAGATTTACTAAAAGCCATTCAAAACTGTTCGGATACAAAATGCTTTGGAATCCACAAATATTTACAAACATCCTAGGGCTCCGTGTCTCGACTACATGCATTCAGGGAAAACAAAACACACGAGAGTCATAATACAAAAATCGAGTTGGAAGATCAGGCCCCATGATCACGGCTCCTCCTTCAGCATCCTGTCGCGCACCACGATTACTCCGTGGAAAACCACGGAATAAGGGTAAGTAACGAATTACTCAAGTAAGAATCCCCAACCGGGTACAATACGATATACATGGTCATCTCGATGAGCGTATGCAAGCTATGAATATAAACAAGGAATAGAGCACATAGCTTAGCCCACACTTGGGCCTCGGATGCCAACTCGTGGTCTTAGTCCTAATAATATCACCACACGATCCAATACATAAGTCGCCTATACGAGAAACAAGTCCCGCCTCGGCTGTCTCACGTCGACGAAAGGTACATCAAGCTAACAATCCCGAGGAGCTCTCGATCGGCGCCAGTAATGAGCGTAAGCATGCACCGCGTGCTCTGCTGCAGACTATGAGGGGTTGCCGGAGTCCGAGGCAAGCCGCCCATATCCATCACCACCACGCCTAACTAAATCTTTGGATCGGTGTCACCGACATAGGGTGTGAGAGACACGGACACGTAAACTATGTCAACTCGAACCACCGCACTGGGGGCCAAGGAACGGTCGTGGTAGGCTTACACCGTGAAGCCGCCCTTGCCTTAACAGTGTGGCAATCGTGGGCTACTTGCCAAACATGCCGAGGACATGCCGGCCGCCGGGGCGAGGCAATGCCAAGTCATCATCCCGACCGTTGGGGCATTTAACGATCGCCACCCTCACCCAAGATTGCGGGGGCCTACCGCTCGGGTTAGCTAATCCCTCACGGGGTCCAGGGGATCGGAATGACTTGCTCGACGTCCCCGCCATGGATGCAAGGTTCTTTATGCATCGGGCCCGGATGATGCTATCTACCGCAATTCTAACTCGCCTTTCTAGCAAACAACAAACAATTCCATAAAATCCAATACGTGCTCAATAAGAATACAACGAGCCTAGCATGATACTACGAAGCAAGGAATGAGATACGAGCATGCTAGAGAGGAACAACCTAGCATGGATTAACATGAGAATTAAACTAGGAAAATCATGCTAATCGGGAATTCAGAATAGATTACCTAGCTACACATGTCAATAAACACAAACAAGCAATCAATCAAAGAATCACATATAATATCGCAGGTCCACACAACTCCTGGTAAGAAATCCTTACCTTGGTCGGGGACGAATTCACGGAAACCTAGGCTGCGAACAAACCCGAACTAGCTACCGGGAACCTAACGAGCACAACACAATTACACACAATATCTAAATAAAATAAAATAAAATAAAAATAATTCGGCTCGGCTCTCACTCGGCTCAGCTCGGCTTGGCTCGGCTCGGCTTGGCTTGGCAGCTCGGCTCGGCAGCAGGACACGCGACGCGGCGCTTTGGCGCGGCTTGGCGACACGGCTCGGCGGCACGGATCGGCGACAGGCGTACAGACACGGCGCTGGGGCTGCTTTGCACGCGAGCGATGTAGAGGCGCGAGGGCGCGCGCGCAATGTGCGGCGAGACTCGGCGGCACTGCGCAGCAACAGAGCACGAAACAGGGGCGAAGGAGACAACCCAAAATCGAAGGATCCACGGGGATTCGACGAGCGATTCTTCGATGGAGAACTTCCCTACACTAGCTGCACACAAACCACCCAGAAAATCACTTCACCATGGCCGTGAAACGAAGCCCGGAAGAAGGGGGCTCGGAACGAAGAAGAGAAGAAGAAAGGAAGGAAAACTTACCTTCAGCCCAGAAAAGGATCGACCTTAGAGCTGGGGAAGACGACCACGATCGATTCGGAGCTGGAGAAGGCAGAAATCGCCGGAAATCGCCAGTTGGTCGAAGGAGAAACGAAGGAGAAATCGCGAGGAAGAAGAAGCTACGGGCGAGCTCTGTTTTTATATGAAAATCCCACTGCGCACGGCATATATACCAAATCGCGCGCGTAGATTAAAAAACACGCCCAGTTGCTCAGCTGGCAGCGCCCCTTGCGTAGCACGCGACACGTCCCTGGTTCGAATCTCACTCGACGCGCTATTTAATTCCTCATTTAATTTTACTCTTTCCCAAGCCCAAATGCCTTCACCAAAAATCCCGATCCTATTCAAATTGACTCATAATTATTTCGGCAATTTTCAATTTCAAAACCGGCCCTATCGGCCCGACCCAAAATTACCAAAATGCCCCTGGGCCTCCCGGGAAGACCGGGATGAAATTTCCCGGCCGTTACACCCTGCCTAGCACGCGACACGTCCTTGGCTCGAAACTCATTCGACGCGCTATTTAATTCCTTATTTATTTCCACATTCTTCCAAGCCCAAATGCCTTCACCAAAATTCCCGATCCCATTCAAATCGACTCATAAATATTCCGACAATTAACAATTTCAAAACTGGCCCTGTCGGCCCGACCCAAAATTACCAAAATTCCCCTGGGCCTCCCGGGAAGACCGGGATGAAATTTCCGGGCCGTTACAATACTCCCCCCTTATAAGGCTTATTTCCGGGCCGTTACAATACTCCCCCCTTATTAGGCTTTCGTCCTCGAAAGTCAATTAAGATTGTAACAGCTCGGGATAATGCAATCTCATCTCATCGTCCCGCTCCCAAGTGGCTTCCTCTGAACTCTGACTCCTCCACTGAACCTTTACCAACCGGATTTCACGATTACGCAGTGTCTTTGTCTCAAAAGCAAGAATCCCCACAGGCTTCTCCTCGAAGCTCAAATCCTCATTCAGCTGCAAAGGCTCAAAATCAACAATGTGCGACGGATCCGGCACGTACTGCCTCAACATTGAAACATGAAAAACACCGTGCACTGTCGACAATGACGGAGGCAAGGCTAATCTATAAGCACCTTGCCGATCCTCTCCAGAATCTCAAACGGGCCAACAAAACGGGGTCTCAGCTTTCCACGCTTGCCAAACCTCAAAACACCTCGCATCGGTGTGACCTTCAAGAATACATGTTGACCAACCTCAAACTCTCAATCCCGACGCCGAACATCGGCGTAACTCTTCTGTCTGCTCTGAGCTGTCAACATACGAGCTCTAATCTTCTGCACGGCATCATTGGTCAACTGCAGTAACTCGGGACCCAAAACCTGCCTATCACCAACCTCTTCCCAGAACATAGGAGATCGGCAACGCTTACCATACAAAGCCTCGAATGGAGCCATCTGAATCGTCGACCGATAACTGTTGTTATTTGCAAACTCCATCAGATACAGGTACTGGTCCCAACTGCTCGGGAAATCCAACACACAAGCCCTCGAATCACGGTCAGACACAATCCTCACATGCACACCGTGATAACGAACAATCTGCTCCAAAAACAACTGCGCCCACTATTCCACGGTATAAGTGTCTCTACCGGGAATGAAGTGTGCGCTCTTAGCCAATCGGTCGACTATCACCCAAATCTGAGAGAACTTCCTCGGAGTCCTCGGCAAACCAGAAATAAAGTCCATGGGGATCTCTTCCCATTTCCACTGAGGTACACTCGTGGTACGCCGCAATAAACCGGTTGGTCTCGCCTGGTGCCTTCACTTGCTGACAAGTGAGACATCGACTGACAAACTCCGCAACATCTCTTTTCATACCCATTCACCAGAAGGTCTGCTTAAGATCCCGATACATCTTGGTACCTCCGGGTGCCAAGCAAACAGAGAACTGTGGGCCTCTGAGAGCAACTCTGTTCGCAATCCTGCAACATCCGAACACACACAATCGGCCTCTCTCACGTCACCACCGCGGTGAATACACAAAGTCAAAATCTCCATCAAGACTAACTCACAAACAATCTCTTAAGTGCGGGGTCACTCACCGACTATCAATAATCCGTGGTCAATCGAGCTACTCGCAATAACCTCACCCAACAACATCGCAATCTCGGCCACCGACCTCTCTCCGTAATCTGGGCTGGAACTCAACAACGCCGCGGAGTGCGACGTCTTCCTACTCAAGCATCCGCTACAACATTTGCTTTACCCGGATGGTACAAACTCTCGCAGGTCATAATCTTTCACCAACTCTAACCATCTCCTCTGCCTCATATTCACTCCTTCGGGCAAACGAAACTTGAGGCTCGGTGATCGGTAAACATCTCGAATCCGCTCACCATACGGTAATGCCTCCAAATCTTCAGTGCGAACACCACTGCTGCCATTTCCATATCATGAGTCGGATAGTTCTGCTCATATGGCTTCAGCTGACGGGAAGCATAAGCAATGACCTTCCCGTGCTGCATCAACACACAACCCAACCCGAACTTGGAAGCATCGCTGTAAATCACGAAACCACCTGTCCCCTCCGATCGCCAATCTCAGTCTTTGAGTCAAATGCGCTTGAGCACAGCAAAGCTCTCATCACACTTATCGTTCCCAAATAAACTCGACACCCTTCCTCTTGAGACGAGTGAGGGGCGAGGCTATGGCGGAAAAATCCTTAACAAACCGACGGCAAAGAAATCGCCAAACCTAGAAAGAAACGGCTCCTCTACGAGCGGACAAAATCAAGGACAGAGAGCTCCACATACACTCACCGCCTTGCTCCATTAAAGCGACAAGATCAAAATCTCACGGGGTAGCAACAGGGGTCTACCACGGATTGAACCCCCAAATACCAACGGGGCAACTCTAAACTTTCCTGGAAACAGAAGACAACTAACGAGGGCACGAACCATTCGCCCCACGAGAAAAAGCGACTTCTAGCAATTCCAATCCACACCTTGGTCAACACCAAGCATCAACTTGTCACCATACCGAACCAATCCGGACTCTACTCCAAACAAATACTAACTTGCTAGGCTACCAAGATTGCCAGCAATTTCCCCGAGGCTACAAACTACACTACTCCAAATTGCCAAATGCAACTCACTACTTGGCTTTGACCGAGCTCTGAGAGAGGCTCTTCACAACCCGTGGTTCTTCGACAACCCTCGACACCCACCGCCAACTAACGGACTAACAACCAACCGCTCGAACAACAACAACAACTCCATTTTCCAAAGAACATAACCATGTCGCCAACTCCAACTCCTTGGGAACCAAGAGGACCCGCAACGCTACCGAATCGTCATCCTCCTACTCAGACGTCAATCACAACATAACTTCTACCCAAGGAAGGATCCGAACAACTTTCTCAGTCATGACGGTCAACAAGAAGATCCGCCAACCAAGCTTAGGTCCAACTTAACAAATCTTACCTAAGCAACAACTCGATACCACGAGCATGGTATCCTTACCACCTCACTAAGCCTTACAACATCCACCTGGAGTCTAACTTTTCCAAAAACTGAGCACCAGATCCCCAAAGCAAACCCTACATGGATCTGACTCTCTCGCCACAGAACTAACCACACAAAACACACTTGTGTGCACAACTCCCAACCTTCTTTTAGCGATCCAAGTCTAACAAATGCTTTTCCCAAAAGCCACACTAGCTCCTGGCAGAGATACAACCAATCAACGGAACACCCAAAGTTCCATCTCCACACGATGCTCGAAGCTGTGGCAACCTTGCTCTACCAAAGCATAACCAGGCCAAACCAAACTTACTTTATGCCATGCCTCTACCAAGGGTGCTTACCCATAAGGCATCCCATTCCTCTCACAAGGCATCCTACTCACCTTATAGACATCCAACTCATGGTCCCTCAGCTGGACCCAACTTGCTTCTACGATGCTAAACTCTCTTGAGGTTTAGGCACCCGAAGGTAGTTGACCGCCCTACCAACCACAAAGATCTCTTGGCCTTAACACTAGCGTGAGATGCACGCGTACTAACACTTACCAACCAACAACCAGCTTGACTTACTCAATCCCCAGTAACACTGGGAAAAGGCTCCTTTCGAACATCTCTTCGCTTGAAATCTTTTGATCACCACTGAACTAGCCCTTTTGCACGACCTACACAGGTGCAACTACCTTAGATAGATCCAAGGCTAAAGGAGTACGCTAAACTCCGAACGGCATAGAACCATCTGCTATGCCCATGCCAAACTCAGGCCTGAACCAGATTTAGTGCCAAAGTGGCACACCAACCAATGCACCTCAAGTGCCACTACTACCAAATCCACATCTTACTACAACGAGGCCAACAAGGTCACAACCTCAAGTGACATGAACTCTGGCTCGGCATACAAGGGCTCAACTCCAACAACCATGCCTAAGGCATCTCATCAAGTCAAGGCTCACAACCTACTCTTGCATCTCCACATGATGATCAACAAACTCTGCGCCGCTCTCTCAACATGCAAATGGCTAGCCCTACTCTAGGGCTTACCAAAAGAAGAGTGTTCAATTTTTTTTTTTTTTTTTTTTTTTTTTTTTACAAACAAATGAGGAAACCACCAACGGATCCAAATCCGTGAGAACAATGCTTGCTGCACCCTTACCTCTGAGGTTCCGCCTTCGGCCGCAAACAACCACACTTCACGAAAGCACAAAGATTCCTCATCATCCTCCTCGAAGGCTACCAACTTTGCAACCACTCTGGGCAACCAAATAATCTAACAAGGCTCAAGATCAAAGACTTGAGCTACCCAGCTAGTCCACACGGGGACCTGCTCCACCAACATCCACATCAAAGACAACCACACTAACTTCTCTCTTGGAGTGGCATTCCAAGGCAAAGCACCTCCACCCTCTCACTAGGGAAAACCATCAATTGGGCCACAATTGGCCTATGGGAGTCCAATCTCTACCTCCTCTCGAACGATGTCCCGGGGCATCCGAACCTACCGGATACCACAAGAAGCCACAACATACATCACACACTGCGGGAAGTTGGCATGATGGCGCTCTAAACCCAAACCAATAACGAGTCGAAACTCGCTGCGTCTCCGCTCCACAACACTACACAAGGCATACACTGATGACAGTGTTGTAAATTCTTAACCCTTTTTCTACAACAAATAGTAAACTTGGGCGTACTGATGATGACCGCCGAAGTGCTAGTGATCATGGGAAAACGACCTACAACAAAAAGGTCAATCTATAGAATTTATGACTCGAGCTCGATACCAACCGTAAGGGACCGACCCGAATGGGGCACTAAATGGGCCCTTACCCCAATGCATGCAATCAAAATAAAGGACATTTAAATGACATGATTTCGGATTCCAATTAAAACAAAACATTCAAAATAACCCCTTTAAACACTAAACAATTTCCCCGAACTCTGCTCTCTGTTTCCAAGCACTGCTCCAAGATAAATACATTTCCAAAGTATACTCCGATAAGAGATTTCTTAAAATCATTCAAAACATGTCTAAATATAATAATGCTTTGAATCCACAACATATTCGAGAAAACATCCTAGGGCTCAGTGTCTGCTACATGCATTCGGGGAAAATAAAACATAAAGAGTCATAACACAAAATCGAGTTTGATGATTTAGCCCCATGATCACAGCCTCCTCCTCCTTCGGCCATCCTGTCTCGCATAACTTGGTTACCGTGGAAAAACCACGTAAGGGTGAGTAACGAATTACTTAGTAAGAATCCCCAACCGGGTACAATACGATATACATGGTCATCTCGATGAGCGTATGCAAGCTATGAATATAAACACGAGAATAGAGCACATAGCTTAGCCCACACTTGGGCCTCGGATGCCACCTTAGGGTCTTAGTCCTAATAATATCACCACACGATCCAATATATAAGTCGCCTATACGAGAAACAAGTCCCGCCTCGGCTGCTCACATCGACGAAAGGTACATCGCTCAAGATCCCGAGGAGCTCTCCTGGCCGGCGCCAGTAATGAGCGTAAGCATGCACCACGTGCTACTGCAGAACTATGCGGTGCCGGGTCAGAGGCAGCCGCCCATGTCCACCACCACGCCTAACTAAATCTTTGGATCGGTGTCACCGACATAGGGTGTGAGACTTGGACACGTAAACTATGTCACCTGAACCACCGCACTGGGGGCCAAGGAACGGTCGTGGTAGGCTTACACCGTAAAGCCGCCCTTGCCTTAACAGTGGCAATCGGGGCTCTTGCCAAACATGCCGAGGACATGCCGGCCGCCGGGGGCGAGGCAATGCCAAGTCATCATCCCGACCGTTGGGGCATTAACAACTACCACCCTCACCCAAGATTGCAGGGCCTACCGCTCGGGTTAGCTAATCCCTCACGGGGTCTAGAGACGGAATGACTTGCTCGACGTCCCTGCCATGGATGCAAGGTACTTTATGCATCAGGCCCGGATGATGCTATCTACCCGCAATTCTAACTCGCCTCTAGCAAACAAAGAAACAATTCCATAAAATCCAATACGTGCTCAATAAGAATACAACGAGCCTAGCATGATACTACGAAGCAAGGAAATGAGATCTGAGCATGCTAGAAAGGATCAACCTAGCATGGATTAACATGAGAATTAATCAGGAACAACATGCTAATCGGGAATTCATAATTGAGTACCTAGCTATACATGTCAATAAACACAAACAAGCAATCAATCAGCAATCACATATAATATCGCAGGGTCCACACAACTCCTGTAAGAAATCCTTACCTTGGCCGGGGAAAATTTTGACACGAAATCCTAAGCGGTGAACGAACCCGAACTAGCTACCGAGAACCTATCAATCACATGAAAAATCACACAATAGGCCTAAATATAATAAAACAAACAAGGCTCAGCTCGGGAGCAACTCACGAGGCGCGATTTAACGCATTTAACGGGCCGATTGCACGAGCGGGGCAAAGAACGGGGATGGTCAAGCGGTAGCCGGGCGCAGGAGTGGGCGCGCTGGAGCGCGGACGGGCGCGCGGACGGGTGCTGGTGCGCGAGCTGCGCGCGGACGAACAAGGCGTTGGCGATGCGGCTCGGCTGGCAGCTAGCAAGGACGCGCGTGCGCGGACGCGAGCGACACTGGGCGACGCGGCACAACTTGACGAGCAGGGGCTCGGGCGACACGATGCGGCTGGGCACTGAGGCAAGCTTCTGCGCGCGCGAGCTCGGCGACAGGAGCTCTATTTCTGCGCGCGAATAGGGGCGAAGGGGAAACTCGAATTCGAGCGATTCGAGAGGTTTCGACGGGCGATTTGTTGATGGCGAACTCCCCTACACTAGCTGCACAAAACCCATACCTCAAATTACCTCGACTCGGCCGGAAATGGCGAAGCCCGAAACAGGGGAGAAGAGCTCAAATTTTGAAGGAGAAGAAGAAGAAGAAGATGTACCTGCTGCTCGGGGTGAGATCGACTTCGAATTTGGGAGAGAAGCTCGGCTGAATTCGAGGTTGGCGAGGGAGAAACGCGAGAGGGAGCTCAGGTCGGTCGAAGAAGAAAAGAGAAGGAAGAAGAAGAAATCGGGAAGAAGCCTCGGGCGGCCCGGCTTTATACCCAAGGCACGAAACAAGGGTTAAGTAATAGATCGCGCGTTTAGATTAACAAACGCCACGCGTGCTCTCTGGCGCGCTTACGCCTAGCACGCGACACGTCCTTGGCTCGAAACTCATTCGACGCGTTATTTAATTCCTTATTTATTTCCACATTCTTCCAAGCCCAAATGCCTTCACCAAAATTCCCGATCCCATTCAAATCGACTCATAAATATTCCGAAAATTAACAATTTCAAAACCGGCCCTCTAGGAGAAAGGTTACTAGGTGTTTCACACAACTACCTAGCTTGAGAAAGATACTAGGGGTTTTACACAACCTCCTAACTTGAGAAGGATACTAGGGGTTTCACACAGCCACCTAGCTTTAGAAGAACACTAGAGGTTTCACACAGCCACCTAGCTTTAGAAGATCAAGCACAAGTCTGATGAGTTGTGCAAAATGCTCCTCTAGGTGGTTAACACGATAATCGATCCTAGTATTCTAACGCCTAATGCAATCAAATTTAATGTAAGGTAAAAAAACAACAGAGCGCTACATACAAACCCTAAATAGACAAAATAGAGAGACCGAACATATATATATATATATATATATATATATATATATATATATATATTGCAACACGTGTACAACCAATCATAGAATAAATATGCAATCAATTACAACAAATAATCAAGTAACTATGAAATCAATCAGTCCAACAAGGCCACAAGATACAAGGTACAACCTAGAAAGGTAATGAATCAGTTTTATAACTACGAGTCTATCTAGAGCATTACGGGAGTTCCATACACAAACATTCATGTAACAAGTCATAAATCACTTATTTCAAGAAAATTCTAACAAGTCACTATTCACATGCTTTTAAGCCACAAATCCAGATCATAATAAAACTTCTTACCTTCCTAATGACTTGACCGAACCACCAAGATGATCCACTATCCAAATAATGAATCCAAAGGTGAAAGAAATTGTACAGTAGGTTTAAAAGTTACTTTTTAGATCTAAGGTTTTCTTAACAAGGCTACAAGCTACAAGGTACAACCTAGAAGGTAATGAATCAGTTCTATAACTACGAGTATATCTAGAGCATTACAAGAGTTCCATACACAAACATTCATGTAACAAGTCATAAAGCACTTATTTTTGGTAAATTCTAACAAGTCACTATTCACACGCTTTTAAGCCACAAATCCAGATCATAATAGAACTTCTTACCTTCCTGATGGCTCGACTGAACCACCAAGATGATCCACGATCCAAGAAATGAATCAAGAGCGTCGCCAAAACATGAAATTACATACAAAATTCAATCGAATGCACAAATGGGGTTGAACGAGCCCAAATGAAGCTCATATAGCGAAAGGAGCGAGAAACTAAGTTGACAATGCATCATCAGAACACGGTGGCAGCGCGTTGCCACATAAGTATCCTTACGATGTGTGAAAATATACAATATAGGATAAACTAAAGCATACTTCCACACCATATCGTTATACATTGTGATAATACTGTATGGTTTTTACCACACATATTCTACAAGCATCCCTATCCACATTACACATAGTGGTTAGTGGAATGAAGATGACATGTATTATAGTTATCAGTACATTGTATTTTACACATATATTTACAATGTAGTGCAATATACCAGTTTGAAAGTACTAAAATATACTTCTATACCATACTGTATATTTTTTGTATACAATACTATTTACAATACAATTTCAATAATTTCAGTAACACTATTGTCAACCATATAGATATTCCAGTATATGTAGTAATATATATCAGTATTACATACATTAAGATAAAGTAATATATAATATTGTTCCTTTAATATCAATACACTGTATTTTACACATTTATGTATACAATGTAGTTTAGAAAATAACAAAATATACTAATATACAATATTGTTTATACCTAATGCTAACACTGTATACATTTACCTCATATGTTTTAAAAGCATTCTTATTTACATTACACATAGTAGTTAATGGAATGAAAATGAGATGCACTATAATTATGAAATGCCTGAAGTATATCTTGAGAATAGAATGGGGGTTGTAGGAAATTCAACTAGCAAGGTAGGGTGTTCTCTACAAATGGATTTGGTCATATACTGTAAATGATATACCGTACATTTATTCTTATACTTATGTTGAATGTTGGTTCGATGTCAGGTTAAACACGGTGATGTAGGTGCAATATGCAATGAAAATCCAGTAGTTTATTATAGTTCAATATAATGCTGAATAATAAAAGTTGAAAGGTTAATGAAATCAAGAAAAAAATAATCGGCAAGGCGAATATTCCAGAAGGAGGACATTAAGATTGGGTGTGGCCGAAAAGAAACCTTAGACGATTATAAATAGAAGACGAATAGAAGAAGAAAGTGTGCCAATTCGGAAAGGAAGCTATCGATTGATGAGCGTTCGAGAAGCTAGGGTCTCCTTGGAGATCCCAGTGGCCTCTGTTCATCTGTAGACCTTGAAGAACTGAGTACCAACGCGGTGTCGTAGACGAAGATGCCATTGGTAACAACGACGGTTGACTCTATTGCTCCATAGATAGATATTGTAGTAGTTTGTCATTTCTTTTGCATATCATACTTTTTTTTTATTGTTTTAGTTACATTTGTGTTTGCTTCTTGAAAATAAATCTACAACTTTTTTTCAGAATTGATCTCATGTAACTTTTTATGCGAGGTTATATTTTATGAAAGTGGGAAGCTAAGTAGTATGACTATTAAATTAAAGATCAAGTTAATGGGGGGGGGGAGAGTAAGAACGGAAGTTATTTTAATTATCTCGAGTCGATTGACCATCCACTCGGGAGTGCTTAGCATTGATCTTGGGAAAGGAGATGCTAAGGGCTTAACCTCATCGTAATCACCAGGTAATTCTTAGGCTTAATTATTTTTTAGAAGGGAGTTAGGAATAACCATCTCACTAGTTGCATACGCAACCGGCAGGTTGTAGTTAAGTAATCCGGAAGGGGGCTTGAAGTTTAGTCCAGTATGTACTAATTTTCTCATGACAACTTAACTTGCTTTGAGTTAATCTTTACTACGATTCTTCCTGCTGTAGTCATTCACATAAACTTAAGAAGCATATTTAATTTGGATTAAGATAAGCATAATTGTGGGTGATTGATTTTATAATGTTGTAATTAAATTAAGTCTTTAATTCTTTGAATCAGAATTCAGGAATAAATGCGTAACTATTGCATACGTAGCACTAGGTTATCACTACATTAAGTTGCGACGGAAGTCGGACTTGATGCGAACGGACGCAGAAGTTTGTAAGGCTTAGTATGTCAGTTATTACTTAATGCATGTTTCTTCGCAAATCATTGTTATTTCTTTCCATGAGTATCTTAGTTTAGCCTTATCTCTCTCGATCCATTTTACTACTGTTTAATTTTCTCCTTGCTATTCAAACCAAAATTGTGACAACATCTATTCTTTTATTTAAATTTAATTCTAAACATCTCATTGGATAAATCACAGTCATTATGGAGATCGATAATTTACTTATTACTTACTATAGACTGCGTATACTTGAACGAGTGTGTGACTATTGCACACGAGGCAACTCAGCAATCAGCAGTCAACACGTTTTTCGTGGTTAGGTAAATTTGACGTTCTAATTCCATTTTTGATAGTTTAAAGTGCTATTATTTTATCGGTTTGTTCTATTCAATGCTTGGATATGTGGTTTGATTGTCTAGAGGCTTTAGTGAGTGTTGTAGTGCGGTTAGTGGTTTTAGCCAAGGTAAAAGACCCTTTACCCTCTTCTCGAGGCCTGTGGTCAATACATGTTTTGGATTGTTTATACTGATTTATTTGTTATGGTTGTAGCATAATTTATGTGATTGTGTGCATATACTAATTTTTCTAAGAGCATGGCACTTGTCCACTATTGTTGGTAATTTATCGTATGCATGTTGTTTGATATCACATGTTGAATCGCATGTCCCCCAGTTATGGAATTGCCTGTGTTTGATATTGCATGATGGATCGCATGTCCCCCAATTGTGGACTTGCCTGTGTTTGACACGTCTCACTGCCTCGATTAGGCTTGATAAAGTCACTGGATGAAGAGAAGTACTAGTAGATCGGTGTGGACGATGAAGTTCCGGGCTCACACTGTAGCTTGGGACTATACCCTTGCAGTTTAGTACTTTCATAGATGGTCGACCGACTAGGCTCATGGTAGGGGTGTTCAAACATTCCTCAAAAATCGATCTGACCGACCAAACCAACCAAGTTAGGGCCAGTAAGTCTTGTTTTCAAGCTTGTGTCGGTTGGTGTCGGTTACAAAAATGGTTAACCAAATTTTCTTTTTTGGTTAAGTTGGTCGGTTCAGTCGATTAACCGAAACTTTCCTTTATAAAATATTGATATTTTCATATAATTAAATATATTCCCTATTAAATTATTGCAAAGTTAACTTAAATTCAAATGTGTTTATGAAAAATTATTCTATATGCTCAGTTTGAAAAATTCATTCTCAAATTTTCATTATATAATTTTATGGTGAATATTTTTTTTTTTAATAATAATAATAAAAAAATTAATTAACCAAATTTAACTGATTTTAACCGACTTTATCGACCGACTTAACCGATCAGTCGGTGTCAATTTTCACAAAAAATGACATCGATCGACCGAGGAACACCCCTAGCTCACGGTCGTGACGAATGTCTACTAGTAGCCTAAGGAACCCTTTAGGTTTGCGGTATGGGCTTCGATGCCCTTGGTGAGTCATTTCAGATCCACCTCTCACAGAGAGTAAGAGGCCTCTTGGTTGATAGGTAACTCTACTCGCCAGATTCCTCGACCTTGAGTAGGTTCCTAGATTGCCCTAGAGTTAGAGAACTCATGTTGGCTGTTTGTCTTTAGGTTTCAACCTTTAGATTGCTCTCATGGTGTAGGTAAAGGACATGTTTTCCTGATCTGTCAACTAGGGAGCTCGGGTTATGATAACCCTTCGATTGTGCTACTAATCATGCTTTGTTTTTTGATACTTGTGACTTGGTGCATGTCTTTACCATGAGTTGAGGGATTCTTATTGAGTTGAAAAACTCACCCTTTCCATTGTGGAATACCACATGTACTACAAGAGTGCACCGAGATGGGTGACTGGACTACCTGGAAACGATCATGAGGCCCGCTGCATTTATTTTGAGTCACAAAATCTTTCCTTCGACACAGACTATTTTAGGGGTGTGGTGGACCTTATTTACTACTATTTATGTTATATTTTTTTTGAACCTATACCCTCTACTACTCATGGCTAGGTGGTTTTCAAACTCTTATTTTATGCATCGAGACTTTTTGTATTTTATTGTCATTTTTCTTTATGCATGCCTTGGTTGTCGATATTCAATGCATGTAGTAGAGTTAAAGGGCCTAGGTTGAGATCCTAGGATGGGTCGAGTCCTTACACAAACCTCTTTTACAACTCCTCAATGAAAAAAAAAAATCCTAAGTATTTATTACAATCACTCTACAAACCACTATAGAAAAAACTATATCTAAATGAGCTATTAACAATCACTCTTATAAAGTGTCATCCAAACACCCCCTTAGATAACAATGTTTACCAGCCGAGCTCTCTTCCTGCTAGGGTTCACCTGCAAGTATCCCAAGGGCCTTACCATGGCGTTGGAAGTGCATGAGCGATATCCCATCGTGAGTAGTGTTGGTGCCACCACTTTACAACTAGAGTATGAGTCCTGAGGGTTGCTAGGTTACTGATCTTTTCATTGGGACATTCCCTTTAAGTCTATGTTGCTTAGATTGCCTAAGAGGGTCATAGGGCTCCAAAGGGTATTTTGTTCTTTGACATTTTCCTTTAGACAACTCTACAAGGTGAATGTCAATGACAAAGTTTTCATGACCCAACACTTAGGAGCATGAGTCTGTGTACCCCTTTATTGTGTTATTGATTTGCTGATATATTGACTATTCTTATTTATGATCATATTGATCTCGTGTTGGAGATTCTTACTGAGTTTTACAACTCACCTTTTCCTTTGTGATTTACCACAGATACTCATGAGTTTTATCGTGATGGCTGACTGGACTGGAATTGACCATGAGACTAACTCCATGTTATTCTGAGTCTTATTTTAGTTTTATATTTCTTTATGCACAATCTTCGTTTTAAGGGCATGTATGATTTATTTACATTGAGTCTATATTTTATGGTTTTAACGATGGTTCCCTTATTCTAGATTTGAACTTATGTTTTGAAACCATTTATTACTTTGACTTTAATGCATTGTTTTACTTATGATTTTACTAAAAAAAACATGGGTTTGATTTCCTCATAATCTATTCATGTTCATGCATTGTGTTATAAACTTAGGATCCTATTTGAATCGGGTCTTTATAAGTATGGAGACAAAAAGAAATTGGCCCATATCCACATCTTGGATTATGACTAACAAATAATAAAAAAACCAAATAAGTGTCAAAAAATTACAAGAGAATAAGTCCTAAACAGTAAGGATCTTTCAAGAGGCTTTTCCAAGTACTTAAATTAAGGATCCATTAATCAAATATCAACCATGTTTGAAATTAGTAAAAAAGCATGGAGAGGAGAAAAATGAAAGGACTAATGGTAGTTGGAATAATAACTAATTGTTTGAAGTTTGATGTTAATAGTGGTTGGGTAATTAACTATTTGTTTGAAGAATGATGTTAGTAACGGTTGACATGTCGAGTTCAATGGAAGATTTGATGTGGAATTTGGATAAAGAGTTTGATGAATTGTTAAATGTATCTATTTACCACCAAGTACAAACAAGTGCTTCTAGAAGAGTTATCGTTTACTATTCCTCTTCAAAAAAAAAAAAAAAATCAGCTTTAAGAGTTAATTTTTATTTATTTTTGAGATTAATCCAGCATCAGTTTTAAGAATCCAGTGGTAAGGTTTTCTTGTCATGTACCCTTTATCCCAAATAAGATTTTGATGTCCATAGGTAAGGAAGAGGAAAAGGGAAATTTAATAGTATGGTCCTAGAGTGATAACAAATTTACCAAATTGACCTTGCAATTTGAAGGCTTCTCACAGGGACACAGCCTGGTGGTATACAATGGACTTTTGCTCAAAATTCTTGAGATTCTATCTCTAACATATCTCTTTGTTTTAGGCTTCTTTTTCTCTCTCTGATTCATATGTGCAGTGCCCTTCCCCCACTGTTTCCCATATCCCAATCTTTCATTTCATTTTCCATTTCCCATTTTCAATCCCCTATTTGGATCATTGCTTATGCCTTTCCATTTCTTCACCTCTTTTTCACCCTGTTCTCTTCAATCCTCCAACACCCACATGAATCTTTCTCTGTTTTTGTGACTTGTTTGAGTTCTTGAACAGATTGGCTGTAATGGGTTCTTTCCATTGAGTCGTATGGGCTTCGTTTCTTATCAGGTTTTTCCTCTATTTCCCTGCTTTTCCCTCATGTTCTTCTTGCGTTTGTGGGTTTCTATTTTTGTGCTTTTGTTGCCTCTGAAATGGAATTAGTTTGTCCATTGACTGTTTTTATTGCTTTAATCTTGCCTTCCCTTAATCCGATTCTGCGGCTTTTTGGTGGATCTTGCTTGTTTCTGCTGTTGTGGGATTTTCAGTGTTCTTGCTAGATTTCACTTTCGATTTTTATATTTGTTTGTTTTTTGTGAGAATCTTGTTGCTTCGAATTGGGGTTTTCTTCTTTGCTGCGATTTGTGTTGGGGCTTGGGGCTGGGTTTAGGAACTCAAGAAATTTTCGTTACTTTTCGATTCTCAAATTTGTAGTTCTTCTGAATGTGTTGATTGCTTGCTATGTCTTTTTCTTACTTAGTTTTTAATTTTGTGAGTTTTTTCATCTCTTGGGAGATGACTTGTGTGCTTTCTGTAGCTTACCTAATGTGGGGAAGTCAACTTATGTTTGAGAAAATTTGTTTAAATTTATCCAACTTGACTGCTACAAGTAAATAATCATTGAACTTCCACTTTGCTTTTAGGTTAAACTACCATTGAACCCTAATGTTTGAGTTTCTAGGACAGGTTACATATATTTAAGTTCAACAAAGGGTGAGAGATTCGAACCTTCGAACTTTAGGAAGGTAAGTAGGGTCGTGACCAATTGAGCTATACTCGTCCCGACTCAAGGCTAGAGCATATTTAGTCCTTAATGTGTACTCTTCAACAATTTTCTCACACGTGAACTTGTAAAATCTATCAATTTCGAGGAAATGGTATTGTGGGGATCTAAAATTAGAATGTACAACATTGAACTTGTAATATCAATCAATCAGGAGGAAATTGTGTTGTAGGGATTTAAACTTAGAATGTACAACATTGAACTTGTAATCTTCAGACGATAGGTTAGAGTATTTCAGCTCTTATAGTAACCTTAATGCCCCCTCTACATGTAGTAGATGTTAATTTGATTCTTGAAACCTAGCATGCGAAATATTGATATCGTGGAAAAAATAACATTACAAGAGTTCAAGCCTAGAAACTCATTCATTGATACTATGTTAAATAGGTATACTTTAATCTTCTATATATATCGTTTCATGTGTTTACATTTCATGATTTAAGACTGAAGAACTTATGATGAAGCTTGATACATTAGCTCTTTTTCTGTGTTGGTTGACCTGTAATTTGCATGTTTCATGTTTGATGTATAGCGATCGGCTGTTTACATATTGATACGCGTTGTGTTTCATATTGTAAGAGAATTGAAATTGTTTCCTATGTAATTTCTTTATACTTGTTTTGTGCCTTGCAGTGGCTATCTATTGCATGATTTTTGTTGTTCTTGGAGTTTTATTAAGAGTATGGGTAGAGGTCGAGGAAAGGGGAGGAAGTTGACTGTCACGAATCATGACGATGCTGGAAGTGGTGAGGAAGAGAAGATTCCTGCTCAAAAGCGGAGGGGAAGGCCACAGAAGCCATTGAAGGATGAGATTGACGAGGAAGAAGCTGAAAAGATAGAAGATGACGACATCGAGAGCCTGAAAGGCAGTGAAATTGTAAGCAAGGAGATGAAAAGCCCACCCGCAGTAGAGAATGGGAAAAGGAGGAGAAGACAGGTGAAAGAAAAGCTTGATCCAGTCAAAGACGAAAATGGAGACGGAATGCCATCAAGCACTGATGAATCAACTAGATCGAATGGATTTCGTCTCAATGGAAGCAGGCGAAAAAGCAAGCCCCGTCGAGCTGCTGAAGCTGGGGTTAGCTGCAAGTGAAGCAACTTTGAAAGAATATGGTTTACTTACTTCAGGAAGGAGAAGATAAATTTTCAAGGTAGAAAATGAGGCTTAGTGATCTCTTAGATTCCATATTTTCTGTTCTCAATCTCATCATATAACTATTTCCATCACCATTCCTTTTCTTATTTCTAAAAATTGCTGAATTTGAGGATTCACTCTGCTGGTTTAATATTCTTTTTTTTTTTTTTACTTACATTTTTGGATTTTTTTTTCAAAATTTTGTTTTTCTCTTCACAATATGCTTTTCAACACACACTTATCTCTTTGTGCCATTACAACAGAATCTAACTAATAATCAAGTGAATCAATATTCTTTAACATTGCTGCTTATAAATAATGTCTTCATTTCTTCCTGATTATTAAAACTACACTCCAAATCTATTTAAAAATTAAGTTTATATTTGATCATAGTTTTCCCTTCTCCATTTGATTTTGATCACTTGTAGGAAGAAAGCTTCGTTTCATTGCAAAAATGGGTTCATGAAATGAAGCATGATGAAGCTGTTGAATAAAGTGAGGCTTGATGCTGAATAGATTGTGTAGCATTGTTTTCTTTAAAGTGAATTAGCCCTCTAAAAATGGTTTAAATCTTATTTTAATCGTTCCATTTATAACTACCGTAACAGATAGCATTACTACGGCGTCCTTTGATAACCATTTTATTTTTCGTTTTTTTGTTTATGAAATTTAAGTCTATAACAATTATCCTACCATAACTTTTTTTTATTTGGATATCTACATTTTTACCTATGTTTTAATAAACAAAACTAAAATTTGGAAACAAAAAAAAGTAGTTTTTTTGTTTTTGTTTTTAAAATTTGATTAATATTTTTTTAAAATCAAATGGTTATCAAACGAGACAGGTTGATTTTTTTTAAAAAAAAGAGAGGTAACCGAGTATTTTAGATCTATCGATAATGTTATTGACTCATGCTCTCAGATTATTTCATTTTTAAATTTGTTGTTTCAAGATAAGTTTTCAATTATTCTTTAAAATTCAATTATTGTTAAACATGAAAAGTACAATATTTTAACATTATTTGAATAATTTAGACATTTATATAAATTTTCAAAACAAAATAATTTGAAGAGATAAATTGACAAATATTAATGAAAATAAAAATGAGAGATTATGTATCCATGAACAAAAAATTTATTATAAAAATTATTTATATAAATAAAATATAAAAAAGCAACATATAACCTATGTTCCAAAATTTACATCTAAACGAGTTATTATCACAACCTTTCTACCAAAATCTCTATCTAAAAGAGTTTTTTTACTTCAATTTCTCTGCCAAAATCTTCATCTAAATGGGTTATTTCATGCAACTCATTTATAAAAAACCTCATCCAAAAGAGTTATTACACAAATCCCAAATTTTAATCACTCAAAATATCTACTCATTTTAAACACTCATTCTAAATTTCTAAACACTCATCTCTAGACGTTTAAAGTATTTGTTTGAGCTCTTAATCTTGTTTGTATTTTATTTTGGTTTTAAAAGTTTAAAATGCCTATATATAATTTTGATAAAATGTTTAAAACCAACATAACACTACGACTAGTACTAAAAAAAAAAAAACACTACGAATATTTAGTATTTAGTATGAGATTTCATATTCTAGAAAAATATGTTTGGGCCAAAAAAAGAGGTGCACTATTTCTCAAAAAAAAAAAAGAAAAAAAAAGAGGTGCACTATATCACCTCTTTTAAAAGATTTATTTTGTTATTTAATATCTTGTATTTTTTACGGTAAATAAAATAATTTTTCTCTTTTGTTTAGTACAAATTGGGGAGGGAGACTACAAACCTAATATAGAAAACACTATTTTTCTCAAATAAATGAAATCAAAATATCGATTTTCGAGATCGAACAGGTTGAACTGAGCCAAATACCAAACAGTAGTTTTTCTTTTTTGTGTGTGAACATAGTTAACCTAATATTAATAAATCATGTAAATTTGTATACTTTTTGTCTCGCATTTGATTGGTGTTTATGATTTTTTCATAACAATTTTTATTAATAGGTTAACAATTGTTTAAACTATTATATTTCATAACAATAGTTTTTTTATTTGGCAAGTTATCAAGATCACAAGTTTGATGCTGAAAATTGTTATTTAGTTCTAATTTATTTGAGAACAGTTGTATCTCTATATAAGGTTGTGGTTTAGCTCTTCCAATTTGTACTAAAAAAACTATTATATTTTATTCATGAGTAGATATTTCACATAGCAACAAGGCATATAATAATATATATAATATTATAATAATATGTTTTAATCAAAAGTGGAGGGTTTAAATTATATTTTTATTTTGTTAAAATTTTAGATGTTAAAATAATTGTTATTTCTTAAGTCTAGAGATTAAAATGAGCATCAACAAGTATTATGGGAAAAATTAGGTCTTAGAAATTGAGCAACTTAAAAGAAGGTCAGGCTTGCCAAGAAAGACCCAAGCTTGAGCAAAAAGGCCCGAAGCCACCCAAGAGGTAGGGGCCACTAGGTGAGCAGAGGTAGAGGCCACCAGGTGGGCAGAAGCCACCAAGTGAGAAAAGGCTACAAGGCGACCAAACCACGCGGGCACCAAGGCAGACAGGCCACGTGGGCACTAAGGCGAGTAGGCTACACAGGTCGGCATGCGTAGGCTCGCATGGGTGGGCATAAGTGCACAACCTGCCCTAGGTGCGTGCGCAAGCTGTCCTGCCTGCCTCATTTGCACGTGCCGCCTAGCCGCCTCTACTCACACGGTTGGGTTGGGTCGACCTGATCCGATTCTACTCATTTTCACCATTTTAGACATATTTTACTTGTTTGAGCTTCGATTCGTGCGTTTGTTTTTACCTATGTTCATTATTTTTTCTTATCTATGGTTATACCTTATTTGGGGCTCGACCCAAGAAGAAATATTTACCTAAAATGGAAATATTCACCTAAAAAGAGAATATTTCCCTAAATTAAGATTTATTTTTACCAAATGTGGTCACCTACCCGCTCCCTTATATATATATATATATTTATATATGCAAGTTAGTTAATTATGAGTAAGCAATTTCTAAAACCCTAAACTGGTCACCGACCCACCTCTTTCAACCTAGAGCGACTTAGGTATTGGAGTGAGCGTGGCTCACACCATACCAGTGTCCAGTTCTTGTTTGTTTTGTAGGTTAATTTGTCTCTATACAATAAAAATTCACCGTTGATCATGAAGACCAAATTTCAACATCAACAACAAGGATCATAGACTTTTCTTAAAAAAAAAAAAACAAGGTTTGAAGACTACAACAAATAAATTTGAGATTTTAGGGACTAAATGGAACTCAAATAATGGAATCTAAATAATATTAAAAGAATAAAAAAACAATATAGCAATAAGATCAATATTTCCCTAGAATAAAATATAAAATTGTAAAGTTTTGAGGTAGAGAAAAGTTATATTAAAAATAATAATAATAAAAAAAAAGGATTTCTTCTTGAATTAGATTTTGGCACTTTTGGAGTAGCTTATGGGCGCCTCAATGTGATGCTTTTTTACTTATTCTTTTTCCTGAAACAAACAATATATTCATTAAGAATCAACCATATCAGAGCAAACTTGCTCCTGAACACCCACAACGACAATCGTAGAGGGGAGATTCCCCCGAACCAAAAAACAAGATCTTGAACAGCAGAAACGTCTAAAGAGCTACACAAAAACGCATGAGGAGGATAGATTTTTGCGAGCATATCAGCGACGCGATTACAATCTCTACCACAAAAGGAAAATGAAATGTCCCTAAACAACAAGATCATGGTCCAAATATCAGTGACAACATTGCTGAGTTTAGTTACATCTTGGAAAATACCATTAATAAGACTAACAAGCAATTTAGAATCATATTCTTCCAAAATCGGAGAGATGAGATCAAGGGCACACTCTTAGCACTTACCGAAGCGACCCACCACCTTAAACAAATATTTTCTTTCTGAATTTAGAATTAAAACCAAACAAAACCCAAAACATCTTTTTTCCTTTATTTTTCGCAAAATCTTATATTAATAAAAAATGATTATAGAACATCAATCTCTATAGAAAATGATAAAATAAGTACTTATCACTTGCTGCAATTTTGACTGCGTAACATACGATTCAAAAGCTTAGATGTATTAGTTTCTTATACTTAAGAATTTATCACTATAATAGTTATACCACACCGCCAAATTGCATCAAAGTCATATCATTTTCAATTCATTAAACCATTAAGAGTCTTATTTCTAGTAGCCGATGCGTAGGCTTTACTATAACCTTAAACCCTAATTTATCATGCTTCAACTAACAACACCCTTGTTGCCCTAATACATGCTTTATACAATTCCACTTTCCCTTAAATCTCGCCTTCAGATTTAGTTCATGCTCGAGAAAAGTAAAAAGCAAATAATCATAAGCAGGAAAGACATTGTGAAACTGAATGAAATAAAATATATTGAAAGAAATTTAAAGTGCAAAAGTATAGCAAGCTAACTAGGAAAACAATAAAGAACAAAAATTGTGAAAACTAAATTACGGTTGCAGTTGGTCAAACATGGCTAGTTGATGCGTAGCTTCTGTTCTTTTGAATTGTATTTATATATGTTGTAGTAGGGTTTGAAGCTTGCATCCGAAGTAAATAATTCTAGTTTGAATCTTGCCACCCAATGATTGAGCATGTATTTTCCCTTTTTTTTACAAGAATCTTTAGCATTTAATTATCTTTGTGTGAATCTCGAATTTTTTGCAATTCAATCATAAATTCTTCCTTGATTCTTACTTCCATATGCTATTCACTTCACTTCCCTTCTTCTAATTTATTTTCTTCACTACTTCGCTTCTGATTCTCCAAAACAAACAATGTTAGTGGACAACTACTCTTTAATTCACAATTAGCCCTAACTTTAGTGCCTACTTTTCACTTTTCTTCCTGGTTTCTCTTTTAGTTTCCTAATACGCCAAAAATCTCATATTAATTGATATCCTAACGGTATAATTTTTCAATTCACAGAATAATCACGAAATATACTAATTATCTATTCTATTTAAGAGTTATCATATAAATAATGTCTATTTGACCCCGTGAGAAGGTCACAAATCAGTTACTTTTATTGTGAAGCTGTCAATTTCATCTAGTGAGAAGAAAGAAACAACATAAAGAAAATAAAGAGAATTTGTTTTACATAGAGAATAGTTTTTAGTCAATTCGTGGTTCGATCGAGCTTAATTTCCACGTGTTCTTAGTATGAAGGTATTTAATATAAATGGTGAAAATTTTGTTTGTAGCTTTCTACAATCATATTATAGTGGGTGGTACAACTTCACTTTATGTGAGATAGTTTTAATTATTTTTCTTATAAGTTTTTTCGTTTGTTGTTGAGATGTATTATCTTGAGATATTTGATGTTTATACCTCTAGTTACAAAAGGAAAATTTCTTGTAACTCATTTTTTGCTTTTGTGAAGATTTAACTTCAGTCTGTAATTTTTTTTGCTTCTTATGTTTTAAATGAGCTCGGGAAGGAAAAGGGTCTTTGCCGACTACAAATAACGTCGCCTAAGGCGAGCAAACCATCACATAAGGCTCTTCCGACGTTAAACAAATCTTTCCTAAAAACGTCGGTAATACCTAGTCGGAAGAGCTTTAACCGACATTTTGGCAACACCGTCGTGAATTAAAACTTTGTACGGTTATTAAAATCTTACCCGACGGTCTTGAAACCGTCGGTTAAGGTATTTTGACCTTTGTTTTATATACCGTCTGCTAAGTTTAGTTTATATGGCGATTTTGTAAACCGTCGCATAAAATATATTTTATCCGACGTTTTATCAAAACGTCGGATAATGTTATTTTTTGGATTTTTTTAATATAATTTTATTTGGTTTTTTGTTTGGTGTACGCATATGATATTATTGTTCAACCATAAAACAAGTTAAAGGTAAACTAAATCACATCGAATAAAAACTGCGAAATTTATAAAATAACCTTATAACAAAATACAAAGTTCTTAACAAAGTAGCACAATAAAAGTTCTTAAAAAAGTAGCACAATACAAAAAGTTCTTAAAAAATAAGGTCGAATCCATATGTTGTCTTGTCCTCTACCATAGTTCGTATGTCATCTGAAAAAATGAAATAAACCATGAGTTAGCTAATAAAAATAAAAAGAAATTATACTTATATAAAAGAAAATCTGAAATTTTGGCAACATAACAACACCCCTATGACTAACCAAAAAACAATTACACCTGCTTTAACCATGAAAATCATAGTCTACATTGTAGCTACCTTTTTTGCAGGGTAGCTACACAGTTCACATAAAATATGCATAAATGTAGAGTTTTAATTACTTACCTAAGTGTAACGTCATGCTCTTGTTCTCTTTAATGACTCTATCATCTCTCGAAGCTGGTTCATGCCTTCACGAGATTCCTCTCGAGACTTCACTAATTCCTCGTGAGTCAAGGGAAGTTCTTTTTCTAATTTTGCCCTCTACTCTCTTTCAAAATCCAACTGTTCTTGAAATTGTATCTCACGTTGAGAAGACATGGATTCACTAGCACTGAAACTTGATAAGGACGTTCTCTTTCCTCTCGCAGTAGACAAGACCTCATAAGGAACCTGACCTAGGCCCTTTTATGCTATCTACCCTAATACCTAAAACTCTGCCGGTGATCTGTAACTCGTCGTATGGGAGTCCAGCGGCAACTACCGTTTTTCTAATCTCTATCATTTGTTATTGTACAAAAATTAAACATACATTAGTATCGAGATAAAATTTAAATGAAAAAAGCAAAATCAACATACTTACATAAGCTTCCCCTGAGTTCTTGTCGACCGATCCCGTCTATTCCTTGAAGTGAGTTTCTTTGAATAGGTCGATGTACCCCATGAACTGACCATCCTTATCATCAGCAGTTTCATCAAAGAATGTGCTAGACATCCCCGAAAATTTAGCAGGTATGACTACACTGTAGAAAATAGATAATCATTATCATATGAAATCAGGATGCGAGCTAGTAAAGTTCATAAGTACTTAAGTATACTAATTAGTCTGAATAACAATCATCCAATGAGAGGCTCTCAGAAGAAGTTTCTCGGTTATCTTGGATCTTATGGTCGTCAATGAAATCATCCAAATTATTAGTCGATTGTCTCCTATTTAGTGTTAAATCAACTATGACCGGTTCGACATCAATCCTATGTAATCTGTTTTCTTCTATACACTCATCAACAGTCGTTCGACCTTCTAGTTGTATTTTATCAAGCTCTTCATCTTCTTGCTCTTCCACTTCAGGCACATCCCATACTTTTTTATTAAGTACTAATTGCACTACCTTCCAATTGCGGTCGTACTTTGAATCACTTATATAAAATACTTGTTCTGCTTGTGTGGCAAAGATAAATGTCTTATCTTTGTACCAAAATTGAGATGAGTTAATTGAATGCAAACTTAGATCGAAATGAGATCTACCTATTTTTTTATCAGTATTGTACCAATCACATTTGAAAATCATAACTCGTCTCCTATTAACGTACACAAGATCAAACACTTTCTTTAGTACCCCGTAATAGTATAAGGGGTCATCTTTGGTTCCTCCTTCGCTTGTCACCTTAACACCACAATTTTGTGTTGTTCGACTCTCTTGAACCTCGATATTGTGAAACCTTACACCATTAACTTTGCATTTTTCGTATGATGAACTAAATTACTAGGTTCTATTTCCATTGCATACAAATCATCACAATTATGTCCATTTTTTTTTTCTCATTTTGAGAACTTAGTTTTTAAACCAACCTGGAAATTGTTGCTCATGTTTTGTATATAGGTCGGCAACGCTTAGCACACCTGGTCGAAGTAGTGCTAAATGTTGAATAAGATAAATATTTATCTCGTCACAATTATGGAGCATGTATCAATGTAATCTTCGCATGCCAATATGAGATAAAGTCTTTAGTGCCATTTCTCCCATTAGTCATGCATTCTGTTTGAATACTTCATATTCTCCAAGCTGTTCGTTATCAGTGTTGTGGTCATCATTGCGGTCTGCCCTATTGAACCTCATTTCAATACTAGTGAGATATAATGAACAGAAGTTCAAGAATTCTTTGTTCACATACCTTTCAGCAATCGTCCCTTCTAGACGTGCTTTATTCATAACGAATAGTTTGAATATTCTTAAACTTCTCTCGAAAGGATACAACCAGGTTTAGTTCATAGGTCCGACCAACTTACATTCGTACGAAAAGTGGATAGTCAAATGAATCATCATATCAAAGAACACGGGTGGGAAGATCTTCTCCATTTTACAAAGAATTATAATAATGTCTTTTTGCAACCGATCCAAATCAGACACACATAATGTTTTAGAACACAATGAGCTGAAGAACTGAAAAAATTCAACGATCATAGTACACACTTCCTTAGGTAAAAATGCTCGAACTTCGATAGGGATTAGTCTCTAAAGTAGAACATGGCAGTTGTGTGTCTTTAATCACGTTAACTTTGAATTGTTAATTCGTCGTCCTATGTTAGAAACAAAACCATTAGGATACTTGACTTCTTTTAAAAAGTTATAGAATTCAACTCCTTCATCTTTACGGAGAGTATATGTTGCATGCGACTTAAGATTTTTATCTTCTAATTTATGTACGTGTAATTCCCTTCGTATTCCCATATCTTCGAGGTCTTTTCTAGCGTTTATTGTATCTTTTTTCTTCCGTTCAATACTCAGTATAGTTACTAGCAAATTCTCACACACATTGTTTTCAATATGCATTACATCTAGCTTATGTCTTAATAGAAGTTTAGACCAATATGGAAACTCGAAGAAAATGCTCTTTTTTCTCCAATTATTTTCGGATTGTTTCCTCTTCTTATCTTGTTTAGAAGGATGCTTGCTAAGCACAAAAACACATATGACTAACTTGGTGCAGGATTTTCTCTCTATCCTATGTCATTGGAGGTTCACGAGATTCATTCTTCCCATCAAATAATTTACTTCTACGCCAAGTGTGATTATTAGGTAGATATAGTCGATGTTCAATGTAGCCTCGCTTCCTTCTCAGAGCAACGGATGAAGTTTCTTCTTTACAAATAGAACAAGCTTTGTAACCTTTCGTACTCCAACCGGACAAGTCACGCACCGTAAGCTGGGAAATCATTTATGGTCCACATCAAGCAAGCACGAAGTTGAAAGTACTCATTCTTGAATGAGTCATATGTGCGAATACCAGTATTCTACAATTCTTGCAACTCATCAATTAGTGGTTTCAAGTACACATCAATCTCCCTTCCTGGTGATTTTGGACCGAAAATTAATAAGGATAATATGATATTTGTGTCTTTCATGCATTTCGAAGGTGGTAAATTGTACGCCACTAATTGTACAAGCCACATATTGTATGTGGTACTCATATGACCATAAGGGTTGAATCCATATGAAGACAATCCAAATCGTACATTTCGAGAATCCAATGCAAATTCAAGAAATTGAAGGTCTAGATGTTTTCAGGCTTCATCGTCTGATGGATGTCGCAAACCTTCTGGTTTCTCAACACATTTTTCCTTGTGCGATCTCATATCGAATGAATAATTCTTAGAAGAGAATAATCTCTTTAGTCGAGGTATTATCGAGAAATGTCGCAAAACTTTACGGGTAAGTTTCATAGAATTATCCTTATTCATCTTATATTCAGACTTTCCACATGTAGGGCATTGTTCTGCATCTTTGTATTTGTTCCTATACAACACGCAATCGTACTTGCATGCGTGAATTGATTCATAAGTCACCCCAACTCTCGAAACTTCTTATTAGCCTCATAGAATGAACCACGTATGCAAGCACCGTCAGGATGCAATTTTTTTAATAGTTTCAATAACAAATCGAATTAGGTATTGATCCAATTATTCATAGCCTTCAAATGCATCAATTTGACCAGAAAAGGGAAAGAGGAGAGTCTAGTACATCTTGGATATAACTAAATAGATGTTTTTTCATCAAATCATCAAACGATGTTGATTGATCGTCTTGTCTGCTATTGTTGGGTGCAACATTTTCATAAGTATAATTATCTTCTTCTTCAACTATAATTGATTCCAAAGTACGATGGTTCATGTCATTCAACATTGTCATTATTTCATTCTAGTCATTATGCCCACGTGACTTAGTTAAATTAACCCTTTCGACATGTACTGACCTAACTCTTTGACTTTCATACTTAGGTAAGTTCAGAGGTTCTCCATGGTATATATAGCCTGTCACTATATGATTCAAAAATTTCATATATGAACAAATGAGTTTCTACTTCTTCAATACTTTGCCACACCACATTTATACATTTTTTTGCATGGACATCTCATTTTTCCAATACTATTGACATGAGACTTTGCCATTTCCAAAAATTGTTTGGCGCCTTCAACATTTTCAACAGACAACCTATTTTTATTTTTAATCCAATCTTTGTTCATCTTCATTCTCTTTCATTAACCACTTTAAGATTCTAGCGTCGAACTATCCTTCAGGATTTAGACGAACAATTAGAAAGTGGCATTGAAAGAAACTTCTAAATTATAAAAATTATCATTTTTAATGGAATCAAAAGTTTGGAATTTTCTTTGATTAGAAAGTCACGAAATAAAAATTTTCAACTTAAACCCATCTGATAATTGACTCTTAGCAAGATAATATATGCTTTAAGGGTTTAAAAAAAGTGTGACACTTAGAGATGTCCACGAGGCGGCGACGAGGATGGCTTTCCCGTCCCATCCCTGCAACTCATTTCAATCCCCATCCCCATTTTACTCTTCTTCTTTTCTTTTTTCATTCTTAAATTTTTACAATTTTTTTTCTATTTTTAACTCAATTCACTAGATCTTAGATAATTTTTTCAATATTAAAAGAAATGTTTATTGATTTTTAATTAAATAATTAATTAGGTAAGGAAAATATTAATCCAAATAAGTATTTTTACTATTTTATGTATATAAGTGTATTTAGAAAATTAATATATATATATATATATATATATATATATATATATATGAACGTAGCGGGAAGGGGGAATGGGGATGGGAAAATGGACATCTCTAGTGACACTAAAAAGTAAATAAGTTTGTGCTATTTTAGGGTTTAAACTAAGTGTTCAACACTAAAAAGTAAACAAGTTTGTGTTCAACACTTAAAAATGTGCAAACCATAACCACATATTAATAAACTCTAGTTTCCAATTTCTCAAAAGCAAAGTTGATGTTCACATGAAATGAACTCAATCTTATAAAAGACACATTATTCAACAATAAATTACAAATTCTATACAAAAATTCAACAAAAAAGCCAAATCCAAAAATTCAAAACCCAAGCAATCATCAACATGGAGCAAATCAAACAAATATTTCAAAGAAGATTAACCTAGAGTTAATTATTGTTAACAAAATAAAAAAAATTGAAAAATGTTAATTAGGAATAAGAAACAATAATTGAAAACTAGTGAGTGTTTATATTTTTATTTTCTTTTTTCTTGGAGATATTGATTTTGATTTTGATTGGGATTTGGTAGTAGCCATGCATGTAAGTAGCTAAAGCATTTCAAATCTAAAATCTATCCTAAACCTACTTTTAGATATAGTTGTTTTTTTCGGGATCTATCTAAACCATCAATATTTTATTTGATTCAACTAACTAAAATCAATATCTTATTTGATTCAAATATGGTAGTAGCCATGCATATATGTATATTAGAGTGTAATAAATAGAGAGTTTTGGCCTGGGAAGTGAATTGGGTGATGGGTGAGAATAATGGAAAAATAAAATGGAGTATCATTGACATTCCTATGATGCAAAAGATTAATCTCACCAAAACCAACATTAATTAGAGTTAATTTATCTCTAATAATCAACCACAACAGTTCAAATTAAGGTAAAATGAAAAAGATTTAGGGATTTGAAAATTTACCAAGAATTAGAGATTTGAAAGTGAGCGAGAGAGAAGGCGACAACAGACGAACAGAAGCGACGACAGATGATGAGAGGCGGCGGCTGTAAGGGACCGACCCGAATGGGGCACTAAATGGGCCCTTACCCCAATGCATGCATTCAAAGTAAAGGACATTAAACAGACATGATTTCGGATTCCAATTAAAACAAAACATTCAAAATAACCCCTTTAAAAACTAGACAATTTCCCTGGAACCTGTCCCTGTTTCCAAGCACCTGTTCCAAGATAAATACATTTCCAAAGTATACTCCAATCAGAGATTTCTTAAAATCATTCAAAACATGTCTAGATACAATAATGCTGGAATCCACAAAATATTCAGAAAACATCCTAGGGCTCCGTGCCCGGCTACATGCATTCAGGGGAAAATAAATACATCAAGAGTCATAACACAAAATCACAGTTTGGTGACTGAGCCCCATGATCACAGCTCCTCCTTCAGCCATCCTGTCTCGCAACTTGGTTACCTGTGGAAAAACCACAATAATAAGGGTGAGTAACGAATTACTCAGTAAGAATCCCCAACCGGGGTACAATACGATATACACGGTCATCTCGATGAGAGTATGCAAGCTATGAGTATAAACACAGAATAGAGCACATAGCTTAGCCCACACTTGGGCCTCGGATGCCAACTTAGGGTCTTAGTCCGGAATAATATCACCACACAAGTCGCCTATCCGAAAACAAGTCCCGGCCTCACTGCTCTCTCGTCGACGAAAAGTACACTGCTCACAATCCCGAGGAGCTCTCCGATCGGAGCTGTAATGAGCGTAAGCATGCACCGCGTGCTCTCGCAGACTATGGGGGTGCCGTCCGGCGGCAAGCCGCCCATGTCCAGTCACCACGCCTAACTAAATCTTTGGATCGGTGTCACCGACATAGGGTGTGAGACTGACACACGTAAACTATGTCACCTGAACCACCGCACTGGGGCTAAGGAACGGGTCGTGGTAGGCTTACACCAGAAGCCGCCCTTACCTTAACAGTGGCAATCGTGGGCTACGGCCGAACAAGCCGAGGACGTGCCGATCGCCGGACGCGAGGCAATGCCAAGTCATCATCCCGACCGTTGGGGCATTTAACGATGCGCCACCGTCACCCAAGATTGCGGGGCCTACCGCTTGGGTTAGATAATCCTCACGGGGTCCAGGGGACGAGCATCGTCTCGACGTCCCCGCCATGGATGCAAGGTACTTTATGCATCGGGCCCGGATGATGCTATCTACTACCGCAACTCTAACTCGCCCTAGCAATCAGCAAACAATTCCATAAAATCCAATACGTGCTCTGTAACGGCCCAGTTTTCTATCCCGGTTCTCGAGGAGCTTCCGGTTCAGATTCAATGGTTCGGTTAGGCCGTTAGAGCTGTTTGGACCCTTAGGGGCATTTTGGTCTTTTGGCTCTCCGTGCAAGATTTGTGGTTTTTCAGGCTTCGAGGTAGCTCCTGCCTTTGTCGAGGCTTGTTTGTTGGTGGCCGCGAGTCCCGTGGTGTTTGGGTTAGTCGGTTGGATGCTCGGTTGTGGTTTGGGCTTTGGCAAAGTGTTGGTTTGATGTGTGTTTCCTTTGGGATTCGAGCCCGAGCCTTTAGTGTTGCTTTGGGAGTTGGATTTAAGTGAGTTTGATTTATTGGAAAAGGTTGCTTCAGTCGGGTCTCGAAGGAGGAAGCCGGGAAATGGGATTTTGAGGTTTTAAGTGGATAAGGATGGAAAATGGAAATAAAATCCCATTTTTCCCTTTTTTTTTCCCATTTTCCTTTTTATTTCTTTTATTTCTTTTATTTTTCCCCAAAATCAATTTTCTCTCTCTCTCTCTCCCCGAGCCCCCACCTTGCCCGACCAAATTTCCACCGCCTCAAAGACGCTGTCGCCGCTGCCGCGACGCACCAGCCGCGCGCACTGCATCGCGCGGCGCGGCAGCGAAGACGAGCCTTCGCCGTCCTCCGCGCCCGCGTCGCGCGTGTCCTCACGCCAGATCGCGAGCCTAGGTCCGAAGTCGCTCGTCCCACCGTGTCGCGTCCCTCAGCAGCGCGCGTCTTGGCGCCGCTCGCCTGCTTTGCTCGCCGCTAGCGTTCGCGGCCCGCTCTCCCAACCCGTGCCAGCGCGCCCAGCGCGCCGTGTGTCTGCGCAGCCCAGTTTAAACTTGCGCCCGGCTGGTGCCTAGCCGTCTTAGCCCGGCAAATGCCTGTGTCACAGTCGTCACCTGCTCGTGAGTAGCTCCCGAGCTGAGCCTTGTTTGTTTTATTATATTTGGGCCTTTTGATTTTAATTATTGTTGTTTTTGTTAGGTTCTCGCTTCGGTAGCTCGGGTTCGATCGCAGCTTAGGTTTCTTGTGTTTAGAGGTTCTTCCGGCTGGTAAGGATTTCTTCACCGGAGTTGTGTGGACCTGCGATATATTATGCGATTGCTTGATTGTATGTTTGTTTGTGTTTATTGACATGTTTGGTGATAAGTGCTCTAAATCGAATTCCCGATTAGCATGACTTTCCCGTTAATTCTCATGTTAATCCATGCTAGGTTGTTCCTTTCTCGCATGCTCGTATCTGCTCCTTGCTTCGTAGTATCATGCTAGGCTCGTTGTATTCTTTTTGAGCACGTATTGGATTTTATGGAATTGTTTGCTTTGCTTGCTAGGCGGTTAGAAGTGCGGTAGATAGCATCATCCGGTAGGGTGCATAAAGAACCTTGCATCCATGGCGGGGGCGTCGAGCAAGTCATTCCGTCCCGGACCCGTGAGGGATTAGCTAACCCAAGCGGTAGGCCCTCGCAATCTTGGGTGAGGGTGGCAGATCGTTAAATGCCCCAACCGTCGGGATGATGACTTGGCATTGCCTCGCCCCGGCGATCGGCACGTCCTCGGCGTGTTCGGCCGTAGCCCCCGATTGCCACTGTTAAGGTAAGGGCGGCTTCAGTGTAAGCCTACCATGACCCGCTTCTTAGCCTCGGTGTGTGGTGGTTCAGGTGACATAGTTTACGTGTCCGTGTCTCACACCCCTATGTCGGTGACACCGATCCAAAGATTTAGTTAGGCGTGGTGACCGGACATGGGCGGCTTTGCCTCTGGACCCGGCACCCCATGGTTCTGCAGTGAGCACGCGGTGCATGTTTACGCTCATTACAAACACGCCGACCGGAGAGCTCCTCGGGATCTTGAGCTAGTGTACCTTTCGTCGACGATGAGTCGCCGAGGCGGGACTTGTTTCTCGTATAGGGCGACTTGTGTGATGTGTTGTGTGGTGAGTTGTTTTCCGGACTAAGACCCCGAGTTGGCATCCGAGGCCCAAGTGTGGGCTAAGCTATGTGCTCTATTCTGTGTTTATATTCATAGCTCGCATATCTTTACGCTAGATGACCATGTGTATCGTATTGTACCCCTGGTTGGGGATTTCTTACTGAGTAATTCGTTACTCACCCTTACTTATCTTTCAAGAAACCATGGCGCGAGGCGGATGGTCGGAGGAGGAGCTGTGATCATGGAAACCCGTTGTTCAACTCTCGAGATTTATGTTTATGATTTAAATGTCCTCTCTGATGCATGTAGTTGGGCACGAAGCCCTAGGGTGTTTTCTCAATGTATTTCCTGGATTCTAGCATTGTTGTAAAGTTTGTATGTTTTAAATAAATCTCTGATCGTAGTATGTTTGGAAATGTATTTGTCTTGGAACAGTGCTTGGAAACAGGGACGTGTTTCAGAATTTATGTTGATTTTTAAATGGATGTTTTCATGTTTTAGTTTTTACTTAGAATCCAAACACCATCTTGCAAATTTTCTCAGATTTGAATGCATGCATTGAGGTGACGGCCTATTTAGAACCCCATTCGGGTCGGTCGTTCTGATTGGTATCGAGCTCGAGTCATAGATTCTGTGAGACCCGACCTTTTTGTTGTAGGTCGTTTTTTCCATGATCACCAAGACTCGGCGGTCATCAGTACGCCTAAGTTTACTATTTGTTGTTGAAAAAGGGTTAAGAATTTACAATACCGTCATCTTGTGTGTGCCTTGTGTAGTGTTGTGGAGCGGAGACGAGCGGTGTTGACGACTCGTTGTTGGTTTGGGTTTAGAGCGCCATCATGCCAACTTCCCGCAGTGTGTGATATATGTTGTGGCTTGTTGTGGTATCCAGGTAGGTTCGGATGCCTTGGGACATCGTCCCCGTGGGAGGCAGAGCTTGGACTCCCGTAGGCCAATTGTGGCCCAGATGTTGGTTTTCCCCTAGTGAGAGGGTGGAGGTGCTTTGCCTTGGAGTGCCACTCCAAGAGAGGAGTTAGCTATGGTCAGGCTTATGTGGATGTTTGTGGAGCAGGTCCCCGTGTGGACCAGCCTGGGCAGCTCAAGTGTTGATCTTGAGCCTTGTTAGATTATTTGGTTGCCCAGTGAGTAGCTGCAGAGTTGGCAGCCTTCGAGGAGATTGTTGTGGCATTTTTGTGCTCCTTTAAAGTGTTGTTGTTTGCAGCCAGATGAAGTCGGAACCACAGAGTTAAGGGTGCAATGAGCGATGTTCCCTTTGGATTGGATCCGTTGGTGTTTTCCTCAGATGTTTGGTAGAGTTGAGCACTCTTCTTTTGGTGAGCTCTTAGAGTGGAGCTAGCTGCTGCATGTTGAGAGAGCCGGCCAGAGCTTTGTTGAGTATCATGAGGAGATGCTAGTGTAGGCTGTGAGCCTTCGGTTTGATGAGATGCCATAGGCATGGTTTTTGAGTGGAGCCCTTGTATGCTTAGCCAGAGTTCGTGTCACTTGAGGTTGTGACCTTGTTGGCCCCATTGGTAGTAAGATGTGGTTTTGGTAGTAGTGGCACTTGAGGTGCATTGGTTGGTGTGCCGTTTTGGCACTAAGTCTGGTTGAGGCTTGAGTTTGGCTTGGGCATAGCAGTTGGTTCTATGCCGTTCGGAGTTTAGTGCACTCCTTTAGCCTTGGATCCGTTTATGGCAGTTGCACGTGTTTAGGTCGTGGTAGAGGCTTGGTATAAAGTAAGTTCGGTTTGGCATTGTTATGCTTTGGTAGAGCAAGGTTGCCTCAGCTTCGAGTATCGTGTGGAGATGGAACTTTTGGGTGTTCCTTGGATTGTTTGTATCGCTGCCAGGAGTTAGCGTTGCTTTTTGGAAAAGCGCTTGTTAGTCTTGGATCTCTAAAGGAAGGTTGGGAGTTTTGCACACAAGTGTGTTTTGTGTGGTTCGTTCCGTGGCGAGAGTTTCAGATCCATGTAGGGTTTGCTTTGGAGATCTAGTGCTCAGTTTCTGGAGAAGTTGAACTCCAGGTGGATGTTGTAAGGCTTTAGTCGAGGTGGTAAGGATACCGTGCTCGTGGTATCAGGTTGTTGCTTAGGCAAGATTTGTTAAGTTGGGCCTAAGCTTGGTTGGCGGATCTTCTTGTTGATCGTTGGTTGGAGTTCAGTTGGAAACTGATCAAGAGCGGTGGTAGCTAAGCCGCGTGGTTTCTGATCGTCATGGCTAAGAGAGTTGTTCGGATCCTTCCTTGGGTAGAAGTTATGTTGTGGCCGATGCTTTGAGTAGGAGGATGACACATTCTCGTAGCGCGCGGGGTCCTCTAGGTTCCCAAGGAGTTGGAGTTGGCCACATGGTTGGGATGCTTTGAAATTGGAGTTGTTTGTTCGAGCGGTTGTCCATTAGATCGTATGCCTGGCAGTGTGTGTCGAGGTTGTTGCCTGAGAACCCTAGGTTATGGAGAGCCTCTCGAGCTCTGTCGAGCCCAACTAGTGAGTTTCAGTTGGCTAGCTAGAGGCGTGTAGTTTGTAGCCTCGGTGAAGTTGCTAGCAGTCTTGGTAGACTAGCAAGCCAGTGTTTGTTTGGAGTAAAGTCCGGATTGGTTCCGGTGTGGTGTCGACCAAGGTGTGGATTGGAGTTGCTAGAGGTTAGTTTTGCTCGTGGGGCGAGTGGTTTGTGCCTTGTTGGTTTTGTTCCTGTTTCAAGATGTTGAGTTGCCCCGTTTGGCATTTGGAGGTTCAGTCCGTGGTGGACCCCTGTTGTTGCCCCGCGAGATTAGATGTTATTGCTCTAGTGGAGCAAGACAGTGAGCGTATGTAGAGCTCTCTGTCCTTCCGGTTGTCCGCTTGTAAGAGCCGTTTCTTTGGGGAATTGTCACCTTACTCCCGGTTTTGGAGTTGATGGCGAGGTGTTAGCAAGAAGGAAAAGTTTGTTGGCTGCTTGGAAGCAGTTGTTTGTCCAGTTAAGCGGATTCTTGGATGGTGTTCTAGAGGCTGCAGTAAGGGTTGTTCTGCCTCTTGTGAGTGTTTGGCCAAGATTTGGTTCTTTTGTTGTTTCGAGAGCTAGTTCGGTTCTAGCTGGAGGGCGTTGCCCTGAGGTCTTGTTCCTAGTCAGAAAGTTTTGGGAGTTGACCCCTCCCTCGACAGTTGAGCAAGTGCTGTTTGTTTCGGATTGGTGGTCCGATTGGTTGAGATTTCTGTTAGTGTTGCTTCCAAGAGAGTTGGTTGTCTTTGTTGCTTTGGGTTTGAGCAAGTCGGCGAGCGTGTGTGGAGTTCGCCGCCTTCGAGTTTGCTTCTTTGGGAAAATCGTTTCCCGTTTGGCGAGAGTCGGCTTAGCTCCCGAGTTGTGTAGTTAGTCGAGTAGCGCAAATGGCACCAATGAGAGGGTCCTCGCCGTGTTGTTAGCAAGCAAGAGTTGTTTGTTCCCGCAAGGGCGAGGCCACCAAGAAGAGTTGAGTTGTTCGGCAAGTCGTTGGTTTTTTTGGGGATTGAAAGATTTCTTTTCCCTAGCCTCTGTGGTGGTTGAGTTGCTCCTTGGATGCCACCTCGAGTGTTAGCTTGCGGGTAGTCTTGCGGATTCGTGTGGCTCAGGATCCGTAAGCTTGGAGGTTGTCGTCATCCGTTTTCCTTGTGAGGTTTCGGGAGTGGAGCTTCTGGTTGGAAGTTGAGTTAGGCCTAAGCTTAAAGGAGAAGTCCTTTGAGTAGCCAGTTGGACTTAAGAGTTGAGTGGTAGCTTGGAGGCGAGCTTTGCTCGCGATGAGCTTGAGTTGAGTTCTGTTGAGCAATTCCTTCTCGGGCTTTGCTTCTTGTTGTTGTGCTTTCGCAGTTGGCGTTAGCTGAGCCTCAGTTGAGAGAGTTGGCTCAGAGGTGCCGTGGCATTGGTTGGTTAGCCTTTGGGCTGTTCTCCTCAAGCTGTTGTGTTGCTGGTAGCCCTATGAGGGTTTGGTCCTTGCTGCCGAAATTTCCATGAGAGGAGCGTTGGTTGTTTCCTTGCCTGGCAATGTTCTCTTTGGCCTGTTGCTAGTAGGTTTTCATGGAAAAGTTTGCGCTCGGCCGTTGAGGAGCTCTAGTTTGTTGGTTTGGCAGAGTGGAGCCTGTGCTTGGCTCTAGTCTTTTAGAGGTGGCCGTAGCTGAAGTTTCAGCTGGTGTGGGTGTTGTTAGCCGTCGGGTGTACTAGGATGGTGCCCCTTGCCTTTGGATCGGCGTATCTCTCCTTAAGATGATTGCTTAAGTGTTGTGGTCGTGTTCTAGTTGGAGAAGTTTGTCTTTTTGGATCAGTCGCCAGTTGGTGGTTCGCTTGTATCTCGTTAAGGCTGTAGTCAAGGTTTGTTGGTCTCTTGTGAAGTAAGAGTAGGCCGTTTAGTTTTGGAATCTGGAAGGTTCTGTTGTGGGCATTCAGAAAAGTTACGCCAGTGCGTGGCGTTGAGTTTTGAAGCTTGTGCCCAGTCTGCGAGTTTGCTGAGAGTAACACCATTGAGAGGCGTTTCGTGTTGGATTAGTAGGGTTTAGATTGAGCCCCTGGTTTGTAGGCCTTTTGAGATCCTTGAGCGGATCGGAGCAGTGGCCTTTTGGTTAGCTTTGCCCAGTCTTTGTTGAGCTAGTCTTTGGCGGTCTGGATGGCATTGTGGCCTTGAGTTTTTGAGAACCCAAGAGGGTTTGGTTTTCGAAGAAGGTTGGTGTTGTTTTAGCCGAGAAGTTCGGTTGGTTTGGTTTCAGTGCAGTTTTCCTGGAGCTGTTTCGTCTTAGGACTTTCGAGGACGAAAGTCTTCTAAGGAGGGAGTATTGTAACGGCCCAGTTTTCTTTCCCGGTTCTCGAGGAGCTTCCGGTTCAGATTCAGTGGTTCGGTTGGGCCGTTAGAGCTGTTTGGACCCTTAGGGGCATTTTGGTCTTTTGGCTCTCCGTGCAGGATTTGTGGTTTTTCAGGCTTCGAGGTAGCTCCTGCCTTTGTCGAGGCTTGTTTGTTGGTGGCCGCGAGTCCCGTGGTGTTTGGGTTAGTCGGTTGGATGCTCGGTTGTGGTTTGGGCTTTGGCAAAGTGTTGGTTTGATGTGTGTTTCCTTTGGGATTCGAGCCCGAGCCTTTAGTGTTGCTTTGGGAGTTGGATTTAAGTGAGTTTGATTTATTGGAAAAGGTTGCTTCAGTCGGGTCTCGAAGGAGGAAGCCGGGAAATGGGATTTTGAGGTTTTAAGTGGATAAGGATGGAAAATGGAATTAAAATCCAATTTTTCCCTTTTTTTTCCCATTTTCCTTTTTATTTCTTTTTTTTCTTTTATTTTTCCCCAAAATCAATTTTCTCTCTCTCTCTCTCTCTCTCTCTCTCTCTCTCTCCCCGAGCCCCCACCTTGCCCGACCAAACCGCCCCACAAAGACGTCGCTGCCGCTCGCCGCGCCAGCCCAGCCTTGAACCGCCCGCGCACTGCACGAGCCGCGTCTGCGGCAGCGAAGACGAGCGCTTCGCCGTCTGCGTCGCGCGCGTCCGCGCCCTCGTCGCGTGTCCTCGCGCGCGATCGCGAGCCTAGGTCCGAAGTCGCTCGTCCCACCCGTGTCGCGTCCTCAGTAGCTCGTCGTCGCGCGCGCGCGCCTCGCCTGCTTTGCTTTCGCCGCGCGTTAGCGCGCCACCTCTCGCCAGCCGTGCCCAGTAGCGCCCAGCGCCGTGTCAGCGCCGCAGCCCATACAGCGTGCCCAGCGCCAGCGCGCGTGTCTGCAACCCAGTAGCGCCCGACTTGCCCCAATTTCTTTGCCTAGCCGTCTGGCCCGGCCGTTCGCGTGTCGGTAGTGCCTCGTGAGTTGCTCCCGAAATGAGTCTTGTTTGTTTTATTATATTTGGGCCTTTTGATTTTAATTATTGTTGTTTTTGTTAGGTTCTCGCTTCGGTAGCTCGGGTTCGATCGCGACTTAGGTTTCTTGTGTTTAGAGGTCTTCCCGCCGTGTAAGGATTTCTTCTGGAGTTGTGTGGACCTGCGATATATTATGCGATTCTTGATTGTATGTTTGTTTGTGTTTATTGACATGTTTGGTGATAAGTGCTCTAAAGCGAACTCCCGATTAGCATGACTTTCTGGTTAATTCTCATGTTAATCCATGCTAGGTTGTTCCTTTCTCGCATGCTCGTATCTGCTCTTGCTTCGTAGTATCATGCTAGGCTCGTTGTATTCTTTTTGAGCACGTATTGGATTTTATGGAATTGTTTGCTGTTTGCTAGGGCAGGTTAGAAGTGCAGGTAGATAGCATCATCCGGGCCGGGTGCATAAAGAACCTTGCATCCATGGCAGGGACGTCGAGCAAGTCATTCCGTCCCTGGACCCGAGAGGATTAGCTAACCCAAGCGGTAGGCCCCGCAATCTTGGGTGAGGTGGCGCAGATCGTTAAATGCCCCAACCGTCGGGATGATGACTTGGCATTGCCTCGTCCGGCAATCGGCACGTCCTCGTGTGTTCGGCCGTAGCCCCCGATTGCCACTGTTAAGGTAAGGGCGGCTTCCTGGTGTAAGCCTACCATGACCCGTTTCCTTAGCCTCAGGTGTGGTGGTTCAGGCTGACATAGTTTACGTGTCCAGGTCTCACACCCCTATGTCAGTGACACCGATCCAAAGATTTAGTTAGGCGTGGTAACTGGACATGGGCACTTGCCTCTGGACCCGACACCCCCCATGGTGCTGCGAGTACGCACGCGGTGCATGCTTACGCTCATTACAATGGCGCCAGCCGGAGAGCTTCTCGGGATCTTGAGCTAGTGTACCTTTCGTCGATGATGTCGTCGAGAGGCGGGGACTTGTTTCTTGTATAGGGCGACTTGTGTGATGTGTTGTGTGGTGAGTTGTTTTCCGGACTAAGACCCTGAGTTGGCATCCGAGGCCCAAGTGTGGGCTAAGCTATGTGCTCTATTCTGTGTTTATATTCATAGCTCGCATATCTTTCTGCTAGATGACCATGTGTATCGTATTGTACCCCGGTTGGGGATTCTTCTTGAGTAATTCGTTACTCACCCTTACTTATCTTTCAGAAACCATGGCGCGAGGCGGGATGGTGGAGGAGGAGGCGTGATCATGGAAACCCGTTGTTCAACTCTGAGATTTATGTTTATGATTTAAATGTCCTATGAATGCATGTAGTTGGGCACGGAGCCCTAGGGTGTTTTCTGAATGTATTTCCGGATTCTAGCATTGTTGTAAAGTTTGTATGTTTTAAATAAATCTCTGATCAGAGTATGTTTGGAAATGTATTTGTCTTGGAACAGTGCTTGGAAACAGGGGGATGAGTTTCGAGAATTTATGTTGATTTTTAAATGGATGTTTTCATGTTTTAGTTTTTACTTAGAATCCAAACACCATCTTGCAAATTTTCTGTAGATTTGAATGCATGCATTGAGGTGACGGCCTATTTAGAACCCCATTCGGGTCGGGTCGTTACATGCTCAATAAGAATACAACGAGCATAGCATGATACTACGAAGCAAGGAACAGATACGAGCATGCCAGAAAGGAACAACCTAGCATGGATTAACATGAGAATTAATCAGGAAAATCATGCTAATCGGGAATTTAGAATAGAATACCTAGCTACACATGTCCATAAACACAAACAAGCAATCAATCAGCAATCACATATAATATCGCAGGGTCCACACAACTACGGTAAGAAATCCTTACCTTGGTCGGGGACGAATTGACACGAAAATCTAAGTGGCGAGCGAACCCGAACTAGCTATCGAGAACCTATCAATCACAACAAAAATCACACAATAGGCCTAAATATAATAAAATAAACAAGGCTCAGCTCGGGAGCAACTCACGAGGCGCGACGAACGCACGAACGAGCCGATTGCACGAATGGGGCAGCAAAGGGGCTGGCTGGGCGTGCTGGGGCGCAGGAATGGGCGCGTGGGCGCGCGCGAGGGCGCTGGCTGCGCGCGGCGGGCGCGCGGACGATGTAGGGGTGTGCGGCTAGGCTCGGCTGGGCGCTGGCGATGCGACGTGACACGGAGGTGGCGAGGCGAGGCCGCGTGCACGGTCGGTGTCTTGGCGAGGCTCGTGGTGGTGGGCGCTTCACGCCGCGCGAGCTCGACGAACATGGGCGAACAGGGGTGAACAGAGCATTGGAGAAAACGAGCTCGATTCCGGGCTATTGGGGAAGATTCGACGCGCGATTTGTTGCTGGACCACTTCCCCTACACTAGCTGCACAAAAACCACACGAATCTCCTCACTCCTACGGCCGGCAGAACGAAATCGGAACCAGGGGGAAAGAAATCGGATTTTTGAAGGAAAGGAAGAAGAAGAAGCTTACCTGCTGCTCGGGAATGGAAATCGACTTCGAATTGGAGAAGAAGCTCGGTCGAATTAGAGCTGGAGAAGGGAGAATTCGCAAGGGAATCGCTGGTCGGTCGAAGGGAATTCACGAAGAAGAAGAAGAAGAAATGGGGAAGGAACTCGGGCAATTTTGGCTTTTAAAATAAAACGCACGAAGACAGGCTTATATACAAGATCGCGCGCGAACATTAACAAACACGCCCAGTGGCTCGATTGGCAGCGACCCTTGTCTAGCTTGCAATGCGACCCTAGCTCAAATCTCACTCGACGCGCTATTTAATTCCCTATTTATTTTTACATTCTTCCAAGCCCAAATGTCTTCACCAAACTTCCCGATCCCATTCAAATCGTCTCATAATTTTTCCGGAAATTAGCAAAGACATAACCAGCCCTGCCGGCCCGACCAAATTACCAAAATGCCCCTGGGCAACCCGGGAAGACCGGGATGAAATTTCCAGGCCGTTACAGCGGCGGAGAAGAGAGAAAGATGCGGAGAAGTGACGCGACGGCGGAGAAGGGAGAAAAGAGGCAAAAAGGGAAAGAGAGGAAAGAAAAAGAGGGGAAGAAGAAAAGGTTTCGTGGATTTTTAAATAGAACCTTAGCTGACGGTTTTAGGAACGTCGGTTATTATTTTAGAAAAAGCGGGGAAAAAAGTAATTTTAGGAGGGAAAATAAAAACTTGGAAACGTCGGCTAAGAATATGTTTAAGCGACATTTTTTAACAGACGTCGCTTAAAATGAGGTTTAACCGACGTTTTAAAAACTTTCGGTTAAACCAAATTTAGCCAACTTTTCTTACCCGACGATAAAAAAACGTCGATCAACCCCTTTTTTTTCTTGAAGTGGAGGTTTTTACACATTAAAAATTATTGTATTTTTTATTTGAATTCTTTACTATTTTATGGTTGTTGACTTTTTATTCTGTACCCAAGAGAAATAATAATTGAGCTTTTAATTAATTGTTTATTTTAAAGCAGTTGATCAAATGCAGCCCATAAATCAGTTGCAAGCAGAAAAACAGAATTCAGTTGTTTACAACTTTGTCTCAACAAATATCTAACAGCTCATTCTTTTCAATTTCAATTACCTAATTGAAGTCTTTCAAAGTGAAGCTAAGCAAGTAATTCAGTTATGAAAGGGCTCTAACCTCCTATTCAGTTGTTTCAGTTCAAACTAATAAAACTGTTCCAACAGAGCAACTACAAAAGGCATCTCAGCATACAAGAAGAAAAACACACATCAAAACCCTAGCTCTATCATATAAATATGTGGCTCTATAGTTCATTTGAGTAATTGGAAAAATCTTAAGAAAGAGAGAAAAAGGAGTGTGTGTTTTGTATTCTTGTGCTTGTGCTGATGTATTTTGTAAAGCAAAACAAGAGTGAATGAATTGTCTTACCACAGTGTAGTAGGCCAGAGATTGCCTAACCACTTAAGCCTTGTGTGTTTCTTCTCTATCTCTTTTCTCTTCTACTTTAAGTCTTTGCTTCATTCTTCTCTTTTCTGGTTGAGATAGTTCCTGTTGTGAGAAAGTTAAAAAGCTTGAAGATCACACTAGTAATGTTTCAGAAAAGTTTTAGTTTGCATGTACCTTTGCCATGAACAAGTAAGTAGTTCTTCCTTTAATCTTCAATTTCTGCTCTTCGAATATGCCTCTGTCTATCGTTTTTGGTCAGATTAGAAATTGAAGACAAGTTAGAATATACGTTCTTAGAATCAATGTACAAAGATCTGAAATCAAGATAGAAAAAGGAGAAGAAGACTTAGCTCTTCACATTGGCTGGTTGCATTCGAAGATCGATATTCAATCTTCAATCTTCAATCTTCAATCTTCACGGTTACACAGCAGAGAAATCTCTAATGGTCAGAGCTTCGTCGCCTTCACAAATTAGCTTCAGAAATGAAAGAACAAAGAAGAAGGTAGGGTTTCTTCTTTCTTTTGTCAAAAGCATTCTGTGTGGTGGCCAGCTACATGAATTCTAAAATGCACTTTTGGGCTTAGCTATCTTTTGGGTCTGGGAACAATTTGGGTTGAAATGGTAAAAGGAAATTTATGTTGGTTTGTTTCATGTTCCTACGGTTTACCCTCAAACATGTATTAATTCCACTTATGGTTTTTTTTTTAATACAAACATTTCATGGTCTCTCGTTACAATATATATATAAAAAAGATTTTATCCCAAAAATCACACACGCATCTTATTAAGATGGTGAGAGTTTCTTGTATGAACCATTTTATTTTTAATATTTCATTTTTATAATTTAAACATTCAACAACTATTTTATCCTATGTTTTTTCTTACTTGAATATCTACATCTTACCTATAATTTTAGAAAACAAGCCAAAATTTGGAAAAAATAGAGAATATGCTTCCAAAATCTTTTTTTTTGTTATTTTTAAAACAAGCTAGGTAATATCTAGTTTTTGTTTTTAAAATTTGGATAACATTCACATACTTTCTTAAATAAATATAGATACATTGTGGGAAAGATTGAACACTTGGTAGGAAATTTGAGTAAAAATAAGTTTAAATTTCAAAAATTAAAAAGAAAAAACTAAATGATTATCAAAGGAGGACTTAGAAAATAATTTTTAAAATCTTGTTTTCGTTATTTGAAACTTTAACTAATAATTCAAAAGGTTCATACATTCATCTTTCCAACCAGGAGCGTTTTTTAATAGATATTACCATTCGATATCATAATTCAATAGTACATGTTCAAACATTATTGGATTACAACAGTTGAAAAGGATGACAATGTTATACCCTATATTCTTCCATTGAAGGGTTTGAACATAATAAGAAATCTCTCTCCGCCATTAATGGCTTACTTTCTAAGCTGAAAGAGTACCCTTATTGATCACAAATTCTAGTGTTTGAGGAAACTCTTGAACCAATGAGCTGAGTTTTTAGGGTATCTTTTCATTCCATCGTTAAAATCAACAAAGTTGAGGCCAAATCTAATCGTATATCCACTTGTCCATTCAAAGGCATCCAGCAACGACCAAGTAAAATATCCTTTCACTCTCACGCCATCCCTTCAAAATTTTGCATCATATATTTATATTATTTGTTAGGGAGAGTAAAAAAGATGATAATCTAAGATAGAAATGTGTTGAAAGACTTACTCAATTGCTTTTTGTACGAAATAGAGATGAGCTTTATGGTAATCGATTCTAATGTTGTCTGCAAGTGCTTCCTTTAGAGGAAGAGTGGCATTGTTGAGTTCATTAACTCCTACGATCAAAACCAATCATGTATAAACTTTGTTGATTAATAAAGACATGTCATGACACAAAACGAATATCGACAAACAAAGAATAAAAATTAATAAAAAATAACTAATAAAATTTACATATATTCGTTAATGATGGGTTAACTATGTCTATAGGTAGAGAGATCAAAGAAAGTTTTTCATTGAAGAAATAAAAATTATATTTTAAAAAATATATTTAGTACGCATAAGAGTTTTAAAAGAATTTAGAGTTTAGGGTTATTGCTTAATAAGGGTTTTGAGAACTTAATGAGCACGTCAACAAAAACAATATTTGAGTGACATCAATGTATATCCAATGATCAAGAGTAGAATTCTACTCTTAATAAAGTATAGAATTCAAAAAACTAAGAAAAAAAAAACTAGTGGATATCAATTCAGTTCATAGAAAAAAATAGTTGACTACTTGAAAATAGATTCTATGATCTGAGATTTGTTTTTGCACATGAAGAAGTTTAAGCGGAATCATTAAAAAAAAACTATAATTGTTTCATGTGACGTACCATTCTCCGTGATATAGATGAGAGGATCGTTGTACTTTGCTTTTATATGCAAAAGCAAATCATGAATGCCTCTGGGGTAAACTGCAATCCAAGAGGAACCTGGGATCGGACCGATAGGAACACGGTTGCGCTCGATCAAGGGTTTGGCACAAATGTCAGAGAAGTAGGTCTCGCGGTTAGCTTTGGGAGGCGGTGTATATTTGGCATAATCGGTAGTGTAGTAGTTTAATCCAAGAAAATCAAGTGACCCTTTCACCATCTCAGATTGCTTTTTAGTGAATTTTGGTATTCTCTTCCTAACAAGGGATCTCATTATCTTTGGATAATCTCCAAATGTCAATGGATCCATGAACCTGCATTTTGGAACAATTTCAATGTTCAATCTCTTCATCATTCTTTGATAACCATTTTATTTTTTTATTTTTAATAATATTTAGTTTTTGTTTTAAAAATAAAAATCTTATATGTTTGATAACTTATTTGAGTTTTATGTTTTAAAAATTAAAAACTAAAAAGCATGTTTAGTAACCATTTTTGTTTTAAATTGCACATTTTATTTGGATTTTATTTTTAGTTTTTACTTTTTATTCTTAATTTTTCATGTTTTTTAAAAACAAAAACTTATTTTAAAAGCTACCTCTTTTAGTTTTTGAATTCTTTTAATATTTTAAAAATGTTTTTAAAATTTTAAAAAACAAAAATTAAAATTGGCTATCAAATCAACTTATTTTTAAAAAGTTAAAAATAAAAATAGAAAACTAAAAACGAAATAGTTACCAACCATGGTTTTCGGATTTAAGTTTTCAAGTTTATATTCTTAATGTAATTTCGCCAAAAAACCTTATCATGTTCTTAAGATGTTTTGGAAATGGCCCATCCTATGTCAAAATATTTTTGCGTTTTTTCCAAACTTTAAAAGAAGATTGAAAGGTATTACCGCACTATAGTGACAAAAAATTAACATGCATTATATGTTTGAACTCTGTGTTATATTATTTCCTCTTATTAGTGATATAATTTAATTTTTCATATTTCCATTATTCTTTTAAATTCATGGGTTATTGGATTTTTGAGTTATGTAATATTTTTATGAGTTGTGAAGGATGAAAAAAAATATTTTTTTTTGGAGGATAGAATAAAACTACAATCGAAGTGAAATGAAAATAATTAAGAAAGAAAAGTACTTACCAACCAAGCATAAAATCAAGAGCTCTATTTGCAGCATTGCGTTGTTTTCTTGCCTTTGAAATTGGAATAATCCAATTAGATACTAGGGTTATTCCTATCATTCCCTTTTGTGATTTCTGCAAATTCAATTTCAGATTTACATAATTTGAAATTTAAATAGTCATAATAATAATTCCAACCAAGTATAAGAAACATCTTGTCACCCACACTTGAAAGCTCTAACAATAGTTCTTACAATATTACTTTATATACCTTACCTTCCTCAAATTTGAATTTCATTGGATTAAATTACAAATTATCTTTTGTTTACAAGAAAATTAGAAGTGAGTCCTTGCAGTCTTGATTGTTATTAATGATTTAAGCATGTAGGAATTAGCTATTCATATATAAAGGGATTTTTTTTTTGTATTTTTCTAACTATGTAGTGAGAGTTAAATAGTTGATTGCATAAAAATAGTTGCTAATTTCCCAAAACTGCATTAAAATTGTGAGTTTCCAACCAAATTTTCATCAAATCAGCTACTTTTTAATTTTATCTCAAGTGTTCGAGCTAGTTTGTGTCTAGTTGACCATTTTCACGAGATAAATCGCCTGACTTATGGTTAGAAAATTAATTACTAAGCATTCAACCATCATATATTGAATCCATAATATTTTGATACTCCATAACTCTTTTAACCACTAGGCTAAACCATTATAGATTTCTTTTCAAATCAGCTACTTAATCCACACCCGCAACAAAATATAAAAGACCACCTCATTGAGATACAATTTAGAGCTAACTACCACATATTTAATCTATCACCAATTATAAACATTAAAAATTAGTCATAAGATTTTATTAAATCATGAGAACTAAATGGTAACCCTTTCAAAACCATAAAGACGAAATCCTTACATCTACCATATCAACAAACGACTCATATTATTTAGTAATTAGTTCACAAAACGGTCACGAGTGAATGATATCTAAAAATCTATATGTCTACCTTGAGCTCGAACTTATAAACATAGTGTAATTGAAATTTTCTTCCATGTTGAAATTTTGTCTTTCATGTTTAGTTCAAAAATGAAAAGGAAATTAAATTAATATAGAGAAATATGAAGATAAATTGGACCTGATATTTGTGTCGATAAAGCTTGACTGCAGCAGCATGGGCTAGAATTTGATAATGAGTAACAATATATGGCTCAGTAGAAGCATTCACACCACAACAATTATTTGGAGCAAATACGTTGGGAGCAATGCTATAAGCCCATGGCTCGTTTAATGTGACCCAATGCTTTACTCTATCTCCAAACTCTTTGAAGCAAATCTCAGCATACTCCTTAAAATCATCCCTTTTGCATTCAAATACCACTAGTTAATTGTGATTTTGCATTAAATATTCATGTATCAATATATTAGTATGATATTGTTTATTTTGGATGTAAGTTTTGATAATTTTGCTTTTGATTTTATTCAAGGGGTCTCGAACTAATGGAGATAGAGTTTCTAAGTTATATATAGTCTTCTTCTTATCTAGTCGATGTGGAATTTTGGTCGCATTTCAATTATCTTCCTATCGAACAAAATACTAACTATATCTCTTTTTATAAAGTCATCCCTTTAAATTATGCTTGATGGCAAATTAACTAACTACACCACAAATTTTACTATGACTAATTATGATTATGTTATAGAGAGTCACAACTTTTTTATTGGTTTATTCTCAACAATTAAGTTTGGGACATGGTTCTGATATCACATGATTTTTCTTTTGCCATTTGGTAGGAACTTGACAATTTGAATCTTATCATTTGAATAACAAGAGCAATAACTAAATCAGTATAAATGTGTTTTTTTTATAGAATATAGGGCACGCTAATAAAATAAAATAGAAATGTAAACTTACACAATATTAGGGCTCAAGAAACCACCATATTCATCTTGTAAGGCTTGGGGAAGATCGAAATGGAGGAGTGTAACAAAAGGCTTTATTCCTACCCATTTCATAGCATACAATAAGTCCAAATAAGAGAGTACATTATAAAATAATAATAATAATAATAATAATAATAATAATAATAATAAATTGTTAGAGAAACCACTTTTAAATGCAATTATCCCTTACCAATTAAATAAAAAATGGAAATGGTCTGTAGAAAGATAATATAATTAAAAAAAAAACTATTTTTGAGAAAAAAAAAGGAAAAAGAAAATAAAAACTTTGTCCAGACTTTTTCCTAGCATTTGATTGTTTTGTTTTTAAATAAAGGTTAGTTAATTAAGTACACTTATTCATGTTCAATAATCTTAGCCACTAGCTTTTAAATATTAATGTTAACAAAAAGATAATGCAATTCGATTAGTTATTAACTACTACCAAATGAGTCAGTGATACAATGATTTTATTGTTTGATTGTAAATCAATTCAATACTAGCATAATAGGTTCCGATTCTCAAAAAAAAAAAAAAAAATCTCCTTTATATATATCTATTGTTATGTTGTAATTGGTGTGGCACTACCTTCCTTTACCACAATTCTCTATAATGAAATCTTAACACTTCAATGGAGTTTTCCTTCTTATTCTTCAACCCTCATTCATTCAATAATCTACCAGATAAAACAAAACATATACATATTCGAGTAATTGAGGCTTACCTAAGGTAATAACTAACGAGTAATATACATATACTAAAATTCATTTGATCTAGAAAAAGATTAAAATTTAGTATATATACTTTAATTTAGTTTGTCAATGGCTATTTTTTAAAATTTTAAAAGTTACAAGAACTAAATTCAAATTTGGTTTAAGCTAAATTGATAATTTAATCAATAATGGGTAATGACCTTTGGTTAGTAGCTCATTAATAAGGTTGTTGTAGTATTGAATTCCTTTCTGGTTTACTCCTCCACTTATTTTTCCTTCTGTCAAAAAAGAAAACAAGAATTGGTTAGTGAGATTGAGATACTAATCGATGGAAAATTTTAAATGCAACAAATTTGATGTATACACTCAACTCAATAGCACACATCTAATGTCTTTCTTTATAAGTATTAGATCACCACTAAACTTTGAAAGCATAAATTATAAATCAACCAAAATTAAATTTAATCACATTGTATCACAAATTAATATATATATTTTCAATTTATTTAAAGGCCCTAGAATAAATATTTGAGTGTTTGCTTCTTTGAATTTAGAATTGAGGGATGATGCCTTGTCTAAGCAACTTATATAACCAATAGATTACTAGCAATAGACCATCAACTCACTCTTTTAGAGTGATTTACTGCTCTTAAACTTCAATATCAATTTGCTTAATTAAAACATTTATTTCTCTTTGTTATCCACATGTTACACCATACAGTAGTCATAAAACAGATCCATGATCTCTTCTTTGCTTGTTCTTAGGATATAACAATGTCCAAAAAGAGTATAAAAATTATATATCTCACAGCATGTCATTTTTCAGGTTGTTTTCAATCTTCTTTCAAACCATGCTACATCTACCCTCTCACATGTACCTTTTGTAATACATCTCTATCATATGGTACTATTTCTTATTTACCTACTCATCCTAAGTCCCCATATACATCCTTTCTCTACTCAACCTCCTTCTCTAAATGTATCTACCTAATCAAAAATGCCATTTTCACACCAAAAGTTCTATTGATTTGGTATATTGAGGGTTAACCTCCATAGGTTAAAGAGGCATTGAAATTCCCTTATTGGGTTGTTATTATCCAAGAGGAATATAAAGCTTTGTTAGTTAATGATACATGGAGTTGTGTGTCTTATCCAAGAGATCAAAAGGTCATTAGATGTAAATGAGTGAACAAGATAATTAAAATGCATTCTGATGGGTTTCTTGCAAGGTATAAATCTAGGTTGATTGCTAAAAGATTCAATCAACAAATTGATCTCGACTAATTTTCACTCTTACGCTGGTTAAATGATCAAAATTTGTGACAAATAGATATCAACAATGCATTCTTACCTGGTGAGATGCAAGAGAGTATATATATATACCCGTGATTTTCAAATTGACGTTGAGCTATCACTACTAGAAATATCATCTACTATGACACCCTCCAAATTTATTTTTCATAAGGAAAGTAAAAAAAGTGTCATTAAAGTCAAAAACATGGGAAAGGAATCTCCAACCACAATTTTCCCCAAATCACGATTTTCCTCTAGAAAAAATGAAAACCACTCTTTTCCTCTCCGATTCTTCTTCTCGAACCATCTTCCACAACCAATTTTTAAGGTTGATGGGTTACAACCGAACCACTTTGTCTTCGCCTGCGTTGTCAGGGCCTGCACCATTTTAGGGTATTTGCGACTAGGTAAGTAAGTTCTCGCTGGTTCTGTGGGTATTTTCGGCTAGGTTGTTAAGTGGAATTTGATTGATATGTATGCTGAATGTGGGAAACCCTATGATGCTCGTTCTCTTTTGTATTCCATCTTGTTTAAGAATTAAGTTTTTTAGACTCTTATCATTTCTAGGAATACTATAACTGGAAGGAAATATGATGGTATTGAGAGATTTTTCAACGAGTTTTTGTGAGAAACTTGTTTTCTTAAGACTGCTTTGACTTTGGGGTTGATTCAAAGTGGGAATAGAATTTACTAGTTTTTTCTTTTGTTTTGTTTAATGAGATGAAGAGTAAAGAAATTGATAGTGTGGAAAATTGGCATGATGAACAAATCAAAAGTTTCATTTCAATTTATCAAAATTCAGCCAATGCAGCTATGAATGATGAGTCTGATTCGTCTGGCTAAGGACTTCAACACTGTGTTGGATGGCATTGCCATCACTCATCTGTCCTATAGCATAGAGTTCTCTAAGGTAGTTGAATGCTTCATACTTTCCTGGTGATCAGAACATGTTGGTCTGAAGTACCCATCTAGTTGAATGAATTGGTAAATTGATGAACTTCCATGCTTTTGTTTAGATATAGTAATAAATTAAAGCTTTTTGTGACGTTGTTGAGACAAAATACCTTTAACAGTTGTTTCATGTTTGATGATTCTCAAACAAAGGCTAACTAAAAAGAAACATGTTATCCTTTCCAAAGTACGAGGCTTCAAAGGTATAAATTGGTATCTGTCCTCTTTGTAATGTTTCTTATAAGATGAATATAAATGTAAATGTAAAGTTGAATCAAGCTCAACTTGTGTTGATTATGGCATTGTTGGTAGTAGCTCAGTTAATTAAGACATTGAAAATCAAGAACTTTGAGGAGATTAATATTGTGTAGTCTATTTTCTACTTGCATTGCCCAAACAAGTATTTCTTTATTATGCAAAAGTAATCTTATTGATATATTACGAATTTCTATGGAAAGTTGCTTGGGAGCTGATTGATGTATTTTTATGCAGACAAACAGTCTTCTTGGTGGTTTAAATTTTAAGCCTACAACAACTACTTTACCGTATGTTTTTTTTTTCTACTTGGATATCTACATCTTACCTAAACTTTTAAAAACCAAACCAAAATTTGGGGGAAAAAAGTAGTTTCGAGAAGCTTGTTTTTGTTTTTGAAATTTGGTTAGTATTCACATATTCTCCAAAGGAAAAATGGAATACATGGTAGGAAAGATGGAACACATTATAATAAATTTGAGTAAAAATAAGCTTAAATTCTAGAAACCAAAAAATAAAAGATCAAATTGTTATCAAACGAGGCCTTACTAATGCAGCTTGGGTTCTTATTGTTTGCAATTTTGGAATTTATTTGACATTTTATTATTCGTTGTGAACTAGCTTGTGGGGTTGATTGCAAATGTAGTGTAATGTGATTTTGATTTCTGCTTGTTATATGGGGATTAGAGGTTCTGATGCTTTGATTCTTAAGTGTTTGTTTCTTTTACCTCACATGAACGATGGAATGATTGCTTGGTTGGCTAGTTTGTAGTGGAAAGGTTTGTATCATTTTTGTTAATTTGTTTCTTATTGGTATATCCATCTCAGAGTTGTAATTTTGAGTTGAGGTCTTTTGACTCAAGATATCTCCTTCGACAAATAGTTCTACTCCTGCAATTCTACCATTTTCCTTGATTGCTTTACTACAGAAAAATGGAACTCGTCATACAACCCGTAACATGACCTCGGTAACATGACTGCTTAGCCTAATATTTACAATAATGGCAATTGAATTATTTTTTCCTTTTACTTTCTTTTTCTCAATATCATATCAATCGAGATGAGATCTCTTCCCATGGTGTTCACTACTTATTAAAGTCTTTTATTTTATTTTAAGGCTGAATATTTTTGTACATGAATGATTGTTTGGTTGGCTAGTTTTGTTCATTGGAAGAAATGGAAGTAAACATCCAAGTTTTTTGTTCCCTTTATTTTCTTTTTGCTATTATAAATGTTAGAGTTGTTAAATTGAAAGCCATTTTCTCTTGGTTTTTAGAGGAATGACCGGGTATGGACAGGTATTTGCAATCAAAAGAGTAAGGCTAGGAATGACGGGGTATGGACAGGTGTTTGAATTGGGTGTATGATACTTGATGAAATATAACTGTTTTGTTTTGGATTTGAAGTGGAGATTGATTTGCTTGTAAGGGTATATAATAGCTATTGATGAAAACCAACCTTAGCTCTTTGTTTCTATTATGTTCTGTTTTTATTTTTGCAGATTATTCCCAGCAATTATAGATGTTAGGTTTGTTTTATCTTTGTAAACATTCAATGAGTTGATTGAAGCTGTTTGAACTGGGTGTGATATTTGATGATTGAAATTGTCTTTTTTGGATTTGTGGTGGAGATTGATTTGCTTGTAAGACTATAATAGGTGTTTGAATTGTTTTGTTTATTTGTTCTTAACAATTCAAGATCACTTGTAAGACCTAGAAAATAAATTTGTTATCTTTTTTTTAGTTTGGGAAGTAAATATATATTATATTAATATATCTAAATGTGGGGATCAATTTATTTAAAAGAGAAGTGCAAGAAAAAAGGGGAAGTGGTTAAGTTCCACCTAGGGTTTACTGTTCTTGAGATAAGCCTACAAATGTGTTTACTGTTGGATTTTTTTAAAAGGTTATGGTTTAGAGAAGATGTAAATATGTTTCTAGCCTGGTAGTGAAACTGGTTTTTGTGCGACTAGTGGAAGGGTCCAAAGGAAAGTAATTGATTATGTGTTGTTTCCTATATAAGTGCATAACTTAAGGTGTTTTATTGATGTTGTGTTATGTTATTATGAACTAATGTATGGTAAATGAATTAATTGTGCATTTTTAAAGTAGAACAGGTTGAAGAAAGAAGTGTTTGCTGGAGTTGGTCATTGTGGACATATGATATATGTTCAATTTTTGTAATTTTAGTTTTTCAGGTGGGGTGTCTAGTGTATGGTGTGGAAGAAGTATGAACACCTAATAGAAGTTGATATTAATCAATACATTGGAGGTTCGACATTAATGTATTAGAATCTTGTTGGATTTGTAAATCTAACTTAAGATGTTTTTCTCAAATTGCTATACTTTTTTTTGTTGTAAAGAGTTAAGTAAAGCATGGTGCTATTTTGCGTATAGTAAGTACTAGAGTTACAGGTGCAGGTAAATCCAAGGTCAGGGTGTTACATCACTACTACAAATTGGCCCTGCCATGAAAGTTGTGACTCATGATGTTTATATTATGAGTATTTATATTCTCTTGTGCAGCTTCTAATTCAAATCTTTATTAATACAGTGTGCTGGTACTTTGTTAAAAGTGAGAAATTGCTTGCATCTACAATTATTGTGCAAATTTTCAATCCACGTATACTTGCACAAGGGATAGCAGACCATGCTTATTTGTTATTTTGTAAACATTCTAGTTTTTAAACCTCTTGTAGACATTTTAAGAATTATAAATTTATTGATATTGATTTTTTTTTTGTTCAAGTGTAATGTACAAATTATTTAGTCATGTATGAAATAATACTTGTTGAATAAGGTTTGTGAGATGCATATTATAAATCTTTCTTGACAGGTAAAGACGCAAACAAAACAGGTTGTAAATATGCATAAAAAAGTGTCATGAAAACTAATAAATTGACATAAATAAATAGTCATATTACATAAATTGATAACTATAAAAAAGTGTCAATATATAAGCTATAATGACAATATTAACATGTCGTTAATACTCCTTCAATGACTATATATAAGTGTCATTAATGGGTCAACCTTGACTAAAATAAAATGTCATAAATAGTTCAATCATGACTATATATACGTGTCATTTATGGATCAATCATGACTATAATAAAATGTCATAACTAGTTGTACGATGACACTTGTAAATTGTGGTTATTATTTCATCAATGACACTATATATGTGTCATTAATGGTTCATCTATGACTATAATATAGTGTCATTAATGGTTCATATATGACTATAATATTGTGTCATAATTCATTCTACTATGACACTTTTACTATAGTGTCATAGTTGAACCTTCCGTGACAGCGGATACAATGACTCTTGATTTTAGTCATGGAAGGTGTTCATGACTATAAATTATAGTCATGGAATGTGCTTTTTCTAGTAGTGTATAATGATTTGTAAGTTAAAAGAAAGTTGTGTACGACTTGAAGTAGGCTCCAAGAGCTTGATTTGAAATGCTATCATTTATGTAGATGATATAATCAACTCATTGGTCCCAAGGGGCAGCGCATCAGTTGAGGTTAAGAATTTCAAGGAATGCTTTCTTAAGAGATCACTGGTTCCAGGCTGCTGGAAAGCACTTAAAGTAGAATACCCTTCGAAGTATCCTGGTGTCGAGTAGTCTAGGGACGGGCCAATGTTGTCCCGGGTATAAGAGAGTGAAGCTCTGATTTCCCGATTTCAAAAAAAAGAAAAGAAAAGAAGAAGATATAATCATCTCATTGAAGCTCTTTATAAGGTGTTGATGACTTAGTTGATCTTCTAAATGAACAATTCTCTCTTACAGATCTCGGTTACTATAGTTTTTTCTAAAGAATCTTAAGGATGGTGAAATTTTCTTGTCTCATAAGAAATATATCTTTGATCTTCTACATATAACAAAAATACATCAATCTCATGGTATTGCTACCTATATGGTTAATGGCTCGATTTTATCAGCCTTGAGTGAAGATAAACTGTCCAATGTTTGTTTGTATCAAAGTATGGGTGGTTCTCTATAATATGGTACGTCGATTCGACTTGAAATTGCATATAGCATGAACGAAGTACGCTAATTCATGCATTATCCCATGGATAGTCATTGGCAAGAGTTTAAACGTATTTTACGTTACACAGCTAACAGTTTGGATCATGGTTTAATTGTTTAGCAACCTAATTCCTTGGTTCTTCAAGGTTTTTTGGATGCAGAATGGGTTTTGGAGCTAGATGATCGTTAGTCCAGCCTAGTTTTTATGCATTTCTTAGAGGAAATTTAATTCAGTGGGGATCTAAGAAACAACATGTGATTTCTCGGTCTAAAGGAGAGGCCGAGTACAAAAGACACGCTCATGTTTCTAAAGAATTAATATGGTTGAGAGCTCTCTTTGAGGGTCTACACAGTTTTCTTCCTTATTGTTTGTAGTCTGGTGTGATAATCTGAGCGTGTTAATCGTATTTTGCATTCAATGGCTAAACATGTAGAAATTGACATCTTCTTTATAAAAAATATAGTAATGTATGTAGAAAAAAGTTGTAATATGCCACTAGAGTTATATGATTTGTTGACTAATTTAGGATTATAATATTCATAATATTTGCTTTTACAAATAATTCAAATTCTTATATATTTTTCTGTTATAAAATTAATTAATTGGCCTTAACTTTAATTAATAACAATAAGATGAAATTAGCCTAATTGAATTAAAATGTATTTGGGTTAATTAAATACATTTTTAGGTTTAGGTTAATTAAAAGATTCATTAATTAAATAGTGATTAGTTGGGTTTGTTATCTAACCATATGAAATTTAATTGGGTACATTCAATCACATTAATTCCATGTAAACCCACTTAGTTAATTCTATAAATATGACATTTAAATGAGAATTCAAGTTAACCATTTTTTAGAATTAGGTATTTTGAGTGAGAATGTTGAATTTACTAAGTGTGAGCCATTTAGTTGAGGAAAAGAGGCAAATTAAGTGAAGTTTTTGTTTTGAGAAAATGAAAATGTTAGGGGGCACAATTGTAATTTTGGTTAAAACGCAGAAACCCCCCAAAATGGGGTTTTCCCTTCATCATCTCACACAAGTTGCCCCTGCCTAGAAGTGGCGGCCTTGTAACGCCGTCACCGTCTCACTGGAATCGCGAGGGGTCATTGCCACCGCACCGTTTCTCCCCCTCAGATCAGTCTGCGTGAAGCGTTCTTGCTTGTATTTTAAGGTGAAGCGAATCTCCAGTTTCGTTCTTAGCACGTGAAGGCTAGTTTTTTTTTTGGCTGGTTTTAATTTGCAAGGGAAGATTTACGAGAATTGAAGTGATTCTTGCAAGATTAGAGCATAAATACAAGTTTCTTCTCAAGTTATCAAAGGTTGTGTCAAATCCCTTTTTCCTTGCTTATGGTTATTTTGCTATCTTTGATGTATTCTCCTTAAACGAACTTGTAACAGCTTTAGATTTGTTGTTTACTGTTAAGATCAAACTCTTGTAACGAACTCCTCTAATAATAATGACTCGCTCAAGTGTTTATCTCATGGGAACAATGGAATAGGGCTTACGCACCTAACCATTTTAAATAATCGTGTCGAAATTTCTTTTCTATACTCTTTACTTGCTACTTGAATGAATTTTTAAGTTGTTGGAAAAATTTTCGAACCACATTAAAAGTCTTTAAAACCTCAATATTTGGCTAAATCTTGATCAAAGAACTCATGTATGCTAAGAATAGGTCCCAAGTAATCACAACAATTGGTATCAGAGCCTAATTCTTGATTATGTCATACTTTGGAGCATGTCTTTGTTAGTTTAAAATTTTAGAATTGAACTTGGCATGTTTAAAGAATTATTAGAATGTGTTTCTTGTGATAAATTATTTGAATATGGTGTTCTTGAAAATTTTTAAAATTAAAGTTGTGATTAATATTCTTTGTGATTGAATTGATTTATTCATTTCATATTGTGAATAAAGATTCGTATAAACTTTAATTCTTTTGATTGCTTTCTAAAATTTTCTTTTTGAAAAAGTACATCGCTATCCATTCTTGTTTGAATTTTAGGATGACTACTAAATTCGAGGTCAATCGATTCGATGGTAAAGGAGATTTTGGCCTATGGAAAATCAAAATGTTAGCGGTTCTCTGGCAACAAAATGTGGACTATGCCATCGCGGAAAAGAAAGGCATTCCTTCAAGTGTGACCGATGAACAACTTTTGGAGATGGACAAGGTGGCTCATAGTTTGATTATCCTTCACCTTTCTGACTCGATCATTCGACAAGTTAGAGGAGAGAAGATGGCGTCCTCGTTATGGAGCAAGTTGGTGACAACTTTCCAAAGTGCATCGGTGTCAAGGAAGATCTATCTCAAATCTAGATTTTTTAACTTTAAAATGGAAAGTAATAAAAGCATGAAAGAAAATCTAGATGAATTTCATGAAATAATTTATGAAATGGAAAATATAGGAGAGGTCTTTTCTAATGAAAACCATGATGTAGTATTAGTTAATGCGCTTCCCGATACTTATAACGATGTAAAGTCGGCCATGAAATTTGGTAGGGAAAGTTTAACTTGTCAGGTTGTACTTGCCGCCATAAAAGTAAAGGACCAAGAGTTGAAAGAAAATAAAAAGACGAATTCTGAGTCTTTGTATGTTAGAGGGAGGTCCGAGAATAGGGATCATAACAACAAAAAGGGTAAGAATCATGATAGGTCCAAGTCTAGGGGAGTTAATAATGTAAAATGCTACTATTGTCATAAGCTAGGCCATATAAGGAGTAATTGTCCAATTCGTATAAATAAATTCGGGGCGGAAAATGTAAAGAATGAGGAAGTGGAGTTAATATTGGTGAGGAATGTAATGGTGTACTCTTAGTTAGCTCCACTTGTGAGGATATGTCTTGAATTTTAGATTCGGGATGTTCTTTCCATGTGATACCTAATAAGGATTGGCTTGTAGACTTCCGAACGAGTGTAGAAAGTAAAGTCATATTAGGTAATGGCAAAATTTGTAAGGTAGAAGGTGAGAGGACTTCATGATGGGAGTATTATGCTTCTAAATGGGGTAAGCTATGTGCCCGATGTTAGAAGGAAGTTAGTATCTCTAAGTGTACTTGATCGGCTAGGTTTCACCAATGTGATTAAGAATGGTGAAATGGGTATCATGAAGGAAAATATGGTAGTATTGAATGGTTTCCTTAATAATACTTTGTACTCTCTTGAAAGTTCGTTTGATGTATGCTTAAGTATCCTAGGTAAAGAAATTGACTTAGATAAATCTACTTTGTGGCATAGAGGAATGGGATATGCTAGTGAACTAGGGATTAATGAGTTGATTAAACAACAATTGTTTCTCAATCTAAAAAGTGTTGACCTTTATATTTTTTAATATTGTGTCTATGTGATCAATGGTAAAGTAGGATTTAGTGAAATTTGTCAATTTCTTTTGCATGAAATAGAATGTGGATTTTCTATTTTGTTGAATCATTCTAATATGTTTACTATTTATGAAGTTACATGGTTGGTGTTTGTGATTGATAAGTTTACAAGAAAAGATTGCTTTTATTTTTGTGGAAATAAATGTCATTCATTTAGTATGCTTGTTTGGTGGATCAATATATCATGTAGGAACTTTTTGTAACTCGTGGGTAAAGTCGATTAGAATGGGTTCTCGAACTTTTGGAAGTGAGCGTTAGTATTATGGTTGATAATAGGTGCCTTAAGTATGTCATTTGTTTGAATGCACTATGTAAGTTGTGGCATTCTAGTTTCCCCATCCTACCACATATGATTGTGTTTTCTAAAAAATGAGACTTTTCTTAAAGTGCCCTTGTTTATTAAGTATTAGGCTATAATGTTATGTTTTGAATCAAAATGCTTCAAATCCATATTAAGCGAGTTGCTAGTTTGAACCTAGTTTAGGTTTCATAGTTAGAAAATATATAGAACCACCATTTAACCCTTCATCCTAAATCTAAGGGAATTTTAGATTTGTTGCCACACTCCTCTAGCTAGAAACTTGTTTTAAAAGGAGGGTAGCTTAGTGGAGGTGGATGGTTTTAACCATCTTGAAAATGTTGGGTTGGTATAAATGATATTTTGACTATATGTGATTTTCTTTCTTTCTATGTTTGATATGCATCTCTATTTAAATTTGTTTGTCTATGGTTGTTTTATTTGACATTGTGTCAAAGATGTAAATATCAATATTTCATTAAAGGTTTGCATTGTGTTCTTTTGAAATAGTGATTGACGTGTAGATTTTTTTTTTTTTTTTTGGCAAGCAAATGTGTTTTTTTATGGATCAATATTATTAGAAGGGGTTTGTTGTAAACAACTTATTTTTTGTCTCTAATTGTTTGTAAATCAAGGTTTTGCTTAAAATTAGACATGCATGGAAATTGTAGTACTTGGGATGGCATGTTTGCATTAAGTAAACTTTTGCATGAGTTAAATTTTTTTTTAACCTTGATTGTTTTAGAGAAAAATATTGATGAAGCTATGTTTAAATGAGTTTAGAGTTTATGCTATGGTTGATATAGATTAGTTAATGAGTTCTTATGATATGAATGTTATAAGGTTTTAATTAAGATTGAATTGTTGTTTTTACTTAAAGTAAAGCCAAGACGGATATTGTTGTAAAATTAATTGGCTTTAACTTTAATTAATAACAATTAAATATAAAATTAGTAATTTAAATGTATTTGGGTTAATTAAAGAGTTTAGGTTAATTAAAAGATTCATTAATTATATAGTGATTAGTTGGGTTTGTTATCTAACCATATGAGATAATTTAATTAGGTACATTCACATTAAATCCATGTAAAACCCTTTAGTTAATTCTATAAATATGACATTTAAATGAGAATTCAAGTTAAGCATTTTTTAGAATTAGGTATTTTGTGAATTTTGGTTGAGAGAGGAGAGAAAGTTTTTCTCTCCCCATTTGCTACATTAGCGTGAAAAATCGTAGAAACCCTCTAAAAAGGGGTTTTTTCTTCATCTTCTCGCACAAGCTGTGGCTACCCAAGAGGGGAAGCCTTGCAACGCCGTTGCCGTCTCACAGGAATCGTGAGGGGTCATCGCCACCGTACTGTTTCTCCCCCTCAGATCAGTCTGCATGAAGTGTTCTTTGAGTTCTTGCTTGTATTTTAAGGTGAAGTGAATCTCCGGTTTCGTTCTTGGTGTGAAGGCTACTTTTTTTTTGGGGCGAGTTTTACTTTCAAAGGGAAGATTTACAAGAATTAAAGTGATTCTTGCAAGTTCGGAGCACAAATACAAGTTTCTTCTCAAGCCATTAAAGGTTGTGTCAAATCCCTTTTCCTTGCTTATGGTTATTTTGCTATATCTTTGATGTATTCTCCTCAAACAAATTTGTAATAGCTTTAGATTTATTGTTTACTGTTAAGATCGAACTCTTGTAATGAACCTTTCTAATAATATTGACTCCCTCAAGCGCTCAAAGTGTTTATTAATTGGGAAAAGTGGAATAGGGCTTATGCCCCTAACCATTTTAAATAAACGGTGTCGAAATGAGCTTAGATTAAAAGCCTATAAAACCTCAATATTTGGCTAAATCTTGATCAAATAACCAATGTATGCTAAGAATAGGTCCGAGGTAATCACAACATTTTCTATCCAAACTTGATTTTGTTTTACGTTGAATTATGTTAAATCATCAATCAACTCAAAAGCTTAAGCTAATGGATTGATGTAAATTTAATTATATCCACCAACATTCTCCCTCACTTGTGGGTTTTGAAATTTGAGAAATGTATTGATACCATGTTGAATTATGTTCAATCATAAATTAATCCAAAAGCTTAAACTAGTGGGTTAAGACAAATTTAATTATATCAACCAACATTTAGTTATGACCCCTCAATTGAAATATTAATTTTTTTTATATAAAAAGAAAAAACTTACTTGGCAAGATTCTGGACCAAGAAAATGAAAATCTATAAGCATCTAAATTCATCTCCTTCATAATCCCAACATCTTCCTGTTACATCACAAGATAATTTCTTATAAAAAAGATCAATATTTTGGATTAGTTATAACTTTTTAATAAATATTAATTGTATATTTTATAACCTAGCAGCTAGCTAAATATAAAATAAAATTGATCTAAATTAAGAACAACCAATAATAATAAACTAATTAATTTATTGGAACATTTATTGTAGGTAATGACATGCACTTTACCTTATAGCGATGATAAGCATCATTAGCTACGTCTCCATTGCTTCGGTCTACAATCTTGCCTGCCAATAGTCCCAATATGTTTTAATATTTATTTATTTGATTCAAAACACTACCTTCAAAAAAAATTTGTACTATGTCTTTCAAATAACGATTCAGTTCTTTTATGTCCTTTTAACATTTATAATATAATAATTTGGGCTTCTTTTAATTATTTAAATTTTTTTTTTTTGAAATTTAAGCCAATAATAACTATGTTACCATATTTTTTTTTTACTAAGATATCTTACATGTATTTTTAGAAATCAATTCAAAATTTTGAAATAAAAAAACTTCCAAATATTTATTTGTATTTTTCAAATTTGGTTACAAAGAACCAAATGATTATCGATTGGGAGCTAAATGATTATACTCAAAAGTTATACTATTTTTTTTGTAGTAAATAAATTAATAATTAATATGTTCTTTTCTTTTCTTTTCTTTTTTGAGTAAAATAACTAATGTTCTTGAATCAGTACATAAATATATGTTTTAGAATTAAGAGATTATGAAATTAGAGGGTAAAGCATAGAGCAAAACAAAACAATAACCAATAACCATCCAACATTGACCTCATCCAAATTTATATCCCAAATAAAATTGAGATCTCAATAGTTCTATAGGTACGTTGAACAATAAGATAATAAAAGAGAAACTAGAGGGTAAAGCATAGAGCAAAACTATATGGATATAGAGAGCAAAGATCAACTATAAAGAAGGAAGCAAGAAATGAGAGAGGGAAAAAAAGAAAGGATTTAAGAGACATAGATTTTGAATTTGAGAAAATTCTTCTACTAATACTGTTTTAGTATTTCAAAAAGATTAGTTATAAACTCAATATTATTATGATTATTTATAAACTCAATATATATATATATATATATATATATATATATTTTTTACATTCGTGACTGTCCGGATTACTTTGCATACACCTCGACTATTTTCACGGGGCATACCACCTCCTACAACATTAGGATGCTAAGGAAACCCATAAAAAATTAATTCCTAATTAGGTGGATAACATGAGGATTGAACTCAATATCGATGTTAATAAAAGGAATATATTGTTTTCGTAGTATTAGAAATTTTTTCATAAAAAGTAACTACATTATGACAATTGTATTGAATAAATTTTAAAACTGATAAAAAAATACACGACGAATAATGAAAAAAGAGATGGTACCGGGATATTTGTGAGTGAAGGTATCCCAAATACTAAGCCCTCGACCATCTTCATTTGCAGCTCCTTCAAACTAAGAAGAAAAAAAACAACCGATCAACAAAAAATTAAACAAAACAAACCACACAAATTCCAGCAATGGATTCAAATTTTAACTTCAAAAACTCACTTGGTAAGCCGATGAACCTGCCCCAAAAATAAACCCTTGAGGAAAACTACTCCTATTCAAATTGAACTCAACCCCATAGCTAGGTTTTCCACTTACCCCAACAACAATAAAAACCACAACAAGAACAAGCACCTTTGCCACAATAATTCCTTCAAACCCCATTTTTTTTTCACTTATTATTTTTCCCCTTTTGCACATGAAAGCCCACCCCAATGAAGCAAGCTATATAATTATTCACTAAAACAAACTACCAAAAAAGTAAATAATTATCACTATTAAATATACAATCAATAAAACATTGGAATTTGAAAATGTGTTCTGTCAAGGCATATTAAAGGCTGGCAATACGCAAAAAGAGAAAAAGGAAAAAAGAGTTTAAATTTGTTCATACTTTAATCATAAAATTACCAAGTTTTGTTCTACTTTTGGCTGCCTTGCTGGACCATGGAGGATTTTGTGATCAGCTGGTTGTTCAAAAAGATATTAAAATTTGGGGTTGGTATTGAATCTTTTTCTCATTACATTTTTTTAGTTTAGTTTTTTTAAGGTTTTATTCATAAAGTGGTGTATTGTTAATCAATGTTATAATAATATAACTCTCTAACAATTCATTTTTATTTCATGGTCACGGATTCGAACATATAAAAGTTATTTATGTGTACATTTTAAGGCTAAGAAATGTTTCTTTCAGCCATCCTTCGCTCGTTAAGTTTTGTTCCCTTCTATTATGTTTTCATACTATGTTATTAGGTTGGATAAAAAAAATTATCATCAAACAAATAATAAAAACAACGGAGTGGTTTATTTAAAAAGAGAGAAATTTTAGAGGGAAATAGTAATAACTGTCTATTTTCCATATAATTATTAAGTTCATGTCTACTCATTTTTTGAGTTTAAATTGGTGTCTAAACTAACTACCCTGGTAGTGAGATAAATAATTCACTCTCCATAGTGCTCTTAGTCTTTATTTTCGGATCATGTAAACAAAAAACAAAAATAGTTTGTGATGAATCTATTATCCCATAAATAAAAGGAAACAACCACCAATTGGTTTTTAAAACAATAAGAAAAAATAAATATTCATTTCAACAAATTTTTCTTTTTTAAATTCAATTGCTCCAATTCCTTTTTCCTATTTAGTTGGAAATCAATTTTCGTTCTTAGGTGAGTTATTGTAGATTGTGTTTTGAAGATTGGTCATCGTTGAAAGTCCAACGTTTTAGAGAGGATCCACCACGGTTAATCACTATCTCATATACATTCTTTCTATTTTTACAAAGTTTCGGGTGGACGACCCAACATTGTCCATGAGAGCCTTGAAACACTACTTAAGTTTTTGAAGTTTTTATCGAGGTAAAGGGGCTCAGTCCTCAATTGAAGTCATGTCAGATTGTATTCGGCGAGGTTTGGGATGGCGAGAATATTGTGTATTAAAATTTAGCATTAGCTGAAATCACAACAATACATACAACGTGTAAGGGACCGACCAGAATGGGGCACTAAATGGGCCCTTACCCCAATGCATGCATTCAAAGTAAAGGACATTAATCAGACATGATTTCGGATTCCAATTAAAACAAAAACATTCAAAATAACCCCTTTAAAAACTAAACAATTTCCTGGAATCATCCCCCTGCTTCCAAGCACTGCTTCCAAGATAAATACATTTCCAAAGTTTACTCTGATCAGAGATTTACTTAAAACCATTCAAAACCTGTTCAGATACAAAATGCTGGAATCCACAAAACATTTACAACACATCCTAGGGCTCCGTGCTCGGCTACATGCATTCAGGGGAAACAAAACATAAAGAGTCATAACACAAAATCAGAGTTTGATGATTGAGCCCCATGATCACAACTTCTCCTTCAGCCATCCTGTCTCGCAACTTGGTTACTGTGGAAAAACCACGATGAAGGGTGAGTAACGAATTACTCAATAAGAATCCCCAACCGGGTACAATACGATATACATGGTCATCTCGATGAGCGTATGCAAGCTATGAATATAAACACGTAATAGAGCACATAGCTTAGCCCACACTTGGGCCTCGGATGCCAATTTAAGGTCTTAGTCCGGAATAATACACACCACACACCCAATACATAAGTCGCCCTATACGAGAAACAAGTCCCGCCTCGGCTGCTCTCATCGTCGACGAAAGGTACATCGCTCAAGATCCCGAGGAGCTCTCCGGTTGGCGCCAGTAATGAGCGTAAGCATGCACCGCGTGCTCTTCGCACCATGGGGGTTGCCGGTCCGAAGCAAGCTGCCCATGTCTAGTCAACACGCCTAACTAAATCTTTGGATCGGTGTCACTGACATAGGGGTGTGAGACCTGGACACCTAAACTATGTCAGCCTGAACCACCGCACCTGGGGCCAAGGAACGGTCGTGGTAGGCTTACACCAGAAGCCGCCCTTGCCTTAACAGTGGCAATCGGGGCTACGGTCGAACACTCGAGGACGCGTGCCGATCGCCGGACGCGAGGCAATGCCAAGTCATCATCCCGACGGTTGGGGCATTTAACAATCGCCACCCTCACCCAAGATTGCGGGGCCTACCGCTTGGGTTAGCTAATCCTCACGGGTCCAGGGACGGAATGACTTGCTCGACGTCCCCCGCAATGGATGCAAGGTACTTTATGCATCGGGCCCGATGATGCTATCTACCGCAACTCTAACTCGCCCTAGCAATCGGCAAACAATTCCATAAAATCCAATACGTGCTCAATAAGAATACAACGAGCCTAGCATGATACTACGAAGCAAGGAATGTGATACGAGCATGCTAGAAATGAACAACCTAGCATGGATTAACATGAGAATTAATCAGGAAAATCATGCTAATCGGGAATTCAGAATAGAATACCTAGCTACACATGTCAATAAACACAAACAAGCAGTCAATCAGCAATCGCATAATATATCGCAGGGTCCACACAACTCCGGTAAGAAATCCTTACCTTGGCCGGGGACGAATTGACACGAACACCTAAGTGGCGAACGAACCCGAACTAGCTACCGAGAACCTATCAATCACAACAAAAATCACACAATAGGCCTAAATATAATAAAATAAACGAGGCTTAGCTCGGGAGCAACTCACGAGGCGCGACGAACGCACGAACAAGCCGATTGCACGAACGGGGCAGCAACGGGGCTGGCTGGGCGCGCTGGGGCGCAGGAGTGGGCGTGTTGGCTGCGCGCGCTGGCGCGCGGATGGGCGCGCGGACGGGCGTTGGGGCGAGAGCTGCGCGCGGACGAACAGGGCGAGCGGGGCGAGGCTCGGCTGGGCGCTGGCGAGGACGCGCTCGCGCGGACACGAGCGGAGCTGTTCGACACAGGGGCGCTCGGGCGTGGCGTGACATGTCGGGCTGCGCAGCGACAGAGCGCGAAAATAGGGGCGAACAGGGGCGATGAAGAGGAAACGAATTCGAGCGATCCGAGAGGATTCGACGCGCGATTTGTTGCTGGACCACTTCCACTACATTAGCTGCACAAAAACCACCCAAAGATTCACCTCGACTTGGCCGAAAAATGGAAGTCGGAAATAGGGGAGAACTTTGACGGAAAAGGGAAGGAGAAGAAAAAGAGAAGAAGAAGAAGAAGAGAAGAGGAAGAAAACTTACCGGAAAGAAGACGATCGGCGAGTGGAGGGGACGAATCGCTGGTCGGCGAGGAGCGAACACAGTCGGTCGAAGAGAAAAATCGCGAAGGAAGGAGAAGAGGAAGAAGAAGGCTCGGGCGAAAATTTCCTTTTAAACCAAAACTCAGTCGAACAAGCTTATATAGATGCTGGCGCGTTTAGAAGCACAAGAGCGCTCAGTGACTCGATTGGCAGCGACGCTTGCCTAGCTCCCTATGCGGCCCTGGCTCGAATCTCACTCGACGCGCTATTTAATTCCTTATTTATTTCCACATTCTTCCAAGCCCAAATACAAAATCGGCCCTGCCGGCGGCCCTGCCGGCCCGACCCAAAATTACCAAAATGCCTCTGGGCCTCCCGGGAAGACCGGGATGAAATTTCCGGGCCGTTAAAATATTCCCCCCTTATAAGACTTTCGTCCTCGAAAGTCACTTAAGATTGAGAACACTCGATATCGCAATCTCATCTCATCCTCCCGCTCCCAAATGGCTTCCTCTGAACTCTGACTCCTCCACCGAACTTTTACCAACCGGATTTCACGATTACGCAGTGTCTTTGTCTCAAAAGCAAGAATCCCCATTGGCTTTTCCTCGAAGCTCAAATCTTCATTCAGCTGCAACGGCTCAAAGTCAACAATGTGCGACGGATCTGGCACGTACTGTCTCAACATCGAAACATGAAAAACACTGTGCACTGCTGACAATGACGGAGGCAGGGCTAACCGATAAGCCTCCTTGCCAATCCTCTCCAGAATCTCAAACGGACCCATAAAATGGGGACTCAGCTTTCCACGCTTGCCAAACCTCAAAACACCTCGCATCGGTGCAACCTTTAGGAATACATGCTGACCAACCTCAAACTCCAAATCCCGATGCCGAACATCGGCGTAACTCTTCTCATCGCTCTCCGAGTTTTGTCAACATACGAGCTCTAATTTTCTCGCACGGCACCATTAGTCAATCAGAGCAACTCGGGACCCAAAACCTGCCTATCACCAACCTCTTCCCAGAACACAGGAGAACGGCAACGCTTACCATACAAAGCCTCGAATGGAGCCATATGAATCGTCGACTGATAACTGTTGTTATTTGCAAACTCCATCAAATACAGGTACTGGTCCCAACTGCTCGGGAAATCCAACACACAAGCCCTCAACATATCTTCGAGAATCTGGTTCACCCTCTCAGTCTGTCCATCGGTCTGAGGGTGAAAAGCCGAGCTGAAACTGCACTCAGTGCCTAAACCCTTCTAGAGCGCTCTCCAGAAACGAGAAGTGAACCTCGAATCACGGTCCGACACAATCCTCACAGGCACACCGTGATAACGAACAATCTGTTCCAAAACAATCTGCGCCTTTGCTCCACGGTATAAGTGTCTCTCTACCGAATGAAGTGTGCGCTCTTAGTCAATCGATCGACTATTACCCAAATTTGAGAGAACTTTCTCGGAGTCCTCGGCAAACCAGAAATAAAGTCCATGGAGATCTCTTCCCATTTCCACTGAGGCACACTCAGCGGCTGCAACAAACTGGCTGGTCTCTGCCTAGGTGCCTTCACTTGCCGACAAGTGAGACATCGATCGACAAACTCCGCAACATCTCTTTTCATACCCATCCACCGTAATGTATGCTTAAGATCTCGATACATCTTGGTACCCCACAGGTGCCAAGCAAACGGAGAACTGTGGGCCTCTCGAGCAACTCTCTGCTCGCAATCCTCGCAACATTCGGAACACACAACCGCCTCAGACGTCAACCCACCGCTCGTGAATACACAAAGTCAAAATCTCCATCAAGACTAACTCTGTCACCCAATTTCTTGAGTGCGGGGTCACTCACCGACTATCAATAATCCATTGTCTAATCGATGGTCGGGATCATCCAATCGAGCCACTCGGCGAGAACCTCACCCAACAACATCAGTAATCTCACCCGCTCGAACTCTCTCTCAAATGCTGGCCGGGAACTCAACAACACCGCGAGTGCTACGTCTTCCTACTCAAAGCATCAGCTACAACATTTGCTTTACCGGATGGTACAAACTCTCGCAGCCATAATCTTTCACCAACTCTAACCATCTCCTCTCGCCTCATATTCACTCTTACGAGCAAACAGATACTTGAGGCTCTGCGGTGATCGGTAACCATCCGAATCCGCTCACCATACAGTAATGCCTCCAAATCTTCATTGCAAACACCACTCCCGCCAACTCCATATCATGAGTCGGATAGTTCGCTCATATGGCTTCAAATTGACGGGAAGCATAAGCAATGACCTTCCCGTCTTTGCATCAACACACAACCCAAACCGAACTTGGAAGCATCAGCTGTAAACCACGAAACCACCCCCCCTCGGGATCGCCAACATCAGTCTGAAGTCAAATCTGCGCTTGAGCCTGGCAAAGCTCTCATCACACTTACTGTTCCAAATAAACTCGACACCCTTCCTCGTCAGACGAGTGAGGGGCGAGGCTATGGCAGAAAAATCCTTAACAAACCGACGACAGCAAACTGCCAAACCCAGAAAGAAACGGCTCCTACGAGCAGACCACCGAAGAACAGAGAGCTCCACTTACACTCACTATCTTGCTCCACTAAAGCAAGAAGATCAAAATCTTACGGGGTAGCAACAGGGGTCTACCACGGACTGAACCTCCAAATACCAACGGGGCAACTCTCAACTTTCCTGGAAACAGGAAGACAACCAACAGGGCACGAACCATTCGCCCCACGAGCAAACTGACTTCTAGCAATTCCAATCCACACCTTGGTCAACACCAAGCATCAACTTGTCACCACACGTGAACCAATCCGGACTCTACTCCAAACAATTATTAACTTGCTAGGCTACCAAGACTGCCAGCAATTCCCCCGAGGCTACGAACTACACGGCTCCAGCTTGCCAACTACAACTCACTACTTGGCCTGACTGAGCTCTAGAGAGGCTCTCCACAACCCAGGGTTCTCTGACAACCTTCGACACCCACTGCCAACTACGGACTAACAACCAACTGCCTGAACAACAACAACTCCATTTTTTTTTCCAACAACACAACCATGCTGGCCAACTCCAACTCCTTGGAAACCAAGAGGACCCGAAACGCTACCGAATGCGTCATCCTCCTACTCAGACATCAACCACAACATAACTCCGACCCAAGGAAGGATCCGAACAACTCTCTCAGCCATGACGATCAACAAAAAGATCCGCCAACCAAGCTTAGGTCCACTTAACAAATCTTACCTAAGCAACATCCTGATACCACGAGCATGGTATCCTTACCCTCCTCACTAAATGTAATGGCCCAGTTTTCTATCCCGGTTTTCGAGGAACTTTCGGTTCAGATTCAGTGGTTCGGTTGGGCCGTTAAAGCTGTTTTGTCCCTTAGGGGCATTTTGGTCTTTTTGCTCCCCGGGCAGGATTTGTGAATTTTCAGGGCTTCGAGGTAGCTCCTGCCTTTGTTGAGGCTTGTTTGTTGTGGACTGCGAGTCCCGAGATGTTTGGGCTATTCGTTTGGGAGTTCGGTTGTGATTTGGGTTTTTGGGCAAAGATTTGGTTGTTTGAGCGTTTCCTTCGGGATTCGAGCTGGGCCTTCAGTATTGGTTTGGGAGGTTGATTTAAGTGAGATTTGTTGTTTGGGAAGGTTGCTTCGGTCGGGTCTCGAAGGAGGAAGCCGGGAAATGGGATTTAAGGATTTTAAGGATTTTTGGAAAAATTGGAAAATGGATAATTGGATTTTTATTTGGATAAGGTTGGAAAATAAATAAAAGAGAAAAAGAAAAAGAAAATTCCATTTTTCCCATTTTCCCCTTTCTCTCTTCTCCAGCCCGAGCCCCCCCCCCCCCTTGGACCTCACCTCCCAGCCCGAGCAGCTCCTAGTCGCCCAGCCCTGGCGCTCGCCCATGGTCGCGAGCCTAGCCGCCCTTCTCGCCTTGCCGCGTCGCACAACGCCGAGCCCAGCCCGCGTCGCCCTGGTCCCGCATCGCCCAGATCTGCCTCGCCTAGGCCGTCCCCGAGCGAGCTCGCCCTGGTCCGCATCGCCCGGCCCCGTGCCGTGCCAACTCGAGTGTCCTGTAGCTCGTGTCGCTCGCGCCCGAGCGCCCTGTAGCTCGTCGCCCCGCGTGCGCCCCTGTGCTAGCCGAGCTCGCGCCCGCGCGTCGTCCCCTGTGCCGAGCCACGCCGCGCGCCCCTACGCCCGTGCCCTGCTCCCTAGCGCCCCAGCGTGCCTCTGCGCCCGTGTCCGAGCCCTCAGCGCGCCCAATGCCTACGCCCAGCCAGCCTCTGCCCTGCCGACAGCCTGCTTGTGTGTGTTGGTTTGGCCCGAGCCTTGTGGCTTCTCGGATGGTATTTCCCGAGTCTTTTCTTCGTTGGGCCCTGATTTGTTGGCTGCTGGTTGTTGATTTATTGGGCTGTTTATGTATTTGATTTGGGTGCTTTGTTTGATGTTCAGGCTGTTCGGGATCGTCTAGAGGCTCGAGGATTCGCTCATAGATTTATTATAATTATTGTTTTCTGCTTGTCCCTGGTAAGGATTTCTTACCGTGGTTGTGTGGACCCTGCGATATATCTCGATATGCCTTGCTTGTTTGCTGATTGTTATGAGCATGTTAGAGATAGAGTAGTTGATTGATTTCTTGCTAGCATGTTTGCCTGATTTTACATGTTAGTGCCATGCTAGGTTTGTTCTCGCCAAAGATGCTATTGATTCTCGCTTAAGTTGTAGTATCATGCTAGGTAATGTGGATATTGTCGGTCATTGCTTGCTAGCCAGAATCATTGTTTTTGCTCTGTACTCTTAGATAGAGTTGTAGGGTTTGTCATCATCCGTGGCGAGCGACATAACGTACTTTGTCCCCACCGATCGGGAATAGTGTGCGAAGCATAACGTATCTTGCTTCTCTCCCGGTCGCTAAGGTGGATTTAGCTCAGGTCGGGACTAAAGTGTGCGTAGCATAACGTATCTTGCTACCCCCCCCCCCGACCCGCCGGTTGTGGACTTAGCTACCCACTTCGCCAAAGCCTAGTTTGTAGCTCCGCTAGAGCGGAACCACGCCAACGGTGTAAGCCTACCTTGGCCGGTTCTTAGCTTCGTGTCGGTGGATCAGCCGCACGATGAGCGCCGGGGCCTCGCGCATCGTGATCGCGACATCGCTTCGAGTCATGGGCATGCGTGCTGGCCCGTGTAGTTTGCCCTTAGGCCCCGCATTTACGCCGGTTTCAGAGAGCATGCGGTGTGCGCGCCTGCGCCGTTAGTTGCCGGTTCGAGAGCTCCCGGGCTAATGTTCGTGAGTACACCATTCCTTCCAGCTTTAGAGCCGGACTTGGGTACTCTCCGTGAGTCCGGATGTATAGCGAGGGTAAGAGGCCCTTGAGGACACCCATTGGGATTGGCTTTTGAGCTAATCAATTTCTTGAGGAGAAAGACCTGGAGGTGTCGGACATCTTGGGATCGGTTTTGAGTCGATCAAATGGCCGAGGAGAAAGACCCTCCGAGATGTCCCGGATTGGTTATGAGAACCAATCATTAGGCCTAAGTAGGAGACTTCCGATGATTCCGGAAGTAGGAGACTTCCGATGGTTCCAGATCTTTCCTTATGAGCTCGTTGAGCTATGATCCGTGTTGATGGTCGCTTGCTTGCTTGTTGAGGTGCTAGATGACGGATGTATCGTATTGTACCCGGTTGGGGATTCTTACTTGAGTATCTTTATACTCACCCTTATTTATCTTTCAGGTAGCTTGGGACAACACCAGGAGGGCTAGCGGAGGGAGCTGATTGATCATGGGGAGCCGCCGACACTCTGTCTTTTATTGTTGCATTGTTTATTCAACATGTAGATGGACAGGAGTCCTAGGGGAACATTGTTTAAAAAGTTGTTTAAATTGTATTGTATGATTTTATAAATACTGGCCAGGTGGTTTTACTTCGTTGGATGGTTTAAATGAAAACTGTGGTTTATGTTTTAAGGGTTCCCCCTTCTCATATGTTTTGAATGGTTTTTAAATATGAGCACTAAACCGCTTGTTATCATATTTAACTTGCATGCTGAGTGAGAACCCCGGTTTAGGACCATGTTTTGGGTCGGGTTCGTCACAGTTGGTATCAGAGCACCGAGTCATAGATTCTGTAGACTAACCTGCTTTGTAGGTTGTTTGCTCCCATGATCATCAGCACTCCACGACCGCCAGGTTTGTCTGAGTTCAATTAAGCTAAGGGGTAAGAATTTACAATACTTTTCATCTAGCTTTTATGCCTTGTGTAGAGTTGTGGAGCGGAGACGAGCAAGTTCTGACTCGTTGTTGGTTTGGGCTTAGAGAGCCATCATGCCAACTTTCTCGCGATCTTGAGCAGCTTGTTGAGCGGTGAGAGCCCCAGTGTGGGCGGCTTTTATGCTTTGTGCAGATCGCGAAGGTGTGTCGATCGCACCTGCAGGAGGCGCGTAGCTTGGACTCCGTAGGCCATTTGTGGCCCGGGGCTTGTTGCTTTTCCCTAGTGAGAGGGTGGAGGTGCTCGTGCAGATCGCCGATGTGTTGATCGCACTCGAGGAGCAGGGCGCTTGCATGTCCGACCGAGGAGTTGGACCGTTTGTATTGATGTTGAGGCCGCGTCCAGGGTTGTTTAGCCCGTTGGCTAGAGTTGGCCCTGGCAGTTGAGTGAGACTCCTTGAGCAGAGTGTGCTCCAGCCATGAGAGATTTGATGGCGTGTCTTGGCCTATCGTGAGAGCGGAGACCTGCACGCAGCTTTGTAGCGCATAGTGAGGAGTCGCGGGCACAGATAGCCCAATGGCGAGTTTGTTTCAAGATTTTCCCCCAAAGAGCTCTTGTAGCCCCAGCAGGTTCCCGAGAGGGCATGATCAGCAGTTTTATGCGAGACGAGTTTGTTGGCGTTGATGGAGCCGCCCAGTTTGGCAAGTGGATGCCTGTAGAGCTCGTTGTTTGAGAAAGTCCAGCTGCTAGTAGTAAAGCAGTTGGCCAGTTTTAAGTTTAGCATCCGTAAGTTGGGATGCCCTGCTGTTCAGAGGCCGAGATGTGCTGCCTCTGTCTTTATTTTGGTAAAGAGCTGATGGTGGTAGTGTAACGACCAGCTTTCTATTGCGGTTACCTGTGATTTCGGTCATTATTCGGATGTTCGGATGGGCCGTTAGAGCTGCTTTTTTAACCTTTAGGGGCATTTTGGTCTTTTGCCCTGGGTCGTGGTTTTGTGGATTTTCAGGATTCCAGGGTCATTCCTGCCTTTGTTGAAGCTTAATGGTTGTTGGTTGCAAGACCCGAGAGGTTTGGGCAAGTTGTTTGGAAGTATGGAGGTGTTTTAGAAAATGGCAAAATTAATGGGTTTTTTAGTGCTTCCTTTGGGATTTGAACCCTTGCCCTAAATGGTTTTGGGAGTTTGAAGGAAAAAGAGTTTTATTAGAAAGAAAAGTTTGTTTGGGCCGGGTTTTGAAAGAGGAAGCTTTGGGAAGGGATTTTAGACCCATTTAAATTAGGAAAAGGGATGAAAATCAAGAAAGTCCCTTTCCCCTTGTTTTGCCATCTCTCTCTCTCTCTCTCTCTCTCTCTCTCTCTCTCCTTGCCGACCTCACCAAGAAAACCCAACCCTAGCCGCACCACCAAATTTAGCAAAGACTAACCCGAGCCACACCCCCGCCGGCACCGCCCAGACCACCACTCGCCATGCCCATGCCCAGCTGGGCAGCACTGGCTGCGCGCGCAGACACCCAAATGCACTCACGCCGTCGCGCGCGCACCAGTTGCCAAGACGTGTCGCCCGCCTCGCACCAGCCGCCTCTGCACCGCGTCGCTGCGTTGCCGTCACCGCACTCGCCGCCTGGGCGCGCCAGCCCGCCGCTCAGGCCGTGCGCCCGAGACGCGCCGCCGTTGCTCGCACCAGCCGCCCAGACGCGCCGCGCGCGGCTCACTTCCAGCTGCAGCCAGATCAGATCGCGCGCGCGCGCTGTCCTCGCGAACCCGATGTCTCGCGCGCGCCGCAAGGCGCCTAGCGTGTTCGCTCGCTGCGATAGCCCGCGTCGCACATCCTCTGCCTCGCTAGCGCCAAAGACTCAGCGCCAGTGCAGCGCCCGCCAGCGCAGCCGCCCAGTGCCAACGCCAAAGCAGCGCCCAACGCCAAGACGCCCGCTTGTCCTTGCAGACGGACAGCACCCTGCCGTCGCGAGTAGGGGCGTGACCTTGTGTCTTCTCGGTCGGTAATTCCCAGTCTTTTCTCCTTTGGGCACTAGGTCATTTGGTCTTTGCTTAATTAATTAGGTTGTTTTTACTAAAATGCTTAGGTTGCTTGGGTTTGCTTTAAAGCTCGAGGGTCGTTATTGATTGTGAAAGTTATTTCTGCTTGCTTCCAGGTAAGGATTTCTTACCGTGGTTGTGTGGACCCTGCGATGCTTTCTTGATCGTGCCTTATATGCATGTTTACTTTTATGAACATGATTAGTGGATAGGACAGCTTGTGATTGCATTCTTGCTAGCATGTTTGCTTGTTTGTACATGTTAGTGCCATGCTAGGATTGTTCTTCCAACATGCTCGAGATTCCTGCTTTAAGTTCGTAGTATCATGCTAGGTTATGTATGATTGATGATTATGTGTATGTTTAGCCAGGAATCAGTTACTCTGTACTTTTAGCTAGTATAGTAGAGTTTGTCTTCATCCAGAGGCTGAGAGCGGACATAACGTACTTTGTTCCCACCAGTCGAGAGTAGAGCGAAGCATAACGTACATTGCTTCCCCCCGGCAGCCGATGTGGATTTAGCTACCACATCGGCATAAGCCTAGTTTGTAGCTCGCTAGAGCGGAACCCCGCGCAATGGTGCAAGCTCCGCCTTGGCCGGTTCTTAGCTTTAGGTCGGTGGTACAGGCTGCACAGATGAGTGCCGAGGGCCTCGCACTACTGTGTTCAGTGACACCGCTTCCGAGTCTTTAGGCATGCGTACCTGGCCCGCGTAGTTTGTACCTAGGCCCCCACATTTACGCGATTCATGGCAGAAGCGGTGTGCGCGCGCACACACGCGTTAGTCGCCGGCTCGGAGAGCTCCCTGCCTAATGTTCTTGAGTACACCGCCTTCCATTTAGAGCCGGACTTGGGTACTCTCCCGATAGTCCAGATTTATTAGCGAGGGTAAGAGGCCCTTGAGGACACCCATTGGGATTGGTTTTTGAGCTGATCATATGGTCGAGGGAGAAAGACCCTCGAGGGTGTCGGACATCTTTGGGACCAGTTTTTGAGCTGATCAATTGGCCAAGGGAGAAAGACCCTCGGAGATGTCCCGGGATTGGTTATGAGAGCCAATCATTAGGCTGGAAGTAGGAGACTTCTGAGGATTCTAGATTCTGCCTTGTAAGCTCGTTGAGCTATGATCTGTGTTGGTAACTGTTTGCATGTATACTAAGGTGACAGATGATTGATGTATCGTATTATACCCCGGTTGGGGATTCTTACTGAGTATGTTTATACTCACCCTTATTTCTGTGGTTTTCCACGGTGTAACTTGAGACAAAGACCGGACGGCTAGCGAAGGGAGCCGATTGATCATGGGAGCCGCCACAGACTGCTGTTTTATTGTTTGCATATTTGTTCAGCATGTAGATGGACAGGAGTCCTAGGGGAAAACATTATTAAAAGTTGTTTGAACTGTTTTGAATATTTTTATATATACTGGTCAGACTTGTTTTACTTCGTCAGTTTTTCTTAAACAAAATTGTTGATTATGTTTTAAGCATTCCCCATTCTAAATGTTTTGGAAGGTTTTAAATATGAGCATTAAATCGCTCGGTGAAATATTTAACTTGCATGCTGAGTAAGAACCTAGGTTTAGGGCCGTAGTTTGGGTCGGGTTCTTACAGGTAGTCCCTTGAGAGAGGTGGACTAGCTGAGTCTCCACCAGTCGCCCGATTGATTGGCAAGTTGCCGTGTTAGTGGCTTGAGGCAGATGTAGAGCCATCTTTGCCCCCCTTGCAAGCCTGCTGTCGTTGTGCAGCCAGTTCTTTTAGTGCCCTCGTAGCCAGGGTGCAGTTTGGAGTTTGCTTGCTAGGGTTTTATCCATTTGTGGATTTCAGCGGGCTAGTAGAGTGGAGCACTCTTTTATTTGGATGTTCCCAGTGTGGAACTAGTTGTTGCCACCCGAGGAGTTGGCCTGAGCTTCTGTTGAGCATCGAGTGAGATGCAAGATTTAGCCTGAGCTTTGTTGAGCATCGAGTGAGATGCAGGAGTTAGCCTGAGCTTTTGTTGAGCATCGTGTGGGATGCAGGAGTAGGCCTTGGCATGTCTGTTGGTCGAGATGCCAGAGATTAGGATGCTCGAGTTCTTGGACTCTTGTGTTGAGTGCCATTGCCCCGTCACTTGGAGTGTGACCTTTCCTCAGAGGGGCATAAAGCTCGTTGTAGGCTGATTTGTGTTGTAAAGGATGTTGTGCCTGTTGGCACCAGGCTTTGAGAGGAGGCCTAGATTAAGGCCGCTTGGCTCATTGTGCAGGTGGTTCCATGGCCGCCCAGAGTATAGCATCCCCGCTAGTCTTGTACCCATTTCCTGAGGTTGCACCTGTTTGGTTGCATAAGAGATCTAGCTCGGTGGTAGTCAGAGGACTACAAGTATGAGGTTTTTTAGGGAAAGTAGGAGCTTTCCTTGGTCACCGAGAGTTGGGTGCAAAGGATGCTGTAGGCTGTTTAGAGCTAGCGCGTTTGAGTTCTCGCGCCTGTGTTGTGAGCTTCTGAGCCAGTTTGGTGGTAGCATGTTTCGACTACCCTTTGAGTTACCCTAGTATGGGTAGTGTTGGCATCGATGGATGCGTGATGGATCCAGTGTTAGAGCCATGAGTTGGATGGCTGTTCGGAGCTTGTTTAGTGAGCACATTGGCTTGAGGTATGTCAGCTTGGTTGGACATGCTCTTGTAGAGTGAGTTGGCCAATGTGGCTTCCCGTGGTGAGCCGACCCCGAGTGGGTTTGGACTCTTGTTGCTCCTTGGTTAGTAGTGGCTCTATTGGAGGCAAAAGTTGCCTTGTGTGAGAGCCCTTGTTGGCATTGGATCTAGTTGGAGCTGTACACCCCGGTGTACTTTTGTGTAGCTCGCTCCGTGGTTATGTTGGAGAACCACGAAGGGTTCGTGTTGAGGAGCCAGTGCTCAGTCTTGGAGTTGTCAAGGCTTTGGTTCTTGGCAAGTGCACTAGCTTTGGTTGTAAGGATGCCGTGCTCGTAGCCGGGTTGTTGTTTGAGCAAGTTTTGCTTGTTGGTCCTTAGCCTGGTCAGAGTTCAGTTGGATCTGAACAAGAGCGGTGGTAGTAGTCGCGTTGTTTCTGATCGTTATGGCTAAGTGAGAGCTGTTCGGATCCTTGCCTTGGGCGAAGGTTTGTTGTGGTTGAGCTTTGAGTAGGAGGATGACGCATTCTGTAGCGTATCCGGTCCTCTTGGTTTTCAGAGTTGGAGTTAGCCAGCTTAGTTGAGATGCTGGAGAGGAGAGGATTGTGCCCGTGTAGCCGGTTGTCTGTTAGATTGTTTGGCGACCGGGTGTGATCGGAGGATCCCTAGTTTGTGGAGAGCCTCTCCAGAGCTCAGTTAGACCCAGGCAGTGTTCCTTGGGTGAGTTGCTTGCAGATGTGGCAGTCTAGCAAGCTAGTGTTTGTTTGGATTTTGGAGGCTAGTTGGTGCTTGGTGTTGACCAAGTTTTGGTTCTCTTGATGTTTCAAGAGCTAGCTCGGTTCGAGCAGGAGGGCGTTGCCCTGAGGATCTGTTCCTAGTCAGGTTGTTTTGGGAGTTGACCCCTCCTTCGGCAGTTGAGTAAGTTCTGCTTGTTCTGGTTGGTCCAATCAGTTGGGTTTCCCCTTGGGTGTTGCTTCAAAGAGAGTTGGTTGTTGTTTGCCCTTGGGTTTGAGATAGACAGCGAGCATGTGTGATGTTCGCTGCCCTTCAGAGTTCGCTTGCTGGGAAATCGTTCCCGTTGAGGAGTCAGCGTAGCTCCTGAGTTGTGTAGTTGATCAGAGTAGCGCAGTGGTTAGCCCAGCGAGAGGGTCCCTGCATTGTGTTGTTAGCAAGCGAAGTTGTTTGTCCCCGCAAGAGCGGTGGCCAGCCAGTTTAAGAGTTGAGTTTTTGCTGGTGAGTTGTTGGTTCTTTGGGGTTTGAAGAGCCCCTAGTTTCCTTGGTGGTTGAGTTGCACCATGGATGCCAGCCTCGAGTGTTATCCTTGGAGATAGCCTCGTCGGTCCGTTTTCCTTGCGATGTTCCGTGTGTGGAGTTTCTAGTCACAAGATGAGTTAGGCCTTGGCTAAAAGGAGGAAGTCCTTTGAGTAGCCAGATTGGACTTAAGAGTTGAGTGGTAGCTTGAGGCGAGCTTTGCTCGCGATGAGCTTGAGTTGAGTTCTCACGAGCAAGTCCTTCTCGGGCTTTGCTTCTTGTTGTTGTGCTTTCGCGATTGGCGTTAGCCGAGCCTCGATGGAGTTAGTTGGCACAGAGGTGCCGTGGCATTGGTTGGTTAGCCTTTGGGCCGTTCTCCTCAAGCCGTTGTGTTCTTTGGTAGCCCCGTGAGGTTTGGTCCTTCTTGCCGAGATTTCCATGAGAGGAGCGTTGGTTGTTTCCTTGCCCGGCAAAGTTCCCTTTGGCCGATTGCTAGTAGATTTTCATGGAAAAGTTTGTGTTCGGCCGTTGAGAGGCTCCAGTTTGTTGGCTAGGCCGAGTGGAGCTGTGCTCGGTTTTAGCCATTTAGGGTTGGCCGTGAGCCGGGTTTCACTTGTGCTTCTTGGAAACGTTTGCCTTTTGGATCAATCGCCATTGGTGATTTGTTTGCTTTTCGTTAAGGTGTAGAGGCAAGCTTTGTGGTTCGCCGGCCTCATGTGATGCATGAGTAGGCCGTTTGGTTTCTCGGAACTCGAGAGGTTCGATTGTTTGGCCAAACATGGTGTAGTGTTGTGGCTGTGTGTTAACAGCTGTGGGCATTCAGAAAAGTTACTCTAGTGCGTGGCGTTGAGTTTTGGAGCTTGTGCCAGTCTGCGAGTTTGCTGAGAGTAACACCGTAGAGAGGTGTTCCGTGTTGGATTAGCAGGGTTTTGATTGAGCCCCTAGTTTGTAGGCCTTCTGAGATCCTTGAGCGGATCAGAGCAGTGGTTAGCTTTGCCCAGTCTTTGTTGAGCTAGTCTTTGGCAGAATGGTTAGCTTTGTGGCTTTGAGCCTTTGAGAACCCAAGAGGGTCTGGTTTTCGTAGAGGGCTAGTGTTGTATTAGCCGAGAAGTTCAGTTGGCTAGGAATCAGTGGAGTATTCCTAGAGCCATTTCGTCTTAGGACTTTCGAGGACGAAAGTCTTATAAGGAGGGAGTATTGTAACGGCCCAGTTTTCTATCCCGGTTTTCGAGGAGCTTAGGTTGCCTCGATTCAAAGTGGTTGGGCCGTTAAAGCTATTTTGTCCCTTAGGGGCATTTTGGTCTTTTTGCTCCCCAAGCAGGATTTGTGGATTTTCAGGGCTTCGAGGCAGCTCCTGCCTTTGTTGAGGCTTGTTTGTTGTGGACTGCGAGTCCCGAGATGTTTGGGCTATTCGTTTGGGAGTTCGGTTGTGATTTGGGTTTTTGGGCAAAGATTTGGTTGTTTGAGCGTTTCCTTCGGGATTAGAGCCCGGCCTTCAGTATTGGTTTGGGAGGTTGATTTAAGTGAGATTTATTGTTTGGGAAGGTTGCTTCGGTCGGGTCTCGAAGGAGGAAGCCGGGAAATGGGATTTAAGGATTTTAAGGATTTTTGGAAAAATTGGAAAATGGATAATTGGATTTTTTTTGGATAAGGTTGGAAAATAAATAAAAGAGAAAAAGAAAAAGAAAAATCCATTTTTCCCATTTTCCCCTTTCTCTCTCCTCCAGCCCGAGCCCCCCCCCATTGGCCCTCACCTCCCAGCCCGAGCAGCTCCTGGTCGCCCAGCCCTGGCGCCCAGCTCGCCCATGGTCGCGAGCCTAGCCGCCCTTCTCGCCTGCGCCGTCGTCACAACGCCGAGCCCGGCCGCGTCGCCACAGTCCCGCATAGCCCGGATCTGCCTCGCCCGGGCCGTCCCAGGAGCCACTCACCACAGTGCGCGTCGCCCGGCCGTCTGCGTGCGCGGCTCGAGTGTCATGTAGCTCGTGTCGCTCGCGCCCGAGCGTCCTGTAGCTCGTCGCCCCGCGCCGCCACACAGCTTTCAGAGCTCGCGCCCGCGCCGTCCTCTGGCTTGCGAGCGCGCGCGCGCCTGCTGCTGCTTCAGAGCTCGCGCGCTGCCGTGCCCCTCAGTCTTGAGCCGCGCCGTCCCCTGCGCCCGTGCCCTGCTCCCTAGCGCCCCAGCGTGCCTCTGCGCCCTTGTCCGAGCCCCCAGCGCGCCCAGTGCCTGCGCCCAGCCAGCCTCTACCCTACCGACAGCCTACTTGTGTGTGTTGGTTTGGCCCGAGCCTTGTGGCTTCTCGGATGGTATTTCCCGAGTCTTTTCTTCGTTGGGCCCTGATTTGTTGGCTGCTGGTTGTTGATTTATTGGGTTGTTTATGTATTTGATTTGGGTGCTTTGTTTGATGTTCAGGCTGTTCGGGATCGTCTAGAGGCTCGAGGATTCGCTCGTAGATTTATTATAATTATTGTTTTCTGCTTGTCCCTAGTAAGGATTTCTTACCGTGGTTGTGTGGACCCTGCGATATATCTCGATATGCCTTGCTTGTTTGCTGATTGTTATGAGCATGTTAGAGATAGAGCAGTTGATTGATTTCTTGCTAGCATGTTTGCCTGATTTTACATGTTAGTGCCATGCTAGGTTTGTTCTGCCAGCATGCTATTGATTCCTGCTTAAGTTGTAGTATCATGCTAGGTAATGTGGATATTGTCGGTCATTGCTTGCTAGCCAGGAATCATTGTTTTTGCTCTGTACTCTTAGATAGAGTTGTAGGGTTTGTCATCATCCAGAGGCTGAGCGGACATAACGTACTTTGTCCCCACTGATCGGGAATAGTGTGCAAAGCATAACGTATCTTGCTTCCCCCCCGGTCGCTAAGGTGGATTTAGCTCAGGTCGAGACTAAAGTGTGCGTAGCATAACGTATCTTGCTACCCCCCCCCCGACCCGCCGGTTGTGGACTTAGCTACCCACTTCGGCCAAAGCCTAGTTTGTAGCCTGCTAGAGCGGAACCCTGCCAACGGTGTAAGCCTACCTTGGCCGGTTCTTAGCTTCAGGTCGGTGGATCAGGCTGCACAGATGAGCGCCGAGGGCCTCGTGCTCTCGTGATCGATGACACCGCTTCCGAGTCATAGGCATGCGTGCACCCGCGTAGTTTGCCCTTAGGCCCCGCATTTACGCCGGTTTTAGAGAGCATGCGGTGTGCGCGCAAGCGTGTTAGTTGCTTGGTTCGGAGAGCTCCCCCGGGCTAATGTTCGTGAGTACACCATTCCTTCCAGTTTAGAGCCAGACTTCGGGTACTCTCCCGATAGTCCAGATGTATAGCGAGGGTAAGAGGCCCTTGAGGACACCCATTGGGATTGGCTTTTGAGCTAATCAATTTCTTGAGGGAGAAAGACCCTCGAGGGTGTCGGACATCTTGGGATCGGTTTTTGAGCTGATCAAATGGCCAAGGGAGAAAGACCCTCGGAGATGTCCCGGGATTGGTTATGAGAACCAATCATTAGGCCGGAAGTAGGAGACTTCCGATGATTCCGGAAGTAGGAGACTTCCGATGGTTCCAGATCTTTCCTTATGAGCTCGTTGAGCTATGATCTGTGTTGATGGCTGTTTGCTTGCTTGTTGAGGTGCTAGATGACGGATGTATCGTATTGTACCCCGGTTGGGGATTCTTACTGAGTATCTTTATACTCACCCTTATTTATCTTTCGTAGCTTGGACAACACCGGGAGGGCTAGCGGAGGGAGCCGATTGATCATGGGGAGCGCCAGGCACTCTGTCTTTTATTGTTGCATTGTTTATTCAGCATGTAGATGGACAGGAGTCCTAGGGGAACATTGTTTAAAAAGTTGTTTAAATTGTATTGTATGATTTTATAAATACTGGCCAGGTGGTTTTACTTCGTTGGATGGTTTAAATGAAAACTGTGGTTTATGTTTTAAGGGTTCCCTCTTCTCATATGTTTTGAATGGTTTTTAAATATGAGCACTAAACCGCTTGTTATCATATTTAACTTGCATGCTGAGTGAGAACCCCGGTTTAGGACCATGTTTTGGGTCGGGTTCGTCACACTAAAGCCTTACAACATCCACCTGGAGTCCAACTTTTCCAAGATCTGAGCACCAGATCCCCAAAGCAAACCCTACATGGATCTGAAACTCTCGCCACAGAACGAACCACACAAAACACACTTGTGTGCACAACTCCCAACCTTCATTTAGAGATCCAAGATTAACAAATGCTTTTCTCCCAAAAGCAACACTAGCTCCTGGCAGAGATACAATCAATCAACGAAACACCCAAAGTTCCATCTCCACACGATGCTCGAAGCTGTGGCAACCTTGCTCTACCAAAGCATAACCATGCCAAACCAAACTTACTTTATACCAAGCCTCTACCAAGGGTGCTTACCCATAAGGCATCCAACTCCTCTCACAAGGCATCCTACTTACCTCATAGGCATCCAACTCATGGTCCCTCAGCTGGACCCAACTTGCTTCTACGATGCTCAACTCTCCTGAGATTTAGGCACTCGAAGGTAGTTGACCGCACTACCAACCACAAAGATCTCTTGGCCTTAACACTAGCATGAGATGCACGCGCACTAACACTTACCAACCGTCAACCTGCTTGACTTACTCAACCTCCAGTAACACTGGGAAAAGGCTCCTTTCGAACATCCCTTCGCTTGAAATCTTCCGATTACCACTGAACTAGCCCTTTTTGCACGACCTCCACAGGTGCAACTACCATAAACGGATCCAAGGCTAAAGGAGTACGCTAAACTCCGAACGGCATAGAACCATCTGCTATGCCCATGCCAAACTCAGGCCTTAACCAGATTTAGTGCCAAAGCGGCACACCGACCAATGCACCTCAAGTGCCACTACTACCAAATCCACATCTTACCACAACGGGGCCAACAAGGTCACAACCTCAAGTGACACGAACTCTGGCTCGGCATACAAGGGCTCAACTCCAACAACTATGCCTAAGGCATCTCATCAAGCTAAAGGCTCACGGCCTACTCTTGCATCTCTACATGATGCTCAACAAACTCGCTGCCGGCTCTCTCAACATGCAAAGCAGCTAGCCTACTCTAGGGCTTACCAAAAGAAGAGTGTTCATTTTTACCAAACAACCGAGGAAACCACCAACGGATCCAAATCAGTAAGAACAACCGCTTGCTGCACCCTTACCTCTGAGGGTTACGCTTCATGGCCGCAAACAACAACACTTTAAAGAAGCACAAAGATGCCTCATCAACCTCCTCGAGGCTACCAACTTTGCAACCACTCTCTGGGCATCCAAATAATCTAACAAGGCTCAGGATTAGCACTTGAGCTACCCAGGCTAGTCCACACGGGGACCTGCTCCACAAACATCCACATAAGCACAATCATAGCTAACTCCTCTCTTGGAGTGGCATTCCAAGGCAAAGCACCTCCACCCTCTCACTAGGGGAAAACCAACAACTGGGCCACAGTTGGCCTATGGGAGTCCAATCTCTACCTCCTCTGAACGATGTCCCGGGGCATCCGAACCTACTGATACCACAACAAGCCACAACATACATCACACACTGCGGGAAGTTGGCATGATGGCGCTCTATACCCAAACCAATAACGAGTCAGAACCTGCTCGTCTCCGCTCCACAACACTACACAAGGCATACACTAGATGACAGGTATTGTAAATTCTTAACCCTTTTTCTACAACAAATAGCAAACTTAGGTGTACCTGATGACTGTCGGAGTGCTATTGATCATGGGAAAACGACCTACAACAAAAGGTCAATCTACAGAATTTATGACTCTGAGCTCTGATACCAACTGTAAGGGACCGACTCGAATGGGGCACTAAATGGGCCCTTACCCCAATGCATGCATTCAAAGTAAAGGACATTTAAACAGACATGATTTCAGATTCCAATTAAAACAAAACATTCAAAATAACCCCTTTAAAAACTAGACAATTTCCCTGAAACCTGTCCCTGTTTCCAAGCACCTGTTCCAAGACAAATACATTTCCAAAACATACTCTGATCAGAGATTTATTTAAAACATACAAGCTTTGCAATAGTTACAACAATGCTAGAATCCGGAAATACATTCAGAAAACACCCTAGGGCTCCGTGCAAACTACATGCATTCAGAGGACATTTAAATCATAAACATAAACATAAGACTCAGAGTTGAACAACGGGTTTTCCATGATCACAGCTCCTCTTCCAGCCATCCTGTCTCGCACCATGGTTACCTGTGGAAAACCACATAATAAGGGTGAGTAACGAATTACTCAGTAAGAATCCCCAACCGGGGTACAATACGATATACATGGTCATCTAGCAGAAAGATATGCAAGCTATGAATATAAACACAGAATAGAGCACATAGCTTAGCCCACACTTGGGCCTCGGATGCCAACTTAGGGTCTTAGTCCGGAAATCAATCACCACATCCACACAATACACAAGTCGCCCTATACGAGAAATAAGTTCTGGCCTCAGCCTGTCTACTGTCGACGAAAGGTACACTAGCTCAAGATCCCGAGGAGCTCTCCGGTCGATCTTTGTAATGAGCGTAAACATGCACCGCGTGCTACTGCAGACTATGGGGTGCTGCCGGGTCTAGAGGCAAGCTGCCCATGTCCAGTCACCACGCCTAACTAACTCTTTGGATCGGTGTCACTGACATAGGGGTGTGAGACCTGGACACGTAAACTATGTCAGCCTGAACCACCGCAGCTAGGGCTAAGGAACGGGTCGTGGTAGGCTTACACCGAGAAGCCGCCTTACCTTAACAGTGGCAATCAAGGGCTACGACCGAACACGCCGAGGACGTGCCGATCGCCGGGGCGAGGCAATGCCAAGTCATCATCTCGACCGTTGGGGCATTTAACGATCGCCACCTCACCCAAGATTGCGGGGCCTACCGGTAGGGTTAGCTAATCCCTCACGGGGTCCGGGGGACGAACACTGCCTCGACGTCCTCGCCATGGATGCAAGGTACTTTATGCATCGGGCCGGATGATGCTATCTACCGCAACTCTAACTCGCCTTAACAATCAACAAACAATTTCATAAAATCCAATACGTGCTCAATAAGAATACAATGAGCCTAGCATGATACTCTACGAAGCAAGGAAACAGAATCACGAGCATGCGAGAAAGGAATAACCTAGCATGGACTAACATGAGAAACAACATAGGAAATCATGCGATCGGGAATTCGAGAATAGAGCACTTATCGAAACATGTCAATAAACACAAACAAGCATACAATCAGCAATCACATAATATATCGCAGGGTCCACACAACTCCGGTAAGAAATCCTTACATTGGCCGGGGACGATTTGACACGAAAACCTAAGTGGCGAGCGAACCCGAACTAGCTATCGAGAACCTATCAATCACAACAAAAATCACACAATAGGCCTAAATATAATAAAACAAACAAGGCTCACTCGGAGCAACTCACGAGGCGCGATTTAACGCGAAACGGGCCGATTGCACGAACAGGGGCAAAGAACGGCCCAGCTGGGCGCGGCTGGGCGCGCGAGGAATGGGCGCGCTAGGGCGCGAGGCTAGGCGCGTGGCGCGCGCGGCCGGCCGCTTGTGGATGGCGCGCGCAGCGACACAGAGGGCGTCAGGCGAGCGTCGCGGGCTACTACGGAGAGGCTCGGCAGGGGCGCTCGAGCTGGCACGACTAGGCGAGCAGGGGCTCGAGCGACGCGTTGCGGAGCTGGGCGAGGTGCGCGCGCGGTGTGCGGCGAGGCTCGAGGGCTGGGCTGCTTCTGAGCACGCGAGCTCGGCCAACAGGAGCGAACAGAGGATCGGAGAAAGGAGCTCGATTCCGGGCGATTGGGGAAGATTCGACGCGCGATTTGAAGCTGGACCACTTCTCCTACACTAGCTGCACAAAAACCACACGAATCTCCTCACTCCCACGGCCGTGAGCGAAAATCGGAACCGAGGGGAAAGAAATCGGATTTTTCAAGGAAAGGAAGAAGAGGAAGAACTTACCACCGCTCGGAGGAGAATGGGCTTCAATTGAGAGGAGGAGCTCGGAATTGGCTGGTCGGCGAGGGAGAAAATCGCGAAGGAACGCAGTCGGTCGGAGAAGAAAATCGCGAAGGAAATGGGTAAGAAGAAGGAGAAGCTCGGGCGAGCTGGCCCTTTTAAACCAAAACGCGCATCACACATGCATATGTATTAGATCGCGCGTTTAGATTAACAAACGCGCCTAGTGGCTCGGCTGGCAGCGCCCGCTGCCTAGCACGCGACACGTCCTTGGCTCGAATCTCACTCGACGCGTTATTTAATTCCCTATTTATTTTTACCTTTTCCCAAGCCCAAATGTCTTCACCAAAATTCCCGATCCCATTCAAATCGACTCATAATTTTTCCGGCAATTAACAATTACATAACCGGCCCTGTCGGCCCGACCCAAAATTACCAAAATGCCCCTGGGCCTCCCGGGAAGACCGGGATGAAATTTCTGGGCCGTTACAACACGGGTGGGAAGATCTTCTCCATTTTACAAAGAATTATAATAATGTCTTTTTGCAACCGATCTAAATCAGACACACATAATGTTTTAGAACACAAGGAGCTGAAGAACTGAAAAAATTCAACAATCGTAGTACACACTTCCTTAGGTAAAAATGCTCGAACTTCGATCGGGATTAGTCTCTAAAGTAGAACATGGCAGTTGTGTGTCTTTAACCACGTTAACTTTGAATTGTTAATGCGTCGTCCTATGTTAGAAACAAAACCATTAGGATGCTTGACTTCTTTTAAAAAGTTATAGAATTCAACTCCTTCATCTTTACTGAGAGTATATGTTGCATGCGACTTAAGCTTTTTATCTTCTAATTTATGTACGTGTAATTCCCTTCGTATTCCCATATCTTCGAGGTCTTTTCTAGCGTTTATTGTATCTTTTTTCTTCCGTTCAATACTCAGTATAGTTACTAGCAAATTCTCACACACATTGTTTTCAATATGCATTACATCTAAGCTTATGTCTTAATAGAAGTTTAGACCAATATGGAAACTCGAAGAAAATGCTCTTTTTTCTCCAATTATTTTCGGATTGTTTCCTCTTCTTATCTTGTTTAGAAGGATGCTTGCTAAGCACAGAAACACATATGACTAACTTGGTGCAAGATTTTCTCTCTATCCTATGTCATTGGAGGTTCACGAGATTCATTCTTCCCATCAAATAATTTACTTCTACGCCAAGTGTGATTATTAGGTAGATATAGTCGATGTTCAATGTAACCTCGCTTCCTTCTCAGAGCAACGGATGAAGTTTCTTCTTTACAAATAGAACAAGCTTTGTAACCTTTCGTACTCCAACCGGACAAGTCACGCACCGTAAGCTGGGAAATCATTTATGGTCCACATCAAACAAGCACGAAGTTGAAAGTACTCATTCTTGAATGAGTCATATGTGCGAATACCAGTATTCTACAATTCTTGCAACTCATCAATTAGTGGTTTCAAGTACACATCAATCTCCCTTCCTGGTGATTTTGGACCGAAAATTAATAAGGATAATATGATATTTGTGTCTTTCATGCATTTTGAAGGTGGTAAATTGTACGCCACTAATTGTACGAGCCACATATTGTATGTGGTACTCATATGACCATAAGGGTTGAATCCATATGAAGACAATCCAAATCATACATTTCTAGAATCCAATGCAAATTCAAGAAATTGAAGGTCTAGATATTTTCAGGCTTCACCGTCTGATGAATGTCGCAAACCTTCTGGTTCATCAACACATTTTTCCTTGTGCCATCTCATATCGAAAGCATAATTCTTAGAAGAGAATAATTTCTTTAGTCGAGGTATTATCGAGAAATGTCGCAAAACTTTACGGGTAAGTTTCTTAGAATTATCCTTATTCATCTTATATTCAGACTTTCCACATGTAGGGCATTGTTTTGCATCTTTGTATTTGTTCCTATACAACACGCAATCGTACTTGCATGCGTGAATTGATTCATAAGTCACCCCAACTCTCGAAACTTCTTATTAGCCTCATAGAATGAACCACGTATGCAAGCACCGTCAGGATGCAATTTTTTTAATAGTTTCAATAACAAATCGAATTAGGTATTGATCCAATTATTCATAGCCTTCAAATGCATCAATTTGACCAGAAAAGGGAAAGCGGAGAATCTAGTACATCTTGGATATAACCAAATAGATGCTTTTTTCATCAAATCATCAAACGATGTTGATTGATCGTCTTGTCTGCTATTGTTGGGTGCAACATTTTCATAAGTATAATTATCTTCTTCTTCAACTATAATTGATTCCAAAGTACGATGGTTCATGTCATTCAACATTGTCATTATTTCATTCTAGTCATTATGCCCACGTGACTTAGTTAAATTAACCCTTTCGACATGTACTGACCTAACTCTTTGACTTTCATACATAGGTAAGTTCACAGGTTCTCCATGGTATATATAGCATGTCACTATATGATTAAAAAATTTCATATATGAACAAATGAGTTTCTACTTCTTCAATACTTTGCCACAACACATTTATACATTTTTTTGCATGGACATCTCATTTTTCCAATACTATTGACATGAGACTTTGCCATTTCCAAAAATTGTTTGGCGCCTTCAACATTTTCAACAGACAACCTATTTTTATTTTTAATCCAATCTTTGTTCATCTTCAATCTCTTTCATTAACCACTTTAAGATTCTATCGTCGAACTATCCTTCAGGATTTAGACGAACAATTAGAAAGTGGCATTGAAAGAAACTTCTAAATTATAAAAATTATCATTTTTAATGGAATCAAAAGTTTGGAATTTTCTTTGATTAGAAAGTCACGAAATAAAAATTTTCAACTTAAACGCATATGATAATTGACTCTTAGCAAGATAATATATGCTTTAAGGGTTTAAAAAAAGTGTGACACTTAGAGATGTCCACGGGGCGGGGACGAGGATGGCTTTCCCGTCCCATCCCTGCAACTCATTTCAATCCCCATCCCCATTTTACTCTTCTTCTTTTATTTTTTCATTCTTAAATTTTTACAATATTTTTCTATTTTTAACTCAATTCACTAGATCTTAGATAATTTTTTCAATATTAAAAGAAATGTTTATTGATTTTTAATTAAATAATTAATTAGGTAAGGAAAATATTAATCCAAATAAGTATTTTTACTATTTTATGTATATAAGTGTATTTAGAAACTTAATATGTATATATATATATATATATGAACGTAGCGGGGAAGGGAGAATGGGGATGGGAAAATGGACATCTCTAATGACACTAAAAAGTAAATAAGTTTGTGTTCTTTTAGGGTTTAAACTAAGTGTTCAACACTAAAAAGTAAACAAGTTTGTGTTCAACACTTAAAAATGTGCAAACCATAACCACATATTAATAAACTCTAGTTTCCAATTTCTCAAAAGCAAAATTGATGTTCACATGAAATCAACTCAATCTTATAAAAGACACATTATTCAACAATAAATTACAAATTCTATACAAAAATTCAACAAAAAAGCCAAATCCAAAAATTCAAAAACCAAGCAATCATCAACATGGAGCAAATCAAAGAAATATTTCAAAGAAGATTAACCTAGAGTTAATTATTGTTAACAAAATAAAAAAATTGAAAAATGTTAATTAGGATTAAGAAACAATAATTGAAAACTAGTGAGTGTTTATATTTTTATTTTCTTTTTTCTTGGAGATATTGATTTTGATTTTGATTGGGACTTGGTAGTAGCCATGCATGTAAGTAGCTAAAACATTTCAAATCTAAAATCTATCCTACACCTACTTTTAGATATAGTTGTTTTTTTCGGGATCTATCTAAACCATCAATATTTTATTTGATTCAACTAACTAAAATCAATATCTTATTTGATTCAAATATGGTAGTAGCCATGCATATATGTATATTAGAGTGTTATAAATAGAGAGTTTTGGCCTAGGAAGTGAATTGGGTGATGGGTGAGAATCACTACTACAAAAATGGGGTATGATGATTCTAAAAAAGTGTCACAAACGGCTTAGATGATACTTTTTTGCAATCATTGTATCGCACATCATCTATTCTCTTTAGATGATACGTTTTTAGAAGTGTCATTAAAACTTTTTAGTTGATACTTTTCTACAATCATTGTATCGCACATCATCTATTCTTTATAGATGACACTTCTTAATAAGTATCATTGAAACTCCTTAGATGATATTTTTTTACAATCATCGATTTTTCTTTGATGACATTAATTTGTTGTCACATAAAGAACAATAGATGATATATAAAATTGATCATTAATAATTTATCTATGACACCTAAACTTAATCATTAAAAAATTTAAATTGACATTTTTCTGTAATCACTAAATATGTAAATATGCTTTTTATTTAATCATATATCTCCAATCTTTACAAATATTTATTGTCAACTATTTTTCCTATTTATTTCAATAGTAGCACATACAATTATTAAAATTAAATGGTCTCTAAATTTGATTCAATATAAGAACTATTTTCATAATATTCATTTGTATATAAGTATCAATCAAGGTAGTATTTTATACATGTATCGTAAATATAGTTAAATGAAAAAAAATATATTGTTCATGACATCAATAAATATAAATTGAAAAATATTCATGGTTACACCAAGACAGGATGTGACTTCTTTATTGGATTAATTCACCTCCATGTTGCAAATATGAATCCAAAAGTTGCTGCAACATATCTATCTTCAAAGTATCTTCAACCACATCGACAATATCTGAGATTAAACGAGCATTCAAATATCAAATACCACATATATATGGATGATAGTCATTGAATATAAATCCTACAGGCTCACATACTATCCTTACATAATTAGTAAATATAGAGAGCAATATTGATGAGTCAAAGCCTAATGGAGAGGGAGAGGTACTTAAGAGGAAATAAAAGATCAGAAGAGGAAATGTGACAAGAAAAAAAAAACATCATCTCAAAAAGAAATATAAACATCAAGCAACAAACAACAATTACGAAGAGAGCAAATTTAAATGAAAACGAGAAAAATACATCACAAAATCACAACTTTCATGAACATAGTGCTTATACTTGCCTTAACACTTTTTCATAAATTTTTTTTTTGAACAACCTAATCTTCGTGTAACTCGCAAGTTCCCTAAACTCGTCAATAGTGCTATCAAAAGGACCAAACTTCATACCAACAAAACCAAAGAAAGTAAATGGCAATAACATGTGAGATTTGGCAAAAAGAAAAAATAATAATATATGAGCTTTCTTATTAATAAGAAAAGAACTTCAACCATCTACATTACATGTAAACCAAAGAAGTTCTTTTTAAAAGCATAGGAAACATGTAAATATTGCATAAAAAGTAAGTTACTGAAAATGAAGACTAAACCTCTCATTTTTCTGCTTGACAAACTCGACAACTTCCTGCAAGATTGTTGAGAAATATCCACAACATTATAATGAAAGTATGCAAATAAATTCGAAATTTTAATACATACATTGATTATGAGAATGTATTGGTACCTGGGAGAAACAAACTTTCAAAACCAATGATAGGACATGAGAAAATTGTACACCAAGAACAAACAATCATCAATTTGACATAAAATAGTTAGATTTTCATACCTTTCAAAGCTAAGTTGATGGACAAGCGAGTCCCACAAATGTAAAGTATGCAATTTATTGGAAGAATAGAAGTTTGAACTTTGAACAAAATCAGAGTAAATTCCTTAATAGAAGGAATACCAATTCGAAAATTCGAAGAACACTATTTTGAAATTTAACTCTTTTACAACTTAAGCTCTACAACCTACTTAAGGCTAGTTAGAATCAATAAGCAAATAATACTTATAAAAAAAGGTTAAAATTTAAAAAATGTATGGAAGAAGCGAACCTTCACAATAAAGAAGAATCAAAAGAGGGTAGTACTTCCAATCTACAAGTAAACAAAGGAAATATATAATTAATAAAAGTTTAACAAAATACATAGATACACAAAGAAAGACATTAGTGAGGCTTTAAATAAATAAATAAAAACTATAAGAGAAAAATAATATCAGAGTTAAGAGTTATCAGAGCTGAATGAAGAAAAAACAATTAAGCTTAAAAAAAAAGAAAATCCATAAATTAGTGTGCAGCGCACATAACTTGGAATAACTTAGAATAAGAAGTCAAGTCTTATGTCAAACAATTAAGTTTAAAAAAAGAAAATCACTTCGAACCTCTCCACTTTCACTTGTCCCCCTGCAAAAAGTCACAATATTGGAAGACTCGCAAAACCAAATCACAGTAAGTACAAAATTCACTTATGTACAAAGTTAAAGACTAAAAATAAAAAACCAAAAAAAATGAAAGTGCAAAACTAACAACTAGTAGTTGGTGACAAAAAACGTAAACCTATTTCTTTCTTCATATTATCCTTCCTCGTCATCACAGCAGCCGAGCACCTACCTCAAAATATTATAGACAAGAGTAATACTTACCTAATGGCTTACCACCATTTTGCAATAATTAAAATGCAACAATTGCAAAGATAACTACTACAAGAAGTCTAGGTACTGAGAAACAACTCTTTAAAATTATAGCTATAAACATAATAATCAAAATTACTCATAAGCTTGGAAATCACGAAATGTTAACAAATAGAAGATACGATAAGTAAAAGTAATAAATAAGCCTTTTGTACCCTGGAAAAAATGGATAATAAGATACAATAATGATAGTTAGAAAGAAAGTATAGTAATGTATCATAAAAGATAGACACGAACGAGGGAGAAAATAATACACTCGCATGTTTGAACTAGTTGTGTGATTTTGTATGAAATTTTGCTAAGTTGATAGCATCCTTATACCATTTGTGCTTCAAAAATTTAAAAAGAAGATTCAGTAAAGAACAAGAACTATGGGTGTTATAGATTGAATTGAGTAAAGAACCTATGAAATATGGATTATTCATATATATCTTCAAGAAATATTGACTGTGTTTCCTTCTTTTGCTTTTTAAACTCTAACATTGTGATTCAAGGATTTGCCTTCATTTGTCTTAAGCTTTCAATAACCTGAATAAATAATCTAGAGTATTAAGCTTTCAAATTCAAATGATCGCACTCTTACACCCTTTCAGCAAAGACTTTAATCTCTCCAAGGCCACACCATCAGCCACTAAACTCATTTAAAATTACCATCCAACCTTGACCCAATGAGAATGACCTCGAAACTTACTCCAACCTAAGAACACAACATGGCTGTCCCGAAACTGGCAATGCACAAATCTATTCGCAAACAGAGGGACAACACTTTGAAAACTAACAATTACCACATCCTGAAAATAACATCACCTATTAGCCACAACAGCTCAAAACCAAACAATCCAGCATCCATAGGAAAATAGGTTCGAAATAACACTTACCCGCTACTAGGAAAGGTCGAAACAACGCGGAACCGAGGCGTAGCTGCTGCAAATCGCGCCGCACGCGAAATGGCTGGGCGAACAGGGGTTGTGCCCGACTTACTGCACGCGCGCGAGGGAGTCTCGGCTTTGGGCGTGGCTCGATGGCGCGACTGGGAAGAGGCAGACGACGGGCGTGGGCTGAGCTAGGCGCACACGGACGGAGAGGGGACGCGAGCGGGAAGGGCTGCATCGCGGGGGTCGCTTGCGTGCGTGGTTGCAGGGACGGCTGCGCGGTGAGTCTGTGCGACGGGGTGTGCTTTGCGGCGATTTTTCGGCGGCTGGGTGGTTCGACGGCGGGTGAGGCGAGAAGGAGAAGAAGAAGAGAGGGGGGGGGGGGTGAGGTGGGAAGGGGGAAAGGGTTTAGTTTAGGTTTTTTTTTATCTTTCTTTTTCTTTCTTTTATTTAAACAAAATCCCCTTTTGTTTTTTTTTCTTTTTTTCTTCTTTCTTTCTTTTATTCAAATTCTATGTACTCATTTATATTTTTCATATACATTTTTTTTATATATTTTTACAAAAACTGGGGCATAACAATAAACATCCACTCGAACCCAAAAGAATAGTCACGAGCACGACGAAGAAATTTAAATGGGCTTATTCTTTCCCTTTTCTATTTTTATTATTACCATTTTATTTTATTTTTCTTTAATCTAACTTAAATGGGCTAATTCTTTCCCTTTTATTTAAAACCAAATCTCACCCTTTTCATTCTAATTTAAATGGCTTAAATGGAAATCTTTTCTTTTTTTTCTTTTTTCATTTGTCTTTTAATACAACTTAAATGGGTTTATCTATTTTCGTTTTCTTTAAACCAATTTCAAATAACCCACTTATTGGTTTTTAGTTTTAAAATTTAGGTGATGTTAAAGTATTGTAAAAAAAAAAACCAAATTGATGAATAATTTATAATAATACAAAAATGAATTAAATATTTTAAAATTTTCATATTTTTTAAATACAAATCCAAAAATGGTTATTTTAACTTCAGTTTTAAATTCCTAATTTTTATATTTTAAGTTTTTAAATCAAACACAAATTTATAAATTCTTCTTTAAATTTTTAAAAATCTCAAAACTTACAAATTAATATTACTATACGAAAATTATTATAAACTAAAATTAATATAAGAAAATGTTGAGAAATTTACTCATTTATTGATGATTCTAATAAAGTGTCATAATACGCGCATTAATTGATGATTCTAATAAAGTGTCATAATACGCGCATTAATTGATGATTGTAATAAAGTGTCATATAATGCGAGTTAATCGATGATTCTAATAAAGTGTCATAAAACGCGTGTTTTCATTTATGACACTTTAATTGCATTTTCTTCATAAATTTGGTTTGGGATAAGTATCATCTATTCCCATTTTTTAAATGTTAACAATCGTAGAATGATCAATGGTGGCAAAATTATTTCTAAATATGCTAAAATGAGTCGAGCTCAAGTAACATCCCTCATACATACAATTTAGTAACAAAAAAAGGTGATTTAGTAACAAAAAAAAAATTACAAGTTTGAGATCCTTTGTCTTTCGATCTATATATAACATTTAAAAATATAAAAATAATACTTATTTTCTAAATTGAAAATTAGTTTTATAAATTAATGATTCTCAAAAAGTGTCATAAAACGCGTCTTTTTAATTTATGATACTTTTGTGTAAGATGATTCTAATAAAGTGTCATAAAACGCGTGTTTTATTTTATGACACTTTAATTGCCCTTTCCTCTTGAATTTTATGACACTTTATGGAAAAATAAAATGGAGTATCTGTAAGGGACCGACCCGAATGGGGCACTAAATGGGCCCTTACCCCAATGCATGCATTCAAAGTAAAGGACATTTAAACAGACATGATTTCGGATTCCAATTAAAACAAAACATTCAAAATAACCCCTTTAAAAACTAGACAATTTCCACGGAACTCGTCCCCTGTTTCAAGCACTGTTCCAAGATAAATACATTTCAAAAGTTTACTCTGATCAGAGATTTACTAAAAAATCATTCAAAACCTGTTCAGATACAAAATGCTAGAATCCACAAAACATTTACAAAACATCCTAGGGCTCCGTGCCCGGCTACATGCATTCAGGGGAAACAAAACATAAAGAGTCATAATACAACAATCAGAGTTGGAAGACTGGGCCCCATGACCACAGCTCCTCCTTTAGCCATCCTGTCTCGCAACTTGGTTACCTGTGGAAAAACCACAGTAAGGGTGAGTAACGAATTACTCAGTAAGAATCCCCAACCGGGGTACAATATGATATACATGGTCATCTCGATGAGCGTATGCAAGCTATGAATATAAACACAGAATAGAGCACATAGCTTAGCCCACACTTGATCCTCGGATGCCAATTTAAGGTCTTAGTCCGGAATAATATCACCACACACTCCAATACACAAGTCGCCCTATACGAGAAACAAGTCCCGGCCTCGGCGCTGTCTGTCGTCGACGAAAAGGTACACTCGCTCAAGATCCCGATGAGCTCTCCCGGCGTGGCGCCAGAATGAGCGTAAGCATGTACCGCGTGCTACTTCTGCAGACTATGGGGTGTGCCGGGTCTAGAGGCAAGCCGCCCATGTCCAATCCACCATGCCTAACTAAATCTTTGGATCGGTGTCACCGACATAGGGTGTGAGACTGACACGTAAACTATGTCGGCTGAACCACCGCACTGGGCCAAGGAACGGTCGTGGTAGGCTTACACCGAGAAGCCGCCCTTGCCTTAACAGTGGCAATCGTGGCTTGCCAAACATGCCGAGACATCTTTGTTTGCTCGGGCGAGGCAATGCCAAGTCATCATCCCGACCGTTGGGGCATTTAACAGTGTAACGGCCCAGTTTTCTATCCCGGTTCTCGAGGAGCTTCCGGTTCAGATTCAGTGGTTCGGTTGGGCCGTTAAAGCTGTTTTGTCCCTTATGGGCATTTTGGTCTTTTTGCTCCCTGGGCAAGATTTGTGGATTTTCAGGGCTTCGAGGCAGCTCCTGCTTTGTTGAGGCTTGTTTGTTGTGGGCTGCGAGTCCCGAGATGTTTGGGCTTTTCGTTTGGGAGTTCAGTTGTCATTTGGGTTTTGGGAATAATGATGGTTGTTTGGGTGTTTCCTTCGGGATTCGAGCCGGGCTTTCAGTATGGGTTTGGGAGGTTGATTTCAGTGAGTTTTGTTGTTTGGAAAGGTTGCTTCAGTCGGGTCTCGAAAGAGGAAGCCGGGAAATGAGATTTAAGGATTTTAAGGATTTTTGGATAAATTGGAAATTGGATAAATTGGATTTATTTGGATAAGTTTGGATTTTAAATAAAAGAGAAAAGAAATGAAAAAAAAAAGGAAAAATCTCATTTTTTCCCAAAATTTCCCTTTCTCTCTCCTTCTCTCTCTCTCTCTCCCGAGAGCACCCCACCCCGACCTAGCCCATGGCTCGCCCACCCCGGCCCAGCCCCACCCTGCTGCCGAGCTAGCCCACCCCGCGCTCCTCGCCTCGCCCGCCACCCTTGGTCGCCGCCGCCACTTCGCGCCGCGCGCCCTTGCGGCCCGCCCCGCCCGCCGCGCGTCGCGCGTCCCCGCGTCGCCCAGATCGCGTCGCCAAGCCCAGCCCGAGTCGCCCGCACAGTGTCGTCGCCCCTGTGTCGAGACGCTCTGAGTCGCGTCCCTGTAGCGCGTCGTCGCGCCCGCGCGTTCGCGCGCCCTGCTCGCCTAGCCGTGCCCCAGCGCGCCCCAAGATGCTCGTGTCAGTAGCGCCCTGCTGCGCTGTGCGGCGCCAGCCGGTGCCCTAGCCGTCCGCCCGGCCGTCCGAGTGTCGGTCGTGCCTCGTGAGTTGCTCCCGAGCTGAGCCCTGTTTGGTTTATTATATTTGGGCCTTTTGATTGTAATTATTGTTGTTTTTGTTAGGTTCTCGCTAGCTAGCTCGGGTTCGATCGCAGCTTAGGTTTCTTGTGTTTAGAGGTCTTCCGCCTGTAAGGATTTCTTACCGGAGTTGTGTGGACCCTGCGATATATTATGCGATTGTTGATTGTATGCTTGTTTGTGTTTATTGACATGTTTGGTGATAAGTGCTCTAATCTGAATTCCCGATTAGCATGACTTTCCTGGTTAATTCTCATGTTAATCCATGCTAGGTTGTTCCTTTACTCGCATGCTCGTATCTGCTTCCTTGCTTCGTAGTATCATGCTAGGCTCGTTGTATTCTCTTTGAGCACGTATTGGATTTTATGGAATTGTTTGTTTGCTTGCTAGGGCGGTGTTAGAAGTGCGGTAGATAGCATCATCCGGCCCGATGCATAAAGAACCTTGCATCCATGGTAGGGACGTCGAGCAAGTCATTCCGCCCCTGGACCCCGTGAGGGATTAGCTAACCCAAGCGGTAGGCCCCGCAATCTTGGGTGAGGAGGCGGCAGCTGTTAATGCCCCAACGGTCGGGATGATGACTTGGCATTGCCTCGCCCCCGGCGGCCGGCATGTCCTCGGCATGTTTGGCGGTAGCCCCCGATTGCCACTGTTAAGGCAAGGACGGCTTCTGGTGTACGCCTACCACGACCGCTTTCTTGGCCCCAGTGCGGTGGTTCAGCCGACATAGTTTACGTGTCCGTGTCTCACACCCTATGTCGTGACACCGATCCAAAGATTTAGTTAGGCGTGGTGGACCGGATATGGGCAACTTGCCTTGGACTCAGCAACCCCCATAGTCTCGCAGAGCACGCACGCGGTGCATGCTTACGCTCATTACAAATACGCCGATCGGAGAGCTCCTCGGGATTGTGAGCCGTGCACCTTTCGTCGACAGAGATGCAGCCGAGGCCGAGACTTGTTTCTCGTATAGGGGCGACTTGTGTGATGTGTTGTGTGGTGAGTTATTTTCCTGGACTAAGACCACGAGTTGGCATCCGAGGCCCAAGTGTGGGCTAAGCTATGTGCTCTATCTGTGTTTATATTCATAGCTTGCATATCTTTCTCGAGATGACCATGTATATCGTATTGTACCCCTTGCAGGGGATTCTTCTTGAGTAATTCGTTACTCACCCTTACTTATCCTTCAGAAACCATGGCGCGAGGCGGATGGTGGAGGAGGAGCCGTGATCATGGAAACCCGTTGTTCAACTCTCGAGATTTATGTTTATGATTTAAATGTCCTCTGAATGCATGTAGTTGGGCACGAGCCCTAGGGTGTTTTCTCGAATGTATTTCCGGATTCTAGCATTGTTGTAAAGTTTGTATGTTTTAAATAAATCTCTGATCAGTATGTTTGGAAATGTATTTGTCTTGGAGCAGTGCTTGGAAACAGGGATGTTTCAAGAATTTTGTATTGACTTTTAAATGAACTCTTGCGGTTTTTGGTTTTTACTTAGAATCCGAAACAACCCTATTGCAAATTATAGTGTTGATTTCTATGCATGCATTGAGGTAATGGCCTATTTAGAACCCCATTCTGGTCGGGTCGTTACAGTTGGTATCAGAGCTCAGAGTCATAGATTCTGTAGACTGACCTTTTGTTGTAGGTCGTTTTTTTTCCATGATCATCAGCACTCCGACAGTCATCAGGTACGCCTAGGTTTACTATTTGTTGTTGAAAAAGGGTTAAGAATTTACAATACCTGTCATCTAGTGTATGCCTTGTGTAGTGTTGTGGAGCGGAGACGAGCAGGTTCTGACTCGTTGTTGGTTTGGGCTTAGAGAGCCATCATGCCAACTTCCCGCAGTGTGTGATTATGTTGTGGCTTGTTGAGGTATCCAGACAGATTCGGATGCCCTGGGACGTTGTCCCAGTGGGAGGCAGAGCTTGGACTCCCGTAGGCCAATTGTGGCCCAGTTGTTGGTTTTCCCCTAGTGAGAGGGTAGAGGTGCTTTGCCTTGGAGTGCCACTCCAAGAGAGGAGTTAGTTATGGCTGTGCTGATGTGGATGTTTGTGGAGCAGGTCCCCGTGTGGACCAGCCTGGGCAGCTCAAGTGTTGATCTTGAGCCTTAGCAGATTGTTTGATTGCCCAGTGAGTAGCTGCAGAGTTGGCAGCCTTCGAGGAGATTGTTGAGGCATTTTTGTGCTCCTGTAAAGTATTGTTGTTTGCAGCCAGTAAGCCGGAACCCTGTAGTTAAGGGTGCAGCGAGCAGTGTTCCCTTCGGATTGGATCCGTTGGTGTTTTCCTCAATTGTGTGGGAGAGTTGAGCACTCTTCCTTTGGTGAGCTCCTGGAGTGGAGCTAGCTGCTGCATGTTGATAGAGCCGGCCAGAGTTTTGTTGAGCATCTTGTGGAGGTGCAAGAGTAGGCGGTGAGCCTTCGGTTTGGTGAGATGCCATAGGCATGGCTGTTTGAGTTGAGCCCTCGTATGCCTAGCCAGAGTTGTTGTCACTTGAGGTAGTGATCTTGTTGGCCCATTGGTAGTAAGGTGTGGTTTTGGTAGTGGTGGCACTTGAGGTGCATTGGTTGGTGTGCCGCTTTGGCACTAAGTCTGGTTGAGGCTTGAGTTTGGCTTGGGCATAGCAGATGGTTCTATGCCGTCCGGAGTTCAGCGCACTCCTTTAGCCTTGGATATGTTTATGGCAGTGGCACCAGTATAGGTCGTGCCAGAGGGCTAGTTCAGTGGTAGTCGATGGACTACAAGCGAGAGGATGCTCGAGAGGAGCCGGAGCCTTTTTCCCAGTGTTACTGGAGGTTGAGTAAGTCAGCAGGTTGGCGGTTGGTAATTGTTTGTGGGCGTGATTCTCGCGCTAGTGTTAAGGCCAAGAGATCTTTGTGGTTGGTAGTGCGGTCAACTACCTTCGAGTGCCTTAATCTGAGGAGAGTTGAGCATCATAGATGCGAGTTTGGTCCAACAGAGGGACCCTGAGTTGGATGCTCATGAGATGAGCTGGATGCCTATGAGGCGAGATGAGCTGATGCCTTGCGAGAGGTTTTGGATGCCTTAGCGGTAAGCACCCTTGGTTGAGGCTTGGTACAAAGTAAGTTTGGTTTGGCATGATTATGCTTTGGTAGAGCAAGGTTGCCTCAGCTTCGAGTATCGTGTGGAGATGGAACTTTTGGTGTTCCTTGGATTGTTTGTATCTCTGCCAGGAGTTAGCGCTGCTTTTGGAAAAATGCTTGTTGGTCTTGGATCTCTAAAGGAAGGTTGAGAGTTGTGCACACAAGTGTGTTTTGTGTGGTTCGTTCCGTGGCGAGAGTTTCAGATCCATGTAGGGTTTGCTTTGGAGATCTAGTGCTCAGTTCCTGGAGAAGTTGGACTCCAGGTGGATGTTGTAAGGCTTTGGTTGAGGTGGTAAGGATACCGTGCTCGTGGTATCAAGTTGTTGCTTAGGCAAGATTTGTTAAGTTGGGCCTAAGCTTGGTTGGCAGATCTTCTTGTTGATCGTTGGTTGGAGTTCAGTTGGAAACTGAACAAGAGCGGTGGTAGCTAAGCCGCGTGGTTTCTGATCGTCATGGCTAAGAGAGTTGTTCGGATCCTTCCTTGGGTAGAAGTTATGTTGTGGCCGATGCTTTGAGTAGGAGGATGACGCGTTCGGTGGCGTTCGGTCCTCTTGGTTCCCAAGGAGTTGGTGTTGGCCTGTATGGTTAAGTTGCTTTGGTGAGAGTTGTGCCCGCCCGAGCAGCTTGGTCGTTAGCTCGTTTGTCGGCGGTGTGTGTCGAGGGTTGCCGGAGAACCCTAGGTTGTGGAGAGCCTCTCGAGCTCGGTCGAGCCGTAGTGAGTTTCAGCTGGCAAGCTGGAGGCGTAGTTTGTAGCCTCGTGAGTTGCTAGCGATCTTGGTAGGCTAGCAAGCTAGTGGTTGTTTGGAGTAAAGTCTGGATTGGTTCCGGTGTGGTGGCAGGTTGATGCTTGGTGTTGGCCACGGTATGGATTGGAGTTGCTAGAAATTAGTTTTGCTCTTGGGGCGAGTGGTTTGTGCCCTGTTGGTTGTTTTCTGTTGCGCAGATGTTGAGTTGCCCCGTTTGGCTTTTGGAGGTTCAGATCGAGATGGGCCCTGTTGTTGCCCCGCGAGATTAGATGTTGTTGCTCTAGTGGAGCAAGACAAAGTGAGCGTATGAGGAGCTCTCATGTCCTTGGTTGTCCTGCTTGTAAGAGCCGCTTTCCTTCGGGGAGTTGTCGTTTACTTCCTTGGTCTTGGAATTGATGGTAGTGGTGCTAGCAAGAGGAATAGTTTGTTGGTCGCTTGGAAGCGATCGGTTGTCCATTAAAGTGATTCTTGGATGGTGTTCTAGAGGCCGCAGTAAAGGTTGTTCTGCCTCTTGTGAGTGTTTGGCCAAGATTTGGTTCGTTTGTTGTTTCGAGAGCTAGTTCGGTTCTAGCCGGAGGGCGTTGCCTTGAGGTCTTGTTCCTAGTCGAGTAGTTTTGGGGAGTTGACCCCTCCCTCGCAGATTGAGCAAGTCTTTGTTTGTTTCGGTTTGGTGGTCCGATTGGTTGAGTTTTCTCTTGGGTGTTGCTTCCAAGAGAGTTGGTTGTTTGTTGCCCCTGGTTTGAGCAAGTCAGCGAGCGTGTGTGGAGTTCACGCCCTTTCCGAGTTTGCTTCTGCCGGGAAGTCGTTTCCCGTTTGGCGAGAGTCGCCTTAGCTCCCGAGTTGTGTAGTCGATCGAGTAGTAGTGGTCAGCGCACCAGAGAGGGTCCCTGCATTGTGTTGTTAGCAAGCAAGAGTTGTTTGTTCCCGCAAGGGCGGAGGCCAGCCAGTAAGAGTTGAGTTTTGCTGGCAAGTCGTTGGTTCTTTGGAGAATGAAGATTTCCTTTTTCCCTAGCCTCTGTGGTAGTTGAGTTGCTCCTTGGATGCCAGCCTCGAGTGTTAGCTTTCGAGGTAGTCTTGGGGATTCATGTGGCTCAGGATCCGTAAGCTTTGAGGTTGTCGTTATCCGTTTTCCTCGTGAGGTTTCGGGAGTGGAGCTTCTGGTTGGAAGTTGAGTTAGGCCTAAGCTTAAAGGAGAAATTCTTTTGAGTAGCCAGTTGGATTTTATGAGTTGAGTAGTAGCTTGGAGGCGAGCGTTGCTCGTTTTAAGTTGGGTTGAGTTCTGCTGAGCAAGCCCTTCTCGGGCTTTGCTTCTTGTTGTTGTGCGTTCGCAGTTGGCGTTAGCGGAGCCTCGTTTGAGTGAGTTGGCACAGAGGTGCCGTGGCTTTGGTTGGTAAGCTGTTGAGCTGTTTTCCTCAAGGTGTTGTGTCGCAGAGGGCTGCGTGTTGGTTTAGTCCTTGCTTCCCGAGTTTCCTTGAGAGGAATGTTGGTTGTTCCTTGCCTGGCGATGTTCTCCTTGGCCAGTTGCTGGTAGGTTTTCGTTGGAAAGTTTGCGTTCGGCCGATGAGGAGTTCTAGTTTGTTGGCTTGGCCGAGTGGAGTCTGTGCTTGGTCCTTGTCTTTTTAAGGTGGCCGTAGCTGAAGTTCAGCTGGTGGGAGTGTTGTTAGCCGTCTGGTGTACCAAGATGGTGCCCCTTGCCTTTGGTTCGGCGTTTTCTCCTTAAGATGGTTGCTTAAGCGTTGTGGTCGTGTTCTAGTTGGAGAAGTTTGCTTTTTTGGATCAATCGCCAGTTGGTGATTCGTTTGGATCTCGTTAAGGTTGTAGTCAAGTGTTGAGGTTCGCTGGTCTCTTGTGAAGTAAGAGTAGGCCGTTTGGTTTTCTGGAATCTAGAAGGTTCCGTTGTGGGCATTCAGAAAAGTTACGCCAGTGCGTGGGGTTGAGTTTTGGAGCTTGTGCCCAGTCTTTGTTGAGCTAGTCTTTGGCAGAATGGTTAGCTTTGTGGCCTTGAGTTTTTGAGAACCCAAGAGGGTTTGGTTTTCGAAGAAGGTTGGTGTTGTTGGCCGAGAAGTTCGGTTGGCTAGGAATCGGTGGAGTATTCCTAGAGCCGTTTAAATCTTAGGACTTTCGAGGACGAAAGTCTTATAAGGAGGGAGTATTGTAACGGCCCCGATTTTCTATCCCTGCCTCTCGAGGAGCTTCCTGTTCAGATTCGATGGTTCGGTTGGGCCGTTAAAGTCGCTTTTTGTCCCTTAGGGGCATTTTGGTCTTTTGCTCCTCAGGCGGGATTTGTGGATTTTCGGGGCTTCGAGAGCAGCTCCGCCTTTGTTGAGGCTTGTTTGTTGTGGGTCATGAGTCCCGAGATGTTTGGGCTTTTCGTTTGGGAGTTCGGTTGTCATTTGGGTTTTGGGCAAAATGATGGTTGTTTGGGTGTTTCCTTCGGGATTCGAGCCGGGCTTTCAGTATGGGTTTGGGAGGTTGATTTCAGTGAGTTTTGTTGTTTGGAAAGGTTGCTTCAGTCGGGTCTCGAAGGAGGAAGCCGGGAAATGAGATTTAAGGATTTTAAGGATTTTTGGAAAAATTGGAAATTGGATAAATTGGATTTATTTGGATAAGTTTGGATTTTAAATAAAAGAGAAAAGAAAAGAAAAAAAAAGAAAAATCTCATTTTTTCCCAAAATTTCCCTTCTCTCTCTCCTTCTCTCTCTCTCTCCCGAGAGCACCCCCCCCCCGATCTAGCCCATGGCTCTCCCAGCCCCAGCCAGCCCGAGCCCCTGCTCGCCCGAGCTAGCCCAGCCCCGCGCTCCCTCGCCCTCGCCCAGCCCTTGGTCGTCCTCGCCCAGCCCCCGCGCGCCCTTGCTGCAGCCGAAGCCACCCAGTCGCCGCCGCGCGCGTCGCCGCCTGTGATCGCGTCGCCAAGCCAGGCCGAGTCGCCGCGCACAAAGGTCCGCTTCCCGTGTCGAGCCGCTCCGAAGTCGCGTCCTCAGAGCGTCGTCGCGCCCACGCGCGCCTTTCCCTCGCGTTAAGTGCGCCACGCTTCGCCCACCAGCCGTGCCCAGCCACGCCTGATGCTTTCGTGTCGCGCGCCCGCAGCGCTGTGCGAGCCAGCAAGAAACGCTTAGCCGTGCAGCCGGCCCGTCCGAGTGTCAGCCGTGCCTCGTGAGTTGATCCCGAGCTGAGCCCTGTTTGTTTTAATATATTTGGGCCTTTTGATTGTAATTATTGTTGTTTTTGTTAGGTTCTCGCTAGCTAGCTCGGGTTCGATCGCGACTTAGGTTTCTTGTGTTTAGAGGTCTTCCGGCCAGTAAGGATTTCTTCTCGGAGTTGTGTGGACCTGCGCGTATATTATGCGATTGTTGATTGTATGCTTGTTTGTGTTTATTGACATGTTTGGTGATAAGTGCTCTAATCTGAATTCCCGATTAGCATGACTTTCTGGTTAATTCTCATGTTAATCCATGCTAGGTTGTTCCTTTACGGCATGCTCGTATCTTCCTTGCTTCGTAGTATCATGCTAGGCTCGTTGTATTCTCTTTGAGCACGTATTGGATTTTATGGAATTGTTTGCCGTTTGCTAGGGCGGGTTAGAAGTGCAGTAGATAGCATCATCCGGGCTCGATGCATAAAGAACCTTGCATCCATGGCGGGGACGTCGAGCAAGTCATTCCGTCCACGACCCGTGAGGATTAGCTAACCCAAGCGGTAGGCCCCGCAATCTTGGGTGAGGAGGCGGTTGTTAATGCCCCAGCGGTCGGGATGATGACTTGGCATTGCCTCGCCCCCGGCAGCCGCATGTCCTCGGCATGTTTGGCGGTAGCCCCCGATTGCCACTGTTAAGGCAAGGCACGGCTTCTGGTGTACGCCTACCACGGCCGTTTCTTGGCCCCAGTGCGGTGGTTCAGTTGGTGACATAGTTTACGTGTCAGTGTCTCACACCCCTATGTCGGTGACACCGATCCAAAGATTTAGTTAGGCGTGGTGATCGGATATGGGCGCTTGCCTTCGCACCACGGCAACCCCATAGTTCTGCAGCAGCACGCGGTGCATGCTTACGCTCATTACAAATACGCCGATCGAGAGCTCCTCGGGATTGTGAGCGAGTGTACCTTTCGTCGACAGAGACAGGCGAGGCCGAGACTTGTTTCTCGTATAGGGCGACTTGTGTGATGTGTTGTGTGGTGAGTTATTTTCCGGACTAAGACCACGAGTTGGCATCCGAGGCCCAAGTGTGGGCTAAGCTATGTGCTCTATCTGTGTTTAAATTCATAGCTTGCATATCTTTCTCGAGATGACCATGTATATCGTATTCCTACCCGGTTGGGGATTCTTCTTGAGTAATTCGTTACTCACCCTTACTTATCCTTCAGAAACCATGGCGCGAGGCGGGATGGTGGAGGAGGAGCCGTGATCATGGAAACCCGTTGTTCAACTCTCGAGATTTATGTTTATGATTTAAATGTCCTCTCAATGCATGTAGTTGGGCACGGAGCCCTAGGGTGTTTTCTCAATGTATTTCCGGATTCTAGCATTGTTGTAAAGTTTGTATGTTTTAAATAAATCTCGATCGTAGTATGTTTGGAAATGTATTTGTCTTGGAACAGTGCTTGGAAACAGGGACAGTTTCAAGAATTTTGTATTGACTTTTAAATGAACTCTTGCCGGTTTTTGGTTTTTACTTAGAATCAGAAACAACCCTATTGCAAATTATAGTGTTGATTTCTATGCATGCATTGAGGTAATGGCCTATTTAGAACCCCATTCGGGTCGGGTCGTTACAAACAGTTTGCCACCCTCACCCAAGATTGCAGGGCCTACCGGTAGGGTTAGCTAATCCCTTACGGGGTCCAGGGACGGAGCATTGTCTCGACGTCCCTGCCATGGATGCAAGGTACTTTATGCATCAGGCCCGGATGATGCTTTCTACCTGCAACTCTAACTCGCCTCTAGCAAACAAAGAAAACAATTCCATAAAATCCAATACGTGCTCAATAAGAATACAACGAGCCTAGCATGATACTACGAAGCAAGAACAGATACGAGCATGCTAGAAAGGAACAACCTAGCATGGATTAACATGAGAATTAATCAGGAACAACATGCTAATCGGGAATTCAGAATTGAGTACCTAGCTATACATGTCAATAAACACAAACAAGTAGTCAATCAGCAATCGCATAATATATCGCAGGGTCCACACAACTCCGGTAAGAAATCCTTACCTTGGTCGGGGACGAATTGACACGAAAACCTAAGCGGCGAACGAACCCGAACTAGCTATCGATAACCTATCAATCACAACAAAAATCACACAATAGGCCTTAATATAATGAAACAAACAAGGCTCAGCTCGGGAGCAACTCACGAGGTGTAACGACCAGACCCGAATGGGGTTATAAATAGGCCGTCACCTCAATGCATGCATTCAAATCTACAGAAAATTTGCAAGATGGTGTTTGGATTCTAAGTAAAAACTAAAACATGAAAACATCCATTTAAAAATCAACATAAATTCCTGAAACCTGTCCCTGTCTCCAAGCACCTGTTCCAAGTCAAATACATTTCCAAAACATACTCTGATCAGAGATTTATTTAAAACATACAAACTTTACAACAATGCTAGAATCCGGAAATACATTCAGAAAACACCCTAGGGCTCCGTGCCCAACTACATGCATTCAGAGGACATTTAAATCATAAACATAAACATAAGACTCAGAGTTGAACAACGGGTTCCATGATCACAGCTCCTCCTACAGCCATCCTGCCTCGCGCCATGGTTTCCTGAAAGATAAGTAAGGGTGAGTAACGAATTACTCAGTAAGAATCCCCAACCGGGGTACAATACGATACACATGGTCATCTAGCAGAAAGATATGCAAGCTATGAATATAAACACAGAATAGAGCACATAGCTTAGCCCACACTTGGGCCTCGGATGCCAACTTAGGGTCTTAGTCCGAAAATCAATCACCACATCCACACAATACACAAGTCGCCCTATACGAGAAATAAGTTCTGGCCTCAGCCTGTCTACTGTCGACGAAAGGTACACTAGCTCAAGATCCCGAGGAGCTCTCCGGTCGGTGCTGTAATGAGCGTAAACATGCACCGCGCGTACTCTGCAGACTATGGGGGTGCCGGGTCAGAGGCAAGTCGCCCATGTCCAGTCACCACGCCTAACTAATTCTTTGGATCGGTGTCACCGACATAGGGTGTGAGACTGACACGTAAACTATGTCACCTGAACCACCGCACCGAGGCTAAGGAAACGGGTCGTGGTAGGCTTACACCAGAAGCCGCCCTTACCTTAACAGTGGCAATCGGGGACTACGGCCGAACACGCCGAGGACGTGCCGATCGCCGGGACGCAGGCAATGCCAAGTCATCATCCCGACGGTTGGGGCATTTAACGATCGCGCCACCCTCACCCAAGATTGCGGGGCCTACCGCTTGGTTAGCTAATCCTCACGGGTCCAGGGGACGGAATGACTTTCTCGACGCCCCCGCCATGGATGCAAGGTTCTTTATGCACCCGCCGGATGATGCTATCTACACCGCACTTCTAACCTCGCCTAGCAAACAAAGAAACAATTCCATAAAATCCAATACGTGCTCAAAAAGAATACAACGAGCCTAGCATGATACTACGAAGCAAGGAATGTATACGAGCATGCCGAAAGGAACAACCTAGCATGGATTAACATGAGAATTAACCAGAAAGTCATGCTAATCGGAATTCGATTTAGAGCACTTATCACCAAACATGTCAATAAACACAAACAAGCATACAATCAAGCAATCGCATAATATATCGCAGGGTCCACAACTCCGGTAAGAAATCCTTACCGCCTAAGACCTCTAAACACAAGAAACCTAAGCTGCGATCGAACCCGAGCAACACGGCACGACGACACGAGGCTGGGCATCGCTGGGCGGGCCAAGCACCGACAGGCGCTGGCGCGCGCGGCGCGCCACGCGGACATGGGCCGGGCACGCCACGGCGAAGCGCGCGGCGGCGCCGCGAGCCGCTCTGAGCGAAGACGCGCGGCGGCGGCGAGCGCCGCGACACGGGCGATCGAGCGCCGCTTAGCGCGAGCTGGGCGTCTGGCTCGGCCGATCCGGTGCGACGACGAGGCTAGGCGCGCGACGAGCGTCTGGCTCGGCCGAACTGGTGCGAGGACACGCGACGAGGGCGCGGGGGCGCGCGAGCGCACGGCGAAGCTCGTCTTCTGCTGCCGCGACGCGGTCCGTGCACGGCGGTTCGCAGTGCGCCGAGCTGGCGTCGCGCAGGCGAGCGACGGCGCAATGAAGCGGTGGGGCTGGTCGGGCAAGGTGGGGGCTCGGGGAGAGAGAGAGAGAGAGAGAGAGAGAGAGAGAGAGAGAGAGAGAGAGAGAAGAGAAAAATTGATTTTGGGGAAAAATAAAAGAAAAAAAAGAAATAAAAAGGAAAATGGGAAAAAAAAGGGAAAAATGGGATTTTAATTCCATTTTCCATCCTTATCCACTTAAAACCTCAAAATCCCATTTCCCGGCTTCCTCCTTCGAGACCCGACTGAAGCAACCTTTTCCAATAAATCAAACTCACTTAAATCCAACTCCCAAAGCAACACTAAAGGCTTGGGCTCGAATCCCAAAGGAAACACACAACCAACCATCACTTTGCAAAAATCCCAAATCACAACCGAATTTCCAAACGACTAGCCCAAACATCTCTGGACTCGCAGTCCAACCCAAACAAGCCACGGCAAAGGTAGGAGCTACCTCAAAGCCCTGAAAATCCACAAATCCTGCCCGAAGAGCCAAAGGACCAAAATACCCCCAAGGGTCAAAACCGCTCTAACGACCCAACCAACAACCGAAACTTGACCCGAAGGCACCTCAAAATCGATAGAAAATCGGGTCGTTACACGAGGCGCGATTTAACGCATTTAACGGGCGATTGCCTGAGCGAACGGGCAAAGAACGGGCCGGCTGGCGCGCTGGGGCGCATGAGTGGGCGCGTGGGAGTGCTGGCGAGCAGACGGGCGCGCGGACGGGCGCTGGGGCGCGAGCTGCGCTCGGACGAACAGGGCGTGCGGGCGAGCGGCGCGAGGCTCAGCTGGGCGCTGGCGAGGACGCGTGGACGGGCGCTGGGGCGCGAGCTGCGCGCGGACGAACAAGGCATGCGGGCGAGCGGCGCGAGGCTCGGCTGGGCGCTGGCAAGGACGCGCGCGCGCGGACGCGAGCGGAGCTGGGCGACACAGGGGTGCTCGGGCGCGGCGTGACACGGCGGGCTGCGCAGCGACAGAGCGCGAAAACATGGGCGAACAGGGGCGATGAAGAGGAAATGAATTCGAGCGATCCACGAGGATTCGACAAGCGATTATTTGATGGTGAACTCCCCTACACTAGCTGCAGAAAACTCATACCTCAAATCACCTCGACTCGGCCGGAAATGGCGAAGCCCGAAACAGGGGTGAAGAACTCGAATTTTGAAGGAGAAGAAGAAGAAGAAGAAGTACCTGCTGCTCGGGGGAAAGAATGGTCTTCGAACTAGAGAAGAGGAGCTCGGAAATGACCTGTCGACGAGGGAGAAATCGATGGTCGGTCGGAGAAGAGTCGCGAAGAAGAAGAAGAGAAATGGGGAAGGAATCGGGCAAAATTCTGCTTTTATATTAAATCTCCGCTGCACACGGCATATATACAAGATCGCGTGCGTAGATTAACAAACACACCCAGTGGCTCGGCTGGCAGCGCCCTCCGTCTAGAATGCGACACGTCCTTGGCTCGAATCTCACTCGACGCGCTATTTAATTCCACATTCTTCCAAGCCCAAATGCCTTCACCAAAATTCCCGATCCCATTCAAATCGACTCATAATTTTTCCGACAATTAACAAATACAAAACCGGCCCGACCAAAATTACCAAAATGCCCCTGGGCCTCCCGGGAAGACCGGGATGAAATTTTCGGGCCGTTACAGTATCATTGACATTCCTATGATGCAAAAGATTAATCTCACCAAAACCAACATTAATTAGAGCTAATTTATCTCTAATAATCAACCACAACAGTTCAAATTAAGGTAAAATGAAAATTTTTTAGGGATTTGAAAATTTACCAAGAATTAGAGATTTGAAAGTGAGCGAGAGAGAAGGCGACAACAGACGAACGGAAGCGACGGCAGATGATGAGAGGCGGCGGCGGAGAAGAGAGAAAGATGCGGAGAAGTGACGCGACGGCGGAGAAGGGAGAAAAGAGGCAAAGAGGGAAAGAGAGGATAGAAAAAGAGGGGAAGAAGAAAAGGTTTCGTGGATTTTTAAATAGAACCTTAGCTGACGGTTTTAGGAACGTCGGTTATTATTTTATAAAAAGCGGGGAAAAAAGTAATTTTAGGAGGGAAAATAAAAACTTGGAAACGTCGGCTAAGAATTTGTTTAAGCGAAATTTTTTAACAGACGTCGCTTAAAATGAGGTTTAACCGACGTTTTAAAAACTGTCGGTTAAACCAAATTTAGCCAACTTTTCTTACCCGACGATAAAAAAACGTCGATCAACCCATTTTTTTTCTTGAAGTGGAGGTTTTTACACATTAAAAATTATTGTATTTTTTATTTGAATTCTTTACTATTTTATGGTTGTTGATTTTTTATTCTGTACCCAAGAGAAATAATAATTGATCTTTTAATTAATTGTTTATGTTAAAGCAGTTGATCAAATGCAACCCATAAATCAGTTGCAAGCAGAAAAACAGAATTCAGTTGTTTACAACTTTGTCTCAACAAATATCTGACACCTCATTCTTTTCAATTACCTAATTGAAGTCTTTCAAAGTCAAGCTAAGCAAGTAATTCAGTTATGAAAGGGCTCTAACCTCCTATTCAGTTGTTTCAGTTCAAACTAATAAAACTGTTCCAACAGAGCAACTACAAAAGGCATCTCAGCATACAAGAAGAAAAGCACACATCAAAACCCTAGCTCTATCATATAAATATGTGGCTCTATAGTTCATTTGAGTAATTGGAAAAATCTTAAGAAAGAGAGAAAAAGGAGTGTGTGTTTTGTATTCTTGTGCTTGTGCTGATGTATTTTGTAAAGCAAAACAAGAGTGAATGAATTGTCTTACCACAGTGTAGTAGGCCAGAGATTGCCTAACCACTTAAGCCTTGTGTGTTTCTTCTCTATCTCTTTTCTCTTCTACTTTAAGTCTTTGCTTCATTCTTCTCTTTTCTGGTTGAGATAGTTCCTGTTGTGAGAAAGTTAAAAAGCTTGAAGATCACACTAGTAATGTTTCAGAAAAGTTTTAGTTTGCATGTACCTTTGCCATGAACAAGTAAGTAGTTCTTCCTTTAATCTTCAATTTCTGCTCTTCGAATATGCCTCTGTCTATCGTTTTTGGTCAGATTAGAAATTGAAGACAAGTTAGAATATACGTTCTTAGAATCAATGTACAAAGATCTGAAATCAAGATAGAAAAAGGAGAAGAAGACTTAGCTCTTCACATTGGCTGGTTGCATTCGAAGATCGATATTCAATCTTCAATCTTCAATCTTCAATCTTCACGGTTACACAGCAGAGAAATCTCTAATGGTCAGAGCTTCGTCGCCTTCACAAATTAGCTTTAGAAATGAAAGAACAAAGAAGAAGGTAGGGTTTCTTCTTTCTTTTGTCAAAAGCATTCTGTGTGGTGTCAATTTATTTCTTCTTGTTTCTACCCGTTAGGGGTGAACATGGATTGGGTTGGGTTGGATTGGGTTGAGGGGGGTTTTCAACCCAACCCAAATTTTCGGGTTGGTCACTTTTCCAACCCAACCCTATATTTTCGGGTTGGGTTGGGTTGGGTTCCTCGGGTTACATTAGTATATGTTATAGTTTAAAACAAATTATGAGAAAAAAATATTTGGTATTGAAATCGAATCGATAATTTTTTTTATGCATAAATCTGTATTGAAAACATCAAGCAAAAACTACCATCTCAAGCTTCGATATGTACATAAATCAGAATTTTAAAAAATTAAATTGGAAATAAATGTTATTAAAACATAAAGAAAGTGAAGGAAAAAAATGGACATTTTCAATTTGTACTTAATTGAATTTCATTTTGTTATGAGTTATTAATAAATATATATATATAGCAGGCTCGAACCCCATGGAAGAGATAATAGCAGCAACACCACCACGTCACCATACGTTTTTGGTACAATTATCACATAGTTAATACATATCTCGGTTTGGTTCAGGTTGAACCGAACCAAAATATAAGTAACCCGAACCCGAACCGAAAATTTCGGTTCATCATTTTTTAGACCCAACCCGAACCGAAAATAAACTCAACCCAGCCCAACCCTTATAATTTGGGTTGGGTTGTTCGGGTTCGTCGGGTTGTCGGTTCATTTTTACACCCCTACTACCCGTGGCCAGCTACATGAATTCTAAAATGCACTTTTGGGTCTGGGAACAATTTGGGTTGAAATGGTAAAAGGAAATTTATGTTGGTTTGTTTCATGTTCCTACGGTTTACCCTCAAACATGTATTAATTCCACTTATGGTTTTTTTTTTTTAATACAAACATTTCATGGTCTCTCGTTACAATATATATATAAAAAAGATTTTATCCCAAAAATCACACATGCATCTTATTAAGATGGTGAGAGTTTCTTGTATGAACCATTTTATTTTTAATATTTCATTTTTATAATTTAAACATTCAACAACTATTTTATCCTATGTTTTTTCTTACTTGAATATCTACATCTTACCTATAATTTTAGAAAACAAGCCAAAATTTGGAAAAAATAGAGAATATGCTTCCAAAATCTTTTTTTTGTTTTTTTTTAAAACAAGCTAGGTAATATCTTGTTTTTGTTTTTAAAATTTGGATAACATTCACATACTTTCTTAAATAAATATAGATACATTGTAGGAAAGATTGAACACTTGGTAGGAAATTTGAGTAAAAATAAGTTTAAATTTCAAAAATTAAAAAGAAAAAACTAAATGATTATCAAAGGAGGACTTAGAAAGTAATTTTTAAAATCTTGTTTTCGTTATTTGAAACTTTAACTAATAATTCAAAAGGTTCATACATTCATCTTTCCAACCAGGAGCGTTTTTTAATAGATATTACCATTCGATATCATAATTCAATAGTACATGTTCAAACATTATTGGATTACAACAGTTGAAAAGGATGACAATGTTATACCCTATATTCTTCCATTGAAGGGTTTGAACATAATAAGAAATCTCTCTCCGCCATTAATGGCTTACTTTCTAAGCTGAAAGAGTACCCTTATTGATCACAAATTCTAGTGTTTGAGGAAACTCTTGAACCAATGAGCTGAGTTTTTAGGGTATCTTTTCATTCCATCGTTAAAATCAACAAAGTTGAGGCCAAATCTAATCGTATATCCACTTGTCCATTCAAAGGCATCCAGCAACGACCAAGTAAAATATCCTTTCACTCTCACGCCATCCCTTCAAAATTTTGCATCATATATTTATATTATTTGTTAGGAGAGTAAAAAGATGATAATCTAAGATAGAAATGTGTTGAAAGACTTACTCAATTGCTTTTTGTACGAAATAGAGATGAGCTTTATGGTAATCGATTCTAATGTTGTCTGCAAGTGCTTCCTTTAGAGGAAGAGTGGCATTGTTGAGTTCATTAACTCCTACGATCAAAACCAATCATGTATAAACTTTGTTGATTAATAAAGACATGTCATGACACAAAACGAATATCGACAAACAAAGAATAAAAATTAATAAAAAATAACTAATAAAATTTACATATATTCGTTAATGATGGGTTAACTATGTCTATAGGTAGAGAGATCAAAGAAAGTTTTTCATTGAAGAAATAAAAATTATATTTTAAAAATATATTTAGTACGCATAAGAGTTTTAAAAGAATTTAGAGTTTAGGGTTATTGCTTAATAAGGGTTTTGAGAACTTAATGAGCACGTCAACAAAAACAATATTTGAGTGACATCAATGTATATCCAATGATCAAGAGTAGAATTCTACTCTTAATAAAGTATAGAATTCAAAAAACTAAGAAAAAAAAAACTAGTGGATATCAATTCAGTTCATAGAAAAAAATAGTTGACTACTTGAAAATAGATTCTATGATCTGAGATTTGTTTTTGCACATGAAGAAGTTTAAGCGGAATCATTAAAAAAAAACTATAATTGTTTCATGTGACGTACCATTCTCCGTGATATAGATGAGAGGATCGTTGTACTTTGCTTTTATATGCAAAAGCAAATCATGAATGCCTCTGGGGTAAACTGCAATCCAAGAGGAACCTGGGATCGGACCGATAGGAACACGGTTGCGCTCGATCAAGGGTTTGGCACAAATGTCAGAGAAGTAGGTCTCGCGGTTAGCTTTGGGAGGCGGTGTATATTTGGCATAATCGGTAGTGTAGTAGTTTAATCCAAGAAAATCAAGTGACCCTTTCACCATCTCAGATTGCTTTTTAGTGAATTTTGGTATTCTCTTCCTAACAAGGGATCTCATTATCTTTGGATAATCTCCAAATGTCAATGGATCCATGAACCTGCATTTTGGAACAATTTCAATGTTCAATCTCTTCATCATTCTTTGATAACCATTTTATTTTTTTATTTTTAATAATATTTAGTTTTTTGTTTTAAAAAATAAAAATCTTATATGTTTGATAACTTATTTGAGTTTTATGTTTTTAAAAATTAAAAACTAAAAAGCATGTTTGGTAACCATTTTTTGTTTTAAATTGCACATTTTATTTGGATTTTATTTTTTAGTTTTTTACTTTTTATTCTTAATTTTTCATGTTTTTTAAAAACAAAAACTTATTTTAAAAGCTACCTCTTTTAGTTTTTGAATTCTTTTAATATTTTAAAAATGTTTTTAAAATTTTAAAAAACAAAAATTAAAATTGGCTATCAAATCAACTTATTTTTAAAAAGTTAAAAATAAAAATAGAAAACTAAAAACGAAATAGTTACCAACCATGGTTTTCGGATTTAAGTTTTCAAGTTTATATTCTTAATGTAATTTCGCCAAAAAACCTTATCATGTTCTTAAGATGTTTTGGAAATGGCCCATCCTATGTCAAAATATTTTTGCGTTTTTTCCAAACTTTAAAAGAAGATTGAAAGGTATTACCGCACTATAGTGACAAAAAATTAACATGCATTATATGTTTGAACTATGTGTTATATTATTTCCTCTTATTAGTGATATAATTTAATTTTTCATATTTCCATTATTCTTTTAAATTCATGGGTTATTGGATTTTTGAGTTATGTAATATTTTTATGAGTTGTGAAGGATGAAAAAAAATATTTTTTTTTGGAGGATAGAATAAAACTACAATCGAAGTGAAATGAAAATAATTAAGAAAGAAAAGTACTTACCAGCCAAGCATAAAATCAAGAGCTCTATTTGCAGCATTGCGTTGTTTTATTGCCTTTGAAATTGGAATAATCCAATTAGATATTAGGGTTATTCCTATCATTCCCTTTTGTGATTTCTGCAAATTCAATTTCAGATTTACATAATTTGAAATTTAAATAGTCATAATAATAATTCCAACCAAGTATAAGAAACATCTTGTCACCCACACTTGAAAGCTCTAACAATAGTTCTTACAATATTACTTTATATACCTTACCTTCCTCAAATTTGAATTTCATTGGATTAAATTACAAATTATCTTTTGTTTACAAGAAAATTAGAAGTGAGTCCTTGCAGTCTTGATTGTTATTAATGATTTAAGCATGTAGGAATTAGCTATTCATATATAAAGGGATTGTTTTTTTGTATTTTTCTAACTATGTAGTGAGAGTTAAATAGTTGATTGCATAAAAATAGTTGCTAATTTCCCAAAACTGCATTAAAATTGTGAGTTTCCAACCAAATTTTCATCAAATCAGCTACTTTTTAATTTTATCTCAAGTGTTCGAGCTAGTTTGTGTCTAGTTGACCATTTTCACGAGATAAATCGCCTGACTTATGGTTAGAAAATTAATTACTAAGCATTCAACCATCATATATTGAATCCATAATATTTTGATACTCCATAACTCTTTTAACCACTAGGCTAAACCATTATAGATTTCTTTTCAAATCAGCTACTTAATCCACACCCGCAACAAAATATAAAAGACCACCTCATTGAGATACAATTTAGAGCTAACTACCACATATTTAATCTATCACCAATTATAAACATTAAAAATTAGTCATAAGATTTTATTAAATCATGAGAACTAAATGGTAACCCTTTCAAAACCATAAAGACGAAATCCTTACATCTACCATATCAACAAACGACTCATATTATTTAGTAATTAGTTCACAAAACGGTCACAAGTGAATGATATCTAAAAATCTATATGTCTACCTTGAGCTCGAACTTATAAACATAGTGTAATTGAAATTGTCTTCCATGTTGAAATTTTGTCTTTCATGTTTAGTTCAAAAATGAAAAGGAAATTAAATTAATATAGAGAAATATGAAGATAAATTGGACCTGATATTTGTGTCGATAAAGCTTGACTGCAGCAGCATGGGCTAGAATTTGATAATGAGTAACAATATATGGCTCAGTAGAAGCATTCACACCACAACAATTATTTGGAGCAAATACGTTGGGTGCAATGCTATAAGACCATGGCTCGTTTAATGTGACCCAATGCTTTACTCTATCTCCAAACTCTTTGAAGCAAATCTCAGCATACTCCTTAAAATCATCCCTTTTGCATTCAAATACCACTAGTTAATTGTGATTTTGCATTAAATATTCATGTATCAATATATTAGTATGATATTGTTTATTTTGGATGTAAGTTTTGATAATTTTGCTTTTGATTTTATTCAAGGGGTCTCGTACTAATGGAGATAGAGTTTCTAAGTTATATATAGTCTTCTTCTTATCTAGTAGATGTGGAATTTTGGTCGCATTTCAATTATCTTCCTATCGAACAAAATACTAACTATATCTCTTTTTATAAAGTCATCCCTTTAAATTATGCTTGATGGCAGATTAACTAACTAAACCACAAATTTTACTATGACTAATTATGATTATGTTATAGAGAGTCACAACTTTTTTATTGGTTTATTCTCAACAATTAAGTTTGGGACATGGTTCTGATATCACATGATTTTTCTTTTGCCATTTGGTAGGAACTTGACAATTTGAATCTTATCATTTGAATAACAAGAGCAATAACTAAATCAGTATAAATGTGTTTTTTTATAGAATATAGGGCACGCTAATAAAATAAAATAGAAATGTAAACTTACACAATATTAGGGCTCAAGAAACCACCATATTCATCTTGTAAGGCTTGGGGAAGATCGAAATGGAGGAGTGTAACAAAAGGCTTTATTCCTACCCATTTCATAGCATACAATAAGTCCAAATAAGAGAGTACATTATAAAATAATAATAATAATAATAATAATAATAATAATAATAATAAATTGTTAGAGAAACCACTTTTAAATGCAATTATCCCTTACCAATTAAATAAAAAATGGAAATGGTCTGTAGAAAGATAATATAATTAAAAAAAAAACTATTTTTGAGAAAAAAAAAGGAAAAAGAAAATAAAAACTTTGTCCAGACTTTTTCCTAGCATTTGATTGTTTTGTTTTTAAATAAAGGTTAGTTAATTAAGTACACTTATTCATGTTCAATAATCTTAGCCACTAGCTTTTAAATATTAATGTTAACAAAAAGATAATGCAATTCGATTAGTTATTAACTACTACCAAATGAGTCAGTGATACAATGATTTTATTGTTTGATTGTACATCAATTCAATACTAGCATAACAGGTTCCGATTCTCAAAAAAAAAAAAAAAAAAACAAATTCTCCTTTATATATTGTTATGTTGTAATTGGTGTGGCACTACCTTCCTTTACCACAATTCTCTATAATGAAATCTTAACACTTCAATGGAGTTTTCCTTCTTATTCTTCAACCCTCATTCATTCAATAATCTACCAGATAAAACAAAACATATACATATTCGAGTAATTGAGGCTTACCTAAGGTAATAACTAACGAGTAATATACATATACTAAAATTCATTCGATTTAGAAAAAGATTAAAATTTAGTATATATACTTTAATTTAGTTTGTCAAAGGCTATTTTTTAAAATTTTCAAAGTTACAAGAACTAAATTCAAATTTGGTTTAAGCTAAATTGATAATTTAATCAATAATGGGTAATGACCTTTGGCTAGTAGCTCATTAATAAGGTTGTTGTAGTATTGAATTCCTTTCTGGTTTACTCCTCCACTTATTTTTCCTTCTGTCAAAAAAGAAAACAAGAATTGGTTAGTGAGATTGAGATACTAATCGATGGAAAATTTTAAATGCAACAAATTTGATGTATACACTCAACTCAATAGCACACATCTAATGTCTTTCTTTATAAGTATTAGATCACCACTAAACTTTGAAAGCATGAATTATAAATCAACCAAAATTAAATTTAATCACATTGTATCACAAATTAATATATATATTTTTAATTTATTTAAAGGCCCTAGAATAAATATTTGAGTGTTTGCTTCTTTGAATTTAGAATTGAGGGATGATGCCTTGTCTAAGCAACTTATATAACCAATAGATTACTAGCAATAGACCATCAACTCACTCTTTTAGAGTGATTTACTGCTCTTAAACTTCAATATCAATTTGCTTAAAACATTTATTTCTCTTTGTTAGCCACATGTTACACCATACAGTAGTCATAAAACAGATCCATGATCTCTTCTTTGCTTGTTCTTAGGATATAACAATGTCCAAAAAGAGTATAAAAATCAGCATGTCATATTTTCAGGTTGTTTTCAATCTTCTTTCAAACCATGCTACATCTACCCTCTCACATGTACCTTTTGTAATACATCTCTATCATATGGTACTATTTCTTATTTACCTACTCATCCTAAGTCCCCATATACATCCTTTCTCTACTCAATCTCCTTCTCTAAATGTATCTACCTAATCAAAAATGTCATTTTCACACCAAAAGTTCTATCGATTTGGTATATTGAGGGTTAACCTCCATAGGTTAAAGAGGCATTGAAATTCCCTTATTGGGTTGTTATTATCCAAGAGGAATATAAAGCTTTGTTAGTTAATGATACATGGAGTTTTGTGTCTTATCCAAGAGATCAAAAGGTCATTAGATGTAAATGAGTGAACAAGATAATTAAAATGCATTCTGATGGGTTTCTTGCAAGGTATAAATCTAGGTTGATTGCTAAAAGATTCAATCAACAAATTGATCTCGACTAATTTTCACTCTTACACTGGTTAAATGATCAAAATTTGTGACAAATACATATCAACAATGCATTCTTACCTGGTGAGATGCAAGAGAGTATATATATATACCCGTGATTTTCAAATTGACGTTGAGCTATAATGATTTGTAAGTTAAAAGAAAGTTGTGTACGACTTGATGTAGGCTCCAAGAGCTTGATTTGAAAAGTTAAAGTACTTTTCCTCATAGTCTAGAATTTAAAATGCTATCATTTATGTAGATGATATAATCAACTCATTGGTCCCAAGGGGCAGCCCATCAGTTGAGGTTAAGAATTTCAAGGCATGCTTTCTTAAGAGATCACTGGTTCCAGGCCACTGGAAAGCACTTAAAGTAGAATACCCTTCGAAGTATCCCGGTGTCGTAGTCTAGGGACGGGCCAATGTTGTCCCGGGTATAAGAGAGTGAAGCTCTGATTTCCCGATTTCAAAAAAAAAAAAAAGAAGATATAATCATCTCATTGAAGCTCTTTAGAAGGTGTTGACGACTTAGTTGATCTTCTGAATGAACAATTCTCTCTTAAAGATCTCGGTTACTATAGTTTTTTCTACAGAATCTTAAGGATGGTGAAATTTTCTTGTCTCATAAGAAATATATCTTTGATCTTCTACATATAACAAAAATACATCAATCTCATGGTATTGCTACCTATATGGTTAATGGCTCGATTTTATCAGCCTTGAGTGAAGATAAACTGTCCAATGTTTGTTTGTATCAAAGTATGGGTGGTTCTCTATAATATGGTACGTCGAAGTACGCTAATTCATGCATTATCCCATGGATAGTCATTGGCAAGAGTTTAAACGTATTTTACGTTACACAGCTAACAGTTTGGATCATGGTTTAATTGTTTAAGCAACCTAATTCCTTGGTTCTTCAAGGTTTCTTGGATGCATAATGGGCTTTGGAGCTAGATGATCGTTAGTCCAGTCTAGTTTTTATGCATTTCTTAGAGGAAATTTAATTCAGTGGGGATCTAAGAAACAACATGTGATTTCTCGGTCTAAAGGAGCGGCCGAGTACAAAAGACACGCTCATGTTTCTAAAGAATTAATATGGTTGAGAGCTCTCTTTGATGGTCTACACATTTTTCTTCCTTATTGTTTGTAGTCTGGTGTGATAATCTGAGCACGTTAATCGTATTTTGCATTCAATGGCTAAACATGTAGAAATTGACATCTTCTTTATAAAAAAATATAGTAATGCATGTAGAAAAAAGTTGTAATATGCCACTAGAGTTATATGATTTGTTGACTAATTTAGGATTATAATATTCATAATATTTTTTTTTACAAATAATTCAAATTCTTATATATTTTTCTGTTATAAAATTAATTAATTGGCCTTAACTTTAATTAATAACAATAAGATGAAATTAGCCTAATTGAATTAAAATGTATTTGGGTTAATTAAATACATTTTTAGGTTTAGGTTAATTAAAAGATTTAGTGATTAGTTGGGTTTGTTATCTAACCATATGAAATTTAATTGGGTACATTCAATCACATTAATTCCATGTAAACCCACTTAGTTAATTCTATAAATATGACATTTAAATGAGAATTCAAGTTAAGCATTTTTTAGAATTAGGTATTTTGAGTGAGAATGTTGAATTTACTAAGTATGAGCCATTTAGTTGAGGAAACGAGGAAGTTTTTGTTTTGAGAAAATGAAAATGTTAGGGGGCACAATTGTAATTTTGGTTAAAACGCAGAAACCCCCCAAAATGGGTTTTTCGCTTCATCTTCTCACACAAGTTGCCCCTGCCTAGAAGTGGCGGCCTTGTAACGCCGTCACCGTCTCACTGGAATCGCGAGGGGTCATTGCCACCGCACCGTTTCTCCCCCTCAGATCAGTCTGCGTGAAGCGTTCTTGCTTGTATTTTAAGGTGAAGCGAATCTCCAGTTTCGTTCTTAGCACGTGAAGGCTAGTTTTTTTTTGGCTGGTTTTAATTTGCAAGGGAAGATTTACGAGAATTGAAGTGATTCTTGCAAGATTAGAGCATAAATACAAGTTTCTTCTCAAGTTATCAAAGGTTGTGTCAAATCCCTTTTTCCTTGCTTATGGTTATTTTGCTATCTTTGATGCATTCTCCTTAAACGAACTTGTAACAGTTTTAGATTTGTTGTTTACTGTTAAGATCAAACTCTTGTAACGAACTCCTCTAATAATAATGACTCGCTCAAGTGTTTATCTCATGGGAACAATGGAATAGGGCTTACGCACCTAACCATTTTAAATAATCGTGTAGAAATTTCTTTTCTATACTCTTTACTTGCTACTTGAATGAATTTTTAAGTTGTTGGAAAAATTTTCGAACCACATTAAAAGTCTTTAAAACCTCAATATTTGGCTAAATCTTGATCAAAGAACTCATGTATGTTAAGAATAGGTCCCAAGTAATCACAACAATTGGTATCAGAGCCTAATTCTTGATTATGTCATACTTTGGAGCATGTCTTTGTTAGTTTAAAATTTTAGAATTGAACTTGGCATGTTTAAAGAATTATTAGAATGTGTTTCTTGTGATAAATTCTTTGAATTTGGTGTTCTTGAAAATTTTTAGAATTAAAGTTGTGATTAATATTCTTTGTGATTGAATTGATTTATTCATTTCATATTGTGAATAAAGATTCGTATAAACTTTAATTCTTTTGATTGCTTTCTAAAATTTTCTTTTTGAAAAAGTACATCGCTATCCATTCTTGTTTGAATTTTAGGATGACTACTAAATTCGAGGTCGATCGATTCGATGGTAAAGGAGATTTTGGCCTATGGAAAATCAAAATGTTAGCGGTTCTCTGGCAACAAAATGTGGACTATGCCATCGCGGAAAAGAAGGGCATTCCTTCAAGTGTGACCGATGAACAACTTTTGGAGATGGACAAGGTGGCTCATAGTTTGATTATCCTTCACCTTTCTGACTCGATCATTCGACAAGTTAGAGGAGAGAAGATGGCGTCCTCGTTATGGAGCAAGTTGGTGACAACTTTCCAAAGTGCATCGGTGTCAAGGAAGATCTATCTCAAATCTAGATTTTTTAACTTTAAAATGGAAAGTAATAAAAGCATGAAAGAAAATCTAGATGAATTCCATGAAATAATTTATGAAATGGAAAATATAGGAGAGGTCTTTTCTAATGAAAACCATGTTGTAGTATTAGTTAATGCGCTTCCCGATACTTATAACGATGTAAAGTCGGCCATGAAATTTGGTAGGGAAAGTTTAACTTGTCAGGTTGTACTTGCCGCCATAAAAGTAAAGGACCAAGAGTTGAAAGAAAATAAAAAGACGAATTCTGAGTCTTTGTATGTTAGAGGGAGGTCCGAGAATAGGGATCATAACAACAAAAAGGGTAAGAATCATGATAGGTCCAAGTCTAGGGGAGTTAATAATGTAAAATGCTACTATTGTCATAAGCTAGGCCATATAAGGAGTAATTGTCCAATTCGTATAAATAAATTCGAGAAGGAAAATGTAAAGAATGAGGAAGTGGAGTTAATATTGGTGAGGAATGTAATGGTGTACTCTTAGTTAGCCCCACTTGTGAGGATATGTCTTGGATTTTAGATTCGGGATGTTCTTTCCATGTGATACCTAATAAGGATTGGCTTGTAGACTTTCGAACGAGTGTAGAAAGTAAAGTCATATTAGGTAATGGCAAAATTTGTAAGGTAGAAGGTGAGAGGACTTCATGATGGGAGTATTATGCTTCTTAATGAGGTAAGCTATGTGCCCGATGTTAGAAGGAACTTAGTATCTCTAAGTGTACTTGATCGGCTAGGTTTCACCAATGTGATTAAGAATGGTGAAATGGGTATCATGAAGGAAAATATGGTAGTATTGAAAGGTTTCCTTAATAATACTTGTACTCTCTTGAAAGTTCGTTTGATGTATGCTTAAGTATCCTAGGTAAAGAAATTGACTTAGATAAATCTACTTTGTGGCATAGAGGAATGAGATATGCTAGTGAACTAGGGATTAATGAGTTGATTAAACAACAATTGTTTCTCAATCTAAAAAGTGTTGACCTTAATATTTTTTAATATTGTGTCTATGTGATCAATGGTAAAGTAGGATTTAGTGAAATTTGTCAATTTCTTTTGCATGAAATAGAATGTGGATTTTCTATTTTGTTGAATCATTCTAATATGTTTACTATTTATGAAGTTACATGGTTGGTGTTTGTGATTGATAAGTTTACAAGAAAAGATTGCTTTTATTTTTGTGGAAATAAATGTCATTCATTTAGTATGCTTGTTTGGTGGATCAATATATCATGTAGGAACTTTTTGTAACTCATGGGTAAAGTCGACTAGAATGGGTTCTCGAACTTTTGGAAGTGAGCGTTAGTATTATGGTTGATAATAGGTGCCTTAAGTATGTCATTTGTTTGAATGCAATATGTAAGTTGTGGCATTCTAGTTTCCCCATCCTACCACATATGATTGTGTTTTCTAAAAAATGAGACTTTTCTTAAAGTGCCCTTGTTTATTAAGTATTAGGCTATAATGTTATGTTTTGAATCAAAATGCTTCAAATCCATATTACTCGAGTTGCTAGTTTGAACCTAGTTTAGGTTTCATAGTTAGAAAATATATAGAACCACCATTTAACCCTTCATCCTAAATCTAAGGGAATTTTAGATTTGTTGCCACACTCCTCTAGCTAGAAACTTGTTTTAAAAGGAGGGTAGCTTAGTGGAGGTGGATGGTTTTAACCATCTTGAAAATGTTGGGTTGGTATAAATGATATTTTGACTATATGTGATTTTCTTTCTTTCTATGTTTGATATGCATCTCTATTTAAATTTGTTTGTCTATGGTTGTTTTATTTGACATTGTGTCAAAGATGTAAATATCAATATTTCATTAAAGATTTGCATTGTGTTCTTTTGAAATAGTGATTGACGTGTAGATTTTTTTTTTTTTTTTTGGCAAGCAAATGTGTTTTTTTATGGATCAATATTATTAGAAGGGGTTTGTTGTAAACAACTTATTTTTTGTCTCTAATTGTTTGTAAATCAAGGTTTTACTTAAAATTAGAAGGGGTTTGTTGTAAACAACTTATTTTTTGTCTCTAATTGTTTGTAAATCAAGGTTTTACTTAAAATTAGACATGCATGGAAATTGTAGTACTTGGGATGGCATGTTTGCATTAAGTAAACTTTTGCATGAGTTAAAATTTTTTTTAACCTTGATTGTTTTAGAGAAAAATATTGATGAAACTATGTTTAAATGAGTTTAGAGTTTATGCTATGGTTGATATAGATTAGTTAATGAGTTCTTATGATATGAATGTTATAAGGTTTTAATTAAAGTTAAAGCCAAGACGGATATTGTTGTAAAATTAATTGGCTTTAACTTTAATTAATAACAATTAGATATAAAATTAGTAATTTAAATGTATTTGGGTTAATTAAATAGTTTAGGTTAATTAAAAGATTCATTAATTAAATAGTGATTAGTTGGTTTGTTATCTAACCATATGAGATAATTTAATTAGGTATATTCACATTAAATCCATGTAAAACCCTTTAATTAATTCTATAAATATGACATTTAAATGAGAATTAAAGTTAAGCATTTTTTAGAATTAGGTATTTTGTGAATTTTGGTTGAGAGAGGAGAGAAATTTTTTCTCTCCCCATTTGCTGCATTAGCGTGAAAAATCGTAGAAACCCTCCAAAAAGGGTTTTTTTCTTCATCTTCTCGCACAAGCTGTGGCTACCCAAGAGGGGAAGCCTTGCAACGCCGTTGCCGTCTCACAGGAATCGTGAGGGGTCATCGCCACCGTACTGTTTCTCCCCCTCAGATCAGTCTGCATGAAGTGTTCTTTGAGTTCTTGTTTGTATTTTAAGGTGAAGCGAATCTCCGGTTTCGTTCTTGGTGTGAAGGCTACTTTTTTTTTGGGGGGGTCGGGTTTTACTTTCCAAGGGAAGATTTACAAGAATTAAAGTGATTCTTGCAAGTTCGGAGCACAAATACAAGTTTCTTCTCAAGCCATTAAAGGTTGTGTCAAATCCCTTTTCCTTGCTTATGGTTATTTTGCTATCTTTGATGTATTCTCTTCAAAAAAACTTGTAATAGCTTTAGATTTATTGTTTACTGTTGTTAAGATCGAACTCTTGTAATGAACCTTTCTAATAATATTGACTCCCTCAAGCGCTCAAAGTGTTTATTAATTGGGAAAAGTGGAATAGGGCTTATGCCCCTAACCATTTTAAATAAACCGTGTCGAAATGAGCTAGATTAAAAGCCTATAAAACCTCACTATTTGGCTAAATCTTGATCAAATAACCAATGTATGCTAAGAATAGGTCCGAGGTAATCACAACATTTTCTATCCAAACTTAATTTTGTTTTACGTTGAATTATGTTAAATCATCAATCAACTCAAAAGCTTAAGCTAATGGATTGATGTAAATTTAATTATATCCACCAACATTCTCCCTCACTTGTGGGTTTTGAAATTTGAGAAATGTATTGATACCATGTTGAATTATGTTCAATCATAAATTAATCCAAAAGCTTAAACTAGTGGGTTAAGACAAATTTAATTATATCAACCAACATTTAGTTATGACCCCTCAATTGAAATATTAATTTTTTTTATATAAAAAGAAAAAACTTACTTGGCAAGATTCTGGACCAAGAAAATGAAAATCTATAAGCATCTAAATTCATCTCCTTCATAATCCCAACATCTTCCTGTTACATCACAAGATAATTTCTTATAAAAAAGATCAATATTTTGGATTAGTTATAACTTTTTAATAAATATTAATTGTATATTTTATAACCTAGCAGCTAGCTAAATATAAAATAAAATTGATCTAAATTAAGAACAACCAATAATAATAAACTAATTAATTTATTGGAACATTTATTGTAGGTAATGACATGCACTTTACCTTATAGCGATGATAAGCATCATTAGCTACGTCTCCATTGCTTCGGTCTACAATCTTGCCTGCCAATAGTCCCAATATGTTTTAATATTTATTTATTTGATTCAAAACACTACCTTCAAAACATTTTTGTACTATGTCTTTCAAATAACGATTCAGTTCTTTTATGTCCTTTTAACATTTATAATATAATAATTTGGGCTTCTTTTAATTATTGTAAATTTTTTTTTTTTTGAAATTTAAGCCAATAATAACTATGTTACCATATTTTTTTTTACTAAGATATCTTACCTGTATTTTTAGAAATCAATTCAAAATTTTGAAATAAAAAAACTTCCAAATATTTATTTGTATTTTTCAAGTTTGGTTACAAAGAACCAAATGATTATCAATGGGAGCTAAACGATTATACTCAAAAGTTATACTATTTTTTTTGTAGTAAATAAATTAATAATTAATATGTTCTTTTCTTTTCTTTTTTGAGTAAAATAACTAATGTTCTTGAATCAGTACATAAATATATGTTTTAGAATTAAGAGATTATGAAATTAGAGGGTAAAGCATAGAGCAAAACAAAACAATAACCAATAACCATCCAACATTGACCTCATCCAAATTTATATCCCAAATAAAATTGAGATCTCAATAGTTCTATAGGTACGTTGAACAATAAGATAATAAAAGAGAAACTAGAGGGTAAAGCATAGAGCAAAACTATATGGATATAGAGAGCAAAGATCAACTACAAAGAAGGAAGCAAGAAATGAGAGAGGGAAAAAAAGAAAGGATTTAAGAGACATAGATTTTGAATTTGAGAAAATTCTTCTACTAATACTGTTTTAGTATTTCAAAAAGATTAGTTATAAACTCAATATTATTATGATTATTTATAAACTCAATATATATATATATATTTATATCCGTGACTGTCCGGATTACTTTGCATACACCTCGACTATTTTCACGGGGCATACCACCTCCTACAACATTAGGATGCTAAGAAAACCCATAAAAAATTAATTCCTAATTAGGTGGATACCATGAGGATTGAACTCAATATCGATGTTAATAAAAGGAATATATTGTTTTCGTAGTATTAGAAATTTTTTCATAAAAAGTAACTACATTATGACAATTGTATTGAATAAATTTTAAAACTGATAAAAAAATACACGACGAATAATGAAAAAAGAGATGGTACCGGGATATTTGTGAGTGAAGGTATCCCAAATACTAAGCCCTCGACCATCTTCATTTGCAGCTCCTTCAAACTAAAAAGAAAAAAAAACAACCGATCAACAAAAAATTAAACAAAACAAACCACACAAATTCCAGCAATGGATTCAAATTTTAATTTCAAAAACTCACTTGGTAAGCCGATGAACCTGCCCCAAAAATAAACCCTTGAGGAAAACTACTCCTATTCAAATTGAACTCAACCCCATAGCTAGGTTTTCCACTTACCCCAACAACAATAAAAACCACAACAAGAACAAGCACCTTTGCCACAATAATTCCTTCAAACCCCATTTTTTTTTCACTTATTATTTTTCCCCTTTTGCACATGAAAGCCCACCCCAATGAAGCAAGCTATATAATTATTCACTAAAACAAACTACCAAAAAAGTAAATAAGTATCACTATTAAATATATAATCAATAAAACATTGGAATTTGAAAATGTGTTCTGTCAAGGCATATAAAAGGCTGGAAATACGCAAAAAGAGGAAAAGGAAAAAAGAGTTTAAATTTGTTCATACTTTAATCATAAAATTACCAAGTTTTGTTCTACTTTTGGCTGCCTTGCTGGACCATGGAGGATTTTGTGATCAGCTGGTTGTTCAGAAAGATATTAAAATTTGGGGTTGGTATTGAATCTTTTTCTCATTACATTTTTTTAGTTTAGTTTTTTTAAGTCTTTTAATTTGGTTTTATTCATAAAGTGGTGTATTGTTAATCAATGTTATAATAATATAACTCTCTAACAATTCATTTTTATTCCATGGTCACGAACATATAAAAGTTATTTATGTGTACATTTTAAGGCTAAGAAATGTTTCTTTCAGCCATCCTCCACTCGTTAAGTTTTGTTCCCTTCTATTATGTTTTCATACTATGTTATTAAGTTGGATAAAAAAAATTATCATCAAACAAATAATAAAAACAACGGAGTGGTTTATTTAAAAAGAGAGAAATTTTAGAGGGCAATAGTAGTAACCGTCTATTTTCCATATAATTATTAAGTTCATGTCTACTCATTTTTTGAGTTTAAATTGGTGTCTAAACTAACTACCTTGGTAGTGAGATAAATAATTCACTCTCCATAGTGCTCTTAGTCTTTATTTTCGGATCATGTAAACAAAAAACAAAAATCGTTTGTGATGAATCTATTATCCCATAAATCAAAGGAAACAACCACCAATTGGTTTTTAAAACAATAAGAAAAAATAAATATTCATTTCAACAAATTTTTTCTTTTTTAAATTCAATTGCTCCAATTCCTTTTTCCTATTTAGTTGGAAATCAATTTTCTTTCTTAGGTGAGTTATTGTAGATTGTATTTTAAAGATTGGTCATCGTTGAAAGTCCAACGTTTTAGAGAGGATCCACCACGGTTAATCACTATCTCATATACATTCTTTCTATTTTTACAAAGTTTCGGGTGGACGACCCAACATTGTCCATGAGAGCATTGAAACACTACTTAAGTTTTTGAAGTTTTTATCGAGGTAAAGGGGCTCAGTCCTCAATTGAAGTCATGTCAGATTGTATTCGGCGAGGTTTGGGATGACGAGAATATTGTGTATTAAAATTTAGCATTAGCTGAAATCACAACAATACATACAACGTATAGGATTGAGGATTGAATTTTAAGGTTTTATTTTGTTTGTTCAACCATTTGTCTCTCACGTATGTAATTTTGTAGATATTGAGTACACTTACACCAACAGAATGCACCCTAACGAAGCAATTTTGTACATTTACACACCCAATGAAGCAATCATCACAACACTAAGGTGAGTTGATTTGATTTTTTTAATAGTTTTTTTCAAATTTAAACCTTTCTAACAATTTTTTTTATTATTGGTTTGTACTTACAAGTGTTACTCCACTTCAATTGTTTTATTATTATTGGTTTATCCGCCATCATGTATGATTATGTATAGTACACATTCACTTTTTTTTTTGAAAATATTCATTTAAATTTTGATGTCAAAATATATATATCTCCTAGTTTTTTTCACTTTCAAATCTTACTATTTTTTGCATGGGTTGTTACAATAAAAAAGAATATTTTTTCACTTTCAAATGTATATTTTATATTTATAAAAATGTATTTAATTAGTTTTCATAAAAACAAAAAACAAAATGTATTCAAATATCATTATTTTTAGCATGGTTGTTGCAACAAACCACATTTGAAATAATAAGTAAAAAAATAAATAAATAAAATTGGTAAGGGTATGATTGTCCATTTGCATTAAATTATTTATGATTTATTATTTAAATTTTTTAAAAAAGACACTCATTTTAACTCCAAAATTTTGTAGACATGCCTTAATATGTTTTTTTAGACATTTCCCTAGTTTTCCCAAAATTAAAAGGTTTTGTGTTTTAGTTATAAAAAAAAGGAGAAAGTAACTGTCTAAAATTAGAAACTATCTTAAGATGATATCTACCGTTTTTAGACTTTAAACAAATGTCTACTTTCTAATTTAATAAATTAGTTCTAAATAACTAAATGTTGAACCGACAATCATACCCAAAAAATTTAAATCCATATTTTAACCTATTATTCAAAATCTTGAATTTTGTAACAACTAATCAAACAATATTGATATTTAAATTGCAATATTTCTCAAAAGAATTTTAACCAAATCTAAAAAAATCTAAAAATTGGTTTAAGCAAAAATTTTAAAAAATGGATGATCTAAGAATTGGTTTAAACAAAAATGTTAAAAAAAAGATGAAACATACCAATTTAATTTATTTTTTTAATCAAAATTAAAAATTATTTAATGTATGTAAACATACATTACCCTACCTAAGAAAAAACAACTGTATGTACTTTATTCCTAATTGTGTACTAATGTGTAGCATAAGTAAATGCATGTTTTCATGATAGATATATTTGCATACTTTATTCCTAATTGTGTATTAATTTTGTACCATAAGTAAATTCATGTTTCATTGTGTTTGAACTATGTGTATAACCTAGTATATTATGGATCTATAAACAATATCAACACATACTTTGCCGTATTTTTAATACACTTTCCAATGTCCCAAAAAGGGAAAAAAATACTCACCTACCGCCCCTGGTCTCAACGCTAGTTGAATGCAATTGTGATAGGCATAGCTTTCATTGACGGACTATAATTCTTTACCCCATGGAAGAACTCCAATAAATTCAACTTGTGCTTCATTAGTCTCGTGGATAACATTTGGTCAACTTGAAATTGTGTAAAATGAAAAAGAATGTAGGTTTGAGGAGTGCACGATAGTTGAATATTCTCCTTGTTATGTCAAATCTTGAAACTTCTGAAAATGACCATTGGAATGTTGAGGGCGACTAATCTATCAAACAAGAAATATGTGAGTGTCTGCAATGGAGTGGGGATCAATTTGGAGCGAAGTTGGAAAAAATGGATCGTATATAGGTGAGGTGATAATGTGTGAGCTGCAAATAAAAGAAATTGAAAACCAATAAATGGTTGAGTTCAATCATTGTGTGATCTAAGGAATATTATCATTTTCCTTAAAAAAAAATATTATGATAAAATTTAGATATGAAGTATTTGATTCAAATATTTGTGGAGAAGATATTTTGAAATATAGATCACAAAATTATTTTTTTAAAAAATATATAAGATAATGATTGTTGATTATTCCTTGAATTAAGGATGGAGAGATTGACAAAGTTAATCAAATATCATTTTTTTTTTATAAATAACTCAAAAATGTAAAATAAGGGTAATATGTGAATGAATTTATTATCTCACTTTCCTGAATTTTAGTTTAGACATTAATTTAAACACAAAAAATAGTAGACATTTCTTTGAGATAGTTTCTGATACGAATCAGACAACCGATCCATTGCATGTACCTGAAGGACCTATTACAAGGAGTAAGGCGAAGAAGATTCAAGAGGAATATATATTACATCTTCAAAATCTTGCCAATGCACAAGAAGAGACAAAACTTTTTCATCCCGAATTTATTTACAACATTAGCACAACAAGTGAAGAAGAGATTGAAGTGAAGATGGTATGAGAATAGTCATTTTATTTTGGAAGATGACAAATAAAGAAATTTCTAGATTTCTTATTTTGGGACTTTTTGATTTCAATGCTTGCCAACCATGCTCATTATTGTAAGGGACCTTCTAGAAGAGTTGGTTGAGTGTATTTAAAGCATATCTACCCTTTTGTCTAGCATTTAAGCCATGCAATTTACTTTTGGCTTCTTATGTCTTATTTTCTACAAAATGCATTTAATAGCTTTTTGAGTTCTTTTGTATTACAAGGCATGCACGAATTTTTGGCCTTTAAAATGGCTTGTAATACAACATTTTGGACAGATTTATGAATGAAAAACTTGTGTTTTCTTCTACCCCATTTGGTGTTGTCTTTCTTTCAAATCTTGCTTTAGGTTTGAAGTTAAATCAATTCATTGGATTTATGAGTGACCATTTTAGATTTTGAGTGTGATCTAAGTTAGCTATCATTGTGAGTTTTTACAAGGATCCTAGAAGGACCTCTAGCTTTGTAAAATTCAAGCAACGTTTGGCGCTTATCATTTGGTATCAGAGCCTCGACATTTTTTGGCCGAATCTTGAGGTGAACTATCTTTACTTTGTGTTAGTTTGTTATTTTTTTTATCTCTTTCAATTTTCTATTCAAGAAAGTACATTTGTTTTCTTTAGAAGTACTTTGTAGAATTCATTTGTATTGCTCTTGGATCATAAAAAAAAAAATCAGTAGCAAAAAAAAAAAACAGTAGCAAAAAAAAAAGAAAAAAAAATTTGTTGCAAAAAAAAAATCATTGAAAAAAAAAGTATCAAAGATTCAAGGCACATTGAATTTCTTGTTTTTTGTTTATGTTTTGTTTTTAATTAGCTGTTGATCCTAAGTTGAATTACTCTAGTTTAGTTTGTGAAAGTTGATTGTTGAATTGGTTTTATATCAAGTTTAAAGCAAGATTGCACCAAATTCTTAGACCAGCCCTTACATCTTTGACCTAGTACCAAAAGCCTACCTTTGAGTGTTAAACACGAGTGTCCCGAGTGAAATCTTTGTGAGAAGTGTGGAGAGGTCCATTTTGATATTTGCAACATGTCACATAATGAGGAAAAAGTACCACAGGTTCCAGATGTTAATGTTGCTATTCTTCAAGCCCTTCAAGGTATGATGGAAATGATGAGGGAAGATAGAGAGGAAAGAAGAGCACATCAGCGACGAGGAGAACGAGTATTGCAAGATGATGAAGGTATGTTAGACTTGGTTGGACAAGAGAGACTAGGTGAAGGAAGAGGTCATGCAAGGGAAGGAAGAAATAATCATGCAAATATCATGCAACCTAGAAGGATAGAAAAAATGCATGAAGATATAGAAGCTGGAGTTAAACTCAAAATTCCACCCTTTAGTGGAACGGCGGACTCTGCGGCATACTTGCAATGGGAAAGAAAAATAGAACATGTGTTTGATTGTAATTCATATAATGAGAACAAAAAGATGAAGCTTGCTATTGCCGAATTCACAAACCATGCCGGTGAATGGTAGCAACATCTCAAATTCGAAAGAAGAAGAAAATAGGAGGATCCAATAGAGACATGGGAAGAACTTAAAGAAGCTATGAGAAAGAGGTATGTTCCCAAACATTATGAAAGAGATTTGAAAACTAAATTGCAAGCATTGAGGCAGGGAACAAAAAGTGTGGCTGAATATTATCAAGAGATAGGAGTCATTGATGGAAAGAGCAAAAATACGAGAAGACGAGGAGGACACCATGTCTAGGTTTCTTGGAGGTTTAAATCGAGAAATTGCTCATCCGGTTGATAGGAATCCACCACCTTACCTTGAAGATATGTATCATTATGCCATAAAAATTGAAGCTCAAATTGAAGGAAGAAAGGGAGCATTCGAAAAGGTATTCATCTAAAACTCATACTTTTTCAAATTCAAATACTTGGAGCAAGGATAGTTTTATGCATAGGAATGAATCAATGCAACAAAAAGGAAAGTTTTTGGCTGCCAAAAGAGTAGAGGCTGAGAGCTCCAATACTAAAAAGAATGAAGTTTCAAAGGAGGTAAGAGAGAAGTCTAGTTCTATTCAATGTTGGAAGTGCAAAGGATTTGGGCACATGGGCAAGGAATGTGTCAATAAAAGAGTTATGGTGATAAGAAATGGTGTAATTGATTCGGATGATGATTGTGAGGAGCATGATGAAGAACTTGAGGCAGAATATGGAGCACAGGATGATGAGTACATTGAAGAAGGTAACTTCATTTCTTTGATCACAAGAAGGGTACTTAATGTGCAAATTAAAGAAGAAAAAGTTGAAGATCAAAGGGAAAACTTGTTTCATACAAGATGCTTGGTTAAAGGAAACCCATGTAGTGTGGTAATTGATAGTGGAAGTTGTACAAATGTGGTGAGTAGCTTTCTTGTTAAAAGACTCTAACGAACTACTCATCCACATTCGAAACCATACAAGCTTCAATGGTTGACCAACAAAGGAGAGCTTAAGGTAAACTCTCAAGCTCTTATTCCTTTTACTTTGGGAAGATATAAAGATGAAGTTCTTTGTGATGTTGTACCTATGCATGCGGGGGATATTTTGTTAGGCCGACCATGGCAATATGATAGAGAGGTCACTTTTGATGGATTGAGAAATAAGTATACTTTTACTTTGACTGGAAAAAATTTTACTTTACTTCCATTGTCACCATATGAAGTACATTGTGATCAATTGAAATTAGAAAAGAAAAGAAAAGAATTTGAAGAACAAGAGAGGAGAGAAGAAAGTAAGGTAAGAGAGAAGAGTGAAAAAAGAGAGAAAAGTGAGGGGCAAAAGGTGAGAGAAAATAAAGAGAGAGAAAAGAGTGATTTTGAGGAAAAAAGAAAGAATGTGAGTTTGGTTATACAAAAAAGGGAAGTGAGGAAAGTTTTAGCTCAAGAACCAAAATTTGTACTTATGTGCAAAGGGATGTGTTTGGTAAATGAGCCGAAATTTGAAAATTTTTTGCCAAGTGTTTTTAAGTCTCTTTTGCAGGAATTTAATGACATGTTTCCACATGAAGATGCACCTATGGGATTACCCCCTCTAAGAGGAATTGAGCACCAAATTGACTTCATTCCCGGAGCAACTCTTCCAAATATGGCTGCCTATAGGACAAATCCAACCGAAACCAAGGAGATTCAAAGGCAAGTGGAAGAACTCATGGATAAAGGCTATGTTAGGGAAAGCATGAGTTCTTGTTCGGTTCCGGTTATTTTAGTACCAAAGAAAGATGGCACTTGGAGGATGTGTATTGATTGTCGAGCTATCAACAAGATAACGGTAAAGTATCGACATCCCATTCCTAGATTAGATGATATGCTAGATGAATTACATGGTGCAAACTTGTTTTCAAAAATAGATCTTAAGAGTGGTTATCATCAAATTAGAATGCATGTAGAAGATGAGTGGAAAGCTGCTTTTAAAACAAAGTTTGGGCTTTATGAGTGGCTTGTTATGCCATTTGGCCTTACTAATGCACCAAGTACTTTTATGCGATTAATGAATCATGTTTTGAGAGAATACATTGGGAAATTTGTTGTCGTATACTTTGATGACATCCTTGTTTACTCAAAAAGCTTGAATGATCATAATTTGCATGTTAAGACAATTTTACTTACACTTAGAGAAGAGAAACTTTATGCGAACTTCAAAATGTGTAGTTTTTGTCTAGACCAAGTTAATTTCCTAGGATTCATTGTTGGAAAGAATGGAGTGCAAGTTGATGAAGAAAAGGTTAAGGCTATTCGAGAATGGCCAACACCCACGAATGCAACCGAAGTAAGATCTTTTCATGGTTTGGCTAGTTTCTATAGGAGGTTTATTAAGGATTTCAGTAGCATAGCCTCACCATTGAATGAACTTGTTAAGAAGAATGTGAAATTTGAATGGAAACAAAAAAAAAAAGAAAATGCATTCAATGAACTTAAAGAAAAATTGACTAATGCACCTTGTCTTTCTCTACCTAACTTTGATAAATCTTTTGAGATTGAATGTGATGCAAGTGGAATAGGTATAGGGGCTGTTTTGATGCAAGAGAAAAGGCCAATCATGTTCTTTAGTGAAAAGCTAAATGGAGCCCAACTCAAATACCCGACAGATGACAAAGAGCTACATGCACTTATTAGGGCATTGCAAGTTTGGCAACATTATTTGTGGCCAAAAGAGTTTGTCATCCACACAGATCATGAAAGTTTGAAGCATCTCAAGAGCCAAACAAAGCTAAATAAGAGACATGCGAAGTGGGTAGAATTCATTGAGACATTTCCTTATGTCATTTATTACAAGAAAGGTAAGGACAATGTGGTGGTTGATGCATTGTCAAGAAGGTATGCATTATTTTCTTCTCTTAGTGCAAAAATTCTTGGTTTTAAACATATGTGAGTTGTACAAAGTTGAGAAATCTGAATTTCATGATGTTTATATGCAATGCTTAGGAGGAAACAATGTTCAAGATCATATTGTATTTGATGACATGCTTTTTAGGAAAGAGAAGCTTTGTATTCCTAAGTGTTCAATTAGGGAGTTACTTGTAAAAGAAGCTCATGGGGGAGGACTTATGGGATATTTTGGAGAATTTAAAACATATAGCATGTTGAGTGAACACTTTTATTGGTTGAAAATGAGGAAGGATGTGATCAAAGTATGCAAACAATGTTTCAAATGTAAAGCGGCTAAGTCTAAGACACAACCACATGATCTTTGCACACCTTTAGATGTTCCGAGCGAACCTTGGGTTGACATTAGCATGGATTTTGTTCTAGGATTACCAAAGACTAAGAGACATCATGATAGCATTTTTGTTGTACGCGCACAGAACGTCAACTATGTAGTGTAGTTGATGCTTTTGGAAACGTCAACGAATCGACTGTCAACTAAAGTCACTATAGTTGACGTTTGATAAAGCGTCATCCAACGATATAATTGACATAGTCAAAACGTCAAGAAATGTACATGGATTGACGTTATTTAAACGTCAACGGAATTATTTGTTGACATTTTAGAAACGTCAACAAATTTAACCAAAAACGTCATTGTAAAATACAATTGACACTTATCTAACGTCAACTTGATCATTATTGTTGACGTGTATTAAACGTCAAGGAATATATCTTTTTTTAAAAAACAATTGGTCGAATTTACCTAAATTTCCTGCCTGTAAAATGATATATTGCTTGACAGAATTCTGATTATAAATTACAAAACATTCAACATAATTAGCATAACTTAATATATATTTTTAGTATTAATATTCTACATGATCCAAAATTACAAAGAAAGTATGGAACAAGATTCCCAACTTTGAAACATTTTTCAAAGTTGACTTCCTAAATATACACAAAATCACTCATTCCAAAAATAGCCTAATATTATCAAAACTAAATGAATACACAAAAAACGAATATGAAATATATATACATATATATATTATTTGCAAAGAGAGAAGAAGAATTTCCCTCAATATTTTAGATCTAAAAACCAAAATAATTGAAAGCAAAATTCAAACATTATATACATTCCTCAGCCGCTAGTCAATGTTTCTTCTGAAGGCTCTTTCCATTCATCAATCTCAGAAAAAGCAGAGGGAACAGATATCAAATTTCAAACACAAAATTTACATACAGAATACTGAAATTGAGAGAGAGAGAGATTGAGATTAACACCCAAATGTAGCAACGATCGGAGATAAGCATTTGATTCCGTGGATGATTTATCTATTTTTAACTTTTGGCCAATTTGGTTTAGGTATTTAGATTTCATATTTTCTATATGAAAGACCTGAAGAATCTAAGATGAAGGAGTCAAAAGACTAAAAACCAAATTCAACTACTCTGCAGTTTGGGAACATCACTTCATAGAGAAGCCATTTTGAAGAAACCTTCCAATAATCACAAGGCATCGGATACTAACCTGAATGGTGAAATTTTATGAGAAAAAAAAGTTGTTTCTATTGTTTACAGAGTTCGTGCCATTTGGGTTACTCCTGCCAACAGAAGAAAGCACATATAGCCAGCTAATTGCTAGATGCTGCAAGGTAAACAAATATTAAGACATTAATTTAATTACTTTTCAACAAAAAAAAGATGTTACCTGAGATCTAGATGGTGCAAATCTCTAGATGGTGCAAATCTTAAAGTTCAAAGACCATATGAGATGAAATGCAAGAAGTGGGGGAAGGGGATTACAATATCGATTCTAGAGATCGAACCCGTGACCGTGGAGTGGAAATGGATGAACTCTAAACCAGATAACCAATCACCCCACCGACTCATTTAGTGTGTAAGTTTTCTTTAAATACCTTTTAGAATGAAAATTAGAGGTGTTTGGATGAGGTTTTGAATAAGGTGTTAGTTTGAGAAGTTAGTTTTGTAAACAAAAATTAGGAAGTCAAGGTCAATAACAATGAAACAAAGGACAATTACAACAATACAAAAGAAATATCACAGTATTTTTTTATCTACAAAGCTTCCATATAATAAATGTAAACAATTCTAGTTAATTATCTATTTGCTACTTAAAACACAATCACTGAAAGATTGCTTAAACATGTCCTTTACTACTTAAAACACAACCACTGAAAAATGGTTCAAGTAGCAAATTTTTATGAAAAAAAAATGAATGATTCACATAAAAACATCTAAATATACTTGGACAAGAAAGCTCAACAAAACTTACAACTCGGCTACTAAACCCAACCTACCTAAAAATATAGTGTTGGGTTGGATTGCTCTAATACATAAGATTAGATGGGTAAACAAAACTTCATAAGAAATATTTTTTAAAATTGAAAAAATAAAATAAAATATAGAAGCAAACCTGTATGATTAGAGAGTTTGGGGCATCAAATATGAATCAAAGACCAAAACGACAATGGAAGAAACTCTCAAAGACTCAAAGTAGCCTGCAACGAATTATAAGTAGCCCACAAAAGGATTAAGTAAAATATGAACAATCGGCAATGTTAGAAAATTAAGTATGGAGCAAAAAAGAAAGTGAAGGCACTAAAATTGAAATTGAAATTGAAATAAAGAGAAAGAATTATATGTACTATGCCATCTCCTCCTGAAATTGAAATTGAAATAAAGAGAAAAAATAATATGTACTATGCCGTCTCCTCCATTCTCTAATCATAAAATGGTATATTATGTAGTTCGATTATAAGAAAGTGAATCGAAATTTAGACAGAGGATTCTTGTACCAAATATTAAAACATAAATTTAAATATACAATAAAGTCATAATTCTTCTTTTAACCAATTACTAAAAGAAAGTTACTTGCTCATGCCATGAACCCTTGCGTGAGTGATGAAATCGACGACCTTACAGCAGGAAGCTCCATCCCCTGTGAGGAATTCAAAATTTACAAACACAGACAACAATCACAGCGCAAAATCCCAACATAGGGCTTCACTCTTTTGTTGGATCTGATTTAACCAACCGTAAAACCTTAGGGGGTATTTGTTTGACATATTTAAGTAGGATTTAGCTTTAGAAGTTATATTGATGAGTTATTTTTTACAGTTAAAAATCTAGAGTGATAACCAAAGATTTGTTTGGATATGGTTTTTGTGTAGAGGAGTTAGAATGAAAACTTTGTTTGGATGAAGATTTAAAATGAGTAGTTATTTTGGATAGTTAAAAAAGGAATGATTAAAAATGAGTGGTTAAAAATGAGTTATTTTGATTTATTTGAATGAATGGTTAGAAATGATTGAGAAATTATAAATGAATTATTAGAAATGAATGGTTAGAAATGAGAGTTATTTTTAAAAGTAAAAAGGAGAAGTTAGTAAAAACTAGTTTAGATATAGGTTTCCGAGGAGAAATTAGTAAATCTTCCATTAAAATCCTCCTTAAATATGTCAAACAAACAACCCCTTAGAGCGTGAAATGCCAAATGATTTTCTATCTTGCACCGACTCGTGAAAGAGAGTAGAATTCAAAATTTACTTTCGTAGTTCAAACCAGTCTACCAAATGATACTTTTTGTAATGGAAATCAAGTAGACGAATTGACAGTCCTAGTCTTAGAAACTAGACAATCCAGAAAGAAGTAATACAAACCTGGTCACGTTTTTGTTCATCTAAATTTGGAGGAGCTGAGCTAGTCCTTATTGGAAGCTACAAAACGAAATAGAAATCTCCATTAAAAAAAATGAACTATAATATATAATATCATGACAACATCAAAAAATTCTGGGCAAGAGTGCCTACATGGAAGATATCAAGTGCATTTCATGAATTAGTTTTTGGAAATATACCTGCATACGATTCATGAATCCATGACTTATGGACCCAAATTGAAAAGAGAATTGATCTCCAGCACCTAAGGCAATAAAGGCATCATCACTACAAAAGCTAAAAGAGGAAAAAAAAAATGTGGATTCACACAAGTCAGAAAAATAAACATGGAAAATGAATACACTACATACCACTTGACGGTGTAGTGGGTGCACCTGTAACCCATGAATCAGATGTTGCTACAACATTAGAGTAATACAAACATACTGTAACGACCCGACCCGAATGGGGTTCTAAATAGGCCATTACCTCAATGCATGCATAGAAATCAACACTAGAATTTGCAATAGGGTTGTTTCGGATTCTAAGTAAAAACCAAAAACCGGCAAGAGTTCATTTAAAAAGTCAATACAAAATTCTTGAAACCTGTCCCTGTTTCCAAGCACTGTTCCAAGACAAATACATTTCCAAACATACTCGATCGTGAGATTTATTTAAAACATACAAACTTTACAACAATGCTAGAATCCGGAAATACATTGAGAAAAAAACACCCTAGGGCTCAGTGCCCAACTACATGCATTCGAGAGGGCATTTAAATCATAAACATAAATCTCGAGTTGAACAACGGGTTTCCATGATCACAGCTCCTCCTCCACCCATCACCGCCTCGCGCCATGGTTTCTGAAATATAAGTAAGGGTGAGTAACGAATTACTCAAGAAGAATCCCCAACCGGGGTACAATACGATATAAATGGTCATCTAGCAGAAAGATATGCAAGCTATGAATATAAACACAGATAGAGCACATAGCTTAGCCCACACTTGGGCCTCGGATGCCAACTCAAGGTCTTAGTCCGGAAATCAAACACCACACAACACATCACACAAGTTGCCCTATACGAGATACAAGTCTCGGCCTCGGCTGTCTCTTTGTCGGCGAAAGGTACACCGCTCACAATCCCGAGGAGCTCTCCAATCGGCGATGTAATGAGCGTAAGCATGCACGCGCGTGCTCTCGCGGAACTATGGGGGGTTGCCAAGGTGCGAAGGCAAGCCGCCCATATCCAGTCACCACGCCTAACTAAATCTTTGGATCGGTGTCACTGACATAGGGGTGTGAGACCTGGACACGTAAACTATGTCAGCCTGAACCACCGCACCTGGGGCCAAGAAACGGTCGTGGTAGGCTTACACCAGGAAGCCGTCCTTGCCTTAACAGGTGGCAATCAGGGGCTACTGCCAAACATGCTGAGGACATGCCGGCTGCCGGGGACGAGGCAATGCCAAGTCATCATCCCGACCGTTGGGGCATTAACAACGCCTCCCTCACCTAAGATTGCGGGGGCCTACCGCTTGGTTAGCTAATCCCTCACGGGGTCCAGGGATCGAATGACTTGCTCGGCGTCCCCCGCCATGGATGCAAGGTTCTTTATGCATCGGGCCCGATGATGCTATCTACACCGCACTTCTAACTCGCCCTAGCAAATAGCAAACAATTCCATAAAATCCAATACGTGCTCAAAGAGAATACAACGAGCCTAGCATGATACTACGAAGCAAGAAACAGATACGAGCATGCCAGAAAGGAACAACCTAGCATGGATTAACATGAGAATTAACCAGGAAAGTCATGCTAATAGGGAATTCAGATTAGAGCACTTATCACCAAACATGTCAATAAACACAAACAAGCATACAATCAAGCAATCGCATAATATATCTCAGGTCCACACAACTCCTTAAGAAATCCTTACTTGGCCTAAGACCTCTAAACACAAGAAACCTAAGCTGCTATCGAACCCGAGCTAGCTAGCGAGAACCTAACAAAAACAACAATAATTACAATCAAAAGGCCCAAAAAAATAATAAAACAAACAGGGCTCAGCTCGGGAGCACTCACGAGGCACGGCTGACACGCGAACGGGCCGGCTTTGCTCTCAGGCTAAGCGAAAGAATGGCGCTGCACAAGCGCCGGGCGCTACCTGACACGGCACCGGGCGCGCGGCGCGGCGCCAGGGCGCTGACATGACACGGGCGCTGAGGCGCGCTGGGGCACGGCTGGGCGAGCAGGGCGCGCGAACGCGCGCTGCGGCGGCAGCAGGTGGTGGGCGCTGGCGCGCGACGACACGCTCTGAGGACGTCTTGCGGACGAGCGACGACTTCAGCGCCAGCGCGGCGGCGCGCGCGGTGCGACGCGCGCTCTGAGGGACGCGACTTCGGGCGGCTCGACCACGAAGCGGCAACCTTTGTCGCGGCGGCGACGAGTGGGCTTGGTGACGCGGGGACGCGCGACGCCGGCTTCGGCTTCTGGGCCGGCAAGGGCGCGCGGGGGCTGGGCTCGGGCGACCAAGGGCTGGGCGAGGGCGAGGGAGCGCGGGGCTGGGCTAGCTCGAGCGCAGGGCTCTGGCTCGGGCCGGTCAATGGGCGAGCCATGGGCTAGGTCGGGGTTGGGGGTGCTCGGGGAGAGAGAGAGAGAAGGAGAGAGAAAGGGAAATTTTGGGAAAAAATGAGATTTTTCCTTTTTTTTTTTTCTTTTCTTTTCTCTTTTATTTAAAATCCAAACTTATCCAAATAAATCCAATTTATCCAATTTCCAATTTTTCCAAAAATCCTTAAAATCCTTAAATCTCATTTCCCGGCTACCTCCTTCGAGACCCGACTGAAGCAACCTTTCCAAACAACAAAACTCACTAAACCAACTCCCAAATCAACACCAAGGGCCCGGGCTCGAATCCCAAAGGAAGCACACAACCAACCATCACTTTGCAAAAATCCCAAATCACAACCGAACTTCCAAACGACTAGCCCAAACATCTCGGGACTCGCAGTCCAACCCAAACAAGCCACGGCAAAGGCAGGAGCTGCCTGGAAGCCCTAAAAATCCACAAATCCTGCCCAGGGAGCAAAAAGACCAAAATGCCCCTAAGGGACAAAACAGCTTTAACGGCCCAACCAAACCACTGAATCTGAACCGGAAGCTCCTCGAGAACCGGGATAGAAAACTGGGCCGTTACAATACTCCCTCCTTATAAGACTTTCGTCCTCGAAAGTCCTAAGACAAAACGGCTCTAGGAATACTCCACTGATTCCTAGCCAACTGAACTTCTCGACCAACAACACCAACCTTCTTCGAAAACCAAACCCTCTTGGGTTCTCAAAAACTCAAGGCCACAAAGCTAACCATTCTGCCAAAGACTAGCTCAACAAAGACTGGGCACAAGCTCCAAAACTCAACGCCACGCCTTTGGCGTAACTTTTCGAATGCCCACAACGATAACAAACAACCTCAACTCTACACCATGCCGGCAAAAAAAGCAACCTCTCGGGTTCCGAAACCAAACGGCCTACTCATACATCACAAGAGGCCAGCGAACCACAAAGCTTGCCTAAAGCCTTAACGAAAAGCAAACAAATCACCCACTGGCGATTGAACCCAAAAGGCAAACTCTTCCAACTAGAACACGACCATAACACTTAAGCAACCATCTTAAGGAGAAAACGCCGAACCAAAGGCAAGGGCACCATCCTGGTACACCCGACAGCTAACAACACTCACACCACCAAAACAAACTACGACCACCTTAAAAGGCAAGGGCCAAGCACAGACTCCACTCGGCCAAGCCAACAAACTAGAACTCCTCATCGGCCGAACGCAACATTCCAAAGAAAATCTACCAGCAACTGGCCAAGGAGAACACCGCCAAGCAAGGAACAACCAACCTTCCTCTAAAAAATCTCAGGAAGCAAGGACTAAACCAACACGCAGCCCTCTGCGACACAACACCTTGAGGAAAACAGCTCAAAGGCTTACCAACCAAAGCCACGGCACCTCTCTGTGCAACTCACTCAAGCGAGGCTCCGCTAACGCCAATCTGCGAACGCACAACAACAAGAAAGCAAAGCCCGAGAAGGGCTTGCTCAGTGAGAACTCAACTCAAGCTCATCGCGAGCAAAGCTCGCCTCAAGCTACCGCTCAACTCTTAAAATCAAATCGGCTACTTAGAGGACTTCTCCTTTAAGCTTAGGCCTAACCCAACTTCCAACCAGAAGCTCCACTCCCGAAACCTCACAAGGAAAATGGATGACGACAACCTCCAAGCTTACGGATCCTGAGCCACACGAATCCATAAGACTACCTCGCAAGCTAACACTCGAGGGCATCCAAGGAGCAACTCAACCACCACAGAGGCTAGGGGAAAAGGAAATCTTCAATCCCCAAAGAACCAACAACTTGCCAGAACAACTCAACTCTTACTAGCTGGCCTCCGCCCTTGCGGGAACAAACAACTCTTGCTTGCTAACAACACAAAGCAAGGACCCCTCATTGGGTGACCATTTGCGCTACTCGATCAACTACACAACTCGGAGCTAAGTCGACTCTCGCCAAACGGAAACGACTTCCCGGCAAGCAACTCCGGAAGGCGTGAACTCCACACACGCCGCGACTTGCTCAACCCAAGGCAACAACAACCAACTCTCTTGGAAGCAACACCCAAGAGAAAACTCAACCAATCGGACCACCAATCCGAAACTAACAATACTTACTCAACTGCCGAGGGAGGGGTCAACTCCCAAAACTTACTGACTAGGAACAAGACCTCAGGGCAACGCCCTCCAGCTAGAACCGAACTAGCTCTCGAAACAACAAAAAGAACCAATTCTTGGCCAAACACTCACAAGAGGCAGAACAACCTTTCTGCGACCTCTAGAACACCATCCAAGAATCGGCTTAATCGACAACCGATCGCTTCCAAGCGACCAACAAACTAATCCCTCTTGCTAGCACCACTACCATCAATTCCAAGACCAAGGAGTAACGACAACTCCTGGAAGAAACGGCTCTTACAAGCGGACAACCAAAGGACAGAGAGCTCCACATACGCCACCGTCATGCTCCACTAGAGCAACAACATCTAATCTCACGGGGCAACAACGGGGTCCATCTCGGGATCAACCTCCAAAAGCCAAACGGGGCAACTCAACATCTTCAAAGCAGAACAAAACCAACAGGGCACAAACCACTCGCCCCACGAGCAAAACTAATCTCTAGCAACTTCAATCCACACCTTGGTCGACACCAAACATCAACTTGTCACCACACCGAACCAATCCGGACTTTACTCCAAACAACCACTAGCTTGCTAGTCTACCAAGACTACTAGCAACTCCACCGAGGCTACAAACTACACGCCTCCGGCTAGCCAAATCTGAAACTCACTAGCTGGGCTCTGACCGAGCTCTGGAGGCTCTCCACAACCTAGGGTTCTTCGACAACCCTCGACACACACACTGCGCAAAGCGATCTAAAAGACAATGCTCGAGCGAACAACTCCAATTTTCCAAATCCCAACCATGTTTGGCCAACTCCAACTCCTTGGGAACCTAGAGGACCCAAACGCTACGAGAATCGTCATCCTCCTACTCAAAGCATCGGCCACAACATAACTTCTACCCAAGGAAAGATCCAAACAACTCTCTTAGCCATGACGCTCAGAAACCACGCGGCTTAGCTACCACCGCACTTGTTCAGTTTCCAACTGAACTCCAACCAACGATCAACAAAAAGATCCGCCAACCAAGCTTAGGTCCAACCCAACAACACTTGCCTAAGCAACAACCTGATACCACGGGCACGGTATCCTTACTACCTCAACCAAAGCCTTACAACATCCACCTGGAATCCAACTTCTCCAGGAGCTGAGCACTAGATCTCCAAAGCAAACCCTACATGGATCTGAAACTCTCGCCACAGAACGAACCACACAAAACACACTTGTGTGCACAACTCCCAACCTTCCTTTAGAGATCCAAGGCTAACAAACGCTTTTCCAAAAAGCAACGCTAACTCCTGGCAGCGATACAAACAATCCAAGGAACACCAAAAGTTCCATCTCCACACGATACTCGAAGCTGAGGCAACCTTGCTCTATCAAAGCATAACAATGCCAAACCGAACTTACTTTGTACTAAGCCTCTACCAAGGGTGCTTACCCCTAAGGCATCCAAAACCTCTCGCAAGGCATCAGCTCATCTCGCCACATAGGCATCCAGCTCATCTCATGAGTATCCAACTCATGGTCCCTCTGCTGGACCGAACTCGCATCTACGATGCTCAACTCTCCTCAGATTAAGGCACTCGAAGGTAGTTGACCGCACTACCAACCACAAAGAAATCTCTTGGCCTTAACACTAGCGCGAGACTCACGCGCACCAACACTTACCAACTGGCAACCTGCTGACTTACTCAACCTCCAGTAACACTGGGAAAAGGCTCCGGCTCCTCTCGAGCATCCTTTCGCTTGTAGTCCATCGACTACCACTGAACTAGCCCTCTGGCAAGACCAAAGCAGTGCCACCGCCATAAAAACGATCCAAGGTGAAGGAGTGCACTAAACTCCGAACGGCATAGAACCATCTGCTATGCCCAAGCCAAACTCAAGCCTCAACCAGACTTAGTGCCAAAGCGGCACACCAACCAATGCACCTCAAGTGCTACTACTACCAAATCCACATCATACTACAGATGGGGCCAACAAGGTCACTACCTCAAGTGACAACAACTCTGGCTAGGCATACGAGGGCTCAACTCAAACAGCCATGCCTATGGCATCTCACCAAACCGAAGGCTCACGGCCTACACTAGCATCTCCACATGATGCTCAACAAAACTCTGGCCAGCTCTCTCAACATGCAGCAGCTAGCTCCACTCCAGGAGCTCACCAAAGGAAGAGTGCTCAACTCAACCAAACATCTGAGGAAAACACCAACGGATCCAATCCGAGAGGAACATCGCTCATTGCACACCCTTAACTCTGAGGTTCCGGCTATCGGCTGCAAACAACAACACTTTAAACGAGCACAAAAATGCCTCAACAATCTCCTCGAAGGCCGCTAACTCTGCCTACTACTCACTGGGCAATCAAACAATGCGCTAAGGCTCAAGATCAACACTTGAGTCGCCCGAGTGTCCACCACACGGGGACTGCTCCCACAAACATCCACATAAGCACACCATAGCTAACTCCTCTCTTGGAGTGGCACTCCAAGGCAAAGCACCTCCACCCTCTCACTAGGGGAAAACCAACAAGCCGGGCCACAAATGGCCTCACGGAGTCTAAACTCGCCTCCCACGGGGCGGCGTCCCGGCATCCAAACAATCTGGATACCTCAACAAGCCACAACAAACATCACACACCCCGGGAAGTTGGCATGATGGCGCTCTAAACCCAAACCAACAACGAGTCAGAACCTGCTCGTCTCCGCTCCACAACACTACACAAGGCATACACTAGATGACAGGTATTGTAAATTCTTAACCCTTTTTCAACAACAAATAGTAAACTTATGCGTGCACGATGATCTGTCCGGAGTGCCGATGATCATGGAAAACGACCTACAACAAAAGGTCGATCTCACGAGAATCTATGACTCGAGCTCACGATACCAAGCATAACGACCCGACCCGAATGGGGTTCTAAATAGGCCATTACCTCAATGCATGCATAGAAATCAACACTAGAATTTGCAATAGGGTTGTTTCGATTCTAAGTAAAAACCAAAAACCGGCAAGAGTTCATTTAAAAGTCAATACAAAATTCTTGAAACTTGTCCCTGTATCCAAGCACCTGTTCCAAGACAAATACATTTCCAAACATACTCTGATCGTAGATTTATTTAAAACATACAAACTTTACAACAATGCTAGAATCCGGAAATACATTCGAGAAAACACCCTAGGGCTCCGTGCCCAACTACATGCATTCGGAGGGCATTTAAATCATAAACATAAATCTCGAGAGTTGAACAACGGGTTTCCATGATCACGCTCTCCTCCTCCACCATCCCGCCTCGCGCCATGGTTTCTGAAATATAAATAAGGGTGAGTAACGAATTACTCAAGAAGAATCCCCAACCGGGTACAATACGATATAAATGGTCATCTAGCGAGAAGATATGCAAGCTATGAATATAAACACGAGATAGAGCACATAGCTTAGCCCACACTTGGGCCTCGGATGCCAACTCAGGGTCTTAGTCCGGAAATCAAACACCACACAACACATCACACAAGTCGCCCTATACGAGAAACAAGTCTCGGCCTCAGCCTGTCTACTGTCGACGAAAGGTACACTGGCTCACAATCCCGAGGAGCTCTCGATCGCTGCAGTAATGGCGTAAGCATGCACCGCGTGCTCTCGCACACTATGGGGGTTGCGAGTGGTGCGAAGGCAAGCCGCCCATATCCAGATCACCACGCCTAACTAAATCTTTGGATCGGTGTCACCGACATAGGGGTGTGAGACACGACACGTAAACTATGTCACCTGAACCACACGCACTGGGGCCAAGAAACGGTCGTGGTAGGCTTACACCGAGAAGTCGTCCTTGCCTTAACAGTGGCAATCGGGGCTCTTGCCAAACATGCTGAGGACATGCCGGCTGCCGGGGACGAGGCAATGCCAAGTCATCATCCCGACCGTTGGGGCATTAACAACTGCCTCCCTCACCCAAGATTGCAGGGCCTACCGCTTGGGTTAGCTAATCCCTCACGGGGTCCAGGGACGGAATGACTTGCTCGACGTCCCTGCCATGGATGCAAGGTTCTTTATGCATCAGGCCCGGATGATGCTATCTACCTGCACTTCTAACCTGCCCTAGCAAACAACAAACAATTCCATAAAATCCAATACGTGCTCAAAGAGAATACAACGAGCCTAGCATGATACTACGAAGCAAGAAACAGATACGAGCATGCCAGAAAGGAACAACCTAGCATGGATTAACATGAGAATTAACAAGAAAGTCATGCTAATCGGGAATTCATTAGAGCACTTATCACCAAACATGTCAATAAACACAAACAAGCATACAATCAAGAATCGCATAATATATCGCAGGTCCACACAACTCAGGTAAGAAATCCTTACTTGGCGGAAGACCTCTAAACACAAGAAACCTAAGTCGCGATCGAACCCGAGCTAGCTAGCGAGAACCTAACAAAAACAACTATAATTACAATCAAAAGGCCCAAAAATAATAAAACAAACAGGGGCTCACCTGGGGAGCACTAACGAGGCACTACGACACGCGAACGGGCGGGCTCTTTGGCCGCGGCTGACACGGCGCCGAGGCGCTACTGGGCACGGCTGGCGAGCGGCGGGCGCGAACGCGCGCGCGGCAGCAGCGGCGAGGGCACGCGGTGCGATGACACGCTCTCTGGACGCTTGCGCGGGCGGCGACTTCAGCGCGCAGCGAGCGGCGGCGCTTCGCGCGCGGCGACGCGCTCTGAGGGCGCGACTTCGGGCGGCTCGACACACGGGCGGCAACCTTTGTGTGGCGACGACTTCGAGGCTGGGCTTAGCGACGCGACTGGCGACGCGGACGCCCGCGCGACATCGGGCGGCTTCGGGCCGCAAGGGCGCGCGGGGCTTGGCTCGGGCGACCAAGGGTCGGGCGAGGGGCGAGGCGTGTTTGCAGGCTAGCTCGGGCGAGCGAGGGCTCGGGGCCGGGTGAAATGGGCGCGAGCCATGGGCTAGGTCGGGGTGGGGTGCTCGGGAGAGAGAGAGAGGAGAGAGAAAGGGAAATTTTGGGAAAAAATGAGATTTTTCCTTTTTTTCTTTTCTTTTCTCTTTTATTTAAAATCCAAACTTATCCAAATAAATCCAATTTATCCAATTTCCAATTTTTCCAAAAATCCTTAAAATCCTTAAATCTCATTTCCCGGCTACCTCCTTCGAGACCCGACTGAAGCAACCTTTCCAAACAACAAAACTCACTAAACCAACTCCCAAATCAACACCAAGGGCCCGGGCTCGAATCCCAAAGGAAGCACACAACCAACCATCACTTTGCAAAAATCCCAAATCACAACCGAACTTCCAAACGACTAGCCCAAACATCTCGGGACTCGCAGTCCAACCCAAACAAGCCACGGCAAAGGCAGGAGCTGCCTGGAAGCCCTAAAAATCCACAAATCCTGCCCAGGGAGCAAAAAGACCAAAATGCCCCTAAGGGACAAAACAGCTTTAACGGCCCAACCAAACCAATGAATCTGAACCGGAAGCTCCTCGAGAACCGGGATAGAAAACTGGGCCGTTACACATACACCAAAAACAAAATCTCCCAAACAGAACAAAAACAAAAACAAAAACAACTTGTTTAATATAAAAAAGAACCAAAACAATGTACAATTTACTTTTTAAACAGAAATCAGAACCAGATAACAAGATTATCAAAATAAATCAAGGTAAAGGATTTAGAAACAACACACAACAAAATTGCAAGTGTGTGCACAGGGACTCACCAAGTCGTGATACTAAGGATTCTAAGGATTCACTCGTGAGCCTCGTGAAGACGACAAGATTTGAAACGAACGCTTGATGCTAGAGATGGAGATACAATTGGAGCTGGAGGAAAAGTATGAAGAAGAAGAGGAGGATGAATTTTAGTCCATTGAAAAGAAAATCAAAGAGAAAGAACAACAAGTGACGCTATGAATTTTGCGCGAAGAAGAGAAGAAAACCTATGCGACGATTTGGCCAAGGTTGGATGAATTCGTGAATTGGGGAAGAAAGTCGCGGCTAGGGCTACACTTTTGTTTTCTCTTTCTTTAAAAACATTTAGAGTTTTTTTTTTAATTTATTTGAAATTACTGTTAGTTGACGTTTTGTGTATGTCAACAAAAATATTATTAAAGATAACGCGCATAAAGCATAAACTAAAACCTAGCGAAAAACCGAAGGAAAAAAATCGCGTCTTTTTACCTTTATTGACGCTCTTTATATTTGAAGTATGCTTACTTGACGTTTTTTCTAAAAAACGTCAAGTATTTAAAATAATCAAGCATCAACTATACCTTTTTTTGTAGTAGTAAGATATAGCATGTTGAGTGAACACTTTTATTGGTTGAAAATGAGGAAGGATGTGATCAAAGTATGCAAACAATGTTTCAAATGTAAAGCGGCTAAGTCTAAGACACAACCACATGGTCTTTGCACACTTTTAGATGTTCCGAGCGAACCTTGGGTTGACATTAGCATGGATTTTGTTCTAGGATTACCAAAGACTAAGAGACATCATGATAGCATTTTTGTTGTTGTTGATAGGTTTAGTAAGATGGCACATTTCATTCCATGTGACAAAACAGATGATTATATGTAAGGGACCGACCCGAATGGGGCACTAAATGGGCCCTTACCCCCAATGCATGCATTCAAAGTAAAGGAAATTTAAACAGACATGATTTCGGATTCCAATTAAAACAAAACATTCAAAATAACCCCTTTAAAAATTAGACAATTTCCCTGGAACCTGTCCCTGTTTCCAAGCACGTGTTCCAAGATAAATACATTTCCAAAGTATACTCCGATCAGAGATTTCTTAAAATCATTCAAAACCTATTCAGATTCAAAATGCTGGAATCCACAAATATTTACAAAACGTCCTAGGGCTCCGTGCCCGGCTACATGCATTCAGGGGAAAACAAAACACACAAGAGTCATAATACAAAAATCAGAGTTGGAAGACTGGGCCCCATGATCACAGCTCCTCCTTCACCATCTGTCTCGCAATTCTTGACACTACTGTGGAAAAACCACAATAATAAGGGTGAGTAACGAATTACTCAGTAAGAATCCCCAACCGAGGTACAATACGATATACATGGTCATCTCGATGAGTGTATGCAAGCTATGAGTAAAAACACAGAATAGAGCACATAGCTTAGCCCACACTTGGGCCTCGGATGCCAAACTAGGGTCTTAGTCCGGAAATAATATCACACACGATGCCTATATACGAGAAACAAGTCTCGGCCTCGGCTTCATCTCTTTGTCGACGAAAGGTACACCGCTCACAATCCCGAGGAGCTCTCTAGTCGGCGCTGTAATGAGCGTAAGCATGCACCGCGTGCTACTGCAGACCATGGGGGGTTGCCGGGTCTGAGGCAAGCTGCCTATGTCCAGTCACCACGCCTAACTAAATCTTTGGATCGGTGTCACCGACATAGGGGTGTGAGACACGACACGTAAACTATGTCGGCTGAACCACCGCACTGGGCCAAGGAACGGTCGTGGTAGGCTTACACCGTGAAGCCGTCCTTGCCTTAACAGTGGCAATCGGGGGCTCTTGCCAAACATGCCGAGGACATGCCGGGCCGCGGGGGCGAGGCAATGCCAAGTCATCATCCCGACCGTTGGGGCATTAACAACCGCCTCCCTCACCCAAGATTGCGGGGCCTACCGCTTGGGTTAGCTAATCCTCACGGGGTCCAGGGGACGGAATGACTTGCTCGACGTCCCCCGCCATGGATGCAAGGTACTTTATGCATCGGGCCCGATGATGCTATCTACCCGCAATTCTAACTTTGCCCTAGCAAACAACAAACAATTCCATAAAATCCAATACGTGCTCAATAAGAATACAACGAGCCTAGCATGATACTACGAAGCAAAGAATGAATCTGAGCATGCTAGAAAGGAATAACCTAGCATGGATTAACATGAGATTTAAATCAGGAAGAATCATGCTAATCGGGAATTCAGATTAGAGAACCTAGCTACACATGTCAATAAACACAAACAAGCAATCAATCAGCAATCACATATAATATCGCAGGGTCCACACAACTCCGGTAAGAAATCCTTACCTTGGTCGGGGACGGTTTGGCACGAAATCCTAAGTCGCGAACAATCTCGATCTAGCTACCGAGAACCTATCAATCCTCACAATAATCACACAATAGGCCTAAATACAATAAAATAAATTAGGCTCAGCTCGAGAGCTACTCACGAGGCGCGACGAACGCACGAACGAGCCGATTGCACGAACGGCAAAGAATGAGGCTCGGCCCAGGCGCAGAAATGGCGGCTGGGCGTCTTTGGTGCGCACGCTGGGCGACGGACGGGCGCTTGGCGAAGCGAGGCGCGCGCGCGCGCGCGCAGGCCGGTCGCCGCGATCGCGACGCGACGCAGCGCTGGGCGAGGACGCGCGCGCGGGCACGGGGTGGCGAGCGGCGAGGCTCGGCGGCTGGGCTGCTTCTGCGCGCGAGAGCTCGGCGAACAGGGGCGAACAGGGCGTTCTGGGCGACGGAGAAAACGAACACGAATTCGAGCGATTTGAGAGGATTCGACGCTCGTTCAGTTGATGGATGAGTTCCTCTACACCTGCTGAGCAGAAAACACACAAATTTCCTCACTCCTCTACGGCGGACGGGAATTGAAAACAGGGAAAAAGCGAAGGAGAAGAAGAAAGAGAGCTTACCAACAAGTGTGAGGATGAAACGCCTTCGACCTTGGGGATGGGAACTCGGTTGAATTGAAGCTGGAGAAGGAAGAAATCGAGAGAAGTTGGCTGTCGGTCGGGGGAGCTCGCGAGGAAGAAGAAGAAGAAATGGGGCGAAGGCTCGGGCGAGCTGGCCTTTTAACCAAAGGAGGGGACGAGCAGACATATATACAAGATGGCGCGTTTAGAAACACAAGAGCGCTCAATGGCTCGATTGGCGGCGATTCTTGCCTTGCTTGCTTCACGGTCCTGGTTCGATTCCTGCTCGACGCGCTATTTAATTCTTTATTTATTTTTGCCTCAAATCAAGCCCAAAACCTTCCCAAAACTTCCCGAACACATTCAAATTAACTCAATATTTTTCCGACAATTAACAAACACATAACCGGCCCTGTCGGCCCGACCCAAAATTACCAAAATGCCCCTGGGCCTCCCTGGAAGACCGGGATGAAATTTCCGGGCCGTTACAATACTCCCCCCTTATAAGACTTTCGTCCTCGAAAGTCACTTAAGATTGAAACAGCTCGGGATAATGCAATCTCATCTCATCCTCCCGCTCCCAAGTGGCTTCCTCTGAACTCTAACTCCTCCACTGAACCTTTACCAGCCGGATTTCACGATTACGCAGTGTCTTTGTCTCAAAAGCAAGAATCCCCACAGGTTTTTCCTCGAAGCTCAACTCCTCATTCAGCTGCAAAGGCTCAAAATCTACAATGTGCGATGGGTCCGGCACGTATTGCCTCAACATTGATACATGAAATACACTGTGCACTGCCGACAAAGACGGAGGCAAGGCTAATCTATAAGCAACCTTGCCGATCCTCTCCAGAATCTCAAACGGCCAACAAAACGGGGACTCAACTTTCCACGCTTGCCAAACCTCAAAACACCTCGCATCGGTGCGACCTTAAGGAAAACATGTTGACCAACCTCAAACTCCAAATCCCGACGCCGAACATCGGCATAACTCTTCTGTCATGCGCTCTGAAATGTCAACATACGAGCTCTAATCTTACATGACGGCACCATTGGTCAATCGCGACAAATCGGGGACCCAAAACACGCCTATCACCAACCTCTTCCCGAACACGGGAGATCGGCAACGCTTACCATACAAAGCCTCGAATGGAGCCATCAGATAAATCGATCGATAATCGTTGTTATATGCAAACTTCATCGAATCTGAATCGGTCCCAATCGCCCGAAATCCAACACACAAGCCCTCAACATATCTTGAGAATCGGTTCACCCTCTCGATCCGTCCATCGATCGAGGGGTGAAAAGTCATCTCTTTGAATCGCACTCGATGCCTAAACCCATACGGGCGCTCTCTAGAAACGAGAAGTGAACCTCGAATCACGGTCAGATACAATCCTCACAGGCACACCGTGATAGCGAACAATCTGTTCCAAAAACAACTGCGCCCACTGTTCCACGGTATAAGTGTCTCTACCGGGAATGAAGTGCGCGCTCTTAGTCAATCGATCGACTATCACCCAAATCTGAGAGAACTTCCTCGGAGTCCTCGGCAAGCCGAAATAAAGTCCATGGAGATCTCTTCCCATTTCCACCGAGGTACACTCACGGTACAAACAAACCGGCTGGTCTCTGCCTGGGTGCCTTCACTTGCTGACAAGTGAGACATCGACTGACAAACTCCGCAACATCTCTTTTCATACCCATCCACCAGAATGTTTGCTTAAGATCCTGATACATCTTGGTACCCCCGGGGTGCCAAGCAAACGGAGAATGTGGGCCTCTGAGAGCAACTCTGCTCGCAATCCTGCAACATCCGGAACACACAACCGCCTTTGTACGTCACCACCGTGCGGTGAATATACAAAGTCAAAATCTCCATCAAGACTAACTCTGTCAAATAATCTTTTAAGTGCGGGTCACTCACCGACTATCAACAATCCATTGCTCGATCGATGGTTTGGGTCATCATCAATCGAGCCACTCTGGCGATAACCTCACCTAACAACACCGCAATCTCACCCGCTCGAACTCTCTTCGTAACTGGCCGGAGCTCAACAACACCGCGAGTCACGACGTCTTCCTACTCGGGGGCATCGGCTACAACATTGGCTTTACCTAGATGGTACAGAATCTCGCAGTCATAATCTTTTACTAACTCTAACCATCTCCTCTGCCTCATATTCAGCTCCTTCTGAGTAAACAGATACTTGAGGCTCGGTGATCGGTAAACATCTGGATCCGCTCACCATACAGTAATGCCTCCAAATCTTGATTGCAAACACCATCTGCTTTGCCAATTCCATATCATGAGTTGGATAGTTACGCTCATATGGCTTCAAATTGACGGGAAGCATAAGCAATGACCTTCCCGTCTTTGCATCAACACACAACCCAACTCGAACTTGGAAGCATCGGCATAAACCACGAAACCACTGTCCCCTCGGGATCGCCAACACTCAGCCAAGTCAAATCGCGCTTGAGCCTTGCAAAGCTTTCATCACACCTACCGTCCCAAACAAACTCGACACCCTTCCTCGTCAGACGAGTGAGGGGCGAGGCTATGGCGGAAAAGTCCTTAACAAACCGACGGTAGTAACCTGCCAAACCTAGGAAGCTGCGTATCTCGGTAACTGAAATCGGCTTGGCCCACGAACTCACGACCTCAATCTTTGCAGGATCCACAGCTATACCATCTCTCGAGACTACGTGACCTAGGAAGGCCACTTGTTCCAACCAGAACTCACATTTGGAAAACTTCGCATAAAGTTGGTTTTCCCTCAAGGCTGCCAACACTTGTCTCAAATGTTCTGCATGCTCCTCTCTCGTCCGTGAATAGATCGAATATCGTCAATGAACACGATGATGACGGCCGCCCAAAAATGCTTTGAACACCCTATTCATCATGTCCATGAACGCTGCTGGTGCATTCGTCAACCCAAATGACATGACCCCAAACTCGTAGTGCCCATATCTAGATCTGAACGCTGTCTTAGGAATATCGGCGTCCCTAATCCGCAGCTGATGATACCCGGATCTCAAATCTATCTTAGAGAACACGGAAGCTCCCTGAAGCTGATCGAACAAATCATCGATACGGGGCAACGGATACTTATTCTTCACTGTCACCTTATTAAGCTCACGATAGTCAATGCATAGGCGCATTGAACCATCCTTTTTCTTCACAAACAACACTGGCGCTCCCCACGGGGACACACTCGGACGGACGAACCCTCGATCTAACATCTCCTGCAATCAACCTTCGCCTTTAACTCGGCTGGCGCCATACGATACGGAGCCTTCGAGATAGGGAGGGTCCCTGGCTCGAGCTCAATTGTGAAGTCAACCTCTCTCTTCGGGGGCAACCCCGGTAATTCCTCAGGGAACACGTCAGCAAACTCCCGCACAACCGGCACTTGATCAATAGTCAGTGAGGGACGGCTCTCTCCGGACAATTTGGCTAGGTAGCCCCAAGCTCCACGAGCTAGCAAACGACGAGCCTTCACAGCTGACACCATCGGCGGGCAAACTCCACCCTGAACTCCACGAAACTTGAAGCTGGGCCGACCCAGCGGCCTGAACACTACTTCCTTCCGGTGGCAGTCAATCAATGCGTGGTTAGCGGCTAACCACTCCATACCAAGGATCACATCGAAACCACTCATGGGTAGAACTATGAGCGTAGCTACCAGTAATTCCCCGGATATCTCGATTCGGCCATCCTTAATCTTATCTTTTGCTAACATATTAACTCCCGAAGGAGTTGCAACAGATAATTCGAAACCTAGAGGCTCTAATCTCAACCTAGCATGCTCAGCAAACAAAACAGATACAAACGAATGCGTAGAACCAGAGTCAAACAAGACAAATGCACAATGATCCAAAACAAGAAGCGTACCTGCCACTGCGGCATCTGCACGCTCAGCCTCCTGACGGTTTGTAGCGAACACACCCTGCTGCTGCAGCTGCAGACAGTGAATCGCCATAGCCGGGCCGATCACAAGAACGGATCATATGCCCCCCTTTCCACATCGGAAACACCGCTGGGCCCGGCCTCGACAAGCTCCGGCGTGGACTCTTCCACAAGTGACACAGCGGGAATCGCCTAGGGACCGCCTCACGGGCGCGAGGCCGGGCCGGCCGGAATCCTACGCCGATCCGCTTCGAATCGCTTAGCGCGACGCCGCCCTCCTCCTCGAACTCAAACCTCCTCTTCGGTCCCCACTACACTGGGGCGGGGACGCTACTGCCGAGCGGCGCCGCCCCCCAGCCAAGCAGGATACTTTCCATTGTAAATAGTGGCGGTGAATGGCTTTAGCATAAGTGATGGGGGCGAGCCTCGACATTCTCGAGACACACCTGCCTCGGACTGAAATGAACTTCCGAATTTTCAACTCGGGGTTGCTATCACCGCAGAGCAAAATAGCCATACTCCAAAAACTTCCTCTCGTACTCCTCTATAGAATCGAACCTGCTGCAGATTCTCGAAAAAGCGCTACCATCTTCTCTTAAGCCTCATCGCTAATGTACTTGGCTTTAAATTCTGTCTTGAAGAACTCCCGGTAGCGTGGGAGACCCAGTGGTCTCTCACTCGTGGTGGACTCCCACCACCATCTAGCTACGCCCCTAACGCATGGGTTTTGCACACCTCGGCCTCTGCACACATCGGGGCACACCATAATCGTGAAGGTGTACTCCAAATGGGCAATCCATCGGCCGCTTTGCTAACGCATCACCGTGGCGTCAAACTTATCGAGGTTCCATTTTACAAAATCCTTCAACCATTTACCAAGCTCATCGGCACCTTCCGCCACTACGCCTCAAAGGTCACTGGCTCTGCGAGTCTGGGAGTCTTCTTTAGCGCTTCTTTGAATCAAACGAGTCACCGCTCGATCTGAGCTCGGGACTCTTCCCGCCATGGCCGCTAATAAAGCTCGGGTCTCGCCTCGGCCACTCAACAGTCGACCACCATAGACCTCATCGAATCAGCAAATTCCGCTCCAAGAGTAGTCTCTCGGCGCTCAGTCGCCTCGGTGCCTACTCTAGGCGCAACTGGGGGGCCCACTGGTGGAGTGCCGTCAATCTCAGCTTGGGACGATGTCCCTGCGGTGTCAGATCCCATCCTGGCACCTCGGCCTCCTCTCGGACGTCCTCTTCCGCGCGGGTAATCGGCATGCCGGCGATCTACACCCAAACCAATAACGAGTCGAAACTCGCTGCGTCTCGCTCCACAATACTACACAAGGCATACACTAGATGACAGGTATTGTAAATTCTTAACCCTTTTTCTCAACAACAAATTGTAAACTTAGGCGTACCTGATGACTGTCGGAGTGCTAGTGATCATGGGAAAACGACCTACAACAACAGGCCATACTACAGAATTTATGACTCTGAGCTCTGATACCAACTGTAAGGGACCGACCAGAATGGGGCACTAAATGGGCCCTTACCCTAATGCATGCATTCAAAGTAAAGGAAATTTAAACAGACATGATTTCGGATTCCAATTAAAACAAAACATTCAAAATAACCCCTTTAAAAATTAGACAATTTCCTAGAACTCGCCCCTGTTTCCAAGCACTGTTCCAAGATAAATACATTTCCAAAGTATACTCCGATCGAGAGATTTCTTAAAATCATTCAAAACTGTTCGATACAAAATCTTTGAATCCACAAATATTTAAAAACGTCCTAGGGCTCAGTGCTCGCTACTACATGCATTCAGGGAAAACAAAACACATAAGAGTCATAATACAAAAATCGAGTTGGAAGATCGGGCCCCATGATCACGACTCCTCCTTCACCATCATCGTATGTCGCAATTCGGTTACTGTGGAAAAACCACAATAATAAGGGTGAGTAACGAATTACTCAAGTAAGAATCCCCAACCGGGTACAATACGATATACATGGTCATCTCGATGAGTGTATGCAAGCTATGAGTAAAAACATAGAATAGAGCACATAGCTTAGCCCACACTTGGGCCTCGGATGCCAAACTAGGGTCTTAGTCCGGAAATAATATCACACACAATCGCCCTATACGAGAAACAAGTCTCGGCCTCGGCTGTCTCACGCCGACGAAAAAGGTACACTCGCTCACAATGCCGAGGAGCTCTCGATCGGCGCCGTAATGAGCGTAAGCATGCACCGCGTGCTCTGCGAACCATGGGGTTGCTGCGGTGCGAGGCAAGTCGCCCATGTCCACCACCACGCCTAACTAAATCTTTGGATCGGTGTCATCGACATAGGGGTGTCGACACGGACACGTAAACTATGTCGGCTGAACCACCACACTGGGGCCAAGGAACGGGCGTGGTAGGCTTACACCGTGAAGCCGCCCTTGCCTTAACAGTGGCAATCAGGGGCTACTGCCAAACATGCTGAGGACATGCCGGCTGCCGGGGACGAGGCAATGCCAAGTCATCATCCCGACCGTTGGGGCATTAACAACTGCCTCCCTCACCCAAGATTGCAGGGCCTACCGCTTGGGTTAGCTAATCCCTCACGGGGTCCACGGACGGAATGACTTACTCGACGTCCCTGCCATGGATGCAAGGTACTTTATGCATCGGGCCGGATGATGCTATCTACCGCAATTCTAACTCGCCTAGCAAACGACAAACAATTCCATAAAATCCAATACGTGCTCAATAAGAATACAACGAGCCTAGCATGATACTACGAAGCAAAGAATGTGATACGAGCATGCTAGAAAGGAATAACCTAGCATGGATTAACATGAGATTTAAATCGGGAAGAATCATGCTAATCGGAATTCAGATTAGAGAACCTAGCTACACATGTCAATAAACACAAACAAGCAATCAATCAAAGAATCACATATAATATCGCAGGTCCACACAACTCCTGGTAAGAAATCCTTACCTTGGTCGGGGGACGGTTTGTACGAAATCCTAAGTCGCGAACAATCTTGATCTAGCTACACGGAACCTATCAATCCTCAAAATAATCACACAATAGGCCTAAATACAATAAAATAAATGAGGCTCGGCTCCGAGAGCTACTCACGAGGCGCGATTTAACGCATTTAACGAGCCGATTGCACGAACGGGGCAGCAACGAGGCTCACTGGCGCTGGCAGAAGCGCAGAATGGGCGAGCTGGCGCGTCTTTGGTGCGCACGCTGGCGCAGACGCGCGACGGACGCGGACGGGCAGGCGCGAGCGCGCGCGCGCGGCGGGCGGCCGCGCGATGCGACGCGACGTGTAGCCCAGGCGAGGACGCGCGCGGCACACGGCGCGCGAGGCGAGGCTCGGCGGCTGGCTGCGCTTCGCGCGCGAGCTCGCGAACGAGGCGAAACAGGGCGTCCGGGCGACGGAGAAAATGAACTCGAATTCGAGCGATTAGAGAGGATTCGACGCTCGTCGATTGATGGATGAGTTCCTCTACACTGCCGAGCAGAAAACACACAAATTTCCTCACTCCCTCGGCGGCGGACGGAATTGAAAACAGGGAAAAAGCGAAGGAGAAGAAGAAAGAGAGCTTACCAACAACGTGAGGATGAAACGCCGACCGACCTTGGGGATGGGAACTCGGTTGAATTGAAGTGGAGAAGGAAGAAATCGAGAGAAGTTGGTCATTTCGGTCGGGAGCTCGCGAGGAAGAAGAAGAAGAAATGGGGCGAAGGCTCGGGCGAGCTGGCCTTTTAACCAAAGCAGGGGACGAGCAGACATATATACAAGATGGCGCGTTTAGAAACATAAGAGCGCTCAATGACTCGATTGGCGGCGATGCTTGCCTAGCTTGCTTCACGGTCCTGGTTTGATTCCTGCTCGACGCGCTATTTAATTCCTTATTTGTTTTTACCTCAAATCAAGCCCAAAACCTTCCCAAAACTTCCCGAACACATTCAAATTAACTCAATATTTTTCCGACAATTAACAAACACATAACCGGCCTTGTCGGCCCGACCCAAAATTACCAAAATGCCCCTGGGCCTCCCGGTAAGACCGGGATGAAATTTCCGGGCCGTTACCTTATACTAACATAGCTAGTCTTTTCTTTAGGGAAGTGATTAGATTACATGGAATTCCCAAAACAATTGTGAGTGATAGAGATGTCAAATTTTTAAGTCATTTTTGGAAAGTATTATGGGGAAAATTCGGAACCAAGCTTTTGTTTTCTACAACATGTCAGCCCCAAACTGATGGACAAACCGAGGTGGTTAATAGAACGTTAGGAGCCCTACTTAGATCCTTAATTTCAAAGAATCTGAATACATGGGAAGAGACTCTACCATTTATGGAATTTGCATACAATAGAGCGATACATAGTACCACTCATTGTTCACCTTTTGAGATTGTGTATGGCTTTAATCCTTTAACTCCACTAGGTTTATCACCATTGCCGCCTAATATGTTTACTAGTGATGCAACATCTTCTAAGGCCGAATACGTAAAGGAATTGCACAAAGAAATCAAAGAAAGGATTGAAAAGAAAAATCAAAAGCTAATCACTACCAAAAATCATGGGAGAAAGCAATTGATTTTTAAAAAAAGGGATTGGGTTTGGGTTCATCTACGAAAAGAGAGGTTTCCGGATCAAAGGAAGTCTAAACTACAACCAAGGGGAGATGGTCCTTTTCAAGTACTTGAATGAATAAATGATAATGCATACAAGCTAGATCTTCGAGGTGAGTACAATGTAAGTTCTACTTTTAATGTGGCTGACTTGGCTCCTTTTGATGTAGGAACTAAAGATCTTGATTTGAGGTCAAATCCTTTTAAAGAAAGGGGGGATGATACGAATCAGACAACCGATCCATTGCATGTACCTGAAGGACCTATTACAAGGAGTAAGGCGAAGAAGATTCAAGAGGAATATATATTACATCTTCAAAAGCTTGCCAATGCACAAGAAGACACAAAACTTTTTCATCCCGAATTTATTTACAACATTAGCACAACAAGTGAAGACGAGATTGAAGTGAAGGTGGCATGAGAATAGTCATTTTATTTTGGAAGATGACAACATGGCAGAATTTTAAATAAAGAAATTTCAAGATTTCTTATTTTGGGACTTTTTTATTTCAATGCTTGCCAACCATGCTCATTATTGCAAGGGACCTTCTAGAAGAGTTGGTTGAGTGTATTTAAAGCATATCTACCTTTTTGTCTAGCATTTAAGCCATGCAATTTACTTTTGGCTTCTTATGTCTTATTTTCTACAAAATGCATTTAATAGCTTTTTTAGTCCTTTTGTATTCCAAGACATGCCCGAATTTTTGGTCTTTAAAATGGTTTGTAATACATCATTTTGGACAGATTTATGAATGAAAAACTTATGTTTTCTTAGACCCCATTTGGTGTTGTCTTTCTTTCAAATCTTGCTTTAGGTTTGAAGTTAAATCAATTCATTGGATTAGTCTTGATCAAACTAATTGTGGAGTGAGTTGTCTTAGGATCTAAGAGTGACCATGTTAGATTTTGAGTGTGATCTATGTTAGCTATCATTGTGAGTTTTTACAAGGATCCTAGAAGGACCTCTAGCTTTGTAAAATTCAAGCAACGTTTGGCGTTTATCAGTTTCTAAATTTATCCATTTAGTATCATTTCCCTAAAAGGGAAAAAAAAGGAAAAATGAGTAAAAATACCCATTAAGCGAAAAGCCCATTTTGAGTTATTTATTTTAATTAAAAGAAAAAAAAACTCTTAAGTTCTCATCTCCATCTTCATCAACCTCACCTACTAAGGGTGTTTATCGGTCGGTCGGAGTCGGTTTTAAAGGAAAATTGACGATGATCTCCGACACATTAGTTAAAGTCAGTCGGTTTTCGACTATCGCAATAAGTGAAAAATATCGATCGACTAACATGCGGTCGGCCGATCGATTTTGGTCGATCATTTTAATTTTGATGAACTAAGTAAAAACCTTTAGAAGAAAGAAAAAGATATCAAACAATGAAGAAAAGATGAAGATAGAAGAAGAGGATACAAAAGAAGGAAGAGAGGAAGAAAAAGAGAGAAAATGAGAGAGAATTTCAAAAGATAGAAAAAGATAACAATAGAATGGAAGAGAGAGGACAATAAAAAAAATATATTAAAATGTACATTTTTTTAAACATATTAAAAAGTACATTTAATGCTACTTACAACACGGTTATGAAAAAAAAAATATTTAAAAGTATTTGATTGTATTTCTAATATATATGAACTAAAAGTAATTATAATTGCTTTGGAAATGAAAAATGCACTGCCCAAAAACTAATGCTCTGTCAAATCATAATATGCTGCGGACATTTCACTACTCATTTCTTCGACTGACCGACTAGTCGATTTTGGAGTAAAAAAATTGACTCCGACCGACCTTTCATAAAAACCAATCGACCGACATCAAATCAATCAATTTTGGTCAGTCAGATCGGTCGCACCGCCACGTAAAGTGGGTGGCACAACTGGGAGCAACTCTCTCACAGTCTCGGGAAAAACGTTTTTGATAAAGAGAGAAATAAAGTTTTAGAAATGCTTTTGTCTTTGAAAGGTTATACAACAATACAATAAGAACCACTTCAACTATATAGCATTGCTCATATAACTTGGTAGGAAAGAAGTTTCAACAAGTCATACCCTCTATAATACATTTTGGACCATTTTTCATGTGGCAGACTTGCACGTCAAAATGGCGAGAAGACATACGCTAACAAAAGTACAAGAAAATAACAACAACATTGAAAGTAAATCCTATACTATATACTATGGAAGCATGATAAAAAGGGGTCTAGATGGGCATGCGACCATGTGTAACACGCACTGGACAAACATGACCGTGAGACCGTGCACACTCTCACCCAGCTGAGACCAGCAGCGTAGCCTTTCGTCGATGCCACCAAGTTCGTGTGCAGCTTGTCCTCACCTCTATCACAAAAGAAATAAAAATAAAAAATATATATGCCTGAAGCAATTTAAAATTTTCAATTGGCAAGTGATGCAATTTTAGAAATACACAATATTGTTTGGGATAAAATTTCGAATACAATGTCACCTTTAGCAAATAAATGGAAGAGTCGTGCTGATAGCGTCTTATAAACTCATGGAAAAAAAAGTAAAGATCATGAGTAAAGAAGGAAGCAAGATAGAAAGAAATAGTAGGGAAGAGAATGTAGAGAGAAAACTGTAAGAATTCTTATTCAATCGAGTGTGCTTAAAATGCTTCATACACATATTTATATTGTTAATAAATTGATCATTTCTATTTTAGAGGGAAATAGGTTAAAATGACTTTATATATAAAATCTAAAGGTTGAAATTTGAATAGAAAAGTGCAAAAAAAAAAAAAGAAAAAAAAGAGAGAGAGAAGTAAGGATCAAAATACGTTTATGAACAAAGATTAATTTCTCATTCTATATAGATTTACATGTTAGACATGAATTTAAATACTCCTACAAACTAGCTATTTTCCTAATTATTATTTTTAAATTAGTCATTTCCTACCCTTTCCCATATAATTATCATGTTTATTTTATTTTTCTTTTATAAATTTTTATTGCATATTTTTTTCTAAATTTAAATTAAAATTTTGATTTAAGTGAAATTTGCCAATTTTTTTTTTTTTATCAACTCACGCATATAGATTAAATAAGGCACAATTTCTATATTTGAGCAATATATATTCAAGTAAAATATAGGGGAATTAGATTTATAAATTTAATTAATTAAGGCTTTTTTGTTGGTTGAGAAAGTTTTTTTTTTTTTGAGATTTTATTGAGAAAGTAATTAATTAAGGCTTATTATGATATTGATAATTAAATCTCCTCACATTTAGAATGTGGGATCATATCAGCTAATGGGATCATATTAGCTAAGTACACAAATCTATCGTCTTTTAAATGATAAAAATATGTTCAATTTAAGTTCGAAGTTAAATTACACATGACATGGGCATAAGTTTATATAAGCCAAACCAAATATTTAAAATATATGATTTTTTTATCTTTTATTTTTATTTTGAGATCTTTATTTGTAATTTTTCAAGTAGTGTGAAACATCTAAATTTTCAAGATAAAGAATTTTTTGTACTATTCGAAAAACAATAAAGGGAAATTGTAATAACTACACCATTTTCAATAAATATTTGCAAATATTGGTGATAGTTTGTTTTTTCAAATTTAATTTTTGTTTAAAATTTTGAAAATTAAGTTCTTTTCTAATAATATCATTTTGCACTTACACACATTTAATACTTCAAATTCAAATTCCATATCCTTTTTCATACTTTTTCTTTAATTAATACATTCCATTTTTACATTTCTCTTATCAATTAATACATTTTTGCATTTCTCTCACTAATTAATTTATATTCTATTTTTCGTTTTTCTTGTCTTCGTCAATTATTCATTACTCCATTTTCGATTCTTCAATTATAGCTTCCCTGTTTTCATATTCCTTCAACCTCGTAAATTGACGTCGACCTCAAATGTCCTACCAGATCTTTTGTATTTCAAGACTTCGTTTTTCACAATTTCGTTCAACTGTACAATGCAATTCTTAAAATTTCAAAACCTATTTTTGTTCCTGATTCATCACCATTACTTTTCATTCTCCAATATTCATGATCTGTTATGTCTCAGATTGTTGAGTATGTTATGTTTTATTCTTGTTCTATCTTTTATGTTATTTTAATTCATTTATATTTCATCATTTAGCATATCAATAATCCTTTTTAGAAATTTCTCGAACTCATGTATTTAACATTATTAACTACGGATTCATGTTGAAATAGATTGGAATACTTAAGTTAACACACTTTTGTACAATACTGTTTAATTGTTATACTACGGTCAATCGCTATACTGTCATATTTCATTCACACAATACAGTCATGTACAATATGATATAATCTTTATATTACATTCTCGCAATATGGTAGTCTACATTTTTAACTACGTTTTCAATATACTGGTATATTAAAGTTAACACACATTCTTCAATACTGTATAGTTTCTATAATACAGTGAATCAATATACTGTCATATTTCATTCTCACAATACCAAACTCTACTCTACTGTATGTTCTTTATATTGAGTTAACTCATTAAACAGTTATTTATCATTCTTGCAAAACTGTATTGAATAGATTGTGTGAGAATATTAGTTATACTATACAACTTCTCTTTATAGGTACAACAAGCATTTCAATATGTATTGCACACAGTGAAAAACATCAAATTTGTATTGCAAACAATGAAAAGTGGGATGAGAATTAGATGTATCATGATTATGAAGTAGTTGAAGTATATATCGACACATGCACTTCTTATATCAAGTTAATGTGACTAAATTGGGAATTCAAGATTCTATTGAAAATGAGAATGAGATGAACCATAATCATGAAGTAGCTGAAAAACGTCACATAAATATTGAGAAATGCATTCACTAAATGATTTTTTTACATTACAGTTTTTTTTTTATGCCGAACACTTTCAGTTTTAAAATACAGTATGATGTTGAATATATTATGGGTATCCATATCAGCAAATTAAACACTTTTTAAAAAAAAAAATTTTAAAATGAGTATGGTGTTGAATATATTATGGTTGTATGGTATTTACCAAGTTATTTCAAGTACTATGTGCTTATCAAACGTGTTCTGATTTCAATAAATGAAATTGAACGTTCAACATCATAAGTATGCAATTAAGAAAATCGAACATGTAAAAATCTATTATTGGTAGTGAAAACCCTATAGAACTATAATCGAACACCGAAAGCTAGATTTTTCTAAGAAACCCACAATAAGCGAACGCCAAAACTTGTATATTTCTTAAACTACCATACATGCATTCAATTTTTCCAAGAAACCCACATTTTCGAACACTAGAGAAATTGAATTAAGAAAACCCTAGATTTAAAAAGTAACTTTAAACCTATCGTACAATTTCTTTCACCTTGTCTATGAAAAGTTTCTAATTTCAAACGTCCTTTATCAGAGCGTATTGAACGCACAGTAAAATCAATAACGAAACATGCAATAAGCACAAATGAGGGTGTTCAGATATGAGAAATAAATTAGGACAATTTGATATCAAACACCAGAAAAACTTGATTGAAAAAAAAATAAAAAAAGGAAGATGAAACGTTTCTAATAAATGTGATTTTGGAGGATATGATTTTTCATAATTAATGTCCATAAATTTGCGCTTTATGGTTTGGAACTTGGGATGGTTTTTCTTTTTTAAAATTTTCCTTCCAAAATTAAAAACCACCAATATGAGGGTATAACTGTAATTCGTTATTTTCAGATTTTATAATGTATTAAAACAAAATCTACTTTTGCTCATATTTTTTTTAGATACCTATATTTACAAATATTTTTCAAATAGGGTCTATTTATGAAAAACCCCCAACAATAAAATATAATATAATGTGATTAAAAAAAAATGAAATTGCTCCAAATAGCATTTTTTAGTTGACATTTTTAATTATATCATACCTTTTAAAATATTTTGTTTTTAGCACATTTTGGTGTGTTTTTTTATTTTTATTTTTTATTTTTTACTTTTTCCCAATTTTTGCCTCTTTTAATTATGAGACATTTGATCTTCCTATGCGAATTGTCCCCACAACTTTCACCTTGCATTCTCCTATTGAAAAAAATTGAAATATGCTAAATCATTCAACTTTATTTTAGATGACCAAGAAATGTTCTAGATTATACACATATGGTTTAGATTGCTAAAGAGAATTCTTGAACACCATTTGTCTAATATTGGTGAAGAGAATTCTAGAAGACCTTTTGTCTAAGATTGGTGGAGAAAATTCTAGAACACCATTTGTCTAAGAATCGTGATAAAAATTCTAGAATTTCATTTATCTAAGATTGTTGAAGAAAGATCTGGGTATGAATTTTGTCCAAAGTAAAGTTGTGGAAAATTTGGGACCATAGGATTGACTTGGTTACCAAGACAAGATGTGGCCAATTTATGAGAATAGAATTTTACTTGGAGCCTAAGTTTATGAAGATTATAAATAGGTGATGCAATTTGTTGCGTCTTGCTAGAGGAAGGTGTCTGCACCATTTATAAGGAGTGGTTTGTTCCCCTTCCCAACCAATGTGGGATTCCCCTATGGGTTCCCACCTCCCTTTAGAGGTCTAGCATCCCGATGGACCCGACACACCGGGCTGATGCCTGGCTTTGATATCATCTTTAACAACTCAACCCATTGCTAGCCAAGATATTTTCCACTTTGGCCCACTGGCTTCATAGATTTGTTTCTCCCCCCATGGGGAAAACGCATCTTGCTAAGGAAGGTGTCCACATCCTTTATAAGGAGTGCTTCGTTCCCCTTCCCAACAGATGTGGGATTTCCCTTTCGGTTTCCACTTCCCTTAAGAGGTTCAGTGTCTCGATGGACCCGGCACACCGACCCGATGCCGTGCTTTTATACCATCTATAATGGCCCAACCCATCGCTAGCCAAGATATTGTCCTCTTTGACCCATTGGCCTCATGTATTTGTTTCTCCCCCAGATGGGTTGGGCTGTTACACATATTCTTAATGTTGCCCGTGCCTTACATTTCCAAGAAAAATTTCCTAAATATTTTTGGGGTGAATATGTTCTAGCCGATGAGTGTTTATTTGGTCAAACTTCTTTGTATGACAATCTACGAGTTTTTGGTGTCTATGTTTTGCTTCAAATAAGCCTCTTGTAAAAGATAAGTTTGACCCAAGATCACGGAGATGTATTTTTGTTGGATATCCTTTTGGCAAGAAAGGTTGACGTTTGTATGATCTAGAAACACATAAATTTTTCATTAGTCACAGTGTGCAATTTTTTAAGGATAAATTTCCCTTCATTGAGACTCTTTTGATCGTGCAAGATTGTAATGGAAAATATAATTTGCTCAGCCTCTATTGTGAGATGATAAGGATGACAAGTATGTTAATAATGGTTTGAACAAAGATATTCTTGTTTCAGGTACTACAGTAGATAGTGGTGTTGATACTGAATGTGTTAGAATAGGCTCTAATGGTGAGGCCCATTCTACTGGTGCTGAGGTACTATGTCGTTGATAGCTCTAAATAATAGCGCTTTTTAGTCCTTAAAAATGCGCACTAAACAAAGAAAAGCAAAGCAAGCGAATAGCATAATGGGTAAAAGAAGTGCATTTAGCATCGCATATGTCACATTTGCGATAAATTGATATTTTTGCTATAAAATGCTCGTATAAACGTAAAAATAGGGTGATTAAGCAGGAACTGCTGATGTGTCTTAATTTTCACAGGAAAGTGTTGCACAAGGAACGATTGAAACAGAAAATTAAGAAAATAATAGGCAAACAAGTCGTCGTGCAGAAGGAATGAAGGAGAAGAGGAAAAGGAAAGCCGATCGACAATCAAATCGAGTAATGAAAGAAACCAAGAAGAAACTCTTAAGGAAGAATATTCGAGAAGAACGTGGTCGGCAAGGAACTCTTGCTATAAAAGGAAGAAGAATCGAAGGAGAAAGGGTGTCAGTTTGAAAGGGAAGCTACCATTGATGAGCAATAAGATGTTGGGGTCTCCCTGGAGATCCCAGCGACCTTTGTTCATCTATAGGCCCTAAAGAATTGTGTACCAATGAGTTTCTGCAGATAAGAATGTCATTGACAACAGTGTTGACCGAATCTTTACACCATAGATAGTTTTTTCACTGTTATTGTATTATGCATTTCATACTTAGTTATCAAACACAACATGGTCATTTTTTTCTTGAATAAATCTACAATTATTTTGTTCAGACTTGATCTCCTGCAACTTGTATGCGTAGGTTAATCTAAAGAAAGTTAGCAAGTCATATATTCTGGTTATGAGTTTAAAATTAAGATGTGGGGATTACAAATAAGTGCAGCGATTGTGTTATTTTACTCTAAGTCGATTGACAATCTACTTAGAGGTGTTTTACATCAACCTTGGAAAAGGGGATGTTAAGGGATTAGTCTGCCTGTAATCACTAGGTAAGTTTATGCTTATACTGAGCAATTTTAGAGGGGAGTTAGGAATAACCTCCTCACTAGTTGCATGCGTACGGCTGGTGCATAGCAGCAAACCTACGGGCATTTTACTGGTAGGTTGCAGCCAAGTATTCTGGAAAGGAGCTTGGAGTTTAGTCCAACATGTGTTTATTTTCTCATGAAAACTCATCTTTCTTAGATACATTATCAGTTTATGTCTTCTTTAGTTTGCTTTTTTCATAGCGTCAAAATATCATGATTAATTAGAATTGAGACAACTCAACTGTGGGTGATCCAATTTATAATGTTGAAATTAAATTAAGTGTGCGTCGGCTTGCTACCCACATATGTTAGCCTTAAGCTGACTCAGAAGAGGAACCTAGCGGAGGACCCAACAGGTTACGTTAGTATTGCACGAAAAATTCGTCGTGCTAAGCAATGGGAAGTTGCGTAGTAACCCCGCTAACGCATGCGAAACCCAAAACTTAATCATGTAGTGCTACAGAGGAAGCTGGGCACTACATCCACAGATGCAGAAGCATTGTGAGGTTAAGCAGTATGAATTCTGCATCACCAAGAAACACGTTTGTGTTTAGTTGAAATCTCTAATTAAGCCAAGCACTTAGATTTACATTACCACCAGCATTTGCATAAGTGTCAGCATAGTGTCTACATTATCCTTTCCTTCACTTTGCATAAACTAAACCACTCTCTCTCAACCAATTCGTGTCTTTTATGTTCTTTACCTTTAATATGAATAAATCAATTCAAATTCTCTGTGGGATCGATAAATTTACATACTTATTACTTGCTGGAATTCCCAACGACGTATACTTGCGCGTAAGTGATTCCAAGTGTGTTTCGTATAAGAATTAGTTACTATTCAATATATTAGCAGTGGAATCGTCCGGTCAGTCGTGGTTTTCATACAAAACGTTCCTTCACAAAGCTTCATGATTTTGTTATAAATACAATAGTGACACAACATATAGACTTTAGTACCCTCACTATTCCCCCATCTCGATCTAGCTTCTCAGGTTAACCTTTTAATATAGCTTGTTACTTTGATTATAACAACTTTTCTACGAAATATAGATGTTTTCTTACAGGAATTTCAAAGGACAAAGGGCCAACCTATTTTCAGGAGGCTGTAAAACATTAAGGTTGGCATAAAGCCATGCAAGATAAGATTGATGCTCTTGAATGCAGTGCTACATGGACTTTAGAGGACTTACCTACTGGTAAGAAAGGAATTGTTAGTGGTTGGGTGTATAAAATCAAATATACATCATCAGGTGAAGTTGAACGTCTTAAAAAACGTTTAGTTTTTTTGGCAATCGTCAGGTTGTAGGTATTGACTATAATGAAACCTTTTCCCTTGTGAAAAAAGGTTACGGCTTTACGCAGTCTTATAATGATTATTTGTTGTTCAGTTATATTTGGGGTAGCGTATCTCTCCATGTACTTGTATATGTTGATGACTTTATTATAACAGGTTCATCACATGGTGCGTTTTTAAGATTTAAAAATGATTTGAGTTCATGTTTCCATATGAAAGATTTAGGAGTTTGGAAGTATTTGTTTAGGCATTGAGGTAGCTCGAAGTGAAGAAGGAATATTTCTTTGTCAACATAAATACACTTTGGATATTTTGACTGAAAGTGGCATGATAGATTATAAACCTATTAACACACCTATGGAGCAGAATCAATAACTGGCTCGTGTTTAGGGGAGTCGTATGGAACCCAGACCGATATAGTCGTTTAGTAAGACGTCTTATTTAGTTATCTGTAACTCGTCTTGAACTAAGTTATTCAATGCATACTCTTACACAGTTTTTAAATTTTCCACAGGTACAACATTAGGATGCAACATTAAGAGTTTTGCGATATTTAAAGGGTGCTTCAGGTTAAGATATTTTGTTACCGTAGAAGAGTGAGATGAGTTTGACTGCTTTTTGTGATAGTGATTGGGCATCTTGTCCATTGACTCGTCGCTCGTTATTTAAATATGTAGTTTTTCTTGGTTCTTCTCATATCTCATGGAAAACTAAGAAAAACGACAATTGTATCTCGTTCATCTGCTGAAGCTGAGTATTTTGCAATAGTTATTGTGACTTGTGAGTGAAAATGGATGAAATCATTAGTAGGTTCTCTTGGTGTTTTGCCTCTTTAGCCTATGAGTTATTTTGTGATAGTTAATATGCTCTTCATATTGCAAAGAATCATGTATTTCATGACCGTACTAAGCATATTGAGGTAGATTTTCATTTTGTTCGTGATGAGTTTTATCTAGAAATCTAGTTACTCAGTATGTTCACACTAAACATCAATTGGTTGGTATTTTGGCAAAAGCGCTTGGAAAACAACCATTTAGATTTTTACTTGACAAGTTGAGCATTTGTAATTTACATGCTCTAACTTGAGGAGGAGTGTTAGAAATAAAAAAGGGAATGAAATATTTCCTAGATTTTCTAGATTTATTATATTTGAATATTGTAATCATTTTCTAGGGTTTTATTATTTTGTGGACTATATATAGTCTTGAAATAGAATGGAGAAGGTAGGATTTTTCCCACTCAATTATAAAGTTTATCAATGTTCATGGTACCTTGGGAGTTGTTAAATATTGATCATGTTATCCTTTAAAATTTGGTAAATCTCGTGTAGGAGTGATTTTGGATCCTTGTCTTTGGCTCCTTTCATTAGCCATTGTTTTTGTAAGTTCGTTTGAGGAAAATTATAAGTCAATTCCATGGCAAGGTGTACTTTTTTCTTAAGTACATATGGGTGAAGAGGGATTATATATACCGATTTCATGGATAGAATCGTGAGCATGGAGTGGAAATGGATTAACATTAAACCAGATAACCAATCGCACCATCAACCCATTCAGTCATGGCATGTCATACTAAGAGTAAAAGTATGAGTGTATTTTTTTCAAACGTGAAAGAATTAACTATGGGTTAATTAGTTGTAGTTGTTGTTGGACATCGATGGGTGATGAATTTAGTTTTGGATTAAAGGTGTTGAGTTTGAAAAGTGGGTCATGGTGTTGCACCAATTTTATGCATAAATTTCTATAAAGCATTGGAGCAAGGTTGAGATTTACTAGCATTTCACTAAATTTAGTAAAACTAAAAGTGATTATGAAGTTTGGGTTTAATGAGTTGGAATGTTAGTTAAATTATCTTTTGTGCACTTGGTTTTAGATAGTGCAAAATGAATTGGAGGAAAAGGTTGATGTTGTTTCATTGATTGGATTTAGCTTAAAAAGGTTGGTTTTTTGTTTTCTAATGTTGTTCACTAAAATTTTTATCATTTTTATGGTTTAGTTGATCGTATTCATGTACATGTTGCATAAATATTGTCCCACTACCCTTCAAACTATATAAACTTTACAGTCATTCCTTTGTTAAATCTTGCACCATGGAGAATGACTTCATATTTCTTCCATGGACACTGTAGGTGCACTACAAAATTTTTGACATTGCATGATAGTTATTTCAAACTAAAAATGACATAAAAAATGAAAACTGTCATAAAATCTAAAAACACCCATTTTTATATGGAAAAATATATGAATTTTAAGTTATAAACCATTTATGACAATTATTGATATTTTCATAATTGTCATAAAATTTGTATATTAAAATTATGACATTTTAATAATTGATATAAAAAATTTTATATTAAAATAGTAGTACTTTAGATTTTCACAAAATTTAAAAATTGTCATAAATGATAAATATACGTAAGTTTTAAAATTAAGGAAAAAAAATCTACAACTCTTTTTAAATTGGGGATATTAAAACCATGACATCATATTAATTGTCATGAACCTAAAACTTTTTTAAAAATATATGACATTTTAATAACTTTCACAAAACATTCTAACTAAAAAAAAAATTTTACAACAAAAAGAGATTACTTTAATAAAAAATCTTCAAGCCCTAGATTGCGATTTTATCTTTCATTTTCTCTAGTGAGACTCAGAAATTGAAATGCCCTAATTCAAGGTAGACGAAAGTAAAACAGAAAAAGACAGAGAATAGTGAAATGCTCGATAATTTTTCATTTATCACAGCTCTGGATAAATAGCCAGAGCAGAGGGACAACAAAGCAAAGATCAGCCAATGAATGGGCAACATGTGGGGAGTTTGTTACAAAAGGGAAAGCATAAAAACGACACCGTTAAGGAAAATATAAAAGGGCATAGAATGACATCGTTTAAGCTTAACGGCTTTATTAGCCATTGTCACTACCATCCTCACTCAAATGAGAAGGTGAAGGAAGCACATCGTGTTTGGTTCGCATTGAGCAAAATTGTTGTTCTGTGAGAGGTTTGGTGAGAGTATCAGCAAGTTGGAGATCCATTGGAACATATTGTACATGGAGCTTGTTAGCAATAACTTTGTACCGGACAAATTGAACATCAATTTCAACATGCTTGCTTCGTGCGTGGAAGATAGGGTTAGCAGTAAGAGACAAAGCACTAGTGTTATCACACCATAGAGTTGGTTTACGAGGAGTCGAGGCGTGAAACTCCCGAAGCAAGGACTCAATCCAGGTTATTTCAACAGAACAATGGGAAAGGGCACGTATTCGCTGATTTATTGTTTGATCTGGCCAGAACCTATTGGTTTTTAAAGATCTAGGAGAGTACTAGAGCACTACTGAGGAAGATACAATGAGCTGTAATGCTCTTTTGGTCATCAATGCCACAAGCCTAATCAGCATCACTAAAGGTCGTAATTAAGTTGGAAAAGGACTTGGGGATGAAGATACCATTCTGCAATGTCCCTTTGAGATAAGAAAGAACTCTCTTTGTTGTAGTGCAATGAGTAGAGGTCGGCTTTTTATTAAACTGACTGGTCTTGTTCACCACATAGAAGATATTGGGCCTTATGTGAGATAAGTATTGGAGAGCTCGAATGAGGCTGCCATATGCAGTGGGATTCTCAAGAGGATCACCGTCAAGAATAGAAAGATGTTTTCTTGTTATAGCAGGTGTGGGGTAAGGCCAATAGTGTTCAAGATCAAGTCATTGAAGCAGGTCAGTCACATATTTTTTCTGAGCTGAATAAATTCCCACAAGAGTACAACAAACCTCAACACCCAAATAGTAATTCAAAGCACCCATGTTTTTTATAGCAGGTCAAATGAAGTTTGCTATAAAGGATTTGATGTGAGAAGTTGAGTTCCCGGCGACAATAACTGTACTAGCATGGATGAAGAACATAGAGGAATCAGATTTCGAGTTTGTGAATCCCCATTATGAAAAGGTAGTCTTTAGTTTGTCAAACCAAGCCCTTGGTGCTTGTTTAAGACCATACAGGGCCTTGTGCAGTTGGCAAAAATAATTGGGATGAAGTTCATCAATAAAACCAGGAGGTTGAGCCATGTAAACTGTTTCAATAAGCTCACCATTGAGAAACGTGTCATTGACATCAATTTTGCGAACATCCCAATCATTATTCATAGTCAATGAGAGGACAATCCGGATGGTTGGTGTTTTCACCACGGGGCTAAAAGTTTATGAAAGTCGATGTCTGGTTGTTGGTGAAAGCCTTTGGCTACCAACTCGGCCTTACACTTTTTAAAAGAGCCATCAGCACGAGTCTTAACTCTAAACACCCATTTACAACCAACAAGATTCATATTAGATGTCCCTAGAACTAAAGACCAAGTGTTATTCTTACCAAGAGCCGCAATCTCTTCCACCATAGCTTGTTTCCACATAGGTGACAATACAACATCCTTTGCATTTTTAGGTTCTTGGATCTCAAAACCAACAGTGGAGATATAAGCCCATGTTTTTGGCTTATGAATGCTAGTCCGGGATCGAGTGATCATAGGATGTTGAGGTACCTTTTGAATTGCAAAAGGAATAGTCTCAATGCTTAATTCTTTAGTGGTTGGAGAAGAAATAGAGTCAGCAAGAGTGTTCACTTCAGGGCTGGTGCTCGAGGAGTTAGGGCAAGCAGCAGCCAATGGAGTAGTGGAGCTAGCTGAAGTTGCTGGCTGAACACTTGGAACAGACATGCAAGGGGCTTGGTTAGGTATGGGAAAAGGCATGGTTGAGACCACAACATCAGGACGAGGGGAAGAGGAGTCAATGAGAAATCCTGTTTTGATGGGAAAAGTTCTCATTGAAGACAACATGACGAGACAAGTAGAGTCAACCAGAATTACTGAGGCATCTATATCCTTTATGGCTTTCACTATAGCCAAAGAAAACACATTGGGTACTATGACATTGAAATTTATGTTGTTGATAAGGGTGAAGGCAAGGATAACAATCACTACCAAAGACCTTGAAGAATTGATAATCAGAGACAAATTTGTGGATCATTTCATATGGGGATTTGTTGTTGAGGCTGGACTGGGTAGACAATTGATGATGAACACAACATTGAGGAATGCATTCCACCAGAAAGCGAGAGGCATAGAAGCTTGAATTAGGAACATAAGGCCCATTTCCTCTATGTGCATGTGTTTACATTCCACCAAGCCATTTTTTTTGCTAGTGTGGGGGCAAGGGTGTCGAAAAGCAATGCCAAATTGCTGAAGAACAAGGGAGAATGACTAAAATTCACCACCCCCATCGCTTTCAAGAGTTTTGATTTTGGAATCAAATCGATTCTCAACCAGACTTTTGTATTCAAGAAAGGAATTTAGAGCATGAGCAAATCTACTAAAATGGTCTACAAAGCTGACATAATAGGCATACCCTACTATGGACAAAATAGGGTAGGGTCCCCACAAGTCACACAATACAAGTTCAAGAGGTTTTGTAGATAGAGTGTTTGATGAAGGAAAAAGGCAGAGAGTGTGATTTTCCTAATTGACAGGATTCACAAAAGAAGTTTGCTTCATTGTTTGAAAACATGATATTACAAGATTTTAAAACGAATGACACAACCCTATCAGGGCTATGACCCAATCTTTGATCCCATATAAACTTAGGCACCTTAGATTTCACAGATTTTATTGACATCATTACTTGGCACATAACTGAAAAAAGGACTTAACTCAACTGTGGAACTAGAGCCGACAGGATCTAATAGTTTGGGATTGAATGAAGAGAGGGTCGGTAGGCTGAGATGCAAGTGGAAGCTAAAGCTGAGATGCAAGTGGAAGCTAAAGCTGATATAGTCCGTTCCGAAGTGTTTCATGCAGCAACACCTTCTTTATCACCCTATCCTTGATAAAGAAGTACATGGGATGAAATTCAACAAACACACGATTGTTAGCAGTAATGCGAGATATGCTAAGCAGATTATGTTGTATAGAAAGAACATGAAGAATATTGTGTAGTGTAAGTATATATGCATGAGTAAAGACTTTGGAGTGACCAAAATTGTTTATGCATAATTAAGAGCCATTACCAGTAGTTAGAGTCTGAGTACTTGTGTAGGGAATTTTCTCGGTAAGGTTGGAGGAATCAGCAGTGACATGAGTAGTTACTCTAGTGTCAACAAGCCAATAAGGGCCAATGACAACCTCGGGAGTGGCAATTAAGGCAGTATTGGCATTGCTTGAGGAGGTTGTGGGGTTGTTGTATGTCTCCTCATAGCGATACCAGTAGGTAGTGATATCATGCCCAGCCTTGTTGCATAGATGATAGAAAGGTGGTGAGTTACCAAAAAAGTTGTTGATGACCTGAACTAAGTTGTGAGCTTGATTATTCTCTCTACTACCATGTGACCTTTCTCTACCACCATTTTTGCGTCCTCTTCTGCATCCATTTCGACCTCCTTTATATTGATTTTGTTTCCCACGATTGAACCTTCGTCCTCCTTGATGTCCTTGGGGTTGAAGAGTGGGTTGATTTTGCCTGTTGTAGGCATAGTTAGCTGAGTGATCTTCAATAACGTTTCCAAGAGCAGGGTTGGGTTTGAACCGACTCAAGGTACCTTCAAAATTCACTAAAACAACATGACATTCTTGCCATATATCAATTTCCCTACCCTCAATGGTGCAGATGACTGGTATATACTCTACATCAAGACCTTTAAGAACATAGGATATTAGGTCTTAGAGAGTTACAAGGGCTTCTGCAAGCTGAAGTAACTCAATGGTTTACTTCATTGAGGATAGATAATCCAGCATCTTCATGGATCTCTTCCTTGTATTCTGTAGTTTTGCCCATGGTTGGTCGCTTCAAACATGAGCTTCAGCGCTATCCATACTTCACGAGTGGTTTCAAAGTTAACTACATCCGCTGCTATAGCCAGAGCTATAGAGCCAAATAGCCACCCCGATAAGGCTCTATCGATGGTAACCCAATCCTCATACTCAGGATTTGGAATCTTCTGCGTCTTTCCATCTTCAAAGATTTCAACATAAATATGAGGTTTCTCTATCGTCCCAAGAATGTATCCATCCATGCGCTGTCCCCTAAGAATGGCCAGCACCATTTCTCGCCATAACAAGTAGTTTTACTTATCTAATTTCACAGTTAGGAATGTGCTCAGTAGATGAGTCGATTGGAGACGAGGTGATGGTAGCTACTTGCAGAAGCTAGAATTTGATCGGCCATGCGTGAGCCATAAGCTCTAATGCCAACTAAGAAATTTAAATGCCCTAATTCAAGGTAGACGAAAGTAAAACAGAAAAGACAGAGAATAGTGAAATGATCGTTAATTTCTCATTCAACATAACTCTGGATAAATACCTAGGGCAGAAGGATAGCAAGGTAAAGATCAGCCAATGAATGAGCAACACATGAGGAGTTTGTTGCAAAAGGGAATGTATAAAAATGACACCGTTAAGGAAAATATAAAAGGATACAATACGACATTGTTTAAGCTTAACGGCTATATTAGCCATTGTCACTAATAGTGAGTCGCATATCCCTTTGGTTTCTCCTTCTTTTAACAACTACAACACTCCCTGGTTGACTTCTCCATCTCTGACCAGCCGCTGCATGACAACCGGAATCCGTTGTTTTCTCATCTTTTTCGCCCACTGCGAGACGAGGCAACAAGGTCTTATACCTCAAGTATTTCCTTCCTCTTTTCCCCTCTAGTTCGACACTCCGTCTCTTTTGAGGTAAAAACAAAACAAGTTCGTTCTATTCTCTTTTCTTTGGATCTTTGATTTATGGTTTTTGTTTTATTAGTTTGAATGATTTGGTAATTTGTTCAGGGACTCTTCAAGGATCTCATCTTTTTGCTTGTTCATCATTTTCTCTTAGAGCTTTAGGAACTTCTTTAGAGGCCAAACAACCATTTATGGGTTCCAGCCAATTATACAATGTAATGTTTATAAAAAAAAACATATTTCAATATGGATATTATAATCTAATATCTTTTGTCTTTGATGAGTTATACAATTCTTTGAATCCATTTCTTTGTTGAAGCATGTTGGCTAAAGACTAACTAAAACCTATTTTTGTTGGAATCTTAATATATTTTATTATTGATGATCATCAGAGAGTGTTTACTATTGGGAAACCCTGTAAGTTTTTCTGTTCATTGCCTAAATAGTTATTGGTGTATGCATATGTTCACAATGCCATGTCCATTCATTTTCTATACTGCAGTTCATGTTATTGATTTCTTTAAACAAAATGAATGTAGCCTAGGATGAAGCAATTTCTCAAAACATGATTCATCTCTAAGAAATTGGCTTCACATGTGACAAAAAGAAAAAGATTGTTGCATTTTAACTGATATTAAAGGTTATTCAGGTCCAATTGGTTCTTTTTTAAGCTATTTACACTACTAAAAAAATGACTTTAGTTGACGGTAGGATATTTAAATAGTTGACGTCTTTTAGATAAAGTGTAACGACCCGACCCGAATGGGTTCTAACTAGGCCGTTACCTCAATGCATGCATTACAAATCTATAGAAACTTTGCAAGATGGTGTTCGGATTCTAAGTAAAAACCAAAACATAAAACATCCATTTAATTTCCTGAAACCTGTCCCTGTTTCCAAGCACCTGTTCCAAGACAAATACATTTCCAAAACTTACTCTGATCAGAGATTTATTTAAAACATACAATCTTTACAACAATGCTAGAATTCGGAAATACATTCAGAAAACACCCTAGGGCTCCGTGCCCAACTACATGCATTCAGAGAACATTTAAATCATAAACATAAATCTTAGAGTTGAACAACGGGTTTCCATGATCACAGCTCCTCCTCCAGCCATCCTGTCTCGCACCATGGATACCTGTGGAAAAACCACAGAAATAAGGGTGAGTAACGAATTACTCAGTAAGAATCCCCAACCAGGGTACAATACGATATAATCAGTCATCTAGTACCAAAGCATGCAAACAAACAGCTACCAACACAGATCATGGCTCAACGAGCTCATAAAACAAGATCTGGAGTCATCGGAAGTCTCTTTCTTCCGCCTAGCCGGGATTGGATACATCGACCAATCCTGGACATCACCGAGGTATCTCACACTCGGGGAATACACTGATCCCTAGAATGTCCTCAAGGGCCTCCTTGCCCTTGCACTAATCTGGACTTACGGGAGAGTACCCGAAGTCAGGGTCTAACGGAAGGAATGGTGTACTCACGACATTAGCCCAAGGGAGCTCTCCGAACCGGCAACTAACGCGTGTGCGCGCACACCGCATGCTCCTCTGCAACCGCATAAATGCGGGGCCTAAGGGCAAACTACGCGGGCAGTGCACATGCCTATGACTCGAAGCGGTGTCACCGATCACGATGCGCGAGGCCCTCGGCGCTCATCTGTGCAGCATGATCCACCGACCTGAAGCTAAGAACCGGCCAGGGCAGGCTTACACCGATGGCAGGGTTCCGCTCTAGCAGGCTACAAACAAGGCTATGCCGAAGTGGGTAGCTAATTCCACAACCGGCTGGTCGGGGGGGGGGGGGTAGCAAGATACGTTATGCTTCGCACACTTTACTCCCGACCTGAGCAACTGGGACAAAGTACATTATGTCCGCTCCTCCTCTGGATGATGACAAACCCTACAACTCTATCTAAGAGTACAGAGAAAAAGCAATGATTCCTGGCTACCAAGCAAAGACCGACATCAATCACACTACCTAGCATGTAACTACGAGCTTAAGCAGGAATCACAAGCATGCTGGCAGAACAAACCTAGCATGGCACTAACATGTAATTTCAAGCAAACATGCTAGCAGAAAATCAATCAAAGCTGATCTATTACTATCATGCTCATAACAGTCAGCAAACAAGCAAGGCATAATCATGAAAATATCGCAGGGCCCACACAACTCCGGTAAGAAATCCTTACCTGGTCGGAAGGCAACAACACACAATAAAATAACTGCGATCGAACCCGAGCAACCTATAACGAGCTAAGAAAAAACATCAGTAATCACACAAACAGGCCTAAATACACTAAAATAAACAGGGCTCAGCTCGGGAGCAACTCACGAGGCGCGGCTGACACGCTGAACGAAGCCGGCCAGCACGGCTAGGCAGACCAAAGGGGATCGGCCCAGAGGCAGGGCGCTACTTGGGCGCGAGCTGCGAGCGGAGGGGAGCTGGGCGCGCGGGCGCGGGCGCTTACTCGGCTGGGCGCGCGGGCGCGGGCGCTTGCTCGGCTGGGCGCTGGCGTGCGGCGCGGCTCGGCACAAAAGACGGCGCGCGGGCGCGAGCGACACGAGGAGGGGGAGCGCGACACGGGCGCTGGGACGCGCGACATGGGCTGGGCTCGGCACAGGGCGACGCGGCTCGAGGGCTACAGGACACACGCGCGGGCACGGCGAGCTACAGGGACGAGGGCGCGCGGGCTGGGCGACGCTGGGCGAGGGCGCGCGAGCTGGGCGACGGCACTGTGCGGGCGAGCTCGGGCGACACGAGCTAGGCGACACTGTGCGAGGCAGGGGCTCGGGCTGGGTGAGGCAGGGGCGTGCGGGCGTTGGGCGAGCTCGGGCTGGCGAGGGCGCGCGAGGACGAGCTGGGGCTGGGCTAGCTCGGGCGAGCAGGGGCTCGGGCTGGCTGGGCTTGGGCGAGCCAAGGGGCTGCTCGGGCAAGGGTGAGGGCTAGGTCGGGGAGAGAGAGAGAGAGAGAGAGAGAGAGAGAAAAGAGAAAAATGAATTTTGGGGAAAAAGAAAAGAAAAATGGGAAATAAAAAGGAAAATGGGAAAAAAGGGAAAAATGGGATTTTAATTCCATTTTCCATCCTTATCCACTTTAAAACCTCAAAATCCCATTTCCCGGCTTCCTCCTTCGAGACCCGACCGAAGCAATCTTTTCCAATAAATCAAACTCACTTAAATCCAACTCCCAAAGCAACACTAAGGGCCCGGGCTCGAATCCCAAAGGAAACACACAACAAACCAACACTTTACCAAAGCCCAAACCACAACCGAGCACCCAAACGAAAAACCCAAACACCACGGAACTCGCAGCCACCAACAAACAAGCCTCGACAAAGGCAGGAGCTACCTCGAAGCCCTGACAACCACAAAACCTGCCCGGAGAGCCAAAAGACCAAAATACCCCCAAGGGGCCAAACGGCTCTAAAACCCAACCAAACAACTGAATCTTGACCCGAAGGCACCTCGAAAACTGGAATAGGAAACTGGGCTGTTACATAAAGTGTCAAGTAAAATGTCTTTTTATTTGAAAAATTTCAATTAAATAAAAAACAAGTTGAAGTCTTACTAGACTCCTTTTAGTTGATGTTGTAAACGTGTCGACTGGCAAAAACGTCAAGTAATAACAAAACACGGAGATTGGTTTAAAAATTTCAATATTTATTATTATTTTTTAATGTTATTTCAAACAAATAGGAAAAAGCGTCAAGTAATAACAAAACACGGAGATTGGTTTTAAAATTTTCAACATTTATTATTATTTTTTAATGTTATTTCTAACAAATGGGAAAAAGCCCTAGGTTAAATGTTAAAGCACTGAACGTCTCCCTCACCTTCAGCCATTTTTCGATTTCTTTACCTCAAGTGGTTCTAGCTCCGTCGTTCGATTTCTCTTGTTCCTGTAAGTCTCACTCCCTCTTAATTCTTGATTCTCCTCCTTTAGATTCTATATATTACCCCTTAATTATGTTTTTTTTTTGTTTTTACATTGATTATTCACTTAGGTTCATTTAGTCTCATGACTTTGATGATTACTGAGACATTTCTCCTCTTGATATTACAATTTGTTTTTTGCTTATATTCAACTGTTCAAAGTCACCGACCATGCCCTTGGTGACTTCTCTTGTGTTTTTCAAGGCACAATACATTTTTTGTTTTACAACCAATGTTCAAGCCGTTGAGAATAATGAACAAGAGAAACCACACCGATTCTCAAGAAAAGGTATTGTTTGAGAAATTCTTTCATGAAGATTGTATTACTCTAAAATTGATTATCTCTCTCCTACAGCTTGTCAAGATTTTTTGTGTTTACTTCCAATTGCTCTTCTTAAGATTTTTTGTGTACTTGATTTCGTTAGGTATAAAATGAAAGGCAAGGAGAGACATATTGAATATTTTGGCCAATTTAGTTTAGCTCCTGAGATAGCTCAAGAATAGAGGATCCAAGTAACCTCTAAAATTGATTATTTTTATATTTCGATAGCAATAGAAGTTTGAAACTATCAAGGATCATTTTTTTATAGTTTCTAACTTCCGACCTTTTTCTCCAAAAAAAGAAACTATTAAGGACCATATAACTAACCACTTGCTAAGCTTCTTTGCATTTCATCTCACATAGGTAAATGTACAAAGATCTCATGTTGTAGAAGTTTATTATTGTGAGAGTGTAATTCCTGTTTGTATATGACAAGTTATATTCAAGTAGTTTGTTGGGCTTCGGCATCTTAAAAAAAATATATATATTTAACATCTTTTTTTTGTTGAAAAGTAATTAAATTAATGTCTTAATACTTGTTTACCTTGCAGCATCTAGCGATTGGCAGGCTATATGTGCTTTCTTCTGTTGGCAGGAGTAACCCAAATGGCACAAACTCTGCAAACAACGGGAACAACTTCTTCTGCACATAAATTTCACCATTCAGGTTCGTATCCAATTCCTTGTGATTATTGGAAGGTTTCTTCAAAATGGCTTCTCTATGAAGTGATGTTCCTAAATTGCAGATTAGTTGAATTTGGTTTTTAGTCTTTTGACTCCATCTAAGATTATTCGAGTCTTTCATATGGAAAAGATGAAATCTCAATACCTAAACAAAAATGGACAAAAGTTAAAAGATATATAAAACATCTATGGAATCCAATGCTTCTCTTCGATCGTTGCTACATTTGGGTGTTAGTCTCAATCTCTCTCTATCTATCTCTCTCTCTCTCTCTCAATTTCAGTATTCTGTGTGTAAATTTGTGGTTTGAAATTTGATGTTGTTTCCCTATGTTTTACAGGATTGATGAATGGAAAGAGCCTTCAGAAGAAGCATTAGCCAACGCCCAAGGAATGTATATGATGTTTGAATTTTGCTTTCAGCTATTTTGATTTTTAGATCTAAAATATTAAGGGAGATGTTTCTTCTCTCTTTGAAAATAATATATATGTATATTTAATGTTTTTGTGATGTTACACGTCAAGTTGTAGAAGTTTTTAATGTTAGAGTTCTTGAATTTACACCTGAATACATTTCTATAATGCATTGCTTGTAATGATGTAGGGTCAATGACTAGCCTTTTTTGTTGTTCATTACCTTACATGTTGAACTGTTGATAGCATTTAGATGATGACTACTTTTTAATAGACAGATTGATGTTTATAGTCTTTGTTATTTGTCATACATAATTTACAATTTGAGACTTAATGTTAATAGATTGATGATACTAAGGGACTCATACGCATAAATTGAGCTGGATGAAATGTTGTCTATGAAATTCTGTTTATTGTTTCCCTTGATATCCCATTTTTTCATAATAAAGTTTAAGATTAAAATAAAAATAAAAATAATATTTTAGTTTATGAACTTTAAAGTTATTCTTAACTACTACAATTTTAGTCTTCCATGATAGTTATTTCAATCCAATTTTTTTTAAAAATTTAGAAACTATCATAAAATATCTAAAAACACGCGTATTTGTGGAAAATAGATGAATTTTAAGTTATTGAAGTTTTATGAAAGTTATTGATATTTAGATAACAATCCCGGTGTTCTTGGTTTTGGGCATGTCGAGTTTGATTCGTTAAGGTGGTTTGTGTTAGGTGGATACAACTAATGTTGGTTTTTTGGCTGTAGCTCAAGGAGCACATTTTCCTTGCTTTCTGTATTTTGAGAAAAACAGGTAAGAATCATCTCTACTCAGGTTGTGTGGACCCTGCACAAGGCGAAATTCACTATGTTCTCTTATATGTATTGATGTTGAATATGGTGTTTGTTGGGTGTATGCTTGGTTTTTATTGTTTGTTATTATGTTAATCTGTTTACCATGTTATAGAAGGTTCTCACTTGGTGTAGCACATGGATAATGAAATTGAATTGCTATAGTTTTTTTAAGTTAAAGTGTATAGCTACTTAGGATATTTTATTGTTGTCCTTGATGAAGGGAAAACATAGTGGTGGGGATTGAGAGTGAAGTTTAAATGGAAGATTAGGCTTTAGTTAGAAGGTTGGTGAATGGTTAAATGGACTTATTATTTCTTTATAAATTTGGTTTATTTACTCGTTTTGCCTTACGTAATAGGAAGTCTTTTTAATGTAGGCACTTTTGAAAAATCATCAATGGGGTGCTTAATTTGGAATCATAAAAGGGGGTTGGTAGAAGGGGATATAGTGTTGAACGTTGTATATAGTCGAACTTATATGTATATCTATAATATATATTTTTTTGAACTTTAGACATGTTCATATTTAGTAGATATTGATTTCATATTTTGTAAAGGTTGAAAAACTTGTAATTCTATTTGTGTTTTATGTTTATAGGTTGATGCAATGAACTCTATGAAATAATAGACTTTTTGGGAACTTTTAACACCAAGAACATTGTATCAAGTACGTCTAGTTCTTACTTCTAAAATAATGTCTCAATCACACTTTTAATGCATTTTAAATAATGTTTATGAGACTATCCTGCAATTATGTGGTAGCGTAGAATGAAAATCGAGGTAATTTTTAGGAGTTAGTAAGTTATGATACAATTAAATTTGGTCTTCAATAATTTTCTCGATCTTATACTAAATTATATGTTTAAGGTTAGCAGTCTTTCTCTATTTTAGTATATTCTTGGTGACTTTATACTTATATTGGAAAATTTACATAATAATATATTTTTTAGCATTTTGTTCTTCATTTACTTAAATTTATATAATCATATTGTGTAGGTACTTTGTTCGAGGTAATGATCGTTTTGCATGGACAGTTATCGTCCAAGTTGTCAAAATATTCAATTTTCATTCTTGGTTTTATGAAATATTAAATGTAATTTCACTTACAACTTTTATATATAAACTACTTTGTATAGAACTTGTTAAAATGGAAATAAAATATGTTTGGCTTTTATGTGGATTGTGGTGTTATTTATTAAATTCACAATTATTGACAAATTTAAATGATGCTTTTGAATTTATAGGTTTAATTGTAATTACCATGAACCAAATGAATAAATTAATGAAATATATTCAATTTTAGGATTTAAAAACTATCATGGTATACCTTTTATGACATTTTTAAACAATCAAGACATAAAAATTATGACTATTATAATTGTCATGAAATCTAATCTAAGATAATTTAAAACTATTAAGAAATAGAAATTATGACTATTATAAGTGTCATGAAATATGAATTCATGAAATTTTACAATTTAATTTTATTTAGAAAAATAACTCTATTTTATGACATTCTAAAACTGTCAGGATAATAAAAGTTTAAATTGTAAAAATAACATAATTTATTATAATTATAAAATGTCATAAATAAATATCATAAACCCTATTTTTCATTAATTCATGAAAATTTTTAACTGTCTTGAAAAAATATTTATGACATTGTTATAATTTTCATAAATTATATTTTATGACATTCTTATTATATGTCATGGAAGGCTTACCATGATAGGTGATACTATGACAAAGTATAATTTTTAGATAATTGTCATGATAAATCAACTATGACAATGCTAAAAGCGTAGTAATGTTTATTGCCATTATCACCTTGATTTCTATTCTTGCATGTAGTCAATCTCCTCCACTGTCGTCCCTCACCTCACCACTTTTCCATCGTCGTCGCTCTAACCCACCACTTTTTTCCATCGTTGTTGCTCAAACCCACCACTCGCTCCATTCATTGCCTTAGAAAATTCAAATTGTTAATATTTTTAATTTGGAGAATATTGGTTGGATAAGAATTCATCTTCTTTGGGTTTCTTATTATTTTTATCAAGAGAATAAATTACCTTATTGGTTACCTTCATTGCAAGATTACATCCCCAATTTCGTACATAGCATACAAAGTTGTATTTAAATACTCAAAAAAGAAAACATGTTTTCTTTTAAGGTTTTTAGTTTTATAATTAATTTTCTACCATTAATTTTTTTTTTTAATATTAATGTTAGCTTGAAAGTTTTCACTTCAACATGGACAAAAGGTATTTTCATAAACTACATGATATGTGGCTTTATATATATATATATATATATATATATATATATATATATATATATATATCCTTTTATAGGGCCAGACTTCTTAATTATGCAAATAAAATAGAAGTTCGCTGCACTTGATAGAGCTTATATTTTTACTCTTATCTTTCAATTGAATAAGTTTGTTAGTAAAGTGTAATATCTGAATTTGTGATTTCTTAATGTTTTTAACTTGATGCTTTGTGTTACTTTTAAAAAAAATATTTTTAGATAAATATATTTATTTCTCTTCATTCTATCACATTATTTAAAATAGACAATGTATATGGCTTTGACAGGCAAGATGAGGAAAGAAACATTTGAAGAGGCTCAGTGCTCCTAAGCATAGTAGGCCTATTTCTTTTTCATACATATCAGAAATGTTTCAACTAAATTTTGAGGAAATTAAATAAACATGGGCACAACCTATTGTCTTTTCCATTTTTAGATAATTGTAGTAAGAGATAAAGCTATTACGGAAACATTAATAAGTCATCATGGTGATATTTTATATCTTCATTTTTTTTAGTGTGAATGGTTGCTGCAATATTATTAGAACTTGTGTTTTGGGGATCATTGTAGTACATTTGAGTTTGAACTTTAATTTTTACTATGTATTTGTTTGTACATTTTTAATTTAATTTGTTGTTGGTTGTATTTAGATAGTTTACATGAAGCAAAATCATCTCTCTTGTTAATGATATGTTAGTCCCTTGTGGTAATTTTCAAAATTTTACTGGGTGTTGATTAATTGATTCATTTTTATACACTAATGACATTTCATTATTTATATTTGTTATTATAACGACAATCAACAATCAATAACGAAGATAAAGAAATCGTAAAAGAGGAAGAAAAACAGAAATCACACATAAGGATTTACGTGGTTCACCAACGTTGTGTTGGCTAGTCCACGGGCAGAGAGGGAGAACAAGTTTTATTCAGAGACCCTCGCTAGCTGACCGGTCAGCGAGACCCCCGACTACTAATCGTAAGGCATTAGCGCGTTCAAGACATAATGCAACAAATCTTTACCTTGCCTTGAACTCTCCTTCAGATGCAATAGATTGTACCAGCAGTATACTAGATGTTCCTGACGAACCAGATGTATGCGAAAAATGCATACCAGACACAGATGTATTCCAAAAAATTCAGATGAATACCAGATCAGATGTATACCAGGTGTACAAAAAAGTCAGATGTTTCTCTCTCGGCCTCAGATGGTCTGCTAGGGACTTCAACAACTGTAAACATTCAACAAGTCCAAGCAATGCTGGAACTTGCGATGCAGAACTTCCTTGGTGAACATATCAGCAGGATTATCAGCGATGCCCACTTTCAGAACCTTAATCATTTTCTCATTTCGCAGAAAATGATATCGCACATCTATGTGCTTCGTTCTTTCATGATGAACTTGATCCTTCGCAAGGCATATAACACTCAAACTATCGCAGTACACTACTGCGCGATCATGATGCAGACCAAGATCACCGACTAGTCCTTTCAACCAGATTCCCTCTTTAGCAGCTTCTGTCAAAACCATATACTCTGCCTCAGTTGTAGACAAAGTCACTGTAGACTGCAAAGTAGCCTTCCAACTAACAATAGAACCTCCTAGAGTGAAAACATAACTAGTAATTGATCTTCTGCTGTCAACATCTCCAGCATAGTCCGAGTCGGAATAACCAGTTATTGAGCATTGCGTCTCTTTCCCATAAACAATACCAACATGAGATGTACCTCTAAGGTAGCGAAAAATCCTCTTCACAGCTTGCGAGTGTTCTTTCCCAGGTTGGCCAATATACCGACTGACAACACTAACAACATTTGTGAGGTCAAGTCTAGTGCAAACCATAGCATACATTAAGCTACCAACTGCATTAACATAAGGAACACGCGACATGTATTCCATCTCAGCTTCAGATTGAGGTGCAAATTCTAAGGATAACTGAATATTTGCAGCACTTGGGGTATGTATAGGCTTCATTGATGACATGTCAAACCTTGACAAAATCTTCTAAATGTAACCCTTTTGTGACAAGAAAAGTTTATTCTTTTCTCTTTCCCTATAAATCTCCATACCCAAGATTTTTTTAGCAGCACCCATATCTTTCATTTCAAACTCATCACTCAACAGATCTTTCAATCTCTGAATATCAGATTTCAGCTTAGCAGCTATGAGCATGTCATCTACATACTGAACAAGATAGAAGATCAAACCATCTTTACACTTGTCATGATACACACAACAATCATACTGATTTCTGTTGTAGTCGAGCTCAATCATATAGTTGTCAAACTTCTTATACTACTGCCTTGGAAATTGCTTAAGTCCATAAAATGACTTCTTTCAGTTTGCAAACATAGTCTTCTTTTTCTGGACCCTGGAATCCCTCTGGTTGGGTCATATAAATCTCCTCATCCAACTCTCCATGTAGAAAAGCTGTCTTCACATCTAGTTGCTCAAGTTCTAAATTCTGATGTGCCACCATAGCTAGTAGCACCTTGATAGAAGTGCGCCTGACTACTGGTGAGAATATCTCATTATAGTCAACACCCTCCCTCTGAGTGAACTCTCTTGCAACTACACAAGCTTTATACTTTAACCTCTTTGTAGGCGATATTCCTTCCTTTTTCTTGAAGACCCACTTACAAGTCACAATCTTCCTTTCCTTTGGTCGTTTGACTAACTCCCAGGTCTGATTCTTATCCAGATATTCCATTTCATCACCCATTGCAGCAAGCCACTTTTCTGACTCACTACATGCAATGACATCTTTATAGGTAGACGGTTCATACGCGTCCACCTCTTCAGCGACCTGCAGTGCATAAGCAACCATATCCTCGTGTAAGGAACCGACCCGAATGGGGCACTAAATGGGCCCTTACCTCAATGCATGCATTCAAAGTAAAGGACATTAAACAGACATGATTTCGGATTCCAATTAAAAACAAAAACATTCAAAATAACCCCTTTAAAAACTAGACAATTTCCACGAACTTGTCCCTGTTTCAAGCACTGCTCCAAGATAAATACATTTCCAAAGTTTACTCGATCGAGATTCACCAAAAACCATTCAAAACTGTTCGGATACAAAATGCCGGAATCCACAAATATTTACAAAACATCCTAGGGCTCAGTGTCCGTCATGCATTCAGGGGAAAACAAAACATAAAGAGTCATAATACAAAAATCGAGTTGGAAGATGGGCCCCATGATCACAGCTCCTCCTTGACCATCCTGTCTCGCAACTCGGTTACCTGTGGAAAAACCACAATAATAAGGGTGAGTAACGAATTACTCAGTAAAAATCCCCAACCGGGGTACATGTAACGACCCGACCCGAATGGGGTTCTAAATAGGCCATTACCTCAATGCATGCATACAAATCTACAGAAAATTTGCAAGGTGGTGTTTGGATTCTAAGTAAAAACTAAAACATGAAAACATCCATTTAAAAATCAACATAAATTCCTGAAACCTGTCCCTGTTTCCAAGCACCTGTTCCAAGACAAATACATTTCCAAAACATACTCTGATCAGAGATTTATTTAAAACATACAAACTTTACAACAATGCTAGAATCCGGAAATACATTCAGAAAACACCCTAGGGCTCCGTGCCCAACTACATGCATTCAGAGGACATTTAAATCATAAACATAAACATAAGACTCAGAGTTGAACAACGGGTTCCATGATCACAACTCCTCCTCCAGCCATCCTGCCTCGCGCCAAGGTTTCCTGAAAGATAAGTAAGGGTGAGTAACGAATTACTCAGTAAGAATCCCCAACCGGGGTACAATACGATATACATGGTCATCTCGAGAAAGATATGCAAGCTATGAATATAAACACAGATAGAGCACATAGCTTAGCCCACACTTGGGCCTCGGATGCCAACTTAGGGTCTTAGTCCGGAAATAACTCACCACACAACACATCACACAAGTCGCCCTATACGAGAAACAAGTCTCGGCCTCAGCCTGTCTAGTGTCGACGAAAGGTACACTGGCTCACAATCCCGAGGAGCTCTCCGGTCGGCGCCAGTAATGAGCGTAAGCATGCACCGCGTGCTCTGCAGAACCATGGGGGTTGCGGTCCGAGGCAAGCCGCCATGTCCATCCACCACGCCTAACTAATTCTTTGGATCGGTGTCACGACATAGGGTGTGAGACACGGACACGTAAACTATGTCGGCATGAACCACCGCACTGGGGGGCAAGGAACGATCGTGGTAGGCTTACACCGTGAAGTCGTCCTTGCCTTAACAGTGGCAATCGTGGGCTCTTGCCAAACATGCCGAGGACATGCCGGCCGCCGGGGGCGAGGCAATGCCAAGTCATCATCCCGACCGCTTGGGGCATTAACAACCGCCTCCCTCACCCAAGATTGCGGGGCCTACCGCTTGGGTTAGCTAATCCCTCACGGGGTCCAGGGACGGAATGACTTGCTCGGCGTCCCCGCCATGGATGCAAGGTACTTTATGCATCGGGCCGGATGATGCTATCTACCCGCAATTCTAACTCGCCTCTAGCAAACAAAGAAGACAATTCCATAAAATCCAATACGTGCTCAAAAAGAATACAACGAGCCTAGCATGATACTACGAAGCAAAGAATGAATCTGAGCATGCGAGAAAGGAACAACCTAGCATGGATTAACATGAGAATTAACCAGAAAGTCATGCTAATCGGGAATTCAGATTAGAGCACTTATCACCAAACATGTCAATAAACACAAACAAGCATACAATCAAGAATCGCATAATATATCGCAGGGTCCACACAACTCCGGTGAAGAAATCCTTACACGGCCTAAGACCTCTAAACACAAGAAACCTAAGCTGCGATCGAACCAGCTAGCTAGCTAGCGAAACCTAACAAAAACAACAATAATTACAATCAAAAGGCCCAAATATAATAAAACAAACAAGGCTCAGCTCGGGAGCAACTCACGAGACACGCCTGACACGCGAACGGGCCATTTTGCTCGGGCTAGGCAAAGAATTGGGCGCGCAGGGTCGCAGACACACGGCGCTGGGCGCTGGCATGCGCTGGGCGCATTGGGCACGGCTGGCGACGCGGACACGCTACTGGCACGCCACGCGGCGAAGCGTCGTGCGGCAAGGGCGAGCTGCGAGGACACGGCGATCGGCTGCTGCACGCGAGCTGGGCGTCTGGCTCGGCCGATCCGGTGCGACGACGAGGCTAGGCGTGCGACGAGCGTCTGGCTCGGCCGTACTGGTGCGACGACGACGAGGTGGCCGGTGGAGAGCGCCTGACGACGGGATCGCTCGGGCAGGCGGTGGCGACGGCGAGCGAGCCGCTCCGCCGGATCTGGTGCGGCTCTCTGGTCGAGGCGATCATAGCGACAAGATGGCTTACCGGGAGGCAGCTCGGGCTGGGGGGTGCTCGGGGGAGAGAGAGAGAGAGAGAGAGAGAGAGAGAAAGAGAAGGAGAGAGAAAGTGAATTTGGGAAAAAAAAAAAAAGAAAAGAAAAATGGATTTGGAAAAGAAAAGGAAAATGGGAAATAAAAGGAAAAAAATAAGGATTTTATCCAAAAACCATCCTTATCCACTTTTATCCTTAAAAAATCCCATTTCCCGGCTTCCTCCTCCGAGACCCGACCGAAGAAATCTTTTCCAATCAATAAAACTCACTAAACCAACTCCCAAATCAACACCAAGGGCCCGGGCTCGAATCCCAAAGGAAGCACACAACCAACCATCACTATGCAAAAATCCCAAATCACAACCGAGCATCCAACCGACTAACCCAAACACCACGGGACTCGCGGCCACCAACAAACAAGCCTCGAAAAAGGCAGGAGCTACCTCGAAGCCCTGAAAATCCACAAATCCTACCCAGGGAGCAAAAGACCAAAATGCCCCTAAGGGTCCAAACAGCTCTAACGGCCCAACTGAACCACTGAATCTGAACCGGAAGCTCCTCGAGAGCCGGGATAGAAAACTGGGCCGTTACAATACTCCCTCCTTAGAAGACTTTCGTCCTCGAAAGTCCTAAGACGAAACAGCTCCAGGAAAACTCCACTGATCCAGCCAACGGAACTTCTCGGCCAACAACACTAGCCCTCTTCGAGAACCAAAACTCTCTTGGGTTCTCAAAGGCTCAAGGCCACAATACCATCCAGACTGCCAAACACTGAACTCCGAAGGAAAACAAATGCAAAAATCCTGACGGCAAACCACGTCCTCAACTCGCACCAACTCTCAAACGGTGCTACTCACAAAGAAACTCGGGATCGCCACAAGCTCAAATTCTACACCACGCACTAGCAAAACTCCTCTGGAAGCTCACAGCTGTTAACAAACAGCCTCAACCCGACAACAAGCTGGCCAACAACTGAACCTCCTAGGTTCCAGAAAACCAAACGGCCTACTCTTACTTCACAAGATCCAAACGAATCACCAACTGGCGATTGATCCAAAAAGGCAAACTTCTCCAACTAGAACACGACCACAACGCTTAAGCAACCATCTTAAGGAGAAAACGCCGAACCAAAGGCAAGGGGCACCATCCTGGTACTCCAGGCGGCTAACAACACTCACACCAGCTGAAACTTCAGCTACGGCCACCTCTAAAAGACAAGGGCCAAGCACAGGCTCCACTCGGCCAAACGCAAACTTTTCGGAGCAAACCTACTAGCAACTGGCCAAAGAGAACACCGCCAGGCAAGGAACAACCAACATTCCTCTCAAGGAAAACTCGGGAAGCAAGGACTAAACCATCACGCAGCTATCTGCGACACAACACCTTGAGGAAAACAGCTCAACAGCTTACCAACCAAGCCACGGCACCTCTGTGCCAACTCACTCAAACGCGGCTCTGCTAACGCCAACAGCGAACGCACAACAACTAGGAACAAAGCCAGAGAAGGGCTTGCTCAGCGGAACTCAACCGAAACTTATAACGAGCAACGCTCGCCTCCAAGCTACTACTCAACCCTTAAAAAAAAATCCAACTGGCTACTTAAAGGACTTCTGCTTTAAGCTTAGGCCTAACTCAACTTCCAACCAGAAGCTTCACTCCCGAAACCTCACAAGGAAAATGGATGACGACAACCTCTAAGCTTACGGATCTTGAGCCACACGAATCCGCAAGACTACCTCGGAAGCTAACACTCGAGGCTGGCATCCATGGAGCAACTCAACCACCACAGAGGCTAGGTGGAAAAAGGAAATCTTCAATCCCCAAAGAACCAACAACTTGCCAGAACAACTCAACTCTTACAGGCTGGCCTCCGCCCTTGCGGGAACAAACAACTCTTGCTGCTAACAACACAAAGCAGGGACCCTCTCGCTGGGCTGACCGCTGCGCTACTCTGATCAACTACACAACTCAGGAGCTAAGCTGACTCCTGCCAAACGGGAAACGACTTCCCCAGCAAGCAAACTCCAGAAGGGCAGCGAACTCACACACGCTCGCTGACTATCTCAAACCCAAGGCAACAGCAACCAACTCTCTTGGAAGTAACACCTAAGGGAAAACTCAACCAATCGGACCACCAATCCGAAACTAACAATACTTACTCAACTGCCGAGGGAGGGGTCAACTCCCAAAACTAACTGACTAGGAACAAGGCCTCAGGGCAACGCCCTCCAGCTAGAACCGAACTAGCTCTCGAAACAACAAAAAGAACCAATTCTTGGCCAAACACTCACAAGAGGCAGAACCACCATTACTGCAGCCTCTAGAACACCATCCAAGAATCTGCTTAACTGGACAAACGACTACTTCCAAGTAGCCAACAAACTAATCCCTCTTGCTAGCACCACTACCATCAATTTCCAAGACCAAGGGAGTAACCTGACAACTCCCCGAAGGAAACGGCTCTTACAAGCAGACAACCAAAGGACAGAGAGCTCCACATACGCTCACTGTCTTGCTCCACTAGAGCAACAACATCTAATCTCACGGGGCAACAACAGGGGCCCATCTCAGACTGAACCTCCAAAAGCCAAACGGGGCAACTCAACATCCTGTAAACAGGAAAACAACCAACAGGGCACAAACCACTTGCCCCACGAGCAAAACTAATCTCTAGCAACTCCAATCCGCACCTTGGTCGACACCAAGCATCAACTTGCCACCACACCGGAACCAATTCGGACTTTACTCCAAACAAACACTAGCCTGCTAGTCTACCAAGACTGCTAGCAACACAACCGAGGCTACAAACTACACGCCTCCAGCTGGCCAACTAAACTCACTACCTGGGCCTGATTGAGCTCTAGAGAGGCTCTCCACAACCTAGGGTTCTCCGACAACCCTCGACACACACACTGCCGGCATACGATCTAACAAACAACTGCCTGAACAAACAACTCCAATTTCCAGCATCACAACCATGCTGGCCAACTCCAACTCCTTGGGAACCAAGAGGACCCGAAACGCTACAGAATGCGTCATCCTCCTACTCAAGGCATCGACCACAACATAACTTCTACCCAAGGAAAGATCCAAACAACTCTCTTAGCCATGACGATCAGAAACCATGCGGCTTAGCTACCACCGCTCTTGTTCAGTTTCCAACTGAACTCCAACCAGCGATCAACAAGAAGATCCGCCAACCAAGCTTAGGTCCAACTTAACAAATCTTGCCTAAGCAACAACTTGATACCACGAGCACGGTATCCTTACCACCTCAACCAAAGCCTTACAACATCCACCTGGAATCCAACTTCTCTAGGAACTGAGCACTAGATCTCCAAAGCAAACCCTACATGGATCTGAAACTCTCGCCACAGAACGAACCACACAAAACACACTTGTGTGCACAACTCCCAACCTTCTTTTAGAGATCCAGGACTAACAAGCGCTTTTCCAAAAAGCAACGCTAACTCCTGGCAACGATACAAACAATCCAAGGAACACCAAAAGTTCCATCTCCACACGATACTCGAAGCTGAGGCAACCTTGCTCTACCAAAGCATAACAATGCCAAACCGAACTTACTTTATACCAAGCCTCTACCAAGGGTGCTTACCCCTAAGGCATCCAAAACCTCTCACAAGGCATCAGCTCATCTCGCCTCATAGGCATCCAACTCACCTCATAGGCATCCAACTCATGGTCCTTCTGTTGGACCAAACTCGCATCTATGATGCTCAACTCTCCTCAGATTAAGGCACTCGAAGGTAGTTGACCGCACTACCAACCACAAAGAAATCTCTTGGCCTTAACACAAGCGCGAGACTCACGCGCACTAACACTTACCAACTGCCAACCTGCTGACTTACTCAACCTCCAGTAACACTGGGAAAAGGCTCCGGCTCCTCTCGAGCATCCTCACGCTTGTAGTCCATCGACTACCGCTGAACTAGCCCTCTGGCACGACCTAAATAGGTGCCACTGCCATAAACGGATCCAACGCTAAAGGAGTGCGCTGAACTCCGGACGGCATAGAACCATCTGCTATGCCCAAGCCAAACTCAAGCCTCAACCAGACTTAGTGCCAAAGCGGCACACCAACCAATGCACCTCAAATGCCACCACTACCAAAACCACATCTTACTACCAATGGGGCCAATAAGGTCACAACCTCAAGTGACACGAACTCTGGCTAAGCATACAAGGGCTCCACTAAAAAACCATGCCTATGGCATCTCATCAAACCGAAGGCTCACAGCCTACACTAGCATCTCCTCATGATGCTCAACAAAGCTCTGGCCGACTCTCTCAACATGCAGCAGCTAGCTCCACTCTAAGAGCTCACCAAAAGAAGAGTGCTCAACTCTACCAAACATCTGAGGAAAACACCAACGGATCCAATCCGAAGGGAACACTGCTCGCTGCACCCTTAACTACTGTGGTTTCGCCATCGGCAAAACAACAACACTTTAAAGGAGCACAAAAATGCCACAACAATCTCCTCGAAGGCTGCCAACTCTGCAGCTACTCACTGGGCAACCAAATAATCTAACAAGGCTCAAGATCAACACTTGAGCTGCCCAGGCTGGTCCACACGGGGACCTGCTCCACAAACATCCACATAAGCACAGCCATAGCTAACTCCTCTCTTGGAGTGGCACTCCAAGGCAAAGCACCTCCACCCTCTCACTAGGGGAAAACCAACAACTGGGCCACAATTGGCCTACGGGAGTCCAAGCTCTGCCTCCCACGGGGATGATGTCCCAGGGCATCCGAATCAATCTGGATACCTCAACAAGCCACAAAATACATCACACACTGCGGGAAGTTGGCATGATGGCGCTCTAAACCCAAACCAACAACGAGTCAGAACCTGCTCGCCTCCGCTCCACAACACTACACAAGGCATACACAAGATGACAAGTATTGTAAATTCTTAACCCTTTTTCAACAACAAATAGTAAACTTAGGCGTGCTGATGACTAGCTCAGAGGCCGATGATCATGGAAAAACGACCTACAACAAAAAGGTCGGTCTACTGTAATCTATAACTCGAGCTCGATACCAAGCAGAACGACCCGACCCGAATGGGGTTCTAAATAGGCCATTACCTCAATGCATGCATACAAATCTGCAGAAAATTTGCAAGGTGGTGTTTGGATTCTAAGTAAAAACTAAAACATGAAAACATCCATTTAAAAATCAACATAAATTCCTGAAACCTGTCCCTGTTTCCAAGCACCTGTTCCAAGACAAATACATTTCCAAAACATACTCTGATCAGAGATTTATTTAAAACATAGAAACTTTACAACAATGCTAGAATCCAGAAATACATTCAGAAAACACCCTAGGGCTCCGTGCCAAACTACATGCATTCAGAGGACATTTAAATCATAAACATAAACATAAGACTCAGAGTTGAACAACGGGTTCCATGATCACAGCTTCTCCTCCAGCCATCCTGCCTCGCGCCATAGTTTCCTGAAAGATAAGTAAGGGTGAGTAACGAATTACTCAGTAAGAATCCCCAACCGGGGTACAATACGATATACATGGTCATCTCGAGAAAGATATGCAAGCTACGAATATAAACACAGATAGAGCACATAGCTTAGCCCACACTTGGGCCTCGGATGCCAACTCAGGGTCTTAGTCCGGAAATAACTCACCACACAACACATCACACAAGTTGCCCTATACGAGAAACAAGTCTCGGCCTCGGCCACTGTCTACATCGTCGACGAAAGGTACACTGCTCACAATCCCGAGGAGCTCTCCATCGTGTACCAGTAATGAGCGTAAGCATGCACCGCGTGCTCTCTGCGACCCATGGGGTTGCTGCGGTTGCGAGGCAAAGCCGCCCATGTCCAGTCACCACGCCTAACTAATTCTTTGGATCGGTGTCACTGACATAGGGGTGTGAGACTTGGACACGTAAACTATGTCAGCCCGAACCACCGCACCTGGGGCCAAGGAACGGTCGTGGTAGGTTTACACCAGGAAGTCGTCCTTGCCTTAACAGTGGCAATCGTGGCTCTTGCCAAACATGCCGAGGACATGCCGGCCGCCGGGGCGAGGCAATGCCAAGTCATCATCCCGACCGTTGGGGCATTAACAACCGCCTCCCTCACCCAAGATTGCGGGGCCTACCGCTTGGGTTAGCTAATCCCTCACGGGGTCCAGGGACGGAATGACTTGCTCGACGTCCCTGCCATGGATGCAAGGTACTTTATGCATCAGGCCCGGATGATGCTATCTACCTGCAAGTCTAACCTGCCCTAGCAAACAGCAAGACAATTCCATAAAATCCAATACGTGCTCAAAAAGAATACAACGAGCCTAGCATGATACTACGAAGCAAAGAACAGATACGAGCATGCCAGAAAGGAACAACCTAGCATGGATTAACATGAGAATTAACCAGGAAAGTCATGCTAATCGGAATTCAGATTAGAGCACTTATCACCAAACATGTCAATAAACACAAACAAGCATACAATCAGCAATCGCATAATATATCGCAGGGTCCACACAACTCCGGTAAGAAATCCTTACCTGGCCGGAAGACCTCTAAACACAGGAAACCTAAGCTGCGATCGAACCAGAGCTAGCTAGCGAGAACCTAACAAAAACAACAATAATTACAATAAAAAAGGCCCAAATATAATAAAACAAACAAGGCTCAGCTCGGGAGCAACTCACGAGGCACGGCTGACACGCGAACGGGCCGGCTGCTCGGGCTAGGCAGCAGCTGGGCGCAAGCTGGGAGCGCAGGGGCTGCAGACACGGCGGGCGCTGGCGCTACACGCGCTGGGGGCACGGCCGGCGACGCGACACGCTACTGGCACGCCACGGGCGAAGCTTGCGGCGGCGAAGCGAAGCTGCGCGACACACGGCGATCGGCTGCTGCGCGTGAGCTGGGCGTCTGGCTTGGCCGATCCGGTGCGACGACGAGGCTAGGCGTGCGACGAGCGTCTGGCTCGGCCTAACTAGTGCTACGACGACGAGGCTGGCCGGCTGGAGCGCGCGACAGGGACTGCTCGGGCAGCTGGGCGACGGGCGAGTGAGCTGCTCCTCGGCCGGATCTGGTGCATTGCGCTTTGGTTGGCGATCATACGACAAGATGGCTTACTGGGAGGCAAATGAGCTGGGTGCTTTGGGAGAGAGAGAGAGAGAGAGAGAGAGAGAGAGAGAGAGAGAGAGAGAGAAGAGAAGGAGAGAGAAAGTGAATTTGGGGAAAAAAAAAAGAAAAGAAAAATGGATTTGGAAAAAAAAAGGAAAATGGGAAATAAAAGGAAAAAAATACAGATTTTATCCAAAAACCATCCTTATCCACTTTTATCCTTAAAAAATCCCTTTCCCGGCTTCCTCCTCCGAGACCCGACCGAAGCAATCTTTTCCAATCAATAAAACTCACTAAACCAACTCCCAAATCAACACCAAGGGCCCGGGCTCGAATCCCAAAGGAAGCACACAACCAAACATCACTATGCAAAAATCCCAAATCACAACCGAGCATCCAACCGACTAACCCAAACACCACGGGACTCGCGGCCACCAACAAACAAGCCTCGACAAAGGCAAGAGCTACCTCGAAGCCCTGAAAATCCACAAATCCTACCCAGGGAGCAAAAGACCAAAATGCCCCTAAGGGTCCAAATGTACTCTAACGGCCCAACCAACCACATTGAATCCAATCGAAGCTCCTCGAGCGGGATAGAAAATCGGGCGTTACGATACATCTGATATACATGGTCATCTTGATGAGCGTATGCAAGCTATGAGTATAAACACAGAATAGAGCACATAGCTTAGCCCACACTTGGGCCTCGGATGCCAAACTAGGGTCTTAGTCCGGAAATAATATCACCACACAAGTCACCCTATACGAGAAACAAGTCCCGGCCTCGGCTGTCTCATCGTCGGACGAAAAGGTACACTCGACTCAAGATCTGAGGAGCTCTCCGGTCGTGCGCCGTAATGAGCATAAGCATGCACCGCGTGCTACTACGACTATGGGGGTTGCTGGTCCGAGGCAAGCTGCCCATGTCCATCCACCACGCCTAACTAAATCTTTGGATCGGTGTCACCGACATAGGGGTGTGAGACACGACACGTAAACTATGTCGGCTGAACCACCGCACTGAGGCTAAGGAAGCGGGTCGTGGTAGGCTTACAACAGAAGCCGCCTTTACCTTAACAGTGGCAATCGGGGGCTACGGCCGAACACGCCGAGGACGTGCGATCGCCGGGGCGAGGCAATGCCAAGTCATCATCCCGACCGTTGGGGCATTTAACGATCCGCCACCCTCACCCAAGATTGCGGGGCGGCCGTTAGGGTTAGCTATTCCCCTAACGGGATCGGTGAGCTCCATCTCATACGTCCACGCTGTCGTGGATGCAAGGTTCGTTATGCACCGGCCGGATGATGCTATCTACCGCCACTCTAACTTTGCCTTAGAAATCAGCAAACAATTCAAGAAAATCCAATACGTGCTCAATAAGAATACAACGAACCTAGCATGATACTACGAAGCAAGGAATGATACGAGCATGCTAGAAAGGGACAACCTAGCATGGATTAACATGAGAATTAGTCGGAAAAACATGCTAATCGGGAATTCGAAATTGAGTACCTAGCTATACATGTCAATAAACACAAACAAGCAATCAATCAAAGAATCGCATAATATATCGCAGGTCCACACAACTCCGTAAGAAATCCTTACCTTGGTCGGAGACGATTGACACCAAAACCTAAGCGGCGAACGAACCTGAACTAGCTACCGAGAACCTATCAATCACAATAAAAATCACACAATAGGCCTAAATATAATAAAATAAACGAGGCTCAGCTCGGGAGCAACTCACGAGGCGCGATTTAACGCATTTAACGGGCGATTACGAACAGGCAAAGCAACGGGTCGGCTGGGCACGCTGAGGCGCAGAAATGGGCGTGCTGGGCGAGCTGGGTGTGCTTGGCTGGGCGCGACGAAGCGCGACGGATCTTTGGCGATGCGAGGCGCGCGCGAGGCGCGCGGGAGAGCGCACGGCGGTGGGACGGCGGCGCGAGCTCGGTGGTTGGGTGCCTTCCTGCACCCGAGCTCGGCGACAGGAGCTCTGTTTCTGCGCGCGAACAGGGGCGAAGGGGAAACTCGAATTTGAGCGATCCGAGGGGATTTGACGAGCGATTCTTTGATGGCGAACTCCCCTACACTAGCTGCACAAAACCCATACCTCAAATTACCTCGACTCGGCCGGAAATGGCGAAGCCCGAAACAGGGGAGAAGAACTCGAATTTTGTAGGAGAAGAAGAAGAAGAAGAAGTACCTGCTGCTCGGGGTGAGATCGACTTCAAATTTGGGAGAGAAGCTCGGCTGAATCGAGGATGGGGAGGGAGAAAACGCGAGAGGGAGCTCAGGTCGGTCGAGGAAGAAAAGAGAAGGAAGAAGAAGGAATCAGGGAAGAAGCCTCGGGCGGCCTGGTTTTAAACCCGAAGGCACGAAACAAGGGATATGTATTAGATCGCGCGTTTAGATTAACAAACGCGCCCAGTGGCTCGGCTGGCAGCGCCCCCTGCCTAGCATGCAGCACGTCCTTGGCTCAAATCTCACTCGACGCGCTATTTAATTCCCTATTTATTTTTACCTTTTTCCAAGCCCAAATGTCTTCACCAAAATTCCCGATCCTATTCAAATCGACTCATAATTTTTCCGGCAATTTACAATTTTATAACCGGCCCTGTCGGCCCGACCCAAAATTACCAAAATGCCCCTAGGCCTCTCGGGAAGACCGGGATGAAATTTCCAGGCCGTTACAATATTCCCCCCTTATAAGACTTTCGTCCTCGAAAGTCACTTAAGATTGGAACAGCTCGGGATACTGCAATCTCATCTCATCCTCCCGCTCCCAAGTGGCTTCCTCTGAACTCTGACTCCTCCACTGAACTTTTACCAACCGGATTTCACGATTACGCAGTGTCTTTGTCTCAAAAGCAAGAATCCCCACTGGCTTCTCCTCGAAGCTCAAATCCTCATTCAGCTGCAAAGGCTCAAAATCAACAATGTGCGACGGGTCCGGCACGCACTGTCTCAACATCGAAACATGAAAAACACTGTGCACTGCTGACAATGACGGAGGCAGGGCTAACCGATAAGCAACCTTGCCAATCCTCTCCAGAATCTCAAACGGACCAACAAAACGGGGACTCAGCTTTCCACGCTTGCCAAACCTCACAACACCTCGCATCGGTGCGACCTTTAGGAATACATGCTGACCAACTTCAAACTCCAAATCCCGACGCCGAACATCGGCGTAACTCTTCTGTCTGCTCTGAGCTGTCAACATACGAGCTCTGATCTTCTGCACGACACCATTAGTCAACTGCAGCAACTCGGGACCCAGAACCTGCCTGTCACCAACCTCTTCCCAAAACACAGGAGATCGGCAACGCTTACCATACAAAGCCTCAAATGGAGCCATCTGAATCGTCGATCGATAGTTTGTGTTGCTGAAAACTCCATCGATCTCGGTCTGGGTCCCAATGCCGGAAATCCAACACACAAGCCCTCAACATATCCTCGAGAATCGATTCACCCTCTCGATCGCTCCATCGGCCGAGAGGGTGAAAAGTCATGTCTTTGAATCGCACTCAGTGCCTAAACCCTTCTGGAGCGCTCTCCAGAAACGAGAAGTGAACCTCGAATCACGGTCAGACACAATCCTCGCAGGCACACCGTGATAGCGAACAATATGCTCCAAAAACAACTGCGCCCACTGTTCCACGGTATATGTGTCTCTACCGGGAACGAAGTGTGCGCTCTTAGTCAATCGATCGACTATCACCCAAATCTGAGTGAACTTCCTTGGAGTCCTCGGCAAACCCGAAATAAAGTCCATGGAGATCTCTTCCCATTTCCACTGAGGTACACTCAGCGGCTGCAATAAATCGGCTGGTCTCTGCCTGGGTGCCTTCACTTGGTGACAAGTGAGACATCGACTGACAAACTCCGCAACATCTCTTTTCATACCCATCCACCAGAATGTCTCGCTTAAGATCTCGATACATCTTGGTACCCCGGTGCCAAGCAAGCGGAGAATGTGGGCCTCTCGAGAGCAACTCATGCGCGCAATCTGCGGCATCATCGGAACACACAACCGCCGGCCTCTGTCACGTCATTCACCGTCTCGTGAATACACAAAGTCAAAATCTCCATCGGCACTAACTCACAAAATAATCTCTTAAGTGCGGGGGTCACTCACCGACTATCAATAATCCGTTGTCTAATCGATGGTTTGGATCATCAATCGAGCTACTCCGCAAATAACCTCACCCATCAACACTACAATCTCACCCGCTCGAACTCTCTCTAATGTCTGGCTGGAACTCAACAACACCGCGGAGTGCGACGTCTTCCTACTCAGAGCATCGGCCACAACATTGGCTTTACCCGGATGGTACAGAATCTCGCAGTCATAATCTTTCACTAACTCTAACCATCTCATCTGCCTCATATTCAGCTCCTTCTGAGTAAACAGATACTTGAGGCTCGTGATCGGTAAACTTACTGGATCCGCTCACCATACGGTAATGCCTCCAAATCTTGATTGCAAACACCACTGCTGCCAACTCCATATCATGAGTCGGATAGCTCTACTCATATGGCTTTAGCTGACGGGAAGCATAAGCAATGACCTTCCCATGCTGCATCAACACACAACCCAACCCGAACTTGGAAGCATCGGCTGTAAACCACGAAACCACTGTCCCCTCCGGATCGCCAACACTCGTGCTGAAGTCAAATCGCGCTTGAGCACAGCAAAGCTCTCATCACACTTACCGTCCCAAACAAACTCGACACCCTTCCTCGTCGGGCGAGTGAGGGGCGAGGCTATGGCGGAAAAATCCTTAACAAACCGGCGGCAAAGAAATCGCCAAACCCGAGAAAGAAACGGCTCCTACGAGCGGACAAACAAGGACGAGAGCTCCACATACACTCACTGTCTTGCTCCACTAAAGCAACAATCAAAATCTCACGGGGTAGCAACAGGGGTCCACCACGAACTGAACCTCCAAATACCAACGGGGAAACTCTCAACTTTCTTGGAAACAGGAAGACAACCAACAGGGAACGAACCATTTGCCCCACGAGCAAAACTGACTTCTAGCAATCCCGATCCACACCTTGGTCAACACCAAGCATCAACTTGTCACCATACCGGAACCAATCCGGACTCTACTCCAAACAAATATTAACTTGTTAGGCTACCAAGACTGCCAGCAATTCCCCCGAGGCTACGAACTACACGGCTCCAGCTTGCCAACTGCAACTCACTACTTGGCCTGACTGAGCTCTAGAGAGGCTCTCCACAACCTAGGATTCTTCGACAACCCTTGACATCTACTGCCAACTAACGGCCTACAACCAACTGCCTGAACAACAACAACTCCTTTTTTTTCTAGCAACACAACCATGCTGGTCAACTCCAACTCCTTGGAAACCAAGAGGACCCGAAACGCTACCGAATGCGTCATCCTCCTACTCAGACATCAATCACAACATAACTTCTACCCAAGGAAGGATTCGAACAACTCTCTCAGTCATGACGATCAACAAGAAGATCCGCCAACCAAGCTTAGGTCCACTTAACAAATCTTACCTAAGCAACATCCTGGTACCATGAGCATGGTATCCTTACCACCTCACTAAAGCCTTACAACATCCACCTGGAGTCCCACTTTTCCAAGGACTGAGCACCAGATCCCCAAAGCAAACCCTACATGGATCTGAAACTCTCGCCACAGAACGAACCACACAAAACACACTTGTGTGCACAACTCCCAACCTTCATTTAGCGATCCAAGACTAACAAATGCTTTTCCCAAAAGCCACACTAGCTCCTGGCAGAGATACAAGCAATCAACGGAACACCCAAAGTTCCATCTCCACACGATGCTTGAAGCTGTGGCAGCCTTGCTCTACCAAAGCATAACCATGCCAAACCAAACTTACTTTATACCAAGCCTCTACCAAGGGTGCTTACCCATAAGGCATCCAACTCCTCTCGCCAGGCATCCTACTCACCTCATAGGCATCCAACTCATGGTCCCTCAGCTGGACCTAACTTGCTTCTACGATGCTCAACTCTCCTGAGATTTAGGCACTCGAAGGTAGTTGACCGCACTACCAACCACAAAGATCTCTTGACCTTAACACTAGCGTGAGATGCACGCGCACTAACACTTACCAACCGTCAACCTACTTGACTTACTCAACCTCCAGTAACACTGGGAAAAGGCTCCGGCTCCTCTCGAACATCCTTTCGCTTGAAATATTTCGATTACCACTGAACTAGCCCTTTTTGCACGACCTCCACAGGTGCAACTACCATAAACGTATCCAAGGCTAAAGGAGTACGCTGAACTCCGGACGGCATAGAACCATCTGCTATGCCCATGCCAAACTCAGGCCTGAACCAGACTTAGTGCCAAAGCGGCACACCAACCAATGCACCTCAAGTGCCACTACTACCAAATCCACATCTTACTACAAACGGGGCCAACAAGGTCACAACCTCAAGTGACACGAACTCTGGCTCGGCATACAAGGGCTCAACTCCAACAACCATGCCTAAGGCATCTCATCAAGCTGAAGGCTCACAGCCTACTCTTGCATCCCCACATGATGCTCAACAAACTCTGGCCGGCTCTCTAAACATGCAGCAACTAGCCCTACTCTAGGGGCTTACCAAAAGATGAGTGTTCAACTCTATCGAGCAACTGAGGAAACCACCAACGGATCCAGTCCGTAGAGAACACTGCTTGCTGCACCCTTAACTACAGGGTTCCGGCTCACTAGCTGCAAACAACAACACTTCACAGAAGCACAAAGATGCCTCATCAACCTCCTCGAGGCTACCAACTTTGTAACCACCCTCTGGGCAACCAAATGATCTAACAAGGCTCAAGATCAGCACTTGAGCTACCTAGGCTAGTCCACACGGGGACCTGCTCCACAAACATCCACATCAGCACAATCATAGCTAACTCTTCCCTTGGAGTAGCACTCCCAGGCAATACACCTCCACCCTCTCACTAGGGGAAAACCAACAACTGGGCCACAAGTGGCCTACAGGAGTCTAACCTCTGCCTTCCTCTGGAACGATGTTCCAGGGGCATCCGAATCTACCTGGATACCTCAACAAGCCACAACATACATCACACACTGCGGGAAGTTGGCATGATGGCGCTTTGAACCCAAACCAATAACGAGTCAGAACCTGCTCGTCTCCGCTCCACAACACTACACAAGGCATACACTAGATGACAGGTATTGTAAATTCTTAACCCTTTTTCTCAACAACAAATTGTAAACTTAGGCGTACCTCATGACTGTCGGAGTGCTACTGATCATGGGAAAACGACCTACATCAACAGGTCAAACTACAGAATTTATGACTCTAGGCTCTGATACCAACTGTAAGGGATCGACCCGAATGGGGCACTAAATGGGCCCTTACCCCAATGCATGCATTCAAAGTAAAGGACATTAAACAGACATGATTTCGGATTCCAATTAAAAACAAAAACATTCAAAATAACCCCTTTAAAAACTAGACAATTTCTCTGGAACCTGTCCCTGTTTCCAAGCACCTGTTCCAAGATAAATACATTTCCAAAGTTTACTCTGATCAGAGATTCACCAAAAACCATTCAAAACTTGTTCAGATACAAAATGCTGGAATCCACAAATATTTACAAAACATCCTAGGGCTCCGTGCTCGGCTACATGCATTCAGGGGAAAACAAAACATAAAGAGTCATAATACAAAAATCAGAGTTGGAAGACTGGGCCCCATGATCACAGCTCCTCCTTCAGCCATTCTGTCTCGCAACTCGGTTACCTGTGGAAAAATCACAATAATAAGAGTGAGTAACGAATTACTCAGTAAGAATCCCCAACCGGGGTACAATACGATATACATGGTCATCTTGATGAGCGTATGCAAGCTATGAGTATAAACACAGAATAGAGCACATAGCTTACCCCACACTTTGGCCTCGGATGCCAAACTAGGGTCTTAGTCCGGAAATAATATCACCACACAAGTCACCCTATACGAGAAACAAGTCCCGGCCTCAGCCTGTCTACTGTCGACGAAAGGTACACTGGCTCAAGATCCCGAGGAGCTCTCCGATCGGCGTTTGTAATGAGCATAAGCATGCACCGCGTGCTCACTGCACTATGGGGGTTCTTTGGAGTGCGAGGCAAGCCGCCCATGTCCGATCACCACCACGCCTAACTAAATCTTTGGATCGGTGTCACCGACATAGGGGTGTGAGACCTGGACACGTAAACTATGTCAGCCTGAACCACCGCACCTGAGGCTAAGGAAACGGGTCGTGGTAGGCTTACAACAGAAGCGCCCTTACCTTAACAGTGGCAATCGGGGGGCTACGGACGAACACGCGAGGACGTGCCGATCGCCGGCGAGGCAATGCCAAGTCATCATCCCGACCGTTGGGGCATTTAACGATCGCCACCCTCACCCAAGATTGCGGGCCAAGCGATTAGGGTTAGCTATTCCCCTAACGGGATCGGGCGAGCTCCATCTCATACGTCCTCGCGTGGATGCAAGGTTCGTTATGCACCCGGCCGGATGATGCTATCTACCGCCACTCTAACTTTGCCTTAGCAATCAGCAAACAATTCAGTAAAATCCAATACGTGCTCAATAAGAATACAACGAGCCTAGCATGATACTACGAAGCAAGGAACAGATACGAGCATGCTAGAAAGGGACAACCTAGCATGGATTAACATGAGAATTAGTCAGGAAAAACATGCTAATCGGGAATTCAGAATTGAGTACCTAGCTATACATGTCAATAAACACAAACAAGCAATCAATCAGCAATCGCATAATATATCGCAGGGTCCACACAACTCCGGTAAGAAATCCTTACCTTGGTCAGGGACGATTGACACGAAAACCTAAGCGGCGAACGAACCCGAACTAGCTACCGAGAACCTATCAATCACAACAAAAATCACACAAAAATATAATAAAATAAACGAGGCTTAGCCCGGGAGCAACTCACGAGGCGCGACGAACCCACGAACGGGCCGATTGCACGAACGGGGCAGCAACGGGGCTGGCTGGGCGCGCTTGGGCGCAGAAATGGGCGTGTTGGGCGAGCTGGGTGTGCGCGCTGAGGCGCGGACGCGCGCGGACGGACGCTGGCGATGCATGGGCGCGAGGACGCGCGTGGGCGAGCGGCACGGCTTGGACGACGCGCGGCGAGGCTCGGTGGCTGGGCTGCTTCTGCGCAAGCGAGCTCGGCGACAGGAGCTCTGTTTCTGCGCGCGAACAGGGGCGAAGGGGAAACTCGAATTCGAGCGATCCGAGGGGATTCGACGAGCTATTCTTTGATGGCGAACTCCCCTACACTAGCTGCACAAAACCCATACCTCAAATTACCTCGACTCGGCCAGAAATGGCGAAGCCCGAAACAGGGGAGAAGAACTCGAATTTTGAAGGAGAAGAAGAAGAAGAAGAAGTACCTGCTGCTCGGGGTGAGATCGACTTCGAATTTGGGAGAGAAGATCGGCTGAATCGAGGATGGCGAGGGAGAAAACGCTAGAGGGAGCTCAGGTAGGTCGAGGAAGAAAAGAGAAGGAAGAAGAAGGAATCGGGGAAGAAGCCTCGGGCGGCCTGACTTTAAACCCGAAGGCACGAAACAAGGGATATGTATTAGATCGCGCGTTTAGATTAACAAACGTGCCCAGTGGCTCGGCTGGCAGCGCCCCCTGCCTAGCATGCAGCACGTCCTTTGCTCGAATCTCACTCGACGCGCTATTTAATTCCCTATTTATTTTTACCTTTTTCCAAGCCCAAATGTCTTCACCAAAATTCCCGATCCTATTCAAATCGACTCATAATTTTTCCGACAATTTACAATTTCATAATCGGCCCTGTCGGCCGGACCCAAAATTACCAAAATGCCCCTGGGCCTCCCGGGAAGACCAGGATGAAATTTCCGGGCCGTTACACCTCGAAACCATATCTGACTGAAGCTCTAACTTCAGTTCTTTAGCTCTATCAAGAGCTATACTCGGATTTCTAATTTTCATACTAGAAGATTGACTAGTGATATCAGTTTCTGTAGCAGTATCTGGATCCGGCTGATCAAGCAAAACCGACTAATCATTAGGCATATCTGGCTGATCTGTAGCATGTTGATCTAATTCTCCACCTTGGTGCTGTAACTCATCTCTGTCTGAACTGAATTCCAGCTCCACCTGTTTATCAACACCGCTATTGTTCCCTACAACTGTGGACTGCACAATGGAGTTAAATATAGAATTCTCATAGAAAATAACATTTTGACTGAGAATAACTCTGTTATCAGAAGGAGACCATATTCGGTATCCCTTAACTCCAGTTCCATAACCTACAAAAACACCCTTCTTTGTTCTTGGCTCTAACTTGCCCTCACTAACATGGTAGTCAACATTACACCCAAAAACTTTTAATAAAGAGTAATCTGCAAGCTTACCAAACCATACCTCGTATGGTGTTTTACAGTCAATACCTGTATGAGGCCCACGGTTGATCAGGTAGCACGCTGTATTTATTGCTTCTACCCTAAATCTTCTAGCTAACCCAACATTTGAGAGCATGCATCTTTCCCTCTCCAGTAAAGTTCGGTTCATACGTTCTGCAACACCATTTTGTTGAGGCGTGTGCCTGATAGCATGATGCCGAACAATCCCTTCAGTTTTGCAGAATTCATCAAATTCAGAATTACATAATTCAAGACCGTTATCAGTTCGAAATATCTTGACCTTCTTTCCTGTTTGATTTTCCACCAGAACCTTCCACTGTCTGAAATTCTTGAAGGCTTCATTTTTGTGCTTCATCATTAAAATCCAAGTCATTCTTGAAAAATCGTCAATAATGGACAAAAAATACCTGCTACCTCCAACTGATTCAACTCGAGAAGGACCCTAACAGTCAGCGTGGACATAATTAAGTGTACCCTTGGTACAGTGGACTCCCTTTAGAAACTTGCTAAGGTGTTGTTTCCCAAATACACAGTGTTCACAAAACTTCAAATTCTGCACTTTGTGTCCACATAGAAGATCTCTCTTCGACAAAATCTGCATACCCCTTTCACTCATGTGACCAAGTCTCATGTACCATAACTTAGTCATGTCCTCTTTCTGAACTACAGCCGATGCCACTGCAGCAAACCCACTCAACGTGAACCTGCCAGAAAATACAGCGTTCCACGTTTTGTACCTTTCAGAACTACTTTTGAATCCTTGCAAACATACATGACTCTACCTTCACCTCTGAAACTGAAACCCTTGGTGTCAAGAGTACTGAGAGATATTAAACTCTTGGTCATTGATGGAACATGCCTGACATCATTCAAAATGTAGAATAACTCGTTGTGCGTTCGTATCCTGATTGAGCCAATCTCAACTACCTTGCAGACTGCACTGTTTGCCATTGACACATTGCCACCATCAATCTGCTCATATGTTGAAAACCACTCTCTGATCGAACACATGTGATATGAAGCACCTGAATCGAGGACCCACACACCTTTAGAGGAGGTGTGATCATTTGCAGCTAGGGTCGGATCTTCTTCTAAGCTGCCATCAACCACTGCTACGGCTGCTGAACCTTTCTTTTTATCAGGTTGGTAACTGTTACTGCCAGGACAATCATGCTTCCAATGTCCTTTCTTCTTGGAGTAACCACAAGTATCGTTTTCCCTGGAATTATACTTCTTTGAGCCTTTAGAATTTGGGGCAAATTCCTTTGGCTTTTTCTTTCCAGGCTTTTGAGCCCTGTTCCTTGTTGCAAACAGACCAGATGATCCACTTTCTGTTGTACCAGCGACCCTGTGGCGGTTCTCTCTAGTAAGTAAAGCATTCTTTACTTCATCTAAAGACAGTGTATTCTTGCCAGATATAAACGAGTCTACGAAAAACTCATACGACAGCGGCAACGACACCAACAGAATTAAAGTGGCATCTTCATCAAGTATCTTAATTTCGATATTACGCAGATCCATTAATATCGTATTTAGTTTATCAAGATGATCTTTCAGAAGCGTACCTTCGGACATACGGAGGTTGAATAGCCGTTGCTTCAAAAAACAACTTCTTGGTCAAAGATTTCGTCATATACAGACTCTCGAGATTCAACCACAAACCGGCAGCCTTAACTTGATTTGCGACTTCAGCGATGACATCGTCGGCAAGACAAAACATGATAGTTGAATGCACCTTTTCTTCTTAACTCATCAACTCCTCATCTTCGTCCAACTTCGCATCCTTACACTTGGCGGTAAGAGGCTTTCACAGACCCTGTTGCTTCAATAAGGCGCGTATCTTGATCTGCCATATACCGAAACTTCTCCCTCTGGTAAACTTCTCGACTTTCACGTTAATGCCAGACATCTCCGAAATCAATTATTGATAAATAACTAAGTGCAGAAAATCAAACCCTAGGCTCTGATACCAGATTGTTATTAAAACGACAATCAACAATCAATAACGAAGATAAAGAAATCGTAAAAGAGGAAGAAAAACAGAATTCACACACAAGGATTTACATGGTTCACCAACGTTTTTGCCACAGGGGCGTTGCCCCCGTACCCCCACTTGCTAACCGGGCAGCGAGACCCCCACTTGCCACAGGGGCGTTGCCCCCGCACCCCCACTTCAGTTTCTGTAGAGGTACAAATTATTAACTTCAACCTTTTTAACCCATTCTTTTAGAGTTTATGATTCTTTTGATCACATGGAGCTCAAACTACTAATGAGAAAATTATTTATGTTTCATCTACTTATAGGGATTAAGAGACTTCGTGGAAGTTTAGTTTTTGGAAAAAAATGAATTATTGTATAAAAATACTTTTATCCTCCATTAAAATTTCTAATTCAAAGAGTGCATTTATGATTCAAATCTTGACTAAGTTTTTTTAGGGCTTTATTCATAAATAGACTATATTTGCAAAATTTTGCAATAGACATCTTCAAAAATATTAGGAAACTTAGAATTTATTTTAATTCCTTATAAATTCATAAAATAATGAATGACAACAATACTCTTAATTTATTGGTTTTTCATTTGGGAAGAGAAATTTTAAAAAATGAAATTCACCTCACATTCCAAATTAGAAACTGCCAATTTATGGTACTTTAATTGTGGAAAACTATAAAGTGCCAATTTAGGTGCATTAATTATGGAGAACGAGAAATCACAAATTTATTGTTCATTAATTGCTGAACGAAAGTGGCGACAGTACATTGTTAGAGATAGAGGTGTCATTTACATACAGTATGGTTAGTAATGTACATGTTATTTGATTTCTGGTAATTTTGTTCATAAATAGACAGTATGAATTGTTGAACGTTCAATTTCGTTGAATGAAATAAGAACCCGTTTAATAACTACACAGTATTGAAATAACTTGGTATATACGGTACACCCATAACATATCATATAACATACAGTATTTTAAAACTTTATGTTTTTTTTAAAGTGTTTAATTTGCTGATATGGATACTTGTAGTGTGATTTAATATGTTTGCGACAACGAACAAGTAATTCTAAATGTACAAATTTTTTAATGTACAATACCATATAGTAAAACATTTGGAATTAACGTACGTAATTGTCAATTGATAGAGACTCATACTCTTAGAACAACTTCACACAAAATTACTATTCACAATAACATCAGTAATAAATACAAAGGTCTCATGCGTTACAAAATTGAAACTGAAAGTGTTCGACATAAAAAAAATAAAATCATCATTGGGTGAATGTGTTCCTCAATATTTATGCAACGATCTTCAACTACTTCATGATTATGGTACATCTTCATTTTTATCTCACTGACTACTATGTGCAATACGGATTGGGATGCTTGTTGAACCTATAAGGAAAAGTTGTATAGTATTACAAAAATGTCCAAACAATACTGTCCCAATAAGTCGCATAATATGCATGTATAAACAATACTATGTTGCAGAATAGAAATGTAATAGATATAATATGAGTACGAAAAATGTATTAGACATTAATAGAATGAATAATAGACCATAAATGTACCGTGTAAGCTATATAGTATGTAGAATGAAATAATGAACCTATAGAGTTTTGTGTAGTTTATACAATAATATAATAGTACATGACAAACTACACTATTAATGGTATTATACAAATGAAATGATTGATGAACCTATAAGGAGAACATGTACAATATAACTAACCTAAAAACACAGTACGAACATATGATATATACTCAATTATACAACTTTGCAATATAGTTTATCCAGTACGATACTGTATATTGAATATGTGGTAGTATAGTATATTATATATTACACAGTATCTTCCCATTTCAAAACAAGAGTATTCAAATACTAAAGACTACTATGTGCAATTAAAATTGAATGATTGATGAACTAATAAGGAGAAGATTTACATAACTAACATTAAAACGAAGTGTGGGCAATACAGTATTGAGAAATCTTAATATGACAGGATAGTGTGTTTAATAATTAGACAGTATTATAGATGTGACACACATTGTTGTAAAGATGATTTGAATACATTTCTAAACATGATTTGTGACGTTCCGAAAACTGAATGTAAATGGATTAAATGAAAAAAAAAATGACATAACAGGAATAAACATACCATAATCAACGATTTAAGATATATCGGATAACGATTATACTGGATTGAACAGGAACGTGCTAATGGTGATGAATGAGGAAGAAAAACGTAATAAAAAAAATTTGTGTAAAATGGAGATTAGTGAACAGAGGTGAATTAAATCGTCAAATTATATCGTCTGGTCGGACCTGAGTTGCCGACAACAATTTACGCGTTTGCAGGAAAGTGAAAAGAGAGAAGGAAAAAACACAGAAGAAATGAAAATGGAGGACTGAGAATAATGGAATGGAGATCGCACGATGTAAAAATGGAATGAAAAAAGAATGTAAATAATAATGAGAGATACATGTAAAAAGGAATAAAAATATTTTTACATTTAATGAGCTGACAATTAAATATGGTATTTTTTAAGTGATGGAAAGTTTTAAAAATGGAGGTTTAAATTCGAAAATTCTTTATTAAATGTGAATAAGGGCAAAACTGTAATAAAAAATAAATATAAATTTCCAAATTTAAAATAAAAATTAACTTTGCAAAAAAAAAAAACTTGGACACCTAAATTTGCAAATACTTTTCTAATATGGTCTACTTACTACAATTTCCCCCTTTTTTTTATTGAAAACTGTCATTTCTAATTCAAAGTTTTAGTATTACATTTTGTAGGTACTTTGTGAGGTGATCGTTTGCATCTACACTTATCTATAAGTTGCCAAAGTATTCTCAGTTCTTTTTTCTCGTCTTTATGAAATATTAATTGTAATTTAAAATTTTTATATATTGGTTACTTTGTATAAGAATTTATTTAAATTGTAATCAATGAAGTAAGTTTGACATTTATATGGATTGTGATATTATCTTAAAAATATATATACTTATTTCTAAGTTTAAATATTGTCATTTTTTAATTAACAGACTTGAATGTAATTAATTTGAAATAAATATAGGAATAAATAAATAGAATATATTTTATTTTATGATCTAAAAAATGTGATGTCAATTTTTCTATGACAATTTTAAACTATGACGAAATAGAAACAAAGACTATTACAAATGTCATGAAATGTAATTTTATAACAGTTTAGAATTTTATTTTATTCAGAAAAATGACTCTTTATGACATTTTAAAACTATCATGGTAACAAAAGTTAAAATTGCAAAAATAATATAATTTATGACAATTATAAAATGTCATAAATAAATATCACAAACCCTCATTAATTTCATGACAATTTTAAATTTTCATTAAAATTATTTATGACAATTTTGTAATTGTTATAAATTACGTTTTATGACATTGTTATTATATATCATAAAAGACTTATTATGAGAGGGGATACTATGACACCGTAGATATTTGAGCATAATTGTCATAATAAGTCAATTATGACAACTAAAAATTGTCCTAAAAAGCTAAAATTGTAATAGTTGTGAGAAAAATTTGATTCTTTTTTATATTTTATTTTATAGATTTTGTTGAATAAGATATTTTTTTTCTTGCAATGTTTGTCATTTTTTTTTTCAAAATTTAATTGTTGTTCGAAATTTAATTTTGGGACTCTTTAAAATCTCTAATTCCTCTCTTGGACATCAATCTCGGTTATCTCTCATTCTATTTCATAAAGAGTTAACCACCACTCAAATAAGGGGCTTATAAATCAAAAAGTGTTTAGAGTTCAAACCTTTTTTTTTTTTCGCTTTCTCTTTTATCTTATATTTTTGTAGAAACTCTACTTGTATTTTTTGTTTGTAATGAATATCTTCATCCATATCAAACTTTTTATAATCAATTTACATTCAAAATAATATTAAATTATTTTATATCTTAAGCTCTTAAGAAGTTTCAGAAAATAAAGAGTTCAAAATCGAAGAAAGATCTTCAGTTTAAATGTTACTATTTTGTAAGTTTCTTGAGTAATTTTCTAACTTCATTAAGTTTGGTTTTTATTCATTAATATTTTTCTATACTATAACTTCTTTTATTTAACCAATATTGAGTTTATTCCCAAACATTTTACCAACATTGATCAATGGTTAATGGTTTAAAGTAGTTTTGTGATTCGTAGTTAAAATTTTGGTATCGGTTTTGTTTAGGTATTGAGCAATGATTAGTATTGTAGCTTGAGGTAAACTCAAATTTTTACTTTATACTTTTTGTGCTTATCTTGTTGATTTATTAGTTGTTGTTATTAGAGTTTAATTGATGATGATTGATAAAAGATACCTTATTCTTTTTAAACTGTTTTGTCCTCATGTTCTTATTTCCTTCCATGTATAATTTCTTTTCTCCTTTTATTTTCAAGAAGCAAAGGGATTTAATATGGTTGGTCTTTCGCATGTTATGCTTCTTTGATCTTTCATGAAGTATAGCCACCAGTTTAAAAAGTTAATTAAGATAGGTCTTCAACAAACGTTCTTCGATGAGGTCGATAAACTCAATCTCAAGGCAATTAATGCTTTAGAATCATATAATGGTATGTTGACTTATGTTATCTTATGATTTTGTTTAAGAAATTTGTATTTGTGTTGTTGATTTTCTACAACTTATAGATATATTTGGATTTTTTTTAAAGTTGTTGATCTTGTAAATTTAACTTTATATAGGTTTTTCTAATAGGTTTCCTCTATATTTATTTTAGAAAGACCGAGGTCAACAAGATCGTGCTCAAAGTTCCTAAAATAGTGTAGAAAGTATTCTAAACCCAACATAAAACGCACAACTGTTATCAAATAATATGAGAGTCAAATAACGATTTCCAGATTAGAACACGCGACCTAGAGTTGTAATAAATTAACACACTAAACAAATGACCAACTGCATCATCAACCCATTCAATAAAAGGTATTCCTTTTTAGTTTCTTTGTTTACTTATCTTGATGTATCTTGTTTAGGTTCAATTATTTTATTTCTTTTTGCAAGAAAATTAATAATACATAAGAAGTAAGGTCGAGATAATTTGAGAAAAAATATATTCAATTGGAGAACATTTCTTAATTGATGGATTTTTCATTTAGAAATATATAGCCAAAATAAGATCCCAAATTTTTTTTTCCCATTACCTAAAATTTAGGATCCATATCCCCTATTGCACGATATATCATTAAGGCCTAAAAACTATAAACACAATTAATATTAAAATACTAAAATTAAATCAGAATTAATAAATTAATAGTCAACATTCTCTCTTAATTCAGATTTGGAATGATCTTCAAACAGTCCCTTAATTTAATGAGGGCGTTAATCTTCAATGACTTAAAAATATGTGCAATATTGCATAGAATTTTCCATTGCTTTTGTATAGCCAAAGCAATAATTAATCTTATAGTTTCCATTCTAGCTAAAGATTAAAAAATTTCTTCATAATCAAAGCCTTCTCTTTGGTTAAATCCCTTCGCCACCAACATTGCTTTTATTTTTGTCAATTTCACTATTTGCTTTCACTTTGATTTTATACATCTACTTCACATCAATTTCATTGTGTTCTTTTGGAAAATCAGTCAACTGTCATGTATTGTTTTTCTTAGTTGTCATCAATTCTTCGTTCTTACCCTTTTTCCATTTTGGATTTTTAATGACATCTTTAACTTCAATGGGTTTTGAATCTGCAAAAAAAGTAAAATTGACTGATTTTCCATCATTATTAACCTCATCATCAACATTAACCTCGCAATCTTGAAGATGCGCAGGTTGTCGCGCTCCCTTCTTGGCCTTTCTATACTATTTGCAATTGGAGCTGCAACTTCAAGTTAAACTGCAGGTGTTTCTTCATTGACTCTATCTTCTACATCTCCATCCTCATTCAAAACATAAATGTAACGCTTTGTTGAGTCTATGCCACCTGTTGTATTCAACCAGGAATTTGAATTTGGATTGTTGTTGGAACCAATATTATTTTGGTCACTATCTCCATGATTCTGGCGACCAGGACCTTTGTTGGAATAGCTATGACCACGCCCATGACCTCTGCCTCTGCCTCGTGAACTTGAACTACTAATTGAGGCTTGTGCTTAAGACCTGTTCAATTGGTTTTTCAATTTTAGTGTCATTCATCTGCTGCTCTAGCGCCCTTAGGGAACCAGACAATAACCTTACTGCCATTTTTGACAAGTCGTTGGCCTCTTCAAGTGCAGCAACAACATGTTCAAATCTGGGAGTTAAAGATCTGAAAATCTTCTCCACCTTTGTTTGCTCTGAATGTATTTCACCATTGGTCTTCATTTGGTATGTCAGGGCAAGAATCTTATATATTGATGTAGTCATCACCAGTTTCTGTTGTTTCCATATGAAGCAACTCATATTGGTGTCGTAGGGTTTGAAGACGCACTCTTTTGATCTTTTCATCACCTTTATAAGAGGTTGACAAAATGGTCCATACCTCATTTGAGGTTGTTGCTCCTTTGATTTTCTCAAATGTTTCATCATTCATACCTTGGTGGATGAAATACAACACCTTTTATCCTTATTCTTCTGTTCGTAATGTGCTACATGTTGCACATCAATTGCATTTTCAAGTAATGCAGAAACTCCATTTTCCACTATATCTCATAACTCATGTAATCGAACAGAACTTTCATCTATACAGACCACCGATTATAATTCTTCCCATCAAGAATAGGGACTGATAATTGGGTAGAATTATTCATTATAACAGAAAACTTGGCTCTGATACCACTTTGTACGAAAATTAATAATATAGAAGAAGTGAGGTTGAGATAATTTGAGACGAAGAGCTGTGCAGAAAAAATATATTCAATTAGAGAACATTTCTTAATTCATGGATTTTCCATTTAGGAATATATAGCCAAAATAAGATCCCAAAATAAATCGTCTCATTACCTAAAATTTAGAATCCATATCCCATTATTGCACAAATATATCATTGAGGCCTAAAATTTAGAAACACAATTAATATTAAAATACTGAAATTAAATCAGAATTAATAAATAAATTAATTAATATTCAAAACATTTTAAATGGAGAAAATATTTTTAAAGATTTATTTGTCACTCATGTCCACAGTTTACTTAGATCACAATTCTATTGCACAATTTCCAAGTGATTGTAGAAGTTTCATAAGTATGAATGTTTGTCTATTTTTAGGAACTTGACCATTGTATTTGTAAGAAATTTAGGTTTTGGAACAAACTGAGTAATTACTATTTGATATTAGTCATTGCTTCATTGCTATTTAATATGAATCATTGCCATTTGATATGAATGTTAAATATAATACGAATATTTTATTTCTCCATTCCAATTTTTAATTTAAAGTTTTATTATTACATTCTGTAGGTACTTTATTCAAAGTGATCGTCTGTATCTACAATTATCTGGCATATTAGAGTATTCATATTTTTTCTTAGCTTTATAAAACATTAATTGTAATTTACAAATTTTATATATAATTTACTTTGTATAAAAACATGTTAAGACTTTATTTGAATTGTAATCAATAAAATAAGTTTGAATCTATGTGATTTGTGACATTATTTTAGAAATGCTTAATAATCGACAATTTTTAATATTGTTACTTTTGAATTGATAGATTTAAATGTAATAAATATGAAATAAATATATAAACAAATAAATAGACTATTTGAAATTTTAAAGTTTTAAAAAGCCATGATATACCTTCTATGACAATTACAAACTATCAAGAAATAGACATCGCGACTATTATAACTGTCATCAAATATAAATAATGACAATTTATGATTTATTTTTATTTGCAAAAATAACCCTATTTCCTGACATTCTAAAACTATCATGGTAACAAGAAATAATATTTCAAAAATAACTTAATTTATGACAATTATAAAACGTAATAAATATAGATCTTTGCATTGATTCATGACAATTTTTAATTGTCATAATAGACCTATTGTAACACCCTAATTTTTATTAAGTTCTAAAGTAGGTTCATTAAATTTAGTATAAGAAATTGTTTATAAAAAAAAACCAAGTTTCCATTACTTTTCTTCAATTTACAATTTTCTTATAAATAAAAAGTAATTGAATTGTTTTAGTTTTTAAATAAATCTCAAATCCCTTATATTTTATTTATGGAATAAGAACTAGGTTTTTCTTGTGGTTTAAAAGCATATATCTTAAAATGGAAGGATTTCTTTATAAATAAAGTGTTAGAAACCCCATTTTCCCTCTCCATTTGCTTGAGCCAATAACATCCCTTCCCCAGCCTTTCTCTGTCTTCTTAAAACGTTTTGCCAGCTAAGGGAAGAGATCTTTAAATCTTCGCCACCCATCTAACCTCCATCTCCCATCGTCTTCTTGCAATGTGTCGCGTAGCTTTTACTGCACTAGGAATACACATATCCACGTTTGGCCTCCCTATTTCCACGAGTTTTCGACCGTCGCGTGACTCACTGGCAGTGTAAGTCACCACCTCGATGTTGAGCAACCTCAGTCGATGTCTAGAGCCGTTGTCGTTACCACCGCCTGCAGTAGTGCCTCCGCCGTCCATTTTATGCAGCTCTGCCTCAACAAATAGGTCTAATCTCCTCCGATGAGTCCGTTCAAGCTTGACGTTTCATCTCCCTTCTTCCAACCTCACTGGTAAGCTTTTCTCTAGCTCGAGTTTCATTTTCTAGACTCATTTAGCCATGGATTCTCGTGAGTTCCAAGCTTGAAATCCACTTCTTCTTTTTTAGTTCCACGGAGTTAGAGAGTTATATTCGTGATTCCGAGACTAGTTTCGTGCTTAGGGCGTTGAGAGCATCAAGACAAGGTAATTTTCACTTGTTTTAATGGAGTATTCCGGCGTGGGAGTTTTAAAACTCGTTTCTTCTTGTGTAATTTCGTGAAGAAAGGGAGCTCTATTCGAAAATTGAGACCAGTTTGGTGCTCAGGGCATCGAGACGAAGAAAAAGAGGTAAGTTTTGTTTAGTTTGGTGGTGGTGCGCCAACCACCACCGCCACACTCTAGTGATGCATTGCTAGCTCAGTTTCACATCCCTATTCCCGTGGTACTCTCCGTTTTGTTGTGCTTCATTTTTCCATTTCGTTGACTTTTACTCGTTATTCGATGTTTAGGCGACTCTCGAGAATTTGTCGTTTAGCTCGTGAGTTTCCCTTGGTGGTTGGATCAAGACGTCGAGAAGGTAAGGAGCTCTATTATGAACCATGTTTGTGGTTGAAAAGCATGTGAATGGTTGCATGTTAGGATTTACGAGGAATGAATGCTTTGCAACTTGTTTCATGATTGTTATGGTTGGAACCTACGTAGTGGAACTAGCTATACTCGTGATAACGTAGAATCGTAATGAATGTCCTCAATGTCTTTCTATCTTTGATTCTTGTGCCCTTGTGGTTAAATCATCATTCCTTGAATCGTACCTTTACTTGCATGTGTGATGGATCGCTTACCTGTTTGATCATTTGAATGACTGATTTACCTAGGGTAATGCATGTAGTGATTATGACCAAAATGCCCTAACGTGTTAGGTAGCACATGAACGGGATTATGCATGTTTTTTTGTTATTTTTTCAATCTTTGTTTGACTGTATACGTGCTACATAGATTATCTGCTTGGTTTCTCTGTTTTGCCTCCTGGAGAAGCAGCTAGCTCACCCATGTTAGGACTCGCGGTGCATGATCAATATCGTGTTATTGATGTGACTTGCTAGTGTCCGTTAGGAATCGAGCGAAGATATGGATCCTCTTTACTTTGAGTTACGTGATTGAATTGCACTAACCTACGAGTTGACTCTTACATCAGACCGAGAGGTCAGATTTCATCTACGTGTCACATTGTGTGCGGAATAAGGAGTTCCTTGATTGTTGAGCGCACGTTGCGGGTTGCACCAACCCACAGGGAGAGGGGGGGGGGTTACACTTACCTAGGCTAGATCTTGTGTGACTCTTATGGTAGTTATATCTCTTTATTGTACTCGGGAAATCTCATATGCTTTATGCATGGTTCCACTAGTTTACCCATCAAATACATGAGAGGGGGAGCCGGTCAGAAGTTGTTTGACAGATGATGGTGCAAAGGAATGCCTGTCGGTGAGCTTAACACCTACTGAAAGAGGCCACTTGGACAAATGATGGCACAGAGGAACGTCAATCGGTGAGCATGCATGCATTATAGGATGTTTTTTGTAGGTAGGTCGGTTCTTACATGCTGAGATTAGCAGATGGAGCCCCTAGCCCGAGGTTTAGGGACTTTACAATTTCTCTCACTTGTGGCTTCCCCCGACAAGGTTAGGTGACATTATTAGCATTCAAGTATGCCTTTGCTGACACAACTTGTGTGTTGTTGTCTTGGCCTAAGGTTTAGGGATCCTGTGTGTTTCCCTCACTCGTGGTAGGTCTTTGACAGATGGTCAGACTACCCGCAGACATTTGCGTATGTCTCTACGGTCAGGATATGGGAAGTGTCTCGACCTGAGGTTAGAGATCTTGTGTGGTTCCCTCGCACGTGGTCCTCCCCCACAGAGTCGGGCGATTTTATTTGCATTTGTGTATGCGCCTGCTGATACGATATCAGAGTGGGGCAACAGAAGCGTGGCGGGTCCCTTACAGAGGTCAGGCTACCTCGAGACATTCGTGTATGTCGCCATTGACACGCTATCAGAGTTCCGCAGCACCGCGTGGTGAGTCTATGACAGAGGTCAGGCTACCTAGAGATATTTGTGTATGTCTCCGTGAGCACAGCGTGGCAGATCCCTAATAGGTCATGCTACCATGAGGCATTCGTGTATGCCTCTACTGATGTAGTTTGGCAGGTCCCAGATATAGGTTAGACTACCTCAAGAAATTTATGTATGTCTCTACGGACACGGTATGAGATGTGTCCTTACCCAAGGTTTAGAGAACTTGTGTGTTTCCCTCACTCGTGGTCTTCCCCTAATTGTGGTCAAATGATTTCTCGGCATTTAACCATATCTTAAACATGGCTTAAACGTCGTCATTTGACATTATTTGCTTGTGACCAGCCCGAGGGCCGGGCACGCATGTGCTAGGCACTTAGCTTTAGTTATCGTATCTTCTGACTTGTTTTTATTGGGTATATTTCGATATACTTACCCCTTATATTTTTAAGTATTGATCCATTCCGAGGTGCCTAGGCTGGGAGCTACATTATTTCTATTTTGTGTCGAACTTCATGCTTTATACCCTTCTAAATTGTATTTCGTTTTGAACCATCGGGATCATAAACCATGTTTTTATATGCTTTTCGAACTATCAGTTGTGTTTCATGATTTTTATGAGTTTTTCATTTAAAATTGCATGTGATTATTAAATCTATTTCGTGGATTTTAAATGCATGCACCAGTAACACCACATTGGAGTATTTTAAAAGTCGGGTCGTTACACCTATTATGACAATTATGTCCAAATTTGTGTTCCATCATGGATTCTCCAATCATTGTAAGTTTCTTATGATACATAATAACAATGTTACAATATTCATAATAGATCTACTATGACAAATTAGGAGAGTTTTAAGTATTCAGTTATAACATGATTGAAGACTATAAACGAAAAATTGATTGAAGACTATCATTTAAAACTAATGGTAGACTATTAGCTAGAAAGTGATTAAAGAGTAGGAAATTTTTTCATTTTACAAGGAACGCCCCATTTTTATTCTATATATGATATATTTTTTTTAAAAAAGTACTATTAATGAGTTTTTTGTTTTCCTTTTGATTTCTTTTTTTTTTTAAATCAGGAATAAAGCTTTGCTCCCTTATGCTCGGGGCACCACTGACCTGTCCCTAGACTGTGGCACCGGAATACTTTGAAGAGTATTCTAGTTTAAGTGTTTTTGTTTTCTTTTTGATATACATGTATGATTCCCTTAATTTTAAGTTTTATTAAAATATATAAATTAAAATTAAAGTTTTTTTGTAGACAAAAATTAAACATTTGAAAGAAGTAGAAGCACTACAAGTTACAGTTAATGACTTCAAAGAATATATTACTCTTCAAATTTTATCACTTTATAAAAAATAAAGAATATATTGTGCCCGTCATTAATGCCCGTCATTAAAAGACCTTATCACTTTATGAAAAAAAAGAAGAATATATTGTGCCCGCCATTAAAAGGTCTTTTCACTTTATAAAAAAAATTGATTGTTTTCAAATAATATCAAACTCATCACCAAATCATTAAACAACATCTACACTTTTATAATCCCCAAGTTTCTTACTTTTAACAAAAATTCTAATCACCACTAACTCATGCATGGAATTCTAACTTCTATAAATATATATGCATGGATATGCACAAGAAATTTGGGCAGCATAATAGTGCAATAATAAGATTCCAAAAACATTACCCTGTAATATATGACAACATTTCACCTGTGCATAACAGAATCTAAAATACATTATAAAATTGGATTTTATCCCTCTAGAGAAACTACACACATATGCACATACACAAAGAACAAACACTAAATTTCATTCTCCATATACGTAAACAAAAAACAAACACTAATTAATTTGTATCAAGTGTCTAGCTATAAATTCTGCACATTCCACTCGTACCACATCAATCTGGGCTTGAGTGAACGAGGTCGGGCCAACGCTGAACTAAAAAGACATGTAATTAAAAACACCAAATTAATGTACCTTATATATGATTATATTTAACATGAATGTATAAAAACAAAAAACTTACAAGTTCCAATTGGTGCATAGATGTGTTGTGCATCATCTTCTTTATGAATAGTTGGACGTAGAATCCACATACTATTGATCCAGTTTGTTGAGAGCACTAGTGAAACAAAATAGTTATATACTTAGTACGATAATTTAACATGAGAAAAAAGAACTAACAAAAGAATTTGAAACAACTTTACCTTCACTCATTTGCAATTTAATTTTAAGGCATTCAACGTGTGTCTTAATTGTCATACTCGGTAGGCACTATATTAATAAAGTTCAAAGTTATTAATTGAGTATGATAAAATAAATAAACTCAATGTTCAAAATATTAGTAATTTAGAAACTTACGTATTTATAACCAGAGAAAAACTTTGGTTCAACGAATTTTGACCGAGGAAGTTGAAAACATGTAAGGTGTTTTCAGCTAGAATTAGGACGAGCAAAATCCAGTGGTTCCTATACAATTTAATGAATATTGAAATTCGGATATGAAATTAATTAATAGGCATAAAAAATTTGAAAGTTGGAACACATACCCAGAATTGAAGGGAAAGAATACTCGTTGATTAAGATGCGTTATCTTGTCTAACCTATTAGCTAGACGTGAAACTCGGTCTTCTTCATTTGTGCTATCCAAAGCCGTTGCAAACTCACTACCGTATACTAATAAGTAGTTGCCCAGTGTCTCTTGATCGCAAGTAGACCATAAGTAACTGAAATAGAATGTGGAGACATTATTAAATAAGAAAAAAAAAACTAGTAGTTGCAAAATCGCTACCGTTTACTTACCAGATGTAATAGAGTATTGGAGTGTAGCATATTTCTTCCATATTATAATATTCTAGAATCTCTTCTTGAGCAATATAACAATATTCGGGGGCGTCAACACCTAACTTGTTTCTTGCCATTTGGTATGCCTGTTGATTGAGAAATTTCGGTCAATTACAAGCTGCCACGTCGTTATCTCAAATTTAATGGCGAAATTAAATTAAATTTTGGGACAATATTTCTCAAAATTAATTTAAATAAATAAATTGGTTTATCTTGAATTTGGCCAAAATAAAACCAAACCAAGTAAACCGAACCATGAATTTCAAGCCCAAAAGGCCAAGCCCATGGGCCAGGCCCAAAGGCCCATTAGGGCCCAAGCCTACGATGCATGAGAACTCTATAAATAGAGGAGTTCTCTTCATTTCAAGGGGTGAAAATTTTTTGGAACTAGAGAGGGAATTCACATTTGTTGAGGTCTCTCCACGGTTCTGAAGATCAAACGTCGTTTCGAAGGCAAAAATTACTTCGAAAGACAAATAGTTCCATAAACGAGCAGTTGCATACGAAGAACACACGTTTTGTTCTTCAAATTGCTCTTCATATCAAGAACATCCATTCAGAGAGAACGAATCAGAGGATCAAGCATAGAGATCGAACCACTTTCGCACAAACTCATCTCAAGTTCAAGTTCAACTCCACGAAACCAAATTTCTCCGGAAATCTCGTGTGAACAAATTGGCACGCCTAGTGGGACACCTCTACCTCTCATCTCAATCTCTCACATAAATCAAGCCACAATGTCTGGAAAAGCCACATCAAAGACCGCTGCTCCAGAAGGCATAATCAAAGGAAGAAACACTACCTCGAAGGTGCTTGCCCCAAGAAACTACACTGGACCTATCACGCGTAGTCGTTCCAAGTCCGTCGAGAGTAATGAACCTCAAGTAACACCGGATGCGATCGCGAAATGAATTACAGGACTACTAGAGGGGACCTCTGATGAAATCGCCGTCAAAGATAACCCATTATTTGACCAAGTCAGTCCTAGCTTTGATCAACCAAAGGAGACATCTAATCCTGATGTGATGTCTGTTATGATGGCTGGTGATGGAGGCGATGATCGAATGGCGGAGTTTGAAAGAAAGCTCGAGCAGATGATGAAAACAATTGAGGAAAGAGACTTAGAGATCGCTTACCTCAAAAATCAAATGCAGAACCGAGAGATGGCTGAATCAAGCCAGAGTCCACATGAGAGAGTCAATGACAAAGGAAAGAACCCTCTCCTTGAGGCACAACCACAACTGCACTCAACCTCAGTCGCTTCCTTATCTGTCCAACAGCTACACGACCTGATCACGAACACTATTAGAGCTCAAGGTGGTGGGCTAGTTCAAAGTTCTCTTTTGTACTCCAAGCCATACACAAAGAGAATAGACAACTTAAGAATGCCTGCAGGATACCAACCGCCTAAGTTCCAGCAGTTTGATGGAAAAGGCAACCCCAAACAACATGTTGCTCATCTCGTAGAGACTTGTGAAACTGCTGGAACTCGAGGAGACCTTCTCGTCAGGCAGTTTGTCCGAACGTTAAAGGGGAATGCGTTCGACTGGTATACAGATCTTGAAGCTGAAACGATAGATAGCTGGGAAGAGTTGGAGAGAGAGTTCCTCAATCGGTTCTATAGCACGAGACGGACTGTCAGCATGATAGAATTAACAAATGCGAAGCAAAAATAAGGGCGAGCCTGTCGTCGACTATATTAACCGTTGGCGAGCTCTAAGTCTGGACTGCAAAGATCGCCTCACTGAAACGTCCGCGATCGACATCTGTATCCAGGGCATGCATTGGGTACTTCTATACATCTTGAAGGGAATCAAGCCTCGCACCTTTGAGGAGCTGACCACCCGATCTCATGATATGGAGCTGAGCATTGAAGCAAAGGGAAACAAAGATTCTCTGGTCTTAGAAACCCGTAAGGAAAAGAAGGATTTCAAGCCCACAGAAAAAGTTACAAAAAATGTGGCAAAGGAGTCAATGACCATCGGTGCAACTCCATTAAAGTTTTCCTCAAAAGCAAAGGAAACAAAAGCTGAGAAACGACCAGTTGTAGAGCAACGACGTCGTCTAACGCTTCAGGAAAGACAAGAAAAAGTCTATCCATTTCCAGACTCCGATGTTGCTGACATGTTAGAGCAACTACTGGAAGCAAAACTCATCCAGTTGCCCGAATGCAAGCGTCCCGAGGAGTTAGGCAAGGTAAATGATCCTAACTTCTGTAAATACCATCGCGTTGTCAGCCATCCCATCGAGAAATGCTTCGTTATGAAAGAGTTGATTCTGAGATTGGCTAGAGAAAAGAAAATTGAGCTGGACTTAGAGGAAGTAGCTCAAGCAAATCATGCCGCTATGGTTTTTCAGCCTAAAATACAACCACTCAAGGGTGCAATACTGTGTTGGTCTCAATACTTGATTCAATTCGGCTTCCTTGAGCCAGTTTTTGTTCAATGTCAAAGGAGATCCTCGGACCACAACCGTCAGGTGGAAAATCAACAAGCTTCCATCCAAGAAAGATGTATTTTAGAGCCAGCCGTAGATGAGAATGAAGGTTGGACTGTTGTAACCCGTCGTAGGAAGCAAAAACAAACTTATGCTCAGAAAGAATCACGAAGATTTTAAGAGTCGAAGAGGAAGAGATTGCCTAAGAAACGAGGCAAAAGATGTGTAAGGAAATTTAAGCCCATTATAGAGGAGAACAAAGATTTTCTACGAGCACATCATGTTATAACGTTGGCTGATTTCATCCCGAAGGAATTTTTGCGTGAAGGAAAAGATGAAGTGATAGACATTGCTACATGTCATGCAGTTTGCACAAGTGATGACTCAAATGAGCTCTTCAAAAGTCGTCATTGAGCCTAAAGCTACGTCTTCCTTCAACATAGAGGATTTGACATCACTCCCCCAAGCAGACAAAAGCGCTCTTATCGAGGCACTGTTAGACTCAAGTAATGAAGACGTTAAAATGCCTGCAACTGGGGCACACGGTTTGACATGCATGTCTATAAGTTTCACAGACGATGATCTGTTGTTGGGATCAAAGCCTCACAACCGCCCTTTGTACGTCTCAGGCTATATACGAGAGCAAAGAGTTGGACGGATCCTCATCGATAATGGGTCGGCTGTCAACATAATGCCAAAGGTAACCTTGAAGCAACTAGGCATCTCCATGGAAGAGCTTTCTTACAGCAAGTTATTAATCCAAGGCTTCAACCAGGGCGGACAACGGGCGATTGGCATGATACGACTTGAGGTCATCATTGGCGAGCTGAGTGCAGATTCTTTGTTCCATGTTATAGATTGTAAGACAACATATCGACTACTATTGGGAAGACCCTGGATTCATGAAAATCGAGTTGTTACCTCCTCGTTGCATCAATGCTTTAAGTTTTACCAAGACGGGGTTAAGAAAGTAGAAGCTGACACAAATCCGTTCTTGGAGGCCGAGTCTCATTTCGCCGATGCAAAATTCTATGCAAAAAACGAAACTGTGGAGAAAACAGTGCCACAGAAGGTCCCTAAGATAAAAGAAAATGAAAACGTTAAGCTAAAACCAGAGGCCGACATTAAAAAGAAATGGGTAGCGAGAGAAGAAAAGTCATGCCCTGTAAAGATAGAGGCTTCAATGAGTCCAGTAGCTCTTAAGGCTCCAAAAGATGAGAAACTTCCAACTTCACCCATCTTGCGCTATGTCCCTATATCTCGACGGAAAAAAGGTGAAGCACCTTTTGCTGAATGTTCTAAAGATTTGAAACTAGGTGATATCAAAGTATTAAAGCAAAGTTTCACCACTCCTTTGACAAAGATGCAAAAGCAATGGAGTCAAAGGTACGAAGAAGATGAGAAGAATGTGGCTTTGCCTGAGAAACGAACAAAGGATGGATTTGACCCCAATGCGTACAGACTGCTGGCTAAGGCAGGGTATGATTTCACGACACATACCGAGTTTAAACGCTTAAGTATATTTGATGACCAAGCCGAGCTTTCTTCGACGCAAAAGAAAATGTTGAAGAAAGGTTACGCTCTACCAACGTCAAGAAAAGGACTCGGATATAAGTCACTAGAACCAGTTCGCATAACAAGAAGGGAGAAGGCAAAGGTGGAAGATGCCAACCACATAACCATTGAAGAGGTTGAAGAATCAAAGGAAAATAAGAATGTTGGTCATAGGGTACCCGCCTTTAAACGCACTTGACCATCAACATCTCGTGTTTCAGCGTTTCAAAGGTTAGGTACATAAAAACGAAAAGAGAATAAAATGTCTGCTACCACTAATGAAACACAATTACCTATTTTTAAAAGATTGAATAAAGTCATATTAGAGGCTAGAACATCCTCGACTTCAGGTGGAGCACGACCATCCGCCTTTCATAGGTAAAGTGAGCCGAAAAGGAAAATAGAAAATACAGGTCCAACTACTGATAAGGCCCGACCGTCGGCTTTTCAAAGATTAAGCATAAGCACAACAAATATTAAAAGGAATACCACATCTGTTTTTGACCGAATCTCTCATGAAAGCCTTAGAGAAATTGTCAAAAATGAGTCATCGAGTAAGATAAGAAGCGATGAAGACATATGTAGTGTTGTTCCATCCCGTATGAAGAGAAAAATGTTTGTCACAGTTGAAACAGAAGGTTCGCTGAGAGTAAAGCGCCATGATGTTATCTTCACCAACCCAAGGGAAGAGAATATAGAGCGAGAGGAAAATGAGTTTTCGTGTCATCACATCACTATTGTAGAAGAGACAGAGGTTGAGATGGGTGAAGAGGATGTTGATGAAGCTCCACTTCCATTAGCAGATTGCATTCAGTCGACAGTAGACGAGCTTAAAGAAATAAATCTTGGTACGAATGAGGAGCCACGGCCAACTTTCATAAGCACGTTACTTACGCCTAAGGAAGAGACCGAGTATTTACGTCTACTTACTACATACAAGGACATCTTTGCCTGGTCATACAAGGAAATGCCGAGACTTGATCCAAAAGTTGTAGTCCATCATTTAGTTGTTAAACTTGGATCTCGACCGATCAAGCAAACTCAACGGCGGTTTAGACCAGAACTTATCCCACAAATAGAGGTCGAAGTAAATAAGTTGATTGAAGCTGGGTTTATCCGTGAAGTAAAATACCCAACATGGATCTCCAACATTGTTCTAGTAAGAAAGAAGAATGGACAACTTCGTGTCTGTGTTGATTTTCGCGATCTGAACAATGCCTGTCCGAAGGATGATTTTCCATTGCCTATAACAGAAATCATGGTTGATGCCACTACTGGACATGAAGCTTTATCTTTCATGGATGGATCATCGGGCTACAATCAGATAAGGATGGCTCTTGAAGATGAAGAAATGACTGCCTTTCGAACTCCAAAGGGAATATACTGTTACAAGGTCATGGCGTTCGGACTAAAGAATGCCGGTGCAACCTATCAGCGAGCAATGCAGAAGATTTTTGATGATATGCTGCATAAAAATGTTGAATGCTATGTTGACGACCTCGTCGTTAAATCTGTAAAGCGACGAGATCACTTAGAAGAGCTTAAGGTAGTCTTCGATCGACTAAGAAAGTATCAGCTGAAGATGAATCCTCTCAAATGTGCATTTGGAGTTACTTCGGGAAAATTTCTAGGGTTCATCGTGAGACATAGAGGAATTGAGATAGATCACCCAAGATCGATGCGATACAAAAAAGATGCACAAAATACCAAAGAATTTACACGAGCTTAGAAGTCTTCAAGGGCGCCTAGCTTACATCAGAAGGTTCATTTCAAACCTAGCTGGTAGATGCCATCCTTTTCAAAGATTGATGAAGAAAGGAGAAATCTTTGAGTGGGATGAGGCATGTCAAAATGCCTTCGAAAGCATAAAGAAATATTTGCTTAACCCTCCTGTCTTAGGCGCCCATATAGCTGGAAAACCATTGCTTTTGTACATCACCGCACAAGAACGATCATTGGGGGTATTATTTGCCCAGGAAGGAGAAGGTGGAAAAGAGCGAGCACTATATTACCTAAGCCGAACTCTCATAGGAGCAGAACTAAACTACTCTCCAATTGAGAAGATGTGTTTGGCTCTTTTCTTCTCCATCGATAAACTGAGGCATTACATGCAAGCGTTCACCGTACGTTTAGTTGCAAAAGCAGACCCAATCAAATATATTTTGTCCCGACCGATAATTTCAGGACGTCTGGCTAAATGGGCAGTTCTTCTTCAACAATACGACATTGTTTACGTCCCGCAAAAAGCTATGAAAGGACAAGCATTGGCAGACTTCTTAGCAGACCACCCCATTCCCTCAGACTGGAAGTTGTGTGAAGACTTCCCTGATGAAGAAGTATTCACTGTTGAGGTCATAAACCCGTGGACAATGTATTTTGATGGTGCAGCACGAAAAAGTGGTGCAGGTGCAGGTGTTGTCTTTATTTCACCCGAAAAGCATATGTTTCCTTATAGCTTCACTCTCGCAGAACTATGCTCAAATAATGTAGCAGGGTATCAGACCTTAATAATCGGTCTTCAAATGGCCATCGATATCGGCGTAAAGTATATAGAGATATTCGGCGATTCAAAATTAGTGATAAGCCAAGTCCTACTCCAATATTATACAAAACATGAAGACTTGAAACCATACTTCACATATGCTAGACAATTATTAGAGAAGTTCGATAGCTTCATCATAGAGCATGTCCCAAGGTCGAGAAATAATAGGGTCGATGCATTGGCTAACTTGGCTACTGCGCTGACAATCTCTGATGAGGAAAGTCTGAGCATTACACTCTGTCAAAAATGGGTCATACCACCACCCGAAAATGGACATCATGAGACTAATGCAATATCTATTTATGTGATTGAAGAGGAAGACTGACGCCAACCCATCATTGACTACCTTCAACATGGGAAGCTCCCTACAGAGCCTCGAGGCAAGGCAGATGTACGAAGAAGATCTGCTTGATTTGTCTATTACAAAGAGACTCTTTATCGTCGCTCCTACGAAGGACTCCTTCTTCGATGCTTGGGAAAACATGAGTCAGATATAGCACTAGAGGAAGCGCACTCAAAAATTTGTGGTGCTCATCAGTCCGGTCCAAAGCTTCATTTTCAGCTAAAAAGGATGGGTTACTATTGGCCTACTATGGTCCAAGATTCGATGGAGTACGCAAAGAAATGTGAAGCTTGTCAAGTCCATGCGAATTTTATACACCAACAGCCAGAGCCTCTTCATCCAACCGTTGCTTCATGGCCATTTGAGGCTTGGGGACTTGATCTTGTAGGCCATATAACTCCAAAGTCATCAAGAGTCACTCTTACATTTTGGTCATGACCGACTACTTTTCAAGGTGGGTCAAGCGATTCCTCTCATGGAAGCAAAGAAAGAAAATATTGCAAATTTCATTCGAACGCATATAATCTACCGCTACGGCATTCCCCATCGCATTGTAATGTATAATGGAAGACAATTCTCCAATAGCTTGATAGATAAGTTATGTGAAAAATTCCATTTCAAACAACACAAGTCATCTATATACAATGCAAAGAAAGAAATGGGTTGGTGAGGCGTTTAACAAGACCTTGTGCAACCTATTGAAGAAGATAGTCTCCAAGGCAAAGAGGGATTGGCAAGAAAGAATCGGTGAGCATTGTGGGCCTATCGGACTACGCCATCGCACACCTACCGGAGTCACACCATATTCTTTGGTCTATGGAGTAGAAGTCGTACTTCCATTGGAGAGAGAAATTCCATCACTTCGAATGGCCGTACAATAAGGGTTGACAGTTGAAGAAAATGCAACACTCCGCCTCCAAGAGTTAGAAGCATTGGATGAAACAAGACTTGAAGCTTAACAAGCATTGCAGTGTTATCAAGCACGAATGAGCAAAGCTTTCGACAAAAATATCAAGCCTCGTTCGTTTCTAGTTGGGGATCTTGTACTCGCTGTCAGAAGACCTGTCATCACGACACGACATACAGGAAATAAGTTCACACCTAAATGGGACGGACCCTATGTTGTTCAAGAAGTCTACACTAACGGAGTTTACAAGATTGTGGATAAGAACGGACTAAAAGTTGGCCCGATCAACGGAAAGTTTCTCAAGAAATTCTATGCTTAAGAGTGTAACACTCCTTGGCATATGAGTATAAACTGCAAGCTGTGTAATTGAACTACGTTATGACTTGATCCCTTCCTTAAAAAAAAAAAGGGTACGTAGGCAGCTTAACAAATTTTAAGTTCAGTCACAATTAAATTTTTTTTTTTATCGTCTCAAGTTATGTAATGAACTACGTTATGACTTGATCCCTTCATTATAAAAGGGTACGTAGGCAACTTAATTAATTTTAAGTTCAGTCCTAATAAAGCAAAGAAAAAAGAAAAAAAGGGTCAAAATAAAAACTTTTATTTTATTGATGATAAAAGAGGCCGAATCAGCAGGTAAATGAAGAAAAAATGCTATGGATGAAATATGATAAATAAAGTCGTTCCTACGATACATCAAATTTAAAAGAAAAAGGAAAAAAAGAAGCTAAAACGTCAAGTTATAATCCAGCAGTCTGCGTCGCTGACTTGTAAGGGTTTCTTCAAGCCTTGCTAGTGTCTGCCTATTGTTGTTTGGCACTGAGCTTCTTCATTGCACTTATCGCTTCCTCGAATTCGGATATATTTTTGGTTGTATTTGGTGATAGTGCCGCTCTGCAGAAATAAGTTCAGAAACGGTTTTACGCTCAGTTTTCAGCTCCTTTATCTTTCGAGACAAGTCTTTAGATTGCTTACGAAAGGAGATTTTTTTCTCGTTTGAGGTTCGCATATCCGACAACGTCTTATCCATATTTTTTCTAAGCTCTGATAGGTCTTCATCATCACTGGTTGAAGCATGTTGGGGAACAGTTGTATGCCTTAAGTCGTTGTATGTGCGTATTTTCTCGAGATATTCCCTCACTGATGTTCGGATAAGGGTTAAATCAGTCGTAGTAATATCTGAGATGCCTTTAAATATCGTCTCCGTAGTTAACTCAAGGGAGTCTGCATTCTCAAAGGTTGCATTCTCTAACAAAGTTTTGGCTTGAGCCCACATGCGAATGGCAGATTTTTGATTTACTCTGGCAACAATTTCGTCTCCGGTAAGATGTAAGAGCGTCGTATACATAGTGTCTGTGTCCCCTTGCTCCTGGCAGGGGTCCTCGTTTTCCCTTTGCTCCTGGCTCCTGGTGGGTTGATCAATTTTTGGAGATTTGTCTACCTGCCTCCGACGGTTCCAGTGACGATCCTCGTTGCTACTACAACTCTTACCTTCACCTTCACGAATGCGTTTACAGTGAATCACAACCTCGGGCGTGGGTGCATGATGTAACGACCCGACCCGAATGGGTTCTAACTAGGCCGTTACCTCAATGCATGCATTACAAATCTACAAAAAATTTGCAAGATGGTGTTCGGATTCTAAGTAAAAACTAAAACATAAAACATCCATTTAAAATCAACAACAATTTCCTGAAACCTGTCCCTGTTTCCAAGCACCTGTTCCAAGACAAATACATTTACAAAGCTTACTCTGATCAGAGATTTATTTAAAACATACAATCTTTACAACAATGCTAGAATCCGGAAATACATTCAGAAAACACCCTAGGGCTCCGTGCCCAACTACATGCATTAAGAGAACATTTAAATCATAAACATAAATCTCAGAGTTGACAACGGGTTTTCCATGATCACAGCTCCTCCTCCAGCCATCATGTCTCGCACCATGGATACATGTGGAAAAACCACAGAAATAAGGGTGAGTAACGAATTACTCAGTAAGAATCCCCAACCGGGGTACAATACGATATAATCAGTCATCTAGTACCAAAGCATGCAAGCAAACAGCTACCAACACAGATCATGGCTCAACGAGCTCATAAAACAAGATCTGGAGTCATAGGAAGTCTCTTTCTTCCGGCCTAGCTGGGATTGGATACACTGACCAATCCTGGACATCACCGAGGTATCTGTCACTCGGGGGGAATACACTGATCCCTAGAATGTCCTCAAGGGACTCATTGCCCTTGCCACTAATCTGGACTTACGGGAGAGTACCCGAAGTCAGGCTCTAATGGAAGGAATGGTGTACTCACGACATTAGCCCGGGGGAGCTCTCCGAACCGGCAACTAACGCGTGTGCACGCACACCGCATGCTCCTCTGCAACCGGCGTAAATGCGGGGGCCTAAGGGCAAACTACGCGGGCCAAGTGCACATGCCTATGTGCAGCCTGATCCACCGACCTGAAGCTAAGAACCGGCCAAGGTAGGCTTACACCGTTGGTAAGGTTCCGCTCTAGCAGGCTACAAACTAGGCTCTAGTCGAAGTGGGTAGCTAAGTCCACAACCGGCGGGTCAGGGGGGGGTAGCAAGATACGTTATGCTTCGCACACTTTACTCCCGACCTGAGCTAAATCCACCTTAGCGACCGGGGGGGAAGCAAGATACGTTATGCTTCGCACACTACTCCCGATCAGTGGGGACAAAGTACGTTATGTCCGCTCAGCCTCTGGATGATGACAAACCCTACAACTCTATCTAAGAGTACAGAGAAAAAGCAATGATTTCTGGCTAGCAAGTAAAGACCGACATCAATCACATTACCTAGCATGATACTACGAGCTTAAGCAGGAATCACAAGCATGCTTTGTAAACAAACCTAGCATGGCACTAACATGTAATATCAAGCAAACATGCTAGCGAAAAATCAATCAAAGTCGCTCTATTATTATCATGCTCATAACAACAACAAACAAGCAAGGCAAAATCATGAAAATATCGCAGGCCCACACAACTCCGGTAAGAAATCCTTACCTGGCCTAAGGGCAACAACACACAATAAAATAATCGCGATCGAACCCGAGCAACCTATATCGAGCCAAACAAAAACATCAATAATCATAAAATAGTCCTAAATACACTAAAATAAATGGGCTCGGCTCGGAGAAACTCACGAGGCGCCACGACACGCGAATGAGCCATTTGCGAGGCTAGGCGCCAAAAAAGGGCCGGTCAAGCGCGGGCGCTGGGCGCTGGCCGCACGCGCGAACAGCACTAGGGCGACGACACGCTGGCGCGCGCGCGCGCGCTTGCTCGGCTGATCGACCCATGCGCGGCGCGGCTTCGGCAGACAGAGACGGCGCGCGGGCGCGAGCGACACGACGCGGGGGCGCGCGATCTGGCGTTGGGACGCGCGACTCGAGCGCGGACGACACGGCGACGCGACGCAGCACTGTGCGTGTAACGACCTGACCCGAATGGGGTTCTAAATAGGCCGTCACCTCAATGCATGCATTCAAATCTACAGAAAAGTTGCAAGATGGTGTTCGGATTCTAAGTAAAAACTAAAACATAAAACATCCATTTAAAAATCAACAACAATTCCTCAAACTCCGTCCCTCGTTTTCAAGCACTGCTTCAAAGGCAAATACATTTCCAAACATACTCTGATCAGAGATTTATTTAAATCATACAAGCTTTACAATATTTACAACAATGCTAGAATCCGGAAATACATTCAGAAAACACCCTAGGGCTCCGTGCCCAACTACATGCATTCAGAGAACATTTAAATCATAAATATAAATCTCAGAGTTGAACAACGGGTTTCCATGATCACAGCTCCTCCTCCAGCCATCCTGCCTCGCGCCATGGTTACCCGAAAGATAAGTAAGGGTGAGTAACGAATTACTCAAGAAGAATCCCCAACCGGGTACAATACGATATAATCAATCATCTAGTACCAAAGCATGCAAGCAAAACAACTACCAACACAGGATCATAGCTCAACGAGCTTACAAAGAAAGATCCGAGTCATCGGAATTCTCCTACTTTTCCGCCTAATGATTGGTTATCCTAACCAATCTGGGGACATCTCGAGGGTCTTTCTCCTCACCCAATTGATCACTCAAAACCGATCCTAAGGATGTCCTCAAGGGCCTCTTACCCTTGCTAATATATATGGACTATCGGAGAGTACCCAAGTCCGGCTCTAAACTCGAAAGAATGGTGTACTCACGAACATTAGCCCGGGGAGCTCTCCGATCCGGCATCTAACGCGCAGTGTGCACGCACACCGCATGCTCTTCTCGCAACCGGCGTAAATGCGGGGCCTAAGGGCAAACTACACGCGGGCAGTGCACGCATGCCTAAAACTTGGAAGCGGTGTCACCGATCACGATGCGCGAGGCCCTCGGCGCTCATCATCTCGGCACACCGTCCACCGACTGAAGCTAAGAACCGCCAAGGCAGGCTTACACCGTGGCGGGTTCCGCTCTAGCGGAGCTACAAACTAGGCTATGTCGAAGTGGGTAGCTAATTCCACAACCGGATGTCGGGGTAGCAAGATACGTTATGTCGCGCTCACTTTATTCCCGACCGAGCTAAATCCACCTTAGTGACCGGGGCAAGATACGTTATGCGTCGCACACTACTCCCGATCGCTGGGGACAAAGTACGTTATGTCCGCTCGACCTCTGGATGATGACAAACCCTACAACTCTATCTAAGAGTACAGAGTAAAAAGCAATGATTCCTGGCTAGCAAGCATAGACCGACATCAAGCACACTACCTAGCATGACACTACGAGCTTAAGCAGGAATCACAAGCATGCCGGCGTAACAAACCTAGCATGGCACTAACATGTAATATCAAGCAAACATGCTAGCGTAAATCAATCAAAGTCGCTTCTATTATTATCATGCTCATAACAATCAAAGAACAAAGCAAGGCAAAATCATGACAATATCGCAGGGCCCACACAACTCCGGTAAGAAATCCTTACCTGATCGGAAGGCAACAACACACAATAAAATTAACTGCGATCGAACCCGAGCAACCTATAACGAGCCAAGCAAAAACATCAATAATCATAAAATAGCCCTAAATACACTAAAATAAACAGGGCTAACCTCGGGAGCAACTCACGAGGCACGGCTGACACGCGAACGAGCCGGCCAGACGGGCCAGGCAGGCAAAGGGCCGGCCGGGCGCTGGCTGGGCCGCGCAGGGGCGCTACCGGGGCGCACTGCACGGCGCTGGGCGCGAGCCGCACGACGGAGGGGCGCTTAGGTCACTACACACAGCGCTGGCGCGCGGGCCCGGGCGCTTGCTCGGCTGGTTGCCTTGTGTCGCGCGCGCGCGCTTCGCAAGACAGAGACGGCGGCATGGCGCGCGAGCGACACGACGCGGGGCGCGATCGGGCGCTGGGGCCGCGATCGAGCCGGGCGAGGCTTCGGCGACGCGACGCGCAGATGCGGCGCGGCTCGGCAAGACAAGGCGCACTGGGCGACACGACTCCAGACGCAGATCGAGGGCGCGCGGGTGGGCGACGCCGGCCGGGCGAGGCAGGCGGCGCGCGGTGTTTGGCGAGCTCTGGCCGCTCGCGACGCTGGCTCTGGCTCAAGTGGGCGTGGGCGGCGAGCTAAGGCCGCCTAGGTCGGGCTAGGTGGGGGGCTCGGGGAGAGAGAGAGAGAAAGAGAGAGAGAGAGAGAGAGAAAAATGCATTTTGGGGAAAAAAAGAAAAGAAAAAGAGAAATAAAAAGGAAAATGGGAAAAAAGGGAAAAAATGGGATTTTTAATTCCATTTTCCATCCTTATCCACTTTAAAACCTCAAAATCTCATTTCCCGGCTTCCTCCTTCGAGACCTGATCGAAGAAATCTTTTCCAATAAATCAAACTCACTTAAATCCAACTCCCAAAGCAACACTAAAGGCTCGGGCTCGAATCCCAAAGGAAACACACAACAAACCAACACTTTGCCAAAGCCCAAACCACAACCGAGCATCCAACCGACTAGCCCAAACACCACGGGACTCGCAGCCACCAACAAACAAGCCTCGACAAAGGCAGGAGCTACCTCGAAGCCCTGAAAATCCACAAATCCCGCTGAGAGCCAAAGACCAAAATACCCCAAAGGGGCCAAAACGGCTCTAAAACCCAACCAAACAACCGAATCTTGACCCAAGGCACCTCAAAATCGGAATAGGAAATCGGGTCACATATAAAGGCGCGGCTCGCACAATCTTGCAGCTGGGCGACACACGGACTCGAGGCAGAGCAAGGCGCGCGGCCGGGCGACACTGGCGAGGGCGCGCGACGCCGGGTCGGGCGACCGGCGCGGCTCAGCCGAGAGGCGACGGTGCACGGGGCTGGGCTGGCTCGGGCTGGGCTTGGGCGAGGCAGGGGCTGCACGGCTGGGGCTGGGCGAGCCAAGGGGGCTGGGTCGGGCTAGGTGGGGGCTCGGGGAGAGAGAGAGAGAGAGAGAGAGAGAGAGAGAGAGAGAGAGAGAGAGAGAGAGAGAGAGAGAGAGAGAGAGAGAGAGAGAGAAAATTGATTTTGGGGAAAAAAGAAAAGAAAAAAGAGAAATAAAAAGGAAAATGGGAAAAAAGGGAAAAAATGGGATTTTAATTCCATTTTCCATCCTTATCCACTTTAAAACCTCAAGATCCCATTTCCCGGCTTCCTCCTTCGAGACCCGACCGAAGCAATCCTTTCCAATAAATCAAACTCACTTAAATCCAACTCCCAAAGCAACACTAAGGGCCCGGGCTCGAAACCCAAAGGAAACACACAACCAAACATCACTTTGCCAAATCCCAAACCACAACCGAGCATCCAACCGACTAGCCCAAACACCACGGGACTCGCAACCACCAACAAACAAGCCACGACAAAGGCAGGAGCTACCTCGAAGCCCAGAAAACCACAAATCCTGCCCGGAGAGCCAAAAGTCCAAAATACCCCCAAGGGGCCAAACGACTCTAAAACCCAACCAAACAATCAATCTTGACCAAGGCACCTCGAAAATCGGAATAGGAAATCGGGCATTACACACATGATCGGGCTTCTTTTACACTCAAATCTTTGTGGGCTTTATGTCTAGCAGAAGAAGAGCCAAAACTATCCACAAGAATCTGGATACCATCTTCCATGTATTTGCCATGCTTTTTCGCCCACCATTCTTTGTAAGAGTCAGTAATTTGGGTTTGTGGGTTTAGCTCACGTGCTGGAATGTATACTTTGGAGGATGTTGAAAGTTGACTGCAACTTTTCCAATAGTAAAAGACGTTATTGAGATTGATGCGAGGAAAACTTTCGTTGGATTGGTTGGGCACATCTTGATAAAAGCCAAACTGACGACCAAATCTATGCGGGTTATATGCCTCAAGAGTCATCAACTTCTCGTGACGAGAAGATAAGTAGCACGACCGAAGACTCATGAAAAAGGAGGCTGATAGAAATGATAATCCTTTGATATCATGGATAGTTTCAGCCTTAACTCTTGAAGGGGTGTTCGCATGCCACATTATCGCTTCACCTCGATAGATTAATTGACGAGCTTCGAAGCCATTTAAGCATCGGGCACCCCCTTCTCCAGAGAAGTAAGCCATCCCAGGACCTCTAACAGGGTTTATGACCTTATGATGAGTGCCAAAGTAGCGGGCAAGCCAACCATGAACATAATGAATAGGAAAGCAGTTATCCGAGCATCCAATAGAGGAAGACGCGTTTGATATTTGGCCCAAACCATAATAAATATTCGACAAAGCTGGCACGACAAGGTTAAAGAGTCTTCCTTCGGCCATGAGGGATGCGACCTAAAACACACCAGGACGTAGTGAACGACCACTTTGGAGAGGGAATACGAATAAGCATAGCCAACATGAAATAAAGGCAGCCAAGTATGTCTCATCCCTCATATTCTCTGTTATGCCAAGTAGTTGGAAAATAGTCTGCTCTTTTTCGGTCCAATTGCAAATCTCTAGAATAGATCCACTAGGATTATGAGTGGAAGCAGGTCGTGATTTCTTCTTTGATCTTTTACTAGGAGGCATGTTATATGTTTTCTCCCCTTTAAACCAAAACGAGATCCATGAGTCTATTGGAATCGTTTGCTTATCTTTTTGTTGGGAAGCAAGACGATGGTATGCATAAAAAAGGTGTTGGCAACTGGTGGGGAGGGACTCAGACCGTTCATTCAGTCTCAACACATCTTTATAGCCAGGAATGACTTCATCATAAAATGCACCCTTGATAGGAAGACCGCCCAGTTGCCACATGTCCCACAGTGAAATGGATACTTCCCCAGATGATGTATGAAGGGTATTTGTAGACGAACACCATGCTTCAAAAAAGGCTTGCATCACGTGACTATTGCAGTCATAAGTATACATGGAGGCCATTATCATTGAAATGAGTCCAAAGATTCTTCAATGCTTCAAGTTTGGGAGATCGTGAACTCTAGCCATTCCCAGTAAAGAGCCACATAAGAAAATTCACCATTAAGCTTAAGTGGGGAGCCCCAACAAATTTTTCCTTCTATGATTTGACGCCCTAATTTCGGTTCTGGTTTCACAGATGGACCTGCCGTATGTATAGGGGAGTCCAAGAGCCAGGTTGTAGCAGATGCATGTTTATGTAGAGATCTTTTTGTTGACCAGTCTGATAGAAAAATTGAATCTCTAGAGTCAAGCCTCATCTCTCTATATGGTTCGTCGATGGGAAGAATAGTCCCTTCACGAAAAGGATGGTCCTTGTGGCTCAAAACAACGAGGCTATGCTCGGTGGAGTTTGAAATCTCTATGAAATAGGCCATTGTCCTGCATTAGGAAAAAATGAGGATCATTAGAATCACAGGGTTTCATAAGCGATCTATAAGTACAAGCGGAATTTGAAAATGGTACGCCGAGGGTTAAAAAATATACATATATAATAAAGGGGGCCAAAACTCAAAAAAAAAAGAAAAGCCAAGGTTTTGGTAAAATTTTAAACGCCTCATTTCGGGCACCCCTAAATATTCAAGACACTCATCGTTAATTTCGTGAGAAATGTCTCGTGCCTTGTCCACATAGGGTCATTTATAGTATCTCTGTGAGGTGGAAAGCGACTTAACAACTTTTTGACCTCAAAGTCTCTTTTTTTGGTCAATGAGAATCGTTGTCGATACGTCGCAATGACATCACTTAAAGGGGACATAGTGAGCACCGCCGCCAAAACAAAGTCATCGGTGAATCCCCTTGTCGCAAGGTCGTTTATAGCGCATCCCGTCGCAAAGCGCACCCTGCGACAAGGTCGTTTATAGCGCATCCCGCGACAAAGTGTTCATAGCGCATCCTGCGGCAATGACGTTTTTAGTGCATTATGCGACAAAGTTGTTTCCAGCGCATCCCGTCGCAAGATGCACCCCGCGACAAGGTTGTTTATAGCGCATCCTGCGACAAAGTGTTCATAGTGCATCCTGTCGCAAGGTCGTTAATAGCACATCCTGTCGCAAAGCGCACCCTACGACAAGGTCGTTTATAGAGCACCCTGCGACAATGTCGTTTTTAGTGCATCCCACGACAAGGTCATTTCCAGTGCATCCCATCGCAAGTCTGTCTATAGCACATCCCGTCGCAAGGTCGTTTATAGCGCATCCCGTCGCAAAGCGCACCCGGCGACAAGGTTGTTTATAGCGCATCCCGTGACTGGATCGTCCATAGCACTAATCCGATAGGGTCATCCAAAGCAACGATCCGAAAGGGTCATCCAAAGCAGCGATCCGATTTGGTCATCCATAGCATCAATCCGACTGGGTCGTTTATGGCATTCGTCCGACAGGGTCGTTTATAGCATTTGTTCGATAGGGTCGTTTATGACATCCATCCGACAGGGTTGTTTATGGTATCAGTCCGATAAGTTCGTTTATGGCATCAGTCCGACAGGGTCGTTTATGGCATCCGATCCGACAGGGTCATTCATTCATAGCACCGATCTGACAGGGTCATTCGTTCATAGCACCGATCCAACAAGGTCATTCTTTCATAACATCAATTCAAAGAGTCTTTTAATAGTATCTCTTTATGGGACAAAAAAAAGTGATAAAAAAATGGGTTTGTTTAACATTCAAAAAAAACAAAAAGTTTGAAATTTCAGAAGAAACTAAAAGAATGTGTAAAAAAAAAGTGAGAGAAAAGCATATAGTTGGAAAAAAAAGCCATTTATAAAAAATAATTGAAATTTTGGAAAAAAAGAAACTTTTTTTTTATTTAAAAAAAAAAGGTGTCTTAGACCTTCATTTTCAAGATTTTGAAAAAAAACAAGACAAAAGCGTTAAAAAGAGAGCTTGATATATATATGTTTGGAAATAACACTCAGATTGTTTTAAATTAGAAAAAAAAAATAGTTGATGTGGTTTGATGGAGAAGAAACAAAAAAAATGTTGACAAACAAAGTGTTTTATAAGGAGAAATAGAAAATATTGAGAAAAAAAAAGCCTAAACCTTGGTTAGTTTTATTTGGCCGCCACATTTTGAAAAAATAAAAAGGAATGCAACATAGAAAAAGGAAAAAAAAAAGTGGAGGCCATTGTCTAGTTTTTTTTTGTTTTTTTTAATTAAAGAAGAGAAGAAAAAAAAAACCTTTGTTTTCAAAGTTGCAGCATTGGAAAAGATGAAAAGGTGGGGGCCACTCATCTAATCTTTTAATTCACCTTCTTCACCTTTCTTCCTCTACGAAATTGCTAGTTCTTGTTAAAGAAAAGAAAAAGAAAAAAAGTGGGGGCCATTGTCTAGTTTTTTTTGTTTTTTTTAATTAAAGAAGAGAAGAAAAAAAACCTTTGTTTTCAAAGTTGCAGCATTGGAAAAGATGAAAAGGTGGGGGTCACTCATCTAATCTTTTAATTCACCTTCTTCACCTTTCTTCCTCTACGAAATTGCTAGTTTTTGTTAAAGAAAAGAAAAAGAAAAAAAAAGAGAAGAGAAAGAAAATCCATGACTCAAACTTACTTGTCCAGCAGTCGTGATTGAGAACTCCTGACGACAAACAAGTGCAAATTTCGGCGATTTGTGACGGTGCGCTCTGCACAAAGGCGAGTAGACCTCCAATGAATGAACTCACTTTCTTTGCAGTAAGGGCTCAAGTTTTTGGAATTGAGTTTGATGTTCAATGGTTAAACCCACATTATTTATAGGTAAGTCTTGGAAGATCTTTTCTCTTGCAGATTTTATATTGGTTAATTGTTACCTCCGATATTCGGGGTTTTTCAAATTCTGACCCTCATATGTGAGATCTTTATTTTATTTTATTTTTATTTATCTTCCCAGTTTAAATTTTGATATTCAATATCTGAGATTTTCATTTTTTATTTTCAAATATATATATATATATTCCTTAAAAATATATATATACAAAAAAATCGTGATTCTGTTGCAAGAAGAAAATAAGAGCCTATTATTCCAGAATATATAATATATATTCATACATTAAAAAAAAAAAGTTTCAGTTAGAATATTGAACAAAAACATATATATATATGTGTGTGTGTGTGTATGTATGTATGTATATTTTTATTTTTATTTTATTTTGAGTTTTTAAGCAAAAGGAACCTTGGAATATTGAACACAACTTTTATCACTTTAAGTTGGATTCAAGATTTAAGTTCGAATTTTGCAAGTAGAGCTCAATCAAAATAATTGAGTGTAATCCAAATCTTGACTCAATTCAAATTTGATAAAATTAATTCTATCCAAATTATAGAATTTTAGTTTATCTCAAATGTTGGCATGATTCCAATTTTTCCGATTCGAATACAAATTGGGTTGAAATTTGGTATCGCCATAAAGTCAATTCGAAATTAAGTAGAGCCATAATTCTACTAAATTTCAAACATTTTATCAAATTCTTCCCTTAGTTTACAAGTCAAAGAAATTATTCACGCTATCAATCCCATGAAATTAGATTGAAAATTGCTCTTCGAATTTTACTTCCAATTTAAGTAGAATTTGTTCAAAATAATTGGTGTAACTCAAATCTTACCCCAATTTCATATTTGATAAAATTAATTCTATCAAAATTATAGAATTTAAATTTTGTCCAAATATAGGCGTCGTTTAAATTTTGCCCATTCAAATGCAAAATTGGGTCAAGGTTTTCACATTGCCAAAAAGTCAATTTGGAATTGAGTGGAGCATAAATTCTACTAATTTCAAAATTTTCACGCCAAATATAGAAAATCATGATTTTGACCAAATTCCCAAAATGTGATTGATTGGCATGGAAAGAAATACGTCGAAACAATCGAAATTATGACCTAAACTCATACACTTCGGTTAAACTGACAATTCATAGAATTGAAGTCTGAAACAAGAATAAACAAGCTCGTGCTTCGACTTGATACTATAGTTTTCGAGATTCATCCACACATACTTGTGCATAAACCTCGAAAAGGGGGCATTTGTTGACTGAGAAATTTCGGTCAATTATAAGCTGCCACGTCGTTATCTCAAATTTAATGGCGAAATTAAATTAAATTTTGGGACAATATTTCTCAAAATTAATTTAAATAAATAAATTGGTTTATCTTGAATTTGGCCAAAATAAAACCAAACCAAGTAAACCGAACCATGAATTTCAAGCCCAAAAGGCCAAGCCCATGGGCCAGGCCCAAAGGCCCATTAGGGCCCAAGCCCACGATGCATGAGAACTCTATAAATAGAGGAGTTCTCTTCATTTCAAGGGGTGAAAAATTTTTGGAACTAGAGAGGGAATTCACATTTGTTGAGGTCTCTCCACGCTTACAAGATCAAACGTCGTTTCGAAGGCAAAAATTACTTCGAAAGACAAATAGTTCCATAAACGAGCAGTTGCATACGAAGAACACACGTTTTGTTCTTCAAATTGCTCTTCATATCAAGAACATCCATTCAGAGAGAACGAATCAGAGGATCAAGCATAGAGATCGAACCACTTTCGCACAAACTCATCTCAAGTTCAAGTTCAACTCCACGAAACCAAATTTCTCCGGAAATCTCGTGTGAACAATGCCTAGTAAGCCACCAACACCTAGTTTATCTCTAACATAATTATGTACAACCTTGACCATGGTTGGACCAGACGTGTTCGATTGATGAGAGGGCGAATCTAATACAACCTAGGTAAAAAATTTGTTGAAGCTTTCTCTCCACAAATCGGATGTGCTTTAAACCTTTTGTGGGACACCCACACAGGTTACCATGTGCTGGAAAATCATTAATCGTCCTCAACAAAGTAGCTTTTAAGGTGAAGCGTTCTTGTCGATGTGCATCAAAAGATTCAATGCCCGTGTCCTGACACATTTTAAAATCGTCGACTAATGGAGCTAAATAGACATCTATCTCATTTCCAGGTTGTTTCGGTCCATAGATTAATGCATTTAACATAAAAAATTTACGCTTTATGCACAACCATGGAGGTAGATTGTAAGTCACTAAAATAACTGGCCAACAACTATATCTAGTACTTTGGTCACCGTGTGGATTAACTCCATCTGTTGATAGGGCTAGACGAAGGTTCCTCTTTTCTAAACTAAAATCAGGCCACCTTTCGTGTATTTGTTTCCATGAGAGTGTGTCGGCTAGATGTCGTATATACCCATTGACCTGGCGGTCCATAGCATGCCATGCCAATAATCTCGAAATTTCTTTACTTTGAAACATTCATTCAAATCTTGGAATAGGAGAGAAATACCACAGAACTTTTGCTGGAATATTTTTCACTCCTTCTTTCATATTCTTCTTAACCTTCCATCTCGATGTTCCACATGTAGGACACAGTTCAGCATCAACAAGTTCCTCGATACTGATTCTTCTCCATGCCAAATCCATGTATTATAACTTTGATCGATCCCATTAAAAAATAAATGGTCTCTCATTACATTCACATTTTGGTACTTGGCATTCACACATTTCAAACATGTATAACAAACGAAATTTGACCATTTCGAATTTTGTATTACATTGCTTATAAATATCTCAACTTCTAAACCATATTCTGGTGACATTCGATCCTTAAACATCCACGACTTATCCATAGCAATGGTGCAGTTAGAAATCTAGTCAATTATAGAAACCTAACCTTCAAAAATTTCAAAACAAGGTAGACTCGAGTCACATATCTAACTCAACATAAATCAACTAAGAATCTAAATCAATTAATTCTAAAAACAATACACTTATTTCAACCGTCAAAGTAGTTGTCACACATGTAAATGAACTTATATCTCAATCAAAGTATATACAATCAGAAAACTTTGAAATAAATTAATAACCAAATTTGAGAAAAAAACAAATGCCCAAATTTGAGGTTCTTAAGGTAAGTTTGAAACAAATGCCCAAATGAAACAAATATTAAAGGAGAAAATTCGTACAAATGCACAAATTTGAAATAAATTCACTAATTTGACACAAATTTGAAACAAATTCACTAATTTGACACAAATGTTACATAAATTTGAAACGAGGGTTATATATGAAAAGATTACAACATAAATTTGGGAAGAAATGAGCTAAAAAGAGCTTTAAAAAGTTAGAGACTAGGAAATTACCCAATTTATGAAGAAATGCCCAAAGTTGGAGAAATGCCCAAAACTCCAAACTCGCAAGCTTTGAAGTTTAAGGAGAAATTGAAAGCTAGCAGTGGCGGAGATGGCTTGCGAAGAAATGATAGCGGCGGAGAGGACTAGTCGGAGAACTAGCGGCAATAGGGAGGGTTTATTTTCGAAGGGTTTGTCGAAGAACGAAAGCTTAAGCGGCGACGAAAGTTTCGGTAGAAATGAGAAATGAGAAAGAGACAGAAACGAAAAGAGGAAGAATTGAAGATGGGTGTTTCGGTGGCGGGCAAGGCCCGCCACCTATTCCTTAAACAGGCGACATTCGGTGGCAAGCTTTGCCGACCACCTTTTTGTGTAATTCAAGGCGGGCCATGCCTGCCATCGTTAGTCTTAAATGGCGTGGTCAATAACCCACCATCTTTCATCCGCGTTTTTTAAATGCTGGATTTTAACCCGCTACCTATTCGTAAAATTTTACTAGTGCTACAAGTTCTTCAATCAGTCTCTTAAGTGATAGAATTCAATCATTTTTGTAAGTGATAGATGTCAATCAATTTTGTCAGTGATAGAAGCCGATTATTTTTTTTAAGTGATAGAAGTCAATAAGTTTTTTTAAATGATAAAAGTCAATCATTTTTTTAAGTGATAGAAAGTTCTATTTTTTTTAGTGATAAAATCCATTTTTGTAAGCGGGAGAAAATTGGCAACATCATGGGTGGGCTTTTTGGTATTCTTAGCAAGCCCTTTTTAATTTTTTGCCATGAAATATTTTCAAATTGTGCTAATGATATAATTTCATTGGTTTTTTTTTAATTACACAAACAACATCCCCTTAAAAAAATTTATAAGAATAATAAAACATTAAACTTAAAAAATAATCAAAACACACTTAAAAAGGTCGACATCCATAATGTGCCTGACTCTTGATTGAAAAATAAGTCGACTTTGGATTTTTGTCTTTCTCGTTTGGACTAAAAAAGTTGGTGGAAATTTTTCGTCCGCACTGCCAACATCTGGTTTACATATTTTAGGTTAAAATTTTGTTTTAGTTTCTTTATTTTGTATTTTACTTCACTTTCATCTCTTGAGGCTCATTTGTAATGTTTCAAATTTAAAACATATACTTCAATTTAAACTCTTTTTTTTTGTTCGTGGATGAATTTAAGGGCATGGTCCTTTTATTATGAGCATAATTTTATATCATTATGCTATTGTTTTTGTTCACCATACAAAATTAAATCTTAACATTATTCTTATTATTTGTTTGAAGTTAATTTTTTTTTATACAACTAACTAACAGAATAGAAAAATCTAAAATTTTCATAACAAATCAGTAAAAAAACCTCGCACTGGGTGCACGTGATATATAGAACTAAGACATGCATTATCAAAAGCCTCTGGATAACATGCACAAGCAAAAAGGAATGCAACTCATCTCTCTAGAACTAACATCATCAGGCCTTATGGCCATTGATAGTACTCGCAGAGGGGTTTCACGGACCAATACCCTGAGACCCGAAAAGCCACTACTTTGTTTCTACCAAGTAAGATAGAGCTGCTAGATACTTAGGGTGAAAAACAAGTGGAGTTTCCCAAGCATCCCCCAAGTTTCCTCTAACATGATTGGATCGAACAAGAACATATGGGTTCCCTCATGGTGTAATGCAAGTCGGCATCTTGTCCAACTATAGAAGCGAATATCTACCCAAGCATTAGCAGATGCACTAGCCGAAACTTGGATCATGCTTCCACTTGACTATTTGGGACTTACACAGTCTGTTGTGCTCACTACACATGTTCACACTTATGCTAACCCAATAGTATCTCGAGTAACTCTCTAGGTAAGAAAATAGACTTCGGGACGACTAGCCGCAGTCGGCCACCCAACAACGCCGATAAGACCCTATGTTCAATCTACCACCCTAAGGATGGTTGCAATCCATTCCTGTAGGAGCATAGCCTCTTAAAATATGACTAAATTTATCCGTTAGAAAACCTTGCTTCATCAGGTAAGAAGACATTGTCAAGCTAACTCCCTATGAAACTTCATTACTTAACACGCACCATAAGCGAGTCTCCTATGAGACGATAAAATAATAAGCATCAAACAAACAACTTGCTCCTATGATGTTTCTCTTAACCATACTTTGCTCGTTAAATTTTTGTTCCTTCTATTTTTTTTTTGTATGTTTTTTTTTTCTTAAGATTTGTTGGTTGTGGATTCAAAACATAGTTTCAGGTACGCACCAAAATGGATGACTGAGACAACTGATGATAGACATAGGGGACGTGTCTGATGCGTCAAGTCATATTGCATCTTGTTCTCCACAAACTATTGTAATAACATAGTATTTATCTAAGGCGTCAAGTCATATTGCATCTTTTTTAGTTTGAAACCAAGATCTTAGAACTTACGCGTATTAACTGCCTTGATATATTACTTGATTTGTTTGAATCTAGTTTTTATTTGAAAAGTATTTAAAATGCCCATGTCAGTTTTTCAACTATGGGTTTTCTATATTTTAGGGGACACTCTGTCGAAATTTTTATAGGTTTCTTTTGTTTGTTAGTAACTTCCATAGTATAACCTTACGCTTATGGACTAGGTCATTGCAAGTGGAGAAATCATAAAGTTTATAAAAGGTTGTTAGTCCTTCCTACCATTTTAAAAGTAAGATCATTAACATAACTCAAGATGTTGTCTGATTAAGTATTAGATTCAAATTTCATATTTTATAACATAGAATATGGGTTTGTATTTTTGGATTCTTATACTATATTTTAAAAGTAAGAGTAACTTATATTACTTATAAATGTAATTAAACATCCTCAAGTTTGGAATGTTAGATCATTAACATTAGTTAAGCATAAATTTGCATAAAATCTGTTGTTTTTTAAAGAGAAAAACTGACGAACTTATAGGTAACTATTTTATAAATACTTACTGTGTGTGAAGTTCAAAATAAGTCATGTGAAAAAAATGTGTAAAGAAAAAGTAAGCATTTTAATTTTAAAAAATTAATAAAGAAACTTCGCCTATTTTGAACGAAAGTAAGCATTTTTAATTTTTAATTTTTACTTAGCTAAGTTTTTCTCTTTTCTACATGGTAAAAATATGATCAATTTAAGTTACGAAGTTAAATTTGTACATGATATGCGCGAAAGTTTATATTAGCCAGACCAAACATTTAAAATACACAATTTTTTATTTGATAAAAACCACAGTAATTGTCTTTTTTTACAGACTGTCAAACATGTATATTTACAACGTTTAACAATTGTTTGTAATATTTGAAAAACAATAAAGCATAAACATAATGTGATTGGAAAAAAGTTATAAGAATAATAAAACATTATACTTGAAAAAGGGAGACAGCCAAAATTTGTCTTGACTCTTGATTGACAAATAAGTCGACCTTAGATATTGTAAGTTGGTGGAAAATTTGGGTCCACTGCCACATCTTATTGTTACATATTTTAGGTTAAAATTTGGTTTTAGTTTCTTTATTTTGTATTTTACTTCACTTTAATCTTTGAAATGATGCTCATTTGAAAATTTGGGTCCAATGCCCACACTTAGAAAGATGCTCATTTGAAATGTTTCAAATTTAAAACATAACCTCATTTTAACTTTTTTTGTTCGTAGATGAATTTAAAGACGATGCATGCACATAGTTTTATACCATTGAATTATTGTTTTTGTTGACTATACAAATTTAAATCTTAACATTATTTTTATTATTTGTTTGAAGTTAATTTTTTTATCCATCTTACTAACATAGTAGAAAAATCTTTAAAAAAATCTATAATAGAATGGACAAAACATTAACGAGCGAAGGGTGGCTAAGAGAAACATTTCTTAACCTTAAAATGTAAGCACAAATAACTTCTATATGCTTGATTTCTAAACTCACACAAAAAAGTTCTTGATTGAATATGTATTTTTATTTGAAAGTTTGAACTTTTAGTATAAATGAAAAATCAAAGCTCACACCTTTGAAACTAATAAAAAACTATTGAGTATATATTTGAATCATCTTATTTTCAAATATTGTTCAATTAAAAAAACAGATCTAAGATATTTGTAAATCTAAATCAAAAAAGAAAATAAATTCTTTGAAACATTATTTCATCACCGATCTAGTTCTTGTGAATAAACTTTCAAATCTAAAACACCATTTAACAAAACAAAAGGAAAGAATTTGGGTAACTAAAGTTTTTTAAGGTAACTATATACATTTAAACCGAGTTATTGTGTTTGCAATTATTAGAGATTTATATCATTATAACATTGATTAGCAACACACCACTCTAGGAATAAAACCAAATTAAAAGACTTTTAAAATACCAAATTAAAAAAAAAATGTAATGAGATAAAGATTAAAGATCACCCCAAATTTTAATATATCCTTTTTGAACAACCTGCTGACCACAACATTCTCTATGAAGATAAAATATGATTATCCATTTAGTGTAAAAAGGCTTCCCATTAAATTAGACAATCTTAGTGGGCAAAGAAGAAAGAGCAAGCAAGGAAGCCAAAAGTGGAAGAAAATTTTGAACCCTTTTCTTCTTTTGTGTATTGACAACCAAAGTAGTACTACTAGAAGAAATGGGGTTTTATTGATTTTATATTATTTAATTTATATATTTTATTGATTTTAAAAATGATACATTTTAACATTCAATGTTTTATTGATTTTATAATATTTAATTTATATATATTTTTAATAGTGTTAATTATTATTTGGTCGGTTTTAGGTTTTCAACTATCACCCGTAATAATTATATATAGCTGGCTTCATTGGGGTGTGTTTTATGTGCAAAGGAAGAAACAGTGATAAGTGAAAATAAATGGGGTTTGAAGGAATTCATGTGGCAAAGGTGCTTTATGTTCTTGTTGTTGTTCCTATTGTTGTTGGTGTAAGTGGAAACCCAAACCCTAGCTATGGAGTCGAGTCCAACTTGAATAGGAGCAGTTTTCCTCAAGGCTTTGTTTTTGGGACGGCTTCATCCGCTTACCAAGTGAGTTTAAAGTTATAATTTGAAATCATGATTTAAATTCGTGTGTTTGCTTGGTTTAATTTGTTTTGATTGTTTTGTTTTTTTTTTTAATTGGTTTTTTTGTTAGTACGAAGGAGCTGTAAATGAAGATGGTCGAGGGCCTAGTGTTTAGGATACTTTTACTCACAAATATCCAGGTCTCATCACTTCTTTTATTATTCATTCGGGTTACTTTTTTTTAGTGGATTTAAAAATTATTCAATACTTTTGTCACAATATAATTACTTTTTACGAAAACAATTACCAAACTACAAAAATACTATGATTTTGAATTTATAAATATGCTTTTTGGATGATAGTGGATCTCACTTAGTTTAAAGAAAATGACATGGTTTAGATATAATAAATAAGATTAGTATGATTATTATTTAATACTAAAGTAGTACTACTAGAAGAAATTTGTCAAATACAAAATCTCTCTTTTGTTCCACTCTCATTTCTTGTTCCCTTCTTTGTAGTTGATATTTCCTCTCTATCCATATAGTTTTGCTCTATGCTTCATGCTTCTCACTCTCTAGATTTTTTTTTTTATTATCTTATTGTTCAATGTATATGTAAAATTATGGAGATCTCAATTTTATTTGGGATAGAAATCATCTGGATGTCTGGGAAAATTGGAAAATTGTTTTGCAAGGAAAAAAAAAGAGAACCAAATCAAACAAAATTAGCTTTTGATTAATTGTTATTAGTCCGGTTTTGTTTATCCTTTTCTCTTTTTTTCTTTTTTTTGCGTAAACAAAATTACTTTATCCCCTAAATTAGTTTTTGGCTCAATGAGTCATATATTGTGCGGGCATCATAAATTCAATAAGTTGGCATTTGACTCATAGTAATATATATATATAATCTTAAATTAGTTAACAAAAAATAGTTCATAACTTTTAAAAAAAATATTTGATAACAAAACGGAACTTTATAATATACAATACTTGAACGGATAAAAAATATATCTATTTATAAGTATTGTGATACAAAAGAGAAAATTAATTCATACAATTCAAGAGTACAATAACCTAAGTGGTTATTATAAACTAGCAAGGTTAACGACAACTAACTGACAAGTAACAAAAACTAAGATTCTTTACAACAATCAGCTCTCACTAATGAGCTTTTCTAAGATTCGATGTCAATTTCTATATGTTTACTCATTGAATGCAAAATAGGGACAATAAAGAAGAAAAATGTGGAGATCTCAACCATATTAATTTTGTAGAAATATGAGCGAAACTTTTGTACTCAATCTCTTCATTAGATCGAAAAATTTCATATTGTTTCTTAGATCCACACCCAAATAAATTTCCCCTAAGAAATACATAAAAATTAGAATTGGACTTACAATCATATAGGTTCAAAACCCACTCTGCATCAGAAACGGTTGGATTTTAATGAAAGAAATTAGAAATGAAATTTAATGTGGCATTGATACTTGCTTCTTCTTTTTTTTTTTTTCTTTTTCTTGAAACATATAAGTATGTTTTACTTTAGCCTTTAGTGGTTGTTTAAGATAATATCAGTATGTTTGAATTTGTCATTTCCTCTCTCCAACAAATATTATATGGAAACTTGCAAGTTTGACTACTGAAGTGAAATGAGAACGTTATCATTTATTATTTATTAGTAGTATTAAAAATAAATTAGATAGATATAAACTTGGAGGTGTAGCCATTTGAAGAATTTGTATGACTTCTTGTAATTCGACGATTTTTGTTAATTCAACAACAATTTTAGAGTAAGAAATTCGAACCCACAATTACATGCTTTATGTTAGATTATACAAGATGAATTTTTGTCCTCGTTTTGATAAACCTCTATTTAATTTTGTTTGTCATAAGTTTACAGTGGTTTCATATTAATTATTATTTATTTTAGGGCATCTAAAATAAATAAAAAAATTATATTTATTTGTGATATGGAGGGGTTAGAAAGGTTTAAAGTTAATTTTTCTTGATTTATAATTCATGCTTTCAAAGTTTAGTGGTGATTGAATACTTATAAAGAAAGATATAGATGTGTGCTGTTGAGTTGAGTGTATACATCAATTTGTTGCATTTAAAATTTTCCATGGATTTGTATCTCAATCCCACTAACCAATTCTTGTTTTCTTTTTTGACAGAAGGAAAAATAAGTGGAGTAAACCAGAAAGGAATTCAATACTACAACAACCTTATTAATGAACTACTAGCCAAAGGTACCCATTATTAATTAAAAATTTAATTTAGCTTAAAACAAATTTTGAATTGGTCCCCAAAGAGTGACATAGTAATTGAAAGTTGGGATTTACTCATTCAAGACTCAACTGGAAAATTACTCATTCAATGTGTCTCAGTACCTAGGTTAGGGACGGGCGTGATTATCCTTATTTGTTTTTTTTTTAAAAAAACAAATTTTGAATTTATGATTAGCTCTTTATACCTTCTTATTCTTTAATTTGATAATTTAATTATTATGATTATCAAGAAATTGAGAGCTACAAAAATTCGTTAAGTTCTAAAATATTCCAACTCTATTCCATCTAACTTATAATTAATACAATATAATTTCATTGAAGAATGTACTAAAATAATAATAAAAGACCATCCTAAAAAAAAAAATACCTTTTACCTTCTAACTTGAATAATTGTTAATTAGTATAGTTTAGTTTAATATATTTTTTAAGCTTTATAAAATATATATATATATATATATATATATTAAGCAATAAAAAAAATTGTCCAAAATTAATTTTCTTTAAGCCACATTTTTTTAGAGATCTTTAAGCCACATTTTATGATATAATAGAAACATATTGTATTTTTTTTTAAGAATTGAAACATATTTGTATTTAAAATTGTCAACATATATCGTATTGCAACAATATATATACAATGATAATATTAAATAATTCAACCAAAGAATTAAAAATTAATAATTCAAAAATAAAATATACTATTCTTTTTATGGCATAAAAGATTAACATTAGGAGTTGAAGATAAAGATTAGTCTGAATACATAACATCCTTCTTTTAAAAAGAAAAGTACATATTATTATTCACATATTAATATACATTAGTATGTGAATAATATTATGTAAATTTCTAAAATTACACATTTTAAAATAGCATAAACCTGTTGAATAATATTATAATATACTAGATCATTAAACTTTATTTTAGATAACCAAGGAAAGTTGTAGATCATACACATATGTTCTAAATTGGTGGAGAGAATTCTAAAACATCATTTGTCTAAGAATTGTGGAGATAATTCTAGAACATTATTTGACTAAGATTGGTGAAGAGAATTCTAGAACATCATTAATCCAAAAATGATGAAGAGAATTCTAGAACACACTTTGTTTAAAATTGTTGAAGAAAGATCTAAATATGTTGTCAAGAAATATCTACTCATTCTTATCAAAGCGAAGTTGTGGCAAAATCAACTTCATGATTTACTTAATCACCAAGGAAAAATGTGGACCATTGGATCATACTTAGAGCCCAAGTTTATGAGTAGTATAAATAGCTGATGTCATTAGTTGGTAAACCATCCGAAATCTCCCATGACATCCCATATCTGAGTGAGTGAGGGTATGAGATAAAAATAGAGAGAGTTTCTCCTAATTTGTTTAGGAGTTTTTCACGTAAAATCACTATGTCATTCTTTTTTTTTCTTTCTCTTCTTTATTATTGTTATTCGCAAATCTCTTTTAACTCGACCTTGCTCTATTCGATGCAAACAATCATAACAAAACCCACCTCCAAACCATTCTCAAGCACACGACAAATTGAGTGATTGAGTTCATACTTGTTAGGGAGTGAGGTTGTCCTTCAACACCTGCATGATGAAGGTACAATCCTTGTTAGACCTTCACCAAAAGTGTAGTAATGGCTTCCTCAAAGGCTTCATTGACTATGATTCATGCTTTATTGGATTCAAAATTTCAAATAAAATACATAGAAGTTGAGAGTTATATCGAACCAACAATAAATAAAGTAAGAAAAATAAAGTAGAACATTAGAGATAAAAAAAAGAACCTAAAAGTAAATGTTTATAAAAAGAATGTTGAAGAGAGTTAAAAACTCAAATGTTTTTTTTTTTTTGAAACAACAGTTAAAAACTCAAAAGTTAGTAAAGAAGAATGTCAGAAGACATTTATATATAATCGTAGAGATGAAAGTTAAGAAACCTTTCCCACTAACCATTAAATAAAATTTATGACAAATTCATAAATTTTAAATATTAAATTAAAAAAATGAAGAGTTACAACTTTTCTTATTCTTATTCAATAATGTGATAGCTTCAAAAAAAAAAAAAAAACTCAATAATGTGATTAAAATATTTTTTTTAAAAACAATTGTAACTTACAAGTGGCATGTTGGGTAGATCTTTAATTTAAAATAGAAATATAAAATATATTACAAAAAAGAAAAGAAATAAATTAAAGACCACTTTTACACGTTTATTATCAAATTTATTATTACAATTATTAATTTCAATAATCAAATTTGTTTCTTTTCACTTTACCATATTTGTTACTTGTAATTATTTAATATTAAACAAAATAAGTATCCAAATTTATTATTATAATCATCATTTTCAAAAACCAGTTTTTTATATATTAAATTCCACTTTTTTATAATTATTTTATATTTAACAAAAGAAGTATGATTTTAGCCACTTTTATACTCAAACTTAATTTTAGTGGATTTTTATTACCTAAATAGAAAAATATTTGTAATGATAAAAAAACATGTTCTAAGAGTTATAAAAATAAATAGTTATAAAAAAATAATTATAAAAAAACATGTAATAGTAAAATAAACATGTTTTATTTTGTATTAAAAAATATAGTTATAAAAATAAATAAGTCTTTCTGAAATAAATAAATAAATAAATTCTTCAACTTTTTAAATTTACCAATTATTATTATATTTAATATGTGTCAAAATGATGCTTGTTTCATTTAATATTTAAAACGTGTATTTTTATATATATATAAAGTAGTAAATATGTGTATAGTGTTATTTTTGGAATTGTAATGGTATTTGTAATTTAAAGTGCAGTTTAAAAATAAAATCTTTTAAAAATGATAAATAAGGGAAATAGCTGAACTTGAGGTAGTATATAAAGTATGATATGATGATATGATGAATAGTAAAAATTCAAAACTTTAAGATAAAAGTTAGTATGAAATTGTTTTTTTTCTTACTATTCAATGGTTCCGATTTTATAGATAAATATAGGTGGAAAAAACTGCAATATCAACTTTATAAAATGCTCACATATAAAATTGAAAAAAAATTATAATTTTTAGTAAGATGATTCGAAATATAAATTTATAAATATGAGAATGGAAAAAGAATTAAACTTTATTCTCTATACATAAATTAAGTTATTAATTTTTAAGCTATATTTTTAATCAAGAAAATAAGAATAAAAAAAAAAATACTTAAACCATATATATATATGAAGTAGACTATAATATGGAAATAAAAATGAATAATCTATTCAACATCGCTCTTCAATAGTTACATGCCTAGTTTTTGTAAGATCTTCTAGTGAGTTGTACATTAGCTTCACTATTTCGAAAGTATTTATTTCCATTGAAAATGGAGTTGTAAGATCTTTACTCTCACGAAGGCTTTTTAGAATGATTAAAGTCTCTAACGATTGAATTGCTCAAGATGTTCTGCATATATAAAATCCCTAGAAGTCACGAAATAATCCACCTAACTCTTTTATGAAGTTACAAAGGAAGATCACTTTTCCTACAAAAGAAAATTAGATAAAGATTAGTTTAAATATTCAAATATCAAACAAAAACTATAAAACACTGCAAGACATATATAAACTAAGAAAAATACGTCATAAGACATTGCAAGACATGGATAATGAACATACTAAAAAAAGTGAATCTTTTTTTTTTTAATACATATATATGGAGAGGAGGATTACACATACGGATACCTAGCATCGAATGCATGATCGTGAAGTGAAAATGAATTAACACCAAATTAGATAATTAATCGTGACCCGACCCACTTTGATAAAAAAAAAAAATGCATTTAATTATAACAAAAAACTCAGATTTTGTCAAATTAATTTAAAAGATTTTGAAGTAGAACATTTTATATATATATATTGTATGAGATAAAAGTTGTAAACCTTTCAACTTTCTTTATTAAATATATAAAATTAAAGACAAATTCTTAAGTTATAAAAAATTATATTAATCTTTCATATTCTAACATTTCATGTCTCATATGTATTTATGGATATTTTAAAAGAAGATAAATAGTTAATGTTAGTGTTTAAAACCATTAAACACAAAAAAAACCACTTTTAAACATTAATTAATGTGTGTGTGTGGTGGGTGCCATTGAAAAGCATTTAAGATTTTTTTACTTTGGTACACTAACATTTCATGTCTCATATGTATTTATGGATATTTTAAAAGAAGTTAAATAGTTAATGTTAGTGTTTAAAACCATTAAACACACACACACAAAAAAAATCCATTTTTTAAATTTAACGTTTCACGTCTCATAAGTTGGTTTAAGACCGGTAAAATCGTCAAAAAATAATTATCTCTTTAAGTCACACATTTTTTTTATAGACCTTAAGCCATATTTTAAGATATATATATATATATTACTTTAATTGGTAAGTAATTACCTTATGCAATCCTAGAATATTTATGAACCAAATTATAAAAAAAAAATCATTTTATAATTTTTAATTTTTTACCCTCTTCGAATATATATATATTGTTTTGATATATTGTTTTATCTAGACATTGATAAATTATTGAAAACTTGAGTGTTGAAGAATAAGAAGGAGAACTCCATTGGAGTATGATTTTATTATAGAGAATTGTGGAGGAGGCACCCACACAAATTACAACCTAACAACATTACTATATATAAGATAATATAAACAAACATATATTTTCTTTTAGAACATATAAACAAGCATATTTGAACCTAAATAGCCTGATGAACCTTATATATATTCACTACAAGATGACAAACATTAACCATACTCATCTAATCTAATCTAAATAAGTATACTTAGTTAACTAACTTTTATTTGAAAACAAAACAATTAAATGCTAGGAAAAAGGCAGAAAGAAAGTTTTACCAAGTTTTTTTTTAATTATATTTTCTTTTTACAGATTGTTTCAATTCTTTACTTAAAATATATATATATTTGAGGGATAATTGTATTTAAAAGTGGTTTCTCTAACAATTTTTATATAGTGTATTATCTTATTTGGATTTATTGTATGGTATGAAATGTGCAGGAATAAATAGGGTGGTTTCTTGAGCCCTCAGATTGTGTAAGTTTACATTTCTTAGGATGCCTTATATGTAAATACACTTATGTCGATTTAACTATTACTCTTTTCATTGAAAAATCACGTGGTACGAGAACCATGTCCAAACTACATTGTGGAGAGTAAATATATTAGATGTAATATAAAAAAGAAGTGACCTTCCACAACATAAATCATAATTAACATAGTAAAATTTGTTGTTGAGCTAGTAATATGCACTCAACATAATTTAAAGATATGACTTTTAAAAGGAGACATGGTAGTATTTTGTTTGATAGGAAGATAATTGAAAATGCTACCAAAATCCCACATCGACTAGTGTTAGAGATACTCACTTTGTGGAAATTGTTCCATGTTGGAAAGTTAAGGATACTTCAACATATTTATTAGAGATATGACTTAATCCCCTTATTATCAATTAGTTTTGAGGTGAAACTTCATATTATCTAATAACTAGATAAGGGGAAGACCATATATAAGTTAGAAATTATATCTCCATTAGTACGAGATTTCTTGAATAAAACCAATGCTAGCTATATACAGATATGTGAACATTTAATGCAAAACCACAATTAACTTGGTGTATTTTCAATTCAAAAGGGATGATTTTAAAGAGTTTGCTCAGATTTGCTTCAAAGAATTTGGAGATAGAGTAAAGCATTGGATCACATTGAACGAGCCATGGTCTTATAGCATTTCACAAGACACATTTACTCTAAAAAATTTGAGTGATGTGAATGCTGCTACTGAGCCATATATTGTAGCTCATTATCAAATTCTAGCTCATGCTGCTGCAGTCAAGCTTTATCGACGCAAATATCAGGTCCTAATTTATCTTCATAATTTCTATATTCATTAATTGAATTTTCATTCTTGAAGTAATCATTATACATGTGAGGATTTGTTCTTTATGGTTTTGAAAATGTTACAATTTATTTTTTTTGAAAAATATACTTTCATTAAGAAAGGGTACGTAAGAAACATACGAGTTTCAAAAGGCCTTCCAATTTAAGGCTATGGAGGCTGAAGGGTAAGAGGCAAATACATTATTTTGTGTTAGAAATTTCTAACATTTGGTATCAGAGCATATTCCTTATGAACATGCTTAAGGGAAGAGTAGACATAGGGACTAACAATCAAGAAGAAAATGCATAAGAGATTTCCGTAGAAAAAAACTTTTTGTCTCCTTCTAACCTTTATAAGAGATTTGACCTTGGGAGCATCACATCTTATTTCAGAGAAACTCCTAAATTAAATTGCTACAATTACTTAAATATGCTCATGGTACTTTGAACCTAATATGAAGTATGTTCTACCAATGGAGAAGTATGAAAAATATGAATCCAGTGACAAAAAAACTTACCTGTGCGATAAAGTCTTAATTCAATTAGATTCATATAAAGATAATGATAAGATTATCAAATTATTCTTTCTTTTTCTAATCCCTATGGGGAAATTAAAAAAATAATTTAATATCTTATCTAAATTAATACGAAGTATATTCTATTGAAGTAGAATAATGAGAAATGAATTTAGTGACACAAAAATTCTACCATCATAACACAGAAACTTGCAGATTGCCAATATTGCAGAATACAAAACAAATTTGGCCATAAATTTACCATAAACTCCATTAATGGCTTCCAAAAACAAGGTAGATGCCAAAATGGCTATAAATACCAAATGTTAGAAATTTCTAACACAAAGTCTAAATGAGATTCATATAACCACCTGCATCATAAACGTAATTAATAAATTGGCGTACCTCTCGCCATTGTTTTTGGTAACCGAAAATGAAGCAAATGTATACCTCAACTAGAATACGAGCACAACGACGAACACATCGGCCGTGGAGTTCTTGGTTCTTATACACCCTCACTCTTACTAACTCAAATGGTGTAGTTTTTCTTAAGGGAAGAGGAGGCATAAAACTCCAATACATATATATATATATGTATATATATATATATCTTTCCCAGTTGGTGGTCAAAAGTCAACATCAAGAATCAAAGGGTCTGTAGAAAATCCCAATAACGCAGAGCTAAGTTTCAGGCGAGAAGATAAAGCAAAAAAGCGAGGATAAGCACGATAAAGATGACCCTCGCCTACCATATTACCAAAGAGTCATAGAATCAGAATCTAGAATAAAGCGCCAAATCCATTTGGTAAGCAGAGTTACTTTTAATTTCTCAATGCCATGACATCCCATGCGTTTAGGCAAACGAACCACATCCCAACAAACCGAATATTGTGATCCACCTGAGTATTGAAGTTATTGAACCTTCCATTGAGCCTTGGATCTTATCATACGACTTGCAATTTAACAGGACAGAATAACTAGCACTAGACATGAAAGCCTTAATCCAACCTACCCATTTTTCACTGAAGCCCTTTGAAGGAAAGGATGGAGATCTAAAATGAAATTCCAACTAACCTTATCAAAGGCCTATTTCCACATCTAATTTAAATATAACGCCCTCCTCTTTAGAGCCTCGGATTCACTTAATGGTTAAAAGAACTTTGGATTACCAAAAGATTATAGGTTTAATTCACATGCTCAATAATTAATTTCATAACCACAAGTCAAATGATTTATCTTATGAGAATAGTCAACTAGACACAAACTAGCCCCAACACTCCAGATATAAATAAAAGTAGCTGATTGGATCAAAATTGGATTTGAAACTCGCAATTTAATGCCGTTTAGGCAAATTAGCAACTACTTTTATGCAATCAACTATTTAATTCATTAGAAAAATATAAACTATTTCCAATCAAATTAGCAACTACTTTTATAAAATCAACTATTTAATACATTGTTAGAAAAATATAAAAAAAAATCACTTTTTTATACATGAATAGTTAATTTCTACGTGCTTAATTCATTAGTGATTAATAACAATCGAGACTAAATTCTAACTTAACTAAAGCTAATTTGTAATTTAATCCCATGAAATTTGAGGAAGGTAAGGCATATCAAATAATATTGTAAGAACTATTATTGGACGATTTCGTTGATGGAGACAAGTTGTTTCTTATCCATGGTTGGAAGTATTATTTTTTTATTTCTATTTTAAATTATGTAGATTGAGCTGAAATTTATTTGCAGAAATCACAAAAGGGATTGATAGGAATAACCTTAGTGTCCGATTGGTTTGTTCCAATTTCAAAGGCAAGAAAACAACATAATGCTGCAAATAGAGCCCTTGATTTCATGTTTGGCTGGTAAGTACTTTCTTTTTTCTTTTTTCATCCTTTAAAACTCATAAAAATACTGCATAACTCAAAAATCCAATAACCCATAAATTTAAACGAATAATGCAAATATAATAAATTTAACTTTACACTAATAAGAGGAAATAATATTATTACAAACAGTTCAAGCATATAGCATGTTAATTTTATAACATTATAGTGGGGTAATACTTTTCAATTGCGCACCAACTTCCTTGCACTTTGTCGATGTAGAACAATCTTCTTTTAATATGTTGTCGAAAAACATAACAATATTTTGACATAGGTTGGGCAATTTACAAAACATCTTAAGAACACAATCATGTTTTTGGGCGAAAATACCTTAAAAAGATAAATTTGAAGAACTAAAATCCTGAACCACTATTAGTTTTTCAGCAACATATGTAGAGATTTTACATTGAAATTGTTCACAAAATTAGGTACATGGATCCATTGACATTTGGAGATTATCCAAAGAGCATGAAATCCCTTGTTGGGAAGAGACTACCAAAGTTCACTGAAAAGCAATCTGAGTTGGTGAAAGGGTCATTTGATTTTCTTGGATTAAACTACTACACTTCCAATTATGCTGAATATACGCCGCCTCCCAAAGCGAACCATGCCACCTACTTCTCTGACCCTTGTGTCAAGCTTTTGCTCGAGCGCAACCATGTCCCCATCGGCCCCATCGCAGGTGCCAATTGGTTTGCAGTTTACCCCAAGGGCATTCGTGATATACTTTCGTATATAAAAGCTAAGTACAATGATCCTCTCATCTATATCACAGAGAATGGTACGTTACATGAAGCTCTTATAGTTTTGTTTTAATGATTCCACTTAAGTTTCTTTATTTGCAAATTCTCTATCTTGTATGAAAGATCATAGAATCTCTTTTCAACTAGTCAATTATTTTTTCTACTCTCTCATGAATAAGCTTCCACTCATCTAGACTATTATTTTAAGGACAACCACCTAACCGTATTACGTTTGGTTGTAAAAAAAGTTGATTAAAAAATTAATTTTTAGATAGGTATCCTCATGAATAGCAGTCATGCCTACTAGTTTTTTTTTTCTTTTTTGAATTCTACAATTTCTTTTAGGTGAGAAGATTCAAACAAATGATCTTTTGGTCATTAGATATACTTAATGTCGCTAAACTATTGTTTTGTTAGCATGCTCATGAAGTTCTCAAGACCCTTATTAAGTTATAACCCTAAACCCACACTTTTTTTTTTCTAAAATATACATGTTGAAATGCCTTATATAAGTTATCTTGCATCCGTTTTGAGCTTTATTGTTGAGTTTTTGTTGAAGATTTAAGAGAAAATACAATATAAACTCTTTTAAAACTTTTATCTCCACTAAATATCTCTATATTATTTACTTTGTACATTACGCAATGAGGCAATTTATTCCTCTTCCTATAGATAATTTATTTCTCTACCTATAGACATAGTTAATCCATCATTAACGAACTACGTAAATTTATATGTTTTTTTTCTCTTTTGGATATTCATTTTGTTTCATAACATATGTCTTTATTGACAAAGATTTTTGCCTTCTTAAACATGATTGGTTTTGATTGTAGGAGTTAATGAACACAACAATGTCACTCTTCCTCTAAAGGAAGCACTTGCGGACAACTTTAGAATAGATTACCATAAAGCTCATCTCTATTTCGTACAAAAAGCAATTGAGTAAGCTTTACAACTCATGTCTCTCTTAGTTTATCATTTTCTCTACTCTTTCTATGAAATTATATATGTTGCAAAATTTTGAAGGGATGGAGTGAGAGTGAAAGGATATTTTGCTTGGTCGTTGTTGGATAACTTTGAATGGACATATGGATACACGGTTAGATTTGGCCTCAACTTTGTTGATTTTAAAGATGGAAGGAAAAGATACCCGAAAAGCTCAGCTCATTGGTTCAAGAGTATCCTCAAACATTAGAATTCAACTTAAAAGGTAAGTCATGCATTGATTTTCAAACCCTTCAATGGAAGAATGTAGGGTGCAATATTCCCATCCTTTTCAACTGTTGTAATTCAATAATGTTTGAACATGTAATATTCTCATCCTAGATGGAAAGATATGTCGAGACATGAACTTATAAACTTTTTATAAATAACTTTTTTATGTTTTCAATTAGGCTTTAATTCTTTAACAATAATATAAGTTATTTAAGATCTCTCTTCTATTAGAAGTACAAGAAAATCTCACAATCTTAATATAAGATGTGTGTATTATTTTTGAGATAAAATCTTATACTTATTTAATATATATATATTATAATGAGAGTCCATGAGATATAAACATGCATTTGATTAATTAATCCAAGAAAAGTGAACCCTCAACACTTTGTTAAAGAGATCTAATAATATTTAATGATCATGCATGTACGACCATCAATGTAAATAACAAACCAAATAAAGCTATAAAATGGAAGTAATAAATGTTGGGGAATATAAACACTTATCTTTCAATGATCAATTATTATTTCTCTTGTGTACGGAATGTAAAATTAGCAAGCATAAAATAGTAAAGAATTTTAATGCAAAATATAATGATTTTTAACATGGAAAAACTCATAAAATATCACGTACCAAAATCTTTTTTAAAAATCTAAACTTAATATTCTAATATTACAATTTATTTCTTTATAAAAAAGAAACTATAAAATTTAATTAACCTAAATATTATAACAATTAAATACTAAATATTATAACTTTAACCAATTCTAAAAAATAAAAATAATTTCTTAATGGTCTAATGAATTGAAAATGACATGACTTTTTTTTTTTTGAGATTACAACAATTGGGAGTGGGGGAGACTCGATCTTAAGACCTTAGGTCATTAGGCATACATTGATGCCGCTTGAGCTATTGCTCTATTGGAAAATGACATGACTTTCTACTTGCAAGATTAAACGACCTTATTTGTATGCAAACAAGCCTCAGACTAAATGTTAGCTAAATCTTTTGGAAAAACCTAATGTCAGCTAAATGAAATCTAATGGTGAAACATTTATTGTGATGAAGAATTTTAGGTTGTCAATCGATAAATCCAAATGAACACATACTTAGAAAGAAAAAAAAAAAAAAAAAAAACTAGAATCAAAATAGTGTGTTTACAAACAAACACGGTAATTAGAAGAAAACTAGAGAAAAGGAGGAGAAAATGCCAACGCAATAAGTGCTCTCTTGTTCCCTATACACTAAAAATGAGAAAATTTGATTTAATCATAATGGCCATGGGTGTGCCTAAAATTTATGCCCCGGCGCTCTATGTAACCTAGCTACTAACTTGGGCGTTATGGGACACCCTATCGTCTAATTTTATTAGGACCAATTGCATGATCTTTCAAATTATTTATATAAAAATAATTCTTTGGTAGGTGATCATGTCTATAAATCAACTCACTATTGCAGCTAAACCAACTTGTAATGGTTTTTAATTTTGTTTTTTAAAAACTCGTGTTATAAGGGTTATAGATAGAAATTATATATATATTTTTTAAATGGGTACATAATTTTATAAATTAATTTTTTTAGGACTAAATTATTAAGAAATGAATATAAAGTAAACTAAATCATCATCTAAAGGTCCGGCCGGTGAGCGTTCGTGGGCACAAGTATGTGCGTTCTTGGGTCTATCTTTCTTCTCTTTTAAGAGCCGGAAGTAGGCGATGGTGGGGAAAAAACTTTGGAGTTCGAAATGAACTGTTCGGGGTGAGAAGCGTTAGAATACGGGTGAGGTGGGCTGATTTCTTTGTCGAAAATGTTCTCATTAAGAAGGTCATGGTCGGCTCTGCGACGATGAAGTGGAAAGGGGCCATCTATGGAAGCGGATTAGCGAAGAAGAAAATCATGGATGGGAAGACTCGGAGTAGAAAAGGGTTGGGAAGAGGTAGATCCCCTTTTGATAGAGGAAGAAGAAGACACCTGATTTTGAATGGGAGATGCGAATCTGGGAAGAAAAAGAGTGGAGCTTGGCCGGGAAAGTCGCCAGCATTAGTCGTAACGAAGGTCGTCGGAGAAGCAACGGTGAAGAAGATGACCCTCCGTGTTGAGAAAGGAAAAGTGTCAGATGATGGGACAAGACAAATGTCGCGCGTTGGGCTCGAGGAGGCGATGCCTATCTCTTATGCGTGCGAAATGGGTAACAAATGGCCCCTTGTAAATTGGGTCAAAGAACAGACCGGTTCTTTTTTTCTGGTTCGATTTATTGTCGTTCAAACCCGTTATCTTGAACCGGGTTGGTCTAAGAACAAACACACATGCCCAGTTAATTCGGAAGGGTTCCTCATTTGCATCCACAAGCGCTCAGATGACTTATTTTCCTTGCATAACTCTTATTTCTTGGCTTTTCATTCTCCTTGGTGGTTTCTTGTGAGTTGCAGCTGGTTTTTAATTTCATTTCCAAATAGTTTAGTGTTTTGGTGGCTATGTAGGGACTGCTTTAATTTTAGGTGGTTAGATTTTGAGGATTGGATTTCGTTTCTATCAATTAGTATTATGTGTATTTTGATGATTCGATCTACGGAGGAATTGGTTGACAAAGGCGTTCTTGATGGGCATTTAGGTTGGTCAGTCCAGGGTAAGAGTGTGCTCGATTTGAGCTCGTCTCTCCCTTATTTAACTTTGGAGGGGTCACGAACCTCAGTAGTTTTCATGCTCCAAGGATTATCCCCCAAAGTGTTTAGAAAGTCAATCACCACGGTGTTGACGATAGTTTGGCCTGATTTGGAATTTTTAAATTCCTTTTTAGTTAAGTCTTGGATTTCGATTAAGCTACTTTCTTATCTTGACTATCAATGTAATCGGTTTTCTCTTGGGTTGGTCACCCTCCGATATGTGGATTGGGGCCATCGCCGTTCAAGGGGGACTAGTCCCGTTTGTGGTTTCTCCTGCCATGGGAGGTTAGGATGTAATGGTCTTTGTTAGTTTTTATGAAGTTCTTTTTTTTTTCAAAAAAAAAAAATCATCATGGAGTGGCTTACTTGTGAAGAAGGTTTTGAAAATTAAGATGTTATTACCTATTTATGAATTAATTTGTTTTAAAAAAATTGTCATCTAAATATTATAAAATCAAATGGTATGTCTCATGATAATAGTCTAGGTGTCAATAAGTGAGTATCAAAATTAAAATGAACATTTTGTTTTAAAATTAGGAAAAAAGTGGAGTGAAGAAGTACTATGAAGTTGTCTCTCTCTCTATCTTGTAGAGAGAGACTCGATCTCGGGGGGCTCAGGCAAGATTCTCTCGGTGTCTAACTGGTGAGCGTTCGTGGGCACAGTTATGTGTGTTCTTGGGCCTATCTTTCTTCTCTGTTAAGGGGTGGGAGTAGGCGTTGGTGGGGCTCGATGGAGAGCAAAATATTCGGAGCTTAGAATGAGCTGTTTGAGGTGAGATGCGGTCGATCCCGAAAGGGCTGGTCGAATTTTTTGGTGAAATTTTTTCTTCTTATGAGGTTCTTGTCGGGTTCGGCGGTGATGACATGGAGAGAGATCTTCATCAGGAGCAAAAACAGGAAAAAAGGAACTTGGATGGGAAGTTAAAAAGGCGAACGGTGACAAGATAGCACAAAGACGCAAAACCCAAAGAAGGAAACACGTTCGGAAAAAGTTTTGTCTACAAGGATAGAATCAGAGAATCAATTATGCAATCGAGGCGACGAAAATCAAATAAACCTCGACGGAAATCATGGAATATGCATTGATGATGATTTGAACAGCTCACCTCTACTTGCGGATCACGAAGTTCAACCTTATAAATACCAAAGCAAGGAGCGGAATTCATCGAGCTGGTCGGTTGGCCATAAGCCGAACGAGGGACTAAAGCTAAGACTTGAGTATACTGCCGAGAAGCAAATGGTGGTGTTGTGGGAACTAATGACAAGGAGACTACACACCTTTAACCATACCAATTCCATTTACTGTTTTTATTAGGAGTAGTTATAGTATTTAAACATTTCATAGTCATAATAAAATCGTCTGGTTTAAACTTTTATGTTGTGCTTATTTACTATGCTTGCGTTATAGGAGTATATAATGGCTACTTATGAATAGATCATGTTACAAGTGTAGGTCATTAAATGTTACACCGCTGAATGTTTATTTATATATATATGCGTCGATTAACTACCCACGCATGTACCTTGCAAAGAATCGGAAGAGGAATCGCATGTTGACCCATTACGCTACTTTAGGTTGCATGAACAACTATTCGACATTTAGAGAGTTAGGAATAACCTCACTACTGCTTACGTAGCCATGTGGTAAGTATCGTAGCCCTGTGTTAAGTATGGTGTTCGCAGCAGAAGCTGGTTCATCCATAAATCATGAGTCACGTAAGTGATAATTGTTTAGGGAAGTAAGACATTTGTTGGCTAGTCCGCGCTCTTAGCCTTTTCTAGAAATACGTAGTTAGCATTACTCATTGCATGCATTACTATTATATATCTGGATTTCCTTTATCGTATTAAACAAAACCACACAACCCAACAATTTATGCTTATTTACTTTTTCGCATGACTCTGACTTAAGTCCTATTCGCTCTAGACATCAACCTCCATAGGATCGATAATTTGCATACTTATTACTTGCTATACAATTTCCGACCGCGTATACTTGCGCATAAGTGATTCTAAGTGCGTTTCACATAAGAATTAGTTACTGTTCAATATATTAGTAGTGGAATTTTCTGGTAAAAAATAAACTGATTTTCCATAAGATTGCGAACCAGCTGCTGTTGCAACTGTTGTGGAGGATCATTGCAATAGTAGCATTGTGTAGTTGTGTGACCAAACCAATTACAATGTTGGCATTGGAGTCTTTTTTGTTGTTGTTAGGTGTACCAATTCAAATGATTTTCTCTAGTTTTGCTTGATTGACCATATCCTAACATTTTAAAACTAAAATCATTAACATATCTCAAGAGACAAGATGTGTCTCTTGTGAGTTCTCTAATCTTGTATTAGATTAAAATATTATATTTTATTAGATAAAATAGCAGTTTGTATTTTTTGGACTCTTACACTATATTTAAAAAACACGAGTTAAATAATATTTCTTATGAAGGTAATTCAACATCCTCATATTTAGAATGTGGGATCATAAACACTAGTTAAGCATAAATTTGCATAAAAATCTATTATTTTTTTAAGAGAAAAACTGATCAACTTGTACAAAATCATTTTATAAATACTTATTAAGTGTGAGGTTTACAATAAGTCATTTGAAACAAATGTTTTAAAGAAAAAGGAAGCAATTTAATTTTTAAAAAACAAGAAACTTGGCCTATTTTGAACCTCATAATAATAGGTAAATACTTATAACCTATAAATTTGTAAGTTTTTATTTTTTAAAATGTTAAAAATATGATCAATTTAAGTTATGAAGTTAAATTGCACATTACATGCATTCGCCTAAGTTTATATTAGCCAAACCAAATATTTAAAATATATGATTTTTATTTGAAACAAAAACCACAATAATTTTGTCTTTTTTTCATGGTAGTGTGAAACATCTACATTTTGAACGTTTAAGAATGATTTGTAATATTCGAAAAACATTTAAAAAAATGTTAAAAAAATAATAAAACACTAAACTTCAAAATGAATCTAATCATACTTAAAAAAGACAGACATCCCTATATGATTTACTCTTGATTGACACATAAGTCGACCTTTGATACTGTAAATTGGTGGAAATTCTGAGTCCACTGCCACATCTAATTTACATGTTTTAGGTTAAAATTTCGTTTTAGTTTCTTTAATTTGTATTTTACTTCACTTTAATCTTTGAAAAAGATCTCGTTTGAAATGTTTCAAATTAAAAACATATACCTCATTTAAACTTTTTTTTTATTTTTTTATTTTTTTATATTGTTGATGAATTTAAAAACAATGCCTTTTATCATGAATATAATTGTTGTCATTGTTCCCAAGTGGCAACTTAGCAGTTGAGACTAAGGGCCTCAAGGCATGCATCTTCGAGAGATTCATGGTTCGAAACTGCTAAAAAACGCTTAAATTAGAATACCCTTCGAAGTATTCCGATGTCACAGTCTAGGAACAGGTCAATGGCGCCCCGGGCATAGTGGAGCGAAACTCCGATTTCCTGGTTTTCAAAAAAATTAATAATAATTTTATGTCATTGAATAATTTTTTTGTTGACTGTACAAAAGAAAAATATTAGCAAAAATAGGATTTTGTTAATTATATTATTAATTCATTAAATTTTCATTTACAACAATACCCTTCTTACTAAGACTTTTAATTTTCAAAAATTTTACACAGTACATTACTAAGATATAAGAAAATTGTACCATCATATGCAGGACGAAAGTTAAAAAAAGGAAATTCGTCTCATATCCCAAACTAGAAACCGTCAATTTAAGGTGCATTAATTACATAACGAAAGTGACGACAATATATTCTTAGAGGTACAGTTGTGATTTACATACAATATAGTTAGTAACTTACATGTTATTTGATTATGGTAGTAATTTTATTCATAAATAGACTGTATGAGCTGTTGAACGTAAAATTTTGTTGATTGAAATCATAACACGTTTGATAACCACATAGTATTGAAATAACTTGGTATATATGGTACAACCATAATATATCATTTACAATATTGTATTTTAAAACTTTGTGTATTTTTTAAGTGTTTAATTTGCTGATATGAATACTTGTAATGTGATTTAATATGTTCGCGACAACGAACAAGTAATTTTGAATGTACAATACCGTATAGTAAAACATTGGAAAATAATATACGTAATATTTGTGAATTGATAGAGACTTATACTGTTGAAACAACTTAACACAAATTTACTATTCAAACTGAGATCAATAGTAAGTAAAAAAATTCTCATGAGTTACAAAATTGAAATTAAAAGTGTTCGGCATAAAAAAAAGACCGTAATGTACTTCATGATTATGGTACATCTCATTTTCATGCTACCGACCACTATGTGCAATATGGATTGGGATGCTTGTTGAACCTATAAGGAAAAGTTGTATAGTATTACAAAAATGTCCAAACAATACTGTTCTATATTATAAGTCGTATAATATACATGTATAAACAATGTCATATTGCGGAATGAAAATGCAATGGATAGTAATATGAGTAGGAAAAATGTATTAGACATGAATAGAATAAATAATAAATCATAAATGTATCGTGTAAGTTAACAGTATGTAGAATGAAATAATGAAACATATAGAATTTTGTATAGTTTATACAGTAATATAACAGTACATAGAAAACTACAGTAGATATACTCAAGTATATCAAGATCTAGACATTTTAGTACTTTGATAATACTGTTCTACATATGATTTTAATACATTTCTAAATAGGAATATTGATATTGTAAAGAACACTATGCACAATTTCAAATGAAATGATTGATGAACCTATAAGGAGAAGATGTACAGTATAACTAGCCTAAAAACACAAAATCCCTCATGAACATAAAATATGATTATCCATTTGAGGTGTTCTTGGAGCTAGGGGAATGGTAATGATTAAGAGGGAATGAGAATGAGGAGAAGAATAAGGAGGAGAATGATTATGGGGGAATGATTATTTGTTTTCAGGGTGAAGGTAATCACTATGGAGAGAATGATTATTTGTGTTTTAGATAAATAATATGATTAGGAAAAATATAAAATAATAAATATGCTAAGAGTGAAAAATAGTGATGTTATGTATGAAAAGTTGTTGGAGAGAGAAAAAAGTAGTTAGAAAGAAAATGAAAAAAATGATTTTTGAAAAGCTTAATTATAGGAAGAATGATTTTCGTGGTCCAAATATGGAAAATTATCCTCATTTTTATTCTCCTCTTATTCTTGGTAGAACAAACACCACCGTGTAAACAAGGCTTTCATTAAATTAGAGAATTTTAGTGGGCAAAGAAGAAAGATTAAGCAAGCCAGCCAAAAGTGGAACAAAATTTAAACCCACCATTTTTTATGCCTTGACAGCCAAGAATGACACATTTTCAAATTTCAATGTTTATTGATTGTGTATTAATTTTTTTTTTTACTTGTGATAATTATTTGCTTTTATTGTGTAGTTTTTTGTTGTTTTTTTTGTTGTAATAATTATATATAGCTAGCTTCGTTGGGGTGTGCTTTATGTGCAAAAGGGAAAAAAATGATGAGTGAAAAGAAAATGGAGTTTGAAGGAATTCTATTGGCAAAGCTGCTTATTCTTATTGTCGTTGGTGTAAGTGGAAATACAAACCGTAGCTATGGAGTTGAGTCCAACTTGAATACGAGTAGTTTTCCTCTAAGGCTTTGTTTTTGGGACAGCTTCATCGGCTTACCAAGTGAGTTTGAAATTATAATTTAAAGCCATGGTTGAAATTTGTGTGCTTTGCTTTGTTTAATTTATTTTGATTATTTTGTTTTCATTAATTGGTTTCTTTTTGTTAGTATGAAGGAGCTCCAAATGAAGATGGTCGAGATTCTAGTGTTTGGGATCCTTTCATTCACAAATATCCAGGTCTCATTACTTTTTTCATTATTCCTTCGTGTTATTTTTTCTTATTAATTTTAAAAATTATTCAATACGTTTGAAAAAATGTAATTACTTTTTATGAAAAACTTGGCTATACTAAGAAACTATTATATTCCTTTTTATTAATACTATGATTTTAAATTTATAAATAAGCTTTTTGAAGGTTAGTGAATCTCAGTTAGTTTAAAGAAAATGACATGATGTATATAGGTAATAAATAAGATTAGTATGATTATTATTTAATACTAAATCCTTCTCTCTTGTGTTCCTCTCTCATTTCTTGTTCCCTTCTTCGTAGTTGATGTTTCCTCTCTATCCACATAGTTTTTTATTATCTTATTCTTCAATGCATATCCATAGAATTATCGACATCTCAATTTTATTTGGGATAGAAATTTGGATGCTTGGAAAATGGAAATGTTGGATGGGTATTTTTTGGAGGGAAAACATAGTATTTGTCTAGTTTTGATAAATTATTGAATAAAATGTCTAAAAATGAAAGAAATAGAATGGATGTCTAATTTTGATTAGAGGGAAGAGAGATAAAATATTCATATCATCTATGCCATTATCACTTGATCAATATTTTAAGAAATAAAAAAGGTCACTCCACCATTTTAGCATTGAAAACCGAATTCCTCCCACTATTTTAGTAATCTTTTTTAAATTTAATAATATAATATTCTCCCACAATTTTAGGATTAAGTTGTTTTTTCCAATTGCACAACAGACATTCTCCATTTCTCTATTCCACTTCATTTCACAGTAAACAACCTACATCACCGTTCCTATATTTCTTTTCATTAACAATGTGTAAATATTTTTACACACTTTTTTCATGTGTTTCATCCTCAATCCCCAAGTCTGGAACGAATCTCATAAATCACGATAACGTTTCTGATTCTCACCATCAATTCTCATATTATGGTTGTTTCTGTCTTTTGTAAGGGTGTTGGAAGCAACCATTAAAATTGTCAATGAAAGTCACATCTGTTATGATCGTTTTTAATGGCAATTGGGATGAGGAAGATATTTACTCGAACTACAGCACCGTCGTGGTTGATATCACGCACAACATCCCCTATCCCTATTGATATCATCTATCGAGGGGAATCTAAGGTTGGATGAAAATGAGAAAGTGATCATAAGCATATCACTATATAAAGATGAGGTACACAAAGAAAAGTCGAGGATACTAAAGGATGACCGGACGTCTAATGGATGTACATCGAGTTTACTGGTGGTATGTACAACATGGTTGTATCTTGGCGGACATCATCCAAACACGTGCCGAGATGTACATCCAGAATTTAGTAGAGGGTCCATTGTGTTAAGAGCAGGTGCAATGTTACCAAACAAAGATGAATTGAGAAAGGTCTTATGCAACATAACAGTTGCACGAAGCTTCCAATACAAGACGTACATCAACATTTGCTTTCCCTTTTCCTTTCGCATTCCACTTTTCATACAGAATGAACAATATCATACGATAATCAACCAATATCAGAATGAAAGTTTAAGTTGGCGTGCGAGCAAAAATGGAGGTGGAATGCACTTCGGGGCCAACAGGGAGGGATAAAGGAAATGAAACCCTTTTTTGATAGCTTGATTGCCAAATAAATTTTAGGTGGAGTGCATTAATGGTAGCAACGGCTGCAGGTACTTTTTCCTTGCTGATTTCAATTATTAATGGGGATGTACCCATGAAATACAGGCGATGCACAATATATTATATTCGTTTTTTTTAAATAAAGCATTAAATATGGTTTAAATATGATTTTTTCTCAAATTTTCAAATTAGTAGTATTATCAATTTTGATTAGTTTTTTCAGTTTGAATTAATTACAATCTCTCTCATGTTAGTTAAGAAAAAATCTTAATATAAATATTTTAAATTAAAAGAAAAACCAAGATAGGGCTACTTTGGACTAATTCACATAAAAATAATTAAATTAGAATATAATAAATGAAATTTTAGACATGAATTTTAAATTTTACTCATTTAGACATTTTCTCAATTAATTTCCTAGAATTAAACATTTGTCTAGTTTTCCCTTTTTCTGTAAGGGCAAAAAAGAGAACCAAATCGAACAAAATTAGCTTTTGATTAATTGTTATTAGTTCGGTTTTATTTATGGGAAATCATAGTATTTTTCTATATTTCACAAAGTATTTAAGTAAATGTCTAATTAGGAAAATATTAAAATTGATGTCTACTTTCGAATTTGGGGAAAGAGAGAGAAATTATTGTTACCATTCATGTCCTTCCCACTCCACCCTTATTTTTCTAATTTAAATAAATAATATAACCCACCATTTAGGAATTAGTTACACCCCACCTTTTTAGGACTCTTCTAAATTATAAAAACAAATTTACCCCAATGTAGGATTTAGTTTTGCAGCACACAACTACCATATTTTCTCCACTCTTCCTCTAGATCATGTCGGAAACCTCCATCATCGAATCTCAAACTAAATTCCCAGGTTCATTGTGAATTGAATTGTCTCATTTGTCACAATTTTCCACATTTTGCATCCACCAATTCCTAGGTGTGCATCGGATCCTCATATCCCTATATTTTTCATATTCCCATCATCAATTCATATTCAATCTTCTTCTCTGCCAAATTTCAAGGGGGTAGGAAGCTTGTTGTTTTAATTGCGAATGGATGTTACATCGGTTATAGTCGTGTTTAATGAGAGTTGGAATGAGAGAGATATTTACTCGAACTACAATACCGTTATGGTTGATATCACACACAACACCTCTCTATCCCTACTTATATTGTCTATCGAGGGAATTATGAGACTGGAAAAAGATTCCAAAGTCATCAGTATAGCATTGTATAAAGATGGGGCACACAAAGAAAAGACAAAGATATTGAAGGATGACATGGATGTTCAATGGATGTACAACAGGGTTCGCTAGTGGCATGTACAGTAGGGTTCGTTGGTGGCATGTACAGCGACTGTTGCATCCTGGCTGACATTGCCCAGAACACGGACTGAGATGTCTAAGCTCGATTCGGAGTGGGGGAGACGTGTGGCGGTGTTCTTGGTTGGGCGGAAAATTTTTACCTGTGAATCACAATGTACAGGGAGAATGATGATGGTTTAGGGAATGACGAGAAGTTCGAGCTTCTCGTAAGGCTTCGTTTTGACGGTTTAGCTGCCCATCTTGAATTTGGCGAAGGGAATTAATGACTGCAGAGGTGGTATGTACGTGTTTATTGTTTTGTCATTTTTCACAACTTTTTGAAAACACATGGGGGCATACTGACTGTTATGGACATTGGATGTACCATAATTGTGGAATGGAAAAATAATTCAAAATAAAATATGTTTTTTAAAAGTTCCAACGTAGTTGTTTGTTTTAATTTTAAAAAATTCAAATGAAGATCTTCATTAGTTTTAATTGTGTTTTGTTTAAAAATTTAAATCAAAATCTTCATCTCTCATGTTAGTTAAAGCATAATGCTATTTAAAATATTTATAATTAAAAAAGGAGAACAAATAAGATGGGGGTAGTTTGGACTATTGCATTTACACATTAATTAATTAAAGATTTAAAAAAACTAAAAGTAGACATGGATTTAAAATGTTTCTCATTTAGACATTTTCCTAAATAATTTCTTAAATTTAGACGTTTGTCTAGTTTGCCCTAGATTATAACTAGTAATCAACCAAACCCGATCACCACACTTTCAATTGGACGATTCAACGCAAGCTCACATGGCATAACCTTTATAGAAATAATAAATCATAGTTAGTGTACATTCATTGAAATGTATTGTTCAATTAAAGAATGTGTGTGTCACTTACTTCTCCTAAATTTATTGGGACATCAGGATGACCATCGAGTTCTCCAGTGATGGCGACTTGGTCCAGGATTTGGTTTTCCCTTGAGGCATCTCTAGTACTCCCTTCACAAGGAGAGTCTAATGGTTGAGAGGGATCGACTTGCTTTTCTCGTTGTTGGCTCATTTGGGACTTCAGATTACCCATCTTGAAGAAAAATGATGGAGTTACAAATCGTCCCACTCCCCTGACACGCCCTCGATGTTCTGGCGCTCCCAATGCATCAATCAACACGTCTTGACCTTCATTCGTACTTTGCAATTGATCTTGTAGCAAAAATATTATTAGATAATTAACACCCAAATATTGAAAATCAAACCATAAAAGAGATTAACACGAAAAATATGTAGTTGCAACTTACAATTTGGCTGGCCACTTTAATTGTGTTTTCGTCAACGTACTCTTTACTCTTCCTATTCGGATCGTGACACTTCTTCTTTCAACCTTCTTTCCATAGATCTGCACAGGCTGTGAGATGTTCTTTTATATCTATATTCTACAATTTCAATTTGTCACACACATGCGTTCGTATAAAGTACAAATATATAATATCCTTAGAGTTTAGTTCAGAGTTCTTTACTAGGTCATAAGCGAGCTCAGCATATCCTTTTCGAGCCATATGATGAGAACACTCTTTCTTCTCCTCACTAATTTTCTGTATAAGATATATATAATTAGATTAACAATAGGTTGTAACCATTAAACTAATACAATAAAAAATAGTTACCCAAACTCTTACGATGATCGACGTCCACAAATTGATCCCATTGCTTTTGCGTTATGAAAGCGTATTCAGCGGGTGGAGTTCTTAATATCTCAGGTTGTTCTTGAAATGGCCTGATGTAGTCTTTGCTAAGATTGTATCTGAATGTCCTAAATGCGGTGGACATGACTTCATGATATTGTGTTTTGTCGTAGGATCCAATTGAAATGTCATCGGATAAAAATATAATAAGTTAGATTACTAATTAAGTGTGAAAAGACATGATAAAACTTAGTTAATAATTTACTTTTACCTCTATAGAATCCCAAATCATCTCTTTTAGATGCTGAGGGACATCTGATCACTTATGGTATGTGATGGGTATATGGTTTCTAACACTCAAACCAATATACATGATTAATTTTACTTCAGCTTTGCCAATATGTTGTCCCATCGAGTTATACTGAACTATGCGTCATTCTCCAGCCATCTGATCTTGCGCAAGCTCATGCAAGACTGTCACGCCCCTTGTATTCTTATTTATAGCACGTCTGCGGCTGCGGTCCCTAGGAACATCAGCATCATCAGATCTATCGGATCCAGACATGATGTCAATTTGCATGCATATAGGAAGAATATTAGTTAATAACAAATAGAAAAGACGTATAAATTGAAAATCAATTAGAAATTTACAAATTGATATATGTTACCTATAACACTAACCTATTTATTAATCCATATACCCTCACAATCACTTCTAATATATGAGACCGAGTCATCATCGACAACATTAGTTAAGGATTCTATGACTTCGTACCCACAATCTTGGTCATTATCAAGTACATCATGTCCGTCTTCTACAACTACTCTTTGTGAAGGCGTTAGAACGACTGTAACGACCCGACCCGAATGGGGTTCTAAATAGGCCATTACCTCAATGCATGCATACAAATCTACAGAAAATTTGCAAGATGGGGTTTGGATTCTAAGTAAAAACTAAAACATGAAAACATCCATTTAAAAATCAACATAAATTCCTCAAACTCCGTCCCTGCTTTCCAAGCACTGCTCCAAGACAAATACATTTCCAAAACATACTCTGATCAGAGATTTATTTTAAACATACAAGCTTTGCAATAGTTACAATAATGCTAGAATCCGGAAATACATTCAGAAAACACCCTAGGGCTCCGTGCCCAACTACATGCATTCAGAGGACATTTAAATCATAAACATAAACATAAGACTCAGAGTTGAACAACGGGTTTCCATGATCACAGCTCCTCCTCCAGCCATCCTGTCTCGCACCATGGTTACCTGTGGAAAACCACATAATAAGGGTGAGTAACGAATTACTCAGTAAGAATCCCCAACCGGGGTACAATACGATATACATGGTCATCTAGTAGAAAGATAAGCAAGCTATGAATATAAACACAGAATAGAGCACATAGCTTAGCCCACACTTGGGCCTCGGATGCCAACTCAGGGTCTTAGTCCGGAAATAAATCACCACACAACACATCACACAAGTCGCCCTATACGAGAAACAAGTCTCGGCCTCGGCTGCTCATCGTCGACGAAAAGGTACACCGCTCACAATCCCGAGGAGCTCTCCAGTCGGCGCTGTAATGAGCGTAAGCATGTACCGCGTGCTACTGCAGACCATGGGGGGTTGCCGGGTCTGAAGGCAAGCTGCCCATGTCCAGTCACCACGCCTAACTAAATCTTTGGATCGGTGTCACTGACATAGGGGTGTGAGACCTGGACACGTAAACTATGTCAGCCTGAACCACCGCACCTGGGGCCAAGGAACGGTCGTGGTAGGCTTACACCAGGAAGCCGTCCTTGCCTTAACAGGTGGCAATCAGGGGCTACTACCAAACATGCTGAGGACATGCCGGCTGCCGGGGACGAGGCAATGCCAAGTCATCATCCCGACCGTTGGGGCATTTAACAGTCTGCCACCCTCACCCAAGATTGCAGGGCCTACCGCTTGGGTTAGCTAATCACTCACGGGGTCCAGGGACGGAATGACTTGCTCGACGTCCCTGCCATGGATGCAAGGTACTTTATGCATCAGGCCCGGATGATGCTATCTACCTGCAACTCAAACCTGCCCTAGGAAACAGCAAATAATTCCATAAAATCCAATACGTGCTCAAAAAGAATACAACGAGCCTAGCATGATACTACGAAGCAAGGAACAGATACGAGCATGCTAGAAAGGAACAATCTAGCATGGATTAACATGAGAATTACTCAGGAAAAAACATGCTAATCGTGAATTCAGAATTGAGTACCTAGCTATACATGTCAATAAACACAAACAAGCAATCAATCAGCAATCACATATAATATCGCAGGGTCCACACAACTCCGGTAAGAAATCCTTACCTGGACGGAAGGCAAAAACACACAACAAACCTAACTGCAATCGAACCCGAACAACTTATAACGAGCCAAGCAAACACATCAATAATCAAAGAATAGCCCTAAATACACTAAAATAAACAGGGCTCAGCTCGGGAGCAACTCACGAGGCGCGACGAACACACGAACGAGCCGGCCAGCGACGGCGAGGCAAATTTGCTGGCTTGCTTTGGCTGGCTGGGCGCTGCTCGGCTACGGTCGCGAGCCGCGCGACTGGGCACGATCGGCGAGCATGGCGCGCGAACGCCAGCAGCGGCGAGGCAGCAGATGAGGCGAGCGCGAGCTGGCTCTACCGGGCGAGCTACTGTGGGCGAAGCGACTCAGAGCGGCTCGGCACAGGGACGACACTGGCTGGGCGACACGGATCTGGCAACACCGGCTGGGGCTGGCGATGGCGCGCGACTGGCAGCGAGCTCGGGCCGGCGACCGGGCCGGCGTGCGTACTCGCGACGCGCACGACGACACAGGCGGCGGCGAGGCGCGGCGCGCGGGCCGCTCGGGCTAGGCGAGGCGCGCGGCGCGCGTGGTGGGCTTGGGCGAGCCAGTACGCTCGGGCTAAGGTCAAGCGAGCCAAGGGGGCTGGGTCGGCTAGGAGGGGGGGTGCTCGGGGAGAGAGAGAGAGAGAGAGAAAAGAGAAAAAAAAATAAAAAGAAAAAGAAAAGAAAATGAATTTGGAAAAGAAAAACGAAAATGGGAAATAAAAAGGAAAAAGGGATTTTATCCATTTAATCCAACCTTATCCACTTAAAAACTCAAAATCCCATTTCCCGGCTTCCTCCTTCGAGACCCGACCGAAGCAACCACTTCCAATAAATAAAACTCACTAAATCCAACTCCCAAAATCAACACCAAGGGCCCGGGCTCGAATCCCAAAGGAAGCACACAACCAACCAACACTTTGCCCAAAACCCAAATCACAATCGAACTCCCAAACGACTAGCCCAAACACCTCGGGACTCGCAAGCAACAACAAACAAGCCTCGACAAAGGCAGGAGCTACCTCGAAGCCTGAAAATCCACAAATCCTGCCCGGAGAGCCAAAAGACCAAAATACCCCCAAGGGTCAAAACCGCTCTAATGACCCAACCAAACAACTGAATCTTGACCCGAAGGCACCTCGAAAACTGGGATAGAAAACTGGGATGTTAGAATACTCCCTCCTTTTAAGACTTTCGTCCTCGAAAGTCCTAAGACGAAACAGCTCCAGGAAAACTCCACAGAAACCAAACCAACTGAACCTCTCGGCTAAAACAGCACCAACCTTCTCCGAAAACCAAACCCTCTTGGGTCGTCAAAAACTCAAGGCCACAATGCCATCCAGACTGCCACAAACTACAACCAAGACTGGCATACACTGAACTCCGAAAGGAATAGACGGCAAACCACATCCTTAACTCGCACCAACTCTCAAACGATGCTACTCTCAGCAACCTCGAGGACTGGCCACGAGCTCTGAAACTCTACACCACGCACTGGCAAAACTCCTCCGGAAGCTCACACCTGACAACAAACAAACTCAATCCTACAACAAACTGGCCAACAACTGAACCTTCCAGGTTCCAGAAAACCAACGGCCTACTCTTACTTCACAAGAGACTAGTGAACCTCAAATCTTGCCTACAGCCTTAACGAATACAACCGAACCACCAACTGGCGACTGATCCAAAAAGCAAACTTCTCCAACTAGAACGCGACCACAACACTTAAGCAACCATCTTAAGGAGAAATCGCCGAACCAAAGGCAAGGGGCACCATCCTGGTACACCAGACGGCTAACAACACTCACACCAGCTAAAACTTCAGCTACGACCACCTCTAACAGACAAGGGCCAGGCACAGGCTCCACCCGGCCAAACCAACAAACTAGAACTCCTCATCGGCCGAACGCAAACTTTACGGAGCAAATCTACCAGCAACTGGCCAAAGAAAACACTGCCAGGCGAGGGACAACCAACATCCCCCTCAAGGAAAAATCTCGGGCTGCAAGGACTAAACCATCACGCAGCTCTCTACGGCACAACACCTTGAGGAAAGCAGCTCAACAGACTTACCAACCAAGCCACGGCACCTCTGTGCCAACTCACTCAAACGAGGCTCCGCTAACGCCAATTGCGAATGCACAACAACTAGGAGCAAAGCCCGAGAAGGGCTTGCTCAGCAGAACTCAACCCCAACTTAAAACGAGCAAATCTCGCCACGAAGCTACTACTCCACTCTTAAAATACAACTGGCTACTCAAAGGACTTCTCCTTTAAGCCTAAGCCTAACTCATCTTCCAACCAGAAGCTCCACTCCCGAAACCTTACAAGGAAAACGGATGACGACAACCTCAAAGCTTACGGATTCTGAGCCACACGAATCAGCAAGACTACCTCAGAAGCTAACACTCGAAGCTGACATCCAGGGAGTAACTCAACCACCACAGAGGCTAGGGGGGAAGGAAATCTTCAATCCCCAAAGAACCAACAACTTGCCAGAACAACTCAACTCGACCGTTGGCGCCGCCTTGCGGGAACAAACAACTTTGCTTGCTAACAACACAAAGCGGGGACCCTCTCGCTGGGCTGACCGCTGCGCTACTCTGATCAACTCCACAACTCAAGAGCTAAGCTGACTCCTGCCAAACGGAAAACGACTTCCCAGCAAGCAAACTCTGAAGGGCAGCGAACTCTCCACACACGCTCGCTGACTTGCTCAAACCCAAGCCAACAACAACCAACTCTCTTGGAAGCAACACCCAAGGGAAAACTCAACCATTCGAAACACCAATCCAGAACTAACAACACCTACTCAACTGCCGAGGGAGGGGTCAACTCCCAAAACTTACTGACTAGGAACAAGACCTCAGGGCAACGCCCTCCAGCTAGAACCGAACTAGCTCTCGAAACAACAAGAGGACCAAAACCTTGGCCAAACACTCACAAGAGGCAGAACAACCTTTACTGCAGCCTCTAGAACACCATCCAAGAATCCGCTTAACTGAACAAACGACTGCTTCCAAGCAGCCAACAAACTTTTCCCTCTTGCTAGCACCACTACCATCAATTCCAAGACCAAGGGAGTAATCTGACAACTCCCAGCAGGAAACAGCTCTTACAAGCAGACAACCGAAGGACAGAGAGCTCCACATACGCTCACTGTCTTGCTCCACTAGAGCAACAACATATAACTCACGGGGCAACAACAGGGCATAAACCACTCGCCCCACGAGCAAAACTAATCTCTAGCAACTCCAATCCACACCTTGGTCGACACCAAGCATCAACTTGCCACCACACCGGAACCAATCCGGACTTTACTCCAAACAAACACTAGCTTGCTAGTCTACCAAGACTGCTAGCAACTCCACCGAGGCTACAAACTACACGCCTCCAGCTGGCCAACTAAACTCACTACCTGGGCCTGACTGAGCTCTGGAGAGGCTCTCCAAAACCTAGGGTTCTCCGACAACCCTCGACACACACACCGCCAAGAACGATCTAACAGACAAACTATGCGCAACAAACAACTCCAATTTCCGGCATCCCAACCATGTCGGCCAACTCCAACTCCTTGGGAACCTAGAGGACCCGAACGCTACGAGAATCGTCATCCTCCTACTCAAAGCATCGGCCACAACATAACTTCTACCCAAGGAAAGATCCGAACAACTCTTTTAGCCATGACGATCAGAAACCACGCGGCTTAGCTACCACCGCTCTTGTTCAGTTTCCAACTGAACTCCAACCAACGATCAACAAGAAGATCCGCCAACCAAGCTTAGGTCCAACCCAACAACACTTGCCTAAGCAACAACTCGATACCACGAGCACGGTATCCTTACCACCTCGACTAAAGCCTTGCAACAACCACACCGAGTCCAACTTCTCCAGAACCGAGCACTAGATCTCCAAAGCAAACCCTACATGGATCTCAAAACTCTCGTCACTTTAACGAACCACACAGAACACACTTGTGTGCACAACTCTCAACCTTCCTTTAGAGATCCAAGACTAACAAGCGCTTTTCCAAAAAGCAACGCTAACTCCCGGCAATGATACAAACAATCCAAGGAACACCAAAAGTTCCATCTCCACACGATACTGAAGCCGAGGCAACCTTGCTCTACCAAAGCATAACAATGCCAAACCGAACTTACTTTATACCAAGCCTCTACCAAGGGTGCTTACCCAAAAGGCATCCAAACCTCTCACAAGGCATCCAACTCGCCTCATCGACATCCAACTCATGGTCCTCACCGGACCAAACTCGCATCTACAACGCTCAACTCTCCTCAGATTTAGGCACTCGAAGGTAGTTGACCGCACTACCAACCACAAAGAAATCTCTTGGCCTTAACACTAGCGCGAGACTCACGCGCACCAACACTTACCAACTGCCAACCTGCTGACTTACTCAACCTCTAGTAACACTGGGAAAAGGCTCCGGCTCCTCTCGAACATCCTTTCGCTTGTAGTCCATCGACTACCACTGAACTAGCCCTCTGGCACGACCTAAACAGGTGCCACTGCCATAAACGGATCCAAGGCTAAAGAAGTGCGCTAAACTCCGAACGGCATAGAACCATCTGCTATGCCCATGCCAAACTCAAGCCTGAACCAGACTTACAACCAATGCACCTCAAGTGCCACTACTACCAAAACCACATCTTACTACCAATGGGGCCAACAAGGTCACAACCTCAAGTGACAAGAACTCTGGCTAGGCATACAAGGGCTCCAACTCAAAAACCATGCCTACGACATCTCATCAAACCGAAGGCTCACGGCCTACCCTTGCACCTCCACATGATGCTCAACAAAACTCTGGCCGGCTATCTCAACATGCAGCAGCTAGCTCCACTCCAGGAGCTCACCAAAGGAAGAGTGCTCAACTCTACCAAACCTCTGAGGAAAACACCAACGGATCCAATCCGAAAGGAACACTGCTCACTGCACCCTTAACCACAAGGTTCCGGCTTACTGGATGCAAACAACAACACTTTACAGGAGCACAAAGATGCCTCAACAATCTCCTCGAAGGCTGCCAACTCTGCAGCTACTCACTGGGCAATCAAACAATCTGCTAAGGCTCAAGATCAACACTTGAGCTACCCAGGCTAGTCCACACGGGGACCTGCTCCACAAGCATCCACATAAGCACAGCCATAGCTAACTTCTCTCTTGGAGTGGCACTCCAAGGCAAAGCACCTCCACCCTCTCACTAGGGGAAAACCAACAACCGGGCCACAATTGGCCTCACGGAGTCCAAGCTCGCCTCCCACGGGGACGATGTCCCAGGGCATCCGAATCTATCTGGATACCTCAACAAGCCACAACATACATCACACACTCGCGGGAAGTTGGCATGATGGTGCTCTAAACCCAAACCAACAACGAGTCGTAACTCGCTTTCGTCTCCGCTCCACAACACTACACAAGGCATACACTAGATGACAGTGTTGTAAATTCTTAACCATTTTTCAACAACAAATAGTAAACTTAGGCGTGCACTGATGATCACCGGAGTGTTGATGATCATAGAAAAACGACCTACAACAAAAGGTCGGTCTCTGAAATCTATGACTCGAGCTCGATACGATACCAATCAGAATGACCCGACCCGAATGGGGTTCTAAATAGGCCATTACCTCAATGCATGCATACAAATCTACAGAAAATTTGCAAGATGGGGTTTGGATTCTAAGTAAAAAACTAAAACATGAAAACATCCATTTAAAAATTAACATAAATTCCTGAAACCTGTCCCTGTTTCCAAGCACCTGTTCCAAGACAAATACATTTCCAAAACATACTCTGATCAGAGATTTATTTTAAACATACAAGCTTTGCAATAGTTACAATAATGCTAGAATCCGGAAATACATTCAGAAAACACCCTAGGGCTCCGTGCCCAACTACATGCAATCAGAGGACATTTAAATCATAAACATAAACATAAGACTCAGAGTTGATGTAACGGCCCAGGTTTTCATCCCGGTCTTCCAGGTATGCCCAAGGGGTATTTTGGTAATTTGGTCGGGCCGTCAGGGCCGTTTATGTCTTTTCTAGTTGCTAAAAATATTGGATGAATTTATGTAGGTTTGTGAGGCTTTGTGGAACGGTTGAGCAGGGTTTGATGCAAAAGTAAAAATAAAGGAATTTGTGTTGAAGCTGGGTTTTGAACCCGGGCCTCCAGGAAAGCTTGTGGGGATGCGTGCCAGTTGAGCTATTGAGAGCTCTTGTTGCTCTTTCCGTGTCATTTTATGGTTAGCATTGGATTTTGGGGTTTTGGTGCATTTGGTTAAATGGAAAAGAAAAGCTAGGTTTTGTTCTTCTTCTCCAACACATCCTCCTAGCCGTCCAAGCTTGTTTCCCCAACTTTCTCTAGCCGAATTTCATCCCCTTGCTGCTCCCGTAGTTCGATCATCATTCCGGTAGGTATTCATCTTCTTCATCTTCTCGATAGGTTGTTTTGCTGGCCGAAGGTAAGAGGAGGTGCCCATGTGTGTGTGTGTTGTTGCGGTGTCCGCCCAGCGCCGGATCGCCACCAACCGGCGGCACCGCGGCGGCTTCGCCCTGTGTCGCACCAGATGAGCCTGTCGCGCGCCAAAGGCCGTCGAGATCCGCTGGCGAGCAAAGACGCCCGAGATCGCACTGAGTGAGCCGTCGCGCCAACAACCCCGTCGAATCCACCCGAGCAAAGACACACCGAACTCGCCGGTCGGCCACATGTCATTGCGCACACACCAAAGAGCCACCTAGATCCGCCCATCGCGACGCCTGGCCAGTGCGCGCGCGCGCGCGTCGCACCGATTCGCGCGCAGCAGCGAGACGCCCGTGTCGCGCGCTGCGCCCAGCCCGCGCGCGCCGCTCCCGCCTCGCCGCCGCCACGCGCCAGACGCTCTTCGTGCCCGGCCGCTTCGCCCGCGCCGACGCTTTCCTTCGCTGTCGCCGTGCCCAGCCACAGAAACCATGCAGCAGCAGCTGCGCCCCGCCATTGCCCAGCCACACAAGATAGCCGCACCACCGCTGCCGGCAAAGACTCACCGTGTGTCGTCGTGTGCCGTGTGAGTGCCCCGAGCCGAGCCTCCTAGCTTGTTTTATTATATTTTTAGGGCTATGATTGTGATTTCTATTGTGTTTGTTAGGTTCTCGTTAGCTAGCTCGGGATCGATCGCAGCTTAGGATTTTGTGTGTAGTTGCCTCCCGGCCAGGTAAGGATTTCTTACCGGAGTTGTGTGGACCCTGCGATGTTCTTTGTGATTGATGTTGTATGTTTGTTTGTGATTATCGGCATGTATAGTTTAGGTGCTCTGTTATGTATTCCTGACTGGCATGACTTCGCATATTGTTCTTTCATGTTAGTCCATGCTAGGTTGTTCCGTTCTGGCATGCTCGTGTTTATTCTTGCTCCGTAGTACCATGCTAGGTTCGTTGTACTCTTTGAGCACGTGTTGGATTATATCGCTTGTTTGCTGATTGTTAAGGCAGGTTAGAGTTCAAGTAGATAGCATCATCCGGGCCTGATGCATAAAGTATCTTGCATCCATGGCAAGGACGTCCGAGATAGTTCTCTGTCCTTGGACCCCGTGAGGGATTAGCTATCCCAACCGGTAGGCCCTGCAATCTTGGGTGAGGGTGGTAGTCTGAGCGATGCCCCAACGGTCGGGATGATGACTTGGCAATGCCTAGTCCCGGCGGCCCGACACGTCCTCGGCGTGTTCGGCGAAGAGCCCTGATTGCCACTGTTAAGGTAAGGACGACTTCTGGTGTAAGCCTACCACGACCCGTTCCTTAGCCTCAAGTGCGGTGGTACAGGCTGACATAGTTCATGTGTCCAGGTCTCACACCCCTATGTCAGTGACACCGATCCAGAGATTTAGTTAGGCGTGGTATCCGGATATGGGCGACTTGCCACTGGACCCGCACCCCATAGTGCAGTAGAAGCACGCGGTGCATGCTTACGCTCATTACAAATGTCGGCCGGAGAGCTCCTCGGGATCTTGAGCTAGTGCACCTTTCATTCGACAAGAGACAAGCCGAGGCCGGACTCGTTTCTCGTATAGGGCGTATTGTGTGGTGATTTATCTCCTGACTAAGACCACGAGTTGGCATCCGAGGTCCAAGTGTGGACTTAAGTTATGTGCTCTATTCTGTGTTTATATTCATAGCTTGCATACACTCATCTAGATGACCATGTGCATCGTATTGTACCCCGGTTGGGGATTCTTACTGAGTAATTCGTTACTCACCCTTATTTTGTGGTTTTCCACAGTAAACCAAGGGGCGAGACAGAAGGTGAAGGAGGAGCCGTGATCATGGGAACTCTTTGTCGTCTCGACTTTTTTTATTTCTATGACTCTTGTCTTCTATTTTCCCCAATGCATGTAGTCGGGCACGGAGCCCTAGGATGTTTTCGAATGTTTTTGTGGATTCCCGCTTTATTGAATTTGAGGATGTTTCAAATGTTTTAATAAATCTCTGATCAGAGTGTACGTTTTGGAAATGTATTTTCCTTGAAACAGGTGCTTGGAGACAGGGACAGGTTTCAACAAACTATATTGATTTCTGATTGAACCTTGATTGTTTTGTTTTAATTGGGAATCCGAAAATTTATTTGCATATTGTCCTTTACTTTGAATGCATGCATTGGGGTAAAGGCCTATTTAGAAACCCTTTTTGGGTCGGGTCTTTCTGATTGGTATCGAGCTCGAGTCATAGACTTTGTAGACTCGACCTTTTGTTGTAGGTCGTCTTTCCCATGATCACCAAACACTCACACGGTCATCAGTGCGCGCTAAGTTTTCTGTTTTTAGAAAAGGGTTAAGAATTTACAATACCTTTCATCTAGTGTATGCCTTGATTTGTGTTGTGGAGCGGAGACGAAGCGGTGTTCGACTCGTCGTTGGTTTGGGTTTAGAGCGCCATCATGCCAACTTCCCGCAGCAGTGAGAAATTTGTATGTTGTGGTTTGTTGAGATATCCAGATAGATTCGAATCACTGGGACATCGTTCCGATGGAGGCAGAGAGTTAGACTCCGATGAGGCCACGTGTGGCCCACCGTTAATTCCCCGGTGAGAGGGTGGAGGTGTTTTGCCTGGAGTACCACTCCGGGAGAGGAGTTAGCTTTGGCTTTTGCTCATGTTGATGCTTGTGGAGCAGTCCCAAGTGGGCTAGCCTGGGTAGTTCAGGTGTGGATCTTGAACCTTAGCAGATTGTCTGTTTGCCCATTGAGTAGCTGCAGAGTTGGTAGCCTTCGAGGAGGTTGTTGAGACATCTTTGTTCTCTTATAAATGTTGTTGTTTGCGGCCCGATGGCGGAACCACAGTAGTTAAGGGTGCAAATGAGGCGATGTTCTCATTGGACTTGATCCGTTGGCGGTTTCCTCGCTTGTTGTGTAGAGTTGAGCACTCTTCTTTTGGTGAGCCCTAGAGTAGGGCTAGTCTTCTTTGCATGTTGAGAGAGCCGGCCAGAGTTTTGTTGAGCATCATGTGGAGATGCAAGAGTAGGTCGTGAGCCCCCAGTTTGATGAGATGCCATAGTCTGGTTGTTTGAGTTTTGAGCCCTTGTATGCCTAGCCATAGTTTTTGTCACTTGAGGTTGTGACCTTGCGGGCCCCATTTGTAGTAAGTTGTGGATTTGGTAATAGCGGCACTTGAGGTGCATTGGTTGGTGTGCCGCCTTGGCACTAAGTCTGGTTCAGGCTTGAGTTTGGCATGGGTATAGCAGATGGTTCTATGACCGTCCCAGAGTTCAAAGACACTTCTTTAGCCATTGGATTCCATTTATGGGAAATGCACTTGTTTAGGTCGTGCAAGAGGGCTAGTTCAGTGGTAGTCGGAGGACTACAAGTGAAAGGATGTTCGAGAGGAGCTGGAGCCTCTTCCCAGTGTTATTGGGGTTGAGTAAGTCAGCAGGTTGGCGATTGGTAAGTGTTAGTGCGTGTGAGTCTCACGCTAGTGCTAAGGCCAAGAGATCTTTGTGGTTGGTAGTGCGGTCCACTACCTTCGAGTGCCTAAACCTGAGTTGAGTGGGCATTGTAGATGCGAGTTCGGTCCAAAGAGATGGACCATGAGTTGGATGCTCACGAGATGAGTTGGTTGTTCATGAGGTGAGTTGGATGCTCTCGAGATGAGTTGGATGCCCATGAGATGAGTTGGTTGTTCATGAGGTGAGTTGGATGCTCATGAGATGAGCTGGATGTCCAGGAGGAGTGTTGGATGCTCATGAGGTGAGTTGGACGCTCATGAGGTGAGTTGGATGCTTATGAGATGAGTGGGCTGCCTTGTGTGTAAGCCCCTTTGGTATGAGGTAAGTTCGGTTTGGCATTGTTATGCTTTAGTAGAGCAGGGTTGCCACACGGCGAGTATTGTGGGGTTGGAACCCTTGGGTGTTCCTTTGATTGGTTGTATCCTGCTGGAAGGTAGTTGTTGCTTTTCTTTTAGAAAGCGCTGTTAGCCTTCGATCCCTAAAGGAAGGTTGGGAGTTGTGCACACAAGTGTGCTTTTGTGTAGTTCGTTACGTGGCGAGAGTTTCACGAAGCATGAAGGGTTTGCATTGGAGAACTGGTGCTCGATTCTTGGAGAAGGTGGACTCTAGGTGGATGTTGTAAGGCTTGTTGAGATTGTAAGGACATCGTGCTCGTAGTCGGGTTGTTGCTTAGGCATGTTTGTTTAGGTTGGACCTAAGCTTGGTTGGTGGAACCTCTTGTTGTTCATGGTTGGAGTTCAGATGAGTGCTGAACAAATGGTGGTTGTAGTGAAGCCGCGTAGTTCCCGATCGCAGCTTTGCTAAGAGTGTTGCTCGGAATCCTTACCCGGGTGGAAGCTACATGGTGGTGGCGCTTTGAGTAGGAGGATGACACATTCAAGCGTTTACGGTCTTTTTGGTTTCGAGGTTTGGAGCAGCCAGCGTGGTTGTGATCTCTGGGAAAAGGAGTTGTTTGTTCAGCAGTTGGTTGTTAGACCGTTAGACGACAGTGTGTGTCGAGGGTTGTCGAAGAACCCTAGTTGTGGAGAGCCTCACCAGAGCTTAGTCAGACCCAGGTAGTGAGTTTAGTTGGCAAGCCAGAGTCGAGTAGTTTGTAGCCTCGGGTGAGTTGCTGGCAGTTTTGGGTAGGCTAGCAAGCCAGAGTTTGTTTGGAGTAGAGTTCGGATTTGGTTCCGGTGTGGTGGCAAGTTGGTGCTTGATGTTGGCCAAGGTGTGGTTTTCGAGTTGCCAAGGAGTTAGCCTTGTTCGTGGGTAAGTGGTTTGCCCTGTAGGATGTCTCTCCTGTTCCCAGAGTTTGAGAGTGCCCTTATTTGGTGTTTGGGGGTGAGTCTTCTCTTGCCCATGGTTGACGGTCTAGTCTGTGGTGGACCTCCTTGTTGTTGCCTCTAGGAGAGTTGGATGCCGTGCTTAGCTAAGCAAGACAGCGAGCGGTTGTGGAGCTCTCTGTCCTTCGGTTGTCCTCTTGTAAGGATCTGTTTCTCCTTGGGAGTTGTCAAGTTATTCCTTGGTCTTGGAATTGGTAGTAGTGGTGCTAGTAGGAGGAAAAGTTTGTTGGCTGCTTGGAAGCAGTTGTTTGTCCAAGTTAAGCGGACTTGAGTGGTGTTCTGGAAGTTGCGGTAAGGGTTGTTCTGCCTCTTATGAGTGTTTGGCCTAGTTGGTTAAGATTTTTGTGTGTTGGCATGGAAGATGTTGCACCTTTGTAGTGGAAGAACTCCTTTGTATCAGTTGTGGGTTGAGGTTGCACCATTGTGGATGGATTAGGGTCTTGACATTTTGAGGGATCTTTGCTGGTTAGTGTGGTTTGTGCTCTGCCAGCCATTATTGGTAATCTGGTTCCTGGTAGTTGGTGTTAACCGAGTAGTGGAGTTCCGTTTATGAAGTTTCGGTGGGAAGGTGCAATAAGCCTAAGCTAGAGGGTTAAGCCTGTATGTGTTATCGTTTGGACTTGTGAGATGTGCTTCATATTTGAGGCAAGCTTCGTTCCGTTGCTTGCATGGAGGTAGGCTTGGTGGAGGGAGCCCTTTAGGGCCGGTTGTTGGCAGGCTGACTTGTCCACCCAGTGATTTGAGCCAAGCTAGAGTTGAGTGGATTGGCATAGCTATGCAGTTTGTAGTTGTTTGTGCTTCCTAGTTCGTAGCACTTAAGTTGTTGGATTGTAAGTTTCCGTGTGGGATTTGTCAGCTAGATGAGGTTGTTGTGTGAGTTCGGATTTTTGGAGGATTGGCTTCAGTAGCTAGAGCTTGCACCTCGCCCAGGTGGAGATGTCATTCTGTGGAGTAGTGGCATGTCAGTTTCAGGCTGGAGTTGTTGGCTCCAGAGTGTGGCAACAAAGATTTTTCTAGGTAGTGCGTGATGAACCGTGGTTCTGGAGAGCGTTGTTAAGAGGCTTATGAGCCGGGTGCAGTTTCTGTAGTGTTTTCACCCTCTGACCGATGGTCTTTTGGAAGGAGTGATCCACAACCTTTGGAGCTTGTTGCGAGTTGGTGTTTCCGTGATTAGGCAGCGAAAGACTAGAGTGGTTTTATGAGGTTGCCTTTGGTTGCAGTTCTCAGCGGTCAGTTCTTGTGGTTCCATTGAGGCACTGCAAGGTAAATCTGCAGATTCCAAAGTTCAGGGAAAAGGTTGGTGGCCATCAATTTTGTTTTGGGTCCCGAGTTCTTTGATTTGACCAGAGGTGATGTGCGGGAGTTTAGAGCTAGTGTTGTTAGCTCGGAGCAGTGAGAAAGTTTCTGATGATGTTGGCGTCGAGTTTTAGAGTTTGAGGTTGGACAATGCGTAGTTTTAAAGTTGTGCCGTTGTGAGTTGTGTTGAGGTTTGGTAAGCGGGAGAAGTGGAGCCTCCTGTTGTTGGACCATTTGAGATTCTCGAAAGGATTGGCAGAGTTGCATATTGGTTAGCTCTTTCTGTCATTGTCACCGTGTGCAGTGTTCTCATGTATCGGTGTGAGGCAGTATGTGTCGGACCCATCGCTCATTGTGGACTTTGGGCCTTTGCAGCTGATCGAGGATTTGAGCTTCGAGGGGAAGACTGTGAGTATTCTGGTCTTTGAGACGAAGACGTTGCATAATCGTGAGATCCGTTTGGTAAAAGTTCAGTGGAGGAGTCAGAGTTCAGAGGAGGTCGCTCGTGAGCGGGGGAAGACGGGATGAGATTTCAGTATCTGTCTTTGTTTTGATCTTAAGGACTTTCGAGGACGAAAGTCATAAAAAGGAGGAATATTGTAATGGCCTGAGTTTTCATCCCGGTCTTCCGTATGCCAAAGGGTATTTTGGTAATTTGGTCGGGCGTCGTCGGGCCGTTTATGTCTTTTCTAGTTGCTAAAAATATTGGATGAATTTATGTAGGTTTGGGAGGCTTTGTGGAAGGGTTGAGCAAGGTTTGATGCAAAAGTAAAAATAAAGGAATTTGTGTTGCAGCTGGGTTTTGAACTCGGGTCTCCAAGAAAGCTTGTGGGGATGCGTGCCAGTTGAGCTATTGAGAGCTCTTGTTGCTCTTTCCGTGTCATTTTATGGTTAGCCTTGGATTTTGGGGTTTTGGTGCATTTGGTTAAATGGAAAAGAAAAGCTAGGTTTTGTTCTTCTTCTCCAACACATCCTCCTAGCCGTCCAAGCTTGTTTCCCCAACTTTCTCTAGCCGAATTTCATCCCCTTGCTTGCTCCGTAGTTTGATCATCATTCCGGGTAGGTATTCATCTTCTTCATCTTCTCGATAGGTTGTTTTGGCCGGGCCGAAGGTAAGAGGAGGTGCCCGTGTGTGTGTGTGTGTTGTTGCGAGTCCGCCGCGAGCGCGAGATCGCCCACCAGTGGCGACCGCCCGGCGGCTCGCCCGAGTCCCACCAGTGAACCCGTCGCGCGCGCGGCCGGCCGTCCCAGATCTGCTGAGCGATGACGCCCGAATCGCACGATGAGCCCGTCGCGCGCCCAGCCAACCGTCGAATCCGCCCGGCAAAGACGCCCGAGCACGCCGGTCGGCCATCGGCTGTCGCACACCAAGAAATGCCAGATCCGTCCATCGCCGCGCCCGATTCGCGCGCGAGCAGCCCGCCGTCGCACGGTTCGCGCGCAGCAGCAGAGATCGCCAGCCGCCAGCGCGCGCTTGCGCGAGAAGCGCTCGCCGCCGCGCCAGACGCTTCGCTCGTGTCCAGCCGCTTCGCCAGCTGCCGTGCCCGGCCGTGTCGCATAGCGCACGCGCGCCGCCAGCAGCCACCAATTCAGCACACCAGCTTGCCTGCCAAGCAGACTCGGCCGTGTCGTGTCGTGCGTGTGAGTGCTCCGAGCCGAGCCTCGCTTGTTTTATTATATTTTTAGGGCTATGATTGTGATTTCTATTGTGTTTGTTAGGTTCTCGTTAGCTAGCTCGGGGATCGATCGCTTAGGATTTTGTGTGTAGTTGCCTCCCGGCCGGTAAGGATTTCTTCACCGGAGTTGTGTGGACCTGCGATGTTCTTTGTGATTGATGTTGTATGTTTGTTTGTGATTATCGGCATGTATAGTTTAGGTGCTCTGTTATGTATTCTGATGGCATGACTTCGCATATTGTTCTTTCATGTTAGTCCATGCTAGGTTGTTCCGCTCGGCATGCTCGTGTTTATTCTTGCTCCGTAGTACCATGCTAGGTTCATTTGTACTCTTTGAGCACGTGTTGGATTATATCGCTTGTTTGCCGATTGTTAAGCGAGTTAGAGTTCGGTAGATAGCATCATCCGCCCGATGCATAAAGTATCTTGCATCCATGGCAAGGACGTCCGAGACAGTTCTCGTCCTTGGACCCGTGAGGATTAGCTATCCCAACCGGTAGGCCCCGCAATCTTGGGTGAGGGTGGTAGTCTGGCGATGCCCCAACGGTCGGGATGATGACTTGGCAATGCCTAGTCTCGGCGGCCGACACGTCCTCAACGTGTTCGGCAAGTGAGCCTGATTGCCACTGTTAAGGTAAGGGACGACTTCTGGTGTAAGCCTACCACGACCCGTTCCTTAGCCTCGGTGCGGTGGTACAGTGACATAGTTCATGTGTCCGTCTCTCACACCCTATGTCGGTGACACCGATCCGAGAGATTTAGTTAGGCGTGGTATCCGGATATGGGCGGCTTGCCACTGGACCCGGCACCCCCATAGTCTGTAGAAGCACGCGGTGCATGCTTACGCTCATTACAGCGTCGACCGGAGAGCTCCTCGGGATCTTGAGCTAGTGCACCTTTCATTCGACAGTAGACAAGGTGAGGCCGGACTCGTTTCTCGTATAGGGCGTATTGTGGGGTGATTTATCTCCCGGACTAAGACCACGAGTTGGCATCCGAGGTCCAAGTGTGGACTTAAGCTATGTGCTCTATTCTGTGTTTATATTCATAGCTTGCATACACTTATCTAGATGACCATGTGCATCGTATTGTACCCCAGTTGGGGATTCTTACTGAGTAATTCGTTACTCACCCTTATTTTGTGGTTTTCCACAGGTAACCAAGAGGCGAGACAGGATGGCTGAAGGAGGAGCTGTGATCATGGGAACTGTTTGTCGTCTCGACTTTTTATTTCTATGACTCTTGTCTTCTATTTTCCCCCGAATGCATGTAGTCGGGCACGGAGCCCTAGGATGTTTTCTCATGTTTTTGTGGATTCCCGCTTTATTGAATTTGAGGATGTTTCAAATGTTTTAATAAATCTCGATCAGAGTGTACGTTTTGGAAATGTATTTGCCTTGAAGCAGTGCTTGGAGACAGGGGACGAGTTTCAACAAACTATATTGATTTCTGATTGAACCTTGATTGTTTTGTTTTAATTGGGAATCAAAAATTTATTTGCATATTGTCCTTTACTTTGAATGCATGCATTGGGGTAAAGGCCTATTTAGAGCCCTTTTTTGGGTCGGGTCTTTCCGGTTGAACAACGGGTTTCCATGATCACAGCTCCTCCTCCACCCATCTGTCTCGCACCATGGTTACCTCGTGGAAAACCACATAATAAGGGTGAGTAACGAATTACTCAAGTAAGAATCCCCAACCGGGGTACAATACGATATACATGGTCATCTAGCAGAAAGATAAGCAAGCTATGAATATAGACACAGAATAGAGCACATAGCTTAGCCCACACTTGGGCCTCGGATGCCAACTCAGGGTCTTAGTCCGGAAATAAATCACCACACAACACATCACACAAGTCGCCCAATATGAGAAACAAGTCCCGGCCTCGGCTCATCTCTCCGACGAAAGGTACACTGGCTCACAATCCCGAGGAGCTCTCGATCGTGTAATGAGCGTAAGCATGTACCGCATGCTCACCGCACCATGGGGTTGCCGGGTCTAAAGGCAAGCTGCCCATGCCAGTCACCACGCCTAACTAAATCTTTGGATCGGTGTCACTGACATAGGGGTGTGAGACCTGGACACGTAAACTATGTTAGCCTGAACCACCGCACCTGGGGCCAAGGAATGGTCGTTGTAGGCTTACACCAGGAAGCCGTCCTTGCCTTAACAGGTGGCAATCAGGGGCTACTGCCAAACATGCTGAGGACATGCCGGCTGCCGGGGACGAGGCAATGCCAAGTCATCATCCCGACCGTTGGGGCATTTAACAGTCTGCCACCCCCACCCAAGATTGCAGGGCCTACCGCTTGGGTTAGCTAATCACTCACGGGGTCCAGGGACGGAATGACTTGCTCGACGTCCCTTCCATGGATGCAAGGTACTTTATGCATCAGGCCCGGATGATGCTATCTACCTGCAACTCAAACCTGCCCTAGCAAACAGCAAATAATTCCATAAAATCCAATACGTGCTCAAAAAGAATACAACGAGCCTAGCATGATACTACGAAGCAAAGGAACAGATACGAGCATGCTAGAAATGAACAACCTAGCATGGATTAACATGAGAATTAGTCAGGAAAAAACATGCTAATCGGGAATTCAGAATTGAGTACCTAGCTATACATGTCAATAAACACAAACAAGCAATCAATCAGCAATCACATATAATATCGCAGGGTCCACACAACTCCAGTAAGAAATCCTTACCTGGACGGAAGGCAAAAATACACAACAAACCTAACTGCAATCGAACCCGAACAACCTATAACGAGCCAAGCAAACACATCAATAATCAAAGAATAGCCCTAAATACACTAAAATAAACAGGGCTCAGCTCGGGAGCAACTCACGAGGCGCGACAAACACACGAACGAGCCGGCCAGACGGCGCGGGCATTTCTTGAAGGGCTGGCTGGCGGCTCGCTTCTGGGCGCGAGCGCTGTGCTGCTAGCTGGCCCGGCTGGCGAGCGAGCGCGCGCGACGCAGCGGCGAGCAGCAGCAGGGAGGCGAGGGCACGAGCTCGGCTGGCGAGCTATAGGGGCGAGCGACTCAGAGCGGCTCGGCACAGGGACGGCACGGGCTGGGCGACACGGATCTGGCAACACGGTGGTGAATTTTGCGATGGCGCGACACAGGCAGCGAGCTCGGTGGCCGAGACTGGCGGGCGAACTCGGCGACGGCACGACCTGGGTAGGGCGAGGGCGCGCGGGGTTGGGCTAGCTCGGGCTGGGCTTGGGCGAGCCAGGGGCTGCTCGGGCTAGGGCTGGGCGAGCCAAGGGGGCTGGGTCGGCTAGGAGGGGGGCTGCTCTGGGAGAGAGAGAGAGAGAGAGAAAAGAGAAAAAAAAAAGAAAAGAAAATGAATTTGGAAAAGAAAAAGGAAAATGGGAAATAAAAAGGAAAAAGGGATTTTATCCATTTAATCCAACCTTATCCACTTAAAACCTCAAAATCCCATTTCCCGGCTTCCTCCTTCGAGACCAGACCGAAGCAACCACTTCCAATAAATAAAACTCACTAAATCCAACTCCCAAAATCAACACCAAGGGCCCGGGCTCGAATCCCAAAGGAAGCACACAACCAACCAACACTTTGCCCAAAACCCAAATCACAACCGAACTCCCAAACGACTAGCCCAAACACCTAGGGACTCGCAAGCAACAACAAACAAGCCTCGACAAAGGCAGGAGCTACCTCGAAGCCTGAAAATCCACAAATCCTGCCCGGATAGCCAAAAGACCAAAATACCCCCAAGGGTCAAAACCGCTCTAATGACCCAACCAAACAACTGAATCTTGACCCGAAGGCACCTCGAAAACTGGGATAGAAAACTGGGCTGTTACAACGACCGACCAATGAGGATTAATTTGATCTTTTATGTAGAACACCTGCTTGGCTTGGTTGGCTAAAATGAAAGAGTCGGATTGATGTCCAATGCGATTAAGGTCTATGGTCGTAAATCTCATGTCGTCTACTTTAATTCCACCATTGCTTTCCACCCAATCACATTTGAATAGGACGATTTGAAAAGTATTGTAATCGAGCTCCCAAATTTCTTGAACTATGCCATAAAAGGTCATGTCCGACATGATTGGTCATAGTTTGAGCTGTTATCATAACTCCACTATTTTGCACACTTCTAAGATCATCACGTTCTTTGGTGTGATCATTAACCATGTAACTATTGTAAGTAGTAACTTCTGAACGAGGACCATGTGATATCCACCTTAACGTAGATGATACAGAATCTTTTCGAACCCATAAAGCCAGCCCAACCCGATCAAGCAACCAACCACTAAATGTGCGATTATGTTCATCTTGAAGCCACTTTTTATTCTTAGACTTGGCAGGATTCACTTTACACAACATTTTCATGTGCTGATCTACGTATGAGAGCACTTCATCAACGTTATGAAGTACATACATATGAGCTTCATCCATCTTATCTTTAGTTGGTGTTTTATAAATGGCAGCAGATAATGGTCGATCGATATTTGAATCCTTTATTTTGTTCAAAGATCGCAACCCCACAGATTCAACTCCTTGCAAAAATTCAGAACAAAACTCTATCGACTCTTCTAATATTTAATTTTTACCTATGCATCCCTCTAGACGATTTCTATTACGAAAATAACCTTTCAAAACTTTCATACACCTTTCAAAAGGATACATCCACCTCAAATAAATTGGTCAACAAAATTCAATCTCCTTACAAGATGCACCACAAGGTGAACCATGATTGTGAAAAAGGCTAGTGGAAAATACTTCTCTAATAGACATAAAGTGACAACTACATCGTCCTACAAACCCTTCAACTTAGATGAATCAATCGACTTACTACATATAGCTCTGAAGAAGAAACACAGGCAAATGATAGCATATCAAACATGTTTAGGCAAAACACCACGAATGGCTACAGGTAGCAATTGTTGCATCAAAACGTGATGGTCATGCAATTTAAGCCCGTATAGTTTTAAATCAGTAAGCGACACTAATTTGCTTATGTTGGATGAATAATCTTCAGGTACTTTAACTTCAGATAAGCTCTTACACACACTCATCTTCTCTTTTCTCGATAGTTTGTAACATGTTGGAGGCAAGAATATCTTTTTGTCCCCCTTCTTAATTGGGGATTACTCAGGTCTTAATTTTGCCAAGTCTTCACGAGTTTTTATTCCATCTTTTGTTTTACCAAGAATGTCAAGTAGGGTTCGAATAATATTGGAACACGCGTTCTTCTCAATGTTCATGACATCTAAATAATGACGCACGTGAAAATGTTTCCAATACTCCAATTCAAAACAGATCGATTTTTTCTTCCAATAAGAGTCTGTAGGGCGCTGTTGTGATCCCTTGCCATATGTAAATTGAAGACTATTTAATTGTGTCAGAATCTCTTCACCACTTAGCAGTTTTCGGGCTACTCCAAATTCTTGTTCTCCATTGAATGCTTTTTTTTTTTGTCTTCTAAATGTGTGCCCCATTGGTAGATATTTTCAATGTCCGAGAAATACATTCTTCCCTCCTATGGGTAAAATAATTGATGATGTTTTCTCTGCACAAATCGGACATGTTTTATAACCTTTTATCGTACACCCACATAGATTACCATATGCTAGAAAATCATTAATGGTCCACAACAAAATAACTTTCAGGGTGAAGCATTCTTGCCGATGTGCGTCAAAACATTCAATGTTTGTGTTCCATAACATTTTCAGATCGTCGACTAATGGACTTAAATAGACATCTATGTCATTTCCAGGTTGCTTCGGTCCATATATTAATTCATTTAACATAAAAAATTTAAGCTTCATGCACAATCATGGAGGTAGATTGTAAGTCAACAACATAACTGACCAACAACTATATCCAGTACTTTGGTCACCGTGGGGATTGACTCCATCTGTTGATAGGGCTAGACGAAGGTTCCTCGTTTCTAAACTAAAATCAAGCCACCTTTCATCAATTTGTTTCCATGACAGTGAGTCGGCTGGATGTCGTATACACCAATCAACCTCGCGGTCCGTCACATGCCACGTCAATAATTTCGAAGTTTCTTTATTTCGAAACATTCGTTCAAATCTTGGAATAGGAGAGAAATACCACATGACTTTTGCTGGAATATTTTCACTTCTTCTTTCATATTCTTCTTAACCTTCCATCTCGAAGTTCCTCATGTAGGACACAGTTCTGTATCGACAAGTTCTTTTCGATACAAACAACAGTCATTGATGCATGCATGAATCTTTTCATACTTCATTCCTAAGGTACCTAGGTATCTTTTCACATAATAGGTAGATATCAGAATTTCATTAGGACTAGGCAATAAAGCGATCAAGAATTGTAACAGCTCTGAGAAGCTTTTATCGTTCCATCCATGCTTTGGTTTCAAATTAAAAATTTTAATCAACGCTGATATCTTGGTAAAAGCTTTACAATTAGGGTATAATGGTTTCTTGGCATCCTCTAAAGCTTCCTCAAATATAGGGGAATTTTCGTTAAAGTCATTTTGTGCAGCCTTAAACATCCCTATTGGGTCATCTAGGTCATCCAAATTTTCATCATCTATTGGAACACTTTCCATGTTTCTTGTCTTCGATACTGATTCTCCATGCCAAATCCATGTATTATAACTTTGATCGATCCCATGAAAAAATAAATGGTCTCTGATGACATTCACACTTTGGTACTTGGTGTTCACACATTTCAAACATGGATAAAAAACGACATTTAAACCTTTTGAATGTCGTATTGCATTGCTTATAAATATCTCAACTCCTAAACCGTATTCTGGTGACATCCAATCCTTAAACATCCACGACTTATCCATAACCATGTTAGAAATCTAGTCAACTAGGAGAAACTTAACCTACAATTTTTTTTTAAACAAAGTAGAATCTAGTCACAAATATAACTCAACTTAAATAAGAAAAAAATAAATCTAGCTAACTCCATAATCAAAGTATAGAATTCAAATCATGCATTGAATCAAGCTACAATACAAATTTGAGCTAATTGAAGGAAACTTTGAATCAAGCTACAATACAAATTGTGCATTTGTTGCTTTCATAGCCATTTTCATTACAAAAGTGAGCTTTCCAAGTGAAAATGGCTATCAAAACAAAAAATGCACAATTCAATCAAATGATCAAATCAAACAAACAATGACTTTAAGAAAATGCACAAATTTGAAAGGTTAACAACATGCATTTGTGAATAAATAAGATAAAAAGAGACTAAAAAGAGTTATGGAGTAATAAAATTACCAATTTGTGAAGAGACTTCCCAAGTTGAAAAATGTTGAAATTTGTGACCTAAGATGATGAAATTTGAAAGGTTACAACATGCATTTAAGAAAGAAATAAGATAAAAAAGAGTTACCCAATTTGTGAAGGTCAGATGCCTAAAGTAGAAGAAAATGTCGAAATTTTTTACCTTCTGAGCTTCAAAGACAAAGAAGGGTTAGTCGGCAGCGATGGGTTAGTCACGGTGGTGGGTTAGTCGCTGCAATGGGTTAGTCAGCGCCGATGTCAGTGAGAATAGAGAAAGAGGGTGAGGGTTTCAGAGGTTTCTGGCGAGAAAGAGGTAATGAAATTTTTTTAGAAGAGCTAGCCCGCACGTTTTGATTCTGTTTAATCAATGGCGGGCACAATTGATGGCGGGCAGTGCCCGCCATCGATTGTATTCCACGGCAGGCGTAAAAGAGCACAATCGATGTGTTTTTACTGCACGCCATCGAAACCTTTCAATAGCGGTCATTTTTTCCCGCCATTGTTTTGTAAAGACCCGACCCAAAAAGGGCTCTAAATAGGCCTTTACCCCAATGCATGCATTCAAAGTAAAGGACAATATGCAAATAATTTTCGGATTCCCAATTAAAACAAAACAATCAAGGTTCAATCGAAATAAAGATAGTTTGTTTGAAACTTGTCATCCTGTCTCCAAGCACCTGTTTCAAGGCAAATTCATTTCCAAAGCGTACACTCTGATCAGAGATTTCTTAAAACATTTGAAACATCCTCAAATTCAATAAAGCAGGAATCCACAAAAACATTCAGAAAACATCCTAGGGCTCCGTGCCCGACTACATGCATTCAGGGGAAAATAAAAGACAAGAGTCATAGAAATAAAAAGTCAGAGACGACAGTAGGTTCCCAATGATCACAGCTCCTCCTTCAGCCATCCTGTCTCGCACCTTGGTTACCTGTGGAAAACCACAAAATAAGGGTGAGTAACGAATTACTCGAGAAGAATCCCCAACCGGGTACAATACGATGTACATGGTCATCTAGATGAGTGTATGCAAGCTATGAATATAAACACGTAATAGAGCACATAGCTTAAGTCCACACTTGGACCTCGGATGCCAACTCGTGGTCTTCGTCCGGAATTAACTACCATAACCACACAAATCGCCCGATCACGAGAAACAAGTCCCGCCTCACCGCATCTCTTTGTCGAATGAAAGGTGCACTAGCTCAAGATCCCGAGGAGCTCTCCGGGTCGGCGTTGTAATGGCGTAAGCATGCACCGCGTGCTTCTACAGACTATGGGGTGCCGGGTCTAGTGGCAAGTCGCCCATATCCGGATACCACGCCTAACTAAATCTGCGGATCGGTGTCACCGACATAGGGTGTGAGACTCGGACACGTGAACTATGTCGGCTGTACCACACACCGAGGCTAAGGAACGGGCCGTGGTAGGCTTACACCAGAAGCCGCCCTTACCTTAACAGTGGCAATCAAGGGCTCTTGTCGAACACGCCGAGGACGTGCCGCCGCCAGGGGACTAGGCATTGCCAAGTCATCATCCCAACCGTTGGGGCATCGCTTAGACTACCACCCTCACCCAAGATTGCAGGGCCTACCGGTTGGGATAGCTAATCCCTCACGGGGTCCAAGGACGGAGAACTGTCTCGAACGTCCTTGCCATGGATGCAAGATACTTTATGCATCAAGCCCGGATGATGCTATCTACCTGAATTCTAACATGCCTTAACAATCAGCAAACAATCCAATACAATCCCATACGTGCTCAAAAAGAATACAACGAACCTAGCATGATACTACGGAGCAAGAACCGATACGAGCATGCCAGAAAAGAACAACCTAGCATGGACTAACATGAAAGAACAACATACGAAGTCATGCCAGTCGGAATTCAGAACAGAGCACCTAAACTAAACATGCTGATAATCACAAACAAACATACAAACAACAATCACAAAGAACATCGCAGGGTCCACACAACTCCGGTAAGAAATCCTTACCGCCCGAGAGCAACTACACATAAAATCCTAAGTCGCGATCGATCCCGAGGTAGCTAACGAGAACCTAACAAACACAATAGAAATCATAATCATAGCCCTAAAAATATAATAAAACAAGCGAGGCTCGGCTCGGGCACTCTACACGCACGACGACGACATTTGCCGAAGTCTTCTTTGGCGGCTGGTGCTGTGCTGGCTGGCGCGCGCAGGCCGGCGCTGGCCAGGCGGCTGGGCTGTGCGCGCGACACGCTGGCTTCTGGGCACGGCACGGGCGGCGGCGCGCGGCGCTGGCGAGCGGCCAGCACGGGCACGAGCGAGCGTCTGGCGCGTGCGGGCGAGCGCGGCTCGAGCGCAGGCGCGCGCGGCGCTGGGCGAAGCGGCGCGGACACACGGCGATCTGCTGCTGCTGCGCGCGGCCGTGCAACGGCGGCTCGCGCACGAATCGGGCGTCGCGATGGACGGATCTGGCGGCCGCTGTGTGTGTCTGGCGCGATGGGCGGCCGGCGCGATGCGGGCGTCTTTGCTCGGGCGGATCGACGGCCGGCTGCTGGCGCGCGACGGGCTCACTGGTGCGATCTGGGCGTGCTGCTCAGGAGGATCTAGACGGCTGCTGGAGCGCGACGGGCTCACTGGCGCGACCTGGGCGAGCTGCTCTGGCGGTCTGGCGGCCGGGTGGGTGGGCGATCCGGCGCTGCGGACTGCAACAACACACACACACACACGGCACCTCCTCTTACCTTCGGCCAAAGAAACCACCTATCGAGAAGATGAAGAGGATGAAGACCTACCCGGAATGATGATCGAACTATGGAGCAGCAAGGGGATGAAATTCGGCTAGAGAAAGTTGGGGAGACAAGCTTGGACGGCTAGGAGGATGCGTTGGAGAAGAAGAACAAAACCTAGCTTTTCTTTTCCATTTAGCCAAATGCACCAAAACCCCAAAATCCAAGGCTAACCATAAAATGACACGGAAAGAGCAACAAGAGCTCTCAATAGCTCAACTGGCACGCATCCCCACAAGCCTTCCTGGAGACCCGGGTTCAAAACCCAACTGTAACACAAATTCCTTTATTTTTACTTTTGCATCAAACCTTGCTCAACCCTTCCACAAAGCCTCACAAACCTACATAAAACCATCTAATAATTTTAGCAACTGGAAAAAGACATAAACGGCCCTGACGGCCCAACCAAATTACCAAAATACCCCTTGGGCATACCTGGAAGACCGGGATGAAAACCTGGGCCGTTACAATATTCCCTCCTTTTTATGACTTTCGTCCTCGAAAGTCCTTAAGACTGAAATAGCACAGGATACTAAAATCTCATCACGTCCTCCCCCGCTTGCCAAACCTCAACACAACTCACAACGGCACAACTTAAAAACTACGCATTTTCCAACCTCAAACTCTAAAACTCGACGCCGAACATCGGCGTAACTTTTCTGCCTGCTCTGAGCTAACAACACTAGCTCTAAACTCCTGCACATCACCTCTGGTCAAATGCAGCAACTCAGGACCCAAAACAAAATTGATGGCCACCAACCTTTTCCCAGAACACTGGAATCCTGCAATACTTACCTTGCAATGCCTCAATGGAACCACAAGAACTGACCGCTGAGAACTGCAACCAAAGGCAACCTCATAAAACCACTCTAGTCTTCTGCTGCCTAATCACGGAAACACCAACTCGCAACAAGCTCCAAAGGTTCTGGATCACTCCTCCCAAAAGACCATCGATCAGAGGGTGAAAACACTACAGAAACTACACCCGGCTCATAAGCCTCTTAACCACGCTCTCCAGAGCCACAGCTCATCCACGTACTGCCTAGAACAAACCTTTGTTGCCACACCCTGGTGACAACAACTCCAGCCTGAAACTGACATGCCTCTACTCCATAGAAATGGCATCTGCACACGAAACGAGGTGCGAGCTCTCACTACTGAAACCAATATTCCAAAAATCTATTCTCGCACAACAACCTCAACTAACTGACAGCTCCCACACGGAAACTTACAATCCAACAACTTGAGTGCTACGAACTCGGAAGCTCAAACAACTACAAACTGCATAGCTATGCCAATCCACTCATCTCTAGCTTGACTCAAATCACTAGTCGGGCAAGACAACCTGCAAACAACGAGGCCCCAGAGGGCTCCATCCACTAAACTTACCTCCATGCAAACAACGGAACAAAGCTCGCCTCAAATATGAAACACATCTCACAAGTCCAAACGATAACACATACAGGCTTAACCCTCAAGCTTAGGCTTAATGCACCTTCCCACCGAAACTGCATAAACGGAACTCCACTACCTGGTCAACACCAACTACCAAGAACAAGAATACCAACAATGGTTGGCAGAGTGCCAGCTACACTAGCCAGCAAGGATCCCTCAATAAGTCCAGACCCTAATCCAGCCACAAAGGTGCAACCTCATCCACAACTGAAACAAAGGGGCCTTCAACTACAAAGGTGCAACAGCTTCCAAGCCAACACACAAACCTTAGCCAACTAGGCCAAACACTCATAGGAGGCAGAACAACTTTTACTGCAACTTCCAGAACACCACTCAAGAGTCCGCTTAACTGGACAAACAACTACTTTCAGGTGGCCAATAGACTTTCCCCCTACTAACACCACTACCGCCAAGTCCAAGACCAAGGGATAATCCGACAACTCCAAAAAGGAAACAGATCCTTACAAGCAGACATCCGAAGAAGAGGGAGCTCCACAAACGCTCGCTAACTTGCTCAGCTAAGCACAACATCCAACTCTCTCACTGAGGCAACAACAGGGGGTCCACAACAGACTGGACCGCCGACCACGAACAAGCAAGGACTCACCCTCCAACACCAAATGAGGGCACTCTCAAACTCTGAGAACAGAAGAGACATCCTACAGGGCAAACCACTTACCCACGAACAAGGCTAACTCCTTGGCAATTCGAAAACCACACCTTGGCCAACATCAAGCACCAACTTGTCACCACACCGGAACCAAATCCGAACCCTACTCCAAACAAACTCTGGCTTGCTAGCTTACCAAAACTGCCAGCAACTCACCGGAGGCTACAAACTACTCGACTCTGGCTTGCCAACTAAACTCACTACCTGGGTCTGACTGAGCTCTGGTGAGGCTCTCCACAACTAGGGTCCTTCGACAACCCTCGACACACACTGTCGTCTAACGGTCTAACAACCAACTGCCTGAACAAACAACTTCTTTTCCCAGCATCACAACCACGCTGGCCTGCTCCGAACCTCGAAACCAAAAAGACCAGAAATGCTTCAGAATGTGTCATCCTCCTACTCAAAGCATCAGCCACAACGTAGCTTCCACCCAGGGTAAGGATTTCGAGCAACACTCTTAGCAACTACGAACAGGAACTACGCGGCTTCACTACAACCACCATTTGTTCAGTACCATCTGAACTCCAACCATGAACAACAAGAGGTTCCACCAACCAAGCTTAGGTTCAACTTAACAAACTTTCCTAAGCAACAACCCAACTACGAGCACGGTATCCTTACAACCTCAACTAAAGCCTTACAACATCCACCTGGAGTCCAACTTCTACAAGAACTGAGCACCAGTTCTCCAATGCAAACCCTACATGGTTCTGGAACTCTTGCCGCTAGAACAAACTACACGAAACACACTTGTGTGCACAACTCTCAACCTTCCTTCAGAGATCCAAGACTAACAGGTGCTTTCCAAAAGGCAACACTAACTTCTGGCAGAGATAGAATCAACCAAAGGAACACCAAAAGTTCCATCTCCACACGATACTCGAAGCTGCGGCAACCTTGCTCTACTAAAGCATAACAATGCCAAACCGAACTTACTTTATACCAAGCCCCTACCAAGTGTTCTTACACATAAGGCGTCCAACTCCTCTCATAAGGCATCCTACTCATCTCATAGGCATCCAACTCGATTCATAGGCATCCAACTCACCTCATGAACAACCAACTCATCTCATGGGCACCCAACTCATCTGGAGAGCATCCGACTCACCTCATGAACAACCGACTCATCTCGTGAGCATCCAACTCATGGTCCATCAGCTGGACCGAACTCGCATCTACAATGCTCACTCAACTCAGGTTTAGGCACTCGAAAAGAGTGGACCGCACTACCAACCACAAAGATCTCTTGGCCTTAACACTAGCGTGAGACTCACACACACTAACACTGATCAACCTTCAACCTGTTGACAAACTCATCCCCTGGTAACACCAGGAAGAGGCTCCGGCTCCTCTCGAACATCCTTTCGCTTGTAGTCCTACGACTACCTCTGAACTAGCTCTCTTGCACGACCTAAACAGGTGCAACTGCCACAACCGGAACCAAAGGCTAAAGGAGTGTGCTGAACTCCGGATGGGTCATAGAACCATCTGCTTATACCCATGCCAAACTCAGGTCTGAACCAGACGTAGAGCCAAAGCGGCACACCAACCATTGCACCTCAAGTGCCACTACTACCAAATCCACACCTTACTACAAATAAGGCCAGCAAGGTCACAACCTCAAGTGACAAAAACTATGGCGAGGCATACAAGAGCTCAACTCAAACAACCATGCCTAAGGCATTTCATCAAACCGAAGGCTCACGGCCCACTCTTGCATCTCCACATGATGCTCAACAAAACTCTAGCCGGCTCTCTCAACATGCAGGCTAGCCCTACTCTAGGGCTCTCCAAAAGAAGAGTGCTCAACTCTACTAAACAACTGAGGAACCACCAACGGATCAAGTCCGATGGGAACACTGCTCGCTGCACCCTTAACTATAGGGTTCCGACTTACTGGCTGCAAACAACAACACTTATAAGAGAACAAAGATGTCTCTACCTCCTCCACGAAGGCCACTAACTCTGCAGCTACTCTCTGGGCAATCAAACAATGCTGCTAAGGTTCAAGTTACACACACTGAACTACCTGGACTAGTCCACACTAGGACTGCTCCACAAGCATCATCATAAGCAAAGCCGAAGCTAACTCCTCTCCTGGAGTGGTACTCCAAGGCAAAACACCTCCACCCTCTCACTAGGGGAAAACTAACAACTGGGCCACACCACAAGGGCCTACGAGAGTCTAATCTATACTTCCCTCTGGGACGATATCCCAGTGGTATCTGAATCTATCTGGATACCCTGACAAGCTGCAAACATACTCCTTACACTGCGGGAAGTTGGCATGATGGCGCTCTAAACCCAAACCAACGACAAGTAAGAACCTGCTCGTCTCCGCTCCACAACACAAAACAAGGCATACACTAGATGAAAGGTATTGTAAATTCTTAACCCTTTTAAAAAAATAGTAAACTTAGGCGTGCACGATGATATCCGAGTCTTTGGTGATCATGGGGAAAATGACCTACAACAAAAGGTCAGTCTACAGAATCTATGACTCTGAGCTCTGATACCAACTGTAAAGACCCAACCCAAAAGGGGCTCTAAATAGGTCTTTACCCCAATGCATGCATTCAAAGTAAAGAACAATATGCAATTTAGTTTTTGGATTCCCAATTAAAACAAAACAAAAGAGATTCAATCAGAAATCAAATGGATTGCTGAAACCTGTCCCTGTTTCCAAGCACCTGTTTCAAGGCAAATACATTTCTAAACGCATACTCTGATCTGAGATTTATTAAAACATTTGAAACAATTCTCAAATACAACAAAGCTGGAATCCATAAAAACATTGAGAAAAAACATCCTAGGGCTCAGTGCGTCGCCACATGCATTCGGGGAAAATAAAAGACAAGAGTCATAGAAATAAAAAGTCGAGACGACAAAGAGTTCCCATGATCACGGCTCCTCCTTCACCATCCTGTCTACGCACCTTGGTTACCCGTGGAAAACCACAAAATAATGGTGAGTAACGAATTACTCAAGTAAGAATCCCCAACCGGTACAATACGATGTACATGGTCATCTAGATGAGTGTATGCAAGCTATGAATATAAACACAGAATAGAGCACATAGCTTAAGTCCACACTTGGACCTCGGATGCCAACTCAGGGTCTTCGTCCGGAATTAACTACCATAACCACACAAATCGCCCTATACGAGAAACAAGTCCCGGCCTCAGCCTGTCTACTGTCGAATGAAAGGTGCACTAGCTCAAGATCCCGAGGAGCTCTCCGGTCGGCGTTGTAATGAGCGTAAGCATGCACCGCGTGCTTCTACAGACTATGGGGGGTGCCGGGTCTAGTGGCAAGCTGCCCATATCCGGATACCACGCCTAACTAAATCTCTGGATCGGTGTCATTGACATAGGGGTGTGAGACCTGGACACGTGAACTATGTCAGCCTGTACCACCGCACCTGAGGCTAAGGAACGGGTCGTGGTAGGCTTACACCAGGAAGCCGTCCTTACCTTAAGAGGTGGCAATCAAGGGCTACTGCCGAACACGCTGAGGACGTGCCGGCTGCCGGGGACTAGGCATTGCCAAGTCATCATCCCGATCGTTGGGGCATCGCTTAGACTACCACCCTCACCCAAGATTGCAGGGCCTACCGGTTGGGATAGTTAATCCCTCACGGGGTCCAAGGACAGAGAACTGTCTCGAACGTCCTTGCCATGGATGCAAGATACTTTATGCATCAGGCCCGGATGATGCTATCTACCTGAATTCTAACTTGCCTTAACAATCAGCAAACATTCCAATACAATCCCATACGTGCTCAAAAAGAATACAACGAACCTAGCATGATACTACGGAGCAAGAACAGATACGAGCATGCCAGAAAGGAACAACCTAGCATGGACTAACATGAGAGAACAACATACGAAGTCATGCGGTCGAATTGAGCAGAGCACCTAAACTAAACATGCTTGATAATCACAAACAAACATACAAACAACAATCACAAAAAGAACATCGCAGGTCCACACAACTCCGTAAGAAATCCTTACCGCCGGGAGGCAACAACACACAAAATCCTAAGTCGCGATCGATCCCGAGCTAGCTAACGAGAACCTACCAAACACAATAGAAATCACAATCATAGCCCTAAAAATATAATAAAACAAGCGAGCTCGGCTCGGCTCGGGGCACTCACACGCACGACGACGACACGGGCCGAAAAGCTTCTTCGCAGCGGTGCGGCCGGGCTAGGCTAGCGCTTGCACGCTCGGTACTGCGCGCGGACATCTTGGGCACGCACGCGCTGCGGCGCAGCGCGCGAGGCGCGGCCAGGCGGCGGCCCAGCAGGCGGCGTATGGGCGTGCGTCGCGCGGCGGCTAGGCGCGCGCGCGCGCGCGCTGGCGAGCGGCGCGGACACGGCGAAGGCGATCTGCTGCTGCCGGCCCAATCGCGCGCGACGGGCTGCGCTCGAGGCCCCAATCGTCGCGATGGACGGATCTGGGCGCTCTTGTGTGTGCGACGGCAGGCGAGGCGACCAGCGCGTTCGGGCGTCTTTGCTCGGGCGGATCTCGACGGCCGCTTTCTTTGGAGCGCGACGGGCTCACCGGGCGCGACACAGGCGAGCCGCTCGGGCGGTCTGGCCGGGTGGTGGGCGGTCGCGTCTGGCGGACCTATAACAACACACACACACACACGGGCACCTCCTCTTACCTTCGCCAAGAAACCACCTATCGAGAAGATGAAGAGGATGAAGACCTACCCTAATGATGATCGAACTACAGAGCAGACAAGGGGATGAAATTCGGCTAGAAAGTTGGGGAGACAAGCTTGGGCGGCTAGGAGGATGCGTTGGAGAAGAAGAACAAAACCTAGCTTTTCTTTTCCATTTAGCCAAATGCACCAAAACCCCAAAATCCAAGGCTAACCATAAAATGACACGGAAAGAGCAACACAATAGCTCAACTGGCACGCATCCCCACAAGCTTTCTCGAGACACTGGTTCAAAACCCAGTACAACACAAATTCCTTTATTTTTACTTTTGCATCAAACCTTGCTCAACCCTTCCACAAAGCCTCACAAACCTACATAAAACCATCTAATAATTTTAGCAAGCGAAAAAGATATATAAACGCACCACGGCCCAACCAACCAAATTACCAAAATACCCCTTGGGCATACCTGGAAGACCGGAATGAAAACCTGGGCCGTTACACTACCACCCTCACCCAAGATTGCAGGGCCTACCGGTCGGGTTAGCTAAACCCTAATGGGGTCCAGGGATGGAGTACTACCTCGTACGTCCCTGCCATGGATGCAAGATACTTTATGCATCGGGCCCGGATGATGCTACCTACCTACACTTTAACCTATCATATCAATAACATACAATCCAATACAATCCAAAACGTGCTCAATGAATCACAGTGAACCTAGCATGGTACTACGAAGCAAGAATGTGATATGAGCATGCCGAACGGAAAAACCTAGCATGGGCTAACATGAGAGAACAACATACGAAGTCATGCTAGTCGAGAATTGAAGCAGAGCACCTAATCTATACATGCCGATAATCACAAACAAACATACAAACAACAATCACATAGAACATCGCAGGTTCACACAACTCCGGTAAGAAATCCTTACACGCCGGAGGCGACTACACATAAAATCCTAAGTCGCGATCGAACCCGAGCTAGCAAACGAGAACCTAAAAACATAATAATAATCACAATCCATATGCCTAAATATAATAAAATAAAAAGGCTCGGCTCGGGAGCAACTCACGCGGCTCGACTAACACGCGGACGGGCAAGTAGCACGGCGGGCTGCTTCTTTGAGCGCAGATGGGCGCAAAAGGGTCGAGCTGGCGCCGACGGGCACAGATGGGCGCGAACACAGGCGCACTGCGCGCATGACGACGGCCGGCGGGCGCAGCGCACGGCGCGCGAACAAGCTGGGGCGCGGCGGGCGGGCGGCACGCACCTGCACTGGGCGCGACGCCGCTGGGGCGGCGCGGCGCGCGGGCGAAGGCGCGCGGCTGGGCTACGACGACGGGCGCTCGGCGGAACACTGGCGACGACGCGCGGCTTAGCGCGCCTTGGCGGCTGCTTCTTTGGCGCCTAGGCGTCTGGGTAGCTCTTCTTTGGCGCGCTGGGTCGCTGGTGCGATCGGCTGGCCGCTGACCGGCCGCCTTTTGGTCGCTTAGCTGGCCGGAACGGCGCTCGGGGTTTGTAACGGCCAAGGTTTTCACTCTGGTCTTCCATGTATGCCCAAGGGGTATTTTGGTAATTTGGTCGGGCCGTTAGGGCCGTTTATGTCTTTTCTAATTGCTAAAATATTGGTTGGATTTGTGTAGGTTTGTGAGGCTTTGTGGAAGGGTTTGAGCAAGGTTTGGTGCAAAAAGTAAAAGAAAGGAAAATGTGTTGCAAATTGGGTTTTGAACCCGGTCTCTAGGGAAACTTGTGGGGATGCGTGCGGATGAGAGCTATTGAGAGCTCTTGTTGCTCTTTCTGCATCACATCTTTGTTAGCCTTGGATCCTTGGAGTTTGGTGTTTTTGGCTAAATGAAAATGAGTTAGGTCTTTGCCCTTCTTCTTCACCATTCTCCTAGCCACCCAAGCCAAGCTCTCCCTAGCCCCTTTGTTTGATTTTTCTTCACCTCCCTTGCACTCGAGATCTAATCATCGTTCCGGTAAGTCTTCATCTCCTTCATCTCCTCGATTGACTGCTTCTCGTTGGTGAATGTAGAGTAAAGAAGGTGTGTGTGTGTGTGTGTTTGGTGCAGCCAGCCGAAAGGAGCACCCGGACCAAAGAAACGCACGACCATCCGGCCGAGAAGCGGCCCACACTCGCTCGGTACCGGCCACTTTGTCGCGTAGATGCCCCGATCGCGGCGGCGAGCTCGCGGCGCCGTCGCGCACCACCGCCCAGCACGCCGTCGTCGTCGTCGGGCCAGATCTATCGAGCCAGACGCTCGTCGCACGCCCAGCACGCCGTCATCGTCGTCGCACCAGATCGGCCGAGCCAGACGCCGTCGCCGCGCCCGCCCCAAAGACGCTGCCGCCGCCGCGCCAGCCACGCGCGCGCGAACCCCGGCGCACGAGACGCGTCGGCAAGCGCAGACGGCGCTTCGCCGTCGCCGCTTGCCGTGTCCGCGCGCCCTCGCCGTGTCTGCGTGCCCAGCGCCTGTCCACGCGCGCGCAGCCGCTCCCCAGCGCCCAGTCCAGCCGCATCAGCCCGCCAGCAACGCCCAACCTCGTGTTGTCGTGCCGTGTGAGTGCTCCCGAGCCGAGCCTCCTGTTTTATTATATTTTTAGGGCTATGGTTGTGATTGTTTCTATGTTTGTAGGTTCTCGATAGCTAGCTCGGAAGTGTTCGCGGCTTAGGAATTTGTGTGTAGAAGTCTCTCGACCAAGGTAAGGATTTCTTACCGGGGTTGTGTGGACCCTGTGATGTTCTATGTGATTGATGTTGTATGTTTGTTTGTGATTATCAGCATGTATAGTTTAGGTGCTCTGTTCTGAATTCCTGACTGGCATGACTTCATATGTTGTTCTTTCATGTTAGTTCATGCTAGGTTGTTCCGTTCTGGCATGCTCATAATCATTCTTGTTTCGTAGTACCATGCTAGGTCTGCTGTATTCTTTTGAGCACGTATTGGATTGTTTGCTGATTGTTAAGACAGGTTAGAATTCAGGTAGGTAGCATCATCCGGGCCTGATGCATAAAGTATCTTGCATCCATGGCAGGGACGTCGAGATAGTTCTCCGTCCCTGGACCCAGTTAGGGTTTAGCTAACCCGACCGGTAGGCCCTGCAATCTTGGGTGAGGTGGCGCATCGTTAAATGCCCCAACGGTCGGGATAATGACTTGGCATTGCCTCGTCCCGGCGATCCGCACGTCCTCGGCGTGTTCGCCGTAGCCCTTGATTGCCACTGTTAGGGCAAGGACCGCTTCTGGTGTAAGCCTACCACGACCGGTTCCTTAGCCTCAAAGCGGTGGTTGAGGCCGACATAGTTCACGTGTCGAGTCTCTCACACCCCTATGTCGATGACACCGATCCGAGAGATTTAGTTAGGCGTGGTGACCGGACATGGGCGACTTTCCACTAGACCCGCACCCCCATAGTTCTGCAGCAGCAGCACGCGTGCATGCTTACGCTCATTACTGGCCACCGGAGAGCTCCACGGGATCTTGAGCTAGTGTACCTTTCATTCGCAATAGACAGGCTGAGGCCGAGATTTGTTTCTCGTATAGGACGATTTGTGTGGAGGTTTGTTTCCGGACTAAGACCCCGAGTTGGCATCCGAGGCCCAAGTGTGGGCTAAGCTATGTGCTCTATTCTGTGTTTATATTCATAGCTTGCATACACTCATCTTGATGACCATGTGCATCGTATTGTACCGGTTGAGGATTCTTCTTACTGAGTAATTCGTTACTCACCCTTATTTTGTGGTTTCCACAGTAACCAAAGAAGCGAGACAGGATGGTCAAGGGGAGCTATGATCATGGGCACCGCTTGTCATCTCGACCATTTTATTATATCATGACTCTTGACTTTTGTTATTTCCCCTGAATGCATGTAGACGGGCACGAGCCCTAGGATGTTTTCTTATGTTTTATGGATTCCAAATAGTTGTACTTGTGGAAGGTTTTGAATGGTTTAAATAAATCTCGATCGTGAGTATGCTTTTAGAAATGTATTTATCCTAAAGCAGTGCTTGGAAACAGGGACGAGTTTTAGAGTAAATTGTTTTGATTGTTGAACGTTTCTGTTTTTACTTGGAATCCGAAATCATGTTGCATATTGTCTTTTATTTTAAATACATGCATTGGGGTAAAGGCCAATTTAGAGCCCCTTTTTGGGTGGTCTCTGATTGGTATATCGAGCTCGAGTCATAGATTCTGTGACCGACCTTTTGTTGTAGGTCGTTTTTCCATGATCATCAAGACACTCGACAACCATCGGTATATGCTTAAGTTTCTTCGTTTTAGAAAAGGGGTTAAGAATTTACAATACCTTTTATCTAGTGTATGCCTTGTTTAGTGTTGTAGAGCGGGGACGAGCAGGTTCTGACTCGTTGTTGGTTTGGGTGTAGATCGCCAGCATGCCTGTCACCCGTGCCAGGAGAGGACGTCCGAGAGCAGGACGAGGTACCAGGATCAGGTCTGACACTGCAGGGACATCGTCCCAAGCTGAGACTGGTGGCATTCCGCCAGTAGCTCCCCCTGTCGCGCTAGAGTAGGCGTTGATGCGACTGAGCACCGTGAGACTGCTCCAGGAGCAGAGTTGGCTGATTCTATGAGGGCTTTTATGGTCGACATCTTTGAGTGACCAGAGGGCGAGACCAGTGCCTTGTTGGCGTATGTGGGAAGAGTCCCGAGCCCAGATCGAGCAGCTGACTCGCATGTTTCAGCAGGGCGCAGTGGCACCCCCAGCTCCTCAGGAGCAAGTAGCCCCTGAGGCGGATGTAGCAGAGGGTGCGGTGGAGCTTGATAGATGGTTAAAGAACTTTGTGAAGTGGCAGCCGGAGAAATTTGATGCCACTGGGGATGCGTTAGCAGCAGCCCGTTGGATTGCCCATATGGAGTACACCTTCCTGATCATGGTGTGCCCCGATATCCAGAGACCGAGGTGTGCAGCCCATGCACTAGGAGGCACTTTGCTAGATGGTGGTGGGAGTCCACCACGAGTGAGAGACCAGCTGGGTCTCCACCTGCCACCTGGGAGTTCTTTAAGTCTGAATTCAGGGTCAAATATATTAGTGATGAGTCCCAGGAAAAGATGGTAGAGCTTTTTCAGAACCTGAAGCAGGGCTCTGATTCCATAGAGGAGTATGAGAGGAAGTTTTCTAAGTATGGGTACTTTGCTCCTCAGTTGATAGCTACCCCTGAGTTGAAAATTCGAAAGTTTATTTCTGGTTTGAGACAGGTGTCTCTCGAGATGTCGGGCACGAGCCCACGACACTTATGCTAGAGCGGTGCAGCTAGCCACCATTTATAATGGGAAGTATCCTGTTGAGCGGGTTGTCGCTGCTCCGGTGCAGCGTCCTGTTCCAGCTGCAGTGGGCCAGAAGAGGAAGTTCGATTTTCGAGGAGGCGCCAGCGCCGTCAAGGTCGGTTTGAGGCCGGGATCGGCATAGAGCCCGATCCGTTTCGGCCCGCGCTAGCGGGCGCGGGCACAGAGCGATTTCCGCATGTGCTACTTGTGGGAGAGCTCACGCTGAGCTTGTCGGGCCGGGCCCGGTAGTGTTTTCGATGTGGAAGGAGGGCACTGCCCGCGTTTTGTGATCGGCCCGGCTATGGCGGCTCGGCCAGCCAGCGGCAGCAGTGGTCGGGTGTTTGCTACGACCCATCGAGAGGCCGCGTCGAGATGCGATGCCACCGTAAGCGTATGCTTCTCGTTTTAGATCAACGCGCTTTTGTTTTGTTTGATTACGTTCTACGCATTCATTTGTATCTGTGTTGTTTGGTCGAGCATGCTAAGTTGAGACTAGAGCCTCTAGGTTTTGAGTTATCTGTTGCAACTCCTTCGGGAGTTAACATGTTAGCTAGAGATAAGATTAAGCATGGTCAGATCGAGATATCCGGAGAGTTGCTTGTAGCTACGCTCATAGTCCTGCCTATGAGTGGTTTTGATGTGATTCTTGGTATGGAGTGGTTAGTCGCTAACCACGCATTGATTGATCGCCACCGGAAAGAAGTAGTGTTCAGCCACTGGTCGGCCTAGTTTTATGTTTCGTGGAGTCCAGGGTGGAGTTTGCCCGCCGATGGTGTTAGCTATGAAAGCTCGTCGTTTGCAAGCTCATGGAGCTTGGGGCTACCTAGCCAAGTTGTGCAGGGAGCGCGCCCCGATCGTTGATCGTGTCTTTGGTCGTGCGGGAGTTCGCGGATGTGTTTCTGAGGAGTTACTGGGGTTGCCCCGAAGAGAGAGTTGACTTCACTATAGAGCTCGAGCCGGGACCCTCCCTATCTCGAAGGCTCCGTGATCGCATGGCGCCAGGTGGAGTTAAAGGAATCAAGATTCAGATTGCAGGAGATGCTAGATCGAGGGTTCATCCGTCCGAGTGTGTCCCCGTGGGGAGCACCAGTTCTGTTTGTGAAAAAGAAGGATGGTTCTATGCGCTTATGTATTGATTATCGCGAGCTTAATAAGGTGACAATGAAGAATAAGTACCCGTTGCCCTCAGTTGATGACTTGTTCGATCGGCTTGAGGAGCTTCCGTGTTCTCCAAGATAGATTTGAGATCCGGTAACCATCGATTCCATGGATCGGGGATGCCGACATTCCTAAGACGACTTTCGTGTCTAGATATGGTCACTATGAGTTTGTGGTCATGTCGTTTGGATTGACCAATGCCCCACCGCGTTCATGGACATGATGGATAGGGTGTTCAAATCATTTTTGGGCGGCTTCGTCATCGTGTGTTCATTGACGATATTTTGATTTATTCGAGGTCTAAGGAGGACCATGCAGAGCATTTGAGGCGAGTATTGGCGGCTTTTAGGAAAACCACTTTATGCGAAGTTTTCCAAATGTGATTTCTGGTTGGAGCAAGTGGCCTTCCTAGGCCACGTGGTTTTGAGAGATGGTATAGCCGTGGACCCCGCGAAGATTGAGGCCATGAGTTCGTGGCCCAAGCCGACTTCAGTTGTCGAGATACGCGCACTTTCTAGGTTTGGCGAGTTACTACCGTCGGTTCGTTAAGGACTTTTCCGCCATAGCCTCGCCCCTCACTCGTCCGGCGAGGAAGGGTGTCGAGTTCGTTTGGGACGATAAGTGTGATGAGAGCTTTGCGGTGCTCAAGCGTAGTTTGACTTCAAAGACTGTGTTGGCGATCTGGAGGGGACAGTGGTTTCGTAGTTTGGCCCGATGCTTCCAAGTTTGGGTTAGGTTGTGTGTTGATGCAAAGCATGGGAAGGTCATTGCCTATGCTTCCCGTCACCAAGCCGTATGAGCGAACTACCCGACTCATGATATGGAGTTGGCGGCGGTGGTGTTTGCAATCAAGATTTGGAGGCATTACAGTATGGTGAGCGGATTCGGATGTTTACCGATCACCGTGAGCCTCAAGTATCTGTTTACTCAAAAGGAGTTGAATATGAGGCAGAGGAGATGGTTGGAGTTGGTAAAGGATTATGACTGCGAGATTTTGTACCATCCGGGTAAAACCAATGTAGTGGCTGATGCTTTGAGTAGAAAGACGTCGCACTCCGCGGCGTTGTTGAGTTCCCAGCCTAGTTTGCGGAGAGAGTTCGAGCGGGCCGAGGTTGCAGTGTTGTTGGGTGAGGTTACCGCCGAGGTAGCTCGATTGGATTGCTCGTACCGTCGATTAGGCGAGAGGATTATTGATAGCCACCGAGTGACCCCGCGCTTAAGAGATTGTTTGATGAGTTAGTCTTGTGAAGATTTTGATTTCGTTTTCTCGCCAGACAGTGGGTTGACTTATAGAGGCCGATTGTGTGTTCCGGATGTTGCTGGATTGCGAGCAGAGTTGCTCTCAGAGGCCCATAGTTCTCCTTTTGCTTGGCACCCCGGGGGTACCAAGATGTATCTGGACCTTAAGCAGACTTTCTGGTGGATGGGCATGAAAAGAGATGTTGCAGAGTTTGTCAGCAGGTGCCTCACTTGTCAGCAAGTGAAGGCGCCTAGGCAGAGGCCAGCCGGTCTGTTACAGCCACTGAGTGTGCCTTAGTGGAAATGAGAAGAGATCTCCATGGACTTTATTTCTAGTTTGCCGAGGACTCCGAGGAAGTTCTCGCAGATCTGGGTAATAGTTGATCATTTGACCAAGAGCGCACACTTCATTCCCGGTAGAGACACTTATACCGTGGAACAGTGGGCGCAGTTGTTTTTGGAGCAGATCATTCGTTATCATGGTGTGCCTGTGAGGATTATATCTGACCGTGACTCGCGGTTCACTTCTCGTTTCTGGAGAGCGCTCCAGAAGGGTTTAGGCACCGAGTGCGATTTCAGCCTGACCTTTCACCCTCAGACGGATGGTCAGACAGAGAGGGTGAATCAGATTCTCGAGGATATGTTGAGGGCTTGTGTCTTAGACTTCCCGGGCAGTTGGGACCAGTATTTATATTTGATGGAGTTTGCCTATAACAACGATTATCGATCGACGATTCGATATGGCCCCATTCGAGGCTTTGTATGGTAAGCGTTATCGGTCCCCGTGTTCGGGAAGAGGTTGGAGATAGGTAGGTTTTGGGTCCCGAGTTGCTGCAAATGACTAATGGAGCAGTTCAAAAGATTAGAGCTCGTATGTTGACAAACTTCGAGCAGCGCGAAAAAAGTTACGCCGATGTTCGAGTCGAGATTTGGAGTTTGAGGTTGGCCAACATGTGTTCCTAAAGGTTGCTCCAATGCGTGGTGTTTTGAGGTTTGGTAAGCGAGGAAGTTGAGTCCCGTTTTGTTGGTCCGTTTGAGATTCTCGGAGGATTGGCGAGAGTTGCTTATCGGTTAGCCATACCCCGTCATTGTCGGCGATGCACGCAGTGTATTTCATGTATCGATGTTGAGGCAAGATGCGTCTTAGGACCGTCACACATTGTGGACTTTGAGCCTTTGCAAATGAATGAGGATTTGAGCTTCGAGGAGAAGCCGGTGGGGATCGTTGCATTCGAGACTAAGACGTTGCGTGTCGCGAGATTCGTTGGTAAAAGTTTAGTGGAGGAGTCGAGCTCAGGAAGCCACTTGGGAGCGGGAAGACGAGATGAGATTGCATTATCCTGAGCTGTTCCAGTCTTAAGGACTTTCGAGGACGAAAGTCATAAAAAGGAGGGAATATTGTAACGGCCCAGGTTTTCACTCCGGTCTTCCAGGTATGCCCAAGGGGTATTTTGGTAATTTGGTCGGGCCGTCAGGGCCGTTTATGTCTTTTCTAATTGCTAAAATATTGGTTGGATTTATGTAGGTTTGTGAGGCTTTGTGGAAGGGTTTGAGCAAGGTTTGGTGCAAAAAGTAAAAGAAAGGAAAATGTGTTGCAGCTGGGTTTTGAACCCGGGTCTCTAGGGAAGCTTGTGGGGATGCGTGCCAGATGAGCTATTGAGAGCTCTTGTTGCTCTTTCTGCATCACATCTTTGTTAGCCTCGGATCCTTGGAGTTTGGTGTTTTTGGCTAAATGAAAATGAGTTAGGTCTTTGCCCTTCTTCTTCACCATTCTCCTAGCCACCCAAGCCAAGCTCTCCCTAGCCCCCTTGCTGATTTCTTCACCTCCCTTGCAGCTCGAGATCTAATCATTGTTCCGGGTAAGTCTTCATCTCCTTCATCTCCTCGATTGACTATTCTCGTTGGCTGAATGTAGAGTAAAGAAGGTGTGTGTGTGTGTGTGTGTTTGGTGCAGCCAGCCGAAGGGAGCACCCCAGACCAGCAGCCGCACCAGATCCGGCCGAGAAGCAGCCCCACCGCTCGCTCAGCCGGCCAGCTTGTCGCGCAGACGCCCTAGATCGCAGCAGCCGAGCTCGCGCGCCGTAGCACCACCGCCCAGCACGCCGTCGTCGTCGCGCCAGATCTGCCGAGCGCGACGCGCTCGTCGCCACGCCAAAGACGCCGTCGTCGTCGTCGCACCAGATCGCCGAGCGAGCGAGCGCCGCCGCCGCGCCCCAACACGCCAGTAGCTCGCCGTCGCCGCCCAGCTCGGCGCGAACTGCCGGCGCGCGCGCCAGCATCGCGGCGCAGCGAACGACCAGACGCTCACCCATGCCGCTCGCCGTGTCCGCGCGCCCAACGAGTGTCATTGCACAGCCGCGCCAGCGCTTGCCAGCGCCAAGTCCAAGTCCACATCAGCCCACCCGCCCAGCGCCCGACCTCGTGTCGTCGTGCGTGTGTGAGTGCTCCCAGTCGAGCCTCTTTGTTTTATTATATTTTTAGGGCTATGGTTGTGATTATTTCTATGTTTGTAGGTTCTCGATAGCTAGTTCGGGAGTGTTCGCGGCTTAGGAATTTGTGTGTAGAAGTCTCCCGACCAAGGTAAGGATTTCTTACCGGGGTTGTGTGGACCCTACGATGTTCTATGTGATTGATGTTGTATGTTTGTTTGTGATTATCAGCATGTATAGTTTAGGTGCTCTGTTCTGAATTCCTGACTGGCATGACTTCGTATGTTGTTCTTTCATGTTAGTCCATGCTAGGTTGTTCCGTTCTGGCATGCTCATAATCATTCTTGTTCCGTAGTACCATGCTAGGTCTGCTGTATTCTTTTGAGTACGTATTGGATTGTTTGCTGATTGTTAAGACAGGTTAGAATTCAGGTAGGTAGCATCGTCCGGGCCTGATGCATAAAGTATCTTGCATCCATGGCAGGGACGTCGAGACAGTTCTCCGTCCCTGGACCCCGTTAGGGTTTAGCTAACCCGACCGGTAGAGCCCCGCAATCTTGGGTGAGGGTGGCGGTCGTTAAATGCCCCAATGGTCGGGATAATGACTTGGCATTGCCTCGCCCCGGCGATCGGCACGCCCCTCGCCGTGTTCGGCCGTAGCCCTTGATTGCCACTGTTAAGGCAAGGACCGATTCTGGTGTAAGCCTACCACGACCGGTTCCTTAGCCTCGGTAGCGGTGGTTCAGGCTGACATAGTTCACGTGTCCAGGTCTCACACCCCTATGTCAGTGACACCGATCCAGAGATTTAGTTAGGCGTGGTGACTGGACATGGGCAGCTTGCCACTAGACCCGACACCCCCCATAGTCTGCAGTAGCACGCGGTGCATGCTTACGCTCAATACAACGCCAACCGGAGAGCTCCTCGAGATCTTGAGCTAGTGTACCTTTCATTCGATAGTAGACAGGCTGATGCCGAGATTTGTTTCTCGTATAGGACGATTTGTGTGGAGGTTTGTTTCCGGACTAAGACCCTGAGTTGGCATCCGAGGCCCAAGTGTGGGCTAAGCTATGTGCTCTATTCTGTGTTTATATTCATAGCTTGCATACACTCATCTTGATGACCATGTGCATCGTATTGTACCCCGGTTGGGGATTCTTACTGAGTAATTCGTTACTCACCCTTATTTTGTGGTTTCCACAGGTAACCAAGGAGCGAGACAGGATGGCTGAAGGGGGAGCTATGATCATGGGCACCTGCTGTCATCTCTGACCATTTTATTATATCATGACTCTTGACTTTTGTTATTTCCCCTGAATGCATGTAGACGGGCACGGAGCCCTAGGATGTTTTCCTATGTTTTATGGATTCCAGCATAGTTGTACTTGTGGAAGGTTTTGAATGGTTTAAATAAATCTCTGATCAGAGTATGCTTTTAGAAATGTATTTATCCTGAAACAGGTGCTTGGAAACAGGGACAGGTTTTAGAGTAAATTGTTTTGATTGTTGAACGTTTCTGTTTTTACTTGGAATCCGAAATCATGTTGCATAGTGTCTTTTATTTTGAATACATGCATTGGAGTAAAGGCCCATTTAGAGCCCCTTTTGGGTCGGGTCTTTACAGGGCTGCAAGGGAAGAAAATCACGGCAAGGGGCTTGGGAGAGAAGAGGGTTGGGCGGGCATGGAGATTTGGAGAAGAAAACACAAAACCCTATTTCCTTTCATTTAATCAAATGCACCAAACTCCAAGGATTCAAGGCTAACATAGATGTGATGTAGAAAGAGCAACAAGAGCTCTTCATGGCTCAACTGGCACGCATCCCCACAGGCTTTCTCGGAGACCCTGGATCGAATCCCAGCTGCAACTCAATTTTCCTATATTTTTACTTTTGGATCTATCTATGCTCAAACCCATCCACAAAAGCCTAAAAAACTTGCATAAATCCATCCAATAATTTTAGCAACTGGAAAAAGACATAAACGGCCCTGACGGCCTGACCAAATTACCAAAATGCCCCTAGGGCACACACAGAAGACCGTGATGAAAACACAGGCCGTTACAATATTCCCTCCTTTTTATGACTTTCGTCCTCGAAAGTCCCTAAGACTGGAACAACACAGGATACTGCAATCTCATCCCGTCCTTCCCGCTCACGAGCGGCCTCCTCCGAACTCAGACTCCTCTACTAAACTTTTACCAACGGATCTCACTGCTACGCAACGTCTTCGACTCAAGACCAGAATACTCATAGGCTTCTCCTCGAAGCCCAAACCCTCAATCAGCTGCAAAGGCTCAAAGTCCACAATGAGCAATGGGTCCGGCACATACTGCCCCAACATCGATACATAAAAACACTGTGCACAGCTGTCAATGACAGGGAAAAGCTAACCGATAAGCAACTCTGCCAATCTTCTCGAGAATCTCAAAATGGACCAACAACCGGGGACTCAACTTCCCTCGCTTACAAAACCCCAACACTACTTACAAACCTCAACACACCTAGCATCGATGCAACCTTAAAACATGAGTTGTCCAACCTCAAACTCTAAAACTCGACGCCGAACATCGGCAGAACTTTTCTCGCCTGCTCGCTCTCGAGCTAACCACAAACGAGCTCAAACTCCGCACACAACACCTCCGGTCAATCGCAGCAACTCGGGACCCAAAACAAAACTGACGGCCACCAACCTTTTCTCACAGCACTAGAGACCTGCAACATTTACCTTACCATGCTTCAATAGAACCAAAAGAACTAGCAGCCGGGAACTGCTATTCGAGGCGACCTCATAAAATCCAACACTGGTTTCCACTGCCTAACCACGGAAACACCAACTCACAACAAGCTCCAACGGATCTGGCTCACTCCTCCCAAAATACCATCGGTCAGAGGGTGAAAACACTACAGAAACTGCACTCGGCTCATAAGCCTCTTAACCACGCCCTCTAGAACCACAGCTCATCCACGCACTGCCTAGAACAAACCTTTGTTGCCACACCCTGGTGACAACAACTCCAGCCTGAAACTGACATGACTCTACTCCATAGAACTGGCAACTGCACACGAAACGAGGTGCGAGCTCTAGCTACTGAAACCAATCTCATGGCTAGACAAAAACTGACATGAGCACGGTATCGTTACATGTTTCCTCCGTGTTTTTAAAAACCAAATTTTAAACCTACCATCTATTCTACAAATTGTAGTAGTGGTCTCACCCCACTATGAGATCTTCCACAATAGTACTCTTTTTCATTTTTTTACTTTCCAATTGCTCAGGCTGTTTGTTTGTAGCATTCTGCTCTTCCAGATGCTTCTCAGATACAGTGTTTTTAGTATTCAGTTTACTCAGATTCTTCTCAGGCTTAATGTTGTTAACATTCTGTTCCTCTAGATTTTCATTAGGGTTCTCCTCAAGCAAAGCTCTTTTCTCGTTGTAATCCTTAATTTTTTTTATCTTCTAGAGGTCTACCACTTTGTAGCTCAATTGTGCGGACTTGCTCTTTTTCATCCCTTCTTGATGGTTCTGTAACAGATGGAAATAACCAAGACCCCCTTCCTATTATAAAAAAAATAGACTTTGACCCTATCTTTTATTAATAATATTAGAGGTAAGTAAACTATTTTACTAATTACAACTCTTTGTAAATCTTGGTAGATAGGTTAACAACTCTTTGTTAATTCTATGCTTCAAAACCCAAAACTTTGTCTTTTGATAGTTTTGTCGAGTTAAACCAAACATGAACGTGCAAGTTTCATTAAACCTACACTACTATCCTTAGATTAAAAGTAACACCCTGCTTTGGCAGAACCTTTTACTAATGATCAAATGTTTCATAGTTGTTTGTTTGGAAAAGCAACTAAACTCAAAATTAAAATTGAGACCCAAGTTCTTTATGTTGGTCTATTTAGGTGAACACATCGAACAAATAAAACAACATAAATAAATTTAAATAAAGAAAAAAATTATAAAAAATTATTTGCAATAAATAAGCATGATCATAGTATGGCCCATAAACCTAGGAAATAACTAATCTTCATGAATCTTCTTTGAGCTTCTATTGGATCTCCATCCTTGAACTCCTTGAATTCTTCATTGGATTACATAATTTTGGAATTTAAAAATTACACAAATTTAAATAACTAAAATTTAAATTACAAAAAAAACTTAACAATGCGCATATCTATTTAATAAAAATCCTAATCGAGCCATACTAATCACCACACACATAATAATATCAAATATTTTAATAGTATGCAAACAAATAAATAAATAATTCCATAAACCCTTCGTAATCAATAAACTTAACACATAAAGCCAATTTTAATTAGGAACAATTAAACAATTTAATATGGAAATAATCTTCATTATTTATTAATTTGCTAAATCAATTTTTTTTAAACTAATTCAAATTTTGTTGACTGGCCCAGTAGCAAATTGCTAAAACAGAGTCATATCCAGGAAAACATAAAACAGTAACATATTTTAGGAAACAATTTTCCAAATTTTGTGGAAACAAAAATCATTCCAGTTTTACTATTACTCAATATTTAACCAAATTCAGAAAACAATTTTTCAGATTTTTAAGGGAAAATATTACCAAATAATCAAAGAATCTTATTTTTCTAATTTAATCATAATTCATAAAAATTCATTAGCTCTAATTAATTTTCAGAAAAATAAATATATAAATTATTATTTGGATGAAATACTAATTACCGAAAGTTAACAAATTCTCAACTTGATGTTAATTAATTTTAAATTTTATTAACCCTTAACAAAATTTTAGAAAAATAATTAGCATTTCGGTGATTAATAGCCAATAATAAACAAATCTCAATTTGTGATTTAATTTCATTTAGCAAATTAACTCATAAAATATTCTCTACTGTGGGAATCATCAAATTCTTAATTTGTGATTTAAATGTGAATGAGAATTATCAAATTCTTAATATACAGCATCAAAAACAATAATCATATAAGATTATGCATTCTGCTCTAATACCACTATAGGAAAATACAGATTCAAAGAGTAGAATTTCAGGAAACAATTTTCTAACATCTATCACAGAATCGCATGCATAATAATTTTATGAATTAAATAGGAAGTAAAGAATTACAACCTTTGATGTGTGATTCCCAAGCAAGAACGTTGCTGCTTCCAGGACATGTTAGGGCTCCAACTGCAACCCCTCCAATTAGTCTACCAGCAATGGAATGATCCCACGTATGCTAGTACGGAAGACAGGGAACCGTTTCCTTCTCTTACTTTTATTGGGATGTGGAGGCACAATAAGAAAATGAGGGTTAGGGTTTATCTGTCTGATGGAAAAATTGATCTGTCGTCTCTTTCTCATTTCTCATGACCCCATTTATATTTAGGATTAGGCCAGTAGGAAAACCAAAACCCACGTACTCTTAATTTTCCATCCAATATAAAACCTTTTAAGCTTTATATTTAGTTAAGCCCATTACTTTATGTGTGACCTCTTAGGAATTATATATTTTAGTTGTTAACCCAATCTAATTAGTCTAACTATAATAATTATTCTCTAGAAAGTAATTAATAATTACTAAAATATACTAATTATTATCTCCATAATAATTCCTATTTATATTTAGTAATTGCTGGGATTTGTCTTAGGACATGATTCCTTCGAGACTAGACTTGATCTACCTTTGGCAACCTAAATTAGCGAAGTCCATGAAAAAATTGAAATTGTAGATCTCTGCAATCACTAAAAAAACATTCAATACAAAATTGGTCTCGAAGGGAAAAATGGACATAATTAACACACACACATATATATACACTTTCCACCCAAAAAATAGGCAACATAACAACACAATAAAGCGATTCTAAAAAATACTAGATCACATGTATATAATAACAATTGTAATATCCAAGCTATTTAAGCTAAATGAGATTTAGTTTGACTAATAAAATATATACCATAATGAGACATTTGTATCTCCAGATCAATCAACACTAAAATCTATGAGAATTTAAAGTGTAATATCCACGGGGATTAGTGCACACGTACAATTTATTAATTTATGGATGTGTTGGGTTTTGCTTCACTACTCCCAATGTCAGTTAGAAACCTATTTATTTACCCATATACCATCTCAATTACGTCTAATTTAAATGGATGAGTCATCATGGACAATGTCAAGTATTGTTTTCTATAACCTCGTAGCCATAATCTTTGCCAAAATGAAATAGTGAAATTTATGTCCATTGCGATTATGGTCTACGGTCGTAAACCAAATGTCGTCTATGTTAAGTCCACCGCGATTTTGCACTCAGTCACATTTGAATAAGACGACTGTAAAACTATGATAATCAATCTCCAAATTTTTTGTAGTATGCCATACAAAATCACGTTTGACATGATTGGATTTTTTTTCGTAGAACTAGAAACTTGCATGGTTTGAGTGGTTAACATAACTTTCACTATTTGGCACGCTTCTAATATCATCACGTTTTTTGTGTGTGATATTGAATACCATTGACCTTGTAAGGATTATAAGTGATAACTTCTGAGTGTGGTCCATATGCTATCCACCTTAACGTAGATAATACAAAATTGTTCAAACTTCTAAAGCGAGTCCTACTCGATCACACATCCAACTACTGAACAAATGATGTTTAATTTTATATAAGGTTTTACACAGACTAAAATTTTCATTTCACGTGAGTGTGTAATATGCTGAAGGCAGGAATATCCTTTTCCTCCTTTTTTTGGGGTCAACTTTAATGTGATTTCAAATTTTGCCAAGTCTCTACTAGTTCTTAATCCATCCTTCGTTTATAGAGGAATATTAAGTAGAGCTCCAATAATAATCGAACAAACATTCTTTTCTTCTCAATGTGCATGACATCTGAACAATGTTGCATGTGAAAATGTTTCCAATACTCCAATTGGAAAAATATTGATTTCTTTTTCCAATAAGATTTTGTAGGCTGCTATTTGCTGAGTCATCCCTTACCATACGTAAATTGAAAACTATTTAATTCTCTTACAATCCATTCACCACTTAACGGGGTAGGGGCTACTTCTAATTCGTGTTCTCCATTAAATGCTTTATTTTATCTTTTGTATGAGTGCTCAATTGGTTGATATTTTTATGTCAAGATACACCGTCTTTTTCTCGTTAGGTAAATAATTTGAAGATGATTTCTCTCTACAAATTGGATGTCATATATCATTTTACATCACATGCACACAAGTTACCATATGCTGGGAAATCATTAATGGTCACAACAATATAACTTCATGGTAAAAACATTGTTCTCAATCTGCATCAAAACATTAAGTTCTCATATTCCATAGCATTTTCAGATAATTAACTAAATGAGCTAAATAGACATCTATGTAATTTTTCTGATTGTTCGGGTCTAAAGATTAATGCATTTAACATTAGGAATTTGTGCTTCATGCACAACTATGGAGGAAGATTTTAGGTCACCAACATAATTGGCCAACAACTATATCTAGTACTTTGATCCACTATGTGGATTGACCCCATCGGTTGATAAAACTAGACAAAAGCTCCTCGTTTCTAAACTAAAATCAGGCAACTTTTTTTCTATTTTTTTTCCACGAGAGTGTTTAAGTTGGATGTGGTATATATTCATCCACTTGACGGTTGCATAGGTTGACACGTTAATAGCTTCGAAATTTCATACTCTAAAGAATTCTTTCAAATCTTGGAATTTGACAAAAATACCACATGAATTTTACCAGAATATTCTTCACATCTTTCAAATTCTTTCGAGCCTTTCATCTTAATGTTCCACAAGTAGGACATATTTCTGCATGAGCGACTTCTTTTCGATACAAATAACAATCATTACTACATGCATGAATCTTTTCATACTTCACTCTTAATGTATTTAAAATCTTTTTAGCATAATAAGCAGATGTCAAAATTTCATTATGCTAGGTAATAGGACACTCAACAATTCCAACAACTCTGTGAAACTTTATCGCTCCATCCAAACTTTACTTTCAAATTATAAAGCTTAATCAATGCTAAAATCTTAGAATTTTTTTACAATTTATATATATTGGTTTCTTGGAATTAACTATCATGCAGTGGCCAAAGTGATCAAAGAGGGTCTTAGGGTGCTTAAGGTGATGGGTTCAATCCATGGTGGCCACCTACCTAGGAATTAATTTCCTACGAGTTTATCATCTAGTGATTCCTCAAATACTGGAGATTTTTTGTTATAATAATTTTGTACAGTCTAAAACATCCCTACCAAGTCACCCATAACATCATCTTCAACTTCATTTGACATTCGATCCTTTTATAATGCATTCATTATAAAACGCTGAACTCTTAAATCGTATTCGCGTGACATTCAATCCTTGTGCATCCACAACTTATCCATATATCCAACTAATCGAACAAACTACATACATATTTATCAACTACAACAAAATGGTTATGAATCCTATTTGAAAAAATGGTTAAGAATCCTATTTTAGCAAATAAATTGTCTCTTTCGTAGTGAGCTTCATAATATAAAATATAACACATATAGTCGAGGAAATGACCTCAAATGAAACCTCGAATGAATACGAAATGGCGAGAAACTTTATAGCTTAAGAGAGAATGGAATGGCAAGTCGAAATGGCCGTGAAGATGAGCATGAAATATCGGGTGGAAATGATGTCAGAATGCCCGTCATTGAAGTTGCACGATTTCGAGGTAGATTTAGTGATGGGCTCTACCCATCATCAAAGATTTAATATGATGACGGACATCTTCCTGACATTTATGGTTCCGTATTTTAAAAAAATGGAGAACTTGTCATAAAACCTCCATGGTTTTTAAATTTGATTTGGATAGCCCATCATATATGCCAAGAATTGTTGTAGTTATATATATGTATCATTGTGTATAACAAAGAACTTTTCAAGGGAGGGACTGTAAAGACCCAATAAAATACGATGATTCAATTATATTAAAAATCAAACCGGACCACAATAGATCCATAAAAAAGAACCGGTAACGGTTCACAAAAAAAAAAAAAAAAAAAAATTGTTGTATATACATGTTTCTTTACTGTTTTTGTACATTCCTGTAAATAAAAGAGAAAAAAGCCAATCAAGACGAGGAAACACGTTTGCAGAGTTCAACACACCCGGAGCCTAACCTGGCTCGGAAAATACTTGTATTTTCACTCACCCGTGGATTAGTTTTCTTAATGCAACAACTCAAGACTACAGAGTCCGGTGCGAAGTACCAGAGGTTGTAAGTCGCGTTAAAGGCAAGGAAGCCGCGAAGCGCAGTAATCCCCCCATTGGTCGCCGGCGTAGGATACGGTTGAAGTGTACGTAGAAAATTTGAATCCGTTCGAAGTCTACTTCAGATGTGCATCCGAAGTGCAAGGTGGTAGGTTGGACAATGCAGATGGAAAGCATTCGACCTGTCGGCTGGTCATCTCACTTATTTACAGCTGTCGCCTTTTTAATTTTGTAATTTTGTAATAATTAGATTCCTTTACTGTTTGCTTTTACTATTTGTGTCTTTTTGTAATAATTTAGGTACTGTTCTAAAGTTTTACTGTAGCCTTTTTACTGTTCACATTTACTATTTACTTTTTAAAGTTTGTCAGTTTGTAATTATTTGTTCAGTTTGTCAAAAGTGGTTGAGTGCGAGGGTCCTGTCTTGCCTCCCGCTTTCTATCTCTTAATTTTCCGCATTTAATTTAAGATTCAAGTCCGCAGCCTATAAAAGGACTGCAAGTTTGTATTTTCAAAGCAAGCGAAGTTTCTTACTTCTGCCTGCAATCATCAGTACTCTCTAAGGTTGTAAAGATCTGTCCCCTATTGGTATCAGAGCCTTTACACGAGTACTACCTTCGATTCAAAGTTTTCTCATTATCTTGTAACCTTTTATTCATAAATAAAAGAAAGGAAAGATTGTTATCTTTCTTGTTTCTCCATTTCTCTATTCTGCTCTTATCATTTACCATTTCCATTTCACGAGAAACCCTTTGATTGCCAGCCTGGTGTCTCCCCCCCGGTAGTAAGTCGCAGCGACGCAGTAATTCCTTTTGGCGAGCAGCTGGAATAGGATATCGTGATTTCTATTTGGTAATTTAAGAAATTTTTATTGAAAGAAGAGAATCCTGGAAGACTACAATCATGTCTGGACTTCTATCTAGGATTAAGAAGTTCAAGGGAAAAGAGAAAGCTGATTCAAATGAAGAAGGTTTCAAAACCTCATCTTCCTCTTTCAAAGAAGGTGATGACCTTCACCTATCAAGTCTGAGTCAAAATGAACTTCAAATTTCCAAGGTTGAAGAAGCTCTTCAAAATTGGTCGATTCCAAAAATTGATTAAAAAATGGTTTACAAAAACCCCACTTCGCTGTTCTTCCAGAAGAATTGCATCAAGCTTTCTGAGCACGTCGTACCTATCGATCAAGATAGTACAACGCTCAACCTCTTCTCAAAGGACATGATTCTTCGACATCGCGAAGAATTCAAGTTCATTCATATTGGTATGGTCCAAGTGGCCATCAAACCATTGTTCGGACTTCGATGCGACATCCCGATCCTTGTCTCCCTCCGGACAAGAGACACAACACCTACACCAACTCCTCCTCGGGATGGTTGAATCCAATCTGGAAAATGGTCCGATCTTCTTCAACTGTTTTTCCAAACTCTCGACTCTCTCATTACGGACCCCAACATTCATGCGCTCTGTTGTTAGATGTCAATACAAAGAATCTCAATATCCAAGCTGAAACTCACTCAGCTGTGGTAATTTTCCGCATCTGCTACAAGTTGATGCATACAAATGTTGCTCCTGGAGCCCTCCGAAAATCGGTAAGCGGATCCACCATGCTCATAGAAGCTAACATGGGCCGAGCAACCATCAACGTCCCCAAGACACTTACTTGGGATCAAATCACTAGGAATTCCTCCTGGGATTTGAAGCAAGTCTGCCCTCCTGTCATCCGAGAGCCGACTCCAACTCAAATAATTGAACACGACGACGGAAGAGTCGAAGTGAAGTTCGAGGATGCTCCACAGGCCTTCCCAAGAATGAAAGAGTTCTTGAGATCCAGGCCTAGCACCTCCGAAGCACATAGGCCCCCAGTATCAATCGCGAGATCTAAATCCTTCAGAGTCCAGTCGGTTGACTACGACCGTGCCTATGCTACGATTTATTATGGTGCTCAAGCCACTTCTCCAACTCATTCAGACATGGAGAATTAGTCTGTGGCAGACAGCCAGATCAACGTCATCCTCTCCTTCTCTATCAACAAAGAACTCCTAAAGAGAGATTTCCTTTCTAGGGAAAACAAAGAGAAGAGAGAAAAATTCTTCAAAGACTACTCCGAAGAAGAGCGGGGAAACCTACGCTCTGAGTGGTATTCATACATGGAGAAGGTCCAGCAAGATATTCCATTCTTTACTTGGATGGAAGTTGGAATTAATGTTCTCAGTGGATCAGATTCGAAGACCACCAAACGTGGTACGATCCACAGTACTCATCCACCACTTGAAGAAGTGGAAATCGAAACAGTTTATGGAGACAAGGTTATTGCTTCTCCTTTCAAGACAATAACAAGAGACGAGAAGGAGCCACCTTCTCTAAAAGATATCAAGAATATCCAACATCAAAACAACTTCTCCAACAAAATTCTATCAACGATTGCTAGGCAAGTTGACAAGATAGAAGGGAAGATGCAAAAGGAATCAAAAACTGATTCCAAACCCATCAAAGCCAGCTCCCAGTTCGGAACAAAACCTTTAGCAGGAAAAAAACCCTTGTTCCAGCCATCAATTCTCAGTCTGGAGATCACTCTCGATGATAACACGGACACTCTCAATAGCATTCAAAAGATGCTGAAGAAGTTGACCCTCGGAGAAGCTTCTCATTCAACAAGTCAAGGGATCAATGTCATATTTGAACCCTCGGATTATGATATCAAAGAATTCAGAAGACAATATCTGAATAAAGCAGATTCATCAAAACCCGGCACTTCAAGAGCTATTTCCGCCATCTCGGAAAAGGATCCTCGTCTGTTTTACAACAGACCATCCTTCCCTGACATAGCCTATGAAGAGAAGGGCATGATGACCACCACTTCATTCAGTGGTTCGGACATTCATGAGTGGAATCTAGATGGCCTATCAGACCATCTAATTCTGAATTTAGCCAACACAATGATGATGGCTGCAAACGCCTATAAAGCCAAAGGCAAGACCGATCGGCAAATCGCTGAGATCCTTGTCAGTGGTTTTACCGGTATACTCAAAGATTGGTGGCACAACTATATGACTCCAGAAAAGAGACATGCCATCCTTACTCATATCACCCAAACTACCAGAGAGGTTCCCCCAAAAATTGATGGTACGCCGTCAGAACCGGAAGTCCTCGAAAAACAAGATGCTGTATACACGTTAGTGTATACCATGTCAAAGTTCTTCATTGGCGACCCTCTTACATTTGAAGAAAGGTCCGCCAGTATCTTACTCAAAATGAAATGCAAAACTCTAGGAGAGTTTCGCTGGTACAAAGACATGTTCCTCACCAAGGTGATGCAAAGATCAGATTCAAACTCCGATATTTGGAAACAAAAATTCGTAGAAGGCTTGCCTAATCACTTCGCACAACGCGTAAACAAGGCCCTAGCCGATCTATGGGATGGTCATACTATTGATTGGAATAATCTAACGTATGGCGATATCAGTTCCATAATCATCAAAGAAGGTCTGAAGCTCTGCGATGAACACAAGCTCCGTCGCAAGATTGACAACCCAAAAATTGGGAAAGCAATCCTTGGCGAGTTCTGCTACCAGTATGGTGTTCAAAATGAACTACCATCATCCACAACAAGAAGGAAAGGTCGTAATGAACCCTTCCAATATGCCAAATACAAAGGAAAGAGAATCTTCAATGACAAACGTCGTAAAGATTCCTATAAAAAACCCAGATATCAAAGACGATATCAGGGACCAAACAAGTATACTCGTTACACCCCGAAAAGAGGGAAGCAAGTATGCTACAAATGCAAGCGACCTGAACACTATGCAAATCGGTGCCCCGTTCGTACTAAGATCAATGAGCTTGACATTAATGAAGAGCTCAGAAACAAAATATTAAACATGGTTCTTTCTGACTCCGAATCAGAAAGTACAAGCGAATACGAGCAGGAGATTGGTCAAATCCTCGATGATCATGAGGATACAGATACCTCCTCCTCCTCCTCAAGCGAACATGATTCCATCAACCACGTTGGCATACGTGCATGCGGGGGTTGCATCAATGTTCTAACAATGGATCAAAGAGCTCTGTTCGATATAGCCGAAAGAGTTAATGATCCTGAATTACAAAAGAAGATCGTTGTTGATCTCAAGGCATCTCTTGAATCAACTTTAACAGTCGAACAAGAGAAACCAAAAAAGGCTGATGAATCTGAACCATATGTTATAACAGAAGTTATGAAACGGTTCCCTGTCACAACCAAAGCAATCTCGACTAAGGAACTTCAGGCCGAGATCAAGAACCTCAAGCAGGAGGTTCAACAGATGAAACTGGACATGGTCAATCACGTGTCCAAGCTATGGGTCGAAGTTGCGACTATCAAGAATGCCCCACTCATAATTGCTGATCAAGAGGACGATATCCCTGACGAACAGCAATCCTTCATTGGCGAAATCACCAAAATACCATATCAGAAATGGCATACTCTTATTATTTTAAGAGTAGGGGATTTCGAAGAGCAATTAGTTGCCCTGCTCGATTCAGGAGCAGATCAAAACTGCATTCGCGAAGGCAAGATACCCTCGATCTATTTCGAGAAAACACCGATCTCGCTTACGGAGCCAACCAAAAGCGTCTCAATGTTCGCATACAAGCTTTCAAATGCGCACATATGCAAGGACGGTATTTGCCTCGTCAATACCTTCATTCTCGTCAAGGACCTCAATGTGGAAATCATATTAGGTACTCCATTCTTGACTCAATTGTACCCCTTTCAAATAACTGAAAGAGGTTTAGAATCTACTGCGCTAGAGTCTAAACTCATTTTTGAATTCATTCAACCCGTGAAAACTCGCGTAGTTGACATGATTCAAACAAAAGAACACCAAATCGATTTTCTAAAGGATGAAATATCCTACAAGAAAATTGAGGAACAGTTAGTTAATCCAAGAATAACCCTCCGGATTAACCAATTCCAAAAGAAGCTTGAACAGGATCTCTGTTCTAACTTCCCTAATGCATTTTGGGAAAGAAAACGACAAGTCGTTTCCCTTCCTTATGTCAAGGACTTTTCGGAAGAAGCTATTCCGACCAAGTCAAGACCAATTCAAATGAATGCTAACCTTCTTGCGATATGCAAGAAAGAAATTGATTCCTTGTTGCAAAAAAGGTTAATCCGACCATCGAAAAGCCCATGGTCCTGCGCAGCATTCTATGTCAACAACCAAGCCGAAAAGGAACGCGGTGTCCCACGGCTGGTAATCAACTATAAACCCTTAAACAAGGTTTTGGAATGGATAAGATATCCAATTCCCAACAAAATCGATCTAATCAAGCGCATTTCAAGCGCAAAAGTTTTTTCAAAATTCGATCTAAAATCAGGATTTTGGCAGATTCAGATTGCCGAAAAAGATCGCTACAAAACAGCATTCAATGTCCCTTTCGGACAATACGAATGGAACGTTATGCCTTTCGGTTTAAAAAACGCTCCATCCGAATTTCAAAAAATCATGAATGATATTTTCAATGGTTTTCAAGAATTTTCAATTGTTTATATTGATGACGTTTTGATTTTCTCCCAAAACATTGATCAACATTTTAAACACTTACAAACGTTTTACAATGTTGTGAAAAGAAATGGCCTTGTTATCTCGGCCCAGAAAATCAAACTTTTTCAAACCCAAATCCGCTTTCTTGGATTTGAAATCAATTTGGGCCTTATAAAGCCCATCCACAGGTCCATTGAATTCGCCTCAAAATTCCCGGACCAAATTTCAGACAAAACACAACTACAAAGATTTTTGGGCTGTCTCAATTATGTGGCCGAATTTCTTCAAGACATACGGCCCATTTGCAAGCCTCTTTTTGAGCGCCTCAAAAAGAATCCTAAGCCTTGGACCGACAAGCACACTGCTGCAGTCCAAAAAATCAAGGCTTTAGTCATTTCAATTCCCTGTTTGAGTTTGCTTAATAATGAAGCAAATCTCATAGTGGAAACTGACGCATCCGATATCGGATACGGAGGAATCCTCAAACAGGACGTGGATAAGAAGGAATCCGTAGTGCGATTCCACTCTGGCGTCTGGAACACCGCGCAGAAAAATTACTCCACGGTAAAAAAGGAAATCCTTGCAATAGTACTGTGCGTACCAAAAAATTCCAAGGAGAACTAATCAACAAACGTTTTCTCATCAAAACCGATTCCAGAGCATCAAAATTCATTTTAGAAAAAGATGTAAAAAATCTGGTTTCTAAGAAAATTTTTGCCAGATGGCAAGCGATTTTATCATGCTTCAACTTTGAGATTTTGCCTATAAAAGGGACTGAAAACGCCCTGGCAGATTATCTCTCAAGAGAGTTCCTCTCTCAAACAACTCTTTCTCTCTCTCTCTCCCCCAATGGAAAGAAGAGCGAAAGGTAGAGGTCGAGGAGCCTCCTCATCATCTTCAAAGCAGCCTCCTGCTGCACAGCAGCCTTCTGCTGCTTCTTAAAAGAAGTCCACAGGAGCCTTGATGTCTCCTGACTCATATGCCGATGACTCTGATTACACGATCGTAACCAGAGGCAAAGGTAAGTCCAAAGCTGGGTCATCAACCCAGATTCCTTCCGCACACCATGTGCATCCGACTCAAAATACGTCGCCAACAACGTTCGCCACGGCCGTTGTTCCCGACAGATTCATTCCTCGACCCGAGTTAAAGGGTTACTTCAAAAAACCTTCTCCTACAGGAGAAATAATCATAGAACCCGAATTCGACGATCCGAATCCTTCTAAGATCGCCGAAGCCGTGTTCCCTTCTGGCTTCTTCTTCATGCCAGAATTTCATCACAAAACCCGTCGGTTTTATGAATTCATTTTAGTAGACACCAAGTCTGTTGAAATTATTCATAATCCCGACCCAAAAGATCCCCAACGGATCGCCTACTCCAAACTCAAAATCTTCAAAGTTCTTAACCCAACAGCATGGAACCTAGGTCTCCATACTGAAAAATCATTCACGAGGAACTTCCATCCTCAAACTTACTCATACCGCGACTACGTTCGTGCCTGGTACAACGTACTGTTTTACCAAAATTTCAAACACTCGTGGTTCATCCATTTCTGCCCGAACGCACAGAAGGTTCATTTCCCAATGTGGTTCGTAAACTGGTGGACAATATTTGGTCTTACTACCAATATTTTCCCCGTCCCTATTCAAGAATCATTTTATTATTTTTCGAAGAACATCTTCAAAAATAGTTTCCCTATTTCAATGACATTCGCCATGTACTTTCAGATTCCATATATTCTTTCTTGGAATTTCTAAATACGGGCTTCCACTCTCACCAAAAGCTTGGTGAAAATCATTTCCATCAAATGGTGGGATAAGTTTGCAACTTCCCACTCCGATCTCAAATTTGTTAAGGCTTGGTTCGCCAAGAACGGTCATCTTCAAGACCTTTCTTCTAGACGAAACCAAGAATTCCTAAACAAAAAAGCGCAGCTTGTCGCTGCCCTGGCTCAAGCTTCTTCCGATTCTGATTTGCAGAAACGGTGGAGCGAGCCAGCTTCATTGGCCGACGATTCTGTCTCCTCAAGGCATTCTGAAGTCGAAGAAACCGACTCAGAAGATCCAGAGATTGAATTCGTTTACGATCTAAGTGAACCGTAATGGTTCCCTTCTACATTATTTAATAGACCGAAATTGTCGTTAAACTACTAATAGACCGCGAAGTCATTAAACTAGGACACGACCGCGAAGTCGTTAAACTAAGACATTTCATAGAGCGTAAATCTCATTAAACTATCATTAGACCGTAACGTCAATAAACTATCAAAGACTGCAATTGTCATTAAAATACGATGATTCAATTATATTAAAAATAAAACCGGACCACAATATGTCCATAAAAAAGAACCGGTAACGGTTCACCAAAAAAAAAAAAAAAAAAAAAAAATTGTTGTATATACATGTTTCTTTACTGTTTTTGTACATTCCTATAAATAAAAGAGAAAAAAGCCAATCAAGACTAGGAAACACGTTTGCAGAGTTCAACACACCCGGAGCCTAACCTGGCTCGGAAAATACTTGTATTTTCACTCACCCGTGGATTAGTTTTCTTAATGCAACAACTCAAGACTACAGAGTCCGGTGCGAAGTACCAGAGGTTGTAAGTCGCGTTAAAGGCAAGGAAGCCGCGAAGCGCAGTAATCCGCCCATTGGTCGCCGGCGTAGGATACGGTTGAAGTGTACGTAGAAAATTTGAATCCGTTCGAAGTCTACTTCAGATGTGCATCCGAAGTGGAAGGGGGTAGGTTGGACAATGCAGATGGAAAGCATTCGACCTGTCGGCTGGTCATCTCACTTATTTACAGCTGTCGCCTTTTTAATTTTGTAATTTTGTAATAATTAGATTCCTTTACTGTTTGCTTTTACTATTTGTGTCTTTTTGTAATAATTTAGGTACTGTTCTAAAGTTTTACTGTAGCTTTTTTACTGTTCACTTTTACTATTTACTTTTTAAAGTTTGTCAGTTTGTAATTATTTGTTCAGTTTGTCAAAAGTGGTTGAGTGCGAGGGTCTTGTCTTGCCTCCCGCTTTCTATCTCTTAATTTTCCGCATTTAATTTAAGATTCAAGCCCGCAGCCTATAAAAGGACTGCAAGTTTGTATTTTCAAAGCAAGCGAAGTTTCTTACTTCTGCCTGCAATCATCAGTACTATCTAAGGTTGTAAAGATCTTTCCCCTATTGGTATCAGAGCCTTTACACAAGTACTACCTTCGAATCAAAGTTTTCTCATTATCCTTGTTACCTTTTATTCATAAATAAAAGAAAGGAAAGATTGTTATCTTTCTTGTTTCTCCATTTCTCTATTCTGCTCTTATCATTTACCATTTCCATTTCACGAGAAACCCTTTGATTGCCACTGGTGTCTCCCAGGTAGTAAGTCGCAATGACGATAATTTCCTTTTAGCGAGCAAGCGAATAGGATATCGTGATTTCTATTTGGTAATTTAAGAAAATTTTATTGAAAGAAGAGAATCCTGGAAGACTACAATCATGTCTGGACTTCTATCTAGGATTAAGAAGTTCAAGGGAAAAGAGAAAGTTGATTCAAATGAAGAAGGTTTCAAAACCTCATCTTCCACTTTCAAAGAAGGTGATGACCTTCACCTATCAAGTCTGAGTCAAAATGAACTTCAAATTGCCAAGGTTGAAGAAGCTCTTCAAAATTGGTCGATTCCAAAAATTGATTCAAAAATGGTTTACAAAAACCCCACTTCGCTGTTCTTCTAGAAGAACTGCATCAAGCTTTCTGAGCACGTCGTACCTATCGATCAAGATAGTACAACGCTCAACCTCTTCTCAAAGGACATGATTCTTCGACATCGCGAAGAATTCAAGTTCATTCATATTGGTATGGTCCAAGTGGCCATCAAACCGTTGTTCAGACTCGGTCTGGACATCCCAGTCCTTGTCTCCCTCCGGGACAAGAGACACAACACCTACACCAACTCCCTCCTCGGGATGGTTGAATCCAATCTGGAAAATGGTCCGATCTTCTTCAACTCTTTTCCAAACTTGACTCTCTCATTACCAGACCCCAACATTTTGTCTGCTCTAATGTTAGATGTCAATACAAAGAATCTCAATATCCAAGCTGAAACTCACTCAGCTGTGGTAATTTTCCGCATCTGCTACAAGTTGATGCATACAAACGTTGCTCCTAGAGCCCTCCGAAAATCGGTAAGCGGATCCACCATGCTCATAGAAGCTAACATGGGCCGAGCAACCATCAACGTCCCCAAGACACTTACTTGGGATCAAATCACTAGGAATTCCTCCTAGGATTTGAAGCACGTCTGCCCTCCTGTCATCCGAGAGCCGACTCCAACTCAAATAATTGAACACGACGACGGAAGAGTCGAAGTGAAGTTCGAGGATGCTCCACAAGCCTTCCCAAGAACGAAAGAGTTCATGAGATCCAGGCCTAGCACCTCCGAAGCACATAGGCCCCCAGTATCAATCGCGAGATCTGAATCCTTCAGAGTCCAGTCGGTTGACTACGACCGTGCCTATGCTACGATTCATTATGCTGGTCAAGCCACTTCTCCAACTCATTCAGACATGGAGAATCGATGCATGGCGAGCGGCCCGGATCAACGTCATCCTCTCCTTCTCTATCAACAAAGAACTCTTAAAGAGAGATTTTCTTTCTAGGGAAAACAAAGAGAAGAGAGAAAAGTTCTTCAAGGACTACTCCGAAGAAGAACGGGGTAACCTACGCTCTGAGTGGTATTCATACATGGAGAACGTCCAGCAAGATATTCCATTCTTTACTTGGATGGAGGTTGGAATTAATGTTCTCAGTGGATCAGATTGGAAGACCACCAAACGTGGTACGATCCACAGTACTCATCCACCACTTGAAGAAGTGGAAATCGAGACAGTTTATGGAGACAAGGTTATTGCTTCTCCTTTCAAGACAATAACAAGAGACGAGAAGGAGCCACCTTCTCTAAAAGATATCAAGAATATCCAACATCAAAACAACTTCTCCAACAAAATTCTATCAACGATTGCCAGGCAAGTTGACAAGATAGAAGGGAAGATGCAAAAAGAATAAAAAACTGATTCCAAACCCATCAAAGCCAGCTCCTCGTTCGGAGCAAGACCCTCAGCAGGAACAAAACCCTTGTTCCAGCCATCAATTCTCAGTCCGGAGATCACTCTCGATGATAACACGGACACTCTCAATAGCATTCAAAAGATGCTGAAGAAGTTGACTCTCGGAGAAGCTTCTCCTTCAACAAGCCAAGGGATCAATGTCATATTTGAACCCTCGGATTATGACATCAAAGAATTCAGAAGACAATATCTAAATAAAAAAGATTCATCAAAACCCACCACTTCAAGAGCTATTTCCGCCATCGAGGAAAGGGATCCTCGTCTGTTTTATAGCAGACCATCCTTCCCTGACATAGCCTATGAAGAGAAGGGCATGATGACCACCACTTCATTCAGTGGTTCGGACATTTATGAATGGAATCTAGATGGCCTATTAGACCATCTAATTCTGAATTTAGCCAACACAATGATGATGGCTTCAAACGCCTATAAAGCCAAAGGCAAGACCGATCGGCAAATCGCTTAGATCCTTGTCAGTGGTTTTACCGGTATACTCAAAGATTGGTGGCACAACTATATGACTCCAGAAAAAAGAAATGCCATCCTTACTCATATCACCCAAACTACCAGAGAAGCTCCTCCAAAAATTGATGGTACGCCGTCAGAACCGGAAGTCTTCGAAAAACAAGATGCCGTATACACTCTAGTGTATACCATGTCAAAGTTTTTCATTGGCGACCCTCTTACATTTGAAGAAAGGTCAGCCACTATTTTACTCAAAATGAAATGCAAAACTCTAGGAGATTTTCGCTGGTACAAAGACATGTTTCTCACAAAAGTGATGCAAAGATCGGATTCCAACTCCGATATTTGGAAACAAAAATTCGTAGAAGGCTTGCCTAATCACTTCGCCCAGCGCGTAAACAAGGCCCTCGCCGATCTATGGGATGGTCATACTATTGATTGGAATAATCTAACGTATGGCGATATCAGTTCCATAATCATCAAAGAAGGTCTGAAGCTCTACGATGAACACAAGCTCCGTCGCAAGATTGATAACCCAAAAATTGGGAAAGCAATCCTTGGCGAGTTCTACTACCAGTATGGTGTTCAAAATGAACTACCATCATCCACGACAAGAAGGAAAGGTCGTAATGAACCCTTCCAATATGCCAAATACAAAGGAAAGAGAATCTTCAACGACAAACGTCGTAAAAATTCCTATCAGAAACCCAAATATCAAAAACGATATCAGGGACCAAACAAGTATACTCGTTACACCCCGAAAAAAGGGAAGGAAGTATGCTACAAATGCAAGCGACCTGGACACTATGCAAATCGGTGCCCCGTTCGTACTAAGATCAATGAGCTTGAAATTGATGAAGAGCTCAGAAACAAAATATTAAACATGGTCCTTTCTGACTTCGAATCAGAAACTACAAGCGAATACGAGCAGGAGATTGGCCAAATCCTCGATGATCATGAGGATACGGATACCTCCTCCTCCTCCTCAAGCGAACATGATTCCATCAACCACGTTGGCATACGTGCATGCGGGGGTTGCATCAATGTCTTAACAATGGATCAGCGCGCTCTATTCGACATAGCCAGAAGAGTTAATGATCCAGAATTACAAAAGAAGATCATTTCCGATCTCAAAGCATCTCTTGAATCAACTTCAACGGTCGAACAAGAGAAACCAAAAAGGACAGATGAATCGGAACCATATGTTATAACAGAAGTTATGAAACGGTTCCCTGTCACAACCAAAGCAATCTCGACTGAGGAACTTCAGGCCGAGATCAAGAACCTCAAGCAGGAGGTTCAACAGATGAAACTGGACATGGTCAATCACGTGTCCAAGCTATGGGTCGAAGTTGCGACTATCAAGAATGCCCCACTCATAATTGCTGATCAAGAGGACGATATCCCTGACGAACAGCAATCCTTCATTGGCGAAATCACCAAAATACCATATCAGAAATGGCATACTCTTATTATTTTAAGAGTAGGGGATTTCGAAGAGCAATTAGTTGCCCTGCTCGATTCAGGAGCAGATCAAAACTGCATTCGCGAAGGCAAGATACCCTCGATCTATTTCGAGAAAACACTGATCTCGCTTACGGGAGCCAACCAAAAGCGTCTCAATGTTCGGTACAAGCTTTCAAATGCGCACATATGCAAGGACGGTATTTGCCTCGTCAATACCTTCATTCTCGTCAAGGACCTCAATGTGGAAATCATATTAGGTACTCCATTCTTGACTCAATTGTACCTCTTTCAAATAACTGAAAGAGGTTTAGAATCTACTGCGCTAGAGTCTAAACTCATTTTTGAATTCATTCAACCCGTGAAAACTCACGTAGTTGACATGATTCAAACAAAAGAACACCAAATCGATTTTCTAAAGGATGAAATATCCTACAAGAAAATTGAGGAACAGTTAGTTAATCCAAGAATAACCCTCCGGATTAACCAATTCCAAAAGAAGCTTGAACAGGATCTCTGTTCTAACTTCCCTAATGCATTTTGGGAAAGAAAACGACATGTCGTTTCCCTTCCTTATGTCAAGGACTTTTCGGAAGAAGCTATTCCGACCAAGTCAAGACCAATTCAAATGAATGCCAACCTTCTTGCGATATGCAAGAAAGAAATTGATTCCTTGTTGCAGAAAAGGTTAATCCGACCATCGAAAAGCCCATGGTCCTGCGCAGCATTCTATGTCAACAACCAAGACGAAAAGGAACGCGGTGTCCCACGGCTGGTAATCAACTATAAACCCTTAAACAAGGTTTTGGAATGGATAAGATATCCAATTCCCAACAAAAACGATCTAATCAAGCGCATTTCAAGCGCAAAAGTTTTTTCAAAATTCGATCTAAAATCAGGATTTTGGCAGATTCAGATTGCCGAAAAAGATCGCTACAAAACAGCATTCAATGTCCCTTTCGGACAATACGAATGGAACGTTATGCCTTTCGGTTTAAAAAACGCTCCATCCGAATTTCAAAAAATCATGAATGAAATGGCAAGAAACTTTATAGCTTAAGAGAGAATGGAATGGCAAGTCGAAATGGCTGTGAAGTTGAGCATGAAATATCGGGTGGAAATGATGTCAGAATGGCCGTCATTGAAGTTGCACGATTTCGAGGTAGATTTAGTGATGGGCTCTACCCATCATCAAAGATTTAATATGATGACGGACATCTTCCTGACATTTATGGTTCCGTATTTTAAAAAAATGGAGAACTTCTCATAAAACCTCCATGGTTTTTAAATTTGATTTGGATAGCCCATCATATATGCCAAGAATTGTTGTAGTTATATATATGTATCATTGTGTATAACTGTAAGGACCCAACCCAAACTAAGGTCTAAACCTAAGTCCTTAACTCACAATGCATGAAAATAGTATTCGCAATCTCGGGCATGTAAATTTAAAACAAAACTCCTTTAAAACAACTCGAAAGAACAAGGTTATAAGAGATAAATTCATTAAAACAGTCTTAGGGTACCCTAAAGTCAAAACATAAAAACTCGATAAAAACAGTTCCATTTATCACGCCTTAAATAGTTCATGCGAAAGAAGAAATTTAGACGACTCTAAATGAGAATAATGCAATGGGTCCCATGGTCATCTTCACTCGTCCGATCACCCATCTCGATACAATCTCGTAGTACTGTGGGATTCCACGGTGGAAAGGGTGAGTTTTGCAACTCGATGAGGGATTCCCCACCTCGGGGTAAAGACATGCATCAGTCAAAAGCATCACGAACATGCAAGATAGCAACATAATCAAGGGGTCCACAAAACCCGAGCTCCGGGCGAAAAAGGGTTAGGAACCATGTCCAAGATCCACGCCACGCAGAGCGGTCTGAGGCCACAAACCAAAGACCTAAAGGCCAATAGAGACCACAAATCTCTAAGGCAATGTGGGATACCTGCTCCAGGCCGAGGGATCCTGCGAGTAGAGAAGCCTAGTAGCTAAGGGACCACAAATCCCACAGGTCTCATACTCACGGTGAGGGTGGATCCAAAGACGCTCACCAAAGGGCCACAAACCCAACCACATACCGAGAGAGCACCTAGGCTACTAGTAAATCGCCGATAGGGCCGTGAGCACAGTGGGCCAACCATCCACGGAACCCGACGGCGAGGGACCACAAATCCCCCATCGAGAACGTGCCGGCCACAAACCATGCACATCCGCTTACTAGCATCCTCTATCCGGTCTCCGTGTCTCGTTTGCGTCCAAACGAAGCACCAAGCCGTGCATCAAACATCATGCAAGCCCCCAATGGGACATAAGGACTATCATGCGAGACCCGACTCTATCAATCAACATACTGAGTTCATGCATGGCCATATAATCAACATAATCTACATGCTTGCCTTAACATGATATCAATCAGATGTTGCATGCTCTCAATATAATCAATGCAAGCACAAACAACACAGATTATGCCACATCAAACACGTAAGTGAATACAGTCAATCCAACACATGTAATAGCCACGGGCCTCGAGAAGGGGGTAACGGGTCCCTTACCTCGGCTGAACCTCCCAAACAACACTTTAGAATAACCTAGAAGCCCCCAAAGGTCAAACGCAACTCCAAGCCCTCGAAAAACGTGTCCGGCGCCCTCCGGACACACACTTCAAGAACGAGGAATCTCTTCGGTCAACTCTGGTCAACATAAAGGTCAAACCGGTCAATACTTGCAATTTACCCAACAAACACTATTTAATCCTAACTTGATTAGCCATAAACCAACAAAAAAACAAATTCAAACCCACACTTAAATGGCATTAACCTTACAAACAACTTACTTTATCCATATTGAATGTAAATAGGCTTGCAACCCAACACCTATTAATCTCAATTTATATGAACTCAACCCTACAACCAAACAAGCCTAAATCCACATTTAAATAACTTTGAACTGAACCAAACAAAATTTCTATTCCTCATTAGAATAGCCCTATCCCAACTTAAATAACACAACCCAACTTCCAAACACCCACCTTCTTCTTCATGTGGCCACCATTTTCACCCAAATTCAAGTTAGAGAATTAAAGAAGGGAGAGAGAGCCTTACCCCACCACAAGCTCGCGGCGACGGCTGACCGGCGACGACACACGAACCACGACCAAAACTTGGCTCCGACTGCTTCACGCGCCACCCGGCCGCGCGCGCGCGCGCGCGGCCGCGGCAGCTCCGCTCGCTCGCGCGACCGACCCTGTTCCACGCGAGCCACTCGGCTGCACACACCCACACCTGGTCGACAACGACCCCCGACCCCTAAGGCTGGCTGCGCGACACGCACCTCGGCGAAGCGTAACCCACGAGTGAAACCCGGTCGCTGCGACGAGCTCGCCTCCGACGATGGCGGTGCTGCTTAGAACGAACCCATGCGACCCAGCCGGCGAAAATCCTCAATGGAGAAGACGATGAACAGTACGCACGATGGGTTTAGGGATTTGGGGTTCTCAAAAGAAGCTTAAATATCTCCTTACAATTGACCAAAATGCCCTTTAACTTTAACTTAACTACAAGTGTGCCATAAGTCTTATTTCAAATACAAAACCTTGGGTTATTACAATATTCCCCCCTTAGAAAACTTTCGTCCTCGAAAGTTGACTAAGGCTCAAATAACCCAAAACAACAAGAGTGCATAACCACCTCAACGATACTTTAACGAAAGCAACTCACAGCTCCTCAAAACTTTACGAATTTGATCCAAAACTAAACTGGTTTCTTTCATAAGTCAGATCCTCATTTAACTTAAATACTCGCGATCAACATGGAACAAGCTTGACACATACTGACGAAGCATCAAATATGGAACACAAAATGAACCGCACACAACAGCAAAACAAGCTTATGACATGCTACTGCATCAACTCATTTGAGAATCCCGACCGAGCAAACAACTTATTCTCAGCTTCTCTCTGATCTCAGATCTCTACATTCCCCACATCGATCCACTTTTAGAACACAGGACTGCCAACCTCGAATTTTATACCTCTGTGACAAACGTCTCCATTACTCTCCTGATAACTTTGAACTGGAAGCATTCAAGCACGAACCTTCAAACTGCCTCACTAGCCAACTACAACAATTTTTGGTCCTAACAACTTCCTTTCTTTTATTTCGTCTCAATGGACAAGTGATCTGCTACTTTCCAAACAATGTCTTAGATGGTGCCGGCAAGACAATGGACTGATAACTGCTAACAAGAAAAAAAAAAAACCCACAGATACATCCTCTTGTCTCAACCGCATAGAGAACAAAACTCATCGGAACTCAACATATTCTCCAAGATCTGACTAATTCTCTAAATGTGACCATCTGTCTATGGGTGAAAAACTAAACTTAACTTATAGGTAGTTCCACTGCCTTATTGAAGGCCCTTCTAGAAGTGCAAAGTGGACCGAGCGTCTCTCTCTGCAACGATACTCACAAGAACCCCAGTTACTTGAAAATCTCTCCCAAGTACCACTATGTTCACTTCTCAGCCGAACAATCCAGCTTCCCTGGAATAAAGTGAGCCCACTGAGTCAGTCAGTCCACAATCACCAATATCATGGTGAAACCTCTCGGCGTCTTAGGGAACCCCGAAATGAAACTCATAGAGACCTCGTTCCACTTCCACTCTAGGAAACTACGGGGCTGCAACAACGATGCAACTCACTTGCTACCAGTCCAACCCAAACTAGTGACCCAACAAACTCGCCCCTCGATACTCTGTAGTCACAGGATCCTCAGATCTCCATACATCTTGGTACCTCGGGGTCAAGCGGACAACGAACTATATGCATCTAACAAGAACTCAGGTCTGATTTCAACATCAACAAACACGTAGAGTCTCTAACTGAATTGCCACTCACAAACTGAACCAACAACTATGCCACCCTGTTGACTATCTGCAAATCTCGGCCTCAACAACAACTACGCAAACAACTTAGTTGACTGGACTGAAGTCTTTCCAATCAATACCACTCTGCTCAGTCGAAATAAAACCACAACAAAATAAGGAAACAACAAATGCCACTGAGAATGAACTTCTCTACTCAGTGCGAGAGCAACCACAAGAGCTTTACCAGGGTAGTAAGGGATCTTGCAACCACGCTCTCTATATGCCTCAACCATTCGCAAGAGCATAACACACACACCCTTTCTGAAGCTTCAATACAAGCCACAACCCACTTGACCTCTCAGGTCCTGACCAAGCAGCGCATAAATCAAACATCTTCTCAAATTACTGAATTAACATCAAACCCACTGATCACACAACATCTGACCTCTCTCTAGTCAACTATGTAACCGGTCCTCTGCAATCGATGCTGACCTGATCCAATTGCTCATTGCATCGGTCCTAGCAAAATCCAAAAAAGTTCCTTGACGAGAAACCACATAACCTGAAAAAGGTTATTGATTCCAATCAAAACTCACATTTAGAAACTTGAACGCCACTGAATATCTCAAAGTATTCCCAAAATTTTTCTCAAGTTCCCAGCATGATTTAATGCTAACTTTGAACAAGCTCATAACGCAATTATGAACACGATCATAAACCCGTTTAGAAAGTCCTAGGGACCTTCTGATCGTCAAACCCGTAATTTCACGATGCCTCTGCCAACATTGGCAACCAGAAACAAATCGGAATTCAGAATATCACTACCCTTTAAAGCTCTTCGGATAAGCCATCGATCTTGAGCAACAAACATCTGACTTAACTGCTAGCTTAAAGAACTTTCAGAAACTAAAACACATTTCATATACCGACATTCTTATTAACAACCACACCAAGGCGCTACACAAGGACACACTGACGAACTGACCCATGGTCGAACAACCCCTGCAACTTAACCTCAAGTTTCTTTAACTCCATCGGGGTTACCATAAATAGAAACCTTGAGATGGGGTCATTCCCCAGCTCGAACTTGCCCAAAAGAACATTACTCGGGGTGGAGGCAACCCTGGTGGATCCTCATGAACCACAACAACGACCTTGCTCACTCTCAAATCCGAATGCACAGACCCACACAAAATTTTCTACTCTTGAATACGGGGGCTAGACAACTCACGCTCTTTTAGCTAACAGCTTCCTCACCTTCAAGGCTGAAACCACAAGAGACTGTCTTCTGATTCTTGCCTCTAAACTAGAAGCTTGACTTTCCAAGACGCTTGAAAACACCCACTTACAACTATCTTCATCCACAACACGGTCCTCCAACAACCACTTCAAACCAAGAATCAAATCTGATCCACTCGCAGGCCACCAAGGGCGGCATCTAGTGATTCCCCAAACACAACCTGCTAACTAGGCTTGACCTTAAACTTATCGAGTCCTTAACCATGCCACTGACTCCTAGACCCAAATGATCTGGTAGTCCCAAACTTTCTCTTTTGCAAACAATATTGATCGAATCTTGGCACACCTCAAAAGTTCAAACCGTATATCTCATAACTCACATTGCACCATTCCCCCATCGAAAGTAAGGAAACTGGACTAACACCCTCTGCTTATCAACATTTGGCAAGCCAACTGAGAACCACTCTATAAGGTCACTAAACTTTGAAACGGTCGAACCCTTTAGGTCAAAATCAGCATAGACCGTCACCAGACTTTCTTCTCAACTCTCAAGTGGAACATCACGTTGAATCTTCTGCCTTTCTATGCAAACTTGGGGGGTTGAAGATCATCCCGAACAATGACAACCACGCCTCAACTACTAAGGAGATTTTAGATAGTCCAACAAAGTGGTACGGATCCCACTTCCTAAACTCTCATAAGATCTTTGAAAATTCTGCAATTTCCATCACTGCGCCTACCCTGAGCATCTGTAACTGGCGTAGACACCTAAGCAACATTTTGCCCGATATGAAGAACAACCTTCAACTGCTACTTAGCATGCAAATCAGCCAATAACTCAGCTTCCGGCTCAACTCTTGCAACTGCAATCGTCCACAACAACTCTGGATGTCTCTATTGCTCCAACTCTAGGCTGCACCTAAGGATCGGTGCACCTCCTGAGCTTAAAGCTCACTCTACTCAACAACTCTTGCACTTTTAACATCACTTCTAGTATCTCTACTAGGAATCTCAACAGTTTACAACCTACTTAGGGACATCTCAGTCCCCACCGAAAGCTTTGGGTTAGCATGCAAGTATGATAATAGGAAATAACATACAATAAACAAACAGTGCTAATCATAACTAAGCATGCTTTAAAATCCTTAATCCACTACCAAGTTACCTGATGGAGATCGACGGCTGAAGACCATGGGGACCAAAACAACAGCCTACGATGTAAGCTAGTCTACAGAATCTATGACTCTGCGCTCTGATACCAACTGTAAGGACCCAACCCAAACTAAGGTCTAAACCTAAGTCCTTAACTCACAATGCATGAAAATAGTATTCGCAATCTCGGGCATGTAAATTTAAAACAAAACTCCTTTAAAACAACTCGAAAGAACAAGGTTATAAGAGATAAATTCATTAAAACAGTCTTAGGGTACCCTAAAGTCAAAACATAAAAACTCGATAAAACAGGTTCCATTTATCACGCCCTTAAATAGTTCATGCAGAAAGAAGAAATTTAGACGACTCTAAATGAGAATAATGCAATGGGTCCCATGGTCATCTTCACTCGTCCGATCACCCATCTCGATACAATCTCGTAGTACCTGTGGGATTCCACAGGTGGAAAGGGTGAGTTTTGCAACTCGATGAAGGATTCCCACCTCGGGGTAAAGACATGCATCAGTCAAAAGCATCACGAACATGCAAGATAGCAACATAATCAAGGGGTCCACAAAACCCGAGCTCCTCGGGCGAAAAGGGTTAGGAACCATGTCCAAGATCCACGCCACGCAGAGCGGTGCGAGGCCACAAACCAAAGACCTAAAGGCCAATAGAGACCACAAATCTCTAAGGCAATGCTGGGATACTGCTCCAGCCGAGGATCCTGCGAGTAGAGAAGCTCAGTAGCTAAGGGACCACAAATCCCACAGTGTCTCATACTCACGGTGAGGGTGGATCCAAAGACGCTCACCAAAGGGCCACAAACCCAACCACATACCGAGAGCACCCTAGGCTACTAGTAAATCGCCGATAGGGCCGTGAGCACTGTGGGCCAACCATCCACGGGAACCCGACGGCGAGGACCACAAATCCCCATCGAGCGTGCCGCCACAAACCATGCACATCCGCTTACTAGCATCCTCTATCCGGTCTCCGTGTCTCGTTTGCGTCCAAACGAAGCACCAAGCCGTGCATCAAACATCATGCAAGCCCCCAATGGGACATAAGGACTGTCATGCGAGACCGACTCTATCAATCAACATACAGTAGTTCATGCATGGCCATATAATCAACATAATCTACATGCTTGCCTTAACATGATATCAATCAGATGTTGCATGCTCTCAATATAATCAATGCAAGCACAAACAACACAGATTATGCCACATCAAACACGTAAGTGAATACAGTCAATCCAACACATGTAATAGCCACGGGCCTCGAGAAGGGGGTAACGGGTCCCTTACCTCGGATGAACCTCCCAAACAACACTTTAGAATAACCTAGAAGCCCCCAAAGGTCAAACGCAACTCCAAGCCCTCGAAAAACGTGTCCCGGCGCCCTCCCGGACACAGCTCGAAGAACGAGGAATCTCTTCGGTCAACTCTGGTCAACATAAAGGTCAAACTGGTCAATACTTGCAATTTACCCAACAAACACTATTTAATCCTAACTTGATTAGCCATAAACCAACAACCAAACAAAATTCTCAAACCCACACTTAAATGGCATTAACCTTACAAACAACTTACTTTATCCATATTGAATGTAAATAGGCTTGCAACCCAACACCTATTAATCTCAATTTATATGAACTCAACCCTACAACCAAACAAGCCTAAATCCACATTTAAATAACTTTGAACTCCGAACCAAATAAAATTTCCTATTCCTCATTAGAATAGCCCTATCCCAACTTAAATAACACAACCCAACTTCCAAACACCCACCTTCTTCTTCATGTGGCCACCATTTTCACCCAAATTCAAGTTAGAGAATTAAAGAAGGGAGAGAGAGAGCCTTACCCCCACCACAAGCTCGCCGGCGACGGCTGGCCGGCGACGGCTGACCGGCGACGACACACGAACCACGACCGGCAATACCTCTCGACCGCTTCACGCGCCACCGGCCGCGACGCGCACGCACGCGACCGGCGCGCTCTCCCCGCTCGCGCGCGACCGACCCACTGTTCCACGCGAGCCACTCGGTGCACACACCCACACCTGGTCGACAAAGAGCCCACGACCCCTAAGGCTGCTGCGCGACCGCACCTCGGCGAAGCGAACCCACGAGTGAAACCAGGCTGCTGCGACGAGCTCGCCTCCGACGATGGCGGTCTTTGCTCGAAACGAACCCATGCGACCCAGTAGCGAAAATCCTCAATGGAGAAGACGATGAACAAGATGCATACGATGGGTTTAGGGATTTGGGGTTCTCAAAAGAAGCTTAAATATCTCCTTACAATTGACCAAAATGCCCTTTAACTTTAACTTAACTACAAGTGTGCCATAAGTCTTATTTCAAATACAAAACCTTGGGTTATTACAATATTCCCCCCTTAGAAAACTTTCGTCCTCGAAAGTTGACTAAGGCTCAAATAACCCAAAACAACAAGAGTGCATAACCACCTCAACGATACTTTAACGAAAGCAACTCACAGCTCCTCAAAACTTTACGAATTTGATCCAAAACTAAACTGGTTTCTTTCATAAGTCAGATCCTCATTTAACTTAAATACTCGCGATCAACATGGAACAAGCTTGACACATACTGACGAAGCATCAAATATGGAACACAAAATGAACCGCACACAACAGCAAAACAAGCTTATGACATGCTACTGCATCAACTCATTTGAGAATCCCGACCGAGCAAACAACTTATTCTCAGCTTCTCTCTGATCTCTGATCTCAGATCTCTACATTCCCCACATCGATCCACTTTTAGAACACAGGACTGCCAACCTCGAATTTTATACCTCTGTGACAAACGTCTCCATTACTCTCCTGATAACTTTGAACTGGAAGCATTCAAGCACGAACCTTCAAATCGCCTCACTAGCCAACTACAACCAATTTTTGGTCCTAACAACTTCCTTTCTTTTATTTCGTCTCAATGGACAAGTGATCTCTGCTACTTTCCAAACAATGTCTTAGATGGTGCCGGCAAGACAATGGACTGATAACTGCTAACAAGAAAAAAAAAACCCCACAGATACATCCTCTTGTCTCAACCGCATAGAGAACAAAACTCATCGGAACTCAACATATTCTCCAAGATCTGACTAATTCTCTAAATGTGACCATCTGTCTATGGGTGAAAAACTAAACTTAACTTATAGGTAGTTCCACTGCCTTATTGAAGGCCCTTCTAGAAGTGCAAAGTGGACCGAGCGTCTCTCTCTCGCAACGATACTCACAAGAACCCCAGCATTTGAAAATCTCTCCCAAGTACCACTATGTTCACTTCTCAAATAAACAATCCAGCTTCCCCGAATAAAGTGAGCCCACCGAGTCGATCCACCCACAATCACCAATATCATGGTGAAACCTCTCGGCGTCTTAGGGAACCCCGAAATGAAACTCATAGAGACCTCGTTCCACTTCCACTCTAGGAAACTACGGGGCTGCAACAACGATGCAACTCACTTGCTACCAGTCCAACCCAAACTAGTGACCCAACAAACTCGCCCCTCGATACTCTGTAGTCACAGGATCCTCAGATCTCCATACATCTTGGTACCCTCGGGGGGTCAAGCAGACAACGAACTATATGCATCTAACAAGAACTCAGGTCTGATTTCAACATCAACAAACACGTAGAGTCTCTAACTGAATTGCCACTCACAAACTGAACCAACAACTATGCTACCCTGTTGACTATCTGCAAATCTCGGCCTCAACAACAACTACGCAAACAACTTAGTTGACTGAACTGAAGTCTTTCCAATCAATACCACTCTGCTCGGTCGAAATAAGACCACAACAAAATAAGGAAACAACAAATGCCACTGAGAATGAACTTCTCTACTCAGTGCGAGAGCAACCACAAGAGCTTTACCAGGGTAGTAAGGGATCTTGCAACCACGCTCTCTATATGCCTCAACCACGCTGATGGGCGGCAAATGGTCTCACACTGGGCGCTGGTTGCGCGCACGGACAGGCGTTGAGGCGCAGATGGCGCACTAGGTGCGACGCACGCCCCGGGGCCACGGAACGCGACGCACAGTGCGTACTCCAAAAGCGCGCGCGCGCGAGACGCGGACGACGGGCGCTGGGCTGCGCGCGAACGCGAGCTTCGGCTAAGCGATGGCGAGGCGAGGCGCGGCGCGCGCGGCGGCGAGCGGTGGCGATGCGGCGGCGCGCGACGCTTGCGGACTGCGATCGCGCCGCGACGCTCTGCTGGCGGCGCTGCGACGGCACAGGCGCTGGCGCTGGGCGCCTCTTCTTTGGGCGCTGGGGCTCTTTGGTGCGATCTTCTTTGGGCCGCTCGACCGGCCGCTGCTCAGGTGGGCTACTTGGCTGGCCGAAACGACACTCGGAGGACTCTCGGGAGAAGACTCACGCAAGATGGCTAGAGAGAAAAAGGGTTGGGTGGCCATAGGGGTTTGGAGAAGATGACATAACAAAACCTAATTTTCTTTCATTTAATCAAATGCACCAAAACCAAAAGAACTCAAGGCTAACCAAGATATGTCATGCGAGAGTAACAAAAACACTGGTGGCTCAACTGGCCACACCACCCACCGACTTCCCGGACCACTTGGGTTCAAACCCACCAAACACATCTTTAACTCCTAATTTTCTTTTGCATCTCCCCATGCCCAAACACCACCACAAAGCCTCGAAAACTTACATAAGACCATCTAATAATTTTAGCAACTGGAAAAAGACATAAACGGCCCTGACGACACAACCAAATTACCAAAATACCCCTAGGGCATACCTGGAAGATCGGGATGAAAACTCGGCCGTTACAATATTCCTCCTTTTTATGACTTTCGTCCTCGAAAGTCCTTAAGATCAAAATACTCAAGATATCGCAATCTCATCCCGTCCTTCCCGCTCACTAGCGGCCTCCTCTGATCTCTGACTCCTCTACTGAACTTTTACCAAACGGATCTTACGGCTTCGCAACGTCTTCGCCGCAAGACCAGAATACTCACATGCTTCCCCTCGAAGCTCAAACCCTCACTCAGCTGCAAAGGCTCAACGTCCTCAATAAGCAAAGGGGGTCCGACACATACTGCCCCAACCTCAATACATAAAAACATCACACACACACTTGTCAATGACAGGAATCGCTAACCGATAAGCAACTCGCCAATCTTCTCGAGAATCTCAAAACGGACCGACAACCGGGGACTCAACTTCCCTCGCTTACAAAACCCCAACACTACTTACAAACCTCAACGCACCTAGCATCGATGCAACCTTGAAACATCAGTTGTCCAACCTCAAACTCTAAAACTCGACGCCGAACATCGGCGTAACTTTTCTGCCTGCACTGAGCTAACCACAAACGAGCTCAACCTCCTGCACAACACCTCTAGTCAACTGCAACAACACAGGACCCAAAATAACACTGACGGCCACCAACCTTTTCTCACAGCACTAGAGACCTGCAACACTTACCATACAATGCCTCAATGGAACCACAAGAACTGACCGCTGAGAACTGCAACCCAAGGCAACCTCCTAAAACCACACTGGTCTCCCGCTGACTAATCACGGAAACACCAACTCGCAACAAGCTCCGAAGGATCTGGCTCACTCCTCCCAAAAGACCATCGGACAAAAAGGGTGAAAACACTACAGAAACTGCACTCGGCTCATAAGCCTCTAAGAACACTCTCCTGAACCACGGTTCGCCCACGTACTGCCTAGAACAAACCTTTGTTGCCACACCCTAATGGAAACATCTCCAACCCAGAAATCGACATGCCTCTACTCCATAGAAATGGCATCTCACACACTAACCGAGGTGCGAGCTCTAGCTACTCAAGTCAATCCTCCAAAAATCCGAACTCACACAACAACCTCAACTAGCCGACAGCTCCCACACTAAAAACTTACAATCCAACAACTTGAGTGCTACTAGAAACTAGGAAGCTCAAACAACTACAAACTGCATAGCTATGCCAATCCACTCATCTCTAGCTCGACTCAAATCACTAGTCGGGCAAGACAACTCGCAGAAACAACCAGGCCCCAGAGGGCTCCATCCACTAAACTTACCTCCATGCAAACAACGGAACAAAGCTCGCCTCAAATATGAAACACATCTCACAAGTCCAAACGATAACACATACATGCTTAACCCTCAAGCTTAGGCTTAATGCACCTTCCCACCGAAACTTCATAAACGGAACTCCACTACCTGGTCAACACCAACTACCAAGAACAAGAATACCAACAATGGCTGGCAGAGTGCAAGCTACACTAGCCAGCAAGGATCCCTCAATAAGTCCAGACCCTAATCCAGCCACAAAGGTGCAACCTCATCCACAACTGAAACAAAGGGGCCTTCAACTACAAAGGTGCAACAGCTTCCAAGCCAACACACAAACCTTAGCCAACTAGGCCAAACACTCATAGAAGGTAGAACAACTCTTACTGCAACTTCCAGAACACCACTCAAGAGTCCGCTTAACTGGACAAACAACTGCTTTCAGGTGGCTAACAGACTTTCCCCCTACTAACACCACTACCTCCAAGTCCAAGACCAAGGGATAATCCGACAACTCCAAAAAGGAAACAGATCCTCAAGCGGACATCCAAGAAGAACAGGAGCTCCACAAACGCTCGCTAACTTGCTCAACTAAGCACAACATCCAACTCTCTCACCGAGGCAACAACGGGGTCCACCACAGATGGACCGCCGACCACGAACAAGCAAGGACTCGCCCTCCAACACCAAATGAGGGCACTCTCAAACTCGGGAACAGGAGAGACATCCTACAGGGCAAACCACTTACCCACGAACAAGGCTAACTCCATGGCAACTCGAAAACCACACCTTGGCCAACATCAAGCACCAACTTGCCACCACACCGGAACCAAATCCGACTCTACTCCAAACAAACTCGCTTGCTAGCCTACCAAAATCGCCAAAGAAACTTACCCGAGGCTGCAAACTACTCGACTCGGCTTGCCAACTAAACTCACTACACAGGTCCGACCGAGCTCGGTGAGGCTCTCCACAACTAGGGTTCTTCGACAACCCTCGACACACACTGCCGTCTAACGGTCTAACAACCAACCGCTGAACAAACAACTCCTTTTCCCAAAGATCACAACCACGCCGCCCGCTCCGAACCTCGAAACCAAAAAGACCGAAACGCTCTGAAATGTGTCATCCTCCTACTCAAAGCATCAGCCACAACGTAGCTTCCACCCGTGGTAAGGATTTCGAGCAACACTCTTAGCAACTACGAACAGAACTACGCGGCTTCACTACAACCACCATTTGTTCAATACCATCTGAACTCCAACCATGAACAACAAGAGGTTCTACCAAGCAAGCTTAGGTTCAACTTAACAAACTTGCCTAAGCAACAACCCGACTACGAGCACGGTATCCTTACAACCTCAACTAAAGCCTTACAACATCCACACAGAGTCCAACTTCTCCAAGAACCGAGCACCAGCTTCTCCAATGCAAACCCTACATGGTTCTCGGAACTCTTGCCGCGAAACAAACTACACCTGAAACACACTTGTGTGCACAACTCTCAACCTTCCTTCAGAGATCCAAGACTAACAGTGTGCTTTCCAAAAGGCAACACTAACTTCTGGCAGAGATACAATCAACCAAAGGAACACCAAAAGTTCCATCTCCACACGATACTCGAAGCTGCGGCAACCTTGCTCTACTAAAGCATAACAATGCCAAACCGAACTTACTTTATACCAAGCCCCTACCAAGTGTTCTTACACATAAGGCGTCCAACTCCTCTCATAAGGCATCCTACTCATCTCATAGGCATCCAACTCGCCTCATAGGCATCCAACTCATCTCATAGGCATCCAACTCGCCTCATAGGTATCCAGCTCATCTCATAGGCATCCAACTCACCTCATGAACAACCAACTCATCTCATGGGCACCCAACTCATCTCGAGAGCATCCGACTCACCTCATGAACAACCGACTCATCTCGTGAGCATCCAACTCATGGTCCATCTCACTGGACCGAACTCAGATCTACAATGCTCACTCAACTCGAGTTTAGGCACTCGAAGGTAGTGGACCGCACTACCAACCACAAAAATCTCTTGGCCTTAACACTAGCGTGAGACTCACACACACTAACACCGATCAACCTTCAACTGTTGACAAACTCATCCCCGGTAACACCGGGAAGAGGCTCCGCTCCTCTCGAACATCCTTTCGCTTGTAGTCCTACGACTACCTCTCGAACTAGCTCTCTTGCACTACCTAAACAGTGAAACCGCCACAACCGAACCAAAGGCTAAAGGAGTGTGGCCAACTCCGGATGGGTCATAGAACCATCTGCTTATACCCATGCCAAACTCAGGCTGAACTGGACGTAGAGCCAAAGCGGCACACCAACCATTGCACCTCAAGTGCCACTACTACCAAATCCACATCTTACTACAAATGGGGCCAGCAAGGTCACAACCTCAAGTGACAAAACTATGGCGAGGCATACAAGAGCTCAACTCAAACAACCATGCCTAAGGCATTTCATCAAACCGAAGTCTCACTGCCTACTCTTGCATCTCCACATGATGCTCAACAAAACTCTGGCCAGCTCTCTCAACATGCAGCAGCTAGCTCTACTCTAGGATCTCACCAAAGAAGAGTACTTAACTCTGCTAGACCACCGAGGAAACCACCAACGGATCCATCCGGTGGGAACACCGCTTTCACGCACCCCTTAACCACAGTGTTCCGACTTACTAGATGCAAAATAAGAACACTTACAAGAGAACAAGGATGTCTCTACCTCCTCCACGAAGGCCACTAACTCTGCAGCTACTCTCTGGGCAATCAAACAATCTGCTAAGGTTCAAGTTACACACCTGAACTACCCAGACTAGTCCACACTAGGACCTGCTCCACAAGCATCATCATAAGCAAAGCCGAAGCTAACTCCTCTCCTGGAGTGGTACTCCAAGGCAAAACACCTCCACCCTCTCACTAGGGGAAAACTAACAGCTGGGCCACACCACAAGGGCCTACGGGAGTCTAATCTCTACTTCCCTCTGGGACGATATCCCAATGGTATCTGAATCTATCTGGATACCCTAACAAGCTGCAAACATACTCCTTACACTGCGGGAAGTTGGCATGATGGCGCTCTAAACCCAAACCAACGACAAGTCAGAACCTGCTCGTCTCCGCTCCACAACACAAAACAAGGCATACACTAGATGAAAGGTATTGTAAATTCTTAACCCTTTTCTAAAACAGAAAACTTATGCTTACCTGATGACTGTCGGAGTGCTGGTGATCATGGGAAAGACGACCTACAACAAAAGGTCAGTCTACAGAATCTATGACTCTGAGCTCTGATACCAACTGTAAAGACCCAACCCAAAAGGGGCTCTAAATAGGTCTTTACCCCAATACATGCATTCAAAGTAAAGAACAATATGCAATTTAGTTTTTGGATTCCCAATTAAAACAAAACAAAAGAGATTCAATCAGAAATCAAATAGATTGTTTGAACTCGTCCTGTTTTCCAAGCACCTGTTTCAAGGCAAATACATTTCTAAACGCATACTCTGATCAGAGATTTATTAAAACATTTGAAACAATCCTCAAATACAACAAAGCTGGAATCCATAAAAACATTCAGAAAAAAACATCCTAGGGCTCCGTGCCCGGCTACATGCATTCAGGGGAAAATAAAAGACAAGAGTCATAGAAATAAAAAGTCAAGAGACGACACAGGGTTCCCATGATCACAGCTCCTCCTTCAGCCATCCTGTCTCGCACCTTGGTTACCTGTGGAAAACCACAAAATAAGGGTGAGTAACGAATTACTCAGTAAGAATCCCCAACCGGGGTACAATACGATGTACATGGTCATCTAGATGAGTGTATGCAAGCTATGAATATAAACACAGAATAGAGCACATAGCTTAAGTCCACACTTGGACCTCGGATGCCAACTCAGGGTCTTAGTTCGTAATTAACTACCATAACCACACAAATCGCCCTATACGAGAAACAAGTCCCGGCCTCAGCCTGTCTACTGTCGAATGAAAGGTGCACTAGCTCAAGATCCCGAGGAGCTCTCCGGTCGGCGCTGTAATGAGCGTAAGCATGCACCGCGTGCTTCTACAGACTATGGGGGGTGCCGGGTCTAGTGGCAAGCTGCCCATATCCGGATACCACGCCTAACTAAATCTCTGGATCGGTGTCACTGACATAGGGGTGTGAGACCTGGACACGTGAACTATGTCAACCTGTACCACCGCACCTGTAAAGACCCGACCCAAAAAGGGGCTCTAAATGGGCCTTTACCCCAATGCATGTATTCAAAATAAAAGACATTATGAAAAATAAATTTCGGATTCCAAGTAAAAACAGAAACGTTCAACAATAAAAAAATTTACTCTAAAACTGTCCCTGTTTTCAAAGTGCACTGCTTCAGATAAATATATTTCTAAAAGCATACTCGATCGTAGATTTATTTAAACCATTCAAACCTTCCACAAGTACAACTATGCTGGAATCCATAAAACATAAGAAAACATCCTAGGGCTCAAGTGCCCGTCTACATGCATTCGGGGAAATAACAAAAGTCAAGAGTCATGATATAATAAAATGGTCGAGATGACAAAGCAGGCCCATGATCATAGCTCCTCCTTCACCATCCTGTCTCGCTCCTTGGTTACTGTTGAAACCACAAAATAAGGGTGAGTAACGAGTTACTCAAGAAGAATCCCCAACCGGGTACAATACGATGCACATGGTCATCCGGATGAGTGTATGCAAGCTATGATCATAAACACGAGAATAGAGCACATAGCCGAGTCCACACTTGGACCTCGGATGCCAACTCGTGGTCTTAGTCCTAATTAACTACCATAACCACACACTCGCCCTATACGCGAAACAAGTCCCGGCCTCGGCTGTCTGTCGAATGAAAGGTGCACTAGCTCAAGATCCCGATGAGCTCTCCGCTTCGACACCATTTGTAATGAGCGTAAGCATGCACCGCGTGCTTCTACGGACTATGGGGGTGCCGGGTCTAGTGGCAAGCTGCCCATATCCGGATACCACGCCTAACTAAATCTCTGGATCGGTGTCACCGACATAGGGTGTGAGACTGGACACGTGAACTATGTCGGCTGTACCACACGCACTGAAGCTAAGGAACGGGTCGTGGTAGGCTTACACCGTGAAGCCGCCTTACCTTAACAGTGGCAATCAGAGGCTCTCTTGCCGAACACGCCGAGGACGCGTGCCGGCCGCCGACTAGGCATTGCCAAGTCATCATCCCGACCGTTGGGGCATCGCTTAGACTACCACCTCACCCAAGATTGCGGGGCCTACACGGTTGGGATAGCTAATCCCTCACGGGGTCCAAGGACGGAGAACTCTCGAACGTCCTTGCCATGGATGCAAGATACTTTATGCATCAGGCCCGGATGATGCTATCCACCTGAACTCTAACCTGCCTTAACAATCGGCAAACAAGCGATATAATCCAACACGTGCTCAAAGAGTACAAATAACCTAGCATGGTACTACGGAGCAAGAATAAACACGAGCATGCCGTAATCGAACAACCTAGCATGGACTAACATGAAAGAACAATATGCGAAGTCATGCCAGTCAGGAATACATAACAGAGCACCTAAACTATACATGCCGATAATCACAAACAAACATACAACATCAATCACAAAGAACATCGCAGGGTCCACACAACTCCGGTAAGAAATCCTTACCTTGGTCGGAAGACTTCTACACACAAATTCCTAAGCAGCGAACACTTCCGAGCTAGCTATCGAGAACCTACAAACATAGTAACAATCACAACCATAGCTTTAAAAATATAATAAAATAGCAGGCTCGGCTCGGGAGCACTCACACGCACACGACGACGACACGAGGCCGGGCATCTTTGGCGGCGGTGATGCACTGGATCGTGGCGGGGCGCTTAGCGCGCTGGGCACGGCACGGGCGCTGCGGCGCGCTGGGCTCGCGCGATGCGGATTTCGGGCGAGCGACACGGCGCTGGCGAGGGCACGCGGGCGCTGGGCGTGAGAGGCAGACGCGGGCGAGCTGCTCGATACGAGCGAAGGCGCGCGGGCGCGATCTGGCGTCTGGCTCGCGAGCGACCTGGGCGACCTGCTGCGATGGGCTGGCTGATGCGACGAGCTCGGCTGCTGGGCTTCCCTCGGCTGGCTGCACGCGATGGAGAGGCTGGGCGACCGGATCGGCGTCTGGCGGGGCCGCGACGGCGACGAGCGTTAGCGCGCGGGAGGGTGCGACGACGGCGGATCTAGCGCGACACGGGCGTCGCTCGTCGCGGATCTAGACGGCAATTGCTTTGCTCGGATCACGGGCGTCTGCTCGGTGAGGCCGGGAAGACTTGGACACCCAAGCAACAAACACACACACACACAGCTCTCCTTCTTACCTTCGGCCAAGAAGAACACCCAAACGAGAAGATGAAGAGGATGAAGACTTACCCGGAATGATGATGGAATCTCGAGTGCGCAAAGGGGATGAAGAAACCGGCAAGGAGAGCTTGGGAGAAAGCTTGGCGGCCACAAGATTTTGGAGAAGAAGATATGGCAAAACCTATTTTCTTTTCATTTAACCAAATGCACCAAAACTCCAAAATCCAAGGCTAACCATAAAATGATACTGACAGAGCAACAAGAGCACCTAATGGCTCAATTGGCACACATCCCAACAAGCTTTCCAGAGACCTGGTTCAAACCCCAATCTGCAGACAATTTTCCTTTCTTTTTACTTTTGCATCAAACCTTGCTCAAACCCTTCCACGAAGCCTCACAAACCTACATAAATCCATCCAATATTTTTAGCAACTAGAAAGGACATAAACGACCACGACGGCCCAACAAATTACCAAAATACCCCTTGGGCATACACGAAGATCGGGATGAAAACACGGGCCAAGCATTCATGAAGACATGAGGCTAAGGAACGGGTCGTGGTAGGCTTACACCAGAAGCCGCCCTTACCTTAACAGGTGACAATCAAGGCTCTTCCGCCGAACACGCCGAGGACGCGTGCTTGGCCGCCGGGACTAGGCATTGCCAAGTCATCATCCCGACCGTTGGGGCATCACTTAGACTACCACCCTCACCCAAGATTGCGGGGCCTACCGGTTGGGATAGCTAATCCCTCACGGGGTCCAAGGACGGAGAATCGTCTCGAACGTCCCTTGCCATGGATGCAAGATACTTTATGCATCGAGCCCGGATGATGCTATCTACCCGAATTCTAACTTTGCCTTAACAATCAACAAACAATCCAATACAATCCCATACGTGCTCAAAAAGAATACAACGAACCTAGCATGATACTACGGAGCAAGAACAGAATACGAGCATGCGAGAAAAGGAACAACCTAGCATGGACTAACATGAGAGAACAACATACGAAGTCATGCGGTCGAATTCGAGCAGAGCACCTAAACTAAACATGCTGATAATCACAAACAAACATTCAAACAACAATCACAAAGAACATCGCAGGTCCACACAACTTCGGTAAGAAATCCTTACATGGCCGGGAGGCAACTACACACAAAATCCTAAGCTGCGATCGAACCCGAGCTAGCTACCGAGAACCTAACAAAAACAATGATAATAACACTCTAAAGGCTTAAATATAATAAAATAAATAGGGCTCGGCTCGAGCAACTCACGCGACGCGATCACGACTGACACGCGGACGGGCAGCAAAGACGGCGAAATTTGCTTCTTTGGCGCGGATGGGGCGCTGATGGGCGGCAAATGGTCGCACACTGGCGGCTGCTGCGCGCGCGCACGGACAGCGCGCTGGGCGCGGATGGCGCGCTAAGCGCCGACGCTGGCTGACGGCAGGCAGCGGAAGGCACGGCGCTTGACGCGCGAGAAGCAGCAGGCGCGCGCGCGCGCGCGACGCGACGGCGCTCAAGCGCTGGGACGCGACGCGAGCTCGGCTGGCGATGGTGAGGCGCTGGCGCGCGGCGCGCGCGAAGCGGCAGCGATCTTGGCGGCGTGACGCGGCGACGCGCGCGAACCGGTCTGCGCGCGCCGCTCTGGGCGGCTGCGACGGCTGGGCGCTGGCGTCTCGGGCGCTGGCTTCTTTGGCGCTGGCGCGTCTGGGCGCTCTGCTGCTAGGCGCCTGGGGCTGCTGGTGCGATCTGGCTGGGCTGCTCGACCAGGCTGCTCGGCTGGGCTGCGTGGCTGGCCGGAACGACACTCGGAGGACTCTCGGGAGAAGACTCACGCAAGATGGCTAGAGAGAAAAAGGGTTGGGTGGCCATGGGGGTTTGGAGAAGATGACATAACAAAACCTAATTTTCTTTCATTTAATCAAATGCACCAAAACCAAAAGAACTCAAGGCTAACCAAGATATGCTGCGGAGAGAGTAACAAAAACACCTGGTGGCTCAACTGGCCACACCACCCACCTGACTTCCCAGACCACTTGGGTTCGAAACCCACCAAACACATCTTTAACTCCTAATTTTCTTTTTGCATCTCCCCATGCCCAAACACCGCCACAAAGCCTCGAAAACTTACATAAGACCATCTAATAATTTTAGCAACTGGAAAAAGACATAAACGGCCCTGACGGCCCAACCAAATTACCAAAATACCCCTAGGGCATACCTGGAAGACCGGGATGAAAACCTGGGCCGTTACAGGGACACAACAAACCACTGTTTACAAATGAAACATAAGATGATATATGGAAAAAAGGGTGCAAGACTGACGTGGTTATTTTGAGGAGATGCATACCTATTCTGATAAGTGGATGCATTGAGAGAAGGTGATTGATCAAAGAAAGGATGTTTCATAATCAGATCTTTAAAACGTATTCATATGACATTCGATCCTAATGCATCCACGGCTTATCCATATCCAACTAAATAAGCAAACTACATACATATTTATCAAATACGACAAAATGGTTAAGAGTCCTATTTGAACAAACAAATGGTCTCTTGTGTGTGAATCATTAAAGTGGTCTCTTACGTAGTGAACTTCATGATATAAAATACAACACATATAGTTGAAACAATTACCTCAAATGAAACCTCGAATGAATACGAAATGGCGAAAAACTTTATAGCTTAAGAGAGAACAGAATGGAAAGTCAAAGGTGGCCGAGAAGATGAGCGTAAAATGTCTGGTGGAAGCGATGTCGGGCCTCCCGTTATTGAAGTTGTACAATTTTTTGGGCAGATTTAGTGATGGGCTCTGCCCGTCATCTTAGATTTTATATGATGACGGGCATCTTCACGACATCTATGATTCTATGTTTTTAAAAATTGACAGCTCGTCATAAAACCTCCTTGTTTTTAAATTTAATTTGGATAGCTCGTCATCTATGCCAAGAGTTGTTGTAGTTATATATCCGTATCATCGTGTATAAGAAAGAACTTTCCAAGGGCAAAGCTATTCGGGACACAATAAACCATTGGTTACAAATGGAACATAAGACAATATATGGAAAAAAAGGGTGCAAGACTGACATGGTTATTTTGAGGAGATGTATACCTATTCTGATAAGTGGATGCATTGAGAGAAGGTGATTGTCAAAGAAAGGATGTGTGTAAGACAGCTAGGATGAACATGTAAATCAGAAATAATACCATGTGATAGGAATGTATTAGAAAAAGATGTATTAGAAAAAGGCACATAGGAAAGAGTAGATGTAACTAGGTTCAAAATAGGATTAGAAACAAACGAAAAAAATGATGAATTAAGGAATTTGGTCTCATAAAAAATGACATGTTTTGAGATATATACTTCCCCATTTGCTAAGAGACATTTAAACCTTTTTGGATATTGTTATATCCTATTAAAAAACAAGGATTACACCAAGGATCTATTTTATGATAACTATTGTACAATGTAACATGTTGATAACATAGACAACTGAATGTTTTAAGAAAATCATATTGAGGTTTAAGACTAATAATATGTGGTAATCTATTTATTTTATAAGTTTTTATGGAGATGTCATTATCCCTCAATTCTATATTCGGAAAGAAAAGAGAGATGAATATCAATTATATGGGGATGCTTTCTTTAACAATATCATTGTGTTGAGAAGTACAAGGACAGGTGAACGTAAGCTCAGTACCCTATGTTTGGAAAACAAAAGGTATAATAGGACGAAACTCAATACCACAATCACTTTGAAATGTTCAATGGTTAGACCAATCAAATTTTCAATATAAGTCTTGAAAGAACGAAAAGTTTTATAGACTTCTGATTAGCTATTAAAAAAAATAAACTCAAGATGCATCTAGAAAATACATAAATGAAACTTAGATTACTGGAGAAACTATTTCTTGAAGGCTTATATGAAGGGCCTCACACATCAACGACAATAAGCTTTAAAAGAGCATGATATTGAGTTAAAGAAGAAGAGAAAGGGAAGCACATGGATTGGCCAATAGCACGAGCATGGCAAACAAACACTTTATTATTTGGACAATATGATAACTTATAGTATGTAAAACTCATTTGACAGTATATATGGCAGAATGAACTATCCTATTATTTCATACATCAAACATTGATAATTCAAACGATTTATAAGGTATATGATTAGAAGAAAAATTAGAGGAATTAAAATCTAAGGCCCCGTTTGATAACCATTTTATTTTTTGTTTTTTGTTTATGAAATTTAAGCTATTTAATTCAAATTTCCTACCATGTACTCCATCTTTCCTACCATGTATCCATATTTACTTAAGAAAGTAGGAGAATACTAACCAAATTCCAAAAACATAAACAAGCTGTTGGAACCTACTTTGTTTTGTTTACAAATTTTTGTTTTGTTTATTAAAATATAGGTAAGATGTATATATCCAAATAAGTAAAAAGGTATAATAAGGTAGTTGTTGTAGGCTTAAATTGCATAAACAAAAAACAAAAAACCAAATGGTTATCAAACGGAGCCTAAAGAATTATAAATAATACTTCAAGATTATGAAGACTTGTTATGCGCTTCAGAACTAGCAGTATGATCCTTCTTCAATGAAAAAGTATTATAGAGACCATCAATAAATTTTCCTTGTGGGAGATCAAGACTTGATTATCCTAAGAGAATTGACTCACACTAATGAAGTTTTAAGTAATTTTAGGAATATAGCGAAACTATTTAAGTGGAAAACCTTAAATGTTGAAGCTGATTTTAAAAGAGATAAGACACTCAAATCTTGTCCATTACCAACATGACCTTGAACGACTTAATTTCCTATGATTAGTAAGTCGAGGGTCTCGTTGCCTGGTCAGTGAGTAGAGTGTTAGGATTTTGGCAAAATATTAGGAAGAATATTTTCTACATTGGAAAGATTTAAGGAATCAGAAAGGTTCAAGGAATAGGAAAGGTTCAAGGAATCAGAAAGGTTAAAGGAATCAGAAAGCTAAAAGGAAGTGGTGTGCTCCAAGCACTATAAATAGAGCAACGGCTTTGGTTTCAAAGCATCCTAGTCCGAAGCACTTTAAGTTTTGTGTACGTCTAGTTAAAAAATCCTTTTGTATTCGCTTGTGGAGAGTTGGGCAAAGGGTGAGAGTAGTATAAACTTTGAAGAGAGTGTTTATATGAGTGGGGTCGGGAGAGAGAATTCTATGTGATTGTAATAATTTGTCATATAGTGGAACTTCCTTCTGTCCGTGGTTTTTTCTCCAATTTGGAGTTTTTCCACGTAAATTCTTGGTGTTCTCTATTTTTTTTATTTCCTGTTAAATTTCTCAGTATTTTTTCTGCTTATTCCTGTTGTTATCAGGGAAGGTTTGTTTTTTCCCAACAAGTGGTATCAGAGCTTAGGTTTTGCAGTTTCTTGAATTTCTGAGTACGCTCTGTGGTTGCAGCTTTGTCTGAGCTTCCACATCAGAAAATTATTCTCAAAACAAGTTACAACTGGGTGGTTCATTATTTAAAGATTTTCTAGGATTGAAGTAGAAATGGCAACCTTTATGGGTTCAGTGTAGTTTGATGTGGAGAAATTTGATGGAAGGATGAATTTTGGCTTGTGGCAAGTGCAAGTCAAAGATGTGCTAATACATCTGGATTACACAAGGCTTTGACGGGAAGACCAAGTGGTGGTGATTATGAAAAATAAAGCGGTGATGGTGGTTCAATAGAGTCCAGTGGTGGTTTTAGCAAAGGTTCTAAGAAGTTCAGCATGAGTGATGACGAGAATGGGAGGAAATGGATTTGATAGCTGCAAATGCCATCAGATTAAATTTGGCTAAGAATTTTCTTGCTAATGTGCATGGAATATCAACAACCAAAGAGCTTTGGGAGAAACATGAAGCGATGTATCAGGCAAAGAGCATTTCAAATCGGTTGTACCTGAAGGGGCCATTTTACACGTTGCGAATGGAGGAAGGTACGAAAATCTCAGATCATCTGAGTGTTCTCAATGGCATTGTCTCTGAGCTGGAAGTGATTGGTGTGAAGATAGAAGATGAGGATAAGACACTAAAACTTATCTTGTCACTTCCTCCTTCTTATGAACATATGAAGCCCATCTTGATGTATGGAAAAGAGTCTTTAAATTTTGCATAAGCTACTAGTAAAGTTCTATTAGATGAAAGAAGGCTGAAACTTGATGAACGTACTTCACAAGAGGATTCAACACTGGTAGTTGGAAATTGGAAGAAGAAGAGAAACTTTGTGCAAAAGAGAAGTTGTTGGGAATGTGGACGACCTGGTCACATGAGAAACAATTGTCGTAACAGGGCAAGTTCATCAAAGGGTTCTAGTTTGGATGCTGACGTGGTCTCTCTCGTCTGAGGATCTGGTGATGCCCTCTGAAGAAAGAAAGAAATCTTCCTCATGGTATGTTCGATTTGCCATGGTAGAGGATATGATGTCCGCGGTTCTACAAGTTTGCACACGGGCATTGACTTGAAGGTTATGCAAAGTGTGTGGTGGAAGTTATGTCGATGGGCTGAAGAACTTCCAGGTAAGCCAAAGTAGGTGGAAGTTGCACCATAAATTTCAGCAAGGTGTATCGACATGTGACGAAAAAGAAAAATCTTGGAATGTGAGATTTCAAGTGTTATTCTAATTTTTATGGTGGAGTATGTTATAATTCTCACGGTTGAGAATTATGGTTGTCAGAGAAGACAATGTTGCAGCAGAAGATGTGGATTCTTCAAATATCTTGCCAAGGTGAAATTTGTTAGGATTTTGGAAAAATATTAGGAAGAATATTTTCTACATTGGAAAGATTCAAGGAATCAGAAAGGTTCAAGGAATAGGAAAGGTTCAAAGAATAGGAAAGGTTCAAGGAATCGGAAAGGTTCAAGGAATCGGAAAGCTAAAAGAAAGTGGTGTGCTCCAAGCACTATAAATAGAGCAACTGGCTTTGGTTTCAAAGCATCCCAGTCGGAAGCACTTTAAGTTTTGTGTACTGACTCTAGTTAAAATTCCTTTTGCATTCTCTTGTGGAGAGTTGGACAAAGGGTGAGAGTAGTATAAATTTTGAAGAGAATGTTTATATGAGTGGGGTCAGGAGAGATAATTCTATGTGATTGTAATAATTTGTCATATAGTGGAAGTTTCTTCTGTCCGTGGTTGTTTTCTCCAATTTGGAGTTTTTCCACTTAAATTCTTGGTGTTATCTATTTTGTTATTTCCTTTTAAATTTCTCAGTATTTTTTCTGCTTATTCATGCTGTTATTAGGAAAGGTTTTTTTTCCAACATAGGGCTCTGTATTTAATGAGAATGCACTATAGAAACTCGATTAAACCCTAACCCCTATGATGTTCATTCTGTATTTTTGTTGTTTCCTTAATAAAATCGTGCCCCTTCCCTACCTATGGACTAGTCAACAGAATGTTAATGAACCACATAAATTTTTGTGTTATTCCTCTTTTTCGTTGTTCTTATTTTTTATTGATCGTTAATTGTCGTTTTCATAACAAAAAACATCATTAGTGACATGATTCAACGCTTTTGAAAGAGGATACCACGATTCCCATCATTCAAACCATGTTGCAGCATACAACACATTAGCAAAGGCTTGACTATTATTTTGATTATTACAAGCGGTCCTTGAGCATTCTAACCATGTAATTCTTTTTTTTCTTTTTAATACAAATCAGAAGAAAGAGGACCAACAAACCCTACATATAAAGCACAACTGCTCTAAAATAATATGAGAGTCAAATATCAATTTTCGAACTCGAACTCGTGACTGTAAAATTAAAATTGATTAACACCAAATAAGATAATGAATTGCACTACCCACCCATTCTTACCTTGTACTTAAAGTTTTGTGGAACGTAAGTTCTTACTAGTAAAGAGAAATGATAACGTTATCATTTATTATTTTATAGAGCGTTAAATGATTAGTAGTAGCAAAAGTCTACAAGATAGAGATAAACTTGGACGTGTAGGATGAAATTTAATGTGGTATTGGAAGAGTTTATAATGAGTTTGTAACGTCTTTGCAATCTAACCTTCTTTAAAAATAAATTAAAAAAAAAAAGATTCAACAACAATTGGGGGAATTCAAATATGTAACCATAGCTCCAATTGGTTTACCTCTTTTTTTAAATGCTTGATATATAGATGTCTACTAGTTGAGTTGAGTATATGATATCAACTTGTTGCATTTTAAACTTTCCTCCAATTGGTATCTCAAGTCTCACTAACAAATTCATTTATTTTGACAGAAGGAAAGATAAGTGGAGGAGTAAACCTGCAAGGAATTCAATACAACACAACCTTATTAATGAGTTACTAGCCAAAGGTCAATAATTTAAAGAAAATTTGAATTTAATTCTTATAATTTTTTTTCCTTGGTATACTAGAGATTTTTTTGTGAGTACAAGAATATTTAAGATGGAAGAATTCAACGTGTAAAATTTCTTAATTATTAGGTTGCACATAATATGATTTTATTCTAATTATAGTATAATAGAGTTAAGAGATTAGTACCACAAAAAATTTTCTTTTTTGATAAAAAGAACCACAAATGTTTTTTTTTTTTTTAAATAAGATAACCATATCTATCTCTAGTTCAGTCAAGAACCACAAATTTATTAATCATTAACACATTTAAAATAGAGCTCATTTTAGCAGTTCCTACAATTCTTTCCTATAATTTTAAAACATTAGAATTTTGTACATATTATATATTTGGAAATTGTTTTTTTTTTAAATTGCATTTATCAAACTATAAAGAAGACACTCAACTCTAGTATTTTTTCTAAATCGTATGATTATATATATATATATATATATATATATATGAGGGTTGAAATTACTTTTTACAAACCTCAATTATTCATGAATCAAATCGATTAACATAAATATTTAAAAGTGACTAGTGGCTAAGATTATGGAAAATAAATAATTAAACTTAATTTAATAACCTTTTGCTTGGAAACAAAACAATCAAATGCTAGGGAAAAACAAGTTACAGACCGTTTCCATTTTTTAGTTGAGAACAAAATTATTGTCGAGGGATAATTGTATTTAAAAGTTGTTAGTAACAAGTTTATTTATAATGTACATTCTGTTATTTGGATTTATTGTATGGTACATGAATGAATTCTTTAATGCTTAAACAAGTAATAAATATATAAAAAAAAATATAAAGCGAATTCACTTGCAAACTGACTAATTCATACCTTTATCGCACTTGGCCCTCTCGAAGTGTTACATTTGTACATATTGTCGTGATCTCATCCAGAACGCACCAGTCGGTGTACTCATTGTATGCAAACTCATTGAAAATCCTTTAAACGTCTCTGCCTTCAGTTATCGGTATACCCTTCACTCCGTCAGCCCCATGTTTGTAAAGAAAAACATTTGACACTCTTGACTTCGGTCCAATTCTAGATATGCAGTGGTGGTGGATAAAAGTTGGATATTGTTTACACGTGGACAATATCAACACATATTGTTCTAGGATCTGAATATATACATTCATGTCATCCAAAACTTCGTTAAAAGCAATTATAATAAGCGTTGTTCCATTGACAAATAAAACGATGAAAATCAAGCAAAGACATCGAGCTTTAATGCAAAACCGCAATTAACTAAGTGTATTATGAATGCATTAAAAGGGATGATTTAAAAGAGTGTGCTCAAATTTGCTTCAAAGAGTTTGGAGATAGAGTAAAGCATTGGATTTCATTAAACGAGCCATGGTCTTATAGCATTGCTGGATATGGACGAGGTGTGTTCGCTCCAAATCGATGCTCTTCATGGTGGAGATGCTGCTACTGAGCCATATCTTGTAACTTATTATCAAATTTTGGCCCATCCTGCTGAAGTCGAGCTTTATCAACACAAATATCAGGTCTTTTATATATCTTCTTATTTCTATATATTAATCAATTGCCTTTTTATTCTTGAAGTAAACGTGAAAGGCAATTTCAATTACTCATGTTTATAAGTTTTAGATATTGTTCATTAGTTGCAGTTTTGACACAAATCATGGGTTGTTTATTGATACGATAGTTGTGATGGTTTCGTTGGATATACTCACCTTCTTATGTTTATCCCATATTAAAAGTTGAGTAGTTACAATTTAATTCTCATCGTTTGATAAAATTATTTTATAATTAGTTTTTATCCTTTATAACTGGTGATAAATTAAATGTGGTAGTTAGCTCTATATTTATGCGTAGATGAGGTGGTTTGATTTTTTTTTATTGGAAATTCACAATTAAATGGAGGTTTTTGGAAATTATAGTTAGAATCCCATATTATAAGAAAAGTTGATTACTTCTATCATCGCCAATTGATTTAAAAATAAATGTTAACTATTTAATAACTCACAATACATTGTTAGCAAAATCCAAAACATCATATTTTTATACATGAAAATAGTTAACTTTCACGTGCTTTGGTTCGTTAATGATTAATAGCAACTGAGACTAAAAATCAACTCAACTATAAGGATTAACTTCTAATTATCATTCAAGGGAAGGTAAGGCATATCAATTAATATTGTAAGAACTATTATTAGACCTTTTCCGTGTTGGAGACGAGTTGTTTTCTTATGCTGCGTTGGAATTATTTATTATTATTTATATTTATTTGCAGAAATCACAAAAGGGATTGATTGGAATAACACTGCTGTCCAATTGGTTTGTTCCAATTTCAAATGCAAGAAAACAACTTAATGCTGCAAATAGAGCTCTTGATTTCAAGTTTGGCTGGTAAGTACTATTCTTTCTTATTTTCGTTTTTGTAATTTTATTCTATTCTCCAAGAAATTAAAAGTTTTTTTTTTCATCCTTTAAAACTCATAAAAACACTAAACTAACACTAGAAGAAATTCCATAATAGATGGCGGGCACAAGCCCGCCATCAATGCCCCTATCATCGTAAGTGTTTGGTGGCGGGAAAGGAAAAGATGGCGGGCATACCTGTCACCAATAACAAACCATACAAAAGAGGGCCTGGCCCGCCATTAATATTGTTCAAAGGTGGCCATTTTTGCCTGCCATTAATGGTGTTTTATGGCGGGGTTTTATGCCAGCCACCTATAATTTTTTTTTAAACCCCCAACAACAGGGGTCTCGAGTTGTTATTAAAAAAATGCTCAATCATCACGATTTTGATGGTCAATCATCCATCGGTTGTGCCCGCCATTAAAAGAAATTATATTTATAAAAAAAAAAGAAAAGAGAAATACGAAGCTCGCCATTAAAAGACAATATAACTATAATTTAAAAATGACATATATTGTGCCCGCCATTAAAAGTTATTATACTTTATATAAAAAAAAAGCAATATAGATGCAGTCAATTCTAAACTTTCTAATAATTATCCAATCCCCTATTAAACTCTAGTTTTTAACAAATATCAATCACCCACACATACTAACTTATATAGAATTCTAACTTCTAAACATATGCATGTGTTCTTCACACAATAATAGATATGCACACAAAATTTTGGCAGCATGACGGGGCAATAATGCGATCCCAAAAAATTTCACCTGTTATATAACAAAACTCCACCTGTATATGAACATAATGAAAAATCCAGTACACAACAAATGGGACACTATCCCTCCAGAATCTATTAATATGCATCTAGCTATTCAATTAACATTTAAACTACAACTAATTCATTCCTGCATACATAAACACTAATTTTGTATCATATGTCGACCTATGTACTCTGCCCATTCTACTCGTACCTCATCAATATCAGTTTGAGTGAATGTGTTTGGGCTAGTCTTGAACTAAAAAGTATTAAGACATAAATAAAAACATCAAATTAGTATATGTTATATATGATGATATTTTAACATGTAAATAAAACTTACAAGTCTCAATACGTGTGTGGATGTATTGTATATCATCTTCCGTATGAATATTTGGATATAGAATCCACATACTATTGATCCAATTTGTTGAGGGCACTAGGGAAAAAGGATAGTTACATATACTTAGTAAACGATAATTGATCAACATCATAAAAAAAGGCTATAAACAAACGAATTTGATTTAACTTTACTTTCACCCATTTCCAATATAATTGTTTGGACCTCGACTGGTGTCTTTCATGCCAAACTCGGTAGGCACTATATTAATAATTCTAAACATTAGCTTGATTAAATATAAATTCAAAGTCCAAAAGTTTTCTATTTAGAAACTTAAGAAGTTATGATTTGGTATAAACTCTCATGGACCGGATTTTGGCCTAACGATTATGTTCATCTTGAAGCCATTTTTTATTTTTTGACTTAGTAGGATTCACTTTAGACAACATTTTCATGTGTTGATCTATATATGGAAGAACTTCATCTACATTATGAAGTATATACATATGTGCTTGATCAATCATATCCTTAGTTGGTGTTTTGTAATTGGAGGCAGATAATGGTCGATCGATATTTGAATCTATCATTTTTTTCGATGATCGCAAACCTACTGATTCAACTCCTTGCAAAAATTTAGAACTAAACTCTATCGACTCTTCCAATATGTAATTTTCTCCAATGCATTCCTCTTGACGATTTCTATTTCGAACATAACCTTTCAAAACTTTCATATATCTTTCAAATGGAAACATCCATCTCAAATAAACTAGTCCATAAAATTCAATCTCTCTTACAAAATGCACCACAAGGTGAACCATACTTGTGAAAAAGGCTGGTGGAAAGTACTTTTCTAATAGGCATAAAGTGATCACTACATCATCCTGCAATCCCTTCAACTTAGAAGAATCGATCGACTTACTACATATAGCTTTGAAGAAGAAACATAGCCGAATAATAGCATATCTAACGTGTTTAGGAAAAACACCCCGAATTGCTACAGGTAGCAATTGTTGCATCAAAACGTGATGATCATGCGATTTAAGCCCGTAAAGTTTCAAATCAGTAAGCGAAACTAATTTACTTATGTTGGATGAATAACCTTCAAGCACTTTAAGTTCAGATAAGCTTTTACACACACTCATCTTCTCTTTTCTCGATAGTGTGTAACATACTGGAGGCAGGAATGTCTTTCTATCTCCATTCTTAATTGGGGCTAACTCAGGTCTTAATTTAGACAAGTCTTCGCGAGTTTTTATTCCATCTTTTGTTTTGCCAGGAATATCAAGTAGGGTTCCGATAATATTCGAACACACGTTTTTCTCAATGTGCATGACATCTAAACAATGTCGCACGTGAAATTTTTTCCAATACTCCAATTCGAAAAAGATCGATTTCTTCTTCCAATAAGATTTTGTAGGTTGTTGTCCTTTTCCATACGTAAATTGAAGACTATTCAATTGTGCAAGAATCTCTTCACCACTTAGAGGTTCAATTGTGCATGACATCTATGTCATTTTTAGGTTGTTTGGGTCCTGAGATTAATGAATTTAACATTAAGCATTTACGCTTCATGCACAACCATGAAGGTAACTAGCCAACAACTATATCTAGTACTTTGGTCACCATGTGGATTGACTCCATCTGTTGATAGGGCTAGGCGAAGGTTTCTCATTTCTCCACTAAAATCAGACCACCTTTCATCTATTTCTTTCCATGAAATTGTGTCGGCTGGATGTCGTATGCACCCATCTCGCTGGCGGTCGATAGCATGCCATGTCAACAATCTCGCAGTTTCTTTACTTCGAAACATTCGTTCAAATCTTGGAATAGGAGAGAAATACCACATGACTTTTGCTGGAATATTTTTCACTCCTTCTTTCTTATTCTTCTTAACCTTCCATCTTGATGTTCCACAGGTAGGACATAGTTCTGCATCGACAAGTTCTTTTCGATACAAACAACAATCAATGATGCATGCGTGGATCTTTTCATACTTCATTCCTAAGGTACTTAAAATCCTTTAAGCATAATAGGCGGATATCAAAATTTCATTAGAACTAGGCAACAAAATACTCAATAATTCTAACAGCTCTGAGAAACTTTTATCGGTCCATCCATACTTTGCTTTCAAATTATAAAGTTTAATCAGTGCTGATATCTTCGTAAAATCTTTACAGTTACTGGGTATAATGGTTTCTTGGCATCCTTTAATGCTTCCTCAAATATAGGTGATGTGTCGTTAAAATATTGATGTGCAGCCTCAAACATCCCTATTGGGTCATCCACATCTTCATCTACAACATCATCTATTGGAACATTTTCCATGTTTCTTATCCTCGATACTGACTCTCCATGCCAAATCCATATGTTATAACTTTGATCGATACCATTACAAAATAAACGGTCTCTTATGACATTCACGTCTTGGTATTTGGCATTCACATATTTCAAACATGGACAACAAACAACATTTGACCCTTTTGAATGTCGTATTGCATTATTTATAAATATCTCAACTCCCAAACTGTATTGTGGTGACATCCGATCCTTACAGATCCATGACTTATCCATAGCCATGTTAGGAATCAAGTGAACTAGAGAAACTTAACCTACAATTGTTTTAAAATAAAGTAGAATCGAGTCACATATCTACTTCTAACTCAACTTAAATCAAACAAAGAATTTTAGCTATTTCAATTCACTAAACAATACAATTATTTCAACAAAGTTAAGTCTCATACATATGGAAAGTCTACCATACATGAATCAAGCTAATAATATAAGAAATTCACAAAAACAAGAAATGCACAAATTTTCAACAAAGTTAAGTTTGATGGCTATTATTTACACAAAAACCACAAATGCACAAGTTATGAAATGCCAAATTTAAACTTCTAAATGTAACTTTGAAACACATACCTAAAGAAACAAAAATAGACATTCAAGAAAATGGTTTACATTTCTCACAAAATGCCCAAATTTGAAACAAGTTATTAAATTTTGAACTTCTAAAAGCAACTTTGAAACACATATCTAAAGAAACAAAAAAAAGACATTCAAGAAAATAGTTTATATTTCTCACCAAATGCCCAAATTTGAAACAAGTTATGATATGCCAAATTTAAACTTCTAAAAGCCACTTTGAAACACATACCTAAAGAAACAAAAAAAGACATTCAAGGTTTATATTTCTCACAAAATGCCCAAATTTGAAACAAGTTATGAAGAATTTAAACTTCTAAAATCAACTTTGAAATAAGCTATGGAAAGGAAAAGATGGAGAAGAAAAAGATGGAGAAGATGAAGGAGAATAAAGATGAGGAAATAAGCTAGGGCACATATAACACACAGAGGGTCAAGAGAAAAAGAAAAAGAAATAAGCTATTTTGAGTTTTTTTTTTCCAATTTCTAATCGAGCGCTTCCCGCTTCTTTTTCTTCTTTTCTTTTTTTTTTTGCCATGTTTTCTTTGCTTTTAAAATAAAAAACTATACTAAAATATTATAAAAATATTAATGATTCTATTAAAGTGTCATAAAACGCGCTTTATCAAATATTTTTGACACTTTTTAAATTACTAATAAAAACTTGTTTGGGCAAAAGTATCATCTAATGCCATTTTTGTAGTAGTGTAACACATACCTAAAGAAACCAAAAAAGACATTCAAGAAAATGGTTTACATTTCTCACAAAATGCCCAAATTTGAAGCATATATGTAAGAATACAACATGAATTGTTAAGAAATGAGCTAAAAACAAGTAAAAACAAGTTAGGGGAGAAAGAAATTACCAACGAGAAATGAGAACAAAATGGCGACGGCGGTGAGAGTTTGTTGAAGAAAGCGACGGTGCGGTGATGGTTCGTGGAAGAAAGCAGCGGCGGCGGTGAGGGTTCGTGGAAGAAAGCAGCAGCGGCAGAGGAGGTTTGTCGGAGAAACGGCGGCGGCAGAGTTATTTTTGGTCAAATATGAGAGAAAAAAAGGAAGGAGGCGCGGAGAGAAAGGGTTTGGTTGAAAGAGAAAAGGAGGAAGAAGAGAAGAAAGAGAAAAAAAAAGGTTTTGTGCCCGCCACCAATAATCAAAGATGGCGGGCCTGGCCCGCCACCAATAAACAAAGAAGGCGGGCCTGGCCTGCCACCAATAAGCAAGGATGGCGGGCCTGGCCCGCCCGCCATCAATCATCCGTGTTTTTCATTTTCCCTTCTATTTTGGCCCGCCATTGATAATGGAATTTCTACTAGTGTAAAAAATCCAAGAATTCATGATTTAAAAGACAATACAGGAATATGATCAATTTAATTAATAACTAAGAAGAGGAAATAATAATTAATTAAAAGGAATAGAATGGTGAATTATTGTACGATCTAGTACTCAAGAAGTTATTACTTCGAATTAAAAAAAAGGAGAAATAATATTACAATGTTTGCACGTGGTCACCTTTCAATTAAAAAGTTTAACTGGTAAGTTAGGGTGAAGTTAGTTTATATCAATATTTTGACATAGGTTAACAAATTTTCAAAACATCTTAAGAACATTATAGAATTTTTAGGGAAACTACATTAAGAATATATACTTGAAGAACTAATATCGACAACAACTCAGATTTGTTTTCCCACAACATATAGAGATTGAAATTTAAAATTGTTAACAAAATGAAGGTTCATGAATCCATTGACATTTGGAGATTATCCAAAGAGCATGAAATCTCTCGTTGGAAAGAGACTACCAAAGTTCACTGAAAAGCAGACTGAGTTGGTGAAAGGGTCATTTGATTTTCTTGGATACAACTACTACACTTCCAACTATGCGGAATATACGCCGCCTCCCAAAGCTAACCGCACCGCTTACTTCTCCGACGCCTGTGCCAAACTCTGAATCGAGCGCAATCGTGTTTCTATCGGTCCGATCGCAGCTTCCTCTTGGCTTGCAGTTTACCCTATAGGCATTCATGATATGCTTATGCACATAAAAGCAAAGTACAATGATCCTCTCATCTATATCACCGAGAATGGTACGTTATATGAAGCTTTTGTAGTTTTGTTTTAAAGAATTCCACTTAAATTTCTTCATGTGCATAAAAAAAGATTATCTATCTTGAATGAAAGATTATAGAATCTCTTTTAAACTAGCTCATCTATTTTTCTACTCTAAAGCGAATCAACACTTTTCCATCTCTTAATTTTTTCTATCTGTGAATGGGTGAATTAACTTACTCTTACTTCAACTATTCCAAAACAATTATGGTATTATATTTGATTGTGAAACAAATTTATAGGTAATTAATTTTTAAGTATGATCCAACGAATTGATCAACTTATAGCCAATAGGTTCTCATGGCTTATATATAGGCATTAAACCCTAAACTTTAAACTTTTTGCTATTTTCTAAGATCCTGATGATGATGTTGATAAATGTCTCTTGAATGAGTTATCTTTAGTATAATTTAAGCTCTTTGAGTTTATTCTAATTAAGGTTATAGAAGAGCGTACTATGTAAACTCTTTTAAAATTCTTATCACCTCTTTTATATTTTGTATTTTGTACGTTTCTCAATATGAAACAATTTCTTTCTCTACCTATAGAATAATTGAACCGTTAATGAACTACATAAATTTGAGTTAATTTTTTCTTTTCTTTTTGATTCGGGTATTTGTTTCTGTCATAAAATCCAATAAAATGATTGTTGTTTCTGATAGGAGTTGATGAATTCAACAATGCTACTCTGCCTCTAAAAGAAGCACTTGTGGACAACTTTAGAATCGATTACTATAAAGCTCATCTCTATTTCGTACAACAAGCAATTGAGTAAGCCTTTCAAACACATCTTTTTCTTAGTTTTTATCTTCTTTACTCTCCCTAACAAATAATATAAATATATGTTGCAAATTTTTGAAGGGATGGAGTGAGTGAGAGGATATTTTGCTTGATCGTTGTTGGATAACTTTGAATGGTCAAATGGATACAAGGTTAGATTTGGCATCAACTTTGTTGATTATAGAGATGGAATGAAAAGATACCCTAAAAACTCAGCTCATTGGTTCAAGAGTTTCCTCAAACACTAGAATTGGTGATCAATAAGGCACTCTTTCAGCATAGAAGGTAAACCATAAATGGCTGAGAGAGATTTCTAATTCACATGTGATGTTCAAACCCTTCAATGGAAGAATATAGGGTACAATGTGATCCTTTTCAACTATTGTAATCCAATAATCTTTAAACATGTACTACTTATTTATGATATCGGATGGAATATCTATAAAAATCTCCTAGATGGAAAGATATATCGAGGCACTCAATATACCTTTTGAATTATTATCTAAAGTTTTTTTAAGAAAAAACAAAAACAAGTTTTTAAGGTTCGTTCAATAATCATTTAGATCCTATGTGATAACCATGTTATTTTTGTTTTTTGTTTTTGAAATTTAAGTCTACCAACAACTATCTTATCATATATTTTTTCTTATTTGAATATTTACATCTTACCCATATTTTTAGAAACCAACTAAAAGTTTGGAAACAAAAAAAAAGTAGCTTCCAAAAGTTTATTTTTGTTTTTAAAATTTGGTTAGTATTCACATATTTCTTAAGGAAAGATTGATACATTGTATGAAAGATGAAATAGATTATAGGAAATTTAAATAAAAAGAAGTTTAATTTTTTAAAAAAACAACCAAATGATTATCAAACGTGAACTTAATTTTTTGTTTTTGAAATTTAAACTTTTTTTTTTAAGTAAGCTTATTTTTACTTTAAATTGCCTATAATGTTTTCTATATTTTCTTAAAAAAGTAGGGCATACTAACAAAATTTCAAAAATTAAAACAAGTTTTTGGATTTTTTTTTTAAATTTTTAATTTTGGTTTGATTTTTAAAAATTAGGAAAGATGTAAATATTCAAGTAAGACAAATATATGGTGAAATAATTGTTGTATGTTTAAATCTCAAAAACCAAAAACTAAAAATAACATTGCTACGAGACCACTAGCAAGTAGAACTAAGCTCCTAAGTGAACTTAGGCCCCTTAAACTGCAACCAATTCAGCTTAGAATCAAGTTAAATTAAAGTAGCCTAATTATCCTTGAATAAGATGATAGTGTTTCTGTAACGACCCGACCCGAATGGGGTTCTAAAATAGGTCGTTACCTCAATGCATGCATACAAATCTACAGAAAATTTGCAAGATGGTGTTCGGATTCTAAGTAAAAACTAAAACATAAAACATCCATTTAAAAATCAACATCAATTCCTGGAACCTGTCCCTGTTTCCAAGCACCTGTTCCAAGACAAATACATTTACTAAACTTACTCTGATCAGAGATTTATTTAAAACATACAAACTTTACAATAGTTACAACAATGCTAGAATCCGAAAATACATTCAGAAAACACCCTAGGGCTCCGTGCCCAACTACATGCATTCAGAGAACATTTAAATCATAAACATAAAACTCAGAGTTGATCAACGGGTTTTCCATGATCACAGCTCTTCCTCCAGCCATCCTGTCTCGCACCATAGCTACCTGTAGAAAAACCACAAAAATAAGGGTGAGTAACGAATTACTCAGTAAGAATCCCCAACCGGGGTACAATACGATATAATCAGTCATCTAGTACCAAAGAATGCAAGCAAACAGCTACCAACACAGATCATAGCTCAACGAGCTTACAAAGAAAGATCTGGAGTCATCGGAAGTCTCCTACTTCCGGCCTAAGGATTGGATACACTGACCAATCCTGGGACATCACCGAGGTATCTGTCACTCGGGGGGAATACACTGATCCCTATAATGTCCTCAAGGGCCTCCTTGCCCTTGCACTAATCTGGACTTACGGGAGAGTACCCGAAGTCTGGCTCTAACGGAAGGAATGGTGTACTCACGACATTAGCCCGGGAGCTCTCGAGCCGCGCAACTAACGCGTGTGCGCGCGCACACCGCATGCTTTTTTGGCCCGGCGTAAATGCGGGGGCCTAAGGGCAAACTACGCTGGCCAGGTACGCATGCCTAAGACCCCGAAGCGGTGTCACTGATCACAGTAGCGCGAGGCCCTCGGCGCTCATCTGTGCATCATGATCCACCGACCTAAAGCTAACAACCGGCCGGGGCAGGCATACACCGATGGTAGGGTTCGGCTCTAGCAGGCTACAAACTAGGCTTATGCCGAAGTGGGTAGCTAAATCCACAACCGGCGGGTCGGGGGGGGGGGGGGAAGCAAGATACGTTATGCTGCGCACACTTTACTCCCGACCTGAGCTAAATCCACCTTGGCGACTGTGGGGAAGCAAGATACGTTATCTTTGCGCACACTTTACTCCCGATCAGTGGGGACAAAGTACGTTATGTCCGCTCAGCCTCTGGATGATGACAAACCCTACAACTCTATCTAAGAGTACAAAGTAAAATCAATGATTCCTGGCTAGCAAACAATGACCGACATCAAACACATTTACCTAGCATGATACTACGAGCTTAAGCAGGAATCATAAGCATGCTGGCAGAACAAACCTAGCATGGCACTAACATGTAAAATCAGGCAAACATGCTAGCAAGAAATCAATCAAATTGCTCTATCTCTAACATGCTCATAACAGTCAGCAAACATACATGGCATATCTTGAAAAATATCGTAGGGCCCACACAACTCCAGTAAGAAATCCTTACCTGGTCGGAAGGCAACAACACACAATAAAATTAACTGCGATCGAACCCGAGCAACCTATAGCGAGCCAAACAAACACATCAATAATCATAAAATAGGCCTAAATACAATAAAATTACAGGGCACGGCTCGGGAGCAACTCACGAGGTGCGGCTGACACGCGAACGAGCCATTTGCCGGCGGCGAGGCAAAAGAAGGCCTGGTCCGGGCTGCCAATGGGCCATGAGGGGCTCATTGGCGCTGCTCCATACTTATCCAAATTTTATCCAAACTTAAAAATCCTTAAAATCCCATTTCCCGGCTTTCTCCTTCGAGACCCGACAAAAGAAACCTTTTCCAATAAACAAACTCACTTAAATCCAACTCCCAAATCAACACTGAGGGTCGGGGCTCGAATCCCAAAAGAAACACCCAAACAACCATCACTTTGCCAAAACCCAAAACACAACCGAGCATCCAACCGACTAGCCCAGACATCTCGGGACTCGCAGCCAACAACAAACAAGCCTCGACAAAGGCAGGAGCTACCTCGAAGCCTTGAAAACCACAAATCCTGCCCGGGGAACCAAAAGACCAAAATACCCCTAAGGGTCCCCACGGCTCTAAGACCCAACCAAACAACTGAATCTTGACCCGAAGGCACCTCGAAAACTGGAATAGGAAACTGGGTTGTTACAATACTCCCTCCTTTTAAGACTTTCGTCCTCGAAAGTCCTAAGACGAAACAGCTCCAGGAAAACTCCACTGATCCAGCCAACTGAACTTCTCGGCCAACAACACCAACCTTCTTCGAAAACCAAACCCTTTTGGGTTCTCAAAAACTCAAAGCCATAATGCCATCCAGACTGCCACAACTATCTCAACCAAGACTGGCATACGCTGAACTCCAAAGGGAATAGATGGCAAACCACGTCCTCAACTCGCCCCAACTCTAAAAGGTTGCTACTCTCAGCAAACTCGAGGACGGCCACAAACTCTGAAACTTTACATCACGCACTGGCAAAACTCCTCTGGGAGCTCACAAACAACATAACAAACAAACCTCAACCCTACAATAAATCAAGCAAACAATCTGAACCTCCTGTGTTCTAGAAAAACCAAACGGCCTACTCTTACTTCATAGAGGTCAGCGAACCTCAAACCTTGCCTACAACCTTAACGAGATCCAATCGAATCACCAACTGGCGACTGATCAAAAAGGCAAGGGGCACCATCCTGGTACACCCAACGGCTAACAACACTCACACCAGCTGAAACTTCAGCTACGACCACCTCTAAAAGACAAGGGCCACCACAGGCTCCACTCGGCCAAACCAACAAACTAGAACTCCTCATCGGCCGAACGCAAACTTACCAGCAACTGGCCAAAGAGAATATTTCCACGCAAGGAAACCACCAAAATTCCTCTCAAGGAATCTCGGGCTGCAAGGACTAAACCATCACGCAGCTCTCTACGGCACAACACTTTGAGGAAAACAGCTCAACGGCTTTACCAACCAAAGCCACGACACCTCTGTGCCAACTCACTCAAACGAGGCTCCGCTAACGCCAACTGCTAACGCACAACAACTAGGAGCAAAGTCCGAGAAGGGCTTGCTTAGCAGAACTCAACCCAACTTATAACGAGCAAGGCTCGCCTCGAAGCTACTACTCAACTCTTAAAATCCAACTGGCTACGCAAAGGACTTCTCCTTTTAGCTTAAGCCTAACTCATCTTCCAACCAGAAGCTCCACTCCCGAAACTTTACAAGGAAAACCGATGACGACAACCTCAAAGCTTACGGATCCTGAGCCACACGAATCCGCAAGACTACCTCGGAAGCTAACACTCGAGGCTGACATCCAGGGAACAACTCAACCACCACAGAGATTAGGGGGAAAGGGAAATCTTCAATCCCCAAAGAACCAACAACTTGCCAGAAACAACTCTTACTGGCTGGCCTCCGCCCTTGCGGGAACAAACAACTTGCTTGCTAACAACACAATGCAGGGGCTCTCACGCTGGGCTGACCACTGCGCTACTCTAATCAACTACACAACTCAAGAGCTAAGCTGACTCCTGCTAAACGGGAAACGATTTCCCAGCAAGCAAACTCTAAAGGGCAGCGAACATCACACACGCTCGCTGACTTGCTCAAACCCAAGGCAACAGCAACCAACTCTCTTGGAAGCAACACCCAAGGGAAATCTCAACCAATCGGATCATAAATCCGGAACTAACAGAACTTACACAACTGCTGAGGGAGGGGTTAACTCCCAAATCTTCCTGACTAGGAATAAGACCTCAGGGCAACGCCCTCCAGCTAGAACCGAACTAGCTCTAGAAACAACAAGAGGACCAAACCTTGGCCCAACACTCACAAGAGGCAAAACAACCCTTACTGCAGCCTCTAGAACCCCATCCAAGAGTCCGCTTAACTGGACAAACAACTGCTTCCAAGCAGCCAACAAACTTTTCCTTCAAGCTAGCACCTCTACCATCAACTCATGGCTACGGGAGAAATCTGGCAACTCCTAGAAGGAACGGCTCTTACAAGTAGACAACCGAAGGACAGAGAGCTCCACATACGCTCACTGTCTTGCTCCACTAGAGCAACAACATCTAATCTCACGGGGCAACAACAGGGGTCCATCTCAGACTGAACCTCCAAATGCCAAACGGGGTAACTCAACATCCTGGAAAAAGGAAAGCCACCAACAGGGCACGAACCACTAGCCCCACGAGCAAAACTAATCTCTAGCAGCTCCAAACCACACCTTGGTCAACACCAAGCATCAACTTGCCACCGCACCGGAACCAATCCGGACTCTACTCGAAACAAACACTAGCTTGCTAGCCTACCAAGACTGCTAGCAACTCACCCAAGGAACACTGCCTGGGTCTGACTGAGCTCGGGAGAGGCTCTCCACAACCTAGGGTTCTTCGGCAACCCTCGACACACACTGTCGACAAACGAGCTAACAACCAACTGCCTGAACAGGCACAACACTCTCCAGCATCTCACCATGCTGGCCAACTCCAACTCCTTGGGAACCAAGAGGACCCGAAACGCTACCGAATGCATCGTCCTCCTACTCAAACATCAGCCATAACAGAGCTTCTACCCAAGGAAAGGATCCAAACAACTCTCTTAGCCAAGGCGATCAGAAACTGCGCAGCTTTGCTACCACCGCACTTGTTTAGTTTCCAACTGAACTCCAACCGATGGAACACTAAAAGTTCCATCTCCACACGATGCTCAAAGCTGAGGCAACCTTGCTTTACAAAAGCATAACCATGCCAAACTGAATCTTACTTTATACCAAGCCTCTACCAAGGGTGCTTACCCATAAGGCATCCAAAACCTCTCGCAAGGCATCAACTCATCTCGCCTCATAGGCATCCAACTCGCCTCATAGGCATCCAGCTCATCTCATGAGCATCCAACTCAGGGTCCCTCTGCTGGACCAAACTCGCATCTACGATGCTCAACTCTCCTCAGATTAAGGTACTCGAAGGTAGTTGACCGCACTACCAACCACAAGGAATCTCTTGGCCTTAACACTAGCGCGAGACTCACGCGCACCAACACTTACCAACCGCAAATCTGCTGACTTACTCAACCTTCAGAAACACTGGGAAGAGGCTCCGGCTCCTCTCGAGCATCCTTTCGCTTGTAGTCCATCGACTACCACTAAACTAGCCCTCTGGCACGACCTAAACAGGTGCAACTGCCATAAACGGATCCAAGGCTAAAGGAGTGCGCTGAACTCCGGACGGCATTGAACCATCTTCTATGATCATGCCAAACTAAGCCTGAATCAGACTTAGTGCCAAAGTGGCACACCAACCAATGCACCTCAAGTGCTACTACTACCAAATCCACATCTTACTATAGATGGGGCCAGCAAGGTCACTACCTCAAGTGACAACAACTCTGGCTAGGCATACGAGGGCTCAACTCAAACAACCATGCCTATGGCATCTCATCAAACCGAAGGCTCACAACCTACTCTTGCATCTCCACATGATGCTCAACAAAGCTCTAGCCGGCTCTCTCAACATGTAGCAGCTAGCTCCACTCTAGGAGCTTACCAAGGAAGAGTGTTCAACTCTACCAAACATCTGAGAAAACTGGGCTGTTAAACAACAACAGGCTTGCAAGGGGGCAAAGATGTCTCTACATCTGCCTCAAGCCACTAACACGGCAACTTGCCAATCAATCGGGCAACTGGTGGAGACTCTGCTAGACCACCTCTCTCAAGGGACTTCCACCACCAACTGCTGTACCAAACAGCACAGGAACGGCACACCTCGGCCTCTGAACAGCAATGCATCCCAACACACGGATGCTAAACTCAAACCTGGCCAACCGCTTTACTACTAGCAGCAGGACTTTCTAAAACATCGAGCTCTACAGGCATCCACTTGCCAAACTGGGCGGCTCCATCATCACCGACAATCTCATCTGAATAAACCTGCTGATCATGCCCTCTCGGGAACCTCCGGGGCTACAAGAGCTACTGGGGGGAATGCTGAAACAAACTCTGTCAGCTGGGCTATCTGTGCTCGGGACTCCTCACTACGCGCTACAAACTGCGCCTGGGTCTCCGCTCTCTGATAGCTAAAGACCTGCCATCAAATCTCTCATGGCTGGAGCACACTCTACTCAAGGAGTCTCACTCTGAGGCGTGCTAGCCTCTACCCCCTCCTCTAGGCAACTCAACTGCCAGGGCCAACTCTGGCCAACGGGCCTAACAACCCTGGACGCGCCTCAACATCAACATGATCAGTCCCAACTCCTCGGTCGGACATGCCAAGCGTCCTGCTCCTCTGAGTGCGATCAACATACTGGCGATCTGCACAAAGCACCTCCACCCTCTCACTAGGGGAAATGCAGCAACTGGGCCACAAATGGCCTACGGGAGTCTAAGCTCTACCTCCCTCGAGGACGACGTCCAAGGGGCATCCGAATCTATCTGGATACCTCAACAAGCTGCTACATAATGCTCGCACTGCGGAAAGTTGGCATGATGGCTCTCTAAGCCCAAACCAACAACGAGTCAGAACCTGCTCGTCTCCGCTCCACAACTCTACACCAGGAAAACACTAGATGAAAAGTATTGTAAATTCTTACCCCTTTCTTTAAAATAGTAAACTTAGGCGTACCTGATGACTGTCGGAGTGCTGATGATCATGGAAAAACGACCTACAACAAAGGTCAGTCTACAGAATCTATGATTCTGAGCTCTGATACCAACCTGTAACGACCCGACCCGAATGGGGTTCTAAAATAGGCCGTTACCTCAATGCATGCATACAAATCTACAGAAAATTTACAAGATGGTGTTCGGATTCTAAGTAAAAACTAAAACATAAAACATCCATTTAAAAATCAACATCAATTCCTGGAACCTGTCCCTGTTTCCAAGCACCTGTTCCAAGACAAATACATTTACTAAACTTACTCTGATCAGAGATTTATTTAAAACATACAAAGTTTACAATAGTTACAACAATGCTAGAATCCGGAAATACATTCAGAAAACACCCTAGGGCTCCGTGCCCAACTACATGCATTAAGAGAACATTTAAATCATAAACATAAAACTTAGAGTTGAACAACGGGTTTTCCATGATCACAGCTCCTCCTCCAGCCATCCTGTCTCGCACAATGGCTACCTGTGGAAAAAACCACAAAAATAAGGGTGAGTAACGAATTACTCAGTAAGAATCAACCAACCGGGGTACAATACGATATAATCAGTCATCTAGTACCAAAGCATGCAAGCAAACAGCTACCAACACAGATCATAGCTCAACGAGCTTACAAAGAAAGATCTAGAGTCATCCGAAGTCTCCAACTTCCGGCTTAAGGATTGGATACACTGACCAATCCTGGGACATCACCGAGGTATCTGTCACTCGGGGGGAATACACTGATCCTTAGAATGTCCTCAAGGGCCTCATTGCCCTTGCACTAATCTGGACTTACGGGAGAGTACCTGAAGTTTGGCTCTAACGGAAGGAATGGTGTACTCACGACATTAGCCCGGGGGAGCTCTCCGAACCTGCAACTAACGCGTGTGCGTGCACACTGCATGGTGCTGCAACCGACGTAAATGCGGGGGCCTAAGGGCAAACTACGCGGGCCAGGTACGCATGCCTAAGACTCGGAAGCGGTGTCACTGATCACAGTAGCGCGAGGCCCTCGGCGCTCATCTGTGCAGCATGATCCACCGACCTGAAGCTAAGAACCGGCCAGGGCAGGCTTACACCGATGGCAGGGTTCCGCTCTAGCAGGCTACAAACTAGGCTTATGCCGAAGTGGGTAGCTAAATCCACAACCGGCGGGTCGGGGGGGGGAAGCAAGATACGTTATGCTGCGCACACTTTACTCCCGACCTGAGCTAAATCCACCTTGGCGACCGGAGGGGGGAAGCAAGATACGTTATGCTGCGCACACTTTACTCCCGATCAGTGGGGACAAAGTACGTTATGTCCGCTCAGCCTCTGGATGATGACAAACCCTACAACTCTATCTAAGAGTACAGAGTAAAATCAATGATACCTGGCTAGCAAACAATGACCGACATCAAACACATTTACCTAGCATGATACTACGAACTTAAGAAGGAATCATAAGCATGCTGGCAGAACAAACCTAGGATGGCACTAACATGTAAAATCAGGCAAACATGCTAGCAAGAAATCAATCAAACTGCTCTATCTCTAACATGCTCATAACAGTCAGCAAACATACATGGCATATCATGAAAAATATCGCAGGGCCCACACAACTCCGGTAATAAATCCTTACCTGGTCGGAAGGCAACAACACACAATAAAATTAACTGCGATCGAACCCGAGCAACCTATAGCGAGCCAAACAAACACATCAATAATCATAAAATAGGCCTAAATACAATAAAATAACAGGGCTCGGCTCGGGAGCAACTCACGAGGCGCGGCTGACACGCGAACGAGCCAGCTGCACGGGCGAGGCAGCTAAAGGGGCTGGCTGGGCGCGCTGGGCCTGGGCCAGCCGCAGGGCTCGGCCCAGGCTGGCTGGGCGCGCGAGCGACGCGCGCGGGCGACTATTAGAGCGCGCACGCGCGCGGCGCTATCTCGGGTTGGGCGCGGCGGCGGCGCGCGCTCGGCATCGGGACAAAGATCGCGCGCGCGCGGCGACACGACGCCACGGGCTATAGGACGCGCGATTTGGCCGACACGGGCGCGGATGACACGGGCGACGCGAGGGCTGGGCGGCCTGGCACTATGCGGGGCGACTCGAGCGCGGACGGACACGGCCTGGGCGAGGGCTCGGGCGACACGAGCTGGGCGACGCGAGCAAGGGCTGTGCGACGCGAGTAGGGCGATGGCGCGCGCGGCGGCGACAGCACGACCTAGCGGGCGAGCTTGGGCTAGCTAGCTCGGCGAGCAGGCTGCTGGGCCGGGCTGCTCGGCTAGGTGGGGGGCTCGGGGAGAGAGAGAGAGAGAGAGAGAGAGAGAGAGAGAGAGAGAGAAAAGTGGATTTTGGGGAAAAAAAATAAAAGAAAATGGGAAATAAAAAGGAAAAATGGGGAAAATGGAAAAATTGGATTTTATCTCATTTTTCCATACTTATCCAAATTTTATCCAAACTTAAAAATCCTTAAAATCCCATTTCCCGACTTCCTCCTTTGAGACCCGACCGAAGCAACCTTTTCCAATAAACAAACTCACTTAAATCCAACTCCCAAATCAACACTGAGGGACGGGGCTCGAATCCCAAAAGAAACACCCAAACAACCATCACTTTGCCAAAGCCCAAAACACAACCGAGCATCCAACCGACTAGCCCAGATATCGCGGGACTCGCAGCCAACAACAAACAAGCCTCGACAAAGGCAGGAGCTACCTCGAAGCCCTGAAAACCACAAATCCTGCCCGGGGAGCCAAAAGACCAAAATACCCCTAAGGGTTACAAAGGCTCTAAGACCCAACCAAACAACCGAATCTTAACCCGAAGGCACCTCGAAAACTGGAATAGGAAACTGGGCTGTTACAGTTTCATATATACTAACCACAATGGCTCAATTCACAACTTCACGTTCTATATATGGTTTAGGATAATTTGATTAGGTAATGTTAAATAACATTAGAATATGCTAGATCATTCAACTTTATCTTATTGATCAAAGAAGGTTCTAGATCATACACATATATGTTCTAGATTGGTGGAGAGATTCTAGAACCCCATTTATCTAAGAATTGTGGAGAGAATTCTAGAACACCATTTGACTAAGATTGGTGAAGAGAATTCTAGAACATCATTGGTCTAAGAATGATGAAGAGAATTCTATAATACACTTTGTCTAAGATTGTTGAAGAAAAATCTAGATATGTTGTCAAAAAAATATATACTCATTCTTATCTAAAGTGAAGCGTGGCAAAATCATGGCCACATGATTTACTTGATCACCAAGGAAAAATGTGGACCATTGGATCATAATTGGAACCCAAGTTTATGAGTAGTATAAATAGGTGATGTCATTAGTTGGCAAACCATCTCAAAATCTCCCAAGACATCTCATATACAAGTGAGTGAGGGTGTGAGATAAAAATAGATAGAGTTTCTCCTTATAAAAGAGTTTGTTACTACTTTTTGTATGAGAGAAAGTTTGTAACTCCTATTTTTATAATGAAGTTCTTCTATCCTTTTCCGTGGTTTTTACCCTAATTTGTTTAAGAGTTTTCCACGTAAAATCACTGTGTCATTCTTTCTCTTCTTCCTCTTCGTTATTAATGTTATTTTCAATCTCCACTACTACAATTTTGACATTTTAGGACAGTTAGTCCAACTTAAAAATAAGAAAAAATTTAAAAATTGTAATGAAATCTCTAAAATCACGCGTTTTTATGGAAAACAAATATGATTTTTAAGTTATATTTAAACTTTTATGACAATTTTGTAATGACATTTTAATAATTGTCGTAGAATTTTAACTTACATCGATAATACTTTAATTTTATGACAACTTAAAAATTGTCATAGAAAATAAATATTCATGAATTTCAAATTTTTTTGAAAAATTTAGAAAAATTGGGTTCTTAATGTCCTAATTCCATTGCAATTTCCCTTCCCAGTTACGTTCTCTTCCCCAAATTTCTTCACCTTCGATTTCTTCCTTCTCCTTCATCGTTTCTTCTTTTAATCCCTTGACAAATTTTCGAATGTCTTGTGCTCGTCTTTCCATTCAAGTTCAAGGCAAGATCAAGCTGGGTTTCAATTTTCGGAAATCAAGAATCGAAGTTGTGGTTGGGCCGGTTGGCTCTATGCCCTTTGTTTGAGGAAGTCTTCAAACGCTCTGGTCGGTTGGCTCTAGATTTTGTTTCAATTTCAATTCTTTGATGGGGTTATGTCCAATGGCCGATGCAGTGTAGTCTATAAATCTTGCAACTATTTCTCTATTGAATCTTTTATCCTAAGTTCTCTTCCATCCCTGTATAAAGTGGTTAACCTCTACTTATCACACTTTTCTTGGCTACTGGTTTGGAAGGCTGTTTTTTGGATTGAAGTTCGTACCGAAAGAGAGTTTTGAGGGGTGTTGGTTTCTTCTTGGCCGATACAATGTGTTCTTGAATTTAGTTTCTTTTTAAACCTTCTTTGTTTAGAGACATTTGATTTTTTAATTGTCTTTGAATATTGGTATCGAGTTTGTTAGAAGCCACCATATTATAGCTTTTGAGTAGTTCATGGTGCTATTCTGCAGGTAATCACTTATCCTTAAGTGCAACAATAGTTCAAGATTTACATAAAAAAAGGGAAAAAAAATTTGTTGGGAAGGATTTCTTTTAATCAACCTGTACGACGAAAAACCCACCATTATATATTTTTGGTTCTATTTGGCTCCACATAATATATAAAAAAAACAAATTGGTGAGCACACGATAGCAAAAAGGAAAAATGGTCGATTTTGAGAAAACTTTAGACAATTTTTGTAGTCTTGTTTGTCAATTTTTTTTTCTTCTTGTCTTTAAGAACTAAAAGCTTTTAATTTAGTCAAATGAAAATACGTACCATGGTGGAATAATTTGAAGAACTTCATTTTTTTTAATCTTAATCGGACTTGAAGTTTTATGGAGCTCTTAACAAAACCTCCATATAAGATTTTGTGGAATTCACTACAAGTGTCGTATAGCTTATTCCCTTTTTTAGGATAACTTCTAAAACATTGTTCTAACTCATTTATCCTTTGTAATAATATAGTACTAATATGCTTTCTCTTTTTTAGTGGGTACATGGAGAAATGGGCAACCCTCTTGTTGAAATCTCGAGTGTTGTCAATGATGAATTCTTATGGGTATTCCATTGTTATTGTTTTGTATTTCTATTCCAACTCTAGCTAATTTCTCATCCAACTCAGACCTCTTATGCCATCTTTCTTTGGAGTTGTTTCGTGCAGATCTGATATCAAGCCAAACAATTCTATTTGGAAAGTCTTTTTTTTACTGCCATTTTTCTTTTTTGTTAAAAGTATTTTTATGCCATTTTTCTTTTCTTTTCTTTCTTTTTTTTTGTTAAAAGTTTATTTGGAATTGGAATTAAACCTTTGCTTGAGTTGATGTACTATTTAGTTGATCAAGTTATTTTTTGTGTTTTATGGTACGAATAATATGGAAAAAGAAATAGGTTTATGTTTTATGACGTCAACTATTTTTTGTTAGTTCTTCACTTTCGTTTTTTGGGTTTTTAATTTTTTTTTTTTGTCAATTTTGTATAGGAATTAACTTTGTTTTGGTTAAAGTTAGATTTCGGGTAATCTTCTCGGCTCGTCGTTAGTTTTTAGTAATCCAAGCTTAAAAGACGGCTTCTTCAAGTTAGTATATTAAACCTCACATTAGGTAAATAACTATATTCTTAAGCTCGTTCATGTTGACTAAGTATCAGTGAGTATATTAGTTTGTTTAGAACAACCCAACTTATGCAGTTTTAAGATTGTTCTTAGCGTACGATTTATGTTTCATGAGATTTAATGGGTACTTTTCATGGTTGTGTTGACCCATCATGGGTAAAAGCTTGTTTTTCTATGCATTCTACTCGTAAAAAATTGTTGTTTATACTTAGGAAAGTAACCTGGATGTTGTTTCTTATAATAACTTATGTTTGGTGATGGTTCACGATTATAGACTGAGTTTGGATCAATCTTAGCTGATGTAAAGCTATTTTGATCTTTATAATTAGGTTATCTCTAGGTGAACTAAAACATGCTTAAGAATCATGTTGTTTTAGTGTCAGGCATAATGTGTTGCAAGAACGTGGATGTTGCAAGATTGTTGGCTTACTTAAAATTGAGTTTATTATTATCATTATTTAATGTATAAATTCAAGCTTTTTCGGATGTCTTTACTTAGTGTTGGAGTATATGAAACACCACTTCATTGAACTTGCTGTCGATCATGATATCAAGATCACGGAGCCTCAGATATATATTCTCATTAAGGCAGATTGTTATTAATATTGGTTGAACCTAATAATTTTAATGTTCTTTGGGTATGAATTCTAGTGTCGGTTCTGAGTATCAAGAATGGCATATCATCATCGACATCAATCCCAAGAACACGTAAATTTACGTGATTTTTGCAATTTTGAGATTTGTAAAAGGAAAGCTCTTTGTTCTCTTGATATCAAAGTTAGTTCTGCTGATTCAAGCCTCAGCCATACCACAATGTAGGTTCGTGGCCAACATTGGTATGACACGTATCTATCTTTCCAAGTCATAATCTTACTATTATGCTTTTTATTGAAGTGTTGTTTCTTGGAGAAATTAATTTAAAGGTTAGAATATAATTTTTGGTTCTTATACTTTCTTTTGGTATTTTTCACATGACTAATTTTAGTCACAATACTTTCAAAGATTCTTAAAATTAATCTTTAGTATGAAATTTATTTTTATCAAAATTGATAAAATAGTAATAAATGTTTGATCTAAATTTTCTTTAGTTTCACTATAATAAATATGGCACTCAACCATCGTAAAAAATAAGGAAAAATTTCAAAAACGGTGTTTAGTTAATTGGATTTGGTATTGTTGAGATGGTTAGTTTTAAGGATGTTCATGTAATGTATCAATATCATTTATATGTTCTCAATACTTTGTTTTTTATTTTGAATATAGCATGAAACCTAGAAGAACCAAGAAGAAAGAAAAAGAAAGAAAAAGGTGGATTGCACTTCCTCCACTCATGTGAATGTTGTAGTGAAAGAGGTAATTTTTATAGGTTATGTATATCTTTGCTTTATTTCAAGATTTTGATACTTTTTTGCTCAATGTTAAGGTTGGTATCAAACTGAATTTTATACTATTTTGTCAAAACTTTATGGTTTATCATTTCATGTAACTCATGTAGTTGTTTTGTTCTGAACCTAAAAGGAGAGAAGTTGGAGGGGTTGGACTTGGTGCTCTAGTTGATAGGGGCCATAATGAATTGGTAGCTAGACAGGATGAAGGCCAAAATGAACACATATGCAGAGACTTGTTGAAGGTGCAAGAAAGGTACAAACTATAAAACTGGGTTGAATTTACTTGCAAGGATAGAGAGTGAAAAACTTGGCAGCCTAAATTGATGCTCTAAATTACAGACTTTTCTAACACTTATTTAGTTTTGAATTTGTGTTATCATCTTGTATCTTATTGTTTTTATTAAATGGTGTATTTTTCTTGTTGGAGGATGAGCTTGAGAAATTTAATAGTTATTTGTTAAAAAGGAAGAAGAGAATCATAAATTTAAGGTAAATTTTTTTTTTGTTCTCTTCTCTCTAGTTTTTACTTTCTCATTCTAATATGTGTTCTTATGTATTATCATACATATGAATTTTTAGAGTCACAATTTGTTTCTTTTTGTTTTCTCGGTAATCTGTGGTTTATGCATGTTAAATTGGAAGTTAGGCATTGTCCAATTGCAAAATATCTAGTGCTGTTATTTGGGATTTTTTCTGGTCATGCAATTACAACTTCTTTTGAGTTTAGTATTTGATTAGTTTTAGGTCTTTTTCAAGTTCCACAACTAAAGGCTATGGGAATTCTTGTTGAGTAGGTGGGAGAATTCAATTTGTCTTTGCTTTTGCTATTTCTTGTCTTCTTTACATATTTTTAACTTTATTTGATGTATGTTGATGTAAATTATGGATGTATAGGTCTTCAAAGATTTTAGATTTCTTTTGAACGGTTCAAGTTCAACACTTATCACTTTGGACATGGCTTTATTTCTATCATTTGGGATCTCTTGAGGTACATAAAGTATCTGCTTTATAAAGATATTGCTAGAAATGATAGAAGTTGTCAGTTGCATGTAAATTTGGTCTTTGTTGGTTGTATGGTACCTCTCAAAAAAAATTATTTGTATTGGATTCTTTTAACATAGGGATCGATATGAGTTAAATATAAGTTGGTGCACTTTGTATTGGACACCAAAGAATTAGTAAAATGTTTGTTCAAGGTAATCCTTAGGATTCGTAATTTCTTTTGTATTCGTAATTTCCTCAACCATGTATCTTGAAGTTTTGATATTGTTAGAATTTGTCTTCAATAATTTCCTCAACCCTATGCTAAATTACATGTTTAATGTTAGTTTATAATCTTTATTTGTGTATAATAGACATAGTGTTGATCTACTCTTATTGACTTTGTACTACAGAGTTCCATTTCAAACTAATGAGTACTACAGAGTTCTTTCGATATACTCTATGTTTTTTTTCTATCTTTTGTTTACTTATTTCGGTACTATTTGGAGTGTTCAAGGAGTTAATATATCTTCTTTTGTTCAGGAAGTGTAAAATAGAGTTTTATAGAGTTGAAGAGGTAAGGTTATCTTTAGAAACCAACTTAGAAATTTGAAGTTCTTGATTTACTTGTTTCAAGAAGTGTAAAATAGAGTTTTAAATTTTAATATTGTCTTTTGCTTTGATAATTAGTTGAATGATGTTGATCAATTGATATGACTTAGGAGCGAAAGCTGATAATTTTTTTTAGGATGGTTTTGTTGTTTTTTCTTTCACATATATGTAAATAGTGCTGAAGTTTGGATGAAATTTAGGTTGTTCTCAACTTTGGGAAAGTGTTTGTCTACGTACTTTAAAAAGTGTCCTGATAGATCTTGAACCATTAAGATTAATCTTATTTTACTGGTTCTGACATCAATTATAACCACCTTTTGGTACATTTCAAAGTACAAAGTAGTGTTCATATTTGAAATGTATAGATGAAGATGGAGCCTTAAATTTTAAAGTTGTATTCGCATTTTTGTCTTTATTTTTTCAGAGGCAACACTAATGACATTTCATTCATTCGATTTTCATCTCTAGGGTTCAGAAGAATCATACGAATAAGAAGGAAGTAAGGAGGAAGAGGAAAAAATAGTATCGACATCTGGTCAAGTTTTAGTTTATGTACAAGTACAAATTATTAATTTATCCTTTTTAGCCCATTCTCTTAGGGATTATGATTTTCTTTGGCTTTGATTAGATGGAGCTCAAATTGCTATTGAGAAATTTAACTCGAGTAATTTTTCTTGCACTTATTTATATTTCATCTACTTGTTAAAGATTAAGGGACTTCGTAGAAGTTTAGTTTTTGGAAGAAAAAAAAAGTTATTGTTATTGAAATACTTTTATTCTCCACTGCAACTTATAATTCAAAGATTTAATAGTGATGGTGTTGTTTTGGTGCGTTTATGATTCAAATTTTGACTAAGTTGTTTTGATTGGAAACTATAACCGATGTTTTAAATATGATTAGAAAACATATTGGATGAACAACTGTGATTTCTAATTCAAAATTTTACTATTACATTTGTAGGTACTTTGTTCGGGGTGATCGTTTGTGTCTACACTTATCTACAAGCTGTCAAAGTATTGTTTTTTTTCTTTTGTTTATGAATTATTAATTGTAATTTACACATTTATATATTGGTTACTTTGTATAAGAATTTATTTGAAGGGTGATCAATGAAGTAAGCTTGACATCTATGTGGATTGTGATATTATCTTAGAAATGCATGATCATACAATTTAAATATTGTCATTTTTAATTAATATGCTTAAATGTAATTAATATAAAATAAATTTATGAATAAATAAATAGAATGTATTCAATTTTATAATTTAAAAAATGTCATGTTATATATCTTTTCTATGACAATTTTAAACTATCAAGAAATAGAAACCATGACTATTACAATTGTCATGAAATGTGAATTCATGAAAATTTACGATTTAATTTTATTTAGAAAAATAACTCTACTTTATGACATTCTAAAACTGTCATGGTAACAAAAGTTAAAATTACAAAAATAACATAATTTATGACAATTATTAAATGTCATAGAAAGAAATCTTAAACCTTATTTCTCATTAGTTCATGACAATTTTTAGTTGTCATAAAAAAATATTTATGACAATTTATAATTGTCATAAATTATATTTTATGACATTTTTATTATATGTCATAAAAGACTTACCATGATAGGGGATATCATGACATAGCAAATTTTAGAGATAATTGTCATAATAAGTTAATTATGACAATTAAAAATTGTCATAAAAAGCTGAAATTGTAGTAGTGCTCTTTTAGCTGCGACCTTGCTCTATTCGATGCAAACAATCATAACAGGTAAGCCCCGTTGGACTCTAACCTAAGTAAATCATCAATTGATTATTTAAATCTGACACATTATCAACAAGAGAGCAAGACTCTCAAGGGCCTAATGAATTGAAATGAGATGATTTTCTTATAATATTAAACGACCCTATTTCTATGCAAAAAAGCCTCGGGCTTAATGTTATTAGCTAAATCTGACGGTGAATGCTGAAGAATATAGGTTTGTACACATACTTGAATAAAAACAAGAATCAAAGATAGAGAAATTTGCTAGAAATCTGATGAAAAAAATAATAATAATAAAAACACGATAAATCACGTGATTATACAAATAACTCATGGAAAATTAATTTATAGTTAGATGATCATAAACATGAATTAAAATTTAATTTTTTTCATTTTTTTTATTCATTGTCTTCTTAACCATAATGGTTATATTGGTCTTTTCAAAAAACAAATTATGGTCGTATTGGTTATAGATATAACTAATATTTTTAAACTTAATTTTTAAAAACCAAATAATTAAGCTTTCATTTAAAAGTAAACTAGATCATTATGGGATGGCCTACTTGTAAAGAAGATTTCAGGAAACTAAGATGTAATTAGTTTAATCCATGATGACCATCTAATTAGGAATGAATTTACGACGAATTTTTTTGGTATTCAAATGTTATAAGATCAGACAGTATGTTATAATGATAGCAGTCACGGTACAACTAATTAAACAAGATAATAAGTACTGAAAATAAAATTAAAATGAACTTTTTTTTCAGAAAAAAAAGTAGTGAAGTTAAATTGGTGGTGCCAAAAAAGTTCATTTTATTTTTTATACCACCTCTACTATTATCATAAAACATGTCTAATCTTTACGATATTTGAATGTCTAAAAAATTCGTAAGAAATTAATTTAGTCATCCTAAATTAAAATTGACAATCAAACCTACTTTTAACATATTTAATTTGAATTATTTTATTTTAATGTCATATTTACAATTATATTACATTTTCTTGACATTCTCTTATTTCATTATGATGAAAATATTTGACTGACATATTACCATATAATAAATAAAAAAAAACAGTTGTTCATGACTGCTGGATCATAATTTTGAATTCCTAAAAAACTAAAAGAATAGTAAATATACTACAATTTTAGTCACTAGGTTTTGGCTGGAGTTTATATTTAATCTTTATATTTCAAAATCAAATATTTTTATCGTGAAAGCCAAATTTTTATTCTTGCGTGTCTTCTTTTAAATTTAAATATTTTTTTTATATACAAAATTAATTTATGGCAAGACCAAAATATATCCACTTAATCAATCTATTAGATCATTTTTTAAACCTGTAAATATATTAAGATTTAAAATTAGTCTAATGATCATCTTAATCGACATTTCTTCACGTAACTAAAAGTTTTGTAATTTTAAAAACTAAAACTAAATATTATTAAAATGTGAAAAATAAAAGTACTTGATTTTGAAATAGGATATATCATTTGGGAATAAACAGTACTATTGTAATAGGATCGATTATTCTTCTCTCGTGTTCCTAATGAAAATCAACAAGCATAAATACGGTAGGTAAATCAAGTACAACACAAAAAAATTTAATGTGGAAAAACCTCCTCAAGAAAAGTTCTCTCTAGTTACAAATAGAGGCATACACCATTTAATAACTCAAGAAGAACAATATTGGCAACAAACAACACTAAACCAAAGGGAAATAAATAGAAAGATCTTACAAATTGTGGAACCGAATTGCCCTCTGATATCTGGCTGTAGAACGTTTAAACCCGAATTGCCCTCCAAATCTCCCCCTATTCACTATGATGGAGGTACTTGTCATTCCTACAGTGGAACGACAAAACTACAAAACTACAAAACTGAAACTTCTCTCTAGGTAGATTCTTAATTAGTCAACATATATGATCCATTATGACCAATATGTATCTTCTCTAGCTCAAACAAGCCATCATTCAACACATCTCTCATCCAGCGATACCTAACATCTATATGTTTAGTTCTAGAATGAAATGTAGAGTTCTTACCAAGATGAATAAGACTCTGGTTATCATTGTTGTTTAAGGCCAAGCTCTTGTATAAACTGATTCATCCACAACATCTCTTTGCACGCTTCTGTTGCTGCTATATATATTGCTTCTTTAGTAGAAAAGGGCAAGACCCTTTTGTAATCTTGATTGTCAAACCACTACACCACCTGTAAACGTCATTAAATAACTCGAAGTGGACCATCGATTACCGAATCTCCTGTTATACCTGAATCAATATAGCTTGTAAGTAATGGCTTTCTACTTCCAAATGTGAGCTTCAAACTGGAAGTTCCTTTCAAATATCTCATGATCCACTTGTAACGGCCCGGAAATTTCATCCCGGTCTTCCCGGGAGACCCAGGGGCATTTTGGTAATTTTGGGTCGGGCCGACAGGGCTGGTTTTGAAATTAAAAATTGCCGGAATAATTATGAGTCAATTTGAAAAGGATCGGGATTTTTGGTGAAGGCATTTGGGCTTGGGAAAGAGTAAAAATAAATAGGGAATTAAATAGGGCGTCGAGTGAGATTCGAACCAGTGACGTGTCGCGTGCTAGGCAAGGGGCGCTGCCAGCTGAGCCACTGGGCATGTTTGTTAATCTAATCGCGCGATCTTGTATATAAGCGTGTTTTCCTCTGCCTTTGATATAAAGGCCGATCGCCCGAGCTTCTTCCCCATTTTTCTTCTTCTTCCTTCGCGAATTTTCCTCGAACCGACAGCGATTCTCCTTCGCGTTTTCTCCCCGCCACCCAATTCGACCACCGAGTTCCTTCCTCAAATCCGAAGCCAAATCTCGAGCAGCTGGTGAGTTTCTTCTTCTCTTCTTCTCCTTCCCTTTTCCGTCGACCCATTCCCCTGTTTTTCGAATTCCATTTTTCGGTCGTGTTGAAGTGATTTGTTGGGTGGGTTTTGTGCAGCTGGAGTAGAGGAGTTCGACCAACCATAAATCGCTCGTCGAATCCTCCCCTATCGGCCAAATTCGAGCTTCCTTTCCATCGCAAGTCGCGTGCTCTATCGCTGCGCAGACCGCCGAGCCACGCCGCGCATCGACCGTGCTCGCAGGCGCGTCCTCGCCCAGCTCCGTGTCACACCGCGCGCCCCTGCATCGCCCCGCATTCGTCCGCGCGCGCAGCCAGCGCCCCAGCACGCCCATTTCTGCGCCCCAGCTCGCACAGCCAGCCCCGCTGCTGCCCCGTTCGTGCAATCGGCTCGTTCGTGCGTTCGTCGTACCTCGTGAGTTGCTCCCGAGCTGAGCCTCATTTATTTTATTATATTTAGGCCTATTGTGTGATTTTTGTTGTGATTGATAGGTTCTCGGTAGCTAGTTCGAGATAGTTCGCAGCTTAGGTTTTTGTGCCATCGTCCCCGACCAAGGTAAGGATTTCTTACCGGAGTTGTGTGGACCCTGCGATATTATATGTGATTGCTGATTGATTGCTTGTTTGTGTTTATTGACATGTGTAGCTAGGTATTCTATTCTGAATTCCCGATTAGCATGATTTTCCTGATTTAATTCTCATGTTAATCCATGCTAGGTTGTTCCTTCCTAACATGCTCGTATCTGTTCCTTGCTTCGTAGTATCATGCTAGGCTCGTTGTAATCTTATTGAACACGTATTGGATTTTATGGAATTGTTTGCTGTTTTCTAGGGCAGGTTAGAATTGCAGGTAGATAGCATCATCCGGGCCTGATGCATAAAGTACCTTGCATCCATGGCAGGGACGTCGAGCAAGTCATTCCGTCCCTGGACCCCGTGAGAGATTAGCTAACCCGAGCGGTAGGCCCTGCAATCTTGGGTGAGGGTGGCAGACTGTTAAATGCCCCAACCGTCGGGATGATGACTTGGCATTGCCTCGCCCCGGCGATCGGCACGCCCTCGGCGTGTTCGGCCGTAGCCCCCCGATTGCCACTGTTAAGGTAAGGCGGCTTCTCGTGTAAGCCTACCACGACCCGTTCCTTAGCCTCAAAGCGGTGGTTCAGTGACATAGTTTACGTGTCCGTGTCTCACACCCCTATGTCGGTGACACCGATCCAAAGAACTAGTTAGGCGTGGTGGATCGGACATGGGCACTTGCCTCTAGACCCGCACCCCATGGTGCTCAGTAGTAGCACGCGGTGCATGTTTACGCTCATTACAACGCCGGCCGGAGAGCTCCTCGGGATCTTGAGCCAGTGTACCTTTAAATCGACGACAGAGAGCAGGTGAGGCCGGACTTGTTTCTCGTATAGGGCGACTCATGTATTGGACTATATGATGATATTATTCCGGACTAAGCCACCGAGTTGGCATCCGAGGCCCAAGTGTGATCTAAGCTATGTGCTCTATTCTGCGTGTTATATTCATAGCTTGCATACGCTCATCGAGATGACCATGTATATCGTATTGTACCCCGGTTGGGGATTCTTCTCGAGTAATTCGTTACTCACCCTTATTCTGTGGTTTTCCACGGTAATCGTGGTGCGCGACAGGATGCTCGAAGGAGGAGCTGTGATCATGGGGCCCAGATCTTCCAACTCGATTTTTGTATTATGACTCTCGTGTGTTTTGTTTTCCCCGAATGCATGTGGCCGGGCACGGAGCCTAGGATGTTTGTAAATATTTGTGGATTCCAAATGTTGTATCCGAACAGTTTTTGAATGACTTTTAGTAAATCTCCGATCGAGTAAACTTGGAAAATGTATTTATCTTGGAACAGTGCTTGGAAAGCAGGGGCAGTTTCCAGGAAATTGTCTAGTTTTTAAAGGGGTTATTTTGAATGTTTTTGTTTTAATTGGAATCAAATCATCATGTCTGCTTAAATGTCCTTTACTTTGAATGCATGCATTGGGGTAAGGGCCCATTTAGTGCCCCATTCGGCCGGGTCTCTTATAGTTGGTATCAGAGCGCAGAGTCATAAATTCTGTAGTGTGACCTGTTGTTGTAGGTCGTTTTCCCATGATCACTAGCACTCCGACAGTCATCAGGTACGCCTAAGTTTACTATTTGTTGTTTAAAAAGGGTTAAGAATTTACAATACCATCATCTAGTGTATGCCTTGTGTAGTATTGTGGAGCGGAGACTAGCATGTTCTCGACTCGTTATTGGTTTGGGTGTAGATCGCCAAAGATGCCGCTTACCCGTCTGCCGGAAGAGGACGCCCGAGAGGAGGCCGAGGTGTCGGGATCGGATCGACACCGCAGGACATCGTCCCAAGCCGAGATCGATAGCATTCCGCTGTAGCTCCCCTGTTGAGCCCAGAGTAGGCATTGAGGCGATCGTGCGCGCCGTGGAGATCGCTCTCGGAGCGGTTTGCTAATTCTATGAGGTCTATGGTGGTCGACTGTTGAGTGGCCAAAGGCGCGAGACCTGTGCTTTGTTGGCGTGCAGCGGGAAAGAGTCCCGAGCTCAGGATCGAGCGGTGACTCGTTTGTTTCAAAGAGGCACAAAGAAGACCCCAGACTCCGCAAGAGCCAGCAGCCTTTGAGGCGTATGGCGAAGGTGCCGATGAACTTGGTAAATGGTTGAAGGACTTCGTAAAGTGGAACCCTGATAAGTTTGACGCCACAGGTGACGGTTTATCAGCAGCCAGATGGATTGCCCATTTGGAGTACACCTTCCTGATTATGGCGTGCCCCGATGTGCAGAGGCCGAGGTGTGCAGCCCATGCGTTAGGGGGCGTAGCTAGATGGTGGTGGGAGTCCACCTTGAGTGAGAGACCAGCTGGGTCTCCACCTGCTACCTGGGAATTCTTCAAGGCAGAATTTAAAGCCAAGTAGATTAGTGATGAGGCTCAAGAAAAGATGGTAGCGCTTTTCCAGAATCTGCAGCAGGGTTCTGATTCTATAGAGGAGTACGAGAGGAAGTTTTCGGAGTATGGTTATTTTGCTCCGCAGTTGATAGCGACCCCTGAGTTGAAAATTCGGAAGTTCATTTCTGTCCGAGGCGGGTGTGTCTCAGGATGTCCGGCACAGCTCCTATCACTTATGCTAGAGCTGTTCAGCTAGCCACTATTTACAATGGAAAGTATCCTGTTGAGCGAATTGTTGCCGCTCCGGCTCAGCGCCCTGTCCCAGCTGTGGTAGAACAGAAGAGGAGGTTTGACTTCCGAGGATGCGGCCAGCGCCGTCGAGACGATTCAAACCGAGATCAGCGTAGGGTTCCGCTCATTTCCACCTCACCAGGCGGTCCCGTGCAGATTCCCGCTTGTGCTTCTTGCGGAGAGCCCACCTTGAGCTTGTCGGACCAGGCCCAGCTATGTTTTCGATGTGGAAGAGGGGCATGTGGCCCATTTCTCGCGATCACCGCTTATGGCGATTCACTGTCAGGCAGCAGCAGCGTGGCGGGTGTTCGCTCTGAACCGTCAGGAGGCCAAGCGTGCGGATGCCGCAGTGGCAGGTACGCTTCTTGTTTTGGATCATTGTGCATTTGTCTTGTTTGACTCTGGTTCTACGCACTCGTTTGTATCTGAATTGTTTGCTGAGCATGCTAGGTTGAGATTAGAGCCTCTAGGTTTTGAATTATCTGTTGCAACTCCTTCGGGAGTTAATTTGTTAGCAAAAGATAAGATTAAGGATGGCCGGATCGAGATATCCGGGGAGTTGCTGGTAGCTACGCTCATAGTTCTACCCATGAGTGGTTTCGATGTGATTCTTGGTATGGAGTGGTTAGCCGCTAACCATGCATTGATTGACCGCCACCGAAAGGAAGTAGTGTTCAAAGCACCGGTCGCCCGACTTCAAGTTTCGTGGAGTCCAGGTGTGAGTTTGCCCGCCACCGTGTCACCGTGAAGGCTCGTCGTTTGCTAGCTCATGGAGCTTGGGGCTACCTAGCCAAATTGTCCGAGAGAGCCGTCCCTCACCGACTATTGATCAAGTGCCGGTTGTGCGAGAGTTTTTGCCGACGTATTCCCGAGAATTTACCGGTTGCCCCAAAGAGAGAGGTTGACTTCACAATTGAGCTCGAGCCGGGACCCTCCCTATCTCGAAGGCTCCGTGATCGTATGGCGCCAACCGAGTTAAAGGAATCAAGGTTCATTCTGCAGAAATGTTAGATCGAGGGTTCATCCCGTCCGAGTGTGTCCCCGTGGGGAGCGCCGATGTTGTTTGTGAAGAAAAAGGATGGTTCGATGCGCCTATGCATTGACTATCGTGAGCTTAATAAGGTGACAAAGAAGAATAAGTATCCGCTGCCCCGTATCGATGATTTGTTCGATCAACTTCGTGGAGCTTCGTGTTCTCCAAGATAGATTTGAGATCCGGGTATCATCGATTGCGGATTAGGGACGCCGACATTCCTAAGACAAACGTTCGTGTCTAGATATGGGCACTACGAGTTTGGGGTCATGTCGTTTGGATTGACGAATGCACCAGCAGCGTTCATGGACATGATGGATAGGGTGTTCAAAGCATTTTTGGACAACCGTCATCGTGTTCATTGACGATATTCGATCTATTCAAGGACCGGGGAGGATCATGCGAGCATTTGAGGAAAGTGTTGATGACCTTGAGGGAAAACCACTTTATGCGAAATTTTCCAAATGTGAGTTACGTTGGAACAAGTGGCCTTCTTAGGTCATATAGTCTCGAGAGATGGTATAGCCGTGGATCCTGCAAAGATTGAGGCCGTGAGTTCGTGGGCGGACCGACTTCGGGCTGAGATACGCAGCCTTCCTAGGTTTGGCAGTTACTACCGTCGGTTTGTTAAGGACTTTTTCGCCATAGCCTCGCCCCTCACTCGTCCGACGAGGAAAGGTGTCGAGTTTGTTTGGGACGGTAGGTGTGATGAGAGCTTTGCCGTGCTCAAGCGCAGCTTTGACTTCAAAGACTGATGTTGGCGATCCGGAGGGAACAGTGGTTTCGTGGTTTACAGCCGATGCTTCCAAGTTCGGGTTGGGTTGTGTGTTGATGCAAAGACGGAAGGTCATTGCTTATGCTTCCGTCACCAAGCCATATGAGCGTAACTATCCAACTCATGATATGGAATTGGCGAGTGGTGTTTGCATTGAAGATTTGGAGGCATTACCAGTATGGTGAGCGGATCCAGATGTTACCGATCACCGTGAGCCTCAAGTATCTGCTTACTCGGGAGGAGTGAATATGAGGCGAGAGGAGATGGTTAGAGTTAGTAAAAGATTATGATCTGCGAGATTCTGTACCATCCGGTAAAGCCAATGTTGTAGCCGATGCCCCGAGTAGGAAGACGTCGCACTCCGCGGTGTTGTTGAGCTCCCACCCAGATTACGAAGAGAGTTCGAGCGGCCGAGATTGCAGTGTTGTTGGGGGAGGTTACTGCCAGAGTGGCTCGGGCTTGATAGATCCGACCATCGATCGAGACAATGGATTGTTGATAGTCAGCTGAGCGACCCCGCACTTAAAAGATTATTTGACAAAGTTAGTGCTGATGGAGATTTTGACTTTGTATATTCACCAGAAAGTGGACTGACGTACAGAGGCCGGTTGTGTGTTCCGGATGTTGCGGGATTGCGAGCGAGTTGCTCTGAGGCCCACAGATTCTCGTTTTGCTTGGCACCCCGGGGTACCAAGATGTATCGAGATCTTAAGCGGACATTACGGTGGATGGGTATGAAAAGAGATATGGCGGAGTTCGTCGATCGATGTCTCACTTGTCGACAAGTGAAGGCACCAGTGCAGACTAGCCGGTTTGTTGCAGCCGCTGAGTGTACCTCAGTGGAAATGGGAAGAGATCTCCTGGACTTTATTTCTTGCTTGCCAAGGACTCCGAGGAAGTTCTCTCAGATTTGGGTGATAGTCGATCGATTGACTAAGAGCGCACACTTCATTCCCTGTAGAGACACTTATACCGTGGAACAGCGGGGGCAGCTTATTTTTGGAGCGAGATCATTCGCTATCACGGTGTGCCCGTGAGGATCGTGATCGACCGTGATTCAAGGTTCACTTCGTTTCTGGAGAGCGCTCCGTAAGGGTTTAGGCACTGAGTGCGGCTTCAAAGATAACTTTTCACCCTCGCACCGATGGACGCATCGAGAGGGTGAACCAGATTCTCGAAGATATGTTGAGGGCTTGTGTGTTGGATTTCCCGGCGGTTGGGACCAGATCTCAGATCGATGGAGTTTGCATATAACAACGAGCTATCGATCGACGATTCGGATGGCTCCATTCGAGGCTTTGTATGGTAAGCATTGCCGATCTCCCGTGTTCGGGAAGAGGTTGGTGATAGGCGATTTTGGGTCCCGAGTTGCTGCGATTGACCAATGGTGCCGTCAGAGAAGATTAGAGCTCGTATGTTGTGACTCGGAGCAGACAGAAGAGTTCGCGCCGATGTTCGGCGTCGGGACTTGGAGTTTGAGGTTGGTCAGCATGTATTCCTAAAGGTCGCACCGATGCGAGGTGTTTTGAGGTTTGGCAAGCGTGGAAAGCTGAGTCCCCGTTTTGTTGGTCCATTTGAGATTCTGGAGAGGATTGGCGAGTCGCTTATCGGTTGGCCCTACCTCCGTCATTGTCGTGATTGCACAGTGTATTTCATGTATCGATGTTGAGGCGATGCGTCTTGGACCCATCGCACATTGTAGATTTTGAGCCTTTGCAGCTGAATGAGGAGTTGAGCTTCGAGGAAAAACCAGTGGGGATTCTTGCTTTTGAGACAAAGACACTGCGTAATCGTGAAATCCGGCTGGTAAAGGTTCAGTGGAGGAGTCAGAGTTCAGAGGAAGCCACTTGGGAGCGGGAGGATGAGATGAGATTGCATTATCCCGAGCTGTTCAATCTTAAGTGACTTTCGAGGACGAAAGTCTTATAAGGGGGGAGTATTGTAACGGCCCGGAAATTTCATCCCGGTCTTCCCGGGAGACCCAGGGGCATTTTGGTAATTTTGGGTCGGGCCGACAGGGCCGGTTTTGAAATTAAAAATTGCCGAAATAATTATGAGTCAATTTGAAAAGGATCGGGATTTTTGGTGAAGGCATTTGGGCTTGGGGAAAGAGTAAAAATAAATAGGGAATTAAATAGCGCGTCGAGTGAGATTTGAACCAGGAACGTGTCCTGTGCTAGGCAAGGGGCGCTGCCAGCCGAGCCACTGGGCGTGATTATTAATCTAATCGCGCGATCTTGTATATAAGCGTGTTTTCCTCTGCCTTTGATATAAAGGCCGATCGCCCGAGCTTCTTCCCCATTTTTCTTCTTCTTCCTTCGCGAATTTTCCTCCGACCGACAGCGATTCTCCTTCGCGTTTTCTCCCCCGCCAGCTCCAATTCGACCGAGTTCCTTCCTCAAATCAAAGCCAAATCTCGAGCACCGGTGAGTTTCTTCTTCTCTTCTTCTCCTTCCTTTTCCGTCGACCCATTCCCTGCTTTTTCGAATTCCATTTTCCGGCCGTGTTGAAGTGATTTGTTGGGTGGGTTTTGTGCACCGAGTAGAGGAGTTCGACCAACCATAAATCGCTTCGTCGAATCCTCCCTATCGGCCAAATTCGAGCTTCCTTTCCATCGCAAGTCGCGTGCTCTGCCGGCCGCTGCAGCAGACCGCCGAGCCACGCCAGCGCATCAACCGTGCTTTCGCGCGCGCGTCCCTCGCCAGCCTCCGTGTCACGCCGGCGCGCCCTGCATCGCCCGCATCCGTCCGCGCAAGCGTCGTCGCGCCCAAAGACGCCCATTTACGAGCCCGGCTCGCCACAAACGACCCGTTCTTTGCCCGCTCGTGCAATCGGCTCGTTCGTGCGTTCGTCGTTACCTCGTGAGTTGCTCCCAGCCGAGCCTCATTTATTTTATTATATTTAGGCCTATTGTGTGATTTTTGTTGTGATTGATAGGTTCTCGGTAGCTAGTTCGAGATAGTTCGCAGCTTTAGGTTTTTCGTGCCATCGTCCCCACCAAGGTAAGGATTTCTTACCGAGTTGTGTGAACCTGCGATATTATATGTGATTGCCGATTGATTGCTTGTTTGTGTTTATTGACATGTGTGGCTAGGTATTCTATTCTCGAATTCCCGATTAGCATGATTTTCCGATTTAATTCTCATGTTAATCCATGCTAGGTTGTTCCTTCCTAGCATGCTCGTATCTGCCTCTTGCTTCGTAGTATCATGCTAGGCTCGTTGTAATCTTATTGAGCACGTATTGGATTTTATGGAATTGTTTGTTGTTTGCTAGAGCGTGTTAGAATTACGGTAGATAGCATCATCCGGCCTGATGCATAAAGTACCTTGCATCCATGGCGGGGGACGTCGAGCAAGTCATTCCGCCCCCTGGACCCCGTGAGGGGATTAGCTAACCCGAGCGGTAGGCCCCCGCAATCTTGGGTGAGGGTGGCGATCGTTAAATGCCCCAACCGTCGGGATGATGACTTGGCATTGCCTCGTCCCGGCGATCGGCACGTCCTCGGCGTGTTCGGCCGTAGCCCCGATTGCCACTGTTAAAGTAAGGGCGGCTTCGGTGTAAGCCTACCACGACCCGTTTCCTTAGCCTCAGGTGCGGTGGTTCAGGCTGACATAGTTTACGTGTCCAGGTCTCACACCCCTATGTCAGTGACACCGATCCAAAGAACTAGTTAGGCTTGGTGGATCGACATGGGCGGCTTGCCTCTAGACCCGGCACCCCCATGGTGACGCAGTGAGTAGCACGCGGTGCATGTTTACGCTCATTACAACGCCGGCCGGAGAGCTCCTCGGGATCTTGAGCCAGTGTACCTTTCGTCGACAGTAGACAGGCTGAGGCCGGGACTTGTTTCTCGTATAGGGCGACTCATGTATTGGACTATATGATGGTATTATTCCGGACTAAGCCACCGAGTTGGCATCCGAGGCCCAAGTGTGGGCTAAGCTATGTGCTCTATTCTGTGTTATATTCATAGCTTGCATACGCTCATCGAGATGACCATGTATATCGTATTGTACCCCGGTTGGGGATTCTTACTGAGTAATTCGTTACTCACCCTTATTCTGTGGTTTTCCACGGTAATCGTGGTCTTGCGACAGATGCCCACGAAGGAAGAGCCGATCATGGGGCCCATCTTCCAACTCGATTTTTGTATTATGACTCTCGTGTTTTTGTTTTCCCTCGAATGCATGTAGCGGGCACGAGCCCTAGGATGTTTGTAAATATTTGTGGATTCCAGCATGTTGTATCTGAACAGGTTTTGAATGACTTTTAGTAAATCTCTAATCAGAGTAAACTTGGAAAATGTATTTATCTTGGAACAGGTGCTTGGAAACAGGGACAGGTTCCAGGGAAATTGTCTAGTTTTTAAAGGGGTTATTTTGAATGTTTTTGTTTTAATTGGAATCCGAAATCATGTCTGTTTAAATGTCCTTTACTTTGAATGCATGCATTGGGGTAAGGGCCCATTTAGTGCGCCATTCGGGTCGGTCTCTTACACCACTTCATTGCCTCTCAATGTTGTTTTCCTAGATTAGACATAAAATAACTAAAAACACCAACACTGTGAGTTATATGAGGTTGAGTACGCACCATGGCATACATCAAACACCCAACTACTAAAGCATATGAGACTTTTCTCATTTTTTCCTTCTCTTTATCATTATAAGGACTTTGTTTGCTGCTTAGTTTACAATCACTAAAGAGAGGGAAACTAACAACTTTAGCTTTATCCATGCTGAATGTTTCAAGCACCTTTTCTATATATTTCTCCTATGATATATAGAAATTCTTGGATGCTCTATCTCGAACTATTCAAATTCCAATAATCTTCTTTACCGGCCCAAAATACTTCATGGCAAAGGATTTGCTCAAATGTTTCTTCAACCTATCAATTCTAGAAACATTCCTACCAACAACCAAAATGTCATCAATATAAAGCAATAATATCACACAATCATCATCAGAAAATTTTTCTACAAAAACACAATGATCAAAAGTAGTCTTTATATATTCTTGCTACCCCATAACTGACTCAAACTTCTTGTACCACTGTCTTGGTACCAGTTTCAACCCATAAAGACTTTTCTTTAACTTGCATACAAGTTTCTTTTGTCTCTTTTCAAAACACTCGGTTATGAAAAAATGCAGTTTTAACATCTATTTGCTCTACTTCTAAGTCAAGGCTAGTAGCCAAACCCATAACAATATGAATCAAAGACATCTTAACAGTTGGAGAAACATTTTCATCAAAGTCAATACCCTTTTTCTAAGCGAGACTATTTGCTCTACTTCTAAGTCAAGGCTAGAAGAAAATACCTCACAACCTACTAGTCTCGCTTTGTAATGCATTCGTGAGGTATTTTCTTCTTATTTTACTCGATAAACCCACTTATTTTTTAAGTGCATTTTTTCCTTTAAGCAATTTAACAAGTTCAAAAGTATGGTTCTCATGTACATTGTATCTCATCTTTCATTGTATCAATTCACTCTCTTTTGTGCTCATCTTCTTTAGTCATCATAGCTCTCATGTTCTCCCCCGTTTGTCAATAACACATATTCATTAGAAGAATATGTTATTAATGGACGTCAATCTTTGACAAATGTTCTGAGTGGAACATCAATAGGAACTTTGGTTACTTTCAATTGTTCATGAATATCATTATCTACCTCAAAGTTCATTACCTTCTACCTCATCTGAATTATCAATCTAATCATTCTAAATTTCATTCTCCATTTGTGTAGTAGGTTGTGTCAAAGTAATTGTATCCAAATCAATCAGATCATCACTAATCTTGGACTCTGTTTCATCTATTTTATCAATGTCTTTGTATGGTTTGGTCTTCAACAAACATAACATCTTCACTTCTAATAAGCTTTTATTCACATAATCATACAACTTGTAGCCAAACGCATCTTAACCATAGCCAAGGAACACACATGGACTTGTCTTTGCATCAAGCTTCGATCTCTCATCTTTAGGAACATGAATGAAAGCCTTACAACCAAAGACATGAAGATGATTGTAAGATATATATGTCTTTCTTTGACCAAATTTTGTTAAGGACTTCAAATCCCAAAGGAACACATGGTGTGAGATTCAAAACGTGTACAACTATATTTAATACTTCAACCTAAAATGTTTTAGCTAACTATGAATGTGAAAGCAAACATCTAACTCTTTCCACTAATGTCCTATTCATTCTCTCAATCAGCCCATTTAGCTGAGGAGTCTTAAGAGGCGTATCTTGATGTCGGATATCATGATCTCTGCAATACTCATCAAAAGGTCCAATATACTCTCCCCCATTATCGATCCTGATGCACTTCAACTTTTTACTAGTTTCTCTTTTAACAAAGGCATGAAAACTGTTTAAATACTTGCAACATTTGATCTATAGACTTCAAGGTATAAACCCATGTTTTCCTTGAGTGATCATCTATAAACGTCACAAAGTATGATGCTCCTCCAAGTGTTTTTGTTGTCATAGGACCACGCACATCAGAATATACTATGTCAAGTACTTCTAGTCTTCTTGAAGGTTGTGATGCTTGAAAAGAAACTCTCTTTTACTTTCCTGTCAAACAATGTTCACATCTCTTCATAAAAAACTTAGTCTTATCGGCGAAAAGGGTCTAATGATTCCAGCCAAGAAGACCAGAGGTACTTGGCATAGTCTTTTATGCCAAAGCTCAATACTCTTTTCATTTTCCACTACATTGATATCACAACCAGTAGTCTTTGCCTGCATAAAATACAATGAAGAACACTTCTCCCCTTTTGCTACCACCATAGAGCCTTTAGTAAGCTTCCATGTACCATTACAGAAGCTATTACAAAAACCTTCATCATGTAGCTTACCTGTGGAGATTAAGTTCATGCAGATATCAGGGATGTGTTTCACATTTTTCAACATCAAGATAGTACCATTTTGGTCTCTAAATGCACTTATCTTATGTCAACTGCTTTTACTAATCCATTATTACCCATCCTAACATCGCCAAGTCACCAGATGTGTAGGATGCAAAGATTTCTCTCCTGGAAGTAGCATGAAACAATGCACCATTTTCAATCACCCAAGTGCTCTGTTATGTAGCAAGGTTTACACTATCAACGTTGAATAAAACAAAAAATTCTTCAGTTGTTATAGTAATTCTGACTGCATCATCATCACCAGTTGCTTTTCCTTACCTTTATCAGCTTTATTTTCTCTCTTTAGTTTTCTGCAATGCTTCTTTATCTTTCAAGCCACAAACAAAACATTCAACATTAAAAAATCAGTCACTTTTTCTTTTACTTCTGTCTGTGTTTTTTGGACCTTTACTCATACTCCATCCCTTTCTTTCAGTAATAAGAACATCAGATTGTGAAAAAGAACCTTGTGACTTTCTTCCCATCTCTTCGTTACATACACTACTTTTGGGGGGCTGGGTTCAACAAGGAAGTTTTAAATATCCCCCATGAATTTGGTAACGAATCAAGAAGTCATAACTCATGTATCTCTTCATCAAACTTGATCTTCATTCTTGGTAGCTGATTAATTATACGTTGGAATGTACTCAAGTGATCTAACATAGACGTTTCTTCTTGATACTTTAAGTTATCAATTGTTTAATCAAATGCAATTTACTATTACTAGCTTTTGGGGCATACAAAGACTCAAGCTTGTTCCTCATAGTCAGTGCAATGATTATCTTCACCAATATGATTTAGAATATTTTCTTCAACAAAAGTCTAATCATGCCACATACTTTCTTATGATATATTTTCCATTCTAAATTGGTTTTATCATCAGGCTTCTCTAGTGAAAATACAGGAAGATATAATTTATTCACATATAAAATATCTTCCATTTTTCTTTTCTACGCTTGATAATTTGATCTATTCAAAAAAATCATTCTACCACCACTATGACTCTTTTCCATATTTAACATAAGGCTTCTAATTAAACTTAACCACGAAGCTTTGATACCACTTGTTGGGAATAAACACTATTCTAATAGGATCAATTATTCTTCTCTTGTGTTCGTAATGAAAATCAACAAGCATAAATATGGTAGGTAAATCAAACACAATACACAAAGAATTTTAACATGGAAAAACCTTCTCAAGACAAGGAGTAAAAAACCACAGACCAAAGTTAAATCTCCACTATTATCAATTATGGGCTACAACAAGTTCTTTCTAGTTACAAATAGAGATACAACATATAATAACTCAAGAAAACAAACTTGGCAACAAAAAACGCTAAACCAAAAAGAAATAAATACAAAAGATCTCACAAACCGTGGAATCAAATTGCCCTCTAATATCTAGATGTCGAATGCTCAAAATAGAATCTCCACCGTTCAAATTGAAGACTCTCGTGTCAAGAACATGTTGTCAAGACCTCAATCCGACGGTGGAAAAGTTCGAAAGAGCCAAAATACTAAAACTGGTTGAAGCCTTTTTTTCTCTCTATTTTCCTTTCTCTCTCTACGGTGTTGTTTCTCTCTCTGGCTGCTATTTTTAAAGTTGACTCAAAAGTGATAAAATTCACTTTTTATATAGGGAAATGGTACGAAATTGCTAGATTTAGATAAAAAAAAATAGATACCATGGCTACTCTGAATTTAACTTTAAATTGATGGCTAAAACAAATCACGAGGAGAGATGAATGTTTAGCTCCATAAATTATCCTCTAGTTCCTTTCATTTGTGTTTATCAAAAAAGAAAAAAAAAATCAATTTCTCCCTAATCTAAGTATAACCCACCACTTTTTATTTTATAATATTTTATTTTTACAAAATCTAAGCATAAGTAACCACTTGTTATTTTATAAATATTCTAAAATTAAAATACTAATAATATTTAATTAGAATCACATCCCTAAGATTTAGGGAGGTGGCTAAAAAATGAAAATCACTTTAGAAAAACAAAAAAGAATTAAGGATCACGTTCAATCAAAGTTGTCAATCACGATGCACAAAGAATGTACAAACATAACCAGAGACTATATACGCAGTGTATAATTTTGAAAAATAAAACTGGGTGATAAGGGACACATGGACATAATCAAAGGGGCAATCGAACAAGGTATTCTAATGAACCAATTTATACTTGTATACACATTCCAAACAAGATTAACAGCTATAACAAAACAAGAACAGATAAACACATAGCATAAATGAGGTATCAGTTTTACATATACATATGTAGGCAATCCACTAGCCTAAAACAAATGATGTAAACCCCCCAAACAAAATGTACTAGTTAAAGTTACAGAAGTTAAGTAGTCACAAAGTATGATTAGGCAAACTTTCTATGCTTCGGGCATTACGTGACTGATATGTCACATGTCCTTAAATCATGATGTACAAACATAGTGCATACTAATAAGTTGTAGAGTCTACATTTGTGGTGCATAGTTTTGGATATGTCGCATGTGATTAATTTTGAGCCACTTGAACTCAATGCTGATCTTAACTTTAAAGAGAAACTTGTGCCAACAATGTATAAAATATGCACAAACTAAAAAAATGAAATCAAAGAAACAACATTTTTCAAAAAATATATAAGTAGGCAATAACAACCAACATATGAATCCTTATTATGTATTTGAATAACAACCAAAAAATATATAAATATCCTAAGTTAGTTACTGTTGACACTTATTATGTACAGAGTATTATGCCAACAATGTCTATATTATGCAATAATAATAATAATAATAATAATAATGTCTATATTATGAAAGTGACAACATTAATTTAATTAACATATGCATAACACTTTGTACATAATAAGTGTCAACAGTAACTAACATAGGATATTTACAGAATACGTGCAACTAATGTCGAACATATGTGAAATAAAAATAAAAAAATAAAATCCCTACAAAATAGGGATTCTATTAGGTATAAAATATGTGTCAACCATGTCTTACATATGCAAAATAATAATAATAATAATAGTAAAAAATAAAAATAAAATAAAAAAAAGATCAATAAAGTAGGAGTTTGATTTTATATTTTAATAACTTTTAAAACTAGAGCCATTTGTGAGACTTGGAAGCTTACATTGGAAACATTGTTGGAGCACCAAAATGATTTAAAAGGTTATACCAAAAACGTTTAATTCATAACAAACGTGGCTACAATGTCGGTCCCTTTCGAAGTCTCGAGAATCGGAGCCCAACGAAATGTATGCATTTCTCTTCTGGCCGAATTTTTCAACGCTGGGCTATCATTAATTGCAAATACACAGGTTGAGGGTTTTCGCGGGGGTTGTTCAACGGGAAGAAAGAATCAAAATGAATTTTTCATCTTCTTCAAAAATAGATATTTAAGGCACTCATAAAACTCAAGCTCAGGTACTATTCCCAACCATTTTTTAATTTATATTTAACCAGACTTACAATAATCACACCAACCACTGAGAGTATGTACGACTTATGGAAATGAGATGTATAGCTATATTTGTGAACGTTAAGAAGAAAAATTCTAAATTGCGTATAAATTTTCAAAATTCTTGATTTCAGGGTATTTTATAATATTGATTTAATTATGTTTGACTAAAGTTTTTAGAATCAGTTAGATTGATTAAGATTTTTCTAGATTAAAAAAGGTAGTTATATTTAAAATAGATTTCAAAGAAATTGTATGAAATATAGGAGGGGTACAATTGTAAACTACTTTCTATATTAAAAAGTAATTAAAATTCAGATATAAGAAAAAAGACACAAATTTAAAGTCAAAAGATCTTTAGCCACAACCTAATTAGTTTTTAAATTCTAGTCATTTCTCTAGTTATTTTATATATATAGGGAATTTGCACTGCATAACAACTTTTTTACCACAGTTTACAATTATACAAACTTTTTAAAAATAATTCGTTTATAACAAATTCTGCCTATTTTTTTAAAAATCTCTGTTTACTCTTTTTTATCGAAGACTTTGATAGAAATTTATCATTCTCTAGTGATGGAAGTCTGTCAATTTACTTTATCTATTATTAATTGATTCTATCGGCCTCTATTGATAGAATCTATCAATATGGATGTCAATCAATTTACATTTTTTGCTCTATGTGCAAATATTTTCATTATTGTGCTATTCATGGAATATTTTAGCCATTTTGTAATATACATGCAAAAGCCCCGTATATATATAGATATATAGATGCATACATACATACATACATACATACATACATACACGTTTTTAGTTGTGAGCTTTCCACTCGATGTGGAATAAACCCAAGAATCACGTGGTGGATGGGGCCAACTGACTTTTGACTATTATTTTCTAATTTTAAAATAATCAAATCGTCTATATTTTAGAAACATACGATTCTTTGTTTCATAAAATTAAAGAGTAAAATCTTTTTTGTTGTTTTCATAATTTCAATACATTTTTGTTGTTTCTACTTTGCGTATCTCCATGATCTTTATTGTCTCTCAACCAAAACACGTGAAACACGACATTGCAGAAGTTTCACATATTTCCTTTTTGCAAAAGTCATATAATCTATTCTACTCAAGAAAACAATCATAGTATATTCTCACAAAAACTAAAAATAAAAATGGAATTTTTCATCAACAGTCACAAATTTGATTTTACAGTCACAAATTTGATCCCGTTAATCGATATATATTTGGTTTTCATCTAATTTAAGAGCACTAGTATCGTTTATGTAAGATTTCTGGACCTCCCTCCCCAATTAAAAAACTAGAACGAGAAGATTAAAATTTGTAGAGATAAATAATTTAGATTTATAGATTTATAATTTTCATTCAATTAAATAAAATTTAAAAAATATGAAAATTGGATTAGATTCTTAAATTTTTGCTACAAGGATAAAAAGTAAAAGAAATAGAAAATAAAATTATCATTATATCTTCACACCAATTCTCAAACCATATTTTCATTAAACTTTCACTTTTGTTTTAGTATATAGTGGGGGAAGGGGGACCAACAAACCCTACATAGAGGACACAACTACTCTCAAATAATATGAGAGCCAAATACCGATTGGAGTTAAAATGGTTTAACACCAGACAAGATAACCAACTGCGCCAGTGACCCTCGGTCATTAAACTTTGACTTCTAACTCTTAACTTTAAACTTTAATTAACAAGGTTTTTTCATTCCACTTGATCGAAAATAAATATTTTTGTGCATCTTATTTTCTCACTACAATAATTCTGGGCATAGATGATGGGCTATCCAAATTAATTTTTAAAAGCATGAATGTGTGATGGCAGACTATAGTTTTTTATTTTCTTAGTGCGAACATAAGATGTTAGGCAGCTTTAATGTCAAGAAATGCCCAACATCTTATCCGTCGGACATCTTTTATGCCCGACATCATAAATTCTTCAATGATGGACAATACCTGATAACTCTCAAGAATTGAGAGTTAAATAGCTTAGTACAACAGTATTTCGTGTGAACTTCACTGCATTACAAAGATAATCTGCTAATATGTTCGCTACAAGATCATGTTTTAGGTCGAAAAACAAGTACCATTTAGTTTTTTTATTAGCGAAAAATGCATAATTGTGTGAATTATAAGTTTTACTTTATAAGACCTAATATTTCTTATTTGTTGTAGCATTTCTAAAAGCAAAGCATGTTGATGCGCTGAAAGCATGATTTAGACAAAGTGAATTCCAATGAATATTGACTCTCAGACAAATATCTAAAGGAAGGACGTGTGTCAAGGATCTAAAAGAAGCCTTTCAATCCCACCTATTGCTTTCATAACCATTCTGGCAAATAGTAGAGACACGAATCATGGAGTAGGGAATGTTAGAAGTGGAGCAAGAATTGCAAAGGAGTGGAGCAGATTTTTTCGGTTGCATAAATAGAAACATTCTTCTTCGTGCGAAAGGGGTCACGAATCGAAAGATCATTCTTGCATTTCAATTTTTCGATCAACTTTTATTTCCATTTTTTCCGTGGGACTTAGCTACGCTGCTGCATCTAGCATAAAGTTTTGTCACGTTAGCTTAGTTTTAGTTATTCCAGCCATTTTTAAGCATTAGTTTGTAGCTTAGCTGTTTTCATTTCCAGTAACATCGCGGGAATCAGTTCAAAGTTGTTCTTATGATTCTGATCCGGCTTCCTTTTAACCTTGTTATTGCTTGCTAGTATTTGTTTATTTTTAGCTTAAGCCCTGTTGTGAACCCTTGTTATTCCCTATGATTGAATGGAAATGTTCTTTGTTTTATTTTTTGTTTCAAGTATTTTTTGCATGATAACAATCAAATAGAGACAAAATTCTTGTTATTCCAAGATAATTGGTTGTAGTTATTATTTAAAATCCAATGCGAAAATGATAAATAATATGAGAAAAATGTGTAAATAGCTAATGCTTACGCATTAGAGGAATAAATTAGAAGAAATGAATGTAAGCATGAAAAATAGCAGAATTAGAACACTTAGTGCGTATTTAGCAAGGCTTATGCGGATAAACTGTTTTTGCAAGAATTTGCAATGCGAAGGGATGTGGAGCTGAGAAGTAAGACGCGCAATTGCAAGCGTAGTAAAATTTGGAACAACGCCAAGACGCCCTAAAAGAAATAATGAAAGAATCAAATGAAATAAAGATGTTGACTAACCAGATAATAAAGAGACAAATTGTGAAAATCACAAGATTCTTCCCTTAACCACACAAACATAATTGGAGAATCCATGCAAGAAAAGAGATAGCGTAAATTGATCCATGCTTATTGTGGAAGATTCGAAGGATGATTATAAGAGCAAACTCTTTGTAATAGAATAAAGAGAGAAAATTTTGGAAAAACCAAGTTTTCTCTATCAAAACACATTTTCAATGTAGTAATACTATTTAAGCATGTTTTTCATGTCGTTATATGTATTTCTTGTTTGTATGAGGAACTAATTCTATAAGGCAACGCTAGGAAAAAGTGGTTAATGCTAGCAAGTGTTAAAAAGGAATATGTGGGGTGTAAATAGAGCATATCAACTAGGAGCAAATCATCATCAATAAGTGTCGACCGACCATCAACATGCACTATTAGGTTGTAAATCGGAAAAGAAAATAAGCTAAGTCTAGTTTGCATGTTTAGTAGGTTAGTATTAAGTCTTTAATACTTTAAATCGGAGTTTAGGGATAAACGCGTAACTACTGCATACGTAGCGCCAACTTAGCACTACATTAAGTCGCAGCGAGAGTCGGGCTTAGAATTGCATACGTAGTATGATAATTACCTGTTGCTGCACGTTTCTTTGAAAACGCATTGCTATTACTTTCCATGAGTATCCTGGTTCAGCCTTATTCTCTCGCAATCTGTTTTACAACTGTTTTATTTTACTTACACTATTCAACTCATCAATCACACTAACTATTTGTTTACTTTTGTTCAATTCTAAACATCTTTTTAGATAAATTAGTCCATGTGGAGATCGATAATTTACTTATTACTTACTCTAGACTTCGTATATTTGTGCAGGTGTGAATTATTAGCACAAGAGGCAACTAGGAATCAACAATCAAGTTTTTGGCGACATTTTCGGGGACTGTGTTAATTTATTTTAAGTCGATATCGTTTAGAATTTTTTTTGTGTGTGGAACCATTTGCTTCATCATTCTAGTGTGAATCGTGCATGCGTACAACCTTTTCGTTTGATCCAGAACTTGAGCGGAACCTCCTTAGGAGATGATGCAAATCTCAATGCCAATCTACCTCAAACCCAAGGAGTAGATGATAGAGACAAAGTCATGAGGACTGAATCAGGATTGTTCAATCATGTAGCATATACAAGTATGGTTAGATCTAATGGTGAAGGTAGGCGACCTGTTTTTACTAATAATATGTATTACATGATTAGAATCAATGAACCTTTTTGTGGTTTACCCTCGAAAGATCTGCATCAACATTTGCGTAACTTCCTAGCTGTTAGTGATGCGAACTAAGAAGTTGGTATCTCTTTAGAAGATACTCGACTCTTTATGTTTCCTTATTCGTTAAAAGATAAAGCCAAAAGAGGAGCATGAGAATGGTACAAAGAGCTTATAGCAATGTGTCCATACTATGGGCTTTCTTATACCCTTCAAATAGAACATTTTAATAATGGGTTGTCTGATCAAGATAAGGCTATCGTCAACACAACTACAGGAAGATGTCCGATGGAGAAAACGTACAATGAAGTTCATAAAATTATCGAAACAACTGTTAAAACTACTACTCCTAAGTTAAGTCAGGGAAGACATAAAAATAAGCTACCCGATAAATTTGAGCTCAGTGTTATGCCCATTATGCAAGCCTAGCTTGCTAATCTTACAAACTCTATGAAAACATACAAATGACTGCCCCACAAAATTTTCAGAACACATCGATTATGAATCACTCAACTCATGACTTCTGTGCACTCTGCGAAGGCGATCACAAATGTGTTGATTCAGTCATATACGTTGGACACACAAATTTGTGACCTCAAAACAACCCTTATTGGAACACGTACAATGCTTTCTCTTGAGGTGGGCAAAGTAGCAATGCAAGCCAAATTGGACAGCAGTGCATCTCGCCGCACTCTATATTTGGAAGTAACTAACAGCAAGACCATCAATCAGATTCAACACTAAAGGAGTACATGGTGAAGAATAATGCAATGATAATGGAACATAAGACTCTGCTAAAATCTCAACAAGCAACGCTTCGGGCGTTGGAACTACAATTGGGTAAGATCACAATAAATTTAAAGAACAGATCGCTAGGACAATTATTGGATATGGAAGGTTCTAAGCGGAGTGGCAAAGAGCAAGTTAGTGTATTCAAATTAAGGAGTGGGAAACCTTTGATGGACAGCGAGGAGATTGGAAAATATCAGGAAAACATTTCCACAGAAGATCCATCAACAGGAAAGTAACCAGCGAAGAACTGATGAGGATACTATAATAACAAGCGATACGACGAAAGTGGCTAAACCACTGCCTATTTACCAGCCACCTCTGACGCCATACCCTCAAAGGATCAGAAGGTAAAGAATTGAATCCCATTTTGAAAGGTTTACGAACATTTTGAAGAAAATTCGCATTAACATTCCAATAGTTGACGCGCTACATGAAATTCCTTAAGGATGCGTCGAGTGAGAAAAGTAAATTTTGAGGAATTCAAGGTGGTAGTATTAAATGAAAAATGTAGTGCGATTGTCCAAAACAAAATCCCTATAAAAGAAGTCGATCCTTGTCAATTCACTATTCTAGTAAAGATTGGTAGTAATCACATTTGGCGAGCACTCTCAAATTTGAGTGCAAGCATCAACCTTATGGCCCTATCAATCTACAAGATGTTTGGAATAGGGAAGCAAGATCCACAATTGTCACAATTCAACTTGCTGATCGGTCAATTACTCGCCCTATTGGAAAAATTGAAGACATTCTTATTGAGGTTGATAAGTTTATCTTCCCATCAGATTTCATTGTTCTTGATTATGAAGTAGACTTGGAAGTACAAATCATTTTAGGAAGATCCTTTCTAAAAATGGGACAAACTGTAGTGGATGCGTACAAAGGGACAATTACGTTAAAGATGAACAATCAGTAGATCCAATTCAACATTTTTTCCTCGATGAAGTAGACTGATTCAGAAGACGATTTCAACATTTACCAGGTAGAAGAGGTGATAAAAAACGAGGAAAGGAAAGAAATGAAGAGTAAAGAAACAAATGCGAGGAAAGAAGAAGAGAAAATACATGATGATGCATTGGAAGAGTCTGTGCTAGAAGAGGTGTATTATGACAAGGCATTCAATGTTGCAACAATAGTTCATTCTCCTCAGCATCCTTCAATTGAAGAACCTCCAATGCTTGAATTGAAACCCCTCCCCGCGCATTTGAAGTAAGCTTATCTGGGAGAAAAAGAGACGTTACCAACTATCATCTCATTGCAGCTAACCACAAACCATGAGAAACTACTCTTAGAGTTACTCAAGCAACACACAAAGGCAATTGGATGGACTTTGGCGTACAAAACAGGCACTAGTCCTACATTTTCATGTAGAAAATAATTCTAGAGGAAGATGTTGAGAACTCAGTAGAGCATCAAAGACGACTAAATCCCGCCATGAAAGAAGTGGTGAAAAAGGAAATCATTAAGTGGCTAGACACCGGGGTAATTTACCCTATATCAGATAGTCAATGGGTAAGTCATATTCAATGAATGTCAAAGAAAGGAAGCACCACCATTATTCAAAAGTAAAAGATTGAGTTATTCCAACAAGGACAGTGATGGGATGGCGAGTGTGCATGGACTACTGAAAGTTGAATAGAGCAACCAAGAAAGGCCAGTTCCCATTAGCCTACATAGACCAAATGTTGGACCATATCGTAAGGAAGGATTATTATTTCTTTCTAGATGAATATTTGGGCTACAATCAGATTACCATTGATCCTAAGGATTAGGAGGAAACTACTTTCACGTGCCCTTACAAGATATTCAGGTTCAGAAGAATGCCCTTTGGACACTATAATGCTCTAGAAAATTTTCAAAGATGCATGATGTCAATCTTTTGTGACATGCTTGAAGATATCATGGAAGTGTTTATAGACGATTTCACGGTGTTTCCAAACAGTTTTTCCAACTTCTTAGGAAATTATAAAACGGTGTTACAACGCTATGAAGAAACACATCTTACGCTGAATTAGGAAAAATGACATTTCATGGGTAGAGAAGGAATCGTGCTTGGATATAAGATTTCTAAGGCTGGAATGGAGGTTGATCAAGCAAAGATTGAAGCTATCGAAAATTTAAAGCCACAAAGGAACGTGGAAGAAGTGCGTAGTTTCTTAGGACACACTGGTTTCTATAGGCGCTTCATCATTGATTTTTCAAAAATTGAGAAGCCATTGTGTGAACTCCTGCAGGCTGAGTACCCCTTTAATTTCGATCAAAGGAGCTTACATGCATTCGAGTAGTTAAAAAAGGCTCTAACCTCCGCTCCTATTACGATATCGACGAACTAGAAGAAACCTTTTGAGCTTATGTGCGACGCTAGTGATTACGTAATAGGAGCTATTTTTGGACAGAAAGGAAAAAAAGTTAATCCATCTCATTTACTATGCTAGCAGAACTTGAAATGACGCGCAACTCAACTACACCACTACTGAGAAATAGCTTATAACTATGATTTATGTGCTAGAACATTTTCATTCTTACTTGTTAGGATCAAAGGTGATTGTTTTTAATGACCACGTGGCAATAAAGTATCTCATGACTAAAGCAAATGCTAAGCCAAGATTTATCAGATGGATCTTGCTTCTACAAGAATTCAATATTGAGATAAAGGATAAAAAAGGTTGCTAGAATATTGTAGTAGATCATCTATCTCAACTGGAGAATAGACGAACTGATTCTACCATGATCAGTATATCCAAAAAATTTCCGAATGAGCAGTTGTTTATGATCAATCTTACTAAAGAGAAGAGTTTCCCTTGGTTCGTAGAAATCGCCAACTACTTAGAAAGTCATGTCATCCCAATAGACTTATCAAGATAACAAGCTAAACAATTCTTTTATGAGACTCGATTTTATTTATGTGATGGAACATTTTTGTATAGGAAAGGTGCTGATGAAATAATAAGACGATGTGTAGAGGAACACAAGATAGGTGAAATATTGGAAGCATGCCATACATCACCGTATGGAGGACACTTAGAAGGAATGCGTGGTGTAGTAAAAAAATTTCAGTCACGATATTTCTGACCAAGCATATTCAAGGATGTGCATTATTATGCAAAAAAATGCAATAAATGGCAAAGGAAAAGAAATATAGGAAAAAGGGACGAAATTTCATTAACATCGATTCTAGAGGTCTAACTATTCGACGTCTGAGGAATCAATTTCATGTGCACATTTCCCCTTTCGCATAGAAATTTGTATATCCTGGTCGCGGTTGATTATGTTTCCAAATGGGTTGAGACGATTGCCACACCTTTTAACAATGCTAAAACCGTCATAAAATTTCTCAACAGGAACATTTCAGAAGGTTTGGTACTCCGCGAGCACTAATCAATGATGAAGGAAGTGTAAGGACCCGACCCAAACTAGGGTCTAAAACTAAGTCCCTAACTCCACATGCATGAAAATATTGGAAACCGGGGCATGCATAAAGAAATCGATATGAAAAGCCATAAAGTCTCAATGAATAAAATAGAAGTTCGAAAACACCAAAAACCAAGTAGTAAAGGGTACCATTGAGTTCAAAACATAAAACACAAAATAGTAGTAAATAAGGTCCATCATGCCTCTAAATTAGTTCATGCCGAAGGAAAGACTAAACATGTCTCAAAATAAATACAACGGGTACCATGGTCATCTCTAGCTGGTTCGATCACCCATCTCGATACAGTCTTGTAGTACCTGTTGGATTCAATAGTGGAAAGGGTGAGTTTTGAAACTCCGTAAAGATTCCCCTACTCGGGGTAAAGACATGCATCAAATCACAAGTATCAACAAACAAGCATGTTCAATAGCAGAATCGAAGAGTTATCTGAACACGAGCTCTTAGGTGATAGATTAAGAACTCGCCCGTAACCTGTACTGCTTAGATCGGTCTAGAGATTGAAATCTAAAGACAAACAATCCACATGAGTCCTCTGACTTTAAGGCAATCTGGAAACTGACTCCAAGGCGAGGGATCTGGTTAGTAGAGCTGTGTGTTCTCTAACAGGCTCCTTTCTCGCAGTGAGAAGTGGATTCGATACGACTCACCAAGGGCATCATAGCCCATACTACATACCTAGAGGTTTCCCTAGGCTACAAGTAGACCGTTGTTAGAACCATGAACCTGGTGGGCCGACCATCCACGAAAGTTTTAACTCGAGGGTTTCGTCTCAAGTTACGGAACATCATCGTCCACACTAGTCTACTAGTACCTCTCTCCGTCTTGTGACTCGATCAAGCCTAATTGAGGCATCAAGACGTGTCGAATATAGGCAAGTCAACAACTGGAAGACATGCGATCCAACATGCAATATTAATCACAGGCAAGTCCACAATAGGGACACATTCGATCCATCATGCAATGTCAAACAATATGCATAGGATAAATTATCAATGGTAATAGACATTTTTCTTGCTCTCAATACAACCAACACAAGCATACAATCACATAAATCATGCTACAATCATGGCAAGTAAATCAATACAAACAACGTGATATATGTATTAACCACGGGCCTCGAGAAGGGGATAAAGGGTCCATTACTTCAAGTAAATCCACTAAATGCAATGAAGAACTCACTAAAGCCTCTTGACGGTCAAACCACATCCAAGCCCTGAATAGGAAACCTAACAAAAACTTGCACCTTATAACCACGAAGAATCTCGAAAAAACATGTCTCGGTGGTCCAGCGTGCCTAAAACACTCTGCTAAAATATTGAGAAATAACTCGGGTCAAAATGATCAACATAAAAGTCAAGGGTCAATACTTGCCATTCAACCCAAAACAAACACTACTAACCCCGAATCCAAACAACCTTTAAGCAAAACACTCCCTAAACTCATAACCAAACACTACTTATTCATAACTTGAATACCCATAAACCAACAGCTAAGCAATCCTTATTCTACATTTAAATAACTCCATCCCAACAACCAAATAATCCCAATCCACTATTTAAATAAGCTTGAACGTGAACCAAACAACCCCTATTCCACATTTGAATAACTTATAATCGAAACAAATACTTCTTAATCCTCATTAGAATAGCTTTAACCCTACTAAAGTTCTTTTTTAAGACTAACCCAAACATCACCCTTCTTCAACCTTGGAAGAAAAATTAAACTTCTTCTTCCATGAAACAACCAAACCCACTTATTAAGACCTTAAAATAAGGGAGAGAGAGAGAGAGAGAGGATTACCTAACTCCAGGGAACGACATCACTCCTACTCTGGTGACAACTAACCAAAGACGGCGAACTTTCTAAGACAACAACAACGAGCTGCCCCTCAACAAACCTATGACGCGCGAAGAAACCCATACAGAAACGTCACCTTGCAACTCACACTCGGTGCCGACACCATCTGACCCTCGACCAGAGCCTCTGTTTGCTCACCCACGCAAGTACGACGTTGGCCACGCTACAACCACCTAGACCTCACTTAAAGACGCGGAACCAGGTGCCAAGACCGCGAACAACCTCGAAGATACACACCGTGACAGCGACAAACTCGACAAAAATCTGACGAGCTGGTCGGAGAGATAGGAGAGAAGGAAAGGGTTGATTCCAAGGCTAACGACACAAGGCTGGAGAATGAATAGTAAAATGGCAGCCCTAGGGATTCCACAATTGCATTTAAATATCCAAGGAGAAAGACCAATTTGCCCTTGTTCTACAAAAACTTAAAGCAAACTCATTTCTTATTTCTTTATCCACTTATTTAAGGAACAAAAGGGCTTATAAAACGAACTCACTTCATAAATAAAGCAATGGCTCATGTTGCCACAAGTACAATATCAAACACTGCATCACAACTCATTATCATCCGCAAACTAATGGCTAAGCTGAAGTATCTTACTACGAGATAAAAAGCATTTTAGAGAAATTTGTTGGACCTAACATAAAAGACTGGTCATTGGGACTAGATGACTCGCTTTGGGCTTATCGCACGACACTCAAAACTCCATTGAACATGTCACCTTATAGAATTTTGTATGGGAAGGCATGCCATTTGCCAATCGAGTTAGAACATAGAGCTTTCTGACCTTGTAAAATGCAAAACATTGATCTTTAGAATGTTGCAATTACTTGATTTAGAAGAGTATAAGCACTTCTTTTATGAGAATGCAAAGTTATACAAAGAAAAAACTAAGAAATGGCATGATCGTAAGCTGACCCCTTGAGCTTTTGAGGTGGGCCAGCAGGTATTGTTACTTAACTCTCGACTTTAGTTGTTTCTAAGAAAGCTTAAGTTTAAATGGTCTGGACAATTTCACATTACACACGTAAAACTAGGAGGAGGAATCTAGATTAAGAACGAGTCGATGGGGAATGAATTCCCAGTCAACGGCCAAAGACTCAAGCATTACTAGAATAAGGATGTTCTACACAAGATATCTTCATTCACATTGCTCGAGGAATAATCGCGTGAGTATGCGAGTGGAACGCGCACGTATTGGTACATTTAATTTTCGCTTCATGCATGCTACTTTGAATATTTCCTATTGTCTTACTTGAGAAGTTATCTGATTTTACTCCTTCATTTTTAATTCCATAATTTAAATTTTGCAATCTTGATTTAATAATTTTGGTAAATCTCTCTCAACATTTGATTTTGCAAAAACTACAAAGGGAATTAACTAAGAATCAGTACACATGGGAGATTATTGCAACATTTGGTCATCAAAATCAGCCAAAAATCGCGCGGTTGGATCTTAAGATCATTGATCAAAGGGTTCGCAGCAACTATAGGGCCACCCGAACCCAACCGTTGGCCTGACGCAATGCGACGATTGCTGATCATCCTCTACTTCATTTGATCGTTAAATTTTTTTGGATTATCTTCTTTGCAATCTCACTGCTCTTTCACTTAACCTTTTATCCTTTCTCCCAATTTCAAATGGCAAAAATTTTCACCATGGTACAAAGACTTGCAACAAACTATCAAAGATGGTGGAATTTGCATATAGAAGGTCAAAAACAAGTTGATCCCACGTAAGCTCCCAAGCCAGTCGACCCTACGATTGCACCCACGAACAATGAAGTCGAGTAGTTGTAAGGTAGATAATGAAGGCATATGGGAACGATTGTTTCACCTACAAGGTCGAAGAGCACGCGAAAGTTGAAAAATCGGAGCATGTTCCTAGAGAAGAAATGATTGTTACCTCAGCACTAGGACCAGTTGTAACATCCCAGTTTTCTATCCCAGTTTTCGAGGAGCCTTTGGGTCAAGTTTCGGTTGTTGGTTGGGTCATTAGAGCGGTTTTGACCCTTGGGGGTATTTTGGTCTTTTGGCTCTTCGGGCAGGATTTGTGGTTTTCAGGGCTTCGAGGCAGCTCCTGCCTTTGTTGAGGTTTGTTGGTTGGTGGCTGCGAGTCCCGAGTTGTTTGGGCTATTCGTTTGGAGGTTCGGTTGAGATTTGGGTTTTGGGCAAAGTTATGGTTGTTTGGGTGTTTTCTTTGGGATTCGAGCCCGGGCCCTTAGTGTTGCTTTGGGAGTTGGGTTTAAGTGAGTTTTATTTATTGGAAAAGGTTGCTTCAGTCGGGTCTCGAAGGAGGAAGCCGGGAAATGGGATTTTAAGGATTTTAAGGATTTTTTTTAGAAAATTGGAAAATGGTGGATAAGGATGGAAATGAAGATAAAAATCCCATTTATTCCCTTTTTCCTTTCTAAACTCCCTTTTCTTTTCTTTTATTTTTTTCCAAAATCCCTTTTTTTTCTCTTTTTTTTTTCTCTCTCTCTCTCTCTCTCTCTCTCTCTCTCTCTCTCTCTCTCTCTCTCTCTCTCTCTCTCTCTCTCCGAGCCCCCACCCGAGCAAATTAGCTTGATTCGAAGGTCGCGAGCCCACCCCGCTGGCGCCGATCCGCCGCTTGCCAAGAAATTGCCGCAAACTCAACGCCGTCACACCTCGTCCGCATCAGCGCAGCGAGGCGTCGTCGCTGTCGCACCTCAACGCCTCAGCTAGCAGCCGTCCGTCGCGCGCCAGATCTACCGGTCGCAGCAGCCTTCGTGTCGAAGTCGTCACCGAAGGCCGCCGCGTCGCCAGCCATGCTACCGATGCGCCCAGCTTCGCCCGGCCGCGTCGCGCGGTGTGGCGCTCGCTCAGCCCGAGCTCGCCACACGTGTCGTCGGGCCAGCGCTGCTCGCCCACCGTGTTCCCAACGCGCCCCAGGCCCGTGCTCACTGCACCCAGTAGCGCCCGGCTTGCGCCACCACGCTTAGCCCGAGCAGTCGGCTCGTTCGCGTGTCTGCCATGCCTCGTGAGTTGCTCCCGAGCTGAGCCCTGTTTGTTTTATTATATTTGGGCCTTTTGATTGTAATTATTGTTGTTTTTGTTAGGTTCTCGCTAGCTAGCTCGGGTTCGATCGCAGCTTAGGTTTCTTGTGTTTAGAGGTCTTCCGGCCAGGTAAGGATTTCTTACCGGAGTTGTGTGGACCCTGCGATATATTATGTGATTGCTGATTGTATGCTTGTTTGTGTTTATTGACATGTTTGGTGATAAGTTCTCTATTATGAATACCCGACTGGCATGATTTCCTGTGTTGTTTCTCATGTTAGTCCATGCTAGGTTGTTCCTTTCTGGCATGCTCGTATCTGTCCTTGCTTCGTAGTATCATGCTAGGTTCGTTGTATTCTTATTGAGCACGTATTGGATGATATTGCTTGTTTGCTGATTGCTAAGGCAGGTTAGAGTTGCAGGTAGATAGCATCATCCGGGCCGGGTGCATAACGTACCTTGCACCCCGACAGGGACGTATGAGATGGAGCTCATGATCCCGTTAGGAATAGCTAACCCTAACGGCCGCCCCGCAATCTTGGGTGAAGGTGGCGATCGTTAAATGCCCCAACGGTCGGGATGATGACTTGGCATTGCCTCGCCCTCGCAATGATCAGACGTCCTCGGCGTGTTCGGCCGTAGCCCTTGATTGCCACCGTTAAGGTACGGACGGTTTCTGGTGTAAGCCTACCACGACCCGTTCCTTAGCCCCAAAAAGCGGTGGTTCAGCCGACATAGTTTACGTGTCCAGTGTCTCACACCCCTATGTCGCTGACACCGATCCAAAGAATTAGTTAGGCGTGGTGATCGGACATGGGCAACTTTGCCTCTAGACCCGACACCCCCATAGTCGCAGTAGCACGCGATGCATGTTTACGCTCATTACAAATACGCCGGAGAGAGCTCCTCGGGATCTTGAGCTAGTGTACCTTTCGTCGACAGTGAGACAGCCCGAGGCCGGGACTTGTTTCTCGTATAGGGCAACTTGTGTATTGTGTGGATGTGGTGATTTATTTCCGACTAAGACCCCGAGTTGGCATCCGAGGCCCAAGTGTGGGCTAAGCTATGTGCTCTATTCTGTGTTTATATTCATAGCTTGCATACGCTCATCGAGATGACCATGTATATCGTATTGTACCCCTGGTTGGGATTCTTACTCGAGTAATTCGTTACTCACCCTTATTATGTGGTTTTCCACAGTAACCATGGTGCGAGACAGATGGCCGGAGGAGGAGCTGTGATCATGGAAACCCGTTGTTCAACTCTCGAGTCTTATGTTTATGTTTATGATTTAAATGTCCTCTGAATGCATGTAGTTGGGCACTGAGCCCTAGGGTGTTTTCTCTCTCAATGTATTTCCTGATTCTAGCATTGTTGTAACTATTGCAAAGCTTGTATGTTTTAAATAAATCTCTGATCGTAGTATGTTTTGGAAATGTATTTGTCTTGGAACAGCTTGCTTGGAAACAGGACAGTGTTTCAGAATTTATGTTGATTTTTAAATGGATGTTTTCATGTTTTAGTTTTTACTTAGAATCCAAACACCATCTTGCAAATTTTCTCAGAGATTTGTATGCATGCATTGAGGTAATGGCCTATTTAGAACCCCATTCGGGTCGGGTCGTTCATAGCTTGGTATCGAGCTCGTAGTCATAGATTCTCGTAGGACCGACCTTTTGTTGTAGGTCGTTTTTCCATGATCATCAAGACTCTGGCTACCATCATTCGCAGACGCCTAAGTTTACTATTTGTTGTTGGAAAAGAGTTAAGAATTTACAATACACATCATCTAGTGTATGCCTTGTGTAGTGTTGTGGAGCGAGACGCGGTGTTCTCACTCGTTGTTGGTTTGGGTTTAGAGCGCCATCATGCCAACTTCCCGCAGCAGTGTGATGTTTGTTGTGGCTTGTTGAGGTATCCAGATAGATTCGGATGCCCCGGGACATCGTCCCCGTGGGAGGCAGAGCTTGACTCCCGTGAGGCCAATTGTGGCCTGGGCTTGTTGGTTTTCCCCTAGTGAGAGGGTGGAGGTGCTTTGCCTTGGAGTGCCACTCCAAGAGAGGAGTTAGCTATGGTCAGTGCTTATGTGGATGCTTGTGGAGCAGTCCCCGTGTGGACTAGCCAGGTAGCTCAAGTGTTGATCTTGAGCCTTAGCGATTGTTTGATTGCCCAGTGAGTAGCCGCAGAGTTGGCACCTTCTTGAGGAGATTGTTGAGGCATCTTTGTGCTCCTGTAAAGTGTTGTTGTTTGCAGCCATGGCGGAACCACGTGGTTAAGGGTGCAAATGAGCGATGTTCCTTCGGATTGGATCCGTTGGTGTTTTCTCGATGTTTGGTAGAGTTGAGCACTCTTCCTTTGGTGAGCTTCTGGAGTGGAGCTAGCTGCTGCATGTTGAGAGCCGCCGCGAGTTTTGTTGAGCATCATGTGGAGGTGCAAGAGTAGGCGGTGAGCCTTCGGTTTGATGAGATGCCATAGGCATGGTTTTTTAGTTGGAGCCCTTGTATGCCTAGCCAGAGTTCTTGTCACTTGAGGTTGTGATCTTGTTGGCCCCATTGGTAGTAAGATGTGGTTTTGGTAGTAGTGGCACTTGAGGTGCATTGGTTGGTGTGCCGCTTTGGCACTAAGTCTGGTTCAGGCTTGAGTTTGGCTTGGGTATAGCAGATGGTTCTATGCCGTCCGGAGTTCAGCGCACTCCTTTAGCCTTGGATCCGTTTATGGCGCTTGCACTGTTTAGGTCGTGCCAGGCAGGCTAGTTCGGTGGTAGTCGAAGGACTACAAGCGAAAGGATGTTCGAGAGGAGCCGGAGCCTTTTCCCAGTGTTACTGGAGGTTGAGTAAGTCAGCAGGTTGGCGGTTGGTAATTGTTTGTGGGCGTGATTCTCGCGCTAGTGTTAAGGCCAAGAGATTTCTTTGTGGATGGTAGTGCGGTCAACTACCTTCGAGTGCCTAAATCTGAGGAGAGTTGAGCGTTATAGATGCGAGTTTGGTCCAGCTGAGGGACCATGAGTTGGATGTCGATGAGGCGAGTTGGATGCCTTGTGAGAGGTTTCGGATGCCTTTTTGGGTAAGCACCCTTGGTAGAGGCTTGGTATAAAGTAAGTTCGGTTTGGCATTGTTATGCTTTGGTAGAGCAAGGTTGCCTCAGCTTCGAGTATCGTGTGGAGATGGAACTTTTGGTGTTCCTTGGATTGATTGTATCTCTGCCAGGAGCTAGTGTTGCTTTTTGGGAAAAACGCTTGTTAGTCTTGGATCTCTAAAGGAAGGTTGAGAGTTGTGCACACAAGTGTGTTTTGTGTGGTTCGTTCTGTGGCGAGAGTTCAGATCCATGTAGGGTTTGCTTTGGAGATCTAGTGCTCAGTTCCTGGAGGAGTTGGACTCTAGGTGGATGTTGTAAGGCTTTAGTTGAGGTGGTAAGGATACCGTGCTCGTGGTATCAGGTTGTTGCTTAGGCAAGATTTGTTAAGTTGGACCTAAGCTTGGTTGACGGACCTTCTTGTTGATCGTTGGTTGGAGTTCAGTTGGAAACTGAACAAGAGCGGTGGTAGCTAAGCCGCGTGGTTTCTGATCGTCATGGCTAAGAGAGTTGTTCGGATCCTTCCTTGGGTAGAAGTTATGTTGTGGCCGATGCTTTGAGTAGGAGGATGACGCATTCTGTAGCGTTTCGGGTCCTCTTGGTTCCCAAGGAGTTGGAGTTGGCAAGCATGGTTATGATGCCGGAAAAAAAAAAGGAGTTGTTGTTGTTCAGGCAGTTGTCTGTTAGATCGTTTGCCGGCAGTGTGTGTCGAGGGTTGTCGGAGAACCCTAGGTTGTGGAGAGCCTCTCCAGAGCTCAGTCAGGCCCAGGTAGTGAGTTTATATGGCCAGCTAGAGGTGTGTAGTTTGTAGCCTCGGTGGAGTTGCTAGCAGTCTTGGTAGACTAGCAAGCTAGTGTTTGTTTGGAGTAAAGTCCGGATTGGTTCCGGTGTGGTGGCAAGTTGATGCTTGGTGTTGACCAAGGTGTGGATTGGAGTTGCTAGAGATTAGTTTTGCTTGTGGGGCGAGTGGTTTGTGCCCTGTTGGTTGTTTTCCTGTTTCCAGGATGTTGAGTTGCCCCGTTTGGCTTTTGGAGGTTCAGTCTGAGATGGGCCCCTGTTGTTGCCCCGTGAGATTTAGATGTTGTTTCTCTAGTGGAGCAAGACAGTGATCGTATGAGGAGCTCTCTGTCCTTTGGTTGTCTGCTTGTAAGAGCCGTTTCCTTCGGGGAGTTGTCAGGTTACTCCCTTGGTCTTGGAATTGATGGTAGTGGTGCTAGCAAGAAGGAAAAGTTTGTTAGCTGCTTGGAAGCAGTTGTTTGTCCAGTTAAGCGGATTCTTGGATGGTGTTCTAGAGGCCGCAGTAAGGGTTGTTTTGCCTCTTGTGAGTGTTGGGCCAAGGTTTGGTCCTCTTGTTGTTTCGAGAGCTAGTTCGGTTCTAGCCGGGGCGTTGCTCCCGAGGTCTTGTTCCTAGTCGAAAAGTTTTGGGAGTTGACCCTCCCTCGTGCTTGAGTAAGTTCTGTTAGTTCGGATTGGTGATTCGATTGGTTGAGATGTCCCTTGGGTGTTACTTCCAAGAGAGAGTTGGTTGTCGTTGCCTTGGGTTTGAGCAAGTCACGAGCGTGTGTGGAGTTCACCGCCTTCTGCGGTTTGTTTGCTTGCCGGGAAGTCGCTTTCCCGCTTTGGCGTGCGAGTCACTTAGCTCCCGAGTTGTGGAGTTGATCGAGTAGTAGCGCACGGTCACCCCAACGAGAGGGTCCCTGCTTTGTGTTGTTAGCAAGCAAGAGTTGTTTGTCCCAGCAAGGGCGGAGGCCAGCCAGTAAGAGCTGAGTTGTTCTGGCAAGTTGATGGTTCTTTGGGAATTGAAGATTTCCTTTTCCCCTAGCCTCTGTGGTGGTTGAGTTGCTCCTTGGATGCCAGCCTCGGGTGTTAGCTTCCGAGGTAGTCTTGCAGATTCATGTGGCTCAGGATCCGTAAGCTTGGAGGTTGTCGTCATCCGTTTTCCTTGTGAGGTTTCGGAAGTGGAGCTTCCGGTGGGAAGTTGAGTTAGGCTTAAGCTTAAATGAGAAGTCCTTTGAGTAGCCTGATGGATTTTAAGAGTTGAGTGGTAGCTTGGAGGCGAGCGTTGCTCGTTATAAGTTTGGGTTGAGTTCTGCTGAGCAAGCCCTTCTCGGGCTTTGTTCCTAGTTGTTGTGCGTTCGCAGTTGGCGTTAGCAGAGCCGCGTTTGAGTGAGTTGGCACAGAGGTGCCGTGGCATTGGTTGGTAAGCTGTGAGCTGTTTTCCTCAAGGTGTTGTGCCGCAGAGAGCTGCGTGAAGGTTTAGTACTTGCTTCCCGAGTTTTCCTTGAGAGGAATGTTGGTTGTTCCTTGCCTGGCAATGTTCTCCTTGGCCAGTTGCTGGTAGGTTTTCTTTGGAAAGTTTGCGTTCGGCTGATGAGTAGTTCTGGTTTGTTGGTTTGGCCGAGTGGAGTCTGTGTTTGGCCCTTGTCTATTAAAGGTAGTCGTAGCTGAAGTTTTAGCTGGTGTGAGTGTTGTTAGCCGTCTGGTGTACCAGGATGGTGCCCCTTGCCTTTGGTTCGACGATTTCTCCTTAAGATGGTTGCTTAAGTGTTGTGGTCGCGTTCTAGTTGGAGAAGTTTGTCTTTTGGATCGATCGCGCCAGGTGGTTCGTTTGTATCTCGTTAAGGTCAGTAGTCAAGGTTTGAGGTTTGTTGGTCTCTTGTGAAGTAAGAGTAGGCCGTTTAGTTTTGGAATCTGGAAGGTTCATTGTTTGGCCATTTGTTGTAGGGTTGAGTTTGTTTGTTGTCACCGTGAGTTTCCGCAGAGAGTTTTGCCAGGCATGGTGTAGAGTTTCGAGCTTGTGGCCACCCTCGAGTTTCTTTGAGAGTGGCACCGCTTGAGAGTTGGTGCAAGTTGAGGACGTGGTTTGCCGCCTCTAGCTTTTTCGCATTTGTTTTCCTTCTGAGTTCGGTGTTTGGCACCTGGATGGCATTGTGGCCTTGAGTTTTGTGAACCCAAGAGGGTTTGGTTTTCAAGAAGGTTGGTGTTGTTGGCCGAGAAGTTCAGCTTGGTCCAGTTTTACGTGGAGTTTTCCTGAGTCAAGTTTCGTCTTAGGACTTTCGAGGACGAAAGTCTTAAAAGGAAGGAGTATTGTAATGTTCCCGATTTTCTATCCCGCTTGAGGTGCCTTTGGGTCAAGTTTCGGTTGTTGGTTGGGTCATTAGACCGGTTTTGACCCTTGGGGGTATTTTGGTCTTTTGGCTCTTCGGGCAGGATTTGTGGTTTTCGTGGCTTGAGGCACCTCCTGCTTTGTTGAGGTTTGTTGGTTGGTGGTCATGAGTCCCGGTTGTTTGGGCTATTCGTTTGGAGGTTCGGTTGTGATTTGGGTTTTGGGCAAAGTTATGGTTGTTTGGGTGTTTTCTTTGGGATTCGAGCCCTGGCCCTTAGTGTTGCTTTGGGAGTTGGGTTTAAGTGAGTTTTATTTATTGGAAAAGGTTGCTTCAGTCGGGTCTCGAAGGAGGAAGCCGGGAAATGGGATTTTAAGGATTTTAAGGATTTTTTTTAGAAATTTGGAAAATGGTGGATAAGGATGGAAATGAAGATAAAAATCCCATTTATTCCCTTTTTCCTTTCTAAACTCCCTTTTCTTTTCTTTTATTTTTTTCCAAAATCCCTTTTTTTTCTCTTTTTTTCTCTCTCTCTCTCTCTCTCCCCGAGCCCCCCAACCCGAGTAGCCCTAAATAGCTGAGCGGCCGCCGAGCCCACCCTCGCGCGCCCAGATTCGCCCCAAAGAAATTGGCCGCGGCTCAACGCCACACCCTCGTCCTGCGATCGCAGCAGCGAGCGTCGTCTTGCGCTGTCGCACTAACGCCTCGGCCAGAGACCGTCCGTCGCGCGCCAGATCTGCCGGTCGCAGCGAAATGTGTCGAGTCGTCACCGAGCGCGTCGCTAACCCCACTTCGGTGCCAGCCCGAAGCTCGCCCGGCCGCGTCGCGCGGTGTGGCCCTCGCTCCACCGAGCTCGCCACAGCGTGTCGCGTCAGCGCCGCGCGCCTGCTGCTCGCCAGTGGCAAATGCCACAATGCGCCCTCGCAGCGCCGTGCTGCTGGCCAGTAGCGCCCGGCTTGCGCCCAACTGCCCCGCTTAGCCCGAGCAGTCGGCTCGTTCGCGTGTCTGTCGCGCCTCGTGAGTTGCTCCCGAGCTGAGCCCTGTTTGTTTTATTATATTTGGGCCTTTTTATTGTAATTATTGTTGTTTTTGTTAGGTTCTCGCTAGCTAGCTCGGGTTCGATCGCAGCTTAGGTTTCTTGTGTTTAGAGGTCTTCCTACCAGTAAGGATTTCTTACCGGAGTTGTGTGGACCCTGCGATATATTATGTGATTGCTGATTGTATGCTTGTTTGTGTTTATTGACATGTTTGGTGATAAGTGCTCTATTATGAATTCCCGACTGGCATGATTTCCTGTGTTGTTTCTCATGTTAGTCCATGCTAGGTTGTTCCTTTCTGGCATGCTCGTATTTGTCCTTGCTTCGTAGTATCATGCTAGGTTCGTTGTATTCTTATTGAGCACGTATTGATGATATTGCTTGTTTGCCGATTGCTAAGGCGGTAAGAGTTGCGGTAGATAGCATCATCCGGCCGTTCATAACGTACCTTGCACCCCGACGGGGGACGTATGAGATGGAGCTCATGCGATCCCGTTAGGGAATAGCTAACCCTAACTACCGCCCCCGCAATCTTGGGTGAGGGTGGCGGATCGTTAAATGCCCCAACGGTCGGGATGATGACTTGGCATTGCCTCGCCCCGGCGGCGATCGGCACGCCCTCGCCGTGTTCGGCCGTAGCCCTTGATTGCCACTGTTAAGGTAAGGACGGTTTCTCGGTGTAAGACTACCACGACCCGTTCCTTGGCCCCAGTGCGGTGGTTCAGCCGACATAGTTTACGTGTCCAGTCTCTCACACCCCTATGTCGCTGACACCGATCCAAAGAATTAGTTAGGCGTGGTGACTGGACATGGGCAGCTTGCCTCTAGACCCGGCACCCCCCATAGTCTGCAGTAGCATGCGGTGCATGTTTACGCTCATTACAGCGCCGACCGGAGAGCTCCTCGGGATCTTGAGCTAGTGTACCTTTCGTCGACGATGAGACAGCCGAGGCCGGACTTGTTTCTCGTATAGGGCGACTTGTGTATTGTGTGGATGTGGTGATTGATTTCCGGACTAAGGCCCTGAGTTGGCATCCAAGGCCCAAGTGTGGGCTAAGCTATGTGCTCTATTCTGTGTTTATATTCATAGCTTGCATACGCTCATCGAGATGACCATGTATATCGTATTGTACCCCTTCTTGGGGATTCTTACCGAGTAATTCGTTACTCACCCTTATTATGTGGTTTTCCACAAACCATGGTGCGAGACAGATGGTTTGGAGGAGGAGCCGTGATCATGGAAACCCGTTGTTCAACTCTCGAGTCTTATGTTTATGTTTATGATTTAAATGTCCTCTGAATGCATGTAGTTGGGCACGGAGCCCTAGGGTGTTTTCTCTCATGTATTTCGATTCTAGCATTGTTGTAACTATTGCAAAGCTTGTATGTTTTAAATAAATCTCTGATCAGAGTATGTTTTGGAAATGTATTTGTCTTGGAACAGGTGCTTGGAAACAGGGACAGGTTTTAGGAATTTATGTTGATTTTTAAATGGATGTTTTCATGTTTTAGTTTTTACAGGGTTTGGAAATGTTAGAAGCATTGGACTCATGCCTTGACTAGAAGAGTCGGATGAAAGAAAGGACGTGCCATTTGGAAGCAAGCCAATGTTGCAGCATTCGGTAGACCATGAAGTATAGTTTTTCTGCCTAAAGTAGAATTCCTCCGAAGATGTGAGATGGAACAGAGGCTACAAACACGTTTGTCCCCTTAAGCACGTGTCAAAATGACATATTTTGATGTGGAATCATGTACTTTTCATCTTTTAATCTTAACGCTTGATCATATATGACCTACAACTTTAAATAATTTTTGAAAAACATGAAACCCTAGCCTCCTTAGAGCCTCATTTTTTAACCTTCTTTTGGCCATCTCTTTCTTTTATATTCTCTAAAATTACAGCAACTTTTTTACCATTTTTCTTCTTGCTTTCTTTAGTTTATTTTTCGAGTTAGCTAGTTTTATTGTAATAGAGTAGTGGGCTTTCACAAAGAGCTTGGAGAAGCACTATTAGAGATCATTTTGGCACTCTTTGGAGACTTTCCAAAGCTTTCTCCTTCCCTTTTTTCTCTTTATTTTCAGTTGCAATAGCTTTAGTTTCGTAAGACTTGATTTCATCACTTAATACATACTTTGTTGGTAGTTTTCTTTCATTGTTAAATAGCATTTTGTTCTATCTGGTTATTCTATTGGGAAATGCTCTCACCATTATACTTTGTTTATGTTCTTTTCATTATAAGCATGAGTTAAACGCATATAGGTGAAGGTTAAGGGAAGAGTGTGTAATGCATGTATCTTCGGTAAGCGGGGGATGTTGAGCTAAGACGATAGGTGTTTTAATTCATAGCATGTTTTGATTAACCATTCATTCATGTTTGCTTTTCACTTCATCTCGGAAGATAGGGAAATTAAAGAACTACTACTCGTGTCCATTATTTTCATGTTAAGAACTCACGCATGTTAAAGAGGGAGGCTAGGAATAGTCACCTCGCTAGTGCACATTTCATTGTTTTTAGCTTGCAATATAGATGAAGAAGCTCATATACGAAGAGGATGAATGCATCTTGGAAAAGAACATTTGATCACGTGTTGAGTGGAGTTTTCTTCTCACCATGAACTTAGCCTTTATGCATGTTAATCACACTCAAAAGACACTTGACCCGAACCTATTGTCTCATTTGGATTATTTCTTCATGTTTCCAGCATTTTATTTTAGCATTGTCCAGTGAAAGTTTGTAGCATTCTGTTAATTGTCGTTTGGCTATTTGAAGTTAATAGCATTGCACGTGTTCTATTTCTAATGTCAATGCTTGTAGCATTGTTGTCACATTTTCATGTATATCAATTTTAGTTTTTAGTTGAATTAGTTAAGCCCCAATATCTCTTTTACTTTCGGTACGTGAGTTTCAATTAACACTCGTCTAGAGATTAAACCAGTCCCTATGGATAATGACTTTATCTTATCACTTGACTGTAATTGACTGCATATGTTTGGGTACAATCTCTTGAATGTTGTAGCACTATGTGTGTTTTTTTATTTATTTTTTTTAAAACTGGGAAATCGAAGCTTCGCTTCCCCTATACCCAAGGCATCACTGACCCGTCCCTAGACTGTGGCACCGGGTACTTCGAAGGGTATTCTAGTTTAACTTCTTTCCAACAGCTTTGAAGTCCTTAGCCTCAACTGTTGGGCTGCCCCTTAGGGGCTTGTAGTATTGTGTGTTGAGTGTGCAAAACGATCAGATTACTAGTTACTTAATTAGGCAGCATCAACAACAATCAAGTTTTTAGCGTCGTTGTCGGGGACTGGTGTTTTAAATTTGTTTAAGTGTTGTTTAAAAAGTGGTGTTTAATTGTCAAGAGTGTTAATAACATTTTGTTTTGATTTTCAAGAGAATGGCTAAAACACAAGGAAATTATTTGGAGAATGCTCCGAATATTGCAGTTCAAAATCTGAAAGAAGAGCCAATAATTATGAAAAATTTGAATCTAAAAAATGCTAATGTTGTTAACGCTAATGTTAATCTCATTCCATTAGTGGATGAAAAGGATAGAGTAATTATGTAACGGCCCGGAATTTTCATCCCGGCCTTCCCGGGAGGCCCAGGGGCATTTTTGTAATTTTGGGTCGGGTCGGTTTTGAAATTTAAAATTGCCGGAATAATTACGAGTCAATTTGAATAGGATCGGGATTTTTGGTGAAGGTATTTGGGCTTGGGAAAAAGTAAAATTAAATAGGGAATTAAATAGCGCGTCGAGCAGGAATCGAACTAGGGCCGTGTTGCATGCTAGGCAGAGGGCACAGCTAGCCGAGCCACCGCGCGCGTTTGTTAATCTAAACGCGCGTTCTATTATATAAGTCCGCTTTCGTCCCTGCTTTGATTTAAAAGGCACTACGCCTGAGTTTCGCCCCATTTTTCTTCTTCTTCTTCCTCGCGATCACCCCGACCGACGCTGACCAATTTCTCTCGATCCTCTTCCTTCTCCACCTCCGTTCGACCAAGCCTTGCCTCCAATTTGAGGTCGTCTTCCATCCCCGAGCAGCTGGTAAGCTTCTTTTTCTCTTTTCTTCAAAAAGAATTCCGATTCCTTCTCCCTAGTTTCATTTTCGTTCATCGGCCGAGTTGAGGCGATTTGAAGTATGGGTTTTGTGCAAACTAGTGTAGGGGAGTTCTTCTTCAAAGAATCGAGCGCCGAATCCCGATGGATCGCTTGGTTTTGTGTCTTTTGTTCGCCTGCTGCGCGCGCGAAAAAACAGAGCCCCCTGCTTCGCCGAGCTCGCCAACAGTGTTGTCCGTCCGTCGTGGCAGCGCTTTCTCTCACTCCTAGCAACGCGTCGCCCGAGCCCCCTCGCCGCCGAAGTCGTGCCAGCGCAGCGCCGCCCTAACCGAGCTTCGCTTCGCCCCTGCATCACCAAGGCGGCAGCTAGCGCCGTCGCGCGCCAACGTGCGCACCAAAGAAGCCCACTCGCCCATTTCTGCGCCCAGTGCGCCCATCGAGCCCCGCTGTTGCGCCTGCTCGTGCAATCGGCTCGTTCGCGCGTTCGCCGTGCCTCGTGAGTTGCTCCCCAGCCGAGCCTCATTTATTTTATTGTATTTAGGCCTATTGTGTGATTATTGTGATGATTGATAGGTTCCCTGTAGCTAGATCGAGATTGTTCGCGACTTAGGATTTCGTGCCAAACCGTCCCCACCAAGGTAAGGATTTCTTACCGGGGTTGTGTGGACCTGCGATATTATATGTGATTGTTGATTGATTGCTTGTTTGTGATTATTGACATGTGTAGCTAGGTGCTTCAATCTGAATTCCCTGCTTAGCATGATTTCTTGGTTAATTCTCATGTTAATCCATGCTAGGTTGTTCCTTCTCGCATGCTCGTATCTGCATTCCTTGCTTCATAGTATCATGCTAGGCTCATTGTATTCTTATTGAGCACGTATTGGATTTTATGGAATTGTTTGTCGCTTGCTAGGCGGTTAGAATTGCGGTAGATAGCATCATCCGGCTTGATGCATAAAGAACCTTGCATCCATGGCGGGGGACGCCGAGCAAGTCATTCCGCCCCCGACCCCGTGAGGGATTAGCTAACCCGAGCGGTAGGCCCCGCAATCTTGGGTGAGAGTGGCGGATCGTTAAATGCCCCAACGGTCGGGATGATGACTTGGCATTGCCTCGCCCCCCCGGCAAACGCATGTCCTCGGCATGTTTGGCAAGAGCCCCGATTGCCACTGTTAAGGCAAGGGCGGCTTCTGGTGTAAGCCTACCACGACCGCCTCCTTGGCCCCAAAGCGGTGGTTCAGCCGACATAGTTTACGTGTGTCGTGTCTCACACCCCTATGTCGCTGACACCGATCCAAAGATTTAGTTAGGCGTGGTGATCGGATATGGGCGCTTTGCCTCCGCACTCCGCAACCCCCCATAGTCTCGCAGAGCACGCGGTGCATGCTTACGCTCATTACAGTGCCCGACAGAGAGCTCCTCGGGATTGTGAGCCGCTGTACCTTTCGTCGACGATGAGAGATGTGCCGAGGCCGGACTTGTTTCTCGTATAGGGCGACTCATGTATTGGATCAGTATGATGATATTATTCCTGACTAAGCCACCGAGTTGGCATCCGAGGCCCAAGTGTGGGCTAAGCTATGTGCTCTATTCTGTGTTATATTCATAGCTTGCATACGCTCATCGAGATGACCATGTATATCGTATTGTACCGGTTGGGGATTCTTACTGAGTAATTCGTTACTCACCCTTATTATGTGGTTTTCCAGTGTAATCGTGGTGCGCGACAGATGCTCGAAGGAGGAGCCGTGATCATGGGGCCCATCTTTCCAACTCGATTTTTGTATTATGACTCTCGTGTGTTTTTGTTTTCCCCTGAATGCATGTACGCACGAGCCCTAGGATGTTTGTAAATATTTGTGGATTCCAGCATATTGTGTCTGAACAGGTTTTGAATGGCTTTTAATAAATCTCTGATCAGAGTAAACTTTGGAAATGTATTTATCTTGGAACAGGTGCTTGGAAACAGGGACAGGTTTCAGGGAAATTGTCTAGTTTTTAAAGGGGTTATTTTGAATGTTTTGTTTTAATTGGAATCCGAAATCATGTCTGTTTAAATGTCCTTTACTTTTAATGCATGCATTGGGGTAAGGGCCCATTTAGTGCCCCATTCGGGTCGGTCTCTTACAAATTAGAGCTTATACTAATCAAGTTATCAATGGTTTAAATCCTGCTATTGTGAGACCTAAAGTCAAAGCTAGATCGTTCGAGTTAAAACCTGTCATGTTTGAGATATTGTTGACAATTGGCAATTTCATGGCCTAGCATCTGAAGACCCTCATCAGCATCTACGCTCATTTCTTACAGTCAATGATGCATTCAAATTTCCAGATGTTACTGCAGACTACCTACGTTTGACTTTATTTTCATGTTCATTGAGAGATGGGGCCAAAACTTGGTTAAATACATTGCCGCTTGGATGTGTCAAATGTTGGGTTTAGTTAGTAGATAATTTTTTAATCAAGTACTACCCTCTAACGAAAAATGCAAACATGCAACACGAAATTATTATGTTTTGATAGTATGAACATGGATCAATAAGTGAAGCTTGGGAACGTTTTAAGGAATTCGTGAGAAGATACCCGCAACACGGTTTATCATATTCTGTGCAAATGGAACAATTTTATAATGAATTAGAGCTAGAATCGCAGATAATGCTGGATACAACAACCAATGGATCTCTTATGAAAAAAAATACATGGAAGCTTATGACATTGTGGAAATATTCTCGCTAAATAATAGCCAATGGTCATATTCCAGAAGAAAACCTACAATGAAAGAAGAATAGTTGGAAGTAGATTACCTAACGGCACTACGAGCAGAAATGGAAAAATGGCTGATGAGATGAATACTTTACGAATGAAGAGCTCTACAAAGTCGCAGAATGTTGCAGACATTAGCCTGATTCAGTTGAAAAATTGTGTTTATTATTGAAAAAGACATGGATTTGAATTCTACCTACACAATCTGACTGTAGTTATGAATCGTGGAATGCTAGTAATCAAAGACTTGTGAACAATTCTTATTCAAATACTTTTAATCCTAGATGGCAGCTGCATCCAAATTGCTATTTAGAAAGACAAAGAATGTTGTTAGCATTCCCCATAATCGACAAAGGATGAACCAACCTACTTGCTTTGAAAATCAGAATGTGTAGGGGTATGACAACTAAAATCTCCAAAAGCCAAATTCCCCTCAACAAGTTTCAGGTACATCACTAGAAAGTTTGTTTAAAGAGTACATCGTCAAGATTGATGTAAATCTATAAAGCCAACAAACAACTATGCGAAATTTGGAACTTCAAAAGGGATAGTTAGCATCTGAGTTAAGAAATTGACCTCTAGGAAAGGTTCCATCTGATACAGAGCCACCAATAAAGGAAATGAATGAGCAAGTGCAAGCAATTGAGTTAAGAAGTGGTAGACCTTGGAAAGATCAGAAAATTAAAGATTACAACAAAAACAATAACATTACTCGAGGAGAACCTTGATGAAAATCTAGAGGAACATGATGTTAACAGCATTGTTGGTGGCCTGTGATCTTGAACGCTATAATCATTTCCTGCTGAATAACTGATTCTGCATCTCCCCTTCCGGTTTGATGTGGAATCTTCTCCATTGGCTTTGCAGGTTCATTACCTTCCATGCCTTTGTCTTGAAAATTTTCATCTTCATTTTTGCTTTCATCATTTGAGTTTTCTCAGAATCAACATTGGAACTTTCTTCATTTTTCGTCTCAATGAATTTTGTTTCGTCAGCCTCAAAATTAGTAGGGGTGACGAACCTTGCTCATGCTTCCTCATGTTGCTTATACTGTCGTTCTTCTTCTCTGTCTATTTCTGCAAGTTGTAATTCCTTGACTTCTCTAGCTCTTACGAGTATGGCCACTAAAAAATCTTCCCATAAGAGATCCCCCACACTAAAAAGATCCATCCATGAGCTTTATGTTGTTCGTTTTGTTAGAGCTTATGGATTCTCGTTACTAGGAAAGATAGGTTCTTATATTATACCATTGTCCCTCATCCACTATATTCATCTTAGTTGCTCTTCTTCTTCTCTAGTTGCATCCTTTAGAGATTGCTCATGAATATACATAGGATTCCTAGGTTCATGACTCCAAGTGTCCCATGAATGTTTCATGGCTCAACGATCTCTTTGCAGATCAAAATGATGTTGATAAATGCTCACATTATCTCTAAAAAACTACGACTGATATTCCTGTTCTGAACAAAATTGTATCTTGTTGATCTTCTTTGCATAGCCTTGTTGCTAAAAATTGTATATTTTCTACGGTATGTTATTATTTTTCCATTGTTGTTTTGCAAAATGATTGAATGCCATTTGGTGCTCATGCCTATGGTAATGTTGTGTTTTTGGACTCTGTTTTCTTGTTGGTTGTATTGATATGAATCTCGATTTCTTTGAAATTCAAAAATTGCAACATTTTAGACGATAAAAATTACTCTTCTCCTAAAGATATTAACTCTAAATAATCAATCCCTGACAATGACGCTAAAAACTTGATGTGAATTGTTAATCCGGTGCTAATATATTGTATAGTAATTAATTCAAAGTTAACTTATGTTAAGTGTAACTCGAAATCACTTACGCAAGTATACGTGGTTAGGAATTGCAGTAAGTAACAAGTACTTACATTTATCAATCCCATATAGATTGATGTCTAGAGCTAATATTTTAAAGTTAGAGTCATTTAGAAAAGTAAAAGCATGAATGTATGAGTTGTTGTGGTTTTATTGTAATTAAATAAATAAATAAATACAATGCTGAAAATAAATATGATAGTAAATGCAATAAGTAATGCTAATTGATCAATCCTAGAAAATAATACGAGAACGGATTAGCCAAAGAGCGTCTCACTTCCCTATCAAATAAGTACTTATGCACTTAATGGTTTATGGCAGGACCAACTTCCACTGCGAACACTCTAAACAGTGAACAAACGTTCACATAACCTAATGTAGCATACTGGGTCAACATGTAGTTCCCTTCTTCCGAACTCATCACAAGGTACACGCGTGGGTAGCTAATCGACGCATGTATATAAAAGTTAATATGCAGTAGTGTAAAAATCTATGACCTATGCTCCTAGCATACTTCTATTCACGAATTGCAAACATAAACTCCTATAATGCAACAATAGAGATAAATATCACATAGAAGTTAAATCAGACAATTTTATTGCAACTACGAAATGTTTAAAACTACAAGTTACTCCTAATATAATAGTAAAATGGAATTGACACGGCTGAAGATGTGCAGTCCCCTTGTCATCGGCTCATACGACACCACCATTTACGTCTCTTCCCTATAGGCTTCATGGCCAACCGACCAGCTCACCTTTCTCGGCTCCCATCCTTGGTATTTATAAAGTTGAATTACTTAGTCTACAAGTCGAGATGAGCTGTGAAATCTTCATTAATGTTAGATTCCTTGATTTCCATTGGAATTTATTTGATTGACGCCGCCTTGATTACTTGATTGATTCTCTGATTATTTCCTTGTTGTCGTATCTTTTTCGAACGTATGCCCTGCCATTAGGACTAATTATACACGATTTACCCAAGTTTTATGCTTAAAACGTTAATCTGTGCTTTCGATGCTACTTTATGAATGCATGTTGATTTTCTAAGTTATTTCATTGCATTTCTTCTATTAGGGCTCGCTTTTTCCCTTCTATTTTAGAGCCTAAAATACGCTTTATTTGAGAGCTCACCTCCAAACTCAAATCATTGCTTGTCCTCAAGTAATATTTATCCACCTAGTTAGCTTGTTTTAGTTATTTCAGCATTTTTACTCTTTTCGATCCACTTTCGCAATTCTTATTGCATATCATATTTTTAGCAAGAAGCTTAGTTCTCTTTTCAATTTTCAAACTTTCCTAAAGATTCAAATTTAACCTTAAAATCTTTGTTACCATGACTGGAAAATTGTTCCTTATCGCAAGTATTTCTCATAACTTAATCTATTGTATCGTAATTATTTCTAGTCTAAGTTTGCCCAACTTACTCTGCTAAGGTATTCGTTTTAGACCTTATATCCCTTGAGGATTTCAGTTATTCTTTTCACATTCCTCTTAGGTTGCACTCATATCTACTAAATTCCGTAGTTAGCATAAATCGCTTGAGCATCAAGCTACTTCTCTAAGCAAAAGAATCTTAAGCTTGCACTAATTCGTAGACAACAGAATACTTAAGGTTTCCTTAGGCTTATGTGCCTTTCTTGATCTTCTTATTTTGCCAGAGTAGGTTGATCTTTATTTTTTGTACATTTTTTAACTCAACACTTCTCGAGTTGCCCTCACCTCCAATCTTAAATTCTTCATTGCTCTCAATGATGGTGAGGCTTAGCTCCCCCAAACTTAGCTATAAATGCAGTTGCTCTACTCTATCTCAAGCTCTAAGGCTTCCTTGCGAATTTTTGGTTTTTTCGGTCATTCATGATAATGATTATTCTATAGCTAGGTTTGAATCTAATGGAACTTAAGAATTCTTCTAATTGAAATTATGTTTCTGCTAAATTCAATTTTGCGATAATCATGCTTAGTAGACTTTCAAGAGAAAAATTTTGAATTTATAAATAAGAGAAATAAAATAAATTGCATCCTAAATGCATGATCCTGTAAAGACCCGACCCAAAAGGGGCTCTAAATAGGTCTTTACCCCAATGCATGCATTCAAAGTAAAGAACAATATGCAATTTAGTTTTTGGATTCCCAATTAAAACAAAACAAAAGAGATTCAATCGTAAATCAAATAGATTGTCAAAACTCATCCCTGTTTCCAAGCACCTGTTTCAAGGCAAATACATTTCTAAACGCATACTCTGATCAGAGATTTATTAAAACATTTGAAACAATCCTCAAATACAACAAAGCTGGAATCCATAAAAACATTCAAGAAAAACATCCTAGGGCTCCGTGCCCGGCTACATGCATTCAGGGGAAAATAAAAGACAAGAGTCATAGAAATAAAAAGTCAGAGATGACAGCAGGTTCCCATGATCACAGCTCCTCCTTCAGCCATCCTGTCTCGCACCTTGGTTACCTGTGGAAAACCACAAAATAAGGGTGAGTAACGAATTACTCAGTAAGAATCCCCAACCGGGGTACAATACGATGCACATGGTCATCTAGATGAGTGTATGCAAGCTATGAATATAAACACAGAATAGAGCACATAGCTTAAGTCCACACTTGGACCTCGGATGCCAACTCAAGGTCTTAGTCCGGAATAATCCACACCACACAATACGCCCTATACGAGAAACAAGTCTCGGCCTCAGCCTGTCTACTGTCGATACGAAAGGTGCACTAGCTCAAGATCCCGAGGAGCTCTCCGGTGGCGCCAGTAATGAGCGTAAGCGCGCACCGCGTGCTATCTCTCTGCAGACTATGGGGTGCCGGGTCTAGTGGCAAAGCCGCCCATGTTCGATCACCACGCCTAACTAAATCTCGGATCGGTGTCACCGACATAGGGAGTGAGACTCGACACGTGAACTATGTCACCAACCACCGCACTTTGAGGCTAAGGAATCGGTCGTGGTAGGCTTACACCGTAAGCCGCCCTGCCCTATCAAGTGGCAATCAAGGGCTACGGCCGAACACGCCGAGGACGTGCCGATCGCCGGGACGAGGCAATGCCAAGTCATCATCCCGACCGTTGGGGCATTTAACGATCGCCACCCTCACCCAAGATTGCGGGGCCTCACCGGTCGGGTTAGCTAAACCCTAACGAGGTCTAGGGACGGAGAATCGTCTCGACGTCCCCGCCATGGATGCAAGATACTTTATGCATCGGGCCCGATGATGCTACCTACCCGAATTCTAACTCGCCTTAACAATCAAAGAAACAATCCAATACGTGCTCAAAAGAATACAACAAACCTAGCATGGTACTACGGAACAAGAATGAATATGAGCATGCCGAATCGGAACAACCTAGCATGGACTAACATGAAAGAACAACATACGAAGTCATGCCACCAGAATTCGAACGAGCACCTTAACTACACATGCTTTGATAATCACAAACAAACATACAACATCAATCACATAGAACATCGCAGGTCCACACAACTCCTGTAAGAAATCCTTACCGCCGGGAGGCAACTACACACAAAATCCTAAGTGCGATCGATCCCGAGCTAGCTAACGAGAACCTAACAAACACAATAGAAATCACAATCATAGCCCTAAAAATATAATAAAACAAGCAGGCTCGGCTAGGGGCACTCACACAGCACGACGACACGGGGTTGAGTCTTCTTTGCGCAAGTCTTGGTGCGCTGGTCTGGCGGCCAGGCAGCGGCTGGGCGCGCAGCCGCGCGCTGCGACACGCTACTGGGGCATGGCACGGGCGAAGGCGCTCGGGCGCTGGGCGAGCGGCTGGGCACGAGGGAGCGTTAGGGCGTGCGGGCGAGCGGCTCGGAGCCAAGGCGCGCAGGCGCTGGGCGAGTAGCGCGGACACGGGCGATCTGCTGCTGCGCGCGAACTGGGCGTGCGATGGACGGATCTGGGCGGCTGCTGGTGTGCGACGGCGCAGCCGACCGGCGCCGCGTTCGGGCATGCTTTGCCGGGCGGATCTGGACGGCCGCCGCGCGCGCGCGACGGCTCATCGTGCGATCGGGCGTCTTGCCAGCGGATCTGACGGCCGCCATTGGCGCGCGACGACGGCTCATCAGTGCGACTGGCGAAGCTTCTCGCGATCTGGCGGGTGGTGGCGCGAATCCGGTGCACGGGCGGACTGCAACAACACACACACACACACGGGCACCTCTTCTTACCTTCGGCCAGCAAAACAACCTATCGAGAAGATGAAGAAGATGAATACCTACCCGAAATGATGATCGAACTACGGAGCAAAGAAGGGGATGAAATTCGGCTAGAGAAAGTTGGGGAAACAAGCTTGGGCGGCTAGGAGGATGTGTTGGAGAAGAAGAACAAAACCTAGCTTTTCTTTTCCATTTAACCAAATGCACCAAAACCCCAAAATCCAAGGCTAACCATAAAATGACACAGAAAGAGCAACAAGAGCTCTCAATAGCTCAACCGCACGCATCCCCACAAGCTTTCCCGAGACCCGGGTTCAAAACCCACCGCAAACACAAATTCCTTTATTTTTACTTTTGCATCAAACCTTGCTCAACCCTTCCACAAAGCCTCACAAACCTACATAAATTCATCCAATATTTTTAGCAACTAGAAAAGATATAAACGGCCCTGACGGCCGACTAAATTACCAAAATACCCTTTGGGCATACACGAAGACCGGATGAATACCGGGCGTTACAATATTCCTCCTTTTATGACTTTCGTCCTCGAAAGTTCTTAAGATCAAACAAAGACAGATACCAAATCTCATCCTGTCTTCCCCGCTCACGAGCGACCTCCTCTCGAACTCGACTCCTCCACCGAACTTTTACCAAACGGATCTCACGATTATGCAACGTCTTCGCCTCAAAGACTGCATAATACTCACAGCTTCCTCGAAGCTCAAATCCTCGATCACCGCAAAGGCCCAAAGTCCACAATGAGCGATGGGTCCGACACATACCGCCTCACACCGATACATGAGAACACTCACACACGGTGACAATGACAGAAAAGAGCTAACCAATATGCAACTCGCCAATCCTTTCGAGAATCTCAAATGGTCCAACAACAGGAGGCTCCACTTTTCCCGCTTACCAACCTCAACACAACTCACAACGGCACAACTTTAAAACTACGCATTGTCCAACCTCAAACTCTAAAACTCGACGCCAACATCGGCGTAACTTTTTCGCTGCTCGCTCCCGAGCTAACAACACTAGCTCTAAACTCCCGCACATCACCTCTGGTCAAATGCAAAGAACTTAGGACCCAAAACAAAATTGATGGCCACCAACCTTTTCCCGAACACTGAATCTCGCAGATTTACCTTGCAATGCCTCAATGGAACCACAAGAATCGATCACGAGAACCGCAACCAAAGGCAACCTCATAAAACCACTCTAGTCTTCCGCCGCCTAATCACGGAAACACCAACTCGCAACAAGCTCCAAAGGTTCGGATCACTCCTCCCAAAAGACCATCGGTCGAGGGTGAAAACACTACATGAAATCGCACCCGCCATAAGCCTCTTAACAACGCTCTCCGCAACCACGGTTCATCACGCACTACCTAGAAAAATCTTTGTTGCCACACTCTGGAGCCAACAACTCCACTGGCTCGACATGCCACTACTCCACGAATGACATCTCCACTGGCGAGGTGCGAGTTCTAGCTACGAAACAAGTCCACCAAAAATCCGAACTCACACAACAACCTCGACAAACCGCCAGCTTCCACACGAACTCCTTCAAACCAACAACTTGAGTGCTACGATCTCTAAGCCCAAACAACTACAAACTACATAGCTATGCCAATCCACTCAACTCTAGCTTGGCTCAAATCACTGGCCGGACAAGTCACCGCCAACAACCGGCCTAAAAGGCTCCCTCCACCAAGCCTACCTCCATGCAAGCAACGGAACGAAGCTTGCCTCAAATATGAAGCACATCTCACAAGTCCAAACGATAACACATACAGGCTTAACCCTCTAGCTTAGGCTTATTGCACCTTCCCACCGAAACTTCATAAACGGAACTCCACTACTCGGTTAACACCAACTACCAGAACCAGACACCAATAATGGTGGCAGAGCACAAACCACACTAACCAAAGAAAGATCCTCAAAATGTCAAGACCCTAATCCATCCACAATGGTGCAACCTCAACCCACAACTGATACAAAGGAGTTCTTCCACTACAAAGGTGCAACATCTTCCATGCCAACACACAAAAATCTTAACCAACTAGGCCAAACACTCATAAGAGGCAGAACAACCCTTACCGCAACTTCCAGAACACCACTCAAGAGTCCGCTTAACTTGGACAAACAACTGCTTCCAAGCAGCCAACAAACTTTTCCTCCTACTAGCACCACTACTACCAATTCCAAGACCAAGGAATAACTTGACAACTCCCAAGGAGAAACAGATCCTTACAAGAGGACAACCGAAGGACAGAGAGCTCCACAACCGCTCGCTGTCTTGCTTAGCTAAGCACGGCATCCAACTCTCCTAGAGGCAACAACAAGGGGGTCCACCACAGACTAGACCGCCAACCATGGGCAAGAGAAGACTCACCCCCAAACACCAAATAAGGGCACTCTCAAACTCTGGGAACAGGAGAGACATCCTACAGAGCAAACCACTTACCCACGAACAAGGCTAACTCCTTGGCAACTCGAAAACCACACCTTGGCCAACATCAAGCACCAACTTGCCACCACACCGGAACCAAATCCGGACTCTACTCCAAACAAACTCTGGCTTGTTAGCCTACCAAAACCGCCAGCAACTCACCCGAGGCTACAACTACTCGACTCTGGCTTGCCAACTAAACTCACTACCTGGGTCTGACTGAGCTCTGGTGAGGCTCTCCACAATTAGGGTTCTTCGACAACCTCTCGACACACACTGCCGCCTAACGGTCTAACAACCAACCGCTCAACAAACAACTCATTTTCCCAAAGATCACAACCACGCCGGCTCGCTCCAAACCTCGAAACCAAAAAGACCGTAAACGCTCGAATGTGTCATCCTCCTACTCAAAGCATCAGCCACCATGTAGCTTCCACCCAGCGTAAGGATTCCGAGCAACACTCTTAGCAACTGCGATCAGGAACTACGCGGCTTCACTACAACCACCATTTGTTCAGTACCATCTGAACTCCAACCAAGAGCCACAAGAGGTTCCACCAACCAAGCTTAGGTTCAACTTAACAAACTTGCCTAAGCAACAACCCAACTACGAGCACGGTATCCTTACAACCTCAACTAAAGCCTTACAACATCCACATGGAGTCCAACTTCTCCAAGAACTGAGCACCAGTTCTCCAATGCAAACCCTACATGGTTCTGGAACTCTTGCCGCCAGAACAAACTACACGAAACACACTTGTGTGCACAACTCTCAACCTTCCTTTAGAGATCCAAGACTAACAGGTGCTTTCCAAAAGGCAACACTACTTTCTAAATTAGCTCATCTCTCTTATTCGCATACTCCCAATAATTTTGTGAATTGATCAACAACATCTCAAATGTTTTCACCAATTCATCTGCATCTAGAACATTCTCAATTCTTTCTCCTTTCGTTATCAATATCTCGGCGATCTCTCAATTTATTTCATTGAATTTTAATAGTTTTTATGTTGCCTTCGGCTATAAGCCCTACTTCAAGCATAGTCTAGCTGAAGCCCAACGCTGGATTTGCTCTTCCACTATCTTCTCCAGATTAATTCTCAATTCGCTCTTGATCGTAAAAAGAAGTAGTGCTTGCTTTTGACTTGCTATACTCACATTAGTTAATGGTATGATTGAATTTCTTATAAATGAAATCGAGCCTTGCAACTTCGATTTGACACACTCCATTGGGAATGACCACTGGTTCTTCCACTTTCCGCCTTCCATCCCGATTGCTTTTGCGCACTCTTGTAATTGCCTTTTAGTTGGTCTTTTCTGCATCTTTTAACATTTTGCTCTAATATCATACGGAAGGTGGAAAGCTGCGTTGCAGGCTTCAGATCTACAATCTATCACCTAACCTTCTACTCGAGAGAAAAAATTTCTCTGTTTATTCAGATTTGCATAGAGTTGGCGAACTCAATCTTGTATTGCATCCTCATAAGGTAGTACTAGTCTTACTGAACTTAAGCTATCGACTTCACGAAGAAAGTATTCCATCACTAAGACTACGGGACATCATCGATTTTGCCAGAATCATTTATTTTCCAATGCAACAGAGTTATGTTCTTCTATATGCTTGCCACCATTACTTCCGACTTCCTTACCCTTTGTAGATGTTGTAAGAACTCGACTCTAAAACAATCCTAAATGTAGTTCTTACTCAGCATGCATGAATTTAAAAACAAATAAAACCATAATTACATCTTGTGAGATCAATCCTTCAATAAGGTCAGATCCCAATAAATCACTGCTTCTCAGCTGCCCTAGGTGATGGTCAATAATAAAAACAATTTGTTTATTAAAATATGGGTGGAATTGGATGCAGAACGATTTGGAGTCAAGAAGGTTACAGATTAGAGATGCAATTTATTTTTATTTAAGAATTACCACTACCAAAAAGCCCTAAGGTTATCAAAGTCTTACCAGCAAAAATTGTTCAAATTAATAGGGTTGGCGCAACTCGATCAATCTCATCAGTGAGGACTCGCCTTGACAAGTTACGATGGAGATGGTGATCTCGGCAAGAGCTAGGGATAAAGAGTAAAGAATCGATACAATTTGGGGAGAAGAAGAAATCTCTAGAAGAAGAATTGATGGCAAAAGCTAGGGCTTGGGGAAATCCGATCGCAAACACCTTTTTCCCCTTTTCTTTAATTGATCTCCAAGGCCACATGTCAAACTCAACCTTCGTTTGAGTCGGCCCATCGAAGACATCTTTTTCCCCCTTTTTTTTGTTTTCTTTTTAATTAAACTCCAAATCCCTGACCAACAGGCTTCGAGTCCTGGCGAGGACATCTTAAATCCATTATTTTTATTTTATTTTTTCTCTTTCAACCAAAAAAAACCTCCAAGCTTCCCAAAATGCAACTCTAGCTGTGGAAACCTAAAACCGAAGGAATAGTTCGTACTCAGCAAATAATAGAAACAACCCTGGAATCTTGATTAATTGCAAAACAAACCCTAAAGGTACAATTACTAAAATGCCCCTAAAGGCTTAAACTGCCCTAACGGCCCAACCGAACAACCGAATAAACAACCGAACGTATCTGGGGAACCGAAATAGAAATCTGGGCCATTACTGATGCCATGCTACTCGAGGCCATGTCTTTAGACGAAGATGCCAACACACAAAGTTTATAATTTCTTGAGGTTGAAGCAAGAATGTAGTGATCATCTTCCACACACAAGGTGTAAGGGACCAACCCGAATGGGGCACTAAATGGGCCCTTACCCCAATGCATGCATTCAAAGTAAAGGATATTTAAAATGTACATGATTTCGGATTCCAATTAAAACAAAACATTCAAAATAATCCCTTTAAAAACTAGACATTTTCCTCAAACTCATCCCTGTTTCCAAGCACTGCTCCAAGATAAATACATTTCCAAAGTTTACTCGATCGTAGATTTACTAAAAGCCATTCAAAACCTGTTCGAGATACAACATGCTGGAATCCACAAATATTTACAAACATCCTAGGGCTCGTGTGCCTACATGCATGCATTCGGGGAAAACAAAAAACACGAGAGTCATAATACAAAAATCGAGTTGGAAGATCGGCCCCCATGATCACAGCTCCTCCTTCGGAGCATCCTGTCGCGCACTACTAAGCACTGTGTGGAAAACCATAGAATAAGGGTGAGTAACGAATTACTCGGTAAGAATCCCCAACCGGGTACAATACGATATACATGGTCATCTCGATGAGCGTATGCAAGCTATGAATATAACACGAGAATAGAGCACATAGCTTAGCCCACACTTGGGCCTCGGATGCCAACTCTCGGTGGCTTAGTCCTAATAAAATCATCACATAGTCCAATACATAAGTCGCCTATATACGAAAACAAGTCCCGACCTCACTGCCTCATCGTCGACGAAAGGTACACTCGCTCAAGATCCCGAGGAGCTCTCCTGGTTGCGCCAGTAATGAGCGTAAACATGCACCGCGTGCTCTGCGGACCATGGGGTGCCGGGTCTAGAGGCAAGCCGCCCATGTCCAGTCCACCACGCCTAACTAAATCTTTGGATCGGTGTCACCGACATAGGGTGTGAGACTGGACACTTAAACTATGTCACCAACCACCGCACTGAGGCTAAGGGAACGGGTCGTGGTAGGCTTACACCGAGAAGCCGCCTACCTTAACAGTGGCAATCGGGGGCTACGGCCGAACACGCCGAGGACGCGTGCCGACTATCGAGGACAAGGCAATGCCAAGTCATCATCCCGACGGTTGGGGCATTTAACGACCGCCACCCTCACCCAAGATTGCGGGGCCTACCGCTCGGGTTAGAAAATCCCTCACGGGGTCCAGGGGCGGAATGACTTGCTCGACGTCCCCGCCATGGATGCAAGGTACTTTATGCATCGGGCCCGATGATGCTATCTACCCGCAACTCTAACTCGCCTTTAGCAAACAAAGAAACAATTCCATAAAATCCAATACGTGCTCAATAAGAATACAACGAGCCTAGCATGATACTACGAAGCAAGGAATGTATACGAGCATGCCGTAAAGGAACAACCTAGCATGGATTAACATGAGAATTAACCAAGAAATTATGCTAACCGGAATTCAGATTGAAGCACCTAGCTACACATGTCAATAATCACAAACAAGCAATCAATCAACAATCACATATAATATCGCAGGTCCACACAACCCCGGTAAGAAATCCTTACCTTGGTCGGGGACGGTTTGGCACGAAATCCTAAGTCGCGAACAATCTCGATCTAGCTACCGGAACCTATCAATCAACACAAAAATCACACAATAGGCCTAAATATAATAAAACAAACAAGGCTCACTCGGGAGCAACTCACGAGGCACGATTTAACGCATTTAACGAGCCGATTGCATACGAACGGCAAAGCAATAGGGCTTCTTTGGCGCGTGGCGCGCGCGCGCTGCGCGCGCGGCGGGGCGAACAGGGCGCTGGCGACACGGCTCGGCACGAGGGCGGCGACACGGGGCGGGCGAGCGCGCGCGTGGCTCGGCGGCGAGGCACGCGACAAGCGTCTGGCGCCGCACGCGCGGCGAAGCGAGCCGGCGAAGCCGACATGCAGCGAGCGAACACGAATCGCGCGCGACGGAGAGAACGAGCTCGAATTCGGCCGATAGGGGAGGATTCGACGATCGATTTATGGATGAACGAACTCCCTACTCCAAACGCACAAAAACCACCCAAATATTTCACCTCGCACGCACGGAAAAATGGAAATCAAAAACAGGGGAAAGAAATGGATTCGGAGGAGAAGGAAAAGAGAAGAGAAGAGAAAGGAAAGCTTACCGGAGGGAGACGAGCGGCGAGGGGAGCTCCGCGAGTCGAGGTCGGGCGTGGGGAAGGAGAATTCGCGAGAAAAACCTAGTCGGTCGGTCGGTGAAGAATCGAGAGGAAGAAGAAGAAGAAATGGGGCGGCTCTCGGCGAGCCGCCTTTTAAAACAAAACAGGGACGAAAGGGACTTATATAATAGAATGCGCGTTTAGATTAACAAATGCGCGCGGTGGCTCTACTGGTCAGTGCCCTCTCGCCTAGCATGCAACACGCCGGTTCGATTCCCGCTCGACGCGCTATTTAATTCCCTATTTATTTTTGCTCCTTCCCAAGCCCAAACGCTTCACCAAAAATCCCGATTCTTTTCAAATTGACTCATAATTATTCCGCAAATTTAATTTCAAAACTGCCCCGCTGTCGGCCCGACCCAAAATTACCAAAATGCCCCTAGGCCTCCCGGGAAGACCGAGATGAAATTTTCCGAGCCGTTACAATACTCCCCCCTTACAAGACTTTCGTCCTCGAAAGTCACTTAAGATTGGAACAGCTCGGGATATCGCAATCTCATCCGATCCTCCCGTTCCCAAGTGGCTTCCTCTAAACTCGACTCCTCCATCGAACCTTTACCACCGGATTTCACGATTACGCAGTTGTCTTTGTCTCAAAGGCAAGAATTCCCACCGCTTTTCCTCGAAGCTCAAATCCTCATTCACCGCAAAGGCTCAAAATCCACAATGTGCGACGGGTCCGCACGTCTTCGCCTCAACATTGATAAATGAAATACACGTGCACCGCCGACAATGACGGAGGCAAGGCTAAACGATAAGCAACCCGCCGACCCTCTCGTAATCTCAAATGGACCAACAAAACGGGGACTCGGCTTTCCACGCTTGCCAAATCTCAAAACACCCCGCATCGGTGCGACTTTTAGGAATACATGCCGCCAACCTCAAACTCCAAATCCCGACGTCGAACATCGGCATAACTCTTCATGCGCTCTGAAATACAACATACGGGCTCTAATCTTCTCGCAGACAAAGACCATTGGTCAATCACAGAATAACTCGGGACCCAAAACTCGCTTATCACCAACCTCTTCCTGAACACAAGAGATCGCCACGCTTACCATACAAAGCCTCAAATGGAGCCATCTGAATCGCCGATCGATAAATCATTGTTATATGCAAGCTCCATCAGATATAGGTACTTGTCCCAACTGCTCGGGAAATCCAACACACAAGCCCTCGAATCACGGTCAGACACAATCCTCACAGGCATACCGTGATAACGAACAATCTGTTCCAAAAATAATCTGCGCCCACTGCTCCACGGTATAAGTGTTCTACCGGGAATGAAGTGTGCGCTCTTAGTCAATCGATCGACTATCACCCAAATCGAGAGAACTTCCTCGAGTCCTCGGCAAACCGTAAATAAAGTCCATGGAGATCTCTTCCCATTTCCACCGAGGTACACTCGGCCGTTTTGCAAACAAACCGGGCCGGTCTCGCTGGGGGGCCTTCACTTGTCGACAAGTGAGACATCGATCGACGAACTCCGCCACATCTCTTTTCATACCCATCCACCGTAATGTCTCGCTTAAGATCTCGATACATCTTGGTACCCCGGGTGCCAAGCAAACAGAGAACTGTGGGCCTCGAGAGCAACTCGTTTCGCAATCCTGCAACATCCGAACACACAACCGGCCTCAGACGTCACCCCACCGTCTCGTGAATACACAAAGTCAAAATCTCCATCAAGACTAACTCGCTACTCTCAATCTCTTACGTGCGGGTCACTCACCGACTATCAATAATCCATTTGTCTAATCGATGGTCGAATCATCAACTCCGCTTACTCGCAAGAATCCTCACCCAAAGAACATCGCAATCTCACCGCTCGAACTCTCTCCGTAATCTGGCCGGAACTCAACAACACCGCGAGTGCGACATCTTCCTACTCAGAGCATCGGCTACAACATTGGCTTTACCCGATGGTACAAACTCTCGCAGATCATAATCTTTCACCAACTCTAACCATCTTCTCTCGCCTCATATTCACTCCTTCGAGCAAACAGATACTTGAGGCTCAGTGATCGGTAAACATCCGAATCCGCTCACCATACGTAATGCCCCAAATCTTGGTCACGAACACCACTGCCGCCATTTCCATATCATGAGTCGGATAGTTCTGCTCCATATGGCTTCACCGACGGAAGCATAAGCAATGACCTTCCCGTCTTTGCATCAACGCACAACCCAACCCGAACTTGGAAGCATCATTGTAAACCACGAAACCACTGTCCCCTCCGGATCGCCAACACCAGTGCCAAGTCAAACTACGCTTGAGCTCGGCAAGGCTCTCATCACACTTATCGTCCCAAATAAACTCGACACCCTTCCTCGCCGACGACGTGAGTGAGGGCGAGGCTATGGCGGAAAAATCCTTAACAAACCGATCGCAAAGAAATCGCCAAACCTGAAAAGAAACGGCTCCTACGAGCGCGGATAAATCAAGAAAGGGAGCTCCACTTACACTCACCGTCTTGCTCCACTAAAGCCGTAAGATCAAAATCTTACGGGGTAGCAACAGGGGTCCACCACGAACCGAACCTCCAAATACCAACGGGCAACTCCCAACTTTCCGGAAACAGAAAACAACCAACAGGGCACGAACCATTCGCCCCACGAGCAACTGACTTCTAGCAATTCCCATCCACACCTTGGTCAACACCAAGCATCAACTTGTCACCACACCGAAACCAATCCGGACTCTACTCCAAACAATTATCAACTTGCTAGGCTACCAAGATCGCCACCATTCCCCGAGGCTACGAACTACACGGCTCCAAATTTGCCAATCGCAACTCCCTACTTGGCCTCGACCGAGCTCTAGAGAGGCTCTCCACAACCTAGGGTTCTCCTGCAACCCTCGACACCCACTGCCAACTAACGGACTAACAACCAACTGCCTGAACAAACAACAACTCCATTTTCCAGCAACACAACCATGCTGGCCAATTCCAACTCCTTGGGAACCAAGAGGACCCGAAACGCTACCGAATGCGTCATCCTCCTACTCAGACATCAACCACAACATAACTTCTACCCAAGGAAGGATCCGAACAACTCTCTCCTACCATGACGGTCAACAAGAAGATCCGCCAACCAAGCTTAGGTCCACTTAACAAATCTTACCTAAGCAACAACCTGAGACTACGAGCATGGTATCCTTACCACCTCACTAAAGCCTTACCACCTCCACCTGGACTCCAACTTTTCCAAGAACCGAGCACCGGATCCCCAAAGCAAACCCTACATGGATCTCAAACTCTCGCCACGTAAATGAACCACACAAAAGACACTTGTGTGCACAACTCCCAACCTTCCTCTAGAGATCCAAGATTAACAAATGCTTTTCTCCCAAAAACAATACTAGCTCCCAGCAGAGATACAACCAATCAACGGAACACCCAAAGTTCCATCTCCGCACGATGCTCAAGTCGTGGCAAGTTTGCTCTACCAAAGCATAACCATGCCAAACCAAACTTACTTTATGCCATGCCTCTACCAAGGGTGCTTATCCATAAGGCATCCAACTCCTCTCACAAGGCATCCTACTCACCTTATAGACATCCAACTCATGGTCCTCTCACCGGACCCAACTTGCTTCTACGATGCTCAACTCTCTTGAGGTTTAGGCACCCGGGGGAGCCGACCGCACTACCAATCACAAAGATCTCTTGGCCTTAACACTAGCGTGAGATGCACGCGCGCTAACACTTACCAACCGCCAACTCGCTTGACTTACTCAACCTCCAAAGAACACCGGGAAAAGGCTCCGCTCCTCTCGAACATCCTTTCGCTTGAGTCTTTCGATTACCACCGACTTAGCCCTTTTTGCACGACCTACACATGTGCAACTACCATAAACGGATCCAAGGCTAAAGGAGTACGCTAAACTCCGAACGGCATAGAACCATCTGCTATGCCCATGCCAAACTCAGTTCTGAACAGATTTAGTGCCAAAGTGGCACACCAACCAATGCACCAAGTGCCACTACTACCAAATCCACATCTTACTACAACGGGGCCAACAAGGTCACAACCTCAAGTGACACGAACTCGCCTCGGCATACAAGGGCTCAACTCCAACAACCATGCCTAAGGCATCTCATCGAGCTAAAGGCTCACACCTACTCTTGCATCTCCACATGATGCTCAACAAACTCGCCGCTCTCTCATCATGCAAAGCTAGCCCTACTCTAGGGCTTACTAAAAGAAGAGTGTTCAATTCTATCACACAACCGAGGAAACCACCAACGGATCCAAACCCGTAGGGGAACACTACTTGCTGCACCCTTAACTCAGTGGTTCCGCCATCGTTACAACAACCACACTTCACGAAAACACAAAGATGCCTCATCAACCTCCTCGAAGGCTACCACTTTGCAACCACTCTCTGGGCAACCAAATAATCTAACAAGGCTCAAGATCAAGACTTGAGCTACCTGTGCTAGTCCACACGGGGACTCGCTCCACCAACATCCACATCAAAGACAACCACGCCTACCTTCTCTCTTGGAGTGGCATTCCAAGGCAAAGCACCTCCACCCTCTCACTAAGGGAAAACCATCAATTCGGCCACAGTTGGCCTATGGGAGTCCAATCTCTACCTCCATCTGGAACGATGTCCCAGGGCATCCGAATCTACCTGGATACCACAACAAGCCACAACATACATCACACACTGCGGGAAGTTGGCATGATGGTGCTCTAAACCCAAACCAATAACGAGTCAGAACCTGCTCGTCTCCGCTTCACAACACTACACAAGGCATACACTAGATGACAGGTATTGTAAATTCTTAACCCTTTTTCTACAACAATAGTAAACTTAGGCGTACCTGATGACTGTCGGAGTGCTAGTGATCATGGGAAAACGACCTACAACAAAAGGTCAAACTACGGAATTTATGACTCTAAGCTCTGATACCAACTGCAGGGGACCGACCCGAATGGGGCACTAAATGGGCCCTTACCCCAATGCATGCATTCAAAGTAAAGGATATTTAAAACAGACATGATTTCAGATTCCAATTAAAACAAAACATTCAAAATAATCCCTTTAAAAACTAGACATTTTCCTCAAACTCGCCCCTCTGTTTCCAAGCACTGCTCCAAGATAAATACATTTCCAAAGTTTACTCGATCGAGATTTACTAAAAGCCATTCAAAAACTCATTTCGGATACAACATGCCGGAATCCACAAATATTTACAAACATCCTAGGGCTCCGTGCCCGCCACATGCATTCAGGGGAAAACAAAAAAACACACGAGAGTCATAATACAAAAATCGAGTTGGAAGATCGGGCCCCATGATCACGCCTCCTCCTTCAGCATCCTGTCGCAAGCACCACTTGCCACTGTGGAAAACCACGAGAATAAGGGTGAGTAACGAATTACTCAAGAAGAATCTCCAACCGGGTACAATACGATATACATGGTCATCTCGATGAGCGTATGCAAGCTATGAATATAACACGAATAGAGCACATAGCTTAGCCCACACTTGGGCCTCGGATGCCAACTTCGGTGGCTTAGTCCTAATAAAATCATCACATAGTCCAATACATAAGTCGCCCTATACGAAAACAAGTCCCGGCCTCGGCTGTCTCTCATCGTCGACGAAAGGTACACTGCTCAAGATCCCGAGGAGCTCTCCTGTCGGCGCTTTGTAATGAGCGTAAACATGCACCGCGTGCTACTGCAGACCATGGGGGTGTCGGGTCAGAGGCAAGCCGCCCATGTCCAAATACCACGCCTAACTAAATCTTTGGATCGGTGTCACCGACATAGGGTGTGAGACTCGACACTTAAACTATGTCACCTGAACCACCGCACTGAGGCTAAGGGAACGGGTCGTGGTAGGCTTACACCGTGAAGCCCCTTACCTTAACAGTGGCAATCGGGGCTACGGCCGAACACGCCGAGGACGTGCCGACTATCGAGGACAAGGCAATGCCAAGTCATCATCCCGACGGTTGGGGCATTTAACGATGCCACCCCCTCACCCAAGATTGCGGGGCCTACCGCTCGGTTAGTAAATCCCTCACGGGGTCGGTGGACGGAATGACTTGCTCGACGTCCCCCGCCATGGATGCAAGGTACTTTATGCATCGGGCCCGATGATGCTATCTACTACCGCAACTCTAACTCCCCCTTAGCAAACAAAGAAACAATTCCATAAAATCCAATACGTGCTCAATAAGAATACAACGAGCCTAGCATGATACTACGAAGCAAGGAAATGGCAGTCTGAGCATGCCGAAAGGAACAACCTAGCATGGATTAACATGAGAATTAACCAAGAAATCATGCTAACCGAATTCAGATTGAAGCACCTAGCTACACATGTCAATAATCACAAACAAGCAATCAATCAACAATCACATATAATATCGCAGGTCCACACAACCCCTGTAAAGAAATCCTTACCTTGGTCGGGGACGGTTTGGCACGAAATCCTAAGTCGCGAACAATCTCGATCTAGCTACCAGAACCTATCAATCAACACAAAAATCACACAATAGGCCTAAATATAATAAAACAAACAAGGCTCACTCGGGAGCAACTCACGAGGCACGATTTAACGCACAAACGAGCCGATTGCACGAACGGGGCAGCAATAGGGCTTGGCTTGGCGCGCGGCGCGCGCGCGCCGCGCGCGCGCGCGCTGGCTGCGCGCGCGCGGCAGTGGGCGAACAGGGCGCGCCGCGACACGGCTCACGTGGACGGCGACACGGGGCGGGCGAGAGCGCGGGCGTGGCTCGGCCGGCAGGGCACGCGACAAGCGTCTGGCGCGCTCTGCGCCGACGAAGGGCGAGTGGCGAAGCTTCACGCATGACAGGGGGCGAACACGAATCGGGCGCGACGGAGGAGAACGAGCTCGACCGGCCGATAGGGAGGATTCGACGATCGATTTATGGATGAACGAACTCCCTACTCCACCGCACAAAAACCACCCAGCGTTTCACCTCGGCACGGCCGGAAAAATGGAAATAAAAAACAGGGGAAAGAAATGGATTCGGAGGAGAAGGAAAAGAGAAGAGAAGAGAAAGGAAAGCTTACCGGAGGGAGACGAGCGGCGAGGGAGCTCCGGCGAGTCGAGGTCGGCGTGGGGGAAGGAGAATTAGCGAGAAAAGCCGAGTCGGTCGGTCGGTGAAGAATCGAGAGGAAGAAGAAGAAGAAATGGGGCGAAGCTCGGGCGAGCTGCCTTTTAAATCAAAACAGGGGACGAGCAGACTTATATAATAGAATGCGCGTTTAGATTAACAAACGCGCGCGGTGGCTCGGCTGGCTGTGCCCTCTGCCTAGCATGCGACACGGCCTTGGTTCGATTCCTGCTCGACGCGCTATTTAATTCCCTATTTATTTTTGCTCCTTCCCAAGCCCAAACGCCTTCACCAAAAATCCCGATTCTTTTCAAATTGACTCATAATTATTCCGGCAAATTTAATTTCAAAACCGGCCCTGTAGGCCCGACCCAAAATTACCAAAATGCCCCTAGGCCTCCCGGGAAGACCGAGATGAAATTTTCCGGGCCGTTACACAAGGTTTATATAGAGTTTGAAAATATTTTCAAAAATCCTCGTGCAAGGAAAGGAATAATCACAAAAGGAAAAACTGAGATTGTGGACCTATTTTCAAATATTCTGACCAATTCCTTCCTAAAAAAAAATAAAATAAGAAAATTGCATAAATAGAAAATCTACCTATTCGAAAGCAATAAATATTTTGCACAAAGTATGAAATACAAGATTTTTGCATTCCAGGAATGTTGCTGAGCAGATATGGGCGGAACCGTTGCGCTAATTTCGTCCGGCATAGTTCATCCATTCTCAAGCCATTTAAAAAAAAATTGGGGGCGATGTCATCTTTGATTGCCTTTTCTTGCCTTTTTTTCTGCATGCGCCTTGATGTGTAGACTTCCTACCAACCCAAGCGTTGATAAGGTGTAGAGTTTTGTGTTGAAACTCATTTGAATTGCCCAAGTGTCGCTTTCTTAATGAATCAATTCTTGTCATGCGTGTTCTTTTGGAAACGAGAAAATCTAGTGTATCATTGCTGGTTCCCTGTGATCTTCAGCGTTATAATAATTTTCGTGCTGAATAACTGATTCTGCATCTCCCATTCCGGTTTGATGTGGAATCTCCCCCATTGGCTTTGCAGGTTCATTACCTTTCATGCCTTCGTGTTGAAGATTTTCATCTTCGTTTTTGCTTTCATCATTTGAGTTTTACTCAGTATTAACGTTGGAACTTTCTTCGTTTTTCGTCTCAATGCATTTTGTTTCATGAACCTCAGGATTAGCAGGGGTTGCCAACCTTGCACATGCTTCCTCCTGTTGCTTATATTGTCGCTCTTGTTCTCTGTCTATTTCTGCAAGCTGTAATTCATTGCTGCTCACTTAAAATATCCATCGCTGCTTCTTCATTAAGTACGTCAGCCTCTAGATATGTCTCTTCTGCCCGTATTCTTCTTGCTGAGCTTTCTACTATTGGTTTCGTTAGAGATTGGGGATTCTCATTACTAGAACCAAGAGGTTCTGATATAATACCACTGTCCCTCATCCACTGTATTCGTCTTAGTTGTTCTTCTTCTTCTCTAGTTGCATCTTCTAGGGATTACTCATGAATATACACAGGATTCCTAGTTTAAGTACTCCTAGTGTCTCATGAATGTTCCATGCTGCTGCGATCTCCTTGCACATTGAAATGATGCTGAGAGATGCTGCTATGATCTCTCTAAAACTGCGATTGATAGTCTTTTTCTGAATAGAATTGTATCGTGTTGATCTTCTTTGCATAGACTTGTTGCTGAAATTTGTATGTATGTTGTGGTATGTTATTATTTTTTCATTGTTGATTTGCAAAATGATTGAATGACATTTGGTGTTTATGCTTGTGGTAATGCTTTGTAGTGAGACTTTGTTTCCCTATTGGTTGTATTGATCTGAATCTCAATTTCCCTGAAATTCAAACATTGCAACCTTTTAGACAATAAAAACTACTCGTCTCCTAAAGATATTAACTCTAAAGAATCAATCCCCGACAAAGACGCTAAAAACTTGATGTGAATTGTGATTCCGGTGCTAATATATTGTACAGTAATTAATTTAAAGTTAACTTATGTTAAGTGAAACTTGGAATCCCTTACGTGTAAGTATATGCGGTCGAAAATTGTAGCAAGTAACGAGTATATAAATTTATCGATCCCACAGAGATTGATGTTTAAAGCTAATATTATTAAGTTAGAGTCATGCAACAAAGTAAAAGCATGAATGTACGAATTGTTGTGGTTTTATTCCAATTAATTAAATAAATAAATACGATGCTGAAAATAAATATGATAGTAAATGCAATGAGTAATGCCAACTAATCAATCCTAGAAAATGCTAGGCGCGCGGATTAACCAAAGAGAGTCTTGCTTCCCAAACAAATAAATACTTCAGCACTTAATGGTTTATGGAAGGACCAGCTTCCGCTGCGAAAGTCATTCTTAGCATAAGGCAACACAAGCATTAGTAAGGTTATTCCTAACACTCTAAGTAGTGAACAAACATTTACACAACCAAATGTAATATACTGAGTCAACATGTGGTTCCTTCTTCTGAACTCACCACAACGTACATGCGTGGGTAGCTAATCGACACACACACACACACACACACACACATATATATATATATATATATAAATTAACATGCAGTAGTGTAAAACTCAATGACCTATGCTCCTAGTATACTTCTATTTATGAATAGTAAACATAAACTCCTATAACTCAACCATAGAGATAAACAACACATAGAAGTTAAACTAGACAATTTTATTGCAACTAATAAATATTTAAAACTACAAGCTACTCATAATAAAACAATAAAGTTGAATTGGCATGGCTGAAGATGTATAGTCCCCTTGTCATTGGCTCCTACGACACCATCATTTGCTTCTCTCTGCGATAGGCATCATGGCCAACTGACCAGCTCACCTTTCTCAACTCATTGCCTTGGTATTTATAGAGTTCAATTACTTGGCCGACAAGTTGAGGTGAGCTGTGAAATCTTCATTAATGTTAGATCCTTTAATTTACATTGGAATTTATTTGATTGACGCCGCCTTGATTACTTGATTGATTCTCCAATTATTTCCTTGTTGGCGTATCTTTTTCGAACGTATTTTCCTTTTTGAGTTCTGCGCCTTTTTACACTGCTTGGTCATCATTCGCGCTTTGGTCTTTCATGCGGTGTAGCTCAATATGTCCTGACATTAGCATTGATTAGGCACAATTTACTCAAGTTTTATGCTAAAAATGCAAAGTTGTGCTCTCGATGCTACTTTATGAATGCATGTTGATTTTCTAAGTTATTTCATCACATTGCTTCTATTAGCGCTCGCTTTTCCACTTTTATTCTATAATATTGCAAACTAAGACAACCTAAAATACGCTCTATTTGAGAGGTATCAGACACGTGTTAAAATGACATATTTTGATGGGGGAAATAGTGTTTTTCATCTTTTAATCTTGACCCTCGATCATATATGACCTAGACCTTTAAATGGGTGAAAAAAACATGAAACTCTAGCCTCCTTGGAGCCTCAATTTTCAACCTTCTTTTGGCCATCTTTTTCTTTTTTTCTTCTTTAAAATTCCAACAACTTTCCTACCATTTTTCTTCTTGTTTTCTTTAATTTATTCTTAGAGTTAGCTATTTTTATTGTAATAGAGTAGTGGGTTTTTGCACGGAGCTTGGAGAAGCACCATTGGATACCATTTTGGCACTCTTTGGAGACTTTCCAAAGCTTTCTTCTTCCCTTTTTCTCTTTATTTTCAGTTGCAACAACTTTAGTTTTGTAAAAGACTTGATTTCCTCGCTTAATGCATACTTTTTAGGTAGGTTTCTTTCATTGTTAATAGAATTCTGTTCTATCTGGTTATTCTGTTGTGAAATGCTCTCAGCATTATACTTTATTTATGTTCTTTTCATTATAAGCATGAGTTAAACACATATAGGTGAAGGTTAAGGGAAGAGTGTGTAATGCATGTATCTTGGGTAAGTAGGGGATGTTGGGCTAAGACATGTAGGTGTTTTAATTAATAGCATGTTTCGATTGGCCATCCATTCATGTTTTTTTTTTTCACTTCATCTCAGAAGAGGATTAGAGTACTATTACTCATGTCCATTAGTTTCTGTAACGGCCCAGGTTTCTATTCCGGTTCAGATTCAGTGGTTCGGTTGGGCCGTTAGAGCTGTTTTGACCCTTAGGGGTATTTTGGTCTTTTTGCTCCTCGGGCAGGATTTGTGGTTTTTCAGGGCTTTGAGGCAACTCCTGCCTTTGTTGAGGCTTGTTTGTTGGTGGCTGCGAGTCCCGAGATGTTTGGGCTATTCGTTTGGGAGTTCGATTGTGATTTGGGTTTTGGGCAAAGTTATGGTTGTTTGGGTGTTTCCTTTGGGATTCGAGCCCGGGCCCTCAGTGTTGATTTGGAAGGTTGTTTTAAGTGAGATTTGTTGATTGGAAATGGTTGCTTCAGTCGGGTCTTGAAGGAGGAAGCCGGGAAATGGGATTTAAGGATTTTAAGGATTTTTGGAAAATTGGAAAATTGGATTTATTTTGGATAAGGATAAAAATAAAAAGGAAATTTCTTTTTTTTATTTAAAAATCCCATTTTCCTTTATTATTTTCCCAAAATCCCCAAATTCCATTTTTTTTTCTTTTTCTCTCTCCTCCAGCCCGAGCAGCCCCTCCCACGCCCCAGCCAGCCCGAGCCCAGCCGCGCAGTGCCGCCCTGCCCTGTGCCAGTGTCGCCCAGGCCGCCCAGCCCGTGTCGCCCTAGCCCAAGCCCCGCGTCGCACAGTGTCGCCCTGGTTCGCGTCGCCCAGCCCCATACCGTGCCGTGCCGAGCCAGCCCGAGTGCATGTAGCTCGTGTCGCTCGCGCCCGGTAGCTCGTCTCCAGCAGCGCGTCCCCAGCCTTGCCGAGCTCGCGCCATGTGGCGCCCCCTCAGCCAAGCAAGCCACGCGCGCGCGCTCTCGCACCCTGCGTACGCCTGCGCCAAGCGCCACCATTGCCCGCCGACACTGCTTGTGGTGTGTTGGTTGGCCTGAGCCTTGTGGCTTCTCAGATGGTATTTCCCGAGTCTTTTCTTCGTTGGGCCAGGAGTTTTTTGGCTGCTGGTTATGGATTTATTAGGCTGTGTTTATGTATTTGATTTGGGTGCTTTATTTGATGTATAGGCTATTCGGGATCGATTAGAGGCTCGAGGATTCGTTCGTTGATTTATTATGTTTTATTATTGTTTGCTGCTTGTTCCAGGTAAGGATTTCTTACCGTGGTTGTGTGGACCCTGCGATATATCTCGATTGTGCCTTGTATGCTTGTTTACTGTTATGAGCATGTTAGAGATAGAGCAGTTGATTGATTTCTTGCTAGCATGTTTGCATGATTTTACATGTTAGTGCCATGCTAGGTTTGTTCTGCCAGCATGCTTATGATTCCTGCTTAAGTTGTAGTATCATGCTAGGTAATGTGATTGATGTCGGTCATTGCTTGCTAGCCAGGAATCATTTATTTGCTCTGTACTCTTAGATAGAGTTGTAGGGTTTGTCATCATCCAGAGGCTGAGAGCGGACATAAAGTACTTTGTCCCCACCGGTCGGGAGTAAAGCGAAGCGTTGCTTCAAGGGTTGAGAGCGGACATAACGTACTTTGTCCCCAGTGGTCGGATATAGAGCAAAGCATAACATACATTGCTTTTTCTCCCCCCTCCCGGCAGCCAATGAGACTTAGCTACCTCATTGGCGTATGCCTAGTTTGTAGCCTGCTAGAGCGGAACCCTGCCAACGGTGTAAGCCTACCTTGGCCGGTTCTTTGCTTCAGGTCGGTGGATCAGGCTGCACAAATGAGCGCTGAGGGCCTCGCGCTACTGTGATCAGTGACACCGCTTCCGAGTCTTAGGCATGCGTACCTGGTCCGCGTAGTTTGCCCTTAGGCCCCCGCATTTACGTCTGTTGCAGAGAGCATGCGGTGTGCGCGCACACGCGTTAGTTGCCGGTTCGGAGAGCTCCCTCGGGCTAATATTCGTGAGTACACCATTCCTTCCGTTAGAGCCTGACTTCGGGTACTCTCGTAAGTCCAGATTAGTGCAAGGGCAAGGAGGCCCTTGAGGACATTCTAGGGATCGGTGTATTCCCCCGAGAGTGACGATACCTCTGTGATGTCCCGAGATTGGTCGATGTATCCAATCCCGCTTAGGCCGGAAGAAAGAGACTTCCTATGGCTCCGGATCTTGTTTTATGAGCTCGTTGAGCTATGATCCGTGTTGATAGTCGCTTGCTTGCATGTTGAGGTGCTAGATGACCGATGTATCGTATTGTACCCCTGGTTGGGGATTCTTACCGAGTATGTTTATACTCACCCTTATTTATCTTTCAGTAACTTGGGACAACACCGGGAGGGCTAGCGGAGGAGCCGATTGATCATGGGGAGCCGCCGCGACTCTCTGTCATTTATTATTGCATTGTTTATTCAAAGATGTAGATGGACAGAGAGTCCTAGGGGAACATTGTTTAAAACGTGGTTTAAATTGTATTGTATATTTTTATAAATCTTTGGTCAGTTGTTTTACTTCGTTGGATTTTTAAATGAAAATCGTTGTTTATGTTTTAAGGGTTCCCCTTCTCATATGTTTTGAAAGGTTTTTAAATATGAGCACTAAACCGCTTGTTATCATATTTAACTTGCATGCTGAGTGAGAACCCCGGTTTAGGACCATGTTTTGGGTCGGGTTCGTCACAGTTTCATGTTAAGAACTCTTGCATGTTAAAGAGGGAGGCTAGGAGTAGTCACCTCACTAATGCACATTTTATTGTTTTTAGCTTCGAATATAGATGCAGAAGCTCATATTCAAAGAGGAGGAATGGATCTTGGAAAAGAGCATTTGATCACATATTGTGTGGAATTTTATTCTCACCATGAACTTATCCTTGATGCATCTTAATCACACTCAAAAGACCCTTGACCCGAACTTATTGTCTCATTTTGATTATCGCTTCGTGTTTCCAGCATTTTATTTTAGCATTTGCTAGTGAAAGTTTGTAGCATTATGTTAATTGTCATTTGGCTGTTTGAAGTTAATAGCATTGCATGTGCTCCGTTTCTATCGCTAATGCCTTCAGCATTGCGACGCATTTTCATGTTTATCATTTTTAGTTTTAGTTGAATTAGTTAAGCCCCAATATCTCCTTTATTTTTTTGTATGTGACTTTTCAATTAACACTTGTCTAGAGACTAAACCAGTCCCTATGGAAAATGACTTGATCTTATCACTTAACTGTAATTGACTATGTATGCTTGCATATAATCTGTTGAATGTTTTAGCATTGGGTGCTGAATGTGCAAAACGATCAAATTATTACTTACTTAATTAGGCAACATCAACACCGATCAGACTACATCGTGAAGGTAAAACACCGTTGGTGGAAGAGAATCTTGGTGGATGCAGAGGAGCAATGTTGGTGCCAAAGAACCTCTTTCGACGCTGATTAAGAAATGAAGCAGATGCAGGCCTTTCCAAGCATCAAAAAACAAATCTGACACCCATGGGTGGAAGCCTAGACGAGATGAACAAGACCATTGGACGCCTGAAAGTAGAATTCTTAGCAGAGCCTGCTGCTAAGGTGGCAGAAGCGGGTCTTTCCACACGCGCCCAATTGTCAACTCGTCCATTTTAGAGGAAGAAGAGCACGCATGAAAAGTTGGTGTGCTGCCTTTGGCTGTTCACCAAAAACTTGGGTGCATATATGAGTGTGTTAGTTGACGCACTAGCCCTCTTACTTCCGCGCATTCGAAAGCCCATCTTCTCGCAATTCCAAGCCATTATATATATATATATATATATATATATATATATATATATATATATAGTAAATAAGACATATAAAGTCATATTCCTTCCATTATTTAGAAGATTTCCTTAATTCACTCTTATTTCAAGTAAAAAACATCATTCAATAATTTTCAATAAGTTAAAAAATACTTCCGACATTAAAAAAAATTGTTGTTTATGAGAATTTTTTTTATGAGAAATAATGTTTTTTATATACTAAAAGAATTAGACACCTAGATCGGATCCAAAGTCGAATCGAACCAATGGTTCGATACTTTATTGAACATTGGATCAAATCCATTATTTGAAAATTGAAGATATTGGTTCGATTTTCGGTTTGGTACAACTGACAAAAAATGAACAGAAATCATCGCTAACTTGTCCTTAAAGATTGTGAACATTTTTATTTGTTGCTTGAATTGAGTTGTTTTTTTTTTTGTTACTTTAACTTTGGTGATAATTGATCAACATTATGGTATGTTTTAGTGAATTTGTATGTATTTCTATTCAAATATATGTGTGTGTGTGTGTGTGTCGGAATTCGCCCGTGGTAGAACTGTCCTAAGGCAGTAGTCGAGCCATGCGTGCAATATCGATTTTCTTTCCCTTTTAGTGTACGCCCAGCGTTGACTAAAACTGGTCTTCAGAAGAGGAGCTTCATTGGGCTAAACTCCTTCTTTCTCACTCCCTTTTTCTAAATAGCAAAGTTCTGAGACGGGGGGAACAACTTCTCATTCCTACCCTGGTAGTACGAAAAAGTCGGTCTTTGAAAGTGTTCAAATCGTTTTTCTAAGAAATAATAATAAGTTTGATTTGTTTTACCGAGAAGGTCGTAGATTTGAGTCTGTATATCTGCAACAAATCTAATAAATCTAAGCGTATGTATGTATGTATATATATATATGTGTGTGTGTGTATGTATGTATATATGTGTGTATGTATGTATGTATTATAATGAAAGGTACTTTAAAAATATTAAAGGTAATATTTTTTGGTTTTTGGTTTTTTAAAAATAGAAAAAAGTTTTTGGCTTTTTATTTTTAGAAAACAGAAAAACCGAAAGTAATTATCAAACATATTTTTTATTTTCTGTTTTTTTAAAATTGAAATCCAAAAGTTTTATCAAACATATTTTTGGTTTTCTGTTTTTGAAAAAAAGAATATTCAACATGCTTATGAGTTATAAGTTAATTCTCTTATTTCCAATTAGTTTTGAAGTAAATCAACATATTCTTTAGGGAATTTGCGCTGTATAACAACTTTTTTACCACAGTTTACAATTATAACACATTTTTAAAAATAATTCTTTTATAGCAAATTCCGCCATTTAAAAAAAAATTATTTACCCTTTTTGATAGAAGACTTTGATAGAATCTATCATTCTCTAGTGATAGAAGTCTATCAATTTTATTAGTGATTGATTCTATCGGTTCTTATTGATAGACTCTTGATAGAATCTGATGGAAGTCTATCAATTTACTTTATTTATTAGTAATTGATTCTATCACCCTTTATCGATAGAATCTATCAATATGAAGTCTATCAATTTACAATTTTTGCTATATATGCAAATATTTTCATTATTATGCTATATTCATGTAATATTTTATATATTTTGTAATATACATCCAAATGCCTCTATTCTTTAATATATATATAATCTTATTTAATTATATGCTTGAAACCCGGATTTTCATGCTCCTTTCCCTCTCATTATTGCACTCCAAAGACTCATTTTCTATACTTCTCTTTCTTTCTCTTCTCAATCCTTCCAGTTCGTGCAGAATACGCTTATATGTATAATACTATTTTTTGTAACAAATTAAAAATGAAATAGAAAACATTTGATATCAAGAATTTGGAAATTATGTATGCATATCGTCGTTTGAGAGGTGGCGATTTGAAATCCTTTGTTTCTCAAATATAGTTCTCAAACAGAATTTGAAATTGTATAATAAATGTATTTTGAAAATTAGTTCATGATGTGAAAGAAGATAAGGTGGCAGGGGCCACTGACATAGATATGATTTTGCTTGTTCCACTTCAAAACAAAACGGCGTGAAACACGGCATTTGCAAACAAACAAATGTGGAATGCTAACATATATATTTCGAATTAAAGGTTTAGAGTTTTGGGCTTTTTAGATGGCTAACATATTTATGCAAATGCAAAAAAAAAAAAAAAAAAAAAAAAAACAAATCTATTTACATTCAAAATTTACCAAAACTAATTTTTTATTTACAACTATAAAAGATCATTTTTAATAGAAAAAGTAAAAGCACCCTCTACCATGTATTAATTGTTAATACTCCGTATTCTATTGTAATTAATTAACTTAACAAATTTTGTTGAGATATTTCTTGAACGGTTTAATATCCTATCATTACTTAGTTGGAGGTTTTGCTGCCCGATCAACGAGTTGGAGTCCAAGGAACGAGACCCATGGTATCGATTCAAAGGGCGAAACCTAAACAAAATATGTAAGATCCTGTTTCTATTTTTTGTATATAGGTTTTATATATTTTGACCTTATTTGTAATATAACTACATAAAAAAAATGTTTTTGAAAAAACATATATATTAAAAAAAATGATGATTTCACTAATGAATGACCGATAATAAATTGTTGATTTTTTTTTTTGAAAACTATAATGCATTCAACAACCACTCACAACCAAACAATCATTTTCCAAAGTGGAGTGTCAATGTCACGGGGGAGATTCCCCCTCCAAAAAAGAGACTTAGCCTAAACATCGAGACAATGAAACCTTCCAACAAAAGCCATCCACAAAATCTCTCTTGACTAACAAATCAGCTGCCTTATTACAAACCTACTCTATCACCTATGCATAAGCCTTCTATCACTTAGGCAGAAATCTTCTATCATGTATGCATAAACATTCTATCACCTATGCATAAGTCTTCTATCACTTGGGTATAAACCTTCTATCACCTATGCATAAGTCTTCTATCAGTTAGGTAGAGACCTTCTATCACCTATGCATAAGTCTTCTATGACTTCGGTAGAAGCCTTTTATCACCTATATGCATAAGCCTTTTATGACTTAGGTAGAAACCTTCTATCACCTATGCATAAACCTTCTATCACTTAGACATAAACTTTCTATCACATATATGCATAATACTTCTATTGCGTACGCATGATGCTACTGATTTTCTCTAGCCCACTAGCTAACTTCTATCGGTTACACAATGATTGACTTTTAACATTAAATAAACTGGCTTCTATCATTAAAGAAACTTATTCTATCACCTACAAAAATGAATGATTTCTATCACTTAAAAAAATGATTGACTTCCATCACTTATAAAAATGATTGACTTCCATCACTTATAAAAATGATTGACTTCTATCACTTAGCAAACTAACTAATTTCTATCAGTTACTTAATGATTGACTTCTATCACTAAAGAAATTGACTTCTATCATTAAAGAAATTGACTCCTATCACCTACAAAAAAATGAATGACTTCTATCACTTTGAAAAAAATGATTGACTTCCATCACTTACAAAAATGATCGACTTCTATTACTTAAAAAAAATAACTGACTTCTATCACTTGGCAAACTAGCTAACTTCTATCAGTTACATAATGATTGACTTCTATCACTAAAGAAACTAACTTCTATCACTAAAGAAACTAACTTCTATCACTTAAAAAAATGAATGACTTCTATCACTTTAAAAAAATGATTGACTTCCATCACTTACAAAAATGATTGACTTCCATCACTTAGTAAATCAATTGATTTCTATAAGTTGAACTACTATAATTAAATTTTATTGAAGTATCTCAGTGCCATAGTCTAGGGACAGATCAGTAGTACCCCAGGTATAGGGGAGCAAAGCTTTGATTTCCAGTTTTTTTATAAAAAAATTTGATTGAAGGCAATAAAAATTGACAATTAAAGGACTTCTAAAACCTACAAAAACAGCTTTTAAAAACCAAATTTTGTTTTTTTTTTGTTCTAAAAAAATGTTAGAAAAGTGATAAAAACATATCACAAATATACTTCGACCCTTTTTTCAAAAATATATATATATATATATATATATATATATATATATATATATATATATATATATATAAAAAGTTGACCCTATAGATTTGAGGTTTATTAGATCAATAATATTCTAAAATAATTTTTTGTAATTTTATTAAATATTAAAAATAATAATTTTTTATTTTTTAAAAAACAAAAACCATTATCAAACTTATTTTTAGTTTTTTTTTAAAAAAAAGTTATCAAACATATATGATTTTTATTTTTAAAATAAAAAACTAAAAACTAAAAATCAAAATCAAAACAAAATAGTTTATCAAACGTGACCTAAATTGTTCGTAAATAAATGAAAGGGATTCAGTTTAAATAAATTAAAAGACTAAATTTCTTTTTGAGGATTCAACAAGCATTAAGGATTTAAAGTTTTAATGGATTAGAAGACACATTTATGTTTGATTACTTTCACCGTAGAGGGTAAAATAGGAATTAAATATTGAATGAGGGAAAAGTTGCTATGTATGAAATATTTATAAAACAAATGCTAAACTTGAAATTATTTTCATAAATCTTGACGGGGAGAGCTAATTCCCAAAGAAAAAAGTAACATAATAATGACTAAGCTTGTTTTAAAATAAAACAAAAACAAAGCTTTTTTTCTTTGGCTTCTCATAGTCTCCCTGTATAAATATGGCTGCTAGGGATAGTAATTTTCATTCCCAAACCAAAATCTAGCCATGGCTTTCAAACATGGCTTCCTTAGCTTTATGCTTCTTCTTCTTCTTGTGGCTGCAAAAGCCGAGGAACCCTCTCGGCGCCCGATCGATGCCGTGAAACGAAGTAGGTTTCCTAAAGGTTTTGTTTTTGGGTCAGCCTCGGCTGCTTATCAGGTGTGAGAGAGCTACCTTTCATTTTAAACAAACTTCAAAACTTAATTTTATACCCGTAAGTGTCTAGATCCGCTTAGATGCAGATTGATTATTTTTACGGGATATCTATTAATTTACTCACAAATTTTTTGCTAATTATGTTATTCATTTGTGTTATTCCATGTTTGTGTTTTTGAACTTTTTAAAAAAGGTACGATTGATAAATTAATTGGTCATATTTCCATTTAAGAAACGTATTAATTGTAAATTTGATTTATTGTTCGGTAAAAATATATGTAAGAGAATATTTTTTTTTTTAATTCAACAATATTTTTTGTGGTGTTTTGAACATGTAACATTGTTGGTTGTGACTAGGTCATGATGCTAAGAGATATGTACTTCAATAAAAGAATATTTTTTTGTTTTTTCAATTCAAGAATGGTTTTTACTATTTTTACTAATAAAATGAATAGTATTCGTTTAAATATATATGTAACAGAAATATGCTGTTCGTGAAAGGGTTGCCTTTGATTAACAATATTAAACAACAACCTTAATTAAGGACTTTAGATTCCATTTGAAGGTTGGATTTTTTTTTTTTTTTTTTATAAAAAATTTGAGGTTGGGCAGTTTTTCTTTTTACTTAGTTTTGAGAATAATAATAATTATTATTATTATATTACACGATTTTACTTGGTTTTAATTTTTTAAAAATAAAATTAGAATCCATTAGTTTTTACTTGGTAAGATTGACCTATGGATTAGAATCCATTAAAATTTTTAAAATAAAAGAGTATTAATTGGAGACGAAATAGAAACTCCATGAGAAAAATGTAACATTTTGAATCTTAGAAGAACAAATAGAAAATCATATTCTAATCATTCTATTTTTCCTCCCTTTTATGCTATTCTTGACCTATGGTATCTGTTTATCAAAATATATATGATTAGAATATGATTTTCACACATTAAAACATAAAACTAGATCTCTATGAACAAAAATACCATGGAAAAAGAACTACAATTTTTAAAATATGTTTGTAACAAAAAGGGAATGATTTAAAAATTTACTTTCTTCTTTTTAGTGATTTTATTTCTGACTCCACTTTTGTATATCTATATATATATATAAATATTTGCCTTAAATTCAGTTTGAAGGTGCTGCTTTTGAGGATGGCAAGGGACCAAATATTTGGGATACCTTTACTCACAAACATCCAGGTCTCTTTTTTCTCAGCATTGTTTATTGTAATTCTTTTTTCTTTTTTTTTGATAAGTTACTGTAATTCATTTTCTTTTTCTGAATTAAGCACAATATTATTTTGCTAATTTACATAATGTATATTTTAGGTAATTTCCATCATAAAATTTTAGAAGATATATTAAAATGTAAGAGTATCCAAATATCTACTATAAGAATATAAAGAACAAAAAACAAAAAAAAACTCCACTATATTTTAAGGTAGAGGTTTAAACTCTTGAAAGTTCAAATTTTAACTGGAATGAATTTAATGGTAAAATTTAATATCTACTGCGCCACCGATGGACAATGGTCGAATTCTAGTTAAAATTAATAGAAAAAGAATTACAAAACTAGCATGATAGAAATAATATTTTATATTATGCGTTAATCATACTTTTATAAGAAACTTTATTTATAAAATATGGTAATGGTTACTCATGTTATTTTCAGATTTTGTTTTTTGAGAAAATATTATTTTCAGATTTAAATCATGTCATATCCCTTTTTTTAAAAACTATTTTTAGGTATTAAGAGTATTCCTAGGCTTAACCCTTTTTTTAGAAAAAAAGGAGTTCAGCACAACATGACGTCGTGAATTTGGTTCAACATATCAATCGTGATGTATATTACAAAAATGTTAAAATATTCCATGAATAGTACGATAATAAAAATATTTGTGCATGTAGCAAAAAATGTAAACGAATAGACTTCCATATTATAAATTCAATCACTAGATGCTGATAGAATCAATTACTAAAAAATAAAGTAAACTGATAGACTTCTATTAGATTCTATTAATAAGAGTTGATAATCAATTATTGATAAAATTAATAGACTTCCATCACTAGAGCAGAAAATGATAGATTCTATCAAAATCTTCCATAAAAAAGTTAAATAGATATTTTTTTAAAAAATATGCAGAATTTGCTATAAACGAATTATTTAAAAAAAAAATCTATAATTATAATTATAAAGTGCAGTAAAAAAGTTGCTACACAATCCAAATTTCCAAAAAAGAATTTAATTTTTACTACAGACAAGGATTTTATATAGATTTAAAACGAGGAACACTTACTCCAGGATAGAAAGTATTTTGAAAATACTCTCACTATTGTAGACCACATTATTTTATCTTTTAAAAATATTGATTTTGATTGGTTAAGAGAGAAATATTAAAATATAAAGTTTTTAAAAAAATAATAAAAGATTTGATTTTTTTTTTTTTGAGTATATATTGAGGGTGGAGGAACAAATGTTGATTCTCGAGCTTAAATCTATGACGTTGGTGTTAAACTGGTTTACAACCAAACACTGAAACTATTAATTCATTTTTTAACATGTGGTAGTAAGTATTTCTAATATACTTACCCACCTTTAAGCAAGTTTTGCTCCTTTAGAACTAATTAAAACAACATTACTTATAATTTTATTGGTTTCTGAAATTTGCAGAGAAAATTTATGATCATAGCAATGGAGATGTAGCCCTTGATCAGTACCATCGCTATAAGGTATGCTTAAAGTTTTATTATTTATCATTGAATAACTTTATTTTATAGTATATTTTAAATATGGATTTATGATTTTTCATAATGCAGGAAGATGTTGCTCTGATGAAGAAAATGGGTTTTGATGCCTACCGATTCTCAATCGCTTGGTCTAGAGTTTTGCCAAGTAAGAAATTAAAAATACTTTAGTGGACAAACTTACTTTATAAATTTTCTTCTTTTAACAATAGAAAATAATCAAAATTTCGAGAATAAATATATGTAAGGTATACCCCTTCAAATTTGGAGTATAGTTTCTGTTTAGTTTTTAAATTTCAAAATGATTGGTTAGTTTTCATTTCATCCTTAAATTTCAGAATATTATATTTTAACTTTTGAATTTTGAGTTTTTAAGTTTATTTAGTCCTAAATTTTAAGATCTTGCATTTTGCTTTTGAGTTTTAACTCTTCTCACTATGTATCTTTTGTGTTTAAAAATTTCATTAATTAATTTAAAATAAATATTATGATGTAGAATATTTTGATTTATGTTTTCAAAAAAAGAAAGAAAGAATGTTTTGATTTATTTTAATCGTGATGAAAATATTAGTGAAAGTTAATTCATTTAATTATAATTAACTAAAAATATTAATTAATTTATCTCAAAAAAATTATATCAATTAATTTATGTTAAAATTTATATAAATGACTGAAGTGAGCATTATATAAATTTGTAGGTAAATCTTTAATATTTTAAAATATAAAGATTTTTAAATTTAAGAACTAAAAGAAAATGTAAGAAAAACAGGAGTAAAGTATAACATATTTAAATTAACTAATAGAAATTTATACAATTCAATGACCGAAATTCTATTTATTTTTAAGTTGTCTAATAAGTTATTTATACAACTCAATGACCAAAATTCTATTTATTTTTAAATTGTCTGATAGAAATTTATAAAACTCAATGACCAAACTTCTAATTTTTACTAAATATTTTTTTACCATTTTTACCCTCGTTTATTTGAGCCAATTAAAGTTCCTTAACGTTTTTAAGTATAGTTTTTAATTAATATCCAAAAATCAAAACTTTTTCATCACTTATTTAAAAAACAAAAATCTATGAAAACAGTTTTCAATAGATTTACCAATATTGAACCCATAATTTTCGCTTACATTTTTGCATTATTTACGCGTTGGATTGGAAATGATATATTTCAACTTCGATTGGAAATGATTTACAAAGTTGTTATCAAAACTGGTTCTAGAGAATACAATGCCAAATACATCCTCTTAAGAAAATTTACAAAAAATTAAAATTGAAATAAAGAAAATTTGAATAAAATTTATTTTATGGTTTACGAATTTATTTTACATTTTTGCAGAGGGAACATTAAGTGGGGGTGTGAACAAGAAAGGAATTGAATACTACAACAACCTCATCAATGAACTACTTGCAAATGGTGGGTATTATATTATAATTTTCACTTGTTTTTTTAATTATATGATCAATCTAATTTTATTAGTTGGTTAATAAATCATGCTGCTGTAATTTGATAATATACTACCACTCCCAATTTTGTAGGCATTCAACCTTACGTCACACTTTTTCATTGGGATACCCCTCAAGCTTTAGAAGATGCATATGGAGGCTTCTTGGGACATCAAATTGTGTAAGATGATCATGTTACACACACTTATACCGGTTGAGTTATACTTTACATTCGCAAAAACCTTTGAAAAGTTTACCAAGTTATACATTGCTAAGTTAAACATATATTTGACTCTAGAAATTACATACCCTATATATTTGTTGGTTTGGAGAAAAGAAATTGAAATGATTTTGAAAATGAATGGGCAGGAATGATTTTAAAGACTATGCTGAAGTTTGCTTCAAAGAATTTGGGGATAGAGTAAAGCATTGGATTACATTCAATGAGCCATGGAGCTTTAGCATGGGAGGCTATGCCCAAGGAGCCAATGCTCCTGGTAGATGCTCTTCTTGGCAACCATTTAATTGTCTTGGTGGAGATTCTGGCACTGAACCTTACATTGTTGGTCACCATCAACTTCTTGCTCATGCAGCTGCTGTCAAAGTTTACAAATCCAATTATCAGGTTCCCTATGACCTTAACATATATATATTTTCTAGCTTTAATGGCCGTTAAACGATTCTATATATAGTTCAATCGATACAAGTGTGCTTCACTGTCCATAAAAACTATAAGATCATAAAAACTATCTTCTATAATTCCCAAGGGCATTGTTGTTGGTAGATGGTTGAAATCTTTAAGATGCATGAGTGTGGATGCCTCAACTGTATGTATGGCCAACTATATATTAAGCAAAAGGGCTATAAAGAAGACCATTATTCTACATAAAAATAGGTATTGGATTAAAGCCCTAGTAAGGATCAGAATAAACGTGAATAACTTTCATATTATTTATTGAATCAATTCTAAATGGAAATGAATGCTAATTATTCATTAATTCAGAGGTGTTTAAATACAAAAAGAATGGGTGAAGCCCAATGATAAAAAGAAACAAACTTTACAGAAATAACAACTAAGAGCAGTAACATCTATTTACTCTATATTGATATCACTACTAAACTTCTAAAGTTTTTTTTTTTGTTTTGTTTTTTGGAGTACATATTGGGGGAGGGGAACTTCTCGGGCTTGAATCTGGTTTACAACCAAACAATGAAACCATTACGCCACTTAGTCATTCGAGCTATACTCATAACTTATATACTTTTTATACTCATAATAATTAATATACTTTTTATATATATTTATTTAGATATTAGTCGAGCTATACTCATAACTTCAACCGGTTAAGTTTGTTAATTAAATATAAAATTAAATGTAATTATTTTATGGGATTTGTAGGCACATCAAAAGGGTGTGATTGGTATCACATTAGTGACAATTTGGTACACTCCATATTCAGATAGTGAGGCAGACAAAAAGGCTGCAGATCGAGCTCTTGATTTTGCTCTTGGATGGTAAGCAAAATTTCGTAATTTTAACATAACAAAAGCTTATGTTATCAATTAAATTAACCTTTATGATATAACTTTGAACATGTTTTAACATAATGAATTACATTAAATTGTTCATGGTAGGTATCTGCATCCAATAACCTATGGAGATTATCCAACAACCATGAGGGAATTTGTAAAAGAAAGATTACCCAAGTTTTCAGCAAAAGAAAAAGCTATGATTACAGGGTCTCTTGATTTCCTTGGATTAAATTATTACACTGCTAACTATGCAAAAGACAACCCTAATGCACCCGGTCCACACCCGAGCTACTTGACCGATCATCATGCCGACCTTACAAGTACATACTTGGACTTCCACTTGATAACTACTTGATTTGAAAATTAAACTTATCAATTTTGTTATACATTACGAAGTTATGTTTCGGAAACTAAAAATATTGTTCTTAAAAAAGTTTTTACTTATAAATTTGGTTGAGGATTTAATTTTATTTTTACAGAGATAAAATTATATTAGAGAGAAACGGAGAGAAAACAAGTTTAATTTAAAAAACATTCAATCAAAAGGTTTTCAAATGGGTCTAAATGAGTGCAATTACTTATTTTTCCACCTAAATACTTGTGGTTTATCAATATATTTGTGATTTTTTCACAAGTTTTGATCAATTTTATGAGTCCATATGAATGGTTTTTACCATCTAGGGGCTAGCAATTGGATTCTTAGACATTCCAAGTATTTTGATTAGACATATTTTTGTAATGCTTTTGGCTTGCAGCACAACGTCATGGGCTCTCAATTGGTCCGAAGGTAATTGATTAGACATATTTTTGTATATTATTAACACACTTAAGTCTTTATATCTAACTAATTTGGATGATTATTCTCTATATATAGTTCAATGAGACATCTTGGCTTGCTGTTTATCCACAAGGATTTAAAGATCTATTGATTTACACAAAGAACAAATACAAAGATCCAAAGATCTATATCACTGAGAATGGTACCAAAAAAAACCATGGTTTAGTAACAAAGTTATTTAAAAAATATGCACACATTTACCTTTTTTTACTGAGTAAACCTTTTTGTTTTGTAGGATACCTTGAAATTGACGGGCCTCCATTTCATGAAATGATCGCAGACAAAGCCAGAGTCAAATACTATCACGACCATCTCTACAATCTACGAGAAGCTATCAAGTAATACGTTTTAATAATATATATAAAAATTACTTATTATTACCAATATACTATATTATAAATTTTCATTGTTATCGGTATAATAAAAAAGTATGTGATAATATTCAATAATACCAATGATTCTATTTTTAAATTTTTTTTTTATCGACTCTGATTGTAATTATTTTCTAGATTTGATTAGTCTGATAAATTTTTTAAAACCATAGGGATGATATTCACTTGCAATGTTCCATTTTTTAACCATGTTTTCTTGGTATATACCTTTTGAAATAAGATCCTCAAGGATATGATATTATTCATTTACACCTAAATAGTACATACTTATTCTACATTGATTATTTATTAGACTTTAATTAATTATAGAGAGTAAAATTTAATTTTCTTTAATTATTAGAGCAAATTAGTATGAAAACTAATTATTTTTGTGCATGAGGTTTAGAAATTTGTCTGTTAATTTGTAGGGCTGGTGTAAGGGTAGAAGGATACTTTGCATGGTCATTGTTGGACAACTTTGAATGGGCAAGCGGCTACGTGGTTCGTTTTGGCCTCACCTACATTGATTACAAGAACAACTTGAAGAGAATTCCTAAGCTCTCAGCCAAATGGTTCGAGAATTTCCTCAAAACTTGACTTCTGCTAAGAATTATCTGTCTTTTTCTGTGTTTTTATTAATGTAATAATGGGACTGCTAGTGATGCAGTCTAAATGTAATGCTTCTTAAAAATGGAACTATTTTCTGTGTGTTTTATTATTGTTTTTCTTTAATATATACAATCTTGTAATCCTTCTCTTACACTTTTTGCTCTCTTTTCCACAACATTTAACAATGAAATAAGCCACCTATTTATAGCTCTACTACAATTTGGTCTCCAAGTTCTTTCCAAAAACGTTTCTTACTAATCTCTCAATTAAGGATGCACTAATTCCTTAATTAGTTCCTAAATTGATTACCCATTAATAATTGTCTACGTACCTACTAACTCTTCAATTAACAATTATAACTCTTTTTGCCTTGCACATTCATTCTCTTCTTGAACACCCACTTCACACCAATCGGTTAACTTGCATTTGAAAATTTTGTTAGCTTCCATGTATCATTTCACTCAATCGTATTAATCTTCTCATTCATTGCGGCTCGACACTTCTCATCTCGTACTGCTTCTTTAAAGCTAATACTTTCTGCATCTGTCAAAAGACATACAAGATGTACCTCATTGGTTGCATCATACAAGTCTTGCAAACTCCTTATCTTGGGTTCTTGCGGTTCCTCTTCATCATCAGTTGTTTCATGATCTCTTGGCATACTCGTTGATGCAACGACTAGTATTTCTCCAACCTCGATGCTGAGACTTCCATTGAATTGTTCCAGTCCCATTTGCTTTCTTCATTAATTCGCACATCGTGACTAACCATCACCTTTTTGTTTATTGGTTCAATTAGCGTGTACCCTTTTGCTTTTTCATCGTAGCCAATAAATACATACTTCTTGCTCTTGTCTTCAAGCTTCTTTCTTTGCTGATCAGGTACGTGTGCATAAGTCACAACTGCCAAACACTTTGAGATGCGAAACTGTCAGCTTTCGTCCACTCCATGCTTCTTGCAGAGTTTTATCATCTAGCTTCGCATGTGGACATCGATTTTGCACATAGGCTTAGTTGCATCCGCCCAAAATTCTTTAGGCATCCTTTTGCTCTTCGGCATTAATCGAACCATATCAAGAATGGTTTTGTTTTTACTCTTAGCCATACCATTTTGTTGAGGAGTGTATGGTGCGGTTAGAAATCACCTTATGCCTTGCTCCTCGTAATACTTCATAAAAGTCATCGAAGTATATTCGTTACTTCTATCAGATCGTACAGCTTTGATCCATCTGCCAGTTTCCTTTTCAACACTCACTTTGAATCTTTTGAACGCCTCGAATGCCTTTGATTTTTCTTTCAAAAAATACACCCAAGTTTTCTGTGAGAAATAATCAATAAAAGAAATGAAGTACCTTTTTACTGCTAAAAGATTTTGGGGTAATTGGTCTGCATATATCCGTAGGAATTATTTCGAGCGATTGCTTTGCACGCATTCTTCTGAAACGACATTCTAGCATGTTTGTCGAGCACGCATTCTTTACAAAATTTTCCTTCATAGTCCATATCAGGTAACTCGTGCACCATATCCTTCTTTGCTAACTCTTTTAGACCAACATGATGTACGTGTTCAAAACAAAGATGCCCCGACAATGTCTTATCTTCTACATTGATTCGTAAACATTTTTCTCATATGCTTCTCAAATTGAGTCTGTACATCCGATTTCTTCCCATCTCGACTCGAACGACTAAACGTTCTTTCTTGTCTTTTAAATGCAATAACCAGTCTCTGGGTTGCCCCAATCTCAAAATTTTTTTTTTTTTGAAATTTGGTGCATAATAAACATCTTGGATTGACCCTGTCAAGCCATCATTCTGCATAAAAGAAATCGTCCCTTTTCCTTTGACCTTTACTTTTGATGCATCGCCAAAAGATACATGTCCATTTTCAATTTTTCGCATCTCTTTGAATAGATGCTTGTGACCGCACATATGGTTGCTTTCCCCTGTGTTAAGATACCACACAATATCATTGTTGTCGCTCCCTTCTTTATGCGCCATCAAGACAAGACCTTCATTTGTATCGCCTTTTAATGCCAAGTTGGCTGTTTCTTCAACTCTTTTCTTTGCTCGACAATTTCTCGCAAAATTCTGTCCTTTACCGCAATTGTAGCATTTGTCAGATTAGCAGTCACACGCATAATGACAATACTTGTGACATTTGTAGCATTCAATATTGACCTGATTCCATCTATTGCCTCTTTTTTGAACCCGTCCTCTTCCGTGCCAATTCACTTTACTCGTATGTCCCTTCTCTGCATCATAACTATCTCTTTGACTACTGCAACCATATTCACGACCTCCACGCCCGCAACCTCTACCTTGAAATTTTTTAGAATAGAGTACTTTTTCATCTTCGAATGACGCTTCGAGTTGAAGCGCTTACGTTAATAGTGAGCGTCACAAGATCCTTTGACTCTTCTATTGCGCATACAACATTCTTGAAATTATCCGTCAATGATCTCATAATCTTTTCCATAACTCATGCATCCATTAGCTTTCCATTGCGATTGAGTTGATTCACCACCATCTACACGCGCGGGATGTAGATAGATACGCTCTCTGACTACTTCATCTTTTTGCTCTCCAACTCACTACAAAGAGTTTGAAGATGCACTTGCTTGACTCGATCGGCTCCTTTTGAAAACTTTCTCTGAAGTGTCCCACGCTTCTTTTGAAGTTGTTCCACCCACAATTTGTAGAAACTAAAATTCGAATAACAAAACAATAAAACACAAATAAAAAAATCACGCATGATTTTCGCCTCGTGATTGGAAAGACAAATTCACAAAATTTTCTTTAAAAGTAATTCACTTTATTTCACAATCTCATAATCCTTCTCTTACACTCTTTTTTTTCACCACACTTCACAATGAAATAAGCCACCTATTTATAGCTCTATTACAACTTGGTCTCCAAGTTTTTTCAAAAAACATTTCCCACTAATTTCTCAATTAATAATCCACTAATTTCCTAATTAGCTCATAAGTTTACTACCCATTAATAATTGACTATGATAATATTTGTATTATAAAAAATAATACGATAATATTTATTAATATCAATTATTAAGATTTTTCAAATATATGACCAAGATATAATAAAAAAGAAAAAAGAAAATTTCATCACCACATTTATTCTTGATTTGAAGTGAAATCAAAATTAAATGTGATGATGGACAAATCCCGGCCATGGCATTAAGATATTTAGAAACGGAAAAAAGGCTTTTAAAAATTTGATTATGGTTTGGGTAAACTACATAAATGTCTAAATTTAAGAAAATATCTACATGTTTTTAGACTTTAAATAAATGTCCACTTTAAACACTAGAATTTTAACACGGCGTTGTACGTGATAATTTTTTAGATAATAAATTATATATATATATATATATATATATATATATATTTATAATTATAAATTGTTTTTTACAATTTTTGTACTAAATTTAAATTGTCGAATGATAATTTCAATATAATATTGAATTTTATAACCATTCTTTCATGTGAGTTAAATTTATTAAAATTCACATTTATGTTTAAAAAAATAGTTAACATTTTATTTTGAGCTTAAAAAATAATAGATGTTATTATTTAAAAAAAAACTTAATAAAATTTATCGCATTAAAATTAAATTTTATGTCTGATTTTTAAAAATAGATGCTCTTTCATTTTTCTCAATTTATCTATTAATAGACCAATTACGCTTGAATTATAAAATTTATAATTATAAATATAAATAGGGAATTTGCGCTGTATAGAAATTTTTTTACCACAGTTTACAATTATAGCACATTTTTAAAAATAATTCTTTTATAGCAAATTCTGCCATTTAAAAAAAAATTATTTACCTTTTTTAGAGAAGACTTTAATAGAATCTATCATTCTCTAGTGATGGAAGTCTATCAATTTTATAGTGATTGATTCTATCGGCTCTTATTGATAGACTCTTGATAGAATCTGATGGAAGTCTATCAATTTACTTTATTTATTAGTAATTGATTCTATCACCCTTTATCGATAGAATCTATCAATATGAAGTCTATCAATTTACAATTTTTGCTATATGTGCAAATATTTTCATTATTGTGCTATTCATGTAATATTTTATCCATTTTGTAATATACATGCAAAAGCCCCATATAAATAAGGTAAATATATTTATTAGTATACATTGATGAACTTACCTTTAACCTCAAATAATAATTTTATCATTTTTAAAAAAAAAAAAACATTACCACATCTCCAAGTCAGCAATTAAGCAACAAAATATCCCTACAAAAATAATTGCAACAAAAGAAAAATTATATAAAAGTTAAGGCAAATAATCTAACAAAAATAAAATAACTAAATTTTTTGAACCATGGCCTACTTCAATCGCTTGGCAAGAAGCTGCACTGTGTGGAAAGAAAAGACTTTTTTCAAAGACCTCAGGACTGATGATTATGTTGTGTGGGTGCAAAAAACATCCAACAAAAGAGGGCAATTAGCAGAGATTTATAGATTGGACAACCGTGGAGGGAAAGTTGGCATTTTGGTCCCTGAAGGGTATGATAAAAATGGTTGGAAGAACTTTGTTGAGATGATCACCATTTATCAAATTATTCCCAACGTCCGTAACCACTAACCAATCTATAGTTAATGACCCACCACATGGCTATTATGACAAAAACAAGCAACATTCTTATGCAAATAAGGTTAAAGCTCCGCTCGTGCAATCACCACCTAACACAATCATTTATAACAACACTAAGGAAGACAATGGCCATTTTATTATCAACCATTGCCCTAAAAATCTCGAGGCCTTTGAAAACTCTTCTATTATGGAAAATACTCCTTCCCCAATGGCGCGAATAATTACCAACGATCAAGGCTTGGTCTCTCAGGTTCTCTCCTATGTCTATGCAAGGGATACAAATCATTGAAGACATCATTGAAGCAAGCATAAATGCTCTATTTTATGTGAGGGAGTCTGAGATGGGCAAGAACAGTGAAGAGGAAAAGGAAAAGTTTAAAAAAAGCTCAGTAAATGGATGACAGATAACAAATATACCATTCTCTCCACAGAATGTTTATCTACCACTCCTTGCAGCAATACTTGCCAGGATCCTCTTCTTCCAGCTCGTAGCTTCACACCGGGGAGTAACAACTCTTTATGAAAGTTCTTGCCTGCAATATTCGAGCCCTGAACTCTATCTCCAAACAGGCCTTAGTGAAACAGAAGATCACCAACATTAATCCTGATATCGTCATTCTATCTGAATCTAAGCTTAATGATCCCCCTCACCCTCTGTTCATTAAATGTCTTTAGAGCTCGGTTAGCATTGCCTGGTCAACTGTAGAAGCTATAAACCACTCAGGGGGTATTCTTATTATGTGGGATAGACTGTCTTTCAATGCCGAGGAAGTGGTTCGTGGAGATTTCTCCCTTTCTATCTGTTTCAGCCTTGATGACAACTTCAAATGGTGGTGCACAGGTATTTTTGGGCCATCTAAACGTAAGAATAGAAAATCTTTTTGGAAAGAGCTATACTTTATCAACGGTCTTTGCTCTCCTTTTTGGCTTCTTGGTGGAGATTTCAACGTATTTAGATGGGCCTACGAATCTTCTTCTAGTAGTCCCCCCAAAAGAAGTATGAGGGATTTCAACCAATTTATTAATTATGCTAATCTCATAGACCCCAGCTGCCTCAACAACTCTTATAAGTGGTCTAATCTTAGAATTTCTCCGATCTTATCAAAATTAGACAGATTTCTTGCTTCCGATCAATGGACTTGGAAATTCCACCTCCACCATTCTCGCAGATTAATCTGATCTACATCTGATCACTTCCCTATTCTCCTTGAATCCAAAGATTTAAAATGGGGTCCTTGCCCTTTTAAATTTGAGAATTCGTGGCTTAGCTCCCAAACTTTTGGAGATCAGTTAGATTCTTGGCTATTATCGATGGATATCCAGGTTATTCTATCATGAGAAGACTTAAAATTTTGGCACAAAACTGTAAGTCTTGGGGACGTGAAAACATCAACATTGCTAAAGCTAATCAAAGAAAAATCATGAATGATTTGGATGAGATTGATAAATTGGAAGAATCGGGCAGTATTGACGTTGATCACATATTGTTAAGGATTAGTTTGCGGGCCGATCTCTCGCAACTTATTATTGCTGAAACCAAAAATGGCGCCAAAGGTGCAAGAAAAGTTGGATCATGGATGGAGACGAAAACACCTCCTATTTCCACAAAACTTGTTCCACCAGGAAACGATTCAGCTTTATTTTTGAAATCATTGGCCGTCAAGGAGTCAGCTGCATTACTGATTCTAGCATTGCCAATGAATTTGTTAGTTTCTTTAGTGAAATTTACATGGGTCCTTCATACCATGGATGGGTGATAGAGAATTTAACTTGGAACCCAATTACCACTGAACAAGCTACATCTCTTTGTTCTGCTTTCTCTACTACTGAAGTCTAGAGCTGCTTGGATAGTTTAGGATTTAACAAAGCCCCTGGACCCGATGGATTCACAATCAAATTCTTTAAAAAATACTGAAACATATTTCAACCATCAATCATGATGTTGTTCCATGATTTTTTTCAGAAAGGAATCGTTAATCGCACCATCAACGAAAATTATATTACTCTAATCCCTAAGGTTTACAAAGCCACGAAGTTTAGTGAGTTCCGACCTGTAACGGCCCGGAATTTTTCATCCCGGTCTTCCCGGGAGGCCCAGGGGCATTTTGGTAATTTTGGTCGGGCCGGTTTTGTATTTGTTAATTGCCGGAAAAATTATGAGTCAATTTGAATGGGATCGGGAATTTTGGTGAAGACATTTGGGCTTGGAAAAAGGTAAAAATAAATAGGGAATTAAATAGCGCGTCGAGTGAGATTCGAGCCAAGGACGCGCTGCATGCTAGGCAGGGGGCGCTGCCAGCCGAGCCACTGGGCGCCTTTGTTAATCTAAACGCGCGATCTAATACATATACGTGTTTTTGTGCGCTCGGTTTAAAACAGAGCCGGTCGAAGCTCCTTCTCCATTTTCTTCTTCTTTCCTCCGCGATTTCCTTCTTCGACCAACAGCGATTCCCTGCGATTTTCTTCCTTCTCCAGCTCCGATTCGAACGAGTTCGTCTTCCCCAGTTCAAAGGTCGATCCATTTCCGGGCAGCAGGTAAGTTTTTCTTCTTTTTCTTCTTCTCTTCTTCGATCCGAGCCCCCTGTTTCTGGGCTTCGTTTTCCCGGCCGTGTTGAGGTGAATTTCTGGATGGGTTTTGTGCAGCTTGCGTAGGAGAGTTCGTCCAACAACAATCGGCCGTCGAATCTTCGCCAATCGCTCGATTTCGGCTCTTCTCCATCGCCCCTGTTCGCGCGCAGAAACAGAGCCCCTGTTCGACGAGCTCGCGTGCGCAGAAGCAGCCCAGCCGCCGAGCCTCGCCGCACACCGCGCGCGCACCTCGCCCAGCTCCGTGTCACGCCGCGCGCTGCCCTCCAGTGTGCGCTTGCGCCGCCGCGCGCGCGCGCTCGCGCCCTCGCCGCTCGCGCGCGCGCGTCCGTGCCCATCGCGTCCGCGCGCCCACCCTGCTGCGCCCAGCGCGCCCAGCTAACCCCTTCTTTGCCGCCTCGTCGTGTCGGCCCGTTAAATGCGTTAAATCGCGCCTGAGTGAGTTGCTCTCGAGTGAGCCTTGCTTATTTTATTATATTTAGGCCTATTGTGTGATTTTTGTTGTGATTGATAGGTTCTCGATAGCTAGTTCGGGTTCGCTCGCCATTTAGGTTTTCGTGTCAAATCGTCCCCGACCAAGGTAAGGATTTCTTACCAGAGTTGTGTGGACCCTGCGATATTATATGTGATTGCTGATTGATTGCTTGTTTGTGTTTATTGACATGTGTAGCTAGGTATTCTATTCTGAATTCCCGATTAGCATGATTTTCCTGATTTAATTCTTATGTTAATCCATGTTAGGTTGTTCCTTTCTAGCATGCTCGTATCTGTTCCTTGCTTCGTAGTATCATGCTAGGCTCGTTGTATTCTTATTGAGCACGTATTGGATTTTATGGATTTGTTTGCTGATTGCTAGGGCAGGTTAGAGTTGCAGGTAGATAGCATCATCCGGGCCTGATGCATAAAGTACCTTGCATCCATGGCAGGGACGTCGAGCCAGTCATTCCGTCCCTGGACCCCGTGAGGGATTAGCTAACCCTACCGGTAGGCCCTGCAATCTTGGGTGAGGGTGGCAGACTGTTAAATGCCCCAACCGTCGAGATGATGACTTGGCATTGCCTCGTCCCCGGCAGTCGTCACGTCCTCAGCGTGTTCGGTCGTAGCCCCTGATTGCCACCTGTTAAGGTAAGGGCGGCTTCCTGGTGTAAGCCTACCACGACCCGTTTTCTTAGCCTCAAAGCGGTGGTTCGATCGACATAGTTTACGTGTCCGTGTCTCACACTCCTATGTCGGTGACACCGATCCAAAGAATTAGTTAGGCGTGGTGATCGACATGGGCGCTTTGCCTCTAGATCCGCACCCCCCATGGTTCTGCGATGAGCACGCGGTGCATGCTTACGCTCATTACAGCGCCGACCGGAGAGCTCCTCGGGATCTTGAGCGGTGTACCTTTCGTCGACGATGATGGGCAGCCGAGGTCGGGACTTGTTTCTCGTATAGGGCGACTTGTGTATTGGACTGTGTGGTGATATTATTCCGGACTAAGACCCTAAGCTGGCATCCTAGGCCCAAGTGTGGGCTAAGCTATGTGCTCTATTCTGTGTTTATATTCATAGCTTGCATGTAACGGCCCGGAAATTTCATCCCGGTCTTCCCGGGAGGCCTAGGGGAATTTTGGTAATTTTGGGTCGGGCCGACAGGGCCGGTTATGTAATTGTTAATTGCTGGAAAAATTATGAGTCATTTTGAATAGGATCGAGAATTTTGATGAAGACATTTGGGCTTGGGAAAAGGTAAAAATAAATAGGAAATTAAATAGCGCGTCGAGTGAGATTCGAGCCAAGGACGTGTCACGTGCTAGGCAGAGGGCGCTGCCAGCCGAGCCACTGGGCGCGTTTGTTAACTTAATCGCGCGACCTTGTATATAAGCTGGTTTGAGCTAAGTTTTGGTTTAAAACAGAGCAGCCCGAAGCCTTCTCCCCCATTTTTCTTCTTCTTCCTCGCGAACCAAACCTTCGACCGACCGCGAATTCCTCCCTCGCCGACTTCAAATTCGCCGGATTTCCTTCTCCAAATCGAAGCTGATGCCGAGCAGCTGGTAAGTCCTTTCCTCTTCTTCTCCCTTCTTCTTCTTCTTCTTCATTTTTACCTCTGTTTCGGGCTATGCCATTTCCGGCCGAGTCGAGGTGATTTGAGGTATGGGTTTTGTGCAGCTAGTGTAGGGGAGTTCGCCATCAACAAATCGCCCGTGGAAACCTCTCGGATTGCTCGAATTCAAGTTTCTCCTTCGCCCCTGTTCGCGCGCTGAAACAGGGCCCTTGTCGCCGAGCTCGCGTGCGCAGAAGCAACCCAGCCGCCGAGCCTCGCCTCACACCGTCCCGTGCCTGCGCGCGCGTCCTCGCACAGCTCCGCAACGCGTCGCTCGAACCCCTGCTCGCCGAGTCGTGCCAGCGCGAGCGCCCCAGCCGAGCCTCTCCGTGTCGCCCCTACATCGCCCTCGCGCCTCTACATCGCTCGCGCGCCCTCGTCCATGCCCAACGCATGTGTTCGTCGCGCGCTTGCTCGCGCTTAGCGCTCGCGCTCGCGCCAAATGCGCGCCAAGATGCCCATTTCTGCGCCTAGCGCGCCACCACACCAGTTCTTTGCCGTTAAAATGCGTTAAATCGCGCCTCGTGAGTTGCTCTCTCGAGCCGAGCCTCATTTATTTTATTATATTTAGGCCTATTGTGTGATTTTTGTTGTGATTGATAGGTTCTCGGTAGCTAGTTCGGGTTCGTTCGCCACTTAGGTTTTCGTGTCAATTCGTCCCCGGCCAAGGTAAGGATTTCTTACCGGAGTTGTGTGGACCCTGCGATATATTATGTGATTGTTGATTGACTGCTTGTTTGTGTTTATTGACATGTGTAGCTAGGTATTCTATTCTAAATTCCCGATTAGCATGATTTTCCTGATTTAATTCTCATGTTAATCCATGCTAGGTTGTTCCTTTCTAGCATGCTCGTATCTGTTCCTTGCTTCGTAGTATCATGCTAGGCTCGTTGTATTCTTATTGAGCACGTATTGGATTTTATGGATTTGTTTGCTGATTGCTAGGGCAGGTTAGAGTTGCAGGTAGATAGCATCATCCGGGCCTGATGCATAAAGTACCTTGCATCCATGGTAGGGACGTCGAGCCAGTCATTCCGGCCCCCTGGACCCGTGAGGATTAGCTAACCCTCACCGGTAGGCCCCGCAATCTTGGGTGAGGGTGGCAGACTGTTAAATGCCCCAACCGTCGAGATGATGACTTGGCATTGCCTCGTCCCCGGCAGTCGTCACGTCCTCAGCGTGTTCGGTCGTTAGCCCCTGATTGCCACCTGTTAAGGTAAGGGCGGCTTCCTGGTGTAAGCCTACCACGACCCGTTTCCTTAGCCCCAGGTGCGGTGGTTCAGGCTGACATAGTTTACGTGTCCAGGTCTCACACCCCTATGTCAGTGACACCGATCCAAAGATTTAGTTAGGCGTGGTGGCTGGACATGGGCGGCTTTGCCTTCGCACCGGCAACCCCATGATGGTGCGCAGTAGCACGCGGTGCATGCTTACGCTCATTACTGGCGCCAACCGAGAGCTCCTCGGGATCTTGAGCGATGTACCTTTCGTCGGCGTGTGGTATGGCCGAGGCCGGGACTTGTTTCTCGTATAGGGCGACTTGTGTATTGGAGTGTGTGGTGATATTATTCCGGACTAAGACCTTAAATTGGCATCTGAGGCCCAAGTGTGGGCTAAGCTATGTGCTCTATTTTGTGTTTATATTCATAGCTTGCATACGCTCATCGAGATGACCATGTATATCATATTGTACCCTGGTTGGGGATTCTTACCGAGTAATTCGTTACTCACCCTTCTCGTGATTTTTCCACAGTAACCAAGTTAAGCGACAGATGGTCAAGGAGGAGCCGTGATCATGGGGCCCATATTCCAACTCGATTTTTGTGTTATGACTCTTTATGTTTTGTTTTCCCTGAATGCATGTAGCCGGCACGGATCCCTAGGATGTTTTGTAAATATTTGTGGATTCCAAAGATTTTGTATCCGAATGTGTTTTTGAATGGTTTTTAGTAAATCTCGATCGAGTAAACTTTGTAAATGTATTTATCTTGGAATGTGTGCTTGGAAACAGGGACGAGTTCTAGGAAATTGTCTAGTTTTTAAAGGGGTTATTTTGAATGTTTTTTAATTGGAATCCGAAATCATGTCTGCTTAAATGTCCTTTACTTTGAATGCATGCATTGGGGTAAGGGCCCATTTAGTGCCCCATTCGGTCGGTCCCTTACAGCTTGGTATCGAGAGCTCGAGTCATAAATTCGTAGTTTGACCTTTTGTTGTAGGTCGTTTTCCCATGATCACTAGCACTCAAGCGGTCATCAGTACGCCTAAGTTTACTATTTGTTGTTGAAAAAGGGTTAAGAATTTACAATACCATTATCGAGTGTATGCCTTGTGTAGTGTTGTGGAGCGGAGACGAGCGAGTTTCTCGACTCGTTATTGGTTTGTGTTTAGAGCGCCATCATGCCAACTTCCCGCAGCAGTGATGTATGTTGTGGCTTGTTGTGGTATCCAGTAGATTCGGATGCCCCGGGACATCGTTCGAGAGGAGGTAGAGATTGGACTCCCATAGGCCAACCGTGGCCCGATTGATGGTTTTCCCCAGTGAGAGGGTGGAGGTGCTTTGCACAGAATGCCACTCCAGAGAGAAATTAGCCGTGGTTGTCTTGATGTGGATGTTTGTGGAGCGAGTCCCCGTGTGGACTAGCACAGGTAGCTCAAGTGTTGATCTTGAGCCTTGTTAGATTATTTGTATGCCCAGAGTGGTTGCAAAGTTGGTAGCCTCGAGGAGGTTGATGAGGCATCTTTGTGCTTCTTTAAAGTGTTGTTGTTTGCGGCCAGATGGTTTAAACCACAGTGATTAAGGGTGCAAAGAAGCGTTGTTCCTTGATTTGGATCCGTTGGTAGTTTCCTCAGTTGTTTGATAGAGACGGACACTCTTATTTTGGTGAATCCCTAGAGTAGGGCTAGCTGCTGCATGTTGAGAGAGCCGGCCAGAGTTTGTTGAGCATCATGTGGAGATGCAAGAGTAGGCTGTGAGTCTTCAGCTTGATGAGATGCCTTAGGCATAGTTGTTGGAGTTGAGCCCTTGTATGCCGAGCCAGAGTTCGTGTCACTTGAGGTTGTGACTTTGTTGGCCCCGTTGGTAGTAAGATGTGGATTTGGTGGTAGTGGCACTTGAGGTGCATTGGTTGGTGTGTCGCTTTTGCACTAAATCTGGTTAAGGCCTGAGTTTGGCATGGGCATAGCAGATGGTTCTATGCCGTCAGGAGTTTAGCACACTCCTTTAGCCCTGGATCCGTTTGTGGTAGTTGCACCTGTGTAGGTCGTGAAAAGAAGGGCTAGTTCAGTGGAAATCGAAAGATTTCAAGCGAAAGGATGTTCGAGAGGAGCCGGAGCCTTTTCCCAGTGTTACTGGAGGTTGAGTAAGTCAAGCAGGTTGACGGTTGGTAAGTGTTAATGCGCGTGTATCTCACGCTAGTGTTAAGGCCAAGAGATCCTTGTGGTAGGTCGTGCGGTCAACTACCTTCGAGTGCCTAAATCTCAAGAGAGTTGAGCATCGTAGAAGCAAGTTTGGGTTCCAGCTGAGGGACCATGAGTTGGATGCCTATGAGGTGAATATGATGCCTTGTGAGAAGAGTTGGATGCCTTATGGGTAAGCACCCTTGGTAGAGGCTTGGTATAAAGTAAGTTTGGTTTGGCATGGTTATGCTTTGGTAGAGCAAGGTTGCCATAGCTTCGAGCATCGTGTGGAGATGGAACTTTGGGTGTTCCGTTGATTGATTGTATCTCTGCCAAGAGCTAGTGTTGCTTTTGGGAGAAAAGCATTTGTTAATCTTGGATCTCTAAAGGAAGGTTGGGAGTTGTGCACACAAGTGTGTTTTGTGTGGTTCGTTCTGTGGCGAGAATTTCAGATCGATGTAGGGTTTGCTTTGGGGATCTGGTGCTCAGGTCTTGGAAAAGTTGGACTTTAGGTGGATGTTGTAAGGCTTTAGTGAGGTGGTAAGGATACCATGCTCGTGGTATCAGGTTGTTGCTTAGGTAGGATTTGTTAAGTTGGACCTAAGCTTGGTTGGCGGATCTTCTTGTTGATCGTCATGACGGAGAGAGTTGTTCGGATCCTTCCTTGGGTAGAAGTTATGTTGTGATTGACGTCTGAGTAGGAGGATGACGCATTTGGTAGCGTTTCGGGTCCTCTTGGTTTCCAAGGAGTTGGAGTTGACCAGCATGGTTGTGTTGCTGGAAAATGGAGTTGTTGTTTGTTCAGGCAGTTGGTTGTAGGCCGTTAGTTGGCAGTGGATGTCGAAGGTTGCCGGAGAACCCTAGGTTGTGGAGAGCCTCTCTAGAGCTCAGTCAGGCCAAGTAGTGAGTTGCAGTTGGCAAGCTAGAGCCGTGTAGTTCGTAGCCTCGGGGGAATTGCTGACAGTCTTGGTAGCCTAGCAAGTTAATATTTGTTTGGAGTAGAGTCCGGATTGGTTTCGGTATGGTGACAAGTTGATGCTTGGTGTTGACCAAGGTGTGGATTGGAATTGCTAGAAGTTAGTTTTGCTCGTGGGGCGAATGGTTCGTGCCCTGTTGGTTGTCTTTCTGTTTTCAGGAAGTTGAGAATTGCCCCGTTGGTATTTGGAGGTTCAGTCCGTGGTAGACCCCTGTTGCTACCCCGTGAGATTTTGAACTTGTTGCTTTAGTGGAGCAAGACAGTGAGTGTATGTGAAGCTCTCTGTTCTTCGGTTGTCTTCTCGTAGGAGCCGTTTCTTTCTGGGTTTGGCAGTTTGCTGCCGTCGGTTTGTTAAGGACTTTTCCGCCATAGCCTCGCCCCTCACTCGTCTGACGAGGAAGGGTGTCGAGTTTGTTTGGGACGGTAAGTGTGATGAGAGCTTTTCCAGGCTCAAGCGCAGTTTGACTTCAGCACCAGTGTTGGCAGTCTTGGAGGGGACAGGTGGTTTCGTGGTTTACAACTATGCTTCCAAGTTCGGGTTGGGTTGTGTGTTGATGCAGCACTGGAAGGTCATTGCTTATGCTTCCTTCACCAAGAAGCCATATGAGCGTAACTATCCGACTCATGATATGGAATTGGCGGCCGATGGTGTTTGCAATCAAGATTTGGAGGCATTACACGTATGGTGAGCGGATTCGGATGTTTTCCGATCACCAGAGCCTCAAGTATCTGTTTACTCGAAGGAATTCAATATGAGGCGAGAGGAGATGGTTAGAGTTGGTGAAGGATTATGATCATGAGATTTTGTACCATCCGGTAAAGCCAATGTTGTAGCCGATGCTTTGAGTAGAAAGACGCCGCACTCTCTGCAGTATTGTTGAGTCCCACCCAGATTGCGGCGAGAGTTGAGCGAGGTGAGGTTGCGATGATGTTGGGTGAGGTTCTTGCCAGAGTAGCTCGATTGACAACGGGTTATTGATAGTCGGTTGAGTGACCCCGCACTTAAGAAATTGGGTGACAGTTAGTCTTGATGGAGATTTTGACTTTGTGTATTCACCGATGACGGTGAAATGACAGAGGCTGAGGGCGGTTGTGTGTTCCGATGTTGCGAGATTGCGCGAGCGAGTTGCTCTCGAGGCCCACGATTCTCCGTTTGCTTGGCACCCGGGGTACCAAGATGTATCGAGATCTTAAGCGAGACGATTCTCGGTGGATGGGTATGAAAAGAGATGTTGCGGTGTTTGTCAGTCGATGTCTCACTTGTCAGCAAGTGAAGGCACCCAGGCAGAGACCAGCCGGTTTGCTGCAGCCGCTGAGTGTACCTCAGTGGACATGAGAAGAGATCTCCATGGACTTTATTTTTGGTTTGCCGAGGACTCCGAGGAAGTTCTCTCAGATTTGGGTGATAGTCGATCGATTGACTAAGAGCGCACACTTCATTCCCGGTAGAGACACTTATACCGTGGAACAGTGGGCGCACTTGTTTTTGGAGCAGATCATTCGTTATCACGGTGTGCCTGTGAGGATTGTGTCTGACCGTGATTCAAGGGCTTGTGTGTTGGATTTCACGAGCGATTTGGACCATGACTCAGATCGATGGAGTTTGCAAATAACAACAGTTACCGGTCGACGATTCAGATGGCTCCATTCGAGGCTTTGTATGGTAAGCGTTGCCGATCTCTTGTGTTCTAGGAAGAGGTTGGTGATAGACAGGTTTTGGGTCCCGAATTGCTGCAGTTGACCAATGGTGCCGTGCAGAAGATTAGAGCTCGTATGTTGACACTTCGGAGCGACGCATAAGAGAATAACGCCGATGTCCGGCGTCGGGATTTAGAGTTTGAGGTTGGTCGACATGTATTCCTAAAGGTCGCACCGATGCGAGGTGTTTTGAGGTTTGGCAAGCGTGGAAAGCTGAGTCCCCGTTGTGTTGGTCCGTTTGAGATTCTGGAGAGGATCAGCAAGGTTGCTTATCGATTAGCCCTTCCTCCGTCGTTGTCAGCAGTGCACAGTGTTTTCATGTTTCGATGTTGAGACAGTTCGTGCCGGATCCGTCGCACATTGGTGATTTTTAGCCGTTGCAGCTGAATGAAGATTTGAGCTTCGAGGAAAAGCCAGTGGGGATTCTTGCTTTTGAGGCAAAGACACTGCGTACTCGTGAAATCCGGTTGGTAAAAGTTCAGTGGAGGAGTCAGAGTTTAGAGGAAGCCATTGGGGAGCGGGAGGATGAGATGAGATTGCAGTATCCCGAGCTGTTCCAATCTTAAGTGACTTTCGAGGACGAAAGTCTTATAAGGGGGGAATATTGTAACGGCCCGGAAATTTCATCCCGGTCTTCCCGGGAGGCCCAGGGGCATTTTGGTAATTTTGGGTCGGGCCGACAGGGCCGGTTATGTAATTGTTAATTGCCGGAAAAATTATGAGTCGATTTGAATAGGATCGGGAATTTTGATGAAGACATTTGGGCTTGGGAAAAGGTAAAAATAAATAGGGAATTAAATAGCGCGTCGAGTGAGATTCAAGCCAAGGACGTGTCGCGTGCTAGGCAAGGGGCGCCGCCAGCCGGGCCACTGGGCGTGTTTGTTAACTTAATTACGCGACCTTGTATATATGCTGGTTTGAGCTGAGTTTTGGTTTAAAACAGAGCAGCCCGAAGCCTTCTCCCCCATTTTTCTTCTTCTTCCTCGCGAACCAAACCTTCGACCGACCGCGAATTCCTCCCTCGCCGACTTCAAATTCGTCAGATTTCCTTCTCCAAATCGAAGCTGATGCCGAGCAGCTGGTAAGTCCTTTCCTCTTCTTCTCCCTTCTTCTTCTTCTTCTTCATTTTTACCTCTATTTCGGGCTGTGCCATTTCCGGCCGAGTCGAGGTGATTTGAGGTATGGGTTTTGTGCAGCTAGTGTAGGGGAGTTCGCCATCAACAAATCGCCCGTCGAAACCTCTCGGATTGCTCGAATTCGAGTTTCTCCTTCGCCCCTATTCGCGCGCTGAAACAGGGCCCCTATCGCCGAGCTCGCGTGCGCAGAAGCAGCCCAGCCGCCGAGCCTCGCCGCACACCATCCCGTGCCCGCGCGCGCGTCCTCGCCCAGCTCCGCAATGCGTCGCTCGAGCCCCTGCTCGCCGAGTCGTGCCAGCGCGAGCGCCCCAGCCGAGCCTCTCCGTGTCGCCCCCGCATCGCCCTCGCGCCTCTGCATCGCTCGCGCGCCCGCGTCCATGCCCAACTCTCTGTTCGTCCGCGCGCAGCTCGCGCCCTAGCGTTTGTCCGCGCCCCAGCGCGCCCAACACGCCCATTTCTGCGCCCAATACGCCAAACCAACTTCGTTGTCTTTGCCTCATTCGTCAATCGCCCGTTCGTGCGTTAAATCGCGCGCCTCGTGAGTTGCTCCCGAGCTGAGCCTCATTTATTTTATTATATTTAGGCCTATTGTGTGATTTTTGTTGTGATTGATAGGTTCTCGGTAGCTAGTTCGGGTTCGTTCGCCACTTAGGTTTTCGTGTCAATTCGTCCCCGGCCAAGGTAAGGATTTCTTACCGGAGTTGTGTGGACCCTGCGATATATTATGCGATTGCTGATTGACTGCTTGTAGCTAGGTATTCTATTCTGAATTCCCGATTAGCATGATTTTCCTGATTTAATTCTCATGTTAATCCATGCTAGGTTGTTCCTTTCTAGCATGCTCGTATCAGTTCCTTGCTTCGTAGTATCATGCTAGGCTCGTTGTATTCTTATTGAGCACGTATTGGATTTTATGGATTTGTTTGTTGATTGCTAGGGCAGGTTAGAGTTGCAGGTAGATAGCATCATCCGGCCCGATGCATAAAGTACCTTGCATCCATGGCGGGGGACGTCGAGCAAGTCATTCCGCCCCTGACCCCGTGAGGATTAGCTAACCCAAGCGGTAGGCCCCGCAATCTTGGGTGAGGGTGGCGATCATTAAATGCCCCAACGGTCGGGATGATGACTTGGCATTGCCTCGTCCCCGGCAGCCGTCATGTCCTCAGCATGTTTGGCAGTAGCCTCTGATTGCCACCTGTTAAGGCAAGGACGGCTTCCTGGTGTAAGCCTACCACGACCCGTTTCCTTGGCCCCAAAGCGGTGGTTCAGTGACATAGTTTACGTGTCCAAGTCTCACACCCTATATGTCGTGACACCGATCCAAAGATTTAGTTCGGCGTGGTGATGGACATGGGCAGCTTGCCTTCGCAGGACCGCAGAACCCCATGGTCTGCAGTAGCACGCGGTGCTTGCTTACGCTCATTACAGCGCCGACCGGAGAGCTCCTCGGGATCTTGAGCCAGTGTACCTTTCGTTGACAGTAGACAGGCTGAGGCCGTGACTTGTTTCTCGTATAGGGTGACTTGTGTATTGGACTGTGTGGTGATATTATTCCGGACTAAGACCTTAAATTGGCATCCGAGGCCCAAGTGTGGGCTAAGCTATGTTCTCTATTCTGTGTTTATATTTATAGCTTGCATACGCTCATCGAGATGACCATGTATATCGTATTGTACCCCGGTTGGGGATTCTTACTGAGTAATTCGTTACTCACCCTTACTATGGTTTTTCCACAGGTAACCAAGTTGCGAGACAGGATGGCTGAAGGAGGAGCTGTGATCATGGGGCCCAGTCTTCCAACTCTGATTTTTGTGTGATGACTCTTTATGTTTTGTTTTCCCCATGCTGCACATGGCAGACACAGAGCCCTAGGATGTTTTGTAAATATTTGTGCATTCCAGCATTTTGTATCTGAACAGGTTTTGAATGGTTTTTAGTAAATCTCTGATCAGAGTAAACTTTGTAAATGTATTTAACTTGGAACAGGTGCTTGGAAACAGGGACAGGTTCCAGGGAAATTGTCTAGTTTTTAAAGGGGTTATTTTGAATGTTTTGTTTTAATTGGAATCTGAAATCATTTCTGTTTAAATGTCCTTTACTTTGAATGCATGCATTGGGGTAAGGGCCCATTTAGTGCCCCATTCGGGTCGGTCCATTACATTGCATACGCTCATCGAGATGACCATGTATATCGTATTGTACCCCGGTTGGGGATTCTTACTGAGTAATTCGTTACTCACCCTTATTATTGTGGTTTTTCCACAAGTAACCAAGTTGCGAGACAGGATGGCTGAAGGAGAAGCTGTGATCATGGGGCTCAGTCATCAAACTCTGATTTTGTGTTATGACTCTTTGTGTTTTATTTTCCCCTGAATGCATGTAGCCGGGCACGGAGCCCTAGGATGTTTTGTAAATGTTTTGTGTATTCCAGTATTATTGTATCTAGACATGTTTTGAATGATTTTAAGAAATCTCTGATCGGAGTATACTTTGGAAATGTATTTATCTTGGAACAGGTGCTTGGAAACAGGGACAGGTTCCAGGGAAATTGTCTAGTTTTTAAAGGGGTTATTTTGAATGTTTTGTTTTAATTGGAATCCGAAATCATGTCTGTTTAATGTCCTTTACTTTGAGTGCATGCATTGGGGTAAGGGCCCATTTAGTGCCCCATTCGGGTCGGTCCCTTACAGTTGGTATTAGAGCTCAGAGTCATAAATTCTGTAGTTTGACCTTTTGTTGTAGGTCATTTTCCCATGATCACTAGCACTTCGACAGTCATCAGGTACGCCTAAGTTTTCAATTTGTTATAGAAAAAGGGTTAAGAATTTACAATACCTGTCATCGAGTGTATGCCTTGTGTAGTGTTGTGGAGCGGAGACGAGCAGGTTCTGACTCGTTATTGGTTTGGGTTTAGAGCGCCATCATGCCAACTTCCCGCAGTGTGTGATGTATGTTGTGGCTTGTTGTGGTATCCAGGTAGATTCGGATGCCCTGGGACATCGTTCCAGAGGGAGGTAGAGATTGGACTCCCATAGGCCAACCGTGGCCCAGGGCTTGATGGTTTTCCCTAGTGAGAGGGTGGAGGTGCTTTGCCTTGGAATGCCACTTCAAGAGAGGAGTTAGCTGTGGTTGTGTTGATGTGGATGTTTGTGGAGCAGGTCCCCGTGTGGACTAGCCTGGGTAGCTCAAGTGTTGATCTTGAGCCTTGATAGATTATTTGGTTGCCTAGAGAGTGGTTGCAAAGTTGGTAGCCTTCGAGGAGATTGATGAGGCATCTTTGTGCTTCTGTGTAGTGTTGTTGTTTGCGGCCAAAGGAGCCTAACCACTGTAGTTAAGGGTGCAGCAAGCAGTGTTCCCTTCAGACTGGATCCGTTGGTGGTTTCCTCAGTTGTTTGGTAGAATTGAACACTCTTCTTTTGGTAAGCCCTAAAGTAGGGCTAGCTGCTGCATGTTGAGAGAGTCGGCCAGAGTTGTTGAGCATCATGTGGAGATGCAAGAGTAGGTTGTGAGCCTTCAGCTTGATGAGATGCCTTAGGCATGGTTGTTGATGATGAGCCCTTGTATGCCTAGCCAGAGTTCGTGTCACTTGAGGTTGTGACCTTGTTGGCCCCGTTGGTGGTAAGATGTGGATTTGGTAGTAGTGGCACTTGAGGTGCATTGGTTAGTGTGCCGCTTTGGCACTAAATCTGGTTCAGGCCGAAGTTTGGCATGAGCATAGCAGATGGTTCTATGCCGTCAGGAGTTTAGCACACTCCTTTAGCCCTGGATCCGTTTGTGGTAGTTGCACCTGTGTAGGTCGTGAAAAGAAGGGCTAGTTCAGTGGAAATCGAAAGATTTCAAGCGAAAGGATGTTCGAGAGGAGCCGGAGCCTTTTCCCAGTGTTACTAGAGGTTGAGTAAGTCAAGCAGGTTGACGGTTGGTAAGTGTTAATGCTCGTGTATCTCACGCTAGTGTTAAGGCCAAGAGATCCTTGTGGTAGGTCGTGCGGTCAACTACCTTCGAGTGCCTAAATCTCAGGAGAGTTGAGCATCGTAGAAGCAAGTTTGGGTTCAGTTGAGGGACCATGAGTTGGGTGCCTATGAGGTGAGTAGGATGCCTTGTGAGAGGAGTTGGATGCCTTATGGGTAAGCACCCTTGGCAGAGGCTTGGTATAAAGTAAGTTTGGTTGGCATGGTTATGCTTTGGTAGAGCAAGGTTGCCACAGCTTCGAGCATCGTGTGGAGATGGAACTTTGGGTGTTCCATCGATTGGTTGTATCTTTGCCAGGAGCTAGTGTGGCTTTTGGGAAAAGCATTTGTTAGTCTTGGATCGCTAAATGAAGGTTGGGAGTTGTGCACACAAGTGTGTTTGGTGTGGTTCGTTCTGTGGCAAGAGTTTCAGATCCATGTAGGGTTTGCTTTGGGGATCTGTTGCTCAGTTCTTGGAAAAGTTGGACTCCAGGTGGATGTTGTAAGGCTTTAGTGAGGCGGTAAGGATACCATGCTCGTGGTTTCAGGTTGTTGCTTAGGTAAGATTTGTTAAGTTGGACCTAAGCTTGGTTGGCGGATCTTCTTGTTGATCGTCATGGCTGAGAGAGTTGTTCGGATCCTTCCTTGGATATGAGTTATGTTGTGGTTGATGTCTGAGTAGGAGGATGACGCATTCGGTAGCGTTTCGGGTCCTCTTGGTTTCCAAGGAGTTGGAGTTGGCCAGCATGGTTGTGTTGCTGGAAATAGGAGTTGTTGTTGTTCAGGCCGTTGGCTGTTAGTCCGTTAGTTGGCAGTGGGTGTCGAGGGTTGCCGGAGAACCCTAAGTTGTGGAAGCCTCTCTAGAGCTCAGTCAGGCCCAGGTAGGGAATTTCAGTTGGCAAGTTGAAGCCGTGTAGTTTGTAGCCTCGGGTGAGTGGTTGGCAGTCTTGGTAGATTAGCAAGTTAGTTTTTGTTGGAGTAGAGTCCGGATTGGTTCCGGTATGGTGACAAGTTGATGCTTGGTGTTGACCAAGGTGTGGATTGGAATTGCTAGAAGTCAGTTTGCTCGTGGGGCGAATGGTTCGTGCCCTGTTGGTTGCCTTCTTGTTTCCAGGAAAGTTGAGAGTTGCCCCGTTGGTATTTGGAGGTCCAGTTCGTGGTGGACCTCTGTTGATACCCCGTGAGATTTTGATCTTGTTGCGTTAGTGGAGCAAGACAGTGAGTGTATGTGGAGCTCTCTGTCCTTCGGTTGTCTGCTCGTAGGAGCCGTTTCTTTCTGGGTTTGGCAGTTTGTTGTCGTCGGTTCGTTAAGGACTTTTCCGCCATAGCCTTGCCCCTCACTCGTCTGACGAGGAAGGGTGTCGAGTTTATTTGGAACAGTAAGTGTGATGAGAGCTTTGCCAGGCTCAAGCGCAGTTTGACTTCAGCACCAGTGTTGGCAGTCTTGGAGGGGACAGGTGGTTTCGTGGTTTACAGCGATGCTTCCAAGTTCGGGTTAGGCTGTGTGTTGATGCAAAGACGGAAGGTCATTGCTTATGCTTCCCGTCACCAAGCCATATGAGCAGAACTATCGGACTCATGATATGGAGTTAGCGGCAGATGGTGTTTGCAATCAAGATTTGGAGGCATTACCAGTATGGTGAGCGGATTCGAGATATTTACCGATCACTAGAGCCTCAAGTATCTGCTTACTCGAAGGAGCCGAATATGAGGCAGAGGAGATGGTTAGAGTTGGTAAAAGAATTATGATCATGAGATTTTGTACCATCCGGGCAAAGCAAATGTTGTAGCTGATGCTTTAAGTAGGAAGACGTCGCACTCCGCGGTGTTGTTGAGTTCCCAGCCCAGATTACGGACAGAGTTCGAGCGAGCTGAGATTGCAGTGTTGTTGGGTGAGGTTATCTTGCGCAGAGTAGCTCGATTGGATGATCCACCATCGATTAGACAAATGGATTATTGATAGTCAGCTGAGGGACCCCGCACTTAAGAAATTGGGTGACAGAGTTAGTGCTGATGGAGGTTTTGACTTTGTATATTCGCCAGACAGTGGGCTGACGTACAGAGGCCGGTTGTGTGTTCCGGATGTTGCAGGATTGCGAACAGAGTTGCTCTCAGAGGCCCACAGTTCTCCGTTTGCTTGGCATCCTGGGGGTACCAAGATGTATCAGGATCTTAAGCAGACATTCTGGTGGATGGGTATGAAGAGAGATGTTGCGGAGTTTGTCAGTCGATGTCTCACTTGTCGCCAGTGAAGGCACCCAGCAGACCAATAGGTTTGTTGCGTACCACCGAGTGTACCTCAGTGGAAATGGGAAGAGATCTCCATGGACTTTATTTCTGGTTTGCCGAGGACTCCGAGGAAGTTCTCTCAGATTTGGGTGATAGTTGACTAAGAGCGCACACTTCATTCCCGGTAGAGACACTTATACCGTGGAACAGTGGGCGCAGTTGGTTTTGGATCAGGTCATTTGTTATCACGGTGTGCCTGTGAGGATTGTGTCTGACCGTGATTCGAGGGCTTGTGTGTTGGATTTCCCGGGCAGTTGGGACCAGTACCTGTATTTGATGGAGTTTACAAGTAACAACAGTTATCAGTCGACGATTCAGATGGCTCCATTTGAGGCTTTGTATGGTAAGCGTTGCCGATCTCCTGTGTTCTAGGAAGAGGTTGGTGATAGGCAGGTTTTGGGTCCCGAGTTGCTGCAGTTGACTAATGGTGTCGTGCAGAAGATTAGAGCTCGTATGTTAACAGCTCAGAGCAGACAGAAGAGTTATGCCGATGTTCGGCGTCGGGATTTGGAGTTTGAGGTTGGTCGACATGTATTCCTAAAGGTCGCACCGATGCGAGGTGTTTTGAGGTTTGGCAAGCGTGGAAAGTTGAGTCCCCGTTTTGTTGGTCCGTTGTGATTCTGGAGAGGATCGGCAAGGTTGCTTATCGATTAGCCTTGCCTCCGTCATTGTTGGCAGTGCACAGTGTTTTTCATGTTTCGATGTTGAGGCAGTACGTGCCGGACCCGTCACACATTGTTGATTTTGAGCCTTTGCAGCTGAATGAGGATTTGAGCTTCGAGGAGAAGCCAGGGGGGATTCTTGCTTTTGAGACAAAGACACTGCGTAATCGTGAAATCCGGTTGGTAAAGATTCAGTGGAGGAGTCAGAGTTCAAAGGAAGCCACTTGGGAGCGGGAGGATGAGATGAGATTGCAGTATCCCGAGCTGTTCCAATCTTAAGTGACTTTCGAGGACGAAAGTCTTATAAGGGGGGAATATTGTAACGGCCCGGAATTTTTCATCCCGGTCTTCCCGGGAGGCCCAGAGGCATTTTGGTAATTTTGGTCTGGTCGGTAGGGCCGATTTTGTATTTGTTAATTGCCGGAAAAATTATGAGTCAATTTGAATGGGATCGGGAATTTTGGTGAAGACATTTGGGCTTGGAAAAAGGTAAAAATAAATAGGGAATTAAATAGCGCGTCGAGTGAGATTCAAGCCAAGGACTCATTGCATGCTGGCGTAGGCCGCCAATCGAGCCATCAAGGCGCGTTTGTTAATCTAAACGCGCGATCTAATACATATACGTGTTTTCGTGCGCTCGGTTTAAAACAGAGCCGGCCGAAGCTCCTTCTCCATTTTCTTCTTCTTTCCTCCGCGATTTCCTTCTTCGACCGACAAATGATTCCTCTGCGATTTTCTTCCTTCTCGAGCTCCGATTCGAACGAGTTCGTCTTCCCTAGTTCGAAGGTCGATCCATTTCTGGGCAGTAGGTAAGTTTTTCTTCTTTTTCTTCTTCTCTTCTTCGATCCGATCCCCCTGCTTCTGGGCTTCGTTTTCCCGACCGTGTTGAGGTGAATTTCTGGATGGGTTTTGTGCAGCTTGCGTAGGAGAATTCGTCCAACAACAATCGGCCGTCGAATCTTCGCCAATCTCTCGATTTCGGCTCTTCTCCATCGCCTCTCGTCATTCGCAAGCAGCAGCGAAACAGAGCCCTGTTCGCCGAGCTCGCGTGCGCGAGCGGCCAATGCCGAGCCTCGCCCGGCTCAGTCACGCGCCGCGCTGCCGTCCAGTGTGCGCTGCCGCGCGCGCCCTCGAGCCCCTACATTGCTCGCACGCGCCCCTACATCGCTCGCACGCGCCCTCGAGCCCCTGCATCGCTCGCGCGCCAGCGCGCCGCATTTCCGCGCGTCCGCCGTGCCCGCCTACCGCGCCAGCGCGCCAAGCTAGCCCCGTTGCTGCCCCGTTCGTGCAATCGGCCCGTTCGTGCGTTCGTCGCGCCTCGTGAGTTGCTCCCGAGCTGAGCCTTGCTTATTTTATTATATTTAGGCCTATTGTGTGATTTTTGTTGTGATTGATAGGTTCTCGATAGCTAGTTCGGGTTCGCTCGCCAATTAGGTTTTCGTGTCAAATCGTCCCCGACCAAGGTAAGGATTTCTTACCGGAGTTGTGTGGACCCTGCGATATTATATGTGATTGCTGATTGATTGCTTGTTTGTGTTTATTGACATGTGTAGCAAGGTATTCTATTCTGAATTCCCGATTAGCATGATTTTCCTGATTTAATTCTCATGTTAATCCATGCTAGGTTGTTCCTTTCTAGCATGCTCGTATCTGTTCCTTGCTTCGTAGTATCATGCTAGGCTCGTTGTATTCTTATTGAGCACGTATTGGATTTTATGGATTTGTTTGCTGATTGCTAGGGCAGGTTAGAGTTGCAGGTAGATAGCATCATCCGGGCCTGATGCATAAAGTACCTTGCATCCATGGCAGGGACGTCGAGCCAGTCATTCCGTCCCTAGACCCCGTGAGGGATTAGCTAACCCTACCGGTAGGCCCTGCAATCTTGGGTGAGGGTGGCAGACTGTTAAATGCCCCAACGGTCGGGATGATGACTTGGCATTGCCTCGTCCCCGGCAGTCGGCACGTCCTCAGCGTGTTCGGCCGTAGCCCCTGATTGCCACCTGTTAAGGTAAGGGCGGCTTCTTGGTGTAAGCCTACCACCACCCGTTTCCTTAGCCTCAGGTGCGGTGGTTCAGGCTGACATAGTTTACGTGTCCAGGTCTCACACCCCTATGTCAGTGACACCAATCCAAATAATTAGTTAGGCGTGGTGACTGGACATGGGCAGCTTGCCTCTAGACCCGGCACCCCCCATGGTCTGCAGTAGCACGCGGTGCATGCTTACGCTCATTACAGCGCCGACCGGAGAGCTCCTCGGGATCTTGAGCCAGTGTACCTTTCGTCGACAGTAGACAGGCTGAGGCCGAGACTTGTTTCTCGTATAGGGCGACTTGTGTATTGGACTGTGTGGTGATATTATTCCGGACTAAGACCCTAAGCTGGCATCCGAGGCCCAAGTGTGGGCTAAGCTATGTGCTCTATTCTGTGTTTATATTCATAGCTTGCATACGCTCATCGAGATGACCATGTATATCGTATTGTACCCCGGTTGGGGATTCTTACTGAGTAATTCGTTACTCACCCTTATTATTGTGGTTTTTCCACAGGTAACCAAGTTGCGAGACAGGATGGCTGAAGGAGGAGCTGTGATCATGGGGCTCAGTCATCAAACGCTGATTTTGTGTTATGACTCTTTGTGTTTTATTTTCCCCTGAATGCATGTAGCCGGGCACGGAGCCCTAGGATGTTTTGTAAATGTTTTGTGGATTCCAGCATTATTGTATCTAGACATGTTTTGAATGATTTTAAGAAATCTCTGATCGGTGTATACTTTGAAAATGTATTTATCTTGGAACAGGTGCTTGGAAACAGGGGACGTTTCGAGGAAATTGTCTAGTTTTTAAAGGGTTATTTTGAATGTTTTGTTTTAATTGGAATCCGAAATCATGTCTGTTTAATGTCCTTTACTTTGAGTGCATGCATTGGGGTAAGGGCCCATTTAGTGCCCCATTCGGGTCGGTCCCTTACACGACCTATCAGCCTCACAACAAGTATATACAAAATCTTCGCTAAAGTACTAGCTGAACGATTCAAGTTGGTTTTAGCTCACACAATTGATTCCAAGCAATCAGCCTTTGTCAAAGATCGACAAATCATTGATGCAATTTTTGTTGCTAATGAAGCTGTTGATTATTGGCGATGTTCCAAAATCAAAGGCATCATCATTAAAATCGACATCGAAAAGGCTTTTGATAAATTGAACTGGAATTTTATTCTTACCAATTTCGCTTAAAATGATTCAAAGAACACCGGATCAATTGGATGAAGGCCTGCATATCCACTCCAAGTTATTCAATAATTGTTAATGGGAAACCTCGTGGTAAGATCAATGCAAGTCGTGGTATTCGTCAAGGAGACCCTCTATCCCCTTTCATCTTTGTTCTTGCTATGGACTATCTTTCAAGACTGATTAATGATGCACAAGATAAAGGTTTGATTAAAGGATGTCAGTTTCAAAGCTCCAACATTCATATCTCTCACTTAATGTTTGCTGATGACATCCTTTTGTTCTCTGAACATGACTTTGATATTCTTATCAATCTTTATCACATCATTTCTTGTTTTGAGCTTGCATCAGGGATGAAAATTAATATGACCAAATCCTCTTTCTCCTCCATTAACCTGAATATTTTGGGGTAGGCTTATGTGGAAACTATATGGAAATTAAAGCATACACCTCTCCCTCTTATCTATTTAGGAATGCCTCTCGGTGGTAATCCTAAAGTTATTTCCTTCTGGAATGATACTATCGAGAGGATTGAGAGGAGGTTAGATCAATGGCAGTTCACTTATCTCTCTAGAGGCAGTCGTTTAACTATGATTCAAGCGGTTTTAGAGCACCTTCCAACATATATGCTTTTTGTTTTTCAAGCTCCTACAACAATTTACAAAAGGATTGAGAAAACTTTGAGAAGGTTTCTTTGCAAAGGAATGGATGGCAAGGGAGGAGCTCATTTGGTTGGTTGGGACATTGTTACTTTGCCTAAACATAGTGGTGGTATGAGTATTAATAGAATCAAACACACTAACATGGCTCTCCTTAGCAAATGGATTTGGAGATTTTATTTTGAAGATAATTCATTATGGAAATTGGTGATCATGGCCAAGTATAAACCCAACATTATGGGGGACATTCCCTCTCTTAGCAACTTCAGTAGTCTTAAATCTCCATGGATGAGCATTGTTAAAAATTGCCAAGTTATGCAGCCTATGCTACAATGGAAAATTAATAATGGGAAGAGGATTAGTTTCTAGCACGACCAATGGGCTACAAATGACAAGCTATGTGATATGCTCCCTCGTTTTTATGCTTTATCCTCCCACAAAGACATAACTGTTAATCAATCTTGGGATGAGACAAATTCTACTTGGAAGCTTCATCCTTTTCGTCCTCTTTTTGACAGAGAGCTTGACCAAAGGAACAATATATCAAATTAGTGGCCCCGACCTAGCAATATCCATGCTACTCACCCTGATTATATCCTATGGAAACCTGCTTCCAACTTCATCTATTCCGTCAAAGACATGAAAATTATCCTTAGTGACTTGGATATGATTCAGCCTTACAAACCAAACATCAACTTTTGGAAAAATACCATTGCTAAAAAAGTCAAAATATTCATCTGGGCTCTATTCTACAAAGGCATTAATACCTATGATGTTATGCAACAACGCCAACCCTCTAATTGTCTTGGCCCATCTCGATGTTCTCTATGCTTATGCAATAATGAGTCAATGGAACATATTTTCACCTGGTGTCCGTTTACACAAAGAATTTGGCATAATCTGCCAGATACATATACTACAACTATCTCAAGCTATCACTACTAGAAAAACTACTTACTATGACACTCTTTATATTTCATTTTAAAAAATAAGGAAAAAAAGTGTCATGATTGAGAAAAACCAGCTTTTAAAAAAAAAAAATGCGGAAGTGCTATTTGTGACAATTTAGGATTATACGTAAGAGTTATAAAAAAAAATCATTTATTAGATTCTGGTTCCAGCTAGAAAGATGATGTTACATTTCCACATATAAAAAAATATAAAAAATATAAATGTAATTACTAAAAAAAAAAAAGAAGCATCCGAGCCCTATTTCGACAATATTTGCTTTCGTCTCCTTGTGCACGAAGGATTCACCGAGAATTCTCAAATTTCATCTCCTCTTCAGGCTATGGACTCTCCGTTGATTCAAAGCCCCCAGTTCAGTTCTCCGTCAAGAAGAGGCAGAAACGATTTTTCTATGGCTTGTTTTAACTGGGTAATAGTTTGATTTCTTTTCGGTTTGCAATTTTGCTAATGTTGCTCACTCTATCTATTTATCAACCGAACATTTGGTATGTCAAAAAAAAAAAAAAATCAACCGAACATTCTGTATTAAAATGCTTGTGGGTTTAATGAGGTTTTAATCAACTGATGATACGTGCTTGGATTTGAGGGTTTTAGGTGTGTGGATGAATTATGGTGTGATTTAGGATTTTTATGGAATTGGAATAGGTTCTTCTTCTTTGGTTTTTTGTAATTTGGATTATCTACAAATTTTTCCTCGTTTCATATACGGTTGAATTATAGCTCTAACGTTGTTTGTTTTTTTACCAGGGTTTTGTCTTTTTCAGATGAAGAGTGAATAACCCACTAGCATTGTTATTTTAGCTTCTTATAAACAATGATTTTGTTGGTGTCTTGTGTTATCTTTGGTTTTTTTTCTTATCGGTTTAATATCTTTAGTTTCTTTTATTCTTTATTATGGCTAGTTTTGTTGGTTAATATTTTTTGTTGTGTATGTGTTTGAGTTCTGAAGGCTTTTATTTGGGCCTTTTTTGAATTCGTGGATGATCATCATATATATTTACACATGAAGTCGATACACAAGTTAGTTGATGGAAGTTAACGGTTGATATATTTAGGCACATGATGTTGAAGAACGATGAATCATCTAAGTTATTATTTGATTGTGGAGATAAAGCTTGTATGGGAAGGAGTATCATCTTTTTTTTAATTTGAGTAATATGCTTATACTGACTTTTGGAAGTGATAAATTGACGAATTTCTTGTGAACTTAAAGAACAGCTAATTGTTTCCTTATGTTGACATAAATCTCAATTTTTTTTTTGTGATTTTAAATATCTAACTAAGAACACTTGCGTGTCTAAACCTTTTCAAGAAATCTAGCAATTCAACTAGTAGAGGGAGAAATTTTCACTCACTTGAGATATAGAAAGGTGAATTTTCCTTGATGTGTTTATGGATCAAGAGTTAATTTCTTAGTGTGTTTATGGATCAAGAGGTCATGTGTAGGAATTCTCCTTTCTAATTGTCGTTGAACTCCAGTTATAATATTTAAGTATAGTTTCAATGCTTTGTGGTTTTTAGTTTATATGGTGTATCAGTTGCAAAGGGAAAAATAAGGGGTCGAGTTTCTTATTCATTTGTTGTCTTTATGTAAGGGACCGACCCGAATGGGGCACTAAATGGGCCCTTACCCCAATGCATGCATTCAAAGTAAAAACATTAAACAAACATGATTTCGGATTCCAATTAAAACAAAACATTCAAAATAACCCCTTTAAAAACTAGATAATTTCCCTAGAACCTGTCCCTGTTTCCAAGCACCTGTTCCAAGATAAATACATTTCCAAAGTTTACTCGACGATCGTGAGATTTACTAAAAACCATTCAAAACCTGTTCAGATACAAAATGCTGGAATCCACAAAACATTTACAAAACATCCTAGGGCTCCGTGCCCGGCTACATGCATTCAGAGGAAACGAAACATAAAGAGTCATAATACAAAAATCAGAGTTGGAAGACTGGGCCCCATGATCACAGCTCCTTTCTTCACCATCCTGTCTCTCAACTTGGTTACTGTGGAAAAACCACGATAAGGGTGAGTAACGAATTACTCAAGTAAGAATCCCCAACCGGGGGTATAATACGATATACATGGTCATCTCGATGAGCGTATGCAAGCTATGAATATAAACACGAATAGAGCACATAGCTTAGCCCACACTTGGGCCTCGGATGCCAATTTAAGGTCTTAGTCCGAATAATATCACCACACAGTCCAATACACAAGTCGCCTATACGAGAAACAAGTCCCGGCCTCGGCCATCTCTCGTCGACGAAAGGTACACCGCTCAAGATCCCGAGGAGCTCTCCGGTCGGCACCGTAATGAGCGTAAGCATGCACCGCGTGCTCTTTGCGGACCATGGGGTGCCGGGTCTAGAGGCAAGCGCCCATGTCCAGTCCACCACGCCTAACTAATTCTTTGGATCGGTGTCACCGACATAGGGGTGTGAGACACGACACGTAAACTATGTGAGCTCGAACCACCGCACTGAGGCTAAGGAAGCGGGTCGTGGTAGGCTTACACCATGAAGCCGCCCTTACCTTAACAGGTGGCAATCAGGGGCTACGGCCGAACACGCCGAGGACGCGTGCCGATCGCCGGGGGCGAGGCAATGCCAAGTCATCATCCCAATGGTTGGGGCATTTAACGATCGCCACCCTTACCCAAGATTGCGGGGCCTTCCGCTTGGTTAGCTAATCCTCACGGGGTCGAGGGACGGAATGACTTGCTCGACGTCCCCGCCATGGATGCAAGGTACTTTATGCATCGGGCCCGGATGATGCTATCTACCCGTAACTCTAACTCCGCCCCTAGCAATCAAAAACAAATCCATAAAATCCAATACGTGCTCAATAAGAATACAACGAGTCTATCATGATACTACGAAGCAAGGAACAGATACGAGCATGCTAGAAAGAAACAACCTAGCATGGATTAACATGAGAATTAAATCAGGAAAATCATGCTAATCGGGAATTCAGAATAGAATATCTAGCTACACATGTCAATAAACACAAACAAGCGATCAATCAAGAATCACATATAATATCGCGAGGTCCACACAACTCCTGGTAACAAATCCTTACCTTGGTCGGGGACGATTTGACACGAAATCCTAAATTGCGAACGAACCCGAACTAGCTACCGAGAACCTATCAATCACAACAAAAATCACACAATAGGCCTAAATATAATAAAATAAACGAGGCTCAGCTCGGGAGCAACTCACGAGGAGCGACGAACGCACGAACGGGCCAATTGCACGAACGGGGCAGCAACGGGGCTGGCTGGGCACGGACGCGCGCGGACGGATGCGGGCGGCGCGAGCGGCGCGCGCGCGTGTGACACGTAGCTGGCGAGGCGCGTGCGCGCGCGCGAGGCGAGCGCGCGGCGTGGCGTGGCGTCGCGTCTGCGTCCCAAATGGACAGCAACACGCGATTCGCGATGGAAAGAAAGCTCGAATTCGGCCGATAGGGGAGGATTCGACGAGCGATTTATGGATGGTCGAACTCCTCTACTCCAGCTGAACAAAATCCACCCAACAAATCGCTTTAACATGACCGAAAAATGAAATTCGAAAAACAGGGGAAGGGTCGACGGAAACGCGAAGGAGAAGAAGAGAAGGAGAAACTTACCAGCTGATCGGGGTTTGGCTTCGGATTTGAAAAAGAAACGCGGTCGAATTGAAGCTGGCAGGGGAGAAATCGCAGAGGGGAGCTCGGTCGGTCGGAGAGATTCGCGAAGGAGAAGAAGAGAAACGGAGAAGAATGCTCGGGCGAGCTTTGCTTTTATACCAACCGCCTTCGAAAACAAGCATAAGTATTAGAACGCGCGTTTAGATTAACAAACGCGCCCGGTGGCTCAGCTGGTAGCGCCCTTCGCCTAGCATGTGGCACGTCCTTGGCTCGAATCTCGCTCGACGCGCTATTTAATTCCCTATTTATTTTTACCTTTTTCCAAGCCCAAATGTCTTCACCAAAATTCCCGATCCCATTCAAATCGACTCATAATTTTTCCGGCAATTAACAATTACATAACCGGCCCTGTCGGCCCGGCCCAAAATTACCAAAATGCCCCTGGGCCTCTCGGGAAGACCGGGATGAAAATTCCGGGCCGTTACACTTTATGGTTTATATTTTTGTTTTTGTTGGTTGATTTGTTGTCGTCTTTGTGGGAGCACTATGGTTGGAAAGAGATAAAAAATAAATTGAAGTTCACGATGCCTAGAAATGTAATGCACGACTCTGTTAAAAAATGCAAGGCTTGCTGAAGTTGTTAATAAATATCGGGGAGTAAATAGCGACTTAGATTGAAATCCAAGATTGAGCATAAGAAAATCATGATTCATGGGCGATCCTAGTTGAACAAGCGATTGATAATTCATGTTTTTAGACTGACTTAGAATATGCAGGTAAAACAAACATTTTATGTATTGAAAAATATTGATCAATTTTTTTTTTTGAAAACCGAAAATTGGAGCTTCGCTCTCTTATAGCTGGGGCACCACTAGCCCGTTCCTAGACTGTGGCACTGAGATACTTCGAAGGGTATTCTAGTTTAAGCTCTTTCCAGCGAACTTGAATCAATGATCTCTCAAGGAAGAATACCTTGAAGTCCTTAGCCTCAACCGTCTGGCTGCCCCTTGGGGACAAAAAAAAAATGTATTGATCAATGTGCTCTTACTTTAAGTTTTACCTTTGTATTGATGATTATAGATTGTGTTGTAAAATTAGACCCATTTTCTTACAATATTTGTATTATTTGTTAAGTAGTTTTGGCAATATATTCGACCATGATTTTATTTGTTAATTGCCTGGCTCTTAATTTCATATATTAATGAAATTGTTTCTTATTCAAAAAAGATTGGGGGAGTTAATTCTCTCATAAACCGTTTGTATTTTTGTAAGGGAAAATTTAAATTTTGGAGGGATGGGAAGTTTATTTAAACATTACTTAATTATAATTTAGTAAGGTTCAAGATTTATTGAGATTTTGATTCAAAGTGTTGGAAGGATGGGGATATTTTTTGCCAATTGATAATCTTTTGTGTGGTTTATGCTAGCTGGTGCAAGTTGAATACTATGAGGTGTGGAACTTCTCGTTGGTTAAGTGTAAATGGTTGACTATGATAGTAAGTAGCCACTTGGATTAACTCCTTAGTATAATTTTCTTTTTCTGTTGTGGAAAGCAGAACTAGCATTTTGTTAAAAATTGTTTATCTCATGTGAGAAGTTATATCATTTTGATCTTTCTTTATACTTTATTTTTCTCTTTTTTCACCATTTTTGCCCTTTTGTTTTGTGTCGGACTATTATATTTCTTAGCTTGTTGATTTCCTAGATTTCTATCCTACTTCTATCGTCGAAGTTTTTTGTCAGGAAGGTAGGAAGAAAGCGATATACCACTACCCTATTACTAGGAAAAGAAGGTGAGTTTTTGGAAAATACATATTGAAATCAAATGATAATCATAATGGGGGTGGCAAGAAAGTTTTTAGACCGCCAATTTAACTATTTTTCTTTTAAGTTTTTACTTAATTTAACTATTTTTCTTTTAAGTTTTTACTTAATTGTCATTCTGAAAAGGCAACTCAATAGCTACACAATTGCATTCTTGATTTTGGTTGATGTTAAATTATGACAGTTATGAAGTTTTTCTTTCTTAGTGCTTGCTTTTCTTCTTAAATATTTCTCAAACTACTAATTCTTTTAATTCATGCAACTATCTATCTAAACATTAATCTTTAGTTGTTTGGATTTTTTTAATTTTTTATTATTTATTCTTGTTCTTTTCATACTTTTTTTAAAACAAAAACAAAAACTTTTTTTAAAAACTCCTTTTTTTATTTTTTAGAATTTCTTTAATATTTGAAAAATATTTTTAAAATTAAAAAAAAACAAAATTGGTTATCAAACAAACCTGTTTTTAAAAAAGTACAAAAAAAAAAAAAAACGATATGGTTATCAAACGGGGCCTTAATTGTTGGTTTGTCAATCCTTTGGTCTTTCTCATATTTTATCTTAAGTCTTATGTTGAACTCAATGAAGATGCTAACTTGTTTGTTGGAAATTATATATGATGTTGATTGTCAAAAGCTGGCAATGCTCTTTGAGAAGGTTGGAGCAGGGAAGATTGTTGAGGTGGGTTTTAAGCATTTGGTGGATTGTAAGTCAATTTGTTGAATACTTTTTGGTTCATGGATTTAGCTTTGGCTTTTAACCTGCTCATGAGAATAGTTTGTTGAGTCTCTTTTTGGTTATTTACAACATCGAAACATACTAAAGCCGTAATTTTGGGTTTGTGACCTTGAGTATTTTTGAAGAATCTTAGAAATCTGTGGACATCTTCAATCGTTATGTAAGCTTGTGGTGTTCAGTTTTTTTTATGCTTCGATTCTACTTAAACAAAACTCTCTCATAGATGTGATTCAAGCATATCATCCTATCTTAAAACCTTTTCATCATTCTTACTCTTTTTTGGGAAATATTCATTATCAAACTTCTCTCAACATTTAAATTTTTATTTCATTTTGATAAGTTCTAAATTATCTATTTTTTCTGGATCTTAGTGCTTGTTAGTTTCTCTGTGTTTTGACTTGTTAGTGTCTACAACTTTGCTATAAGTTTGCCTATTTCAAATTCTCAAATTCCGATTTCATACCAACTTTATTCTTTTCATCTTTTATTATACTATACATGGTTCTATATGCAGAGGCATAATTAAAAGTCAATTGGTAGTTGCCCACAATATTTTAAGATAGTGAAAGATTTCTTACCTTTCTAAATTTTATTTTGTTTATTGTCCCACAATGCACATTTTATTGAGATGTTTTTGCTTTGCGTTCTAAATGCTTGTAACATTTTTACATTAACAGATCACGGAGTCAATGAGAATGAGTTGGTGGGTTGCTAGAGGACTCTGGTTCTAGGTTTGTTGGCCATTTCTTCTTGTATTTCTGTTTTAGGTTGTTGGATGCTTGGTCTACTGGATTATTGGAGCCATGGTTGATGATTTTGAGACCTTGGGCAGGTTTGAACCTCTAAAATTATAAAAATTTATAATTTTATTTTGGCTTTTATTCAACTTGGTACTTAAACTTTTGGTTCATTTTGCCCCATGTTGTTTCAAATGTTTATACCGGTCAATAAGTGACTATTTTCGTCTCTCTTTGCAAAGTTTGAACACAAATTTTATAGTTCTTCGATATCAATTTATGACTAATGAAGTATTATATAAGATTATCACCGAAATATAAGGAAAACAAGTACAAGATGATATATTGTGCAGAATGTGCAAGATATATATAGTCTATAACCAACTCTATTTTTTTTTTCCATTTTACATTTTGTTGCACGCTTTTTCGATTATAATTTATAATATCATATTATTTTAGAGTATCATTTCTTAGTCTCAAACATTTTAAAGTAGAATGAGAGTTGTTATTAGTGTCTTAACTTTATTATGTTGCAGACATTCTGTCTTATCTTTCTTAGTGATTTTTTTTTCAGAAGAATCATTTACTTGCGAGATATTATTTATGCAAGGTTCACAAGGATCCCTAACTTAAGTTTAGTTTTTAGAATAAATGAACCGTTGTTATTTCATATGAATGATAAATGTACTATGAATATTTTATATTCTCTAGTGCAACTTTTAATTCAAAGTTTTATTACTACAATGTGTAGGTACTTTGTTTAAGGTGAGCAATCGCTTGCATCTACAATTATCGTACAAATTGTCAATCCACGTATACTTCGCACAATGGAATAGCAGACCATGCTTCTTTGTTATATTGTAAACTTTCACTACTACAATTTTCACATTCTATGACAGTTAGTTAAACTAAAAAATTAGAAAAAATTTAGAAACTGTCATGAAATATCGAAAACACGCATTTTTATAAAAAATTGATGATTTTTAAGTTATAAAATTTTTATGAAATTTGTTTATATTTTAATAATTGTCATAAAAAAATTATTATGACATTTTAGTAATTGTCATAAAATTTTTATATCGACTTTTCATTTTTCATAAGATTTATGACAATTTAAAAATTGTCATAGAAAATAAATATTGGTAAATTTCAAAATTATATTTTTTAATTTCCCTTTTATTTTTTATTTATCAAGGTAAATGGCTTTTTATTAGATGAAATCAGAAATTTTCAAAAATTAAAAGAAAATGAGACCATTTGTGGAGAGGATACCCTAATTTTCCCAAAAAACAATCGACATATGCCCTTTGTTTTTTCGTCTTCTCCTTCGCAAAAGTGTGACCTAACGTGTGATTTTCTTCAGCAACCAACGAGTTCCTCCTTTTCTGCAATTGTTTCCGTGTTCAACCTTTAGGTGAATTTGATTTCTTCACTCTATTTCATCTTTCATTTCGAATTTGAAGCCGTCATTTTAGGAGCCGATAATTTTGATATTCTTCTCCTTCGATTTCTTCATATTCTACGAATTTATCTTGGTCAAATAGCTTGCTGCCATGGAGACTCTTCTTTTCTTCTTAGCAGCAGGTTAATGTGTTCGTCTAAAGAGGTCTTCGAACATCACTTGCCCGATTCGAATTCGGTAGTTGTTCAGGTTAAGCTTGTTAAGCAATACTTCTTGGGTACACTCGACTTCTCTTAAACTCTACGTGGTGGTTTATTTTTTCATTACTAATCTATGCCCTTAGCTTTCAAAGGGATTTCTGAATGGTTTCAGGTTTTTAATATTGAGTCGAGAAGAGATTCGTAGATTGCACTTAGGGGATCCATCGTTAGTGTAACAACCCGACCCGAATGGGGTTCTAAATAGGCCATTACCTCAATGCATGCATACAAATCTACAGAAAATTTGCAAGATGGTGTTTGGATTCTAAGTAAAAGCTAAAACATGAAAACATCCATTTAAAAATCAACATAAATTCTCAAACTCATCCTGTTTCCAAGCACTGCTTCAAGGCAAATACATTTCCAAAACTTACTCGATCGTAGATTTATTTAAAACATACAAGCTTTACAACAATGCTAGAATCCGGGAAAACATTCAGAAAACACCCTAGGGCTTCGTGCCCAACTACATGCCATTCAGAGGACATTTAAATCATAAACATAAACATAAGACTCGAGTTGAACAACGGATTTCCATGATCATAGCTCCTCCTCCAGCCATCCTGTCTCGCACCATGGTTACCTGTGGAAAACCACATAATAAGGGTGAGTAACGAATTACTCAGTAAGAATCCCCAACCGAGGTACAATACGATATACATGGTCATCTCGATGAGCGTATGCAAGCTATGAATATAAACACAAAATAGAGCACATAGCTTAGCCCACACTTGGGCCTCGGATACCAACTCAGGGTCTTAGTCCGGAAATCAATCACCACATCCACACAATACACAAGTCGCCCTATACGAGAAATAAGTCCCGGCCTCAGCCTGTCTACTGTCGACGAAAGGTACACTAGCTCAAGATCCCGAGGAGCTCTCCGGTCGTGGCCAGAATGAGCGTAAGCATGCACCGCGTGCTCTGCAGAACTATGGGGGTGCCGGGTCTAGAGGCAAGCCGCCCATGTCCATCCACCACGCCTAACTAATTCTTTGGATCGGTGTCACCGACATAGGGGTGTGAGACACGGACACGTAAACTATGTCACTGAACCACCGCACTGGGGCTAAGGAACGGGTCGTGGTAGGCTTACACCGAAGCCGCCCCTTACCTTAACAGTGGCAATCAAGGGCTACGGCCGAACACGCCAAGACGTGCCGATCGCCGAGGACGAGGCAATGCCAAGTCATCATCCCGACCGTTGGGGCATTTAACCGATCACCACCCTCACCCAAGATTGCGGGGCACCGTTAGGGTTAGCTATTCCCTAACGGGATCGGGCGAGCTCCATCTCATACGTCCGTAGGGGGTGCAAGGTACGTTATGCACCCGCCCGGATGATGCTATCTACCCGCAACTCTAACTTTGCCTTAGCAATCAAAGCAAACAAGAAATATCATCCAATACGTGCTCAATAAGAATACAACGAACCTAGCATGATACTACGAAGCAAGGATGATACGAGCATGCCGAAAGGAACAACCTAGCATGGACTAACATGAGAAACAACACAGAAATCATGCCACTCGGGAATTCGAGAATAGAGCACTTATCACCAAACATGTCAATAAACACAAACAAGCATACAATCAGCAATCACATAATATATCGCAGGGTCCACACAACTCCAGGTAAGAAATCCTTACCGGGCTGGAAGACCTCTAAACACAAGAAACCTAAGCTGCGATCGAACCCGAGCTAGCTAGCGAGAACCTAACAAAAACAACAATAATTACAATCAAAAGGCCCAAATATAATAAAACAAACAGGGCTCAGCTCGGGAGCAACTCACGAGGCGCGGTGACACGCGAACGAGCAGCCCGTTTTGCACGGGCTAGGCGGTGATGGGCGCGAGAGCAGCTTGCTTGGGCGCGCGCGACACGGCAGGCTCGGGCTCATTGGCGGCGGCGAGGGAACGCGGGTGCGACGACGCGCTACAGGGACGCGACTCGGAGCGGCTCGGCACAGGGGCGAGCACGGGCTGGGCGACAAGGATCCGGCGACACGGGGGCTTGGGCGACACTGTGCGAGCGGCTCGGGTGGGTGGCGATCTGCGACTGGCAGGCGAGAGCTCTGGGTGGCGACCAGCGGGCGAGCTCGGCGGCGACAGCGCGACGACTGGCGGCGGGGGCTCGGTGGCGAGGCTGGCTCGGGCGGGCGAGCCATGGGCCGCTTTCGGGCAAGAAGTCAAGGCGAGCCAAGGGCTAGGTCGGGCTAGGTGGGGGCTCTCGAGAGAGAGAGAGAGAGAGAGAGAGAGAGAGAAAAATTGATTTTGGGGAAAAGAAAAGAAAAATGGGAAAATAAAAAGGAAAAATGGGAAAAAAGGGAAAAATGGGATTTTAAATTCCATTTCCATCTTTATCCACTTTACAACCTCAAAATCCCATTTCCCGGCTTCCTCCTTCGAGACCCGATCGAAGAAATCTTTTCCAATCAATCAAACTCACTTAAATCCAACTCCCAAAGCAACACTAAGGGCTCGGGCTCGAATCCCAAAAGAATCACACAACCAACCAACACTTTGCCCAAAAACCCAAATCACAACCGAACTCCCAAACGACTAGCCCAAACATCTCGGGACTCGCAAGCAATAACAAACCAGCCTCGACAAAAGCGCAGAGCTACCTCGAAGCCCGAAAAACCACAAATCCCGCACGGAGAGCCAAAAGACCAAAATATCCCTAAGGGTCAAAACAGCTCTAACGGCCCAACCGAACCACTGAATCTGAACCGAAAGCACCTCGAGAACCGGAATAGAAAACTGGGCCGTTACAATACTTCCTCCTTTTAAGACTTTCGTCCTCGAAAGTCCTAAGACGAAATGGCTCTAGGAAACTCCACTAAAACTTAACCAACTGAACTTCTCGGCTAATACAACGCCAACCTTCTCCGAAAGCCAAACCCTCTTGGGTTCTCAAAAACTCAAAGGCACTATGCCATCCAGGCTGCCACAAACAACTCAACCAAGACTGGGCATATACTGAACGCCGAAGGGAAATAGACGGCAATCCACATCCTCAACTCGCACCAACTCTCAAACGGTGCTACTCTCAGCAAACTCGAGGACTGGCCACAAGCTCTGAAACTCTACACCACGCACTGGCAAAACTCCTCTGGAAGCTCACGGCTGACAACAAAACAACCTCAACCCTACAACAAGTGACCAAACAATCCCGAACCTCATAGGTTCCAGAAAAACCAAACAACCTACTCTTACTTCACAAGAGACCAAATGAACCTCAAATTTTGCCTACAGCCTTAACGACTATAACCAAACCACCAACTGGCGACTGATCCAAAAGGCAAACTTCTCCAACTAGAACGCGACCACAACACTTAAGCAACCATCTTAAAGAGAAATCACCGAACCAAAGGAAAGGGGGCACCATCCTGGTACACCCGACGGCTAACAACACTCACACCAGCTGAAACTTCAGCTACGACCACCTTAAAAAGACAAGGGCCAAGCACAGACTCCACTCGGCCAAGCCAACAAACTAGAACTCCTCATCGGCCGAACGCAACATTTCGGAGCAAGCCTACCAGCAACTGGCCAAAGAGAACATCGCCAGGCAAGGAACAACCCACATTCCTCTCAAAATCTCAGGAAGCAAGGACTAAACCATCACGCAGCTATCTGCGACACAACACCCTGAGGAAAACAGCTAACAGCTTACCAACCAACGCCACGGCACCTCTGTGCCAACTCTGTAAGGGACCGACCCGAATGGGGCACTAAATGGGCCCTTACCCCAATGCATGCATTCAAAGTAAAGAATATTAAACAGACATGATTTCGGATTCCAATTAAAAACAAAAACATTCAAAATAACCCCTTTAAAAACTAGACAATTTCCACCGGAACTGTCCTGTTTCCAAGCACTGCTCCAAGATAAATACATTTCCAAAGTTTACTCCGATCGAGATTTCTTAAAATCATTCAAAACATGTCTAAATACAATAATGCTGGAATCCACAAAATATTCGAGAAAACATCCTAGGGCTCAGTGCCCGCTCTACATGCATTCGGGGAAAATAAAACATAAAGAGTCATAACACAAAATCGAGTTTGATGATTGAGCCCCATGATCACAGCTCCTCCTTGACCATCCTGTCTCTTAACTTGGTTACTTGTGGAAAAACCACGATGAGGGGTGAGTAACGAATTACTCAGTAAGAATCCCCAATCGGGGTACAATACGATATACATGGTCATCTCGATGAGCGTATGCAAGCTATGAATATAAACACAGAATAGAGCACATAGCTTAGCCCACACTTGGGCCTCGGATGCCAATTTAAGGTCTTAGTCCGAATAATATCACCACACATCCAATACACAAGTCGCCTATACGAGAAACAAGTCCCGGCCTCGGCACTGTCTCATCGTCGACGAAAAGGTACACTGCTCACAATCCCGAGGAGCTCTCGGTCGGCGTTGTAATGAGCGTAAGCATGCACCGCGTGCTCTGCTGCGCGCAACTATGGGGTGCCGGGTCTAGAGGCAAGCTGCCCATGTCCAGTCACCACGCCTAACTAAATCTTTGGATCGGTGTCACTGACATAGGGGTGTGAGACCTGGACACGTAAACTATGTCAGCCTAAACCACCGCACCTAGGGCCAAGGAACGGTCGTGGTAGGCTTACACCAGGAAGCCGTCCCTGCCTTAACAGGTGGCAATCAGGGGCTACGGCCGAACACGCTGAGGACGTGCCTACTGCCGGGGACGAGGCAATGCCAAGTCATCATCCCGACCGTTGGGGCATTAACAACTGCCACCCTCACCCAACATTGCAGGGCCTACCGCTTAGGTTAGCTAATCCCTCACGGGGTCTAGGGATGGAATGACTTGCTCGACGTCCCTGCCATGGATGCAAGGTACTTTATGCATCAGGCCCGGATGATGCTATCTACCTGCAATTCTAACCTTCCCTAGCAAACAGCAAACAATTCCATAAATTCCAATACGTGCTCAATAAGAATACAACGAGCCTAGCATGATACTACGAAGCAAGGAACAGATACGAGCATGCTAGAAGGGAACAACCTAGCATGGATTAACATGAGAATTAATCAGGAACAACATGCTAATCGGGAATTCAGAATTGAGTACCTAGCTATACATGTCAATAAACACAAACAAACAATCAATCAGCAATCGCATAATATATTGCAGGGTCCACACAACTCCGGTAAGAAATCCTTACCTTGGTCGGGGACGTTTGACACGAAAACCTAAGCGGCGAACGAACCCGAACTAGCTATCGAGAACCTATCAATCACAACAAAAATCACACAATAGGCCTAAATATAATAAAACAAACAAGGCTCACTCGAGCAACTCACGAGCGCGCGATTTAACGCATTTAACGGGCCGATTGCACGAACGGGACGGCAACGGGGCTAGTTGGGCGAGCTAGGGCGCAGAAATGGGCGCGTGGGCGCGCGGACGGGCGCTGGGGCGCGAGCTGAGCGAGGACGAACAGGCGCGCGGCGATAGCGTGCGGCTCGGCTGGCGCGCTTGCAGAGCACGCGAGCGCGACGCGACGATCGATCGAGAGCGAGGATGCGCGGGGTGACACGGCGATCGGGCCGAGATAATGGTAAAGCTTCCGCGCGAAAGGTCAGCGAGCTCGGCGTCTGGCGCGCGAACAGGGCGAAACAGGCGCGAATCGCGAACGAATTGGCGAATTGGGGCGAATGGTTGGACGAATCACCTTGGCTAGTTGCCTGACCGAACATCACACACACACCAATCACTTCGACTCGGCCGAAAACTCGAAATCGGAGCAGGGGAGACGGAACGCGAAGGAGAAGAAGAGAAGGAGAAACTTACCACCGCTCACGATTTTGCTTGGTTTTGGAGAGGAACTCGGTCGAATTGGAGCTGGAGAAAGAAGAAATCGTGAAGGAAAAGTGGGTCGGTCGGAGGAGAAAAGAGAAGGAAGAAGAACAAATCGGGGAAGAAGCCTCGGGCGGCCTGGCTTTATTCCCGTAGGCACGAAACAAGGGTTAAGTAATAGATCGCGCGTTTAGATTAACAAACGCGCACGGTGGCTCGGCTGGCAGCGCCCCCTGCCTAGCACGCGACACGTCCTTGGCTCGAATCTCACTCGACGCGCTATTTAATTCCTTATTTATTTCCACATTCTTCCAAGCCCAAATGCCTTCACCAAAATTCCCGATCCCATTCAAATCGACTCATAATTTTTCCCGCAATTAACAAATACAAAACCGGCCCTGTCGGCCCGACCCAAAATTACCAAAATGCCCTTGGGCGACCCGGGAAGACCGAGATGAAATTTCCAGGCCGTTATAAGACTTTCGTCCTCGAAAGTCACTTAAGATTGGAACAGCTCGGGATACTGCAATCTCATCTCATCCTCCCGCTCCCAAGTGGCTTCCTCTGAACTCTGACTCCTCCACTGAACCTTTACCAACCGGATTTCACGATTACGCAGTGTCTTTGTCTCAAAATCAAGAATCCCCACTGGCTTTTCCTCGAAGCTCAAATCTTCATTCAGCTGCCACGGCTCAAAATCAACAATGTGCGACGGGTCCGGCACGTACTGCCTCGACATCGAAACATGAAAAACACTGTGCACTGCCGAAAATGACGGAGGCAAGGCTAATCGATAAGCGATCCTGCCGATCCTCTCCAGAATCTCAAACGGACCAACAAAACGGGGACTCAGCTTTCCACGCTTGCCAAACCTCAAAACACCTCGCATCGGTGCAACCTTTAGGAATACAGTTGACCAACCTCAAACTCCAAATTCCGACGCCGAACATCGGCGTAACTCTTCTATGCTGCTCGAGCCGTCAACATCTGAGCTCTAATCTTCTCACTGCGGCACCATTAGTCAATCAGAGCAACTCGGGACCCAAAACCTGCCAATCACCAACCTCTTTCCAGAACACAGGAGAACGGCAACGCTTACCATACAAAGCCTCGAATGGAGCCATCTGAATCGCCGACTGATAACTGTTGTTATATGCAAACTCCATCGAGATCATGTGTCGGGTCCCAATCGCTCAGAAATCCAACACACAAGCCCTCGAATCACGGTCAGACACAATCCTCACAGGCACACCGTGATAACAAATGATCTGCTAAAAAAAAAAACAACAGCGCCCACTATTCCACGGTATAAGTGTCTCTACCGGGAATGAAGTGTGCACTCTTAGTCAATCGATCGACTATCACCCAAATCTGAGAGAACTTTCTCCAATTTGAAAAGGATCGGGATTTTTGGTGAAGGCATTTGGGCTTGGGAAAGAGTAAAAATAAATAGGGATTTAAATAGCGCGTCGAGTGAGATTCGAACCAGGGACGTGTCACGTGCTAGGCAGGGGTCGCTGCCAATCGAGCCACTGAGCGCTCTTGTGCTTCTAAACGCGCCATCTTCTATGTATGCTTGTCTGTCCCCTGTTTTGGTTTAAAAGGCAGCTCGCCCGAGCCTTCTCCCTCATTTCCTTTCTTCTTCTCCTTCGCGATTCTCCTCACCGACCGGCCTCCCCCTCGCCGACCAGCAGCTCGCCGGCTCTCCCTCGACCGATCGATCCCCTCCGGTGAGTTCTCCCTCCCTTTCTCCTCTCTTATTCTTCTTCTCCTCCGATTTCTCCATTTCTTTCCCCTGTTTTTGATTTCCTTTTTCCGGCCGTGTCAAGGTGAAACGTTGGGTGGTTTTAGTGCAGCTGGAGTAGGGGAGTTCATCCATCAATAAATCGGCCGTCGAATCTTCTCCAATCGCCGGAATCGAGCTCGTCTTCTTCATGCCCTGTTCGCCCCTGTTCGCCGTCGCACGCGCGCGCAGAAGCTCGCCCAGCTCGCCCTTCGTCGCGCGCAGAAGCGCCCCAGACGCTTGTCGCGTGCCCTGCCGTCGAGCCACGCCGCGCTCTCGCCAGCCCCGTGTCGCCGTCCCTGTGCCGAGCCGTGTGTCGCGGCGCCTGTTCGCCCACTGCACGCCTCCCGCGCGCAGCCGCTCGTCTCGCGCGCGCGCGCCCGCGCGCAGCACGCGCCCCACCTCGCGCCCTAGCGCGCCCAAAGAAGCCTATTGCTGCCCCCGTTCATGCAATCGGTTCGTTCGTGCGTTAAATGCGTGCCTCGTGAGTTGCTCCCAGCCGAGCCTTGTTTGTTTTACTATATTTAGGCCTATTGTGTGATTTTTGTGTTGATTGATAGGTTCCGTAGCTAGATCGAGATTGTTCGCGACTTAGGATTTCGTGCCAAACCGTCCCGACCAAGGTAAGGATTTCTTACGGGGTTGTGTGGACCTGCGATATATTATATGTGATTGTTGATTGATTGCTTGTTTGTGATTATTGACATGTGTAGCTAGGTGCTTCAATCAATTCCCGGTTAGCATGATTTCTTGGTTAATTCTCATGTTAATCCATGCTAGGTTGTTCCTTTCTCGGCATGCTCGTATCTGCCTCCTTGCTTCGTAGTATCATGCTAGACTCGTTGTATTCTTATTGAGCACGTATTGGATTTTATGGAATTGTTTGTTTGCTTGCTAGGCGAGTTAGAATTGCGGTGTAGATAGCATCATCCGGGCCGATGCATAAAGAACCTTGCATCCATGGCGGGGACGTCGAGCAAGTCATTCCGCCCCCGGACCCGTGAGGGATTAGCTAACCCGAGCGGTAAGCCACGCAATCTTGGGGTGAGGGTGGCGATCGTTAAATGCCCCAACGGTCGGGATGATGACTTGGCATTGCCTCGTCCCCGGCGGCCGGCATGTCCTCGGCATGTTTGGCGAGAGCCCCGATTTGCCACTGTTAAGGCAAGGACGGCTTCTGGTGTAAGCCTACCACGACCGCTTTCTTGGCCCAGTGCGGTGGTTCAGCCGACATAGTTTACGTGTCGTGTCTCACACCCCTATGTCGGTGACACCGATCCAAAGATTTAGTTAGGCGTGGTGGATCGGATATGGGCGCTTTCCTTCGGACCACTGCAACCCCATAGTCGCAGCGAGCACGCGGTGCATGCTTACGCTCATTACGGCGCCGATCGAGAGCTCCTCGGGATTGTGAGCCAGCTGTACCTTTCGTCGACAAGATGACAGCGGTGGCGCGACTTGTTTTCGTATAGGGGCGACTTATGTATTGGGCGTGTGATGATTTTATTCGGACTAAGCCACCGAGTTGGCATCCGAGGCCCAAGTGTGGGCTAAGCTATGTGCTCTATTCTCGTGTTATATTCATAGCTTGCATACGCTCATCGAGATGACCATGTTTATCGTATTGTACCCCGTTGGGGATTCTTACTTGAGTAATTCGTTACTCACCCTTTATTCTGTGGTTTTCCACAGTAACGTGGTGCTTGCGACGAGATGCTGAAGGAGGAGCTGTGATCATGGGGCCCAGATCTTCCAACTCGATTTTTGTATTATGACTCGTGTGTGTTTTTGTTTTCCCCAATGCATGTGTAGCGCACGAAGCCCTAGGATGTTTGTAAATATTTGTGGATTCCGCATATGTTGTATCTGAACAGTTTTGAATGTCTTTTAGTAAATCTCTGATCGAGTAAACTTTGGAAATGTATTTATCCCGAACAGTGCTTGGAAACAGGGACGAGTTTGAGGAAAAAATGTCTAGTTTTTAAAGGGTTATTTTGAATGTTTTGTTTTAATTGGAATCCAAAATCATGTCTGTTTAAATGTCATTTACTTTGAATGCATGCATTGGGGTAAGGGCCCATTTAGTGCCCCATTCGGCCGGTCCCTTACGCTTGGTATCGAGCTCGAGTCATAAATTCTATAGTATGACTCACATTGTTGTAGGTCGTTTTCCCATGATCACTAGCACTCCGGCGGTCATCATCAGTGCGCCTAAGTTTACTATTTGTTGTTTAAAAAGGGTTAAGAATTTACAATACCTGTCATCTAGTGTATGCCTTGTGTAGTGTTGTGGAGCGGAGACGAGCAGGTTGTGACTCGTTATTGGTTTGGGTTTAGAGCACCATCATGCCAACTTCCCGCAGTGTGTGATGTATGTTGTGGCTTGTTGTGGTATCCAGGTAGATTCGGATGCCCTGGGACATCGTTCGAGAGGAGGTAGAGATTGGACCCCATAGGCCAAGCGTGGCCCAATTGATGGTTTTCCCCTAGTGAGAGGGTGGAGGTGCTTTGCCTTGGAATGCCACTCCAAGAGAGAAGGTAGCCGTGGTTGTCTTGATGTGGATGTTGGTGGAGCAGTCCCCGTGTGGACTAGCACGGGTAGCTCAAGTGCTGATCTTGAGCCTTGTTAGATTTTTGGTTGCCCAGAGAATGGTTGCAAAGCTGGTAGCCTTCGAGGAGGTTGATGAGGTATCTTTGTGTTTCTGCGAAGTGTGGTTGTTGTAGCCAGATGGCAGTTTTAACCACAGAGTTAAGGGTGCGACAAGTAGTGTTCCTTACGGACTTTGGATCCGTTGGTGGTTTCCTCGGTGGTGTGATAGAATTGAACACTCTTCTTTTAGTAAGCCCTAGAGTAGGGCTAGTTGCTTTGCATGTTGATAGAGCCGGCGAGTTTGTTGAGCATCATGTGGAGATGCAAGAGTAGGTCGTGAGCCTTGACTTGATGAGATGCCTTAGGCATGGTTGTTGGAGTTGAGCCCTTGTATGCCGAGCCGAGTTCGTGTCACTTGAGGTTGTGACCTTGTTGGCCCCGTTGTAGTAAGATGTGGATTTGGTAGTAGTGGCAGTTGAGGTGCATTGGTTGGTGTGCCACTTTGGCATTAAATCTGGTTCAGAACTGAGTTTGGCATGGGCATAGCGGAGATGGTTCTATGCCGTTCGGAGTTTAGCGTACTCCTTTAGCCTTGGATCCATTTATGGTAGTTGCACTGTGTAGGTCTTGCAAAAAGGGCTAGTTCGGTGGTAATCGAAAGACTTCAAGCGAAAGGATGTTCGAGAGGAGCCGGAGCCTTTTCCCAGTGTTACTAGAGGTTGAGTAAGTCAAGCAGGTTGGTGGTTGGTAAGTGTTAGTGCGCGTGCATCTCACGCTAGTGTTAAGGCCAAGAGATCCTTGTGGTTGGTAGTGCGGTCAACTACCTTCGAGTGCCTAAACCTCTGGAGAGTTGAACATCATAGAAGCAAGTTGGGTCCAGTTGAGGACCATGAGTTGGATGTCTATGAGGTAAGTAAGATGCCTTGTGAGAGGAGTTGGATGCCTTATGGGTAAGCACCCTTGGTAGAGGCTTGGTATAAAGTAAGTTTGGTTTGACGTGGTTATGCTTTGGTGGAGCAAGGTTGCCACGACTTGAGCATCGTGTGGAGATGGAACTTTGGGTGTTCCGTTGGTGGTTTGTATCTCTGCCGAGAGCTAGTGTGGCTTTTGGGAAAAATATTTGTTAGACTTGGATCGCTAAATGAAGGTTGGGAGTTGTGCACACAAGTGTGTTTTGTGTGGTTCGTTACATGCGAGAGAGTCGGATCCATGTAGGGTTTGCTTTGGGGATCCGGTGCTCATTTTTGGAAAAGTTGGACTCCAAGTGGATGTTGTAAGGCTTAGTGAGGTGGTAAGGATACCATGCTCGTGGTAGCGAGTTGTTGCTTAAGTGAGATTGTTAAATGGACCTAAGCTAGGTTGGCGGATCTTCTTGCTTGATCGTCATGACCGAGAGAGTTGTTCGGATCCTTACTTGGGTAGGAGTTATGTTGTGGTTGATGTTTGAGTAGGAGGATGACGCATTCGGTAGCGTTTGGGTCCTCTTGGTTTCCAAGGAGTTGGAGTTGGCCAAAGATGGATGTGTTGCTAGAAAATGGAGTTTTTGTTTGTTCAGTAATTGGTTGTAGGCCGTTAGGCGACAGTGTGTGTCGAGGGTTGTCGAAGAACCCTAGTTGTGGAGAGCCTCACGAGCTCTCGGTCAGGACCAGTAGTAAGTTTAGTTAGCAAGCCGTCCGAGTAGTTTGTAGCCTCGGGTGAGTTCTTTGGCGATTTTGGTGGGCTAGCAAACCAGAGTTTGTTTGGAGTAAAGTCCGGATTTGGTTCCTGTGTGGTGGCAAGTTAGTGTTTGATGTTGGCCAAGGTGTGGTTTTCGAGTTGCCAAGGAGTTAGCCTTGTTCGTGGGTAAGTGTTTTGCCTCTGTAGGATGTCTCTCATGTTCCCGAGTTTGAGAGTGCCCTCATTTGGTGTTGGAGGGCGAGTCTTTGCTTGTTCGTGGTCGGCGGTCCATCATGGTGGACCCCACGTTGTTGCCTCGGTGAGAGAATTGGATGTTGTGCTTAGTGAGCAAGTTAGCGAGCATTTGTGGAGCTCCTGTTCTTCTGATGTCTACTTGTAAGGATCTGTTTCCTTTTTGGAATTGTCGGATTATCCCTTGGTCTTGGACTTGGCGGTAGCAGATGCTAGTAGGTGGAAAGTCTGTTGGCCACCAAGCGATTGTTTGTCCATTAAGCGGACTCTTGAGTGGTGTTCTGAAGTTGCAATAAGAGTTGTTCTGCCTCCTATGAGTGTTTGGCCTAGTTGGTTAAGGTTTTGTGTGTTGGCATGGAAGTTGTTGCACCTTTGTAGTTGAAGAACCCCTTGTATCGATTTGTGGATGAGGTTGCACCATTGTGGTTGGACTAGGGTCTTGGCATTTTGAGGATCCTTGCTGGTTAGTGTAGCTTGTGCTCTGTCGGCCATTATTGGTATTCTGGTTCTTGGTAGTTGGTATTAACCGGTGTAGTGGAGTTTCGTTCATAAGTTTCGGTGGGAAGGTGCATTGAGCCTAAGCTAGAGGGTTAGGCCCAGTATGTGCTATCATTTGGACTTGTGAGATGTGTTTCATATTTGAGGCAAGCTTCGTTCCGTTGCTTGCATGGAGGTAAGTTTGGTGGAGGAGCCCTCTGGGGCCGGTTGTTAGCAGTGACTTGTCCAAACAAAGTGATTTGAGTCAAGCTAGAGTTGTGTGGATTGGCATAGCTATGCGCTTTGTGGTTGTTTGAGCGTCCGAGGCCGTAGCACTCAAGTTGTTGGATTGTAAGTTTTCCGGGTGGGAGCCGTCGATTAGTTGAGGTTGTTGTGTGAGATTAGATTCTTGGAGGATTGGTTTGATGGTGAGAGCTCGCACTCTCGTCTCGTGTGTCTGATTGCCATTTCTATGGAGTAGAGTCATGTCGGTTTCCAGTGGAGTTGTTGTCACGGTGGTGGGGCAACAAAGGTTTGTTCTAGGCGGAGCGTGGTTAAGGGGCTTATGAGCCGAGTGCGATTCTCGTAGTGCTTTCACCCTCGGCCGATGGTATTTTGGAGGATTGAGCCGGATCCGTTGGAGCTTGTTGTGAGTTGGGGTTTCCGTGGTTAGGCAATGGAAACCAGTGTTGGATTTTATGAGAGTCGCCTCGGATAGCGCTTCCCTTTGCTAGTTCTTTTAGTTCTGTTGAAGCATGGTAAGGTAAATGCTTTGCGAGTCTCTAGTCTTTGTGAGAAAAGGTTGGTGGTCGCGATTTTGTTTTGGGTCCCGAGTTGCTGCAGTTGACCAATGGTGCCGTCACGAGAAGATTAGAGCTCGTATGTTGACATTTCGTGAGCGCAGCCAGAAGAGTTATGCCGATGTTCGGCGTCGGGATTTGGAGTTTGAGGTTGGTCGGCATGTATTCCTAAAGGTCGCTCCGTTGCGAGGTGTTTTGAGGTTTGGCAAGCGTGGAAAGCCGAGTCCCCGTTTTGTTGGTCCGCTTGAGATTCCGGAGAGGATCGGCAAGGTTGCTTATCGATTAGCCTTGCCTCCGTCATTGTCGGCGATGCACGGTGTATTTCATGTATCGATGTTGAGGCAAAGATGCGTCTGGACCGTCGCACATTGTTGTGGATTTTGAGCCTTTGCAACCGATTGAGGATTTGAGCTTCGAGGAAAAGCCAGTGGGAATTCTTGCCTTTGAGACAAAGACACTGCGTAATCGTGAAATCCGGCTGGTAAAGGTTTAGTGGAGGAGTCAGAGTTTAGAGGAAGCCACTTGGGAACGGGAGGATGAGATGAGATTGCAGTATCCCGAGCTGTTCCAATCTTAAGTGACTTTCGAGGACGAAAGTCTCGTAAGGGGGGAGTATTGTAACGGCCCGAAAATTCATCCCGGCCTTCCTGGAGGCCCAGGGCATTTTGGTAATTTTTGGGTCGGGCCGGTTTTGAAATTGGAAATTGCCGGAATAATTATGAGTCAATTTGAAAAGGATCGTGATTTTTGGTGAAGGCATTTGGGCTTGGGAAAGAGTAAAAATAAATAGGGATTTAAATAGCGCGTCGAGTGAGATTCGAACCAGGGACGTGTCACGTGCTAGGTAGGGGTCGCTGCCAATCGAGCCACCGAGCGCTCTTGTCTTTGCTAAACGCGCCATCTTCTATGTATGCTTGTCCGTCCCCTGCTTTGGTTTAAAAGGCAGCTCGCCCAGCCTTCTCCCTCATTTCCTTTCTTCTTCTCCTTCGCGATTCTCCTCACCGACCGGCCTCCCCTCGCCGAGGCCAGCCGCTCGCCGACTCTCCCTCGACCGATCGATCCCCTCCGGTGAGTTCTCCTCCCTTTCTCCTCTCTTCTTCTTCTTCTCTCTCCGATTTCTCCATTTCTTTCCCTGCTTTTTGATTTCCTTTTTCCGCCGTGTCAAGGTGAAACGTTGGGTGGTTTTAGTGCGGATGGAGTAGGGAGTTCATCCATCAATAAATCGGCCGTCGAATCTTCTCCAATCGCGAGTCGAGCTCGTCTTCTTCATGCCCTGTTCGCCCCACTGTTCGCTGAAACGCGCTACGCGCTAGAGGCTCGCCCGCTTCGCCCGCTCGCCGCCGCGCGCGCGCGCGCCCCGCACGCTTGTCGCGTGCCTGCCGTCGAGCCACGCCGCGCGCTCGCCAGGCCCGTGTCGCCCGTCCACGTGCCTTGGCCGTGTCGCCGCGCGCCCTGTTCGCCCGCCGCACACTGCGCGCAGCGCCGGCGCCCTCGCGCGCAGCGCGCGCCCGCGCGCACGCCCCCTCGCGCCCTAGCGCGCCAAAGAAGCCCTATTGCTTCCCGTTCGTGCAATCGGTTCGTTCGTGCGTTAAATGCGTGCCTCGTGAGTTGCTCCCGAGCCGAGCCTTGTTTGTTTTACTATATTTAGGCCTATTGTGTGATTTTTGTGTTGATTGATAGGTTCCTGTAGCTAGATCGAGATTGTTCGCGACTTAGGATTTCGTACCAAACCGTCCCCGACCAAGGTAAGGATTTCTTACGGGGTGTGTGTGGACCTGCGATATTATATGTGATTGTTGATTGATTGCTTGTTTGTGATTATTGACATGTGTAGCTAGGTGCTTCAATCTGAATTCCCGTTAGCATGATTTCTTGGTTAATTCTCATGTTAATCCATGCTAGGTTGTTCCTTTACGGCATGCTCGTGATATCTGCTCCTTGCTTCGTAGTATCATGCTAGGCTCGTTGTATTCTTATTGAGCACGTATTGGATTTTATGGAATTGTTTGTTTGTTTGCTAGGCGGGTTAGAATTGCGGTAGATAGCATCATCCGGCCCGATGCATAAAGAACCTTGCATCCATGGCGGGGACGTCGAGCAAGTCATTCCGTCCCTGGACCCCGTGAGGGATTAGCTAACCCGAGCGGTAGGCCCCGCAATCTTGGGTGAGGGTGGCGATCGTTAAATGCCCCAACGGTCGGGATGATGACTTGGCATTGCCTCGCCCCGGCACCGGCATGTCCTCGGCATGTTTGGCGAAGAGCCCCGATTGCCACTGTTAAGGCAAGGACGGCTTCGGGTGTAAGCCTACCACGACCGTTTCTTGGCCCCGTGCGATGGTTCAGCCGACATAGTTTACGTGTTCGTGTCTCACACCCCTATGTCGGTGACACCGATCCAAAGATTTAGTTAGGCGTGGTGACCGGATATGGGCGGCTTGCCTTCGACCACAGCAACCCCATAGTCTGCGCAGTAGCACGCGGTGCATGCTTACGCTCATTACAGGCGCCGATCGGAGAGCTCCTCGGGATTGTGAGCGGTGTACCTTTCGTCGACGATGAGAGCAGCCGAGGCCGGACTTGTTTCTCGTATAGGGCGACTTATGTATTGGATCGTGTGATGATTTTATTCCGGACTAAGCCACCGAGTTGGCATCCGAGGCCCAAGTGTGGGCTAAGCTATGTGCTCTCTTACTGTGTTATATTCATAGCTTGCATACGCTCATCGAGATGACCATGTTTATCGTATTGTACCCGGTTGGGGATTCTTCTTGAGTAATTCGTTACTCACCCTTATTCTGTGGTTTTCCACAGTAACCGTGGTGCGCGACAGGGATGCTGAAGGAGGAGCCGTGATCATGGGGCCCAGATCTTCCAACTCGATTTTTGTATTATGACTCTCGTGTGTTTTTGTTTTCCCCTGATGCATGTAGCCGGACACGAAGCCCTAGGATGTTTGTAAATATTTGTGGATTCCAAATGTTGTGTATCTGAATGTGTTTTGAATGTCTTTTAGTAAATCTCTGATCGAGTAAACTTTGGAAATGTATTTATCCTGAGCAGTGCTTGGAAACAGGGGGGCGAGTTTCGGGGAAAATGTCTAGTTTTTAAAGGGGTTATTTTGAATGTTTTGTTTTAATTGGAATCCGAAATCATGTCTGTTTAAATGTCATTTACTTTGAATGCATGCATTGGGGTAAGGGCCCATTTAGTGCCCCATTCGGGTCGGTCCCTTACATCTCTTCCCATTTCCACTAAGGCACACTCAGCGGCTGCAACAAACTGGCTGGTCTCTGCCTGGGTGCCTTCACTTGTTGACAAGTGAGACATCGACTGACAAACTCCGCAACATCTCTCTTCATACCCATCCACCAGAATGTCTGCTTAAGATCCTGATACATCTTGGTACCCCCGGGGTGCCAAGCAAAAGGAGAACTGTGGGCCTCTGAGAGCAACTCTGTTCGCAATCCTGCAACATCCGGAACACACAACCGGCCTCTGTACGTCAGCCCACTGTCTGGTGAATACACAAAGTCAAAATCTCCATCAGCACTAACTCTGTCACCCAATTTCTTAAGTGCGGGGTCACTCAGCTGATTATCGATAATCTGCTGTCTAATCGATGGCTGAACTAACAACTGAGCTACTCTGGCAGTAACCTCACCCAACAACACTGCAACCTCAGCCCGCTCAAACTCTCGCTGCAATCTGGGCTGGGAACTCAACAACGCAGCGGAGTGCGACGTCTTCCTACTCAAAGCATCAGCTACAACATTTTCTTTGCCCGGATGGTACAAAATCTCGCAATCATAATTCTTTTACCAACTCTAACCATCATCTCCTCTGCCTCATATTCAGCTTCTTGTGAGTAAACAGGTACTTGAGGCTCTGGTGATCGATAACCATCTGAATCCGCTCACCATACAGGTAATGCCTCCAAATCTTCAGTGCAAACACCACTCCTGCCAACTCCATATCATGAGTCGGATAGTTCTGCTCATATGGCTTCAACTGACGGGAAGCATAAACAATGACCTTTCCGTGCTGCATCAACACACAACCTAACCCGAACTTGGAAGCATTGCACAGTAAACCACGAAACCACTGTCCCCCGGATCGCCAACACTCAGTGCTTTGAAGTCAAACCGGGCTTGAGCCTGCAAAGCTCTCATCACACTTACTTGTCCCAAACAAACTCGACACCCTTCCTCGCTCGTCGACGAGTGAAGGGCGAGGCTATGGCGGAAAAATCCTTAACAAAACCGACGGCAAGAAATCGCCAAACCTGTAAAGAAACGGCTCCTACGAGCAGGACAATCAAGGACAGAGCTCTCTACCTACACTCACCGCCTTGCTTCACTAAAGCACAAGCTCAAAATCTCACGGGGTAGCAACAGGGGTCCACCACGAACTGAACCTCCAAATACCAACGGCACAACTCTCAACTTTCTGAAAACAGAAAGACAACCAACAGGGCACGAACCATTCGCCCCACGAGCAAAACTAACTTCTAGCAATTCCAATCCACACCTTGGTCAACACCAAGCATCAACTTGTCACCATACCGGAACCAATCCGGACTCTACTCCAAACAAATATTAACTTGCTAGGCTACCAAGATCGCCAAAGAATTTCCCAGGCTACAAACTACACGGCTACGGCTCCAACTTGCCAACCAAATTCCCTACTTGGCTCGACTGAGAGCTCTAGCGAGGCTCTCCACAACCTAGGGTTCTCCGACAACCCTCGACATCCACTGCCAACTAACAGCCTACAACCAACTGCCTGAACAAACAACAACTCCATTTTCCAGCAACACAACCATGCTGGTCAACTCCAACTCCTTGGAAACCAAGAGGACCCGAAACGCTACCGAATGAGTCATCCTCCTACTCAGACGTCCATCACAACATAACTTCTACCCAAGGAAGGATCCGAACAACTCTCTCAGTCATGTCGGTCAACAAGAAGATCTGCCAACAAAGCTTAGGTCCACTTAACAAATCTTACCTAAGCAACAACCTGATACCACGAGCATGGTACCCTTACCACCTCGCTAAAGCCTTACCACATCCACCTGAAGTCCAACGTTTCCAAGAATTGAGCATCAGATCCCCAAGCAAACCCTACATGGATCTGAAACTCTCGCCACAGAAGGAACCACACAAAACACACTTGTGTGCACAACTCCCAACCTTCATTTAGAGATTCAAGACTAACAAACGCTTTTCCAAAAGCAACACTAGCTCTTGGCAGAGATACAATCAATCAACGGAACACCCAAAGTTCCATCTCCGCACGATGCTCGAAGCTGTGGCAACCTTGCTCTACCAAAGCATAACCATGCCAAACCAAACTTACTTTATGCCATGCCTCTACCAAGGGTGCTTACCCATAAGGCATCCAACTCCTCTCACAAGGCATCCTACTCACCTCATAGGCATCCAACTCATGGTCCCTCGACTGGAACCCAACTTGCTTCTACGATGCTCAACTCTCTTGAGATTTAGGCACTCGAAGGTAGTTGACCGCACTACCAACCACAAAGATCTCTTGGCCTTAACACTAGCGTGAGATGCACGCGCACTAACACTTACCAACCGACAACCTGCTTGACTTACTCAACCTCCAGTAACACTCGGAAAAGGCTCCGGCTCCTCTCGAACATCCTTTCGCTTGAAATCTTTCGATTACCACTGAACTAGCCCTTTTTGCACGACCTCCACAGGTGCAACTACCATAAACGGATCCAAGGCTAAAGGAGTACGCTGAACTCCGGACGGCATAGAACCATCTGCTATGCCCATGCCAAACTCAGGCCTGAACCAGATTTAGTGCCAAAGCGGCACACCAACCAATGCACCTCAAGTGCCACTACTACCAAATCCACATCTTACTACAACGGGGCCACAAGGTCACAACCTCAAGTGACACGAACTCTGGCTCGGCATACAAGGGCTCAACTCCAACAACCATGTCTAAGGCATCTCATCAAGCTGAAGGTCCACCGCCTACTCTTGCATCTCCACATGATGCTCGACAAACTCTGGCCGGCTCTCTCAACATGCAGCAGCTAGCCCTACTCTAGGGATTCACCAAAATAAGAGTGTTCGTCTCTATCAAACAACTGAGGAAACTACCAATGGATCCAAATTGAGAGGAACATCGCTTGATGCACCCTTAATCACGAGGGTTCCGCTGCTGGGCCGCAAACAACAACACTTTACAGAAGCACAAAGATGCCTCATCAACCTCCTCGAGGCTACCAACTTTGCAACCACTCTCTGGGCATCCAAATAATCTAACAAGGCTCAAGATCAGCACTTGAGCTACCCAGGCTAGTCCACACGGGGACCTGCTCCACAAACATCCACTTCACACAACCACAACTAACTTCTCTCTTGGAGTGGCATTCCAAGGCAAAGCACCTCCACCCTCTCACTAGGGGAAAACCATCAATTGGGCCACAGTTGGCCTATGGGAGTCCAATCTCTACCTCCCTCTGGAACGATGTCCCAGGGCATCCGAATCTATCTGGATACCACAACAAGCCACAACATACATCACACACAGCGGGAAGTTGGCATGATGGCGCTCTAAACCCAAACCAATAACGAGTCAGAACCTGCTCGTCTCCGCTCCACAACACTACACAAGGCATACACTCGATGACAGGTATTGTAAATTCTTAACCCTTTTTCTAACAACAAAAAGCAAACATAGGCGTACCTGATGACTGTCGAAGTGCTAGTGATCATGGGAAAACGACCTACAACAAAAGGTCAAACTACAGAATTTATGACTCTGAGCTCTGATACCAACTGTAAGGGACCGACCCGAATGGGGCACTAAATGGGCCCTTACCCCAATGCATGCATTCAAAGTAAAGAATATTAAACAGACATGATTTTGGATTCCAATTAAAAACAAAAACATTCAAAATAACCCCTTTAAAAACTAGACAATTTCCCTGGAACCTGTCCCTGTTTCCAAGCACCTGTTCCAAGATAAATACATTTCCAAAGTTTACTCCGATAAGAGATTTCTTAAAATCATTCAAAACATGTCTAAATACAATAATGCTGGAATCCACAAAATATTCGAAAAACATCCTAGGGCTCAGTGTCTTGGCTACATGCATTCGGGGAAAATAAAACATAAAGAGTCATAACACAAAATCGAGTTGGATGATTGAGCCCCATGATCACAGCTCCTCCTTCACCATCCTGTCTCGCAACTTGGTTACTGTGGAAAAACCACGTAAGGGTGAGTAATGAATTACTCAAGAAGAATCTCCCAACCGGTACAATATCGATATACATGGTCATCTCGATGAGCGTATGCAAGCTATGAATATAAACACGAGAATAGAGCACATAGCTTAGCCCACACTTGGGCCTCGGATGCCACTTTAGGGTCTTAGTCCGAATAATATCACCACACACCCAATATATAAGTCGCCCTATACGAGAAACAAGTCCCGGCCTCAGCCTGTCTACTGTCGACGAAAGGTACACTGGCTCACAATCCCGAGGAGCTCTCCGGTCGGCGCTGTAATGAGCGTAAGCATGCACCGCGTGCTACTGCAGACTATGGGGGGTGCCGGGTCTAGAGGCAAGCTGCCCATGTCCAGTCACCACGCCTAACTAAATCTTTGGATCGGTCATCAGCGACATAGGGGTGTGAGACCTGGACACGTAAACTATGTCAGCCTGAACCACCGCACCTAGGGCCAAGGAACGGTCGTGGTAGGCTTACACCAGGAAGCCGTCCCTGCCTTAACAGGTGGCAATCAGGGGCTACGGCCGAACACGCTGAGGACGTGCCGACTGCCGGGGACGAGGCAATGCCAAGTCATCATCCGACCGTTGGGGGATTAACAACTGCCACCCTCACCCAAGATTGCAGGGCCTACCGCTTGGGTTAGCTAATCCTCACGAGGTCCGGGGGACGGAATGACTTGCTCGACGTCCCCGCCATGGATGCAAGGTACTTTATGAATCAGGCCTGGATGATGCTATCTACCTGCAATTCTAACTCGCCATAGCAAACAAAGAAACAATTCCATACAATCCAATACGTGCTCAATAAGAATACAACGAGCCTAGCATGATACTACGAAGCAAGGAGCAGATACGAGCATGCTAGAAGGGAACAACCTAGCATGGATTAACATGAGAATTAATCGGAACAACATGCTAATCGGAATTCGAATTGAGTACCTAGCTATACATGTCAATAAACACAAACAAGCAATCAATCAAAGAATCGCATAATATATCGAAGGGTCCACACAACTCCGGTGAAAATCCTTACATTGGTCGGGACGTTTGACACGAAAACCTAAGCGCGAAACGAACCCGAACTAGCTATCGAGAACCTATCAATCACAACAAAAATCACACAATAGGCCTAAATATAATAAAACAAACAAGGCTCACTCGGGCAACTCACGAGGCACGATTTAACGCATTTAACGGGCGATTGCACAGACGAACGGGCAAAGAACGGGCTAGCCGGGCGGCGGTGGGGCACAGAAATTGCCCCGGGGGCGCGCTGGGTGCGCTGCGGGCGCGGACGGGCGCTGGGGCGCGAGCTGCGCGCGGACGAAACAGGGGCATTGGCGATGCGGCTCGGGCTGGGCCCGCTGAGCACGGCGCAGACGCGATCGTAGATCGAGATCGCGCGCGCGCGAGACTTGGCGTGATCGGCGGCCGAGATAAATGAGCCAAGCCGCCACAGTGCGGGTCGCTGAGAGCTCGCGTCTCGCCCGAACAGGCGGCGAATAGGCCCCAATTCGCGAACGAATTGGCAAATTGGGGCGAATTGGTTGGACGAATCACCTTGGCTAGCTGCACTGAACATCACACGCACACCAATCACTTCGACTCGGCCGGAAAACTCGAAATCGGAACAGGGGAGACGGAAACGCGAAGGAGAAGAAGAGAAGGAGAAACTTACCAGCTGCTCATGATTTTGCTTCGGATTTGGGAGAGGAACTCGGTCGAATTGGAGTTGGAGAAAGAAGAAATCGCGAAGGAAAAGTGAGTGGGTCGGAGGAGAAAAGAGAAGGAAGAAGAAGAAATCGGGGAAGAAGCCTCGGGCGGCCTGACTTTATACTGGAAGGCACGAAACAAGGGTTAAGTAATAGATCGCGCGTTTAGATTAACAAACACGTGCGGTGGCTCGGCTGGCAGCGCCCCCTGCTTAGCACGCAACACGTCCTTGGCTCGAATCTCACTCGACGCGCTATTTAACTCCTTATTTATTTCCACATTCTTCCAAGCCCAAATGCCTTCACCAAAATTCCCGATCCCATTCAAAGACTCATAATTTTTCCGGCAATTAACAAATACAAAACCGGCCCTGCCGGCTAGACCCAAAATTACCAAAATGCCCCTGGGCGACCCGGGAAGACCGGGATGAAATTTCTGGGCCGTTACAAACTCACTCAAACGCGGCTCTGCTAATGCCAACTGCGAACGCACAACAACTAGGAACAAAGCCCGAGAAGGGCTTGCTCAGCAGAACTCAACCCAAACTTATAACGAGCAACGCTCGCCTCCAAGCTACCACTCAACTCTTAAAATCCAACTGGCTACTCAGAAGACTTCTCCTTTTAGCCTAGGCCTAACTCAACTTCCAACCAGAAGCTCCACTCCCGAAACCTCACAAGGAAAACGGATGACGACAACCTCCAAGCTTACGGATCCTGAGCCACATGAATCCGCAAGACTACCTCGGAAGCTAACACTCGAGGCTGGCATCCAAGGAGCAACTCAACCACCACAGAGGCTAGGGGAAAAGGAAATCTTCAATCCCCAAAGAACCATCAACTTGCCAGAACAACTCAACTCTTACTGGCTGGCCTCCGCCCTTGCGGGGACAAACAACTCTTGCTTGCTAACAACACAAAGCAGGGACCCTCTCGCTGGGCTGACCGCTGCGCTACTCTGATCAACTCCACAACTCAGGAGCTAAGCTGACTCCTGCCAAACGGGAAACGACTTCTCAGCAAGCAAACTCCAGAAGGGCAGCGAACTCCACACACGCTCGCTGACTTGCTCAAACCCAAGGCAACAGCAACCAACTCTCTCTTGGAAGCAACACCCAAGGGAAATCTCAACCAATCGAATCACCAATCCAGAACTAACAGAACTTAATCAATTGCTGAGGGAGGGGTCAACTCCCAAAACTTTCTGACTAGGAACAAGACCTCAGGGCAACGCCCCCCAGCTAGAACCGAACTAGCTCTCGAAACAACAAGAGGACCAAACCTTGGCCCAACACTCACAAGAGGCAAAACAACCCTTATTGCAGCCTCTAGAACACCATCCAAGAATCCGCTTAACTGGACAAACAACTGCTTCCAAGCAGCCAACAATTTTTTCCTTCTTGCTAGCACCACTACCATCAATTCCAAGACCAAGGGAGTAACCTGACAACTCCCCGAAGGAAACGGCTCTTACAAGCAGACAACCAAAGGACAGAGAGCTCCACATACGCTCACTGTCATGCTCCACTAGAGCAACAACATCTAATCTCACGGGGCAACAACAGGGGTCCATCTCAGACTGAACCTCCAAAAGCCAAACGGGGCAACTCAACATCCTGGAAGCAGGAAAACAACCAACAGGGCACAAACCACTCGCTCCACGAGCAAAACTAATCTCAAGCAACTCCAATCCACACCTTGGTCGACACCAAGCATCAACTTGCCACCACACCAGAACCAATCCGGACTTTACTCCAAACAAACACTAGCTTGCTAGTCTACCAAGACTGCTAGCAACTCAACCAAGGCTACGACCCACACGCCTCCAGCTGGCCAACTGAAACTCACTACCTGGGCCTGACCGAGCTCTGGAGAGGCTCTCCACAACCTAGGGTTCTCCGACAACCCTCAACACACCCAGTGCCGGCAAACGATCTAACAAACAACTGCCTGAACAAACAACTCCAATTTCCAGCATCACAACTGTAAGAGACCGACCCGAATAGGGCACTAAATGGGCCCTTACCCCAATGCATGCATTCAAAGTAAAGGATATTAAACCGACATGATTTCGGATTCCAATTAAAACAAAAACATTCAAAATAACCCCTTTAAAAACTAGACAATTTCCTTGGAACCTGTCCCTGTTTCCAAGCACCTGTTCCAAGATAAATACATTTCCAAAGTTTACTCTGATCAGAGATTTACTAAAAACCATTCAAAACCTACTCAGATACAAAATGCTGGAATCCACAAAACATTTACAAAACATCCTAGGGCTCCATGCTCGGCTACATGCATTCAGGGGAAACAAAACATAAAGAGTCATAATACAAAAATCAGAGTTGGAAGACTGGGCCCCATGATCACAGCTCCTCCTTCAGGCATCCTGTCGCGCACCACGATTACCTGTGGAAAACCACAGAATAAGGGTGAGTAACGAATTACTCAGTAAGAATCCCCAACTGGGGTACAATACGATATACATGGTCATCTCGATGAGCGTATGCAAGCTATGAATATAAACACGAGCGAGCACATAGCTTAGCCCATACTTGGGCCTCGGATGCCAACTCGTGGTCTTAGTTCGAATGATATCATCACACATCCAATACATAAGTCGCCTATACGAGAAACAAGTCCCGGCCTCGGCTGTCTCTCATGCCGACGAAAGGTACACGGCTCAAGATCCCGAGGAGCTCTCCGGTCACGTTGTAATGAGCGTAAACATGCACCGCGTGCTCACTGCAGACCATGGGGGTGCTGGGTCTAGAGGCAAGCTGCCCATGTCCGATCCACCACGCCTAACTAAATCTTTGGATCGGTGTCACGATATAGGGTGTGAGACTGGACATGTAAACTATGTCGGCTGAACCACCGCACTGAGGCTAAGGAAACGGGTCGTGGTAGGCTTACACCAGGAAGCCGCCCTTACCTTAACAGGTGGCAATCAGGGGCTACGGCCGAAGACGCCGAGGACGTGCCGATCGGCGGCGGGGGCGAGGCAATGCCAAGTCATCATCCCGACGGTTGGGGCATTTAACGATCGCCACCCTCACCCAAGATTGCGGGGCCTACCGCTTGGGTTAGCTAATCCTCACGAGGTCCAGGGACGGAATGACTTGCTCGACGTCCCTGCCATGGATGCAAGGTACTTTATGCATCAGGCCCGGATGATGCTATCTACCTGCAATTCTAGCCTGCCCTAGCAATCAGCAAACAAATCCATAAAATCCAATACGTGCTCAATAAGAATACAACGAGCCTAGCATGATACTACGAAGAAAGGAACAGATACGAGCATGCTAGAAAGAAACAACCTAGTATGGATTAACATGAGAATTAAATCAGGAAGAACATGCTAATCGGGAATTCAGAATTGAGTACCTAGCTATACATGTCAATAAACACAAACAAGCAATCAATCAGCAATCACATATAATATCGCAGGGTCCACACAACTTCGGTAACAAATCTTTACCTTGGTCGGGGACATTTGACACGAAAACCTAAGCGGCGAACGAACCCGAACTAGCTACCGAGAACCTATCAATCACAAAAAAAATCACACAATAGGCCTAAACATAATAAAATAAACGAGGCTCAGCTCGGGAGTAACTCACGAGGCTCGACGAACGCACGAACGGGGCAGCAACGGGGCTGGCTGGGCGAGCTGGGGCGCAGAAATGGGCGTGCTGGGGGGCGGACGCGCGCGGACGGATGCGGGGCGATGTAGGGGCGCGCGGCGTGACATGGAGCTGGGCAAGGACGCGCGCGCGAGCACGGTCGATGCGCGGCGTGGCTCGGCGGTCTGCGCAGCGACAGAGCACGCGACTTGCGATGGAAAGGAAGCTCGAATTCGGCCGATAGGGGAGGATTCGACGAGCGATTTATGGTTGGTCGAACTCCTCTACTCCAGCTGCACAAAACCCACCCAACAAATCACTCCAACACGACCGGAAAATGGAATTCGAAAAACAGGGGAATGGGTCGACGAAAATGCGAAGGAGAAGAAGGGAAGAAGAAACTCACCAGCTGCTCGAGATTTGGCTTCGGATTTGGGGAAGGAACTCGGTCGAATTGGAGCTGGAGGGGGAGAAAACGCGAGGGAGAATCGCTGTCGGTCGGAGGAATTTCGCGAAGAAGAAAGGAGAAAATGGGGAAGCTTCGGGCGAGCTCTGCCTTTATACCACCACTCAGCACAAACCGGCTTATATACAAGATCACGCGTTTAGAAGCACAAGAGCGCTCAGTGGCTCGATTGGCAGCGCCCTCTGCCTAGCACGCGACACGTCCTTGGCTCGAATCTCACTCGACGCGCTATTTAATTCCCTATTTATTTTTACCTTTTCCCAAGCCCAAATGTCTTCACCAAAATTCCCGATCCTATTCAAATCGACTCATAATTATTCCAAAGAATTAACAATTCTGAGAACGCCCCACTTACCCAACCCAAAATCACCAAAATGCCCCTGGGCCTCCCGGGAAGACCGGGATGAAATTTCCGGGCCGTTACAATATTCCCCCCTTATAAGACTTTCGTCCTCGAAAGTCACTTAAGATTGGAACAGCTCGGGATACTGCAATCTCATCTCATCCTCCCGCTCCCAAGTGGCTTCCTCTGAACTCTGACTCCTCCACTGAACCTTTACCAACCGGATTTCACGATTACGCAGTGTCTTTGACTCAAAAGCAAGAATCCCCACTGGCTTTTCCTCGAAGCTCAAATCCTCATTCAGCTGCAAAGCCTCAAAATCAACAATGTGCGACGGGTCCGGCACGTACTGCCTCAACATCGAAACATGAAATACACTGTGCACTTCCTGACAATGACGGAGGTAGAGCCAACCGATAAGCGACTCTTCCAATCCTCTCCAGAATCTCAAATGGACCAACAAAACGGGGACTCAGCTTTCCACGCTTGCCAAACCTCAAAACACCTCGCATCGGTGCGACCTTTAGGAATACATGTTGGCCAACCTCAAACTCCAAATCTCGTCGCCGAACATCGGCGTAACTCTTCTGCCTGCTCTGACCTGTCAACATACGAGCTCTAATCTTCTGCACGGCACCATTGGTCAACTGCAGCAACTCGGGACCCAAAACCTGCCTATCACCAACCTCTTCCCAGAACACAGGAGATCGGCAACGCTTACCATACAAAGCCTCGAATGGAGCCATCTGAATCGTCGACCGATAACTGTTGTTATATGCAAACTCCATCGAATCTGAATCTCGGTCCCAATCGCCGAAATCCAACACACAAGCCCTCAACATGTCTTGAGAATCTGGTTCACCCTCTCATCATCCATCGGTCGAGGGTGAAAAGTTGTCTTGAAATCGCACTCGATGCCTAAACCCTTCGGGCGCTCTCCGAAAATGAGAAGTGAACCTCGAATCACGGTCCGACACAATCCTCACAGGCACACCGTGATAACGAATGCTCTGCTCCAAAAACAACTACGCCCACTGTTCCACGGTATAAGTGTCTCTACCGGGAATGAAGTGAACGCTCTTAGTCAATCGATCGACTATCACCCAAATCTGAGAAAACTTTCTCGGAGTCCTCGGCAACCCGAAATAAAGTCCATGGAGATCTCTTCCCATTTCCACCGAGGTACACTCGGTGCCGCAACAAACCACCGGTCTGTCTCGCTGAGTGCCTTCACTTGCTGACAAGTGAGACATCGACTGACAAACTCCGCCACATCTCTTTTCATACCCATCCACCAGAATGTCTGCTGAAGATCCTGATACATCTTGGTACCCCCGGGGTGCCAAGCAAACGGAGAACTGTGGGCCTCTGAGAGCAAGTCTGTTCGCAATCCTGCGACATCCGAACATACAACCGCCTCAGTCACGTCATTGCTACCGTGCTCGTGAATACACAAAATCAAAATCTCCATCAGCACTAACTCACAAATAATCTTTTAAGTGCGGGGTCACTCACCGACTATCAATAATCCATTGTCTAATCGATGGTTTGGGTATCATCAATGAGCTACTCTGGCGATAACCTCACCCAACAACACTGCAATCTCAGCCCGCTCGAACTCTCTCTGTAATCTGGGCTGGGAACTCAACAACACCGCGGAGTTCGACGTCTTCCTACTCAGAGCATCGGCTACAACATTGGCTTTAATCGGATGGTACAGAATCTCGCAGTCATAATCTTTCACTAATTCTAACCATCTCCTCTGTCTCATATTCAACTCCTTCTGAGTAAACAGATACTTGAGGCTCTGGTGATCGGTAAACATCTGGATCCGCTCACCATACAGGTAATGCCTCCAAATCTTCAATGCAAACACCACTCCTGCCAACTCCATATCATGAGTCGGATAGTTCTGCTCATATGGCTTCAGCTGACGGGAAGCATAAGCAATGACCTTCCCGTGCTGCATCAACACATAGCCCAAACCGAACTTGGAAGCATCGTTGTAAACCACGAAACCACCTGTCCCCTCCGGGACTGCCAACACTGGTGCTGAAGTCAAACTGCGATTGAGCCGGGCAAAGCTCTCATCACACCTACCGTCCCAAACAAACTCGACACCCTTTCTCGTCAGACGAGTGAGGGGCGAGGCTATGGCAGAAAAGTCCTTAACAAACCGACGGTAGTAACCCGCCAAGCCCATGAAGTCTGCGTATCTCGATGGCCCGAAGTCGGCTGGCGGCCCGCCCACGAACTCACGGCCTCAATCTTTGCGGGATCCACGGCTATACCATCTCTCGAGACTACGTGACCTAGGAAGGCCACTTGTTCCAACGAGAACTCACATTTGGAAAACTTCGCATAAAGCCGGTTTTCCCTCAAGGTATCAACACTTGTCTCAAATGTTCGCATGATCCTCCCCGGTCCGTGAATAGATCGAATATCGTCAATGAACACGATGACGAAGCCGTCCAAAAATGCTTTGAACACCCTATTCATTATGTCCATGAACGCCTTCTTTGGTGCATTAGTCAATCCAAACGACATGACCCCAAACTCGTAGTGCCCATATCTAGACACTGAGCGTTACTGTCTTAGGAATGTCGGCGTCCCCTAATTCGCAGAATCGATGATACCCGGATCTCAAATCTATCTTGGAGAACACGGAAGCTCCTCGAAGTTGATCGAACAAATCATCGATACGGGCAAACGGATACTTATTCTTCATCACACCTTATTAAGCTCACGATAGTCAATGCATAGGCGCATCGAACCATCCTTTTTCTTCACAAACAACACCGGCGATCCCAACGGGGACACACTCGGACGGATGAACCCCGATCTAACATCTCCTGCAAATCAACCTTCGATTCCTTTAACTCGGTGGCGCCATACGATACGGAGCCTTCGAGATAGGGGAGGGTCCTCGGCTCGAGCTCAATTGTGAAGTCAACCTCTCTCTTCGGGGCAACCCCGTAACTCCTCGAAACACATCGGCAAACTCCCGCACAACCGCACTTGATCAATAGTCGGTGAGGGACGGTTCTCTCCGACAATTTGGCTAGGTAGCCCCAAGCTCCATGAGCTAGCAAACGACGAGCTTTCACGGTGACACCATCGGCGGGCAAACTCCACCACGAACTCCACGAAACTTGAAGTCGGGCCGACCCGCGGCCTCAACACTACTTCCTTCCGGTGGCGGTCAATCAATGCGTGGTTAGCGGCTAACCACTCCATACCGAGAATCACATCGAAACCACTCATGGGTAGAACTATGAGCGTAGCTACCAAAGAACTCTCCTGATATCTCGATCCGGCCATCCTTAATCTTATCTTTTGCTAACATATTAACTCCCAAGGAGTTGCAACAGATAATTCAAAACCTAGAGGCTCTAATCTCAACCTAGCATGCTCAAAGAAAAATACGAGATACAAACGAGTCGCGTAGAACCAGAGTCGAACAAGACAAATGCACAATGATCCAAAACAAGAAGCGTACCCTCGCCATCGCGCATCCGCACGCTCGGCCTCTGGCGGTTCGTGAGCGAACACCCGGCCTACTCGGCTGCTGCCGCACAGTGAATCGCCATAGCCGGGTGATCGCAGAACGGGCCACATGCCCCCTCTTCCACATCGAAAACATAGCTCGGGCCCGGCCTCGACAAGCTCCAAGGTGGGCTCTCCTGAAGTAGCACAAACGGGAATCGCTCGGGACCGCCTGCTGGCGAGGCTAGAAATGAGCCGAAACCCTACGCTGATCCCGGTTCGGAATTTGTCCCTGACGGCGCTGGCCGCCTCCTCGGAAGTCAAACCTCCTCTTCTGTCCCACCACAGCTGGGACAGGGCGCTGAGCCGGAGCGGCAACAATTCGCTCAACAGGATACTTTCCATTGTAAATAGTGGCTAGCTGAACAGCTCTAGCATAAGTGCTAGGAGCCTGTGCCCTGACATCCTGAGACACACCCTGCCTCAGACCAGAAATGAACTTCCGAATTTTCAACTCAGGGGTTGCTATCAGCTGCAGAGCAAAATAGCCATACTCCGAAAACTTCCTCTCGTACTCCTCTATAGAATCAGAACCCTGCTGCAGATTCTGGAAAAGCGCTACCATCTTCTCTTGAGCCTCATCACTAATGTACTTGGCTTTAAATTCTGTCTTGAAGAACTCCCAGGTAGCAGGTGGAGACCCAGCTGGTCTCTCACTCAGGGTGGACTCCCACCACCATCTAGCTACGCCCCCTAACACATGGGCTGCACACCTCGGCCTCTGAACATCGGGGCACACCATAATCAGGAAGGTGTACTCCAAATGGGCAATCCATCCGGCTGCTGCTAAAGCATCACCTGTGGCGTCAAACTTATCAGGGTTCCATTTTACGAAATCCTTCAACCATTTACCAAGCTCATCGGCACCTTCTGCCACTTCTGCCACAAAGGCTGCTGGCTCCTGCGGAGCTGGGGGTGCTGCTGCGCCCTGCTGAATCAAACGAGTCAGCTGCTCGATCTGAGCTCGGGACTCTTCCCGCTGCGCTGCCAACAAAGCTCGGATCTCTCGCCTCTGCCACTCAACAGTCGACCACCATAGACCTCATAGAATTAGCAAATTACTGCTCTAGGAGCGATCTCACGGCGCCACAGATCGCCTCAATGCCTACTCGGGCTCAACAGGGGGGAGCTACAGCGCGGAATGCTATCGGTCTCGGCTTGGGGCGATGTCCTGCGGTGTCGATCCGATCCTCGACACCTTGGCCTCCTCTCGGGCGTCCTCTACCGCGCGGTAATCGCGGCATCTTTGGCGATCTACACCCAAACCAACAACGAGTCGAAACTCGCTCGTCTCCGCTCCACAATACTACACAAGGCATACACTAGATGACAGGTATTGTAAATTCTTAACCCTTTTTCTCAACAACAAATTGTAAACTTAGGCGTACCTGATGACTGTCGGAGTGCTAGTGATCATGGGAAAACGACCTACATCAACAGGTCAAACTACAGAATTTATGACTCTGAGCTCTGATACCAACCAGTAGAGACAGGACCGAATGGGGCACTAAATGGGCCCTTACCCCAATGCATGCATTCAAAGTAAAGGATATTAAATCGACATGATTTGATTCCAATTAAAACAAAAACATTCAAAATAACCCCTTTAAAACTAGACAATTTCCTGAACTCCGTCCATGTTTCCAAGCACTGCTCCAAGATAAATACATTTCCAAAGTTTACTCTGATCAGAGATTTACTAAAAACCATTCAAAACCTACTCAGATACAAAATGCTGGAATCCACAAAACATTTACAAAACATCCTAGGGCTCCTTGCCCGGCTACATGCATTCAGGGGAAACAAAACATAAAGAGTCATAATACAAAAATCAGAGTTGGAAGACTGGGCCCCATGATCACAGCTCCTCCTTCAGGCATCTGTGTCGCAAGACCACGATTACTGTGGAAAACCACGAATAAGGGTGAGTAACGAATTACTCAGTAAGAATCCCCAATTGGGGTACAATACGATATACATGGTCATCTCGATGAGCGTATGCAAGCTATGAATATAAACACAGAATAGAGCACATAGCTTAGCCCACACTTGGGCCTCGGATGCCAATTTGGGGTCTTAGTCCGGAATAATATCACCACACACCCAATACATAAGTCGCCTATACGAGAAACAAGTCCCGCCTCGGCTGTCTCTGTCGTCGACGAAAGGTACACCGCTCAAGATCCCGAGGAGCTCTCCGATAGACGCCGTAATGAGCGTAAGCATGCACCGCGTGCTCTCTGCAGAACTATGGGGGTGCTGCCCTAGAGGCAAAGCCGCCCATGTCCATCCACCACGCCTAACTAATTCTTTGGATCGGTGTCACCGACATAGGGTGTGAGACTGGACACGTAAACTATGTCGGCTGAACCACCGCACTGAGGCTAAGGAAACGGGTCGTGGTAGGCTTACACCGAAGCCGCCCTTTCCTTAACAGTGGCAATCGGGGCTACTGGCGAGAACACGCCGAGGACGTGCCGATCGCCGGGGGCGAGGCAATGCCAAGTCATCATCCCGACGGTTGGGGCATTTAACATCGCCACCCTCACCCAAGATTGCGGGGCCTACCGCTTGGGTTAGCTAATCCCTCACGGGGTCCGGGGATCGAATGACTTGCTCGACGTCCCCGCCATGGATGCAAGGTACTTTATGCATCGGGCCCGGATGATGCTATCTACCCGCAATTCTAGCCCGCCCTAGCAATCGACAAAAACAAATCCATAAAATCCAATACGTGCTCAATAAGAATACAACGAGCCTAGCATGATACTACGAAGCAAGGAACAGATACGAGCATGCTAGAAAGGAACAACCTAGCATGGATTAACATGAGAATTAAATCAGGAAGAACATGCTAATCAGGAATTCAGAATTGAGTACCTAGCTATACATGTCAATAAACACAAACAAGCAATCAATCAGCAATCACATATAATATCGCAGAGTCCACACAACTCCGGTAAGAAATCCTTACCTTGGTCGGGGACGTTTGACACGAAAACCTAAGCGGCGAACGAACCCGAACTAGCTACCGAGAACCTATCAATCACAACAAAAATCACACAATAGGCCTAAACATAATAAAATAAACGAGGCTCAGCTCGGGAGCAACTCACGAGGCGCGACGAAAGCACGAACGAGCCGATTGCACGAATGGTGCAGCAATGGGGCTGGCTGGGCGAGCTGGGGCGCAGAAATGGGCGTGCTGGGGCGCGGACGCGCGCGGACGGATGCGGGACGATGCAGGGGCGCGCGGCGTGACACGGAGCTGGGCGAGTCCGCGCGCGCGAGCACGGTGGATGCGCGGCGTGGCTCGGCGGTCTGCGCAGCGACAGAGCACGCGACTTGCGATGGAAAGGAAGCTCGAATTCGGCCGTTAGGGGAGGATTCGACGAGCGATTTATGGTTGGTCGAACTCCTCTACTCCAGCTGCACAAAACCCACCCAACAAATCACTCCAACACGACCGGAAAATGGAATTCGAAAAACAGGGGAATGGGTCGACGAAAATGCGATGGAGAAGAAGGGAAGAAGAAACTCACCAGCTGCTCGAGATTTGGCTTCGGATTTGAGGAAGGAACTCGGTCGAATTGGAGCTGGAGGGGGAGAAAACGCCAGGGAGAATCGCTGTCGGTCGTAGGAATTTCGCGAAGTAGAAAGGAGAAAATGGGGAAGCTTCGGGCGAGCTCTGCCTTTATACCACCACTCAGCACAAACCGGCTTATATACAAGATCGCGCGTTTAGAAGCACAAGAGCGCTCAGTGGCTCGATTGGCAGCGCTCTCTGCCTAGCACGCGACACGTTCTTGGCTCGAATCTCACTCGACGCGCTATTTAATTCCCTATTTATTTTTACCTTTTCCCAAGCCCAAATGTCTTCACCAAAATTCCCGATCCTATTCAAATCGACTCATAATTATTCCAGCAATTAACAATTACATAACCGGCCCTGTCGGCCCGACCCAAAATTACCAAAATGCCCCTAGGCCTCCCGGGAAGACCGGGATGAAATTTCCGGGCCGTTACAACAACCATGCTGGCCAACTCCAACTCCAACTCCTTGGGAACCAAGAGGACCCGAAACGCTACAGAATTCGTCATCCTCCTACTCAAAGCATCGGCCACAACATAACTTCTACCCAAGGAAGGATCCGAACAACTCTCTTAGCCATGACGATCAGAAACCACGCGACTTAGCTACCACCGCTCTTGTTCAGTTTCCAACTGAACTCCAACCAACGATCAACCAAAAGATCCGCCAACCAAGCTTAGGTCCAACTTAACAAATCTTGCCTAAGCAACAACCTGATATCACGAGCACGGTATCCTTATCACCTCGCTAAAGCCTTACAACATCCACCTGGAGTTCAACTTCTCCAGAAACTGAGCACTAGATCTCCAAAGCAAACCCTACATGGATCTGAAACTCTCGCCACGGAACGAACCACACAAAACACACTTGTGTGCACAACTCTCAACCTTCCTTTAGAGATCCAAGACTAACAAGCGTTTTTCCAAAAAGCAACGCTAACTCCTGGGAGCGATACAAACAATCCAAGGAACACCAAAAGTTTCATCTCCACACGATACTCGAAGCTGAGGCAACCTTGCTCTACCAAAGCATAACAATGCCAAACCGAACTTACTTTATACCAAGCCTCTACCAAGGGTGCTTACCCAAAAAGGAATCCGAAACCTCTCACAAGGCATCCAACTCGCCTCATCGACATCCAACTCATGGTCCCTCAGCTGGACCAAACTCGCATTTACAACGCTCAACTCTCCTCAGATTTAGGCACTCGAAGGTAGTTGACCGCACTACCAACCACAAAGAAATCTCTTGGCCTTAACACTAGCGCGAGAATCACGCGCACTAACACTTACCAACTGCCAACCTGCTGACTTACTCAACCTCCGTAACAACACCGAAAAGGCTCGGCTCCTCTCGAACATCCTTTCGCTTGTAGTCCATCGACTACCACCGAACTAGCCCTCGCACGACCTAAACAGTGCCACTTTGCCCATAAACGGATCCAAGGCTAAAGGAGTGCGCTGAACTCCGGACGGCATAGAACCATCTGCTATGCCCGAGCCAAACTCAAGCCTGAACCAGACTTAGTGCCAAAGCGGCACACCAACCAATGCACCTCAAGTGCCACTACTACCAAAACCACATTTTACTACCAATGGGGCCAACAAGATCACAACCTCAAGTGACAAGAACTCTGGCTAGGCATACAAGGGCTCCAACTCAAAAACCATGCCTATGGCATCTCATCAAACCGAAGGCTCACCGCCTACTCTTGCACCTCCACATGATGCTCAACAAAACTCTGGCCGGCTCTCTCAACATGTAGCAGCTAGCTCCACTCCAGGAGCTCACCAAAAGAAGAGTGCTCAACTCTACCAAACATCTGAGGAAAACACCAACGGATCCAATCCGAAGGGAACACTGCTCACTGCACCCTTAACCACAGGGTTCCAGCTTACTGGCTGCAAACAACAACACTTTACAGGAGCAGAAAGATGCCTCAACAATCTCCTCGAAGGCTGCCAACTCTACAGCTACTCACTGGGCAATCAAACAATCTGCTAAGGCTCAAGATCAACACTTGAGCTACCCAGGCTAGTCCACACGGGGACCTGCTCCACAAACATCCACATAAGCACAACCATAGCTAACTCCTCTCTTGGAGTGGCACTCCAAGGCAAAGCACCTCCACCCTCTCACTAGGGGAAAACCAACAACTGGGCCACAATTGGCCCACGGGAGTCCAAGCTCTGCCTCCCACGGGAACGATGTCCCAGGGGCATCCGAATCTATGTGGATACCTCAACAAGCCACAACATACATCACCCACTGCGGGAAGTTGGCATGATGGCGCTCTAAACCCAAACCAACAACGAGTCAGAACCTGCTCGTCTCCGCTCCACAACACTACACAAGGCATACACTAGATGGCAGTATTGTAAATTCTTAACCCTTTTTCAACAACAAATAGTAAACTTAGGCGTACTGATGACCGTCCAGTCTTTGCCGTGATCATGGGAAAAACGACCTACAATAAAAGGTCAGTCTACAGAATCTACGACTCTGAGCTCTGATACCAACTGTAACAACCCGACCCGAATGGGGTTCTAAATAGGCCATTACCTCAATGCATGCATACAAATCTACAGAAAATTTGCAAGATGGTGTTTGGATTCTAAGTAAAAGCTAAAACATGAAAACATCCATTTAAAAATCAACATATATTCTTCAAACTCGTCCCTCTGTTTCCAAGCACTGCTTTCAAGGCAAATACATTTCCAAAACTTACTCTGATCGAGATTTATTTAAAACATACAAGCTTTACAACAAGCTAGAATCCGGGAAAACATTCAGAAAAGACCCTAGGGCTCCGTGCCCAACTACATGCATTCAGAGGACATTTAAATCATAAACATAAACATAAGACTCAGAGTTGAACAACGGGTTTCCATGATCACGAGCTCCTCCTCCACCATCCTGTCTCGCACCATGGTTACCCGTGGAAAACCACATAATAAGGGTGAGTAACGAATTACTCAAGAAGAATCCCCAACCGGGTACAATACGATATACATGGTCATCTTGATGAGCGTATGCGAGCTATGAATATAAACACAGAATAGAGCGCATAGCTTAGCCCACACTTGGGCCTCGGATGCCAACTCGTGGTCTTAGTCCGAAATCAATCACCACATCCACACAATACACAAGTCGCCCTATACGAGAAACAAGTCCCGGCCTCACCGCTCTCATCGTCGACGAAAGGTACACTAGCTCAAGATCCCGAGGAGCTCTCCTGGGTGGCGCTGTAATGAGCGTAAACATGCACCGCGTGCTCACTGCAGACTATGGGGTGCCGGGTCTAGAGGCAAGCCGCCCATGTCCATCCACCACGCCTAACTAATTCTTTGGATCGGTGTCACCGACATAGGGGTGTGAGACACGGACACGTAAACTATGTCACCTGAACCACCGCACTGGGGGCTAAGGAACGGGTCGTGGTAGGCTTACACCGTGAAGCCGTCCTTACCTTAACAGTGGCAATCAAGGGCTACGGCCGAACATGCCGAGGACGTGCCGATCGCCGGGGCGAGGCAATGCCAAGTCATCATCCCGACCGTTGGGGCATTTAATATCCGCCACCCTTACCCAAGATTGCGGGGCCACCGTTAGGGTTAGCTATTCCCTAACGGGATCGGGCGAGCTCCATCTCATACGTCCTCGCTCGGGTGCAAGGTAAGTTATGCACCCGCCCGATGATGCTATCTACCCGCAACTCTAACTCGCCTTAGCAATCAACAAACAAGCAATATCATCCAATACGTGCTCAATAAGAATACAACGAACCTAGCATGATACTACGAAGCAAGGATGATACGAGCATGCCGTAAAGGAACAACCTAGCATGGACTAACATGAGAAACAACACAGAAAATCATGCCATCGGGAATTCGAATAGAGCACTTATCACCAAACATGTCAATAAACACGAACAAGCATACAATCAAGAATCACATAATATATCGCGGGTCCACACAACTCCGGTAAGAAATCCTTACCGCCTAAGACCTCTAAACACAAGAAACCTAAGCTGCGATCGAACCCGAGCTAGCTAGCGAGAACCTAACAAAAACAACAATAATTATAATCAAAAGGCCCAAATATAATAAAACAAATGGGGCTCACTCGGGAGCAACTCACGAGGCGCGGTGACACGTGAACGAGCCGGCCGCCACGGGCTAGCGGTGATGGTGATGGGCGCAGACAGCGTCTTTGGGCGCAGGTCTGGGCGCTGGGCGCGCTGACACGGCTGGCTGGGGCTCACTGGCGGGCGAGCGGCGCACGAACGCGCGCGCAGCGGCAGCGGCGCGGGGCGCGCGCGCGCGACAGCGCTCTGAGGACGCGACTTCGCGCTCTCGGCATGGCGGCGAGCACGAGCCGGCGACACGGATCCGGCGACACGGGGGGCTTGGGCGACATCAGTCGCGGCGGCTCGGGTGGGGTGGCGATCGCGCGACTGGGCGGCGAGCTCGGTGGCGACCAACGGGCGAGCTCGGCTGGCGGCGGCAGCGCGACTGGCGAGCGAGGGGCTCGGCTGGCGAGGCTGGCTCGGTATTGGCGGGCGAGCCATGGGCCGCTCGGGCAAGAAATTCAAGCGAGCCAAGGGCTAGGTCGGGCTAGGTGGGGGGCTCGGGGAGAGAGAGAGAGAGAGAGAGAGAGAGAGAGAGAAAAAATTGATTTTGGGGAAAAAGAAAAGAAAAATGGGAAAATAAAAAGGAAAAATGGGAAAAAAGGGAAAAATGGGATTTTAAATTCCATTTTCATCCTTATCCACTTTACAACCTCAAAATCCCATTTCCCGGCTTCCTCCTTCGAGACCCGATCGAAGAAATCTTTTCCAATCAATCAAACTCACTTAAATCCAACTCCCAAAGCAACACTAAGGGCTCGGGCTCGAATCCCAAAAGAATCACACAACCAACAAACACTTTGCCCAAAAACCCAAATCACAACCGAACTCCCAAACGACTAGCCCAAACATCTCGGGACTCGCAAGCAATAACAAACCAGCCTCGACAAAGGCAGGAGCTACCTCGAAGCCTGAAAAATCACAAATCCTGCACGGAGAGCCAAAAGACCAAAATACCCCTAAGGGTCAAAACAGCTCTAACGGCCCAACCGAACCACTGAATCTGAACCGAAAGCACCTCGAGAACCGGAATAGAAAACTGGGCCGTTACAGTTAGTTTTAGGTTTATTATATGATTTATGCGTTGTCTCTTTTGTTTGCCTTAATATTTTGTATTTTAATGTACATTTGTATCCATTTTCGTCAATTGTTTTTTTTAAGAGAAAGACCTAGTTTAAGCATTATGAAAAGTTCAAGAGAAGATGAGATGATGTTTTTTACTATATAAAGAATCTTCCTTCGTTTTTTAGATTTCTGATTGATGTATCTGGATATCCACATAGGGAAAGATTGACTATTTGAGTTAGAATTCATCTTCTTATTCAAGACAAGTACACTTGTGCAATACTCCTAATTGTCTCTTGCGAAACATTTGAATTTGAATCTTACTCTCATGAGCTTCCTTGTAGGTTGGTCTCACCAATTATGTTGGAGGTGTGTTTTCTATTTTAACACACTTTTATTAATGTTTGTTTCTTTTTTTCTTTTTCTAAAGTTATAAAATGAGAAATCATAGGCATAGCAAGACATTGTAAAAAAATAGCATTACCGAAATGCTAAGGAATTAGAATAGAATTAAAAAAAATCCATATTACTTGTTTTCCTTGAATTTTCTATTGTGTTTCATTAGATTAATGATTTTTTTATAAACGAAGCAATTGTTTGACTGTTATAAGATGAGAAAGCTTAAGTTTGTACGTTGCTTTAGTTTGTCTTGGTGGCCGAAATGAACTTTGGGAATCAAGAGAACAAAATGAATAGAGAATCTTGATTTGTTTTGTCTATTGGGAGGTCTAAAAGTGAATTTGATCCATTTGGTGTTGCACATGGCTAAAATAAATGTCGATTGGGCTTCGTAAAGTGGATTTTCATGTTCTTTTATTGAGGGCAAGGGGTTTATGAATATCTTTTTTCTATCACTACTAAAAAAGAGGGCTACCATGGCATTCATGATCATTCATTTTTCATAAGAAATGAAAAATGGTGTCATTAAAGGTAAAAATGTGTCGGTTGAAAGAAAAAAATGGAAATTCCTTTGTTTTTTTAGACTTTTATGATTATATTTAGGTTTATGACTGTTCTTTTGACTTTCTTTAAGAATTTTTATTTCGTTTCTACCGTCTACGTTACTTGCCCTAGCTCAAACTAATTTTTTTGGGGGTTGTCTTGATTTTGAGTTTCGATTTATTTTTTGTTATGTTTGCAATTTTTTTTTAGGTTTCCTTGGATTTTGAATCTCAAATGGGGCTAATCATGTTTGAGTTAGGGTTGAGAAGTCACTAAAGGCAGAGTGTGCGAAGCTGGATAGTTATTTCTAAGGAGATCGTCAAAACACCCGAAGTTTTCAACAAGTTGAAGTTCTCTATCTCTATCAAGCAGGTCTGTGAGTATCACACACTTGTTCTTAATTTGGGATTTTTCTAAGGATTTCATGGATTTATGGTACATTTGGTATGGTTTTAAACTAATTGAAAATTTTATGTTGCTTGTTTATATTTTTCTTGGTGCATGTGATTAGCATTAACTTGTTTGGTTTGGGAACTTCAAACATGTAATTGATATCATTCTGCTTTGACATTGTGAATTAACCATTCATTATAAGATATTTCTTGGCCGAGTGGTTATGTTTGTGTTTTTTTGGTTCATTACCTCCAATTATTGTTTTTATGTTCTTTTTTTGGATTTGATTTATGGGTTCACAGTAGTGGATTGCTCAAAGAAATTAAGCCACATTTTTTAAGAAAGAATCTTGTTTCAATAAAATAGACGAGTGAAGATGGAAGTGCAATTATTACCTAATTAAGTTTCTATGGGCAATAGTTTTTCTTTTCTTCATAGAATAGTTTTACCTTACTTTAAATTTGTTCATAAAGATTATGATTTCTTTTGATTTGATTGATGTTGGTGCAATGAAATGTTGTTGTATTAATCCCTATTGTTGATAGTTTTTTATACAAGAATCTAACCATATTCTTATTATTGTTATCGTATTTCGTTACTAAGATATGTAATAAATAGTCTATGTCTATATTTCTCTTACTAAAATTGTTAGTATCAATTGATTTAAATAATAAAGGCTAGTAATGGTTCTATATTCATCTTTCACTCAATTATTGTTCAATTCTAAATAATATTATATTTTCAGTTTTCTCCAAAATATTTTCTTGAACTGGGAAATTGAAATGAGGGATGAACCAAGTACGTATTATCTTTACGGGCACTTGTTTTTTAGAACACTTGATTGAACTTATCTTTTCGTTTTTTTTTAGTTATCTTTAGACACTATCGGGGTTTTTTAACAATGGAAGAGATTTCAATCTTGATTCCTCAGACTTCATTTGATAACCATTTTGTTTTTTGTTTTTGAAATTTAAGCTTATTTTTACTCAAATTTCTTATAATGTGTTCCATCTTTCCTACAATATATCCATAATTTCTTAAGAAAGTAGAGGAATGAACGATTTATTTACAAAAGCACGGATGTTTTATTTTCCATCTCTTTGCATTTGTAATTCTTCCCATTGCTATTAACACATTGTTGTTGAAGTCAAAGCTGAAACAAAGGTCAGTGCATCAACAATCTTGGAAGCAATGCAAGTTGAGTTAAATCTTGTAGTTTGTGTCTGTCTAAGTTCCACGATTCTTATATTGTTAATGGCTGATTTTTTTCTCTTATTTGTCCTTTATTATATTTTTTCTTAGAATATTGTTATTCTTTTTCATCGATTATTAATTCTATTAGATTCAGTCATCTGATTGTTGGAGTTCTTGAGTTAGTTATCACAAAGCTGGGATTGTATACTATCTGCTCAGGTAATTTTCTTTCAATAGTATTTTTCGATTTGGCTTGAACTCATGTAAAAAATTTCAATCTTCACTTTAAATTTCATAGACAACTTTGAAGATTTTGGAGCAACTTCCCTTGCAGCTAGAGATGCTTTTTAAGTATTTTAATTTAGACATTTTGTTTTGAGAAACCAGATTTAACCTCTTCGAATTTTTGTATTTGTAAGGTTTGCATCTCGGGTTCTCACCATCTTTATTCTTGTTTCTCTCTATTTTTCGTAGAGGGTATCAATTAATACGTGAGAGCAAGCACACGAATCCATAATTTCTCCCATTTGTACGACATCAACTGGATAAACCAAACTCCTTTCATCTTCCTCCATTCTATCGGTATGTGCATCTTCAATTTTTTTACTACATTAATTATTTAAGATCATTAATAGATTTATTTATTTTATTTGTTAGATGATTTTCATTTTCTTTAAAAATGCATATCCTTTCTCATCTATATAGGATATTGAAGCTAGTGAAAATGGAAATTGAGATGGGAACTTGATGATTGTTTCTCTTTGCCAACTCTAATTTTCTCTACATAAGTTTTTTCTATACTATAGGTGCCTAAACTACTCGGTTTCAAAGAAGAGAAGCTCAAGTTAATATATTACGTGCTACAAATAGATAAACAATACAATTTTAGAAAGAAGCTCTATACTACAGTTTGATAGGAGAATTTGGAAGATAAAAAAGTTAAAGCACTTCTACGAAGAGGAAACACTTGTTTTCGATATTTTAATAAATTTTGCTCGTTCTTTAAGTGTTCTTAAGTTTTGTTTTTCTTAAATTTATTGGGCATTGTAAAATCCCTAAGTTTTGGTTAGCTTACTTTTCTTGAAACTATACTAATGTAACTTCTTTTTTCCCTCTCTTTATTGTTGGCATAGAAACCAAGATTGTTTGTAGGTATTGATTTCATATTTAGCAAGGTTGAGAAACTCATAATTCTATTTTCGTTTTATTGTTTATAGGTTGATAAAATGAACTCTATGAAATAGATATTTTGGGAACCGTTAACACCTGCAACGATGTATCAAGTAAGTCTAATTTCTTACTTCTAAAATAATGTCTCACACATAATTTTAATACAATTTAAGTAGTGTTTAGAATTTCCTCGGCCATGGTCTTGTATCTTGAAGTTTTGATACCGTTAAGTGTGGTCTTCAATAATTTTTTTGACCTAATACTAAATTACATGTTTAGTGTTAGTTTATAATCTTCTGTATTTTAGTATACTCTTAGTGACTTTGTACTTATATTGGGAAATTTACATAATAATATATTTTTTAACATTTTGTTTTTCATTCACTTAAAGTTTTATAATTATATTGTGTAGGTATTCTATCAAAGGTAATGATCGTTTTGCATCGACAGTTATCGTCCAAGTTTTCAATTGCTGTACAAGTTGCCAAAGTATTTGATTTTCATTCAAGGCTTTATGAAACATTGTAAACACTTATAACTTTTATATAGAAACTACTATGCATTGAACTTGTTAAGATCTTATTTGCTTTGTGATGAATGAAATCTATTTGGCTTTTATGTGGATTGTGATATTATTTATTGAATGCACAATTATTGACAAGTTTAAATGTTTCTTTTCCATTGATAGGTTTAATTGTAATTAACGTGAATCAAATGAATAAATTAATGAAATATATCCAGTTTTAAGATTTCAAAATTGTCATGGTATACCTTATATGACAAGTTTAAAGTATCAAGAAATAGAAATCATGACTATTATAGCTGTCATGAAATCTAATCTACGACAATTTAAAACTATCAAGAAATAGAAACTATGACTATCAAAATTGTCATGAAATGTGAATTTATGACAATTTATGATTTAATTTTATTTGGAAAAATAACTCTATTTTATGACATTTTAAAACTGTCATTGTAACAAAAGTTAAAATTGCAAAAATAACATAATTTATGACAATTATAAAATGTCATAAATAGAGATCATAAACCTTATTTTTCATTAATTCATGACAATTTTTAAATGTCGTGAAAAAATATTTATGATAATTTTATACTTGTCATAAATTATATTTTATGACATTTTTATTATATGTCATAGAAGACCTACCATGATAGGGGATAGTATGACAGCATAATTTTGAGAATAATTGTCATGATAAGTCAACTATGATAATTAAAAATTGTCATAGAAAACCAAAATTGCAGTAGTGTTTCTAGTTTTCAAACCCCTTATAGACATTTTAAGAATTATAAGTTTATTGACATGATTTCTTTTTTTATATATGTTCAAGTGTAATGTACAAATTATTTAGTCATATATGAAATAATATTTATTAAATAAGATTTGTGGGATGCATATTATAAATTTTTCTTGACAGGTAAAGACAAACAAAACATGTTGTAAATAAGCATAAAAAAGTGTCATGAAAACTAATAAATTGACACAAATAAACAGTCATATAGTATAAATTAATGACTATAAAAAAGTGTCAATATATAAGCTATAATGACAATATTAACATGTCGTTAATACTTCTTCAATGACTATATAAATATGTCATTAATGGTTCAACCATAACAAAAATAAAATGTCATAAATGACTCAATCATGACTATGTATATGTGTCATTAATGGATCAATTGTGACTATAATAAAATGTCATAACTGGTTCTACAATGACACATGAAAATTGTCGTTATTACTTCATTCGTGACTTTGTATATGTGTCATTAATAATTCATCTATGACTATAATATAGTGTCATAATTGACTCTATCATGACACTTTTACTATAGTGTCGTGGTTAAATCTTCCATGACAGCAAATATAATGACTCTTGATTTTAGTCATGGAAGATGTTCATGACTATAAATTATAGTCATGGAATATTCATTCCATTTTCTACCATTTTGGAAGCAAATAAGTGCATGCTTTGGGTGGGAAAGTAAAAATAAACCTAAAAAATGTAAATTTAGAAGAATGAAAAATGATAAATATGGATGAGTATATAAAATTAAGATAATCAAATTTGGATATAATATTTCAAAAATGATTCTCTTCCTCAAGTCACACTTTAATGTTTTAGTATGAAAAATAGATTTCAAAATAAGACAAAAAACTATGAACTAAAATATAATAACAAATCATTATTTAAAAAAACATGCAATATTCAAAAAGAAAAATAGCTACTTCAATACACAACTAAACAATCACTTGAACATCATAAAACAAAGATCATTATAAATACATAAAATGAAAGAGAACTAAAGGAGAAAAAAAAATCTAATAATTTTCATATTTTTCTTAAATTATACATCATTCATTCCATTTTCTTATCTTTTCATATCACTTCTTTACTTGTTTTCGCTTATTGTGCATTTTGTTTACTAAATCTATTGTTTCAAGAGCTTGTTTTTCGTTTCCTCATTTTTTTTTAGTATGTTTACAAGTATGAGTAGGTAAATTTTCCATCGGAATGTGATCGAGAAGTAGGGTATTTCGCTTGGGGCGAAGGATTAGTGAATAAAACTTTTTTTGCATGTTGTTTTAATCTTATTTATATTTTGTTGACAAATTGTTTATAGAACTTTATTTCACTTTCGAGAGAAAGAGAGTAGAGCGATCTTGCATGCATAACATTAGGATTGCTAGGTCTGCCTACTAATCAAAGAACACTTAGAGGTAAGGTTTCACCTAATGTCATAGGTTGCTTAATAGTCATTTGAGTTTGACATAACCAAACTAGGAGCTCGGGAGAGTCAAGGGAAAACCTGTCGGTTGTTCGCTCTCACTAACCACTTCACCTAAGCCAAATACCTGAAAACCTTAACCCTTCCGATACTTATCACGTATTGTTACCTCGTTATTCTATTATTTTCACTTACTTAATAAATCCTTACTCATTTGATCAAATAAAATTTCGCACTTGACTCTTACTTGAAATTGAATTAAAAACATCACAAAATCCCTTTGGAGAATGACCTTTACTTGAATTAAAACTTGTTACCTGTATACTTGTACATCTTTAGGAAATCACACACGCAACCCACTTTCGCTTATATTATTGCTGGAATTATGCTTTAGCGAAGTAATGAACATTACACATCATCGTTCCCATTTAATCATCATTTTATATTTGTGTGTGTCGGTTTTGTCCTAACATTTTGTATCTCCAATCACCAAAGCGACTGTTCTGTTCACATTTTGATTTTACAAAAGTATTAAAATTTAATAGTAAATGAAGGGTTTAAAAAGAAAACTAAAAAAACTTAGGCCCCATTTGATAACAATTTTATTTTTCGTTTTTTTATATGAAATTTAAGCCTACAACATCTTACTATACCTTTTTCATTATTTGGATATCTATGTTTTACCTATATTTCAATAAACAAAACAAAAATTTGGAAACAAAAAAAAAGTAGCTTCCAAAAGCTTGTTTTGGTTTTTGAAATTTTGTTGGTATTTACGTTCTTTCTTAAAGAAATATGGATATATCGTAGGAAAGATGTAGCACATGATAGGAAATTTAAGTTTCTTCCCGGGATACAACATGCATGTCTATATCATACCATAACATTTTATTTTTCATATATATACATATAGTCAAACACATTATATCATATCATACGTACGTAGATAGTAGAGTACAACACATGATGTTTGATCACTTGATTTAGATTGCGATGAAAGCGACCAACGTCTTTTTTTCTTCACCAGGGGAATCCTCCTCGACGACAATAGCCTCCCAGTCTTGCCAAGCCATTTTATTGATTGTCGCCCTAAGATGGAGACGATACGTTGTTTTGTTTTCATAGAGCTTTACATACCAGGCTGCAAATGTCCCACCGTATTCCAACCTGGTATCAATTTGTAACGGCCCGGAAATTTCATCCCGGTCTTCCCGGGAGGCCCAGGGGCATTTTGGTAATTTTGGGTCGGGCCGACAGGGCCGGTTATGAAATTGTTAATTGCCGGAAAAATTATGAGTCGATTTGAATAGGATCGGGAATTTTGGTGAAGACAATTGGGATTGGAAAAAGGTAAAAATAAATAGGGAATTAAATAGCGCGTCGAGTGAGATTCGAGACATAGACGCCCTGCAAGCTAGGCAAGGGGCGCTGCCAGCCGAGCCACTGGGCGTGTTTGTTAATATACGCGCGCGATCTTGTATATATGCCGTGCGCAGCGGAGATTTAATATAAAAGCAGAATTTCGCCCGATTCCTTCCCCATTTCTCTTCTTCTTCTTCGCGACTATTCTCCGACCGACCAGCGATTTCTCCCTCGTCGACCGGTCATTTCCGAGCTCCTCTTCTCCAATTCGAAGCCCATTCTTTCCCCCGAGCAGCAGGTACTTCTTCTTCTTCTTCTTCTCCTTCAAAATTCGAGTTCTTCACCCCTGTTTCGGGCTTCGCCATTTCCGGTCGAGTCGAGGTAATTTGAGGTATGGGTTTTGTGCAGCTAGTGTAGGGGAGTTCGCCATCAAAGAATCGCTCGTCGAATCCCCTTGGATCGCTCGATTTCGGGTTTCTCCTTCGCCCCTGTTCGCGCGCAGAAACAGAGCCCCTGCCGCCGAGCCGCGCCGCGCATCGCCTCGCGCCCGCGCGCACGCCTCGCCCAGCTCCGCAACGCGTCGCTCGAGCCCCTGCTCGACGAGTCGTGCCACATCGCCCAGCGCCGCTCGCGTCCTCGCCAGCGCCCAGCCGAGCCGCATCGCTAACGCCCTGTTCGTCCGCGCGCAGCTCGTGCCCCAGCGCGCCCACGCGCCCATTTCTTCGCCCCAGCGCGCCCAGCCAGCCCCGTTGCTGCCCCGTTCGTTCAATCGGCTCGTTCGTGCGTTCGTCGCGCCTCGGGAGTTGCTCCCGAGCTGAGCCTCGTTTATTTTATTATATTTAGGCCTATTGTGTGATTTTTGTTGTGATTGATAGGTTCTCGGTAGCTAGTTCGGGTTCGTTCGCAATTTAGGATTTCGTGTCAAATCGTCCCCGACCAAGGTAAGGATTTCTTATCAGAGTTGTGTGGACCCTGCGATATATTATGCGATTGTTGATTGACTGCTTGCTTGTGTTTATTGACATGTATAGCTAGGTATTCTATTCTGAATTCCCGATTAGCATGATTTTCCTGATTTAATTCTCATGTTAATCCATGCTAGGTTGTTCCTTTCTAGCATGCTCGTGATCTCATTCCTTGCTTCGTAGTATCATGCTAGGCTCGTTGTATTCTTATTGAGCACGTATTGGATTTTATGGATTTGTTTGCTGATTGCTAGGGCAGGTTAGAGTTGCAGGTAGATAGCATCATCCGGGCGTGATGCATAAAGTACCTTGCATCCATGGCGGGGGACGTCGAGCAAGTCATTCCGCCCCGGACCCCGTGAGGGATTAGCTAACCCAATCGGTGAGGCCCCGCAATCTTGGGTGAGGGTGGCGATCGTTAAATGCCCCACCGGTCGGGATGATGACTTGGCATTGCCTCGTCCTGGCAGCCGGCATGTCCTCGGCATGTTTGGCAAGAGCCCCGATTGCCACTGTTAAGGCAAGGACGGCTTCGGTGTAAGCCTACCACGACCGTTCCTTGGCCCCAGTGCGGTGGTTCAGTGACATAGTTTTCGTGTCCGTGTCTCACACCCCTATGTCGGTGACACCGATCCAAAGATTTAGTTAGGCGTGGTGATCGGACATGGGCAGCTTGCCTTCGCACCGCAACCCCCATGGTTCGCAGTGCACGCGGTGCATGCTTACGCTCATTACAGCGCCGATCGTAGAGCTCCTCGGGATTGTGAGCGATGTACCTTTCGTCGACGATGAGACAGTGAGGCCGGGACTTGTTTCTCGTATAGGGCGACTTATGTATTGGACTGTGTGGTGATATTATTCCGGACTAAGACCTTAAATTGGCATCCGAGGCCCAAGTGTGGGCTAAGCTATGTGCTCTATTCTGTGTTTATATTCATAGCTTGCATACGCTCATCGAGATGACCATGTATATCGTATTGTACCCCGGTTGGGGATTCTTACTGAGCAATTCGTTGCTCACCCTTATTACTGTGGTTTTTCCACAGGTAACCAAGTTGCGAGACAGGATGGCTGAAGGAGGAGCTGTGATCATGGGGCCCAGTCTTCCAACTCTGATTTTGTGTTATGACTCTTTATGTTTTATTTTCTCCTGAATGCATGTAGCCGGGCATGGAGCCCTAGGATGTTTTCTGAATATTTTGTGGATTCCAGCATTATTGTATTTAGACATGTTTTGAATGATTTTAAGAAATCTCTGATCGGAGTATACTTTGGAAATGTATTTATCTTGGAACAGGTGCTTGGAAACAGGGACAGGTTCCAGGGAAATTGTCTAGTTTTTAAAGGGGTTATTTTGAATGTTTTGTTTTAATTGGAATCCGAAATCATGTCTGTTTTAAATGTCCTTTACTTTGAATGTATGCATTGGGGTAAGGGCCCATTTAGTGCCCCATTCGGGTCGGTCCCTTACACAATTATTCTACCGTACTCTATAACTGCAAACGATCCAAGACCTTGCACCTAAGGTTGCTTGACATCAGGAATTGGTGTCCAACAAGGAGGAGATGGAACAGGAGTATTATCAGTACTCATAGTGACTTTCGATATAATATAGAGAATTTACCATCATCAGCATATTCTACCTCTTGTATTATATTTGTAGCATAATTTTTAAAATAATTCATCTATAGCATATTTATTTCTATCACTCACCTAATGATAGTCTATCACTCACCTAATGATAGAACTCAATTAAGATTTCTATCACTGATAGAAAACTTAAGCAGTGATAGAATGAGTCTATCAATGATTGAATTCTATCACTAATAGAACTCGACAAGTGATAGAAATCAATTTTAATTTTCTGCTACATATGAAATTATTTTGGATTTTGTGCTATAGTTGGAAATATTTTGCCATTTTTTGATATACATGCAATATCCCCTATAATATATTTCACAAAACCTTGTGGTGGTTTTTCTTTCTTTTGTAATTTGGTATTTATAGAACTTTACAGCTTTGTGGAGGATTCTACCTTCTAAAAAGGTAAAAATAGCTCACTTCTTATTATACTATTCTTGTTGCCAATTTATTTTTAAATAGAAATCCGTGTCATTTAATATAAAAACAATTTCTTACAAATTTCACCATTAAGTTTTGAATGAAAAATATTAAATTATTTTAAAAAATAAAATCCTAAATAATTATTCTTCTTTCTCACTTTATATATTTTTTTCCTAAATGAAAATTAATAATAATAAACATATATTATTTGAAAGATGAAAAAAAAAAGACTAAATTGTTGTTGGAATGATTTTTTTTTTCTTAAATTAAATTATTTCTAGGATGAGTTTGAAAATCTAAATTGGATAGGTTTTAGCAGAGAGTTTATTCATTTCTTGAAAGTTGAATGATAACATATCATTGTTTTATTTGGTGAGATCGATTTATTTCTAACTTAACTTCCTAAATGTTTGAATTTAATGTCAAACTTTAAAGTCCAATCAATAAAATCTCGATGACTTCATAATTTCTTTCAAATTAAGTTTTTTTTTGTTGTTTAACATTGCATCAAGATTGTCCTCATGGGTGACCTAGTGTTTGAGGCGGAGGGCATTTGGGACATGCTTTGTCAAGCATCTCAGGTTCGATAATGTTGAGAAGTATCCTGGGTATGAGCCTTGGGACGTGGTATCAGATCCTGGATGTTGTGGGAGCTCATATACCAACACACACGTAGCCTAGTAAAAGTAGTACGTACTAAAATTGCATCAAGATTAAAATTAGAACTTAAAATTCATTTGTATTCTTCTAATTTATTTAAACTTTTGAATTTTTTCTTATCCATCGTTAACATATCATGATTTCAAAAATAAAATGTATCATTAAACTTTAAAATTTAATTAAAGCACATTACAACTAAGAATATAGCTAGTTGAAAAATATTAGTTAGATTGAACTAACATTAAATAACTTTCTATTAGTGTTCAAGTAGCTTGACAATTTGAAGTAACTAAACCAAATTAAATGCACACACACACAGAATTGGATGGGTTGAAAGATTCACCAACCGAAATTTTAGATTGATCCTAAACTCAATCTCATTTACACCCCCCTACTTTATATGTATTGAAAAACAAAGATAAAAGGGGCTTTTGCATGTATATTATAAAATGGTTAAAATATTCCATGAATAGCACAATAATGAAAATATTTGCACATATAGCAAAAAATGTAAATTGATAGCTTTCCATATTCATAGATTCTATCGATAGAGGCAGATAGAATCAATTACTAATAAATAAAGTAAATTGATACACTTCCATCGAATTCTATCAATAAGGACTGATATAATCAATTACTGATAAAATGGATAGACTTCCATCACTAGAGAATGATAGATTCTATTAAAGTCTTTTATAAAAAGGTAAATAATTTTTTTTTAAATCGCAGAATTTGCTATAAAGGAATTATTTTAAAAAATGTGCTATAATTGTAAACTGTCGTAAACAACTTGCTATACAGTGTAAATTCCCAAGATAAAATGATAAATACATAAAATAAATGATAAACATCAATTATAGGGGAAATATATTGAGAATTATTTTTAACATCAGGCTACACATTAATTAAAAAACTAATATCGATACAAAGCTAATTCATAAGTTAAAAGCATGAAGATTAAAAAAAAGGAATTTTAGAATTAAATATGTATGGTATTCGAAACCAAACTTTTAAGAAATCTATAAAAAGAAAAAATAAAAATAAAATAAAAGCTTAATGATACAAATATTTTATAAAAGTTTTGATAACTAAGTGTATTTTTGAAACTTTTTAAAGTTTTAAGGACATTTTTGAAACAAACTTTAAGGGTTTTCAACTAACTTAAACGGCAAAGGTATTTTTTTTAATATTTAGTAAAATTAAGAGATTTTTGTAAAAACATTTTATAAAACTCAAGGGCACTTTTTAATTTTTTTAAAATTTAGGAGTAATGTTGACAAAAATCTCATAATCCATGGATACGATTGATAATTTAGCCTAATGAATTCATTAAACTCAAGGGATTATTTGATTAAAATATTTAGATCAAATCTAAGATAGTTGAATTCAAAGATCCACTATCTTCAAGAGGCATATTATTGATATATATCTCATATTAAAAATGTGTTGTGGACCGTTAATTAGAGTTGATTTTTTAGATGCTATACGATTTAATTACGATAAAATAGTGAGTTTAAAAAGATGAGATTCAAACTTTTAAAAAGAATATGAATATATATCTAAAATTTAAGACAAATTAATTTTGGAGTAATTTTTTACAGGAAAATTTACAATAAAACTACTATTAAGTAATGTGTTTTATTAGTTCAAACATTAAAATTTGATTTTTAAAAGTTATAAATCAAAATCGAACAAAATAAAAATATTAAAATATAGTATTTTAATCTCACAAAATATGTATATATATATATACACATATTATTTTAACTTTAGATGAATTAATTACATGCATATAGAATAAAAATAAATATGGTAAAGTGGTTGAGTGGTTGAATAAGAATATGGTTCTTCGACCAAACATTGTAAAAGTTAGAATTGAAAGAGATTTTACCAAGGGTCAGTCACTTAGTTGTTTATCTAGTTCGATATTAATCTATTTTAATTTACTATTACGAGTTCGAACTTGAAAATCGGTAGAATAGGTCTACCTTTTATGTAAGGTTTGTTGGTCCCCTTCTCTCAATTTGTACTAAAAAAAATGAAATGAAAAAGATTTTTAATTGTTAACTCAAAAATATTTCTTTTTTTATTTTAGTCTAAATTATCAAACATATCTTTGAATTATGGGGTTTGTGTTAAACATGCTCATGAATTTTGAAATTTTTTAAAAATATCACCTGAACTTTAATAAACATTTAAAAAATGCTCTTACCATTCCTCTTATATATCCTAGTGTCACAGTCTAGAGACGGGTCAGTAGTGCCTTGGGCATAAGTGAGCAAATCTCAATTCCCGACCATAAAAAAGATATTTTTGGTCTAAAAAATGTTATAAAATATATCTTTACAGTTTTTTTTTTTTTTTTTTTTTTTATAAAAATGTTAAAGTTGCGTTTCAAATACCCTAATAATTTAATTGTAAATTTTTGCTTTAATCCTAGCAAATTCACTAATAATGAACAACACTAAAACTATGAACATAAATATCTAATAACACTAGTTAGGAAAAACCTTTGGAATAAGAAGAAAATAACTACGAAATTAAAAAGGAAAAACAATGGTTGAAAACACAAGAATTTATGTGGAAAAAAATCCAAAACCAGAGAAAAAACTACCGATAAAAAGAACATCTACTATGGAAAAAATTGTTACAATCACACAGAATTCTCTCCTGCACTCCATTCACATAAATACTCTCTTCAAAACTTATATTACTCACACCTCTTGCCCCACTCTTCATAAGAGAATACGAAAGGAATTTAACGAGAGTCGATGCACCAAACTTAAAATACTTCTAACTGGGATGTTTTGAAACCAAAGTCTCTTACTTTTTTTACAGTGCTTGGAGCACTCTACTTCTTTTTAGCTTTCCGATTTTTTGAACATTTCGAAGTACTGGAACTTTTATGATTCCTTGAACATTTCTTATTCCTTCAACCTTTTTGATATCGGACAATCTTCTTCCTAATACGGCCAAAAATCAATCATATTTAGGCTTACATTTACTTTGTGAAAGGCCGTTTTCCTCTTCCATCTTTCCTTCTTGAAAAATCATGAATTCTAGAGTATATTGAGGAAAAATCTCATCATGGCTATCGTCTAGTTTAATAAAATTATGAAGACACAAAATATATGGGTATATAATTTTGTATGCATTTAGGATACGGAGACATTTGCTTCAAGATAGAAAATCGGGCATTTAAAACTCCAAAGCATCTCTCAATCACATTGTAGAGTGCTGAGTAACGATACTTGAATTGTTCTTCCTTACCTTGTGGTCCATGTCCTTCATCTCTTAAATCACGCAAATGATATCTTTCCTCACGATAAGGTGATACAAATCCATGCATATTTTAAAACTAAAATAGAATATAAGATAATTTTAAGAAAGCACAAGATATATACCTCAAATGAGAATTGAAAATTTATTTGTAGGATCTCTAGCTAACACATTAAAAAAAATATAGATGAGTCAATAGCCTTTCCTTCCCAATCAGACATGACAAACGTAAATCGCATAACAAGAGAACAAATACACATTATGTTCTAGGTGTGAGGTTTATTTTTCTACCACGTTATGAAATTTGACATTATATTTTCTATGGAGTTTATTTTACCACGATATGGAATTTTGCTTGTGTATTGGAATGGATGTAGAAATATAAGTTTAATCGATTGCACGAATACAATCACATTCTAGCAAAAGTTATGTTAATTATAAGATCATTATCATTGAAATTTCTTTTAATTAATTCATTCATAAGATAAAAGCAAGTTAGAAATTAACCTTAAAAATGGATATTATTTGGATTTTAGCTTGATCTATGGAAGAACAATATCAAACTTGTGGAATTTTCTGCAAGCTTACATACTATTTTCAAAACATGGATTAAAGTAATGTTAGATAGTTTGACCAACATATTGAAACCTTTCAATAACTAATTGATTCCTCTCGTTGTATGATATAATTAGTAAAAATATGGTCAATTGTTTTTTAATCGTCAAAAACCTAGAAACTTTTTTGATTGATTGTACTTTTTAACTCTTTCACATAAATCTTATAAATGTATATTTTTTTTCATCCTAAAACAATTGAAGTAGGGCATGTCATTACATTTTAACAACCTAACCACATAATCCTGACCTCTAAAAGTGGAAGTATTGCGGGTTCTCTGAACAAACATTTCTTATGTAATGTTTCCATTAGAAAAAAATACTTCCTCCTCATATTTTCTATTTATTGATTAGGATTTTTCTTGATATCATTTAAAATAATCAATCCCTTGATCCATGGAATTTAAAGTTGAATTTAAAAGTTAAATAAAGTATCACATCTCAAGGTACATAAGATATAGTTTTTTACAAAATAGTTTTTGTTCGTTCCAGTATTAATCATAAATCAAACACCTCTACTACAAAACTAGGATATAATGATTACAGAAAAGTGTCACAAACATTTTAGATGATACTTTTCTACAATCATTGTATCGCACATCATCTATTCTTTTTACATGACACTTTTTAGCAAGTGTCATTAAAATGTTTTAGATGATACTTTTCTGCAATCATTAATCTTTGTTTGATGACACCTAAACAATATCAATAAATATTATTTATTGACACTTATTTTTAATCACCAAATAATCAAACATGACTCTTTATTTTAATCATATATCTTTAATTATTAACAAATATTTTATTATCAATTTATATTATTTCATGACGCTTGTTGTGTCTATTTGCAACATTGTTTTTGCTCTTAACTATTATCATACATACATAATATTCTTCAAGAAAAATAACTTCACCAATAAAAGACTTGTCAACAAATAAAATTTCATTATGATTTAAAATATTTGTATTGAACAAAATAACAAAAGGACAATAATATTACACTTGTGATAAATGTTCACACAGTGTTTTACAACAAAAATAACTGGTAAAAGATGAGTGCATTTCTTCACCGCTTCATCCTTTGAGTGTGTTCATGCAAAACCTAAGAAAAATTGAGTTTCAAACAACCTTCACGTATTACATATTACTTAACATTAACATATAAGCTTTCTTACCAATAAGAAAAGAGCTTCAAGCAAGAAAAGAAAATTTAAGTAATTCTAACGAGTATGCATGAATAAATCTTTCAGAACCTTAAGCAAGAAAAGAAAATGAAGAAAAGAATGAAGCTTACATCAAAATTTGAACGCATGGAGGCTTCAATACATGTCTTTTCCCTAGCCTTTTTATTTTCATGTCCATATTCCCTATAAGAATCAAACCAATATATATTTCAGCTTCAATCTAAACCTAAATATTTAAATAGATGTGCCTATATGTTAAAAACTAAAATAACCTTAAGGAATTAGAGTAGATAAAGTTTACTTCTTTAACTTGCAAAGCATTCACTAAAAGAAAATAAACAAATTCTCCAATATATTAGCTTCAACAATATAGAAACGAGACATCAACAAATTGATCGATAAAAAAATAAAACTAGAAGAATAAGTCATTAACTAGTTGTGCTATTGAAACTTAATCACACAAACCAGAAGAAAAATGTATGGTTGGACATTGTTATTATACCCATAGTTCAGAGTTATACCTCCACTCAAGATGGATCTAAGTCAAATTCGACTCCAACATTTAACCTAGATAAGAACAATTAAAACAACAAAAATAATTGTAAAGGTCAAACATATAAAGTTCTAAAATAAGCACATGCACGTAAATATTGCATAGAAAGTAATAACATATTACTTAACAATAACATGTGAGATTTGGCAAAAAGAAAAAAATATAATAACATATGAGCTTTCTTATTGATAAGAAAAAAACTCCAACCATCTACATTACATATAAACCAAAGAAGTTTTTTTTTTAAAGCATAAGAAACATGTAAATATTGCATAGAAAGTAAGTTACTGAAAATGAAGACTAAACCTCTCATTTTTCTACTTGACAAACTCAACAACTTCCTACAAGATTGTTTAGAAGTATCCACAACATTATAATGAAAGCATGCAAATAAATTAAAAATTTTAATACATACATCGATTATGAGAATGTATTGGTACCTGAGACAAACCAACAATTATTCCAAACTCCAACACATTTTCACCCATTTGATTGAACAAAAACATTAATATATATATATATATACACACACACACACACATAGAAGTCGTACCCATCTCAACTAGCTTCTCTATCATACCGTGGCTGCCTATTTGGAGTTCTTGCAGCTAGTAAATCCAACAAAACTCATAGAAAACACATCAAATTCAAGGACTAGAAGAATTGGGCAATCGACAAATAATAGAGTGAAATCAAAAGTATCTACAACATTATAATGGAAGCATGTAAATAAAATAGAAAAGTTAATTCAAAATTTCAGAAGCATAACGACACCCCTATGACTAACCAAAAAAAATAATTACACCTGTTTTAGCAATGAAAATCATATATAATCTACCATGTGGCTACCTTTGCTGCAGGGTAGCCACAATTCACATAAAATATGCATAATTGTAGAGTTTTAATTACTTACCTAAGTGTAACGTCAGATCCTTTATCTCCTGAACTCCTCATTTGAAACTAAATTTTGCCACTCAAGGTCAGGCCCTGCCAAATTAATCACCAACCCCTACATATTAACTTAATTTAAACATTCTATTATACATAAACATCAACTTTCAGATCAAACCACCATGGTATCTCAATTACTCATCACCTGCTATATTGACTAGGAACCAATGGCCTGAATATATTTTCAAAGGAAAGGTTAACATATATACGTATAAAAAGCAATATTCTCCTCCTACAAAAAAAATTCCATGTACTTCTTTTGTTTCAATGTTATTTTCTTTTCTCAGCAACCAATCAATCAACCATAACATGAAAAAAAAGAACTCCATTATAAATGAGGGGGAAAAAAATGAAACCTGGGAAACTCCATTAACAAAACTCATCAAACCCATAAGGCGAACGATTCTTTAGTTCGATTAGCACAATCAACAACCTAACAATTGACCATTAAATCATGTACAACTTAACAAAACTAAAACACCCTCTCTAAATAATAGGCTTGAGAATAGATCTTATTAAACAAGATCAGCAACTCATTTGTCCATAAAAGTGGCAGCTCAAAATTCATTAAAACATCCATACTTAGCCAAAAGCAACAACCTCTTAAACAACCCAAGACAAAGAATCCAACTGTAACACCCAAAAAATAAAATTTAGAGCCTCAACCTCACAAACTAAGGTACAAGACCTGACCTACAAATCACCTCGCATAGCCCCAACGAACAACAAGAATTCTCGTCTCTTCAATCCCGCCATCCTGCAAGAGAAACAACATAGACGAAAGGTCAAATATGTCACAACCTTAAGCACTATTATGCACAAATGATCATAAGAGTGAACAAGTTGTCAACCACATGCACAATTGTAACGGCCCGGGAATTTCATCCCGGTCTTCCCGGGAGGCCCAGGGGCATTTTGGTAATTTTGGGTCTGGCCGACAGGGCCGATTTTGAAATTGAAAATTGCCGGATTAATTATGAGTCAATTTGAATAGGATTGGGATTTTTGGTGAAGGCATTTGGGCTTGGGGAAGAGTAAAATTAAATGAGGAATTAAATAGCGCGTCGAATGAGATTCGAACCAGGGACGTATCACGTGCTAGGCAGGGGGCGCTGCCAGTCGAGCCACTGGGCGTCTTCGTGCTTCTAAATGCGCCAGCATCCCTTTATGCTTGTTTTTGAAGGCGGTTGGTATAAAAGAAGAGCTCGCCCGAAGTTTTTCTTCCTCGCCAATTCTCCTTCGTTTCTCCTTCGACCGACTGGCGATTTCCGGCGATTTCTTCCTTCTCCAGCTCCGAATCGATCATGGTTGTCTTCCCCAGCTCTGAGGTCGATCCTTTTCCGGGCCGAAGGTAAGTTTTCCTTCCTTTCTTCTTCTCTTCTTCGTTCCGAGCCCCTTGCTTCCGGGCTTCGTTTCACGGCCGTGGTGAAGTGATTTTCTGGGTGGTTTGTGTGCAGCTAGTGTAGGGGAGTTCTCCATCAAAGAATCGCTCGTCGAATCCCCGTGGATCGTTCGATTTTGGGTTGTCTCCTTCGCCCCTGTTTCGTGCTCTGTTGCTGCGCAGTGCCGCCGAGCCTCGCCGCACACAGCGCGCGCGCCCTCGCGCCTCTGCATCGCTCTCGCGCAAAAGCAGCCCCAGCGCCGTGTCCGTGCTCCTGTCGCCGAGCTGTGCCGCCGAGCCGTGTCGCCAAGCCGCGCCGTAGCGCCGTGTCGCGTGTCCTACTGCCGAGTCGAGCCGAGCCGAGTGAGAGCCGAGCAGAATTATTTTATTTTATTTTATTTTATTTTATTTAGATATTGTGTGTAATTGTGTTGTGCTTGTTAGGTTCCCGGTAGCTAGTTCGGGTTCGTTCGCAGCCTAGGTTTCCGTGTATTCGTCCCCGACCAAGGTAAGGATTTCTTACCGGAGTTGTGTGGACCCTGCGATATTATATGTGATTGCTGATTGATTGCTTGTTTGTGTTTATTGACATGTGTAGCTAGGTAATCTATTCTGAATTCCCGATTAGCATGATTTTCCTGGTTTAATTCTCATGTTAATCCATGCTAGGTTGTTCCTCTCTAGCATGCTCGTATCTGTTCCTTGCTTCGTAGTATCATGCTAGGCTCGTTGTATTCTTATTGAGCACGTATTGGATTTTATGGAATTATTTGTCGCTTGCTAGGCGAGTTAGAATTGCGGTAGATAGCATCATCCGGGCCGATGCATAAAGAACCTTGCATACATGGCGGGGACGTCGAGCAAGTCATTCCGTCCCTGGACCCCGTGAGGGATTAGCTAACCCGAGCGGTAGGCCCTGCAATCTTGGGTGAGGGTGGCAGACTGTTAAATGCCCCAACCGTCGGGATGATGACTTGGCATTGCCTCGTCCCCGGCAATCGGCACGTCCTCGCCGTGTTCGGCCGTAGCCCCGATTGCCACTGTTAAGGTAAGGGCGGCTTCGGTGTAAGCCTACCACGACCCGCTTCCTTAGCCTCGGTGCGCGTGGTTCAGCCGACATAGTTTACGTGTCCGTGTCTCACACCCTATGTCGGTGACACCGATCCAAAGATTTAGTTAGACGTGGTGATCGGACATGGGCGGCTTGCCTCTGGACCCGACACCCCCATGGTCTGCAGCAGAGCACGCGGTGCATGTTTACGCTCATTACAAATACCGACCGAGAGCTCCTCGGGATCTTGAGCCGCTGTACCTTTCGTCGACGATGAGATGTGCCGAGGCCGAGACTTGTTTCTCGTATAGGCGACTTATGTATTGGACTGTGTGATGATATTATTCCGAACTAAGACCACGAGTTGGCATCCGAGGCCCAAGTATGGGCTAAGCTATGTGCTCTGCTCGTGTTTATATTCATAGCTTGCATACGCTCATCGAGATGACCATGTATATCGTATTGTACCCCGGTTGGGGATTCTTACCGAGTAATTCGTTACTCACCCTTATTCTGTGGTTTTCCACGGTAATCGTGGTGCGCGACAGATGCTGAAGGAGGAGCTGTGATCATGGGGCCCAGTCTTCCAACTCGATTTTTGTATTATGACTCTCGTGTGTTTTGTTTTCCCTGAATGTATGTGGCACACGAGCTGAGCCCTAGGATGTTTTGTAAATATTTGTGGATTCCAAAGATTTTGTATCCGAATGTTTTTGAATGACTTTTAGTAAATCTCGATCGAGTAAACTTTGGAAATGTATTTATCTTGGAACAGTGCTTGGAAACAGGGACGGAGTTGCGGGAAATTGTCTAGTTTTTAAAGGGGTTATTTTGAATGTTTTTGTTTTAATTGGAATCCAAATCATGTCTGCTTAAATGTCCTTTACTTTGAATGCATGCATTGGGATAAGGGCCCATTTAGTGCCCCATTCGGGTCGGTCCCTTACGGTTGGTATTAGAGCTCGAGTCATAAATTCGTAGTGTGACTGTTGTTCTTCTAGGTCGTTGCCCATGATCACTAGCACTCAGAAGCGGTCATCAGTGCGCCTAAGTTTACTATTTGTTGTTTAAAAAGGGTTAAGAATTTACAATACACTGTCATCTAGTGTATGCCTTGTGTAGTATGGTGGAGCGAGAGGCAGCGAGTTCGACTCGTTATTGGTTTGGGTGTAGATCGCCAAATGCCGCTTACCCGCGCCGGAAGAGGATGCCCGAGAGGAGGCCGAGGTGTCGGATCAAATCGACACCGCGGTGGACATCGTCCCAAGCCGAGGCCCGATAGCATTCCACCGTAGCTCCTCTGTTGAGCCCAGAGTAGGCATTGAGGCGATCGCGCGCGCCGTGAGACTACTCCCCGAGCAGAATTTGCTAATTCTATGAGGTCTATGGTGGTCGACTGTTGAGTGGCCGGAGGCGAGAGACCGTGCTTTGTTGGCGCCAAGCGCGGCGGGAAGAGTCCCGAGCTCGGATCGAGCAAATGACTCGTTTGTTTCAAAGAGGCGCAAAGAAGACTCCCACTCATAGAGCCGCAGCAGCCTTTGAGGCGTAGTGGCGGAAGGTGCCGATGAGCTTGGTAAATGGTTGAAGGATTTCGTAAAATGGAACCCTGATAAGTTTGACGCCACAGGTGATGCTTTAGAAGCAGCGAGATGGATTGCCCATTTGGAGTACACCTTCCCGATTATGGTGTGCCCCGATGTGCAGAGGCCGAGGTGTGCGACCCATGTGTTAGGAGGCGTAGCTAGATGGTGGTGGAGTCCACCTTGAGTGAGAGACCACTGGGTCTCCACCGCTACTGGGAGTTCTTCAAGACAGAATTTAAAGCCAAGTACATTAGTGATGAGGCTCAAGAAAAGATGGTAGCGCTTTTCCGAATCTGCAGCAGGTTCTCGATTCTATAGAGGAGTACGAGAGGAAGTTTTCTGTATGGATATTTTACTCCGCAGCTGATAGCGACCCCTGAGTTGAAAATTCGGAAGTTCATTTCTGGTCTGAGGCAGTGTGTGTCTCGGGATGTCCGGCACAGTGCTCCTATCACTTATGCGGAGTGTTTCAAATAGCCACTATTTACAACGGAAAGTATCCTGTTGAGCGAATTGTTGCCGCTCCGGCTCAGCGCCCTGTCCCAGCTGTGGTAGGACAGAAGAGGAGGTTTGACTTCCGAGGAGGCGGCCAGCGCCGTCAGGGACAATTTCCGAACCAGGATCAGCGTAGGGTTCCGGCTCATTTCCAGCCTCGCCAGCAGGGCGGTCCCAGGCAGATTCCCGTTTGTGCTTCTTGCGGGAGAGCCCACCTTGGAGCTTGTCAGACAGGGCCCAGGCTATGTTTTCGATGTGGAAGAGGGGGCATGTGGCCTGCTTTCTGCGATCAGCCAGCTATGGCGATTCGGCTGTCGCGCAGCAGCAGGCCGGGTGTTGTTCGCACGAACCATCGGGAGGCCGAACGTGCGGATGCCGCAGCGGCGCGTGCGCGCTTCTTGTTTTGGATCATTGTGCATTTGTCTTGTTTGACTCTGGTTCTACGCACTCGTTTGTATCAGTATTGTTTGCTGAGCATGCTAGGTTGAGATTAGAGCCTTTAGGTTTTGAATTATCTGTTGCAACTCCTTCGGGAGTTAATATGTTAGCAAAAGATAAGATTAAGGATGGCCGGATCGAGATATCCGGAGAGTTGCTGGTAGCTACGCTCATAGTTCTACCCATGAGTGGTTTCGATGTGATTCTTGGTATGGAGTGGTTAGCCGCTAACCATGCATTGATTGACTGCCACTGGAAGGAAGTAATGTTCAGCCGCGGGTCGGCCCGACTTCAAGTTTCGTGGAGTCCAGGGTGGAGTTTGCCTGTCGATGGTGTCAGCTGTGAAAGCCCGTCGTTTGCTAGCTCATGGAGCTTGGGGATACCTAGCCAAATTGTCCGGAGAGAGCCGTCCCTCACTGACTATTGATCAAGTGCCGGTTGTGCGGGAGTTTGCTGACGTGTTTCCTGAGAATTACCGGGGTTGCCCCCGAAGAGAGAGGTTGACTTCACAATTGAGCTCGAGCCAGGGACCCTCCCTATCTCGAAGGCTCCGTATCGTATGGCGCCAGCCGAGTTAAAGGAGCCAAGGTTCATTCAGGAGATGTTAGATCGAGGGTTTATCCGTCCGAGTGTGTCCTCGTGGGGAGCGCCAATGTTGTTTGTGAAGAAAAAGGATGGTTCGATGCGCCTATGCATTGACTATCGTGAGCTTAATAAGGTGACAGTGAAGAATAAGTATCCGTTGCCCCGTATCGATGATTTGTTCTATCAACTTCAGGGAGCTTCTGTGTTCTCCAAGATAGATTTGAGATCCGGTATCATCGATTTGCGGATTAGGGGCGCCGCATTCCTAAGACAGTTGTTCGTGTCTAGATATGGGCACTACGAGTTTGGGGTCATGTCGCTTTAGATTGACGAATGCACCAAAGCGCGTTCATGGACATGATGGATAGGGTGTTCAAAGCATTTTTGGACAACTTTCGTCATCGTGTTCATTGACGATATTCGATCTATTCAAGGACCGGGAAGGATCATGCAGAGCATTTGAGGAAAGTGTTGACAGCTTTGAGGGAAAACCAGCTTTATGCGAAATTTTCCAAATGTGAGTTCTGGTTGGAACAAGTGGCCTTCTTAGGTGATGTAGTCTCGGAAGATGGTATAGCTGTGGATCCTACAAAGATTGAGGCCGTGAGTTCGTGGGCCAAGCCGACTTCAGTTACGGAGATACGCAGCTTCCTAGGTTTGGCAGGTTACTACCGTCGGTTTGTTAAGGACTTTTCTGCCATAGCCTCGCCCCTCACTCGTCCGACGAGGAAGGGTGTCGAGTTTGTTTGGGACAATAGGTGTGATGAGAGCTTTGCCGTGCTCAAGCGCAGCTTTGACTTCAAAGACCAGTGTTGGCAATCCGGAGGGGAGGTGGTTTCGTGGTTTACAACCGATGCTTCCAAGTTCGGGTTGGGTCGTGTGTTGATGCAAAGACTGGAAGGTCATTGCTTATGCTTCCCGTCACCGAAGCCATATGAGCGAACTATCCGACTCATGATATGGAATTGGCGCAGCATGGTGTTTGCAATCAAGAAGATTTGGAGGCATTACCTATATGGTGAGCGGATCCAGATGTTTACCGATCACCAGCCCTCAAGTATCTGCTTTACTCGTAAGGAGCCAATATGAGGCAGAGGAGATGGTTAGAGTTAGTGAAAGATTATGACTGCGAGATTCTGTACCAGCCGGGTAAAGCCAATGTTGTAGCAGATGCTATGAGTAGGAAGACGTCGCACTCCGCGGTGTTGTTGAGCTCCCAGCCCAGATTACGGAGAGAGTTCGAGCGGGCTGAGATTGCAGTGTTGTTGGGTGAGGTTATTGCGCGAGTGGCTCGATTGGATGATCCGACCATCGATTAGACAGCGGATTGTTGATAGTCAGCTGAGTGACCCCGCACTTAAAAGATTATTTGACAGAGTTAGTGCTGATGGAGATTTTGACTTTGTATATTCACCAGACAGTGGGCTGACGTACAGAGGCCGGTTGTGTGTTCCGGATGTTGCAGGATTGCGAGCAGAGTTGCTCTCAGAGGCCCACAGTTCTCTGTTTGCTTGGCACCCCGGGGGTACCAAGATGTATCAGGATCTTAAGCAGACATTCTGGTGGATGGGTATGAAAAGAGATGTTGCGGAGTTTGTCAGTCGATGTCTCACTTGTCAGCAAGTGAAGGCACCCAGGCAGAGACCAGCCGGTTTGTTGCAGCCGCTGAGTGTACCTCAGTGGAAATGGGAAGAGATCTCCATGGACTTTATTTCTGGCTTGCCGAGGACTCCGAGGAAGTTCTCTTAGATTTGGGTGATAGTTGATCGATTGACTAAGAGCGCACACTTCATTCCCGGTAGAGACACTTATACCGTGGAACAAAGGCGCGCGCTTGTTTTTGGAGCGAGATCATTCGCTATCACGGTGTGCTGTGAGGATCGATTCGACCGTGATTCAAGGTTCACTTCTCGTTTTTGGAGAGCGCTCCAGAAGGGTTTAGGCACTGAGTGCAGCTTCAGCACAGCTTTTCACCCTCAGACCGATGGACAGACTAAGAGGGTGAACCAGATTCTCGAAGATATGTTGAGGGCTTGTGTGTTGGATTTCTCGGCGCTTGGGACCAGATTCAGATCGATGGAGTTTGCATATAACAACGATTATCGATCGGCGATTTATCTGATGGCTCCATTCGAGGCTTTGTATGGTAAGCGTTGCCGATCTCCCGTGTTCTCGGGAAGAGGTTGGTGATAGGCGTGTTTTGGGTCCCGAGTTGCTGCGATTGACCAATGGTGCCGTCTGAGAAGATTAGAGCTCGTATGTTGACAAGTCAGGCGCGACAGAAGAGTTACGCCGATGTTCGGCGTCGGGACTTGGAGTTTGAGGTTGGTCAGCATGTATTCCTAAAGGTCGCACCGATGCGAGGTGTTTTGAGGTTTGGCAAGCGTGGAAAGCTGAGTCCCCGTTTTGTTGGTCCATTTGAGATTCTGGAGAGGATTGGCAGGGTCGCTTATCGGTTGGCTCTACCTCCGTCATTGTCAGCGGTGCACAATGTTTTTCATGTTTCGATGTTGAGGCAGTATGTGCCGGACCCATCGCACATTGTGGATTTTGAGCCTTTGCAGCTGAATGAGGAGTTGAGCTTCGAGGAAAAACCAGTGGGGATTCTTGCTTTTGAGACAAGGACACTGCGTAATCGTGAAATCCGGCTGGTAAAGGTTCAGTGGAGGAGTCAGAGTTCAGAGGAAGCCACTTGGGAGCGGGAGGATGAGATGAGATTGCGATATTCCGAGTCGTTTCAATCTTAAGTGACTTTCGAGGACGAAAGTCTTATAAGGGGGAGTATTGTAACGGCCCGAAATTTCATCCCGGTCTTCCCGGAGACCCAGGCATTTTGGTAATTTTGGGTCAGCCGACAGGCTGTTTTGAAATTGAAAATTGCCGGAATAATTATGAGTCAATTTGAATAGGATCGGGATTTTTGGTGAAGGCATTTGGGCTTGGGAAAGAGTAAAATTAAATGAGGAATTAAATAGCGCGTCGAGTGCTAGGCAAGGGGCGCTGCCAGCCGAGCCATCAAGTCTTCGTGCTTCTAAACGCGCCAAAGATCCCTTTATGCTTGTTTTCAAGGCGGTTGGTATAAAAGCGAGAGCTCGCCCGAAGCTTCTTCTTCCTCGCGAATTCTCCTTCGTTTCTCCTTCGACCGATCGGCGATTTCCGCGATTTCTTCCTTCTCCAGCTCCGAATCGATCATGGTTGTCTTCCCCAGCTCTGAGGTCGATCCTTTTTCGGGCCAAGGTAAGTTTTCCTTCATTTCTTCTTCTCTTCTTCGCCCCGAGCCCCCGCTCTGGGCTTCGCTTTCACCGCCGTGGTGAAGTGATTTTCTCGGGTGGTTTGTGTGCAGCTAGTGTAGGGGAGTTCTCCATCAAAGAATCGCTCGTCGAATCCTCGTGGATCGTTCGATTTTGGGTTTTCTCCTTCGCCCCTGTTTCGTCCTCTGCCGCCGCGCGAGCGGTTGCCGAGCCTCGCCGCCACACCGCGCGCGCGCCCTCGCGCCTCTGCATCGCTTCAGCGCGCGATAGCCACCCAGCCGTCCGTGGCGCTGTCGCTGAGCCGCGTGTCGCCAAGCCGCACCCCAGCGTCGTGTCGCGTGTCCTGCTGCCGAGCCGAGCCGCCAAGCCAAGCCGAGCCGAGCCGAGCCGAGTGAGAGCCGAGCCGAATTATTTTATTTTATTTTATTTTATTTTATTTAGATATTGTGTGTAATTGTGTTGTGCTTGTTAGGTTCCCGATAGCTAGTTCGGGTTCGTTCGCAGCCTAGGTTTCCGTGTATTCATCCCCGACCAAGGTAAGGATTTCTTACCGGAGTTGTGTGGACCCTGCGATATTATATGTGATTGCCGATTGATTTGCTGTTTGTGTTTATTGACATGTGTAGCTAGGTAATCTATTCTCAATTCCCGATTAGCATGATTTTCCTGGTTTAATTTCTCATGTTAATCCATGCTAGGTTGTTCCTCTCTAGCATGCTCGTATCTGCCTTGCTTCGTAGTATCATGCTAGGCTCGTTGTATTCTTATTGAGCACGTATTGGATTTTATGGAATTATTTGCTTTGCTTGCTAGGGCGAGTTAGAATTGCGGTAGATAGCATCATCCGGGCCCGATGCATAAAGAACCTTGCATCCATGGCGGGGGACGTCGAGCAAGTCATTCCGCCCCGGACCCCGTGAGGGATTAGCTAACCCGAGCGGTAGGCCCCGCAATCTTGGGTGAGGGTGGCGGTGTCGTTAAATGCCCCAACCGTCGGGATGATGACTTGGCATTGCCTCGCCCTTGGCGATCGGCACGCCCTCGCCGTGTTCGGCCGTAGCCCCGATTGCCACTGTTAAGGTAAGGGCGGCTTCTGGTGTAAGCCTACCACGACCCGCTTCCTTAGCCTCAAAGTGCGGTGGTTCAGCCGACATAGTTTACGTGTCCGTGTCTCACACCCTATGTCGGTGACACCGATCCAAAGATTTAGTTAGGCGTGGTGGATCGGACATGGGCAACTTTGCTCTCTGACCCGGCACTTCCCATGGTGCTGCAGTAGAGCACGCGGTGCATGTTTACGCTCATTACAGCGCCGACCGGAGAGCTCCTCGGGATCTTGAGCCAGTGTACCTTTCGTCGACAGTAGACAGGCTGAGGCCGGGACTTGTTTCTCGTATAGGGCGACTTATGTATTGGACTGTGTGATGATATTATTCCGAACTAAGACCCTGAGTTGGCATCCGAGGCCCAAGTATGGGCTAAGCTATGTGCTCTGTTCTGTGTTTATATTCATAGCTTGCATACGCTCATCGAGATGACCATGTATATCGTATTGTACCCCGGTTGGGGATTCTTACTGAGTAATTCGTTACTCACCCTTATTCTGTGGTTTTCCACAGGTAATCGTGGTGCGCGACAGGATGCCTGAAGGAGGAGCTGTGATTATGGGGCCCAGTCTTCCAACTCTGATTTTTGTATTATGACTCTCGTGTGTTTTGTTTTCCCCTGAATGCATGTAGCCGGGCACGGAGCCCTAGGATGTTTTGTAAATATTTGTGGATTCCAGCATTTTGTATCTGAACAGGTTTTGAATGACTTTTAGTAAATCTCTGATCAGAGTAAACTTTGGAAATGTATTTATCTTGGAACAGGTGCTTGGAAATAGGGACAGGTTCCAGGGAAATTGTCTAGTTTTTAAAGTGGTTATTTGGAATGTTTTTGTTTTAATTGGAATCCGAAATCATGTCTGTTTAAATGTCCTTTACTTTGAATGCATGCATTGGGATAAGGGCCCATTTAGTGCCCCATTCGGGTCGGTCCCTTACAACAATCTCATTTAAATTAGACATAGCCATCTATAACATGTGATACACAACTGATAAACACTTCACATGATTTTAAAACATACTACAATTCATGACAACTCATTAAAACATCAAACTTGTAGTAAATTATGAAGCAACGACTTCATACCACCAAAACACACCACACTACAAATAAACCAAGTTGGTCTTGTGAATACCATTATATTCCTGAGCACCTAGTATACAACAATTGATATTCATACTTACCAATTTAGCTACTTACCCGGGTTTTTAGTAAATTATGGAAATTTTTGCTGCTGATTAGAAGAAACCAGACTATTACAGTCGAAAATGGCTTAGCCCAAAGCTTGCAAAGTCGTCACTGAAATCTCCATGAAATAGAGGCTAAACCTTCCCTTTTTTCCAGGCTCATAATATATCAAAAGAAAGAGGAGAAGAACACGAATATAACACAACAAGAATCATGTCATTCCGAGATCACACGAAAAAGTTATGATCTGCCGAAGTTTTCTGTCGAAAATTGCAGGAAAATTAATTTTTAACCCATACCCATTTAAACAAAAACTTACCTCCAATACCCAACAATCGAACCCGACAACAAGCTGGAGCGGACATGAGCAGCAGGGAGCATGGACTGAGGTCAGATGGAAGTGACGTGGCTTGTTGGTTGGCAGCAGCACCAAAGGATGGCATTTGCGGGGGGAGAAGGGTTGTCACGGCGAGAGGATGAATGGCGGGGTGTCGGCATGAGCGAGCAAAGAAAGTGCGGCGGATTGAGGTGGGGCTAGGGTTTGGGGTGAGAGAATGAGAAAGAAGGAGAAGAAGAGAAAGAAAAGAAAAAGTGAAAAAGGAAAAAAAAAAGAAAGAAGTTTTTTTTCTTTTTCCTTTTTTTTTAAGAAACTAAAATTTTCCCCCTTTTTTCATTTTATTTAATCTAATATCCAAATGAGATTTTTTTTTCAAAATGAACCATAAATCCATTTTTTCTTCATCTTCATTTTTTTTTTTACACAACTCTAAATTCTCCTTTTTAATTTCTTTTTTTTAAAGAATGTTTTTCATTAATTTTTATCTATTTTTAAGATAGTTATTAAAATTTTATTATTTCTAATATTTAACCAATTTTAAACTAAAGACACCCCATATCCTATATTATTTTAATCCATTTAAATCTAGGTAATTCTAAAATAAAATTTCAAAGAATAAATCTAAATTTAAATTGGTACCTTAAAGTGTTGGGTGTTACATAAAAATGACGGTTAAATTTCTCTTCATTTTAAATCAATCTATTTTATCAAATCAATACTTAAATTTATCGATTTAAAGCACATGATGACTCAAATGCTCAAAGAGAGTCTTAAAATACATAAGGTGATGAGTTCAATATATGATAATCACATACTTAAGATTTAAAATTTTAAAAATTAAAAAAAAAAAATTAAAATGTGATCTCTTAGTTGAGTTTTAAAATTTAGGTGATGTTAAAGTATTGTAAAAAAAAAAAACCAAATCGATGGATAATTTATAATAATACAAAAAGGAATTAAATATTTTAAAATTTTCATATTTTTGAAATACAAAATCCAAAATGGTTATTTTAACTTCAGTTTTAAATTCCTAATTTTTATATTTTAAGTATTTAAATCAAACAAAAATTTATAAATTCTTCTTAAATTTTTTAAAAATCTCAAAATTTACAAATTTATATTACTATACGAAAATTATTATAAACTAAAATTAATATAAGAAAATGTTGAGAAATTTACTCATTAATTGATGATTCTAAAAAAGTGTCATAATACGCGCATTAATTGATGATTGTAATAAAGTGTCATAAAACGCGTGTTCTCATTTATGACACTTTAATGATTTCTCTCTCTTTAATTTGGTTTTGTATAAGTGTCATTGAAGGCCTTTTTTGTAGTAGTGTTTTTATTTAACTGAATAGAACAGGTAGTTAATTTCGAGAATAAAACAGGTAGTCTGATGTCAAAATTAATTCTTAATATAACTCTCTTATGATTAATGTTCATCATTTTTTTTTATATATGTATTTATCATTTTACCTTTATTTTTTATACATATAAAGTAGGGGTGTGAATGGGGTTGAGTTAGAACCAATCTAAAATTTTAGGTTGGTGAATCTATTAACCCATCCAATTCTGTGTGTTTGAGTATTTAATTTGTTTCGATTACTTTGGATTGTCAAATTATTTGAACATTAATAAAAGGTTATTGAATGTTAGTTTAAACTAACTAATATTTTTCAACTAGCTACGTTGTTAGTTGTAATGTGCTTTAATTACATTTTCAAGTTTAATGGTACTTTAATAATTGATAAGAAAAAATTCAAAAGTGTAAATAAATTAGAAGGTTACAAATGAATTCTAATTTTTAATTTTAATCTTGATTCAATGTCTTTTTTTTTTGTTAACCGACCAATTGAAGCTAGTCTCCCCTGGGTCAAGCCGAGGTACTACAATTTTACTGGCTATCTGTGCTGATATATAAGCCCCATTACATTCCGGTTGGATACCACGTCTCAAGGCCCATACCCAAAATAATTTAAGACTTTTCTATTTAAAGCACTTCTCATTGGTATCAAACTCGAGACGCTAGAGGAAGCATGTCCCAAATGTCCTGCGCCTCAACCGCTCTGGGTCGCCCATGAGAAAAATCTCGATGCAATTTTAATAAAAAAAAACTTAATTTGAAAGAAATTATGAAGTCATCGAGATTTTATTGTTCGTCTTAGAGATTGAAATTAAATTCAAATATTTAGGAAGCTAAGTAAGAAATGAATCTTACAAAATAAAACGATGATATGTGTTATCATTAAACTTTTAAGAAATAAATAAATCTCTACCTACCGAATGAGTCAGTGACGCAATAATTTCATTATTTTGCTGTAAACAAGTTCAATACCAGCGTCACAGTTTGAGCTCGGGAATTAGTATTTGTCCCCCTCCCCCAATATGTACTCAAAATAATAATAATAATAAATCTCTACCTAAACCTACCCAATTTAGATTTTCAAACTCATCCCAACAATAATTTAATTAACAAAAAAAAAAACTCATCTCAACAACAATTTACTCTTTTTTTAGTATTAATTAATCAAGAAATGGTTATGATCATGAATTTTGAATTTAAAAGCTCAGTTGATCACTACCATCTTTCAAATAATCTATGTTTTGATCAATTTCTTAAGGAAAAAATATATAAAGTGAGAAAGAAGAATAATCATTTAGGATTTTATTTTTTAAAATAATTTAACATTTTTCATTCAGAATTTAATGGTGAAATTAATTAAAAAAAAAAGTTATAGCCGAGGGTATTTTCTAAACTTTTTAAAGTTCATGGCATGTTTTAAACCAACTTTAATAGTTTCCATCAAAATTTAAGTGCATGAAACATTTTATAAAGTTTAGGGGTAATGTTGGCAAAACCTCCAAATTTCAAGAATATGTTTGATACTTTAGCCGATTCTTTATAACATATTACATAACACCGTTTTTTATTTAAAAATAAATTGGCAACAACAATAGTATAATAAGGTGTAGAGCTATTCTCACCTTTTTAAAAGGTAGAATCCTCAACAAAACAATAAAGCTCTATAAATACCAAATTACTAAAGGAAGAAAAATCATCACAAAGTTTTGTGCAATATAGTACTAATATTGCAATATCGAAAGTCACTATGAGTACTAATATTGCTCCTGCTCCATTCCCTCCTTGGCTGCAAGATCTTGGATTGTTTGCGGTTAGATAGTACAGTAGAATAATTGATACACCTTTGGAGTACAATAAAACATTTGCAGCCTGGTATGAGAAGATCTATGAAAATACAACTGTGTATCGTCTCCATCTTTTGGCGACAATCGGTCGAATGGCTTGGCAAGAGTGCGAGGCTATTGTCGCCAAGGAGGATTCCCCTAGAACAAAAACGACGTTGGTCGCTTTCATCGGAATCTAAATCAAGTGATCAAACATCATGTGTTGTACTCTTCTATCTACGTACGTTTGATATGATATCATGTGTTTGACTATATGTATATATATGAAAAATAAAATGTTATGGTATGATATAGACATGCATGTTGTGTCCTCGGAAGAAGCTTAACTCCAAAATATTAAGTTCTTACGTCAAATTTATGTTAAATATACTTCATTAGAGTAAGCAAGAAGTACACAAAAATGAACTGATAAAGTTACAAAAACAGTACTCCAATTTAACGTGAGAAAATTAAGTTTTATAAGATTAGAGCAATCATTTTGGCTTTTGAGAGTTTAAGAGGGTGGATAAAAAATTTGAAAAATAATTCTTTACCAGTTGGAAGGAAAATAAGCACAGGAAATACCAGTGTATCTATAATGAAGGAAGATATGATCAATCGTTTTAGATTGAACTTGACATACTTATAACCATGTAGACCATCGTATGATTTCACCTAGCAAACCAATTTCGTTCTAAATATTTAGTTTTTCAAAGTTTTCTTTTTTAAATCCTTCATTTACTATTAAGTTCTAATACTTTTGTAAAATCAAAATGTGACCAAAACAGTCGCTTTCGTGATTGGAGATACAAGATGTTAGGACAAAATCGACACACACAAATATAAAATGATGATTAAATGGGAACGATGATGTGTAATGTTCAAGGCTTCGCTAAAGCGAAATTCCAACAATAATATAAGCGAAAGTGGATTGCGTGTGTGATTTCCCAAAGATGTACAAGTATACAGAGTGTTTAATTATGTTAAACCACCAATCAATCCGAAAGCCTAAGCTGATGAATTTGGGTAAATTTAATTATATCAACCAACACTCCCTCTCACTTGTGGACTTTGAAATTTGAGAAATGCCCTACAAGTGAAATTTAATTTTAAACGGGGAGGAAACGACTTGGCAGGGATTCGAATTCATGACCTTCTGCTCTGATACCATCTTAATTTGAGAGCAAATATATCATATTGCTTATTTTATATATGCATTTTAGGTCTTCTTATATAGGAGAACGACCAATTACATTTATGGAAACTTTACAAAGATGGAGAAATGAATAAACATATTAAATGAAAATAATTTACAATCAATACAGACATTCCTAAACAGAAAGAAATCCAACATTCCGTCTCGAGCTTGTTTAAAGATATCTTCCATGGCCAGCTTGTCTATTAATTTGTCAAATTGCTTCTTCCTTTGGTTAAGATATCACCAATTTGCTCTGACGTAGGAAGATATGGAATAAATATTGTACCTGCATCAATTTTCTCTTTGATAAAATGCTTATCAACTTCAATATGTTTTGTCCTATCATGTAGGACTGGGTTACGGGAAATAGAGATTGCTGCTTTATTGTCACAATAAACATGTATGTGCGTCTTTGAAGGAACTTTCAATTCTTCAAGTACCCTTTTTATCCATATACCTTCACAAATTCCATGAGCTAAAGCTCTAAACTCTGCTTTAGCACTGCTCCTGGCTACTACATTTTATTTTTTACTTTTCCAAGTGACCAAGTTCCCTCCAACAAATGAATAATAACCATATGTGGATCTTCTATGTGTAGTAACTTCTTGCCCAATCTGCATCAGTGTAAACTTCTACTTGAAAATGATTTTGCTTTTGGAATAAAATACCTTTTCTAGGAGTACCTTTTAAGTATCTTAATATTTTATAGGCAGCTTCAAATTGAGTTAGTCCAGGCGCATGCATAAACTGACTTACCATGCTTACAGCATATGCAATATTAGAACGCGAATGAGATAGATAAATTAATCTTCCAACAAGCCTCTGATATCGTTCTTTATCTTTTATTTCTTTTGCTTTTGCTACTTGTAACTTCAAATTAGGTTCACTAGGAGTTTCAGCAACCTTACAACCAAGTAATCCAGTTTCTTCAAGTAAGTCGAGAATAAACTTTTTTTGATTAAGAACGATACCTTTCTTCGATCTCGCAAATTCCATTCCTAGAAAATATTTCAACAGTCCTAGGTCCTTGATTTCAAACTCCATTGCAAGTTTTTTCTTGAGATCAACTATACCAATTTCGTCATCACCTGTGAATATAATATCATCTGCATAGACAATCAAAATTGAAACTTTATTATTCACAGAGTGTTTATAAAATATAGTATGAACTGCTTGACTCTGAAGAAATCCATAGCTAGACACTACTTTTCCAAATTGTTCAAACCAAGCTCTTGGAGTCTGTTTAACACCATAAAGGGATATTTTTAGCTTGCAAATTCTACCATATCCAAGATCTTTTTCAAAACCTGGCGGCAAGCTCATGTAAACCTCATCCTCAAGATCGCCATTCAGAAAGGCATTTTTCACGTCAAGTTGGTAAAGTGGCCAATCTGAATTAGCTGCAAGTGATAGAAGAACTCTAATAGAGTTAATTTTAGCAATTGGGGCGAAAGTTTCTTGATAACCAATCCCATATGTATGAGTAAAACCTTTAGCTACTAGTCTGGCTATGTATCTTTCAACACTGCCATCTGCATTACATTTAATAGTAAACTCCCATTTGCATCCCACTAGCTTCTTGTCTTTTGGCAATTCTAATATATCTCAAGTCCCATTTTGTTTTAGAGCATTCATTTCATCCATAACTGCTACTTTCCAATTTTTATCTTTTAATGCTTCATGTATATTCCTTGGAACAAATAAGTTATTTATCCTAGATGTGAAAGCTTTATGATAATCTGACAAATTTTGTATGACATGTAGTTTGCAATAGGATATTTTGTACAACTTTTTGTACTCTTCCTAATGGCTATGGGAACATCAAGATCTGATATAATAGGTAAAGTATTTTGAATAGTTGAAGAATGTGGAATGTAAGAAGGACTACCGGTTGAAGAAGCAGGAATGAAAGACGGATTACCAAGATTTTCAGTTTCATTCGTCTGAGTCTCAGATTGTATTTGTGAAGGATCAACTATATGACCTTGGTTCCTTTGATGGAATCCTCTTCGAGTATAAAACTGAAACTCAAAAACCTAATCAATAGGATCATTATGCAGTATTTCTCCCCCTGACTGAGTTTTCTACACCTAGCATCGAAAGACTAGTAACAATAGGACATATAAGACTAGGAAGTGGAGCAGAAGTATCCCAAAAATTCTCTTCCAAGGTTGTGTTCTCCCCCTGAAGAGAACTATGAGTAAAATAAGGTTGATTTTCAAGAAAAGACACATCCATGCTTACAAAAAGTTTTTTTGTCTGAGGATCAAAACATTTATAACCTCTTTTACTTGATGAATAACCCAAGAAAATGCATTTAATAGCTCTATAATCAAGTTTTAGCGAAAATGATTAGGTATGTAAACATAAGTAGTGCACCCAAACACTTTGAGATGTAAATCAGAGTAGAGGCGAGATGTTGGAAAAATATTTTTAAAACAATCGATGGGAATTTTAAAATTTAATATCTTACTAGGCATTCTATTTATTGGGTATGTAGCAGTAAGTATTACTTCACCCTATAAATATTTTGGAACATTCATGGAAAACATTATAGCACGAGCTACTTCAAGTAAATGTCTATTTTTTCTTTCAACAATCCCATTATGTTGAGGAGTTTGCCTATAGTAGACTCATGAATAATACCTTTCTCTTTTTAAAAACTCACCAAAGAATTCATTAAAATACCCAGTTCCATTATTAGAGTGTAAAATGCAAATTTTGGTTTGAAATTGAGTTTCGATCATATTGTAAAAAGTTGTAAAAAAATTCTTCACCTCAGATTTGTTTTCCATTAATAAACCCAAGATAGACGAGTATGGTAGTCAATAAAAGTAACAAACCATCTTTTTCCACTATGAGTCCTAATTTTAGAAGCACCCCAAACATCACCATGTATTAAATAAAAAGGTTTGGAGGCTTTATAAGGTTTTGGCAAATATGTGGACTGATGATTTTTTGCTAAAATGCAACTTTCACAATCAAAGGAGGAAGTATTGATTCCTTTAAATAAATTTGGAAATACATGTTTGAGATAAGAGAAATTAGGATGACCTAACCTACGATGCCAAAGTATAATTTGTTCTTTACCAGAGGAAGAACTAATGTTACTGAGACCATGAGTTATTTTATCACTTAAAGAACCTTCATCAAAGTAATAAAGGGCATCAAGCATCCTAGCACTCCCAATCATCCTTTCCGATTCACGATCCTGAAAAATACAATGAGATTCAAAGAATACAACGCGACAATTAGAGTCTCAAGAAAGTTTACTTACAGATAAAAAGTTATAGGTTAATTTCGGAACATGAAGGACGGCGTGTAAAAATATTTTCTCACTCAGTTTAATAGTTCCTTTTCCTGCAATAGAAGAAAAACTACCATTTGCAATTCGAAATTTTTCATTGGAATATGAAAGAGAGTACGAATGGAATAAATGAGAGGTACTAGTCATATGATCAGAAGCTCCAGAATCTATAATCCATGGAAATGTTGGTTGATAGTAGTTTAAAGTGTTAATGAATTAGTTCCATACTAGATAAATTGAACAAAAGAAATTGAATAATGGAGTGAATACAAAACGAATTGAACGGTCGAACCAAACTGGTCTGACTGGAGTTGGTGTTACTGTACTGATTTTACTAAACCCATGAAACAAATACAACTCTCTTCTTTCCTTGAGCCCACGTTGTAGATCCACACAAGCCTGATGTGTGTAAAAAATATTTGTGGATTAAGTCAGTGACAGCTACCAAATCTTGAGGATTGAGATGACAGCTGTGAGATGACTACCCACTATACTTGAGGTGCAAAAATTGGGCGGCAGAAGCATAAATCAGATTTGAGGTGGGTTCTTCGTGGAGATCCAATAACGCTATACTAAATGATTTTTGCAGAGATGGAAAGAATGGGTTCTTCACCAAAAAACATAAAATAAGTATTCACCAAAATAACACCAAACAAGTATCAATAATCACGGGTTCTAAAGACAAATTTATTGGCATTCAACGGTAGCTCCAACTCACTGCACATGAAGTAGAATAACAACACTAGATCTTCAAACAAAGAGACGACCAAAGTTTGTAGGCCAAAAAACCCAATGTTCCTTGCTTATGGGTCACCGACCAGAAGGTTACACAGCACTTGAAGATGCACAATGCGACTGGTGAAGGGTGGCGACAGCGAGTGTAGTAACAACGACTTGGGTTAAAAAATAATAAGGATGTTCTTTTATAAAAAAAGTAGGCTCTGATACCTTGTTGAATTACGTTAACCACCAATAAATCCAAAAGCCTAAGCTGATGAATTGTGGTAAATTTAATTATATCAACCAACACAAAGTCTTGTTGTAGCAAGTTTTAATTCAAGTAAAGGTTATTCTCCACAGGGATTTTGTGATGTTTTTAATTCATTTTCAAGTAAGAGCCAAGTGTGAAATTTTATTTGATGAAATGAGTAAGGATTTACTAAGTAAGCGAAAATAATAGAATAACGAAGTAACAATACGTGACAAGTACGGAAGGGTTGGGGTTTTCGAGTATTTGGCTTAGGTGAAGTGGTTAGTGAGAGCGAACAACCGACAGGTTTTCCCTTGGCTCTCTCGAGCTCCTAGTTTGGTTCTCTCAAACTCAAATGACTATAAAGCAACCTACGACATTAGGTGAAACCTTATCTCTAAGTGTTTTTTTATTAGTAGGCAAACCTAGCAATCCTAATGTTATGCATGCAAAATCGCTCTACTCTCTTTCTCTCGAAAGTGAAATAAAGTTCTACAAACAGTTTGTCAACAAAATATAAATAAGATTAAACCAACATGCAAAAAAAAGTTATATTCACTAATCTTTCGCCCCAAGCGAAATACCCTACTTCTCCGTCACCTTCCGATGGCAAATTTAGCTCATACTTGTAAACATACTCAAAACAAACAAGGAAATGAAAAACGGGCTCTTGAAACAATAGATTTAGTAAACAAAATGCACAATAAGCGAAAACAAGTAAAGAAGTGAAATGAAAAGATAAGAAAACTCCTCAAACTTCATTATAGCTCTAAACGTCTCTGTTTAAACTCTGGTTACAAGAACAATTGTAAGGGACCGACCCGAATGGGGCACTAAATGGGCCCTTATCCCAATGCATGCATTCAAAGTAAAGGACATTTAAACAGACATGATTTCGGATTCCAATTAAAACAAAACATTCAAAATAACCCTTTTAAAAACTAGACAATTTCCACTGAACTGTCCCCTGTTTCCAAGCACTGTTCCAAGATAAATACATTTCCAAAGTTTACTCTGATCGAGATTTACTAAAAGTCATTCAAAACTGTTCGGATACAAAATCTGTGGAATCCACAAATATTTACAAACATCCTAGGGCTCCGTGCCCGACTACATGCATTCGGGAAAACAAAGCACACGAGTCATAATACAAAAATCGAGTTGGAAGATGGGGCCCCATGATCACGGCTCCTCCTTCAGCATCCTGTCGCGCACCACGATTACACACTGAAAAAACCACGAATAAGGGTGAGTAACGAATTACTCAAGAAGAATCCCCAACCGGGGTACAATACGATATACATGGTCATCTCGATGAGCGTATGCAAGCTATGAATATAAACACGAGAATAGAGCACATAGCTTAGCCCACACTTGGGCCTCGGATGCGGCTTAGGGTCTTAGTCCGAAATAGTATCATCACACGATCCAACACTTGAGTCGCCTCTATACGAGAAACAAGTCCCGGCCTCGGCTTTGTCTCTGTCGACGAAAAGGTACACCGCTCACAATCCCGAGGAGCTCTCCGATCGCGCTGTAATGAGCGTAAGCATGCACCGCGTGCTCTGCAGACTATGGGGTTGCCGGTCCGGAGGCAAGCCGCCCATATCCATCACCACGCCTAACTAAATCTTTGGATCGGTGTCATCGACATAGGGTGTGAGACACGGACACGTAAACTATGTCGGCTGCACCATCGCACTCGGGCCAAGGAACGGTCGTGGTAGGCTTACACCGTGAAGCCGTCCTTGCCTTAACAGTGGCAATCGGGGGCTACGGCGAACACGCCGAGGACGTGCCGATCGCCGGGGACGAGGCAATGCCAAGTCATCATCCCGACGGTTGGGGCATTTAACGATCCACCACCCTCACCCAAGATTGCGGGGCCTACCGCTTGGTTAGCTAATCCTCACGGGGCAGGGGGCGGAATGACTTGCTCGACGTCCACCCCCATGGATGCAAGGTTCTTTATGCATTAGGCCCGATGATGCTATCTACCCGCAATTCTAACTCGCCCTAGCAAACAAACAAACAATTCCATAAAATCCAATACGTGCTCAATAAGAATACAACGAGCCTAGCATGATACTACGAAGCAAGGAAATGATCACGAGCATGCTAGAGAGGAACAACCTAGCATGGATTAACATGAGAATTAAACCAGGAAAATCATGCTAATCGGGAATTCAGAATAGATTACCTAGCTACACATGTCAATAAACACAAACAAGCAGTCAATCAGCAATCACATATAATATCGCAGGGTCCACACAACTCCGGTAAGAAATCCTTACCTTGGTCGGGGGGACGAATTCACGAAACCTAGGTCGCGAACGAACTCGAACTAGCTACCGGGAACCTAACAAGCACAACACAATTACACACACTATCTAAATAAAATAAAATAAAATAAAAATAATTCGGCTCGGCTCTCACTCGACTCGGCTTGGCTCAGCTCGGCTTGGCTCGGCTCGGCAACAGGCGCACGCGACGCGGCGCTGGGGCGCGGCATGGCGACACGGCTAGGCGGCACGGCTCGCCACGCGCGCGCGCGGACACGGCGCGCCGGGTGCTTCATGCGCGAAGCGATGTAGAGGCGCGAGGCGCGCGCGGTGTCGCGGCGAGACTTCGGCGGCAAGATCACGCAACAACAGAGCACGAAACAGGGGCGAAGGAGACAACCCAAAATCGAACGATCCACGGGGATTCGACGAGCGATTCTTTGATGGAGAACTTCCCTACACTAGCTGCACACAAACCACCCAGAAAATCACTTCATCATGGCCGTGAAACGAAGCCCTAAGAAGAAGGGGCTCGGAACGAAGAAGAGAAAGAAGAAAGGAAGGAAAACTTACCTTCAAATTCCGGAAAAGGATCGACCTCGGAGTCGGGAAGACGCGACCACGATCGATTCGAGTGGAGAAGGCGAAAATCGCGGAAATCGCCATCGGTCGAAGGAGAAACGAAAGAGAAATCGCGAGGAAGAAGAAGCTTCGGCGAGCTCTGCTTTTATATGAAAATCCCATCACGCACGGCATATATATACAAATAGCGCGCGTAGATTAACAAACACGCCCGATGGCTCACTGGCGGCGCCTTGCCTAGCCTAGCACGCGACACGTCCCTGGTTCGAATCTCACTCGACCCGCTATTTAATTCCTCATTTAATTTTACTCATTTGCAAGCCCAAATGCCTTCACCAAAAATTCCAATCCTATTCAAATTGACTCATAATTATTCCGGCAAGTTTCAATTTCAAAACCGGCCCTGTCGGCCCGACCCAAAATTACCAAAATGCCCATGGGCCTCCCGAGAAGACCAGGATGAAATTTCCGGGCCGTTACAACAATAACTACGGAATACACTTAAACTATTCTAGAAAACAAATAAGAACAACCACGAGACCAAACGGAATCGCTTCGATGGCCTCAAAACACTAAATGGAAGAAAGTTTGGTCGGAATGAAAGGACACGACGGGACTAAAGGAATTGCTTAAGAAAAATTTTGATCTCCCAAAATTTTCCAACCCTCTGAAGTGGAGACGCCTCTCGCTATTTATAGGGCTCTCACAGCTTCTACCAACGGCCTGCTCCATGATCACTACTCTACTAAAAGCTTCTCTGCTCTGACATTCTTCTGCTTCACGATCCGCGTTGTCGACTGTGTCAGAGCCGACACAAATGAACGGATGAGATTAATCAATGAGCATTCAATCTTTGCCACACGTCCCTTAGTTGAGATATTTTATGACTTATCATTTTCGTCGATTCTTCTTTGGCTGAGGCGATGGGGATGGATTCTGGCACTGTTTCGCCGCGTCTAGCCTTCGCTTGAGCAAGGATCTCCTCCTTCAATTTCCCTTTGCTCTATACTCCCTGCAACAAATTAGGAAGCATCAATTCTCTTTTTAACACTTAACATTTTATAGATAATTTGTGCATATTTCATTGTAGTAGAGCCTAAAAAAGTATCATAATCAGAAAACTATAGGATATTTCGCTTAAGCATAGTAATGGGCACATGGGGAAAAATTGCGATATTATCAATTAATTATAGAAAATTCTATCTAAGAATATATTAGTTAAAGCTACTTTAACTCTCACTTTAACTCTCAATTCTAGAGAGTTATCACAAGACAATCGAAATTTCTCTAAAACCACTTTCTCTTTATTTCTCTACTTCTTTATGTACAACTTTCTCTAGCTCCTCCATGACCACTTACATTTAGTAAAGACGGTAGAGATTCAATTTCATTTCTTAGTTCTGAGAATTCATGGTTAAAGAATGTTAAATTTTTTTTTTTTTTTTTAATTCAAAGGATTGAAAATTATGTGATTTTTCTTAATGAGGAAAAGGGTTTCAATGTCCGACTTCAATAATGTGAAAGGATTTGTTTGACTATGGTAACTCGGAGCCATAAACGTGAGAGTAAAAGATGAACATGTAGAATAGGTTAAGGCCTCTCCATTCAAAAAACAAAATTGGTGATGATAATTGTCAACCAACACTAAAAAATATTAGAAATATTCAACATCAAAATAATTATTCGAATAAAATTCTTTCAACAATTGCAAATCAAGTGGAAAAGATTGACGAGAACATCTACAAAACTCCTACTTTTACCATCTCAAACACTGCTGGTCGACAAATTGATAAATTCATTCCTCTTTTTAAACCTACAATATTACACAAAGTAGGAACAATAGATTCAAAAGATGATATTCTAATTCAAATTGAAGAAAACTTAATAAACTCTACGTATTCAAAGAAGAATAAAAAAAATAATCGAGACATCAATGTTATTAATGAACCAAATAAGGATGACTTAGAGAATTTTGGAAAGGATTTCTCCTACAAAGAAGATGAATTATTGCTTGAGATGCTTGAAATTCAAAACGAGATGTATAGGATTGGGCTGACTTCATCACTAAGAAGCAAAAACTCTTGATATCCTATATGAAGTAATTGGTACTTGCTCCCATCATTCTCGAGCATAAAGTTCGAAGAAAAAAAATCAAATGATACAAGCTGCCTATGATAAAATTCTTATCCATGAATGAAATATTAATGGATTATCTAATTATTTTGTCATGAATTTGATCAATGAAATGTTAAGGGCAGCTAATGCATATAAACTTAGAGGAAAATCAGACCATGCTATTGCACAACTTTTGGTTACCGAATTTACTGACTTACTCAAAGACTCGTGGGATCCACACCTTGATGAATCCACCAGAGATGGAATACTCAATCATGTTACAGTAGTTAGAAAGAAAACTATTGTTCATATAGTATCGACCGAAGGATGAACACCCCAAATGATAGAATAAGAAGAGGTTCATGGTGCAGCCAATATCCTTCTCTATACAATTAATTACAAAATCTTGTATAGCAGAACCTATGATGTACCAAGAAAGATATGCAGAAATACTCATGAAATTAAATTGCCCAACCTTAGGAGACTTCGAATGGTATCGAGACGTGTTCATCAGCAAAGTAATGATACGAACTGACAGTGCACTTGATATCTGGAAAATCATATTTTTTGAAGGGCTTCCAAAATATTTCTCATAAAGGGTTACTATAGGACTCCATGCAAAGTTTCCAAAAGGAATTTTGTGGCATTCCATCACCTATGGTAACCTAAGCTTGTTTATTATTCAAGAAGGCTTAAATTTTGTAATGAAGCCAAACTACAAGAAAAAATCAATACTCCAAGTTCAAGAAAATCTAAACTCGGACTATTCTGTGATCAATATGGTTGTAAACAAATAAAAGCACCCTCTGTGACAAGAAAATACTCTACAAAGATGTTTAAAAAACTATACATGCCTTCATATAGGGCCTATCCACCTCAAAAATCGAACAACACAACACAGCCTTATAAGGAAAAATCTGGAAAAGCATACACACCACAAAAGTATCTGAATACTCAAAAGAAAACACCAACAAAAACTGCATCCAAAGGAAACTCTACAAAAGATTTGTGTTATAAATGCAGAAAAGAAGGACATTATGCAAACAAGTTTCCCGTTAGGGGAAAAATCAATAGTTTACAAATTGACACCGAACTCAAAGACCAACTACTTAAAATGGTTCTTTCCGATTTGAAGGAAGGTGACAGAATTCTCAAAATTGACGAAGAATCAGATACCTACTCCACCGATGACAAGGCAGAATCCAACTCCGAAGGCAAGAGAATCTGCATCGATGGTGGTGATGAGAAAATATTCACTTCCATGTCTAGTCTTCACACTCATAGGTCCACAAATATCAGAGTGAATTAATTGCAATGGAAAGTCAACTCTAGTTCCTTTTCTTAATGGTTTTCTTGCCATTTTTCCCGCTAAACAACTTTTACATATGGGTTATTCAACAATATTAGTTTGTCCTAACAAACCTTCTAGCTAATCTAGGCATTCTATGTTGACATATATGACCTAATCGAGTGTGCCACATAGTCACATAAACATTTGTTGGGAATATGAGGTAGAAACATGCATTTAGCGCGGCGGAAGCGTGTGAATAATAACAAAATTTATAATAATTAATCCAATTAATTATCTTTGATTAATCTAATTAGTCTAAATGCAATACCCTAGGTGATTGACATGTTATTGGAAAAGAATACTTACATTCACTGTCACCTCTGATTTAATTTGGCGGGTTTTTATGTTGAGCAGGATCAACGATTCCCCATGGAAAAAACTTGAACGTTCTCCTCCGATCTTCTAGGCTATAGCTTCTTTACTACCACTGAGTGCTTGGTGGGAAATCTTTAGAGAAGAGAGCTAAAAAAAACTTTGTTAGAATAATCTGACTATGGAAGAGAAAAGAGATCTCAACTTTCAGAGAGGTTTTTCAACTTATGAGAAAGGTTACTCTGAAAGTGAGTGGGATGAGAATGAAAGCCTCTAAGACTTCCCCATTTATAGTGGAGTGATGGAGGCTCCAAGTAAGAGTTTTCCGATGTGAGACAAAACATTATGCATTTTTCCCATTTAATTTTCGAAAAATCCATATATATTTTTTAATATATTTTAATTGATATTTATCCAATAAATTTCAATTCCATAATATATCCAATGTATTATAAATAAATAAATATCTAATTAATATATCCAATATATTAATTCTCTACTTTAATAATTATCCAATAATTACTAACCCAATTAATATGTTGAACATATTAATCAATATTGTCCATTTAATAATTATACAATAATTATTAAACCAATTAATATGTCCAACATATTAATTTACTGTGATCTCTTAATTAAATAATTATTTTATAATTAATTTGTCAAATAAATTAATTTCTCCTTACTAATATTTATTTAATAAATATTAAATTAATATATCCAATATATTAATTTGCAAGTTTAATAATTTAAACTTTCTACACCTATTTATTATGTTCCACATAATTAATATGTGAATTTGAACTCTTCAAACTCACTCTCTAATAAAACAGTATACCAGCAAATGTGAGCTAGCCCGGGGACTGATGGACCTATAGGTTGAAAGCTACAACGACCCGGGATCCAATCTCTATTCGTTAACATCAGGCTTATTTCACTAAAGGCTTGTGCTAAACTCTTTCGCACTATAGGACAAGTTAATATCCACTGATATAATCAATCATCTGTCATATGATCCTTCTCGAGCTTGTTCGTAATTCACAGTTGGGACAAGAAATCCATTGTACCTCTGTGATTACATCTTTCTTCTTAAGCTCCATTGGTTCCTCTAATGAACAAGTTTTTATAGTCAAACTATAAATCAATGTCTTCTTGGGCCAATGAGAGGCGGGATCCCTTTGTCCAAGCCCCGAAATCAAGTCTTAAGGGAACAACTCTACATCTTCCTCAAATTTTGGGAAGGCGTGAATTCCTTCTTGTGATGTTGCGTTCCCAGCCACTCACTCCGACAATCCCCAACGTGGGAGGCTTATTCACCTAGCGCTATTTGGCTAGTCTCACCCATGCACATCAAAGGACGCCTTCATAAAGTAGGAGTTCACAACCCACTCAGAATTAAGATCACATCGATATATGATCATTCTCAGTGAAGTAGTCGATACGATTCTATAACAGAATTACTAGATCGATCATAAAACTTTTGGTCCCATCTTATGCAAAAAAACTCATTTTTGCATAGACACCCCCACTCACATGTCTCTAAATGAACAACTAGGATCAGGTTGTTTGCCACATTTGCAAAGCAGGCCTGTAACGACCCGACTTCCTAAAACTCTAATGGGGTGTTACGAGTGCATGCACATTTAAAGTCCTTAAAATCAAATCAATAACCACATGCATTTTTCCAGCATAAAACCTCATAAAACATGAAAAAGAGTACTGATAGTTCGAAAGCATAAAAACATAGTATGGGATCCCGATAGTTCAAAACAAAAGAAAGTTTAGCCGAGTTTAAAACGTAAAACATAAGGTTTGACACAAGTCAACAATGCAGAAAAGAAATGACGACACCGTGTCCATGATCCATGCAGCTCCCAGCCTAGCCACCTCGGAATGGATCAATACCTTAAAATGTAAGGGGTGAGTATATAGAAATATACCCAGTAAGGAGCCTCACCATGGGGTTAAGCATGTAAATAGAACCCAGATAGAAAAATACGAAAACTGAAGCTAAACGCCCTAGCCAGCCGCGAGCAAACAATGTCAAACAACAGCGTGTAAGCCGTGAGCAAGATACGGCTAAATGCCGAGCAATCATCTAACCATGGTCAGATCAAAGACCTCGAGTAAGGAGAATAGATAAGTTCCTTGGACCTCGAGTCGGACACGTCCTATACTGTGTCCAAATGGGAAAATACCATTATCTCGGGGTAGCCTGACCTTCGCTAGGGACCCACCAATTTCCATTAGTGGAGACATACACGAATGCCTCGGGTAGCCTAATATATCAGGGACCCACCACGTTGTGCTTCCGGAGACATACTACAATGTCTCAGGCTAGCCTGGCCCTCGTCAAGGACCCATTAAGCTTCCGTTGCGCAGCTTCAATTAGCATATCAACAGACACATACCCGAATGCCTCGGGGGTAGCCTAACCTACATCAGGGACCTGCCATACTCCCGTTGTGCAACTCCGATAACGTAATCGTAAGGCATATACAAATGCCAATAAAGTCATCCGACCCTGTCGGGGAGGACCACGAGTGAGGGGAACACACAACATCACTGAACCTCGGGTTGGGAAAACGACACACGAGTCATGTTAGCAAGGGAATACAGAATGCCAATAAAATCATCTGACCCTGTCAGGGAGAGCCAAGAGTGAGGAAAACTGTAGGGTTCCTAAACCACGGGCTCGAGGCACCAATTGCTAACCCCTTACATGCGGGAGGACCGACCTGCCTGCAGACAACATCCTCACTAATGCATGCAAGCTCACCGACAGGCATTCCTCTACACCTTCATCTGTTCTAGTGGCCTCTTCTAATAGTCTCAAGGTCAAGCAAAGCATGACCAGCCCCCCTCCAACGTACTGGGCGAGTAAATTGGTGGAACAATGCACACAACATATGAGGTTCCACGAGTACAATAAAGAGATATAACTAGAACTAGAGTCACACGAGATCTAGCCTAGCCTAGGTGAGTGCACCCGGCCCACTCGAGGGTTGGTGCAACCCGCAATATGAGCTCAACAACCAAAGAACCTGTTGTTCCGCACATAAGGTGGCACGTGGATGAGATCTGACCCCTTGGTCGGATGTAAGAGTCAACGCATAGGATTGTGCAGCCCAACCACGTGTCTCGAAGCAGAGAGGATCCATATCCTCGCTTGGTCCCTAAGGGGCACTAGCACATCACAAAATCAACACGATAGTGAAACACACAACCACAGGTCCTAAAATAAGTGAGCTAGCTGCTCCTCTAGGTGGTCAACACGAAAACCAACCTAGTTATTCTGACACCGAACACAACATATACGAACAACCCTTAGGTCACAACACAGAGAAACTAAGCATATAATCATGGAAGCTCGCATAGAGTCAAGCCTAAATGGAATCATCAACATTGAACATGCATAAACCCGAGGCAATTCAGTCGATCAAAGGTTAAACATATAAGTAGTTCATCACATAGACGAGCAAAGATACCAATCGGGAAATGATGATACGATCACAAGATACACAAGAACAGAGATTTAACAGTTTATGAGCTATACACAATTTAATGCTACCACGATTAGTAATAGGTTCAAACATTAAATAACAACACCAAAGCATGCATACGACGAGTCATCCAACATTCAATTCTCGTAAATCCTATCATGACACTATTCACATGCTTTATGCTTCAAACACAGATCATAATGAAGCTTCTTACCTTCCCGACAACTCCACCGAAATACCACGGGAACCCATGAGCTAAACGACGACACAAAACGATGAACCTAAGAGCATCTAAACACAAAACAACGTCGAGCGCTCGTTAGGGAAATCTAAATATGTCACAAAGGGGGTTAACATCATGAAAACGAGGGGAATTTACTGTCTGAAAACACCTCGGTGGAGCACGGTAGTGGCGCGTTGTGGACGGCGACGGTGCATCGTCATAGAATAGAACGGGTCATACCTCATTGGAAAGGTCTCAATCTCAGGATCAGGTAAGAGTTCTCGGATTTGCAAATAGACTACTCCAGCTCCCAAAAACTACCAAGAAAGAGTAGATCTCAAATGGGGGTTTCAAGCCAACTCGCTGGAAAACTCCATAGATGGTCCGTGAGAAGCTCGAAAAGATGAAAATCCAAGGGATATAATAGCTTACAAAGGATTTAATGGAAGGAATGAAGGAAGTAAAACGGCGAGCTCAAGCGAGCTCGTCTCAAAACTCAGCTACCGATGGTGCTCAAGAAGACGACGGCGATGAGGTCGAGAGCTTTTCATGAAGCACGTGATTGTTGTAGACGCGTTGCAGCAACGTCAGAGGCGGAACAGCTCGTCGGAACAACACGCGACTGCTAGACGGCAATGGATTGAGGGTGGGGTGGTGCTGAACGGAGATGAGGCTGGGGAGTTGGGTCGACGGAAAGGTGCGGCTGTAGTCAGATGTGCGTGAGGGTGAGGGGTTGGGTGGACGCCAGCGGGACACGTGGCAGAATCTGGGACGTCGGCTGGGTTTGGTAGTTGGGATCTAATGGTTGAGATGGGGCACTGAATAGAGGGCTAGGATGCAGATCTCTTTGGACGGCTGAGATCGATTTTAAAAAAGAAGGGCTGAAATTTTGTTTAGTTTGTTTGGCTGCTTTGGGATTATGAAAAGTGATGGGAGTAAAATGTTTTATTTATACCAAGAGCCTTTTCCATTTAAAATCATTATAAAAATCCTAAGAAAAAGTGGGTTTCAAGTATTCCCAAAATATATAATTGCCCAATTATTTTATTTGTCATCTTAAAATCAATTAAATGCAATAAAATTTCATTTATCTTTTCTAAGGAATTAGAGCTTTAAACAAAATAAATAGTTTCAAGATTAAATAGATTTTCAATAAAACACTCCATTATTATAATAAAACTAGGGTGTTACAAGGCCGTACCAACAATGTCACCAAGACTTAGGCGCCTAATCTTAGTCCATATACGGTAGACATTTTAGGTTATTAACTTGGAACAAGATCCATCTGTATGTCTCACATACTTGTCCAAGTGTACATCCAAATAACCATGGAAATATCACTATTAATTTAATTAATGTGATAAAGCTGAACACGTTTGTATATTAAATGCGCAATTAATGAAAATAATAACCTTTATTAATAACTGAAATATAACATTAAGTATCTAACATTAAATGTTTCTTCTTTAATTAAAAACTTCTAGGCCTTTAAGACACAATCCCTAACAACATTTGCATCAATAGATGATGTTATAAAGGAAAAATGAGCAGAATCATGATATATCATATCAATAACATCGATTATCATAAAACCATTCAACATATATCCAGAACCATAAAGTACATTGTTCAATGAAATAGTTAATGAACTACCAGACATATTAAAAGTATAACCAAGTTTTAGAAGGATAGAGACAAAAAGAAAATTTTGTCGTATATCCAGTGCATATAACACATCATGCAAAAGTAGGGTTCGCCCATTTCGCATGTTCAATTGGCAAGAACTAATTCCTTTAACAGGTACTCGTGCATTGTTTCCAACATAGAGTCATCTTGCTCCTGATGGAATTCGACGAAATTTCACATATACCGCCTCACATTCTTTAGCTACGTGGTCCGTGGCTCTAACGATTGTGTCCACAAAGGATGAGAGTCAGCTGAGAAAATGGAGCTGGAAATACAACTTTTCGAAATCAAAGAAAAATTCTTAAATTTATTGAAAGTTTGTACCTTCTTAGGTTCAGTACACTCAAGAGCATAGTGACCCTTCTTTTGGAAATTATAGCCTTTAATATTGGCTATGTTTCTTTTAGGATGATAATTGGGACGTTTTCTCTTATTATTATCATTCCTATTTTGCTACCATCATTCTGACTAAAATCTCACTGATTTTTATGTTTGTAACCTTTGTTCCCACAAGAACTAACTTCAACCATATACACGTCAACATGGTCAGACCTATTTGCCTCCATGCGATCCTCTTCTAATTCAAGATGACGTGCAACATCTGCAAGAGTTTTAATTCCCTCATTTTGGGTAATATGCACCTTCATGTGCTCCAAACTATGTGGAAGAGATCTGATGGCAGCTTGAAGTTGCTGCTCATCAGTTAAGACATGGCCAACATCATTTAGCTCACTAACCTTGTTAGACATTTCTTTCATGTGTTATCACATATTATGATTAGGTCGTTTCTTATAAGTGTTAAATTTACTAGTAAGTTATCTCACTTTGGTTACAAAAGTTTCACCAAATTTCATTTTAAGCGCACCCCACATGTCCTTAGCAAGGTTATAGGAACGAAACTCACGCATGACATCATTGTCCATGCTGCTCAACAAATTAATGTGAGCTAGTGAGTCTATCCTTTTCCAAGCATCAAAAGTCTCATGGTCCTTTCTATGTTGAGTTGAGATCCCTTCCTTAGGCTCACTTAATACATGGTTCAATACTTCAAGAGCCCCTTGCTCTTCTAGAACATATTGTATTTTCATTGACCATATGTCATTATTATTTCCATTCAACTTTTCTCCTTTGTTGAATTCAACAATTATGTTCTTAAAAGCAGATGTCATTTTACTGAGTCTCTCTAACACATTTTGTAAACACAATAGATCAATTCATATGCATAACACACTAACCCTATTATTCTACCATTTTCAAATAAATTCATTCGTAATTATTTTACATAACATCAATTCAAAATATCACTAAGTTTCAAAATCATCGTCGATGTTAGGCAAAAATTTTATTCATAAATTTATCACATTGTAAAATAGCTAGAAAGAAACTTTTATTATTAAAATTAATGAATAATGAAAATGAGACATACTCATATTTCAATTCCCACAAAAAAAAAATTAGCACATATTTTCAATGAATTTCTATAATAACTAAATATTTGCAAAATATATGAATTTCTTGAACACATTTAAATAGTATGGAATGGTTCATTTACCAATAAGACATTCTTGATTATATGCTCCAAAAACAATTCATGACTCATTTTAAAAAAAATGTCATGCATCTTTTCTATCAAAATGTTTGAAACTCCTTTTTTTTTACTTAATTATTCCCAAAAAGTTTATGTAACAAATAAAAAAAATAATATATCAAAGAATAATTATGAAAAAGAAAAAAAATTGTAGACAAAGAATGATAGAAATTAGTGGTGCATAAATAAATATCAAGAAACAATTTAACAAGATAATCAATTGAGCTCCATTTACATCATAGTCAGTGTAATCGACAATATGTATTCAAATCCCATTCTATCCCTTTTTTTTATTAATTTTGTTTTAATCAACCCAGAAAATGCACATAAAATCTAATTTTCAAATGTTGTTATCAAATTCTCATTCAAATTAAACTTATAATATATCAATAGAAAACTCTAGATATGTACTACATGTTCCACCAATAATCACAAATAAAATTCTCATATACATAGTGATATTTGAAGTGAATAAAATCTAGTTCAAATATAATTAATAAATAGTAATTTTTGAAATACTCATAAAAAGATCATAACATTTTGTAGGAACATTCTTAAACACATTCCTCAATAGATATGCAAAATTTTATTTCGTTTTGATACATATACGAAAGGTTTGAAGGATTCTAAGCATTCACATTGCAACTTTTTAAAATCGATAAAAAATGCTAGAAACCTTCTTGCAGGCTCTAATACCAATGTTGGGTTTTTACTAATAAAAATAGATAAACAAATTACCTCTCATGTGCAGTGAAATTCACACCAAAAACCCAAGTTGAATAGTAGAACGATCAATAGAGAATAATCACGAAGACTATACTCTATGTTCACAACCTAAATCCTTTTTCTTTTCCCAAATGCCAAATAGAGGACTCACTTAGGGTGTATGAGAAATACTCTTCTCAATTGTTATTGTTGTGTTCTTCTCAAAACACATGTCTGTATATAGGCATGAGAATTGAGTTACATTTAACCTTAAATTACATTTGATTTATTTTCTAACAAATAAACAAATAAATGACTAACCAGAATAGTAACTTAAGTTAATAGGAACTTAATTATTAATTAATTAAATAAAATAGATTTAATTAATTATATTAAGCAAAATAACTTATATTACTTACATTATTATTATTATTATTATTATTATTATTATTATTATTATTATTATTATTATTATTATTTTAGTTAAACGAGTATAATTTTTATTTGTTTATTATATTTCAAGATTTTACACGTCCATAGATTTTACTGACGCACTCTTTTTGTTGGCGGAAAACTTACCAGTTTAGTCTATTTTAGAAAAATATTATAAGTGTGGTCATTTTTATAAAAATTGAATTAATGAGTATCGTCATGTATTTTCTTCTAATATTGTATTGATAATACATAATATTGTATTAACGAATATTTATAATATAATATTAAAACATATTATTGACCATCGATTCAAATACTATTAAAATTTTGACTATTTTCTTAATAATGTTGTGAGAAAAATTTATCCAATACCATTTTTGTATTTTTTTTTTAGTTCTAATGATGCACACTTATCTTTTTTTTTTAGTTCTACTAATGCACACATCCCATCATTTATGTTAATTTTCTGTTAAATGGTTTAATTTTTTTAATAAATTATAATTCAAACAATAAAATTTCCTAATTTTTTATAACCACTAACAATAATTAAAATATAATCTATTAATATAATTTAAGTTAATCAACAAAAAGAACAAAAAAAAAGAGTATTAAGAGGTGTTTGAATCACCGGGAATCATTCCTCCCATAATCACGTTTTTCAAAAATCACTTTTCTCCTTCTTCCCCTAACTATTTTTTATTTCCTGTCCAACAACTTTTCATACATCATATTATTATTTTTCACTTACGTCATATTCATTAGTTCATTTTTCCCGTAATCATTACCTTTATTTCAAATACAAATAATCATCCTCCCCATAATCATTACCTTCACCCCAAACACACATAATCATTACTTCATAATCATTCTCCTCCTCATTACCATTCTCCCCTTAATCATTACTATTCCCCTTGCCCCAAACACAATTAATGATGATGAAAATAAGGTCCATGTAACATTAACCTTTTTTTTTTTTTTGAGGAAAAGGTAACATTATGACCTTAGTAAAAGTTTATGAATTAGAATCCATTAAATTTTTAAATAAATGTGGTTCCATAATGTGACCAATTTGTTTTTTTTTTTTTGTAAAAAAATCACATTCTTTAACGTTTTATAAGTGTCACCAATAAGAACCAACTTCATGTTTGACAAGCTTTAAACTTCTATTTTAATGACATTTACAAACTATAAACACATGTAATTTACTTGACGTTTTTGTTAATAATTGACGTCCACAACACGTCAACCAAACTCTTGCTTGACGTTTATAAAACGTCAATTAAATCATTACTTAAAACTTATAGAGTATCAACGACTTATAGTCTTGACACTCAACTATAACATCAAATGACGTTTTGTCGAACGTCAACTATAATGACTTTAGTTGACAGTCGATTCGTTGACGCTTTTGAAAGTGTCAACTTGACTATAGAGTTGACATTCTATGTGCGTCAACTTTCTTAATTTTTGTAGTAGTGTATAATAATAGGACTGCTAGTGAAGCACTCTAAATGTAATGTCTTCTTAAAACAGAACTATTTTCTTATCTATAAAGTCAAGTTTTTAGCTTTTTAGCTTTTAGTGTTTTTCTTTTTTCTTTTCTGTTTATTTTCCATCCAAATAAATTACGATATAAACAAATCGTTCAAGAAAAAACTTCTCATTCAAAATTTATGAAATTCAACTCTATTTTAGGTTAAATTTGCAACGTAAACAAGTTACAACTGTTATTATTTGTATTCATATTATGATCTGTACCCAAATACAAGCAAAAATAAAAGAAAATTATCTATAAAAGTATCTATACCCAAATACTGTTTCTTATTTGATACTTTATATAGTCTCTTACACTAAATGAAAATGTCAAATATAGAAAAACTTATTTGAAATTTTGAAGAAAAAAGAATCAATGGAAAGTTTTCCTTATCTCTAGACTAAACTAAATTCGAATAAAAAATAATAAAACATTAATAAAATAATTATGCAAGCTTATCGCCTCATGATTGGAGGGACAAAGTACACAAAATTTTCTCTACAAGCAATTCACTCTATTCACAATCTTGTAATCATTCTCTTACTCTTTTTGCTCTTTTTTCCACCACACTTCACAATGAAATAAGCCACCTATTTATAGTTCTATTACAACTTGGTTTCTAAGTTCTTTTCAAAAACGTTTCTTACTAATTTCTCAATTAAGGATCCACTAATTTCTTAATTAGCTCCTAAATTTACTACCCATTAATAATTGTCTGCCCACTAATTCTTCAATTAACAATTATAAGTCTTTTTGTCTTGCACATTCATTTTCTTCTTGAACACTCACTTCGCACCAATCAGCTAACATGCATTCGAAAATTTTGTCAGCTTCCATGTATCATTTCACTTAATCGCATTAATCTCCTCATTCATGGAGGCTCACCAGTTCTCATCTCCCACTTCTTCTTTAAAGCTTATAATTTCTGCATCTGCCGAAAGACATACAAGATGTACCTCATTGGTTGCATCATATAAGTCTTGCAACTCTGCATTATGGGTTCTTCTGATTCCTCTTCATATCAGTTGTTTCATGATCTCTTGGCATACTCTTCGATGCAATGACTGTTATTTCTCCAACCTCGATGCTGACTTCCATCGAATTGTTCCAATCCTATTCGCTTTCTTCATTAATTCGCACATCGTGATTCACCATCACCTTCTTGCTTATTGAATCAATTAGGTTGTACCCTTTTGTTTTTTCATCATAGCCAACAACACATATACTTCTTACTCTTGTCTTCAAGCTTCATTTTTCACGAATCAGGTATGTGTACATAAGTCACACTACCAAACACTCTAAGATGCGAAACTGTCGACTTTCGTCCACTCCATGCTTTTTGCGGTGTTTTATCCTCTAGCTTGACATGTGGACATCGATTTTGCACATAGACTGCGTACTGCGCTGCTTTTGCCCAAAATTCTTTAGGCATATTTTTGCTCTTAAACATTACTCAAACCATATCAAGAATGGTTCTGTTTTTCCTCTTAGCCACACCATTTTGTTGAGGAGTGTATGGTGCAGTTAGAAATCGCTTTATGCATTGCTCCTCGCAATACTTTATAAAAGCCGTCGAAGTATATTCGCTACCTCTATCAGATTGCACAAGTTTGATCCATCTACCAGTTTCTATTTCCACCCTGACATTGAATCTTTTGAATGCCTCGAATGCCTTTGATTTTTCTTTCAAAAAAATGCACCCAAGTTCTCTATGAGAAATCATCAATAAAAGAAATGAAGTACATTTTTACCGCTAAAAGATTTTGTGGTAATTGGTCTGCATATATCCGTATGAATCATCTCGAGCGATTTCTTCGCCCGATATTCCGCATTCTTCTGAAATGACATTCTCGCATGCTTGTGGAGCATGGATTCTTCACAAAAATTTCCTTCATAGTCCATGTCAGGTAACACGTGCACCATATCCTTCTTCGCTAACTCTTTTAGAACACCATGATGTGCGTGTCCAAAACGAAGATTCCACAACAATGCCTTATCTTCTACATCGATTCACAAACGCTTTTATCATACGATTGCTCAAATTTAGTCATTACATCCAATTTCTTCCCATCTCGACTTGAGCGACCAAACGCTCTTTCTTGTCCTTTAAATGCTACAACCAGTCTTTCACAAATACAAAATAATCCTTCTCTATGAGTTGCTCCAAACTCAAAATATTTGTTTTGAAATCTGGTGCATAATATACATCCTGGATTGACTTTATTAAGCCATCCTTGTGCATAAAAGAAATCGTACATTTTTCTTTGACCTTTACTTTTGATGCATCGCTAAAAGATACATGTCCATCTTCAATTTTTTGCATCTCTTTGAATAGATGCTTGTGACCTCACATATGGTTGCTTGCCCTGTGTCGAGATACCACACAGTATTATTTTTGTCGCTCCCTTCTTTATGCGCCATCAAGATAAGACCTTTGTTTGTTTATGTTAATTTTAGTAAAATAGTATTTTTATCTTTTAAAATTATTTATTCTTTTAGGATTAGATTAAATATTATTTTATATAATTTCCTTTTATAACTATGTAGAATCTTTTCCTTTTATAATTATGTCATCTTTTGTACTCTATTTAAACCTGTGGTTGGGTTAATTATTAAATTAAGAATTTAGAGAATTTGAATTTTCATCTTTCAACAAGTTATCAGAGCCTCAACTTTTTCCTTTCGATCCGAGTAAACCTTTTCTCTTCCCTTCCTAAACTTCCTCCTTCACTTTCTTATCCCTTACCTTCTTCCTCTTTTTCTAAAAACTTTTTTCTACTCCATCATCTTCTTTCTCTTTTAGAAAAAAAAAACTTCATCATCTTCTTCCTCTTTTAGAAAAAAAAAACAGTTTGTCATCAAACCTCTATTTCCTTTTTCTCGCCTCAAAACCTAGAAAATATAAATCATCATATTTATTCTTCCTCACTCATTTTTCTGATTCATTAAAAAAAATCAGCCAAATTTTCTCTCTTCAAAGGTATCAATGAACAACCTGCAACCGAAAAAATTATCCATATTTTCAAATTGATCCTGTCAGTATTCCCAAATTGGTCCTGTCCAACATTCCCAAATTGGTCATGTCCAGCATTCCCGATTGGTCCTGGCAGCATTCCTGATTGGTCATGACAATCAACATTCCCTATTGGTCCTGACAATCAACATTCCCAATTGGTCCTGATGATAACTCTCAATAATTGAGAGTTAAGGGCTAAGTTTAATAGTTGTTCGCTAGAACTTTCGCTACTTCATAGCAAGAATTTGCTAAGTCTGTTCGCTTAGCTTAATTATTTGAGCGAATTACAAAATCCTATAGTTTTCTTTTTAGGATAACATTTTAGAGGTTTGATTTAGCAAAAGTAGATGAATGTGTAAATCTTTAAGTTCCATCTCTATAAACCTGATATTTTGTTTTTGCTCTAGCATACCAAAGGAGTGAAATGCAGAAGTGCTAAAGCTTTTTGGAGCTAAGTGTAGTTGCTAAACATTTGGCTTTAGCGAACACAAATCCAGCGAGAAAAGTTTTACGGAGCTAAGTGCAGTTGCTAAAAGTTTCGCTTAAGCGAACTGAAATCCAGCGAGATGGGTTCTCGAAAAAATAGCTAAAGTGGAAGACGTGTAAAAAATATAAGAAAAGCCTTTCAATCTCAACCGTTACACGTGAGATCATGGAGCAAAGGACATGCGCATGAGATCATGGAGTAGAGCCTTGTCTGAAGCAATATAAATAGCAACCTTTTGTCATTGTGAAAGGCATCATCAATTTTGTTGGAGAGATCATCGTCAAGTTTTCTTCAGACCAAAATCATTGTCATTTTTATAGTTAGCTTAGTCATTTTAGTTGTTTTCCATTTCCACTTATTTAGCTAGTTGGCTCTAGCGAAGTAGTTAGCCAACGTTGCAGAGTTGAGCTGAAGCTGGATTCAGAGACACTATTTGAGTGATTTCGATCAGGCTTTTTCTTAACTTTGTTTCTCTTACTTTCATTTTAGTATTTTCGCTTTAGCTTTGTTTTGTAAGCATACATTGTTACTTATTTAATTGAAGATGAACTTTTCTTTTTTACTTTGCATTGCATCTATTTATCATCATGTGTAGCTAAGTTTTTAGTCGGAAGGAAATAGGCTAAGTATGAGTATTTCTCTTAAGCAAAGTGGTAGCAAGATGTCAACTACTTATGCATGTTGTGTTGACATACATTTGTCTAGCTAACTATTTGTATCAACTTTATTTCGCTTTCGAGAGAAAATGAATAGAGCAACCTTGCATGTCATGTTATTAGGTTTTGCTAAGTTTACTTGCATTTGAAAAGAACACTTAGAGATAAGGTTCGCCTAGAGCTGATCGCTTGGTTTATTTGTTGTTTGAGTTCGAGAGAACCAAACTAGAAGCTCGAGAGAGCCAACTTAGAGAGCTTGAAAGAGCCAAAGAGAAGCCATCAGTTGTTCTCTTCTTAGCCTAATGCCATTTCGCTTTAGCGAAATTCTCCGAAAAGTCTTAACCTCCTTCTGATGTTTTTAATTTGATTAAAGTTAGTTTATCATTCGTTGCATCTTAAGCATTTTGTCAATTGAGATTCGCATTTTGTTCGCTTTAGCGAACTGATTTTCCAAACTTATTTCAGCAACTTAGTTTTAGTTTCATCACAACAATATTCCCTTTGTTACCATAACTCTCTAATTTTCGCTTAAGCATGTTGTTAATCACTAATCCATGTGGAGATGACTTTTACTTACATTAAAACTTGCTATAACAAGACTGTGTATACTTGCACATCTTTGGGAAATCACACACATTTCGTTTAATCTGAGTAGAGATTTAGCTTTAGCGAAATCCAAGCTACCACGTCATCATTCGCATCTTCTTATTATTTTAATTATTGTGTGTTCACGATTTTGCAAACACTTGACAATCAATATTGTCAATTGGCCCTCGCTTCAACATCAGAATCATCATCAATTGGCGCATTATCATCACAATTGGTGCATCATCGTCCAAAGACCAACTCTCTGATTAATTTAACTCCAAGCTTAGCTTGTATTCCATATACAATCCAGCTTGAGGGGGATTGTTTGTTTATGTTAATTTTACTAAAATATTATTTTTATCTTTTAAAATTATTTATTCTTTTAGGATTAGATTAAATATTATTTTATATATTTTCCTTTTATAACTAGGTAGAATTTTTTTCCTTTTATAATTAGGTAATCTTTTGTACTCTATTTAAACCCATGGTTAGGTTAATTATTAAATGAAGAATTTAGAGAATTTGAATTTTATCTTTCAACAACCTTCATTCGCATCGCCTTTTAATGCCAAGTTGGTCGTTTCTTCAGCCCTTTTCTTCGCTCTACAATCTCTCGCAAAATGTTGTTCTTTACCGCAATTGTAGCATTTGTCGGAATAGCAATCACTTGCATAGTAACCATACTTGTGACACTTATAGCATTCAATATTGACCTGATTCGATCTATTGCCTTTTCCTCGACCGCGTCCTCTTCCGTGCCAATTCGCTTGACTCGTATGTCCCTTCTCCGCGCATCCTAACTATCGCTTTGACTACTACAACCATATTCACGACCTCCACGACTGCGACCTCTACCCTGAAAGTTTTTAGAATAGAGTACCGTTACATGTTCAAATGATGCCTTGAGTTGAAGCACTTGCTCTAGTGTTTCCTCTTTCTTCTTGTTCTTACGCTGCACGTGTGCCTCAAGATAACCAGCAAGCTCGTCAACATTAAGCGTTGCAAGATCCTTTGACTCTTCTATTGTGCATACAATATTTTTGAAATTATATGTCAATGATCTCAAAATATTTTCCATAACTCATGCATCCATTAGCTTTTCATTGCGATCGAGTTGATTCACCACCGTCTGCGCACTCGTGATGTAGTCAGATACACTCTCTGACTCCTTCAGCTTTTTGCTCTCTAACTCACAGCGAAGAGTTTGAAAATGCACTTGCTTGACTCAGTCGGCTCCTTTGAACACTTTCTCTGAAGTGTCCCACGCTTCTTTTGAAGTTGTTGAACTCTCAATCTTCTCAAAGCCCGATTCGTCAACTGCACGGAACAACATGCACAATGTTGTTTTATCCTTCGAACTCGCCTCTTTCAATGCTTTGGTTTGAATCGCCGTATAATCCGTGGTATCTTCTAGTTCTACAAAACCTTTTTCAACCACTTCTCATGCATCATAAGATCTTAGAAGAGCTTTCATCTGGATGCTCCAATTCTCCTTCGTTAATCGTGCCTAATTCTCTGTGAAGGTGTTACATGTGAAAATGACTAGTGACTTTGTTTTGTGTTCTAAACGTGAATACATATGCTAATATGTAAGGCTAAGTTTGATATATGTAGATCATGCCTAGTTCTATGCGAAGATGTTATATGCAAAAATGACTAGTGACTTTGAGTATATGTGTTTTGAATGATTATGCAGAGTATGTGTGGTTGATGATTGTAGTATTCGTCCATGTGGCATGTGTACTCCCTCTCTGCTTGTTGTTTGGAATTCTATTGACTCCGATAGCAACTGCCCTAAAAAAGTGACTGATGTGCAAGCTGAAAAAGGTGGGTTCGTAAGTCCTGAGTGATGGAAAAAAATTCGTGAGAATGATAGGAAGATAATCATGGATCACAAATGTTTCATTTTTTTATAGACTTATAGAAAAAAAAAATGGATAGGCAATAGGAAATCGTGAGACAAATTGAGTTTTTTTTTTTTAATATTAAGATAATTTGTCGATTTGGCCAAAATTGAATCCGAAAGAAATTAGGAGATAAGGAAATATTCTCTCCTTCATTTTAGGTGGCTTGATTTGACTTGGATGAATTTATTATTTAATTTAATTATCTCATTATTAAATCTATTAAAAACTAAATCTAACTTGGGGTATTATGAGAATGATTTAATTATCTATCTATTATTGGACACTGATTTAATGTTTAAACGATAGGAGACATTTTATTAATTATTTTATTTAATGTGAACATTTGTTATTATTTCCCTTATTTGTTTTTAGAAAACACGCTCCCTCACTGCTTGTCGGCTTCGTGTTGATATGTGTGTATGGCCGTCAGTGGAAAAACTCAGAGGAAGGAGCGAATTTTCATATAACTGAAAAGGAGAGGAAGAAAAAGGTACAATGGATTAAGCAATGAGTATTTAGGGTTTTGTTTCCAATGGTTTATAACCCTTTATAAGCACGTTTTGACCAAAGGATATTGTGTGGGTGTTTGATTTTTGATTAATTCGGGAACGAACAAAAACTATTTTGTAAAAAAAAAAAATCTTATGTACCTTGAGATGTGATACTTTATTTAACTTTTAAATTCAACTTTCAATTCCATGGATTAAGGGGTTGATTATTTTAAATGATGTCAAGAAAAATCCTAATTAATAAATAGAAAATATGATAAATTGAAAATAGAAAATATGAAGAGGAATTATTTTTTTCTAATGGAAACATTACATAAGAAATGTTTGTTTAGAGAACCCGTAAAACTTCCACTTTTAGAGGTCATGATTATGTGGTTAGGTTGGTAAAAACTAATGACATGCAATACTTCAATTGTTTTAGGATGAAAAAAATATACATTTATAAGATTTATGTGAAGAATTTAAAAGTACAATCAATCAAAAAGTTTCTAGGTTTTTGACGATTTAAAAACAAGTGACCATATTTTTTCTCATTATATCATACAACGGGAAGAATCTATTAGTTATTGAAAGGTTTCAACATGTCGTCAAACTATCTCACATTATTTTAATCCATGTTTTGAAAATAGTATGTAAGCTTGGAGAAAATTCCACAAGTTTGATATTGTTCCTCCACAAATCAAACTAAAATCCAAATAATATCAATTTTTAAGGTTAATTTCTAACTTGCTTTTATCTTAGGAATGAATTAATTTAAAGAAATTTCAATGATAATGATCTTATAATTCACATAACTTTTGCTAGAATACGATTGTATTGGTCAATCGATTAAACTTATATTTCTACATCCATTCCAATACACAAGAAAAATTCCATATCGTTGTAAAATAAACTCCACATAAAATATAATGTCAAATTTTATATGGTGGTAGAAAAATAGGTCTCACCTAGAACATAATGTGTGTTTGTTCTCTTGTCATGCGATTTACGTTTGTCATGTCTGATTGGGAAGGAACAACTATTGACTCATCTATATATATTTTTTAATGTGTTAGAGATCCTACGAATAAATTTTCAATTCCCATTTGAGGTATATATCTTGTGCTTTCTTAAAATTGTTTTATATTCTATTTTAGTTTTAAAATATGCATGGATTTGTATAATCTTATCGTGAGGTAAGATATCATTTGCGTGATTTCAGAAATAAAAGGACATCGACCACAAGGTAGGGAAGAACAATTCAAGTATCATTACTCATCACTCTACAACGTGATTGAGAGATGCTTTGGGGTTTTAAATACGCGATTTTCTATTTTGAAGCAAATGCCTCGGTATCCTAAATGCATACAAAATTATATACCCATATAATTTGTGTAGTTCATAATTTTATTAAACTAGACGATAGCCATGATGAGCTTTTTACTGAATATACTCTAGAATTCATGATTTTCAAAAAGGGAATATGGAAGATGAAAATGAAAATGACGTTTCACAAAGTAAATGTGAGCCAAAATTTGATTGATTTTTGGCAAAATATTAGAAAGAAGAGTGTCTGATATCGAAAAGGTTCAAGGCATAAGAAATATTCAAGGAATCATAAAAGTTCAAGTAATTAGAAAGGTTCACATAATTGGAAAGCTAAAAAGAAGTAGAGTGGTCCAAGCACTGTAAAAGAAGCAAGAGACTTTGGTTTCAAAGCATCTCAGTTAGAAGTACTTTAAACTTGGTGCATTGACTCTCGTTAAATTTCTTTCGTATTCTCTTATGGAGAGTGGGGCAAAAGGTGTGAGTAATATAAGTTTTGAAGAGAGTATTTATGTGAATGGGGACGGGGAGAGAATTCTGTGATTGTAACAAATTTTCCCATAGTGGATGTTCTTTTTTTCCGTAGTTTTTTCTCTAGTTTTGGATTTTTTCCACGTAAATTCTTGTGTTTTCAACTATTGTTTTTCCTTTTTAATTTCATAGTTATTTTCTTCTTATTCCTGTGGTAACTAAGGAAGTTTTTCCTAACTAGATTTATTATTAGAGATTTAAGTTCATAGTTTTAGTGTTGTTCATTATTAGTGAATTTGCTAGGATTAAAGCAAAAGATGTCAACCTTTATGAGTTCGGTGAAGATTGATTTGGAGAAATTTGATGCAAGGATGATCGTTGGCTCGTGACAAGTACAAGATTAAGATGTTTTGATATAATATCAATTACGCAAGGATATGAAGAGAAGACCAAGATGTGGTTCTTCAAATATAAAAAGATTAAGTGGTGATGATGATCTAGTAGAGTCAAGTGGATGTTCCACTAGAGATTCTTAAAAGTCAAGTAATAGCAAGAAAAAATACTTTGTCAAGAAGAAAGGTTGCTGGGAATGTGAAGAAATTTGATGAAAGGATGTCCATTTTTCCATGTTAGAGGATGTGACTTCAGCGATTCTACAAGTTTGTACACGGGCATTGACTTGACGATTATGCAATGTGTATTGTGGAAGTTATGCCGGTGGCTGAAGAACTTCTCAGTAAGCTAAGTAGGTGGAAGTTGCACCATCAATTAGGGTGTATCGACATGTGATGAAGAAGAAAAATCTTCGAATGTGAGATTTTCAAGTGGTCTGTTTTTATGGAGTAGATATGATTCCCAGAGTTGAGAATTATGATTGTCAGAGAATACAATATTGTAGTAGAAGATGTGGATTCTTCAAATATCTTGAAAAGGTAGAATTTTATGGGACGTTTTTGGCAAAATACTATGGAAAAGATTATCCTAAATCGGAAAGGTTCAAGGAACAAAAAAGTTCAAGGAATCAAAAAGTTAAAAGAAAGTGGTGTGCTTCAAGCACTACAAAAGAAGCAAGTGGCTTTGATTTTAAAGCATTCTAGCCATAAGCACTTGGTGTATTGATTCTAGTTGAAGTTTGGTTGGAGAGAAAATTCTATGTGATTGTAACAATTTTTCACATAGTATAAGTTTTTCTGTCTGTGGTTTTTTCTCCGATTTTGGAGATTTTCCACGTAAATTAGTGTGTTTTCTATTGTTGTTTTCCTTTTCATTTCTTAGTTACTTTATGCTTATTCCTATGTAATTAAGGAAGATTTTGCTAACAAAATCAATTGAAGCATATAACTCAAGTGAGAGATTAAATTATTGATAATCAACTTTGCATGGCATCTCCAACACAACGCTTTTAAGGTTAACTTTGCTCTTTCACTTGTATGAACATATTATTGAACGTTGGGAACATTTTTTTTTATTATTGTTTTTGTTTGATGAACTTTGGTGACAATTCAATCAACATTATGATTTGTTTTAGGTAATTTTAATTTTTTTTTTCTTACAATTAAAGTTAGGAATAAAATTATAATTATGTATATTATAACAAAAAAAGGAATATTTTTTATTTTTAAAATTAGAAAAAAATAGAAAAATATTTTAACCAAAATAACTATCCAGCATATTTTTGGTTTTTTGTTTTTAAAAAATTGAAAATGAAAAGTAATTATCAAACATAGTTTTTTGCTCTCGTTTTGAAAAATAGAAAACAAATGGAGCATGTGTGATTTTTGTGTTTCTAAAATAAAAAATAAAAAAACCAAATGATTATCAAATAGAGTCTTAATGATGGATTCTCAACAATTTTTACTATTGTTCAAGATATGATATCATGTGCATCAATATCATCTTTATGGTTTGTTTTTTGGGTGATGTACACGTGCATCCCTATTGCTGTAGGTTCGTCTTGGTATTCGATTCTGGTCTTATGTAAGAGAAGGGTAATTTCCTATCAAACTTAACAAACAATTTCTATCAAAACTTAGTAGCTTGAATTTGTATACATTCTCTTTGTACCCCACTTCTTCTGGGGGATACAATAACATTTGAATCATCATTAACAACTTTAGGCCATTATAGACACGATAAAGCAAGGGAAGCCAAAAAAAAAAAAAAAAAAACATAAAATCGAAACAAATCAAAATTTTTGTATCGATTGTTGGTGCTGACCGTTGTAACAGTGATCTTTCCATCACCACATTTAACTTTGATTTCACTTCAAATAAACATTAAATATGGTGAAGAAGTTTTTCCAATATATTAATTTGCAAGTTTAATAATTAAAACTTTACGCTCATATTAATTATGTCCCACATAATTAATATGTGAATTTGAACTTTTCAAAATCACTCTCTAATAAAACAGTATATCAGCAAGTGTGAGCTAGCTCGGGAACCGGTGGACCTATAGGTTGAAAGCTACAATGACCCGAGATCTGATCCCTATTCGTTAACATCAGGCTTATTCCATTAAAGGCTTGTGCTGCACTCTTTCACATTATACGACAAGTTAACGTCCACGGATATAAATGGTCATATGTCATATGATTCTTCACGAGCTTGTTCGTAATTCACAGTTGGGACAAGAAATCCATTCTACCCTTGTGACTACATGTTTCTCCATAAGCGCTATTGATTCCTGATAGGCCTCAAATATAGCATTATCTAGGCTAATTTCTTAACATATTCTAAAGGTATTTGTGCATTAATTGAATAAACTTTAGAGTTAGAATAATATTAAGATTGGAAATTCATATAAATATGATGCATGCATGATTTATGAGCCGAGATATAAAAGGCTAAGGAAATTAGCGCATTTTAGAGTAAAATGTGAATGTTGAATGCTTTTTGTACTCAAACGACAAAGAGTCCATGCACGGCTAATGTATTGTTATATCTTCAAGAATTGGAAATGGGTTAGCATCGCATTCAAAGGAGAAGGGGGTTGTTAAAATACGCGTCAGGACGCTTTGGAGGTTGTAAACCCACATGATCTTCTAAATGCTAAGCATGCGGATCTGGTAACACTAATGCAGAAAAAACATATTAGATCAGATGTCAAGCTAATGCCAACTATCATATTGAAGAATAGACAAACTGCAATAATCATGGGATTCATACCTTAATCAGTAAAGATGTGATTGACAAAATCAGAGGAAATCTGTCGCAAGAATCAAGAGATATGCAATAAAAGGAAATAAAATTCCAAATCAAATCTTTGCCTTCCAAGTCGATTTCTTAGTCCCCAAGTATTTCAAGCCTATAAAAAGGAGAAGAAACAAGAGTGAAAGTGTGCCTGTTTTCGTAGTTCTTCTCCCACACTTGGGATGAAGGTTTCGAAGCGAAGTTCGCGTTCCTATTGACACAGAGTCTTATTCTTCAAGCAGTCGCCACCATTTACCGCTTTCTAGTTTATCTTTTCTTATTTCTTTTGTGCTTTATTTATTTTCAACATCATTTTTCATCTTCAAACTGTTCTTGCATTTGAATTAATTCAATTTCTTTTGCAATAACTTTCGTTGTATACTTCTTTATTCTCTCATTTACTTTCATGTCTAGCTAAGCATTTTATGCAAAGATTAAGGGTGCGGGTTGTAGAAATCATGTGCTAGGGTAAAAGGAGTTGTTAATTGAAGCATGTAAAATTAGGATCTTAATTAAGTAGCAAATGTAGACCAATCATCCACATGCACTAAGAGGTTGTAAATCAGAAGAGGAAATAACCTAAGGCTAGTTTACATGTTCAATAGGTTACTATTTTGATGGTTGTAGTACTTTAAATCAGAGTTTAGGAATAAACACATAACTATTGCATGCAAAACGCTGATTTTTCACTATAGTAAGTCGCAATAGAAGTTGGGCTAGGTGCTGAACGGAAGCGGAAGCGAACGATTGTTAGGCGAATTATGGCAATTACTACTCACCACATTTTATTCTAAGAATTGCTAGACTTGTCCCATAACCTTAACCTGAGCCTTAGTTAGTTCATTTTCATTTTATTTTACCTTCCCATTTAGATATTAAAAAAAAACCAAAAATCCCAACACCATTCATTTTACTTTTCTTGCACGACTCTTAGATTAATTAACTAATTGTAGACATCAATCCCTGTGAAGAACGATAAAATATAAATACTTATCACTTGCTGCATACTTGACTGTGTGTACTTGTGTATTAATGCGATTCAAAGTGTAGAACTTAGTTTCACTCTTAGAATTAATCATTTGCTTATTTACACTTCACCGAAACATCGCATCAAGTTTGCATAGGCACCCTCACTCACATGTCTCCACATGAACAACTAGGATTAGAATGTTTGCAACATTTGCAAAGCAGGCCAAGTGTACGTAAACGTTTTAGGTTATTAACTTGGAACTAGATCCACTTGAATGTCTCACATACTTGTCTAAGTGTACATCCAAATAACGATGGAAATATCGCTACGATAAAGCTGAACGATGTTTGTATATTAAATGCGCAATTAATGAAAATAATAACCTTTATTAATAACTGAAATATAACATTAGATATCTAACATTAAATGCTTGTTCTTTATTACAAACTTCTAGGCCTTTAAGGAACAATCTCTAACAACATTTGCATCAATAGATGATGTTATAAAGGAAAACTTAACAGAATCATGATATATCATATCAATGACATCTATTATCATAAAACCATTCAACATATATCCAGAATCATAAAGTACGTTGTTCAATGAAATAGTTAATGAACTACCAGATATATTAAAAGTATAACAAAGTTTTAGAAAGAAAGAGACAGGAAGAAAATTTTGCCGTACAAAGATGCATATATCAAACACATCATGCAAAAGTAAGGTTTGCCCATTTCACATGTTCAATTGGCAAGAACTAATTCCTTTAACAGGTACTCATGCATTGTTTCCAACATAGAGTCATCTTGCCCTTGATGGAATTCGACGAAATTCTACATACACCCCACGTTGTTTAGGTACGTGGTTTGTGGCTCTAGTGTCTGCAGTCCACAAAGGATGAGAGTCAGCTAAGAAAATGGAACTGGAAACATAACTTTCCGAAATCAAAGAACAAATCTTAAATTTATTGAAAGTTTGTACCTTCTTAGGTTCAGTACACTCAAGAGCATAGTGACCATTCTTTTGGAAATTATAACACTTAATAAGTTTCTTTTAGGACGATAATTGGGACGCTTTCCCTTACAATTAACATTCTTATTTTGCTTACTTCTCTTTGCTTACTACCATCATTCTCATTAAAATCTCTCTGATGTTTACGTTTGTAACCTTTGTTCCCACGGGAACTAACTTCAAGCATATACACCCCAACATGGTCAGACCTATTTGCCTCCATGCGATCCTCTTCTAATTCAAGATGACGTGCAACATCAGCAAGAGTTTTAATTCCCTCATTGTGGGTAATATGCACCTTCATGTGATCTCAACTATGTGCAAGAGATCTAATGGCGGCTTGAACTTGCTGTTCATCAGTTAGGACATGCCCAACATCATTCAGCTCACTAACCATGTTAGAAATTTCTCTCATGTGTTGTCGCATATTATGATTAGGTCGTTTCTTATAAGTGTCAAACTAACTAGTAAGTTATCTCACTTTGGCGACAAAAGTTTCACCAATTTTCAACTTAAACGCACCCCACATGTCCTCAGCAAGGTTATAGGAACAAACTCAAGCATGATATCATTTCCATGCTGCTCAACAAAGTAATGCGAGATAGTGAGTTTATCCTTTTCCAATCATCAAAAGTCTCACGGTCCTTTCTATGTTGAGCTGAGGTCCCTTCCTCAGGCTCACTTAATACATGGTTCAATACATCAAATGCCTCTTGTTTTTCTAGAACATATTGTATTTTCATTGACCATATGTCATAATTATTTCCATTCAACTTTTCTCCTTTGTTGAATTCAAGAATTATGTTCTTAAAAGCATATGTCATTTTATTGAGTCTCTCAAACACATTTTGTAAACACAATAGATCAATTCATATGCATAACACACCACCCCTATTATTTTACAATTTTTAAATAAATTCATTCATAATTATTTTACATAATATCAATTCGAAATATCACTAAGTTTCAAAATCATCATTGATGTTAAGAAAAACTTTTATTTATAAATTTATCTTATTGTAAAATAGCTAAATTAGCACATATTTTCAATGAATTTCTGTAATAAATAAATATTTGCAAAATATATGAATTTCTTGAACACATTTAAATAGTATGGAATGGTTCATTCACCACTAAGACATTCTTGATTATATGCTCCAAAAACAATTCATGACTCATTAAAAAAAATGTCATGCATCTTTTCTATCAAAATGTTTGAAACTCCTTTTTTTTTTACTTAATTATTCCCAATATTTTAGACAAAGAATTTATTCCCAATATATGAATTTTTTTTTTACTTAATTATTCCCAAATACAAAAAAATATATATCAAAGATTAATTATGAAAAAGAAAAAAAAATTGTAGACAAAGAATGCTAGAAATTAGTGGTTGATAAATAAATATCAAGAAACAATTTAACTAGATAATTAATTGTGCTTCATTTACATCATAGACAACCTAATTGTCAATAGGTATGTGTTCAAATCCCATTCTATCCCCTTTTATTATTATTATTTTGTTTTAATCAACCCAGAAAATGCACAACAAAATCTAAATTTCGAATGTTCATAATTTTGTCAAACTCTCATCCAAATTAATCTTATAATATATCAATAGAAAACTCTTGATATATACTACATTTTCCACCAATAATCACAAATAAAATTCTCATATACAGAGCGATATTTGAAGTTAATCAAATCTGGTTCAAATATAATTAATAAATAGTAATTTTTGAAATACTCATAAAAAGATCATAGAACTTTGGAACATTCTTAAACACATTCCTTAATAGATATGCAAAATTTTATATCGTTTAGATACGTATACGAAAACTTTGAAGGATTCTAAGCATTCACATTGCAACTTTTTAAAATCGATAAAAAAAATGCTAGAAACCTTCTTGTAGACTCTGATACCAATGTTTTGTTTTTACTAATAAAAATAGATAAACAAATTACATCTCATGTGCAGCGAAATCCGCACAAAAAATCCAAGATGAATAGTAGAACGATAATTAGAGAATAATCATGAGGACTATATTCTATGTTCACAGCCTAAATCCTCTTTCTGCCAATAGAGGACTCACTTAGAGTCTATGAGAAATATTGTTCTCAATTGTTATTGTTGTGTTCTTAAAACACATGTATGTATATAGGCATGAGAATTGAGTTACATTTAACCTTAAGTTACATTTTATTTATTTTGTAACAAATAGACAAATAAATAACTAACAAGAATAGTAACTTAAGTTAATAGTAACTTAATTATTAATTAAATAAATAAAATAGATTTAATTAATTATATTAAGCAAAACAACTTATATTACTTACATTATTATTAGTTTTTTTTAGTGAGAGTATAATTTTCATTTGGTTATTATTATATTAGAAGATTTTACACATGTCGAAGCAGTACACTCTTTTTGTTGTCGAGAAATTTACGAGTTTAGTCCATTTTAGAAAAACATTATAAATATGGTCATTTTTTAAAAAATTGTATTAATTAGTATCGTCATGTACTTTCTTCTAATATTATATTGATAATGCATAACATTGTATTAATGAATATTTATAATATAATATTAAAACATATTAATAACCATCGATTCAAATACTATTAAAATTTTGACTATTTTCTTAATAATTTTATGAGAAAAATTTATCCAATACCATTTTCGTATGTTTTTTTTTTTTTTTTTTTTTTTTTTTTTTGAGAAGATATGTTTTTTAGTTCTAATGATGCACACTTTTCTTTTTTTTTTTTAGTTCTACTGATGCACACATCCCATCATTTATGTTAATGGTTTATTTTTTTTTTAATAAATTATAATTCAAACAATAAAATTTCCTAATTTTTTTATAACCACTAACAATAATTAAAAGATAATTTATTAATATAATTTAGGGGTTTTTGTATGTATAGTAAAAAATAAAAAATAATTTCATGTATAGCACAATTTCCAAATTTATTCATTTGTGGCACAAAAGTGATTGAAGTCTATCAGTTGAACGAATAGAAGTCTAAAGTCTATCATATGAAGTGATAGAAGTCTATCAATTGAACTAATATACGTCTAAAGTCTATCAGTTGAACTGATAGAAATCTAAAATCCATCAGTTGAATTGGTAGAAGTCTAAATACGAATTTTGGGAAAAATGTATTATGAATGAAATTATTTTAAAAAATGGGCTACAATTGTAATGAAGGGCAAAAAATATGCTATGGAGGATAAATTCTCAAAGTATTATTATAAGGGGATATTGCATGTATATTAAAAAAAAAATTTCATGTATAGCACAATTCCCAAACTTATTCGTTTGTGGCACAAAAATGATTGAAGTCTATCAATTTGCATTGTTCAATCACTCAAAATCGATTGAAGTCTATCAGTTAAACTGATAGAAGTCTAAAGTCTATCGGTTAAACTTATAGAAGACTATTAATTGAAACGATAGAAGTCTATCAATTGAACTGATAGAAGTCTAAAGTCTATCAGTTGAACGGATAGAAGTCTGATAATGTTAGAATAGCAATTTTGGGCAAAATGTGTTATGGATGAAATTATTTTTAAAAAATGTGCTATGGATGAAATTATTTTTAAAAATGTGCTAATGAATATAACTATTTTCTTATCTATAAAGTCGAGTTTTTAGATTTTTTAGCTTTTGGTGTTTTTCTTTTTTCTCTTCTGTTTATTTTTCATCCAAATAAATTACGATATAAACAAATCGTTTACGAAAAAACTTCTCATTCAAACTTTATGAAATACAACTCTATTTTAGGTTAAATTTGCAATGTAAACAAGTCACGGATTTTATTTGTATTCGTATTATTTATACCCAAATGCAAGCAAAAATAAAAGAGAAGTATATATACCCAAATACTATTTCTTATTTGATACTTTATATAGTTTCTTACACTAAATGAAAATGTCAAAGAACTTATCTGAAATTTTGAAGAAAAAAGAATCAATGGAAAGTTTTCCTTATCTCTAGACTAAACTAAATTCGAATAAAAAAAAATAAAACACAAATAAAATAATAGCGCAAGCTTTTCGCCTCGTGATTGGAGGGATAAAGTACACAATATTTTCTCTAAAAGCAATTCACTTTATTCACAATCTCGTAATCCTTCTCTTACACTTTTTGCTTTCTTTTCCACCACACTTCACAATGAAATAAACCACCTATTTATAGCTCTATTACAACTTGGTCTCCAAGTTCTTTTCAAAAACGTTTCTTACTAATTTCTCAATTAAAGATCCACTAATTTCTTAATTAACTCCTAAATTTACTACCCCTTAATAATTGTCTACCCACTAATTCTTCGATTAACAATTATAACTCTTTTTATCTTGCGCATTCATTTTCTTCTTGAACACTCACTTCACACCAATCAGCTAACTTGCATTTGAAAATTTTGTCAGCTTACATGTATCATTTCGCTTAATCGCATTAATCTCCTCATTCATGGAGGCTCGCCACTTCTCATCTCGCACTGCTTATTTAAAGCTAATACTTTCTGCATCTGTTGAAAGACATACAAGATGTACCTCATTGGTTGCATCATACAAGTATTCCAAACTCTGCATTCTCGGTTCTTCCTATTCCTCTTCATATCAGTTGTTTCATGATCTCTTGGCATACTCATCGATGCAACGACTATTACTTCTCTAACCTCGATGTTGACTTCCATCGAATTTCTCTAATCCTATTCGCTTTCTTCATTAATTCGCACATCGTGATTCACGATCACCTTCTTGCTTATTGAATAAATTAGCTTGTACCCTTTTGTTTTTTCATCATAGCCAACAACACACATACTTCTTGCTCTTTTCTTCAAGCTTCATTGTTCGCTGATCAGGTACGTGCGCATAAGTCACACTACCAAACACTCTGAGATGCAAAACTGTCGGCTTTCGTCCACTCCATGCTTTTTGCGGTGTTTTATCATCTAGCTTTGAATGTAGACATCGATTTTGCACATAGACAGCGCACTGTGCTGCTTTACCCAAAATTCTTTAGGCATACTTTTGCTCTTCAGCATTACTCGAACCATATCAACAATGGTTTTTTTTTTCCTCTTAGCCACACCATTTTGTGGAGGATTGTATGGTGCGGTTAGAAATCACTTTATGCATTGCTCCTCATAATACTTCATAACATTCGTCGAAGTATATGCGCTACCTCTATTAGATCGCACATCTTTGATCCATCTACCAGTTTCCTTTTCCACCCTCACTTTGAATCTTTTGAACGTCTCGAATGCTTTTGATTTATCTTTAAAAAAATACACCCAAGTTTTCTGTGAGAAATCATCAATAAAAGAAATGAAGTACCTTTTTACAACTAAAAGATTTTGGGGTAATTGGTCAGCATATATCCGTATGAATCATCTCGAGCGATTGCTTCGCCCGATATCCATATTCTTCTGAAACGACATTCAGACATGCTTGTTGAGCATGGATTCTTCACAAAAATTTCCTTCATAGTCCATGTCAGGTAACTCGTGCACCATATCCTGCTTTGCTAACTCTTTTAGACCACCATGATGTACGTGTCCAAAACGAAAATTCCACAACAATGCCTTATCTTTTACATCGATTCGCAAACACTTTTATGATATTCTTTCTCAAATTTAGTCTGTACATCCGATTTCTTCCCATCTCAACTTGAGCGACTTAACGCTCTTTCTTGTCCTTTAAATGCTTTACCAATCTTTCACGAATACAGAACAATCATTCTCTATGAGTTGCCCAAAACTCAAAATATTTGATTTGAAATCTGGTGCATAATAAACATCCTAGATTGACTCTATCAAGCCATCCTTGTGCACAAAAGAAATCGTACATTTTCCTTTGACCTTTACTTTTGATGCATCGCCAAAAGATGCATGTCCATCTTCAATTTTTCGCATCTCTTTGAATAGATGCTTGAGACCGCACATATGGTTGCTTGCCCTATGTCGAGATACCACACAGTATTATTGTTGTCCCTTCTTTCTTTATGCGCCATCAAGATAAGACCTTCATTTGCATCACCTTCTAATGACAAGTTGGTTGTTTCTTCAACCCTTTTCTTCGCTCGACAATCTCTTGCAAAATTTTGTTCGTTACCGCAATTGTAGCATTTGTCAGAATAACAATCACTCGCATAGTAACCATTCATGTAGCATTCAATACTAACTTCTTTCGTTACCGCAATTGTAGCATTTGATCTATTGCCTCTTCCTGGACCGCTTCCTCTTTCGTGTCAATTTGCTTGACTCGTTTGTCCTTTCTCCGCTCATTATAACTGTTGCTTTGACTACTGCGACCATATTCATGACCTCCACAGCAGCGGCCTCTACCCTGAAATTTTTTAGAATAGAGTACCGTTTCATCTTCAAATGATGCCTTCATTTGAAGCACTTACTCTAGTGTTTCCTCTTTCTTCTTGTTCTTACGCTGCTCGTATGCCTAAAAAAGAACCAACAAGCTCGTCAACAGTGAGCGTTGCAAGATCCTTTGACTCTTCTATTGTGAATACAATATTCTTGAAATTATCCTTCAATGATCTCAAAATATTTTCCATCATTCATGCATCCATTAGCTTGTCATTGCGAATGAGTTGATTCACCACTATCTGCTCACGCGTGATGTAGTCAAATACACTCTCTGACTCCTTCAGCTTTATACTCCCTAACTCACTGCGAAGAGTTTGAAGATGCTCTTTCTTGACTCAATCGGCTCCTTTGAACACTTTCTCTAAAGTGTCCTACGCTTCTTTTGAAGTTGTTTCACTCTCAATCTTCTCAAAGCCCGATTCGTCAACCGCACGGAACAACCTGCACAATGTTGTTTTATTCTTCAAATTCGCCTCTTTCAATGCTTTAGTTTGAATCGCCATATAATCCACGGTATTTTCTAGTTCTCCAAAACTTTCTTCAACCAGTTTTCATGCATCATGAGATCTGAGAAGGGCTTTCATCTGGATGCTCTAATTCTCGTAATTCGTCTTTGTTAATCATGGCAGCGACCTTTGACCTGTCATGTTTGCCATCATCTTTGATACCAATTTATAGAAACAAAATTTAAATAACAAAAAAATAAAACATACAAAATTTTCTCTTTAAGAAATTCACTTTATTTCACAATCTTGTAATCCTTCTCTTACACTTTTTGCTCTCTTTTTCACCACACTTCACAATGAAATAAACCACCTATTTGTAACTCTATTACAACTTGGTCGCCAAGTTCTTTCAAAAAACGTTTCTCATTAATTTCTCAATTACGGACACTAATTTCTTAATTAGCTTCTCTTGTCTATGATCATATTTGTATTATAAAAAGTATATGATAATATTTATTAATACCAACAATTAAATTTGAAAATTTTTCACATATACGATCAGGATATGATAAAAAAAATAAAAAATAAAAAAAGAAAATTTCATCACAACATTTAATCTTGATTTGAAGTGAAATCGAAATTAAATGTGATGATGGACAAATACCAGCTATGGCATTAGGCGCTTAGAATCAGCGTGTATGTTTGTGATGACTCATATGTATTTTCAATGTTCTTCCTATTATTTGTTTTTACTGGATTTTTTATTCGCGTTATTTATTATCCTTTTACTCGGTTATTTGTTCATGTGGGATCTTCTTCCCTTGCAGTTGGACTTTGATGGTGCTTCGTCGCCTGAACAAGTTTGGAGAATGAAATTAAGGGCTCGTTTGATAACGTTCCCGTTTCCTGTTTCTTGTTCCTGTTTCTTATTTATTGAGAAACAGTCTTGTTTGATAACTGTTCTCGTTTCTTGTTCCAAAAAATACAAGAAACGTTTCTCAAATTATGTGAAAAAATGAGAAACTCTCAAAACTTGTTTCTCTTGTTCCGTTCTTTTTTTTTCTAAACCCAGTATTGGTTTTGTTTTATATTTTGCATTCCAAAAATTCAACAATATACCTTTGGTGTGATGGTAGTGATGTCAACCCTTTTTTCCATAATTTGACAAGTCCATGGTTCAAATCCCAACTTTGTATTTTTTTTTTCAAATCATTTTTGCAATATTTATATTTTGCAATTCTTAATTCTTTTAATTTTGTATGGTTTTTTACCATTTTATTTTTTAGTTTTAAATTTTGTAATCTTTTATTGTTTATATTTTTAATGGAATTATGTATTTTTAATTTATGGGTTGATTTGAAAATTTTGTATATGTGCATTTATTTATTATTTAAGTTAATAATACACTCGAAATCGGTAAAAAATTTGGTATTATGAAAAATTTGTTCACTAAAATATACAATTGGCACTACCTTAATATTTTACACTCACAACATTTTTTAAACACGTCATTTGTGACAAATAATTTATGTGAGAGATAACATATTACATTTATAGTTAGTTTTATATTAAGATTTTTTTTTATTATAAAAGATTTAATTATACTAGAAAATGTAAACTTTCAATGGTCATATTTTAATGCATGTTATATTTTGTTAGAAGCCTATATATATATATATAAACAAAAGTAAGAAATAAGAAACAGGAAACAAGAAATAGTTATCAAACAAGTTTGTTTCTGTTTTTTATATTTTTTAAGAAACAAGAATCAGAAACGGTTATCAAACATATTATTGTTTCTTATTCTCAAAAAATAAGAAACAAGAAATTAGAAACAAGAACTAAGAAACAAGAAACAGGAAACAGAAACGTTATCAAACGAGCCCTAAATGACCATGAAAATCTTCTTAAAGAATTAGGGTCACAATTAGTCGAAGCAATTCAAAATGTTTAGGCTCATCTAATAACCATTTTATTTTAAGCTTTCTATTTTTATTTTTCATTTCTTATATTTTTTTATTTATGAAATTTATTTTAAAGTTATTAAGAAATTTTAGAAAGGGAAAAAAAGTCTTTTAAAAATAGGATTATGGTGTGGGTAAACTACGTAAATGTCTAAATTTAAGAAAATAATTAAGAAAATATCAACTCTTTTTTAGACTTTAAATAAATGTCTACTTTTAATATCCTGACTTTATTAATATAATTACATTTTTAATTAATTTGTTATTTTAAAATTGATAGACTATTCTACCCCAATCTTAACTACTTATTTAATATAATTACATTTAATTTAAATTTAGATCCTAAATATCTCTCCAAATTAAAAAGTTAAACTAATAGAAAAGATATTCCATGATCAAAGATTTGTTAGGATCAGGATTTTAAAAAAAATGATAAAAGAAGACGTTAGAATTTTAAATTGGTTTTAAAGAAGATATTTGATCCTTTCTCACCCATGGCTGTACAAAATCCTTACATCAAAATCCCATTGATTTTACGCAAAAAACAAAAAAGAAAAAAAAAAGGGTTTGTCGGTTCATGTTGTCATTGAAGCCTTCGACGTCGTGAAGAGGCCACAATGTATTACTAAGGTCGGAAGCCTAGAACGAGCAACGCAAAAAAACTCCTCCCTCGGCTGAACCCTAGAACGAGCTTCGAAACTATATAACCCTTCATAAACACATTTTGACCAAAGGATATTGTGGGTGTTTGATTTATGATTAATACTGGAACGAACAAAAACTATTTTGTAAAAAACTATATCTTATAGCCAGTAAAATTGTAGTACCTCGGCTTTACCCAGGGGACTAGCTTCAATTGGTCGGTTAACAAAAAAAAAAATGACATTGAATCAAGATTAAAATTAAAAATTAGAATTCATTTGTAACCTTCTAATTTATTTACACTTTTGAATTTTTTCTTATCAATTATTAAAGTACCATTAAACTTGAAAATGTAATTAAAGCACATTACAACTAACAACGTAGCTAGTTGAAAAATATTAGTTAGTTTAAACTAACATTCAATAACCTTTTATTAATGTTCAAATAATTTGACAATCCAAAGTAATCGAAACAAATTAAATACTCAAACAAACAGAATTGATGGGTTAATAGATTCACCAACCTAAAATTTTAGATTGGTTCTAACTCAACCCTATTCACACCCCTACTTTATATGTATAAAAAACAAAGGTAAAATGATAAATACATATATAAAAAAAATGATGAACATTAATCATAAGAGACTTATATTAAGAATTAATTTTGACATCAGACTACCTGTTCTATTCTCGAAATTAACTACCTGTTCTATTCAGTTAAATAAAAACACTACTGCAAAAAAGGCCTTCAATGACACTTATACAAAACCAAATTAAAGAGAGAGAAATCATTAAAGTGTCATAAATGAAAACACGCGTTTTATGACACTTATACCCTAAACAATAATGAGTAAATTTCTCAACATTTTCTTATATTAATTTTAGTATATAATAATTTTCGTATAGTAATATTAATTTGTAAATTTTGAGATTTTTAAAAAATTTAAGAAGAATTTATAAATTTGTGTTTGATTTAAATACTTAAAATATAAAAATTAGGAATTTAAAACTGAAGTTAAAATAACCATTTTGGATTTTGTATTTCAAAAATATGAAAATTTTAAAATATTTAATTCTTTTTTTGTATTATTATAAATTATCCATCGATTTGTTTTTTTTTTTTTACAATACTTTAACATCACCTAAATTTTAAAACTCAACTAAGAGATCACATTTTAATTTATTTTTTTTAAAATTTTTAAAATTTTAAATCTTAAGTATGTGATTATCATGTATTGAACTCATCACCTTATGTATTTTAAGACTCGCTTTGAGCATTTGAGTCATCATGTGCTTTAAATCGATAAATTTAAGTATTGATTTGATAAAATAGATTGATTTAAAATGAAGAGAAATTTAACCGTCATTTTTATGTAACACCCAACACTTTAAGGTACCAATTTAAATTTAGATTTATTCTTTGAAATTTTATTTTAGAATTACCTAGATTTAAATGGATTAAAATAATATAGGATATGGGGTGTCTTTGGTTTAAAATTGGTGAAATATTAGAAATAATAAAATTTTAATAACTATCTTAAAAATAGATAAAAATTAATGAAAAAAATTCTTTAAAAAAAAGAGATTAAAAAGGAGAATTTAGAGTTGTGTAAAAAAAATGAAGCTGAAGAAAAAATGGATTTATGGTTCATTTTGAAAAAAAGAGCTCATTTGGATATTAGTTTAAATAAAATGAAAAAAGGGGAAAAATTTTAGTTTCTTAAAACAAAAGGAAAAAGAAAAAAAACTTCTTTCTTTCTTTTTTTTTTTCCTTTTTCACTTTTTCTTTTCTTTCTCTTCTTCTCCTTCTTTCTCCTTCTCTCACCCCAAACCCTAGCCCCACCTCAATCCGCCACCGCCTGCTGCTCGTCGCCGACACCGCCGCCATTCATCCCTCTCCGCCGCTGACAACCCTTCTCCCCCCACCGCAGCGGCCATCCTTGCATGCACACAGTCCCACCGTCGCGAGCTTCAGATCGCGTGCACCCTTGCGCGTGCGCCGTCGACCAACAAGCCACGTCATTTCCATCTGACTTCAGTCCATGCTCCCTGCTGCTCATGTCCACTCCAACTTGTTGTCGGGTTCGATTGTTGGGTATTGGAGGTAAGTTTTTGCTTAAATGAGTATGGGTTAAAAATTAATTTTCCTGCAATTTTCGACAGAAAACTTCGGCAGATCATAACTTCTTCGTGTGATCTCGGAATGACATGATTCTTGTTGCGTTATATTCGTGTTCTTCTCCTCTTTCTTTTGATATATTATGAGCCTGTAAAAAGGGAAGTTTTAGCCTCTGTTTCATGGAGATTTCAGTGACGACTTTGCAAGCTTTGGGCTAAGCCATTTTCGACTGTAATAGTCTGGTTTCTTCTAATCAATAGCAAAAATTCCCATAATTTACTACAAGATTAAAACCTGGGTAAGTAGCTAAATTGGTAAGTATGAATATCAATTGTTGTATACTAGGTGCTCAGGAATATAATGGTATTCACAAGACCAACATGCTTTATTTGTAGTGTGGTGTGTTTTGGCGGTATGAAGTCGTTGCTTCATAATTTACTACAAGTTTGATGTTTTAATGAGTTTTCATGAATTGTAGTATGTTTTAAAATCATGTGAAGTGTTTATCAGTTGTGTATCACATGTTATAGATGGCTATGTCTAATTTAAATGAGATTGTGCATGTGGTTGACAACTTGTTCACTCTTATGATCATTTGTGCATAATAGTGCTTAAGGTTGTGACATATTTGACCTTTCATCTATGTTGTTTCTCTTGCAGGATGGCGGGATTGAAGAGACGAGAATTCTTGTTGTTCGTTGGGGCTATGCGAGGTGATTTGTAGGTCAGGTCTTGTACCTTAGTTGGTGAGGTTGAGGCTCTAAATTTTATTTTTGGGGTGTTACAGTTGGATTCTTTGTCTTGGGTTGTTTAAGAGGTTGTTGCTTTTGGCTAAGTATGGATGTTTTAATGAATTTTGAGCTGCCACTTTTATGGACAAATGAGTTGCTGATCTTGTTTAATAAGATCTATTCTCAAGCCTATTATTTAGAGAGGGTGTTTTAGTTTTGTTAAGTTGTACATGATTTAATGGTCAATTGTTAGGTTGTTGATTGTGCTAATCGAACTAAAGAATCGTTCGCCTTATGGGTTTGATGAGTTTTGTTAATGGAGTTTCCCAGGTTTCATTTTTTTCCCCCTCATTTATAATGGAGTTCCTTTTTTTCCTGTTATGGTTGATTGATTGGTTGCTGAGAAAAGAAAATAACATTGAAACAAAAGAAGTACATGGAATTTTTTTTGTAGGAGGAGAATATTGCTTTTTATACGTATATATGTTAACCTTTCCTTCGAAAATATATATTCAGGCCATTGGTTCCTAGTCAATATAGCAGGTGATGAGTAATTGAGATACCATGGTGGTTTGATCTGAATGTTGATGTTTATGTATAATAGAATGTTTAAATTAAGTTAATATGTAGGGGTTGGTGATTAATTTGGCAGGGCATGACCTTGAGTGGCAGAATTTAGTTTCAAATGAGGAGTTCAGGAGATAAAGGATCTGACGTTACACTTAGGTAAGTAATTAAAACTCTACAATTATGCATATTTTATGTGAATTGTGGCTACCCTGCAGCAAAGGTAGCCACATGGTAGATTATATATGATTTTCATTGCTAAAGCAGGTGTAATTATTTTTTTTGGTTAGTCATAAGGGTGTCGTTATGCTGCTTAAATTTTGAATTAACTTTTCTATTTTATTTACATGCTTCCATTATAATGTTGTAGATACTTTTGATTTCACTCTATTATTTGTCGATTGCCCAATTCTTCTAGTCCTTGAATTTGATATGTTTTCTATGAGTTTTGTTGAATTTTCTAGCTGCAAGAACTCCAAATAGGCAGCCACGGTATGATAGAGAAGCTAGTTGAGATGGGTACGACTTCTATGTGTGTGTGTGTATATATATATATATATATATATATATATATTAATGTTTTTGTTCAATCAAATGGGTGAAAATGTGTTGGAGTTTGGAATAATTGTTGTTTTGTCTTAGGTACCAATACATTCTCATAATCGATGTATGTATTAAAATTTTTAATTTATTTGCATGCTTTCATTATAATGTTGTGGATACTTCTAAACAATCTTGTAGGAAATTGTTGAGTTTGTCAAGTAGAAAAATGAGAGGTTTAGTCTTCATTTCCAGTAACTTACTTTCTATGCAATATTTACATGTTTCTTATGCTTTAAAAAAAAAACTTCTTTGATTTATATGTAATGTAGATGGTTGGAGTCTTTTTCTTATCAATAAGAAAGCTCATATGTTATTATTTTTTTCTTTTTGCCAAATCTCACATGTTATTGTTAAGTAATATGTTATTACTTTCTATGCAATATTTACGTGCATGTGCTTATTTTAGAACTTTATATGTTTGACCTTTACAATTATTTTTGTTGTTTTAATTGTTCTTATCTAGGTTAAATGTTGGAGCCGAATTTGACTTAGATCCATCTTGAGTGGAGGTATAACTCTGAACTATGGGTATAATAACAATGTCCAACCATACATTTTTCTTCTGGTTTGTGTGATTAAGTTTCAATAGCACAACTAGTTAATGACTTATTCTTCTAGTTTTATTTTTTTATTGATCAATTTGTTGATGTCTCGTTTCTATATTGTTGAAGCTAATATATTGGAGAATTTGTTTATTTTCTTTTAGTGAATGCTTTGCAAGTTAAAGAAGTAAACTTTATCTACTCTAATTCCTTAAGGTTATTTTAGTTTTTAACATATAGGCACATCTGTTTAAATATTTAGGTTTAGATTGAAGCTGAAACATATATTGGTTTGATTCTTATAGGGAATATGGACATGAAAATAAAAAGGCTAGGGAAAAGACATGTATTGAAGCCTCCATGCGTTCAAATTTTGATGTAAGCTTCATTCTTTTCTTCATTTTCTTTTCTTGCTTAAGGTTCTGAAAGATTTATTCATGCATACTCGTTAGAATTACTTAAATTTTCTTTTCTTGCTTGAAGCTCTTTTCTTATTAGTAAGAAAGCTTATATGTTAATGTTAAGTAATATGTAATATGTGAAGGTTGTTTGAAACTCAATTTTTCCTAGGTTTTGCATGAACACAGTCAAAGGATGAAGCGGTGAAAAAATGCACTCATCTTTTACTAGTTATTTTTGTTGTAAAACACTGTGTGAACATTTATCACAAGTGTAATATTATTGTCCTTTTGTTATTTTGTTCAATACAAATATTTTAAATCATAATGAAATTTTATTTGTTGACAAGTCTTTTATTGGTGAAGTTATTTTTCTTGAAAAATATTATGTATGTATGATAATAGTTAAGAGCAAAAAAAATGTTGCAAATAGACACAACAAGCGTCATGAAATAATATAAATTGATAATAAAATATTTGTTAATAATTAAAGATATATGATTAAAATAAAGAGTCATGTTTGATTATTTGGTGATTAAAAATAAGTGTCAATAAATAATATTTATTGATATTGTTTAGGTGTCATCAAACAAAGATTAATGATTGCAGAAAAGTATCATCTAAAACATTTTAATGACACTTGCTAAAAAGTGTCATGTAAAAAGAATAGATGATGTGCGATACAATGATTGTAGAAAAGTATCATCTAAAATGTTTGTGACATTTTTCTGTAATAATTATATCCTAGTTTTGTAGTAGTGAAAGCTAATATTGACACAAAACAAATTCATAAGTTAAAAGTACAAAGATAAAAAAAATAACAAAACAAAAAAAAAATCAAACAAAACAAAAAAAATCTTTTAAAATTAAATGTGTATGGTATTTGAAACCAATCTTTTAAGAAACTTATGAAAAAAAAGCTTAATGATACAAATATTTTATGAAAGTTTTATAGCTAAGTGTATTTCTTAAATTTTTGAAAATTTAGGGACATTTTTTAAACAAAATTTTAATGGTTTCGATTCAATCTTAATGGCAATGGCATTTTTTAAATATTTGGTAAAATTCGAGGATATTTTTTAAATGTTTTGTAAAAATCAAGCTTATTTTTTAACCTTTTTAAAGTTTAGAAGTAATGATGACAAAAATCTCATAATCCACATGTATGTTTGATAATTTAGCCTAAAAAATTCATTAAATCCAAGTAAATATTTCTTCAAAATATTTAGTTCAAATCTAAAATTTGTGAACTAAAAAATACACAATGTTCGAACACGCATATTATTGATATATCTCATATTAAAAAAGGGTTATGACATTGAATTACAATTAATTTTTAGAAGAAACTTTATATGATCTAATTACGATAAAATAGTGAATTGAATTAGAATGTTTAAGAAGATAAGATTCAAACTTTTTAAAAGCACAAACTATAAAATATGAATATATTTCTAAAATTTATGAAAAATTAATTTAGAGTAATTTTTTAATGGAAAATTTACAATAAAACTACTATATGTAATGTGTTTTTTTAGTTCAAAAATTAAAATTTAACTTTTAAAAGTTATAAATTAAATTGGAACAAAATACAAAAATCAAAATATAGTATTTTAAGTTTAGATGAATTATTATTATTTTTGAAAAAGTTTAGATGAATTAATTAAACGTAGATAGAATAAAAGTAAATAGTGATATAGTTGGTGACTGGTTGAATAAGAATATGGTTCTTTGACCAAACATCCTAAAAATTAGAAATGAAAGAAATTTGTAATTGTTAATTAAAAAATATTTCATTTTTTAATTTATTCTCTTAATTCTATCACATCAGATTACTTTTAAAGAGCTACTAAAACTGACACTAGTTATCAATTTTTTTTATTCACCATCAATTTTACATTATTTTAAATAAAGATATAGTGTCATTTTTAGTAGAATAAATTCGAGATTGAGATTATGGACCTCTGACTTTAATGGAGGTAATGCATCTCAATATCGTTGAGCTTTTTTCACTTTGGCGATATTATCACAATATAGGAATTTTATGAAAACGACCAAACATTTTCATATTATACGTACTCTGACTTAAAATAATCACAAGAGTTTTTTATGTAATTAACTTACCAATGCATAAAGTATTAATTTATTTGTTGAAAAGATGAGATTGCTATTATAATTTTTATTTTAGTTTAAGTTTGGGAGGGAACTATAAACCCTTGCGGCTATTTGGATAAGGATTTGTAGGAGTGTTTAGATGAGAGTGATTAGATGAGGATTTGTAGTAGTGATTAAAAATTAAGTTTTATGCAATTGATTGTTTAGATGGAGTTTTTTGTAGAAGAGTTGTAAGGAAAAATCATTTGGATGGAGATTTTGAAAGAGTTGTAGAAATAGCTTGTATGGATGAAGATTTTGGAAAAGATGTTTTTTGTTGATTTTTTTTTTAATATTTTATTTATATAATAATTTTTTTGTTCATTTATACAAAATCTCTCATTTTTATTAGGGGGTTTTGCATATATATTACAAAAGGGTTAAAATATTTCATGAATAGCACAATAATAAAAATATTTGCACACAGCAAAATATGTAAATTGATAGATTTTTCATATTGATAGATTCTATCAATAGAGGCGGATAAAATTAATTGAGTAAATGGATAGATTTCCATTAGATTCTATCCATAGAGGCTGATAAAATCAATTACTAATAAAATTGATAGACTCCTATCAATAGAGAATGCTAGATTCTATCAAAGATTTAAATAAAAAAAAGTAAATAGAGATTTTTTTAAAAAAAAATAGGCAAAATTTGCTATAAACGAATTATTTTTAAAAAGTTGCTATAATTATAAACTAGGGTATAACCGTGCAAATTCCCTTTTTATTAATATTTGTCAGTTTGTTTCTTCTAATTATTTTGGTTTGAAAATTTATATAAATTTCTAAATTTTTTTACAAGAAATTTCTAAATTATTCAAATAATGTTAAAACAATGTACTTCATTAATTTTAGGCTAAAGTATCAAACATATTCCTGAACTATGAAATTTTTTTTAAATATATCTTTGAACTTTGAAAATTTTTAAAAATATCCCTGAACTTTGAAACATGCTTCAAAAATACTTTTGCCATTAATTTTGGATGAAAAAATTTTGTTTCAAAAATACCCCTCAACTTAAAAAAAGTTTCAAAAATATCACCAATCTTTAAAATATGAACAATAAATATTTTATAAATATATTAAAACTGTGTTTCAAATACCGTGAAATAACAAAAAATTTAAAAAAATTAAAATTCACTAGAAACTAAATTAATAAAAAAAAATTTATAAAAAATTAATAAAATTTAGCCTACTATCAACATTTGAAATGTCCTTGTAACAAACTTAACAAAAAAAAAAACGTACTAATTTAAATTGATAAAATAAGTTCTAGAAATTTAAAATTCATAACTGTAATCTTTTTTAGTAACTCTTAAGGCATTCTAAAAAAATTAAAAAAAATGATTAACTTTTTACCGTGAATTTAAAACCTTAAATAGATAGGATATTTGAAACACAAATAACATTCGATTATATAAACTTATTAGGGCTTTTAACAAGACTAGGCTAAATAAAGAAAAAAATTACAAAAGTGTCTATATTTAGAAATTTTTGCAAGACTAATTAAGCGTAATTCAAAAGAAATTTCCTTTAACAGAGAAAAGACAAAAATACCCCAACATCTTGAAATCAACGTTTAAAAGAAATCACTTTAGACGGGTGAATAGCCTCCTAAAAAATCTCCTTAAATTGTGGTTTTTTTTTCATTTCATTTGTGAAGGTTAATGCATTTTTCAATTTCTTTCTTGTTGATAGTTGTTTTGATTTTGTCAAAAAATCTAAAATTTTTCAATTGTGTATTAAATAAATATGAAATTTTGGATATTATTATTTTTCTAGTATGAATAAATGAAGTAAGTTGTGTAATATATTGATAATTCTAAAATATATCAATAGTGTTTTTTGTTTAAGTGTAAGTACCTTAGTAGTACTGTATTATATATTTATCTCTTGGATGAGTATTAGTTATGATGTATTGTAGGAAATTATATTGAATGTCCTCTTGTTATAAAATAATTACAAATGGAAGTGAAATTTAAAGTGTTTGGATCTATCATAATTAATACTATATTATGAATACTCATTAATACAGTATTTTGGTTATTATAAAATAATTACAAATGGAAGTGAAATTTAAAGTGTTTGGATCTATCATAATTAATACTATATTATGAATACTCATTAATACAGTATTTTGGTTATTATAAAATAATTACAAATGGAAGTGAATTTAAAGTGTTTGCATCTATAATCATTAATACTATATTATGAATACTCATTAATACAGTATTTTGGTTATTAATATAGTATTATGTATTATTAATACAATATTTTGGTTATCAATAAAGTATTGTGTATTATTAATACAGTATTTTGGTCATTAATACAATATTATGTATTATTAGTATTATAAGAACATATTATTAATACTAATGATCATAATTGCAAATTTTTTAAAGCTATCATATATGTAATTACACAAATATCTTCATCAACAAACCAATATTTATTGAAATAAAAAGCACCAAAATTTTCAATTACAAATAATATTTCCCTAAATCATAGTCCGTTCTCATCTTTAGTTTCCAACCATAAAGTATCTTGGTAAATCTTTACTATTACCAGAGATGTAAATAATATTATACATCATTTCTTTATTATTGACAGTTGTTTTGAAAAAAATATAAATTTTTTCAATAATGTATTAATAACTAAATATGGATTTCTGAATAATATTATTTTTTTAGTATTGATTGAGTAAGTTTGACTAATGTATTAGTAATTCTAAAATCTATTAATACTATATATTTTTTTATTTGTGTATGCATAATGATTTTTGTTATAATAGTTCAAACTATATTAGCGAGACTAGTTGTTAAAGGGTTCAGTCAGAAGAAGGGTATTGACTTTGATGAAATTTTTGCTCCAGTTGTTAAGATGTCTTCGATTCGAGTTGTTATGGGTTTGGCAGCTAGCCTTGACTTAGAAGTTGAGCAGATGGATGTTAAGACTGCATTTCTTCATGGAGACCTAGATAAAGAAATCTATATGGAACAACCTGAGGGTTTTGAAGAGAAAGGCAAAGAGAAACTTGTGTGCAAGTTGAAGAAAAGCCTTTATGGATTGAAACAAGCACCGAGGCAAATGTACAAGAAGTTTGAGTCAGTTATGGGGGAGCAAGGCTACAAAAAGACTACTTCTGACCATTGTGTTTTTGTACAAAAATTTTCTAATGATGATTTTGTGATACTATTGCTTTATGTTGATGACATTTTGATTGTTGGCAGGAATGTTTCTAGAATTGACAGGTTGAAGAAACAGTTGAGCAAATCCTTTGCCATGAAGGATTTGGGGCCAGCAAAGAAGATTCTTGGAATTCGAATAGTTCGAGACAGAGCATCCAAGAAGTTGTATATGTCACAGGAGCAATATATAGAGAAAGTGCTTGAAAGATTCAACGTGGATAAAGCTAAAGTTGTTAGCTCCCCTCTTTCCAGTCATTTCAAACTGAGTAGCAAACAGAGTCCTTCTAATGATAAAGAAAAGGAAGAAATGAGGAAAGTCTCATATGCTTCAGCAGTTGGGAGTTTGATGTATGTCATGGTGAGTACTAGACCTGATATAGTTCATGTTGTTGGAGTTGTTAGTCGATTTATGTCCAATCCAGGAAAACAGCATTGGGAGGCAGTCAAGTGCATCATGAGATATTTGAGAGGCACTTCCAGTTTGAAGCTCACATTTGGAAGTGGAAAGCCCTTGCTTACAGGCTATACTAATTCAGATATGGCAGGAGATCTAGATAACCGACGGTCTACTTCGGGTTATTTGATGACGTTTGCAGGTGGTGCAGTGTCTTGGCAATCAAGACTACAGAAGTGCATTGCACTTTCTACTACAGAAGCAGAATATATAGCTGCAGCAGAAGCGTGCAAAGAGATGTTGTGGATGAAGCAGTTTATACATGAGCTTGGCTTCAAGCAACAACGGTATGTGATATTCTGTGACAACCAGAGTGCTATTCATCTTGGTAAGAACTCTACATTTCATTCCAAAACTAAACATATAGATGTGAGGTATCACTAGATGAGAGATGCATTGAATGATGGCTTGTTTGAGCTTGAGAAGGTACATACGGATCATAATGGGTCTGATATGCTGACTAAGAATCTACCAAGAGAGAAGCTTCAGTTTTGTCATTCCGCTGCGGGAATGGCAAGTTCCTCCACACAGTGAATAGGGGGAGATTTGTTGGGTTTTTATTCACATTGTGAAGGCCCATCAAATAAAGCCCATTAGGACTAAGTGTTTTAAAGTTCATTTTGTCACTTGGTAGAGAGAACACACAAGAACAACAAAGGGAGAGCTGGAAAATCAGCAGTCAGAGAGAGAAACAACTTAGAGAGAGAAAGTAAATAGAGAAGAAAAGAGGTTTCTGCCCAGCTTCGGTATTTTGACGTTTGCGAGCGATTGCACCGTTGGATCGAGCTGAAATTCGGACAGCGTGTTCTTGACACGAGGGTCTTCGATCTGAACGGTGGAGATCGGGTTCGGAGCTTTCTAAGACCAGATTCTAGTGGCGATTTGATTCCACATTTTTGTGAGATCTTTCTATTTATCTCTCTTGATTTGTGTTGTTTGTTGCCAAGATTGTTTATCTTGACTTTCTATGTGTTGTATACCTCTAGTTGTAACTAGAGAGAACTTGTTGTAGCCCATTATCGATTATAGTGGAGATTTGACTTCGGTCCGTGGTTTTTTACTCCTCGCCTTGAGGAGGTTTTTCCACGTTAAAAATCGTTGTGTTGTGCTTTATATTTCTACCATACTATATGCTTGCTGATTTTTCATTAGGAACACAAGAGAGGGAATAATTGATCCATATTAGAATAGTGTTTATTCCCAACACACTTCACTTCCAGATGTCAATCCATCATGTGCATGTGTCTTTTCATTCCCCACGTGTTTCATTATCTTTAAAATCAAACTCCAATTTCTTACCAAAATTTCAAACACACATTTTCGGGTCTCATTTGATAACTATTTTATTTTTCATTTTTTGTTTATAAAATTTAAGCCTACAAAAACTACCTTACTCTACCTTCTTCCTTATTTGGATATTTATATCTTTCCTATATTTTAATAAACAAAACTAAAATTCGGAAACAAAAAAAAATAGCTTCCAAAAACTTGTTTTTGTTTTGAAATTTGGTTAGTATTCACCTACTTTCTTAAGGAAATATGGATCTATCGTAAGAAAGATAGAGCATTTGGTAAGAAATTTGAGTAGAAATAAACTTAAATTTTATAAACCAAAAACAAAAAACCAAATGATTAGGCCTCAAATTTTCATTTTAGATCATATCCAAATACAATTGGAAGAAAAACAAGCTGATTTCATCTTGTTCTTCCTTTTCTTTTTTTTTAATTTTTTTAAATTTTTTTTTTTATATATGTGTGATGAAATTTTTGTAACTCCACTTGATCCAGAGGAAACATCTGAGATAACAAAATCACAACGCCCGTTTTCAATCGACAATCGAACTCTCAACACCAACCAGATCAAGAATCCCTCAAGACAGACCCGATCGCTTGAATTGATTCTAGGGCAAATAGAAGAAACAACAAATCTTTAAAATTAAAAAAATATAGAAAAGTTTGATTTCCAAAAACAATAGAAAATTTTTCCATTTCAATGGCGTTTTCAATGGTTCCTGAGATGAATACATGCAAAACTCAAATCGGAGAATTTATGAAGGAGAAGAGAAAAATCGTGGAAGAAGGATTTCAATTTCCTTCGTCAATTCATTTTTGGGTAATAGAAGAAAAAAAAACGAATGTTAAAAAATGAAGGGACAACTACGTAAATGTCTCAAATTAGAAAATGTACTAACAAAGGGAAGGAAGGGAACCCTTCCTTTTCCTTCCTGACCCAACTGACTCCCACAAACGTCCCCTTAATATCTTGACTATTTTTTTTTTTAATTTAACAATATTTGGCTATTAGAAAATTTCAATTCGGAATTTTTCCTTCTCAAACTCATCTCTTATTGGCTTGACTATTGTACATAAACATGAATTTCTATCTAAAAAAAAATCATGTATCTATTAAAACTGCAAGATTTTCTTATCTCCCAATTATTTTATAAATATATACATGAAAAGGAAAAACTTATAATAAAAGGTAGTAGCTAGTTTAATGGAAATATGTTCTTTTCCCATATGTTTTGCCAAAGTTTAAAAAAAAAAAAAAGAAAAAAAAAGAGAGTGATTCTTTGACGTTACTTTGGTTATAGATACTTAATAAATTGATGGTGCCTTGATTATCTTAATTGGTAAAAATTCATTTTAATTTTAATAACTTATGTGTAAGGTTTGTGAACCCCTCCCTCGATTTAAAAAATAATCGTAATAAAATAATAAATTGGCAAGGTAAGAACCTCAATATTGAATAGATAAATATGAGGTTCTAGACCTCACCGTTTTAGTGTATAATTTTTGCATGCCTCTTAAAGATGGAGTTTTTCTAGTGCATTACTCTTAGATTTTGATATCAATTTATAACGTTACAAATTCAGCTTTTAATGTTGGGTAGAACTCGAAAAAATTTGATGTTAGACAGATGTTCGAAGAAGATAACATTTAAGCAAAAAAGAACAGTAGCTTAGCAACATCAATATGCATCTAATAGCTAAGAAGTCTTAAATTCAAGTCCCCTAACCTCCACAATTTTTATAATCTAAAAAAAAAATGACATTTGGCCTTTTATGACAGACGATCTTTAATGACGGGACGTCCGACATTAAAAGCGCTCGTATTTAACATGGCTCGACAATTAAAGTGTTTGTTCTTTTCCTCACCAAGCTTCATTTTCAATAATTGTATCCATTCACATTATTCAGCCTCAAATCTTTAAACCTAAAAACGAGACCAAATTTCCATCCTCCTTACCAAAAGTAATTGCATCAATCTCCTTCATGACTACTTACATTTAGTAAAGAGGGTAGAGATTCTACCTCATTTCTAGGTTCTGAGAGTTCATAGATGAAGAATGTTAAAATATATATATATATATTTTTTTTTTATTTATTTTTTTTTTTTTTTAATTTGAAGGATTGAGAATGATGTGATTTTTCTTAATGAGGAAGAGGGTTTCAATGTTCGGCTTCAATAATGTGAAAGGATTTGTTTGACTAGGGTAACTCGGAGCCATAAATCAAAGAGCAAAAGATGAACACACAGTGAAAAATAAAACGAAATGTGAACAAATAAATGTGAGAAACAAGTTGAACAAAGAAAACCCTCAAAACTAAGGCAAAAAAGTAGAAGAAAAAAAATCCTCAAAACTAAGGTAAAAACTCACATTTTCTGCCAAAAAATCCCAACTAACTTAAAGGAGAATAAGATGATTTCAAATTTCACTTGACGAACAAAACAAGAAAACAAATATTTATGGAAAATAGGGTTGAAATACGAAAAGTTGTAAGATCTGTGTTTATAGAATGAACAGATAAGAAAGGGCGGGATTTAAAAATCATGGCTCTCTTATGACAAGTTAATTATATGAAGGGCATCTACAATGATGAGCGGCCCGTGATAAAAACCGTCTATCATTAAAGACTGCCCGTCATTAAAGATTTGTGTTATCAGATATATGTTTCGTTTGTATTTTATTTTATTTTATTTTTTAATTTATCTTGTTTCATATATATAATCTATCTAGTTTTGTAGTCTATCTTGTTGGGTTTTGGAAAAATATTAGTGAATTTGTCCCACATCGGAAAGATGCAAGGTAGTGGTGTGCTCCAAGCACTATAAAAAAAGCATGAGGCTTTAGTCTCAAAGCATCCCAATCAGAAGCACTTTAAGCTTGGTGTACTGACTCTAGTTAAATTCCTTTTGTATTCTCTTATGAAGAGTGGGGTAAAGGGTGAGAGTAGTCTAAGTTTTGAAGAGATTGTTTATGTAGTTGGGGCCAGGGAGAGAATTCTATGTGATTTTAGCAATTTTTCACATAGTAGAAGTTCTTTCTATCCATGATTTTTCCTCTGGTTTGGAGTTTTCACACGTAAATCTTTATGTTCTCTATTTTGTTGTTTCCTTATAATTTCTCAGTATTTTTCTATTTACCTGCTATTTTCAGGGAAGGTTTTTTCCAACAAGTGGTATTAGAGCTTTAAGTTTGTAGTTTCATGAATTTATGAGTATGTTCTATGGTTGTAGTTTCATCTTAGTTTTCACATCAGAAAATAATTCTTGAAACAAGGTACAACTGGGTGTTGATCATTATTTGTAGATTTTCTAGGATTAAAGCAAAAATGGAGACTTTATGAGTTCAGTGAAGTTTGATGTAGAGAAATTTGATGGAAAGATTATTTTTTTATTGTGGCAAATGCAAGTCAAAGATGTGCTGATACAATCTGGATTATACAAGGTTTTGATAAGAAGACCAAGTGTTAGTGATTCTGAAAAATCAACGGTGATGGTGGTTCAACGGAGGACAGTGGTGGTTCCAACAAAGGTTTTAAGAAGTCCACCATGAGTGATGACGAATGGGAGGAAATGGATTCAAGAGCAGCAAGTGCCATCAAATTAAATTTGGCTATAAATGTTCTTGCTATTGTGCATGGAATATCAATAGCCAAAGAGCTTTGAGAGAAGCTTGAAGTGATGTTTCAGGCAAAGAGCATTCCATATCGGTTGTACTTGAATGAACAATTTTACACGCTGCGAATGGAGGAAGGAAGGTATGAAAATTTCAAATCATCTGAGTGTTCTCAATGGCATTGTCTCTGAGCTGGAGGTGATTGGTGTGAAGATAGAGGATGGGGATAAGGCACTGAGACTTATCTTGTCACTTCCCCCCTTCTTATTAACATATGACGCCAACCTTTATGTACGAAAAAGAATCTTTAAATTTTACAGAGGCTACTAGTAAACTTCTATCAGAAGAAGAAAGCTTAAGCGTGTGAGCGTACTTCACTTGAGGATTCAACATTGGTAGTTGACAATTGGAAGAAAAAAAACTTTGTGCAAAAGAGAGATTGATGGGAATGTGGACAACCTGGTCACATGAGAAACAGTTCGTCAAATAGAGGAAAGTATGAAAATCTCATATCATCTGAGTGTTCTTAATGGCATTGTCTTTAAGCTAGAGGTGATTGGTGTGAAGATACAGGACAAGGATAAGGCAATGACACTTATCTTGTCACTTCCCCCTTCTTATGAACATATAAAGCCAGCGTGTGAGCGTACTTCACTTGAGAATTTGGTATTAGCATTTGGCAATTGGAAGAAGAAGAAGAAAATTTTTGTGCAAAAAAGAGGTTGTTGGAAATGTGGACAACCTGGTCACATGACAAACAGTCATCCTAACAGAGCAAGTTCGTCAAAGGGCGGCTATTATTCTTTTCTCTGGTTTGGAGTTTTCCACATAAGTCTAGCCATTATTCTTTTATTCTTTTTTTTTTTTTTGAGATTACAACAATTGAAGGTGGAGGGATTCGAACCCAAGACCTTTAGTCATTAGACATACACTAGTGGCGCTGAGCAACTGCTCATGTTGGCAAGTCTAGCCATTATTATTAATTTGTGAGAGTTACATTTCTTGATTAAAATTTTCCGATAGATCCAAGCATTCACAAAATCTTAATTCGCACTTTATTAGCCTAATTTACGTGTTTATATTATAAGTATGCCACTATCCATGGAATTGCAAACTAATTAATCTATCTACTTCAAAAAAAAATTTAGAAGAATGTTTCATAAGGAAATTCGAGGACGAAACATTTTTTTTGAAAGAAAGAGTGAATTATGTGAATCCTAAAATTCTATTCAATATCAAAGACATGCTTCTAATAGAGTTGCACTAAATGAAGTTGAAAAGTATTCAATGAAGATTTATCAATTTAAGACAAGCTTAGCCTAGTTTGATCTGGCAGGAAAAAGTTCCATTCATGAAATATTTATCCATTGGACGTGATTTTGCGAGATAGCATTGTTATGTACATGTATTGAATTGATGGGAGTCATATTATTGCGACGTTATGCTGCCAACATTTTATTTGTACTTTGTTCATTTTACACAAAGTGTGTTCTTAATTTTCTTTGCAATAAGTGTTGTAAAATGCGTATTTTTAATTTATGATATATTTTTGTCGTGCGAGTAATTTAATATTAATTATTGATCACTAGACGATTCTAATGAGTGTCATAAAAAAGGCATTTTAAATATTAGATATTCTTTAGAAATTGTTAGGATAGTTGTTAGATATTGTCTGTAATTTGTTTAAGATTTGATATTTTAACCGCTATATATATTTGTGAAAAAGTTAATCATGAAAATGAAAGAGCTTTTTTTTTTTCAAGATTGATGAGGAGCTCAAAAGATATTTGATTAATTGATCGAATAAAATAAGTTACAATTGAAGATGTAATTAGTTTTTATGTAATGGAAGTATGGTTATTTCACCACATGAAAACTTCTAAAAAATTAAGGGAAACTTAATAGACTAGAAATTTAGAACATGTTGTGCACGTGATTTTCCTTCTCATGTCCTCCTCAAATTTGAACGTACAATGCACGTGTTTATATTTTAATAAATATATTCTTTTTCAAATCACTAAGTCTTCTCTCTATTCTATTTTCAATATAACTTTCTTCATCATATTTCAATCTATGTATTTAAATTAAGTTTAAATTCTAATCATTGGAAAAAATATTTATTTCTTGTTAACATAAATTAAAATTAATGTATATTTAATTTATTTTTTAAGATAATAAATATATATTGGGGGAATTGAAACTTTGAAACATATAAGAAGGTATATAATTGTTAATCATTAAAAAAAAGTGTATAACTGATAATCAATTTCAAATTTCGGTTTTACATTTACATTCTTATAATTTTTTTAAAATTATATTTTTTCAATTTTTCATTAAATAATACATTTACATTCTTATAATTTTTTTTAATTTATAAATACTATAAATATGCAAGCTCAAAGCTATCTCTAGCCTCCCTCTTTAACCTGTAGGAGATCCTAACGCCGAAACTAGTGAACATACATAGGCTATCTCTAATCCCTCTCTTTCTCAAGATGAAAAGACTAGTAAACATGCATGGATGATCAGTCGAAACATACTTTTAGTTCAAATACCTATTATGCCTTAGCCTAACATCCCCCTACTCACCCTAGAACATGCATCACACACTCATCCCCTCAACCCACACCTATATGAATTTAGTTCATGGTTATGCTAGAACAAACAAGAACAGAAGGTAGGAATGTTGTAATCAGCATGCAATAGACTTGTAATCAAAGCTTTCTCAAAATAAAAGAGGACAGCAATGGAACAATGAACAACCAACTCAAATATAGATAAAATGATGACAGTGTTAAGAACAACTCAGACAAAGATGAGAGGAAACACAAAATACATACTTAAACTAACTTAAAACAAGCATTCAATAGAAATTTGTGCTTAGAAACTACAATATAAGGAATAAAAGCACGAAAAAGAATGTTGCAAACTTAGGCGGAGCCTTGTCACTTCCATTCCAGCAGCTCCCAAAAATGGCTCTATTCCGAAAATCCAAGCTCCCTTTCATCCTAAAAAAATGTGCTTATATACTCCCTTCATGAAGATAACGGCTGAGATTCTAGGGCAAATTGGTGACTTGTTCCCCAATTCCGAGCCGATCAGATCTGATATATCGTAGGGGGACCACGTACAGGCTTTTCTACACTACTCATAAACGCAGCTTTTACAGAAAACTGTTATTTCTTGCCGGGCGAATGCTGAAAACATTGACGCCCTCCTGAAAATGGCATTTTCCCTTCTAGAATTCACTCCTCAAATTTAAGCTTTGCTCAGCGATCGCAGCATCCAAAAAAACCTGAAATGATAACAAAAACTTTAACAAGACGAGGGGCTCTTGCAATGCGATTACTAATGGTTTAAACATTGACGTTTTGACCCAAAAACTCATATTTTTTTAACATTTCTAATCCTAGCCTCTTTTCTACATGCAATGTGATGTAAGCTCAAATCCCCATTCACAAGCAGTTATATGCATTGAAAGTTATGGGAAATGCCTGGTTCTATGTTAAAACATCTTATCAGATGGATTCAATAACTCTCTATTTGAGAGTTATCAAACCCCCAGACTTGAACCATTTCTCGTCCCGAGCAATGCTTCAGACATCAAAATAAATGACTACTTAAGATGCTTTTAACATGCATGCACTATCAATAGGGTCCATTCTCAGAGATCTCAGCATTTCGGTTCTGACCTAGAAATTTTCGTCGTAAACCAAAGCCCTCAGCATTTGCTAATCACTCTTAGCTTCTTGTGCTTTCGAAAATAATCTTTATCCCTAACCATGATTTCTTCCCTACTAGAATAATAATTTAAGCACCCTTAAACACTACTACCTACGACTCCAAAACACCCCACTCAATCCCTTGATCCTCTTAAGTTTAGCCAAAGCATCTAATTAGAGCATTCTTTCCCACGCACACACCCTTTTAACACTTTGAGCCCCCTCAAAACGACTACAACCAAATTCCATAGTTCTTAAAATGGCACACTTGAGCAAAGTAGCACACTTAAGCAGCGGAAATAACTGAAGTTGAGGAGTTGGAAGGAATCGGGATGCTCTCAGCACTATGGCTACTAGCCTTAGTTCTCTTTTTGGGCTTTCCTTTCTTTACACAGCTCAGATTTTTTCCTTATTACAACACTTGGACTTTGGCCTTATTCAGCAACAATGTATTTTTTTCAAGATTTTCTTCTTCACTATTCACTTTTTTTTTTAATTTTTGCGGCATTGATTTTTTAGCATTTTTTTCAAGGATGCTTTTCTCAAGCTTAATCAGAATGCTTTGGTCTTTGTTTTGAATTAAACAAATTTTATCATTTTTCTCACATGCACGGGCTTGCTCTCACCCCTAGAATTGAAATCTTCATTGTCCTCAATGAAGGTGAGGCTTAGTTCCCCTAAACTCAAGGTTTTCAAGATTTCTTGCATAATGTTTTAAGCTTTCAGATTTAGCATTTTAGAGCTCTCTTATTTCCTTGTTCCGATCAGGGATTAACTCACTATTAGGTTAAGGGTTATTTTCAAAGGCACAATCATCTAAAAGGTCATGACTAGGCTAAAGCTTTAGCTTGCTCATGAAATTTCACGGACAGAACACAATGCTGAAAACAACAGAAACTTAACTATTGGTAACAATTAGACTAGATCAAAGAGGCAAGACATTCATTCATAACAAAATAACCGCTGGTGAGAGTATGATAATTTCAGATCAGCCAGCATAAAATAAAACTATTCTAACAAAGACACAAAATACTTTAATCGATTAGCAAAATAAAACAGAGTTAGAAAAGAAGAGACAGGGACTTCCATCAGATACGAGTACTGGAGCTTGAACCAACATGATCCTTCTCATTAGGCGATGGAGATTTTGACATTCCAGAGTTGATAAGCTCGACAGGAAACTCGGGCAGCTGAAGTTCTCCTTTCAATTCAGCATTTTGGCTTAGCAACGCATCTCTCAGTTGGCCATACTTCCAATAAGCTTGGAGCTGGCTGGATAACTGGCTGCAAACTTCTTTGTGAGCTCTCTGCTTAGCCAGGATTTCTTCAATTTCGGCGGCAAGGCCAACTCTCATCCCACTGTGCACTACTTTTGAACGTGCTTGAGGAGAGAAGTAAACAGACCTAACTAGGAGCAGCTCGTAATAGATGTGTAATAGATGCGGGGAGAATAGTCTGTCGTCCTTCTTGTTGATACATCTTTTAAACTTCCCAACGATAATACTTCTGACATCAATGCTCCACCCTTCAAGAATTGCATAAACCAGAAATGCTCTACTTCAAATAACTTCGGTCCACTACGTTGTTGGCATTAGGCTTGTTCACACAAAATTCATCCAACTGTTGGCTTCAGTGGTTAGGAAAGATGCGAGCATGATTTTCGTGCCATTTTCGACCTTCCAACTGGCACATTCTCCACCAATTCTATTGATGCAGTCTTCCAACAGCTCATCAGATGAATTTTTGCTCACTTGGTTAAAGATTGCATCAGGGTTATGCTCGTTAACAGCTCGTTGATTGATTATACACTCCAATCCACATCAACCCCACGCACCCTGCTTTTGAACTCGGCTTCCTCATTGATGTTATAATAAAACTCCTTGACCCAGTCAGGCCTAGCCGGCTCTGAGGGCCTTACAAAATAATCACATCCATAATACTTGATTACTTCCTCCAGCTTGTTGTTTAGTCTTTTCTCAACAAATCCTTGCTCTTTGTGGCATTGGAAGACTTCAAATGCATATCTAAACTCCTTCCATTCTTCAGCTTCCATGAGCCCTTCATTTTCGACTACAACAAACTTTCTTTTCTTTAAACCTGCCTTAGCCTTGGGCACTCCAACTTTACTAGGCTTCTCAAGCACCTGCGGATCAACCCTAACCTCTGAACTTTGCTGCTGCCCGGGCCTTTTAGCAGACTCTGGTTCCACATTTCTAACGATTTCAACTTCTTCGACAATCCCTGTGTCGAATGCTTCCTACACTTCTTGCACAACTTCTTCCCAACGCTCGCCAGGCTCTTCAACCTCAGTGACATTTATGTCAATAGAGGGTTGTTTCTCCCCTGCATTTCCCTGCTCCATCGAAACCTCGACTGCATGCTCTACTTCTCCCACGGCCGTGACATTTTTTCCGACCTCACCAGCATTAAAACCTTACGAGCAGGGCCAACTTGAAGGGCATTTTGCCCTATTTTACGCACTAGGGGTATTTCTTCTTTAGAGAGGGAAGAGTCTTCGAATACAGTAAGTTTGCTAACCCTTGAGGCCCTTAGCATATACCTCTCCAGAGCTTGAATGAACTCTCATTGCGCAATGGCTTTCGCTTTCTGGGCTCGGGTTTTAGGAGCCATTACGATTTGAGAGGAAGAGCTTTGAGATTTAGGGTTTGAATTGTGATTTGAGGAGCGATGGAGGAAATGGCTCCGAGAAGAACAAAGAAAGGAATTTAAGTTTAATGCTGGAAATGGCAATGTTAGAATGATGGAATTAAATAGGCAGGCGAAGAGGCGCAAAAGAGAAAACTACCCCTAAAATGGCAATTTTTCGATAAAAACGTCATTTAACCCTCCTCTTCTATCCAAACCGTCAATTCCTGAATGGTAACGATGCCTCTTCGAATAAACCCCAAGCTACCACGTGTCAAGCCCTGTTCGCCACGCTTCAAACTTTCGCACTCCCCTAACTACCCTAGACTAACCCTACTTGACTACTAAGCAATAATAAAATAACGAAATAAAATGCTCACATAAAATAAAAAAAATCGTATGATGATTAATCGAAAATATGAATGCAGAACATGTGCTTGGACAATAAATAAAGATATCGAACATTTCGATACTCCAAGCATCCCAGGCTTCTACTCTCTAGAGAGACTCCACGAAGATTTCTCCATTCTGAAATCTTCGCTCCAATAATGCTTTAATCATTTTAGATTTACCGAAAACTCGCTTCCATCTTTCTCGTTAATCATCTCAATGGCTCCACTCGCACTGACCTGCAAGATTCTGAAAGGTCCAGACCATTTAGATTTCAATTTCCCTAGAAATAATTTAAAGCGCGAATTATATAAAAGTACTCTTTGCCCAAGCTCAAATGCTTTAAATTTTATCCTTTTGTCATGCCAAGCCTTAGTCCTCTCCTTGTACAACTTAGCATTATCATAGGCACTCAATCTGTGCTTATCCAACTCAAGCACCTGCATCATCCTAGCTAGCCCGGCTAGGGTCAGGTCCAAGCTTAATTTCTTTAGAGCACAAAATGTTTTATGATCTAACTCAAGGGGTAGATGACATGCCTTTCCAAAAACAAGTTGATATGGGGACATTCCTAAGGGAGTTTTGAATGCGGTTCTGTATGCCCACAACGAATCCTCAAGCTGCATTGACCAGTCCTTTCTTGAAGGTCCCACCACTTTCTCTAAAAAAAATTTGATTTCCCTATTCGATATTTGTAACGACCCGACCCGAATGGGGTTCTAAATAGGCCATTACCTCAATGCATGCATAGAAATCAACACTAGAATTTGCAATAGGGTTGTTTCGGATTCTAAGTAAAAACCAAAAACTAAGGCAAGAGTTCATTTAAAAGTCAATACAAAATTCTTGAAACTCGTCCCTGTTTCCAAGCACTGCTCCAAGACAAATACATTTCCAAACATACTCTGATCGTAGATTTATTTAAAACATACAAACTTTACAACAATGCTAGAATCCTAAATACATTCGAAAACACCCTAGGGCTCCGTGCCCAACTACATGCATTCAGAGGACATTTATATCATAAACATAAATCTCGAGTTGAACAACGGGTTTCCATGATCACGGCTCCTCCTCCACCCATCATCTCGCTCGCGCCATGGTTTCTGAAATATAAGTAAGGGTGAGTAACGAATTACTCAAGTAAGAATCCCCAACCGGGGTACAATACGATATACATGGTCATCTAGCGTAAAGATATGCAAGCTATGAATATAAACACGAGATAGAGCACATAGTTTAGCCCACACTTGGGCCTCGGATGCCAACTCGTGGTCTTAGTCCGGAAATCAAACACCACACAACACATCACACAAGTCGCCTCTATACGAGAAACAAGTCTCGGCCTCACTGCCTATCTGTCGACGAAAAGGTACACTGCTCACAATCCCGAGGAGCTCTCGATCGTACGGCCAGAATGAGCGTAAGCATGCACCGCGTGCTCGCAGAACTATGGGGGTTGCCAGTGTCTCAAGGCAAGCCGCCCATATCCAATCACCACGCCTAACTAAATCTTTGGATCGGTGTCACCGACATAGGGGTGTGAGACACGGACACGTAAACTATGTCGGCTGAACCACCGCACTGGGCCAAGAAACGGTCGTGGTAGGCTTACACCAGTGAAGCCGCCCTTGCCTTAACAGTGGCAATCGGGGCTACTTGCCAAACATGCCGAGGACATGCCGGCTGCCGGGGGCGAGGCAATGCCAAGTCATCATCCCGACCGTTGGGGCATTAACAATCGCCTCCCTCACCCAAGATTGCGGGGCCTACCGCTTGGTTAGCTAATCCCTCACGGGGTCCAGGGACGGAATGACTTGCTCGGCGTCCCCGCCATGGATGCAAGGTACTTTATGCATCGGGCCCGGATGATGCTATCTACTGCACTTCTAACTCGCGCCTAGCAAACGAAGAAACAATTCCATAAAATCCAATACGTGCTCAAAGAGAATACAACGAGCCTAGCATGATACTACGAAGCAAGGCAGATACGAGCATGCCGAAAGGAACAACCTAGCATGGATTAACATGAGAATTAACCAGAAAGTCATGCTAATCGGGAATTCAGATTAGAGCACTTATCACCAAACATGTCAATAAACACAAACAAGCATACAATCAAGAATCGCATAATATATCGCAGGGTCCACACAACTCCAGTAAGAAATCCTTACTCAGCCTAAGACCTCTAAACACAAGAAACCTAAGCTGCGATCGAACCCGAGCTAGCTAGCGAGAACCTAACAAAAACAACAATAATTACAATCAAAAGGCCCAAATAAAATAAAACAAATGGGCTCACTGGGAGCAACTCACGAGGCACGGTGACACTTTCGGACGGGCGGCCATGACGGCAGGCTAGGCAAATTGCTTTGGCGATGGCACAGCGCTGGGGCGCCACTGACACAAGCACTCGGGCGCTGCTCGACGTTGGGGCGCCGACACGACGCGTAGCGCTGGGCGCGCTGGGCACGGCATTGGCGAAAGCAGTGGCGCGCGAACGAAGCGGCGCGCGCAGCGCAGGCGAGGAGCGCGGCGCGACGACGCGCCACGGGGACGCGACTTCGAGCGGCTCGACCACGAGGCGACGGCAACCTTTGTCGGCGACTTCGGGCTGGGCTTGGCGACTCGACTGGCGACGCGGGGGCGCGACGGCAATGGCGGCTTCGGCCGCAAGGGCGCGCGGGCCGGGCTCGCGCGACAAAGTCGTGGCGAGGCGCGAGGAGCGCGGGGTCGGGCTAGCTCGGCGAGCGAGGGGCTCAGCCGGCCGAGGTGGGCGAGCCATGGGCTAGGTCGAAAGTGGGGTGCTCTCGGGAGAGAGAGAAAGGGAAATTTTGGGAAAAAATGAGATTTTTCCTTTTTTTCTTTTCTTTTCTCTTTTATATAAAATCCAAACTTATCCAAATAAATCCAATTTATCCAATTTCCAATTTTTCCAAAAATCCTTAAATCTCATTTCCGCTTTCCTCCTTCGAGACCCGATCAAAGCAACCTTTCCAAACAACAAAACTCACCAAATCAACCTCCCAAACCCATACTCAAAGCCCTACTCGAATCCCAAAGAAACACCCAAACAACCATCATTTTGCCCAAAACCCAAATGACAACCGAACTCCCAAACGAAAAGCCCAAACATCTCGGGACTCGCACCCACAACAAACAAGCCTCAACAAAGGCGGGAGCCGCCTCAAGCCCGAAAATCCACAAATCCCGCCAGGAGCAAAAGACCAAAATGCCCCTAAGGGACAAAACAGCTTTAACGGCCCAACCGAACCACTGAATCTGAACCGGAAGCTCCTCGAGAACCGGGATAGAAAACTGGGCCGTTATAATACTCCCTCCTTATAAGACTTTCGTCCTCGAAAGTCCTAAGACGAAACGGCTCTAGGAATACTCCACTGATTCCTAGCCAACTGAACTTCTCGGCTAATACAACACTAGCCCATCTTCGAGAACCAAACCCTCTTGGGTTCTCAAAGGCTCAAAGCCACAAGGCTAACCATTCTGCCGAAGACTAGCTCAACAAAGACTGGGCAAAGCTAACCAAAAGGCCACTACTCCGATCCGCTCAAGGATCTCAAAAGGCCTACAAACCAGGGGCTCAATCTAAACCCTACTAATCCAACACGGAACACCTCTCTACGGTGTTACTCTCAAAGAAACTTCGCAGATCGGGCATAAGCTCCAAAACTCAACGCCACGCACTGGCGTAACTTTTCTGAATGCCCACAACTGATAACAACCAGCCTCAACTCTACACCATGCTGGCCAAAAAAAAAACTGAACCTCTCAGGTTCCAGAAACCAAACGGCCTACTCATACATCACAAGAGGCCAGCGAACCACAAAGCTTGCCTAAAGCCTTAACGAAAAGCAAACAAATCACCCACTGGCGATTGAACCCAAAAGGCAAACTTTTCCAACTAGAACACGACCATAACACTTAAGCAACCATCTTAAGGAGAAAACGCCGAACCAAAGGCAAGGGCACCATCCTGGTACACCCGACAGCTAACAACACTCACACCAGCTGAAACTTCAGCTACGACCACCTTAAAAAGGCAAGGGCCAAGCACAGACTCCACTCGGCCAAGCCAACAAACTAGAACTCCTCATCGGCCGAACGCAACATTCCAAAGAAAATCTACCAGCAACTGGCCAAGGAGAACACAGCCAAGCAAGGAACAACCAACCTTCCTCTCAAAAATCTCAGGAAGCAAGGACTAAACCAACACGCAGCCCTCTGCGACACAACACCTTGAGGAAAACAGCTCAAAGGCTTTACCAACCAAAGCCACGGCACCTCTGTGCCAACTCACTCAAACGAGGCTCCGCTAACGCCAACTGCGAATGCACAACAACAAGAAGCAAAGCCCGAGAAGGGCTTGCTCGGCAGAACTCAACTCAAGCTCATCGCGAGCAAAGCTCGCCTCCAAGCTACCGCTCAACTCTTAAAATCCAATTGGCTACTTAGAGGACTTCTCCTTTAAGCTTAGGCCTAACCCAACTTCCAACCAGAAGCTCCACTCCCGAAACCTCACAAGGAAAACGGATGACGACAACCTCCAAGCTTACGGATCTTGAGCCACACGAATCCGCAAGACTACCTCGCAAGCTAACACTCGAGGCTGGCATCCAAGGAGCAACTCAACCACCACAGAGGCTAGGGGAAAAGGAAATCTTCAATCCCCAAAGAACCAAAGAACTTGCCGAACAACTCAACTCTTCTTGGCCGCCTCCGCTTCTGCGGGAACAAACAACTCTTGCTTGCTAACAACACAAAGCAAGGACCCCTCATTGGGGTGACCGCGCGCTACTCGATCAACTACACAACTCGGGAGCTAAGCGGACTCTGCCAAACGGAAACGACTTCCCAAAGAAGCAAACTCCGGAAGGGCAAATGAACTCACACACACGCTCACGACTTGCTCAACCCAAGGCAACGAAGAACCAACTCTCTTGGAAGCAACACCCAAGAGAAAACTCAACCAATCGGACCACCAATCCGAAACTAACAATACTTACTCAATCGCCGAGGAGGGGTCAACTCCCAAAACTTACTCGACTAGGAACAAGACCTCGGGCAAACCCTCCAAATAGAACCGAACTAGCTCTCGAAACAACAAAAGAACCAATTCTTGGCCAAACACTCACAAGAGGCGAGAACAACCTTTACTGCAGCCTCTAGAACACCATCCAAGAATCCGCTTAATCGATAAAACCGATCGCTTCCAAGCACCCAACAAACTAATCCCTCTTGCTAGCACCACTACCATCAATTCCAAGACCAAGGAGTAACTCGACAACTCCCGTATGGAAACGGCTCTTACAAGCAGACAACCAAAGGACAGAGAGCTCCACATACGCTCACCGTCATGCTCCACTAGAGCAACAACATCTAATCTCGCGGGCAACAACAGGGGTCCATCTCGGTCAACCTCCAAAAGCCAAACGGGGCAACTCAACATCTTGAAAACAGGAACAAAACCAACAGGGCACAAACCACTCGCCCCACGAGGAAAACTAATCTCTAGCAACTCCAATCCACACCTTGGTCGACACCAAGCATCAACTTGTCACCACACCGGAACCAATCCGGACTTTACTCCAAACAACCACTAGCTTGCTAGTCTACCAAGACTACTAGCAACTCCACCGAGGCTACAAACTACACGCCTCCAGCTAGCCAACTGAAACTCACTAGCTGGGCCTGACTGAGCTCTGGAGAGGCTCTCCACAACCTAGGGTTCTCCGACAACCCTCGACACACACACTGCCAGCAACCGATCTAACAGACAACTGCCTGAACGAACAACTCCAATTTCCAGCATCCCAACCATGCTGGCCAACTCCAACTCCTTGGGAACCTAGAGGACCCGAAACGCTACAGAATGCGTCATCCTCCTACTCAAAGCATCGGCCACAACATAACTTCTACCCAAGGAAAGATCCAAACAACTCTCTTAGCCATGACTATCAGAAACCACGCGGCTTAGCTACCACCGCTCTTGTTCAGTTTCCAACTTAACTCCAACCAACGATCAACAAAAAGATCCGCTAACCAAGCTTAGGTCCAACTTAACAAATCTTGCCTAAGCAACAACTTGATACCACGAGCACGGTATCCTTACCACCTCAACCAAAGCCTTACAACATCCACCTGGAGTCCAACTTCTCCAGGAACTGATCACTAGATCTTCAAAGCAAACCCTACATGGATCTGAAACTCTCGCCACGGAACGAACCACACAAAACACACTTGTGTGCACAACTCTCAACCTTCCTTTAGAGATCCAAGACCAACAAGCATTTTTCCAAAAGCAACGCTAACTCCTGGCAGAGATACAAAAAATCCAAGGAACACCAAAAGTTCCATCTCCACACGATACTCGAAGCTGAGGCAACCTTGCTCTACCAAAGCATAACCATGCCAAACCAAACTTACTTTGTACCAAGCCTCAACCAAGGGTGCTTACCTCTAAGGCATCCAAAACCTCTCGCAAGGCATCAGCTCATCTCGCCTCATAGGCATCCAGCTCATCTCATGAGCATCCAACTCAGGGTCCCTCTGTTGGACCAAACTCGCATCTATGATGCTCAACTCTCCTCGAGTTTAAGGCACTCGAAGGTAGTTGACCGCACTACCAACCACAAAGATCTCTTGGCCTTAACACTAGCGCGAGAATCACGCCCACAAACAATTACCAACCGCCAACCTACTGACTTACTCAACCTCCAGTAACACTGGGAAAAAGGCTCCGGCTCCTCTCGAGCATCCTTTCGCTTGTAGTCCATCGACTACCACTGAACTAGCCCTCTGGCACGACCTAAAGAGGTGCCACTGCCATAAACGGATCCAAGGCTAAAGGAGTGCACTAAACTCCGAACGGCATAGAACCATCTGCTATGCCCAAGCCAAACTCAAGCCTCAACCAGACTTAGTGCCAAAGCGGCACACCAACCAATGCACCTCAAGTGCCACCACTACCAAAACCACACCTTACTACCAATGGGCCAACAAGATCACTACCTCAAGTGACAACAACTCTGGCTAGGCATACGAGGGCTCAACTCAAACAGCCATGCCTATGGCATCTCACCAAACCGAAGGCTCACGGCCTACACTAGCATCTCCACATGATGCTCAACAAAACTCTGGCCAGCTCTCTCAACATGCAGCAGCTAGCTCCACTCCAGGAGCTCACCAAAGGAAGAGTGCTCAACTCAACCAAACATCTGAGGAAAACACCAACGGATCCAATCCGGCGGAACACTCGCTCATTGCACCCTTAACTACTGTGGTTCTGCCATCGGCGCAAACAACAACACTTTAAAGGAGCACAAAAATGCCTCAACAATCTCCTCGAAGGCCGCCAACTCTGCGCTACTCACCGGGCAATCAAACAATCCGCTAAGGCTCAAGATCAACACTTGAGCCGCCAGCCGGGTCCACACGGGGACTGCTCCACAAACATCCACATAAGCACAACCATAGCTAACTCCTCTCTTGGAGTGGCACTCCAAGGCAAAGCACCTCCACCCTCTCACTAGGGGAAAACCAACAATCGGGCCACAAATGGCCTACGGAGTCTAAACTCTGCTTCCCCACGGGGACGACGTCCCAGGCATCCAAACAACTGGATACCTCAACAAGCCACAACAAACATCACACACCGCGGGAAGTTGGCATGATGGCTCTCTAAGCCCAAACCAACAACGAGTCAGAACCTGCTCGTCTCCGCTCCACAACACTACACAAGGCATACACTAGATGACAGGTATTGTAAATTCTTAACCCTTTTTCAACAACAAATAGTAAACTTAGGCGTACTGATGATCACGCTTGAGTCTTGATGATCATGGAAAAATGACCTACAACAAAAGGTCACTCTCACGAATCTATGACTCGAGCTCGATACCAATCAGAATGACCCGACCCGAATGGGGTTCTAAATAGGCCATTACCTCAATGCATGCATAGAAATCAACACTAGAATTTGCAATAGGGTTGTTTCGGATTCTAAGTAAAAACCAAAAACCGGCAAGAGTTCATTTAAAAAGTCAATACAAAATTCTTGAAACATGTCCCTGTTTCCAAGCACCTGTTCCAAGACAAAATACATTTCCAAACATACTCGATCGAGATTTATTTAAAACATACAAACTTTACAACAATGCTAGAATCCGGAAATACATTGAAAAACACCCTAGGGCTCCGTGCCCAACTACATGCATTCAGAGGACATTTATATCATAAACATAAATCTCGAGAGTTGAACAACGGGTTTCCATGATCACAGCCTCCTCCTCCACCCATCCCGCCTCGCGCCATGGTTTCTGAAATATAAGTAAGGGTGAGTAACGAATTACTCAAGAAGAATCCCCAACCGGGTACAATACGATATACATGGTCATCTAGCGAGAAAGATATGCAAGCTATGAATATAAACACAGATAGAGCACATAGCTTAGCCCACACTTGGGCCTCGGATGCCAACTCAGGGTCTTAGTCCGGAAATCAAACACCACACAACACATCACACAAGTCGCCCTATACGAGAAACAAGTCTCGGCCTCGGCTGCTTCTCTCACGCCGACGAAAGGTACACTCGCTCACAATCCCGAGGAGCTCTCAGTCGGCGCTGTAATGAGCGTAAGCATGCACCGCGTGCTACTCGCAGACTATGGGGGTTGTCGTGTCTCAAGGCAAGCCGCCCATATCCGATCACCACGCCTAACTAAATCTTTGGATCGGTGTCACCGACATAGGGTGTGAGACTGGACACGTAAACTATGTCGGCTGAACCACCGCACCTAGGGCCAAGAAACGGTCGTGGTAGGCTTACACCAGAAGCCGCCCTTGCCTTAACAGTGGCAATCGTGGGCTACTTGCCAAACATGCCGAGGACATGCCGGCCGCCGGGGCGAGGCAATGCCAAGTCATCATCCCGACCGCTGGGGCATTAACAACCGCCCTCCTCACCCAAGATTGCGGGGCCTACCGCTTGGTTAGCTAATCCCTCACGGGGTCCAGGGGACGGAATGACTTGTTCGACGTCCCCGCCATGGATGCAAGGTACTTTATGCATCGGGCCCGGATGATGCTATCTACCCGCACTTCTAACTCGCCTAGCAAACGCGAAACAATTCCATAAAATCCAATACGTGCTCAAAGAGAATACAACGAGCCTAGCATGATACTACGAAGCAAGGAATGATACGAGCATGCGAGTAAAGAAACAACCTAGCATGGATTAACATGAGAATTAACCAGAAAGTCATGCTAATCGGGAATTCAGATTAGAGCACTTATCACCAAACATGTCAATAAACACAAACAAGCATACAATCAAGAATCGCATAATATATCGCAGGTCCACACAACTCCTGGTAAGAAATCCTTACCCGCCTAAGACCTCTAAACACAAGAAACCTAAGTCTGCGATCGAACCCGAGCTAGCTAGCGAGAACCTAACAAAAACAACAATAATTACAATCAAAAGGCCCAAATATAATAAAACAAACAGGCTCATTTCTGGAGCAACTCACGAGGCACGGCCGACACTCGGACGGGCGGCCGCCGCAGCTAGGCGATTCTTGAGCGGTGGTGGCACAGCGCTGGGCGCGCTGACACGCACATCGGGCGCTGGCTCAGGCGCAGGGCGCGCTGACACGGGCGCTGGGCGCTACTGGGCACGGCTGGCGAAAGGCAGCGCGCGAACGCGGCGCGAAGCGAGCAAAGGCGGCGGCGGCGCGCGCGCGCGACGACGCGCGCGCTGAGGACGCGACTTCGAGCGCGGCTCGACACAGCGGCGGCAGACTGTCGCGGCGACTTCGGCCGGGCTTGGCGACGCGACTGGCGACACGGGGCCGCGCGACGGCGGGCGGCTCGGCCGCAAGGGCGCGCGGGGGCTGGGCTCGGGCGACCAAGGGCTGGGCGAGGGCGAGGGAGCGCGGGGCTGGGCTAGCTCGGGCGAGCAGGGGGCTCTGGGTGGGTCAATGGGCGAGCCATGGGCTAGGTCGGGGTGGGGGTGCTCGGGAGAGAGAGAGAGAGGAGAGAGAAAGGGAAATTTTGGGAAAAAATGAGATTTTTCCCTTTTTTTTTCTTTTCTTTTCTCTTTTATATAAAATCCAAACTTATCCAAATAAATCCAATTTATCCAATTTCCAATTTTTCCAAAAATCCTTAAATCTCATTTCCCGGCTTCCTCCTTCGAGACCCGACTGAAGCAACCTTTCCAAACAACAAAACTCACTGAAATCAACCTCCCAAACCCATACTTAAAGCCCGGCTCGAATCCCGAAGGAAACACCCAAACAACCATCATTTTGCCCAAAACCCAAATGACAACCGAACTCCCAAACGAAAAGCCCAAACATCTCGGGACTCGCAGCCCACAACAAACAAGCCTCAACAAAGCGCGTAAGTCGCCTCAAGCCCCGAAAATCCACAAATCCCGCCTGGGAGCAAAAAGACCAAAATGCCCCTAAGGGACAAAACAGCTTTAACGGCCCAACCGAACCACTGAATCTGAACCGGAAGCTCCTCGAGAACCGGGATAGAAAACTGGGCCGTTACAATATTTCCGCTTGTCCATTTAACTGAGGGTGATATGGCGTAGCCACTGATAACTCTCAAGAATTGAGAGTTAAAGTAGCTTAAGAGAATATATTTCTATAAGAATTTACTAATATTTAATGAATTTAATATTGAATTTCGCCAAATCATGCTTAACTTTCACTTAAACGAAACATCCTTTAGTTTTCTAATTAGGATGCATTTTATGGGTTTGCTGCAGCGAAATATGCTTGAATGTGTGCCAAGTTTTATGTTGTGAAAAGAATTGATACTTTCTAGTTTGTCTACAACATTCATGATGGAGCGAAGCGAAATTCCAACAAGAAGGTGTTCGCCAAAGCGAACATTAGCCCAACCAAGCACGCCTTGAAGAGATTCAACACAGCAGCAGAGCTTGAAGAAGTTACCAAGTGCTTCGCCACAGCGAAGCTACCAACGAAAGAAGATGATGTAAACTTAGCGAAGCCAAGATGCTCTGACAACCGACAATGTGGATTGTGGAGCAAAAATGTCAGATAAAGCAGTCCTTCGTCTAAAATGCGATAGCAGAGCAGTCAAACATTGTCAGGATCGTGTAGCAGGCTTTGTCGCTTGGAGTTGGAGTATAGATAGAGTTGTTCACCTTCAGAGCAAAAGGGTGATACAATTTAGGGAAGACCCCCGTTCTTGGGGCAGATCACCCATCAAGGGTCGATCACCATTCCGACGAGCATTTCTGATCACCATTTCCTTAGTTTTTTTCGTTGTAGCTTAGTCGTAGTTTAGTTTTATTGCTTTCTTCCACTTCTGTTTTAGTGTAGTTTAGACAAACCTTGTTTCTTGTTGTTTTCAATGAAGGTTTTTATTGCTTTTACTTCGCTTTGCTTTTATTTATCGACATGAGCATCTAAATCTATCATTGGAAGGAAATAGGCAAATAGGAGTATTTCGCCTAAGCGAAGCCTTAGCGACATGATAAACTATTATGCATGTTGTGTTAATTCGAAATGCACTCCATTTGATCCACTGTGTGTATGTCTTTATTACGCTTCGAGAGAATAGAAATAGAACGATCTTCCATGTATAACATTAGGTTCGCAAAGTTTACTAAGAGATGAGTTTACTTGAAGCTAAATTAAATGCTTAGAGATAAGGTTCGCCTAACGGTTCGAGAGAGCCAAAGTCTAAGACTCGAAAGAGCGAAAGAGAAAGCTAACGGTTGTTGCTTCTTTGCTGTAAATAGTTTCGCTGAAGCGAAACTCTCCGAAATGTCTTATTCCCTTCCGATGTATTTTATCAGTTCGATTTATCTTTAATTTACTTAGTTTAGATTTACTTCGCCAAAACAAACTCTCACATCACTATGACTGTCGATTTCGCTTGAACATGACACTAATAACTATTCCCTGTGGAGATGACTTTTACTTACTTTAAAACTTGCTACAACAACGATTGTGTATACTTGCACAACCTTTGAGGATCACACACACACATTTCGCTTAATCAGAAGTAGAGACTTCGCTGCGGCGAAGTCCTGAACAAGCCACGTCATCATTCTTCTTATTTAAAATTTTAATTAAATTGAGTGTGTCGATCCGTCCCCAACAGCCACTCTATGCTTAATGTTATACTTCATCAACACATTGGCCATAGCTCAATTAACAAAGTGTGATCCCTCGTCACTCACTACTGCCCTTGGCGTTCCAAACCTGGAAAAGATGTTCGTATGCAGGAATTGGATCATTGTTTTGGCATCATTCACTAGCCTGGCAATTGCTTCTACCCATTTTGAAACATAATCCACCGCAACCAAAATGTAAAGATTCCCTTTCGATGGAGGAAATGGGCCCATGAAATCGATGCCCCAAAAATCAAACAACTCAACTTCAAAAATATATGTCATTGGCATTTCATCTCGCACTCCAATATTTCCCCGCCTTTGACATTTATCCCATGTTTTAAAGAAATGTGAGCATCCTTACAGACTGAGGGCCAATACAACCCAAATTGAAAGATTTTTGCAGCAGTTCGTTCTCCTCCAAAGTTTCCACCATACGGAGAACTATAACATCGTTCTAAGATTTCCTTCATTTCATCTTCAGGGACACACCGCCTAATGATGTTGTCAGAACATTGCCGGAACAAAAACGACTCATCCCAAAAATAAAACTTTATATCTGCATAGAACTTCTTAACTTGCTCTCTCCTCAGGTCTAGAGGTAATATTCCACTGGCACGGTAATTTGTGAAATCAGCGAACCAAGGTCGATCCACGATGGGTAATGTTGTAATCGCTAACAATCTCTCGTCAGGGAAACTTTCCACAATTGGGATGTTTTTGTTAAGTTTATCTGTTTGCTTTAACCTTGACACTGCATTTTCGCTTCCCTTTTTGTCTCTAACTTCGATATCAAACTCTTGTGCCAGCAAAATCCATTGAATTAACCTGGGCTTGGCATTTTCTTTACTCATTAAATACCGGATTGCCGCATGGTCTGTAAACACAATAATTTGCAAACCCACAAGGTAAGATCAAAACTTTTCAAGCGCAAAAACCACTGCTAGGAGCTCCTTTTATGTTGTTGTGTAATTGAGTTGAGCTTCATTAAGAGTTTTACTGGCATAGTAAATCGGCTGAAGCAACTTATCAGTTCGCTTCCCTAGCACCGCCCCCACAACATAATCACTTGCATCGCACATTAGCTCAAATGGCTTATTCCAATCTGGCACTATGATGATTGGTGCGGTGATAAGAGCATCTTTCAATGCATTGAAAGCTCTCAGACAGTCTTTACTAAAATTGAATTTCTCATTAACTTCTAATAACTCGCATAGAGGTTTTGATATTTTAGAAAAATCTTTGATGAACCTCCTATAGAACTCAGCATGCCCCAAAAAGCTTCTGATGCCCTTGACATTGCTTGGGGGCTCCAGTTTTTCAATAACTTCAATCTTGGCACGATTTACCTCAATGCCTTCTTTTGAAATGCTGTGCCCAATGACTATTCCTTCTTTCACCATAAAATGGCACTTTTCTCAATTCAGGACCAAATTTGTTTCCTCGCAACATTTGAGCACTGTTCCCAAGTTAAGCAGGCATGAATCAAATGTTCTTTCGAATATAGTAAAGTCATCCATAAAGATCTCGACAATCTCTTCAATCATGTCCGAGAAAATCGCCAGCATACACCGCTGAAATGTGGCTGGTGCATTACAGAGCCCAAAAGGCATTCGCCTAAATGCAAATATACCATATGGACATGTGAATGTCGTCTTCTCTTGGTCTTTTAGGTCTATTGTAATCTGGTTATACCCGAAGTAGCTGTCCAAAAAGCAATAGTACTCTTGCCCTGCCAACCTATCAAGCATCTGATCTATATATGGCAATGGAAAATGATCCTTCTTTGTAGCTTTATTGAGTCTTCTGTAATCCATGCAAACCCTCCACCCCGTGACAGTTCTGCTCGGGATTAACTCATTGGCATCATTTTTTATCACGGTAATTCCCCCTTTATTTGGAATGCACTGCACCGGGCTTACCCCAAGTACTGTCACTGATCGGGTAAATGATTCCAGCATCTAGCCACTTTATCACTTCTTTTTTCACCACTTCCTTCATTGCGGGATTTAACCGCCGCTGCTGCTCCCTCGACTTGAATTGGCCCTCCTCCCTCGACTTGAATTGGCCCTCCTCCAAATTCATGTGATGTCTGCAAGGGTCCACCCAATCGCTTTCTTGTGCTGCCGCAGTAAATCCATAAGCATCCCTTCATTCTTAAGAATTAGATCGGCTGATATGATGATGGGAAGGGTGTACTCTACTCCCAGATATGCGTATTTCAGATGCTGCGACAGTGTTTTTAATTCCAATTGGTTCAGACTTAATAATGTGTTGCATGCTTCTATCTCAACGATGCTCAATACCTCTATCGGGTCTGCTAGGCTGTCATGCAGAGAAACAGCTCCCAGCATTTCTTCAGTTGCATTCAGGAATGAGCGATGTTCGATGTCAGAAGGGTACTTCATGGAGTTTTAGATGTTAAATTGTACTTCTTGGTCGTTCATTTGCAACATAATTGTGCCCTTATACACATTTACCAAGGTCCGGCCGATTTTAAGGAAGGGTCTGCCTAAAATGATGGGTATGTCTTCATCAGCTTCATAGTCCAAAATAATGAAATCTGCGGGGAAGATGAATTTATCCACTTGTACTAGTATGTCCTCTATTTTTCCTTCTGGATGCGTGATAGAGCGATCAGCTAGCTGAATAGTTACAGTTGTGGGCCGAGCTTCTCCAATGCCGAATTTTTTATAAATCGATAAGGGCATTAAGTTAATGCTTTCTTCTAAATCGCATAATGCTCGACCTAAATGTTGACCGCCGATCGTAACTGGTATAGTGAATTCCCCTAGGTCACTTTCTTTGCTAGGAATCTTATTCCAGATAATAGCACTACATCCTTGATTTAGCGAGACCACTTTAAACTCTTAGAACTTGCTTTTCTCTGATAGAGCATCAACCAAAGGTATGTTTATGTGAATCTTCTTCAGAATATCCTAGAATTTCTCAAAGTGAGCTCCAGCTTGCTTTTTCTTCTGCGGCCTTAAAGGATATGGTGGTGAAGGCGGTTTAAAAGCTGGTAATTGCTTCTCTACCTGGTTATTTGACTTATTGTCCCACCCTATCATAAGTTCTTCCATAGCAGGCTCTCCTTGCAGAAGCTGGCTCTTAATAGGCCCAGATGCACTGCCTTCAACATTTACCTCATTTTGCTCATTTTTCCTTGGCTCAATGTCAGCAGCGTCTGAGTCTGCTACATCTTCTTTTTCAGGAATCTCGTCGAGAGATGCCTTACTTTCTTGGTAAGCTTTAATTTTTGGATCATCTATCAGCGGCTTCCCACTTCTCAGCTCTATCGCCTGCACTTGCTCCTTACCATCTCTTTTTGAAGATTCAGTGTCTGATGGTAGCTTCCCCAAAGGCCTGTTTCTTAGTTCAGATGCTAACTGGCCCACTTGAACTTCTAAGTTTCTCATGGCAGCTTGTTGGTTCTGCATCCTCGCTAACAATGTTGGTGGTGGTCAATTTTTCACTAAATGATAAAAACTAAAACATGCAACTGCAACAGACACTACTTAAGAAACTTCTGAACTACAACTCTAAATGCTAAGCTAACAATCCTGCAAACTTCAGAAACAGGCGATAACACAAAATATTAAAAATGCGCGATGCGATAATGCTAAGTTAAAATGCTGAGACAATAACAGATACTTTAGAAAGAAGGCAGGTTTGGGTTAAGGGAAAGTTGAATGCAATTATCATGCACAAGGGTGAGGCCAAGGTAAGAAGCAGACTCCGCACTACATGTGGTCGAACGCTTTCTCTCGAGATGCATTCATGCTCTTTAAGCTTTAGCTCTCGCATCTAAGCTCAAAGCTACAAACAATGTGATGCGCACTAGCGAGGTGGCTATCTCTAGCCTCCCTCTCTTTAACCCGCATGAGATCCTAATGCCGAAACTAGTGGACATACATAGGCTATCTCTAATCCCTCTCTTACTCAAGATGAAAAGACTACTAAACATGCATGGATGATCAGTCGAAACATACTTTTAGTTCAAATACCTATAATGCCTTAGCCTAACATCCCCCTGCTCACCAGAGAACATGCATCACACACTCATCCCCTCAACCCTCACCTATATGAATTTAGCTCATGGTTATGCTAGAACAAACAAGAACATAAGGTAGGAATGTTGTAATCATCATGAAACAGACTTGTAATCAAAGCTTTCTCAAAATAAAAGAGGACAGCACTGGAACAGTGAACAACCAGCTCAAATATAGATAAAATGATGACAGTGTTCAGAACAACTCAAACAAATATGAGAGGAAACACAAAATATATACTTAAACTAACTTAAAACAAGCATTCAACGGAAATTTGTGCTAGAAACTACAATATACGAAATAAAACAAGAACTACAAAGATAAGAAACGACAGAAGATAGGCCTAAAGAAAAAACAAAAGCACGAAAAAGAATGCTGCAAACTTAGGCGGAGCCTTGTCACTTCCAATAGCTCCCAAAAATGGCTCTATTCCGAAAATCCAAGCTTTCTTTCAACTTAAAATATTGTGCGTATATACTCACTTCATGAAGATAGATCAACGGCTGAGATTCTAGGTCAAAATGGTGACTTGTTCCCCAATTCCGAGCAGACCAGATCTGATATATCGCATGGGGACCACGTATAGGCTTTTCTGACACTGCTCAGAAACGCAACTTTTGCAGAAAACTGCTATTTCTTGTAGGGCGAATGCTACAGACATTGACGCTCTCCTGAAATTGGTCTTTTCCCTTCTAGAATTCACTCCTTAAATTTAAGCTTTGCTCAGCGATCGCATCATCCAAAAAAACCTGAAATGATAACATAAACTTTAACGAGATGAGGGGTTCTTGCAATGCGATTACTAATGCTTTAAACACTGACGTTTTGACCCAAGAACTCATAATTTTTTAACATTTCTAATCCTAGCCTCTTTTCTACATGCAATGCGGTTTAACCTCAAATCTCCATTCATAAGCAGTTATATACATTGAAAGTTATTGGAAATGTCTGATTCTACGTTAAAACATCCAATCAGACGGACTCAATAACTCTCTATTAGAGAGTTATCATGTTTATACACTAAGCACACGTTGGCTAGCTACCCACGTATGCTAACCTCCAGCTCACTCGGAAGAGGGGCCTAGCGGTAGACCCAGCAGGTTACGTTAGCATGGTGTAACGACTTTTGTATCATTAAATAGGGTTCAAGCTAATCCTGCTAGTGCATACAACGCCCTAATCCTTTCTTTTGTAGTAGTCGGAGTGGAAGCTAGATTCTACCCATCGCATGTGGAAGCATGCGTTTGTAAGGGAAGTATGATGTGAACCTTACCACGCATCACATGCATGCTTGTTCTCTATGAGTCGATCTTGTGCATTTACATTTATTGTCGCACTAACATTATTATGAGCATAGATTTAGTTACCTACAACACATCAACTTCTTTTCGAAAACCTTTTTTGTTTGTTACATTTTGACCTTGACTTATATTGTTGCGCTACAAAGTCTTTATGGGATCGATAAAATATGTACTTATTACTTGCTGCAGTTTCGTCCGTGTATACTTGCACATAAGAGATTTCGAGTCATACTTAGCTTTATGTTTCTCTGAGTTAATTACTGTACGATTATATTAGCACCTGAAATCTTCACACCACCCGGGTCTGCATCCTATGACACCCTTGGACTTCCTTAAAGAGCAACCGCCATTTAATGGTGAGTCTAGGTACACGTCGTCGGAGACCCATTAGAGATGTCGCTTCAACTAATCTCTTCCCTTTTCTCCTCCAACATCGAGAGGTCACGTGGTCTCTATTTTCTCTCTCAACACTCCATCCATGTACAAACTTCACTTCATCAATCTAATGGCTAGTATCGTCCTCAACACCATAAATCTCTATTTTGTCTCCCAACTCCAGCCATGTACGAGGAAATGAGAGAGGAAGAAGATAAATGGATAAGATGAACTTTTGAATTTTTTTTTCTCTAATTTTCTTGACAGCTCATCAAAATTTTAACCATAGTTTACTTTTTTTTAACCCAATGATCATTCTTAAGCTTCTGGCAAAGTTGAGGGACTAAAATTGGACTTTTGAATATCTATGAACCAAAAAGACACCAAAAGGATAGTTGAGGGACCAAAATGGTATTTAACCTAGTATTTATAATGCATAACAGTAATATTAATGAGTATTTATAATACAATATTAATGATTATAGATGTAAATACTTTAGAATTTGCGTATATTGGTAATTATTTTTTGAAAATAGTTAATCCACTACAATTACTTTGTACTTTTGACCACTAGACTATACATGTAGTTACCATATGCTAAACAAAGATGATCATTCGGAGTAGGTAAGAGATGGTATATTTAATGCATTGCGGGACTGTGGTTACTTACCTATAAATTAATTGATATGCATTTTCTTAACAACATATTTATGTAAGGTATATTATGAGTAACCTTTAAAAAAAAGATTTTTTTAGTGTTTGACTTAGTGGAATGTTATGCGATTCAATCGCAAACCTCATTTTTTTCACGAAGTTTGAACTAAAAAGATCTTTAATTGGTTAGATACGAAAAGATTTTATTTTGTGACTGATATCTTACTAGAAAGACGTCTCCCTCTATTATTCGTTAAAATACTTCAATTAATCTTAAAAGGAAAAAAAAAACTATCCTATAACTGAATACATAAATAATAATATATAAAAGCATGAAATCATAAATATTGATATTTGCATTCCAGGAATGCTGCATACTTTGGTCGGAACCTTCGCATCTTTCCGTCCCATGCTCCACACTTTCTCCTTGGGCCATTTACAAAATGTTCTTGATGGCGCCCTCTTTGATTGCCTGCTTAATTCTTTCTTCATAGCCTATTCATATTAAATATTCTCCAATTGATATTTCTTCTTGTGGGCGGAGGTACCCTATGTTCTGGGCGTGTTGTATTTCCCTTAGTTTATAAGATTGGATTATTCTTTGTTGAGGATTTTAAAGGTACGACCGCTAAAAAAACTTATGTATTTTCCAAGGTGTCAGCACTTTTGGCGTTATCTTTATTTTCCATCGCATTTTCCCTAGTGGGTTAAGGCTTCTCCTCTTTTGGTTTAGTTTGCAGGCTCATTTTCTAAGAATCAGCTGATTGGTTTGGTAACTTCTTCCTCCAATTGGCTTTCCTTGACGTCATTTTGACTAGGTTCATCTATACATCTCTTAAGTTCAGTTCTATGGGCATCTTCCTCCTCAGCTTTTGTTTGGAAGGCTAAGGTTGTTGGTGCTTCTTTTGCTTTTCCTAATCCATGTGCTTCCGCCAACTACCCAATTTGTTTATCTATGTTCCGCATCGAAGCTAGAACAGCCTCACTCCTAGCGAAGCTCTTCCTCATGATGTTCTCTATAAAAGGTCCAGGCTTGTGGCTAGGTGTAATGGGCTCCTTTTAATCGTTCCATTAATTCATCAATTCTAGATTACTCTGAATTGCGGCTTCGTTTCTGGTCATACTTTCGCTTATAATATCCTCCAAGGTTGGCTCGTAATTATATATTGGAAAACTTGGCTCATGATACTCGTTCAGGTATAATTTGTGGGGTTATCATTCCAATACTCCATCTGTTGGTGCTTATAATGGAGTGTTCATAATAGGGTTCTTGTGGCCTCTAGATGTAATCTCTTTGGCTTTTCCAATACACTGTGGATTGGTTCCCTAGTTGGTTTCATAATGCTATAGGTTGAAGTTTGTTGTATTCATTTGAACCATCATTTCTTCTCTGTTTCCTTGCTCTTGGTAGTAATTCATTTGGGTTGCGAAATAAAACTAGAAAGCAGCGAGATTCCAATATTTTTTGTCAACGTGATGTCTATCCATTTATTGATATCCATTGCTTGTGGCGAGCTATTTATGAGGAAATTTTCTTGGTAGGATTATTTGCACTGCAAGCTTAAGATTCTCTTGAAAATACGAAGTGATAAGCCTTTTGGCAGTTAAAACCATTCTCAACTAACACTCCTAATTCTTAATTATTCAATCCCCACAACGGCGCCAAAAAATTGATTCGATATTTTGATGCAATATGTTTAAGATAAATTTGTCAGAGTAAGTTCCTAAAATCCTACGCCTTTGAATAGCATTTACGCAAGTATACGCAGTCGAAATGTTTTGGCGACGGGAAAAGTAAAATCAAATGGATGACGGGCAGCGCATCATCTTTTCCTCCAAAATAGGCCAAAATATGCGCTTACAGACGATAGGTTGCACGTCATCCATCTCCCATAATCCAACTTAATGGACAATAGGAAATACATCCCATCATAAAACATAATGGACAAGGGTGTTGCCCGCCATTTATGACCTTCGATGACAGGGGAAAAAGTGGCGGGCTGGGGCCTGTCTGTAAGGGACCGACCCGAATGAGGCACTAAATGGGCCCTTATCCCAATGCATGCATTCAAAGTAAAGGACATTTAAATAGACATGATTTCGGATTCCAATTAAAACAAAAACATCCAAAATAACCCATTTAAAAGCTAGACAATTTCCTGAACTCCGTCCTGTTTCCAAGCACTGCTCCAAGATAAATACATTTCCAAAGTTTACTCTGATCGAGATTTACTAAAAACCATTCAAAACTGTTCGGATACAAAATGCTTTGGAATCCACAAATATTTACAAAACATCATAGGGCTCGTGCCCGTGCATGCATTCGGGGGAAAACAAAACATAAAGAGTCATAATACAAAAATCGAGTTGGAAGATCGGGCCCCATGATCACGGCTCCTCCTTCAGCATCCTCGTCGCGCACCACTTTACTGTGGAGAACCACAAAATAAGGGTGAGTAACGAATTACTCAAGAAGAATCCCCAACCGGGGTACAATACGATATACATGGTCATCTCGATGAATGTATGCAAGCTATGAGTATAAACACGAAAAGAGCACATAGCTTAGCCCACACTTGGGCCTCGGATGCCAATTTGGGGTCTTAGTCCGGAATAATATCACCAAACAGTCCAATACATAAGTCGCCCTATCGACGAAACAAGTCCCGGCCTCGGCTGTCTCATCATCGACGAAAAGGTACACGGCTCACAATCCCGAGGAGCTCTCCGGTCGGCTCTGTAATGAGCGTAAGCATGCACCGCGTGCTCTCTGCAGACTATGGGGTGTGCCGGTCCAAGGCAAGTCGCCCATATCCAAATCACCACGCCTAACTAAATCTTTGGATCGGTGTCACGACATAGGGGTGTGAGACACGGACACGTAAACTATGTCGGCTGAACCACCGCACTGGGGCCAAGGAACGGTCGTGGTAGGCTTACACCGTGAAGCCGCCCTTGCCTTAACAGTGGCAATCGGGGGCTCTTGCCAAACATTCTCGAGGACATGCCGGCTGCCGGGGACGAGGCAATGCCAAGTCATCATCCCGACCGTTGGGGCATTAACAACTGCCACCCTCACCCAAGATTGCAGGGCCTACCGCTTGGGTTAGCTAATCCCTCACGGGGTCCAGGGACGGAATGACTTGCTCGACGTCCCCCGCCATGGATGCAAGCTACTTTATGCATCGGGCCCGATGATGCTATCTACCCGCAATTCTAACACCTAGCAAACAAGCGAAAACAATTCCATAAAATCCAATACGTGCTCAATAAGAATACAACGAGCCTAGCATGATACTACGAAGCAAGGAACAGATACGAGCATGCTAGAAGGGAACAACCTAGCATGGATTAACATGAGAATTAATCAGGAACAACATGCTAATCGGGAATTCAGAATTGAGTACCTAGCTATACATGTCAATAAACACAAACAAGCAATCAATCATCAATCGCATAATATATCACAGGGTCCACACAACTCCGGTAAGAAATCCTTACCTTGGTCTGGGACAATTTGACACGAAATCCTAAGCGGCGAACGAACCCGAACTAGCTATCGAGAACCTAGCAATCACAACAAAAACCACACAATAGGCCTAAATATAATAAAATAAACGAGGCTCAGCTCGGGAGCAACTCACGAGGCGCGACGAACGCACGAACGGACCAATTGCACGAACGGGGCAGCAACGGGGCTGGCTGGGCGAGCTGGGGCGCAAAAATGGGCGTGTTGGGGCGCTGGCTGCGCGCGCTGGGGCGCGGACGCGAGCGGAAGGATGAGGGGGGATGCAGGGGCGCGCGTGACACACGAGGCTGGCGAGGACGCGCGCGCGAGCACGGTCGATGCGCGGCGTGGCTCGGCGGTCTGCGCAGCGACAGAGCACGCGACTTGCGATGGAAAGGAAGCTCGAATTCGACCGATAAGGGAGGATTCGACGAGCGATTTATGGTTGGTCGAACTCCTCTACTCCAGCTGCACAAAACCCACCCAACAAATCACTTCAACACGACCGGAAAATGGAATTCGAAAAACAGGGGAATGGGTCGACGGAAATGCGAAGGAGAAGAAGAGAAGAAGAAACTCACCAGCTGCTCGAGATTTGGCTTCCGATTTGAGGAAGGAACTCGGTCGAATTGGAGCTGGAGGGGGAGAAAACGCGAAGGAGAATCGCTGTCGGTCGGAGGAATTTCGCGAAGAAGAAAGGAGAAAATGGGGAAGCTTCGGGCGAGCTCTGTCTTTATACCACCACTCAGCACAAACCGGCTTATATACAAGATCGCGCGTTTAGAAGCACAAGAGCGCTCAGTGGCTCGATTGGCAGCGCCCTCTGCCTAGCACGCGACATGTCCTTGGCTTGAATCTCACTCGACGCGCTATTTAATTCCCTATTTATTTTTACCTTTTCCCAAGCTCAAATGTCTTCACCAAAATTCCCGATCCCATTCAAATCGACTCATAATTATTCCGGCAATTAACAATTACATAACCGGCCCTGTCGGCCCGACCCAAAATTACCAAAATCCCCTGGGCCTCCCGAGAAGACTGGGATGAAATTTCCGGGCCGTTACAATATTCCCCCTTATAAGACTTTCGTCCTCGAAAGTTAGCTCGGGATACTGCAATCTCATCTCATCCTCCCGCTCCCAAGTGGCTTCCTCTGAACTCTGACTCCTCCACTGAACCTTTACCAACCGGATTTCACGATTACGCAGTGTCTTTGTCTCAAAAGCAAGAATCCCCACTGGCTTTTCCTCGAAGCTCAAATCCTCATTCAGCTGCAAAGGCTCAAAATCAACAATGTGCGACGGGTCCGGCACGTACTGCCTCAACATCGAAACATGAAATACACTGTGCACTGCTGACAATGACGGAGGTAGAGCCAACCGATAAGAGACTCTGCCAATCCTCTCCAGAATCTCAAATGGACCAACAAAACGGGGACTCAGCTTTCCACGCTTGCCAAACCTCAAAACACCTCGCATCGGTGCGACCTTTAGGAATACATGTTGGCCAACCTCAAACTCCAAATCTCGTCGCCGAACATCGGCGTAACTCTTCTGCCTGCTCTGAGCTGTCAACATACGAGCTCTAATCTTCTACACGGCACCATTGGTCAACTACAGCAACTCGGGACCCAAAACCTGCCTATCACCAACCTCTTCCCATAACACAGGAGATCGGTAACGCTTACCATACAAAGCCTCGAATGGAGTCATCTGAATCGTCGACTGATAACTGTTGTTATATGCAAACTCCATCGAATCTGATCTCGGTCCCAACCGCCGAAATCCAACACACAAGCCCTCAACATGTCTTGAGAATCGATTCACCCTCTCGATCATCCATCGGTCTGAGGGTGAAAAGTTGTGCTGAAACTGCACTCAGTGCCTAAACCCTTCTGGAGCGCTCTCTAGAAACGAGAAGTGAACCTCGAATCACGGTCCGACACAATCCTCACAGGCACACCGTGATAACGAATGATCTGCTCCAAAAACAACTGCGCCCACTGTTCCACGGTATAAGTGTCTCTACCGGGAATGAAGTGTGCGCTTTTAGTCAATCGATCGACTATCACCCAAATCTGAGAAAACTTTCTCGGAGTCCTCGGCAACCCAGAAATAAAGTCCATGGAGATCTCTTCCCATTTCCACTGAGGTACACTCAGCGGCTGCAACAAACCAGCCGGTCTCTGCCTGGGTACCTTCACTTGCTGACAAGTGAGACATCGACTGACCAACTCTGCCACATCTCTTTTCATACCCATCCACCAGAATGTATGCTTAAGATCCTGATACATCTTGGTACCCCCGGGGTGCCAAGCAAACAGAAAACTGTGGGCCTCTGAGAGCAACTCTATTCGCAATCCTGCGACATCCGGAACACACAACAACCTCTGTCGTCACGTCACCACACCATGCGTGAATACACAAAATCAAAATCTCCATCAGCACTAACTCTGTCAAATAATCTTTTAAGTGCGGGGACACTCAGCTGACTATCAATAATCTGTTGTCTAATCGATGGCTGGACTGTCAACTAAGCTACTCTGGCAGTAACCTCACCCAACAACACTACAATCTCAGCCCGCTCGAACTCTCTCTGTAATCTGGGCTGGGAACTCAACAACACCGCGGATTGCGACGTCTTCCAACTCAGAGCATCGACTACAACATTGGCTTTACCCGGATGGTACAGAATCTCGCAGTCATAATCTTTCACTAACTCTAACCATCTTCTCTGTCTCATATTCAACTTCTTCTGAGTAAACAGATACTTGAGGCTCTGGTGATCGGTAAACATCTGGATCCGCTCACCATACAGGTAATGCCTCCAAATCTTGATTCACAAACACCATCACTTTGCCAACTCCATATCATGAGTCGGATAGTTCTGTTCATATGGATTCAGCTGACGGGAAGCATAAGCAATGACCTTCCCGTGCTGCATCAACACACAGCCCAACCCGAACTTGGAAGCATCGCTATAAACCACGAAACCACCTGTCCCCTCCGGATCGCCAACACAGGTGCTGAAGTCAAATCAAGCGCTTGAGCCGCAAAGCTCTCATCACACCTCTCGTCCCAAACAAACTCGACACCCTTCCTCGCCGTCAGGCCGAGTGAGGGCGAGGCTATGGCGGAAAAGTCCTTAACAAACCGACGGTAGTAACTGCCAGCCCGAAGCGCGCGTATCTCGTGAATCAAGTCGGCTCGCCCACGAACTCACGGCCTCAATCTTTGCAGGATCCACAGCTATACCATCTCTCGAGACTACGTGACCAAGGAAGGCCACTTGTTCCAACCAGAACTCACATTTGGAAAACTTCGCATAAAGCTGGTTTTCCCTCAAGGCTGTCAACACTTGTCTCAAATGTTCTGCATGATCCTCCCTGATCCGTGAATAGATCAGAATATCGTCAATGAACACGATGACAAAGCTGTCCAAAAATGCTTTGAACACCCTATCCATCATGTCCATGAACGCTGTTGGTGCATTAGTCAATCCAAACGACATGACCTCAAACTCGTAGTGCCCATATCTAGACTTAAGCGCTGTCTTAGGAATGTCGGCGTCCCTAATCCGCAACTGATGATACCCGGATCTCAAATCTATCTTGGAGAACACGGAAGCTCCCTGAAGTTGATCGAACAAATCATCGATACGGGCAACGGATACTTATTCTTCATCATCACCTTATTAAGCTCACGATAGTCAATGCATAGGCGCATCGAACCATCCTTTTTCTTCACAAACAACATCGGCGCTCCCCACGGGGACACACTCGACGGATGAACCCCGATCTAACATCTCCTACAATCGAACCTTCGCCTTTAACTCGGCCGGGCGCCATACGATCACGAGCCTTCGAGATAGGGAGGGTTCTGGCTCGAGCTCAATTGTGAAGTCAACCTCTCTTCGGGGGCAACCCCAGAACTCCTCGAGAAACACATCAAGAAACTCCCGCACAACCGGCACTTGATCAATAGTCGGTGAGGGACGGCTCTCTCGCACAATTTGGCTAGGTAGCCCCAAGCTCCATGAGCTAGCAAACGACGAGCTTTCACAAATGACACCATCGGCGGGCAAACTCCACCTGAACTCCACAAAACTTGAAGTCAATGGGCCGACCCGCGGCTTTGAACACTACTTCCTTCCGGTGGCGGTCAATCAATGCGTGGTTAGCGGCTAACCACTCCATACCGAGAATCACATCGAAACCACTCATGGGTAGAACTATGAGCGTAGCTACCAAAGAACTCTCCTGATATCTCGATCCGGCCATCCTTAATCTTATCTTTTGCTAACATATTAACTCCCGAAGGAGTTGCAACAGATAATTCAAAACCTAGAGGCTCTAATCTCACCCTAGCATGCTCAAAGAAACAATACATATACAAACGAGTGCGTAGAAACTGAGTCAAACAAGACAAATGCACAATGATCCAAAACAAGAAGCGTACACCGCCATCGCATCTCTCGCACGCTCGGCCTCCTCACGGTTCGTAGCGAACACCCGCCTACTCTGCTGCCGCAGACAGCCGAATCGCCATAGCCGGGCCGATCACAAGAACGGATCGTATGCCCCTCCTTTCCACATCGGAAACGCCGCCGGGCCGGCCTCGACAAGCTCCGGTGGACTCTTCCAAAAGTGGCACAGGTGAATTCGCCTAGGACCGCCGCTGCGGCGCGAGGCCGGAATCGGGCCGGAATCCTACGCCGATCCTTGCTCGAATCGCCTTGGCGACGCTGCCGCCTCCTCCGAACTCAAACCTCCTCTTACGCCCCTACTATACTGGGACAGACGCCATTTGCCGAGCGGCGCGCCGATTCGCTTCGACAGATACTTTCCGTTGTAAATAGTGGCTAGCCAAAGCTTTTAGCATAGGTGTTAGGGGCGAGCCACGACATCCCGAGACACACCCCCGCCTCGGACTGAAAATGAACTTCCGAATTTTCAACTCGGGGTTGCTATCACCATGAGCAAAATAGCCATACTCAAAACTTACTATCGTACTCTTCTATAGAATCGAACCCCGCCGCAGATTCTGGAAAAGCGCTACCATCTTCTCTTGAGCCTCATCACTAATGTACTTGGCTTTAAATTCGACTTGAAGAACTCCCGGTGGCGGTGGAGACCCACCGGTGGTCTCACTCAAGGTGGACTCCCACCACCATCTAGCTACGCCCCTAACACATGGGTCGCACACCTAGGCCTCTCACATCGGGGCACACCATAATCGTGAAGGTGTACTCCAAATGGGCAATCCATCTAGCTGCTTTGCTAAAGCATCACCAATGGCGTCAAACTTATCGGGGTTCCATTTTACGAAATCCTTCAACCATTTACCAAGCTCATCGGCACCTTCTCGCCACTTCGCCACAAAGGTCGCTCTCCGCGAGTGAGGGTGCTTCTTTGCGCCTCTTTGAATCAAACGAGTCACCGCTCGATCCGAGCTCGGGACTCTTCCCATTGCGCACGCCAACAAAGCATGGGTCTCGCCTCCGCCACTCAACAGTCGACCACCATAGACCTCATAGAATTAGCAAATTCTGCTCCGGAGCGATCTCACGGCGCCTGCGCCTTAATGCCTACTCGGGCTCAATAGGGGAGCTACAGCGGAATGCTATCGATCTCGGCTTGGGACGATGTCCTGCGTGACGATCCGATCCCGACACCTCGGCCTCCTCTCGGGCGTCCTCTTCCAGTAGCATGGTAATCGGCATCTTTGGCGATCTACACCCAAACCAATAACGAGTAAGAACTCGCTGTCTCCGCTCCACAACACTACACAAGGCATACACTAGATGACGTGTATTGTAAATTCTTAACCCTTTTTCAACAACAAATAGTAAACTTAGGCGTACTGATGATCGTCTGAGTGCTAGTGATCATGGGAAAACGACCTACAACAACGAGTCATACTACTGCATTTATGACTCGAGCTCGATACCAACCGTAAGGGACCGACCCGAATGGGGCACTAAATGGGCCCTTATCCCAATGCATGCATTCAAAGTAAAGGACATTTAAATGACATGATTTCGGATTCCAATTAAAACAAAAACATCCAAAATAACCCCTTTAAAAACTAGACAATTTCCACGAACTCGCCCTGTTTCCAAGCACTGCTCCAAGATAAATACATTTCCAAAGTTTACTCTGATCGAGATTTACTAAAAACCATTCAAAACCTGCTCGGATACAAAATCTGCTGGAATACACAAATATTTACAAAACATCCTAGGGCTCCATGCCCGCTACATGCATTCAGGGGAAAACAAAACATAAAGAGTCATAATACAAAAATCGAGTTGGAAGACGGGCCCCATGATCACAGCCTCCTCTTCATGCATGCATCCTGTCGCGCACCACTTCATTACTGTGGGAGAACCACAAAATAAGGGTGAGTAACGAATTACTCAAGAAGAATCCCCAACCGGTACAAATACGATATACATGGTCATCTCGATGAATGTATGCAAGTTATGAGTATAAACACGAAAAAGAGCACATAGCTTAGCCCACACTTGGGCCTCGGATGCCAATTTGGGGTCTTAGTCCGAATAATATCACCACACACCCAATACATAAGTCACCCTATACGAGAAACAAGTCCCGGCCTCACTGCTCTCTGTCGTCGACGAAAGGTACACTGCTCACAATCCCGAGGAGCTCTCCAATCGGCGCTGTAATGAGCGTAAGCATGCACCGCGTGCTCTATCGCAGACTATGGGGTGCCGTCCGAAGGCAAGTCGCCCATATCCGATCACCACGCCTAACTAAATCTTTAGATCGGTGTCACCGACATAGGGGTGTGAGACACGACACGTAAACTATGTCGGCTGAACCACCGCGCACTTGGGGCCAAGGAACGGTCGTGGTAGGCTTACACCGTGAAGCCGCCCTTGCCTTAACAGTGGCAATCGGGCTACCGCCAAACATGCCGAGGACATGCCGGCCGCCGGGGACGAGGCAATGCCAAGTCATCATCCCGACCGTTGGGGCATTAACAACCGCCACCCTCACCCAAGATTGCGGGGCCTACCGCTTGGGTTAGCTAATCCCCTCACGGGTCCAGGGGACGGAATGACTTGCTCGGCGTCCCCGCCATGGATGCAAGCTACTTTATGCATCGGGCCCGATGATGCTATCTACCGCAATTCTAACTCGCCTAGCAAACAAGCGATAAACAATTCCATAAAATCCAATACGTGCTCAATAAGAATACAACGAGCCTAGCATGATACTATGAAGCAAGGAATGATACGAGCATGCTAGAAGGGAACAACCTAGCATGGATTAACATGAGAATTAATCAGAACAACATGCTAATCGGGAATTCGAATTGAGTACCTAGCTATACATGTCAATAAACACAAACAAGCAATCAATCAAAGAATCGCATAATATATCGCAGGGTCCACACAACTCCGGTAAGAAATCCTTACCTTGGTCGGGGACAATTTGACACGAAATCCTAAGCGGCGAACGAACCCGAACTAGCTATCGAGAACCTAGCAATCACAACAAAAATCACACAATAGGCCTAAATATAATAAAATAAACGAGGCTCACTAGAGAGCAACTCACGAGGCGCGCGACGAACATTTAACGGGGGCAAAGAACGGGCCGGGCCGGGAGAGCTGGGCGCAGAAAATGGGCGTGGTTGGCGCCGCTCATGCACATGGCGCGCAGACGCCTTGTGACGACGACGGATGCGGGCGATGCGGTATGGCGCGCGCGCGTGACACGAGCTGGCGGGAGGGCCGCGCGCGAGCGACGCAGTCGATGCGCGGCGTGGCTCGCGGCGGTCTCAGCGCAGAATGACAGAGCACGCGACTTGCGATGGAAAGGAAGCTCGAATTCGGCCGATAGGGGAGGATTCGACGAGCGATTTATGGTTGGTCGAACTCCTCTACTCCAGCTGCACAAAACCCACCGAACAAATCACTTCAACACGACCGGAAAATGGAATTCGAAAAATAGGGGAATGGGTCGACGGAAATGCGAAGGAGAAGAAGAGAAGAAGAAACTCACCAGCTGCTCGAGATTTGGCTTCGGATTTTAGGAAGGAACTCGGTCGAATTGGAGCTGGAGGGGGAGAAAACGCGAAGGAGAATCACTGTCGGTCGGAGGAATTTCGCGAAGAAGAAAGGAGAAAATGGGGAAGCTTCGGGCGAGCTCTGCCTTTATACCACCACTCAGCACAAACCGGCTTATAGACAAGATCGCGCGTTTAGAAGCACAAGAGCGCTCAGTGGCTCGATTGGCAGCGCCCTCTGCCTAGCACGCGACACGTCCTTGGCTCGAATCTCACTCGACGCGCTATTTAATTCCTTATTTATTTTTACCAAAATTACCAAAATGCCCCTGGGCCTCCCGGGAAGACCGGGATGAAATTTTCGGGCCGTTACACTGTCGCCTATCTTAAAAGATGGCGGTCGTTGCTAGTCGTCGTTTCCCCATTTTTTACTAGTGTATAAGTTGATTGGTTACTCTGACAGTGATTGGTGTGAAGACATTGATGGTCGAAAAAGTACATCGGGATATGCATTTTTTATGGGCAGTACAATATTTGCTTGGTTGTCTAAGAAACAACCGATTGTGACTCTTTAAACATGTGAAGCTGAATATGCTGCAGCATCTTGGTGCATATATCATGAGATATGGCTCAGAAATTTGTCGAGCAAGATGGATTTAAAGCAACTTAGTGCAATTGTGATTCAAGTTAACAATAGATTAACAATCGAGTTAGCAAAGAATCCATTGGACCATGAAAGAAGCAAACACATTGATATTTGTTTTCATTTTATCTGAGATCATGTGAAGGAAGGAAGCATGGAATTGTAGCATGTGGCGAGTCAAGATCAAGTCGTAGATATTTTTACAAAAGTTTTTGTTCGACAAATTCAAGATGTTTTGCATAGGGGATGGTTGAATTATTTAAGTTTATGGGGGAGTTTTGTTTAATAAATTAGCATCCTAGTGCCACAGTCTAGGGACAGGTTAGTGGTGTCTTTGTATAGGGGAGCAAAGCTCCAATTTCTGGATTTTCAAAAAACAATTATTGTAATTGTTCCATGTATTTATAATATTGCTAATTAGGGCTATAATTAAATCATTAGAGACTTAATTTAGGAATTAGTGGGAAAACAATTTTGGTAAATAAGCCAAATAGAGCCAAAAACAATTTTGGCAAGGGTAGGAGGCCTGAAGACCAAGTATTATAATAGGCTATAAATAGAGTATTCATTCCATTGTTATAGACCGAACAAGAAAAAGAATGATATTGAGAAAGAAGTAAAGAAATAGAAAAAAGTGTTTGTAAAAACATTTTGTGAGTGTTTTGTCTATCCAGTCACGAAGCAAAAGTTTGCGTGATTGTTTTATCGTTTGTTTTACTCCCCTTTCGAGTTCTTACACATTCTACATCTTGAAAGCAATAAACGAAACTAATAAGAAAATATTATTTTACTATCTAAAAAAAATAAATATCTACTCTTCTTGTTAAATTACCGTATTCAGATTTAGAATCAAGAAAAAATTAAAATTTTGTAAATCCCAAAAGGGGTCAAATAATAGATTTTTTTTTTTTTTTCATTTCTCTAGGGCTTAAAAATGAAACACACTAATAACAAGGTCAATAGTATCACATTGCTACATAGGTGTAGAGTTGCTAGTTATGACCTAATAACCAAAAATTTACGCCGGATAACCATTTGGTTTTTTGTTTTTTGTTTATGAAATTGATTCGATAATTCATGTAACACCCTAGAATTATATTTTTTATAAAAAAAATAATAACCAATTAAGTTTTTTATTGAGAATCTAATTTTTATAACATCTCTAAATTTATATATGGTTGGGTTGGGGTTAGTTTAATTTAATTATGAGTTGAGTAAATGGAAATAAGTAAATTACCTAATTTTAATTAATTTACATCTAGTTAATTCCTAATATTTGAACCACAATGTAATTTATTAGAATTGTTTATTCATGTTTATTTAAGGGAAATAAAAAGGGAAGTTTATCAGGATTGTGGAGTTAATTGACAAAAAGGGAAATTATGTTTATAAAAATTACAAATGTTTTCTCTCTCCCTCATTTTAGAACACTCCTGCCGACAAACCATCTCTCATTCTCCCTTTAACACTCACTTCAGCGGCCTCCTTCCCATTCTCTGCGCACACGTGGCTAGATCTCAACCGTCCAAGAAGATCTGCATCTTGGCCGTCCATCTCTGCATCATCTCAGCCCTTCGTCTAAGCTTTGCAGCCTCCCAAATTACGCCACGTGGCACGTCTGGTCCAGGACCTTCTTCACGCGTTTGCAACGCTTTTTCGTCGTTCAACCGCCTCGTGTCCAGCTGCTAGCGAGCCTTTTGTTCCCTTCGGAAGCAGCTTTCTTCGACGTCGGCACTGTCTTCGCCGTCAACCTACAGCCAGCTGCCACTGTTCTTGGCGTGTTCTTAATCGCGTAGCCGTGTTTCAAGTTCGCCGATGATCGAGCTCGATTCCGTTTGGTGTGCTCGTTGTTCACTTTTAAGCCTATTACTTGTTCACCTTCATCTTTGGTAAGTCCTCTCCTTTTCTTTAGAGAGTTTTGTTTTTAGCTTCGGCAGCCATTAATGGAGATTTCCAGCGAGAAGCTTGAAAATTCCTTTTTTAATCTACTCTTTCTTCGTAGTTTTCGGGAGCTAAAGAAGTCTAATCTCAAATCTGAGACCTGTTCCGTGATCCTGAGCTCGAGACCTTTCCAACGAGGCATGACCCGCTCCGCTCCGTGACGACGTCGGCCACCACGCGCCGCCGTGCTCTGATGAGGCATTTTTTAGCAGTAGCTTCACCTCGTTCTCGTGATTTTAACCCCCTTTGTGGCTCGTTTAGATTGTTCCTAACGAGCGCTCGGCGTTGTTTTGTGTTTAGGTGCTCTCGGGTTGCCGTTTAGCTCGTGGGTTCTTGTGGTGTTTCGGTCGAGTCGTCAAGAAGGTAAGGAGCTTCATTATGATCCGGGTTTGTGGATTAAAGCATGTGAATAGTGGTATGATAGGATTTACGAGAATTGAAGGTTGGATGACTTGTCGCATGTATGCTTTAATGTTGTGATTCACTATTTGAACTTATTTCTACTCGTGGTAGCATGAAATCGTGTGTAGCTCGTAAACTGTTAAATCTCTATCAATGTGTATCTTGTGATCGTATCATCATTTACCCTATGTGTTTCTCTACGCGTATATGCGACGAACTGTTTATCTGTTAAACGTGTTGATTAACTGAATCGCCTTGGGTTTATGCATGTTCTATGTTGTTGACTTCATCCATGTTTGACCGTATACGTGCTGCCATTATTATGCTCGGTTTCTCTGTTCTTTACCTAAAGGGTTGTTTGTATATTGTTTTGGCGTTAGAATGGCTCGGTCGGGTTACCGTGTTGACCACCTAAAGGAGCAGCTAGCTCACACATTTTAGGGCACGAGATTGCATGATTGATATCTTGTTATTGTTATGACTCGCTAGTGCCCTTAGGAACCCAGCTGGGATATGGATCATCTTTGCTTCGAGACACGTGATTGGGTTGCACCAGCCTACAGGTTGACTTTTGGTTCCGACTAAGGGGTTGGATCTCATCCACGTGTCACCCTGTGTGCGGAACAACGGGTTCCTTGGTTGTGAGCACACGTTGCGGGTCTCATCAACCCTTGGGTGGGCCGGGTGCACTCGCCTAGGCTAGGCTAGATCTCGTGTGACTCTAGTGCTAGTTATTATCTCTCTGTGTGTACTCATGGAACCTCATATGTTGTGTGCATGGTTCCACCAGGTTACCTTCCCAGTACGTTGGAGGGGGGTCGGTCATGCCGTGCTTGTTCTTGAGACTATTGGAAAAGGCCATTGGGACAGATAGAGGCATGGAGGAATGCATGTCGGAGAGCCTACATGCATTAGTGGGGATGTTGTCTGCAGGCAGGTCGGTCCTCCCGCATGCTAGGGGTTAGCAGTTGGAGCCCCGAGCCCGAGGTTTAGGAACCCTGCAGTTTTCCTTTACTTGTGGCTCTTTCCTTTCCTTTACTTGGCATTATGTATGCCCTTGCTAACATGACTCGTGTGTCGTTGTCCCGACCCGAGGTTTAGGGATGTTGTGTGTTCCCCTCACTCGTTGTCCTCTCTAATAGGGTCGAATGACTTATTCTTGCTGACACGACTCGAGTGTAGTTGTTCCAACCCGAGGTTTAGGGATGTTGTGTGTTTCCTCACTCATGGTCCTCCCCGATAGGGTTGGGTGACTTATTGTTGGGTCCCTAGCGAGGGCCAAGCTACCCCAAGACATTAGAGTATGTCTCCGCAAGCACAGCGTTATGGGTCCCTGGCAGAGGTTAGGCTACCCGAGGCATGCCTCCGCTGGTGCACTTTGGCGAGTCCCTAATAGAGGTCAGGCTATCCCCAAGATAATTGTGATTTTTCCCCTTAGAACACGGTATGGGACGTGTCCGACCTGAGGTTTGGGGAACTTTTTTGTTCTTCTCACTCGGGGTCTTTGCTCTGACCTTGGTCAGATGATTGCTCGGCATTTAGCGGTAACTTGCTCACGGCTTGCACGTTGTTGTTTGACATTGTTTACTCGTGACTGGCCTGAGGGCCAGCCACGCATGAGCTAGGCATGTAGCTTCAGTTGTCGTATCTTCTAACTTGTTTTTGTTTACATGTTTAACCCCATGGTGGGGCTCCTTACTGGGTATATTTCGATATACTCATCCCTTACATTTTCAAGTATTGGTCCATTCCGAGGTGGCTAGGCTGGGAGCTGGATCGATCATGGACACGGTGTTGACATTTTCTTTCTGCATTGTTTACTACTGTTGAACCATATGTTTTTACGTTTTATACTCTTTTGAGCCGTATTTGTTTTGAACTATCGGGATCCCAAACTCTGTTTGTATGTTTTCAAACTATTAGCACTGTTTCCATGTTTTATGAGATTTTGTTGGAAAAACGCATATGATTAGTAAATTGGTTTCAAGGATTTTAATATGCATGCACTCGTTAGACTCCATTAAAGTATTTTAGGAAGTCGGGTCGTTACAATTCACCTGTGGAAAATCATCAATACAAATAGCAAAATCACATCCCTAAGTTCAATTTTCTACAATTTTCTACCAAATATGGTAAAGTTATATAGCAAATAAACTATTCTTTGCCTCCTAGACTTTCGATTTGATTATAATCCTTTTATTTTCAAATATTCAATTTTAATGGACTTTTCAGTTAAACGCTCAAATTTAATCCTACAATTAGATTTTGGCAACCTTTCGTTAAAATTGGGTTGAAGTGAGAAGAAATGTATATTTTTTTTAATCTTTCCTCAAGCTTTTCCCCTCCCCTTACCCCATTCTTTTTTCATTCTCTCTCCATTCAACTCAGTTCTTGTCATCTTCTTCTTCCCCTTACTATATAATAGAGTGAAAAAATTGCACATTTTTCACAAAGGCCCAACATAGACAAACACTTAACCACTATAACAAAAATACTAACTAAACTAAAATGTTACCTAACATATTTAATTCTTTTAATAAAAAAAAATTTAAAAAAAAAACTAAAAAAACAAAGAAGTCTAAAATGGAAGGGATAAACTTTGGTGGCCTTTTGTTACCTTTTTGGATTTGGTAAATTGAGTTTTTTTGTGTTGTTATCTATCAAAATACTTCTTTTTCTTATCTCTCATCAACTTCTGGGTTGTTCCCTCTTTGTTTCTTACCTTCCAATGTCACTTTCAAATTTTGCAATTCAAATTATAATTACCATTTTGTTTATATCATGAGTGCATTATTTTCCATTGCATTGCAAATAGCTGACAATTGTAATACAGAAGATATGCCCAATTGAATAAGAAAATATCCAACGATTAATTATTTCTAAATTTTATTTATACCAATTTAATTTATTTTTAAAAAAATTGTAGAAAAATTTGCATACCCTTTTGCAATAATATATATAGGTTAAAATATCATTTTGATCCCTCAACTTTGAAATTTGTTCTATTTTAGTCCCTCGACTTTCAGATGTTCAATTTTGATCTCTCGACTTTGCTCTTTTTCCAAATTTTGGTGCTTCAACTTTCAAATGTCCAAATTAGGTCCCTAGACTATTACGGAAGCTCATGGTCATTTCAGTCAAATGAACTTTTTGTTACTCTTAAATTATTTTCACTCCCTTCCATTATTCATCATTTTTTTTTCTAGAAGTTTTACCTCTTTTCAATCTATCTCTCTTCTATTCTTTCCTCTTTTTTTTTTTCTATTTTAACTCTCTTTCTTGTTTTCTTGGTTCTATAATAGACTATGAATTTTGAAAATAAAAAGTGACCAATCAAATTAAGAAAATGATTTTTAAGAAATTTGTCTCATGTTAAACAATTTTATGAGATGGATTGAAGAGAGAATATAAGAGGAAAAAAAATAAGGAAAAAGGATTAGAGAGGTAATTTAAGAGAGATAAAATTTTTAGCAAGATGTAAAATGAAAGAAAAAAAAAATTAATTGAGAAAAAATTTATTTGATTAAAAGGACTATTTTTTTTCTTGATAGTCTAGGGACCAAATTTAGACATTTGAAAGTCTAGGGACTAAAATTTAGATAAACAATTAAGTCGAGAGACTAAAATTTAGATAAACAATTAAGTCGAGAGACTAAAATTTGACAAATAACAAAATCGAGAGACCAAAACAATATTTTAACTTAACATGTACTTCGAACACGGTTTATCATAATTTCTCTTATAATATCTTACACTCGAGAAACGGTTTTTCATAATCTTTTGTATAATAATGGACTCCTCAAACACCAAATGAATGGGAAGATTCGACCAAAATTTGTGATTATTTTTCAGCCGCAAACGTGATCTGTGGGCGAGAATTGGATTTGAGAGTTGGAGCATTGAGCTCTAAATATTGAAGAACGCAATTTACTTTTGTTTCATTTCACTTGCTTTTTGTTGCAATCAAAATAATCATGTTTTTATTTTTGCAAAATAATTATTGAATTAACTTTAATCAAAACTAATTCAGTATTATTACACATACAAATTTTAAGCTTTATTATAGATATAAAATTTGAAATTTTGAAAATATAGGGACTAAGAGAAATATGTATGAGGAAGTTATAAATTTTAATTTATAATAATCAAGTAAATAAGTTCTTACTAATTTCCGAATATTCTCGGATACCAAAAATAGAAAACTAAAAAGAAATATGCATAAAATTACGGGATTTGAAACTTTAATAAGCAAAAATCTATTGATAATGAAAGTTGAGAATTTGGGTTTTTTGAGTTTTAAAGCAGATGAAAAAATGGAGTTTGCAACTAAAAAGGTTCATCACAGATCTGGCTGTGGCGGCCGTATCATCTCTCTTTCCTTCATTTGATCTTTTTTTTTTTTCTAAAACCCTTTTTTATTTTTATTTTTCTTTCTCAATTTTCATCCGATTTCCAGTATTATTCCTTCATTTTCACCTCTAATTCCAAATCTCTTCAATTGTTTTGTTCCTATCGCCTTCTTTGATCATTGAAGAGCTTATGAGCCCCCATTGTTTTCGTTTATCCATTTTCGCTTTCTAGGGTTTCTGCGATTGGACGACGTATTTGGTAAGATTTTTAACTTTCCCACCTGCCCTTTGATTCAATTTGGATTTTATTATCTGGGTCGTGTTGATTTGGCTCTAACTTTGTGGAAATTTTGATTTTCCATTGCTGGGATTTTATATATTCTTGTTTGGGGATTTGTTTTTCGATATGTAATAGCGTTAGCGGTTGCCTGTTTTAGTTCAATCTTTTTTGTTCGTATTGGTTTTTTTTAGGCTATTGCAGATATCGGTTTCGTTGTGTTGCAAATCATGATGGGATTAAAGGGTCGTTCTGATTGATGGATATTTGAATCTGCCAACTTAGAAAGAGTTTCTAGTTTGAAACTTTTTTATTTCAAATTGACTTTATTATGAGGAGAGTACTTATTGAATCAATACAGCCAATTCTAGTTCAATAAAATTCTGAATTCATGTTCTTTCTTCATGTACTAGCAGCCGAACAGATACCGACATCTTAAATGGAGAATCTTATGATGGTTGATGATACTTTGGGAGATTGTTGGGATATGGAAGTTGATGATATGAGGTGTGACAATATTGCAGAGAAAGATGTTAGTGATGAAGAAATTGACGCAGAAGATCTAGAGAAGCGAATGTGGAAGGATAGGATCAAGCTTAAAAGGATTAAGGAAAGACAGAAGATTGCTGCACAGCAGGCTGCAGAGAAGCAGAAACCGAAGCAGGCATCCGACCAGGCTCAGAGGAAGAAGATGGCTAGAGCTCAAGATGGTATTCTCAAGTATATGCTGAAACTGATGGAAGTATGCAAAGCTCGGGGATTTGTATATGGCATTATACCTGAAAAGGGGAAGCCTGTTAGTGGTGCTTCTGATAACATTCGAGCTTGGTGGAAAGAAAAGGTTAAATTCGATAAGAATGGACCAGCTGCCATAGCCAAGTATGAAGCGGAATGTCTTGCCGAGGTAGAGGCAGATGGAAATGCAAATGGAGTTCTTCAGAACCTTCAGGATGCGACCCTCGGGTCTCTTTTGTCTTCTTTGATGCAGCATTGTGATCCTCCTCAGCGGAAGTACCCTTTAGAAAAAGGGGTTCCTCCACCCTGGTGGCCCTCTGGAAATGAAGAGTGGTGGGAAAAACTTGGTCTATCCCATGGCAATAGTCCTCCTTATAAGAAACCACATGATCTGAAGAAGATGTGGAAAGTTGGGGTTTTAACAGCTGTGATAAAACATATGTCACCTGATATTGCAAAGATAAGGAGGCACGTACGGCAGTCGAAGTGCTTGCAAGACAAGATGACAGCAAAGGAGAGTGCAATTTGGTTGGGAGTTTTAAGCCGGGAGGAATCTCTAATTCGACAACCAAGCAGTGATAATGGGGCATCGGAAATAACAGAGACCCCGGTTGGTGGTCGTTGTGAAAACCAAGCTGCAGCAAGCAGTGACAGCGACTATGATGTTGATCTTGCAGATGATGGTGTCATGTCAGTTTCTTCCAAAGAGATCAGGAAAAATCAATCAATGGATGCGGAGCCATCCAGTAACCAACGCAATAATGCTCCACAACCTCCTCAAATAAAGGAGCAAGTTGAAAAGCATAGGAGAAAAAGACATTGTGGTGGCAGGACAAAACCTGCTGATCAAACACTGGCTACATCTCGGAACGAACAGGAACCAAACATCGAGCCAAGAAATACTCGACTAGACATAAACCATTCTGATGTACAATTAGACAGATTTGAAATTCCAGGAAAGCAACAACAAAATGATGCTGTTGCAGCTTTGAGACCACTGGAGAATGAATTGGTTGTGCGTTCCAACGTACCAGCTACCGAGTTCAACATGTTCTCCACAACACCCTCTGATGATATCGACATAAATTCCACTCAGAACATGTACGTTGATGGAAGGCCTCTGTTGTATCCTGTAATGCAGAATGCTGGGGTGCAACATGAAAGTGCTTACAATATTTATAATCCACCATTGGACTATAGACCCAATTATGAAGTGCCGCATTCTCAATTTGTTAATCAGCCTCAAATGAGGTTGGAGGAAGGAGCGCATGTGCCAACAGTACATAGAAACGATGATACTATAGGAGGACATTTCAACTATGTAAAAGAAACGTTCAACACCGAACAAGATAGGCCGGTTGATACACAGTTTGGATCACCAATCAACAGTCTATCATTAGATTATGGTGCATTGAATAGTCCATTCAATCTTGAAATCGATGGTGCAAGCTTGTTCGATGACTTTCTGCTTGATGACGATTTGATGCATTACTTCGGAGCTTAGGTTTGCAGCGTTTGCTAACCATGTATATTCTAAGCCTTAAATTGTACTTAATACCCTCCTTTGTAATGTGCAATCACTTCCTGCAGTAATTTGCTTCTGCCTAAAGAAATTCTGTTAAAGTTGATGCTTCAATACAATAATTCTATGTTCAGGGATTGACTGCAATAATGTAGCTCATCTACATCCACGCTTGGTGGGGTTCGTCGGTCAGCTGGGAAACCTTCCTCTGATCTTATCTAATGTTATCTCAAGACTGTGGGTATAAGATTTTTCAGAGTTGAAGAGAATCCTTTTGCATGTGAAATGATTATTGATAACTTTCTATGCGTAGATCCCCTTGAGCATAATGTTTGTTTGTTTTTGGGCAATTTGGCAGATTTGCAGAGGCTGCATTCGTAGAATTCTTAACATTATACTCTGATAGATCAGATGTTAAAAACAGCATCCTTGTCTATTCCAAGGGTGGGTCGGTGGTCGAAGGTTTGGGTTTTGAAGGTTTCTGAGTCCCTTCAAAATCCTTACTGTGACGTTAATTTATAGACACCTCTCGTGTCTCCATTTATTCGATGTTTGCTAGTGTCTGGCCTAGACACGAGCATGGTTACCTGAGTATAGTAGAGCGAAGATCAAATTTCTTGGTTAAAAAAACCAGCAGCATCAATGTCCTACGCCGATTAGAATCTCTAGTTGTTCAATTCTGTCATGTTCCCCTTTGTGATCCAATCTTTCCCCATTTCTTGCAGCCTATAGACTTGTCCTGTTCTTTAACACTCTCCTAACTACTTTTCCTTATCTATTTTGCTTAGAGATTGTGCAAGGAAAAAATGACTGTTAAAGGTGATGATTAAGGCACCCGAACCGAAGCAACGATTGGGATTTTTGTTCCTGGATCTCCTGCCGTTCATAAACTTTGTCAGTCAAGTTGGGATAATAGTAAGCTGAGCTATGTGTCTGGCTTAGGGACGAGTGTGGTTATCCTTGTTTCAAAAAATAGTAAGCTGAGCTATGAAGTTGTGTTGGCTGGGCATTTGGGATGTTACTAGTGTCTCTCCTACCCTCTTAGAGAAACAGGGAAGAAATCTAACAGGATTTTATTTCCCAGTTGATTTTCTTTGGTTATGAAACCATAGAATTCAACTTCTTGAATTGAGTGATGGTTTCCAAATCCTTGTCCAATCTAAACCAATTGGCCTAATAATTTTTGCCCTCATTCTAATTGATAATTATATTCATTTAAATAATGGATTAAAGGGTAAGCTAGTCCAAATTGATAATTATATTAATTTTTATAATGATGGATAGGTAGGGAGGTAAAAAAGAACCAATGATTCTACGAATCAAACCCAACCTAAATTGAAAAGGTTAGGTGTGGGTTGAGTTTTCTTTTGGTTTGGGTGGGTTTTGAACTTAGAGAACTGAGTTTTGGTTCGGTTCTTGAGTTGATGTTATTTTTGTTCCCTTTAACCAAGGGTGTTCAAACAATCCGAATAACCTAAATCAACCCAATCCAATTTGATGAATTGGGTTGGGTTAAATACATTTTTTGGTTGGGTTGAATTCATAGTCATTAAATTTTTATGGATTGGGTTGGTCAAAGGCTGAACTAAAATAAATCTGACTAACTCAAATTGATTATTAAGTTTAAAATTTATTTTTCTATATCTAACATAATTATATATGTGTATATTTATTTTATTTTATTATTGTTTTTAGAATTTTTTATTTTTCAATATTTTTTTATGTTTTTTTAAGTCTTTATAATTTATATATCAGGTTGAAAATATATCGTCGAATCATGTGATTTATTTTTGTTGGTTTAATTATCTATTTTTTTATAGAAGTCGAATTATGTAATTTAGTTTGTTGTGCTAATTATATATTTGTTTTATGTACTATAGTTCAGATCTTCTTTATGAACCATTAAGAGTAGATGACTCTTAATTTGAATATTATACATATTTAATATTTATATTAATTTTATTACCTTAATACGATAATTATTGGAGATTATATTTTATATATATATATAGGACTAATTTGATAAAAGATATTTATATGAAAAATATAAGGTTGGATTGGATTGGAAAAATAGTCAATCCGAAAAGTTGGGTTGAGTTGAAAACCTCCCTCAACCCAACACATCTTCCTCTCTAAGGGGTCGTTTGTTTGACGTTTTTAGGTAGGAGTTAGGTTTAGGATTCATTAACTTCTCTTCGAAAACCTACATCCAAACGAGTTTTTACCAACTCCTCTTCAATTTTACTTTTGAAAATAACTCTCATTTCTAACTATTCATTTTTAATTATTCATTTATAACTACTCAATCATTTCTAACCACTCAATTTTAATCATTACTTTCAAATCAATCAAAATAACTTATTTTTAACCACTCATTTTAATCATTTCTTTTTTTATTAACTACTAAATCTACATCCAAACAAGATTTTGACTATAACTTCCTACACAAAAATTACATCCAAACGACTTTTTGGCATAACTCTCAACTACTCAATATAACTCATCAATATAACTATTTAACCTAAAAACTGCCTAAAAATGTCAAACAAACACCATGTTGTTTAACCCAACTCGAATTGAAAGTTATATAAAATAGTACACTATATATTTAAAAATACGTCAAAATATGTCATTGGCACAGTAGTTAAGGTCCCGTCTGATAATCATTTTGTTTTTCGTTTTTTGTTCATGAAATTTAAGTCTGCAACGACCACCTTATTATACCTTTTTCTTTATTTGGATATCTACATCTTACCTATATTTTAATAAACAAAACCAAAATTTTTAAACAAAAAAAAGTAGTTTCCAAGAACTTGTTTGTGTTTTTTGAAATTTGGTTAGTATTCTCCTACTTTCTTAAGGAAAGATGGATACATTGTAGGAAAGATGGAGCACATGATAGGAAATTTGAATAGAAATAGGCTTAAATTTCATAAACAATAAACAAAAAACAAAATAGTTATCAAACGAGGCCTAATGTGCTAGTTGATTAATGGCTAGTATGGCTAGTTTTGGGGCTGTTTGTTTAACATATTTAGGTAGTAGTTGGGTTAATGAGTTATATTGAGAAGTTATATTGGGTAGTTAAAATTGAGAGTTATATCAAAACTTGTTTGGACGTAGTTTTTATATAGAGAAATTAGCGTCAAAACCTTGTTTGGATATAGATTTAAAAATGAGTAGTTATTTTTAGTAGTTAAAAAAGAAACGATTATAAATGAGTTATATTGATTAATTTGAAATGAATGATTAAAATAAGTGGTTATAAATAATTAAGTAGTTATAAATGAATGATTAAAAATAAACGGTTAGAAATGAGAGTTATTTTTAAAATTAAAAATAAGTAGTAGTTAATAAAAACTTGTTTAGATGTAGGTTTTCGAGGAGGAGTTAATAAATTATAAAACAAACTCTTACCTAAATATGCCAAACAAATAGCCCTTTCAGTTCCAATCTTCTCACACTAGCAGTTTTTTTTTCTTCTTTCCATCTTTTTATTTGTTTTTTTATTTTATTTTGTCTCTCATAAAAAATAGGAGCATTTATTTATTCAATCTTATTCCATATTTATCAAACTCTTTTTTTCATAATCAAAAATTAAAATTTGTATATATTATTAATTGTAGTTAGAGGCTTTATTTTAATTAAGTTCTTCATAATATTTTCTTGAACTCGAAATTCTATATTGATTTTTTTTTTCAAGAATAATCTCCTCTTGTTTATAAAAGAGCTTTTTTCAAGAATAGACTAGATTGGCAAAATAATTACAAATCTAAGCTAAAAATAAATTATTAGCAAATGTAATTTTCAATAATGAATTTTTAAATCTGGATGATTAGACAATTACAGTCATACCCTCCTCCATTAAATACGGTTTATTTCCATGGGCATTTATTATTAATAAAAAATGAATTCCTTTTAAAACTTTCCAACTTTCTTTCCCTATAATAGTGCCCATAATTTATGTCTAATCAATTTAATTACGTCTATTCCTTTTCAATTATCTTTCTTCTTCTCCAAGTTTTAGACCATCATTTTTTCTTTTAAAATTTCTTCACAATGTCTTCTCCAAACCATTCAAAGTCGTTTTTCAATTCAAAGATTTTTAGAATTGTCTCCGTCTATAAGAAGCACGAACGCCAATCAAGATGCTTCAATGTTAACACCATATCACTTGCTTCAATGTAAATGTAATTTAGTATTAAATGATATTTATTATAATACAGTCCTTAATGTTCTTAACAATTATTAATTGTTTTACAGTATTGAGAACATGTATGTGCATATTCAAGTTATTTATGTCGAGTTGACAAACAATATAGTATAATAAATACAATAGTTATTTCTACTTCCCAAGCAACAAAAATCAGAATTGTGATTCACAGAAAATAGACCTAACGAAAACCTAAGAGGACGGGTATTTGTTAGAAATACTATATTTATCAAACATACCGTATTAATTATAAATATTGTATTTATTAGAAATAAAGTATTTGTTAGACCTACCGTATTTATTAGAAATACAGTACTTATTTGAGTTTCCACTAGGACGAAATTAGGGTTTTTTGTTTGATCTTTTTCGTGGACATACTACAAATATTAGAGAGATAAACGACGCAAAGACAATTTTTCATTTATCGAATCTAACGTTTTCATCATATTCTTCTATTGTGCATTCAAATACTCTTTAGAATTCATGAAAAGCTTCTGAAAAATGCAAAAAATCAGTAAGAAAAGAAAAAGTTACCAAAGATTGAAGGAATAAACTATTAAAAAAAAAAAAAAAAAAAAAAGTGGGTCTCAATCGCCGGAATCAATCATACAAGTACGAACGTAGTTTTCTTTCACCAGAAAAAATGGAGGTTGAAGGGTTTCTTTGTTTTGTTGAGAGAAAAGAAGAGAGAAGAAATAAGGGTTGAAGAAGAAAGGGGAGACCAAAAACAGTTTTGGAATATGTATTTTAGGAAAAGTTATTTAATACAATTTAATTTTTAAGGAAGTTTTAAGTATGGCATTTAAAATCAATCAATTAAATGTAGACAAGGGTAAAATAGGATTATTAAAAATTATTAAATCTGGATTTTTAAAACAAAATTTAAATTTACAAAAAATTAGTTTGTTGCCTAGATTTGTAATTATTTATAGAGAATGGTATATTCAATATAATTTCCCTTTATAGAATTAGTTTTATATTTGGTTATATATTTTAATCTCATTATTTTGATTTGTTATTTCATATTTAAGAGTTTAGTCATATTTTGTTTTAAAATTTGACCTTTAAAAGTTAAAGCAATTCTAAAGTGTGCTTGTGTCGAATTTGCGATCGTCTTGACTTGAATTTATAATTAATGTGAATGGATAGAATCCAACTTAACTCAACTCAAATACACCTCTTGTTTCTTCAATAACTTTTTAAAAACTTGTCCTCCAAAGAGAATTCACATTTATAAATGGTTTAATTTTGATGATGTATTGATGAGTTTGATGATCAAACTAAACCCAAAATTATAAAGATCGAGTTGAGTGGATTATTTCTTTAATTGGGTTAAGTTGGATTGAAAAAATAAGGGCGTTTTATAGAAATAGGCTAAATAGGAAGAAAAAAAAATTACGCGTGTTCATCTTAAAATAATTTTGCAAAACTAAGCATTCCTTTAAAAAAGAAATTTCGTTTTATAAGAGAATTACATAAATATCCTCCAATTTTTATAGCAAAAAATCCTCCCACCGCTATTTATTAATGTAAAAAACAAAAATTTCAAAAAAAAAAATCTCTCCAAATCATCCGTACTTTTCAACTTTCAATGCAAAATTTTATTGCCATAAATAACATTTTCTTTTTCTTTTTTTTTTGTAAAAAAGAATTTTGTGTGAATAAGCAATTTCTTATGAAGTAATTAAATTGTGTAATATATTAGGAATTCTAAAATATATTAATATTTTAACTTTTTTACATGAGTACGTATGAATACCTTATTAATACAGTATTTTATATTTAAGATGTCTAGTATATTTATGTGTTCTCATTTTTATCCTACTTTATATTTATTTGTATTTTTTGTTGATTATTTGACGATGATTTTACTATAAATACAATTAAATCTAATTTTTATAGTAGATAAATTAAACAAACTAAACAACTACTTTTGAAAATAAAAACAAGATATAAGTGTTATGATATTAATTAAGGAAATATTCAAAAATTTATTATTTGATAGCATTAATACTATAGAGGTAATACTTTTTCATATTAAGAAACTAAAATATATTAGTAAATATAGATTAATGATTTTTCTTTTTGAGATAGAATATAGATTAATCATTCGATATTAAAAGACAGTGAAAGTCTTATGTATATACATATTAATAATTGTATTATTTATTACAAATACATTATTTATCTTTTTTATATGTAAATACATTATTTATCTTTTTTAATATAAATTTAGTATTTATCTTTTTGTTAATATAAATATAGTATTTATCTTTTTAATATAAATACAGTATTTATATTTTTTAAATATAAATACAATATTTATATATTTTTTTTAAATATAAATACAGTATTTATATTTTATTTTTTTTAATATAAATATAGTATTTACATTTTTTTTTTAATATAAATACAGTATTTGTATAATTTTTTAAATATAAATATAGTATTTGTATATTTTTTAATATAAATACAGTATTTGTATATTTTTTAATATAAATACAGTATTTGTATATTTTTTAATATAAATACAGTATTTATATTTATATTGAGAAAAATAATAAAAATAAGTTAAAAATTAAAGGTTGCCACTTGACCACCATATGCAATTACAAAAGGATTTGAAAAAAGAAAAAAAAACAACTTAAGCCGAAGAAGTGGCACACGATATAAGGAAAGAAAAACAAACGTGAAAAAAAGGTATAATATGTATTCTTGAAATATATTATTAATTAAATTTAAATAAAAAAAATAGATTTACAAAATACTTTAAAATATAATTAGATTTGTAATTATTTCATTGTTTAAATTTGTAATCATGCACGAATTATTGAGTATTTAGAATGCAGTATTAAACTGTATTAATGATTAATTCAAGTATTAATAAGTATTTATAATATAATATTTATGATTAATGTGGATAATAAATATTTATAATATCGTATTAAAACGTATTAATAATTAATACATATATAATAAATATTTGTAATATATTATTAAAATATATTAACTATTATGGATACAAATATTTTAAAATTTTCTCATTCGTAATTATTTTGTGAGAAGAACTTAACCAGTTCAATTTTTCTTTTTTAAACTAGAAAATATTAATGAAAATGAATTTACGAATTAATTATTTGAATAATTTTTTTAATATAATTATTCGAATACATTAACGTTTAAAATGCTAACATTATTCTTGACTTAATAAAAGAATGTGTGAGAAAATTAACGTTGATTTCATAAAATCAATAATAATGTAGTGATAAATAAATATGAGTTTTAAAAATAAGATTTATGGATTATTAAAAAAATGTGTGAACAAAGATAATGTAGATGTCATAAAATCAGTTTGCCACGTGGCCACTACAGCCATTCATGGAAATCATTTGAAAAAAAAAATGTAAATGCCACGACTAAATTTGGCTTCCAAAAAGGGTATAATAGATATTATTAAAAAAATATTATTATTTAAATTTAAATCAAAAAATAGATTTACAAATATTTTAAAACATGATTTAATTTGTTATTATTTTCTTAAAAGTGACTACCTACCACAATTTTCCAAAAAATAATAAAAAAATTTAGGTTGGGTTGAAATCTCTCCCTACCTAACTTATGTACACTTCTATGAACAGGTAGACTAACCAATGATTAATTTATTAAAGATTATGCATTCTATGGCTGATATTAGCGCCAGTCAGGTCACACTCCTCGGGGTTGTTTGTTTGACATATCTAAGTAAGATTTAGTTTAAAGATTTATATTGAATAATTAAAAATTAAGAATTATCGTAAAAAAAACTCGTTTTGATGTAGTTTTTGTGTAAATGAGTTATAGTCGAAACTTATTTGGATGTAAATTTAAAATTAGTATTTATTCTTAGTAGTTAAAAAATAAATGATTAAAAATGAATAAATTTAATTAATTTGAAATAAACAATTAAATATGAGTGGTGAAAAATAATTAAATAATTAAAAATGAAATTTTAAAATTAAAATTTATTTTTAATATAAAAATAAGGATAAATTAATAAAAAGTGGTTTTCGAAAAAGAGTTTGTAAATCCTACAAGTAAATCCTTATTCCAAACAAACAGCCCCGTAAAGAAGGGAAAGATGGCTATTGGCATTTAACATGCCACGTGTCCAATCGTTGGGTGATTGAGAGAGCTCCACGTCAGAGAAGACAAAGAAAATATCACTCTTTGAGAAGTCAAAATCCAAATGTCTATTTCACAAACTCAACTAATGTTTGAAGGTTAAATTGTCTAAAGGGGTCCATTTGACAAACTATTTGTCAAAATGGGTCCCTTATGAAACTATTTTTCAAAATGGGTTGTGGCGTCTCTTGTAGAGACGCCACAATGGTTGAAAATGGTCAATACACTTTGTCTTATGCGGTGACGTCTTTGGAAGAGAAGTCACCCACGTCGCATTAAATTAATTAACAAAAAAAAAAAAAAAAAAAAGTCATGTTGCGTTTTTAGAAGAAACGCAACCCCTTTAAACCATGAATTGATTCCTGATTTAACTCGTGCCAGCTTTTTTTTTTTTGAAATTTTATTGTTAATTAATTACCCACTTTCCTTATAAAAAGGAAATCTATTTCTTTCCTTGGTGTGTTATCAGATTTTAGAGAGAGGTAAGGTGTAATTTTTTGTTTTTTATTTTTGTTTATTTTTGCATATTAAGTTTTGTTTTCTTTTTCTTTTTTGAGAAACAAGATTTTTTTTATATAGATTTGTTTTCTTATTTAGTTTATGTTTTGTTTTATAAGAATATTAAGTTTTTATTAATTTAAATAAAAAAGATTTTGAATAAATATTTCTCTCTCTTTTCTTTTTTTAGAATTATGTATATTTCTTGCATGGAATTTCAATTTGCATTCTTTAAAAAAAATATGGTTTATTAACATCACAATATATTATTATGATCCTATTTGACCGCTATACATTGCTAACATTAGAAAATGGAATAATCGGGAATCTCGAGTAACTGGCCAAGCTGCTAAAGTAGCTAAAGTGGTCATAAACCCCGTCAGTAAAATGGGTCCTATGGAAAGTCCATCGATTCCCAATCTCCAGTAAAAATCCAAAAAAGGAGCCATTTATAATCCTCCGTCAGTTGGATTAATGGATCGTCTAATTCGAAATGATAACAAAATGCATAGGTTCAGTCATGGACCTTTTTATAAATCCTAAACTCTAAAATTTTATTAATTTAAATAAAAAAGATTTTGAATAATAATATATTTGAAAGAAAAAGAAAACAAAACTTAATATGCAAAATTAAACAAAAAATAAAAAACTACACCTTATCTCTCCATAAAATCTGATAACCAAGGAAAGAAATAGATTTCTTTTTTATAAGAAAAGTGGGTAATTAATTAACAATAAAATTTCAAAAAAAAACTGGCAGGAGTTAAATCAGGAATCAATTCATGGTTTAGAGGGTTGCGTTTCTTCTAAAAACGCAACATCACTTCCGTTTTTTTCGGTTATTCTAATCAAGCGTGCGTGGTGGCGTCTCTTCCAAAGACGCCACAACCCATTTTGAAAAATAGTTTCATAAGGGACCCATTTTGACAAATGGTTTGTCAAATGAACCCCTTTAGACAATTTACCCTAATAAGAAACAAATTGTATCATTTTTTTTTTCCCGATTAAAGGTTGATAGTAATATATAAGTTTTATTCATTCTCAAAAAAAAAAACAAATGTTTAAGTTTTATTTTGGTTAAAATACCATTTTGTCCCGCAACTTTCACGTTTGTTTGTTTTTTGTTTCTTGACTTTCAAATATTCAATTTTAGTGTTTGGATTTTCCTAAATTTTCAATGTCCAATTTTAATTTCCAAAATGTTTAAAAATAATCTGTAAAAGAATTGAATACCTTTAACTTCAAATGTTCTTCTTCTTCATTTGAAAGCTCTGTTTTTATTTATTTTCATTTGTTCCAAACATACCTATACCCATTTGTTGACAATGAGGAAAATGAAAACATTTACATTTTTTGTAATGTGGAACGGAACTGCATAACTCAACATTAAACGAGCAAGGAGTATTAAACGTATTAAATCCAATCCAACATAAGAAGTTTGAGTTGAAACAGAGAAACGAGCATTAAACGCATCAAATCCAGCATAAGAAGAAGGGTAAAAGTAGAGACGAAGAAACAAACGAGTGGCCGCCGGCTATGTAGTGGTGGTGTCCGTCGTCGCTCGTCGGTCATCCATTTCTGCCGATCCATGTCGATGAAATTTGAAGGCCTCCACAATGAAGGAGAATGGAATTTTGTGCTGAAATTATGGGGATATCAAACGAAATTGGAGATTGATATTAAGGTTGTAAAAACTAATATAAATTCTCTAAAAACACTTTACTTTCTTTTTCAAAAAACTTTTTCTCCAACTTTCACTTACTTTCTCTTTAAAATTTTCTATACTTGTTCTCACTTTTTCTCTACCATCGTCTCTACAGTTCACAATAAAAGAATGCTCTATTTATAATTTATTACAAACTTAGTCTTCAAGTTCTTTCCATAAATATTTTCCACTAATTGTCAAATCAAGGATCAATCAATTTTTTAATTAGCTCCACGATTAATTCCCTTAATTGTACACTCACTAATTCCTCAATTAATAATTATTCTAAAAAATATATTTAAGTTTATTCCAACAAAGGTAAATGCAAGATGGAGGTTATGGATTTACTTCATGAATTAGGTTGAAAAGTTGTTAGAGTATAAATTGAAAGAGAAAATCGAATCAAATTTATACTCTAACAACTTTTCAACCTAATTCATGAAGTAAATCCATGGGATTTATTAGGATGATCTGGAAAGAGCGGATTAACAAAGGTGATGAGAAACAGAGAAAGGAGTGTGAAGAAATGGTAGAAGGTGAAAACGAAATGAGAAAGAAGATGGTGCCAGGCAGGAATTGGTGGAAGATGTAAAGCTTTTTCATTTTCCTCACCATCAAGAAATGAGTATAGGTATGTTTGGAACAAATGAAAACAAAATAAAAATAGAGCTTTCAAATGCAAAATGAAAAGAATGAAGAAGAAGAATATTTGAAGTTAGACTGTGTTCAATTCTTTTAACTTGTAGGTAGGGACTATTTCTAAACATTTTTTAAAAGTCCAAGAGGCTGTTTGGATGGGGATTTATAGGAGTGTTTCGCTACGAGTGTTTCAATGAAGATTTATAGGAGTGATTAAAAATTGAGATTTGTACAACAACTTGTTTGGATGGAGATTTTGGAGGAGGAGCTGCAATTGGATGGAGATTTTGAAGGAGGGAGTTATATGTTGATTTTTTTAATATTTTATTTATATAGACAGTTTATATGATTTTTTTTTTGTTCATTTATACAAAATCTCTCATTTTTATTAATATTTGTCAATTTGTCTCTTCCAATTATCTTGCTTTGAAAAATATATAAATTTCTAAATTATTCAAATAATATTAAAACAATGTATTTTGCATGTTTAATTTTAGGCTAAAGTATAAACATATCCATAAATTATGAAGTTTGTATTAAACATACCCCTAAACTTATAAATTTTTTAAAAGTACCCGTGAACTTTGAAAAATGTTTAAAAAATACACTTGCTGTTAATTTTAAATGAAAAAAGTTTTGTTTCAAAAATACCCCTCAACTTTAAAAAAGTTTAAAAAATATCCTTAGTTTTCAAAATATCAACAAAAAAAACTTTAACATTTTATTATAAAACAATAATAATTATTATTGGAAAAAATGTTTTTAACATTTTTTTCGGTTAAGAAAGTTTTTGAAACTTTTTAAAAATTGATGATTTAAAAAAAAAACTTTAACAATATGGTATTGACATTTTTCGAAGTTTAAAGATACTTTTGAAACTTTTCAAAGTTCTGGCGCACATTTGACACGAACTCCATAATTGAGTGGTATGTTTTATAATTTAGCCTTAATTCTAATTAAATTTTATAAAAAATAGAAAATTTTTAAATAAAAATAAATAATACTCAATCTTTTTTGAATAATTATATTTTTTATTTTTTTAAATAAAATATTTAGAATGTCGAAGAAAAAATAATTATTATTTTTAAATTATTATTTTAATCTGAAAATCTCATTGAAAACCTGGTTTTGAAAATCTTTTTGTTAAAAATGGCCTAGACTTTAATTAGGATTCCATTTTAATTAAAAATCACTAAATATATCAAGAATAATTATTAATACATAGTTAATAAATTAACCAATTTTGTTTAAGTGGTTAAAACAAACTTGAGAATTAGTTTGATGTGGCCACTTTCATTTAATTCATGTACACTCATTTATTCATTATAAATAGATTGGCATGCATCCATATTTCATTCAAGCATTGTTGATCAAAGTTCCTAAATTGAGAGATTAGTTTTTCATTTTTCTAAGTTTGTTTGGCAATTAGAAAAATAAAGAGTGTTCAAAATAAGGGAGGTTGTTTGAGAAAAATAGAAAGAAAAGGAAAAGTGGCATATTGGGTATTTGATCTTTTTAGAAGAGGAGAGAGAAAAGAGGGAGCAAAAGATTGCTCCCCCTTCTTCATTCCAGCCGCAAGCACAAAGGAACCCCAAGAAGGGGTTCCCATTTCCGTCAACCTTGCTGCCCAGGTGGGGCAGTGTTTTTGGTGCAGCACCGCCGCCTTTTTCCATCTCTGGTGAACCGCAGATCAGCCACCTTTCAAACCTAAGTGTGGGTTTCATATTTGGGATCCAAGAAAGTGGGTTTTGGTGTTTTTTCTTGAAGATTCAACTTGGGGTTTTGTTGGAAAGTCTTGCAAAGTTGAAGAGCATCAAAGAGAAGGTGATTCTTGGAGAAGAAGGCTAGAATCTTGAAGATCTCTCCAAATCCTAACCAAGGTGATGTCCAAATTTCTTTCTCCTACCTTATGGAAATTTGGCTCTCTAGTTTAGATCTCTCAATGTAATAGGATTAGCCTTGTAGTTTATGTTTGCTTATGTAATTCTGAACATTGGATCTTGAATCTCTAATAATATTGTCTCGCTCGAGCGACTATCGCTCGAGAACAGTGGAGTAGGGCGTACGTACTGAACCACTATACATCGTTGTGTATTTTTCTCTATTGTCTACCATTTTACTCACTATTTTGGATGTTATTGCATTGCTGGAAAAATTTTCCAACCTGATATTTGCTTGGTTTGACTCTCTTTGAGTCCCGAATTCAAAGAAACAATCATTGTATGCTTAGGATAGGTCCTCGGTGAACACTAGTTCGATTTTAACACTTTTATCTAGAGTGATTACAATAGTTCGTTTGGATGTAGTTTTTTTAAGAGTGATTGAAAAACTTATTTTGAAAACCTAGTTGAAAACCTCCATCCAAACACCCTTAAGGACTAAAATTGGACATTCGAAAGTTTATAGATTAAAATTAAACAAACATGAAGGTCGAGAAACTAAAATTGAACATTTGAAAGTTAAGAAATCAAAAGGAAATAAATTTGAAAGTTGAATAACCATATAGTATTTTAACCTTTTATATTTGTGTGTCACGGCCAAACTAACCGTGCACTCACTATTTTTATAAAAGAAATTGATGAACTCTATAATATTCAGTTATCAAGTAAATCGGCAGAAAATCAATTCATGTGCAAATGAATACTATAAAACGAAGTTGTCAAAATAGTTATAGATTAAATCACTAACAAAAGTATAAATTGATTCACTTAAGAAAAAAAAAATCGATAACATTATTAATTTGATGTTTTACTTAATACATTTTTTAAAGTCCACGAGGTGTTTGTTTACCATATTTAGTGAGAATTTAGGTTAAGAAGTTATATTAAAAAGTTATTTTGAGTAGTTAAAAATTGATATTTATAGTTAAATCTTTGATTGGATGTAATTTTTGAATAAAAGAATTAGAGTCAAAACCTTATTTTGAATGTATATTTAATATAAGTAATTATTTTGATTAGTTAAAAAAGTAATGATTAAAAATGAATCGTTGAAAATGAATTATTTTGATTGATTTAAAACTAATAATTAAAAATGAGTGGTTAGAAATGATTGAGTAACTATAAATGAATTATTAAAAATGAGAGTTATTTTTAAAAGGAAAAAATATGAGAAGTTTATAAAATTTTGTTTTAAGGTAGGTTTTTTAACAGAAGTTGGTAAATCTTGTAACTAAATCTTCTTTAAATATAAGGAAGGAAAAATTGCACAAACTACACCTAAACTTATGGTGTTTGTAATAATTAGCCTCTTAAACTTTCAATTTAATCAATTATCACCTTTAAAATATGATAAGTATTGCAATTTATCCCTTAAGTTAAATTTGAGAGATTTTAACTAAGAGAAAAACTTGTCACTTTGAGGCAAGCCTTCTTTAAAAGGGGTATATGGCATCATTTGTGCCACAAATTTTTTCTTTAAACAATACTATTTTTAAAATAAAAAAAAAATTTAAGGAGGGTTTGCCTAAGGAGGCTAAGTTTTTCTGTTTAACTAAATGATGAAGGGTAAATTTGTCATATAAGTTTAATTAATGAAAAAAATTAATTAAATTTTTTTTTTCTATGCTCCATTTTTTACATCCAATTTGAGTCTGATTTTGATGGTTTCTTGGTCCATCGTTGAAATAGGTGGTGCAGGTGGATGGTCAGAACGATGGTTCCTTGGCGAGCTTCGGCCATGGTTCTTGAGGTTTGAAGAAAAAATGAAAAAAAGAAAAGAAGAGAAGGATGAAAAAGAGGATAGAAATGAAAGGAGAAAATATGGATTAAAGAAGGAAAGAAGATGAGAAGAGGGAACAAAGAGATACCCTACACCCCACCTATTTCAACAATGGACGAACAAACCATTCAAATGGAAATGGAGCAGACAGCTTACAAAATAAAATGATTTTTTCATTAATTGAACTTATATGACAAATTTGCCCTTCACCATTTAGGTCAAAATCTCTCAAATTTAACTTAAAACGAGTCAATTTTAACACTTATCATATTTAAATTTTGAAGGGTTAATTATTAGAAACACTATAATTTAAAGTGCAATCCTAAGGGACAAATGAAATTTTCCTTTTATCATAAGAAAAACAGGGTTGATAGGTTACCTGTTCTTGTTCATTTTATTTTCATATGAAAGGGATTTTGATTTTATTGGGTGAATGTATGATTGGCTAAATAGATGTGAAATAGACACTAGATTTGACATTTATTTTTGTCACTCTTTTTTTTTTCTAGTAGACGTGGAGATCTCTTAATCACCCAACAATTGCATACGTGTCATTTTGTGTCAAGTTATTTGCCCGATTGCAACTTAAACGTATTTAGATAAGAATTAATTTTAGAATTTATTAATTTAAAAAAAAAAAATTTACATTCAAACAAGTTTTTCTTAATTATTCTATAGGGAAGTTTGTTTAACATATTTAAGTAGGATTTAGATTAACAAGTTATATTGAATAGTTAAAAATTAAAAGTCATACATTTTTATGAAACTATTCACTTTCTTAAATTTATTTAATAAAACAAAATGGAGAACACGTAAATTAAAATAAATAAACGTGAGACTTTCAATATAACTAATTGACAATGATATACTAAAAAAAAAGTGATAATGATATATTTCTCTTTCCCTTTGTTCTTTATCATTTTACCTTTTTTTTATGCATAGAAATTTTAGTGAATATTAGCTAAAGTTTATTTGGTGTTTTCCATTAATTGTACTTATTAAGGGTTGTGTCTAACACAACCCTTAGTAGTTTATAATAATTAAATATCATTTATTATAATAAATAAAGAGTTATCATTAATTTTTTATTGATTATTTAATTATCACATTATCAAAATCGAACGTGTTAATTAAATTAACGGTGTTTAATACGTGGTTATTAATATATACACTTGGCCAAGTATGTTTGACGTACAAGTGGATATAGGTCCAAGTGAAGAACCTAAATATGTCTATAGTATATAGACTAAAGTTGGGTGTCTCATCTTTGTGACACTGTTGGTACGACCTGTTTTGCAATAATTGTAGACAACCGGATCCTGGTTAATCATGTGGAGACATGGTAGCGAGGATGCCTATGCAAAAGAGTTTTGCATAAGAATAGGACATGGAATATTTGATCCCTTTGAGTAATTTCGTTATAGCTATTGATAAATATTTAACTAGGATGATCTTATGCTAGTATTATCTCAATCTTGAGTTGATTGTGAACTTCTACTGATTAAAATGTCTTTTGATGTGTATGGGTGAGAGCAGTCAATCATCGTTGTTCAATAAGCCTCCCACTTTGGAGATTGTCATAGTGAGTAGCTGGGAACGGGACTTCACAAGATGTACTTCACACATTCCCTATTATTGTAGAAGTAGAGGAGTTTTTATGTTAAGGAGGGATTCTGGGGTTGAATAAAAGGTACCCGCCTCTCATTGGTCCGAGAGGATACTAGTTCAAGGTTGGACATGAGCAACTTGTTCATTAGAGGAGTTAGTGACACTTAAGGAGAAAGATGTAATTACAGGTGTAAAATGTACTTTAACCCACTTGTGAATTAAAAACGAGTCGTGAAGCGATTATATCCATGGATATAACTCATCCTACAATGCAAGAGAGATTGACACGAACCTTTAGTGGAATAAGCATGTTGTTTAACGAATATGGATTAGATCCCGAGTGATTTAACTTTGAATCGGTAAGTTCATTGGTCTTTAGGCTAACTCATAATTACCGGTACATGAATATGTATGGAGAATCAATTTGAATAGTTCAAACTAATTTATTGATAGTTGAACATATTAATTACGATGAATTTAGTTTAGTTTATTAAACTAATTAATTAATTAATATATTGCATATATTAATAGATCAATATGATAACTATTAATTGAAGAGATAATTAATCAATATATTGGATACATTAATAGATTGATATTTATTGTCTAAATATTAATTATAGAGAATGAATTAATATATTGGATATATTAATTGAAAATGTTGATTAGAAATTATTTATCGAGGAATTTATTAATAAATGAGTCACATTAATTAAAATGATTTAATCATTAGATATTATATTTAAATGCAATTAAAATATTAACTACATGACCTCTTCTTATCGGATGGGAAGGAGAGGAAGGTGAATCTATAAATAGATACCCTACGTATCTTACTTACACTCTTCACATAGTCTCTTCAAGAGCACTCTTCCTTCCCCTCCACAAATGGTTCCACCAAGCGGTTAGAGTTGTGCAAAGACTAGTACGAAAGACTTTTGGAGACCATTCGAGCTTTCATCAAGTCTTGATATAAAGACCTATCAGATAGTCCAGAGTCGTCATTCAATGTAATTCTTGAATGCTTATAACGAAGAATTGTCACCTAAGACATTGCATGTAGATTAATTAGAAATAATTAGCTAAAATGAACAATTATATTTAATCGACCAATTGTTGCTTCTGCTGCGTGTGCATGCCTTGTTATCAACAATAGTATCAATTGTAACGTACTTAAAATTTTCAAGTTTAATATTATATTAACAATTGATAAAAAAAAACTTAAATGTTTAAATCAATCACAATGTGATAAATGAACTCTAAATTCTAATATTAAACTTGATGCGATAGTAAATAACAAATTTTAATTTGAAAGCAATTATGGATCATCGAGACTTTATTTTTCATCTCTAGTTTAACATTAAATTCGAACATTTAAGTAGCTAAATTATTTAAATAAATTAAATTAGAGATGATCTCACAAAAAAAAAAAAGTATAAGTTATCATTCAACTTTAAATAAATGAATCCTAAAAGAAAAAAAAAAACTTTCAAGAAATGAACAAATCCCTACTAAAACCAACCCATATAGGTTTTCAAACTCATCTCAATAACAATTTAATTTTTTCTTTTCATTTTTAAAGAGTTGGCGCAAATAATAGTTATGATTATGAATTTTGTATTATGGAGCTTATGTCAAATTGTTAATATGACCTTTTTTTTTAGTACTCGTTAATATGACCTTTCAAATGTTAATATATATGTTTATTCTCATTAGAGAAACAAAATAAACAAATAGAGAAAGAAGATATTTTCTAACAAGAATCTTTTTAAATGTTTTGAAAGGTCAAAAACATATTATTCAAATAAAATTTGAACATTTTTCATAAAAAAAATTTTATGATGAAGATATTTTTTAATATATTTTGTATAGTCAAGAGTGATTTTGAAACTTTTTTTTAAAAGCTTAGAATTTTTTTTTTTTTTTTTTTTAAGTTTAAGGGCATTTTTTAAACATAAATTTTAACTATTTTCATCCAAATTTAATTTAAGTATTGTCGAAATATTTTATAGAGTTTAAAAATATTTTAAAAAATTTTCGAAGTTGAAGTAAATGTTTGACATAAATCTTAGGAGGTGTTTGGATGGAGTTTTAGATGAGGAGTTAGCTTGAGGAATTACTTTGAAATGTTATTGTGAGTAGTTAAAAAATTGAAATTTCTATAATTACTTATTTGAATGTAGATTTTTATGAATGAGTTATAGTAGAAAACTCGTTTGAATATATTCTTTAAAGGAGTTAGAGACAATAAGTTGTTCGGATGTAGATTTAAAATGAAGAGTTACTTTGAACACTTAAAAATAAATTATTAGAAATGAGTGGTTAAAAATGAATTATTTTGAATAGTTAAAAAGGAATAATTAAACATGAATGGTTATAAATGAGAAGTAATTTTGAGTAGTTAAAAAAAATTATTAGAAATAAAGAATTATTTTGAATAATTATAAATAAAATATTTTTTTGAAAAGCTACAAGTTTGAATATAATTTTGTAAGAAGTTACAATAGCCAGTAATTTAACGTTAAAAAACATATATATTATAGGCAAAATTATGTTTTTGTTCCCTACTCGTGGAGTATAGTTTCGTTTGGTCCATATGTTTCAAACTCAACATTTTTACCTTTAACATTTCAATGATATTCACTTTTGGTTCTTATATTTCAAAATTGAACATTTGTATCTTTATATTTCAATAATGCCCACTTTTGGTCCCTAAGTTTGGAGTATAGTTTCAGTTTAATTCTTATATTTTAAAATTGAACATTTTTACTCCTAACATTAAATAATATCCACTTTTTGTCATTGCGTATTTTTAAGTTTATTTAAAAATAAATAAATTCACATAAGAAATAAAATAATCAATTTATCAATATATTGAAATTTAAAATTAGTTTAGTCAATATTATATCTAACGATTTTGTTATTTCAATATTAAAATTGAGTATTATTGAATTAAAATATCATGAGCACAATTATTCTATTTTTGGAATATATGTGCCCGATATAAATTAAAATAATAATTAATAAATAAAAATGTAATGAGAAAGGGTCAACATGATGGTCATTTAACCTATGTATCTTTAGTTTATCATGAAAACCATACCTAAAAAAGAAAATCACAGTAATTGCTTTTCGATATATGTATACTTTTAGTAGAAAATAGGATAAACAATAGAAAAATATATTTTTAATTCTTAAATTTTTTGTCTCTATTTTCAAAATTGAAGGATTTACCTTTGAATTTTAATAATGTTCAATTGTATTGATTGAAATAACAGAAATGTTAAATATGTAATGATAGTTAACTAAAATGATGATGAAACTAAATTTATATACTAGTATATTAATGAAATAACTAGTTTAATTTTGATGTGAATATATATATATATATATATATACTCTTAAAAATTGATATAAAAGTAAACTAAAAAAATATACAAAGATTAAAAGTGAGCATTATTAAAATGTTAGGGATAAAAGTATTGAATTTTAAAATATAAAGACTAAATTAAAATTAGACTCCAAAGACAAAAAATAAATATTTTTTAAATGTCAAGTGTAAACATATGTATATTAAACTTAGAGACTAAATTGAAACTAAATCTGAAAGTTAGAGACCAAAACCAAAAATTTACCAATATTATATATATAGAGAGAGAGAGAGAGAGAGGGGGGGTTAGATATTTGGTTTTCTTTAAAAACATGTTAGATTAGATATTTATTGAGTTGATATTTAATAAGAAGAAATGGAAAATGGTTGGGAAAAAGTGATATTTGGATTACCCCACAACCAAAATATCTGCCCCCTTCAACTGCTAAATATAAAGCCTTCAGGGTTGAATCCATTTCAGTTCTTCGTTGGATTCTGCAACTGGTAGCCCCCTTCTCTTCGGCGCCCATGTCTTCGTCGGCTCCTTCCTACCGATTTGAAACCCCACTTCTGGACGCCGAGTCGCCGTCGCTGCTCCGCTCCATCTCCGAGCACGGCGGCTACGCCTACGCCACCATGGCGGCCCTCGCTGCCGCCGGAGACCATCGGGCCGCCGAGGCTGCCTCTGATATGGCCTGGGAGCAGCTCCACTCCGGCCCCTGGCACTCCGTTCTCCCTATCTGGCGTGACGCCTACTCCATGGCCTGCCTCTTCAAGGCCCGCCTCCACTTCGCCGCCGCCGACTTTAAGGAGGCTCTTAGGGTTTTGGATTTGGGGCTCATCATGGGCGGCTCGCTTTTCAGGACCGATTTGGATTCCGCCATTGCTCAAGTCTCTGCTCGGGCCAGGATTGTTAGGATTTTGGATGTTGCGGAAAGGAATGGCCAATTGGACCCTTCCTTGGGTTGTCAGGACCGGAATAACGAGGTGAGGCTCGTTTTTTTTTGTGTTCTTTGATTCGAGTTTCTTAACTTCTTGCTGCTGCTGATGATTCTATTGTTTTGAAGAATTTAGGTTCGGTTGATAACTATTTTATTTTTAGTTTTTGGTTTTTGAAATTACCAAGAAATTTAACCATTTTGTTTTTAGTTTTTGATGTAGATTTCTGTGAAACTGACTTTTTTTATCATTCTTCTAGTGGGATATTTTTCTTCCATCATTCATTTGCGAAACATTTTCTATTTTTCGTGCTCTGTTTTAAGCTGTTACTTCTCTGTTATTATTTGTGGGGACTTGCAACTTGGGTTTAGGGAATCAGATTCAATACAATTTTGTTATAAAATCCATGTTTATAGATCAGTAAACATAAATGGATGTCTGCAATAATATTCACTAGAGGTTTAGTCTTGAATGTTCACGAATGGCATTGTGGAATTGTAACTACTAACTTAGTTTTTTTTCTAACAGTTCTATTGTTGAAGTTAAATTTCATGATGTGGGGAAGTGTTGACATAAACTGAACACCCATTTTCTATTTCATGTATTTTCACTGGCTGGACTTAATGATGGATTTCTGTAAGATATTGGTATCCGATCTTACTGAGATCTGTAAACTTGAAATAATACCAACACAGGGTATTGGGAAAATCGCATTCAATACTAACAAACTAGGCTACTCAGTGATGTAGTGGTGTTATGATGTTGATTATGATAACAACAGAACAAGTAATACAACAATAATGAAATGCTTCTAGTTATCAGACGCATTCGAGTGCCAGTTTCCTCTCCTCAAAGTACTAAACCTTACCCAAAATCAAGCCTCCCCCACCCCTCTCCTTTACATTATTTATAATCACATAAAGCTCCTTCACCACTCTCCCACTAACCACGTACTAAGAAACTTACTATTTTTCCCATTCTAGAATATCTGAGTGAATTAGGGCCCTTGAAATTTCATTACTGTTGTTGAGAATGATAGTATTCAGAAACATTTTCTTTTGGGATAAATATATGTTAGAAGGTGTTAGGGGTGAGGGCGATTTGCTCATTCAAGATAGAAGCTCAACTTGTTTGTTCTCATTCAAGATAAAGGATATTAAGCTTAGTGTTATAACTTGTAAGGCAGAGGCCTTCGATCTATGACAATGTTATCCTCCTTTTTCAATACCTGAAAGGAAATTGCCTGATTTAAGCATTGGAATTCAAGTATGTTTCGTTTTGGATTCACTTCCATCACGTTCCTTCTGCTTCCCATAATAAGCGCAAGGCCATGGAATTAGCAAAATGTTTGGATTTTTTGGGATGTTGATTAGGATGAGAACCAGAGTCAAGAATTTTTTTAGGAAAGAAGTTATAACCCAACATTTTGATAAATATATTCAAACTAGATCTGGATCTATGGGGGTCCAAATCATGGTTCTGAACGAGTAGTGGTGGTGGTTCTCCCTTGGAATGGAGCCTTTTGTCCTGGAATTTATAAGGCTGTGTTGTGCAAGGATTTACCAGAGGTTTCTAGCATCAGTGAAGAACAATCGAAGTCTCTTTAGAGGATGTAGTCGTTGGTGAGGGGCATGTGTCACAGGGTATAATGTTGAAGCATGAATTAGAAAAGGCAGTGGATTCAGTGGGATGGTACGGGGAAGGAAAGAAGGTTTTTTAGGCTGAAGTTGGAGTTTCGTCGTCAAGCAAAAAGCAAGGTACATTTGTTAGTGGTGGGCCTCTTGAATATGAGGAAAGCAATGGGCGTGTACATTTGGAAGCCTAATTAGACAACCTTGGGCTAACAAATTGGGCGTGGAAATTTTGGAGGCTAATAGTCCGGTGGGGTCAGCAAAGTAGAGAGAGGAATGAGACTTGTATTTGGGCCCAGTGAAAAGAACCTAGGGAAAGCGGATGAGTAGTTGTTTGTGGTGAAGGAGAAACAGAACGTGAGGTGATGGAGAAGAAAGGTGAGAATGGATAGAGAAGTTCAAAGGAAGTTTAGATTTCATTGAGGTGAAGGTGGACCAATCAGTTTGGTTCAAGCATAACATTAACAAGATGATCAAGATCACGAAGCTAAGTAGAGTCTGGTGGTTTTCTCCAAGGGTTATGTTGGGAATGCAATGGAGACTGGCTGTTAGCACTGCCAAGAATTATGAAAAAACCTTTCTTGGAATTCTTGAGGGCTTGGGATTTCTCTAGAGTTTCGGTCACTTTGTCTAGAAGTGCTTAGTTTTGTTCCCCAAGTGCAGTTGTTTTTTGAGGTTTTGGCGAGCGATTCTTGGTTGATTGTGGCAGGTGATGGTTAGTTATGATGATCGGTAAAAAGTTTGATCCTTACTTGGGTACAATCGACCTTCTTCCCTCCTATCTTGGTGGGTTCTTTTGCTTCAATGGATCTACATTCTTCTAGCCATAATCCCCAAGATATTTCTAAAATCAACATTGTTATTGTTGATACAAACATGGTTGTAAAAACTGTATGTTTCAAAACAAAACTTATAGAAAACGATTTAGAACGCATCTATGAATCAAAAATTGAATGTATCATACGACTCAAGTTGAATCGTACTGATCGATTTAAGTGAAACATTTCATTTCAAAAAAAAAAAAAAAAACTTACAAGGTATGCAACTTTGCTGTGCACCAAAGAAGAAACCCAATCATGAAGGATAAGACTTGTTCAAATCAGTAGTTTTTTTGTAGAGAAATGGAATGAGGAAGAAGATATTTTTTTTATTTGAATAGAATGGAGGACTTTTCAATTTCACAACAATGGGTGGATCATAAGTGGAGAAAGTGTGTTGAAGAAGTAAGAAGAGATAAAAAGAAATGATGAATCTTGGAAGTTGGATTTTGAAAAACTAAATAAATTAATATAGTTAAAATAATTGTGGATGACTTTTCATTTTTTTTTAAATTTTTATGTTTCAACGGATATAATTTCCTTCCAATATGTTATTGAATATCTCAAACTTATTATATTTTTTGTCTTAGCTCTATTATTTTTTAAATATTTTTTCTAGTTTTTTTTATATGGTTTAAAATTTATGTGCTTAGTTTCCTTTTTGGGTTCGTTTAAACTTTATGAGTTATTTATTGATTAATTATTTATTTTTTATTTTAAATTTGACTATTTATATTAATATTTAAATTTTATTTATAAAATTAAAACTAACAAATTACGATACACGATATGGTAAAATTAGAATTCGATACCCGTTCTGTTTCTCGAGTTAACAACGTTAGATTGGTTGTTCCTTATGTTGGGTACTTTAAGTTCTTCCAATGTAATAGGGACAGCATTAGAGCAGCTATCTGTTAGGGTTTTTTGGTTTTTTATTGGCTGGATTTGGGCCAGGTTGTGGTCTCTGGTCTGAATTCGGTATGTTTGGTTAGGGATGTTGTCCCCTTTTTCTTATTGCCATATATTGACAATGTGACAAGATGTATGTGTTGCCTTTGAACGGATATTGTAGAGCATTTTAAGTAAGAACTCCTTAACACTTACTAGGGAAATCACTCAAAACCCAATCAGTAAAAGTAGCTTCTGCCACAAATTAATGAAGAATAAGCACCAATGAGAAAGATGATTTTGATTGAATTCCCGCTGTTGTCGACTACAGCTCCAAACTGATGAATGATATCTAGGATTCCTTGCTTCAATTCTATTGCAACTATTGAACGTTATTTTAGCTTAGGCCTTCCATATTACTTTACTCAACTTGAAAGAATAGCATCACCCACAAATGAGATTTTGAGAAAGGGGCATGCATGAGATCTGCCTTGAAATTCAATCCATATTAAAACTCTGATTCATGAATTTTTTATTTTAAGCCCCTAACTAGTTGAAATAAGCTTCTATCTTCCATCATTTCTACGTATGATTGTGCTATATTTTTTTCTCATGGTACTACATGGTGTTGATATAATCACATAATCTATGTTTCCAAGTCAATACTGAAATCTGTTCTAACAAGTAACATGCGATGCCTTTGACGTATAGGTTCCCTGGAATTTGCCAGCAAAGGCTCTCACTAATAAGATGGTAGCAAAGATGTCTGCTTTATCTCTTGAGGGTTTCTTGCGTGAATATTTCCAACCAGGTTTCCCAGTTATTATTAGTGATGGTATGGCTCACTGGCCTGCTAGGACAAAGTGGAAGAGTATGGATTACTTACAAAAGGTTGCTGGTGACCGTACAATCCCAGTTGAGGTGGTTTATCTATCTGTTCGTTCATTTACTATAAAAAAAAAAGGACTGTCTTGGATTTTGAGAATGTGTGTCCCAATTGCGTATAAAGTTTTTCTCAACTATTATTCTGAAGTTGCATGTTACTGGAATAACGAATAAAAAAAGTTGCCCGTTTGAGATGTTTATTTTCTTTCTTGTTGTTTATATATTTTTGTCATATTTCTTCCTATTGTAGCTTAACTCCTGCTGTCTCTCCTGCTGACTTGATATTGGATCTGATAGATTTTCCACCCCTGAACTGAAGACTTGTAAAGCTTTTATGCTTTTCAGGTTGGGAAGGACTACTTACGCCCAGAATGGAAACAAGAGCTTATTACATTTTCCGAGTTTCTTGGCAGGATTCAGTCCAATGACTGTTCTGAAAATATTACATACCTTGCTCAACATCCCTTATTTGACCAGGCATGTATCGATATGAAACTTTGTCTGCTTAGCATTGAGTGTGCATGCATAGGCATTTGCATGCATGCATATCCGTGCATCTTATGTCGTAGTTTCTTTAAAGAAATTAGTGCTAACCCGCTTTGGCATTCCGTAACACTTTTCTTTCTTTTTTCAAAGGCAGATAGATGAGCTTCAGAAGGATATTTGTATTCCCGATTACTGTTTTGTCGGTGGCGGAGAGTTAAGATCTCTTAATGCTTGGTTTGGCCCTTCCGGGACAGTAACACCTTTGCACCATGATCCTCATCACAATATATTAGCTCAGGTTTATACCAACAGCGATGATTTCCTTGAAATGATTAAACTGGAAAGCATTCATTATACACTCACATACATACATATTGGTACTTTCAACCCTACACTTTGAACCATAGGATGGAGTCATTGTATGTGCTTCGAAGATTATTAGTCACTTCTTAAGGATGAATATAAAAATTGACGATTCCATTCAGCATTTATGTTCAAAGAATATGGATTCATTGAGTTATAAAACTGCATTCTTTTCTTTACAGCTTTTAGATGTCACAGTTCTTTACAGAAACAAAGTTAATATATGCTGAAAAAATCCCAGACTCTTGCATTGCATTCATGCAGGATGCCTATGCACCATTTTAAGATTCTTATATTTTCCCTACGAGCATGTATACATCAGTTACATAATCACATTTACCTGAAAGAAGAGTATGAATGTTGATGCTTTGTTCGTTTTTGTGTGTGGGTAAAAAAGGGGATGCTGCAAGTTTTTTCACAGTTAAGAAGCTACTGTTAGTTGTAACTTGAATACTTTTTTATTCTCAGTTATACTCTATTTCCTCGTGTACAGGTTTTAGGCAAAAAGTACATTCGGCTTTATGATGCTTCATTGTCTGAGGAACTTTACCCATATACTGAAACTATGCTCTGCAATTCCAGCCAGGTAACCACTCTAGTAAATCTTCAGAACACTGATCAATAGAAGAAATTGATCATTGGTTTAGTGAAAAACTGGTTTGAAATTCTAGTACATAACCATAAGATTTATGTTTTCTTCATTAGTTAGCACCTTGTCATTGTTTATTAAATTTGCTTCAAGAGCTATTCCTTCCATATTATATGTGCATGTGTTTTTACTCTTTACCAAAAATGACCAGCTGAGTTCGTGCTTACATATTCTTTGTTTGTTTTTGTATAAATCTTACTTTGAAGGTGGATTTAGACAACATAAACGAGAAAGAGTTCCCAAAGGTGTTGGACTTGGAATTTGTGGACTGCATTCTAGAGGAAGGTGAGATGCTTTATATCCCACCAAAATGGTGGCACTATGTTCGATCCTTGACCACTAGCTTTTCTGTTAGCTTTTGGTGGAACATTTGTGATGGAAATTCAACCGCTTCCTGATATTAATATGCCATTTTGTTTTGATCACCCTTTTTTTTTCCTTCTCATTCTTTGTTTTGATATAGAGAAGTTTGAGAAAACTATATTGTCATCCTCTTCCTCTGATGATATGTACACTAGACGATGGTGCCTTTGATTACTGTGACAGCTTGAGATTTGTTATATAATGTCAGGGTAGATGTACTAATTAATGCACTTTTGAAAGCCATTGTTGTTCTTGATACACAATGCTCATTGTTATCATCTGCCTCTATTATTTATGATTATGGTTTTGACTTTAGTTGGGATGTGTTTATCTATTTTTGTGTTGATTGTGGCTAATAATGTGCTCTTGATTCTTGATGCGACAGTTTCTTTCATATATTTTCTTTCTTGGGATTTAGTATAAAGGGAAATACTTCCCTCCTTATGACCGGGAACCGGGAACGTGCCACAAATTTTTGGTTTGAATAATATTAAAAAGAAAAAAAATGATTGCCAAAGAGAGTGTCATTGTTGTGTTTCAATCTTCTCCTTTAGGGGGTGATTGGATTTTGGAGTTGAAAAAAAAGGAGAGGAGAGAAAGTGGAAGAGGAAGATTTGTGTTTTGAAGAGGAGATCTTGTAAAAAATATTTATTTTATATTATTTTTTTAATGTAATCATTGCATATTTATATTAATTAATAATTTTAATATATCTTATTTTATATTATGGGGTTGAAAATTAGAGAAATTTTGATGTGATATTTAATAAGAGTAGATAAAAAAATATTTTATATTATATTATATGGTTGGAAATTAAAAAAAGGTTTGATGTGAAATTTAAAAGATTAAATAAAAAGATTTAATGTGATGTTGGAAGAGAGGTTGAGAAGAGATTGACGTCCTAAAAATAAACATGGAGTTGGGAAATCTCAACTCTTTCTCCTTCCTCTCCTCAACACATGTTATGAAAACAGAAATCAACAATCAATAAATGAAGATATGAAAACAGATAACGATAAACGTGAAAGACGAAGAATAAACAACAAAGAGAATTTACGTGGTTTACCAACATTATGTTGGCTAGTCCATGGGCAGAGAGGGGGTGGAGTTTTATTAAGGAGAATGAAATTACAGAGTTTATAGAATAAATATCATTTTACGGTTAGGGTTTAATTCGATTTTATATAGGCACTCTCAATAAATCCTATTACAGAATGCGTAAGCATTAAACAGAAAACGGATGTAGACGCGCGCTGTAGAAACATAATGTTGATGCACAAACACATGTGGAACGCATTGGAGCAATGCGAGATGCATCAGCGAGACCCCCGCTTACTAATCACAAGGCATCAATGCGTTCAAGGCATAATACAACACCACCAAATCCCAAACACCCCCTTAACATCCCGTGAAATGAGAAGGTGATGAAATTACACCGAGTTTGACCGGTCTGTAAAAACGGGTTTTAGTTTATGCTTTGTGAGATCAACAAGTTGCTCCATTGAAGATATATAACATATGGCAAGTCCATCAACAACCAAATAATTGTGCAATTCACCCATGTCTTTAAGAGCAGCTTATGTTGACTTGAGTATTAATGTTTTATGGGTAATTTTTTGTGATTAAAATATCGTCCACATATTTAATATGGTTGAAAAAGAAAGAAAATAGAAGAGGAAGTAACCTGAAAATAATAAGACACAAAGATAACTTCTCTATTGTATTAGATTTGCATTTAGTAGTTGACTTGATTGTTTACAACAAAGAGTTCATCCTCTATTTGTAGGAAAACTTAGCTTACAAAAGTGCTCAAACTATTAAGAAGGAAAGACCTAATGCCCACTAAAGATAATACATAACTTGCAAGCAAACCAAAATAGTGATATGAATAGGCAAATGGGAGCTATTACAAAACATGTCTTTAACAAAAGAGTACCTCATTTGTTGTAAATGAACATAGAGTTGTCTGCCTTTGAGGCCAGTATTAGATCATATAGGCTATGTTTAGTTTACATACACACAAGAAGGATATGTGACATCAATGTGTCCCTTTAGTTGTGTTATATGCAAACTCTCAATTAAAGTCTTGTGAAGAAACGCATTGTTGATATCCAATCGTGTGTGGTTGTTAAAGAAAAATAATTCTAATTGTCGGGCTCTTAACCACATGACTAAAAGTCACATAATAATTGATTCTCAGGAGTTGATTGAATCTCCTTTGCTTATAATCAGACCTTACTTATTTGAAATTAGCCATCTGCGTTCCTTTTGGCCTTAAATATCTATTTATAACCAACCAAATTTGCATTAAGAGGACATGGTACAAGGGACAATGTTCTATTTTGGGTTTAAAGCGTCCATTGGACAATCCATAACTTTCTCACGTATAGAAGATGATATAGCATATTTGACATTCTCTGGTTCAATATATCAGGAAGATCAGAATGAGACATGACAACAACATATGTCCACTGTTTGGGCTTATATGTCATCTTCGGCCTTTGTTTGCATTTTTTTTTTAAACAAAGTAACCATGCCCGTCCCTAGGCTAAGGAATCGGAGACATCGAAGGAGTAATGTCATTGGTGAGTTTCGAACCTGAGATAATGAAGGGAGCATACCTTCAAAGTCTAAATCTTCAAGCACTGTGCCACCCCTTGGTGACTCGGCCATTGTTTGCATTGGATGAACAGAGGCAACAAGAGTTGATTCATTTAGATGCTGCTCAGCCGGTGGAATAGAGTGTGTGGAGGCATGATTATATTTTATGAAGCTGTTGGCAGTACTACTTCTTGTGGGCTGGAATAAGACTCCGAATAAGGAGGTGTGTATTACTTCTTGTGGCTTGGAACAAGACTTTAAACTAGTAAGGTGTTATGTTTAGAGATTCTTCAAGACTTTAAACAACGGGAGGGGTGAAGAAGCCGCACAGGTTCCGGCCGGGGACGGTGGCGCTGAGGGAGATCTGGAAGTAGCAGTCCAGCAGCTGGTGCTCCGATTCCAGAGCGTACCCGGTAGGTCTGTTTGAGGATACCAACCTGTGCGCTATTCATGCCAAGAGAGTTACCATTATGCCCAAGGATATTCAGCTAGCTAGGAGGATTCGAGGCAAGAGAGCTTATCCTTTTTAGGGTTTCATCGTCTCTATTCTCTGCCTGGATCTTTGTGTAATCTTTTTTACTCTCGGAATTGAGTTAATGCAAAACTAGATTTGTGTTTCTGAATCTGGAGTCGAGAACGAGGGTCATTCTTATGCAGAATTTCTCATAATTGATTTGATACTGATGAATTAAACATTCAATCATATCTCATTATAGAGAATTCATCAATACGACAAATGTTTTCAGTTTAGGGACAATTCTTTTGCTGCCAGTAATTGAGGCCATGTTTGAATATTTACATCATTCTTTTAGATATGATTTTTAAAAAAAAATTCTTTTGAAAAGTTTTTTTAGATAAAAAAGATTAGTGCTTGTTTATGAAATAGTAAAATTGGGAATGAATAAACATATTAGCTACTTCGAAAATAAAACCAAAAGGTTATATTAACGTGTTTAAGACAATTTATGGGCTAATATCATAAGACAACTAATTTTAGATAAGTGATTAGTGTAATTTGAACTGCACATTTTTTTTGTTAGCCCTTGCCTAGTGTTTGAGAAGTAATTCAAAAAATACATACGATCAAATATATCTATATACATAAACTTCACCTTCTAAAGGCAGAGTAAACATAGTTTGAATACAAGAAAAGGCAACTGACAACTAATCCACCCTAGTTGGGCATTTTCGGATTACTCGACAGTCACGGCTTCTTCGAGTTCCAAAATTCCATAGACTTTCACTTTCATTCTCCATGGAACTTAAAAGGCCACATTAAGGCTTCAAATAGGAAGTTGGTATTAGTATAATCAATTCTGAGTTCTAACATGATTGGTACCTCTGGGAAATCATGATCAAAGATGAATTCTGAAACCAATCCTCTCAAAAGTTAGGATCTCATTATAGAAAAAGGGAAGCAATCAACTAACACAAAGTATAGATATTAACTCATATTTATAAACAAACAAACCTTGGTTCCAGCTACAATGGTGCCATTGAGGGGGTGAGCAGCACAAGAAGTAACTCCTTCAGACAGCTTAACAAACCTGTTCTGTCGTTTTTTGTTTCCTCCTCCACCACCACATAACTCATCACTACAACATGAAAGGATAACAATAAAAAAAAAAACAATAGAATGTTTAGGCTTAATCACATTTTGCATTGTATTGTGTATTCTTACAAAACCTACAATTAGTTTTTCCATTAAGTAAAAGTTTACTTACTCGTACTCCACATGGCTAGGAGAGCGGACGTCTGGATGAAAATCCAACAGATGAATGCCTTCATCAGATGAAGATCCAACTGCATAGATCTACAATGAACTAAATTGATTACAAACTCAAACTAAATAAAACTCCAGGTATATGTATCAGTAACTCCCAAAGAACAGTTCCATATGCTATGCTACAGATATGTGAAGTACGTTTTTATACTATATAACTTCCACGCTATCTTGGCATCTTCCATGAACCATAAATTAACAGACTAGGAAAGCCATCAACTTTCAGTCTCTTAGACAGACGTTTTTATTTCTATAGCACATGTACAAGGAGATTTGCTTAGTCTATATCAGCTCCTTCATTCTATTTTGTCATTACTGTTGTTATTTTAACAATAATTTCTGACTGAGCAACTATTTATTTTTATTTTTTTGAAACAAGGGTAACCACGTGATAGAATCTACCACACTATTTTATTAAAATAAGATAAATCTCCCGAGAGGATCTCTCTAAGAGCCAGAGTACAAAATACGACAATTTCAATGGATGATTGACTATGACCTAACAACTCCTATTTATAGCCCTAAATCCTAATTTGACCTAATTAATAAAAGACTAATAATAGGCCCAAGCCCAATACATTTAAAATAGCAATTAACTACTAATTAATAAATACTAATATTCCTAAAATGCCAAGGACGGATCGTATCAATACTTTCCCCCCCAAGAGCCACCTTGTCCTCAAGGTGTTCCCTCTCCGATGCCATCTCTTACAGCTCCGTCTTCTGGCAAAAAATCTGTCACATCAGCATCCTGGCACTCGTGCGCATCCCGAACGACCCACACATCCAAGTTCTGGAGCTCCTTCTTCTGACAACGATGTCCTGGGAAAAATTTTTCATCGCAGCGGAAGCATAACCCTTTATCCTTCCGTGCTCGAATTTCGGCTTCAGTGAGTTTTTTATAGGACGTCGGTTGAATGGTTGTAGTCCTGTGAGAAAGAGTCATTTGTGCTTCCAGCCTCCCAAACAATCATTCCTACTTTAGCCTTGACCGTTGTAGGAGTACTTCCCTCATTTTGGGTAGCTTGAAAAGCAAAATCATCCTCAATCACTTGGGCCATAAACATTTTCTCTTCGATGCCCACTGGCGCAGCTTTACGCGCGCGCTCTGATCTCCTCTTTTAGTCCACTTTCCCACTTCCTCCAATGCACTCGCACCGCGATATCGCGCATTCCCTTAGCAAATCGCTTTCAAAACTCCGGCGATATTCCTTCACCGTACCTATTTGCTTCAAACTCATAAAGTTGGCATACTTATTTGCTCGAGCCGCCGGTGGAAACGCTCCAACAACCCATTTTTGAATTCGCTCCAGAACGAAAAGAGAGCACGATCCTCCTCATACCGGCCACTCCAATGCCTCCTTTCTAAACATAACCCCGCCGCCTCAACCCCTTCATATTCAATCGACTTGTTTACTGAGAAAATAACGCTCGACCCGACTTAACCATCCCACCGGATCCTCGTCAAGAAGACCCTTGAAAACCGGCATCTCCAATTTCCCGAATCTCCTGTCACACCCCTGGTCCCTCCTTTCCTCCTACTCTCGACTTCCCGCTCGAGTCTTCCTTCTCCTCCCCACCCAAATCTCGCCCCTATTTCGGACATTGTCATTCCACCCCCTATTGTTCCAACCTTCATGCGCCAAGGACATATCATAGCCCATGCGCAACCTCCTCTCCTCCAGAACCTTGTTTTCTCTCCCCACGACCCTTGGATCTCCCCTTTGGCCGAACTCCGGTCCCGGTAAATCGTCAACCCAATTTCGGCCTCGATCGTTCCAACCGTCATGCGCTATTGGTCTGTCGTAACCAATGCGCACCCTCCTATCTTCTCTCGGGAAATCTGCTTCCCTCCGTCAACCCGTGGGTCCTCCCGATCGATCGATGTCCGCCCGGAAACTTTTCCCGCCCCTGTGCCCTTGGAACCCCTCTCGCTGGTCCAACCCGACGAACCCAGACCGACCCGAACCGATCGACCCGGCCCGACCCGGTCCCCCTTGACCGCCGTCGTGCCACCCACTGCCTGGCCCCCCGTGCCACACTCCCGACCCGCAACCGCCACGCCCCCGCTCGCCTCCGACCCCGCCGCCGCCCGGGCCCCAGCCCACGCCATCCGCGCTGCCCACGCCCGACCCAACAGCCACACCTCGCCCGCGCTCGCCTCCGACGCCGCAAGCCCCCGCCCGAGCCGCAGCCCACAACCTCCGTACCGCCAGCGCCCGAACCCCAGCCCGGCCCCCAACCCTCGCGTCCCCCCGCGCCGCTCGCGCTCGCGACCCGCCAGGCTGCTTTTCGCGAGCTCCAAAGACGCTCGCCCCCACGCCGCTCCTCGTCCGTCGCCTCTCTCGCGCCGAACCCTCACCACCCTTCGCCAGGCCCAACTCCACCGCCGGCCCAACCCCGACAGCCCTTGCGTCACCCCCCGCGCCAGCCCCTACTGCCAAGCCCACCCCTGCCCCTCCCGACTCGGTTGACAATCCTTTACCTTTGTCTGAACCGCTTGTCTCGGGATGTGGTTGCTCCGGTGTACGCTCTAGCAACTTTTGTATATTGAGGTTAATCTGACCTATCTCCTGGTCCAGCCGACTATTCATCGCTGCCAGTTGAGCCTCGAATTCCTGTTGCTTCTTCAACATCTCGGCCCCACTCGATTCGCATTCCTGAACCCGCGCCTCCATCTTGGTGGTCACCATTCCCGGATCGGTAAATGGCTCTGATACCAAAATGATAGAATCTACCACACTATTTTATTAAAATAAGATAAATCTCCCGAGAGGATCTCTCTAAGAGCCAGAGTACAAAATACGACAATTTCAATGGATGATTGACTATGACCTAACAACTCCTATTTATAGCCCTAAATCCTAATTTGACCTAATTAATAAAAGACTAATAATAGGCCCAAGCCCAATACATTTAAAATAGCAATTAACTACTAATTAATAAATACTAATATTCCTAAAATGCCAAGGACGGATCGTATCACCACGCTCATCCCTAGGCCAAGCACCGGGGACTGAGCAACTATTATAATAAACCTGACACCAACTACCAAGTCCCTAGTGTTTGGATGAGGTTTTACATGAGGAGTTGGATTGAGAAGAGGAGTTATTTTAAGTAGTTAGAAATTGAGAGTTGTAGTCAAAAATTTGTTTGGATGTAGTTTTTATGTAGAGGAGTTAGAGATAATAACTTGTTTGGATGTAGATTTAAAATGAGTAGTTAAAAAAAGAATGATTAGAAATGAATAGTTAAAAATGAATTATTTTGAAGAGTGAGAAATGAATGATTAGAAATGAATGGTTAGTATTGAGGAATTATTTTAAGTAGTTATAAATAAACAATTAGAAATAAGGAGTTATTTTGAGTAGTAAAAATGAGAAGTTATTTTGAGTAGTCACAAAAACTCATTTGGGTGTAAGTTTTTTAGTAGTAGTTGGTAAATACTCATTTTAAATCCTCCATAAACATGGGAAACAAACACCGCTAACAAATGCAAGAGGATTCCTGAATCAAAATTTGCATGTACAAAAAAAAAACCTGAATCAGAATTCACACATAAAAAAATGACTAGATTATGCAGTTAGACTTTTGTTCGGGTTAAAATATTAGTATAATTTTGCATTTTGTTGAAATATTAATTATGTTATCCTTTATACTCTTTCATATTTAGGTTAGAGCAACCTTGTATACCTGTGGCTGCATATATATATATAAATACTTCACTAGTGAATGTAATGATGATTCTCTCTCAAACCCTTAGCATTAACAACTTCAATAGCATAGCTTAGACTTCTCTTAAGAGTACCAAGACTATTTTCACAATTCACTAAAACCTAATACATTAGAAATTTGGAAATTTGAAAGTTGGCAACGAAACAAACAGGTTTCTACTTGGAGTAAAAAAAATGATGAAACGAAATAGAAGCAATGATGAAGGGTAACTCACAGAATTTGCAGGCAGCCATGATGGTTTTCTCAAAAATAACTGATCTGTGGGCATGTGGGAATCATTTCTACTCTTTCCAAACAAAAGAAACAGAGTTAGAAAAGTATCTGATTCTTCACATTATGAATACTTCAATTCTACGAAAGTTTAAGTTTACTTACAACCAAGCTGGAGGCGGGCAATGAATATGTGTGACCTGAAGATTATAAACATCCAAAATACCTGACCTGAAGAAGCATAGAAAAATTATAATCCTGAATACTCTTTGTGAACATATAAAATTGCTAAAATTTATTGTAACCTAAAAGGTTACGCTTATGAGTAATGACAATTCACGTAGTATCACACCAATAAAATGTCTAAAATTCAAAGGGATCTCCAATTACTCATAAGAATGTCATAGCTGTAATCATGGAAAAGAGGAGAATGTTTGCACCAAGAAATCACAATAGTTAAGTTCCCTATAAAATAAAACTCATGGGAAAGGGCAAAGTCTCAATGTAATTTTAGCTAAATCCATTTCTAATCTAGGAAGCGGAAGTCCAAGCATTCCAGACAAAAGACAAACAGATTTTCGTTCCAGTAGTTTGAAATGTTGGGGGGTTCGAACTGGTGTGCTAATTTGACTTTAGTTAGTGGGGCTGAAGATGAGTTTTATACTCTTTAAATAGATATGTTCTACTTTATATTTAACTAGCTTTAAGATTTAAATTGAGTTGTTTTTTTTTTCTTTCTGAACTTAGCAGGAAAAAAGTTCAAAAACTAAAATAGAGAAATATCAAGCTCTAAAGCAAGATTTTACAGATAGAAGACTGGTTTTCGTTCCATTAGAGAGCAAATATTTTGATTATTCAGTTATGTGAGAGATTAGAGAGAACTTCAAAACCTATCAAATTTATCTCCTCCCTTTTGTTTTCCTTTCTTTTGATGTTCAACACAAGGCGTAATATATTTTGATTAAATTATTCTCTAGATTTCTCTTCTAGGCTAAGAAGAATAAGTTATGAACACTTCCGTATTTATATTTAACTACTTGAAGATTATTTTTGTGCGGTTTAGTTATTCTTTTAGTTCTCAATGTTCATGAATAAATGGCCACTATTGAATGATCAGAGATCTAGTCTAAGGTTAAAAGATGGCTAAAGAAATTTGTTGACAACATTTAAGAACGTTCTTCGGAAAATTTGGTCAAGCAGTTGAGTATTCGTGTTCAAAAAATTACACAACAGATTAGATGATCAATCACTAGAAGTAACTATTGAAGAGAAATTATGGCTCGGAGAACGAACTCCTCCTGCTAATAAAATCATATTATCCATTTGTATTAGTGGAAGCTATGGTATTTTTCTAGTGGTCATAACCGGGAAATCTTTTAACCATGCTTCAACTTACATAAACTATTATTGATCACATTGCGTCCATGAGCTCAAATTAGGGACGATACTCGAGAACACAACAGTGTAAAAGATACTAAATAAAATGCTTAGCAACAACTCAACTACAGGGGGATTGCTGTGCATAGTGCTTCACAATGGATAAATTCATTATTTGAGAAAAGAAATATAAAGTTTCTTTTTGCAGCATACCATCCGTCGTCAAGATGAAAGGCCAACTGATAAGGACAATCTGGGTTGAGATCAATAGAGTGTATTTCCTTTGGAATGATATGCACTTGTTCCTGCATTGTGATGCCAGATTGACAAGGGTAAATCACACCTATTGAAAATTTAGTCGTAGAATACAAGTAGAAAAAAATAACATATCATTTAATTGCATCTTATACTACTTATATTGCAAATAGGCTGGTCACAAGTTCTAATTAACATTTATGTCCATTCACAACATAATTGTTATTGATAAAATACCTTGAATCAGTTATATGTCGCTACGAATGACATAGAACGGGTCTCGCTGATCAATCAATGATTAGAGTCTAGGGGCAAGGCACCCACGCCACCCAATAGTGGCTTGAGGGCAACGCCCCCAAAAACTAAGAAAATCTGTTGATTATGATTAATATTTTCGTATTGGACTTTATTGTTTGGCTCTGTGATGATGCATTAGGGTTTTAAGAATGATGCACTATCTTAACTCTTTAAACTCTTATCCCTTTTACTTGTATTGGACAATCTTCTTAATGAAACAGATTCTCACTCTACACATAGATGTAGCACAACAACATTAATGAACCACGTAAACCTGAATGTTTATCATTCTTTTATTCTTTGATTGTTTAATTGCGTTTCTGTCACAATAATTTTCAGTGTCAGTGGGTCTGTGAAGTTAGCCCAGACCTATCACAATTTCCATACATAGAATTTAATTGCTAAAAAATTTATTTCTTTTGACATGTGAGAAAACGTTAAAAAGCAAGGACATTCATCTACAACAATCTCATTGCCAGAGACCGTTTTTAATTAAAACTTTCAGTACCTTCAAAGTCCCAATTTTCTCTATCATTGAGGCTAACTTCAATGATTTTAGAGGGGGATGGCACACCTGCGGGAAAATGCTTTAATAAATATGCGTGCAAAAAATAATAATATGATGCTTCATTATAGAATCTACTGAAAAGAAAAGAACTACAGAAAGAAAAGAACATTTTATGTCGAAACTTATCATTGGAAAACTATGATGATGGTTAAGTTTCTAACTTCTAAGTAAACATAGCCACTATTAGCTAATCAACAATCAGACCAACACGTTAATGGACAACTAAATTGTAGGTTGTAGCCCTAGATTCTACTCAAAGTAGATAACTTCTATAATGGCCTCTAAGAGTGATAGCCATCCGGTGCCACTAGAAAAAAAAAAAAAAAAAAAAAAAAAAGAATATACGAGAAAAAAACTCATGCTTCAAATCAAATTTTTTTTGACATCAGCGAGTCTCTAGGCCAACTTATATGCACCTTGACTATTCTCAGTAACAATTGACCCTACTACATTTCCTGTAAAAAAACCATTAAGAAATTAGTTCCTAGGTTACCATGGATTGAACCCATAACTTCTAGATTATCAAGTCCCTTATTTGACAGCTAGACCATGACCAACCCATGAATATGAAACTATAATTTTGAATCTATTATTCGTTTTTAACATAAAATTGTTCTGAAATCCACCAACTCATTTTTAATTACAGAACTTATTGAGAGAATTAGTCATACATGGAAAAGAGAGTGAAAAAATCTATGACTACATCAAAATAAGGGGAACAAAGTAAAAATGACCTTAGAACAAAAGTAACTTGCTTTTTATCCCAATAAAACAGAAAAAAATGAATTGACTTACCCCTTCATCACAGCATCAGCATTATCAAATCTATTACCTTTCTTTCTTTCTTCTTTTTTCTTTTTTAAGATCTATGAGTTCTATTACCTCTTTATGATTTTGAAAAGCACCAGATGTTCTCCCTCCACGAAGATCCCAAATATAGATGGCCCCATGCTTACCAGCGCCAAAGATAATCTATACCAAGATATCAGTATTTCAGAAGATGGAACCTAAATGATTTAAACGGTGAGAAATGTAATGCAGAAAATGAAAAAAGTCTGATTAATGGAGAACCAAATTGTCTACATGTATGTCCAACAACAAGAACCTGATTCTCAACATTCAGCTGGATTCTGTTAAGGGTACTGCCTGAATTACTGGTAAGCTCAAGACATGGGAGTTTTCCAACTCTTCTGTCCCACATATTGATTACACCATATGTATCAGATGCAAGTAACCTGCCAAAATGTTTGTAGATGACAGTATATCATCAAACGTTTCTAAGAATATAAATTGAGATGACTTGTATTAGGGGTAAAAGCATCACCAGATTCCGTGTTAGGAAAAAATTAACAGTTCAGCATTAGCAATAACCAATAATACACCTCAATGTCACTATGTCCGTAGAAGAGAGGGAGGGGGAAATATGCAATAGCGGAAGGGAGAAAATGAGGAGAGTATGAATAGGGTTAGTATTTTTACTTATAAATTTAGTTTTGTGGGCTTTTAGGAAGCATTTGCAGGATAGTGAATTTTTGTTCTTTATTTGGTTAATTTCATATGCTAATTAAACTTTCATTTACATTTTTATTTTAGTTATTTTTCATAGTTAGTAAAAAAAGTGTCTTGAATTTTCAAAAAATGGCTTCTCCATGTTCGTGTCGCTTCTCTCAATTCTTCTTAGATAATAGTTGTATACCTATTCCCATACAAATAAAATAAAATAAAATAAAACAATAATAGCAATGATTGTATTGGGTTGTTTGGCCAACCTTGAATTATCTGAAAAAAATGCTATGTCTGATAAACCTTTATGAATATCAGACCCGAAATTATTGATTCTTTGTCTAACCCTCAAAACCTACAAGGTTAATGAATAAAAATCAGTTCATGGTCAAACTCACGATCAATATACTTAAGCAATTCTTTTTTTTTTTTTTGAAATAAGGTAACCATACCCGTCTCTAGGACAGACACCAGGGACATCGAAGGAGTAATGTCACAGGTGAGTATCGAACCCGGAACCTTGAGGGGAGCATACCCTCAAAGCCCAAGTCGTCAACCACTGCGTCACCCCTTGGGGACATACTTAAGTTACCATTCATATTCAACCATGAAAAGAAACACAAAAAGAATCGTATGGTGAATGCAATGAGGTCATCGATTAATTTTTTTCCTTATATTAACAAAATAGTTTTTCAAAGCATAAGCATGCTTAAAACTAGGGCATAAGCATAAAGATGGACAAATTTTCACTATTCACACGAGCAAGTTCTTTCCTTTGAAGTGTTATTATGTCTATGATGGGCAAAAGAAATATATTGTACATTCAACCGGACATTATTTTGCAAAGTAACTTGTTTGGAATGTGTTGAATTATGTCAAACCACCAATCAATCCAAAAGCCTAAGCTAATGGATTGGGGTAAATTTAATTATATCAACCAACAGGATGTACTTGCCATTTCTTGTAAAATGGAAACTTGGAAAGCTAGATGGTTGTATTGGCATTTTTTGTAACATGGGAAACCTGGGGCTTTAGCAAATCATAAAATAGATCTGGAGGCTAAAAAAATCATATAATGGATCCACGAGTATTTTCAAGGTACAGGCAAAAGAACTTACTTCGATTGGTTTAGAAGAAATATAACCAATGTCAAAAATCTTTAGTTCCTTACTTTTCATGGATGTACAGACCACCTAAGTAGAGAACACATGTTAGCAGATGGCGAATGTGGGAAGAATCCACTAACAAATACATAATTAAGCATCAGAGTAAGTAAAAACAACTTATACATTCATGGGGAATAAATTCCGAGTAGAGACAATGGTGGAGGCCTTAAATCGCAATTGAGTAATAGATACCCGATTATTTATAAGAATTTTATATAAGCATATGACTGGAACACATACACGACAATAGCTGTCCATACTACACCAAGCCCTTGAACGGAAAAAAAAAAAACAATACAAGATGCTACGATCTTTACAGATAGCCTTATACTCTTATATGGTAGAATTTGGAATTCAAAATCTTGTAGAGTTGTTGGCATTAAACTAGAGTGTCTCACACAAATCCTTTGGTAACTACCTCAAGCAAGGAAAAAGCTTGCCTAATGAGCATCAGAATAACAACCAACATCTTTGTTTAGAACACTCATTGGACTACTGTACAACAATGTATTGAGGCAAAAGTGCATTGTCATAATTAAATGCTCCATCATTCAGTATAAGAATGAGCAAAAACCTCATCTTGGTTGGCAGGATTCCACCGTATGCAGTCAAGCTGTTCATTTAGTGAAAGGTGCAGCAAGTGTTTGGTCTCGTCTTCACTCAAGCCTATTAGTCAAAGGAAGATAGTCAGTATAAGAATGAATGTGCTTACTATTTTTGTGACAAAGGTTGGAAGAAACAAAAGTTACCTGTTTGATTAGTCTGCAAATAAAGAGTCTCAAAGTCGTGCACTGTTAAACAACCTGCTTTGGTTGCTGACACCAAGTAGATTCCCTGAAACAGGTTTGGAATTGGATACATGAGGTATATGGATGGAGGGTGGGGCGGAGCTCCGTATGAAAGAATGAAAGGCTGGTAAATTCACCTTGTTATCGAAGTCCACAGCAGATATCCCTTGTCTGACAAAAAGATGAAAAACTTGTTGGATGAGATTCATGGAGAATGTGGAAGTGAGGAGTGGAGGGGAGGGGGGAGTATACTGACTTCTTAAATGGCAGTTGATGATGGTGAGCAATCCGATTCATCTGCAGTGTCGAGGAGTCCGCAGGTTTGAGTAATAAAGAGAAAGCGAAAGCGAAAGCGAAAATGGAGAAGTTGGGGAGTATGTACACTGGTTGGACAAAGAAGGGCGTGTATATGGTACAGATGAGGAAAGGCTCCAATCTTCAGGGAATGAGAAAGCAGCGATTACATAATGTGGAGGGAAAATTGAAGGCAGAAAAGTGGTATGAAAACGTACCTGGGTGTAAGATTGGACAAGAAGCGCGGATAAGTCCCGACGGCATTTGGGATCGAACCTCCCATTCAACTGGGCAGTGCTCAACCTCCACCTGTTGTTCCCCTACCAAATGGAACATTCAGATCACAAAAACAGACAGAAAGATTGAATAAGACACAAAACCTGGGCGAGGGTTTCCTCGTGTGGGCTGTTGAATCCGACGGAAGCAGGTACTTGTCCATGGAGATGCTGTTTCCAAGCCTTTCTGATTTAGGGTTTTGTTTCTTCCCCTTCTCAGGATCATTCGGACTTCGTCACCTGTTTTCCCGCCATTCCCCTTTTTGCAAATGAGAATAATTTTCAACTAATTAATTAATTAATGATATTAGGTTGATGAAAAAATATATATAAATTATGCAACTACTTTTAATTTTTAACTATAATCATATTTTCAAGATACGATATTATAAGGATGAGAAAAATTTATAGTTAATTAGTTATCTGGCATATATTCTTTTATTATTGTATATCCCTACATTTAGTTAAAATATATTTAGTTCCATAGTTTAGGCAATTTGCTAGCTGATTTATAATCTATCATTTGTATTGTATCCTATATATATTGGTTCATGATCAAAGCAATACACAACATTCATCTCCATCATGGTATCACAGAAGTTCTTGAGATCCTTTTCTTTTACCTCTAGTCACACTTCTTTTTCTTCATTCTTCCTCTATTTTTTTTTCTTTCGAACTCATATCCATGGCAAACTCACCTAAGTTTCATTATGCTCTCACAATATCTAATGTTAAATCTCTTGTTCTTGTAACATTAGACAATGAGCACGGGTGGTATCATTCTTGGGCTACCTTGTTTGCCAATCTTGTTAGGGTGCTTGATCTTTACGATCATTTGGTTCCACCATCGGAGGACCAAGCTAATGCTGCCTATGAGGCAGTAAAGTCGGTTGATCTGATTCTTTGGAGGCATTTGGATGTCGTTGTCTTACAATGGATTTATGGTACTATTTCTAACGACCATCTTCACGCTAACCCCAAGAAGACACAGCAGAAGGGGCGTGGAATCGTCTTGAAGCTCTTTTTCAGGACAACAAAGCCTCTTGGGCTACCCATCTTGAGGAAGACTTTACAAATGCCGTTTTTTAGGATTTCAACTCAATCTATAATTTATTGTAATCAACTACAATCTCTAGCGGATCAGTTGACTGATGTTGATGCTCCGGTAACTAATGGTCGTCCAATTTTACGTCTCACTTGATCTTTACCGGAGGCATATAGTGGTACGATGGATTTTATCCAAAATCAACAACCCTTTCCCTCTTTTGAGAGTTGTCGTTTGAGGTTGAAAATGGAAAAGCGTACTAAATGGTGGTTATGGCAACAGGTCAAGTGGTGTCGCCATGGTTGCTTCTCTTTCTTCTATGATGTCTGACTCATCTGCAAGCACAAACGTAACAACAATAATCAACAATAATAAAGGGAGGGGGAATTCGTAAACCAATGGAAGGAAAAAGGTCCAACAAAAATCTAATGGGGGTGGTGCTCGTAAGCCGACATATCATCCGGAACAATGGCAAACACATTAATCAACCCCTCTACCACAATGGCAGCAGTGGCAGCCAGTTGGAATGGGTAGACAGTGGGTTATGATAAACTGTGTTTGAAGTACACATTATCATAGCAAGAGTTATAATAAACGATGTTTGGGATGTAGTTTATTATAATAAAAGTTATAATAAACGGTGTTTGGAGTGTAGGTTATTATAACAAGAGTTATGAAAATCAATGAGTTATGAAAATCAGTGTTTGAAAGAAAGGTTATTATAGGAGGGTTATGAAAATAATTTTATAACTTTTTTAAAAACAAAAATAGCTTGAAATTGCCGAAAATAATTCAAATCGTCAAGAACTATATTTTTCATTGAAAAATATTGAATGAACTTTAATTGGTACGATATTTTACATGGTAATAAACTCAGATTAAACTGAGAAAATTGTGAATTGTCTATACAATCTTCTTTCATTAATTGTTAATTAATTTACCTCCAAAATCGTATGCTTGTTTTGACAGTTTTAATTTAAAATTGTACTTGCAAGTTAATTTATTACATTTTAAAATATTTTTCTTATGAATTTATTTTTTTTTAAAAATAAGTTAATTATAATGTTTATTTTTTGAATACATATTTAAAGGATAAATACTATTTTTTGGGATTAAACTTGTGAAGCTTGTATTGAGCTAATTTACAACCAAATAATGAAATCATTATACTACTGACTCCATTCAATAATGAGAAGTTGGTTGAGAAATCTCTTTAACCAAATAACCTAAGATTGCTCCAAAATCATAAATTTATTAGAATCAAATAAATTGAATGGATATTTTTTAGTGGATTTATTTTATTTTTTTAGAATCACCAAAAAATTATATAGATATATATATATATACTATTTATAAAAGCAGTGAAATTATTGTATTTATTCATCCAAATTATGGTAGAACTCAAAAAAAGAAAAGAAAAGAAAACTTATAAATTATTAATTCATAAAAATAGAAAAAACAAAGTTACTTTAATACTAAAATTAAAAAAAGAATTAAAATAGCATATTCCACCCACTGTGTGCGCTTTTAACCCTAAAATAAAATCAAGCGGCTTGATATGATAGTAAGAGATAAAAACCCAAAAACAAAAAGCTCCAATCCACCGTCGGCGCCAATACATCCTCAAACCGCCGATCAATCTGGGACGGTTTCGGCGGCCGAATGTGGCGCGATCGTTCTCAGCTTCTATGGATTCTATTACCCCATCGTCTTCCATAGAAGCGTTACTGAGCGAGGTGAGTGCTCTCAAGTTCAAATTCTCAATTCCACTTCTTCATGGACGGAATCCGATCCAGCCGAGCTTGCCCCAACAACGGTGTTTCCTTTTTCATTTCCCCAAACAACTTTATCTTGCCAATTTTAGCTGTACGTGAGCAACAGCATTCGTTCTCTTTTACTTATGCCGAGCTTTCAATTATCGAACATAGATAGTTGAAAGTAATTGTTCACTTCTATTTGTGCTTTCATCTTGCTTTTGAACACTCTATAGGGCTTACCCATAACCCTGTTTTCTTCAAGGATTATGGAATGGCGAGGAATGGGCTGATTAAGCATTTCCCAAGTGATCTTTTGTTTGTTGATTCATCGCCTTTTGCCAATCTCTTGAACCAGTGTGCTCGATCCAAGTCCGCTAGGGACACGAGTCGTGTTCATGCTTGCATAATTAAATCCCCCTTTGGGTCTGAAACTTTTGTCCAAAATAGGCTCATTGATGTGTATGGGAAATGTGGATGTGTGGATGTTGCTCGCAAGGTGTTTGCTAGGTTGCTTGTGAGAAATGTTTTCTCTTGGAACTCCATCCTTTGTGCATTGACTAAGTCTGGATTCCTTGATGATGCTGTATGCATCTTTCAGAAGATGCCTGAAGTCGACCAATGCTCGTGGAATTCTATGATTTCGGGTTTTGAACAACACGATCGCTTTGATGAAGCTTTGAGTTATTTTGCTCAAATGCATGGTCATGGTTTTCTGATAAATGAATATTCATTTGGCAGTGCTCTTAGTGCTTGTGCAGGTTTACAAGATTTGAAATTCGGCTCCCAAATCCATGGCTTAATATCGAAGTCAAATTATCTATCAGATGTGCATATGGGCTCTGCTCTTGTAGACATGTACTCTAAATGTAGAAGAGTTGATTGTGCTCGGAGTGTTTTTGATGGAATGATTGCGAGAAGTAGAGTTTCCTGGAATAGCTTGATTACGTGCTACGAACAAAATGGTCCGGTTGATGAGGCTCTTGTTGTTTTTGTTGACATGATCAAATGTGGGGTTGAACCCGATGAGGTAACTTTTGCAAGTGTTGTTAGTGCATGTGCAACTATCTTTGCAATCAAGGAAGGTCAGCAGATTCATGCTCGAGTTGTGAAATGTGATGAGTTTAGAAATGATCTTATTTTAGGCAATGCATTCGTTGATATGTATTCTAAATGTAGCAGGATTAAAGAGGCTAGAATAATTTTCGATCGGATGCCAATTAGGAGTGTGGTGTCCGAAACCTCAATGGTAAGTGGGTATGCAAAAGCATCATGTGTTAAAGATGCAAGATATATGTTCTCAAATATGAAAGTGAAAGATGTGATTACATGGAACGCACTTATTGCCGGGTGTACACAGAATGGAGAGAATGAAGAGGCACTTATACTCTTCCGTCTTTTGAAAAGGGAGTCGGTTTGGCCTACGCACTACACATTTGGCAATCTCCTCAATGCTTGTGCAAACCTTGCTGATTTGCAGCTTGGACGACAAGCTCACTCTCATGTTTTTAAGCACGGATTTCGTTTCCAATGTGGAGAAGAGGCAGATGTTTTTGTTGGGAATTCCTTAATAGATATGTATATGAAATGTGGATCAGTTGAGAATGGTTGCAAGGTATTTGAACATATGAGGGAAAAGGATTTAGTCTCATGGAATGCTATGATAGTTGGATATGCACAAAATGGTTTTGGCAATAAAGCCCTTGGAGTTTTCAGTAAAATGTTAGAATCAGGAGAGAAACCAGATAATGTAACAATGATCGGTGTTCTTTGCGCCTGCAGTCATGCCGGGCTGCTTGATGAAGGCCGCCATTACTTTCGATCAATGAGTACACAACATGGTTTGGTGCCATTGAAGGACCATTATACATGTATGGTTGATATACTTGGACGAGCTGGGTGTCTTGAAGAAGCAAAAAATCTAATAGAGGAAATGCCAATGCAACCTGATGTTGTTGTCTGGGGGTCCTTGCTTGCTGCTTGTAAAGTCCATTGGAACATCGAATTGGGAGAATATGTTGTGGAGAAGCTTTTAGAAGTAGATCCTGAGAATTCTGGGCCATATGTTCTTCTCTCGAACATGTATGCTGAACGTGGAGACTGGAGAAATGTTGTGAGAATAAGAAAGCAGATGAGAAAGAGAGGAGTGATTAAACAACCAGGTTGTAGTTGGATAGAAATTCAGGGTCAGATGAACGTTTTTATGGTTAAAGATAAAAGGCATCCAAAGAAGAAAGAAATATATATGCTTTTGGTAACACTTCTACAACAGATGAAACGAGCTGGATATGTCCCATATGTTGGCAGCAGTGAGATTGATGAAGAAGAGTAGAAAAAGAACGCGACATACTGCCATCTTACCGAATTGAAATGCTGGTCCCAGAACCATAATCTTCACCGCGTGAACCAGATCCTAACTCTTTCTTTACATTTCAATAAACAATCCCAATTCATCTTAACCCTTTTCGTTTCGTTTTCATTTGGGTTTCTTCTCTGCTCTGAGATTCTCTCTGTTTTTTACTGCACACAGAAAACTGTGGTAAACTCCAATCCCATCCTTCTCACTGATATTCAACCCACTCCTACAAATAAAGCAACCCCAGTGATAAGTATCGACCGAATCGATTAGCCTTACCAAACCCACCAATCCCCATTAAAACATTGTTTTTTGTTGTTTCCTTTCGCCACCACCACATTTCTGGGTCCGCTCTTTCTTTCTTTTCACTCACACATACAAATTACAAACCCCCTTTTTATATCTCTCTCTCTCTCTCTCTTTTTGTCTGTCCATTTCTTATTATCTCCTTCTCTTCTACGCTTTATTTTTCTTATTTATCCCATTTGGTAGCCACTGGCGCAGATTAAGACTGGGCTTTTTTTTATATTAAAAGGGGAAGAATCAATGAATACTCATTTTATCAAACAAATAAAACCGCAGCAACAAATATTAACGGCCGGGTAGGGGCAGAAGCAGCTGATATAGGCCCATGCGTGTGAACACGCACTTCCCTAATCCATTTTCTTTCTAATTTTCTTTCGTGCTCATACAAATCCTAATCGAAATCCATGTCCACCTCCAAGAAGATCGTCCTCAAGAGCTCCGTTGGCAAATCATTTGAGGTTGGCTGAGGTCATGGCCCTCGAATCTCAGACCAACTGTCACTTGCCTGAGGACGATTGCACCGATCACGGCATCCCTATTCCCAATGCCAACAGCAAGATCCTCGCCAAGGTCATCAATCATTCCTCTTTTCTGTTCTATTTTTGGCAATCACCTTGACTATTGATTATCATGTTCCATTTTACTTTTATCCCATGTGGGTCTTGCATCTTCATTTTTCTATGTCTTACTCTTGCTAGTTTGATGTTGCAGCTTAAAAAAATACTCAATCTTTCGGTGCATGCATCTCAATGCCATTCTGCACTTTGTCTTCAAGGAGTGGTACATTGGTTGAAGACTTGGGCTTTGAGGGTATGTTCCCCTCAAGGTCTTGAGTTCGAAACTCACTTGTGACATTACTCCTTCGATGTCTCCGGTGCCTGACCTAGGGACGGGCGTGGTTATCCTTGTTTAAAAAAAGAAGAAGCCATTTTGCACTTTGCCAATATCCAAATTGTCCGAATGTGAAGGACCTTTTTTGACATGGGATACTATGCAAAACACGTGCATCTGGTGGTTGTCTTCTCTGCAAGAAAATGTGTTATCGCCTTCTACTACATGCTCACGCTTGCAAAGAATCTCAATGCGATATACACCGTTGCTGGTAATGTTGACATCTTTTCAGCAAGAACAATTCTTTTTATTTTCTTTCATTTTCTTTTTCATTTTTGGGTTTATCCATGCTCGGAATGATGTTAATTTATGTATTTCCCATAAGTTTTCTAGAAAATTAGATGCAGTGGTGTCAACTATCATGAGTTAGTAGAATTATCAAATAAGATTTTTAAAATCATAAAGTTCTTAAAAGTTATAAGTTTAATCTATTGTGACCACTTATCTAGTAATTAATTTTTTAGGAGTTACCTTATCAACCAAATATAGTAGAGTTAGACTTTTGACCCCTGAAAATAGTTGAAGTACGCATAAATTAGAAATAAAAAAAATTATCGGGTTTATTGGGTTGTAGCCGGATCAAATAATTATTGGGTGAGAATATTGAAGGTGCATGTAAATTGACTTAAATACTAACAGAAGGAAAACAAAAATATTGGGTTTATGCATTCGTGAAACTATTTGAATTCTGAGTGCGAGTGTATAAGATCTTTCTGTGTGCATTATGTGTGAGTGAGATTTATTAGAGAGGATAAATGTTTGATGTAAATACAGAGAGCTGCAGAACTGAACAATTCTGGTTAAGTAATATGTTGTCAGTAGAAATTTGGACAAACTGACAATACAGGTTTACAAATATATCCAGCTTTTAGGGAACAATTCTTTCATCCTCTACATCCATGGCTTCACTTTTTTCCCCACTAGAACAACATGCTATGCATGCTTCCAATACATATAGATATGAACAATTCTTTCATTTTATTGTTCAATGTCTTGCCACTTGTTTTACATTCATCAACTATACCTGAGAATATTTATATATATATATATATATATATATATATATATATTTTGAAGTTTATTCAGAAAAAAATATATTGCAATGATGATTCAAGTTTAAGATACAGTTTTGGTTAAAATACTTGTATGCAGGATGCCTATGCACCATTTTCAGACTCCTATATTTTCTCTCCTAGCATGTATACGTCACTTACATAATCACATTTATCTTAAAAAACCTACCTGTTAGTTGAAATTTGAATATTATTTTGTTCTTAGCTATACACTATTTCTTGGTGTACAAGTTTTAGCCAAAAGTACATTAAGCTTTATGATGCTTCATTTTCTTCTTCTTCCATTTCATTTGTAACGTTTTTTTTATTAAAAAAAACAGAGCTTAGATCAAAATGTAAAAAAACAATCCGACAGATTAATTTCTCTTCTCCTAACCATCTAGAGCACCACCCATTACTCTGCACCACTTGCCGGAACTCCGCTGCAAAGTACAGACTTGAGATGGGATGAAATGGATGAACAAGTTGATGATAATTTTATTTAATTATTTATTTGACACATCGTTTTTTATTATTAAAACTTGTTAATGTGTATTTTGAGTTGTAAGGATTCAAATATCCCATCATAGAGGTTCTTTACTTACCCTTTTGTACCCACTCTCTTTTTTAGCCAACACCATTTTTCGAGTAAAAAAAATCAGATAAATAGAAGGATTTGAGAACGGAACAAAAGACTGCCGAAAAGAGATGCCGCTACAATTATCTCACTTGCAAACATATTTGGGTGGGATAAGAAATAAAATTCATGTAAGCAATATAATAACTACATTATCAATTTATTCTATTTTGATAATGACTTGGTCATTATACTAGTTATCATTATGTTATCTCACTAATGGTTATGTTATCTGAAGAACTAAAATGAATTATTATCAAAATGTCAGTAATGAATTTGAAACATAAGGACCGGGAAACATCAATCAAAAGGTAGGGATTAAGAATGTTGTTTTTCAATCAAAAGGTAGGGACTAAGAATGTTGTTTTCCCTAAGATTTATCATGTGTACAATAGTAACAACTTTTACAAGCCTATAACAAACAAGTAGAAATAAAATGAATACGCCAGAATTGTTCGCCAAACAAGCTAGGTCACCCTAGTTCATTCACAGTTTTGTTATTCATTTCATTTTTATGAAATGTCGATTTTTCTTTTGGAAAATAAAATAATACATGGCTATGCTTCTTATAAAGTTAGTTATTATTATTTTGAAATAGGAAGCAAATAGAAAGCTTTTAAGTTCTGTAGTAACCTCCTCCATACATTACAGTTCTGATTCTCCATGTCAACAGCCTACACTTCCTCCCCAATTTTTCCAACCTTAGATGCACACAAAAAACGTGCTTTGAGCAAATCAATAACCGCTTGCAAAAGGAAAACATATGGCTAATTCTCCAACTTCATTCCTCTTTTTTTTTTGGAAAAAGACACATTCATTCCATTCCAAATGCATGCAAGGAGCATACTAGAAAGATATTATAAAAAAGCTTTCCAATTAAGAGCGATGGAAGCTATGTCATAGTCTTTAAATAAGAGAGATTTATAACACCAACAAGCCATATTAAGTAAAATGCTATCCCATAATGAGGCAATAGATTTCTCAATCTAGAATTCCTCTCCTTTCATAAGTTCCATAAAATGGCTGCCCCAAAACAAATCTGCAGTGTTGATTTTTGGGTAGTGATAGGGGAGTCCAAAGCTCCTTCACAACACCCCCAACATTTATAAAATAATCTAGAATTCCTCTCCAACTTCATTCCTCACAACACCCCCAATACCACCCCTTCGATATTCCTGATTTATTAAAAAGACTGTGACCAACATTTATAAAATTCATTACATATTGATTACAAAACTCCCCTTCTAAACTCAGATCCCATTTGGATTTTAGCTCCAACACATTAGTAAAGGGCGGAGTTTTATTAAGGACAACATCATCATCATAATTAATAATAATAATAATAATAAAAAAAAATAATAATAAAATTGTACATTGAATACAATTCTCCACCAAATGTTTCTAAAAAAAAAAAATAAAAAAAAAAATCTCCACTAAATAGAATTTAGGTATTTATTATGATAGATGTTGAAATAAAAAAAAATTAAATATATTTTTTAATTTCTCCTAAAAATCAATTTTTTTTGTCTTGCATGCCTCGTCAATAACTAACCTAGTTTAATCTATTGAATCAAAGCATGGAATTAAAGTAAATCAAAGAACAGTTATATCTCAATCTATTTATTATTGGGAGTAGAGGATATTTTGTTGTTTTTTCATATAAGAAAACTAAAAGAAAAAAAACATACTCGGAATCGTGCAACAAATTCCCCAGACAGAGGAGAAAAATCAAGGACAAAATCAAAATCAAAATGAAAAATACAAAAACTAAAGAAGCAATTAAGAAAGCAAGAATCGTAAATTAAAACTTTTACGAAACAGTCAATTAAACTTCTTCTACGTGACAGAGAACTGAAATCCCAATCAGCTTGATTCTACAGAACTGAAAATCCCTCTTATCAAATAAATAACTGAAATAGCCTTGATATTACCGAATAATTATTCAAAATAGCAACAAATCCCACGTACGCATACAACAGTAATAATGATCTCATTGCTGGATTGTTTGGAACGAAGGCATATGCTACTAATGAAACCATATTCTCATTAACATAATATCAAATGCCACAACTCTGGACATCCATATCTATCCAGGGCCTATGAGTCAAAATTGCGATTAAGAATATATATATATATATATATTTATTGAAGATAAATATCTCCAGCTATACTCAAATAAAAGCAATATTGAAGATTACTAAAAAAATTTTATTATATATTGCAATAAAAATATAAAGTATATATTTTTATTTTATTTGATTCTTTTTTATTTGTCTGGCCTGGCCTAGTTAATAACTAGCCTAGTTTTGTTGTTTTTCTCTAATGTGTTGCAATTATTGTAGTTTGAAAGTCAACCAACTTTTTTTTTGTTGAATATTCTATTTAGGGTTGCAATATGTAGGTAAAGAGAAATGGATATACTAATCCAAAATGTCGTTTCTGGCTTGAATGTTAATACGGCTATAGAAAATCGATGACAATCCTCCAAGATTGGTACAACAACAATGCACCGACTCTCAATACATAACACGCTCGCTCTACTATCATCAAATAAGTTGAAAGCCCAAGAAACATTAGCTCGCCTAATAACATCACTCAATCCTCCAAATTGTTTTATTTAAAAATAGCATTCCTAAATATGGGAGATTAATCGGTGCTCTCCCTGTTATTCTTCTTCACATGCACATAACTCTTAATATATTACACATGAATTCTACCTAGATTTTTCTCTTTCACTTTTTAATAATTTATGATTTTTTAAAATGTGAAATGACATAAGGTGAGATGGACTGCTATAATGGGTAATATTTGTTTTCTAAATCAAATCATAACAAATATTAATGAGATTTAAACTTGGGTGTTTTTTTATGAAAAATATTTAAATTGTAATTTTTTTAAAAATAAAAGATATCATTTTAAGTCTAAATTTTTTTTTTTTAAAAAAAAAAATGTCCGGACGAAGAAGAAACCGACAAAATCGAAATAAATGCAACGGTATATTCTTCGCATATGGGATCACCTTAGATTTAGGTAACTCTACTAAACGTTCAAATTTTATGATAGTTTAATTTTTTTTTGAGAAAAGTTTGAATTAGTGGGTGACATTTCATCGTGAAATGTTCTCCTTCTACTTACAAAGATTTTTAGAAAACCTTTAGAGCAATTAGCAAAATAAACCCATTCCAAAATTAGATTTAGATCAAAATTGCCTTCAAATATCTAGAAAGTAAATTGCATCCAACAAAAATCTAAAATTGATCAAAAGAAAACAACACCACAATTATTTAATGAATAAATGAACAATGGACTAAAACGCTGGGGTCAGTTGTGTTCCTTTATTACTCTCACCAACTCTCTCTCACCAATTATAGAATGTAACAAAACAATCTCAACCTACTACCAAAAAGACAATACCAATCTAAGGAAGAAAATAAAATTAACAATATGGGGTATCATTTTTTTTTTAGAATCTGCTTATTTTTTCTTTTTATTGGAGCTTTCAACTTATGATCAATAAATAAAGGTACAAATGATTTACTATTTCCGCGTTTAGATTCTCTTTCTTTCTACCCTAATTGTTATGATAAAAATCGTAAAAGTCAATCATAGAATAAAAAAGTGATAAACAAAACACAGAAGTTTTGATAGTTTATTAATAATGTTGCCTTAAATATGTCTATGAAGAGAGGATGAAACCATTTTATTTAGAAGATGATAAAGAAAACAAAATCTTGAGTAAATAAGATAATGGTTTTAATAGAGTTTATATAGTGTACCCACTTTAACAAAAAAAAAAACAATCAAATGATATCTTGTATGATTGAGTATTGAATCTCTCCCTTCCAATTGTTATATTAAACTAAAAAAAAAAGTGTACTATTCTTAAAATTCTAATACATCAGACTAACAACGTAAAGTCCAATACTGAATATATTTTCTAGATTTTGGGGATGTTGCTTCCAAGCCTCTACTGGACCTCAACTATCCCTATACTGAATATTTATAACAATATAGTTATTTCAAGGCATTTGATTGAATGAATTAAAAAAAAAGATAAAGTATAAATTTTGTGAGTTTAGTTCTTATAATTTCAAAAATTAGAGTTTAGTCCATATAGTTAGAAAAAAGTTGGAATTTAGTCCTTAAGTTTAAAACAAAGTTATAATTTAGTCTATATGGTTTTATAAAACTTAAAATATAATGTTTATCATAAAATACATAAAAGTTCACTATCCATACATAAATGATATGAATTTTCATTATATCAGTCACTTAACTCATACTTTCATCATTGACATATAAATAACCAACTTTCAAGTACTAAATTGGATAATGATTAAAATGACAAGAACTATTTTTTGTTTGATCAAAACATAAAGCTAAATTCTAATTTTTTAAATTATAAAGACTAGATTCTATATTTCTTCAAATTATAAAAACTAAACTCTAATTTTTGAAACTACGAGAACTATATTCTATCTTTCTTTAAACCATAAGGACTACACTTATATTTAGAGTTATGTTTTGGACGACTTTCAATATCAAAGTACAAGAGCTATGCTCAAACCTTTTGTCCTGTGATGAGTTACTCCAGCCATGTTTAAGTCTTTGCCCTCACGGCCGAAAGCCTCTACTTTCGCACTATCTATGCCTTCATCTTCTTAAACTTGCCCCTCAAGCTCACAAGTGAGCAAAACATTACCATATACGTAGTAAGGCAAGGCTTCGATTCCCAATTTTATACATATATATATATATATATATATATACATATACATATATATATATATATATAAAATTATTGGACAGAATTTTCAGTTGTGCCTAATGGGAAAATGTTTGGGACCCCAAAAAAAAAGATGTTGTGGTTGTGATCACTGACCAGTTCCCACCCACTTAAATATGCCACAATGCCCCTTTCCATAAAGTAAAATGTCTATTCCGGCTCTTATAATGCAGGCAATATACTATAAAAGATACTGAACTGAAACCCACCCATCTTATAAAGTACTCATCTGAAAGAGAAATGAAGGGATATGGAAACTGATACCATTTTGATACTGTAATATTCCACTATTTCAATTCCCTTTCTGTGGATCACCAACTTTTCTGAAGCAATCGAAACTATGATTATAACAATAGTTAATATAACCGGCCTAGATTGATTTAGTGGTGAAGAAGACCTTAAAAAATTAAGAGATTATAGAGTTTAATTCGGGATGACAACCTACCTAAGAATTAATTCCATATAGATAACAACCAAATGTTGTAAAGTTAGTAAGCTGATCCAAACACTAGTTAATATGATAATGGTATTCAGTACGGAAAGAAATAATTTATCTATGAACTTTTCCATTACAATCAGGCAGCTTATTCCCCATTTCTTTCTAAGCCACTTCTTGGGACAGCCATTGATGGCAACTTCCCTTCTTAATTCCTCTAACCAGATCTACAGCCAAGTCAATCTCTCTAAAGTGACAGATTACATGCAATGGAAGATCTACTAATAATGCATAGTTATTTAATTTGCAGTGATGGAAAAGTACCAGAAAGCCTTTAAACTCACATGTGCACAACCAGCTTTCAGCAGTTCTTTTGTCTCCATTTCCAAGCACTGTACTAGCTATCTGCTTGTCCTGTACAGCTCCCTTTTTCGTTCTGCAAACTCTCTTCATAGCATATATCATGTTGACTCACTATTTCTTCTTAATTAGTATACAAATAAGTAGTTATATCATGATTCTATCCTAAATTTTCAAATTGCAATGGCTCTGTACATAAGAATATCCACCCCAAAGCCCTTTTTTCGTTATTGATGCTGACTATGTGAGCACTTACATTTTGCACGTTTATCAGAAAGTGTCTGGACAAAAAAAATTAAAAAATGATGAGGTAAAAAAATGGTGGTGGTAACTTTTATCATACAGGTGAATTTATTATTACCTGAACCTGCTTCTGAAGGCCTATTATGTACTCAACTGCCAGATCTAACATGTCTGATGTGTTGGTTTGCTGTGGTGAAAGAGGGAGAGAGATGTTTTAACTCTACTTTTACCAACTTCTATAAGAGTGAAAGTGAAAAAGAAAAACAACAAAGTTACCGTGTCCATGTTGGGCACCAGCTCTTGAAGCTTCCTCATTCGTTCACTGATTTTAGTTCGTCTGACCTGAAAAGTTATCAATAAAGGGAAAGACTTTTGTTTAAAATTCTAGTATAGGTTGACATAATTAAATTTAATATAATAGGTTGACATAATTAAATTTACTATAACCTATAAGTTTAAGTTTTTTGATTGATTGATTATTTAATATGATTGAACATCGTTTCATCTCAATTCATATTGATTTCTATTGGTCAAAATATATTCGAGTTTGGAACTTAATTTATACACTCAAAGATATGGACATTTTAATAGAACCCAGATTATATTACGAAATAAAAAAAACCAAATACAAGATAAACCAAGTTATAAAGGAACTTGGACCTCTCCATCTTGAGAATCATTCAAGGTCGGTTTGGTCTAATCGAAGTCAACCAACCATTTTCACCCGCCCTAAACCATTTTCCAAAATATTCTCTACTTCTCACTCACCCACCCTTTACAAACTTCCTAATTATTTACTATTATGCCCCTAATATGGATCCCATCACATTCCTATAAGATGTCAAGTTTTCAGTTAAGGCAGGAAGGATTCTCTCCAACTTCCTTGATCTACGGACATAAGTTCGATTCAATAGACTCCCACGTTATTCTAAATTTGAGTGGAAAAATCAGTGTCATCTAGATCCAGTACAGCAGATGGCTCGACAGATCAGAGAATCCCAACCCATGTTGCTTATTATATTCTCTTGCAGGCATTTAATAAATAAAATAAATGCAGCCAATGGTTAAGAGAATAAGAGAAATAATTGTTCAATATATCCCGACTTACTCTCTCTGCAATGCTTCTGGGATGAGTAGCACAGCCACGCTTGGCTCGAAGTTTACAGGGAACAGAATCTGAAAACTGCAAGATCTTTTCAATAGCATTCATTTCTGCTGAAGTATTAGGCATACTAAGATGATGAACAAGCATGGGAGGGCGATTTCTTGGATCCACCTTCTGAGTTTTCCAACAAAACAATAAAGTTGAGACCAACCAGAATCAGATATCAAGGAAAACAATCACAATGGAATTGAAATAGCTAATACCTGAGTATCTGAAATGTTCAAATTTGAGTATGGCTTCTCCTCTTCATCGTCTTCAGTTGCTTTTCGACCGACAATGTTATCAGACATTACAGCAGTTTCATCCCAAGAACCAACTGGGAAGCTAGGACTACCGTAATCGCTAGGTTGGCTTTCGGCAAAGCCTTTAGTATCTTGATTGGTTTCTCTGATGGTTTTTTTCTCAATTCCAACCATGGGACTCATCAACCCTGATGAGTGTGGTGGTAAGGTCCTTGGTGAGAAATTTTTCAATCTGCTTGAAGAAGAAAGAGATGCTTCTTCATTAAAGCTACTGCCAGTTCCAAAATTTCCCATGCCTCTCAATGCAGCATATCCTGCCAGTTGCTAAGAATTTTCAGCACCATATTGAAAGCTAAATTCTAGAATGAAAAACAGAACAGAATCCATAACAAATCAATATGGTTGTTATAACCACAAAATCTAAGTTTCACAAATCAACTTTACTAGAATGTTTCATTCATTCGGGGTGAAAAGATAACATACCACTATCATTGACATTTATATTGTTGAATAGTCCAGCAGGGGAGCTACTTTGCCGAATGAGATTCGATGTTCTTATCCGAGGCTTCAGATCAACTCCCATTGAACCAGATGCATCAGCTCCTGGAACCATACCCTGAATTGGAAGTGGAGGTTTCATCGAACTTTGAAAGAAAATTGGAGTCGTTGATGAAGCAGTGGGGGAATTGCCGTTGACATTGCTAGCTCTTGTTTCGTTATGCACATAAGGTGTTTGCTTATTTGCTTCAGTGGTAACAAACACTTCTCCAACCTGAGAGTTCTTCTGAGACTCGTCCAGGTTCTGAGATGAACCTTCTGGACCGCCGCAGCTTGTCATAAATGTTGCGAAAATCCGTTCGGTTTCGGGGCTGGATGGCCGATTGAAAAACTGATCACAGAATTCTCTATCCGCAAGTCTTCTGAAATACGAACTCGGCGCAGATTGGTATCGAGTCAAGCCAGAATTCATCCGCGGTTGTTGCTGTTGCTGTTGCTGCTGATGTTCATGGAGAACAAGGTGATGCTTCTGAAAGTCTGCTTCCATTGATCCTTCTTCTTCCTCCAGCTCTACTTCAACTAGACTAACAGTAATTCACCTTAGAACAATACGAACCTCTCGAAATCAACTTCGGTTCTTCAATTAAGCCGAATTCGTAGGTATAACCAACAAAATCAAAAGCCAAAAAGCAGCAATGCGTAATCAAATCCACAAACAACTCTGTAGCGTCCGCACAAAATAACTTCACAAACCATCAAATTCCCTCACTAACAAAGCGCACAGAAACGCAACCTCAAGCGGAGCATCTGATTCAAGAACAACGAAACAAACAGACCTAGATTAGACTCGAATCATATCAAGAACACACGAACGTAAAAAGAAAAGCAGAGCACAAGCAGAAAATTCCGAGCCTCATTCACGTGCAAATCAACTCAAACTCACTCACTCCATTCGTCAACGGTAAGCAAAACACGAACTATCAAATCAAACCGCAACACCAAAATCTTTCCATAGTCGAACACGAATCACAAAAAGAGAACATCAAATCAACAAGGAACAAAAAAAAAAGAAAGAAGCAACATACCAAAATCTCATCGTTCTTCTGTCTCCAGCGATTAAGAACCGCACCTCTCCACTTATCCTTCTTCTTCTTCTTCTTCTTCTTCTTCACTTTGCCAATCACAGCTACAGCGGTGGCCGGAAAACAACCACAAAATTCTCCGGTACCACGGCGGGATTTGAGAGAAGAAAAAAAAAAGTGAAAACGAAATGGCGTTTTTTGCTTTCTTTTCTGTTCACTGAAATTAAACCAATGGGAAGTGAACAGAGCATCCAAGAATCCAACCTTCAGATTGTGTATGTTTGTGGAGCGGTGAAAATACAGAAATACCCTTTCCATATAGGGGTATTTACGGGAATTGATTTGTTGGGTGAAAAGGAATGACTGTATTGACTCCACGTCAGCTAGTACGTGAGAGTGGGCCACGTGGGGCTTTGTGAGTGGAGCACGAGATCGATTCCGTTTTCAGAAGCAAAGCTGGCTTCGGGATATAAAGGTCATAGTATTAAATAAACTCAACCCCCCTTTTCTGGCTATATTAAGAAATTTATTTTAATCCTTTTATATGTTTGTTTCAATTTTCGGGTGTGTTTGGAGCACCAGTTTGATTATAATAGACGAAAGATTATGATAAACTGTGGATTATTATAAGTGATGTTGGAGGGACAAGTTATTATAACAATAATTATGATAAATGGTGTTTGAGAGGTTGATTATGCAAAAAAAAAAAAAAAAAAATACATGTAAAGTTTAAATAAACAGGAACGTAGGTTTAGATAAACGGGCACGCAAGTTTAGGTAACCACTGTTTATTATAAACGGTAAGACAAATATCGATTAGGTTATTCTAACCAACCCGGCCATTTACATAAGCTAGGGCCCAAACACACTTAGAATTATGGGTTTGATCCTTTAATAATAATATGTATACCTTAATATTATAAAATTTTATAGGTTTGAATCTCCTCCCACCCAACATTGTTGATTAAAAAAAAGTTAACCTCCATTATGAGGTTACGGGTTCAAATCCTACTTCTTCAATATTGTGTTTGAATAAAAAAAAGAAAAAAAAAAGTTAACCTCCAAAATTCAATAAGTTTATTTTATATCATTTTTCCATCATATAAGTGCACTAGAAATTCAATGCTCAATCATATTATGTAGCTCTAGTTAATAATACAGCTCCGCATCAATATATGTTGAGAATAATTTATATTTGGTACTAAAAAAAGAATAATTTATATTTATGTTAAATAATTGACAAGATATGTTTCAAAAAAATTGACAAGATAAATAATAGAAAGCTTAGAATGAAGTTTGATTTTAAAAAATAAAACATACGTTTTGAGTTTATTGACTTAAATAAATATTTTGAAAGTTTATACACTAAAAAAATAATTTCGAAAGTTAGACTAAAATTAGACTTAATAAAATTTTGTTTATACCGAAAGAGGAGTTGGTGGCGTGAACAAAATGAATTTTGTTTATAGACCCTTATTTTAATAAGTATTGAAGGAGTTGTCTAAAAAAAGTATTGAAGGAGTGAGTAATTTTGAATACATTATTTTTATTAGAAAGTATAAATATGAATATGGCGATTGATTTTATTTAATAATTTTTATGGAATATGGTGATTGATTTTATTTAATAATTTGGCTTCCAACCTTTTTATAATTCTTAATTTGGACAAATTCTTTATGTGCTGTCATAGCATTAAATTACCTTGTGTCGAATTTTAGATGAAGTGTAACAAAAGTTATAATGTGTGGCATTTAATAGTAACTGCCAAAAGTAAGCATAGTTTGATAGTATTTGACAATGAATTCTTTCATTTGAGTTTGGAGAGTACTCAAATGTTATGATTGTTTGTATCGAATAGAGCAAGTTCGCATCTAAAAGAGATTGAGAATAACAATAATAAAGAAGAGGAAGAAGAGAAAGAACGACACAGTGATTTTACGTGGAAAAACCGTAAGCAAATTAGGGTAAAAACCACGGACAAAGATAGAAGAACTTCACTATAAAAATAGGAGTTACAAACTTTCTCTCTTACAAAGTAGCAACAAATTCACTTATGAGGAGAAACTCTCTCTATTTTTATCTCACACCCTCACTCATCTAGATGTGGGATGTCATGAGAGATTTTGGGATGGTTTGCCAACTAATAACATCACCTATTTATACTACTCATAAATTTGGGCTCCAAGCATGATCCAGTGGTCCACATTTTTCCTTGGTGACAAGTAAATCATGTGGCCATGATTTTGCCACAACTTCACTTGGGATAAGTATGAGTAGATATTTCTTGACAAGTTCATATATAGATCTTTCTTCAACAATCTTAGACAAAGTGTGTTCTAGAATTCTCTTCACCATTCTTAGTCCAATTGTGTTCTAGAATTCTCTTCACTATTCTTAGACAAATAGTATTCTAGAATTCTCTTCACCAATCTAGAATATATGTGTATGATCTAGAAGCTTCCTTGGCCATCTAAGATAAAGTTAAATGATCTAGCATATTCCAATATTATTCAACATTCTCCCACTTGGAGATTTGATTGAAGATCAATCAATCTCCACACCATTATTTTTCCTTGCCAATTTTCATGTTGCTTATGTTCCTGCTAGGCCGTTCGAGGATCGACACCAATTTGAACTTGTCATTTGATAATAAAGTATGATCCTCCACAACACAATGCATATATCGATCCTTTAGTGTATCTAAGGATCCTTGCAACAACATTTCAATGCTCTGCACCAGCATTCGCCATATATCGAGTAACTACTCCCACTGCATGTGCAATGTCTGGTTTAGTACAACTCCTGGCAAATAATTAAAATTCCCACTACTGATGCATACGGTACTCGAGACATCTCCATCCTCTCCAGTTCACTTCTAGGGCACATTTAGAGGATAACTTGGAATTAATAGAAAGATGGGTAGAAGTTGGCTTACAGTCTTCCATGTTGAAGTGTTGCAATACCTTCTTCAAATGAGACAACCAAGTCTTTCTATTATTTCTGTCTCGGTGAATTTGCATCCCTGGAATCTTGGTTGCTAGTCCCAAAGTCCTTCATTTCAAACACCCTAGCCAACTGGGCCTTTGATAACTCTCAAGAATTGAGAGTTAAAGTAGCTTAAGAGAATACATTTTTATAAGAATTTGCTAATATTTAATTAATTTAATATTGAATTTCGCCCCATCATGCTTAATATCGCTTAAATAAAACATCTTTTAGTTTTCTGATTAGGATGCATTTTCTAGGTTCGCTGCAGCGAAATATGCTTGAATGTGTGCCAAGTTGTTTGTTTTATAAAGAATTGATACTTTCTAGTTTGTCTGCAACATTCCTGATGGAGCGAAGCGAAATTCCCACGAGAAGGTGTTCGCCAAAGCGAATATTAGCCCAGTCAAGCACGCCTTGAAGAGATTCAACATAGCAGTAGAGCTTAAAAAAGTTATCAATTGCTTTGCCAAAGCGAAGCCACCAGCGAAAGAAGATGCTGTAAAGTTAGCGAAGCCAAGATGTTCTGACAACCGACAATGTGGATCGTGGAGCAGAAATGTCAAATAAAGCAGTCCTTCGTCTGAAAAGTAATCGAAGAGTAGTCCAACATTGTCAGGATCGTGAAGTAGGCTTTGTTGCTTGGAGTTGGAGTATAAATAGAGCTGTTCACCTTTAGAGCAAACTGTCACCCATTTAGGGTCGATCATCCTTTCTTAGAAGAGTTTTCCGTCGAGCAAATTTCGATCACCATTTCCCTATTTCTTAGCTTAGCTTAGCCGTAGTTTAGTTTTATTTCTTTCATCTCTTCTGTCTTAGTGTAGTTTTAACGAACCTTGTTCTTTGCTGTTTTTAATGAAGATAGCTTGTTGCTTTTACTTTACTTTGCTTTTATTTATCAACATGAACAACTAAATCTATCATTGGAAGGAAATAGGCAAATATGAGTATTTCGCCTAAGCGAAGACTTAGCGAGATGATAAAATATTATGCATGCTGTGTTAATTCGAAATGCACTCCGTTTGATCCACTGTGTGTATGTTTTTATTTCGCTTCGAGAGAATAGAAATAGAGCGATCTTGAATGTATAACATTAGGTTCGCAAAGTTTACTTAGAGATGAGTTTACTTGCATATAAATTGAATGCTTAGAGATAAGGTTCGCCTAATGCTGTGTCGCTTCGCCTTAGCAGTGTTTGAGTTCGAGAGAACCAAACCAAGAGCTCGAGAGAGCTAAACTCTAAGACTCGAGAGAGCAAAAGAGAAAGCTATCAGTTGTTGCTTCTTAGCTGTAAATAGTTTTGCCTAAGCGAAACTCTCCGAATTGTCTTCTTCCTTTCCGATGTATTTTGTCGGTTCGATTTATCTTCAATTTACTTAGTTTAGATTGGTTTCGCCACAACAATTTCCCGGTTACCCTGACTCTCGATTTTGCTAAAGCATTACACTAATAACTATTCCCTGTGGAGATGACCTTTACTTACTTTAAAACTTGCTGCAACAAAGACTGTGTATACTTGCACAACCTTTGGACATCACACACACACATTTCGCTTAAACAGAAGTAGAGACTTCGCTCTAGCGAAGTCTTGAGCAAGCCACATCATCATTCTTCTCCAATTATCATTTTAATTAAAAATTAGTGTGTTGCGATTCTGCCCAACAGCCTTCAACTCTTCAAGACAATCTTTGTTGGGGCCTGCTACCAACATGTCGTCAACATATAACAACAAGATAATGAAATATTTCCACCAAACCTCTTGAAATATACACAAGGGTCTGCATAAAGCTTGTTGTATTCAAGGCTCACAATGAAGGAAAATCTCTTGTAACATCTTGACGTCTGTATGAGACCGCACATAGATTCGTTCAACCTGCAAACCAAGTTCCTTTTATTTTTCCTTCTGGTTGGAGCATACACATTTCTTTTTCAAGAACCCCGCTGATGGTAACCTTGTGGGTAGTGGGATCCCACAGGCATACCCCTTCACACCATCAACATACACTTGAACTTTTTTCTAGTTGAGGTTCAACTAGCGCTTTGATTACTTTGAAGACCGAACACACATCTACCTTCTTCTTGATGGGATACACCCAACACCTTTTGGAGTCACTGCCTATGAAGGTCAAAAAGTGCTTTGCTTCTCCTAAGGATGTAACTGGTGCTTTCCGTCCATCAGAATGATCCAATTCTAGAATAACTCCAATTCTAGATTTTAATGTGTTGAACTTTAATTTGTGTTGCCCACTTGCCACGGGATGCCTACACAAAGGTAAACATACTTTAATGAGCTTTGGGAGTAGATTTTGCTCTGCAAGAACTTCAACTCCTTGCTTCAACATGTGTCCAAGTTTCTGATGCCACATCTTTTGAAACCTGTCACTTAGACTACTTGAGACAACAAATGCCTCTCCTTTTTGCAAAGTCTCTCCCACCAGCATGTACAAGTTTCTGTCGACTTTTTATCCCTTCATAGGTACAAACACTCCTCTCAACCATAACTTTGCAATCAAGGTCCTCAAGTTAACCTAACGAGAGCAAGTTCTTTTTCAGGTTTTCTATGTGTGTTTCCCTAGTTGAATTGTACGAATAACCTTATCATAGAACTTCAACTTGATAGTTCTAATACCGACAATCTTCAAGGAATGATCATAACCGTCTCGTTAGTCGACAAACTATTCATCATCAAACTCTTTCTGCCTTCGATAGTTGTCGCTGCTTTACAACATAAAACACCATCTTCATTAGTGATGCTTGTTACATTTCCTTGAGGATTGTAATCTTTCTTCTTTAGATTTCAACAATCCTTCTTCAGATGTCATTTCTTACCACAATGGTGGCCCTTACATCCTTTTTACTTTTTGATTTTTCCCTTCCTTGATTTTGGCTCCCATTGAAGCCACGTTCTGTTGATCTGCTTCTTGTCACCACCAGAACCTCATTTGTCAGGTTGATGACAAGTTGATCATACGAATCATGAAAACTTTGAAGTAGAATTTTAGAAATCTGGAGAGAATACAATTTCCTCTTAAGGAAAAAACTTGTTGTGAAGTGACTTGACCTCGTATAATTTTGTGAGATGATCCCAAATCTCCCTCGTGGTTTTCTTCTCATCCATGCTTCACAACACTCTATCTACTAGTGTCAGATGAGATTCGCAATAACATTCCTGTCCATCTTGTTCCACTTATCATCTGTGATGACTACCATCTTCTAGTGATGATTGCATGACAATTATCTTTTCTCAAGATAGCCTCCATCTTCATCTTCCACAACGAGAAAGTTGTCATGTTGAACTTCTTAATCTCGAATCTTGCCGTCATTGCTTCTACCACGAACTGTAAACAATCCACGTTCCTTTCAATAACGGTGAAAATATCTAACTTATTTTATGATGTGGAGGATCCACTTTTAATGGCAACCACAAAGCATACGATAAGTAGATATTTATACCAACAACTAGGCTCTGATACCACTTGTTATGATTGTTTGCATCGAATAGAGTAGGCTCGCAGCTAAAAGAGATTGAGAATAACAATAATAAGGAAGAGGAAGAAGAGAAAGAACCACACTGTGATTTTACATGGAAAACCCGTAAACAAATTAGGGTAAAAACCACGGGTAAAGATAAAAGAACTTCACTATAAAAATAGGAGTTACAAACTTTCTCTCTTACAAAGTAGCAACAAACTCTCTTATAAGGAGAAACTCTCTATATTTTTATCTCACACCCTCACTCATCTAGATGTGGGATGTCATGAGAGATTTTGGGATGGTTTGCCAACTAATGGCATCACCTATTTATACTACTCATAAACTTGGGCTCCAAGCATGATCTAGTGGCCCACATTTTTTCTTGGTGATCAAGTAAATCATGTGGCCATGATTTTGCCACAACTTCACTTTGGATAAGTATGAGTTGATATTTCTTGACAAGTTCATATCTAGATCTTTCTTCAACAATCTTAGATAAAATGTATTTTAGAATTCTCTTCACCATTCTTAGACCAATGGTGTTCTAGAATTCTCTTCACTATTCTTAGACAAATAGTGTTCTAGAATTCTCTTCACCAATCTAGAATATATGTGTATGATCTAGAACCTTCCTTGACCATCTAAGATAAAGTTGAATGACCTAGCATATTCCAATATTATTCAACATCAAATTCCATATCACTTCTATTGTGCTTAACACTATTTAAGAGTATATAGATCCCATCAAACTCATAATAATCATAAGTTTTTATTATTTTGAAAAACAAACACTTCACTAATCAAGTGGAGTATGAATTATAATCTAGCCTCCTAACTAGGGAAAAACCAACGGGTACAATGCTCTTTCATAAATACACATGTCTCGAATAATAATTTTGGAAGAGACAGACCAAATTTAAAAAACAAAGAGCAAAGAGAAACCTAAAACAAAGATATGCCAATTCAAAATCATGCAACTAAATATGAAGTAAAACTTTCGAAAAAGGTTGAATTAACCTCGTCACCACCATATTGGATGACTTTTGAAGATCTTAATCACTAACCTATCCCCAAACAATAATTGAAGTAAAATAATAAGGAAGGTCCTAAAACTATACCAAACTGTAATCTCTAATAAAACTTCCATCTAGAGAAACAAACAAATAAGTTTTAAAAAATTTAGGAAAATAATGTACTGAACCATCTAATAAAGTCTCGAAATGGACAAAAAATCTTAATAGTTTGACTGAACCAATATCTTGGTCTGAAAGCCAATCCGATTCGGTTTTTAGACTGGCCCAGTAACGAAACCCTAAATCCACCTTCGACAGGCAGTTGAACTTCTTTGCCATGCCTCCCTATGTAGACTCCGACTTGGTGTGATCATCTTCCTCTTTCGTTGTCGATGAATTAGAGGCTTTTGCCTTTGTGTTTATTGGAGATACTCACTTTGTGACAATTGTTCCACATTGAAAAGGTGAGGATTCTTCAACATCTTAATAAGAGATGTGAGTTACTCTTTTCATTGCCAATTGCTTTTGAAGTAGAACTCCATATTATCTAATAGTATTCATCCTCTTCGTGGAAACTCAAAAGCGAGATCTAAAAAAAATTCTCCCTTCTCCATTGAGCTATCTTTGTTTACCAAAGGTCCAAGCCTCGACTTTGCCCACTTCCTCTTCTTTGTCTTCTTTGAGCCTCCTTGCAACACCCTCTTCTTTACAAGGTATAGTTTTCCACAGTCGAACGACACCTTCTCAAACCCAACCCTTTTTCTTAGCCTTTTTTTCCTAAAATCACTCTTCCCTGTACACACGAAGAATGCTTTCTTTTTGTTAGAGGAACACTTTTTCTAGGTGATTTTGCTTCCCACTCCGATGCTCCCTTTTGATGTACCTCTCATAATAGTTCTAGACAAGCTTCAAGAATTTCATTCCCATCTTTCGTCAAAGAGTAGGGGAAGGCACAAAGTTGCACACTGATGTGCCCACCAACACTCACGAGATGATCTCCGTAAAAGTTTGTTGAATTATGTTAAACTACCAATCAATGAAAAAGCTTAAGTTGATGGATTATGGTAAATTTAATTATATTAACCAACACTCTCCTTCACTCGTGGGATTCAAACTATCAATCAATCCAAAAATCTAACTTGATAGATTGTCGTAAATTTGATTATATCAACCAACAAGAGAATTTCTCTAGCTAAAAGAAAGCGAGAAAGAAAGCATTCATTGGAGAGATTTTTCTTCTTTTTGATATAGGATAGAAGAAGCAATTTATAATAATTAATTAGACTTTTTTTTTTTGTTGATGTTCCTGAGTGTCAATGGGTGTTTATGCACATCTCGGTATTTTTAACTGGACTTACCGTTTTATTTTACTATATTTAGATATAAAAAAAAACTTATTAAAAATCAATTCTTAGATAGATAGTCGTCATGTATCGAATTCTTATATAATGTTTTAGCTAGTTTCTTAAGACCATCTTATAGATCATCCATCCATAAATGATTAAAATTTTATATCAAAGGCTAAATATGGAGTAGGTATAAAAGTTGAAAGACTCAAATTAAAATTTAAAAGGATAAAAGATGAAATTAACATCACAATATCGAAGGTTAGAGATTACACTTCTTCCATAGAAATTTAAAGAATCAAAACTAAAATCAAACTTCGATTAGCTCGTTCGGTAGGACTCAATTATTTTTGCTATTTATCTAATGATTAGTCTGCAAATAAATAACTTATCTGTACACTTTATTAAATTCTGATATGCTAAAAGTTTTTAAGTGTTGCTTCACTAATTAATTATTATTAGTTTTGAGTTGATAATTGAGAATAAAATAATAGGTTAATATATGATTAAGGTTATAGCTATAAACAAACAAGAAGATATACGTACACATCATATATGGAATTAGAAAAATATTATTTGGCATCATAACCCTTTATAAAAAAGAAAAAGAAATATTGACGAATGGGTTAGTGGTGTAAAATTTTATTGTTTGGTTATAAACCAGTTCAATACTAGCAACACACGTTCGAGCCGTATTTATCTTCTTCCCTTGATATGTATTAAAAAAAAATATATATGGAAAGAAGAGGAGAGATAGTGGAAGTGACGAGCTTTAAAAAGAAGTGGGTGGAGAGTGAATGATCTTCTAAAAAAAATTAAATTGAAAATAAAAATTGATGTGTTAAAAAGAGAGTGGAGAGTGAGGGTAGAGCTTTTCTTATATGGAGAGATAAGCTCTCTATGGAGGATTGTTAAAAGAAAGTGAAGAGGGGTGTTTGTCGGTTGAATGCAAACAAAATTTAAAATGAGTATTTACTGATGAGTATTTAGTGATTAGTGTTCGAACAAGTTTTTGTAATACTAAAAATAACTTTTGATTTCTAACCACTCATTTTTAATAATTTATTTGTAGTTAATTTTTATCCGTTTATTTCTAACTTTTCAAAATAATACATTTTTAACTACTCAAAATAATTGCTCATTTCGTATATTATTGTTTTTGAATAAATGAGAGTCAAATATTCATTTTCAAAATCGAATTGATAATTGTAATGTTAGAATTAAATTACCATCAAATAATAAAACACATACATCGGGACCGTTTTGGTAGTATATATGATTTGGAACTAATTACTGGTATTTAAATTTTTTAAAAAAAGTATAAATACCATTACAATGTAATAATCAACTTAATTTTTTTTGTTTGCTATGATTTTAAAGTTTAGCAGCGTCTATTTTTTCTTCATTTACATACTAATAGAAAAATATATAATTGTTACCCATGCGCTAAAACTTGAAGATATTTTCAGGGTCTAATACTCACATCTATATTTATGTAACTATTTTGTAATAGGTTAAATAAAAAATATATATATTTGAAAATATACTTTTTTATTCATTGTTGTTATGGTTTTTATTCACACCCTTCTTATATTAGTTTATAAATATAACATTCAAACCAAATTAAGTGATTATACTCTGGACAATAAATTTAACAAAACACAAAGAAAAAGCAATGTTAGAATAGAAAAATATTATGTTTGTTCTTCAACTATTTTATTCTAGCTAAAATTGTTTTCAATTCTGTTTTAATAAACTATATATTATTTGCTGAGGTAGAAAGCTATATTTTAAAATTACACTACTTTCGTAAAGCACTTTAAGACCCCCCAAACTTTATAAGATACAGCAGTTACACGTCCAAAAACTTTGGAAGAAGAAAAAGGAAAATTGTTTTAAAAACAAAAGATCAGAAAGTTTTGATAGGCATGTGAAAATACAGTGTACTACATAAATATTTAGTATCATTTTTTGTTTTTTATTTTTAAATATTTTGTTTTTGGAGAATAAGTGAACTTTCCTTAGTAATTAATTTATCTCAATATTTCTAAGCAAGACATGAGACAAAGGGTCAATAATTTGATAAAGGACCTACAAACTTGTTTGAGTAAGGGAAGTTATTATTAGTAAGAGAAATTATTATAAGTTTCAAAATTTAGTAAATGTATTTCAATTTTAGTAATTTTATTTTTATAAATATTGCAAATATAAAAAAATTAATTTTTTTTAATTTTATTTACTATTGAATTTATTGACTTTAATCAATAGATTTAGTCACTCTAATCATAACTTAGGCATATAGATTTCATTGAATTTATTCCATGTTTCTAATTGACTCCAATTAATGTCATTGACTTCAATCAATAGATTTCAATTAATAACTTTATTCATTGACGTTGATTGAAGTCAATTTCAATATAACCAAAAAATGTATATGATCGATTCACAATTGCTTGAATAAAATAGATATTAATCTAATCGAATAACACAATTAACAGACAATGTTTCGAGCATTGAATAGATTAATACACCAATATATGCCGTTGTTTACAGTTTAGTGATAAGTTTACAAGTCATTTTTCATTGGGATTAATTTATCTCTAAATAAGTGGTTGATTGACAGGTAAGTACAGAAAAGTAAAGGAAATTTTGGTAGGTGATTATACTAACTAAATGACTAAAATCTATATAACTACAATAATAAAATAGATAATGTAAACACTGGAAAAATAAACAGTAACACATGCAATGCTTGAAACTTCATAGAAACACCTAGCACACAACTGTCATAATGTCTATAGGAAATAAAAGATAAACGCAGAAAAATAGGGGAAATAATCCAAAGAGAATAGGTTCGAGTTAAGGGTTTTTTTTTTCATTGTGGTTAACATGTATCAAGTTTATGGTGACAAGCGAACTCCACACAACATGTGATCGAATGTTATTTCTCAAGACACATTCATTCTCTAAGAACATGAGCTCTTGCATCTATATTCTTATTTATAAACAATGAAATGCACACTAGCGAGGTGAATATCCCTAACCTTCCTTTTTAACATGCAAGAGCTCTTAACATGAAACTAATGGACATGAGTAGTAGATCTCTAATCCCCTTTTCTTCAGAGATAAAGTGAAAAGTAAACATGAATGGATGGCCAGTTGAAACATGCTCTTAATTAAAACACCTACCACATCTTAACTCAACATCCCCTTCTTACCCAAGATACATGCAATGCACACTCTTACCTATATGCGTTTAGCTCATGCTCATGGTGGAGAGAACATAAACATAGTAGAATGCAAAGAACATTTCAGAGAAGAAAGAAACATTAATCAGAACAGAGCGAGAATGATCAACGATGGAATAGCAGTAAGAGACGCAATCTTAACGAATAGAAAACAGAACCAAAAACAAAGAAAGAGCTTCGAACTTAATAGCAAGCTAAAATAAGCTAAAACAAGCTTACTTAGCTATCCAACAATTACCAAAAAGATTATTCTTACTCAAAAATCCACTACAAAGAAAGTAAAACTACAAACTAAAAAGCACATAAAATATTTGTTGTAAATTTAACAAGTGAGTATAAACTAATAATAATATAGTGATGGTTCACGATTCAGTGACCTAGTAGTTAAGAGAATATTGTAAACCTAAGAGGTCAGTGATGACTTAATATATAGTGATCACCTGCTTAGAAATTAATTTTCTTTAAATTTAGGGTCATACGATATGTCTCGTGACATTCGTCAAGTTGCACGCAACAAACCGTCACAAAATATTTGAAAACAAATGTGACTACAATTTTTCAAAAAGAAATCAATCCATCATCATGCTTCTTGATTCTAATATTTTTAGTCATGTCCATTGAACTAATGCACAGAAGCCATGCATCTAACATTATTCCGATCTATCTTTATCTTGTAAGTTATTACTAAACAATTAAAATTAAAATACTCGTATAACTTCATTAATATTGGTACGTATGATTTACTTGTTGAGATGACCTCATATAACATTTGTACCAAGGGGTTGATGGGAAATGAATGTAGAAAAAAATACAGATTAGATGAAATGACGTGAAGAATTCATACATATACTTTTTATAAACAATTGTAAATGTTTACATTTTCATCCTTTGAACGTAATCCAATTTAACATATGTTCACGAATTTGATAATTGAAAATGGTATTTGGTTATCATATTATTTGAGAGCAGTGGTGCTCTCTATATAGAGTTTGTTGGTTTCTCTCCTCCTATTTGTACTTAAAAAGAAATGTATTTTAAAAATACCTCGAAATCAAACCAAGCTTATAGGAAGATCTGATTTTAATGTGGCTTTCTCGTGTAGCAAAATTTCAAATTTATAAGGACTATGATCATAGTTTGATAGACTACTGTTTCTTACAATTTTATTTTGGTCACTTATGCATGCTTATTACCCACCCTCAATAAAGCCTTAGTATCTTTCTTGAAAAAAAAAAGGTATGTTTGGTCCCATATAATGGAGACAATGTATATGATTGGACGATAAACTTATTATAATGAAGTTATTCGGGAAGCAAATTCTATGTATATATAAATATATTTTTTAGTACATATGGGGAACGGAGGACAAATAGGATTCTAGGAATAGAACGTGTGACATTAGTGTTGAACTAGTTTACAACCAAACAATGAAACTATTAGCCACTGACCCATTCAGCAACAAGTTCAATATTATTAATTGTTGATCAATATCATTTTGAATCACAATAAAGACAAAACTTTTTTATAAAATGATTTGTTTTTAAGATGAAATTCATCAATAATAAATTTGTAGTCCTCTAATCTAATTTAATGAAGTCAAACATAAGGATTGGTTAACCCCTAGCTTATTAGTAATTCATTAACAAGGTTATATGCTACAATATCATAAAAATCAAAGGTCTTAAAGATCAATTTGGTTGAATACTATGTATTGAGAGATCATTTCAAGTTGGAAAGCCATGTTGGACATGTGAGAGAGAGAATGTCTTAATCAATTTGCCTCAAAATGGATTTATTTATATTCATGATTAAAGAGATGATTTTAATTTGGGAATACATGTTGATTAATTTTTTATATCATCGTCTAAATCTTCCAAATTTCAATGGGTTTTGGACATATTCGGAAGACATTATTTCTCTCACACTTGAATAAGGCATGTGACTCTAAGTCTTCAACCTTTTGTTTTTTCCTCCTTCTGAAAAAGGTTAATTTATTCTAAAATTAAATATCATTTTTTAAATACTTTTTAGCAAATGCATGCAACTAAATTAAAAAAAATAATTAATTACAAACCATTATATTATTTAATTCTATACTTTGGTGTACATGAGTTGAGTTGGGTAGGGTTAAAGGTAATTTTTTGGACCAACCAAAAAATTTGGGTTGATCAACTTTTAACCCAACCCAACCAAATTAGAGTTTCAACCTAACCCAACCCAACCCTATATTTTTGGGTTGGGTTGGGTTGGGTTCATCGATTCAAAAGAATTAAAAATTGAAGGCGAGATTACAAATTCGACGAAAACACTAATTGTTCAAGTTTTGAAAGTCAAATATCGGTATAAAATTTGACTAAATATAAAGTTAATTTTGTAAAGAGTATGAGATATTTTAATAAAAAAATTGGATAAATTCTTGAGGGAAAAAAAGTTTGAGAAAGATTGAAGTTTACTTATTCATAGAAGAAAAAAAAAAGTAAAAAAAGAAAAAGAAGACATAAAGTAAGAAAAAATGTACAACCATTAGGCTATCAACGACTTTACACTACAAAGATATGTTAAGAAATATATATTTATATTCAGGTTCTGGGTTGAACCAAACCCAAAACCTGTGAACCTGCGAACCAACCCAAAAATTCGGGTTTACTAAAAATCTAACCCAACCCAAATTTTAAAAAGTATAACCCAACTCAACCCTTATGGTTTTGGTTGGGTAGTCCGAGTAGCTCAGGTTACCGGTTTTTTTGTACACCCTAATTAATATATATGTTTTAAATAGGCTAAATTATAAAATATACCTTTGCTCTATGAAGTTTGGGTTAAAATTACAACTCTGAAAAGTTTAAAAATACCTTTAAACTTTACCAAAAATTTCAAAAGTATCATTACCATTAAATTTAGATGTGGAAATTATTAAAATTTTGTTTCAAACCTATATTTGACTTTTAAAATGTTAAAAAAATACCATTGATTATGAAAGAAATATTTAAAAAATATCATCACTACAAAATTTTGGATGAAATATGTTAATTTTTTTAATAATATATTATTAAGCTGTTAAAATATAAGAAAAAAAAGAAAGAAAAAAACTCGAAAATGATTATTTCCTTTTTCTCTAAGCAATGAGAATATACATATATATTAACATTTAAAGGACAATTTCATCAATTAAGTTCCAAAAATTCAAAATTCTTAATCATATTCGTTACTTGTAACTCTTTAAAGATAAACAAAAGAAAGATCAAATTATTGTTGGGATGAATTTAAAAATATAAATTAAATAGGTAGAGGTAGAAATTTATTCACTTCTTTAAAATTGAATGATAATTTCTTTTTTGAATTTAATATTAAAATCCAGAGATAAATCATAAGAGTCCAATATCTATTTTAATGATCGAATTCGTAATTATAAAATTGAATTAAATTAGTATCCGTCAACCAAATTAATAAGCCACCGACTATTTTCATTTATATGTTTTCTTTCTTTCTTCTTGATTTACGCAATATATATTTTAAAGAATTAAATAATATATTCTTCCAAATTTTATAAACACAAGGTCAATAGAATAACAAATGCAGATGACCAAATGCACTTGACAGCTGTTTGGACATTGTTTTTTCTCTTTTCTTATTTTTATTTTTTTAATTTTTCGTTAGTTTTCTTTTGACATCAATATTTTTCTTTAGTTTGTCTGGAAAATGATTGCTCTTTTAGAATAATTTGAGTTGGTTTTCTTCAGAAAAAATCAACTTTTGAATGGATTTTTATTTTTGGTTTTTGAAAATAATTATAAAAAAAAAAAAAATCAAATCTAAGACTACTAATCTATTATGACTTTTCTTACTCTGAATTTATATTTTATTTCCATTTTTAAAACTTAACCAAAATTGAAGATTTATTTTTTGAAAACACCAAAAATTTAAGAATTAAAACAAGAATCTTTCAAAAAAGTTTGTTTTGATTTTTTGAAATTAAGTTACAATTCAGATTATAAATCAAAACGTGTATTGAAGATTTACAAATCAAAACATGTAGAGAAGAATTTGAGGGAAAATGAATTTAAATTTTTAAACCAAAAAATAAAATACTAATTATTATCAAACACGACTTACTAAAAAAAAATGATTTTTTTTTAGACAATTTTTTTTTTAAATACAAATATCGTTCTTTTTAAAAATGAAATATATGCCAATTTTATCACAATTATTGTTTTTTTTAGATAATTATAGTCATAGATGTTTCTTAATCAATAATTTTAAAAGTAGAAATAAAATTTATAAATTATGAATCTGTGGTGCATTGGTTATCTCGATAAGTTGTAATCTAATTCAACTTTATAATGAAATGATAAGTTTGATCTTCAAAATCAGTATTTGACGACAAACTTGCTATGTAAGTTCTGTGATAATTTTTTTTTTATATATTTTAACTAATTTTTTTTCTCTCTCTTTTGAATATTATTATTATTATTATTATCGTTGTTTGAAAACACGCTTTTGAATATTATTTAAGCTTACTTTTTCCTAATTTCTATATATTTCATTTAACTTAAGAAAACATCTGAATTGTTAGCCAAATTAAAAAATAAAACAAATTTTCATGAAAAGTTTTTTTTTTCTTTGAAAAATTGCGTAGCTTGAAATTTGAAAATATGTATTAAAATAGTAGATAATAAAGTAAAGAAAAGGAATTTTCATGAATAATAAAAAAGGAAAAAAATTCTATGTCAAAATTTTAGAAAAAATTTAAAAATATCAAAATTTTATTCAAATATAATAAAAATTGAGATAAAAATTTCACTAACTTGTGTTATTCCACACAAATTAAAATTGATGACTTTAATAATTATAAATTAATTTAAAACAATAAATTGATTGAAAATAATAAAAGTTGAAAGACTATATAAAATTGTTTTAGAAAAACTTTCCAAAATTAAATTAGAAGGCTATGCAATTTGATATGTCTTTTGATATTGAGTTTTAAATCTTTAGAATAGATTATAGATTAAAAACTTTTAGTAAAATAATTTTTTTTAAAAAAAATTATAAATAGTAAACTTAATTTCGAAACTATGAAAATACTTAAAAAAGTGTTTTAATTAATATTATTTGAGAGAAAATTTGAAAGGGTTAAAAGTCAATTTTGCCATATTTAAACTAATATAATGGGTTAAAAAAGTCACATTAATTTTAAAATATAAAATCAAATATTAAGTCAATATTGTAAAAGTGATACTTTAAAAAAAAGAAGTAAAAGCAATATTTTGGGAAAAAATTATTTTTAATCCCTAAATTTAGAATGCAATTTCAAAGTAATATTTTGAAAAAAAAAATTCATTTTTAGTTCCTAAATTTAGGACGTAATTTCAATTTGATCGTTAAAATTGAGCTTAAATACACATTGAAAATACTATTAAGAATTATATTATATACAATAAATTGTTTAATAATTGACAACAAAGATAGATGCTCGTGCGAATCCACTAAAAGAGATCACCTAATATAAAATAAAATTTATTTTATTATGGCCTTTGGGGAATATGGCATTGCCAGTTGGCCCTATTGTTTAGGAGTAATCCCTAATTTAATCTAATGAAGATGCATGATTGAAGATTTTATTAACATAAGATGGGATAAAATAATTAATTAAGTATAATGAAGCACTATCACATTAAAATATTAGATAATGTTGCATATCCAAAGCAGAGACAATCTTTTTAAGAAAAAAAAAATTCAAATAATCAAAATAACCAATCATATATTGACTCGTTACACATTTGCATTACTTTCACCTTATTGTGAAAACCAAAAACCAAGGCTCCAATGCCTAAGCACTATGAAGTGTCGTTTCTTCATGCCCTATTTTCCAATATTATAACGTTGATTATTTTAATTGAGGATTTGATTTTTATCTCAATCATATTTAAACTATTTGAAAAAGAAGAGTATTCAAACTGGGTGGTTCGAAATTAAGATCTTAAAAGAATTAAAATGTTGCAAAGTTCTGGTAGAGTCATCAATAAAAAAAATTAATTCTTTTTATGATTTTTGTTTTTGAGTTAAATACTGTAAACTCAAAAAATATATATCTCATTTAAATAGTTGAGGTGTATGGTAAGATGATTCAAACCCTTATAAATGTAGAAAAAGAAGAGTATTAAAAAAAGTTTTACTAATAGGGTTTTACTAATTGTCTTTGTGTGAGTTGAATAAAATCAAGTCAATGAACATTTTAGACATACGCATAATTATTTTAAATTTTGTTTATTTATCTCACATAAAATCAACTACGAAATCGACTCATTTGTGATTTGGAATCGAACAATACTTTGGTTGCAAGAATCTTTATCTCTTTGTTGTTTTTTATTCAATAATGTTTGAAGCAATGGCAAAAGAAAAAACAAAAAATGAAAAAGCAAAGCCAACCAAATCGATCCAAACGTTCGGTTCCACGTTTTAATACAATATTAAATAATTCGGTTTGATATTTTAAAAAACCATATTCCGTTTCAAATTTTGATATATAAATAGTAAAGAAAATATATAAATATATATAGTACAAAAGAGGATTACAAATACGGATTCCAACTATCAAACCAGTAAGAAATGAAAATAAATTAATATCAAAACAGATAACCAATTGTGCCACCACTCATTTAATTTGATTTGATGGAAATGAAATAACACCAAATCAAATAAAAAATAAAAAATATTAATATTTAGATTTGATGGAAGAAGAAATTTAGATGTGAAATATAAAACAAAAATATGACAAACGTTATTTTTTCATTAATAGTCCTTAAAATCAAATTGAAAACGAGACAAAAAAATTAAAGAATAAACCAAATTTTGATTGAAATCAAAACAAAAAAGTGAACCAAAATCACCTTTAGTTTGAAGGAGATCTCAAATATGTAACTTAATTCATAATTATTAGTTATAAGCCAAATAGCAATTTTTAAGATCAAAACAACGATTAATGAATTGAATGGAATTATAACTAATCAACCAAACCAACCCACACCACCAAGCTTATGGAAGAAAAACGAGATCTCGTGTCAAAGCCAAGTGGAGATCCTAATTCAAACACCCAATATTACTAAATATAACTTATCAGGAAGATGCAACATAAAACCTTATACTATAAATGGGCATTAGTCAACAACAGCTACAATGTTAACAATTTCTCTCTAAAGTCTCTCTACTTTTTCCAAATGGTTGTTTTGTGTGTGGATGTGTTGATGCTTAGCCTTAATCACCCTCACTCGTTTTCTTAATTCTTGATCACTTCCGGTCCTCTAAAAATACAAAATTCACCATTTATATCGACTCTCTTAAAATTTGTATCAACAAAAATTCATGATAATTAACTTTGCGTGTGAATAAGCTAGCTAGTCTTTTGTATCTCGTTAATGTTCTGATAATAAATATCTATTTTTTTTAATTCAATTATAATTGTGGGTAAAGATTCGAATAAATGACCTCTCGTTCATCAAAGTATATTACTCTTGGTTGCGTGTGAGTAAAGCATCATTGAGGAAAAAGGCAGCAGCAAATTGATAATTTAATGCAAAATTCTTTAAAAATCGACTGTTCGATTTTTATCCATAATCAACTATTTAATGCATATTATTTGCCATACACAAAAACTTACCTCATTTGTTTCTCAATAATTGACTGCCACATATTTAATTGTAGTTATCACTAACAGTAAAGACTATTCATTAAGTTTTAGATTAAGGGAAATATTCTAATTTTGGTTATTACGGTTAAAAAAAATATTCATAGGCTAGCAACAAAAAATGAATGATAAGTATATTTTTTACAAAATAGATTATATCTTAAAATTTTATTTATTTTTTCCAATCATGTGTGAGGTGGAGAAATTAACCTCTAACATTGTGGTAGTTAATTCTAGCACTTTATTATTATTTTTTTTTGAACATGCACTTTATTTGTTAATATATAATCAATGAAAAACAAAAAACAATCACCAAGCATTTTTTGTTCTTCTTTGTTTAAAGTTGAAACAAAAAAAAGTAAAGTATCAAACAACAACAAACATGCAATAGTTTTAGTTCGAACTTCTTTGTTAAAAACATAATATTTGAATGGACAGATTTTGAATTCATGACCTCCTAATAAAAAATATTATTTTATATTTATTAAGTTATTTTATTAGTAGTTTAAAATTATTTATAGTGTCACCTTAAAAAAAATCAAGTAACACATAAAATAATTATCATTTGAAAAACATGGAAAATTTTCGATAAGACAATCTCACAAATTTCATTTTCTAAGCCCTCCATCACTCATCTTATTTCCACTTATAAGTGTATAATTGAGCAAAAATGTATCAAATATTGTACGCAATATGTGGGCCCATAACATTGGAGTATAAAAGGACAAAAAATCCTCAAATGATTTTGAGGAACCAAATGATATTGAAATGGAAAATAATCAACATCGCCATATAATTTCCTCCTTTTTTTTTTAGTTATAGAACAAATGGAATAGATTCCTCCTTAAATGGGCAAACCCAAAATCTCCAATAAGTTTCTAGTTTTAATATGTTTTGATTTTGCTATATATATATATATGTGTATGTATATATATATATATATATATATATATATATAATATCGATGTGTGTTGCTACTTATTTGATCCTTTATTAAGTTTCTAGTTTTAATATGTTTTGATTTTGCTATATATGTATGTATGTATATATGTATGTATGTATATATATATATATATATAATATATATATATATATATATATATAATATCGATGTGTGTTGCTACTTATTTGATCCTTTATTTGGCTAGAAATCTATTTATTAAGAATATTTTGAGATCAACTTTATTTCTCTATATGCAAGGAGATAATACTTAATAGTAAAACCGATGGACAAATGTAGAAAAAAAAGTAAGATGTTTGTTGGGTAAATCATCTTAAGCTTAAACACAAATTTAGATAATTAGTGACTCTAGGCTTTCAAGCATTGACATGGAAAAGTCAAAAGCCTTAAAGAGAATTATAAAGAAAGAAAATAAGATCATACGAATTTGCGAAAAAAAATCTATGACCTAATTTTTTTTTTTGAGCAAAAAAAAAAAAAATCTATAACCTATTACATCTATTACTAACTCAATTATGTCAATGGTTCAATCTCTTATCTAATAATTATTACACTAAAATAAAACTATGAAGATTTAAGTGATTGACTCCATTTACATCTTAGCTAACATTTAAATATATTTTTCACATATATTACCCAATACAAAAAGTTGCAAAATTTATAAGTAACATTAACAAAGCACCATGTAGCCCAATATTTAGAGCTAGCTTGTCCAAAGTTTTCCTCTGTTTTCTTATCCTTTAGTGAAAAAAAGAAAAAAGTGATAGAAGATATCAAAGGTAGGAAAATTGGAAAAGAGATAATTCTATGTATACATTGTTTCATCTTCCATCATTCCACACAAATTTATTACTATTTAACAATTTACCAAATTTTTCCTAAAAGAAATACATGGGTCAGAGCATTTGGAAAAGACGAGGAGTGAGAAATTCCTAAAATTGTAAAGAACCAAAGGAGGTGGGAATTTAAAAAAAATAACAAAAAACAAATTATTTGTCTATTTATTTTGAACTTCTCACTTTCATGTCATTTGTGTAGAGCAAATGGAATAGATTCTCTTTCTAAATGGGAAATCTAAGAGAAAGAAAAACTCCAAGAAGTTTCTATTTTTGATAAGTGAGAAAAAATCTCCCTTTTGAGTTCCCATTTATTTTCACCAAAAAAGGATATTTTGTTCTCTTAAGACTCCACTCTGATTGCAAGATTTGGGAAGTGGTTGAATTTTTCATAATTTCCCAACCATCCATGTGTTGAAATGATTATGGGCTATGTCTTCCTTTGCCTAAAAGCTAAAGAATAAAACATTCCAACCCAACACACACTTGTTTGGTCAATACTTGAAGCAATTGTACAAAAGAATTATTAGTGGATTTTTCTCAATTCCTTTTAGTTTTCTATTATTTGGAGAAATGCTTCTAAAATTTCAATTTTTTCTTTAGTAATTATGTAAAGCTTTCAACTAATTATGAATGATTATGTATAAATAAAAGTACAATTTAATTGAAATGATGTATAAGTTTAAGGCTAAATAATTATGACTTCAAATCTTTTCATTTAAATGTTATTTAATTCAAAAAGAAAATTATCAAACAATAAAATTCAATTTTTTTTTTCAAAAGAGTACAAATTAGATTTTTTTTTTTTTTTAATAAAGAACTTCATTAAACAACCAACAACAAAGCCTCAGCTTCCATCATGGAGCAACATGGGGGTGGAAAAAAAAAGAAAAAAACTTCCTCCTCCAAAAGAGGAGAAAGAGACATTCCAACAAAACTTACTAGAAGTTTTTTGCTTCGCAAATACATTAATCACTCTTTTACAAGTTTTGGGATATTTAGGATTAGAGATGTCCACGGGGCGGGGCCGGGGAATGGCTTCCCCGTCCCCGCCATAAAATTCAATCCCCGTCCCCGGAAAAATCCCCGGTTTTTTTTTCGGGGATCGGGGTGAGGATTCCCCGCGGGGCACCGGCGGGGATCGGGTTCCCCGGGGGGATTTTTTACAATTTTTTTTTCTTTTTTCATTTTTTAAAATTTTTTTTGGATAAAAAATTCAAAAAATTAGATTTAAAAAAAAAAATATATCTATAAGTTTCAATTATAATGTTAATTATCAAAGAAAATATTCATATGTATAGAAAATATTATCAACAAAGATATATTTATTTGAAAATTAAAGGAGTAGAATTAAAAAAATATATATTAAATAAAATAATCGGGGCGGGGATCGGGGAATCAGGGACGGGGAGTACAATCCCCGTCCCCGGCACCGTTTAGCCAACGGGGATTTTTTCTCCCCCATCCCCGGCCCCGCGGGGAAAATGGACATCTCTATTTAGGATAACTAAATTTTTTTAATGTCTGAAATCTAAGATGTTCGGAATCATTTGATATCCTTAGATCACTATATTTGTTATGTACGAATATTTTTTTGAGCTTTTTTCATAAATAGACTCTATTTGAAAAGTATTTGCAAATATATGTATCTACAAAAATATTACCAAAAGTAGATTTTATTTTAATACATTATAAAATCCGAAAATAATGAATTACAATCATACCCTCATATTAGTGGTTTTTTAATTTTGGAAGGAAAATTTCAAAAAAAAAGAAAATCATCCCCACATTCCAAACCACAAAACACAAATTTATGGGCATTAATTGTGGAAAAGCATATATTTTGAAATCACATTTATTAGAGACATTTCATCTTCTTTTTTAAACACCTTATAAATTTTGAAAATAACAATCAAATTACTAGTTTTTCATTTAGGATGGAAAATTTAAAAAAATGAAATTCGTCTCACATTCCAAACAAGAAACAGTCTATTTATGGTGCATTAATTCCATGACGAAAGTGGCAACAATACATTGTTAGAGGTATTGTTGTGATTTACATACAATATAGTTAGTAATGTACATGTTATTTGATTCTTGTGGTTTTATTTATAAATAAGCCGTATGAGTTGTTGAACGTTCAATTTCGTTGATCGAAATCAGAACACGTTTGATAACCATACAGTATTGAAATAACTTGGTATATACGGTACAGCTATAATATATCATGTACCATACTGTATTTTAAAACTATGTGTATGTGTTTTTTTTAAGTGTTTAATTTGCTGATATGAATACTTGTAGTGTGATTTATTATGTTTGCGACAGCGAACAAGTAATTTTGAATGTACAATACCGTATAGTAAAACATTGGAAAATAACATGTAATATTTGTGAATTGATAGAGACTCGTACAGTTGGAACAACTTCACACAAAATTACTATTCAAAATGAGATCAATAGTAAATAAAAAGGTCTCATGGGTTAAAAAATTAAAACTGAAAGCATTCGGCATAAAAAAGACTTAATGTAAAATCATTATTGAGTGAATACGTTCCTCAATATTTATGCGACGGTCTTCAGCTACTTCATGATTATGGTACATCTCATTTTCATCCTACCGACCATTATGTGCAATACAGATTGAGATGCTTGTTGAACCTATAAGAAAAAGTTGTATAGTATTACAACAATGTCCAAACAATATTGTTCTATATTATAAGTCGTATAATATACATATATAAACAATACTGTATTGCGGAATGAAAATGTAATGAATAGTAATATGAGTACGAAAAATATATTAGACATGAATAGAACGAATAATAAACCATAAATATATCGTGTAAGTTATACAATATGTAGAATGAAATAATGAAACATATAGAGTTTTGTATAGTTTATACAGTAATATAACGGTACATGGAAAACTATAGTAGATAATACTCGAGTATACCAGGACTTGGACATTTTAGTACGTAGATAATACTATTCTACATATGATTTCAAATGGAATGATTGATGAACCTATAAGGAAAAGATGTACAGTATAACTAACCTAAAACATAGTATGAACATATGGTATATACTCAATTATACAATTTCTTCGGCTATATAGAAATTGAAGACGTGTGAACATACGATATATACTTAATTATACAATGTTGTAGATGTGTATACAGTCATTTAGTACGAAGATACTACTATTCTACATATGAATTTACTAAATTTCTAAACATAATTTTTGACATTCTAAAGACTGGAATATAAATGAATTAAAGGTACAGAAATGACATAAATATGAATAATACATACCATACCGAACAATCTGAGACATATCGGATTATGACTATACTGAAAATGAACAGTAACCTACTAATGGTGATTGATAAAGAACAAAAACGTGATATAAATATTGTGAAAAATGAAGATTATTGAAAGAAGATGACTGAACTCGTATGATTATACCGTCCGATCAGAGCTTTGTGGCCGATGAAATTTACGTTTTACGTGGTGGCCAGAATGTGAAAAGAGAGAATGAATGGAATTGAAGAAACGAAAATGGAGAAATGGAGAATTGAGGAAGAAAAGTGAAACGGAAAAGAAAAAAGAAGAAATACGAGAGATAAATGAAAAAAAGGAATTAAAATCTTTTACATTAAAAGAGTTGACAATTAAATATGGTATGTTTTTAATGGGTCTTTTAATTCATAAATTCAGTATTAAATGTGATAAAGAGCAAAATGGTATTAATGGAAAATTAATAATTACGAATTTTAATAAAAAAATTAATTTTGCAAAAAAAAAACTTGGGCGTCTATATTTGCAAGTAATTTTTGAATGTGGTCTAGTTACTACAATTTTCCTATTTTTTTTACCAATACTTGGTAATATTTCGAAAACTGCGTTTCTTTTGCAAGAATTGTACTTAAGGTGACGTAAATTTTCTTAATTTTCCAAGAATGCCTATACAATATTCATATAATTTTATGTTAATTTAAAATAATTTTAATTTATATAACATAATTATTAACATTAAATTTTAATTTCATGCATGTAATGAATTATAAATTTTGAAACAGTTAACTTTACTTTTTATTGATTTATATGTATAAATAGTCAAAATAAAGAAAATTTGGAAAGAAATAGATTATTTTTTTAATGTAAACTATTTTTGGAAAAGTAAAATAAAAAGTACTTTAAATTTCAATTGAAAAATAGTTTGAAATATATAATAATTTTGATTTTTTTTATATGTATATTTTAAAATGGATAAATAAAGAAAGTTGATAAATATAAATATATATTATAAAACAAAAGAAAGGGCAAAATTGTCAATAGCTAATTTTTCATAGGAAACACATCAAACAAATGGGCTTCCAAATCTTGTCAGATGCCCTTCATACTGGAATCCTAGGATGCCTATTCTTCTATTACCCTGAAATGAACATGCTAATCTAGATGCTCATTCCATGAAAATCTTGGAATAGACATCTAGATTACCTTAAAGTGAACGACTTCTAAGAGACATTCATAATCCCTAGCAAAGAAATAAATCCTTTAATATCAACAATGATATTGTTGAATTTAGATATATCTAGGAAGTCCATAATGATAGATTTTATAACTTCTAAAGTATTAGACTCCACCAAAATTAGGAGAATCCATGAAATCTTAGACTCAAGAATGTGTTTGACTCCTTCCCTAATAGTCAATCTGTCTAAGAACTAGGGTATTTGGTTTAAGAGGAGGTGAGATGAGGTGAGGTGTTGAAGCCCAACACCTTATGTGACCCAAAATGTTCTTCACCTCATCTCATCTCATCTCATCTTCTCTCTCCTCTTTTTTTTTTTTTGAATTTAAATTTTTTTCATGTTTGATATATATTTTTCATAATAATATTATTATTTTAATATATCAATATATAATTATAATAATTATACTATTATTATATCAAATGTTTATTTAAATATATTTGAATTTTAAAAATTAAAATAAATAGATATATATTATCTCTTAATATATGACGTTAAATTTTTATATTTTTATTCATTTTTTAATCGTCTTTAATAACAAAAAAAGTTATAGAATTTCAATAGTTTAGAGATAGACTATAAATATCATATTTAAAAATTAATAATTAAAATTTATGTGTTATTTTTAATATTAACAATAAATATATCATTTTATTATTAAAACAAAAATTAAATTTAAATAATTTATACACATTGAATGTTTATTCGTAGTTTACAATAAATTTAAAAGTATGAACTTATTTTCAATAAACTTAAAAATATTACATTTATTTTGTTTGTTAAAAAAATGAGATTCAAATTTTATATTCTTGTATTAAGTTATACTTTGAAATAATAGTAAGAGTGGATTTTTTTTTGAAGGGATAAATTAATTTAAATAATTTTTAGAGTCTTGATTGCATATACAAAAAACAACTATAAGTTTCAAAACTTGTATGAGTCATAGGGATTGAGATCTATTCTACCTAATAAAAAAAATCTAAAATTTGAGACATATTTTATTACTTCCATGTAATAATTACTATCAAAATGTGACCGGGTTCTCCTTTTAACTACAAAAAAATAACAAATAAAATTTTTTAGGGGTGTTTATGGTTCCCTAGAAGTATCAATGACTAATAAGATAAATATATTTAATTTATTATTACCTATTAATTAGTGTATTTTATTAACAATTCTTTGACATTCGGTAATGTAACGGCCCGGAAATTTCATCCCGGTCTTCCTGGGAGGCCCAGGGGCATTTTGGTAATTTTGGGTCGGGCCGACAGGGCTGGTTTTGAAATTGTAAATTTCCGGAAAAATTATTGGAAGAATGTGGAAATAAATAGGGAATTAAATAGCGCGTCGAGTGAAATTCGAGCCAAGGACGTGTCACGTGCTAGGCAGGGGGCGCTGCCAATCGAGCCACCGGGCATGTTTATTATTTTAATCTCGCGATCTAATACATATGCGTGTTTTCGAAGGCGGTTGGTATAAAGCAGAGTCGGCCGAAGCTCATTCCCCATTTCCTCTTCTTCTTCTTCGCGGATTCCCTTCGACCGACCGGCGATTTCCTTGCGATTTCTTCCTTCTCCAGCTCTGTTCGACCAAGCTTCGTCTCCAATTCGAAGTCGTTTTTCCATCCCCGAGAAGCAGGTAAGCTTCTTCTTCCTCCTTTCCTTCAAAAATCCGATTTTCTTTCTCCCTGGTTTCGATTTCATTTTCCGGTAAGTCGAGGCGATTTGAGGTATGGGTTTTGTGCGGCTAGTGTAGGGAGTTCGCCATCCAAGAATCGCTCGTCGAATCCCCGTGGATCGCTCGATTTGGGTTTCTTCTTCGCCCTCTGCTCGCGCGCAGAAACAGAGCCATCGCTGCCGCCGCCGCGCCCACAGATCGCCTCGCGCCCGCGCACGCGCGCCTCGCCAGCTCGTGTCACGCCGCTGCTTTCGCCGCGCATCAAGCGCCCTCCTGCATCGCTCGCGCGCGCCCACGTCCCCGCCCAACGCCTGTTAGTCAGCGCAGCTCGCGCCCGACCCTCGTCCGCTCCCAGCGCGCCACGCGCCCATTTCTGAGCCCCACTCGCCCGGCCAACCCGTTCTTTGCCCGTTCGTGTCTGTCGGCTCGTTCGTGCGTTAAATGCGTGCCTCGTGAGTTGCTCCCGAGCCGAGCCTCATTTATTTTATTATATTTAGGCCTATTGTGTGATTTTTGTTGTGATTGATAGGTTCTCGGTAGCTAGTTCGGGTTCGTTCGCCGCTTAGGATTTCGTGTCAAATTGTCCCCAACCAAGGTAAGGATTTCTTACTGGATTTGTGTGGACCCTGCGATATATTATGCGATTGCTGATTGATTGCTTGTTTGTGTTTATTGACATGTGTAGCTAGGTATTCTATTCTGAATTCCCGATTAGCATGATTTTCCTGATTTAATTCTCATGTTAATCCATGCTAGGTTGTTCCCTTCTAGCATGCTCGTATCTGTTCCTTGCTTCGTAGTATCATGCTAGGCTCGTTGTATTCTTATTGAGCACGTATTAGATTTTATGGAATTGTTTGTTGTTTGCTAGGGCAGGTTAGAATTGCAGGTAGATAGCATCATCCGGGCCTGATGCATAAAGTACCTTGCATCCATGGCGGGGACGCCGAGCAAGTCATTCCGCCCCGACCCGCGTGAGGGATTAGCTAACCCAAGCGGTAGGCCCCGCAATCTTGGGTGAGGGTGGCGATTGTTAATGCCCCAACGGTCGGGATGATGACTTGGCATTGCCTCGCCCCCGCGGCCGGCATGTCCTCGGCATGTTTGGCGGTAACCCCCGACACTGCCACTGTTAAGGCAAGGGCGACTTCTGGTGTAAGCCTACCACGACCGCTCCTTGGCCTAGGTGCGGTGGTTCAGCCGACATAGTTTACGTGTCCGTGTCTCACACCCTATGTCGCTGACACCGATCCAAAGATTTAGTTAGGCGTGGTGATCGGGCATGGGCCTTGCCTCTGGACCCGCACTTCATAGTCTCAGCATGCACGCGGTGCATGCTTACGCTCATTACAACGCCGACCGGAGAGCTCCTCGGGATTGTGAGCCATGTACCTTTCGTCGATGAGATGAGAGCCGGTGGCCGGGACTTGTTTCTCGTATAGGCGACTTATATATTGGGTGTGGTGGTGATATTATTCCGACTAAGACCCTAAGCCGGCATCCGAGGCCCAAGTGTGGGCTAAGCTATGTGCTGCTCTATTCTGTGTTTATACTCATAGCTTGCATACGCTCATCGAGATGACCATGTATATCGTATTGTACCCCGGTTGGGGATTCTTACCGAGTAATTCGTTACTCACCCTTATTCTCGTGGTTTTCCACGGTAATCGTGGTGCGCGACAGGATGCACTCGAAGGAGAAGCCGTGATCATGGGGCCCATCTTTCCAACTCGATTTTTGTATTATGACTCTTTATGTTTTGTTTTCCCCGAATGCATGTAGGCCGGCACGAGCCCTAGGATGTTTGTAAATATTTGTGGATTCCAAAGATTTTGTATCCGAACGTGTTTTGAATGGGTTTTAGTAAATCTCGATCGAGTAAACTTTGGAAATGTATTTATCTTGGAACAGTGCTTGGAAACAGGGGGCAGTTGCGAGGAAATTGTCTAGTTTTTAAAAGGGTTATTTTGGATGTTTTTGTTTTAATTGGAATCAAAATCATGTCTGCTTTAAATGTCCTTTACTTTGAATGCATGCATTGGGATAAGGGCCCATTTAGTGCCCCATTCGGTCGGTCCCTTACGATTGGTATCGAGCTCGAGTCATAAATTCGTAGTATGACCGTTGTTGTAGGTCGTTTTCCCATGATCACTAGCACTCAGACGACCATCAGTGCACGCCTAAGTTTACTATTTGTTGTTGAAAAGGGTTAAGAATTTATAATACCATGTCATCTAGTGTATGCCTTGTGTAGTGTTGTGGAGCGGAGACGAGCATGTTCTCGACTCGTTATTGGTTTGGGTGTAGATCGCCAACATGCCGCTTACCCGCGGGAAGAGGACGCCCGAGAGGAGGCCGAGTGTGTCGGATCGGATCGACACCGCAGGACATCGTCCCAAGCCGAGATCGATAGCATTCCGCCTGTAGCTCCCCTCGTGTGAGATCGCTCCCGGAGCGAATTTGCTAATTCTATGAGGTCTATGGTGGTCGACTGTTGAGTGGCGGAGGAGGCGGAGACCTGTGCTTTGTTGGTGCGCAGGAAGAGTCCCGAGCTCGAGATCGAGCGGTGACTCGTTTGATTCAAAGAGGCGCAACATCACCCCCACTCCGCAGGAGCCAGTGCCTTTTGTGGCGTAAGTGGCGGAAAGGTGCCGATGAGCTTGGTAAATGGTTGAAGGATTTCGTAAAATGGAACCACCGATAAGTTTGACGCCACAGTGATGCTTTAGCAAAGAGCTAGATGGATTGCCCATTTGGAGTACACCTTCCCGATTATGGTGTGCCCCGATGTACAGAGGCCGAGGTGTGCGGCCCATGTGTTAGGGGCGTAGCTAGATGGTGGTGGGAGTCCACCTTGAGTGAGAGACCACCGGGTCTCCACCGCTACTACAGGAGTTCTTCAAGTCGAATTTAAAGCCAAGTACATTAGTGATGAGGCTCAAGAGAAGATGGTAGCGCTTTTCCGTAATCTGCAGCAGGTTCGATTCTATAGAGGAGCACGAGAGGAAGTTTTCTGAGTATGGCTATTTTGCTCGCAAATGTGATAGCAACCCCCGAGTTGAAAATTCGGAAGTTCATTTCTGTCCGAGGCGGTGTGTGTCTCGGATGTCGTGGCTCGCCCCTAACACCTATGCTAAAGCTCGTTCACCTAGCCACTATTTACAACGGAAATTATTCTCGTGGAGCGGACCGGCGCCGCTCGGTCAGCAGCGTTCTATCCCACCAGTAGTGGGCGTAAGAGGAGGTTTGAGTTCGCAGGAGGCGGCGTCGCGCGCGGCGCCTGAACCGGGATCAACGTAGGATTATGGCCCGATTCGGCCTCGCCCGATGGGGCGGTCCTAGGCGATTTCCACTTTGTGCCACTTGTGGAAGAGTCCACCGGAGCTTGTCGACCGGGCCAGCGGTGTTTCCGATGTGGAAAGGAGGGCATATACGATCCGTTCTTGTGATCAGCCACTATGGGCGCTTTAGCTCGTCGGCAGCAGCAGCAGGGCCGGGTGTTCGCTACGAACCGTCAGGAGGCCGAGCGTGCAGATGCCGCAGTGGCAGGTACGCTTCTTGTTTTGGATCATTGTGCATTTGTCTTGTTTGACTCTGGTTCTACGCACTCGTTTGTATCTGTATTGTTTGCTGAGCATGCTAGGTTGAGATTAGAGCCTCTAGGTTTTGAATTATCTGTTGCAACTCCTTCGGGAGTTAATATGTTAGCAAAAGATAAGATTAAGGATGGCCGGATCGAGATATCCGGAGAGTTGCTGGTAGCTACGCTCATAGTTCTACCCATGAGTGGTTTCGATGTGATTCTTGGTATGGAGTGGTTAGCCGCTAACCACGCATTGATTGACTGCCACCGGAAGGAAGTAGTGTTCAGGCCGCCGGGTCGGCCCAGCTTCAAGTTTCGTGGAGTCCAGGGTGGAGTTTGCCCGCCGATGGTGTCAGCTGTGAAAGCTCGTCGTTTGCTAGCTCATGGAGCTTGGGGTTACCTGGCCAAGTTGTCCGGAGAGAGCTGTCCCTCACTGACTATTGATCAAGTGCCAGTTGTGCAAGAGTTTGCGGATGTGTTTCCCGAGGAGTTACTGGGGTTTCCCCCGAAGAGAGAGGTTGACTTCACAATTGAGCTCGAGCCAAGGACCCTCCCTATCTCGAAGGCTCCGTATCGTATGGCGCCAGCCGAGTTGAAGGAACTGAAGGTTCAGTTGCAGGAAATGTTAGATCGAGGGTTCATCCGTCCGAGTGTGTCCCCGTGGGGAGCGCCAGTGTTTTTTGTGAAGAAAAAGGATGGTTCGATGCGCCTATGCATTGACTATCGTGAGCTTAATAAGGTGACAGTGAAGAATAAGTATCCGTTGCCCCGTATCGATGATTTGTTCGATCAGCTTCAGGGAGCTTCCGTATTCTCCAAGATAGATTTGAGATCCGAATATCATCAGTTGCGGATTAGGGACGCCGACATTCCTAAGACAACGTTCAGGTCTAGATATGGGCACTACGAGTTTGGGGTCATGTCGTTTGGATTGACTAATGCACCAGCAGCGTTCATGGACATGATGGATAGGGTGTTCAAAACATTTTTGGACAGCTTCGTCATTGTGTTCATTGACGATATTCTGATCTATTCACGGACCAGGGAGGATCATGCAGAACATTTGAGACAAGTGTTGACAGCCTTGAGGAAAAACCAGCTTTATGCGAAATTTTCCAAATGTGAGTTCTGGTTGGAACAAGTGGCCTTCTTAGGTCATGTAGTCTCGAGAGATGGTATAGCCGTGGATCCCGCAAAGATTGAGGCCGTGAGTTCGTGGGCGCAGCCGACTTGATTCTGAGATATCGCAGCTTTCTAGGCTCGACGAGTTACTACCGTCGGTTTGTTAAGGACTTTTCCGCCATAGCCTCGCCTCTCACTCGTCCGACGAGGAAGGGTGTCGAGTTTGTTTGGGACGGTAGGTGTGATGAGAGCTTTGCCCGCTCAGCGCATTTGACTTCAAACCTGACTGTTGGCAATCCGGAGGGGACAGTGGTTTCGTGGTTTACAGCCGATGCTTCCAAGTTCGGGTTGGGCTATGTGTTGATGCAAAGACAGGGAAGGTCATTGCTTATGCTTCCGTCACCAAGCCATATGAGCGTAACTATCCGACTCATGATATGGAGTTGGCGGCGATGGTGTTTGCACCAAGATTTGGAGGCATTACCTGTATGGTGAGCGGATCCGGATGTTTACCGATCACCAGAGCCTCAAGTATCTCGCTTACTCGAAAGGAGTTGAATATGAGACAGAGGAGATGGTTAGAGTTAGTGAAAGATTATGATCATGAGATTCTGTACCATCCGGGTAAAGCCAATGTTGTAGCCGATGCTTTGAGGAGGAAGACGTCGCACTCGCGGTGTTGTTGAGCTCCCACCAGTTACGGAGAGAGTTTGAGCGGCCGAGATTGCGTGTTGTTAGGTGAGGTTCTTGCCCCGAGTGGCTCGATTGATGATCCGACCATCGATTAGACAAATGGATTATTGATAGTCACCGAGTGACCCCGCACTCAAGAAATTGGGTGACAGAGTTAGTCTTGATGGAGATTTTGACTTTGTGTATTCACCGCATGAAAGGCGGCGTCTGCAGAGGCTGGTTGTGTGTTTCGGATGTCGCAGGATTGCGAATAGAGTTGCTCTCGAGGCCCACGCGATTCTCCGTTTGCTTGGCACCCTGTGGGTACCAAGATGTATCGAGATCTTAAGCGCACATTCGGTGGATGGGTATGAGAAGAGATGTTGCGAATTTGTCGATCGATGTCTCACTTGTCGCCAAGTGAAGGCACCTGCGCGAGACCAATAGGTTTATTCTGTGCCACGAGTGTGCCTCGGTGGAAATGGGAAGAGAACTCCATGGACTTTATTTCAGGGTTGCCGAGGACTCCGAGGAAGTTCTCTCAGTTTGGGTGATAGTCGATCGATTGACTAAGAGCGCACACTTCATTCCCGGTAGAGACACTTATACCGTGGAACAATGGCGCAGCTTGTTTTTGGAGCGGATCATTCGATATCACGGTGTGCCTGTGAGAATCGTGTTCGACCGCGTGATTCGAGGTTCACTTCTTTCGAGAGCTCTCCGGGAGGTTTAGGCACCGAGTGCGATTTCAAAGACAACTTTTCACCCTCGGACCGATGGACGGTCGAGAGGGTGAACCGATTCTCAAGATATGTTGAGGGCTTGTGTGTTGGATTTCCGCAGCTTGGGACCAGATTCAGATATCGATGGAGTTTGCATATAACAACGATTATCGATCGACGATTCGATGGCTCCATTCGAGGCTTTGTATGGTAAGCGCGTTGCCGATCTCCGTGTTCGGGAAGAGGTTGGTGATAGGCGTGTTTTGGGTCCCGAGTTGCCGCAGCTTGACCAATGGTGCAAAGGCGTAAGATTAGAGCTCGTATGTTGACAACTTTCGGAGCGAGCATAGAAGAGTTATGCCGATGTTCGCGTCGGGATTTGGAGTTTGAGGTTGGTCAACATGTTTTCCTGAAGGTTGCACCGATGCGAGGTGTTTTGAGGTTTGGCAAGCGTGGAAAGCTGAGTCCCCGTTTTGTTGGCCCGTTTGAGATTCTGGAGAGAATCGGCAAGGTTGCTTATCGATTAGCCTTGCCTCCGTCATTGTCGGCAGTGCACAGTGTTTTTCTTGTTTCGATGTTGAGGCAGTACGTGCCGGATCCGTCGCACATTGTTGATTTTGAGCCTTTGTAGCTGAATGAGGATTTGAGCTTCGAGGAGAAGCCTGTGGGGATTCTTGCTTTTGAGACAAAGACACTGCGTAATCGTGAAATCCGGTTGGTAAAGGTTCAGTGGAGGAGTCAGAGCTCAGAGGAAGCCACTTGGGAGCGGGAGGACGAGATGAGATTGGAGTATCCGGGGGGAATATTGTAACGGCCCGGAAATTTCATCCCGGTCTTCCCGGGAGGCCCAGGGGCATTTTGGTAATTTTGGGTCGGGCCGACAGGGCCGGTTTTGAAATTGTAAATTGCCGGAAAAATTATTAGTCGATTTGAATGGGATCGAGAATTTTGGTGAAGGCATTTTGGGCTTGGAAGAATGTGGAAATAAATAGGGAATTAAATAGCGCGTCGAGTGAGATTCGAGCCAAGGACGTGTCGCGAGCTAGGCAGGGGGCGCTGCCAAACGAGCCACCGAGCGTGTTTGTTATTTTAATCGCGCGATCTAATACATATGCGTGTTTTCGAAGGCGGTTGGTATAAAAGCAGAGTCGGCCGAAGCTCCTTACCCATTTCCTCTTCTTCTTCTTCGCGGATTCCCTTCGACCGACCAGCGATTTCCTTGCGATTTCTTCCTTCTCCAAATCTGTTCGACCAAGCTTCGTCTCCAATTCAAGTCGTTTTTCCATCCCCGAGCAAAGCAGTGCTTCTTCTTCCTCCTTTCCTTCAAAAATCCGATTTTCTTTCTCCCCGTTTCGATTTCGTTTTCTGGCCGAGTCGAGGCGATTTGAGGTATGGGTTTTGTGCAGCTAGTGTAGGGGAGTTCGCCATCCAAGAATCGCTCGTCGAATCCCCGTGGATCGCTCGATTTCGGTTTCTTCTTCGCCTGCTTCGCGCGCGTAAACAGAGCCACGCGCCACCGAGCCGCGCCACAGATCGCCTCGCGCGCGCGCCTCGCCCAGCTCAGTGTCACGCCGCTCGCCGCGCGCGCCGTGCCCAACGCCTGTTTCGCCTCATAAGGCAGCTCGCGCCTCAGCGCTTCGTCACGCCCCAGCGCCGCACGCGCCCATTTCTCATGCGCCCAGCTCGCCCACCCGGGCCGTTCTTTGCCGCCCGTCGTCGCAATCGGCTCGTTCGTGCGTTAAATGCGTGTGCTCGTGAGTTGCTCCCAGATGAGCCTCGTTTATTTTATTATATTTAGGCCTATTGTGTGATTTTTGTTGTGATTGATAGGTTCTCGGTAGCTAGTTCGGGATCGTTCGCGCTTAGGATTTCGTGTCAAATTGTCCTCGACCAAGGTAAGGATTTCTTCTGGGTTGTTGTGTGGACCTGCGATATATTATGCGATTGCTTTGATTGATTGCTTGTTTGTGTTTATTGACATGTGTAGCTAGGTATTCTATTCTCGAATTCCCGATTAGCATGATTTTCCCGATTTAATTCTCATGTTAATCCATGCTAGGTTGTTCCCTTCTAGCATGCTCGTATCTGCTCCTTGCTTCGTAGTATCATGCTAGGCTCGTTGTATTCTTATTGAGCACGTATTGGATTTTATGGAATTGTTTGTTTGCTTGCTAGGGCGGTGTTAGAATTGCGGTAGATAGCATCATCCGGCCCGATGCATAAAGTACCTTGCATCCATGGCGGGGACGTCGAGCAAGTCATTCCGCCCCACGGACCCGTGAGGGATTAGCTAACCCAAGCGGTAGGCCCCGCAATCTTGGGTGAGGGTGGCGCTTGTTAATGCCCCAACGGTCGGGATAATGACTTGGCATTGCCTCGCCCCCGACAACCGCATGTCCTCGGCATGTTTGGCGGTAGCCCCGATTGCCACCGTTAAGGCAAGGACGGCTTCTGGTGTAAGCCTACCACGACCGTTCCTTGGCCCCAGTGTGCGTGGTTCAGTGACATAGTTTACGTGTCCAAGTCTCACACCCCTATGTCGCTGACACCGATCCAAAGATTTAGTTAGGCGTGGTGGATCGGGACATGGGCCGCTTGCCTCTGGACCCGCACCCCTAGTGCAAAGTAGCACGCGGTGCATGCTTACGCTCATTACAACGCCCACCGAGAGAGCTCCTCGGGATTGTGAGCCAGTGTACCTTTCGTCGACGACAGAGAGATGCCGAGGCCGGGACTTGTTTCTCGTATAGGCGACTTATATATTGGACCGTGTGGTGATATTATTCCGGACTAAGACCCTAAGTCGGCATCCGAGGCCCAAGTGTGGGCTAAGATATGTGCTCTATTCGTGTTTATACTCATAGCTTGCATACGCTCATCGAGATGACCATGTATATCGTATTGTACCCGGTTGGGGATTCTTACCGAGTAATTCGTTACTCACCCTTATTCTGCGTGGTTTTCCACGGTGTAATCGTGGTGCGCGACAGGATGCTCAAGGGAGGAGCCGTGATCATGGGGCCCAGTCTTCCAACTCGATTTTTGTATTATGACTCTTTATGTTTTGTTTTCCCCTGAATGCATGTAGTCAGGCACACGAGCCCTAGGATGTTTGTAAATATTTGTGGATTCCAAAGATTTTGTATCCGAATGTGTTTTGAATGAGTTTTAGTAAATCTCCGATCGAGTAAACTTTGGAAATGTATTTATCTTGGAATGTGTGCTTGGAAACAGGGGGCGAGTTCCAGGAAATTGTCTAGTTTTTAAAGGGGTTATTTTGGATGTTTTTGTTTTAATTGGAATCCGAAATCATGTCTGTTTAAATGTCCTTTACTTTGAATGCATGCATTGGGATAAATGCCCATTTAGTGCCCCATTCGGGTCGGTCCCTTACAGGTAACTATGAATATGAATGTATAAAAGGTATACGATTTTTTTAAATAAAATAAAAATTGTTATCAAGATGTTATAATGACTAGTTTAACCAAATGGTTTTATTTTTATTTTTTTAATAAATAGAATTTTGGTATTTTAAATTTTTTCTATTATTATTTAAGTCTAACAAATCTTTAAAAAATAAGTCATTAACGATGTACAAATATTTTAGATTAGTCAAACTTTATTTTGGTGGTGTGAATTTTTTTTCTCATAATGTTTTTTAATTAAACAATATTTAAGTATGAAAGATTAGAAACTTTTAATCTCATGGTTATTATGTCGTGCATAATATCATTGAAACTATATTTTTTTTTAATAAAAACATTAATATGATTAAGGATGTTTAATATTAAATTTATATTACTTACATTTTATTTATGAAAGTGATTATATTTACATACTTATTATATTAATAGCTAAATATTTGAGAATAATTATTTAAAAAAGAAAAAGAAAAATAACAATTTTATTGTTAAAAAAATATAAGAACAGATTTAAAATTAAAAAAATATATATATCTTAACATCTCATCTCCTCTCTCCAAGGTTTTTCTGTCATCTCATCTCATCTCTCTGCACCCTAAACAAGGTTTTTCTATCATCTCATCTCACTCCAAATAAAGTTTTCTGCTATCAACATCTTATCTCATCTCACCTGCAGCCAAACACCCCCTAAGTGATAAGTTCATCTCAGACCTCCACCCAACCAGCTTCGAGGGCTCTTTCCAATGATGCATAACCCATCCAATCCCACAATTCCACTCAGCGACTATTAAAGACACATCTATACTTAGCTTCTAGCAACCTAGGGGAGGAACAGTTCGCTTATCCTTCACACCTATCCCTTTATAGGGTTTCTCGTTTTTGTGACTTGAATTCTTTGAACAATGTGAGTTAGTTGCTCAGGCAATCACACCATTGAGATTCTAGAACTTTGGAATTTTGTCAATTCCATAAACTCCAAATAATAATAATGGCTAATGCTTCTAATCTTTTGCAATTTTACGAGAGACACTCCCAAAAATTTATTACGTTCTCCACCTTCTTGAAAAAATAATCAAAGTCAATTAATCACGAGAAGATATTCTACCAAGCCCTAATAAAAAATTTGCAATTTTTAAGAATTTGAATATTGCTCTCATTCCCCTACCACATAACGGATAATTCACAATGTTATAAATTCGTCAACTTCAGATATGAAATTGGACAATGAATCAATATGCATCACACGTTTTTGTAAGTGAAACGATCAGTAGTTATTGGACCCAAAGCTATAAGAAAGAGTAATTGCGCTCGATATTTGAATAACTATCCAAATCTCAAACTAATTGCAAAACTATTTTTCCATTTTTAAATATAAAAAAATATTTTATATTAATGACAATCTTATCCCAACGATTTTATTTTTAAAAATATTAGTACGTTTTTATTTTTAAAATTCCTTCATATTCAACCAATAATTGTCATTTTCTACAGTTTCTATTTACACATTTACTTCCATATGAGAAAAATTAAGAAGTCACCTTCCATGACCATATTTCTTTCGTGATTTTCAATTTGTGAAAAATTACATTTCCATTTTCATTTTCAATTTCAATTCATCCAAACTCCAACCTTCAATAAATGTATTTCTCTGCATAATTTTAAAACAACTACATAATTTTACAAACGTATTGGTTAAGTATAACATATAATACCGATCGTACAAATCAACGGTATTATAAAATACTAGTATATAAAGTTAATATTATATAATACTAGTGTATAAACTTAATAAAACTAAGAAATGCCTACATTCATCGAGTACAGTATTACAAACGTACTATATAAGTATAATTATTATATAAATAAAATAATAATATATATTCCATAGTATCAATATAGTCATTATACGGTTGAATTTCACAACATTCAACATACTAGTGAAATACGGATGAAATACTAGACATGCATCAATAAAAACAATTTTAAAAAATAAATATAGATTAAAACTTGTAGGGATAAAAAGAGCAAGAACAAACTATTAAATGGAATAAACTTCAATTTGGTATGTCAGTCATTACATTTTTGAGTTTAGGAGATTTAATGTGATTTTCTCCCTCCAATTTATTTAATTAGATGCTTTAATGAAAATTTTCTCTCTCCAAATTAATTTAATAAAATGTGTTTAATGAATCCATCAGAGGTATGAAGGTAATCAACTATTTAATATTTTGTTTTAATATTTTAAATGGTTGAATTAATGCCATTTATATGAAACTTGACTAAATACTTAATATTTTTGTTAATTGGCTAAAATTTAATACCTATTTTTTTTTATTGGAAAAATTTAATACCTATTTAGTTCCTATATTTAAAGAAATCTAGTTTCTCTTAATTAGAAAAGAAAAAGTTCAAATTTAATACTATCGTATATTTATAGAAATTAGAATGTAGTTTATATATTTTTAAATTTTTAAATTTAGTTTATATGATTTGATAAAAAATATAAATTATTCAAATTGATTTTTAATTATTATGAAGTTAAATACAAAAAGGAAAGAAGAAGTAATATATATAGAGAGAGCTAGTTCGGTGGGTGAAGAATGGAAGGGAAGGAGAGGGAGATATCTCTTTCTTTACGTTGGGTCCATCATTTTAAATCAATGAGTTTGCTCATGGACTTTACGCGTTGGAATAACTTTATTGTTATTAAAATACAATTTTGGTCCTTTGACTTTAGGGTTTGTTTCATTTTGGTCCCTCGACTTTCAAATGTCCAATTTTAGTCCTTCAACTTTGTTGTTTGTTCAATTTTGGTCCCTCAACTTTCAAATGTCCAATTTTGGTCTCTCAACTTTGCTATTTGTCTAATTTTGGTCCCTCAATTTTCAAATGTTTTCAAATTTGGTCCTTAAACTATAAAAAAAAAGTTAAAAAATTGTCTTTTAGTCAAATGAATTTTTTATCACTCCTAAATTATTTTCTCTCTCTTTCATCTCTCATAATTTCTCTCTCTAGAAATTTTACCTCTCTTCAATCCACCTCACTTCCCTCTTTTCTTTTCTTTTTTTTCTCTCTATTTTTCTTTCTTTTTCTTTTGGTTCCATGATAGACTATGAATTTTGGAAAACAAAAAGTGATAAATCAAAGTAGGAAAATTATTATTTAGAAAAATGATCTCATTTTAAATAATTTGATGAGATGGATTGAAGAGAGAGTAAGAAAAAAAAGAGAAGAAAAGAGGATTAGAGAGGTGGATTTAAGAGAAATAAAACTTTTAGAAGGAAAAATGATAAAAGATGGAAGAGAGAGAAAATAATTTAAGAGTGAGAAAAAATTTATTTGATGAAAGGACCATTTTTGAACTTTTTTGATAGTCTAAGGACTAAAGGACATTTGAAAGTTCAGGGACCAAAATTGGACAAACAACAGAGTTAAGGGACCAAAATGAGACAAACAACAAAGTCAAGAGACTAAAATTGAACATTTGAAAGTCTAGGGACCAAAATGGAACAAACCTCAAAGTTGAGGGACCAAAATGGTATTTTAACCTTATTTTATCTAGTCATGTTTTAAAGTGTTTGCAAAATCTATTTTTTATTTTAAATTTAAATAATAATATTTTTCAATAATACCTATATAACTTTCTTTCTCACTTTTTCTTCTTGTTTATTTGCTTGAAAGCGAAATCTAATTGCACCATTTACATTTTTATTTCAGATGGTTTCAATGAACAGCTGTAGTGACCACGTGACAAACTGATTTTATGAAATCAACATTATCTTTGCTCGTACATTTTTTCCATAATCCATAAACCTTATTTATTTGAAACACATATTTATTTATTAATACATTACTATTTATTTATGAAATCAATATTACCTTTTCTCACACATTTTTTCATTAAGTCAAGAATAATGTCAACATTTTAAACGTCAATGTATTTGAATAATTGTACTAAAAACATTATTCGAATAATTAATTCGTAACTTCATTTTCATAAATAGTTTTTAGTTTTAAAAAGGAAAATTGAATTGGATAAGTTCTTCTCACAAAATAATTATGAACGTGCAAATTTTAAAATATTTGCATCCATAATAATTAATATGTTTTAATACTATATTACAAATATTTATAATTGTTTGCATTATTCGTTAATACGTTTTAATACGGTATTATAAATACTTATTAATACCTGCATTAATCATTAATACAGTTTAATGTTGTATTATAAATACTCATTAATACAGTTTAATATAGTATTATAAATACTAATTAATATTCGTATTAATAATTAATACGTCTTAATAGTTTATTTTTTTAAAACATAATACGTTTTAATAGTGTATTATAAATACTCATTAATACCAATATTATAAGAAAATATATGACTATGTCATTATTTTTTTTTAAAGTGATGGTATTTATAATTATTTATTATTTTTAAAGAAATTTATAATTATTTTCTAAATTTGTTCAATATTGTAAGTTTTCATTCTTTTATAGACAAATGTTATTATGAAACTCTGAAATCATGATCATTTATGTAATACTCTTTATTGAAAAAATTAATGTTATAAATAAATATAAAGTAAAAAATGAAAAAAAAAACACAAACAAACAAATTCTGAGTCTAACGTCAAAAATAAGAAAAACAAACAAACAAACAAACTGATTCTATAAACTCCATGATTTGGGGAGATTTTTAGGAGGTAATTTTAAATCGTGAAATTGTAATGGAAGTTGGAAAAATCATGATATAAGATTATTTTATAATAGAGAGGGTATTTGTGTCTTTTGCTTGGAAAAATAAATTTCTTTCTAAATATGACCGTCTAATTTTGCTAAATTTTCTATTGAGAAATGATATGAAATGACTTAATTTAATAAAAAATAGAGGTCATGGCTTTTTTGTATTGGACTTTAAAAACATGACTAAAAAAATCAGGGAGGAGAGATAATGTTTTCATTCCAAAGTACCATTGAACTTATTTTCCATTTAGTTGTTTTAGGAGAAAAAAAAACTAAAATTTCACTGAATCTAAGCATAACCAATTTCACCTTAAATATAAGCATAACTAATTTGATAATTTTTCAAATTTAAAATACTAATAATAGTCAACAAATCTCTAAGATTTAGGAAGTGGACTAAAAAAATAAAAAAATGAAAACCAAGAATCACAGTGGATGTACAAACATAGCACATGTTTATAAGTTGTAGGAACTACATATGTGGTACATAATTTCGGAAAACATAAGCAGTGTCAAGGGTGATAGGAGGCACATGGACATATTCAGGGGAATCGAACAATGTATTATAATGAACCAATTCATACTTATATACACATTCCAAGTAAGATTAATAGCTATAACACAACAAGAACGAATAAACACATATCATAAATGAGGTTTCAATCTTACATACACATTCATAGGCGATCCAATAGGCCAAAACCAATGATGTAAACCCCCAAACAAAATGCACTAGGTAAAGTTACATAAATTAAGTAGTCAGAAAGGATGACTAAGCAAAAGTTTATGTGCTTCGAGCATTACGTGACTCATTCGTCGCATGTGCTTAAATTACTATGTAGAATGGATGTACAAACATAACGCACACTAATAAGTTGTAGGGTCAACATATGTGGTGCATAATTTCATATCAGTCGCATGCGTTTAATTTTGAGCCACTTGAACTCAATGTTGATCTTACCTTTTGAAGAAAAACTTGTGCCAAAAGTGTCTAAAATATGCATAAACTAAAAAAAAAAACAACGTTATTCACAAAATATATAAATAGGCAATAATAATCAACATATGCACCATTATTATAACATGATATGCATGGAATATGTGTCAACAATGTCTAACTTATGAAAAAAAAAACTAAGAAACAACGTTACTCACATAATATATACAAGTGACAAAACTGACGTAACTAACATATGCGTCAATACTTTGTACAGAATAGGTGCCAACAGTAACTCACATAGAATATGTACATAATACGTGTAACTAATGTCTAACATATGCGAAATAAAAATAAATAAAATAAAGGAAAATATAATCCCTACAAAGTAGTGATTCTATTAGGTATAAAATACGTGTCAACCATTTCTAACATATGCAAAAAAAAAAAAAAAAACCCCCCAAAGTAGGAATTCAATTTTAGACGTTAATATCTTTAAAAATCAGAGTCATTTAAGAGATTTGAAAGCTTACATTGTAAAAATTGTCAGCGCAGCAAAAGGGATTTAAAAGTTATACCAGAAACGTTTATATCTTTTGAAACATGGCTCCAATGTCGTTCCCTTTCGAAGTCTCGAGAATCGGAGCCCAACAAAATACATGCATTTCTCATGCGATCGAATTTTGCAACGTGGGGCTATCATCAATCGCAAATACATAGGTGGCGGGTTTTTGTGAGGGTTGTTCAAGTAGAAGAAAGAATCAAAATAAACTTTTCATCTTCTTAAAAAATGGATATTTAAGGCGCTCATAAAACTCAAGCTCAGGTACTCTTCCCAACCATTTTTTAATTTATATTTAACCAAACTTACAATAATCACACTGATCAACAAAAGTATGTACGATTTATGGGAAGGGATGTATAACTATATTTGTGAACGTTAAGAACAAAATTTCTAAATTACATGTAAATTTTTTAAATTTTCAAAATCTCTGATTTCATGGTATTTTATAATTATTTATTTAAGGGGCTTTTGCATGTATATTACAAAATGGATAAAATATTACATGAATAGCACAATAATGAAAATATTTGCACATATAGCAAAAATTGTAAATTGATAGACTTCATATTGATAGATTCGATCGATAAAGGGTGATAGAATCAATTACTAATAAATAAAGTAAATTGATAGACTCCCATCAGATTCTATCAAGAGTCTATCAATAAGAACCGATAGAATTAATCACTGATAAAATTGATAGACTTCCATCACTAGAGAATGATAGATTCTATCAAAGTCTTCTATAAAAAAGGTAAATATATTTTTTTTAAATGGCAGAATTTGCTATAAAAGAATTATTTTTAAAAATGTGCTATAATTATAAACTGTGATAAAAAAGTTGCTATACAGCGCAAATTCTCTTTATTTAATCGTATTTGACTAACATTTTAGAATTAGTTAAGTTGTTTTAGATTTTTCTAGATTAAAAAAGGTAGTTACAAATGATTTATTTAAGATAGATTAAAAAGAAACGGTATGAAATACAAGAGGGGTACAATTGTAAACTACTTTCATATTAAAAATTAATTAAAATTCAAAAATAAAAAAGACATAAATTTACAGTCTAAAGATCTTTAGCCATGTCCCTAATTATAATTTCTAAATTCTAGTCATTTCCCTAGTTGTTCCTTTTCTATTTGTGTATACTTTTGTAATTTTTTTCCTTGTTTAGCTTAAACATGCATGAAGCCCTTTTCTTAAGTAGATTTTCTTTGCATTTTTTTTTCTTTTATTGTTTTTCTCCCAAACCTCTCCTTTAACGTTAAGTTTATTTTAGTTTTAAAATTTTTAATTATTGTTTTTCATCCGTTTCTTCTTTCTCTCTCTCACTCATTTTTCGACTGTCTCGTCGTCACAAGAGTCGCGCCGCCGTCTGTTCAAGCTGTTGCGTCGTTTCTGGGTCGTCGTGTGTATTTGAGGAGCCGTCAGTCTTGGGTTCGTGGGTCTGAGGAGTGTCGTGGATTCACTGTAGCTGGGGGTTTGCGAGTAAGGTCGTCGCCATCGCTTGAGGTTTTTACGCTATCGTCATAGTTCGCAAGTGGAGGGGGAGCGGGGGGTTGCGCGTCGTCGTCACGGCAGATCAAAGAGTTTGTTGGGGGTCGCGATACACCATTGTGTAGGTGTTTCTAGGGTTTGAGTGTTGTTGCCACCGCTATGGAACAGCGCGCGTCACCGCTACTACTTGTGGGTAAGTTGACAGTTTCGTGGGTGTTTTTCGCGGGTGGCTCATTGCAGCTGGGTTCGACTGCATGTAGAGGTCGCTGTCGGTCAGTTCGCCGTCGCAAGTCAGCACCACTGCCGGAGTGAAGGTGGGTCTCTCTCTCTCTTAGGGTTTAGGTTGGTTGAGTTTTAAATGAAAAAGAAGGGTGATGTTTATTTCCATTGTTTAAGGTTGTTTGGGCTTGGATTAAAGTTATTTTAATGAGGTTTAATGGCTGTTTGGTTGAGTTTAAAGCTATTTAAGCATTGGATAAGGAGTGTTTGTAGGTGTACGGATAATTAAATGTGAATTAAGGTTTGTTTGGCTGCTGGTTTTATGTTATTTAAGTGGTGGATTAATAGTGTTTGTTTGCAAGGTTAAAACTGTTTAAGTTATGAATAAGCCTTGTTTGGTGGCAAGTTTAAAGTTATTTTACTAATGGTTAAGCTTGTTTGGTTAAAGTTTAAAGTTAGTTAAATTGTGGCTTTATTAGGCATTCTAAATGAGTTTTAGCTTGTTTGGCTATAGGTGTAAACTCATTTAAGTTATGGTTTAAACTTGTTTGGTTTAGGTGTTAAATGGTGGGTTTTGACCTTTTGACTTCTTTGTTGACCAATATTTGACTCGAGCTATTTTTAATTATGCGAGCCGAGTTTGTGAGGCGCTTCTGGGGCAGACTTTCGAGGTTTTACATTGTTTGAAAAATTTGATATTATGGATCTGATGTTAATGGTCTTACGTGCTAGTTTTGACTAGTTCGTTTATTTACGTGCTCGAAGTTGTGTTTGGATATTTGGAGCTTTTAGTGGATTCTTAGAGAGCTGTTAGTGGATTAACCAATGTAAGAGACCCTTTATCCCCTTCTCGAGGACCTGTGGTTAATACATGTGCCGGTTTACTTGCATGAGTCGATTTATCTGGTTGTAGCATGACCATGTGCATTGTATGTTGCATTTGATTGCATCGAGAGCATATACTTTCATGCCTTGTCTCTTGCATGACTAGTGATGCATGATTTATTTATGGCTCCCTGATGTGGTCGAGTTGCATGTGGTTGCATGATTTTCTTGATATGGATTATCATAATATGGACTTGCATGATGTTTGATGCATGGCTTGATGCTTCGTTTGGACCCAAACGAGTCATGGAGACTGGTTAGAGGAGACTAGTAGGTGGGTGTGGACGATGATATTCGGGCTCACACCCCAGCTTGAGGTGATATTCTCTCTCTCCTCAGGACTTCCGTGGATGGTCGGCCGGCCAGGCTCACGACCCTGGATGGCTTCTACTAGTAGCCTAGGCACTCTCCATGTATGTGGTATGAGCTTGATATGATTCCTTGGTGATTGGTGTGACACCACCTCTCATCGTGAGTACGAGGCCTGAGGCTGATGGGATGCTCGACTCATTGGATCCCTTTGGAGTAGGTTTCCAGATTGCTCTCGAGTCAGTGAACCAAACACAATATTTTATTTTGGAGCGTGAATCTAGCGAATCAAACACCGTAATACAGAATTACAAGGAATTCTATTTCGATGCTGCATTTAAGAGAATATCGACTCCTGGGAATGTGAATTCCAACTAGCGAATTAAACATGACCTTTATGTTGATGACCTTATTTTTATGGGTAACAATGATGTGATGATAAAAAATTTTAAGAGCATAATGACGCAAGAATTTTAAATGACAGATTTGGGCCTACTGGAGTTTTTTCTCGGTTTGGAGATTAAACAAGAAGAGACGGGTATTTTTGTATTGCAAGAGTAATATTCAAAAGAGATTTTGAAGAAGTTCAAGATGGCAAATTGCAACCCGATTTCAATACAAATGAAACTAGGTACGAAAATCTTGAAGTTCGATAGAGGATAACCATGTGGATGCGAGTAAAAAATGATTTTTGGTGGGAAGCCTTCTCTATATCACATGCACAAGACCAGATCTCGCATTAAGAGTTGGCATAGTTAGTCGATTTATGGAGGAGCCGATTTATTCGCATTGGAAGGCATTGAAGTGAATTCTACAATACATCCAAGGAACGATGTCACTTGGGATGTTTTATTCGAAAGCGGAAGAGTACAAGTTGATTGGTTACTCTGACAATGATTGGTGCAAAGACATAGATGATCGTAAAAGTACTTCGTAATAAACATTCTTTATGGGCAACATAGCATTTACTTAGCTGTCAAAGAAATAACTGATCATGACACTTTCAACATGCGAGCTGAATATGTTGCAACTTCTTGGTGCGTATGTCATGCGATATGTCTCAGGAATTTGTTAAGTAAGATAGAGTAAAAGAAAATTGGTGCAACCGTGATTCAAGTTGACAATAGATCAGCAATTGAGTTAGCAAAGAATCTAATGAATCATGAAAGAAGCAAACACATTGATGTTCGTTTTCATTTTATCCAAGATCATGTGAAGGAAGGAAGTGTGGAACTGAAGCATGTAGCGAGTCAAGATCAAGTTGCAGATATTTTCACAAAACTGTTATTGAAGGTTTTGTTCGACAAATTCAAGAAGATGATTGGCATAGCTGATGATAGAAGCATTAAAGTTTATGGAGGAGTTTTGTTAAATAAACTTTAATGTTATTTTTTAATGTGATAAAAATGTTGTAATAGGTTGTCAATTAAGGAATTAATGGGTTGCCAATTAATGAGTTAATTAAGGAATTAGTGAATCCTTAATTGAGCAATTAATGGAAAACGTTTTTGGTAAGAACTTGGAGACCAAGTTGTAATAGGGCCATAAATAGGTGGCTTATTTCATTGTGAAAGAGTGTAAGTGATCAAGAGAGAAAGCAAGAGAAACAAGTAGAGAAGTAAAGAGAAGGTGTTTAGAGAATTTGTGTGTCTTGTCTCTCCAATCATGAAGCCAAAAGCTTGCACGATTGTTATTTGTGTTTTATTTTTTTAGTTTATTCGCTTGAGTTTTATTCGCCTTTCAAGTTTTTTTAAAGCTTGGAGCCATTGGACCGAATTAATTAGTTCATCTTTAACCAACTCTTGTTTAAATTGGTTGAACCGGAGCCCTCAATCCATTCTTATTCATGAATTTTTGGGTTTCTAAATACAAGACCATTATCTCCACTAGAAGTTGTGCTTGGTTACCTAATCACAAAAAGTAGTTTGTGTTTTAATTCTTAATCGAGGTAAGGAAAACTAACCCTCTTTCAGCGGCAAGCACGTGGTTAATTTATGCTTGATATATTTATTAGAAATTTCATATATATAGCTGCTAGCTTGTCACAAATATTTTTAAATTTCTTTAGGTAATCATCAAGAGGATGGTTTCCTCTTCTTAGATTAATTAATGCTTCATTGAGATGGAGCTCATTTTCCTTCGTTACTGTAAAAAGGAGTTATTCCAAGCATTTCTACACACTTGTTAAACAGTCCATCATTGTTAACCCATGATTGGTCCTTATTGTCAAGTTAATTCACCTTCATCACCATCTTTAAGATTCTTCTTAAATTCCAAAATATTTTCATATTTTAGATGTTTTTGTAATCTCAAATTCTTTATAATGGGAAGGATTTGAGACTTCCACAACAGGTAGTTTGTTGAGGTGAGTTTGATGGAGATTGGCTTGAGATTGGTGAAAAGTTTGGAATGAGATGGTATTTTCTGTCTTGGCCATAGAATTCTTTTCAGTCTTCTCCCTTTGTGTTCAACGCTGATATCATAAAAGAACCCAAGCAAAAATGTTTTTAGTATTTATTATCCAGCTATTACAACTCTGGATGAAGACAAAGTAAATAGAGAAAATGTTATGAAAATGGCAATAAAGAACCGTTCAAAGAATAAAGAAATATGAGAGAAGAAGAACAAATACACAAAAATTTATGTGGTTCACTAGCGTAGTGTTAACTAGTCCACAAGTAGAGAGGGGAAAATATTTTATTAAGGAGATGCCAACAAATACAGATTACAAAATGAATGTCATATTTCGGCTAGGGTTTAATTCGAGTTTATATATGCACTCTCATTAAACCCTATTACAAATGTGTAAGCATTAAACAAAATGCGGATGCGCTAGCACGTGCAGAACGCACAATATAATGTGGAAGTGCTAGCAATGTAGAGTGCGAAAGTTGGTTGCGCTAAGCCGAATGCGGAATGCATTGCTGCTATGCGGGAAGCAATGGTATGCAATGCGAAAAGCGTTTGCCCAACGGGGGCGTTGCCCTTGCACCTACACTCGCTGACTGGACAGCGAGACCCCTGACTGCTTTTTTGAAAGAAGATACGATATAATATTATAGCAAAGCAAGCGAGAAGCAAGCAAATGTAGAATTAGAGTTCATGAGTACAAAAAGCTCTCCAAATTTATAGCAATACTAGCTGAATCATAAATATGGGAAGAGATCAAATAACAAGTTCAACTATCATCGAGTGGTCTAGTAGTCAAAAAGATTTTAAGGAGCTAAAAGGTGATGAAGTGGATCTACACAAAAAAAATAATGGAGCAAATAAAGAGCTGCAGCAAAATAATGAAAATAAGGACAATTGCAATAAAAAAAAAATACCAATAGCAGAGTATATTGTAACAACACAATTTTCAAACAATAAATGCAAAGATTTCAAAGGACAACAAACTCACTATTTGAAGAATGATGACCTGCTAGTACAGGCTTGCTGCAAGACGTTAAACGGCTCTTTCAGACCCTGGTTTTCTTCCATTTTTCTTAGGTTCAACAGCTACATTTTTCGTGCTTAAAAGAATGCTCTTACCATAGTTCTTTTTTAGCTTTTTCTTACTTTCTCTTTGTGTTGTATCTCAACTTCAATACAACCTCTAAGAATTATCTTTGAATTCTGCCTTACCATCTTCTTGGGTTGAAGATATGCCTTGAACACATTAATGTCCTGCGATTAGCAGTCATTCTTTCCAAAATTGATATTCGTCTTACCAACCAGCGACATATCCTTCAGAGTAACATATTGGGTTCAATTCTTTGGTTTATTTGGTGGGAACGGAACGCGCGTCTCTTTGATAGCTCTCACATGGATATGTCATCCACAACTCTTTGGGAGAACATTCTTATACAGATGACATCTTGGTGCACTAAAGACTCATCTTTTTGTAATTATGATTCAGCTAGTATTCACTACTAGAATTTGGACATTCTATGACAGTTAATTCTGCCTAAAATTTTGGAAAAAATTGAAAACTGTCATAAAATCTAAAAACACGTATTTTTTGAATGAAAATAAGATAATTTTTAAATTATAAACAAACTATGACAATTATTGAGATTTTAGTATTTGTCATAGAAAATTTACATTAAACTATGACAATTTAAATAATTGTCATAGAATTTTTTTATGATATTTTAATCTTTTAAAAGATTATGACAATTTTATAACTGTCATAGAAGATAAAAAATAAATGGGTTATTTTATTTTAACATAATAGATGGGTTATGTAAGACTTAAAAAATGTGTAAATAAATATTTGGGTCTATTTTAATATATGTACACGTGTGTTTTATTTAGTGAGTTTAATGAAGGAAAAAAAAAGAGAAAAAACAAGACAATAAAGAAAGGGAAAAGGGGAGCGACAACGAGGGCAACATTTCGTATACGTCGCAACATAAGGAAAAATCGATGGAGAAAGGGGCGAGAGAAAATGTCTTCGAGCACGACTGATTTTTCAAGCATCAACAAAGCATCGATTTTATTATCGACTACCATTAACGAAGGGTGGTTCTTTGTCTCTGCTATCGTTGGAGAAACTAGAAACTATTTGGAGGTTCGTGCTTGTATTTTAGGTACTTTTCTAAGGTAGACAAATGGGGGAACCTTGATTCAATTCCTAACTCTCTTTCTTTAATAGTGTTGAAGTTGCGGATTTATTACCGTTTGAGATGTAGCAAGGAGAAGAGATGAGGTTGAAAGAGTGTTCGATTTCATAGGGGAAGAGGTAAGTCATTTTGCTTTAGTTTGCAGGGGTTCAAGTTCAGGCTGATTCCAAATTTCTATAGGAATGAGTTATATGTATTTCCTATTAAATTTTTTGTGAGAAACCTATTTTAAAATATTTCATTATGTGTGTAGGCGATACAAGAATATTCGGATCCGAAAAACACCTCGAAGAGTCATCCCTATAACTGGTGAGAAATTCTTTAATGGAGATCTCATGTGGGTAGTATTGTGAATGTGTTATAGGTTCAAAATAAATGAATGATCGTCAAGTTTATGTTGGAATAAGAGGTTGTGTGTGGAATTAGTTGAAAGTTTATTTGACTTATGTAGCTTGCGACATATATTTGAAGAGCATCCTTATGCGGCCTTAAATGTTGATTTAGATGAGAAATGTGTGTTGAATAGTTGAAAATATGGCAAATAATCAATTGTATGATTTTTTTTTCTTAGTTTTTGGCAAGATGGGTAAGGCATACTGTGAAGGTCAATTGTAAGTTACTGTACAATATCAAGTTATGGACAATTATTCTAATTTTGAGGTGTTATACCTATGCTAGAATTTAACTACTATTTGATAGTTAATATGCTATGTTGCTGTGATGAATAGTTGAGCAACTCCAAGATGATTATTAACTTGATGGTAGGTGGAAAGTGTGTACTTATTAGGCAAAAGTGGGATAATTAATGCTCTAAATATCTATGATGTGGTTGTTTAGCAATATTAACCCTTAAGTTAAAATTGTTACTTATAAATCTGGCTTTAAATTCAGAGGTGGATATAAGAACTGCTTAGGAATGTAAATGTTAAGTTGATATATATTTTGGGTTAATAAGAAAATGTTTAGTTGTGGTCATGCTTTGATTGGATGGGAAGACTTGTTATAAATACCATATTTGTTTAATTTTGGTTTCTTTAGATCATACCCCTTTTTTTGAGCTTTTGTGGGGTGGGGTGGGGAGGTTTTAATTCAAGTTCAACTAAATTTTAAAGTCAAATTAGTTGTATGATAATTCAAAGAGAAGCTGTAGAAAGAGATTATCAGTCATAACAAGAGAAGAAGAAATAAGCCTCACAAATCTGTTGAAGCGAGGAACTTTTTCCAAGGTACCCAATTTCCTTATTTTTCACTTCAATCCTTATCAATCAAAGAATAAGAATTTGTGTTAAGAATCATAGTTTTACTTTTGAACATTCTATAATTATTCATTGCATCAAGAAAGTTAAGTTGTTGATGAAAATACAAAGCCAAGCTAGAAATCTACCTGTGAAGGACAAGGTATGATTTTTGGTTCATAGCATTGGACATATAATTTTGTCTAACATTTATTGTTTTTTATAAATATTCTTTTTTTTTAATCTAATTCTCTTATATTTGTACAGATTTACAACTTTTATCAACTAATTGTTTAATACAATGTTTGTTTTTCTTCTTAATTAGTTCTCAAGTATGTAAATAACTTTTTTTTTTTTTTTGTAATCTTCTTATACATTAGTGTGTATTTTATAATCTTCATGTAATATTTAAAGTTCTCCCACGCTTGTTAACTGAAGTTGCTTAAACATCAGGTTGATGATATTGAATTCATGAAACAATCGGGCATAAACCAACAAAGAACTTAATTTTCTTACAATTATTTGAATTAATTTTTGTTTTTCTTTATTTATACGAAACTTGTAATTAAAAGTTGGGGAAGACCCGAAAGAGTTTTTGCAGCTATATGAACAATATTTTGATGTATGAGTTAAGCTCAACAAATGTCTTAAGATTCAAATATTTTTTTCTCCCATAGGTAAAGCTCTAATTTGACTGTTGTTTTTATCTAATGACAAAACCTTTTTTTAAAATTCAAAAACATGATAGAACTTTAATATGTTTATGTGTTCTATGTGAAGATTTTTGTTCATTTCTATGTATTTTGCATTCTTGTCATTTCAGGTTTTTGATTTTCTGGTTGCTTGCGACTAATGTTTGTGAATATTTTTGTTAGAAATTGGGGCAGATAAGCATTGCAATGGTAAGAAATCTAAGTGCCTGAAGCTATAAGTAACAATCCTTCATCACTACTTCTCAAAGAAGAAAGGTACAATCCCCAAAAAAGACCATATTGTAGTGGGCTCGACCCTCTTCTTGCCTCAATGGTCCACTTTGCCCAATTGCTTTTCTCTTTGTTTTATTTCAATTTGGATTCAAGATCTCTCTTTCTTTGTTCTTCTATTTGATCTATGCCAACATTCATGGCAATGGCTTCCACCCAATCATTGATCATTCATATTCCCTCGGCTAATGAATTCAAAGCCTCATATGACATCCAACACTTGCATTTGATTTTTCTTCTACGGCTCAATATCAAACAAAGTAAATTATTTAGAGATGAATGAAAATCTTGTGTTTTTTTGATATCATATAAAAAAAAATAGATAATTGATATTGATTATGATAAACTAGTTTGATGTTGATTTTTGTCTCATGCTACTTGCATAAACTGCAGGTTGTTGATCTATTGATTGGTTCTTCCAATGTGGGTAAGAAATTGTAATTTTCATGATCATATTCAATCTTTCCTCTCTCTTTCTCTCTTTTTCCGCATTTACATTTTGTTTTCTAGAACCAATTTCGGTATTTGTAATGTTTACTTTCATGGTTCAAACCCAATTCCTCAAATTGTTTTTGTTTTTTCATGGCAGATTATTTAGCTTTTTGTGTCTTGGCTCTTTTTGTTGCTTGCAATGAATTGCCATGTTGGTCAGGTTCTTGTGGTTTCATTGTTATGGGTAATTTCTCGGTGTCAAATACTATGTTTCTCTTTATATTAGGACTGCAACAATATTATTTAAATATGAAGGTTTTTTCTTGTAGCCTTCTCCAAAATTCTCTTTTGGCTTTGTTTCTTCTTCTTTTGTCATTCTGGTAAGTGGTAATTTTCATTTATCTTTAGCATTCTGAAATTTGCATGAGTTAATTTTTTATACACCAGAAAAGTTATCTGTGTAAGGGACCGACCCGAATGGGGCACTAAATGGGCCCTTACCCCAATGCATGCATTCAAAGTAAATGACATTTAAACAGACATGGTTTCGGATTCCAATTAAAACAAAACATTCAAAATAACCCCTTTAAAAACTAGACAATTTCCTGAACTGTCCCTGTTTCCCAAGCACTGCTCCAAGATAAATACAGCCCCAAAAGTATACTCCGATCAGAGATTTCTTAAAATCATTCAAAACATGTCTAAATACAATAATGCTGGAATCCACAAAATATTCAGATAACATCCTAGGGCTCCGTGCCCGACTACATGCATTCAGGGGAAAATAAAACATAAAGAGTCATAACACAAAATCAGAGTTGGATGATTGAGCCCCATGATCACAGCTCCTCCTTCAGCCATCCTGTCTCGCAACTTGGTTACCTGTGGAAAAACCATAGTAAGGGTGAGTAACGAATTACTCAGTAAGAATCCCCAACCGGGGTACAATACGATATACATGGTCATCTCGATGAGCGTATGCAAGCTATGAATATAAACACAGAATAGAGCACATAGCTTAGCCCACACTTGGGCCTCGGATGCCAATTTAGGGTCTTAGTCCTAATAATATCACCACACGATCAATACATAAGTCGCCTATATACGAGAAACAAGTCCCGCCTCACTGCTCTCTCGTCGACGAAAGGTACACTGGCTCACAATCCCGAGGAGCTCTCCAGTCGGCGCTGTAATGAGCGTAAACATGCACCGCGTGCTACTGCAGACTATGGGGGGTGCCGGGTCTAGAGGCAAGCTGCCCATATCCAGTTACCACGCCTAACTAAATCTTTGGATCGGTGTCACTGACATAGGGGTGTGAGACCGACACGTAAACTATGTCACTGAACCACCGCACTGGGGCCAAGGAACGGTCGTGGTAGGCTTACACCGTGAAGCCGCCCTTGCCTTAACAGTGCCAATCGTGGCTACTTGCCAAACATGCCGAGGACATGCCGGCCGCCGGGGCGAGGCAATGCCAATCATCATCCCGACCGTTGGGGCATTAACAACTGCCACCCTCACCCAAGATTGCGGGGCCTACCGCTTGGGTTAGCTAATCCCTCACGGGGTCCAGGGACGGAATGACTTGCTCGACGTCCCTGCCATGGATGCAAGGTACTTTATGCATCAGGCCCGGATGATGCTATCTACCTGCAATTCTAACCTGCCCTAGCAAACAGCAAACAATTCCATAAAATCCAATACGTGCTCAATAAGAATACAACGAGCGTAGCATGATACTACGGAGCAAGGAACAGATACGAGCATGCTAGAAGGGAACAACCTAGCATGGATTAACATGAGAATTAAATCAGGAAAATCATGCTAATCGGGAATTCAGAATAGAATACCTACCTACACATGTCAATAAACACAAACAAGCAATCAATCAGCAATCACATAATATATCGCAGGGTCCACACAACTCCGGTAAGAAATCCTTACCTTGGCCGGGGACAATTTGACACGAAATCCTAAGCGGCGAACGAACCCGAACTAGCTACCGAGAACCTATCAATCACAACAAAAATCACACAATAGGCCTAAATATAATAAAATAAATGTGGCTCAGCTCGGGAGCAACTCATGAGGCACGACGAACGCACGAACGAGCCGATTGCACGAACGGGGCAGCAATAGGGCTTGCTGGGCGCATGGGCGCGCGGGCTGCGCGCGCGAGGGCGCTGGCTGTGCGCGACGGGCGATGCAAGGGCGCGGACGACACGGCGCTTGGGCAAGGGCGCGCGCGCTGGCACGACTCGATGCACGGCTAGGCTCGGCGGCTGGGCTGCTTCTGCGCGCGAGCGACGGCGAAAGGGGCGAACATGGGCGATTGGAGGGAAGCGAATTCGAGCGATTGGGGAGGATTCGACGGCCGATTCGTTGATGGACGAACTCCCCTACACTAGCTACACAAAATCCACAAGAAGCTCACTTCGTCTTGGCCGGCAACGGCGAAACCAAAACAGGGGAAATGAAATGGAAGGAGAAGAAGAAAGAAGGAACTTACTGGTGTTGGGAGATCGGCGAGGGAGCTCCGGCGAGGGTGAGGAGTTGCAGTCGGTCGAGGGGAAAGGAGAAGAAATCGCGAGGGAGAAGTGAGTCGGTCGGAGGAAAAATCGCGAAGAAGAAGAAGAGAAATGGGGAAGCTTTCGGGCGAAATTCTGCTTTTATATAAAAATCCCACTGCGCACGGCATATATACCAGATCGCGCGCGTAGTTTAACAAACACGCCCAGTGGCTCGGCTGGCAGCGCCCTTTGCCTAGCACACGACACGTCCTTGGCTCGAATCTCACTCGACGCGCTATTTAATTCCCTATTTATTTTTACCTTTTTCCAAGCCCAAATGTCTTCACCAAAATTCCCGATCCCTTTCAAATTGACTCATAATTATTCCGGCAATTTTCAATTACAAAACCGGCCCTGTCGGGCCGACCCAAAATTACCAAAATGCCCCTGGGCCTCCTGGGAAGACCGGGATGAAATTTTCTGGGCCGTTACAATTTGCTTTCATCATTCGATGTCTGTTTACATGTGGTCGCGATTATCTTGGTCTTAACTTTGACATTTGTTGTGATACTGTGGATTAGGATGAGAAACAAATCCATTAATTTTTGTTAGCAGGTATGGAGAATCTTAAAAAATATCTGCATTCAACAAACTCTTATCCAATAGAATGCATAATATTAAAGTATGGCTTGGATACTCCCGGTTTGTTGATTCATCAAATCTACTCGTCATCGAAATGTCTCTGGTACAAAATTACGTGTTCTCAACATTAGATATTTCTACAATTGAGGAGGTAACTGTTTATATGATTGAAGGACTTTGTTTGTTTTGGCCATTTCCATTTGTTTCCTTCAATTTTCGTTCAATATGGTTTCTTTCTCAATTGAAAGGTGGAAGTCATGCTCATTCTTCACTTCATTAAACTAATGCTCAATGATTTAATTAATGTTCAATGATGATGTTCTCCAATTATATTTATTACACCAATTTTCCATTAACTTATTTTTTGTAGGAGGTTATGGAGATTTAGAGGCAACCTATAAGCTATCTACAAATAATTGAAATTGGGCTGTTATGTAATTCATTCTTTTTTACTTTTATTGATTTTTTGCGGGTTTTGAGTTTGAGTTTCTTTGTATTATCTTATAATACTAGTTGGGTGTTGATTAATTGATTCATTTTATACACTAATCACATTTCATTTTGTATACTTATTTTTATCTTTATTTTTATCTGTATTTTCTTTTGTTTACACGTATTATTTTCTATGATCTAGTTGTTACTCCAGTTCTTATTCGAATAAAGCCTAATTAGTTTAATTTTCTGGAAACTATACTAATACAACTTTATTTTTTCTCTCTCTCTTTATTGTAGGCAAAGAAACCAAGATTGTTAGTAGGTATGATTTCATATTTAGCAAGGTTGAGAAACTTATAATTCTATTCGTGTTTTATTGTTTGTAGGTTGATACAATGAACTCTATGAAGTAATGGATTTTTTGGGAGGTGTTAACACCCGCAACAACGTATCAAGTAAGTCTAATTTCTTACTTCTAAAATAATGTCTCACTCATACTTTAAATGCATTTTAAATAGTGATTATGCAGCTATCTTGCATGTATGATAGCCCACAATGAGGATTGACGTAATTATCAGGAGTTAGTGACTTTTTTTGTTTTTATAATTTCATCGACCATGGTCTTGTTCATGTTTAGTGTTAGTTTATAGTCTTCTCTATTTGAGTATACTCTTAGTGACTTTGTAATTATATTGGGAAATTTACATAATAATATATTTGTAACATTTTGTTTTTATTTACTTAAAGTTTTATAATTATATTGTGTAGGTATTTTATTCAAGGTGATGATCGTTTTGCATCGACAGTTATCGTTCAAGTTGTGAGTTATCGTACAAGTTGCCAAATTATTTGATTTTCGTTCTAAGTTTTATGAAACATTATGTGTAATTTCACTTACAACTTTTATATAAACTACTTTGTAAAGAACTTGTTAAGATTCTATTTGTATTGTGATGAATGAAATCTATTTGTCATTTATGTGGATTGTGACATTATTTATTAAACGTACAATTATTGACAAGTTTAAATGTTGGTTTTGAATTATTGGTTTAATTATAATTAACATGAATAAAATGAATAAATTAATGAAATATATCCAGTTTTAAAATTTAAAAACTGTCATGGTATACATTTTATGACAAATTTAAATTATCACAAAGTAGAAATCCTGATTATTATAATTGTCATGATATCTAATATATGACAATTTAAAACTATCAAGAAATAGAAATTATGACGATTACAACTGTCATGAAATGTGATTCATGACAGCTTATGATTAAATTTTATTTGGAAAAATAACTTTATTTTATGACATTCTAAAACTGTCATGGTGAGAAAAGTTAAAAATGCAAAAATAACATCATTTATGACAATTATAAAATGTCATAAATAAAGATCATAAACCCTATTTTTCATTGATTCATGACAATTTTTAACTGTCGTGAAAAAATATTTATGAAAATTTTATACCTGTCATAAATTATATTTTATGACATGTTTATTATATGTCATAGAAGACTTACCATGATAGGGGATACTATGACATAGCATAATTTTGAGATAATTGTCATGATAAGTCAACTATGACAATTAAAAATTGTCATAGAAAGCCAAAATTGTAGTAGTGTTTAGTGTCTAGTTAAGCCATTCCTATTTTAAATGTTCTCCTTTATTTTTTTGAAAGCTACCCACCATCCATATTCTATGCGTCAACCTCGTGGTAGATAGGGTGACTAGGAAAATAAAGAGATTAGTTCAATCTATATAATAGCCACCTATTTATAAATTAGTTTTCTTACTAATTTTCTTGACAACCAAATGTTATAGAGTGATACATTTTTCTGATAAGAATAGTTGAGATGTACGTAAATTTATCCAAACACTCACAAATATCAAAAAATAGATATATAGAAGAGGAAATGATAGAACTTTGATTCATGTTGATGTATAATACTCGGATTAACTCAAGTGGACTGTGGTATTCTTTTTCTATTACTTTCGAACATGGATTACTGATGTAAGGTTTTATGTTTCTAATAATCATCTCAAGATACTCTCTGTTAATTGCAATATTTTGATTTGGAGGAATTTAATGATATTTATTGGTAAGTCCCTAGGGAAAGGGATTAGATCCAAAAGTTTTTTTCTTCTCAAGGAAGCTTTCATTATATTGTGAGTACTTATTTATCAAAAACAAATTGTTTAGGCCCCGTTTGATAACCATTTTATTTTTTGTTTTTTGTTTATGAAATTTAAGCCTATTTCTATTCAAATTTTCTACCATGTGCTCCATCTTTCCTACAATGTATCCATCTTTCTTTAAGAAAGTAGGAGAATACTAACCAAATTTAAAAAACATAAACAAGTTTTTGGAAGCTACTTTTTTTTTTTTACAAATTTTGGTTTTGTTTATTAAAATATAGGTAAGATGTAGATATCCAAATAAAGAAAAATGTATAGTAAGGTAGTTGTTGTAGGCTTAAATTTCATAAACAAAAAACGAAAAATAAAATGGTTATCAAACGGGGTCTTATTGATATAATACCTCATATTACATATATGAAAAACATGTATGATCCAGTCCACCGAAATATAATCCATAATATCACGGCCAAAAAGAAAGAAAAAGAAAAAAAGGGTAGCACCATTACAACATATACATAGAAACGATCAAAATCCAATCGTAGTGCAGGAAGAATGTGAGATCTAATGGCAAAGAAGCACAAGAAGACAGATGAACGTTGATAGCATAAGGGTTTGAGCTGAAAATGTGAGCTGAAATCCAGTGCCAGCATCCATAGCAGGCAACGGTGCGAGTTCTCCGCTGTCTTGAGCTCTCGCGAGCATTGCAAGAAGAACCACCACGAACCACCTCATCGATCCTGGCATTGATGTGTGCACAGAAAAATCACAAAGCAAGAGGGAGAGGTATAAATATATGAAAAATTGGTGCAATATGGAGATCATGAATAATATTGAGTTGTTACTGATTGTGATGTTGCTTCTTTATATGGCATACAGCTCCTTTTGAGGATAACATCTTACCTTACTTTGTTTCTCACATGGCCCTATAATGCATCTCCCCCACCTAACTTGAGTAATATTGTGGTATCAGGTAGAAGTCTACTCGGTTCAGTTCGGTTCGGTTTGAGTGTAAAAACTAGCACCAAACCGCTTGGAAAATTTTTAACTGAGACAAATCAGTTATTGTGCGTAACTGAATCGATTCCAACTGACTAGGAATCAAGTTTTAAACACCCTGACAAACCTGAGGCCAACCGAAATCTATCGGTTTTTTTTGCATGAAAACTGAAACCTACAACCTAACCAACCAAAAACCCAACAATCGGTTTCTTGTAGGCGGTTTTGGACGATTTTGTTTTTCGGTTTTCAGCTTGCACTCCTCTCTATCAGGATTCAAAGTAAGCATTTTTTTTGCTGCTGATTCAATGTCATGCCACTCTATTTTCCTTTAGATGGAAACTTACTTCATTACTTATAGTGAAGTTTCTATTCACCAATTTTTTACTTTATTATTAGTTTCAAAGATGTTATTGAAAGTAAATAGAATATTTGTCTATTCTCTTGTTGGTCTGCAACTTTAACAGTTTGCTCACTAAATGTTGAAGGTTCTCAAAGTTTTATCTTTAGGGAAAATTGTATAACCCGCCTCTCATGTTTGCAACAATTACATTTCTAAACTTTCAATTTAATCAATTACCTCTCCTAAAATTTGAGAAGTGGTGAAATGAACCCCCTAAGGCCAATTTGAGTGAGTTAGAAAGGGATAAAATGGTCATTTTGAAAACAAATATCGTGTACCCTCCTTTGTCTTTCTTCCTCAACCTCCATTTCTTTCTCTCACCTCAATCTTTCATGTTTTTTTGCTTCAGCCTCCAGCCACAATTCCCATTTTTGTCCGACTAAAACAATTTTAGTCTGAAAACTATGCCACTCAATATGGTTAGAGCTTTCTCAATATTAATCAAATTTACCTAACCTAAGATTACAACTGAGAAGCCATACTGGCCAAATAGAAGAAGAGAAAGTTGAAGAAATACTATTTCACTTTAAAGTTTTCTTATTTAGTTATCTACATTATACATTTAAAAAAATCAGCTTGAATTAGGAAGGTAAGAAAAAGCAGTAAAGCATGAATCAACCCAAAACGATTAGATTAAACATCAAATCCCAGTGGGATGGAGGATAAAACTTGCATCCAATACTAAAATTAACAAGAGTTTTAAGAGCTTCTGAAACAAAGACTTTTGAGCTGGAGGCTTGACCACAAAAAAAACATGAAAGAGAGAGGTGAGAAAAAGAAATGGAGGTTGAGGAAGAAAGACAAAGCAAGGAGGGTACACAATATATTTATTTTCAAAATGACGATTTTATCCCTTTCTAACTCACTTAAATTGGCTTTAGGAAATTAATTTCACCCCTTTTCAAATTTGAGAGAAGGTAATTGATCAAATTGAAAGTTTAGGATGTAATGGTTGCAAACATCGTACTTTAGAAATGGTTTATGCAATTTTCCCATTTCAAAACTAAGTATCCTACCTCAATTGGTTATAGTATTCATGTACTAATGTCAGGTCCGATATAAATCATATCTGCCCAACCCTGCGGCGAACTGCTCATTTTGGCACATAATGACAAGGTTGGTTTTTTTTTTCTTTTTCTTTCAATTCAACTATTCAAACTCACAATCTTCTTCTATTACACTAGTAAAGATAAGAATTCAAATATCCTCTCCCATTTTTCTTGTATTATAAATAAAATTAATATCCGATTTTAATCCTTAAGCTTAAAAAATAGAGATTATTATAGGTTAAAGTACTAAATTGGTCCCTCGACTTTCAAGCTTGTTCCATTTAAGTCCTTGATGTTTCAAAAGTTCTAATTTAGTCCTCTAAGTATGGATTAAGCTTAGAAATGGTCCCTACTGTTAGTGTGCAGTTATCCCATCATTAAAATCAAATAAAAACAATATATTTGTTTCTCTTTTTCCTCTGCATATCTCTTCCTCTCTCTCCTCCACTTTTCTTTCAAGTCTTTCTCGTTGGGTAGCTGGGTTTGGTTGTGCTCACTTTTCAATCTTGAATTTTCCTTTATCAAATCTTATGTTTCACTCACTTACTCTATCCAATCATCCCACTTTCTCTTAATTTTCCACTCAAATTGCTCTGTTTCCATACCGCCCTAAATCACTCCCCCTTTTCAAATATCTCATCAATCCACATTATTTTTCTCGAAATCATTATGTTTTCTCATCCTGTCATGGTAATTTCTCCTATTTCCCATCAAATGGAAATTTTGAAACCCCTAATTTTGTATGTTTTTACCTTTAGTTGTAGAGGAATTGGAGATGACTACGCCGCCAGTGAGGAATTGGAAAATACGAAATGGGATTTTTATTGTGGAAATGATACATTCTCCAGGTTTATTACTAGAAAAGCTTGATGACCCACGGAAGCATCGCCATTAAAGGGGTGCTCAAGGATCTGGGAGAAAAAAAATTTGAAAAATCCATTTCCATAGACGTTGATTGTGGAAATGGAACTTTTTCAAGTAATTCAAATTCCATTCTCATGGCGATCGATTTTTTTCCGGCTTCCTCATAACGATATCGGAACGAAAAGTTTTCTATAACTGAAAAATTCGCCAGATTCACTTTCACTTCCGCTGTTTCCAATGGTGGACCTTCATATTCAACCGTTGTCTCCCCGTCTCCCTCCCTTCAAGTCAAGATCCGATCCGGCGATTCGAGTTTTGCAAAATCATAGGGTGAAGCAAGATGACTTAGTTAGTGGAGTATTCCTCCGCTGGGGAGCAAATCAGACGAGAATGTAGAGATTGAGGAGGAAAAACGGAGGAGAGAGGAAAAAGATAAAAACATATATTCTTTTTATTTGATTTTAACGATGGGTTAACTGCACACTAACGGTAGGGACCATTTCTAAGCTTAATCCATACTTAGAGGACTAAATTAGAACTTTTGAAACTTCAAGGACTTAAATGGAACAAGCTTGAAAGTTCAGGGACCAACTTAGATAAATATTAACTACAAAATTATAACAATAACTGGTCAGCAATTTTCGATGCAATTATATTATGAATGATGAATGAATTCTAAGCTTAACTTATTACTAAGTAACGACTTCAAAATATTTTTCACGCAAGTATACGCGGTCACAAATGCAGCAAGTGATAAGTATTTATTTTATCGTTCTCCATAGAGATTGATGTCTATAATTAATTTTACTAACTTAAGAGTTATGTGAAATATGTAAAAAAAAAAAAAAAAGTTGGTGATTGTTTAGGTTTTGAAGAGTCTAAATACAATGTGAATAAGCATATGTAAAAATGCGGATGCAGAAGATCTTGATCATGTGATAATGGTAAATTAGTCCTCGTTTGATAACCAAATGTTTTTTAAATTTAAGCCTACAACAACTTTCTTACCATATGTTTTTTCTTACTTGGATATCTACATCTTACTTTTATTTGTAGAAACCAAACAAAAATTTGGAAATAAAAAAAAGTAGCTTCCAAACGTTTGTTTTTGTTTTTGAAAGTTGGTTAGCATTCACATACTTTCTTAAGGAAATATGGATACATTTTAGGAAAGATGAAACACATTGTAGGAAATTTGGAAAGATGTAATAAGCCTTTCCTCCAGGTATGATTTTCAGTTAATTCAGTTGTTTCGTTGGGCCGTTATTATAGTTTTAGCCTTGAGGGGTATTTTGGTAAATTCACCTTTAGGGCTAGTTTGGGGATTTAATGAGCTTCAAGGTTGTTCTTGCATTTTAATGAGTTGTGGGTTGTATTTATGATTTTAGGTTAAAGAAGGCTAGTTTTGCAATTTGGAGGAAAGACTTTAGTTAAAAGAAAAAGGGCTATTTTACGTCAATCAGTTTTCATCGAACGTTTCCCTAGAAAAATCCAGAGAGCTAGAAAGTTTCCATCGCTCTTCATATTCTTTCTAGATCGATCACCGCAGCCATACTCGCGATCGCGCCCTGCACCGCCAAGAAGTCGCATGCCCACGCTCGCGATTGCCCCCATGCACCAGCATTGGCTGCACGCCCACGTAACCAGCACCTCAGTACAGCCCCGCACGCACCTCAACCTCAACCCCACACCCACGTTGCCTCATCAGCCGCACAACCCTTGCTCACGCGCTGCCCTGTGCCTACACCCCCCCCCTTCCCCCCTTGTCGAGTTCTTATATGTTTTAGTCCTAGGAACTATTCACTCAGGATTTAGGTAACATTTGTTCCCTGAGTTTCCTTGTTGAATTAACGAGGCTAGTTTATTAATTATTAGTATTATTTCTTTAAGTTGAGTTGTTTGTGTTGGTTATCTATAGCTCAATGAACACCTTTTTTCTGTTAATTTTAGGTAAGGATTTCTTGTTTGTGTCGACCCTGCATGAATATTCACTGATTGTATCTTGTGCCTATATGTTTGTTGCTTTCAGAATGTTTAGATATCCTGTCTTGATGACTTGATTGTTAGGGTGTTGGCATGTCGTTCGATTATATTCTTCATTGTAGTATCCTGTTAGGATGGCTTGTATTCTTGTATGTTGAGCATTGTGATATGAATAGAGCCTATCTTGTAACACCCTTATTTTGTATCTGTTTGGTTGTCATCATCTAGAGGCTGAGAGGACACAATGTATAATTCTCGTAAGCTTACCTCGAAACGATCCTCAGCTTTAGGTGTATGTGTGAACATGCTGCCACAGTTGGGTGTCGAGGGCCTCCCACTAGCTCTAGATCAGTGGTCACCATTCCGAGTATTGCTAGACATATGTACCTAGACCGACATAATATGTGTAGGACTACATTTTCCTAGTTTCAGTAACATGCGGTGTGCATGCACGCACATTAGATGTCTAGAGGACGACTCTCTAGGGCTAATATCGTCAGTACATCTTTCTGTTCCAGTCTAGAGCTAGACACTTGGGTGCTCCCCCAAGTGTCTAGGATCAACAAAGCAAGCTGATTAATTAGCTGGGAGTTAGAGGCTCTCGAGGTTTTGGAGTTATGTTGGTAACCCATTCTGAGATCACTTGACTATATTGCATATATACTAGGATGCTAGATGATGTGATATTTGCGTACAACCCCGATTGAGGATTCTTACTGAGTGTCTTTGTACTCACCTTTATTCTGTGGTTTTTCCCCAGGTAATTTCCGACAGCACCGGGACGACTAGAGGAAGAGTTGATGGATTATGAGAGTCCATTGTGTCTGATTCTTGTTGAACTTTTATTTAATTCAGCATGTTAGCTAAGAGGGGTTTCTCCTATTTTATTCTTTAAATGTCGATTTAAGTTTTTGTTTTAAATAAATCTCTAGCTCGAGGCTTGACTATATTTAAACTTTATTATGTTCAAACTATTTCGGTTGAATAAAGAGTTGTTTGATTTCAGCATTTTTCCGTTGTAACTATTTTCAATTCATGCATGTTGAGTAAGAACTAAGTCTAGGACTGTTTTAGGAGTCGGGTTCTATGCTTCCCTATTCTAATGAGTACTTCTGCACACATTGATTTATGGCAAACCCAACTTCTAGTGCAGTTCTTCATACTAACTCCGGACGACGCATGCAATAGTAGGGTTATTCCTAACTCCTTTACTGATGTGAGAGACCTCGCATCAAACCTATCGTAACATAATAGGTCTTCAATAAGTTCCCTCTTCCTAGTTCACTGATGGCTATCATATGTGGGTAGCTAGTTAACACATACATAGAAAAAATCGCAGCAGTATAAAATCTATCTACCCTGAATCCTAACATGAATTCTTCATACGAATTCTTACCAATGCTTCTAATCTAATGAAACATAGAAAAGAGTAACAAGCGACGATGAAAAGTTTGAATTATCATTACTAAAATTTAGCTACAGATCTATGAACTACTCCTAACTACAAAAAAAATAAACAAGCAATTAGTGCGGCTGTAAAGATGTGCAGACTCATTTTCATCGGATCCTACAAACACCACCAATTATGTTTTGCATGGTCGTCTCTTCCATGTGAATTGGCTTCTGGCCAACCGATCAGCTCACCGATTGCAATTTCTTTCATTCTATATATAGAGGTGATTTACTTGGCTAGCAAGTGCAAATGAGCTAGAATATGTTCATAAATGCTCGAATCTCTTGATTATCGCTGAGATTTCTTGATCAACGCCGGATTTAATTGCTTAATTGATCCTTTATTTTTCCTTGTTGGCGTGATTCTTCGAACGCGAATGTCTTGAAGGCGTTATGTTGCATCCTATTTCCACGCTTCTGCATTATATAACATCTTTTGGTTCAATTTATTCATTCTTTTACTTTAAAACACAATGTTTGCCCTTTGTATGCTTAATAATGGATGTGGCGACTTCTAACGGTTTGACTCGCAATTTGCTCTTAACTATTCAATTATTTCCCCCGAACCTTAGAAAAATACATAATAAAGTAGCTTAATTTATGCTCTATTTGAGAGCTATCAATAATTAATTTAATTTTTTTGTTAGTTAAAGAGACTAACTTGGATATATAATAATTTAGAAATTAAAATAAAAACAAAACTTAAAGCACAATAACCAAAATAATATTATAACATAAAATTAGTAAATAGTCTTAAAATTAACATCAAACATTTCATAGGTAAATTTTAAGAACTAAATTATGATCGAGGGGTTAAAGTATCATTTTCATACTTAAACTTTGGGGTTTAATTGTTTGTTTATAATTTTTTAACTTTCAAACATCATATTTTCCTTCAGGGATTTTGCATGGATAACAAAAAAGTGTAAAGTATTTTCATCTATAGCACAAAAGCTAAATTAATTAATTTGTAGCAGAAAATTCAAATTGATTTCTATCATTGGTTGAGTTCTATTAGTGATAAAATTCAATCAATAATAGACTCATTCTATCAGTGATATAAATTTAAATTGAGTTTTATCACTAGTTGAGTGATAGAAATCAATGTGCTATAGATGAATTATTTTAAAAACTTTGCTGCAAATATAATATAAGAGGTAGAATGTGTTGCTCATGTAAATTTGTAACGACCCGACCCGAATGGGGTTCTAAATAGGCCATTACCTCAATGCATGCATACAAATCTACAGAAAATTTGCAAGATGGTGTTTGGATTCTAAGTAAAAACTAAAACATGAAAACATCCATTTAAAAATCAACATAAATTCCTGAAACCTGTCCCTGTTTCCAAGCACCTGTTCCAAGACAAATACATTTCCAAAACATACTCTGATCAGAGATTTATTTAAAACATACAAGCTTTGCAATAGTTACAACAATGCTAGAATCCGGAAATACATTCAGAAAACACCCTAGGGCTCTGTGCCCAACTACATGCATTCAGAGGACATTTAAATCATAAACATAAACATAAGACTCAGAGTTGAACAACGGGTTTCCATGATCACAGCTCCTCCTCCAGCCATCCTGTCTCGCACCATGGTTACCTGTGGAAAACCACATAATAAGGGTGAGTAACGAATTACTCAGGTAAGAATCCCCAACCGGGTACAATACGATATACATGGTCATCTCGATGAGCGTATGCAAGCTATGAATATAAACACGTAGCACAGAGCACATATAGCTTAGCCCACACTTGGGCCTCGGATGCCAACTCGTGGTCTTAGTCCGGAAATCAATCACCACATCCACACAATACACAAGTCGCCCTATACGAGAAACAAGTCCCGGCCTCACCGCTCTCATCGCCGACGAAAGGTACACGGCTCAAGATCCCGAGGAGCTCTCCGGTTGGTGCTGTAATGAGCGTAAACATGCACCGCGTGCTACTGCAGACTATGAGGGGTGCCGGGTCTAGAGGCAAGCTGCCCATGTCCAGTCACCACGCCTAACTAATTCTTTGGATTGGTGTCACCGACATAGGGTGTGAGACCTGACACGTAAACTATGTCACTGAACCACCGCACTGGGGCTAAGGAACGGGTCGTGGTAGGCTTACACCGTGAAGCCGTCCTTACCTTAACAGTGGCAATCAAGGGCTCTGACCGAACACGCCGAGGACGTGCCGATCTGCTGGGACGAGGCAATGCCAAGTCATCATCCCGACCGTTGGGGCATTTAACGATCGCCACCCTCACCCAAGATAGCAGGGCCAGCCATTAGGGTTAGCTATTCCCTAACGGGATCGGGCGAGCTCCATCTCATACGTCCTCGCGGGGTGCAAGGTACGTTATGCACCCGGCCCGGATGATGCTATCTACCTGCAACTCTAACTCGCCTTAGCAATCAAAGCAAACAAGCAATATCATCCAATACGTGCTCAATAAGAATACAACGAACCTAGCATGATACTACGAAGCAAGGATGAATACGAGCAGCATGCGAGAAAGAAACAACCTAGCATGGACTAACATGAGAAACAACACAGAAATCATGCCACTGAATTCGAGAATAGAGCACTTATCACCAAACATGTCAATAAACACAAACAAGCATACAATCAACAATCACATAATATATCGCAGGGTCCACAAAACTCCGGTAAGAAATCCTTACCTGGCTGGAAGACCTCTAAACACAAGAAACCTAAGCTGCGATCGAACCCGAGCTAGCTAGAGAGAACCTAACAAAAACAACAATAATTACAATCAAAAGGCCCAAATATAATAAAACAAACGTGGCTCACTGGGAGCAACTCACGAGGCGCGCTCACACGCTGAACGAGCCATTTTGCACGGCTAGGCGGTGATGGGCGCAGACAGCGTCTTTGGGAGCAGTGGTTGGCGCTAGGCGCTACCGACACGGCTGCTGCAGCTCTCTGGGCGAAGCATGGCGCGAACGCGCGGCGAGCAACAAAGAAGCGCGAGGGCGCTACGGCGCGACGACGCGCTACAGGGAAGCGACTCGGAGCGGCTCGACACAGGGGCGAGCACGGGCTGGGCGACACGGATCCGGCGACATGGGGGCCTGGGCGACACTGTGCGAGCGGCTCGGGGCTGGGGCTGGCGATGCGCGACCAGGCGGCGAGCTCGGCGCGACGACTGGCGGCGAGCTCGGCGACGACGCGACCGGCAGGCGGGGCTCTACTGGGCGAGGCGGCTCGGCGCACAAGGCGAGCCATGGGCCGCTCGAGGCAATGGCAGCTAAGCTAGCTAGGCCTGGGCTAGGTCGGGGCTCTGTGGGAGAGAGAGAGAGAGAGAGAGAGAGAGAGAGAGAGAGAGAGAGAGAGAGAGAGAGAGAGAGAGAGAGAGAGAGAGAGAAAATTGATTTTGGGGAAAAAGAAAAGAAAAATGGGAAAATAAAAAGGAAAAATGGGAAAAAAGGGAAAAATTGGATTTTAAATTCCATTTCCATCCTTATCCACTTTACAACCTCAAAATCCCATTTCCCGGCTTCCTCCTTCGAGACCCGATCGAAGAAATCTTTTCCAATCAATCAAACTCACTTAAATCCAACTCCCAAAGCAACACTAAGGGCTCGGGCTCGAATCCCAAAAGAATCACACAACCAACCAACACTTTGCCCAAAACCAAAACCACAACCGAGCATCCAACCGACTAGCCCAAACACCTCGGGACTCGCAGCCACCAACAAACAAGCCTCGACAAAGGCAGGAGCTACCTCGAAGCCCTGAAAACCACAAATCCTGCCCGGAGAGCCAAAAGACCAAAATACCCCTAAGGAACAAAACAACTCTAACGGCCCAACCAAACAACCGAATCTTGACCCGAAGGCACCTCGAAAACTGGAATAGAAAACTGGGCCGTTACAAAATTCTCTTTTCCTAACAAAAAATTCTCTGATTAACTTTTTTTTTTTAAATATAGAAATATGTGAACCCTTGGTCTCTGTTATATAGCTATTATTAAGTGAATTAATATATATATATATATATATATATATATATATATATATATATATATCAAGTCAACTTCTATTATAATTAATTGAAAAGGATGGTGGCCTGATGGTTTGATTGTTTTATGGAAATTCATTTCAACATCATGGTCACGACTTCGTTCCCAAGAATTGATATTTGGCTCTCTATTTGTAGGGTTTGTGGTCCCCTCCTCCAACTTATACTAAACAAAAAAATCTTCTATTATAAATAACTTCATGTTTATTTTGAACATCAATTTACATTTTTCTTAAGTAAAATATAACCGCATGAAATACCTTTTTTTCTAACCGCATCAATTTACACTTTTCACTACAAGAAAAAAGGGGTTAGCCGACGTTTTTTATCGTCACCTAAGAAACGTCGGTTAATAGTGGTTTAACCGACGGCTTTATAAACGTCGATTAAACTTTATTTTAAGCGACGGTTGAAAAAAACGTCGGCTAAACATATTCTTAGCCGACCTTTTATGGAAACGTCGGCTAAGTTTTTATTTTCCCGCCTAAAATTCATTTTTTCGCTTTTATTTTAAAATAATAGCCGACGTTTTCAAAAAACGTCGTAGAAAATAATCTTAGCCGACGTTTTAAAACGTCGCCTAAGGTTCTGATTAAAATTCGAGTTCCTCTTTTCTTTTCCTTTTTTCTTTCACTCTCTGTCTCTTTTCCCAATCTTCCTCCTCCCGTCCGTCATTTCTCCATCTCCTCCGCCGTTTCTCCATCTCCTCCACCATCTCTCCACCTTCCCCAAGGGGTCCGCCGCCGCCTCCATTCATCCGCCGCCGTTCGTCTTCTCTCTCGCTCACTTCCAAATCCCTAACTCTAGATAAATCTTCAAATCCCTAAATTTATTGAATCTTTCTTTGATTAAACTATTTCTTGTTCTTTATGTATGTGAAGTTTGATTAAACTATAGAAGTAAGCAATTTAATTGATTTTTTCTTGTTATTGTTCATTTGAAGATGGGAGTATTGCTTGGTTTTAGAGATGTTGAGGTGTTGGTTTTAGAGCATTTTTCTTCAAATTAAAGTTCTAATTCTGTTTTTTATATCCAAGTTTCGAATAATTGTTCGATTTTAAAGGTGTTGAGATGGGAGTATTGCTTAAAGTTCCATATGTTACATTGCATTTGGGTAAAAAGAAAATGGAAAAACCTTTATTGAATTTCTCATGTTTGGTTCTTTGTCAATATCAAAACATAGGTAATTGGTGGTTATGATTTTTGGAAAGGAAAAATAATAAAAGGGGGTTGAGAAGAGAGATGGTGGATGTGACTAAAGGGCATCTAAATACTTTGATTTCTATTGGAAAATATTGTACAACTTATAGAATCTCTATTGTATGTATTTTCTATTGGAAAAATTGTGTCTTTCACTAATATTCCTTTTAGTGAAATTTTCATAATTTGATAATTGGGAGGGGAGTTATTTACCACTTCCCTTTTGTGTTGTCAATTTGCAGTTGGTTTTCCCTTCCTCCTCCTTTGTACTATAAATATTAAATTCAACATTTTCCTTTATACTCTTATAGTTAGAAGGAAGATGTAGTTAAGATTTTTTAATTGGACATAATATACAGACGCCTTTTTTTATTATTTTATTTTATAATATTGAATATTAATGAAACTCTTATTATTTTATTTTATAATATTAAATATTATTTATTATTTTATTTTATAATTCGTCTAAATCATGTAGGATAGTTCGACGTTAGAATCTGAGAGTGGTTATTGAAAGAGATTGAAGATGAACAAAGATTGGATAAAAAATAAAAATAGGTTGTCCGTTGAATATGCTGAAGGCGTCAAACAATTTTTCGAAATGGCAAAGTCTCATGTGAATAGTGTTGGAAAAATGAGGTGTCCATGCAAAAAATGTATGAATGTGTTGTGGCAAAGTATTGAAGGAGTAGAAACTCATTTGTTCATATATGGAATTTTCGAATCTTATAGTGACTGGATATACCATGGAGAACCTGTGAACTAACCTACATATGAAAGTCAAAGAGTTAGGTCAGTACATGTTGAAAGGGTCAATTTAACTGAGCAAAGTGGGCATAATGACGAGAATGAAATAATGACAATGTTGAATGACATGAATCGTCGTACTTTGGAATCAATTTTAGTTGAAGAAGAAGATAATTATACTTATGAAAATGCTACACCCAACAATAGTAGACAAGATGATCGATCAACAACGTTTGATGATTTGATGAAAGAAGCATTTATTCAGTTATATCCAAGATGTACTAGATTCTCTGCTTTCCATTTTCTCGTCAAATTGATGCATCTGAAGGCTATGAATAACTGGACCAATACCTCATTCGATTTGTTGTTGAAATTGTTAAAACAATCGCATCCTAACGATGCTTGCATACCTGGTTCATTCTATGAGGCTAATAAGAAGTTTCGAGAATTGGGGTTGACTTACGAATCAATTCACGCATGCAAGTACGATTGCGTGTTGTATAGGAACGAATACAAAGATGCAGAACAATGTCCTACATGTAGAGAGTCTCGATATAAGATGAATAAGGATAATTCTAAGAAACTTCCCCACAAATTTTTGCGACATTTCCCGATAATACCTCGACTAAAGAGATTATTCTCTTCTAAGCATTATGCTTCCGATATGAGATGGCACAAGGAAAAACGTGTTGAGGAACCAGGAGTTTTGCAACATCCATCAGACGGTGCAGCCTGGAAACATTTGGACCTTCAATTTCCTGAATTTGCATTGGAATCTCGAAATGTACGATTTGGATTGTCTTCAGATGGATTCAACCCTTACGGTCATATGAGTACCACGTACAGTATGTGTCATGTACAATTAGTGGCGTACAATCTACCACCTTGGAAATGCATGAAAGATACAAATATAATATTATCCTTATTAATTTCTGGTCCAAAATCACCGAGAAGGGAGATTGATGTGTACTTGCAACCACTAATTGACGAGTTGAAGGAGTTGTGGAATGCTGGTGTTCGCACATATGACTCATTCAAGAATGAGTACTTTCAACTTCGTGCTTGTTTGATTTGGACCATAAATGATTTCCCAGCATATGACGACTTGTTAGGTTGGAGTACGAAAGGTTACAAAGCTTGTCCTATTTGTAAAGAAGAAACTCCATCCGTTGCTCTGAGAGGGAAGAGAGGTTACATCGGACATCGACTATATCTACCTAATAATCATACTTAGCGTAGAAGTAAATTATTTGATGGGAAGAATGAATCTCGTGAACCTCGAATGACATGTGATGGAGAGGAGATCTTGCACCAAGTTAGTCATATGCGTTTTCCTGTGCTTAGCAAACATTCTTCTAAACAAGATAATAAGAGGAAAGAATCCGAAAACAATTGGAGAAAAAAGAGCATTTTCTTCGAGCTCTCATATTGGTCTAAACTTCTGATAAGACATAAGTTAGACGTAATGCACATTGAAAAAAATGTGTGTGAGAATTTGCTAGGAACTATATTTAATATTGAAGGGAAGACAAAAGATACAATGAACGCTAGAAAAGACCTCGAAGATATGGGAATACGAAGAGAATTGCACATACAAAAATTAGGAGATAAAGAGCTTAAGTCGCATGCAACATATGCGCTCAGTAAAGACGAAAGAGTTGAATTCTGTAACTTTTTAAAAACAGTTAAGTATCCTGATGGTTTTGTTTCTAACATAGGACGGTGCGTTAATGATTCAAAGTCAACAGAGTTGAAGACACACGACTGCCATGTTTTGCTTCAAAGACTAATCCCTATTGGTGTCCGAGCATTTTTACCTAAGGAAGTGTGTACTACGATTGTTGAATTTTGTCAATTCTTTAGTTCTTTGTGTTCTAAAACATTACGTGTGTCTGATTTGGATCAGTTGCAAAAGAGCATTATTATAATCCTTTGTAAAATGGAGAAGATCTTCCCACCTGCGTTCTTTGATGTAATGATTCATTTGACTATCCATTTGTCATACGAATGTAAGTTGGTTGGACCTGTAAACTATAGCTGGATGTATCCTTTCGAGAGAAGTTTAAGAATATTCAAACTATTTGTTATGAATAAAGCACGTCCAGAAGGGTCGATTGCTGAAAGGTATGTGAATAAAGAATGCTTGAACTTTTGTTCATTATATCTCACTGGTATTGAAACATGGTTCAATAGGGCAGACCGCAATGATGACCACAACACTAATAACGAACAACTTGGAGAATATGAAGTATTCAAACAGAATGCACGACCAATGGGAGAAATGACACCAAAAACATCTGATATTGACATGCGAAGATTATTGGTACATTCTTCATAATTGTGATGAGATAAATAGTTATCTTATTCAACATTTAGCACTACTTCGTCCAGGTGTGTTAACCGCTGCCGACTTATATACAAAACACGAGCAACAATTTCCAAGTTGGTTTAAAATAGAAGTTCTCAAAATGAGAGAAAATGGACATAATTGTGATGATTTGTATGCAATGGCAATGAGACCTAGTAATTTGGTTCGATCATATGAAAAATGCATAGTTAATGGTGTAAGGTTTCACAATATTAAGGTTCAAGAGCGTCGAACAACACAAAATAGTGGTGTTAGGGTGCAGGGCGAAGGGGGAACCAAAGATGACCCTTTGTACTATTACGGGGTACTAAAGGAAGTGTTTGATCTTGTGTACGTTAATAGGAGACGAGTTATGATTTTCAAATGTGATTGGTACAACACTGACAAAAAATTAGGTAGATCTCATTTCGAGCTAGGTTTGTGTTCAATTAACACGTCTCAATTTTCGTACAAAGATAAGCCATTTATCCTTGCCACACAAGCAAAACAAGTGTTTTATATAAACAATCCAAAGTATGGTCGCAATTGGAAGGTAGTGCAATTAGTACCTAATAAAAAAGTATGGGATGTGCCTGAAGTGGAAGAGCAAGAAGATGAAGAACCTGATGAAATACAATTAGAAGGTCGAACGACTATCGATGAGTGTATAGAAGAAAGTATATTACATAGGATTGATGTCGAACCATTCATAGTCGATTTAACACCGAATAGGATACAATCGTCAAATAATTTAGATGATTTCATTAACGACCATGAGATCCAAGATGACCAAGAAACGTCTTTTGAGAGTCTCTCGTTGGATGATTGTTATTCTGACTGATTAGTATACTTAAGTACTTACGGACTTCACTACCTTGCATCCTGATTTCATATGATAATGATTATCTATTTTCTGCAGTGTAGTCATGCCTGCTAATTTGTCGGGGATGTCTAGCACATTCTTTGATGAGAACACTGATGATCAGGATATTGTTCCTGCCACTTTGCCTTCTGAGGAGACCCAGCCATCAGGTATGATTTCATTTGTTTTGTTCATTCACATTTTTTTTATTGGTTTCTAACATTCAACCACGTGCAGGTAGTACATCTAGACCTCGACGCGGTCGAGGTATTTCAACAGGCTCTGAGTTGGAGAGAAATGTGAATAATCACGGCATTTTCAGCGTTGAATTTAATCAGGATTACGGAAAAGCTGTTGGACGAAATGCAAACAGCTTGAGTAAGCAAATCGGGGTGCTTGTCAGAGGGTTGTTTCCTTTGACTCTTAATAAATGGAAAGAGGTCACTCCAGAATTGAAGAACCTAGTGAAACAGAGACTCCTGGTATGTTTAAAAACACATAGTTCGTATTTTAGGCACTATTTTATTGTATTAATCTATACATTCGTTTTACACAGTCACACTTCAACCTGGACCTCAGTAATCCTAGGGTAAACAAGCATATAGAGGACTTGATGCAAACCACGATGAAGGAGTATAGATGGAAGTTGCACAAACATTACAAGTAATATATTAACTTATACTTATGTTGTTCCATTTCTAATGCATCAAACTAATCATACATTATCATTTTTTTAGGAGTTTGGACCTGCGGTTCGACGATCGAATCCACATACTTCCATAAAGGATCCAGCTGATTGGGAATATTTGTGCAATAAATGGGAGGATCCAAATTTCAAATCAAAGTCAAAGAAGGCTGAGGAGAGTAGATCTCATGTTCAATACCATCACGTGGCTGGGAGTAATTCTTTCTTGACTATACGGGAACGGGTAATACTTCATTGTGTAATACTTTATTACAAACGATTCGTACAATATACTAACGACTTTATTTTATGTTTCTAGAGAAAGATGGATGGTCAGCTCATGGGGTACATCGACCTATTCAAAGAAACACACTTCAAGGAACAGACTGGATGGGTCGACAAGAACTCTGAGGAAGCTTATGTAAGTGTGTTGATTTTGTTTTATTCATTCAAATTTTATCTTGATACTAATGTATGTTTAATTTTTGTACAGGAACAAATGATAGAGATTAGAACGACGGCGATTGCCGCTGAACTCTTATACGACGAGTTAGAGATCACTGGCAGAGTTTTAGGTATTAAGGGAGATAGCATAAATGGCCTAGGTCGGGTTTCTTATGAGGTTCGGTCTGCTGCGAGAGGAAAGAGGGCGTCCTCATCAAGTTCCAGTGCTAGTGAATCCATGCCTTCTCAGCATGAGTTACAATTTCAAGAACAGTTGGATTTTGAAAGAGAGCAGAAGGCAAAATTAGAAAAAGAGCTCGCCTTGACTCACGAGGAACTAATGAAGTCCCAAGAAGAAACTCGCGAAGGCATGAATCAGCTTCGAGAGATGATGGAGTCATTCAAGAATGCAAGAACGTGACGTTACACTTAGGTAATTAATTAAAACTCTACATTTATGCATATTTTATGTCAACTATGGCTACCCTGCAGCAAAGGTAGCCATAATAATGTAGACTATATGATTTTCATGGTTAAAATAGGTGTAATTTATTTTTGGTTAGTCATATGGGTGTTGTTATGCTGCCGAAAATTCAAATTTTCTTTTATATGAGTATAATTTCTTTTAATTTTTATTAGCTAACTCATGGTTCATTTCAGTTTTTCAGATGACGTACGAACTTTGGTTTAGGAAAAGGAGACACAGTGTATGGATTGAACCTTTTTTTAAGAACTTTTTGTATTGTGTACTTTTTTAAGAACTTTGTATTGTGCTACTTTTTTAAAAACTTTGTATTGTGCTACTTTGTATTTTGTTATAAGAGGTTATATTATAAATTTTGCAATTTCTATTAGATGTGATTTAGTTTACCTTTAACTTGTTTTCTGGTTGAATAGTAATATCATATGCGCACACAAAAAAAGACAAATAAAATCATATAAAAAAACCAAAATATACCCTTATCCGACGTTTTAATAAAACGTCGGATAAAATGTATTTTATGCGACGGTTCTAAAACGTCGGTCATTATATTCTTAGGCGACGATATAAAAAACGTCGGTCAAAATACCTTAACCAACGTTTTTTAGACCGTCGCCAAAGTATATAATGACCGACGTTTTTGAACACCGTCGTACAAAGTCCAAATGGACGACGGTGTTGTAAAAACGTCGGCTAAGGCTCTTCCGACGCGGTTTTGCCGAAGTTTTGGGCGACGATTTGTTTATCGTCGCAAAAGCCTTATGTGATAGTTTTTTGGTCTTAGGCGACGTTATTTGCCGTCAACAAAGACCCTTTTCCTTGTAGTATTTCTAAACAAAAAAACTTCTATTATAAATAACTTCATGTTTACTTTGAACATCAATTTACATTTTTCTGAGTAAAACATAACCGCATGAAATACCTTGGCTCACCTACATGATATATGCACCATATTGAACACTGATTTTTACTACACCCTATCATACCAAATATTGATTTTCAATAGATCCCTAAGTTATAGCTTCATCCCAAACACTGACTTTCACTATACCTCCAATCATACCGGCACGCCAAACATTTATTTTATCTACAATTTTATATCACCTTGCAAATTTTTTACGTACCTTGCAACCAAATGTCCTCTATGTTGTTTCTGTATCAAATTATGGTTGGAAAGAATTTTAAAATGTTAATGTTGTTAATGCATGTGACAGAATCTCACATTGTTAAGTTAGAGAATGATTTTGATGACAGAAGAAGACAACACTATTAATATGAGACTTTTTACGTGGTGACAAAAAATACATATTTAAGGATTTATACTTAAAGTGAACAATATTATATTAATGTGATGTTGATAACTATTAATAAACTTTGAGTAATTGGGATGAATATTCAAATCTAGAAACTTATTACAAAACTATCCAGATTTCAAAATATTTATAAATCTATTTTTATATTTTTTAATTAATAAATTAATTTCAAATTATTCCCAACATACCATCCATGAATTCCATGTTTATAGTTTCCATATGTGTAGTTTTCTATTTAAATTTTTTCATTTAAAAATATATTCGTTAATTAATGTCCATGATCTCTTAGAATTGAAACTATCATGTGTAAAATTCCATATCACATTTTCTTTTGTCTAGACATCAATTTTCATCACTAATATATATTCTTATCAAAATATATGGCTTTCTCTCTTCGATGTTGCACCGATAGAACGAAGAACACACAGGCATTCACAATTGTCCCTTCTTTAAAAAGTCATCCAGCTTAATGTTTCATGTCCTATCATATTTTTTCCTCAATTTTGTCGTAGTTGAACAAAGATTGGTTCACATCTGCGGTATTATATCCTACCCACATACTAATGTGATATTATACAATACATATTGAAAAGACTACTTATATTAAGTTTTCATCAAGAAATATAGTGCAAGAGAATTTATTTTTCGTTCAAGAAATGTATTAAAAGAGTATTACATTACATTCATTCAGACACACTAAATTAATGTCAAGCAATAACATTCAAAAGAATTTAAAATTTAAAAATAATTACTTAATTTTACAAACGTATTGGTTAAGTATTACATATAATACTAATCGTACAAATCAACGTTATTATAAAATACTAGTTTATAAAGTTGATATTATATAATACTAGTGTATAAGCTTAATGAAACTAAGAAACGGCTACAATCATTAAGTACATTACTAAAAATGCATTATATAAGTATAAATATAATAATAACATCTATTCCATAGTATTAATATAGTTGCAATACAGTTGAATATCATAACATTCAACATACTAGTGAAATATGGATGAAATACTAGACATGCATTAGTAAAAAATGTTAAGAAAATAAATAATAATAAATACAAATTAACACCTATAGGACGCAAAAAGAGAAACAACAAAAAATTCGATGGAATAAGTTTCAATTAATTGTCGGAGTTCGCTTTAGTATTTCCGCCAACTGTGATAAAAACTTAAAACTGCAAGAAAAAAAAAAAAGGAACGTCCCATGATGGTCAAGACTAAAGGCAAAACAGTAACACGGGTCAATTGGTGCGAACAAGTAGTAACTGTGCCAATTGCAAAAATCTTTACTTTGGTAGTAGATTTAATAACTGAGCATCTTACAACTTTGTATTGGTTAGTCTTATGATATGATCCAGGATCTAGATTATATAAAAAGATGAAAGAATACAAGATAAACCAAGATTTGATAGGTCTTGGAACCTCCCTTCTCAAGAGAATACTCTCTATAAGCCCTACGAGATAATCACCCGATAATCCATTCAATATTTGGACGCCTAAACCCTACCCTAACCCTCTCTATTTATAATAAAATACCCTAACTTATTCCTTAAGTAATTGCTAACATACCCGTATATTATTCCTATTTCTACTAAGACTCAACCCTATTACTATCGGCCCCTAAAAAAATACACCTTGTTCTCAAGTTGTTGGTAAACAAATAACTAAGGTAGTGCTTGATAACTAGCGTCCCAAGGCCCGTCGCGTCGCGTCGCCCACGCGCGCCGTCCCCTGTGCCGAGCTGCGCCGCGCACCAACGCCCAGCCAGCTGCTCTCCTGCGCCCGCGCGCCCTCGCCTCGCCCCAGCCCGCGCTCGCGCGCAGTTCTGCGCGCCCCTGCGCCCGTGTCCGAGCCCTTGCGCGCCTAGTGCCTACGCCCAGCCCCTGCCGACAGCCTGCTTGTGGTGTGTTGGTTGGCCCGAGCCTTGTGGCTTCTCGGATGGTATTTCCCGAGTCTTTTCTTCGTTGGGCCTTGATTTGTTGGCTGCTGGTTATGGATTTTATTGGGCTATTTTATGTATTTGATTTGGGTGCTTTATTTGAAATGTATAGGCTGTTCGGGCTAGATTAGAGGCTTGAGGATCGCTCGTTGATTTGTTATTTGTAATTGTTTTCCTGCTTATTCCAGGTAAGGATTTCTTACCTCGGTTGTGTGAACCATGCGATATATCATGATTGTGCTTTGTATGCTTGCTGATTGTTATGAGCATGATATTGATAGGGTAGCTTTGTTTGACCTCTTGCTAGCATGTTTGCCTGATTTTACATGTTAGTGCCATGCTAGGTTTGTTCTGCCAGCATGCTTATGATTCCTGCTTAAGTTTGTAGTATCATGCTAGGTAAATGTGATTGATGTCGGTCATTGTTTGCTAGCCAGGAATCATTGATTTTGCTCTGTACTCTTAGATAGAGTTGTAGGGTTTGTCATCATCTAGAGGCTGAGAGCGGACATAAAGTACTTTGTCCCCACCGGTCGGGAGTAAATCGAAGCGTTGCTTCAGGGGTTGAGAGCGGACATAACGTACTTTATCCCCAATGGTCGGATATAGAGCAAAGCATAACATACATTGCTTTTTCTCCCCCCCTCCCGGCAGCCAATGAGAATTAGCTACCTCATTAGCGTATGCCTAGTTTGTAGCCTGCTAGAGCGGAACCCTGCCAACGGTGTAAGCCTACCTTAGCCGATTCTTAGCTTCAGGTCGGTGGTTCAGGCTGCACAGATGAGCGCCGAGGGCGTCGCGCTACTGTGATCAGTGACATTGCTTCCGAGTCAGAGGTATGCGTACCTGGCCAGCGTAGTTTGCCCTTTGGCCCCCGCATTTACGCCGGTTGCAGCAGCATGCGGTGTGCGCGCGCACGCGTTAGTCACCGGTTCGGAGAGCTCCCCCGGGCTAATGTTCGTGAGTACACCATTCCTTCCGTTAGAGCCTGACTTCGGGTACTCTCCCGTAAATCCAGTTTAGCAGCGAGGGCAAGAGGCCCTTGAGGACATTCTTGGGATCAGTGTATTCCCCCCGAGTGAAAGATACCTCGGTGATGTCTCAGGATTGGTCAGTGTATCCAATCCTTAGACCGGAAGTAGGAGACTTCCGATGACTCCAGATCTTGTTTTATGAGCTCGTTGAGCTATGATCTGTGTTGATAGCTGTTTGCTTGCATGTTGAGGTGCTAGATGACTGATGTATCATATTGTACCCCGGTTGGGGATTCATACTGAGTATGTTTATACTCACCCTTATTTATCTTTCAGGTAGCTTGGGACAACACCAGGATGGCTAGCGGAGGGAGCTGATTGATCATGGGGAGCCGCCGGCACTTTGTCATTTATTATTGCATTGTTATTCAAAGATGTAGATGGACAGAGTCCTAGGGGAACATTGTTTAAAACGTTGTTTAAATTGTATTGTATATTTTTATAAATACTGGCCAGGATGTTTTACTTCGTTGGATGTTTAAATGAAAACTGTTGGTTATGTTTTAAGTTAAGGGTTCCCCCTTCTCATATGTTTTGAAAGGTTTTTAAATATGAGCACTAGACCGCTTGTTATCATATTTAACTTGCATGCTGAGTGAGAACCCCGGTTTAGGACCATGTTTTGGGTCGGGTTCGTCACAGTTGGTATCAGAGCATAGAGTCATAGATTCTGTAGACTAACCTGCTTTGTAGGTTGTTGCTCCCATGATCATCAGCACTCCACGGCCGTCAGGTTTGTCTGAGTTCAATTAAGCTAAGGGTTAAGAATTTACAATACTTTTCATCTAGCTTTTATTCCTTGTGTAGAGTTGTGGAGCGGAGACGAGCAGGTTCTGACTCGTTGTTGGTTTGGACTTAGAGAGCCATCATGCCAACTTTCACGCAGTGCGAGCAGTTTGATGAGCAGTGAGAGCCCCAGTGTGGGCCAGCATTTATGCTTTGTGCAGATCACCAGTGTGTTGATCGCACTCAGAGGAGCAAGATGCTTGGCATGTCCACCCGAGGTGTTGGACTGATTGTATTGATGTTGAGGCAGCGTCCCAGGGTCGTTTAGACCCGTTGGCCAGAGTTGGCCCTGGAAGTTGAGTTGCCATGTGGAGGGGGTAGAGGTTAGCACGCCTCAGAGTGAGACTCCTTGAGCAGAGTGTGCTCCAGCCATGAGAGATTTGATCGCAGGTCTTTAGCTTTCAGAGAGCGGAGACCCAGGCGCAGTTTGTAGCGCGTAGTGAGGAGTCCCGGGCACAGATAGCCTAGCTGACAGAGTATTTCAGCAGTTTTCCCCTAGTAACTCTTGTAGCCCCGGAGGTTCCCGAGAGGGCATGATCAGCAGGTTTTTGCCAATGAGATTGTTGGCGTTGATGGAGCCGCCCATTTTGGCAAGTGGATGCCTGTAGAGCTTGATGTTTTAGAAAGTTCTGCTGCTAGTAGTAAAGGAGTTGGCCAGGTTTGAGTTTAGCATCCGTACGTTGGGATGCCCTGCTGTTCAGAGGCCGAGGTGTGTCGTTCCTATGCTGTTTGGTACAGCAGTTGGTGGTGGTAGTCCCTTGAGAGAGGTGGACTAGTAGAGTCTCCACTAGTCGCCCGATTGATTGGCAAGTTGTCGTGTTCGTGGCTTGAGGCAGATGTAGAGACATCTTTGCCCCCTTGCAAGCCTGCTGTCGTTTGGCAGCCAGTTCTTTTAATGCCCTCGTAGCCAGGGTGTAGTGTGGAGTTTGCTTGTCAGGGTTTGATTCGTTTGTGGATTTCAGCGGGCTAGTAGAGTGGAGCACTCTTTTTATTTGGATGTTCCCAGTGTGGAACTAGTTGTTGCCACCCGAGGAGTTGGCCTGAGCTTCTGTTGAGCATCGAGTGAGATGCAAGAGTTGGTCTGAGCTTTGTTGAGCATCGAGTGAGATGCAGGAGTTAGCCTGAGCTTTCGTTGAGCATCGAGTGGGATGCAGGAGTAGGCCGTGGCATGTCTGTTGGACGAGATGCCAGAGATTAGGCTGCTAGAGTGTTTGGACTCTTGTGATGAGTGCCATTGCCCCGTCACTTAGAGTGTGACCTTCCCTTTCCTCAGAGGGGCATAAAGCTCGTTTAGGGCTGATTTGTGTTGTAAAGGATGTAGTGCCTGTTGGCACCTAGCTTTGAGAGGAGGCCTAGATTCAGGCCAATTGGCACTTTTGTGCAGGTGGTTCCATGGCCGCCCAGTGTATAGCATCCCCGCTAGTCTTGTACCCATTTCCTGAGGTTGCACCTGTTTGGTTGCATAGGAGATCTAGCTCGGTGGTAGTCAGAGGACTACAAGTTTGAGATTTTTCGAGGGAAAGTAAGAGCTTTTCAGGATCCCCGAGAGTTGGGTGCAAAGGATGTTGTAGGCTGTTATGAGCTAGCGCGTTCGAGTTCTCGCGCCTGTGTTGTGAGCTTGTGAGCCAGTTTGTTGGTAGCATGATTCGGCCACCCTTTGAGTTACCCTAGTATGGGTAGTGTTGGCATCGATGGATGCGTGGTTGATCTAGTGTTAGTGCCATGAGTTGGATGGCTGATCGGAGCGCGTTTAGTGGGCACATTGGCTTGAGGTATGTTAGCTTGGTGTGGATTTGCTCTTGTAAGAGTGAGTTGGCCAATGTGGCTTTTCGTGGTGAGTTGGCCCCGAGAGGGTTTGAACTCTTTTTGCTCCCTTGTTAGTAGTGGCTCTGTTGGAGGCAAAAGTTGCCCTGTGTGAGAGCCCTTGTTGGCATAGGATCAAGTTGGAGCTGTACACGCCGGTGTACTTTTGTGTAGCTCGTTCCGTGGTTTATGTTTGGAAACCACGAGGGGTTCATGTTGAGGAACCAGTGCTCAGTCTTTGGGTTGTCAAGGCTTTAGTTCTTGGCAAGTGCCCTAGCTTTGGTTGTAAGGATGTCGTGCTTGTTGCTGGGTTGTTGTTTAAGCATGTTTTGCTAGTTGGTCCTTAGCTTGGTCAGAGTTCAGTTGGAACTGAACAAGAGCGGTGGTAGCAAAGCTGTGCAGTTTCTGATTGTTATGGCTAAGAGAGTTGTTCGGATCCTTGCCTTGGGCAGAAGGTTTGTCGTGGCTGATGCTTGAGTAGGAAGATGACGCATTCGGTAGCGTTTCCGGTCCTCTTGGTTTTCAAGAGTTGGAGTTGGCCAGCGTGGTTGAGTTGCTGGAGAGGGTTGCGCCCGTGTAGCCGGTTGTCTTTTAGATCGTTTGACGACAGTGTGTGTCGGAGGGTGATCGGAGGATCCCTAGTTTGTGGAGAGCCTCTCTAGAGCTCAGTTAGACCCAGGCAGTGTTCCTTGGGTGAGTTGCTTGCAGACTTGGTAGTCTAGCAAGCTAGTGCTTGTTTGGAGTAGAGTCCGAATTGGTTCCGGTGTGGTGGCTAGTTGGTGCTTGGTGTTGACCAAGATTTGGTTCTCTTGATTGTTTCAAGAGCTAGCTCGGTTCGAGCAAGAGGGCGTTGCCCTGAGGACTTGTTTCTAGTCAGAAAGTTTTGGGAGCTGACCCCTCCCTCGGTGGTTGAGTAAGTTCTACTAGTTCTTGGATTGGTGGTCCAATCGGTTGAGGTTTTCCCTTGGGTGTTGCTTCCAAGAGAGTTGGTTGTTGTTGCCCCTGGGTTTGAGCTAGTCAGCGAGCGTGTGTGAAGTTCGCTGCCCTTCAGAGTTTGCTTGTTGGGAAATCGTTTCCCGTTGAGGAGGAGTCAGCGTAGCTCTTGAGTTGTGTAGTTGATCAGAGTAGCACAGTGGTTAGCCCAGCGAGAGGGTCCCTGCATGGTGTGGTTAGCAAGCGAAAGTTGTTTGTCCTCGCACGAGCGGAGGCCAGCCAGTTTAAGAGTTGAGCTTTTGCTGAAAAGTTGTTGGTTCTTTGGGGTTTGAGGAACCCCTAGTTTCTATGGTGGTTGAGTTGCACCATGGATGCCAACCTCGAGTATTATCTTTGGAAGTAGCCTCGTTAGTTCGTATTCCTTGCGATGTTTCGAGTGTGGAGTTTCTAGTCGCAAGATGAGATAGGTCTAGGCTAAAAGGAGGAAGTCCTTTGAGTAGCCTGTTGGACTTAAGTGTTGAGTGGTAGCTTGAAGGCGAGTTTTGCTCGTTATGAGCTTAGTTTGAGGTTCTACAGAGCAAGCCTTTCCCGGGCTTTGTTCCTAGTTGTTGTGCTTTCGCAGTTGGCGATTAGCGGAGCCACAGTTGAGTGAGTTGGCACAGAGGTGTCGTGGCATTGGTTGGTTAAACCCTTGAGTTGCTATCCTCAAGGTGTTGTGTTGCTAGTGGCTGCGTGATGGTTTGATCCTTGCTGCCCGAGATTTTCCATGAGAGGAACGTTGGTTGTTTCCTTGCCTGGCAATGTTCTCTTTGGCCAGTTGCTAGTAGATTAGCATGGAAAAGTTTGTGTTCGGCCGTTGAGAGGTTCCAGTTTGTTGGCATGGCCGAGTGGAGCCTGTGCCTGGTTTTGGCCATTTAGGGTTGGCCGTAGCTGAAGTTTCAGCTCGTGCTAGTTGGAAAAGTTTGCCTTTTGGATCAATCGCCAGTTGGTGATTTGATTGTTTTTCGTTAAGGCTTTAGGCAAGCCTTGTGGTTCGCTGGTCTCATGTGAAGTAAGAGTAGGCCGTTTGGTTTCTGGAACCTGAAAGGTTCAGTTGTTTGGCCAGCATGGTGTAGAGTTGAGGCTGTTTGTTAACACCGTGGGCATTCAGAGAGAGTTATGCCGGTCGTGGCATTGAGTTTTGGAGCTTGTGCCCACCTGCGAGTTTCTTTCGAGAGTAACACCGTAGAGAGGTGTTCAGTGTTGGATTATCAGGGTTTATTTGAGCCCCTGGTTTGTAAGGCCTTTTGAGATCCTCGAGCGGATCGGAGCAGTGGCCTTTCGGTTAGCTTTGCCCCGTCTTTGGCAGCGGTGCATTTTTGTGTTCCTCGTCTCTTTGTTGAGATAGTTTGTGGCAGACTAGATAGCTTTGTGGCTTTGAGCCTTTGAGAACCCAACAGGGTTTGGTTCTCGAAGAAGGGCTAGTGTTGTCTTAGCCGAGAAGTTCAGTTGGCTAGGAATCAGTGGAGTATTCTTAGAGCCGTTTCGTCTTAGGACTTTCGAGGACGAAAGTCTTAAAAGGAGGGAGTATTGTAACGGCCCAGTTTTCTATTCCTGTTCTCGAGGAGCTTAGGTTCTGATTCATGGTTCGTTGGGCCGTTAGAGCTGCTTTTGACCCTTAGGGGTATTTTGGTCTTTTGCTCCCGGGCGGGATTTGTGGATTTTCGTGGCTTGAGGCAGCTCCCGCCTTTGTTGAGGCTTGTTTGTTGTGGGCTGCGAGTCCCGAGATGTTTGGGCTATTCGTTTGGGAGTTCGGTTGTGTTTTGGGTTTTGGGCAAAGTGATGGTTGTTTGGGTGTTTCCTTCATGATTCGAGCCGGGCCCTCAGTGTTGATTTGGGAGGTTGATTTTAGTGAGATTTATTCAGTGGAAAAGGTTGCTTCAGTCGGGTCTCAAAGGAGGAAGCCGGGAAATGGGATTTAAGGATTTTAAGGATTTTTTGGAAAATTGGATTTATTTGGATAAGGATGGAAAAATAAAATAAAAGAGAAAAAAAAAAGATAAAAAAAAAAAGATAAAATCCCATTTTCCTTTATTTTTTCCCCATTTTTCCTTTTTCCCCAATTTTTCCCCTTTCTCTCTCCTCCAACCCAACCCCAGCCCCTGGTCGCCCAACTCGCCCACGCCCGAGCGGCCAGAGCCCAGCACCGATGATGTCGTGCAGGCGTCGTCGTGTCCGCCCAGCTCGCCCGGCTGCTGGTCGCGTCGCCCAGCTCCCAGGCCGCCCGACCGTGTCGCCCAGCCCGCCCTCGCCCTGGTCCGTGCCGCCTCTCATTGTGCCGAGCCCGTGCGCCATGTAGCTCGTCGTGCCATCCCGAGCGTTCCTGAGCCCGTCGCCCGCACCCACGTCCATGTAGCGCTTTGTGTCGCTCGCGCCTGCGCGCGCCGCCCCTCCCTGCTTGAGCGCGCGCCGCTGTACCTGACCTCACCAGCTGCTCTCCTGCGCCCGCGCGCCCTCGCCTCGCCCGGCCGCGCTCAAGCTGGCTCTGCGCCCTGCGCCCATGTCCGAGCCCCCTTGCGCGCTTAGTGCTCGCCCCACCAGCCCAAATTTCCACCCGACACCGCTTGTGGTGTGTGTTGGTTGGCCCGAGCCTTGTGGCTTCTCGGATGGTATTTCCCGAGTCTTTTCTTCGTTGGGTCTTGATTTGTTGGCTGCTGGTTATGGATTTTATTGGGTTGTTTTATGTATTTGATTTGGGTGCTTTATTTGAAATGTATAGGCTGTTCGGGCTCGAGTAGAGGCTTGAGGATCGCTCGTTGATTTGTTATTTGTAATTGTTTTCCTGCTTGTTCCAGGTAAGGATTTCTTACCGTGGTTGTGTGGACCCTGCGATATATCATGATTGTGCTTTGTATGCTTGCTGATTGTTATGAGCATGATATTGATAGGGCAGCTTTGTTTGACCTCTTGCTAGCATGTTTGCCTGATTTTACATGTTAGTGCCATGCTAGGTTTGTTCTGCCAGCATGCTTATGATTCCTGCTTAAGTTTGTAGTATCACGCTAGGTAAATGTGATTGATGTCGGTCATTGTTTGCTAGCGAAGAATCATTGATTTTGCTCTATACTCTTAGATAGAGTTGTAGGGTTTGTCATCATCTAGAGGCTGAGAGCGGACATAAAGTACTTTGTCCCCACCGGTCGGGAGTAAAGAGAAGCGTTGCTTCAGGGGTTGAGAGCGGACATAACGTACTTTGTCCCAAGTGGTCGGATATAGAGCAAAGCATAACATACATTGTTTTTTCTCCCCCCTCCCTGCAGCCAATGAGAATTAGCTACCTCATTGGCGTATGCCTTGTTTGTAGCCTGCTAGAGCGGAACCCTGCCAACGGTGTAAGCCAACCTTGGCCGGTTTTTAGCTTCAGGTCGGTGGTTCAGGCTGCACAGATGAGCGCCGAGGGCCTCGCGCTACTGTGATCAGTGACACCGCTTCCGAGTCATAGGCATGCGTACCTGGCCCGCGTAGTTTGCCCTTTGGCCCCCTCATTTACGCCGGTTGCAGCAGCATGCGGTGTGCGCGCACACGCGTTAGTCACCGGTTCGGAGAGCTCCCCCGGGCTAATGTTCGTGAGTACACCATTCCTTCCGTTAGAGCCTGACTTCGGGTACTCTCCCGTAAGTCCAGTTTAGCAGCGAGGGCAAGAAGCCCTTGAGGACATTCTTGGGATCAGTGTATTCCCCCCGAGTGAAAGATACCTCGATGATGTCCCAGGATTGGTCAGTGTATCCAATCCTTAGGCCGGAAGTAGGAGACTTCCGATGACTCCAGATCTTGTTTTATGAGCTCGTTGAGCTATGATCTGTGTTGATAGTTGTTTGCTTGCATGTTGAGGTGCTAGATGACTGATGTATCGTATTGTACCCCAGTTGGGGATTCATACTGAGTATGTTTATACTCACCCTTATTTATCTTTCAGGTAGCTTGGGACAACACTAGGATGGTAGCGGAGGGAGCTGATTGATCATGGGGAGCCGCCGGCACTCTGTCATTTATTATTGCATTGTTATTCAGCATGTAGATGGACAGGAGTCCTAGGGGAACATTGTTTAAAACGTTGTTTAAATTGTATTGTATATTTTTATAAATACTGGCCAGGATGTTTTACTTCGTTGGATGTTTAAATGAAAACTGTTGGTTATGTTTTAAGTTAAGGGTTCCCTCTTCTCATATGTTTTGAAAGGTTTTTAAATATGAGCACTAGACCGCTTGTTATCATATTTAACTTGCATGCTGAGTGAGAACCCCAGTTTAGGACCATGTTTTGGGTCGGGTTCGTCACATCAATGGTGGTGGAGGAGGTGGTGGCGGCAGCAGTAATGGTGGTGGTGCGTTAGTGGCAACAACGATGGTACCAGTGGTGGCAATGGTGGCGACGGTGTCAAAACCCTAGCTGTCACTGTTTCTTCCACAACCTTCCTTCTTCCTCGAATCCTACCTTCCATCTCTGAGTACCACTGTTCCCTTGCCTTGGACTGCTTCTCCCTTTCTAATTTTCTTCATTCCTGCTCCTTTGCACTCTCCTCCCTTATCTCTCTAGAACAACTTTTTAGGTCATTGTAAAAACTTTGCCACATTTCTTGAAATAAACGAACATCTTCTTAATTAATCTCTACAACCAAGAATCGAAACAGCTTCGATACCAATTGATATGATCCAGGATCTAGATTATATAAAAATGTAAAAGAATACAAGAAAAACCAAGATTTGATAGGTCTTGAAACCTCCCATCTCAAGAGAATACTCTCTATGAGCCCTATGGTATTTCACTCAATAATTCATTTAATATTTAGATGCCTAAACCCTACCATAACCGTCTCTATTTATAATAAAATACCCTAACTCACTCCCAAGTAATTGCTAACATACCCTTATATTATTTCTATTTCTACTAAGATCCAACCCTATCATCTTACTACTGAACCCAAATGCATAATATTATTAAGTACCCCTAATCTTTTCTTTTCGTTTTCTTATTTTAGGAAGTTCGAGGCACTTATTTGTCATGAGATTGAATATGAATTTTTCGACTAGAGGGATATTTAAAAGAGGTTTGCAAAAGAGGAGTCCATTGAAGGAACTAAGAATTTTGTGTATTACTAAATTTGAAAAACAAAGTAATAAAACACAAATTCTCAAAATACTTTACATTATTCCTCTTTAAAACTCTATACTTTTGCTCTCACATTTTCTCTCTAGAATTCACAATGAAGGAACACTCTATTTATAGCATATTACAAACTTGGTCTCCAAGTTCTTTCCATGAGCATTTCCCACTAATTTCTAAATCAATAAAATCTACCAATTTTCTTTAGCTCTATCTTTCTTAACAAATTTCTCACCAATATTGCATGACAAACGCACTAAGAAGCTGCAACATATTCAGCTTTGCATGTCGATAGCGTCACGATCGGTTGTTTCTTTGACTGCCACGTAAATGATGTGTTTCCCATGAAAAATGCATATTCCGAAGTGTTTTTCCGATCGTCTATGTCTCCGCACCAATCGTTGTTAGAGTATTCACTCAACTTGTACTCTTTCGCTTTCGAATAAAACATCCCAAGTGACACTGTTCCTTAGATGTATCTCAAAATTCGCTTCAATGCTTTCTAATGCGTATAAACTGGCTCCTCGATGAACAAACTAACCATGCAACACTCAATGCGATGTCTGGCCTTGTGCATGTGAGGTAGTGAAGGCTTCCCATCAAACTTCGATATTTACTCGCATCTACACGTTCTCCTCCATCAAATTTCGAAAGTTTTGTACCTGGTTCCATTGGTATTGCAACCGAATTGCAATTTTCCATCTTGAAATTTTTCAAGATCTCTTTCCCATACTGCTCTTGCGACACAAAGATTCCCGTCTCTTCTTGTTTAACCTCCAAACTGAGGAAATACTTCAGCAAGCCTAAATGTGTCATCTCAAACTCTCGCATCATCGTGCTTTTAAACTCTTCTATCATCGCATTACTATTACCCATAAAAATCAAATCATCAACATAAAGAGCAACAAATATCGCATTACTTCCACTCTGCTTTGGGTAAAGTGCATGCTCGTAAGGACACTGTTTGAATTTGTTCTTCTTGAAATATGCATCAATGCATGTATTCCATGCTCGATGTGCTTGCTTCAACCCGTAAAGCGCCTTTTTTAATTTTATCAACTTTCTCTCTTCTCCAATTTTTTCATATCCAAGTGGTTGCTCAATATACACTTCTTCTTCAAGCACACTATTTAAGAATGTTGTCTTGACATCCATCTGATAAATCAGCCATTTAAATTATGTCGTTGCGAAATTAATAATCGAATTGTCTCTATTCTCGCAACCGGAGTAAAAACTTCATCATAGTCAATTCCCGCATTCTGTTTGTGCTCTATCTTCTCTTGTACATTCATTTTCTTCTTGAACACCCACTTCATACCAATCGGATGACTTGCATTCGACAATTATGTCAGCTTCCATGTATCATTTCGCTCTATCGCATTGATCTCCTCGTCCATCGCAATTCTCTACTTCTCATCTCGCACTACTTCCTTAAAACCAATACTTTTCACATTTGTCAAAAGACATACCAGATGCACCTCATCTGTCGCATCATACAATTCTTGCAAACTCCATATTCTTGGTTGTTTCGGTTCTTCTTCTTCCTCTTCTATGGTTTCTAACTCCCTTGGCATACTCGTTGTTGAAACGACTGGTAAGTTTCCAAATTCGATGCTAACTTCCATTGAATTGTTCCAATCCCATTCACTTTCTTCATTTACTCGCACCTCACGACTCACCATCATCTTCTTACTTATTGGGTCAAGTAGCTTGTACCCATTTGTTCTTTCATCATAGCCAATAAACACATATTTCTTGATCTTATCTTCAAGCTTTGTTCTTCGCTGATCAAGTACGTGTGCATAGGCCACACTACCAAAAAATCTAAGATGCGAAATTGTCGGCTTTCGTCCGCTCCATTTCTCTTGCGGTGTTTTATCATCTAGTTTTGTATGTGGACATCGATTTTGCACATATATTGCGCACTGCACTACTTCGACCCAAAAATTCTTTGGCATACTCTTACTCTTCAACATTGCTCGAACCATGTCAAGAATGGTTCTGTTCTTCCTCTCAGCACGCCATTTTGTTGAGGAGTGTATGGCGCGGTTAAAAATCGTCTTATACCTTGCTCCTCGCAATACTTCCTAAACATCATCGAAGTATACTCTCCACCTTTGTCAGATCGCATAGCTTTGATCTGTCTACCAGTTTCCTTTTCCACACTCACTTTGAATCTTCTGAACGCCTCAAATGCCTTTGACTTTTCTTTCAAAAAATACACCCAAGTTTTTCGTGAGAAATTATCAATAAATGCAATGAAGTACCTTTTGCCACTAAAAGAACCTGGGGTAATTGGTTCGCACATATCCGTATGAATTGTCTCGAGCGGTTGCTTCGATCGATATTCCACTTTCTTCTAAAACGAGGTTCTCGCATGCTTACTAAGCACACATTCTTCACAAAACTTTCCATCATAGTCCATCTCTAGTAGCCCGTGCACCATATTCTTCTTCACTAACTTTTTTTAGTCCACCATGATGTAGATGACCAAAACGAAGATGCCACAACATTGCTTTATCTTTAACATTGACTCGCAGACATCTTTCCTGCACACTTCTCAAATTTAGTCTATACATGCGATTTCTTCCTATCTCTACTCAAGCAACTAAACACTATTTCTTGTCCTTCAAATATAACAATCGGTCTTTCAAAAATATAGAGTAACCCTTCTTTGTGAGTTTGGAACTCAAAATATTTGTTTTAAGATTTGGTTAAAAAAAAACATCCTGGACTGATCCTATAAATCCATCCTTCTGCAAAAAAGAAATCGTACATTTTCCTTTTACCTTTACTTTTGACGCATCGCCAAAAGAAACATGACCATCTTCAATTTTCCACATCTCTTTGAACAGATGCTCATGTACGCACATATGGTTGCTTGCCCCTGAGTCAAGATACCGCACAATATCATTATTTTTTCTTCCTTCTTTATGCGCCATAAAAAGAACACCTTCATTAGCATTGCTTTCTACTGCCTAGTTGCTTGTTTCTTCAACCTTTTTATCTGCACAACAATCTCTCACAACCCTTCTTCACCACAATTGTAGCATTTGTCGAAATAACAATCACTCGCATATTAACCATATTTGGGACATTTGTAGCATTCAATATTTGACTAATTTGATCTACTCCCTCTTCCTGGACCGCCTCCTCTTCCGTGTCAATTCGCTTGACTCGTATGTTCCTTTCCGCATCACAATCGTCGCTTTGACTACTATGAGCATATCCACGACTTCCACGGCCGCAACCTCTACCTGAATTTTTTTAGAGTATAATATCTCTTCATCCTCGATTGGTGCCTTAGTTTGAGGTGCTTGTTCTAGTGTCTCTTCTTTCTTCTTATTCTTGCGTTTCTCGTGTGGCTCAAGAGAACCAGCAAGCTCGTCAACAGTGAGCGTCAGAAGATCCTTTGACTCCTCTACCGCACACACCACATTCTAAAAAATATCTGTCAATGATCTCAATATTTTTTCAACAACTTGTGCATCAGTTAGCTTTTTGCCATTTCGATTGAGTTGATTCACCACCGTCTGCACACTCATGATGTAGTCAGACAGACTCCTTCATCTTTATGTTCTCCAATTCGCCGCAAAGAGCTTGGAGATGTACTTGCTTCACTCATTCGGCTCATTTAAACACTTTCTCTAAAGTATCCCACTCTTCTTTTGAAGTAGTTGCATTTACAATATTCTCAAACCCCGATTTGTCAACTGCACGAAATAACATGTACAATGCCATTTTATCCTCGAACACGTTTCTTTCAATTCTTTGCTTTGAATCGTCGTATAAATCCGCGGTATCCTCCTGTTCTACAAAACTTTCTTCGACCACTTCCCATGCATCATAAGATCCAAAAAATGCTTTCATCTGAATGCTCAAATTCTCATAATTCACCTTCGTCAATCGTGGCAGCGATATTTGACCCGTCACGTTCACCATTGTCTCTGATACCAATTTGTAGAAACTAAATTCGAAAAACAAAGTAATAAAACACAAATTCTCAAAATACTTTACTTTATTTCTCTCTAAAACTCTCTACTTCTGCTCTCACATTTTCTCTCTACAATTCACAATAAAGGAACACTCTATTTATAGTCTACTACAAACTTGGTCTCCAAGTTCTTTCCATAAGTATTTCTCACTAATTTCTAAATCAATAAAATCTACTAATTTCTTAATTTATCTCCTAAATTAACAATCCATTGAATCCTAAATTGTCTACCCACTAATTCCTAATTTAACTATTCCAAAAATACATTAAAATATATTTTAATTTTATTCCAACATTTTGAGCATACTTTGGGAGAAAGTAGGATGTAAGGTAAGTGAGGCAATAATACCAAAACCTTGAGAATACTTATCATCAAAGTGGACACAATTGAAGTTACTATCGACAGAAAAATGGGCAAGAAATTGGTTAGAAGTTGATGTAAGCTGACCACATGTTAAAAAATGAATCCATGACTATAGAAAAAGTATCATAAGGTTTTAATAATACTTGTTAAGAAGTGTCATTTAATGGGAATAGATGATGTGCGATTCAATAATTGCAAAAAAATATCATCTATAAGATTTCAATGACACTTCTTAAAAAATGTCATCTAAAAAGAATAGATGATGTGCAATACAATGATTGCAAAGTATCATCTAAAGCATTTGTGATACTTTTTAAAATCATCATATTCTAATTTTGTAGCAGTTACATAAAAGAAGATTCTTCCATGCTTTACAAACCAGCCTACAAATTGGCAAAGTAGAGAGGGGGAGCATTGAGAATATAAACTCTATCATTTGAACTAAATCCTCTGAATTTATGTTCTTTTTCATCTTACTTTTTTCTTTCCTTGCAGCCGGTTCTTGATCAAATCCGCACTACAAATGGTTCAGTATATTAGGCTTCATTCATTAGTTTGTTTATTTTGCTTTAACAAAAAGTTGATTTTCTGACCTTTTCTTTTGTGATTTTCTATTAGATTTTAAGATTAAAAATTTAATCCATGTGAGTTATTAGAATTTAAGGTTTAATTAAAATCTAAAACAGATTTTTATTTTATTTTTTGAAATCAATCTTAAAGAGAATTCAAATTTTTGATAAAAAGATTTGTTTTTTTAAATACTTCATTAAATAATTTAAATAAAAAATTAAAGATATGGATTTTGGAAATCTTTCCTTTTATTCATTTAAGGATACGAATTTTGATAAGAAAATAAAAGCTCCGTATCGCTTGCATGGTGAATGTAGGTTTGGAACCCCTTTAAACATAGTTATAAACATAGAAATATTTAAAGTTATACTCGACCTTAACCTAAATAATAATCCACTATGTGATTTAATATGAACCATATTCAATTTATTTTATTTTATTGCTCTACTTTTTTTTGTTTAAAATAAAATAAAATGTAGCTTATATTGAGTTAACATTATTATTTAAGTCATGTTCCGCCATGACTTAAATATTTTTGTAAAAAAATACTTTAAACTATTTTGTTTTATTATAATATTATAATAACCACTACAAAAGTGAAAATTACATAAACCACCCTTCAATGATATTTATAATAATTACACATTTTAACTATTGATTTAAGGTTAAAATACTATTTTGGTCCCTCGACTTTGGGGTTTGTTCTATTTTGGTCCCTCAACTTCCAAATGTCTAATTTTAGTCCCTCAACTTTGCTGTTTGTCCAATTTTTATCCCTCAACTTTCAAATGTCCAATTTTGGTCCCTCAACTTTGCTATTTGTCCAATTTTGGTCCCTCAACTTTCAAATGTTTTCAAATTTGGCCCTTAGACTATAAAAAAAGTCCAAAAATTGTTCTTTGGTCAAATAAATTTTTTATCACTCCTAAATTATTTTCTCTCTCTTTCATCTTTCATAATTTCTCTCTCTAGAAATTTTACCTCTCTTCAATCCACCTCTCTTTCCCTCTTTTCTTTTCTTTTTTTCTTCTTTATTTTATTTCTTTTTCTTTTTTGTTCCATGGTAGACTATGAATTTTAGAAAACAAAAAGTGACAAATCAAAGTAGGAAAATTATTATTTAGAAAAATTATCTCATGTTAAATAATTTGATGAGATGGATTGAGGAGAGAATAAGAGAAAAAAAAAATAAAAGAAGAGGATTATAGAGGTGGATTTAAGAGAGATAAAACTTTTAGAAGGAGAAATGATGAAAGCTGGAAGAGAGAGAAAAAAATTTATTTGACGAAAGGACCATTTTTGAACTTTTTTTATAGTCTAGGGACTAAATTTGGACATTTGAAAGTCGAGGGACCAAAATTGGACAAACAGCAAAGTCAAGGGACCAAAATGGAACAAACCCCAAAGTTGAGGGACCAAAATGGTATTTTAACCTTGATTTAACCAATTACAAAAAAGTTTGTTAAGTGTTGCAATCTTTACCTTCAAACTAATCTATAGAGTTAGATGGGTTGGAAGTTTGACCAACCCGAAACTTTAAATTGGCCCAAAAAACTGTCCTAATTCTACACCCCCTAAAAACAGGAATGAGAGAGGTGAGAGGAGAGAGAAAAACATGCTTCTTAATATAAACCCAATGTTCATTGAAGTTTACTATTTATACCAATCACTATTGTAGCCTCAGAAACATGGCCATACAAACAACAAGTTTTTATACAGTTACACAAATTACAATTGAACCAAATACAAGTGCCTGAAGTGGAAGAATGCTTTAAACAAATACAGTTTCTACAGTACTGAAAAAAAATTCCTAAACTGCACAAAGAATGGAATGAATGTGAATGAGGTTGTGATGATGCCCCTTTTGTATAGCCCACACATGACAGACGCTTACCTTATCTCATTATTGAAGTAGCCGGTCCTTGGCCGGATCTAGGGACGATAACTTAAAGTGTGTAGGACACGTTGAATCCGAAGCATGAACGAGCAATTTCATAATAAGGATTACGAGAATCAAGACGGCTACTGAGAATGCAATGCCCTCCCATGAGGATAGAAGTGCAGACCGTTGAAATAATTTAATGATGCCAAAAGCAAGGATACATGACCAACAAAGAACAACCTGTTGAGACAAGAAGGAATATCTAGGTCGTTACGGAGAGCAGAGAATTCGTATAGAATGATATGTGGTTTATCAGCCTTAATGTCGACTAACATACCAATAATGGCTTTTTTGGCCGGCCTATATCGATAGGTTGTCGATCACTGAATGAATCCATGGTCATATACTTCTCCAATAATGTATCCTGAAAGGTTGCACAAGGAAATCAAAACAGAGAAAGCACATAAACAGAGTTTGAAGGCAATTGCAATTGGAAATGCACAAAGTCCAGGTTTAAGAAAGAGACAAAAGTTTGGGAAAAGTACATAGGCAAACGGAAAGCAAGTTCACTTGCATACTCATTTCTTCTATGGTCTTCCATCACAGAACCCAAGTAAACAAGTTACCAAGCTCAAGTTTTTGAAGACTTGTTTTTGGAATTTTGCTAAAAAATTAATCTTTTCTCAAGAAGGATGAAATTTATGGTAGAAAAGTGGAGAGAAGACATGTTTAATTTTAAAAAACCAAAAGATTATCAAATCGAGACTTATTTTTCAAAACTTCACTTTGTTTTTGAAACACTTTGTAGAAAGAAGATAACAAAACAATAAACGATAACTAAGACCCCCGTTTGATAACCATTTTGTTTTTCGTTTTTTGTTTATGAAATTTAAACCGACAACAACTACCTTACTATATCTTTTTCCTTATTTGGATATCTACATCTTACCTATATTTTAATAAACAAAACCAAAATTTGGAAACAAAAAAAAAGTAGCTTCCAAATGCCTGTTTTTTTTTCAAAATTTGGTTAGTATTCACCTACTTTCTTAAGGAAATATGGATACATTGTATGAAAGATGGGGTACATGGTAGGAAATTTGAGTAGAAATAAGCTTAAATTTCATAAACCAAATGGTTATCAAACGGGACCTAAGGTCCATGAACATTTGATTTTTTGTTTTTAGATTTTGAAATTTAAGCCTACAACCACTATTCTAACCTATGTTTTCATTACTTTGATATTTATATTATACTTACGATTTTTAAAAACCAAACAAAAATTTGAAAGTTTAAAAAAATACTTTCCAAATATTTTATGAAATTTAGTCAGGATTCACATACTTCCTTAAGGGAAAATGAAGCCATACATAGAGAATTTGAGTAAGAATTTGAGTAAGTACAAGTTTAAATTTCAAAAATAAAAAATCAAATGATTATCAAACGGGCCTAAAAGTAGTATTTATGAGCTTAAGTTTCAAAAAATGGAATGATTACTAAATATGGGCCTAAGTAATTGCTTATTGATGAAGCAAAGTTAATAGCTCAGCAGATTACTTGTATCTATATTTCAACCCGTGAAGAAAGATTAAAACCCCATCCTACCGCCCTAATACCTGTTTTTGTCTGAAAATTTTAAGGATATCCAAATGTTTAACTTCTGCGTTGGACTAACAGAAAATAAGCTGATTTGTCCAAATGTTTTGTACGGCCAATACTAAATTGGTTTTGACACTAAAATAGCTTAAAAAACTATTCTCTTAACAATCATAATAAGCTGCAATTAATCTTCATACCTTGGTAATGAATAGATCTTTGCACCACTGTGAGATCCCATCTGCAGCTTCTGGCAATTCCTGCATTTCATGTCGCTTAATTTGCAATTTTACCTGTGCAATGTAACACATTAGATGTATATTTCTTTTTTGCAGAAGATAACACAAAACCTGCAAGTTTTTTCATACAAATGTAAAGATCAATCACAGAGTCATGTTTTAATATGCTCTTATTCTAGGAAACTGCCCCTTTGGGTATGTTCAAGATTCAAGAGTTATTAGACAGCTATTTGGAAGGAGACCAGTCTTTTATAACAGTGCATTTTGTTTTCTTTTTTCATATCCTTGACTATCCAGGCAAGCTTGTGCGCACCTCGACTATTGTTACAGGACATACCGCTGACCCTACAGTATTTGAATGTCAAAGAAACTTTTAAGAAATTAATTCCTAGATAGGTGATCACCATCGATTGAATCCTTCATCTTTCAGTTTTCCAAAATCCTCTTAACCGTTAGGCCACTCCATAATGGTTATAACAGTGCATATTTTATTCAAGCAAGTTGTAACAACAACGAAAAAACTAACACAATACAAGCCCCAGAGGAGCAAATGAATTTATAGACGATCGTCATCTTCATGACCAAGGATGAGCATAATCTTAAGCAAGTGTTCAAGCAATGTTATATGGATCATCAATCAATCAATAATTATTCGTCTAGTATTTGTTGGCCTACCACAAAAGATTGGCCTTTAAACATCCTCAACAAAGTAGGAGGTTGGTTTTTTGGGGAAGTAACCATTGTACAATCATAAATAACCGGAACAAACGAACGCATATGGCTCACTGCTGAAACAAAACCCTGCAAAGAACATGCTGTTATCGAGGAAAGGCGAAAGCGTACACTAATTTACGTACCCCTGATTTTGATTCACAACAGTAAAGGAGTATGAAACTTACCTTTGTACGAGGAATTAAAACATTTTTAGGAACAGGCAGTCCTCTAGATGCAGCATATTCCTGAGAAGCTAGAAGTTTTTGTTGAGTAAAACGAGTTCCCTCAACAAAAAGTGCCACCCAAAATGGCATGGGATAATCCGCTAGCGACTGAAAACTCGACTGCAGTACAAATCCTCAAATTTTAGAAAAGAAAGGGAAAATATGAAACAAAATGCTGAAGTGTACGCAAGGATACAAGCTCACCTCTAGAGTGCTTTCATCCTTTGCCCAGCTTCTTTCTAAAAAAATATAATCTGAGAACCACATTGACCAGCCAATTACCTGAAACAGTAACATGATATATTTTGTCAATTAAAGCCCACAACTTGTTAAACTGGAAGAGATATATGAACAAACTCAGCATCCCAAAATTGGCACCTATACACTCCTCTAAAATTGATTCTGTGTTTCAGACCACCATGTCAAAGAAACAATTTCTTTGACCATTATTTCCAGTGTTAAAATAAAAGATAACTTGTAAAACAGGAAAAACTTTTGAATGCTGAGTCAAATTCCAAAACAAAAACATTTTGATTTCAATTATGGGATTTTGATTTGAACCTAGAGTAACAACACAACCAACACATTTAACTTTTTCTTCTCTTGAATTCCCTTGCAATCTGTTCATTGCCTTCATAATGTAGACAGCTGCAACTTATTGAGTGAGCCCTTATGGATAATACAGCATAAAGAATGGCACCGCACGGGTGGTATAGAAATTCATCTAATGTAGATACCATACAGTCAATACTTACTGGGAGGAATTTTGCTTCTTTTGTCATAACAGCCAAGGCACTACCGAGACAACCTGCACGCTGCAATAAGAAGGCTTAATTTTTAAACAATTAAAGAAAAAGAAAAAAGTTTTAGCATATCTTGTTCAAGTAATATATGGTTGTTAGACTTGGCCTAATCTATTTAAGTTGACTACTCCAGTGAAGATGGTTAGAAGATAAACAAAAAATATCATCTTAGCATAACCATAATAGTGAAGAAAGAAACTATTGAAAACTATGGCATAAACTGAAGGCCATAAATTTACAGTACCTGAGCTAGGACCCATCCAACAAGCCAGTCAATGTCACTTCGATGATTGCATAAAACAAGTGCATGTTCTTTGCCTGTAATTTTGTATGTAAGAGACTATGTTCAAGTTGCAACTCCTAAATGATTTCAACATAATTTCTAATATCATACCCAGCAATTGGAAGGTTGCTTCATCTGTATACAACTCAATCTGCAATGAGAAAACATTACCCCTAAGCAAACTCAACTCACAAGAAATTGCCTAATTGGTTTAGTTGTTCAATGTTTTAAGTTCATATTCCATTTATTAAATGGAAAACGGTTCATCGCATACTTATTTGTTTTTCAAAAACCGGGAAATTAGAGTTTCACTCCCTTATACTTAGTAACCACGTCTATCTCTAAGTTAGGCACGAGAAGAGAACTTCGGAAAGGGAGGCAAAATTTGGGGTCGTCTGGGAAGTTAATCTCCAGGCGTGCCCGAAACATGGGACCTCGAGGGGAGCACACCCTGAAGGCCCAGGCGGGTCGACCTCTGCGCCGCCCTTAGGGGACAAACTAGTAGCATACTGATATGATGTATGTATGATAAGAGCAAAAAAAAAACATAATATAAAGAAAGCAAGACAGGCCTTGGCAGCGGCCCACCAATCGATTAGCCAAATGAGTTGCAACCACAGCAACTCAGCAACCACTTTGTTGATTCTTCTGTACAAACACTTAGAAATGGGACGAACAAGAAGAAAGAAAAGTGCCTGAAAGTTGAATTCATGAAGTAAATGAGAGGATTTAAAACACCCAGATTTCAGATTAAACCCAAAAGGCAGATTCACAGATTGAAACCTGAAGAACATTGACGATGAGGCCGGAGAGGATGAAAAGCAGACCAAGAGGAACCATAAGAAGCAGAGAAGGAATCGGCGGCATTACCAATTCACTAAAATCGTAGCTGCTGTGGATATGCAAACAAACGAATTTGATGAAATTTCCCAAATCACAAATTTGACTTCCTCTACATCAATGCTCCCACCCCTTGACCAGCACTGCCAGAAATACAATAGTATATAACCCAATAAGCTCAAGTTTTTTTTTTCTTCTTTCTGAGTACATATTGGACCAGCCCTACTGAAATGGATTAAGACTAAAAGATATAATCAATTGAGCACCGATTCATTCGGTCCAATAACGGGAAAATAACGGAAATTGTGGTGGATAGTCACTTTTAAGAAAATAATTATAAATCTAATCATTTTTTAAATTATTTGTAAATCTATTTTTTTTGTTTTAAATTTAATTAATATTTTTTTTCAATACTACCTATTATACCCTTGTTTTGACAGTTTTTTTTCCCTTTCTTTCGCCACCCTGTCGCTCGATTGTGTGTGTTAAGTTTTTTTTTTGCAAATAGCATTTGTGCTTCATTGGACGGTTTATTGTTGCCACGTGGAAAACTACCAATTTTTAAAAAAAGAAAAAATCAATTACATTTAATTTACTCTTTCAAACATTCTATGACTTTTTTTTATTTAAACACAGATTTTTTACTTTTAATTCGCTTTTTCATTCCAATTTTTTTTCTTTCATGATACGAGTATTAATACATAAATACCTTTTATAAAATAATGTGAAAAAATATTGAAACGTATTTGGAAAAATAAATATCATTTATTTTACACTCTACCAAACAAATATATATTTCATACATGTAATTAATATCACTATTAAATAATATTAATAATACATATATACTACTTGAATATGCTACTTTTTTATAAAAAAAATATGCTACCTCTTTATCATATACAAGTATTAATATACCCTATATATTTATTGTTATAAGTAATAACAACATAATTCTTGAATACTTGAATATTTCTTAAATACTTGAATATGTTCAACTTTAAATCAATAAATACGATATTTATTTATCAATTTAAATATAAATACCGTATTTATATTAAAAAAAAGATAAAATTGTATTTATATTTAAGAAAAAGATAGATATTGTATTTATGCTTTATAAAAAGATAAATACTGTATTTATAATTTTTTAAAAAAAGATAAGTATTGTATTTATATATTTTTAAAAAAAGATAAATACTGTATTTATATTTTTTTTAAATAAATAAAAATTGTATTTATATTTTTTTTTAAATATAAATACAGTATTTATTATAAATAATACAACTATTATTAGTGTATTTAGATATGAGACTGCAATGTCTTTTAATATTAAATCATTCATTTATTTTCACTAATATATTTTAGTTTCTTAATAAAAATAAAAAAAGCCATTACATGTTGTGACATATTAACCCTATAATATTAATGCACTAGTAAATAATTAAATCATCAAATGGGTTGGTGGCGCAATTGGTTATTTGTTTGTTGGTCCTGCTCCCCCTAATATATATACTAAAAAAAATACTCACCATAAATATACAAGACATCTTAATCAAAACATACAATATTCATATATGTTAGAATTACTACTATATTACACAATTTACTTCATTTAATGGATACTAGAAAAATAATAGTGATTCATATTTATTTATAAATATATGGTCAAAGATTTTTTCTTTTTTGTAAAATCAAACAACTATCATTATCAAAAAGAAAGAAATCGTGCAAAATGTTATTTATTGTCAGATTTTTAAGGAGATAATTTTGGATTGGGAAGGGAAGTTGAAAAGTGGCGACAATTTAGATAGATTTATTATTATTAATGTTTTTTTTTAAATTAATGTGAATGTTGGTTTAACCTGGTAGTTGATTTTTCACAATAAAAAAGATAAGGAGGATAGTCATGTAATTTCCCTTTAAAAACGGATTTTTTTTCTAAAGTAATTAACTACTTTTGCTAAATTTTTTCACCATGAACATGGCTGCAATTTCTTTTTTCATTTAGCCTAATATTGTAAAAAGCCCTAAAATAATTATCAATATACTAACCTTTAATAAATTTAACAATTATAGTCATTGCTCTTAATAAGTATTCTCACATTATTAATAATCTATAATACTGTATTTATAATATATAAGATTAAAATGTATTAATGATTTTGGATGTGGTTAAAAAAAATCATGATGCAAATAATTTAGAATTTGGTTATATTGTAATTGTTTTGTGAGAAATGTTCATGGAATACAACTTCTCAAAAATAAAAAATTTATTTAATATCTATATTTTAAAATTAAGCATATACGTGACATTTTAATATGGTTCAAATTGATAAATTTATTATTATAGTTTTGGGTGTATACTAACATAACATATGTTTTTTTTAGATTACAATAAAATTGGATGAGAGATTCTAACTTAAGACTTCTTAATCATTAGATATATATACTAATATTGTTAAGCAATTGTTCCATTTGAAGGCTAATATAACATGTATTATGATAACGTGTTTATAGTCCCATTGGGATTATATGAAAAGCTGTTGTTAGTTTGAGCCAACTCAGTTGTGATTATAATTCTTAACATTTGAAGTTGGTTTGAAAACCACCAAATAAATAAAATTATGTAGAAGTTTGTTCAAATTTGAAGCAACCTATAGTTCAAGAAACCCCATGTTTTTTATATTGAATTAAGATATATATTCCATATGCTTCTTTCAACTTAACTCTTCAAGCCTTGCGTGCGTTTTTATCTTACCTTCCTTTACAGTTTACCATTGTGGCTTTCCTTCCTTCAACGCCACTTCTCAATTTTGTCTTCTTTTGTTTGTACATAGACTTACGTTTTTTCTTTTTTATATCTATCATGTACCTGATTTTTTAATCCAATTTCCAGGGTTAAAATTCAACTTTTTATTTCAAAGTTTTGTAGCATTTTCAAATCATTATGATTTTATTTATTTTTTATTCTGTAATCCAACTATTTGAAAACCCAATGGACTTTTTCTGACACTAAATAGGTTCTAAAATTTTCTCTAGTATTGTGCTCCAATTGTGAGATCCCATCTGCAGTTTATGGCAATTCTTGCACACATATTTTATTCAAGAAATTTGTAATAGTAATGCACAAACTAACACAATACAAGCCCCAAAGGAGCGGATCCATTTATTCATGAAGCAAATGAATTTCGGAAATAGTAAGGAATGTGTAGTTTTCGGAAAATAAACCATCAAATATCTACCGATCTTTTGTATTTAAATATATGTCTACTTTGAAGAGAGAGAAATTTTTACTCCTCACAATGCTCATCCAAATCCCAAGATTTCATCTAAAAAATAGTCAATATTTTTATTTTAAAAAATCCTATAGAAAAACCTACATTTTTGGAGACCTTTATTTCATATAATCAATATTTTTATTTGGAAAATCTGGTACATAAGCCTACATTTTAGGATTTAAAAAAAAAAAAAAATCAGATCTTAATTTAACTAACCTACAACTTACATTTTAGGATTTCTTTTATTTATTTATTTATTTATTTAACTAACCATTTTTGTCCTACCGCCAACCTTTAAAATATACATGGAGGTAAAAATAAGATTTTTAATCTAACTAACCTACATGCTACATTTTAGGATTCTTTTTTAAAAATCAAAATTTTAAAAAACTAACCAACGTATCTCTGCTTGCTATTTAGTTGCAATTCAATTAATTTGTGAAAAATACCTATATGAATCGAGGCAAATAACTGATTCCCCTTGCCAAATCAATCTCGTCGATCTAGTGGAAGTTTGGAATTCCACGTTCTCCTATTCAACATTGACCCCTCCACAATCTACATATCCAATGTTGAAGATCACAATCATACAATCTTCTAAGTCCAACCATTCATCTAACTAATTTTTTTATCGCTAGAGTTTTGATTGCACAAACATGGAGGTCACGTCGATCACAATCATCTTTAATGGAGTTTGGGTTGAAAGAGATATCTATATCAATTATAAGAAAACGAAGACGAAGTTGTCCCACATCGCTAAGATAAGGGAAAGATCTAGTGTATATAAGAAGGGAACAACACCTCAATTGATATGAGGTCTTTTGGGAGATTCCCAAAAACAAAGTCATGAGGGGATTTCCAAAGTGAACATAATATCATATCAATGTGGAGGTTTGTGGTTGCTTGTTGTCCCTAACAAGTGGTATCAAAGCTCAGACTCTTTGAATTAGCGATGTGGGTGAAGATTCCCGATGTAGAACAAAGGAGGGGCGCGCTCATATGGCTCAGTGTACTTGATAAGGGAAAGATCATGTGTATATAAGGAGGGGACAACACCAACAAAGCCATGAGGGGTAATTCCCAAAATGGGCAATATCATATCAATGTAGAGGTTTGTTGTTGCTTCTTGTCCCAAAGGGAAGACCCAATTTGATCAAAAAGCTTGGGTTTTTAGGGTATATTGTCCTTGAAGACTCACGTTCAAGTTTTCGAGTTATAAAAAAAAAAAAAGAGAAGACTAGTTTAATTTTTCAAAATCAAATGATTATCAAATCAAAATTTATTTTTCAAAACTAAGCTTGGTTTTTGAAACACTTTGATATCTATCTATATTTTAGTTAAATTTTTAAAATTCAAACAAAAATTTGAAAGGTAAAAACAGTAGTTTCCAAATACTAGAATTCACATGCTTACTCAGGGGAAGATGAAACTACATACAAAAATTTTGAGGGGCCTAAAAGTAGTCTTTGAGAGCCTAAGTTTCAAAAATAAAAAATAAGAACTGAATGTACTAAATATAGGCCTAAATATTTGCTTATTAAAAGCAAGTTTAATAGCTGAGCAGCTTAGTTGTATCTATATTTTAACCCGCGAAGAAAGATTAAGAACCTATCCTACCGCCCTAATATCTGTTATTGTGTGAAAATTTTAGATCTGATTTGATAACTATTTTATTTTTTATTTTTTGTTTTTGAGATTTAAGCTTACTTTTACACATATTTTCTACGATGTGTCTCATCTTTCTTATAATGTATCTAATTTTCTTCAAAAAAGTAAGTGAATTCTAAAACATTTCAAAAACAAAAGCAAACTTTTGAAAACTACTTTTTTTTGTTTTCAAATTTTAGGTAAGATGTAGATATTCATATTGAAAAAAACATATGATATGATAGTAGTTGGAGGCTTAAATTTTAAAAAAAAAATTAAAAATAAAATGATTATCAAATTGCGTCTTAATAATATTCAAAAGTTAGATAGTAGAATGTGGTGCAGCTAAGCTCTGATTGGAACCTTAGTCGAGTTCCTTATTGACCTCTCCTATACTTATTTAACTTGTGCGTTGGACTAACAGAAAATAAGCTGATTTGTCCAAATGTTTTGAATGGCCAATATTAACTTGCTTTTGACACTGGAATATTTCAACATATATAGCTTCAAAAAGTTTTCTCTTAACAATCATAATATGCTGCAATCAATTGCAATTTTCAATCGATTTAATTGAGTCGTACTTATATAAAAAAGCACCAAAAAAGAATTATATGCATAGGCAATAAATGAGCTTGTTGCTCTTAGTTATGGGCGGACCGTGGGGGCTGTTTGTTTGGCATATTTAGGTAGGAGTTAGTTTTAGGATTTATTAATTCCTCTTCGAAAACCTCCATCTGAACGAGTTTTTTTTAACTCTTCCTCATTTTTACTTTTAAAAATAACTCTAATTTCTAACCATTTGATTTTTAATCATTCATTTATAATTACTCAATCATTTCTAACAACTTATTTTTAATCATTTCTCTCAAATCAATCAAAATAACTCATTTTTAATCATTTCTTTTTTAACTACTAAAAATGACTACTCATTTTAAAATCTACATCCAAACAAATTTTTTACTCTAACTCTTCTACATAAAAACTACGTTCAAACGAGTTTTTGACACAACACTCAATTTTTAACTCCTCAATATAACTCTTTAATCCAAATACTACCTAAATATGTCAAACAAACACCCTAGGAGTGCTTGACCCGCTAAATTATTTTAAAGTTGTTATATTATGTACATAACTGACAATAAAAACTTAAATCGGTTGGTGGTTCAATGGTTATTAACCCCCCAAAATTTTCATCTTCAAGTCGAGGGCGCTTGTCTCTAGTTCATTTTATTATAAATTACTTTCTTATTTCGTATCCTTTTTCTAGGTTTTCAAAATAAGTTTTTCAATCACTCTTCAAAAAACTACACACAAACGAGCTATTGTAATCATTCCAGAAAAGAGATTTTCAAAACCAGGTTTTCAATGAAGTTTTCAGATTAAAATAATAATTTAAAAATAATCATTACTTTTTCGTTGACATTTTATATATTTTATTTAAAAAATAAAATATATAATTATTAAAAAAAACATTGAGTATTATTTATTTTTATTTAAAAAATTTCTATTCTTTATAAAATTTAATTAGGATTATGGCTAAATTATAAAACATACCATTGAATTATGGAGTTCGTGTCAAACATGCCCCAAAACTTTGAAAAGTTTCAAAAGTATCCTTCAACTTAAAAAAATGTCAATGTCTTACTGTTAAAGTTTTTTTCTTAATCATCAATTTAAAAAAGTTTCAAAAACTTTCTTAACCGAAAACAAATGTTAACAAATTTTTTTCCAATAATTATTATTATTGTTTTATAATAAAATGTTAAAGAATTTTTTGTTGATATTTTGAAAACTAAGGATATTTTTTTAACTTTTTTAAAACTGAGGGTTATTTTTTAAACAAAATTGTTTCCATCCAAAATTAGCCGTAAGCATATTTTTGAAATATTTTTCAAAGTTCATGGGTACTTTTAAAAAAATTTAAAGTTTAGGGGTATATTTAATACAAACTTCATAATTTATGGATATGTTTATACTTTAGCCTAAAATTAAACATGCAAAATACATTGTTTTAATATTATTTGAATAATTTAGAAATTTATATAATTTTCAAAGCAAGATAATTGGAAGAGACAAATCGACAAATTTTAATAAAATTGAGAGATTTTGTCTAAATGAACAAAAACAAATTCATATAAATTATCTATATAAATAAAATATTAAAAAAATCAACATATAACCCCTCCTCTAAAATCTCCATCCAAACGAGTTATTCTTGTAACTCCTCCTCCAAAATCTCCATCCAAACGAGTTTTTTCCTATAACTCCTCTACAAAAAAAACTCCATCCAAACAAGCTATTGCACAAATCCCAATTTTTAATCACTCCTAGGGGTTGTTTGTTTGACATATTTAGGTCGTTTTTAGGTTGAGGAGTTGTATTGAGTAGTTAAAAATTGAGAATTGTGTTAAAAACTCGTTTGGATGTAGTTTTTGTGTAGAGGAGTTAGAGTCAAAATTTTGTTTGGGTGTAGATTTAAAAATGAGTAGTTATTTTTAGTAGTTAAAAAAGATATGATTAAAAATGAATGGTTAAAAAATGAGGTATTTTGATTGATTTGATATGAATGATTAAAAATAAGTGGTTAGAAATAATTGGGTAGTCATAAATGAATGATTAAAAATGAATGGTTAGAAATAAAAGCTATTTTAAAAGTATAAATGAGGAGAAGTTAACATTTCTATGATTAATTGCCATTAATCATCAAATTCTCAATTTGTGATTTAATTTAATTTAGCAATTAAACCCATATTTCTAATTGGGAATCTTCAAATTCTTAATTTATGATTTAATTGAGTCAAAATAATAGAATAACATATAAAACAATAATCATATAAATTATGCGCGAATGCACGAAATATGCAAATAGTGAAATTTCAAGAAACAATTTCCTAGCCTCTAGGGTTCGGCCAGAACAGAAAACCAAAAACCCACAAACTCTTAATGTTCATCCAATATAAAACATTTTGGGCTTTATATTTATTACAACACATTGCTATTATGTATGACCTCTTAAGAATTAGATAAGGTCTAATCTAATTAGTCTAACTATAATAATTATTCTCTAGCAAGCTAGCAATTATTAATTACTAAATTACGCTAATTATTATCTCCATAATAATTTCTATTTATATTTAGTAATTTTTAGGATTTGTCTTAGGACACGATTCCTTCAATATCTATACCTATGGTATGTTGTTTGGATGGTTAAAGAAATCTGCAACAATAGTCCAATAACGGTAGAATGGCAGAACGATGCACCTACGCTCGAAACACAGAATGGCCAAAGCTCCATTTTCATCGGACATGAGTTCAAAGCTGTATATTAGTTTCCCATCCCGTCACCGACGATCATCAGTCCATTCTTCCCATTCTTCAAACTGGTCTCCCCTTGTCACAATCAGAACCCTAATTTGAGTTATAGTGAAGAACGTAAGACCTTGCATCTTCTTCCAAGAGAGAAACATTTCCTCTTACTCTCGACATTTTCAAAAGCTTTCTTGGTTAGCATATGGTGAAAGAATGAAACACTCTCGAGCTTTCTTAGTTAGCGCGTGTGAAAGAAGAATGAAATGAATGAAAATCGTAATTACATTCTGATTATATAACAATTGAGGTTTAGGAAAATTAAATTAGATGAACTCTCACAAAAATAATTACAAATTCAGTCCAATTTTTTAAAAAAAAATAAAAAAAGGACTACTTATTATATATTAAAAATAATAAATTTTGATTTTCTAAAAAAATAAAAAACCGTTATCAAACTCATTTTTAGTTTTTAGTTTTTTTTAAAAAAAAACAAAAAACAGTTATCAAACATATATGATTTTTACTTTTTAGAACAAAAAACTAAAAAAAAAAATCAAAAACCAAAAACAAACGTGTTTAAATGTTTAAATTAATGAAACATTTGATTTTTGCGTTTTTTTTTTTTTTTGTTCTTGATTTGTACTACAAAGTAGATAAAACCATTGTGAAAACATTACTTTCAACATATACAAGAACTTGTGTTGTTTTCGACAGAGGTAACTAAGGGAGGATATGTATACTAGTACAATTTCAAGAATAGATAGCGAGCTAAAAGGCTATTTTTTAAAAACACGGATGAAAATGGCGGGGCCAGAGAATTGGTGGCTGGCAAGTTTGGGCCCGCCACCGTTTCTTATTGGTGGAGGGTCTGGCCTGCCCGCCACCTTTTTCTTTCCCCTTTTTTATTTCCTCTCTTTTCTTTTCTTTCTCTACCCGAGCCTAAACTTTTCTTTTCTCTCTTCTCTTCTTCGACAAAACCTTACCCCTCACCGCCGCCACTAGCTTCCTTCTCAAATTTTTGTATTTCTTCACAAAAATTTGGTAATTTCTTAGTCCCTTTTCATTCCTAAAATTCTTTTTAGATTTTTTTTTTAACAAATCTTGTTGTAATCTTTCATATATATATATATATATTCAAATTTGTGCTTTTATGAAACAAATCTTTCCACGTATTTCAAATTTGTGATAAATGTTAGCCATTTTCTTGTTTTTTTTTTTAAATTCTTTTTAGGTCATTTTTCATGAATGCATTATTGTCATCTTTCAAATTTGTTCATTTGTGCTTCAAATCTCATATATATCTCAAATCTCATATATGTTTCAAATTTGTTAATTTGTGCTTCAAATCTCATATAAGTGTTTGTTTGTTTCATACGGACATTTTTTTCAAAATTTAGTTTAAGAAACTTAAATTTTGGACATAATTTATTCAACTTGTGGCTTGTGTATTATGGCAAATCTTTCCATATATGTTTGTTTCATTGTGCCTTCTTTGTACGTATTATGTTTCAAATTAGTTTAATTTTGTATTATTAATGCATTAGGACAAATCTTTCCATGCATGTTGGGTTGATTTTAGCTATATTCTTTGTTGATAAATTTAAATTTAGTTAGAGAGTGAGATATGTGATACGACTTTACTTTTTTCAAAAGAAATTTGTAGGTTAAGTTTGTCTAGTTGACTAGCGAGATTACTGACATGGTTATGGATGGATAAGTCGTGGATGTTTAAGGATCGAATGTCACCAGAATACGGATTGGGAGTTGAGATATTTATAAAAAATGTCATATGACATTCGAAAGGGTTAAATGTCATTTGTTGTCCATGTTTGAAATGTGTGAATGCCGAGTACCAAAATGTAAATGTAATAAGAGACCATTTATTTTGTAATGGTATCGATCAAAGTTATAACACATGGATTTAGCATGGATAATCACTTTTAAGAAAAGAAATAGTGAAAGTGTTCTAATAAATCAAGTTGCAGATGAGAATGTGGATGACCCAATAGGAATTTTCACATGAGTTTAGTTGGTGTGTGTTTAGAAGTTTGAATCTTCACATGAGTTAGTGAGTGTGTGTATTTAAGAAGTTAAGAATTTTAATATGAGTTAGTGGGTGTATGTTCAGGAAGTTATAATTTTCACACGAATTAGTGGGTATGTTGGAATTGGTTTAGGAGGTTATTTAAATATTAAGTGTAGAACTTTTGATGACAAAGCACAACTTTAGTAAAATGATAGTGTCTTTTAATGGTGGGTCACAATATTCATCCTTTTTTTATAAAGTAATGTCTTTTAATGGCGGGCGGGCTCCATATTGCCCTATATTAATATTTTTTTTATCAAATAAAACTTTTGATGGCGGGCACAATCTTATTTTTAATCAGTATTGACTAAATAATTATATATATAACCATTTTTTAAATAATTATCTTCTGGTCGAGACCTCTTTTCATGGTGGGCATGTTAAAAAAAAATGGTGGCAGGCAAAAATGCCCGTCATTATTACATATTGGTGGTGGACATGCCCGTCATTATTGACTATTGTCTGTCAGTTATTCTTAAACCTGCATTATTAAGCCCAAAATAAAGGTGGCGGGTAATGTCCGCATCTATTCTTGCACGTCACCAAAAAAATTAATGGTAAGGCTATTGATGGCAGGCAAACACCCGCCATCTTTCCTCCAATTTCTACTAAGGTATACCACGAATTTATATAGAGAGAGAGGCGCATGTAACTTTTTTAAGTAATATGTGTAAAAAATAAACAATTGAAAATTACCATAATATGTTAATAATAATATCTATTCAAACTGTAGATAAATATGAAAAAAGAATCACACCGGCCGTGAAAGATGAAAAGAGAGAAAAAGAGAGAAAAACTATTAATGATCCGAGACAGTAAGAGAAAGAGAGATAATATAGCTTAAAAGGAATAACCATTTTTTTTCTCTTTTCCTTATCATTGGCAATACACAAAATCACAAGAGTTATAATATGTACTCATTCTCTTATTCATAAGAATGGAGAATAAGTATCTTTTTTTTTCTTCTTCTTTGACCATATATCTCGAGTTGTCTCACGGTCCCTTCTATAGGTAACAAGAAAAGTTGTTATAATTAGGATAAGAGGTTATGACCTAACTCACCGATTGAAACGTGAGGGTTTCCCATCGACAAACTTTTTTTTGTTATACATGTAAAATTTCCTAAAACCTCAAAAAATTAAAATTAAATCCTAATTAGAAATTATTGCAAACAAAGTCGGGTGAAAAAACGATTAAAGAAAAAAATCTAAATAAACAAAAACTCAAAGAAAAACTAGAAACATTTTAAAGGAATTGAAAATGCTAAATTTGAATGTCTTCCTTCTCAATTCTCAAACACTCCACCTCTATTTATGCTTGAAGAAAGACAGAATAAATTACTAAAATAGTAGTTAATACACCCCTAAGATAAGATTATGCAAATAACTAATTCGGTAAGAAGAAACCTTTCCATGAAAAAGTCCAAGTCTTTCATTTTGCTTCCAAATACTCCTTCAATTTTTTAATTTAACCTATGTGTAACAATAATGATTGAGAAATATAAAATTAATTAATTATTACCTTTTGCCTTTAATGTTATCATATCAATGACTTCAATTTATAGGAGTGTACAAATGAATCAGCAACCTGGCCAACCCGGACTGTTCAACCCAAATTATTATGGTTGTGTTGGATTGAAATTTTTTTCGATATAGATTGAGTTGAAAATATAGAGAACAAAATTTTTTATTTGGGTTAGATTAAAAATATAGATACCTGAAATTTTCGATTTAGATATGGGTTAGTGTAATTTTGATTTGGCTCAACCCGAACTCAAATAAATATTAAACGTGCTCAAATATCAAAGATACAAAGCAGTAGTATGGTGGTAATTTGCAAAGGTTGTTTTCTATAAGGTTAAAGTTCAATCTAGATAGTAGTTTTTGTTATATACTCAATTTTATTTATTTATTTTTTTAATACAATTTTAATTTATTTTTAACTACACATACATTAAAAACTTTTTATGACATACATGTTTCAACATTCTCCCTTTTAATATAACACTTGTAAGAAAAATGATGATAAGATGCAATTTAACAAAAAAAAAAATCTATTATAAAGAAAAACACACACAAAATCTTATTCATCTATTTTTTTTTGTTAAACTACAATCGAGTAAAAGGAATTTTGGTTATGATATTACATTTATATTACTAAGGGTGTGTTTGGGGCACCAGTTATGTTATTGTAGACGAATGGTTATTATAAACAGAGGATTATGATAAATGGTAGGTTATAATAAACGGTGTTTGAAGTACAAGTTATTATAAGATGAGTTATGATAAACCGTATTTGGAATGCAGTTTATTATAAAAAGAGTTATGATAAACGGTGTTTGGGATGCATATTATTATAAGAGAGGTTATGACTAAAAAAATATAATTTACAATTTTTGAAGATAACTTTACTTTAAATAAAATTTACAAAAAACTAACCATTGTATTTTCTTCTTATTATTTTTTTTTTAGACTATCTTTTTTTATATTTAATTGGACATATTTGTACAGTAGTATAGTTATCTACTAAAAATAGATATGTTATTGTAGACGAATGGTTATTATAAACGGAGGGTTATGACAATTTGAAGTGTTTCTGACTAGATGTTTTGAAACCAAAATCTCATGCTTCTTCACTATCTTGCATCTTTCCGATATGGGACAAATTCACTTCTAATATTTTGTCAAAATCCAACACTAATTAATATAATAACTTAAAATATGAGTGATGATGTCCATCCCTATTCTTCTTTTTTTATTGGAGGATTTTTTTTTTTTTTTTGTTGAGTTCAACCATAATTAGAGACTAGAAGTTCTTTCCCGAGGAATCGTGCTCCCACAAACAAAAAGAAAAGAGGTTAATTTGTTACTACTTATTTTTGTCTGCGTCTGATTTAAAGGAGGGAAATATCTAATATCTTTTTCCTTTTTTAAATTGAGTCTTCAATAAACATGGTAATTTATTCTTATTATTTTCTATAGTTATTACGTTGGAATTCACCTATTAAATCTTTTTTTTTCTTTGAGACAACACCTATTAAATCTATATGTCTAAACATACACACCATTTTTTATGAGTAGTGTTAAAATTTTAGTCAACTGTAAGTTAAAATTAGGTTACAGGGTCTGATTAAACTATTTCATTATTTGTTATATATCCATCTATGTGCACAGCACTATTTCATTATTTGTTATATATCCATCTATGTGCACAGCTCATTCTGGAGAACATTATGTTTCCACTGCACATCCAAGCATCTGTTTCCACTGCACATCCAAGCATCTGCATTTTATTTAATATTTACGCATTCTGTAATAAGGTTTAATGAGAGTGCCTATATAAACTCGAATTAAACCCTAGCCGTATGATGACATAATCTCTCTATCTGTAAATTTTTGTTTCTCTCAATAATATTGCTCTCCTCTGCCCGTGAACTAGCCAACATAACATTGGTGACCATGTAAATTCTCTGTGTTGTTTTCTCCTTCGTCTCTCACGTTTATCATTATCTGTTTTCATATTTTCGTTTATTGATTATTGATTGCCGTTTTCATAACATATCTCTAGAACACAGCTGACAAGAATTTAGTTGAATAATCCTGTGACGGAGAACACAACACTGAGTACATAGCATGCTGCAAAGTACTATTATACTGGGAGTTCTCCAATATACCATATACACCTCAATTACAATATAGCTAGTTACTAAGTCATAAAAAGTTCTGTTCAACATCAGACTAAACTCACCAAAGAATCATAAAACTCAAGCACAAAAATGGAAGAAACATTTTGAAGGCTATAAGAATGTTCAAAAGATATACACTAGAAAAGAAAGTGAAACTCCCAATAGAGTCAAAGAAAATGAAGCAAATACCAAGGAAATAAACATTCTCCACTTCAAACAAATATCTTGGAAATAAAATCCAAGGAAGATATTAGATAGAAAACACCATTGGAAGGTTGCCTTGAGCCTAGTTAATCTAAAGTGTACAAATTGTGACACTGCAAATTTTGCAAACAAACAGAACCAGGGGTAGGAAAAATAAATAAATAAATAACAAGCAATTTGAACATTATGTCACCTACTCATCCCAACATGCATGTATACAAATAGAAGCATAAGTTCTGAGAAAATCCCAGCTCTACATTATATTATATCTTCAGATTAACTAAAATGGAGACTACATATAAATACATCTTACATGATATAATGACTGACTGATTGCATACACACGTCCAACAAAAATAAATAACTGCATCATTGGACACTAAAACTATATATGATTGAAGGAAGCAACACAAGAATTTTGGCAAGAGAAAGAGACCTCAAAACTACTCATATTCTCTAGCCAATCCTCTCTGTGTTTGTGTCATCTGTAGGCCATATAACAGTCTCCATAAGCCGTTCGCGCATCAATTCCACATTTTCGTTCGAGATCTCTTGGTATATTTCAGCATGGTTACATTTCTACACCATAGAAGAAACTTGCTTTCATCCATAAAAAAATGCTGGTCTTCCAATAACAAAGAAAGAATACTGTATTGAAGGAATGTTAACAGAAATAGCAATACCTTAACCCATTTCCCATACAAATGGAGACGTGTGATCATTACTCTTTCAGCAAGATCTTGCCTTTCCTGTCAATTAGCAAAATAATGAATCTGGTGTAGTAAAACGCTATTTTGCCTCCAGACCATAAATGATCTTAAATCTTTGTGCCTTAACTATAACTAGAATGTTTGGATTCAAGAAGTAAAAGAAATCATTTTAGCTATGTGCGCTTATACCTTGTTTAAAGCAAGATGACCTCATTTGGGCACACACCTAAGTGTGACTTGGCGTGCAATCAAGACTCGAGAGGTCCACATTTTTTGTGACTCCAATATGTATATTCATTTTCACATACTAAACAACTATTCTATAAACGTTTCTTCAACTTGAGCTCTTTTTTCTACTTATTATTTTATTTTGTCTTTTTCTATATCACTGAGAGTTTGAGTCAGTTTACACCGCACCACACCTCGACTATTTTAACGGGACATATATTAAACCCTACTATATTTGGTTGTCAAGAAAATCCGTAGGAAATTAATTCTTAGATAAGTGACCACCATGGTTTGAGCACATTACTTCTTAGTTCACTAAGGTCCTTTTGACCACTAGTTCAACCAATAATAGTCGAGTTATGGAGTTAGGTACCACTTGGAACAACCATTTTTCAAAGTAATTGTATTACTCAAAGAATGTTTTGTTGTTGATTGATATAATTAAATTTACCTCAACCCATATGCTTAAGCTTTTAGGTTAATTGGTGATTTAACATGATTCATTGTGATAGCAGAGTAGGTAGTCATGTGTTCAAACCTCAACGGAGTCATTTCATCCTCAATTTAATATTGATTTCTAGGGGTGTACAAAAAAAACCGACAACCCGAGCAAACCAGACTACCCAACCCAAACTATAAAGGTTGGGTTACAACTTTCTTTGGTTTGTGTTGAGTTATAATTTTATAATTTTCATTAGGTTGGGTTGGTTATTGGGTTGGTTATTGGGTTGGCCAATTTTTGACTCGTTCATTCCAACTAAACCCGAGCTAAGAATTATATTATATATATTTGTATAAGATTAAGTAATCAGATAGATTTTTAGCATATTGATAATAAATATGCACAAATAAGATAAGATAGGTAACCCAGGTTCAAGTATAACATCATGCATTTTCTTCATTATTTACTTACTTATTTACATGCTATGAGTTGAGTTTTAGAAAGGAGAAAGGAGATTTTTTTTTTCTTTTTGGGTTAACCACGCTCCTCCCTAGGCCAGGCACCGAAAAACATCGAAGGAATGGATACACAGGAGGTGTCTACAAATTAATGTCATAGGTGAGTTACGAACTTGGGACCTTGAGGGGAGCATACCTTCAAAACCTAAGCCTTCAACCACTTGTATCACCCCCTTGGAGACAAAGGGAGAGTGGAGATTAATACAACCCGAGAACCCAACCCAACCTAAAATATATGGGTTAAGTTAGGTTGGATTCCTCTAATACATAGGGTTGGATAGGTTGGCAGATTGACCAACTCGAAAATTTGGGTTGGTCTAAAAAATTCTCCTAATTCAATTCAACTCGAACCATGCACACGTACATCCCTATTGATTTTTACTTGATGGGCATTCTCAAGAATTCAAGCCAACAAGTGAGTAAAGTGTTGGTTGATATAATTAAATTATACCTCAGTCCTCAACCCAACCCATAAACTTAAGTTTTTAGGTTGATTAGTGATTTGACAACATTTTAATTAATTAGTAGTATTTTTGTGCTTTGACTTAGCACCTCGTGGCATGGTGCAAAGATTCAATCTAAAAAAGATCTTTGAAATCTCTATAGGCATCGAAGCTTTCCTATTTGTATATTCATACGGGGCTAGACTACAATTTTAGAGTCTACGTTTAAACGTGAGTTACAAACTGGGTCCTATGTGCTAAAATTTTCACTATCACGAAAAATTGTTTATGAATGTAACATATAATTGACATTCATAAATGTAACATATAATTTCTATGATGTGAGTGATTGACAAGTCACGTAGATTGAAAAACTTAATTTAAGTAAGATTATAAGGTCTAATTTTTTAAGGTCTCATTTAGAAGGCCGGTCAACGTTATTTTAAATTACTTCGAATAATATCCATTAGATTTCTGTGATTACTTCTCGGTTACTCCATTAGGTTTTAAGGCCTTGGTACATTGAATTTAAATTAGTCCAAAGTCCAAACTGTTGACAGAAAAGTTAGATAAGCTTAGACAAACTGTTATGAAACTTCCAAAGGTGAAATAAACTAGAAGTTAAAGCATAAAGACTAATGTACAATTTAACCATCATACTGCAACGTATCATACTTTGTAACAGTTGTGTGCTACAATAGGCTATATTCTTTTCTAATGAGAGCCAAATGTTATCTTTAGAACAAGTCACAGTAAACATGTACTGAGCAGAGATTAGTACACATTGCTTCTCCACAATACTAAATAGTATTGAAGTTATAAATCATGAATTTAAAGAAGTACCTTTACAAGTGTGCGAATGAAACTTTTTCCATCTGATGGCTTATTAGTTAAAACGAAACTGTTGAAAAAAAAAACTGGATCAAAATTTAAGAGTACAACTAATAGCATCAAATAATTTCACAGCTGAACTTGAGTTTCGATGGCATAAAATACTTCAACTATTTAATGCATTTATATGGAAATCAGCATTATAAACTGTAACACGTGAAAAAATGGCCAGTCTCAAAGTGCAAAAATATTTTAAGGCTAAAGCTAAGTTCACAGTTTGAAATCTCTCATTCTTCTCCTCCCTCCCCCGAAATTCTATTCCATCATCCTTAATGTTAAAATGTTCAAAACCCGAAAGGGGCATCAAGTCTAATAAGAAGGTATATTTTTTAATAAAGGACATAAAAATCAAAATCAAAGAAGATGAACACATAACAACCAAAGATGAGTCTATTTTGATACATAAAAAACAATAATAATATTTATTTTAAGAAAAGCTTAAGAATATTTAAGCAAAAAGTCAATCATTTCCAAGTTTTGATCTAAGAAACTCAAATGCAGCTTGAAATACAACTTAACCAGAATAAAAAAAGATAGTACTTACTCGTAAAGCCATCTGTACGTAGTGGGGTTCATTTCATACAGCTGGTGCATAACAGTCCTCACAGCCTTGTATGTAAAATAATTAAGAATTTGCTGCAACCAGAGAAGTCTCTGTCAAGTCAGCATTTCCAAAGGGCGGGGCCCATGCGGGAAAAGGTAGAGCTCATGAAACTGGAAAAGCACTAAAATCATACTACAGAAAAGAATTATCAACCAATAAATAGAAAATGCAGGACTTAACTAGTACAATTTTAATGGAAAACTTAAGTATCTCTTAAGCGTCTCATGAGCATTAAAAAAGACTTTCCAGTTTCCTTTCTTCTTGCATCAACCTGATGCCTTTTGATTTAGAAGTATGTGTATTGTATCTTCCTGGTGCCCTTTAGAGACCTTGTGAATTGAGTCGATTGCCTCGTGTTACAAGAGTGGTTATGATGACTGTATTTATCAGGGTGCCGTGCAATTCTTACTTTGGAACTATATTGGTTGTTGGGCAATCAAAATTTTAGCAAGTGCATTGAAAGCTATCCTAGGCCACTTGGTAGAGTTATTGTGTGGAAGTGCAACTGCTAGTGTGGGACAGTCTTGTATAGTTTACACATTTTTGTTGTGTTACTTGAACTTCATGGTCATACCGTATTTATGCTAATGCACTGCCCATACTATACTCCCCAATATTATGCAAGCCATAAATTCCCGTGAACCATGATTTAACTCAAATTTTGGCTCTAATACCATTTGTATGAGAAACAATCCATAGCATCCAACTAACCAATCAATCTAATTCAGCAGGCAAATCCATTCTAGCTTACTATAGTCAAGAATAAATTCCCTGCAATCTTTCAAAAGCAATTACAAGCAAAGAACAAATGTGCTAACTGCTATGGCTGTTACTACAGACTCTAGTATCTTTTAGAGCATAAATTCCCTGCAATCTTTCAAAAGCAATAACAAGCAAGAGAAGGAATGTGCTGACGGCTAAGGCTGTTACTCCAGACTCTAGTATCTTTTAGAGTATTATTACAAAGGCCATCTTCCTTTACTCTCTAACAAATCTTTCTTCACATGATCATTTGGAAAAGAAAAATCACAATTTCCCCATAACTTTTTTTTTTTTTTTGAGTTTAACTATGATTAGGGGAGAGGAGACTCGAACCCATGATCTTTTTGGTCATGGAAATACATTGATGCCGCTGGGCAATTTCTCCCATAACTTTTCAATGCATAGAGCCCCATCAACATCCGAATCACATCATTAGTTTAAGACATGAACTGTTTTGTTGGTCTGTGTCACTAATCGTTATCAACATCTATGAAGCACAGATACACACACAAATACGGGATACAGATACGATACGATACGGCAATGCGTCAATTTCTTAAAAACTAAGATACGGATACGTTTGAGATACGAAAATTTTACTAAAATAAAACGTATGAAATTGAATTTAGGTTAGTTTTTTTTTTTTATAATTTTACTAAATAAAACATATGAAATTTCATTTCATTTTAGTAGCAATAAAATGGGTTCAAGAAAATGAGAATAATGGGTTGGGTTCACTAAAATGAGTTTAATTTGGAGAATATAATGAGATGAGCTCATAAAAACAGCTTTTAAAAAATGCAAAACTATTTTCACATATCCTACCTATTTTTTCTACGTATCTTCCCGTGTCCAATATTAAAAAAAAAAAAAAAAAAAAAGATACTTCAATTTTCGTATCTGATACGTATCTTAGGCGTATCTTGCCGTATCTGTATCTAATATAGATTCTCAACCCAAATTGGTGTGTCTGTGCTTTATAGATCAACATAGTAAGGATCAAGAAACTAGAAAGAAACATCAATTGCCAAGACATTTTGGCGTAGATGAACTGAAACAATCATTTCAAAACTAAAATGAAGCCTTCGAGGAACTATATTTTCCAAAGTATTCAAAATTATGTCTTATCAACATGAAACAACTCTAAATCGCATACGAACAACCACATTATGACCAGGAAGCTAGAACCACACACTCAAATCACTTTCAAATCAGTGGTTCTCTGATACGCACCTTCATTATTGTTACTAGACATAGTGTCTGACCCTAAAACATTTGGATTTCAAGGAAAGTTGTAGGAAATTAATTGGTAAGTAGGTGACCATTATAGATTCAAGTCATCACCTCTTAATTACTTAAGGCCCTCTTGACCGGTAGTCCACTCTAAGAAGTGTTAAAACGTTTATTTAGCTACATGGAATATTTAGTCCAAATCTTTCAATCTTCAAAGACACAACAACAATGTCTCGAGAAAGTATCAAAAACATGCTTATAAGCCAACCTATCATTAACTAAACAATAGAATAATCATTTTCAAAATCACATTGTTACCGTTTTAACATCCTCAAAGGTATCTTCATACTGCCCCCCAAGTTCATCAACAACCACAAGTCTTTTGTTCTTGCTCTGCTTCCTGGAAGAACCCCTGTTTATCATATGAGCCGAGAGCAGCCACTCGCGACCAGTATCAACGAACGAGCTGCTAAGATCCAACTGCTTCCATTTGGGCAAACGCCTTCGACCCATTGAGTTCCTTTTCATAACAAAATCCCCACTACGTTTGATACCGACGCTCGTTGTGGGCAAAGCATCCAAACACAGACATGGGGAAGTGTGCGAGTCCACAACCGCTGAACCCACAACAGATAAAGCTCCCACCATCCTTCTAAAACCCTAAAACCAGAGGAAATAGGGCAATCGAGTTCGACCCCTCGTTGTGAATCGATTGGAAAAGGGAGATGGACCCTTAATCTTACGGCTTGTGATTTGAAATGGGTTTCGAAGAAACTTGGAGATTAGAGATTGTGGAGTGTTGCTCGGCAATGGCGGGGAAAGGAGGAAGGGTGGGAGCTGTGGGGGATTTGATGTTGGAGGATTCTCAACCAGAGAATTGGGTGAGGTCCAAAATTCTTCAGCCCTAAATCTTTCTTCAATTTAAGAAGAAAATTCGTTTTTATTGGATATTTTTGGTTTTCATGCTTCAATTCATCTGGACGGTTTCTTGAATTTGGTGGGTTTTCTAAGTAATGATAAGAAAATGTAGATGTTTTTACCTTTTGAAAATTATGATGAATTGCTCAAACATTTTGAACTTGGAGCTTGAGTGCAAGTTGGTTTGAATTTGTTTACATAATTATCGTTAAGGCAATAAATAACAACAAACCTCCATTTTTATATGATATTATCCATTTTAAAAATTATCTAGTGACTTTGTTTATCTCTCAAAATGTCTCTTCAATGGAAGTGTTGCTCTTTTTAGATCTTCCTTCTTAATAATGTGAAATATTTTATTTACCCAACATTTTTTTCAAAAGATATTTATAATCTTCTTATAAATGTTTGAAAAGGTTAACCATCATGGAGTGACTCAAGTAGCCAAAGAGGTTCTTGAAGTGTATAAGGTGATGAGTTTAATTCATGATAGTCACTTACCTATAAATTAATTTTTGGGCTTTTTTCATAAATAGACCCAATTTGAAAAGTATTTGCAAATATATATATCTATAAAAATATTAACAATAGTAGATTTTGGTTTAATACATTATAAAATCTGAAAATAATGAATTACAATCATACCCTCATATTGGTTGTTTTTTAATTTTGGAAGAAAATTTTCAAAAAAGGAAAACTATCTCACATTCCAAACCACAAATCGCAAATTTATGGGCATTAATTGTAGAAAAACATATCCTCCGAAATCACATTTATTAGAGACGTTTCATCTTCCTTTTTTTAATACCTTATAAATTTAAAAAATAACGATCAAATTATTGGTTTTTCATTTGGGGAGTAAAATTTTAAAAAAGAAAATTCGTCTCACATTCCAAACCATAAATCGCCAATTTATGGTGCATTAATTGCAGGACGAGAGTGGCGACAATACATTGTTAGATGTACTGTGTTGTGATTTACATACAGTATAGTTCGTAATGTATATGTTATTTGATTATAGTAGTTTTATTTATAAATAAACCGTATGAGCTGCTGAACGTTCAATTTCGTTGATTGAAACCAGAACACGTTTGATAACCACACAGTATTGAAACAACTTAGTATATACGGTACAACCATAATATATCATATAACATACCCTATTTTTAAAACTTTGTGTTTTTTTTTTCAAATGTTTAATTTGCTGATATGGATACTTGTAGTGTGATTTAATATGTTTGCGACAACGAACAAGTAATTTTGAATGTACAATACCGTATAGTAAAACATTGAGAAATAACATATGTAATATTTGTGAATTGATAGAGACTCGTACTATTGGAACAAATTCACACAAAATTATTATTCAAAGTGAGATCAATAGTAAATAAAAAAGGTCTCATGGGTAACAAAAATCATCATTGAGTGAATGCGTTCCTCAATATTTATGCGACGCTCTTCAGCTACTTCATGATTATGGTACATCTCATTTTCATCCTACTGACCATTATGTGTAATACAGATTGAGATGTTTGTTGAACCTATAAGGAAAAATTGTATAGTATTACAAAAATGTCCAAATAATATTGCTCTATATTATAAGTCGTATAATATACATGCATAAACAATACCGCATTGCTGAATGAAAATTTAATGAATAGTAATATGAGTACGAAAAATGTATTATACATGAATAGAATGAATAATAAACCATAAATGTATCATGTAACTTATACAATATGTATAATGAAATAATGAAACATATAGAGTTTTGTATAGTTTATACAGTAATACAATGTACGGTACATGGAAAACTACAGTAGATAATACTCAAGTATACATGACTTGGACATTTTAGTATATAGATAATACTCTTCTACATATGATTTAAATACATTTCTAAACATAAAATATTGACATTGTAAAGAACACTATGTGCAATTTCAAATGGAATGATTAATGAACCTATAAGGAAAAGATGTATAATATAACTAACCTAAAAATATAGTATGAACATACGGTATATAGTCAATTATACAATTTCTTTGACTATATAAAAATCGAGGACGTGTGAACATACGGTATATACTCAATTATACAGTTTTGTAGATGTATATACAGTCAATTATACCACAATATGAATTGGAAAGTACGAAGATACTACTGTTATACATATGATTTTACTGCATTTTATAAACATGATTTTTCACATTCTAAAGATTGGAATAGAAATGAATTAAATGTACAAAATTGACATAAATAGAAATAAAACATATCATACTAAACAATCTGAGACATATCGAATCACGACTATACTGAAAATGAACAGTAACATACTAATGGTGATGGATAAGTAACAAAAACGTAATACAAATACTGTGAAAAACGAAGATTATTGAGAGAAGATGACTTAACTCGTATTATTATACCATCCGATCGGAGCTTTGTGGTCGACGAAAATTTACATTTTACGTGGTGGCCGGAATGTGAAAAGAGAGAATGAATAGAGCTGAAAAAAATGAAAATGGAGGAATGGAGAATGGAGGAAGAAGAGTGAAACGGAAAAAGGAAAAGGAAGAAAGATGGAAGATAAATGAGAAAATGAATTAAAATCTTTTGCATTAAAAGAGTTGACAATTAAATATGGTATGTTTTAAAAGAATGAGAAGTATGTTTAAATGGGTGTTTTAATTCAAAAATTTAGTATTAAATGTGATAAAGGGCAAAATGGTATTAATGAAAAATTAATAAATACGAATTTTAATAAAAAAAATTAACTTTGCAAAAAAAAACTTGGGCGCCTATATTTGCAAATACTTTTCGGATGTGGTCTAGTTACTATAATTTCCCTTAATTTGGGTTTTATAGGTTTCTTTGACATCTAAATGTTAGTGAGGTGTGTGAAAGCTGGTTGACGGATAAAAAAAATGAATATTATTTTGAGAGTTTAAGATTAAATTCAAACACTTTGATAGTTAAATTATTTTAATAATTCAGGTTAGAAATCGAATTCACAAAATAAAACAATGATAAATTATCATTTAATTTTGTAGAAGTAAATAAATCTCCGCAATAACCTATGTCATTTAGATTTCAAAATCATCCTAACAACAATTTAATCTTTTTTTCGTCTTTGAAAAGTTACATAGAATGGTTGTAGTCATAGTTATAAATTTTTGGAACTTCAAATGTTATAGTTTTTTTTTTTTAGAATTATGACCTTTCAAATGTTAATATACATTTATTTTCATTAACTTTCATGTAGAATAAAATGTACAAAGTGAGAAAGAAAGCATAACAATTATCGAACAAAAATCTTTTAAATATTTTTTAAAAGTAAATAATATATTATTCAAACAATATTTGAACTTTTTTTTTTCTCCAAATTTATTCATGAGGATTTTTTTTTTAATTATTTTTGTATGCAATGGTGTTTTGAAACATTTTTAAAGCTTAGAAGTTATTTTGAAACTTTTAATTTAAGGATATTTTTAAAACAAAGCCATATCCATCCAAATTTAACGGTAAAGATACTTTTGAAATGTTTTTGTAAACTTTAGAAGTAGTTTTGAAACTTTTTTTAAAATTTAGAGGGTATACGCGATACAAACCCCATATTACAATAGTACTAAAAAAAAACCCCATATTACAATAGCATTTTTTATAATTTAACTAGCCTATTTTTTGTCTAAATTAAACAAAATGTTTCATGGAGGGGATATCTAATTACCAACATTCAAACAGACCATTAAAACGTTGTTGTGATGTTCTCACTTAATCATTGTGATGTGCAACTCAGTTCAAATCTAAAATTTAATTCTCTAATAATTATTTTGGTTTTTGTTTTGTTTATTTTAATTTTAAGTTTCTTTTTATTTAAATTCCCTCGAAATTGGTTTATCTTGAATCCTACTTAAATTTCAAAAACCAAAACAAATTTTAAAGTATTTCATAGTTATTAATATGAAAATTTGCAACTTACCATTATAGCACATTTTTTAAAATAATTCTTTTATAGCAAATTCTACCATTCTTTTAAAAAAAATTATTTATGTTTTTTATAGAAGACTTTGATAGAATCTATCATTCTCTAATGATAGAAGTCTATCAATTTTATCAGTAATTGATTCTATTAGTCCTTAGTGATAGAATATGATGAAAGTCGATCAATTTACTTTATTTATTAGTAATTGGTTCTATCAACCTCTATCGATAGAATCTATCAATATGGAAGTCTATCGATTTACATTTTTTTCTATATGGACAAATATTTTCATTATTGTGCTATTCATGGAATATTTTAACCATTTTGTAATACTAGAACCTTAACACGGCGTTGCAAGTGATAATTTTTTAAGTAATAAATTATATATATGTTTAATAATTAATAAAATATGTCAATTGAGTGCAATAAATATAGGTGTTATTATTTTTTAAAAAAATTAATAAAATTTAAAAGAGATATATCATTATTATAAATATAAATATAAATAACATCTATGAACTTACCTTTAACCTCAAATGATAATTTTATCATTCTTCAAAAAAAAATTTCACATCTCCAAGTCAACAATTAAGCAACAAAAAATCTCTACAAAATTATTGCAACAAAAAAAAAAAACAAAAGTTAGATGAAAGTTAAGGTAAATAATCCAACAAAAATAAGATAACTTAATTTTTTATTATAAAAAAAAACAAAAAGAAAGCAAGAAAGGTAACCTAAGTAAAGAGAAAGTTTCAATAGTGTTTGTAAACAAAATATAGATAAAAATATATAGTAATAGTAGGAAATCATTATTACCATACTTTTGAAATAGATGTCCAAGTTTTTTTTTAAAGACAACAATTATCCAAAAAAAAAATCCCTACAAAAAATTATTGCAGCAAAAGAAAAATTAGATGAAAATTAAGGTAAATAATCCAACAAAAATAAGACAACTTATTATAAAACAAAAAACATAAAAGAACAAATAAAAGTAAATCCAAGAAACAGAAGTGTTCTCGTAAACAAAATGTACATAACTATTTATAGAATTGGAAAATTCAATTTATTATTTTAATTAGAATATAAAATGTCAAATAAAATCTATGAGATTTGATAAAAATATTTTATTTTCTACGTTATAAATATAATGAAAATTTAAATGATATTGTAAATATCTTCATTTGATTGTTGAAATCTCTTATCTTCTAACTTAGTTATAAAATCTATGAGATATGATAAAAAATATCTTATCTATCTATGAAAATAAAAAATATCTTATCTATCGATGAAAATAAAAAATATCTTATCTACCGATGAAAATCTAAATGATATCATAAATATCTTCTACGTTATTTGTATTTAATTTTTTTTTTTTATTATAATAAATTACATGTTTGTAATTTAGAGGATGACTTAAGAATAAAATCGTCCAAAAATGATTTTCTCCTTAAACCACACTTTAAGGTAGTATGATACATGCAAAAACCCATATTAATATTGTATTATAATACTAGTCAATCCATTATTATGTATTGTTAATACAATATTTTTATTAATTTCAACGATTATAATTGCTATTTTTTAAAATAGTGATCATATTTGTAATTCAATTTTGTAAATTATCTAAAATAAAATAATTATCAAACGGATTCTTAGAGTCTTAACCGAATCCTACTCCATTTTAATTTTATAAATTGATATGCCACAGTAGATTTTGCTAGTCGCAATATAAACCTTTGTTGCTAATTTTGATGGCTATAGTGGTGTGGGTAGTTTGAATAGTTCAATGCTATCAAGCATAAAAGAATGATGACTTGCTAAATTACCACGAATTGATTTAATGATAAAAAGTCTCAAAAAATAAAAAAAACTTATAAAATTTAATTCATAATTGCTATTTATCTATTATTAATTTCTTAAAAAAATTCTTAACAATCAAATATTGTATAATCAACCAATTTGTTTTATAATATTCAACCACATTTAAGAGTATACTTTAAAAAAACAACATTTAAGAGTAAGTTCAAAACTTACAACCTCTCGTGACAAGTTTTCTAATTAATATTATTAATTATTTTAAGGGGATTGTGCAAGAATATTTAAACAAAAAAAATCTTAAAATTAAAAAGCTCTATACAAATGTCAAAATATAAAAGAAACCGGAGGAATGAAAATATGTGATACTGATTGACATCAGTCGATGATAGTGATTGAATTCAATAAATGACATATATTAAAACTAACCAATCACATTTATTGTAGTTTATCGGTACACAATCGATTGAACTAATTTTATATTTATCATATTTGCAGTCACTATGTTACCGATTGAAGCCAATTGGTGACATGTATTGAAGTCAATAAGTGGTACCAAAATTAAGCCAATTGATAAAACTAATTTAAGTCAATATCGGTGAAACTTATTGATTGATGTCAATCAATGCATAATCGATTAATCTAGTCTTATATTTTCACATTTATAATCAGCATCATTAGTTAAAGTTAATCAATTCACAAACTAATCTCATATTAATAGCACTATCATTGAAACCAATCAATGACAATGATTAAACTCATCTAAATAATTTGTCTACTCTTTTTAGAGTAAATAATGTCTACCTTGATCCTAACTGTTGAGAATCCCACATTGATAAGTAGGTGGACTACTCTTCTCATCACCAATTGGTTTTGAGATGGATGTTCACACTATTTCACACTAACTAAACTACAAAATTCATTAAAAAATTTCACGATCGACTTTCATCACTGTCGTCATTTAGCTTTAATCAATGGGTTATGGAAATTTTGCCATAAAGGTAAAGTAAAAAATTAAAAAAATGATTTAAAATTATGCCATCATTGATTCTTGTAAAAAAAAGTTTAAAAAAAATTGAAGGTTTTCCTTAAAATAATCGACATTCATTTCAAATTTCCTTATTTGAAGAGTGGATGTTTGATTTTTTTTTATTTTATTTTGTGGAGTTACAAATAAATATTTATAATTACTTTTTCAAAAATTACACACAAATAAGTTATTATAATCATTCAAAATAATCATTAATTTTTAGTTATCCATTTCTAACTACTCTACAAAAGACATATTCAAACAAGTTATGGTTGCAACTCATGTACTCACATTCAAACGATTTTTAGCTACCCATTTCTAACTACTCTACAAAACACACACTCAAACAAGTTATGGTTATAACTCATATACTCACATTCAAACGAATTATTACTTTCAACTTTTTACAAAAATTAACATTCAAAACTATTATTACAACTTTAATTTTTAATTACTTAAAATAGCTCATCATTCTAATAATTTAAAATCACTCTTTATACACTCAGTCCCACTCGGTCCAAACACCTATGCTTATTTGTATATTTTGTGGACAATGCTACCTCCCAAACCGTCCATAGTGCCTTAACAAATAAATATTTAATAAAATTTCATTGGATTCCTTTGATTTTTTACACTCTCTCTCTATTTATTTAGAAAACAATCACCTATTGATTTTTTTTAGTACAAACAATCACCTATTGATCGATTTTCAAATAATAATAATGATCAATTTTCTTAGATAGATATTGACTGAGATAGACTATAGTAAATTTAATCAATATAGTTTTGGAAAACCCTTCCCTAATAACCGTAGAAATAAACAATAATATTGAAAAACTAAAGCCCAGTTTGATAACCATTTCGTTTTTTGTTGTAAAATTTAAGCCTATTTTTACTTAAATTTCCTAGCATGTGCTCCATCTTTCCTACGATATATTAATCTTTCCTTAAGAAAGTTGGTGTATACTAACCAAATTTCAATAACAAAAACAAGTTTTTATAAACTACTTTTTTTTGTTTACAAATTTTGGTTTTGTTTATTAAAATATAGGTAAGATGTAGATATCCAAATAAGAAAATAGAGGTTTATTATCAAAGGTTCATGCTCATTTTATAGTGGTTGAAACACACCACTACCTTACATCTTTTCGATGTAGAGACAAATTCACTTCTAATATTTTTCTAAAACCCAACATATACATTGGTTGTCATATTTAAATTTTTTTTGTATGTTGCTAATATTTTCTTAGAGTTCACATTTGAGAGGGTTAGTGTTTAAAAGATTATATTTGATAGCCATATAAATTTAATGAAGATGATGTGAACAAACCTCCAATACAATTTTCATGCCAAATACAACTTTTCCAAATCATCTTTTTTTTTTTCTTATTTGAATTTTCTATTTCAATTTATTTTACCAATTTGTTATTTTATTTAGTGGATAGTTAAATTCAACATATAAGTCCTATTATTTAGGAGGTGGAGCTATCTTTCTACGTATTATTTATTTATTTTTAGTAGATCCTAATTAGTAGGAAGTTAGTTATCGGTTATTATTGTTATTTTTAGACTTGAGAATCATATATGATCTTCTACTCTTGAAAGAGGATTATTTAAGTTTTATGCAAATATAATCAAGTTTTTGTATCTCTTGTTTTTGGAGAAAGCTAAGGACTTTCTTTTGCTATTTCAACTTTGGCCTATTGAATGACTAGCAATCTAAGTAGTGAATCTGTAGCTTATATTGAATTTGAAAGTGCTAAGAATTACTATTGTGTTCTAAGCAATTATACAACAATATTTTTCGTTTAACTTAGTTGCCTAAAACCTTTTTTTTCTTTTTTGCTTAACAAGTTTTAATAATCCTCGGATCCTTAAGAGTGAACTCCCTTATCCCCCATTGTACTAAAACATTATTATAACTGTTCAAAATAAATATTATGGGTTGATTCCATATATATATATATATATATATATATATTATGCATACATTAAACCGATAGAGTTAATGTTAATATCTCATTAGACATAATTAATTAAAACTATTTATTGTTCACAAGCAAACAACATGCATGACACAACCACATAAAATATAAAACGTTTTTTTTTATCCTCTAATTATTAGACTAAAAAAATTCAAACCTATAATCTTTTAGTTGTATATTAAGCTCTTGAGAATTGATTGTCATTGGCTTAAAAGATATAGGTCATATGCTCTTAAAAAGAGCTATAGATCATATGCTCTTAAAAAAAATGTAGATCATATGTTTGCTCCAACATATTTACACACATGCCATTGACTAACATATGAAATAAATAAAATAGGAGCAAATTTGAATCGACCAACTTTTAAACTCATTTATGATATTGAAATTTTGTTATTTATGTGTATTTTTCTTGAAATGTAACACTAACTTATTTTTATTCAAGTAAAAGAAATTTGAATCTGCAACTTTTACTACTTTCAAATAAGGTGGGAGACAAATACGAATTTTCAAAAATAAATTTGTGACTATACAATTGAATTTGGTTACAATCAATTAAGACAACCAGTCATCACCTTTTTTATTCAAACCAATTGTTTTTTTTTTTTGAGAAATATACAAACCAATGTTAATAATATTAATTTATTTTTAAATACATATTTGTGTATAAATGATATCATGGTTAGACATAATTATAACTAAATTAATTATTTGAATAATTTTATTTTATTCATATCAAGGTTTATTAAATTTTAAAATTTATTTTTAATAATAAAAAAATGTAGTTGAAATGCATACATACAAATAAAAATATTTTATTAAAAAATTATTCAAGACTTTACTTTGATGGAAGCTCATTTTGATTTGAATTTATCAATTTAAATTTTTTAGATTAAATTATTTTGATTGTTTTTATTAATTATCAAACTTAATTATTTTATTTTTTTTATTTGGTAATTATAATGATCAAAATTTATTAAGTTTCAAATTTTATTTTTAAATAAATTTAATAGAACAAATTTTAAACGATATTTCTTTAAGAATTGAAACATATTTTTATTTGTAATATTATATTAAAAAATATTAAAAATTCCATAAATTAAAACAGTATCAAATATCATGTTATTTTCCTTACCAACCTTGCACGTTAACTAATTTCTTTTTCTTCATTCCCTACTCGTCAAATACTCGGTATCATTTTCTAAGTTCAAACTCTAACTACCTGACGTAAATTTTTTTAATTCTTATAAATTTTTTAACAAATTTTTTTGTATGGTTAGACAACTTCTTAAGAAAAATTCACATATAAAATAAAAAGGAAAAACTTAGTCAATTTCTTTGATAGATACCTCGTACATACTTTCACTGATTTGTGAGAATAATTATATAACACATTTATAATTTATCATTTCTCTCTCTCTATATACCCACACACATATATTAGTACAAATTGGAAGAGAAAAACTACAAATGCACCTAAATGGTATTATTGTTTTCAACTAATTAAGAGCCAAATAATAATTTTTAAGATGAAATGTGTGATCTGAATTACCACCACCAAATAATAAAATCATCCATTAATTATAAGTCAAATTATATACATATATGTATGATGTATATATTTTTTCTTTTCTTTATTTTTTTTTATAATTGCATTATTTATGTGAAAGTATTATCATGCGAAGAAAGATACCTCTTTTGTTAAGTTTTTGTGAAGAATAAAATATAAAGATTCAAATTTATGATACCTTAAGCAACTACACTAAGAAGAGAATAATATGAAATGCAAACTTTTGAAGCTAAAAGCCAAATTTTACTTAAAAGAAAAAGAAAGAGCATTACAATATCCTCCCATTGAAAATAAAAAGGGAAATTAAAAAACTATGATGAGACATTTCAAAATATGACATAAAGCCAACATGTGCTTTGTTTTCCCTCCCTTCACTATATATCAAATCCCTCCATTTAACTCTTTCTCTCTCTCTCCTCAAACCTCCAACTCAATCCAGTCCTTTCATGGCTTCTTTCCAACCAAATCTCTCAATTTCCTGAAATGGGTTTCTTCTAGATGTGAATAATCTCTCAAAAACAGAACAATTTTGAAAGAAGAAAACAGAGCCTGATCTCAAAAGCAAGCTCCCAATTTCAAATCATGGCTTCTAAAGGAGGAAGAACAAGAAGGGTAAGAAATCCAACAACAAAATTGAAGAAGAAGAACAAGAAGAAGATGATCATCAGCAACAAGAATCAAGGTAGAAGGATTATTAGTTCTAAAATAGAAGAGGAAATTGAAGCTTCAAGCTGCTCTGCCATGGCTGCCAACATTGAATCATCCTCAGCTTCAAGCTCTGATTTTGAAGAGTGTTGCACTCCAAAAGCAGACAGATTTAGAATCCCAGAGATCCAAATCTGCCCTCCAGCTCCAAAAAAGCAAAGGCTCTTTCCAAATTGTTCTTTGCAGAAAACTTCTCCAATTGCTTTCTTTGCTTCACCAGATATAGAGCTTTTCTTCTTCTTCTCACAATCACATTAATTTAGGTTTTTTTTCTTTCAGCTCTCAAAATTAGCTTCTGGGTTTCTGTTCTTTCATCTTTATCATGGAAATTTCCTGTTGGGGATGGGTTGATTTCCATAATTGTTCAAATTTATAGACCAAAAAAAAAGGGAATTGTTGATAGAGTAAGAACTTAGAAGTAGAGTATTTGGTTAGAAACAGAGGGGATGTTTCTTTTTCCCTTTTTTTTTTTTTTTTTTTTAATTAATGATCAGAAAAATTCAGCTTTTGAATTTTTTTACCATGAGGCTGGTTTTATAATATGTAATTTGCATGGCTATGGCTATGGCTCTGGGGAATAGCAATGGCTATGGCTATGGATTTAATGTAATATTTCTGACTTTGATTCATGAGTGCAATGTATAAGTGTGTGGTTTTGTGTTTCTGTTTGTTATCAGTTTTTGAATAATTAGTCAACCTGAGAAAAGTAAATGCCCAAAGACTTGGCTTTTTTGCAATTTGTGTTAAACGCTCTCTCTTACATTCTTTTAATTTTAACCTGCTTATATCATATATATGTTCAATTTATTTGAATCCCTTCTTCTCCATAAGGTAGAGGGAAAAGTGTCTTAGATGGGATAATTTCCTCCTCTCAAACTATATTGAATTATGTTAAATTATTGTAAAAGTTTAAATAGATAGATTACGGTAAATTTAATTATATCAATCAATTTAAGAAAAATGATATTGATCTATTTGGTAATGGTTAAATGAGATTTGTTTGTTTAAAAAGAAAGAAAGAAAAAACTTACAATAACAACCGAAGGTGTGCTTGTTTTTTGTATAAAAGAATAAAGTGGAAAATAATGAAGCGGTTAATAGTAGTTAGAAGTGGTTAACTACTCGTTTGGGGATAGAAGTTAATAATAATTGAGTAATCAACTACTTGTTTGGAGATTGAGGTTAATAGTGGTTAAATGATAAATTTGATGCAAAGTTTAGTAAAATTAAATGTGAGATTTAATAGTGGAGTTGAAAAGGGGTTGAAGAGTGGTTAACATTGGCTGTTTACTATAAAAAAACAAATGAGGGTTTTTGAGGAGTGGTGATTCCACTCTTCATGTCCAAAATACAAACACACTCTAACAGCTGTGATTACAACTTATAGCGTTTATGACTCGGTTGTTACATATTAATTTTTGAAACTATAATGTTAGGGACCAAAATTTACTAGAGTAGAAATATATACAAAGGTAAAAAAAAGTTGTCTTTAGTATTTATTTATTTGTATATAGATTCCCTTACAACATTGGTATATATTTGGTTTGGTATAGTATAAATTAAATAAACCATAGGTGCAAAAGATTTGGACCATTTTTCTGTGGTCCTTTGAGAATAAAAGATGTCCTCTTTCACACTGATCAAGAATGAGAAAAGAAACTGCTCTTGATGCCTCAAGAACCTGCAGCATATAAAAGACTTCCAAAAAAAGGTTTCTTACCACAGCCCACTTTTGGAAGTTCTTTCATTGGTGCAGTATTTTCACTTAATTTAAACCCTTATTTTGTTATAAATTTAAACTTCCCTAAGTATCTATTATTAGAGAGCTCTCTAGTAAACTTTTCCTTTTCCATGGTTCAAACATTTGGCTTTAAGGTGGAAGGTACGATATATTTTAACCAATTGAATTATATACTTAAATTTGCTTGAAATAGCATACAAGAAGGAAAAATATAAGAATATAAAAAACATAAGTCGATGACAACTATTGTAAATAATGTCTCATGTCGAGGATTCGAAATCCAAACTCACTCTCTCTTGATATCGATATTCTCTTCATTATCTGTGACCACTACCTATACTGATGTTCAAATACTTTTAAAAATAAAAAGACCGTCTCAAATATTAATACGAGTTCTTTCAATATGCTATATTCTCAATCATATGTTTACTGAAAAAGTTTTTTTTTTTTTTTAAATTAAAAATCACACTCAACAGAGATTTTTTTTTTTTTTTTTTTGAGAAACACTCAACGGAGAATTGATCTAAGTCAAACATGCTTAACTAAGGATGGTGCAGTATATTCGCATATGTAGTATCTATCAATTCGTATAATACATCTTTTGAAGATGTTTTATCCTTTGCATGTAATCTTGATTCATTCAAATACTATTCCTCAACTGAGATGTTAGGCGTATGATAGGAAGTCACAATAATGTATTCAACATTTCTGGTTATTCAAACGAAAGGCGGTTTGTAATAGTGGACGAGCAGAGGAGTGTTTGGTTGTGGTTAGGCAATGGTGATGGAAGGGTTAGAAAAGTAGGTAAAGAGAAAAGAGAGAATATATAAACATAAATGTAGAAAGGTAAATGGGAAAAGACATGAATTAGGGTTGAAAGAGAAGAAAAGGGGGACAAGAAGGGCAGAGAGAGGTGTGTGTGTGTGTGTGTGTTTGCTTTTGAATTTGAATATACACAAAATGTGTTGGGCAGTTTGTGAGTGTGATGTGTGTCTGTCTTCTCAATACAAATACCCCATCAGGGAATCCTATGAAACGACTCGTGCGGCTTCTCAATCATTCATTTTTTACAATTTAATACTTTGGATACGCTTTCATTCTTTTTTTTTTCTTTTTTTCTTTTTTAATATGTATTTTAAAGTTGTAGTCGGTGTTCGTGGCATGGGTATAAAATGAGGACAATGAGAATGAAAATGATTTCTACGGTTTATGTCGTACACAATTATTATCACTGTATTTATATTTTCCTAAAATCACATTTTTATTCTCTTTTTAACTATTTTATTTTTTTTATAACTATTTTTCACTTACATTATGTTGATTATCTTTTTTTTTTTTTTTTTTCAGAAAAATCATTTAATTCACCTCAAATATAAATAATATTCTTCCTCTAATTCTCATTCTCCTAAAATCATTCTCGCTTTTTTTTCTCTCAAACATCTCCTTAGAAGCCAAGAGAAGCAAAGAGATGGGAGATGTGCATGGAGAAGTGTTTGGTGTAGTGGGCAACAATTTGCCTTTAAACAAACTCCATAAAAAATAATATCTATAATTGTATTTTTAAATTTAAAATTGGAAAATTATACCACATATTATAATTATAAAACTTTTCTTAAAATATTTCGTTTATAGAAAATTATAATTTCATCTTTTTAAAATTCTCATCAATCACTTTTTTCAACGAACTGATTAAATCTATTGTTAAACTAATTAAAAAAGGGAAACTAGTTAAATATCTAAAATTAGAAACTATTTGGAAATGTCTACACTTTTTTAAACTTTAAATAAATGTCTATTCTTTAATTTAAAAAATAAAATTTAAATAACTAAATGTAAAATGGACAGTTAACCCTGAAATTTAAATCCATTTATTTTTTTTACTTATCATTTCAAATATTGACTTTTTGTAACAACCATTCAAACAAAATTTTACCAAATCTAAACAAAAATTCTCAACAGAATTTCACCAAATCTCAACAAAAATCTACTCATATTTGAATATTTATCTAAACAAAAATCTAAAAAATGGTTCAAACAACAAAAATTGAAAATAAGGATGAAATATACTAGTTTTAATTTGATTTTTTACCAACATTAAATTTTTTTAATGTATATAAACATGCATAACACTATGTACGAAACCCTTACCGAAAATCTATTAAGTCACATGAGGCAACTGCATCTTTTGGCTGTGTGTAACTTTCCGTATGACTACACAGAATAATATATGTACATAGATTTATATACGACTGTTCGTACCCGTACTCAATCACATCAGCCAATGTGTATTTACATTTACCTTGTTGTTAGCCTGAAATGTAGATTCCGCGTGGATACACAATATTATGGGGGTGACCTGCTTGTGGTCATCGTGAACAACATCAATAGGGGCATGCATGGGAGTCTGTGAACTTGCTGACCACCCAAAAGTTGCTACCCCTATAGACAGACGCATGAACGTACCAGTTACAAGTCTCGTGGTCATTTACTGTCATTGCATGTGTACAGTTACTGTCATTGCATCTTCTGTTGAACAACTTTTTTGTTTCTGATTACGTGCCAATACGTACCATTGACAAAATGAGCAACTTTATCCTAGAAGTAGAAGTTTCTGACTGCGTACCAATACGTAACATTGACATAATGAGCCACTTTACCCTAGAAGTTTTCGATTACGTACCAATACGTACCATTGATAAAATGAGCCACTTTACCCTATAAGCACTCCAAAATATAAATCAATGGCACAGACAAAAAATAGACTAAGGGAGTGCACGACGTGGGGATAAAAAAATTCAACTTCGTCAAATCTTTCGTACTTCTGGTAATGATCACTAGAACAGTGCACGACGTGGGGATAAAAAACGCAACTTCGTCAAATCCTTCGTACTTCTGGCAATGATCACTAAAACGAAAATGCATCTGGAATGAAAAAAGAAATCGCACATCGTGTTCTAGATTACGTAGATTGGAAATTGTATTTGGGGAGGAGATGAAAGAAATTGTAAAATTGTAGTTGGGAGGGAGAGGAAAGAAATCGTAAATATGTATGTGAGAGAGAGATGAAAGAAATAGTAAAATTGTATTTGGGAGGGAGATGAAAGAAATCACAAAAATAAACCTCTAACATTAACTGTTGTGTGATTTAAATATTTAGATATTTATTTAAAATATTTGAGTAAAAGATCTTTTGAAATATACATGAACAAAAATAAAAAAATTTAAATGGTTGGGATTAGTTGGTGGTTGTTTATTCCATGGATTAGTTGACCGTATATCTACACCTTACATATATTACTTTTTGTTACATAACCAGCCCTTCAAATATTGTTTATCATAATTCATGTTATAATAACTTGTCTCTCAAACACCATTTATAATAACCTACCGTTTATCATAACCTTCCATCTATAATAATCAAATCGGTACTCCAAATGCACCCCGTGGTGTCACATTTACCTTCTTATTTATAAGGAGACAAATATTTTTCATATACAAATAGCAACATTAGATAGAAAATTTTAGCTTCTTTACTTTAATTTTGACAGTTTTTAAAAAATATTTTATGAATAACATAAATATTTTTAACTTTTGCCGTCTTCCATCATTTCACTCAATTATTTTCTATTAATACATTTCATTGAAGTCATCGATTTCTCTTAGTTGAAGTTGTCCGATGCTCAAATGTCTCACAAATGAGTAGAATATTGTTGTTCCCAATTTTTGGGATATCTGAAAATGTTTTAAAATTTTGACTTCCATTTTTTTTTTTTGTTATTCACGAAAAATCCATTTTTCATAATGATATTTTTTTTCCAATAAAACCTCTTATTGAAGTCATTGATTTATATTTTCTTTACTTCATCAGTGTATGACTTCCATCATTAGTTCAATCGATTTATCATATCATACTACCTTAAAGTGTGGCTTATCATAAAGTGTGGTTTAAGGAAAAAATCATTTTTAGATGATTTTACCCGTTAAGTCATACCCTAAATTACAAAAATGTCATTTATTGGAATATAAAAACAAATTCAAATAAACTAGAAGATATAAACAATATCATTTAGATTTTCATCCGTAGAAGATAAAATATTTTTATCAAATCTCATAGATTTTATGACTAAGTTAGAAGATAAGAGATTTCAACAATCAAATAAAGATATTTATAATATCATTTAAATTTTCAGGTAGAAAATAAGATATTTTTACCAAATTTCATAGATTTTATTTAACATTTTATATTCTAATTAAAATAATAAATTGAATTTTCCACAAAATTCAAATAACGTAGAATATATTTACAATATTATTTAGATTTTCATCAGTAGAAAATAATATATTTTTATCAAATCTCATAGATTTTATGACTAAAGTTAGAAGATAAGAGATTTCAACAATCAAATGAGATATTTACAATATCATTTAAATTTTCACGTAGAAAATAAGATATTTTTACCAAATCTCATAGATTTTATTTGACATTTTATATTCTAATTGAAATAATAAATTAAATTTTCCAATCCTATAAATAGGTATCTACATTTTGTTTACAAGCGGTTTACTTGGATTTATTTTTCTTTATTTTTTTGTTTTGTTTTTTGTTTTATGATAAGTTATGTTGAATTATTTACCTTAACTTTCATCTAATTTTTCTTTTTTGCAATAATTTTTGTAGAGATTTTTTTTTGCATAATTGTTGCCTTTCAAAAAAATACTTGGAGATCTTAAAAAAAAAGTTTGAAGAATTATAATATTATCATCTGAGGTTAGTGCATGAATTCTTCAATTTCAAAAGTTTGGTAACAATGATTTTCTACTATATATATATAGTTCTCTATATTTTGTTTACAAACACATTTGAAACTTTCTTTTTGCTTGAGGTTACTTTCTTGGTTTTTTTTTATAATAAAAATTTAGTTATCTTATTTTTGTTGGATTATTTATCTTAACTTTCATCTAACTTTGCTTTTATTGCAATAATTTTTGTAGAGATATTTTGTTGATTAATTGTTGAGTTGGAGATGTGAAATTTTTTTTTGAAGAACGATAAAATTATCATTTGAGGTTAAATGAAAGTTCATAGATGTATACTAATAAATATATTTAGCTTATTTATATTTATAATTATAATTATGATATAACTCTTATAAATTTTATAATTCAAAAGTAACTGGTCTATTAATAGATAAATTGAGAAAAAATTAAAGAGCGTTGATTTTTAAAAATCAGAGATAAAATTTAATTTTAATTCAATAAATTTTATTAAGTTTTTTTTTTTAATAATAACACCTATTATTTTTTAAGCTCAAAATAAATAATTAACTACTTTTTAACATAAATGTGAATTTTAATAAAATTAACTAACATGAAAAAATGGTTATAAAATTCAATATTATATTGAAATTATTATTTGATTATTTAAATTTAGCGTAAAAAATGTAAGAAACAGTTTATAATTATAATTATATATATATATATATATATAATTTATTATTTAAGAAATTATCACGTGCAACGCTGTGCTAAAATTCTAGTATCACTAAATGACTTTAGTCTAGATAACTATAAATGAGTTCGAATAATTTTTGAGTTGGAATGAATGAAATGTTTGTAACATGGAATGAAGTCAATTTAAATATTAAAGAATAATCTGTATTATAAATTTATTTCCTAATAATGTATTGGACAAACAAAATTTCAATAATATAAACAAAAGTTATAACACTATCAAATTTTAAAAATTAGTCTTCGATTAATGATTTGTACATTCTATAATTCAATCTTGTCAGTAACCAAAGTCACTAGTTGGAATGTATTGATTATGGGGTCAGTCAATGACACTAATTGTTAATAAGTGAAATTGATTGAAATTTTAATGTACTTAAAACTAATGAACACTAATCATTTTTTAATAGACTTCCATCAATATTTTTGTACATTATAAATTTGAGTCAGTAACACTGGATTGAAGTATAAAAGTACTTGACAAATTATTTGACACTAATTTTATTCTTAATTTCAATTAGTTGTTATTCATTGAATTTTAATCTTCAACCAACATTGATGATTGAGTTCAATTAATAGGTGATTATGATTAAACATAGATACGACTACCATTATCATTAAACATTTCAATTTTCGTGACCCACATTATCATTAAACATGGATGGTTTTTTTGTTACTAGAATTTTAACACGGCGTTGCACGTGTTCATTTTTTAAATAATAGATTATATATATGTTTAATAAAATATGTCAATTGAGTGCAATAAATAGTATATATATATTTATAATTATAAATTGTTTCCAACATTTTTGCACTAAATTTAAATCATCAAATAATAATTTCAATCTAATATTAAATTTTATAACCATTTTTCCACGTTAGTTAAATTTATTAAAATTCACATTTATCTTCAAAAACAGTTAAGATTTTATTTTTAAAAAAAAATTAATAAAATTTATCGCATTAAAATTAAATGTTAAAAATCGATACTCTTTAGTTTTTTCTCAATTTATCTATTAATAGACCAATTACTTTTGAATTATAAAATTTATAAGAGTTATATCATTATTATAATTATAGATATAAATTAGCCAAATATATTTATTAGAATACATCTATGAATCTACCTTTAACTTCGAATGATAATTTTATCATTTTTCAATTTTTTTTTTATACATCTCCAAGTTAACAATTAAGTACCTACAAAAATTATTGCTAAACATTAAATGAAAGTTAAAGTAAATAATCCAACAAAAGTAAGACAACTAAAATTTTTATTATTAAAAAAAACAAAACAAAACAAAACGAAACCAAGACACGTAATCTCAAGCAAAGACAAAGTTTCAAATGTGTTTGTAAACAAAATATAGAGAACTATATATATAATATTAATAGGAAATCATTGTTACCAAACTTTTAAAACGGTTTAACCTCAAATGCTAATCTTATTATTGTTCAAACTTTTTTTCTAGATCTCAAAGTATTTTTTTGAAAGGCAATAATTATGCAAAAAAATCCCTACAAAAATTATTGCAATAGAAGAAAAATTATATGAAAGTTAAAGTAAGTAATTAAATATTATAAAAAAAAAAACAAAAAAAAAGCAAAGAAAAGTAAATTCAAGCAAAAAAAGAAAGTGTTGTTGTAAACAAAATATAGAAAACTATTTATAGGATTGAAAATTTTAATTTATTATTTTAATTAGAATATAAAATGTCAAATAAAATCTATCAGATTTGATAAAAATATTTTATTTTCTACGTTATAAAGATGATATCTTCATTTGATGGTTGAAATCTCTTATCTTCTAACTTAGTCATAAAATCTATGAGATTAAATGAAAATATTTCATCTAAATGATATTATAAAATCTATGAGATTTGATAAAAACATTTCATGTAAATGATATTTTAAGTATCTTCAATTTAGGTATGACTAAGGAGTAAAATTGTCTAAAAATGATTTTTCCTCAGCCACACTTTAAAGTCATTTGATGGTTGAAATCTCTTATCTTCTAACTTAGTCATAAAATCTATGAGATTAAATGAAAATATTTCATCTAAATGATATTATAAAATCTATGGGATTTGATAAAAACATTTCATGTAAATTATATTTTAAGTATCTTCAATTTAGGTATGACTAAGGAGTAAAATTGTCTAAAAATGATTTTTCCTCTAAGCCACACTTTAAAGTAGTATGATATGATATGATATGTCAAGGTTCAACAATATTGTTGGCTATATAGGCAAATTGTCATCTACCTAATTCTTTTGTATTTTCCTTTTTAATTATAGCTCTAAATACCCTAAGTTAAAATTATAAAACAAAAAATATTGACGAGATTTTGGAGTGATTGAAGTTTTTGGGACGTTTAGGGCTCGTTTGATAACATTCTTGTTTCTTAGTTCCTGTTTCTTGTTTTTTGTTTCTAACTTTTTTAGAATAAAAAACAAAAATGTGTTTGATAACCGTTTCTGTTTCTTGTTTCTTATAAAAAATAAGAAACAAAACAAAACTTGTTTGATAACAATTTCTCGTTTCTTATTTTTAGTTTTTTATTTTTTTATTTTACAAATTTTTATATTTTTAAAAAAGTTTTTTTAATTATAATTTTTTAAAAAAAGATAATGTAGTATACAAATATATAATATGAATTAAAAATTCATTAAAATAATTTTAAAAAATGTATATGGTTTAATATAAATAAACATTTTATATAAAAAAAATATGTTATGTTTACTTAATTATTTATATAGTTTGATGTTCACTCAAATATATAACGATTATATTACTCTGAAAATGGTGCTATTAATTTAAAATATGAAAGCAATATTAAATGTATATAGATGGAGAAAAAAAAGAGTAATAGAGAAAAAAATTTAGTAACTTTTTAACTAATAATGTACCATATGCATTAAACAAATAAAAATAATTATAAAAAATATACATGATCTAATATATATAAATTTTATTCAAAACTAATGGAATATATAACATGCAATATTATCTTTTAAAAACATTCTTCTAGGATTTAAAAAAAAAGATATTCATTTAAAATAATGTTGACTCAAAACTAAATCAATTATATAATGTTTAGTCATTATTATATATTAAAATTAAAATAAGATTAAATGTAAGAAATTGAAAACTAACATTTGTATAAAAGAAATTTTATCAAAAAAATAAAAATAAAAAAAGATCCTCAAGTGAGATTTGAACCTTGGTCTAGAGTAAAACAATTTGTTATGTTACAATGGTGCGCTTTTCTTTATATAGATTAAATGTTATTAAAAAAAAGAAACGGAACCAAAAAAACTACTTTTTGGAGAAACGTTTCTCTTTTATTTAAGAAACAAGAAACGGTAACAATTATCAAACAAACCTGTTTCTAAAAAATAAGAAACAGGAACAAGAAACAGGAATCAAGAACGTTATCAAACGAGCCCTTAAGAATCTAAGCTTTCGTTTCTGGCGATCAACAATCCAACACCAATCCACATTCAGCAACTACGTTGATTAAATCCATTGAAATTGTTCTCAATCCACAATGGTTCATAGATTTGAATTTATTTAGAGATGCAAGTGGAAGATATGGTTTTTGAAGTGGACTATGTTCCTGGGATGGATGCTTTTTACTCTATTCTTCTAGGAGAAATTCAAGTTTTTTTTAAAATTATTAATAGGAGAGACTAAAATTCAACAAAAATGAAAATCAAAACACTTAAAATTCTTAAGACCAGAAAACAAATCCGGCCATTTGAATTTTCCACAATTGAATTATTTATGGTGCAAACTTTTATAATTAAAAACTTTTTTTTTGAAAAACTATAATTAATAACATTGATTCAGATTTTATTGTTTTTTTTAAAGGTTTCAGATTTTATTGTTTAACAATATAATCTAGTTTTTCAAATTGATTTATGGTTTCTTTGTACTAGAGAGAGATAAACAACCTTGGAATGCGGAAAATCTTAAGACATGGTGGGTTTAAATTGTTCTTTAATTATACTTAGGGCGTTTGAGTTTGAATATTTTTTATTATTATTAATTATATAATATGGAATGGAGTTGCATGATGTTTCTCTCTCTTAAAGTGGAAGAAAATAGATTCCATTTTCAATTCAAACAATGGAAACCTTATGTCATCAAACAAAGCAATCAACTTTTGCTTTGTTGATTGAAATAAAGTAGACATTTTAATCTCTTCCCTTTTAAAACATTTATATCATAATGGGGCTGATTAATTAAAACTTTCATAGAATCCTAGGATACCCTCCAAACATTTGTTTTCTTAAACTTTTATATGAAGATAAAAATGATTGGTGTCGTAGAGGGAAAATATAATTAAAAATACAAGTTTAATTTAGTAATAATTGATGTATATCATTCGTCGTAAGATTTGAATTTCTCAATATACATGTATTATGCTAAAAAATCTATAGTTAATAGTTTTACATATGTACTAAAAAAAATAGTTTTAAATATAAAAAAGATAAAACAATATATCGATTTTTTTAGATTACAACAATTTGAGATGAAAAGATTCGAATCCCTAATCTCTAAAATAATAAATATAGTAAGGTGGCAAAAAAATATATTTCAAATTTATATGAAAAGTTTATTAGAGAGGATATAAATTTTGGAAACCTACCTCCACTAACGGGTATCAAAAGATGGTTGCATTTATTTATTATTATTGTTATTATTATTATTATTGTTATTAATCTTTGTCAATTAAGTCAAAAACTTTATTTGTCAATTATGGCTTTGCTTGCTTGTGGTTTTGTTAAATCATCTTATGTCCTTGTTTGTTGTTGTCTAGGTCAAACTTTATTTTTATTTTTCTTCCGAACCTTTATAGATCTCAAAGATATTACCTAATTATTATTATTATTATTATTTTTAAAATCCAATTTAGAGTCTAGATTTTTCTTAAGATATATATAGTTTAGGGTCTATTTTTTAGTACAATGAGATGGAAGAGATTCAAATTAATTAAAAATCTCATAATTATTAACATGTTGAGTAGACTAGTTAAACTATTATCACTTCAAAGTTTAGGCCGGTGTAGGTTTAGTTTGTGAACTAATATTTGAAAGTTTAATCGATGATGGACATAAAAGTGTTTTACTTTAGTGAAAATATAGACGTTTTAGGATAATTTAGTCTCATTTTGATAACAATTTCTATTTTAGTTTTCTATTTTTATTTTTAACTTTTTGAAAACAGGTTTGTTTGATAACCAATTTTGAGTTTTTGTTTTTAAAATTTTAAAAATAGCTTTAAAATGTTAAGAAATTTTAAAAACTAAAAAAAAAAGTAGTTTTTAAAAACTTGTTTTTTTAAAAAACATGAAAATATCAAGAATAAAGAGTAAAAAATAAAAACAATAATAAAAAATGATATTTGAAAACAAAAAAATAGTAATCAAATATGTTTTTTAATTTTTAATTTTAAAAACACAAAACTAAAATGTTTTTATTTTTAAAATAAAAAATTAAAAACTAAAAATTACCAACAAAAAAAATCAAAATGGTTATCAAACGGGTTTAGATTTTAAATATCAAAGAATAAAAAATAAAGGAGAATAAAAGTTCATGGAGATCAAAACTAGATAATACTTTAAAATTCCATCGGGTACCACTTAGGGGTGTATATATTTGAGATTAAGAAATTTTTTTGGATGAATTTAAATTTTTGAGTGTTGTCAATCTATTCAACCCTATGTATTAATAAGAAGTACACTGACATGGACGCGAGATACGAACTTGACATGAACACATAAATACACCATTGTTTAAAAATGTAAGACACGTGAATACGTCGAGAAGTCTTTTATTATTAGTTTATATGATATACTATTAGAAAAAATCAAATCCAAAATACTTTACTTCTTCTTTTTACTAATCATAAAAAATAATTCAAATAAGGATGAATATGAATATTTAATTAGCATTTGAATTTAACTCATAGTTAGTTATATGAGTCCATTTAAATTTAATAAAAAAAATAAAATCTCATCTTTCTTTAAATGTCTATTAAAAGTACACAAAACCAAATTTGTAAGCTTGCCCCCCTGCAATCTCAAAATGTTTTAATTTTTACCTCTTTTCTTTTTCTCTATTCTATTTTCTCTCTTTTCTCTTATTTTTCCATTCAAGTTCATTTATCTTCGATGGACGTCGTCGGTGATGACCTCTAGCAACATTATCTGTTGTTATGTCATCGACTATTTGAAACAAATAAGTTTTAAATGGGGTATCCGTGAAGTGTCCATGACATACGTGTCTGAAATTTAAAATAATAATAATAAAGGAGAACATAGAATTTTGAATGTTAGACATGTGTTTGAAATGTGTAAAAAGTATTAGTATCAGACACATGTCCGACATGAATACTTTGTCAAAATAGAAGTGTCTATGCTTCGTAGTGTATTAGAACAACCAAATTAAACTCAATTCAACCTTATATTTTAGGGTTGGATTGAGTTAGATCCTTGGATTATGTTAATCTCATATTTTCTCTCTAAAATTCAACTCATAACCTATACATATGTAAATAATAATAACAAATAAAGAAAAAAAGCATGAAGCTATACTTAAATTCGCTATCAATTAGTGCATGAATTGGGTTAAACAAGTCAAAAATTAAAAATTAAAAATTCAAGAACCGACCCAACTCAACCAAAAATATAGTATCGCAACATAACCCAACCCAATAAAAGTTAGAGCTTTTTACAGAAGTGAGCTAAACAAAGAAAATATTTACAAAACTATTCATATTTAGAAAATTTAGTAAAACTAAATCACTATACTTAAATAAAAACTTTATTGTATATGTAAGAAGACCTAAATATCCTCCTTCCTCTTTAAATCAACTTAAAAAAAAAAATTCTCTCCCCTTTGGTCTAAAATTTCTTTTTTCAACTCTCTCATCTAAAATTGCATACTAAGAATCTTCTAAAATCATAAGTTTAGTTTTTTTTTTTCATTTCTTTTTTGAAGTTTAATTCAATTTTTATTTATCCTTTTCTAGTTGTTTTGATTTTTTCTACTATCCATCAAACGAAGTAAATTGTGTAATATATTAGTAATTCTAAAATATATGAATACTCTATTTTTTTTTACATGACTATGTAGTACTTTATTAATACCTTATTTTATGATTAAGATGTCTGATATATTTATGTGTATTTATCTCAAAAAAATTATGAATACATTATTTATCTTTTTTAAATATAAATACAATATTTATCTTTTTTTTAATATAAATACAATATTTATATTTTTTAAAATATACATACAATATTTATCTTTTTTTTAATATAAATATAGTATTTATCTTTTTTAAATATAAATACAGTATTAATATTTTTTAAAATGTAAATACAATATTTCAATACAATGTTTTTAAAAAATATATATATAAATACAATATTTATCTTTTTTTAATATAAATATAGTATTTATTTTTTAAATATAAATATAGTATTTATTTTTTAAATATAAATATAGTATTTATTTTTTTTAAATATAAATATAGTATTTTTCTTTTTTTAATGTAAATAAAATTTTTATCTTTTAGAATATAAATACAATATTTATCTTTTTCAAATATAAATATCGTATTTATATTTTTTTAAATATAAATACCGTATTTATCTGTTTTTAAATATAAATACCGTAGTAATATTTATACTAGAAAAATAATAAAAATAAGTTTAAATTTGCCACGTGACCACCCTAAGCTGGTCAATCAAATGAACACAATTTAGAAAAAAAAAAAAAAAAAGTAAGGCGCACAAGCCCCATCATGAGGATGAAAGTAAAGGAAAAAAAACGTAGAATGAAGGGTATAATAAGTATTAGTAAACAATATTATTAATTAAATTTAAAATAAAAAATAGATTTACAATTTTTTTTTATATGACTAGATTTATAATTATTTTCTTAAAAGTGATTATTTGGATTGAGTTATGCTGGTGTCGGTTATTTTGTACATCCCTAATACTTTCCATGCATACATGTGAATGTTGACCATAAAATCTAAACTAAAACATCTCAATTAATTCTCTAAATTATCATGAATTTATAAAATAAAAATTGAAAAATTAATGCATACAAACTGTCTACTACCGCCAACCAAAGCTATATGGATATAGTTTTTGCCAAAAGTAAATATAACTCAACTCACATAGTGAATATATTAACAACCATAAATTAAGTAATACATGCATTTGTTTATTTAGCCAGGGCGAAATATAAAATAAACATTTAAAGAAAAACAAAACATCGATATAACTTTAAATTTGAACTACACAAGACTAATCCATGAGTCATATGCTTCAATGATACATTCTTCTTTCTTTTTAGTAACATAATATTTGTCGAAAAATCCATGAGCTATACAAGTCCATGGTCTATTTATTCTATGATTTTTAAATAAACTTATAATTTATGACAATTAAATTCACTCACCAAAATATAAACATCTAGAACTTCTTAAATTTGAGATACATAATATTTTTTTTTATATCTATGAATGTTGATCAATTTATATGCACCTTTATTATGTCTACGGGAATAAGTTTAATATATTATCATAGATTGAACGCTCTCGATCTCAGGGGGCAAATTCAGGTTATATAGTTTGGGGAGGCCAATTTCTTAATCGGTAAGTGTACAAGTACGTACACGTCCATATTTTCAAAACAAACCACATAACCCTATAATATTAACATGGTGATTTTTTTTTTTATTGAGGTCAAAATTTATATTTTAAAAATACTAAAAAATTATCTTCTACCCACTATCTACTATAGATCTCTAAACTTTTGATCTAATATTTATGTTCTTAAAATTTCAACAATATAAATAGAATGAGTTTTTATAAAATTAAATAAAATTTGGGGGAGGGCACAATCCGGTGTGCCAACAATGTTTATCGTTTACTTTTGTTAAAATATAATGCAACACCCTAGTTAATTCTAAAATCATTTAAGTGACTTATTGAATTTGTTTTTATAATATTATAACACACTGGATAATTTTTAAGTATAGTTAGTGTTTTATTGAATAGGCTAATAAATCTCAAACTAATTATATTATTTAATGCTCCATGAGATTTAAACTATAAGTCATCTTGATAAGTTATTTAAAAATTTATAATAATAAAAGCTAAAATGCAAAAGTTATTTTGTGTTATGGAATTTGGAGTTTTAAAGTTAAATTAGGGTTTGTGGATTTAAATGGAAAGAAGGTTTTATTTATGTATTTTTTTTATTTAGCCACCTTTTTACTCTCTTCTTCATTCAACCACAACCACAACCACCACCACCACCTAAAATCCACTCTTTCCTTCTCAGTTTCATGAAGTTAGAGAGATCCGTTCGCTATTCCAAGACCAGATCCGTACTCAGGGAGTCGAGAGCTTCGAAACAAGGTAAGATTTGTTGGTTTTCATGGAGTTTTCCGACGAGAGGGTTTTGAAACCCATTTTTTTCTTTTGTAGTTTTCGGGAACTAGAGGAGTCCGTTTGCAAATTCGAGACCTATTCCGTGATCCTGAGCTCGAGACCTTTCCAACGAGGTATGACCCGCCCTGTTCCGTGATGATGTGTCGCTACCGGCCACCACGCACCGACGCCAGGGCCGCCATGCTCCGACAAGGCGTTTCAGGGAAGTAGCTTCCCCTCGTTTCCGTGATGTTAACCCCCATTATGGCTTGTTTAGATTGTCTATAACGAACGCTCGACGTTGTTTTGTGTTTAGGTGCCCTCGGGTTTCATCGTTTCAGGTTGCCATGGGTTCCTGTGGTGTTTCAGTCGAGTCGTCGGGAAGGTAATGAGCTTCGTTATGATTCGGGTTTTGTGGTTTAAAGCATGTGAATAGTGGCATGATATAAATTACGAGAATTGATTGTTGGATGACTTGGCGCATGTATGCTTTGGTATTGTTATTCACTGTTTGAACCTGTTTTCTACTCGTGGTAGCATGAGATCCTGTATAGCTCGTAAATGGTTAAATCTTTGTTGTTGTGTATTCTTGTGATCGTATCATCATCTCTCGATTGTATCTCTACTCGTATATGCGATGAACTGCTTATCAGTTTAACCTGTTGCTTAACTGAATTGCCTTGAGTTTATGCATGTTCTATGTCGTTAACTCCATCATTGTGCTGACTGTACATGTGCTGCCATGATTATGTTCGGTTTATCTGTTCGTTTCCTAAAGGGTTGTCCGTTTATGTTATGCTGCCCAGGCCCGGTTACCGTGTTGACCACCTAGAGGAGCAGCTAGCTCACACAATTTAGGGCTCGTGATTGCATGATGGATGTCTTGTTGTTGTTGTTACTCGCTAATGCCCCTTAGGAACCGAGTGAGGATATGAATCCTCTTTGCTTCGAGACACGTGGTTGGGCTGCACAAGCCTACGGGTTGACTTTTACATCCGGTCGGATCTCATCCACATGTCACCTTGTATGCGGAACAATGAGTTCCTTGGTTGTGAGCACACGTCGCCGGTCGCACCAACCCTCGAGTTGGCCGGGTGCACTCGTCTAGGCTAGGCTAGATCTTGTGTGACTCTAGTGCTAGTTATTATCTCTCTATGTGTACTCATGGAACCTCATATGTTGTGTGCATGATTCCACAAGTTTGTCCATTGTGTACGTGGGAAGGGGGGCTGGACATGACCAACTTGATCCGAACACCTATGAAAACGGCCTGGTACGTGGGAAGGAGGGCAGTCATGACCTGCCTGGTACGAGCCATTTGGGATTATGTGTGCTTAATCCCAGACCCGAGAATTTGGGATTCTGTGTGCTTAATCCCTCACCCGAGGAGTTGGGATCTTGTGTGGTTAGTCCCTCCTTCGCGGCTCTCCCTGACAGGGTCATCTGATTTATTTTGGCATTGTGCATGCCCTTGCTGACACGGCTAGTGTGTCGTTGTCCCGACCCGAGGTTTAGGAATGCTATGTGTTCCCCTCACTAATGGTCCTCCCCAACAGGGTCGGGTGACTTTATTGGAGGGTCCTTGGCAAGAGGTCAGGCTACCCCTGAGACAATTGTGATTGCCCCTTGTGTAAGGGACCGACCCGAACGGGGCACTAAATGGGCCCTTACCCCAATGCATGCATTCAAAGTAAAGGACATTTAAACAGACATGATTTCGGATTCCAAATAAAACAAAAACATTCAAAATAACCCCTTTAAAAACTAGACAATTTCCCTGAAACCTGTCCCTGTTTCCAAGCACCTGTTCCAAGATAAATACATTTCCAAAGTTTACTCTGATCAGAGATTTATTAAAAACCATTCAAAACCTGTTCAGATACAAAATGCTGGAATCCACAAAACATTTATAAAACATCCTAGGGCTCCGTGCCCGGCTACATGCATTCAGGGGAAACAAAACATAAAGAGTCATAACGCAAAATCAGAGTTGGAAGACTGGGCCCCATGATCACAGCTCCTCCTTCAGGCATCCTGTCGCGCACCACGATTACCTGTGGAAAACCACAGAATAAGGGTGAGTAACGAATTACTCAGTAAGAATCCCCAACCGGGGTACAATACGATATACATGGTCATCTCGATGAGCGTATGCAAGCTATGAATATAAACACAGAAAAAAGCACATAGCTTAGCCCACACTTGGGCCTCGGATGCCAAATTGGGGTCTTAGTCCGGAATAATATCACCACACAGTCCAATGCATAAGTCGCCCTATACGAGAAACAAGTCCCGGCCTCGGCTGCTCTCTCATCGTCGACGAAATGTACACTGCTCACAATCCCGAGGAGCTCTCCAATGGCGCCAGTAATGAGCGTAAGCATGCACCACGTGCTCACTGCGACTATGGGGTGCCGGTCTAGAGGCAAGCTGCCCATGTCCAATCCCACGCCTAACTAAATCTTTGGATCGGTGTCACCGACATAGGGTGTGAGACTGGACACATAAACTATGTCGGCTGAACCACCGCACTGGGGCCAAGGAACGGTCATGGTAGGCTTACACCGTGAAGTCGTCCCGCTTTAACAGTGGCAATCGGGGGCTACGGCCGAACAAGGCGAGGACGTGCCGATCTGCCGGGACGAGGCAATGCCAAGTCATCATCCCGACCGTTGGGGCATTAACAATCGCCACCCTCACCCAAGATTGCGGGGGCCTACCGCTTGGTTAGCTAATCCTCACGGGGTCCGTGGACGGAATGACTTGCTCGACGTCCCCGCCATGGATGCAAGGTACTTTATGCATCGGGCCGGATGATGCTATCTACCCGCAATTCTAACTGCCCTAGCAATCGACAAACAAATCCATAAAATCCAATACGTGCTCAATAAGAATACAACGAGCCTAGCACGATACTACTGAAGCAAGGAAGAATCACGAGCATGCTAGAAAGGAACAACCTAGCATGGATTAACATGAGAATTAAATCGGGAAAATCATGCTAATCGAGAATTCGAATAGAATACCTAGCTACACATGTCAATAAACACAAACAAGCAATCAATCAAGCAATCACATATAATATCGCGAGGTCCACACAACTCCGGTAAGAAATCCTTACCTTGGTCGGGGACGATTTGACACGAAAAATCCTAAGTCGCGAACAAACCCGAACTAGCTATCGAGAATCTATCAATCACAACATAAGTCACACAATAGGCCTAAATATAATAAAATAAACAAGGCTCAGCTCGGGAGCAATTCACGAGGCATGACGAACGCACGAATGAGCCGATTGCACGAACGGGCAAAGAACGGGCGGGCTGGGCGAGCGAGGCGCAGAAAATGGCGCGTGGCGCGGCTGCGCGCGCGATCGGGCGCGAGCCGCGCGCGACGAACAGGCGTTGGCGCGACGCGGCGCGCGCGAGCGATGCGGAGGCGCGATGGCACGCGCTGGTGAGCGGCGTGACACGGAGCTGGGCGAGGCGTGAGCGCGGGCGCGAGGCGATGCGCGGCGCGGCTCGGCGGCAGGGGCTCTATTTCTGCGCTCGAACAGGGGCGAAGGAGAAACCCGAAATCGAGCGATCCACGGGGATTCGACGAGCGATTCTTGGATGGCGAACTCCCCTACACTAGCTGCACAAAACCCATACCTCAAATTACCTCGACTCGTAGGAAATGGCGGCCCAAAACAGGGGAGAAGAGCTCGAATTTGAAGGAGAAGAAGAAGAAGAAGATGTACTGCTTTGCTCGGGGTGAGATCGACTTCGAATTTGGGAGAGAAGCTCGGTGGTCGAGGTTGGCGAGGAGAAACGCGAGGGAGCTCAGGTCGGTCGAAGAAGAAAAGAGAAGGAAGAAGAAGAAATCGGGGAAGAAGCCTCGGGCGGCCTGACTTTATACCCGAAGGCACGAAACAAGGGTTAAGTAATAGATCGCGCATTTAGATTTACAAACGCGCGCGGTGGCTCGTCTGGCAGCGCCTCCGCTTAGCATGCGACACGCCCTTAGCTTGAATCTCAATCGACGCGCTATTTAATTCCTTATTTATTTTTACTTTTTCCCAAGCCCAAGTGTCTTCACCAAAATTCCCGATCCCATTCAAATCGACTCATAATTTTTCCGGCAATTAACAAATACAAAACCGGCCCTGTCGGCCCGACCCAAAATTACCAAAATGTCCCTGGGCCTCCCGGGAAGACCGGGATGAAATTTCCGGGCCGTTACACCTTGGGACACGGTATGGGACGTGTCCAACCCGAGGTTTAGGAAACTTATGTGTGCTTCTCACTCGGGGTCTTTGCTCTGACCTTGGTCAGATGATTGCTCGGCATTTAGCCGCAACTTGCTCACAGCTTGCACGCCGTTGTTTGACATTGTTTGCTCGTGACCGGCCTGAGGGCCGGCCACGCATGAGTGATGCATTTAGCTTCAGTTTTCATATTTTTCTAACTTGTTTCTGTTGACATGCTTAACCCCATAATGAGGCTCTTTACTGGGTATATTTCGATATACTCACCCCTTACATTTTCAGGTACTGATCCGTTCCGAGGTGGCTAGGCTGGGAGCTGGATCGATCATGGACACGGTGTCGATACTTTCTTTTCCGCATTATTTTACTTGCGTCAAACCTTATGTTTCATAATTTAAACCTTGATAAACTATCTTTTGTTTTGAACTATCGGGATCCCGAACCCTATTTTTATATGCTTTTCGAACTATCAACTATTTTATAATGATATTTCTAAAAAAAAAACTATTTTATCATGATATTTATAAGTTTACTTGGAAATTGCTCGTGATTATTTAAGTGATTTCGTGGATTTTACTGGCATGCACACGTAAAACCCCATTAAAGTATTTTAGGATGTTGGGTCGTTACATATAAATAATATAGTATTTATCTATATTTAAAATGATTTGAACTACACTACAGTATTCAATTTTCAATTTTTAGGGAGGCCATGGCCCCCCTAGTCTCTCATAAATCTGTACCCGCTCAATCTTGAATTTTTTAAGAATATTTTGACGACTAAGACCCATAATAATTTCAAGTTACATAAATCTAAACTTATGAAACGAATACTCAAGTAAATTCTTTTCTATATCAATCGCATATTTGGTCAACTAGTATCAAAATTACATCAAATTAGATTTAAAAAAACTATTCCAAAGTGAATGTAGCATGACTTGTCAACCAAGAATCAAATGTGTATCAATTAGTAGATAGAAAGAAAAAAGAAATAGAGAATTTGGAGGTTGTCTTTTATTTTGTGGGTGGGAAAGAAGGGAGGTGTGAGGTTGGTTTGTTTTAGTGGTGGTGGTTAAAAAGTTTTGTATTAAAAGAAGCAAAGGGAGGATCCTAAGCTTTGTTTAAAGGAAGAAAAACTAAAAACAAAAGCTATCTATACAAAATATTGATTTAGGGTTGTCTTTGTGCCCTACATGCATATCTTATTCAATGTGATGTGGGGCCGCCTTCGGTTGAATTTTAAGCTCCTTATTCATTTAAATATACCTAAAGACTTTTTTTAAAGACATTTTTGAAGTTCAGTTAAATGTGGATCAAAAAATCTTCGAAATATCCCACTTCAAATGCGAGTGAGTTCATTTATATATATAATTTTTATTTCAATAAATTATTCATATTCATTATATTTAGATCATTGATTAATTTGGTGTATCTACGCATCAAAAAAAAAAATAAAAAAATAGTGTATCAAATTTATTAATGAGATATAGTTGGCTAATTGGTTAGTAGGTAAAATGTCAATCGAATACTTTTTTTAAAAAAATGTCAATCGAATTTGTAGTTGAGCCATATTTCTAATTTTTTCTGTTTGGTCAATAATAACTTGACGACATCAATGTTTACCCAACAATTAAAAGATTATGAGTTCAATTTTTTTACCTCAAATTATTGTAATCTCAAATATATATATAATTTAATAAGTCGTATTCTTTAAAAAAAAATAAAAAATAAAAAATAACTTCAACCATATGTTTTATAAAAATAAGTCATTATCTCTAATGATTTTTTAAAATTGTCTCTAATGAATTGATAATATAGCTATGAAGTAACTATTGGATTTAATATTCTCAAAAAAAAAAAAAACTATTGGATTTATTTAAATATTAATGGAAAAATATATATTGTGGTGACATTATTATTCATTTGCAAGCCATAATAATAATTTAATTGGTATAAATAAATATTTATAATTAAGAGAAGAAGTTTGATATTCATTTATATATTTATTTTACAACTTTTGTATAGCTATTTTGTAGCTTTATGTTTCAACTAAAAAAGACAAATTATAAAGACAAAAATTTAAACTTGCTGCCGCCTATTCCATCTAAAAGATAAGTTCGTTTTAGATATGTTTTTAGACTAAAAAAAGGTTTAGTTACTACTTTTTGTTTCATTTTGAATAAAAAAAAACGTTTAAAAAATAATCTTTACCAAAATTCCAAAGAACAAACATCACTTTTTCTCTCAAATTTATTTGTTTGACTATTCTTTTAACAAATTTTAATCAACTCCAGCATCATAACTTGATAGCTACAACATAAAATCAATGGTCAAAATCTTTTATGTTGATTTAGAATATCTTGAATCGCCCTTTTCCATCAAATTATAAAATAAAGTAATAAAACTTATACTTGTTAATTTCTAAACTTGGGACTTTTTGGTTATGCTGTTCTATATTTTAATTATTATAATTTCAAATCTGTCCTTTTAATTATCTTTAAACTTCAATAAACCAAAATAAAAAGAAGGAAAATTGGGAATATATATATATATATATATATTAGCTTTAATTCTCATTAGATGGTTGGAAAAAATGGTTGCAAGTGGCTTTTGAGAGGTTCAACATTGTTTAAGCTTTGCTTTACAAAGAAAAAATATTTACAGGGTAAAAGAATTGCTTTGTCTATCTTTAAGACTAAGCCAGGACTTGCATTAAATTCTGTACTCACTATTTGATTGACTCTAATGTCTCAAAATCATCCATGTCACATTTTTTTAAGCTACAATTTTTTAGGACTTGCCTTAACTAATAAAGATCAAAATTTTAAAAAACTAGTCAAAGCTGGGAGAGTCTAGTGAAAATTATACATATTTTCAATTATTTTTAAGTATTTTGGTAGATGAAGACCACAAATCCTATATAAGACTGTAAAGATCATAAATTCGAATTTTTCAATAAAAATAAATTTAGAAAAAATAATTTTAGTCTAAATTTGAGTTATTTTGAAAGTTCATTTATACCTACTAAAAAATTTACAAATTTTAAAATTTTGATAGGAACATACAATGAAATCCTCTTTTATACGTAAAGAATAACAAATTTCCTAATTTACTAGCAGTAAATAATATTAGAATATTTATAAAATTTATTTTTACATACATAAATTAATCAAACATGCCCAAGTAAAACAATAATTATAAATATAGTTACTTTTTAAAAAAATAATAATTATAATCTTTGGTATTAATAATAATTTTTTATAATATTATATTAATAATACATAATACTCAATTAATAAGTTTTTATAATATAGTATTAATAATTGTAAATATAAATATTTTAAAAATTTTATCAATATTTTTAATTATTTTGTGGGAAGAGAACAATTTCACATTAATCAACTCCAGCATCATAACTTGATAGCTCCCATTGCATTTGCTCCTGCTCTTCCTGCAAATATTGTTTTTCATGAAAAAAAAAAAGAAAAAGAAAAAGAAAAAGAAAAAGAAAGATGAGTGAGTTAGTTCCATTATTGGACTAGGACGGCCTAAAATATATAGGCTGGGCCCAACAACATAAAGGGTTATTTGGGTCTTGATTTGGTTCTAACAGTACTTTTCAATTTTAAGCAATTTTTATTTAAAATTTTGAAGGATAAATATTTAAAATTATTATAGAGTAGTTTAATAGTAAAAAAGGGTTTTGAGATGTTTAAGGGGTGTGGTTTCAATCCATGAGTACCACATAGCTCGACTTCGACATGTCGATGTAGCATGCAAACTATCATCAACAATCACAAATAAAAAAAATTATTTATTTTTATTTAACATGGAAATGTTGAAATTTGATTTTTTTCCCCTCTTGCTCAATAATTATTACATTGTAAATTAGGCCTTAGGTTAATCCATGTCTCATATAGACAGATATAGGCTTGTATTATGTCATGTGTAAGACTACGACGAAGTCTTCACCTTCTTCTTCTTCTCTACAAATAAACAACACCCTTCTCCAATCCATTCTACCCTTCAATAATGGCTTCTCTCATACTTTTTGTTGTTGCATCTTCATAATATGGCAATAATATATATGTGGATTAAAATTATGTGTATATATCTCAGGGGATTTTGCATGTATAACAAAAAAAAGTAAAATATTTCCATCTATAGCACAAAATCTAAAATAATTTCATTTGTAGCAGAAAATCCAAATTGACTTCTATCACTTGTTGAGTTCTATTAGTGATAGAATTCAATCAATGATGGACTCATTCTATCACTCCTTAAGTTTTCTATCAGTGATAGAAATCTAAATTGAGTTCTATCACTAGGTGAGTGATAGACTATCACTAGGTGAGTGATAGAAATTTTTCTATCAGTGATAGAAATCTAAATTGAGTTCTATTAGTAGGTGAGTGATAGACTATCACTAGGTGAGTGATAGAAATAAATATGCTATAGATGAATTATTTTAAAAATTATGCTACAAATATAATACAAGAGGTAGAATGTGCTGCTGATGGTAAATTCTCTATATCTTAACTAATTTGAACTAAGTTCATTTTTATTAATTTTCTCAAAACAAAAGTTCATATTTATTAATATTTATTTATAAAAAATAAAAGGAGATTTATCATGAATGATAAAAAAAAGGAAAAAAGTTTCTATGAAGGTTAAAATTTTAGAAAAAATTGGGATTTCAATAAAAACAATTGATAATTTCAATAAAGTGCAATTGATGGTTTCAATCAAATTAAATTGGTTGAAAATAATCAAGTGACTGTATTAAAAACAATAAAAATTGAAATATTTTTATATGTAAAAATATTTTTTTAAAATTTATTATTATTAAAATAGGGATGCTAAAATTTACTATCTACAACAAATTTTTAAAATAAATCGTAAATTGATATTATCTCTTTTTGTCTTAGAAAAAGAAAGATCAATTCATTTATATGATTTTTTAAAACACACATGATTCTTTTTTTAGTACAAGGTATATGTGATATTTTTGTCTTTCCAATAGATATAAAGCTATTATTATTCTTCAAGTTTATAAATGATTAAAATTAAAAAAGAAAATTCATAGTTAATTATGTGATTAAATTTCACCATGAATATTTTCATTGTATTGCATGAATATAAATTGGCAACCACACCAAAACAAGAACAACTTTATTACTATAATATACGACTTAGTAATCATAAAGTTATAAGTTTGAATCTTCGATTAAATGTTGAATAGAAAAAATTGGCGAAGTGTTGAAATTTTTAATACATTTACTCATTAGAAAATTTTCTATAAATAAACTGATAAATTATATAAATATAAACCAATATAAACCAATTAACTCTTCCTCTAACGATTAGCCCAAAATGTCTCTTTCTTTTTTGGAAAATTGTATTGGATAACCACTTTTAAGAAAATAATTACACATTTAGTCATATCTTAAAGTATTTATAAATCTATTTTTTGTTTTAAATTTAATTAATAATATTTTTCTATATTGCCTATTATACCCTCGTTTACCCATTTCTTTTTCTTTTCTTTTTCTTACCATCTAAAGTAACGTAAATTCTGTTGGCACTTTGAGCAATTTTTTAAAACTTTGCCTTTATATTATTTTTTCATTTTCCCTTTCAAATCCTCTTTTACTCCTTTTTTTTTTGTTCTTATTTGCCTCTGGGTGGATTTCATTTTTTTCGATTTTTTTCTAATATTCCAAAGCTAGGATAATTATTGATTATTGTATATATATATATATATTTTTTAAATCAAACCTATGATGATTATTGAATGCTAAAGAAAGACATTTAATTTCTATTTTAGTCAAATTAAAAAAAATATATAAATATGGTCACTTTTAAAAAATAAAATTAGTCATCGTAGTCATAGGTATTAATAATAATACGGTATTAATAATATATAAGAATGTAATAATACACAATATTGTATTAATAATATATAATAATGTATCAATAATACAAAATATTATACTAATCATAAATAATGTCGTATTAATGAGTATGTATTGAACTGTATTTATAACTATGGATTCAAATATTTTCAAATTTGACTACATTTGTAATTATTTTGTTAGAATAAGTCATCCATTATAATTTTCCAAAAAATTGTAGTACTTATACATTACATGATCAATACTACAAAAACAATATATATATAAATCTTTATTTATATTAAAACTTTTGTATTAATATATAAATACATGTTTTAAATTTTAACGTCATCTCCTATAACATAATAATTGTTGGTTCATTTTTTTTTTCTAAAAATAAGGCCACTCTAAAAATAATTAGCAAAAAAAGTTATTTATTACATACTTTATTTATAATACCGGTATTAATGAGTATTTATAATAAATTATTAGAATACATTAATAATTATGAATACAAATATTTTAAAATTTACCTACATTGTAATTAAGTTGTGATAAACAATACAATTTTTTTAAAACATTTACACTACTTATGCATATGATCAATACCACAAAATCAATATCCATAAATTCATATTTATATAAAAACTTATGTATTAATAAATAAATAGAGGTTTTAAATTTTAATGACATCTTCTATCATACGATTACTTGTTCGTTGATCTTTTTTCTAAAAATAAGGTCATCTTTTTTTTTAGCAATAGTAGTCATTAAAATTAGTGAGTATTGTCATGTACTAATCTTATAATACCAGTATTAATTATTATTTATAATACAGTATTAAAATATATTAATTATTATAAAATGCAAATATTTTAGAATTTTCCTACATTCGCTTTTGTTTAAAAATAAGTAGCAGTTTAATATTTCCATAAAAATACAATTGCAGTTCAATACGATCAATACCATAGAAACAATCGTGATCCATAAATCCTTATTTATTTGAAACTCGTATTTATTTATTAATACATAATTAAAATTTTAAGTATTTATGAAAAACCAAAACTAACTCCTTAATAAAACAAAAATAGTGTATCAAACTTCACAAATGGGAAAAAAAAAAAACTATATAAAATCCCACAATTGTGGGAGATTTTTTAGGTGAAAAGTTGAAAAAAAAAATTTAGAAAGAAATAGGTTTTTAAAATGTTGATTTAAAGAAGAAAGGACATTTATGTCTTTTGCCTATAAAAGAAAGATTCTACTAAAAACACGGCAATTAGTTTTGAAATTTTTTCTAAATTTAAATACTTTTGTAATTTTTTCCTTTACTTGGCTTAGTTCCGCTAAAAACCCTTCTTTTTTTCTTTCTCTAGTCTTGTTTTTTTCTTCCTTTCTTTCTCTATTTTTCTTAGAAGAACCTTACTATTTTATTACATATTGTTCAAATATGGAATTCAAATTCTTCAAATTTTTCATTTAATGATGAACTCAATGTTCGGTTTAAATAGACTACAAAAGATAACTTAATTATAAAAAAAAATATACTACCTAATCATAAAAGGAAAAGATGACTCAATCATAAAAGAAAAAGATAGAAAATAATATTTATTCTAATCTTAAAGCAAAAAATTATTAAAAAGATAAAATTATTAAAATAAACACAAATCAATATGTATCTTCGACATTCTCACTGGTTCTTTATTACGTATTCTTCCAAAATCAACATTTATTTCTTCTCGCTTTCTCTTTCAATGGCAAATTTAACTTCTAATGTGAACTTTGCCATATATCCCATTACTAATATTTGCAACTTAGTATCGGTACGACTTGATCTATGAACTACATTATGTGGGGTTTCCAAATTTCTCCATTATTGAGATCACATAAATTGTATGAGTACATTGATAGTACAATCATAGATCCAAAAAAAATAATCAAGAAAGATAGTCAACAATATGTGAATCTTGAGTATGTTATATGGTTTGAAAGAAAATGGACAATCATGACGATAGTAGGTTCAACCCTAACTCAAAGCCCCCTCTTATACGATTGAGTCCAAAACCTCTAAAAACTGTGAGAATATTAAAAAAAAAAAAACAATTTCTCGTCATACACGTACAAGCATCGTGAGCCTCAAGACTAAGTTACAAAATAGGTCAAAGAAACATAGTGAGACCATTGATTTTTTTACATTCAATGCATCAAGAATGTAGTCCATAATCTTGTCGTTGCAAATGTTCATATTGATCTTGAGGATGTAGTCACTTATGATATTAATGGATTTCATACTGCATAAAACCTGTCGAAAATTTTCTTAGGGTAAGATCAGACCAAGATAATATTTTGTTGATTTTCATGTTCAGTTAAAAATCTTTAACAGAACTGAACATGAAGTTCAATAAACTTTACCATAGAAAATATTCTTTAAATTTAGCATAAAGGTGAAGAAAAACCTCGAATCTTGGACAATGGCAATGCTATCTGATGGAAAAACCTCAAGTTTTTGTGACAAGTAGCAAGATCAAAATACGATTCGTGGTCAAAATGGTGGAGGTTGTAGATGAATTCTATATAAATTCAACTCTATAATTGAAGTTGTAATCCCTCTATATCGAATTTAGTATCTAACTAATCCCCTAAAACAACCTAGCTAAACTTCCTTCCGAATAAGGTTACTTATCAAATATTCCAAAGATACGGACATAATGATTTTGACTCTTATAACAAAATGAATTACTCATTTCAAGTGCATCATCCCCTAACAATGTTAGCTATTGCTTCTTCATCACTTTCTAGTAAAATTCTGGCTTACATTAAACTCTTAAGATACCCTTGTCTAGCTATCAGATTCAGAATGTAATGCCCACTTAATACATGATTTTGAGAATTTCAATATATATGCAACATATAACAACGATAAAATTGTAACGATTGACAATTGACATGTCTTGTAAATTCAATGTTTTGTAAATACATGTCTTCAAAACTTAAAGCATAACATGAGAATTTAGCAGGCATGCATATATATATATATATCGAAGTATGAAAAAAGACAAATAAATCAAGCACATTTAAGAAATTAAAATAAATATTCAAATACAAGAGAATTTGGAATAATATATGCATACATTTATGGACTTTTTGACGTTCTAACTTTTGGATAAGAGAAATATTTTATCATTTTTATCAGTGATTGGACACGATATATCTATCTTTATCTATTCCATGAAAATTCTCTGTAAATGGATAATGTACAAGTATTCATTATTGAAGTCAAAAGACAACTAGAAAGAAAAGTAAAAATTATTAGGTTAGATAACGGTTGTGAATTCTATGGAAGGTATGATGAAGCAGGATAATATCCTGAACCTTTTGCTAGACTTCTCCAAAAACCTAGAAATGATGCTTGATACATAACACATGGATCCCCATGGCCGAATGATGTAGATTGAAGGAGAAATCGTACATATATGAAAATGCTTAGATCCATGATAAGTCATGCCAATTTATCTACATCCTTATAGATGGATACATTACAAACAACTATTTACATCTTAAATAAGGGTTCCATCTAAGGTAGTTGATCCATTCTTTCAGACTTGTGTGCGATTTAACCCACACTCGCACAAGTATATGCAGTCTGCAGCGAGTAGTAAGTAACTCATCGATCTCCACGGGGACTGTGATTCACTAAAAGAAAACTGCTTAGAATCAAACATGACAAAAAGATTGTGATTGGTTTATTTTAACTGAAAATAAGAAGAAATTTAAAAACACTTAAGTAACCAAATTGAGAAGAAAGACATAGCTAAAGTACTCATAGAAAGCGTTTGCAGTGTTTACAGAGAAATAATGTGGTGAGGAAAAACTATCATACTTTGCCTACCAACATTAGCTTCCGCTTTCGTTCACATTAAACCCAACTTTCGTTGCAACTTAATGTTGTTCAAATGGGCGCAACGTATGCAGTAGATAAAAGTTTATTCCTAAACTCCAATGAAAGCATAAAAGACTTCATGCTAACCTACTGAAGATGCAACTAGCCTTAGATCATTCCTCTTTCGACTTACAATCTATTAGTTCGTGTGGATGGTCGGTCGACACTTACTATTAAAATTAAAACCTAGTAACATGCTGGCGATGTGATTCCAATGCTAATATATTGTACAATAATTAATTCAAAGTTAACTTATGTAAGTGTAACTCAAAATCACTCACGTGTAAGTATACGCGGTCGGGAATTGCAACAATTAATAAGTATATAATTTTATCGATCCCATAGAGATTGATGTGTAGAGCTAATATTGTTTAAGTTAGAGTCGTGCAGAAAAATAAATAAGCATGAGTTGTATGAGTTGTTGTTGGTTTTTTTGTAATCGAATTAGTAAATAAAATGCTGAAAAAAATAAATATGATAATGAATGTAAAGAGTAATGTTAACTAATCAATCCTAGAAAATACTAAGCGCACGAACTAGCCAAAAATTATCTTGCTTCCCTAACAAATAAATACTTTCATACTTAATGATTTATGGAAGAACTAGCTTTCGCTGCGAACTGCATTCTTAGCACAGGCCGGTGACATAAGCATTAGTAAGTTTATTCCTAACACTTTAAATAGTAAACAAATGTTCACACAACCTAATGTAGCATACTGGGTCAAAATGCTCATCTTCTGACTCGCCACAAGGTACATATGTGGGTGGCTAATCGACGTATATATATATATATATAATTTAACATGCAACAGTGTAAAACTCAGTGACCTACGCTCTTAACATACTTCTACTCATGATTAGTAAACATAAACTCCTACAACGCAGCCATAGAAATGAACATCAAATAGAAGTTAAACCAAACGATTTTATTCATCTAAGAAATGTTTAAATCTACAATCTACTCCTAATAAAACAGTAAAATGGAATTGACACGGCTGAAGATGTGCAGTCCCCTTGTCATCAGCTCCTACGAAATCACCATTTTCTTTTCTCCACGATAGGCTTCATGGCCAACCGACCAGCTCACCTTTCTCGACTCCCTGCCTTGGAATTTATAGATTTGAATTATTTGGCCGACAAGTTGAGGTGAGTTGTGCAATCTTCATAAATATAGGATTCCTTGATTTCTGTCGGGATTTATTTGATTGACGTCGCCTTGATTACTTGATTGATTCTTTGATTATTTACTTGTTGACGAGTCATTTTCGAACGTGTTTTCCTTTTTGAGTTCTGCGCCTTTTTGCGCTATTTGGTCACCGTTCGCGCGGTTGTCTTTCCCGTGGTATTGCTGAATTATCCTGCCATTAGCATTGATTAGACATAGTTTACTCAAAATTTATGCTAAAATGCACATCTGTGCTTTCGATGCTACTTTATGAATGCATGCAGATTTTCTAAGTTATTTCATCACATTTCTTCTATTAGTGCTGAAATTGTATTGATAATATGCAAAATGAGTCTTAAAAAAAAGAAAACTGTAAAATATCTATAAAAATATGGAGTGTGAACTCTCTCATGTCCACCCCTAACCCACCTCCCGCTCACGCGCAAATAGTTGTCTTGGTCTGCAATATAGAGGCTCTTTGAATTACCTTGTTTATGAAATGCATTTCTCATCGCTAATTAATGCTCGCGGCATACCAAACCTAGCAAAAATATTATTGTGAAGGAAGTTTATGACAGTTTTGAAATCATTTGAAGGAGGGGAAATCGCCTCAACCCATTTGGAAACATAGTGAACTGATACCAAAATATACAAATTTCAATGCGAAGGAGGAAATGGTCTCATGAAGTCAATACCCCAGATGTCGAACAATTTCGACTTCTAGAATATTGTTTAATGGAATTTCATCCCTTTTTCCTATATTTACCTTCCCTTGACATTTATCACACGTTCTTGCTTAATGATGCTCATCCTTAAACATGCTCGACCAGAAGTAGCCAGACTAAAAAATTGCAGCAGTTGTGCACATTCCTCTAGAATTTCCACCATATGGTGATGTGTGGCATGCTTCTACTATAGCGTTCATCTGTTTCTCCTCTACGAATCGTCTAATGATCCCATCCGTGCATTGTCCATGTAAATATGGCTCATCCCAGAAGTAGAACCAAGTTTCATGAAAGAACCTCTTAGTTTGCTATCTTGTTAAGTCTATGGGTATGACATGACTTGCCAAGTAGTTAGCAATGTGTGCGAACCACAAATTGTCATTCTTTTCTATTGTAGCTATCATAAACAATTCTTCATTTGGGAAGCTTTCTGATATATTACCCATTGTCACATCATTTGTTTTACTCTTCAATCTGCACAGATGATTAGCAACAACATTCTCGCATCCCTTCTTGTTTTTTATTTCTATATCAAACTCTTGTAGAAGTAGAATCCATCTGATTAGCAACGCCTTTGAAATTTTGTGCCCAAGACTAATGCCTTCGCGCACCATAAAGTGTCATTTTTCTCAGTTCAAAGCGAGATGCGTTTCTCACAGCACTATAACACTTTTTCAGGTTTTCTAAACAATAGGAAAAATTATCTCCTAGCACTGTAAAGTCGTCCCTGAAAAATTCCATGATGTTTTCGATTATATCCAAAAATATGGACATCATACACGTTTGAAAAGTTATCGGGGCATTGTAGGGCTCAAATGACATTCTCCTAAATGTGATTTTTTTGTAAGGGTAGGTAAACGTTGTTTTCTCTTAATCCTTCAAATCAATGAAAATATATATTTTTTTAGTACATCAATAGTAATCTGATTATAGCCCGAATACCCATCCAAGAAGTAATAATATTCATTTCCTGCTATATGATCCAACATTTGGTCTATATAAGGCAGAGGGAAATGGTCTTTCTTGGTCATCTTATTCAATTTCCTATAATCCATATATACTCGCCATCCAGTCATAGTCCTCATAGGAATTCACTCGTTTCGTTCATTGCAGATGACGGTAGTGCCTCTTTTCTTTGGTACACATTGCACTGGACTGATCCACTAGCTATCCGAGATCGGATTAATGACTTCAACATCAAGCCATTTGATAACCTCCTTTTTCACCACTTCTTTCATAGCTGGGTTCAATCTTCTTTAATGTTCCATCGATCTCTCGACATCTTTGTAAGGGACCGACCCGAATGAGGCACTAAATGGGCCCTTACCCCAATGCATGCATTCAAAGTAAAGGACATTTAAACAGACATGATTTCAGATTCCAATTAAAACAAAACATTCAAAATAACCCCTTTAAAAACTAGACAATTTCCTGAACATGTCCTGTTTCCCAAGCACTGCTCCAAGCTAAATACATTTCCAAAGTTTACTCTGATCAGAGATTTACTAAAAACCATTCAAAACCTATTCAGATACAAAATGCTAGAATCCACAAAACATTTACAAAACATCCTAGGGATCCGTGCCCGGCTACATGCATTCAGGGGAAACAAAACATAAAGAGTCATAATACAAAAATCAGAGTTGGAAGACTAGGCCCCATGATCACAGCTCCTCCTTCACCATCCTGTCTCTCGCAACTTGGTTACCTGTGGAAAAACCACGATGTAGGGTGAGTAACGAATTACTCAAGAAGAATCCCCAACCGGGGTACAATACGATATACATGGTCATCTCGATGAGCGTATGCAAGCTATGAATATAAACACAGAATAGAGCACACAGCTTAGCCCACACTTGGGCCTCGGATGCCAATTTAAGGTCTTAGTCCGGAATAATATCACCACACCCACCACAACACAAATCGCCTATACGAGAAACAAGTCCCGCCTTAGCCTGCTTCATCATCAACGAAAGGTACACTCGCTCAAGATCCCGATGAGCTCTCGGTCGGCGCAGTAATGAGCGTAAGCATGTACCGCGTGCTGCTGCTACCGCAGACTATGGGGGTGCCGGGTCTAGAGGCAAGCTGCCCATGTCCAGTCACCACGCCTAACTAAATCTTTGGATCGGTGTCACTGACATAGGGGTGTGAGACCTGAACACGTAAACTATGTTAGCCTGAACCACCGCACCTAGGGCCAAGGAACGGTCGTGGTAGGCTTACACCAGGAAGCCGTCCTTGCCTTAACAGGTGGCAATCAGGGGCTACTGCCAAACTTGCCGAGGACGTGCTTACCGCCGGGGGCGAGGCAATGCCAAGTCATCATCCCGACCGTTGGGGCATTTAACAGTCTGCCACCCTCACCCAAGATTGCAGGGCCTACCGGTAGGGTTAGCTAATCCCTCACGGGGTCCAGGGACGGAGACTGTCTCGACGTCCCTGCCATGGATGCAAGGTACTTTATGCATCAGGCCCGGATGATGCTATCTACTTGCAACTCTAACCTGCCCTAGCAAACAGCAAACAATTCCATAAAATCCAATACGTGCTCAATAAGAATACAACGAGCCTAGCATGCTACTACGAAGCAAGGAACAGATACGAGCATGCTAAAAGGAACAACCTAGCATGGATTAACATGAGAATTAATCAGGAACAACATGCTAATCGGGAATTCAGAATTGAGTACCTAGCTATACATGTCAATAAACACAAACAAGCAATCAATCAGCAATCACATATAATATCGCAGGGTCCACACAACTTCGGTAAGAAATCCTTACCTTGGTCGGGGACGATTTGACACGAAATCCTAAATTGCGAACGAACCCGAACTAGCTACCGAGAACCTATCAATCACAACAAAAATCACACAATAGGCCTAAATATAATAAAACAAACAAAGCTCGGCTCGGGAGCAACTCACGAGGCGCGATTTAACGCATTTAACGAGCCGATTGCACGAACGGGCAAAGAACGGGATGGCTGGGCACGCTGGGCGCAGAATGGGCGTCTTGGCGCGCAGACAGCGCTTGCGGACGGATGCGGCGGCGCGGGCGCGATGGCCCGCGCCGGCGAGCGCGCGCTCGGCTCGGCTTGGCGCCGCGATGCGACGCAACACGGAGCCGGGTGGCGGCGTGCGCGCGCGCGCGAGGCGATGCGGCGTGGCGTGGCTCGGCGGTCACAAGCAGCGGCGAGCAGAGCACGCGACTCGCAATGGAAAGAAGGCTCGAATTCGGCCGATAGGGGAGGATTCGACGAGCGATTTGTGGATGGTCGAACTCCTCTACTTCAGCAGAACAAAACCCACCCAACAAATCGCTTTAGCATGACCGGAAAAAGAAATTCGAAAAAGCAGGGAAGGGTCGACGGAAAACGCGAAGGAGAAAGAAGAGAAGGAGAAACTTACCACCGATCGGGGTTTGGCTTCGGATTTGAAGAAAAAACGCGGTCGAATTGAAGTCGGCGGGGAGAAATCGCGAAGGAGCTCGGTCGGTCGGAGAGATTCGCGAAGGAGAAGAAGAGAATCGGAGAAGAAAGCTCGGGCGAGCTCTGCTTTTATACCAACCGCCTTCGAAAACAAGCATAAGTATTAGAACGCGCGTTTAGATTAACAAACGCGCGCGGTGGCTCGGCTGACAGCGCCCTCCGCCTAGCATGCGACACGTCCTTGGCTCGAATCTCACTCGACGCGCTATTTAATTCTTTATTTATTTCCACATTCTTCCAAGCCCAAATGCCTTCACCAAAATTCCCGATCCCATTCAAATCGACTCATAATTTTTCCGGCAATTTAAAATTTCAAACCGGCCCTGTCGGCCCTACCCAAAATACCGGGATGAAATTTCTAGGCCGTTACAATATTCCCCGCTTATAAGACTTTCGTCCTCGAAAGTCACTTAAGATTGGTACAGCTCGGGATACTGCAATCTCATCTCATCCTCCCGCTTCCAAGTGGCTTCCTCTGAACTCTGACTCCTCCACTGAACCTTTACCAGCCGGATTTCCTCCCGCTTCCAAGTGGCTTCCTCTGAACTCTGACTCCTCCACTGAACCTTTACCAGCCGGATTTCACGATTACGCAGTGCCTTTGTCTCAAAAGCAAGAATCCCCACTGGCTTTTCCTCGAAGCTCAAATCCTCATTCAGCTGCAAAGGCTCAAAATCAACAATGTGCGACGGGTCCGGCACGTACTTCCTCAACATCGAAACATGAAAAACACTGTGCACTGCCGAAAATGACGGAGGCAAGGCTAATCGATAAGCGACCCTGCCGATCCTCTCCAGAATCTCAAACGGACCAACAAAACGGGGACTCAGCTTTCCACGCTTGCCAAACCTCAAAACACCTCGCATCGGTGCTACCTTTAGGAATACTTGTTAGCCAACCTCGAACTCGAAATCCCGGCGCCGAACATCGGCATAACTCTTCTGTCTGCTCTGAGCTGTCAACATACGAGCTCTAATCTTCTGCACGGCACCATTGGTCAACTGCAGCAACTCGGGACCCAACACCTGCCTATCACCAACCTCTTCCCAGAACACAGGAGATCGGCAACGCTTACCATACAAAGCCTCGAATGGAGCCATCTGAATCGTCGATCGATAAATCGCGTTATATATGCAAACTCCATCGAGATATCACATCTTGGTCCCAATCGCCGAAATCCAACACACAAGCCCTTGAATCGCGGTCAGGCACAATCCTCACAGGCACATCGTGATAGCGAACAATCTGTTCCAAAAACAACTGCGCCCACTGTTCCACGGTATAAGTGTCTCTACAGGGAATGAAGTGTGCGCCCTTAGCTAATCGGTCGACTATCACCCAAATCTGAGAGAACTTCCTCGGAGTCCTCGGCAAACCAGAAATAGAGTCCATGGAGATCTCTTCCCATTTCCACTGAGGCACACTCAGCGGCTGCAACAAATTGGCTGGTCTCTGCCTGGGTGCCTTCACTTGCTGACAGGTGAGACATCGACTGACAAACTCCGCAACATCTCTCTTCATACCCATCCACTAGAATGTCTGCTTAAGATCCCGATACATCTTGGTACCTCCGGGGTGCCAAGCAAACGGAGAACTGTGGGCCTCTGAGAGCAACTCTGTTCGCAATCCTGCAACATCCGGAACACACAAACGGCCTCTGTACGTCAGCCCACTGTCTGGTGAATATACGAAATCAAAATCTCCATCGGCACTAACTCACACCCAATTTCTTAAGTGCGGGGTCACTCACCGACTATCAATAATCCATTTGTCTAATCGATGGCTGAATTAACAACTGAGCTACTCTGGCAGTAACCTCACCCAACAACACTGCAACCTTAGCCCACTCGAACTCCCGCTGCAATCTGGGCTGGGAACTCAACAACGCCGCGGAGCGTGACGTCTTCCTACTCAAAGCATCAGCTACAACATTTGCTTTGCCCGGATGGTACCAAATCTCGCAGTCATAATCTTTTACCAACTCTAACCATCTCCTCTGCCTCATATTCAACTCTTTACGAGTAAACAGATACTTGAGGCTCGGTGATCGGTAAACATCTAAATCCGCTCACCATACAGGTATTGCCTCCAAATCTTCAGTGCGAACACCACTGCTGCGCCATTTCCATATCATGAGTCGGATAATTCGCTCATATGGCTTCACCGGCGGGAAGCATAAGCAATGACCTTCCCGTGCTGCATCAACACACAACCTAACCCGAATTTGGAAGCATCGGCAAACCACGAAACCACCTGTCCCCTCCGGATCGCCAACATCAGTCTTGAAGTCAAATCTGCGCTTGAGCTCGGCAAAGCTCTCATCACACTTACTCGTCCAAATAAACTCGACACCCCTTCCTCGTCGACGAGTGAGGGGCGAGGCTATGGCGGAAAGATCCTTAACAAACCGACGGTAGTAACCTGCCAAACCCAGAAAGAAACGGCTCCTACGAGCAGACAACCGAAGAACAGAGAGCTCCATTTGCACTCACTGTCTTGCTCCACTAAAGCCAGAAGATCAAAATCCTACGGGGTAGCAACAGGAGTCCACCACGAACTGAACCTCCAAATACCAACGGGGCAAACAAGGTCACAACCTCAAGTGACACGAACTCTGGCTCGGCATACAAAGGCTCAACTCCAACAACCATGCTTAAGGCATCTCATCAAGCTGAAGGCTCACAGCCTACTCTTGCATCTCCACATGATGCTCAACAAACTCTGGCCGGCTCTCTCAACATGCAGCAGCTAGCCCTACTCTAGGGCTTACCAAAAGAAGAGTGTTCAATTCTACCAAACAACTGAGGAAACCACCAACGGATCCAGTCCGTAGGGAACACTGCTTGCTGCACCCTTAACTACAGGGTTCCGCCATCGGGTCAGAACAACAACACTTCACAGAAGCACAAAGATGCCTCAACAACCTCCTCGAAGGCTACCAACTTTGCAACCACTCTCTGGGCAACCAAATAATCTATCAAGGCTCAAGATCAACACTTGAGCTACCCAGGCTAGTCCACACGGGGACCTGCTCCACAAACATCCACATCAGCACAACCATAGCTAACTCCTCTCTTGCAGTGGCATTCCAAGGCAAAGCACCTCCACCCTCTCACTAGGGGAAAACCAACAAGCCCTGGGCCCACAGCTTGGCCTATGGGAGTCCAATCTCTACCTCCTCCGGAACGATGTCCCAGGGCATCCGAATCTACCTGGATACCACAACAAGCCACAACATACATCACACACTGTGAGAAGTTGGCATGATGGCGCTCTATACCCAAACCAATAACGAGTCAGAACCTGCTCGTCTCCGCTCCACAATACTACACAAGGCATACACTAGATGACAGGTATTGTAAATTCTTAACCCTTTTTTCAACAACAAATTGTAAACTTAGGCGTACCTGATGACTTTCGGAATGCTAGTGATCATGGGAAAACGACCTACAACAAAAGGTCAATCTACATAATTTATGACTCTGAGCTCTGATACCAACTGTAAGGGACCGACTCGAATGGGGCACTAAATGGGCCCTTACCCCAATGCATGCATTCAAAGTAAAGGACATCTAAACAGACATGATTTCGGATTCCAATTAAAACAAAACATTCAAAATAACCCCTTTTAAAAACTAGACAATTTCCCTGGAACTTGTCCCTGTTTCCAAGCACCTGTTCCAAGATAAATACATTTCCAAAGTTTACTCTGATAAGAGATTTACTAAAAACCATTCAAAACCTATTCAGATACAAAATGCTGGAATCCACAAAACATTTACAAAACATCCTAGGGCTCTGTGCCCGGCTACATGCATTCAGGGGAAACAAAACATAAAGAGTCATAATACAAAAATCAGAGTTGGAAGACTGGGCCCATGATCACAGCTCCTCCTTCAGCCATCCTGTCTCGCAACTTGGTTACCTGTGGAAAAACCACAGTAAGGGTGAGTAACGAATTACTCAGTAAGAATCCCCAACCGGGGTACAATACGATATACATGGTCATCTCGATGAGCGTATGCAAGCTATGAATATAAACACAGAATAGAGCACATAGCTTAGCCCACACTTGGGCCTCGGATGCCAATTTAAGGTCTTAGTCCGGAATAATATCACCACACAGTCCACTACACAAATCGCCCTATACGAGAAACAAGTCCCGGCCTCAGCCTGTCTACTGTCGACGAAAGATACACTGGCTCAAGATCCCGATGAGCTCTCCGGTCGGCGCTGTAATGAGCGTAAGCATGTACCGCGTGCTACTGCAGACTATGGGGGGTGCCGGGTCTAGAGGCAAGCTGCCCATGTCCAGTCACCACGCCTAACTAAATCTTTGGATCGGTGTCACTGACATAGGGGTGTGAGACCTGGACAAGTAAACTATGTCAGCCTGAACCACCGCACCTGGGGCCAAGGAACGGTCGTGGTAGGCTTACACCAGGAAGTCGTCCTTGCCTTAACAGGTGGCAATCAGGGGCTACTGCCAAACATGCTGAGGACATGCCGGCTGCCGGGGACGAGGCAATGCCCAGTCATCATCCCGACCGTTGGGGCATTTAACAATCTGCCACCCTCACCCAAGATTGCAGGGCCTACCGGTAGGGTTAGCTAATCCTCACGGGTTCGTGGGGACGAGCACCGTCTCGGCGTCCCCGCCATGGATGCAAGGTACTTTATGCATCGGGCCCGATGATGCTATCTACCTGCAACTCTAACTCGCCCTAGCAAACAAAGAAACAATTCCATAAAATCCAATACGTGCTCAATAAGAATACAACGAGCCTAGCATGATACTACGAAGCAAGGAACAGATACGAGCATGCTAGAAAGAAACAACCTAGCATGGATTAACATGAGAATTAATCAGGAACAACATGCTAATCGGGAATTCAGAATTGAGTACCTAGCTATACATGTCAATAAACACAAACAAGCAATCAATCAGCAATCACATATAATATCGCAGGGTCCACACAACTCCGGTAAGAAATCCTTACCTTGGTCGGGGACGATTTGACACGAAATCCTAAATTGCGAACGAACCCGAACTAGCTACCGAGAACCTATCAATCACAACAAAAATCACACAATAGGCCTAAATATAATAAAACAAACAAAGCTCAGCTCGGGAGCAACTCACGAGGCGCGACGAACGCACGAACGAGCCGATTGCACGAACGGGGCAGCAACGGGGCTGGCTGGGCGCGCTGGGGCGCGGACGGGCGCGGACGGATGCGGGGCGAAGCAGGGGCACGAGGGCGAGCGGCGCGAGGCTCGGCTGGGCGCTGGCGATGCGACGCAACACGGAGCTGGGCGAGGCGTGCGCGCGGGCGCGAGGCGATGCTCGGCGTGGCTCGGCGGTCTGAGCAGCGATAGAGCACGCGACTCGCGATGGAAAGAAGGCTCGAATTCGGCCGTTAGGGGAGGATTCGACGAGCGATTTGTGGATGGTCGAACTCCTCTACTCCAGCTGAACAAAACCCACCCAACAAATCGCTTTAGCATGACCGGAAAAAGAAATTCGAAAAACAGGGGAAGGGTCGACGGAAACGCGAAGGAGAAGATGAGAAGGAGAACTTACCAGCTGATCGGGGTTTGGCTTCGGATTTGAAGAAGAAACGCGGTCGAATTGAAGCTGGCGAGGGAGAAATTGCGAAGGGGAGCTCGGTCGGTCGGAGAGATTCGCGAAGGAGAAGAAGAGAATCGGAGAAGAAAGCTCGGGCGAGCTCTGCTTTTATACCAACCGCCTTCGAAAACAAGCATAAGTATTAGAACGCGCGTTTAGATTAACAAACGCGCGCGGTGGCTCGGCTGGCAGCGCCCTCCGCCTAGCATGTGACACGTCTTTGGCTCGAATCTCACTCGACGCGCTATTTAATCCCTTATTTATTTCCACATTCTTCCAAGCCCAAATGCCTTCACCAAAATTCCCGATCCCATTCAAATCGACTCATAATTTTTCCGGCAATTTAAAATTTCAAAACCGGCCCTGTCGGCCCGACCCAAAATTACCAAAATGCCCCTACGTTACAATCTTCTTCCAAATTGATTTTATGCATACAAACTATTGGACTGATGCATTCTATATCCGCCAGTGTCCACCCAATCGCTTTAGTGTGCTACTTCAAAAACTCTAAAAGTTGTTGCTCGTGGGTTGGAGTTAACTGGGATGAGATAACGATCGATAAGGTTTTCTCAGCTCTGAGATAAGCGTACTTCAGGTCAGTGGTGGACCTATGTGTAGACTGGGGGGCCACGGCCCCCCCAAATTTTTTAATTTATAATATATAATCAGTATTATAATTAATAAATTACATGGAAAGTAGATAGAATATATGTGTTCTAGTGGTAACTTGGCCCCCCCTATTTTTTATGATAAGTCACGGTTTGAAACTCAAAGTGATGGATACAATTTTTCCTTCATTTGTTTTTTGCCTCCTCCAAAATTTGAGCCAAGTTCTGTGTTTGTACGTTTTTATTCTTCCTTTTTGTTTTTTGTTTGTATATATTATTTAATTGGTTCTTTTTTACGCTTTCATCTAGAAATAACAAAAACTTCTTTTTTTTTTTGTTATGTATATTTCTTTTTTATTTGCTTATATAAATAACAAAAACTTCTTTTTTTGTTATGTAGATTTTTTATAAAAATTTTCTAGTTATAGTTTTTCATCTTTATTTCTATATAATTTTCTAATTTTTTAAATAGAATTTTCACTTTTTTTTAAAAAACTTCTGTTTATATATATATACTTTTATTTTGTATATGTATGATTTTATAGACCCATTATTTGCACCTTTTCATTTTTTTCATTTTTTTTTGGTCATTCGTTGATTTCTTTTACCAATATTTTAGATATATCTTATTATTATTATTATTATTACTTTTGTTTTATAAATATGAAAGACAAAGATGTATTTTATTTAGGAAATATATACGATTTACATTTTTTTAAGTTGTTTACATATGTTTTTAAATACTATAAATCAATTTAAATATTTAACTCTATAATATACTATGGCATTATACTAATGAATTATTCAATTTTTTTTTGAATTTATTATATAAAAATTGGAAATTTATAAATTTATTAGATCAGAAGTTTAAACATATATTATTGTAGAGTATATAAAGTCGAACATTTTAAATTTTGTGATAATTTTTTATTATATTAATATAATATTAATTTTTGGCCCCCCAAACATCAATGTCTGGATCCACCTCTGCTTTAGGTTTTCTAGAAGTTGCTATAATTCAAGTGACGGGGGCGTAAGGAATATATTATTGATGGGTTAACTCGACCTAAATCGTTCGGCGTAACGAATTGATATATTTCTTTTAATTCCTCTTGTGCAATGTCCACATCTTTTTTATCAATGGTGCCTATTATCTTCTATTTATGCACATCTTCTATCACTTCTTTGAATAATGCTTTGATACGACTCCGATTCATGCTTTCCTTTATATCACCATGTTTCATAGAGTCGAAGATATTGAACGAAATTTGCTATCATTCATCCCTAAGGTGATAGTTCCTTCGTACACATCGACTAATGTGCAACCAGTCTTTAGAAATGGTCTCCCTAGAATAATTGGGACATCCTTATCTGCTTCGTAATCAAGGGTAAAGAAATTCGCTGCAAAGATGAACTTATCTACCTACACCAAATATCTTCTATTTTTCCTATAGAGCGTGTGATTGGCCTTTCAGCTAGCTGAAGTGTGATAGTTATGGGTTGTGCTTCTTCAATCCCAAGTTTTTTATAGATGGATTAGGGCATTAAATTGATAGTCACACCCAAATGACAGAGCGCATGCCCAACGTGATTGTCTCCAATTTTCACAAGTATCGTGAACTTTCCTATGTCAACCTCCTACATAGGAATTTTTTCTGGATTATGGCACTACATTCTTTGTTCATCACTACTACCTTGAATTCTTCAAATTTACTCTTTTTTCTAAGAGCATCTTTTAAAAACTTCATGTAGTTCGACATTTTTCGTAGCGCATCTACTAAAGGGATGTTGATATGAAGTTGTTTAAGAATTTCTAGGAACTTGTTGAAATGCGACTCATTGTTTTTTCTCTTCAATCTTTGCAGGTAAGGTGAGAGAGGTGGTTGATAAATGGGTAAAGATTTATTTGTATCTTTGGCCTCGCACCTTATCGTAGAAACCTCACTAATGCTCTTCTTCATCACAGCTTCTTTCTCCAGGTTCTCAGCCTGTTTCCACTATGGTATCTTTATCCAGTTGGTTATTCTCCTTCAGCTTTTCTTGATACCTTTTTATCTTCTCATCTTCCACTCCTAAACTCAATCACCTAGAATTGCTCTTTTCCAATTCAATGGGAACTTTTTGTATCCAAAGAAAGGTGTCCTAGAGGTCTATTTTTAAGATCAGAAGCGATTTGAACAAGGTGAATCGCTACTACTCGAAACGATGTTTGTTGCGGTTTCAACAAAGTTTGCATGTTTGCTATCGCAGCGTCGTTCTTAATCATGTAGGTCTTCAACGTAATATCATACGTAGCTCTAGAATTGTTTTACTGTTGGGAAAATCCTTACTGATTATTCCCAAGTCTTGGTGGTTGACTTTCCCGCTATTGTCCTGTTTGGGTTGCGTTCCTGGTTTGTCCTCCTCCCCAAGAAAAATTTGGATGTTGCCTCCATAATGGGTTGTACGAATTTGATTAGGGATATTTTGGATCTCACGAGTTATTATGATTTCCAATATACATGACTGATGCGGGATTTTCGCTGCAAAGCTCACACATATGATTTCCACTGCATTATGTGCAGAAGTCAGGAGATGAAGAATCAACTGCTGCAACATTCTGTATGTTTGCGGGTTGGTTCATTTGTATATTCTGTTAACGAGTTTGCTAGCATTGCAATTTGTGCTTGAATCGTCGCCATGATGCTAAGTTCTGTTTTACCGACTTTTTTGCTTGAATTTTTTCCTTGGCTTACTTTAGGCACGGTATTTTTAGCTGTAGTTTTGATAATTCTATGAGCTTCGTTATAAGTTTTCTCCATGAGGCTTCCTCTTGTAGTTGCGTTAATGATTGCTTCGTACTAATCGAATAAACCGTTATAAAAGTGCTCAATTTGAAGGGTATGTGACATACCATGGTCTAGACACTTCGCTATGAGCTCTTTATACCGTTCTCATGCATCTCCAATGGTTTCATCGTCCTCTTGTTTAAAACTAATAATTTCGTTCTTAGAATTCATACTTCGCGAAATAGGAAAGTAGTATGCAAAAAAATTGATTCCAAGTGTAATCTCGTAGAAGTGTATTTACCCAGTATCTAACCTTATCCCGTAAGGAATAAAGGAAGAGAAAGAGTCGAGTGTCTTCTAGAGAGGCACCGACTTCCTGTTTAGAATCACTAATTGATAAAAAGGTCTGCAAATGTTGATATGGGTCTTCCGTAGGTAATCTGCAAAAATGATCACTAACGCGAAGCATGTTATACATGTTATTATTCAAACAGGGATGCCTACCTTCACCTTTTTTCCTAACCATACCTGGATTAATCACTTGATGAAGAAACCTGAGGCCCTTATGACTCTGTCTCTCTGATCAACATCTTACACTAGGGGTAGATTAACATTAAGGTTCAAACTTTGTAAGGGACCGACCCGAATGGGGCACTAAATGGGCCCTTACCCCAATGCATGCATTCAAAGTAAAGGACATTTAAACAGACATGGTTTCAGATTCCAATTAAAACAAAACATTCAAAATAACCCCTTTAAAAACTAGACAATTTCCTGAACTCGTCCCTCTGTTTCCAAGCACTGCTCCAAGATAAATACAGATTCCAAAGTATACTCCGATCAGAGATTTCTTAAAATCATTGAAAACATGTCTAAATACAATAATGCTGGAATCCACAAAATATTCAGAAAACATCCTAGGGCTCCGTGCCCGACTACATGCATTTAGGGGCGCAGGAGTGGGCGCGTGGGTGCGCTGGCGCGCGGACGGGCGCTGGGCGCGCGATCGCGGCGGGCGAGCGGCGATGATGGCGACGCGGCTCTGCTGGCGCGGCGCCAGCGCTGCTGTCCGCGCGCGGACGGACGCGGAGCGTTGCAGGGCGACACAGGGGCGCTCGGGCGCGGCGTGGCTCGGCAGGCTGGGCTGCGGCAGGGCACGCGACAAGCGCCTGGGGCCAGCTTCTGCGCGCGAACAGGGGCGAACACGGACTGGCGAGCTCGGCGACGAATTGGCAGGCGATTTCAGCTGGATCAGCTCCTCTTTACTTGCTGCACAAAACCCACACGATTCCCTTCACTCTCTAGGCCATCAATGGCGAAAACGAAAACAGGGGAGGCGGAATTAGAGGAGAAAAAGAAGAAGAAGAAGAAGAGAAGAGAAAGAGAGCTTACCGGAGGGACGAACGGCGAGGGAGCTCCGACGAATCGCCGGTCGACGAGGGAGAGAGCGCAGTCGGCCGAAGAGGAATGGAGAAGAGATCGCGAAGGGAGAAGAAGAAGAAGAAGAAGAAGAAGAAGGTTCGGGCGATATTTGGCTTTTAAATCAAAACTCAGCACAAACAGGCTTATATACCAGATCGCGCGTTTAGAATCACAAAGACGCCCAGTGGCTCGACTGGCAGCGCCCCTTGCCTAGCACGCGACACGCCCCTGGCTCGAATCTCACTCGACGCGCTATTTAATTCCCTATTTATTTTAACCTTTCCCCAAGCCCAAATGCCTTCACCAAAATTCCCGATCTCATTCAAATCGACTCATAAATATTCCGGCAATTAACAATTTCAAAACCGGCCCGGTCGGCCCGACCCAAAATTACCAAAATGCCCCTGGGCCTCCCGGGAAGACCGAGATGAAATTTCCGGGCCGTTACAAACTTGCTCCCACTCCTACTATTGCTGGAGGATCAATCACTCCAAGGTGATTTTGCACATTTGGGTTCATCATTTCTTATTGTCTCATTCTCAGTTCACGCCTTCTCCTATTGAGAGTTTGCTTGGGTTCTAGATCAAACGGGAGAATTGTGCTTATGCAGAGATCACACTGAACATGTGTGAAAATAAGTGATGTACCTTCCGAGTAATTCTACTTTGGAAGGGGTCAAATATTTTATCTAAGTTTGAATCCAGCATTTAAAAGCTCGATTTGTTGGTTGTGCATTTTGGTGTTCTCCTTGTGATAAGTAGTTAAGACTCAATTACTTTTTAACATTGCTTATGCTTAATAGTGGACATTAGCATACATCAAATAGTGTGGATTAATTCCAGCACTTGTGAGGTAGTTATGCTCTTACTTATGTGTGGGTTAATATGGTGGGAGACAGTATGTTTATGCTAAGTGTGTTGGGTGTGTGAAAATAAGGGTGCAATACAAGTATGAATGAACTTATAACATGTAAATGTCTTGTGAGGGAAAATTCCATGTCAATTTCTTGAATGTTTTCTTGGTATGAATAACGTGTGATGTGTAGCACGAATATTTTAGTCCTTAGATTTGGATTAATGTTCGTAGAGTGTATAATGTTTAGTGGAGATAGAACCAGTGAGGTTGAGCTGGTAATGTAGGTTAATCATCATTGGTAATGTTAGAGCCTTGGTTTAGATAGTAAATAAGCATTGGGAAAGACGGAGGAAGACGTATTTTGAGTTGGAAATAGATGGTTGGAAGTCTACCTAAGTTAGGATTATACTTGGTTTCGATGTGTAGTTGGAGAGTTGTGGAATTGTGGTATGTGTATGTTTTTCTGTGTTTATCTTCAAGGAGATAATAACTCATGGTTGTGCTTTAGTTGGTTATTGAACCCTCTGTGGTGGTTTCTCTTAAAGTATATTGAGTTGTAAATGAGATTTCTCATTCTATGAAACAAGATGAATTTTTGTATGTAAGCTTTGGTATAAATTTAACTTGAGTAGTGGCTTTATTCGTTGTTCTGGCTTCTTAAGCTAACAAAATGGGTGTTGGTGTGATTCTTTGCTAAATCTATTAGTGTGCTTATGGGTTGCAAGGAAGTTCAATTATTAATTGGATATGATTGTTATATTTAGTATGTAAAGTATGGAACTAAAAGGTTAGGAGCGGTGGTTCTTGTTAGAGCATGTTTAATGTACTAGTTGACTATAAAAGCTGATAATATTTTTAAGTAATTGTGTATTATCATGTTGTGATAGTGCAGGTACCTTCGACAAGTAATGATATCAGAGAATATGGGGTTCCACCTCAAAACCAATTGACAATGAAGGGATTAACCCATATCTCTTTTATATTGATGTTGGACTCTCCCACTTTTCAATGTTGGACATTTGTGAGATCCTAATTAACAAATGACAAGACCAACATTGCATATATAGATAGATATATGTAATTTTAAATTTGAGATTCTAGATTTGATGTATAGTTAGAAGAGGAGCTCAAATATGCTTGAGATTGTGATTTAATTTTATGACAATAGTTTACTAAAGATCTTTTGATTAGTTGATAATTATGGTGTTTGTATAATATATGTGATCCTAAGTGTAAGTTTTTTTTTTGTCTAGGGTGTTTGACTTGTAGGAGGTAATTTTTGTTTCAGGGTGTTACACATATAAAGAAAATTCCAAAAAAATCATAACTAAAAATCGAGTGAAAGGAACTCAAGTGTAGTGAGTAGGAAAAAAACATAAATGCACGAGTTGCACCTACTAGAAATTAGGCCAATGATACAACATTTCGTGGTGCTGGACTTGTTAGGAACAAAGAAGGAAGCTTGGCTGACTGAAACTGTAGGTCTTGGAAAATGCTTAAAAAACTCACCTATTATGTTTTAAAAAAAATAAAATAAATAACACATCTATTTTTCCAAATTGTTTTCAAACTTATCCATATTTATCTTCTATGACACTTTTAAAATTGTCATAATCTTTTAAAAAAATTTAAAATATCATAAAAATTTCTATGACTATTATTTAAATTGTCATAGTTTTGATGTAAATTATCTATGGCCATTACTAAAATATCAATAATTATCATAGTTTGTTTATAACTTAAAAATCATCTTATTTTTATCCAAAAATATGTGTTTTTATATTTTATGATAGTTTTCAATTTTTTCCTAAATTTTAGGTAAAATTAACTGTCAATAAATGTCTAAATTCTAGTAGTGAGAAAAACAACTTCTTCCATGCAACCAATTGATAAAAGGCGTCAACATCAACAACAATTCTTTGTTGAATTAGAAAGCTTTTGCGTCACGACGTCAAAAGATATGTTTTAATTTAATTAAGTTTTAATTAAAATGCGTGATTATCATGTTATTCAAGATCTTAGGTTCATGTTATATATAAAATATCACATCTTACTACTTAAAAGTGTGACTTATCGAAAAAATTATTTTTAGACGATTTTACCTTAAGTCAAATTATAGATTTACAAATATACCAATAATATTATATAAAATTCAATAAAGAAAAGTTATAGAAAAGAAAAAGGTAAAACTTCGCATTTATCTTTATTTTAATATATTTACATAATTACTCATTTCCATTCCTTTAAAAATCATAATAGAACATTAATTGTTTGACATCTTTCCAACTTTCTCATATGCAGGTGTAACGGCCCAGGTTTTCATCCCAGTCTTACAGGTATGCCCTAGGGGTATTTTGGTAATTTGGTCGGGACGTCAGGGCCGTTTATGTCTTTTTCCAGTTGCTAAAATTTTTAGGCTTTGTGGATGGGTTTGAGCATGGATAGATGCAAACGTAAAAATAAAGGAAAATTATGTTGCAGCTGGGATTCAAACCCGGGTCTCCAGGAAAGCCTATGGGGATGCATGCCAATTGAGCTATGGAGAGCTCTTGTTGCTCTTTATGCGTCATATTATGGTTAGCCTTGGATCTTGGAGTTTTGGTGCATTTGGTTAAATGAAAAAGAAATTAGGTTTTGTTCTTTCTTCTCCAAAACCCTTCTAGTCGTCCAAGCTTGTTCTCCCTAGCTCCCAAGCCGTTTTTCATCCCCTTTGCAGCCCCGAGGTTCGATCATCATTCTGGGTAAGTCTTCATCCTCTTCATCTTCTCGATTGGTTGTTTTTGCTGGCCGAAGGTAAGAGGAAGTGCTCGTGTGTGTGTGTGTGTGTTGTTGCAGTTGCCCAAAGACGCCCGTGTCCGCCAGTGCCCCAGATTCACCCACCAAGGGCGGATCGCCCGGCGGCAACTCGCTCCAGTCACTGTCGCGCACGCCCAAAGCAGCAGTGGTCCCGTCGCTCCTTTTCGCGCGCAGCAGCAGGTGCCAGCCAGATCGCCCGGCGGCTCGCCCAGCGCCGCGCGTCCTCGCCAGCTGCCACTCGCCGGCATCGCGTCGCCGCGCCCAGCGCCAGCTTCGTCGTCGTCTCCAGCGCGCGCCCAGCGCTAACGCAGCCAGCGCCCCTAGCGCCCGTCCGTGTGCGCAGCCAGTGCCCCAGCGCCGTGCCAACGTTTGCCCAGCGCCCAGCCCAGCCGCACCAGCCCGCCAGCAGCGCCCAGCCCCGTGTCGCCGTGCCGCGTGAGTGCTCCCGAGCCGAGCCTGTTTGTTTATCATGTTTGGGCTTTTAGATGATGATTATTATTGTGTTTGCTAGGTTCCGTTAGCTAGCTCGGGATTGCTCGCAGCTTAGGATTTTTGTGTGTGGAAGCCTCCCGACCAATGTAAGGTTTTCTTACCGGAGTTGTGTGGGCCCTGCAGTATTCTATATGATTGATGTTTGTATGTTTGTTTGTGATTATCAGCATGTATAGTGTTAGGTGCTCTGTTCTGAATTCCCGACTGGCATGATTCCTTATGTTGTTTCTCATGTTAGTCCATGCTAGGTTGTTCCGTTCTGGCATGCTCGTATCTATTCTTGTTTCGTAGTATCATGCTAGGTTCGTTGTATCTGTTGAGCACGTGTTGGATTGTATTGGATTGTATGTTATTGATATGATATGTTAGAGTGTAGGTAGGTAGTATCATCCGGGCCCGAATGCATAAAGTATCTTGCATCCATGGCAGGGACGTACGAGGTAGTCCTCCGTCCCTGGACCCCGTTAGGGTTTAGCTAACCCGACCGGTAGGCCCTGCAATCTTGGGTGAGGGTGGCAGACTGTTAAATGCCCCAACGGCCGGGATGATGACTTGGCATTGCCTTGTCCCCGGCAGCCGGCACGTCCTCAGCGTGTTCGGCAGTAGCCCCTGATTGCCACCTGTTAGGGCAAGGACGACTTCCTGGTGTAAGCCTACCACGACCGATTCCTTAGCCTCAGGTGCGGTGGTTCAGCCGACATAGTTCACGTGTCCGTGTCTTACACCCCTATGTCGGTGACACCGATCCGGAGATTTAGTTAGGCATGGTGACTGGACCTGGGCAGCTTGCCTCTAGACCCGGCAATCCCCCAGAGTCTGCAGTAGCATGCGGTGCGCGCATACGCTCATTATAGCGCCGACTGGAGAGCTCCTCGGGATCGTGAGCCAGTGCACCTTTCGTATCGACAGTAGACAGGCTGAGGCCGAGACTTGTTTCTCGTATAGGGCGTTCTGTGTGATGGATTTTCCGGACTAAGACCCTGAGTTGGCATCCGAGGATTATTTGTGGATTTAAGCTATGTGCTCTATTCTGTGTTTATATTCATAGCTCGCATACATTCATCTACATGACCATGTATATCGTATTGTACCCTGGTTGGGGATTCTTACTGAGTAATTCGTTACTCACCCTTATTTTGTGGTTTCCCACAGGTAACCAAGGTGCGAGACAGGATGGCTGAAGGAGGAGCTGTGATCATGGGAACCTGCTGTCATCTCTGACTTCTTTTATATTATGATTCTTGTCTTTTTATTTCCCCTGAATGCATGTAGTTGGGCACGGAGCCCTAGGATGTTTTTCTCAATGTTTTGTGGATTCCAACATTGTTGTATCTGAGAAGGTTTTGAATGATTTTAATAAATCTCTGATCAGAGTAAACTTTTGGAAATGTATTTGTCTTGAAACAGGTGCTTGGAGACAGGGACAGGTTTCAGTAAACTGTTTTGATTTCTGATTGAATGCTGAATGTTTTAATTTTTACTTGGAATCCGAAATCATATTTGTATATTGCCTTTACTTTGAATGCATGCATTGGGGGTAAAGGCCCATTTAGAGCCCTTTTTGGGTCGGATCTTTATAGTTGGTATCAGAGCTCAGAGTCATAGATTCTGTAGACTGACCTTTTGTTGTAGGTCGTTTTCCCCATGATCACCAGCACTCCGACAGTCATCAGGTATGCCTAAGTTTACTATTTTTAGAAAAAGGGTTAAGAATTTACAATACCTTTCATCTAGTGTATGCCTTGTTTAGTGTTGTGGAGCGGAGACGAGCAGGTTCTGACTCGTTGTTGGTTTGGGTTTAGAGCGCCATCATGCCAACTTCCCGCAGTGTGAGCTGTATGTTGTGGTTTGTTGAGATATCCAGATAGATTCGGATACCGCTGGGACATCGTTCCAGAGGGAGGCAGAGGTTAGACTCTCGTAGGCCACATGTGGCCCAGTTGTTGGTTTTCCTCTAGTGAGAGGGTGTAGGTGATTTGCCCTGGAGTATCACTCCAGAAGAGGAGTTAGCTATGGCTTATCTTTTGTGGATGCTTGTGGAGCAGGTCTCCGTGTGGACTAGCCTGGGTAGCTCAAGTGTTGATCTTGAGCCTTAGGAGATTGTTTGATTGCCCAGTGAGTAGCTGTAGAGTTGGTAGCTTTCGAGAAGGTTGATGAGGCATCTTTGTTCTCTTGTAAAGTGTTGTTGTTTTGCAGCCAGTAAGTCGGAACCCTGTGGTTAAGGGTGCAGCGAGCAGTGTACCCATCGGACGTGATCCGTTGGTGGTTTCCCAATTTTCTGGTAGAGTTGAGCACTCTTCTTATGGTGAGCTCCTAGAGTAGAGCTAGCTGCTGCATGTTGAGAGATCCGGCCAGAGTTTTGTTGAGCATCATGTGGAGATGCAAGAGTAGGCCGTGAGCCTTCAGTTTGATGAGATGCCATAGTCTGGTTGTTTGAGTTTTGAGCCCTTGTATGGCTAGCCATAGTTTTTGTCACTTGAGGTTGTGACCTTGCGGGCCCCATTTGTAGTAGGATGTGGATTTGTTAGTAGTGGCACTTGAGGTGCAATAGTTGGTGTGCCGCTTTGGCACTAAGTCTGGTTCAGGCCTGAGTTTGGCATGGGTATAGCAGATGGTTCTATGACCCGTTCGGAGTTCAGCACACTTCTTTAGCTGTTGGATCCGTTTATGGCAGTTGCACTTGTTTAGGTCGTGCAAGAGGGCTAGTTTAGTGGCAGTCTAAGGACTACATGTGAAAGGATGTTTGAGAGAAGCTGAAGCCTCTTCCCAGTGTTACTAGGGGTTGAGTAAGTCAGCAGGTTGACGGTTGGTAAGTGTTAGTGCGTGCAAGTCTCACGCTAGGGCTGAGGCCAAGAGATCTTTATGGTTGGTAGTGCAGTCAACTACCTTGGAGTGCCTAAATCTGAGGAGTGTTGAGCATCGTAGATGCGAGTTGGCCCAGCTGAGGGGTCGTGAGTGGGATGCTCATGAGATGAGTTGGATGCGTATGAGATGAGTTGGATGCCTATGAGGCGAGTTGGATGCCTATGAGATGAGTAGGATGCCTTATGAGAGGAGTTGGACGCCTTATGTGTAAGCACACTTGGTAGAGACTTGGTATAAAGTAAGTTCGATTTGGCATTGTTATGCTTTAGTAGAGCAAGGTTGCCGCAGCTTCGAGTATCGTGTGGAGATGGAACTTTTGGTGTTCCTTTGGTTGATTGTATCTCTGCCAGAAGTTAGTGTTGCCTTTTTGGAAAGCACCTGTTAGTCTTGGATCTCTGAATGAAGGTTGAGAGTTGTGCACACAAGTGTGTTTTGTGTAGTTCATTCTGGTGGCGAGAGTTTCGGAACCATGTAGGGGTTGCATTGGAGAACTGGTGCTCAGTTCTTGGAGAAATTGGACTCCAGGTGGATGTTGTAAGGCTTTAGTTGAGGTTGTAAGGATACCGTGCTCGTAGTCGGGTTGTTGCTTAGGCAAGTTTGTTAAGTTGAACCTAAGCTTGGTTGGTGGAACCTCTTGTGTTCTTTGTTGGAGTTCAGATGGTACTTAACAAATGGTGGTTGTAGTGAAGCCGCGTAGTTCCTGACCGTAGTTGTTAAGGGTGTTTCTCGGAATCCTTACCCTGGGTGGAAGCTACGATGTGGCTGATGCTTTGAGTAGGAGGATGACACATTTTGAAGCGTTTCTGGTCTTTTTGGTTTCCAGGTTCGGAGCAGGCCAGCATGGTTGTGATGCTGAAAACAAAAAAGGAGTTGTTTGTTCAGGCAGTTGGCTGTTAGACAGTTAGACGACAGTGTGTGTCGAGGGTTGCCGAAGAACCCTAGTTGTGGATAGCCTCTCCAGAGCTCAGTCAGGCCCAGGTAGTGAGTTTCAGTTGGCAAGCCGGAGTCGTGTAGGTTGTAGCCTCGGGTGAGTTGCTGGCAGTCTTGGTAGACTGGCAAGCTAGTGTTTGTTTGGAGTAGAGTCCGGATTGGTTCCGGTGTGGTGGCAAGTTGGTGTTTGGTGTTGACCAAGGTGTGGTTTTTGAGTTGCTAGAAGTTAGCCTTGCTCGTGGGGCAAATGGTTTTGCCCTGGCGGATGTCTTTCCTGTTTCCAGAGTTTGAGAGTTGCCCTTATTTGGTGTTTGGGGGTGAGTCTTCTCTTGCCCGTGGTTGGCGGTCCAGTCTGTGGTGGACCCCTTGTTGTTGCCTCTGGGAGAGTTGGATGTTGTGCTTAGCTGAGCAAGACAGCGAGCGGTTGTGAAGCTCTCTGTCCTTCGGTTGTCCGCTTGTAAGGATCTGTTTCTCCTTGGGAGTTGTCAGGTTATTCCTTGGTCATGGAATTGGTGGTAGTGGTGCTAGTAGGAGGAAAAGTTTGTTGGCTGCTTGGAAGCAATTGTTTGTCCAAGTTAAGCGGACTCTTAAGTGGTGTTCTGGAGGTTGCAGTAAGGGTTGTTCTGCCTCCTATGAGTGTTTGGCCTAGTTGGTTAAGGTTTTTGTGTGTTGGCATGGAAGCTGTTGCACCTTTGTAGTTGAAGAACTCCTTTGTATCAGTTGTGGGTTGAGGTTGCACCATTGTGGTTGGATTAGGGTCTTGATCTTTTGAGGGATCCTTGCTGGTTAGTGTGGCTTGTGCTCTGCCAGCCATTTTTGGTAATCTGATTCTTGGTAGTTGGTGTTAACCGAGTAGTGGAGTTCCATTTATGAAGTTTCGGTGGGAAGGTGTAATAAGCCTAAGCTAGAGGATTAAGCCTGTATGTGTTATCGTTTGGACTTGTGAGATGTGTTTCATATTTGAGGCAAGCTTCGTTCCATTGCTTGCATGGAGGTAAGTTTGGTGGAGGGAGCCCTCTGGGGCCCTGTTGATAGCAGGTTGACTTTTCTAGTCAGTGATCTAGGTCGGGTTGGAGTTGAGTAGATTGGTGTGGTTATGCAGTGTGTGGATAGTTAGGCTACCGAGTTCGTAGCATTCAAGTTGTTGGTTTGAAGGAGTCCGTGTGGAAGCTGGCAGCTGGTTGAGGTTGTTGTGTGAGTTCGGATTTTTGGTGGATTAGTTTCAGTAGCTAGAGCTCGCACCTCGCCCAGGTGGAGATGTCATTACTGTGGAGTAGTGGCATGGCAGTTTCAGGCTAGAGTTGTTGGCACCAGGGTGTGGCAACAAAGGTTATTCTAGGCAGTGCGTTGATGAGCTGTGGTTCTGAGAGCGCGTGTTAAGAGGCTTATGAGCCGAGTGCAGTCATGTAGTGTTTTCACCCTCTGACCGATGGTCTTTTGGGAGGAGTGAGCCAGATCCTTCAGAACTTGTTGCGTGTTGGTGTTTCCGTGATTAGGCAGCGGGAGACCAGTGTTGGTTTTATGAGTTGCCTTGGGTAGCAGTTCCCAGCTGTTAATTCATATAGTTTCGTTGAGGCGTTGTGTTGTAAGTATTGCAGGATTCCAGTGTTCTGGGAAAAGGTTGGTGGCCATCAATTTTGTTTTAGGTCCTGAGTTGCTGCATTTGACCAGAGGTGATGTGCAGGAGTTTAGAGCTAGTGTTGTCAGCTCAGAGCAGGCAGAAAAGGTACGCCGATGTTCGACGTCGAGTTTTAGAGTTTGAGGTTGGACAGTGCGTAGTTTTAAGGTTGTGCCGTTGTGAGTTGTGTTGAGGTTTGGTAATCGGGAGAAGTAGAGTCTCCTGTTGTTGGACCATTTGAGATTCTCGAGAGGATTGGCAGAGTTGCATATTAGTTATCTTTTTCTGTCATTGTCAGCCGTGTGCAGTGTTCTCATGTATCGGTGTGAGGCAGTATGTGTCGGACCCATCGCTCACTGTGGACTTTGAGCCTTTGCAGCTGATTGAGGATTTGAGCTTCGAGGGGAAACCTATGAGTATTCTGGTCTTTGAGACGAAGACGTTGCGTAATCGTGAGATCCGTTTGATAAAAGTTCAGTGGAGGAGTCAGAGTTCAGAGGAGGCTGCTCGTGATGAAATTGCAGTATCCTGTGCTATTTCACTCTTAAGGACTTTCGAGGACGAAAGTCATAAAAAGGAGGGAATATTGTAACGGCCCAGGTTTTCATCTCAGTCTTCCAGGTATGCCCTAGGGGTATTTTGGTAATTTGGTCGGGCCGTCAGGGCCGTTTATGTCTTTTTCCAGTTGCTAAAATTATTGGATGGATTTATGTAGGTTTTTTAGGCTTTGTGGATGGGTTTGAGCATGGATAGATGCAAACGTAAAAATAAAGGAAAATTATGTTGCAGCTGGGATTCGAACCCAGGTCTACGAGAAAGCCTATGAGGATGCGTGCCAGTTGAGCTATGAAGAGCTCTTATTGCTCTTTCTGCGTCATATTATGGTTAGCCTTGGATCTTGGAGTTTTGGTGCATTTGGTTAAATGAAAAAGAAATTAGGTTTTGTTCTTTCTTCTCAAAAACCCTTCTAGTCGTCCAAGCTTGTTCTCCCTAGCTCCCAAGCCGTTTTTCATCCCCTTTGCAGCCCCGAGGTTCGATCATCATTCTGGGTAAGTCTTCATCCTCTTCATCTTCTCGATTGGTTGTTTTTGCTGGCCGAAGGTAAGAGCAAGTGCTCGTGTGTGTGTGTGTGTGTTGTTGCAGGTTGCCCAGCACGCCCAGGTCTGCCCAGGTGCCCAGATTCACCCACCAGCCGGCCAGATCGCCCGAGCAGCTCGCTCAGGTCACTTGTCGCACGCCCAGCAGCAGGTGGTCCCGTCGCTCCTTGTCGCGCGCAGCAGCAGGTGCCAACCCAGATCGCCCGAGCAGCTCGCCCAGCGCCCGCGCGTCCTCGCCCAGTGCCGCTCGCCAGCGTCCGCGTAGCACGCCCAGCGCCGCGCGCTCGTGCCGTGCCCCAGCACCTGCCCAACGCGCAGCCAGCGCCCCAGCGCCCGTCCGTGTGCGCAGCCAGCGCCCCAGCGCCGTGCCAACATTTGCCCAGCGCCCAGCCCAGCCGCACCAGCCCGCCAGCAGCGCCCAGCCCCGTGTCGCCGTGCCGCGTGAGTGCTCCTGAGCCGAGCCTGTTTGTTTATCATGTTTGGGCTTTTAGATGATGATTATTATTGTGTTTGCTAGGTTCCGTTAGCTAGCTCGGGATTGTTCGCAGCTTAGGATTTTTGTGTGTGGAAGCCTCCCGACCAATGTAAGGATTTCTTACCGGAGTTGTGTGGGCCCTGCGGTATTCTATGTGATTGATGTTTGTATGTTTGTTTGTGATTATCAGCATGTATAGTGTTAGGTGCTCTGTTCTGAATTCCCGACTGGCATGATTCCTTATGTTGTTTCTCATGTTAGTCCATGCTAGGTTGTTCCGTTCTGGCATCCTCGTATCTATTCTTGTTTCGTAGTATCATGCTAGGTTCGTTGTATCTGTTGAGCACGTGTTGGATTGTATTGGATTGTATGTTATTGATATGATATGTTAGAGTGTAGGTAGGTAGTATCATCCGGGCCCGAATGCATAAAGTATCTTGCATCCATGGCAGGGACGTACGAGGTAGTCCTCCGTCCCTGGACCCCGTTAGGGTTTAGCTAACCCGACCGGTAGGCCCTGCAATCTTGGGTGAGGGTGGCAGACTGTTAAATGCCCCAACGGCCGGGATGATGACTTGGCATTGCCTTGTCCCCGGCAAACACGCGCCTCGGCGTGTTCGGCAAGTAGCCCCGATTGCCACTGTTAGGGCAAGGACGACTTCTGGTGTAAGCCTACCACGACCGATTCCTTAGCCTCAAAGTGCGGTGGTTCAGTGACATAGTTCACGTGTCCGAGTCTTACACCCCTATGTCGGTGACACCGATCCAGAGATTTGGTTAGGCATGGTGACTGGACTTGGGCAGCTTGCCTCTAGACCCGGCAATCCCCCAGAGTCTGCAGTAGCATGCGGTGCGCGCATACGCTCATTATAGCACCGACTGGAGAGCTCCTCGGGATCGTGAGCCAGTGCACCTTTCGTATCGACAGTAGACAGGCTGAGGCCGAGACTTGTTTCTCGTATAGGGCGATTTGTGTAGTGGACTGTGTGGTGATATTATTCCGGACTAAGACCTTAAATTGGCATCCGAGGCCCAAGTGTGGGCTAAGCTATGTGCTCTATTCTGTGTTTATATTCATAGCTCGCATACATTCATCTAGATGACCATGTATATCGTATTGTACCCCGGTTGGGGATTCTTACTGAGTAATTCGTTACTCACCCTTATTTTGTGGTTTCCACGCTGTAACCAAGGTGCGAGACAGGATGGCTGAAGGAGGAGCTGTGATCATGGGAACCTGCTGTCATCTCTGACTTCTTTTATATTATGACTCTTGTCTTTTTATTTCCCCTGAATGCATGTAGTTGGGCACGGAGCCCTATGATGTTTTTCTCAATGTTTTGTGGATTCCAACATTGTTGTATCTGAGAAGGTTTTGAATGATTTTAATAAATCTCTGATCAGAGTAAACTTTTGGAAATGTATTTGTCTTGAAACAGGTGCTTGGAGACAGGGACATGTTTCAGTAAACTGTTTTGATTTCTGATTGAATGCTGAATGTTTTAATTTTTACTTGGAATCCGAAATCATATTTGTATATTGCCTTTACTTTGAATGCATGCATTGGGGGTAAAGGCCCATTTAGAGCCCTTTTTGGGTCGGGTCTTTACATAGGGACGTCCACGCCAATTAGTTTTGGTGGTGGAAATAGGGAAGCCCCTGATTAATGTTGACAAATTAATTAGGTTATCAACGAATTAAAATGATTGAAGCATGAACATTTTGGTCATTTTATAAAGACGTCTCGGTCAATTTATGCTATATACATAATTATTTATATTTTTTTTTAAAAATGCCATTGATGGTATTTTTTTGATTTTTTTTGTCATACATGTAAAATCCCCTTAAATTTTTTTTATTAAATATTATGAGAATATAATATAAGTAATAAATATTTTAATTTGATTAAAAATTTAACTACAATTTATTCTTAGTTTAACTACAATAGAAAGATCTGAGGATTTGAACTCATGTTTACAGGTTTACAACAAAGAGTGAAACTATTGCCCCACTGACCCATTCAGTGAGAATAAATAATATTAGTTAGATTGAAAAAGAGTAATTGCGATGGATATTCAAATCTAGAAACTTATTACAAAACTCTCCAGATTTCAAAATATTTGCAAATCTATTTTTATATTTTTTAATAAAAAAATTAATTTTAAATTATTCCCAACATACTCTCCACGAATTCCATGTTTTACAGTTTCCATTTTTGTAGTTTTCTATTTAATTTTTTTCATTAAAAACTACATTTCTTAATTAATGCCCATAATCCGAAATATTGAAACTTTCATGTGTAAAATTCCTTTTTTTATATCACATTATCTTTTGCTTAGACATCAATTTTCATCATTGATATATATTATTATCATAATGTATCACATGTTCTCTTCGATTTTGCACTCGTTGAACAAAGAACACACAACCATTCACAACCGTCCCTTCTTTAAAAGGTTCAACTTAATGTTTCATGTCATACCATATTTTTTCTTCAATTTTGCAGTACTTGAACTAAAATTGGTTCACATCCGCAGTATTATACCCTACCCACATATTTTTTCCTCAATTTTGCGTAGTTGAACGAAATGTAGTGCAAGAGAATTTATTTTTTGTTCAAAAAATGTATTATAAGAATATTATATTACATTCATTCAAACACACTAAATTAATACTAAGGAGTAACATTAGAAGAATTTTAAAATAATTACATAATTTTACAAATGTATTGGTTAAGTATTACATATAATACTGATAGTACAAATCAACAGTATTATAAAATACTACTATATAAAGTTGATATTATCTAATACTAGTGTATAAACTTAATAAAACTAAGAAATACCTACATTCATCAAATACAATATTACAAATGTATTATATAAGTATAATTATTATATAAATATAATATAATACCTATTCTACACTATTAAAACAAGTAAAAAGAGAAAGAATAAACAATTCGATGGATTAAGCTTCAATTAATTTTCGGAGTTCGAAAAAAATGGAAAGTTTCAATCAATGTGATTTTCTCCATTCGGATGGAAAATTTTCTCTCTCCAAATTAATTTAATAAAATGTGTGAATCCAGCAAGGATATGGAGGTGGAGGTAATCAAATCAGATAACTAATCGCACCATTAACCCATTCAGTAGGAGGGCTGACTAGTTATAATTTGGTTAATTTTGCTCTTTTTTCAATAGCATTTGAAATAGAAATTTGAATCATCTTAATTATTAAAATTATTTGATAAATTATTATTGTTGACCACTAAATTAGATTATTTTTTTTATTTAAGAATATTTAGAAATGAAAATTTGAATTTCCTTTTTTTTTTTTGAGAAAATACTAAATTATATATCTTAGAACAAGAAGTAGGTTTTTGTTGGCACCACTGAATTGAATTTAAAACTAAATAATAAATATAAGAAAATTGTTTGGATAGTAAAAAAAGCAAAACCATGTTTAAATCCATGAATTATTATAAAGAAGAGGCACTTTGACAAGGGATGGTGCCACTTTTGTGTTAAAGTGGTCCATGCGTTTTTGTGCTAAAGTGGTCCATGCGTTTTTGTGCTAAAGTGGTCCATGCTTTTGTGCCACGTGGTGGAAGAATTTCTTTTAGTCAAAACCTCATTATGTGGGTTTCAATCTCTTTGTGGGATTGATAAGTTCCTCATCACCCATACACAAATCTACTTCTTTTCTTTTCTCTATTTCTAAAATTCTCATCACAAAAATTTACTTTATTTATTTATTTATCGTTTTAAAATAGTAATAAAGAAAATCATTCTTTCCATAATTATTTGTATTTGATTTATTTCATATATTTCCTTAAAAAGAATAAAATGAGTTTGAAATAAAAACATTATAACTAAATGATAAAAAAAATACCCATGAATTATGATGTTAGTGGCATGTTAGTTTGGTTGATTAGTTGTAATCCAATTCAACTTTACGGTCACAGGTTAGATCCTGAAAATCGATATCTGACACTCATCTTAGTACAGAGTAGGAGTATCTTCATTTGTGGTCCTCCCAATTTGAACTTAAAAAAACTATAATTCTAGTGTTAGAAAATATTATATGAAGCATTTGTGTAGTATTGTATATTTTCCATGATTTGTTAGAATGTTTATTAGATATTATCTACGATTTGTTAAAAGGTCTTTGAATATTTGATATGTAATGTACTAAACATTTGTAGAAAGTTAATGGAAAATTTAAAGGCTTAGAATAATCTCAAAATTTATCGTGGTATTAGAGCCATGATTTCTCAAAATTATCATTGTTTCAGAGTCATGACTTCACGCAAATTTATTATGGTATCAGAGCCGGTCTAATTTAGGAATGGTTATTTGATGATTCGTAAAATTCGCGCATTTTATATAGTACATATTCAACATCTTGTTTGCGGTATAATATGGTCAGCTACGTGATCAACGAAAATTTGACGATTTGTGAAATCTACATGATTCATGTAGTACAGCAACATGTGTGGCATTCAACATCCTATTTGTGGTATATTATGGTTTGTGATGTGATCAACGACAGTTTAATGATTCATGAAATTTACGTGATTTATGTCGTGCAAAAACACATCGTATAAGTGATACATTATGTTTGGCGGCTTGATCAACGACAATTTGACGATTTGTGAAATATGCGTAATTCGTGTGGTGCAATAATTTTAGCTTCTAATTTGTGATAAATTCAATTTGGCAATGAGATCGACAACACATGTAGCCTCTGTGTGTGGCATGCAATGACTTTGTTTTCAAGTTGGTCATGTGTATTTATGTAACGGCCCAGAAATTTCATCCCAGTCTTCCCGGGAAGCCCAGGGGCATTTCGGTAATTTTGGGTCGGGCCGACTGGGCCGGTTATGAAATTGTTAATTGTCGGAAAAATTATGAGTCGATTTGAATAGGATCGGGAATTTTGGTGAAGACATTTGGGCTTGGGAAAAAGTAAAAATAAATAGGGAATTAAATAGCGCGTCGAGTGAGATTCGAGCCAAAGACGTATGCCTGTTTAATGCGCGTTTTGGTTTAAAAGGTCAGCTCGCCCGAGCTTCTCCTTCTTCTTCCCCATTTCCTTCGCGATTTTCTTCTCCGACCGACTACGTTCCTTCGCGATTTTCTCCCTCGCCGACCAGCCAATTCCGAGCTCCTCCTCTCCAATTCGAAGCCCATTCTCCCTCCGAGCAGCTGGTAAGTTCTTCCTCTTCTTCCTTTCCTTCGAAAAATCCGATTTCTTTCCCCTTGGTTCCGATTTCGTTCTGCCGGCCGTGGGAGTGAGGAGATTTGTGTGGTCTTTGTGCAGCTAGTGTAGGGGAAGTGGTCCAGCTTCAAATCGCGCGTCGAATCTTCTCCAATCGCCCCGAATCGAGCTCGTTTTCTCCGATCCTCTGTTCGCCCCTGTTCGCCAAGCTCACGTGCGCAGAAGCAGCCCAGCCGCCGAGCCTCGCCGCACACCGCGCGCGCGCCTCGCCCAACTCTGTGTCACGCCGCGCGCCGTCCCAGCTGTGCCGCTCGCCCGCGCCTGCCCACGCGCCCTGCATCGCCCAGCATCCGTCCGCTCGCTCGCGTCCACGCCCAGCGCCCAAAGACGCCCATTTTCGCGTGCCCCACTCGCCCAACCACTTCGCTGCCGCCCTGCTCGTGCAATCGGCTCGTTCGTGCGTTAAATCGCGCCTCGTGAGTTGCTCCTTGAGCCGAGCCTTGCTTATTTTATTATATTTAGGCCTATTGTGTGATTTTTGTTGTGATTGATAGGTTCTCGGTAGCTAGTTCGGGTTCGTTCGCCACTTAGGTTTTCGTGTCAAATCGTCCCCGACCAAGGTAAGGATTTCTTACCGGAGTTGTGTGGACCCTGCGATATTATATGTGATTGCTGATTGACTGCTTGTTTGTGTTTATTGACATGTGTAGCTAGGTATTCTATTCTGAATTCCCGATTAGCATGATTTTCCCGATTTAATTCTCATGTTAATCCATGCTAGGTTGTTCCTTTCTAGCATCTTTGGTATCTGCATTCCTTGCTTAGTAGTATCATGCTAGGCTCGTTGTATTCTTATTGAGCACGTATTGGATTTTATGGAATTGTTTGTCGTTTGCTAGGGCGAGTTAAATTGCGGTAGATAGCATCATCCGGCCCGATGCATAAAGTACCTTGCATCCATGGCGGGGACGTCGAGCAAGTCATTCCTTCCCCGACCCCGTGAGGATTAGCTAACCTAAGCGGTAGGCCCCGCAATCTTGGGTGAGGGTGGCGGTCGTTAAATGCTCCAACCGTCGGGATGATGACTTGGCATTGCCTCGTCCCGGCGATCGGCACGTCCTCGGCGTGTTCGGCCGTAGCCCCCGATTGCCACTGTTAAGGTAAGGCGGCTTCTGGTGTAAGCCTACCACGACCCGCTTCCTTAGCCTCAAAGTGCGGTGGTTCAGCCGACATAGTTTACGTGTCCGTCTCACACCCCTATGTCGGTGACACCGATCCAAAGATTTAGTTAGGCGTGGTGACTGGACATGGGCAGCTTGCCTCTAGACCCGGCACCCCCCATGTCTGCAGTAGCACGCGGTGCATGCTTACGCTCATTACAGCGCCGACCGGAGAGCTCCTCGGGATCTTGAGCCAGTGTACCTTTCGTCGACAGTAGACAGGCGGGGGCCGGACTTGTTTCTCGTATAGGCGACTTATGTATTGGACTGTGTGGTGATATTATTCCGGACTAAGACCTTAAATTGGCATCCGAGGCCCAAGTGTGGGCTAAGCTATGTGCTCTATTCTGTGTTTATATTCATAGCTTGCATACGCTCATCGAGATGACCATGTATATCGTATTGTACCCCGGTTGGGGATTCTTACTGAGTAATTCGTTACTCACCCTTATTGTGGTTTTTCCACAGGTAACCAAGTTGCGAGACAGAATGGTGGGTGAAGGAGGAGCCGTGATCATGGGGCCCAGATCTTCCAACTCGATTTTTGTATTATGACTCTTTATGTTTTGTTACCCCCGAATGCATGTGATGCACACGAGCCCTAGGATGTTTTGTAAATGTTTTGTGGATTCCAAAGATTTTGTATCCGAATGTGTTTTGAATGGTTTTTAGTAAATCTCTAATCAGAGTAAACTTTGGAAATGTATTTATCTTGGAACAGGTGCTTGGAAACAGGGACAGGTTCCAGGGAAATTATCTAGTTTTTAAAGGGGTTATTCTGAATGTTTTTGTTTTAATTGGAATCTGAAATCATGTTTGTTTAATGTCCTTTACTTTGAATGCATGCATTGGGGTAAGAGCCCATTTAGTGCCCCATTCGGGTCGGTCCCTTACAGTTGGTATCAGAGCTCAGAGTCATAAATTCTGTAGTTTGACCTGTTGTTGTAGGTCGTTTTCCCATGATCACTAGCATTCCGACGATCATCCATCGTGCACGCCTAAGTTTACTATTTGCTGTTGAGAAAAAGGGTTAAGAATTTACAATACCTGTCATCTAGTGTATGCCTTGTGTAGTGTTGTGAAGCGGAGACGAGCAGGTTCTGACTCGTTATTGGTTTGGGTGTAGATCGCCAGCATGCCAGTTACCCGCGTCAGAAGAGGACGCCCGAGAGGAGGCCGAGGTGTCAGGATCGGATCTGACCCCGTAGGGACATCGCCCCAAGCCGAGATCGATAGCATTCCGCCTCGTAGCTCCCGCTTGAGCCCGAGTAGGCGTTGAGGCGATCGTGGCGCCGTGAGATCGCTCCCGGAGCGACTTTGCTAATTCTATGAGGTCTATGGTGGTCGACCTATTGAGTGGCCGAGGCGAGACCCGAGCTTTGTTGGCGTGCAGGCGGGAAGAGTCCCGAGCTCGGATCGAGCGGTGACTCGTTTGATTCAGCGAGGCGCAAAGAAGACTTCCACTCCGCAGAGCCAGCAGCCCTTGTGGCAGAGGTGGCAGAGGGTGCCGATGAGCTTGGTAAATGGTTGAAGGATTTCGTGAAATGGAACCCTGATAAGTTTGATGCCACAGGTGATGCTTTAGCAGCAGCTAGATGGATTGCCCATTTGGAGTACACCTTCCTGATTATGGTGTGCCCCGATGTTCAGAGGCCGAGGTGTGCAGTCCATGTGTTAGGGGGCGTAGCTAGATGGTGGTGGGAGTCCACCCTGAGTGAGAGACCAGCTGGGTCTCCACCTGCTACCTGGGAGTTCTTCAAGTCAGAATGTAAGGCCAAGTACATTAGTGATGAGGCTCAAGAGAAGATGGTAGCGCTTTTCCAGAATCTGAAGCAGGGCTCTGATTCTATAGAGGAGTACGAGAGGAAGTTTTCGGAGTATGGTTATTTTGCTCTCGCACCGATAGCAACCCCGAGTTGAAAATTCAAGTTCATTTCTGTCCGAGGCGTGTGTCTCAGGATGTCAGGGCACAGGCCCCTGACACTTATGCTAGAGCTGTTCAGCTAGCCACTATTTACAACGGGAAGTATCCTGTTGAGCGGACTGTTGCCGCTCCGGTGCAGCGTTCTGTCCCAGCTGTGGTGGGACAGAAGAGGAGGTTTGACTTCCGAGGAGGCGGCCATCGCCGTCAGGGACAAATTCAGAACCGAGATCAGCGTAGGGTTCCGGCTCATTTCCAGCCTCGCCAGCAGGGCGGTCCCAGGCAGATTCCCGTTTGTGCTACTTGCGGGAGAGCCCACCTTGGAGCTTGTCAGACCGGGCCCAGGCTATGTTTTCGATGTGGAAGAGGGGGGCATGTGGCCCATTTCTGCGATCAGCCAGCTATGGCAGTTCAGCCTGTGCAGCAGCAGCAGAGCCGGGTGTTCACTACGAACCGCTAGGAGGCCGAGAGTGCGGATGCCGCAGTGGCAGGTACGCTTCTTGTTTTGGATCATTGTGCATTTGTCTTGTTCTACTCTAGTTCTACGCATTCGTATTGTTTGCTGAGCATGCTAGGTTGAGATTAGAGCCTCTAGGTTTTGAGTTATGTGTTGCAACTCCTTCGGGAGTTAATATGTTAGCAAAAGATAAGGTTAAGGATGGCCGGATCGAGATATCTGGAGAGTTGCTGGTAGCTAGGCTCATAGTTCTACCCATGAGTGGTTTCGATGTGATTCTTGGTATGGAGAGGTTAGCCGCTAACCACGCATTGATTGACTGCCACCGGAAGGAAGTAGTGTTCAGGCCGCCGGGTCGGCCCAGCTTCAAGTTTCGTGGAGTTCAGGGTGGAGTTTGCCCGCCGATGGTGTCAGCTGTGAAAGCTCGTCGTTTGCTAGCTCATGGAGCTTGGGGCTACCTAGCCAAATTGTCCGGAGAGAGCCGTCCCTCATTGACTATTGATCAAGTTCCGGTTGTGCGAGAGTTTGCGGATGTGTTTCCTGAGGAGTTACCGGGGTTGCCCCCGAAGAGAGAGGTTGACTTCACAATTGAGCTCGAGCCAGGGACCCTCCCTATCTCGAAGGCTCCGTATCGTATGGCGCCAGCCGAGCTAAAGGCGAATCAAGGTTCATTCAGCAGGAGATGTTAGATCGAGGATTCATCCGTCCGAGTGTGTCCCCGTGGGGAGCGCCAGTGTTGTTTGTGAAGAAAAAGGATGGTTCGATGCGCCTATGCATTGACTATTGTGAGCTTAATAAGGTGACAGTGAAGAATAAGTATCCGTTGCCCCGTATCGATGATTTGTTCGATCAGCTTCAGGGAGCTTCCGTGTTCTCCAAAATAGATTTGAGATCCGGGTATCATCAGTTGCGGATTAGGGACGCCGACATTCCTAGGACAGCGTTCAGGTCTAGATATGGGCACTACGAGTTTGGGGTCATGTCGTTTGGATTGACGAATGCACCAGCAGCGTTCATGGACATGATGGATAGGGTGTTCAAAGCATTTTTGGACAGCTTCGTCATCGTGTTCATTGACGATATTCTGATCTATTCAAGGACCAGGAAGGATCATGCAGAGCATTTGAGGAAAGTGTTGGCAGCCTTGAGGGAAAACCAGCTTTATGCAAAAAGTTTTCCAATCGCGACTCGTTGGAGCAAGTAGCCTTCCTAGGTCACGTAGTTTCGAGGGATGGTATAGCCGTGGATCCAGCAAAGATTGAGTCCGTGAGTTCGTGGGCCAGGCCGACTTCAGTTACCGAGATACGCAGCTTCCTAGGTTTGGCAGGTTACTATCGTCGGTTTGTTAAGGACTTTTCTGCCATAGCCTCGCCCCTCACTCGTCTGACGAGGAAGGGTGTCGAGTTTGTTTGGGACGGTAGGTGTGATGAGAGCTTTGCCGTGCTCAAGCGCAGCTTTGACTTCAACACTGATGTTGGCGATCCGGAGGGGACAGTGGTTTCGTGGTTTACAAATGATGCTTCCAAGTTTGGGTTGGGTGTGTGTTGATGCAAAGACGGAAGGTCATTGCTTATGCTTCCCATCACCAAGCCATATGAGCGAACTATCCGACTCATGATATGGAGTTGGCAGCAGTGGTCTTTGCACTGAAAATTTGGAGGCATTACCTGTATGGTGAACGGATCCAGATGTTTACCGATCACCGAGCCTCAAGTATCTGTTTACTCAGAAGGAGCTGAATATGAGACAGAGGAGATGGTTAGAGTTAGTGAAAGATTATGATCGCGAGATTCTGTACCATCCGGTAAAGCCAATGTTGTAGCCGATGCTCGAGTAGGAAGACGTCGCACTCCGCGGTATTGTTGAGTTCCCAGCCAGACACGGAGAGAGTTCTAGCGGGCCGAGATTGCGATGTTGTTGGGTGAGGTTATCGCCAGAGTAGCTCGATTGATGATCCACCATCGATTAGACAATGGATTATTGATAGTCACCGAGTGACCCGCACTTAAGAGATTATTTGACAGAGTTAGTGCTTGATGGAGATTTTGACTTTGTGTATTCACGACAAAGGTGACGACAGAGGCCGGTTGTGTGTTCCGGATGTCGCAGATTGCGAACGAGTTGCTCTCGAGAGGCCCACGTTCTCCGTTTGCTTGGCACCCCGGGGTACCAAGATGTATCGAGATCTTAAGCGAGACATTCGGTGGATGGGTATGAAAAGAGATGTTGCGGAGTTTGTCGATCGATGTCTCACTTGTCGCCAAGTGAAGGCACCCGCGAGACCACCGATTTATTCTGATACCCCGAGTGTACCTCGGTGGAAATGGGAAGAGATCTCCATGGACTTTATTTCTGGGTTGTCGAGGACTCCGAGAAAGTTCTCTCAAATTTGGGTAATAGCCGATCGATTGACTAAGAGCGCACACTTCATTCCCGGTAGAGACACTTATACCACGGATTAGTGGGCGCAGTTGTTTTTGGAGCAGATCATTCGTTATCACGGTGTGCCTGCGAGGATTGTGTCTGACCGTGATTCGAGGTTCACTTCTCATTTCTAGAGAGCGCTCCAGAAGGGTTTTGGCACTGAGTGCAGTTTCAGCACAGCTTTTCACCCTCAGACCGATGGACAGACTGAGAGGGTGAAACAAATTCTTGAAGATATGTTGAGGGCTTGTGTGTTGGATTTCCGGGCGATTGGGACCATGATCTCAGATCGATGGAGTTTGCATATAACAACGATTATCGATCGACGATCGAGATGATGGCTCCATTCGAGGCTTTGTATGGTAAGCGTTGCCGATCTCCCGTGTTCAGGAAGAGGTTGGTGCTAGGCGTGTTTTGGGTCCCGAGTTGCTGCGCTTGACCAATGGTGCCGTCAAGCGAAGATTAGAGCTCGTATGTTGACACTCGGAGAGCGACATGAAGAGTTATGTCGATGTTCGGCGTCGGGATTTGGAGTTTGAGGTTGGCCAACATGTATTCCTAAAGGTCGCACCGATGCGAGGTGTTTTGAGGTTTGGCAAGCGTGGAAAGCTGAGTCCCCGTTTTGTTGGTCCGTTTGAGATTCTGGAGAGGATCGGCAGGGTTGCTTATCGATTAGCCTTGCCTCCGTCATTGTCGGCAGTGCACAGTGTTTTTCATGTTTCGATGTTGAGGCAGTACGTGCCGGACCCGTCGCACATTGTTGATTTTGAGCCTTTACAGCTGAATGAGGATTTGAGCTTCGAGGAGAAACCAGTGGGGATTCTTGCTTTTGAGACAAAGACACTGCGTAATCGTGAAATTCGGTTGGTAAAGGTTCAGTGGAGGAGTCAGAGTTCATTGGAAGCCACTTGGGAGCGGGAGGATGAGATGAGATTGCAGTATCCCGAGCTGTTCCAATCTTAAGTGACTTTCGAGGACGAAAGTCTTATAAGGGGGGAATATTGTAACGGCCCGGAAATTTCATCCTGGTCTTCCTGGGAGGCCCAGGGGCATTTCGGTAATTTTGGGTCGGGTCGATAGGGCCGGTTATGAAATTGTTAATTGCCGGAAAAATTATGAGTCGATTTGAATAGGATCGGGAATTTTGGTGAAGACATTTGGGCTTGGGAAAAAGTAAAAATAAATAGGGAATTAAATAGCGCATCGAGTGAGATTCGAGCCAAGGACGTGCCGCATGCTAGGCGGAAGGAGCTGCCAGCAGAGCCACTGGGCGCGTTTGTTAATCTAAACGCGCGATCTAATACATATGCCTGTTTGATGCGCGTTTTGGTTTAAAAGGCCAGCTCGCCCGAGCTTCTCCTTCTTCTTCCCCATTTCCATCGCAATTTTCTTCTCCGACCGACTGCGTTCCTTCGCGATTTTCTCCCTCGCCGACCAGCCAATTCCGAGCTCCTTCTCTCCAATTCGAAGCCCATTCTCCCTCCGAGCAGCTGGTAAGTTCTTCCTCTTCTTCCCTTCCTTCGAAAAATCCGCTTTCTTTCTCCTTGGTTCCGATTTCGTTCTGCCGGCCGTGGAAGTGAGGAGATTCGTGTGGTCTTTGTGCAGCTTGTGAAGGGGAAGTGGTCCAGCTTCAAATCGCGCGTCGAATCTTCTCCAATCGCCCCCGAATCGAGCTCATTTTCTCCGATCCTCTGTTCGCCCCTGTTCGCCGAGCTCGCGTGCGCAGAAGCAGCCCAGCCGCCGAGCCTCGCCGCACACCTCGCGCGCGCCTCGCCCAGTTCCGTGTCACGCCGCTCGCCGTCCCAGCTGTGCCGCTCGCCCGCGCGTGCCCTCGCGCCCTACATCGCCCAAAGATCCGTCATGCGCGTCCAAGGCCTCATCGCGCACGCACTCAGCCACGCCCAAAGACGCCTATTTACGTGCCCCCACTCGCCCAAACAAATTTCTTGCCCGTTGCTTCTGTCGGCAATCGCTTGTTCGTGCGTTAAATCGCGCCTCGCCGTGAGTTGCTCCCGAGCTGAACCTTGCTTATTTTATTATATTTAGGCCTATTGTGTGAGTTTTGTTGTGATTGATAGGTTCTCGGTAGCTAGTTCGGGTTCGTTCGCCACTTAGGTTTTCGTGTCAAATCGTCCCCGACCAAGGTAAGGATTTCTTACCGGAGTTGTATGGACCCTGCGATATTATATGTGATTGCTGATTGACTGCTTGTTTGTGTTTATTGACATGTGTAGCTAGGTATTCTATTCTGAATTCCCGATTAGCATGATTTTCCTGATTTAATTCTCATGTTAATCCATGCTAGGTTGTTCCTTTCTAGCATGCTGGTATCTGTTCCTTGCTTCGTAGTATCATGCTAGGCTCGTTGTATTCTTATTGGGCATGTATTGGATTTTATGGAATTTTTTTTCGCTTTGCTAGGCGCAGTTAGAATTGCGGTAGATAGCATCATCCGGGCCCGATGCATAAAGTACCTTGCATCCATGGCGGGGACGTCAAGCAAGTCATTCCGTCCCCGACCCCGTGAGGGATTAGCTAACCTGCGGTAGGCCCCGCAATCTTGGGTGATGGTGGCGGATCGTTAAATGCCCCAACCGTCGGGATGATGACTTGGCATTGCCTCGTCCGGGCGATCGGCACGTCCTCGGCGTGTTCGGCCGTAGCCCTTGATTGCCACCGTTAAGGTAAGGGCGGCTTCTGGTGTAAGCCTACCACGACCCGCTTCCTTAGCCTCAAAGCGGTGGTTCAGGTGACATAGTTTACGTGTCCGTGTCTCACACCCTATGTCGTCGGTGACACCGATCCAAAGATTTAGTTAGGCATGGTGATCGGACATGGGCAGTTGCCTCTAGACCGGCACCCCCATGGTTCTGCGAGAGAGCGCGCGCGGCATGCTTACGCTCATTACAACACGCCGACGGAGAGCTCTCGGGATCTTGAGCGATGTGTACCTTTCGTCGACGATGAGAGCGCCGAGGCCGGACTTGTTTCTCGTCAGCGCGGCGACTTATGTATTGAATCGTGTGGTGATATTATTCCGGACTAAGACCTTAAATTGGCATCCGAGGCCCAAGTGTGGGCTAAGCTATGTGCTCTATTCTGTGTTTATATTCATAGCTTGCATACGCTCATCGAGATGACCATGTATATCGTATTGTACCCAGGTTGGGAATTCTTCTTGAGTAATTCGTTACTCACCCTTACTTTGTGTGGTTTTTCCACAGTAACCAAGTTGCGAGACAGATGGTCAAGGAGGAGCCGTGATCATGGGGGCCAGTTTCCAACTCGATTTTTGTATTATGACTCTTTATGTTTTGTTACCCCCGAATGCATGTAGCAGGCACGAGCCCTAGGATGTTTTGTAAATGTTTTGTGGATTCCAAAGATTTTGTATCCGAACAGTTTTGAATGGTTTTTAGTAAATCTCTGATCAGAGTAAACTTTGGAAATGTATTTATCTTGGAACAGGTGCTTGGAAACAGGGACAGGTTCCAGGGAAATTGTCTAGTTTTTAAAGGGGTTATTTTGAATGTTTTTGTTTTAATTGGAATCCGAAATCATGTCTGTTTAATGTCCTTTACTTTGAATGCATGCATTGGGGTAAGAGCCCATTTAGTGCCCCATTCGGGTCGGTCCCTTACAATTTACATGCTCTAACTCGAGGGAGAGTGTTAGTAATAAATATCGTTAAGATATTCTCTATGATTTATTATAAAGCATTTGAATATTATTATATATACCCTAGGATTTGTTAGAATATTTATTAGAAATTATATAGGATTTGTTGAAAGATCTTTTGAGATTTGATATTTTATGTATTATATATATTTGTGGAAACTTAATAGAAAACAAGAAGATTTACGCATTTCTAAAAAATTATCATGACATTAGCGTTCATTAAACTCAAATGGATATTCCATCCAATAAAAATAAAATTGAGATCCGATACAAGATTGGTTTTTTTTACTTGATAGATCTTATTCAAGATTGGTGAAACCAAAAGAAGCACCATCTTGAAATGACATGTTGAGGACCCACATTGGAAAGTGAGGAGACTTCCTAGCAATTTATAAGATAAATGTGCTACTCCTCACATCACCAAATTATTTTTAAAATGAATGTCTACGCTATCTAAATTACAACTAAATTTCTGATGGAAATTATTAAAATTTTGTTTGAATACTATTTTATTGGCCTCTTAAAAAAAACTTAAAATTATCCTTATAAATTCGTAGTTTACTGCTTTCTTTATCGCTTTCCAGTTTATCTCCTTGTTTTGCTTTTATGCTTGACTTTACTTTTAGCCGCCTTTACTTTCAATTTCAATAGGAACCTTGGTTTATTCTTGTAGCACAATTTGTTACCTTTCGTACTAATTTTTTTAGTCAAATTGGGCTTCTAATTTATGAATGTCTTCGGCTTTTCCTTTTTATCTTCTATTTTTTCTAAGTCAATTTCTATTGCCTTAATTACCTCATCTGAATGATTACCCTAGTTAAAGGAATGAGTTTGTAGAAAGCACGTATTATGGGTACATGAGAGTTGTTAAATTAATCATGTTAGTCATTTAATTAGCATATTTCGATTGGCCATCCATATGAGCTTGTTTGTCGTTTTTCTAGGGAGAAGGTGATTTCAGATTCGTGGTGCTTGAACTTATTAAGATTTATATCCACAATCACGCAAGTATACAGGGACTGCACTAAGTGATAAGTAAATTTTATATCGTTCTTCCTCAGGGACCGTAGGTTACCAATGATTGCAGTTTAGAATTGCGGCACGATAAATTGAAAATTTTATTTATAGCGTTGGTCGGTTCAGTTCAGTTTTATTGGTTTTTCAATATCGAACCGAACCGAACCAAATAAATTCGGTTTTTGGACATATTTTTCACCCCTAATGCATACAAGGAACATAACAAATAACATGGATGAAGAAATCATGTTAAACAGTGTATTACTAACTTACAGAATGATTCAAAAGAACAATGAAAAATGTACGGAAAATAAACTAAGGAAAACAATATAAAAACTACTAAACATATTGGCAACAAGTTGACTTCGTGGCATGGCACTTCGTATTTTACAATTTGGAGACCTTCTCCTCATGATCGTTCCCCCTTTTTATAGTCTCATTCTAGGGTTTTTGAATGATGATTTGAGACGAAAACTAGGGCTTAGCTTGGGCGGCAAGTTTCCTCAACATTCAGATCTTCAACAATTCTTTGACGGTTTAAGGAAAGAATCTTGAATTTATCGTGATTTAATTTTTCAGCTATCTAACTGCGATTCTACATTAGCTGCACTCTAATTTTCAGCTATCTAACTGCGATTCTACATTAGCTGCACTCTAATTTTTCCTCTTTTTGAGATTCCGACTCCTACCGCTCCACATTCTTAATGCTCTACTTTAACGTTTGTCATTTCTTGCAGAAGTTATTCATTAGTGCGCGACTATTCTTTTATGAAGATTTTTAAAAAATCAACTTCTTTCTACTTTATAATTTTCCTTCTTCATTTTAGTCCCCTTATGCGTAAGAATGAGTCTTTTATACCTTTAATTACCATTTCTATTTCTTTTATCTTTTTCAATAATAATTTAAACCATGACTCTAATCTATGCTAAATGTTAACTCGATTTAAGAGTTATCAGAAAGAGTGCCAAAAGATCTACTATTAAGGGACAGGTTAGGGATGAACATCTTACTAATGTGCTCGGCGCACTTTTTAAAATCTAATGACTTGGAACGAGAATTTGAGTCACTAAGAATGAATGCATGAGTAAAGATTAGATCGAATGTAGTGTAGAAATTACTATTTATCGATTACTTATCCTTAGAAATTGTTAGACACATCCACCACCTTTGTAGTAGCCTTATCTCATAAATATCATATTGTCAATTTCTATTTACTGTTGCATGCGTAGGACTTTTATTTTCTGCATTAGACTTAGACTAAAAACTCAAAAAAAATTCCTTTAACTTTTATATTCGACTCTTAGATTAATTAAACTAATTCTAACAAATTAATCCATGTGGAGAATAATAAAATATAAATACTTATCACTGCTGCATATTCCACTACGTATACTTGGGTAAATGCGTGGGACATTAGCATGCCTTTGTTATAGGTTTAGATAAGAGTGATTTCGATTCTGTTTTTGTCAGTTTTGTACCAAATTGACAATTGAACCGATTTTTCAAAAATTGGATCTGATCTAATGTTCAATAAAGTATAAAACCATTTGATCAATTTTCAATTAGTTCGATTCGGTTTTGATTTCAATAAGAGTTATTAAGTGTGTTTAATGATTTTAAAAAGTGCAGATGGATGGAAAGTCTTGGCTCAAAAGATATGTTTTAAGGTGGAGAAAGGAATGATTCCTTGCAAAATGAAATCATTCGTTGAAATTCAGAAAATGAATGAAAATAATTGGGTCAATGCTAACAACCAGCTTTCAAAGCAAATTGATTTTCAATTTTTCATACTGAAATTCTCAATTGCAGGTGGACAAACTTAAAATTCCAATGACTTACTGGTCAAAATTGATTGCAAATAATGCCAAAATTAATTTCAAAACACTCCAACATCAAAAAGCTATGAAACTTTTCAAATTCACCATCGATTAAAAGAGATGCATGGAGATTGCAATCATTTTTATACCGATTTGATTGAATTATGATAAATAGAAGAAGAAAAAATGTAAAACGAAACGGATGGAACAAACCTTCTCAGTAAAGATCAGAATCTAATTTGAACGAATTGACATCAAAATTATCGAACTTGAAGAAATTGATGTTGTTTTCATGGAAATCGATCTAAGAAATGGCTTGAATTGAAGACAACCTGCAAAATCAAATCAAGAGGAGGAAGTGAAAGAGGAAAGAATACCTTCAAGTTAGTAAAGAGACGACGAATTCGTTTGAAGAGGCAGAATTGACTAAGAGGAAATAGACGAGAAAAGAAGGGAGTCGCTAAATAAACTAAGTTGGGCTTTTTAATTGGTTTTTCCCTACAAAATCGAATCGAACCAACAAATATTGGTTTTCTTCTATTTTAAATCGACTGACCTAGTGTATTTCTAAAAAACCAAACCGATCTAGTGGATCGATTTGGTTTGGTTCAGTCGATTATTGGACATTCATTTCACCCCTATATTTAGAATTAATCCTTAGAATATTTATACAACATCGAATTGTCGCATTAAGACTCTCCACATGTAGGAAAGTGTTCAACATCTTCATATTCATTCCTATACAATATACAATCGTACTTGCATGCATGAATTGATTCATAAATCAATCATAACTCCTGAAACTTCTTAGTTGCCTTGTAGAACTAACTAAGTATGCAAAACCCATTGGGATGCGATTCTTTTAATAGCTTCAACAACGAATCGAAGAATGTATTGCTCCATTTATTCATAGCATTCAGATCCATCAATTTCACTAGAAAATGAAAGAGGATAATCGAGTACAACTTGAATATAACAAAATAGGTGATTCTTTCATCAAATCATCGAACGACGTTGATTGACCATTTTCTCCACAATTATTACGTGCAAAATTTTAAATAGTATTGTCATCTTTTCTTCATCTATAATTGATTCCACAATACAATGGTTCATGTCATTCAACATTTCCATTATTTCATTGTGTCATTATGCCCACTCGTCTCAGGTAAATTCACCCTTTCGACGTGTACTTACCAAACTCCTTGACGTTCATACCTAGTTAGTTCACAGGTTCTCTGTTGTATACCCAGTGACTATACAATTCGAGTATTCCATATATGAACAAAATGATCTAGTTTCTACTCCTTCAATACTTTTCCACAACACATTCATACTTTTTTTTGCATGGACATCTTGTTTTCTCTACACCATTTCACGAGACTTTGCCATTTCAAAAAAATGTTTGACCCTTAAGAGACAACTTATTTCTACTTTTAATCTAATATTTGTTCATATTTGATCTCTTTCAATTATTTAACCAATTTTAGGTTCTAGCGTCATACAATCCTACAAGATTTAGACAAACAATTAGAGAGTGGTATTAAACAACTATACACCTAAAAAGATACTAAATTCTAAGTTCTAACCCATAGAAGAAAAAAAATTCAGCTTTGAACACCTATCATAAGAAGCTTTAAACTGTCATGAATCACACAAGCCACTTCATATCCACCATACCAGTTTTGACGATTCTAACAAATTGAGCAATCCCAAATTGAGTGCAAACTTGAAAATTAAACTAATAAAGAAAACTTTTAATCTAACACAAATCATATTTCAAACGTGAATCAAACCATTCTTTTTATGGTAAAATAGATTTCAAACAAGTACAAGATATCCATACTAAAAGAAATTGTATTTAGTAATGTTTCGGGAGGGAAAAAATAAAGGAATGTACCCACCTTAAGAAATTGAATGATATGAACAAAGATAGCCTACTCTAACTTTGTCAAGACAATGAACCTATTCTAACCTACACAATTTTGATATTAGAATGAAGTAATTCACTTAACTTCCCCATTTTACACTTTTAGAATACGCAAATAACACCATCTTTATACAAACAAAGATGACAAACCAAATTGAGCTCAACCAAATCCAAATTGTACTTTTTGACGCATTCCCTTACAAGCATACATCTTAACAAAGATGACAATCCAAGTTTTGTACAACATTATTCAAACTTTCTCAAAATTAATCGCACAACTAAAAAATTTCAATCTCGTCAATATCAACATACTAATACATTTTTAAATGGCCAGAATCATAATCAATAGAAAAAATCCTAATAATTTCATTATTCGTTACAAACAAATCCTAAATTAATAAATACCCTAAAAATAGTGATGAGATGACTAAAAACATTTTTTTTACCTTAATGAGGGCTGACGTGTTGAGAGGGAGATGATGATAGAGACAAAGAAGCTGAAGGGTTTAAGTGGAAAGACCCAACTCTAAACGGTCATAAATGGTTTTTACTCAGACAATGCATTTAAAACACACTTAGTTTGAAACATAAATAATTCAAACATGCATTTCATTAAATCGTTTAAATCCCCAAAATATATAAATTTAAAATCAGGAAACCATTTAGCCTCTGACAAGAGTACAAGTTAAAACAGATTACAAAGTCCAATAGTAAAAAGGTTCCAGCATGAAAGCCTATAAAAATCCGGTTACAAAAATGCAGCAGACTCCTCATGATCATCAAGCTCCTCCCCTAGCTACCTCGATGTTGTGCCTAGTTACCTAGTGGAAAAACCACAGAAAGGGTGAGTACAATTACATTCGGTGTCCCCAAGGGGTGGCACAGTGGTTGAAGACTTGGGCTTTGAGGGTATGCTCCCCTCAAGGTCCCGAGTTCGAGTCTTCCTTGTGACATTACTCCTTCGATGTCTCCTAGGCCAGTGGTTACCTTAATTCAAAAAAAAAAAAAAAATTACATTCGGTAAGAATTCCCCCACCAGGGTACAATATGCAAGACAAATCCCCTAGAATCCTAGCATACAAGCATAGCACAAATAAAGAATGGCAGTCTCAAACAGTAATAGTCATCAAGTGTCAAACAGGATTAGCATGCCATTGGGCTGATTAAATGGGAAGACAACCTAAGTGACCTCGGTCTCAGGCGGGTGTGCTTGGCAAGCGGGTGTGCGAGCTACTCGACTGATCGGCTACGCAGGGGTGAGGATGCCCGCAGACGTGTGCGGTTGGGTGAGCCGCTGCTCGGCGATGGCGAGGCTAGGCTTGCGCGGGCGAAGCGAGCTTGACGACTCACCAATGGGCGTGATGGGAAGATGTATCAATAATGGTGGTGTGCTTGGGTCTTGATGATGGTGATTTCGACCAAGGGAGGAAGAACACGAGGGAGAAGAAGAAGAGAAAGTGAGGTGTAGGCTAGAGCAAGGGGAGAAAAGTGATTTTTCTCCTAATTTCTTTATTTTAATCCTTGGAAAATCGTCCAAGTGCCAAGTGTCCTCAAACGGTTCCCCCTTCGAGTCCTGACAACAACACATTTAATCCCTTATTTTCTGTTTTAAACTGAACGACCTCCAAACCTCTCAACAGCAACTCTCAGACCTGGAACCTAAAATCGAAACATAAAAACCAACTCAACACAAGTCTGGAAACAGACCAAAACCCTGAACAAATCCCAAAACTACTCCTAGTAGCCAAATGACCAAAATGCCTCTGAGGCTCAAACTGCCCTAACGACCCAACCAAACCACATAATAAACAACCGAACATACCTGGAGAACCAGAATGAAAACCTGGGCCATTACATTAAGGAAGCTTGAGAGATAAAGAGAAATAAAAAGAAAAAGAAAACATTATCCATTTTTACCAGGGATTAGTGGACGATGACTAATCCCTTGTAAAAACATGTTTTTTTTGAAGATTTTGACCAATGTTTTTCATAAACGTCGGCTAGTATCTTTGAAAAAAAAAGCTTGTTTATGATATTAGCTAACATTTTCAAATAATGTTAGCCAATATTTTAAAAGATGCTCTTACTAGCAGACGGTTGAGGAAAACAAAGATAAAAAAAATATTTAAAAAGCGTGTGAAATTCACAAGAGGGGAAATTCAAAATCTTAGTCAATGTTTATAGAAAAACGTCTGCAAATACATTAAAAAATATTTTAAACAGTTGATCGTAGGCGACGTTTATTTAAACAGTCGGCTAAAACATAATTATTGATCGACGTTATTGAGTCCATTGGTTAATATTTTTTTAGCCGACGTTCTCTGACTGACGATTTTTTCTTGTAGTGGGTTGAGTATTTCAACTATGGAAATGTTTTTGCAATTCTTGAACTACTTCAACAACCTTTCAAACTGCAACAAATTTCTTCTTTGATCTTTGTCTTCTTCTATGTATGTTTCATTTCAATTTCTTCTTCTTTCCTTTTTGTTCTTTATTCCCAAAAATTCTTGTTTGTAATCCTTCTTTTTGTGCACATAATATGTTGATAAATATATAGATCCATAGAAGTTAGAGAACAAACTATCAACTATCAATATCATAGTAGTGTGTGAATCTATCCCAATAACACTGTCCAAGTAAAGGATACCTTGTATGTGGAAAACAACCATATTAAGGTGTTCTAAATCATCCTAAAAAATTTAAAGAACTTTTGTTTTGTTGAGATATGTCTTGAACTGTTTAATGCCATACGATTACTTAGTCAGGGGTCTCATTGCCCGGTCAGGGAGTCGAAATCTCAAGAGCGAGGCCCATGGTTATTTTTATATTTTTGTATATCGGCTTTTATGCATTTGGGGTTTATCTGTAATAGGGTTTAATGAGAGTACACTTTATAAACTCGAATTAAACCCTAACTCCCACGATTGACATTTTGTATTTTCGACCTCTCCTTACTAAAACATTCTCTCTTTTCTGCCCATGGAGTAGCTAACACACCTTTATGAGCCACACGAATTTCTGTTTTCTTCTCTTTTACATTTTTCTTGTATTTTCGAGTGATTGTTTATTGTAATTTTCATAACACTTTTTGTTAATCTTAGATTCATGTCGACCAAATTCTCATCATTACTAAGAAAACCATGACAGAGATGATAGAAACTATTGTAAAATCTAGATGTCGCTCTGATACCAACTTGTAAAATCTAGATTTGAAAAATAAAAATAATATTCACAAATAACAATCGCGTAAGTTTTTCGCTTCAAGATTGGAGAGACAATGCACACAACAATTTCTCTAATACACTTTTATTTATTTCTCAATTAAACTTTCTCTATAACTCTCTACATAACTTTTCCTCTCTTCACTCCTCTTTGCTCTAAGATTTTCTCTACAATTCACAATGAAGGAACACTCTATTTATAGCATATTACAAACTTGGTCTCCAAGTTCTTACCAAAATTTCTAAAACAATAAAATCCTACTAATTCCTTAACTACTCTCCTAAATTGACAATTCATATATTAATTCCTTAATTGTCTACCATTAATTCCTAAATTAAATACTCCAAAAATACATTAAAATATATTAAAGTTTATTCCAACAAAACTCCCTCATAAACTTAAATGTTCATGTCATCCGTCATGTCAATCATCTTCTTGAATTTATCGAACAAAAACTTCATCATAGTCAATCTTGACTTCTGTGTATATCCCTTTGCAACAAGTCGTGCTTTGTCCTGCTTTATCTTCCCTTGCGCATTCATCTTCTTCTTGAATTCCCACTTCACACCAATCGAATGACTTGCATTTGACAATTATGTCAGCTTCTATGTATCATTTTGCTAAAACAATAAATTGACAATCCATTAATTTCTTAATTGTCTCTAAGTTCCTTAATTACTCTCCTAAATTGACAATCAATTAATTTCTTAATTGTCTACCTACTAATATCTAAATTAAATATTTCAAAAATACATTAAATATATTTAAGCTTAGGCCAACAAATATTCTCGACAATTTTTTGAATGTCTTTGGTTTTAATAAGCACATAATACAAGATAATATTCGAATAGTCAAGTTTGTCAAAACCAATTTCTATGCTTTCATTTTTAGAAGATTAAAATATAAGTTTAATCTTTGAAAGTTTCAAAAACCACTATCGGATTCCTATAATTATAAAATTAAAAAGTAAAGACATAAGATGTTGGAAGTAAAGGTTTAGGCCTTCATATTCACGTTAGGTTTCATTCCACCTGTCACTCAATCATAAATTTGAAGATAAAAAATTCAATTTGCCAAGCGATAAGGATTGTGATGTTGAGAACAAAAGGAGCAGCCATGGAAAACGAAAATATTAAAATTTGATGGTTCACATATTCAATAGACTTAGGCTCTAATAACCATTTAAATCCCGTTTGATAATCATTTTGTTTTTCGTTATTTGTTTATGAAATTTAAGCCTACAACAATTATTTTACTATATTTTTTTCCTTATTTGAATATCTACATCTCACCTATATTTTAATAAACAAAACCAAAATTTGGAAACAAAAAAGAAGTAGCTTCCAAAAATTTGTTTTTGTTTTTGAAATTTGGTTAGTATTCCCCTACTTTTTTAAGAAAATATAGATACATTGTAGGAAAGATGGAGCACATGATATCAAATTTGAGTATAAATAAACTTAAATTTCATAAACCAAGAAAAAAACCAAATGGTTATCAAACGGAGCCTTAATTTTTTGTTTTTGGTTTTTAAAATTTTACCTTATTTTTAATTAAATTTCCTGCAATGTATTCCATCTTTCCTATAATGTATCCATCATTCTTTTTTTAAAAAAAAAGTTATATGATTACTAATCTCATTTTAAAAACAAAAACAAGTTTTTGGAAGCTACTTTTTTTTCTCCCAATTTTAATTTGGTTTTAAAAAGTATAGATAAAAGGTAGATATCCAAATAAGAAAAAATATATGATAAGATAATTGTTGTAGGTTTAAATTTTAAAAACAATAAAATAAAATAAAATGGTTATCAAACATGATTTTAGTTATCTTAGTATTAATCTCTTGAAACGATATCGACTTCATCTCCTTCAACTCGTTCAAACAACTCTTTTAGTTCATCATCGCACTGTTCATCCACGTCCAAATTTTTCTCATCTTCATCTTCTTGTCGGCACCACCTGACATTTCCGACGTCCAGTCAATGACTCAGCTGATTGCGTCTTCAATTTGAATTTCATAGTCCTCTATGTTGGGTTTTGGAAAAATCTTATAAATAAATTTTTTCCACATTGGAAAGATGCAAGATGGTGGTGTGCTCCAAGCACTATAAAAGGAGCATGAGTCTTTGGTCTCAAAGCATCATAGTTATAAGCACTTTAGGCTTGGTGTACTAACTCTAGTTAAATTTCTTTTGTATTCTCTTGTGGATAGTAGGGCAAAAGGTGTGAGTAGTATAAGTTTTGAAGAGAGTGTTTTCGTAATTAGGGTCATGAGAGAGAATTTTGTGTGATTGCAACAATTTTTCACATAGTGGGAGTTCTTTATGTCTGTGGTTTTTTCTCTAGTTTGGAGTTTTTCCACGTATATTCTTATGTCTTTCTCTTTTATTGTTTACTTTAACTTCTCAGTATTTTTCTACTTATTCCTACGGTTATTTGGGAAGGTTTTTCCCAACAAGTGGTATCAGAGCTTTAGGTTATTAGTTTTTTTGAATTTTTGAGTATGCTCTGTGGTTGCAGTTTTTTCTTAGCTTTCACATCAGAAAAGAATTCTTAAAACAAGTTAGAGTTTGGTGTTATGAATAGTGTTGTTCACCTATTTGCTGATTTTGCTAAGAGTGGAGACGAGATGTCAAATTTTACAATTGCAGTGAAGATTGACGTGGAAAAATTCGATTAAAAGATGATCCTCGTCTTGTGGCAAGTGCAAGTTCGAGATTTTTCGATTCAATTTGGATTACATAAGAATTTGAAGAGAAGACCAAGGTGTGGTCCTTCTAAAATAAAAAGATTAAGCGGTGATGATGATCTTGTAGAGTCTAATGGTGGTTTCAATAGAAGTTCGAAGAAGAAAGGTTGTTGGGAATGCGGACAGGAATGGTTACATGAAAGAAAGTTATCCTAACAGAGCAAGTTCTTAAAAGCCTTTGATTCGGCTGCTGACGCGGTCTCTCTTACTAAAGGAGATTTTGATTCTCTCTGAAGAAAGATAAAAATCATCCTCATGGTATTTCCACTTAGCCATGATAGAGGATGTGATGTCAACAGTTCCACAAGTTTGCACACATGCATTGACTTGGCGATAATGCAAGGTGTGTGGTGGAAGTTATGTCGGTGGCTAAAGAACTTTCGGGTAAGCCAAGTAGGTGGAAGTTGTACCATAAATTTCAGTAAGGTGTATCGACATGTGACGAAGAAGAAAAATTTTGGAATGTGATACTTAAGTGTTATTTTTTGTTGATATAATTAAATTTACCTCAATCCATCAGCTTTGGCTTTTGGATTGATTGGTGGTTTAACATAATTCAACAGTTATACTTTTATGGTGGAGTATGTTATAATTCTCAGAGTTGAGAATTATGATTGTCAGATAAGACAATGTTGGAGTAGAAGATGTGGTTTTGGTATCTTCAAATATCTGGCCAAAGTAGAATTTGTTGGGTTTTCGCAAAATATTAGAAGTAAATTTGTCTCATATCGAAAAAATGGAAGGTAGTGGTGTGTTCCAAGCACTAGCATGAGAATTTTATTTCAAAGCATCTCAGTTAGAAGCATTTTAAGCTTGGTGTACTAACTCTAGTTAAATTCCCTTGTGTATTCTCTTGTGGAGAGTAGGGCAAAAGGTGTAAGTAGTATAAGTTTTGAAGACAGTGTATTTGTAATTGGGCTCGTGAGAGAGAATTTTGTGTTATTGTAACAATTGTTCACATAGTGGAAGTTATTGATATCTGTGATTTTTTCTCCAGTTTGAATTTTTTTCACGTAAATTCTTGTGTCTTTCTATTTTATTGTATTCTTTAATTTCTTAATATTTTTCCTGCTTATTCATGTACTTATTAGGGAAGGTTTTTCCCAACACTCTAATGGTTCGGACAGATTCGAGAGTTCCTTGAAGAAAACTTGGATCAAGAGCTTCAAGACTATTTGAAGATCGTCTCTTAGGAGGAGCAGAGTTGTTGAACATCTAAGTTTTGGGGTGTGCCTCTTAAAGTTCAAGAGAATTGTTGAAATTAATTTTCTAGGTGACCCCAATTTCACTTTCTATATTACCAAAACTCCAAGTTGTCTAATTATAAAAGAAAATTACTTCAAGATGAAACCGAGTTCGAAGTTAAATCACAATTTTTTCTACTTCAAAGGTTGGATTCTTTGCCTCTAGAATTGTTCCAAGAATGAATTCATCTCCTTCCAGCTTTGTAAAATAAAATCACGCATCGGTTAAAATATGAATATATATTTTTGAAGAATATTTGCCTGTTGCTCAGACAGTATGCAACCACTAAAGTGGCCCATTCTTCGTTATCATTTTTTTTTTAATTTTTCTTTTGAATTATTATTCTTCAAAATAAAAAATAAAATAGATGGCTAAGATTAAGTCACCTTACTGGCTGCATGCTGCTAGGTAGCATGCAAATATTCCTCTATCTTTTTTCAATTAAAAATTGGGAAATTGTCATAGATTTTTTTTTTAAGTTGCTAAAATTATAATATCTATGATTCTAAGTTTGACAAATCAACTAATTAAAATACATTATTATTCTTTTTTAGTACAATTTAATGCATTACTAAATAATCATTAAACTTTTTATTAACTTAAAAATAAATTTTTATAATCAAGATGTAATAAATTTGGATCTCTATTTCAGATTGTAGTGGAGTTAAAAAAAAGTTTTTATGATAGCACGTTTAACTTTATTTTATTAATATTGTTATTATTAAAAATTGGAAATCTTAAGAGTATTTAGATGGAGATTTTCAACTAGATTTTCAAAATTAGATTTTCAATTCTTCTTTATAAAAGTATATTCAAACGAGTAATTGTAATTACTCTAATAAATCACTCATTTATAATCATTTATTTTTAACAATTCAAAATAATTAGTTATTTCTAATAACTCAAAATAACCTCCATTTTAAAACTATTAATTTTAACTTTTTATTGAATTTTTCGATATCTACTTAGAATATTTGATGATATATAAATATTCGATAATAAGCAATTAATATTTTAAATAAAGTTCTATTATATGATTGGATTATATTTTAATAGTTAAAATTTATGTATTTCTATCATTATATGACACTGTCTTTTTTATTTATTTATTATTCCACTGACATATCTATTATAACTTTAAATTGACAAATTTTTTATTTATAACAATTTTGTATATCATGACACATTTATTTATTTAATTATTTTGTTAAATTTTTAACTTTAAATTGATTTTTTTATAATGAGCTATTATTAAAGTTAGCTTTAAACATATTATATACATAAACTAACTTAAATTAATATATTTGGAAATATAATAACTAATATGCAAGAAAGTTCCAGTAAAAACAATAGTTTAATCAGTAATAATCTTTTCTTTTTAGTTTGTTGACTATCTATAAATTTTTTAGAAAAGAATGAAGAATAGAATTCTTCAACAAAAAAAAAAGTGTTATTTATTTCGTTGGCAACCTACAGATTTTATTTTTCAAGAATTTTTCATTTTTTTAACTCATCTAGAATTACACATGCATTGTACATTGTTCTAAAATTATCGGAATAATTTAGATATTTATATAAATTTTCTAAAACTAAATAACTAGAAGGCACAAATCCACAAATATTAATGAAAACAAGAGATTATGTGCGGTTAAACAAAAAAAATTATAAAAATTGTCTACATAAATAAAAAAAAATTGAAAAATGAGAAATTATGGTGACACATAATTCTTCCTTCAAAATTTTCATCCAAACGAATTGTTTTCACAACTCTACCAAAATTTATATCCAAACGAATATGTCTATGCAACTTCTCCACACATAAAAAACTTTGTTATCACACAAATCTAAATTTTTAAGTGCTCAATATAATTTTTCATTTGAATCATTCTTACAAATATTCATCCAAATTCCAAACAGCTCCTAAATTATTATTATTATTTTTTAACGATCACATTATTTAAAGAGAAAAACTTGCCGCCTTAACTAAGGAGGCAAACTTTCCTTAAAAAGGATATGCAGTACCATTTAATACCACAAATTGTTTTTAATTTACCACATAAATTTTTTAAGAAAAACTTGCTAATTTAACTAAAAGAACAAGTCTTTTTGTTATTTAAAATAGATATAAAAAGCAGTAAATATAAGTGAGATTGTGGTGGTATATAAAACAAAACAAAAAACAGAGGAAAAAAAAGGAGGAGGAGGAGGCGTCCACGTGTAAGGGGAAAAGGAGTGAAATAGCTTTGGTAGGCCCCACAGTGGGTGAGATTATCATATCCATCCACCCTTACCTTTCAGATTTATAAACCAAGCCCTCAAACTTCAAACAAAGTCTTCTCACTCTGAATTTTTTCTTTTGGAATTCACAGTTTTTTCAATCCTCCCTCAAATGGATTCAATTTCAATCTTTTGAAACAATTATCTGTGATTTCTCTTCGCCCCCATCAGATTTCCCCCCTTTTTTTTCCATTGGAACGGTGCTCCAATTTCTTCCGGTAAGCTGTTTTTTGTCTTGGATTTTGTCCTTCCGCTTTCTATGGCTGTTTGATTTCTAGGGTATTCCCGCAATTCAGTTTTTAACTCTTTTTTTGGGGTTTTGGGTTTGTGGGGCGATTGATTTTCTTGGGATTTGGTTTGTTTCTGCGGTTGTTTGGGGGAATTGCAGGTGATGTTATGGAAATTCGAAGCCCATTGATTTTTATGTACCCATCATTAGTTTAGTGATTAATTTCATGCTGTAGGGTCCTCGATATCAGTCGAGGTACACACGCTGGACAGACCCTAAGGGGGAATACAACCTTTATAGGATATATAAAGGGACTGAACTGTGTTGTGTCTCTGGCTTGGGGTCTTCAAGGCATGGTTCCTTGGAGGTCTCAACTTCGAGCCCAACGAGTGAGTTTAATTGTAAAAACTCTTGTTATTCCTGCGTGCGGGACCGGGTGTCCCTGGTTTTTGGACAGCAAAGCTCCGATTTTCTGGTTTTAAACCAAAAAAAAGAAAAATCAATAGTTTCTAGTTTATCCTTGTTTTCTCTGCTTATGTTTGTGGCAATTGGGGCTAATCCTAGTTAAATTTTGATATATGACATGGTTGATAATATTCTGTGGAGCTTCATTTTTTTATGCTCTTTGGTCACCACAACTTGGTGATCTAATTTTCAAGGGGTGTGAAGAGAGATGGGAGAGTGTAGCCATCCTGGAAAACTAAATGGAGTCATACATATTGCATAAAACCGGAGAGTTGTTGAAAACAATTTAGTCAAAAGGTATTGAAGAGATTTAATAGTACAAGATTGAATCATGAAAAACATTTTCTTTTATGTTTTTGTCGAAAGGTACTGAAAAAAGATGGAATAGTAGAGGGTTGAATCATGAATAACATTTTTCTTTTAATTTTCTATGCCTCCCACTTCTTACTCCTTTTCCTTGCAAACGTTGAGGCAGAGGAGAACTTTTCCTTAAAAAAAGAGACTGAAGAATCTCTGGGTAATTAGGTCAGGCAGGGTTCTACCTATTTGGACCATGACAAGGATCTGTGTTATAGCTTTCAACTTACTGATATCATAATTTAAAACACTTGAAATAACAGATGATATCGATATCTATTATGATTATTGATTACAATTGATAAGAAATAATACTTAAATTGTAACTGGAAAAATAAAGGATTTTTATCATTGGTTATAAAAAAGAATTCACTTTGGTAATTGAAAACTCAAGAGCCTTGTTTTTCAATGGGTTTGAAGGTATGCAGTCAAAGTCTGAAACCAATAATCAGCACGGATCTGATCCAAATGGTGCTCCATCCACAAGTGTCTATTTTGAACCCTGGTGGCGTGGTATTGGATACAATCCTATTCCGTTACCTGCGGTAGGTGCAAATGCTTCCAGATCAACATCTCTTGAATTACCTAATGGTGGTTCAGAGTCAAATGATGGTCAGTCTGTGTCTAATAATGATGTAAACGATGAAGAGGATGATGTTTACAAAGAAGTGCAAGCTACTGGATCTCCACATTCTGGTACATCTTCATTCCATAACCATTTAAGCAAGCATTTCAGGTTTTCGGTTTTGTGCCTGACAATACTGAATCACATCTTCTTTGAAGGTGTTATTGTGAAATTGGAGGCTTGCTTTTACATTTTAACCCAAAAAAGTAACGAGTTTATAACGACTTTAGGAGTCAAAAGTTTATCCTGGCAGGATTGTTTCTGAAAACTATTTTAAGAACAAATATAGCAAGAAAGTGACCGTTTGTTGTTTTCAAATATTTGTGTTTTGATTGTTTTATCATAATGATAAAATACTATATCGTGATTTACTTCCATGACATTGTAAATTAATAAAAAGATGGCAACATAGAAATGTGCAAAATAAGTAAGCTGTCATATGGCTGTTTAACTCACAAATAACGAAATATTTGTATATGTATATGCATTGTTTTAAAAGGCGCGCCTAGGCTCAAGTCCCACCTTTTGCGCCTCGCCTGTCCCAGGCGAGGCGCGTGTAATAAGGCACACGCGCCTTATGTCGTCTTACGTGAAGCCCCAGGCGCCCAAAGGCGCACGTCTCGTGGGATTTTTAATTTTCCTTTGCGTTTTTTGTGTTTTAGATCCCCGTACTAGGTCATTCGAAGCGCGTGAAGGTTGATAGTTGAATGTTATGTATGTTTTATGTATTATTCTTGGTTGAAACTTCATTTATGACCATGAAAAGTGTTTTTATTGTGTATACACATATATATAATTTTTTTTGTTTTTTTATATAGTGCGCCTTGAGTAAAAAAAACCTCGCTTTTTGGTGCGCCTTGCGCCTCAGGCGCTAGAGGGCCATTGCGCCTTGTGCTTTTTAAAACACTGTGTATATGTATATATACACACACAAAAAAACCCACTGAATATGACCTAAGAGGTTAATAACAATTGCATATCCTAATTTCAGCTGGAAGTTACAGACTGGATGCTCAAAAGATGCAGCATGGGTCATCTACTTTGCCAGCTATGCACGGTGAATGTCTGGCGCAGGCTTCACAACTCGAACTTGTTGGTCACTCTATTGTAAGTTCCATTTCTGTCCAGTTTTAGAAAATGTTTTGTCTTGTTAGGACAATTTTAGTGCTTTTAGTCCCAGAATTAGAGATTTCATTAAATAATGGTCAAGTTATGATTGTATAATTATCTGACTGAAGAACTTGCCATTCTTTCTGTACTTTGGCAGGCATGTGCGTCAAATCCATACCAGGATCCATATTATGGAGGAATGATGGCTTTCTATGGCCATCAGCCCTTGGTATGTTACTAACTCAACTTCATAAAAACTAGAGAGTGGTTTCACTGTCATCTTCTTATTTCATTATTTGGCTGTTGTGCTAAACCACATAATGGAGTGATCTAGCAGCCCAGTAGGCCTTGGAGAACGAAGAGGTGGCGAATTCAATCCATGATGGTCACGAACCAAGGAATTAATTTACTATGAGTTTTCTTGACTTTTAAATGTTGTAGGGTCAGATGGGACCATGACATTAGTCGAGTTACGCGCAAGCTGACCCAAACAGTCATGAATATTAAAAAAAAAAAAAATTGCTGTGCTTCTGTAACATAGCAGCTGTGAAATCAAAATCCAAATGACACAAATTGGCTTTTGATCCTCTTAAGAAATGGAACTTCAAATCCCAGAGCAAAAGGGTCTTGCTCTCCACCATTAAAAATGGTTTTTGTGCCGCCAAACCTGTCAAATTCAATTTGTTTGTTATCATACATCATTAAAATTTTACTTTTGCTTCTGGGGGTATTTCCTTGAACATGAAATTTCACGTGATATTATACCAGATTGTTGGGGGTCAATGCTGACGATTTGAATTAGGACCTACATTTTACATTGTAATACTCTTCATACCAATGCCTCTGAATTTACAATTTTCATTCAAATTTAGTTACACCTGTAATTGGTCTGCAGGGGTTTATATTGTTTCTTCTTCAATCTTCATTTTTTTGTGTGTATTAAGCCAGAAGGAAAAGTTATTATGTGATAATTTCTTTTATCTAATATATAGCTTCAGAATACACCGAGAGCTGATGTTTTCATTGCACAAGTCTTTAATGACAAAATTCTCATGCTTTGAAGTAAACTGTAAATGCTTGTCATGGACAGGGCTATCCTATGGTCGGAGCGCCACATGCTCGAATGCCATTGCCCTTCGAGATAGCACAAGACCCAGTTTTCGTGAATGCGAAGCAGTACCAAGGAATTTTGAGGCGAAGGCAAGCACGTGCAAAAGCTGAGGCTGAGAGGAAGTTGATAAAAGCCAGAAAGGTGGATTTGGATATTATTTATTATTATTCTTTTTATTTGGGGGGGGGGGGCTTTAATTGTCCTGCTGTGGTTCTATCTGCTATTGCTTATGGTTAAGCATGTTACAACCACTGAATTCATTGTATATACCCTTACGCACACTCACTTGGTCATGGTATACACAAAAGAATTCCAGATTTTTTTGGTTATGTTGCTCACATTTCTTATTGCAACAGCCATACCTTCATGAGTCTAGACACCAGCATGCCTTGAGAAGGATGAGGAGTACCGGAGGGCGTTTCGCCAAGAAAAACGAAGCTGATGGAAAGGAGATGCATTCTGATAAAGTAAACGAGACGAACAGGACCTCTGGGTAGCGACCCGTACCAGGCAGTGGAGGGGAAGGCCAAGACGACGGCCAAAGTGTTGGTATGGGGGATCGATCGCTTGGTTGTAGAAGTACGTACTGCATTCTTAGCAAGTGCTAGGCGGCAAATCATTCTTGGCTTGTTCTGTTGCTTTGAAAAAATAGAATGTGGAATGATATGTGACTTGCAGGATCTCATGGCTTCAAAGGATTTCTCTAAAGTCCGGATTTCTTCATTCCATTCTTTTTATTTTCTTTCATTTTTGTACAGAGTTCATGGTAACTTAAGGGAGTGGAAAGTTTGTCATCTTGTATTATATGGCAGAGTGAAACTAAATGAATCGTAAGGCTAGACAGTGATTCATAAAGATCACCCTTTACAGATTTTAGATTTTTATATCTAAGGTGGACAGATTATTGGTGCAAATTATAACAGGTGAACTAATGGGTGGGGTTTGTAAGTTTTCTTCTGTCAATTTAGAATTATTTTGGTTGTGGAGTACAAGAATTATTAACAGTCCAAGTAAAGAAGAAAAATAGGTGTGTAGTGTTTGGAGTCCAATTAATATTTTTTTTAAAGTAACACAGTTTTTTCTTTTTCTTTTTCTGTTTTTTTTTTAGTGGAGCTATTGATGTTATTAACAATTTCTTATCTCGTAAAAATTGTAATGACTGGGAATTAAAACTATAGGAAACATATTCAGTATTCTTGCTCATGAGAATGCAAGAAACCTTTTTGGGTTTTGAATGAATACAATTGTTTGAAACTAATCATTTTTTTACTATTTCACAATATCACACCATGAAAAATTTGTCATTGGTCACACCTATTTTTTTTTTTTTTTTGAAAAGGACGTCACAACTTAACTTATTTCTTGAGAAATAAATATTTATTTTTGCTATAAAAAAGGTACTTTTTCAAAGATTCAATGTCACAAACCTGAATTATGCTGCAATACAAAATTGTTTTACTACATTTAACCACTTAACATTTGGTTATTAGTTTTTTCATTTAATTATTTTGAACGATAAACTTATGATGTAAATAAATTTATGCAAAAGTAAACAAAAAATTTCCAACAATTTCCCAGAAATTAAAAACTTGTCCTCTAATCTTTGTTCAAATTAAGTATAAGTTCACTTTTGATTTTCAAATTTAAAATAACAAAAATAAATAAAGAACTGCTAAGTCGAACCAAGTTATTTACAATTCTACTCTTAACCTATAACATATAACATTAACAATTCTACACTTGATCTATCACAAGTATGAGTATGACCATCTTCTGTTATGTGAGACCATGACAGAAGCAACTTTCAACCTATTGCAAAAAGTTTCTACTTCCCAATAAGGTATTCGGAGAGATACGTTTGGCGACGGTTGAATTTCGACCGTAATCGAGTTGGTGAAATTGATTGCCTGAGCATTTGCCACAAAAAGTACAGATGGTTGATATGAAGCATTTAAAAGAAAAGTTTTACACGTACACGTCACGGGTGATTTGTGGTATAATCAAGAAGAATTCAGTAAGAAATCTCACTTCTGGATAAAAACCAACTTCTGTGACTCCTAAAAAAGGATACAGGTAACAAAAACCAACTGTTTAAACAAAACAAAAAAAGGTTAAGATAAAGCTCATATTGGAACATGTTTGTCATGGTTCTTCTCTTCCACAAAAGATTGAACAGACCCCTACTGATGTGTATGATCGCCATCATGATTATATTGATCAGAATTCTCTACATCGTCGATAATATCGGACTCAGGTTGGTCAGGGAGAGAATCTGGACCTGTACTGTCACCTGTTTGGTTCTCTGCTGCATCGGGGTTTGGTTTTGTGACATTGACCACTGATGGCTGCTTCTCCATCATCCCAGAAAGAGCAAGTCTTGGTGACCACTCGAGAACATCGTCAATGATATTCGATACACGCTTCTGATATCTGCAAGAGCAAACACAGTTCATGACCGAAAACAAAGTATTAGTTGTTCTTGTTCATATGTTTAGATCTTATAAAATGGGAAATGAAATTGAGCAGATGCCCCTAAAAAACAAAACTGCAAGCCAGATGATAGTAAGTTTTCCAAACAGAGTCTCATGTCTTTCTTTGCTCATCTAGGTTGGACAGGGCCTCACAGGACAATTACGATAAACCGGCCATACAAAATTATCAAATTGCCCTTCAAATTGAGTTTTCTTCAACTACACCAAAGTAGTGTTCCATTCTAAACTTCTCTTTAGTTTAGGCCGCTTCGTAGTAAATTATCATATATATATATATATACTTCTGTAACGTATCTTTAGTGGTATGAAAGTTTAGAAAAGGATGGCACTAACCTTGCTCTGGCAGCCTCATCAGGAGCATGATGCCTCATAAATAGGATGATCAGTACAGCCACCAGTGCATAGAAAAGTCTGGTTGTCCATTTTGGTTTTTCTTCTTCATCTTTATTCGGCGAAAAACGGAATAATTCTCGCAGAGTTGCTTCCTCAGCGAGGATATTGGGGAAAAACCACATGCGCTTGCCCAGAAGAATGTACAAAATACCAAATACTGTTCCCCTCACTGCAAATTTAAATGAAAACATAATATATTATGGACTAGGAAGAGAGAATCCAGCCTGAAAATTTAGGATTGATGACCAAAAGTGCAACATAGGCACTTAGGAAGTATGGCAATAGTAAATTCATCAATGTAACAGTTATTATCAAATATAACATATTCTAAGCCATACGTGATAAAAACCACACTGTGATAGTAAAGGCTAAAGAAGTTCCAAGGAATGAGTAATTCAAGGCATGAAATTGCTTAATAAATGAAGAAACTTTTGGTGTGCTAGCAAAGTGAATAAACAGAACAACCCAACATTGGCAATAATTTAGAGAAAAAAAAAATGCAATCATTTCCTGATTTTTCACTGTATCCAACAATAATTACTTTTTTTCACCATATCCAACAATAATTACTTTTTGATGTTGCCTGGTCCTTGGAGAAATGGGTTAAAAAGGAGGTCGTAAATCCTTGCTCCAATCCTCCTAAGATACTAATCTTTTTATGTAAGACAAGGAGAAATACATTCATCAAAAGAACCAAAGAACAACAGGATGCCTCTCCCAAGAAATTATGTTTTTCCTACATTTTACCCCTAAGAGAATAATAAGTAAAAATATATAACAAAATAATGTTTTACCTGTATTTTACTTTTCAAAAATGAAGGAACAATACTTGAAGTGGAAAAAATACAAATAGCAAGTACTTGCAGCAGCTACTAGCTATATATATAAGCAAATCAAACATAGCCAATAAGCATGAAAAAATTAAGAACTTTGTGGCATGAAGTATATGATAGGAATCCCTAAATTAACATCATATGTAAATGATTTATATATGTGTGTCGGTGTGTGTAAATGAAGTTCAATACAAAGTTAAACCAATGAAAAAGGCTGTATGACCTACAGAAAAGAAGCGACAGTATAAGAAGCAGAACCCCGGCGCATGAGTAAAGTATCAAAAGCTTGCACTGGTGAGGATATACAGGAAACAGGCATATTGCAAGAGTCAACACAGGCCAACAAAATGCAAGAAGTGTCTGCCAAAATGGCCTCCTCTTCACAAATGTCCAAGCAAAAAAGGCATCATGTTCAGAGAATATCTGATCCTGCAAGAGTAAGTTGCACATTCAAACCCTGGAAAACCCGTCAGAGAAACATGAAATTCAACTAACTACTTATGGAACAAGATGGTGATCAGTTCCTTGCTCAACTGCTTAAAATTTGCATCCAGCTGCTACCTACTGAATAACTAAGACTAAATTTTGATGCTTATCAATATCAGACAGTAGATCCTCTATTTCTATAGAAATGAGAATTGATAGATCAAATCTTTGTACATAAAAAAATTTGCAAACAAGAAACCACAATGAATAAAGGGTAATCAGCAATCCAAATCTTTCCCATCTGCTAGTTTGTGAGTTTGGATGGTTCAAAGTAGGGAAATATTTAAGGACTACGTGAGTACTAGGGTGGTAACTGGGAGGGTTTAGGGTAAAGTACACATCTCCCTAAGAAAGCCTATCTAGAAAAGAAAAACCATAGGGCCCTTTAAACACCTCCTCCATCATAATTCTTCCTCCTCCGGTGCAGGGGAGGAGGAAAGGTTACCCTCTCCAAACAACCTTAACGTTGCATCTACTCCGATGCTGTTTTTTTCTTTCTTCCTTTATTGGTGCACCATTTCTTTCCTCCGGCATGTCGTTCTTCCTCCAATGTAGACGTTGTGTCTCTCCTCCTCTTCTCCAACGCTTCTCTTTGCTGCCTCTTGCATTACACACCTCAAGTTCCTTTCTTGCACTTTAACCAAAAAAACCCTAGCGTCACCTCTACTCCGGCGCTATGTTTTCCTTTCATCCTCCATCTGCACAACGTTTCTCTCCTTTTGTGCCATTGTGTTACGCTCCATTCTTTCACAGCCTCTTGTGTTACACGCCTCAAGTTCCTTCCTTTATTGGCACATTTCTCTTCACCATTGGCATCTTTGAGTTAAGATGGACTTGCAGGTCTTCTCCGGCCATCTTCCATTGGATCTCCTTCGGTGACCCTCCGCAAGTAATAGCATTCTTCTCCGGCAAAAGATCCTTTCGTGCACGCAAGCCTCTGCCAACACCCACCCTCGAACTTTTTCCTTCTTCTCTGGCCATCTACCGGCAGCCTCGACTTGGAAGTTCTCAATCGAGTGCGACGTGAACACCGGCGGATGCAATGCTCTCTACGATGACCTTCTCATATCAAAGGTAGACTGTTCTTTATCTTTTCTGAGAATTCTTTGATGAATGGGCATGTATTTTTAGGATTATTCATTAATTTTTAGCCCACTTTTTGGCCTTTGTAATCGGGCTCTTCTCTACCCAATCTCTCTTTCTATCTTATCGCTTGATTCAACAGGTTCTTTTGTAACCTTTTCAAATATCAATGAAATTGCTGTTTCCTAAAAAAAAAACTGAGATAGAACAATACTTAATGTCCTTCCTCCTTTGGGCTATGAATTCTAATATTTGTTCTATAAGCAACATTCTTATTTTCTTGTTACTGGCTAACCCCAGTCCATCCTTTTGTATGTGTTCACAATTCAACCGAATTGTTTCTTAAAATGAAACACTTCTCAAATTGAGTATAGTATATTGAAATTTAAAAATTTAATATAGCTTCAATAAAAAAAGTATCCTACAACTATATATTTGCAGTTACAAGAGCTTAGTCTCTAAAATTATATGATCAGAAAATGAGGCTTAGTCTCAAAATTTAAAAGAAAGAAAAAATGAGTTTAAAAATTCACACCGGGAATATCTCCAGGTGTGCTGGCCATGTAGACAATTTTCTCTTCCCAGGACGAAGAGTTTTCACCACACGGTCACACCGAACTAACAGATTCTTACTTAGCAATGCATTGCCAATATCTTCAGTTTCCAAATTCTTATCTGCATCAAGGATATCCTTGAGCTCTGGATGATTTCGCAAAAAACTAACAAAATCCTTGCCTCTGAAATACTCAACACGTGTCTCTTGTAAAACAGCCCACCTTGATTCAAAATCCTTGTGATCTCTCACTTTCTCGGCAAACAACTGGAATACGTCCTTTTTTGCAGCTTGTTTCTGAAGATTAAAAATATAATTAGTGAGTAATCACCAAGAAAGCCAACAAGAAGTAAAGTAATTTGGAATCCTTGTTGAAAATAAATAATAAAGAAAGAAAATGGGGAGCATACAAACGCAGAGCGATCTCTAACAACATAAGCACAGTTGCATCGATTTCATAAACTGTAACTGAATAAAAGAAAGCATAGAAAACCACCAAAGCATCCATAATCTCAAGCAAAATTAAAAACTTAAGAAAAATTCGTTCCGAAATTGGAAAAATGACATAAAACCATTTTCAATAACTAAACTAGTCTTACATTGCAAATAATCCAAAATGATACAACCTAAAAAGTTAAGGCTCCGTTTGATAACCATTTGGCTTTTTGTTTTCGGTTTTTAAAATTTAAGCTTACTTTTTACTCAAGCTTCCTACAATTTGTTTCATCTTTCCTATGTGTTCCATTTTTCCTTAAGAAAGTATATGTGAATGCTAACCAAATTCTAAAAACCAAAACAAGATTTTAGAAGCTACTTGTTTTTTGTTTTCAAATTATGGTTTGGTTTTTAGAAATATAAGTAAGATGCAGTAGTTGTTCTAGGCTTAAATTTCAAAAACCAAAATGTACAAACAAAATGGTTATCAAATGGGGTCTAACTTTTCTAAATCCAAACCATAAAACAACTAGTAACAATGACCATATGGGTGAATGCAACTCTGATTCATTGATGCCCAGCCTAGTTTACTTTTGACTATTGAACTTCCCTTCCCCATCTGCCTACACATCAAAGTTAGAAAAAAACTGAAAACTACAAGAACCCTTTTGCAAATGCACATGAATGACTCCTTTTTCACATTCTTCAACAAGAAATCAAAACAATGAATCCTCGGTAGCACGTTCTGGCAAATGGGTGCCGCAGTAAATAACTCAAAATTATAAAATCATAAAGGGGCAGATTAGGCAGACTTCACATCCATCAATCGATTCTCACAAAAAAACACGAACCCAAGAGATTAATTCGAAAATGAAGAGGCAATCTAGGAAAGGATCAAACTGAGAGGAAGGCAAGAAAAAGCCAGATCAGAAAACAAACAAAAAAGAAAGAAAGAGGGCAAACCCTAGGAGGGGTATCGGAATTGGGATCTTTGGCAGCATTTTGAAGAGCGGTGGATTGCCTTCTGACCCTTTTCTTCTCGGTGGTTCCGGCGGTTCTCCTCATGATTCGATGATTCAAAAGGATCAAAGGATTTCAATTTTGATGTTCCCGTTTGCTTCTTCGCCGCTGTCACTGCGATCCGTTGCGAAGAAATTTGGGGGAACGTTTGTTCAGTTTTCACCCTCTTTTCTACCAATCAATTAAAATTAATAATAATAATAAGAAGAAGAAAAAGGAAACAACAAAATTACCAAAGGAAACGATTTACCCCCTCTTTTGTCACCACCAACAAACATTGCCTTCTCTTTGTCCCACCCAATCAACTTTTGCCATTTCACCATCTCCTACCTATATTTTATTTTCTTTTTCAGATTGCATTTTTTTTTTTTAATTTAACAACTCGAACCCATATCGAATTGGTTATTATATTATATGAGAAGAAATTTGATTTTTTTTTAGTACATATTTTGAAGAAGGGGAACAAATATCAATTCGTGGACTCAGTCATGTATCGTTGGTGTTGAACTGATTTAAAATCAAACAATTGAACTACTGCGCCACTCGAATAGTACGCCTCTCCAAGGTTGCATTTCCTTTTAATTCAACGAGTAGAAATTAAAACTTTTAACATTTTGAAGATCTTTTGAGAATAATAAAAAAAGTAAGGAAATTTAATTTTTTTTAACAAACACATCAATCCACAGAATAATTATCAAAATTAAATTGATTGAAAACAATAAAATAAAACTGGTTCAAGATAATAAAAATTGAAATATTTTATTATGTATGAAATCTTTTTAATAAGTGGTCAAAATTAAAATAAAAATTTAGAATTTGCTGCCTATCATGAATTCTATAACACTTTAATCGATGACCTATTTTCTTTCTTGTTTCGTTTTTTTTTAATTAAATTACGATTTCGTCGATTTTACAAGTAACTTGAGTTTTTGTGGTTAGTAATAGAAATAAATTAATATGATAAATATGATTTTAAAGTTAAAAAAAAAAGTTATAGTATGGGGATTTTACATGGGTAGCAAGAAAATACTATTAAGAACACTTTTTTGAAAATATTTCATATATGGCAGAAAAATGGAACGGTCATGGTAAAATGACCAAAATGCTCACAATTCAATCAATCTTCGGTGAATAGATTCAATCTGCTTTCAACGGATAGATTCAATCAATTTGTTGATTGCCTTCAACCAGTTCACTGATAGCCTTTAATTAGTTCGATGATAGATTCAATCAATTTGTTGAAGAAAAGGGTAAGATGAGATTTTTTTTTAGAAAAAATAATATCATAATGTGCTATAAACAAAATATTTTAAGAAAAATGTTATTGTTCACACGCGATTTTGACGTAGTTGACAGAAGCCAGACACGTGTAAATAATCTTTATATTTGTATTGATTTTAATATTTGCGAGTGTGGAGTAAAATCTCTCATATGCTACTCTGGTTCTTTTTCTCTCATATACAAATATCTCGAAGGCCTTATAGCTTGTTCTCGAGGTTGAATTTGACTCAAGGGCTTTGCCGCTTATTCTTGAGGTTGAATTTGACTCAAAGCTTTGCAGCTTATTCTTAAGGTTAACTTGTCTCAAGGGCTATGTAGCTTATTCTTGAGGTTGATTTGTTTCGAGGGCTTCGCAGCTTGTTCTCGAGGATGACTTGTCTTAAGATTTTTGCAGCTTGTTCTTGAAGTTGGAACTTCAATTGAACTTTAGAGTCTTAAGTCTTGAAGTTTAGAAGTCTTAAAAAGTATTTCATTTTCAGACACTTCACTTGACGAGCGTAGTATGCAACTTTCTTATAGTTGTGGACTTAGAAGAATGTTATGTCCACATGCGTATGGTTCTCTTGAAAAACATAGTGCGCATTTGTCTTCAAATTATATGGAGTTGGAAGAATGTGACTTCTTTCTAAATATGTACAGCTCTCTTGAAGAACATAGCATGCAAATGCCTTCAAATAATATGTAGTCATTGAAGAATGTTGTTTTCTTCTCAAGTGCGCGGTTCCCTTGAAGGGCATAATACACAACTAACTTGAGATTTGTGGATGAAAACAATCCAAAGTGCTTAAGAAATACTCTAATGTTTGTAGAGTTCTCTCTAAGCCTTTGAAGTGTAAAATTATGTTGTTCACCAATGTATTTGATATATATAGTTGGAAAAATATTGTTTCCTACTCAACTGTGTACGATTCCATTGAAGAATGTCGTGCGCATTTATCTTGAGATTTGTAAAAGAAAATTATCCAAAGTACTTAAGAAATACTTTTAGGTTTGTCAAGTTCTTTTTAAGCCCTTGGAGAGTTTAATGCATGTTCTTCATATTTGGGTGCTTGTTTATGAAATTGCTTACCTTTCGAAGTGATTTTGGTCTTCATAACTTTAGAGAGGCTTCAACTTTGGAAAATTCTCTCTTAAGTTCTAAATTTTTAGACCCCTTGAAATGAAGAGGAGCTCTTCTGTTTATAGAGCTCAAATGGACCTTGAGCTTGGGCCCTGATGGGCCTTTAGACTTGGTCTTTTGGGCTTGGATTCCATGCTTGGTTCACTAAACAAACTTTGGTCTAATTTAATTTTGACCCAAATTCAAGTCAAACCAATTCTTTTGTCTTATTTAATTTTGAGAAATATTGTCCCAAAATTTAATTTAATTTTTCCATTAAATTTGGGATAATGACGTGGCAGTTTATGATTCGCTTAAATTCTGAGTAAACAAATGCCCCATTTTCGAGGCTAATGCACGGACATGTGTGGTTGAATCTTGAAAACCATAGTATCGAGTTAAAACATGAGCTTGTTTTTTTAAAAAAAATTTCTAACTTCGACTCTATGAAGCGCCAATTTAACTGAAGTGTATGAATTTGTCATAATTTCAATTGCTTTTCTTGACACATTTTCTCTGCTCCAATCAATCGCATTCTGGAGCTTAGTCAAAATTATGATTTTCTATATTTGGCATAAAAATATTGAAATTTTAGTAGAATTTATGTCTATGTAATTTTGAATTGGCTTTATGGCAGTCAAAATTTCAACCCAATTTTATAGTTGAAAATTTGGTAAGACTTAGGCCAAGTTTATATCTTGGATAAAGCTAAAATTATATAATTTTGGATAGAATTAATTTTATCAAATTTGAATTGGGTTAAAACTTGAGTTAGACCTAAATATAAAACTCGTCGGATGTGCCATCAAATATAAAACTCGTCGGAGGTGCCATCAAATATAAAATTCGTTAGAGGCACCAACATGCTTTTCCTTTCAAATTTTGAAACTCAATTTTCTATATATATATATATATATATATATATATAAAGAAATCATAATCACAAAAAAAAAGAGGTAGGCTTATTCTTTTGTAGAACATTTTTTATTCCTATATGTACATATTTGGGTGTCATCATTCTATCATTGACAACAACTATCACTTATACATCACATATTGAAGTCTTATTAATGTGCTTCTTCCCAAGATGCAATATGTGCTTCCCAATGAAGTCAGTGGGTTACCTTTTGGGATGATGACCTATTTGTATTCCCCTTCATTGCAAAGGTAGCAGATCAGTTCATATATCATATACCATTGGGACCTATTGGTGTGCTCCTTCGCAATGATGCTCGTGCTTCAAAATGAAGTTAGTGCATCAAATTTGTGATGATGACATATCGGTATTCCCCTTAGTTGTGAAGGTAGCACATCAACTCATATATCCCATATTATTAAAGACTCGTTTGTGTGCTTCCTCCAAGCGTTGCATGTGCTTCACAATGAAATTAGTGCATCAACTTTGGGTTAATGGCCTAATGATATTCTCCTTAGGTGTGAAGGTAGCACATTGACTCGCATATCATATATCATCATAGACTTCTTCTTTTTTTCATTTGTGTTCCTTCACAATGATGTTCGTGCTTCACAATGAAGTCATTGCACCAACTTTGAGATGATGGAGCAAAGAAACTACCAAACATGTTTTGGGAGATGAGACAATAAAATTATTCATATATTATGCTAAATGGAGAGATGAAATCATCAATATATTTAGGAAGATGGAGTGGAAAAATCATTGATATACTTAGGAGAATGGAGCGATGGAAAAATAAAAATATCTTGAGAGATGGATCGATAAAATCATTGACATATTTAAGGGATATCGCAATGAAGCTATCGGCATATTTTCGAAGATGGAGCAACGAAATCATCAATATCATTTGGAAGATGGAGCAACGAAATCATCAATATCATTTGACATATTTTGGGGGATGGTGCGATGAAGTCATCAACATATTTTCAAAGATGGAGTGACGAAGACAGCAACAGGCTTTGAGAGATAAAGCGAAGAAGCCATCAAAGTAATTTAAGATGAAGCGATAACCTCAATATTTTGGAAGAAAATGGGACGATCACCATTTTAAAGGAAAGTGATGAAGCCATCAAATATAATTTGACCATGAAACGAAAAATTTATCGAACTTATTTTGTGAACATGAAGCGATAAATGCATCAAACTTATCTTGAAAGTTGATCATTGAAGCCATTGAATATAATTTGATAGAAGATGATAATGAAAAATCCACTAAACTTGAAAAAGGGCATAATGCAAGATCTCGAGCTTGAAGATCGAATGGAACTTGAATAAATAATGAGCAACACTCTCTTGTGAACATCCAACTTATTTTGAAGTGGACTTTTTTTTTCTTTCTTTTTTAAGAAAATTTACTGAACTTAGAATTTTTTTTTTTCACTAAGTTTCCTACGTACCTTTAGAGTGGAAGGGATAAAGTCATATCATAGTTTATGTAACGACCCAACTTTCTAAAATACTCTAATGAGGTGTTACGTGTGCATGCATTCAAAATCCACAAAACTCATTCAATAACCACATGCATTTTCCCAACAAAAACCTCATGAAACATGAAAAATAGTACTGATAGTTCGAAACAATAAAACATGGTTCGGGATCCCGATAGTTCAAAACAAAAGATAGTTTAGGAGAGTTTAAAACGTAAAAAATAAGGTTTGGCACAAGTAAATAATGCGGAAAATAAATGTCGACACCCTGTCCATGATCGATCCAGCTCCCAGCCTAACCACCTCGGAATGGATCAGTACCTGAAAATGTAAGGGGTGAGTATATTGAAATATACCCGGTAAGGAGCCCCACCATGGGGTTAAGCATGTAAACAGAAACAAGTTAGAAGATACGACAATTGAAGCTAAATTCCTCGCTCATGCGTGGCCGGCCCTCAGGCCTATCACAAGCAAACAATGTCAAACAACAACGTGCAATCCATGAGCAAGTTACAGCTAAATGCAGAGCAATCATCAGACCCAGGGTCAGAGCAAAGACCCAGAGTGATGAGAATACACAAGTTCCCCAAACCTCGGGTCGGACACGTCCCATACCATGTCCTAAAGGGCAATCATAATTATCTCGGGGGTAGCCTGACCTCTGCCACGAACCTGCCAAAATGCACCAGTGGAGATATGCACGAATGCCTTGGGTAGCCTGACCTATCAGGGACCCATAACGTTGTGCTCACGGAGACATACTCTAATGTCTCGGGGTAGCCTGGCCCATGCTAGGGACCCACCAATAAAGTCACCCGACCCTATCGGGGAGGACCACGAGTGAGGAGAACACACATTATCCCTAAACCTCAGGTCGGGACAACGACACACGAGTCGTGTTAGCAAGGGCATGCATAATGCTAAATCAATCACCTGACCCTGTCAACGAGAGCCGCGAGTGAGGGACTAACCACACAGAATCCCAACTCCTCGGGCGAGGGATTAAACACACATAATCCAAAATTCTCGAGTGGGGGATTAAGAACACAGAATCCCAAATGCCATGAGTGGGGGACTAACCACACAGAGTCCCTAATGCCACGAGTGAGGGACTATCACACAGAATCCCTAAACCTCGGGTCAACAGGCGCACCGACAGGCATTCCTCCACACCATCATCTATCCCAGTGGCCTCTTTCGGTAGGTGTCGGGGCCAGGCAGGTCATGACTGCCCTCCTTCCTACTTACCAGGCCGTTGACGTAGGTGTCCAGTTCAGGCAGGTTATGTCCGGCTTCCTTTCCCACGTACACAATGGGTAAACTTGTGGAACCATACACACAGCATATGAGGTTCCACGAGTACACACAGAGAGATAATAACTAGCACTAGAATCACACGAGATCTAGTCTAGCCTAGGCGAGTGCACCAGGCCCACCCGAGGGTTGGTGCGACCTGCAACGTGTGCTCGCAACCAAGGAACCTGTTGTTCTGCACACAAGGTGACACGTGGATGAGATCCGACCCTTTCGTCGAATGTAAAAGTCAACTCGCAGGCTTGGGCAGCCCAACCACGTGTCTCAAAGCAAAGAGAATTCATATCCTCGCTCGGTTTCTAAGGGGCACTAGTGAGGCACAACAACAAGAAGATATCGATCAAGCAATCTTGATCCCTAAAATGTGTGAGCTAGCTGCTCCTCTATGGGGCCAACACGGTAACCAGGCCTAGCTATTCTAACGCCAAAACATAGCATAATACATACTAAACCCTTAGACGATAAATTAGAAGGACCGGGCATATAATCATGGTAGCACGTATACAGTCAAACATGGATGGAAATCATCAACATAGAACGTGCATCAACCCAAAGCAATTCAATCGATCAACAGGTTACACAGATAAACAGTTCATCACATATACGAGCATAGATACACATATGAAAAATAATGATACGATCACAAGATAAACATCATTAGCGATGTAACAGTTTACGAGCTACACACAATTTCATGCTACCACGAGTAGTAATAGATTCAAACAGTGAATCACAACACCAAAGAATACATGCGACAAGTCATCCAACATTAAATTCCCGAAAATCCTATCATGCCACTATTTACATGCTTTAAGCCACAAACCCGAATCATAATGAAGCTCCTTACCTTTCCGACGACTCGACCGAAACACCACGAGAACCCACGAGCTAAACTACGTCTCGAAACGATGAAACCCAAGAACACCTAAACACAAAAGAACGTTGAGCGTTTGTTAGGGACAAGCTAAACATGCCACAAAAAAGGTTAATATCACGGGAATGAGGTGAAGCTATTGCCCGAAAATGCCTCGGAGAACGGCGGCGCCGGTGCCAGTGCGTCGTCTCGGAACGAAGCGGGTCATACCTCGTTGGAAAGGTCTCGAGCTCAGGATCATGAAATAGGTCTCGGATTTGCAAACGGGCTTCTCTAGCTCCCCGAGACTACAAAGAAAAAAGAGATCTAAGATGGTTTTTTAGCATCTTCGCCAGAAAACACCATTAATGGCCAAGATGAAGCTTTAAACAAGCTCTAAGCGGGGAAAACTTACCCTGGTAAAACTAAAGAGAAGACGAGATGACGAGCTTGAAGTGAGCTTGTCGAAGGAGAAACGGTAGCAGTTGCTCTCGGGGAGGAACACGACTCACCAAAACTCACGAGCTGCTGTTTTCTTGAACTGTGGTCAATGACGCAAGGTGACGGAAGGTAGCAGTAGCGCCGGTGGCTTGATGGCTAGTCGAAGAAGACGCTGGAGGAGAAGCTCGGTATGGATGGCGAAGAGATGGCGGTTGAGGTCTTCGCGCGTGAACGCTGCAAGCAGCTCGCCCCAATCGCTGAGTGACACGTGGCGACGCAAGAGGGCTGGTGAAGACGCCGGCGGTGCAGCTGCTAGTCGCACACGTAGGAAAGCTGGAGGGCTTGGTTGATCAAACAGATGTGCTGCTGCCACGTGGCGAGCAGCAAAGGCTGCGATTAACCCCCTTGGAAATGACGGCTGGGATAGAGAAGGGGAAAGATGCAATGAGCAGCTGAGATGTAATAGCCCAAGATTTTGCTTCCGGTTCTCCAGGTTTGTTGCTTGTTCTCCAGTGAGTTGTTAGGGTTGTTTGTGCTTCTAGGGTATTTCAGTCATTTTGTCTTCTAGGGGTATTTTGGTCATTTTGCCCTCCCGAGAAAGTTTTGCAGTAAGTCAGGGTTTTAGGGTTATTTTTGTCATTGTGGATTCCGGTTATTATTCGGTTTCAAGTTGCAGATCAAGAGTTTCATTTATGGTAAGTTTGGAGCCCTCCCAGTTAAAAGAATAAAAATGAAAATAAAAGTGTTGGTGCTAGGATTCGAACCATGGTGGCTTGGGAATTGAGTTTGAGCCTTGTGTAGAGAAAAATAAAAGAGTTTTTAAAAGTGCTCTTGGTGGGATTTTTGGTGGCTTTTTATTAATTAAAAATAGGGAAAAATCAAGTAGGGTTTCATCTTTTTCTCTTCATTTCTCCCCTTGGCCGACCCACACTCCTCCATTTCTCCTCTTGGCCGAGACACATCTTCAACATAGTTTCTCCATTGATTCCATGCTCTTCTTGCTTCTTTCCTCAAGATCTCCAAGTGTGCTCCCTAGCTTTTCTTCTCCCATTGTTATTTCAAGGTAAGCCTTTACAAAATCCATTATCTTTCTCTTCTCCTTGCCATGGCTGAGCCATCATCTAGCCTAGATGTGGTGTCTCTTCTTCTCTTCTTGTAGATCCGAGGAGCTTGCTTGGTTGGAGAAGATCTTGGTTGTTCTTCTTGTTTGTGTGAGATCCGAGAGCACATTTCTTCCAAGCTTCTTGGCCGAGAGTCATTGGGTAAGTATGTTGGTGTTTATGCTTGGTTTAGTGTTGTAGTGTGTAGATCTAACATTGTTCAATTTTCTTTGTGCAAATCAAGCCATAGCCGAGCCAACCTTGTAGTGCCTCCTTCTTGGCCGAGACCATCTTGCTCATTGGAGGTTCTTGCCGAATCTTCATAGGTGAGTTGGTAAGTTGTGGTTTTGCTATGCTTGTGTGTTGGTTTGGCCGAGATCCCCCCTAAGGGTGTGGTTGGCCGAGAGCTTCATGAGGATTTGAGAGTGTTTTCTTGCTTTATGGATGAGATCTAATTGTGGTTGTTGTTTGTTGATACCCTAGTCTAGACACCTTGTTGCAAGGAGTAGCCGAGACCTAGCTTGGTTGTGCTTGTTGTGTTGCCCTAGCCAAGATCAAGTGTGGAAGTGTTGTGGCCAAGAGTCTTAAGGTTCCATCATTGGTGCTTGGCCGAGAGCACTAGGTGCTAGTAGGGGTAGTCTCTTGCTCCTTTGCTTCTAGTTTGCAGTTGATAGATAAGCGTTTAGCTATCTAGGTTAATTTGTATGTTGTATGCTTTTAGGTTATGAGACACTGCAGCTCAATGAGCACTTTACTACTTGTATTTCTGCTTGTTCCAGGTAAGGATCTCTTACCAGGGTTGTGTGGACCCTGCGATATGTTTTGATTGCATCTTATATATATATATGTTATTTGTTATGAGCATGTAGTGGTTAGGACTGTTTCACTGTTTATCTCTGCTTGCATGTTTGCCCTGTTTCTACATGTTAGTGTCATGCTAGGTTTGTCCTTCCAGCATGTTCTGAGTTCCCTGTTTACATTCATAGTATCATGCTAGGTTGTACTTGTATTCTTGTTAAGCATGTTCAGTTGCTAGGAATGTATATTATGTGATATTAGATAGTTAGTTAGACTTGTCTTCTAGAGGCTGAGAGTGGACATAACGTATCTTATCCCCACAGGTCAGGATCAGTGAGGGGTATAGCGTACTTTGTCTCCGCCCCCGGCAGCTGGTGCGGATCAGCTCTCGCATCGGTACAAGCCTAGTTTGTAACCTGCTAGAGCGGAACCCGTCACGGGTGCAAGCCTGCCCGGAGACAGTTCTTAGCTTCAGGTTGGTGGTACAGGTTGCTACAGTTGGGTGCCAATGGTTCTGCACTACTGTAGATCAGTGACACCATTCTTATTCTAATTAGTTAGAGCTTGACTTCGGGTATTCTCCCATTGTCTTAGGGTTTAGCCTAGCCGGGGGTAAGAGGCCCCCGAGGACACCTATTCGGGATCAGCTTTTGAGTTGGTCAATTGGCCAAGGGAGAAAGACCCTCAAGGGTATCTGACATCTATTGGGATCAGCTTTTGAGTTGATCATTTGGCCGAGGGAGAAAGACCATCGAGGATTTCTTTGGGATTGGTTAGGAGAACCAATCATTAGGCTGGAAGTAGGAAACTTCCGAAGTTCCCGAATTTATCTTGATAGATCAGCTTGGACATAACGCACTTTGTCCCATCAGCTCGGACATAACGCACTTTGTCCCATCAGCTTGGACATAATGCACTTTGTCCCATTAGTTTGGAATAGGATATGACAGCTGATCTCTAGCCGGAAGTAGGAGACTTCCGAGGTTTCTAGACTTGTCTTGATCAGCTTGATGAGTAAAGTTTCTGTGCTGGTAACTGATTGCATGTATACTAGGATGCTAGGTGATGGATGTATCATATTGTACCCCGGTTGGGGATTCTTACTGAGTATGTTTATACTCACCCTTACTTATCTTTCAGGTAACTTGGGACAACACCGGGATAGCTAGTGGAGGGAGTTGTGTGATCATGGGAGCTGCCGGCGAACTCTGTGTCTTTTATGTTTGAGTCTTTCATTCTGTAGTAGCATGCTGAGAGAATTGTATTCATTTCTGAGTGGTTTAACTGTTTACTGTTGTGACTTGTTCAAACTGTTTTGTTGAAACACTGGTCAGGCTTGTTTTAAGGAACTTATTAAATGAATGTTTTCTATTGAGGTTTGAATAAGTTTTATCTTTAGCTATTTCCTTTAATATTTTAAGAATTTAAAATTGTAAGCATGCTAGTAAGAACCGGGTTTAGGACCATTTTGAGTCGGGTTCTTACATGAGATCAACTCTAAATGAAGGGCTGAGATTTGGAAAAAGAGGAGGTTGGTGTAAATGGTGGCTGTCTTGAGATTGTATAAAGAGAGGAAAATAAAAGCTTCTATTTATATGTTAAAATACTTTTCAATTTTTTTATCCTTTTTAAAACCTTAACCATAAAGTTAATTTCATGTATTTCTAAAATACATATTTGTGCATTTACTATTATTCTCTTTTGTCATTTGGGAATCAATTAAACAAAATGCAAGCTCTCACCCTCGAACAAGTCCGAGAAACCTCCGCACGCAGCTCCCCTCGAGCTCCAAAAATCTTGCTCACTACCGAACCCTTAAACCACCCACAACCTGAACTCTTAAAAGAGAGCACGTCAGGGTCTAAGAACCCGCACCATCGTGCCCAAGAAATCTCATGATTGAGTCTTCGAAGAGACTTTCTCAAAGCCCATATTTAGCATGTGTCTCTCATTAAAATTTAGAGAGAGACACAAACACATTTTTATAATGATATTTGTTTCCTTCTTCTAGTATGACTTCAGAATAATAATGTGTCAGGTAGGTATTACGACATTTGTCAAATCATATATATAGGAAGTAAGTAAGCGTTGTTCACTTAAAAAAATGTAAGAGGGTGTTTGTTTAAAGTAATTAACTAGTTATTACAAATCAACTTTTATAACTCCTCTTCAAACAATCATATTCAATTAAGTTATTATAATCACTCAAAATAGTCATTCATTTCTAACCACTCAAATAATAATTTATTTCTAACAACTCATTTTTAATAATTCATTTCTAATTATTCAAAATAATCACTTATTCCTAACTACATTTAAACGAGTTATTGTCTGCAATCTATCTATAAAAGCTATCATCCAAACGAGCTATTAATTGTGACCCCTCTACAATCACTTTCAAACGATCTATTACTAAAATTCAAATTTCTAACCACTCAAAATAACTACTCATTTATAATCACTCTACAATTTCACATTGAGATACCTTTTAAAAAGAAAGAAACAATAATAAAATACAATAAATTTATATTATACTTTTTGTAGTAATTTTAGTTGTAGTACAAGAAAGTTTTAGAAATAAAAGGAAAATTATATTGAATGGATTCTAATGAAAAAAATAATGATAATAGTAACAAAATTTTAAAGTTTTTATATTTATAATCCTTGATAGATTTTACTACTCTATTATAAATGCAAAATGTGACGAGAGGAATAAGATCTTGTCCACATTTTACTTTGCATAAGGGTTGGAACTTTGGAAGGGAAAGTCCAAAAAGTCCAGCCAAGTGTACATGCGTTGAACAGATATCTGCTAATCACACACAATTGGGTTAGGTTTTGACTTAAATTTTGAAATATAAACAAATTCCAACTTGTTATTTGTAGTCTTCAATTGCAACATTTTCAAAGTGATAAAAGAAGAAAAAAACTAATTAAACACCTCTAGAAGCATTGATAAGGGAAAAAAATGTTAGGATTTTAAAACTATAATGTCTAGTAGCAGTTGGTGGGATGGTTTTTCAAAATATATGTCATGTTCAAAGTAAACGGCACATTTTTTATTTTTTATTTTTGATATTGGCACATTTTTTAATTGACTTAAGATTGTCCATGCATTTTTTATTTATGTATAATTTTTCTTTGTGAATTTATGAGTGTTGCCAACGTAAATACAACTTAACTAGTTAAGATATACTATTAACTCAAACGACGACATTATACAACGCCATATAAGCCATATACATATATATGACTTACTAATATTAATAAAAAAGGTTCTAAGTTCAAATTTATTCCCTCCAAATGTTGAATAACAACTAGTCAAAACAATACATTCTTGATTCACATATAAAATTTGAATTCTATCAAACATATCTTGCGATATTTAGTTCAATATATTTAGAGTGAAGTTTGGAACTCATGACTTCTTAATCATTTGTACATATTTATGTCAGTTGAGTTAAGTTTTTATTGGAGTACTACTTCAACAACATTTATATATTTCAATGACTTGGTAATGTCATGAGTTTGAATTTCTCTTTTCCCAATTGCAGTGGAACTAAAGAAAAAACTCTTGTTGACTATATTTATCTCGTGACCATAGAGTTGAAATGAACTATTGTCAAACAAGATAACCAGCGTGCCATCAACCTATGTGGTATATCTGCATGTTATTCAACAATTAATAAAACATTTTTATTATGTATTGCATGAAAATTTCTTATTCAACGTAAATTGTGGAATTAGGTATTGAACCATGACATATATTTAAATGAACTTGATCACTCATGTGTTGGCGTATGTGTCAAGGTTTCTTCGACTGGAGGGGGAGCCAAAGTTTCCGTGTGAAAAAAATCATATGTAAGATCCCTAAAATGCATGGGCTATCAAGATTGTGGCTAATTTCTATCGTTCTTTACAGGATTTTTTTACGGTATTCTTTGTTCTGAGAGACTTAAAAATCAAATACATTGTTAGTTAACATAATTAAATTTACTCCAACCCACCAACTTAACCTTTTGGATTGATTGATGGTTGGAATTTTACAAATAAAATATTGCACAACAAAATTCTTGCCTATATAAATTGAAGATTTATTGAAAATTCTATTGATATTGTTGGCTTATGCGTCGAGGAAGTTGGCAGGGTTGGACTTATCTGAAGGGGGAGCCAAGTTTACAAAATAAGTCAATGGGATCCTGAAAATCTTAACACTTAAATATAGTAAAACATGAATAGTAAAACACCTATCTAGAATAAAACTGCAGACACTAATGTAACAATATCCATATTCAACTTCAACAGCTCTGGTCAATATCTTGGTTCAAGTACCTACGAGAAAATCAATATGGAAATGAGTAAGTTATGAACAGTAAGATTGCAACAACACCAACATCAAAGGGGTACTAAGACCAATACTCTTGTGAGATGTCTAAAAGTCAATGTCAAAAGATCAAAATGCCCTCTAGAGTCATGGATATTTGGGCTACCTTAACCAAGTGGAATGTCCTGGCAAAATGAGTAACCTAGCAATCATGAGTATTCATACTCTCACTGTGAGGTGGTGGCACCAGCACGACTCACAATGAGATATCACCCATGCACTCCCAACACCATGGTAAGACCCCTAGGATAATGTCAGGTGAACCTAGTAGGATGAGAGCCCACGCCTTGCATTTGAACAGAATATTTTGCGGAAAGGATATATCACCTCATTCCTTGCACCTGAACAGATTCTCCATCCGCTACCTATGCCTAGGCTATGTTTTTCTTAAACACCAACAAGTGAGACAACAAATCTAAACGTACATCTCAAATAAGTTCCATATGGGATGTTGGTACGAACTACACAATCAAATAAGTCCCTTATGGGTCGATAGATTCAAACATGCATCACAAAAAAGTCCTCGATGGGACATCAACACCACTCATGTAGCATACACAGGCTCAATCACATCAAGATGCACAAGAAGGCATTAACTTTTACATGTACATCCTAGTCCAGATTTCAACAATCGGTAGCTAGGTTCAAGCATAACAAGTATAAGAATCAGATTTACTAAACAGTCCTAGACCTAGGTTCTTACTGAGCATGCATGGTTAAAACAATTATAAATAGAAAACTAACATAAATTTAACCGTTAATTTAATAATTGAAAACCATTCATGAACAATAATTGAAAACATAAAACAAGCCTCACACTAGAGTTTATTAAAAGTGTAAATGAATGACGAAATAAGGAGAGAGTTCTCCTAACTTACATGTAGAAACAATAATAATAATAATTAAATAAGGAAATATTAGTGTAGCAGACTCCCGTGATCCATTTAGTTCCTTTGGCTAACCATACCCCGGTGGTATCTCAAGTTACCTAATGAAAACTATAAAAATAAAGGTTAGTAGAAAATACTCAATAAGAACCTCAATAGAGTTACAATATGCAGAATAATGTATCAATAAGCATCCTAGCAACTCATGCAATACAACCAAACAAACTTGAGTTATCAACATAACTCCCTTACAAGAGAACCTAGGCTTATCGTCCTAACAATTAGTGATGTCGTACTAATCTGAACACTTAGTAGATGCCCCATATGAACAGCTCTAGACAACTGGGGAAAGGTGTACTGACGACACTAGCCCGAGAGAACCTTCCTTTCGACGTGTGTGCATGCACCACATGCTATTGAATCTCAGAAGGTGTAGGCCTATATAGACTCCCCTCGAGGTAGGTTCACATGCCTACAATCACGAAATGGTGTCCACCGAATCACAGTTGACAAGAGGCCATCAATATCAACAGTAGCAGTCTGTTCACACCCACCTGAAACTAAATACCCTCCCATAACAGGTTTGCACTATGATCAGGGGCTCGCTTTATACAGGCCACAAACTAAGTTTCATTGGGAGCAACATGTTACCTCGCATCCTCAACTGTTAGGATGGCATGTTATGTCAAATCCTCTCACTTGCCTTTAGATGATGACAACCTAATTGTACACTACCAGTACTACATGCTCAGTCCTGGGTAGATCACACAAACATGCTCAACATGCAATCATATTAGTCATCGTAAGCAAGATACTATTATATAGATACAACAAGACTGAAACACATGCTAGCACTCCGACAGTCAAATCATCACAACAATACGATAATCTATCTAGACATGCTGGACAGTAAATACATAGGCATCAGATGGACAGTAAATACATAGGCATCAGATACAGTCAATATGAAACGTGAATAGGGGGTCAAAAAATTCGAAGTAAAATATAATTAAATGCCATAAATTAATGCAAAACCAATGCTCAATCGAGCTCCTGATAAAGTTACCAATAACCTAAGCGAACAATCTAATTAAATACCATAAATCAGGCATTTAAATCGAACCAACTAACTAATAGGGAACTCAAGGAATATAAATTATCCAAGGCCTTAAAAAAAGGAGTCGACATGCAAACTGAGGTGACAACGCTCGATGGATATAGCAGCAACACATGAGGGTGGCAACAACGTGTGGCTGGTTGCATGGTTGTGGCTATGTGAGACGAGCGCGAGGCTCGATGCTGCTACGTGCGGTGAAGCGCAGGGCGTTGGGCGTGCGACTCGGTCGTCGCTTGGTGGTGTGGCGCTTTGGCGTACAAGTGTTGCGTAGGGGTGGAGCAGTGTGCGGTGATAGACTAACGAAACGGTTGTGGCGTCAACAAGCGTTTTGAGGGATGGCCAATGCGTAAGGCTGCGTGAAGGGGGGAGGGTTCGTTGCACAGAAGGCGGTGCGATCAGGGGTGAAATAATGGCGTTTACACGAAAGAGATTGTGACAATGTTGATCGGATCTAAGAGGAAGGGAAAAAAAATTTAGAAACTCTTCCTTTTTGGGGTCTTTGTTTGATCGATGAATCAAGTGATAGCGTAAGAGAAATGATGACTCCTCTTTAGCACAAAAACCTTCTTCTAATGTATAAAACTATCCTTGTTGCCCTAAAATCACAAAAGTAGCTTCCGAGCTCAGTTCATTACAAATGAGGTCCTAGAAGTAATTTATTTAATTGACTCTAAGGTTAAAAATGTAAATAACTAACCAATAACTCAAGGACTCGGTTAGAAAGTCATACTTATCGAAAATACAGGTTGTGACAACTAGCCTACAAGCTAAATAATAACCCAAGTCCTCGATGAGAACATAGAGCCTGCACTACATTCATTCAGATATGCAAGTCAATCATAATTTATACACACAACTCTAGGTAGTAAATCACATGTATAATATCCACAAACAGGGGTATGAATCCTTACCTTGGCTATAATTGATTTCATATTTATCATTGTGATTAATTTACAAACTCTTTTTGAAGTGAAACAAAATTGCATACGCCCAAATTTATATTACCTCAAACACTGATTTATAATACACCCCTATTATACATCTACCATAAATAATGACTTTTAAGTATACCATTTGTAACATTGGTTTATTGTATTTTCTCTATGAAATTTTAATCATATCCTACCTCCCTTGCAAAATCTTTATTGTTGAGCATAACACCCATTTTATCAGTTTATTGAAACAAGAATTTTTTTTTTTTGAGTACATAGTGGGGGAGGGGGACCAACAAACCCTACATAGAGGGCACAACTGCTCTCAAATAATATGAGTCGAACTTGTGATCGTGGAGTTGAAATGAATTAACACCAAACAAGATAACCAACTGCGCCACTGACCCTTGGTAGAAAAAAAAAAAAAAAAAAAAACTATTAGTACCTTAGAGCAATATTATTGGAGATCATTCACATGCAATTGGAAGTCTTCCAGCAACTTGGGAGGGACACATTTCTCATCTGTTTCGAGATGTGTAATTTAAGCAACAAAAGCAGGAATTTTTCTATGTACATAATAGTAATTATTTATTTGTTTGGTTTATTGTAAATCAATTCAATACCAGCGTCACAGGTTCGATTTCGAGAATCGGTATTGCCCTACTCTCTCAATATGTATTAAAAAAAAAGAAAGAAATTTATAATAGATATGAAATTCTAGCCTACATATTTAAATTATACCAATTTTTTAGAAATATTTCACAAGTAGCAAAATATTTCAATTTTCATAGTTTTGTTTGATCAAAGTCGTCCATTTAACATTTTTTTTTGACAAACCAATTCTAAAAGATGAATAATTAGGAAAAGAAAGAAGAAAAAAGAAATCACCCATCGATTGGGAAAGGAAGGAAAAAAAAAGAGGTTTCTATCTTCAATGACTCAGAGAGAGGAGAAAAGCTGTATGCTGAATGAGCTTTGACCTCTCTCTCTCACAGCTGCCATGGAGCATTCACACTTTCGAGTTCTTTAACAGATTCTGAAATACCCATTTCGATTTCTGGGTGTTTTGTTCAGATTTTGATCTGGATTTCAGGTGAGGTTTATGGGATTTCTTTGTTCTGTCTTCTTTTTCAAACGAACTTAGAAGATTTCTCACTACTTGTGTTTTAATCTTTCTTTTCTCTTGCTTTTCCCTTTCATTTGGTCCATGACAAGACTACCCTTTCTCACTTTTGGATGATCCTGGAAGATATTTGCTTTTGGTGAATCTTTTTCTTGCTTGTTTCGATTTCGAACGTGTTGTTTTCAAACACCCTCTTATTATCTTCTTTACAATCTCGATTCCCTTTTTTCTCTGTCTTAATCGTTGCCCTGTTTTTGTAACATTTAGATCTGTTTCCCTTTTTTCCTTTAGTGGGTGTTGTTGGAATCTCTTTAGAGGATCTGATTTGATTCATGGGGAATTGCTGTGCTACGCCGGCTACTCCTTCAGGGCAACGCCACAAGGGGAAGAACAAGAAGCCGAACCCATTTGCAGCTGATTATGTTGTTGGCAATGACAATGGGGGTGGGAGCTGGGTGTTGAAAGATCCAACGGGTCGAGACATTTCGGCCTTATACGATCTGGGAAGTGAGCTTGGAAGAGGTGAATTTGGAATAACTTATTTGTGTACTGATAAAGCCACTGGAGAGAAACTTGCCTGCAAATCGATATCGAAGAAGAAGCTGAGGACGGCTGTGGATATTGAGGATGTGAGGAGGGAGGTTGAGATTATGAAGAATTTGCCTAAGCACCCGAATATCGTGTCGTTGAAAGATACCTATGAGGATGAACATGATGTTCATATTGTGATGGAGCTTTGTGAAGGTGGGGAGTTGTTTGATAGGATTGTTGCCAGGGGTCATTACACAGAAAGAGCCGCTGCTGCTGTCATGAAGACCATTGTTGAAGTTGTTCAGGTAAAGTATTTGTGTTTTTGTGTTGTTATTGTTGGATCTTTATTTTCTCTCCAACTTTTTGGTTGTTGTTTTTTGTTTGGATGAGCAAGGATGAGGTTGTGTGATCACTGTCTTGTGAGCTTGAGCTGTTTCATTGGCTCTTGACAACAATTTATTTTCTATTGTTTGATTTGGTTATGGTTTATGACTTTGGTTTAAGTTGCTGATTTAGTCGTTGAACTTTGATAGATGCATCGATTAATTTTCTGGACTTCAGAAAGCTTTTAACTTATGTCATGAACTTTGATATTTGATTCAATGTAGATGTTTACTAAATGATAACATAGACATGTTTATTAGAGAAATATTGACCGATTAGGCATAATGCGTGGAATATATGATGGAAAGATGAAGCCAACTGGATAACTAACAACATCAAATGACATGTTGGATACCCTCTCTCCTAAGCAATATATAATTTGTCACTTTTTAATCTGACTTGTCCACTCTCATATGTCATTTGTCTATCACGTCATGCTAAATCAGTCAATATTGTCTAATAAGCATGCCATGAAACAATTTAATTATTGGTGTTAGTGTAGACTTACGTATAGTCACTAGTTAAAGTTTTTGGATATAATAGTGACTTCATAAACTTTAGAAATAAAAGGGTTAGTGACTAGATTTGTAATTTAACCAAGAACTTATAATTAGTATTTCGAGCAATGTTGTTGCTGCTGGTTTTTAAATCCTCTCGTGTTTTCAAATTCAACATAATGCCTCTGCACGATTGACTGCATTTTTTTTGGTTGAAACTTGTTACTGATGGTTACAATTCCTCCATCCACGTTGAGCTCATTGAGAAGTAATATGATTTGCTCATATAGTTATATGCATTTTTCTATGCAGATGTGTCACAAGCACGGTGTTATGCATCGTGATCTCAAGCCAGAAAACTTCCTTTTCGGAAATAAGAAGGAAACAGCTCCATTAAAGGCAATTGATTTTGGTTTATCAGTGTTCTTCAAACCTGGTATAGATTATATCCGTTGAGCATGGCTACTTTCTTTCTTATACATGGCTGTTTTCATGTAATGCACCTTTAGTTTTTGTTATTTTAAATGTCTGCAAGTCTAAATAATGAATATATGATTGGTGAATTCTGCCAGGGGAGCGATTCAATGAAATCGTTGGAAGTCCGTACTACATGGCCCCTGAGGTCCTGAAAAGGAATTATGGTCCAGAAGTTGATGTTTGGAGTGCTGGAGTTATTCTATATATTTTACTTTGTGGTGTTCCACCTTTTTGGGCAGGTTTGTTTCCCATAACTTATGTATTTCCTTCTTTTTTTCTTCACTTTACATCTATCATGGTGGAGTTGAAATGAACCTTCAACTATGTATGTTGTACTAAAACACAAATCAGTAAAATAAATTCCTTTGTCATCTTTGTAGTCTGGTTATGTCCTATATCACTAAAACACTACACATATGAAAAGTCTCGTCCATTTTTCATTTTCTGTTTGGTTGACTTTTTTCTTATTTTGTGAGCAGAAACCGAACAGGGGGTTGCACAGGCTATCATTCGTTCTTTAATCGATTTTAAGAGGGACCCTTGGCCTGTAGTATCTGACAACGCAAAGGACCTCGTGAAGAAAATGCTTGATCCTGACCTCAAAAGGCGACTCACTGCACAAGAAGTTCTTGGTACTAGTTTTATTCTATTCCTGAAGATTATGGAAACTATTTTTTTCAGTGCTTCACTACTAAATGATTTTCCCTTCTATTCATATGTAGAACATCCATGGTTACAAAATGCCAAAAAGGCTCCGAATGTATCGTTGGGTGAGACTGTGAAATCAAGGCTAAAGCAGTTTTCTGTAATGAACAAGCTGAAGAAAAGAGCTCTACGGGTAATAATTACTTCAATACGAAGAAAAATTTACAGCGGCCCTGAAAATTCTTGCCGAATATTTAATATCAAAGAATCTTAATGTCTTAAGTTTGAATATTTATACTGTATTAGGTTATTGCTGAGCATTTATCAGTAGAGGAAGTGGCTGGGATTAAGGAGGCATTTGAAATGATGGATACTGGCAAAAGAGGGAAGATAAACCTGGAGGAGCTTCGAGTTGGATTACAGAAGCTTGGCCAGCAGATTCCTGACCCCGATCTTCAGATACTCGTCGAATCTGTAAGCATTCTTCTTTTTCTAATCCCTTCCTTTGTTGGCCAATGTCTTGAAAATAGTTTATTACAACAGATATAGGTCTGATTGCTCCTTGAGACCGCACAATCATTCATCATCTAAGTTTAAACTTTATGCTCATACTTTCTTACCCTTCTGATGAACGCCGTGGAAAAGCAAAATTGAATACAATTTAACTTCTGAATACTGAAAAAAGAAAAGTAGTGGTCTGGTATGTGGGTTGATATAATTAAATTTACTCTAACCCATAAGCTTTAGCTTTTGGGTGGATTGATGATTTAACATGATTCAACATGATATCAGAGTAAGGGATCATGTGTTAAAATCCTTGCCGATTCATTTTATCTCCTTGATTTCCTCTTGTTAAGCATTCTCAAATTTCCAAGACGGCCATAAGTGAGAAAGAGTGATGTTTGATATAATTAAATTTATCCCAACTCGAAATAAGTTTAAGCTTTTGGATTGATTGGTAATTTAACGTAATTTAACAGACTTATTGCATGCACACAAGATGAGCTCACAGTACCATTGTGTTCTCATTGTTGTAAAACATAGCAAGGGCAAGTTTTTGGCTGTATTGTTAACCTAAGCAAAGTGTTAAACTCTTGACAGGCTGATCTTGATGGTGATGGAACATTGACATATGGAGAGTTCGTCGCTGTTTCTGTGCATCTTAAAAAGATGGCCCATGATGAACACCTGCACAAAGCTTTTTCATTCTTTGATCAAAACCAGAGCGGCTACATCGAGATTGAAGAACTTAGATATGCGCTTAATGATGACAATGAGACTAATGGTGAAGAGGTTATCAATGCCATCATGCAGGATGTGGACACAGATAAGGTTAGTATTTGTTACCCACATGAACGGCTGGCTGTTGCACCTGACTTTTGTTTCTACAAGATCTACCCTCAAACAAATTACCTAAGGGATTTGAACATCCCCATCAAATCAATGTCTTCCTTGTTGCTGATGGAAAACCGTCACATCACATGCATATCATAGTGACCATTAAATACGTTAACCGTTAACCGTTACATGCATGTGATATGACCAATAAATATAGTAGGGTCAAGTGTTTATCTCGTGATCTAAGAAGTACGGACACAGTCACGAGATTAGGACATGACACGGACACGTAGACACGCCATTATTTAAAAATGCAGGACACGGATATGTCGATGGCACGTTATTTATTATTATTTTTTATGATATACTATTAAAAGATCAAATCCAAAATATTTTAATTAGCTATAAGCTACCCTTAACAATCTCAAAATATTTTAGTTTTTACCTCCTTTTCTTTCTCTCAATTCTATTTTTTCTCTTTCTTTCATTTTTCCTTTTTAGTCCATCTATCATGGATGGACATTGTCATTGACGACCTCCACCAACACTACCCATGTCACATCATCTGTCATTTGAAACAAATAAGTCTTTAATGTGGTGTCTACAAAGTATCCATGGTGTGTCCGTGAAGTGTCCAAAATTGAAAATAATAATATTAAAGGAGTACACGAAATTTTAAGTGTTAGACACATGTCTGGAAGTATCTTAATTTGTCAAAGTAGAAGCATCCGTCCTTCCTAGCTCGTGATAATAGTCAATATATGCGTAAGATGACCTGGACCCTCACTAGTATTAAATAAATAATAACCATAGAAAAAGGTTCGTAATAGGATGAAAAAAAATGTTTGTTTCATTTATCATATATAAGATATCTAGGCTCCGCTTTTTGTATTATGTTTGTGGTCCATCTCTACGAACTTTGAGAGATAACGAGAGTTTTGAAATTTTAAATTTTCCCCTCGAGGCTTGAACTCATGACCTTGAAAAGTCTAAATATCTCACACCTTTGCCTCCAAGCCCACCCTGGGGGTATATTGTTAATCGTCTTCCGCACACATGTAATGTTTTCCTTCTGATTTTTTTCAGGACGGGCGCATAAGCTACGAGGAGTTTGCAGCTATGATGAAGTCCGGTACAGATTGGAGAAAAGCGTCAAGACAATATTCACGAGAAAGATTTAACAGTTTGAGTTTAAAGTTAATGAGAGATGGATCGCTGCATCAAACTAACGAAGCTATCACAAACATTGGAAGCTGATTGATTTTCTGGATCTGGAAATGAAGGAACATGGAAGAAACTCTGAAATTGACTTCTTTCTTTTTTTTTTCTTTCCCCAACTTGAATATGATGCTCTACTTGGTAGAACTTGAACAGACGCTTTGGGATAACCAGGATTAGAATGGTGGGGGCTCTAAAAGGGCCTCTTGAAATATTTATTTTTATCTTTAAGGTGTCTGTTTTGGGGCAGTTGATATCAGAGAAGACCACTTAGTTGTAGAGAGAAAAAAGGGTCTTGGTTGAGTGAGGACCTCAGTGTGTGGATTGTGTATATAATCAATTAGGCCAACAAGTGATTCATTTACTGTTGCAATTCATGTAAGAATTTGCTAGAAAATCTACATCTTCCTTTGATTTTTCAACTTCTCGTTTTACTATGGATCCTAATGCACTGTGGCAGAAGTTTAGAATGGAAAGAACTTGGTGATTTCACAAATGTGGAAACAAATGAATGGGCTGCTTTTTCTAACTTGTTATCAGTACCCATTTATTTGGTATTCATGATTCATGGTTATGGCCTATTAATCCTCCAACTACATTTTCAGTAACATCTCTTTTCGAAAGTCTTGTGGGAGTTGCTAATCAAAATCGGAATAGACTTTACTCGGACATTTGAAGGATGATTACTAAAAAAGGATTAAGATTTTTCTCTAGGAGTTTAGCTCAATTTAGGGTCTGTCAATACTTGTGATCGTATCCAGCAACATATATGTCATCTATGGCGTTATCTCCTTCTTGGTGCTCTTTGTGTCATGAGGATTTTAAAACATCAAATTATTTGTCTCCAAGGGGTGGCATAGTGGTTGAAGACTTAAGCTTTGAGGGTATGTTCTCCTCAAGATCCTAGGTTCGAGACTTAACTGTGATATTACTCCTTCGATGTCTCTCAGTGTCTGACTTAGGGAAGCGCGTGTTAACCTTGTTTCAAAAAAAAAAAAACATCAAACCATTTGTTTGTTGACTGTTATTTTGCTGGGTGTTTCCAAAGCTACTGGTTAATGTCTCTACCAAACTGCATTTTTTTTAAATTTCCTATCATCCGTTCTGGTGAATGGATAAGAAGGTTATTTGGCTGGCTTTGGTTTGAGGTTTTCCTTGAACTTATGGCTTGAGAGAAATAGAAGAATTTTCATGCAGGTTTACTACAATTATGATTGTTTCTTGGAAAATGTTATTTTGAGTGTATACTTTTAGTGCAAATACATTTATCTCTTATTTCATCTTCAATTGGAGATTATTCTGGTGCCCTTTCTTGGATTTTTTTTTTAATCAATGAAATATTTCTTTTAATAAAGAGAAGAGTTGGCTGTTTGACCTAATAGAATATATGTTAACTATCTTGGATTGGTCTAGTAGTTAAATAAAGGTTTCATAAATAACTGAAAAGGTTGAGTTCAGTTAGAGTAATTACTAACTTGAATGGGCTGCTTTTCCTTACTTGTTATCTTGACAATCTAATAGAGCTATATTGAATTTTGTAGACATATATTTAAATATAACTAATATTTATTTTCATTCTCAGGGACAATGAAAACTTAACTTAAAGAACTAATTAAAAATTAAGTTGAAACCTGCATAACCAATTTGGAAGTCTTATTGCATAATGAGTTAAAAAGGGAAATAACCCCCTATCTCGAATAGAATGAATATATGGATAACTATTTTAAGAAACTAATTACAAAGGTAGCCAAAAAAAAAAACAATCTTATTTTTCTATTCATTATTAATTCATTCATATTTTCTTTTAAAAAGTTTTACCCCTATGGATTTGTAAATTAAAAAATCTTAAATATTCTTTCCATACTTGCCTTTTCTATTAATCAATTAGATTTTACTAAAATAAGAAGCAAAAAATGTTAAAATTATAAATAAATAAAAAAAAACATTTTTAGGAGATTGTTTGTTTAATCGGAAAGGTGTTAAAATTATAGAAAACATTTTAGGAGATTATCTATTTAATCTCAAAATGTTAAAATTATGGACAACGATTATTTATTCAATTCCAAAAGAGTTAAAACTTATGGAAAACACTTTTAGAAGATTATTCATGCAATCCAAAAAATGTTAAACCTTATGGAAAACATTTTTGTAGGAGATTACTAATTTAAATCCCAAAAATGTCGAAGTTATGGACAACATTTTTAGGAGACTACTTAGTCCAAAAAATGTTAAAACTAGTAGAAAATATTTTTACAAGACCACTTGTTTCAAAAAATATTAAAGATAACCCAAGAAGACAATTTATTCTAAGAAGAGGTTATAGAAAAAGGTTCCTAGATGTAAACATACGTTTATATAATTAATTAAATATAGGTTATTTAATTAATTATATGTTATAAATGTATATACTAAATACAATTAATTAAATATGTTTTATTTAATTAATTTAGTATTAATGACGTAAGTTTATTTGTGAATAAACAAACGTACCTATTGCTTTTGGTAACGACATTCACAAGCCTATAAATTAACTTGTGTCTTGGAAGAAGAAAACACAACACAATTGAGAACATTCTCTCATAGACTCAAAGAGAGATCTCCATTTGACATTGGGAAGGAAAAAGGATTTAGGCCGTGAAAGAGAGAGTTTAGTCCTTGTGATTATTTTCCATTGATTGTTTTACTTCCTCGGGTTTTTGGTGTGAATTCCGCTGCACACGCTACGAGAGGTAATTTGTTTATCTATTTTATTAGTAAAAACCCAACATTAGTATCAGAGCCTATAATAAGGTTTCTAGCATATGTTTCCTCGTTTTTTTAAAAGTTGCAATATGAATGCTTACAATCCTTCAAACGCTTCGTATACTTATCAAATTGATATAAAAATTTTCATATCTATTAAGGAATGTGTTTAAGAATGTTCTACAAAGTGTTATGATCTTTTTTTCATATCTATTAAGGAATGTGTTTAAGAATGTTCTACAAAGTGTTATGATCTTTTGATGAGTATTTTAAAAGTTACAATTTGTTAAAGTATATTTAAACCAGATTTGTTTGACTTAAAATAATGTTATTATTGGTGGAACATGTACTACATATCAAGAGCTTTCTTGGGCACATAATGGGAGGGAATTGAACCAATGACCTATCACTTATTAAGTTTTAAACAATACCATTGGAGCATAATTCATTATGTTGTCAAAATTGTTTCTCCATATTTATTTATTCACTGAAACTTTCTATCATTCTTTGTCTAGCAATTTTTTCCTTTATCATAATTATTCTTTGATATTTTTTTTTGTATTTGTTACATAAAAAAATATTGAGAATAATAAAGTCACAAAAAAAACAGGTTTAAAGATTTTGATAGAAAAGATACCATGACATTTTTCTTGTAAATGAGTCATGAATTATTTTTGGAGCATATAATGAAGAATGTCTCATTGGTGAATGAACTATTTCATACTATTTGAGTGTGTTCAAGAAATTCATATATTTTGTAAATATTATTACAGAAATTCACTGAAAATATATGCTCAATTTGTTTTTGTGGGAATTGGAATATGAACATGTCTCATTTTCATTATTCATTATTTTTAATAATGAAAGTTTCTTTTAGCTATTTTACAATGTGATAAATTTATGAATAAAAGTTTTGCATAACATCGACGATGATTTTGAAACTTAGTGATATTTCGAATTGATGTTATGTAAAATAATTATGAATGAATTTATTTGAAAATTGTAAAATAACGGGGGTAGTGTGTTATGCATATGAATTGATCTATTGTATTTACAAAATGTGTTAGAGAGACTCAGTAAAATGACATTTGCTTCTAAGAACATAATTGTTGAATTCAACAAAGGAGAAAAGTTGAATGAGGATAATTATGACATATGGTCAATGAAAATACAATATGTTCTAGAAGAGCAAGAGGCTCTTGAAGTATTGAACCATGTATTAAGTGAGCCTGAGGAAGGGACCTCAGCTCAACATAGAAAGGACCGTGAGGCTTATGATGCTTGGAAAAGGAAAAACTCACTAGCTCGCATTACTTTGTTGAGCAGCATGAATAATGATGTCATGCGTGAGTTTCGTTCCTATAACCTTGCTTAGGACATGTGGGGTGCGCTTAAGTTGAAATTTGGTGAAACTTCTGTCACCAAAGTGAGACAACTTACTATTAAGTTTGACACTTATAAGAAACGCCCTAATCATAATATGCGACAACACATGAGAGAAATGTCTAACATGGTTAGTGAGCTAAATGATGTTGGACATGTCCTAACTGATGAGCAACAGGTTCAAGCCTCCATTAGATCTCTTCCCCATAGTTGGGAGCACATGAAGGTGCATATTACCCATAATGAGGGAATTAAAACTCTTGCTAATGTTACACATCATCTTGAATTAGAAGAGGATCGCATGGAGGCAAATAGGTCTGACCATGCTGACGTGTATATGGTTGAACCTAGTTCCCGTGGGAACAAAGGTTACAAACGTAAAAATTAGAGAGATTTTAATGAGAATGATGGTAGTAAGAAAAAGAGAAGTAAGCAAAATAGGAATGATAATATTAAGGGAAAGCGTCCCAATTATTGTCCTAAAAGAAACATAGCCAATATCAAATGCTATAATTGCCAAAAGAAGGGTCACTATGCTCGTGACTGTACTGAACCCAAGAAGGTACAAACTTTCAATAAATTCAAGATTTTTTCTTTAATTTCGGAAAGTTGTGTTTTCAGTTCCATTTTCTTGGCTGACTCTCATCCTTTGTGGACTGTAGACTCTGAAGCCATGGACCACGTAGCTAAAGAACGTGGGGTGCATGTGGAATTTCGTCGAATTCCATCAGGAGCAAGATGGCTCTATGTTGGAAACAATGCACGAGTACCTGTTAAAGGAATTGGTTCTTGCCAATTGAACATGCGAAATGGGCGAACCCTCTTTTTGCATGATGTGTTATATGCACCTGATATGCAACGAAATTTGCTTTCTGTCTCTGTCCTTCTAAAACTTGGTTATACTTTTAATATGTCTGGTAGTTCATTAACTATCTCATTGAACAACGTACTTTATGGTTATGGATATTTGTTGAATGGTTTTATGATAATGGACGTTATTGATATGATATCTCATGATTCTACTAATTTTTCCTTTATAACATCATCTGTTGATGCAAATGTTGATGTGACTATGTGGCACACTCGACTAAGTCATATAGGTCAACATAGAATGACTAGATTAGCTAAAGAAGGTTTGTTAGGACAAACTAATATTGTTGACGTACCTATATGTGAAAATTGTTTAGCGGGAAAAATGGCACGAAAACCATTTGGAAAAGGAACTAGAGCTGACTTTTCATTGCAATTAATTCACTCTAATATTTGTGGACCTATGAGTGTGAAGGCAAGACATGGAAGTGAATATTTTATCACTTTCATAGATGATTTTACACATTATGGTCATGTTGATCTAATTTCCCATAAGTTTGAAGCATTGGATTGTTTTAGAACATACATATTTATGGTGGAAAATCAATTAGATAAAAAGGTTAAGGCCTTGAGAACTGACCGAGGACGTGAATATTTGTCTAATCAGTTTAAACAGTTATGTGAGGAAAAAGGTATATTGAGGCAGCTAACTACCCCATGAACACCACAACAAAATGGGGTAGCAGAAAGAAGAAATAGAACTCTTCTAGAGATGGTTAGGTCAATGATAGCGCAAGCAAACTTGTCGATCACCTTTTGGGGTGATGCTTTATTGACTGCTGCATATATCCTAAATCTAGTGCCTTCAAAGTCTATCACTTCCACTCCCTATGAATTATGGACCGGTAGAAAGCCAGACCTTAGTGGTTTGAGACCATGAGGATGTGCTGCTTATGTACATGAGTCTTCACATCAATATGGAAAACTAGGTCCAAGAGGTAAAAAGAGTATATTTATAAGATACTCTGAACACTCAAAAGGGTATGTGTTCATCAATGAACAAGAAAGTGGGAGTGTAGTTGAATTCGAATCACGAGATGTAACATTTTTAGAAAATGATTTTCCAAAGAAAGGTGAGATCAATATTGAGATGTCCCTATTTGAAAACAAAGATCAAAACGATTTATTTTTATCAAATCAATCATTGGATAATCTCAATGATCTACCAACAGTATCTCATCCAAGTGGGAGAGATTGGAACACTGCATGTGATTTAAGAGAATCACAAACAATTCGTGAGTCGATTAACGAACAAATTATACAAGAACCACAAATAAGGCATAGTATTCGTGGAAGAATACCAAAACGCATGTTGATTATGAAGTATACATGATTATGCCAAAGGATGATGAAGAGCCAAATAGTGTACAAGAAGCTCTTCAATGTCCAAATAGAGAGAATTGGATGAAAGCAATGGAAGAAGAAATGAAGTCTATGGAGTATAATAAAGTATGGGAGCTAGTTGATCTCCCCACAGGACGCAAAGCTATTGGTAACAAGTGGATTCTTAAAATCAAGCGTAGAGCTGATGGCTCAATAGAAAGATATAAGGCTCGGCTTGTAGCCAAATGATTCACACAACAGGAAGGAATAGATTATGAAGAGACTTTTCACCTGTTGTAAGGTTTACCTCTATAAGGCTCATCCTAGCTATAGTCGCCAATTTAGATTTGGAATTACATAAAATGGATGTAAAAACAACATTTCTAAATGGTGAGCTGGAAGAAGAAATTTACATGCAACAACCTATCGGTTTTGTTACTGAAGGATAAGCAAATAAAGTATCTAAATTGGCAAGGTTAATTTATGGACTTAAACAATCTTCCAGACAGTGGTACATTAGGTTTCACCAAGTAGTCATCTCATATGGTTTTCATATGATCGATGAGGACCACTGTGTGTATGTTATAACAAACAAAGATAGGTTTGTGATTCTTTCACTATATGTGGATGACATATTGTTAGTTGGAAAAGATAAAGAGTATGTATCGACCATTAAAGAATGGTTATCCTTCAATTTTCAAATGAAGAATATGGGTGAAGCATCTTATATACTTGGAGTCAAGATTGAAAGAGATTTTGACCTTGTCACAAGGTCAATATATCAAGAAAGTTCTTGAAAGATTTAAGATGCAAGATTGTAAGCCCATTGATACTCCAATCGCAAAAGGTGATAACTTGAGCTAGAGAATGTGTCCAAAGACTTTTGAAGAAATTGAACTAATGCGAAAAGTTCTTTATTCGAGTGTTGTTGGGAGCCTAATGCATGCCATGATGTGTACAAGACTAGACATATGTTTTGCTGTTGGAATGGTAAGCCGATTTCAGGCAAATCCAGGACAACCCCTTGGAAAGCAGTTAAGAGAATACTTCGGTACCTCAAGGGAACCATGGATTATTCACTTTGCTACCAAGGGAATGGTTTGAGCTTAGAAGGTTATACAGATGCTGATTGGGGAGGAGATTTAAATGAAAGAAAAATGTACCTCAGGGTATGCATTCTTACTAAGTAATGGAGCATTTTCATGGAGTAGTAAGAAGCAAACTTGTATTGCATTATCACAATGCAAGCTGAATTTGTTGCACTTTCAATAGTAGTACAAGAAGCAGTGTGGCTTAAAAGATTCTTAAGTCATTTGGGATTTGAAGAAAATATGTCTAACTCAGTGTTAATAAATTGTGATAGCCAAGCTGCTATAGCTTTCACAAAGGATCCCAAATATCACTCCAAGACAAAACACATAGACATTAAATACAATTTTGTGAGAGACATGGTTGCACAAAAGGAAGTGAATGTACAATACATTTCAACGAGCAACATGGTTGCAGACCCCTTAACGAAACCTATGCCAAGAGATGTTTTTAATAAACATGTTAAATCTCTAGGATTGCGTAGGTTTTGACTTTGTAGTCCTTAAGAAATTGTATTATGATTATTTTGAGTTATGGAATAAAGTTGTGTACTTTTTTATGCATAAACACAAATGTTTTGTACATTGAATCAAAAGTATGTCGGACTGTAGATTGGCTTTCTCATACAAGCAATCGCTTCTATGACTCATGTGTCATTTAGAAATGAGATACTTTTAAGCAATTTTATTGTTATGAGGGTACAATAAAATGAGAGCAATTGCTGAAAAGAAGATATCGCCTTGATAAGTGATCAAGATGAGATCATGTTATGATCGAAGATGAAAAATCTCATTGTTCATCTTAAACTGCCTATGAGTGCCAGATGGAAGTCCTGTAGTCATCTGTTGATAGAATATTGAAGTAAAGAAGTGGACTCGAGTTAGATACTGAATGTATCTATACTATCATCTGTACAGTATTAGTTGAGACATACAATCTGATGCTAAAGAGTATAATGTTGTAACATGTGTTTCATACCACATGCCCTTAATATGACCATATAGGGTAACTGAAGTTATTTGATCTCTACTTCTTAGTTGTATGAGACCCTTGAGATCGAGAAATATCTATAAGTACCCTTATGACCTTTTAGCTAAAATTTTGAAGTTTCACTTCAATGTTAGTCTTCTTAGGGAGGTTGCCAATGATCATGAATGATTCGATCTAATGGGACCTATCTAGAAAATAGTTGTTTTGAAATGAAATTTTTTTAAAAAAAGGGAAGATCATTTCAAATGTCACATTATAGTGTATTCACTGGTCGACCAATTATATTTTGTGATATAATTGTGAATACACAAATATGTAAATGGAGTATATCAAAAGAGATCTTCAGTGATGATCAATGTGACTAAATGAATCTAGGGCACTTCATACTAACTCTACTTCGAATTCAAGGTTACTTTATATACTTATCCGTTATAAAGTAACGAGCTCTCGAGATAAAATTATGACGGTCACACGACCTATTTTCTTGTATGAATTCGGATACAAATGGAAAAGGATATGTTCCTTGGTTTGAGTAATTAGAATGAGATTTGTGTTTTATATGCCCATAATGAAAGTACATTATGTGCGAGTGGGAGATGTAAACATACGTTTATATAATTAATTAAATATAGGTTATTTAATTAATTATATGTTATAAACGTATATACTAAATACAATTAATTAAATATATTTTATTTAATTAATTGTGTATTAATGACATAAGTTTATTTGTGAATAAACAAACGTACCAATTGCTTTTGGTAACTATATTAAGAAGCCTATAAATTGACTTGTGTCTTGGAAGAAGAAAACACAACAACACAATTGAGAACATTCTCTCATAGACTCAAAGAGAGATCTCCATTTGGCATTTGGAAAGGAAAAAGGATTTAGGCTGTGAAAAAGAGAGTTTAGTCCTTGTGATTATTTTCCATTGACTATTTTACTTTCCTCGGGTTTTTGGTGTGAATTCCGCCGCTGCACACGCTACAAGAGGTAATTTGTTGATCTATTTTGTTAGTAAAAACCCAACACTAGAAAACTATTCATTCTAAGAAAAACTTGGAATCCCATAGCTAAATCGAAAAGTTGCTCTTAAAAACGTTTCGCCTAAAAAGAGTAAGCTAAATTCAAGAGTGGAGGTCATGTTATTGGTAAAAATATTAGTGAAGCACAAGGACCTGCAACACCTTAAAAGAAGTCGATTGAAGTCGTCTTCCTGAGAAAGGAAAAAGGAGGAGGTCGACCCCAGCCAGCACCGAGCGGGTCGAAGACGTAGCCGTGGTTCCCCAAAGGTGTTAGAATTATAGAAAACACTTTTAGAAGATTATCTATTTAATATCAAATATGTTAAAATTATGGGAAACACTTTTAGGAGATTATTTATTTAATTCCAAAAGCGTTAAAGCTTATGGAAAACACTTTTAGAAGATTATTCATTTAATCCAAAAAATGTTAAACTTTATGAAAAACATTTTTTTAGGAGATTACTGATTTAAATCCCAAAAATGTCGAAGTTATGGACAACACTTTTAGGAGACTACTTAGTCCAAAAAATGTTAAAACTTGTAGAAAATATTTTTAAAAGGCCACTTGTTTTCAAAAAAATATTAAGGATAACCCAAGAAGATGTTGGATCGGTATGACAACCCTAGAGGGGGGGTGAATAGGGTTTTACACAAATTTTTCTAAATAAGCTTTAAGATATTCTAAATATCAAACTTTTTACAAGAGATTAAAAAGAAACAATAATGCACCACACAAGATTGATAAAGATTATGTAAACCAATTTGATTTAAAGCAATTCAAATTAAAGCATGAAAGACAATACTAAAAATTAGTAAATAGGAAAGAGTTAGAGAAGATGACACCGTGATTTATAGTGGTTCGGCAAGCCTACTCCACTACCCAAGCGCCTCTTGGGATTTTGAAAAACCTTTTTGCTTAACTCTTTCCACGGATTAGAGTCCAACCGTAAACCGCTCCTTTTACGAGTTCAAGAGCAAACTCGATCTTTTCCACGGATCAAGATCAAACCGTTACAAAGTATAGAATTTTTTTGGAACACACTTTACAACTCTCTCAAAAGAGTGGATATACAAATTTTATCTCACACAACCAAATCCTCACAATACAATGTCTCTCAAGAATAAAATCTAAAAGAAAAGGTTGAGAGCTTGGAGAGAGCAACAATGGAGCTTTTGATTTTTGGAGGATTGAATAATAAAAGTTGTGTTATAATTTTGGAGAAGAAGATTGAGTTTAAAAAGAGAGGAAATGGGGTAAAAGACAACATTTAATTTGAGCCATTGGATATATAAAATATAAAATGAATGGTGGAGATTAAAAGTTAAAAGAAGTAAAAAGTTAAAAGGTTAAAAGTAAAAAAGTAAAAGTAAAAATAATAAATAATATATATAAAATATTATTATTATTATTATTATTATATATATATATATATATATTTTTTTTTAAACAATCAGAACGGTCACTGACCAGTTCTGATTTTTTTTTTTTTTTTTTTTTTTTTTTTTTTTTTTTTTTTTTTTACCGTTGGAATATATATAAATATATATAATATTTTTTTTTTTTTTTTTAAATTTCTTTTTCCTTTTCTTTTTCTTTTCTTTTATTTTCAAAACTACCAAAAGCCACCATTTGTCATTTTTCACTCATCCAAAACTCCACATGTCAACTTCTAAATGGCCCACGATGTACACTCACCTGCCACGTCACCGTCTCGGGATTTTCGTTCAAACTTGTTTTGTCAATAATTTCTTCGTTTCAACTCCGATTTGAGTAATTCAAATTGCGTTGGAATCCTTGTTTCGAGCACTACACTGTTGACATCTTAAAACATCAAAATTATTAGTAAATAATATCAAGTTTGTTATCATCAAAATATTAATTAATTAATTAATTTGAGATAGGGCCAAAAAGCCAACAATCTCCCCCTTTTGATGATGACAAACAACTAAAACAATCACTTGAAAAACCATAAGAATCAATTGAGTACATGTGTCCAATAGTATCATCATAAAGTTCACATTAATTCTCCCCTAAATTAATGCATCAATAATCAATAATAATAAGATATGTTACAAACATTTCAAATAAGTTTTTTTCAAAGAACTTCTCCCCTTTGTAATCATCAAAAGAAATAAGATATAAAAGCTCTCCTAAATATAAGAATATTTCCTCTACAAACATGATTACATACTTTTCAAAATAGCTCCCCCTAACAATATGCCTTAAAGCAAAATATAAATTTAAGAGGTATCACAACGAATAATACCAAGCTCGAGCCTATTTTTGCAAAAATTCTCTTCATTCAAAGGCTTGGTAAAGATATCCGCTAATTGATTATTAGAGCTCACAAAATCAAGTATAATATGACCATTTTGCACATGCTCTCTAATAAAGTGATGTCTAATATCAATATGCTTAGTTCTTGAATGATGTATAGGATTTTTGGTCAAATTTATAGCACTAGTATTATCACAAAATATTGGCACATTATCAAATTTTAAACCAAAATCACATAATGTTTGTTTCATCCAAAGAATTTGAGCACAACAACTAGCCACCGCAATATATTCCGCCTCGGTAGTAGATAAGGCAACCGAATTTTGCTTTTGCTAAACCAAGATACTAAGGAACTTCCAAGAAATTGGCAAGTTCCACTAGTACTTTTACGATCAAGTAAACTTCCCGCAAAATCCGCATCGGAATATCCTACTAAATTAAATTCAACATTTCTAGGATACCACAAGCCTAAATCAAGAGTGCCAAGTAAATATTTAAATATTCTTTTAACGGCATGCAAATGAGATTCCTTAGGACAAGATTGAAATCTAGCACAAAGACATACACTAAACATGATATCGGGTCTACTTGCGGTTAAATAAAGAAGAGAACCAATCATACCTCGATAAGCTTTTAAGTCCACACATTTACCTTTTTCATCCTTGTCAAGTTTGGTAGATGTGCTTATTGGAGTTTTTGCAATTTTACCTTCATTGAGTTTGAATCTTTTGAGCAAATCCTTTGTGTATTTCTCTTGACTTATGAAAATACCATTCTTGAGTTGTTTGATTTGAAGTCCAAGAAAGAAGCTAAGTTCTCCCATCATACTCATTTCAAACTCACTATGCATACACTTAGAAAATTCTTCACACAAAGAAGGATTAGTAGAACCAAAAATAATATCATCTACATAAATTTGCACTAAAAGCATATCTTTTTCCTTAGTCTTGATGAAGAGAGTAGTATCAAGTTTACCCATTTTAAAATCATTTTTAAGAAGAAAGTTGCTAAGTCTATCATACCAAGCTCTTGGAGCTTGTTTTAAACCATAAAGAGCCTTTTTCAACTTATAAACATGATTAGGCAAATCAAAACTTTCAAACCCAGAGAGGTTGTTCTACATAAACTTCCTCCATAATATAACCATTTAAAAATGCACTTTTTACATCCATTTGATACAAGATAAAATTCTTATAAGAAGCAAAAGCAAGTAACATTCTAATAGCTTCTAATCTAGCAACGGGTGCAAAAGTTTCTTCATAATCTATACCTTCCTCTTGACAATAACCTTGAGCTACAAGTCTAGCTTTATTTCTAATTATATTTCCATTTTCATCCATTTTATTTCTAAAAACCATTTTAGTCCCAATAATAGAAATGTTAGAAGGCCTAGGGACTAATTCCCAAACTTTGTTTCTTTCAAATTGATTTAACTCTTCTTGCATAGCTAAAATCCAAAATTCATCATTTTCGGCATCTTTAAAACTTTTTGGTTCAATTTGAGAAACAAAAGAAAGATTATTAAATAAATTAAGAGAGGAACGAGTTTTCACACCTTGTTCGGGATCACCAAGAATCAAGTCTTTGGGATGAGATGAAACATACCTCCATTCTTTAGGCATAGATGAAGAACATTCTTCATTCTTATCGTTGAAGTTCATTTCTTCTTTACATGGAGCAATTTCTTTACCTTTATCACTAACAATTAAATCTCCAAAATTTTCTTCTAAGGCATCACCACATATAGACTCATTAGAAATATTTTTACAAGATTCATCAAACACAACATGCATAGATTCCTCAATAACTAATGTTCTCTTATTGAAAACTCTATAAGCTTTACTAGAAGAAGAATAACCAAGAAAAATACCAACATCCGTTTTAGAATCAAATTTTCCAAGTTTTTCTTTGTTGTTCAAAATAAAACATTTGCATCCAAAAACTTTGAAATACCCAATATTTGGGACTTTTTCATGCCAAAGCTCGTAAGGAGTTTTATCTAAAGAAGGTCTAATTAAAACTCTATTTAAAACATAACAAGCGGTATTAACGGCTTCCGCCCAAAAATACTTAGGCAAATTATACTCATGCAACATAGATCTAGCATATTCTTGCAAAGTACGATTTTTCCTTTCAACTACACCATTTTGTTGAGGAGTTCTTGGAGCGGAGAAGTTATGAGAGAAACCATTTTCTTCACAAAAGTTTTCAAAAGCAATGCTATCAAATTCTCCTCCATGATCACTCCTAATTTTAGAAATGAGAAACCCCTTTTCATTTTGAACTCTTTTTGCAAAACTAGCAAAACTTTTCAAAGCATTATCTTTATGTTTTAGCATTAAAACCCAAGTATATCTTGAAAAATCATCAACTATCACAAAAGCATAATAATTCCCTCCAAAACTAGCAATTCTAGAAGGGCCAAATAAATCCATGTGTAATAGTTGAAGAGGTCTAGATGTAGAGATCATATTTTTAGATTTGAAAGATGACTTAGTTTGCTTACCCATTTGACAAGCATCACAAACTCTATCTTTTTCAAATTTAATATTGGGAAGACCTCTAACTAAGGAACTTTTAGAAATATTTGAAATTAAGTGCATGCTAGCATGTCCTAATCTTCTATGCCATAACCATGAATCACTTTGTAAAGCCGAAAGACATTTATCACTAATAGGACAATCGTTCAAATCAATAGTGTACACATTTTCATCTCTATTTCCAACAAATAAAACTTTTCCATCACTAGCATTTTCAATTATGCAATTCTTTTTATCAAACATAACTCTAAATCCTTTATCACATAATTGACTAATACTAAGTAAATCATGCTTCAAACCATCAACTAAAAGTACATTTTCAATCAAAGTAGAAGAAGCATTACCAATACTACCCTTACCGATTATTTTACCTTTCTTGTTGTCACCAAAAGTTACTAAGCCTCCATCCTTTCTTAAAAGATTGACAAACTTGGATTGGTCTCCCGTCATGTGCCTTGAGCAACCACTATCCAAATACCATTTATTTTTCTTGGAGGCTTTCAAACAAACCTACAAACACAAATATTCAAGTTTGATCCTTTGGTACCCATATTTGTTTGGGTCCTAAAAGGTTAGCATTTTTAAACTTTGGAATCCATTTTACTTTTGCATCCACATTTACCACATTTGATTTAGACAAGTAACAAGAATAAGATTTATGTCCATACTTGCCACATGAAAAACAAACAACATTATACAATGATTTATCTCTTATAATAAAATTATGTACTCTACTTTTCTTTGAGAAATTATTTCTATGAAACTTTGCTTTTGGAGAAAATTTTCTTCTTGTAGTAGTATGAGCATATTTTAATTTAAAACACTTAGGTCTTATATGACCTTTAACACCACAATAATGACATATAGGCACAAAGCTAGATTTATCATGTTTGGACACAATTTTAGGAATATTAAGTTTAGATACAAGAGGAGATGCTTTAACAAAAATAGTTTTAGAAGTTGAAGGAGTAGAAACTTCATCAATGTAACCTACACCTCTTTTATCACCATAAGACTTTCCTACTTCAATTATTTTATCCAATCTTTGGGCACCTATAGTTAACTTTTTAATAGACTCATTAGCCCTATCAAGTTCATGCAAAACATTTAATTCCTTTTCTTTGAGCAACTTAATCAAATTATCTTTTTCACAACAATCTTGCTCAAGAAATTTAACTTTATCAAGTAAGATATTTTTCTCATCACAATCTAAAGCATGTTCATCACAAGAGACATCTATTTTATCAATTTTCACAATATCATGCTCATGCAATTTTAAGCAAGTAATTTCATCAAGTAAAGTCTTATTTTCACTAGTAAGAGTATTATATTTCTTTCTAAGCACATTATATTTTGAACCAAGCTTTTCTAAGTCATTTTGCATGTTTTCAAAAGTTTCAAATAATTCATCATAAGAAGGGGATTCTAGAGTTACCTCATCATCTTGTTCATCACCTTTGTCACTATGAGCCATGAAGCAAAAATTTGCTACTTCTTCATCACTTCCACTTTCACTTTCATCACTATCATCCCAAGTAGCCTTCATTGCTTTCTTCTTGAATTTCTTGGATGATTTGAGGAGTGGACAATCCGTTCTTATATGACCCGGTTTCTTGCATTCATAACATATTACCTCATCCTTCTTGTTCTTTTCTCCTTTTGATTCTCTTTGGTTGGAAAAGTTCTTTTTGAATTGTTTCTTCCTCTTGATGAAGTTTTTATACTTACGTGAAAAATATGCAATATCATCTTCATCAAGAACATCTTCATCTTCGGAGTCAACTTCTAAGGTGATAGACTTTAAAGCAATACTCTTCTTCTTTTTGGACTCATCTTCCACATTCTCTTTTATGGTAATCTCATGTGTCATGAGAGAACCAATAAGTTCCTCCAAAGAGAGTTTGGTGAGATCCTTTGCTTCTTGTATTGCCGTCACCTTTGCTTCCCAATTCTTTGGTAGACACCTAAGAATTTTCCTAACATTTTCGGATGTACTATATTCTTTTCAAGGCCCTTCAAAGAATTTGTGATGTTAGTAAATCTAGTAAACATTTCGGTAATAGATTCATTTTCATTCATCTTGAACAATTCATAATTATGAACAAGCATGCTAATTTTTGTTTCTTTAACTTGACTTGTTCCTTCATATGTCACTTCAAGAATATCCCAAATTTCTTTAGCCGAAGAACACATAGATACTCTATTGAACTCATCACAACTTAAGGCACAATATAAATAGTTCATAGTTCTAGCATTAAAAGCAAGCTTTTTCAATTCATCTTCATCACATTCATCTTCTAATTTAGGCACATCTTTATCATTAACCTTTTTCGTGAGAATATTGGGACCTTTAATAACATTAAACCACAACTTATAGTCAATGGATTTCAAATATATCATCATTCTAATTTTCCAATAACCATAATTTGACCCATCAAAGTAAGGAGGCCTAGAGGATGATTGTCCTTCATTAATACCACTTCCTACAAGGTTTGCCATAAAGCTCAAACAATAAAGTTTATATTAAAAATCTAGAAGAGCAACTTGGCTCTGATACCAATTGTTGGATCGGTATGACAACCCTAGAGGGGGGGTGAATAGGGTTTTACACAAATTTTTCTAAATAAGCTTTAAGATATTCTAAATATCAAACTTTTTACAAGAGATTAAAAAGAAACAATAATGCACCACACAAGATTGATAAAGATTATGTAAACCAATTTGATTTAAAGCAATTCAAATTAAAGCATGAAAGACAATACTAAAAATTAGTAAATAGGAAAGAGTTAGAGAAGATGACACCGTGATTTATAGTGGTTCGGCAAGCCTACTCCACTACCCAAGCGCCTCTTGGGATTTTGAAAAACCTTTTTGCTTAACTCTTTCCACGGATTAGAGTCCAACCGTAAACCGCTCCTTTTACGAGTTCAAGAGCAAACTCGATCTTTTCCACGGATCAAGATCAAACCGTTACAAAGTATAGAATTTTTTGGAACACACTTTACAACTCTCTCAAAAGAGTGGATATACAAATTTTATCTCACACAACCAAATCCTCACAATACAATGTCTCTCAAGAATAAAATCTAAAAGAAAAGGTTGAGAGCTTGGAGAGAGCAACAATGGAGCTTTTGATTTTTGGAGGATTGAATAATAAAAGTTGTGTTATAATTTTGGAGAAGAAGATTGAGTTTAAAAAGAGAGGGAAATGGGGTAAAAGACAACATTTAATTTGAGCCATTGGATATATAAAATATAAAATGAATGGTGGAGATTAAAAGTTAAAAGAAGTAAAAGTTAAAAGGTTAAAAGTAAAAAAGTAAAAGTAAAAATAATAAATAATATATATAAAATATTATTATTATTATTATTATTATTATATATATATATATATATATTTTTTTTTTTTAAACAATCAGAACGGTCACTGACCAGTTCTGATTTTTTTTTTTTTTTTTTTTTTTTTTTTTTTTTTTTTTTTTTTTTTTTTTTACCGTTGGAATATATATAAATATATATAATATTTTTTTTTTTTTTTTTTTTAAATTTCTTTTCCTTTTCTTTTCTTTTTCTTTTATTTTCAAAACTACCAAAAGCCACCATTTGTCATTTTTCACTCATCCAAAACTCCACATGTCAACTTCTAAATGGCCCACGATGTACACTCAGCTGCCACGTCACCGTCTCGGGATTTTCTCGTTCAAACTTGTTTTGTCAATAATTTCTTCGTTTCAACTCCGATTTGAGTAATTCAAATTGCGTTGGAATCCTTGTTTCGAGCACTACACTGTTGACATCTTAAAACATCAAAATTATTAGTAAATAATATCAAGTTTGTTATCATCAAAATATTAATTAATTAATTAATTTGAGATAGGGCCAAAAAGCCAACAGAAGAAAATTTATTGTAAGAAGAAGTTATAGAAAAAGGTTCCTAGAAAACTATTCATTCTAAGAAAAACTTGGAATCACATAGCTAAATCGAAAAGTTACTCTTAAAAAAGTTTCGTCTAAAAAGAGTTAGCAAAATTTAAGAGTGGGGTAATGTTATTGGTAAAAATATTAGCAAAGCACAAGGACCTGCGACACCTTAAAAGAAGTCGATTGAAGTCGTCTTCCCGAGAAAGGACAAAGGAGGAGGTCGACCCCAGTCTGAATTGAGCGAGTCGAAGACATAGCAGTGATCCCCTAAAGGTGTTAAAATTATAGAAAACAGTTTTAGGAGATTATTTATTTGATCTAAAAATGTTAAAATTATGGAAAACACTTTTAGAAGATTATTCATTTAATCCAAAAAATGTTAAACTTTATGAAAAACATTTTTTTAGGAGATTACTGATTTAAATCCCAAAAATGTCGAAGTTATGGACAACACTTTTAGGAGACTACTTAGTCCAAAAAATGTTAAAACTTGTAGAAAATATTTTTAAAAGGCCACTTGTTTTCAAAAAAATATTAAGGATAACCCAAGAAGAAAATTTATTGTAAGAAGAAGTTATAGAAAAAGGTTCCTAGAAAACTATTCATTCTAAGAAAAACTTGGAATCACATAGCTAAATCGAAAAGTTACTCTTAAAAAAGTTTCGTCTAAAAAGAGTTAGCAAAATTTAAGAGTGGGGTAATGTTATTGGTAAAAATATTAGCGAAGCACAAGGACTCATGACACCTTAAAAGAAGTCGATTGAAGTCGTCTTCCCGAGAAAGGACAAAGGAGGAGGTCGACCCCAGTCTGAACTGAGCGGGTCGAAGACATAGCAGTGATCCCCTAAAGGTGTTAAAATTATAGAAAACAGTTTTAGGAGATTATTTATTTGATCTAAAAATGTTAAAATTATGGAAAACACTTTTAGAAGATTATTCATTTAATCCAAAAAATGTTAAACTTTATGAAAAACATTTTTTTTAGGAGATTACTGATTTAAATCCCAAAAATGTCGAAGTTATGGACAACACTTTTAGGAGACTACTTAGTCCAAAAAATGTTAAAACTTGTAGAAAATATTTTTAAAAGGCCACTTGTTTTCAAAAAAATATTAAGGATAACCCAAGAAGAAAATTTATTGTAAGAAGAAGTTATAGAAAAAGGTTCCTAGAAAACTATTCATTCTAAGAAAAACTTGGAATCACATAGCTAAATCGAAAAGTTACTCTTAAAAAAGTTTCGTCTAAAAAGAGTTAGCAAAATTTAAGAGTGGGGTAATGTTATTGGTAAAAATATTAGCGAAGCACAAGGACCTGCGACACCTTAAAAGAAGTCGATTGAAGTCGTCTTCAGAGAAAGGACAAAGGAGGAGGTCGACCCGATCTGAATCGAGCGGTCGAAGACATAGCAGTGATCCCCCAAAGGTGTTAAAATTATAGAAAACAGTTTTAGGAGATTATTTATTTGATCTAAAAAATGTTAAAATTATGGAAAACACTTTGAGGAGATTATTTATTTAATTCCGAAATCGTTAAAGCTTATGGAAAACACTTTTAGAAGATTATTCATTTAATCCAATAAATGTTAAACCTTATGGAAAACATTTTTTTAGGAGATTACTGATTTAAATCCCAAAAATGTCGAAGTTATGGACAACATTTTTAGGAGACTACTTAGTCCAAAAAATGTTAAAACTTGTAGAAAATATTTTTAAAAGGCCACTTGTTTTCAAAAAAATATTAAGGATAACCCAAGAAGAAAATTTATTGTCAGAAGAAGTTATAGAAAAAGGTTCCTAGAAAACTATTCATTCTAAGAAAAACTTGGAATCACATAGCTAAATCGAAAAGTTACTCTTAAAAAAGTTTCGTCTAAAAAGAGTTAGCAAAATTTAAGAGTGGGGTAATGTTATTGGTAAAAATATTAGCGAAGCACAAGGACCTGCGACACCTTAAAAGAAGTCGATTGAAGTCGTCTTCCCGAGAAAGGACAAAGGAGGAGGTCGACCCCAGTCTGAACTGAGCGGGTCGAAGACATAGCAGTGATCCCCTAAAGGTGTTAAAATTATAGAAAACAGTTTTAGGAGATTATTTATTTGATCTAAAAAATGTTAAAATTATGGAAAACACTTTGAGGAGATTATTTATTTAATTCCGAAATCGTTAAAGCTTATGGAAAACACTTTTAAAAGATTATTCATTTAATCCAATAAATGTTAAACCTTATGGAAAACATTTTTTTAGGAGATTACTGATTTAAATCCCAAAAATGTCGAAGTTATGGACAACATTTTTAGGAGACTACTTAGTCCAAAAAATGTTAAAACTTGTAGAAAATATTTTTAAAAGGCCACTTGTTTTCAAAAAAATATTAAGGATAACCCAAGAAGAAAATTTATTGTCAGAAGAAGTTATAGAAAAAGGTTCCTAGAAAACTATTCATTCTAAGAAAAACTTGGAATCCATAGCTAAATCGAAAAGTTACTCTTAAAAAAGTTTCGCCTAAAAAGAGGTAGCAAAATTTAAGAGTGGGGTAATGTTATTGGTAAAAATATTAGCGAAGCACAAGGACCTGCGACACCTTAAAAGAAGTCGATTGAAGTCGTCTTCCCGAGAAAGGACAAAGGAGGAGGTCGACCCTAACCTGCATCGACGGGTCGAGACGTAGCCGCGGCCCCCTAACGTTTTTCGAGACCCAAAAGGAGGTAGAAGAACCTGACCTTCAAAGGGCCGGCCTCATTAAGGAGCTTCAATCGTTGATAGGAACTTTACAACGGCTTTCGTCATTGAGGAGCGTTATAATGCGCAATAATAAATGTGACTTGGAATAGTACGAGTCCGATTACTATATAAAGATCTAAAGTCAATCATTCAAGGACAAGTCATTCTAAGCTAAACTACTCTCTGAACTCACATGCTCTCTAAATACTCTACACATTTAATTCTCCAACCCACTTCTAACTTAAGCATCAAAGACCTTGTGGCTTTACACCAATGTCTTAAATCATTTGTTTATTTTGCAGGCATCTTATTCTCGGTAATAAAATATTACTGTTGATTTCTTAGTACCATTTTTTGGTATCAACAACCAAATAAATTTTATTTCTTCTCTCATTAATTCTTCTTTCCAAAAAAAATTAAAAAAAAATCATCGACCTTCAATCGTTGTCTACAAGGTTTTAATTTATGGGTTCTTAATTGAAAAATCTCTATTTTTCCAATTAGCTTTCAATCAATATTAGACTATATTTCTGTCCATATGGTATTACTGAGTTTTGATTCGAACATGTGTAGTATGGTGCAATTTTCTACCATGTTCTTGGCGGGTTTCTTGGTAAGTTTTCGACATGTTCCGGCTATTTTCAACCATAATTTTTGGCTATTCTTAATTTACCCAAAAAAAACCTCCACCAATTGAAGATCTTCATTTTTGGGTTTTTTGTTTGCCATTAACAAGGTTTATTTTTGGGTTTTTGGTTATGAAACTCTCATCTTTTATGGATTGTTTTTTGGTGTTTTCAATTTAGAAGGTAATGAAATGAAATTGATGATATAGACGTTGAAGATTTGATGATCGAAACACAATTCTTGCATTGCTATCCCCCTAAATTTTGTCGTACTAGTAGACGATGACAAAATCGATCGAAACCATAAGTTTTGTAGTTGTGGAAGTTCAATAGAGTTCGCCAATTTTTAAATTCTTACAAATGTAACTTATGATCTAAGTTTGCTAAATTAAAATCAGTCAACCAAAAAATATTGATATGCAAGAATTCAAATAGCGAAAAATAAAAGTTAAGGAAAAAGAGAGATACCAAAGTTTTATAGTGGTTCGGAAAATCTCTACTCCAGTCTCTAGAATCCTTCTTGGGTATTTTATTGATGATCCTCTTACACCGGTGAGAATCAAGCCTATATAACCCTTTTTTTTCTTGGCTAAAGAGAAACTCGAATCATTTTATCGGGTTTAGGATTAAACCACTCAAATCTTCTTTTTTTCTAGGTTAAAGAGAAATTCAAATCCTTTTACTAGTTTAGGATTGAAACAATTTCATTTTCTCACAACCTAAGGTGTACTTACACCTTAATACAAATCTCAAATAACAAATTAAAATAAATCTTACCATGTGCCTCTCGTAGGAAAAATACACAAGTTGAGCATTGACAACTTCAAAAAATTTGAAATACCCTAGTTAAAAAAATGTGTGAACCACTTCAACCTTCTTTTTTGGTAGGCTAAAGAGAAACTCAAATTTTTTTAATGGTTTAGGATTAAACCAATTTTATTTTATAACAACTCAAGGTGTACTCACACTTTAATACAAATCCAAAATTAAAAAATTAAAATAAACCTTACAATGTGCCTCCCTTAGGTAAAATACACAAGTTGAGCATTTACAACTTTTTCACAGAAGTTGTAATATGCTGATGAACCACTTCAATCCTCTTTTTTTCTAGACTAAAGAGAAACTCAAATTCTTTTACTGGTTTAGGATTAAACTAATTTTACTTTCTAACAACTCAAGGTGTATCCACACCATAATTCAAATCCCAAATAAAAAATTAAAATAAACTTTAAAATGTGCCTCTCGTAGGCAAAATACACAAGCTTCTTCACAAAATTTGCAATACGCTAATTCAAATGCGTGAAGTAAATAAAACATTTTGGAGTTTTTTAGAATATGATAGTTACTATGAAATTTTAGTTTTTAAGGCCGTGGATTTAATGTAGAGAAGATGAAAGACAATCGTTGAATTTAGGGTAAAATGATCGACGAATGAGATTTAATGAGATATAATGATAGCCTAAATTTAAGACAAATGTGGTATATTATTAATAAATAAAATTCGAGTTTGCTATTGTAATGGCCCAACCCATCGCTAGCCAAGATATTGTCCGTTTTGACCCACTGGGCTCACGGATTTGTTTCTCCCCCCATGGAGACAACGCGTCTTGCTAGGGAAAGGTGTCCACACCCTTTATAAGGGGTGCTTCGTTCCCCTTCCCAACAGATGTGGGATTCCCACATGGGTTTCCACCTCCCCTTAGAAGTCCAGCGTCCTGATGGACCCTGCACACCGGCCCGATGCCTGGCTCTGATACCATCTGTAAGGGTCTGACCCATCGCTAGCCAAGATATTGTCCGCTTTGGCACACAAGCCTCACAGACGCATTTTCCCATGATGGGAGAAACAAATCCGCGAGGACAGTGTGCCAAAGCAGACAATATCTTGACTAGAGATGGGTCGGGCCCTTACAACTATCATTAAAACATTAATTAATTAATTGAGACAAGTTTGTCAAAAAGCCAAATATTAAATATTGTACTATTGGTAGATATTGTTAAGTCCTTATTTGAATTTATTAACAAAAAATAGTAAAAATATATACGATATTTACACTCCAAAAAAACTTTATTTTTACGATAATTTTTTAAAAACCAAATTATTAATATATTTTTTAAAAACGAATATTCCTACTTAGTAATAGTATTAATAATTTGGTTTTTAAAAAATAGTATTAATAATTTAGCTGGAAAGACAAATGTGTTTAATAATTTTATATTGGAACTCTTAAGTTTTTATGGAAGTAGAATATGAGAATAATAAGTTTATATGTATAATACTGTATTATACTCCACATAAATATTTTTATTATACGATACTCAACATAAGTATTAAAACCGTATTATAAGGTTATTTGGAGCTCGTTTGATAACGTTCATGTTTCCTCTTTCTCATTTTTGTTTCCTATTTTTTGAGAAAAAGACTTGTTTGATAACGTTTCTGTTTTCTGTTTCTCATTTTTGTTTTCTATTTTTTGAGAAACAAGCTTGTTTGATAACCGTTTCTGTTTTTTGTTCCTAAGAATAAAAGAAACGTTTATCAAATTAGATGAAAAAATGAGAAAACTATAGTTTTTGCTGTTCTAAAGCCCGATTATTGTAGGATTTATATTATAGCATTCATATAGTTTAAATAAAGATGGCAGTAGTGTGATAGTTTGACATATAACCCTTGTTTTCAATTTTGTTCCAGAGAAATGACTAGAGTTAAGAAACTAATTAGGGACGGGCTAAAAATAATAAGACTTTTAAATTTATGTCTTTTATTTTCATTTCGAATTTTAATTAATTTTTAATATGGGAAGTAGTTTACAATTGTACACATCCTATATTTCATAAAGTTTATTTTTAATCTATTTTAAATAGATTATTTGTAACTACCTTTTTTAATCTAGAAAAATCTAAAACAACCTAACTAATTCTAAAAACGTCAGTTAAACAAAATTAAATCAATAATTATAAAATAACATGAAATTAGAGATTTTGAAAATTTTAAAAATTTATCCGTAATTTAGAAATTCTGTTCTTAACATTCACAAATATAGCTATACATCATCTTTTCATAAGTCGTACATACTCTCATTGGTCAATGTGATTATTGTAAGTTTGGTTAAATATAAATTAAAAAATGATTGGGAATAGTACCTAAGCTTGAGTTTTATGAGCACCTCAAAATATCCGTTTTTGAAGAACATGTTCATTTTGATTCTTTCTTCTCCTTCAACAACCCCGCGAAAACCCTCACCCATGTATTTGCAATTGATGATAGCCCTGCGTTGAAAAATCTGATTGCAAAAGAAATGAATACATTTCGTTGGGCTCCAATTCTCGAGATTTTGAAAGGGACTGACATTGGAGCCACGTTTCTGAAGATATAAACGTTTCTAGGTAAGCTTTTAAATCTCTTTTGGTGCTCCAACATTTTTTGCAGTGTAAGCTTCCAAATCTCTCAAATGACTCTTGCTTTAAAAGATATTAACTTCTAAAATCAAATTCCTACTTTTTTGGGATTTTGTTTTAATTTCAATTTCAATTTAATTTTATTATTATTATTATTATTATTTTTCATATGTTAGACGTGGTTGGCACGTATTTTATACTTGATAGAATCCTTTGTAGAGATTATATTTTCCTTTATTTTATTTTATTTTTTTTATTTTTCATGTGTTAGACATTAGTTGCACTTATTATGTATGTATTCTATGTTAGTTGCTGTTGACACATATTATGCATATTTTAGATACTGTTGGCTCACCAATATGTCCCTATCATCTCAAGTACCGTTGAACGCAACAGTTACGGATATGAGATCCATAGAAATCCGATTGCATTGATCTTAAATGGAGGTGGAAGTGTAAGGGACCGACCCGAATGGGGCACTAAATGGGCCCTTACCCCAATGCATGCATTCAAAGTAAAGGACATTTAAACAGACATGATTTCAGATTCCAATTAAAACAAAACATTCAAAATAACCCCTTTAAAAACTAAACAATTTCCCTGGAACCTGTCCCTGTTTCCAAGCACCTGTTCCAAGATAAATACATTTCCAAAGTTTACTCTGATCAGAGATTTACTAAAACCATTCAAAACCTGTTCAGATACAAAATGCTGGAATCCACAAATATTTACAAACATCCTAGGGCTCCGTGCCCGGCTACATGCATTCAGGGGAAAACAAAACACACAAGAGTCATAATACAAAAATCAGAGTTGGAAGACTGGGCCCTATGATCACAGCTCCTCCTTCAGCCATCCTGTCTCGCAACTCGGTTACCTGTGGAAAAACCACAATAATAAGGGTGAGTAACGAATTACTCAGTAAGAATCCCCAACCGGGGTACAATACGATATACATGGTCATCTTGATGAGCGTATGCAAGCTATGAGTATAAACACAGAATAGAGCACATAGCTTAGCCCACACTTGGGCCTCGGATGCCAAACTAGGGTCTTAGTCCTGAAAATATCACCACACAATCCATCACACAAGTCGCCCTATACGAGAAACAAGTCCCGGCCTCAGCCTGTCTACTGTCGACGAAAGGTACACTGGCTCAAGATCCCGAGGAGCTCTCCGGTCGGCGCTGTAATGAGCGTAAGCATGCACCGCGTGCTACTGCAGACTATGGGGGGTGCCGGGTCTAGTGGCAAGCTGCCCATGTCCAGTCACCACGCCTAACTAAATCTTTGGATCGGTGTCACTGACATAGGGGTGTGAGACCTGGACACGTAAACTATGTCGGCACCAACCACCGCACCGAGGCTAAGGAAACGGGTCGTGGTAGGCTTACACCAGAAGCCGCCCTTACCTTAACAGTGGCAATCGGGGCTACGGCCGAACACGCCGAGGACGTGCCGATCGCCGGGACGAGGCAATGCCAAGTCATCATCCCGACCGTTGGGGCATTTAACAGTCTGCCACCCTCACCCAAGATTGCGGGGCCAGCCGTTAGGGTTAGCTATTCCCTAACGGGATAAGGGCGGAGCTCCATCTCATACGTCCCTGTCGTGGATGCAAGGTTCGTTATGCACCCGGCCCGGATGATGCTATCTACCTGCCACTCTAACCTGCCTTAGCAATCAGCAAACAATTCAGTAAAATCCAATACGTGCTCAATAAGAATACAACGAGCCTAGCATGATACTACGAAGCAAGGAATAGATACGAGTATGCTAGAAGGGAACAACCTAGCATGGATTAACATGAGAATTAAATCAGGAAAATCATGCTAATCGGGAATTCAGAATAGAATACCTAGCTACACATGTCAATAAACACAATCAAGCATTCAATCAGCAATCACATATAATATCGTAGGGCCCACACAACCCCGGTAAGAAATCCTTACCTTGGTCGGGAGGTGATTCGGCACAAAAATCCTAAGTTGCGAACGATCTCGAACTAGCTACCGAGAACCTAACAATTACAACAAAAATCACACAATAGGCCTAAATACAATAAATTAAATGAGGCTCAGCTCGGGAGCAACTCACGAGGCGCGAGGAACGCACGAACGGGCCGATTGCACGAACGGGGCAGCAACAGGGCTGGCTGGGCGCGCTGGGGCGCAGGAGTGGGCGCGTGGGCGCGCAGATGGGTGGCAAAGCTGGGCGCTGGGCGCGAACGTGGGCGCGCGCGGGCGAGCGGCGTGACACGGAGCTGGGCGAGGCGTGCGCGCGGGCGCGAGGCGATGCGCGGCGTGTCTCGGCGGAGCGCTCTGCTTCTGCGCGCGGCGACGGGGCGAACAGGGGGCAAACAGAGGATCGGAGAAAACGAGCTCGATTCCGGGCGATTGGGGAAGATTCGACGCTCGATTTGAAGCTGGACCACTTCCCCTACACCAGCTGCACAAAAACCATACGAATCTCCTCACTCCCACGGCCGGCAGAACGAAATCGGAACCAGGGGGAAAGAAGATCGGATTTTTGAAGGAAAGGAGGAAGAAGAAGCTTACCTGCTGCTCGGGGATGGAAAACGACTTCGAATTGGAGAAAGGAAGTCGGTCGAATCGAGGTCGGCGAGAGAGAAATCGCGAGAGGGAGCTCGGATCGGTCGAGGAAGAAAGGAGAAGGAAGAAGAAGAAAAATGGGGGAGAAGGCGTCGGCTGCTCTGTTTTAATCCGAACACACGAAAACACGCATATGTATTAGATCGTGCGATTAAGATAATAAACACGCCCAGTGGCTCGGCTGGTAGCGCCCCTTGCCTAGCTTGCAGCGCGTCCTTGGCTCGAATCTCACTCGACGCGCTATTTAATTCCCTATTTATTTTTACTTTTTCCCAAGCCCAAATGTCTTCACCAAAATTCCCGAATCCTATTCAAGTCGACTCATAATTTTTCCGGCAATTTTTAATTACATAACCGGCCGGCAACTCTTGATTGATCGTGATCTTCAATTATTTTTTGTGTTCCTGGTCAAATTGAACGTGGTTTCCATTTTGTTTTAATCCCTTCCCCTAATTTTAGGATTTGTTAATTATTATTAGTATTTAATTTGAAATATTATCAAATTGATTATGCTTGATTTAGGAGAAAATTGGTTATGCTTAGATTTAGGGATATTTTAGTTTTTTTCTTTTTGTTTTTACCTTAAACACCTAAATGTAAAAATAACTAAAAGGTATTTTGAAGATGAAAACATTTATCTCTCCTCCCTTGTCTTATTTTTAGCCATGCATTTAAAGTCAAATACATAAAAGCCAAGAATTCTATTTTTTCACTAAACTTAGTCATTTCTTACCATTTCCCTTTTAATTTTGTAATTTTTTATTGTATAAATTTTAAAGTTTGCAGTGACTATACAATTTGCAATTTTTTTATTTATGATTTAAAATTTTTGTGATATTTGTATTTATTTATTATTTCAGTTTTTAATATATTTGGAACCTATACAAAATTTATTATTATGAAGAAAAAACCACTAAAATATACATTTAACACTCTTTATATTTTTACTACTCAAAATAACTTCTCATTTCTAACCACTCATTTATAATAATTCATTTATAACTACTCAAAATAACTTTTGAATGCTAACAACTCATATCTAATCATTCATTATTATTAATATTATTATTATTTAAATAACTCATTTGTAACTACTCATTTCAAATTATTATTTTTTTAACCACTCTAAATACTATTTATTTTAAATTCACATCCAAACAAGCAATTGTCTCTAATTTCTCTACAAAAAAACTACATTCGAGTTTTTGCTGCAACTCTCAATTCTTAACTCCTCAATCTAACTTTTCATTCAAAACTTCATCCAAACACCTCGTTGAGTTATTTTTAGTAGTAAAAAATTTTCAATTTTCGTAATAGCTCGTTTCGATGTAGATTTTTGGTGGAGCTGCAATTAAAACTTGTTTGGATGTGTTGTTTTTGTAGAGGAGTTAGAGATCATGACTTGTTTGGATGTGCATTTGAAATGAAGAGTTATTTTGAGTAGTTAACAATGAATTATTAGAAATGAGTGATTAAAAATGAGTTATTTCGAATTGTTAGAAAGGAATGATTATAAATTAGTTGTTATAAATGAAGAGTTATTTTTGAATAGTTAGAAATAAGGAGTTATTTTTAATAGTTAGAAATGAGAAGTTATTTTGAGTAGTTATAATAGCTTGTTTGGATGTGTTTTTTCGAGGAGTAGTTAGTAATACTCGATCTAAATCGTCCTTAAATTTGACGAACAAATACCCCGTTGAAAATATTAAAAAAAAAAAAAGAAATATTTATCAAACATGAATGTTTCTATTTCCTTTTTTTTTAAGAAACAAGAAACATAAGCCGTTATCAAATACATTTTCGTTTCTTATTTCAAAAAACAAGAAACAAGAATTGAGAAACAAGGAACAAGAAACGAGATCATTATCAAACTTACTCTTAGGGGTTGCTTGGCTGCTAGTTTCATTTTTTTTTAATAAAGTAAAACATGTGATTGGCTGGAAGACAAGGTGGGCCATGTGGCTCAATTACAATGCACCACGTGGCCACCTATGTATTACTTATTTTTTAAAATTTCGTTTTTTTAGTTTCTAATTCTCTTTTAATTTAATATTTTTTAATACTTTTCTCTTCACATTTAAAAAAAAAATCATTTTTTTCAAAATTTATTATGATATATTTTTATTTTTATTATTATTGTTATTATATATTCTACTTATTTACCCAATATTATGATTTAGAAAATATATTTTGTTATTTATTTTATAACTTTTATATATATTGAACTAGTTAAGTCAAGAATTATTCTATATGCATAATATTATAATTTTTTTGTTAAAAACCTATGTATTTCATTTTTTAATGACTAAATATGATTAATTTTTAACTAATTAATTAGAAAGTATTCTCATTGATAGAATATTATACTTAAGAATCCATTTCATAATTTAAAATTAAGGGCCCTATTATAATTCTGTTTGTTTTGTTTTAAGTTTTTTTCCATCTGTTTTATATTATTAATTTCAATTAATTATTTGACAATTATTTTTATCACTAGTAGAAAATAGAGAAAAGATGACGGGCATCGACCACCATCTTTCAAGAAAGATGACGGGCCACAACCCACTATTGTTTCCCCTATCATCGAAGGGCAAAGATGGCACAGGTTTTGGATGATGGGTGTTGCCTATCATCCATTCTATTTAGCAAAGGGTTATATTGCCCGTGATTCAATATATTGGACGAGTGCTCATTTTGATCCATTATCGAGAAACGATGACGGGCCGCTTGTCGTCCAGTTTCTTTTACGACGGGCATGCTCGTCATCAATTCCTTTTTATGACGAGGTTTTGCCCGTCGTTAAGAATTGTCTTATACATTTTTTTAAAAAAAAGACAGTGCTACCATGTGGTCCCATTGATTTAAGATCTAAAAGGTAGTGTTGTCATGTGGTCTCATTAGTTTCTGCTCGACATTAAAAGTCACTACACTTCAATAATAATAATAATAAAAAAAAAGATTGTAATGATTTGCATTCTCGAAAGCTCAGTTGCCTAATTGAAATGTCAAACCACCCACATCCTTCATTCAATTCCATTTAGCCTTCTAAACAAAGTCTATAAATTTTAGCTTTTTAAAATAAATTTTACCCATTTCTCAAATAGTTAACTACATCTTTATAAACCATAGAATTAACTTATAAACTTGTAAGAATCCCAATTCTATATAAAACTACAAAAACATTTGGCAGTATAACGACGCAATATTAAGAATCCAAAACATTTTCACCTGACTAATAAATGGGACATTGTTCCGTCAGAAATACACATGACTATATCAATGAGACTTTTGTCCCGCTAGAAACTAAGCTATAGATTATTGAATGTAAAAAAACAAAAAAGTTTCATATACAAGTACTACACTATTTTGGTAAATTTCTAACTACGTAATATGTCCATTCTTCTCATACCTCATCTATTTGCTCTTGAGTGAATGGTGTTGTGATGCTGAACTACGTGCAAATATTAATAAATGAAAACACCATATTAAAAAATGTTGGAATATATAAAGAATGATTCAATACATGAATGCGTATATAAACCAAACTTACGAGTCTATGAATGGGAATGATAGGTTTGATAATAGTTTTTGGATGTATAGCTAGACGTAAATTCCACACACTATTGATCCCAATTGATGAGGGTACTAGTGAAAAAAGACTCATAGTTAGTACAAGGATCAACATGATAACCATAAAAATATTATTTGATTCGACTTTACCTTTACTATTTTCCAAACCAATTTTTCTCTCTTTGACCCGTGACGAGCATGACATGCTTGAAAGCATGTGAATAGTTGCTGGGTATAATATATGAGAAATGGAGGTTGGATGACTTGCTACATCTTCGTGTTTGAAACCTTTTAATTGAACTGATTATACTCATGATAGCATAGAATCGTAGTGTAGCTCTCAAACTACAAGGTCTCTATTTGTTGTGCCCATGTGATCAAATCGTCATCTCTTGAATCATACCTTTTTGCTTTTATACGTGATGGATTGTTTATCTGTTAGATCACTCGAATGACTGAATTTCCTAAGGTAATGCATGTAGTTATTATGACTGAAATGCCCCTAATGTGTTAAGTAGCTCATGAATGGATAATGAGTATGTTTCTTTGTTGCTTGTTTCACCTCTAATTTGGTTGTGAACGTGTTAGAATGATATCATGTTCGGTTCCACCTATGATTATCTCTATTCATGATTCTAGAAAATATATGTTTGGTTTCTCTGTTATGCCACCTAGGGTTTTATATGTAGCGATCTGTTATCATTATACTATAGTTTAAGATAGATGATCTTCGACGTTAGGAAACTAGGTTTAGTTATCGTGTTAACCACCTAGAGGAATAGCTAGCTCAACCCTTTTAGTATTCGTGTTGCGTGATCAATATCGTGTTATTGATGTGAATCGAGTGAGGATACGAATCCTCTTCACTTAGAGACACGTGGTTCGGCTGCACTAACCTAAAGGTTGAATTTTATATATGAACAAGGTGGTCGAATCTCATCCGCATGTTACATTGTGTGCAGAACAACGAGTTCTTTGGTTTTTTGGCGCACGTCACAGGTTGCACCAACCCTCGGGTTTGTCAATTACACTAAGGCAGGCTTTACCTCGTGTGACTCTAATACTATTTTATCTCTTCTATTATACTCGTGGAACCTCATATGCTTTGTGCATTGTTTCACTTGTTTTTTTGTTGCAGTATGTGAAAGGGGGAGCTAGACATGACTCGCTTGAACCCTTCACCTACTGTTTGACCCGTCCATTGTGGTACCCACCCTCGTGTGGGCTGGCTTGCTCATGGGCAGAAGATACCATTGAGATAGATGATGGATGGGAAGGATGCATGTTGGTTAGCATGCATGCATTTTGAGATGTTGTCCACAGGCAGTCGGTCACTCCATGCTAAGGGTTAGAAGATGGCGCCCCTAGCACGAGGTTTAGAGATTTTATGTACTTTTCTCACTCGTGGCCCTTCCTAACAGGATTAGGCTACTTTATCGCATTCAAGTATGCCTTCACTGACACGACATGAGTGTCATTGTTTTGACTCGAGGCTTAAAGATCCTATGTATTTCCCTCACTCGTGGTCATGTGACTTTTTGGCATTCATGTATGCCCTTGTTTATACGTCATTAAAGTGGCACAACAAAAGCGTGGCAAGTTCCTGACATAGATCAGGCTACCACGAGACATTTGTGTATGTCTATGTAGATGCAGTTTGGCGAGTCCCTGACATAGATTAGGTTACCTAGAGACGTTGCAAACACGATATGGGACATGTCCCAACTCAAGGTTAAGGGAACCTGTATGTTTCTTTCACCCATGGTCTTCCCCTTATAGATGTCAGATGTTTTTCGGTATTCCATTGTATCTTTTTTGTTTCAGGCTTCCAAGGTTGTTTTTTCATCTTCATGATGCTTGGGAATTAGTTTTGTAAATGGAGGAAATAAGCTTGTTTTGATTTAATTAAAAGAAAGAAAAAGAAGAGAAAAAGGGAATTGGTTTTGAGATCGATCAAACATAGAGAAAAGAAAAGCCAGATTCCCTCTTCCCCCCCCCCCCTCTCCCCTCATTCTTCATGCAACCACACCAGTAGCCTCGCCGTCGCTGCCCTGCACGCCCAGTAGCATCGCCGCATCCTTGCCCTCTCGTCGTGCCGCGCAGCTGCTGATCTACTGCACGCATAGTTTCGCCCAGCCCACTCGTCGCAAAGCCACACTTCTCTCGCACGTTGCCAGTCCCACACACTCAGTCCCGCCCACACGGTTGCAGCCCTTGCGCACGCACCGCTGGCCTTCCTAGCCGCACACATCATCCTGTCATGTCGCCCACGCCCGCTTACTGTGTAGCCTCGCTCACGCAGCACCACAGTCAGCCCCCTCGAGCACATGCCCTTGCTGCCCTTGTAGAGGCCCTATTCTTCTCAGTTTTTGGGTAACTCTTATTCCTGAGCCTGTTATGTTTTGGTTGGCCTAGTTATTTCTACAACTGTTGGATATTAATTATTGGCTTGTTATTATTATGTCTAGGTTATTTTTCTGTGTTGGTTCTACAGCTCAAGGAGCATATCTGTTATTTGTCTATTTCCGGTTTTCAGGTAAGGATTCCTTGTCGGGGATGTATGAACCCTACACTTACCACTTATTGCATCTTGGTTGTTTGTTACTGTTTTACCGAGCATGTTAGTGGATAGGTTCTAATTGGTTGTTTGCTCTTGTATACTGAACATGCTAGTGGAGAGGTTTTGATTGGTTATTGCTCCTGTTTACTAAACATGTTAGTGGATAGGTTCTTACAGGTTTATAATTGTATGAGCATGTGCTAGTGGATAGGTTTGTTGTGACTTGTCTGATAAGGACCTAGCATGTAGGTTTTTGTACCCTGGATTGCACTATTCATCTTGCAGTGACTTCTATGTGTTTGTGACTGATGGTATTCTGAATGTTTCATCGTGCAATGCTGTTTTTGAACTTTGTTAGCTCTATGGTGCATTCTTCTTAGCTAGATCTTGTTAGGTTGTCATCATTTTGTGGCTGAGAGTGGACAAACGTATGAGTCACCACCGGTCGAGTTTTGTGAGGATAGATTCTTTAACCCCGAAAGCCGGGTGTGGAGTGGCTACTACCCCGACATAAACCTAGTTTGTGGCCTGGTACAACATGCTGCAACAGTATGATGTCGAGGGCCTCCCGCCTGCTGTGGATCAGTGGACACCTTTTTTATTCATAGGCATGCACACCTAGACCGGCATAGTTTGTGTAGGCCTACTTTTATCCAGTTTTCACGTATGTGCATTAGATATCGAGAGAAGAGCGAGCTCCTTCGGGCAAGTGGCATAGTGAGCTGATCACTTTAGTCGAGAGTTATAAGACACTTAACTTCAGTTGTCGTATCTGCTTCCATTTCGCAATTATTTTCTTTTCGCATTGTTTTTACTTCGTGTCGTACTTTATGGGTTAAAAGTCTATTGAACCTTTTTTTTTCAACTATGAGGATCCTGAACATGTTTTGCATTATTTTGAACTATCATTTGTATTTCATGATTTTCTTTCCCCTTTCACTTAATTTTTTTCAATTCTTTATGAAAAAACATTACTCGTTCACGATGGGACTCAAACCCACAATCTCTCACTTCGGAGGCGAGAGTCTTATCCATTAGGCCACACAAACTATTTATTGGTTGATTATCAAACTAATATTCTCTTAGTCTTATGCAAAAAAAAATTTATGTTAGTTGCGCTATGCTCTTCTCGGGTTTTATAGTTTACAAAATAACAATTGAATTATGCTCTGGTTAAGTATAGAGAAATAGTAATAAATGTCTAATTCATGAAATTTTAATAAGAAAATGTCTAAATTAGAAACACATAGATGGGAGATAATAAATATATCTCCAAAATACTCCCACATTTAATTCAAGGTCTCTAATAATAAACAAGTGATCATATTATTGTTAAAATTGAGCAATTCCTTCATATTTAATTTAATTAGCTTTAAGCAACTTATGTATAACTTTTAAATAAAATATAAATTTCTAGATTTATATTTAAAATATTTTTTTAATCAAATATTCAAATTAATCTTAAATATCTTATTTTATTTTCAATTCACTTATTAGGTCACACTAGAGGTGTTCGTGGTCTAGGTTGGGTAGGGTTGAAAAAACTTTTTGGACCAACCAAACTTTTAGGGTTGGTTAATTCACCAACCTGTCTAGCATTAGTGCAACCCAACCCTTCGGGTTTGATTGGGTTTGGTTCTGGGGTTATATTATTATTCTTTTTTCTCTTTAAGATTCAACTTATGGACTCATAAATATGTTTAAAAATAAAAGTATAATCGTGTATTTCAACCTATTACCTATCTTATTAGTGTATAAATTTTGTTAGAAGGCGTACAATTAAGTTAAGAACCTATTTTTATTGTTGTATCTTACATACACACATAATATCGATAATATTCTTAGTTTGGGTTGGGTTGGGTTGAACGGACCAAAAATTAGCCAACCCAAGAACCAACCCAACCCAACAAAAACTATAAAATCATAACCCAACCCAACTCAAAATAATTATAACCCAACCCAACTCTTACAGTTTGGGTTGGGTAGTCCGAGTTTTGTTAGTTTCTTTGTACAAATTTATATCTTAAGAATAAAGCGAGTGCAAAACCACAGCTGATAAGATGGATTCTACTTCTTCAAGAGTTTGATATAGAAATAAAACATACGAAAGGATGCGAGAATATTGTTGTTGATCATCGGTCTCGATTGAAGAGTAAGATAAATGATGCGACGATGGTCAACATATTAGAAAGCTTCTCAAATGAACAATTGTTTATGGTAGCTACAATAGAAACGAATGACAATCTGTGGTTCGCAGACCTTGCTAACTACTTGGAAAGCCATGTTATACCTATATACTTAACAAGACAACAAGCAAAGAGGTTCTTTCATGAAACTCGATTCTACTTTTGGGATGAGCTATATTTATATAGACAATGCTAGGATGGAATCATTCGACGCTGTGTAGAAGAGAAAGAGATTAACGTTATACTAAAAACATGCCCCGAATCATCATATGAAGGATATTTTGGAGGAATGTGCAAAGCAGCAAAAAAATTTCAGTCCAGCTACTTCTAGCCGAGCATTTTCAATGATGCGCATTATTACGCAAGAACGTGCGATAAATGTCAAAGAAAGGGAAATATAGGAAAAAGGGATGAAATACCATTAAACACGATTCATGAAGTCAAATTATTTGACGTTTGGGATATTGACTTCATGGGACCAATTCCTCCTTACATTTTGGTAGCAGTTGACTATGTTTCCAAATGGGTTGAAGCGATTTCCACTCCTTCAAATGATGCCAAAATAGTCATAAAATTCCTTCACATGAGTATTTTTACCAGGTTGATATGCCACAAGCATTAATCAGTGATGAAGGAACGCACTTCATAAACAATGATATGGCTCATGTTCTGCAAAAGTTAGTTTCAAGCGTCGAATCAAAACCACCAATCATCAACAAACCAATGGTCAAGTAGAAATCTCCTATCGTGAAATCAAAAGTATATTAAAAAAACGTTGTTGGACCTGCGCGGAAAGACTGGTCTCTACGATTGGATGTTCGTTCTAAGCATATCGTACTACATTTAAACTTCGTTGAACATGTCACCATATCGAATTATGTACAAAAAGGCTTGTAATTTTCCATTAGAGTGAAAACATAAAGCATTCTGGGAGCTTAAAAGATTAAAACCTAGACCTTCAGAAAGTTGGACCAGCCAGAATGCTGCAATTGTTCGACTTGGAGGAACACATGCACTTCGCTTACGAGATTGTGAAACTATACAAAGAAAAGACCAAGAAATGGCATGACCACAGAATCAACAAGAGAACATTCAAGGTAGGTCAGCAAGTTCTTTGGTTTAACTCACGACTTCGTTTGTTTCCAAGAAAGGTCATATCCAAGTGGTCTGGACCATTCCACATTACACAGGTTAAATCAGGATGAACAATTTAGATAAAGAACGAGGCAAATGGGAAAAAAATTTTGGTGAACGGCCAGAGACTTGAGCATTACTGGAATAAGGATATAGAGTGTTGGATATCTTCATTGGATTTGACTGAAGAATGAAGTAAAGGAGCATGCGCTTGGAGCCAAAGCGTATCTGTACATTTATATTTCCGCTCCAAGCATGTTAGTTATCATATTTCCTATTTACTTATGTGAGAAGTATAATTACTACTTAGGATTTACTTGCTTTTATTTTTTAGTTTTTTATTTAGTTTTATTTTATGTGAATGGAATGTTTAGACTGCTACTTTGGTTACTTGACTTGATAAAATCAAATAAGATTGATGCGCGAGAATTTAGAACACAATCATTTTAGAGCATTAAATTTGGTTGGATATCGAGTAGTCATATTCAGGGTTTGTTAATCCAACGGTTAGCAACAAATAAATGACTGCCAAAACCTAATCGTCGGGCCTCACAATTATGATGATCGGCTGCCATTAGATCTAGTCCCTCTTCGCATTGCTATTTAAACATCCGTAAACCATACTTCTCCTTCCATCCGACCAAATTTTTCTAGACCTTACCTATTCTTCTCCCAAAAGCCAAGACCACATCATTCAACAATGGCAAGAATGACCACTCGAGAATTTAAAAGATGGTTATTCCAAATGAAAGAATGAAGGGGTAGCTATCTTCCACCAACAGGAGCTGAAGTTGCAAAGTGACTGGATGATTCCACTGCTAATATATTGAACAGTAACTAATTCTTATGTGAAATGCAATTGGAATCACTTACGCGCAAGTATACGCTGTCGGGAATTGCAGCAAGTAATAAGTATATAATTTTATCAATCCCACAGAGATTGATGTCTAGAGCAAATACACTTAAGTCAAAGTCATGCGAAAAAGTAAATAAGTGAATATGTGGAGTGGTTTTTGTTTTATTTAATAAGATAAAATAAAATGCAGTAATGAAATAAAATGCATGCAATGAATAGTGCTAACTACGTATTCTTAGAAAATGCTAAGAGTGTGGACTAGCCAGTGAATGTCTTACTTTTCTAACAATTATCACTTTCGTGCCTCATGATTTATGGGTGAACCAGCTTCCGCTACGAACACCATACTAAGCATAGGGCAATGTAAGCAATACTGGGGTTATTCCTAACTCCCTAAATTATGAACAGATGTTCAGTCAATCCTAAAGTAGTGTACTGGGTCAACATGCGATTCCTCTTCCGATTCTTCGCAAGGTACATGCGTGGGAAGCTAATCGATGCACATACGCACGCACACACACACACACACACATATATATTTATATTCAGAATTATAACATTCAAAGACCTACACTAATAACATGCTTTATTCGTACTTAATCATCATAAACTCCTATAACACAATCATAATAAATAAACACCAAATAGAAGTTTAAACAACGATTTTATTAAGACTAAAATAATGTTTGAATATTACAACTACTCCTAATAAAAACATTAAATGGAATTGGCACGGTTGAAGGTGAGTAGCCTCCTAGTCATCAGTTCCCAGAGCACCACCATCAGCTTCTCTGCAGTAGACTCAAGTCCCTCGATCGACTTATGGCCAACCGACCAACTCAATGGATTCCGCTCCTTGCTTTGGTATTTATAGGATTGAATTTCGTGATCTGCAAGTAGAAGTGAGCTGTACAAATCATCATCTATGCATATTCCATGATTTTCTTCGGGACTTATTTGATTTCCATCGCCTTGATTACATAGTTGATTCTTCTAATTCTTTCCTTGTAAATGAAACTTTATCGATCGTAATTCCTTTTTGGGTTCAGAGTATTTGCTTGATCCGATCAGCGTTCGCAACATTGCTTTTCCTTAATGCTGCATGAAATCCTGCTAAAAAGCTTAAATTAGGCACAATTGTTTGCGATTTACGCTAAAGCGTGGATTCATGCTTTTGATGCAATGTTATGAATGCATGCTGATTTCCTAAGATAATTCTCTATATTTCTTCTAAGAACGCAGATATTCTTTACCCAAGTATTAAAATAATTCATCCTACACAGCCTAAAATATGCTCTCTTTGGGAGTTATCACACCCCAAACTTACATCATTACTTGTCCTCAAGAAATGCTTATTTGCTTAAGATGCTTATTTTCATTAATTCAGCATTCCTATCTTTGTCTCATCTACTTTCATGATTTTTAACACATGTCCTATTTCCAGGAAGAAATTTCATTCTTCTCGCATTTTTCAAACTTTCTTAAAGATTTAGTTTAAACCTTAAAATCTTCCTTATCATGACTGACAAATTATCCCTCATCACAAGTACTCCATAATGCTCAACCCATTTTTTTGCAATCACATCTATTTCAAAGTTTGCCCAACTTACTCTCCGAAGGTATCTGTTATGGTCCTTGTGTCTTTTGAAGTTTTTTTTATTATGCTTTTCGCATTCCTCGCAAGTTGCACTCATATCTATTAAATTCCATAGTTCTTAGCGTAAATCTTTTGAGCATAAAACAATTTCGCTTAGCAAAGGAATTTCAAAGTTAGACAGCGAAATACTTAAGGTATCCTTGGGCTCATACACCAGTAACGACCTTCTTTTTTTTGTTAGAGTAAGTTGATGTTTTATTTTTTATTTTTATTTTTTGAAAAGAAATGGGCTACCCTCACCCCCAAACTTAAAATCTTCATTGTCCTCAATGAAGGTGAGGCTTAGTTCCCCCAAACTTATCTACTGACATGATTTCTCTACGCTATTGTGAGTTTCTTTGGCTTCCGTGCAAATTTTTGGTGCTCTCTATCATTTATGATGGGGATTATTCTAATGCTAGCACTATAAGAAAAATAGCTTTTGCCGACGGAGACTATGTCAACGGAACAAAGATCTGTCGGCATAGTCTATCTACGCTGACGGAAAAACCTTCCGTCGGCCTTGATTACTCTTTTGCCAACGCAAAAATATTGTCCGTCGGCGTAGGTATGCCGACGGAGTCATTTTTTCGTCGGCGCAGCCTCATTTAATAAAGCAGAATACACGATTTTTCCCTTTGCATCCAGCCCCTAAAAACCCCAAGTCCCTAAATTTCTCTCTTCCCCTCCCAATCGACTGCCACCCACATCCACCTTCGTCGTCTCTGATGACTGCCGCACAATTTGCCGCCATCATCCTGATAACCGCCGGACGTCCACCCTCGCTGGCCTTTTCGTGCACATTCCGTTTTCAACAGTAAGAATCATAATCTCGATCCTTTCTCTTTTTTGTTCATTATTTATTGTTTGATCTCGGCTTTGCCTTATTTTTTCGCTTGAATTTTGGTGCTTTTTTTCCATTTGATTGAGTTTGTTACGGAGGAGCTTGTGGCATGATGAGGGAGGGCTATTTGGATGGCATCGAATGGAGTTTTGTGTTTTGAGGTTCAGAGATTAGTCCCCAAATTGATGGAAGAGTGTATATTTGCTTGAAGATGCTTTGGAAAACGAGTTTAAGGCTTGTTGATTAATTTTTCATTGTTTCTGTTCTTTTTTTTTAGGCTGATGAAGAAAGCTATGTGACAGCCATGGCTGAAATGACGTTGTTTTGAAGATGGGAATATGAAGCTTTTGTTTTTCCAATTGTTCCAAACTGTTCTATTTTATGAGAATAGGATGATTATAATTTCAAAATTTATCCTAGAGATGATATTAATTCAATCTATAATATCTAAATAATAATTAATTTCCTACCAATTTTCTTAAGACAAAAAAGGTGACAAAAGACAAAAGGAGGGTGGAACACTAAACATGAACAAACTTAGAATTCTAATCTAACTTAATATGAATGTTGAAGTGTAATGAGACTAAAAGATGAGAAACACAGGCCTAATCGGAAATATTTTGGAGTAAATTACCAAAAGCAAAAAAGATTAGTTAATCTTGACCTTGAATGACTTGGATACAAAGTTCTCAACAATATCACAAATCAATAGCTTCTAGGTAATAAGTCATTGTCCTAAAAAATTATTAATCACCAATAAAAGTTGGCAAATATTTGCTTTTTTTGTTTTGTTTTGTTTTTGTTGATAAGTAACAAATATTAGTTAAAAGAAATATTTTTTTGGAGAACAAGACTTGGATTCTTTTCATCATGGCACATGCTACACATTTTAAGAGGTACTGTTATCAACTAAACTTATGACATGAGACATTTAATTCTATTTGGGTTTGTTTTTGTAATTATGGTGGATGTGGTTTAATTCTATTTGGGTTTGTTTTTGTAATTATGGTGGATGTGGAATAATTGAGGTGTTTTGTTACTTTATTGTGTGTTTTTGGTGTAAAATTCTTCTGTTTGAGTTCTTAGTAAATTAATGTTTGGTGTTGTTTGTTGGATTTAGCTAATCATATGGAGGTTTAATGTCTAATTATGTTGTTGTGTTGATTGTGTTATCAAGTAATTGTTGTGTTACGAACCAAACATGATTAGATTTTATGTGGAAAGTGATACGAAAGTTTTGATTGTATGTGCAATATGACTATGTCTTGTTGTTTATGGGATGTAAATTTGCTAATACTTTTGTGAACCCCCTCCCGTAGAAAATCCAATAACTCCAAAAATAGAAAATAAAGGAATGGCCAAAATCTTCATTATTTTAAATGATAATTTGGATTATATAGCCACAATCTCATATATTTATTAATATAGTTTAATAATGTAAAATGTGTTCTTCATTTAAGTTCTAACACAAGCAAAAATTTGTGAAACTGTGTTTGGGCAGCGCACGGATAGGATCCAAGGCATGTGCTACTTGCCAGTTGAAAAATGGAGAAAAAGTAAATCGTCTGGCTCGACTTTGAGACCTACAAATCAAGTATCGACGTGTGAGTGAAAGCTGAATGAAAGGGTAACAACGCCCACAATGGACAACCTAGAGCTTCGAGATCAGATGACCCAGATGCTATCTAATATGCAAGCTCAACAAGTGGGAAGGATTGAGGAAGCTCAATGATGGCAGTAGTTCGTCTAAATAGCTAGGTACTTTTCTAATCTAGTTAGTTGTGGCTATCATGCAGTAAAGATAGACACATTAATACTTTTACAGTTTGATACAAATATATTTTTTGAATTAGATTATATTGTGGCTATTCTGCAGCAAAGATAGTCGCAATTGTTAATTTATATATGTTTTAATAGGCATATAAGTTTTGGGCAAATTTAAAGTACGTTGTTATGTTGTCAAAATTTTTATAGAGTTTTTGAGACTTTGTGTTGTTTTAAGCTTATAGCTTACAAGTTTATAGGTATACACGTAAAAGTTAAGTTTCTCATGATTTTTGTTCTCTATTTCAGATGGTTTGTTGCTGCAATAAAGACGTGAAAAAGATTATGATATTAAGAGTACATTTTGGTCTTCTTTTTGTATTTATTATGGATACATTTTTCATTTCTTTTTCATTAAACATTGAATTACGTTATTTTGAATGAAGAAGTTTGTAAACATGAATGAATTATGGATATTTTTCCTTGATGTCATTTGAAAACTTTCACATTGTTGTTGAATGTATGAACTTATTTGAGATGTTGAATTAATATTTATGGATTCATTTGGAGATTCATTTCGAATATTGAGTTTATTTATTCTAAAAATAAAATAAATTTTTTAATTAAAAAAACCTAGGGATCTACGACGACGGAAGAAGTCTCCATCAGTATATACTACCTATGGTGACGGAAGTTGCTTCCGTTGGCTTAGCCTACCTACGGCAATGGAGCCTAGTTACCGTCGGCTTAACCTATGTCGATGGAGCTATGCCGACAAAGTTGAAGACGAAAGATTTTTCGTCGTAATAGGCTATGGTGACGGAAATACAGGTCTGAGACAACGAAAATTTTCGTCGCCTAAAACTGTTTTTCTTGTAGTGTAGGTTTGAATCTGATGGAACTTAAGAATTCTACAGCTTGAACTAATGTTTCTGCTAGATTTAATTATTGTGATAAAAACACTTATTAGACTTTCAAAAGAAAAGAACTACTGGATTAAAGAAATAGCATAAAGAAAACATCCTAATAAAGCATAAAAATTGCGTCCTAAATGCATGATCCTAATAAAGTATCTAATCATGAAATGCATGTGAAAGTAAACAAAACAAAACAAAACATGAGGAAAGCGCAATAAAAAGGGAGCGAGACTTCCATTTACTTTATTGTTCTGCCGTTTTTCTTTCCCTGCTTGAGATAATTCTGCATAGCCTCCTCGAGTCTGGCTATCCTCTCTTCTAAGTCTGTTTCTGCAGTTTTGTCCTTACTTCCTTTTCTTTCTCTTTCTATGCTTTTTCTTGATGGGAATACACTCAATGTTCTATCATATGGATGCAGTCGTATTCCCTGGTCTGCACATAGCTGAGTAATCGTAAATTGATAGTTCATGTGCTCTTCATTAGTGCAAATTTGCACTTGTGTTTCCAAAAGTTTTCCCAGATTAATGCGTACCACAAGCTTTATTGCTACCAGTAGCCTAGCTTGATCCTTCCGGATTAGTGCTCTATTTGCTGATGGTAGTAGTGCGATGTTTATTGCTTTCAGCCATTCCTGTAAGTCTTCTTGAATCATGTGTCTTTGTATCGACGTTTGGTCATTCCATTCTCCTTTCATTATTCCTATTATTTATAGTTCTTCTTTCATCTGCTCCGCGGTGGGGGAGTTGATCAATTGCTGAAGGAATGACGTTGGTGCATCTGGAACTGCCAAGGCCTTATTCCAAGCTGTTCGGCAGTCAATCAACTGACCATTTACTCTTGAGAATCTTGGTACTTCCTCATTCTAATTGGCATAAAATTGGCACATCCAATCTGCACGTGCATCCATTCTAGGGAAGAAATATTTTAGCCATCCAAAACGATGAATCACGATCTTAATGTCATCTGATATAGTCAGGTCCACTTCTCGCATAAATCTTATATTCTGTAACACGAGAAATTTCCTTTCAGCATAGATGGAAGCAAAAGTTGCATCCTTCCTAACTCTTTTCTCCAGCGTCGGCTAAGGTTGGTTGACCGCTGGGAATGCTCTCGCCCTTAGTTTCCTCATACATTTTATTCGAATGCTAGTGAACCTTGGGTGCTCCGATTCTTTTTCTATTGTCATTCCTTCATCTCTGGCACACCCATCGACACAAGGCTCTATCTCCTCTGGATCTTCCTCTATTGATTCCTTCCTTTCTTCTTCCAAAATCACTCCTTCCTTGTTGATGATTCCTCGTGCGGTAATTCTTCAGGTGTTTCCTCATCACTATTTAGTACGATAAAGGAGGCAGAAGTATCCTTCTTCTCCCTTATCTTGCTAAAGATCCTTCTGCTCTTTTTCTACTGCTGTCGTGAACTTTCTTCTATATCTGCTTTTGGCTCCTCTCCTGATACTCTTCTAGTTCTACGTCGTGAATGTGGGGTGTCAAGAGGTTTTTGGTTTGTGCTAACCTTTTTACCAGACACCTTTCGGGTTGGAGTTATTCTGGGATATCACTAAATTCGAAGATGTTGAATGGTCCTCCTCATGTTGAGTTTATATAGAGGTTGAGTATTCAATTCAGAATCCTCAAATAAGGAAAGCAATCAATTTTTAAGGAAAGTATCTAAAATTATTCGTTCCAATTTCTTACTAAATGAAAATTATAAAAATCGAAAATTAAGAAAATGGAACTAATTCCTAAAATTACGAAACAAAAAAAAATTCCTAAAAAGCAATTAAATTTTGTGCACAAAGTCAGAGATACCAGATTTTCGCATTCCAGGAATGCTATAGAGCAGATCTAGGAGGAATTTTGGCGCTAATTTCGTCCAGCATAGTTCATCCATATTTTGGCCATATTATAATTTATGGGGCGACGCCATCTTTAGTTGCTTTCTCCTGCCTTTCTTCTTCATGAGCCTTAATGCGTAGACCTCCTATCACATACAGTACCGATAAGATGTAAATTATGCTCAAACTTCGTTGAATTTCCCACGTGTCACTACTTCGCCAGATCAATTCCTGCGATGTGTGCTCTGTTGTTAACGAGAAAAACTCAGTTACCACTGATGGTAGATTGAGATTTTCAATGTTATTCTCTTTTACCTGCAAATGGATAGAGTCCACATCTTCTCTTTCAGGTTGATGCGTACTTTCTTCTTCAGTATTTACTGGTTCATCACCCGATATGCCCTCATATTGGCTGTTTTCACCTTCAGTTGTATTTTCAAGATCGATCATGGAGCTTTTCTCACTGTTTTCTTCAGCAAACTCTGCTTCATCTTCTATTGGTGTGGCGAACCTTGCTCAAGCTTCTTCTTGTTTCTTGTATCGTCGCTCCTACTCTCTTTCTATTTCTACAAGTTGTAATTCTCTGGCCTCTTATGCTTTGGCTATGGTGGCAACTCGAAAGTCCTCCCATGAAAGATCTTTCTCATAGAGAAAATTGAATGACTCCTCGTTAAGTATATTGGCCTCTAGATATGCTTCTTCTGCTTGTCTACTGCTTGCTGCATAGGTTCCTTTTGGTTCCCGCAGAGAGGACTGGTTTGCATTATGGGGTTGTTGAGGTTCTAATATGATATCATTATCCCTCAACCATTGTTTTCTTTTCAGCTGTTATTCTTCCGTTGCACTTATATCCACCGGAGACTGCCTAGAAGTATACATGTGATTCTTAGGTTCATGACTCTTGGAATCCCACGTATATCCTCTGTTGCTGCGATCTCTTCGAGAATTCAACTGTTGCTGATAGAAGCTGATATCGTCTTCCCAATTGTGCGACTGGAAAATATCATTCAGACGAAAATATGCTCTATTAAACTCCTCTGCATAGCCCTGTTGCTGTAAGTTGTCTAAAAAGTGCGGACTATAGAACTGCTTCCATTGCTGATTGGTAAACTAATTAGGCTCCATTAAATAGTCGTGGGGATGAATTTCTCTGTGACTCTATTCCCTGTCGATCAAATTAGTTCGGCCTTCATGTTTCAATGAAATAAAAAAGAATTTAATCTTAAACAATTAAGAACTACTACTTCCTAAGTATATCAACTCTAAATAATCAAACCCCGGCAACGGCGCCAAAAACTTGATTGGTATTGAACAGTAACTAATTCTTATGCGAATTGCAATTGGAATCACTTATGTGCAAGTATACGCAGTCAGGAGTTGCAGCAAGTAATAAGTATATAATTTTATCGATCCCACAGAGATTGATGTCTAGAGCAAATACCCTTAAGTCAGAGTCATGCGAAAAAGTAAATAAGTGAATATGTGGAGTGTTTTTTGTTTTATTTAATAAGATAAAATAAAATGCATGCAATAAATAATGCTAACTACGTATTCTTAGAAAATGCTAAGAGTGCAGACTAGCTAGTGAATGTCTTCCTTTCCTAACAAATATCACTTCCATGACTCATGATTTATGGGTGAACCAGATTTTGTTGCGAACACCATACTAAGCACAGGGCAACGTAAGCAATACTGGGGTTATTCCTAACTCCCTAAATGATGAACAGCTGTTCAATCAATCCTAAAATAGCGTACTGGGTCAACATACGATTCTTCTTCCGATTCTTCGCAAGGTACATGTGTGGGTAGCTAATCGACGAATGTATATATATATATATATATATATATTCATTAGTGTAACATTCAAATACCTACACTAATAACATGCTCTATTCGTATTTAATCATCATAAACTCCTATAACGCAATCATTGTAAATAAACACCAAATAAAAGTTTAAACCAGACGATTTTATTATGACTAAAATAATGTTTGAATACTCCTAATAAAAACATTAAATGGAATTGGCAAGGTTGTAGGTGAGTAGTCTTCTTGTCATCAGTTCCCACAGCACCACCATCAGCTTTTCTACAGTAGACTCAAGTCCCTCAATCGGCTTATAGCCAACCGACCAGCTCAATGGATTCTACTCCTTGCTTTGGTATTTATAGGATTGAAATTCGTGATCCGCAAGTAGAGTTAAGCTGTACAAATCATCATCAATGCATATTCCATGATTTTCGTAGAGATTTATTTGATTGTCATCGCCTTGATTACATAGTTGATTCTTCTGATTCTTTCCTTGTAGATGAAACTTTGTCGATCGTAATTACTTCTTGGGTTCAACGTATTGTTGAGAGGAACAGAGTCATGAGGACTCAAGCATGATTATTCAACTATGTAGCATATCTAGGTATGGTTAGACCTAATGGTGAAGTTAGGCAACCTGTTTTAATTAATAATATGTATACCATGCTTAGAGTCAATGAACTGTTTTAGTGGTCTCCTCGGAAGACCCGTATCAACATTTATATACCTTCCTAGCCATTAGTGATGCTAACCAAAAGTCAATATCTCTTTAAAAGATACTCGACTATTTCTGTTCCCATATTCATTAAAGGATAAGGTCAGACACTCGGTAAACATGTTGCCATGTGATTATACTTGAGAATAAGTGGTCGAACGTTTTTTAGCAAAATAATTCCCTACTTCGAGAAATATGAACTTTGGGCTTGAAATCACTCGTTTTAGACAACAGGACGATGGTGCATAGGAACGGTACAAAGAGCATAGAGCGAAGTGTCTGTACCATGGTTTATCTTATACCCTTCAAATAGAACATTTTTACAATGGGTTGTCCGATCAGGTAAGGCTATCATCAACGCAACTGCGAGAGGAGGTCAGATGGAGAAAACGCATAATGAAGCTCATAAAATTATTGAAACAACTGCCAAAACTACCGTTCCTAAGCTAAGTCAAGGAAGAAATCAAAATAAAACGCCCAGTAAATTCGAGCTTAGTATTATGGTTGCTATGCAAGCACAGCTTTCCACGCTTACCAACTCTTTGAAAAATATTCAAATGATCGCACCACAAAAAGTTCAGAATGCATCGGTTATTGATCACTCAACTCTTGATTTCTATGCACTTTGTAGAGACAACCATGGGTATGAACTCTATACCAAGAACGCAGATCCAGTCATGTACACTAGAAGCACAAATTCATGACCTCATAACAACCCTTATTCAAACATATATAATGTTGGATGAAGGGAGCACTAAAATATTTCTCAGGGAGGGAAAAACAACAATGCTAACCAATTTGGACAGCAGCACATGCCACCGCAATGTGGACTTGGGAATAACCAACAACAAAGTAATCAATTAGATTCAAAACTTAAGAAGTACATGGCGATGAACGAAGTAGTGATGATGGAACATCAGACTTTGCTAAAAGCTCAACAAGCAACTCTTCGGGTGTTGGAACTGCAATTGGGCTAGATCGCAGCAAATCTAAAGAATAGACCACTAAGACAATTAGCGTCGGATACGGAAGGCTCTTGAAGAAATGACAAAAAACAAGTTAGTGCGATCAAATCAAAGAGTGGGAAACCTTTAATAGACAACAAGAAGATTAGAAAATATCAGGGAACTTTGCCCACAGCAATACCATCAATGGAAAAGCAACCTGCATGGAGAGCGAATGAGGATCCCATAACAGCATGTGATGCGAAGGACGTGGCCAAACCATTGCCTATTTACCAACCACCTCCACCGCCATACCCTCAAAGGATCAGAAGGAAGAGAAACGAATAAAAATTTAAAAAGTTTATGGACATTTTGAAGCAAATCCACATTAATATTCCTTTAGTTGATGTGTTGCGACAAATGCCGAATTACATGAAATTCCTTAAGGATGCACTTAGTGAAAAATTAAATCTGAGGAATTCAAGGTGGTAACATTAAATGAAGAATGTAGTGCGATTATCCAAAACAAAATCCCTATGAAAGAAGTCGATCTTGGTCAATTCACCATTCCAGTAAAGATTGGTAGCAATCACATTGGAAGAGCAGTATGTGATTTGGGTGCAAGAATCAACCTTGTGCCCTTATCGATCTAAAATTTTTTTGGAATAGGTGAAGCAATACCCACGACTATCACAATTTAAATTGTTGATAGGTCAATTACTCGTCTTATTGGAAAAATTGAAGGCATTCTTGTCCAGGTCGATAAGTTCATCTTTCTAGCAGATTTTATTATTCTTGATTAAGAAGCAGACGTGGAAGTACTAATCATTTTAGGGAGACCCTTTCTAAAAACGGGATGAATTGTAGTGGATGTGTATGAGGAACAATCACGTTAAGAATGAGTGATCAGCAAATCCAGTTCAACATTTTTACTCGATGAAGAAAATCAATTCAGAGGAAGGTTACAACGTTAGCAAGATAGAAGTGTTTCTAGACGAGGCAATCAAGAATGAGTAAAGGAAAGAATTGATGAATAGTGACGCAAATGCAAAGGAAGAAGAAGAGGAAACACAAAATGATGCGTCGAAGGATTCTATGCAAGAAGAAATGTTTTATTACGATATTCTCGATGTTTCAACGAGAGTTAATTCTCCTCAGCGCCATTCAATTGAAAAACCTCCAATTTTCTAATTGAAACCCCTCCCCATGCATTTTAAGTATGCTTATCTTGGAGAAAAAGAGACTTTACCAATTGTCATCTCATTGCAGCTAACCCCAAACCATGATAAACTTCTTTTAGAGTTACCCAAGCAACACATGAAAGTGATTGGATGAACTTTGGCGGACATAACAGGCATCAATCCTACATTCATGCATAAAATCATTCTAGAGGAAGATGTTGAGAACTCAGTGGAGCATCAAAGACTTTTGTACCCCACCATGAAGGAAGTAGCGAAAAAGGAAATCATAAAGTGGCTAGATGCATAGGTAAATTATTCTATATCAGATAGCCAATGGGCAAGTTCTATTCAACACGTGCCAAAGAAAAAAGGCACCACTGTTATTGAAAATGAAAAGAATGAGTTGATCCCAACAAGGACAGTAACAAGATGGCGAGTGTGCATGGACTACCAGAAGTTGAACAAAGCAAACAAGAAGGATCATTTTCCATTACCTTATATTGACCAAATGTTGAACGGTATAACAAGATAGGATTATTGCTTTCTAGACGAGTATTCAGGCTACAATCAAATCACCATTGATCTCAAGGATCAAGAGAAAACTACTTTCACCTGCCCTTACGAGATATTTGCATTCAGAAGAATTCCTTTCGAATTCTACAATGCTCCAACAAAATTTCAAAGATCCATGATGTCAATCTTTTCTTACATGCTTTAAGATATCATGGAGGTTTTTATGGACAATTTCACAGTGTTTGGAGACAGTTTTTCCAACTGCTTAGAAAATTTGAAGAAGGTGTTACAACACTGTGAAGAAACACATTTTGTGTTTAATTGGTAAAATTTTCATTTCATGGTTAGAGAAGGAATCGTTCTTTGACATACGATTTCTAAGTTTGAAATGGAGGTAGATTAAGAAAATATTGAAGCTATCGAAAAGTTAGAGCCACCAAGGAACGTGAAAGGATGCGCAATTTCTTAGGCCACGCGGGGTTTCTATAAGCACTTCATTAAAGATTTTTCAAAATTTTTAAAACCAACGAGCGATCTCCTAGAAGCGAATGCCCCTTTAATTTTGATCAACGAAGCTTGCCTGCATTCGAGCAGTTAAAAAAGGTCTTAACCACAACTTCTATTATGATATCGCTTAACTGGGAGAAAAGAGAAAAGTTAATCCATCTCATTTACTATGCCAATCAAACTTTAAATGACGCGCAACTCAATTACATTGCTATTGAGAAGGAGCTTTGGATGTGGTCTACGTGCTAGAAAAATTTCATTCTCACTTGGTAGGATCAAAGGTGATTTTTTTTTACTGACCACGCGACAATAAAGTATCTTAGGAGTAAAGAAAGTGCTAAACCAAGATTGATCAGATGGATTTTACTTCTACAAGAATTCGACATTGAGATAAAGGATAAAAAAGGGTTGCAAGAATGTTGTAGGAGATCATCTATCTCGATTGGAGAATAGACGAACTAATTCTACCATAATTTCCTGATTAGCACTTTTTGTGATCAATCTTATTGAAAAGAAGAATTCTCCTTGGTTTGCAAACATTGCCAACTACTTAGCAAGCCATACCATTCCAGCAACTTATCAAGACAGCAAGCTAAGTGATTCTTATATGTGAGGTGATTTTATTTATGGGATGAACCATTTTTGTATAGGAAAAGTGCATCATTATGCAAAAAAACATGCGATAAATTCCAAAGGAAAGGAAATATAGGAAAAAGATACGAAATTCCATTGTCTTCGATTTTGGAGGTCGAATTATTCGATGTCTGGGGAATCAATTTCATGGGCCCATTTCCCCCTTCGCGCATAAATTTATACATCCTGGTCGCAGTTGATTACGTTTCCAAATGGGTTAAAGAGTTTGCCACACCTTTAAATGATGCTAAAACCGTTATAAAATTCCTTCACATGAACATTTCATAAGGTTTGGTACTTTGCAAGCACTAATCAGTGATGAAGGAACGCACTTCATAAACAAAGCAATGGCTCATGTGCTACACAAGTACAATATCAAGCACCGCATTGCAACTTCTTATCACCGGCAAGCCAATGGCCTAACTGAAGTATCTAACCGAGAGATCAAAAGTATTTTAGAGGAAGTTGTTGGAACCAACAGAAAAGACTGGTCTTTGCGGCTAGATGACTCGCTTTAGGCTTATCACACTACAATTAAAACTACATTGAATATGTCGCCTTACAAAATTGTGTATGAGAAGGCATGCTATTTTCCAATCGAGTTAAAAACACAAAGCTTTCTGGTGCTTAAAGAGCTAAACCTTGATCTTTAGAAAGATGGTTCCGTGAGAATGTTGCAATTACTTGATTTAGAAGAGCATAGGCAACTCTTACGAAAACAAAAGGCTATACAAGGAAAATAAAAAAATGGCATGATCGTAAGCTGACTCCTCGGAACTTTTGAGGTTGGTCAACAAATATTGTTATTTAACAATGGACTTCATTTGTTTCCAGGAAAGCTTAGATCCAAGTTGTTTAGACGATTTTGCATTATGGAGGTAAAACCAGGATGAGCAATCTGGATTAAGAACAAGTCAAATGGTAATGATTTTGCAGTCAGTGGCCAGAGACTTAAGCATTAGTTGAATGAGGATGTTCAGCGCAGGATATCTTCATTTGCATTGACAGAAGAATGAGCGCGCAAGTTTGCGAGTGGAGCTAGGGCATATCGGTACCCTTAACTTTTGCTCCACGCATGCTTGTTTAAATATTTCCTTTTTACTTATCTAAAAAGTTATTTTACTATTTTATTCTTATTTCGTCTATTTAAATATGTAATTTTTTACTTTAATTATCTCGGTAAATCTCTCTATACATATGAGTGGGAATAAGATCGGTGCACGTGGAGATTAGACACAATTATTCCGAACATTATGTGCAGCCGAATATCGAGCAGTCAGATTCCAAGATTTTTAATCCAACGGCTCACCGTAAGTGCATGGCCACCCTAATCCAATTGTCATTCTAACTCAAATTGACGATTGCTACCCTAATTATCCTACATTTCATCCCATTGTTAAATAACCTCTGATTACCTTCTTTGAAACCTCATAACCATTCACTTAAAACTTTACCCCTTCTCCCAAATTCAAACAGCAAAACTTTCACCATGGAACGAAAACTTGCAGCAAACTACATGTAACAGCCCGAAATTTCATTCCGGTCTTCCCGGGTTGCCCCAGGGGCATTTTGGTAATTTGGTCGGGCCGACAAGGCCGGTTATGTCTTTTCTAATTGCCGGAAAAATTATGAGATGATTTGAATAGGATCGGGAAGCTTTATGAAGGTATTTAGGCTTGGTTAAATGCAAAAAGAAATAGTAATCCAACGGCTCACCGTAAGTGCATGGCCACCCTAATCCAATTGTCATTCTAACTCAAATTGACGATTGCTACCCTAATTATCCTACATTTCATCCCATTGTTAAATAACCTCTGATTACCTTCTTTGAAACCTCATAACCATTCACTTAAAACTTTACCCCTTCTCCCAAATTCAAACAGCAAAACTTTCACCATGGAACGAAAACTTGCAAAGAAACTACTACATGTAACATTTGAAATTTCATTCCGGTCTTCCTGGTTGCCCTGGGGCATTTTGGTAATTTGGTCGGGCCGACAGGGCCGGTTATGTCTTTTCTAATTGCCGGAAAAATTATGAGATGATTTGAATAGGATCGGGAAGCTTTATGAAGGTATTTAGGCTTGGTTAAATGCAAAAAGAAATAGGGAATTAAATAGCGCGTCGAGCGAGATTCGCACCAGGGCCGCTTGGGAAGCTAGTTGGGTGGCTTTGCCACTTGAGCCACCGAGCGCTCTTGTTATTGTAAACGCGCCATCTTATTCTTAACCGTGTTTTCAAATGCCTTTGGTATAAAGGCTGAACTGCCCGAGCTTTCCTTCTTCTTCCTCATTCTTCTTCGCGATACTTCTTCGACCGACTGCGTTTTCTCCCTCGCGACTTCTCCCTCGTCGACCACCAATTCGCCAGCTCTTCTTCCCCAACTTTGAAGACGTTCCATCCTCAAGCAGCCGGTAAGTCTTCTTCTTCTTCTCCTTCTCTTTTCCGTCGACCTTTTCCCCTGTTTTTGGTTCGCCATTTCCGGCCGAGTCGAAGTGATTTGCTGTGTGGATTTTGTGCAGCTAGTGTAGGTGAATTCATCCAACAACGAATCGTTCGTCAATTCTCGCCAATTCGTCTTCTCCATCGCCAATTCGGATTTCTTCTCGATCGCGCCAGACGCCGTGTTCGCCCCTTCGCTCACGCGCAGAAGCAGCCCAGCCCACCGAGCCACGCCGCGCATCACCGAGCTGTGTCGCCAAGCCGCGCCCCAGCGCCGTGTCACGTGTCCTGCTGCCGAACCAAGCCGCCAAGCCGAGCCGAGCCGAGCCGAGCTGTGCCGAGCCGAGTGAGAGCCGAGCTGAGCCTAATTATTTTATTTTATTTAATTTAATTTAGATATTGTGTGTAATTATGTTGTGCTTGTTAAGTTCCCGGTAGCTAGTTCGAGATCGTTCGCAGCTTAGGTTTTCGTGTAATCGTCCCCGACCAAGGTAAGGATTTCTTACCGGAGTTGTGTGGACCCTGCGATATATTATGTGATTGCTGATTGATTGCTTGTTTGTGTTTATTGACATGTGTAGCTAAGTGCTCTATTCTAAATTCCCGATTGGCATGATTTTCCTAGTTAATTCTCATGTTAATCCATGCTAGGTTGTTCCTTTCTGGCATGCTCGTATCTGTTCTTGCTTCGTAGTATCATGCTAGGTTCGTTGTATTCTTATTGAGCACGTATTGGATTTTATTGAATTATTTGCTGATTGCTAAGGCAGGTTAGAGTGGCAGGTAGATAGCATCATCCGGGCCGGGTGCATAACGAACCTTGCATCCACGACAGGGACGTATGAGATGGTGCTTCGCCCTGATCCCGTTAGGGAATAGCTAACCCTAACGGCTGGCCCTGTAATCTTGGGTGAGGGTGGCAGACTGTTAAATGCCCCAACGGTCGGGATGATGACTTGGCATTGCCTTGTCCTCGGCAGTCGGCACGTCCTCAGCGTGTTCGGTAGTAGCCCTTGATTGCCACCTGTTAAGGTAAGGACGGCTTCCTGGTGTAAGCCTACCACAACCCGTTCCTTAGCCCTAGGTGCGGTGGAGCAGGCTGACATAGTTCACGTGTCCAGGTCTCACACCCCTATGTCAGTGACACCGATCCAAAGATTTAGTTAGGCGTGGTGGCTGGACATGGGCAGCTTGCCTCTGAGACTGCACCCCCATAGTCTGCAGTAGCGCGCGGTGCATGCTTACGCTCATTACAGCGCCGACCGGAGAGCTCCTCGGGATCTTGAGCTAGTGTACCTTTCATTCGACAGTAGACAGGCTGAGGCCGGGACTTGTTTCTCGTATAGGGCATATTGTGTGATGGATTGTGTGGAGGATTATTCCGGACTAAGACCCTGAGTTGGCATCCGAGGTCCAAGTATGGACTCAAGCTATGTGCTCTATTCTGTGTTTATACTCATAGCTTGCATACACTCAGCTAGATGACCATGTATATCGTATTGCACCCCGGTTGGGGATTCTTACTGAGTAATTCGTTACTCACCCTTATTATTGTGGTTTTTCCACAGGTAACCGAGTTGCGAGATAGGATGGCTGAAGGAGGAGCTGTGATCATGGGGGCCCAGCCGTCAAACTCTGATTTTGGGTTATGACTCTTTATGTTTTATTTTCCCCTGAATGCATGTAGCCGGGCACGGAGCCCTAGGAGGTTTTCTAAATGTTTTGTGGATTCCAACATTGTTGTATCCCGACAGGTTTTGAATGATTTTAATAAATCTCTTATCAGAGTAAACTTTGGAAATGTATTTATCTTGGAACAAGTGCTTGGAAACAGGAGGGGCGAGTTTCGGAAAATTATCCGGCTTTGAATCAATGTTTGAATGTTTTGTTTTTAATTGGAATCTGAAATCATGTTTGTATAATGTCCTTTACTTTGAATTCATGCATTGGGGTAAGGGCCCATTTAGTGCCCCATTCGGGTCGGGTCCTTACAGTTGGTATCAGAGCTCAGAGTCATAGATTCTGTAGATTGACCTTTTGTTGTAGGTCATTTTCCCATGATCACCAAAGACTCTGAAGCAATCATCGGTATGCCTAAGTTTACTATTTGTTGTAGAAAAAGGGTTAAGAATTTACAATACCTGTCATCTAGTGTATGCCTTGTGTAGTGTTGTAGAGCGGAGATGAGCAGGTTCTGACTCGTTATTGGTTTGGGTGTAGATCGCCAGCAAGCCAATCACCCGCGCCGGAAGAGGACACCCGAGAGAAGGCCGAGGTAGCAGGATCGGATCTGATACTGCAGAACATCGTTCCAAGCTGAGACTGATAGCATTCAGCCTGTTGCTCCCCCTGTTGAGCCCAGAGTAGGCGTTGAGGCGACTGAGCGCCGTGAGACTGCTCATGGAGCAGAATTTGCTGATTCTATGAGGGCTATGGTGGTCGACCTATTGAGTGGCCGCAGGCGCGAGACCTGTGCTTTGTTGGCAGCGTGGCGAAGAGTCTCGAGCCCGGATCGAGCGGCTTGACTCGCTTGTTCAAAGAGGCGCAGCTCGCGCAGAGCCAGCACCTTTGTGGCAGATGTGGCAGAGGATGCCGAGGAGCTTGGCAAATGGTTAAAGGATTTCGTGAAGTGGAACCCAGAGAAGTTTGATGCCACAGGTGATGCTTTAGCAGCTGCTAGATGGATTGCCCATTTGGAGTACACCTTCCTGATTATGGTGTACCCCGATGTTCAGAGACCGAGGTGTGCAGCCCATGCACTAGGAGGTACAGCTAGATGGTGGTGGGAGTCCACTCTGAGTGAGAGACCAGCTAGGTCTCCACCGGCCACCTGGGAGTTCTTCAAATCTGAGTTCAGGGTCAAGTATATTAGTGATGAGGCCCAGGAGAAGATGGTAGAGCTTTTTCAGAATCTGAAACAGGGATCTGATTGTATAGAGGAGTATGAGAGGAAATTCTCGGAGTATGGTTATTTTGCTGCGCAGTTGATAGCTACCCCGGAATTGAAGATTCGGAAGTTTATTTCTGGTTTGAGGCAGGGTGTGTCTCAGGATGTCAGGGCTCAGGCTCTTGACACTTATGCTAGAGCTGTTCAGCTAGCCACAATTTACAATGGAAAGTATCCTGTTGAGCGTATTGTTGCCGGTCCGGTTCAGCGCCCTGTCCCAACTGTAGTGGGGCAGAAGAGAAGGTTTGAGTTCAGAGGAGGCGGCCAGCGTCGCCAAGGACAATTTCAGAACCGGGATCAGCGTAGGGTTTCGGCTCGTTTCACCTCACCGCAGGCGGTCCCAGTGCGATTCCCACCATGCAACATGTGGAAGAGCCCACTTTGGAGCTTGTCACCGGGCTAGGGCCGTGTTTTTCGATGTGGTAAGGAGGGTCATCTAGCCTGCTTTCGTGATCACCCGGCTATGGCGATTCAACCAAGATCTGTGCAAGCAGGTCGTGTTCACTACGAACTGCCAGGAGGCCGAGCGTGCGGATGCCACTGTGGTAGGTACGCTTCTTGTTTTGGATCATTGCGCATTTGTCTTGTTTGATTCTGGTTCTACGCATTCGTTTGTATCTGCATTGTTTGCTGAGCATGCTAGGTTGAGACTAGAGCCTCTAGGTTTTGAGTTATCTGTTGCAACTCCTTCGGGAGTTAATATGTTGGCTAGAGATAAGATTAAGGACGGCCGGATCGAGATATCCGGGGAATTGCTCGTTGCTACGCTCATAGTTCTGCCTATGAGTGGTTTCGATGTGATTCTTGGTATGGAGTGGTTAGCTGCTAACCACGTATTGATTGACTGCCACCGGAAAGAAGTAGTGTTCAGGCCGCCGGGTCGGCCCAGCTTCAAGTTTTGTGGAGTCCAGGGTGGAGTTTTCCCGCCGATGGTGTCAGTGGTGAAAGCTCGTCGTTTGCTAGCTTATGGAGCTTGGGGCTACTTAGCCAAGTTGTCCGGAGAGAGCCGCCCCTCACTGACTGTTGATCAGATGCCGGTTGTGCAGGAGTTTGCGGATGTGTTTCCTGAGGAGTTATCGGGGTTGCCCCCGAAGAGAGAGGTTGACTTCACAATTTAGCTCGAGCCAGGGACCCTCCCTATCTCGAAGGCTCCGTATCGTATGGCGCCAGACGAGTTAAAGGAACTGAAGGTTCAGTTGAAAGAAATGTTGGATCGAGGGTTCATCCGTCCGAGTGTGTCCCCGTGGGGAGCGCCAGTGCTGTTTGTGAAGAAAAAGGATGGTTCGATGCGCCTATGCATTGACTATCGCGAGCTTAATAAGGTGACAGGGAAGAATAAGTATCTGTTGCCCCGTATCGATGATTTGTTCGATCAGCTTCAGGGAGCTTCCGTGTTCTCCAAGATATATTTGAGATCCGGTTATCATCAGTTGCGTATTAGGGACGCCGACATTCCTAAGACAGCTTTCAGATCTAGATATGGACACTACGAGTTTGGGGTCATGTCGTTTGGATTGACTAATGCACCAGCAGCGTTCATGGACATGATGGATAGGGTATTCAAAGCATTTTTGGACAGCTTCGTCATCGTGTTCATTGACGATATTCTGATCTATTCGAGGACCAGGGAGGATCATGCAGGGCATTTGAGGCAAGTGTTGACAGCTTTAAGGGAAAACTTTGCATAAAGCTGGTTTTCCAAATGCGAGTTCTGGTTGGAGCAAGTGGCCTTCCTAGGTCACGTAGTTTCTAGGGATGGTATAACCGTGGATCCAGCAAAGATTGAGGCCGTGAGTTAGTGGGCCAAGCCGACTTCAGTTGCTGAGATACGCAGCTTTCTGGGTTTGGCAGGTTACTACCGTCGGTTTGTTAAGGACTTTTCCGCATAGCCTCGCCCCTCACTCGTCTGACGAGGAAGGGTGTCGAGTTTGTTTGGGACAGTAGGTGTGATGATAGCTTTGCGTGCTCAAGCGCGCTTTGACTTCAAAGACTGTGTTGGCGATCCGGAGAGGACAGTGGTTTCGTGGTCTCAGATGATGCTTCCAAGTTCGGGTTAGGTTGTGTGTTGATGCAAAGACGGGAAGGTCATTGCTTATGCTTCCCGCCACCAAGCCATATGAGCCGAACTACCCGACTCATGATATGGAATTGGCGGCAGTGGTGTTCGCCTCAAGATTTGGAGGCATTACCTGTATGGTGAGCGGATTCGATGTTTACCGATCACCGAGCCTCAAATATCTGCTTACTCGTAAGAAGTTGAATATGAGGTAGAGGAGATGGTTAGAGTTGGTAAAAGATTATGACTGCGAGATTTTGTACCATCCGGGTAAAGCCAATGTTGTAGCTGATGCTTTGAGTAGAAAGACGTCGCACTCCGCGGTGTTGTTGAGTTCCCAGCCCAGATTGCAGCGAGAGTTCGAGTGGGCTGAGGTTGTAGTGTTGTTGGGTGAGGTTGCTGCCAGAGTAGCTCGATTGGATGATTCAACCATCGATCGAGCAATGGATTATCGATAGCCAGCTGAGTGACCCCGCTCTTAAGAGATTGTTTCACAGAGTTAGTGCTGACGGAGATTTTGACTTCGTTTATTCACCAGACAGTGGGCTGACGTATAGAGGCCGGTTGTGCGTTCTGGATGTGGCAGGATTGCGAGCAGAGTTGCTCTCTGAGGCCCACAGTTCTCCGTTTGCTTGGCACCCCTAGGGTACCAAGATGTATCAGGACCTTAAGCAGACATTCTGGTGGATGGGTATGAAAAGAGATGTTGCGGAGTTTGTCAGTCGATGTCTCACTTGTCAGCAAGTGAAAGCACCCAGACAGAGACCAGTCGGTTTGTTGCAGCCGCTGAGTGTGCCTCAGTGGAAATGGGAAGAGATCTCCATGGACTTTATTTCTGGGTTGCCGAGGACTCCGAGGAAGTTCTCTCGATTTGGGTGATAGTCGACCGATTGACTAAGAGCGCACACTTCATTCCCGGTGAGACACACTTATACCGTGGAACAATGGGCGCAGATTGTTTTTGGAGCGAGATCATTCGTTATCATGGTGTGCGGTGAGGATTGTGTCCGACCGTGATTCGAGGTTCACTTCTCGTTTCGAGAGCGCCCGAAAGGTTTAGGCACCGAAGTGCGCTTTTCAAGATGACTTTTCACCCTCGGTGATGGATGGATGATCGAGAGGGTGAACCAGATTCTCGAGGATATGTTGAGGGCTTGTGTGTTGGATTTCCCAGGCAGTTGGGACCAGTATCTATATCTGATGGAGTTTGCCTATAACAACAGTTATCAGTCGACGATTGAGATGGCTCCATTAGAGGCTTTGTATGGTAAGCGTTGCCGATCTCCTGTGTTCTAGGAAGAGGTTGGTGATAGACAGGTTTTGGGTCCTGAGTTGCTGCAGTTGACTAATGGTGTTGTGCAGAAGATTAGAGCTCGCATGTTGACAGCTCAGAGCAGGCAGAAGAGTTACGCCGATGTGCGGCGTCGGGATTTGGAATTCGAGGTTGGACAGCATGTATTCCTAAAGGTTGCACCGATGCGAGGTGTTTTGAGGTTTGGTAAGCGTGGAAAGCTGAGTCCCCGTTTTGTTGGTCCGTTTGAAATCCTGGAGAGGATTGGCAAAGTTGCTTATCGGTTAGCCTTGCCTCCGTCATTGTCAACGGTACACGATGTTTTTCATGTTTCGATGCTGAGGCAGTACGTGTCGGATCCGTCGCACATTGTTGATTTTGAGCCTTTGCAGCTGAATGAAGATTTGAGCTTCGAGGAGAAGCCAGTGGAGATTCTTGCCTTTGAGACAAAGACGTTGCGTAACCGTGAGATCCGTTTGGTAAAAGTTCAGTGGAGAAGTCAGAATTCAGAGGAAGCCACTTGGGAGCGGGAAGATGAGATGAGATTGCATTACCCCGAGCTGTTCCAGTCTTAAGGGACTTTCGAGGACGAAAGTCATAAAAAGGAGGGAATATTGTAACGGCCCGGAATTTCATCCCAGTCTTCTCGGGTTGCCCCAGGGGCATTTTGGTAATTTGGTCGGGCCGACAGGGCCGGTTATGTCTTTTCTAATTTCCAGAAAAATTATGAGATGATTTGAATGGGATCCGGAAGCTTTGTGAAAGTATTTGGGCTTGGTAAAATGCAAAAAGAAATAGGGAATTAAATAGCGCGTCGAGCGGGATTCAAACCAGGGCCGCTTGGGAAGCTAGTTGGGTGGCATTGCCACTTGAGCCACCGAGCGCTCTTGTTATTCTAAACGCGCCATCTTATTCTTAACCGTGTTTTCAAATGTCTTTGGTATAAAGGCTGAACCGCCCGAGCTTTCCTTCTTCTTCCTCATTCTTCTTCGCGATTCTTCTCCGACCGACTGCATTTTCTCCCTCGCGACTTCTCCCTCGCCGACCACCAATTTGCCAGCTCTTCTTCCCCAACTTCGAAGTCGTTCCATCCTCAAGCAGTCGGTAAGTCTTCTTCTTCTTCTCCTTCTCTTTTCCGTCGACCTTTTCCCCTGTTTCTGGTTCGCCATTTCCGACCGAGTCGAAGTGATTTGCTGTGTGGATTTTGTGCAGCTAGTGTATGGGAATTCATCCAGCAACGAATCGTTCGTCAATTCTCGCCAATTCGTCTTCTCCATCGCCAATTCGGATTTCTTCTCAATCGCGCCCAAATGCCGTGTTCGCCCCTTCGCTCGCGCGTAGAAGCAGCCCAGCCCACCGAGCCATGCCGCGCATCGCCGAGTCGTGTCGCCAAGCCGCGCCCCAGCGCCGTGTCGCGTGTCCTGCTGCCGAGCCGAGCCGCCAAGCTGAGCCGAGCCGAGCCGAGCCGAGTGAGAGCCGAGCCGAGCCTAATTATTTAATTTAATTTAGATATTGTGTGTAATTGTGTTGTGCTTGTTAGGTTCCCGGTAGCTAGTTCGAGATCGTTCGCAGCTTAAGTTTTCGTGTAATCGTCCCCGACCAAGGTAAGGATTTCTTACCGGAGTTGTGTGGACCCTGCGATATATTATGTGATTGCTGATTGATTGCTTGTTTGTGTTTATTGACATGTGTAGCTAAGTGCTCTATTCTGAATTCCCGATTGGCATGATTTTCCTAGTTAATTCTCATGTTAATCCATGCTAGGTTGTTCCTTTCTGGCATGCTCGTATCTATTCTTGCTTCGTAGTATCATGCTAGGTTCGTTGTATTCTTATTGAGCACGTATTGGATTTTATTGAATTATTTGTTGATTGCTAAGGCAGGTTAGAGTGGCAAGTAGATAGCATCATCCGGGTCGGGTACATAACGAACCTTGCATCCACGACAGGGACGTATGAGATGGTGCTCCGCCCTGATCCCGTTAGGGAATAGCTAACCCTAACGGCTGGCCCTGCAATCTTGGGTGAGGGTGGCAGATTGTTAAATGCCCCAACGGTCGGGATGATGACTTGGCATTGCCTCGTCCCCGGCAGTCGGCACATCCTCAGCGTGTTGGCAGTAGCCCTTGATTGCCACCTGTTAAGGTAAGGACGGCTTCCTGGTGTAAGCCTACCACGACCCGTTCCTTAGCCCTAGGTGCGGTGGAGCAGGCTGACATAGTTCACGTGTCCAGGTCTCACACCCCTATGTCAGTGACACCGATCCAAAGATTTAGTTAGGCGTGGTGGCTGGACATGGACAGCTTGCCTCTAGACCCGGCACCCTCCATAGTCTGCAGTAGCGCGCGGAGCATGCTTACGCTCATTACAGCGTCGACCGGAGAGCTCCTCGGGATCTTGCGCTAGTGTACCTTTCATTCGACAGTAGACAGGCTGAGGCCGAGACTTGTTTCTCGTATAGGGCGTATTGTGTGATGGATTGTGTGGAGAATTATTCCGGACTAAGACCCTAAGTTGGCATCCGAGGTCCAAGTATGGACTCAAGCTATGTGCTCTATTCTGTGTTTATACTCATAGCTTGCATACACTCAGCTAGATGACCATGTATATCGTATTGTACCCCGGTTGGGGATTCTTACTGAGTAATTCGTTACTCACCCTTATTATTGTGGTTTTTCCACAGGTAACCGAGTTGCGAGACAGATGGTCAAGGAGGAGTCAGTGATCATGGGGGCCCACCACAAACTCGATTTTGTGTTATGACTCTTTATGTTTTATTTTCCCTTGAATGCATGTAGCCGGGCACGGAGCCCTAGGAGGTTTTTCTAAATGTTTTGTGGATTCCAGCATTGTTGTATCCCGACAGGTTTTGAATGATTTTAATAAATCTCTTATCAGAGTAAACTTTGGAAATGTATTTATCTTGGAACAGGTGCTTGGAAACAGGGACAGGTTTCAGGAAAATTATCCGGGCTTTGAACTGAATGTTTGAATGTTTTGTTTTTAATTGGAATCCGAAATCATGTTTGTATAATGTCCTTTACTTTGAATTCATGCATTGGGGTAAGGGCCCATTTAGTGCCCCATTCGGGTCGGGTCCTTACACTACCAAAAAGGGTTGAACATTAGGATGGAAGGGCAAGGTGAGGTTGATCCACCTCAAGGTCCTAAGCAAGAAAACAAGGCAACAACGATCCATAAGTTCAATAGCTGTCAGCTAAAGGACGTAGGCAAACTTCTGCTTCACCCTCAAGGTCGAAGGAACATGTGGTAGAAGAAGAATCTTTCGAAGCCCCTAGAGAAGAAAGACCAGTCATTTTTGTACCACGACGGACTCTGCCGCTGGTACTAATTGACAACTCTAAAACTTCAGGGTATTTCGAGGGTTTGACACTTGACAGATCTCAAATAAAGCATATTTTAGGATGCAATAATTTTCTTTATTCTTAGGATTAAGGGAAATAACTAGTTTGCATTAAGGTTTGACACTTGAGGGAAATAACATTTTCTACAATTGTCTATTTTGTCACTACTCATTGCATTCATATTTATTACTACTATCATTTGTATCATTTTACTATCAGCATAAAAAACAACAACTATCTCAACCCATGCATTTACTTTTCTGCACAACTTTCGCCTGATCAATATTTGTTCTAGACATCTCTATGAGATCGATAAAATTATATACTTATTACTTGTTGCATTCGACTGTGCATACTTGCTCATAAGCGATTCCGAGTCACACTTAGCATTAGGTATACTTTGAATTAATTACTATAGGAATATATTAGCACCGAATGCCCCTACAGAAGGCATTGTCAAGCATCAAAGAACAAGGCTGACACCCATGGGAGGAAGCCTAGACGATATAGACTGGACCATTGAGCGCCTGAAAGAAGAAGCGGGTCCTTCCACACACACCCAGGTGTCTACTTGTCCATTTAAGAGGAAGAAGAGCACACATGAAAAGTTGGTGAGCTGCCTTTGGCTGCTCGCCAACAATTTGGATGTGCATATGCAATACGGAAAAAAGCGAGACATGCAATACTTGACGCACTAGCTCTTTCAAATCCACGCTTCCATAAGCCCATCTTCCCTCAATTTTGCGACATTAATTCTTCCACCGACTTTGACAACTCTGATTCGAAAGAAGAAGAATGAAATTGAAGTCTATGTCTCAATCGCATTTCTTTTCTCTACATATATCTAACAGTATTTAATATAATCAATCTCTTCAATTCCGCATTTCAAAGCATTGTCTTAAACATTGTCCTAACGAAATCATTTTAGGACAGATCCTTTGTAAACTTGGAGAATAGTGCATTTTCTTGGGGAGGAAACCAAAAAATTGAAACGGAGAGATTGAGAACGTTAGATGAAATTAAGTTTTGGGGAACTAAGCCGCACCTTCATTAGGAACAATGAAGAATTTAAGTTTTAAGGTGAAGGCAAGCCCGCGGAGTGTTTTGTGAAGCGCATATATAGATAGAAACAAAAACATTTTGAGTGAGTAGAATAAAAAAAACAATTATGGGTAAAAATCAAACGAACAAAAGAGCAAATAGTCATGGGTATTCTAAGTATTTCGCTACCACCTAATCAAGTGCAAGCTAAATATATTCTAGTACTTAGCTGGAACGTTTTATGCTCAAACGAACCATGCCGAGACCAACAGAATTGTGGCCATGTGGCAACTTTTACTCCAAGGAACACAAATAAACAAGCCTCAGACATAATGTTTTGAACAAATTTAAATTTATCAGAAAGGATTTGATTGAGCTGTGTTGGAGTCTAAAGTTTCTAAGCTGAGGGAAATTAGGAGAAGAACTGAGATGAGATTGAAGTAACGCTAGTGAAAGAATAAACGAGATGATTAAGCATTTGGCATATTAAGACAATTGCATCTTAAAAGAATATTTTTTTAGCAAGAGAAAAAGCTCAGCATTGTGATACATATTTTCTATTTAAACAGTTATTACACCTATATAAGCATCGCTCAAGACGAGCAATGATTCAAGTTTGGGAGTTTGATGACTCTCAAATAGAGTCAGAATTCTTGGTATTATAATATCATTGTTTGAAGTTATTATTTAAAATCTAATGCGAAAACGATAAATATAATGAGAAAAAGGTGTAAATAGCTAATGCTTATGCATTAGAGGAATAAATTAGAAGAAATGAATTTAAGCGCGAAAAATAGAAGAATTAACACAATTTGCTCGTATTTTGCAAGGCTTATGCAAGTAAACTATTTTTGCAGGAATTTGCGATGCGGAGCTGAGAAGCAAGACTCGCGATTGCAAGCGTAGTAACATTTAAAGAAACACAAAGGTGCCGTAAAAAAAAGAGGAAAGAATCAAATGAAAGAAAGATGTTGACTAACTAGACACTCGAGAGACAAATTGCAGAAATCACGAGATTCTTCCCTTAATCACACAAACACAATTGAAGAATTCATTCAAGTAAAGAGATCGTGTTGATTGATATGTACTTATTCTGGAAGATTCAAAAGATGATTATAAAAGGAGACCCTTCGTAACATAATATGGGGTGGAGAATTTCGAAACCAAGTTTATATTTTTTCTCTATTTTCTTGTCAAAACTCATTTCAGTTTAGTGATACTATTTCAGCATGTTTTCCATGTCGTTACCTGTAATTCTTGTTTGTATGAGGAGCTAATTTCGTTAAGGCAATGCTAGAAAAAAGTGGTTATTTCTAGCATATGTTAAGAAGGAATATAAGGGGTGTAAATAGAGCATGTTAACTTATTGAAAATCATCAAGAGTAAGTGTCGACCGACCATTCACACGCATTTATAGGTTGTAAATCGGAAGAGGAAATAACCTAAGTCTAGTTTGAATTAGTAGGTTAGTATTAAGTCTTTAATACTTTAAATCGGTGTTTAGGGATAAATGTGTAACTACTGCATACGTAGCGCTGGCTTAGCATTACATTAAGTTGCAGCGGGAGTCGAGATTGATGGGAACGAAAGTAGAAGCTGAAGTTTGTGAGGCGTAGTATGATAGTTACGCATTATAGTATGTGTTCTTTGAAAATGCATTGTTATTACTTTCCATGAGTATCCTGGTTTAGCCTCATTCTCTTATTTACAATTGTTTTATTTACCTATTCAACCCAATCCATCACAATATCTATTCGTTTAATTTTGTTCAATTCTAAACGTCGCCTTAAGATAAATCGCAGTCCCTGTGGAGTATGATAATTTAATTATTACTTACTATAGGCCGCGTATACTTGCGCAAACATGAATTTAAGCACACGAGGCAACTAGACCACACAGCCTCGCCAATCAAGAAGCCGATGAAAGCAAGTGGGAGGGAAATTCGCTAACTGAAGTAGATTTATTGGAGGAAATGCTAGGAACATTGTGTAAGGGCGAGTTGATAGCTTGTAACGCCATTGAAATCATCTATAGAAACCCCCCCCCCCCCTCCCACGTTGAACTTGAAGCCACTACCTGAGCATTTAAGTATGCTTAATTGGAAGTAGAGGAAACTCTTCCAATTATTATATCGTCTGGGTTAGTGCCGAAGAATAAAACATTGTTGTTAAACCTATTACATCAATACAAAAGAGCAATTTAGACGATTGCGGACATCAGGGGTATAAGCCCATCCTTCTACATGTATCAATCTAGAAGAGGGAAATGTTAAATCTATAGAGCCATAAAGGAGATTAAACTCTGTAATGAAGGAAGTGGTAAAGAAAGAGATGATCAAATGGTTGGATGTTGGTTACCCAATTTGTGCTAGTAATTGGGTCACTTATGTTTAGTGTGTACCGAAAAAAGGCGGGATAACAGTGCTAAGGAACAGGGCTAATGAGTTGATCCTAACCAGAACTGTTGCTAGTTGGAGGGTTTGCATGGATTATAGAATATTCAACAAGGCCACAAAAAAGGATCATTTCCCGTTGCCATACATAGATCAAATACTCGACATGCTTGTTAGCTAAGAATACTACTGCTTCTTAGATGGATACTCCAAATATAACCAAATCACGATAGACCCTAAGGATTCAGAAAAGACTACATTTACATGTCCCTATGGTTTCTTTGTTTTTCGACAAATGCCTTTCAGACTATGCAATGCACGGGCAACATTTCAGCAGTGCATGATGGCCATATTTTCTGACATGAACAAAGATATTATGGAAATATTTATGGATGATTTTGTGGTCTTTGGAAGGTCTTTCAATAGTTGCATGCTGAATTCGGGAAAGGTGTTTAAACGCTATGAAGAGACAAACTTAGTATTGAATTAGGAAAAAGTGTCATTCCATGGTTAAAGAAGGCATAGTTTTGGGACATCAAATTTCAATAGATGGTTTCGAAGTAGACCGAGCTAAGGTTGAAGTCAAAGAAAAATTAGAGCCCTCGATCAAAGTGAAAGACATTAGAAGTTTTATGGGGCATTCTGGTTTTTATGGGCGATTCATCAAGGGCTTTTCAAAGATTCCTAGACCATTATGCGAACTATTGGAGGTAAATAGAGTGTTCAATTTCAACCATTAGTGCCTAAAGGCCTTCAATACATTAAAAGAAAAGGCTTTGAGTACTGCACCAATTATAACCTCGTCAGACTGGAATAAGCCATTTGAGTTAATGTGCGATGCGAGTGATTATGTAGTAGGAGTTGTCTTGGGTAAGAAGGGTGAAAAATTATTTCAACCAATTTATTATGCGAGCAAGTCATTAAATGAAGCTCAATTGAATTATACAACAACCGAAAAAGAGTTTCTAGCAGTTGTTTTCGCATTAGAAAAATTCAGATCCTATTTAATGGGTTCACAGGTCATTGTATTTATAAATCACGCATCAATTAAATACTTGATGACCAAGCCCGATGCTAAATTGAGTCTGATTAGGTGGATCATGATGTTGCAAGAATTTGATCTAGAAATAAAGGATAAAATGAGGTGTGAGAGTATGGTGGTGATCATTTGTCAAGACTTAAGAAAACGAACGAGAAAGATTGTAGTGTTCCCATCTCAGACAGCTTTTTTGATGAAAAATTATTCATGGTATTAGCATCGCCAGAAGGAGAGAGTCCATGGTTTGTTGATTTAGCGAACTATCATGCCAGTGGTATAATGCCTCCGTATTTGATAAAACAGTAGTCAAAGAATTTTTTTGGTTGATGCTAAGTTTTACTTCTGGGATGAGCCATTTTTATACAGGTAGTGTGCTGATAACATTATAAAGCGATGTGTCCTAAAGAGAGAAGTCGAATCAGTTTTGGAACAGTGCCATACCTCCCCATATGGTGAACACTTCAAAGGAGTAAGAACCACATCTAAAATGTTTCAGTTAGGGCTTTATTGGATCATGGTATTTAAAGATGTTCATAGCTTTGCAAAGACCTGTGACAAGTGCCAGCAGCGTGGGAACGTTGGAAAGAGGGACGAAATGCCAATGACATGTATATTTGAAGTAGAGTTATTTGATGTTTAGGGCATTCAATTCACGGGACCATTCCCACCATCCAAGGGTCTATACATCCTAGTTATTGTAGACTACATATCAAAGTGGGTGGAAACAATTGCTAGTCCTATGAACGATGCGAAGACTATGACACGAAATTTACACAAACATTTTCACAAGCTTCAGAATGCCTCGAGCATTGGTTAGTGATGAAGGCACACGTTTTGTAAACAGAGCAATGGCTAGTGTGTTGAAAAAATATAACATCGAACATAGAATTGCTATGTCATATCATCCTCAATCGAATGAGCAAGCCGAAGTTTCAAATCAGGAAGTCAAGAGCATTCTAGAAAAATTAATTTGACCCACAAGGAAAGGCTGGTCTATGCGATTAGAAAACTCCCTTTGGGCATACCGAACAACATTTAAAACTCCGCTAGGGATGTCAGCTTATCAATTGGTTTTTGGAAAATCATGTCATTTACCGTTGAAGCTAGAGCATCAAGCATTCTGGGCTTTGAAGAAACTAAACTCAATTTAAAATTAGCAGCGCCAACAAGAATGATCCAGCTCATGTAAATGGATGAGTATAGACAGTTTGCATACGAAAATGCAAAAATGTACAAAGAAAAGATGAAGGCATGGCATGATAAAAAGATAAAGCTTAAAACATTTGAAGTTGGCCAAAGAGTGCTTTTATTTAATTTATAATTATAGACTTAAATTGTTTCCTGGAAAACTTATATCTAAATGATCCGGATCTTTCAGAGTTATGTAGGTACATACCAATGGGGCCATAAAAATCATGAATGAAGAAAGTGGAAACAAGTTGGTGAACGAGCAATGTCTGAAGCATTACTAAGGCAAAGATTCCTAAAAAGCCAATGAGTAAGCAAAGCAGCCAGGGCTTGGAGCATTGAATGTTGAGTATTTTTAATTATGCTCCAAGTGTTTATCTTGCATTAATACTTCCTATATTATACATTGATTGATTTTATTGTTTAGTTTATTTTGTGTTATTTTAATTCAATTAGTAGTTCAATACTTTTAAGTTAGAATTAAGCTGGGAAATGGCAGAGGAGTAAATCGCAATCATTGAGTGCATAGAAAAATCATTTTCAGATGGTGTGACACGTGGCAGCCTGTGGGTAAGTGTGGCATGCATCGCTTCCCTTGGAGATTAACGATGGAGATTGAAGCGTTGTGTTTAAGGATTTTAAATTTTCAAATTCGCCAATTTAATGGGTAGTTGTTTATTGCACCGTTTCATTACCTTATTTGATGATTTGACGTCTTAAATTCGTCATTTCCATCCCTCGCATTAGAAACCTTTCTTCTCCAATCCTTTTTTCCTAATTTCTGATTGTTCTTTTTACAATCCTATGGCTCGAAAAATAAGAGCTCGACACGGCAAGGCTGGAGTGAATGAATCTAGGCTCGAGGTTTCGAAGCCTGGAGTGAAGGTGGGCAAGGTGAGTGAGAAATGTACTGACGAAGATCTACCCCGAAAGTTGAAGTTTCACTGATTCGTGAAGTTGGACACGATACCCAAGTGGATGCGGTTGAGTAGGTGAGTCTGCATGTTGATGCTGGTGAGGTCGAAGATGTCGCGGTCGTAGTTGAGGAGGAGTCAAGCGCTAGGGTTCTTGCAGAAAAATAGTCCTCTGTGGGCAAGCAACAAACAAAGACGAAGTTGTGAAGTCCGACTAACTGTGGAATAAAGTCGTGAGGGAAGTGCATAACTCAAAAATTGGGCTGCGTTTGAAGGATGGTTGGTGAGCGAGAGGGCAATGAAGAGTTATGACTACATCGTTGACAAGTCGTTCCATTAAGAGCAAGGATTTGCTCTACAAAGTCTTGATAGCAAGCTGGTTGAAAAAATTAAAGCGTGTGGCTGGGAGTGGTTTATGAGGACGTCTAAGCTAGCTAGGCCGGAATGGGTGCGTGAGTTTTACTCTAACATCAATGAAGAATCAGAATACAAGAGTCGAGTGTGGGGGAGTTTAAATAGATTGGAGTGCTTCCATGCTAAATGAGTTTTTAAGATTCGGGGAACTCGGTGTTCGATTTTCAATTTTTTTGGGGAGGGCCATGGCCCCCTCTAGTCCTTTCATAGGGTCACTCCAGACTAGGGTAATGCTATCGACATTCTTAACATCAGAGGTGCACTGTTGGATGAATTTTATCATTTTATCAGAATAAGCATGATGCATACAAGGCATTGCATCAAAGTCAAACGAAGTCGTGCTCTGCTAGCTTATGCTACCATTGAGGGGTTGAGTATTGATGTGGGAAGAGTTATTGTTGGTGATATCAGAAAGTTATTTTTCCCCACCTGGTCACTAGCCTGTGCATGAGGCAAGGTGTCTAGCCTCTCCTAGAAGATCAGTTGCATCCTTTGAGATCGAATAATGCAATTTCAGATGCCCGCTCAAGAACAGTCCATCGTGAAAAGGGAGTTGGCCTTGCTGCTGGTATAGAGAAATTGTTGGCTAGGCAGAAGGCGTTTGAAGACATCTACAATTATTTCTTCGAGCAAACTCGGATTTATTGGGAGTATGGGTCCAACCAACAACCTTAAATGGAAGTCTCTGTCTTAGCTTTATTTCTTTTGTTAGCTCTTTGTTGTTTAAATCTACTTAATATGTGTTGTTAGTAATTTTTTCGTAGTTGTAATGAAAATATCATGATGATGCCAGTGGGAGATAACTTTGAAACATTTTTTTTATTGTATTTTATTTAAAATTAGTAAGAAACCATAGATTGAATTAGGTCATATCTTGATCTAAAATTAATCCGACTAACTCGAATTAATTATTAAACTAAAAAAAATAATTTATAACATAAATATATATGTGTATATTTATTTATTTAATTAAAAAAAATTAGAGTTTAGTTTTTATAATTACTAGAATTTAATCCATATAATTTGAAAGAATATAAAATTTAACCCATATAATTTAAAGAAAATTAGAATTTAGTAATGTGATTTTAAAAATTAGAATTTTGTTCTTATGATTTTGTAAAAATTTAAGATTTAATTTTTATCGTACATAATTGTTTGCTTATGAATTACATGACAACTTATTATTCATGCATAAATGATATAATTTTTTTTTGTTATATCGAGTATTTAACTTATAATTTGATCAAGAATTCAAAATATATATATATATATATATATATATAATTTCATCATTAAAATATGAATAACTAACTTTAAATATTTAATTTATTAATGATTAGAAATGGAAGAACTATTTTTTAGATTTTAACCAACCATAGAAACAAAAATTTAGTTTTCAAAATTATAAGACTAAATTTTATACTTCTCCAAATTATAGAGATTAAATTTTAATTTTTAAAATTATGAAAACTAAACACTAACTTTATATATATATATATATAATTATAGAACAAAATAAACTGTTAAAATAATGATAGGTGGATGGTACGAAAAGTTTGTTATTTTTGCTTGAAACGTATTAAAGAAAATACAAATTAAATAAAAGGAGAGGAATCGAAACCAAAATTGTCATATTGACTATTAAAGAAAATACTTATCCGAGATTTGATTTGGGTGAAGTCCAGGTTCAATGTACCATTCTAATTTTTACAAATTACACGCACCTCTCCTCGCGCGCGCGTCCCCACTTTTCTCAACAAATTCAAATACGCCGCCGCCGCCGCCGCCGAGAATGTCCATTACAAAATCTTATTTTAAATTTGTATTTCAACAAAGTTTCTCATATGTTTGACTACAAATATTTTTTACTATTTTTTGTCTTTCGCAGATTTACTTCATCAAATTATATTCTTTTTTTTTAAAAAAAAAGATCACATAAATTATATCGTTCAATTAATTAAATAATGTAATTTATACTCTTTAATTTATTCCCACTCATTTACGAGTTACAGTCAACTTCTCAGTCTGCGCTAATAAAAATCTTCATAAACTAAATAAATTGGATTTTTCATCAATAATAATAATAAGTATTTTTAATAGATTGAATATAAAAGACATCAAATTTATTCAATTAAATTAAATGACAATTTCAATCAAATACATCAAATTGATATTTTAATCGAGTGAAATTCATAATTTAAATCAAATTAAAATGTTTGAATATAAAAGATGGATTAAATTCATCAATTTAAAAATCTCAACATTTTCTTTGACCCATGAGCCATGCCATAATGGTTGATTTCTTATAAATCCTATCAAATTTATTTCTTACATATGTTTTATATAGTTTTTTTTTTAAAATTTTTAACAATAGGAGATGAGATAATTGAATTAATAATCTTATGGTTTACTCACCACAATATTGATGTTTTATAATTTGTTAAAGACATATGATACCTTTAGCGAGGGTCAGTGGTGCAGTTGGTTATCTTGTCTGGTGTTAATCCATTTCAACTCCACGATCACAGTTCGAGCCCGAAAATCGGTATTTGACTCTCATATTATTAGAGAGTAGTTGTGTGCCCTCTATCTAGGGTTTGTTGCCCCTTCCCCCACTATGTACTAAAAAAAAAAAAGACATGATACCTTTTTAATAAATTTTCTAACGTCAACTTACTCTAACTTCAAAGTTGCTACACATTTTCAAATATTTAATTGTGGGTTTCATCTATTTATCATAAAAATAGTCGACACAACTACTTCTAAGAGTGAAATTATTCCTAGACCAACTTAGTAACCTTCAACGTATTTTGTTCTTGTCACGTATTTCATAGAAAGAGTTTCTAGAAATCGCCCAACATAAAATTCCTTGAAGCCAAACATGTTAAGTTAAAATTATATGTTTAATTCTCGTAAAAAAAAAAAAAATTATATGTTTAATTTACAAACTTTTAAGTTTGTGTCTGATTAATGTTTAAAATTTTGACAATCAATTGCATTATTGTATGCCCAATAACAATAAAATCATAGATTCAAATTATAAAAGTGAAATTTATGCTTAGGCAGAAAAAAAATGTGAAATTTATGTCTAACGAAATCTTATGGTGTGTTGGGATAAGTGAAATTTGTGTACTTTTATGCTTCTAGAATCATTCTTCATTATTTTACGGTCAATATTTCATTTTTGTAATCACTTTCTACGCCCAAATATAAGTTCATAAAAATTTCTTTCAATCAAATATGGATGATCCATTCTACCATGTTCCCGATGAGTTCATTTTCTCCTTAATTCTTTTTTTGGGTTCCCCTACAAACTCCCTTCACAATTGGTATCCATTAGATTTGTGATTTTAAACAAAATGTAAGAAGGTGATAGAGACAACATTTGGACACAAAATTAAAAAATTCTAAAGATAAGCAATATTTGAGTTCATAACTTGAAAAGATCCAAGTCATATTTATCTACCTTTATGAGCACACATTTTTTTTTAAGTTAAAAAAAATTTATGATGATAAAATAATTTAAATATTTTATAATAAGGACTTATAGGGGCAGTTTGTTTGACGTTTTTAGGTAGGGGGTTAGGTTTAAGATTTATTAACTCCTCCTAAAAAATATACATCCAAATGAATTTTTACTAACTTCCTCCTCAATTTTACTTTTAAAAATAACTCTCAACCATTTTTAATTATTCATTTATACCTACTCAATTATTTCTACCCACTCATTTTTAATCATTCATTTCAAATCAATCAAGATAATCCATTTTTAACCTTTCATTTTTAATCGTATCTTTTTTAACTACTAAAAATAACTACTCATTTTTAAATCTACATCTAAATAAAGTTTTGACTCTAACTCTTTCACAAAAAAAGTATATTCAAATAAATTTTTGGCACGAGTATCAATTATTAACTATTCAATATAACTCATTAACCTAAATTAGATAAATATGTCAAACGAACTGCCCCAAAGAGAGAAGGCGCCGTGAATGGAGTGAGAGTGGAAGTGTCCTTCGAAGAGTTTGAAAAGGCACGCGTGTGAGGCACGTGAACCCTTCTTTTTGGTTTTCATTAAAAAAAAAGAAAAAAGAAAAAGAGAATATGGCGTTGGTTTTGATTTGATTTGATTTTGGGTTTTGTTTATTTGAGTGTGGTTTTGCTTTTGATTCATTGCCATCCAATCTGATTCTCTCCTCTTCTCTGCTTCTCACTCACACACTCTGTATTTCTCCGATTCTCTCTCGCAAACCCTAAAATCCTCCTCCGATGACATCCGCCGCCGCCAACGCCGCCGTGTTCCCCGATCCGACCTTTCACGGCCTCAAATCCACCTCCTCCCTCGCTTTCTACACTCCTCTCCGCTTCTTCTCCGCTTCTTCTTCGTCCCGCCCTCTCCTCGTCCGTGCCGTCTCCACGGTACCCCCCTTTATTACTTGATCCCCGTAATTTTTGTCATAATTTCTTTTGATTTCTTCACGCCTTTTGAATTTAATGCACAATCGTTGTCTATTGCATCTTCAGTTCAACTGAAGATGTGCATAGTTGTTGAAGGATTCCCTTCATGTTTCAATCGCCTTGCATTTCTAAATCGAATATGTTCTCATTTGCAGTTTGTTGGCTATTAATACTCTTCCTTTTTCAAGCGCTATCTTTCACTTCTTGGTTTAATTAATTTAATGAAATAAGCTCTACATATTTGTTTGCATTTCTCTCTTTTGTTGTTATCAAACAACCCATGAACACTGCGTGCATTTTTGTTATCTGTGGCCAATTTTACAGCCGGCTAAGCCTGAGGTTGCAGCGGAGCCCAAGCGCAGTAAGGTTGAGATTTTCAAAGAACATAGCAATTACATTAGGTACCCTCTTAATGAGGAGCTGTTGACGGATGCCCCTAACATTAATGAGGCTGCCACACAACTCATCAAATTTCATGGGAGCTATCAGCAGTACAACAGGGAAGATAGAGGGCATAGATCTTATTCCTTCATGCTCCGTACCAAGAATCCTTGTGGCAAAGTGTCGAATCAGCTTTACTTGACAATGGACGATCTTGCCGATCAATTTGGAATCGGGACGCTGCGTCTAACCACCCGACAAACATTTCAGCTACATGGAGTTCTCAAGAAGGATATGAAGACGGTTATGAGCACCATCATTCGAAGCATGGGTTCAACTCTGGGTGCTTGTGGTGATCTTAACAGGAACGTTCTTGCTCCAGCTGCCCCAATTGTGAGAAAAGATTACCTTTTTGCACAGCAAACTGCTGAAAACATTGCTGCTCTGTTAACTCCTCAATCCGGATTTTATTATGATATATGGGTAGATGGGGAGAGGTTCATGTCGGCAGAACCTCCGGAAGTGGTGGAGGCCCGTAATGACAATTCTCATGGAACAAATTTTCCAGATTCTCCCGAGCCTATTTATGGAACTCAATTCCTCCCTAGAAAATTTAAAATTGCAGTGACAGTACCAACAGATAACTCTGTAGACATTCTCACAAACGATATTGGTGTTGTTGTCATTTCGAACGCGGAGGGGGAGCCTCAAGGATTTAACATATATGTAAGTTGATTTAGTACTTACAAATATTAGAAACTAGAAGTTATTAGGGATAAAATTTCACATGGCCATTGTATTTTTTTGCTTAATAATTTCTTCTACAGGTTGGTGGAGGCATGGGAAGAACTCATAGACAAGAGGCCACCTTTCCTCGCTTGGCAGAGCCAATAGGATACGTTCCTAAGGAGGATATTCTATATGCAGTTAAAGCTATTGTAGTCACACAACGTGAAAATGGTAGAAGAGATGATCGCAAATATAGTAGACTAAAATATTTGATCAGTTCCTGGGGGATTGAAAAATTTAGGAGTGTTGTAGAGAAATACTATGGGAAGAAATTTGAACCTTTCCGGGAATTACCAGAGTGGAAGTTTGAAAGTTACTTGGGGTGGCACGAGCAGGTTAGCTCTGAACCCTCTACGACATCTAATTTTGTTAGCTCTGACATTTGAATTGTTGCTTCTTTTTAATTCTGAGGTGGAGCCTCACGTCAACTATTTTATCCAAACTGCAGCATTCTCACTGTAATGTTTGGTTCGTACTGGCTTAATATATATTTTCCTTCGTTTGGTTCTAGATTATCCATAGTCTGTAAGAATTATTAAAACTATATGTACACATGCATAAATGCGTTGTATACATGTATGCATAGCATAGCTATATATACATGTTTCAGCAAACCTATATTAAAATTTTCCTTGGGTTATTTTGCACGATAAGAATTTGCTTAGACGTCGAATGTTCTATTGTTTATAACATTCTACTTGATCTATTCACTAAATATTATTTCCCATGAGCTTTGTGTCATAAATTCACCGCCTAAACCATTTAGCCATCGTCTATTGAAAATAAATGATGACAACCTTTTTCCTTTAGTGCCTCCAGAAACTATCAGCAAACGAACAGTTCCTTTGATGTCTGGCTCTTAGACTTCAACATTTATTTTCCATCTTGTCTTAGAATGTTATCTACTTTTCAGGGTGATGGTAGCTTATATTGTGGGCTACATGTTGATAGTGGTCGTATTGCTGGGAAAATGAAGAAGACATTGAGGGAGGTGATAGAGAAATATAATCTGGACGTTCGTATCACCCCAAATCAAAACATCATCTTGACGAACATTCGCAATGCATGGAAACGTCCCATTACTACAGTTCTTGCACAAAGTGGTTTGCTGGTAATTTTTTTTTTTTTTTGGCACTACTTGGTGATTGAGTTCTCTCTGGAAGTACAAACCTACATGTTTCAACTTAGCACAAACATAACAATTGGCTTTCCTAGACTTGAGTAGTTCTATCTTTTCAGATTGCCTTCTTATAAGAAAAAAAAAAGAAAGAAAAAAAAGAAGCTTTCCAGTTTGTCTATAAAAACAAAGCTAATGGGACATTGTAAGTTCCTTATCTTATAAAACATCTGGTCTGGTGATAAGGATTTTTAGTTCAGTATATGCCCAATTGGTGTTGAGCTGCTTATGATAGGTTGGACTTGTGATATATTCCATGTTTTAAAAGGCTCTTGAGGATTACAGCTCTCTTGGATTACAAGAGGCTTTACGCCTCACACAGGAGAGGCTTATGCTTCGATGATAACGTACTAAGACTTAAAATTCCTATGCCTCATAGAATAACTAGAACAATAGTATTAATATTTTTCATTCTTATAATATAAGGGCTTGAACCATAACAATAAAGATTTTCTCTTATGGATTCTTTTGTTAGAAAAATACAAACGTTTTAGAATCATCAATGTAATTTTGATCATTTGTTGCCTTATCTTTCTCTAGCATTTCCTTTTGGAGTTCTTTGTTGTATTCACTATAGGTGCTTGGAGAATTCACTTATGTTTTATTCATAAATGAAATTGTTTCTTATTCCATAAAATCCCAATCCTATTAGTGTTGGTGTTATGTTTTACGTATTTTTACTCTTATGCTTTACCATATACTTTTCCGCAAATTTAGATTTTTTATAATATTTTTAATTAAAATTGAGGCTTATGCCTCATACTTCCTCGAGGCTTATGCCTCACCTCGTCGAGAGAAAAAGTCTCGAGGCTGCTTTTAGCCTTTTAAAACATTGGATATATTAACATGGATGTTAGAAGTATGAAGTTGTTTCCTTTTTTTCTTTTGTACCATGTGTCTCGATTGACTGAGTTATTCTTGTACAGCACCCAAGGTATGTAGATCCCCTGAACTTAACTGCGATGGCTTGTCCAGCTATGCCACTTTGCCCTTTGGCAGTAACAGAAGCAGAGAGAGGAATTCCAGACATCCTTAAGCGAGTTCGAGCTGTATTTGAAAAGGTATATGATTGAAGGGCAACCATAATTACCTGTGTTAACAACATCTAAACACCATCTTAACACTGGGTGCAATTGTGCCGTACCCTCATTGTTTTCTTTTGATTCATTTTTTACTTTTTCTTATTTCAATTGCAAAAAGAAACTTGATCTCCTTCGTTTTCAAACATTTTATTTTCTTAAAAAGGCTAATTTTTATTTGTAACTTTTTACTTTTCACAACATATATATCTTTTCATTTCTTTAATGTTGAACCCAAGGATCCTTATTTTTTCTTTGTATTTATTGTTTTCTTAAGCACTGCCTTGAATTTCTTCAAGAGATGCTTTAGTGCTCTTCGTGTTTGATACTGATGATTGTTGGGGGGTTTTATCTGTGACCATGAACATATGATTTTATAAACATTAAATACACGAAAAGTTGGATAGTAATGGCTATGCTTGTCCTGTTATCAGGTTGGCCTCAAGTACAGCGAATCTGTTGTTATAAGGATAACTGGCTGCCCAAATGGCTGTGCTCGGCCTTATATGGCTGAACTTGGATTTGTTGGTGACGGTCCTAACAGCTACCAGGTATCATGAATTGTAGCTCTGATGGTTTACTTCTTTTTAAGTGGAAACTTTAGTAAATGCGTTCTCATTTTTATATCTTCGTGACACACGTGTGTTCACCATGTCTTGTTACAGTTATGGCTTGGGGGAAAACCCAATCAAACGTCATTGGCAAGGACTTTTATGGAAAAGGTTAAGATCCACGACCTCGAAAAAGTCTTAGAACCTTTATTTTATCACTGGAAGCGCAAACGACACTCTAAAGAATCATTCGGAGACTTTTCAAACCGCATGGTGAGTAAATGGTCTATGATTTTGAACTGACTTTATCTTTAGACTTACAGAGCTCTTCGTGAACTGAGGTCATTTTGATTTAATGCTCAGGGATTTGAGAAGCTTAAAGAACTGGTTGAAAAATGGGATGGTCCTGTGCTTGCACCAGCGCGATACAACCTGAAGCTTTTTGCCGATAAGGATACATACGAGGCCATGGACGACCTTGCAAAGCTTCAGAATAAGAATGCTCATCAGTTAGCTATGGAAGTCATTCGCAACTATGTGGCTGGTGAACAAAATGGGAGAAATGAATGATTTGGTAAGATGAGAAGTTTAAATTTTGTTGCCTTAGAAACCGTTGAACAAGTATAGCAGTCTCTTGTTCTCGCCTCGGGCTTGTTACTGTTTTGTAACAGGCAGCTGGAATGAATGGATGGTGCTGGATTTGGTATAGTTTTGTACCCAAGTAAATTGTTTGCCTGCATGAGATTTGTATTTACTGTTTTCTTGGATTTTTGTATCTTATTTTAAGGTTGCTACTAATAAATTGCTTCCTTGTCTACCTGATCTTGAGGCGACATGGTTGATATAAAAGTAATGTCTGGTTGGTTGATGGCTATGCCGGGCATTTCTAATTAAAGGTGACATGTGAGATGTGTTGTTCGTATCGAGTTGAAAGTATCTCTTTGAAGATTTGTTAATTTTTTGTTTAATATGGTAAAATAGCAAGAGTATGAAAGTGAACTAACTTATAGGTGATAGAATCGAACTTCTTATACAGGTTATATGGGCTCTTATATGTGGCTCTTGAGCTTCTATTTCATGACTTAAAAAAATTGAAAGATAAAATTAAAGAAAGCTAAAGTGTAGCTCTCATTGATACACATAAGTGACCTTCAGAATCACATAAATTATCACATAAATTAAATTACTCTTGTAGGTGGATTGGACAGGGGAGGGGCTCCAAATGGGCCGAAGAATTCCTTCACCGGTCCGCTCAGATCGGCCTGGTCCATGGATGCTTCTGCTTTCCTTCTAACCTGGGGTTCTGTAGTTCTAATGGAAGGATCGGATGAACTGTTGAACAGTTTATTTCCTCTTTTTTCGAAAATTCTGTTACTTGGAGACTTTGGGCATCTTCCATTCCACCATTTTCTTCCCCCTTCTTCTAAACCATGACATTTTCTTTTGTTCTTCACCGATTATTCCAAATCACTTTTGTTTTTTTGAAAAATAAAAGTGACAAGTAGTTGTTGGAATGTGATTCCTCAACAATAATATTATTTTTTTATGGGGTTTTTCCAGCACAGAATCCAAAATAATTCATTCACAAAATCCAAATTGACTTCTATAACTTGTTAGAGTTCTATTAGTGATAGAATTCAATCAATGATAGACTCATTCTATCATTGCTTGAGCTTTCTATCAGTAGTGATAGAAATCTAAATTGAGTTCTATCACTAGGTGAGTGATAGAAATAAATGTGCAGATGAATTATTTTAAAAATTTTGTTGCAAATATAATACAAGAGGTAAAATGTGTTGTTGATGGTAAATTATCTTTTTTTATATACTCAAATTCCTATACTTTCTTCTTCGGAATGTAATGAAATGGATAGAAGTATTAAATATGAAAAATATCAATCATAAGTTATTCACCATTAGTCCAACCTTCTAGTTCATTTAGAAGATTTCAACTATAGAACAAACAACAAATATATTTAACTTCCATAAGAAAATAGATAGTAAAAGCAACAAAAATAAATGACAAAATTTAACTTCCATAAATCAAATAAATAATTAAATCCAACAACAATAGATGACATAATTTGACTATTTTTTTTTATCATGATATTCATTCTAAAAGACTTAAGAATATTTTAAAGAATATTGAAAATTAAAAAGTCTAAAAATAAGAATTAAATAAAATAAATATACGCATATATAATTATGTTATAGATATTTTTTAATTTAATAATTAACTAGGGTTAGCTTGGGTGAGAGTTAAGTCAACCTTTAACCCAATTTAACCCATAAAAAAATCATTAATTTGAACCCAACTCAACCTATCTATTTGGGTTGGATTGATTTGAATTATTCAAGTTGTCGAGTTGATTGAACACTCCTATCTCAACCTTTCCTCAACTCTTCTCCAACATCACAAACTTTTTATGTAATTTTATCAACTTTTTTTTTCTCACTTAATTGATTTATTAATAAAACCTACAAATAGGTTTAGAAATTAGAAATTTATTGTTTAAAAAAATATAAATTTAATTATAAATATCGAAATTAAAAGAAATATTTATATATATTCGATGGGTTGTTTTTGTGTCTTATTCACTCAAAATTAATATAACTTTTAAAATTTAAGAAAGTGAGCATTATTAATGTATTTTCGTGATTAATAGATCATGAATTTTAATTACTTTCTTCGAAGGTTGTTGTGCTAAAAAATATATATATATATATAATTAAAAAAATGATTTTGTAAAGATAAATAATAGGGTTTTTTTGTTTTTCATAAATTGACCCGATTTGAAAAATATTTGCAAATATAGATATCTATAAAAATATTAGCAAAAGTAGATTTTATTTTAATACATTATAAAATCTGAAAATAACAAATTACAAAAATACCCTCATATGATGGTTTTTTAAATTTGGAAGAAAAATTTCAAAAAAGGAAAATCATCTCACATTCCAAATCACAAAGCGCAAATTTAGAAGCATTAATTGTGGAAAAGTATATCCTCCAAAATCACATTTATTAGATGCGTTTCATCTTCCTATTTAAATACCTTATAAATTTAGAAAATAACGATCAAATTATTGGTTTTTCATTTGTCTCACATTCCAAACCAGAAACCGCCAATTATGGTGCATTAATTGCAGGACGAAAGTGGCAACAATACATTGTTAGAGGTACTGTTGTGATTTACGTACATTATAGTTAGTAATGTATATGTTATTTGATTATGATAGTTTTATTTATAAATAAACTGTATGAGCTATTGAACGTTATATTTCGTTGATTGAAATCAGAATACGTTTGATAACCACACAATATGGAAATAACTTGGTATATACGGTACAACCATAATATATTATGTACTATAATGTATTTTAAAACTTTGTGTGTGTTTTTCTTTAAAGTGTTTAATTTGTTGATATGGATACTTGTAGTGTGATTTAATATGTTGCGACAACGAACAAGTAATTTTGTATGTACAAACTTTTGAATGTACAATATCGTAGAGTAAAATATTGGGAAATAACATATGTAATATTTGTGAATTGATAGAGACTCATACTGTTGGAACAACTTCACACAAAATTACTATTTAAAGTGAGATCAATAGTAAATAAAAAGGTCTCATGAGTTATGAAATTGAAACCGAAAGCGTTCAGCGTAAAAAAATACTGTACTGTAAAATCATCATTGAATGAATGCGTTCCTCAATATTTATGCGACGCTCTTCAGCTACTTCATGATTATGATGCATCTCATTTTCATCCTACTGGCCATTATGTGCAATACGAATTGGGATGCTTGTTGAATCTATAAGGAAAAGTTGTATAGTATTACAACAGTGTTCAAACAATATTGTTCTATATTATAAGTCGTATAATATACATGTATAAACAATACCGTATTGCTGAATGGAAATGTAAAGAATAGTAATATGAGTACGAAAAATGTATTAGACATGAATAGAATGAATAATAAACCATAAATGTACCGTGTAAGTTATAAAATATGTAGAATGAAAGAATGAAACATATAGAGTTTTTTTTATAGTTTATACAGTAATATAACGGTATATGGAAAACTACAGTAGATAATACTCAAGTATACTAGGGACTTGGACATTTTAGTACGTAGATAATACTATTCTAAATATGATTTTAATACATTTCTAAATAGAAATATTGACATTGTAAATAACACTGTGTGCAATTTCAAATGGAATGATTGATGAACTTATAAGGAAAAGTTGTACAGTATAACTAACCTAAAAACATAGTATGAACATACAGTATATACTCAATTATACAATTTCTTCAGTTATATAGAAATTGAGGACGTGTGAACATACGGTATATACTCGATTATACAGTTGTGTAGATGTGTATACAGTCAATTATGCCACAATATGGATTGGAAAGTACGAAGATACTACTGTTCTACATATGATTTTACTATATTTCTAAACATGATTTTTTACATTCTAAAAACAGAAATATAAATGAATTAAATGTACAAAATGAAAAAAAAATAGGAATAAAACATATCATACTGAACAATCTGAGACATATCGGATCACGACTATACTGAAAAATGAACAATAACCTGCTAATGGTGATGGATAAGGAACAAAAACGTGATACAAATACTGTGAAAAATGGAGATTATTGAAAGAAAATGATTGAACTCATATGATTATACCGTCCGATCGGAGCTTTGTGGTCGACAAAAGTTTACGTTTTACGTGGTGGCCGGAATGTGAAAGAGAGAATGAATGGAACTGAAGAAACGAAAATGGAGGAATGGAGAATAAAGAATGGAGAAAAAAAAGTAAAACAGAAAAGGAAAAAAAAGAAAGATGAGAGATAGATGAGAAAAGAAATTAAAATCTTTTGCATTAAAAGAGTTGACAATTAAATATGATATGTTTTAAAAGGATGTGAAATATGTTTTAAATGAGTGTTTTAATTTGAAAATTCAGTATTAAATGTGATAAAAAGCAAAATGGTATTAATGGAAAATTAATAATTACGAATTTTAATAATAAAATTAACTTTGCAAAAAAAAAAAAAAAACTTGAGCGCCTATATTTGCAAATACTTCTCGGATGTGATCTAGTTACTACAATTTCTCAAATATTAAACCAATTATATATGTGTATATATAAATTCGGTTCAACTTTCTTCGGTTTTTAAGAACGTGAACTAAGGTCCAAATCGAAATAATCGGCTTCTTTATTCATGAATTGATGAACCAATTAATTTTAAAAAATTGAACCGAACCATCAAATTCGGGTCCATCCATCGATTTGGCTCAATTTTTGAACACGCCTAGTTGTAGTAAAAGAAAACTAATAGAGAACAATATAATTGTATCAACATTATACAAACAAATAAGCTGGAAAAAAAAATATGCCAATATGCCTTTTGGCTGATTTCTAATATATATCGTAAACTTATTATATCTCAAAAAAGCATGATAAAATTTGAAGTAAATTAAACTGAATCCTAAACTTCATAACCAACCCAAGAAGAAATTAAGCTTAATTTGAAGGTTTAAGCCATCACTTCTCCATCATAACAAGGCCTGTAACTCACTTCTGTAACATTCATGTCCACCATTCTTACATCACAGCACTCTGCTCTTCCTGCCTGTAAACAAAAGAAAAAACAATTGATTGATTTCTATTTTTAACAAAAGAAAAATGTTTTAAAGTTACTCTCTTACTTAAAAAAAAAAAATACTATATATGAATATTCGAACCTTTGTTTTAAGGGAGTTGTTACATGTCAACTATCTTTAAATTATATTCACTTAAAACGATACCTTAAGAACATGTTTTTTCCTAGTAGTTCAGCTCTAGTTATACCTTACAAAATTTTACTAAATCATTTCAAATTTGAGAGACTAATTCGTTGTGTACTAGAGTTATCCACTCAAAAATATATTTAGCATGAATTATTTCATATAAACTCTTTAATCCTAAATCTTAAATCCTAAATCGAGATTAGAAAAAGAGAGAGATCGAACACACCTCCAAAGGAAGCTTAGCCGAGGAAAAAACTCGAATTTTCGAGACGGACTCAGCAGAATGGTTGCCATAATCAGCACAAGGAGTAAGATTACGAGCCCACTTCCTCAAATAAGTGGTAACAATCTTATCCTCTCCATCTTTTTCAATGGACTCAAAATATAGCACATGGGGAGCTTCACAAGGGTTATTAAGAACCCCCCACCTTGTGTTGAACATGAAAACAGGAGCCTTGGTTCGTTCAAATGGTTCAAATGTCTCCAATGGTCTCTTCAAATAATTTCTAGCCATTATGGCCTCGTAGACGTGCGCGGAGTAGCCCCATGACATCGAGAATGTCCAGTTTAAAGGGCGATGGTAGCAAATGGTTTGTTGTAGGAGTCGAGACTGGTCGACCGCCCCCGCCTTCATCAAGTGCCTGATCGCGGTGGGGCGGTCCATGTTTGGGAAGATGGGATTGATGAGATCGATGTGGTGGAGGGAGAGGAGAGGAGATTGGGGGTGGTAGGAGAGAAAGCCCGATGCATCGCCTCGTAGATCCATCTGCAAAATATGTATGTTCAAACCTTTGACTTTTGAAAATGTAATGCATGATTTTTTTAATCTCAACGACTATAATTTTTAGTATGATAGAGAGGTGAGGAATTCGAATCAATGACCTTTTTATAATAGACACGGATACCAATTAAATAAATATGATCGTGAATGAAACTCTTTTGCTTCTTTTCATTTAACCAAAATGAAAATCTGTTTGTTGGTGAGAATACCAAATTCGATATGTTACATGTTTCAGGCCAACATCTTTTTTAATAGGCAATTTGTTGTATCCATTAAGTTCTAGCATCTTTATCTCAATTTTGAAAGCTTTTTAAAATTATTTGAACAGTTCTCAAATTATGTGAGAGTCAAATACTAATTTTCAGAATCAAATCTATGACTAGAAAATTAAATTAGATTACAATCAAGATAACCAACACACAACCAATCCATTCGATAATTAAAAAACAAGTTGAACCATATAGTTTGAAAATTGTGAAAATTGGTATTTGAGTTTGTGGTACCCTCTCCCATTTAAACTAGAAAAAACTTAGTTTTAGATTCTTATTTTAGTTCATGAATTTTTAAAATATTTATTTTGACTTTTATTTTTGTTCTATTTTAGTTTCAAATTTTTCAAAGGTCTAATTTAGTCTATATATATACATATATTTCAAAAATAACCATTTTAGTCTCTTCTAATTAATTTTCTATCTAATATTTTCTTGCACATACTTGAAGTCTTTGTCAATTATGTTTATGCTAAAATCATCATTTGTTTACAAGTCTAGAGACTAAGATATAGGTTTTTAAAATGCAAAATGACCCACATAAAAAGAAACATAGAAATTCAGGAATCAAAACAAACATTTTTCAAGAGAAATTACAAATTTCAATGAACCAAAATGAAACTTTATACACCAAAATTGAAAATAGTGGTAAAAATTAATACATGTATAATTTACCTGATGAAAGCCCAATTCATGAGTGATAGAGAATCCCAAATCAGACAAACATGAGAACAACATTTGATCACTGACCCTCATGTAAGGGTATCTTTCAATGCAACCATCCAACCTTTTTGCCACCATTGCTGCTAGTGGATAACTCAAAGCATAACCAGCTCCTCCAAAAGCCATGTCAAAGGAAAAGTCAAAGTTTGACTTCACACACTCTGAGTTCATCCCAATGTACCAAGGCTTCTTATGATCATATTTTCCCAATGTCTTCACCACATTATCCACAAAGATTACCGTATCGTCGTCCGTCATTACGAACCACCTCGCATTTGCACCGCCTTCTCTGAACGACTCCATCACTGTTCGAAAGATCCTCACCTATGTGAAGAATATGAATAAAAGATTAAATTAATTGCGAATACTATTCAATTATAAAAGATTGGATAATCAATTTACAAGTAGTTTACTATATTGGTTGAGATGCTTTACAATATTTCTATTGTGTCCCTATTTAGTTTTTACACTGAAAGTCTTAATAGAGGTCGTTTAACTTTCAATTTTATAAATCAAATAAAAAGTTACCAGTAGTCTCACTTAATTTTACCATATCATGAAATAGATTCATTTTAGATATACTATTTTAAATAACACATTATGAAATAGTAAAAATTCGATACAAAATTGAAAGCTTAGAAATTTATTTAAAGCACTTTGAATGTAAGATCTAAATGGACATAATCATAAAAGTACAAAACCAAAAAATGTATATTTTTTAATTAAAAAACTACATAGACAGAAGCCTTATTAGATAAGAGGAGGATTTCAGAATTAATTATATTTTTAAGAAGGTGGCAAGATGGACAAGGTGAAAGTCATCAATAGACCATTTCAAAATGATGACTCTTTAGGTTCATCAATATTTAGTTGGACTCAAATTATATCAAGTTTTTTTTCGAAAATGAAGATTCGGAGCTTCGCTCTCCTATACTTGGGGCAATATTGGCCCGTCCCTAGACTGTGGCACTGAAATACTTCGAAGGATATTTTACTTTAAATGTTTTCCAGTTGTCTAGAATTAAGGATCTCTCAAGGAAGCATGCGTTAAAGTCCTTAGCCACGATTGTTGGGTTGTTCATTAAGGACCAAATTACTCAATTGAGTTGATTCAAATACACACTTGATTTTTATGAAATCTGATAATTAACATAAGGTTTCATATTAAAACCATTTGAATTTATGATAGCACTTCATAAGTACATAAGTTAACATTTCTTTTTCAAAATTCATAAACTGAATAGATACAAAAGACGAAATTCAAAATATAAATAATAGTTTTTTTTATAAGAACCTGGTCAGGCCATTTGATTTTAGGATAGACTGCAAAGCCTCTTATGTCTTCATTGACCCGAAAAGGAGCAGAGGAGCCGGACCAGGGTAGGAACTCAGCCGAAGGTGGTCGATCAAAGAAGGCATGGCCAACGGTTACATTGGGTCGCCACCACGCTTCGCTATAATGTCTCTTGAACCTCCATGTGTTCATTGATCCCACGATGCTAAACACGATATGGGAGACGTTCGTCCGAGGGCCATCGGGAGACAGCGACACCGGAGTATTGCTCGGCCATTTTTGTCTGAGGTTTGTAAGAAAATCAGTGCTTGGTTGGTAGTTTGGAGCTGCAAACAAGAAAACATAGAGTGTGAACAAGGTCAACCCTGAAAATGCCAAAACTTTGCACACATTTCCAAAAGACATTGAAGAAAGCTTGGTTTGAAAATTGCTAATGGTGGAGGTGATGGGCAATGGAGAATTAGACATTGTTGAAGAAGAAGAAAGAATTTGAAGAAGAGGGTGTCAATTTACATAGCAAAATAGAAAGAATAAGCTTCACAAAAGGCCATTATATTATTAGGAGGGAAAACTTAATACTATCGTAAATTAAAGGGTGTTTTTTGAAAGAAATTAAAAAGTTTTTGGAAAGGAATTTGAGTTAGAAACCATGTTTTATGTAAGTTTATAAATGTATGTGAAGCTATATGTATAAAAAAAAACTACGAAGAAGAAAGAGATTATGTTGATTACCATTTAATCATCCAAAAGTCAACTATATGTGGGAAGAAAGGAGTTATTGCCAATTTTAAGTGCTTCATATTAATGTAATTGTTTAATATAGTTCTTATCTTTAGAGGCTAAATTAGCCTAGCCCACACTTTTTTTTTCACTCTTTTTTGGGTTTGAATAATTACATCATAAATAAGGGCAAAAAATTTAAACTTTTGACTTAGAATGAAAAATACACATATGTCACCTTCTCTTCTCTTGAATACTTTGTGTTTTAGTAATTTTTTCTTGTATAAAGTGTTAGAAATAATTAAAATGGTTATGTGATTCTCAACATGATTCTTTCCTCTTTGATCTTTAATTATATAGTTTTGTACCTCACTTTGAATCCTTCGCAGTCTAATTTTTTACGAAATATTTTGTCATTACTGATGTTTAACTAATAAAATATAGTAAATATAGGATTTAACAAGATAGAGAGAAAAGTTCCATACACTTACAATAGTTTACAAAGAAAAGATAGAAGTTTAATAATCAACAAAATTATGAATACATTACAAGACCTTTAGATATCAGGGATTTCACTAGAGAATTCTTAACAAAATTGTATTAGATGATTTCTTATCACAAAGGGATTATAAATATAATTAAATTTTAAATTATGTCACTTCCTTTATTTTTATATATATGGTACATTTAGTGGTTTGAATCTTGATTGGTCAACTAAGTAAAATCGTCTATTTAATCTATAAATCTATTATAAATATATATTAACAATTTGAATTTATTAATCCACTTCTAATTGTTTTTCTTTAAATGATTTACGACTTTTTTAATCTAAAAATGTTGGATTTGTTTATTATTGTTCATATTAGCCTTGAGTTTTTTTATTATTTTTCATAAGGTGACATTTCTTTAAAATATTTTGTCACTCTCTCAAAATTGTGGCACTTCATAATTGTTGTTGGCACAAATTAAATAATTTGGGTGATCAATATCTTTTGATTGTTAATAATATTGTTGAATGTTTAATACATGCTTGGTATCGTCAATAGAGATGTTCACTCGGTGGGATGGGGGCAGGATCGGAGAATGTCTTTCCCATTCCCATCCCCGTCACCAAAATCAATTCTCGTTCTTGCAAAATTTATAATTTTTTTATTATTAAAAAAAACCATCAAATATTTTTAGTCTAAAAATTAAAGAGTAAAATGGGTGATTTTTTTTTTTTAAAAAAAAATTGTAGACGGGATGTTGAATACATTCTCGACTTTGTTATGAGCGGGTCCCAGCGAAAAAAATAGCATCTCTAACAGTCGGATTTAACTTAATGATAATTGGTATATATATATATTCAAATTAAAATTAGTATATTTTGATTTCTTCATCTCTAAATAAATATTGTTGCGACTAAAAAGAAAACATGGTTAGAACCTTGTATTCCTAAATCAATACGTAAACTTTAATTAAAAAATATAAGAAGATCATATGAAACCATAAACCGAACCACTTTATTTTCCTAGATATTAGAGAAAAAAAAAATCAAACAAATCTCTAAAAAAATGTCAAATTTTACTTGAAAAAGAAGCTTTGTTCACGTTTTATAAGAATTTTTTTAATATCGGAGTTTCATTTAAATTTTCTATTCTCGATAGAAAATCTTTAAATTCGAAAACCTACCACTCTATAAAAAAAAAGTCAATACGCATCTTCCAATGAACCAAGCTCTTACGATTAATTTTCCCTTCAAGTGAACGTAACATATATGATTCTTCATCTCTAATCTCATGAAATTTCATTTCTGTCATTTTGGCATAGCTAAATAAACATAAAAGTTGTATAATCAATTTTGAGGTTGTTAAAATTAGAATAAACAATGGACAAAATTGTCTGTCTTTTATTTGTATTTCACAACTCTATAAAGTCTACTAAAAATAACAAATCTTAGAAAAGATTCAAGTATAATAAATTAAGGAAATAGATAAAATTTAGGAAAAACGAGGAATTATATTTATAATTCATTTTACAATTTCGAAGCGTCTTTGTAAAATATGAGTGGTGTCTGATGGGAACATATTGAATAACACGATTTTCAGATAACAACTTATCATGAGCAAAATGATCACAAATCTGCCTCAATATACTTAGTACGATCATGCAATATGAGAGAATATTTACTATCATAACATAATTTCATTTGGTTGAGGATGCAAAACACCAAGAGAAACTAGTAATGATTTGAATCATTTTTAACTCACTATAGTAGTCATTGCACAATTCTTGGCTTTAGCAGACGAATGAGACACAATTCTCTATTTCTTAGTTTTCTATGAGATAAGGAAGAACAAAAAAAAAATGACAAATTGAGTCAATTGACAAGCCTTCCAATCGCTATCACAAAAAGTAGTCAAACTCATGTCACTCATAGACCATAACAAAATAGCTTGACTTGAGCCACCTTCAAGTGGCGCAATATCCTTTGGGCTGCATTCAAATGTTGAAATTGTGAAACAGTCAAGAACTAAGCAAGAGTATGCACTGAATAATTCAATAATCCAAGATGAATTATAGATAAATATATAGGATTTCCAACTAAATGACGATATTGGTTTAGGTGCGTTTATGGCTCCTTCTCAACTCGTACGAGTCGATGATTTTGCTCCATATTTTTATCAACAGGCTTACACCCGAGCATGTCAGTTTCAGTTAAAATATTCAAAGCCTATTTACATTGACAAAGAAATATATCTTCATGACTTCGAGCTACCTCAATACCCAAAAAATAGTTCAAAACTTCAAAAATATTTCATATGAAAACATGAGCTCAAATAATCTTTGAATCTCAAAATTGCATCATGTGTTGAACCTACTATAATTAAGTCATCAACATACACAGGTATATGAAGAGATACTGACTTGCGTTCCAGATGCTAATATAATTGTACAGTAATTAACTCGGAGCTAAACCTATTGCTAAGTGTGACTCGGAATAGCTTACACGCAAGTATACGCAGTTAGAATACCGCAAGTGATAAGTATTTATATTTTATCGTTCTCAACATGGGAATTCGTAGCGCATTGATATAATTTAAGAGTAGAAAGTAAAAGACACGAATGGAATCCAGAAGGTGTGTTTGGTTGTAAACAAGTAATAAACGACTAATACTAATGAGTTAATCTAAATTGTAGATAGAAGATGTACACGTTGCTTGGTGAGTCTGAAATCATACTTCCTTTACAAACAAATGTTTCCACATCCGATGGTGTGAAATCCAACTTTTGCTGCAATTCCACACAAATTAACTCAAGGCTTCGTACACGCTATCAGAGTTAACCTTAATCCCTTTAATGGTGCAAAAGACTTTGCACCACACTAAACATAACCTGTTGGGTCTTCCGCCAGTTTCCACTTTCTACTCATCTGCATCCATATTATAATCAATAACCTAAATCTAACTTATTCTACCTAAGATTTAACCTAAATTAACTAGTGAGGAGATGTTCGCATTATAAACTATTTTAAGCAAGATAAGTTGTCATGAGAAAATTAGCACATCTAAACTTAACTTCAAGCCCTCTTGGGAGATCTCGGTGAATTATGTTCATCTGTAGACTTACTTTTAAGAACAAGCTTTGCATATGCATCTAGTGAGATGATTATTCTTAACTCCCCTCTGAAATGCTTAAGACTAAGCATTGCCTTGAGATTACGGTGAGGTTAAGCTTTTAACGTCTCATTTTCCAAAGAAAATGATAAGCACTTGTAGGTTGATTGTCAATCGACCCTCGATAAATAAAATCAACCGCCGTTCTTACTATTTTTCTCCCTTAACTTGACCTCAAATTAGTCGATAACACTACATGACTCTCCTAAGTTGCTTCTTAATATTAACCTTACTCATAAATTGCTTAACAAGAGATCAAGTATGAAACAAAAGATGCATAATATTAATTTCAAGAAAGCATTACAATCTACTCCTACAAGATGCGATTTAACTACAATACATACTAAAAAGTACAATGATATATTGGACTACAATATACTATGAAGTTGGTGGAATCGTTATCACTGTTGCCAGAGATTCCTTCTTCTACAAATTTCGCGTTGTACTGAGTTCTTCCAGGGCTACAGATGAACATAATTCACCGAGATCTCCCAAGAGACCTTGGCATCTTCATCGCCATCAATGGTAGTATCCTCTCCGGACCAGTACACCTAATTGTTTCTATTGCTTTCTCCATTTATAGCGTCCAAGGTTTCTTGTTGACACGTTCAATCTTTACGCAGATCTCTATCTGGAGTATTCGACTATCGATTCTTTCCATCCTCGTTCTAGTGATTCCATAATTAGATTGTCGTCCATTGTTTTCTAATTTTCTGTTCCGTTAACTCGTCTGTTTCATTCATTATCTGCATTCGCAATGCGTTTCCTGCGAATTTCAACATTTCAGCAAGTTTTGAGTAATAACCATAATTTTCGCGCTTAGGCGCGCATTTTGCATCTTAAAATCGCATTATTCTCAAACTTCTATTATGCACGTGTTGTTGGTTAACATGCTGGATAAATGCAAACGTAGCCGATTAATCACCCTTTTCATGTTGTTTTCATATTTACTTTTGAATAAAATACAAAGTTTTAGATACTTAAATAGTGCTATTATTTAGTGCTATCAAATACACTACCCCAGACATAGCTATACAATGATTAGTCAGCATAAAACTGTCGAGGTGCCTATTTTAAACCATACAAAGACTTACGTAGCCAACAAGCCTTCCTTGGAGAAGAACCATTGTACCCTAGAGGAAGCCGTATATACACTTCCTCTTCCAAATTACCATGAAGAAAAACATTATGAACATTCTTCTGATGCAATTTCCAATTCAAAATCGCAACAATAGCAAGAAAAAGACATACATTACCCATTTTTGCAATAGGGGCAAACATTTCGAATAATCAATGACTACAACCCGACGATTGCCAAAAACAAATAATGTCTGTTAAGACGTTCGACTTCACCTAATGATGTACATTTGTTCTTATACACCCAACCACTACCAATGACATTCTTACCAAGAGGAAAGTTCTCCAAAGTCCACGTAGCAAACGTTCAAGAGTATCAATCTCAACCCGCATTACCTTATGACAACTTAGATGTTGTAAGCTTCTTGAAAAGAAGTTGCCTTTTTTCCTTCAAAATTGTCGTTAGAAAATATCTATGTTCCTTAGGAATTTTTTTTTATATAGTCAACATAACAAGTTATATTAAGAGGTTTAACCGAAGAGCTGGATCGAAAAAGTCTATATGTTGTTTTACGACTGTATTTGTAACATAATCATGAAGGTTTATCGAGTGAATTTTCATACGATGTTCACGACCTGATATCTCAACACCATTGGATTGGGCTTCATCATAGAAGCCTATACCAACATATTCCATATCCACACTACTATTTTCAACTTACATTACTTCAGTCAAAACACCATTAATATATTCATAATCTTTATCATAAGGTTATTTGAGCAAAATATATTTTTCATTGCTATCTCACACAACTAGGAAGAGACTCAATAAAGAAAGATTTGTCCTAAAAAATTGCACATCACAACCAATAAAAACTCATGTTTTTCTATATCATAAAGGTGTCAACCTTTCTTGCCAAAAAGAATATCCAACAAAAATACAGCTTCTAGGCTTTTATTCAAACTGGTCTTTTACTTGAGACCCACTGTATAACATAGACACTCAAAGCACATAAACCATCAGACGAATGATTTTGATAAAATAGGTATTCATGGGGCTTTTTTCCATCCAACATAGGGGTAGGGGTTCTATTTATAAGATGCACAATAGTTAGAATGCATGCACAAAAAAATACTTAGGCAATTTGACTTAAGAATATGTCTATGCATGTGCTCAACTCGACCATTTTGTTGTGCAGTAGTAATACAAGAAGTTTGATGCAAAATTCTCTTATTTACAAAAAAACAACTTCAAACTCAAAATTCTTGACCATAACATAACATAAAAATTATGAATTAATTTTGCTGGTTCAAACTTTCCAATCATCAAATATGCCAAAGTAGCATAAAAGTAATAATCAACAACGATGAGAAAAAAATGTGCACCACAACTGGACAAAACATTATTATTTAGACCCTAACTATTGCAATGAACTCGATTAAATGCGCCATATGTTTTATTTGTACTTAAAGGAAAAGAATTGTGAGGTTATTTATCCATAAAAAAAATTTGAAAATCAATGTCACAACTTGTACTACCAGAGGTTCCTCTAGTTAAAAAAGATATTACTTTCATCGATGGATGACACAAACATCTATGCTACAATACGCTTTTATCTGTATTTGTTAGGAACTATAGGCATGAACTAGTTTGTAAAAATAGACTGCATTATGTTGCACCCTTGCTCCAATCAGATTTCTCAAATTGTAGTCATGAATTAAACATAGATTGTTTGTGAAAAAAAAACAATATATTTTTCAAAAACCAAGTCACCACTTAATACAATATTCCCTTCTTTGTAGTGTAGTACTCTTACCATTAGGCAACTCATCAGGCGATAGATATATCACATAAATTAGAAAACAATGACATGTTACCAAACATATGATTCGATGGTCCAATATTTATAATCCATTTACTGGAATTATTAATATCACATAGTATTTTATTTGAAGAGATGGGAGGTCCTACACCCTTAACTGCATTCATAATTTGTGTTCTTTGCTCATCGGTTAGAATTGGAACACTTGTTTTATCTACCTCTTTACTTTCCTACAAATTATTAGATTGCAAACTCCACATTGCCCGCAAAGCTAAAACGAGACATTTTAGAAGAACCACTATTCTTCACCCAAACAGCAATTCACCGCACGACTAATTGCAACTCTAATTCTTAACACTAAGGGGTCGTTCACTTCATGGTAATCCAAGATTCTCATGGGATGGGAATCTAGATTACCACGTTTATTTAACAAGAATCGTAAATATTCCGGGCATCTTGAGATGCCGGGCATCCTAGGATGCCCCTTTGAGAGGCATTTGGATGCCCTCCTACAACATGGATTTTTAGGATTCTCATGTATAGGGCATCCCGAATGACATTTTTACCCTTATTATTTATTAAAATTATATCTTATCAAATCCTATCAACTTTTTTTTTCCATATTTTATGAGTAGTTTGTAGCTTAAAATAAAATAATATGTTCTTTTTTAGCATATGATTATTATGCATGTATAAACAACTAACCATACATAATTAATTTTATTTATATTTTTCAAATATAATTGTCTACTTTTTTATATTTAGCGAATTTTATTGCTTATTCAACTAATCAATTTATTTTAGTTTTTTATTAAATAAATTTATTTCATAAAATGATATTTAAATTAATAAAAAAAAGATATGTTATATAAATTTTAATTATATAAATTAACGTGTAAATTAAGGTAGGAGGGTAATTAAGACATTTTCATAACGGTTTCTCTGATGCCCATGAAATTATTCCTACAAAACAAACATGGTTATCTAAAAATGCCGGACATCTATCATTCCAGGTATCTATGATTCCGGATATCCAAGAATTTCGGTTATCCAAATTACCAGAAAGTAAACGGCCCCTAAGTGATTAAAGTGGAATTCACTATTAAAATTCACCACTTTAATTTCATCATATTGCACTACCAATTGCATCCACAATTGACCTTTTTTTTTAAAAGAGAAACCATATTTCATCCACTAAAATTCATCATATTGCATCACAAAAAAGACCATATTGCACAATTGCATTCAATTACCACACCACATTATATACGACTGAAACCATATTTTTATCTTAAACCACCAAACATAATTCACAAAAACCACAATTCGAAAAACCAATCAAATGCACATTGAATTGAAAATTTCAAATTATAACTTTCACAACTTTGATCGCACGCCGCATTCACCACTCAAATATGATAAATTTTTATATGTGTGATTACTTTCACGCACAATAGATAAATATCTGCACAGTAATTACATCAAAATGTGATTTCAAACATTAAGTTTAAAAAGATTCTAATATCATGTTAAATTTAGAGAAGTTATAGTACCGATATCATGATAAATTTGAGAAAGGCTTAAACTTCATAAAGGTTTAATAGCTTTTTATCTTATATATTGTAAAAAGAAAAAAAATCACATTATTTTCACATGTGTTCAATGGACTAATAAACTAACTTGAAGCTCTCTTTGACTTTAATTTCATTTTTGAAAGTTTTATGTGTCTAGCTAATGGGGTTCAAATTTTAACCAACAAGAATAATAAGTTAGTGGCATTAGTATGGTCAATAAATCAGAAGGTCACTAAGTTCATGAGTTTAAAACCATTAAACTAAAACATAAAGTTTCCAATTTTAAAAAATATACAATGGACATCTATTTTTTTTTTATTATTAGTTTGTTTAAGGGACCTCTAGCCCATAAAGTTTCCAATTTTAAAAACTATACAATGGACATTTTTTTATTAGTTTGTTTAGTGTTTTGAGACTATTAGTCATTTTTTTAGTTTCTTTTAAATGTTATAATATATTCGTCATTTTGTATAACTATTGGATCTTAAAGTTTTAGTTTTATATTTCTTAGTTAATGAATTTTGAAAAGCCTTTGAATACAAACGTTAAGAGCCAAGCACAAAATTCAAAATTGAAACACCTATTAAATACATAATTAAAAGTTCAAAACTTTATCCATTTCAAAAAAAAAAAAAAAATCAAAACTTTAATGGAATCGATTGGCAGGGCTTTGATTATCTTGTTAGGTGATAATCTATTTTAACTCTATGATCATGAATTGGTAAAGTTTGTTGATCCCCTCCCCCAAATTTTTACTTAAAAAATGTTCAAAACTTTATCAAACACAATTTAAAAATTTAAGGATTAAATTTATACTTAAACTTAGATTTTAATTTTATGAGTTTGTCCATGCCCATCTCATATAATAAAAAAACTTATATCCTACACTTTTTTTTTTTTATATCTATGACAGTTTGGAATAGTTTGCGCACATCTTGACCAATGTCATGAAACATATAGTCTAATCTTACAATATTTAGATGTCAAGAAAATTCGAATTTAACCTCTCAAAATCCTCTTGACCACTTAAATCACCCCAAGATAGCTCCATCTTACACTATTCTCAGCACAATGTTGCAACTTTAAAGAGTCGATTGATAAAAAAAGAAAAAAAAATATGGCCAATTAACACGACATTTTATCAACCTCATAACATGGCCAATTTAATCATAGTGGATAAATATTAATTATCATCTCAAAATTAGATATAAATCTCAAGTTACTCCACAGAATTGATCTCAAATAATAAAATCTCATAACGTCTATCGATAATAAGATTTTTCATTGAAAGTTCATATAAAAATTGAAAATTGAATGCATAAAATATATATAAAGGATAGAAATTTGAAACGCATGAATAATACACATAATGGGCTAAATTTTATATTTCTCTATACCCAAAACCAAGGCAAGATTAACATAAGAAATGGTGAGTGGTAGTTTTCTTGTTTCCATCCCTATATATATATACATACATATATATATATATATATATACATACATATATATATATATATATATATACATACATATATATATATATATATATATACATACATATATATATATATATATTTGTGTTTTTTTGTGGTAAATTGACCCATTCATATTACGTTATCAATTTCTTTATATAAAATGGAGGCGTAGATCACAATAAATGGACTTAGATGAAGATTGTGCATGAACAAATGCGTTTTGTTTTCTTCTTCGTCTCTTGTTTGACCAATCAAAGCCAACGAGGAGTCATTTTTTATTTTTTTTTTAATTTAAGTTAAAGTTTGTTTACAAACTACGATTGGATATGACTTTGTCAATTAATTATTTGCATTGTAATATCACACGGCAAAAAAGTATGTTTCGAATAAAACAAAACACAACGGCGAAAGTGACCATACCTTCGGCCGTAATTAGGAAGCTTTGCATTAAACAAAGAAATTCGTTTTATTCAAAACGACAACTCATTTTAGTGTTAGCCCATATACAAGGTAGAGCTCTATGTACCAATATAAGCACGCGATATTATCTTTATTGGTATGCGACCTTGCGATTTGTCAAAGATCGATCCGTCTAAATAAATTTATAACTAACTACTAACATTTTTAGCCAAAGTAGTCAAGTTTATCACGGGGAAGCAAGGTCGTAACCTGCTATTTTCCGATTTTAGAATGAATGATAAACTATGCTTGCTGAAGAATAAATGTCACAATGTTGTAATTAGGAAACACAAATGAGCATGCGAGAGTTCAATTTGGTAAGAAAAGAACTTATAGTGAGAGATAACAGATTTGGGGATGCTTAAAATTCATTTTATGTAATAGCCTTAAATTTATCTAACTTCTTTAGTTTATTAGGTTCAATTCCCAACTAAGAATCCATTTTAATTGGACGTATCTAAATTCAGCGATCGAGGACGCCTCATACCACCCTTAAGCTAATAAACGACCTAGGCATGAATAAACGACCTAGGCATGATAGCGTTCCATACACTCATTGACTTGCATTACGCTAAGTACTAGTTAGAATTCTTGTTGATTGGCATCTCAACCATTCTAATTAATGCTACAATGGACATGATCATCTAGACTAGCTTTTGAAATCGGGAGAAGAATGACCACAAACCTTACGATGAAGCTATAGTTATTCTCAAATAATATAAGAATCAAATATTGATTTTCACAATCAAATATTGATTTTCACAATCAAACAGTGACCGTGAAATTGAATTGAATTACTATCAATAAAAAAAAACAACGCGTCATCAACCTATTTGATAAGCTGAATTGTCAACCACCAGCCAATCACACGATATATTGCCTAACAAACCAAACACACATATATATAGCGTATTTAAATATGCTAGTTTGGCAATGCCAAAAGCACCATTAAAGCCCGTTTTTTAAAAAAAAGTTGCACCATTAAAGTCCGTTAATGACTGTTTTTTAAATACCGTTAATGACTATTAAATATTACAACCCAATTATTTGCAATTTATAAATCAGAAAAAAATACATAAAATTTATATTTAAAAGTACAGAAGTGTTGAATGTAATTTTGGTCAATTACAATATATCACGTCATTATTCTTCAATCAAGTACAAAATAAAAATTAATTTTCAATTAGTTACAAATTGACATTTTCCTTAAAAATGAGGCGAAATTATCAAAGTGTACTCTTGAATTATGGAATTTGAACAATCAACGATATCTTTTATCTTTGAAAAGTTTCAAAAGTATTCTTAAATTTTGAACTTTAAACTTTGAGTTTTATTTTGGTCCATGAACGTCAAGATTTATCTCTTTTAGTTTATCAATTTTCAAAAATCAAATTTTAGTTATTGTACTTTAAAAAAAAACTTAAAAGTAGTTTTTATAGTAAATTTGAAGTTAATATTAATCAAAATTGATTCAATAATGTTAAAATTTTAATACAATAAAAAATATAAATATATTTCTAAAATTGATAGAGTTTTTTAAAGAAAAGTAAATTTTTTTTTAAAAGGACCAATTTAAATTTTTTTTAAAAAAAATTCAAAGACCAAAATGAAACAATCTCAATATTAAAGTTTAAATTAAACTTTTGAAAATTCAAGAATCAAAATAGAACAAAACTCAAATTTCAAGAACCAAAAAAGTATTTTACCCAACAAAAAAAAAACTTAACATTTATATTTAGAAGTAAGGGAAATTATAGTAACTAGACCACATCCGAAAAGTATTTGCAAATATAGGCGCCCAAGTTTTTTTTTGCAAAGTTAATTTTTTTATTAAAATTCGTAATTATTAATTTTTCATTAATACCATTTTTCCCTTTATCACATTTAATACTAAATTTTTGAATTAAAACACTCATTTAAACATATTTTCCATTCTTTTAAAACATACCATATTTAATTGTCAACTCTTTGAATGCAAAAGATTTTAATTCCTTTTCTCATTTATCTTCCATCTTTCTTCATTTTCCTTTTCTGTTTCACTCTTCTTCCTCCATTCTCCATTCCTCCATTTTCGTTTCTTCAGCTATATTCATTCTCTCTTTTCACATTCCGGCCACCATGTAAAATGTAAATTTTCTTCGACCACAAAGCTCCGATCGGATGGTATAATCATACGAGTTAAGTCATCTTGTAACGACCCAGGTTTTTCTTCCCGGTATGCCCTAGGGGTAATTTGGTAATTTGGTCGGGCCGTCAGGGTCGTTTGTGTCCTTTCCAGTTACTAAAATTATTGGATGGTTTTATGTAGGTTTTTGGAGGGGTTTGTGGTTTGGTTTGAGCAAGGTTTGATGCAAAAGTGAAAATAAAGGAATTTGTCTTTGCTGCCGGGGTTTGAACCCGGTCTCCCGGGAAGCTTGTAGAGATGTGTGCCAATTGAGCCATTAGGTGCTCATGTTACTCTTTCTGCATCACATCTTATTTAACCTTGGATTTTGGAGTTTTGGTGCATTTGGTTAAATGAAATAGAATTAGGTTATTCCATCTTCTTCTCCAAAACTCCTCTTGGCCGCACAAGCTCTCCCTCTCCATTGCCTTGCCGAATTCTTCTTCCCTTGCATCTCCTTGGGTTCGATCATCATCATTCCGGTAAGTCTTCATCCTCTTCATCTCCTCATTTGGTTTTTGATGTTTGGCCGATGGTAAGATGTAGAGTGTGTGTGTGTTTGTGTTGGTTGCAACCACCGAGAGGAGCAAACCATCATCGCCGACCACTCGCAAGCCCAGATCTGTCGAACCACCCCGGCCGCGACGCCCAGATCTGCCGAACCACCCACCTCGCACGCCCAGATCTGTCTGAACCACCGCCCGACGCCGCGAGATCCGCTTAGCAACTTTTGCCGTTCGTCAGCCAAGAAGACAGACGCCCACGTTGTCGCCGACGCCCAAATGGCCGGATCAAGACGGATCGCGCCAAAGAATAAAGCCAGATTTGTTCGATCGCGCTTCGTCTCCCGACTCGACGCCGCGACGCTGTGAGGTCTCGCCAGCCAGCGCGCGTCAGCCAGCGTCTGTCAGACGCTTCGCCGCACGCCCGCCGCCAAGCGCGCCTTCCCGACGTTCGCCCGCGCGCGTCCCTCGCTGAAGCTTTCCGTGTGTCCGCATCGCGACGCCAGCCGCCGCGCGCGCCGCCCGAGACGCGCTCGCGCGCGTCCCTACTGCCGTCGGCGCCGTGCGGCAGCGCGCCAGCGCCGGCCTCCGTGCCGTCTTGCGTGCCAGTAGGCGGCCAATAGCCAGTCCACCTGCCCTCGTGCCGTGCGCAGCTCGCGGCCAGCCGGCCTGCCCCTGCCGCGCCGTGCAACATACAGCGCAGCCAGCGCCACCAGCCTACTGCGGCGGCTCCAAGCTCGTGTCGTCGTGCCGCGTGAGTTCCCGAGCCGAGCTTGCAGTTCTATTGTTGTTTAGACATTTTAGATGCCGATTATTGTTGGTTTGCTAGGTTCCCGCCGCTAGCTCGGGATTGTTCCGCAGCCTTAGGATTTGTGTGTAGAAGCCTCCCGACCAAGGTAAGGATTTCTTACCGAGTTGTGTGGGCCTCGCGCGGTATATTTGTGATTGTTGTTTTGTATGCCTCGTATGATTACTAGCATGTTTAGCCCTAGGTGCTCTGCTCAGATTCCCGATCGGCATGAACTCTTGTATTGTTTCTCATGTTAGCCCATGCTAGGTTGTTCCATTCTCGCATGTTCGATATCTGCTTTGCTTGCTTCGTAGTACCATGCTAGGTTCCTTGTATCTCATGAGCACGTATTGGACCGCATTGATTGAATCGTTATTATTGTTAAGGTTTAGAATTCGGGTAGATAGCATCATCCGGGCCCGATGCATAAAGTATCTTGCATCTATGGCAAGGACGATTGAGACGATTCTCGCCCTTGGACCCCGTGAGGGATTAGCTATCCCAACCGGTAGGCCCCGCAATCTTGGGTGAGGGTGGTAGTCTAAGCGATGCCCCAACGGTCGGGACGATGACTTGGCAACGCCTAGTCCCCGTGAGCGCACGCCCTCGGCCGTGTTCGGCAAGAGCCCTTGGTTGCCACCGTTAAGGTAAGGACGGCTTCCCCGGTGTAAGCCTACCATGACCCGCCTCCTTAGCCTCAAAGTGTGGTGGTACAGTGACATAGTTCACGTGTCCGTGTCTCACACCCTATGTCGCTGACACCGATCCGTAGATTTAGTTAGGCGTGGTATCCGGATATGGGTAGCTTGCCACTAGACCCGCACCCCCATAGTCTATAGAAGCACGCGGTGCATCCTTACGCTCATTACAACACCGATCGGAGAGCTCCTTGGGATCTTGAGCGCTGCACCTTTCGTCGATCGTTAGGGGCGTGCCGAGGCCGACTTGTTCCCGTATAGCGCGCGTATAGTGTGTTGTGGTATTTCCGGACTAAGACCCCGAGTTGGCATCCGAGGTCCAAGTGTGGACTTAGCTATGTGCTCCGCTCTGTGTTTGTTCTCATAGCTTGCATACATTCTTCTAGATGATCATGTATATCGTATTGTACCCCGGTTGGGGATTCTTACTGGTAATTCGTTACTCACCCTTATTCCGTGGCTTTCCACAGTAATCAAGGCGGGAGACAGGATGGTCAAGGAGAAGCCGTGATCATGGAATCTCTTTGTCATCTCCGACTATTTTATTTTATCATGACTCTTCACTTTTTGTTATTTCCCTGAATGCATGTAGACGGGCACAGAGCCCCGTGATGTTTTCTTACGCTTTATGGATTCCAAAGATATTTGTACTTGTGGATTGTTTTAATGGTTTAAATAAATCTCCGATCGTAGTATGCTTTTAGAAATGTATGTTTTGGTTCTTTGAATGTTTCGCTTTTTACTTGGGATCCGAAATGTATTTTTCATAATGTCTTTTATTTTCACTACATGCATTGGGGTAAAGGCCCATTTAGAGCCCCTTTTTGGGTCTGCCTTTACAGCTTGGTATCGAGCTCGAGTCATAGATTCTCAGAGACTCGACCTTTGTTGTAGGTCATCCTTCCATGATCACCAAAGACTCAGACAAATCATCAGTGCACGCCTAGATTTATTGTTTTAGAAAGGAAAAGGGTTAAAAATTTACAATACCTATCATCTAGTGTATGCCTTGTGTGGTGTTGTGGAATGGTGACAGCGAGTTTTGATTCGTTGTTGGTTTGGATGTAGATCGCCAAAGATGCTACCACCCGCATCGGGAGAGGAGGTTCGAGAGCGTGTCGAGGTATCGTGATCGGATCTCGACATCGCAGGACATCGTCCCCAAGCCGACATCGATGGCATTCCACCAAAGAGCCTCCTCCCGTTACGCCTAGAGCGGGCGTTGAGGCGATCGAAGGCCGTGAGATCGCTTCCCCCGAGCAGAGTTTGCCGAGTCTATGAGGACTTTTATGGTCGCATGTTGAGTGACCAGAGGGCGAGACCTGTGCCTTGTTGGCGCCAAGCAATGGAAGAGTCCCGAGCCCAGATCGAGCAAACGACTCGATTGGTTCAAAGAGAGCTCAAGAGCACCTCCACTCCTCTCGGAGCAAGTAGCCCCGAGGCGTATATGGCGCAGGTGCCGAGGAATTGGGTAGGTGGTCAAGGACTTTGTGAAGTGGAAGCTCGAGAAGTTTGATGCCACCGGTGATGCGCTAGCGGCAGCCTGGTGGATTGCCCATCCGAGTACACCTTCCCGATCATGGTGTGCCCCGATATTCGTGAGGCCGAGGTGTGCGGCTCATGTGCTAGGAGGCACAAATGAGATGGTGGTGGGAGTCCACCTTGAGCGAGAGACCACCGGGTCTCCACCCGCTACTTGGGAGTTCTTCAAGGCCGAGTTCAAGGTAAAGTTCATCGCTGATGAGGCTCAAGAGAAGATGGTGGAGCTCTTCCGCAACCTGAAGCGGTGGTTCTGATTCCATTGAGGATTATGAGCGCAAGTTCTCGTGAGTATGGATATTTTGCTCCTCGCTTGATTGCCACCCCGAGTCAAGATTCGGAAGTTCATATCCGGATTGAGGCGGTGTGTTTCCCAGATGTCGTGGCTCGTGCCCCGACACTTATGCTAGGGGTCGCCCGGCTTGGCCACGATCTATAATGGGAAGTATCCTGGCCGAATGGTGGTTGCCGCTCCTGCTCGGGCCGTCTGCTCCACCGCGGTGGGGGCAAAAGAGAAAGTTTGAGTTTAGGGGTGGCGGCCGCCGCCGCCAAGGGCGCTTCCAAAGCCGGGATCGGCATAGGGCCCGATCCGCTTTCACCGCGCCAGGCGAGGCGGTCCCGTGCGAGTTCCTGCTTGTGCTTCTTATGGGAGGACCCACACCGGAGCTTGCGATGACAGGCCCCGCAGTGTGTTTTCGTTGTGGTAAAGAGGGACATATGATCCGTTTCGTCCTCACCAAATTATATGGCAAATTTCGGCCAGGCACAGCAGCAGCGGTCGAGTGTTTGCTACGACCCGTCAGAGGCCGAGCGTCACGGATGCCGCCGTGGGCGGTGCACGCTTCTTGTTTTAGATCACCGCGCATTTGTCTTGTTTGATTCTCGTTCTACGCATTCATTTGTATCTCGTGTTGTTTGGCCGAGCATGCTAAGTTAAGACTAGAGCCTCTAGGTTTCGAGTTATTCATTGCAACTCCTTCGGAGTTGATATGTTGGCTAGAGATAAGATTAGGGATGGCCGGATCGAGATATCCTGAGAGTTGCTAGTGGCTACGCTCATAGTTCCGCCTATGAGCGGTTTTGATGTGATTCTTGGTATGGAGTGGTTAGTCGCTAACCACGCGTTGATTGACCGCCACCGGAAAGAAGTAGTGTTCAGCGCCGTGTCGCCCACTTTAAGTTTCGTGGAGTCCAGGTGGAGTTTGCCCGCCGATGGTGTCACCGTGAAAGCTCGCTGCTTGCTAGCTCATGGAGCTTGGGGCTATCTAGCCAAGTTGTGCGGAAGAGCCGCCGCGTCACATCGCTGATCGTGTACCGGCCGTGCGCGGAGTTTGCGGACGTGTTTCCTGAGGAGTTACGGGGTTGCCCCAAGAGAGAGGTTGACTTCACAATTGAGCTCGAGCCGTGGACCCTCCTATCTCGAAGGCTCCGTGATCGTATGGCGCCAATGAGTTAAAGGAACCGAAGATTCATTGCGGGAGATGTTAGATCGAGGGTTCATCCGTCCGAGTGTGTCCTCGTGGGGAGCACGATTCTGCTTTGTGAAAAGAAGGATGGTTCTATGCGCTTATGTATTGATTACCGCGAGCTTAATAAGGTGACGATGAAGAATAAGTATCCGCTTGCCCCGTATCGACGATTTGTTCGATCGGCTTCAGGGGAGCTTCGTGTTCTCCAAGATAGATCTCGAGATCCGGTTACCATCGATTGCGGATCGGGGATGCCGACATTCCTAAGACAACTTTCAGTGTCTAGATATGGTCACTATGAGTTTGTGGTCATGTCGTTTGGTTTGACCAATGCCCCACCCGCGTTCATGGACATGATGGATAGGGTGTTCAAATCATTTTGGACGGCTTCGTCATCGTTTTCATTGACGATATTCGATTTATTCGAGGTCTAAAGAAGACCATGCAGAGCATTTGAGGCGAGTATTGGCGGCTTTGAGGGAAAACCACTTTATGCGAAGTTTTCCAAATGTGATTCTGGGTTGGAGCAGGTGGCCTTCCTAGGCCACGTGGTTTCGAGAGATGGTATAGCCGTGGACCCCGCGAAGATTGAGGCCGTGAGTTTATGGGCCAAGCCGACTTCACTTGCCGAGATTCGCAGCTTTCTGGTTTGGCGTGTTACTACCGTCGGTTCAATCAAGACTTTTCGCTATAGCCTCGCCTCACTCACTCGACGAGAGGAAGGGTGTCGAGTTTGTTTGGGACAAAGAGTGTGTGATGAGAGCTTTGCTGTGCTCAAGCGCAGCTTTGACTTCAAAGACTGGTGTTGGCGATCCGGAGGGGACAGTGGTTTCGTGGTCTACTGATGATGCTTCCAAGTTTGGATTAGGTTGTGTGTTGATGCAAAGACGGGAAGGTCATTGCCTATGCTTCCCGTCACCGGCCCGTATGAGCGAGAACTACCCGACTCATGATATGGAGTTGGCAGCAGATGGTGTTTGCACCAAGATTTGGAGGCATTACACTGTATGGTGAGCGATTCGGATGTTTACCGATCACCGTGAGCCTCAAGTATCTGTTTACTCGTAAGGAGTTGATTATGAGGCGAGAGAGATGGTTAGAGTTGGTAAAGGATTATGATCATGAGATTTTGTACCATCCGGTAAAGCCAACGTAGTGGCCGATGCTTTGAGTAGAAAGACGCCGCACTCTGCGGCGTTGTTGAGTTCCCACCCGGTTTGCGGAGAGAGTTCGAGCGGGCGAGGTTGCAGTGTTGTTGGGTGAGGTTACCGCCAGGTAGCTCGATGTCCTGCTCACCGATTAGGCAAGCAGGATTATAGACGGCCAGGTTGGGTGACCCCGCACTTAAGAGATTGGTTGACAGAGTTAGTCTTGTGGTGACTTTGACTTTGTATATTCACCGAGATGGTGGGTTGACTTATAGAGGCCGTTGTGTGTTCCGGACATTGCGAGTTTGCGAGCGAGTTGCTCTCGAGGCCCACAGCCTCCCCTTTTGCTTGGCACCCCTGGTACCAAGATGTATCGTGACCTTAAGCGGACCTTCCGTGGATGGGAATGAAGAGAGATGTGGCGAGAGTTTGTCACCCTGTCTCACTTGTCGCCAAGTGAAGGCACCCGTGCAAAGGCCACCGGTTTGTTGCAAACCACCGAGTGTGCCCAGCTGGAAATGGGACGAGATCTCCATGGACTTTATCTCTGGTTTGCCAAGGACTCAGGGAAGTTCTCTCGATTTGGGTGATAGTCGACCGTTTGATTAAGAGCGCACACTTCATTCCCTGTAGAGACACTTATACCGTGGGAACAAAGGGGCGCAGCTTGTTTTTGGAGCAGATCATCCGTTATCATGGTGTGCCGGTAAGATTGTGTCCGATCGTGACTCGCGGTTCACTTCTCGCTTCGAGAGCGCCCGAAGGGATTGGGCACAGAGTGCGCCAAAGACACGCCTTTTCACCCTCAAACGGATGGTCGATCGAGAGAGTGAAATCGATTCTCGAGGATATGTTGAGGGCTTGTGTGTTGGATTTCCCAGCGATTGGGACCAAAGATTCAGATTTCTTGATGGAGTTTGCCTATAACAACGATTACGATCGACGATCTGCATGGCTCCATTCGAGGCATTGTATGGTAAGCGTTATCCGGTCCCCCGTGTTCGGGAAGAGGTCGGTGATAGACGTGTTTTGGGTCCCGAGTTCTCGCAGCTTGACCAATGGTGCAGTCAGAGAAGATTAGAGCTCGTATGTTGACAAACTCGAGCGAGCAGAGAGTTACGCCGATGTTCGGCGCCGAGATTTGGAGTTTGAGGTTGGTCAAAGATGTGTTCCTTAAGGTTGCTCCAATGCGAGGTGTTCTGAGGTTTGCAAGCGTGGGAAGTTGAGTCCCCGCTTTGTTGGTCCATTTGAGATCCTAGAGAGGATTGGCGAGTTGCTTACCGTTAGCCCTACCTCCGTCCCTATCAGCGGTGCATAGTGTTTTTCATGTATCGATGTTGAGGCAAGATGTGCCTGACCCGCCGCACATTGTGGACTTTGAGCCTTTGCAACCGAATGAGGATTTGAACTTCGAGGAGAAGCCGGTGAGGATCCTTGCCTTTGAGACCAAGACGCTGCGTAATCGCGAGATTCGTTTAGTAAAGGTTCGATGGGAAGAGTCGGGGTTCCGAGGAAGCCACTTGGGAGCGGGAAGACGAGATGAGATTGCATTACCCCGAGCTATTTCTGTTTTAAGGACTTTCGAGGACGAAAGTCATAAAAAGGAGGGAATATTGTAACGACCTGTGTTTTTCTTCCGGCCTTCCGTATGCCCTAGGGGTAATTTGGTAATTTGGTCGGGCCGTCAGGGTCGTTTGTGTCCTTTCCAGTTACTAAAATTATTGGATGGTTTTATGTAGGGGTTTGTGGTTTGGTTTGAGCAAGGTTTGATGCAAAAGTGAAAATAAAGGAATTTGTCTTTGCACTGGGTTTGAACCCGGTCTCCCGGGAAGCTTGTAGAGATGTGTGCCAATTGAGCCATTAGGTGCTCTTGTTACTCTTTCTCGCATCACATCTTAGTTAACCTTGGATTTTGGAGTTTTGGTGCATTTGGTTAAATGAAATAGAATTAGGTTATTCCATCTTCTTCTCCAAAACTCCTCTTGGCCGCACAAGCTCTCCCTCTCCATTGCCTTGCCGAATTCTTCTTCCCTTGCATCTCCTTGGGTTCGATCATCATCATTCCGGTAAGTCTTTATCCTCTTCATCTCCTCATTTGGTTTTTGATCTTTGGCCGAAGGTAAGATGTAGAGTGTGTGTGTGTTTGTGTTGGTTGCGGTACCGAGAGGAGCAATGATCATCATCGCCGACCACTCGCAAGCCTAGATCTGTCCGAACCAAAGATACCGCGACGCCCAGATCTGTCTGAACCAGCCTACCAGACGCTCAGATCTGCCGAACCACCACTGCCAGACGCCAGATCCGCTTAGCGCCTTGCTTGCTCGTCGTCCAAAGAAGACAGACGCCCGCTGCCGCGACGTCCAGCCGGCCGATCAAGACGCCGATCGCGCCAAAGAATAAAGAAATTTCAGATCGCTGTTCGTCTCGCCCGATCGCCGCGACGCCAGAGAGTCTCGCCAGCGCCCGCGCGCCAGCTCGTCAGACGCTCGCCGCGACGCCAGCGCCAGCGCGCCGCCAGAGACGTTCGCCCGCGCGCGCGTCCTCGCTGAAGCCGCCGCCGTGTCCGCATCGCGACGCCAAATACGCCAAGCGCCGCTTCAGACAGCCATGCTGCGCTGCCCGCGCTGCGCTCGCCGTCTTGCCGTGCCGTGTGCAGCAGCAAAGCAGCAGCGTCCCTGCCGTGCCGTGCGGCCAAAGCAGCCAAAGACTCCAACCAGCTTTTGCCAGCGGCTCCCAAGCTCGTGGTCGTCGTGCCGCGTGAGTTCCCGAGCCGAGCTTGCCGTTGTTCTATTGTTGTTTAGACATTTTAGATGCTGATTATTGTTGGTTTGCTAGGTTCCCGCCGCTAGCTCTCGGATTGTTCCGCGGCTTAGGATTTGTGTGTAGAAGCCTCCCGACCAAGGTAAGGATTTCTTACCGAGTTGTGTGGGCCCCTGCGGTATATTTGTGTTTGTTGTTTTGTATGCCTCGTGTATGATTACTAGCATGTTTAGCCCTAGGTGCTCTGCTCGTATTCTGATCGCATGAACTCTTGTATTGTTTCTCATGTTAGCCCATGCTAGGTTGTTCCATTCGGCATGTTCGATATCCGCCTTGCTTCGTAGTACCATGCTAGGTTCCTTGTATCTGTTGAGCACGTATTGGATCGCATTGATTGAATCGTTATTATTGTTAAGGTTTAGAATTCGGGTAGATAGCATCATCCGCCCGATGCATAAAGTATCTTGCATCTATGGCAAGGACGATTGAGACAGTTCTCGCCCCTTGGACCCCGTGAGGATTAGCTATCCCAACCGGTAGGCCCCGCAATCTTGGGTGAGGGTGGTAGTCTAAGCGATGCCCCAACGGTCGGGGCGATGACTTGGCAACGCCTAGTCCCCGGCAAATGCGACGTCCTCGGCGTGTTCGGCAGCAGAGCCTTTGGTTGCCACTGTTAAGGTAAGGACGGCTTCTGGTGTAAGCCTACCATGACCCGCTCCTTAGCCTCAAAGTGCGGGTACAGCCGACATAGTTCACGTGTCCGTGTCTCACACCCTATGTCGCTGACACCGATCCGGAGATTTAGTTAGGCGTGGTATCCGGATATGGGTAGCTTGCCACTAGACCCGGCACCCCCCATAGTCCGTAGAAACACGCGGTGCATCCTTACGCCTCATTACAACGCCCATCGAGAGCTCCTTGGGATCTTGAGCGATGCACCTTTCGTATCGCCGATGAGGCGGCCGAGGCCGGACTTGTTCCCGTATAGCGCGTATAGTGTGTTGTGGTATTTCCGGACTAAGACCACGAGTTGGCATCCGAGGTCCAAGTGTGGACTTAGCTATGTGCTCCGCTCTCGTGTTTGTTCTCATAGCTTGCATACATTCTTCTAGATGATCATGTATATCGTATTGTACCCCGGTTGGGGATTCTTACTGGGTAATTCGTTACTCACCCTTTATTCTCGTGGCTTTCCACGGTAATCAAGGCGGGAGACAGATGGTCAAGGAGAAGTCGTGATCATGGAATCTCGCCATCATCTCGACTATTTTATTTTATCATGACTCTTCACTTTTTGTTATTTCCCTGAATGCATGTAGACGCACACAGAGCCCCGTGGATGTTTTCTTACGCTTTATGGATTCCAAATATTTGTACTTGTGGATTGTTTTAATGGTTTAAATAAATCTCCGATCGTAGTATGCTTTTAGAAATGTATGTTTTGGTTCTTTGAATGTTTCGCTTTTACTTGGGATCCAAATGTATTTTTCATAATGTCTTTTATTTTCACTACATGCATTGGGGTAAAGGCCCATTTAGAGCCCCTTTTGGGTCGGGTCTTTACACATCTTCTCTCAATAATCTCCGTTTTTCACAGTATTTGTATCACATTTTTGTTACTTATCCATCGCCATTAGCATGTTAATGTTCATTCTCGTGATAGTCGTGATTCGATATGTCTCAGTTGTTTAGTATGATATGTTTTATTTCTATTTATGTTAATTTTGTACATTTAATTCATTTATATTCCAATCTTTAGAATGTCAAAAATCATGTTTAGAAAATGTAGTAAAATCATATGTAGAAACAAAGAGTATCTTCGTGCTTTCCAATTCATATTGTGGTATAATTGATCGTATATACATCTACAAAATCAGTATAATTGAGTATATACCGTATATTCACACGTCCTCGATTTCTATATAGTTAAAGAAATTGTATAATTGACTATATACCGTATGTTCATACTATATTTTTAGGTTAGTTATATTGTACATCTTTTCCTTATAGGTTCATTAATCATTCCATTTGAAATTGCACATAGTGTTATTTACAATGTCAATATTTCTGCTTAGAAATTTATTTAAATCATATGTAGAACAAATAGATTATCTACATACTAAAATGTTCAAGTCTTGTATACTTGAGTATTATCTCATCGTAGTTTTCAATGTACCAAAATGCGTTATATTATCAGATAAACTATACAAAACTCTATATGTTTCATTATTTCATTATACATATTGTATAAGTTACACAATACATTTATGGTTTATTATTCTTTTTATTCATGTATAATACATTTTTCGTACTCATATTACTATTCATTAAATTTTCATTCCAAGCAATACGGTATTGTTTATACATGTATATTATACGACTTATAATATAGAGCAATATTATTTGGACATTTTTGTAATACTATACAACTTTTCCTTATAGGTTCAACAAGCATTCCAATCAGATGTGCACATAATGGTCGATGAGGATGAAAATGAGATGTACCATAATCATGAAGTAGTCAAGAGCGTCGCATAAATATTGAGGAACGATTCACTCAATGATGATTTTACATTACAGATCTTTTTTTTTTTATGTCTAATGCTTTCAATTTCAATTTTGTAACCCATGAGACCTTTTTTATTTACTATTGATCTCACTTTGAATAGTAATTTTGTGTGAAGTTGTTCCAACAATCATTTAATCTCTATCAATTCACAAATATTACATATGTTATTTCTCAATGTTTTACTATACGATATTGTACATTCAAAATTACTTGTTCATTGTCGCAAAACATATTAAATCACACTACAAGTATCCATATCAAAGAAATTAAACACTTTAAAAAAACACAAAGTTTTAAAAATACGGTATGATACATGATATATTATGGTTGTACCGTATATACTAAATTGTTTCAATCATCGTGGGTTATCAAACGTGTTCTAGTTTCAATCAACGAAATTGAACGTTCAATCATTTCATACAGTTTATTTATAAATAAACTTACTAGAATCAAATAACATGTACATTACGAACTATACTGTATGTAAATCACAACACAGTACATCTAACAATGTATTGTCGCCACTCTCGTCCTACAATTAATGCACCATAAATTGGCGATTTCTAGTTTGGAATGTGAGACGAATTTCCTTTTTTAAAATTTTACCCCCCAAATGAAAAACCAATAATTTGATCTTTATTTTTTAAATTTATAAGGTATTAAAAAAGGAAGATGAAACGTCTCTAATAAATGTGATTTCGAATGATATATTTTTCTACAATTAATGCCCATAAATTTGAGATTTGTGGTTTTGGAATGTGAAATAGTTTTCCTTTTTTGAAATTTTTCTTCCAAAATTAAAAAACAACCAATATGAGGGTATGATTGTAATTCATTATTTTTGAATTTTATAATGTATTAAAACAAAATTTACTTTTGCTAATATTTTTGTAGATATATATATTTGTAAATACTTTTTAAATATGGCCTATTTATGAAAAAAGCCCTAGAAGTAAATAAATGTTGAGAGTAATTTTAGCCAATTATAACATACAACTTGTCACGTCATTTTCTTGAATCACATACAAAATAAAAATTAATTTCCAATTAGTTACAAATTGACATTTTCTTAAAATTAAGGTTAAATTATCAAATATATTCGTGAGTTATGGGCTTGTGCAGTCAACCATATTCCTTGATTTTGAAAAGTTTCAAAAATACTTTTGAACTTCAAAAATCTGTTTAAAAAATATCATTTTTGTTAACTTTGAATAGAAACCGTTAAAATTTTGTTTCAAATATATCTCTGAACTTTATCGATTATTTTTTTAATGAATATGAAGGAAATATTTTGCCCAGTCATACATTCACATGTCATTATCCCAAATTTAATGACAAAATTAAATTTTCGGACATATTTCTCAAATTTTAATTGAGCCAAAAGTTGAGTCAAAATTAAACCAAACAAGCCCAAGGGCCAAACACAAAGACCCATCAAATTCATTTCTAGGGGGTCTATAAATTTTAAACTCTAGCGGGGTGATCGAGTAGATTCGTGTTCCTTGAATTATTATAAATTATCTCCACAATCACACAAGTATACATGGTCTACACCAAGTGATAAGTAAATGAATATTGTTTTCCTTAGGCACTCCGATTTTACCAAAAGTTGAAGTTTAGAATTGGGTGCTGAAAATAAATAATTGGGTTTGTAGTTGTTTTTCTTTGTAATTGCGTAAAGGAAGGTTTAAATGCGTAAAAGTTCAATTAAACAATAAGACTTTACTAAGGTACTCTGGGAAGCATTGACTATCCTAGGGAAAATGATACGGTGAGGAACATTTACCATACTACGCTATTCCAACAGTCGCTTCTACTTTCGCTCACACTAATACCAACTCCTGTTGCGAGTTAGCGTAGAAAGTAAATCAGCGTGTCACATGCAGTAGTAAAACGTTTATTCCTAAACTCCTTTTAAAAACATTAAAAACTTCATGCTAACCTACTAAACATGCAAATTAGCCTTAGATCGTTTCTTCTTTCGATTCAACAACCTATTAGTTCATGTGGATGGTCAGTCGACACTCTCTATTAATTTTAACCCTAACTGTAACATGTTTTAGTTAAAATTCCCTAGTTTTCCTAGCACATGCATAAGCTATACCATTCTTCCTTATTGTCATCTTAATAGAGTTAGTTCATAAAACAAGCAGAAAACATAGTAAACAACATGGATGATAACATGTTGAACATTGTATTCATCAATTACAAAATAAGTTTCAAGTAAATAAAAAGTACTAAGAATTAACTACAGAAACAAACTATAAACATTAATACTATCGGCAGCTTGATGTGGTTGCATTGTTTCAGTAATTCGTTTCCAGCTCTTTGCTCTCCCCCCTTTGACTTGATCCTCGACTCTCCTTTTATAGCCTCCTTCTAGGGTTAGGAAACAATGATGATGCATCATGACGACTAGGGTTTTGATTTGAGCAGCAGAGTATCCTCTAATTGGATAATCTATCACGTCTTCGATGATTAAGGAAAGAATCTCTAGATTATCGCAATTTTTTAATCGGTGATCTGTCAGTTATTTGACTTTCATTTCGCTTCCGATTCTTTCCTTCCTTGCGACTACTGAGGCTTCACATCTAATTCGCTATGCTTTTTCTGCATCCGTGTTTCCATCCCTCGCTTCGCAATGACATTTCTTTCTCTCTTTACTTCATTATTCCTGCAGATTCATTCATTAATGCGCGGCTATATTTTATTAAATATTTTCAATAAAAACTAGCTTTTTCCACTTTATAATTCCTATCCTTCGCTTATTCACCTAATGCGCAAGAATTAGTCTTTTACACCCTTTCACTTATTATTTTCGCCTTCTTTCGCACTAGTACCCAGAAATAAAGTAAGACAATGATTCTAAAATATGCTAAATAATAAATTTATTTGAAAGTTATCAAACCCCCAAACTTGAATCATTACTCGTCTCGAGTGATGTTATTATTGGTGTAAAAACTATTTTGAGTAAAATACTTATCATAATGTTGTGCTTACCCTTTTCTTTTAGAAAAATCAATCTAGATTTTGCATTCTGACTTAGTTTTTTATGAAGTTAGTCACCTCGATCTTTCTATTGTTAGAACACTTCCTCTTTTGCCTCAATTCTTCCCCTAATAAACATAGCAAACTGAACATTCCTTAAGAAGTGTACGACTCTAACCGATGCAATTTCAGATCGACTATTAATAACTCTCAAATAGGTCATTATTTAGGCTGATTTATTTAGCATTTTATTAAATGATCAGGAGGTTTTTCGAGCTATTATGAGCATTTTGCAAATAAAAGTATAAGAAATCAGTGTGTGTCCAGAAAATAGCATCATCAGCGCATCATGCGAATTAGATACAAATATTATACAATTTTACGCTAAAAAGCTATTAAATGCAAGAAATGCTAAACACTGATGCAGGAGGAGCGAAACAGAGAATCAATCAAGCAATTAAAGGGGTGTCGATCAAATAAATTCCAGCGAAAATCAAGAAATCCTGCATTAATGAAGATTTTCCAACTCACCTAGACTTGCCGACCAAGTAAATCAACTCTATAAATTGCAAGAAGGAAGTCGAAGTTCGGTGGGCTGGTCGGATGGCTAGAAGCCGATCTAAGTGAGAAAGGAGCCAAGTCATATGGTTAGAACCCGATTCATGCGATAAGCAACTGGTGGTGACTGTAGGAGCCGATGACAAGGGGACTGCACACTTCACAGCCGTGCCAATTCCATTTTACTGTTTTTCTTAGGAATAGTTATAATAATAAACATTTAGTAGTCATAATAAAATCTGTTGATTTAAACTTCTTACTATATGTTCATTGTTATGCTGCGTTATAAGAGTCTTGAATGAATTTTTACGAGTAGAATCATGCTTAGGAGCGTAGTTTAAAGAGTTTTACACTACTGGAGATCCACATGGAAAGAGAAACCACATGGAGATCCAGTATGCTACCGTATGTTGAATACAAGTCTTTGCATCATTTAAGGAGTTAGGAATAACTTCACTATTGCTCGTGTTGCCCCATTTTACTATGGAGATCACAGCGAAAGCTGCCCTTCCATAAATCACTAAGTGCGAAAGCACTTCTTAGTTGAGGGAAGCGAGAAACTCGATAAATAGTCTCGCTTTCTTAACATCTTCTATAACTGTTTATTTATCTTTACTCATTGTATTCATATTTATTTCTGTCAAGCATTGCATCTTTTTATTTACTCATTCAAAACCCAAATCAAGCACACTTTTACAACCCACTTATTTACTTTACAGCAAAACTCTCGTTTTAATAGTATTATTTCTAGACGTCAATCTCTGTGGGATCGATAAAATATATACTTTTTACTTACTTCAGTTTTGATCGTGTATACTTGCACGTAAGCGATTCCGAGTCATACTTAGCTTTAAGTTCCTCTGAGTTAGTTACTGTACGATTATATTAACACTCAAAACCATCAGAACTAGTTTTTGGCGCCGTTGCCGGAGATGTATTACTTAGAATTAATATTATTAGGACAAGAGTAGTCTTTATTGATAAAAGGTTGAACTTATATTTCAAGGGAACTAAGATCCAAGGCACAAATCAACTAACATGGAAAATTCCCAATACATTACCACAAGCAACAATCATAACATATGGCATACAAGCACTTTGCAAATTAGTATTGGAGTAACAACGTAAAACCACAGCAAACACGAATATATCAGCATTCAGGCTATGCGGAGGAATTATACACAGATTTCAACATGACATAACCTAACTGGGAGAGTCAGATGTATATTGGGGGAGATCACAATAGAAATTTTCAAGGACAAAATGGTCCGCAAGGGGATCGCAGCATTATGAAGCGTACAGAGAAATCTAGGCATCATGAACCTGGATATTTAATGTATAATCATTAGCAATCTTTGAAGGACCCAACTCAAGAAGAAGAAATACAATTAGAACGGAAAAAATAGTTGAGAGAAAATTTCATCATTTCCTCACCTACTGAGGAAATAACCCAGGGAAGCGCTGTCAGCAAAGCACTAGTAGAAGAGACATATTTAAGGGCCGAAGTTCTTAATGAGGTGTATGCGATGGAACTTTTAGGTGAACACTCATGGGAATATTTTAGGCTAGCCATGCTAAAACAAGATGAAGAGGTCAAAGCTTTAGGACGTGCAGCAGCAGAAGAAGAAGAGCAACGAATGCGATTACAGCAACAAGAAGAAACTTAGGCAAGGTTCCCCACCCTGGCCATTCATGAAGCTGCAGTTGGGGAATTTGTTGTGGAAGAAGAAGAACAAAGGATGCGATTTCAACAATATGAAGAAGCTTGGGCAAGGTTCGCTACCCATGCCACTTCTGAAGTTTAAATTGAGGATTTTATTGTGAACAAAGAAGAACAAAGGATGCGATTTCAGCAACAAGAAGAAGCTTGGGCAAGGTTTGCCACCCTAGTCATTCCTGAAGCTGAATTAATGAATCTGTTGGGAAGAAAGAAGCGACAAGCTCCAATATTGATACCGAGCAATTTTTCAGTGATGAAAGCCAAAGCGAGGACGAAAGTTCTCAACCAATCTGCACTGTGAGTAATAAGTTTGCAATGCTAAGCACGAAGTTTCTAACTTTTTTCAGTTGGAAAAAGGGTGAATCAATAGAATTGCAGGAGGAAGACGATAGCTCGCAGAACAAAGAGCCACTAACAATAGTGTCCAACATTTTTGGACTACCGTATGCGCAACCACATTTTCAATTAATCAGTCGAGGAAGCGGCACACAAACAATTCAACTAAGTTTCAATATGATGTATCGGACCTTATCAACTCTGACAAAGGTAGGGCATTCACTGTAAAGGACCGACCCGAATGGGGCACTAAATGGGCCCTTACCCCAATGCATGCATTCAAAGTAAAGGACATTAAACAGACATGATTTCAGATTCCAATTAAAACAAAAACATTCAAAATAACCCCTTTAAAAACTAGCCAATTTCCACCGAACTGTCCTCAAGTTTCCAAGCACTGCTCCAAGATAAATACATTTCCAAAGTTTACTCTAATCAGAGATTTACTAAAACCATTCAAAACCTGTTCAGATACAAAATGCTGGAATCCACAAATATTTACAAAACATCCTAGGGCTCCGTGCCCGGCTACATGCATTCAGGGGAAAACAAAACACACAAGAGTCATAATACAAAAAAATCAGAGTTGGAAGACTGGGCCCCATGATCACGGCTCCTCCTTCGTGCATCCTGTCACGCACCACGATTACCTGTGGAAAACCACGTAATAAGGGTGAGTAACGAATTACTCAAGAAGAATCCCCAACCGGGTACACAATACGATATACATGGTCATCTCGATGAGCGTATGCAAGCTATGAATATAAACACGTAATAGAGCACATAGCTTAGCCCACACTTGGGCCTCGGATGCCAATTTAAGGTCTTAGTCCGGAATAATATCACCACACACCCACTACACAAATCGCCCTATACGAGAAACAAGTCCCGCCTCGGCTTCATCATCGCGACGAAAGGTACACCGCTCACAATCCCGAGGAGCTCTCCTGGCGGCTGTAATGAGCGTAAGCATGCACCGCGTGCTACTGCAGACTATGGGGGTTGCCGTGTCCGAGGCAAGCCGCCCATATCCAATACCACGCCTAACTAAATCTTTGGATCGGTGTCACCGACATAGGGGTGTGAGACTCGACACGTAAACTATGTCACTGAACCACCGCACCTAGGGCCAAGGAACGGTCGTGGTAGGCTTACACCGAAAGCGCCCTTGCCTTAACAGTGGCAATCGTGGCTACCGCCAAACATGCCGAGGACATGCCGGCCGCCGGACGAGGCAATGCCAAGTCATCATCCCGACCGCTGGGGCATTAACAATCGCCACCCTCACCCAAGATTGCGGGGCCTACCGCTTGGGTTAGCTAATCCTCACGGGGTCCAGGGACGGAATGACTTGCTCGACGTCCCCGCCATGGATGCAAGGTACTTTATGCATCGGGCCCTTGATGATGCTATCTACCGCAACTCTAACTCGCCTAGCAATCAACAAACAAATCCATAAAATCCAATACGTGCTCAATAAGAATACAACGAGCCTAGCATGATACTACGAAGCAAGGAACAAATACTAGCATGCTAGAAAGGAACAACCTAGCATGGATTAACATGAGAATTAAATCAGAAATCATGCTAATCGGGAATTCGAGAATAGAATACCTAGCTACACATGTCAATAAACACAAACAAGCAATCAATCAAAGAATCACATATAATATCGCAGGTCCACACAACTCGTAAGAAATCCTTACCTTGGCTCGGGGACGATTACACGAAAACCTAGGGTCGCGAACGAACCCGAACTAGCTATCGAGAACCTATCAATCACAACACAATTACACACAAAATTCTAAATTAAATTAAATATAATAAAATAAAATAAATAGGCTCGGCTCGGCTCTCACTCGGCTCGGCGCGGCTCGGCTCGGCTTGGCGACAGGCGCGCGGACACGACGCTAGGGAGCGGCTTGGCGACACGGCTCGGTGGCACGGCTCGGCGACAGCGCATGGACACGGCATTGGCCGCCACGCGCGAAGCGATGCGAGGCGCGAGAGGCGCTTGCGCGGTGTCGCGGCGAGGCTCGGCGGGTTGGGCTGCGACAGGGCACCGATTTGGCGAACTCGAGCGATGGAGGAAGATCGCGAATTCGGGCGATTGGAGAAAATTCGACGAACGATTTGTTGTTGGTCGAACTCCCCTACTGCAGCTGCACAAAAACCACCCAGCAACTCGCTTCAACATGGCCGAAAAATCAAGTCGAAAAAGGGATTCGGATTGAAGGAGAGAAGAAGAAGAAGAAAAAAAAACTTACCTTTAGCCCAGAAATGGATCGACTTCGAACTGGGGAAGACGAGTTCGGTCGAATCGGAGCTAGAGAGGGGAGAAATCGCAGAGGGAAACGTTGTCGGTTGAAGAAGGAATCGCAAAGAGAAGAAGGAGAAATGGGGAAGAAGGCTCGGCGAGCTGGCTTTTATACCAGCCGCCTTCGAAAACAAGCATATAGCGATGCTGGCGCGTTTAGAAGCACAAAGACGCCCAGTGGCTCGGTTGGCAGCTCCCCCTACCTAGCACTCGACACGTCCCTAGCTCGAATCTCACTCGACGCGCTATTTAATTCCCTATTTATTTTTACCTTTTCCGAAGCCCAAATGTCTTCATCAAAATTCCCGATCCTATTCAAATCGACTCATAATTTTTTCGGCAATTAACAATTACATAACCGGCCCTGTCGGCCCGACCCAAAATTACCAAAATGCCCCTAGGCCTCCCGGGAAGACCGGGATGAAATTTCCGGGCCGTTACAATATTCCCCCCTTATAAGACTTTCGTCCTCGAAAGTCACTTAAGATTGGAACAGCTCGGGATACTGCAATCTCATCTCATCCTCCCGCTCCCAAGTGGCTTCCTCTGAACTCTGACTCCTCCACTGAACTTTTACTAACCGGATTTCACGATTACGCAGTGTCTTTGTCTCAAAAGCAAGAATCCCCACTGGCTTCTCCTCGAAGCTCAAATCCTTATTCAGCTGCAAAGGCTCAAAATCAACAATGTGCGACGGGTCCGACACGTACTTCCTCAACATCGAAACATGAAAAACACCGTGCACCGCGCCGAAATGATCGAGGCAAGGCTAATCGATAAGCAACCCCGCCTATCCTCTCCGTAATCTCAAACGGACCAACAAAACGGGGACTCACTTTTTCCCACGCTTGTCAAACCTCAAAACACCTCGCATCGGTGCGACCTTTAGGAATACATGTTGGCCAACTTCAAACTCCAAATCCCGACGCCGAACATCGGCATAACTCTTCTGCGCTCGCTTCCGAAATCACAACATACGAGCTCTAATCGTCTCACGACGGCACCATTGGTCAATCGCAGCAACTCTCGACCCAAAACTCGCCTATCACCAACCTCTTCCCGCAACACGTAAGATCGACAACGCTTACCATACAAAGCCTCGAATGGAGCCATCTCAATCGCCGATCGATAATCGTTGTTATATGCAAACTCCATCGATATAGATATCGGTCCCAATCGCCGAAATCCAACACACAAGCCCTCAACATATCTTCGAGAATCGGTTCACCCTCTCGGCCCGCCATCGGCCCGAGGGGGTGAAAAGTCAGGCTTTCGAACTCGCACTCGCTGCCTAAACCCTTTTGGAGCGCTCTCGAAACGAAGTGAACCTCGAATCACGGCCGATACGATCCTCACAGTACACCGTGATAACGAATGATCTCGCTCCAAAACAATCGCGCCACTGCTCCACGGTATAAGTGTCTCTACCGAATGAAGTGTGCGCTCTTAGTCAATCGATCGACTATCACCCAAATCGAGAGAACTTCCTCGAGTCCTCGGCAAGCCGTAAATAAAATCCATGGAGATCTCTTCCCTTCTTCCATCGAGGTACACTCGTGGCCGCAACAAACCGGGCCGGTCTCTGCACTGGTGCCTTCACTTGCCGACAAGTGAGACATCGACCGACAAACTCCGCCACATCTCTTTTCATACCCATCCACCGAATGTCCGCTTAAGATCTCGATACATCTTGGTACCCCGGGTGCCAAGCAAACGGAGAATCTGTGGGCCTCGAGAGCAACTCGCTTCGCAATCTCGCGACATCCGTAACACACAACCGGCCTCAGACGTCACCCACCGTGCTCGTGAATACACAAAATCAAAATCTCCATCAGCACTAACTTTGTCAAATAATCTTTTAAGTCTTTGGGTCACTCAAATGACTATCAATAATCCGTTGTCTAATCGATGGTCGGATCACAACCGAGCTACTCGCAAGAATTTCACCCAACAACACTGCAATCTCAGCCTGCTCGAACTCTCTCTGTAATCTGGGCTAGGAACTCAACAACACCGCGGAGTGCGACGTCTTCCTACTCAGAGGATCGGCTACAACATTGGCTTTACCCGGATGGTACAGAATCTCGCAGTCATAATCTTTCACTAACTCTAACCATCTCCTCTGCCTCATATTCAGTTCCTTCTGAGTAAACAGATACTTGAGGCTCTGGTGATCGGTAAACATCTGGATCCGCTGTAACGGCCCGAGATTTTCATCCCGGTCTTCCCGTGAGGCCCAGGGGCATTTTGGTAATTTTGGGTCGGGCCGACCGGGCCGGTTTTGGAATTGTTAATTGCCGGAATAATTATGAGTCGATTTGAATGGGATCGGGAATTTTGGTGAAGACATTTGGGCTTGGGAAAGAGTGAAAATAAATAAGGAATTAAATAGCGCGTCGAGTGAGATTCGAGCCAAGGACATGTCGCGTGCTAGGCAGGGGTCGTTGCCAATCGAGCCACCAGGCATTTTTGTGATCTTAAACGCGCCACCTTGTATATTGGCCTGTCTTCGTGCGGTTGATTTAAAAGCCAAAATCGCCCGAGCTTCTTCCCCATTTCTTCTTCTTCCTTCGCGAAATTCTCCTCCGACCGACTCACTTTTCCTTCGCGATTTCTTCTTTCTCCAAATCCCAATTCGACCGAGTTCCTCTCCCAAATCCGAAGCAAAATCGTGAGCACCGGTAAGTTTCTCCTTCTCTTCTTCTCCTTCGCGTTTAGCCTCCCTGCTCCGATTTTGAGTTTTTCCTACGAGTCGAAGTGATTGGTGTGTGTGTGATGTTCGGTCAGGCTAGCCAAGGTGATTCGTCCAACCACCTCGCCCCACCCGCCAATTCGTTCGCCGAATTCGCTTGCCCTGTTCGCCCCTGTTCGCGCCCAGACGCCGAGCTCGCCAGCCCTTCGCGCGGAAGCCAGCTCGCTATCGCAGCCCAGTCGCCGTGTCACGCCGCGCATCCTCGCCCAGAACCGCGTCTGCGCCGTGCGCCAGCCACAGCGCGAAGCCGAGCCGCACGCTAACGCTGCTTCGTCGTCATAGCGCGCTCGCGCCCAGCCTTCGTCCGCGCCATGCGCCCATTTCTGCGCCCCAGCTCGCCCAGCCAGCCCCGTTGCTGCCCCATTAGTGCAATCAGCTCGTTCGTGCGTTCGTCGTGCCTCGTGAGTTGCTCCCGAGCTGAGCTTCATTTATTTTATTATATTTAGGCCTATTGTGTGATTTTAGTTGTGATTGATAGGTTCTCGGTAGCTAGTTCGGGTTCGTTCGCAATTTAGGATTTCGTGTCAAATCGTCCCCACTCAAGGTAAGGATTTCTTACCGAGTTGTGTGGACCTCGCGATATTATATGTGATTGCCGATTGATTGCTTGTTTGTGTTTATTGACATGTGTAGCTAGGTTCTCTAATCTGAATTCCCGATTAGCATGATTTTTCCTGATTTAATTCTCATGTTAATCCATGCTAGGCTGTTCCTTTCTAGCATGCTCAGATCTGCTTCCTTGCTTCGTAGTATCATGCTAGGTTCGTTGTATTCTTGTTGAGCACGTATTGGATTTTATGGAATTGTTTCTTTGTTTTTGCTAGGGCAAAGTTAGAATTGCGGTGTAGATAGCATCATCCGGCCCGATGCATAAAGTACCTTGCATCGATGGCGGGGACGCCGAGCAAGTCATTCCGCCCCGACCCCGTGAGGGATTAGCTAACCTGCGGTAGGCCCCGCAATCTTGGGTGAGGGTGGCAGCTTGTTAATGCCCCAACGGTCGGGATGATGACTTGGCATTGCCTCGCCCCGGCAAACGCCGGCATGTCCTCGCATGTTTGGCAAGAGCCCCCGATTGCCACTGTTAAGGCAAGGACGGCTTCTCGGTGTAAGCCTACCACGACCGCCTTGGCCCCAAAAGCGTGGGTTCAGCCGACATAGTTTACGTGTCCGTGTCTCACACCCCTATGTTAGTGACACCGATCCAAAGATTTAGTTAGGCGTGGTGATCGGATATGGGCAACTTGCCTCCGCACTCGCAGAACCCCCATAGTCTGCAGAGCACGCGGTGCATGCTTACGCTCATTACAGCCCCGACCGAGAGCTCCTCGGGATTGTGAGCCAGTGTACCTTTCATCGACAGATGACAGTGAGGCCGGACTTGTTTCTCGTATAGGGCGACTTATATATTGGACCGTGGTGGTGATATTATTCCGGACTAAGACCCTAAGCCGGCATCCGAGGCCCAAGTGTGGGCTAAGCTATGTGTTCTATTCTCGTGTTTATATTAATAGCTTGCATACGCTCATCGAGATGACCATGTATATCGTATTGTACCCCGTTGGGGATTCTTACTTGAGTAATTCGTTACTCACCCTTACGTGGTTTTTCCACGAGTAACCAAGTTAAGCGAGACAGGATGGTCAAGGAGGAGCTGATCATGGGGCTCAATCATCAAACTCGATTTTGTGTTATGACTCTTTATGTTTTATTTTCCCCAATGCATGTAGTCGGGCACGAGCCCTAGGATATTTTCTCGAATATTTTGTGGATTCCAAAGATTATTGTATTTAGACATGTTTTGAATGATTTTAAGAAATCTCCGATCGGAGTATACTTTGGAATCAGTATTTATCTTGGAACAGTGCTTGGAAACAGGGGCGGAGTTCCAGGAAATTGTCTAGTTTTTATAGGGGTTATTTTGAATGTTTTGTTTTAATTGGAATCCAAACCATGTCTGCTTTAAATGTCCTTTACTTTGAATGCATGCATTGGGGTAAGGGCCCATTTAGTGACCCATTCGGCCTGGTCCCTTCTGCTTGGTATCGAGCTCAGAGTCATAGATTCTGTAGATTGACCTTTGTTGTAGGTCGTTTTCCCATGATCACTAGCACTCAGGCACCATCGTGCACGCCTAAGTTTACTATTTGTTGTAGAAAAAGGTTAAGAATTTACAATACTGCCATCATCTAGTGTATGCCTTGTGTAGTGTTGTGGAGCGGAGACGGCAGTGTTCTCGACTCGTTATTGGTTTGGGTTTAGAGCGCCATCATGCCGCCTTCCCGCAGCAGTGTGTGATGTATGTTGTGGCTTGTTGTGGTATCCAGTAGGTTCGGATGCCCCGGGACATCGCTCCGCAGGGAGGTAGAGATTGGACTCCCATAGGCCAACTGTGGCCCAATGGATGGTTTTCCCTAGTGAGAGGGTGGAGGTGCTTTGCCTTGGAATGCCACTCCAAGAGAGAAGGTAGCCGTGGTTGTGCCGATGTGGATGTTGGTGGAGCAGTCCCCGTGTGGACTAGCACCGGGTAGCTCAAGTCTTTGATCTTGAGCCTTGTTAGATTATTTGGTTGCCCAGAGAGTGGTTGCAAAGTTGGTAGCCTTCGAGGAGGTTGATGAGGCATCTTTGTGCTTTTGTGAAGTGTGGTTGTTTGCACCCAGATGGTTTTAACCCCAGAGGTAAGGGTGCAAAGCAAGCGATGTTCTCTACTGACCGGATCCGTTGGTGGTTTCCTCGCTTGTTTGGTAAAAAAAAAAATGAACACTCTTCTTTTGGTAAGCCCTAGAGTAGGGCTAGTCACTGCATGTTGAGAGAGCTAGGCGAGTTTGTTGAGCATCATGTGGAGATGCAAGAGTAGGTTGTGAGCCTTCACTTTGATGAGATGCCTTAGGCATGGTTGTTGGAGTTGAGCCCTTGTATGCCGAGCCGAGTTCGTGTCACTTGAGGTTGTGACCTTGTTGGCCCCGCTGTAGTAAGATGTGGATTTGGTAGTAATGGCACTTGAGGTGCATTGGTTGGTGTGCCGCTTTGGCACAAAAATCAGTTCAGCCCGAGTTTGGCATGGGCATAGCGGATGGTTCTATGCCGTCGGAGTTTAGCGTACTCCTTTAGCCTTGGATCCATTTATGGTAGTTGCACATGTGTAGGTCGTGCAAAAAGGGCTAGTTCAAAGGTAATCGAAAGACTTCAAGCGAAAGGATGTTCGAGAGGAGCCGAGCCTTTTCCCGCATTACCGGAGGTTGAGTAAGTCAAGCGGGTTGGCGGTTGGTAAGTGTTAGTGCGCGTGCATCTCACGCTAGTGTTAAGGCCAAGAGATCTTTGTGGTTGGTAGTGCGGTCAACTACCTTCGAGTGCCTAAACCTCAGGAGAGTTGAACATCGTAGAAGCAAGTTGGGTCCAGTTGAGGGACCATGAGTTGGATGCCTATGAGGTAAGTAGGATGCCTTGTGAGAGGAGTTGGATGCCTTATGGGTAAGCACCCTTGGTAGAGGCTTGGTATAAAGTAAGTTTGGTTTGGCATGGTTATGCTTTGGTAGAGCAAGGTTGCCACAGCTTCGAGCATCGTGTGGAGATGGAACTTTGGGTGTTCCGTTGATTGGTTGTATCTCTGCCAAGAGCTAGTGTGGTTTTTGGGAAAAGCATTTGTTAGTCCTGGATCGCTAAATGAAGGTTGGGAGTTGTGCACACAAGTGTGTTTTGTGTGGGTCGTTCTGTGGCGAGAGTTTCAGATCCATGTAGGATTTGCTTTGGGGATCCGCGCCGCTTCTTGAAAAAGTTGGACTTCGTGGAGGATGTGGTAAGGCTTTAGTGAGGTGGTAAGGATACCATGCTCGTGGTATCAGGTTGTTGCTTAGGTGAGATTGTTAAGTGGACCTAAGCTTGGTTGGCGGATCTTCTTGCTGATCGTCATGACTGAGAGAGTTGTTCGGATCCCTCCTTGGGTAGGAGTTATGTTGTGGTTGAGGTCTGAGTAGGAGGAGGACGCATTCGGTCGCGTTTCGGGTTATCTTGGTTCCCAAGGAGTTGGAGTTGGCCAGCATGGTTGTGTTGCTGGAAAAATGAGTTGTTGTTGTGCAGGCAATTGGCTGTAGGCAGTTAGTTGGCAGTGGGTGTCGAGGGTTGTCGAAGAACCCTAGGTTGTGGAGAGCCTCTCTAGAGCTCAATCAGGCCCTGATAGTGAGTTTCAGTTGGCAAGTTGAAGCCGTGTAGTTTGTAGCCTCGGGAATTGGCTGGCGCCTTGGTAGCCTAGCAAGTTAAATTTGTTTGGAGTAGAGTCCGGATTGGTTCCGGTATGGTGACAAGTTGATGCTTGGTGTTGACCAAGGTGTGGATTGAAATTTCTTGAAGTCAGTTTTTCTCGTGGGGCGAATGGTTCGTGCCCTGTTGGTTGTCTTCCTGTTTCCAGGAAAGTTGAGAGTTGCCCGTTGGTATTTGGAGGTTCAGTTCGTGGTGGACCCCTGTTGCTACCCCGTGAGATTTTGATTGTTGCTTTAGTGGAGCAAGACAGTGAGTGTATGTGGAGCTCTCTCTCTTTCGGTTGTCCGCTCGTAGAAGCCGCTTTCTTTCTGGTTTGGCGCTTTGCCGCGTCGGTTTGTTAAGGATTTTTCCGCCATAGCCTCGCCCCTCACTCGTCTGACGAGGAAGGGTGTCGAGTTTATTTGGGACAGTAAGTGTGATGAGAGCTTTTCTAGGCTCAAGCGTAGTTTGACTTCAAAGACTGTTGGCAATCCGGAGGGGACAGTGGTTTCGTGATTTACTGCGATGATGCTTCCAAATTCGTGTTGGGTTGTGTGTTGATGCGGCCGCGGAAGGTCATTGCTTATGCTTCCCGTCACCAAGCCATATGAGCGTAACTATCCGACTCATGATATGGAAATGGCGGCGGCAGGTGTTCGTGACCAAGATTTGGAGGCATTACCGTATGGTGAGCGGATTCGAGATGTTTACCGATCACCGTGAGCCTCAAGTATCTGCTTTGCTCGTAAGAGCCGAATATGAGGCGAGAGGAGATGGTTAGAGTTGGTGAAAGATTATGACCGCGAGAGTTTGTATCATCCGTAAAGCAAATGTTGTAGCCGATGCTTGAGTAGGAAGACGCCGCACTCCGCGCGCGTTGTTAAGTTCCCACCAGACACGGAGAGAGGTCGAGCGGCCGAGATTGAGATTGCAAGTGTTGTTGGGTGAGGTTATCGCCAGAGTAGCTCGATTGACAACGGATTATTGATAGTCACCGAGTGACCCAGCAGAGTGCTTGATGGAGATTTTGACTTTGTGTATTCACGATAAAGGTGGTGTGCAGAGGCTTCTGGTTGTGTGTTCCGGATGTTGCAGGATTGCGAACAGAGTTGCTCTCAGAGGCCCACAGTTCTTTCTGCTTTCTTGGCACCCGAGGTACCAAGATGTATCGATCTTAAGCGCACATTCTGGTGGATGGGTATGAAAAGAGATGTTGCGGAGTTTGTCACGATGTCTCACTTGTCGCCAAGTGAAGGCACCTGTGCAGAGACCACCAGCTTAGTTGCAAAATACCGAGTGTGCCTCAGTGGAAATGGGAAGAGATCTCCATGGACTTGTCCCTAGGATATTTTCTGAATATTTTGTGGATTCCAGCATTATTGTATTTAGACATGTTTTGAATGATTTTAAGAAATCTCTGATCGGAGTATACTTTGGAATCAGATTTATCTTGGAACAGTGCTTGCTTGGAACAGGGACAGTTCCAGGAAATTGTCTAGTTTTTATAGGGGTTATTTTGAATGTTTTGTTTTAATTGGAATCCAAACCATGTCTGCTTAAATGTCCTTTACTTTGAATGCATGCATTGGGGTAAGGGCCCATTTAGTGCCCCATTCGGGTCGGTCCCTTACATCCGCTCACCATACAGGTAATGCCTCCAAATCTTCAGTGCAAACACCACTGCTGCCAACTCCATATCATGAGTCGGATAGTTCTCGCTCATATGGCTTCAAATGACGGGAAGCGTAAGCAATGACCTTCCGTCTTTGCATCAACACACACCAACCCGAACTTGGAAGCATCAGAAAACCACGAAACCACTGTCCCATCCGGATCGCCAACATCAGTGCCGGAAGTCAAATCGCGCTTGAGCTCGCAAAGCTCTCATCACACCTACCGTCCCCAAACAAACTCGACACCCTTCCTCGCGACGCGAGTGAGGGCGAGGCTATGGCGGAAAAGTCCTTAACAAACCGACGGTAGTAACCTGCCAAACCCAGGAAGCTGCGTATCTCGGTAATTGAAGTCGGCCTGGCCCACGAACTCACGACCTCAATCTTTGCAGGATCCATAGCTATACCATCTCTCGAGACTACGTGACCTAGGAAACTTGTTCCAACCAGAACTCACATTTGGAAAACTTCGCATAAAGTTGGTTTTCCCTCAAGGCTGTCAACACTTTCCTCAAATGCCCCATGATCCTTCCCGGTCCTTGAATAGATCGGAATATCGCCAATGAACACGATGACGGTCGTCCAAAAATGCTTTGAACATCCTATCCATCATGTCCATGAACGCTGCTGGTGCATTCGTCAACCCAAACGACATGACCCCAAACTCGTAATGCCCATATCTAGACCTGAACGCTGTCTTAGGAATGTCGGCGTCCCTAATCCGCAACTGATGATACCCGGATCTCAAATCTATCTTGGAGAACACGGAAGCTCCTCAAGCCGATCGAACAAATCATCGATACGGGCAACGGATACTTATTCTTCATCACACCTTATTAAGCTCACGATAGTCAATGCATAGGCGCATCGAACCATCCTTTTTCTTCACAAACAACATCGGCGCTCCCACGAGGACACACTCGGACGGATGAACCCCGATCTAACATCTCCTGCAATCGAACCTTCCTTTCCTTTAGCTCTACCGGCGCCATACGATACGGAGCCTTCGAGATAGGGAGGGTCCCTGGCTCGAGCTCAATTGTGAAGTCAACCTCTCTCTTCGGGGGCAACCCCGGTAACTCCTCAGGAAACACATCAACAAACTCCCGCACAACCGGCACTTGATCAATAGTCAGTGAGGGACGGCTCTCTCCGGAGAATTTGGCTAGGTAGCCCCAAGCTCCATGAGCTAGCAAACGACGAGCTTTCCACAAATGACACCATCGGTGGCAAACTCCACCCTCGAACTCCACGAAACTTGAAGTCACCGACCCGCCGGCTGAACACTACTTCCTTCCGGTGGCAGTCAATCAATGCGTGGTTAGCGGCTAACCACTCCATACCGAGAATCACATATAAACCACTCATGGGTAGAACTATGAGCGTAGCTACCAGCAACTCTCCGGATATCTCGATCCGGCCATCCTTAATCTTATCTTTTGCTAACATATTAACTCCCGAAGGAGTTGCAACAGATAATTCAAAACCTAGAGGTTCTAATCTCAACCTAGCATGCTCAAAGAAACAATACAGATACAAACGAGTGCGTAGAACCAGAGTCAAACAAGACAAATGCACAATGATCCAAAACAAGAAGCGTACACGCCATCGCGGCATCTCGCACGCTCGCCCTCCCGACGGTTCAGAGCGAACACCCGCCTCGCTGCTGCTGCCGACAGCCGAATCGCCATAGCTGGCCGATCACGAAAACGGATCACATGCCCCTCTTTTCCACATCGAAAAACACCGCCTAGGCCCGGTCGACAAGCTCGGCGTGGGCTCTTCCACAAGTGGCACATGTGGGAATCGCCTTAGACCGCCTCGCTGGCGAGGCCGAATCGGGCCGGTATCTCTACGCCGTCCTTGCTTCGAATCGCCCTTGGCGACGCCGCCGCCTCCTCAGTACTCAAACCTCCTCTTCTCGTCCCACTACAGCCGGGACAGACGCTGCACCGAAAGGCGCGACAAATCCGCTCAACAAAGATACTTTCCATTGTAAATAGTGGCCACCAATAGCTTTAGCATAAGTGTCGTGGGCCTGTGCCTCAAATCTGAGACACACCCCGCCTCATACCGTAAATGAACTTTCGAATTTTCAACTCGGGGTTGCTATCACCATGCGAGCAAAATAACCATACTCAAAAACTTCCTCTCGTGACTCCTCTATAGAATCGTAACCCTGCTGCAGATTCGGAAAAGCGCTACCATCTTCTCTTGAGCCTCATCACTAATGTACTTGGCTTTAAATTCATCTTGAAGAACTCCCAGTAGCGGTGGAGACCCACTGGTCTCTCACTCAAGGTGGACTCCCACCACCATCTAGCTACGCCCCTAACACGTGGGCCGCACACCTCGGCCTCTGAACATCGGGCACACCATAATCGGGAAGGTGTACTCCAAATGGGCAATCCATCTAGGCTCGCTAAAGCCTCACCTGTGGCATCAAACTTATCGTGGTTTCATTTCACGAAATCCTTCAACCATTTACTAAGCTCATCGGCACCTTCTCGCCACTTCGCCACAAAGGTCACTGGCTCTGCGAGTCTGGGTGTCTTCTTCGCGCCTCTTTGAATCAAACGAGTCACCGCTCGATCTGAGCTCGGACTTCTTCCCGCCACGCTAACAAAGCCCGGTCTCTCGCCTCTGCCATTCAATAGGTCGACCACCATAGACCTCATAGAATTAGCAAATTCTCGCTCCAAGAGCGATCTCACGGCGCATGATCGCCTCAATGCCTACTCGGGCTCAGGGGAGCTACAGCGGAATGCTATCGGGCCTCACTTGGGACGATGTCTCTGCGGGTCGATCCGATCCTCGACACCTCGGCCTCCTCTCGGCGTCCTCTTCGCGCGCGCGGTAATCGCATGTCTTTGCGATCTACACCCAAACCAATAACGAGTCGAACTCGCTCGCCTCCGCTCCACAACACTACACAAGGCATACACTAGATGACAGTATTGTAAATTCTTAACCCTTTTTCTCAACAACAAATTGTAAACTTAGGCGTACTGATGATCGTCTTGAGTGCTAGTGATCATGGGAAAATGACCTACAACAACAGTCAAACTACGAATTTATGACTCGAGCTCAAAACCAAATGTAAAGGACCGACCGAATGGGGTACTAAATGGGCCCTTACCCCAATGCATGCATTCAAAGTAAAGGACATTAAATGTACATGATTTCGGATTCCAATTAAAACAAAAACATTCAAAATAACCCCTTTAAAAACTAGACAATTTCCTAGAACTCGCCCCTGTTTCCAAGCACTGCTCCAAGATAAATACATTTCCAAAGTTTACTCGATCGAGATTTACTAAAACCATTCAAAACCTCGTTCGGATACAAAATGTTGGAATCCACAAATATTTACAAAACATCCTAGGGCTCGTGTCTTGCTACATGCATTCAGGGGAAAACAAAACACACAAGAGTCATAATACAAAAAAATCGAGTTGGAAGATCGGGCCCCATGATCACAGCTCTCTCCTTCAGCATCCTGTCGCGCACCACGATTACCTCGTGGAAAACCACGGAATAAGGGTGAGTAACGAATTACTCAAGAAGAATCCCCAACCGGGTACAATACGATATACATGGTCATCTCGATGAGCGTATGCAAGCTATGAATATAAACACAGAATAGAGCACATAGCTTAGCCCACACTTGGGCCTCGGATGCCAATTTAAGGTCTTAGTCCGGAATAATATAACCACACAGTCCACTACACAAATCGCCCTATACGAGAAACAAGTCCCGGCCTCAGCCTGTCTACTGTCGACGAAAGGTACATTGGCCCAAGATCCCGATGAGCTCTCCGGTCGGCGCTTTAATGAGCGTAAGCATGTACCGCGTGCTACTATCTGCAGACTATGGGGGGTGTCGGGTCTAGAGGCAAGCTGCCCATGTCCAGTCACCACGCCTAACTAAATCTTTGGATCGGTGTCACTGACATAGGGGTGTGAGACCTGGACACGTAAACTATGTCAGCCTGTACCACCGCACTTGGGGCCAAGGAAACGGGTCGTGGTAGGCTTACACCAGGAAGTCGTCCTTGCCTTAACAGGTGGCAATCAGGGGCTACTGCCAAACATGTTGAGGACATGCCGGCTGCCGGGGACGAGGCAATGCCAAGTCATCATCCCGACCGTTGGGGCATTTAACGATCGCCACCCTCACCCAAGATTGCGGGGCCTACCGGTAGGGTTAGCTAATCCTCACGGGGTCCAGGGGGCGGAATGACTTGCTCGACGTCCCCGCCATGGATGCAAGGTACTTTATGCATCGGGCCCGGATGATGCTATCTACCCGCAACTCTAACTCCTCGCCCTAGCAATCAAGAAACAAATCCATAAAATCCAATACGTGCTCAATAAGAATACAACGAGCCTAGCATGATACTACGAAGCAAGGAATGAGATCTGAGCATGCTAGAAAGGAACAACCTAGCATGGATTAACATGAGAATTAAATCAGAAATCATGCTAATCGGGAATTGAGAATAGAATACCTAGCTACACATGTCAATAAACACAAACAAGCAATCAATCAAAGAATCACATATAATATCGCAGGTCCACACAACTCCGGTAAGAAATCCTTACCTTGGTCTGGGACGATTACACGAAAACCTAGGCCGCGAACGAACCCAAACTAGCTATCGAGAACCTATCAATCACAACACAATTACACACAAAATTCTAAATTAAATTAAATATAATAACATAAAATAAATAGGCTCGGCTCGGCTCTCACTCCGCTCGGCTCGGCTCGGCTTGGCGGCTCGGCTTGGCGACAGGCGCGCGGACACGGCGCTAGGGCGCGGCTTGGCGACACGGCTCGGCGCGCGGCGGCCGGCGACAGCGCACGCGACACGGCACATTGGCCGCTTTCATGAGCGATGCGCAGAGGCGCGAGGCGCGCGCTGCAGTGCGGCGGCGAGGCTCGGAGGGTCAATGCGACAGGGGCACGATTTGGCGAACTCGAGATGGATGGAAGAAGATCGCGAATTCGGGCGATTGGAGAAAATTCGACGAACGATTTGTTGTTGGTCGAACTCCCCTACTGCAGCTGCACAAAAACCACCCAGCAACTCGCTTCAACATGGCCGGAAAATCGAAGTCAAAAATAGGGGATTCGGATTGAAGGAGAGAAGAAGAAGAAGAAGAAAAAACTTACCTTTAGCCCGGAAATGGATCGACTTCGAACTAGGGAAGACGAGCTCGGTCGAATCGGAGCTAGAGAGGGGAGAAATCGCAGAGGGAAACGTTGTCGGTTGAAGAAGGAATCGCGAAGAGAAGAAGGAGAAATGGGGAAGAAGGCTCGGCGAGCTGGCTTTTATACCAACCGCCTTCGAAAACAAGCATATAGCAATGCTGGCGCGTTTAGAAGCACAAAGACGCCCAGTGGCTCGGCTGGCAGCGCCCCCTGCCTAGCACGCGACACGTCCCTGGCTCGAATCTCACTCGACGCGCTATTTAATTCCCTATTTATTTTTACCTTTTCCCAAGCCCAAATGTCTTCATCAAAATTCCCGATCCTATTCAAATCGACTCATAATTTTTCCGGCAATTAACAATTACATAACCGACCCTGTCGGCCCGACCCAAAATTACCAAAATGCCCCTGGGCCTCCCGGGAAGACTGGGATGAAATTTCTGGGCCATTACATTCACAGATCAAGGCGTATGATGAACAAAGCCAGGAGAAGGCTATCAAAGATGGTGTCGCTCTTAAAATATATAAGTGGCCCAAGCAGGAACAACATACACCGAGCGGAGTTTAGCACAAGGATTCAGCCGAGGTCCTGCACAACAACATTCCTGGAATGCGAAAACTCTATTTATAACTTTGCGCAACAATTTTATTGCATTTTATTAGAATAATTTTTTTTTCATCTTTACAGTTTTCTTTTATTTTCCTTACATTTTTAAATTATTAGTTTATGAAGGAGTTGGTTCGATTTTCAAAATAAAGCAGCATAATTTAAATTTTCCTATTATGATTATCTCCTACCTTGTACAAGGAGTTTTGAAATCTCTGAAAACTCTATATAAACCTTGTGAAAGACTCGATCACCACATCCTAACATTGTTCCTCAAAGAAAAAACCTATGTAACTAACATTTGGAACCAATGGTCGTAAGAAGCATAGTAGTCAGCAAAGGGAAGGCGGTAGATGATACTAACGTTGAACATGTGAGGCTTCTGATGCTACCCTTTTATGATTCGCTGGCAAGAAAGAGATTCTGGAAAGATCGAAGATGGCCTATGGGATGTATTCCACATCGAGTACTTAAGAAGATAGGCGAGTTAGGTTGGGTTAGCTTGGCAATGCCCACCTAGGATACAAGGCCAGATTGGGTTTGTCAGTTTTACGCAAATCTGAATAGGGAAAGGAAATTTTTCTCCAAAGTTGAAGGACACATGATAGATTGTAGATCCGCAGCCTTGAACCAATATTTTTTGCTTCCGAACAACATTGGGTTGTAGTGTCAAAAGCTTCTTAAGAAGTTAACTAAGAAGCAGTTGCAGATGTGTGTGGAAACGATTGGAACGAAAGGTGCCAAATGGAAGAATCAATGATCGTTTCCAATGAACGGTGTTAAACCTGAATTGCTAGTCTAGATTAAATTAATCAAGAATCCAATTGTTCCATCAACCAATGTGAAGATAGCCAGTAGGGAGCAAGCACTACTGCTTTATGCAATCACAATATGTGTTGGAAAATGGGTTGTTGTGGTTCTCTTGGGCGAAGTACACTAATGTTGAACTCTGAGGGAATTCTTCGTAGAAAGGTGCTTCGTCACACAAGACACATGATTTTGCACCTGAAAGCTGTTGTTGATTGTTCGCTAGTGCCAATTGTGCTGAATTGACACTTTAAATTCCAGTATTAGCGTTGTTTACACTTTGCATATTGAGCAGCATTTCTCGCACCTCTGCCACTTTTTTTTTCAATTCTAGATCACTAACAGTTTCAATTTTTGCTCCATCTTTGGCATTTGTACGCACGTCGTCTTTCCATTGGCTGGTGTTCAATTCTATTCATTCAACAATCTCAACAACTTGGTTATAAGTTTTTTTATAAAAGAGCTGCGGCTGCAGATACATCGAGTACCATCTTTGCAGCTTCGCTTAATCCGTCATAAAAATATTCAAACTGAACACAGCAAGGGAATCCGTTGTGTGGGCACTTTCTCTAGATCATCTTGAAGCAATCCCACGCTTCGACGATTGACTCGTCGGGTGCCTGTCTAACAGTACTATCTTGTCTCGAAGTTACATCATTTTTTTCGGTGGAAAATACTTTAATAAGAACCATTTTTCTAGTTCTTTCCATGTTATCTCATTTAAATTTTCCAGCATGTACAACCACTCTTTCGCTTTTCCATGTAGGGAATGCGAAAACAAACTTAGCCTTAGATTATCTTGTGTCATGTATGAAATCACGAAGGCATCACGTAATCCATGAAACTGAGCTTTTTGTTGAAGTACCGTATTCATCATTTGTAACGGCCCGGAATTTTCATCCCGGCCTTCCCGAGAGGCCCAGGGGCATTTTTGTAATTTTGGGTCGGGCCGGTTTTGAAATTTAAAATTTCCGGAATAATTACGAGTCAATTTGAATAGGATCGGGATTTTTGGTGAAGGTATTTGGGCTTGGGAAAAAGTAAAATTAAATAGGGAATTAAATAGCGCGTCGTTGGGGGGGCACAACCAAATAGAGCCACGCAATACGCGCTTGTTAATCTAAACGCGCGTTCTATTATATAAGTCTGCTCGTCCCTGCTTTGATTTAAAAGGCAGCTCGCCCGAGTTTCGCCCCATTTTTCTTCTTCTTCTTCTTCCTCGCGATCACCCCGACCGATGACCAATTTCTCTCGATCCTCTTCCTTCTCCACTCAGTCGACCAAGCCTTGCCTCCAATTTGAGGTCGTCTTCCATCCCCGAGCAGCTGGTAAGCTTCTTTTTCACTTTTCTATCAAAAAGAATTCTGATTCCTTCTCCCTAGTTTCGTTTCCGTTCATCGGCCGAGTTGAGGCGATTTGAAGTATGGGTTTTGTGCAGCTAGTGTAGGGGAGTTCTTCTTCAAAGAATCGAGCGTCGAATCCCGTGGATCGCTTGGTTTTGTGTCTTTTGTTCGCCGCTTCGCGCGCAAAAAGAGCCCCTGCTTCGTCGAGCTCGCCAAACAGCGTCCGTCCGTCGGCGCGCTGCTCGCCTACTCCGCAACGCGCCGCCCGAGCCCTCGCCGCCGAAGTCGTGGCTGGCAGCGCGCGCCAGTGCCCGAGCTTCGTTTCGCCTGCAGATCACCGCAAAGCAGCAGCGCCGTCCGCGCCAGCGTCGCGCACCCGCACGCCAGCTCGCCCATTTCGCACCCCGCCGCGCCCATCGAGCCCCGTTGCTTGCCGCCTTCGCTCGCAATCGGCTCGTTCGCGTGCTTCGCTGTGCCTCGTGAGTTGCTCCCGAGCCGTGCCTCATTTATTTTATTGTATTTAGGCCTATTGTGTGATTATTGTGATGATTGATAGGTTCCCGGTAGCTAGATCGAGATTGTTCGCGACTTAGGATTTCGTGCCCAACCGTCCCCGCACCAAGGTAAGGATTTCTTACCGGGGTTGTGTGGACCTCTGCGATATTATATGTGATTGTTGATTGATTGCTTGTTTGTGATTATTGACATGTGTAGCTAGGTGCTTCAATCTGAATTCCCGCTTAGCATGATTTCTTGGTTAATTCTCATGTTAATCCATGCTAGGTTGTTCCTTTCTCGCATGCTCGTATCTGCTCCTTTGCTTCATAGTATCATGCTAGGCTCATTGTATTCTTATTGAGCACGTATTGGATTTTATGGAATTGTTTGTTGCTTGCTAGGGCGGGTTAGAATTGCGGTAGATAGCATCATCCGGGCCCGATGCATAAAGAACCTTGCATCCATGGCGGGGGCGTCCGAGCAAGTCATTCCGCCCCCGGACCCCGTGAGGGATTAGCTAACCCGAGCGGTAGGCCCCGCAATCTTGGGTGAGGGTGGCGGATCGTTAAATGCCCCAACGGTCGGGATGATGACTTGGCATTGCCTCGCCCCGGCAAACCGGCATGTCCTCGGCATGTTTGGCGGTAGCCCCCGATTGCCACTGTTAAGGCAAGGGCGGCTTCGGTGTAAGCCTACCACGACCGTTCCTTGGCCCAAAAAGTGCGGTGGTTCAGTGACATAGTTTACGTGTCCGTGTCTCACACCCCTATGTCGCTGACACCGATCCAAAGATTTAGTTAGGCGTGGTGATCGGATATGGGCGGCTTGCCTCCGCACTCCAAACCCCATAGTCTGCAGAGAGCACGCGCATGCTTACGCTCATTACAGCGCCGATGGAGAGCTCCTCGGGATTGTGAGCCGTGTACCTTTCGTCGACGATGAGACAGCCGAGGCCGGACTTGTTTCTCGTATAGGCGACTTATGTATTGGACTGTGTGATGATTTTATTCCGGACTAAGCCACCGAGTTGGCATCCGAGTCCCAAGTGTGGACTAAGCTATGTGCTCTATTCTGTGTTATATTCATAGCTTGCATACGCTCATCGAGATGACCATGTATATCGTATTGTACCCCGGTTGGGGATTCTTACTGAGTAATTCGTTACTCACCCTTATTCTGTGGTTTTCCACAGGTAACCGTGGTGCCCGACACGATGCCTGAAGGAGGAGCTGTGATCATGGGGCCCAGTCTTCCAACTCTGATTTTTGTATTATGACTCTCGTGTGTTTTTGTTTTCCCCTGAATGCATGTAGCCGGGCACGAAGCCCTAGGATGTTTGTAAATATTTGTGGATTCCAGCATGTTGTATCCGAATGGTTTTGAATGGCTTTTAGTAAATCTCTGATCAGAGTAAACTTTGGAAATGTATTTATCCTGGAACAGGTGCTTGGAAATAGGGACAGGTTTCAGGGAAAATGTCTAGTTTTTAAAGGGGTTATTTTGAATGTTTTGTTTTAATTGGAATCCGAAATCATGTCTGTTTAAATGTCCTTTACTTTGAATGCATGCATTGGGGTAAGGGCCCATTTAGTGCCCCATTCGGGTCGGTCCCTTACATCATTGGCTTGAACTCAAACACCCGTACCCTATTGTCTGGTCTTATTCCTTTTCGCATAAATTCAGTTATATTGGGTGTGGCATAAGCTCTAACTACTCCGTCCCTATCATCTGCCATCATGATAGGAGTAGCAAGGAACCGATTCGTGTGTTCATCATTTGTTTGTATTGGCTCTTCAAGTCTCGCCCCATCATTTTCAACAAGTATGTTGTTTGGTTCAACCATTCTATTAGGGCGATTTTGCCTTCTATTTAGTCTTCTTCTGTTCAAGTTTTGCTTTGGCTTAGGATCAAAAAGTTCTACGACCTCTTTACCTTCGCATACGCTGTTGCAAAATCTCTTACAATGAACACACCGATAAGTTTAGCTTTAAGGTACTACTCTTAACAATACTCTACAAATATAAAACAAAAATAAAAAAAATCCCTAGCAATGACGCCAAAAAATTGTTCAATGGATATCGTAACACATAATTAATTAAAATATTAAATGAATAAATTATGACGTGTCAAGCTTACAACTTCGCCTAAGCGAAATTGCATTCAAATTTAGCGAAAGTGTGTGATCTCCTACGAATGCACAAGTGTACAAAATCCTGTTGTAGCAAGTTTTGATTCAAGTAAAGGTCATCTCCATAGGGATTTTTGGTTAAGTTCTATATTCGTTTTGATGCAAGGGCTAATGGTAACAAAACTGTTGAGTGATGAAGTGAGCAATAATTGAATTGAGTGAATGAAACAGTAAAGAAAAATATGAGGCTAAGTATCGCTAGGGTTAAGGTTTTCAGGGCTGCACTTAAACGAAGTAGTTAGCGAAGGCGAACACCAACAGAGATCCCTTTGGGTTTCTTGAACTTTGGCATTCGGCTCTCTCGAGCTCTTAGCTTGATTCTCTCGAACTCAAACAGAAAATTAATTGACAGTTAGCATTAGGCGAACCTTGTCTCTAAGTGTTCTTTAAGTAGCAAGCAAGCTTGACAATCCTAATGTCATACATGAAAGTTCGCTCTATTTTTAATCTCTCGAAGTAAAACAAATTTAATACAAATGGTTTGTCAACGAAATGTATATTAAATTAAAGACAACATGTATAATACGTTTTGTTCGCTAACCTCTTCGCCCTAGCGAAGTTCCTTACTTCCCTGTAACCTCTCAATAACAGATTTAGCTACCCATAGGTAAAAATAAACTGAGGACAGTTGGAGAATTAAACGACATGCTTAACATGAATATTGCGTGAGTAAAGGAAATGAAGAACAAGGATTAGAAACTCCTGAAACTTGAATAACTGAAAATATTCCAGTGAAACTCCAGTTACAAAATGAAATTGTCTTGGAAAGCAATAACTCTATTCTTAAGAGATAAGAAAGGACTCTACTCTTAAGAGATAAGAAAGGACGACAAAGCCTGGTGAAATCGCTCTGACGGCTTGAAATCTAAATAGGAAGAACTTTGATCGGCCGAGAAGGGAACTCTATTACAGAACTAAGAACTCGTAAGGAAAAATTGTTGATCCCCTTCTTTGAGAAGAAGGTCGCCTTTTATAAGCCTCCCGACATTCACTGCAACAGCTGCTCCACGATCCTCCTTCTGCAAAAGCTGCTCTACTCTTACACCTTTCTGCTCCATGATCCGCATTGTCGAGTGCGTTAGAGCCAACACATTTCAACGACTGAGATTAATCCAAAAGCGTCCAATCTTTGCCCGGCGTCCTCTGGTTGAAATATTTTTCGATCTAACTTTTTCGCTGGGATTGGCCTTCGCTTGATTGGGCTTCCTTTGTGTGTGCTTTGCTTCGCATCACTAGGAACGCTACAAAAAAACTCGAAGATATCGGTTCTTTTAACAAAAATGCAATTTACACTAAAGTTGGCATATTTCACTGCAGCGAACCTCTAAAATGCATTATACTCATAAAACTATAGGATATTTCGCTGATGCTTCATTTTTAGCATGTGAGGCAAAATTTTGTATGTAATTTAATCAATTATATCAATATTTCATTTAGAATTGTATTAGTTAAGCTATTTTAATTCTCACTTCTTGTGAGTTATCAACGAGTGCGGAACTCTCAAGAATAAGATGCAAAATCCTGAAACAGCCAACTTCAAGTATAAGCTGTAAAATACTGGAGATAAATGTATAGAAAAGAGAGAACAAGATAACGATTAAAGATAAGAATTATTAGATAAAAATTAGAGATTGTACCTCATACTCGTTCATATTTAAATTAATATGAATACAAAGTTTATTTATACGTGTATTATTTCTACTTCTCTACCCAAATCTCGTGTAAATAATAAATTTTTTATAGTATTTAGTACATAGTTTTTCTTTGTTTTTGATGTGGTAAATAAGTACATAATTAGCATGCACTTTCACACAAAAATTAGAAATATATATAAAATAGGAAATACATAATTGATAGCGAAGTTTTTGTTGGGAAAACACCCTTCCCTGATACCGAAGAATAAAGCAAGAAAATAATAAAAACAGAATTTACGTAGAAAAACTCCAAACCAGAGAAAAAAACCACGAGAATAAAGAATTTCTATCATGTGAAAAATTGTTACAATCACAAAGAATTCTCTTCCCGATCCCAATTACATAAACTCACTCTTCAAAGCCTATACTAATCTCAACTTTTGCTCAACTTTCGTCTACAAAAGAGTTAGTACACTTGCTTAATGTGATTCTAATTGAGATGTCATGAATCCAAGCCCATTTGCTTGTTTTATAATGAGCGAGCACACCACATTCTTGCATCTTTTTAATGTGGGACAATTTTTCCTCATATTTTGCCAAAACTTTCCATATGGGACAAACGTTGTTAATATTTTTCCAAATTCTAAATAGTTTTCTTTTAAACAATTGATAGCGAAGTTTACACAACCAAATTTTATAAATTTGATGTTGAAATCTAAATAAATATTTCAAATTAGTAGCTTTCTATATCAAAACCCATTTGCTTACGGCACCCATTCAATGAACCAAAATTTGATTTTTTTTTTTTTTTTTTACTCCAACATTATGAGAGAGAAAATCATTGAAAAACAACAATCATGTATTATTAATAATCAACTTATTGTTAACCTATTTAATCAAAAAAAAAAAAAAAAAAACTTATTGTTAACCTATAATTTAATTTTTTGAGATCAAACCTATAATTTAATTAATTAAAGAATTACTCGTCTGTTCTTAAAGGTCGCATGGTCCAATATCCACTCCTACATTTTTTAACTCCAACTTTCTTTCATGCTTGCTTTGAAGATTAAATTGCCTTGGTCTTTGAATCCAGAAGTTTTGCTTACAAAAAAGATAAGTAATTGTTTTTAGAAGGGCTTCATGGACACTAAATAAGAGCAATTTCAAGCTGAAAAAAGAAATACAATGATTCTTAAAAAGTATTGCATGTTTCGAGCCAGAAGAGAGATGAAACAAAAAGACCAACTCTTAGATTTGAGAAGTCAATTTTTTTTAAATTCAAAATGGGAGTCAATAGGTCCTCCAACCTAGTATAATTGTAAGTGTGTGCCTTAATCTATTCAATTATGACTCATAGCTAAAATTGGATGCATAGTTTAAAACAAAACCAAACAGGGTTACAATGAGGATAAATCAAGAAGGATAGAGATGCCAACAAGATGATAATTCGTATCTGTCTATGACCAAGAAGTCATATGTTCGAACCCATTCTTGTTGAGCACAAAAATAATGATAGAGAGAGAAAGATAAGAGTGAAGTTACAGCAAGACGAAGAATAGACTACATTAGTCTTTGAGGATGAAACAAAAACCCATTGAGATACAAATTATGATTTATAAAATAAAACTGTAACATGTAAACAAGTGGATCTTTGATCCATCAAGATCAGACTTGTTTAGACACACTATTCATACATACAGACTACAGAGAACAGCAAGACTACAATGATCTATTGCTTGCTAATAAAAAATTTGTCAGCACTGATTCTTCTATCATACAACTTAAGATATAGGCTCTAATCAGCTTGAGCCTTGACCTTGATCCATAAATAATATGAAAGAAAACTACTGTTATTCAGAGATTTTCTCTCATTTATTCCCATCTACTACACTTCATCTATTTATTTCTGAGGCAGAACTAAAATATGTTGCAGAATGTAAATACCGACCAGATTAGCTGCTTCCTGTAAAGGAATTGTAAATAAAGAAGCTCTATAATTTAGTCATGTTTCCCGGGGCCCATCGAAAGACTGCGTCTTTCTTAGATTCCAGTGAAGGCCATCGTGAATGCTGCGCAAGAAGTCGTTCGTCGAATCTACCTGGCATGCTGTAGGCACCGGCCAAGGCGCCATGCTGCATACAAGTGCATCTCCTGCTGCCAATTGCTTCCTGTCCTTCCCGTCGAAAGATGCCCATGCATGCCCTCTGCTATTGAAAGGTACTTGTATGCGTATTGTTACATACTCAGGAAATATCAGAGGTCGAAACGACAAAGAGTGTGGACATATTGGAGTAAATAGTATGCCGGGAACCTGTGGACGTCAGGGGGAGCATTGATTAAATGGTCACTCTAACCAATATAAGTGCGAACAGAAAGATCGGTTGACCGAAGGAACATACCTGAGGATGAACCATTGATCCCCCAGCAGCCAATGAGTAAGCTGTGCTGCCAGAAGTCGTTGATAGAATTAGTCCATCCCCTTGGACACAAGTTACAAAGGAACGGTCACAATAACATTCCAAATTTGTAAGGTATGATGATATTCCACGATCAATTGTAACCTCATTCAGCACGAGTATAGGTTCTTCAGTTTCGTATTCATTTCTTGCTGCATCTCTAATAACATGGCATTGCAGTCGATGTCGCAATGTGATACTGACTGGACCCTTTAGAACTGAATCCAAGTATTCTTTGTACTGCTCACTGTCTGAAGCATGTTAAAGAAACTTCTCAGCAATGAATGAAAAGAAACGTAGTGTTGTACATGCCGTCCTACGAATAGCTTTAAAACATAGAGGAAACTATCACAGAGGTCTTAGGGAAGCAAAACAGTTACTTTCTGCTTAAACAATAAATGAATTAATTTCCAACGTAAATAATACTTCCTCAGAACTGAAGGATACGAAAAGGAGTCATAAAACCCAGAGACCCCAAAGAAAATGGAACAAGTGGAGGAACTGGTCCTTTAAACATTGATGCAGCCTGCAATCAAGTGCCAAATTATTCCAGAAAAAAACTTCCAAAATGCAAAACTCAAATAGTAACAAGATTAGACAAGCTAATTGCATTCCTCTGTTTTGGAGGGCACACAGATGTCAGTGCAAAATATTCAATCAGTTCATCAAGCAAGATTTTAAGTAGTTTTTATAGACAAGGAACTACATCCTTCTAAGTCAATTATGTAAGGGGGCATCAGGATATGTAGCACAGATGATGGCTATCAAAAAATTAATAAGCTCAGTATGTGAAATTTTATGAAATGACTGCAATAACAATAAAAGTAGAATATCTAGAACAATATGAAATACTCTGGAAAGCGAAATTGTCCGACGTACCCAAAGTACAGTTCCATCTCCTCCAAGAGTAACCACAAGATCAACTTGTGTGTGAAGGAGCATAATTTCCTTGTCTGTTAAGAGGCAGAACAGGGGTCAGTTGAGTGCACAAGGATGACATTGAATAATTCTTCATGGAAACCATAAGTGATAGTTTTAATTAAAACTATAGGTCAACTATGCATTCAAGGCCATGCTTGAATGAATGAACATTGCAAACTTGAATGTCAAATGTAGCAACCTTTCACACTCACCGTCTTTCCAGGTATGGACAAAATTGTAGTAGTCTGACTCGGTGAGAAGCTCGCTTTTGACACGTGGTTCAACATAAATGTGAAGACCTTTATGCTCTCTCAACCATCTGGGAGGAATAGAAAAATGGGCGTAAGGAAATGGCCTTCTTTTTACATTAAGTTAGATACTTTTGTTATGATGCATAAAAACTTTGGCCGAGTTCTCTCACACTTTCTGAAATAGTTAATGTGAAATCATGAAGCTGACCTGCGATTTTCATTACTTAATAGCACTATATCCATATCGTTAAAAAGGATGAAGATTTCCATTATTTAACAAAACAGTATTTCCATATTTAACCTTATAATGTATAATGATTTCCATATAGTTCTTTGCTCGCATAAAATGAAAGCATTGGGAAAAGTGATTGTGCTACTGAAATAAAGTACGCACCTGACCATCTCAAAACAAAGAATTCGAACCGATATCGAGTTTGGTTTGGTCAATATAAGCACAGTCTGAGGTTGAGATTCCCACTTCAAAGAAATCTGAAATGAAAATGTCTTATCAATGAGAGATTGGTCCACTTGATCACATTAATGGGGATAAGTGCATGGAAAAATAAAAATTAGAAACGCCAAAGAGAGAGTTGAAAAGGTCAACCAAATAAAATATTAGGGTAGAGATTACAAAAAAGAAAAAGAAAGAACAAAATGAATAAAGTAAGACTTGAAACTTTTATGCTTTTTTTGCTCATTTCTTAGAGTATAAAAGTTGTACAGACGTGCCAAAGTGAGCATACATAGCTCAATTAGCATCTTGTACTAACGATCTCAAAGTTAGAGGTTCGATTTGCCCACCCTATGTGTTGTCAAAAAAAAAAGTTGTGCAGGCGTGTTCAAATTTTAATTATATTCGTAGACTTTTTACTTGGATGTCAAATCAATTATTATATGTAGAGTTATGGTCATAAGTTTAGTTTTTCATTTCCATTTTGTCACAAATCAACTGCTAAAATATTTGATGCCGCCATATCTTAAACATTCACATATACAAGTGACACAAGTTAGTTTTGCAAAAACCATTGAGATGTGTGTAGGCTTAGCAGAAACAAACCTGTCTACTGCTGCGCTCTGCAGTTGTTATGTTTCCTTTCTCAAAGGAAACAACATCATGTTTGTGCCGATCACTATGCTCACCATTGCAGCACCATGAAAGTTTAAACGATGCCTGTAATTTTAAATGGGATTAACAATAATTAAGTAAAGATGTAAGATCAATTTGTTACATTTTGAAGTGTTTTTTTTATCTGAAGTGCAATGATGTTTTATCGAGAAGTGTCCTCTTTAAATAATAAAAATTAGAAGTAAAAGAAATAAAGCCACCAATTTGAATAAGATTATAAAGAAAGTTTGATAACAAAATGAACATTAAAATAAAGAAATATCATGGAGCATGCTTTATTTTGCTTATATATGTCCAACAAGTATGTATTAGAAGAAAAGAAAATGAGATATAACTTTTCCCTTCATTACTTTATTTATTTTTTGCAACTAAATGGGCATGTTTCATGTTGCCTTTGTTATTGCATCAGAAAAAAGCATATGATTATTTCATCTTGGATTTCCTAAATAAATTTTATACATCAAATATTAAACAATTTTATAATAAAATATTAGCCCGGCAATAAAAATAACTAATGAAATATTTAAGCCATCCATATCATTATAAAGAAGTCGCAGAGACATGCATAACTGAAAAAATAACCATGATAAAAACAGTGAGTACTCAAATACCTTTCTAGTATACTTTTTGGACATGTTCTGAGAAACAGAATCAATGTCCCCATCTTGAAGAACTTCATGAGAACATATTCCATTTGATCCACAACACCGTTCGGATTTCTCTACGACTTGCGGGATTAGACTCCTTGACCTTTTACTATCATGACCATTGCATTCTGTAGGTGACTGCCCTATAATGCACAAGCATACAGCAGTTTTAAGGGAAACAGTATAAAAAGGGAGAAATTAAAAATAGACCAGAAGAAGGGAACATAAGGAAAAAGGATTCAGATGAAAAGAAAATCAGAGGTGGATCACATCAGATGAACAGAAATGTCCTAGGTTATACCAAACCGACTTGTGACCTTATTTGTACACAGTTCAATGAAAATATGCTAGGTAATATTATGAGCTTGCCAGTCTTCATCTAGAATTTGTTATTTCCATAAGAAGTAACATACAGATATCACAGATTCAGTCTTAAATCAAAGCAAAGCTAAAAATTGAAGAAGACGTTTGCTATTTAAGTAAGTGTGTGCTTCAAAAGACATAATGAGCTTCCTAGATTACACACTAAGCTCAGCCTCAAGTTTATGGAAACTAATTCAATCAATTGAACTTCATTTTTGCTTTAGCATATGGACTAGTGACAAGTCGCCTTCTTAACCTACTTGACTTTAAAATCCTATTCCTAAACCCAGCCAATAAATGCCTCTACAGAAGTTTCTCTAAAATATTTGTACCAAAATTCACAATCACACCAAACTATAACAATTTTTCCAACTCTGCATTTTCCAGTTCAAGATCAACTCCTCGTACTATACATACCTTTTCCAAACTAGGCCTTTGTTAATTTACATGTGGTGCATATAATACACTTCTTCCACATGTTCTATGTGATATTCAAGTGACGACAAATAACATCGATAATTATATTTTAATTTGAACATTAGAGAAAATCATTTTGAATTCAATGTAAGATAAAAAGTTGTTTTCAATCCAACACCATCTAAAAATGAGCTTTAGAACTCAAGGACAAAGTAGTACAACCTAAACATATCCTGTTCAAGTAAGGTTGTACTATTTAAAAATGGGTTGTTACCTACTTTGCCTAAACGTCAAAAGATACCTTTGAAAAAGACTGCAATGTTCATTTATGGGGTGTTTGTTACTCCCCTCATAGTCATAACCAATATTCATTCTCTCCATACTCACTATTTTGGTCTCTCATAATCATTCTTTTCACCCCAAATAGATGTAATGGTTACTCCCAAAATCAATCCTTGCACTCCAAATAGTGGTTTCTCCCATAACCATTCCCATCATCCCTAACAAAGATAATCATTCTCTCGTTAATCATTATTTCTTGTATCCCCGTATTCTCATTCCTCCCATAAGCATTTCATTCTCCTTGCCCCAAACGGCCCTTAGCGAAAGTAGTCCATGTTTGGATAAAAATTGGAGAAATTTTGAACATAATAGGAGGATTTTTTTTTTTTAATTAAAAGTAAACTGTTCTATTAGAAAGCACGTCTTATATTCAAAGAAGTGGACTCTGCTTTACACCAAACGGGGTAACAAAAACCATTTTGACATCAAACTGAAGAAACTGGGATGAAGTTTATCCAACTTTCTTGAACAATATATAAAATATCTACAATATCTACATTTCAAAACATTTGAGTTTATAAGCATTAATTCATACCCTCTAAACTATTAAGCACGAAACATCAGCCAACAAAAGCATGAACCAAGACGTCATGGGTTTGTATCCCCTACCTCCAATTGTTGTTGAACTCCAACAAAATCATGAAAACAACAACAAATAGATTCTAAATAATACAAGAAATCCAGTTACCTTTGTGTTCAATTTGAAGATTTCGTGTCCGCTCCAGTTCAAATTTACGCTTCCATTCAGCTGCCTCAGCTTGTGCAGCAGCCTTTCCCTCAGCTGCCCTTCTTAATGCTTTTGCAACAGCTAAACATATAAGAAACAATGATATCAAAAAAAAAAAAAAAGATATAAGAAACAATATAAGCAGCTTATCTTAACCAACTCAAATGCAATAGCAAAACATATCAGTAAGACTACATAAATGAAAGGAAAATATTCAATAACAGCACTTGATTCAGTGAAATTAACTGTGATCCATACTTCTCAAGGCCTCTGAAAACTCAACAAGGTGATCATCAGTCTCCATTAATGGAGACCGTTGAAGTAGTTCTTGAACGGCCTTCTCAGAATTTAACAGAGAAGTTGCATTTAGAAAACCATTATCCGCCATTGGACTAGAAAAATTTCCTTCCCCCTATATCAACAGCAGTTTAGTTGGCCCAAATATATAAACAACACGAGTACCAAACTTGATATAAACCTCAAGCACTAAGCAACATTCTAGAAAAAAATAAAGGAATTTGGGGTGTGTAGCAACTTTTTGACCCCAATTTACAATTATAGCAACTTTTTAAAAATAATTCGTTTATAACAACTTCCGCCTATTTTTTGTTAGTAATTGATTCTATTAATAGAACTTATCCATATAGAAGTTTATCGAATTACATTTTTTGTTATGTATCCAAATATTTTCATTATTATGATATTCGTATGAATATTTTAACCTTTTTATAATATACACGTAAAAGCCCAAAAATAATAATTATTATTATAAAAAAAAGGAAAGAAAGAAAAAAAAGTGTCCCACCTTTCCCAAAAGAATTTGGGAATCTGCAAAAAAAAAAGAAAAAAAAAAAGAAATAGTTCTCGGTTGGAAAACCTTATTGGACAACAAACTCAGTCGATCCATATTCCATCCATTAGTTATGAGAAGCATAATTTAAAGGTTAAGTGGAGCAACTCCCAAATCCTCCCATTAGCAACAAAACTGAAAACGCCACCTAATAAATTCACTCATAAACACGAGTTTCCAAAACCCCAAAAGCAAAGCAGGGTGAACCGAAATAAATCTCACAAATGGGAAACGTAACAAACAGAGCATCCTATTCTGAAGTAACTAAACACCCCCAAAAAATACCCACCATGAAAGAAACCCAAGAAACCCCCAAACAAGAAATGGGGTCGAATCAGAAATCAAATCAAGATCAAAACAAACAGAAAGTAAATACAGAGAGAGAGAGAGAGAGAGAGAAGGGGATTACAGAGGCATTGAACTTGCTGGGAGACATGGGTGGAATTGAAAGCGGAAATCCAAATCCCCAATTCCAATCTGAATCCAAACCCCAATTCTGAGGGCTGTGGATTAAACTATGAAATTTGAGCTGAATTTGGGGAACGCCCACCTGATCCAGACACAAAACGGGAAGGGAGTTTTATAGAAAAAGAAAGGTGGAATGGAATCCCACCTCCATCAAAACTGGTATGTGAAATTGAACTTTGTCTAACCAACCAACTACACGCTTCAAAATGACGACAATGCCCCCTGTGTATTCGGAAAATCAGGACAGACAGACAAACAGATCTCTCTTCTGGAGTATTAGTTCAACATAAAAGTGAAATAAATTAAACTTTATTAAGAAATAAGTTTTCGTCAGGCTAAAATCTTACTTTCTACGTAATATTTTTTTTATTCATTTATTATTTTAGTTTAATCTACGAACATCGAAGCCATCTTTTAAAAAAAAAACTCGAAACCATCACCTCTCTAAAATCTTAAAAATTATATTTGTGTTTTCTTATTTCATCTTATACTTTATAAATAATAAAAAATAAAGAAAATATTGAAAGAAAAAAAATTTAAAAACTCATAAAATCTATTATCTACCTCTTCTACGAATTTTAATGTTTTTTAAATATTAATTTAAAACATAATATTATATTAAATCTATTGTTCTCTACAATAATAATAATAATAATGGTGTATGGATTTATAATTAAATTTAAAAAATATATAATTAGTAAAATTGATAAAATTTAAGTAGCTTCGTATGTCAAAATATGAGTAGTACTTCGATGACATCATGTATCACAGAATAAGCAACAAATTACATGTTAAGTCATATTTATTATAATAACAAATTATAATAATAATTATTATTAAAAAAATTACATTAAGAATGTGATAAACACTTCTTCAAAATTTTAAATACTCCATAAATTTAAAATAATAATATGAAAAAATAATAATTATAAAAAATTACCTTCATTAATGGAAAAATGTGATAAACACTTCTTCAAAATTTTAAATACTCCATAAATTTAAAAGAAAATTATAAATTAAAGTTGAAGCATAAAATAAATAGAATTACACAAAGAAAACATAATAAAAATAAAAATAAATGAAGAAGAAGAAAATGTTTTGTACAACGAATTAAATACAAATTGATAAAATTGTTCTTTACCTTCTACGACAACCGCTCCCACGAACACAACTCATTGCACCAATGCTAAGACTCCCAACCCGAACAAAATCTGTACATCTGTGCAACATCAAAAGAATTATTAGTAATTTGAATTTTGAAGAACAATAAATTTGTGGAAAGAAAAAAAAAACTCAATATCTTCATTTGATTTTATACTTATTTAGTTTGAATATACTAAATTTTAATAATTAATAATAATAAGAAGAAGTCACATTTTAAGTAGTAAAGATAAAGATAAAGAATATTACGCAGATTCTCATATCTTCTAACTTAATTTATGAGATTTGCTAAAAATATATTATCTTCTAGATGATGAAAATCTAAATATCTAAATAATCTAAATAATATTATTAATATATATATTTTTTTTTATTTGAATAAAAGATTATGACATGTTTGTAATTTAGGATGTGGCTTAAGGGTAAAATCGTCCAAAAATGATTTTCCTCCTAAGCCACACTTTAAGGTAGTATGATGTTTGTTCTTTGGACATGAGGAGTGGTTACTCAACAACCCCTCGTTTGTATTTTATAGTAAACAACCACTTTTAACAACTCTTCAAACCCTCTATCAAATCTCTATTTTTTTTTATAAAAAAAAACAATTTTATTAAATCTCACTTTAAATTTCATCAAATTTATCTTTTAATCTCGGCTAACATCAATATTTAAATATTTCTTTCAAAAAATAATTTTAACTCTATCGAAAAAGTCAGTAGCGTGTTGGCTTGATAGATTGGTTGTAATCTAATTTAATTCTACTTTCAAAAATTCGATCTTAAAAAGAATTATTTCATTAAAAAATTATCAATGAATAATAATTTTAATTCATAAAAATACCTCATTTTTTTAATAAAACATATGATGTAACAATATTTCTAAAATTTTGAAAAAATAATAAGAAAAAATTACAAATGAAATATAGTAATAAATTAACAACAAATACTAAATTTTAGTTTTATTATCCTTATAATAATTAAAATTTGACATTTAAAAATAAAATTAGAAGTACGTAAACTAAAGGGAAATTGTGTTGCATAGTCCAATTTCACAAAATATCTAAGTAAATTTGAAAATATTTACATCCATAATAAAAAATACGGTATGGTTAATATTCATTGTGCAATATAATTTGGGTTATTAATAATACAATATTATATGTTATAAGTACAATATTGTGCATTAATATAGTATTATATATAAACAATACCGTATCATGAGTATTAATTATATCATAAGTTTGACTATGCTTGCTATTTTTTTTTTTTGAAACAAGAAGACCATAATATCCTAGTACTTTCTATTTCTTTATTTTCTAGAATAATGTATTTTTACAAGTTTCACGTAAATATATTTTTACTATTTCTTTAATAATTCACATTTTAACAGTCTATTCAATTATAAATTTAGCCTAAATTTTAAAAATTTATTATTAGTTGCTTCATTCATGTGCTCATATGTTTAGTAACAAAATATAAAATTGATGTTTTTTTAAAACAAATATGATCAATTATAAAAATGTCTTTTAAATTCAGTAAACAACAATTGAGGTTGGTACTAAAAAAAAACAACAATTGAGGTGGATAATTAAAAGAGCTTTTAACGGTTGTAGACTAAATAGAAAAAATATTTACACGCGTGTCCACCTCTCCAAAATTTAGCAAAAGTAATCGATTCTTTTAAAAAAGGAAATTAATTTTATTAGAAAATTACACAAATGTCCTCGTCAATATTTATTGAAATAGAAAATGCACCACAATTTCAATTAAGAACAATTTCTCTAAATTATGGACGGCTCTCAACTTTACTTTCCAACTAAAAAGTATCGGGTAAACATTTACTATTATTGGAGATGTATATATAATAATTTTATTTGATATACACGATTTTTTTATTATCAATAGTTTGTTTGATTTTTCCAAAAAAAATCTAAAATTTTTCAATAATGTATTAATAAATAAATATAAATTTTTTAGTATTATTATTTTTCTAATATTGATTGGGTATATATAAAATCTATTAATATTATATATATTTTTTACTTGTGTATATATAATTATTTTGTTATAATTTTTCTTATTTTATTAATAATACACTATACAATATTATGAGTATTAATAATGCAATATTGAGGTGTATATATAATTATAAATGCAAATATTTGCAAATTTGACTACATTTGTAAATATTTTGTTATAATAGTCCATATTGTATTAATAATTTAATATTTTATTAGTGAGTATTAACCGTATTTATGACAATACATGCAAATATTTTTAAATTTGACTACATTTGTAAATATTTTGTTAGAATAATTCATATTGTATTAATAATACATGATACTATATTAATAATTTAATACTATATTATTGAGTATTAACCGTATTTATAACGATAGATACAAATATTTTCAAATTTGACTTTTTTTGGAAGAAGATACTTTATTAAAGGAGTGTGTAGGAAACATACTCAAAAGAGACAAAATATTTATAGAGAAATCTTACATAAAGTTCTTCCAATTAAGAGCAATAATAGATATATCATAATACTTAAATAATGTCAACTTAGCACACCAAGAAGCTGCCGAAACAAATTTGACTACATTTGTAAATATTTTGTTATAATAGTTCGTACTGTATTAATAATACATGATATTGTATTAATAATTTAATATTGTATTAGTGAGTATTAACCGTATTTATAACAATGGATGCAAATATTTTTAAATTTAATTACATTTGTAAATATTTTGTTAAAATAGTTCACATTGTATTAATATTACATGATAGTGTATTAATAAATTAATATTGTATTAGTGAGTATAACACAATATGAACCGTATTTATAACTATAGACGCAAATATTTTCAAATTTGACTACATTTGTAATTATTTTGTTAGGATAGTTCATACTAATTAATAATATATAATATTGTATTAATGAGTATTAATACTACAATATTTTGAAACGTATTCATAATTATAGGTACAAATATCTTCAAATTTCACCATATTTGTAATTATTTTGTTTTAATAGTTCATATTGTATTACTGATACATAATACTATATTAATAATGTAATACTGTATTAGTAAGTATTAATAATACAAAATTGAATTGTATTTATAACTATAGATGCAAATATTTTCAAATTTGACCACATTTGTAATTATTTTATTAAAATAGTTCATTAATTACAAATTCTCAATCTTACACAATTTGACATTCCAAACTAAGAAAAGTAACATTCACCCAATAATAAATAGAAAAAAAAAAGAATAAAGTAAAAACGAGAATTCGAAACGGACAAAAAAAAGTAGAGTAAATCATGAAAATTTTAAAAATAGATTAAATGTATTTAATTTATGGTTTTAAGAAATGGTGCGAAAATATAATAAAAATAAGTTAAAAAATAGTAATTTACCGTGTGGACATCACAAACCCTCAATGAAATATCACTTGAAAAAAAAAAAAAAAACTAGATCCACTGAAGTGGCTGCGTAACAGTGTGGTAGACGGAATAAATGGAAAAAAGAAGATGAAAACAAGGGTATACTAGGTATTAATGAAAAATATTATTAATTAAATTTAAAACAAAAAATAGACTTCTAAATACTTTCAAATATGACTTAGATTTGTAATTATTTTTCTAAAAATGACTATCCACCACAATTTCTCTAATTAAAATTCATAAACTTTTAATTATAGACATATAATTGTTGTTATTTACTCCAATCACATTTTCAAAAAAAAAAAAAATTATATCAACCACTGTTAACTCCAATCCCCAAACAAGTAGTTCATTATTCACCACTATTAATCTCAATCTCCAAAGACTACTATTAACCACTTCTTTCCACTCTATACTAAACATCTCCACTCTTTTCTACAAAAAACAAACACACCCCTTGGGAGTATTTGGAACCACTTCACTTGTTACTTTTTATAATATAAGAAAACTTAAGGATATTCAAATTTGGGAGAAAAGAGATTACAAATATCAATTCTATAGATCGAACCGTGACCGTAGAATGAAAATGAATTAACACCAAATAAAATAACTAATCGTGTCATCGACCCATTCGGTCAACAATTGTGATTATTGATATTAATGATAATGTTGTATTGGTAATATATAATAATACTTATTACTAATACATAAATATATATCATATAGATTATAAAGGCAAATATTTTAAGAGTTTATTGAGTACTATTTTATAATATGGTTTTTTTTTCTTTATTTTGATTTTTTTTTTTTCATTCTTTGATCTTTTTTTAATGAGACTAGAAAATAAAAGGTATTTGGATGAGGTTTTAGTTGAGGAGTTAGTATGAGGAGTTATTTTGAGTAGTTAAAAAATGAGAGATGTAATCAAATACTTGTTTGGATGTGGTTTTTATGTAGAGGAATTAGAGATAATAATTTATTTGGATGTGAATTTAAAATGAGTAGTTAGAAAGAGAATTATTAAAAATGAATGGATGAAATTAATTATTTTGAGAAGTGAGAAATGAATGATTAAAAATGAGTGGTTTATAAATAAAGAGTCATTTTGAGTAATTATAAAGTATTAGAAATGAAGAGTTATTTTGAATAGTTACAAAAAAAACTCGTTTTGATGTAATTTTTCAAGAAATAATTAGCAAATTATCAATCTAAATGACAAACAAACACCCCCCTAAACATTCATGGAGTGAAAATCATATTTTAATTTTTTTTTAGTTTGAAATAATAATAAAATAGAAAACAACCATATTAAAGTTATACAAAAAGTTAAAATAATGTTCTACTATTTATTATTTTTTTACTTCAAAAATTAGAGAAGGAGATTCAAACATATAACCAAGCATCTGAGCTACTACTAACGAGTTTTTGCTAAATTAATATTTTTTTATATATATATATATACATTTTTTTATAAATATGCTCAAAGAAAGCATATTTTAGGCTGTTTAGGATGCATTTTTTTAGTAATTAGGCAAAGAAATATCTGCATTCTTAGAGGAAATACGGAGAAATAACATAGAAAATGTACATGCATTCATAATATTGCATCAACAGCATGAATCTGCACTTTAGCACAAATCGCAATTCAACTGTGCTTAATTTACGCTTTTTAACAGGATTTTGTGCAGCATCAAGGAAAAGGCAATAACGTGAACATTGAGCGGATTACGAAGATATGCTGTACCAGTAAGGAATTACAATCGACAAATATTCATCTACAAGGAAAGAATCAGAAGAATCCATTTTGCAATCAAGGCAATGGCAATCGAATAAATCTTGATGGAAATCATGGAATATGCATTGATGACGATTTGTACAACTCACCTCTATTTGTGGATCACGATAATCACCAAGGCAAGGAGCGGAATCCATTGAGCTGGTCGGTTGGCCATAAGCCAATCGAGGGATGTGAGTCTACTACGAAGAAGTTGATGGTGGTGTTGTAGAAACTGATAACAAGAAGACTACTCACCTTCAACCGTGCCAATTCCATTTATTGTTTTCATTAGGAGTAGTTGTAGTATTTAAACATTATTTTAGTCTTAATAAAATCGTCTGGTTTAAACTTCTATGTGATGTTCATTTACTATGATTGCGTTATAGGAGTTTATGATGATTAAGTATGAATTGAGCATGTTATTAGTGTAGGTCTTTGAATGTTACACTGCTGAATGTTTATTGATTATATATATGCGTCGATTAGCTACCCACGCATGTACCTTGCAAAGAATCGGAAGAGGAATCGCATGTTTACCTAGTACGCTACTTTCGGATTGACTGAACCGATGTTCATGATTTAGGGAGTTAGGAATAACCCCACTACTGCTTACGTCGTCCTCTGCTTAGTATGGTGTTCGCAGCGGAAGCTAGTTCATTCATAAATCATGAGTCGCGGAAGAGAAATTTGTTAGGGAAGTAAGACATTCACTGGCTAGTCCGCACTCTTAGCATTTTCTAGGAATACATAGTTAGCATTACTCATTGCATGCATTTTATTTCTGCATTTTGTCTTATCGCATTAAACAAAACAAAACCACTTATCATATACATACTATTTTATTTTCTGCCCGACGCTGACTTAAGTGGTATTTACTTTAGACATCAATCTCTATGAGATCGATAAAATTATATACTTATTACTTGCTGCAATTCTTGACCGCGTATACCTGAGCGTAAGTGATTTCTTTTGCATTCGCATAAGAATTAGTTACTGTTCAATATATTAGTAGTGGAATTACGAGGTCACTGACCATTGTCAAGGACCCGCCACGAGTGAGAAAAACACACATGATCCTTAAACCTTGAGGCAAGACAACGATGCTCAGGTAGTGTCATCAAGGGCATTCACGAATGTCGTGCAAGTCACTTGAACATATCAAGGAGGGCCACAAGTGAGGGAACCACACAAGATCCCTAAACCTCAGGATAGGGGTGTCATCTGCTAACCCCTAGCATACGGGGACCGACTGCTTACAGATAACATCCCGAAAGGCATCAGGCTCACTAACAGGCATTCCTCTGCGCCATCATCTGTCCCAATGGCCTCTTCCGACAAAGGGTAAGCCAACCCCCACTAGAAGGGGGAGGGGGGGGGGGTACCATAAGGGATGGGTCAAACAGTAGGTGTCAAGGTCAAACAATTCATGATTGACTACCCTTCTCACATACTAAACAGAGAGAATGAGTAAAACATACAACATTGCATATGAGGCCCAGTGAGTGTAATAAAAAAGGATAAATCTAGCCAAAGGGGCACTCGAGTCCCTAAACTAGCAAGATTCATGATATGGTCCATGGCCTAAAACACTACAGAAGAGTAACTATATGCAATCACTACGAATCAACAACACACCATAAAGTATAATCATATGCAAGTAACAACCATCGAACTAAAATCGAGATCAGTCTCTACCATACAAGTATAGACAAAATATTCTTAGCATAAATAATCAAGACAAAATAGCATTCCATCATGTTATAGTTCGAAACGCCTTAGTCATTTCACTACTTGTTATGAGGTTGCAACGCCCAACGCATAATGAAGCCCCTTATCTTCTCGATGACTCGACCGAACACCAAAATAAATTCATTAGCTAAGAATGATTCTCAGGTAACCTAAATGTAAAAAAACGTCGAACGTTTGTTAGGAACAAGCTAAATAGGCCACAAGCGAGGTTAGAATCACATGAACAATGGCAAGATTCTATTTCATAAACACATCGTCGGAGCACAGCAGCACTGGCGGAAGTTCGTTGCCACTAAACAGAGCAGGTTATACCTCGTTGAAAAGCTCTTGGTCTCTAGATCACGGATCTAGTTTCAGATTTTCAAACGGAGTTCTCTAGCCTAGGCAAAATGCAAAAGAAGTTGCGAATTTCAAACCTTAAACTCACCGAAAACAATGGTGAAAATGGGGGTTTCGAATGAAAAATAGAGAAACCAAGGGACTTACAAGGAGAAGAGGAACAAAACGACAAGGAAAAGACAAAACTGAGCTCAAAACTTTCTTGGTGGTGCTTGGAGGATCGCCACAGTAGATGGTGTGCAATGAATGACGACGAACTCGCTCGGTGGCATGTGGTGGCTGAGCTGTCGCAAGGTGATGGCATGGTGTGAGTCGAACGATAGTGTGAGTGCAAGGGGATGACTTTTGGTGGCTACGTCAGTGGCTGGCATGCGCGAGGAGACGGAGTCGTTGGCTGGAGGCGGCTGGATCCATGTTAAGCTTTTGGAAAAGCTAGAACGACAACATGAGGCGCGATCAGATGAAAGGCTGCCTTAAACGTTGAATGGCGGAGATTGGAGTTAGGTTTTGGTATTTTTCTAGCTCAAAACTCAAAGAGAATGGGTGATGTTTACGACTAGGGTATTGTATGGTGGGGGAAGGGCACTATTCACTCTTTAAATAGAAAAATCAAGGTTCCCTTTTTAATTCTCATGCTAGAAAAAGCCATGGGATTTAAATCTCAACAAAAGGGCAAAAAGAAAAGATAAATGAAATAAAACGAAGTTACCAAAAGAAGTAAAATTAAATTAGGCTCTTAAACAATTTTCCGTGTTTAGTCTATTCTTGGAAGTATTAGGTCATTTCGAGACCCTGAGCTTGCTGTTTACATTATTTTACTCGTTTTAGGTTCTTATTTCACTTCATGCTTGTTAGGATCGTTTCTTTAGCTCGTTTGAGGTTAGCTTGTCACTTTTATGAGTAGATTCTATGAATTTCGGCCAAGATAGGAACCCTTCACCCTTGTTCTTGGTATGTGGAATTAAATACATGTATGTATGTTGTCTAAGAATTGTGTGATCTCTTGTAATGACTTGTATAGCATGTTATATATAAGTATCCAGTTGCCCAAGACGGTCGTAAGACTCTATAGGGTATTTCAGTCTTTTGCATAGACCATAGGACAACTCATAGGAGCTTGAGTATGAGTATTCCTTTGATGTAAATGATTGATAAAATCGTATGACTCTTATATTGTATTACTTGATGTGTTCTAGTGACTATATACATAGTGTAACTTGAGCATGGGATCCTTACTATGTTTCATAACTCACCTCTTTCCATGTGGAGTTTCCCTCAAGTACTTGGGCTAAAATGCTGATCAGAAATGATGATGTTGACTATGGGACTGTTACATTAGTGTCTATGTGTTAGGAATATGGGGTAGGAACATGCATTTAGCGAGGCGAAAGCGTGTGAATAATAAAAAATTTCACAATAATTAATCCAAAATTAATTATTTTTTATTAATCTAATTAATCTAAATGCAATACCCTAGGTGATTGACATGCTATTGGAAAAAGAATACTTACAATGACTGTCGCCTCTGATCTAATATGCCGGGTTTTTATGTTGAGCAGGACCAACTATTCCCTGTGGAAAAACTTGAATGAACGATCTACTCCGCTCTTTCAGGCTATGGCTTCTTTGCTACCACTGAGTGCTTGGTAGGAAGCCTTTAGAGAAGGGAGCTAAAAAAACTTCGTCAGAATAGTCTGACTATGGAAAAGAGAAAAGAGATCTCAGCTGTTTTTTAACTTATGAGAAATGTTACTCTGAAAGTGAGCGAGATAAGAATGAAAGCCTCCAAGACTTCCCTATTTATAGTTGAGTGATGGAGGCTCCAAGTAAGAGCTTTCTGATGTGGGACAAAGCATTATACATTTTCCCATTTGATTTTCGAAAAATTCATATTTTGTTTTATTTATTTTAATTGATATTTATCCAATAAATTTCAATTCCATAATATATCCAGTATATTATAAATAAATAAATATCTAATTAATATATCCAATATATTAATTCTCTACTTTACTAATTATCCAATAATTACTAACCCAATTAATATGTTCAACATGTTAATCAATATTCTCCATTTAATAATTATCTAATAATTATGAAACCAATCAATATGTCCAACATATTAATTTACTGTGATCTCTTAATTAAATAATTATTTTATAATCAATTTATCAAATAAATTAATTTCTCCTTATTAATATTTATTCAATAAATATTAAATTAATATATCAAATATATTAATTTGCAAGTTTAATAATTTAAACTTTATGCTCTTATTAATTATGTCCCACAAAATTAATATGTGAATTTGAACTCTTCAAACTCACTCTCTAATAAAACAGTATACCAGCAAGTATAAGCTAGCCCGGGGAACGATGGACCTATAGGTTGAGAGCTACAACGATCCAGGATCCAATCCCAATTCGTTAACAACAGACTTATTCCACTAAACACCTGTGCTGAATTCTTTCCCACTATAGGACAAGTTACCGTCCACCGATATAATCGGTCATCTGTCATATGATCCTTCACGAGCTTGTTCGTAATTTACAGTTGGGACAAGAAATTCATTCGACTCCTGTGATTACATCTTTCTCCTTAAGCGCCATTGATTCCTCTAATGAACAAGTCTTTATAGTCCAACTATAAATCAATGTCCTCTCGGGCCAATGATAGGCAGGATCCCTTTGTCCAAGCCCCGGAGTTAATTCTTAAGGGAACAACTCTATATCTTCCTCAAATTTCAGGAAGGCGTGAATTTCTACTTGTGATATTGCGTTCCAAGCCACTCACTACGGCAATCCCCAACATGGGAGACTTATTGCCCAACGCTATTTGGCTGGTCTCACCCATGCACATCAACAAGACGCCTTCATAAAGCAGAAGTTCACATCCCACTCAAAATTAAGATCACATCGACATACGATCATCCTTAGTGAGTAGTTGATATGATTCTATAACGGAATTACTAAATCGATCTTAAAACTTTTGGTCCCGTCTTATGCAAAAAAAAACTCTTTTTTGCATAGACAACCCCACTCACATGTCTCCACATGAACAACCAGGATCAGGTTGTTTGCCACATTTGCAAAGCAGAGCGTACCAACAGTGTCACAAAGACTTAGGCGCTCAACCTTAGTCCATATATTGTAGACGTTTTAGGTTATTAACTTGGAACTAGATCCACTTGTATGTCTCACATACTTGTCCGAGTGTACATCCAAATAACCATGGAATGTCACTATTAATTTAATTAATGCGATAAAGTTGAACGGCGTTTGTATATTAAATGCGCAATTAATGAAAATAATAACTTTTATTGATAACTGAAATATAACATCAAATGTCTGACATTAAATGTTTGTTCTTTAATTACAAACTTTTAGGCCTTTAGGGCACAATCCCTAACACTATGATGCTATTTAAGTAATAATGTTGCACTTTATTTAATATTTTAAAGTTTTCAAAATCCCTCGTAATTACTTACTAAATGAAATGTTTCAATGGAGTTTACTTGCTTTTATTTGGGTTGTTTTATCCTAAATTTATTTGCATGTGTGGTAAATTCCCTTATTTAGTCTTTTGGAAAATTCGGGTCTATATAGTTGGTGTCAAAGCTTAGAATCATAAATTTTGTAGACTAGCTCACTTTATAAGTTGTTTGGTTTCCCATGATCATTAGTGAGCTGGTCATCATTAGATAACAAGGAAATATTCTAAGTATACAATTGAGCATATTTACAATTAAGTTTTCTGTGATTACTTGATATGATATCCTAATCGATGATTGATGTTGCATGATAGTTACTTATTCTTGGTTTTAAGAGTAATGACCTTGAGACCTGCCGAGGATGAGATGCTCGGAGGTAGATTAGCGGTTTATAGATGAAGCTAATAAGTTAGCTCTATTCATAGAGTGGTGTCGGTTGGAACATCACCAGTGGGACTTCCAGTTGAGTGGAAACTATTGACTTATCACATCGAGGGGGATGGTCGAGTTGTGATCCAGGCTAAGTGTGTGGTTTATTGGGTGATACTCTAGGAAGCATGTGGACTACAATCTCGATTGCGAGCTTCAGGGCCACTGTGTTAGTTGGACTTTCGTTTTGCTAAAGTTGGTCAGTTTGACATTGACCAACTAAGTCAATCGCCTTGTAGCTCAAAACCAGTAAAGCTCTATTGTATTTAGAGTTATAGAAGCAAGTTGGGGGTTGCTTGTGGTGTAGTGCTTCCTTTAAAGTTGTGGTTTTTTCGAAGTTGTTTGCCCCACCCACTCCCTATTCTCCTCCTAAATTGGAGATTTTCCGCCCCCAAGGAAAATGGACATCTCCATTTTGATTTATTGTTATAATGTCAACTTAAACCTTTTTATATGTATTTGTGAGTGTGTTAGTTAGCTTACACGTGTTTTGCCTATTTTTACGAAATAAAATATAAATATAAATATATATATATATACATATATATATAATCCTATAACATTTGGATATTAAGATATTCATAAGAAATAATTTCTTATATAGGTTATTGATTCACGATCTTTTGAATCTCCAAAGTTACCTATAATAATTAACTTAAACATAATTTAATATCTAAATCATTATTTGATCAAGATTAGAGGTTCAAATATGTACTCAAATATTTGTAAACTAAATTGATATAGTATATTATATGTGTTCGTTTGTTTGACCCCTAAAATAATTGAAATCGACCCATGTTGCTTTTTTAAAATATGCCATGTCTCAAGGGTTGGTGGGATAAGAGTTTGAAATTGAATGGTCCAACTATAGGAAGTAGGGAGGTAGGTGGGTTTGCTGAGTAAACCAAATTATTGTATTGACTATGCAATTGTTGACCAAGAATTTTCTTTTTTCATAGGTAACTTTTGTTGATTTCAACTAATATATATATATATTTGGGGGAGGGAGGTATTTTTTTTTTAAGAATAGAACCCTAGTTTTTTTTTTTGGAGAAAGAATAGAACCCTAGTTAGTAGTTAATCAAACCAAATGAACTCTTAATTTTTATAAGTTAATCTCTAAACCGATCTTCGAATAAATATATAATGAAATTTCCTGACTGCCTTTTATATTTCATAACATAATTATTTTTTAACTTTTTTTTTATATTTATTTCCAATCATCTTCACTTTGTCCTATATTAAAAATGTGAGAAGTTTTGGATATCTTTATAAGATATGAGATTATTTATCTTATTACTAATTAATTTTGAGATAAAATTTCGATCTTATTTAAGGCAGTCAGGAAATTTTATTATACATTTGATAAAAAAAAAAACTTGAAATAAATCTAATATTGAATCAAATTACTTAATTATTCAAATATTGAAGTTTGAATATTTGGACGGTCAATTTTAAGGCAGTCAAATATTTGGTTAAAATCTAAGTAGGTAATTTGATTCACTAATTTCGGTAAATTCATTTGAAATTTTGTCATACTTTTTTTATAAAAAAAAACTTGGAATAAAATTGCTTAAAATTGACATCCACGTAAATTCACTCTTTTTTTTTTTTGAGATCATTAAATTCACTTTAATAATTCTCTATAAGAGGTAAATCAAGTAAACTCTCTTGATTTTTCTTTTTAAGAAAATAACTGTATTAGTCTCAAACTTCAATATTTGAATAATTAAGTATAGATATTCCACAACCTTTATCAATTCATTAGAAAAATCCAATATTGTAGAAGACAACTAAGATTAGTGGCACTCTACTAATTTAGACAACTATGATTTATTTATTCTTTAGTTTATTTTGCTTTTTCAAAAGGAAAAAAAAAAAGAGAGAGAGAGAACTAGGATTAGTGGGGCTCTACTTAGTCAAATAAGCCATTCAAAGTGTAATTGGATTATTCGTAAGTTGACTCTCCACTTTATTAATCAAATTTTTTATGTCATTCATAACTTAATTTTATTCCAATTTTATTTTGATCTCATCATATTTGAATGGGTTCAATACAATCTTAGATCCAAGTAAAAAAAATAAAAATTTAATGAATTAGATTCTCTTCTTTATATGAAATATGAATTGATTTTAATTTGGGCCAATCCAAACAAAGTTCGGGCCAATCCATAATCCAAATTTTTCCTTTGATTAATTAGGAAAATAGTTAGTTTTAGGAAAATTAATAAACAAATGTCTACCATTTCAAAAAAAATGTCTACCTTTTAAACAGTTTAAATAATTTTCTAAAATTTAAATTCTATAATTAGTTAACAAAATAAATAAATCGTAATTGATCATTATATCCTCTCTTATTATTAGTTAGTTTTATTTTAGATTCTTTAACTACCTACCAAAATCATAGATATTATTTTTTGTAAACAAAATCTAAAAATAACCCAATCGATCAAAGCAAATCTAAAATGAAAACGGTCGATCAAAGCCATTTTTTTAGGAATATAAAAAATAATTAAATAATCAAAGTTAAAAAATAATTTCAAAAATATCACCATAAAAAATCATTTGGAGTGTTCGAGTTGTATACAAGACAATCTCTGCAAGCCTCAAAATTTGAAATTGAAAAATAGTTGCAGAACTCTAATCACCATAGATTGTATATCATCTTACATACCCATCAATTTAATGCAATGATGGATATTTTTCTTGAAACATAGTGTAAAGTAATGATTGGAAAAAAGCATACCTTACATATGACATGTTGAGTAATGCGGAAAATTGAGGAAGTCCAAAACCCACCGTAAAGGAGACGTTCTTTTTTGCTTCTCTCGTGCTGAAATGCGAGATCGAATCGATCCAATAACGAGTTGCAGCAGCGTGTACAAAGGTATGATTGAAAACCTCTTCTTCTTTCTTCTTTCTTCTTTCTTCTTTCTTTCTCTCTTCTCTCTTTTCGGTGAAGAACAAGGAGAAACACTCAAGAATGTGTGGGAAAGTAAAGAGATAGAGAAGGGATTGAGAGAGTTGACACAAGATGTAAGTGGTTCACCCAAAATCGGGCTAATCCACTAAGAAGAGCAAGATTCAAATAATATTTACTATGGAGTTTCTCAAGAACACGAAATGGATTTCTTGGAGCTCTCAAACTACAATCTTAAATTTGGAATTTTCTCTAAAGATTCTTAATAAACTTCTAAACTACTGAACTACCTTCTAAACCGTTCTACCTACCGATCCTTATATAGAGAAGTCGTTGCAACAAACCTGCAACTAACTTTCTGTTACGAATCTTAGTACAGTATAGAAACTACGGTATAGTTAAAGAATATTTTGCTTGATTCAACTCCCTAAACTAAATGAAGACAGTATGTATGGAACATCTTGTTACAACTGATCTTGATTTACAAATGTCCACCTTTGAATAATCAAAACCAGTCTTTTGCTCTTCTGAAAAAGAAACTTACTCATTTTCTGGCAGCTCAAACCTTACAAGCTCCAAGCAGTGTTCAAACTTCTGTCTTGGTAAAGGTTTAGTCAACATATCTGAGGTATTCTCTGATGTGTGAACTTTGTAGACTTCAAACAAACCTTTTTGTATCTGATTTCTAATGAAGTGGTATTTGATATCTATATGCTTTGTCCTGTTGTGCAATTGTTGGTTCTTTGACAAGTATATTGCTCTCTGGTTGTCACATTATGTCTTCACTGAAGCTTGATTGTACCCTAGGTCTTGGAGAAGACCCCTTAGCCATAATCCTTCTTTGATTGCTTCAGTAAGAGCTATAAATTCAGCTTCTATTGTGGATAAAGCCACAACTGTCTAAAGGTTAGCTTTCCAGCTTAGCACATTTCCACCAAGTAAAAAGACTTATCCTGATAAAGACCTTCTTCCATCAAGGTTTCCTGCATAATTAGAATCTACAAAACTATACAGATTAGTAAAGTATGTATTTCTGTATTTATATACCAGTTTAGAATATACATTACTTTTCAAGTACCATATAATCCATTTTGTGGCTTCCCAATGTCTTTTTCCAGGATTAGACATGTACCTACTTGCCAGACTTGATGCATAAGATAAATCTGGTCTAGTAGAGATCATTAGATACATAAGACTGCCAACAGCTTGTGAGTAAGGAGTTTTAGACATATACCGTATATGCTCATATTCATTCTCCTTTGGTGAATTCTCTTTAGACAGTTTGACATGTTGTGCTATTGGAGTAGTCACAGCCTTAGCATTCTCTAAATTGAATTTACTCAGAATCTTCTTGCAATAAGTAGCTTGACTTATGCTAAGAGTTCCTTTAGACCTATCTCTTTAAACCTCAATCCCGAAGATTCTTTTACATTCTCCAACATAACAAATTCTTTGTTAAGTAAAGTCTTGACATGTTTAGATCCTTTTTTTTACTTGCTAGCAATTAGCATGTCATCCACATATAGCAACAAAAACATGATAGTACTGTATGTAACAGAATTTATGTAAACACAATCATCATAGGAACTTTTAGAAAATCCTATTTTTGACATGTATTTATCAAACCTTTGATACCAGCATCTAGGTGATTGTTTTAAGCCATATATAGATTTATTTATGAGACAATATAGGTATTTTTTACCTTTAACCTCATACCTTTCAGGTTGTGGGACCAATTTCAAAGTGTCATTTTCTTTTAAAGAGTCAATTTCTTCATTCATTGCTTCTATCCACTTAGGTGCCTCTGAACAATTAATAGCATCTTCAAAAGTAATTGGTTCATTTTCACTAAGGGAACTAGCTACATTTAGTGCTAGATTTATACAATCAGTATTTTCAATACAATCTATATTATCTGTACTGTCCGTAACAATACAGTATGCATCTGCATACCTAGAAGGTTGTCTAATAGTTCTCCTTTGTCTATCTCTAGCAAGGGAATAATTTCTTAGGTTTGCACGGTCGGATTCTACCTCTTCTTCTTCGCTAGACTCATTAACTTGAGTATCAAAAGTTCCCGTAGGTAGCTCCACCTCAAACTGTATACTATTAAGCACTAGTTCTATATTATACAGTACTATATTAGAGCTCGAAGGTATTTCTTTATGCAAAAACATTTCATGTTCTCTAAATACAACATCTCTACTGTTTACACACTTCTTTTCTATAGGATTTCATAGTCTATAGCCTTTTACCCCTTCGGTGAAACCTACAAACATACATTTAGTAGCTCTAGATTTTAACTTTCCTATACTTTGATGAACATACCCAACACACCCAAATACCTTTAAATTGTCTAAGTTAGGTGGATGTTTGGACCATTTTTCTTCAGGAGTTAGGAAATTTAAGAGAAGTGTGAGGGCATTTATTAAGAGTATATACTGTATAAGATAGAATCAGATAAATGACATCTTACCATATCCATTATAGTTCTATTAAGTCGTTCAGCTATTCCATTTTGTTGAGGTGTATATCTAACAGTTTTATGCCTTTTTATCCCATTAAGTTTACAAAATTGGTTAAATTCTTCTCCACAATATTCTAAGCCATTGTCTGTCCTATGCAACTTAACTTTCTTAGAAGTTTTAGTTTCAACTAAGGTCTTCCATTCCTTAAACTTTTCTAGTGCTTGGTCTTTAGTTTTCAGAAAATAGATCCAACTTCTTCTAAAATAATCATCTATGGAAGAAATGAAATACCTGGCTCCACCTATGGATGGTATTTGTGTTGGTCCCCAAAGATCTGAATGCACATAGTCTAGGATTTCCTTTGTTGTATGTTGTCCATTTGTGAAGCTTTGTCTTGTGGTTTTACCTACTATACAATGTTCACAATACAGATCAGTACAAAGACTTTTGGGCAATAAGCCATGTTTGGAGAGTTCAATTAAACCTTTAGAACTAATGTGGGATAACCTCTTATGCCATACTTCACCTTCTGTAAGCTCATTATTAGTAAAAACTAGGGCTGATTGTAGAACTTCAATGTTTTGTATAATATATACCCCATTTTGTTTAATGTCTGTCAATACCGTATGGTGATCCTTAACAACTTCTAGAGTTCCTTCAGATCCTTTATACGTACAGCCTATTGAGTCTAGCATACCCAATGAAATTAAATTTCTCTTGAGTTTTGGAACATGTCTTACATTCCTTTGAAGTTTGGTAGAAGCATCTTCAAGTTTGAGTGAGACTGAACATATCCCCTCAACTTGACAAGAATGATTATTACCCATGTCTACAGTACCACCATTCCATTCTTTATAAGTGGTAAACCACTCTTTACATGGAATCATATGAAAAGAACAACCCGAGTCAAGAACCCCATTTTGTCTGGTATTCTAACCTACCGTAGTTTTACCTACCGTATTGGCACATACCGTAGTAATACCTACTGTATTGGCGCAGTCATCACTTGCAGCTAATGCATCCGAGTATTGAAAGGTATTTTCACCAACAGAGGCCTCGACTTGTTTTTTCCTTTCTTCTTTTCATCATTCTTTTTCTGTAAAGACCAACATTCTTCTTGTCGATGTCCAAGCTTGTGACAATAGTCGCACTTTGGCTTCTGTTTAGTCTTGTCCTTTCTAGGATTTTCCCTTTCCTTTTGAGAACAAACCTGCAGTTGATTGTGTTTCTTTCTTCACACTTTGCATTTCTATTTCCTTGGTCTTTAGAGCAGAGATTATACCGTCTGTTGTGACTGAATCTGTAAGGGACCGACCCGAATGGGGCACTAAATGGGCCCTTACCCCAATGCATGCATTCAAAGTAAAGGACATTTAAACAGACATGATTTTGGATTCCAATTAAAACAAAACATTCAAAATAACCCCTTTAAAACTAGACAATTTCCCTAGAACCTGTCCCTGTTTCCAAACACCTGTTCCAAGATAAATACATTTCCAAAGTATACTCCGATCAGAGATTTCTTAAAATCATTCAAAACATGTCTAAATACAATAATGTTGGAATCCACAAAATATTCAGAAAACATCCTAGGCTCTCAGTGCTGCTACATGCATTCAGGGGAAAATAAAACATAAAGAGTCATAATACAAAAATCAGAGTTGGAAGACTAGGCCCCATGATCACAGCTCCTCCTTCAGCCATCCTGTCTCGCAACTTGGTTACCTGTGGAAAAACCACCGTAAGGGTGAGTAACGAATTACTCAGTAAGAATCCCCAACCGGGGTACAATACGATATAAATGGTCATCTCGATGAGCGTATGCAAGCTATGAATATAAACACAGAATAGAGCACATAGTTTAGCCCACACTTGGGCCTCGGATGCCAGCTTAAGATCTTAGTCCGGAATAATATCACCACACAGTCCAATACATAAGTCGCCCTATAAGAGAAAAAAGTCCCGGCCTCAGCCTGTCTACTGTCGACGAAAGGTACACTGGCTCACAATCCCGAGGAGCTCTCCAGTCGGCGCTGTAATGAGCGTAAACATGCACCGCGTGCTACTGCAGACCATGGGGGGTGTCGGGTCTAGAGGCAAGCTGCCCATGTCCGATCCACCACGCCTAACTAAATCTTTGGATCGGTGTCACCGACATAGGGTGTGAGACTCGACACGTAAACTATGTCACCAACCACCGCACTGGGGCCAAGGAACGGTCGTGGTAGGCTTACACCGGAAGCCGCCCTTGCCTTAACAGTGGCAATCGTGGCTACGGCCGAACACGCCGAGGACGTGCCGATCGCCGGGGCGAGGCAATGCCAAGTCATCATCCCGACCGTTGGAGCATTAACAACCGCCACCCTCACCCAAGATTGCAGGGCCTACCGCTTGGGTTAGCTAATCCTCACGGGCTTGGGGGACGGAATGACTTGCTCGACGTCCCCGCCATGGATGCAAGGTACTTTATGCATCGGGCCCGATGATGCTATCTACCCGCAACTCTAACTCACCTCCTAGTAATCGACAAACAAATCCATAAAATCCAATACGTGCTCAATAAGAATACAACGAGCCTAGCATGATACTACGAAGCAAGGAATGTATACGAGCATGCTAGAAAGGAACAACCTAGCATGGATTAACATGAGAATTAAATCAGAAATCATGCTAATCGGGAATTCGAAATAGAATACCTAGCTACACATGTCAATAAACACAAACAAGCGATCAATCAAGAATCACATATAATATTGCAGGTCCACACAACTCCGATAAGAAATCCTTACCTTGGCCGGGGACGATTTGACACGAAAACCTAAATGGCGAACGAACCCGAACTAGCTACCGAGAACCTATCAATCACAACACAAATCACACAATAGGCCTAAATATAATAAAATAAACGAGGCTCACTCGGGAGCAACTCACGAGGCGCGACGAACGCATTTAACGAGCCGATTGCACGAACGGGCAAAGAACGGGCTGGGTTGGGCGAGCCGGCGCATAAATGGGCGCGTGGCGCGCTGGGCACGGACGGGCGGCGGGGGAGCGAAGCGCGCGAGGACGCAACAGAGCGTTGGGCATGGACGCGGCGCGCGAGCGTGCAGAGGCGAGAGGCGTCGCGAGGGCGACACGGAGAGGCTCGGTGGGGCGCTTCGCACCGCACGACTTCGGCGAGCGGGGGCTCGGCGGCGCGTTGCGGAGCTGGCGAGGAGACGCGCGCGCGCACGGACGGTGTCGCGGCGAGGCTCGGCGGCTAGGTCGCCTGCGCGCGCGAGCTCGGCGATAGGGGCCCCGCTTTGTAGCGCGAAACAGGCGAAGGAAAAACTCGAATTCGAGCGATCCGAGAGGTTTCGACGGACGATTTGTTGATGGCGAACTCCCCTACACTAGCTGCACAAAACCCATACCTCAAATCACCTCGACTCGGCCGGAAATGGCACAGCCCGAAACAGAGGTAAAAATGAAGAAGAAGAAGAAAAAGGGAGAAGAAGAGGAAAGGACTTACCAGCTACTCGACATCAGCTTCGATTTGGAAAAGGAAATCCGGCGAATTTGAAGTCGGCGAGGGAGGAATTCGCAGTCGGTCGGAGGGGATTCGCGAAGAAGAAGAAAAATGGGGGAGAAGGCTTCGGGCTGCTCTGTTTTAAACCAAAACTCAGCTCAAACCAGCTTATATACAAGATCGCGCGTTTAGAAGCACAAAAGCGCTCTGTGGCTCGATTGGCAGCGCCCTCTGCCTAGCACGCGACACGTCCTCGGCTCGAATCTCACTCGACGCGCTATTTAATTCCTTATTTATTTTTACCTTTCCCCAAGCCCAAATGTCTTCACCAAAATTCCCGATCCCATTCAAATCGACTCATAATTATTCCGGCAATTAACAATTACATAACCGGCCCTGTCGACCCGACCCAAAATTACCAAAATGCCCCTGGGCCTCACGGGAAGACCGGGATGAAATTTCTGGGCCGTTACAATATTCCCCCCTTATAAGACTTTCGTCCTCGAAAGTCACTTAAGATTGAATAGCTCGGGATACTGCAATCTCATCTCGTCCTCCCGCTCCCAAGTGGCTTGCTCTGAGCTCTGACTCCTCCACTGAACCTTTACCAACCGGATTCCACGATTACGCAGTGTCTTTGTCTCAAAAGCAAGAATCCCCACTGGCTTCTCCTCGAAGCTCAAATCCTCATTCAGCTGCAAAGGCTCAAAATCAACAATGTGCGACGGGTCCGGCACGTACTGCCTCAACATCGACACATGAAAAACATTGTGCACTGCCGACAATGACGGAGGCAAGGCTAATCGATAAGCAACCTTGCCGATCCTCTCCAGAATCTCAAACGGACCAACAAAATGGGGACTCAGCTTTCCACGCTTGCCAAACCTCAAAACACCTCGCATCAGTGCAACCTTTAGGAATACATGCTGACCAACCTCAAACTCCAAATCCCGATGCCGAACATCGGCGTAACTCTTCTGTCTGCCCTGAGCTGTCATCATACGAGCTCTAATCTACTGCACGGCACCATTAGTCAACTGTATCAACTCGGGACCCAAAACCTGCCTGTCACCAACCTCTTCCCAGAACACAGGAGATCGGCAACGCTTACCATACAAAGCCTCGAATGGAGCCATCTGAATCGTTGACCGATAACTATTGTTATTTGAAAACTCCATCAGATACAGGTACTGGTCCCAACTGCTCGGGAAATCCAACACACAAGCCCTTGAATCACGGTCAGACACAATCCTCACAGGCACACCGTGATAACGAACAATCTGCTCCAAAAACAACTGCGCCCACTGTTCCACGGTATAAGTGTCTCTACCGGGAATGAAGTGTGCGCTCTTAGTCAATCGATCGACTATCACCCAAATCTGAGAGAACTTCCTCGGAGTCCTCGGGAAACTAGAAATAAAGTCCATGGAGATCTCTTCCCATTTCCACTGAGGTACACTCAGCGGCTGCAACAAACTGGCTGGTCTCTGCCTGGGTGCCTTCACTTGCTGACAAGTGAGACATCGACTGACAAACTCCGCAACATCTCTTTTCATACCCATCCACTAGAATGTCTGCTTAAGATCCTGATACATCTTGGTACCCCCGGGGTGCCAAGCAAACGGAGAAATGTGGGCCTCTAAGAGCAACTCTGTTCGCAATCCTGCAACATCCGGAACACACAACCGCCTCAGACAGACGTCATTTCACCGTCTCGTGAATACACAAAGTCAAAATCTCCATCAGCACTAACTCTGTCACCCAATTTCTTGAGTGCGGGGTCACTCAGCTGACTATCAATAATCCGCTGTCTAATCGATGGTTTGGATCATCCAATCGAGCCACTCGGCAAGAACCTCACCCAACAACATCGCAATCTCACTTTCTCAAACTCTCTCCGTAATCTGGGCTGGGAACTCAACAACACCGCGGAGTGCGACGTCTTCCTACTCAAAGCATCAGCTACAACATTTGCTTTGCCCGGATGGTACAAAATCTCGCAGCCATAATCTTTCACCAACTCTAACCATCTCCTCTGCCTCATATTCAGCTCCTTCTGAGTAAACAGATACTTGAGGCTCGTGATCGGTAAATATCTGAATCCGCTCACCATACAGTAATGCCTCCAAATCTTGAGTGCAAACACCACTCGCGCCAACTCCATATCATGAGTCGGATAGTTCTCGCTCATATGGCTTCAAATGACGAAGAAGCATAAGCAATGACCTTCCCGTGGCCGCATCAACACACAACCTAACCCGAACTTGGAAGCATCAGCAGAAATCACGAAACCACTGTCCCTCCGGATCGCCAACATCGTGTCTTGAAGTCAAACTGCGCTTGAGCCTAACAAAGCTCTCATCACACCTACCGTCCCAAACAAACTCGACACCCTTCCTCGTCAGACGAGTGAGGGGCGAGGCTATGGCGGAAAAGTCCTTAACAAACCGATCGCAAAGAAATCGCCAAACCCAGAAAGAAACGGCTCCTACGAGCAGACAACCTAAGGACAGAGAGCTCCACTTACACTCACTGTCTTGCTCCACCAAGCAACAAGATCAAAATCTTACGGGGTAGCAACAGGGGTCCACCACGAACTGAACCTCCAAATACCAACGGGCAACTCTCAACTTTCCTGGAAACAGGAAGACAACCAACAGGGCACGAACCATTCGCCCCACGAGCAAACTGACTTCTAGCAATTCCAATCCACACCTTGGTCAACACCAAGCATCAACTTGTCACCATACCGGAACCAATCCGGACTCTACTCCAAACAAATACTAACTAGCTAGGCTACCAAGATTGCCAGCAATTTCCCCCGAGGCTACAAACTACACGGCTCCAGCTTGCCAAATGCAACTCACTACTTGGCCTGACTGAGCTCTAGAGAGGCTCTCCACAACCTAGGGTTCTCCGGCAACCTTCGACATCCACTGCCAACTAACGGCCTACAACCAACTGCCTGAACAAACAACAACTCCTTTTTTCCAACAACACAACCATGCTGGCCAACTCCAACTCCTTAGAAACCAAGAGGACCCGAAACGCTACCGAATGCGTCATCCTCCTACTCAGACATCAACCACAACATAACTCCTACCCAAGGAAGGATCCGAACAACTCTCTTAGTCATGACGATCAACAAGAAGATCCGCCAACCAAGCTTAGGTCCACTTAACAAATCTTACCTAAGCAATATCCTGATACCACGAGCATGGTATCCTTACCCTCCTCACTAAAGCCTTACAACATCCACCTGGAGTCCAACTTTTCCAAGAACTGAGCACCAGATCCCCAAGCAAACCCTACATGGATCTGAACTCTCGCCACAGAACGAACCACACCAAACACACTTATGTGCACAACTCCCAACCTTCATTTAACGATCCAAGACTAACAAATGCTTTTCCCAAAAGCCACACTAGCTTCTGGCGGAGATACAACCAATCAACGGAACACCCAAAGTTCCATCTCCACACGATGCTCGAAGCTGTGGCAACCTTGTTCTACCAAAGCATAACCATGCCAAACCACACTTACTTTACCATGCCTCTACCAAGGGTGCTTACCCATAAGGCATCCAACTCCTTTCACAAGGCATTCTACTCACCTCATAGGCATCCAACTCATGGTCCCTCAGCTGGACCCAACTTGCTTCTACGATGCTCAACTCTCCTGAGATTTAAGCACTCGAAGGTAGTTGACCGCACTACCAACCACAAAGATCTCTTGGCCTTAACACTAGCGTGAGATGCACGCGCACTAACACTTACCACCCGTCAACCTGCTTGACTTACTCAACCTCCAGTAACACTGGGAAAAGGCTCCTTCCGAACATCCCTTCGCTTGAAATCATTCGATTACCACTGAACTAGCCCTTTTTGCACGACCTCCACAGGTGCAACTACCATAAACGGATCCAAGGCTAAAGGAGTACGCTAAACTCCGAACGGCATAGAACCATCTGCTATGCCCATGCCAAACTCAGGCCTTAACCAAATTTAGTGCCAAAGCGGCACACCAACCAATGCACCTCAAGTGCCACTACTACCAAATCCACTTCTTACTACCAACGGGGCCAACAAGGTCACAACCTCAAGTGACACGAACTCTGGCTCGGCATACAAGGGCTCAACTCCAACAACCATGCCTAAGGCATCTCATCAAGCTGAAGGCTCACAGCCTACTCTTGCATCTCCACATAATGCTCAACAAACTCTGGCCGGCTCTCTCAACATGCAGCAGCTAGCCCTACTCTAGGGATTCACCAAAATAAGAGTGTTCGTCTCTATCAAACAACTGAGGAAACTACCAACGGATCCAGTTCGAAGGGAACACTGCTTGCTGCACCCTTAATCACAGGGTTCCGGCTTACTGGCTGCAAACAACAACACTTTACAGAAGCACAAAGATGCCTCAACAACCTCCTCGAAGGCTACCAACTTTGCAACCACTCTCTGGGCAACCAAATAATCTAACAAGGCTCAAGATCAGCACTTGAGCTACCCAGGCTAGTCAACACGGGGACCTGCTCCACAAGCATCCACATCAGCACAACCATAGCTAACTCCTCTCTTGGAGTGGCATTCCAAGGCAAAGCTCCTTCCACCCTCTCACTAGGGGAAAACCAACAACTGGGCCACAGTTGGCCTATGGGAGTCCAATCTCTACCTCCCTCTGGAACGACGTCCCAGGGCATCCGTACCTACCTAGATACCACAACAAGCCACAACATACATCACACACGGCGGGAAGTTGGCATGATGGCGCTCTAAACCCAAACCAATAACGAGTCAGAACCTGCTCGTCTCCGCTCCACAACACTACACAAGGCATACACTCGATGACAGGTATTGTAAATTCTTAACCCTTTTTCTACAACAAATAGTAAACTTAGGCATACCTGATGACTGTCGAAGTGCTAGTGATCATGGGAAAAACGACCTACAACAAAAGGTCAAACTACAGAATTTAAGACTCTGAGCTATGATACCAACTGTAAGCGGACCGACCCGAATGGGGCACTAAATGGGCCCTTACCCCAATGCATGCATTCAAAGTAAAGGACATTTAAACAGACATGATTTCGGATTCCAATTAAAACAAAACATTCAAAATAACCCCTTTAAAACTAGACAATTTCCCTGGAACTTGTCCCTGTTTCCAAACACCTGTTCCAAGATAAATACATTTCCAAAGTATACTCCGATCAGAGATTTCTTAAAATCATTCAAAACATGTCTAAATACAATAATGCTGGAATCCACAAAATATTCAGAAAACATCCTAGGGCTCCGTGCCCGGCTACATGCATTCAGGGGAAAATAAAACATAAAGAGTCATAATACAAAAATAAGAGTTGGAAGACTGGGCCCCATGATCACAGCTCCTCCTTCAGCCATCCTGTCTCGCAACTTGGTTACCTGTGGAAAAACCACAGTAAGGGTGAGTAACGAATTACTCAGTAAGAATCCCCAACCGGGGTACAATACGATATAAATGGTCATCTCGATGAGCGTATGCAAGCTATGAATATAAACACAGAATAGAGCACATAGCTTAGCCCACACTTGGGCCTCGGATGCCAGCTTAAGGTCTTAGTCCGGAATAATATCACAACACAGTCCAATACATAAGTCGCCCTATACGAGAAACAAGTCTCGGCCTCGGCCGCCTCTCATCGTCGGCCGAAAGGTACACTGCTCACAATCCCGAGGAGCTCTCCGATCGGCGTGTGAATGAGCGTAAACATGCACCGCGTGCTCTGCGAACCATGGGGGTGCCGGTCTAGAGGCAAGCTGCCCATGTCCAATCACCACGCCTAACTAAATCTTTGGATCGGTGTCACCGACATAGGGTGTGAGACCTGGACACGTAAACTATGTCAGCCTGAACCACCGCACCTGGGGCCAAGGAACGGTCGTGGTAGGCTTACACCAGGAAGCCGTCCTTGCCTTAACAGGTGGCAATCAGGGGCTACGGCCGAACACGCTGAGGACGTGCCGATCGCCGGGGGCGAGGCAATGCCAAGTCATCATCCCGACCGTTGGAGCATTAACAATTGCCACCTCACCCAAGATTGCGGGGCCTACCGCTTGGTTAGCTAATCCTCACGGGATCCGTGGACGGAATGACTTGCTCGACGTCCCCCGCCATGGATGCAAGGTACTTTATGCATCGGGCCCGGATGATGCTATCTACCACCGCAACTCTAACTCCGCCCTAGCAATCAAAGAAATAAATCCATAAAATTCAATACGTGCTCAATAAGAATACAACGAGCCTAGCATGATACTACGAAGCAAGGAATGATACGAGCATGCTAGAAAGGAACAACCTAGCATGGATTAACATGAGAATTAAATCAGGAAATCATGCTAATCGGGAATTCAGAATAGAATACCTAGCTACACATGTCAATAAACACCAACAAGCAGTCAATCAGCAATCACATATAATATCGCAGGGTCCACACAACTCCGGTAAGAAATCCTTACCTTGGCCGGGGACGATTTGACACGAAAACCTAAATGGCGAACGAACCCGAACTAGCTACCGAGAACCTATCAATCACAACAAAAATCACACAATAGGCCTAAATATAATAAAATAAACGAGGCTCAGCTCGGGAGCAACTCACGAGGCGCGATTTAACGCACGAACGAGCCGATTGCAGAACGAACGGCAAAGAACGGGCTGGGCTGGCGAGCCGGGTGCGAGCTGCGCGCGGACGAACAGGGCGTTGGGAATGGACGCGGGCGCGCGAGCGATGCAGAGGCGCAAGGGCGATGGAGGGGCGACACGGAGAGGCTCGGTTGGGGCGCTCGCACTGGCACGACTCGGCGAGCAGGGGTTCGAGCGACGCGTTGCGGAGCTGGGCGAGGACGCGCGCGCGGGCACGGGACGGTGTGCGGTGAGGCTCGGCGGGCTGGTGCGCTCACGCGCCGCGAGCTCGGCGACAGGGCCCCGCTTTTATTGCGAAACAGGGCGAAGGAGAATCTCGAATTCGAACGATCCGAGAGGTTTCGACGGGCGATTTGTTGATGGCGAACTCCACTACACTAGCTGCACAAAACCCATACCTCAAATCACCTCGACTCGGCCGGAAATGGCACAGCCCGAAACAGAGGTAAAAATGAAGAAGAAGAAGAAGAAGGGAGAAGAAGAGGAAAGGACTTACCAGCTGCTCGGCATCAGCTTCGATTTGGAGAAGGAAATCCGGCGAATTTGAAGTCGGCGAGGGAGGAATTCGCAGTCGGTCGGAGGGGATTCACGAAGAAGAAGAAAAATGGGGGAGAAGGCTTCAGGCTGCTCTGTTTTAAACCAATACTCAGCTCAAACCAGCGTATATACAAGATCGCGCGTTTAGAAGCACAAGAGCGCTCAGTGGCTCGATTGGCAGCGCCCTCTGCCTAGCATACGACACGTTCTTGGCTCGAATCTCACTCGACGCACTATTTAATTCCCTATTTATTTTTACCTTTCCCCAAGCCCAAATGTCTTCACCAAAATTCCCGATCCCATTCAAATCGACTCATAATTATTCAGGCAATTAACAATTACATAACCGGCCCTGTCGGCCTGACCCAAAATTTCCAAAATGCTCTTGGGCTTCCCGGGAAGACCGGGATGAAATTTCCGGGCCGTTACAGAATCTCTTCCATATTTCAATACGGTTTTAACATCTTTGTAAGTGTCTAGAAGTGAACTCAGTAACACAAATGTCATGTTATCATCTCCAATGGTTTCTCCAAGATTTTTGAAATTAGTAGTGATCTTCTTGAACTCATCAAGATTTTGTGAAAGGGTTTTCTATGTACTCATCTTAAAAGTAAAGAATTTTTCTCTACAGTACATCTTGTTCGGTAGATCTGTAATAAAGTATAGTTTTTCCAATTTTGTCGACATCTTGTACGCAAATCTTGATCAATAACCTCTCTTAGCACATTGTCACTGAGGTTTAGAACCAAAGTTCCATGTGCTGCTAATTCCATAGTCTCTTTGTCATCTTCGGACATTGAGCTAGGAAGAGTTAATGGATCCAAAATGGCCTTGTGAGCCTTTTGCTGCCCTAATAGAGCCTTAACTTTCACTTTCCATAAAGAAAAGTCTCCAGTCCCATCAAACTTTTCGATGTAATACCTTGAAGTCGCCATTATACCGTCTGGAAATCAAGAATAGATTCAAGAAACTACTTACTTGAACTTTCTTGGACGATTTGATCTGCTTTAAATGCTCTGGTTCTCCCGCTCTGATACCAATTGTTGAGAAAATGCAGAGAGTTCAAGAAGTCCAAAACCCACCGTAAAGGAGGCGTTCTTTTGGCTTCTCTTATACAAAAATGCGAGATTGAATCAAACCAATAACGAGCAGCAGCAGTGTGTACAAAGGATGGATGTACAACTGTATGACATCCGAGGTTGAAACTCAAGTGATGGGCCATGAAACCTCTCATGACCTGTGGACAGCTATTCATGAGCTGTTTGGTGCTCAGTCTCGTGCTGAAGAGGATTTCTGCTCCAAACTTTTCAGCAATGCCGGAAAGGTTCCCAGAAAATGGTAGATTACTTGTGAATGACAAGATGAGAATGGCGTGTTTGATTGTAGTTTTAATGGATAAATACATAGCATTTGATGTAGAATAAATTGTGCCCATAAAATTCCTAGCAACAACAATGGCTTCTGGTAGGTCTCCAAAGATGACGCCTTGATTTAGAAGATTAGAGTTCATGTAGTTTGATGATTGTTCTATGATAACAACCTTAGCTAAGGTATCAATTTTATGTCCCATGTTTATTTTTTATCGAGATCACCATGTCTATGAATTCAACCCGACCTGAAGAGTTAATTGAAATTGTCGATAACATTATAAATGAATCGTTAAAGTCAATAAAAATCATAGTTCAACTGATATAAATATGTTGTTTATAAAATTTCTTGTGTTCTATTCTTTCTTGTATCTGTTGTTTATTAGAGCGATAGAAAGGAAATTTTTGTATAGTTTGTGGGTAAGGATTTTTTTTTTTAACATTATTAAAGCAATAGTGAACATTATTGGAAGAGACAACTCTACAGCCATCCCAGTAAATCTCTTTGTTAATTTTCTCGATTAACTTGAGATAGAACTCCAATTCAATATAATTTCCTTTTATTATTGGGAAAAGTCATTCTCTAAGTTGGTGAGTAATAGCCCAATTGATTATGGTTATGGAATGTGAGAGTGATGTGGGAAGAAATATAGCCGCAAGGTGGTTTTTTTGAAATTCATTGAGAATTTTGAAAAAGCTTGGTCTGTATCTAGTCATGGTGGAGTAGCAAGTGAGTTAAAAAAACTATTCCAATGTGCCAATGTTGATTCCAAAATAAAATTTTAATAGGCTTGTTATGACAATTGTTTTTTGCTACTTCGAGTTGTTGGTCATGTTAGTTTTGTAAAAGAGAATTACCCATTTCATTCTAACATTAAATTAAGAATACCATTCTATTTTCTTGCAAGGCTACAAAACAATAATGACGATTGGATCACAATTTTCTCATACTCATCTCTTCTAAGGTAATTATGCAATCAATTTTCTTATTTTTTATGAAAAATGTTTATGAGATTCCTTATTTCAGGGAAGGAAAACTAAATATGTGGTTTTTTTTTACATTTTGATTCATGTTTACTATTTGCTATGAATGTTGTAATGCAATTCATGTTATCCAACTGCCAAAATTCTTTTTTCCTTTTCTTTCTATCTTTCAAACATATAAAAGACCATATTTCTGTTGTTTGATTTCACATTGTTGATTCTTTTTTGTTTAATGTACGTTAGGGCCCTTCTTTATTTTACTAGTTTGTCACGTTAAAGCACCAATACTAAGATCTCCAAAATCTATTAAAGCTCATTTCTTTTTCTTAGATCAAACTAGGTTGGTTTAAGCTTCAAAAGTCAAAATATTTGAAGAAACAAAGCTCTTCTGCATATCCCGACCATTTACTTGTAGTGGTTGAATGAGTTCATAAGTCAAACACTGATATGTATGAAGAGAATGAAGTTTGAGGTGTTAAAGACTTGATTGAAGTTGCTCAAGAAGAATATTCAAAAGATCCAAGGGGATTTGAGAAGTTGCTTACTAATGTCGAGAAACCATTGTATATGGGATGCAAGAAATTCACTAAGTTGTCTACACTAGTGAAATTGTATAATTTGAAAGTTAGATTTGAATGGAGTGATATTAGTTTTTTAGATTTGCTCACAACATTTAAAGAAATGTTGCCTACAATTAATGAGCTTCCTTCATTTAGTGGTCATTGGTCCTTGGTTGTTATTCATCCATCTAAGGATGTGATTTACTACCTTAATTCAATACGAGCTAGTTCAAGAGATGATCTCAAAACTATAATAAATATGTAAGTTGAGTTTTATTATTATTTAATAAATGTCGAGAACTTATGATTTAGAGCAAGCTCATAGGTGTATTCTCTGGTTGTCATGTTGGGCATTTACGATGCATTGAGTTCAGAAAAACTTGAAAGCTTCTCGAAAAAATCCTTGGAAAATTGTTAACGCAAGTATATCCCTTTGCTATTTGTTTTCTTATGGTTATTCTGTGGAAATAAGAGATTGATGGGTTACTTATTATTTTTGTTGTTCAAGGTTGTAATGCCCTAAAACATTTTGGTTGTTATGTGGAAATAGAGTTACTTTTTTATATTTTCTTCACTATTGTAAGTTTTGTTGATCTTTGTTCAAGTAGGTAAATGTCTTTATTTGATTCATTCTTTTTTTTTAAAATTAAATTGGTACTTGAACCAACTTTCAATGATTGTGTTTTTAAGTAGTAAACAGAGTATGTTTAAGCAATTTTTCAGTAATTGTGTTTTAAGTAGGAAAGAGATGATTGAATAGAAATATTGTTTATTGTATATTAGTAATTGTGATTTCGTTTATTTCTTCTTTATGTTGGAATTTTAGTTTCTATATTACAAGAGGGGAGTAGAGAAATGTCGCTATTATATGATGAGAAATATGAAAGATATCATCAAAACAGATAGCACAAATATCACTAATGCAGTATGTTCTTTATTATATATGTTTAGTTTGAAAATTTATTATTTATTTTCATAAATAAGTTACTATATTTGAGTCTTAATTAATGTTGACAGATTTATTCAAAAGAAGCATACACACAATATGAGCTGGATGAAGTGTGTGCGGAATGAGCTAAATTTTTAGTACTCTACATGTGAGTTGGATATAGTGCGTCTGAAAGGATATTTTGTTGGTAGCTTATAAGTATATTTTGGATGACTACAAATTTTGAAGAACATATTTCATATTCATTTTTGTGTACACATTTAGTTTTAGAAATAGTTGAGTTATTTTTTGGAATTTGATATTTTTTTGAATGGTTGAAATATGATATATTTTTTGCGAATATTTAGGAAGAGAACTTTGAAAGACATTTCAAAGTTCGAAACATGTTAACGTATATTTCCTTTTTGATCTTGTTACTATTGAAAATATATAGATTTTTTTATGTTAATCATGTTGAAATATTTTGTAATTTATAATTGGAATTCTCTCCAACTGTATTTGACAGGATGAACAGGAAATCCAGTATATCTTTTGATAGGATGAATAGTTATTTAATAGGATGAATAATACAAATTGATAAATTTGACCATATAAAAAAACAAAAAGGCATATTTATTGACGTTTAATACATGTCAACAATAATGAGTACATTGACTTTTGAAAAGTATCAACTTTTATATACAATGACGTTTTGTATAAAATTTGTTAACGTTTACAAACTATCACCATAAAATGAACGTCAACATATGTACGCTTACTTCATGTTTCGAAACTATCATTGACATTCAAGAATTGTCAACAAAATTCAAAATTGACATGTATCCAATGTCAACAAACCATCACATGACACTTTTTTTGTGCCAATCATTTTTTGTCTTGACATTTTGAACATGTCAATTATATTATTAGATGACGTTTAAAAAACATCAACTATAGTGATTTTAGTTGATAGTCGATTCGTTGACACTTTTAGAAGCGGCAACTAAACTGTACAATTGACGTTTTGTGCACGTTAACTATCTTGATTTTGTAGTAGTGCATTAGGGAACACTAAACCATAAACATTAACAACTAAGAATTATAATTATTATACCGAGGGTCAGTGACACAGTTGGTTATCTTTTCTGGTGTTAATTTATTCAACTCCATGGTCATGAGTTCGAGCCTGGAAATCAGTATTTGACTCTCATATTATTTGAGAAAGTTGTGCCCTCACCCTTTATGAATCAAATGTCTTCATAAGTTTTCAAATTTTAGTCTTCATAATATTCTAAAATTTAAATTACACATATTCATGATCAAACCTTCGTGCCAAAATTGCATAGTTCAAATGCATTTTCATGATCAAACGAACATGCCCAAATTAAATTTGCGGAATTATAAAACATACATTTAGGTCATAACAGTTGGATCGAGATTTGCTACAAATCGAAGTTTGTGATTAATCTATTTATGTTGATTTGATTCAATTTATATAAAATAACATTAGTGAATAATCATGCATTCTAAACATCGCTCCGATACCACATGATAGATATTTTATGCAAAACATGAATCCTAAGATCACGAATAATATAATTATTGCGAAATGTAATTGAATCTTATTAGGATTAAAATATACCTTTTAACATTGTGATTCAAGAACCTTTTGATTCAACACAAGAAATGAGTGTTGATATTGAAGCTTTCTCACAATTGCTTTAATAGAAGAAATTGGTTTCTCCCTCCTTGCTTATAAGCTTGAATGTGTTTTGAAGCTATCTTAATGCTTCTTTCTCTTTCATACATTTGATATGGACAAATGTGTTCCTATTTATCGGTAGAGGAAAGACCAATGTTGAACTTCATTTAACATAAGTTTAACTTTCCATCAAAGTTAACTTAAACAAACGTAAATTCAAGAGAAATGAAACTCATTTCTCATAAACAATGAAACTCACAATCTCATAAACATTTGATAACATATCAATTAAAACACAATTTTCTAATAGATCATCTTAATGGAGAATGAAAGTTTCAATCTTAAATCAAATGAAACTTTTTTCTAACATCTTAAAGTTAACAGAACTAGTTCTAGATGTCAATCTTTGTGGAGAACAATAAATAAATACTTATCACTTTCTGCAATTTTGACTGCGTATACTTGAGTAGAATGTGGTTCAAAGCGTAGGATCTTAGTCACTAACACTAGCGTCTTATATTTAGAATTTATCATTAGATTAAATATAAACCACAACAGATATAGCAACCATGCCTAAAGAACCACACTAGCCTATATTTGAGTATCCTTAATAATAGGCAATCATCAGCCAAAAAATAAATGAGTAGTCTATGGTGGACGACATGCCTCTTTCAACCCAAATTTTATTTAGCATCTTCGATGGTATTTAGAATACGAGAGATGCTCTTAGTATAAAGATGGAACATATAGGGAAAAAATAGTCTCCCTATTTAGGCATCTAGAAGGTTTAACCAAACCTCTTCTAACTTTATTGATATTAAAAGTAAATGATATCGAGGTCACACTGCACATAATGATCTCTATAAAGTTGTGAGCAAAACAAAAAGTTTACTTATACATGTTAGATTTTTTAGCATAACATGAATCCTAAGATTTTGATTAACATGATCATTACGAAATGTAATTGAATCTTAATATGATTAAAATATACCTCCAGACATCGTGATTCAAGAAACTTTTGATTCAACAAAGAATGGTCGTTGATATTGAAGTTTTTTAACAATTGCTTCAATAGAAGAAATTAGTTTCTCCCTTTTTGCCTATAAGCTTGAATGTGTTTTTAATCTATCTTAATTCTTTTTTCTCTTTCACTTTCACACATTTAAAATGGAAAAATCTGTTCATATAACGTAAGTTTAACTTTCCATCAAAGTTCTTTTCAAAAAAATAAAAAACTTTCCATCAAAGTTAACTTAAACAAACATAAATTCAAGAGAAAATGGCATTCATTTCTCATAAACAATGAAATTCACAATCTCACAGGGTGTGTTTGAGCCCCCATTTATGTAAACAGTCGAGTTGATCATAATAACTCAACCTATGTTTGTCCCACCGTTTATTATAATCAGTGGTTACATAAACTTACATGCCCATTTATCTAATCATATGTGCATATTTATCTAAAACTTACATATGTTATTTTTATTACAATAACCAGTCTCTCAAACACTTTTATCATAACCCTAGTTATAATAACTTGACCTTCAAATACCGTTTATAATAACCCACCGCTTATGATAAATGGATCATAACCCTTTGTATATCATAACCAAATCGCCGCCCAAACACACCCACAAACATTTGAATAACATATCAATTGAAAACACAATTTTCTTAATAGACCATATTAATGGAGAATACAAGTTTCATTCATAATGAAGAATGAAATGTTTAATATTCCAACAATATGCTCCAAAAAAAGGTTCATTCAACTCTATCATACGTTTTACTTATATCAAGTTTAAAAGCAACATAACCAAAATTTTCCTTTTCCCCTTCCCTTCCCTTCAAAGACTTAATAAATTCATAATCCAACAAAATCATTATCAACCATATTAGTGCGAGAAATAAAGACGCTTTGGCAAGAGGAAATTAGATTTTTCAATATTTCTATTAGACAATTAACAATCGTCTTCGAAATGATCTTATAAATAACATTGCACAGATTGATGAGACGATAATATTTTAGTGTACTAGCAATATGAGATTTAAAAACTAAAGTTACGATAGTCTCGTGTATATCTTCAATAGGACAACCTCCATGAAGAACACTTAAACAAAATTTCAAAACATCAACTCCCACAATTGCCGAGATTTTTTGTAAAGTGGTACAATAAATCCATCTAAGCCTAGAACCTTTGTAGTACTGTATACTTTAATGCTTCCAAATTTCTTCTTCGATAGAATAATGAATAGCTCAAACATAAATAAAATAATTATTCTCATAATCATTCTAATTCTTCTTCATCCAACCTTGTGGTTGGGGCCCATGGCTTCCCAATTTCATAGGGAATGGGGGAGTGAGCGAGGAGAAAATTTTCTCCGATGACTAAATGAGGATGAAGATGGGACCTCGATATTTATTTCTTTAGAAATAATTTTCTTATTTCAATTAAAATTGTGTCAATGTTACTTCATTATACATGTTTTTTCAAAAAAATATTGAATTGGTATATTTTGACAAATTCGTGAGATATATTAATATAAGAAAAAAATAATACTATAGCTTAAAAAAAACAAATAGTAGCCGTTAATAGTTATTTTTACACATTTTATAGGCTAGGAAAAAAACTAATATGTCAAAAAATCAAAATAAAAATTATATTAAAAGACAAATTCCTCGTAAAGAATCCGATTCCCGCAAAATAAAAACGTTGAATTTGGCGGGAATGGGAAATGGCTGGGATGAGGATGGTAAAGCCTTCCTTGTCCTCACCTTACCTGTGGATATCTCTACTCCCATTAGTTCGTATATAATTTTTTTATAAAAAAAAAAACATACAACACGTTTAAAAATGATATTATAATCTACTGAATTTGGAATGCGAGGGAGACTTGAAAATTACCATAGCTTCTTCAATCCTTCGACCCTAATCGTCTCAAGTCTAATTCTTAGACCTTTTTCCATCCTCCCTTTCATATTCTTCCAAAATTTCTCCCATTTTGTTCGGATCAAACCCAATTGTGTAACCTTAGTGGAATTCATTTTCATGGATTCTGTTCGTGTCGCTCAGATCGATCCCCCACTAATGGATACCAATGTTAGTCGCTCTTTTATAGACCCTCGACAACACCCACCCCAACGCATTTGAAGAAATCTCTGAAGATGAACCCGCCTCCGATGACACTAACAAATCCGTCAGATTGGCCAAATCCCCTAGGAATGAGGACCGACCTCTGAAAAAGCATAAGCAATCGGAGGAGGACAAATCCACGTTGTCAGAATCCGCTGCGGCTTTGACCAATGCCTGCGAATCCCAAGAAATCAAAGAAGAAGAACAATAATGTTTGGGTTACTAAGTCGACCTAGAAGGGGAAAAAGAAAAACAAAGCTAATAACAATCACAATGCCCCAACAGAGGACCCTATCTTGATTACTCCAGTTCAAGGTTCCCCGATAATGGGGATGACAATTCGAATATGAAAATATGTTTGTCCAAATTTTACAAGGCTGAGATAGTCGAATTGAGTGATGACAAAATGAGTGTTGGTAGTACAAAGGAGTATAGAATGGTGAGAGCCACTAGATGAGTGGAGGAAGAATCGTGGTATTTTGAAATCAAGGTTGTAAGCATGGGGGACATTGAGCATACTTGGCTGGGTTGGTCGATGGAGAAAGGGAACTTGCAGGTGATAACTCTCAAATAGAAAGTTATTTAGTCCTTCTAATAGGGTGTTTTAACGAAGAATAAGGCATTATTATCGATTTCCAATACATATAACTACTTATGAATAGAGATTTGGCTTAAAATGCAGTGCATGTAGAAAAAGAAGCTAGGATTAGAAATATTAAGAAATCGTGAGTTTTTGTGTCGAAATATTAATGTTTGAAGCATTTGTGATCGCATTTCAAGAACCCCTTGTCTCGTTAATTTTCTGTTATCATTTCAAGTTTTTGGATGCTGAGAATGTTGAGCAAAGCCTAAATCAGAGGAGTAGAATTGAAGAAAAGAAAAACCATTTTCAAGTGAGCGTCAATGTTTGTAGCATACACCCGATAAGAAATAACAGTTTTCTGCAAAAAACTGCAGTTCTGAATGGAGAACAAGAAATAACAGTTTGCAGCATTCACCCTATTGTAGATCAGATCTGGTCGGCCCTGATCTATCCTGATCTATCTTGAACAAGCCACCATTTTGTCTTAGAATCCCAGCCGTTGATCTATCTTGATGAATGGAGTATTTAAGCACATTTTTTTTAGGAATGAAGGAGAGCTTATATTTCTTGACTAGAGCAAAATTTGGAGAGCTGCTGAGAAGTGACGAAGCTCCATCCATGTTTTTTGAAAACTGGGAAATCGGAGCTTCGCTCCCCTATATCCGGGGCACCACTGGCCCGTCCCTAAGCTGTGGCACCGGGATACGTCGAAGGGTATTCTAGTTTAAACACTTTCCAGTGGCCTAGAACTAGGGATCTCTCAAGAAAGCATGCCTTGAAGTGTAACAACCCAGTTTCTTATTCCAGTTTTCGAGGTGCCTTCGGGTCAAGATTCAGTTTTTTGGTTGGGTCATTAGAGCGGTTTTGACCCTTGGGGGTATTTTGGTCTTTTGGCTCCCCGGGCAGGATTTGTGGTTTTCTGGGGTTCGAGGTCGCTCCTGCCTTTGTCGAGGCTTGTTTGTTGTTGGCTGCGAGTCCCGAGATGTTTGGGCTAGTCGATTGGATGCTCGGTTGTGGTTTGGGCTTTGGCAAAGTGATGGTTGGTTGTGTGCTTCCTTTGGGATTTGAGCCCGAGCCCTCAGTGTTGATTTGGGAGTTAGATTTAGGCGAGTTTTATTTATTGGAAAAGGTTGCTTCAGTCGGGTCTCGAAGGAAGAAGCCGGGAAATGGGATTTTAAGGATTTTTGAGGTTTTAAAATGGATAAGTATGGAAAAATGGATAAAATCCCTATTTTCCTTTTATTTTCCCATTTTCCCATTTATTTTCTAAATTCCCATTTTTTCTTTTTATTTGTCTCTCTCTCTCTCTCTCTCTCTCTCCCTAAGCCCCCACCTAGCCCGAGCAGCCCCAGCCCTTGGTCGCCCAGCCGAGCCCTGCCCTGCCAGGTCACGCCATCGCCAGCCCGAGCCCCTGCTCGCGTCGCCAGCCCGCGCCATCGCCCTGCTCGCGTCGCCAGAGCCCTCGCCCAGGTCGTCTCGTCCGCGTCCATGTCGCCCAGCTGCGCACTGTGCCGAGTCGCACACAGTGCCGCATCGCCAGCCCTGTAGTTTGCAGAGTCGCTGGTCCCCGCGCGCGTACCTTGTAGCCGTCGCGTCGCGTCGCCCCGCGCGCGAGTCCCTGTAGCTCGTCGAGCTCGTGCCCGCGCGCTGTCCCTATGCCGAGCCGCGCCGCGAGCCCCCGCCCGCGTGCCCCTGTGTCGCTCGCGTGTCCGTTAGCGCGCAGCCCAGCGCGCCAGCGCCCAGCTCTGCGCCCCAGCGCGCCCAACCAGCCCCATCAACTGCCTAGCCCGTGCAGCCGGCTCGTTCGCGTGTCAGCCGCGCCTCTTGAGTTGCTCCCGAGCCAAGCCTTGTTTATTTTATTGTATTTAGGGCTATTTTATGATTATTGATTTGTTTTTTTGGCTCGCTATAGGTTGCTCGGGTTCGATTGCAATTAGGTTTGTTGTGTTGTTGCCTTCCGACCAGGTAAGGACTTCTTACCAGAGTTGTGTGGGCCCTGCGATATATTATGTGATTGCTGATTGTATGCTTGTTTGTGTTTATTGACATGTTTAGTGATAAGTGCTCTATTCTGAATTCCCGACTGGCATGATTTCCTATATTGTTTCTCATGTTAGTCCATGCTAGGTTATTCTTTTCTAGCATGCTCGTATCTGTTCTTGCTTCGTAGTATCATGGTAGGTTCGTTGTATTCTTATTGAGCACGTATTGGATTGATTGGATTGTTTGCTGATTGCTATGACAGGTTAGAATTCAGGTATATAGCATCATCCGGGCCGGGTGCATAACGAACCTTGCATCCCCGACAGGGACGTACGAGATAGAGCTCCGTCCCTAATCCCGTTAGGGACTAGATAACCCTAACGACGGGCCCTGCAATCTTGGGTGAGGGTGGCAGACTGTTAAATGCCCCAACGGTCGGGATGATGACTTGGCATTGCCTTGTCCCCGACAGCCGGCACGTCCTCAGCGTGTTTCGGCGGTAGCCCTTGAGTTGCCACCTGATAGTGTAAGGACGGTTTCCTGGTGTAAGCCTACCACGACTCGTGCCTTAGCCTCAGGTGCGGTGGTTCAGGCAGACATAGTTCACGTGTCCAGGTCTCACACCCCTATGTCAGTGACACCGATCCAGAGATTTAGTTAGGCGTGGTGACTGGACATGGGCAGCTTGCCACTAGACCCGGCACCCCCCATAGTCTGCAATAGCACGCAGTGCGCGCGCACGCTCATTATAGCTCCGACCGGAGAGCTCCTCGGGATCTTGAGCCAGTGCACCTTTTATCGACAGTAGACAGGCTGAGGCGGGGACTTGTTTCTCGTATAAAGCGTATTGTGTGGTGAGTTATTTCCGGACTAAGACCCTGAGTTGGCATCCGAGGCCCAAGTGTGGGCTAAGCTATGTGCTCTATTCTGTGTTTATATTCATAGCTTGCATACCTTTCTGCTAGATGACCATGTATATCGTATTGTACCCCGGTTGGGGATTCTTACTGAGTAATTCGTTACTCACCCTTATTATGTGGTTTTCCACAGGTAACCATGGTGCGAGACATGATGGCTGGAGGAGGAGCTGTGATCATGGAAACCCGTTGTTCAACTCTGAGTTTTAATGTTTATGATTTAAATGTCCTCTGAATGCATGTAGTTGGGCATGGAGCCCTAGGGTGTTTTCTGAATGTATTTCCGGATTCTAGCATTGTTGTAACTATTGCAAAGCTTGTATGTTTTAAATAAATCTCTGATCAGAGTAAGTTTTGTAAATGTATTTGTCTTGGAACAGGTGCTTGGAAACAGGGACAGGTTCCAGGAATTGATGTTGATTTTTTTAAATGGATGTTTTATGTTTTAGTTTTTACTTAGAATCCGAACACCTTCTTGCGAATTTTCTGTAGATTTGAATGCATGCATTGAGGTAACGGCCTATTTTAGAACCCTTTCGGGTCGGGTCGTTACATGAAGTCCTCTGCCTCAACCGCTAGGCTACCCCTTGGGTACAAAGCTTCATCCGTGTTTGCAGTATTGTTTTCCGTGTTTATGAATTTTCCTTTAGAACATTCTTCTTTTGCTTTCTTTCTTTTGTAATTCTTGAGCAAGGATTTCTGATGAATGTTTGTTATTAGCTTATCATAGTTCTTGACGTATTTTTGAAGTTCATTTCATCTTCTTATGAGTCGTTCTGAAACACTATTGGCATTGTTTATATTTGAGCTAGTTGTTCACTGTTCCATTGTTATTCTGCTTCATTTCCCGAAAACTTCAATTACAAGTTTCTGTTGTATGATTTTTATAGCATTCGTGTATTATGTTTCTGTTTATTCTAGCATAACCATGAGCTAAATTCATATAGGTGAGGGTTGAGGGGACGAGTGTGTGACGCATGTATTTTGGGTGAACAGGGAGATGTTAGGCTAAGACATAATATGCGTTATAACTAAGAGCATGTTTCGACCGATCATCCATTCATGCTTTCTTATCTTTTCATCTCGAGAGAGAAAAGGATTAGAGATAACCTATTCATGTCCATTAGTTTCAATGCTAGGAACTCCTACTTGTTAAAGAGGGAGCTAGAGATAGCCACCTCGCTAGTACGCATTTCATTGTTTGTAGCTTTGAGTTTAGATGCGAGAGCTCAAGCTCGAAGAGAATGAATGCATCTTGAGAAAGAGCATTTGATCAAATGTTATGTGGAGTCTACTTCTTACCATAGTCTCACCCTTAATGAATGTTAATTGTATTTAACCTACCCTTAACCCGAGCCTGCATTTTCATTGGAGTATTTTCTACTGTTCCCAACATTTTCTGGTTGCATCTGCTCTATTACAATAGTAGTTTATATTTTTGTTTTGGCAAATTACTGTTTGAAGTTTCTAGCATTTATCATGTTGCAGCTGAATTGGTTAGTTTAGCAGTGTCTTTAGCATTTCTGTCGCATTCCCATGTTATTAAATTTAGTGTTTAGTTATAATTGGTTGCCACCAATATTTCCTTTACTTTTCTATTCTTGACTTTCCAATTAACGCTTATTTATGGATTAAACTAGTCCCTGTGGAGATTACTTGTAACTTATCACTTGATTGCAATTGACTGCATATACTTGCGTATTAATCTGTTCAATGCTTGAAACATTGCATATTAATTGTGTTATCCTTTCAGATTAGTATTTACATTATTCGAGCAATTAGAACCGATCAACAGGCTCTGGTTGAGTACAACATGAATAGTCTCGGGTACAGAGATATTGATGAAAGTAAGGTGTATAAGGCTTTAAGAGAGAAGTACGGAGGAAAGGGATATATGGAAGGCGATGTCATTGGTTTCTACATCAATTTTCCTGATGTGGCTTCATATGATCAAAGCCGCTGCATTTTGTTTAGTATAAGAGGAAAATGTACATTTGTGCTCCTAGAGGGAAAGAAGAGCCACCTAAAGTAGTTCTTGGTATGTTGGATTGCTTTGCTAAATGCTGACTAGTAATGCATTTTATGTTCATATTTCTTTTATGTGAAGTAGTTTAAGTTCTGCTATATGTTCTATGGAAGCTCTATTGAAAGCATTGCAACTACATTTTGATTGTTGTATAAATAGTTCGTTTCCTCTTAACTTGCGCTTTTGGTGTGCTATGCTATGTTCCTTTTTATTTTCCAATTTGGCTATCTAAGTTAGTAAGGCAAAGTATTGCCTGCTTTTAGGATTTTCTAGTTTACCAGTCCTGCTTCCTTGTGATACACGTGATATATTTTTTTAACACAATTCTCCCTTTGAAGTAGGCTACCTTCGAGTTACGATTGATAAATCATGAAAATATATCCTTTTAAAAAAAAAATAATTTATAGTTGCTACAAAAAATTTATAGGCCTGATAGACATTCATTTTAAAGTAAACTCCTCTAGGATTTTATGTGTGTATCTATTTGTGTTTTCACCTAAATTTTCCTAGTTTGGAGATTCTTGACTAATCTGGACCGACATTTATAAGAAAAATACTCTGAAGTATCTAAAATGGATGCTATTTCCAACTTATTTGATTCTTTGAATGTCTAGAAATGACTATCTTTTAAGTAGGGGATAAACCCTTCGCCAACCATTCAATTCACATCAGGCATGTTTAAGAGTGATCTTAGGATGACAAAAGTCACTTTTGCATACCATTTTTTTAATGCTAAAAAGAACAGGACAAAAGTGATTTTGGCCAATCTAAAATCACTCTACATCGTTGTTCCCAAAGGAATAAACACTCCAAAAAGTAGGTCAAGAAGGCACAGAAGGGCTATGGTGTAAGGGACCGACCCGAATGGGGCACTAAATGGGCCCTTATCCCAATGCATGCATTCAAAGTAAAGGACATTTAAACAGACATGATTTCGGATTCCAATTAAAACAAAAACATTCAAAATAACCCCTTTAAAAACTAGACAATTTCCTGAACTCCGTCCTGTTTCCAAGCACCTGTTCCAAGATAAATACATTTCCAAAGTTTACTCTGATCAGAGATTTACTAAAAGCCATTCAAAACCTGTTCAGATACAAAATGCTGGAATCCACAAATATTTACAAAACATCCTAGGGCTCCGTGCCCGGCTACATGCATTCAGGGGAAAACAAAACACACGAGAGTCATAATACAAAAATCAGAGTTGGAAGACTGGGCCCCATGATCACAGCTCCTCCTTCAGGCATCCTGTCGCGCACCACGATTACCTGTGGAAAACCACAGAATAAGGGTGAGTAACGAATTACTCAGTAAGAATCCCCAACCGGGGTACAATACGATATACATGGTCATCTCGGTGAGTGTATGCAAGCTATGGATATAAACACAGAATAGAGCACATAGCTTAGCCCACACTTGGGCCTCGAATGCCAACTCAGGATCTTAGTCCGGAATAATATCATCACACAGTCCAATACATAAGTCGCCCTATACGAGAAACAAGTCCCGGCCTCGGCTGCTCTCTTTGTCGCCGACGAAAGGTACACTGGCTCAAGATCCCGAGGAGCTCTCCGGTCGGCGCTGTAATGAGCGTAAACATGCACCGCGTGCTACTGCAGACCATGGGGGGTGCCGGGTCTAGAGGCAAGCTGCCCATGTCCGATCCACCACGCCTAACTAAATCTTTGGATCGGTGTCACCGACATAGGGGTATGAGACATGGACACGTAAACTATGTCGGCCAACCACCGCACCGAGGCTAAGGAAACGGGTCGTGGTAGGCTTACACCGTGAAGTCGCCCCGCCTTAACAGTGGCAATCGTGGCTACGGCCGAACACGCTGAGGACGTGCCGACTGCTGGGGACGAGGCAATGCCAAGTCATCATCCCGACCGTTGGGGCATTAACAACTGCCACCCTCACCCAAGATTGTAGGGCCTATCGCTCGGGTTAGCTAATCCCTCACGGGGTCCAGGGACGGAATGACTTGCTCGACGTCCCTGCCATGGATGCAAGGTACTTTATGCATCAGGCCCGGATGATGCTATCTACCTTCAACTCTAACTCGCCTCTAGCAAACGACAAACAATTCCATAAAATCCAATACGTGCTCAATAAGAATACAACGAGCCTAGCATGATACTACGAAGCAAGGAATGTGATATCACGAGCATGCTAGAAAGGAACAACCTAGCATGGATTAACATGAGAATTAGTCAGGAAAAACATGCTAATCGGGAGTTCAGAATTGAGTACCTAGCTACACATGTCAATAAACACAAACAAACAGTCAATCAGCAATCGCATAATATATCGCAGGGTCCACACAACTCCGGTAAGAAATCCTTACCTTGGTCGGGGATGATTTGACACGAAAACCTAGGTGGCAAACGAACCCGAACTAGCTATCGAGAACCTATCAATCACAACAAAAATCACACAATAGGCCTAAATATAATAAAATAAACGAGGCTCACTCGGGAGCAACTCACGAGGCGCGGCGAACGCATTTAACGGGCGATTACGAACGGGCAAAGAACGGGCTTGCTGCGGCGCTACGGCGCGCAGAATGGGCGCGTGGGTGCAGAAATGGGCGTGCTGGGCGCGCTAAGGCGCGGACGAGCGCTGGGGCGCGAGCTGCGCGCGGATGAACAGGGCGTTGGGCGCAAACGCGGGCGCGCGAGCGATGCAGAGGCGCGAGAGCGCGCGCGGGCGAGCGGCGTGACACGGAGCTGGGCGAGGCGTGCGCCCGGGCGCGAGGCGATGCGCGGCGCGGCTCGGCGGCAGGCTCTTTTTTTGCGCGAAATAGGGGCGAGGAGAAAACCCGAATTCGAGCGATCCACGGGGATTCGACGAGCGATTCTTTGATGGCGAACTCCCCTACACTAGCTGCACAAAACCCATACTTCAAATTACCTCGACTCGTAGGAAATGGCGGCCCAAAAGCAGTGAAGAACTCGAATTTTGAAGGAGAAGAAGAAGAAGAAGAGGTACCTGCTGCTCGGGGGAAAGAATGGGCTTCGAACTGGAGAAGAAGAGCTCGGAAATGACCAGTCGACGAGGGAGAGGTCGCTGGTCGGTCGGAGATAAGTCGCGAAGAAGAAGAAGAGAAATGGGGAAGGAATCGGGCATAATTCTTCTTTTATATAAAAATCCCACTGCGCACGACATATATACCAGATCGCGCGCATAGAATCACAAAGACGCCCAGTGGCTCGACTGGCAGCGCCCCATGCCTAGCATGCGACACGTCCCTGGCTCGAATCTCACTCGACGCGCTATTTAATTCCCTATTTATTTTAACCTTTCCCCAAGCCCAAATGCCTTCACCAAAATTCCCGATCCCATTCAAATCGACTCATAAATATTCCAGAAATTAACAATTTCAAAACCGGCCCGGTCGGCCCGACCCAAAATTACCAAAATGCCCCTGGGCCTCCCGGGAAGACCGGGATGAAATTTCTGGGCCGTTACATATGGGTTGGGATAAAGGGGTTAACTTATTAACAACAATGTAAGTATATAGTAGTAGTGAAGGGCTTTGGTCGAGAGGGCATCGAGTGGTTACCTCATTTGGCTATTTTCTCAGTAATGAATGAGGTTTCATTTCTTTCAGTTGAATTAAGTTTTGTCTTAGTTGAGTGCTGAATTACTTTAACTTCATCTTTAATCTCTTTCTAGTGTAGAGTTAGAGTCTCCATTTAGGCATGATCGTCTGATAAAGTAATTTAGTGTGCCTATAAAGTTTCCATTCCTCCTATGTGTTCTTTGGATCACATTTAATATCCTTTCATATAAGCTTCTGGCAAGAGTGACTCGATTTTTCCATGTAAAGTGTTTCAAATTTGCTAATTTGTTTTTATTAACGAAAGCAGGTATTTGTATCGCAAGTAATTTAACCAACCATTTTGTCTCAAGAGGAGGGAACTTCATTGGTCAGAATTGAGAGTTAGGAATCTCGTGGCCATACTAACTTATTGGTCTTCCTCTTTGTCTGAACTTTCTTGATTGTATAGGTTACGAAAGTAATTTAACCAACCATTTTCAACATTATGAGTCAACTGTCAAGTTGGTTATAGATTGATTGAGTATTCCCACAAACTGTTGCATCTTGCCTCATGCTTTTTAATTCTCGTTTTTTCTTCCCCTTATTCCTAGTTAAATTCTTAATTGAATTATCATCTCCTCTCTAGAGTTACATGATATATTCGACATACATTGACATTGTGCAGGAAGCGAAATTTCATTCTTAAAAAATGGAGTATGCTAAAGGGTTGCTTTTACAGATATGAACGACGGTCGCTATTATCCTGCAGCCTCAATGCACACGTTACCTAATCAACCAAATTGTGCTGTCAAGTTCAACTTCAGCCCCAATTTTGAATCCTTTTCGGAGGATTTTCAAGGTCGTCATTTACCACAACCCATGGTCGAAGTTCCTTACCACGGATTCGACAACCCAGTTGAAACGAAGTTTCGAGCGAGAAGAACACAATAGTCACCTAACCACACCAACCACTTTAGAAGTGCATGAATTCATTATTATTTATTTTTTGCAGGTGTACTCTTTGTTTATGTGCATTAGGAGAGAACTGATATATGGGAAGGGAACTGATGTAAATGTTTCTAGTTACAGGCAGTGGAAGAGAGCAATTTTTTGTGAGACTACATGTGAGGCCAACAATATTTATGTAATTTTTTTTTTGAGTACAAAGTGGGGGAAGAGGGACCAACAAACCTTACACAAGGTTGTTAAGGGCTAGCGCGTCCGAGTTTTCACGCTTGTGTTGTGGCCTTGTGAGCCAGTTTGTTGGTAGTGTGATTCAACTACCCTTGAGTTCCCTTAGTCTGAAAAAGTGGCATCGATGATGCGTGGTTGATCCAACGTTAGAGCCATGAGTTGGATGGTTTGTGCGGAGCACATTTAGTGGACGCATTGGTACGAGGTATGTGAGCTTGGTGTTGTTATGCTCACTTGGCCAATGTGGCGTTCCGTAGCCCTCAACCATCGCTTCGCCTTCGCCCGTGTCTGTGCAGCTGTGCCCTTTCGCCATACCTCTTCGCCCCAAAGAACCTCCGAGGCTGTGGAGTTGCCCTCTCCGGTTGCTGTCCAGTTCTCGGTTTGGGTAACTTCTGTTCCCCTTGCATTCTTGGTTGAGTTAGGTGCTTGCAGGTGTGTTGACCATCTTAATATCGATGTTAGGTGTTGTGCCTTATTGGTAGCCTGCAGCTCGAAGGTGCTCTTAGTCTATGTTAATGTTCTTCTGCTTGATCTAGGTAAGGATTTCTTACCGTGGTTGTGTGGACCCTGCGATATTATCATGATGTGCCTTGTATGTTTGTTTACTGTTATGAGCATGTTAATGGATAAGACAACTTGTGTTTGACTTCTTGCTAGCATGTTTGCTTATTGTACATGTTAGTGCCATGTTAGGTTTGTTCTTCCAGCATGTTTGCGATTCCTGCTTTAAGTTCGTAGTATCATGCTAGGTTTAAATGTTTACATTGTTGAACATGTATGTTTAGCCAGGAATCGTTTACTATGTACTCTTAGTTAGAATAGTAGGGTTTGTCATCATTTAGAGGCTGAGAGCGGACATAACGTACTTTGTCCCCACCGGTCGGGATCTAGTGCCAAGCATAACGTACTTTGCTTCCACCCCGGCAGCCGATGCGGATTTGCTCCCGCATCGGCATAAGCCTAGTCTGTAGCCTGCTAGAGCGGAACCCTGCCAACGGTGTAAGCTTACCTTGGTCGGTTCTTAGCTTCAGGTCGGTGGTACAGGCTGCTACAGATGAGTGTCGAGGACCTCGCACTACTGTATTCAGTGACGCTGTTTCCGAGTCTTAGGCATGCGTACCTGGCCCGGGTAGTTTGTCCCTAGGCCCTCACATTTACGTCGGTTACAACAGCATACAGTGTGCACGCACACGCGTTAGTCGCCGGTTCGGAGAGCTCCCCCAGGCTAATGTTCGTGATTACACCACTTCCGTTCCAGTTTAGAGCCAGACTTCGGGTACTCTCCCGTTAGTCAAGTTTTAGCTAGCCGAGGGTAAGAGGCCCTCGAGGACACCTATTTGGGATTGGTTTTTGAGTTGATCATTTGGCCGAGGGAGAAAGACCCTCGAGGGTGTCTGACATCTATTTGGGATCGGTTTTTGAGTTGATCATTTGGCCGAGGGAGAAAGACCCTCGAGGATGTCTTGAGATTGGTTAGGAGAGCCAATCATTAGGCCGGAAGTAGGAGACTTCTGAGGATTCTGAATTTTCCCAGTTAGCTCGTTGAGCATGATTCTGTGTTGGTAACTATTTGCATGTATACTAGGTTACTAGATGACTGATGTATCGTATTGTACCCCGGTTGGGGATTCTTATTGAGTATGTTTGTACTCACCTTTATTTATGTGTTTTCCACCAGGTAACTTGGGACAGCACCGGGACGGCTAGCGGAGGGAGCTATTTGATCATGGAAGCTGCCGGCACTCTGTCGTGTCTTTCTTTATTGCATTTATTATTCAGCATGTAGTTGGACATGGAGTCCGTAGGGAAACTTAGTGATTTGGGTTGTTTGACAAGATAACCAACTGCGCCACTGACCCTCGGTACAATATTTATGTAATTTGTTTGGGTCTTTTTTCCAGTTCCATGATTCAAAGTTGCATTGTCTATTTGATTGGAAAGTTAGCTTAGTTAATCATGATTTTTGTATTTCATTCATTTTTTATGACTTGTTTTTCATTCTGAACTAAAAAAAGAATAAAAAACCATGGCTATAAAGTATTATTAATTTTTTAAAGGAAAAAAAATTATTATTATTAATACAAAAAATGCAACATTTATATATATATATATATATTTTGATCTAATGCAACATGCAACATTTATATTGGTTTCATAAAATTAATAATTATGAAATTGATTGATTTTAATTTAGGAAATTTTCGAGAAAAAAAATTCTATGAATGTTAAAATTTTAGAAAAAATTTAAACATAACTTTATGCCTAACAAATTTTTTAAAACCAATTGAGTGAAGCCCATACTTAAAAACATTCTAAATAAAAATGATTAAAACAATAAAATGTTGTAATATTTATTAGGTATGAATTATTTTTGAAATGTTGTCAAAACTAAAATAGGGATATTAAAAATTATTTAATTTAAAATATAATTTTATATTAATTTTCAAATATTTAATCTTAAGATAAAATAGTTAAAAAGTAGTTCAGCAACATCTATATACATTCGATAACTATGGGTTTGAATCCCCTCCTCAATTACGATAACCAAAAAAAAAAAGGGTTTGAGATTTAAATTAAAATACATGATTAGAAATCAATAGAAATGAGAAAAAGAAAATCCTGTCAAAAATAAATAAATAAAAGAAAAAAGAAAACCTAATTCTCTCACTGTCACGTTGCTCCACCATTTTCTTCCTCTTCTCCACGCCGGCCGTCTCGTCCTCCGTTTCAGCAGCTCAGTGCCGCCGCCGCCGCCACCGCCGCCTATTTTTCTCTTCATGCTGTAGCGGCCATCGTCCTTCTACCGTTCGTGCCACTGCAGCTTCTTCCACTGTACGGATTTTCTAACATTCCTGCTGTTACTGCTATTCTCCTAATCTACAAATTTTCTATTGGGTCGTGAATTCGAGCTTATGATCTCATGACTACACTTATGCCAGTTGAGCCATTTCTCTTTTCTTGTTGGCCTCCCAATCTACATCTACGACTTTCTTTTCACTCGATAAACACACAAGTTAGAGCTTGTTTAAGTAAAGAATTGGGGGGTTGTTTGATTTTCTCTTTCTTTTTCTTAATAACAATAGTAACGAAATAGCGAAACAGTCTTCCTCCTAATTGGATTGTTGTTCGTGTGTTTGCCTGTTCTGATTCGGACCTCGGCATTGTCTATTAGACCCACCAAAAGTCCCCACTTCCCCCTTTGATTGGTGGGTGGTTGTTTTAGTCGTTGGTGAGCTCTTTCTTAATCGCCTTAGCATAACACAATACCTCTCTGGCATTAATAGTTTGCATTTACAGGAAATAAAGGCTACTGAATGGAGCAGAGATTAGCCAATGTGTGGCGTCTCTCTGCCAACGAGAAGAAATTCATTGAAACAGCCCTTCTTTCAGATTTGAGGGTCGATGGTCGTAGCCCTTTTGATTATCGTAATCTCACTATCAACTTCGGCAAGTAATGTCTCTCACATGTTTCCTTTTGTTTCACACTATGCATTTGCCTTTTCTGGTGTGATTTTTGTGAACTCTGTGCAGGGATGTTGGTTCTTCAGAGGTGCAACTTGGCCAGACTCATGTAATGGGGTTTGTGACTGCTCAGCTAGTTCAACCGTACAGGGATCGTCCTAATGAGGGCACTCTTTCTATATATACCGAGTTCTCTCCTATGGCTGATCCATCGTTTGAACCTGGTCGTCCTGGAGAGTCTGCTGTTGAGTTAGGGCGTGTAATCGATCGCGGTCTACGGTAACTATCTTATGGCTATTTTTATTTGGTTTCCCATATGCTAGCATTGAATTCCTTGTGTCAGTCGGAAGTAGGTGTGTTACCTCTAGTTCTGAATGCTGATGTTGTGAAGCTAATTTATTGGATGATCTGAGTGCAAATGGTGACTGGTGTATCTGAGGTTTGAGAGTTGAACAAACGGGTTTGTTTTCTTCATTCCTGATCAGTGGTGTCATGCTTTGATCTCCATTCGTAGTAGATGTGAATCCCAATAAAAGTTTTTCTCTAAAGGCATTTATTCTAAGAATGTCTTCTGCCATCGTTAAGTGTAGTTGTGCATCAAAGACCAAGGGTTATTGGTTCCATACTGATGAGATTTTCATTGATGTTCACGGCCAACATTGAGTATGGACCACATTGTTGCTTAGGTTGGAGACCGTCCATTTTTTTCATATAAAATTAATCGACATATCTATTTATTTTTCAGTTACTTAGTCACAGATATTTAAGTTTAACTTTCAAGCTCAACTCCTGTTGTACAGAGATTAAATGGAGTACAGTACTTCTCTAACTTTACAATCAATTAGTGGCCTATGCGTCAAGCAATATTCACTATAATTTAGGCTTGGAGGTATTAATGCAGGGAGAGTCGGGCAATTGATACGGAATCACTTTGTATTGTTGCTGGCAAGTCTGTATGGGCCATACGTGTTGATCTCCACATTATTGATAATGGGGGGTGAGCCATTGAATTTTATATATTTATTCTATTGTTCTCATTGTTTTTCTGATATGCTGTCTGGTTTTAACGATCCTGCAAATGCGAGCAGAAACCTTGTGGATGCAGCTAATATTGCTGCTTTGGCTGCTCTTTCAACTTTTCGAAGACCTGAATGCTCATTGGGTGGAGACGATGGTCAGGAAGTTATAGTCCATCCACCTGAGGTCAGATCTTTTTTTCTTTCTTTTTTCTTCATAATTTAACTTGGAAGTTTATCTTCTTTCCTAACTTCCCGTGTCCTTGAATGTATCATGTCATATGAATGTTGCTATTTGATGACAGGTTAGGGAGCCAGTTCCTTTGATTATACACCATCTTCCGATTGCAGTAACCTTTGCATTTTTCCGTAGTGAGAGCACTCTGGTAGGCGGGTCAAGTTCTTTCAATGTGTTAAGTTAAGTTCAGTGATTTAGAGTAGGATTCTTAAATTTTTGGGTGCTCCTCTACAGGTGATAGATCCAACTCATTGTGAAGAAGCTGTTATGGGGGGAAGAATGACCGTCACACTTAATGCTAGTAATGATGTTTGTGCTATTCAAAAAGCTGGAGGAGAGGGTGTACTTCAGAGTGTGATCATGCAATGTCTACGAATTGCTTGTGTCAAAGCTGGTGATATTACAACTAAAATAAAAAATGCAGTGAGCTTCTTTTTTCTAATTAGTTTTTCAAAGATAATTAATTTGGCTTCTGCTTCTCTATAGTTCTGCCTGGCTTGAGGAAAATTGTTATCTTGTATTTCAATCAATAAATAAATAAATATGGAAAGAAGAAACAAACTTTTCATTAAAAAAATGAAAAGAGGCTAAAGTCTGCAGGTACAAACTCGCAGAGGAGTGAAAAGAATGAGAAAAAGAAAAACAAAAGGAAAACATAATGAAAGCCAGAACTGGTGGGGATTTATAAAACATCCCAAAACAAAAGGACCTTAAAAAGCATAAAGACTCCTTTAATAAATCTGAAACATTACTTAATTAAAAAAAAAGTCTGAAACAGCAGTTGCAGACCATGTAAGAGATAAAAACAAACTTTTGCTGCCCAAGGAAGAGATAAAAGAAAAAAATGTTTTTTTTTTTCATATATATATATATATATTTATTGTTTTGGATAAGAAACCAGCTTGATTTAGGTAAATTTGAGTGCAAAGGAAGGATTTAAAAAAAAAAGAATGGTGCATGTAAAGGAGCAAAGGCAAAATGGATAAGAATGAAAAAAGAACTATAAAAGAAAATTGCGGGGTTCTTAATTTTAACTTTTAAGAATACAAAAAGAGAGGAGAGTTGTATGATGCTATACACAGAACACCTATCTTGATCCATGAATTCCACAAATAGCGAGTAATAATTTTTTTTGAAACAAGGTAACCACGTCCGTCCCTAGGCCAGGCACCGGAGACATCGAAGGAGTACTGTTACAGGTGAGTCTCGAACCTAGCCTCTTAAGGGGAACATACCCTCAAAGCCCATGTCTTCAACTACTGTGCCACCCCTTGGGTACCAAATAGCGAGTAATATTGTTTGCCAAATAATACAACTTCTAACCGTTTACCTAATGGTGTGAGATAGTCTTTTTGTAGTACAACATGTGGGGATCTCTGGCCTATGGGTCGATGATATTATCCCTTAACATTGAGTTATGCTCAACCATGGTGGATTGATCTAGTAGTGAAAAAGGCCTTGGAAAGTTAAGAGAAAGTGAGTTTCATCAATGGTGGTAGGATATATCTTACGGCTTTTTTGTCAATCAAATGTAGTAAGATCTGACAGTTGTCTGGTGAGATTAGTCGAGGTGGAATTGCACGTAAGTTCGCCCAAACACTCACCAACATGATATAAAGGCAGTTCAGAACTTAGGTTGGCATATTTTTATTATTTGTTTTTTCTTCTTTATTTTAGATATGCTACTGGGTATTTCTTAAAGAATTCTATTAGTCGTGCGTCCAAAAAAATAAGAATGCTATTCATTAAAATTAGTGCGTCTTGTGGAATATAAATTTTTATTTTCTACTTATGCTTTATGGTAGAGACATTTAATTTTCTTTTTTTGATATTTTCTGGCTAGTATATATAGGATCTCCCTTTGACTCATTTATACCACAACTTTATGTAGGTTGAAACTTACAATTCAGCTAGGCAATTGCGGAAGATTAAGCGTCACCCTTCTGTTAATTTGGACGTTGTCGGTGCGGCTAATCTGAGGCATAGCCAAGGCGTATCTGATGGACAAAAGTGTATCAATGAATTTTCTGATAGATTGAAATTGAATTCTGAAGAGAGTATCGCCAGTCAAAGTGGAACCATTAAGAGTGGTGTCCCATCAACAAATCAAGGAAAAATAAACAAGAGAGATTTTGGCGATGCTAAGAATTTCATTGGGGGCCCTTCAAGTTGGTAAGGTGTCACTTTGATCATGAATTATGATTACTCAATACATTCCGTGAGTTTTCTCCAATTTATGTTGAGAACGATAGTATTTTTCTCTCAGTTTTGGAAGTGTTCTTTCCCAAAAGGAAATCTACGATGCAAAGTTTTGAAGTTGTTTCCTACTTTGTGTAGATGCTTATGGTAAAGATTTATTAGTGGTTCCCCCCATTCACCTAATGTAAATAATAATTGATATGAGGACCAACCCTTGTGGTTAAAGAGGGCCTTGGATTTAAAGTTGAGAAATCTAATCTATGGTGGCCACCTACATAGGAATTAATTTCCTACAGTTTTTCTTGACATCCAAGTGTTGTAGAGTCTAGCGATATGTCCCATGAAAATATTTGATGTGCGCGTAAGCTGGTCTGGATACTCACGGATATCCAAAATGTTTTTATATTGGACAGGTATAAATCGATATGGGACCAGGTGATTGTACGATAATGAAAGCATGACAATATCAAATAGCTTTTTAATGGTGTATTCAGATTTTTTCTTCTTCTTCCAGGGACCCTTACTCCAAAGGTGTTGATTCAGATTTCTTGAAAGCCACTTTAGCTTCTCGTGGTACTTCACTGTGCATTATAATTTCTATTTGGCTTTATGATTTTTTATGATTTTTATATTAATCTCGTTAACAGTTACTTCTATAGATTTTTGCTTTGTAGTATATACAAATGAAGTAGGATATTACATAATTAGTTCTTAACACCATTGCGCGACTGATGCAGGGAAGCTTTAAAATCTTGTGCTTTTTCTGGTTGTTGTTTAGAAGATTTATTTCAATTATGGCTGATGTATTATGAAGAATGAAAAGTTCTATAAAGAACAGACAAGAAGAACAAACATTGACAGAGAAATTATGGGCATATGACGATTAATACTGGAATGTCATTCATCCTTTTGAGCGAGCCTTAAATTTTGCTTTGTTGGAATATGCTTGAAAAGGCAGTAACCTGTTCCATCAAGGATTATTAAATAAAACTTCTAAAGTGACTAAAAAGCCTACATGTATTATGAATTTGGAATAGTTAAAAGACTTTTTCATCAGCAAGGTTCTAAATTCTAATCATACTAAATCTTAGAATTGTTAGAAAAGCTAACTGAATCTCGGATGAAACTGAAAGTAAAATTTACGGGAAAATGAACTCAAATCAGGATCGATGAAAATAAAAATAACTCCAACCCTTTTATGGTAAAGAAAGAAAGAAAAATAACTCCAACCCTTTCGATATTTATGGAATCCTATACCTTTCTGTTCTTCTGGATGGAGGGGGGACTGTGAAGGAAATGCAAGCACTATTTTCATGCTTATCTAACTTCATGGTTGTGGTAGGTGGTACGTGGTACGTCTATGTCCAGAAAAAACTATTTAAACATCTTATTCAAAAGGGAAATTGTACTGTAGAGGCTATTCTCACAAAATAATTACAAATGTAGGCTAATTTTAAAATATTTGCATCCATAGTCATTAATACGTTTTAATATTGTATTATAAATATTCATTAATAGAGTATTATGTATTATTAATATAGTATTCTATTAATACCAACGATTATGGTTGTTAATTTTTTTTAAAATGACCATATTTGTAATTGTTTTTAAAATTTGAATCTGGCAAGTTTTCCAATTTAAAAAGATTCAATTTAAAATGTATTCAGTAAAACATATGTATTTTTTGGCTTAGTTTCAATTTAATCATATTCTTTGCTTCTTATTTTCTCTCAGTTTTTATGATTGCCGTTGTTTTCTTATACTGATGGAAGTTCAATTTATGGTATGCAATGTTCTGTTTGAAGATGAAAATATACTGATGATAGCAGTTGAAAGTTCACTGATCGTAAAAATTAACCTGCAATTATTCTCTGTGTGCACACGGCAGAAATTTACTTTCAATCATCTAGATTGGCTTTTCAATCAACCATTCCTCTGTTGCAGGAAATCTAACTGCAGCGAATAAACCGGACTTGAGTGATGAGACGATGTCCTCCAACATGAAGATTGATGAACAAGCTGAGGATCATCTGGCAACTTTACCTCCTGTTGCTGCTAAAACTTCGTCAGAAAAAAATAGGAAGAAAACTTTGAAAGATGCTGTGAAGCCGAAAAATAAGAGGAAGAAGAAGATGACCTCCAATGTTGTAGATTAGCTCACCTAGTGACAAGATTTTTCAAAATGTATGTTCTGGGGCTTGTCCTATTGTTCTAAAGCCATGGCCTTTTAACATTCTTTTGCCTCAGGATTCTTCCATATATGTGTTTTGAGTTCTTTATTTTCCTCCAACCTTTTGTTTTACTACATATCACTTAATATGCGTGTTCTGTTTATAGTTTCCTGGAGAATGTGAATTTTGAAACTCAACTTTGAAATACTAAGAAGGGATCAACAGCACGGAGAAGCATCTCAGGTCAAATATGGAGAGCGTTCGGGCCAGGCTTGTTCGTTATCATTCAAAGATATTTGAAACTAGAGCTTGTTGAGATTAATGAAATCTGGATTTAGATCAATTCTAACCGCTGAGAAATTATTTATGCTGTTGAAAAGGCGTAGTCATGCTCCTTTAATACTTGGGGTGTTCATTTAGAGTAACATGGAGCGTTTACTTCATTTAGAACCTTAGGCCTTTTCTCTGATTGTAAGTTTTGGCTACTGGGTTATTTTCAATACTGTTGAGGAAACCTTTTGTGAGGCCCCGAATTTTCCAAACTTTATATTAAGTGAGTCCCTAGTCTGGGTTCCTTGAATTAAATCAAATTGTAGCCTTTTTATTAAATTATTTAAAAGAAATATTCTGGATGGGTATTGAGAGTTGCTTAAATTATTGAGTGTTTTAGAAGGTAATTCTCTCTGAATAATAATATTTGGAGATCCCATGTTTAAAATGAATAATGGATCCTTTCATTACTTGTATGGAGATTGGTGTTTTGAAAAATAGATGTAAAAGTACATAGTTTATATTATTTTTCCAAATTATTTTATATTATATAGTTGAAATTTAGACAAGCCTCAACACTTAACACTCTCCCTCTATAATCCTTCCCCTTTCTCTTTCTCTTTCTCTTTTCACTCAAAAGCCACAGGCACCCACCTCCCCTGTTCGAATTTCACCCAACACCACCGTCACTTCACGTCGACCACACCCGCCTTCGCACCCCTGCCGCTTCACATTGACCACTCGTCGCCGACCGTCTGCACGCACACACCCGCGTGCGACCACCCACTGTCGCACACGCTTGTCCATGTAGCAAGCCACCACCTGTGCGCCGCCACGAACTCCGACCGTTCATCCTTGCCAAACCTTTTGAGTAGAACCTTTGACCCATGTGTTCAAATGACTCTTTGATTCCTTTGACTATTTGAACTTGAGTCTATTTGGCATTTGATCCTTGACCTTGGTGTCCATGTGGTAGAATTGACCATTTGACCAGATTTGATTGGTTGACCAAGTTTAACTAGTTTGACCAATTGACCACATTTGTCCCCTTAGGTAATTTCGACATCTTGAGTTCATTTTCGGCAATCTAAAGTCCGAATTTTGATCCGATTTCATGTTATAGGCCCTGGAAGTTGGAAAAGCTTAGGACAGGCATTCTGGGCTTGGATTTGTAGAACCTTTGAATTTCGGCCAGAGTAAGGGATTTTTCACCAACCAACTCGAATCATAAGATTATTAGAAGTATGAATTCAATTTATTCGTTATTTAATTTATGGATAAATGTTGGTCCTGATATGCTATGTAAATGACTTGGTTGATTTCTTGTTGTTCTGATTAAGAAGTAAACATTATATTATTTGAGGAGTTAGTGTCCATGATTATCGATTGAGGGGTTTATTGCCCATTATTATTATTATTATTGAGGGTCAGTGCTCATTATTATTATTGAGGGGTTTAGTGCCCATTACTATTACTTATAAGGGGTTTATTGCCCGTTATTATTGTTTAGGGGTTTGTGCCCATTGTTGCTTTGTCATAAATTGTGCGTGTTTCCCTTTTACATGTTTGCATGTCCTGTTAAGGGATCCTTATTGAGTTTAAGACTCACTCTTTCTTCTGTGGATTTTCACAGGTACTCACGTGTTGTACCATGGTGACTGATTAGAGTTGAGAGACTATGGGATGACGTGTTCTTAGCTTATTGAGTCTTGCTGTTATTTCCTTAAATCTTTTTTTTTTTTGCATGAACTGGATTTTGAGGCATGTTACCCATTACATATTTTTTTTTATTGTTTTCGATGTTTTACTTAGGGTACCCGAATGTGCTTGGCCTAGGGACGGGCGTGGTTATTGCTTTAGAAAAAAAAACTTAGGATACCCAAATTGGTTGATTGACTATTTTGAAACTTGAGTTAAATTTAATTTCAATGAATGAGTATTATTTAGCATACCTCCGTATGTTATGTTTAAATTGATGTATTAGATTAGAGACCTAGATTGAAACCCTAGACTGGATATGGTATTTACACCTTTATTTTTTTTAAATGTATTTTTCATATAATATTGATGGTAGACTTAACATATATATTAAGGGAAAAAGAATGCCTTTTGTTGAAATTTTGCCCAGATGGAGTTGACTTTTTGAGTTATGATGATGGAAAGAGATTTCTAAGACAATCAATAAGCTTGAAGGTGTCGCGGGATCTCCTTGCTCTTTTGTAGTCTTACGTGTAAAATTCACGAGTAAACTTAATTATAAATTTTTTTTTGTTGTCTTTCCTTCCTTCCAAGCATGGGCTCCATGAATCTAGTGGGGTAAAGTACTGTTTCTAAGCTTCAATTCCTTGTTATAAAAAAAGTTAAACATACCATTTTGGTCCTTTGACTTTCAGGTTTGTTCCATTTTGATCATTCAACTTTCAAATGTCCAATTTTAGTCGCTAAACTTTCAAGTTTGGTCTCTCAACTTTCAATTGTCAAATCTTGATTCCTTGACTTTACGAAAAACTTAAAAATAGTCCTTGATTTAATTTAAACAAAATTTTAAGGGATGTTAAAAATTGGATGAGTTGGAAAATAGTTAAATAAAAGTTCATTTCTTCTTCTTATTTAACCATAGGTTTTCATAGAGATGTCCATTTTCCCCGCGGGGACCCGCCCCTAACGGGGCGGGGAACGGGGCCGGGGATGGGGGAGAAAAAATCCCCGTTGGCTAAATGGTGCCCGGGACGGGGATTGTACTCCCCGTCCCCGATTCCCCGATCCCCGCCCCGATTATTTTATTTAATATATTTTTTTTAATTCTACTCCTTTAATTTTCAAATAAATATATCTTTGTTGATGATATTTTCTATACATATGAATATTTTCTTTGATAATTAACATTATAATTGAAACTTATAGATATATATATATATATATTTTTAAATCTAATTTTTTGAATTTTTAATCCAAAAAATATTTAAAAAAATGAAAAAAAAAATTGTAAAAAATCCCCACGGGGAACCCGATCCCCGCCGGTTCCCCGCGAAGAATCCCTGCCCCGATCCCCGAAAAAAAAACCGGGGATTTTTCCGGGGACGGGGAAGCCATTCCCCGGCCCCACCCCGCCCCGTGGACATCTCTAGGTTTTTATGCTCTGTTTTTTCATCTTTTTTTTTCCTTTTCGAAGTGCAAATTAAATTGAGAGAGATAAGAGGAGAGCCTTAGGGAAATTGATTGACAATTGTACCCCTTCAATATTTTTTAGGAGTTTTTTTTCAATCTATTTTAAACAGATTATTTTGTAACTATTGTTTAATATAGAAATTCTAAAAATGTTAGTCAAACATAATTAAATCAATAATTACAAAATCAAGTAGTCATACCATGAAATCAGAGATTTTGAAAATTTAAAAATTTATACGTAATTTAGAAATTTTATTCTTAACGTTCACAAATATACCTATACATCTCCTTCACATAAGTCGTACATACTCTCGTTGGTTGGTGTGATTATTGTAAGTCTGCTTAAATTTTAATTAAAAAATGGTTGGGAATATAATCTGAGCTTAGGTTTTATGAGGGACTTAAGTACCTGTATTTGAAGAAGATGAATAGTTCTTTTTTATTCTTTCTCTTGTTGAACAACTCCCGCGAAAAGCCTCCACTCATGCATTTGTGATTGATGATAGCCCCGCTTTAAAAAATCCGATGGCAAGAGACATTCATCCATTTTTTTATTGGGCTCTGATTCTTGAGACTCTGAAAGGGATTGGCATCAGAGCCACATTTATGAAGATATAAAGGTTTCTGGTGTAAGCTTTCAAATCCTTTTGGGTGCTGCGACATTTTTTCCAAGTGTAAGTTTCCAAATCTTTCGAATGGCTCTATTATTTAAAGATATTAACGTCTAAATTCGAATTCCTACTTTATTGAGACTTTTTTTGTTTTTTCTTTCCATATTAGACATGGTTGACACGTATTTTATACCTAACAGAATTCCTACTTTTTAGGGACTTTGTTTCCATTTTTTTTTTTGATTTCGCATATGTTAGACATTGGTTACACATAATTCTGTATATATCATAGGTTAGTTACTGTTGACACCCATTATGTAGATATTAGAGTAAGGACACATATGTTAGTCAGTTATTGTTGTCATTTGTATATATATTCTGTGAATAACATTATTTCCTTGATTTTTTTTTTAATAAGTTAGACATTATTGACACATTCTGTACATATCATGTTATAATAAGGGGGCATATGTTGGTTACTATTGCCTATGAATATATTTTGTGGATAACATTGTTTCCTTGATTTATTTCTTTAATTTGTGCAATTTTTAGACACTATTGTCACATATTCTATACATAATCAAATCACTAAGATTATGTTTCCTTGATTTTTTTTATCGAGATGGCTACGACAATCAGATTTTTTTTTTGGAACGATCTTCTAGTTGTTGACACATATTCTGTACATATCATATTATAATAAGGGGCATATGAGGGTGGATGTTTTTTTGGAAAAAATTATTTAGTTTTTGCACAAGTTAGATATTGTTGACACATATTCTATACATATCATTTAATAATAAGAGCCCATAATGTGTACATATCATACTATAATAAGTGTGCAAATTGGAAAGATAAAGATTTTTACCTGGATGGGTGGTGACTTTTCTGGAAAAATTTATTTACTGGCGCTTGTGATAAAAAATAATTTTCATTTTATTTTGGTGTTATGTGTTTAGCCATCTCCCCTTCATCTTAGGGATTTCTTCCTAACAAAATATTATTAGTATTTTATTTTTGTAATATTATAACATAAAAAGTTGGTTAATTAGGCTTAAATTTAGGAAATGGATGATATTTTCATTATTTTTTTTTGTTAAACAATTAATTAAAAAATCACTAAAAAGTTAGTTTGGGTAAATAATATTTATCTCTCTATTTTTTTAGCCATAAATTTTACAATTAAATTCTAGGGACAACTAGGAAAATGTCTATTTTTTGAATAATTATTAAACAAATGTCTGCCATTTTAAAATGAATATCTAAATATAATTATCTATAAATTATTAAATAATTAATTATATAACAATTGACTATTGTGCCCTGAATAATATTTTAAATTTTTTTGAATCATTCTAATGAATTTTAGATTCATTCCTAACCACCAAACTAAAAATTTAAATAAAAGAGATTTAAATTTCTAACAACCCAAAAATTCAATTGTTGATTAAATATGTTTTTTTAAATAAAATAAATGCATTGCTACCTTGTTTTGAAATCTGAAAAACAAAACATGAATAGTATTGATTGAATACCGAATTCTTAAATTAAAATTTTAAAAGCAACAAGATTACCAAAGTATCTTACATGCATTGATTAGAATCGTAAATTTTGTGGGAGACATAATGTCGCTATAGTTCTCTTCAATTCGATCATCTGCAAAGGAGAAGCTGAAGCCCTCAAATCCATCATTTGAAAACTTGAAGGTCACAAAATAACTAGATTTTCTATTAATTATAACTGATTTGCATATTTTATACTTATATGTACCACAAGAGATGCATGTTAAATGTGCTTGAACTTGAGTGTATAGACAAGAGATGCATGTTAAATGTGCTTGAATTTGGGTGTATACTCATGAGTGTCATGTGTACCCAATACGCATAGTGCTCCAAAAACAATCTAGAATACTTTGTGAGTACATGACACTAGGGATCGATTTGACATCGAATTTGAAATGGAATGGTCGTTTGGAAGAGATGCTTGTGTTAGCTATCGTATAGATCGAAACTATTGAATTAAAAAAAACTAGTGAAACTAATTGTTGTACATTATAAGCGACGTGATAATAAAATTAATTGTTTGTATATACATGCACAAAAATTAGGATTCATGAGAAAAATAAAGAAAAATTTAGTAACACATAAGCAAACACATGGAGAAAAATTCAAAAGAATAAATATGTGAAGATTTTAGTTTTTTTTAAAAAAAATTTCAAAAGAGGAAAAAAAAAAGTAACAGGGTTCATAAGAAAACTAAAGAAGAGACTTAAAAATGGAACATCAATCAAAGAAAGATGAAGAAGAAAGTAGTAGTTACCTATTAGAATGACATTTCCTTCTGAACCGCTAGAGCTATCGTCTTCTCGCCTCCCAATTGACTCACGAGATTTGGATATTTTCGACATTGATTTACGATGATGTTATCTAAAGTTCATGAAAAATATGTGAGATATTGTTTCTCCATTGTTGATTTTGGATGTGAAAGAAGAGGTTTTGATAGATGTGATGACCTATATAATTATTGATTTACTCCATTGTCGATATTGGAGCAACAAGACGATCATCAATTCATCGAAGATACTATTCTGGACTTCCACTTTAAATTTTGCATCTACAGAAAATAGTTTGATCGAGTTGGGGATATATATAAAATATTATTTTAATGAGATTCTTAATTTTAAAAGCAGATCAACAAATTGTTTTATTTAATTATTAAAAAATAAATAGTTGTAAATAGTTAAAATCTCCTCAAATTAGGGGATTATTTATATTTAATTTATTAAATATTAAATTATAATTTTTGGAGTAGGGGTATTATGGGGATATATTTATTATCTCACCTCCTAAAATTTTGGATTAGACATCAATTTAAAATGAAAAATAAAAAAAATATTCTTTTAATAAATATATAAAACTTAGACATTAACTACAATTTCCCTAAATTCTATGGGTTTGAGTTTGTCCCAAACAAGGGATGGGTTTAGGGAAAAGCCCAACCCCAAAAGCAAACAAAGGGCTTCCACCAAACAATTGTTTCAAGCAATTAAATATTACACAATAATTTAATTGACTCAAGTAATCCATATCTCAATCTATATTCCCGAACTTGTAGAGAAAAAATGAGTCATGCTAAAAATGTTGAATGTCCTGAAGTTTAAATAATTGTTCAATGGTTTTCTCAAAATAAACAAATAAATAAAAATAATAATATTTGTTCAATGGCAAAAGACCTATATAATGTGAACCTTTTTATGCACTTAAAGTACTTTTACATTACAATCGTATCACTTTATTGTACGTTTTGATTGTCAAAATACCTCGTAGAAAGTCAAATCTTAAATAGATAAACTATGTACTAAAAAATAATTAAAGTTTCTCTCATAACATAGTTTTGAAATGATTTTAATAGTAGTAGATAAAATTTAAGGAGTATTTCATAAAGATGACAACTTTACCCGAATTTTCACATTTGTATGATATTGTTTAAATTAGATATGCATCTTCATAATTTTGCTATTTATATCATTGAAGATGATTGTTATCACTTATATATCTATGATCTTTTCTTCATCTAATCAATATGAAATTTTTTATTTGCATCCTAACATTATAAAAAGTCATTTCAGATATATTATTATTATTATTATTATATTTTTGGGTTACTTCTAGAGTAAGAAAATTCGAAGTTTAACTTTTTGATGGAAAGTGGCTAAATTCTCATTCTTAAACAAAATTTATGTTTTCCTTTTACTTTTTTTTTTCCCTTCAAAGGACTAATTCACCTAAAGGAAGAGGATAGCTTAGTTTTCATTAAGCAAAAAAAAAAAAGAAAAAAGAAAAGCAACCTAGGATGCTATAAACTCACTAATTGGCCACACGTGTACTTAAAAAGAGAAATAAATGTGTTTAAAAAAGAGAGAAAATGCATTAAATTTGATGGTTATTTAAAAGGTTTTTTTTTTTTTTTTTGAGAATGTTATTTAAAAGGTTCTTACGTCCTGTTTTCAAAAAAAAAAAAAAAAAAAAAAAAAAGAAAAGGAAAAGGTTCGTCCGTGCACACATTGGTTATAATTAATGCATCAAAATACAGGTGGAAAACTTACAATTTAAATCACACGAAGATGTAGTTAGGCAGCTAATTAAAATTTTAGACTTTAATTGCTATAAATTTGAGAAGGCAATTAGAAAAGAAAATATTATTGATTTCAAAAAAAAGAAAAGAAAATATTATTGCTTCATGATAGTTTTATTGTTAAGTTGTAGTAGTTGTGACATTATGATACGACTTTATAAGCGAGAAAGGTGAAAACAGAGCTTCCCAACGTTTGCCCAATTATATTTAATGTCATTAATAAAATTAATGCAAGCTCTATCTTTTTATAAAAAAGGTTGATTAGCTCATCTTAATTAATTCATTATTTAATCATGGGGTTAGGCTGCTGCATTTAAGCATTTTTAATATTTTTTTATGTAATGTTTTTTTTTTTACCAAATGAGTCATAGTGCGGTTAATTATCCTATTTAGAGTATCCATTTCAATTTCATCGTTATGAATTTGAACTCGAAAATCAGTATTTAGTTCTTACATTATTTGAGATTAGTTGTACATGCATTTTAAATATTGTGCATGGAATGGGAAGAGAAAGGTTTTAACACCAATTAATTCTCATATATTGTCTTTAGGAATGGGGTTGATTCTATTGCCCAATTTGTTATTGATTGAAAAAAAAAATCATGTCCATTCTTCCTCTTGGAACTATACTCACTAGTAACTAAATAGGATAAAGAAATAATTACTTTACTATTATTTTTAAAGGGAAGAGTCTTAAGCCTTTATTTTAAGTCAACCATATGTGAGGTGAGAATTTGATTACTTTTCATGATTAAGATATCTATAAAATGTAATTACAAATCTATTCATGGAAAAAGTATCATCCTAACATTTATCATTGAAGGACCCATGAAGCTCCCTGTCGAATAACATTTATCATTTAAAGTAACATTTAAATCAACCAAGCATTCACATTCTCAAATTTCGACCACTGACATCAATGAAACTAGAATGTATGGACATCGACGACCATATTTGATGTTTGAATCAAACTAGTGGTTTTTGTTATCTTCCCTAAGACATCATTGTATTTAAGGATGAAGAAAACCTTAGGTCTAAAATGATAAATTACAAGAAGGTCGTGTCAAAGGTATTTATATTGTATTTATTGTTAATATTATACACATCAAAATTGGAGAGTTGTATCATAGGTGATTAATAATATTTATCAATTATACCCTTCTATTCATCGTAATTAACTAACCTACTGTATGTTTATGTACAAATTGTGGCTCTATAAAATGTATTATTTATTTATAATATCGGTATTAATTAAATGGATGACATTTGTACAAGATAATTATTATTATGGTATTAATGGTATCTAATATGTGTATACTCACTAAAATACACCTCTATTATATCATTTATAAGAATGTAATAAATATGATATTTACGATATAAATGGATGAATGTATTTATCATTATATAATAACTCACAAAAAATGTAATATTAGAACTTGTTTCTAAATACGTATTTATTTAATATTTTAGATCTATACAATATTTAACCTTCAATTCATCATTTATTATAATCCTAGTATCAATGTGTCTTAATATTTACCATACTTTATAAAATACATCCTCTATTATATCTAAATATCGATATTATTTAAAAGGATGTAGTAAATATTATATTTATGATATAAATGAATTCACGGTATATGTATGTGTGTAAGAGCTAAAAAAAAGGGTATAATAATATTTATGTTATGAAAATTTTCTCTCCAACGTGAGAGTTCTCCTTCTACATGAAGGTCGAAGTGTTTTCTGGGTTTCGTTTTTGTTTTCAAAGTTCTTGGATTGATTTCTGTTTATGTTGCAGTTCGTTGTTTCTACATTCGAGGTCCTGTTTACTCGTTTTCTTATGGTGTTCAATTGAAGGGTAGTGGTATCTGAACAATCGAACTGCAATCTTGAGAAGTTCTGAAATTTCTTTTAGTGCTTTGGGTCTGGCTCTGTTCAAAGAAATACCATGGAAGATATTATGAAAAGATGGGATTCTTTCTCATTATCTGCGAAGGAGGGGAAGCCGATTAGAGTTAATTCCTCTGCTCTATTACTATCAAAGGAAAATGTGCAACTATGTCTAGCGGCCTGGGTCTTGGCTCACAGACAAGTCAACGTTGATGCTTTTTCTGGCGTGATGAAATCAGTTTGGAGAGTACATCAGGAGTCAAGATTTGAATTTGTTGGCAACAACACATTCTTGATCAAATTCAAAAACTGTATGGATAAACAAAGAGTTATTAGCTAAGGTCTGTGGTCTTTTGATCGAGCTCTAGTGGCTTTTGTGGAACCTAAAGAAGATGATCAAGTTGGAGAAATCAAATTCTCACAAGCCCCATTCTGGGTTCAAATTCACAATATACCAATAAATTTTATGACAATTGAAGTGGCACGAATTGTAGGCAATGTGATTGGTGTTTTTGAAGAAGTAGATTGGGATGGATCGAGTAACTGGATGGGACTTGTAATCCGTATCAGAGTGCTTATCTGAGAAGGTAAATGTGTTATTTGCCCAATCTTATATGAGAAGTTGCCAAATCTGTGTTATAATTGTGGAACTATAGGACATTTAACTAAAGAATGTGGGAAAGATTCTGTTGGTATGTGTGGGGTAAAGAACTATGAATTTGGAGAATGGATGAAAGCTCCTTATGTGAAGAAATATGTCCCAAAATCCCCTAAAGATGGAAGGGCTTCTCCGAGCTGTGATAGTGATGGTGACAAAGGTGTTGATCGCGGGGACAAGATGGAATTATAGAGGGCGGAGCAATTTAATTGATGTATGGAAAAAAGAGGATGTGACAGATACTAGAGGGGACAAGAGTAATTCTATTAATAAAGATGGCTTGATTGAGATAGAAGGTGAAATAGAGTATATCTATGTAGTAAATTCTGAGGTACGTAAAGAGAGCATAAAAGAGGAATCTTCTATGCAAAAGGATTTGGTTGTTGTTTAAAAGGATGGAATAAAATCTAATTCGACTTCTAATTCTATGATGGTCAGAGATATGAACAATTATGTTCCTATGGTGATGAGAGATGATTCGAGCAGAGTAAGAAGTTTTAGAAGGTTTAAAAGATCCTCAGTGAAGAAGGGATTACACCTACCAATTACAATCCTATTATTTCAGCCGAAAAGGGTAAGAGAAAGTTGAGTGGAAAGAAGTGCCAAAGTTGTGACCTGCCTATTGAAAATTTTGAATTGGTGGTGGTTGCAATGTAGCCTCACAAGTCATCATGAAAATCCTATGTTGGAACGTCCGCGGGGTGGGCAACTTGAGGGCGTTCTCTGATCTGAAGAGAGTTGTATGCTCTCATCAACCCATGGTGTTATTTTTATCTGAAACTAAATGTCGTGTTGCTAAGATTGAACAACTGAAAGTTCCTTAAATTTTAGTCATTGGTTAGTAGTTGATTGTTCAGGTTTGAGTGGAGGTCTTGGTCTATTTTGGATGGATGGTGTTGATATCAACCTTCGGTCTTTCTCAAAAAATCATATTGATTGTTGGATTTCCTTTTTGAATTTTAATTGGTGTTTTGCAGGTTTATATAACTGGCTTAATTCGGCGGATAAACATTTAACTATTGAATTACTGACAATGGTTCATGGTGCTGATTCATCTCCTTGGTTAGTTGGTGGTGACATGAATGAAACCCTATGGCTTATGAGAAGAAATGAGGTTCCTCAGAAGTGGCTCTTTCTATGGAGCGACTGAGGAGTGTTGTGGATGATCTCTGTTTGCAATATCTGGGCTTTAGAGGAGATATTTTTCACGTGGTGTAATAGATGGTCTAATGGAGATTCTATTTGTAAGCTTCTAGACCGATTTTTGGTTAATGAAGCTTATTGTGATATGTTTCCAGGAACAATTGAGTCTCATTTAGATTGGTTTGCCTTAGATCAGAGGCACATTTGCCTTGATCTTGAGGGTCTGAATCATAGGCAGCCTCTTTCCCACCCATGTTTTCGCTTTGAAGAATTTTGGGTGGATGATCCCCACTGTGCTACTTCATCTAATCTGGTTGGGAGGACGTGGTTTCTGCTAATCTCCCTGAATCTTTAGATATCTGCAAGCAAAAGTTATGGAATTGGGGACAATTCAAGAAGAAGAGCTTATGAAGGATATTGTTAAGCTTAGATTCCATTAAGGAAGAATTTAGAAGAGTTGGTGGCCCGAATTTCTCTAAGATCAACGAGCTTGAGAAAGACCTTGACAAGCTAGTTTTAGCAGAAGAAAAATATTGGAAGCAACGTTCTCGTGTTAATTGGCTCAAGTGGGGTGATCACAACACCAAATGGTTTCATAAAAAAACGTCTATTCGTAGAGAGAAATTTTTTTTATCAAAGGTGTGATTGACATGAATGGGACGTGGGTAAGCTCTCAAGATAGCCTTGCATCAATCTTTAAAAGTTATTTTGTTGATTTGTTTAACTCTTCGGAGCCAAGTTCAGATCAGATTGATGTTGCTTTAGATGGGATGGAATGCAATCCGAAGGAATGAATGCTGAGCTTTGTAAGCCTTTTATGGAGGATGAAATTACGACTGCTCTGTTTCAAATGTTTCCTTCTAAATCCCCTAGGCCAGATGGTTTTCCTACTTTTTTCTACCATAAATACTTGAAGATTCTTAAACAAAAGTTGACTAGCTATATTCTTGATGTGCTAAATAAAAAAAGATTAGTAAAAGAGTTTAAACTAAACAAATATTGTACTCATCCCTAAAATGAAGAATCCGGCTGATGTTGGTGACTACATGCCAATTAGCTTATGCAATGTCTGTTATAAGATAATTTCCAAGGTTCTGGTAAATAGGTTGAAGGTGATTCTACCTCAGGTTATATATGAGTCTCAAAGCGCTTTTGTCCCTGGGAGGCTTATATAAGATTGCTTATTGGTCGATTATGAATGTGTTCACCATGTTTCCACTAAACGAGGTGACCGGGCGGGAATGATGGCTCTAAAACTTGACATGAGAAAAGCCTACGATCGAGTTGAATGGAACTTTCTTAGGAGAATTATGCTCAGGTTAGGTTTTGTGATAATTGGGTTGAGCTTATTATGAACTGCATTTCAATGGTCAGTTTCTCTATTCTAGTGAATAGACAGGCTGGTGAATCTTTTACTCCCAACAGAGCTTTAAGGTAAGGAGATCCTCTGTCTCCCTACCTTTTCTTGCTTATTACTGAGAGTTTATCATATCTCTTATCTAAAACTCAACTGTCAGGGGCTCTTTCAGGTTCTAAAATTGCTCGTGGCAGTCCTATTATTTTGCATTTGTTATTTGTAGATAATGGTCTTCTGTTCTATAAGGCTAACATTCAGGAAGTTTTGACCGTTCAAAATATTTTAAAAGTGTATGAAAAAGATTCTGGGTAGAGCTTGAACCTTACGAAATCAGGAATTTTGTTTAGTCCTAATGTGAACAGTGCTAGTCGTGAGTACTTGACCAGTTATATGCAAGTGAGGGCAGTACCTGATCTTGGCCTCTATTTAGGAATGCCTTTCCATTTCTCAGCTAACAAGGCTTGGGATTTAACTTTTTTAAAGGAAAAAATAGAAAGAGTGGTAAGTGGTTGGAAACATAGCTTTTTTTCAGCTGCTGGAAGAGAAGTTCTTATTAAAGCAGTTGCCCAAGCGATCCCAACTTACATCATGTCTTGTGTTTGGCTTCCTATTTCTCTCATAAGACAGATTACCCAATGTATGGCTCAATTTTGGTGGGGCTGTTCATCAACCAAGTCTAAAATACATTGGGCAAGATGGGATGTTCTTTGTTGGCCCAAAGAGAAAGGTGGTTTGGGTTTTAAAAGCATTGAAGTTTTTAATCAAGCTTTATTGGCCAAGCAATCTTGGAGATTATTACAATTACCATCCTCATTGGTGGGAAGAGTGTTTAAGAGAAAGTATTACCCTGATGGTGATATTCTAGATGCTAATATGGGCTATGAACCTTCAGTTATTTGGCGCAACATTTTATGGGGCAGGGATCTCCTCCTTAAAGGGATTCGTAAGCGCATTGGTAGCGGCAAGGACACTCCCATGTTTGACTCCCCTTAGATTCTGAGGGCTTACTCTTTCAAGTTGGCTACCATTCCTAAGGTTGAGGATAAGAAGTTATGTGTTGCAGATTTTATTACCAATGATGGTTTGTGGGACATTGGTAAGCTTAACTCATCTATTTGGCAAGTTGATATGGATCCAATCATGTCAATTCCTATTTGTGGCTCTAATTCTCCTGATAAGTGGTTATGGCATTTCTCTAAAGACAGAGAGTTTTCGATCAAAAGTGTCTATATAACTCCATATGAATTTAAAAGTTGTGGAGGCTACTTCTTGTTCAACGGACTAGTCTGCTTGGTGGAAAAACTTATGGGCTCTTTCTATTCCAACTAAAGCGTTAAAATTTTAGTTTGGCGTATTTTCCACAATTTTTTCCTTGTATCCTAAAACCTTTGTATCAGATATATTTCGAACTCCCCCCTATGTAGTATTTGTGGTTGTAAAATTGAATAAGTATTACATACCTTTTTTGGTTATAGTCGCCTGAAGAAGTTCTAGAGATCTTTGCTGCCTGATTTTATGCCCCTGAATGACTTTAATGATGATATGAAAGCCCTTTTAGTTCACTTTGGGAGTGTCTTTTCTCAGAATCATTTAGCCATTCTTTGTGTTGGGATGTGGGCTTCATGGAATGATCGAAATAGACTGATGAGGGGCGAAATGATTCTTCAACCTGAGGACAGAATTAATTGGGTGATAGATTACCTCAAGAAGTTCTAAGCGACAAATCAAAGTCATGTTGTTAAGAATAAATCTCCTATTGTGTCTCAGCATGTGGATGACGCATTGAGATGAGTTCCCTCTTCTAGAACTTGCCTCACCCTTAACATAGATGCTGCCTATTTGATCGAGTGCCATCAGGTGGGTTTTGGAGCTGTTGTTCGCGATCATGCTGGTAGGTGTTTGTTTGCCTCGGCGAAATGTGCCCCTTTTTCTATTAATCCTTTTGAGGCGGAAGCTCTTGCGTTACTTCACGGAATGAAGTTAGTGGTGGAGGTTGATCTTAATGAGATCGTAATTGAAATGGATGCTAAAGCAGTGGTTGAGGTTGTAAAAAAAGGTAGAATGTTTAATTCGACGACTAGAGATATTTTGAGGGATTTCCCAAAAGGCATTTGGAAAGTCAGAACAGACTTCCTGTTCGATCCTTTGTTGGAATTGATTAACCTGTAGTTTTATTCTTGGGTTAATGAGTTGTTCTTCGATTTTCTTGTAGGATATTTCATCCTTTAGGAAATCGATCTGGTGTTCTTTGGCTTGAATTACATCAACTTCGTGAGTTTTCACACGTTGAATGAATTCAAAAAGTTGAGAAACAGTAAAAATTGACAAAGCAAATCCAGAAGTCACGAAGTTGTGAAAACTCACGAAGTTGATGTAAATTTGGTAACTTAGGGGAGAAAATCCATCGGTTTTATGAATTCATTTTAGTAGACACTAAATCTGCTGAAGTAGAGAGCAGAAAGTGCCTTTTGGGAAACTCACGAAGTAACCTTATGTCGGTCCGCATTCTATATAAGATTGGGTGTCCAAAGAATCAAGGCTTCTGGATTGTCGGTCCGCATTCTCCCCAAATCAAGGCTTTTGGGACAATCATCAGACCCTCAAGTCCGAAGTAACCTTCTGTCGGTCTGCAGTCTATATAAGATCTGGTGTCCCTTTTTTTTTTTTTTTTTTATTGGGCCGTGAAACCCTTTTTTAATTGAACCTATAGTGGTCCTTTGGAAATAAAATATACTTTGAGTAATCGTAGTTTAATGACAATTGCAGTCTTTGATAGTTTAACGACGTTGCGGTCTAATGATTGTTTAATGACTTTGCGGTCTATGAAGTGTCGTAGTTTAACGACTTTGCGGTCTCAAAGTAGTTTAAAGACAATTTCGGTCAATTGATATTTGAAGATTTAGAACCATTACGGTTCGGAGAGATCATAGACGTATTCAATCTCATAATCTTCTGAGTTGGATGCTTCGACTTCAGAATGTTTGGATGAGACTGAATCATCCGCTAATGAAGCTAACACTCCACCGTTTCTGCAAATCAAATTCGGATGAGGTTTGAGCTAGGGCAGCGACGAGCTGCGCTTTTTTATTAAGGAATTCTTGGTTCCTTCGAGAAGAAAGGTCTTGAAAATGACCATTCTTGGAGAACCAAGCTTTCATGAATCGAATATCGGAGTGGGAAGTGTTAAACTTATCCCACCACTTTATTGAAATGACTTTCACCAAGCTCTTGGTGAGAGAGTGGATACACGCACCTCGAAATTCCAGGATAGGATCCATGGAATTTGAAAGTACATGGAGAAAGTCATGGTTATTGGGAAACTATTTTTGAAGATGTTCTTCGAAAAATAGTAAAATGACTCTTGAATCGGGACGGGGAATATGTTGGTCGTGAGGCCAAACACAGTCCACCAATTGACGAACCACATCGGGAAATGAACCTTTTGTGCGTTCGGGCAAAAATGAATAAACCATGAATGTTTGAAGTTCTGGTAAAACAGTACGTTGTACCAGGCACGAACGTAATCGCGATATGAATAGGTTTGAGGAGTGAATTTCCTCGAAAATGATTTTTCGGTATGGATACTCTAGTTCCATGCCGTTGAGTTGAGGACTTTGAAAATTTTGAACTTTGAGTACGCGATCCGTTCCGGATCTTTGGGATCGGGATGATGAATTATTTAAGCAGATTTAGTGTCTACTAAAATGAATTCATAAAACCGACGGGTTTTTTGATGAAGTTCTGGCATAATGAAAAAGCCAGAAGGAAATATGTTGTCGATGATTTTTGAAACATTTGTGTCGTTGAACTCAGGTTCAATGATAAATTCTCCATGAGGAGTGGGTTTTTTGAAATACCCTTTTAATTCGGATCGAGGAATGAAACGGTCGGGGACGACGATAGTTGCAAAAGTCGTCGGCGACCTATTTTGAGTAGTCTGCCCAGAATGTGCAGGTGGAATCTGGGTTGATGACCAAGCTTTGGATTTGCCTTTAGATCTGGTTACGAGAGTGTAATCAGAATCGTCGGCATATGAATCAGGCGACATCTTGGCACTTGAGGATTTCTTTGAAGAAGCAGCAGAAGGCTGTTTTGCAGTAGAAGGCTGCCTTGAAGAGGAAGAGGAGGCTCCTCGTCCTCTATCTTGTGCTCTTCTTTCCATGGGGAGAGAGACAAAGGGAGAGAGATGTTTGAGGGAGGAACTCTCTTGAGAGATATTCTGCCAGGGCGTTTTCCGTCCCTTTTATAGGCAAAATCTCAAAATTGAAGCAAGATAAAATTGCTTGCCATCTGGCAAAAATTTGCTTAGAAACCAGGTTTTTTACATCTTTTTCTAAAAGGAATTTAGATGCTCTGGAATCCGTTTTGACTAAAAATCGTTTATTGATTAAATCACCTTGAAATTTTTGTATACACAGTACAATTGCAAGGATTTCTTTTTTGACAGTACTGTAATTTTTCTGTTCGTCATTCCATACGCCAGAATGGAATCGCACTATTGATTCCTTTTTATCAACATCCTGTTTCAGGATTCCTCCATATCCAATATCGGATGCGTCGGTTTCCACTATGAGATTTGCTTCATGGTTAAGCAAACTCAAACAGGGAATTAATATGACTAAAGCCTTGATTTTTTATGCATCGGTTTCCACTATGGGATTGACTTGTAGAAGGGGACTCTGTTCCTAAGGAAAGTCTCTTCAGTATGGATTGAATACTTTAGAGAGTCTCGGTGTTACCATCAAGATCTATTTCCTTACTTATTTCAGGTGGCTTGACCAAAGGTGTTGATCTTCCAAACCTGGAGGTTGTAGATGAAGATGTGAAACCGGATCTTGACTCATTCTGGATTTTCTCCTCGATTTTGTCAACTTGCTTGGCAATTGTTGACAGTATTTTGTTGGAGAAATTATTTTGATGTTGGATACTCTTTATATCCTTTAGAGAAGGTGGCTCCTTCTCGTCCCTTGAAATAGTCTTGAAAGGAGATGCGATGATCTTATCCCCATATGTTGTTTCAATTTCCACTTCTTCTAGCGGCGGATGAATACCATGGATAACACCACGTAGAGTGGTTTTCCAGTCTGATGAAGTGAGAACGCTAACTTGAAGTTCCATCCAGATAAAAAAAGCAAACTATCGATTTCCACGTACATTATCGTAAATTGTCATTAAACAGGACCCTTGCACTCGAACCCTCAGAAAATGATATAAAAAAATTCAGAGCTGAGTATCTGAATTGGGGGGCTTCCACCTCCACAAGCACTCCAAATAACGTTCGTGCCACCTATGTTCCTGGAACAGAGGCAAAATTAGAAACACGACTGTTCTACAAACGGCCTTCTTTCCTAGACATAGCTTATGAGGAAAGAGGAATCGTCACCTCTGCCTCCTTCAGCGGAACAGAGGTTTGTGAATGGAATCTTGATGGCCTATCCGACCATCTGGTTCTGGCAATGGTCACCAACATGATGATGGCCGCCACTGCCTACAAGCTAAAGGGTAAAACTGATCATCAGGCTTCCCAACTCATATCTGGAGGATTCACAGGAGTCCTAAAAGAATGGTGGGACAGATATATGAGTGAGGAGGTTAAACATGGCATTCTTACTCATCAGTCCTACGTTACCAAACAAGAACTCGGCAAACCGGATGAGACCATTGGTAAACAAGATGCGATATATACTCTAGTATATACCATCACAAAGTTCTTCATAGGAGATCCGAGCTTTTACGAAGACAGATCCTCCACCATATTATTAAAAATGAAGTGCAAAACTCTTGGCGAGTTTCGTTGGTACAAAGACATGTTTGTAACTAAGGTTATGAAAATGTCAGACTGTGCCAGCAGCATCTAGAAAAAGAAGTTTGTTCAGGGTCTCCCAAACCACTTTTCGGAACGAATCGAGGCAGCCCTAGCAGACCAATTTGACGGTCATACCATCGAATGGGAAAAGCTGTCATACGGCGATATCAGTTCAATTGTCATCAGAGAAGGTCTTAAGCTTTGCAGTGAGCAAAAGCTTCGGCTGAAGGTTGATGACCCAAAAGTAGGAAGAACCATCTTGGGCGATTTCTGCTATCAATACGGTTTCCATAACACTCTGCAACCTTCAACTACTTCAAGAAGGAAAAGTCACAAGCGACCTTTCCACTCCTCAAAGGCGTTACGGTACAATACTCGCCAGTACCATGAAAAGAAATCCGATGACAATCGTCAGAAGGGATACTATCAAAAGTCCCGCTATCCGAACCGATATCAGGGCAAAGGAAAGTATACTTCTCCTAAGGGGAAAGAAGTATGCTACAAATGCAAACGTCCAGGGCATTATGCCAACCGCTGCCCCGTTCGCGGAAAAATCAATGAGCTTGACATCGATGACGAGCTCAAGAATTAAATTCTAAACATGGTTCTCTCTGATTCTGAATTTGACTATTCAGACAACAGCGAACAAGAGGTAGGTCAAATCCTCGACGACCATGAGGATACTGATAGCTCATCCTCTTCAAGCGCACAAGGATCAATTAACCACATTGGCATGCGTGCATGTGGTGGTTGTATCAATGCCCTAACAATGGATCAACGAGCTCTTTTCGACATTGCCGAAAGAGTCAACGATCTCGAATTACAAAAGAAGATCATAACAGATCTTAAAGCCTCCCTTGATTCCGTAGACACAACTCAAAAGCAAGAGACGAAAACAAAGACCGAAGAGTTCGTACCCTATAACATTACAAATGTTATGAACGTTTCCCAGTCACAACAAAATCCATTTCAACAAAGGAGCTTCAAACTGAGATTAAGAACCTTAAGAAAGAGGTTCAGCAACTCAAGCTTGACATGATCAATCACGTGTCAAAGCTCTAGGTCGAGGTTGCGACCCTAAGAAGTGCTCCGACAATAGGAGAAGCTGATCAAGAGGAAGACATCCCAGATGATCAGCAATCCTTCATTGGCGAAATCACTAAGGTACCATACCAGAAATGGTATACAATAATAACCTTTAAAATAGGTGATTTCAAATCCGATTTGGTCGCCCTGCTTGATTCAGGAGCCGATCAAAATTGCATTCGCGAAGGAAGAATACCTTCTATGTATTTCGAAAAGACTCTTGTTACGCTCAACGACGCTAACAACAAGCCACTCGAAATTGAGCATAAATTATCAAATGCTCACATTTGCAAAGACGGTATTTGCTTCGTAAGTACCTTCATTTTAGTCAAACAGCTTAATATGGAAATCATATTAGGAACACCATTTTTAACACAATTATACCCGTTTCAAATAACATAAAAAGGTTTAGAATCAACTGTCCTTGATTCTAAAATCATTTTTGAATTCATTCAACCTGTGAAAACTCACGAAGTTGATGTAATTCAAGCCAAAGAACACCAGATCGATTTCCTAAAGGATGAAATATCCAACAAGAAAATCGAAGAACAACTCATTAACCCAAGAAAAAAACTACGGGTTAATCAATTCCAACAAAGGATCGAACAGGAAGTCTGTTCTTACTTTCCAAATTCCTTTTGGGAAAGAAAACGCCATGTCGTTTCTCTCCCATATGCAAAGGACTTTTCGGAAGAAACAATTCTGACGAAGTCACGACCCATTCAAATGAATACTAACCTTCTTGCTATCTGCAAGAAAGAAATTGACGATTTGTTGCAGAAAAGGTTAATCCGACCATAAAAAAGCCCATGGTCTTGTGCTGCATTCTACGTCAACAACCAAGCCGAGAAGGAACGCGGTGTCCCCAGGCTGGTAATCAATTACAAACCCTTAAACAAAGTTTTGGAATGGATTCGATATCCGATTCCAAATAAAACCGATTTAATTAAGCGCATTTCAGGCGCCAAAGTGTTTTCAAAATTCGATCTCAAATCAGGATTTTGGCAAATCTAGATCGCTGAGAAAGATCGCTACAAAACTGCTTTCAATGTCCCCTTTGGACAATACGAATGGAACGTTATGCCTTTCGGTTTAAAAAAACGCTCCATCAGAATTTCAAAAAATCATGAATGACATTTTCAATGGTTTTCAAGATTTTTCAATAGTTTACATTGATGATGTTCTGATTTTCTCTCAAAATATTGACCAACATTTTAAACACCTCCAAACGTTTTATAATGTTGTCAAAAAAATGGCCTTGTTATATCGGCCAAGAAAATCAAATTATTTCAAACCCAAATCCGCTTTCTCAGATTCGATATCAATTTGAGCCTCATAAAGCCCATTTACAGGTCCATCGAGTTTGCTTCCAAATTCCTGGACCAAATAACGGACAAGACCCAACTACAAAGGTTTTTGGGTTGTCTCAATTATGTGGCCGAATTCCTTCAAGACATTAGGCCCATTTGCAAACCTCTTTTTGAAAGACTAAAAAAGAATCCAAAGCCTTGGACCGGCAAGCATACTGCTGCCGTCCAAAAAATCAAGGCTTTAGTCATATCAATTCCCTGTTTGAGTTTGCTTAACCATGAAGCAAATCTCATAGTGGAAACCGACGCATCCGATATTGGATATGGAGGAATCCTGAAACAGGATGTTGATAAAAAGGAATCAATAGTGCGATTCCATTCTGGCGTATGGAATGACGCATAGAAAAATTACAGCACTGTAAAAAAAGAAATCCTTGCAATTGTACTGTGTATACAAAAATTTCAAGGTGATTTAATCAATAAACGATTTTTAGTCAAAATGGATTCCAGAGCATCTAAATTCATTTTAGAAAAAGATGTAAAAAACCTGGTTTCTAAGTAAATTTTTGTCAGATGGCAAACAATTTTATCTTGCTTCAATTTTGAGATTTTGCCTATAAAAGGGACGAAAAACGCCCTGGCAGATTATCTCTCAAGAGAGTTCCTCTCTCAAACATCTCTCTCCCTTTCTCTCTCTCCCCATGGAAAGAAGAGCACGCGGTAGAGGCCGATGAGCCTCCTCTTCCTCTTCAAGGCAGCCTTCTGCTGCTTCTTCAAAGAAATCCTCAAGTGCCAAGATGTCGCCTGATTCATATGTCGACGATTCTGATTATACTCTCGTAACCAGATCTAAAGGCAAATCCAAAGCTGGGTCATCAACCCAGATTCCACCTGCACATTCTGTGCAGACTACTCAAAATACATAACCGACGACTTTTGCAACTGCCGTCGTCCCCGACCGTTTCATTCCTCGACCCGAATTAAAAGGGTATTTCAAAAAACCCACTCCTTATGGAGAATTTATCATTGAACCTGAGTTCGACGACACAAATGTTTCAAAAATCGTCGACAACATATTTCCTTCTGGCTTTTTCTTTATGCCAGAACTTCATCAAAAAACCCGTCGGTTTTATGAATTCATTTTAGTAGACACTAAATCTGTTGAAATAATTCATCATCTCGATCCCAAAGATCCGGAACGGATCGAGTACTCAAAGTTCAAAATTTTCAAAGTTCTCAACCCAACGGCATGAAACCAGAGTATCCATACCGAAAAATCATTTTCGCGGAAATTCACTCCTCAAACCTATTCATATTGCGATTACGTTCGCGCTTGGTACAACGTACTGTTTTACCAGAACTTCAAACATTCATGGTTTATTCATTTTTGCCCGAACGCACAGAAGGTTCATTTCCCGATGTGGTTCGTCAATTGGTGGATTGTGTTTGGCCTCACGACCAACATATTCCCCGTCCCGATTCAAGAGTCATTTTACTATTTTTCGAAGAACATCTTCAAAAATAGTTTCGCAATAACCATGACTTTCTCCATGTACTTTCAAATTCCATGGATCCTATCCTGGAATTTCGAGGTGCGTGTATCCACTCTCACCAAGAGCTTGGTGAAAGTCATTTCAATAAAGTGGTGTGATAAGTTTAACACTTCCCACTCCGATATTCGATTCATGAAAGCTTGGTTCTCCAAGAATGGTCATCTTCAAGACCTTTCTTCTCGAAGAAACCAAGAATTCCTTAATAAAAAAGCGCAGCTCGTCGCTGCCCTAGCTCAAACCTCATCCGAATCTGATTTGCAGAAACGGTGGAGTGAGCTAGCTTCATTAGTGGATGATTCAGTCTCATCCAAACATTCTGAAGTCGAAGCATCCGACTCAGAAGATTATGAGATTGAATACGTCTATGATCTCTCCGAACCGTAATGGTTCTAAATCTTCAAATATCAATTGACCGAAATTGTCTTTAAACTACTTTGAGACTGCAAAGTCGTTAAACTAGGACACTTCATAGACCACAAAGTCATTAAACTATCATTAGACCGCAAAGTCTTTAAACTATCAAAGACTGCAATTGTCATTAAACTACGATTACTCAAAGTATATTTTATTTCCAAAGGACCACTATAGGTCCAATTAAAAAAGGGCTTCACGACCCAATAAAAAAAAATGTGTTTTATGTTTTTCCCAATTTCTGTATATACATCTTAATTTTGTTCATGTACAAATTTATGTTTTGTAAATATCTGTATATAAACGAGAAAAAAGCCATTCAAGACGGAGCCAAAAAATTTGCAGAATTCAGCAGACCCAGAGCCTACTTCTGGCTTGGAAAATACTTGCTATTTTCAACACCCGAGAAATAGATTTCCAAAAACAGAGGCTTAAGACTACAGGTCCGGTGCGAAGTACCAACGGTAGTAAGGCGCGTAAATGCGATGTTAGCGAAGCGCAGTCAATCTAGTGATCGCCGGCGTAGGATACAACTAAAGTGTCGTGGAAATCTTGAATTCGCTCGAAGTCTACTTCAGATATGCATCCGAAGTGGAAGAGGGTATGCTCAATGATGCAACTTGGAAGATTCGACCTATCGGCTGGTCATCTCAACTGTTTACAGCTGTTTACTTTTGTCATTTTGTCTTTTTGTAATAATTTAGATTCCTTTAACTGTTTGTCCTTTTCTGTTTGTCGTGTTGTGATAATGTAGTTACTGTTTGTTTTTTACTGCTTTTTACTATTTACTTTTGTCAGTTTGTAATAATTTAGTTTGCTTTTTCATTTTTCAAAAGTGGTTTCGAGTGCAAGGGTCCTGTCTTGCCTCCCACTTCTTATCTTTAAGTTTTTCATTTTCAATTTTAGTTTCAAGTCTGCAGTCTATATAAGATTGCGAGTTTGTAAGTTCAAGGCATTCAAAGTCTTTCGCTCTCTACTTCACTCTGAAGATAGAAAGATTTCTACTTTGAGTCATTGGATATCCGGTTGTAAAGATCCTCCCCTATTTGTGGTTGCTTAATAAGGGGTTGAAGTTAGTATGGATTAACAAAACATGAATTGCCTTAATTCCAAAAGTGTCTACCCAAGCAAGAAGGGGAATTTAGGCCTATTAGAATGCGTAACATTGTTTATAAAATTATAGCTAAGGCTTTATCTAATAAATTAAATGCTATTTTGGATAAGATCATTTCTCCAAATCAGGCTACTTTTGTTATTGGTAGGTTGATTACTAATAATCTGGTTCTTGGTTTTGAATGGGTACATACTATAAACAAACGAACAACAAGTAAAACAAGGTGGGCGGTGCTTAAGCTAGATACAAGTAAAGCTTATGATAAAGTTACGTAGAATTTCTTATTTGGGATGATGAAACATATGGGTTTTAGCCAAGCCTGGATCAAAATAATGGAACTTTGCATTTCTTCTATCAGGTATGTGGTGATGATCTATAGGAATTCTTATGTGGAGATCATGGGTCAGAGAGCTTTGAGATAGAAGGACCCTCTGTTTCCTTATCTCTTCCTTATCTATGCGGAGAGACTTTCAACACAGCTAACACATGGTAGAATCTTTGAACTCTTTTAAAAGCTTTAAAACTAATCATCATTGTTATCATTTTTCTCATGGATGATAGCTTACTTTTATTTTCAAGGTGGATTAATGTAACGGCCCAGTTTTCTATCCCGGTTCTCGAGGAGCTTCCGGTTCAGATTCAGTGGTTCGGTTGGGCCGTTAGAGCTGTTTGGACCCTTAGGGGCATTTTGGTCTTTTGCTCCTCGGCGGGATTTGTGGATTTTCGGGGCTTGAGGCGCTCCTCGCCTTTGTTGAGGCTTGTTTGTTGTGGGTCATGAGTCCCTAGATGTTTGGGCTTTTAGTTTGGGAGTTCGGTTGTCATTTGGGTTTTGGGCAAAATGATGGTTGTTTGGGTGTTTCCTTCTGGATTCGAGCCGCCTTCTTGATGATTGGTTTGGGAGGTTGATTTCATGAGTTTTGTTGTTTGGAAAGGTTGCTTCAGTCGGGTTTCGAAGGAGGAAGCCGGGAAATGGGATTTTGAGGTTTTAAGTGGATAAGGATGGAAAATGGAATTAAAATCCCATTTTCCCTTTTATTTTTCCCATTTTCCTTTTTATTTTCTTTTTATTTTATTTTTTTCCCAAATCCAATTTTTCTTTTCTCTCTCTCTCTCTCTCTCTCTCCTTCCCCGACCTAGCTCCTCGCCCCAGCAGAAATGGCCAGCCCACCACCGGTCCTCGTCGTCGTCGCACGAGGCTCGCCCCCCTCGCCGTTGCGGCCGCCGCTTCCACCACCGCCAGCGTCCGTCCGTCAGCGCGCGAGATCTGCCGTCGCGGCCCGGCCAGTCGAGTCGCCCGGCTGAGGCGTCGCCGCCCCTTCGCTGCAGCGGCCGAGCTCGCCCGGCCGCGTCAGCGCGATGTCGCCCTCGCTCCAGCCCGAGCTCGCCGCGTGTCGCGTCGTACGCCAGCGCCCGCCTCTCGCCAATGCGTGCCCAGCGCCCCCCATCGCCTGCGTGTCGTGTGTCCCCACCACCGCGTCACACAAGATGCCTCGCCAGCCGTGCCCAGCAGTGCAGCCCCAGCGCCACTACGCCCAGTTCTTTGCCTACTGGCCGCTTAGCCCGAGCAAAACACTTCTGCTCACGTGTCGGTAGTGCCTCGTGAGTGCTCCCGAGCCGAGCCTGTTTGTTTTATATTATTTGGGCCTTTTGATTGTAATTATTGTTGTTTTTGTTAGGTTCTCGCTAGCTAGCTCGGGTTCGATCGCAGCTTAGGTTTCTTGTGTTTAGAGGTCTTCCTACGGTAAGGATTTCTTCTGAGTTGTGTGGACCTGCGATATATTATGCGATTGCCGATTGTATGCTTGTTTGTGTTTATTGACATGTTTGGTGATAAGTGCTCTAATTAAATTCCCGATTAGCATGACTTTCCTGGTTAATTCTCATGTTAATCCATGCTAGGTTGTTCCTTTCTGGCATGCTCGTATCTGTTTCTTGCTTCGTAGTATCATGCTAGGCTCGTTGTATTCTTTTTGAGCACGTATTGGATTTTATGGAATTGTTTGTTTGTTGCTAGGGCGAGTTAGTGCGTGCGGTAGATAGCATCATCCGGCCCGATGCATAAAGTACCTTGCATCCATGGCGGGGACGTCGAGCAAGTCATTCCGCCCCCGGACCCCGTGAGGGATTAGCTAACCCGAGCGGTAGGCCCTGCAATCTTGGGTGAGGGTGGCAGACTGTTAAATGCCCCAACCGTCAGGATGATGACTTGACATTGCCTCGTCCCCGATAGTCGGCACGTCCTCAGCGTGTTCGGCCGTAGCCCCCGATTGCCACTGTTAAGGTAAGGCGGCTTCGGTGTAAGCCTACCACGACCGCTTCCTTAGCCTCGGTGCGCGTGGTTCAGTGACATAGTTTACGTGTCCAGTCTCACACCCCTATGTCGGTGACACCGATCCAAAGATTTAGTTAGGCGTGGTGGTGGACATGGGCGACTTGCCTCTAGACCCGGCACCCCCATGGTGCGAGTAGAGCACGCGGTGCATGTTTACGCTCATTACAAAGACCGACCGGAGAGCTCCTCGGGATCTTGAGCTAGTGTACCTTTCGTCGACAGTGATGACAGCGGTGGCCGGGACTTGTTTCTCGTATAGGGCGACTTGTGTGATGTGTTGTGTGGTGATTGATTTCCGGACTAAGACCCTGAGTTGGCATCCGAGGCCCAAGTGTGGGCTAAGCTATGTGCTCTATTCTGTGTTTATATTCATAGCTTGCATATCTTTCTCGAGATGACCATGTGTATCGTATTGTACCCCGGTTGGGGATTCTTGAGTAATTCGTTACTCACCCTTATTATGTGGTTTTCCACAGTAACCATGGTGCGAGACAGGGATGGTTTGGAGGAGGAGCTGTGATCATGGAACCCGTTGTTTAACTCTGAGTCTTATGTTTATGTTTATGATTTAAGTGTCCTCTGAATGCATGTAGTTGGGCACGGAGCCCTAGGGTGTTTTCTGAATGTATTTCCGGATTCTAGCATTGTTGTAAAGTTTGTATGTTTTAAATAAATCTCTGATCAGAGTATGTTTGGAAATGTATTTGTCTTGGAACAGGTGCTTGGAAACAGGGACAAGTTTCAAGAATTTTGTATTGACTTTTTAAATGAACTCTTGCCGGTTTTTGGTTTTTACTTAGAATCCGAAACAACCCTATTGCAAATTCTAGTGTTGATTTCTATGCATGCATTGTGGTAATGGCCTATTTAGAACCCCATTCGGGTCGGGTCGTTACAATTAACAAGTGTGCTTAAAAATTAAAGATATCTTAATGTGATATGAGAAAGTCTCTAGCCAAATAGTCAAATTTGACAGATTGGCTATTTTGTCTAGTAGCAATATTAAAAAAAAACAATCAGGAGTGTCTGAGCAATATTTTAGAGGTGAGGATCAATGTTGATCTTGGGACCCATCTTGAATACCCTCAAAGAATCAGAGAGATAAGAAAGCCCTTTTCAATTTTGGTTAAGGAAGTATGGAAAAATGTTTGCAATCCTAGAAAGGAGAAACACTTTTGAGAGGAAGGAATGAAGTGTTGATTAAAGTTGCAGAGCAAGTGATTCCAACTTGCATATGAGCTATTTCAGGCTATTAAAGTCATTTAATGAAGATTTGAAGCAGTTGTAGGCTCATTTATTGTGTGAAAAGTGGGGAGTAAGAAAAAGTACACTAGATGAGCTAGAAGGAAATAAGTAGAAGTAAAAGGATAAAAAGGTTGGGGTTTATAAATCTCCGTTAAATTAAGCCTTGTTGACTAAACATAGTTGGAGGATTTTGAGGAACTTGGATAGTTGATAACCCTCAAGAATTGAGAGTTAAATAGCTTAAATTAATTATTTTTAGATAAAATTTGCTATATAATTAATTATGTTTGGAACTTCGCCCCCACATGACAAATACAACATATAAGTGAAATATCCTATAATTTTATGATTAGGATTCGTTTTAGAGTTTCGTTGCAGCAAAATAGGCATGATTGTATGAAAATTGTTAAGTTTTAAAAGAGTTGATACATTTTAGTTTGTTGTAGTGATAAATGGGAACAAAGAGAAATGTAAGAAGGAGACCTTTGTGCATGCGAAGGCAAATCCTGGTGAAACAGTCTTGGTATCCATCCCACATCGCCTAAAAAAAGGAGAAATCAAGCGAAGGGATGAGTCGTTAAAAATATCTCATCCAAGGGACGCTTGGCAAAGATCAGAAGCTCGCAATTGATCTAAACCGTTTCTTTTTGTCCGCTCTGACACAGTCAACAAAGCGGATCGTGGAATAGGCAATTCACAGAAGCTATCAGAAGCCCTATATAAAAGGAGCATCATCTCCATTCAAAAAGGGGAAATTTTCGTTGGGAAATTTGTAGTCTTCAGGTGAGAATTATTAGAATTCTCCTTAAATTTCGATCAAGTTTCTTTCCGTTTCAGTTTTAGGCCATTGGAATGATTTCGTTGGGGTCGTAGAGTCTATTATTGCATTCTAGCTTATTTTTACTTGCTTTCAGTAGAAGTAGTGTGTTATAACTTGAGATTCGTCGTCGATGGAGACATTTTTCGAGCTTATAAAACTTCAAAAGTTCTCTTATCTCTTTTAGTTGATTTGCTTGTCTTGCATTGTTTTACTTCATTTTTGCTTCAAAGAACATGTTTTCCGTTTACTTGGTTGTTTTGATCATGTTTATCAGCACGAGTAGCTAAATCTTTTGTCGAAAGGTTACGGGGGAGTAGGTTGTTTCGTTTATGCAAAAGGGTAGCGAAATGAACTTTTTATGCATGGTGTATGAATTTATTTACATTCCGTCTGAAAACCCATTTTTATATCTTTATTCGCTTTCAAGAGAAAGAGGGTAGAATGAACTTGCATGGATAACATTAGGATTGCTAGGCTTTTCTTGCTAATCAAAGAACACTTAGAGATAAGGTTCACCTAATGCTGTTAGTTTACGTAATAGTGGTTCGAATTTGAGAGAACCAAACTAGGAGCTCGAGACAGCCAACTTCTAGAGCTCGATAGAGCCAAGAGGAAACTTGTCGGTTGTTCACTCTTCGCTAACCTCATTGATTTTTTTTTTGCAAAGCTTCCAAAATCCTAAACCCTTCCGACACTCAGTATCATATTGTCACTTTTTTTTTTTAATTTGCTCACTATTAGATCATCACATACTTATTTAACAAAAACAACTTTCAAAATCACTCACATTAACTCTTGCTTGAAAACTAAGTGGAAACACAACAAAATCCCTATGGATATGACTTGTTACTTACATTAAAACTTGCTACAAAAGGACTGCGTGCACTTGCACAACCCTAGGAAGATCACACACACACACACACACACACACTCTGCTTTGCTAGACTTTCTCTTAGGCAAAGTGCACCTTAGCTTTGCATCATACCATTGAACATTCCACGTCATATTTCCTATTATTTGTAGTACTTTTAATTTGTGTGTTCGGATATTCTGCAACAATAGTCTTTTTCAATATAGTGCTTAGAGGCAAGAACTTTAAAGATGGTAATTTTATCAAAGCTTATATAGTACTAGTAAGTAACCTTTCATTAGCCTGACACATTATTATATATGGGGAGAATTTATGTGAAGAAGGCTTTAGATGGAAGTTGGGATCGACAACAAGATTTTTATTGGTTCTGACCTATGGATTGCAAGAAAAGGAAATTTGTTTGCTGGTGGGCTTAAGAATGAGTAGAGTTAGTAGTGTGGCTGACTTGATCATTATGAATAATAAGTGGAATGAAGAGCTAGTTAGTGAAATCTTTTGCTTTGAGGATTCTTATGTGATTTTAAATACTCCTCTTTGTCAGAATGGTGGGAGTGGATGACATCTTGTGGAATCATTGTCCGAAGGGAATTTTCTCAATTAACAATGCGTACCAAATAGCTATTTCTCCCGAGGAAAGGAATGTGGCTTCCCGACCCCTTCAGATCCTAAAGGGTGCGCCTCTAATTGGAATAGTTTATGGAATATTTAGTGCTCACTAGGATAAAAATTGGGGCATGGATTGTTATTGCAAATGATATTCCCTCTAGGTGCAATATTTATAACAGAGAGATGGATATTGAGGTATGTTGTTCGCTTTGTAACAAGCATAGAGAATCCAATATACATATTGTAACAGGCTGTAAAGTTTCCATAAGGGTATGGAAGGAGAGTTTTTCTTCGTTTTCACATTTTAGCTCCTATTTTAGTATGAAGGATACTGAAGCTGATTTTTGGGAAAGACTATGCATTAGAGTTCCTAAGAACAATATCTTATTATCATTTAGAGTTTATGGAATCATAAAATTTGATTATCAAAGAAAATTTTGAGTGTAGATTTCCATAAACTCCAAAATTTGCTTGTAAAATCTATTAATGCTTATGATGTGTCTTTTTCAAGTACTCTAAAGACGATTATTTGCAACACATACTCGATGGTGGGAAAATGGAGGGCACCTCCTCATGATTATTAGAAGTTGAATATCGATGTATCGATCAAGTCAGGTTCATGAGAAGGAAGGATTAGATTAATTGTGCAAGATTGGAACGACAGTCCAATGCTAGCAGGATAGAATTTATTTTTGAAGTTCCCAAAAGGGTATGCTACCAGGAATGGATGATATGTGGATCAGCAGTAGCGAATAGCCAAATGGTCTCAGTGTGGTTAGATCTCACTTCACGCAAGCATACGCGGTTTGCAACAAGTAATAAGTAAATTATCGATCTCCACAGGGACTGGAAACTATTTGAGGTGATGTTCAGAATTGAAATGTAAATTGAACGAATATGTTAAGTTGGTTTGTGATTGCAACATAAAAATATGTAAATAACGAAATAAATTAGTTTTGATAAGATAAGGCTAGACTAAGATACTCATGAATTTCAGCAGTAATGAAGTAAACAAGAAACAATATGTTGTAAGGGACTCTGAGAAGAAAGAACAAGAAAAAGATCAAGCCTCTTCTCTATTACACAAGCAATCTATTTATAGGACTAGGCCATTGGGTCTCCGAATATTCCAGAATGGCACGAATCAATCTTCGTGATGATTTCTCGTTTTAATTCTTGCCAAATGTGTTTGAATATTCTAAGGTAGGAATTCCGTAATTTCAGTAATTTGTCTCTTAATTTGTCTGGTTAGTCAACTTTTCATTGTCCGACGATTCCTTCCTTATTTACTTGAAGTGCGTCTGGCCTTGGTCTTTTGAGCTTTAATCACTCGCAATCATGCGTCTTGATTCTCCGCATAGCATTACTCCGCAAGCGCTAACCCTACGAAAAAGGAAATCAACATAAGCTTTGCAAAATCCATGTTGAACGTGCACTTTTGCTTGTTTTCAACCAAATAATCGTTATTTTGCAATTTACTCCCCCAATGCGTAAGCATTAGCGAATTACACCTTTTTATTCTCAATTTTGCCTCGCTTTCAATAAAATTCAATTAATAAGCGCAAATAATGATTCGAAGTCAGGCTAAAATCTGACTCGATTTTAGAGTCATCAATGGGCTAAAGAACATTCATGAGTCCTAATCTATCGTGGCTTCCTCTATTCATGTGGGATCTAATGTCTCAATAGTTGTTAATTCTATTTTGATGTTTGCATAGATTATTCAGAGTTCAACAACGTTTTGGTTTATATTAGAAGTTTATCTACTACATTAGGAATTGTCAATTTTTCTCATTGTAGTAAGTACTCTTGTGACAGAGCTACATATATTCTTGCCAAGTTAGTGTAAACTCTTTTTATTGAATGCCTTTTTCTCTTCTATGGAGGGGGCTATTTTTTGGAGGGGACTCCCTCTCTATTGTGGCCTCTATTGTGGATGAATTGGTTGTTAATAGAATGAGTTTTTCAAAAAAAAAAGAAGAACGATTTAGAACTTTAAGGTTAAACTCAACTAAATACAAACGAAAAAAAAAATTATTTAGTTATCTTTTCCATTTTCACAAGGGAAAGAACATTGAATGAGAGAAATCCTCAACATACGCAAGTCGGGGTTAAAAAATTCCAAAATAATTGATAGATACCACATATATTTATGAAATGTGTACATTTCTCTTTGATAACTTAATCATAAGAACTCCCTAAGTTAAGTGTATTTAATTTAAAGTAATTTTATATTGAGTTGACCGCTTGAGAGTTTTTTTAAAAAGCATGTAAATAAAAATAAAATATGTTAAAAGGACATGCATAAGTTTGTGGCAATTTTCTTCATCCTCCAAAACATTAAAAAATTATTAACGTGATCGAGTCATAGAAAAATGCTAATCAAGGGGATCGAATTTGAATTCCAAATCCTATGTAAATTCTAGACTTTGGAATGGTTAGGATAATCCATACAAAGGTTAATAAATAATTTAAAAAAGAAAAATAAAAATAAAAGAAAGAAAAAAAAACCACTTATAAGGATTGTTATATAAGAAATGAACAAGTATTGACACGAATTGCAAATCTAGAAGAAGTTATAGAGTAGGAAAAAATCACTTTCACAAAATATAAAGTCTATTGGACTCTACCCCTTCAAATAACAATAAAATAAACACAAATTAGAATCTTTTGTGGAAAGAGCCCACAAAAGTTTGAAAACTCCCATCTCCAAAAAATAATATATAAAACAAAAATAATATTGGCTGCCGCCTTTCTATTTTATTGGCACTAACTACTTAACTTTTTTTTTTTTGAAGCACTTGGTAATAAGCTCTCACAATAGTCAATACTGCTTTCCTTTTTTTTGTTATATAAGTTTGATTTTCTTCATCTATAATGGTTGCTTAATTTAAAAATTAAAAAAAAAAACTTAACTTTTTAATGTTTCATATTAAAAAAGAAAATAAACTTCTTTTTTTTTTTTTAGGGAGGGAGGCTTTTTTTCCCTTTTACTTTACAATATATATTTTTACACAATAGATTCAAAGTAATAAACATTTATCGTAAAAATGTAAAATAAAATAAAATCATTATTATCTCCAAATATATATATCAAACAAATTCCAATTAAATACGTTTTCCATACATCGTTATAGAAGAGCCAACCTAGTGGATTATTAGTAGACAAAAAAATGTAAAAAAATCAACAAATTTTTTTTTGTAAAACTTTATTTTGTTAAGAATTTAATGCATCCCAAAATTTAGAAGCATGCGGGTGAAAGCACCCTTTTAGCAGATATAAATTCTATTTTGATTCCAAATTTTAGTCTAATTAAATTATTGATGAGGAAAAAGATTTAATTATGTTAGAAAATTTCCCTAAATGCATGATAAAGCAACATTAAGAAAGTTAAACTGATTTTACTTAAAAATTTGATCAATAATTAAGAAGAAAGGAGAACTACATTCCTAACTTCAAGATTTCAAACTCTCCACAACCTAATTGATCAGACTAGATTGAAAGTTCTAAACATGTATTATAAACACAAGAATACAAAACAAACATAATACTTACACTCACATATGAGATTTTATTCAACTTCAATTTTCCTTTACAACACATGAGCTTAGCAATTTATAGCCTCCAATAAACACTAATCTATTGTCATCGTGTAACTCACAAGTGCTTAAATGTTATAACAACCACTAATACAAATGCAACCTAAAAACACATAAATGAAAAGTTTAAAACTAAAATTACATGTAAATGACCATAAATCTAAAAATTGAAGATTTTGTAACCATTTTTCAAGGTTTTATAACCATCCAAAAATAAAATGAAACTTTCCTTTGAAGTAGTTTGAAGAAAAAATGTGGGTTCACGTTCTGCTTCATATCATTCTCCCTTTCTTTGAGAAGATTCGTCCTCGAATCTATGTAGTCGCCTTGTAAAGCAACTTTGTATTCATAGTCATGAGCTAGTGAAAACTCTTAGATTGAAACCTCTTCTTTCATGTAATATGCACATTTTGTCAGTAAAATAATCATCTTCTTTGGTTGGTGATGAAAAACTTCAAACTTAACCAAATTTGTTGTTGATGAACCATAAAGATCAATAGAATGATCATGGAACATTACCCTAGTTAGGAAACAAACTTCACTCTCATTTTTTTCTGCACACCTTTTTTCACAAGCACTTTTTTTTTTCACCTAAATTGTTAATTTACACACTTTCTTCTATTTTCTCTATGTTTTTTACTCTCCTCGCTTTCCACATATTTTTCTAGAGGTTTTGTTTCACCACATCTTCATCAAGTACTTTAAAATACAATCTCTTCTATTTTATTAAACTCGCAATCAATACCTTCCTCTTGAATTGGTGGTTGATCGTATTGAACAGATCGCACCCCATAAGGTATTAGAGAATCTCCTCGTTTGGAATTGATTTTGCTTTTTGACACCTTATGGCTTGATCTCTCAAATTCAACTCCTTGCATAATTCACCCATGTAATTTACAGATTGTCGTATCTCAGCCAAATCCTTTCGAAAATCTTTCCAAAATTGATCATCATAACTATTGGTCACACAATGTCTTCGTCCCCGATGATACATGATGGATTGATGTTTTTTTTTTCAATTTTTTTCCCATCAAGTAATAATGATTTAAAAATAATAATATGAGAAGATGGAGAGTCACAAGAAAATGGATGACTTGAAATATGGAGAAATGAAAGATAGATAGATAGAAAGAAAGTAAATATATAATTTGTTTAAAGTCAAAGCTCTAATACCAAATGATAAGACAAAAAAGATCTAGTTATGCTAGAGAAATCTCCTAAACAGATGATAAAACAACCCCAAAAAAGTTAAACATATTTTACTTGGAAAATTGATCAATAATCAAGAAGAAAGGAGAACTATGTTCTTAACTTCAAGATTTCGAACTCTCTACAACCTAATTGATTAGATTAGATTGAAATTTATAGCCTTCAATAAACACCCTAATACAAATGTAATCCAAAAACACATAAATGAAAAGTTTAAAATTGAAATTACATGGAAATGATCATTAATCTCAAAATTGAAGGTTTTGTAACCATTTTTCAAGGTTTTTCCATCCACAAGTAAAATGAAGCATCCTTTGAAGGAGCTTGAAGGAAAAATGTGGGTTCACGTTTTGATCCATATAAATTATGCTCCTTTTGTCGGTTTAGATCTCATTTGATATATATTTTTGAAAGTGTTAAACAATTTATATCAAATTTTAGTCTTTATAATTTTGTTAGAAAATTTTAAACCATATTATTTTGACATGTTTTCTTGACACAAAATTTTCTTGTCTTTTTTTGAACGGCTTATGGTCTATTTTGTCCAAATGACTTATTAAAATTTCAAATGGGCCCTTCTATTAGTTTTTTCTTCTTTTTTTTAAAAAAAAAAATTTGAAAAAACAATAGAGTGAATACACGTAGAAGAAAACGGTAATGAAGTATTAAGAAAAAAATGGTAAGAGACAAAATCAAATATAATAAGAGTATATTATTTCATCTTTCCAACTTCCATCATTAGAAATTTCTAACCACCATAATAATAATTATTATCAACATAAATTCTATAACCACAAAAATAAATGATAAGTATACATTTTCATCCATTTTAAAAATAAATAAATAAATAATTTTTCATCCGCTAAAAATCGTTGCATACTATTGTCAAAAAATAAAATAAAATAGTTGCATACTTTTGAAATATATTTCTAAGAAAAAATGATTGTGTTTTGTAAGCTAATTTCATTGACATTGTTTTTAAGATCAATATATTAAAATCAAGAAAACCCAGATTAAAACCGCTGCAACATCACTACAGAGGCAACCAAAGGGGGGAGATTCCATTCCCCCTTCTCAAAACAACATCATCAATATCCTAAACATCATGGAAGTCTGAAACACAAAAAGAAAAAGGACCTAGCGATCTGAGGCCTTGGTGAGCAAATCGTCTACACCATTACATTTCTACCTACAGAAAACTAAAGGAAATGACTGAAAACAATGAGATCAGATCCGGAATATTAGCTATCACATTGTTGAGTCCAGCAACATCTTGAGAGATACCATTAACACAAATAATGATAGAACTAGAATATAATTCCACCAAGAAAGAGAGAAGAGGGTGAATATCACAATCAAACAGATGCCTAAGGCCTTCCCAAATAGTAATGTCTTCCATCATAGTAGCCAACGAAGCTCTAAACCCATCGTTCGAACCAATCAACACAGGTCTTTTCGAACAATCACGAACAATTCAGCCCACACCTCTTGACCTATGAACAACATTCCATCTCAATCCACATTCAATTTCCACAGCTTAGAAGGAGGAGGGCGCCACTTAGGCCCATCTTCAGCTTGACATAACACAACATCCATCGAGCCAATTCCTGCAACAACGAAGACCCAAAATATCATTGAAGATTTGACACATTGAACAATCTTTTTTTTGGCCATAAGCTTATTATGCCACATAGAGTTGCGATTATTCTACAGCTGCCAAATCACAATTAAAACTTTAGAGAGCTGTCCATTGGGGATTTTAGAAATAAGCCCCTGCTAGAAACTTTCACCCGAGTCTAAAGCCCTAAAAAAAGAAAAAAAGTCAGTAAAATATTTGTCTGGGCTCTCACAACAAATATTAGGCCAGGCTTTCACAACAAATTTACAGTCCTTGGTTAAATGAATATTTGTCACCTTGGCTTTCCCATAATGAATACAAGCCCCAAAAATATCAGACACCCTTTGACTATATGTTTTAGCAGGTTGGGATAAATGTTTTCAAGATATTTCAAGCCTCAATCTTTATCTTTGGGGCCACATCAGCCTTTCAAAAGAATTCTACAGATTAACAGTCACATAATAGTCCGAAGGAGAAGCCTTTTCAACACGAAAGAGATTCATTACCAGGTAATATGCATTCTTCACACTAAACAAATCATCTGGGGTATGATTCCAAATAATTTCATCATGTCTAAAGGGGGCTCCCAACGACAAGCTCATAATAGCTCTAGTCTTCTCTCTCAAGAAAATTGCTTCAACTTTGTTTGTATCCCAACTTCTGTTATCAATGATTAAATTCATGAATTTTAGATCCTTCCAAAGGGATTTAATATTGAAAACATACCTACTGATAAGCCAAGGATCTCGCCAAATTAAAATTTGTCTGTCATTGCTCACCTTCCATCTATAACTGTAAAGACCCGACGCGGAAAGAGGTCCTAAACTAGGCCTTTACCTCAATGCATGCTTTAAAACTTAAAAACAATATGCAAGATCATTTCTAGATTCTGAAAGAAAACTAAAAACTCGTAAACATCCATTCATAAATCAAATGTGAAACATCCTGGAACCTGTCCATGTTTCCAAGCACCTGTTCCAAGCTAAAAGCATTTTAAAACATACTCTGATAAGAGATTTATTCAAATCATTCAAAACTCCAACAGTTACAACAGTGTCAGAATCCAGAAAACAACCAGAAAACATCGTAAGGGCTTCGTGCCCAACTACATGCATTCAGAGGACAACAAATCATAAAACATAAACTCAGAGTTTTAAAACAGCTGGTTTCCATGATCAGCAGCTTCTCTTTCAGCCATCCTGTCCCGCGCCCTGGTTACCTGTGGAAAACAACAAAATAAAGGTGAGTAACGAATTACTCAGTAAGAATCCCCAACCGGGGTACAATACGATATAACTGGTCATCTAGCAGAAAGTATGCAAGCTATGAATATAAACACAGAAGATAGCACATCACTTTAATCCATACATGATTACCACGAATGACATCTTACGGTATTACTCCGGAAAACTACAAGACATTTCGATACTATACGAGAAACTACTCTCGGCCTCAGCTTTCCTACTACTGTCGATACGAAAGGTGCACTGAACTCAAGATCCCAAGGAGCTCTCCAGTCGGCACTGTAATGAGTGTATGCGCGCACCGCATGCTGTTGCAAACCAGGGAGGTGCTGGGTCTAGGGCATGCTGCCCTGGTCCAGTACGCATGCCTAACAAATCTCTGGATCGGTGTCACTGAACATAGTGGTGTGAGACCAAGACACTATGACTATGTTAGCCTGTACCACCGCACCTGAGGCTATGAAACCGGCCGTGGTAGGCTTACACCAGGAACCGGTCCTTGCCCTATCAGGTGGCAATCAAGGGCTACTACCGACACGCTGAGGTCATGTCGACTGCCTGGGACAAGGCAATGTCTCGTCATTCCCCCGACCGTTGGGGCATTTAACGATCACACCACCCTCACCCAAGATTGCCTTTGAAATTGCCGTTAGGGTTAGCTAAACCCTAACGACGGATCAGGGACGGAGTACTACCTCGCACGTCCCTACCACGGATGCAAGTTACGTTATGCATCCTCGTCCGGATGATGCTACCTATCAGAATTCTAAACTATAAACAGATAACGACAAACAATCCAATACGTGCTCAGCAGAAACAACGAACCTAGCATGATACTACGAAGCAAGAACAGATAACGAGCATGCCAGAACAGAACAACCTAGCATGGGACTAACATGAGAAACAACACGGGAATCATGCCAGTCGGAATTCATAACAGAGCACCTATCCATTAACATGCTGATAAACATAAACAAGCATACAAACGACAATCATAGAATATACCGCAGGACCCACACAACTCCGGTAAGAAATCCTTACCTTGGTCGGAAGGCAACAACACACAAAGATCCTATGCTGCAATCGAACCCGAGCTAGGTATCGGGAACCTAACAAACAACAAAAATTATCACAACCTATAGGCCTTAAATAATAATACAAACAGGGCTCTGCTCGGCAGCAACTCACACGGCACGGGGCTGGCGCACGGACAGACAGGCTGCACTGGTGCGGCAGGGGCTGCGCGCGCGGACGGCGTTGCCGCGATGGCGTGTGGATGCGACGGGGCGCTGGGCTGCGCGCAGACAGGATCGAGAGACGGGCAGAAGCGCGACGCGATGGGCTGCTGCGGCTTGGTACTGGGCGATGGGGCGCTGCAAGCGAAGGGCTGGGCTGCGATCGACCAAGGCCTGCTCGGCTGGGTTGCTCGGCTGGCCGGGACGACGGAAGATGGAACTCTCGGGAGAAGGCGCACGCAAGGGGATTGAGAGAAGATGGTGGGCGGCAATGGGGATTTGGAGAAGAGGAATGATGCAAAAACCTATTTTCTTTCCCTTTTAATCAAACTCCCTAAAACCCGAAAACCAAGGCAAACCAAGGTATACCGCGGAATAAATAACAAAAGCAACTTGTGGCCCAACCGGCAGGACCACACCACTGACTCCCTAGCCAACTTGGCTCAAATCCCAGTCGAAGCATATTAACCCAACAAAACTCTAATTTTTATTTTTGCATCTCTCCATGCCCAAACTCATCCAGAAAGCAACCAAACCCTACATTTGACCAACCAAGAATATTAACAGCTGAAAAAGACAGAAACGACCCGACCAAATTACCAAAATACCCTTATGACATACCTAGAAGACCGAGATGGAAACCTGGGCTATTACAATATTCCCTCCTTTTTATGACTTTCTTCCCCGAAAGTCCTTAAGACTGAAACAGCTCAGGATAATGCAACCTCATCTCGTCCTCCCGCTCCCAAGTGGCTTCCTTTAAACTCTGACTCCTCCACTGAACCTTTACCAAACGGATCTCACGATTACGCAATGTCTTCGTCCAAAGGCAAGATCCTCACAGGCTTCTCCTCGAAGCTCACATCCTCATTCAGCTGCAAAGGCTCAAAGTCCACAATGTGCGACGGGTTCGGCACATACTGCCTCAACATCGTACATGAAAGACACTGTGCACTACTGAAAACGACGGAGGTAAGGCTAAGCGATATGCAACTTTGCCAATCCTCTCAAGAGTCTCAAACGGACCAACAGAACGGGGACTCAACTTCCCTCGCTTACCAAACCTCAACACACCACGCATCGGTGCAACCTTTAGGAACACGTGTTGTCCAACCTCAAACTCCAAGTCTCGACGTCGCACATCAGCGTAACTTTTCTGCTTGCCCTGAGCTGTCAACATACGAGCTCTAATCTTCTGAACTGTTGGTCGACTGCAGCAACTCAGGACCCAAAATCTGACGGCCACCAACCTTTTCCCAAAACAACCTGCAACAATTACCATACAACGCCTCAACGGAACCACATGAACTGACAGCTGGGAACTGCTACCCAAGGCAACATCATATAATCCAACACTGGTCCCCCGCTGCCTAACCACGGAAACACCAACTCGCAACAAGTTCCGAAGGATCTGGTTCACCCCCCCCAAAAGACCATCGGTCAGAGGGTGAAAACACTACTGGAACTGCACTCGGTTCACAACCCTTTTAAAAACGCTCTCCAGAACAACGGTTCACCAATGCACTGCCTAGAATAAACCTTCGTTGCCACACCCTGGTGCCAACAACTCTAGCCTGAAACTGCCATGCCACTACTCTATAGTAATGACACCTCCACCCGGGGCGAGGTGCGAGCTCTAGCTACTGAAACTAATCCGCCAAAAATCCGAACTCACACAACAGCCTCAACTAATTGCCCGCTCCCACATGGAAACCTACAATTCAACAACTTGAGTGCTACGAACTCGGAAGCCTAACCAACCGTAAACTGCATAGCTACACCAATCTACTTAACTCTAGCTCGACCTAGATCACTGACTGGAAAAGTCAACCTGCTGGAAACAGGGCCCCAGAGGGGCTTCCTCCACTAAACTTACCTCCATGCAAACAACGGAACGAAGCTCGCCTAAAAAATGAAACACAACTCACAAGTCCAAACGGTAACACAAATAGGCTTTTACCCTCTAGCTTAAGCTTATTGCACCTTCTCACCAAAACTTCATGTACGGAATGCCACTACCCTGTTAACACCAGCTACCAAGAACAAGAATACCAACAATGGCTGGCAGAGCACAAGCTACACTAACCAGCAAGGATCCCACAAAGGTCAAGACCCTAACCCAGCCACAATGGTGCAACCTCAGCCCACAACTGGTACAAAGGGTTTCTCAACTACAAAGGTGCAACAGCTCCCAGGCCAAACACACAAGGTACCTTAACTGACTAGGCCACCACTCACAGGAGGCAGAACAACCCTTACAGTAACTTCCAGCACACCACTCAAAAGTCTGCTTAACTAGACAAACCACTGCTTTCAGGCGGCCAACAGACTTTCCCTCTTGCTAGCACCACTACCACCAACTCCAAGACCAAGGGAGTAACCTGTCAACTTCTATGTGGAAACGGTTCCTTACAAGCGGACATCCGAAGGACAGAGAACTCCACACACGCTCGCTGTCTTGCTCAGCTAGAGCAACAACGTCTAACTCTCACGGAGGCAACAACTGGGGGTTTCACCACAAACTGAACCGCCAACCACGAACTAGCAAAGACTCACCCCCAAACGTCAAAGGAGGGGCAACTCCTAAAACTCTCCCCATGAGCAAGGCTAACTTCTAGCATCTCGAAAACCACACCTTGGTCAACGCCAAACACCAACTTGCCACCACATCGAAACCAACCCGGATTTTACTTCAAACAAACTCTAGCTTGCTAGCCTACCAAAACTGCCAGCAACTCACTCGAGGTCTACAGCCTACACGACTCCGACTTGTCAACTGAAACTCACTGCCTGGGTCTGACTGAGCTCTGGTGAGGATCTCCACACCTAGGGTTTCTTCGACAACCCTCAAACACACACTGTCATCAAACGGTCTAACAATCAACTGCCTGGACAAACAACTCCTTTTCCAGCATTACAACTATGCTGGCCTGCTCCGAACCTCGAAACCAAAAAGACCAGAAACGCTACAGAATGTGTCATCCTCCTACTCAAAGCATCAGCCACATCGTAGCTTCCACCCAGGGTAAGGATTCCGAACAACAACCTTAGCAACTACGGTCAGAGACTACGTGGCTTCGCTACAACCACCATTTGTTCAGTACCACCTGGACTCTAACCATGAACAACAAGAGGTTTCTCCAACCAGGTTTAGGTCCGACTTAACAAAACTTGCCTAAGCAACAACCCGACTACGAGCACGGTATCCTTACAACCTCAACTAAGGCCTTTCGACATCCACCTGAAGCCCAACTTCTCAAATAACTGAGCTCCAGTCCTTCAATGCAAACCCTACATGGTTTCCGAAATTCTCGCCACCAGAACGTACTACACAAAAGTACACTTGTGTGCACAGCTCCCAACCTTTCTTTAGAGATCCAAGTCTAACAGACGCTTTCTCAAAAGCAACAACTAACTCCCGGTAGAGTTACGTCAACCAAAGGAACACCAAGAGTTCCAACTTCACACGATATTCGAGCTGTGGCAACCCTACTCTACTAAAGCATAACAATGCCAAACTGAACTTACCTCATACCAACGTCTCTACTAAGTGTGCTTTACTCATAAGGCATCCAACTAATGGCCCCTCTGCTGGACCAAACTCGCATCTACGATGCTCAACTCTACTCAGATTTAGGCACTCAAAGGTAGTTGACCGCACTACCAACAACATGGTTCTCTTGGCCTTAGCACTAGCGTGAGCCTTACACCCGCTAACACTTATCAACCTTCAACCTGCTGACGTACTCAACCCCGGGTAACACTGGGAAGAGGCTCCAGCTCCTCTCATACGTCCTTTCGCTTGTAGTCCTCCGACTACCACTGAACTAGTTCTTTTGCGCGACCTAAACAGGTGCAACCGCCACAAACGGGTCCAATGGCTAAAGAAGTGTGCTGAACCCCGGGCGGGTTATAGAACCATCTGCTCTACTCGTGCCAAACTCAGGCCTGATGCAGACTTAGTACCCAACCGGCACACCCACCAACGCACCTCAAGTGCCACTACCACCAAATTCTACGTCTTACTACAAATAGGGCTAGCAAGGTCACAACTTTAAGTGACGAAAACTCTGGCTAGGCATACAAGAGCTCATAACTCAAACAACCCTGTCTATGGCATCTCATCTAACTGAAGTGTCACGGCCTACTCTTGCATCTCCACTTGATGCTCAACAAAACTCTGACCGACTCTCTCAACATGCAGCAGCTAGCTCTACTCTAGAAGCTCACCATAAGAAGAGTGCTCAACTTTGCTAGTCAACTGGGGAAACCACCAACGGATCAAGTCCGATGGGTACACTGCTCGCTGCACCCTTAACCACTGGGTTTTGACTTAACTGGCTGCAAAACAACAAAAATTTGTAAGTGATCAAAGATGTCTCTACATCCTCCTCAAAGGCTACTAACTTTGCAGCCACTCACTAGGCAACCAAACAATCTGCTAAGGTTCAAGATTAACACCTGAACTACCCAGGCTAGTCCATACTGGAACCTATTCCACTAGCAACAACATGTGCAAAGCCAAAGCTAACTTCGCTCCTGGAGCGGTACTCCGAGGCAAATCACCTCCACCCTCTCTCTGGGGGAAACTAACAACTGGGCCGTAAGTGGCCTACGGGGGTCTATTCTCTGCCTCACCTTAAGAAGATGTCCCTGCGGTATCTGTATCTATCTAGATACCCTGACTAGCTGCTATCGTACTCCTTACACTGCGGATAGTTGGCATGATGGTGCTCTGGACCCAAACCAACAACGAGTCAGAACCTGCTCGTATCCGCCCTACTCTGCTAAAACATGCATACACTAGATGTCAAATGTATTGTAAATTCTTAACCCTTTTTCTAAAACAGTAAACTTAGGCGTACCTGATGACTGTCGGAGTGCTGATGATCATGGAAAAATGACCTACAATAGAAGACCAATCTACAAAATCTATGACTTTGAGCTTTGATACCAACTGTAAAGACCCGGCCCTGAAAGAGGTCCTAAACTAGGCCTTTTCCTAAATGCATGCTTTAAAACTTAAAAACAATATGCAAGATCATTTCCAGATTCTGAAAGAAAACTAAAAACTCGTAAACATCCATTCATAAATCAAATGTGAAACATCCTGGAACCTGTCCCTGTTTCCAAGCACCTGTTCCAAGCTAAAAGCATTTTAAAACATACTCTGATAAGAGATTTATTCAAATCATTCAAAACCCCTAACAGTTACAACAGTGTCAAAATCCAGAAAACAACCAGAAAACATCCTAAGGGCTCCGTGCCCAACTACATGCATTAAGAGGACAACAAAACATAAAACATAAACTCAGAGTTTTAAAATAGCTGGTTTCCATGATCAGCAGCTCCTCCTTCAGCCATCCTGTCCCACGCTCTGGTTACCTGTGGAAAACCACAAAATAAGGGTGAGTAACGAATTACTCAGTAAGAATCCCCAACCGAGGTACAATACGATATAACTGGTCATCTAGCAGAAAGTATGCAAGCTATGAATATAAACACAGAAGATAGCACATCACTTTAATCCATACATGATTACCACGAATGCCATCTTACGGTCTTACTCCGGAAAACTACAACGCGTTTCGATACTATACGAGAAACTACTATTGGCCTAAGCTTTCCTACTATTGTCGATACGAAAGGTGCACTGAACTCAAGATCTCGAGGAGCTCTCCAGTCGGCGCTGTAATGAGCGTGTGCGCGCGCACCGCATCTTCTTTGCAAAACCGAGGAGGTGTTGGGTCTAGGGCATCTTTGCCTGCTCCAAAGACGCATGCCTAACAAATCTCTGGATCGGTGTCAGTGAACATAGTGGTGTGAGATCAGGACACTATGACTATGTCATCCTGTACCACCGCACCTGAGGCTAAGAAACCGGCCGTGGTAGGCTTACACCAGGAACCGGTCCTTGCCCTATCAGGTGGCAATCAAAGGCTACTGCCGACACGCTGAGGTCGTGTCGACTGTCTGGGACAAGGCAATGCCTCGTCATTCTCCCGACCGTTAGGGTTAGCTAAACCCTAACGACGGATCAAGGACGGAGTACTGCCTCGCACGTCCCTGCCACGGATGCAAGTTACGTTATGCATCCTCGCCCGGATGATGCTGCCTATAAGAATTATAAACTATAAATAGATAACAGCAAACAATCCAATACGTGCTCAGCAGAAACAACGAACCAAGCATGATACTACGAAGCAAGAACAGATAACGAGCATGCCAAAACAGAACAACCTAGCATGTGACTAACATGAGGAACAACACGGGAATCATGCCAGTCGGAATTCATAACAGAGCACCTATCCACTAACATGCTGATAAACAGAAACAAGCATACAAACAACAATCACAGAATATACCGCAGGGCTCACACAACTCCGGTAAGAAATCCTTACCTTAGTCCGAAGGCAACAACACACAAAGATCCTATGCTGCTATCGAACCCGAGCTAGCTATCGGGAACCTAACAAACAACAACAATTATCACAACCTATAGGCCTTAAATAATAATACAAACAGGGCTCGGCTCGGAAGCAACTCACACTGCACGGGGCTGGTGCGCAGACAGACAGGCTGCATGAGCGCTGGGCGCCTGCTGGCGCTTGGCGAGGGGCGCTTGCTGACGGACGGACGCCGCACGGCGCTCTTTGGCGTCTTTGGCGCGGTAGGGGCTGCGCGCGCGGACGGCGTTGGCGCGATGGCGTGCGGATGCGATGGGGCGCTGGGCTGCGCGCGGACGGCGATGGAGCGATGACGTGCGGATGCGACAGGGAGTTGGGCTGCGCATGAACGGGATCGAGTGACGGACAGGGGCGTGACGCGATGGACTGCTCGGCTCGGTGGTGGGCAATCGGGCATTACGGAGCGAAGGGTCGGGTGCGCTATCGGCAGGCCGCTCGTCGCCGCCTTCAGCTGCTTGCTATTTGGTTGCTCATTGGTGGGACGACGGAAGATGGAATTCTCGAGAGAAGGCGCACACAATGGGCTTGAGAGAAGATGGTGGGCGGCAATGGGGATTTAGAGAAGAGGAATGATGCAAAAACCTATTTTCTTTTCCCTTTTAATCAAACTCCCTAAAACCCGAAAACCAAGGCAAACCAAGGTATACTGCAGAATGAGTAACAAAAGCAACTTGTGGCCCAACCGGTAGGACCACACCACTGACTCCCTAGCCAACCGGGCTCGAATCCCAACCGAAGCATATTTAACCCAACAAAACTCTAATTTTTATTTTTGCATCTCTCCATACCCAAACTCATCCAGAAAGCAACCAAACCCTACATTTGACCAACCAAGAATATTAACAGCTGAAAAAGACAGAAACGGCCCTAACGACCCGACCAAATTACCAAAGTACCCTTAGGACATACCTGGAAGACCGGGATGAAAACCTGGGCCGTTACAATAACCCTTTTCGAATAACTCCCACCCCCACATAATACTCCTACATACTAGAGAAGGGTAATTTCCCAGACTACCTCCAAAAAAATCTCCATCTCTAAAATACCTACCTTTAAGCACTCTCGATAATAAGCTATCAGGGTTGCGAAGAATTCTCCAACTCTGCTTAGCAAGAATAGTAATAACTCTAAAAAATTGAGAATATTTTTTGCTTTATTGAGAAAATTTTGAATAAATTCCCTGAATCATTAATTTTTTAGAGAAATTAAGGTTAGCGATAGCACTATTTTAGCAACTTGTAAAGTTCTATAGTTTTCTGAGTAGAATAGGTTTTTAAGTGATTTTGTAGCATTTATGTATGAATGTATGAGAAATTAGAATGATAAGATAAAAAGCTTGATTATCTTTAACTGCTGCAATTTCAGGATGCGCAAAGTGCTAGATAGCTGGAGCATAAATTCGAACCTGAGTTGAAGGAAACAGAAATGGCGTGACTATTATGGAAAGGACACGTGTCAAGCATAAATGAAGGGTGATAGTTACTATGTGGGAGCATCTAATCTCAGTCATTAATCATTTAGGCGGGAGGTATTAGGAGGACTATTTAAGCTGGAGCGTATTTAAATTGAATGAGCTTTTTCCATTTTCTCGAATTCTAGATTTTCATTTCGAGAGTTTTTCTTTACTTCTCAACATTTTCTATTTGAGAGTAGTTGTTCTTAGTTTTAGTTTTTTATTATTGCAATTAATTTCGTTCAAGCTACGTTAGAGTTCATAGCCGAGTTAATTCAGATTTGAAGTTTTTTTGTTTCGAGGAGCATTTTGAAGTAGAGAAGTAGAATTGGATCTGAAGCAATCTTCATTCCGCGGATCGCAGCAGGCTTTTTCTTCTCTATACTTTCTAAACTTTGTGTATTTGATTTGTGTGATTTTTAAACTATTGTTGTTTGGATTACACATTTCTGCAAGTTAATATGATGATCGATTACTCTGTTTTTGCATTTGATGTTGTTTAGATTGTTAAAACGAGTAGTTAAATCCCTAATCGGAAGAGTTAGGTAAGTATGAGTGAAATTTTAAAAGTGTTGAGTAGGAAGATGTTGAATTATGTGTCCATATTTTTTTATTCCAAGTACGTTTTTTCTGATCAACCATTCGTGATTACTTTGTTTCGATTCCGAGAGGAACGTGATAGAGTGAACTTGCATAGGATCACATTAGGTTTGTTTAAGATTTCTTGCAATTTGAAGATCTGTTAGAGATAAAAAATTTACTAATGTTGTTGACTCTATTTATATTTAAATGTTGTAAATTCGAGAGAGTAGAGTGAAAGTAAATAAGGAATTCACCTCTTACCAATAAAACTTAATGCTAAAGCAATTTGCTCTAAAAACGCCTAATTCATTCTCATACTTGAAATTTACTGCTCATTCCATTTTAATTCATCGCATGAAAAGTATTTTGTCATCATTTACTTACTTTTATTATTTCTTTGCTGAAGCAATGCATTGATTGCTTAAGCATTGCATTAGTTAACCAATTCACAATACAATTACCTCTTCATGTATTCTTATGCTGAGAAGAGTTTGAAAACTAACACCAAATCCTTGAGGAGATGACCTTTTTGAAAGAGTAAAACTTACTATAACAATGATCGTGTACACTTGCACATATTTGCTCGAAAATCTTTACGTATTGTGTTGAATAATTGTTTTATAGCTTATCTTGAGCAGAATTCAGTCGTATTGTTGGAATCGCATACATAGCCTGATTGAACTGGCTTAGATTGCGAAAACCAAGCTCTCCTCTATCCTTACTTTTTCCCAGATTGAACCAACTGGCCCAATGCATACGCCTACGATCCATCTCGTGACCCCACCAAAAATTAGCACAAGCTCGATCGATCTCCTCTCCCACACCCTTTGGGATTCTAAAGCAGCTCATAGTGTCCGTTGGGATGGTCATATTTAAGGTACATGTAAATCTTCAAAATTGTTTTACATCTTTGTTTCTTTTTTTTAGCTTTTAAATCTTTATTCTAATTTTTTGAAATTTTGGTGCATTCTATAGTATTTGTAATATCATATTGTAACAATATTTTAGTCTTTGATTTGGATTTATATTTATTACTTTTAATCTCATTTTAATCTACTCTTAATTAAACATCGCTCTGAAATTATTGGTGCAATATTGAGACTATATTAATACGAGATTTGATATCTTTCCAAACTACTTGAAAATTTTAAAGTATGTTGAAGAGTTTAGCCATTTTGAAGGCCTTTGTAGAGTAGAGATCTTTGAACCACGAATGCCATTTGAGGTAGTGAAGGTTGAAGCTAATCCATAACCCGTTAGTGAATCTTAGAGAAAACCTATACATGTGGCTAGTGAAGTGAGAGTGATGGTAAATAGATTGTTTATGTTCGATTTCTATCACTCTATCAAAAGGCTAACAATTTGGCTCATTACTTAACAAGATGAGCGATCAGTTTTTCTATTTTACTTTTTTATATTTTATAAATATAAATAATTTCCATGATTGATCGGTTACTTTCATTTAAAGAACTTTGGTTGGTGTAGTTAGTTGATGATTTCCCACCTATGTAGTTATTTTTACAAAAAAAAAAAAAAAAAAAAAAAAAAAATTTACAACAAAAATAAAAGTCTAAATTTTATTTTGGAATTAGAATTATTTATTATAAAAAATGATTTTAACAATTCTAGCCTTATCCCTATGGTTTCCCATTAATTATAGAATATATATATATAGGTATATATATATATATATATAGGTATAACAAACTATCTAACAAATCTAACCACTAAAATATAATATTATAATATTATTTTGATATTCAAAATTCAATATTGAATTTATCGAAAAAATATAATATTATTTTGACAATTAAAATCTGATTCTTGTCCATTCATGATGATTGTCGCATTGAGGGGTGTGAATACCATTAAATAAAATAATAAATAAAAACAAACCCCTCCAAAACCTTGTAGATACATTTAGCGATGTCCACGGGGTGAGGTGGGGCTGGGAAATAGGTTTGTCGTCCTCGTCCCCGCCACCAAAATCAATCTCCGTCTTCACGAAATTCACCATTTTTTATGGGGATCGGGGCGGGAGTTCTCTGCACATAATTTTTCTCCATTTGTTTCTTCAATTTTTTCTAATCTTAATTTTATAAGAATTTTTTCAATAATATTTTTCAAGTAGATGATTTTTAATGGAAAAATGTGTATTGATTTTCATTTAAATAGTTAGTTATTAAAGAAAATATTTATTTAAATAAATAATTTTACAAAAAGAAAATGTTTCTAAAGATTAAATTGGTAAAAAGAGAGAAAATATATAATTTTTAAAAGTAAAATAAATAAAAAAAATGTAAACGGGGTTGGGGATCGGAGAACCGGGGATGGTGAATGCATTCCCCGACCCCATTTAGCTCGTGAGGATTTTATTTTTTTGCCCGCTCACTCCCAGAGTGTTTTCGTAATTACCTTGTTTCACTATAAGTAGATGAGTAGCTGTCTTCTTCTGGTCGCGGCCTCCTAAGAACTGGGTGATGAAAGCTCTTGCCAATTATCGGAAGAAAGTGATGGACTTTCGCTTCAATTGTCTGAACCATCTACGAGCAGATCCGGTGAGGGTGAAGGAGAACGACCTACACTTGATGGCGTCCCGGACTCCATGAAGTTCCATCCATGACCGGAATGTATCTTGGTTTTCCATCGGATCCTTTGAACCATCGTACGCCTTCATTGTGGGCAGCTTGAACTTGGTTGACACCTCCTCTGTCATTATTTCATTATTAAAGGGTGGGTCGACCTGGTCCACAAGGTTGTCCAGGTCGAGTCCATCCTGATCTTGAGCCTTATTCATGTCTTCTAACTAGTCTTGGATGTTTTACAATTCAACCATCCAGGGCTGGCTTTCTGCTTCGTCTGTTAGTTGCCCTTCTCTGAAGGTTGAACAATTCTCTCAAATTGGTTCCTAGGTCGGTTATGTTGCTTTTTACTTCTATGAGTCTGGTTTCCCTTGTTGATCTCGACATGCTCAGCGAGCCACGAGAGACCCGTTGCGGTTTGGGATCTACTTAGTATGTAACTGAGATTCTCCTACTTCAGAGGCGACCTGGGGTCGCTCTATGGGTTCTTTACGTCTGTCGTTTCCCTCAAGGGTTAATCTTTTAGCAGGCCTCACTCTCGCGCTTGTTGTCCTGGTCGGCCTGTGAGTCATAGGCGTTTTTCCTTTCGCTGTATCTCTGCATAGAGGTGTTGTGTCGAGCTCCTTCTTGGTACCTGCCTGGTTAGGTCCATCATGCGCTCTACCCGTTCTAGCACGGTATTTTCTTGGGTGTTGCATCTTTCGCGCCCTCTCTCTTTTCCAACGCAGCTACCTTTGGATTTAACGAGCTCTCTTCGGCAGCGGTCTGGGTGACCTCGCCGACTCCCTAACTGCATTCAGTCTCAATATCGTCTCGGATACCTATCCTCTTAAGGTGTCTCTCGTCGTTAGACTCGACCTTCTGACCTCGTGTATTAGGACTTAAACTTATTTTGATGGTGAGGTGCGGCATTAGCAACGTCTTTCTAGTTAAAGAACGAACTCATCCCCACAGACAGCGCCAACTGTTGATGCAAAAATTTGGTTTTCGAGATCAACGGTGAATTTGTAATTTGATAAGGGCGAATTACATACAAAACAAACAAGAACTGGATACCGGTGTGGTGTGAGCCACTCCGCCTCGGATGCCTAAGTCAGTCGAGATCGAAAGAGGTGAGTAGGTTAGTCGAGTTTAGGGTTTTGGAATTGCTTACCTCACTACTAATCGACTTACACATATATAGGAGGCGAGTTGGTGGTCACTTTTGGTAAAAATATAAATTATAATTGTAGAAAATATCCCTTTTAGAAGAGTATTTCCAATTTAGGGAAATATCCTTTCTTGGGTCGAGCCATAAATAGGGTTTAGTCGTAGATGAGGAAAAGTGATGAATATGGGCGACAAAGGCGCGCGAATCCGTGTCCAAACGGTCAAGATATGCTAAAAAAGGCGGCATGGGTTGAATCGGGTCAGGGGTTGACCCAACCCACCTAGAGGCACCCAAGTGGGTACGCGCACAGAAAGCGACCAGGCCTGGGCATCCTAGTTGCCTCGCTTGGGCGTCTTGATTGCCTCGCCTAGGCATCCTGATGGCCTCGCTTTGGCGGAGACATCTTGGTGGCCTCGCCTAAGCATCCTGGTGGTCTCGCCTTAGTAGCCTGGTTGCCTCGTTTGGGCGTCCTAGTGACATCGCCTAGGCATCCTAGTGGTCTCACATAGGCGTCCTGGTTGCCTCGCCTGGGCCTAGACCTTGCCTAGGCATGCTGGTGGGCTCGCTTGGGCGTCCTGGTGGCCTCCCATGGGCGGCTTGGTCTTTGGGCCTTACTCTACCAGACCGATCTAATCTTAAGACCATCTTTCGTGGGCCCGATTCCACTCCGAGTAACCCAATTTCTCGAGCTTAATTTTGCCCATAACATAAGTAATTGTGTACTATATACTCTTAAAAATTCATTTATGAAATAAAAAAGATTAATATGATATAAAATATCAAAACAATGAGTAGGGACTACACACTTCTCCATCATGATGATGATTGCATTGAAGTATGATTATCTATCAATCTTGATTTTTTTTTAAAGTGAGATGTTGAAGAGTTTTTCCAAAGATTCCAAACTTTCAGCCAAAAATTCAAAGCCTTAGCATGATCATTAGACTCCTGTTCTTGTTGAAGATTCTTCCGACACCTCCAATCCTCCAATCAAATTAGATGCCTCTATTCCCTTCACACTCACGACCTCTGCCCTGTTCGCACTCATAACATTTGCTCCATTCTACTTTCAGTATCGCAAACTTGTAAAGTTCCAAAAGATGTGGTTTTAAATCTTTTCCAGAGTGAAGAATCTGAAATTTGTTGCCACCCGAAATTTACTGACTCTAAAAAAGGAGATCAATTTTTCTATTTTTAATTCTTAAGATCAAGGGGTAAGGGTGGAGAGTGAGATTATATGGTTTATTTTCTTTAATTTAATAAACAAAAATAATGAGGGAATAATGGGGAAAATTTTGTTTTCTCTCTTTTTTTAAAAATAATTTATGAAATAAACTAGTTTACAACCAAACATTCAAACCACTACACCACTGACCCATTACGTGCAGATTTCTAGTATATTTAAAAGGAACATATTATGTATGATTATGCCTGAATATTGCCGAACACTAGACGTTTTGAAATAATTCTTTAAATTATAAAGATGAAATTGAATAATATACAAGTATAGAGATTCCATTAAAGTCAACTTATTAGATATAATTTTTTTTTTTACAACTTATTAGATATAAACTACTAAAATGTTAATTTAATTTTGAATAGTGATCATAATTAGATGCTTGCATCATCATGGGGGTTAGCAATCAAAATGAGGGACCATGATTTTGAAGCCTTTTGGAAGATTTCACTATGTGGGTCCATTTGTATATTGTTAGACTAAGATACCATATTTATTTATATTTTTAATTGCCTATGATCCTTCTAATCTTAATTAATTTTCTTTCTCAAAAAAAAAAAAAAAATCTTAATTAATTTTCAAAAATAAAATAGGTGATTTTAAAAAATATATTCTAATTCTTAAATTTTTTTTTTTGAGATTACAATTCTAATTCTTAAAATTAGTCAAAGGTTTCACATAGTTTTTTTTTTTTAATTGAAGTGAGAGGTAGGGTCAGCTAAATCAAGATACAATTTTTTTTTTTTTTTTTGAGATTACAACAATTAAGGATGGGTGATTCGAACTCATTAAGTGTACATTAATATTGAGCTACTCTTGTTAGTCGAGATACAAAATTATGGATACCAATAAATTGATACTTTTTAAAAGAATGATCATTGAGGTCTCGTTTGATAACCATTTTCTTTTTTTGTTTTCTATTTTTTAAAAATATTTTTAAAACATGTTTGTTTGATAATTAATTTTGATTTTTGATTTTCAAATTTTTAAAATATTAAAAGAATTATAAAAGCTAAATGAAGTAGTTTTAAAAAGATGTTTTTGTTTTGTTTTTTTTTTAAACATAAACAAATCAAGAATAAAGAGTAAAAAACTAAAAAAAATTAAAACAAAATGTGATGTTTGAAAATAAATTAGTTATCTAATGTACACGGTTTTTATTTTTTAAAAACAAACAACCAAAAATGAAAAATGAAAAACTACAAACAAAAAATAAAAAACGAAATGGTTATCAAACGAGATTAAAAATATCATTTTGATAAAAATGATATTTTTAAAGTTTTGTTTCGTTTAGTCTAAATAGTTTTTAATGTCTAAATAGTCTTTAAAAAAAAATCCCTAACTTGTAAACTTAATTTTAATTACGTTAAATTGGCTTAGTTTATTCTTTAACTTTTCTAAAAGATTAATTAGTTTTTATCTAGCTTCTTTTTCTAAAATTTTAGAAATATCTCCAGTTGCATCTTTTCTTGTAAGAACTTTCTTACTATTAACTAACCAAATTCGGAAAAAAAAAATAATAATAATTAAACCTCAACTAAAGATAAAAGACTAGTCTTAAGATTTATCGAAAATACAAGGATTAAAATTAGACATTTTAAAATATAAGAATTATTCAAAATATAATAAAATTTATAAATGATATTTTAACCAAGTTTTGTTTTTATTTAAAATTGACACATAAATATACATTTGTTAGGAATCACCAAATTAATGGGTGGCGCGATTGGTTATTTGGTTCATGGTTAATTCATTTCCACTCCACATCAAACTGGGTTGTAGTTAACCTAAAAACTAAGAATATTCATGAGCCCTAGTTTTCCCATCTACCAATCTTATTACTGTTTTGTCCTGCTTCAAGAAAACAATCCCTCAATGATTTTTACACCAAACACTTGAAATTCTCATCTGCTTTTCACAAGGAATTTTGGACGGTTGAAATTGAACAACAAACAGTCTTGAATCTTACTGCAATAGAAGAAAAAGGGCCTCTTCATTCAAAAGGTGAGCAAGAAATTCAATGAAGCTAATTTCTATTTTTATTTATTTTTTGTCATTTTCCTTTTTTTTATTATAAAAAAACAAAGCAAGAAAAAGTCATTAGCATTAGTTGAGAAAGAAAAAAAAACCTTTGCAAGTGTTGAAAAAGAAGATAAACTAACCCCATCAAACTAACTTTTACAGTTTTATCCATCAAAAACCAGTCAAAGTTGAAAAATAAAATTGACATATTTTCTTCTTCATAGAGGCAGTTAAGTTATTATCCAAAAGCCTTCTTTCTTCTATATAACTACATCTCTCTCTCTCTCTCTCTCTGTGTGTGTTGTTTTGATCTAACAGAGCTTTATTTTCAATGGAGGGAAGCAAAAAAAATCTTTTTGAGTAGTTTATGATGGTTTCCCTTTTATGCTTATGGTCCATATGGGGCACCACATATCATAAAAATCTTAGCTTTCTTTTGAATTAGTTTTCTCAGCTACCAAACTATGCTCCACTTGATAATTCTCATCTGGGTCCTCTCTGTGAGCAGCTCACAAGTTTTAGGATCAATCAACTCATACTGCCCACATCATCATCTTCGACAACTCGATCGAAAGTTCGAGCAGAAAACAGACAGATTTTGGCAGTTCCAAGAGCATTCAAACAGCTGGGTTGAAGTCCAATTGCCTTATGATCTTGTCTCTTGTAGAGATGGGAATTGCACCAAGGTTGGGCAGATTAATAACAGAGAAGAGAAGATGGAGAAAGAGTACGATGGTTTCGAGCAGACCGAAAACTCGAAGAAAGAAAGGGATGTAGAGGTTGCACACAAGTTGGATGTTGATTTGCCTCTGAGAAACAGAGTGTCATTGACTAGGATTTCAGATATGTCTATTTGGATCACTGGTGTAAGTGGATCAATTTATGAGAGGTTTTGGAATGGATTTCAATGGGCAATTGCTCCTCACGATTTTCCAATATCAGCAGGACCTGCTGTCTCCATTTTTTCTGTCAATCACTCAATTCTAGCTCTCTCTGAAGCAGGGATTTTGTTTCAGGTACTTCCAAAAACTGATCTCTGTTCTTATAGAAACCAACATGATATCGGTCGAGATGTATGGAAAGAAGTTTCGGTATCTAATGAATTTTAAGGGAAGCTGCATAAGACTTGGATCAATATTACATCTCAGTGATGATACTCTTGATATGAACACTTTTTCCACACATGACACTTTGGGCAAAGTAGCAAATGAGACTCTAAACCTGCTTTCTTGATTGAGATTAATTTGTATTTATTTGTTTGTCTATGTTTTTACAAATTTCTTCCTTTCTGTAGTTGCAGCTCAGTGAAATTTCTCAACCAGTTTGGGTTAAGTTATTACCAGCACCTGATCAAACAACTGGAGAAGAAGAAGTGAAACATGCTTCTTCAATTCAATTATTGGCTGGTGTTGTTTCTCATGATGGAATGTAAGAATTTTCATTTGTGTGTGTGTGTGTGTGTGTGTACATTTTCATGATGTAATATTGTGAACTTTGTTTACACTGTTATTGCTAAAACAGGAGACTTTATTTCAATACAAAGAATGGAACTCTGTTGGAACTAACAGAGCTTGAGCCTCCAAGGTAAAACTTAGGAAGCTAAGTAAAAGAGAAAGGCTTCAAAAGGGTAATTTTGCTTTCAAATTAGATTTTAGTGAAGAGAACTTGTGTTCTTACACTTTTCTATTGAAAATGAAAAACAGATGGGTAGATCACGGCCAGCCCCGCGATGCCGATGTTGCAGCAGTTGCAGATGTTGCTAGTTTCAGAACAGAAATTGTGTATACAATAAGGTTCTATTTGTGTCACCTTATGCGTGTTTCTTTAATTTGGATACATCTAAATAAAGTTTCATCATGAACACAATTTTTCGGCAGTCAATTAATCTAGGGCTTGAGTTGATAAATGAGTTCTTTTTTCCATATAAAAATTATAAGGTTTCTATCTGAGAAAGGAAAGAAAATTGGGGCTATGATTCATGTTGAAAATGCTGTTTACCACTTTAGAAAGATAAAACTTTTTTATTCCTTTCATTTTGAATTTACAGATTAAGGTAAAAAAGAAATTGTGAAATGCAGCTCTGTGGGAGATCTCTATGAATATGATAGGAGTTCAAAGCCACTATGGAAGAAACATGTATGGAAAGACAAAGAAGCACGAGATTTCCGACTGATGGCGTCGTCCGGATGCTATCTACATAGCTTGACTGGAGATCATTCCATATCCCTCTTTCTTTTAACTAAGGTACTACATTAAGAGAAACTAATCATGCCAAAATGAAAACATATGAGTTTACCTTGATTCTTTTTTTAATCAAACACAAAAAAGCTACTGAGTTATTATGAACCTAAAGCTTTTCTCTCAGTTTCTTAAGTGAAATCAAATTTCAGGATGGTAATTTGGTAGAAAGAAAGTTGCATAAAAGGAAGTGGAAATGGATAGTTCATGGAAGACCAAAGGATCATCACCTGGCATCAGTTTTACCAGCCCTGCAAGATGAATCAAATGAGAAAATTTTCTCATTGTTTCTCACCACATCTTCCGGTTCGGTATTCGAATATCGAATGAATAGTTATCAAGGTAAAAGGCCACCACCTTGTCATTTATTAATAGAAAAATGAAGAGTTGTTTCAATGAAAGGAAGAAGAATTAATCAAATAAACAAGTATATAATAGATAAGTTCGGAGAGATTTGAGTTCCAAGGATTTAGTTCATATTTTGTTGAATTTTCTCTTGACAAATAAAAGCAGGTCATGGATTAGAGGAAGAAATACCAGATGCTTGGGTAGACCACAAGCATCCCTTAAATGCAAAAGCTGCAAGAGGTATTGTTGGCTTACAGTTCCAACTCGGACGGATATTGTTTGCGTTAGACGACGGTAGGCTCGGAGAACTGCATCTTGCAGGTTTAGGTGGTGAAAATTCAGGGCCAAGTCATCACATTACTTCAAGGAGAAAACCAACAGCCAAATATACATGGTCAATACTAGATGCACCAGAGTCTGAGGGGTGGAATGCAGAGTATTGTACCGAACACCGTGGACCGACAAACTGCATAGCAGGAACTAAAGACGATACAAGTGATCAAGGGGCAAGAAGATCAGCAACAAGAAGACCACAGAGAAGCCAACAGCAACAGAACTACTTAATACCGGGAGCATCTGAGAATGTATCTGAAAAATCATCTGATAGTTTCGATCTTCTTTCTGAAAACTGGACGAAGAACAGCTTCCGTCTACGTTTGATGCACGCAGCAAGATCGTTTTTCCTAATAACAGCTGATGGCTTGACATTTGAATACCTTTACACTGGAGATGTATGGTTGTGGCTGAAGCATGAGAGTCCAACTCATATAAAAGGTGCAGTTGGTAATTACAATGGAAGTTTGTACTTGGTTGATACTTATGGCAGTTTGCTGATTAGAGAAAGAAGCAGCCAAGAACTGTCATGGACAAACTGCACTGCTTTCAGAAGAGGGAAACCACTCATTGGAGGTGCTTCTTGGGATAAGTTCTTAGGTCAATCTATAAAGGTCACAACAGAAGATGCACTTTTCTTTGTCAGTAAAACCGGGAGATTGCTTCAGTTCAGAGTAAGCTTGAGATTTCAACAAATTAGCATAAATGAAAATATGTCTGTCCTAAACAGATCCTTCAAACATTAGAACTTGAAGCTTTTGTGATCATAGATTAAGATGATTGTTAAACTATACTACACTCAAAAGCTTAAACTGATATGTTAGGGTCTATTTTGGTCCCCCAACTTTCAATTCTATTTTGGTCCTTAAACCTTAAAAATGTTAATTTTAGTCTCTAAACTTTTAGATTTGTTCTACTTTAGTCTCGAAACTCAACATGTAAACTACTAGCATCAATCGAGAAAAAATGATATTGCAAGTATGTCGTATTCTGATACCATGCTAAATTAGTACTTAATTTCAAAGCTTAAATTGATAGTTAAAAGTACTTGTATTCTTTTACATAACCATTCCATGTCAATGAAATTAATAATCATGATTGTCATTTCTATTATCTGTATGAGAATATTATTGTTCTTGACTACTAGAAAACTTTTCCAGGTTGCACTAAGGAAATTCAAGTGGAAAGACTGCCACAATCCTCCAGACACCAAAGTTGCGAGCATAGTGGATCAGGAAACATTCAGAGAAAACATCGTGTTCGTGATCGGAACAAATGGCAGACTATATCAGTACAATAAAGTGACAGAGTTGTGGCATGAGCATCATCAGTCTCAGCATTTGCTTCTATCAAGATTGCCTGGAACAGCAACCAGACCATCACCAAATTCACTTATAGGCTCACTGTTTATGATCTCTGAAGATGGTGGCCTCATTGAATATCAATGGAATTCATGGGATGGTTGGAACTGGGTGGAGCATGGAAGGCCATACAGAGGCGTGACGTTGGTGAGCGCACCTGGGCCATGCTTTGAAGGTAATCAACTGTTTCTGATTGGTTCAGATGGGAGAGTATACCTCAGGTATACTGACCAAGAAGACACATGGAAATGGCGAAATTGTGGGTTCCCACATCAGCTTGATAGAGATGGGAAGGGACTAGTTTGTATTGATGAAGACCTTACATTGGAGAAGGAGGCAGAAGATGTAAAAGACAAAAACTGTGATCCAAAGGTAACTTTTTTTTTTTCATTTTAGTTCTATTTTGCATTATGAGATGAGACTTCTCTTAGCTTTCAAATGCTCTGCAGGTTGCTTCCACTAGACCAATTCAATTTTCTGAGGATGCAGTCATTTTTGAACTAAGGGATGGTAGAGTAAGTGCTTTTACTTTAATCATTCCATAATGACGGGCATAGAAAAAGTTATTTCAAACTAATCAATGTCAAAATTCAAAACTTAGATGTTATTCCACATACATACCAAATATAACACCATTAAATTAGTACGAGACCTAATAAATATAATAGAAGAAATGAGGTCTCCGAGAGGTCACGCAGTGGTCAAAGGCTTGAGTTTTGAGTGTATGCTCCCCTCGAGGTCTCAGGTTCGAAATCCACTTGTAATATTAATTTGTACACACCCTAATTTGTGACTTCATTCCTCCGATGTATCCCGGTGTCATAGTGTAGGGACAGGACAATAGTGCTTCGGGTATATGAGAGTAAAGCTCCAACTCCTGGTCATCAGAAAAAATAAATAAATGAATAAAATTATAGAAGAAGTGAGATGAACAAGAATTTGAATTCAAAATCTCCTACTCTAATATCGCACTAAATCATTGGTAAATCATAAAGTTTATAAGTGAATTTGAATTCAAGACCTTTTACTATGGTAGCATATTAAACTAGTTGCTTAATTTAAAAGTTTAAGTTGATAGGTTGTAGTGAATGTATTACCCATTCAATCGAAGTTATTCTATGTCGACTTTTGTCCCAACTCGAAAAGCATTTATGGGGTTCCTCCCTTTTTATGATAAGATTTGGTATAGTTCTAACCATGTTTCAAGCTTTCTTGCTGGTAGGAATGGTATTGTGGTATTAAGGGCACATTAGTGACTGGTTGAGGAGTATCTTATTAGAGATTTATCGCAAATAGAGTGAACCAAAAAAGGTTCAGGGAGAGTCCAACTACCTCAAATTACTTTCGAGTTATCGAAGTCCTTTATCTTTCATCTTTCACTACTATTTCAGCTATTTGGGTTCCATCTATTTCCTTGCACTCTCAATGATATGGATAACCAACCATAAGGCTCTACCAATCTTGAAAACTATATATCTTAGTTTCATTTGGTTTTGCAACCATATCTAGACGAAGATTAAGTGTATCAACTTGAAGTTTGTTTCTATAGCAAATCCAAATGACAACTACATTTGAAACAAGAATCTAAATCATCAAATCACATGTTGATCATTTAAGGTTTTATTTTTTTTACCTTGACAGCTAGCAGAAATGCGACAAACAGATGACTTGAACTGGATTTGGTCTCGGATTATCGCCTCTCCAACAAGCTTATGCGTTGCAGATTATTGGACGGCTTTGGCATCATGAAAACTAATGCAAATCTATCAATTGTTGAAGCGTTTATAGGCTAGAAGGCTGATAGCCCGAGCTTATAGAATGTGTACATATAAGAGAATAAAAAATAGCTAAGTTAAGCAAATGATGTGCAATACTTTCCCTTACCCTTGTAAAGTAAAGAATGATGGCATGGGAATGTCTTTTCCAGTATGTACCATAAAAATATGAAAATAATTGCAGAAGATAGTTGTTGAAGTTCATTCATTTGTTTATTACATAAGTGACATATTAAATGACAATTACTTTTGTTTTTTTTTTTGCATATTACATAAATAACATATTAAATGGGAATTATTACATTTTTTTATAAGAAAAATGACAATTACATGAAGACTACAAATTTAGGATTATGAAATTCATATCAATAAGATAATGAAAATCTCGAAGACACAAAAGTGTAACCATTGTTAAGTGAGATTATTCAAGATTGTACAAATTCATGATCACAAATAAAACCATAAGACATGATTTATCAATTTATACTCATGTTTGTTAGTATTGAAAGTTAGGGTAGTTTCGTACTTTACTAATTTTGTATTTAATTCTTTTCAATTCATAAACCTGTTAGACAGGTAAGATTTTGTAGGAAAAATCTGAGAGTTTGTTTTCGTTAGGCTTGTATTTATACGTATGATTAGAATGGAATAAGACAAGAAAATCAAAGTTTCTTCATGGTATCAGAGCTGAGGGAAATATAAAAACAAAATTATATATATATATATATATATATATATATATATATATATATATATATATATTTATATTCCCAGTCGAGATCAGCCACTCCAGTCCATCGATTCCGCTTCAATTCGATATCCAAATCTATCGATTTGAAATCCACCAATTCCGATTGGATTTCAATCGGGTTCGTCCAATTTGGATCGCCCTTCATCGCTTCCGCTATCAATCGGCAGCTTCAATTCGATTACCAAATTGATTTTTGAAACCACCTCTAATCGGCGTCAATCCGCATAATCAATTTCAATCGGCCTCTACACCAATTGGTTTTTGAAACCAATCGCAATCCCTGTTCCGTTTGCGAATTGGGAAATTCCAGTTGACATCCAAAAACCAATTCCAATCGTTCCAAGTCAGAATTGATTGGGTTTAAACTTCAAATCAAACGATTGGTGTCCAATTCTGAGTCGACTAAGTCTCACAAGCGACTGACACACAAATCGGCAGGTTCGCTCTTCATCAATCGACGGATTCCAGGTATTTATCCTTGTTCGAATTTGAAATTGTTGTAGAAGCCAGGGAAAGTAGTAACCTCTGAGACGTGTTGTTGTTTTCTTGATTCACTTCACATATTTTTTACCATATTAGACTGGTACTTTAGTTATCACAGTTAGTGTTGGTGTGTTATGGCTTCCTCAAAACCTATTGACCACACGTTTGATTTATCATCATCATCATATATCACTGGTCATAAATTAAATGGTCAGAATTATGTCCAATGGTCCCAAGCAGTAAACATGTTCATATGTGGTAAGGGTAAGGATGATTACCTATCAAAAGATAAGACACAACCTGAGACAGATGACCCCAATTTCAAACAATGGAAGATAGAGAATAACATGGTAATGTCATGGTTGATTAACTCTATGACTACCGAGATAGGAGAAAACTTCTTACTTTACAGCACAACATATCAGATTTGGGAAGCGAAGAAGAGAAACATACTCCAAGAAAAAAATACTTCGGAACTATTCCGAATCGAGTCTGTCTTGCATGATCTTCGTCAAGGAGAACAGTCAGTTACTGAATACTTCAACAATCTCTCCCGGAACTGGCAACAGTTAGACCTATTTGAACTTCATACATGGAAATGTGCTTGACGATGGTGCACAATTCAAGAAGCTTGTAGAGCAAAAGAGGACATTTAAGTTCCTCTTCGGCTTGAACAACAATCTTGATGAAGTTCGAGGAAGACTTATGGGAATCAAGCTAATGTCATCCCTCCGTGAAGCTTTCTCAGAAGTACGAAGAGAAGAAAGCAGGAAGAATATTATGATGGGTAAGGGAGAGTCTGGTGCAACCCCAGAGGCATCTGCCCTTGCTGCAAGGAACTACAACCCAATAGGAGAACATAAGCAGAAACGAGAGAGACCCTGGTGTGATCACTGCAAAAAACTAGGTCATATAAAAGACACATGTTGGAGAATCCATGGAAAGCCTGCTGATTGGAAACCAAGGAATCGGAATGATCGGGACAGTAGGGCTTATGCGAACAATACCACCTCCGAGAGTAATACTGGAATCGAATCTTCTCCATTTAGCAAGGAGCAGATCGACGCATTACAAAAGATCATAGGTACCACAATTCAAGGAGCAGGTTTAGCAGCTCAGAGAGTCACACCAACAGCCCTCTCGGCTAGTAGAGGAGGAAACCAGTCTTGGATCGTCGATACTGGAGCGTCAGACCATATGACTGGGAATCGGTCATTATTCCATCAGTATCAAGCCGACACATCCAACTCCTCAGTGAAAATCGCAGACGGGTCACATTCCAAAGTAGCAGGGACAGGTTTTATTCGTATCACCCAACACTTAACTCTTAACTCTGTTCTGCATGTACCTGACTTGGATTGTAATCTACTTTCGATTAGTAAATTGACTCAGGACTTGAAATGTGTAACTAAATTCTATCCAAACTCTTGTGTTTTCCAGGATTTGGAATCGGGGAGGACGATTGGCAGTGCTAAAGTTTGTTCGGGACTCTACCTTCTCAACTATGATCAAGACTCACGGACAATCGGAGACAAATCTTCATCTCTTACTTTTAGCAGTCTAGTTTCTCGTAGTGTCAATAACGATAATGACGTCATGATGTTACATTATCGCCTGGGTCATCCCAATGTTTTATATTTGTCCAAAGTTTTTCCTGCGTTGTTTCATAATAAAAATCCTGCTTCATTCTCGTGTGAAATCTGTCAGATTGCAAAGCACACTCGAACTTCCTATCCCCACCTTGATTATAAACCTTCCAGCCCTTTTTCTTTAATGCATAGTGACGTATGAGGCCCTTCCAAAATAAAAACTTTGTCAGGCGCACGGTGGTTTGTGTCGTTTATCGATGATCACACGCGTATTACGTGGGTCTTTCTAATGAAAGAAAAGTCCGACGTATACTCATGCTTCACAAACTTTCATAAAATGATCCAAACTCAATACCAGGCTAAAGTTCGTGTTTTCAAAACAGATAATGCAAAAGAGTTTTTCAATTCTTCGTTGGGAAACTACTTATCAACCGAAGGAATCGTTCATATTAGTTCTTGTGTTGACACCCCCCCAACAAAATGGAGTGGCTGAACGGAAGAATCGTCATCTTCTAGAAGTCACTCGCTGCCTCCTATTCTCTATGCATGTCCCTAAGTTCTATTAGGGAGAAGCTCTTCTCACTGCTACCTATCTTATCAACCGTATGCCCTCCCGTGTTCTCAAGTTCTCTAGTCCTCGAGACACGTTGCTTCGTGCTTTCCCTCACCTTCGAGTCCCATCCTTCGACTTAGCTCCTAAAATATTTGGGTGCAGTGTCTTTGTCCATATCCATTCCCAACATCGTAGTAAGTTGGATCCTCGAGCCCATAAATGCATATTCTTGGGGTACTCTCCAACCCAAAAAGGGTACAAGTGCTACTCCCCTGAGACAAAACGAGTCTATATTACAATGGATGTCACGTTCTTCGAACATCTTCCCTTTTACTCCAAGCCTTCTTGTCAGGGGGAGAATTTGAGTGACATTCAGTTGTGGTCATCCCTTCTTGAGACGACTCGAGAAATGACTCCAGATCATCCTCCTACCTCTATACCTGACTCTTCCCAAACACCTCAGGAATTGACTCCAGATCCTCTTACCTCCATACCTGACTCTTCCTATCTTGAACCTCCATTATCTCCGATTGTCAGTGGTCGCCTTCTCACTTACACAAGGCGAAATAACCGAGTTGGGAAGGTAGACACTTGAACAGATCAAGTGCGTCAAGAGTTGGACCCGACTCCAAACTCCGGACAACCTACCAATGAGATAGATGGGGTGGTTGATGATCTGGACTTGTCGATTGCAATAAGGAAAGGGGTTAGGAGTTGCACCATGCATCCGATAGGGAGTTATGTTTCGTATGATAACCTGTCTAAATCCTATCGTGCATTTTTGTCCACTCTTGAGAATGTACAGGTGCCAGCTAGTGTTGCTGAAGCATTGAAACATCCTGGTTGGAGGAGAGCTGTGCAAGATGAGATAGTGGCCCTTGAAAAAAATGATACTTGGACTGTGACTGAACTGCCGAGTGGGAAGAGACCTGTTGGGTGCAAGTGGATTTTTACAGTAAAACACAATGCCGATGGAAGCATTGAGAGGTTGAAGGCGAGACTAGTCGCCAAGGGATTTACCCAATCATATGGGATTGATTATCAAGAGACGTTTGCACCTGTTGCAAAGCTCAATACCATAAGAATTATTTTGTCCCTAGCAGTTAATCTTGAGTGGGATCTCCAACAGCTGGATATAAAGAATGCTTTCCTGAATGGGGACCTAGAGGAAGAAGTTTACATGAAAATTCCTCCAGGATATGAAGAACGTTTCAATCCAACTCAGGTATGCCGACTTAAAAAGTCTCTCTATGGGCTTAAGCAATCACCCCGTGCTTGGTTCGGTAGATTTGCAAACGCGGTTCTTAGTCTTGGATATTCACAATGTCAATCAGATCATACATTATTTGTCAAACGAAGGTTTGGAACACTTCTTGCTTTGTTAATAGTGTATGTGGATGATATCATTCTCTCTGGGAACGATGAGTCTGAGTTACAAGCTTTGAAAGACCACCTAGCTCAAGAGTTTGAGGTTAAAGATCTCGGAAAGCTCAGGTATTTTCTAGGTATGGAGGTCGCACGATCCAAGACAGGAATTATTATGTCTCAGAGAAAGTATGTGTTAGATCTTCTTGCTGAAACAGGCATGCTGGGATGTAAACCAGCACCCTCTCCCATGGACCCTCAGGTGAAGTTTGGGCGTAATCATAAGAGTGATCCTGTGGATAGGGGGAGATACCAAAGGCTGGTGGGACGGCTTATATACCTCTCTCATACTCGGCCGACATTGGTTTTGCAGTTAGTGTGGTTAGCCGGTTTATGCATAGTCCCACTAACGAACATATGGAAGCAGCAGTCTGAAATTCTCGATATCTCAAGATGACTCCCGGGAAAGGGTTACTATTCAAGCGAACTGATAAGAGAGATGTTGTGATATACTCAGATGCAGATTGGGCAGGTGACACTACAGATAGAAAATCAACCTCTAGATATTGCTCGTTTGTATGGGGCAATCTTGTCACCGGAGAAGCAAAAATAACCGGTGGTTGCTCGGCGTAGCGCTGGCCGAGTATCGAGCCTTGTCCCGGGCATATGTGAAGGCATCCGGGTAAAGAGAGTCCTCGATGAGTTAGGACAAGAGTGTCTAGCTTCAATTCAAGTAATGTGCGATAATCAAGCTGCAATCAGTATTGCCAAGAATCCAGTTCATCATGATAGGACGAAGCATGTCGAGATTGATCGACACTTTATCTCTAAAAAGGTGAACAGTAAACTGATCCAACTAATCTATGTTCCAACCAAGCAACAGGTGGCAGACATCCTCACGAAACCATTACCAAGACCTAACTTTGAAGACCTGAATAGCAAGCTAGGTTTGTTTAATATATACAATCCAGCTTGAGGGGGAGTATTGAAAGTTAGGGTAGTTTCGTACTTTACTAATTTTGTATTTAATTCTTTTCAATTCATAAACTCATTAGATGTAAGATTTTGTAGGAAAAATCTGAGAGTTTGTTAACAGGTAAGATTTTGTAGGAAAAATCTGAGAGTTTGTTTTCGTTAGGCTTGTATTTATACGTATGATTAGAATGGAATAAGACAAGAAAATCAAAGTTTCTTCAGTTAGGATAATTTGTTTACCAATCTAAATATTGTTTATTTTGATTAGTCTACTTGTCTCAGTACTAAATCCTTGAAAATTGTGTCTAAAGCATAGTCTTGTCGATCGGCGGGTCCAAATGTCCCCGTCGTGATCAATCTTCTGCATCACCATGAACTCATCGCATGGCACCAAAATAGGAAATAAATGAATTTGATTTGAACTCACACATGATGAATAAGAAGCGAACCATGTTCATTAGTCAAGACAATGCTATACAATATTGTGCATGTATACATTTTTTTAACTACAACGTTTTACATATATTTCATGTAGCTGCCTATAGTCATAATATGGTCAAAAGATACTGCATAAGTATGTAGTTATTGACACAATTGATCAATTAGATAATTTCATTAACAAAGAAGAAGATCAAATTAGAAGTGTAGGTTGTAGCTCATAAGTTAGAAATGCGATCAACAACAAGGATCGAGAGTTTTTTTCTTTTCTATAACAAGTACATTTCACATTTACAAATCTTCTTTTATTTTATTTTTTTGTAAGTTTTATAATTAATCTAAATTTCATTGGAGTGCATGGTTCTTATTGAATATTGATTGTGATAATTTTGTCCAAGAATACTGTTTATGTTTTCAATTCGCTAAGCAGTAATCTAGACGAAAAATTGTAGAATGGCATATTTACATAAGTGTTCTACATATTAGTTTTCATATTTTTACATTGTTGTGTTTTGTCATTCTAATGTTTTCAACCTCGTTAGGGCCTATCAAGTATGGCAAGCTAAACGGTCGCTCAAACATAATAAATTAGTATGGAAAGCACGCAAAGATAAATTTACGATTACTTTACTCTTACAATTCTTATATTCTTTAATTTTTATACTATGGATGAAATTGTACTTAGGTGCCTTCGTAAAAAAAGGATTTATAGTGTGTGGATTTTTTCCGAACTCAAACTCATGACCATGGAGTTGAAATGGATTAACACCAAATAAGATAACCAACCACTCCACCGACCCATTCGATTGTTGAAATTTAGTTATTGTAGACATTTAGAAATTTTGGGAATCACATAGTTACGTTCTTATGCTCCCAAAATTTCGGGGGTATGAAGTATATTTACGTAATTATTTTATAATTATCACTTAATATAAGGTGTATTAGTATTTCGAAGTTAAATTGATGTCAATTTTTTTTTATTATGAATGTGCTTTTTTTAGTCAACTATTATGGATATGTTGTTGGACTTGTTGATCAAATGATTTTTTTTTGTAATCTATATTGAACTTAGTGTTCATTGGTGGATGGTTACATATATAAAATTATTAGGGAAGGAGAAGACATTGTCTTTTTCTTGTTTGAGAAGGAGAAGAGGGTTTGTATCCATATAGAAAATCTATAATTTTATAATCTTCAAATGAATTTTTAAATCAAACTTTTTAGTCGAACAATTTTAATGTCACCACAATACATAAATTAAGCCGTTTTTTTTAATTAAAAATACCTTTTATGTTGAACTTGTCAGATGGAAAACATATAAGTAGTTTAGATGACAGACACAAAAGAGTACAAGATGACGACCACAGGAATAGATGACTAACATTTTAATTAGATGTGGAATGTTTTAGGAAAACAAAGTTGTTCCACATTTTTAAGACATGGGAAAGATTTTGTGTGTTATAAGAAGGGGACATAACACCTCTATTGATATAAGGAGATCCTTTGGGTGATGTCAAAAAATAAAATCATGGAAAGTGATTTTGTACGTGGATAATATTATATCAATATAGAGGATTGTGATTATTCGTTGTTCATAACATAATGGTTCACGCAATGGGCATAGATAAATGTGGTACTCTAAAAATGACAAACATTTGAGAAAAAAATGTCGAGCACTTAGATCGATGGTAAACCCACTTTAGGTGACGTGGGAAATAGCTGTCAAAGGGTAACATCACTAGCCGCTCGACATCTATAGCTATAGACATCGTATAATGCCGGACATGTAAACCTTTTTTCTACTATTGTCCAACAATTTAATTCAGTCTTTGGTGCAATGAACTTTACGATTCTAAGTCACATGCATTTAAGAAAGAAGGCAATCATTTCTTACTATTTTTTGAATTATTAAAGAATAATGAAATTTGACTATAATTCTAACATGCGTTTGAAATTTACACATTCAAAATCCCTAAAGAGATGAAATGATCATTTTTAAGTTATTGATGATTGATGATAATTATTTATATCTTGAAATTTGTCATGCAAAATTCTATACTAAAATGATGACATTTTAATATTTGTCATAAATTTTTTAACCATTTTGGGAATTTAACGAGAGTAGCAACTTTTTCTCTTTTTATTACATTTATAGTACAAATCTTAAAATAATCCATATATAGCAATTTTCTAACACATCTTTTCAGTTTCCAAATCTGTCCCTTTCTTCCTCATTTTCCTCTCTCATCAACTTTACAATTTTTCTTTATGAAATTTTCTAACCTTCTTTCTCAAATTCCTCTTCCTTTTCTTCTTTCTCCGATGCAATTCCATACATGTGAAATTTCATTCTGCAAGTTTTTTTTTTCGTTCCAATTCTTTGGCGAAGAAAATTGTTCTCTCTCTCTCTAACTTTGTTTCAAATTGAAGGGTCCAACCCAATTCGAGGTTCCTTCGTTTCGTTCCAATTTGGATTCGACAGCATACTCTTCAAGTCTTCCTTCTTGTGTGCTTTTCTACCATTTCTTCTTGATATTTGGAATTCGGCGGAGGTGAAGTTGAGGGCGGCGCCGACGAGTTTTTCCGGAGAGAGGGAAGACAATTGGGGAAAAAGGAGAGTTTGAAGAAATAGAGGTCTAGGAACAGAGTGTCGAAGGAGAAATGAGTTTATTAATTGTGAATAATTTAGGGATTTGAAGAAATGAGTTTTGAAGAGAATATGATGAAGAAGAAGTAAATGTGAAAATGGCGGAAATGGAAGGGAGATTTGCGATTTCTTCTCCGATTTCTTCTCCTGCAACTCTAGGTGTGCAAATTTACTCCGACTAATAGACTTCTATCAGTTGAACCAAAGTGAATATGCACTGATAAACTTCTATCAGTTCCATCGATAGACTTCTATAGGTTCCACCGATAGCATTCTCTACTCATGGGTATTTTTGTCATTTCACAAGCTCTATATAACTTTTTTGCCACCTATGAATAACTTTTAGAATTGTGCTATGGAGGGAATTATTTTGTTTCTTTTTAATATACATGCCAAAACCCCTAACATTTTTCTATATTTTTTTTTACAAGATTGTGACAATTAAAAAATTATCATAGAATATAAATATTTATGAGTTCCAAAATTGACATTTTAATTTCATTGTATCCATTCCAAAATTGAATTCGCAACCTTCTGGGAGTCGATTCCCTAGAAATTGTCTGCTCTTCATTTTTGTTGATGAGCTTATCATCAACAAATCCTAGTAATGCCTTCTTTTCATCTTTTTTTTTTTTTTTTTTTATTGTATTTCTGGTTTGTTTATGCCTCCTTTATGCTTGGATTTGTACTGATGTTCAACGCTCTAGAAATTGGGGGAGTTCAGGAAATGGTTTGTTTATGTTATGGGAAAAATTCTATTATTAATTTCGCACAACTCATAATTGTTTCAGTCTAATGGATCGAGGAAAATGTGTGAATTCCATTTATCTTTTATTTCAATTTTCCCTTGTGGAAAACATTGCAAAAGCCTTCCCCAAACAATATTATTCGTATTTACTCATTTCCATTTCTACACATGGGGGCACTACCACTTAAAATGAAATATAATGGTTTTTTTTTACTCCTATTTCTTTCCTGATTACCATTTATAGCATACCTGTATACTTTATAAAAGTTATTTCCTCTTTTTCATGTTAAACTTGGAATAGAATAGAAAATGTCTATTTTCTAGATCTTGTACTGTTAAAAGTTTTGGTTCACTAAATAGGTATAAATTTATAGGTTCTATCTCAATTTTTTATAACTTCATACATCAATATAAAAATAAATAGAGAACCATTGCGGTATTGGATCCGATCCAATGTCCAATTTTTTTTTTTTTTTAATTTTTTATTAGCTAAAATACATTATTCAACAGTTAAAACAATTGCACAAGTCTTTTCTCTCTTTCTTTTTTTTAAAAAAAATATATCCTAAGTAATAGAAAAGCTGAGTAGAGAAGGTTTTCAATTGCTTCATTAGCCCCCTAACAAGATGCAAAGTATTTTGAGCAAAATATAATATCACTTGACATCCAACATAACTTTCAGAAAATAAAGTAGTCAGCCAAGACCAAAAACAAACAATTGATCATCTAATGACATGATAAGATATATATAATAGGTTGAAATCAAAATAAATGTAAACTTAGAAAGATGTAACTGGCCTCTTGGATTCTTGGATTCTGTGTACATGCAACTTTTGTGGATTCTTGGATTTCTTCCTTTTCCTCTTGAGAAAACTTCAACACCAGAAAAATACAAAAGGAAAAAAAAAATGAAAATCCTCCATTTATCCCCATAATTTCATATCAGTTGTATGGTTCCTCAATAAAATGCCCTCTCACCCTTTCAACTCCCATTTTTTATATTCTCATCTAAGTTCCAAGTCCCACATTGCTTCATTCTACCATCCAACAGAAACCAAATCAGAGCAGAAATCAATCCCAACATGGAAAGAAAACAGAAACAAAATCGAAATCAAACGCCTAGATAGAAATCAAAAAAGGAAAAAAACCTTAAGTCAGATGAAATCTGTAGCGGCATCAAGTAAAAGGAAGCGAATAACAGAGTGATAGAAAGAGATAAATGTAGGGAAGCAGTGATGGAAAGAAAGAGGTCGACCAATTGAATTGGGAATAGACACACAAATTGTTGGCTTTTTGGCCTAACTCAAATGAATTAATTAATGTTTTGATGATAACAAACTCGAATTTTGTTTACTAATATTTTTGGAGTTTTTAAGTTTTTATTATTTAGAGCTTGGAGAGACGAATCCAATGCAGTTTGAATCGTGCGAACTGGAGTTAAAATGAAGAAGATATGGACAAATGAAGATTTGAAGAAAAATCACCTAAGAAAAAAAAAACGAGTTTTTCATTTTCAAATTGTTTTATTTTTAACCAAAACTCATTTGATTTTCTAATTATTCAATCTTAGTCATATAGACCTTTGTCTTAAATCCAATGGTCACCATTTCATCATATCTTCATCAAATCTCGTCTGTCGATCATTTTGCCCTAAATTCAACGGACACCTTTTCATCTTCTCCTTAGAAAATCCATAGCCTTCATAACAAAAATAACACAGCAACATTATCATTCTCAAAGCTTCAAAAAGTTTCATTTTGCTTCATACATTCTTGAATCGGCTCATTGCAAATTTTGTGAAGAAGTTGTCAATGCTCAACTTGTGTATTTTGCCTACAAGAGATATATTGTAAGGTTTCATTTTTATTTTTTATTTGGGATTTGTATTAAGGTGTGGGGTACACCTTGGGTTGTGAGAAAATACAATTGATTTAATCCTGAACTAGTAAAAGGATTTGAGTTTCTCTTTAGCCTTAAAAAAAGATGGTAGTAGTGGTTTAATCCTGAACCCGTGAAAAGTATTTAGGTTTCGCTTTAGCCTAGGAAAAAGAGAGTCTTGTCGGTTTGGTTCTCACCCGCAAGAGGATCGCCTAGTAAAATACCCAAGAAGTAATCTTGGAGGGTGGAGTAGAATTTCCGAACCACTATAAACTTCGGTGTTTTCTCTCTTCCTTAATTTTTACTTTTCGTGATTTTAATTCTTGCATAGTATAATTTATTGTTGGGTGATTTTAGATTAACAAAACTTAGATCGTAAAAGTATTGTTTTTAAGTAACTTAAAAAGTTGGCGAACCCTATTCACCCTTCTCTAGTGTTGCCTTTCGATCCTACACAAATGAATTGGAAGATTGCAGAATAGTACGATTTATTTTATTTGTAATTTCTAAGGTTGGTTCGGTTCGATTTTTTATTGGTTTTTATGAACCAAACCGAACCGAACCAATAATAGTCGATTTTTAGAATTTTAAAACCAATAAATCTAATATACTTCCTAAAAATCGAACCGAACCATTGGATCGGTTCGGTTCAGTTGGTTTTTGGACATTATTTTCACCCCTAGTTGCAACATTCTTGTGAATAAGTGAAGATCCCTTTTGTAATTGACTTTATATTCTTGTGATTTCAAATGGTTTCTTATCCAAAAAAAATTAATAAATACATTTATATGATGTTATTTTCTTAAAAAAAAAAAAGAAAGAAAGAAAAGAAAGGAAAGGAGGGAGGACAGGTGTGCAATGGCTTGGGATGGAGGGGTGACTTGAAAGTTGAATGGGTGAGGGGAGGATACAATGTCATTTTTTCGTTTGTGCAAATGGATTCATTCTTTATTGTAGGGGTGAATAGGCTTCGCCAACTTTTAAGTTATTTAAAAAATAATACTTTTATGATCTAAGCATTGTTAATCTAAAATCACCCAAAAATAAAATATTAATATGCAAGAATTAAAATCATGAAAAGTAGAAGTTAAGGAAGAGAGAAAACACTGCAATTTATAGTGGTTTGGAAATTCTACTCCACTCCCCAAGGCCCTCCTTGAGTATTTTACTATACGATTCTCTTGAGGGTGAGAATCAAACCTACATAACTCTCTTTTTTCTAAGCTAAAGAGAAACCTAAATCATTTTCACAAGTTCAAGATTAAATCACTACTACCCTCTTTTTTAAGGCTAAAGAAAAACACAAATCCTTTCACTGGTTCAGGATTAAACTAATTACATTTTCTTACAACCCAAGGTGTTCCACACCTTAATACAAATCCCCAATACAAAATAAAAATAACTCTCACAAAGTATCTCTCGTAGGCAACATTCACAAGTTTGGTGTAACAACTTCTTCACAAAATTTACAATGCGCCGATTCAAGAACGTGTGAAGTAAATGAGACTTTTTGGAGTTGTTTTGAATATGATAGTTGTTTTCTATTTTTGTTATGGAGGCTATGGATTTAATGGAGAGAAGATGAAAGGTGTCCGTTGGATTTAGGACAAAATGATCGACGGACGAGATTTGATGAAGATATGATGAATGGTGGTCATTGGATTTAGGAAAAATGTAGTATATGGCTAGGATGGAATGAAGATAAGATGGGAAGAGTTTTGGTTCAAAAGGAAACAATTTGGAGTTGAAAATCCTGTTTTTTTTAAAAGGGCTTTGTGCACGTTTAGGCTATATAAAGAAAAAAAATTGCAAAAGTGTTACATACATAGAAATTTTAGCAAAATTAGTTAATGAGATTGAAATAGAAAATCTGTTTTACATGAAAAAGCACAAGTACCCACCTTATTAAATCTTGACTTTTCTATCTTTGGCTATAATTTACTAATTAAAATTATTTGCTTAAAAATCTCCTCAAAATAGAATTTGTTTGTTTGTTTTCTTTCTTTTTTTTTATTTTAACGTTTGATCATAATTTTTTTTAATCATGTATTTATAAATAAATTTGAGTTTCAAATAAATGAGAGTTCCTGATTTAATGTTATTTTTGTGGTATGAATCATAATATGCATATTTATTATAATTTTGTTTACTTGGTAAATATTGAATTAGTACTCTATTTCACAACTATCACATCTATTTTATTTATAAGTATTAATTTCTAAACTTTTTTTTTAGAAATGAAAATTCACGAGACTAGACAAATTTAGAAAATAATTATAAATACAAACATTTAAAAAAATTAACAAAGGTAGTCTTTGTATTAATGAGTATTGTCACATATTTTCTTATAATATTGGAATTAATGAGTATTTATAATACAATATTAAAACGATAAATAACTAATTCATGTATTAATAAGTATTTATAATATCAAATTTAAACGTATTAGTGATTAATACTATATTAATAATTATTTATAATACAATATTAAAATGTATTAATGATTAATACATGTATTAATATGTATTTATAATATTCTGTTAAAACGTATTAATGATTAATACATGTATTGATAAGCATTTATAATAATACATTAAAGCGTATTAATGATTAATACATGTACTAATAAGTATGATATAGTGTTAAAACATATTAATAAATAAATACAAGTTTCAAATAAATAAGGGTATGAACTATTGTTGTTTTTGTGTATCTATCATGTTATTTTCTTTTTTGAAAAAAATGATTTTGTGATAATACAGTATTAGAATAATCATAATTATAAATTTTAATACATTAATGTTTTACACATAAAAAAAGGGGATTTTGCATGTATATCAAAAAATGGCAAAATATTTCCATCTATAGCACAAAATCCAAAATAATTTCATTTGTAGTAGAAAATTCAAATTGATTTCTATCACTTGTCGAGTTCTATTAGTGATAGAATTCAATCAATGATAAACTCATTCTATCACTGCTTAAGTTTTCTATCAGTGATAGAAATCTAAATTGAGTTCTATCACTAGGTGAGTGATAGACTATCATTAGGTGAGTGATAGAAATAAATATGCTAGATGAATTGTTTTAAAAATTATGCTACAAATATAATACAAGAGGTAGAATATGCTGCTGATGGTAAATTCTTTAAAAAAACCAGTATAATTGATAAATATGTATAAATTACAATTCAAAATGTTCACATTAATTATTTCTCCAAAAAAAATTCATATTAATTAATTTCAAAATTGGTAACTAATTGTAACGGGTGAACACGATTAAAATTCAGAATCTCAAAAAAAACAAATCTAAGAATTAGGTAAACATTGGTTTGGAATTGTTGAGAGATTGATGGAGTCAAATAACTGTTTATGAGATAAAATAAAAATCTTTAATCCATTGGAGGAAGATAGTCATTTTAAAATAGATTGTTTATTTAATTTAAAATAGATAAATATTATTACAAATACTTTCAAGATTGACTAGTCTTGCAAATAGTTTCCTAAGAGCAGTTAGTTAGTGCAATTTACCTTTTTTCAAAGGCCATTTTTTTCAAATCTTCTTCATTTTATCTCGAATTTGCACGATTCAAAATACGTTGGAATCGTCTCTCCAAGATTACATAATAAATACTTAAAAACTCAAAAAATGTCAGTATACAAAATTCAAATTTGTTATCATCAAAACATTAATTAGTTAAAGTTAATTAATTCGAGATAATTTGGTAGAAAGCCAACATTTATGTAATGTGAAAGAGATCTTAATTAAGGGTAGGAATTGGGGGACGTGAACAATACAAGATGTTGATGAAGAAGGTACAAACGATGTCAATGGACTACAATTGAGGGAGGTTTATGGACCTGGTAGGTGGGATTTGAAGCACGAAGGCAAGTGGGAGGTAAGTTTTTTATCTCTTACCTCTTTTTGGAAGTGAATGAGTGAAATATTTGGGATTAATAAGTGGTTTTTCTATAGAGGCTCTTGAGAGCTGAAATATACACTTTAGAGAGGATGATTGATCAAAGGTAATAGCATTGTTTGTTTGTAGACTTTCCTTCATTTTTTGTTCCTATTTTGTAAGTTTGTTTCTCTATCTTCTCTTTGTAATCGAAGCTAGCTGAAGATAATGGTTGTCTTCTACTTTTTTGCTCTAGTCCTAAGTGGTGTACGTACTTAATTTGGTTGTAGTCACATGTACACTTATAAGTTTAAAAGTATTATGTTTAGTTAATTTGGTTGATCATGCTTGTTTGATTCATTGAGTTCATTATTTCGTTTGTTTGAGTGTACATTCTGAATATTACATCAAATATTAGTAGCATAAAATATAAATGATTGTTGTTAGCACTAGACTCCATCTCAAGTAAAACTATAAATCCTTGTTATGGTTGTCAGGTTGTCTAATTCTCACTCCTAATGTGATTAATTATTATTCATTATTCATTTCATTACATTTATACAAAAGAATTGCATAAACTAATCTAAATATAGAAAACCTAAAAATAGAACACCTAAACATAGGTAATAAAATGAAAGGAATACAAGGAATAAGATCTAATATCTCATCCTTGATGTTTGACTATTTGTACCATTTTTAGCTATGATTTTATTTTTTCTAGGAAAGTTACCTAATACATTAAATATGAGAGAATCTAACTTGTCTAGATTTTATGTTTAAATTACTCAAGTTTATGTTCTTTGACTCTTTCTATACTTATGTCTTAAGATTCAAATATTTTTTCTCCTATAGGTAAATCTCTAATTTAAGTGTTGTTTTTATCTAGTGACAACATTAGCTCTTGAATTCTTAGTTTTATTTTTCAATATTCTTGCACTTTTGATTCTATTGTAGTATTTTTTTTTTTTTTAACAGATTAATGTTTACCAAATAATAATGTTAAGTTTCTTTGAAACCAAGTTGGATTATTGTTGGAAATGTATTTGGTAGATCACTTATTTATAAGCTTAGTCATATGTTTTAAGAAAAGTTTGAATTGAGTCCTAATAATTAGAAAAAGTAGAGTCTCTATGATTTGAGAAAATTTAGAGTTTAGTTTGAATGGCTTAAAAACTTAAGTTTTTATACTTTAGGAAAAACAATTAAATAATTTGGTGGGTGTTTAATTAGTCTGTATGACGCTTGCATTATTTATGAGTTTTTGTGCACTATGAGGTTAGAACTTTTGCTACTTTTATGTTTTTGTGTGAAGATGCCACTAGTTTGGTGGGTGTTTGTTTTATGCACTGAAGATGTTTGATGATATATATATATATATGTATGACTTTGGTCTTCATGGTATGTTTTCATGTATTATGTTTTTGTCATTCAAACCGGCTTTACTTACTTTAGGTTGAACGAGATTCACTTCAATTGCTTTTGGAAGAATGTTTTGAAGAAGAGATTTGGGGGTCAAATAAGAGATTTTCTCTTTCCTCTTTTATTATTCTTCTTCTACCAAGTATTTTTATAATTTTATAATCTTATTGCTTTTTGTCTTTCTATTTGTTAATCTAATTTAATTATTCTTTCCTTCAATTGTTGTGATTATTGCTTCAATTATAATCATTGTATGAAGTTTCTACAATTTTTTTTTCAAGTTCATTGTTCACATAGTTTATTTTAATATATAAGACCTGTGATTTTGTTTTGTTTTGAGATATTTGCAAATGGAAAGTGAAAGGTGGGAGAAGCAGAAGCTTAAGGCACAAAAAATGAAGAAAATAAGAAGGAAGACTTGAATAAGATAATTCTTTATGGTCATTCTTCTAATGGAATTGGCTACTTCAATATTGTTAATTCTTAAATGGATGTTTGGTTCTTATATACTTATTTCTTCAACTTTAATCTGCAAATTTTTATCACTTTATTCCTTAATTGAGACTAAAAAATTACCTTCATTTATGCATTTTATTTACTATATCTTGACATTGTTCATTTTTTAGTCTTAATATTCTTACAATGTTTTCATTTGTATTTAGATTATATGGAGTTATTTCATCTAATGTAACTTGGATCGGAGTAAGAGTTTTAAGATAATTATCTCTCAATGCGATTTGAGAAGAGTTTAGGTAATCTTTTTCGTACAGCTCAAATCAGTCTTGTCCTTTCAAATCTTTGAAGCTCATGTCTTCAAATGTCATGCAAGTGAAATACAACAAAGAGATTCTTGAAACCAACGTGAATGTTTGTGGTAGCGAGTGATTTAGTGTTCGAATTTGTGACGAGTAATTTGTAGCGTGCCGTGGTCAATAATAATTTTCCATTTTATGGTGTTCATCAGGTGAAATAGGCTTAATTACAAATTCGTGAAAGAACTTTTTGTATGCAAGCTCAAGTAATCACTACCAAAGGCATGTACGCTAACTTTCACATATAAATGTCTGGATATTTAATTTTAAAATGAATAAGCACGAATGTTTGTTTAGCTGCCAAGTTTAGAATGTTTGCAATATTTGATTGGTTAACTGATTACATACTTGATTACTTGGAGAAGTACAAAATTTTTAATTATATGACGACACTACAACAATTTTTACATTCATATAAATTAGGACGTTTTTCAAAGTTTCTGTAGTACTTCCACTTTATGCTTGGGTTTTCAAAGTTTTCGTAGTACTTCATTATTGTGGTAAATGGGAGCCGGATAATTTGGAGTAGAGAACGATTGTTTAACGGGTTGGGTCTCTTGAGCCAAAATATATTCTTGAGTAGCCACATTGGTTGCTCTACATATATAGCTTAATGCAATTCACCAAATAACGATCTAGGTTATGTTTACTTTTCAGGTTTAAGAAGTTGAGCTTATGAAAAACTAAATAGTGAAGATTTTTTTTCCACTATCTAATACGTTTGCTGTTATGCCTTTCATTTTCCTTGTTGTAGTGATTGGATATGTTATATATAATGTGTTAACATCAAAATTTGTAGCGACTAGATATGTTATATATAATTCAAATTTTGATTATATTGTTTTGATTGGAAACTATAATGAGTGTTGTCAATATGATTGGAAAATATAGTGATTAAACCGTTCTGATTCTAGTTCAAAGTTTTATTATTACATTTTGTAGGTAACTTGTTCAAGGTGGTTGTTTGGGTCTACAAGTTGTTCAAGTATTATTTTTTTTCTTAGCTTTATGAAACATTAATTGTGATTTACAAATTTTATATATTGGTTACTTTGTATAAGACTTTATTTGAATTGTGATAAATGAAGTAAGTTTGACATCTATGTAGATTGTGACATTATCTAAGAAATACATAATTATTTACAAGTTTAAATATTTTTATTTTTTAATTAACCGTTTTAGATATAATTACTATGAAATAAATAGAATATAGAGAATTTACCATCAGCAGCATATTCTACCTCTTGTATTATATTTGTAGCATAATTTTTAAAATAATTCATCTATAACATATTTATTTCTATCACTCACCTAGTGATAATCTATCACTCACCTAGTGATTGAACTCAATTTAGATTTCTATCACTGATAGAAAACTTAAGCAGTGATAGAATAAGTCTATCATTGATTGAATTCTATCACTAATAGAACTCGACAAGTGATAGAAATCAATTTGAATTTTCTGCTACAAATGAAATTATTTTGGATTTTGTGCTATAGATGGAAATATTTTGCCATTTTTTTATATACATGCAAAATCCCCTAGAATATATTTAATTTTATAATTTAAAATTTAAAAAAAAATCAAGTTATCTCTTCTATAACAATTTTAAACTATCAAGAAATTAAAATCTTGGCTATCAGAACTGTCATAAATTGTGAATTCATGACCGTTTATTATTTAATTTTATTTGAAAAAATAGCTTTATTTTATGACATATTCTAAAACCATTATAGTAACAAAAGTTAAAATTGCAAAAATAAGTACTTAATTTATGACAATTATAAAATGTCATAATTAAATATCATAAACCTTTTTTTCCATTCATTCATAACAATTTTTAAGTATCGTGAAAAAATGTTTATGACAGTTTTAAAATGACGTAAATGATATTTTATGACAATGTTGTTATCTGATTGGAGATACTGTGATGGAACCAAAGTTTAGACATAATTATCATAATAAGTCAATTATGAAAATTAAAAACTGTCATAGAAAGCCGAAATTGTAGTAGTTTTTGAAATGCCAATTGTTTTTTATTTTTGAGAAAATAATTTTTTAGTTCTTAGGTTTGGAGTGAGATTTCAATTTAGTTCTTATGTTTCAAACTAAACACTTTTATTTTGCCATTTCAATAATTCTCAATTTTTGTCCTTGAGATAACAAAACCATTAGTGACTTAACGAAATGTTTATTAGGACAATGAATAGACAAATATTAAATTATAATAAATTGATTTTGGTGTTGATATGATTTTTTTTTAATTTTTTAAAATAAAAAGTAAATTGAACAGACATCTATTCTATAAGCACTTTTCACTTTCTTATATTTGACAAGAACACAATTTTCTTCAAACAATTGCTAAAATCCACTAGGAAGACCGTATTCAAAGAAAATAAAATTGTTTCACAACACAAGAACACAGATACATAAATTTCTCAATAAATTTTCAACTCTATTCAAATTGATATGATAATAACAGTTATATTAGAAAACGAAGAGAATCATTTTGGCGTTGGTATGATTTTTTTTTTTTTAAAAAAAAAAATAAATGAAGAGACACATTTCAATAGTACTATATTGTTTCCTTTGCTTTGACAATAGCATAAATTTCTTCAAAATATTGCCAAAATTTGCAACGGAGAACAAATTAAAGGTAGTGTTGAGGTTTGAACACGTGTTCTTCCTAGAATCACACACGCATTTTACTAAACATTTTACTCTTTGTTTCTTGCAAGACCTCAAATGCCCCTTTTGTTCACAGTTTACATAGAAGCTAAAAGAAAAACTGGGAAATGGCGATTTCTTTCACGAGCTCTCAGCGACGAAGAAAAGCCAACACATGCGCAAAATTGACAGAGTAATTGACGATGATGAAGACGATTGAAAGCATAAAAGAAGAGAGATTGAACACATAGGGTTTAAGTGGTTCAGTCACAAGGACCTAATCCACTGAGGAACATATTAACAGCTTCTATAGTCCCCAAGAGATGGCACAGTAGTTGAACAGTTGAGTTTTGAGGGTATGCTCCCCTCAAAGTCTGTCCTAAGCATGAGCGTGGTTACCTTATTTTTAAAAAAAACAGCTTCTATAATGACCCAACCCAGTCCATGGGTTTCAATCTAAGTCTCTACTCTAAATGCATGAATTAAAAACACAACGTACAAGGCATGTTGAATAACACTCATTCTTTTAAATTAAATTTAATCAAGTTTAAATTCAAAACAGTCGATCAATCAATTCAGGCACCTTAAGTAAAACACGGAAAAATAACAAAATCCATAATGCAAAGTAACATACCTCAAATCCAGTTCGTGCAGAAAAGGAAATTTAAAGAACTAAAGAAAACAAGACTCAATGATTTAAAAACAACGTCATTTCATGGTCCCTCAGCTCCAATCAGTCACCCTATATAGAACATATAAGCACTTATAAGAGAAATAAGCACTTATAAGAGAAATAAGCACAATTAACACTATCATTAATGGGCACAAAACCCTTATGCAACATTAGGCACCAAATCTCTTAACAATAATAATGAACACTAAACCCCTCAAGTAATAATAATGGGCACTAAACCCCTCCAATAATAATAATGGGTACTATACCCCTCAAATAATAATAATAATAATGGGAACTAAACCTCTCAACAACAATTATGCGAAACTCTTAGCAAGCTCACCTAACAAGATAGCAAACATACAATATTTACATCTTAATCCATAACAGCATGAAACCAACCAAGTCATTTGTAAAACACATCATGAAAAAAAAAAAATTATCTAGGAATTAAGTAACGAGTAAGCCGATTTCAAACTTCTAATAATCATATGATTCGAGTTTTTTGGAAAAAATATCTCTTACCTTAGACAACTCAAAAGGTTCTACAAATTCCAAATTAAAAGTGCCTCTCCTAAAAATTTTCGACTTTCGGGGCCTATAACATGTAAACGGGTCAGAATTGACACCTTAGACTGCCGTTAACTCCCTAATTTTGTTACATATATATATATATATTATGAAATTGATTTTGTGGTCTCCTGACCTTATTAAAAAAATTGATTTTTTGATAAAATTTAGTCTATGACAATTTTCATAGAAAAATTAATTTTTAAAAAATATTTTATATTAAATTATGACAATTTTAAAATTTTAGATTATGTAATGCCCCAAGTTTTTGTAAAAAAAAAGAAGAAAAAAAAAGGAGAAGATTTACTTTTATTTAAGTTTAAGAGAAAAATAAACAATTGAGTTTTTATGGATTATTTGAAAAGGGTTATTAAAAAGTAATAAAAAAAATGGGGGCTTTACTTTTAAATGAAAGAAAAAGAAAAAAAGAATCAATTAAACCCATTTTCTCTTTCTCTTTTTTTTTTATTCTTTCATCTTCTTCTTTCTTCTTCTTCTTTCTTCTCCTTCCCTCACCACAAACCTTAGTCCCCTTCACCCTCAAGCAGTCGCCGCCACCGTTGACGACTTTGACCAACCGACGATGCGCACCCCTACCAGATCGAGCCCACGCTCGCGATCCCACCTCCCCGACGCCGCTGCAACACACCTCCTCCCATCCTCGCGAGCAGTCGCCGAACAATTCCCCTCGCTCGCCAATAGCCGCGATTCAACGTCATACTAGTGGTTTAGCCGCCTCGCACGTCCGCGCCTTGTTCGTGTCGTGTTGTCGTGATCTATCACTTGGGTAAGTTCGCAACCTCGATCTCATGTCTAATTGAAGGTTGTTTCAGGTTTGGTTGTTGTTTGGGTCTTTTTATTATGCCTAATTTGAAGTATTCTTCGTGGTAGAGCTTGGTTTCGTTTCGATTTCAAGCCTCGCTTTGCTGGACAGCCATGTTCGAGTTCGGGTTTGGGTAAGTTGGTGGCTATTTTTATGAAATTAAAGTGTTCTTGGTATTTTTGATTTTTGGGCATGTTCGAGACCGATTCGTTTAGGTGTTTTGTGTTATATTTTTGGGCATGTCGAGCATGATTCTCCATATCAATATATGCTTCCTCCATGTCTTCTTCATCTCTTTGTGTTTAATTGTTTTTTTGGTTTCTTCTACCTTGTGATCAACTTTCTTTGTCCATCATTAAAGTGAGGCTACTTTTATGAAAAGGAAGAAGAAACCTTGGCTGGGAAAGAAAAATCATGGAATTTGTTTGTCGCTTGAAATGCTACTGGGTTTGGAAGCTTTGATTAGTTTTATTCAAACATGTACTGTTCTTAAATTTTATTTTCCTTTTATTGTATTTTTAAAAGACAACTACATTTTCAATTATTTAACGTTGAGGAACAAGTTATTAGTTATGCTCATTCGATAGGTGCTACTCATCATATTCATGATGATACATTAGTAATGCATTAAACATTGTGGTCAAGCTTTAAGTTTTTTTTTTTTTTTTTTTTTTTTGCCCTATTATTCTCAATATGCTTTTCTATCTTCATTTTGAATGAATTTCACCAGAAAGAAGTTTAAAGGAAATGTTTGATACTCATGCAATAAGTGTTTTTCATTTTCATTTTTATGTCGTTTCTTCTTGTTAAATTATAGTTGTTGCACTTATGGTCATTAAGTGAATAAGACATGTGCTCCCCATTATTGTAGTTGCTATGTATAAATTCTACCTTTCTTTTTGGCTTTGTAACTCTAGAAAGCACAAGTTCTTTTGCTAGTTTGCCAAGGTAAATTAAGTAAAATATCATTGTACATTTAAATTTACATGTACGTCTCAATGTTTCTAGAAAATTATAGTTTCTTCCATAGTTTGATCTCCTCTACTCCTTTCTTTTATAGAATGCATACTTTGCCATATATTTTGGTAAGTTGGAGTGATATTTGGACTTGGCGTTCAATGTAAAACTTGCATATCGACCGAGCAAATTTCAAGGTAGCCATAATTATGTAGTTTTTTGCTAACTCTTCGTATATATTCTTTCTAAGAATTGTGTTTATGCTTATATAAATATGCTTTTGTTATTTAAATCTTTTTATTAACTACATTTTCTCTAACTTTGTGTAGGTACTTTTTAAATTTAGTACGAATGGTCTTTTGCTTATCTTTTTACCAACTATATTTTTTAAGCTTAATTTTGAAGTCTCTGTGTAATGTGGGTACAAGCTTTGATGGCAATGCTAGATTCACATTTCAACCCCCTTTTTTTAAATCTAGAACGAATGGTATGTCTATGTGTTTACTTTTGTGTAGTTCATCCTAATAACTTACATAAGGGTGGATAAGTATATTGGACATACTTACCACCACATGTTAAAAAATGTGACTTTTTGTAGGGGGACAAGTCAAAGTGGAGAGGTTCGAAATGATTTTCATTTTTTTAAGCTTAATTGTTTGACATAAGACTTGGCTTCTTATTCCAATACATTCCAAGTATGCAATGTTGTTATCCAAGTTATGTGTGATGCACTCTAATATATGGATTTTAACTTGATGGGATGTTACATTTTCTTTCCATTTTGTGGAGTTTTTTTCTTCATTCAGCTCTGATAACTCTTAACTCTTAAGTGCGGTGATATTATTTTTCTCTTACAGTTTTTATTTATTTATTTATTTAAAGCCTCACTAATGTTTTTCTTTGCATATCTACGTGTTTTGTTTTGTTAAACTTTTACTAATTATATGTTTTCCTTGTTTACTTGTAAATTGAAAGTACTACCCTCTTTTGATTCTTCTTTCTTATGAAGGTTCACTTCTTCCATACATTTTTTAAATTTTAACCTTTTTTTTATAAATATTATTTTCTTATTGATTCTAACTAGCCTTAAGTAGGTTGTAGAGCTTAAGTTGCAAAGAGGTAAATTTCAAACTAGTGTTCTTCAAATTTTCGAATTGGTATTGCTTCATTAAGGGATTTACTCTGATTTTGTTCAAAGTTCAAACTTCTATTCTTCCAATAAATTGCATACTTTAAAATTTCTAATTTATTTGCATGCTTTCATTATAATGTTGTGGATACTTCTAAATAATCTTGCTGGAAGTTGTCGAGTTTGTCAAATAGAAAAATGAGAGGTTTAGTCTTCATTTTCAGTAACTTACTTTCTATGCAATATTTACATGCTTCTTATGCTTTTTAAAAAAACTTCTTTGGCTTATATGTAATGTAGATGGTTGAAGTTCTTTTCTTATCAATAAGAAGGTTCATATGTTATTATTTTTTTCTTTTTGCCAAATCTCACATGTTATTGTTAAGTAATATATTATTTTACTTTCTATGCAATATTTACATGCATGTGCTTATTTTAGAACTTTATATGTTTGACCTTTACAATTATTTTTGTTGTTTTAATTGTTCTTATCTAGATTAAATGTTTGAGCCGAATTTGACTTAGATCCATCATGAGTGGAGGTATGACTCTGAACTATGGGTATAATAACAATGTCCAACCATACATTTTTCTTCTGGTTTGTGTGATTAAGTTTCAATATCACAACTAGTTAATGACTTATTCTTCTAGTTTTTTTTTTATTATTGATCAACTTATGTCTCGTTTCTGTATTGTTTAAGCTAATATATTGGAGAATTTGTTTATTTTCTTCTAGTGAATGCTTTGCAAGTTAAAGAGGTAAACTTTATCTACTCTAATTCCTTACAACCAATGTTTATATTTACATATTTCTTTGTTTCGATAATTATACTATCAACCTTTTGAATAAGGTCATTTAAATATGGAAAACATAGCTAGAGTCAAAATTAACTTTATTCTCAGTGAAGTTTGATAGATGTATAATCAATTTTCTTCAATTTCTTTGACATTAAAATGGTGTAGGGACAGGTGACATGTATCATGATAATAATCGAGGTATGCACATGTTGATTCGCATAGTCACAGGTATAAAAATAAATGTGGAACTTAGTTATCGTATAATTACTCAAACTTTTGACTATGTTTTTTATTCATTCATATTTCATTTTTTATTTGCTAGAGACAAATCAATTAATCTCAAAGAACTTAACTATAATTTCTATTATCATATCTTGTGGAGTACATGAGCACTTTACTTTTTATTTATGTTATAACATGCTTGTAATTTTTATTAATCATTTATCTCATTTAGCTGCTTAGTTACTGCTAGTGTTTTTTTTAAGTATCTCATCTGCTTTCATTGTTGGTTTATCCTTTCATTAGTTTATATTGAATCATTTATGTGGTATCTGATATTTGAATGCTTATTTAATCTCAGATATTGCCAATGTGATTGGAGATAGATAGATATGTTGCGAAAACTTTTGGATTCTTATTTGCAATACAAAGGTGGATCAATCCAATAAAGAAGTCACATCTTGTCCTAGTGTAACGATGAATATTTTTCAATGTAAATTTATTGATCTCATGACCAATATATATTTTTTCATTTAATATTTATGATACATGTATAAAGTACTACTTTGATTGATATTTATATACAAATGAATATTATGAAAATAGTTTTTATATTTGATCAGATTTTAATAGTTATATGTGCAATTATAGGAACGAATAGGAATAATAGCTGATAATAAATATTTGTCAACGACTGAAGATATATGATTAGATGAAAAGTCATATATACATATTTAGTGATTACAAAAAAATATCAATTTAAATTCTTTAATGATAAAGTTTAGGTGTCATAGCTAAATTATTAATGATCAATTTTATATATCATCTATTGTTCTTATGTGACAATAAATTATTGTCATCAAAGAAGAATCGATGATTGTAGAAAAATGTCATCTAAAGAGTTTCAATGATACATATTAAGAAGTGTCATCTATATGGAATCGATGATGTGGGATATAATGATTGTGGAAAAGTATCATCTAAAAGGTTTTAATGGCACTTCTTCAAAAGTATCATCGAAAGAGAATAGATGATGTGCGATACAATGATTGCAAAAAAATATCATCTAAGGCGTTTGTGATACTTTTTTAGAATCATCATATTCTAGTTTTGTAGTAGTGGATTAATAATCATTTTTAAATGGGGGAACTCCATATATTATACCAAAAGAATCATCTTTTAAATACTCAATAAATTAGGCTACTCTAAAAAGCCATCTAAAATATTATTATTAAATAATTTAAATCATGTAGTTAATTACAAGTAGCCACAAAAATTGATTTAATTTAAATGAAACAAGTACCAATTAACTAGGGACGGAAATTTCGGGGCCTTCGCTTTAATTCAATGGAGAAAGCAAGGTCATTACAACACATAGATAAGTCTTTTTCTTCTTTCTCGATAGCTACAAACTATTTATACAAGCACGAGATTCATTTCACCTAACCAGTAAACCTAATGAGCTAACAGAAATAACTAAGTAGAATGGTAAAACTCTTGAGCAGCTAAAGATTCCCACTAGCATGTTGGAAGTAATAGCCGCATCGAAGAAGGGGCTCGAGAATCCTCATTATAATGACTTTGAAAGATTGAGCAGTTGAGGATTTTGATTAGTTTCCATTTTTTATCATTTTTTCTCCTTTTTTTTGTGCTTTGCTCACTATAGGTTTTCTTTTGGTGGAAGAAATGAGAATCTAAGAGGAAATTTCGAGAAAAATAAAAAGAGAAAAGTTTGAAGGGTAGAAGAAAATGGACTGTGACAATATGTGATTGTTGTTTTTCTTATTATTATTGTTATTGCCGTATTAGTTTGGATAGGGAAAAGTCGATGAGATGTGGTCGTGAAGTTTAAGAAAGCTCGAAAATTTATTGTTAAATTTATAGGTTTATGTTGTGTTGTGGAATAATTTTGTTTTCTTTGAATATGTTCTTCCTTGCAGATTTTAACAATTGTTTAAAGAAAATTGTGTTATGTTGTCAAATATAGAAAACTTATTAGTGTTTATGGACTAAAACTATTTTTTTCAATTCCTTTTATTTTCATTGTAAGGATCACATTTTGTGGACCCTGGGACACTTTTTGTTATGTTCATTTCATGTGCCCTAACTCATCTCATGATTGAAAATTTAAAAGGAAACGATTCTTCCTACAATTAAGAATAGACTCGCAAAGTTCTACTTTTGATTCATGTAATCTTCTTATTCTAAAATATTTGGAGGGATGAAATTAGAAGGAACCCCTCAAAATACTGAATTTTGTATGTATTATTTTTTAAAAGAATTCAAGACAAAAGTATTTGTTCTTCCTTTTCATTTTTTTACTTTTTTTTTGTCTTGCCTTTTGTGGTAATAATATTTGTCGGGGGAAAAGTGATATTAGTTTTAATAAATCCAATATTGAAAACCTTTCTAAATAGTCAATCAATTGTGCGAGCCTCCTGTGTGTTTTTTTTTTCGGAACTTAACCTTTCAATTCATTTCTTATTGTTGGTGTAAAGCCAAAGTTTATACTTAATAGTGTGTATCTTCCAACTTAGAAATGACCAAATTTAAACATGTTTTCTAAACACATAGATGCAAAATCACTATGAATCAAAATAAACTTAATTCAGAGTGTTAAGATATAGATTTCCTATTGATAAATGTTGATATTGTATTAATTAAATGATTCTATTTTAAGGAGTTTGGATTAACTTTCCAGAAGGTTCTGGAGGGTTCTAAGATTGTTAATATTTTGTATTATTTATATTCCTATGCCTCCCTATATAAAGGGTCTTCCATCTGTACAATTGTATTGTGATTAAATACAGAAAACCCTTTTCCTATTCTCTGATTACTTTATCTTAGTATCAAAGCCTTTTCCAATGGCCAACGCCAATTTTTCAGAGACCTCTAGATTTAGTAAAACTTCCTTCCTGAATCAGATGCTCAGTCAGACCACTAACATCAAATTGGATCGTTCGAATTTTCTTCTTTGGAAAAATCTAGCATTACCTCTTCTAAAATTTCAGAAACTCATTGACTTTCTGACAAGGGAGTATAAATGACCTCCCAAAAATTCACTTCTTTATGTTATAAAAAAGGTTCTCTCTCATTCTTGTTGGCTTTTTGGGCATCTCAAATTAATTAATTTTAACTAATTAATTAATTAATGTTTTGATGATAACAAACTTGAAATTTATTTACTAACAAATATAGTGTTTTGAAGTATACATTTTGTAGAGCTTGAAATAATAATTCAAACGTATTTTGAATTACTCAAATCAAAGTTAAGATGAAAAGGTTATGGCCTAAAAGATTTTGAATGGTAAATCCCGACGTGATGACGTAGCAAAAATTGGCCAATCCAAGAGCGACATGTGGAGCCTTGGATGTTTGACATTTGAGATTTTTTTTGTGTTATAAAAAGTCAAGGTAAAAGCAAAATATGAAAGGTAAACAAATGTATCCATTATTATATTATTATTTGAGGATGTGTCTAACGGTAACTTTCTTAAAATGGAAAGAAAATTAAATGTTGTTATACTACTTTTATGTTGTTTGTCTAAATGTAACTTTTTTATAATATTATATTATTATAATACATTGTGTCTAACGGTAACTTTTTGAATATTATAATACTATTATGCTTTGTGTCTAACGGTAACTTTTCGAATATTATAATATTATTATGTTTTGTGTCTAACGGTAACTTTGTCTCTTCATGTCTATTTAAGCTTCATCTTCTCTACCAATTGTAGACACCAAGTTTCATATTTCTCAATCCTCCAAAATAAAGAAGTCTTCATTGTTGCTCTCTCCAAGCTTTCAATTTTCATCTTATTCTTGAGAGAGAAATTATTGTATTGTGAGGATTTGATTTGTGAGAGTTAAATTTGTAAATACACTCTTGGAGAGAGTTTGTTCATCTTGATCTTACATTTCCAAATCATTGTACGGTTTTCTCTTGATCCATAAAAAGAGAGGTTGTAACGGTTTGATCTTGAGCCGTGGAAAAGATCGGGTTTGTTCTTGCTCCTCAAAAGGAACGTTGTAACGGTTTGACTCTAAGCCGTGGAAATAGTCTTTATTGTTTTAGTGGAATACCCAAGAGGAGCTTGGGGAGTGGAGTAGGTGCGCCGAACCACTATAAATTCACGGTGTCAATTTCTCTATCCTTAACTTCTTTTATTTTTGCAATTAATTTATTGTTATATTATATTAATTGCTCTTATATGTTTTGTTTGGTTGTTATAATTTTATCTTGACATATTCTTTACCAATCTTTATATTATAATTAAATAGGGTGCTTGAAATCGGTCTTTGATAATTTCTTATTTAATTTACATGGCATTCTTGGTTAAATTGATTGTTTAGTAAAAAGTAAATTCATTTGTTTAATTGGGCCCACATTAGGAAAAAGTTTCATAAAGTTTAAAGAAACCCTATTCACCCCCCTCTAGGGTTGTCATACCGATCCTACAATTCTGAGTTGACGGCGCTATAGGGGGGCCAAGTGGACTCCCCCTCTTTTTTTATTTCCAGAGCAATGTAAGGAGGCCAGGTGGGCCTCCCCATTCCTTCTACGTCAGGCATGTAGAGGGGGCAGGTGGGTCCCCCCACTATTGCAGACGCTGCAGTGCAGTCAAGGGGCCAGGCGGGCCCCATCTCTCTTTCCCCTACCGTCGACATGCAGGGAGTCCAGATGGGCTTCCCCTCTATCCACACACCTGCAGCACAACCAGGCGGGCCCCCTCTCTTCTTCTGCTAGCACAGATGCGTAAGGGGGAGCCAGGTGGGCCCCCCCTCTTTTCTTCTGCCGGTACTGCAGTAAGGGGGCCAGGTGGGCCCCCTCCTATCTCCTGCTAACTTGTCATAGAGGGGGCCAGGTGGGCCCCTCCTTCTCTTCCTCTTTTTTTGTACCTTCTCAAAGGGAACCAATAGGTTCCCTTTCCTTTCCTTTATCAAATGTTAATGATTTTTATGTCTATGATGCACATGAGAATTGGGTGATGGTGGATCAACTTATGTTGGGATGGATGTACAACTGTATGATGTCTGAGGTTGCAACTCAAATGATGGGCCATGAAACCTCTCATGACCTGTGGACAGCTATTCATGAGTTGTTTGATGCTCAGTCTTGTGCTGAAGAGGATTTCCTAAGTCAGAATTTTCAGCAATGCCATAAAGGTTCCCTGAAAATGGAAGATTACTTGCGAATTATGAAAACTCATGTTGACAATCTTCAACTTGTTGGGAGCCATGTGTCTTTTCGTGCTCTTATTTCCCAAGTGTTAATGGGTCTTGATGAAGAATACAATGTAGAGGTGGCCAATGCTCAAGCACGTCTCGATCTTTCGTGGTATAGACTCCAAACTAAGTTGCTTATGTTCGAGAAGCGGATTGAGCATCAGAATTCACAAAAAACAACATCTTTTACTCCAACGCCTTCTGCTAATGTAGCTAACATAACTGATGTGCAGGGCATTACTCAACCATGGTCTAAATTGGCTCAGATCCTTCTCGTTTAGCTGGTTGTGATCACCCAAGTTCTCTAGGTTGTCGTGGCCGCGATCGTGGTCGACGTGCTGCCCAACGGGATCTTAGTCAGACTGGTTGTTATGTCTGTGGTCACCTCGGCCATACTGCTATTTTTTGTGACAGGTTCTTTCCGAATTAGAGGCGGGCTGCACAATTCTCTGGTCCGTCTCAGGGTCCACATTTCCCTCCGTACACATTGCGGGATCTTACTCCAGTCAAGCTCCGTCTTTCCCTCCAGCTTTCCATGTTGTAACAGCCCAGATTTCTATTACGGTTCCCCAGGTATGTTCAGTTAGTTTTTCGGTTGTTCGGTTGGGTCGTTAGGGCATTTGAGCCTTTAGGGGCATTTTGGTCATTTTACCCTCCGGGCCGATTTTACAGTTAACTAAGGTTTCAGGGTTGTTTCAGCCATTTGTTAACTTCAGTTATTCTTCGGTTTCAGGTTCCAGGGTAAGTGGCTTTTTGTGAGGTTTGGAGGTTGTTCGGTTTAAAAGAGAAAACTGAATTTTATTTGTGTTAGTGTTGGGATTCGAACCATGGTGGTTTGGAGGGTGGAGTTAAGCCAAATGAAAGAAAATTAAAAAGGATTTTAAAAGTGTTCAAGGTAGGATTTGAAGGTAGGATTTTTGTGGCATTTTATCTTTTAAAAATAAGAAAAACAAGTAGGGTTTTATTCTTTTCTCCTTCCCCCTCTCTTGGCCGATCACCCCCTCCCCACTTTTCTTATTCTTCTTCATCATCCTCCATGGCCGAATCCTCCTAAGGCTCTCAAACTCCATTCTTTTTCCAAGCTACTTCTCATTTGCAAGCATAGATCCGAGCCTTCTACTCCTTTTCTCCTTATTGCTTCTTCTTCATTGTTAGATGCAACACAAGCTCTCCATTTTCTCATTGTAGATCCGAGATCTCCTTGCTCTTGGATTCGAAGATCTCCCTTCTTGTTGCTTGGATCCGAAATCTCCTTGTCGGGCTCATTCCCTATTGCACTTCTCCTTGTTGGTTTGGATCTGAGAACACACTCCTCTTCTAGCCTTCATTGTCGAGACCTTCAAGGTGTGTTTGGTTGTGTTTTAGTCATGTTTTTTTGGTTGGGTTTAGATCTAACCGAAGCTCTTCTCTCTTGTGCAAGCCTAGCCCTAGCCGAGACCATCATTGTTCCATTGCCGAGATCTACAAGCCTAGCCGAATCCACCTTGCTTGCATCTCCTCCTTGGTCGAGATCTCATTGCATTCTTGAAGTCCTTGTCGAAATCATCAAGGTGAGCTAGTGTTGGTGTTGTTCATCCCTTGGTCCAGAGCTACATGGTAGCTAAGTTGGTGTTGATTTCTCTCCTTGATCGAAAGCTAACTTGATGACCTAGTTGAGACCACTTTACAAGAGGTAGCCGAGAGCTCCTAGGGTTCCTCCTTAGTGCTTGGCCGAGAGCATTAGTCTTGCTAGTAGAGGTAGTTTCTTGAATCCCTTACTTCTAATTCCTAGTTCGATTGTTAGCTAGCAAGGTTTAACTTGTATGTGTTATGATTTTTATTAGGTTGTGAGACACTGTAGCTCAAGGAGCATTTTGTTGTTGTTTATCTGCTTGTTTTTCAGGTAAGGATCTCTTACCAGGGCTGTGTAGACCCTGCGATATGTCCTGATTGCATTCTTTGTTTGTGTTGATTGTTATGAGCATGTTAGTGGATAGGACTGCCTTGTTGATTATCTCTGCTAGCATGTTTACCCTTGTTTCTACATGCTAGTGCCATGCTAGGTTTGTTCTTCCAGCATGTTCTGTGATTCCTGCTTTAAGTTCGTAGTATCATGCTAGGTTGTATTTATATACTTGTTGAGCATGTTTGAACTGTAAGGAATCGCTTACTCTGTGATCTTAGATAGCTTAGATAGGATGTCTTCATCTAGAGGCTGAGAGCGGACATAACGTATCTTGTCCCCACAGGTCGGGATCAGTGAGAAGCATAACGTACTTTACTTCCGCCCCCAGCAGCCAGTGCGGATTAGCTCCCTCATCGATATAAGCCTAGTTTGTAGCCTGCTAGAGCAGAACCCATCACGGGTGCAAGCTTGCCCGGGGACAGTTCTTAGCTTCAGGTTGGTACAGGCTGCTACAGCTGAGTGTCGAGGGTCTTGCACTACTGTAGATCAGTGACACTCTTCCGAGTCTTTAGGCATGTGTACCTAGACCGGCGTAGTTTGTCCTTAGGCCCTCACATCTATGCGGTTGACAACAGCATGCAGTATGCGCACACACGCGTTATGTGCTGGGCCGAGAGCTCCCTCGGGCTAATGTTCGTGAGTACACCAATACTATTCTTGCTTAGAGCCAAACTTCAAGTACTCATCCGTTGTCTTAGGAACAGCTTGGCCAAGGGTAAGAGACCCTCAAGGACATCTTTTTTAGGATCAGCTTTTGAGTTGGTCAAGTGGCCGAGGGAGAAAGACCCTCGAGGATGTCTTTTGGGATTGGTTATAAAAGCCAATCATTAGGCCGATAGTAGAAAACTTCTGAGGATTTTGAACTTGTCTCGTTTTTCGTTGAGCAAAGATCTGTGCTGGTAACTGTTTGTATGTATATTAGTATGCTAGATGATTGATGTATCGTATTGTACCCCGGTTGGGGATTCTTACTGAGTACCTTCGTACTTACCCTTATTTTCTGTGGTTTTTCCACTAGGTAACTTGGGACTGCACCGGGACGGCTAGCGGAGGGAAACTTTCTTTGTTAGCATGCTAAGGAAACTGTTTTGCTTTGAGGAGTTGTTTTAAATGTTAAGTTTTTAAATACTGGCCAGGACCTATTTATGGAAACTATTGAATGAATGTTGTCTACAAGTTCGTTTATTATGTTTTCTTGCTAAGCGATTTAAATATAAGTTTTAAACGTTTTAAATTTTAAGCATGCTAAGTAAGAACTGGGTTTGGGACCGCTATTTGGGTCTGGTTCTTACACAAGCAGAGTTCGAATTCGTTTGATGTGAGACCTGAGACTGTAGTTGGCCCTAGTTGGTATCTTGATAATGGTGCTTCTAATCATGTCACATCTGACTATGGCTCTCTACCTGGCCCCTCGGCAAATGGAGGTACTGATACTGTTACTATTGGTAATGGACATTCCTTGAGCATCACTCATGTTGGATCTTCTTGTTTACGTGACGACTTTGGATTGTTAAAACTAAATAATATTCTATGTGTGCTTGCAATTACTAAAAATCTACTAAGTGTCTCTAAGCTTGCACTCGATGATGTTTTTGTTGAATTTCATGGACATTGTTGCTTTGTGAAGGATATAGGCCACACTATTTTGACGGGGGTGCTTAAGGATGGCTTATATCAAATTGCACCGGCTCTAGTCCATATGAGCTCTACTGCTGCTTCATCATCCATGCTACCAGTGCAACGCCCTTTATTTTGTTTTGCATCTATTTTTCCTAGTACTAGTTCAATAAATGTAGCGGTGTCTACCTCTATTTGGCACCGATGCTTAGGACATCCTTCTGTTCGTACTTTTCGGTTATTGGAAAATAATTTTGGTTTTTCCAATTCTATGAATGAAGTTGATCTTTTTTGTGAAGCATGTAAGTTTGGTAAAATGCATGCCCAACCTTTTTTTTTTGTCTTCCTCTCGTGCATGTACTATGTTTGATCTTGTTCATACTGATCTCTGAGGTCCTGCCCTCGTGGCCTCGTCTGATGGCTACCGCTATTATGTTCACTTCATGGATGATTTTAGTTGTTTTGTTTAGATTTATCCATTGAAATTGAAATTTGACACTATCAATGTGTTTCGTCATTTTATTGTTATAGTCAATACTCAGTTTGGGTTTCCTATCAAGACTCTCCAATTAGATAATGGCAGTGAGTACAAACCAATCCATGCCTTGTGTGTCGAGCTTGGCATTGCATCCTGGTTCTCATGTCCTTATACTTCTGCTCAGAATGGTCACGCGGAGTGGAAACATCACCATATTGTTGAAACCAGTCTTACGCTCCTAGCACAAGCGTATATGCCTCTTCGTTTTTTGTGGGAGGATTTTCTCACTGCCACTTTTCTGATCAATGGATTGTCAACTCCAGTCCCGCAAGACTTATCGCCTATGGAACTAGTGACCAAGAGTCGATTGAACTTCAAGGAGCTCCGAGTGTTTGGGCGTGCCTGTTATCCGTACCTTCGTCCATATCACTCTCAGAAGTTCCAACTTTATACTGAACGATGTGTTTATTTGAGACCTAGTCCTGTGCACAAAGGCCACAAATGTCCCACGCCGTCTGGTCTAGTTATTATTTCTCGTCATGTTTTTTTCAATGAGGCTCTGTTTCCTTTTGCTACAGGTTTTATCTCTGCAATAGATTCGTTTACTGTGCCAAAACCATCCCCTTCGTTGACTCAGTGGGTCTGCTCTTTTCCTGGTGTGTTACCTCGATCTGTTGTGGTGTTAATGTCGCCAACGGTCCTTAGCTGTTCGCCACCACCTGTGCCAGCTGCTTCTCCTCTTCTCCAACCATCAATTGCTTATTCATTACCTGCTTCTCCCAGCACTCATTCTCCAGTTGCATCACAGTTTGTTTCGTCCACATTGCCCCCACCTCTAGGGTCTCCCGGCGTATCTTCTGATACCCCTGTTGATGTGCCTCTCCCAGACCCTGTGCATGTGTCCTAGCCTCGATCATCCGGTGGTGGGAATGCTCATCCCATGGTCACATGTTCGAATAATGGGGTTTACAAGCCCAAAGATTGGGTTGTTGTTTCCCCTGATTGGTCTGTTATTGAACCTATTTGTATTGTTGATGCGCTTAAGACACCTGTTTGAAGGCTATTATGGATCAGGAGTTTGTGGCGCTTCTACGAAATGATACTTGGTGTCTTGTCCCGCCCTCCACTTCTCAGAATGTTGTTGGGTGTAAATGGGTTTTTAAGATCAAACATAACTCTGATGGGTGCATTCAACAGCATAAAGCTCTTCTTGTTGCAAAGGGGTTTCACCAGGACCCCGGTATTGATTACTTTGACTCCTTCAGTCTAGTTGTGAAGGCTTGACCATTAGTATTGTTCTCACCATGGCACTATCTCGCAACTAGCCTATTCGTCAACTTGATTTTAATAATGCTTTCTTAAATGGCACCCTCGAGGAAGATGTGTTTATGGCTTAGCTTCTTGGATTTGTGGATTCTCTTTTTCCCAACTATGTGTGCAAACTGAAAAAGACACTCTATGGCCTCAACAATGCGCCACGCGCTTGGAATGATACTCTGAAAGTTGTGCTTCTCGCGTGGGGCTTTGTTCACAATCAGTGATTCCTCTCTGTTTGTTTATCGTTGTGGGAGTTTTATGGCCTTACTTCTTGTGTACGTTGATGATGTTATACTCACTGGTAGTGATGTTGGTTTTCTCACTACTCTAGTGTCTTCTCTCAATCAGCGGTTTGCGCTGAAAGATCTTTGTCTTTTGAGTCATTTCTTGGGGATTCAGGTGACTAAGCTGTCTTCTGTCTTGTTGCTCACTCAGACTAAGTATGTTGATGATCTTCTTGCCAGGCTTCAGATGATGAATATTAAACTTGTGCCCTCTCCCTCTATAGTTGGTAAAACCCTATCCTTAACGGTGGGTGAACCTCTCCCTGATCCCTTTCTATATCGGAGTACTCTTGGCACCTTACAATATCTGACAAACACACGTCCTGACATTTCTTACATTGTGAATCATCTTAGTCAGTTTCTCAAGTGTTCGCTGATCTTCATTGGTAGGCTGTTAAGCGTGTGCTTCGTTGCTTATATGGCACTAAACATCTTGGCCTTTTTATTCAATCGACTGATAACTGGACAATCTCAACTTACTCTGATGTTGACTGGGTGCCAACCTTGATGATCTCTGGTCTATTGCATTGTATTGTGTGTTCTTTGGGAATAGTCTTGTTTCCTGGTCCTCCAAGAAGCAGACTGTTGTTGCCTGCTCTAGTATTGAGTATGAATATCGTGTTCTTGCTTATGCTGTTGCATAAATTACTTGGCTTCGCCAACTCCTCTCAGAGTTGGGCGATATTTTGTCTGTAGCCCCTATTCTCAGGTGTGATAACGTTAATGCTGGTTCCTTAGCTGCGAACCATGTGTTTCATGATCGAACTGATCACGTTCTCTATGGACAATTGGAGGTTTGGTATATTTCGTTTGTCGATCAACCTGCTCACTGCCTCACCAAGTCGCTCTCTCATTCCCAATTCTTACTTCTACCATCCAAACTCGGCATTGTTGAACTATCGTCTCGTTTGCGGAGCGATGTTAAGACTTAAGATATAGATTTCCTGTTGATTAAATGTTGATATTGTATTAATTAAATGATGATTAAATTATTCTATTTAAGGAGTTAGGATTCACTTTCCAGAAGGTTCTTGAAAGTTCTAGGGGTTGTTAATATTTATTCCTTTTCCTCCCTATATATAAAGGAAAGGGTCTTCTCGCTGTACAATTGTATTTATATAAAGGAAAGGATCTTCCCTCTGTACAATTGTATTGTGATTAAATACAGAAAATCCTTTTTCTATTCTCTGATTACTCTTTTCCTATTCTCTAATTACTTTTATCTCACTTTATCTCAGAGTATGTACTCTTTTTTAGATGGTTTATTCAAAAGCATGGCATTTTTGTTTCGTGGACATATTTCTGTCGCTGAATTCAAATTCAAGTATTGCCTTTACTTTTCATTTAACCTTAAATTCGGACGTAAAACACAAACCAAACAAATTTATAAAGGAACAAAATCACCAACAATTCGAGCAAACCTGACTATGTTGGATTATAATTTTCTTTGGACTAGATGGTGCGCTATGGTGCTATAATTGACTCAATTCAATTCTATGGGACCAAAAAAAAAAATTTATGTATATAAAGATTAATTAAAGAAACAGGTTCAGGTTCTTAGCACATTTGTAGCAAATAACATTTGAGTATTTTAAAGAGGGAAAATAGATGTTTACAACTTATAGCCAAATAATCCTAATCAATGTACAATAAAAGAAACAGGCAATCAAGTAGAGGCAAAATAAAGAGAGAGTAGGAGAGGAATTTCCACATTATATTTACATGCATTTGAAATCATGATCCATCGTTTTACATAACATCAAATGTTGAAATGAATAATATAACAAACAATGCAATAGAATCAACACTGAAACCTTTGAACAATGGGAATGGGAAGAAAAAAAATACTATGGACAGCCTTTCTTTATACACAGATAATCAAATATTGAAATGAATTGCTAAATGTACAAAGCTAGCTTTAATTTTGTGTATACTTTTTCTATACTGGATCTATATAATAATCATGTGTATTTATTAGTGATTTTATGTCGTATCGTAGGTTGAATAATTAGCTGCGAGTAGTGCTGCTCCGATACCTGAACCATCTTCGGTTGGCTTTAAAATTACATGTGGGGCTACTTCCTCTCCCAGTACTTCAACCAAAGCTTCATGTAGATACTCTCTAAACATTGTATAGCTTGAATACAAACTTCCCTCAATCGCAACCACTGTTCGTCTAAGCTTGACGCCGGTTCTGCTTCTTCCACCCGTGATTCCACTGCTACCATCCCGCCCTATCTTCTTCAGGATGCCCACAATACCCGCAGCTGTCAAACGAGCAGCTCTATGTGTCACGATGTCGCATATTTTCACAACGAGCTTTCGTACCTTTAAGGGTATATCAGTGATCTGAGAGGATAGAACCAACCAAGAAAAAACCCCAGTGAAAAAACAGTGGTGAAGCAAATACCAGGTTCATTCATACAACAAACGAAGAAAGATCAATGAAAAAAGATAGCTTTCTTGTTAACCTCCAAGATGTCATTTAAGATCCGTGCTACTTCTGTCAACTCTGGGGAGCTATCCTCGTGCATTGCAGCCATCAATGGCGTTCTGAAATTTTGATAGAATTAGAGACTACATTGCAGGGAGAGAGGGAGTGAGTGATGGGGGAGAATGAGTGCAACGGGAGCTTACCTTAAAATGAAGGGCACCGATAACCTGGTAGAAGCAGGTCCAAAAACATCAGATTCTTGTGATATCCTAAGAATCACCCTTCTAACAATATCACCAAGATACATACCCGATATCATTTTCTCAAAACCCTACATTGATGCACATACACAACCAAATTAGTACGGATCTAATGAAGGAGTTCAAGAAGTTCGACAACGAAAAACAGCCATACCTGATCATTGGGATTGGGGCTAACAGCATCCAAATCAATGTCATAAGTAGTTCTTGGTAAATGAGAAGTCCAAAAGTTTCCCCATTCCATGTTGATGGCCTAGATGATAAAAAAATATCATTTGAGATGGTATAATTTCAAGAGTCGAGACTAAAAAACATCTTAGGCATTGTACTTTAAGTAAAGTACCATGCTTCCGGATGTCGTAAGCAGTCCTTGGCATTTGATAATGGCGTCCGTACGTTCAAGATAGCAAGCATTGGTGCCAGTGCCAATTATAACTGCAGCAACCGTATCAGGATCTTGATAATGACCAACAGCTAACGTTCCCACAGTGTCATTAATCTGGTTCAGAAAATGATTAACTACATTTAGAAATTCTGTGCAATAGTGTCTCATAACTACAAACATTCAGACTAGAAACAAGAAAGCATAAGAACCGCATGAACATATAGGTAACAAATAAAGAGCTATCTCGGAACACAATCATGATCTACCCCTAGCATAAACAAGGCCATCATATGAACGCGAATGTGCAATCATCACTTGCAATTCAAACTATGGGAACTGTTTAAATTACTCTACCGTATTCCATCAAGCAGTAATATAATTTTACACCCGAGGTAGCCATTGTTCCAGACAAGTCTTCAGAGTTTGAAGAAGGGGAAGGAGAAGGTGTCCTCGACAGTAGACAGATTACAAATACGATACACAAGGACTATTTTTCATATTTAAGTATATATTAGGTCTTGCAAACTTATCCAGTAGAAATCATTACAAAAAAAAAACAAGAATGGCCAAGATACATGCTGACTCTAGATAAGTCTGCAAGACAGGCTGAAACCATATATTTGATGGAGCTGGATGAATTTAAGGATTTGCCAATCAAAAACATTAAATTTATTGAGAAGATTGGTAAAACTATGTTTTACTTCAGGCTGAAAGGTACCAAAGGCAGACAGTACTGTTAGAGAATGTAGGGTTCTACCTCAAAATCAATTGGCAATGTGGGAAGTAACTCATATCTCTTATAAATGCTTATAGGACTCCCCCACTTTCCAATGTGGGATATTTGTGAGATCCTAACATGCCCCCCTCAAGATGGTGTGCCTCTTTTGGGCTCACCAATCTTAAATCAGATCTCAATTTCATTTTTATTGGACCGATGACTGTTTGGACTTTATGGGCTCTGCTACCATGTTAGAGAATATGGGGTTTCACCTCAAAATCAATCGAAGCATACAAAAAACTAATTGGTTTGAGTTATAACAGTGATTTTCTGATAGAGAAAATAGTCCGTCCAATCATCCATAAACTGAAATTCCAACAATCATTCATTGAAGTAAGATCGACTGTTAAAGATATATGGTTCAACACCAAAAAATGCAAACCAGGAAAGATTTTTCTCAAACAAGCTAATTCAAGGAAGTTGGCTATTCAATATTTTTAGGACAAGTTGGGGTATCAGAAAAATGCAGCATTGCCGTCTATCTAACTATAGATAAGAAATACATTTTGTTTCTACCCCATAGATAGAGAGGACATAGGTACACCATGCAACTTTTTTATAAGAAAAAGTCGTTTCATCAAAAGAGTACAAGGGTATTAGCAGATGAGGGAGGACAAATCAAGAAAAGAACAGAACAATTAAATAAAAATCACATCAACCAACAGATTGTCGGAAGGGAATACAATTCTTCAATCCAGTAGCAGTTGAAGGGAAAATGAACCATATCCATGTCATCATTTCGGCCAACTTTCAAACAAACAGAATGCTTACCAGTACTGATACCTTCATATCTAGTCCAATCTTATCAATTGCTTGTTGTAAAGATTCTGCAGCATCTTGTCCAACCTGAAAAGTAAAACAGTTTTAGAGCAATCATTCAGAGCAATTATTCTGAGCATTCATAAGCAAACAAATTTCATTCTTCACTCTAGCTGTCAAGCCACACAATTAATGTAAACAGCATCGAACTAACCATGTCTTCTATGGAAAATCCTTTAGTCCATTTAATCAACACCCCAGATGAAGTAGATGTTTGTTTAACAGGAAAGGAAAACGTAAACCCAAGTTCCCTTCTTCTAGCTGCCGACTGATCAGGATCATCAGCTCCGTGGACAAACTCCTTCAGCGATGAAGCAATGAAATCAAAGAGCTCCTGCAAGCGTAAACATGGACTGATAAATTACATATTAAACGACAACTGCTGGTCCAAGCAACAACATGAGTTTATGGTAGAAATGAAATCACCTTGCGAGTGCCGGTCATCAAATGTTGGGGAATCAACTGCCGCCCCACATCATGTTCCAAATTAAGAGACCTCTGGCCACCCAAATGAACTCTCAACACCCTAAAATTAGTACCGCCAAGATCCAGAGCATAAAAAGTTCCTTCCTCGCTCCTGCAGAGGGAAAAAGGAAAGAAAAGAAGAACCACCCAGTAAGAACAGCGAAAACTGCCCCCATAAATGTGTACAGTTACAACATACATGTGACGCATCAATCAAAATCCAAAGCAATATTTATAAAACAAGAAAACAAACTTTTGGCCAAACAAGAACAAGAAAATAAGGTAGTTTATCCCAAAACATAACCAAAGATGATATGTACCAAAGCAGAAAAAGGATTGTTAGACGAGATCCAAAATCACAGTACACATACACCTAAAGATTGAAATTGAGGACTGTTCTCGGAAAGGAATAAAGACATAATAGATAACAATGAGCGACCACTCAATCCATTTCCATTAATCCAAGATCAAATCAAACAAGCAAACAATAAGGTTTCAAAGAACAAATAGAAATCACTCAAATCCAATCAACTCAGTCCCCCAAAGGCCAACAATCAATCCAGCATTGGAAAAGAGAGGCTAAAGATAAAAATGATTGGCAAGTTACCCATTAGGCAGATAATCCACATATGTGAGCAGCATTTTAAGCTTGGAACCGCCTTCAGAAGCCAATCCAGCGTGCATTTCAACCGCCATAGCATCAACCACCTGTCTCAATCTCCTCACAGGAGTATCGCAAGCCGCCTCAAGCTCTTCCAAAACCCCAATCACTCTCTTCCACTTACTCCGACTCTTCACTCTCCGACCCACCACCACCGCCGCCACCGCACAAGACGCCACCGCGACGCCCACCGCCACACCGAACACCAACTTTCCCCCCATCACGGTCGCCGGTGGCCGATTAATCCATCCAAACACGCCTCCGCTTAAACGCCTTCTTCCTATTTATTATCCCCACGAACTCCCGGCGCTCCCACATGCACGCCGCCTTCGATCCTTCGACACAGAGCTCCCCCGCCGCCGGTAAAATCAGACAGAATTCCACCGCATCGCCGCCGCTCGCCGGAACTCACAAACGCCGTCGCCGCCGGTGAGACGCGGTTGACAGAGAGATAGAGAAAGAAGAAGGGGGATTTTTGGGGGACGAGAATTGTTGGAAAGCGAAACTGGGGCAGTTACTTATAGTGGGCTGAAAAGACGGTTTTGCCCCTGGTAAATTGGGAAATTTACGGATTTCATGATTATTTACCGTTATTAATAAGGGAAAAAAAGATATGGAATTCGAATGGAGAGGGTTTAAATGCAATAATTTGACTTTGACTCTGCCTTTATACCTTTTATTTTTAAAAAGAAAATAAAAACATTTTTTCCCTTTTTGAACGTTTCTCCACAAACGGAGTTCACAGTTCTGACCCTTATTTTTGCAGTAATTAACATTTTGATTTTGCTTTCAAATATTTTTCTATTTATAAATTCGGTTTTTAATTTCTTCAAAAAAAAAAATCGGTCTTTAATTCTTTTATTTTATGAGCTTAAAATGTTTATCCTGATTCCAATTGTTTAAATGTGCTATAATGATGAAAATTAAGTTTGTGTTTATGTAAAATATCTATGTTATCTCAAATATATATATCTCAGTTATACAATATGTTATTATTGAATTTTTTTTTATAAGAACTTAAAAAAATATAAAATGACCTAATCCTAAGGAAGAAGAAAGCAAAACAAAAATGGCAGAGAATATGAAAATGCCTGGTGATTTTTTCATTCAACAATGCAGAATGCTCTGAATAAATGAATAAATAGCAGAGCAGAGGTAGGGTCCCTGCCCCTAACGGGATAGAGAATCCCCACTTAGGCAGAGAATGGGGCTGGGGATGGCGAAAAAATTTTCCTGTAGGCTAATTTGTTCTATACTTTACCCCTTTCATTTTTAAATGAAAACATATTTGTTGATGAAATTATCTATGCATATGAATATTTTTCTTTAATCATTAACATTATAGTTGAAATTTATAAATATTTTGGGTTCAACCCAGAGTTGGTAACAGTCAAAGGTTGAAATTTATAAATATTTTCTAAGAAAATCTAATTATTTGAAAATATTGTCCAAAAACATAGGTAAAATATGTAAAAAAAAATTGAAAAAAAATCCCCGCCCCGATCCACAAGAAAATAAAATGGAGATTTTCTGGAGATGAGGATTAAATTAAGTGGCGGGGACAGGGATGGGGAAGCCATTCCTTAGCCCCGCCCCTCCTCGTAGACATCTCGTACCACGTGGATGATAATTACAACAATATAAGGAAGCAATATGACATCATTTGGAAGAAATATAAAAGGGCATAAACAACGTCGTTTAAGTTCAAATGGCTATATTAGTTACAATCACTAACATCCCCCATCAAACGAGAGGGTGAGGGAAACACGCGCGAGTTTGCTACACATTGAGCAAAATCGTTATTCAGTAAGAAGCTTGATGAGAGCATCAACTAGCTAAAGATCAGTTGGGATGTATTGCAATTTAAGCTGATTGGCAAGCACTATATCACAAACAAAATGGATGTCAATTTCGACATGCTTGCTTCTCGCATGAAAAACTGGATTGGTGGCAAGGGAGAGTGCACTTGTATTGTCACACCATAAGGTAGGAGATCGAGGTATAGGGATCTAAAGCTCCCGAAAGAGGGATTCAATCCATGTAATGTCAGTTGCACAGTGGGCAATCGTACGATATTCAGACTCGGTACTCGATCGAGCCGCAACGTGCTGCTTCTTAGAGCTTTATGACACTAAAACGCTACCCAAAAAATAAAGTGAGCCACAATGTTGTGTCGGTCATCCACTCCACATGCCCAATCCGCATCACTAAAGGCTGTTAGTTGAGTAGAATGAGATTTCGGAATGTAGAGACCAAAGTGAATCATACCCTTAAGGTAACGAAGAACCCATTTAGTAGCAGTCCGATGAGTAGAGGTTAGTTTCTTATTAAACTCACTTAGCTTATTGACCACAAAAGTGATGTCAAGTCTGGTGTGAGACAGATATTGTAGAGCAACAATAAGGCTTTGATACTCAGTGGGGTTGTCCAAAGGATCACCATCATGTATAGAGAGGTGTTTGCTTGTCACAATAGGGGTAAGACAAGGTCGAAGGTGTTCAAGATTAAACCTCTGAAGAAGGTCATTCACATATTTAGTTTGTGTAAGATGTATATAGTGAGGAATTCTGCAAACTTCAATGCCAAGATATTAATTTAAGGCACTCATATCTTTAAGAGCAAACGTGGAATGAAGTTTTCTTATAAAGGAGTGAACTTAAGCCTTTGAATTACCAATGATGATGATATCATCCACATAGATTAGAACAGAGAGCGTGACTTGTCCAGCATGAATAAAAAACAAGGAAAAATCAGACTTTGAGTTTCGGAAGCCCCATTGAGATAAGATGGCTTTTAGTTTGTTAAGTCATGCCCGTGGTGCCTGCTTAAGTCAATAGAGGGCTTTATGAAGCTGGCACACATAGTCAGGATGAGTAGAGTCCTCAAATCCAGGGGGTTGAGCCATGTAGACTGTTTTAGTGAGCTCCCCATTTAGGAAAGGATTGTTGACATCAATTTGACGAATGTCCTAGTCATTGTTAATAGCCAAGGTGAGAACAATGCGTATGGTCAGAGCTTTCACTACAGGACTGAATTTCTCGTGGAAGTCAACTTCAGGTTGTTGATGAAATTCCTTGGCAACTAACCGAGCCTTGCATCGTTCAAAAGATCCATCAACATTTGTCTTGACTCTAAACACCCATTTGCATTCTACAAGGTTGATGTTTGAAGTCCTTTGAACTGAAGTCCAAATGTTGTTAACCTTAAGCGCCTCAATCTCATCAACCATAACCTGTTTCCCTATAGGAGAAACGACTGCCTCCTTAGATTTTTTAGGCTTCTGAATCAAAGAATCAACAATAGACACATAGACCCACGTTTTTTACTTGTGAATACTAGCACAAGACCGAGTGATCATAGGATGATGCAGGACTTATGGTATTATGGAAGGTAGAGTCTCAGTTTCCGTCTCATCAGAGGAAGGAATAGCTGACAAGTCATCCCTGGTGTCCACAATTAGGGTTGGACCTGGAGGAATCAGACAAGTAGAAGGCTCTGTGCTGGAAAGAGTTGCAGGCAATGCTAGTGGAACACTTAGAACAAATGTACTGGGAGGATGTTTCAGGATTGTGAAAGGGACAGTGGAGACAATAACTTGTGAAGGAGATGTAGAAGGGTTAGCAAGAAAGCCAGACTTGAAAGGGAAGAAAGTCTCATTGAACACAACATGATGTGAAAGGTAAAGTCGACCAGTGTTACTCAAGCATCGATAACCTTTATAACTTTCACTATAGCCAAGGAAGACACACCGAGTACTATGGTACTGAAATTTGGGTTGTTGGTAGGGGCGAAGACATGGATAACACGCACTACCAAAGACTTTGAGAAACTGATAATCAGGAACAGACTTGTGAATTAACTCGTATGAGGATTTGTTTCCAAGAACTGGAGTAGGCAAACAATTAATGACAAACACAACGCTAATAAAAGCATCCCCACCAATAGGTGAGTAGCATAAATGCCTGAGTAAGAAACGTGAGTCCCATTTCCACTTAGTGTGTATGTTTGTGCTCAATCAAGCCATTTTGGTGGCTGATGTGCGGACACGGATGCCGAAAAGCAATGCCAAGCTGTTGAAGAACATGGGAGAAGGATCAAAATTCACAACTCTAGTCACTTTCGTAGTATTTTGATTTTGGTGTCAAACCTATTTTCAACTAGTTTCTTATATTGAATAAAGGCTTTTAGAGCATCACCTTTTTTTCAGAGGATAAATGTGGTTGGATCTACTAAAGTGGTTGACAAAACTTATGTAGTAGGCATACCCTGCGGTGGATAGAACGGGCGAAGGCCCCTACAAGTCACAAGAGACAAGTTCAAGAGGTTTTGTAGACACAATTTGTGAGTTGTTAAAGGATTGTGCATGAGATTTTCCCAGCTGACATGGTTCACAAAAAAAGTTTTTTCATTACTTGGAAACACAAGATTACAAGATTGTAAAGTTAAGGACATGACTCTATCTGAACTGTGACCCAATCTTTGGTGCCAAACAGACTTAGGCACCTTAGATTTTACAAGATTATTGACCTCATGACTTGACAAAAGACTCTCAAAGGGACTTGACTCAACAATGGAAGTAAAGCAGGTCGGATCTTTGGGATTGAAGGAAGACTCTTTATACTGGGTGGCAATTAAGAGTTGGATATGATAGAGGACGTTCTTGAGTGTTCCACGCAGCATCACATTCTTTGTCACCCTATCATTTACAAGACAGTACATGGGATGAAATTCAACAAAAACACCATTGTCAGCAACAAAACGAGATATGCTAAACAAATTGTGTTGTATTGATGGAACATGTAGAATAATATGTTTCCTAAGTGTGTTTGTGGAAGTAATAATTTTAGATTTACCAATAGCATTGATGCATAAGTTTGAACCATTTCCAATAGTTAGAGATTGATCACTTGTATATGGAGCCTTCTCAATCAGATTGGAAGGACCAGTAGTGGCATGAGTGGTGGCACTAGTGTTCGCAAGACAATATGGATAAGTTATAATCTCAAGAGTAGCAAGAACAATAGCATTGCCATTGTTGGAAGAGGAACGAGTGAGATTATGTGGGTTGTTATAGATCTCATCAAAGCGGTACCAAAGGGTAGTTATATCATGCCCAGTTTTGTTGTAGAGATGGCAGAAAAAGGGTGGTGTACCTGAGTAAATGTTGGTAAATGATCTTGAGTTTTGGTCTTAATTGTTTCCCCTTCTACCATTTGACCACCCACGACCATTGCGCCCTTTTCCGCGTCCATTTCGACCATTGTTATATACTGATTCTGGTTTCTACGATTGAACCCTCGTCTTCCTTGATTTCTACTAGAGTGAGGCTGTGGTAAAGACTACCCTTGTCTATTATAGGCAAGATTAGCTAACTGATCTCCAAGAAGTGTTCCAAGAGCAGGAATGGAAAAAGCTCAATGTTCCTTCAAACATTATTATAGTAGCATAAAACTCTTGCCACAGTGTAAAATCCTTGTTTTCGATGGTGCACATCATTGGTATGTATTCAACATCCAATCCTCCAAGAACATATGACATTAAGTCTAAGAGAGATACAGAGGCACCTGCAAAGTTGAAGTAACTCAGCAGATTGCTTCATTAAGGATAGGTAATCTAACATCTTCATAGATCATTTCCTTATATTTTGCAATTTTTTCATTAGTTGATTGATGCGAGCCTTGTTCATGAGCTCTAGAGCTGTCCAGGCCTTTTGAGAGGTTCCGAAGTTAATGACATCAGCTACTATAATAGGATCCATAGATCTAAACAACCATCCTGATAAGGCATTGTCGATTGTAACCCATTCCTCATACTCAAGATTTGGAATATTTTTAGATTTTCCATCTTCTTCGCAGACTTCAATATAAGCGTGTGGTTTTTCCTTTGTGCCAAGAATATATCCATCAACTTTCTACCCTCTATGAATTGCTAGCACCATTCCATGCCAGAGCAAGTAGTTTTTCTCATCTAATTTCACTGTTAGGACTACGCTTAGAGGATGCACAAATGAGGAGTTAAGCGTGAGGTTCGTCGACAGAAGAAGAGATAGAAGACAAGGCAGTAGTGCTGCTTGCAGAAGCTAGGATCTGATCAGCCATGACGTTAGTTGTGATGGCTCTAATACCAACTTAGAAAAATATAAAATGACCTAATCCTGAGGAAGAAGAAAGCATAATAGAAATGGCAAAGAATATGGAAATGCTCTATGATTTCTCATTCAACAATGCTCTGAATAAATAGCAAAGCAGAGGTACAACAAGGCAAAGAACAACCAATAACAAAGTACCACGTGGGTGATAATTACAACAATATAAGGCAACAATTCGACATCGTTTGGAAGAAATATAAAAGGGCAGAAATGACATCATTTAAGTTCAAACGGCTATATCAGTTACAATCACTAACATACGATGACATGATTTGGAAGTTAATTCGACATCCTGATTAAAATATTGATGGGATAAACAATCTAATGAACAATACTATGATGATTAAATAGGTAGGAAATCGCTGAAAGAAGCTGGTGGTAGTTACATCATATATGACCCATTAACCAAGACGTTATGACTTAAATAAAATTAGGTAGCAAATCAAGTAATCTCAGACTAAATTTAATTTAATAATAATAAAAAAAATCATAATATTTAGAAGTGGAGGGCTTGAACCTAACTTCCGTTTTTTTAGTACATAACTGAGTGAACTGGTTTACAACCAAACAATGAAACCATTGCGTCACTGACCCATTTGGTAACCTATTAACTTTGGTTATAAATCATAGCTGATCTCATGTTGCCATAAATAATAAAAAAACTATAATCTTTTGATGAGAAACAATACATTAGTTTTGGAAGTACATTTTTTAGTATGATTTTTTAATCATGGGTACATACATTTATGCCAATCAAACTGTTCTGGGTAAAGTTAGTTCACCGTTGATTTGGGAGACCAAATTTTGGCATTAACACAAGTTATTATTCTTTGTTGACCAAAATGTTTTTTTTATTAAGGAAAACACTATAATTTAATGAAGAATCATAAAAATTTATATACATTTTTTATGCATTAGAAGCAAAACTAGAAATCACACCATAGAATCACATCATGGAATGAACTCATCACCTTATGCACTTCAAGGTTCTATTTGACCAATTGAGTCACTTCATGATAGTTAAGAACAAAATCAATTTCAAATAAATTAGGTAAAAAAACGCACTATATTTGAATTGATACTTTTAGGACACAACCTTAGGAGGCCATGATCTAATTTTTGGCAAAAGATGTAATTAAAAATGGTGATAAATGGTGCTTGGAGTCGATCAAAGGGCTTTGAACCAATGATTCTCGAAAAAAAAGGGCTTTGAACCAAAACAAAAACATTCTTATATCCACCCTATCTTTCTTTTTTTTCTTTTTTTTTCCTGGAGAAAGCACAATTGAATTGATATCTTTTTTCCCTTTTTTTTATTTTTTTAGAAAGTACATAGTCATGTATAATGAAGCTCAATATCACCCCTAATTTTTTTTTTTTTTTTGCTAACAATTTCCATTCGTATAATCTACCTTTTCTATTTTCTAAACTTTTTAAAAGTTTAGAGATATTTTTGAAATAAAATTTTATCTATTTCTATTCAAATTTAATGACAATGGTATTTTTGAAACGTTGAGTAGATTTTAAAGAAAATTTTGAAAATTTTCAAAGTAATTTGATATAAATCTAATTGTTTAAGGGTATGTATGTTTGATAAATGATAGCACAAATCTTCTAATCTCCATCCGATTTACTTTTTTTTTCACAAAGATATCCAACTCACCAATTCTTTTTTATAACTTAGACAATTTAAAACAAGCATAGTAACCCATATATAAATTCAATTTTAAGTTGAGAATATATTTTTTACTGAAACACTTTTGAAAGGGAGCGTGATTTTTTTTTTTTTTTTTTTTTTTTTTTTTGAAAAGAGGGAGCGTGCTTCTCCTATTTAAGTATTTTAAAAATAAATCAAAATAGTTTTTTTTAATGTATAACTTAACGTCGAGCAAAATTTGATTCTCAAAAAAAACGTCGAGCAAAAATTTTAAAATGTTTTTAATGGACTAAAATAATGTCACTTTTTTTACATTAAGAAAATCGTCTTCCATTATTCTTTTTTGTACAATGTCTTCAATTATTCCTTTTTTTTTTTTTTTGAGAAAATGTCTTCAATTATTCTCAGTCGGGTAACTTTCATCTAATCTTAATTCATTTATACAATTAAAACGTGTTATATATAATTCATCGAAAAAATGATGTAACACTATTAATTATTGGGGCTTTTGCATGTATATTATAAAATGGATAAAATATTACATGAATAGCACAATAATGAAAAGATTTGCACATATAGCAAAAATTGTAACTTGATAGACTTCATATTATAGATTCTATCGATAAAGAGTGATAGAATCAATTACTAATAAATAAAGTAATTGATAGACTTCCATCAGATTCTATAAAGAGTCTATCAATAAGAACTGATAGAATCAATCACTGATAAAATTGATAGACTTCCATCACTAGAGAATGATAGATTCTATCAAAGTCTTCTATCAAAAAGGCAAAAAAAAAAAATTTAAAAATGGCAGAATTTGCTATAAAAGAATTATTTTTAAAAATGTGTTATAATTGTAAACTGTGGTAAAAAAGTTGCTATACAGCGCAAATTCCCTTAATTATTCCTAGCTATGTCATGACCAAAAAAAAACTTTATGGTTGGAAATTAAATAGTGGTAGAAGATATGATTTATGTACCAACGTTACGTATTTTACAATCACTTGGTTTTGGATGTGGAAAATTTATTGTAGGGAAAGAAGTGTAAACAAAGTTAAAATTTATTTATTTGGTATTATTGTATTCATGTGTATGTACACAAGCATAGATATAAGTTGTTTATTTATTTTCTAAAGTAACTGCAAAAATTGCAATAAATGAAAATAAGTATGGTTACTCAATTATGTAGGATGACCCTACAAAGATATTTACGATCTTTATGATGCAAAGGGTAGCCAAGTTGTACAACAAGGGACAATTCTCTTTCCATCACATAACAAAAAAGAAAAGGGCAATGTCCAAAAAAGAAAATGTCATATATATATATATATATATATATATATATATATATATATATATATTTAATCTCGCATCTCCATAGGACACGTCGAGTGGTTTGATGTTTAAATGACTGATTGCACGAAAAAAAATAGTATGGGAAAAAATTATTTTTAGAAGAGTTTATAAGAAATTTTTGTTTGGATAAGAGTATTGAGCAGAGAAGTTTAAATTAAGGATTGAAATATGGAGTTTGAGAAAAAAATTTCTAACCTAAACAAATGTGAGTTAAATTTTACCTTATATTCTTTCGCGGTATTATCTTCTCTCATTATCCATGCATACTCTTATGGGTTAAGTTTATTTTTATTTATTCTCTTATTTTGTGCTTGTATTTATAATCTTAATTCTTAAAAGTTAAATGATTATCCAATAAAGTTTAATGGAGGTTACGTTTTTAATAATTGTATTCAAATTGGTCAATAATAATACTTGACAAAGTATGAGTATTTGACAAGGAAAGAGTATTGTTTGGAAACATTATTAACTTCTTCCAAAGATTTTTAGGTTTGAATTTTTCACATCTCATTGATTTATGGTCTACATAAAAACTTAGAAAATTATAATGAATGCACTCTTTGCTATTTTTTTTAATTTATTTATATTTTATAAATTTGATTAATTTGGTAAGTTTCTTTAAAAAAATTCGTTTTTTTTATGTTAGCTCATAAACAAAGCTCAAACCATAAAGTCCCAGGTTTAGGAGGAATACAAAAAAAAATGGCCATATCATGAGAGAGATTTTAAAAATAAAGTTACGGATGATCAAAATTTAAGAGAATTGATAGTTGCATATATCAATAAGATGCATATTATGTTTGGATGTCTCAATTGTATGAACTCAAAAATTAAATGTGCTTAATTGAAACAATTCTAGAATGAGTGACTTTTTAAAAAATTTCTTTAAAATCATGTGATTGAAGATAAATCATGTTGAAAGAACCAATATTAGTTTGTGAGGACAATCGAGTCAAGTAAATAATGCCACGGTAGTTAGGGATGGAAAAAAACAATTGTGATCCAGAGAGGCCGAATTTGAATTTTTGTATTTTGGGAATTACATTTCATCAACTTTCACCCAAATCTTTATTTTTGCACATGCATATTGTGTGGAATTGAATTTAATAAGTTATACTTAAAAATGTTTATATAAAATATTTTGTTTTACTTCTTAAATGTGCAGCATGTCATTTCAACAAGAATCCTAAGTAACACTTCATGAAATTATGTTTCATACACTAAAGTTTGGTGTCAAGATTTTCACAACATATTGTCCCCATTTTATGAAACTAAAATAGAAAGCAAAATTCTTTTAACCTTTTCCTTTTTAGAAAACCCACTTTCAAATAGTGAAATGGATTGTAAAAAGCATATCATAAAAGACAACATGATAGTATACATGGGAATTTGTTTATTTTAATATCACTCAGGCAAGGAAACACCATCAATACAAAAGAAATCCTTATTAGTTATTTGTTTGTATGAAAGCCCTTTTGTGATTTCCAACAATATCAATTATCTACCATCAATTTTGACCTATTGTTCTTTTTTTCCATTGATTTCATTACAAACCAAACAAAGCCTTGATCTTTGTGATTGGTTAGAAATCTTGTCAAATTTTCCCAACTTCAAATAATAATGTTAGTTTGATTAAAATTTTAGAGAAAAAAAGGCAATAAAGGAAAAGAATAATATGGTACATAAAGACACATATCGATTATGCAGTAAAGTTTGAATAATTATGTGAATTATGTGATACATTACCAAAAATGAGGGTTATACCAATGTTATTTTTCCAACAATGGAAACCAATCGACAGTGTTCTTCAAATATAGCCAATAATGTTCAGTATATTTATAAGATATTATATAAAATTAGTTGGAAGATTTTTTGAGATTTGATATTTGATGTACGTATAATTATGGAAAAATAATATTGGTATAACCCTCATTTTTGGTATAAAATTATTTTTTTATGGTTTCTTTTAAGTTCAGAAGATATTTTTTTAAGAGAAAATGGCACAAACAACCCTAAATCTATGATATTGTAACAATTAAGTTTCTAAATTTTAATCTGAATAATCACCTCCTAAAATTTGGTAAATGTCACAATTAACCTATTTTAAATTCTCAAATTATAAAGTTGTCATATGTAAATATTTATGAGCAAAATTTGACTACCCATGAGTGAGTAGGCAGGCAAGTCTACTTGAAGGGTTGTTGCTATCTAGTGTCATAATTTTTTTTAAAAAAATTTAATATATTTTGTTTATAAATTTTGCAACGGCACGTATCTTTTAAGGGTTTGCCTGCTCATTTCATCCATTCGTGATAGGCAAATATTGCTTTTATTTTTTAAAATGGTATTTTAACCCTGTTTTTTTAAAAAAAATAATATTGAAAAGAGGGATTCGAAACTATAATCTTATGGTTAGACATGTGAATTGAAGTGCCCAATTTTGTTGGCTATAAAGCACGGACACTTCATTTATGACTGAGTGTTGGCGTCGAACATGTGTCAGACATGTGAATTGAAGTGCCCAATTTTTTAATTATTTTTTAAATAATGGACACGAAAAGGACACGTTGACTGATTTTTTTAAAAAAAAATCATTTTTTTAAGTAAGATGTAAAAGTGATTTTATTTACTACATTAAACTCGCTTATTAAACCCACGTTTTTCTATATTTAAATAATAAAAAGGAAATTAAACCTAATATAATATTGAACAACGAAGAAATTTCTCCAACACTATTATTTGCCACCATCTACAAGAACTCTTCGATTTCATCTTCTTCAACTTTTTGTCGATCCTTCGACTTAAACAACATCAAGTATTTCTTTAAGTCATGCATACGTCTCCATCCACACGGGAGTGTCTTTACAGATTAAACTTAATATAACATGTTTTTTTAGTCCAATTGTTTATGATAAGATTATGTTAGTTATTATTTTATTTATATAAATATATATTTATATATGAATAATTAGTTCATTGTGATGGTTAATTTATCTGTGTGTTCTCCTGCTGCACACAAAAAAAACAAAGCCAACAAGAAGAGGACACAATGAAAGAGGATAATGAGTGAAAATGTGGGGTGTGTCCTATTCTTATCATTTATAAGCAACTCTATAAAAACTTGAGGATTTATGAAGGCATTATTAGATAAGGTAGCCATGTTTAGGTCAACAATTGTAAATTACCTTGCTTCAGTTATAGTCTCCCATGTCCTATGGTTCTTTTTTTTTTTTGAGAATATCCCATGTCCTATGGTTTGCTCATAGAATTTAGATAGTATGCTTACTCATGGTGAAAATTATAGTCAAGCATAATATAGTAAAATATAATGAAGCATCAAATAAAACATATCAACACAAAGATGCAAAGTTTCTTTTTAATTGTTTGCTTGAAATATGTATTAACAACCAATTTTCTCAAATTTTGCATTCATCACCCAATAAATCAACAGATGAAGAAGATGGCAGATGTGAGAACAATTCCTTCCAAATGTAGTCAAGAGCAGTGTACAGACAGCTAATAAAAAAAATAAAAAATGATTATTCAAAGCAACAATCACGGAGTCGCTCAATTGATCAAAGGGAGCTTAATTCAAGGTAAATACCGACCTACAAATTAATTTCTTATAAATTTCAAGTATGTCCCATGCATAAAAGCTGGCCAACAGTCACGCATATCAAAAAAGAAAAAAGATTATTTAAAGGAGTGGTGAAACATTCAAAATCCAAAATTCAATCTAAAATTTCTAAATGACCATTGACGAATTCTACTGATTTTCAAACATCCTATTCATTAATGTATTCGATAATAAGACACTCTCCTAACTGACAAATGTTTTGCCTAATATCAAATTAACCGTAAGAAGTTTAGTCTTAAAACAGCTTTTTTGTGGAAAGAAAAGGTAAGAGTGACAAAAAATATTAAATAATAAATATTTTTTCCTATGAAAATTGACCCTTTAATTAGTCGCAAAAATTTGAGATTACGATACTTATCAAATTTTAGAGGAGATATTGATCATATTAATAATGTTACAAACAACACAGATTATGAATAGTTTATATGATTTTTCTTTTGATTAAAGTCTATGGTTATTTTTGTTATCCAACTCCATAATTTAGTGACAAGAAATGTTTAGGTTATGCCTAACAAGACCTAAATAATAATACCTACTCGTGATTTAATTCTATTTTATTTTAAACCAAAATTATAAAATAATAAAATATGACCTATGTTAAATTATATGTGTGAGCATTATTATTTATTTAGATTATATTTGACATCGACCCAGATGTTTGTAAGCCTAGAAAGTAATATAATGAGAGAAAATTTGAAAGTAAAACAAAATATTTTAGATTCTTGAGTAAACAAAAGTACTCATAATTTTTGGTACAATTGATGCCAGCTGTATGATGCAAATTCCAAGCTGTGAAATGTCATAAGACTGACAAAGGTACCACCAGTTTTTGCTTCTTTGCTCGCCATTGGTAATGGAGGGGGCAGTATTAGAATTTCACATTATATATATATATATATATATATATATATATTCGATATAACATTATTTATACTTTTATTTATTGTATTTACTTAACATAATACAATTAATTAGCTCTTATGTAATTTTATAAAATATAAAATAAAATTCATATCATAAAAAAATATTATGACAAAAAATGACAATATCAAAATAAAAAAAAGTAATATTAACAAAATCGATTCTAAACATAAATATAATATTTATATTTAAAATAATAACCAACAAAAGACGTTTTTTTTTATTTTTTTATTTTTTTTTTGAAAAAACAGAAACAAGAACTACATAGAAAGTAAATCTCCGTCAGGGTGAAGATGACAATTTGCTAAATCCTTAGAATATAAATGACCACAAAACGCTGGGACTTCCTCCATTCATTAACATTCTGCAATTTTTCCAATCGCAAACTTTGCTAATTTGTGGGCAATTTGATTCACTCCTCTTTCAATCCAATTGTACTCAACTTAAAGAAAGTTGCACGCGAGACTTTGAATTTCTTCAATAGTTCTTCCAACCTCTTATCGATCTTGAAACTATTTTTTAAGCAAATTCACCACACGTAAGGCATCAGACTCAACTTCCAATCTTTGAAAACCCAACGCCAGCGCAGTTTCTAAACCTTCTCGTAGCAAGTGCTTCCACAAATTCTGCATCCACTATCCTAGAAATTGGCTTTGAAGTAGCAACCATGACTTCTCCCTTCCAATTTCTTATTATTACGCCGATCCCACCTTTATTTTCATTAGTATTAGTTGCCGCATCCACATTTAACTTAAAATTATGGTGCCTTGGTATATTCCAACCTCCTTTTCCTTTCTGATTGCTCATCACCGTTGGCGAAGCTTGATTAGCAAATCTATAGTCCTTGATATATTGTGAACAAAAATCCCAATCGGTTTAAGGTCATTGGTTGTTCTAGTCATGAACTCCTTCTACATTGTTAATGATCTCCAGATTTCTACAATTCCAAATCATCTAACACATCATAAAAAACTCTTCCATTTGAAAATTATTTAATCTTCTGAAAAACCACAAAATTAAATCTTCCACTTCCATGGCATGCTTTGGAAATCCAACATAATAGAAAGGGGAAAACTGCCAAGAAAGTTTAGAACGTCTGCATCCCCACAAAGCATGGAAAGGTGTTTCGTCACCATTATAGCATCGCTTACACCGAGCATCGCCATCCATGCCTCTTTTATTTAAAATTATCTGCATAGGAACATAGTTATTAAAAATATGCCAAATAAATTTTTTTTATCTTTGTCGGGATTATTGCATTCCAGAGAAAGTTCCACCATTTTCTTGAAAAATCATCATTCGAAGTAGATGGCTCCCCCCTCAAATGAATTCCCAACCAATGAGCAGACTTCACTAAGAAATAACCATTTTTTCCTTAGTGCTAAAGGATAGCATCCTCTCCCAAGACCATTGGTCTTGGGAGTCTCAAGATTTGAGCCACATCCTCGCAGCAAAAGAGAGATCTAATCTTTTCCTCATTCCAACTTCCATCCTGATTTAGAATCTCAGCAACCTTCTTTTGTTTATCAATACCACTACAAGTGACGGCTGTAAGGTAGGGGTTCTACAAAGCTAGTTGTCAAACCGAACACGCACTCACAAACCATTACCAATTCTCCATCTTATTCCGTTCGAAAGAAGATCACGTCCCCATAAGATACTATTCCAAGTAAAAGAAACTTTATTTTTCTTTTTTGCTACTAGGAAAGAGCAAGTAAGGTAATACTTTGCTTTAAAGACTCTTGCCAAAAGAGAATAAAAAATAGTAATCAACCGCCATCCTTGTTTAGCCAAAAGTGCTTTATTGAATAATTCGAGGTCTCGAAATCCAAGACCCCCACTCGTTTTGGGGCACACACCTTCTTCCACGTTACCCAATGGATACGATTTTGATCAACATCATCACCCCACCAAAACTTCGAGAAAATTCTGTGACAATCCTGTATTACAGATTTTGGGATTCTAAAACAATTCATCGTGTATATGGGCATAGCCTGGAGTACATATTTAATCAGAACCTCCTTACCCCCCGCAGAGAAATTTTTGTGCTTCCATTTAAAAAGAATTTTCCAAATTTTATCTTTTATAAATTTAAAAGACAATTTTTTAGAATTTGGTAATGAAACAGGGATACCCAAGTAAGTTAGATGACACTTCACCTGTTGGACCTGAAGTTGTTGAGTCAAGTGATCACAGATCAATTGCTGAGTGTTGGCGCTGAAACTGATTGCAGACTTCTCAAAATTTATTTCATGTCCTGTAAGAAGAGAGAAAAGTCGCAGAGCTTCCAAGATGTTACCAGTTTCCTTGTGGTTTGCTTTGAAAAACATTAAACAGTCATCTGCAAAAAATAAGTGAGTAATAATGGGTGCCAAACGAGCCACTTTAACACCTGTAATCTGTTTCCTCTCCTCCATCCAAATTAAGATACGAGAAAGACATTCAGTGCATAGAAGAAAAGATATGGTGATAAAAGGGTCTCCCTGACGTTGACCACGAGTTGGAAAAATTGCACCCCTTCGTCTCCCATTAATATTACAGGTATAAAAAATCGACGTCACGCAACGCATAATCAACTCAACAAAACCATTATTAAAACCAAGAGCCATCATAAATTTTTTTAAAAGGGCCCAATTCACTATATCATATGCCTTACTCATGTCAAGTTTAAGCGCGGCATAACCAATTTTACCTTTTTTCTTGTTTTTCATATAATGTAAACATTCAAAACCTAGCAGCGCATTATCAGAAATATTACGACCAGGCAGAAAAGCACTCTGCAAGGGGATATTATATTTTTCAACAAGTCTCGCAATCTATTTGATGTAGTGCCATCACACAGAAGCTAAAGCTTGATCCAGAATAGTCTCACTTGGGAGACTCCTCACGCTCTCAGAAGTTTTCTCTAGAGAGAAAACCGAGACCTAGATGGTGGTAGCATGTTTTTTTTAAAGAAAGGGGGATAAATCTTTTTAAGAAAGGGTATAGATGGAAGGTGGGTAATGGTAATAGGATTAACATCGGTCTTGACCCCTGGATTGCAAGAGAAGGGAACCCTTTTGCTAAGGGAGTGAATCGAGAGTGGACTTTAAGAAGAGTTGCAGACTTGACGGTTGAAGGGAAGAGATGGAATGAGAACCTTGTGAGGGATATTTCAGTCTTGAGGATGCCAATGTGATTATTAATACCCCTCTATGCGAGTCTGGAGGGGTGGATGATATTATTTGGAATTATTGCCCAAAAGGAAAGTTTTCGGTTAAAAGCGCGTATCACCTTGCCACCTCTTGTGAGGACATTCATCTGGCTTCCACTTCTGACTCTAAACCTAGCTCTAATAATTGGAATAGATTATGAAAAATTAATGGCTCCCCTAAAGTTAAAGTTGGGGCTTGGAGTGTTATTTCCAATGCCAAGACCAGGTGTAATATTTATGATAGAGGAATTGATATTGATGTTTGCTGCCCTTTATGTGGGATTGGAAGAGAGTCCAACTTACATATTTACGTGATTGCAAAGTGTCCATCCGGGCTTGGAAAGAGATATTTTCGTGGTTCACAGATTTTAGCTATTTCTTTAGAAATGTGAATTTTGGGGTTGATTTTTGGGAAGACATTAATAACCGTGTGCCCAAAGATGAGTGGTATAAGGCAATAATTGTTATTTGGAGTTTGTGGAATTTCAGAAATTTGAAAATCAATGACAATAATCCTATGAAATTCTCCAATCTTCGAAATTTGATCTTTAAGGCAATTAATTCTCATGCTTTATCGTTTGTAGGTACATCTCAGAAGCTAAAAGTTGTAAAGAGGTCGGTGGTTGCTGATAGATGGATTGCTCCGCCTCGTGGTGTTGGAAGCTGAATGCAGATGCGTCGTTAAAAAAAGATTCAGGAGAGGGTGGCATTGGTTGGATTGTGCGAGATTGGAAGGGTATCCCGTAGCTAACTGGTTGGAAATCAGGCTTAAAAAACTTGTCTGTTAAGTTTTTAGAAGGTATGGCTATCAGGGAAGGGCTGAAACATATTTTTGAGGCTCAAATTCCTTTTCTTCCCCCAATTCTTGTGGAGTCCGATGCTTCAGTTGTTGTTAAGTCTATTTTCGATGACGCCACAGATTTTTTAGAGTTCAACAATGTGCTTGTTGATATTAGATGGTATAACTCTTTGCTTGGAATTTATAATATTTCTCATTGCAGTAGAGGTTGTAATAGGATAGCTGATGAGTTGGCTAAACAAGTGTGTGTTGATACTTTTAGTTGGAACGTTTTTTCCTCTTCTGTGGAGGAGCATTTGGGTTTTTGGAGGGAGTGCCTTCCATTTTCTGTGGCCTCTTTGGTGGAGATTGATTGTACTAGAATGAATGTTGTTTAATGGATGAATTGTTTTTTTTTCAAATAATAATAATAATAATAATGTTATATTTTTCTGTTAAAACATACATCGGAAAAAACATTAATAATTTTGTCAATAATTTCTGAAAAAGAAATATACTTCTTTTTAGAAAAAATAAAAATAAAATCTGAATTGTATTTCTACAAGATATTTGTATGAAAGTTATAAATTACAAAAGAAATAAATAAAAGATAAAAGTAGAAATAAGTATGAAAGTTAACACTAACTCCTCGGGTGTTTGTTGGTTAAATTTATAGAGCATTTAGAATAAGTATTTACTATTTACACTTAAAAAGTTATAGGCAAACAAATTATTATAATTATTCAAAATAATTATCCATTTCTAACTATTTAAAATAATTCTACATTCCTAACTATTTAAAATAACTTCTTATTTCTAACAATTCATTTTTAACTACTTAAAATAACTCTTTATTTCTAACAACTCATTTTTAATAATTGATTTCTAACTATTCAAAATAACTCATTTCTAATAATTTATTTTAACCCAACTCAAAATTATTTTTCATTTCAAATGTGGATCTAAAGTACAATCTATTGTCTCTAACTTCTATATAAAAAAATAACTATACTCTTTTATAAAAATCTACATCCAAACGAATTATTAAAAAATTAATCTCAATTTTTTAACTACTCAAAATAGCTCTTCAAACTAATTCTTAGAAATAACTCTTCAAACTAACTTCTCATCCAAAATTTCCTTCAAACACCTCTTAAAAGTTTTCCTACAACTTCTCCCAACATTATTTCTGCTTATCCTAAAATCTTTTTCCGAACAGAATTTTCTCATTACAAATTAAATCACTTCAAATCCTCTATTCTCTTCTCATGTTCCTCAATCTTAACATGCCTATGGTAAGACTACATATCTCAATTAATATAAATAATGCACTTATATATCATCAACATGTTCAAACTTCAAATTCATGTCTCAATTATCGTTGAACTAAAAATGGAAATATCGATATATTTTTTAATATTATATATTTATGGTTAAATTATAAAATTGTTTCTATAATTTAAAGAAAGATAGAATTTAGTTTTTAAAAGATAAATTAGAATTTAGTAACCAACAAGAGTCGTAGTTTAATAACATCTATCAATATGTACACTCCATACTTAAGAAATCACGAATTCGAATCTCCACTCTCAATTGTTATAATCTCAAAAAAAAAATAAAAAAAAATAAAAGCAATACATATCTGTTAACTATGCATAGGTAAATTAGGTGGCCTTTTGTATTTTATTCGAATTAAGATTCTACAAAAATTACATTAAATTATTAAATTTCAACCCATTTTTTTTTTATCTAATCAATTATTTAGCTTAGAATGTCATAATGAATATCTAATTATTTAATACTTAGTTTGCAAACGTTTTTTTTTTAGGTTTTAACCAATCCTACCAACTAAATTCTAACTTAAAAAAAAAAAACCAAATTTGCAATTTTATCGGCATTTAATATCTTTTTGAATCATATATACAATAGCTTTTATTGTATTTATTTAGATTTATTGTCAATTTATTCATATTAGCCTTTATTGGTCATTAATGGTAATTTATTTCAAGAACACACACTATTTTATCATACTTTTCAAAATTTACTGTACACTATCACTGATTTCAGAAGAAAAAAAAACACTCTCACTTTGTTGCTCAAACTATAACCTTACTCTTCATACTTTAACATTTTTATTTTTATCTTCTAAAAAAAACATTATTATTTTTATAGCATTCAACATTATTTTCTTCTTTGATACAAGATTATTATTTTTTGGATTTATTGATCTGACTTATATTGCGTATTGTGAAAAGAAAAAAACGCAATCAAGAGTCTTGCCCTCATACAGTCCACACATGGGGTACCTCCTTAAGCTATCACATATCTATTTATTTATTTATTTTTCTTTCTTTTTTTTCATATTTCATTTCTTTTTTACATCTTTATTAAATAAATGATATTGTAAATTTATTATAAAATTGAAAAGGAAAACAAATTATAAAATTGTTGTCTTACTAACCTAGTTATCACCTTGTTCTTTTAAATCTTAAATTTCAATTGATTACTACAAATAAATGGTTTTATTTTCTATTTCACCACAAAGATTTCGTAAATGAAGATGATTGCTCTTTTTTATATACTGATCATGATCTTTCTTTTATTTAATTCAATGTAAGACTATTTTTAATATTCTCCGTCTGAAACGAACTACCACATACGAGTTTCTTCATTGAATAGCTATTTTTCAAATTGCATTTGAACATACCAAATTTCAACCATGAATTACATTTGAGCACACAACAACTACCTCACATTGAAGCAAAAATTTAGAAACATTTCATGCTAAAGCACTTATTTCAAAAGCACTTCTCACCAAAACACTTTGTTCAATCACGAGCACAATTAAAAAGCACTTTTACTAGAAGAGACATCAAGCAACTCAACCACAAATTTTTATTATGACTATGTCATTATCATATTGGGTCTTTTAAATTCTTTATTCGACATTCAAGGATTTTAACGGTATGAATACTAAATTGGGAGCATCGATCGCTCTAATACCACTTGTTGAAAAATGAACAACCTTCGACAAATCTCCACATGTATATGTTATGATCTACTTTAGCATAAGTTCTCCTAATTTTATTTGTTGTTTTAAGAAAAACTATTGGAGATGATTACTCTTCTTTATATGTCTACAATCTTCCCTTTATTTAACTAATTAGACTATACTTTTATTAATATTTTCAATACTTTTACTAGAGTAAATTCAATCAACAACCACATTAAAAAAAAAAAAAGAACAAGCACAAAACCTTTAAAAATACAAAAGTAACTCATAAAATGATAATTCAACCTAAGAAAAGTGAAAAAAGACAAAGAATGAACAAGCATATTATTTTTTTAAAAAATAATCAAAATATCAAAATCAAAGCATGACAACAATAATCACACCTCCACATTAAATTTCATTTTTCCTATAAAAGTAAGTAATGAAAATGAAGTTTCATTAGACACACAAGAGGAAGAGGGCACAAATGTAGAATATTTTATTTTTAATTAGAGATTTTGTAAAGCAAACGTCCCTCTCAACCTTTAAGCTGTGTATGAGCTAACTCAAATCTTTGTAACAAATATAAGTGGATATTCTTTTTCATTATTTTAATCAAATTTACAATATGTTTTTGTCTTTTCGAGAGGAAAATAAATAAGCAATGATATCTAATGGGTGATGTAACTTAGATTAGACGTCTAACGAATGAGATTTTGTGGACAGCATAAATCCAAAGAGTGAATACAACCTTTCTTTTTCCCACTTTCTTTAATAATCTTTTATTTTTATTTTTATTTTTTGACTAATAAAAGTCGTCTTTTATATTTAAAAAAAATAAAAGTCGTCTTTTTAAATATTATATTCTTCTATTCTTCTTCTATGACGTTTATTTCAATATTGATGTTATTTGTTCGTGTTTATCTAGATGAATTTAATTTTAGATGTTGAACTTTTATATTTATTTTTATTTAATTTTTAGATGCAAACATTTTTTAAAACTTGTTTCTAAATTTTGTAGAACTATAGTATTCATCTTAGCTTTTGTTGTAAATTTTATAATAAGAAACATCTTTTCTTTTATCTATTAATTTAAATAGTTGTCTCATAAATCTTCAATGTATTAAAAGTTCGAGAAATTTCGGCGAACAAGAAATTGACACGTTATGTATAAATAAATGACAAAATTTAATTAATTTTGGACCAATTACAAATTCATAATTATACCAAAGTTAATTGAACTAGAAGCGAATTTATTTGAAATTCGGGTTCAAATTAAACCAAGCTCAAATGACATTTAGGCCCAAAGGGCCCAAGAGGCTCATGAGGCCCAAGCCCACGAGTAAAAAAAAGTTCTATAAATAGAGAGCTCTCCCTCATTTGCAAAGGAGACGGAAACAGAAAACAAAGTATTCAACCTGAGAACTCAGAGAGAATTCAAAGTATCCTACATTTCAAATCCAGAAACCTTCAAGATATTTGTATATGAGAGAGAAAGAATCATGAGCCTCTTGGGCCCCGATCAACGACATACCAGAAAGAATCCAGAAACCTTCAATGAGTCAAAAAATTCAGAAATAAACTTCAGAATTTAGAACACTCAACGACATACCGATCAACATAGAAAATCAACAATTCAAAATCCGATCAACATAGAAGATAAAAAAGTCAACAACTGATCAAAGATTAACAAGTCACAGACCGATCAACAAGTCAATGACTGATTAAAAATGAGCAAGACACAGACCGATTAACATAGAAGATCAACAAGTCAAAGACCGATCATCATAGAAGATAAAAAATTCAACCTTGAGAACAAGTTGTGAAGCCTTTAAGACAAATCTAACACCGAGAACAAGCTGCGAAGCCCTCGAAACAAGTCAACCTCAAGAATAAGCTGCAAATCCCTTGAGACAAATTCAACATCGAGAACAAGCTCTATAGCCCTCAAGATATTTGTATATGAGAGAGAAAAAATCATAGAAATATATTAGGCCCCGTTGATAGCCATTTCAATTTTTTTTTTTTAACTTTTTAAAAGCAGGTTTGTTTGATAACCAATATTGGTTTTTTTTTTTTAATTTAAATTTTTTTTAAAGGACTTCTAAAAACTAAAAAATTAGCTTTTAAAAGCAAGTTTTTATTTTAAAAAAAGCATGAAAAATGTGAAATGTGAAAACAAAAAACAGTTATCAAACATTTTTTGGTTTTTAATTTTTAAAAATGAAAAACTAAAATCAGTTCTCAAACATATACTGTACTCAGCATGCATGTAACAAAAGTGAATAAATTCATTTCAATAGCTATAACTTGCATAATTGAAATATTCAATCTTGAGGAACTTATTTTGAAATATTTAAAACATTCCATGTTCAAATCATATAAAGTAACCCTGGCTAGAGTCCAATTTAAAAACATCCAGAAAACAAAATATCAAAACATAATATCAGGTTCTATATGCAAATCCTATGAACTTCGTGTCCGACTACATGTTGAATTAAAACAATGAAGACTTAAACAAAAGACAGAGTGCCGACTGTTCCCATGATCATGCAACTCCCTCCGCCAACTGTCTCGGTGCTGTCCCAAGTTACATGGTGGAAAATCACAAAAAATAAGGGTGAGTACAAAACACTTAGTAAGAATCCCCAACCGGGGTATAGTACGAAACATCAAATCATCTAGCATCATAGTATACATGTAAACAGTTACCAACACAGATCTTTGCTCAACGAGTTAACGGTGCAAGTCCGAAATCCTCGGAAGTCTCCTACTTTCAGCCTAATGATTGGCTCTCCTAACCAATCCCAAATGACACCCTCGAGGATCTTTCTCCCTCGGCCAAATGATCAACTCAAAAGCTGACCTGAATTAGGTGTCCTCGAGGGCCTCTTATCCTCGGCTAAGCTGTTTCTAAGACAAACGGGAAGTACCCGAAGTTTGGCTCTAAACTAAAACGGAAGTGGTGTACTCATGAACATTAGCCCGAGGGAGCTCTCTGCTCGGCGCATAATGCGTGTGCACGCACACTGAATGTTGCTGTAAACCGCGTAAATGGGGGGGGGGGGGGGGGCTAAGGACAAACTACGCCGGTCCAGGTACGCATGCCTAATGACTCGGAAGTGGTGTCACTGATCTACAACAGTGCGAAGCCCTCGGCACTCAACTATAGCAGCCTGTACCACTGACCTGAAGCTAAGAACTATCTCCGGGCAAGCTTTCACCCGTGACGGTTCCACTCTAACGGGCTACAAACTAGGCTGTTAGGGGCGGGAACAAGTCCTCACTAATCCCGACCTGTGGGGACAAGATACGTTATGTTCACACTCAGCCTCTAAATGATGACAACCTGACAAGTTCTATCTAGGAAAACACATCTCGTTCCTAACAGTTCAATCATGTTCAATACATACGACCTAGCAGGATACTACAACTCATCATAAAAATGAGGATACATGCTCGAAGAACAACCTAGCATGGTACTAACATGTCAACATGAAAATACATGTCAGCCGGAACAGAACGAGAGATAGAACCTATCCACTAAACATGCTTGTAATCAACAAACAAAAATCTTATCCACTAAGCATGCTTGTAAACAGTCAATAAGTAAACAGAATGCAATCACGATGTAACGCAGGGCACATACAACCCTGGTAAGAAATCCTTACCTAGAAAACAAGCAGAAACAATAACAATATCTAAGTGCTCCTTGAGCTGTAGAGTCAACACAACCTAGAAAATAATATAAACAATACATATTAAAACCAACAACCAACTAATAACTAGGTATAAAAGACATAGGGCTTGGGAACTACCTAAACCGAGGAGACAACAAGTTCTCGGCAAGGTCCAAGGCTACTCTCAGCCAACAGGAATGCTCTCGGCAAGAGGCTGTTTGGCTTGTGGCACAAAGTCTTGTGGCTAGGGCTTAATGCTGCAAAGGAGAGTGTGTTTGGGTTGAAGCTCCTCTCAACTAGGTTGAAGAGGAGAAGAGATCGACAAGGGGAGAGGGGAGAAGGTGCTCTCGGCAAGGTGATGGAGAAGAGGGATGAAAGTGTCTCGGCTAGGGCTTGGTGATGGAGCTTCTCGGTTAGGGATTTATTACTGGCTAATTCGGCAAAAACAAAGGAAAATGAAAGGGAAGAGGTGGAGATGATGAAGAATCAACAATGGAGATTTGGGGAAGGAAAAATTGCAAGCTTGGATATCTCTCTCTTTTTCTCGCATGAAGAAGCGGCAATGGGAAGGAAAATCGACGCAAAGATGCTACTCCCTTTTTCCTAATCGCAAATAGAAACCCAAGCACCACGTGTCCTTGACCACCCAACTTCGAGTCCCAGCAACAGCTAGAGATGTCCATTTTCCCTGCTGGGACTCGCCCCTAATGGGGAATCCCCGGTTAGGTGAGGAACGGGGAAAAAAAAATTCCCGGATCCCCGCCCCGTTTACTTTTTTCTTTTTCTTTTTTTAATATTTTTTCTTTAATTTACCCCTTTCATTTTCAAATAAAAACATATTTGTTGATGAAATTATCTATGCATATGAGTATTTTCTGTAATAATTAACATTATTATAGTTGACATTTATAAATATTTTCTAAGAAAATCTAATTATTTAATAGTATTATCCAAAAAAATATTAGAAAAATGTGAAAAAATCCCCGAGGGGACCCGATCCTCGAAAAAAAATGGGAATTTTTCTAGGGACGGGGATTACATTAAGTGGCGGGGACGAGGATGGGGAAGCCATCCCCGGCCCCGGCCCCGGCCCCGCCCAGCCTCGTGGACATCTCTAGCAACATCACCCTTTTCCCCTTTTTCTTCTTTTTAAAACAAGCTTCCAAACTCCCTTGTCAAACCTCCCTTCGAGTCCCAGCAGACACACAAATAAATTCTTATTTTAATTAAAAGCCAAACTCCCAAATTCACCACCCTTCGAGTCTCAGCAGTGACACTTTTAAAATTTTATTTTTCTCTTTTATCCGAACGACCTCCAAACTTCCCAAAAACAACACTTGCCTTGGAAACCTGAAACCGAGGAAACAACCAAACTCAACAAATGACAGAAAGAGCCTTGAAACTCTGGATAATTAAAAAATTGGTCCTAAGGGCACAATGACCAAAATGCCCCTAAAGGCTCAACTGCCCTAACGGCCCAACCGAATAACCGAGTAAATAACCAAACATACCTAGGGAACCAGAATAGAAATCTGGGCTGTTACATATACGGAAAAAAAAAAGAAAAACTAGAAATAAAAAACAAAAAACGAAATGGTTATCAAATGAGGCCTTAGAGATTGTACTTCACACTCGAACATATTCAAATCAATATAAAACACAAAGTCTTTACTTACACGTGTCTTGATTCTATTATATCTTTCAAATTTTCGGGCAAACAAATTGGCACGCCCAATGAGACTTTTGTACCTCTCATCTCATTCTCTTTCACATAAAATAAAGCAATTATGTCTATGAACGTTGCATCAAAGATTGCCGCTTTAGAAGTTTCATTCACAACAAGGAACATTACATCAAAGGCAGTTGCTTCAAGCACTTACATTGGACCTGTCATTTGCAATCACTCCAAATCCTTTCAGATAAAGGAATCTCAAATGACATCAACTAACAAAATCACAAAAATAACGAGAAGGATTTTCTGATGGATTCGTTATCAAAGATAACCCGTTATTTGAACAAAGTCAAAAAGGAGGAAATAAGGTTTTATTAAGTTTATTAAAAATTGTTTTTTTTTAAAATTTATTAATAAAACCTAAATTATCAAACATTCCTTGTGAATTATGAGATTTGTGTCAAACATCCACTAAAACATTGAAAAGTTTAAAAAATACTCTTAAACTTTTAAAAATGTTTTGAAAGTATATTTATGGTTAATTTTGGATGAAAAGCATTAAATTTTTGTTTCAAATATACTTATAAGCATTAAAAAAGTTGGAAAAAAAATACTATTATCCTTAAAAATGTAAAGAAAAAAAATCTTTATCAATAGTTTTTTTTATGAATATATTAAAAGTTTTGTTTCAAATATTGTAAATATAAAGTTGTAAAAAAATTATATTAAAAAATCCATGAGAATTTAAAATTAATGTCTATTTGTATAAAAAAATAATGGGATTTAATATATAATAATATTTGAAATTTTGTAATAATAATTTAAAAAACAAAGTCGTGAAATGTTAGCCCAAACTAACTAATATTTTTTGGATGCTTATAATATAAGATGCTTTAAATTTTTAAATTTAATGACTTATTAAGAATTGATTAGAAGAATCTATGAAGTTTAAATATATTATAAAGTTATAAATAAACTTTAAATTTTAGCATTAATTTTGATACAATGATAAACAAAAAATCTAATTAAAAAGTAGGGAAGACTTCATCTAATTAACAACACTATGTTTTTCTATAGAAGAGTTAAAACTCTTGCCAAAAAAACTTCACATCTCAACCAACAATCTCTTTACCGAAATTTTTTTCGTTGTTGATTGATCTTCCCAAGAAAATAAAATACTTTTTCTTGGGAAGATATTATTTTGTTTTTTTATTTTTTGTTTATAAAATTTAAGCCTATAACAATTATCTTAATATACTTTTTCTTTATTCGAAGATCTACATCTTACTTATATTTTAATAAAAAAAACCAAAATTTGTAAAAAAAAAAAAGTACCTCCCAAAGACTTGTTTATGTTTTTGAAATTTGGTTAATATTTTTCTACTTTCTTAAGGAAAGATGAATAATTGAAGGAAAGATGGAGCACATGATAAGAAATTTGAATAGAAATAAGCTTAAATTTCATAAACAAAAAACAAAACAAAATGGTTATCAAACACGATTTTAATATTTTTTTGTTCAAGGTGCCAAATGATTTCAAACTCTTCTCCCTCATCACACTATGAAAATTAACTTTCTATTAATCAAATATGAAAATTTAAATGTTAATAATATGTTAAATCACGTTATATGATTTTACAAAAAAGATACATTAATTTTAAATTCTCATGAATTTTAATAGAACTTTCTTACAATTTATGTTTATGATATTTGAAAATAAAACTTTGATATATTCATAAAAAAGTTATTGATGAAGATTTTTTTCACAAAAAAGAAAAAAAGAAATAAAAATAAATAAATATATATATATGGGGCTTTTGCATGTATATTACAAAATGGATAAAATATTTCATGAATAGCACAATAATGAAAAAATTTGCACATATAGCAAAAATTGTAAATTGATAAACTTCATATTGATAGATTCTATCGATAAAGGGTATAAAATCAATTACTAATAAATAAAGTAAATTGATAGACTTCCATCAGATTCTATCAAGAGTCTATCAATAAGAACTGATAGAATCAATCACTGATAAAATTGATAGAAATGATAGATTTTATCAAAGTCTTCTATAAAAAAGGTAAATAATTTTTTTTAAAAAAATGGCAGAATTTGCTATAAAAGAATTATTTTTAAAAATGTGCTATAATTGTAAACTGTGGTAAAAAAGTTGCTATATAGCGCAAATTCCCTATATATATATATTTAAGGCTAAGAGTATTTTTGCCAATAGAGCAATAACTCAAGTGACATCAATGTACACCTAATTAAGAGTATTTTTGAATTTTTTTTAAAGTTTAGGAATATATTTGAAACAAAATTTTAACGATCTCATCCAAAGTTAACGGTAGAGGTGCTTTTGAAAAAAAATTTCAAAGCTTAAAGGTATTTTGAAACTTTCCAAAATATCGAGGCATGTTTGGCACAAATCTCATAGTTTATGAGTAATGTTTGATAATTTAGAAAAAATCACACAAATCATCCCTATGATATGGTGTTTGTAAAGATTAACCTCCTAAACTTTTAATTTGATTAATCGTTACCTCTTAAATTTGATTAGTGTTTTGGAAGTAATGTTAGGGATTGTACCCTAAATCTCCTAGTTATGGAAACAAAAAATACTATATTCAAAATTATCAAATAATAAATGGGTCCACTTCTATTTATTTTAAATCGTTGTTTATATTTATGCACAACTAAAAAGTAAAAAGTTGCTTATTGAGAACTTGAATAGTATATTGAGACATACAAATAGATCTTATTCAAATTAACAACCTAAAGAGTTTGTAGTAGATAGATAAAGGTCGATGCCTATCTTGGTACGTAATACGGTTTATCCGACCCAGTGAGAAATTGATGCAAGTGGCCAGATCCAATTTGCACATGTAGAGACATGTGAATAACAATATTCTATGCAAAAGAGGTTTGTATAAGACTAAACTACGAAATAATTGATGTCTCTACATAACTCTGTTGTAGTATAGAACATTATTTTACATAGATGATTGTATGTTGATTTGATCTTAAACTGAGTATGTGACAAAATCTTGTCTGTGAAAGACCTATTTAATGTACATGAGTGACAATATCTAACAATACAGATTCAATAAGCCTTCCACGTTGAGAATTTTTGTAGCAGAATAATTAGTAAATTTTCTTAGTATTGAATTCTCTCCTTTCTAAGTTAGGAAAGTAGATGAGTATCCCCTTAATTATTAGCTAACATTGTATCTTGAACAAAAAATACTCTTCTCTCATTGGTTAAGAGGATTTTGTGTTTAGGGTGGGACCATGAAATATTAGTAGTACATACGAAGAATAGGAAGTATGAGGTAAATCGAATATTTGACCCAACTATATCTATGAACAACTTATGAAAAATCAACTCACATACTAATTAAGTATATTTGTGAACATAACTTGTTCTACAATACGTAAGAGTTCAAGTTTTTAGCAGAATGTCATGTACTCAATGAATGAAGATTATAGTTTAGTTAAAAGAACTTAATTAATTAAACAATTTCATGTCTCTCTAGCTTACAAAATGTAGAACAACCCCTTATGAAATAAATCTATTATTTACTTAAATCATATTTAAAAAAAAACCGTCAAGGATTAAATTTACATATCACTTTTAAAATATTTTTAACTCGACGGAACAGTAATTATTTAAATTTCATTAAAATATTTAAATTCTCTTGAATATTTATCTCACAAATATTAAAAATGAATATACTTTAAGAGAAACTGTTGTTATGAGCTAGGAAGAAGACCTTATGCATTGTAGAACAAGTTATGATGAAGAGTTGTAATGAGATGGAGAATAAAGTTTGCAAAGAGCATATTAAGTTTTGTATTTGTTTCTAAACTTCATTTGATTGAAATATGAGTACTGAAACTTGAGATTATGGGCTTGATTTTGTCTCGAAAAGTGATTCCATTCAGATATCATTCTTCTTTCTTCTTCCATTTTTCATTCCCTGTTTGTCAATAAGTAGTTTTTTTCTTTCTTTCTCAAGCTTTTAATTCTGCAGTTTTCATGCTCTCAAAGCAGTAAAGAATGTAAAACTTGTTATTTTCTTCCATTTAACATGCTAAAAACGGTGACTCTTAATCTTTAATTGGTTGTCTTGTAATGTACAACTTCATTTGTACACCACACACTTCTTGCTTGGATAAGGTCAATGGCTCACGAGCTTGCTGCCCCAAAGCAATATTCCAGCAGATTATAGAGTACCAAGTGTTGTGAATTCCAGATCCAATTTAAGCTAAATGGATGAAATCATACAAAAGAGAAAGATGGAGAAGAGTAGAACAACACATCGAATAAAGTGGTTTGAGAACTAGCCTTACATCCTGCTATCAAATGCATCTCATTCAAATATAACACATTTTTCAAAATAATTTCATTCATAGTGCATTTTGCCCAAAATTTTTATTCTAACATTATTAGACTTCTCTATTAGTTGGATATTTTAAACTTCTATCATTTGAACTGATAGACTTTAAACTTCTATAAGTTCAACTGATAGACTTCAATCGATTTTGAGTATTGAACTTGTGCCACAAATGAATAAGTTTGAGAATTGTGTTATACATGTAATAATTATTATTATTATTTTAATATATCTGCAAAATCCCCTATTTTTTATTCTAAAATATATATTGTTATTTTAAAAAAAAAAGAATTATATACATACATGATCATTAAATTTGTAATTTTATATATACCTAAACTACTCAAGACCAAGATGTATGTTGGTGTTGAACACTAACTCTTTTGTAAGAAATAACAACATTTTTTTATTGAGACTATTTCAGAAGAGATTACCAGATAAATGTTTAGAACTTACGCTACAACATCATTTTAAACTGTTTGGAGGACACTATAACACTTTTTTTTCTTGGATTCAAAACATGGTTAAGGTGGAGAGGTATTTATAGTATGAGCAAGACGATGTGAACCACACACTTGTCTAGAGTATTATTAAAATTATCTAGATATTTATCACTTTTTAGAACATTATTTGAATGTGTACATAAATCTAAAAGGAAAATACCTAGTAAATGTCTAACTTTTGATAAACTTATTAAAAGAATGTTCAGTTTGTTTGGAATTTAAAAAAAAAAAGTCTAAATAAAAAATTTGGAGGAGAGAGTATAGTCTTAATTTTTAAAAGAGGAAAATACTCCATCAACCCTTGATAAAATGAATAAATGATCGCCTTCTTCATTTTTTAATATCATATTTTTCCCTCAAGTAAAATATCATTTCTTCAAATATTTAAGCAAAACAAAATCGATGAACCAACGACAAAGAGAAAAATCTCACTACCTTGCAAACTTGGTCGACATTGAAGAAAATCATTTCTCACACTCTCTCAAACAAGTTTTTTTCTTCTTCTTTGTTATCCCATTTTATTTCTGGGTTTTATAAATTATCAGCGAGTTCTTGAGTTTTATCTCCCATTTTTTTGTCATTCTTTCACTCAATTTTTGAGTCGTGTAAAATTGTTAGAGTTTGAATAGGTGATTATCTAGAAAAATCGATTTGTGAGTTTTCAATTTTTCGATTTTAATTTTGGGTAATTGACATAATGAGTTGGATTTGGTTTTGAGGTGGTTGTTGTTCTGTTCGTGTTTCTCCATTTGAATATTGTGGTAAATATCTTCATATTATGGTTGATATTTAAGTTCTAGAGTTGAATTGAAATTTTGGGTGTCGTATGATCTTCTTTCAAAATTTAGCGTTTAATTAAATGAGTGCTTGTTGTGCAAAATCCAAATCTAAGCTAATCCAAGAACAAATGCACAAATAGAGATTCAAACAAATAGAAAAGAGAAGGATGGAGAAGAGACAACACCAGATCTATAGTGGTTCGGAAACGTCCCTACTCCACTGTTATGGATCGATTGAGCTTGATCGATCCACCGTCATAATGCCATTGAATCAATGTACAAGGGCTCTCTCTAGGTCTAGGGTTTAGTTCTCACTCTCAAATGAACAAAAACCCCCAAATGGAGCTTATATATGTGCTCCTACACATCTCTCATGATTAGACTAATCTAACCCTCTAATTAACCCAAGTTACACTTAACTCATCTAGGGCTAATTAATGATGTGTATTTCACCTATTACAAAATACCCTCTTGAAGTACATATCATAACAAACATGGCGAACAGAATTGATCTCGAGATCATCAGAAGCTCCAGACACACCTGGATCAGAAACATGTTCAAAACTGAACAATCAAAACAGAATAGCCAGACTCACCGGTTCGAATGCTACTCAAAGCAAAGCAAATTTCGAACATAACAGAACAAAATGAAATGCCAAACTATCTTGGCTCGTAATGCCAAACTCTCTTGGCTCGAGAAATTGCCCATACCGAGCAACTCACGGAGATACTCAAATCTCTCGTAAGACAAGGCCTTAGTCGAATATCTGCGAGATTGTGAACCATGTTCACCTTCAAAGAATGACAACTTGTTCTCAACAACAAAGATCTCGAACAAAGTGGAATCTAACATCAATATGCTTGGTCCGATTGTGAAATGTAGGATTCTTGACAACGCCAATGCACTCGATCACTACAATGCAAAGCAATCAAACAGATCTATATCCAAAGATTTCGAAATCAAACCTTTGAGCCAAAACGACTCCTTGACAAAGATCTCACAAAGCAATATATTCTGCCTCCGTCGAAGACAAAGCAACAACTGTCTGCAAGCTAGACTTCCAACTTATCACATTGCCGAACAACATGAAAACATAACTCAGAGGCGATCTACGCTGTTTGGCGGCGTCGAAGATAATCCAAATCAACATAACCTGTCAATATGGATTCTTCAGAACAATCAGATTTTGTATATAAAAGACCCTTCGCGACTGAGCCTTTAATATACCTCAATATGCACTTAGCTGCTTCCTAGTGGGGCTTACCAGGATTACTCATGTACCTGCTCACAACACTCATCGAGTGTCCCAAATCCGGCCTACACGAAATCATAACATACATAATACTCCCAACAAGATTAGAATAAGGCACTATGATAAGCGCCGATCCTTGCTTGAATTTTACAAAGCTAGAGGTCCTTCTAGGATCCTTGTAAAAGCTCACAATGATAGCTAACTTAGATCACACTCAAAATCTAAAATGGTCACTCTTAGATCCTAAGACAACTCACTCCAGAATTAGTTTGATCAAGACTAATCCAATGAATTGATTTAACTTCAAACCTAAAGCAAGATTTGAAAGAAAGACAACACCAAATGGGGTCTAAGAAAACACAAGTTTTTCATTCATAAATCTGTCCAAAATGATGTATTACAAGCCATTTTAAAGGCCAAAAATTCGTGCATGCCTTGGAATACAAAAGGACTCAAAAAGCTATTAAATCCACTTTGTAGAAAATAAGACATAAGAAGCCAAAAGTAAATTGCATGGCTTAAATGCTAGACAAAAGGGTAGATATGCTTTAAATACACTCAACCAACTCTTCTAGAAGGTCCATTGCAATAATGAGCATGGTTGGCAAGCATTGAAATCAAAAAGTCCCAAAATAAGAAATCTAGAAATTTCTTTATTTAAAATTCTGCCATGTTGTCATCTTCCAAAATAAAATTACTATTCTCATGCCATCTTCACTTCAATCTCTTCTTCACTTGTTGTGCTAACGTTGTAAATAAATTCGGGATGAAAAAGTTTTGTCTCTTCTTGTGCATTGGCAAGCTTTTGAAGATGTAATATATATTCCTCTTGAATCTTCTTCGCCTTACTCCTTGTAATAGGTCCTTCAGGTACATGCAATGGATCGGTTATTTGATTCGTATCATCCCCTTTTACAGTAAAAGGATTTGACCTCAAATCAAGATCTTCAATTCCTACATCAAAAGGAGTCAAGTCACCACATTAAAAGTAGAACTTACATTGTACTCACCTCGAAGATCTAGCTTGTATGCATTATCATTTATTCGTTCAAGTACTTGAAAAGGACCATCTCCCTTGGTTGTAGTTTAGACTTCCTTTGATCCGGAAACCTCTCTTTTAGTAGATGAACCCAAACCCAATCCCCTTTTTAAAAATCAATTGCTTTCTCCCATGATTTTTGGTAGTGATTAGCTTCGATTTTTCTTTTCAATCCTTTCTTTGATTTCTTTGTGCAATTCCTTTACGTATTCGGCCTTAGAAGATGCTTGCATCACTAGTAAACATATTAGGCGGCAATGGTGATAAATCTAGTGGAGTTAGAGGATTAAAGCCATACACAATCTCAAATGGTGAACAATGAGTGGTACTATGTATCGCTCTATTGTATGCAAATTCCACAAATGGTAGAGTTTCTTCCCATGTATTCAGATTCTTTGAAATTAAGGATCTAAGTAGGGCTCCTAACGTTCTATTAACCACCTCGGTTTGTCCATCAGTTTGGGGTGACATGTTGTAGAAAACAAAAGCTTGGTTCCTAATTTTCCCCATAAAACTTTCCAAAAATGACTTAAAAATTTGACATCTCTATCACTCACAATTGTTTTGGGAATTCCATGTAATCTAACCACTTTCCTAAAGAAAAGATTAGCTATGTTAGTGGCATCATCTGTTTTGTTACATGGAATGAAATGTGCCATCTTACTAAACCTATCAACAACAACAAAAATGTTATCATGATGTCTCTTAGTCTTTGGTAATCCTAGAACAAAATCCATGCTAATGTCAACCCAAGGTTCGCTAGGAACATCTAAAGGTGTGTAAAGACCATGTGGTTGTGTCTTAGACTTAGCCTCTTTACATTTGAAACATTGTTTGCATACTTTGTTCACATCCTTCCTCATTTTCAACCAATAAAAGTGTTCACTCAACATGCTATATGTTTTAAATTCCCAAAATGTCCCATAAGTCCTCCCCATGAGCTTCTTTTACAAGTAACTCCCTAATTGAACACTTAGGAATACAAAGTTTCCCTTTCCTAAAAAGCATGTCATCAAATACAATATGATCATGAACATTGTTTCCTCCTAAGCATTGCAAATAAACATCATGAAATTCAGACTTCTCAACTTTGTACAACTCAACCATATGTTTAAAACCAAGAATTTTTGCAATAAGAGAAGAAAATAATGCATACCTTCTTGACAATGCATCAGCCACCACATTGTCTTTACCTTTCTTGTAATGAATGACATAAGGAAATGTCTCAATGAATTCTACCCACTTCGCATGTCTCTTATTTAGCTTTGTTTGGCTCTTGAGATGCTTCAAACTTTCATGATCCGTGTGGATGACAAACTCTTTTGGCCACAAATAATGTTGCCAAACTTGCAACGCCCTAACAAGTGCATGTAGCTCTTTGTCATATGTCGGGTATTTGAGTTGTGCTCCATTTAGCTTTTCACTAAAGAACATGATTGGCCTTTTCTCTTGCATCAAAACAGCCCCTATACCTATTCCACTTGCATCACATTCAATCTCAAAAGATTTATCAAAGTTAGGTAAAGAAAGACAAGGTGCATTAGTCAATTTTTCTTTAAGTTCATTGAATGCATTTTCTTGTTTTTGTTTCCATTCAAATTTCACATTCTTTCTAACAAGTTCATTCAATGGTGAGGCTATGCTACTGAAATCCTTAATAAACCTCCTATAGAAACTAGCCAAACCATGAAAAGATCTTACCTCGGTTGCATTCGTGGGTGTTGGCCATTCTCGAATAGCCTTAACCTTTTCTTCATCAACTTGCACTCCATTCTTTCCAACAATGAATCCTAGGAAATTAACTTGGTCTAGACAAAAACTACACTTTTGAAGTTCGCATAAAGTTTCTCTTCTCTAAGTTTAAGTAAAATTGTCTTAACATGCAAAACATGATCATTCAAGCTTTTGAGTAAACAAGGATGTCATCAAAGTATACGACAACAAATTTCCCAATGTATTCTCTCAAAACATGATTCATTAATCGCATAAAAGTACTTGGTGCATTAGTAAGGCCAAATGGCATAACAAGCCACTCATAAAGCCCAAACTTTGTTTTAAAAGCGCTTTTCCACTCATCTCCTACATGCATTCTAATTTGATGATAACCACTCTTAAGATCTATTTTTGAAAACAAGTTTGCACCATGTAATTCATCTAGCATATCATCTAATCTAGGAATGGGATGTCGATACTTTACCGTTATTTTGTTGATAGCTCGACAATCAACACACATCCTCCAAGTGCCATCTTTCTTTGGTACTAAAATAACCGGAACCGAACAAGGACTCATGCTTTCCCTAACATAGCCTTTATCCATGAGTTCCTCCACTTGCCTTTGAATCTCCTTGGTTTCGGTTGGATTTGTCCTATAGGCAGCCATGTTTGGAAGAGTTGCTCCGGAAATGAAGTCAATTTGGTGCTCAATTCCTCTTAGAGGGGGTAATCCTATAGGTGCATCTTCATGTGGAAACATGTCATTAAATTCCTGCAAAAGAGACTTAAAAACACTTGGCAAACCATTTTCAGATTTGGGCTCATTTACCAAACACATCCCTTTGCACATAAGTACAAATTTTGGTTCTTGAGCTAAAACTTTCCTCACTTCCCTTTTTTGTATAACCAAACTCACATTCTTTCTTTTTCCTCAAAATCACTCTTTTTCTCTCTTTTATTGTCACTCACCTTTTGCCCCTCACTTTTCTCTCTTTTTTCACTCTTCTCTCTTACCTTACATTCTTCTCTCCTCTCTTGTTCTTCAAATTCTTTTCTTTTCTTTTCTAATTTCAATTGATCACAATGTACTTCATATGGTGACAATGGAAGTAAAGTAAATTTTTTTCCACTCAAAGTAAAAGTATACTTATTTCTCAATCCATTAAAAGTGACCTCTCTATCATATTGCCAAGGTCGGCCTAACAAAATATCCCCCGCATGCATAGGTACAACATCACAAAGAACTTCATCGTTATATCTTCCCAAAGTAAAAGGAATAAGAGCTTGAGAGTTTACCTTAAGCTCTCCTTTGTTGGTCAACCATTGAAGCTTGTAAGGTTTCGAATGTGGACGAGTAGTTAGTTGGAGTCTTTTAACAAGAAAGCTACTCACCACATTTGTACAACTTCCACTATCAATTACCACACTACATGGGTTTCCTTTAACCAAGCATCTTGTATGAAACAAGTTTTCCCTTTGATCTTCAACTTTTTCTTCTTTAATTTGCACATTAAGTACCCTTCTTGTGACCAAAGAAATGAAGTTACCTTCTTCAATGTACTCATCATCATGTGCTCCATATTCTGCCTCAAGTTCTTCATCATGCTCCTCACGATCATCATCCAAATCAATTACACCATTTCTTATCACCATAACTCTTTTATTGACACATTCCTTGCTCATGTGCCCAAATCCTTTGCACTTTCAACATTGAATAGAACTAGACTTCTCCCTTACCTCCTTTGAAACTTCATTCGTTTTAGTATTGGAACTCTCGGCCTCTACTCTTTTTGCAGCCACAAACTTTCCTTTTTGTTGCATTGATTCATTCCTATGCATAAAACTATCCTTGCTCCAAGTATTAGAATTTGAAAAAGTATGAGTTTTAGATGAATACCTTTTCGAATGCTCCCTTTCTTCCTTCAATTGAGCTTCAATTTTTATGGCATAATGATACATATCTTCAAGGTAAGGTGGTGGATTCCTATCAACCGGATGAGCAATTTCTCGATTTAAACCTCCAAGAAACCTAGACATGGTGTCCTCCTCGTCCTCTCGTATTTTTGCTCTTTCCATCAATGACTCCATCTCTTGATAATATTCAGCCACACTTTTTGTTCCCTGCCTCAATGCTTGCAATTTAGTTTTCAAATCTCTTTCATAATGTTTGGGAACATACCTCTTTCTCATAGCTTCTTTAAGTTCTTCCCATGTCTCTATTGGATCCTCCTCTTTTCTTCTTCTTTTGGATTTGAGATGTTGATACCATTCACCGGCATGGTTTGTGAATTCGGCAATAGCAAGTTTTATCTTTTTGTTCTCACTATATGAATTACAATCAAACACATGTTCTATTTTTCTTTCCCATTGCAAGTATGCCTCAGAGTCCGCTGCCCACTAAAGGGTGGAATTTTGAGTTTAACTCCAGCTTCTCTATCTTCGTGCATTCTTTCTATCCTTCTAGGTTGCATGATATTTGCATGATTATTTCTTCCTCCCCTTGCATGACCTCTTCCTCCACCTAGTCTCTCTTGTCCAACCAAGTCTAACATACCTTCATCATCTTGCAATACTCGTTCTTCTCGTCGCGATGTGCTCTCCTTTCCTCTCTATCTTCCCTCATCATTTCCATCATACCTTGAAGGGCTTGAAGAATAGCAACATTAACATCCGGAACCTGTGGTGCTTTTTCCTCATTATGTGACATGTTGCAAATATCAAAATGGACCTCTCCACACTTCTCACAAAGATTTCACTCGGGACACTCGTGTTTAACACTCAAAGGTAGGCTTTTGGTACTAGGTCAAAGATGTAAGGGCTGGTCTAAGAATTTGGTGCAATCTTGCTTTAAACTTGATATAAAACCAATTCAACAATCAACTTTCACAAACTAAACTAGAGTAATTCAACTTAGGATTAGCAGCTAATTAAAAACAAAACATAAACAAAAAAAACAAGAACTTCAATGTGCCTTGGATCTTTGATACTTTTTTTTTTTCAATGAATTTTGTTTTTGCTACTATTTCTTCTTTTTCTTTTTTTTGCTACTGATTTTTTTTTTTATGATCCAAGAGCAATACAAATGAATTCTACAAAGTACTTCTAAAGAATACAAATTTACTTGCTTGAATAGAAAATTGAAAGAGATAAAAAAATAAAATAAAAAATAACAAACTAACACAAAGTAAAGATAGTTCACCTCAAAATTCAGCCAAAGAATGTCAAGGCTCTGATACCAAATGATAAGCGCCGATCCTTGCTTGAATTTTACAAAGCTAGAGGTCCTTCTAGGATCCTTGTAAAAGCTCACAATGATATCTAACTTAGATCACACTCAAAATCTAAAATGGTCACTCTTAGATCCTAAGATAACTCACTCCAGAATTAGTTTGATCAAGACTAATCCAATGAATTGATTTAACTTCAAACCTAAAGCAAGATTTGAAAGAAAGACAACACCAAATGGGGTCTAAGAAAACACAAGTTTTTCATTCATAAATCTGTCCAAAATGATGTATTACAAGCCATTTTAAAGGCCAAAAATTCGTGCATGCCTTGGAATACAAAAGGACTCAAAAAGCTATTAAATGCATTTTGTAGAAAATAAGACATAAGAAGCCAAAAGTAAATTGCATGGCTTATATGCTAGACAAAAGGGTAGATATGCTTTAAATACACTCAACCAACTCTTCTAGAAGGTCCATTGCAATAATGAGCATGGTTGGCAAGCATTGAAATCAAAAAGTCCCAAAATAAGAAATCTAGAAATTTCTTTATTTAAAATTCTGCCATGTTGTCATCTTCCAAAATAAAATTACTATTCTCATGCCATCTTCACTTCAATCTCTTCTTCACTTGTTGTGCTAACGTTGTAAATAAATTCGGGATGAAAAAGTTTTGTCTCTTCTTGTGCATTGGCAAGCTTTTGAAGATGTAATATATATTCCTCTTGAATCTTCTTCGCCTTACTCCTTGTAATAGGTCCTTCAGGTACATGCAATGGATCGGTTATTTGATTCGTATCACACTACCTTCATATCTTCAATATCTTCCTCAGAAGATGGAGACTGACTAGATGATAATTTGCAATGCTGAGCAAATGGAGTCTTCACCGACTTGCAACTCTCCATATGAAAGCGCTTCAGAATGCCAGCCAAATAGTCAGGTTGACTGATACTCAAACAATGATTATCTCTGTCTCTGACTAACTCCATTCCCAAAATCTTCTTAGCATCTCCCAAATCTTTCATCTCGAATTTGCTGTTCAACAGATTCTTTACCCTCTTAATCTCTGCAACACTGCTAGATGCAATCAGAATGTCATCCACATACAACAAAAGTAGGATGAAGCAACTTGCACTAACAGACTTTCTGTATACACAAGAGTCGAAAGAGTTTTTAGAAAATCCATTCTCAGATATGAAAGAGTCAAAACACTTATTCCACTGCCTTGATGACTGCTTAAGGCCATAGATGGATCTCTTCAGATGACAAACCTTGCGGTCGACCATCTAATTCATACCTAGGTGGCTGTTTCATATAGATATCCTCATCCAAAGTTCCATGCAAGAACGCCGTGGTCACATCCATCTGTTCCAATTCAAGGTTGAATTGAACTGCCATAGCTAACAAAGCTCTAATAGAGGAATGTCTGACTACTGGAGAAAAAACTTCAGTATAATCTATCCCCTCTTCTTGTGTGTAACCTTTGGCAACTAATCTTGCCTTGAACCGAGGCTGAGCAAAACCTTTAATACCCGGTTTCAACTTAAACAACCATTTGCAGTCAATGATTTTACTGTTCTTTGGACGATCCACCAAAACCCAAGTCTGATTCTTCATCAAAGAAGCCATTTCCCTATCCATTGCTTCCATCCATTCCACTGAATGCTTGGAATTTAAAGCCTGTTTGTAGGTGTTCGGTTCAGAAATGCTCTCCTCATCATAGCAGTACAGAGCAAAACCTACAAACTGCGCTTCATCAAATCTCGATGGAGGCCGAATTACCCTTCTCTGTCTATCTCTAGCCAACTGGTAGGACTGAATGTCAGCATTCACAATCGGGGCAACTGGCTGAACATCACTCTCTGAACTAGCAGGAACATCCTCCGGCTCAGGAGCAACAATTACGGGATCAGAATGTGCAGTATCATCGATATGCACAGATGGCTCTACAGAAGAATCTCTTGAAGTAGAAGCAGAGGATGATGTCAAATCAGTTCTCGAATCAGTGCCAAGCAACTCAATCTCATATGTCATCTGCTTAGCAATTTCTGAGTTGTCTGAAACTTCACCACTAGAAGTCTCTTTCCATGGGAACAACTCTTCATTAAACTTTACATCTCTGCTCACAAAACATCTTCTATCTCCTGATTCAAGGGACCAGAGTTTGTATCCTTTCACACCTGAAGGATACCCAATGAAGATACACTTCTTAGCCCGAGAATCCAGCTTGTCTTGCTTGGTATGTGCATAAGCTGCACAACCAAACACTCTCGAGATGATCTAGGTTTGGTGGAGAACTGTCCCAAACTTCTTGAGGAGTTTTAAAGTTCAAAGCAGTCGATGGACTTCTGTTGATGATATAAACAGCTGTACTAACTGCCTCACCCCAGAAAACTTTTGGCAAACCAGCAAAAGACAACATACATCGCACTTTTTCTAAAATGGTCCTATTGAACCTCTCTGCAAGACCGTTCACTGAGAGGAGTGCCGAAGAATCTGTTAGAAATCTCTTAATCCTTGACTGCTTACACAAATCATCAAAGTTCTGATTAAGGAATTCTAACCCATTATCTGTTCTCAGGGCTTTCAGTTGCTTTCCTGACTGATTTTCAACCATAATCTTCCACTCCTTGAACTTCTGAAAAGTTTCATCTTTGGTTTTCAGCATGAAAACCCACAACTTTCTCGAGTGGTCATCAATCAAACAAAGGAAGTACCGAGCTCCACCATGTGTCTGGACCCGAGCTGGTCCCCACAGATCTGAGTGGATATAATCTAATATCCTCCGATTTGTCTTCATGCGAAGCTCAAAAACTCAGCCTTGTTGACTTGCCTAGGATGCAATGTTCACAGTTTTCTATTGCTGATATCTTCATCTTTCCTAAAAGTCCTTGCTTACACAAGCAATCTAGTCCTCTGTGACTGATATGAGCCATTCTGTAATGCCACAACTTCGAAGCCTTCAAATTGAACTCTAAGACAACATGGACCTCACCCTGGATAGCTCGACCTTGAAGAACATACAGTCCCTTCACAAGCTTACGACCAATTTGACTTTGTTGTTTTTACTGAGATCATCAACAAGCCATGGCGAGAATTGTACTCATAACCAAAGCAGACATCAAAAGTCCCTAAGGATATGAGGTTACGTCTCGGGCTTGGTACGTCTCGAACATCGTAAAAGTACTTTGACCGACCCGTCATCCATATCGAACCGTCATCGAACCGATGCCCTTAACCTCGCGACTGCGACTATTTCCCGAGTTACTTTGCTGTCTCAATCTCTCGCGATTTTCAAAATGGTGCCTATAAGGGGATATATGGAAGGTGCAACCCGAGTCCATAATCCATTGACTCTCATAACGGTCATCGAATCTCCACCATGAGCACCTCGGTGAATCATAACCATCGAGGACATGGGCATCCGCTTTGGGCTTCCCGACGGGGAGCATTCCCATCCTCTTCAAAACAGACAACTATACTTGATGTGTCCCTCTCGCCTTGCATGAATTACAGTAAAACGCGCTTTTTTCCGCTCGTTCGACTCTTTCTTTTTCTTATCAAATTTTGAGTGGTTTTCTGACTTACTACTCTGGCCTTTGGCAAGTTTGACCGACTTGCCCTTCATATAAAGAGCCTCAGAATCCTTCTTCTCTATTTTCATCTCTAAATCCCTTGAACGAAGCGAGTCAAGAACTTTGTCAAGGGTCAATTTCTCATTGCCGCATTTTTTATTACTTGATTTTAGCTCCTTGAACTTGTCGTAATGAGTTGAGAAGAATCACCGCTGATTCTCGAAATCAAGCTTCTCCCGATGTTTGCTAAATCTGCACAAATTTTGTTGAACTTGTCTATGTTTTCCTCTAAGCCTTTGGATGGATCCATTCTGAACCCAAACAACAACTCCTTCAGATATATCTTGTTAGACAGTGACTTTGACATGTAGAATTCATCTAACTTGGCCCACAAAGTGGCCACATCGTCAATCTCGCCAAGTCTTCTTAAGACATTATCGGCCAAATGCAAAATGATGGTACTATTTGCAATCTCGCATGCCTCAACTTTTTCTTCTTCTGTCATGCTAGCTGGCCATTTAGGAGGGTTGTCCAAGGCTTTTGCAACTTTCTGTTGCACAAGTAAGGCTTTCATTTTCCTCTTCCACAAACTGAAATCTCCTTTCCCATCAAACTTGTCAATCACAAATCTAGTTGCCATGCCTGCAAAATGATCACAACTCGGGAAAGCAGTTTATTCAAAAGATGTAAACCTCACAGAAAACGGGTGGTTCAACAAATCAATATTACCCAACCAAGTCAACCAAGCTCAATCTAAAACCAGTCTCAGAATTCCAAATTCCCAAATCAAATATCTCAAAACAGCCCAATCAAGAATCAACAAGTAGCTTATCTTGAATCAGTTCTCAAAATCAAACTTCTCAATAAAAAATCTCAAATCCGCCAAGATTCAAAAAAAATATCATATTTGCAAGACAAAATTCCAGCATATATCACAAAATATTAATCAATATTAATATGTGATTTGATAGCAACATTAATCAAATTTCAACTTAAATTTCTATAATCATCAGAAAAGGTAAATAATACCTCAATTTAAGTTGGATGTAGCTGCACCAACACAATAGCCAAAACTTGGTGGGATTTCAAATTGATTTTTCAAATCAATATTTAATATCCATAAAAAAATCAAGCAAAATAAAACTAAAATTGAATTTGCAAGTTGCAAATTGCAATTCCAGATTTACTGCCATAATTCCAACAGCACCACCCAAAATTGACCAATTTAATATGCTGGAGTTTGCACGATTATCCAAGCTAGAATGAGCCAAATCTCCACCGCCTGGAAACTCTAAATTGAAATTGATTTCTCACTTTTTTTTTTTAATAATTTGACCACCTTCCAAATAGCGCTCCAATCACAAAATTCAATCCATGTCGCCTTCTTCACAAATTCGCCGGAAGTGAGCCGTCAACAAACTTGCAACTTAATTGTTCTAAAATCAGATGCAGTTGATGAAATAGCTCAAGAATTTTACAAGAATGAACACCAGAATCATAACAATTTGTGATCTAAATTGTAATCAATTCCAAACAGGCATCGAGTAATTCAATCGCGACTAAATCAACGCCAAATTGCCGATTGAAGACAAGAACAAAACTCAGATGCTTTCGGACATTGAAGACAATACCAAAAATTTCAATTCAAGATGCTAGGAATTTCGATTGAACGATTCCAAAACTTCAATCGATTCAAAAATCGATGCCAACAATTAATCGATAAAGCAAATACAGATCCGATTCAAAAGCTAAAGCATAAATTCGAAAACAAAGATGCAGCAAGATTTATCATCATGCTCTGATACCAAAATGTTGTGCAAAATCCAGATCTAAGCTAATCCAAGAACAAATGCACAAATAGAGATTCAAACAAATAGAAAAGAGAAGGATGGAGAAGAGACAACACCAGATCTATAGTGGTTCGGGAACGTCCCTACTCCACTGTTATGGATCGATTGAGCTTGATCGATCCACCGTCATAATGCCATTGAATCAATGTACAAGGGCTCTCTCTAGGTCTAGGGTTTAGTTCTCACTCTCAAATGAACAAAAACCCCCAAATGGAGCTTATATATGTGCTCCTACACATCTCTCATGATTAGACTAATCTAACCCTCTAATTAACCCAAGTTACACTTAACTCATCTAGGGCTAATTAATGATGTGTATTTCACCTATTACAGTGCTAATTTATCGGATTGCATTAGAGGAAATTGTCTGCTATTATTGTCTAGACTCGAAGATATATCATAAATCTCATATTGATGCATACGAACCTGAAGAATTTGTGGTCGAAATACCCGCTTTGGTCGGATCCAAACTTTGGGATCAAATACCTGCTTAAGCTTATGGGACCATTAATCCACATAGAGCTCTGATACCATATTAGAGAATATAGAGTTCCACCTCAAAACCAATTGTCTATGAGAGGAATAACTCGTATCCTTTATAAATGTATTGAAGAATTCTCACCTTATCAATGTGGGATAATTGCACCACAAGTGAGTATCTCCAACAACTTGTTTATATGAATGATTACATTTCCACTAAATCACAACAATGCATATATGTATGTACACGCAAACACATTTGAAGGGACTAGTAGTGTACATAATGTACACGCAAACACATTTGGCTTAATCAAACAATACGTACGGATGTGTACACTTAAGATGATAAGAGAAATTTTAGGGTTTTCTTTTGTTTGTTCAACCCTTCATCTCCATCGTTTGTTAGTTTTATGAGTATTAAGTACACTCACACATCCGAATGCAATAATCATCACAAATACATGAAGTAAGTTGTCTTCATTCATATTTTTTAGAAAAATTATAGTTACCATAAAAATATTCATTATGGGATATTGAATATGTATAGTTATGAAGAGTTATATATAGTAAACAATCACCTTAGATTTTATAAACTTTTTAGAAATGAATGACAATATCGTTTTTAAAAAACAATATTTGATGTCTTATCAATTTTTTCAAATTTAAATATGAAAATATTTAGGTAAGGTTGTTAAAAAAACAGATTTTAAATAATTAAAAAGATGGAAATAAGACTTGGGGTATGGATGCCCATTTATTATTATTATTATTTTTATAGATTATTAATTTATTTTCCCAAATCTAAAATTATAAACAGTTTCACAATTTTCTAAGAATGTTCTAGATAATGAATTCGTAGTCTAAATAGGTAATTAATATGATTGATAATTTAGACTTTCACAATTGTTGGGCTAGAGGGGCAGTTGTAAAAGCAAACTGGCAGAAGGCACAATAAATTCATGGAAATGAGTGAGGAAAAATGTGTTTGAAAAAGTTGATGATGTTTGATTTGAGCCTTACAAAATTTTGTTGAACAATATAACTTATAACAAAATTTTGGAAATATCATAATAATGAGATGGATTGGTTTGAAAAAGAAGAAGAAGAACACAAATGAAAGCAATGAATGGAGAAAAAGAACCTCTACAACTAAGACTTTACTATTTGGGTTCAAAAGAAACAGTCAACCAACAACATTGAATGACCAATTCAATTTTCCATTCTCTACAACTGCTTTCTTGGCTCTGTTTCTCATGATCCATCCATGAGGTACTTTTCCTTTCAGGCCTCGCCTATGGCTTCTTCCATCCTTTCCCTTCTCTTTCTTGGAGCTTTGATTTCTCCAGGTTTCATCCACACCATGGAGATGGAAATTGAAGATGTAGATCTGTCTCTTTTACCATTTGGATCTGCTTCTGCTATTCGAACCGGAAGCTTCCTTCGTCTTCCTCAATGCGCTGACCCTCGCCAAACAGGTAATCAAATAGTGGTTGTATGCTTAAATTTCAAAAACCAAAAATAAAAAACAAAATGGTTATCAAACAACACCTAAATTGTTATTTTATTGACAACTAAAGCTTCCACACGGCTCGATTATTGTCACTGGACATACCATAATCTTCACCCATAGAACTTTGCAAACTAAGAAGAGAATAACCATTATGGGTTGCATTAGTGGGAGTACTTAGAGGATATGGATTCAATCCATGGTATCATTTATCTAAAACTTAATTTCCTAGAGTTACTTTGACAACCGAATATACTAGGGTCAAGCTGTATCTCCGTGAGTGTTGTTAAACTGTATATAAGTTGACCCAAAAACTCAGCTGATATTAAAAAACTTGGAGAGAATAACTTAAATCAGAGTTTACATCCAGAACTAAATGATTTTTTGCTGCTTGAATATGTGTTTTCTGCCTTGCGAACTAATCAACATTACTTTTATATGAAAATTCATATGGCTGCAATACCAGAAGCCATTGGTGTTTGCTATTCAAGCTTTGGCAACAATTTACCTGATCCCAGAGAAGTAGTACAACTATACCAAAGCAACAACATTAACAAGATGAGGATCTATCATCCTAACATAGCTATATTAAATGCTCTTCGAGGATCGAACATCGAAGTCATTGTAGACATCCCGAATTCTGACCTCGAACATATGGTTAATCTTTCTTCTGCAACAAACTGGGTCAAAAGGAACATTTTAGCCTACGTGCCACACGTCAAATTTCGATACATTGCCATTGGGTACGTAGTGAAGCCATCCGATCCTGCTGCTCAGTACGTCTTACCAGCCATGAGCAGCTTTTACAGTGCAATTTCCGCAGCCAATTTGCAGGATCAAATAAAGGTTTCCACAGTAATATCCATCAGCTTGTTGTCGAACTCCTCATTTCCTCCATCTAATAGCTCATTTAGCTCAGAGGCTGATGGATTCATAGAACCAATTGTTAGCTTTCTAGTTAAGAATGGTTCACCACTTCTTGCTAATGTGTATCCCTACTTCATTTATACTGATATCACTCGAACGATCAGCCTCGATTATGCTTTGTTTATGCAATCTCCATTTCTTGCGGTACATGATGGAAATTTTGAGTACAACAGCCTTTTTGAATCGATGGTGGATGCTCTTTACGTAGCGCTTGAGAAGTCAGGTGGAGCCGGAGTGTCGATCGTGATATCGGAGAGCGGTTGGCCATCAGGTGGAGGCACGGCTGCTACACTCGAGAATGCAGGTATGTACTATAGAAATTTGATTAGCTTTGTTCGAGGTGGGACGCCGAGAAGGCCTAGACGAGCTATTGAAACGTATTTGTTTGCTATGTTTGATGAAAATTTGAAATCTCTTGAAATGGAAAAACATTTTGGTTTGTTCACATCTGATAAGAAACAAAAGTACCAACTTAGTTTTAGTTAAGAGAGAAATGTGTATTAGCGGACTGTGTACATACGTTAAAGTTCAAGTGGTTAGACAATAGTTTGAAGGTTTCCTTCATTTGTAATGTAACATTGAAGTATGTGTTTGCATTAAAATACAAGAATGTATACTCTTACAACAAAAAATGCTTTCTGTTATCACTCATCTTTTCCATGTATGGTCTCTGTTATTATTGATTTACTTATTGTTTTTTTTGTTTTTTTTGTTTTCTTGAGGTTGAGATTCAAATTTGCAACATTTTTATCTAGATTCATGTCAATTATTGTTAAATTTATTTTGACAATATAGTCTCTATTTGGCAGCTTAGAAAACATTTTGGTATCTGGCTACATATAGTGTTTTGTTGTTCTTCAAAATAGATTTTGATGTTAGCACCTTTGTGAAGTGGATTTAGTAGGTGTTTTGAGTAATTTTGAGGAAAAATAAATATTTTGATAAAATCATTCTTGAATATGTAATAAGAATTTTTTTAAAAAAATTATAATTAACAAATTACTCTTGATAGTACACTAAACATTATAATTTTTTACACTTTAAAAGAAATGTATGACATGATAACATGTTTGTTAATTAAATTACACTTGGACAAATATGTTGGACATACGAGTGGATCTATGTCCAAGTGAATAACCTAAAAACGTTTACAGTATATGGATTGAGGTTGGACGCCTTGTCCTAGTTACGCTATTGGTACGACCTGCTTTGCAAATGTTGCAAACAACATGATTCTGGTTGTTCATGTGGAGACATGTTAGTGAGGGTGCCTATGTAAAGAGTTTGCTCAAAACTGGACTAGAAATATTTGATCTGTCTAAGTAATTTCGTTATACACTTGGATCAATATTTCACTAGGATGATCATGTGTTAATATGATCTTAATCATGAGTGAGTTATGAACTCCTACTTATGAAAGCATCATTTTCTATGCATGAGTGAGAATAGCCTACAACATTGAGTCAATAAGCCTTTTATGTTGGGGACGTAGTAACTTGCTTGGAACACATTGTCACAAGATGAAATTTACTCTTTCTCTATTGGTGTGGAAGTAGAGAGGTTGTTTCCTTAAAGGTTGATTTTTGGGCTTGAAGAAAGGGTACTCGCGTCTCACTAGCTCGAGAGATACTATCTTATGGTTGGACCATAAACAATGTAAGAAACTGTAATTTTTAACTACGATTTCTACCACATCATGACTCGAATAAAAAAACATGCATTTTCAAAAATCAAATTCAAAAAATGTTTCTCCTGTTGCATTTAGTTCAAATAATAAATAATTTAATAAGCCCTTGACCAAGGTAGTTTACAAAAAGTTTAAATATATTGAATAACAATTAATACTTTCTTGTCTCGTCAGATATAAATCAGTTTAACAGAAATAAAGAAGTCTAAACCCAACATGCTACTGAGATAAGGAAACGACATCCATCTTAATAACTATTCAAAGGAAATGCAACAGCTCCACCACGATCACTTCAGCATCTCCCAGCCAACCGTCTCGATGATGTCCCTGATTACTTGGTGGAAAACCACAGTAAAGGTGAGTATAAAAGAATACTTGATAAGAACTCCCCAACATGGGTACAATGCACAAGGTTAGAGTCTAACATGCTAGCACATACATATTTATAACCCAATTAAACTTAGTACAATTTCTAGTCATGAGATTCGTTGCATGAATTATTCTTCAACATGACAGGTTATGAAGTACGTTACACAACTCTTTTGTGAGGCCTTTAAGACACTCACATAAGCAAAAGAATACGACAAGTCATGAAGTTATTTACATGACTCTCTAGCTTAATCAACTCATCACTATTGGTGTAGTGATGTCAATGGTCCAGGTGAGCCATCTACCTGACACTCAGTGCGTGACACATACATCGCATGCTGCTGTAAACCAATAAGGTGTAGGCCTACACAGACTGACCTATTCTAGGTTCACATGCCTAACTCAACAAGGAGGAGTTGTCCACTGAGTCACGGTCCTGGAGGCACTCACCAGTGATCCAAGTCAGCCTGTTCACACCTATCGCTCTAAGCTAAGACCCTCTCATAGCAGACTTATACTATGAATAAGGCCTGCCTAAAATGGCTACAAACTAGGCATTATCAGGGGCGGCATGTTACATCATATCCCTTACCCATGAGAACAACAATGCGTCGTGTCCTCTATAACCTCTAGATGATGACAACTAAAACAATCTATTCTTAGAGTATCATTCAGCTCAATTCTAACAGATCACCAAACTGCTCATGAGTTGTAAAAGTTATCCTAATTCACTACCCATCACATTATCAAACTAACAATACTCAAGAACATGTCATTACCAAAACATACTTATCAAAAGACTCATAAAACAAGCGGCACAATCAAACAACATACTAAGACCCCATAATCTTATCATGTTTACAAGTAATATAATTTATAAACTAGCACACAAAATAGAACTTTAAAACCCTATAATCTCGAAGTAAAAAACATACTGAATATGATTACTATTTAAAACAATATACAAGTGGCTCCTTAGAAGCCCATAATTCCGAAGCACAAATAGTCAAGAATAAACAAACAAACAATTCAACATCCAAACATACCAGACAACAATATATATAAGTAACACATACGAATCGACCATGTGTAGGGTCCATACAACCCAAGTGAGAAAGTCATTACCTGTAGTATGATACTGAACACACTCCTTGAAAACCCACAAGCAATTTCGAAGATCGTCACAACCTGTAATGACCCGAGTTTTCACTACTGTTCTCCATGTACGATTTTCAGCTAGATCGGTTGGTTGTTGGCTCGTTATTGCATTTATAGCCGTTAGGGGTAATTTAGTAAATTTATCCTTAAGGCCAGTTTGGTAATTTAATGAGTTGTTGGGTCTTTGATGTGATTTCAGGGCTTTGGAGGCTATTTGTACAATTTTTGAGGCGCCATGTGTCCAAGTTAGGGGTTTGTATGGATCATTCCTTACGACGTTTCTTTTCATTGCATCGTTAAAAAAAATCCAAAGAGGGATTCATCTCATTCTCCTTCATCTCTTCTTCACTGGTCGATCGAGCCTAACTGCTCAACAATCTCACACCCACGGGGCTCATTGCCCAGCTTTGCAGATCACAGATCCGCACATGGCCAAGTCATTTGATGACGGCAAATAACTGACAATGTCGCGGCCGCTATCGCTGCCGGAGTACTAGAGCTTCAGTGCGAGCCGTCGTTACAGCCACCGGCACGTCGCAGCCGCGCCACCGACCTTGCCAAGTTCCCGTGCACTTCCACAGCAGCCGAACCACACCATCCCGTGGTGCCGTTCTCGCCTCATGCAGTGCCTGCAGCTGCGCACAGCCCCGTTCAGCACGTGCTTCCCGAGCAGCAGCAACCTCGACAACGTTTAGTCATGATGTCATGCCATTTTATTCGGTCGTGCATGCTATTAGCATCACAAAACGTCATCTTTGAAAAATACGTTATGTTAGCTATAAAACGTGCGTATAAGCGCGAGAATAAGGAGATTAAGTCGAAATTGATGACGTGTCCTATTTTCTCAGAAAGCCATCGCACAGAAGAAATGGCTGAGAACAAAAAAGAAAGGAAATAATCAGCAATCAACAAGACTAAAATGGAAACTCATAAAGAAGAATATTCGAGAAGAACATGGTCGAGTAGGAACCTTGGACGGCTATAAAAGGAAGGAGAATCGAAGGAGGAAAGTGTGCCGATTTGGAGAGGAAGCTATCGATTGATGAGCGTCTGAGACACTGAGGTCTCACAAAAGATCCTAGTGGCCTCTGTTCATCTGTAGACCTCGAAGAATTGTGTACCAACGTGGTGCCATAAATGAAGACGCCATTGGCAACAACGACGATTAACTCTGTGTACCATAGATAGCTAGTTTAGTTATTATTTCATTTTATTTTCGCATCTAGTTGTTCATGATATTATTGTCGCTTTATTGAAATAAATCTACAAGTATTATGTTCAGAATTGATCTCTTGTAACTTGTTCTATATGTATTTATTAAGAGAAGGTAGGGAAGTTAAAGTATTCTAACCATGAGTATAAAGTCAAGATTAAGGGGGTTAAAGAATAAGAACAACAGTTGCATTATTTACTCTGAGTCGATCGACAATCCACTTGGAGGTGCTTTGCATCAACCTTGGAAAAGGGGATGCTAAGGGATTAAACCTACCGTTCTCACTAGGTAAGTTTATGCTTAGTCTGAGCACTTTTCAGAAGGGAGTTAGGAATAAACCTTTCACTAGCTACATGCATAAGACTGGTATTTAATAGAAACTACGGGCATTATATCGGCAGATTGCGGTCAAGTACTTTGGAAGGGGGCTTGAAGTAGAGTCCAACATGTGTTCATTTTCTCATGACAACTCATCTTGCTTAGATTAATCGTCAGCATATCTCTTTCCACAATTTTCATTCATGTAAAATTAAGTAGCATGTTTAATTGAAATTAAGATAAACTTGCATGTGGGTGATCGAATTTATAATGTTGCATTTAAATTAAGTATGCTGCGGCTCGCTACCCACGCATGCTCGCCTCCAGCTTACTCGAAAGAGGAACCTGGCGGATAACCCAATAGGTTATGTTAGTATTGCACGAAGACTCTTCGCGCTACGAAATTGGAGTTACAGTGTAACCCCGCTAACGCATGCGAAACCCTGAACTTAACCTTGTTGCACTATAGCGGAAGCTGAGTTCTACACCCTTGAATGCGGAAGCATTTGTGCGGTTGGGTAGAATGATTTCCACATCAACAAGCAACATATTGTGTTCTGTTCTAATTTCTAGTTGAGTTAAACAACTTAGATTTACAATAGTGTCAGCATTTGTATTAACATGAGTGTCAACATTAGTATCTACACTAGTCATTTAATTCCTGCATGCACCAACTCAACTCTATCAAACCTATTCGTGTCATTTTACATTTTTACCCTTAATATATATCATTTCACTTCAAATTCTCTGTGGGATCGATAAATTTATAAAATTATTACTTACTGCAATTCCCAATCGCGTATACTTGCGCGTAAGTGATTCCAAGTGTACTTAGCATAAGTCTACTTAGAATTAATTACTATTCAGTATATTAGCATTGGAATCCCAACCCATCAAGGATCCTTTCCTTGGTATAAGTTTACCTTGGGACGATTCTTAGCTTCAGACGTAGGTGTGAATAGGCTACCACAGTTTGGTGTCGTGGGCCTCCCACCGGTTGTGGATCAGTGGGCACCATTTCGAGTCTTGTTAGGCATGCGTACTTGGACCGCCGTAGTATGTGTAGGCCTACATTTTCTCGGTTTGTAGCAGCATGCGGTGTGCGCGCATATGTATTAGATGCCGAGAGGATGGCTCCCTCGGGCTAATGTCGTCAATACACTTTCCCGTTCCAGTCTAGAGCCAGACATTTGGGTGCTCCCCTAAGTGTCCAAGATTAGCAAAGCGAGCTGATCACTTAGCCGAGAGTTAGAGACTCTCGAGGTTTGGGGAGTTATATTGATAACGCATTCTGAGATATGTTGGTTGACTTTATTGTATGTATGATATGATGCTAGATGATGTGGTATTTGCGTACTGTACTGAGTGCCTTTATACTCACCCTTATTCTATGATTTTTCTACCATGTAACTTGGGACAACACCATGATGGCTAAAGGAGGAGTTGATGGATCATGAGAGTCTGTTATGTCTGATTCTTCTTGCACTGTTATTTAATTTATCATGTTAGCGAGGAGAGGTTTCTCCTATTTTATTTTTTAAATGTTGATTTAAGTTTTTACTTTAAATAAATCTCTGGCAAGAGGCTTGGCTATGTTTAAACTTTATTATGGTTGAACTTTTTCAGTTGAATAAAGAGTTGTTTGAATTCGATATTTTTATGTTGTTATTGTTTTAATTCATGCATGTTGAGTAAGAATCAAGTTTAGGACTGTTTTAGGAGTCTAGTTTTTACACAACCTAACCCAAAAAATGCATATCAACCAACAAATCCAAACCAACAAAAAACTAATAAAAACAACGATGTTGGATCAGAATCCTTACTCAAGCATCTAGAACAAACACGATTGTCCAACATTTAGCGAAACGCAAAACCACAAAACCTACAACAATTGCTTAGCACACAATTGGACAAAAATCCATGATCACAAACCCAACTCATAGTTTTTAATAAAATCAAAATAGTGTCTGATTCAAAGATCTTACCCAAAAATCAAACAATAGAGCACAAAACGAACGAAACGACTGCAAAGTGAAGCTGGAACTACCCACGAACGTGCTGGGCTACTGAAGAAGGATAAACAACGGTCAAATAGGCGCTAGTGTGCGGCTGTAGGGCGGGCTGACGCTCGCTACAACATTGACTGCACTTGGGCGAGCTGGTCAGTCGTCGGCTTGACATGACGGACGATAGAGGTGTGTGTGGCTGGGTGAGTAAGTGTGAGCGGAGGAGGTGCGGGTTGCGCACGGGGCGTGGTGCACAAATGGTTTGTGCAGTAGGGGAGGGGGTTTGGTGCAATCGGCGCCAGCTTGGGTTAGTCGATGAGTGGTCGGTCGGTCGAAGGAGAATGGCGGCGATGGTGCATGGTGAGCGGCAACGACAAGGGTGGGCTACGGTTTGAGAAGAAGAAGAAGATGAAGAAAAAGCTAAGGGATTTATATTTTTTTTTTCTTTTTAATGTCCTCTTTTCTTTTATTCCTTTTATTTAAGGGTGAATTAGGTAAATTTCTAAATTTGATAAAATAATTAAGAAAATGTCTATTCTTTTTTAGACTTTAAATAATCGTCTAGTTTAATTATCCTGATTTAATTCATTAATTATTTTTAAATTGATGGACTATTCTACCCCAACTCTTAACCACTTATTTAAATATAATTGTACCTAATTTAAAGGTGCTAAATAACTCTCCAAATTAAGAAGTTAACATAATAAAAAAGATATTTGATATAATAAAAAAAAATCTAATAAAGAGATTTTTTGGGATCAAAATTTATAAAAATATAATAAAAAAAGATGTTATGATTTTAAATTGGTTTAGAGAAGATATTTGATCTTCTCCTACCTCCCGCCATTGAAGTCTCATCGATTTTGAACAAAACAAATACATTTGTCAGTAGCCCAAACCGCCATTAAAGCCTCCGAACTCGTAAATCTATGTCAATACTTTGATATGTACCATTGTAGCTATATGATATGTATGTTGTTAGTCTCTGTTGTGCCGATCAATGTACTCCCAGCCAACATTATATATCTGCACATAATATCATTGGTTGAATGTTGAATTTATGACCCTGAATATGTATGTCAACGTAAGGATATGTACCAATGTACTTGCTTGATGTGTATTTTGGTTTTACTAGATGAGTATTGTCTTGATAATTCAATAATGCCAACCTCTCTTGTTTGTAATATAGACATTGTTCATGTCGTCGTGCGTCCTATGTTGCCACCCCGATTAGAGTATATTGTATACATTTAAAAATGTAGTAACAATCCCCCCTACGCTTCTGTGTCGATGTGCTGGTAACTAATTTCATGCTATTTGCCCCCTGGCTTATTGTAGGATCCAAATTATCTCAGGTCCCCAATTGTGTAACTCTGATCAGCCGACTGCGTAGTCCAATTGGTTGCACTGCGCTGCGACTGGACATAAGGAAATCGATCAAAAGCATGAGTCAGTTGCTTCAAAAATGGTAGAGAAGAGATATGGGGTTTATCTATTTAGTTTTTTTGTTTTTAGAAAGTCTTGATCGGAATAATGTGGATGCAAATTTGGAAAATTGCGGGTTTGAAATATATATTTTTTAAATCGAACATGATATGGACGAAAATTCCTTTATCTTCCTAAAAAAACATATAAAAAGGTAAAAGCATATTCTCTCCATGATTTTTGGTCTCCTAGTTTGACTTGGATTATTCATTATATAAACTAATTTATTTAATTATAAAAAAAAACTAAATCCAGAGGTACTATGGGGACCTTTTAATTATCTTTTCTCCTGATTCAATTTTTGGACATCAATTTTAAGTCAATAGATAGATAGACATTTACTTAATTATTTTTTTAAAAGTAGACATTTAGTACTAATTCCCTTTGTTATATATTTTATTTTATTTAATCAACTTAAAATAACTTTAAAATGGGCCTATTTTTTTCTAATTCAACTTTCCATCACATTTTCCTTTAAATTCACCAAAATGAGAATTCCTCTAATGCCCTTTCTCCAATCCTCTTTTAAATGAAACCCTTTTCTATCTTTTTTTTTTAAACAAAACAAAAACAAAAGAGCTTTTTTCATAAATAGATCTTATTTGAAAAGTATTTGCAAATATAGGAATCTACAAAAATATTAGCAAATGTAGATTTTATTTTAATATATTATAAAATCGAAAAATAACGAACTACAACCATACCCACATATTGGTGGTTTTTAATTTTGAAAGGAAAATTTTAAAAAAGGACATCCCACATTCCAAACCATAAAGTGCAAATTTAGGGGTATTAATTGTGGAAAACCATATCCTCTGAAATCACATTTATTAGAGACGTTTCATCTTCTTTTTTTTAGTTTTTTTTTCCAACCGAGTTTTTTTGGTGTTTGATAAAAAACTGTCATAATTCCTTTCTCTTCTCTGGACACCATTATTTGTGCTTATTGTGTGTTCCATTGTCGATCTTACTGTCCGTTCAATACACTATGATAAAGGACGTTCGAGTTTAAAACGCATTGCATGTAGCAAAGGAGTCTAGAATTAGATATATTAAGAAATCGTGAGTTTTTTTTCTTCTCAAAATGTTAATGTTTGAAGCATTTATGATCGCATTTCAATAACCCATTGTCTCGTTTATTTTCTGTTATCATTTGAGGTTTTTGGTTGCTGAGAATAATCAGAGTAGTAGAATTGAAGAAAAGAAAATTCATTTTCAAGTGAGCGTCAATGTCTGCAGCATTAGCCAGACAAGAAATAACGATTTTACGCAAAAGTCTGCGATTCAACGATGTCGAGAAAAGTCCAGACGTGGTCCCCTATTGCGCATCGATCCGTCGACCACGTATTGGAGAGCAAGCCACCATTTTGTCCTAGAATCTCAACCGTTGATCTATCTTGATGTGGGGGAGTATTTAAACATAATTTTTTAGGAATGAAAGAGAGCTTGGAATTCTAGACCAGAACCAAATTTGGAGAGCTGTTGGGAAGTGACAAAGCTCCATCCGTGTTTGCAGCATTGTTTTCCGTGTTTATGCATATTCCTTTAGAATATTCTTCTTTGTTTTATTTCTTTTGTAGTTCGTGTTCTACTTTCTATATTGTAGTTTCGAGCAAGGATTTTTGTTAAATGTTCGTTATTATCTTATCATAGTTCTTTACGTATTTTGAAGTTCATTTCATCTTCTTGTGAGTTGTTCTGAAACATTACTATCATTATTTATATTTAAGCTGGTTGTTCACTGTTCCATTTCTATTCTGCTTCATTTCACGAAAATATCGATTACAAGTTTCTGTTGCATGATGTTTACAGCATTCCTACCTTCTGTTTCTGTTTGTTCCAGCATAATCATGAGCTAAATTCATATAGGTGAGGGTTAAAGGGACGAGTGTGCGACGCATGTATCTCGGGTGAGCAGGAAGATGTTAGGTTAAGGCATAACAGACGTTTTAACTAAGAGCATGTTTCGACCGATCATCCATTCATGCTTGCTTGTCTTTTCATCTCATGCGAGAAAAGGATTAGAGATAACCTATTCATGTCCATTATTTTCAACGTTAGGAACTCCTACTTGTTAAAGAGGGAGACTAGAGATAGTCCCCTCGCTAGTGCGCATTTCATTGTTCTTAGCTTCGAGTTAAGACGCGAGAGGTTAAACTCGAAGAGAATGAATGCATCTCATGTTGTGCGGAGCCGACTTCTCACCATAGACTTATCCTTGATGCATGTTAATCGCACTTAACCGACCCTTAACCTGAGCCTACCTTCTTATTGGAGTATTTTCCACTGTTTCCAGCATTTTCTTATTTTATATGTTCTATTACATTAGCAGTTCGCATTTCTGTTCTGGAAAATTACTGTTTGAAGTTAGTAGCACATTTTATGTTGTAGTTGAGTTAGTTAGTTTAGCAATGTCTTTAGCATTTCTATCGCATTCCCAGGTTGCTAAGATTTGGGTTTAGTAAAAATTGGTTACCATCAAAATTTCCTTTACATTTTTGTTCTTGACTCTTCAATTAACGCTTATCCAGAGATTAAACCCGTCCCTATGGAGATGACTTGTAACTTATCACTTGATAGCAATTGACAGCGTATACTTTTGTAGTAATTTGTTCAATGCTTGAAACATTGTCTGTTAATTGTGTTATCTGTTTAGATTAGTCTTTGTATTATTCGAGCAGTTAGAGAAAAGAATAATATTTATCAAGTTTTTGGAGCCGTTGCCAGGGACTGGTATTTTAAATCTGTTTAAGTGTTATGTGGAAAGTAGTGCTAAATCGTATAAGTGTTAACAACATTGTGTGTTATTGTAGGTTTTGACATTGCATGAGTGATTTCCCTGAGTTGGAATTCCAATTTGATCGTGAGCCCATGAGAACGTTTCGCATAAATCAAAGAGAAGCTAGAGCCAGAATGGCTAATTAGAAAGAAAGTTATCTGGAGAATGCTCCTCATCTTGATGCTCAGAACGTGGGATCGAATCCAATTGTTGTTCAGAACCCGAATGTCAATAATACCAATGCTGCTAACCCAAATGCTAATCCCAACCAACCGATAGAGGAAAGGAATAGAGAAATCAAAGATTGTATTGATTATGCAATAGATGGGATGAATCCTTGAATTGTAAGACCGGATATTAGAGCTAGAAATTTCGAACCTAAACCTGTTATATTTCAGATGCTGCAGAAAAATGGCAATTCTATGACCATGCATCTACGCTCATTTCTCGAAGTTACGAATTCATTTAGGATTCTAGAAGTCACGAAAGACAACCTGCAATTGACATTATTCCCATACTCGCTGCGAGATGGAGAAAAAGCATGGTTGAACACATTGCCAGCAGGGTAAATAGAAACTTGGGTTCAGTTAGTGGAAAATTTTATGATCAAGTACTTCCTACCAACCAAAAATGCGGATATTCGGCATGAAATTACTTGATTTCGACAGCATGAAGATGAGTCAGTGAGTGAGGCGTGGGAACGTTATAAGGATTTGTTACGAAGGTGGCCGCAGAGCTGTAAATCGTATCCGGTGCAAATGGAAAAAATTTACAACGGATTAGATAACCATCCAAGATCATGTTAGATACGACAACCAATGGATCTGTGATGAACAAGACTTATAGAGAGGCTTATAATATCTTGGAAACATTTTCAATGAATAACAATCAATGGTCCCAACCAAGACGGAGTACAACAAAGAAAGGAGGGTACCTAGAAGAATATGCGAATGGACAATGCTGCTAAGACAATGAAAGTTGAACGTGTCAACCAAATACAAGCCGAAAGCTGCATCTAATGTGGTGAGGGACATAAATATGAATTTTTTCCGCATATCCTTGCCTTAGTAATGTACATGGGAAATGCAAATAATTCGAGACCAGCAAACAATCAGTATTCAAACACTTACAACCCTGGCTGGAGGCAACATCCAAATTTTTCTTGGGGAGGCCAAGGAAGTGTTGTAAACACCTAACAAGGACAAGCAAAAATGCAACAACCTCCTGGATTTGAAAATAAAAATACACAAGGATTTAACAACCAAGGCTATCAAAGGCCAACTCAGCCCCAACAAATTCCAGACACTTCTTTAGAGAGCTTGTTTAAGGAATACATTGCATAAAATGATGCAAGTATGCAAAGCCTGCAAGCAGCAATGAGAAACTTAGAAGTTCAAATGGGCCAGTTAGCATCTGAATTAAGAAATAGGCCTTTGGGGAAGCTGCCATCAGATACTGAACCTTCAAAGAGGGATGGAAAGGAGCAAGTGCAATCAATGACCTTACCATGAAAGGAAAGCATTCCTTGAAGAGATACCAGAAGAAGAAAATGTAGCAGAACCTGATGCTGCCGACGTTGAATTAAGGAAGAATGAACAAGCCGAGGTAAATGTTAAAGGCAGAACATCTGAGCCTATTAAAAGCCAACATGTGCAAAGAGAGCATGGTGTGGAAGAGCTTACAGTGGGGTGGGACAAAGAGTCGAATAACCAGGTAAAAAAGCAATTGCCACCTGTTAAACTGCCTCTACCACCGTATCCACTAAGGCCATAGAAGAATAAGCAAGAGGGAGCACACTTTGAGAAATTTTGGGACATCTTGAAGCTGATTCATATAAATATACCTTTGGTTGATGTCTAGAGGAAAATGTCGAACTGTGTAAAATTCTTGAAAGATGCCTTATCAGAAAAAAGCAAGTTCGAAGAGTTTAAGGTAGTTTCACTAAATCAGGAGTGCAGTGCTATTATCAGGAATAAGATTCCCAGTAAAGAGAGTGACCCTGGTGTTTTCACTATTTTAGTTACGATAGGCGGGCAGCATTTGGGTCGAGCATTATGCGACTTAGGAGCAAGCATCAATTTAATGCCTCTAGCTATCTATAAGAAGTTTGGTATCAGAGAAGCACGACCCACGACCATGACCATTTAGCTCGCCGATCTCTCTATCATTCATCCTGAGTGGAAGATCGAAGACATATTGGTTCAGGTCGACAAATTTATCTTTCATGTAGATTTTATTATATTGGATTATGAAGCTGACGTAGACATATCGATAATCCTAGGTAGACCCTTCCTTAAGATCGGTCAAACCTTAGTAGACGTTTACAAGGGCACAATAACATTAAGGATGAATGATCAAGAGGTACAATTTAACATAGATAACTCCATGAAGTATCCTTCCGACATAGAACACTGCTCATTCCTTAGTGTAACTGAAGAAATGCTAGAAGCAATTTCTCAGCAAGACAGAACAATAGACCCGTTAGAGGAATTGTTAGGGGCACTGAGCATAGATGAGCTAGAAGCATGTAATGCGCTGTTAACTCTGAACCAATTCGATTCTCTATATCTAGGGGAACGCACCAGTTTGCCAATGCTACCATCAATAGAGAAATCTCCATTTCTAGAACTAAAGCCATTAGCGCAACATTTAAAATATGCATACTTGGGAGCCGAGCACACCATTTCTATCATCATATTAGCTGAACTAGTTCCAAGAATGAATGGATGCTTCTTGACCTATTGAGGCAGCACAAGAAGACGATTGGTTGAACGCTCGCAGACATCACAAGGATAAGTCCATCCTATTGCATGCACAAGATTAATCTTGAGGAGGGCCAATTCAGATCAATAGAGCAGCAGAGACGGCTAAATCCTGCAATGAAGGAGGTCGTTAAGAAAGAGGTTATCAAGTGGCTATATGCTGGGATCATCTATCCCATCTGTGACAGTAATTAGGTGAGCCCGGTGCAATGCGTTCCGAAGAAGGGCGGTATGACAATATTATAAAGTGAGACCAATGAGCTAATTCTGATCAGGACTATCACTAGATGAAGAGTGTGTATGGATTACAAGAAGCTTAACAAGGCCACGACGAAAGACCATTTCCCCTTGCCGTATATTGATCAAATGCTGGATAGATTGGCTGGTCAGGATTATTATTGCTTCCTAGACGGTTATTCCAGTTACAATCAAATTTTTATAGATCCCAAGGACCAAGAGAAGACTACTTTTACATGTCCATATGGCATTTTCGCATTCAGGCGAATGCCCTTCAGATTGTGTAATGCACCGGCAACGTTTCAATGTTGCATGATGGTAATCTTCTCTGACATGATTGAAGATATCGTGGAACTTTTCATGGACGATTTTACGGTATTTTGAAAAACATTTGACAAGTGTTTATTGAATTTGGAAAGAGTCCTCAAGCGTTGTGAAGAAACGCATTTGGTGCTAAACTGGTAGAATTGTCACTTTATGGTAAAGGAAGGGATTGTCCTGGGCCACAAAATCTCCAAAAATGGAATAGAAGTCGACCGGCCGAAGATAGAAATCATTGAGAAATTAAAGCCTTCTTCCAATGTTAAAGGCATTCGGAGCTTGTTTAAGGGCTTCCAATAGGACTTCTCTAAAATCTCAAAACCCCTGTGTGAATTTTTGAAAGCCAATCGAGAGTTTCATTTCAGTGAAGATTGTTTAAGGGCTTTCAATGCTCTGAAGAATGCTCTAAACACTGCATCGATCATTATCACACTACACTAGAGTAAGCCATTTGAGTTGCTGTGCGACGCTAGCGACTATGCCGTGGGCACTGTCTTATGACAAAAAGGAGAAAATTAATTCAGCTGATTTATTATGCGAGAAAAACGATAAATGAAGCCCAGCTTAATTACACCACGATTGAGAAAGAGTTGTTGGCAGTGGTTGTCGCTCTAGAAAAGTTTCGATCTTACCTTATTGGATAAAAAATCACAGTATTTACTAACCATGCCGCAATTTGCTATTTAATGAGTAAACCTGATTCCTGGCCAAGGTTAATAAGATGGATTCTGTTGCTACAAGAGTTTGACATTGAAGTTAAGGATAAAAAGGGGAGCGAGAATGTTATTGCAGATCATTTGTCAAGGTTAAAGCAATTCAATGAAGTTAGCAAAAACATTCCAATTGTGGAAAGTTTTCCTGATGAGTGATTGTTGGCGTTTACAACATTACTCGCCGCAGATCAACCTTGGTTTGCTGATTTCAAAAATTATCGTGCCAGTGGAATATTACCTCTAGACCTGACAAGAGAACAAACTAAGAAGTTTTATGCTGATGTGAAGTTTTATTTTTGGGATGAGTTGTTCCTATTTCGACAATGTGCTGACAACATCATTAGACAATGTGTCCCTAAAGGTGAAGCGTATGAAATCTTGGAACGATGTCATAGCTCCCCTTATGGTGGACACTTTGGAGGGACACAAACGGCTGCCAAAATATTTCAATATGGGTTGTACTGGCCCTCAGTCTTTAAGGATGCCCACCATTTTGCTAAAACATGTGATAAATGTCAAAGGCGTGGAAACATTGGAGTGCGGGATAAGATGCCAATGACATGCATCTTCGAAGTTGAGCTATTTGACGTTTGGGGCATCAATTTCATGGGTCTATTCCATCCATCAAAGGGTAATCTTTACATTCTGGTTGTAGTGGATTACGTCTTGAAATGGGTAGAAGCAATTGCCAGCCTAGTAAATGATGCCAAAGCAATTGCCAGCCCAGTGAAGTTTTATTTTTGGGATGAGCTGTTCCTATTTCGACAATGTGCTGACAACATCATTAGACGATGTGTCCCTAAAGGTGAAGCGTATGAATTCTTGGAACGATGTCATAGCTCCCCTTATGGTGGACACTTTGGAGGGACACAGACGGCTACCAAAATATTTCAATATGGGTTGTACTGGCCCTCAGTCTTTAAGGATGCCCACCATTTTGCTAAAACATGTGATAAATGTCAGAGGCGTGGAAACATTGGAGTGCGGGATAAGATGCCAATGACATGCATCTTCGAAGTTGAGCTATTTGACGTTTGGGGCATCAATTTCATGGGCCTATTCCATCCATAAAAGGGTAATCTTTACATTCTGGTTGCGGTGGATTACGTCTTAAAATGGGTAGAAGCAATTGCCAACCCAGTAAATGATGCCAAAACAGTGATCCGGTTCCTGCATAAAAATATCTTCTCCAGGTTTGGAACGCCGAGGGCAGTGGTGAGAGATGAGGGAACGAATTTTATTAATTGAGCCATGGCCAATGTCCTGATGAAGTACAATATTAAGCATAGAGTGGCTACACTATATCATCCTCAGTCAAATGGGCAGGCAGAAATTTCAAATAGGGAAATAAAAAGCATTATGGAAAAAATTGTTGGTCCATCAAGAAAAGGCTGGTCGATGCGACTTGAAGACTCGTGTGGGCATACAAAACAACGTTCAAAATGCCCTTAGGAATGTCTCCGTATCTACTTGTTTTTGGAAATTCGTGTCATTTGCCTCTCGAGTTGGAACATAGAGCATTTTGGGCTATAAAGAAATTGAACTTGGACTTGACCTTGGCCGAGCCGGCTAGGATGATGCAGCTTCTCGAGTTGGATGAACACAGACTAAATGCTTATGAAAATGCTAAGTTGTACAAGGAGAGAACACAGGCTTGGCACGACAAAAGGATAAAGTCTAAAGAATTTGAGCATGGGTAAAGAATACTTTTATATAATTCATGATTTAAATTATTTCCTGGAAAATTGAAGTCTAAATGGTCTGGACCTTTCAGAATTTTGCAAGTCACTGCGAGTGGAGTCATTAAGCTGATAAATGAGAAATATGGAAGCAAATTCATGTTAAACGGACAACGATTAAAGCATGGAGAAATCTTAGTGGGCCCTCTCCAGCGAATAGAAGTTTGTGATGCTTGAAGCATCGAAATGTTTAGTATTTTTATCTTATGCTCCATGCATGTATCCCGCTTTAATATTTCTAATCATAAGATTTATCATGCATTTATTTATGTTAGCATTTTATTTATTACATTTGGTCCTTTATTATTTAATTTCTTTTGTAGTTAAGTAGGGTCAGCCAAGGGTAGTTAGGGAAATGCAAATTTTTAAAGCGTGGGAAGCAGGGTTGAACACGTAGCGGCATGAGGTTTATTTGAAGAAGCATCGTGACCATTCATTGACCAACAATATGGATTGAAGAGGGGGGTTAAAAGATTTTTAATTTTTCTAAAAAATTTCCATTTAATGGGTAGTTTCCCTTTTTTCTCCTCTTCACCTACCTATTTATTTCCGTCATTCTGCCATTTCCATTTCAAGCATTTGATTCAAATCTCCTTTCTTCTTCTTCTTCTTCCTGAAACCCTTGCCCTAATTCTTATCGCTCTTTCTCTCAAAATTGCAATGGCCCCCAAAACTCGAGCCAAGAAAGCTAAGGCTGTTGCGAATGAAGAGTCGATTCAAGTTCCGAAAAGGCATAGGCAAAGAGCCCCGAGGGTTAACAAGCTTACCATATTCGAAGATTCTTCTCTTTCTGAAGATGAAGTTCCTCTTGTACGTGAAGTAAGGCGTAGCACTCTTCGAGTCAGTCCTGTTCGTGAGATTGCAGATGTTGATGAGGTCGGAGAAAATATTGCGGCCGTGGTTGCAACAGAGGATGTTGAGGTGTCTGTGGAACAGAGGAATGAAGTGGAGAATTGACCCTATATTGATGTGAATGTCACTGAAGTTGCAGAGCCTACCGAACTTTGGAGAGAGGTTGTACAGGAAGTCATGCAGCGTTTGAAGCAAGGAATGTAGAAGAAGTCGAAGCAGTGGAGAATGTTGAGCCGATTCTATAGTAACGCTCGAGCAGCAAAATGAAGGGGTTTGGGTTGATCCGCCTGCTCATGAGATGTCTGGGGGAGTTAGAGCCAGCTAGGCCTGACTGGGCCCAGAAGTTTTATTATAACATCAATGAGGAAGCTGCATTCAAAAGCAGAGTGCATGGGGGTTGATGTAGACTGAAGCACCGAAGTAATCAACGAGCTATTATGGTTTGAAGATAATCCTGATGCGGACTTTAACCAAGCTATCAAGAATCCATCTGATGAGCTGTTAGAAGATTGCATCAAGAGAATCGGTGGAGAAGGTGCCAGTTGGAAAGTCGAGAAGGGTATGAACACGATGCTCGCATTCTTCCTAATCGTTGAAGCCCACAGTTGGATGAATTTCGTGCAAACAAGCCTAATGCCAATAACACACTATACTGAGGTGATTCGTAGCTGGGCTTTTTTGGTTTATGCAATTTTGGAGGGTTGGAGCATATATGGACGGCAGGCTATTCTTCTCCCATCTGATTACCCGTCTGTGTATGCGACAGGGAGTTCAGCCCTTGCTATCTGATGAGCTGCCTGCGGTTAGGTCCGTATATTTCTCTCTTGAAGCGCATTCAAAAGTGGTGCACAGTGGGAAGAGAGTTGGCATTTCCGCCGGTATTGAAGAGATCCTGGCTAGGCAGAAGGCTCATGAAGAAGTTTGCAGCCAGTTATACAGTCAGCTTCAAATTTATTGGAAGTATGCCCAGCTGAGAGATTTAGTGTTACGCAAGAAGGCTGAATTGAAAGGAGAGCTTCAGCTGCCCGAGTTCCTTGTCGAGCTTATCAACTCAGAAATGCCACCATCGACATCTCCTAAAAACCCTATGCTAAAGATCATGTTGGTTTAAGCTCCATTGCTCGTATCTGATGGAAGTCTCTATCCTTCTTTCCCTAATTATACTAATATTTTCTATTGTTAAAAGCATTTTTTTGTCTCTGTTAGGTTAAGTTTGTTTTGTGCTGGCTGAATTGAAAATATCATATTCTTGCCAGCTGCTATTTTGTTATACATGAATGTCCTGCCTCCTTATTTTAGATTGTTTTGTTATCAATAGTCAAGTTCTTGATGTTCTCAGCATTGTGTTCTGTCTTCGAAATTTCCCGAGCAAACTAAAGTCTTAGCCTAGTCATGACAGTCATGACCTTTTAGATGAGTGCGCCTTTAGAAATAATCCTAACCTAATTACGATTTAATTCCTAATCGGAACAAGGAAATAAAAGAGCTCTAAAATGCTAAATCTGAAAGCTTAAAGCATTATTGCAAGAAATCTTGAAAACCTTAAGTTTAGGGGAACTAAGCCTCACCTTCATTGAGGACAATGAAGATTTCAAGTCTGGGGGTGAGGGCAAGCCCGTGCATAAAGAAAAAGTTGCCAAAATTTTTAAATGCAAAACAAAAGCCAAAGCATTCTGATTAAGCTATGAGAAAAATATCCTTGAGAAATTTTTTAGAAAATCGATGCTACAAGGATTAAAAAACAGTGAATAATGAAAAAGAAAAGCTTGAAAAAAAATAAAAAATATATATGTTGTTGATGAATAAGGCCAAAGGCCAAGTGTTGTAATAAGGCAAAAAGCCGAGCTATTTAAAGAAAAAAAAAGCCCAAAAGGGAACTAAGGCTAGTAGCCATAGTGCTGAGAGCATGTGATTCCATCCAACGCCTCAACTTCGATTGTTTCTGCTACTTAAGTGCGCTGCTTTGCTCAAGTATGCCATTTTAAGAACTATGAAATGTGGGTGTAGTTGGTTTGAGGGGGCTCGAAGTGCTAAAAGGGTGTGTGCGTGGGAAAGAATGCTTTAATTAGATGCTTTGGCTAAACTTAGGAGGATCAATGGATTTAATGAGATGTTTTGGAGTCGTAGGCATTGGCGTTTAAGGGTGCTTAAGTTCTTATTCTAGCTTGGAGGAAATCATTATAAGGGATAAAATTATTTTCAAAAGCATGCAAGGCTAAAAGTGATTAGCGAATGTTGAGAGCTTTAGTTTATGACGAATATTTTTTCTAGGACAAAATCGCAATGCTGGGATCTCTAAGAATGGAACTTTTTGATAAAGCACGCATGATAAGAGCATTATAAGTTTGTCTCTATTCTGATGTCTGTAGCATTGCTCGGGACGAGGGATGGTTCAAGTCCGGGGGTTTGATAACTCTCAAATAGAGAGTTATTTAGTTCTTCTAATAAGATGTTTCAATGAAGAATCAGGCATTATTATCAATTTTCAATGCATATAACTTTTTATGAATGGGGATTTGACTTAAAATACATTGCATGTAGCAAAGGAGGATAGGATTAGAAATATTAAGCAATCGTGAGTTTTTATGTCAACATGTTAATGTTTGAAGCATTTATGATCACATTTCAAGAACCCCTTGTCTCGTTAATTTTCTGTTATCATTTTAGGTTTTTGGATGCTGAGAATGCTGAGCAAAGCCTAAACTAGAGTAGTAGAATTGAAGAAAAGAAAATCCATTTTCAAGTGAGCGTCAATGTCTGTAGCATTCGCCCGACAAGAAATAACAGTTTTCTGCAAAAAGCTGCATTTCTGGATAGTGTTTGAAACGCTTGTACGTGGTCCCCCTACTGCAGATCAGATTTGGTCGGCCCTGGAGTGGAGAGTAAGCCACGATTTTTCCCTAGAATCTCACCCATTGATCTATTTTGATTATGAGAGTATTTAAACACAATTTTTGTGGAATGAAAGAGAGCTTGGAATTCTGGACAAGAGCCAAATTTGGAGAGCTGCTAGGAAGTGACAAAGCTCATTCCGTGTTTACAACATTGTTTTCCGTGTTTATGCATTTTCCTTTAGAACATTCTTCTTTGTTTTATTTCTTTTGTAGTTCGTGTTTTACTTTCTATATTGTAGTTTCGAGCAAGGATTTCTGTTGAATGTTCGTTATTAGGCTATCATAGTTCTTTACTTATTTTGAAGTTCATTTCATCTTCTTGTGAGTTGTTATGAAAGACTACTGTCATTGTTTATATTTAAGCTGGTTGTTCACTATTCCACTGCTATTCTACTTCATTTCACAAAAATCTCGATTACAAATTTTTGTTGCATGATGTTTACAACATTCCTACTTTATGTTTCTATTTGTTCCAGCATAACCATGAGCTAAATTCACATAGGTGAAGGTTAAGGGGATGAATGTGTGATGCATGTATCTCGGGTGAGCAGGGAGATGTTAGGTTAAGGCATAATAGGCGTTTTAACTAAGAGCATGTTTCGACCCATCATCCATTCATGCTTGCTTGTCTTTTCATCTCATGAGAGAAAAGGATTAGAGATAACCTATTCATGTCCATTATTTTCAACGTTAGGAACTCCTACTTGTTAAGAGGGAGACTAGAGATAGTCACCTCGTTAGTGCGCATTTCATCATTCTTAGCTCCGAGCTAAGATGCGAGCGCTCAAGCTCGAAGAGAATGAATGCATTTTGAAAAGAGCATTTGATCACATGTTGTGTGGAGTCGGCTTCTCACCATAGTCTTATCCTTGATGCATGTTAATCGAACTCAACCAACCCTTAACCCGAGCCTACCTTCTCTTTGGAGTATTTTCCACTGTTTCCAGCATTTTCTTGTTGCATCTGTTCTATTACATTAGCAGTTCGTATTTTTTTTCTGGCAAATTACTATTTGAAGTTAGTAGCACTTTTTATGTTGTAGTTGAATTAGTTAGTTTAGCAGTGTCTTTAGCATTTCTGTCGCATTCCCAGGTTGTTAAGATTTAGGTTTAGTAAAAATTGGTTACCATCAACATTTCCTTTACTTTTCTATTCTTAACCCTTCAATTAACGCTTATCTAGAGATTAAACCAGTCCGTGTGGAGATGACTTGTAACTTATCACTTGATAGCAATTGATTGCATATACTTGCGTAGTAATCTGTTCAATGCTTGAAATATTGTCTGTTAATTATGTTATCCGTTCAGATTAGTATTTGCATTATTCGAGTAGTTAGAGCAAAGAATAGTATTTATCAATTGCATGTGTATGTTGTTGAACGTTCAATTTCGTTTATTGAAATCAGAACACGTTTGATAACCACATAGTACTGAAATAACTTGGTATATACAATACAAACATAATAAATCCTTCATCATACTTTATGCACAATACGGATTGGGATGCTTTTTGAACTTATAAGGAAAAATGTTATAGGATTACAAAAATGTCCAAACAATATTGCCCTATTTTATAAGTCGTATAATATACATGTATAAACAATACCATATTACAGAATGAAAATGTAATGAATAGTAATATGAGTATCGAAAATGTATTAGACAGTAATATAATGAATAATAGACCATAAATGTACAAAATGTAAGTTATATAGCATGTAGAATTAAATAATGAAACATATAAAGTTTTGTATAGTTTATAAAGTAATATAACGGTATATGGCAAACCACAATATTAATGGTATTGTACAATATGAAGCCGTAAATAATACTGTAAAACATATGAAAAAATAAGATGGATTTGATATGAAAATAATGCACAACAATGGTGTTAGGTTTAGTAATATTGGAAAAATGAAAGGAATAAAGACATACCATATTGTAACATCTGAGACATGTCAGATTGGAAATAGGGGAAAATGAACATTAGAACGTTGATGAAATGGAGGGATTTAAGGAACAAAAAATGGACAACAGTGGTAAGATGATTGCGATGAAAGGATTGAATGAAGCTATTGTCCAGACAGAAGAATTAATACTTGCGATGTAACGAAACTACAGTTTGGTCGGAAAACAAGGGTCGGTGTAAGATGGAATTCAGGATGCTGGAAGTTACGGAGGATGGAGATGGAGGAAATGAATTGATGAAAAAGCTTGGAGGAAGAACCCTGATGTTAATGGAATAGGAATGTAGAGGTGAGAGAATTGAATAAATCAATTACAAATTCGTAACATTAATTTGTCAATTATGAATGCAATTAATCTTCTACGTACGAAATGCCATTTTGAAATTGAAATGAAAGCAATTAATGAATGAAAGGGCAAAATTGTATTTAAAAAAAGTTAAATTCAAAATTTAAAAAAGAAAATTAAAAATGCAAAACAAAAGTTTGTCACCTTTTTTTGTAAATATTTCTTTAGAATGGTCCATTTAATATCATTTCCCTTAAAAATGAATGGTTAAATATGAATTATTTTGAATGATTAGAAATGAGAAATTATTTTGAGTAATTATAAATGAATAATTAGAAACGAGTGATTAGAAATGAGAGTTATTTTTAATAAGAAAATGAGAAGTTATTTTGAGTAGTTATAAAAAAGCTTGTTTAGATAAAGTTTTTTTTAGAAGTAGTTAATAAATACTCATTTTAAATCTCCATAAATTTAACCAACAAACACCCCTAAAAGAGGTAATGCTCTCATAACAAACTTTATTTTTCAAAGAAATTACTAATTGAATCGTGAACATAAAAATCCTCTTTTTTTTTCTTTTTGAAATAACATGAAAATCTTTTAAAACAAAGTGGAAGTGGAGTAGCGAAAAGAAAATCTTTTTATAAAATGGAGTGGAAATGGACTAGAGAAAAATAGCAAAACTTAAAGAAAATCTTTTTATAAAATCTTCTTTTTTTCTTTGTCTTTTTTTTTTTTATTTTTTTTATTTTTATTTTTATTTTTAAATTTAACTATATTTGAGTGGGAGGTATTCCAATTGACGTCTTAAACATAGCTCATATCATACCACCCAAACTATGTTCTTTTTGGAAAAAAAAATATTTTTTCACTAATCAAACACAATTCATCAAAAACATCATAAAACTTGTCGAAATTCCTTTAAAATATTATAAAAATATGCAAATGATAATAGTCACTTTGTAAAAGTTCCTTAACATCCAAATATTATAAAACTATATCAAATATCTCATAATAATACTTCAGTTACATTGATTTGAAAACTTTTAATACAAAAAAGTAAGAATTTAATGTAGACGGTCATCCAAGTCGTATGAAAAAGTAAGAACTTCAGTCTCATAATAATATCTCATGGTTTTATCCTTGCTGTTGAATTTTGCATTAGGCATTTTCATTGGGGAGCAAAGTTGTGCAATGTCTTCCATAGAAGATGATTTCGTCGTGAATTTTTTGGTGTGTATTTTGTCGGTTAAGGATTGGAAGGGTCATAGGGTGGAAAAAAACGTTTTTGATGATGGGGGATGAGCTAAAGTGGGAGAGAGGGTGCGAGAAATTGGCAGTTTCAGAAAGCCATGAGCTGGAAGAAGAGGTTGTCAAATTGGAGAAGCAATTGATTCCTACACATTTAATGCCTGGCGTGGGATACATGTTTTGTGCAACGGCTGTGAAAGGAAATAAAATTGAGGAAAGGGTATTTTTTACAAAGACCATAGACCTCTGTATTTCCTATTTTTTTCACGTGTAAGTATGGGTCCACCTTAGTGTATCTATGTGAAAAATGTAAAATAGGTTTATAAATAATCAATTGTGAGGCTGCCGACTTTGTAACTTTCATCCCATACACAGAGAGTTCCTCCAAAGGGTGAGAAGAGAGTTCTTTTCAGAGAGTGAGAGGCTGATTTACTTTGTGAGAGTTGTTTCCTAAACCTTTACAGAGAGTGAAAGGTGCATTGGCCAAGTGAACCTTTACAGAGAGTGAAAGGTTGTGTGCATTGGCCAAAAGGAAGGAAATTGCTGGTGAATTGGTTTTAAGACCAATTGATGTGGGAATGCATTTAAAACTTGTATTCACTCATTAATGAAAGGGACTAGTGGAGTAGATCGCATTTGATCAAATCACTTTAAAATATGGTGTTATTCTTTCTTCTCTATTTTATTTCCATAATTGATTGTTTTTTGGCTGCTGATTTTATTAGATAAATTTTGTCTGGGTTGTTCTACTTTATTTCACAATATTTGTTTGGCCAAAAGGTTTTAAAGCAGCTTTATTTCCTCAACAATTGGTATCAAAACCAAGTTAATTTTTGGTTGAGAAATTTTCTGGGTTTGTTGTTAATTCTACATAGAAATTTTTTGGATTTGTTGTTAATTTTGGCAGAGAATTTTTTGGGTTTCTTATTAAATTTTTTAATTTTGGCTGAGATTTTTTTGGGTTTTTTGTAAGTTTTTGTTAACATTTCTTGAATTTTTTGGTTTGCTATATCAAAATGTCAGCAAAATTTGAGGTGGAGCGTTTTGATGAGAGATGTGATTTTTCACTTTGGAAGAAGAAAATGTGTGCCATCCTAGTCCAATAAAAAGTGTATAAGGCTCTTGATGATCCTGAAACGCGTTCTGCGACAATGACAACAACTGAAAAAGAGGAAATGCTGGAAGTGGCCTAAAGTACGATTATCTTATATCTAGCGGACAATGTGTTAAAGCACTTACATAATGCAAATATTGCTTTGGAGGTATGGTTTAAACTGGATAGCCTTTATTTGACTAAATCCTTAACTAATAAGTTGTATTTGAAGGAAAAGTTTTTCGGTTGTAAGATGGATCCTAGGAAAGATCTATAATAGAATCTAGATGAATACAATAAAGCTATTATCTTGTTAAATTTGCTACCAGAATCTTATAATGGAGTAAAGACTACAATCAAGTATGGTAGAGATAGCCTTTCCATGGATATTGTACTTAATGCTTTAAGGTCTAGAGATTTAGAAATAAGAAAGACAAAAGGTAAAGATGATGAAGTTCTCCTAGTCAGAGGTAGAACTGATAATAAGCCAACTAAAGGGAATGGCAATCATGGAAGGTCGAAGTCACAAAATAGAATCATAAAAAGTGCTTCTATTGCCACAAGGAAGAACATATTAGAAGAAACTACTATGAACTCAGAACAAGAGGAAGAATGAAGAAGATTCACATATGAATGTTTCTGAAGGATATGACTCAACTAAGTTTTTAACAGTTTCAAAACAGGTGTAATCAGTGACTGGATTTTAGACTTGGGGTGTTCATTTCACATGACACCCCACAGACATTAGTTTCAAGAATTTGAGAGCATTCATGGCGATAATGTTCTTCTTGGAAACAACCAAGAATGTGTTGTTGAAGGTATTGGTTCAATACAAGTGAGGATGTTTGATAATCAAATCAGAATTCTCACTAATGTGAGATAAGTGCCAAATTTAAGGAGTAGTTTATTGTCTCTTGGAGTATTTGACAAAGCAGGGTACTCTTGTAAAACATAAAATGGTACTATGAAGATTATCAAGAGAGCGATAGTGAAGTTGAAGGGTAAACTCACCAATATCTTATAGTCTTGCAAGGAAGCACAGTTCTAGGAACAACTGCTTCAGTTTCTCTGCAAAATCAAGAGAAGGCAAAAGTGTGGCATAAAAGGTTTGGCCATGTTAGTGAAAATGGCTAAGAGAAGCTCAAAAAACAAGGCTTAATGGGGAGCTGTGAGATAGGGACTCTGGATGCTTGGGAACACTGTATTTATGGTCAGTCTACCAGGGTCTCATTTGGAAAAGGCAGATATAGTTCTAAACATATTTTAGAATTTGTTCACTTTGATTTATAGGGACCAGCTATCACACTAGCTTTGGGTGGAGCTAACTACTTTTTGTCTATAGTAGATGACTACTCTCGGGTGGTATGGATGTATCTACTTAAAACAAAAGATGAAATATTCCAAAAGTTTTTTGAGTGGAAGGCATTAGTTGAAAGACAAACAGAAAGGAAGGTTAAAGTCATTTGAATAGGTAATGGCTTGGAATTCTTAAGAAAAGAGTTACAAAGATGTTTTGTCTGAAGGTAAGATATGTTTGCAAAAGATGTCTACCAAAGATAATGCTGCAGATATCTTTACCAAGGTGCTGCCGCCTGATAAGTTTGAGAGTTGTCTGAAGGCTCTAAACTTTGTTGAGTTGTAGTTGGTGCTGAGTTTCTTTCATTGGTGATTAGTGCTTGGGTAATAAGTTGTCAAGGTGGCAAATTATTATTTTCGTTTTAATTAATCCAACAAGGGTATTTTTGACAAGGACCATAGACCTCTGTATTTCCTATTTTTCTCACGTGTAAGTGTGGGCCCACCTTAGTGTATCTGTGTGAAAAATGTAAAATAGGTTTATAAATAACATATTATGAGGCTGCTATCTTTTGTAACTTTCATCCCAATACACATCTCTCCAAAGGGTGAGAAAAGAGTTCTCCATAGACCTCTTCCCTTTCTGAAGGTGAGTGCCCCTTGGGCGTAAAATAGGGCGAAGTGCCCTTCAAGTTGGCCCTGTTCTTGAGACTTCAGATGCTTGTGAGGTCGGAGAAAATATCCCGATCGGGGTCGAAGCAAAACAAGCTATTGAAACTTCGGTGGAACAGATGAATGCAGGGGAGAATCGACCCTCTTTTGATATGAATGTCGTTGAGGTTGAAAAGCTTGCAGAGCGTTGGAAAGAGGTTGTGTAAGAAGTGCAGGCAGCATTTGAAGCAAGGAATGTCAAGGAGGTCGAAATAGTAGAAAATGTGGAGCCAGTTTCTGCGGTAAGGCCTGAGCAGTAAAATGAAGAGGTTAAGGTTGATTCGCCTGTGCATGAGAAGTCCAAGGAAGTTAGAGTACCCAAGGCTAAAGCCGGTGGAAAGAAGAGGAAGGTTTCTGCGGTTGAAAATGAAGGTTTTGGAGAAGTTGAAGAATGGGAGTGTCAGATATGCGTTTGGAGGGTTTCTGGTCAATAAAAAGGAAATTAAGCGGTCTGAGTATATGGCGGCGAAGCAATGTCATCAAGAGCAGGGATTTACGAAAAAAGAGCTTAACAGCAAGCTGGAGGAAGTAATCAAGCACAATGGCTGGGAGTCGTTCGTAAGACCCTCAGAACCGGCCAGGCCTGACTGGGTTAAGGGGTTTTATTGTAACATTAATGAAGAAGCCGAGTTCAAAAGTAGAGTGCGTAGGGTTGATGTGGAATGGAGTGTCGAAGTAATCAACGAGCTATTGTGGTTTGAGCATAATCCTGATGCAGTCTTTAACCAAGCGAGCAAAAATCCATCTGATGAACTGTTAGAAGACTGCATCAAAAGAATTGGTGGAGAAGGTGCCTGCTGGAAGGTCTAGAAGGGCACAAAAATCATGCTCGCGTCTTTCCTAACCACTGAAGCCCAAAGTTGGATGAATTTCGTATGAACAAGCCTAATGCCAACAACGCATTTGTGACAACCCGACCCGAAAGGGGTTCTAAAATAGGTCGTTACCCCAATGCATGCATACAAATCTACAAAAAATTTGCAAGATGGTGTTCGGATTCTAAGTAAAAACTAAAAGGTAAAACATCCATTTAAAAATCAACATAAATTCCTGAAACCTGTCCCTGTTTCCAAGCACCTGTTCCATGACAAATACATTTACAAAACTTACTTTAATCAGAGATTTATTTAAAACATACAAGCTTTACAACAATGCTAGAATCCAGAAATACATTCACAAAAACACCCTAGGGCTCCGTGCCCAACTACATGCATTCAGAGGACATTTAAATCATAAAACATAAACAAGACTCAGAGTTGAACAACGGGTTTTCCATGATCACAGCTCCTCCTCCAGCCATCCTGTCTCGCACCATGGTTACTTGTGGAAAAACCACAAAAATAAGGGTGAGTAAAGAATTACTCAGTAAGAATCCCCAACCGGGGTACAATACGATATAATCAGTCATCTAGTACCCAAGCATGCAAGCAAACAACTACCAACACAGATCATAGCTCAACGAGCTTACAAGGAAAGATCTGGAATAATCGGAAGTCTCCTACTTTCGGCCTACTGATTGGTTATCCTGACCAATCCTGGGACATCACCGAGGTCTCTTTCACTCGGGGGGGATTGCTCAGCTCAAAAACTGATCCCAAGGATGTCCTCAAGGGCCTCTTTGCCCTTGCTAATCTGGACTTACGGGAGAGTACCCGAAGTCTGGCTCTAACGGAAGGAATGGTGTACTCACGAACATTAGCCCGGAGGAGCTCTTCGAACCGGCGACTAACGCTTGTGCGCGCACACCGCATGCTGCTGCAACCGGCGTAAATGCGGGGGCCTAGAGGCAAACTACGCGGGCCAGGTACGCATGCCTAAGACTCGGAAGCGGTGTCACTGATCACAGTAGCGCGAGGCCCTCGCGCTCATCCATGCGGCTGATCCACCGACCTGAAGCTAAGAATCGGCCAAGGCAGGCTTACACCGTTGGGAGGGTTCCGCTCTAGCAGGCTACAAACTAGGTATACGCCAATGAGGTAGCTAATTCTCATTGGCTGCCGGGAGGGGGGAGAAAAAGCAATGTATATTATGCTTTGCTCTATTTCCGACCAGTGGGGACAAAGTACGTTATGTCGGCTCTCAACCCCTGAAGCAATGCTTCGCTTTACTCCCGACTAGTGGGGACAAAGTACGTTATGTCCGCTCTCAACCTCTATATGATGACAAACCCTACAACTCTATCTAAGAGTACAAAGCAAATAAATGATTCCTGGCTAGCAAGCAATGACCGACATCAAACACATTTACCTAGCATGATACTACGAACTTAAGCAGGAATCACAAGCATGCTGGCAGAACAAACCTAGCATGGCACTAACATGTAAAATCAGGCAAACATGCTAGCAAGAAATCAAACAAAGCTGTTCTATTACTATCATGCTCATAACAGTCAGCAAACATACAAGGCATATCATGAAAATATCGCAGGGCCCACACAACTCTGGTAAGAAATCCTTACCTGGTCGGAAGGCAACAACACACAATAAAACTAACTGCGATCGAACCCGAGCAACCTATAGCGAGCCAAACAAACACATCAATAATCATAAAATAGGCCTAAATACAATAAAATAAATAAGGCTCCGCTCGGGAGCAACTCACGAGGCGCGGCTGACACGCCAACGAGTGGGCCGCGCACGCGCAGGCAAACAAAAAGTGGCGGGCTGGGCGCTGGGCGCTGCTCGCTGGCAGACAGTCTTGCGCGAGCGCGACACAAGGGCGCGCGGGCGCGAGCTCGGCTAGGCAACGGCGCGTGGCGCGGCTCGGCACAAGGACAGCGCGCGGGCGCGAGCGACACGACGCGACGGCTCGGATCTGGGCAACACGGGCGCGGACGGGACGGCCTAGCTCTGGCACGGGACGGCTCGGCACTGTGCGGCCAGGGCTCGGGCGACGTGACACAAAGCTGGGCGACGCGAGCAAGGGCTGTGCGACGCGAGCGCGGACGGACACGACACTTTGAGGCCTGGCTGGGCGACGCGATCTGGTTGGGCGAGCTCGGGCTGGCGACCTGGCTGGGCGAGCTGGGCGAGGCTCGGGTGAGCTGGGCGACCAGGGGCTGGCTCGAGCTAGGTGGAGGCTCGGGGAGAGAGAGAGAGAGAGAGAGAGAGAGAGAGAGAAAAAAAATGGGAATTTTGAAAAGAAAAGGAAAAATAAAAGAAAAATGGGAAAAAGGGAATAAATGGGATTTTTATCCATTTTCCATCCTTATCCATTTTTTTAAAAACACTTAAAATCCTTAAAATCCCATTTCCCGGCTTCCTCCTTCGAGACCCGACCAAAGCAATCTTTCCAATAAATAAAACTCACTTAAATCCAACTCCCAAATCAACACTAAGGGCCCGGGCTCGAATCCCAAAGGAAGCACACAACCAACCATCACTTTGCCAAAGCCCAAACCACAACCGAGCTTCCAACCGACTATCACTTTGCCAAAGCCCAAACCAAACTGGGCTGTTACAATACTCCCTCCTTTTAAGACTTTCGTCCTCGAAAATCCTAAGATGAAACAGCTCCAGGAAAACTCCACTGATCCATCCAACTGAACTTCTCGGCCAACAACACCAACCTTCTTCGAAAACCAAACCCTCTTGGGTTTTCAAAAACTCAAAGCCATAATGCCATCTCATCCAAGACTGGGCATACACTGAACTCCGAAGGGAAACAAATGCGATAAAGCTAGACGGCAAACCACATCCTCAACTCGCACCAACTCTCAAAGGGTGCTACTCTCAGCAAACTCGAGGACTGGCCACAAGCTCTGAAACTCTACACCACGCACTGGCAAAACTCCTCTGGAAGCTCACAGCTGTTAACAAACAGCCTCAACCCTACAACAATCTGGCCAAACAACTGAACCTTCCAGGTTCCAGAAAACCAAACGGCCTACTCTTACTTCACAGAGGTCAGCGAACCTCAAACCTTGCCTACAGCCTTAACGAGGCACCATCGAACCACCAACTGGCGACCGATCCAAAAGGCAAAGGGCACCATCCTGGTACACCAGACGACCAACAACATTCACACCAGCTGAAACTTCAGCTGCGGCCACCTCTAAAAGACAAGGGCCAGGCACAGGCTCCACTCGGCCAAACCAACAAAATAGTGCTCCTCATCGTCCGAACGCAAACTTTCCAACGACTGGCCTAAGAAAACACTGCCAGGCAAGGAAACCACCAACATTCCTCTCAAGGAAAACTCGGGCTGCAAGGACTAAACCATCATGCAGCTATCTGTGGCACAACACCTTGAGGAAACAGCTCAACAGCTTTACCAACCAATGCCACGACACCTCTGTGCCAACACACTCAAACGAGGCTCCGCTAACGCCAACTGCAAACGCACAACCACTAGGAGCAAAGCCCGAGAAGGGCTTGCTCAGCAGAACTCAACCCAACTTATAACGAGCAAAGCTCGCCTCCAAGCTACTACTCAACTCTTAAAATCCAACTGGCTACGCAAAGGACTTCTCCTTTTTAGCTTAAGCCTAACTCAACTTCCAACCAGAAGCTCCACTCCCGAAACCTCACGAGGAAAACAGATAACGACAACCTCAAAGCTTACGGATCCTGAGCCACACGAATCCACAAGACTACCTCAGAAGCTAACACTCGAGGCTGGCATCCATGGAGCAACTCAACCACCACAGAGATTAGGGGGAAAGGGGAATCTTCAATCCCCAAAGAACCAACAACTTGCCAGAAACAACTCAACTCTTACTGGCTGGCCTTCGCCCTTGCGGGGACAAACAACTTTCGCTTTCTAACAACACAAAGCAGGGACCCTCACGCTGGGCTGACCACTGCGCTACTCTGATCAACTACACAACTCAGGAGCTAAGCTGACTTCTACTAAACAAGAAACGATTTCCCGGCAAAGCAAACTCAAGGGGGCGCGACTTCACAAGCTCGCTGACTTGCTCAAACCCAAGGCAACAGCAACCAACTCTCTTGGAAGCAACACCCAAGGGAAAACTCAAGCAATCGGATCACCAATCCGGAACTAACAGAACTTATTCAACTGCCGAGGGAGGGGTCAACTCCCAAAACTACCCGACTAGGAACAAGCTCTCAGGGCAACACCCTCCAGCTAGAACCGAACTAGCTCTTGAAACATCAAGAGGACCAAACTTGGCCAAACACTCACAAGAGGCAGAACAACCCTTATTGCAGCCTCTAGAACACCATCCAAGAGTCCACCTAACTGGACAACCAACGGCTTCCAAGCATCCAACAAACTTTTCCCTCTTGCTAGCACCTCTACCATCAACTCATGACTACCGGAGAAATCTGACAACTTCTAGAAGGAACGACTCTTACAAGCAGACAACCGAAGGACAGAGAGCTCCACATACGCTCACTGTCTTGCTCCACTAGAGCAACAACATCTAAATCTCACGGGGCAACAACAGGGGTCCACCACAGACTGAACCTCCCAATGCCAAACGGGGCAACTCTCAACATCCTGGAAACAGGAAGAACAACCAACAGGGCACGGACCATTCGCCCCACAGAGCAAAACTAATTTCTAGCAGCTCCAACCATACCTTGGTCAACAACAAGCATCAACTTGCCACCGCACCTGAACCAATCCGGACTCTACTCCAAACAAACACTAGCTTGCTAGTCTACCAAGACTGCCAGCAACTCACCCGAGGCTACAAACTACACGCCTCCAACTTGCCAACTGAAACTCACTACCTGGGCTTTACTAAGCTCTGGAGAGGCTCTCCACAACCTAGGGTTCTTCGGCAACCCTCGACACACACTGTCGGCAAACGAGCTAACAGCCAACTGCCTGAACAAGCACAACTCTCTCCAGCATCTCAACCATGCTGGCCAACTCCAACTCCTTGGGAACCAAGAGGACCCGAAACGCTACCGATTGCGTCATCCTCCGACTCAAACATCAGCCACAACAAGGCTTCTACCCAAGGAAAGGATCCGAACAACTCTCTTAGCCAAAGCGATCAGAAACTGCGCGGCTTTGCTACCACCGCACTTGTTTAGTTGCCAACTGAACTCCAACCGAAGGAACACCAAAAGTTTCATCTCCACACGATGCTTGAAGCTGAGGCAACCTTGCTTTACCAAAGCATAACCATGCCAAATCAAACTTACTTTATACCAAGCCTCTACCAAGGGTGCTTACCCATAAGGCATCCAAATCCTCTCACAAGGCATCAACTCATCTCGTCTCATAGGCATCCAACTCGCCTCATAGGCATCCAACTCAGGGTCCCTCTGCTGGACCAAACTCGCATCTACGATGCTCAACTCTCCTCAGATTAAGGCATTCGAAGGTAGTTGACCGCACTACCAACCACAAGGAATCTCTTGGCCTTAACACTAGCGCGAGACTCATGCGCACTAACACTTGCCAACCGACAACCTGCTAACTTACTCAACCTCCAGAAACACTAGAAATAGGCTCCGGCTCCTCTCGAGCATCCTTTCGCTTGTAGTCCATCGACTACCTCTGAACTAGCCCTCTGGCACGACCTAAACATGTACAATTGCCATAAACGGATCCAAGGCTAAATGAGTGCGTTGAACTCCGGACGGCATAGAACCATCTGCTATGCCTATGCCAAACTAAAGCCAAACCAGACTTAGTGCCAAAGTGGCACACCAACCAATGCACCTCAAGTGCTACTACTACCAAATCCACATCTTACTACAGATGGGGCCAGCAAGGTCACTACCCCAAGTGACAACAACTCTGGTTAGGCATACGAGGGCTCAAACTCAAACAACCATGCCTATGGCATCTCATCAAACCGAAGGCTCACAGCCTACTTTTGCATCTCCACATGATGCTCAACAAAACTCTGGCCGGATCTCTCAACATGGAGCAGCTAGCTCCACTCTAGGAGCTCACCAAGGAAGAGTGCTCAACTCTACCAAACATCTGAGGAAACTGGGCTGTTAAATAACAGCAGGCTTGCAAGGGGGCAAAGATGTCTCTACATCTTCCTCACGCCACTAACACGGCAACTTGCCAATCAATCGGGTGACTGGTGGAGACTCTGCTAGACCACCTCTCTCAAGGGACTTCAACCACCAACTGATGTACCAAACAACACAGGAACGACACACCTCGGCCTCTGAATAGCAGGGCATCCCAACACACGGATGCTAAACTCAAACCTGGCCAACCGCTTTACTACTAGCAGCAGAACTTACTAAAACATCGAGCTCTACAAGCATCCGCTTGCCAAACTGGGCGGCTCCATCATCGCCAACAATCTCATCTGAATAAACCTGATGATCATGCCCTCCCGGGAACCTCCGGGGCTACAAGAGCTACTGGGGGAAAATGTTGAAACAAAATCTGTTAGCTGGGCTATCTGTGCCCGGGACTCCTCACTACGCGCTACAAAATGCGCCTGGGTCTCCGCTCTCTGATAGCTAAAGACCTGCCATCAAATCTCTCATGGCTGGAGCACACTCTGTTCAAGGAGTCTCACTCTGAAGCATGCTAGCCTCTACCCCCTCTACTAGGCAACTCAACTGTCAGGGCCAACTCTGGCCTACGGGTCTAAACGACCCTAGACGCGGCCTCAACATCAACACGATCAGTCCAACTCCTCGGTCGGACATGCCGAGCGTCCTGCTCCTCTGAGTGCGATCAACATACTGGCGATCTGCACAAAGCACCTCCACCCTCTCACTAGGGGAAAAGCAACAACTGGGCCACACGTGGCCTACGGGAGTCTACACTCTGCCTCCCTCTGGAACGATGTCCCAGGGGCATCCGAGTCTATCTGGATACCTCAACAAGCTGCTACATAATGCTCGCACTGCAGAAAGTTGGCATGATGGCTCTCAAAGCCCAAACCAACAACGAGTCAAAACCTGCTCGTCTCCGCTCCACAACTCTACACAAGGCAAACACTAGATGAAAAGTATTGTAAATTCTTACCCCTTTCTTTAAAACAGTAAACTTAGGCGTACCTGATGACTGTCGGAGTGCTGATGATCATGGAAAAATCACCTACAACAAAAGGTCAGTCTACAGAATCTATGACTCTGAGCTCTGATACCAACTTGTGACGACCCGACCCGAAAGGGGTTATAAAATAGGTCGTTACCCCAATGCATGCATACAAATCTACAGAAAATTTGCAAGATGGTGTTTGGATTCTAAGTAAAAACTAAAACGTAAAACATCCATTTAAAAATCAACATAAATTCTTGAAACCTGTCCCTGTTTCCAAGCACCTGTTCCAAGACAAATACATTTACAAAACTTACTCTGATCAGAGATTTATTTAAAACATACAAGCTTTACCACAATGCTAGAATCTGAAAATACATTCAGAAAACACCCTAGGGCTCCGTGCCCAACTACATGCATTCAGAAAACATTTAAATCATAAAACATAAACAAGACTCAGAGTTGAACAACGGGTTTTCCATGATCACAACTCCTCCTCCAGCCATCCTGTCTCGCACCATGGTTACCTGTGGAAAAACCACAAAAATAAGGGTGAGTAACGAATTACTCAGTAAGAATCCCCAACCGGGGTACAATACGATATAATCAGTCATCTAGGACCCAAGCATGCAAGCAAACAGCTACCAACACAGATCATAGCTCAACGAGCTTACAAGGAAAGATCTGGAATCATCGGAAGTCTCCTACTTCCAGCCTACTGATTGGTTATCCTGACCAATCCTGGGACATCACCGAGGTTTCTTTCACTCGGGGGGGATTGCTCAGCTCAAAAATTGATCCCAAGGATGTCCTCAAGGGCCTCTTTGCCCTTTCTAATCTGGACTTACGGGAGAATACCCGAAGTCTGGCTCTAATGGAAGGAATGGTGTACTCACGAACAGTAGCCCGGGGGAGCTCTTCGAACCGGCGACTAACGCGTGTGCACGCACACCGCATGCTGCTGCAACCGGCGTAAATGCGGGGGCCTAAGGGCAAACTACGCGGGCCAGGTACGCATGCCTAAGACTCGGAAGTGGTGTCACTGATCACAGTAGCGCGAGGCCCTCGACGCTCATCTGTGCAGCCTGATCCACCGACCTGAAGCTAAGAACAGGCCAAGGCAGGCTTACACTGTTGGGAAGGTTCCGCTCTAGCAGGCTACAAACTAGGCATACACCAATGAGGTAGCTAATTCTCATTGGCTACCGGGAGGGGGGAGAAAAAGCAATGTATATTATGCTTTGCTCTATTTCCGACCAGTGGGGACAAAGTACGTTATTTCGGCTCTCAACCCTTGAAGCAATGCTTCGCTTTACTCCCGACCGGTGGGGACAAAGTACGTTATGTCGGCTCTCAGCCTCTAGATGATGACAAACCCTACAACTCTATCTAAGAGTACAGAGCAAGTAAATGATTCCTGGCTAGCAAGCAATGACCGACATCAAACACATTTACCTAGCATGATACTACGAACTTAAGCAGGAATCACAAGCATGCTGGCAGAACAAACCTAGCATGGCACTAACATGTAAAATCAGGCAAACATGCTAGCAAGAAATCAAACAAAGCTGCTCTATTACTATCATGCTCATAACAGTCAGCAAACATACAAGGCATATCATGAAAATATCGCAGGGCCCACACAACTCCGGTAAGAAATCCTTACTTGGTCGGAAGGCAACAACACACAATAAAACTAACTGCGATCGAACCTGAGCAACCTATAGCGAGCCAAACAAACACATCAATAATCATAAAATAGGCCTAAATACAATAAAATAAACAGGGCTCGGCTCGGGAGCAACTCACGAGGCGTGGCTGACACGCGAACGAGCCGGCTGCACAGGCGAGGTAGCTAAAGGCTGGCCCGGCCCGGCCCTGGCGCTTTGGCTCGGCGGCGCGCGCGCGACGACGAGCGTCGGCGAAGCGACACAAAGCGCGCGCGCGGCGCGAAGCTCGGCCAAGGCGGCGCGCGGCGCGCGCTTCAAGACGAGGGGCGGACGCGGGCGCGAGCGACACGACGCCACGGCTTGATCGGCGGCGACACGGTGCGGGCGGGGGCGGCCTAAGCGCTGGCAGAGACGGGATACCGGATCTTTGCGCGGCGAGCTTGGGCGACGCGAGCAGAGGCTGTGCGACGCGAGCGCGGACGGACACGACACTGTGCTGCCGAGCTGGGCGACGCGACCTGGCTGGGCGAGCTCGGGTCGCGACGACTGCTAGGCGAGGCTCTCAGGCGGCTGGCGACCAGTAATGGCTCGGTCTAGGTGGGGGCTCGAGGAGAGAGAGAGAGAGAGAGAGAGAGAGAGAGAGAGAGAGAGAGAGAGAGAAATGGGAATTTTGAAAAGAAAAGGAAAAATAAAAGAAAAATGGGAAAAAAGGAATAAATGGGATTTTTATCCATTTTCCATCCTTATCCATTTTTTTAAAAACCCTTAAAATCCTTAAAATCCCATTTCCCGGCTTCCTCCTTCGAGGCCCGACCAAAGCAATCTTTTCCAATAAATAAAACTCACTTAAATCCAACTCCCAAATCAACACTATGGGTCCGGGCTCGAATCCCAAAGGAAGCACACAACCAACCATCACTTTACCAAAGACCAAACCACAACCGAGCTTCCAACCGACTAGCCCAAACACCTCGGGACTCGCAACCAACAACAAACAAGCCTCGACAAAGGCAGGAGCTACCTCGAAGCCCTAAAAATCCACAAATCCTGCCCGGGGAGCCAAGAGACCAAAATACCCCCAAGGGTCAAAACCGCTCTAAGACCCAACCAAACAACTGAATCTTGACCCGAAGGCACCTCGAAAATTGGAATAGGAAACTGGGGTGTTACAACATTGCACCTAGGTTATTTGTTGGTCTATGCAATTCTAGAGGGTTGGAGCATTGATGTTGGAAGCATCATCGCTGGGGAGATAAAGAGATGTATCAACAAGAAGGACGGCAGATTATTCTTCCCTCATCTGATTACCCGTCTATGTATGCGACAGAGAGTGCAGCCCTTTCTGGATGATATGCTGCTTTCAGTTAGGTCTGTTTATTTCTCTCCTGAAGCGCGTTCAAAAGTGGTGCACAGTGGGAAGGGAGTTGGCCTTGCTCCCAAAATTGAAGAAATTATGGCCAAGCAGAAAGCTCACGAAGAAGTTTGCAGCCAGTCATTCAGTCAGCTCCAAGCTTATTGGAAGTATATCCAGCTGAGAAATGTTGTGCTAAGCCAAAATGTTGAATTGAGAGGAGAGCTTCAGCTACTCAAGATTCCTGTCGAGCTTATCAACTTAGGAATGCCGAAATTTCCATCCCCTGATGTTGAGGATCATGTTGGTTCAAGCTCTAGTGCTCGCATCTGATGGAAGTCCCTGTCCTTGATTCTCTAATTCTGTTATATCTTTTCTATTGCTTAAAGCATTTTGTGTCTCTTCTAGGATAGTTTATTTTGTGATGGCTGATGTGAAAATATCATACTCTCGCCAGCTGATATTTTGTTATGAATGAATGTCCTGCCTCTTTTTTCTAGTTTGATTTGTTATCAATAGTTTAGTTCCGGATGTTCTCAGCATTGTGTTCTGTCCATGAAATTCACTGAGCGAGCTAAAATTTTAGCCTAGTCATGACCTTTTAGATGATTGTGCCTTTAAAAATAATCCTAACCTAATTGCGGTTTGAAAGCCTTGAGTTTAGGGAAACTAAGCCTCACCTTCATTGAGGACAATGAAGATTTCAAGTCTGGGGGTTTGGGCAAGCCCGTGCATTAGAAGAAATGACAAAATTTTTAAATTCAAAACAAAGACCAAAGCATTCTGATTAAACTATGAGAAAAGCATCCTTTAGAAAAATGTTAAAAAAAAAAATCAATGCTACAAGCATTAAAAAAAAAGGTGAATAGTGAAGAAAATCTTGAAAAATTATGTTGCTAAATAAGGCCAAAGGCCAAATGTTGTAATAAGGGAAAAAGCCTAGCTATGTAAAGAAAGAAAAGCCCAAAGGGAACTAAGCCTAGTAGCCATAGTGTCGAGAGTATCCCGATTCCTTCTAACACCTCAACTTCGGTTGTTTTTTATGCTTAAGTGCGCTGCTTTGCTCAAGTATGCCATATTAAAAACTATGGAATTTGGGTTTAGTCGACTTGAGGGGGCTCGAAGTGCTAAAAGGGTGTGTGTGTGGGAAAGAATGTTTTAATTAGGTTTTTTGGCTAAACTCAGGAGGATCAAGGGATTGAGTGAGGTGTTTTGGAGTCGTAGGCATTAGTGTTTAAGGGTGCTTAAGTTCTTATTTTAGCTTGGAAGAACTCGTTATAAGGGATGAAAATTATTTTCAAAAGCACATGAGGCTAAAAATGATTAGCGAATGCTGAGAGCTTTGGTTTACGACAAAATTTTTTAGGACAGAATCGCAATGCTGAGATCTCTGAGAATGCGCCCTATTGATAGAGCACGCATGTTAAAAGCATCATAAGTTTTCCTCTGTTTTGATGTTTGTGGCATTGCTTCGGACGAGCAATGGCTCAAGTCTGAGGGTTTGATAACTCTCAAATAGAGAGTTTTTAAGTCTTTCTAATAGGATGTTTTAACGTAGAATCAAGCATTTTCATTAACTTTCAATGCATATAACTACTTATGAATGGGGATTTGAGCTTAAACTGCATTGCATGTAGCAAAGGAGGCTAGGACTAGAAATATTTAAGAAATTATGAGTTTCTGTGTCAAAACGTTAATGTTTAAAGCATTAGTGATTGCAATTCGAGAACCCCTCGTCTCGTTAATTTTCTTTTATCATTTAGGTTTTTGGATGTTGTGATTGCTGAGCAAAGCCTAAATCAGAGGAGTGAATTCAAGAAAAGAAAAACCCTTTTTCAAGAGAGTGTCAATGTCTGCAGCATTAGCCGGACAAGAAATAACAGTTTTCTGTAAAAAGCTGCATTTCTGATTTGTGTTAGAAAAGCCTATATGTCGTCCCCCTACTACAAATCAGATCTGATCGGCCCTGGATTGGAGAGCAAGTCACCATTTTGCCCTAGAATGTCAGCCGTTGATCTACTTAATGAGGGGAGTATTTAAACACAATTTTCGAGGAATGAAATGGAGCTTGAATTTCTGAACCTGTGCCAAATTTGAGAGCTGTTGGAAGTGACGACGCACCATCGGTGTTTGCAGCATTGCTTTTCGTGTTTTTTCATTTTCCATTAGAACCTTATTCTTTTTATTTTTATCGTTGTAGTTCTTGTTCTATCTTCTATATTGTAATTCCCGAGCACAAATTTCTATTGAATGTTCGTTTTTAGTTTATTGAAGTTCTTTACGTATTTGAGGTTCCTTTCATCTTCTTTTGAGTTGTTCTGAAACACTTTCGTCATTTTGTCTATATTTGAGTTGGTTGTTCACTGTTCCATTGCTATTATTCTTCATTTTGCAAAAACTGTGTTTACAAGTTTCTGTTGCATGATGTTTACAACATTCCTACCTTCTGTTTCTGTTTGTTCTAGCATAACCATGAGCTAAATTCATATAGGTGAGGGTTAAGGGGACGAGTGTGTGTTGCATGTATCTTAGGTGAGAAGAAAGATGTTAGGCTAAGGCATAATAGGCATTTTATTCAAAAGCATGTTTTGACTAATCATTCATTCATGTTTGCTTGTCTTTTCAACTCGAGAGAGAAAAGGATTAGAGATAACCTATTTATGTCCACTAGTTTCAATGTTAGGAACTCCTGCTTGTTAAAGAGGGAGGCTAGAGATAACCACCTCTCTAGTGCGCATTTCACTATTCGTAGCTTCAAGTTTAGATGCGAGAGCTCAAGCTCAGAAAGCATGCATGCATCTTGAGAAAGAGCATTTGATCACGTGTTGTTCGTAGTTTGCTTCTCACCATAGTCTCACTCTTGTTGCAAGTTAACCACACTCAACCAACCTTTAACTCAAGCCTACCTTTTCATTAGAGTATCCTTCTTCTGTTCCCAACATTAAGTTGTTGAATCTGTGTTATTACATTAGCCGTTTACATTTCTGTTCTGGCATTTTGCTGTCTGAAGTCAATAGCATTTATCCTGTTGCAGTGCATTAGTTGGTCTATCGGTGTCTTCAGCATTTCGGTCGCATTCCCATGTTATTTAAATTGTGTTTAGTAAAATCGATTGCCATCATCATTTCCTTTATTTTTCTGTCGTTGACTCTTTAATTAAAACTTATCGTAAGATTAAACGAGTCCCTATTGAGATGACTTGTAACTCATCACTTGATAGCAATTGTGTAAGGGACCGACCCGAATGGGGCACTAAATGGGCCCTTACCCCAATGCATGCATTCAAAGTAAAGGACATTAAACAGACATGATTTCGGATTCCAATTAAAACAAAACATTCAAAATAACCCCTTTAAAAACTAGACAATTTCCTGAACTCTGTCCTGTTTCCAAGCACTGCTCCAAGATAAATACATTTCCAAAGTTTACTCGATCGAGATTTACTAAAAACCATTCAAAACCTGTTCGGATACAAAATGCTTTGGAATCCACAAAACATTTACAAAACATCCTAGGGCTCAGTGTCTTGCTATATGCATTCAGGGGAAACAAAACATAAAGAGTCATAATACAAACATCAGAGTTGGAAGACTGGGCCCCATGATCACAGTCCTCCTTCACCATCCTGTCTCTCGCAACTTGGTTACCCGTGGAAAAACCACAAGAATAAGGGTGAGCAACGAATTGCTCAAGAAGAATCCCCAACCGGGTACAATACGATATACATGGTCATCTCGATGAGCGTATACAAGCTATGAATATAAACACGAGAATAGAGCACATAGCTTAGCCCACACTTGGGCCTCGGATGCCAATTTAAGGTCTTAGTCCGAATAATATCACCACACACCCAATACATAAGTCGCCCTATACGAGAAACAAGTCCCGGCCTCGGCTGCTCATCGTCGACGAAAAGGTACACCGCTCACAATCCCGAGGAGCTCTCCACGGCGGCGCCAGAATGAGCGTAAGCATGCACCGCGTGCTCTACTGCGAACCATGGGGGTTGTCGGTCCGAGGCAAGCCGCCATGTCCATCACCACGCCTAACTAAATCTTTGGATCGGTGTCACCGACATAGGGGTGTGAGACACGACACGTAAACTATGTCACCTGAACCACCGCACTGGGGCCAAGGAACGGCCGTGGTAGGCTTACACCAGAAGCCGCCCTTGCCTTAACAGTGGCAATCGTGGGCTACTTGCCAAACATGCCGAGGACATGCCGGCCGGGGACGAGGCAATGCCAAGTCATCATCCCGACCGTTGGGGCATTTAACGATCTGCCACCCTCACCCAAGATTGCGGGGGCCTACCGCTTGGGTTAGCTAATCGCTCACGGGGTCTAGGGGACGGAATGACTTGCTCGACGTCCCCGCCATGGATGCAAGGTACTTTATGCATCGGGCCCGGATGATGCTATCTACCGCAACTCTAACTCGCCCTAGCAATCAAAGAAACAAATCCATAAAATCCAATACGTGCTCAATAAGAATACAACGAGCCTAGCATGATATTACGAAGCAAGGAACAGATACGAGCATGCTAGAAAGGAACAACCTAGAATGGATTAACATGAGAATTAAATCAGGAAAATCATGCTAATCGGGAATTCAGAATAGAATACCGAGCTACACATGTCAATAAACACAAACAAGCGATCAATCAAAGAATCGCATAATAATATATCGCAGGTCCACACAACTCCGGTAAGAAATCCTTACCTTGGTCGGGACGATTTGACACGAAAATCCTAAATGGCGAACGAACCCGAACTAGCTATCGAGAACCTATCAATCACAACATAAATCACACAATAGGCCTAAATATAATAAAATAAGCAAGGCTCAGCTCGGGAGCAACTCACGAGGCGCGACGAACGCACGAACGAGACGATTGCACGAACGGGCAAAGAACGAGGTCGGGCCGACGCTACCGCGGCGCAGGAGCGCGCGCGCGCGCGCGGCTGCCTGCTGCGACGCGGCGCTGGCGACATTGACGGGCGTGGCGGGCGAGCGCGCGAGGCTCGGGCTGGCGCCGCGATGCGACGCGACATGGAGCCGGCGAGGAAGCGCGCATGCACGGATGGTGTGCGGCGAGGTTCGTGGGTCATCGTCGCCTGCGCGCCGCGAGCTCGGCGACAAGAGCTCTGTTTACTGCAACAGGGCGGCGGGAAACTCGAATTCGAGCGATCCGAGGATTCGACGAGCGATTCTTTGATTGCGAACTCCCCTACACTAGCTGCACAAAACCCATACCTCAAATTACCTCGACTCGGCCGGAAATGGCGAAGCCCGAAACAGGGGAGAAGAACTCGAATTTTGAAGGAGAAGAAGAAGAAGAAGAAGTACCTGCTGCTCGGGGTGAGATCGACTTCGAATTTGGGAGAGAAGCTCGACTGAATCGAGGTTAGCGAGGGAGAAAACGCGAGAGGGAGCTCAGGTCGGTCGAGGAAGAAAAGAGAAGGAAGAAGAAGGAATCGGGGAAGAAGCCTCGGGCGGCCTGGCTTTAAACCCGAAGGCACGAAACAAGGGATATGTATTAGATCGCGCGTTTAGATTAACAAACGCGCCCAGTGGCTCGGCTGGCAGCGCCCCCTGCCTAGCATGCAGCACGTCCTTGGCTCGAATCTCACTCGGCGCGCTATTTAATTCCCTATTTATTTTTACCTTTTTCCAAGCCCAAATGTCTTCACAAAAATTCCCGATCCTATTCAAATTGACTCATAATTTTTCCGGCAATTAACAAATACAAAACCGGCCCTGCCGGCCCGACCAAAATTACCAAAATGCCCCTAGGCCTCCCGGGAAGATCGGGATGAAATTTCCGGGCCGTTACAAATTGACTGCGTATACTTGCGTAGTGATCTATTCAATGCTTGAAACATCGCGTGTTTATTGTGCTATCTGTTCAAATTGGTCTCTATTTCATTCAAGCAATTAGAATTAAGGGATCTTTCATCAGCTGCCGTCTTTTGTAACTTTCATCCTAATGCACATTTCTCCAAAGGGTGAAAAGACAGTTCTCAGAGAGTGAGAGGCTGATTTACTTTGTGGGAGTTGTCTTCCTAAACCTTTATAGAGAGTGAAAGGTGCATTGGCCAAGTGACATTTACAGAGAGTGAAAGGTGCATTGGCCAAGTGACCTTTACAGAGAGTGAAAGGTTGTGTGCATTGGCCAAGGGGAAGGAAATTTCTGGTGAATTGGTTTTAAGACCAATTGATGTGAGAAGCCATTTAAAGCTTGTATTCACTCATTAATGAAAAGGACTAGTGGAGTAGATCACATTTGATCGAACCACTTTAAAATTCAGTATTACTCTTTCTTCTCTATTTAATTTCCATCGTTGATTATTCTTGGGCTGCTGATTTTATTAGATAAATTTTGTCTGGCTGTTCTGCTTTATTTCATAGTATTTGTTAGGCCAAAAGGTTTCAACAACAGGTTTATTTTTCTAACAACAGATGACGAGGGTTTAGTGATTAATGATTTGGTCCAGTATTTCTTGCCACAAGAACCATGTACGTTTTATCTAGCTATAACCACCTTAAAGAAACACATATGGGTATTTATCTTTAGAGTTTTTTTTCAACAAATGGTGGCAATGTAAGTCAAATACTCCTAAAAGGATTAGAGCAAAATGGTTGGGGGGAAAAGTTTCGAGTTATGAAGTTGGACCAACTTGTGACAATCTGTTTCACATTTTTTAGTGTGGATATTGTTCTATTTACTATATCGGCGAACCCTATAAGTCAAGGTCGCCATCTACAATGAAATTTTATTCTGGAATGTTTAAGGGATGGGTAACTCTTGGGCAATCCGTAATCTTGGGAAAGTTATTCAACTTTGTAGGCCCAACATTAATTTTCTATCTGAAACTGAAGAAAAAGGAAGAAGAGTGAACTTGGTGAAAAACAAGATTGGTTATGAAAATATGTTTTATGTGGACTGTGATGGTAAAAGTGGAGGGTTGTGTACGTTCTGGACGAAGGACATCGATGTAACCTTGTCTTCGTATAATAATTTTTATATTGATGTAATTGTGACCAAGAGTGATGGAAAATGGAGATTAACGGGTTTCTATGGTGATCCTGGTGTTTCTAAACGAAAGGATTCATTTGAATTGTTGAATCGAATTCATGGTTAAATGGATCTACCTTGGTTGATATGCACCAACTTTAATGAATTGTTGAGTAGAGATGAAAAATGGGGCGGAAAGGAGCAGTCGCAAAAGTTGATGGATGGTTTTAGAGATTGTATTCACCAATGTGAGCTGAGAGATATGGGATTTCAGGGCTGTCAGTTAACTTGGTAGAAGCATCGTAATTCAGAAATTCAGATAAAAGAGAGGTTGGATAGGGCATTTTGTAATGATGCCTTTTGGGCTTGTTTTCCAAATGATGTTGTTCGACACTTGGAGTTTTAGGGGTCTAATCACTGCCCTATTGAAGTTGTTTTGGCGGGGATGAAAAATGAGTAGTAGAAGAAGGAGGCGATTTTTTCAATTTAAAGGTGTGGAAGATGCAACAAAACTTGTTTGGAGATTGTGAAGAGGACTTGGGGTGGCACCACTTATAGTGGGGTAGATTCTCTTAGTAATATTTGGGGTAAACTAACAAATTGTGCTAAGGAACTCAGTAGATGAGGGGCTGTTCGGAAGGGAAAGTATCAAGATCGAATTAAAGTTGCAAATTCTGATTTTAAGGTTTCTATTTGGTTGAACAAAAATGTTTAAGAACCTAGGAAGAGGCTGAAACAACTACTTAATGAGGAAGAAATATATTGGCGGTAAAGGTCAAGAATGGTTTGGTTGAAATGGGGTGACCGCAACTCTAAGTGGTTTCACCATTGTGAAACTCTAAGGAAATAGTCGAACTTGATCATTCGTTTACGTTCAAAGGAGGATAATTGGATTGAGAATGAAGAGGGCATTAGCTAGGAGATCTGTAGCTATTTCCAACGCTTTTTCACAATAAATGGCAACCTTCATCACCAAATTGGTACAGAGTTCTTTGACAAGGTACACTAATCCTTTTGAGATGACTTATTTTCTTTGATGAACTCTCCATTCTTTGAAGAGGAAATCATGGCGGATTTGAAATAGATAAGCTTTTCCAAGGCTCCTAGGGTGGATGGCTTCCATGTCCTATTTTACAAAAAAAATAAAAAAAGGGAGTTGTAGGAAAGAATGTAGTAAATATCTATTTGTAGGTTTTAAATGAAGAAGGGTCATTGAAAGAGGTTAATATCATGGCTATAACGCTCATCCCAAAGTCCTAAACTCTTACGGGGGGTTAAGGATTTTTGTCTTATTAACTTGTATAATTTCTTGTTCAAATTGATTTCGAAAACTAGAGTAAACAGGCTAAAAGAGGTTTTGAAAGTTACAATTTGTAAAGATCCGACCCAAAAGGGGCTCTAAATAGGTCTTTACCCCAATGCATGCATTCAAAGTAAAGAACAATATGCAATTTAGTTTTTTTTTTGGATTCCCAATTAAAACAAAACAAAAGAGATTCAATCAGAAATCAAATAGATTGCTGAAACCTGTCCCTGTTTCCAAGCACCTGTTTCAAGGCAAATACATTTCTAAACGCATACTCTGATCAGAGATTTATTAAAACATTTGAAACAATCCTCAAATACAACAAAGCTGGAATCCATAAAAACATTCAGAAAAACATCCTAGGGCTCCGTGCCCAGCTACATGCATTCAGGGGAAAATAAAAGACAAGAGTCATAGAAATAAAAAGTCAGAGATGACAGCAGGTTCCCATGATCACAGCTCCTCCTTCAGCCATCCTGTCTCGCCCCTTGGTTACCTGTGGAAAACCACAAAATAAGGGTGAGTAACGAATTACTCAGTAAGAATCCCCAACCGGGGTACAATACGATGCACATGGTCATCTAGGTGAGTGTATGCAAGCTATGAATATAAACACAGAATAGAGCACATAGCTTAAGTCCACACTTGGACCTCGGATGCCAACTCAGGGTCTTAGTCCGGAAACAAACCTCCACACAAATCGTCCTATACGAGAAAAAAATCCCGACCTCAGCCTGTCTACTGTCGAATGAAAGGTACACTAGCTCAAGATCCCAAGGAGCTCTCTGGTCGGCGCTGTAATGAGCGTAAGCATGCACCGCGTGCTACTGCAGACTATGGGGGGTGTCGGGTCTAGTGGCAAGCTGCCCATGTCCAGTCACCACGCCTAACTAAATCTCTCGGATCGGTGTCACCGACATAGGGGTGTGAGACCTGACACACGTGAACTATGTCGGCTGAACCACCGCACTGAGGCTAAGGAACCGGTCGTGGTAGGCTTACACCGAGAAGCGATCCTTGCCCTAACAGTGGCAATCAAGGGCTACGGCCGAACACGCCGAGGACGTGCCGATCGCCGGGGGCGAGGCAATGCCAAGTCATCATCCCGACCGTTGGGGCATTTAACGATCGCCACCCTCACCCAAGATTGCGGGGCCTACGGTCGGGTTAGCTAAACCCTAACGGGGTCCAGGGACGAAGAATCGTCTCGACGCCCCCGCCATGGATGCAAGATACTTTATGCATCGGGCCCGGATGATGCTACCTACCTCAATTCTAACTCGCCTTAACAATCGACAAAACAATCCAATACGTACTCAAAAGAATACAACATGGACCTAGCATGGTACTACGGAACAAGAATGATTATGAGCATGCGAAGCGGAACAACCTAGCATGGACTAACATGAAAGAACAACATACGAAGTCATGCGATCGAGAATTCGCAATGAGCACCTAAACTATACATGCCGATAATCACAAACAAACATACAACATCAATCACATAGAACATCGCAGGGTCCACACAACCCCAGTAAGAAATCCTTACCTTGGTCGGGAGACTTCTACACACAAATTCTTAAGCCGCGAACACTTCCGAGCTAGCTATCGAGAACCTACAAACATAGAAACAATCACAACCATAGCCCTAAAAATATAATAAAACAGCAGGCTCGGCTCGGGAGCACTCACACGGCACGTCGACGCGAGGTCGGGCGCCACGGGCGGGCAAGCGGCCGAATGGCGGACAGGCGAGGCGCGCGCACGCGCGACGCACGACACGCGGACACGGCGAGGGCGTGCGGACACGGCAGCGGCGGCGGCGAAGGCTCGTCTGGCCACCCCGACGCGGTCGCGCGCCGGCGGTTCGCGCTGAAGCTGGCGCGGCGACGGCGAGCGCGCGTCTTTGGGGGCGTCGCGGCGGCGTCGCGCTCGCCGATCGTGTGCGACAGCACGATGGCGTGGTTGGGCGTGCTACGAGCGTTTGGCTCGGCAGATCGCTCGACGACGACAGACGACGCAGCGTCTTTGGCGTCACGACGCGCGTCGCTAAGCGGTCAGATCGGCACGCGGCGCGACGACGACGCGTCTTGGGCGGTGGTGCGGCGGCGCGCGACGCGCGAGCTCTACCTGCTGCGATCCGGGGCGTCTGCGCGACAAGTGGCCACGTGAGCGAGCGGTGGGGCTACTTCTCAGGTATGATCCAGTGCGCGCCTTTGCTGGTCAGGGTGCTCCTTCTACCGGGCCGCACCAAACACACACACACACACCTTCTTTACTCTACATTCACCAACGAGAACAATACCAATCGAGGAGATGAAGGAGATGAAGACTTACCCTAACGATGATTAGATCTCGAGTCAGCAAGGGAGGTGAAGAAATCGACAAGGGGGCTAGGGAGAGCTTGACTTGGGTGGCTAGGAGAATGGTGAAGAAGAAGGGCAAAGACCTAACTCATTTTCATTTAGCCAAAAACACCAAACTCCAAGGATCCAAGGCTAACAAAGATGTGATGCAGAAAGAGCAACAAGAGCTCTCAATAGCTCATCTGGCACGCATCCCCATAAGCTTCCCTGGAGACCCGGGTTCAAAACTCAGCTGCAACACATTTTCTCCTTTCTTTTAGTTTTTGCACCAAACCTTGCTCAAACCCTTCCACAAAGCCTCACAAACCTACATAAATCCAACCAATATTTTAGCAATTAGAAAAGACATAAACGGCCCTGACGGCCCGACCAAATTACCAAAATACCCCTTGGGCATACCTGGAAGACCGAAGTGAAAACCTGGGCCGTTACAATATTCCCTCCTTTTTATGACTTTCGTCCTCGAAAGTCCTTAAGACTGGAACAACTCAGGATAATGCAATCTCATCTCGTCTTCCCGCTCCCAAGTGGCTTCCTCGGAGCTCTGACTCCTCCACTGAACTTTTACCAACCGAATCTCGCGATTACGCAACGTCTTAGTCTCGAATGCAAGGATCCCCACTGGATTTTCCTCGAAGCTCAAATCCTCATTCAGCTGCAAAGGCTCAAAGTCCACAATGTGTGACGGTCCGCACGCATCTTGCCTCAACATCGATACATGAAATACAATCGTGCTGCTGCCGACAATGACGGGGTAGGGCTAACCGATAAGCAACTCGCCAATCCCTCTCCAGATCTCAAACGGACCAACAAAACGGGGACTTCACTTCCCTCGCTTTCCAAAACTCAAAACACCACGCAATGGAGCAACCTTTAGGAACAACATGCTGGCCAACCTCAAACTCCAAATCTCGACGCCGACATCGGTAAACTTTTTCTGCTCGCTCGAGTCACAACATACGAGCTCTAATCTTTTGCATCGCTCCATTAGTCATTTGCGAGAACTCGGGACCCAAAACTCGCCTATCTCCAACCTCTTCCCAGAACACGGGGGACCGACAACGCTTACCATACAAAGCCTCGAATGGGGCCATCTGAATCGTCGACTGATAACTGTTGTTATAGGCAAACTCCATCAAATATAAATACTGGTCCCAACTGCCCGGGAAGTCTAACACACAAGCCCTCAACATATCCTCGAGAATCTGATTCACCCTCTCTCTGCGACCATCCGTCTGAGGGTGAAAGGTTGTCTTTGAAATCGCACTCGGTGCCTAAACCCTTCTCGAGCGCTCTCGAAACGAGGAGTGAACAACGAGTCACGGTCGATATACAATCCTCACAAGCACACCATGATAACGAATGATCTGCTCCCAAAACAATCTGCGCCACTGTTCCACGGTATAAGTGTCTCTACGGGAATGAAGTGTGCGCTCTTGGTCAAACGATCAACTATTACCCGATCTGCGAGAACTTCCTGAGTCCTCGGCAAACCGTAAATAAAGTCCATGAAGATCTCTTCCCATTTCCACCGAGGCACACTCGGTGGTTTTGCACCGGCCGCCTTTCCTCTGCTGGCGCCTTCACTTGCCGACAAGTGAGGCACTGTGACAAACTCAAAGAACATCTCTTTTCATGCCCATCCACCGAAAGTCCGCTTAAGGTCGGATACATCTTGGTACCCCTGGGTGCCAAGCAAAAGGAGAACTATGGGACTCGAGAGCAACTCGCTCGCAATCCAAAACATCCGGAACACACAACCGGCCTCTATAAGTCAACCCACATGTCTCGCGATAAAACGAAATCAAAATCTCCACAAGGCACTAACTCACAAACAATCTCTTAAGCGCGGGGTCACTCACCGGCTATCAATAATCCATTTGCCTTAATCGACGGTGAATATCCAATCGAGCTACCCACGACGGTAACCTCACCCAACAACATCGCAACCTCGGCCGCTCGAACTCTCTCGCAAATCGGGCTGAAACTCAACAACGCCGCGAGTCGGCGTCTTTCTACTCAAAGCATCGCCCACTACATTGGCTTTACCCGGATGGTACAAAATCTCGCAGATCATAATCCTTTACCAACTCCAACCATCTCCTCTCGCCTCATATTCAACTCCTTTTGAGTAAACAGATACTTGAGGCTCGGTGATCGGTAAACATCTGAATCCGCTCACCATACAGTAATGCCTCCAAATCTTGATTGCAAACACCACTGCTGCTAACTCCATATCATGAGTCGGGTAGTTACGCTCCTCATACGGCTTGGTGGCGGGAAGCATAGGCAATGACCTTCCCGTCTTTGCATCAACACACAACCTAACCCAAACTTGGAAGCATCATTTGTAAACTACGAAACCACTGTCCCCTCCGGATCGCCAACACGTGTCTTGAAGTCAAACTACGCTTGAGCACGCAAAGCTCTCATCACACTTACTTGTCCCAAGCGAGGCGTGACACCCTTCCTCGTCGGACGAGTGAGGGGCGAGGCTATGGCGAGAAAAGTCCTTAACGAACCGACGGTAGTAACTCGCCAAACCCGAGAAAGTCGCGTATCTCGGCAATCGAAGTCGGCTTGGCCCACGAACTCATGGCCTCAATCTTCGCGGGGTCCACGGCTATACCATCTCTCGAAACCACGTGGCCTAGGAAGGCCACTTGCTCCAACCAAATCACATTTGGAAAACTTCGCATAAAGTGGTTTTCCCTCAAAGCCGCCAATACTCGCCTCAAATGCTCTGCATGGTCCTCCTTAGACCTCGAATAAATCAAAATATCGTCAATGAACACGATGACGGTTGTCCAAAAATGATTTGAACACCCTATCCATCATGTCCATGAACGCGGTGGGGCATTGGTCAATCCAAACGACATGACCACAAACTCATAGTGACCATATCTAGACACAGAAAGTCGTCTTAGGAATGTCGGCATCCCGATCCACAACCGATGGTAACCGGATCTCAAATCTATCTTGGAGAACACTAAGCTCCACTGAAGCCGATCGAACAAGTCATCAATACGGGGCACGGGTACTTATTCTTCACTTGTCACCTTATTAAGCTCGCGATAATCAATACATAAGCGCATAGAACCATCCTTCTTTTTCACAAACAGAATCGTGCTCCCCACGGGGACACACTCGGACGGATGAACCCTCGATCTAGCATCTCCTGCAATCGAATCTTGATTCCTTTAACTCCACTTTGGCGCCATGCGATCACGGAGCCTTCGAGATAGGGAGGGTCCTGGCTCGAGCTCTATAGTTAAGTCAACCTCTCTCTACGGGGCAACCCCAGTAACTCCTCGAGAAACACATCCGCAAACTCCTGCATGACCGGCACTGATCAATCGATCGGCGGCGGCTCTCCCGAATAACTTGGCTAGGTAGCCCCAAGCTCCATGAGCTAGCAAACGATGAGCTTTCACAAATGACACCATCGGCGGGCAAACTCCACCCCAGACTCCACGAAACTTAAAACTAGGCCGACCAGTGGCACAAACACTACTTCTTTCTCGGTGGCGGTCAATCAATGCGTGGTTAGCGACTAACCACTCCATACCAAGAATCACATCAAAACCACTCATAGGCAGGACTATGAGCGTAGCTACAAGCAACTCTCCGGATATCTCGATCCGACCATCCTTAATCTTATCTCTAGCTAACATGTTAACTCCCGAAGAAGTTGCAACAGATAACTCAAAACCTAGAGGCTCTAGTCTCAACTTAGCATGCTCAGCAAACAACACAGATACAAATGAATGCGTAGAACCAGAATCAAACAAAACAAAAGCGCAGGTGATCTAAAACGAGAAGCGTGCTCCCCATACGCATCATCATGCGCCGGCCTCTGACGGGTCGTAGAAAACACCCGACCACTGCTGCTGCTTTGCTGGCCGAGCCGCCATAGCCGGGCCGATCACAAAAACGGGCAAGGTGCCCCTCCCTTCCACATCGAAAACACTGCCGGGGCCCGGTTTGACAAGCTCTAGCGTGAGCTCTCCCACAAGTAGCACATGCGGAAATCGCTGTGCTCCCCCCTCGCGGTGAAACGGATCGGGGCTCTATCGCCGATCCGGCTTAAAACTAACCTTGACGGCGCCGGCCGCCTCCTCAAAATCGAACTTCCTCTTACGGCCCATCGCACTGAATGTGGGCCGCTGCCGGAGCGGCGACAACCCGTTCAACAGATACTTCCCATTATAAATGGTGGCTAGTTGCACCGCTCTAGCATAAGTGTCGTGGGCCTCGTGCCTCGACATCTGAGACACACCTGTCTCAAACCGTAAATAAACTTTCGAATTTTCAACTCGGGGTAGCTATCAACCGAGGAGCAAAGTACCCATACTCGTAAAACTTCCTCTCATACTCCTCTATGGAATCGAGCCTCGCTTGAGTTCTCAAAAAGCTCTACCATCTTTTCCCGGGCCTCATCACTAATATATTTGACCACTGAATTGCGACTTAAAGAACTCCCGTGTGGCGGTGGAGACCAGTGGTCTCTCACTCGAGGTGGACTCCCACCACCATCTAGCAGCGCTCCTCCTAGTGCATGGGCCGCACACCTCGGTCTCTAGATATCGGGGCACACCATGATTAGGAAGGTGTACTCCATATGGGCAATCCAATCGGCCGGCTGCGCTAACGCATCCCCGGTGGCATCAAACTTCTTGGCGCCACTTCACAAAGTCCTTTAACCATCTACCAAGCTCCACCGCACCCTCTCTGCTACATCCGCCTCGGGGCTACTTGCTCTTGAGGAGGCTGGGAATGCCACCTGCTACTCTTTGAAACATGCGAGTCACCGCTCAATCTGGGCTCGGGACTCTTCCCGCCGCGCGCTAACAAGGCACAGGTCTCGCCCTCTGGTCACTCAAAGATGCGACCATAAAAGCCCTCATAGAATCACAGCCAACTCTGCTCCAGAGCGCTCACGGCGCTTCGGCCGCCTCAACGCCTACTCTAGGCGCGACAGGGGGAGCTCTTGGCGTAATGCCACCAATCTCGGCTTGGGACGATGTCCTGCGAGTGTCGACCGATCCCGGTACCTCGTCCCGCTCTCGGGCGTCCTCCCGACACGGGTGGCAGCGAGCATCTTTGGCGATCTACACCCAAACCAACAACGAGTCGAACTCGCTTTCGTCCCGCTCTACAACACTAAACAAGGCATACACTAGATAAAAGGTATTGTAAATTTTTAACCCCTTTTATAAAACAAGAAACTTAAGCGTACTGATGGTATTGGAGTCTTGATGATCATGGGAAAACGACCTACAACAAAGGTCGGTCTCACGAATCTATGACTCGAGCTCGATATCAATCAGTAAAGACCCGACCCAAAAGGGGCTCTAAATAGGTCTTTACCCCAATGCATGCATTCAAAGTAAAGAACAATATGCAATTTAGTTTTTTTTTTTGGATTCCCAATTAAAACAAAACAAAAGAGATTCAATCGTAAATCAAATAGATTGTTTGAAACTCATCCCTGTTTCCAAGCACTGTTTCAAGGCAAATACATTTCTAAACGCATACTCACGATCGAGATTTATTAAAACATTTGAAACAATCCTCAAATACAACAAAGCCGGAATCCATAAAAACATTGAAAAAAACATCCTAGGGCTCGTGTGCGTCACATTCGAGAAAAACATCACAGCTCCTCCTTGACCATCTGTCTCGCCCTTGGTTACCTGTGTGGAAAACCACAAAATAAGGGTGAGTAACGAATTACTCAAGAAGAATCCCCAACCGGGAATTTGTACGATGCACATGGTCATCTAGGTGAGTGTATGCAAGCTATGAATATAAACACGAGATAGAGCACATAGCTTAAGTCCACACTTGAACCTCGGATGCCAACTCGTGGTCTTAGTCCGAAACAAACCTCCACACAAATCGTCCTATACAAGAAACAAATCCCGCCCACTGCTGTCTTACATCGAATGAAAGGTACACTAGCTCAAGATCCCGAGGAGCTCTCCGGCCGGCGCCAGAATGAGCGTAAGCATGCACCGCGTGCTCTGCGAACTATGGGGGTGTCGGGTCTAGTGGCAAAGCCGCCCATGTCCGATCACCACGCCTAACTAAATCTACGGATCGGTGTCACCGACATAGGGGTGTGAGACTGGACACGTGAACTATGTCGGCTGAACCACCGCACTTTGAGGCTAAGGAACCGGTCGTGGTAGGCTTACACCGTGAAGCGGTCCTTGCCCTAACAGTGGCAATCAAGGGCTACGGCCGAACACGCCGAGGACGTGCGCGATCGCCGGGGCGAGGCAATGCCAAGTCATCATCCCGACCGTTGGGGCATTTAATGCGCCACCCTCACCCAAGATTGCGGTGGTCTCACCGGTCGGGTTAGCTAAACCCTAACGGGGTCGAGGGACGGAGAATCGTCTCGACGTCCCCGCCATGGATGCAAGATACTTTATGCATCAAGCCGGATGATGCTACCTACAATTCTAACTTTGCCTTAACAATCAACAAACAATCCAATACGTGCTCAAAAGAATACAAAGAGACCTAGCATGGTTCTACGGAACAAGAATGATTATGAGCATGCGAGCGGAAACAACCTAGCATGGACTAACATGAAAGAACAACATACGAAGTCATGCCATGCGAGAATTCGAGCACGAGCACCTAAACTATACATGCCGATAATCACAAACAAACATACAACATCAATCACATAGAACATCGCAGGTCCACACAACCCCTGTAAGAAATCCTTACCTTGGTGGAGACTTCTACACACAAATTCCTAAGCCGCGAACACTTCCGAGCTAGCTATCGAGAACCTACAAACATAGAAACAATCACAACCATAGCCCTAAAAATATAATAAAACAAAGAGTTTCGGCTCGGAAGCACTCACACGCACGACGACGACACGAGGCCGGGCGCCACGGCGGGCCGATGCGGCTGATCTGGGTGGGTAGGCGGTGGCAGAGTCTTTGGCGCGCGCTAAAGCGCGCAGCTAGTATGGTGACACACCCTGGGCACGCGACACACGGCGAAGCGGCACGGGCGGCGTCGCTGTCTGCTGGCCGCCGCGGCTCAGTGCGCCGGCGGTTCGCGCTGGCTGCCGGCGTGCGACGGCGAGCGGCAGCGTCTTTGGGCGTACTGCACGGCGTCGCTCGCTCGGCCGATTGGTGCGACACGACGACGGCGTCGCGCACGAGCGTCGCTCGCAGATCTGGCGCGCGACGACGACGACGCGTCTTTGGCGTCGACGAGCGTCCGCTTAGCGAGATCCGCACGACGACGCACGACGGCAGCGTCTTTGGCGATGGTGCGACGGCGCGCGAGCTCGGCTGCTGCTGCGATCTGGGCGTCTCATAGCGACTAGCTGGCCGGCCGGAGCGGCGGTGGTGGGGCTACTTCTCGGTATGATCTGGTGCGCGGCTTGATGCGGGTGCTCCTTCACGGGTGCACACAAAACACACACACACACACTTCTTTACTCTACATTCACCAACGTGAACAGTCAATCGAGGAGATGAAGACTTACCCGGAACGATGATTAGATCTCGAGCTGCAAGGGAGGTGAAGAAATCAGCAAGGGGGCTAGGGAAAGCTTGACTTGGGTGGCTAGGAGAATGGTGAAGAAGAAGGGCAAAGACCTAACTCATTTTCATTTAGCCAAAAACACCAAACTCCAAGGATCCAAGGCTAACAAAGATGTGATGCAGAAAGAGCAACAAGAGCTCTCATTAGCTCATCTGGCACGCATCCCCACAAGCTTCCCTAGAGACCCGGGTTCAAAACCCAGCTGCAACACATTTTCCTTTCTTTTACTTTTTGCACCAAACCTTGCTCAAACCCTTCCACAAAGCCTCACAAACCTACATAAATCCAACCAATATTTTAGCAATTAGAAAAGACATAAACGGCCCTGACGGCCCGACCAAATTACCAAAATACCCCTTGGGCATACCTGGAAGATCGGAGTGAAAACCTGGGCCGTTACACAATTTTTTCTCCTTAGTCTTTAAATGCTTGCATTTTATGAAAAGGAGGAAAAAGGAAAGAAGGGGTTGGTAGCAGTTAAGCTCGATATGAGCAAGGCATATGATAGAGTGGATTGGCACTTCCTAGAGGGATTTATGTATGCCTTAGGCTTTTCTCAGAAATGTGCAAAATTTATTGTGCGATGTGTCTCTTTTGTGAGCTTCACCGTCAAAGTTAATGGCGAGAGGGTTGGTTTAGTGATGCCAACATGAGGACTGCGGCAAAGGGATCCTTTTTCTTCTTATATATTTTCACTGTGTACTGAATGTTTATCTAGACTTTTAGCTCAACAAGAGCAACTTATTACACCCTTTAGAGTGGCGAGATGGGCTCCCCCCCATTTCAAACTTATTCGTTGTTGATGACTGTTTGGTTTTCTTTAGTGCTACTATGACAGAAGCAAGTAGGGTGGATAAAATTCTATGTAGATATAAGGTAATAAAAGGTCAATAAGTAAACTTTTTGCATGGATGAGATTGGGCATCTTTTAGGGGTGGTTCAAGTTGAATCGCACGTGAAGAACCTTAACATTCCAGTGTCCCTAACCCACTCCAAATCATTATCATTTAAGTATATTAAGGATAGGTTATGGAGTTTTATTATGAAGTGGAGACATAGGCGTTTTCTTCTAGTAGGAAAGAGGTGTTGATTAAAGTAGTCATTCAAGCCTTACCGACGTATGAACTATCTTAGACTCCCAAAAGCTCTTATCCATGAGTATCATAAAATCTTAGCTCGTTTTTGGTGGAGTGGTCCTGAGCTCCATCAAAAAATTCATTTGGGTTACTTGGAAGAGATCTTGTACTTTAAATTTTAAAGGTGATCTTGGCTTTCATGATTTAAAGTTGTTAAATCAAGCCTTTTTAGCAATAAAAGGGTGGAGGTTGATCACATATCCCACATCCTTGCTAGCTCAAGTGCTAAAGGCTAAATACTTTCATTTTAATTCGTTTCTTCGAGCTAAATGTCCAAGTTTTCCACCATTTACTTGGAGAAGTATTTGTTGGGGAAAAGGTCTTCTTTATAAGGGCTTAGGATGGAGGGTGGGTGATGGAACGAAAATCAAAGTCACAAAAGACAAGTGGTTAAATCGCTTGGGAAATATGTATAGTTTTAATTCGTCCAATATCAATCCATAATTGATGGCAAGTAGTCTTTTAAAAGAGGATGACCGATGGGATGTGCAATGGGTCATGGACATTTTAACTAATGAGGATGCAAAAAACAAAAGTTTCTTAAACTACCAAGACAGAGATATTCTGATCACAAAGAATGATGCTCTTATTTGACAAGTTGGAAAAAGTGGGTTTTACGTAGTTAAATCTAGATACATTTTGACAAGCACATTGAGGGGTTCGCCTTCTTCTTCGGATGATAACACTCAAGTTCATTGGTGGAAGAAGTTGTGGAATTGTAATATCTCGAGAAAATTAAATTCTTGGTATGGCGAATTTATTATAGTCTTGTACCAACTTTGGTTAATCTGAAGAAAAGAAGGATCGAAGTTGGTGAAGGTTGTCCAAGATGTGGAAGAGGTCCTGAAACATTCTTACATGTCTTTTGGGATTGTAAAAATGTGAGGAAACTTTGGGACGAGACTTCGGGAGATGTTTAAATTACCTAAAAGTAGTCTCTTCTTTTGCAGATATGATTCATTGGTGTCAAGATGCTTTAAAGTGTGATCAGTTTGAAGAATTTCTAACCATGTGCTGGTGTGTGTGAGGAAATAGAAATAAGGAAGTGAGAGGTAGTAAAGGAGATTATAAGGGGGTGCCCATGGATTGGAGTTTTTCGCAATCCTATTTAAAAGAGTTTAGATCGGTTAATACTCGATCCAATTTGTTCCATAGGGCTGCAATAAGGCAGTTCGATCAGTAAAATCAGAATAAAGATTGGGTTCCCCCAATTTTCCCAATGGTTTGGGGCTGTGATTCACAATGATAGAGGAGAAATCATGCTTACTGGGGTGGAGCCTATTGTTGGCACTATGGAGGTTGAACTGAATGAAGCCCTAGCTAATTAGGATGGTTTGTTGATGGCTGAGGCATGGGTTAGGTGGAGCTAGATTCAACCTTTTTGGTTTTTCTCCTACAAAATCGAAAAAAAAAGTCTCACTGAACTAGTCAAATTTTGAATTAAACCTTAGAAATTACAAGAAGATTTACCTTCTGCTCGTTCGTTTGGGGTGGTCGAAAGATGAACCATCTAGCTCATGCAATTGTACAAATAGCAGTCTCCATGGGTGAAGAGAATGTCTCGGTTGAAGAGGTTCCGTTGGCTGTGCAAGAGGTGTACACAACGGAGATGATTTCTGCAACTTCTCATTTTCTGTGAACGAGGAGTGTGGTTGATGACCCTAATTTTAATTTATTCTCTTTTTAGTTACTGTTGTTTTATTTAATCTTAAAAGAAGACTATGATTGGCTTGAACTGTTTATAGTTTTCACTTTTTTCTTTTAAAAAAATAATTGTATTTGTATTTTTTAAAGTCAAATTTCAAAATAAAAAATAACATTTTAAAACCACAACACCATTGGATATATTTATGTTTTTCTAAAAAAAACAATTATAAGCTTAAGCTCTAATACCCCTGGTTGGGAGCAAGAGCGAGCAGCAAAAGTTGAAGAAAAATTAAAATATAATTTTAATTTTACTTTAAAATTAACCAGTTTAATCTACATGCATGATTCCCTAGGTAGTGTTTGATGTTTTCCACAAACCTTCTTAAAATGTTTTCAAGCTTCTTCTAGACTATGTATCAAACAACGTTTATGGCCTCTTGATGATGTTGTAAACTTAAATCAAGAGTGGAGCCTAAAAACCCTATTTATAGACTGCACCTTATTTGTCCAACAAATAACTAATAATTAATTATCTCTTATTTAATTATCCAATAATTAAATAATTAGTAATATATCTAATATAAAAATAAAAACTGTTATAAATATTTCCAATTAATATATCTAATATATTTTCTAATTCTGATCGATTAATATTTATCCAATAAATATTAATGTGTTAGTATATCTAATATATTAATAAATAGTTTATGTATCCAATACATTAATCTAAATTCTTCATAATTAATAAGTCCAACATATTAATTAACTAGTTTAAATTATTTAAACTAATCTCTTCATACTTATCAATGTATCGTTTTTATGAGCTAGCCTCAGGTTTTATAGACCTACAGATAGGAAGTTCCAACAATATGCATTGATTCAACTAAACTTTTTAGTCGAAATCCAAGCCTTATTCGTTAACTGCATGTTTATTCCACTAAAGGCTTGAGTTGCACTTTCTCGCATTGTATGATCAATTATATTCGTGGATATAATTTATCATATGTTAATTGATCCTTCACGAGTTGCTCGTAATTACTGGATAAAATCTTCATTTTATCCATGTGATTAATATCTATTTATCTTTTAGTTTCATCGATTCATCTCATGAATGAGTTGTTTATAACACCCCACATTTTTCTGTGAGACTTTCCAAGTACAGTTATTTCTTTTCCCAAGATTTTTGTTGTAATTTTGGTTAGTTATAGTCTTTAGGGGTATTTTGGTAATTTTATTCATAGAGACCCTTTTTGCCATTGTTGAGTAATGTTGGGTAAATTTGTAATTTCAAGAATTTTGGGCGTTTGTTGAAGTTTTTTAGTTTGTAAAAGAAAATAATATAAATAAAAGGGATTTTTTTTTGGAAAATTGTACTAATAAACCACATTCGAGAAGTATTTGCAAAAAATGGATTGTTTTTTTTACAAAGTGAATTTTTTTATTAAGAATCGATATTTAATATTTTTCCTTAATACCATTTTGCCCTTCTACAAATTCGATGCTTCATCTTTTAATTCAAACTCTCTTTTTCACACTTTCCATCTTTTTAATACACACCATATTTAAATGTCATAGTTTTTAATGTTATGTGATTTTAATTCATTTTTACATTTATCTCACTTCTTTATTCCTCATATGCATTTATTGCATTTATTTTAAATTATTAATGTTGTAGTCAAACTTTCCATAACTATGAAATTTATACCATAAAACCTAATACCATCCATGTTAAACTTTCCATAATCTTTTAGTGTGCATTTTCTCGTCATCCTGTCTGATTTGTCTTAAATGGTACCATATGGTTTGTCTTTATTCTCTTTCATCTTTTCAATACCCTAAAACCTAATACCATTAATGTGCATTTTATTCATATCAAATTCATCTTCCATATTCATATTTTATACGATAATTTTTACGCCCACAGTTTCCATAATAAACACTATATTCAGCCATGTAATGCGATACTGTTTTGGTTAAAAACATTTATAATACTGTATAATATACATAATGCTATAATCACTCAAATATTACATGATATATACTCTATAATTTATATAGTACCTTTAATGTTTACCTACGGTTATAATCTTATCCAATCCATTTTCCAACTCATATTGTATTCATTAATTTTAAAATATGTAATTTTGTATTGTTTATACATGTGTATTGTACCAAATATACATCAGTACAATATTTTTTGTACATGTTAGTTATATATACATTCACATACATGATATATACTGTATAATTTATATAGTGCCTTTAAGGTTTATCGTCGATTCTATTCATATCCAATCCATCTTCAAAAACTCCTATTGTATTCATTACTTCCTATTGTATTCATTACTTTCTAAATGTATAATGTTTTAATATTTTCAAATGCACTGTCATTATACGATAATTTCAAGATAGTATTGTTCGGATTATGAATGCAATACTCATAATCCGTAAAAGGCTTAATATAAGGATGTGTATTATCAAACAGTAAAATATAAAATTAAACATTTTGCAAAATGAAAAAGTTTACGAGTTTCCATACGATCACAAAAAAACATAAAAAAACAAACATATAACGAACTCTAATAACTCTAAAGGTAGAACATTAATTGAAAATTTAGAGGATCAAGAAATTGCATATTTTCTTTTCTTCTTCATCTTCTTTTTTCTTCAGCCGACACTAACTTAGACATGAAAGGAGACCGCATGATCTTTCATTGTCTTTTCTTCCTAGCTGCCCTTTTTCCATGTTGTGTATAAAAAAACAATCTATGTCCTTTCAACTCTATAGACAACACATATAAAATTAGTATATTACAACCAATATAATTTATAATATACTAATACACGGTATAAATAATACTATATTATACCGCATCAATATACAATTGTTATTAGATGCATTGCAGCTTGCATCTGCATCCATGTGTTTGACCTAACATCGAACCAATAGTCAGCATGAGTATATGAATAAATATAAAGTTAGTTTGGACTATGCCCTCTTCATGGCGCCAAGCTCAATAATAGTCTTTGATGGCCAATTACATTATCAAAATCTATGTGATGCAATTATCGATGCATTTTATGCAGCATTGAAGAAGACTAATGGAGGAGATTTAGAGATTGTGATATCCGAGACCGGGTGGCCATCTGCCAGGCGGCATGTTAGCGTCAGTTGATAATGCGAGGACATACATCAACCATTTGATTAGGCATATCACGGGAGGGACTCCGAAGCGTCCTGGAAGGCCCATCCAGACTTATATTTATGCCATGCTTGATGAGAATCAGAAGAGTTCTAAACTAGAGCAACATTTTTGTATTTTCTCTCCAATTAAGCATCGACTTAAATATCCAATTAACTTCAACGGAGACAGATGGTAGCAATATGATTGAGAATGAAATTTTAGCTTGCGATAATATCTTTACAGTTCTTCTAATTGAAATTATATTATCCTTTTTTATTAATTCATTTACTAATATAACTTCTTTGACCTTCATTACTCTTTGAAATATATTGTGAAAACTAAATAGGAGGATATAGCGAACAGATCCATGTGTGGAATGAGGGAGGATACAACCTAGCTAATATATATAGATAACAAGAGATGACGATATGGAATGACTAAAGATGACACTAAAAATGAAGAGATGCTATTGGAAATATCATTAAAGTCAAAATGTAAAATTATAGTTCAATAGCCTTATAAAGGTAGAAGAAGATGAGGATGAATAGTAAAATCTACTTCTGTACTAGATTTCTAACGATTATAACAAAAGCCCAATGAGAGCTCAACTAGTCATTACAATCACCAAATCAAATAAAAGAGTAAAGTTATAATGCCTAATGACCCCAAAGAGTAAAGTTCAACTCAAGTATTAACAAGTCCTCCATTCAAATGCATACTCTGAACGAAAATCTCTAGACTTCAAACTCTATGTCAACACATTATGATGCTCAGAATAACTCGACTCATTGCTCGATTAGTCTTGTAACGGCCCAGTTTTCCATTCCGGTTTCCCAGGTACTCTCGGTTCAGTATTGGGGCAATCGGTTGGGCCGTTAGAGCTTTATAACCTTTAAGGGTATTTTGGTCTTTCTGCTCCCCGGCCAGAGGTTGAGGATTTTTAGGATTTCAGGGTCATTCCGGCCTTCGTTGTGGCTTGTTGATGTGATTGCAAAACCCAAGGAGTTTGGGTTAGTTGTTTAGAAGTTTGGTAGCATTTAGGTTAATGGGAAAATTAATTGAAAATTAATTGGTTCCATCGGGATTTGAACCCTTGCCCTAAATGGTGAATTTGGAGTTTTAGAAAAGAGTCTTAATTAAAAAAAAAGAAAAAAAAAGGGTTGCTTTAGCCGGGACCCGCAAGAGGAAGCCTTGGGAAGGGAATTTAGGTCTCCTAACCTATTTAAAAATAAGGAAAAGAAGGAAAATCAAGAAAACCCCTAATTTTCCCCTCATAGCCGCATTCTCTCTCTCTCTCTCTCTCTCTCTCTCTCTCTCTCTCTCTCTCTCTCTCTCTCCTAAATCGAGCCAAGCACCCTAACCCAGCCGCACCACCCAGCCGAGCCACCCCAGCCACATCGCACCACACCTGCCCGCACAGCTAGCCCCTGCGCCGCACCAGACCACACCACCCAGGCCACCCGCCCAGACCGCTCAGCCCCTACTTCGCCCAGCCGCCGCATGCCTGCAGACCAGGAGCCCCACCGTCGCACGCCCATCACCGCCCGTGCTGCGTCGCGCGCGCCTCGATCCGTCGCTGCCAGCCAGCGCGCTCACGCCAAGCGATCGAGCGCTTCGCCGGAAACCCAGCCGAGCCCGCTTCGCTCGCGCCGCCGCCTTTTTGTGCGACGCCGGCGCGCCGCCCTTGCACCGTCCGACGCGTGCGCGCGCCGCTCCGCGCGTCCGCTCGTCCGCGCCTTGCCGCGCGCGCGCCCAGCCAGCCCAGCCGCACCAAAGCCGCCATACCATCCCTTAACTGCCAGAGTGCCCGTGTCCTCTCGGTTGGTAATTCTCGAGCCTTTCCCTTTTGATTTTTAAGCTGCTGGCTGCTGTATATTTATCTAGGATGCTTTTAATATGCCTAGGTTGCTCGAGTTCGTTTTAAAGTTCGAGGGTCTTGCTTGACTCGTGTTAGCATTTTCCACTTATTTCCAGGTAAGGATTTCTTACCGTGGTTGTGTGGACCCTGCGATGCTTTCTTGATTGTGCCTTATATGCATGTTTACTTTTATGAACATGATTAGTGGATAGGACAGCTTGTGATTGCATTCCTGCTAGCATGTTTGATTGTTTGTACATGTTAGTGCCATGCTAGGATCGTTCTTCCAGCATGCTTGAGATTCCTGCTTTAAGTTCGTAGCATCATGCTAGGTTATATATGATGGATGATGATTATGTATGTTTAGCCAGGAATCGTTTACTCTATACTCTAGCTAGTGTAGTAGGGTTGTCATCATCTAGAGGCTGAGAGCGGACATAACGTACCTTGTCCCCACCGGTCGGGAGTAGAGCGAAGCATAACGTACATTGTTTCCCCCCGGCAGCCAGTGAGGATTAGCTACCTCATTGGCATAAGCCTAGTTTGTAGCCTGCTAGAGCGGAACCCTGCCAACGGTGCAAGCCTGCCTTGGCCGGTTCTTAGCTTCCAGTCGGTGGTGGTGGGTGTGCCAGCATGATGAGTCCGAGGGCCTCGCACTACTGTGTTCAGTGACACCATTTCCGAGTCTTAGGCATGCGTACCTGGCCCGCGTAGTTTGTACTTAGGCCCCCACATTTACGCCGGTTGTAGCAGCATGCGGTGTGCGCGCACACGCTTTAGTTGCCGGTTCGGAGAGCTCCCCCGGGCTACTGTTCGTGAGTACACCAATTCCTTCCGATTTAGAGCCGGACTTGGGTACTCTCCGATAGTCCAGTTATAAGCGAGGGTAAGAGGCCCTTGAGGACACCCATTGGGATTGGCTTTTGAGCTAATCAATTGGTCGAGGGAGAAAGACCCTCGAGGTGTCGGACATCTTTGGGATCGGTTTTTGAGTGATCAATTGGCCGAGGAGAAAGACCCTCGGAGATGTCCCGGGATTGGTTTTGAGAGCCAATGATTAGGCGGAAGTAGGAGACTTCCGAGGATTCCGATTTGCCTTGTGAGCTCGTTGAGCTAAGATCCGTGTTGACATTCGTGGCATGTGTACTAGGTTGCTAGATGATTGATTGCATCGTATCGTACCCGGTCGGGATTCTTCTTGAGTATGTTTATACTCACCCTTATTGTGGTTTCTTCCACGGGTAACTTGGGACAACACCGAGGCGGCTAAGCGGAGGGAGTTGAGGGATCATGGATCTTTGCGACACTCTGTCGTGTCTTATTTTCTTTGCTTTATGATTTGACATGTAAATTTGGACATTGGTCCGTAGGGAAAACTTATGTTTTGAATCGCTTTTATGTTTTTATGGAAATACTTGATCGATCCATCGCTTTTTTATTTTGAAAGGTTTTGCTTAATGAATGTTACTTTATTTTTAATGTTTTCCGCCCTTATGTTTGAAAAGTTTTACAACTCGACCCTGGTCGGGTCCTTTTATGATTTTCACTTGCATCTTTGAGTAAAGACCTAGGTTTAGCACCGTTTTGGTCGGGTCTTTATAGTTGGTATCAGAGCACGAGTCATAGATTTTGTAGACTAACTTTTGTTTGTAGGTTGTGTTCCCATGATCTCCAAAGCCTCCACGGCCGCCAGTTTGTCTAAGTTCAATAAGCTAAGGGTTTTGTTTACGATACTATATGCGAGTACACATGTGTTATCTTTGTTGGCGAGAGAAAGTCCGAGCGTGGACTAACCCGTTGTGGTTTCCGTGTAGATCGCCAAGATATGCTTGGTTACGCAGCGATGGAGCAGTCCGTCTGGAATCGCAAATAGAGATGCCGCAGAGCCAGCGGCCTGAGGTATATCGAGCTCGTAGGCGCCCCGTGGCACCAGAGGCTAACTTGCCCAGAGAAGGGGTGGAGGCTGCTATGCCTCAAGGTGCAGCTCGGGGAGGAGATATTTCGCTATGAGAGACATGATGATAGGCCTAATGGCCGAAAGCAGAGAGCGAGACTCAGCGCGCTAGCGGCCATGAGAGAGAGGAGTCTAGGGCACGAGATAGCCCGATTGGCGCGGCTCATGCAAAGGCGAGCACCCCGAGCGACTCCAGTAGCCCGAGTAGCTCCGGTAGTTCAACCGGAGGCGCGGGTCATCGGGACCAGATCGGACTCACTTGATAGTGCGGAGGAGGCTGCTGAGTTTGGCAAGTGGTTGAAAGATTTCACCAAGTGGAAGCCAAGGGAATTTGATGCTTGAGAGAACCCACTTGTGGCGGTCGGTGGTTGGCAAGAATGGAGTACATCTTTAGAGTTATGGGATGCCCAGGATGTCAGAGGCCGAGATGTGCGGCCCATGTTCTCTCGACACGGTGAGTGGTGGTGGGAGTCCACAGATAGAGCTAGACCGGCTTGGGTCTTCTCCGACCACACAGGAGTTCTTTAGAACGAAGTTGAGCCAAGTATGTTAATGACGAGGCTCGGCGGGGAGATGGCAGAGGCCTTCTCGAATCAAAAGCAGGATCGAGATAGTATTGCGCCTATGAAAAGAAGTTCTCTGAGTATAGCTACTTTGCCCCGAGCTCATTGCCACCGAGGAGCTTAAGACTAAGAAGTTTATTTGTGGGGTGAGGAAGGAGGTTGCTCGGGATGTTCGAGCACTCGCCCACGAGTTATGGCCGAGCGATGGAGTTGGCCACGATTTATAATCCGGCATATCCGCCATCACGAGATTTCGATCGATTCGGCTGCTTTCAGCAGATATTCGGGCATAAGAGGAAGTGCAGGACTTCTAGTGGTTTCCGCTCACTGGTCAAAGAGACTCTGCCGTCGAGGCGCGATCTAGAGGTCGAGATCGCGCCGACCGCGAGGGAGAGCCCAGATCGCCAAAGCGGGGCGGGGCGAGCAGCACCCCCTTGCAACAAGTGTGGGAAGACACACTTTGGTTTGTCTTGAGCGTCGCCCGTGCTTGCTACTGATGTGGCAAGGAAGGGCATTTGACCAGTCTCGCACTCGGGGTTTAGCAAAGAAGGGACCGGCCCAGCCCAGCGGGCGGGTGTTTGCCACTACTACTCGCCAGAGGCGGCGGAGCGTCTTGATGATGCGATTCTTGCAGTGCACGCTGCTTGTCTTACAAAGACTATGCATTTGTATTGTTTGATTCGGGTTCGACCCATTCCTTTGTTTCTCGACGATGCATTCGTTAGACAAGCTTGTGTGGAACTCGAACCTCTAGGGTTTGAGTGTGTGTTGCCACTCCTTCGGTGTGAGTATGTTAGCTAGCATGAGAGAGTTAAGCATGGCGGATCTGAGATATCGATGAGATTTAGAGGCTACCCTCATAGTCTTTGTCTATGAGCGGTTTCGATGTGATCCTTGGCATGGATTGGTTGGCGAAAAACCATGCATTGATAGGCTCCGCCACGAAAAGATGTGGTGTTTAGGCGCCTCGAAGCCCGAGCTTCAAGTTTCGCGGTGTCGGCGGAACTTGCCCACCATTGATCTCGTGAAAAGCCCATAGATTGTTGGCTCGAGGAGCTTGGGACTTCTTGGCAAAGCCGTCGGTGATAGTAGTCTTTGCGTTGATTTGTTGACATGGTCCCCGTGGTGCAAGAGTTTGCGGATGTCTTTCTGAAGAGTTGCTGGTTTACCCTGGGCGGGAGTTAGACTTCACCATTGAGTGGAGCCGGGGACTCTTCCCATTTCTAAAGCCCCGTGTCGTATGGCGCCAAATGAGTTAAAAGAGCTCAAAGTGCGATTTGCAAGAGATGTTGGATCGAGGTTTCATCCGACCGAGTGTGTCCCAGTGGGAGCACATCTGTTTGTTAAGAAGAAGGATGGATCCATGCGTTTGTGTATAGACTATAGAGAATTTGAATAAAGTCACGGTGAAGAATAAGTATCCCCTGCCGCGTATAGATGATCTGTTTGATCACCTTTAGGAGCCTCGATGTTTTCTAAGATTGATTTGAGGTCGAGTACCATCACCGAGGATTCGGGATGCGGATATCCCAAGACCGCGTTCGGATCGAGTATGGTCATTATGAGTTCGTGGTCATGTCTTTTGGACTAACAAACGCCCCGCGGCGTTTATGGACATGATGGGCCAGTGTTCAAGGCATTCTTGGACAACTTTGTCATCGTATTCATAGACGACATTTTGATTTATTCGGACAAAGGAGGACCATGCTTCGCATTTGAGGCAAGTTTTGACAACATTGCGAGAGAACCGATTGTTCGCAAAGTTCTCTAAGTGTGAGTTACGGCTAGAGAGAGTAGCCTTCCTTGGGCATATAGTGTGGCGGCGGATGGTGTAGCGGTGGACCCCGCAAAGATAGAGGCGATTAGCTCGTGGCGAGGCCGACGACGGTCGCCGAGATACGCAGACTTTGCGGGTGCAGCGGTTATTACCGGCGTTTCGTGAAAGACTTTTCGCTAAGGCAAAGCACCCTAACCCGTCGACAAAGAAGGGTGTTGACTTTGTTTGGGATGCTAGATGTGAGGAAAGTTTTGCCCGGCTTAAGCTCGGTTTGACGACAAGACTGTGTTGGCGATGCTGGAAAGGAACAGGAGGTTTCGTAGTTTATAGTGATGCTTCCAAGTATGGTTTAGGTTGTGTGTTGATGCGGCATGGGAAGGTGATAGCTTATGCTTCCCGTGCGGTTGAAGCCTTATGAGAAGAACTATCCAACTCATGATATGGAGTTGGTCTGCGATTATTTTTGCCCTAAAGATTTGGAGGCACTACTTATATGGTGAGAGGATTCGATTGTTCACGGACCACGAGCCTCAAATATTTCTTCACTCGTAAGGAGTTGAACATGAGGCGAGAGGAGGTGGCTCGAGTTAGTAAAGGACTCACGACGCAAGATCTTGTATCATCCGGAAAAGCCAACGTTGTGGCGATGCGTTGAGTAGGAAGGCGTCGCATTCAGCGCTTTCTTTGAGCTCCCAAGTTGAATTGCGGAAAGAGCTTGAGCGTCTGCGTGCGCGCGATTTTGTTGGGAGAGGTTACCGCCGGGTAGCTCAATCTATCGATTCACCAGCCGTCGCTTAAGAAGAGGATCATCGACGGCCACCGAGTGATCCCAAGTTAAAGAGATTGCTCGAGAGAGTTGAGGTGATGGCGATTTCGACTTTGTTGTGGCACCGCATTTGCGGAGGCTTGAGGTACAGAGGTCGGTTGTGCGTCGGACGACGCGGAGATTCGAGCGGAATTGCTCGCGAGGCATATAGTTCCCCATTCACTTGGCACCCGGGAGGTACCAAGATGTATCGGAGACCTCAGCGAGGCATTTTGGTGGATGGGCATGAAGCGGGATATAGCGGAGTTTGTTAGCGGTGTCTCACTTGTCGGCAAGTGAAGGCTCCCGTGCGAAGCTGCGAGTTTATTGCAACCATTAAGCGTTCCACGGTGGAAGTGGGGCGAGATTTCGATGGATTATATCTCTCGGGTTGCCGAGGACAGAGAGGGTTTACGCAGATCTGGGTAGTAGTAGACCGGCTGACCAAGAGTGCACACTTTATTCCCGGGAGGATTAGTTATACCGTGGAACAGTGGGCACAGTTATTCCTGGAGCAGATTGTGCGATACCATGGGGTACCCACGAAGATAGTGTCGGTCGGGATTCTCGGTTCACCTCTCGCTTCTGGAGAGCACTCTAGAAGGGTTTGGGAACTGAGTGCAGCTTCGACCTCGCCTTCCACCCTCAAACCGATGGTCGGTGAGAGGGTGAATTAGATTCTAGAAGATATGTTGAGAGCTGCGTTTTGGACTTCCAGTGATTTGGGACCAAGACACATGATTTGATGGAGTTAAACTTACAACAACAACTATCGGCGACTATTCGAATGGCCCCATTCGAGGCGTTGTATGGTAAGCGTTGCGAGATCCCCGTGTTTTGGGAGGAGGTTGGTGATAGACGAGTTACGGGACCCGAGTTACTTGGATGACGAACGACGCGCAGTCACGAGAAGATAAGGGCTCGCATGTTGACAGCACAAAGTAGGCAGAAAAGTTACGCCGATGTGAGGCGTAGAGATTTGGAGTTTGATGTGGGTCAACATGTTTTCCTGAAGGTAGCACCTATGCGTGGGGTGTTAAGGTTTGGAAAGCGAGGCAAGTTGAGCCCGTGTTTGTAGGGCCTTTGAGATCCTTGAGCGGATCGGAGCGGTGGCCTATCGGTTAGCTTTACCCCGTCCTTAGCGGTGCATAATGTGTTCCACGTTTCGATCTTTGAGAAAGTACGTGGCAGACCCGTCGCACGTGCTAGAGCATGAGCCCTTAGAGTTGAGTAAAGATTTATCCTTCGAGGAGAAGCCCGTGCAGATTTTGGCTTATGAGCGCAAGGTATTGCGCAACCGGGAGATAAGTTTAGTAAAGGTTCTTTGGAGGCATCGGAGGCGGAGAGAAGCGGCGTGGGAGCTAGAGGATGAGATGATGACTCATTACCCGAGTCTGTTCGATCTTAGGACTTTCGGGGACGAAAGTCGTTTAAGGAGGAGTATTATAACGGCCCGATTTTCCATTCCGGTTTCCCAGTACTCTCGGTTGATATTGGGGCAATCGGTTGGGCCGTTAGAGCTTTATAACCTTTAAGGGTATTTTGGTCTTTCTCGCTCCCCGGCGGAGGTTGAGATTTTCGAGATTTCAGGTCATTCCAGCCTTCGTTGTGGCTTGTTGATGTGATTGCAAAACCCAAGGAGTTTGGGTTAGTTGTTTAGAAGTTTGGTAGCATTTAGGTTAATGGGAAAATTAATTGAAAATTAATTGGTTCCATCGGGATTTGAACCCTTGCCCTAAATGGTGAATTTGGAGTTTTAGAAAAGAGTCTTAATTAAAAAAAAAGAAAAAAAAAGGGTTGCTTTAGCCGGGACCCGTAAGAGGAAGCCTTGGGAAGGGAATTTAGGTCTCCTAACCTATTTAAAAATAAGGAAAAGAAGGAAAATCAAGAAAACCCCTAATTTTCCCCTCATAGCCGCATTCTCTCTCTCTCTCTCTCTCTCTCTCTCTCATAAATCGAGCCAAGCACCCTAACCCAGCCGCACCACCCAGTAAAGCCACCCCACCCACATCGCACCACACACCCCCGCACAGCCCCTGCGCGCGCACACTACCACACCGCCCGAGCCACCGCCCGAGCAGCTCGGCCACAACCCGCCCGGCCGCCCGCCGCCTGCGAACCGAGAGCCCCACCGTCGCACGCCTATCACCACCCGACGCCGTCCGTGGCGCCCGATCTGCGCGCTGCCAGCGCGCGCGCGCCAGCGATCGAGCGCTTCGCCGCCGAGCCAACCCAGCGAGCCCGCTCGCTCGCGCATCGCCTTCGCAGCCGATCGCCCGCGCTCTGCCCCGCCGTCTAGACGCCGTGCCGCGCGCCCGCTCCTTCACGTCCGCTCGCCTTGCCGCGCGCGCCGAGCCAGCGCCACGGCCGCACAGCAGCGCCGCCACCACCCTTCCTCTTTGCTGCCGAGTGCCCGTGTCCTCTCGGTTGGTAATTCTCGAGCCTTTCCTTTTGATTTTTAAGTCACTGGTCAGCTTTGTATATTTATTTAGGATGCTTTTAATATGCCTAGGTTGCTCGAGTTCGTTTTAAAGTTCGAGGTCTTGCTTGACTCGTGTTAGCATTTTCCACTTATTTCCGGTGTAAGGATTTCTTACCGTGGTTGTGTGGACCTGCGATGCTTTCTTGATTGTGCCTTATATGCATGTTTACTTTTATGAACATGATTAGTGGATAGGACGACTTGTGATTGCATTCCTGCTAGCATGTTTGATTGTTTGTACATGTTAGTGCCATGCTAGGATCGTTCTTCCAAATGCTTGAGATTCTGCTTTAAGTTCGTAGCATCAAGCTAGGTTATATATGATGGATGATGATTATGTATGTTTAGCCAGAATCGTTTACTCTATACTCTAGCTAGTGTAGTAGGGTTGTCATCATCTAGAGGCCGAGAGCGGACATAACGTACCTTGTCCCCACCGGTCGGGAGTAGAGCGAAGCATAACGTACATTGTTTCCCCGTGACCCGGTGAGGATTAGCTACCTCATTGGCATAAGCCTAGTTTGTAGCTGCTAGAGCGGAACCACGCCAGCGGTGCAAGCTGCCTTGGCGGGTTCTTAGCTTCAGTCGGTGGTACAGTGCGCATGATGAGTCTTGAGGGCCTCGCACTACTGTGTTCAGTGACACCATTTCCGAGTCTTAGGCATGTGTACATGGCCCGCGTAGTTTGTACTTAGGCCCCCACATTTACGCCGGTTGTAGCAGCATGCGGTGTGCGCGCACACGCTTTAGTTGCCGGTTCGGAGAGCTCCCAGGGCATCTTTGTTCGTGAGTACACCAATTCCTTCCAGCTTTAGAGCGGACTTTGGGTACTCTCCGATAGTCCAGTTTATAAGCGAGGGTAAGAGGCCCTTGAGGACACCCATTGAGATTGGCTTTTGAGCTAATCAATTGGTCGAGGAGAAAGACCCTCGAGGGTGTCGAACATCTTTGGGATCGGTTTTTGAGTGATCAATTGGCCGAGGAGAAAGACCTCGGAGATGTCCCGGATTGGTTTTGAGAGCCAATCATTAGGCCGGAAGTAGGAAACTTCCGAGGATTCCGGATTTGCCTTGTGAGCTCGTTGAGCTAAGATCCGTGTTGACATTCGTGGCATGTGTACTAGGTTGCTAGATGATTGATTGCATCGTATCGTACCCCGGTCGGGGATTCTTACTGAGTATGTTTAGACTCACCCTTATTGTGGTTTCTTCCACAGGTAACTTGGGACAACACCGAGGCGGCTAGCGGAGGGAGCTGGGGGATCATGGATGCTGCTGACACTCTGTCGTGTCTTATTTTACTGCTTTATGATTTCAGCATGTAGCTGGACATTGGTCCGTAGGGAAAACTTATGTTTTGAACTGCTTTTATGTTTTTATGGAAAGTAAATCTTGATCGATCCATCGCTTTTATTTTGAAAGGTTTTGCTTAATGAATGTTACTTTATTTTTAATGTTTTCCGCCCTTTTGTTTGAAAAGTTTTACAACTCGACCCTGGTCGGTTCCTTTTATGCTTTTCACTTGCATGCTGAGTAAAGACCTAGGTTTAGCACCGTTTTCAGGTCGGGTCTTTACAAGTCTGCTGAGAAATTCCTTGAATTTTTTGATGCCCCTGATTACTTAGTTGGGGTCTTGCTGCCCAATCAGTCAGCGGAGGTCTCTATCTGATCGACACTTTGTAATTCGATCTCTCCATGAAAAAAAAACGTTCTCTCCTTTACCCGTAGATATAGCTAACACACCGTAACTAACCACATAAATGTTTTTGTGTTCTTTCCCTTACGCTTTCCTTTTTACTATTTTTCTCTTTGATTTTTGTTTCCGTTATCATGACATAGTCTATTCACAAATATCATCCAAATCCCAATTTCAACATTCCACAAAGATAATGAATCTTGTAATTACCCAAATATTTTTTAGAACGTCTGTCGGATTATGCTATGTTCCTACCTTATGAAGCGCGGTCGTACCATCTTGCACGACATCATGGACGTAATGAAATTTCACGTTGATATGCTTTGTCCTCTCATGGTTGATTTTATTATTAGAAATCGTAATTGCACTCTAGCTATCCCAATGTAGGTCGATAGAGCATTCTTCTCCTGTCACTTCAGAAACCATGGCATTTAACCAGATTGATTATTTGAAAACCTCAACAAGGGCGATATATTCAACTTGTGTCAATGAAAGTGCTACAACTCTTTACATTGTCAACTTCCAATTTATCATATTTTTTATGAGGATAGAATACATATCCCGTAAGGGAACACCTTTTGTCAATTTGTTGTGCTGCTTAATCCCATATCATGAGTTTGTTGATTTCCACCGCCCAAATTTCCTATAAATACACATGTATATTTCTCTTTGCAAAATTATTAATACAAAAGCAAGAACTTAAATAGGAATTTCATAATTCCTTTTTTTCCAAATTATTTTATATTAATTTCTAATTGCATTTAGAAATTAATTTTGGTGAGTTCAAATATTTGGGTGTATTGGGATTTTGGTGAGTGTTTTGAGTGTACTGTTTTGTAATCCCGTCTTTGGAACTCTAGTGGAATATTCTTGTTGTCTTCGCCCGTGGATGTAGGCTTTGTCCGAACCACGTAAGATCTGTGTGTTATTGCTTTTCTATTTTTATTCCATTTATTTATTTTTATCTATTTCCATAATTAGAATCTAGTTTATTTCTACTGCATCGATATTAAGTGGTATATATGAAGATCGAGTAATTTTATCAACAAGTGGTATCAGAGCTTTGGTTGATTTGTTCAAACTTGATTTGCTAGTGTTTCATTTGGTTGAGATAATTTATTATGGAAACTATGAAACATCATATACCACTTTTCGATCGTAATACTAGATTTTCATTATGGCAAGCTAAAATGTGGGCAGTTCTTGTCCAAATGGATTTAGAAGAAGCTTTACTAGGAATTACTAAAATGTCGGCTTCTTGGACTCAAGAAGAAAAGAAAAGCAGTGATCGTAAGGCTCTTAGTTGAATACATCTACATTTGTCTAATGAAATTTTTCAAGATGTTTTGAAAGAGAAAAGTGTTGCTGGTTTATGGTTAAGGTTAGAAAAAATTTGCATGACAAAAACTTTAAGCACAAAATTGCATTTGAAGCAGCGTTTATTTTCTTATCATATGGATGAAGGATCATCCTTAGATAACCATTTAGTTGGTTTTAAAGAAATTGCCTTTGATTTAGAATCCATGGAGATTAGTTATGATCATGAAGATTTGGCCTTAATTTTGTTGTGTTCTCTGCCTCCCTCGTATACAAATTTTAAAGATACGATTTTATATAGTCGTGATACTCTCACTTTGAATGAAGTTTATGATAGTCTGTTCAATAAAGAAAAAATTAAACACATTATTGGTGGAGTTGAGAGTTCTGCATAGGGGTTAGTAGTTCGAGGGAGAACACGCGAAAAGAAAAATGATGGTAATTAGAGGAATCGATCAAAATCGAGAAATAAAAATAAAACCTGCAATTATTGCAAGAAGAAAGGCCATGTGATTTCTGAATGCTACAAATTACAAAATAAGAATAAGAGAACCTCTACATTTCAAAAACCTAAAAGCTCCGGTCAAGCTAGTGTTGTTGAAGTTGTCAATAGTGATGGTGATCTCCTAGTTGCTTTGATGACAAATTAAAATTTGATAATTGGATTCTTGATTCAGGATGTTCATTTCATATGTATCCCAATAGGGACTGGTTTTCAACATATGAATCAACGTCAAAAGGCACCGTATTGAGACACATTCCTGATTTGAAGAGAAACTTAATCTCTTTAAGTACTCTTACTACACGAGGGTACAAGTTCACTGGTGAAGGTGGAGCTATCAAGGTTAGTAAAGGCAGTTTGACAATCATGAAAGAACAGAAAACTTCTGTCAATCTTTATGCATTACAAGGTTCTACTGTTATGGGTGATGTAGCAGTTTCTACACCTTCGTTATTTGCTAATGATATTACTCAACTTTGGCATATGCGTCTGGGGTATATGAGTGAAAATGTATTGGTCGAGTTAAGCAAAAGAAGACTTCTTGATGGACATAAAATTACTGATATTGAATTTTGTGAGCATTGTGTTTTTGGAAAGCAAAAACGTGTCAAATTCTCGAAGGGTATTCACAATACAAAAGGAACACTTGATTATATACACTCTGATCTTTAGGGTCTAACTAAATTATCTTCTAAAGGTGGTGCATTTTATATGCTAAGCATTATTGATGACTTTTTTAGAAAAGTTTGGGTGTTTTTCCTGAAGCAGAAGAGTGATGTGTTTTCTACGTTTAAAGATTGGAAGACCATGATTAAGAAACAGACAAGGCGTCAGATAAAATATCTTCGTACAGATAATTATTTGAAATTTTTTCTAGTGAGTTCAATTCATTTTGCAAGACACAAGGAATTGTTAGACATTTAACAGTTCATCATACTCCATAGCAGAATGGAGTAGCTGAGCGGATGAATCAGACTTTGATTAGTAAGGTACATTGTATGTTATCAAATACAAACTTACCTAAATCATTTTGGGCTGAAGCTGCTGCTTTAACATGTCATATTGTCAATCGTTCTACGCATATTTCTCTCTAGAAAAAAACACCACAAGAGGTGTGGTCTGGTAGTCCAGCTAATTATTCAGATTTGAAGATATTCGGTTGTCCTGCTTATGCTCACGTGAATGATGGTAAACTTGAACCAAGATCTTTGAAATGTATTTTTATTGGTTACAAGCCTAGAGTTAAGAGATATAAGTTATGGTGTACCGAGACTAAAAAGGTAGTTGCTAGTAGAGATGTGATATTTGATGAATCTTCCATGTTTGGTGGACAGTCTTCTAAAATGTAGTGTTCAAATAGAATTCAGCAGAGTTTGCATGTGCAAGTGGAGTTTAGGTTAAAGTCATCTTGTAGTCCTGATCAAAATGGTGCTTCTACTTCTGGTACTTCTTCATCAGGTGCTTCTTCTGAGTTACCTCATGGTGGTGATACTGCTTCACCTTTGAAAGCACTAACACAATATTCTATTGCTAAAGATAGGCCAATAAGAGAAATTAAACCTCCACAGAGATATGCAGAAGCTGATTTAGTAGCTTATGCTTTAAATATTGCTAAAGACATTGATTCAATTGAGGAACCGTCTACATTTGCAGAGGCTATAAATTGTAACAACTCTGATAAGTGGATGATTGCAATGCAAGAAGAAATTGAATCTCTACATAAGAATGATACATGGGATCTTGTGAAGCTTCCTCAAAATAAGAAAGTCGTTCGTTGCAAATGGGTTTTAAACAAAAGGAAGGTGTTCTTGGAGTTGAGAAAGCCAGATATAAAGCCAGATTGATTGCTAAAGGCTTTAGTCAAATCTCTAGTGTTGATTATACTGATGTATTTTCTCCTGTTGTGAAACATAGCTCTATTCGTGCTTTGCTTGGCGTTGTAGCTATTCATAACTTTGAACTTGAGTAGTTAGATGTAAAAACTGCATTTTTACATGGAGAACTTGAAGAAGATATTTATATGCATCAGCCAGAGGGTTTTGTTGTTTTACGAAAGGACGACTATGTTTGTTTATTAAAAAAGTCTTTGTATGGCCTGAAATAGTCACCAAGACAATGGTACAAGAAATTTGATTCTTTTATGGCTACACATGATTTCAAGAGAAGTAGTTATGATAGTTGTGTTTTCTTCAAGAAAAATCATGAAGGGTCATTTGTGTACCTTCTCTTATATGTTGATGATCTGTTGATTATTGTTAACGATATAAGAGAAATTAATCAAGTCAAAATAGAGCTCAGTGAAGAATTTGATATGAAAGACTTGGGTGCACCAAAGAAAATTCTGGGTATGGAAATTGTCAGAGACAGGAAAGCGAGAAAACTTGATTTAAGTCAAAAGGGGTATATATAAAAAGTTCTGTCCAGATTCAATATGCATCATGCCAAGCCAGTTAGTACTCCGTTAGCCTCACATTTTAAACTCTCGTCTGTTTTATCTCCACAGTTAGATGATGAGGTTGATTATATATCTCGAGTTCCTTATTCCAGTGCAGTTGGTTCTCTGATGTATGCAATGGTTTGTACCCATCCTGATTTATCCTATGCACGATAAGTCTTTGTCGGTAGGTATTTGTGCAATCGAGTAAAGAAAAGCTGAAAGCGATTCGATGGATACTAAGATATCTACGAGGTACAATTGATGTTGGTTTGCATTTTGGGAGAACTAGAGATGGAGCCATTGGTTATGTGGATTCTGATTATGCTGGAGATCTTGATAAAAGAAGATCTCTTATTGGATATGTATTTACAGTTGGTGGTTCTGCTATTAGTTGGAAAGCAACTTTGCAGAATACAGTTGCTTTGTCCACGATAGAAGCTGAGTATATGGCTATTATTGAGGCTTGTAAAGAAGTTATATGGTTGAGGGAACTATTTGGTGAACTCAGTGAAGATTTGCAGATTTCTATAGTCTTTTGTGACAGTCAGAGTGCTATCTTCCTTACAAAAGATCAGATGTTTCATGAGAAGACAAAGCACATTGATATCCGATACCATTTTGTACGTGAGGTCATTGCTCGTGGTGATATTGTTGTGAGCAAGATTAGTACCAACGACAATCCAGCTGATATGATGACTAAATCTCTTGCACTAAACAAATTCAAGCATTGCTTGGGTTTGGTTGGTGTTTGCAATTTCTGAACAATTTAAAGTTGGCGAAGACGACTGAAGTTTTTATTTGGTGATTAGATCCTTAAGCATCAAGGTGGAGATTTATTGTGCTGCTTAATCCCACATCGGGAGTTTGTTGATTTCCACATCCCAAATTTCCTATATATACACATGTATTTGCAAAATTATTAACACAAAAGCAAGAACTTAATTAGGAATTTCATAATTCCTTTTTTTCTAAATTATTTTATATTAATTTCTAATTGCATTTAGAAATTAATTTTGGTGAGTTCAAATATTTGGGTGTATTGGAATTTTGGTGAGTGCTTTGAGTGTGCTCTTTTGTAATCCCGTCTTTGGAACTCTAGTGGAATATTTTTGTTGTCTTCGCCTATGGATATAGGCTTTGTCCGAACCACTAAGATCTTTGTGTTATTGCTTTTATCTTTTTATTCCATTTATTTATTTTATCTATTTGCCATAATTAGAATATAGTTTATTTCCGCTGCATCAATATTAAGTTGTATATATGAAGATCGAGTAATTTTATCAACATGTCAATTTTTGTTGCATAATCAAAATTGACAAAACTCACAATCTTTTAGCCTTCATCTTCTCCTTTTGAATACAGTCTTTGAGACGGTGCCACATACATATCTTTGTACCCAATTACAAGCATCCCAATGTGCCCTATCAAGAATAGCCATAAAACTTTGGAGGTATGAAATACTTGTTTGGATATATTGTTGTTTTGGAGAGCAATTGTTGCAAAAATTATTATTTTATATTAATTTTTTTTAATGTAATCATTGTATATTTGTACTCATTGATAAATTTAATATATTTTATATTATATGGTTGAAAAAAGAAAAAAGTTTGATATAACATTTGATAAGATTAGATAAAAGGTTTAATGGGATGTTGGAGGAGAGGTTGAAGAAGAGTTAAGGAGAGGTTGATGTACTAAAAACAAACATGGAGTTGGGAATCCCAACTCCTTCCTCTTCCTCTTCTCAACACCAAAATCCAATCACCCCTAGTGTTTATAAGGTGGGTGGACTATTTCTCTCATCATCAATTGGTTTTGCGATGAATGTTCACAGTATTGACTGGGTGGCTACTCGTTCCGATATAACTACGCAATGAATGGATTCTAGGCTTAACTTAGTGTTAAGTGTGGCTTCGCAATCGCTACACGCAAGTATACACGGTTAGAATGGAGTAACAAGTAAATTATCAATCTCCACTGGGATTGAGATCTAGAATTATTTTTACTAATTTAAGAGTTGTGCAAGTAAATAAGCAGCATGAAGTTGATGGTTGATTTGTGTTTTTATTTTTTTCTAAGACTCTAAATATGCAACAAACTAATGAGCATATGTGAATAATTGTGAAATAGAAGATGCTAATTATGCAATACTGGTAGTTAGATTCCACACTTCCCTATCTTAATAAGTGTTTTTCGCACTTACTGATTTATGACTAACTCGTCTTCCATAATTCATGTTAAACCTGGGCAACACATGTTATAGTAAGGTAATTTCTAACTCCTCAAATCATGCGAGAGATCTCACGATGAATCTATTGTAACATACTGGATTTGCCTCCAGCTCCCTCTTTTGAGTTTACTGAAGGTTAGCATACGTGGGTAGCTAATTGATACATACTTAAAAATAAATTTGCAGCACTATAAAAATGGTGAACCTACCACATCAACATGCATTCTACATACGAATTATCACCATAGCTTCTATCTACTAGACATAGAAATGAACAACAAATAATAAGGGAAATTTAGATATCACATTACTAGAAGTTGTAACAGTTCTATAGTCTTTTCCTAACTAATAAAATACTAAAATAACATATAGGAATTGGAGCGGTTATGAAGTGAGCAGACTCCTTGTCATCGGCTCCTACGAACACCCCCAGCTTTGGTTCATGCATGTTGGCTTTTGGCCAACCTACCATTTCTAGCCACCCTCACCAACTCTATGATTGCATCTTCTTTCTTGCTATTTATAAAGTTGATTTGCTTGGCTAGCAAGCTTGGGTGAGTGGTCTGCTAATCCTAATTGCCTCATGTGCAAATAATTCGCACTCGCGCAAGTATACACGGTATGCAGTAAGTAATAAGTAAATTATTCATCTCCACTTGGACTACAATTTATTTAAGGTGATGTTTAAAATTGGACAAAAAGTTAAACGAATAGTTGGTGTGATTGATTGGTTGAATAGTATAAGTAAAATAAAATAGTTGTAAAACAAATTTAGAGAGATTAAGGCTAAACCTAGATACTCATGGAAAGTAATAGCAATACATTTTCAAAGAAACATGCAGTAAGGGGTAACTATCATACTACGCCTCACAAAATTTTGCTTCTGCTTCTGTTTGCATAAAGCCCGACTCCCGCTACGACTTTATGTAATGTTAAGTCGGCGCTACGTATGCAGTAGTTATGCGTTTATCCTTAAACTATGATTTAAAGTATTAAAGACTTAATACTAACCTACTAAACATGCAAACTAGACTTAGGTTATTTCCACTTCCGATTTACAACCTTTTACTGTGTGTGGATGGCAGGTCGACACTTATTGTTAGTGATTTTCTCCTAGTTAACATGCTCTATATATACCCCTCCTATTCCTTCTTAACACATGCTTGAACTAACCACTTTTTCTGTAACAGCCCAGTTTTCTATCCCAATTTTCGAGGTGCCTTCGGGTCAAGTTTCGGTTGTTGGTTGGGTCATTAGAGAGGTTTTGACCCTTGGGGGTATTTTCGTCTTTTGGCTCTCCGTGCAGGATTTGTGGTTTTTCAGGCTTCGAGGTAGCTCCTGCCTTTGTCGAGGCTGGTTTGTTATTTGGGAGTTCGGTTGTGATTTGGGTTTTTGGGCAAAGTGTTGGTTGGTTGTGTGCTTCCTTTGGGATTCGAGCCCGGGCCCTTGGTGTTGATTTGGGAGTTGGATTTTAGTGAGTTTTATTTATTGGGAGAGGTTGCTTCAGCCGGGTCTCGAAGGAGGAAGCCGGGAAATGGGATTTTTAAGGATAAAAGTGGATAAGGATGGATTTTGGATAAAATCCTTATCTTTCCTTTTTATTTCCCATTTTCCTTTTCTTTTCCAAATTCATTTTCTTTTCTTTTATTTTTTTTTTCTTTCCCCAAATTCACTTTCTCTCTCTTTTCTCTCTCTCTCTCTCTCTCTCTCTCTCTCTCTCTCTCTCTCGACCTACCTCACCCCAGTAGAGTTTGCCCAGACCATCTCGCCGTCGCCGCCGAGCTCGCCGTGGTCGCCATCGCACACCAAGAGAATGAGACGCCAAGATCGCACGTCGTCGCACCAGATCCGCCCGAGCAGCAGCACCGTCGCTAGTTGTCGCACCAGATCTGCCGAGCCAGACGCCCCTCGCGCGCCCAGATCTGCCCGCAAATGCCGTCGCGTAGTGTCGCCAGATCGCGCGCCTCGCCCTCGCTTCGGTCTCCGCCGCGCGTCTTTATCCTCGTCGAGCCGCGCGCGCGCCGCCCGATGTCGAGCTTCGCCGTGTCCGCGCAGCGCTTTCAGCGCCCGTCGCGCCCGCGCCATGCCCAGTGGTGCCAGGCGTCGCAGTCGCGCGATTGCGCCCTAGCGCCTCAACGCCAGCCCAGCCCAATGCCAAAGAATCTCGCCTCGCCTGGTGTACTCTCGTGCGTGTGTCGTCGCGCCTCGTGAGTTGCTCCCTAGCCGAGCCTGTTTATTTTAGTGTATTTAGGGCTATTCTATGATTATTTATGTGTTTGCTTGGTTCATTATAGGTTGCTCGGGTTCGATCGCGATTAGTTTAATTGTGTGTTGTTGCCTTCCACCGGTAAGGATTTCTTCACCGGAGTTGTGTGGGCCTGCGATATATTATGCGATTCTTGATTGTATCTTTGGTTTTGTGTTTATTGACATGTTTGGTGATAAGTGCTCTATTCTCGAATTCCCGACCGCATGATTTCTGTGTTGTTTCTCATGTTAGTCCATGCTAGGTTGTTCCTTTACGGCATGCTCGTATCTGCCTTGCTTCGTAGTATCATGCTAGGTTCGTTGTATTCTTATTGAGCACGTATTGGATGATATTGCTTGTTTGCTTTGATTGCTAAGGCGGTGTTAGAGTTGCGGTAGATAGCATCATCCGGCCGGGTGCATAACGTACCTTGCACCCCAGGCGGGACGTATGAGATGGAGCTCATACCGAGCCCGTTAGGAATAGCTAACCCTAACGGCTAGCCCTGCAATCTTGGGTGAGGGTGGCAGACTGTTAAATGCCCCAACGGTCGGGATGATGACTTGGCATTGCCTCGTCTCCGGCAGTCGGCACTTCCTCAGCGTGTTCGGTCGTAGCCCTTGATTACCACCAGTTAAGGTAAGGACGGCTTCCTGGTGTAAGCCTACCACGACCCGTTCCTTAGCCTCAGGTGCGGTGGTTCAGGCTGACATAGTTCACGTGTCTAGGTCTCACACCCCTATGTCGGTGACACCGATCCGGAGATTTAGTTAGGCGTGGTGGATCGGACATGGGCGACTTGCCACTAGACCCGGCACCCCCCATAGTCTCCAGTAGCACGCGGTGCATGCTTACGCTCATTACAACGCCGACCGGAGAGCTCCTCGGGATCTTGAGCTAGTGCACCTTTCATTCGACAGTAGACAGGTTGAGGCCGGGACTTGTTTCTCGTATAGGGCGACTTGTGTGATGTGTTGTGTGGTGAGTTTTTCCGGACTAAGACCCTGAGTTGGCATCCGAGGCCCAAGTGTGGGCTAAGCTATGTGCTCTATTCTGTGTTTATATTCATAGCTTGCTTATCTTTCTACTAGATGACCATGTATATCGTATTGTACCCCGGTTGGGGATTCTTACTGAGTAATTCGTTACTCACCCTTATTATGTGGTTTTCCACAGGTAACCATGGTGCGAGACAGGATGGCTGGAGGAGGAGCTGTGATCATGGAAACCCGTTGTTCAACTCTGAGTCTTATGTTTATGTTTATGATTTAAATGTCCTCTGAATGCATGTAGTTGGGCACGGAGCCCTAGGGTGTTTTCTCTCAATGTATTTCCTGATTCTAGCATTGTTGTAACTATTGCAAAGCTTGTATGTTTTAAATAAATCTCTCGATCAGTATGTTTTGGAAATGTATTTGTCGTGGAACAGTGCTTGGAAACAGGGACAGTCTCGAGGAATTTATGTTGATTTTTAAATGGATGTTTTCATGTTTTAGTTTTTACTTAGAATCCAAACCCCATCTTGCAAATTTTTGTAGATTTGTATGCATGCATTGAGGTAATGGCCTATTTAGAACCCCATTCGGGTCGGGTCATTCTCTGATTGGTATCGAGCTCGAGTCATAGATTCTGTAGATCGACCTTTTGTTGTAGGTCGTTTTTCCATGATCATCAAGACTCCGATACCATCAGTGCGCCTAAGTTTACTATTTGTTGTTGAAAAAGGGTTAAGAATTTACAATACTGTCATCTAGTGTATGCCTTGTGTAGTGTTGTGGAGCGGAGACGAGCGGTGTTACGACTCGTTGTTGGTTTGGGTTTAGAGCGCCATCATGCCAACTTCCCGCAGCAGTGTGTGATGTTTGTTGTGGCTTGTTGAGGTATCCGAGATAGATTCGGATGCCCCGGGACATCGTCCCCGTGGGAAGCGAGCTTGGACTCCGTGAGCCAATTGTGGCCTAGTTGTTGGTTTTCTCCTAGTGAGAGGGTGGAGGTGCTTTGCCTTGGAGTGCCACTCCAAGAGAGGAGTTAGCTATGGTTGTGCTTATGTGGATGCTTGTGGAGCGAGTCCCCGTGTGGACTAGCTGGTAGCTCAAGTGTTGATCTTGAGCCTTAGCAGATTGTTTGATTGCCCAGTGAGTAGGCTGCAGAGTTGGCGGCCTTCGAGGAGATTGTTGAGGCATCTTTGTGCTCCTCGTAAAGTGTTGTTGTTTGCAGCCAGTGGCGGAACCACCACGTGGTTAAGGGTGCAAGGAGCGATGTTCCCTTTGGATTGGATCCGTTGGTGTTTTCCTCGGATGTTTGGTAGAGTTGAGCACTCTTCCTTTGGTGAGCTCTGAGAGTGGAGCTAGGCTGCTGCATGTTGAGAGCCGCGGAGTTTTGTTGAGCATCATGTGGAGGTGCAAGAGTAGGCGGTGAGCCTTCGGTTTGATGAGATGCCATAGGCATGGTTTTTGAGTTGGAGCCCTTGTATGCCTAGCCAGAGTTCTTGTCACTTGAGGTTGTGATCTTGTTGGCCCCATTGGTAGTAAGATGTGGTTTTGGTAGTAGTGGCACTTGAGGTGCATTGGTTGGTGTGCAGCTTTGGCACTAAGTCTGGTTCAGGCTTGAGTTTGGCTTGGGCATAGCAGATGGTTCTATGCCGTCCGGAGTTCAGCGCACTCCTTTAGCCTTGGATCCGTTTATGGCAGTGGCACCTATTTAGGTCGTGCCAGAGGGCTAGTTCAGTGGTAGTCGATGGACTACAAGCGAAAGGATGTTCGAGAGGAGCCGGAGCCTTTTCCCAGTGTTACTGAAGGTTGAGTAAGTCAGCAGGTTGGCAGTTGGTAAGTGTTAGTGCGCGTGAGACTCGCGCTAGTGTTAAGGCCAAGAGATTTCTTTGTGGTTGGTAGTGCGGTCAACTACCTTCGAGTGCCTAAATCTGAGGAGAGTTGAGCATTGTAGATGCGAGTTTGGTCCAGCTGAGGGACCATGAGTTGGATGCCTATGAGGTGAGTTTGATGCTTTTCAGGCGAGATGAGCTGATGCCTTGCGAGAGGATTTGGATGCCTTTTTGGGTAAGCACCCTTGGTAGAGGCATGGTATTAAGTAAGTTCGGTTTGGCATTGTTATGCTTTGGTAGAGCAAGGTTGCCTCAGCTTCGAGTATCGTGTGGAGATGGAACTTTTGGTGTTCCTTGGATTGTTTGTATCTCTGCCAGGAGTTAGCGTTGCTTTTTGGAAAAGCGCTTGTTAGTCTTGGATCTCTAAAGGAAGGTTGAGAGTTGTGCACACAAGTGTGTTTTGTGTGGTTCGTTAAAGTGGCGAGAGTTTGAGATCCATGTAGGGTTTGCTTTGGAGATCTAGTGCTCAGTTCCTGGAGAAGTTGGACTCCAGGTGGTTGTTGTAAGGCTTTAGTCGAGGTGGTAAGGATACCGTGCTCGTGGTATCAGGTTGTTGCTTAGGCAAGTGTTGTTGGGTTGGACCTAAGCTTGGTTGGCGGATCTTCTTGTTGATCGTTGGTTGGAGTTCAGTTGGAAACTAAACAAGGGCGGTGGTAGCTAAGCCGCGTGGTTTCTGATCGTCATGGCTAAGAGAGTTGTTCGGATCCTTCCTTGGGTAGAAGTTATGTTGTGGCCGATGCTTTGAGTAGGAGGATGACGCATTCTGTAGCGTTTCGGGTCCTCTTGGTTCCCAAGGAGTTGGAGTTGGCCAGCATGGTTGTGATGCTGGAAATTAGAGTTGTTTGTTCAGGAAGTTGTCTGTTAGATCGTTTGCCGGCAGTGGGTGTGTCGAGGGTTGTCAGAGAACCCTAGGTTGTGGAGAGCCTCTCCAGAGCTCAGTCAGGCCCAGGTAGTGAGTTTCAGTTGGCAAGCTGGAGGCGTGTAGTTTGTAGCCTCAGGTGAGTTGCTATCAGTCTTGGTAGGCTAGCAGGCTAGTGGTTGTTTGGAGTAGAGTCCGGATTGGTTCCGGTGTGGTGGCAAGTTGATGCTTGGTGCTGACCAAGGTGTGGATTGGAGTTGCTAGAGATTAGTTTTGCTCGTGGGGCGAGTGGTTTGTGCCCTGTTGGTTGTTTTTCTGTTTCCAGGATGTTGAGTTGCCCCGTTTGACTTTTGGAGGTTCAGTCTGAGATGGGCCCCTGTTGTTGCCCCGTGAGATTTAGATGTTGTTGCTCTAGTGGAGCAAGACAGTGAGCGTATGTGGAGCCTTTATCCTTCGGTTGTCTGCTTGTAAGAGCCGTTTTCCTTCTGGGAGTTGTCAGGTTTCTCCCGTAGCCATGAGTCGATGGTGGAGGTGCTAGCAAGAAGGAAAAGTTTGTTGGCTGCTTGGAAGCAGTTGTTTGTCCAGATAGGTGGACTCTTGGATGGTGTTCTAGAGGCTGCAGTAAGGGTTGTTCTGCCTCTTGTGAGTGTTTGGCCAAGATTTGGTCCTCTTGTTGTTTCGAGAGCTAGTTCAGTTCTAGTTGGAGGGCGTTGCCCTGAGGTCTTGTTCCTTGTCAGGAAGTTTTGGGAGTTGACCCCTCCCTCGGCAGTTGAGTAAGTTCTGTTAGTTTTGGGTTGGTGATCCGATTGGTTGAGTTTTCCTTGGGTGTTGCTTCCTAGAGAGTTGGTTGTTGTTGCCTTGGGTTTGAGCAAGTCAGCGAGCGTGTGTGATGTTCGCTGCCCTTCAGAGTTTGCTTGCTGGGAAGTCGTTTCCCGTTTGGTAGGAGTCAGCTTCGCTCCTGAGTTGTGTAGTTGATCAGAGTAGCGCGCGTGTCACCAAATGTGAGGGTCCACGCTTTGTGTTGTTAGCAAGCAAAGTTGTTTGTTCCCGCAAGGGCGGAGGCTAGCCAGTCAGAGTTGAGTTGTTCGGGCAAGTTGTTGGTCCTTTGGGGAGTGATGATTTCCTTTCCCCTAGCCTCTGTGGTGGTTGAGTTGCTCCTTGGATGCCAGCCTCGAGTGTTAGCTTGCGAGGTAGTCTTTCGGATTCGGGTGGCTCAGGATCCGTAAGCTTTGAGGTTGTCGTCATCCGTTTTCCTTGTGAGGTTTTGGGAGTGGAGCTTCTGGTTGGAAGATGAGTTAGGCTTAGGCTTAAAGGGGAAGTCCTTTGAGTAGCCAGTTGGATTTTAAGAGTTGAGTAGTAGCTTGGAGGCGGCGTTGCTCGTTATAAGTTTGGGTTGAGTTCTCACGAGCAAGCCCTTCTCGGGCTTTGTTCCTAGTTGTTGTGCGTTCGCGATTGGCGTTAGCGAGCCGCGTTTGAGTGAGTTGGCACGCAGGTGCCGTGGCATTGGTTGGTAAGTCGTTGAGCTGCTTTTCCTCAAGGTGTTGTGTCGCGAGATAGGCTGCGTGATGGTTTAGTCCTTGCTTCCCGAGTTATCCTTGAGAGGAATGTTGGTTGTTCCTTGCCTGGCGATGTTCTCCTTGGCCAGTTGCTGGTAGGTTTTCGTTGGAAAGTTGCGTTCGGCCGATGAGGAGTTCTAGTTTGTTGGCTTGGCCGAGTGGAGTCTGTGCTTGGCCCTTGTCTTTTTAAGGTGGGCGTAGCTGAAGTTTCAATTGGTGTGAGTGTTGTTAGCCGTCTGGTGTACCAGGATGGTGCCCCTTGCCTTTGGTTCGGCGATTTCTCCTTAAGTTGGTTGCTTAAGTGTTGTGGTTGTGATCTAGTTGGAGAAGTTTGTCTTTTTGGATCAGTCGCCAGTTGGTGGTTCGTTTGTATCTCGTTAAGGCTGTAGTCAAGGTTTGAGGTTTGTTGGTCTCTTGTGAAGTAAGAGTAGGCCGTTTAGTTTTGGAATCTGGAAGGTTCAGTTGTTTGGCCAGTTTGTTGTAGGGTTGAGTTTGTTTGTTGTCAGCTGTGAGTTTCCTTAGGAGTTTTGCCAGTGCGTGGTGTAGAGTTTCAGAGCTTGTGGCCAGTCCTCGAGTTTTCTGTGAGTAGCACCGTTTGAGAGTTGGTGCGAGTTGAGGACGTGGTTTGCCGTCAGGATTTTCGCATTTGTTTTCCTTCGGAGTTCAGTGTTTGGCAGTCTGGATGGCATTGTGGCCTTGAGTTTTTGAGGACCCAAGAGGGTTTGGTTTTCGGAGAAGGTTGGTGCTGTTTTAGCCGAGAAGTTCAGTTGGTTTGGTTTCTATGGAGTTTTCCTAGAGTCAAGTCGTCTTAGGACTTTCGAGGACGAAAGTCTTAAAAGGAGGGAGTATTGTAACACCCGATTTTCTATCCCGCCGAGGTGCCTTCGGGTCAAGCTTCGGTTGTTGGTTGGGTCATTAGAGAGGTTTTGACCCTTGGGGGTATTTTCGTCTTTTGGCTCTCCGTGCAGGATTTGTGGTTTTTCAGGCTTCGAGGTAGCTCCTGCCTTTGTCGAGGCTGGTTTGTTATTGCTTGCGAGTCCCGAGATGTTTGGGCTAGTCGTTTGGGAGTTCGGTTGTGATTTGGGTTTTTGGGCAAAGTGTTGGTTGGTTGTGTGCTTCCTTTGGGATTCGAGCCCGAGCCCTTGGTGTTGATTTGGGAGTTGGATTTTAGTGAGTTTTATTTATTGGGAGAGGTTGCTTTAGCCGGGTCTCGAAGGAGGAAGCCGGTAAATGGGATTTTTAAGGATAAAAGTGGATAAGGATGGATTTTGGATAAAATCCTTATTTTTCCTTTTTATTTCCCATTTTCCTTTTCTTTTCCAAATTCATTTTCTTTTCTTTTCTTTTTTTTTTTCTTTCCCCAAATTCACTTTCTCTCTCTTTTCTCTCTCTCTCTCTCTCTCTCTCTCTCTCTCTCTCTCCCCCGACCTAGCCTCACCCCCGAGCCGAGCTGCCCCAGCCATCGCGCCGTCGCCGAGCTCGCCAGGCCGGTCGCCGTCGCACGCCAGCAGCCGAGACGCCCAGATCGCACGTCGTCGCACCAGATCCGCCCGAGCAGCAGCGCCGTCGCTCGTCGTCGCACCAGATCTGCCGAGCTAGACGCCTCTCGCACTCCCAGATCTGCCCGCAGCCGCCGTCGCGTCGTGTCGCCAGATCGCGCGCCTCGCCCTCGCTCGGTCTCGTCCGCGCCGTGCCGTCCCTGCAGAGCCATGCCGCGTCGCCCAGTGTCGAGCTCGCCGTGTCCGCGCCGCAGGCTCAGCGCTCATGCGCCCAGCCGCGTCTGCCCAGCCACAAGGTCCGCACAAGCGCGCCGATCCGCCAACACCCTTCCCAGAAATTGCTCGCCTGCACTGGTGGCTCGTTCGTGTGTCCGTCGCGCCTCGTGAGTTGCTCCCGAGCTGAGCCCTGTTTATTTTAGTGTATTTAGGGCTATTCTATGATTATTTATGTGTTTGCTTGGTTCATTATAGGTTGCTCGGGTTCGATCGCAGTTAGTTTAATTGTGTGTTGTTGCCTTCCGACCAGGTAAGGATTTCTTACCGAGTTGTGTGGGCCTGCGATATATTATGCGATTGCCGATTGTATCTTTGGTTTGTGTTTATTGACATGTTTGGTGATAAGTGCTCTATTCTCAATTCCCGATGGCATGATTTCTGTGTTGTTTCTCATGTTAGTCCATGCTAGGTTGTTCCTTTACGCATGCTCGTATCTGCCTTGCTTCGTAGTATCATGCTAGGTTCGTTGTATTCTTATTGAGCACGTATTGGATGATATTGCTTGTTTGCTGATTGCTAAGGCGGAGTTAGAGTTGCGGTGTAGATAGCATCATTCGCCGCACCGCATAACGTACCTTGCACCCCGCGAGGACGTATGAGATGGAGCTCGCGCGATCCCGTTAGGGAATAGCTAACCCTAACGGTGGCCTGCAATCTTGGGTGAGGGTGGCGGTGTTAAATGCCCCAACGGTCGGGATGATGACTTGGCATTGCCTCGTCCCGGCGATCGGCACGTCCTCGGCGTGTTCGGCCGTAGCCCTTGATTGCCACTGTTAAGGTAAGGGCGGCTTCTGGTGTAAGCCTACCACGACCCGTTCCTTAGCCTCGTGTGCGGTGGTTCAGCCGACATAGTTCACGTGTCTTGGTCTCACACCCTATGTCGGTGACACCGATCCGTAGATTTAGTTAGGCGTGGTGGATCGGACATGGGAAGCTTGCCACTAGACCCGGCACCCCCATAGTCTGCAGCAGCAGCACGCGGTGCATGCTTACGCTCATTACAACGCCGACCGGAGCTCCTCGGGATCTTGAGCTAGTGCACCTTTCATTCGACAATGAGGCCGAGGCGGGACTTGTTTCGTATAGGGCGACTTGTGTGATGTGTTGTGTGGTGAGTTTTTCCGGACTAAGACCCTGAGTTGGCATCCGAGGCCCAAGTGTGGGCTAAGCTATGTGCTCTATTCTGTGTTTATATTCATAGCTTGCTTATCTTTCTACTAGATGACCATGTATATCGTATTGTACCCCGGTTGGGGATTCTTCTTGAGTAATTCGTTACTCACCCTTATTATGTGGTTTTCCACAGTAACCATGGTGCGAGACAGGATGACCGGAGGAGGAGCTGTGATCATGGAAACCCGTTGTTCAACTCTGAGTCTTATGTTTATGTTTATGATTTAAATGTCCTCTGAATGCATGTAGTTGGGCACGGAGCCCTAGGGTGTTTTCTGAATGTATTTCCGGATTCTAGCATTGTTGTAACTATTGCAAAGCTTGTATGTTTTAAATAAATCTCTGATCGTAGTATGTTTTGGAAATGTATTTGTCGTGGAACAGTGCTTGGAAACAGAGGGATGTCTCGAGAATTTATGTTGATTTTTAAATGGATGTTTTCATGTTTTAGTTTTTACTTAGAATCCAAACCCCATCTTGCAAATTTTCTGTAGATTTGTATGCATGCATTGAGGTAATGGCCTATTTAGAACCCCATTCGGGTCGGGTCGTTACATTTTCCTAGCGTTGCCTTAACGAAATTAGTTCCTGATACAAACAAGAAATACAAATAGGGACATGGAAAACATGTTGAAATAATATTACTAAATTGCAATTAGGTTTTTACAAGAAACATAGAAAACAATAAAAACTTGGCTCTAAAATTCTCCTCCACCCTCTCTCTTTTTCTATTACAAAGGGTCTCCTTTTATAATCGTCCTTTGAATCTTTCAGAATAACCACAAATTAATGAACGCGATCTCTTTCCTTATATGAATTCTCCAATTACATTTGTATTGTTAAGGGAAGAATCATTGCTCATCTCGATCGATGCTTATATAGGTGTAATAGCTGCTAAATAGCAAATGTTTATCATAATGTTGTGCTTTTCCTCTTACTAAATAAATTGTTCTTTTAGATGTAATTGTCTTAATAAGCCAAACGCTCAATCATCCCGTTTCTTCTTTCACTAGTTTCCCTTCAATTTCATCTCAGTTCTTCTTCTAATTGCCCTTAGTTCAATGTGCACTCCTCATCTTAGAAACTTTAGACTCTATCACAACTCAATCATCCCATTTTTTATTTATTTAAATTTGTTCAAAATATTATGTCCAAGGTTTATTTATTTGGGTTCCTTTGAGTAAAATTTTCAACATGGCCACAATTGTGTCTGTCTTAGCATGGCTCGTTTGAGCACAAAACATTCCAACAAAGTACTAGAATATCTTAAGCTTGCACTTGATTGAATGGCCAGCGAAATACTTGAAATACTTATGGCTTATTTGCTGTTTCATTTTTACCCAGGATGTTTTGATTTTTATTTTAGTCACTCAAAATGTTTTTTATTTTTTACATATATATGCGCTTCGCATAACACTCTGCGGGCTTGCCCTCACCCCCAAACTTAAATTCTTCATTGTTCCTAATGAAGATGAGGCTTAGTACTCCTAAACTTAATTTAATCTTAAGGTTCTCAATCTCCCTGTTTCAAGCTTTCGGTTTCCTCCCCAAGAAAATGCACTATATTCCAAATTTTAGAATATTTAAGGCAATGTTTTGAAATTGCATAATTAAAAAAGCAAGATTCGAACACAGCATTGGTCAAAACATAATGCTATAAACATGGAATAAAATGACGAGATTGATTATATTGATTGTGGTGAGATAAAATCAGAGAAAATAAATGTGATAGAGATAGAGACTTCTTTTATCATTCTTCTTCTTCCAAATAAGAATTGTTAGAGTCGGTGGAAGAAACAATGTCTTGGAATTGCGGGAAGACAGGCTTGCGGATGCGTTGGAGTAAGAGGGCTAGTGTGTCGAATAATGCACTGTTACCCTCTTTCATGTACTCTATATACGCGCCTAAATTGTTGGTGAGCATCTAAAGGTAGCATACCAACTTTTCATGCGTGTTTTTCTTTCTCTTAGATGGATGAGTTGACACCTGTACATGTGTGGAAGGACCTGCTTCTACTTCTTTAGCTGCAGGGTCTGCTAAGAATTTCGCTTTCAGGTGCTCAATGGTTATGTTTATCTCATCTAGGCTTCCTCTAAAGTGTGTCAGCCTTGTTCTTTGATGCTTGGTAAGGCCTGCATCTTCTTTATCTCTGAATCAGCGTTGGAACAGGCTCTCCAGTGTCGACTTTGCTCCTTTGCATCCACCTGGATGCTCTTCCGCCATTGGTTCTTTACCTTCCCAATGCGATCTCTCTTCTTCCTTTGCGCTAACTGCGGCAGCCTCAACAGATCTAGAGGGGCCCCCATTCGCATTTCCTCTACACTCGGATTCTCACGCTCAATTGGATTCTTTCCTCCATCTTTCGGTCAAACTCCTCTATGTCCCTCTCCTTCATCGAAGGTCTTCGATATACCCAAAAGTTTTAGGGTTATCAATCAGCACTACTGGTCGTAGTGCTGAGGTAACAACCCTTTCTTCTCTGAGGCCTTTCGAAGATTCTTCAACTTCCACGTGCTCTTCTAACCTTACAGGTGAAATAGTCATTCGCCTGTTTAGTTTGTGACGATATTTACTTAATTAGACTGCGATATTGAGAACATTGTTGAGAGCATTTACTTACAAGATTATAAAAATTTCCTTGCACATTATGAATAGCTTGTGATTCCAGTGCTAATATAATGTCTAGTAACTAATTCAAAGTCAACTTATGCTAAGTGTAACTCAAAATCACTTACGCACAAGTATACTGGGTCGGATATTGAAGCAAGCAATAAGTAATAAATTATCGATCCCACAAGGATTGATATCTATAGATAAAATTATTAGGATAAGAGTTATGCAGAAAAGTAGAGCATGAGTTGGATAAGTTGTGATTTTTTTTTTGAAATGAAAGCGTAAATAATTATGATGCAAAGACTAATCAAATAGAGTCTTGCTTCCCTAACAAATAAGTACGTCCGCACTTAATGATTTATGGCAGAGCCAGCTTCCACTACGAACTCCATGCTAAAACTTTAAGCGGCAAAAATACTTCCACACAACCTAACGTATCATATTGGGTCAACATGTGGTTCCTTTTTCGACTCACAGCAGTGTAAAACTCAATGACCTACACTCCTAGCGTACTTCTACTCATGAATAATTAACGAAAACTTCTATAACGTAACCATAGAAATAAACATATGATAGAGGTTAAATCAATCGGTTTTATTGCAACTATAGAATGTTTATAACTACAAGCTACTTCTAAGAAGACAGTAAACTAGAATTGGTACGGCTGAAGATGTGCAGTCCTCTTATCATCGGCTCCTACTAACATCACCATTTGCTTCTCTCCACGATAGGCTTCATGGTAAACCGACCAGCTCGCCCTTCTCGGCTCCTTGCTTTGATATCTATTGAGTTGATTTACTTGACTGACAAGTTGAGGTGAGCTTGAAATCTCCATTAATGAGGGATCTCTTGATTTCCGCTGGGATTTATTTGATTGGAGCCAAGTTAATTATTGATTGTTTCTTCGATTCTTTCCTAATTGGCATGTCTTTTTCGAATGTTTTTAATTTTGAATTTAGGCCTTCCAGTGCTGTTGATCACCGTTCGCGCTATTTGTTCTTCCCGTAGTTTAGCTTTATGTGTCCTACCATTAACATTGATTAGATGCAATTTACTCAAGATTTATGCTAAAAATGAAAAATTATGCTTTTGATGCTAAATTATGAATGCATGATGATTTATATGTTCTTTCATCGCATTTGTTCTGTTAGCTCTCGATTTCCCCTTTATTTCTAGAATAATGCAAACTAAAACAGCCTAAAATATGCACTATTTGAGAGCTATCGAACCTCCAAACTTAAATCATTGCTTGTCCTCAAGTAATGCTCATTTGTTTAGTTAGCTATTCTTTTTACTTACTTTAACATTGCCTTCTCTTTATGCTTAAATCAACACTTCTTACCACATCTCATATTTTTAGCGAAAAGCTTCTTTCTCTTTTCCGTTTTCAAACTTTTCTAAAGATTCAGGTTTAGCCTTAAAATCCTCCTTACCATGACTGACAAATTATTCATCATCGCAAGTAATTCTCATTACTCAATCTCTTGTAATGCAATCACTTCTAATCTAAATTTCCCAATTTACTCTGTCAAGACTTTTATTTAGGACCTTATATCCCTGGAGGATTTTTGATATGTAATTCGCATTCCTCTTAGGTTGCACTCGTATCTATAATTTTGTAGTTCTTAGAATGACCTGTTTGAGCATCAAACAATTCACCTAAGCAAAAGAATTTCAAGCTTGTGCTTTTCCATAGATAGCTAAATACTTAAGGATCCTAAAGCTTATTCACACTTTTTTTTTATCTTTTATTTTACTAGAGTAGGTTGATCTTTATTTTATAAACTCTCTCTCTCTCTCTCTCTCTCTCTCTCTCTCTCTCTTTTGGATCATTCGCAATTAGATCACTTCTCAGGCTACCCTCACCCCTAAACTTATATTCTTCATTGCCCTCAATGAAGGTGAGGCTTAGTTCCCCCAAACTTAGTTATTACTGTGATTGCTCTACTCTATCTTAAGCTCTAAGACTTCTTTGCAAATTTTTGGTTCTTTCTGTCATTTAAGATAAGGACCATTCTACTTCTAGGTTTGAATCTAAGGGTACTTAAGAATTCTTCTAATTGAAATTACGTTTTTCGCTAACTTCAGTTTTGCGGTAATCATGCTTATTTAAACTTTCGAAGGAAAATTGCTGAATTTTTTTTTAATAAAATTTCAAAAGGGAAAAAAAACAAATTGCCTTCTAAAATGAAATGCATGTTCCTATCAAAATAAAGTTTCGACTAATCATGAAATGTATGCATAAGGGAAATAAAATTCATAAAGCGATTAAAAAGAAAAAGAAACGGGACTTCCATCTAAGCTATCGCATTATTGACACCTAGCTTGCCTTTGTCTTCCTCCGAATTCAAAATTTTTGTTTTTGGGAATTTAGGCCATTTGGAGCAATCTTTAAATGCTACCGCAACTTTCAAAATAAACTCGTCCCTTGCGTTTGCATATTCCCAATAATCATGCGAACTTCTGAAAAACATCTTGAACTATTTCACCAGGCTATCCATGTTCATGCACGCCACGAACCACTCTCTCATTTTCTTCCTCATTTCTCCTTCCATAATCTCTATATGCTTTGTAGGAATCCTTAACAATCGATCTGTTGCTCTAGGTTGAACTTCTTGTCCATAAATAATCGTGTAATGGTATACAGATAGAACATCTTCCTGCAATTAGTTGAAACCCATCGTTGAATCTGTCCTTCCATTACCTTCCCCATATGAATGCGCAGTCCACTTTTGATGGCAAAGAGCAGTAATTCTTGTTCCTTGCTAACTACCTTCATATTTGATGATGACATAATCACGTTCTTGATGAATATAATCCCAACTTTTCAATTCTGGATTAACGCAATCCATTGGGAACAACCACTGGTTTTTCCATTTAGCCTCCTCTGTTCCAATAGTCTTGTAACACCCTAATTACTTCAAGTATATTTGGGGGTTTTAGTGAAAAAATAAAATAAAATAATTCATAACCTTAAAACATCCATAATTTTTATAGAATTATAAATAAACAATGCAATTGCGAGTTGATAAATAGGAGTAAAAGCCTATTTGTCGTTAAGTAATTTACATCTAGATAAGTTTATAATAATAAAATGCACAATGGTTTTTTTTTTGTTTAAAAAAAAATCACTGTGCATTTTATTATTATGGTGTATTCATATCTATTTAAGGGAAACAAAAGGGAAGTGGATTAGGGTGGTGGAGTTATTTGACAAAAAAAAAAAAGGAAATTGTTTTTATGTAAAAGGAAATGGGTTTTCTCTCTCCCCTCACTATTATTTTTCCAGTCGACAGCCCCTCACTCTCTCTCTCACATGTTAGCTTGCCATTTCCAATCCCTTCTTCAATCCCCACCATCCAGCTTGCCTCCACCTTAGCCCCAGATCTGCGCCACATGTCAACAAGCAACAACCCCAGCCCCTCTCTCGTGTTCCTCTCTTCCAGCCACTGTGCGTTGAAGCTCCTCCGCCTTCGTCGAAGCTTCGTCGTCTCCGGCCAGCGCCATCTCTCTCTCCCAACCTACTTCTTCTCCGCTGTCGATTTCTCTCTCTAACCAGTAGCATTTTTACGCAAGCTTCACTAGCCGTCGCAAGCTAAAGTCGAGCATGTCGTTTCTCCTTAGGCGTGAGTTGCCGGAGTGAGTCCTCGTTCGTTTCCCCTTTGTCTTTTTGTCATCTTTCAATTGGGTAAGTCGTTTCTCCCTCTAAAAAGATTCATTCCAGCCATCAATAGAGTTTTTTGGCGAGTTGACTCGAAACCACCTTAAATCTACTTTCTTTCTTTCTTTGTAGTTTCCTGGATCTAGAGACGATGCATCGTTGCCAACCACCACGCGCTGGCGCCAACACCGTCGTGCTCCGACGAGGCGTTTCTAGGTAGTAGCATCCCCTCGTTCCCGTGATATTAACCCCCTTTGTGGCTTGTTTAGATTGTCCATAACAAACGCTCGGCGTTGTTTTGTGTATAGGTGCTCTCGGGTTTCATCATTTCGGGTCGTCGTTTAGCTCGTGGGTTCCCGTGGTGTTTCGGTCCAGTCGTCGAGAAGATAAGGAGCTTCATTATGATTTGGGTTTGTGGTTTAAAGCATGTGAATAGTGGCATGATAGAAATTACTAGAATTGATTATTTGATGACTTGGCACATGTGTGCTTTGGTGTTGTTATTCACTGTTTGAACCTATTTTCTACTCGTGGTAGAATGAGATCGTGTATAGCTCGTAAATGGTTAAATCTCTGTTGTTGTGTATTCTTGTGATCGTATCATCATCTCTTGATTGTATCTCTACTCGTATATGCGCTGAACTGCTTATCTGTTTAACCTGTTGCTTGACTGAATTACCTTGGGTTTATGCATGTTCTATGTTGTTGACTCCATCCTTGTTTGACTGTACACGTACTGCCATGATTATGCTCGGTTTCTCTGTTCGTTACCTAAAGGATTGTCCGTTTATGTTATATTGTCGTTAGAATAGCTGGGCCCAATTACTGTCTTAACCACCTAGAGGACTCGTGATTGCATGATCGATATCTTGTTATTGTTGTGACTCGCTAGTGCCCCTTAGTAACCGAGCGAGGATATGAATCCTCTTTGCTTTGAGACACGTGGTTGGGTTGCACAAGCCTATGGGTTGACTTTTACATCAGACCAACGGGTCAGATCTCATCCACGTGTCACCTTGTGTGTGGAACAACGGGTTCCTTAGTTGTGAGCACACGTTGAGGGTCGCACCAACCCTCAGGTGGGCCGGATGCACTCGCCTAGGCTTGGCTAGATCTCGTGTGACTCTAATGCTAGTTATTATCTCTCTATGTGAACTCGTGGAACCTCATATGTTGTGTGCATGGTTCCACAAGTTTTCCCGTTGTGTACGTGAGAAGGGGAGCCGGACATGACCCGCTGAACCCGAACACCTACGACAACGGCCTGGTACGTGGGAAGGAGGGTAGTTGTAACGACCCGACCCGAAAGGGGTTCTAAAATAGGCCTTTACCTCAATGCATGCATTCAAATCTACAGAAAATTTGCAATATGGTGTTCGAATTCTAAGTAAAAACTAAAACATAAAACATCCATTTAAAAAGTCAACATAACTTCCTGAAACCTGTCCCTGTTTCCAAGCACTTGTTTCAAGGCAAATACATTTCCAAAACTTACTCTGATCAGAGATTTATTTAAAACATACAAGCTTTCCAATAGTTACAACAATGCTAGAATCCGGAAATACATTCAGAAAACACCTTAGGGCTCCGTGCCCAACTACATGCATTCAGAGGACATTTAAATCATAAACATAAACATAAGACTTAGAGTTGAACAACGGGTTTCCATGATCACAGCTCCGCCTCCAGCCATCCTGTCTCGCACCATAGTTACCTGTGGAAAAACCACAAAAATAAGGGTGAGTAACGAATTACTCAGTAAGAATCCCCAAACGGGGTACAATACGATATAATCAATCATCTAGTACCCAAGGATGCAAGCAAACAGCTTCCAACACAGATCATAGCTCAACGAGCTTACAAGGAAAGATCTGGAATCATCGGAAGTCTCCTACTTTCGACCTAATGATTGGTTATCCTAACCAATCCCGGGACATCACCGAGGTCTCTTTCACTCGGCAAATTGACCAGCTCAAGAACTGATCCCAAGGATGTCCTAAAGGGCCTCTTTACCCTTGCTAATAATCTGGACTTACGGGAGAGTACCCGAAGTCTGGCTCTAAACTGGAAGGAATGGTGTACTCACGACATTAGCCCGGGAGCTTCTACGACCCAAAGAACTAACGCGTGTGCGCGCACACCGCATGCTGCTGCAACCGGGGTAAATGTGGGGGCCTAAGGACAAACTACGCGGGCTAGGTATGCATGCCTAAGACTCGGAAGCGGTGTCACTGATCACAGTAGCGCGAGGCCCTCAACGCTCATCTGTGCAGCCTGAACCACCGACCTGAAGCTAAGAACCGACCAAGGTAGGCTTACACCGTTGGCAGGGTTCCGCTCTAGCAGGCTACAAACTAGGCTTATGCCGATGTGGGTAGCTAAATCCACATCGGCGGCCGGGGGGGGAAGCAATGTACGTTATGCCGCACACTTTACTCCCGACCAGTGGGGACAAAGTACGTTATGTCCGCTCTCAGCCTCTGGATGATGACAAACCCTACAACTCTATCTAAGAGTACAGAGTAAAATGATTCCTGGCTAGCAAGCAATAACCGACATCAAAGACGCTTACCTAGCATGATACTACAAACTTAAGCAGGAATCATAAGCATGCTTGAAGAACAAACCTAGCATGGCATTAACATGTAAAATCAGGCAAACATGCTAGCAAGAGATCAATCAAAGCTGCCCTATCACTATCATGCTCATAACAGTAAACAAGCATACAAGGCACAATCATGATATATCGCAGGGTCCACACAACCACGGTAAGAAATCCTTACCTGGTCGGAAGGCAACAACACACAATAAAACTAAGCTGCGATCGAACCCGAGCAACCTAAAGCGAACCAAACAAACAGATCAATAATCACAAAATAGGCCTAAATATAATAAAATAAACAGGGCTCGGCTCGGGAGCAACTCACGAGGCGCGGCTGACACGCGAACGAGCCGGCTGCACGGGCGAGGCAGCTGCTGGGCATTGAGGGGCGCAGATGGGAGCAGGGCTGGGCGCTGGAGGGCTGGGTTGTGCGCGGACGAGCGTCGGGGCGACACAGGGGCTCGCGGGGGCGCGCGTGAGCTCGACTGGGCGACGGCGCGCGGGCGCGAGCGACACGACGCGACGGGCTATAGGATGCGCGACTCGGCACAGGGCAGCTCGAATCAGTGCGACACGGGCGCGGATGAGCAACGCGGCACTTTACGGGGTGACTCGGGGCTGGGCGACGCGACACTGTGTGAGGCGACTCGAGGCTGGGCGACGCGACACTGTGCGAGGCGACTCGAGGCTGGGTGACGCAACACTGCGCGGGCAGGGGGCTCGGGCGACAAGAGCTGGGCGAGCTGGGGCTCGAGCGACGCGAGCAGGGGCTAGGCTAGCTCGGGCTTGGGGAGAGAGAGAGAGAGACAGACAGAAAAAAAGAGAGAAAAAGAGAAAAAATGGGAAATAAAAGGAAAAATGGGATTTTATCTCTTTTTCCATCCTTATCCAATTTTTAAAAACCTTAAAATCCTTAAAATCCCATTTCCCGGCTTCCTCCTTCGAGACCCGACTGAAGCGACCTTTTCCAATAAATAAAACTCACTTAAATCCAACTCCCAAATCAACACTAAGGGTCGGGGCTCAAATCCCAAAGGAAGCACACAACCAACCATCACTTTGCCAAAAACCCAAACCACAACCGAACTTCCAAACGACTAGCCCAAACATCTCGGGACTCGCAACCAACAACAAACAAGCCTCGACAAAGGCATGAGCGACCTCGAAGCCCTGAAAAACCACAAATCCTGCCTAGGGAGCCAAAAGACCAAAATACCACCAAGGGTCAAAACAGCTTTAATGACCCAACCAAACAACCGAATCTTGACCCGATGGCACCTCGAAAATTGGAATAGAAAACTGGAGACTAGGACAGATGTAGTGTGGAGGAATGCTTGTCGGTGCGCTTATTTGCCCGAGGTTTAGGGATTCTGTGTGATAATCCCTCACTAGTGGCATTAGGGACTTTGTGTGGTTAGTCCCCCACTCGTGGCTTTTGGGATTATGTGTGCTTAATCCCTAGCCTAAGAATTTAGGATTCTGTGTCCTTAAGCCCTCGCCCGAGTAGTTTGGATTCTGTGTGCTTAGTCCCTCCTCGTGGCTCTCCCTGACAAGGTCAGGTGATTTTATTTGGCATTGCTCATGCCTTTGCTGACAACGAATCGTGTGATGTTGTCCCGACCCGAGATTTAGGGATGTTGTGTGTTCCCCTCACTCGTGGTCCCCCCCCCCGACAGGGTCAGGTGATTTTATTGGTGGGTCCTTGGTGTAAGGGACCTGACCCGAATGGGGCTCTAAATGGGCCCTTACCCCAATGCATGCATTCAAAGTAAAGTACATTATACAAACATGACTTCGGATTCCAATTAAAACAAAACATTCAAAACAATCCCTTTAAAAACTGACAATTTTCCCCGAACTCGTCCTCTCGTCTCCAAGCACTGCTTCCAAGATAAATACATTTCCAAAGTATACTCCGATCAGAGATTTCTTAAAATCATTCAAAACATGTCTAGATATAATAATGTTGGAATCCACAAAATATTTAGAAAACATCCTAGGGCTTCGTGCCCGGCTACATGCATTCAGGGGAAAATAAAACATAAAGAGTCATAACACAAAATCAGAGTTCGATGGATCTGGGCCCATGATCACAGCCTCCTCCTTCAACCATCCTGTCTCTCGCAACTCGGTTACACTGTGGAAAAACCACAATAATAAGGGTGAGTAACGAATTACTCAAGTAAGAATCCCCAACCGGGTACAATACGATATACATGGTCATCTAGCTGAGCGTATGCAAGCTATGAGTACAAACACAGAATAGAGCACATAGCTTGAGTCCATACTTGGACCTCGGATGCCAACTCAGGGTCTTAGTCCGAAATAATCCTCCACACAATCCTTCACACAAGTCGCCCTATACGAGAAACAAGTCCCGGCCTCACTTCTCTTCATCGAAATGAAAGGTACACTAGCTCAAGATCCCGAGGAGCTCTCCCGGTGTGCAGTAATGAGCGTAAACATGCACCGCGTGCTATCAGAGACCATGGGGATGCCGGGTCTAGTGGAAAGTCGCCCATGTCCAATCCACCACGCCTAACTAAATCTGGATCGGTGTCACCGACATAGGGTGTGAGACTCGACACGTAAACTATGTCACCAACCACCGCACTTAAGGCTAAGGAAACGGGTCGTGGGTAGGCTTACACCAGAAGCCGCCCTTACCTTAACAGTGGCAATCGGGGCTACGACCGAACACGCCGAGGACGTGCCGATCGCCGGGACGACGAGGCAATGCCAAGTCATCATCCCGACCGCTTGGGGCATTTAACGATCCCGCCACCTTCACCCAAGATTGCGGGGCACCGTGTTAGGGTTAGTTATTCCCTAACGGGATCGGGGGAGCTCCATCTCATACGCCCCCGCTGGGTGCAAGGTACGTTATGCACCCGGCCGATGATGCTATCTACCCGCAACTCTAACTCGCCTTAGCAATCAAGAAACAAGTCAATAAAATCCAATACGTGCTCAATAAGAATACAACGAACCTAGCATGATACTACGAAGCAAGAACAGATACGAGCATGCCAGAAAGGAACAACCTAGCATGGATTAACATGAGAAATAACCAGGAAAATCATGCTAATCGGGAATTTAGAATCGAGCACCTATTATTAAATATGTCAATAAACACAAACAAGCATTCAATCAGCAATCGCATAATATATCGCAGGGTCCACACAACTCCGGTAAGAAATCCTTACTTTGGTCGGGGACGATTACACGAAAACCTAGGCTGCGAACGAACTCGAACTAGCTACCGAGAAACTAACAAGCACAACACAATTACACACAATATCTAAATTAAATTAAATAAAAAATTAAAATAATTAGGTTCGGCTCGGCTTGGCAGCTTGGCTTGGCGGCAGGACACGCTACACGGCTCGGCGTGCGGCGTGACATGGAGCTGGGCGAGGCCGCGCGCGCTGGCGCGAGCTACACGACGTTGGGGCTGCTTCTGCGCGTGAGCGAAGGGCGAGCTGGGGCGATTTCCGGCGCGATGGAGAAGAAACTTCGAATTCGGGCGGAATGGCGAGATTCGACGAGCGATTGATTGATGGTTGAACTCCCCTACACAAGCTGCACAAAAACCACACAACAATTCACTTCAACATGGCTGGAAAAATCGAAGTCGGGAACAGGGGAGAAGTCGCGAAAAAGAGAAGGAGAAGAAGAAGGAGAAGAAAGGAAGAGAAGGAGAGCTTACCGGAGGAACGAACAGCGAGAAAGCTCCAGAGAATTGGAGTCGGCGAGGGAGAAACGGCAAGGGAGAAACTCGGTCGGTCGGGGGAGGAAATCGGGGAAGAAGAAGAACGAAGGAGAAGCTTCGGGCGGGCTGGCCTTTATACCAAAGGCAGAAGAAAACACGCTTAACATAAAGCTGGCGCGTTTAGAATAACAAAGACGCTTGGTGGCACGATTGGCAACGACACTCGTCTAGCTTCCCACGCGACCCTGGCTCGAATCTCACTCGACGCGCTATTTAATTCCCTATTTATTTTCACATTCTACCAAGCCCAAATGTCTTCACCAAACTTCTCATCCCAAACAAATCATCTCATAATTTTTCCGGCAATTAGAAAGGACATAACCGGCCCTGTCGGCCTGACCAAATTACCAAAATGCCCCTCGGCAACCCGAGAAGACCGGGATGAAATTTCCGAGCCGTTACAATATTCCCCCCTAAGACTGGAACAGCTCGGGATAATGCAATCTCATCTCATCTTCTCGCTCCCAAGTGGCTTCCTCCGAACTCTGACTCCTCCACTGAACCTTTACCAAACGGATCTCACGGTTACGAAATGTCTTTGTCTCAAAGGCAAGAATCCCCACTGGCTTCTCCTCGAAGCTCAAATCCTCATTCAGCTGCAAAGGCTCAAAATCAACAATGTGCGACGGGTCCGACACGTACTGTCTCAACATCGAAACATGGAAAACACTGTGTACCGCTGACAATGACGGAGGCAGGGCTAACCGATAAGCAACCTTGCCAATCCTCTCCAGAATCTCAAACGGACCAACAAAACGGGGTCTCAGCTTTCCACGCTTGCCAAACCTCAAAACACCTCGCATCGGTGCAACCTTTAGGAATACATGCTGACCAACCTCAAACTCCAAATCCCGACGCCGAACATCGTCGTAAACTTCTTCTGCTCTCTGAAGCCGTCAACATACGACCTTTAATCTTCTCGCGCGCGCACCATTAGTCAACTGCAGCAACTCGGGACCCAAAACCTGTCTATCACCAACCTCTTCCCAAAACACGGGAGATCGGCAACGCTTACCATACAAAGCCTCGAATGGAGCCATCTCAATCGCCGATCGATAATCGTTGTTATAGGCAAACTCCATCGATATGATATCTCGGTCCCAATCGCCCGGAAATCCAACACACAAACCTCAACATGTCCTCGAAATGCGTTCACCCTCTCACCGATCATCCATCGATGGAGGGTGAAAAAGTCGTGTTGAAGCCGCATCGAGTGCCTAAACCCTTCCGAGCGCTCTCCGAAACGAGAAGTGCACCTCGAATCACGGTCGACACAATCTCTCACAGCACACCGTGATAACGAATGATCTGCTCCAAAAACAATCTGCGCCCATGTTCCCACTCGTATAAGTGTCTCTACCGGGAATGAAGTGTGCGCTCTTAGTCAATCGGCCGACTATCACCCAGATCTCGAGAGAACTTCCTCGAGTCCTCGGCAAACCGAAATAAAGTCCATGGAGATCTCTTCCCATTTCCACCGAGGCACACTCGGTAGTTTGCAAATAAACCGGTGGTCTCTCGCTGGGTGCTTTCACTTGGCGACAAGTGAGACATCGATCGACAAACTCCGCAACATCGCTTTTCATACCCATCCACCGTAATGTCTCGCTTAAGGTCCCGATACATCTTGGTACCCCGGGTGCCAAGCAAACGGGAAATGGGGCCTCGAGAAAAACTCGCTCGCAATCCTGCAACATCCGAACACACAACCGCTTCGTAAGTCAATCCACCGTCTCGTGAAAAAATACGAAATCAAAATCTCCGTCAGCACTAACTCAGTCAAACAATCTCTTAAGTGTGGGGTCACTCAGCTGGCTATTAATAATCCGTTGTCTAATCGACGGTGAATAAATCAATCGAGCTACTCGCGCGAAACCTCACCCAACAACATCGCAACCTCGGCCCGCTCGAACTCTCTCCGCAACTGGCTGGAACTCAACAACGCCGCGGAATGCCACGCCTTCCTACTCAAAGCATCACCACTACATTGGCTTTACCCGGATGGTACAAAATCTCGCATGATCATAATCTTTCACCAACTCTAACCATCTCCTCTCGCCTCATATTCACTCCTTCTCGAGTAAACAGATACTTGAGGCTCTGATGATCGGTAAACATCCGAATCCGCCACCATACGTAATGCCTCCAAATCTTGATTGCAAACACCACTCGCCGCCAACTCCATATCATGAGTCGGATAGTTTTGCTCATATGGCTTCAGCTGGCTGGAAGCATAAGCAATGACCTTCCCGTGCTGCATCAGCACACAACCTAACCCAAACTTGGAAGCATCGCTGTAAACCACGAAGCCACCTGTCCCCTCCAGGATTGCCAACACTGGTGCTGAAGTCAAACTGCGCTTGAGCCTGACAAAGCTCTCATCACACTTATTGTCCCAAATAAACTCGACACCCTTCCTCGTCAGACGAGTGAGGGGCGAGGCTATGGTAGAAAAGTCCTTAATGAACCGACAGTAGTAACCTGCCAAACCCAGAAGCTGCGTATCTCGGTAACTGAAGTCGGCTTGGCCCACGAACTCACGACCTCAATCTTTGCTGGATCCACAGTTATACCATTCCTCGAAACTACGAGACCTAGGAAGGCCACTTGCTCCAACCAGAACTCGCATTTGGAAAACTTCGCATAGAGCTGGTTTTCCCTCAAGGCTGTCAACACTTGCCTCAAATGTTCTGCATGATCCTCCCTGGTCCTCGAATAGATCAAAATATCGTCAATGAACACGATGACGAAGCTGTCCAAAAATGCTTTGAACACCCTATCCATCATGTCAATGAACGCTGCTGGTGCATTAGTCAATCCAAACGACATGACCCCAAACTCGTAGTGCCCATATCTAGACCTGAACGCTGTCTTAAGAATGTCGGCGTCCCTAATCCGCAACTGATGATACCCGGATCTCAAATCTATCTTGGAGAACACGGAAGCTCCCTGAAGCTGATCGAATAAATCATCTATACGGGGCAACGGATACTTATTCTTAACTGTCACCTTATTAAGCTCGCGATAGTCAATGCATAGGCGCATCGAACCATCCTTTTTCTTCACAAACAGCACTGGCGCTCCCCACGGGGACACACTCGGACGGATGAACCCTCGATCTAGCATCTCTGGCAATCGAACCTTCGCCTTTCAACTCACCGGCGCCATACGATACGGAGCCTTCGAGATTGGGAGGGTCCCTGGCTCGAGCTCAATTGTGAAGTCAACCTCTCTCTTCGGGGGCAACCCCGGTAACTCCTTAGAAAACACATCTGCAAACTCCTGCACAACCGGCACCTGATCAACAGTCAGTGAGGGGCGGCTCTCTCCGGACAACTTGGCTAGGTAGCCCCAAGCTCCATGAGCTAGCAAAAGACGAGCTTTCATAGCTGACACCATCGGCGGGCAAACACCACCCTGGACTCCACGAAACTTGAAACTGGGCCAACCCGGCGGCCTGAACACTACTTCCTTCCGGTGGCAGTCAATCAACGCGTGGTTAGCGGCCAACCACTCCATACCAAGAATCACATCGAAACCACTCATAGGCAAAACTATGAGCGTGGCTACAAGCAACTCCCCGGATATCTCGATCCGGCCATCTTTAATCCTATCTTTAGCTAGCATATTAACTCCCGAAGGAGTTGCAACAGATAACTCAAAACCTAGAGGCTCTAATCTCAACCTAGCATGCTCAGCAAACAATACAGATACAAACGAATGCGTAGAACTAGAGTCAAACAAGACAAATGCGCAATGTTCCAAAATAAGAAGCGTACCTGCCACTGCGGCATCCGCACGCTCGGCCTCGACGATTAAATGAGCGAACACCCGCCTGCTTGCTGCTGCCAGACAGCCGAATCGCCATAGCCGGGGTGATCACGTAAACGGGCCAGGTGCCCCTCTCTACCACATCAAAAACACAACCTAGGCTCGGTCTGACAAGCTCCAAGGTGGGCTCTTCCGCAAGTAGCACAAACGGGAATCTGCCTGGGACCGCCCTGCTGGCGAGGCTGGAAACGAGCCGAACCCTCTACGCCGATCCTGCTTACGAATTGTCCCCGACGGCGGCGCCCGCCTCCTGAAGTCAAACCTCCTCTTCTGTCCCACCACAGCTAGGACAGGGCGCTGAGCTGAGCGACAACAATCCGCTCAACAGGATACTTTCCATTGTAAATAGTGGCTAGCTGAACAGCTCTAGCATAAGTGTTAGGAGCCTGAGCCCTGACATCCTGAGACACACCCTGCCTCAAACCAGAAATAAACTTTCGAATCTTCAACTCAGGGGTTGCTATCAACTGCTGAGCAAAATAACCATACTCCGAAAACTTCCTCTCATACTCTTCTATAGAATCGGAACCCTGCTTCAGATTTTGGAAAAGCTCTACCATCTTTTCTTGAGCCTTATCGCTAATGTACTTGGCCTTAAATTCTGACTTGAAGAACTCCCAAGTGGCAGGTGGAGACCCAGCTGGCCTCTCACTCAGGGTGGACTCCCACCACCATCTAGCTATGCCTCCTAACACATGGGCTGCACACCTCGGCCTCTGAACATCGGGGCACACCATAATCAGGAAGGTGTACTCCAAATGGGCAATCCAATGGGCTGCTGCTAACGCATCACCCGTGGCATCAAACTTCTCTGGGTTCCACTTCACGAAATCCTTTAACCATTTGCCAAGCTCCTCGGCACCCTCTGCCACATCTGCCACAAGGGCTGCTGGCTCCTGCGGAGCTGCGCCCTGCTGAAACAAGCGAGTGAACTGCTCAATCTGGGCTCGAGACTCTTCCCGCTGTGCGGCCAACAAAGCCTGGGTCTCTGCCCTCTGGCCACTCAAAAGGTCGACCACCATAGACCTCATAGAATCAGCAAATTCTGCTCTAGGAGCAGTCTCACGGCCCTCAGTCGCCTCAACGCCCACTCTGGGCTCAACAGGGGGAGCTACAGGCGGAATGCTATCAGTCTCAGCTTGGGACGATGTCCCTGCGGTGTCAGATCCGATCCTGACACCTCGGCCTCCTCTCGGGCGTCCTCTTCCGCGCGGTAATCGACATGTTTGGCGATCTACACCCAAACCAATAACGAGTCAAAACCTGCTCGTCTCCGCTCTACAACACTATACAAGGCATACACTAGATGACAGGTATTGTAAATTCTTAACCCTTTTTCTACAACAAATAGTAAACTTAGGCGTACCTGATGACTGTCGGAGTGTTGGTGATCATGGGAAAACGACCTACAACAAAGGTCAATCTACAGAATCTATGACTCTAGGCTCTGATACCAACTGTAAGGGACCCGACCCGAATGGGGCTCTAAATGGGCCCTTACCCCAATGCATGCATTCAAAGTAAAGGACATTATACAAACATGACTTCGGATTCCAATTAAAACAAAACATTCAAAACAATCCCTTTAAAAACCAGACAATTTTCCTGGAACCTGTCCTTGTCTCCAAGCACCTGTTCCAAGATAAATACATTTCCAAAGTATACTCCGATCAGAGATTTCTTAAAATCATTCAAAACATGTCTAGATACAATAATGCTGGAATCCACAAAATATTTAGAAAACATCCTAGGGCTCCATGCCCGGCTAAATGCATTCAGGGGAAAATAAAACATAAAGAGTCATAACACAAAATAAAAGTTCGATGACTGGGCCCCATGATCACAGCTCCTCCTTCAACCATTCTGTCTCGCAACTCGGTTACCTGTGGAAAAACCACAATAATAAGGGTGAGTAACGAATTACTCAGTAAGAATCCCCAACCGTGGTACAATACGATATACATGGTCATCTAGCTGAGCGTATGCAAGCTATGAGTACAAACACAGAATAGAGCACATAGCTTGAGTCCATACTTGTACCTCGGATGCCAACTCAGGGTCTTAGTCCGAAATAATCCTCCACACAATCCTTCACACAAGTCGCCCTATACGAGAAACAAGTCCCGGCCTCAGCCTGTCTACTATCGAATGAAAGGTACACTAGCTCAAGATCCCGAGGAGCTCTCCGGTCGGCGCTGTAATGAGCGTAAACATGCACCGCGCGTGCTCTCGCAGACCATGGGGTGCTTTGGGTCTAGTGGCAAGCTGCCCATGTCCAGTCACCACGCCTAACTAAATCTCTGGATCGGTGTCACTGACATAGGGGTGTGAGACCTGGACACGTAAACTATGTCAGCCTGAACCACCGCACTTGAGGCTAAGGAAACGGGTCGTGGTAGGCTTACACCAGGAAGCCGTCCTTACCTTAACAGGTGGCAATCAGGGGCTACGACCGAACACGCTGAGGACGTGCCGACTGCCGGGGATGAGGCAATGCCAAGTCATCATCCCGACCGTTGGGGCATTTAACAGTCTGCCACCCTCACCCAAGATTGCAGGGCGAGCCGTTAGGGTTAGCTATTCCCTAACGGGATCAGGGCGGAGCTCCATCTCATACGTCCCTGTCGGGGTGTAAGGTACGTTATGCACCCGGCCCAGATGATGCTATCTACCTGCAACTCTAACCTGGCTTAGCAATCAGCAAACAAGTCAATAAAATCCAATACGTGCTCAATAAGAATACAACGAACCTAGCATGATACTACGAAGCAAGAACAGATACGAGCATGCCAGAAAGGAACAACCTAGCATGGATTAACAAGAGAAATAACCAGGAAAGGAACAACCTAGCATGGATTAGCATGCTAGAAAGAAACAACTCGGCTCGGCTCGGCGCGGCTCGGCTTGGCTCTGCTTGGCAGCTTGGCTTGGCGGCTCGGCTTGGCGGTAGGACACGCGACACGGCTCAGCGGCACGGCGTGCGGCGTGACACGGAGCTGGGCGAGGGTGCGCGCGCTGGCGCGAGCGACGAGACGCTGGGGCTGCTTCTGCGCGCGAGCGAAGGGCGAGCTGGGGCGATTTCGGCGCGATGGAGAAGAAACTTCGAATTCGGGCGGAATGGTGAGATTCGACGAGCGATTGATTGATGGTTGAACTCCCCTACACAAGCTGCACAAAAACCACCCAACAATTCACTTCAACATGGCCGGAAAAATTGAAGTCGGGAACAGGGGAGAAGTCGCCGAAAAAGAGAAGGAGAAGAAGAATGAGAAGAAAGGAAGAAAATGAGAGCTTACCGGAGGAACGAACGGCGAGAGAGCTCCGGCGAATTGGAGTCGGCGAGGGAGAAACGGCGAGGGAGAAACTCGGTCGGTCGAGGGAGGAAATCGGGGAAGAAGAAGAACGAAGGAGAAGCTTCGGGCGGGCTGGCCTTTATACCAAAGGCAGAAGAAAACATGCTTAACATAAAGATGGCGCGTTTAGAATAACAAAGACGCCTGGTGGCTCGATTGGCAAGGACACTCGTCTAGCTTCCCACGCGACCCTGGCTCGAATCTCACTCGACGCACTATTTAATTCCCTATTTATTTTCGCATTCTACCAAGCCCAAATGTCTTCACCAAACTTCCCGATCCCAAACAAATCATCTCATAATTTTTCCGGCAATTAGAAAGGACATAACCGGCCCTGTCGGCCCGACCAAATTTCCAAAATTTCCCTGGGAAGACCGGGATGAAATATTCGAGCCGTTACAATATTCCAAAATTTCCCTGGGAAGACCGGGATGAAATTTTCGAGCCGTTACAATATTCCCCCCTTATAAGACTTTCGTCCTCGAAAGTCCCTTAAGACTGGAACAGCTCGGGATAATGCAATCTCATCTCATCTTCCCGCTCTCAAGTGGCTTCCTCCGAACTCTGACTCCTCCACTGAATCTTTACCAAACGGATCTCACGGTTACGCAATGTCTTTGTCTCAAAGGCAAGAATCCCCACTGGCTTCTCCTCGAAGCTGAAATCCTCATTCAGCTGCAAAGGCTCAAAATCAACAATGTGCGACGGGTCCGGCACGTACTGTCTTAACATCGAAATATGGAAAACACTGTGTACCGCTGACAAAGATCAGGCTACCCAAGACAATCGTGCATGTGTCCGTTGGTGCACTTTGGCGGGTCCCTGGCAGAGGTCAAGCTACCCCCGAGATAATTGTGATTGTCCCTTAGGACACGGTATGTGACGTGTCCAACCCGGGGTTTAAGGGACTTGTGTGTTCTTCTCACACGGAGTCTTTGCTCTAACCTAGGTCAAATGATTGCTCGGCATTTAGTCGTAACTTGCTCATGGCTTGCATGCCGTTGTTTGACATTGTTTGCTCATGGCCGGCATGAGGGCTGGCCACGCATGAGCAAGGCATTTAGCTTCAGTTGTCGTATCTCCTTACTTGTTTCCGTTTACATGCTTAACCCCATGGTGGGGCTCCTTACTGGGTATATTTCGATATACTCACCACTTACATTTTCAGGTACTGATCCATTCCAAGGTGGCTAGGCTAGAAGCTGACAGGATCATGGACACGGTGTCGACATTTCTTCTTCGCATTGTTTAATTATTTCAAACCTTATGTTTTACATTTTAACTATGCTAATCTATCTTTTGTTTTAAACTATCGAGATCCCGAACTATGTTTTATTGTTTCGAACTATCAGTACTGTTTTTCATGTTACATAAGGTTTTATTGGAAAAATGCATGTGGTTATTAAATGGGTTTTATGGATTTTGAATGCATGCACACGTAACATCCCATTAGATTATTTTAGGAAGTTGGGTCATTACAAGTCATTATGCAATCCTACAATTACATTTTAGTTGACTTCTTTAATATCTTTTGCCCTTCTATTCCATTGTTGACGGGAAGACAGAAAGCTTTGTTCAAGGCTGCAGACATGCAATCTATCATTCGCCCTTTGACTGAAGAAAAGAATTTCCTTTCCTTGTTCAATTTTGCATAGAACTGGCGAACCCAATCCTGCCTTGCATCAGTCGTCGACATGGCTAAACTTGTCGACCTCGATTCTGCAAAAATCTCTTTCTAACCAATGATGCATACTTACCCTCATCTTGTGCCTCCGTGCCCTTATCACCATTGTTTTCAACTACTTTACCCTTCCGAGGTATAGTGCTAGTTGATACCATTTGAAGAGAACACTAAGAGTTTTTGAATTTCCAAGGTTATGATTGAATTGCGGTGATTGATTCATCTTCACACAAGGTTTTTGTAGAGTTTGTAAATATTTTCAAAAATCCCCGTGCAAGGAAAGAAATAATCACAAAAGGAAAACTAAAATTCTACACCTAATTTTCATTATTCGAACCAATTTCTTCCTAAACTACTAAAATTTAAAATGCAATAATAAAACTTAAAAATATAGAAAAACTTCATATTCTAATAAAATCCTAAAATTAAATTTCACAAAGTAAGAGATATCAGATTTTCGCATTCCAGGAATGCTGCTAACCAGATCTAGGCAGAACCTTTGCTCTATTTTTGTCCCGCATAATTCATCCGTGCTTGAGCAATATAAAATTTTTTGGGGTGAAGCCATATTAGATTGCCTTTTCTTGCCTTTCTTCTCCATGCACCTTAATGCGTAGACTTCCTACCAACCCTAGCGTTGATAGGGTGCAAAGTTCTGAGTTGAAGCTCATTTGAATTGCCCAAGTGTCTCTTTCTTGACTAATCAATTCTTGTGGTTCGTCTGCTTCTGATAATGAGAAAATCCCAGGTACCATTGATGGAAGGTTGTGGTCTTCAGCGCTATAACTTTCTTCCTGCTGAATAATCGATTTTGCATCTCCCCTTTCAGGTTGATGTAAAGCCTCATCAATTGACTCCGCAGGTTCATTACCTTCCAAGCATTCCTGTTGAAGATTTTCATCCTCGTTTTTGCTTTCATCATTTGAGTTTTGCTCAATATCAACATCGAAACTTCTTTTTTTTACTACCACAACGCATTATGTTTCGTCAGCCTCAAGATTGGGAGGGGTGGTAAACCTTGCCCATGCTTCCTCCTATTGCCGAAAACATCTCTCTTGTTCTCTGTCTTTTTCTGTTGCAAGCCCTAATTTCTTGGCTTCTCTTTCTCATTTGATTGTGGCCAACTGAAAATCTTCCTATGAGAGTTCCCCCTCGCTAAAAAGATCCATCGCTGATCCCCCATTAAGTACGTTGGCCTCTAAATATTTCTTCTGCCCTTATACTGCTTGCTGTTAGTTTTGTCAGAGATTGTTGATGCTCATTGTTGGGTTGTTTAGGTTCTGATATAATACCATTGTCCCTTATCAATTTTCTTCTTCTTAGCTGTTCTTTTTCTTCCATAGCTATGTCCTCTAGAGACTGCCCATGAGTATACACTGGACTCCTAAGTTCATGACTCCTAGTGTCTCATGCATATGCCATGCCGCCCCGATCTCCTTGCAGATCGAAATAATGCCGATGGATGCTACTATGATCTCCCTCAAACTGCGACTGATAATCCTAGTTAGATTTTATTAAGTAGAATTGTGTTGTGTTGATCTCCTCCGCATAGCCTTGTTGCTAATATTTGTATGTCTATTGCGGAATGCTATTATTCTTCCATTTTTTATTTGCAAAATGATTGATTGCCATTTTTTATTCTCGTGCTTGAGGTAATGTATTGTTGTGGGACACATTGTCCCTGTTGATTGTATCGACTTGAATCTCGATTTTCTTGAAATTCAAGAATGCAACCTTTTAGAAAATAAAAACTACTCTTTTCCTAATGACGTTAGGTCTAAATAATCAATCCCCGGTAACGATGCCAAAAACTTGACTGGCTTATGATTCCGGTGCTAATATAATGTCTAGTAACTAATTCAAAGCCAACTTATGCTAAGTGTAACTCGGAATCACTTATGCGCAAGTATATGCGGTTGGATATTACAGCAAGTAATAAGTAATAAATTATCGATCCCACTGGGATTGATGTCTAAAACTAAAATTATTAGGATAAAAGTTATGCAAAAAAGTAAAGCATGAGTTGGATAAGTTGTTATGATCTGTTTTGAAAATGAATGCATAAATAATTATGTTGCAAAGAATAAAATAAATATGATCCAATGACTAGTGATAACTAGCAATCCTAGAAGATACTACGCGCACGAGTTAGTAAAAAAGAGTCTTGCTTCCCTAACAAATAAGTACTTCTGCACTTAAAGATTTATGGCAGAGCCAGCTTCCGCGGCGAACTCTATACTAATAACAGGGCGATGCAAGCTATTAGTAAGGTTATTCCTAACACTTTAAGCGGTGAAAGACTTCCACACAACCTAACGTAGCATACAGGGTCAACATGCAGTTCCTCTTCCGACTCACTGCAAGGTACATGCATGGATAGCTAATCGACGCACATATATATTAACATGTATGTAAAGACCCGACCCAAAAGGGGCTCTAAATGGGCCTTTACCCCAATGCATGTAGTGAAAATAAAAGACATTATGAAAAATACATTTCGGATTCCAAGTAAAAACAGAAACATTCAACAACCAAAACATACATTTCTAAAAGCACACTGACGATCGAGATTTATTTAAACCATTAAAACAATCCACAAGTACAAATATGCTGGAATCCATAAAACGTAAGAAAACATCCTGGGGCTCTGTGCCCGTCTACATGCATTCAGGGGAAATAACAAAAGTGAAGAGTCATGATAATTAAAATAAAACAATCAGAGATGACAGCAGGTTCCATGATCATAGCTCCTCCTTCAGCCATCCTGTCTCCCGCCTTGATTACCTGTGGAAAACCACAGAATAAGGGTGAGTAACGAATTACCCAGTAAGAATCCCCAACCGGGGTACAATACGATATACATGATCATCTAGAAGAATGTATGCAAGCTATGAGAACAAACACAGAGCGGAGCACATAGCTAAGTCCACACTTGGACCTCGGATGCCATCTCAGGGTCTTAGTCCGGAAATAAATCCACCACACAATACGCCCTATACGAGAAACGAGTCCCGGCCTCGGCTGTCTCTCATCGTCGATCACGAAAGGTGCACTAGCTCAAGATCCCGAGGAGCTCTCTCAGCCGTATATTTGTAATGAGCGTAAGCGCGCATTGCATGCTACCGCAAACTCGGGGTGCCGGGTCTAGTGGCAAGCCGCCCAGTTCGATCACCATGCCTAACTAAATCTGGGATCGGTGTCACCGACATAGGGGTGTGAGACTCGACACGTGAACTATGTCACCTGTACCACCGCACACTGAGGCTAAGGAACCGGCCGTGGTAGGCTTACACCAGAAGCGGTCCTTGCCCTAACAGTGGCAATCAAGGGCTACGGCCGAACACGCCGAGGACGTGTCGATCGCCGGGGGGCGAGGCAATGCCAAGTCATCATCCCGACCGTTGGGGCATTTAACGATCGCCACCCTCACCCAAGATTGCGGGGGCCTACCGGTTGGGATAGCTAATCCCTCACGGGGTCCAAGGACGGAGAATCTGTCTCGAACGTCCTTGCCATAGATGCAAGATACTTTATGCATCGGGCGGATGATTCTATCTACCTCAATTCTAAACCTTAACAATAATAACGATTCAATCAATGCACCCAATACGTGCTCATCGGATACAAAGAACCTAGCATGATACTACGAAGCAAGAACAGATATCGAACATGCTAGAATAGAACAACCTAGCATGGGCTAACATGAGAAACAATACAAGAGTTCATGCCATCGAGAATTGAATGAGCACCTAGGCTAAACATGCTAGTAAACATACACAGCATACAAAACAACAATCACAAATATACCATGAGTCCACACAACCCCTGTAAGAAATCCTTACCTTGGTCTCCAAGACTTTTACACACAAATCCTAAGTCATGAACAATCCCGAGCTAGCGAGCGGAACCCTAGCAAACCAACAATAATCGATATCTAAAATATCTAAACAACAATAGAACAACAAGCTCGGCTCGGGAACTCACGCGCGCGACGACGACACGAGCTTGGGGCCAGCGGCAAGCCGTTGCCTCGGCAAGGTGGTGGCGCTGGCTGCGCTACCCGCACGCGGCAGGGACACGCGCCGGTTGCGCTACTGGCACGGCACGGACACGCTGCTGCCGCGCTTGCCGCACGGCAGCAGCAGGACACGCGCGCTAGCGCGCGCTCGACGAAGGCGCGCGCGGCGCTGGCGTCTGGGCGGCGCGGCGCGCGGGCGAGCAACTCGCGCAGGACGCGCGCGCGAGCGAATGTCTGAGCGAGCGCGCGCGCGCGAGCGGCGGCTCGGCAAGCGGACACGGCGAGGGCGTCGAGCGACGGGCGATCTCTTCTGCGGGCGACGAAGCGAGGCTCTGCGCGAACAGTCCGGCGTCTGGCGGCAGGGCTGCTCGACCGATCCGGGCGTCGCGGCGGCTGCTCGGCCGATCTGGCGTCGCGGCGGGCCGCTCGACCGATCTGGGCGTCTGCGAGCTGGGTGAGGATGATGGTCAGCCTCCTCTCGGTGCCGCACAACACACACACACACACAACCCCTTTTTCTTACATTCGGCCAACAAACACCCAAATGAGAAGATGAAGAAGACGAAGACTTACCCGAATGATGATGATCGAACCCAAGGAGATGCAAGGATGAAGAACTCGGCAAGGCTATGGAGATGGAGAGCTTGGGCGGCCAAGAGGTGTTTTGGAGAATAAGATGGAATAACCTAATTCTATTTCATTTAACCAAATGCACCAAAACTCCAAAATCCAAGGTTAACTAAGATGTGATGCAGAAGAGCAACAAGAGCACCTAATGGCTCAATTGGCACACCTCTCTACAAGCTTCCCAGAGACCCGGTTCAAACCCTACTGCGGACAATTTCCTTTATTTTTACTTTTGCAACAAACCTTGCTCAAACCAAACCACAAACCCTCCAAAACCTACAAAACCATCCAATAATTTTAGTAGCTGGAAAAGACACAAACGACCATGACGGCCCGACCAAATTACCAAATTACCCCTAGGGCATACCGGAAGACCGGGAAGAAAAACACGGGTCGTTACAATATTCCTCCTTTTTATGACTTTCGTCCTCGAAAGTCCTTAAGACACAAACATTTCTCGTGGTAATGCAACCTCATCTCGTCTTCCCGCTCCCAAGTGGCTTCCTCGTACCCCCGAGATTCTTCCACCGAACCTTTACTAAACGAATCTCGCGATTACGCAACGTCTTGGTCTCAAAGGCAAGGATCCTCACCGCTTTTCCTCAAGTTCAAATCCTCATTCACCGCAAAGGCTCAAAGTCCACAATGTGCGACGACGGTCCGGCACATACTCGCCTCAACATCGATACATGAAAAACACTATGCACCGCCGATAGTGACGGAGGTAGGCTAACTTAGGTAAGCAACTCTGCCAATCCTCTCTAGGATCTCGAATGGACCAACAAAACGGGGACTCAACTTCCCACGCTTACCAAACCTCAAAACACCTCGCATCGGAGCAACCTTAAGGAACACATGCTTGACCAACCTCAAACTCCAAATCTCGACGCCGAACATCGGCGTAAATCTTCTCTGCTGCTCTGAGTTGTCAACATACGAGCTCTAATCTTACGCCTTTCGCACCATTGGTCAATCTGCAGAATTTCGGGACCCAAAACTGCTCTATCACCAACCTCTTCCCGAACACGGGGGACCGATAACGCTTACCATACAATGCCTCGAATGGAGCCATCTCGAATCGTCGATCGGTAACTATTGTTATAGGCAAACTCCATCAAGTACGAATCATCGGTCCCAATCGCTCGGGAAATCCAACACACAAGCCCTCAACATATCCTCGAGAATCGATTCACTCTCTCGATCCGACCATCCGTCTCGAGGGTGAAAAGTCATCTTTGAAATCGCACTCTGTGCCCAAACCCTTCTGGGCGCTCTCGAAGCGAGAAATGAACCGCGAGTCACGATCGACACAATCCTCACCGGCACACCATGATAACGGATGATCTGCTCCAAAAACAATTGCGCCCATTGCTCCACGCGGTATAAGTGTCCCTACCGGAATGAAGTGTGCGCTCTTGGTCAAACGGTCGACTATCACCCAAATCTGAGAGAACTTCCTCGAGTCCTTGGCAAACCGGATATAAAGTCCATAGAGATCTCTTCCCATTTCCATCGGGTACACTCGATGGTTTGCAACAAACCTGCTGGCCTCTGCACGGTGCCTTCACTTGCCGACAAGTGAGACACCTACCGACAAACTCTGCCACATCTCTCTTCATTCCCATCCACCGTAAGGTCCGCTTAAGGTCTCGATACATCTTGGTACCCCGGGGTGCCAAGCAAAAGAAACAGTGGGCCTCCGAGAGCAACTCGCTCATGAAACTCGCAATGTCCGGAACACACAACCGCCCCTATAAGTCAACCCACTCATGCGGTGAATATACAAAGTCAAAGTCACCACAAGCACTAACTCTCTGTCAACCAATCTCTTAAGTGCGGGGTCACCCAACCGGCGATCTATAATCCACGCCGAATCGACGGCACGAATAGATCAATCGAGCTACCACTGGCGGTAACCTCTCCCAACAACACTACAACCTCGGCCGCTCGAACTCTCTCTCGCAAACTGGCTGAAACTCAACAACGCCGCAGAGTGCGACGTCTTTTCTGCTCAAAGCATCGGCCACTACATTGGCTTTACCGGATGGTACAAAATCTCGCATGATCATAATCCTTTACCAACTCTAACCATCTCCTCTCGCCTCATATTCAACTCCTTACGAGTAAACAGATACTTGAGGCTCGTGATCGGTAAACATCTGAATCCGCTCACCATACGGTAATGCCTCCAAATCTTCAATGCAAACACCACTGCTTTGCCAACTCCATATCATGAGTCGGGTAGTTCTGCTCATATACGGCTTCACCGACGGGAAGCATAGGCAATGACCTTCCCGTCTTTGCATCAACACACAACCTAAACCAAACTTGGAAGCATCATCAGAGACCACGAAACCACTGTCCCCTCCGGATCGCCAACACAGTCTGCCAAGTCAAACTACGCTTGAGCTCGCAAAGCTCTCATCACACTCGTTTGTCCCAAACAAACTCGACACCCTTCCTCGTCGACGAGTGAGGGGCGAGGCTAAAGCGAAAAAGTCCTTGACGAACCGACGGTAGTAACTCGCCAAACCAGGAAAGTCGCGAATCTCGGCAATCGGAAGTCGGCTTGGCCCATGAACTCACGGCCTCAATCTTCGCGGGGTCCACGGCTATACCATCTCTCGAAACCACGTGGCCTAGAAAAGCCACCGCTCCAACCAGAAATCACATTTGGAAAACTTCGCATAAAGTGGTTTTCCCTCAAAGCCGCCAATACTGCCTCTCAAATGCTCGCATGGTCTTCTTTAGACCTCGAATAAATCGAGAATATCGTCAATGAACACGATGACGGCCGTCCAAAAATGATTTGAACACCCTATCCATCATGTCCATGAACGTGGGTTTGGGGCATTGGTCAATCCAAACGACATAACCACAAACTCATAGTGACCATATCCGGACTGAAAGTCGTCTTAGGAATGTCGGCATCCCGATCCGCAATCGATGGTAACCGGATCTCGAGATCTATCTTGGAGAACACGAAGCTCCTCGAAGGCGATCGAACAAATCATCGATCACGGGGCAACGGATACTTATTCTTCATCACACCTTATTAAGCTCGCGGTAATCAATACATAAGCGCATAGAACCATCCTTCTTTTTCACAAACAGAATCGGGTGCTCCCCACGGGGACACACTTGGACGGATGAACCCTCGGTCTAACATCTCCTGCAAATCAATCTTGATTCCTTTAACTCACTGGCGCCATGCGATCACGGAGCCTTCGAGATAGGGAGGGTCCCCGGCTCGAGCTCAATAATGAAGTCAACCTCTCTCTTTGGGGCAACCCCAGTAACTCCTCGGGAAACACGTCCGCAAACTCCTGCGCACGACCGGCACTGATCAACAGACAATGAGGCGGCTCTTCCTGAACAACTTGGCTAGATAGCCCCAAGCTCCATGAGCTAGCAAACGACGAGCTTTCACGGTGACACCATCGGCGGGCAAACTCCACCTGGACTCCACGAAACTTAAAGCTAGGCCGACTGGCGCGGTCTGAACACTACTTCTTTCCGGTGGCGGTCAATCAACGCGTGGTTAGCGACTAACCACTCCATACCAAGAATCACATCAAAACCGCTCATAGGCGTAACTATGAGCGTAGCCACAAGCAACTCTCCGGATATCTCGATCCGGCCATCCTTAATCTTATCTCTAGCCAACATACTAACTCCCAAGGAGTTGCAACAGATAACTCAAAACCTAGAGGCTCTAGTCTTAACTTAGCATGCTCAAGAAACAACACGGATACAAATGAATGCGTGGAACCAGAATCAAACAAGACAAATGCGCGATGATCTAAAACAAGAAGCGTACACCCCCACAGCGGCATCCGTGCGCTCTCGGCCTCTGACGGGTCGTAGCAAACACTCGACCTGTTCTGCTGCTGGGCCGAGCCGCCATAGCCGGCTGATCACAAAAACGGGCCATGTGCCCTCTCTACCACAACGGAAGCACAATCTAGGTCCAGCCGACAAGCTCGGCGTGGACTTTCCCACAAGTAGCACAAGCGGAAATCGCTCAGGGTCCTCCTAGCCGGGCCGAAACGGACTGGAGCTCTCCGATCTCTGCTTCGAAATCGCCCTTGGCGCGCTGGCCGCCTCCCGAAAGTCAAACTTCCTCTTACGCCCCACACCGCTGGGACGGACGAAACAGAGCGGCAACAACCCGCTCAAGAGAGATACTTCCCATTATAGATCGTGGCTAATCGAATGTTTCTAGCATAAGTGTCGGGGCACGAGCCACGACATCTCGGGAAACACCTGCCTCAATCCGGATATGAACTTCCGAATCTTCACCTCGGGTGGCAATCAACCGAGGAGCAAAATATCCATACTCCGAGAACTTGCGCTCATATTCCTCAATGGAATCGAAACCTGCTTGTGTTCTCGGAAGAGCTCCACCATCTTCTCCCCGAGCCTCATCACCGATGAACTTTACCTTGAACTCACCTTTGAAGAACTCCCAAGTAGCGGGTGGAGACCCGGTGGTCTCTCGCTCAAGGTGGACTCCCACCACCATCTCGCCGTGCCTCCTAGCACATGAGCCGCACATCTCGGCCTCTCGAATATCGGGGCACACCATGATCGGAAGGTGTACTCCAAATGGGCAATCCACTGGCCGCAGCTAACGCATCACCGGTGGCATCAAACTTCTCGGGCTTCCACTTCACAAAATCCTTGACCACCTACCCAATTCCTCGGCACCCTCCGCCATATCCCTCTCTGGGCTACTTGCTCCTGTGGAGCCGAGGTGCTCTTGAGCTCACAACCAATCGAGTCACCGCTCGATCTGGCTCGGGACTCTTCCCGCCTACGCGCCAACAAGGCACGGTCTCTCGCCTCTCGTCACTCAACATGCGACCATAAAAGCCCTCATAGACTCGAAGAAACTCGCTCCGGAGCGATCTCACGGCCTTCGATCGCCTCAACGCCCGCTCTAGGCGTAACGGAGGAGCTGGCGGTGGAATGCCATCGATGTCGGCTTGGGACGATGTCCTGCGCAGATGTCGATCCGATCCCGATACCCCGACACGCTCTCGAACCTCCTCTCCCGATGCGGGTGATGGTAGCATCTTTGGCGATCTACATCCAAACCAACAACGAATCAAAACTCACTGTCACCATTCCACAACACCAAACAAGGCATACACTAGATGATAGGTATTGTAAATTCTTAACCCTTTTCCTTTCTAAAACAATAAATCTAGGCGCACTGATGATGTATCGTCCGAGTCTTGATGATCATGGAAAACGACCTACAACAAAAGGTCGATCCTCACGAATCTATGACTCTGAGCTCGATACCAATCAGAAAAGACCCGACCCAAAAGGGGGCTCTAAATGGGCCTTTACCCCAATGCATGTAGTGAAAATAAAAGACATTATGAAAAATACATTTCGATTCCAAGTAAAAACGAAACATTCAACAACCAAAACATACATTTCTAAAAGCACACTCTGATCGAGATTTATTTAAACCATTAAAACAATCCACAAGTACAAATATGCTTTGGAATCCATAAAACGTAAGAAAACATCCTGGGGCTCTGTGTCTGTCTACATGCATTCGGGGAAATAACAAAAGTGAAGAGTCATGATAATTAAAATAAAACAATCGAGATGACAAGAGGTTCCATGATCATAGCTCCTCCTTCACCATCCTGTCTCCCGCTTGATTACCTGTGGAAAACCACGAATAAGGGTGAGTAACGAATTACCCAGTAAGAATCCCCAACCGGGTACAATACGATATACATGATCATCTAGAAGAATGTATGCAAGCTATGAGAACAAACACAGAGCGGAGCACATAGCTAAGTCCACACTTGGACCTCGGATGCCATCTCGTGGTCTTAGTCCGGAAATAAATCCACCACACAATACGCCCTATACGAGAAACGAGTCCCGGCCTCGGCACATCTCTTCGTCGATCGAAAGGTGCACTAGCTCAAGATCCCGAGGAGCTCTCCGATCGTGCGCCAGTAATGAGCGTAAGCGCGCGCGCCCGCATGCTACCGCAAACTCGGGGTGCCGGGTCTAGTGGCAAGCCGCCCGAGTTCATCCACCATGCCTAACTAAATCTCTACGGATCGGTGTCACCGACATAGGGTGTGAGACTGACACGTGAACTATGTCACCGTACCACCGCACTGAGGCTAAGGAATCGGTCGTGGTAGGCTTACACCAGAAGCGGTCCTTGCCCTAACAGTGGCAATCAAGGGCTACGGCCGAACACGCCGAGGGGCGTGTCGATCGCCGGGGCGAGGCAATGCCAAGTCATCATCCCGACCGTTGGGGCATTTAACGATCTGCCACCCTCACCCAAGATTGCGGGGCCTACCGGTTGGGATAGCTAATCCCTCACGGGGTCCAAGGACGGAGAATCTGTCTCGAACGTCCTTGCCATAGATGCAAGATACTTTATGCATCGGGCCCTGATGATTCTATCTACCTCAATTCTAAACCTTAACAATAATAACGATTCAATCAATGCGGTCCAATACGTGCTCATCGGATACAAAGAACCTAGCATGATACTACGAAGCAAGAACAGATATCGAACATGCTAGAATAGAACAACCTAGCATGGGCTAACATGAGAAACAATACAAGAGTTCATGCCATCGAGAATTCGAGCAGAGCACCTAGGCTAAACATGCTAGTAAACATACACAGCATACAAAACAACAATCACAAATATACCGCAGAGAGTCCACACAACCCCTGTAAAAAAATCCTTACCTTGGTGGAAGACTTTTACACACAAATCCTAAGTCATGGAACAATCCCGAGCTAGCGGCGGGAACCTAGCAAACCAACAATAATCGATGATCTAAAATATCTAAACAACAATAGAACAGCAAAGCTCGGCTCGGGAACTCACGCGCGACGACCACGAGCTTGGGGTCACGTAAGCTCGCTCGGCAAGGTTGGCGCCGCTGGCGCTACCGGCACGCAGCAGGGACACGCTATTGGTTGCGCGCTGCACGCACGCAGCACGGACACGCGCTGGCCGCGCTACCGCACGGCAAGCAGCAGAGGACGCATGCGCTGGCGCGCGCGTCTGGACGGCGGCGCGCGGCGCGGCGTCTGGCGGCGGCGCGGCGGCGAGCAACTCGGCGAGGACGCGCGCGCGGCGAATGTCTCGAGCGGCGCGCGCGCGCGAGCGAGCGGCTCGGCAAGCGGACACGGCGAGGGCGTCGGCGAGCGATCGGGCGATCTCTTCTGCTGGGCGAACGGCGAGGCTGCTGCGAATGTGTCCGGGCGTCTGGCGAGGTTGGCTCGACCGATCTGGGCGTCGCGGCGAGGTGCGCTCGGCCGATCTGGGCGTCGCGGCAGTAGCTCGACCGATCTGGGCGTGGCGAGCTGGTGGGGATGATGGCTTGCTCCTCTCGGTGGGCCGCACAACACACACACACACACAACCCCTTTTTCTTACATTCGGCCAACAAACACCCAAATGAGAAGATGAAGAAGACGAAGACTTACCCGGAATGATGATGATCGAACCCAAGGAGATGCAAGGATGAAGAACTCGGCAAGGCTATGGAGATGGAGAGCTTGGGCGGCCAAGAGGTGTTTTGGAGAATAAGATGGAATAACCTAATTCTATTTCATTTAACCAAATGCACCAAAACTCCAAAATCCAAGGTTAACTAAGATGTGATGCAGAAAGAGCAACAAGAGCACCTAATGGCTCAATTGGCACACCTCTCTACAAGCTTCCCAGGAGACCCGGGTTCAAACCCCGGCTGCAGCACAATTTCCTTCTATTCATGACCTATGCTCCTAGAATACTTCTATTCATGAATAATTAACGAAAAATCCTGTAACGCAATCACTTAAACATATGAGAGAGGTTAATTGGTGCGGTTGAAGATTTGCAGTCTCCTTGTCGTCGGATCCTACGAACACCACCATTTGCTTCTCTCTACGACAGGCTTCTGGCCAATTGACCAGCTCGCTCTTCTCGGCTCCTTGCTTTGATATTTATAGAGTTGATTTACTTGGCCGACTAGTTGAGGTGAGTTGTGAAATCTTCATTAATGCAGGATCTCTTGATTTGCGCTAGAATTTATTTGATTGGCGCCAACTTAATTACTGATTTTTTCTTCAATTCTTTCCTTATTGGAGTGTCTTTTTCGAACGTGTTTTCACTTTGAATTCGCGCCTTCTTGCACTGTTGGTCACCAATCACGTTGTTTGTCCTTCCCGCAGTATAACTTTATATGTTCTACCATTAACATTGATTAGGCGCAATTTACTCAAGATTTATGCTAAAAACGTAAAACTATGCTTCCGATGCTAAATTACGAATGGATGTTGATTTCTATGTTCTTTCATCACATTTCTTCTATTAGCGCTCGATTTCTTCCTTTATTTCTAGAATAATGCAAACTAAAAAAGCCTAAAACATGCTCTATTTGAGACCTATCACATTAATATATGTAGGATTGCTCGGAACGAGCAATGATTCAAGTTTGGGGCCTTGATAACTGATGCATTTTTTCAGTGTGGTATAAATAAACTAATAATAAATTCTAAGTATAAGACTTTATTGCTAAATCCTCACACTTTGGATTCGCATTCACGCAAGTATACGCGATAAAAAATGCAGCATGTGATAAGTATTTATATTTTATCGTTCTCTGTAGGGATTGATGTCTATAATCAGTTAATTCATCTAAGAGTCATGCAAGAAAAGTAAAAACAATTATACTAGATTTTGGTTTTGTTTTATATTTAAATGCGAAAGTAAAATTAAAATACAAAATTAACTAAGTAAGGTTTGGGTTAAGGTTATTGGATGCGTATAGCAATTCCTAAGATAAATTGCAGTAAGTAGTTGTTGGTTCTAAACCGACACACAAATAAGAGAATGAGAAATAAATGAGAATGATGACGTGGAATGCTATTGCTTCGCCGAAGCGAAGCCTAAGCTCAAGTTTAAGCTAAAGTATTGTGTGTGTGATTCCCAAAGAATGTGCAAGTATACACAGTCGTGTTGTAGCAATTTTTAACATAAGTAAAAGTCATCTCTACAGGGATTGGTGATTAACATTATGCTCAAGCGAAATTAGAGTTTCATGGTAATGGGGGAAAATTGTTGTGATGGAGCTAAACTAAGTTTGCTAAAGCGAAAAAACTTTGCTAAATATAAATAACTTGGCTAAAGAGAAATAACTTTGCTAAAGTGAAGTAACTTGGCTAAAGCAAAATAACATGGCTAAAGCAAAATAACTTTGCTAAAGTGAAGTAACTTTGCTAAACCGAAATAACTTTGCTAAAGCGAAATAACTTGGCTAAAGCAAAATAACTTGGCTAAAGTGAAATAAATTAAAGACACAAATGACAAAGTAAGCAAGATGCTAAAAATGATGAGATACCTTCAATCGGGTTAAAGGCATTAGAAGGAGACTAGGACTTTTCAGAGTAGTATGCTCTAGCAAAATGGCATTATGCTAAGAAGCGAACAACTGATTTCGTCTAACATAGGCTTTCTCAAGCTCTTATATTTGGCTCTCTCGAGCACTTAGTTAGGTTCTCTCGAACTCAAATAAACAAGTAAACCAAGCAATCAGCACTAGGCGAACTTTATCTCTAAGTGTTCTTTTCAAATGCAAGAAAAACCTAATGTTATGACATGCAACTTCGCTCTATTCTTTTTCTCTCGAAAGCGAAATAAAGTTAATACAAATTGGCTAGTTAAATAATATGTATTTCAAGTTTAATACAACATGCATAAATAGTTTGACATCTTGCTACCTCTTTGCTTAAGCGAAATACTCCTACTCACATATTTCCTTCCGATTATAAACTTAGCTACTCACGTTGAAAATTAGATTCAAAACAAAGTAAAAAACCCAAGTTCATCTTCATTAAATAAAAGAATACCAACGTTTGCTTACAAAAGTTGGGCTAAAGCAAAACTACGAACAACTAGAAATGGAAGGTAAAAACAACTAAGTAAATAATGCTAAAGCAAAACTAGAAACAACTAGAAAATTAAGCTAAAACAACTAAGCTAAGCTACGAACTAATGCTAAGGAAATTTGGTTGGAAAGAAAGCTTGACGGTGATCTCTCCAAATATAAATGGAAGATCTCTCCCAAAAAATGGAGGACCAACTTCAATGAAGATAAATGGTTGCTATTTATATTGCTTGCTCCAACAACAAGGTTTTGACATTCTCTGCTCCACGATTTCCCTTGTCCCCTCTGGACCACTTCTGACACCCTCTACTCCATGATCTGCAATCACGACCTTTGCCAGAGCGGATAAAAAGCAACAGCTGCGATTTAATGTGTAAAGACCCGACCCAAAAGAGGCTCTAAATAGGTCTTTACCCCAATGCATGCATTCAAAGTAAAGAACAATATGCAATTTAGTTTTTGGATTCCCAATTAAAACAAAACAAAAGAGATTCAATCGTAAATCAAATAGATTGTTTGAAACTGTCCCTCTGTTCCAAGCACTTTGTTTCAAGGCAAATACATTTCTAAACGCATACTCTGATCAGAGATTTATTAAAACATTTGAAACAATCCTCAAATACAACAAAGCTGGAATCCATAAAAAACATTCAGAAAAACATCCTAGGGCTCGTGCTTCATGCATGCATGTGGGAAAATAAAGACAAGAGTCATAGAAATAAAAAGTCGAGATGACAAAGAGGTTCCCATGATCACAGCTCCTCCTTGACCATCCTGTCTCGCACCTTGGTTACCCGTGGAAAACCACAAAATAAGGGTGAGTAACGAATTACTCAAGTAAGAATCCCCAACCGGGGTACAATCGATGCACATGGTCATCTAGATGAGTGTATGCAAGCTATGAATATAAACACGAGAATAGAGCACATAGCTTAAGTCCACACTTGGACCTCGGATGCCAACTCGGGGTCTTAGTCCTAAAATGAATCCACCACACAATACGCCCTATACAAGAAACGAGTCCCGGCCTCGGCTGTCTCATCGTCGATCACGAAAGGTGCACTAGCTCAAGATCCCGAGGAGCTCTCGGTCGGGCGCTGTAATGGCGTAAGCGCGCACCGCGTGCTCTCTGCGAACTATGGGGTGCCGGTCTAGTGGCAAGTCGCCCATGTCCATCACCACGCCTAACTAAATCTCTCGGATCGGTGTCACGACATATAGGGTGTGAGACACGGACACGTGAACTATGTCGGCTGAACCACCGCACTTTGAGGCTAAGGAATCGGTCGTGGTAGGCTTACACCGAGAAGCCGCCCTTGCCCTATCGGTGGCAATCAAGGGCTACGGCCGAACACGCCGAGGGCGTCCCCGACCCGGGGCGAGGCAATGCCAAGTCATCATCCCGATTGTTGGGGCATTTAACGATCTGCCACCCTCACCCAAGATTGCGGGGCCTCACGGTCGGGTTAGCTAAACCCTAACGGGGTCGAGGACGGAGAATCGTCTCGACGTCCCCGCCATGGATGCAAGATATTTTATGCATCGGGCCCGGATGATGCTACCTACCTCGAATTCTAACTTTGCCTTAACAATCGACAAACAATCCAATACGTGCTCAAAAGAATACAGCAGACCTAGCATGGTACTACGAAACAAGAATGAATATGAGCATGCGAGCGGAACAACCTAGCATGGACTAACATGAAAGAACAACATACGAAGTCATGCGATCGAGAATTCGCAATGTGAGCACCTAAACTACACATCGCGATAATCACAAACAAACATACAACATCAATCACATAGAACATCGCAGGTCCACACAACTCCTGTAAGAAATCCTTACAGGCCGGGAGAGCAACTACACACAAAATCCTAAGTCGCGATCGATCCCGAGCTAGCTACGAGAACCTAACAAAAACAATGATAATCACACTCTAAAGGCTAAAATATAATAAAATAAATAGGGCTCGGCTCGGAGCAACTCACGCAATGCGGCGACACGCGAGGACGGGCGGCGGCAATCGCGGCCGCTTCGGGCGCGGATGGGCGATGGGCGGCAAATGGGCGCACATCGCGGCGCCAGCTGCCGCGCGCGGACAGCGCTGGGCGCGGATGGCGTGCTAAGCGCGGACGCTGCTGGGGCGGCACGCGACGCGGACGGAACGCGCGCAGACGGAGGGGGCACGCGCGGGCCCGAGACGCGGGCGACGGGCGCTTCGAGGCGCGACAGCGGGCGCGAGCTTCGGCTGGCGATGGCGGCGGCGCTGGGCACGCGCGCGGCGGCGGTGCGATGCGGCGGCGCGCGGCGACGCGGACGCGCGCGATTGGTGCTTCTGCGACGCTCTGGCTTTGGCGGCTGCGCGCGGCTGGGCGCCTAGGCTGCGTGCTCTTTGGGCGCTGGCGTCTGGGCGGCTGCTTCTTTGGCGCTGAAATTTCTTTGGTGCGATCTGGTGGGCTTTGCTCGGCCGGGGCTGCTCGGTGTGGTTGCTTGGCTGGCCGGAACGGCGCTCGGGGCTGCAAGGGAAGAAAATCACGGCAAGGGGCTTGGGAGAGAAGAGGGTTGGGCGGCCATGGAGTTTTGGGGAAGAAAACACAAAACCTAATTTCTTTTCATTTAACCAAATGCACAAAACTCCAAAGATCCAAGGGTAACTAAGATATGACGCGGAAAGAGTAATAAGAGCTCTCCATAGCTCAATTGGCACGCATCCTCACAGGCTTTCCCGGAGACCCCGGTTCGAATCCCAGCTGCAACACAAATTCCTTTATTTTTACTTTTGCATCTACCCATGCTCAAACCAAACCACAAAGCCTTAAAAACCTTCATAAATCCATCCAATAATTTTAGCAACTGGAAAAAGACATAAACGGCCCTGACGGCCCGACCAAATTACCAAAATACCCCGAGGGCATACCTGGAAGACTGGGATGAAAACCTGGGCTGTTACATAATGTCTTTTCTTGGATCTTTGACACGCGTATTTAACTTAAGATATTTTCCAAGCATCCAACTCTACTAGATTCCATTTCGCCTAAGCAAAAGTTTTAGCAACTTCCCCTTTCGCTGAAGCGAAACTTTTAGCAATGCATTTCGCTCTTTAGGTTTGCTGTAGTGAAATCAAAATATTAAGTTTATAGAATTTATATTTGAAATTCACACATTCATGCATTTTTGCTATAACAAACCTCTAAAATATTATCCTAAACTGAAAACTATAGGATTTTGCATTTCACACAAATAGTTATGCTGAAGTGAAATAAATCAGTGAATTCATTTATGATGTAGTTAAATTCCAAGCGAATACTACTATACTTAGCCAATAACTCTCAATTCTTGAGAGTTATCACATCCCCAAACTTACCTCATTGCTCGTCCTCGAGTAATGACTAAATTTAAATTGGGAAATTTCGCTTTTTACCAATCTCACCTTTCAACAACAAAACAATGCTTATTAATTTCGCTAATGCAAACAACAATCAATTCAAAGAATTCAAGTAAATCTCTAAGCTAAAGCTATTTTGTAACTAGACCATGTTAAGCAATGTTTTAAAATTCAAAGTACTCAATTTTTCAATTTCGTTTCAGCCACGCCACTCAAGCAAACCCTTTTTTAGCCTAGAACTTTTACACTTTGGTTTTGATAACCTTCGCTCTTTAATAGGAAATAATCACTCGCTTAAAGATTTTTCGCTCCCTTCATGATTGGTACATCTTGTCTTTTGCTGAAGTGAATACTCTCATTTTACAACTTGTTGGGAATTTCTCACTTACGTTGCCTACTATCGCTTCCTCAAATTTCATCGAATGTTTGGTGTAAAAATAGGTTCTCAATGTTCGAGTAATTCACAGCGGATAAATGGTCCCAGGACTTAGGCTACTAGCCCTTTGATTTGCTTTGCTCTACTCGAGTATTTGGAATATTTTTTAATTTTTCATGATTTTATCCAACCCAGGGTTTGGCTTGTAAATCTCACCTTTTACTTCAGCAAAATGACAACTATCCAATTAATTTTTCTACGCTGAATCACTCTTGAAGCATGTTTCTTTTCTATGCTTTTTGCTAGCATTTACAACTATTCGCTTCAGCAAACTCCACCCCCAAACATGGACTTTTCATTGTCCCAATGAAAAACACTCAGCACCCCAAACTTAAAGTTTGTTAAAAGTTTAAGGCTCGGGGTTAAATCTAATTGAGTTTGCTCAAGCTAAACATTCCACGAAATTAAATTTCTAAACTGAATGTATTTACTCGAATTAAAGTCTTGGTTCCTAACAAAAAAATTTCTTTGTTCAATTAAAAATTTGCTCCAGCATTGAAGAGTTAAGGAAAATTTTTATGAATAAATACACTTGACTATTTAGAGCAATAGTCCATTAGATGCGTAGAGATAAGAACAAACAAAGTAAAGCACAACAGTTGTATTATAAGCGAACGTTTAGGCAGATACATTACAGAAAAGTGAAATACAACAATTGTAAAGAGGAAGGTAGGGCAAAAAGAGACTTCCATCTAGGGCTCCAGCGGGTCTTTGTTGGGCTCATCATTTGGCAGCGGCAGTTCTGGGAAAGGAGGCAGTTGGAAGGTACCACCCTTCATCCTGTTGAGCACTTGTTGCAGCACTTGTTCGCGCTGAAAAGAAGTATTGATGGAATATTCGATTTTCATCTCTAATTTCCCGCAGCAGTTGTATTTGCTCGTTATTGTTGTTGGATGTGGATGCTTGGGGTTTCTTCACTATGAGACTTCCTCTCGCTGGGCCTTGGGAGCGAAGTTCAAACATCGTTTATTTGGCATAAATGGATCATTTGGTCATCCCATGAGTCCCTAATGCTGGCACAACGCATAAATAGAGTGAGGGAATAGCATGAAACTCGCCTTCTTCCCTTTCCATTCACAAATCTCCTTCGCTATGATGTTACTGATGTTGATTGTGATACCGGTCATGATTGCTCAAATTAGCAATGCCCGCAGCTTGTCGTTTAAGTTTGTCGTGTGAAATCGGCGAGATTGCAGGCCTTCATCCAATTCTACTCCCTATACGCCAATTGTTTCGAGGTAGAACTGAAGGTCTTCCTTGGTTCTTTTGTCGAGCAGCTGATTGAATTCGGACTTCTGGTTGCTAACTCTAAAGAGGTCGTTCCACACCTTGGGGGACCAATCGATTTCATGGCCGCGATTTGATGTTTTGAATGTTTTGGGGTCTAGAAGGCTGGCATAGAACTCAATCTCCCATTCACACCTCGCTGAGCCCAACTCTGTACAGAGCTTCTCCAAACCTCGCTCTTCTATCTGCTTGACAACTTTTGCAGTGAGTCCTCTAAGGTCGGGGTCGAAGGGCTGCTAGAACAAGAACTTTGTTGATTGGTATTCGATGATGTTCTTATCGATTAAAGCACGCATATGTTTCATTGAGCAAATGGGGACGATTCATCTTGGCTCTTTTCCCTCACAGATGGCCCTTCGCTGCTACGGTGGGGCTGGCTGACCCGCATGCTCTTCTTTGGATGAAGAAGTAAAGAGATCTTCGTCTATCTCATCCTCGAGATCATCATCGCTGCTGATTTCTTTTTCTCGACGGAAAAGCCCTTTGACTTTACCCCCTACATATCTGCTGCTCGCTGGATCAGTATCAATTTGACCGGTTGTCAAGTGTGCGTCATCTCCAGCAACTAGCGACTCTTCGCCCAACTCGCCTGCTTTACCGTCGCCTTTCTCTAGGCTTGCAAAACTTTCAATCTCTTCGCCCTCTTGCGTAGGCCTGGTGACTTCAGCTAACTTGGCTGCCTCAACTCTTCATTCTTCTGCTGAGCCTGGCGCATGAGCGTCCGCATCATCCTGACGAAGTGCCACCAGTGCCCATCCGCCCCTTCACTGAGTTCAAACTCAACAATTTCCTCCTTGCCAATCGAGACTTTGCCCTCGAATTATTCTTCTGCAAGCTACGCTTCCCCACTCGACTCCACTTTAATCGTGATGCTTCTCTCAGCCACAAAAGCATGAAGAATGGTTAGTCTCTTTGCGGCAGCCTTCTCTGCCCTTCACTGGCTTTTCGTTGTAGCGGCTTCCTCCTTCCTTTCTTCCTTCTCCTTTCTCTTCCGATCTCGTATTTCTTTTTCCTCTATCTCTTTCTCCTTCTCCTTCCTCTCTTTCTCTTCTAGCAAACGCTGGCGCTCAACCCTTGATCTTCCTAACTCCGCTTCCAACTCTGCCATCTTTCTTTGCATGGCCAGCTGAGCTTCGTGCTCAGCTTCCATTTCCTTCACTCTTTTCTCCTCGACCATTTTCTTATCGGCCAACTTCTTCCTCAGTAATTCGACAGTCTTGGCGGAGCTGACTTCCACTGTACTACTTCCCTTCGTTGAACCATGCCCCTTGCCCACAGAAGGCGTCACGGCTGCACTTACCCTAGGCTTCGCTACTTTCTTCAGGACTATTTTTATCTTTCTCCTACAGAGGGAGCTTTTGAGATCACGGAGCTAGGTGTTGCCCCACTTGGATCTTGCTGACGAAGTTATCGCAGAGCATTCCTCTAAATCAGCGAGATATTTCATCAAATTCAAGATATTAAATTTCATCTTTTCGCCACTCATTTGGAGAGTAATCGTTCCTACATATATATCCACCAGTGTTCGCCCAGTTTTTAAGAATGGGCATCCCAGAATGATGGGAACCTCTTTGTCTACCTTATAATCTAAAACGATAAAATCCGCTAGGTAGATGAATCTACCGACATAAACCAGAATATCCTCAATTTTCCCTTCAGGCTTTGTGACAAAACTATCAGCGAGTTATATTGTAACTGTGGTGGGTTTGACTTCGCCAATGTGGAACTTCTCGTACACTATTAACGACATCAAGTTAATGCTGGCCCCTAAGTCATACAATGCTTTGTCGATATAGGCACTTCCAATATAAATCAGAATTGTGAAAGTTGTAGTATCCTTTTCGTTTGTGGGCAACTTGTTCGAGATAAGGGCACTACATCCTTCGTTGAGCGAGATTACTTTTCAATCTTCTGCCTTGCTTTTTTCTGAAAGTACATTAAATTTTTTTGCATAATTAGGCATTTGGCGAAGTACGTCAATTAACGGAATGTTTATCTAGATGCTCTTCAAGATATCCAAGAATTTTTCGTATCCCATCCCATCCTTTTTCTTTAATCGCTGTGGGTATGGTGGTCGTGGTACAAACTCTATAATTTCGCCTGCCTTCGCTTCCGCGAGCTTACTCATTGTTGCCACAATAGTGTTCTCAAGGATTTCAATCTTTTCTAAATCTCTTTGTTCTTCTGAGCTTTGATTTGGCTTTGATTCTGGTGAAATGGTCAATGTGGGTTCGCTGAGAGATTCTTCACTTTCAATATCTCCTTCAACTACCGCAATTACTTTAATCTGCTATTTGCCTTCCCTTTTCGCCAATTCAATATCTTGTGGTAAACGTCCAACTGGTCTATTTCCTAGCTCGATTGCAAGCTGCGCCATTTGAGTCTCTAGATTCTTCAAAGCCACTTGGTGGTTTTGAATGGTTGCTTGCTGATTTTGCGCGGTTACTTTGCTCTTCTCGATGAATTCCTTAAGCAAGCTTTCTAGTGAACCATTAGAGGTCCGTTTAAAGTTATGTTGTTGCATTTGATTTCACTGTTGCAGAAACGAATTCCATCCTTGATTACCCTGGATAGAGCTGCTAGCATTCGCATTATTCAACCACGAAAAATTAGGGTGATTTCGCCATCCTGGGTTATAGGTATTAGAGTAGAGATTATTATGGCGATTTTCTTGGGTGAAATACACAGAGGTTGTGTTCTGTGGGCATTCCCCGTACATGTGGGCTTCGCCACAAAGAACACACGATTCTGGTGGATTGAACTATTGTTGTGGATTGGTTCCAGATGTCAATTATGTTAACTTGACATTGTAGGTCTTACCGCTTTTTTGGTTTCCTTCTTGTAGGCTAGTCAACATCACCTTCATCTCAGCCACTTGTTGTTTCAGTTCTATCTCATTAGCGTATTCTTCCTTCGCGGTTGTTTTGGTGTCCGTTCAAGGATGTTCTTTCCATTGGCAAGTGTTTTTAGTGACCCTCTCAACGATTTCAACTACCTGGTTGTAGGTTTTGGACAACAATGCTCCTGCCGTAGATGCGTCGAGCACCAATTTAGCAACTTCACTCAACCCTCTGTAGAAGTATTCAAATTGAACACAACATGGGAATTCGTTGTGTGGCCACATTCGCTGAATCATTTTGAAGCGATCTCATGCATCAACGATAGATTTGCCTGCTGCTTGCTTGAATAAAACAATCTCGTCACGATGTTGCATCATCTTTTTAGGTGGAAAATATTTTAACAGAAACTGTTTCGCTAACTCTTCCCATGCAATATTTCGTAAATTCTCTTGAGTGTACATGTAACGGCCCAGATTTCCTTTCCGATTTCCCAGGTACGTTCGGTTCAGTATTAAGTTGTTCGGTTGGGCTGTTGGGGATTTTCAACCCTTAAGGGCATTTTGGACATTTTGCTCTTAGGGTTTGCCTTGTGGAATCTTAGGGTTCCGAGGCTATTTCTATCTTTTGTTGAGCTCGGAGATTTTATTCAGTTCAGGTTCTTGCACTTGGAGTCTATTCTGGTGTTTTGGTGGCTTGGTTTGGAAAAGGAAAATTTAAAAGAAAAGTGTTTTTGCCCAGGCTCGAACCTTGGTTGTTTTGGAGTTCGGAGCTAAGTTTAAAAGAGTTTTAAAAAGAGAAAAAAAAGGTGTTGCTTGTGGGATTCGAACCCTTGACTTGCAAAGGAGTTTGGATGTTTGGATTAAAAAGGATTAATTAAGAAGAAATTTGCGTTGCAGTTGGGACTCGAAGGGGAGATGCCAAGGACTACAATCGACTAAAAAGGAAAAGGATTCGTATTTCACTCTTTCCCTTACCGCACGACTTCTATCATCTTCTCCATCACCTTCTTGCAGAATTCTCTCAAGCCCCTCACCAATCTTGTCGCTCCATCTTCCCCTTCCCCTTGCCGACTTCATCTCCCCCTTTTTCTACATTCTAGTCAAGCAATGGTGGAAGCCTTAGCTGAGAGATCATCTTTCTCCTTCTCCTTGTGGTAGTCGAGAACACCTTTGCCCTAATCTTGATCTTGATCTTCATCTAGTTGTGGATGTCGAGACCATCATCGTTTTCCCCATCTTGTGGTTGCAGAGCCAAGGATTCGAGAGGTAAGCTCCTTGCCCTAGCCGTGTGCTTCATGTGTTGGAAGTCTCCCCTAACCGAGCAAACTTTTCTTCCCCTTCTTGTCGCCTAGAGCCTTCCTCTTTCTTTTTCTTGTTGCCGCTCCACTCCAAGCAACCAACCCTTGTGTTGCCGCAAAGATCGCCTAGCCGAGCCTTGGAGGAGACTTGGAAGCCGAGACCAACCTTACTTCTCCTTCTTGTCTAGCCGCAAGCCCTAGAACCTTCAGCTTACCGAGGAGAGTCTTGGAGTTTTTGCAGCCGAATCTTGAGTGGTAAGTTCCTCCTCCTGGCCGAGAGCCATAGCTTGCTGGTTGGGTGTGCCCTAATCGTTCTCTTGTTGTTTTGCAAGCTCCAACCGAATCCGTTTGAGTTCCCACAACAAGCCCTAGCATCCGAGAGCACATTCCCGAGGTGAGTCTTCAACCCTAGCCGAGAGCATGGTTGATGGGTTTGAGTGTGTTGTTTCATCTTCGGACGAGCTTAACTTGTGTTTCGTTCTTGTTGAGGTGAAGCCTAGCCAGAACCATGAGGTTTTTAAGAGGTGGCCGAGAACAAGCTCTAGCCCTAGCATAGCCGAGAGCTTCCTTGGACACTTCCAAAGAGTTTGGCAGAGAGCTTGTGTGGGTTGCTCGGTAAATTCCCGGTTCCTGTTTCCGTGAGTTTTATTTTAGAGATAGTTAGATTAGATTGTTGATGCTTTTCTATGTATTGCTAGGTTGTGTGAATCTGCAACTCAAGGAGCATTATACTTGTTTACTACTTGTTTCCAGGTAAGGATTTCTTATCGTGGTTGTGTGGACCCTACGATATTATCACGATGTGCCTTGTATGTTTATTTTCTGTTATGAGCATGTTAGTTATAGGACATCTTGTGTTGATCTCTTGCTAGCATGTTTGCCATGTTTATACATGTTATTGCCATGCTAGGTTTGTTCTTCCAGCATGTTTATGATTCCTGCTTAAGTTCGTAGTATCATGCTAGGTTATGTGTTTTTATATTGAGCATGTATGTTTAGCCAGGAATCGATTTCTCTGTACTCTTAGATAGAATAGTAGAGTTTGTCATCATCCAGAGGCTGAGAGCGGACATAACATACTTTGTCCCCACCGGTCGAGATCCTGTGCGAAGCATAACATACTTTGCTTCCACCCCGGTAGCAGATGCAGATTTGCTCCCGTATCGGCATAAGCCTAGTTTGTAGCCAACTAAAGCAGAACCCTACCAACGGTGTAAGCCTACCTTGGCAAGTTCTTAGCTTCAGGTCGGTGGTACAGGCTGTTACAGATGAGTGCCAAGGGCATCGCACTACTATACTCAGTGACAATGCTTCAGAGTCATAGGCATGCGTACCTGGCCAGCGTAGTTTGTCCCTAGGCCCCCATATTTACGCCTGTTGCAGCAGCATGCGGTGTGCGCGCATAAGCGTTAGTCGCCGGTTTGGAGCGCTCCCCTGGGCTAATGTTCGTGAGTACACCACTTCCGTTCTAGTTTAGAGCCAGACTTCGGGTACTCTCCCGTTAGTCAAGTATTAGCTAGTCTAGGGTAAGAGGCTCTCGAGGACTTCTATTTGGGATTGTTTTTTGAGCTAATCATTTGGCCGAGGGAGAAAGACCCTCGAGGGTGTCTGACATCTATTTGGGATCGGTTTTTGAGCTGATCAATTGGCCGAGGGAGAAAGACCCTCGAGGATGTCTTGGGATTGGTTAGGGAGCCAATCATTAGGCCGAAAGTAGGAGACTTTCGAGGATTTTGGATCTGCCCCGTTAGCTCGTCGAGCATTACTCTGTATTGGTAACTGTTTGCATGTATACTAGGTTGCTGGATAACTGATATATCGTATTGTGCCCCGGTTGGGGATTCTTACTGAGTACGTATGTACTCACCCTTACTTCTGTGGTTTTTTCCACCAGGTAACTTGGGACAGTGTAACGGCCCAGGTTTTCATCCCAGTCTTCCAGGTATGCCCTAGGGGTATTTTGGTAATTTGGCCGGCCGTCAGGGCCGTTTATGTCTTTTTCCAGTTGCTAAAATTATTGGATGGATTTATGAAGGTTTTTGAGGCTTTGTGGTTTGGTTTGAGCATGGGTAGATGCAAAAGTAAAAATAAAGGAATTTGTGTTGCAGCTGGGATTCGAACCCGGGTCTCCGGGAAAGCCTGTGAGGATGCGTGCCAGTTGAGCTATAGAGAGCTCTTGTTACTCTTTCCGCGTCATATCTTAGTTACCCTTGGATCTTTGGAGTTTTGTGCATTTGGTTAAATGAAAAGAAATTAGGTTTTTTGTTCTTTCTTCTCCAAAACCCTCCTAGCCGTGCAAGCTTGTTCTTCCTAGCTCCCAAGCCGTTTTTCATCCCCTTTGCAGCCCCGAGGTTCAATCATCATCCCGGGTAAGTCTTCATCCTCTTCATCTTCTCGATAGGTTGTTTTGCTGGCCAAAGGTAAGAGGAGGTGCCCGTGTGTGTGTGTGTTGTTGCAGGTCTGCCCAGGCGCCGGATCTGCCCACCACCCGCCCAGAGATCGGCCCGGCGGCGGTGCCCAGTCGCACTGATGAGCCCGTCGCGCGCCGCCAGCCGTCCCGAGATCCGCCCGAGCAGCTCGCCAGTCACACCAGATGAGCCTGTCGCGCGCCCAGCCCGTCCAGATCCGCTGGAGCAAAGACGCCCGCAACGCGCGGTCAGCCATCGCCGCCGCGCACACCAAGAGCCGCCCGAGATCCGTCCATCGCGCGCGCCCATTCGCGCGCGAGCCGCCGTCGCACGATTCGCAGCAGCAGCGACGCCCGTGTCCGCGTCGCTCGCCCAGCGCCCGCGCGCCTTCGCTTAGAGCCGCTCGCCCGCACGCCCAGACGCTCGCTCGTGCCCAGCCGCTTGCCCAGCACCCGCGCGCCTTCGCCGTCTGCGTGCCCGAGGCGTGTCCGCAAGCACGCGCCGCGCGCCCAGCCCCGCCAGCCGCACACAAATACAGCCAGAAGACACTCACCACGTGTCGTCGTGCCGTGTGAGTGCCCCGAGCCGAGCCTACTTGTTTTATTATATTTTTATGGCTATGATTGTGATTTCTATTGTGTTTGTTAGGTTCTCGTTAGCTAGCTCGAGATCGATCGCGGCTTAGGATTTTGTGTGTAGTTGCCTCCCGCCGGTAGGATTTCTTCTGCAGGGGTTGTGTGGACCTGCGATGTTCTATGTGATTGATGTTGTAAGTTTGTTTGTGATTATCGGCATGTATAGTTTAGGTGCTCTGCTCAATTCTGTGAGGGCATGACTTCGTATGTTGTTCTTTCATGTTAGTCCATGCTAGGTTGTTCCGTTCTGGCATGCTCATATTCATTCTTGTTCCGTAGTACCATGCTAGGTCTGCTGTATTCTTTTGAGCACGTATTGGATTGTTTGCTGATTGTTAAGGCAGGTTAGAATTCAGGTAGGTAGCATCATCCGGGCCTGATGCATAAAGTATCTTGCATCCATGGCGGGGGACGTCGAGACGATTCTCGTCCCTAGACCCCGTTAGGGTTTAGCTAACCCGACCGGTAGGCCCTGGCAATCTTGGGAGAGGTGGTAGTCTAAGCGATGCCCCAACGGTCGGGATGATGACTTGGCAATGCCTAGTCCCCGCGGCCCGGACACGTCCTCGGCGTGTTCGCGGTAGAGCCTTGATTGCCACCGTTAAGGTAAGGGCAGCTTCTGGTGTAAGCCTACCACGACCCGTTCCTTAGCCTCAAAGTGCGGTGGTACAAGTTTGACATAGTTCACGTGTCCGTGTCTTACACCCCTATGTCGGTGACACCGATCCGGAGATTTAGTTAGGTGTGGTATCCGGATATGGGCGACTTGCCACTGGACCCGCACCCCCATAGTGCAGTAGAAGCACGCGGTGCATGCTTACGCTCATTACAACGCCGACCGGAGGGCTCCTCGGGATCTTGAGCTAGTGCACCTTTCGTATCGACAATAGACAGGCTGAGGCCAGGACTCGTTTCTCGTATAGGGCATATTGTGTGGTGGATTTATTTCCGGACTAAGACCCTGAGTTGGCATCCGAGGTCCAAGTGTGGACTTAAGCTATGTGCTCTATTCTGTGTTTATATTCATAGCTTGCATACACTCATCTAGATGACCATGTGCATCGTATTGTACCCCCAGTTGGGGATTCTTCTTGAGTAATTCGTTACTCACCCTTATTTTGTGGTTTTCCACGGGTAACCAAGGTGCGAGACAGGGATGGTGAAGGAGGAGCCGTGATCATGGGAACTGTTGTCGTCTCTCGACTTTTTATTTCTATGACTCTTGTATTTTATTTTCCCACAGAATGCATGTGGCGGACACGAGCCCTAGGATGTTTTTCTGAATGTTTTTATGGATTCCAGCTTTGTTGTATCTGAGGATTGTTTCAAATGTTTTAATAAATCTCTGATCAGAGTATGCGTTTAGAAATGTAATTGCCTTGAAACAGGTGCTTGGAAAGCAGGGGCGTGTTTCAAAGAATCTATTTGATTTCTGATTGAATCTCTTTTGTTTTATTTTAATTGGGAATCCAAAAACTAAATTGCATATTGTTCTTTACTTTGAATGCATGCATTGGGGTAAAGACCTATTTAGATCCCCTTTTGGGTCGGGTCTTTACAGTTGGTATACAGCTCAGAGTCATAGATTCTATAGACTGACTTTTTGTTGTAGGTCGTCTTTCCCATGATCACCAGCACTCCGACAGTCATCAGGTACGTCTAGGTTTTCTGTTTTTAGAAAAAGGGTTAAGAATTTACAATACCTTTCATCTAGTGTATGCTTTGTTTTGTGTTGTGGAGCGGAGACGAGCAGGTTCTGACTCGTCGTTGGTTTGGGTTTAGAGCGCCATCATGCCAACTTCCCGTAGTGTGAGCTGTATGTTGTGGTTTGTTGAGATATCCAGATAGATTCGGATACCGTTGGGACATCGTTCCAGATGGAGGCAGAGGTTAGACTCCCGTAGGCCACGTGTGGCCCAGCTGTTAATTCCCCTAGTGAGAGGATGAAGGTGTTTTGCCATGGAGTACCACTCCAGGAGAGGAGTTAGCTTTGGCTTTTGCTCATGTTGATGCTTGTGGAGCAGGTCCCAAGTGGGCTAGCCTGGGTAGTTCAGGTGTGGATCTTGAACCTTAGCAGATTGTTTGTTTGCCCATTGAGTAGCTGCAGAGTTGGTAGCCTTCGAGGAGGTTGCTGAGACATCTTTGTTCTCTTATAAGTGTTGTTGTTTGCGCGCCCGATGTTTTAACCACAGTAGTTAAGGGTGCAATGAGCGATGTTCCCATTGGACTTGATCCGTTGGCGGTTTCTCGATTGTTTTGTAGGGTTGAGCACTCTTCTTTTGGTGAGCCCTAGAGTAGGGCTAGCTGCTGCATGTTGAGAGAGCCGGCCAGAGTTTTGTTTAGCATCATGTGGAGATGCAAGAGTAGGCCGTGAGCCCCCAGTTTGATGAGATGCCATAGTCTGGTTGTTTGAGTTTTGAGCCTTTGTATGCCTAGCCATAGTTTTTGTCACTTGAGGTTGTGACCTTGCGGGCCCCATTTGTAGTAAGATGTGGATTTGGTAATAGCGGCACTTGAGGTGCATTGGTTGGTGTGCCGCCTTGGCACTAAGTCCAGTTCACCTTGAGTTTGGCATGGGTATAGCGGATGGTTCTATGACCGTCCGGAGTTCAAAGACACTTCTTTAGCCATTGGATTCCATTTATGGAAAATGCACTTGTTTAGGTCGTGCAAGAGGGCTAGTTCAGTGGTAGTCGGAGGACTACAAGTGAAAGGATGTTCGAGAGGAGCCGAAGCCTCTTCCTAGTGTTCTTGGGGTTGAGTAAGTCAGCCAGGTTGGCGGTTGGTAAGTGTTAGTGCGTCACGAGTCTCACGCTAGTGCTAAGGCCAAGAGATCTTTGTGGTTGGTAGTGCGGTCCACTACCTTCGGGTGCCTAAACTCGAGTTGAGTGAGCATTGTAGATGCGAGTTCGGTCCAAAGAGAGGGACCGTGAGTTGGATGCTTATGAGATGAGTTTGGTGCTTATGAGATGAGTTGGATGCCTTATGAGATGAGCAGGTTGTCCTATGTGTAAAGCACACTTGGTAGAGTCTTGGTATAAAGTAAGTTCGGTTTGGCATCGTTATGTTTTAGCAGAGCAAGGTTGCCACTGCTTCGAGTATCGTGTGGAGATGGGACTTTTGGTGTTCCTTGGGTTGATTGTATCTCTGCCGGAAGTTAGTGTTGCCTTTTGGAACAAAGACCATTAGTCTTGGATCTCTGAAGGAAGGTTGAGAGTTGTTCACACAAGTGTGTTTTGTGTAGTTCGTTCTGGTGGCGATTGTTTCAGAACCATGTAGGGTTTGCATTGGAGAAATGATGCTCAGTTCTTGGAGAAGTTGGACTCCAGATGGTTGTTGTAAGGCTTAGTTGAGGTTGTAAGGATACCGTGCTCGTAGTTGGGTTGTTGCTTAGGCAAGTTTGGTTAGGTTGGACCTAATCTTGGTTGGTGGAACCTCTTGTCGTTCATGGTTGGAGTTTAGATGGCACTGGACAAGTTGTGGTTGTAGTGGAGCCGCGTAATTTCTGACCGTAGTTGCTAAGGGTGTTGCTTGGAATCCTTACCCTGAGAGGAAGCTACGATGTGGCTGATGCTTTGAGTAGGAGGATGACACATTCTGAAGCGTTTCTGGTCTTTTAGTTTCGAGGTTCGGAGCAGGCCAGCATGGTTGTGATGCTGGAAAAAGGAGTTGCTTGTTCAGGCAGTTGGTTGTTAGACCGATAGACGACAGTGTGTGTCGAGGGTTGCCGAAGAACCCTAGTTGTGGAGAGCCTCACCAGAGCTCAGTCTGGCCCAGGTAATGAGTATCAGTTGGCAAGCCGGAGTCGTGTAGGTTGTAGGCCTCGGGTGAGTTGCTGGCAGTTTTGGTAGGCTAGCAAGCTCAAGTTTGTTTGGAGTAGAGTCCAGATTGGTTCCGGTGTGGTGACAAGTTGGTGCTTGGTGTTGACCAAGGTGTGGTTTGAGTTGCTAGAAGTTAGCCTTGCTCGTGGGGCAAGTGGCTTTGCCATGGCGGATGTCTTTCCTGTTCCAAAGTTTATGAGTTGCCCTTATTTGGTGTTTGGGGGTGAGTCTTCTCTTGCCCATGGTTGGCGGTCTAGTCTGTGGTGGACCCCCTTGTTGTTGCCTCTAGGAGAGTTGGATGCCGTGCTTAGCTAAGAAAGACAGCGAGCAGTTGTGGAGCTCTCTGTCCTTCGGTTGTCCTCTGGTAAGGATCTGTTTCTCCTTGGGAGTTGTCAAGTTATTCCTTGGTCTTGGAATTGGTAGTAGTGGTGCTAGTAGGAGGAAAAGTTTGTTGGCTGCTTGGAAGCAGTTGTTTGTCCAAGTTAAGCGGACTCTTGAGTGGTGTTCTGGAAGTTGCGGTAAGGGTTTTTCTGCCTCTTATGAGTGTTTGGCCTACTTGGTTAAGATTTTTGTGTGTTGGCATGGAAGATGTTGCACCTTTGTAGTGGAAGAACTCCTTTGTATCAGTTGTGGGTTGAGGTTGCACCATTGTGGATGGATTAGGGTCTGGACCTATTGAGGGATCCTTGCTGGCTAGTGTAGCTTGCACTCTGCCAGCCATTGTTGGTATTCTTGTTCTTGGTAGTTGGTGTTGACCAGGTAGTGGAGTTCCGTTTATGAAGTTTCGGTGGGAAGGTGCATTAAGCCTAAGCTTGAGGGTTAGGCTTGTATGTGTTATCGTTTGGACTTGTGAGATGTGTTTCATATTTGAGGCGAGCTTTGTTCCGTTGTTTGCATGGAGGTAAGTTTAGTGGATGGAGCCCTCTGGGGCCTGGTTGTTTGCGGGTTGTCTTGCCCAGCTAGTGATTTGAGTCGAGCTAGAGATGAGTGGATTGGCATAGCTATGCAGTTTGTAGTTGTTTGAGCTTCCTAGTTCGTAGCAATCAGGTTGTTGGATTGTAAGTTTCCGTGTGGGAGCTGTCAGCTAGTTGAGGTTGTTGTGTGAGTTCGGATTTTTGGAGGATTGATTTCAGTAGCTAGAGCTCGCACCTCGTCTCGTGTGCAGATGCCATTTCTATGGAGTAAAGCATGTCGGTTTCAGTTGGAGTTGTTGTCACGGTGTGGCAACAAAGGTTTGTTCTAGGCAGTGCGTGGATGAACTGTGGTTCTGGAGAGCGTGGTTAAGAGGCTTATGAGCCGAGTGCAGTTTCTGTAGTGTTTTCACCCTCTGACCGATGGTCTTTTGGGAGGAGTGAGCCAGATCCGTTGGAGCTTGTTGTGAGTTGGTGTTTCCGTGGTTAGGCGGCGAAACGGTGTTGATTTTATGAGGTTGCCTCGGATAGTAGTTCCCGTGGCTAGTTCTTTTGGTTTCGTTGAAGCGTAGTATGGTAAGTGTTGCGGTTTCCCAATGTTGCAGGGAAAAGGTTGGTGGCCATCGATTTTGTTTTGGGTCTGAGTTGCTGCAGATTAACTGCAGGTGTTGTCACGAGGAGTTTGAGCTCGTTTGTGGATAGCTCGGCAGCAGCGAGAAAAGTTCCGCCGATGTTCGGCGTCGAGTTTTAGAGTTCGAGGTTGGACAGCTCATGTTTTTAGTTTGCATCGATGCTAGGTGCGTTGAGGTTGTAAGTAGTGTTGGGGTTTTGTAAGCTAGGGAAGTTGAGTCCCCGGTTGTTGGACCATTTGAGATTCTTGAGAGGATTGGCAGAGTTGCATACTGGTTAGCTTTTTCTGTCATTGTCAGCCGTGTGCAGTGTTCTCATGTATCGGTGTGAGGCAGTATGTGTCGGACCCATCGCTCATTGTGGACTTTGAACCTTTGCAGCTGATTGAGGATTTGAGCTTCGAGGGGAAGCCTGTGAGTATTCTGGTCTTTGAGACGAAGACGTTGCATAATCGTGAGATCCGTTTGGTAAAAGTTCAGTGGAGGAGTCAGAGTTCAGAGGAGGCCGCTTGTGAGCGGGGAAGACGGGATGAGATTGCAGTATCCTGTGCTGTTTCATCTTAAGAACTTTCGAGGACAAAAGTCATAAAAAGGAGGGAATATTGTAACGGCCCAGGTTTTCATCCCAGTCTTCCAGGTATGCCCTAGGGGTATTTTGGTAATTTGGTCGGTTCGTCAGGGCCGTTTATGTCTTTTTCCAGTTGCTAAAATTATTGGATGGATTTATGAAGGTTTTCTAGGCTTTGTGGTTTGGTTTGAGCATGGGTAGATGCAAAAGTAAAAATAAAGGAATTTGTGTTGCAGTTGGGATTCGAACCCGGGTCTCCAGGAAAGCCTGTGAGGATGCGTGCCAGTTGAGCTATGGAGAGCTCTTGTTACTCTTTTTGCGTCATATCTTAGTTACCCTTGGATCATTGGAGTTTTGTGCATTTGGTTAAATGAAAAGAAATTAGGTTTTTTGTTCTTTCTTCTCCAAAACCCTCCTAGCCGTCCAAGCTTGTTCTTCCTAGCTCCCAAGCCGTTTTCATCCCCTTTGCAGCCTCGAGGTTCAATCATCATCCCGGGTAAGTCTTCATCCTCTTCATCTTCTCGATAGGTTGTTTTGCTGGCCGAAGGTAAGACGAGGTGCCCGTGTGTGTGTGTGTTGTTGCAGGTCTGCCCAGGCGCCGGATCTGCCCACCAGCCGTCCAGATCGGCCCGAGCGGCTCGCCAGTCGCACTGAGCCCGCCGTCGCGCGCCAGCAGACCATCCAGATCCGCCCGGCGGCTCGCCCGAGTCGCACAGATGAGCTTGCTCGCGCGCCAAAGCCTGCCCCAGATCCGCTGAGCAACACGCCCGAGCAACGCGCCGTCGGCCGCTGCCGCCGTCGCACACCAGCAGCCGCTCAGATCCGTCCATCGCACGCCCAGTTCGCGCGCAGGCCCGTCGTCGCACCAGTTCGCGAGCAGCAGCAGATCGCCCGTGTCCGCGTCGCTCGCTCGCACGCCCAGACGCTCGCTCGTGCCCAGCCGCTCGCCCAGCGCCCGTGCTCCTTCGCCCGTGCCATACCCCAGCGCGTGTCCGCGCGCGCAGCCGCGCCCCAGCGCCAGCCTAGTCGAACCAACTGCGCCAAAGAAGATTCACAATCGTCGCCGTGCGTGAGTGCCCCGAGCCGAGCCTGCTTGTTTTATTATATTTTTAAGGCTATGATTGTGATTTCTATTGTGTTTGTTAGGTTCTCGTTAGCTAGCTCGAGATCGATCGCAGCTTAGGATTTTGTGTGTAGTTGCCTCCCGGCCAGGTAAGGATTTCTTACCGGGGTTGTGTGGACCCTGCGATGTTCTATGTGATTGATGTTGTATGTTTGTTTGTGATTATCAGCATGTATAGTTTAGGTGCACTGTTCTGAATTTCTGACTGGCATGACTTCGTATGTTGTTCTTTCATGTTAGTCCATGCTAGGTTGTTCCGTTCTGGCATGCTCATATTCATTCTTGTTCCGTAGTACCATGCTAGGTCTGTTGTATTCTTTTGAGCACGTATTGGATTGTTTGCTATTTGTTAAGGCAGGTTAGAATTCAGGTAGGTAGCATCATCCAGGCCTGATACATAAAGTATCTTGCATCCATGGCAGGGATGTCGAGACAGTTCTCCGTCCCTGGACCCCGTTAGGGTTTAGCTAACCCGACCGGTAGGCCCTGCAATCTTGGGTGAGGGTGGTAGTCTAAGCGATGCCCCAACGGTCGGTATGATGACTTGGCAATGCCTAGTCCCCGGCAGCCGGCACGTCCTCAGCGTGTTCGGCAGTAGCCTTTGATTGCCACTTGTTAAGGTAAGGACGGCTTCCTGGTGTAAGCCAACCACGACCCGTTCCTTAGCCTCAGGTGCGGTGGTACAAGCTGACATAGTTCACGTGTCCAGGTCTCACACCCCTATGTCAGTGACACCGATCCAGAGATTTAGTTAGGCGTGGTATCCGGATATGGGCAGCTTGCCACTAGACCCGGCACCCCCCATAGTCTGTAGAAGCACGCGGTGCATGCTTACGCTCATTACAGCGCCGACCGGAGGGCTCCTCGAGATCTTGAGCTAGTGCACCTTTCGTGACGACGTGAGAGCGGTGCCGAGGCCGGGACTCGTTTCTCGTATAGGGCGTATTGTGTGGTGGATTTATTTCTGGACTAAGACCCTGAGTTGGCATCCGAGGTCCAAGTGTGGACTTAAGCTATGTGCTCTATTCTGTGTTTATATTCATAGCTTGCATACACTCATCTAGATGACCATGTGCATCGTATTGTACCCCAGTTGGGGATTCTTACTGAGTAATTCGTTACTCACCCTTATTTTGTGGTTTTCCACAGGTAACCAAGGTGCGAGACAGGATGGTGAAGGAGGAGGCGTGATCATGGGAACCTCACGTCGTCTCGACTCTTTATTTCTATGACTCTTGTCTTTTATTTTCCCCCGAATGCATGTAGCGGGCACGAGAGCCCTAGGATGTTTTTCTCAATGTTTTTATGGATTCCACTTTGTTGTATCGAGAGATTGTTTCAAATGTTTTAATAAATCTTTGATCGTAGTATGCGTTTAGAAATGTAATTGCCTTGAAACAGTGCTTGGAAGCGAGGGGACGGGTTTCAAAGAATCTATTTGATTTACGATTGAATCTCTTTTGTTTTGTTTTAATTGGGAATCCAAAAACTAAATTGCATATTGTTCTTTACTTTGAATGCATGCATTGGGGTAAAGACCTATTTAGAGCCCCTTTTGGGTCGGGTCTTTACAGACAGCACCGGGACGGCTAGCGGAGGGAGCTGACTGATCATGGGAGCCGCGACACTCTGTCTTTCTATTTGTCTTTATGAGTCATAAATTCCTTGATAGCATGCTAGAGAAACTGATTCGTTTTGAGAACTTGTTTTACTTATTGAGTTTTAAATACCGGACAGGACTTGTTTAATGATGTTTTATTGAATGGATGCTTTTCTATAGTTTTAATAAAAGAGATTTCTTGTTAAGTAGTTCTATGTTATTTTAAATGGTTTTAAATTTTAAGCATGCTAAGTGAGAACCGGGTTTAGGACCACTGTTTGGGTCGGGTTCTTACAGTACAACCATTCCTTTGCTTTGCCTTGCAGGGAGTGTGAAACAAACTTCGTCACAGTCCATCTCTTATCATATCTGGTATTACAAACAAATCGCAAACACCCATAAATTCTCTTAAATGGTTGTGAGGATCTTCTCTCGCCATCCCATGGAACTGATCCTTTTACAGCAGCAGAGTATTCATCATTGGCTTTATTTCAAACACCCTCACCCCATCGGCTGGTCAGATACCTCCTTGCATGAATTCTTTGATGTTTGGTGCAGCGTATGCTCTTAGCCCCCCATCCCTGTCATCATCCATCATGATAGGGGTTGCTAGGAATCTATCTGCGTGTTCATAATTAGGAGCAACAGGCTTCTCAGGGTGGACTTCAGCGTTTTTGGTCGGTTAAGCCATTTGCACTAGTCTGTTTGGCCTTTGGATTCTACGTCGTCTGCGAAGAGTTCGCTCAGGTTCTTGATCGAAAGGTTCAATGAAACCTTGTCTTCGCATACGCTTCCGCGAACCTCCCTACACAAACACACAGACAAATTCAACTCGAAATATTACTCTCAACACTCCATTGCAAGTAAAAACTCTTAAAATTCCCCAGCAACGGCGCCAAAAACTTGTTGGTTCGAAACCGACACACAAATAAGAGAATGAGAAATAAATTAGAATGATGACGTGAAATGTTATTGCTTCGCAGAAGCGAAGCCTAAGCTCAAGTTTAAGCGAAAGTGTTGTGTGTGCGATTCCCAAAGAATGTGCAAGTATACACAGTCGTGTTGTAGCAAGTTTTAATGTAAGTAAAAATCATTTCCACAAGGATTAGTGATTAACATCATGCTCAAGCGAAATTAGAGAGTCATGGTAACGGGGGAAGATTGTTGTGATGGAGCTAAACTAAGTCTGCTAAAGCGAAATAACTTTGCTAAATCGAAATAAACTTGGCTAAATCGAAATAAACTTGGTAAAAGCGAAATAACTTTGCTAAAGCGAAGTAACTTGGCTATAGCAAAATAACTTGGCTAAAGCGAAATAACTGTACTAAAGCGAAGTAACTTGGCTAAACCGAAATAACTTTGCTAAATCGAAATAAATGCAAGGCACAAATGACAAAGTGAGCAAGATGCTAAGAATGATGAGATAACTTTAATCGGGTTAAAGGCATCAGAAGGAGACTAGGACTTTTCAGAGTATTATACTCTAGCGAAATGGCATTATGCTAAAAAGTGAACAACTGTAAAGACCCGACCCAAAAGGGGCTCTAAATAGGTCTTTACCCCAATGCATGCATTCAAAGTAAAGAACAATATGCAATTAAGTTTTTGGATTCCCAATTAAAACAAAACAAAAGAGATTCAATCAGAAATCAAATAGATTGTTGAAACCTGTCCCTGTTTCCAAGCACCTGTTTCAAAGCAAATACATTTCTAAACGCATACTCTGATCAGAGATTTATTAAAACAATTGAAACATCCTCAAATACAACAAAGCTGGAATCCACAAAAACGTTCAGAAAACATCCTAGGGCTCCGTGCCCGACTACATGCATTCAGGGGAAAATAAAAAGGACAAGAGTCATAGAAATAAAAGTCGAGACGACAAGAGTTCCCATGATCACGGCTCCTCCTTCACCATCCTGTCTCGCACCTTGGTTACCTGTGTGGAAAACCACAAAATAAGGGTGAGTAACGAATTACTCATAAGAATCCCCAACCGGGTACAATACGATGCACATGGTCATCTAGATGAGTGTATGCAAGCTATGAATATAAACACGAAATAGAGCACATAGCTTAAGTCCACACTTGGACCTCGGATGCCAACTTAGGGTCTTAGTCCTGAATAAACCACACTACACAATACGCCCTATACGACAAACAAGTCTCGGCCTCAGCCTGTCTACTGCCGATACGAAAGGTGCACTGGCTCACAATCCCGAGGAGCTCTCCATCGGCGCTACCAGAATGAGCGTATCGCGCGCACCGCATGCTCTTTGCAACTCGGGGGTTGCGGGGTCTAGTGGCAAGTCGCCCGTGTCCAATCACCATGCCTAACTAAATCTCTACGGATCGGTGTCACCGACATAGGGTGTGAGACTGGACACGTGAACTATGTCGGCTGAACCACCGCACTTTGAGGCTAAGGAATCGGTCGTGGTAGGCTTACACCGTGAAGCCGTCATTGCCCTAACAGTGGCAATCGGGGCTACTCTTGAACACGCCGAGGACGCGCGTGCAGCCGCCGAGGACGAGGCAATGCCAAGTCATCATCCCGACCTTTGGGGCATCGCGCAGACTACCACCCTCACCCAAGATTGCGGGGCCTCACCGGTCGGGTTAGCTAAACCCTCACGGGGTCCAGGGGACGGAGTATTACCTCAAATGCGTCGCTCGCCATGGATGCAAGATACTTTATGCATTAGGCCCTGATGATGCTACCTACCTACACTCTAACCTATCATAACAATAACATACAATCCAATACAATCCAAAACGTGCTCAATGATATACAACGAACCTAGCATGGTACTATGAAGCAAGAATGAGATATGAGCATGCGAACGGAACAACCTAACATGGACTAACATGAGAGAACAACATACGAAGTCATGCTAGTCGAGAATTGAGCAGCACCTAAACTATACATGCTGATAATCACAAACAAACATACAAACCACAATCACATAGAACATCGCAGGGTCCACACAACTCCGGTAAGAAATCCTTACCTTGGTCGGGAGGCTTCTACACACAAATCCTAAGCTGTGGACAATCCCGAGCTAGCTAACAGACCCTAGCAAACACAATAACAATCAATATCTATAAGCCTAAAAATAATAAAATAGCAGGCTCGACTCGGGAGCACTCACACGACACGGCGACACGAGGCTAGGCGCTAGCTTGAGCTGTAGTCCCGATGCGGCTGGTGGGCGGCGCTGGCTGCGCTACCGCACGCTACTACTGGGCGCGTGTAGCGCGCGATGGGCGGTGACACGGCAAATGAGCGACACGGCACGGCGCTGAGCGTGCGGCACGGACACGGGCGAGCGTCTGGGCGTGCGGGCGAGCTGCTCGGAGCGAAAACGCGCGGGCGCGGGACGTGCGACGAGCGATCTGGGCGCGATCGGGGCTCGACCTGGGCGCGATCTAGGCTGCCGACGACAGTGCATGGGCTGGACCTGCTGCTCTAAGACGGTGGCGATCTGGGCGGGCTGCAACGGTGTCCTAGGGCGCGATCTGGCCGGCTGCTGGGCGTGCGAATCTGCTGGCTGGGAGGCTTCTCTCGGTTGGCTGCAATCAAACACAAACACACACTCACTTCTATTCACTCAGCCAAACAGCACACCAATCGGAGGAGGAGAAGAAGAAGAAGAAGACGAAACTTACCCGGAACGACGATAGATCCTCGGGGCTGCAAAGAGGGGATGGAACTCGGCTTGGAGAGCTAGGGAGAAGAGCTTGGACGACCACAAGACTTTTTGGTGAAGAAGACATACAAAACCTAATTCTTTTTCATTTAACCTAATGCACCAAAACTCCACGAATCCAAGGCTAACATAGATGTGATGCAGAAAGGTCAACAAGAGCACTCAATAGCTCATCTGGCACGCATCCCCATAAGCTTTCACGAGACCGGGTTCAAAACCCAAAATTGCAACAAAATTTCCTTTATTTTTACTTTTGCATCAAACCTTGCTCAAACCCTTCCACAAAGCCTAAAAACCTACATAAATCCATCCAATAATCTTAGCAACTGGAAAAAGACATAAACGGCCCTGAAGGCCCGACCAAATTACCAAAATACCACTAGGGCAAGCCTAGAAGACCGGGATGAAAACCTGGGCCGTTACAATATTCCCTCCTTTTTATGACTTTTGTCCTCGAAAGTTCTTAAGACTGGAACAGCTCAGGGTAATGCAATCTCATCTCGTCTTCCCGCTCCCCCAAGTGGCTTCCTCGACTCGACTCTCCACCAACCTTGACCAAACGGATCTCACGATTACGAAAAGTCTTGGTCTCAAAGGCAAGGATCCCCACTGGCTTCTCCTCGAAGCTCAAATCCTCATTCAGCTGCAACGGCTCAAAGTCCACAATGTGCGACTGGTCCGGCACATACTGCCTCAACATCGATACATGAAATACACTGTGCACCGCTGACAATGACGGAGGTAGAGCTAACCGGTAAGCGACTCTGCCAATCCTTTCCAGAATCTCAAATGGACCAACAAAACGGGGACTCAACTTTCCACGCTTACCAAACCTCAAAACACCTCGCATCGGAGCAACCTTTAGGAACACATGTTGTCCAACCTCAAACTCCAAATCTCAACGTCGAACATCGGCGTAACTCTTCTGCCTGCTCTGAGCGGTCAACATAGGAGCTCTAATCTTCTGCACTGCTCCATTAGTCAACTGCAGCAACTCGGGACCCAAATCCTGCCTATCACCAACCTCTTCCCAGAACACAGAGGACCGACAACACTTACCATACAAAGCCTCTAATGGAGCCATCTGAATCGATAAATCGATAATCGCTTTGTTATAGGCAAACTCCATCGAGATCTGAATCTTGGTCCCAATCGCCGGAAGTCCAACACACAAGCCCTCAACATATCCTCGAGAATCTGGTTCACCTCTCGATCGCCCATCTGCGAGGGTGAAAAGTCATCTTTGAAATCGCACTCGGTGCCTAAACCTTTCGGGCGCTCTCCGAAAACGAGAAGTGAACCGCGAATCACGGTCGACACAATCCTCACAGGCACACCATGGTAACGAATGATCTGCTCCAAAAACAAGCTGCGCCCACTGTTCCATGTATATAAGTGTCTCTCTTCGGGAATGAAGTGTGCGCTCTTGGTCAACCGATCGACTATCACCCGGATCTCGAGAGAACTTCCTCGAGTCCTTGGCAAACCAAAGAATAAAGTCCATGAAGATCTCTTCCCATTTCCATCGAGGCACACTCGGTAGCAACAACAAACCACCGGCCTCTGCTGGGGTGCCTTCACTTGCGACAAGTGAGACACCGGTGACAAACTCTGCCACATCTCTCTTCATTCCCATCCACCGGAAGGTTTGCTTGAGGTCTGATACATCTTGGTACCCCGGGTGCCAAGCAAATGGGGAATCAGGGCCTCTCGAGAGCAACTCTGCTCGCAATCCTGCAATGTCCGGAACACACAACCGCCTCTATAAGTCAACCCACTGTCGGTGAATATACGAAGTCAAAGTCTCCTTCAAGCACTAACTCACAAACCAATCTCTTAAGTGTAGGGTCACTCAACCGGCTATCAATAATCCGTTGTCTAATCGATGGTCGAATCATCAATCGAGCTACCACAGCGCGGTAACCTCACCCAACAACACGGCAACCTCGGCCGCTCGAACTCTTTCCGCAATCCAGTGCCGAACTCAACAACGCCGCGGAGTGCGACGTCTTCCTACTCAAAGCATCACCCACTACATTGGCTTTACCGGATGGTACAAAATCTCGCAGATCATAATCCTTTACCAACTCTAACCATCTCCTCTGCCTCATATTCGGCTCCTTCGAGTAAATGATACTTGAGGCTCGGTGGTCGGTAAACATCTCGAATCCGCTCACCATACAGTAATGCCTCCAAATCTTGATTGCAAACACCACCACTGCGCCAACTCCATATCATGAGTCGGGTAGTTCTGCTCATACGGCTTCAATCGACGGGAAGCATAGGCAATGACCTTCCGTCTTTGCATCAACACACAACCCAACCCAAACTTGGAAGCATCATCAGAAACCACAAAACCGCTTTGTCCCCTCCGGGATTGCCAACACTCTGCCGAAGTCAAATCTGCGCTTGAGCACAGTAAAGCTCTCATCACACCTCTTGTCCCCAAACAAACTCGACACCCTTCCTCGTCGGGCGAGTGAGGGGCGAGGCTATAGCGAAAAAGTCCTTAACGAACCGACGGTAGTAACTCGCCAAACCAGTAAAGTCTGCGTATCTCGACAACCGAAGTCGGCTTGGCCCACGAACTCACGGCCTCAATCTTCGCGGGGTCCATGGCTATACCATCTCTCGAAACCACGTGACCTAGGAAGGCCACCGCTCCAACCAAAACTCACACTTGGAAAACTTCGCATAAAGTCGGTTTTCCTCAAAGCCGCCAATACTCGCCTCAAATGCTCTGCATGGTCTTCCTTAGACCTCGAATAAATTAGAATATCGTCAATGAACACGATGACGGTTTTGTCCAAAATGATTTGAACACCCTATCCATCATGTCCATAAACGCGGCTAGGGCATTAGTCAATCCAAACGACATGACCACAAACTCATAGTGACCATATCTAGACACGAAAGATGTCTTAGGAATGTCGGCATCCCCGATCCGCAATCGATAGTAACCGGATCTCGATCTATCTTGGACAACACGGAAGCTCCACGAAGGCGATCGAACAAATCATCAATACGGGGCAACGGATACTTATTCTTCACCGCACACCTTATTAAGCTCGTGATAATCAATACATAAGCGCATCGAACCATCCTTCTTCTTCACAAACAGAATCGTGCTCCCCACGGGGACACACTCGGACGGATGAACCCTCGATCTAACATCTCTTGCAATCGAACCTTCGGTTCCTTCAACTCGGTGGCGCGCCATACGATCACGGAGCCTTCGAGATAAGGAGGGTCCACGGCTCGAGCTCAATTGTGAAGTCAACCTCTCTCTTCGGGGGCAACCCCAAACCCTCGAGAAAACACGTCCGCAAACTCCTGCACGGCCGGTGCACGATCAGCAGAGAGGTGAGGCGGCTCTCCCGCATACAACTTGGCTAGATAGCCCCAAGCTCCATGAGCTAGCAAACGACGAGCTTTCACGGTGACACCATCGCCGGCAAACTCCACCTGGACTCCACGAAACTTAAAGTTTGGGCCGACTGGCGGCTGAACACTACTTCTTTCCGGTGGCGGTCAATCAGCGCGTGGTTAGCGACTAACCACTCCATACCAAGAATCACATCAAAACCGCTCATAGGCAGAACTATGAGCGTAGCCACAAGCAACTCTCTGGATATCTCGATCCGGCCATCCTTAATCTTATCTCTAGCTAACATATTAACTCCCGAAGGAGTTGCAACAGTCAACTCAAAACCTAGAGGCTCTAATCTTAACTTAGCATGCTCAGCAAACAACACAGATACAAATGAATGCGTAGAACCAGAATCAAACAAGACAAATGCGCAGTGATCTAAAACAAGAAGCGTGCACCGCCGCCACAGCGGCATCCGTGACGCTCGGCCTCTGACGGTCGTAGCAAACACTCGACCTCTTTGCTTCGCTGGCCGAGGCGCGATAGTGGGCCGAGTACAAGAACGGATCATATGGCCCTCCTTACCACAAATGAAAACACACCACAGGCCTGTCTCGACAAGCTCCAGTGTGGGTCCTCCCACAAGAAGCACAAGCGGGAAATCGCTCGGGACCGGCCTCATCGGCGAGGCTGAAAGCGGATTGGGGCTCTATCGCCGATCCTGTTCTAAAATCGACACAGACGACGCCGCCGCCTCCTCGGAAATCAAACTTCCTCTTCTGCCCCACTACAGCTGGGATAGGACGCTGAACCGGAGCGGCAACAACCCGCTCAACGGGATACTTCCCGTTATAAATAGTGGCTAACTGAACAGCTCTAGCATAAGTGTCAGGAGCCTGAGCCCTGACATCCTGAGAGACACCCTGCCTCAAACCAGATATGAACGTTCGAATCTTCAACTCAGGGGTGGCTATCAACTGCGGAGCAAAATATCCATACTCCGAGAACTTTCTCTCATATTCCTCAATAGAATCAGAACCCTGCTTCAGGTTCTGGAAGAGCTCCACCATCTTCTCTTGTGCCTCATCGCTGATGTACTTGACCTTGAATTCCGACTTGAAGAACTCCCAAGAAGCAGGTAGTGACCCAGCTGGTCTCTCACTCAAGGTGGACTCCCACCACCATCTCGCTGTGCCTCCTAGCACATGAGCCGCACACCTCGGCCTCTGAACATCGGGGCACACCATAATCAGGAAGGTGTACTCCAAATGGGCAATCCATCTGGCTGCCGCTAAAGCATCTCCTGTGGCATCAAACTTCTCAGGCTTCCACTTTACGAAGTCTTTCAACCATCTACCCAACTCCTCGGCACCCTCTGCAATATCTGCCTCTGGGGCTACTTGCTTCTGTGGAGCTGGGGGTGCTGCTGCGCCCTGCTGAAACATGCGGGTCAACTGCTCAATCTGAGCTCGGGACTCTTCCCGCTGCGCCGCCAACAAGGCCTGGGTCTCTGACCTCTGGTCACTCAACAGGCAGACCATCATAGCCCTCATAGAATCAGCAAATTCTGCTCCAGGAGCAGTCTCACGACGCTCAGTCGCCTCAACGCCTCCTCTAGGCGCAACATGGGGAGCTACTGGTGGAATGCCATCAGTCTCAGCTTAGGACGATGTCCCTGCAGCATCAGATCCGATCCTAACACCTCGGCCTCCTCTCGGGCGTCCTCTTCCGGCGCGGGTAGCTGGCATGCTGGCGATCTACACCCAAACCAATAACGAGTCAGAACCTGCTCGTCTCCGCTCTACAACATTACACAAGGCATACACTAGATGACAGGTATTGTAAATTTTTAACCCTTTTTCTACAACAAATACTAAACTAAGGCGTACCTGATGACTGTCGGAGTGCTGGTGATCATGGGAAAACGACCTACAACAAAAGGTCAATCCACAGAATCTATGACTCGAGCTCGATACCAATCAGTAAAGACCCACCCCAAAGGGGTTTCTAAATAGGTCTTTACCCCAATGCATGCATTCAAAGTAAAGAACAATATGCAATTAAGTTTTTGGATTCCCAATTAAAACAAAACAAAAGAGATTCAATCAGAAATCAAATAGATTGCTGAAACCTGTCCTTGTTTCCAAGCACCTGTTTCAAGCCAAATACATTTCTAAACGCATACTCTGATCAGAGATTTATTAAAAAATTTGAAACATCCTCAAATACAACAAAGCTGGAATCCACAAAAACGTTCAGAAAACATCCTAGGGCTCGTGTGCTCGACTACATGCATTCAGGGGAAAATAAAAAGGACAAGAGTCATAGAAATAAAAGTCGAGACGCACAAAGCAGTTCCCATGATCACGGCTCCTCCTTCACCATCCTGTCTCGCACCTTGGTTACCCGTGGAAAACCACAAAATAAGGGTGAGTAACGAATTACTCGAGTAAGAATCCCCAACCGGGGTACAATACGATGCACATGGTCATCTAGATGAGTGTATGCAAGCTATGAATATAAACACGAATAGAGCACATAGCTTAAGTCCACACTTGGACCTTGGATGCCAACTCGGGGTCTTAGTCCTAATAAACCACACTACACAATACGCCTATACGAGAAACAAGTCTCGGCCTCACGGCTTCATCTGCCGATCTGAAAGGTGCACTGCTCACAATCCCGAGGAGCTCTCGATCGGCGTTTGTAATGAGCGTATCGCGCGCACCGCACCGCATGCTACCGCAACTCTCGGGTTGCCGGGTCTAGTGGCAAGCGCCCGAGTCGATCCACCATGCCTAACTAAATCTCGGATCGGTGTCACCGACATAAGGGTGTGAGACACGGACACGTGAACTATGTCACCTGAACCACCGCACTTTGAGGCTAAGGAATCGGTCATGGTAGGCCTACACCGAGAAGCCGCCCTTGCCCTAACAGTGGCAATCGGGCTCTTGCCGAACACTCTAAGGACGTGCCGGCTGCCGGGGACGAGGCAATGCCAAGTCATCATCCCGGCCCGTTGGGGCATCGCGCGACTACCACCCTCACCCAAGATTGCAGGGCCAACTGGTCGGGTTAGCTAAACCCTCACGGGGTCCAGGGACGGAGTATTACCTCGTACGTCCCTGCCATGGATGCAAGATACTTAATGCATCAGGCCCGGATGATGCTACCTACCTACACTCTAACCTATCATAACAATAACATACAATCCAATACAATCCAAAACGTTCTCAACAGATACAACGAACCTAGCATGGTACTATGAAGCAAGAATGGATATGAGCATGCCGAGCGGAACAACCTAGCATGGACTAACATGAGAGAACAACATACGAAGTCATGCTAGTCGAATTCGAAACGAGCACCTAAACTATACATGCGATAATCACAAACAAACATACAAACCACAATCACATAGAACATCGCAGGGTCCACACAACTCCGGTAAGAAATCCTTACCTTGGTCGGGAGGCTTCTACACACAAATCCTAAGCTGTGGACAATCCCGAGCTAGCTAACGGAACCTAGCAAACACAATAACAATCAATATCTATAAGCCTAAAAATAATAAAACAGCAGCCTCGGCTCGGGAGCACTCACACGAAACGGCGACACGAGGCTAGCGCGCTGGCTTGCGATCCCCGATGCGGTGAAATTTTGGCGCTGCACGGCGGCTGGCGCGCTGCAGCGCTTCGGACGGGCGGGACATGGCGAGCAAGCGGCGCGGCGCAGTGCGGACACGCGCGCGCGTCTGGCGTCGGGCGAGCGGCTCGGAGCGGCGCGCGCGCGCGGCCAGTCTGGAGCGCGAACCGACACGGCGTCTGGCGTCTTGGCGCGGCGGCGAGCCGCCGGAGCGGCGACGCGCAGCGCTGGACGCGTCGCGACGAGCGATCTGGCGCGACTGGCGCGCGATCTGAAGGCTGCCGACCACGCAGGTCGTTGGACTCGCCGCTCTGCGATGGTGGCGATCTGGGCGGTGGCGCAACGACGGGGCGCGATCTGGCGGCCGCTTCTTTGGCGTCGCGAATCTGCTGGCCGGGAGGCTTCTCTCGGTTGGCTGCAATCAAACACAAACACACACTCACTTCTATTCACTCGGCCAAACAGCACACCAATCGGAGGAGAAGAAGAAGAAGAAGACGAAACTTACCCGGAACGACGATTGATCCTCGGGGCTGCAAAGAGGGGATGGAACTCGGCTTGGAGAGCTAGGGAGAAGAGCTTGGACGGCCACAAGGCTTTTTGGAGAAGAAGACATACAAAACCTAATTCTTTTTCATTTAACCAAATGCACCAAAACTCCACGAATCCAAGGCTAACATAGATGTGATGCAGAAAGGTCAACAAGAGCTCTCAATAGCTCATCTGGCACGCATCCCCATAAGCTTTCCTAGAGACTCGGGTTCAAAACCCAGCTGCAACAAAATTTCCTTTATTTTTACTTTTGCATCAAACCTTGCTCAAACCCTTCCACAAAGCCTAAAAACCTACATAAATCCATCCAATAATCTTAGAAACTGGAAAAAGACATAAACGGCCCTGAAGGCCCGACCAAATTACCAAAATACCTCTAGGGCAAGCCTGGAAGACCGGGATGAAAACCTGGGCCGTTACAACAACTGATTTCGTTCTAACATAGGCTCTCTCGAGCTCTTATATTTGGCTCTCTCGAGCACTTAGTCAGGTTCTCTCGAAATCAAACAAACAAGTAAATGAAGCAATCAGCACTAGGCGAACCTTATCTCTAAGTGTTCTTTTCAAATGCAAGAAAAACCTAATGTTATGACATGCAAGATCGCTCTATTCCTTTTCTCTCGAAAACAAAATAAAGTTAATACAAATGGCTAGCTAAACAAAATGTATTTCAAGTTTAATGCAACATGCATAAATAGTTTGACATCTTGCTACCTCTTTGCTTAAGCGAAATACTCCTGCTCACCTATTTCTTTCCAATTATAAACTTAGCTACTCATGATGATAAAGAGATTCAAAACGCAAAAAACCCAAGTTCATCTTCATTAAATAAAAGAATACCAACGTTTGCTTACAAAAGCTGTGCTAAAGAAATACTAAGAACAACTCGAAATAGAAGGTAAAAACGACTAAGTAAATAATGCTAAAGCAAAACTAGAAACAACTGGAAAATTAAGCTAAAACAACTAAGCTAAGCTACGAACTAATGCTAAGGAAATTTGGTCGGATAGAAAGCTTGACGGTGATCCTCTAAAGATAAATGGAGAATCTCTCCAAAAAAATGGAGGACCAGCTTCAATGAAGATGAATGGCTGCTATTTATATTGCTTTCTCCAACAACAAGGTTTTGACACTCTCTGCTCCACAATTTCACTTGTCCCCTCTGGACCACTTCTAACACTCTCTGCTCCATGATCTGTGATCACGACCTTTGCCAGAGCGGACAAAAAGCAACGACTGCGATTTAATGTCTTTTCTTGGATCTTTGACACGCGTCTTTAACATTAGATATTTTCTAAGCATCCAACTCCGTTGGATTCCATTTCGCCTAAGCGAAACTTTTAGCAACTTCACCTTTCGCCGAAGCGAAACTTTTAGCAATTCATTTTGCTCCGTCGGTTTGCTATAGCGAAATCGAAATATTAATTTTATAGAATTTATATATTTTAAATTCACACATTCATGCATTTTTGCTACAACAAACCTCTAAAATATTATCCTAAACAGAAAACTATAGGATTTTGCATTTAGCCCAAATAGTTATGCTAAAGCAAAATAAATCAGCGAATTCATTTATGATGTAGCGAAATTCCTGGCGAAATACTACTATACTTAGCCAATAACTCGCAGTTCGTGAGCGTTATCAGTAGCAATTTCCATACTTCACTTTATAAATGTCCACTTCCGCTTTCGTTCGCATTAAGCCCAACTTTTGTTGTGACTTAATGTAAATATTAACTGTTGTAGTGTATGCAATACTTATGCTTTTATTCCTAATCTCCAATTTAAAGTACGAAAGACTTAGTACTAACCTACTAAACATGCAAATTAGCCTTAGGTTGTTTCCTCCTCTGATTTACAACCTATTAGTGTGTGTGGATGAACGGTCAATAGTTACTATTAAATTAAGATCCTAATTCAATATGCTTCAATTAACAACTCCCATTACCCTAGTTCATGCTTCTACAAACCGCACCTTTAACCTTTGCCTAAGATGTCTAGCAAGACATAGTAGCCAGACATAGTAAAGAATAGATAAAGCATAGCATAGCAATAAAATATAAATAACATTGCATTGAAAAAGTAATGTATGTGCGGAAAAAAAAGGGAAAACAAAGTAGAAAAGACAAACAAGAAAAATGACAAATGAAATCGATAAATGGCAGTTTCTTTAAGAACATGATTGCGTGTCAATAAGACCACGAACTTTGCTTTGGAACCCTCATCCCAAATGTGGGAGAAGAACTCCAAAAACATGCACACTTTTTATCTTAGTTCTTCTTCTATTTATAGGCTTTGAAATGCATGGGAACTAAGGAATCGACTTGGAAGGCAAGGATTGCATTTGGAAATATATTTATTGCATTTTATCTTTGGCAGCTTATCCCCCGATTCCTAGGAAAGATTTCCTCTGATTTATCTTAGAAATCAAGTCTTTTCTAATTAAGGTATGAATCCCATGGTTATTGCAGTTTGTCTATTCTACAATTTGATAGATGACATTAGTGATAACACTAAATAATAGCACTATTTAAATCTCTAAACCTCGCATTCTACAAAAACAAAAAGCAAGTACGCGAGTAGCATAAGAAGGGAATTCAGCTTAAATAGTCGCATTATCTGGACACGCATGCCAACAGCATCGCATGATGAAAACTTTGCTAATTGCAGTTTTTAAGATGCAAAACACGGGCATGACAGCGTAAACAAGGCCGCTGTGCAAAAATTCGCTGACGTGTCTAACTTTGCAGGAAAACCTGCAATTATGGATGGAGAATGAAAGAATGACTAGGACAAAAAAAAGCAGAACAGAAAAGGAAGAACAACAAACAAATACGAATAAAGATGGAAAGAATCAGGCGAATAGTGAGGAAATTAATTTGGCACCAAGATTTGGGCGTGCTCGACAAGAAACCTTGGACTCAATAAATAAAAGATTGATCGATGAAGAAGGCGTGCCAATTCAGAAGGGAAGCTGCCATTAATGGGTGCTCGAGACACCAAGGTCTCCTTGGAGATCTCGGTGGTTTCTGCTCATCTGTAGACTTTGAAGGTTTTAGTACCAATGCGGTGTCATAGATGAAGACCTCATTGGCAACAATGACGCTAACTCTATTACTCCATAGATAGCTAGTAGTTCCATTGCATATCTTACTCTGTTTTATTGTTTTTGTAGAAGTAGTTGTAGTGCTTTCTTGAATATTAATTCACAAGTTCTTTGTTTCTTAATTAATCTCTTATAAACTCTTTATGCATTGGTTAAGACTTAAGAAAGTAGGAAAGTGAAGTAGTATGGTTAGTTAATTTAAAGATCAAGTAACTGGGGAAAAGAGTAAGAATAACACTTGAATTAACTATTCACGAGTCGACTGATGATCCACTTGTAATTGCTTAGCATTTGCCTTGGAAAATGGAATATGAAGGGCTTAACCTCAGCATGATCATTAGGTAATGCTTAATCTTAAGTATTTTTCAGACGGGTGTTAGGAATAACCATCTTACTAGCTGCATATGCAAGGCTTGTGCTTAAAAGAAGTAAACCTATGGGCATTGTACCGAGAGGTTGCAGTTCAGTATTCTGCAAGGGGACCTGAAGTTTGGTCTAGTATGTACTAATTTTCTCATGACAACTTAACTTACTTTGAATTCATTCTTACTGCGAACCTCTTCTCCTTAGTTAATTCATATAGAATTAGGAAGCATAGTTAATTTGGATTTTAGATAAAGCATAATTGTGGGTGATTGGTTTTATAATGTTGTAATTTAATTAAGCATGCGTCGGCTCGCTACCCACGGATGCCCACCTCCAGCTTACTCGGAAGAGGAACCTGGCAGAAGACCCAACAGGTTATGTTTAGTACGGTGCAAAGTCTTTTGTACCATTAAATGGGGTTAAAGTTTAATCTCACTAGTACATGCGAAGCCTTAGGCCAAATCATACGGAAGTGCAGCAAAAGTTGAGTTCTACAAAATGCAAAAGTATTCATTGGGAAGGGAAGTTCGATTTCTACATCACCATGCAACACATTATGTTCTTCATAAACTTGGTTAACTAAGTAGCATTAGCATTTGTATAAGCATTAGAATTTCCAGTTATTTGTTACTCCATCAAAACATCAAACATTTGCAATCTATTCTTGTTCTTTGTACTTTTTTTACCCTTAATCTATGTCAATGCGCTTAAAATTCCCTGTGTGATTGATAAATTCATATACTTATTACTTGCTACAATAACCGACGGCGTATACTTGCGTGTAAGTGATATTGTTAGAGCAGTTGATTGATTTCTTGCTAGCATGTTTGCCTGATTTTACATGTTAGTTACATGCTAGGTTTGTTCTGCTACGTCTTTTTTTTTAAAATCCCCATTTTTCCCCATTTTTCCTTTTTCCCCCATTTTTCCCCTTTCTCTCTCCTCCAGCCCGACCCCAGCCCCCTTGGTCGCCCAGCTCCCAGCCCGAGCCCCCTGGCCGCCCAGCTCGCCCACGCCCGAGCCCCAGCTCGCCCAGCCCAGTCGGGCCACGCACAGTGCCCAGGCGCCCAGCCTCAGCTCGCCCAGGCCGTCCCCGCGTCGCCCAGCTCCCAGGCCGCCCGACCGCGTCGCTCAGCCCTCGCCCAGGCCCTGCGTCGCCCAGGTCCGTGCCGCCCGCACTGTGCCGAGTCCATGCGCCCTGTAGCTCGTCGTTCCATCCCGAGCGTCCCCAAGCCCGTCGCCTCGCGCGTGCGCCCCTGTGCTTGCCGAGCTCGCGCCCGTGCGCCGTCCCCTGTGTCGAGCCCCGCCGCGCGCCAGCGCCCAGCCAGCTTCTCTCCCGCGCCCTCGCCTCGCCTCAGCCCGCGCGCAGCTCCGCGCCCCAGCGTGCCCTTGCGCCCGTGTCCGAGCCCCAGCGCGCCCAGTGCCTGCGCCCAGCCTGCCCTGTTGTGTGCTGGTTGGCCCGAGCCTTGTGGCTTCTCAGATGGTATTTCCAGAGTCTTTTCTTCGTTGGGCCCAGTTTTGTTGGCTGCTGGTTATTGATTTATTTGGGCTGTTTTATGTATTTATTTGGGTGCTTTGTTTGATGTTCAGGCTGTTCGGGATCGATTAGAGGCTCGAGGGTCTTTCGTTGATTTGTGATTTATTATTATTGTTTTCCTGCTTGTTCCAGGTAAGGATTTCTTACCGTGGTTGTGTGGACCCTGCGATATATCATGATATGCCTTGTATGCTTGTATGTTGTTATGAACATGATATTGTTAGAGCAGTTGATTGATTTCTTGCTAGCATGTTTGCCTGATTTTACATGTTAGTTCCATGCTAGGTTTGTTCTGCTAGCATGCTTATGATTCCTGCTTAAGTTGTAGTATCATGCTAGGTAATGTGATTTATGTCGGTCATTGCTTGCTAGCCAAGAATCATTGATTTTTCTCTGTACTCTTAGATAGAGTTGTAGGGTTTGTCATCATCCAGAGGCTGAGCGGACATAACGTACTTTGTCCCCACTGATCGGGAGTAAAGTGTGCGCGAGCATAACGTATCTTGCTTCCCCGGTCGCTAAGGTGGATTTAGCTCGGTCGGGAGTAAAGTGTGCGCAAGATATAACGTATCTTGCTACCCCCGACCCGCCGGTTGTGGACTTAGCTACCCACTTCCGGTAATAGCCTAGTTTGTAGCTCGCAAGAGCGGAACCACGCGCCAACGGTGTAAGCCTACCTTGGCCGGTTCTTAGCTTCGTGTCGGTGGATCAGCCGCATGATGATGAGCGCCGAGGGCCTCGCGCTCGTGATCGGTGACACCGCTTCGAGTCATAGGTATGCGTGCACGGCCCGCGTGAAGTTTGCCCTTAGGCCCCGCATTTACGCCGGTTGCAGAGAGCATGAGGTGTGCGCGCACACGCTTTAGTTGCTTGGTTCGAGAGCTCCCGGCTAATGTCGTGAGTACACCATTCTTTCCGTTAGAGCGACTTCGGTACTCTCCGTAACTCCAGATTAGTGCAAGGGCAAGGAGGCCCTTGAGGACATTCTAGGGATCAGTGTATTCCCCCCGAGTGACAGATACCTCGGTGATGTCCCAGGATTGGTCAGTGTATCCAATCCCAGTTAGGCCGGAAGAAAGAGACTTCTGATGGCTCCAGATCTTGTTTTATCATGGGGAGCCGTCGGCACTCTGTCATTTATTATTGCATTGTTATTCAGCATGTAGATGGACAGGAGTCCTAGGGGAACATTGTTTAAAACGTTGTTTAAATTGTATTGTATATTTTTATAAATACTGGCCAGGTTGTTTTACTTCGTTGGATGTTTAAATGAAAACTGTTGTTTACGTTTTAAGGGTTCCCCCTTCTCATATGTTTTGAAAGGTTTTTAAATATGAGCATTAAACCGCTTGTTATCATATTTAACTTGCATGCTGAGTGAGAACCCCTGTTTAGGACCATGTTTTGGGTCGGGTTCGTCACAGTATTGCTTAAATATATGATTAATTCGTCTATGGATGAATATTGATTCATGTATTTGATCAATATGCATTGTTCACATAAAGATAATGTTTATAAGAAAACCAAAGTTGAAATTTATGAAAAAAACTTGTTGTTTGTAACATCAATAAGTCATAACAATAATCTAATCATAATTATCTTGATTAATTATGTGAACTCAAAATAATAATAATAATAATAATAATATCATTAGAGAACACTCAACCATAAACATTAGCAATTAAGTTTTTTTTTTAATCCAAAATTGATAATAATAATAATAAAGAAATTTTAAACATAAAATTACATAATTTCAAAGATAATATATGATCCAACTATATGGTGTTTAACCCTTTATGAATCATATGTCTTTATAAGTTTTCAAATTTCTTTTAGTCTTCATAATATTATAAATTTTATACACATAATCGTAAACAAACCTTCGTGCCAAAATTGCATAGTTCAAATGCATTTTCACGATCAAATGAACGTGCCCAAAGTAAAATTGCGGAATTATAAAGCATACATTTATGCCATAATAGTTGGATCGAGATTAACTACAAAACAAAGTTTGTGATTAATCTATATATCTTGATTTGATTCAATTTATATAAAATAATATTATGAATAATCATGCATTCTAAACATCGCTCTGATTCCACATGTTAGATATTTTATGCATAACATGAATCCTAAGATCTTGAATAACATGATTATTACGAAATGTAATTGAATCTAATTAGGATTAAAATATACCTCCCGACATTGTGATTCAAGAACTTTTTGATTCAACATAATGAATGAGTGTTGATATTGAAGCTTTCTCACAATTGCTTCAATAGAAGAAATTGGTTTCTCCCTTCTTGCCTATAAACTTGAATGTGTTTTTCAAGCTTTCTTAATGCTTCTCTCTCTTTCACTTTCACACATTTGAGATGGACAAATGTGTTCCTATTTATAGGTGGAGGGAGAACCAATTTTGAACTTCATTTAACATAAGTTTAACTTTCCATCAAAGTTAACTTAAACAAACATAAATTCAAGAGAAATAAAACTCATTTCTCATAAACAATGAAACTCATAATCTCATAAACATTTGAATAACATATCCTTTTGAAAACATATTTTCTTAATAGATCATCTTAATAGAGAAATGAAGGTTTCATTTGTAATTGATAATGAAACCACCTTTTAGATTTTTATTTTTCTAACATTTTTTTCAGTTCAACAAAATCTAGTGAAAAAATTCAAAAACTGGTTTTTCTTTTTTAAAAAAATCGATAGATTAAACAAGGCAACCTATTACTTGAAATATATACCAATTATCATTAATTCTGCTTGCTTTGCTCCTAATTTAACCTCATTTTTAATTTATATACTCAATTACCTTCTTAAATTCTAAAAAGTTATACTATCATCTTCATTGGAAACCATACCCTTTCTATTGATGAATAACAAAAAATTAAAATTTTATATGATTATCAATTGATTTTTTGAAGTTTTTGAAAACTAAACCTACAAATATTATATTTTGAAAAAACCAAGTTAGGTTTTGAAAATTAAAAAAACTAATCGTTAGAAACTTGTTTTCTTAAGAGCGACAAAACTCCTATGTTGAAATGAATCAGAGAGAAAATAAATTTAGTTTTAGAAACCTAAAAACTCAAAAATCAAATATTACGAAAGAAGCAAAAACTACCAAATTATTTATTATTTCACTTGAAAGTAAGTTAAAAATCTAATGAACTTTCTCAGGCTCAAACCTGTGACGCTAATATTAAACTGGTCTATAACCAAACACTGAAACCATTGCGTCACTGACTTATTCAATTAATAAACACATATCTATTGCTCTTCAAACACTGTTAGCTCAAAAAAAAAAAACCAATACCTTAAGATCTATTTTAAATTCACCTTATCCTCCCATGCGTCTTGCCACTGCAAAAAATAAATAAATAAAGTGCAAGTAAATTGCCCTAAGTCAACTCTTTTTTGGCCAAAATCCAACGTCCAAATCAATTTATTGAAAACAAAAAACCACACATTAGAATCAACAAAAGCATTTTAACCAACCTCGCGTATCCAATTAACTACATTTACTCATACTTCAAAACATTGAACTTATAAACAACTGCCGGTCAAATTGACCAAATAATAAAACCCTTTTCTCAAAGTTCAATTATTATATTCACAAATAACTTACAACAATACAACAAATCTTAGTTCCGCCTCACAAATAATCGATACAAACGAATGTTTGTGACTGGAAATCATGTATTTGAATCTTTCACTCACTCATCTTGTAATCAACTAAACAATAAAAAAGATACATTATTTTTGCAAAAAAAAAAAGGTGGCATCAAAACTAAATTGGAACTAGGCTAATTTAACTCCAGAAGAATAATCAATTGGAAAGAAGTGTAATGACTTTGTAAAAGTAAGTAAAGTCATTTAACTCTTGCACACAAAACGGAGTCATGAAAGACTCCAAATTTTGAAAAGCATCTTGGAAAAGCACCAAAAAAATAAAAACTTAACATAAATGAAGAAATATAAGAAAACAAAATGGCATGGTCATGTTGGCATCCAAAACGAGATGGTCCATGTGCTTCCCAATCCCTCACACAAAAACATGTTTCACTCATTTTGTTATCTTCAATGAACTAAATTCTACTCAAAATTCCTTATTCAAACCCTAAAAATGACCATTCACAAACAAATCTGATTCCCCACTTTGAATTTCATTCATAAAAAAAAAAATTAAAATAAATAAATAAATAAAGTAAAAGAAAGTAAATAGTGAATGTGAGAAAGTGGGATCTCTTAAGGCTCTCAAAAGGGTCCCAACTAAAAAAGAGAACAGCTAAGTTAAGCTCACATGTGTGCACCATATTCAACCACAACCACTTCTGTTGTAAAGCCAGAACAAACTGTGAAAAAAGCTACCCATATAATTTAAATTCATGCCAGTACAAAAGTTGGGGCCTCCCTACAATGCACACAAAACAATGTACATCACAAACAATAAGATTCATATAATATAATATAAATACTTTACAAAATTAATCTACAGAGAAAAGCGTTGGGTTGATGCCATTTATACCATGTCAGTGCCCCCATGTGATACCCTTTGATCCTTCTCCCATGTGTGGGCCTATACAGGAACAGTGTGAGACAAAACAGTCCTCTAAAGTTATAAACTTTCACAAACCAAATCAAAATCCTTTTTGGTCCTTGTTTTCTCAATTAGCAAAAACCTCTCTGTTCATCCACTCAATTTCAATTCAACACCTCAAAGAGAGAAAAATAATACTATCATCAAATTAATTATATCTAGAGTGGAAAAAAAAAGTAAATCCAAGCTCTTTGGTCCCAGCGAGTTTTGTAATATTTTATCAGTCAACTACAAATCAATTTCTTAAGTCTACTTCTGTCCACTTAGAACCCTACTACTATGTACATAAGAGGCTCTTGTGAGCTTTCACAGAAACTTTAAATTCTAGCTAACTATAAATGCTAAGAACAAACAGAAGAACTTATGTGTGGAATGGATGAATAATGTAAAACGGAGTTAATCTGGCAGAAGATTTTTAGTCAGCATGGTCCAGCATACACCCAAATAGGGCAAATGAAACACAGAAGACTCTAACTCTCATAAAACCAAATCATCTGTCCTAAATGTATGAATTTTATATGTATTTGCTGTTAGGAGTATGTATTGATGAAGATGATACTTGTGGCGATCCTCTCTATAGTAGTAATAGATCTACTCTTCGTAGTAGGTAAAATTTCGCTATACATCTGGGGATATTCTTCTGCATGTTATATGCTTCTCTAATTTTTCTGCAAAAATAAAATACAAACATCATTAGCAGTTTCATTTGATGCTCGGAAAATAGAAGAAAGATGAGTAAGAAATCAGTAGACTTACCCTAACATTGTTGATATTTGCTGGCCATGCTCATATAGTTATTGCCTATATATCAAAAGATTCACACAAGGAATAGAAACCTAAGGAAAGTAATGTATCTTACTTTGAATTACTGACTTCTTAAATTAGCACAATGGAAAGTGAGCTACCACAAGGAAGAGAATAACAGGACCTTGCCATTCAACTGTGGGCTAAAAAGTTATTGAGGAGAAGCAATGTCGCCAGTAGGACCAGCAGGCAGTGACGAGTTGCTCTGAAAAGATGACGGTAACGCATTGGGACCGCACCCATCCGCTTTAATGGAAGAAAAATCAGAATCTTGGCCCAAGGCAGATTTTTTAGGAGAAGCAAATGGGCTATCAGGAAGGACCTGCTCAACACTGACCTCATGCCCAAAGTAAATAAGATGGAAGCAGAAGAATATGGTTAATACAACAAAAATAATCTGGAACAACAAATCAAATTGGACTAGCCACAGGATGTTCTAAATGGACATAAAATTGCAAACCTTTTGTGGATTTCAAGCAGTTCAGAGTTGTATCCGTCCTCCGTGGATTTCCCACTGCTGTTATTTTGGATAAAACATGGGTTCTCTTCTAGATGGAAATTTTTCTGCGTGATTATTGCATTGTTGGTATGTACTTGGTTATTCTCATGACCTGAAAAGGCTCACACCATTAGATAACAGAAGTCATCAGGTGATTGAAAACATTTAAGCCAAAGAAAGGAGAGAAGACCATGAAGAATCAACCTTCAGAAGCTTCTTGATTTATAAAATCAGAAGGATAAATATTCTGGTTGATTTGATTGTGCGATTCGGTGGATAATGGAGAACAAATAGGCAAATTGTGTGGGTGATGGTGGTGTAGTTGGCCGTTCTTAAAGTCGGGAAGCTGGAGATTCAATAGTCTTCTTCCCTGAAGTTCAAGTGCTTGCTGCAATTCAACTTGCTCTTCTAATTTCCTACGCAACATCATTCCTTGAGTATTATACATCATTCTTGCTCCTGTAAATTAAACGGAACAGATGAATAACCAATGAGATGCATGCCAGTTTCATTGGAAAAAAACAAAAAGAATTTATTAGGTATATTCAATCATTTCCCCCAGCTTTTCAAAAAACAAATGACTGTCAAAATTCAGGGGGAGGGGGCATCATGTCTACTCATATCATGATTCATACCAAGGTTCACGTCGTAAGGATCCCGGGCATCGAGTCCAGAGGGACTCATACAAGGAGAAAAGTCGCCCTTCTCTAGTTGCTGCTGTTGATGTTGCTGCCTCCTACATCCCATCCCAAATATAAAGACCACTGATATAAAGGTAGAAATGGAACAGCACAAAACACAAAGAGTTTGTGCAAAGCTTACTTTTCTGGAACTTTTCCCTTCTCCTTGTAAGGTTTCACTAGCACTCGTGATTCGCATATGAAGTGTGGATTTCCCTTTGCCAATATATGTTTTACAGTTTCTGGATAGACAAATGTAACAAACCCAAACATCCTCTTCTGTTGGTATGGGATCCTAACATCTTGCACAGGCCCGAATTTACTGCAAAAAAAAGGATAAAGATATAAGAATTCATTGAGAACTAATGGTGAAGCAATAAAACCATTCCTGAAAGAAAAAAAAAATACTAGGACAGTGTAAAAATCAACAAGGATTTTATCATGACAGGCCAAATAATGAGAACCCATGCATTCCAACCTCCAAACCAAACTTCTAAACTGTTCTTTGAGCAACTATTTCTAGCTCGACCAACATTTCAGTGACCCATCAGAACATGGTTCCTTAAATTGTATTGATTGAGCTTCAATATGAAAAAATATTTCCAGGTCCTTCCCCTAAATATAAAACACAGGCATCATAGGTAGAAAAACAGAGTAGATATCAGACAGTAATTACAAGATTTTCAAATAAAACATGGCTTCCAAAGCTCGAAATCACCAGAGTTCAAAAGAAGGTGGCTTCCCAATTGATGTGCAGGGCATTTAAAGTGAAAGTCAATTTTTGTAATCAATGAGCTTGAAAGTAGATTATGAACATCTATCAAGCAAATTAAGTCTGCATAAAAACCTCCATGCCACGAAGCTAAGACAATTCATATATTTATATAAAAAAAACATGTATAATGTAGAAATAAGTGCAGCTTCCTTGTTTTCTAAGACATATTCTTGGAAACCTCGTTTAATTAAAAAAAATGTAAATTCAGATTCATTCGGAGCCCTTTGTTCTATCATTTTGCAACCTTAAAGCCTATAAAATTTTGCGTATAAACTTTTGGACTGAACACTGCAAGTATTTACTTGAGACACATAGGTGCATAAACAAACATATAACATAAATAGTGCATTTTACCAACGTCATTTAGTGTTAGTGTAGCATAGTGTTCAGAATCCTTCAAGAAGTACTCATGTACTTGGCTTTTTTTCTTCTTTCTTTCAAAACAGAACAAGAAAACAAAACAATATTCTAATTTTATATCTCATTTCATAGGGAATGATGTTAAAAGCAACTGGATAGGGAGGCATGTTAATCAATTGAGGTGTACAGGCAGAGAAACATTCACAAGAAGACAGAAAGAAGTCAAAACCTCTACCAAGAAGACATACATCAAGATGCATAAACCAACGATATTGGCTATTTACAAAACTACATCCAATTGAATGTTGTTGAATGAAAGAAATCTCATCAAACAAAATAATACCTTAAGAAACTCATTCATTCTATTAGATTAGCTAGAACTGAAACTCTAAAATCCCCCAAATTATGTTCAAGCCTATGTGAACGAGATGGAAAGATAGAACATGACAAGCTCAAATATCAATGATAAGTATCATTCAAATATCGAACCATCTAACTTCATTGCATGCACTGAGAATAAGTACATTCAAAAAGAATCTCGCAGGGAAATGAAAAATGTAGCACTCATCCTCAAACAGAAGTTGTAATAGAACAAAGAAGGTTTGAACAGAAGGCAGGGGCATAGAAGAAGGCTCGTGATTCCAAAAAATTGGAAATTTAGTGAGAGATGGTCATTTGTTAAAGATCAGTACAAAGGTAGGGCATTTGTGCTAGAATTTAGGCTTATTTCACTAAGCATTAAAAAACCTCAATGGCCAGCCTCCTTAAAATCCTGAAAAGTTTTAATAGAGAAAACTAGGAATCAGATGCAGGCAAGTTGCTAAAAATTTGAAGTGGGAAGTAATAAAAAAAAACAAAGAATGATTTCAAACTCAAATTTCCCTAACATAATCATCATACTCAAAGTTGGATTCTTATATAGTTGGGGCAACAATGACACGAATGGTTCATCACACCTCATTGGTTACCTGAAATACTCTGAAACATCCTCATCCTTAAAGGTGCTATCAGCTGGGAATGTCAAATAAATCTGTCTGGAGGCCGAGTTTCGCTTCTCAGCAGCCAAAGCCAAAAAATCATTCCTGTCACTTCTGGACATGCCAAACTTGTGATACTCATCTCCCATCATAAGTGCGGCTGCATTAGCTCTAGATTATCCATTCCAAATAAAGAAGAAAGATTGCATTACATTTACAGACCAGTCCTCCCAAACTAAAAACCCCCCAAGAACAAGAAACAATTATGGGCTACAACAAACATACATGTACTATATATAGAAGAATGGCAAGTCAAAGGACTAAAGTTAGGTATCCATCTCCATCATACATACCTATGAGTTTCATTCTGTTGTTGCAGTAGAAAATTGATATACTTGTTATACTGAGAAGGTGACACTGCAGCCATGAACTCAGAGGCAGTGGCCAACCTCTGCTGCTGAGCAGCCTTATACCTCATCAACTCCTCCCGCTGCTCGAACAAGCCCTCGAGTTTGCTAGGGGAACCAACAATGGCAGCAGAAGGATCAACCGAATCAGAAAATTCACCATGCAAGAACTTGCAATTGGTGCCATTTTTACAAAAACCTCTAGCAAAGTAAAGGCAAGGCTTGTAGCCAACTCCAAATCCTCCATCTTCAGAGCCAAAACAAACATCACTAGCAGAAAAGCTTCTTCTATGAAAAGGGGTGTCGGCATTGTCCATAGACTGATTCCAATTCTGCAAACCACGACCTAATTCCATCCTGGGATCCACCAAATTCTCACCCCTCGAAGAAGAAGACTCGTTGAGAAACGAAAGGTAATCATTAACACGAGGCTCCTCAATAACTACTTCAGAATCCACAAACCCATTTTTGTGCTGCAAAAACGGAGGCATTGAAAAAGGGGCAGCTCGAATGGTGTCATAAGAGAGGAGGGGGCTGGATTTGGGGCTGTTGACATTGTTAGCAACGCCTGAGAGCGGCCAAGAACCGGTAGACGATGGAGAAGAAGGGTTTTTAGTCAAGTCAAAGCCATTAATGGGGATTCTAGGAGAAGATTGAGAGAAAGGGTTACTGTTAGAAGAAGGTCTAGCAATGGGATTAAGAGGCGAAGGAGAAGAAGGTGTTGAAGAAGAAGAGTTCAAAGCAAACCCTAAATGAGCTTTGGCCTTCAAAATCAGTGAATGCAAAAGGGTTTCAGGCCCAAAAGCCAACCGTATCAACTCCTTATCGCCAAGGTCTTGAATCAGAAGAAACCCCATGATTTTAGAAGCATTTTCAGGCTCCAAGTTCTTGATCTTCGCATAAACCAAACTAGTTGCTTCATAGGCATCCATTCTTCAATCTCCCACCACTTCAACTTCACTCCCTCCTCTGTTTCTGCAACCAAACACTCCCCACAACAAAACCCAGAAAGCAAAATCCTCAAAGCCTCACTGGGTGCAGAGAAAATCCCTCCTTTTCCCAAGAAACAAACACAATGAGCTCAAGAATCAGTAGGGTTTCAAGTGTTTAGCGAAGTGGGTTTTCTTAGTAGAGAGTAAGTGACAACTTCTCTCTCTAAACAGGGGAGAGAGAAACAGAAATGGCGTAGAGATCTACTTCAAAGAGTAAATGTCAAATAGTATAAATTTCGTCATACGTGTGTATTATTAGTATGCAAAATATAACTTTTATCATATCAAAGAGATTCCAGTGAAGAAGATAGGTCCACCTTTTTTCTTTTCTTTTCTTTTTCTTTTTATTCTTTCCAAGATAAAATATGATACCTATCAAAAAAAATTGGGGAAAGAAAACCCTAATTTTGAAATGGGGTCCACATTTTCTCTTCATTTTTTTAATTTGATGTTTTTTAGAATCATCATTATCTTTAAATTATATTTAATTGAGATGAGGCTTAACCATGATTGCAACCAAATCTTCCAACTCAATTCCTCCTTTTTCATTTTCAACACTCATTTTCTTTAGCATTGTATATTTTATGTTGTTTTCCATATTGGGATGAAACAATATCGAAGTACATATTTTATTTGGTTGTTTAGATCACTAATTATTTTATTTTAAATATTTTGTATTTGAAATTTAAATTTACTATAATTATTTTATTATATTTATAGAAACCAAATAAAAATTTGAAAACAAAAAAAATAACTTTCAAATTTTTTTTTTTTATTTTGAAATTTGGTTATCATCCACCACAGCTGAAATACATGGTAAGAAAGATGGAATACATCGTAGAAAATTTAAGTAAAAATAAATTTACATTTCAAAAATCAAAATTAAAAAATCAAATAATTATAAAAACGAGCTTAAAAATTCATAATTGAGCATTTGGAGTAATTTTGTAACGGTGCTCTCAAATTTTGTCAAGAAACATCCAAATAGTATAAATAGGATATTTATTTTAATAAGATTTTAAATGATTATAGGTACCTGATATTATGAGAAAGAATATTAAATATAATTTTTACGGGATTGAATTAACACATGATCATTTTTTGTAACATTTTAACCCTTAGATGCTTAGTTTTTTTTTTTAATGAAATGTTCTTCCTTGTTTTTCAATTTAAAAATTATTAGCTAATTTTTACTAAGGTATTTAAGGAAAAAAAGTAAGAAAATATCTAAAAAAACTATGAGTACTATATGGAAAATATGTGTAAGGTCCACACAACTCGAGGCTAGAGATCCTTACCTGATAAATAATATAGAAAGTGCTATTTGAGGTGCAAACAAAAATGGTAAAAGCCTAACTTAAACAACCTAGCAAGGACCACTAATCAACAATAATTTCAAAGCAGTTAACTAACAAGGAACTTGGAGAATAGAAATTTTCCAAGGGCTCTAAAATAGGAATTAACACTCGAACTGAGGCAATGATGCGTGTAGATCATGACAACAGCTCGTGTCGAGGCTGCCATGCGAGGGTGTGCACACGTAAAGGGTGTTGCGCAGGGGTGGGCGCACTATGGGCAAGGCAGTGTTATGCAAAGGCGAGGTTGCGTGTGCTAGGACTTGTCGTTGCTACGGCGTGGGTGCATGGCTTAAAAGTTGGACATCTCCTACCATTTCTCAACTTATTAATTATGAATTTCAATTTAAGGGCTATAATATAATAATTAAATTTTTATAGAGTAAAACTTCTATGCACATGCATGTGTAGGAGAGTCCTTCATTTTGCCCATGTGTATTATTGAAAGTCACAAAAACTCTACTCCTTTTTAATATTTTTATTCATAAAAAAAAAAAAAAAAAGTGTGGTGCTACATGGATAAAATGTAGGACTCCCGGGAGTTTTACTCATTTTTATATTTTTACCGTATAATAATTAACAAGATTAAATCTCAACTGTATTCTGTTATTTATTATTTTATTTTTTTTAAATGCCTTTTGGTAAATCAAATCATAGTCCACTCTATGCATATTTGGGACAGTTAAGTACTCAAATAATTAATCAAAATATCTCTGGTAGTTGAGATTTACCAATTGACTTGAAACATATTTAATTGTTCATTATTGTTGTTCTTAATTAATGAATTGCATTAAATGTGTTTCAATCCAAGGAAAGAAAGTTTTAAAGAAAACTTATATTTGGGTAACATTTAAGCCGTTTATTTGTCATTTGGATTTTTTTAAAATTAAGTTTACTCTTACTACTATTCATATTTGATATTTAAGTATATGGATGATCATTAAAGATGTCTTCGTAACGGGAAGAGACGATGATAACTTTACTACCTTCATACCCGTCAAATTTTAAATATCATCTTCATAAAATTTTCCACTAAATTTTGCAGGGTATGGTAGGCGGAATTTTCTTTGAATTTTAAATAATTTTATATAAAATAAATTTAATAAATTTGCATAATAAAAAAATAGAATTATATTAAATAATCCACATTATAAATTAACCTCTACAAGGTTTTTTTAGTCAAACCGAAAAGATTATTACTTATTTATTTATTTAATTTGCTCCCGAAAAAACTTTGTAAATTTCGGATTGAAAGAGATTTTGTTAACAAAAAACCTTTCAATATTGACAGACGCCCTTTATTTTTTCAAATATTTTTTTGAATACATTTATTCTATATAGAAGTGCCTTTTTTTGAACTTGCATTAAAAAATTATAAATGGTTATTTACAAGAATTGAATTTCGTGCAAGAAATTATTCTCCAATTAACTTTTTTTTTATTTTAAAAAGTTTTTAATTAACTTTTACATGAAAAATGTTGGGGCCTTTGCATGTATATTACAAAATGATAAAATATTACATGAATAACACAATAATGAAAATATTTGCACATATAGCAAAAATTGTAAATTGATAGATTCTATCGATAAAGGGTGATAGAATCAATTACTAATAAATAAAGTAAATCGATAGACTTTTCCATGAGATTCTATCAAGAGTTTATCAATAAGAGTCGATAGAATCAATCACCCATAAAATTGATAGACTTCCATCACTAGAGAATGATAGATTCTATCAAAGTCTTCTATCAAAAAGGTAAATAATTTTTTTTTTTTAAATGGCAGAATTTGCTATAAAAGAATTATTTTTAAAAATGTGCTATAATTGTAAACTGTAGTAAAAAAAGTTGCTATACTTTCCAAATTCCCAAAAATGTTTATCATTTTTCAATTAAATAGTTAATTAAGTAAAGAAAATATTAATTCGTACAAATATTTCTAAAACAGTTAGGTATATTAATGTATAACAAAATAATAGAAAATATAAACGAAACGATAGATAAATATATTTTTTGTCTCTATTTCCACATTAATTTGCAGAAATTTTTTCATCCTCACCCACTCCACTCCTCAACTAAATGAGAATTTTCGCTCTATTAGAAGCGACCCTCACGAGTCCTGATCTCGTGGGGGTAAGTGGACATCGCTAATCACCATGAAAATCTTTAAGAAGATTGTTTGATGGTTTGACAACTTTTCCACAATCGAAATTTCATCAAAGTGGTAACACTTTCGAGCCTTACTTTTAGTGCTTATGTTTATGTTTAATATTATGTTCCAAATTATGTTGATAGGGTATCTTATTATGAGATATTACTTCTTTGTGTCTTCAAATAATGTGGTCAAAGAATGAGCTAATTGATAAATAATGTAATGCCGATTAATTACTACTTATTTTTTACGTTGGAATTTATCTTTTTTTTTATGCAAAATATCTATTCAAAATGTATCTAGTATCTAAGATCTTTTTAAAAGTTAGATTAATTTATAATTTTTCATTTTAAAATGAAATTTTTTTAAAAAAATTAATAAAACTCTACCAAATGAATATATTAGGATAATATTTATGGAAATTATGGTGGATAATCTAATTTCACAAAATAATTGCAGATCTAAATAAATTTTGAAAATATTTGTATCTATAGTCAAACATATACTATGATCAATACTAGTTATAAAGTATAATTATTTTTTTTTGAGGAAAGTTATAAAGTATAAATTAATTATATTACAAGTTTGACTATGATTACTATTTTATTTTTTTTTTTTTGCTTAGTATTGTAAATTTTTTTTTTTTAATTTGGCCTACTTTGAAGAGAAAAAAACCCCAATATTTACCCATGAATGAAAATAAAAAAAAACATGTAAATAACTTTATGTTGTCAATTTGAATTAGAAAATATTAAATATGTTTATTCAATCCTAGAAACATATTTATATTTTTTTAATTAAATGTACTTTGAAATTTATGGCAGTATTCTACCAATTTAGTAATGATTACTATAAAAAATATAATTTAAAATTAAAATCATATGATCGTTTTTATAATTATACTATACTCTAAATTTAAATGTGCCATCTTTTGATTTCCATTTTTCCAAATGGTTCCAAAATATTAGCCCCTACCAACATATTAGCTTCCGTCACATCAAATTTTCAAAGGGCAATTTTTCACAAGTCTCTTTCTCGCACTCATTATAATAGCATAGAAATTGTGTATAAAGAAAATGGCTTGATTGCAAATTTACTCTTTTAAGTTGAAGAACCTAAATCATTAAACATGTTACTCCAAACCTACCTAAATTTGGATCAAATTTTGATAATCGATCGGGGAGACAAAACAATATCATTTTGGTATGCATCCTTTTTGGCAACATTTTGATTCGAGTTTCATAAGCTTAAGATTTTTTGCTAAACTAAGTTTTTGTTTAATAACTATTTAGATCATATTCTAATTAATTTGCATTAGGTTTAATAATTATTTTGTTTTTAATTCTTGTTTTTTGAAAATTTAATTTATAACAACTATTTTGTTTTATACTTTTTTTTTTACTTTAATATCTACATCTACCTACATTAATTTTAAAACATAAAAAACTAAAAATTGTTTTGATTCTTGAAATTTTGTCAAAGATTTATGACACCATTCTTAAAAAATTGGAATGAAATCAAGCTTAAACTTCAAAAAAACAAAAATAATAACTTAAATGGATTCAACTTATTATTAAAAATAATTTAGCTATTTATAAGTAACAAAATTTTCTTTTATTTTTTAAAATATATGTAAAAAATAAATAATTAAATGAAGAAAGAATCATACCAACAAAAGTAATAACTTAAAGACATAAATATATGTTTATGACAAAAGTGTCATGTGGATGAATTTCTTCGTCTCAATTATGGTTGAATTTTAATGATTATCAAATGAATGTTTGTCTTTTATAGAAAAGTAACATTATTTCTCTAAACTTATCTACCATAATTTTAATTTTTTATTTTTAAAGCCAAAACTACTTTCTTTTTCAGCTTGATTGGACTTGGAATTTGAAATTCACGTGAATTGAGCTTTTAGTTGGAAATAATTTTGTCCCACAAATTTATCAATTTGACGATGCACCTTACTTCAAATTTTGAAGCGAAAAAAAAAAATTATTTTGAGTTTGGATAGTCTTTTTCTTGTTTACATTTGGTTGGAGCTCTGTAATCTCGTATGTAAAATAAAACCATCATAGTTGAAAAATGAGGACATGTGTCAGAATTCATAGAGTAAGCTTCCATAGATGAAATATATATAAAGCGAGTCATAATTGAAAGATGAGATCAATAATTTTAAAGATCCATCAAATATTTGATCGGACCGACCATCGAAGACTCAATATATTTTATTGGAATAAGTAGCAAAGTCCTAATATATTTGATCGGAGGGACCGATAAATTTGATTGGAGGGAGCACCCAAAGATCCAACATATTTGATTGAAGGGAGCACTGAAGACCACCAAATTTGTGTTGTATGATGAAGGGACGAATGCACCTAAAATAGAAAGTCCAATCTATTCATTCTTTTTCTTTATTTAACCAATTGTTTTCTTAAAATACAACATTCTTAAATTCATTTTCTTCTCCCTCATACATTATTTCCAACCAAAGAAAAACCAACCCCTCGTAATGTATTGTTGTCGCAGTTTCTTATAAACTACGATAATTTCTAACGGCCCAATATCCACACTCTTGTTGTTATTTTAGCTCTCTACAGATTGCCCTTGGTGAGAACTATTTCTTCTTACTATTTTCTTGCATTTTTCGACATATTTTTAGTAGTTTTCTTGAATTTATCCATAGCATCGCACAAAAGGACAACAATGCAAATGGTGACCAAATAGTGCGTCAAGACGCGTACCTCAAAAAAGAAAACACGTTCGAAAAAGGGCACGCCAACAATGAAAGAATCGAAGAATCAATCATGCAATCAAGAAGACATCAATCAAATAAATCCTCACAAAAATCATGGAATCCCACATTTATGAAGATTTGCACAATTCACCCCAACTTCATGGCCAAGGAATTCAATTCTATAAATATCAAGGCAAGAAACTGAAATCGATGAATTGGGTGGTTGACCATGAGCACGAGAAGCAATTGGTGATGCGTGGGAACTGATGACAACGAGACTACACATACTCAGCCGTGCCAATTCCATTTACTGTTTTTATTAGTGATAGTTTATAGACTTTGAACATTTCATAGTAGTAATAAAACCGTCTGGTATAAACTTCTATATTATGTTTATTGTTATGACTGCGTTATAGGAGTGCACGTTAGTTACTTATGATTATAATGTGTTAAGAGCGTAGGTCACATAATGTTACACTATTGCGTATTTAAATTTATATACATGCGTCGATTAGCTACCCACACATGTACCTTGCGATGAATCGGAAGAGGAACCACATGTTGACCTAGTATGCTACTTTAGGTTGAGTGATTAGAGTGTTAGGGATAACCTCACGAATGCTTACGTTGCCCTGCACTAAGTATGGAGTTCGCAATGGAAGCTCGTTCGACCATAAATCATTAGTTACGGAAGTAACAATTGAAGGAAGTAAGATAATCTTTGGCTAGTCCACGTCTGGCATGTGAGATTATATTTTTATTTATTAAAATACTTATAAATAATATATATATATATATATATATATATATATATATATTTTAAATGAGTAAGTAAAATGTTTATTATCTACTTTATTTAAAAATCTCATATGACATACTTCAAGATAAAAGTGAAAGAAAAAAAATGTACATATCATAATATTTAAAGAAAATTATGAAATAAATTAAACTTCTTTAAGAAATAAGTTTTCGTCATGTTAAAATCTTATTTTGTACACAATTTTTTTTTTCATTCATTTATTATTTTATTTTAATCTATGAACATCGAAACCATTTTTTAAAAAAAAACAAACCTCGAAATCATCACCTCTCTAAAATCTTAAAAATCATACTTGTGCTTTCTTATTTCATCTTATATCACCTTATATTTTATAAATAATAAAAAATAAAGAAAATATTGAAAAGAAGATTAAAAAACTGATAAAATCTATTATCTACCTCTTCTACGAATTTTGATCAAACATAAGTTTTTTAAATATTAATTTAAAACATAATATTATATTGAATCTATTGTTCTCTACAAAATAATAATGGTGTATAGATTTATATTTAAATTTAAAAAAATATATATAAATAAATATATAATTAGTAAAATTGATAAAATTTAAGTAGTTTCGTATGTCAAAATATGAGTAGTACTCTGATGACATCACGTATCACAAAATAAGCAACAAATTACATGTTAAGTCATATTTATTATAATAATAATATGAAAAAATAATAATTATATAAAAAAAATTACCTTTCATTAATGAAAGAATGTGATAAATACTTCTTCAAAATTTTAAATACTCCATAAATGTAAAAGAAAATTATAAATTAAAGTTGAATCATAAAATTAATAGAATTACACAAAGAAAACATAATAAAAATAAAAATAAATGAAGAAGAAGAAAATGTTATGTACAACGAATTAAATACAGATTGAAAAAATTGTTTTTTACCTTCGACGACAACGGCTCCCACGAACACAACCCAGTGCACCATGCTAAGACTCTCAACCCGAACAAAATCTGTACATTTGTACAACATCAAAAAAATTATTAATAATTTGAATTTTGAAGAACAATAAATTTGTGGTATTTATAGAAAAAGTTGGAACCCAAGATCTTTTTAAATTTGAAAAAAAAACTCAATATCTTCATTTGATTTATTCTTATTTAGTTTGAAGATACTAAATTTTAATGATTAATAATAAGTCACATTTTAAGCAATAAAGATAAAGATAAAGATTATGCAGATTCTCTTATCTTCTAATTTAATTTATGAGATTTGCTTAAAATATATTATCTTCTACGTTATAAAGATGATAAAAATCTAAATATCTAAATAATATTGTAAATATCTTTGCATTATTTTTTATATTTTAATAGAAGATTGTGACATGTTTATAATTTAGGGTGTGGCTTAAGTGGTAAAATCGTCTAAAAATTATTTTCTCTTAAGCCACACTTTAAGGTAGTATGAAAAAAAACTCAATATCTTCATTTGATTTTATACTTATTTAGTTTTAAGATACTAAATTTTAATGATTAATAATAAGTCACATTTTAAGCCGTAAAGATAAAGATAAAGATTATGTAGATTCTCTTATCTTCTAACTTAATTTATGAGATTTGCTAAAAATATATTATCTTCTACGTTATAAAGATGATGAAAATCTAAATATCTAAATAATATTGTAAATATCTTTGCATTATTTTTTATATTTTAATAGAATACTATGACATGTTTGTAATTTAGGGTGTGACTTAAGGGGTAAAATCGTCTAAAAATGATTTTCCTCTTAAGCCATACTTTAAGGTAGTATGATTAGTTAGTATTACTGATTGCATGCATTAACATTTTATTTATGTACTTCATTTTTACAAAATAAAGACCACTCAACTCAAATAACATATGCTTCTTTATTTTATGCATGACTCTGACTTAAAGTGTATTAGCTCTATACATCAATCCTTGTGGGATCGAAAATTTATATACTTATTACTTGTTGCAATTTTCGACCGCGCATACTTGTGCGTAAGTGATTCTGAGTGTACTTAGCATAATTCAACTTAGAATTAATTACTATTAAGTATATTAGCATTGAAATCAAAACCCATGAGAGCTCAAATAAATACTCTATTTTTAACTAACGTCCTATTAATAATAAATATCGTTTTAATCATAAATACAAATAAATATTATATTTCACATAAATATATTAATATGCGCATACAAATGTCTAATGACAATATTAATAATCTTATAAAAATAGTATTAATATTTTAGTAGAGAACACTATTCTATGTTGGTAATGTTAAATCCTCATTATTAATACTAGAATCAATAATGAATACACTAGTTTTTAAGGTGTATTAGATGACAATATTATTGTTCAATACTGTAGATACCGCATTTGGTCCGACTCGATTTTTTTATAAATTTATATTTTAACAATTTGGTTGTTAATGAAAAAATATAACTTTAATTGAAAAATAATTTTATGTTTTTTAAATATGAAAAATGAAGAATAAAAAAAGAAAAAAAAGTGAAAAAATATTTTAAAATATCTTAGTTATTTTGCAAATATTTAAAAATATGTTAATTAACCCCACATTTTACCTCTTTTTTAGTCACTCGGCCACTTTTTTCTACCCACACTCCCACTTACACACAACCCTTCAATCTCTTTCCCACTTTAATATCTAAATTTGTCTATGAAATTTAGTATAAAAACGGGTTGAAAGGCTACTAAAAAAGGCGCCCAAAAAAGGAGGAAATTGAAAGAAAATATTAGTTTTGACAGGAGGAGACAAAGAAAGGGGATTGTTGGGAAATTTTGTAGAGATTGCAAAAGAGTTTAGAAGTTTTTGCACATTGATATGTATAAAGACCAAAGTAAGGTTTACGAGAAGTTTGAACGCGATCTGAATAATCCATTGCATCTAAGTTGAGGTAAATGAGGAAGAAGACTTTGTTTTCTTCCTCCCAATCTTATTTTACTTTAAACTTCTAGTTCATTTTCATCTTTGCCTTTTTGATATGATAATTTTCAGCTAAACAATTAGACATTTTTATCAATTTCAAGTATGTTGTAATTTAAATCAGAACTAACGTTAATGTAATTTAAATTATAATCATTTTTGTTGTAATTTGAATTGTGATTTGTTCTAACTAAAATTATAATTGATTATGATTAATTCATAAATATCTTTGAATTGTAATTGATTGAACTTGGATTGATAATTAGCATGTTGTTTGAATTGAAATTTGACCAATAATGTTGTTTAATTTGTAAATTGACTCATTGCAAATTGCATGTAGCATATTGCTTAACATTATCTTTAGTATGGGTGCAAGGTAAAACCGAAAAATCGACCAAACCGTCAAAACTGACCGAAACCGACATTGATTCAAGCCGAAATCAATTTTATTGGGCGGTTTCGGTTTTGAAAATAAGAAAAAACTGAAAAAATCTGTCGATTTATCGGTTCGGACCGGTTTGGTTATCTTAATACTGCGGTTCGGGTTCGGTTCTCTATTTCTATGTTATATTTGGTCGGTTCGGTCCCTGTTTGACTCTTAAGCCGAGCCAAACCGTTTACGCCCCTAATCTTTAGCAATAACATGTTGGTGTAATTTTGAAATTTAACATAACATATTGGTTTAATATTATCAATTTGGCCCCAATTACATGTTCAATTGATTCAATTATCAATTTGGCCACAATTACATGTTCAATTGATTCAGGATATGTTGTCTATTTAAATGTTGATTCATAACATGTCGTGTAATTTATGATTTATGTGTATAACTTGTTTTATATCAATTCTTTGATTTTCCAACATCAAATTTGAACTTTTTAAAATTTCAATTAATTAATTAATTGTAATTTTAATTGACATTATTTTTCTAAATTTCTTTTAAAAGAAAGATTCAAAAGATTTTTCATTGGAGAATTTTTTATTTTCATTTATAAAATTTCGCTTTTATCTCAAACACTGAGTCTCAAATAAAATTGGTCGAATATAGTTCTCTTGGCAATTCTGTCTAGGTTGAGGTTTTTAAGTATAAAACACTTCTACCTGGGAATTAACTTTAGAATTAAATTAGTTCATTACTTTGTTTTCAAAGATTTTATAATTGGATTTCTGAAAAAAGAAACCTCCAATTTTTCTCAATTTCTCAACTTGTTTTCAAAGTCAAATTTCTGAAATAAGAACCCTCCAACTATTCTCAATTTATTGTTTTCAAATTGGATTTTTGAAATAAGAACCCTCCATTTTTTCTCAATTCTCAACTTGTTTTCAAAGTTAGATTTCTTAAATAAGAACCCTTCAACTGTTCTCACATTATTGTTTTCAAATTGGATTTCTAAAATAAAAACCCTCCAATGTTTTTTTTTCTTCAATTTACCATTTTAATATTGAATTTCTGAAATAAAAACCCTCCAATTTTTTTAAACTTTGTTTCCAAAGTTGGATTTCTTAAATAAGAACCTTCCAGCTATTCTCAATTTATTGTTTTCAAAATTGAATTTTTGAAATAAGAACCTTTTTTTTTTTTTTTGCATTTTACTGTTTTCAAAATTGTATTTCTGAAATAAGAACCCTCCAATTTTTTAAGTTATTATTTTTAAAATTTAATTTCTGAAATAAGAACCCTCCAATTTTTCTCTGGTTGTTGTTTTCAAAATTAAATATCTGAAATAAGAACCCTTCAATTTTTATAAAGTTGTTTTATTCAAATTGGATTTCTGAAATAAGAATCCTTCAATTATTTTCAAATTATTTTAAATTTTAAAATTGGATTTCTGAAATAAGAACCCTCTAATTTTTCAATGATTTTTTAAAATTTTATTTAAAATAAATTTCTGAAATAAGAACCTTTCGTTTTAAATCCTCAATCCAAAGTTTTTTATTATTATTTCCAAGTAAATTCCAATAATTTTCCTAATGGCCTAGAGCCACCCATATTTATTAATTCATGTTTATTCGATAAATGTGAATTAATATCATTTGGGACATTTAAAAATAAAATAAAATAATATTTTCATAGGATAATTTTAAAATAAAATGCGGTGACCGTTTTTCTATAACAGGTGTTGTGGGTGCTACACCTTCCCTACGCTCAATTGACTCCCGAACTTTAAATCCTATTTTGTAGACCGTTTTTTTTATGGGTGACCAATCACACCCGCTACATGATTGGTGAAGACTTCAAACCTCTCACCTCGAAAGAGACTCTTACAAACGGACGTCGGCCGCTTCTCGTCTCGATGACATTGCGACAAATTCAACATAAATATTGTGAATATGCACATCTCCATACTTAATAATAATATTAACAAGTCAATAGGGAACGATAAGAATCGTATTATTTATAATACCTAATCAGTATTTTATGGACTTTTTTTTTGTATAACAAATATGTGGGTTTATTTAAATCTTAAATATCATATATGTTACCTTTTTATACATAATATTAGTACCTAGGTATAATAAATTGTATTTAGTCAGTATGCAGGACTGTATTATTATAATACCTTAAATATTTTTTGTGGAAATTTTACTTTCTATAATAAAAATATCATGAATATTGTATTAATTATTGATACGAATAATATTGTATCATAAAACACAATTGAAGGATAGTTTGTAAATAATTTCGTCTTCAAATTAGGGTTCATTTTTGTAGAGATTTGCTGAAGCTTGAGGAAGTCCAAAGCCTACACGAACAAGGTGATATGACTTTTCTCTTGGCTCGTCTCTTGCGGAAATGTGAAATTGATCAAACCAATTGTGAGCAACAGCACAAGTATAAATGATGTTGATGAAATCGCTCTTCCTTCTTTTAACTTCTTTCTTTCTTTCACTCTTTTAGTAAAAATAACAATATTGAGAAATACACACAATAACTTACTAAAAAGTAAAGAGAATGAGAATGAATAGAGAGTTGACATAGAGTAGTTCAGCCAAAATCGGCTTACATCTACTATGAAGAGCAAGATTCAAATAGATTTATTACAGAGTTTCAAGAGTACAAAGGAAAAGTTCTTGCAACTCTTATCTACAATATAAATTCTGTAAGTAGGTATTGAGACTTCTAAAATATTGTTGATAACATATTCCTTATATAGAATTTATTTATAATAGATTTGAAACTAAATTTCTATTACAAATATTAATACAATATTTATGCTTAGAGCATTGGATAAATCTCAAGAATTGAGAGTTAATGGTTAAGTATAAGTAGTATTTGGAGAAAACTTTGCTACATTATAAAAAGAAGATGTTGATTCAGCTTGCTATAGCATCATGCTTAGGGGAAAATGTCAAATCATATAGTTTTTTAGGTTTTGTAGCAAATGTGCATGAATGTGTGAATCATTAGATTTTATCCTTTAAGACCTGATATTTCTATTTGGCTGTAGTATTCCTCTGGAGTGAAGCGTGATGATGTGCTAGAAGTATCGCTGAAGTGAAGATCTTTTCAAAGAAGACAATTGACAATTGACGCGCACAGAACGTCAACTATATAGTCTAGTTGACGCTTTTACAAGTGTCAATGAATTGATTGTCAACTAAAGTCACTATAGTTGACGCTCGCTAAAGTGTCATCTAATGATATAATTGACATGTTCAAGATGTCAATACCATAAATCATTGACACACTGTAAGCGTTATGTGATAGTTTGGTCGACGTTTATAGAACGTCAACAAAAAGTTTTGTTGAATGTCAACATTTGTTTCAAAATGTTAAGTAAATGTACCTATATCGATATTTTGTAGACGTCAAGGAAATTATTGGTTAACATTTTGTTAACGTCAACAGATTTAACAAAAAACATCATTGTAAAATAATGTTGAACATCAATGTAACGGCCCAAGTTTTCATCCCGGTCTTTCAAGTATGTCCTAAGGGTATTTTGGTAATTTGGTCGAGCCGTTAGGGCTGTTTCTATCTTGTCTCAGCTAAATATTATTGGTTGTTCACAGTTAGGGTTTGGTTGCATTCCGGTTGAGTTTGGGTGTTGGGAGTTGCAAAAAAAAAAAAAAAGGGTTTTGCCGGAATAAAAGTGCAGCAGTTGAGGCTTAAACCAGGGTGGCCTGATTAGATAGTAGTAATGCTTTGCCAGTTGACCTACAGGTAGTTTTTGATACTTTTTCCACAGACTAATTATTTGGCCTTGGTTTCAGGACTTAAGTGGGATTTATTTGATAAGATAGGTTTTATTCTTTTCTCTCCCAAATCCCAAGATGCAAGCGTTCGCCGTTCCTCCAAGCTTCCCGTGTAGTTTGCGATTCCACCATCTCCATAGAGCCTTCGTCGATCGACCATTCCGGGTAAGCGATTTTCCTTGTTCAATTCTTCCTCCTTGGTTGTTGTTGTCGATTCATGGCCTAGGGTTGTCGATTTCTTGCTGGTCGAGAGGTTGAGGGGCTTGTTGTTGTTTGTGTTTGTTTGTTGTGGTGTGCAGCCGAGAGGACTCCCGCAAACCCTAGCCCCGAGACTCGTCGCCCAGCTCACGCCAGCCCGCACCGCAACACGTCTGCCCAACACCGAGATGCACACTCAAGCAGCAGCCCCGCGTGCGCGCTCTGCCCAGCCGCGCAGCAGCACCGTGCCGCACTCCCTCGCGGAGCCGCTCACCCACTCATGCCAATGCGCACAGCAGCCGTCCGAGCGCCGTTCCCTTGCTCGCTTGCCTTGCCGCGCACGCCAGCCTTCTTGTCGTGTGCCTTGCAGCCGAGGCATCCTTGGTGTTTGGCCGAGCAGCGTGAGTTACTCTCGACCGAGATCGAGCTTCTGTTTTATATTTTATTTTAGGGCCTATAATTAGTAATTTAATTACTGTTGTTTGCTAGGTTTCCGGTTCTCTAGGTTATCTATTTGCAGCTCGGGTGTCCACTTGTGTGACTGTTTGTCTTCCGATTCAGGTAAGGATCCCTTACCGGAGTTGTGTGGGCCCTGCGATATTTCTGTGATTGTTGTTTGTATGTCTGCTTATGATTACCATCATGTTTAGTTATTAGGTGCTTTGTTCTGAATTCCGACTGGCATGACTTCTTGTGATTATTCTCATGTTAGTTCCATGCTAGGTTGTTCTATTCTGGCATGTTCGTATTCTGTTCTTGTTTCGTAGTACCATGCTAGGTTCGTTGATTCTGTTGAGCACGTATTAGTATGTTAATTGTTAGCTATTTATAGCATAGTGTCATGATAGGTAGCATCATCCGGGCGAGGGTGCATAAAGTAACTTGCATCCGTGGAAGGGACGCGCGAGGCAGTACTCCGTCCTTGATCCGTCGTTAGGGTTTAACTAACCCTAACGGCAGCCCAGTCGTAATCTTGGGTGAGGGTGGCAGACTGTTAAATGCCCCGGTCGGGGGAATGACGAGGCATTTCCTTGTCCCCGACAGTCGACACGACCTCAGCGTGTCGACAGTAGCCCTTGATTATCACCTGATAGGGCAAAAACCGATCTCTAGTGTAAGCTTACCCCGGACAGTTTCTTAGCCTCAGGTGCGGTGGTACAGGCTTACATAGTCATAGTGTCCTGGTCTCACACCACTATGTTCAGTGACACCGATCCAGAGATTCTTTTAGGCATGCGTACTGGACCAGGGCAGCTTGCCCTAGACCCAGCACCTCCCTAGTTTGCAGCAGCATGCAGTGTGCGTTCACGCTCATTACAGCGCCGACTGGAGAGCTCCTCAGGATCTTGAGTTTAGTGCACCTTTCGTATAGTCAGTATAGCAGAAAAGTTGAGGTCGAGACTAGTTTCTCGTAGAGTTCCGAGTTTAAAGATCACTCCCGTAGTAAGACCATAAGATGGCATCCATTTATATTTATGTATGGATTAAAGCAAAGTGCTCTCTTCAGTGTTTGTATTTATAGCCTGCTTACATTCTGCTAGATGACCAGTTGTATCGTATTGTACCCCGGTTGGGGATTCTTACTGAGTAATTCGTTACTCACCCATAATTTTGTGGTTTCCACAGGTAACTAGGGCGCGAGACCGGATGGCTGAAGGAGGAGCTGCTGATCATGGAATCCTGCTGTTTTATCTCTAAGTCTTATGTTACAGATTTTTTCTTTATATATATTCTTTGAATGCATGTAGTTAGGGCACAGAGCTCTTAGGATGTTTTGGATTGTATCTGGATTCTGTCTATTCATTGAAATGATTTGGAACTGAATGTTTGAAATAAATCTCTGATCAGAGTACGTTTTGAATTATTTATAGCTTGGAACAGGTGCTTGGAAACAGGGACAGGTTTCAGGATGTTTTTATGCTTGCTAGTTTAATGGAGGATTGAAAGTTTAAAAGTTATACAGATCTGGATGGCAATCTTGCGTAACTTATTTAAGTTTTAAAAGCATGCATTGAAGTAAAGGCCTAGGTTAGGACCTATTTCGGGTCGGGTTTTTACAATCAACTTGGTCAATATTATTGACATGTATTAAACGTCAAGGAATATACTTTTCTTTTTTTTTAGTTTGGTCGAATTTATCTAAATTTCATGTTCATTTAGTCGAATGATATGTTGCTTGACGAAATTCCAATTATAAATTACAAAACAATTAGTCATAATTAGCATAACATAGTATATATTTCCAGTACTATTGTGTTATAAAATCCAAAATCACAAAGAAAGTATGGAACCACATGGAACTTTGAAATACTTTTCAAAGTTGCCTTCCTAAATATACACAAAAAATAGCCCAATAAATTGATGCAACAATATTTCAAAATATATTTTCTTAGAGAATGACATACAACCAAAGTAATAAAAAAAAGTTCAATATCAACCAAAGAATAGGCATGCGCCTTTAGCTTGGACTAGATAGGCAAGGTGCTAGACATTCGCCTTAAGCTTAGACGAGGGCTTGCTTGCAACAAACATGCAACAATGATTCAGAATTTATAAAGATGCAAATATACCTTCTCTAGTGGATGTTGGTTTTAATTGACCCTCTTTTTTCAGGAACAAAAGAGGGTTAGGACCTTGTAGAGTTTTGCAAAGAGATTAGAAAATGAAATTATTCAAGAAAATTGGTCTGAATCATATAATCATCATATATATCATATATTAACTAAAAGCATTAAAAAAATGAAAATATGAATCATACATATCAATGGTTCATTGAATAATTGTTATTTTGGATAAAAACCTCATAGAACTTTCATTAAAGTAGCATATGTATTTAAATGCTTTTGCACTAAACATTTCAATCAGGAGAAAGCACGCGAAGAATAAGAAAAAGTAAAGTATTGAGGAACAATGAATCCAATATAAAATTCTCATAGCATTTTCTATCAGCAAGAACATTAACATATAAATCCATATATGTATAATCAAGCAAATCAAAAGTTAATGAGAAAAAGTAAAGTATTGTCAGAAATTGGATCAACATCTAATTATTATAGGATTTGAGTTTATAGAATAGAGATCTCCTCAGAAACTCGGGAACATAACCGCCAATATCAAGTTGAATAACATCCATTTGGCTGGGAACTTCAAATGTAATACAAATCATGGAACTCCATTGTTTCCATTTCCTCAACCATTATTATATTAATTTAAAACATGGATATTAAAGAAGAAACACAAGTTCAGAAAAAGTGAAATATATATGAACAATAAACACCCAAACATTATTAATAAATAACAAAAAATCTTAAGGGTATCAAATTTCACTGTCCATATTTGGGGATGCATGCGTCATCTTTTTTAAATCTTTTGTACTCTTCTTTGAGACTTCTTTCTTTTTAATATTTATTACTCTTTCTTTTGCTCAACTCCGAATAGCCATGAGAGAAGATACAAATCTTCCATAGGTTAAAACATAGGATTTTCGTCTTCAACATATCGAAAGATCAGTTATGGCTACCCAATCCTCAACCCAATAACAACATTGGAGCTCAATAAAGCGCCAACCATTTCCTATAGGGCTACAAAGATCAATTTCAATTTCCCTTTGTTGATTAGAAATAAGAACCTCATTACAAAAATAAAAAAATACTGAATATTTGTTGAAGAATCAATCAAAATATTTGCCCAACTTCCAAATATGCAGTTGTTTGTCCACTGTCAAATTGAACTCATGCAACATATGGCAATCGAAATCAAATAATTAGAAGCAAAAGAGAGAGATGTCATAAAGAGCATAAACCAAAGAAATTAAAAATTAGACATATAAAAAATTAAAATCTCAATCTTACCAATTCATAGCGAGAGAAATAACTGAGTAGTGGGGAAGCTTTGAGCGAGATGAGTGAATAAAAAGAGGCGCTGCAAAGTTAAAAGTAGAATCAACTAAGTGATATAATAATGGTAGAATAACAGTAAACCACTTACCTCTTGATTAACTCATTTCTTTCCCTGCTACGCATACAACAAGAATCCTCAGAGGCGACAGAGGGGTAATCAGAGGTGACAAGGGGATACTTGGAGGTGGTAGCAGGAAAAGAGAAACACAAAATGAATTATGTAGAAAAAGAAAGCTTTAGAGGTTCTCGAACTTGAGAGACCAATGAGAGACCCTTTTGTTCTTGTGGGTTTTTAATTAATTTAGTTGACATTTTACACAAGTCAAAATCGTTAGTATTATAATTAACACGCATACAACGTCAATGTAATCAACTTTAGGCATTGACGATAAAAACAAAACACATGCAATGTAATCAACTTCAAACAGCCAAACGACAATTAATGGAATGCTACAAACTTTCACTGCGAAATGCTAAAATAAAATGCTGGAAACACGAAGAAGTAATCCAAATGAGATAATAGGTTCAGGTCAAGGGTTTTTTTTAGTGTGATTAACATGCATCAAAGGTAAGTTCATGGTGAGAAGCAAACTCCACACAACACGTGATCAAATGTTTTTTTCCAAGATGCATTCATCCTCTTCGAATATAAGCTTCCGCATCTATATTCGAAGCTAAAAACAATGAAATGTGCACTAGCGAGGCGACTATTCCTAGCCTCCATCTTTAACATGCAAGAGTTCATAACATAAAACTAATGGACATGAGTAGTAGATCTCTAATCCTCCTATCTTTCGAGATGAAGTGAAAAGCAAACATGAATGGATGATCAGTCGAAACATGTTGTTAATTAAAACGCCTACTATGACTTAGTTCAACATCCCCCACTTACCCGAATTGCATGCATCACTCACTCTCCCTTAAACCCTCACCTAAATGCACTTAGCTCATGATCATGGTGAAAATGCTCAAGACAGAAGATACGAATGTTGTTAACATTGTATAGGAGAAATTTAAAGCGATACTAATAGCAAGCAAGGAACAAAAAAGCAATGGAACAGTAAAAACTCGATTGAAACACAATAATCCAAGGTAGAAAACACATAAATGTAGAAAGATAATAAAATGAAGCTTCAAAAATGCAATAAAAACTAGAACAAACTATGACAAACTTCTAAGCTATCGAAACGATTAAAAAAAACCTCTTACACACTACTACAATTTTAGCCTTCCATGATAGTTATTTCAATCCAGAAATTTTAAAAAATCTAGAAACTGTCATAAACTATCTAAAAACACACGTATTTGTAGAAAATAAATGAATTTTAAGTTATTGAAGTTTTATGACAGTTATTGATATTTAGATAATTGTCATAAAAAAATTGTAATGACATTTTAATAATTGTCATAGAAATTTTTACTTTTAGACAAGAATATCTCATTTTTTCATAAGATTATTACATTTTTAAAATTGTCATAAAAAATAAATATTTGTAAGTTTTAAAATTTTATTTTATTATTATTATTTTTTTATCTAGGTTATTGAGTTTTTTATTAAAATAAAATCTAAAATCTAAAAAAATGAAAATACAAGAAAAGAAAAATGAGTTTTTAAGTTGAAAAAAAATAATAATAACAATAATGATAAGTAAATAAATAAATAGAAATTTTTTTTGGTATCATTGAAAAAAAAGAGAAAATGAGGATTTTGTTTTATTTAAAAATAAAAGGAAAAAAAAGGGGAACGTTAAAAATGGAAGGTTTTTTCTTTTATTATTACCTTTTCTTTTTCTTTTCTCCTTTCTTCTTCTTCCTCCTTCTTCTCACCCAAACCCTAGCCTCCATTTCTACCTCGTGTTCTTCAGCTTTTTTCGAGTTACTCATCGTTGGTAAGTTCTTTAGAGTTGTTTTCGAGCTTCGCCTCAACCTTTAATGAAGTTTTCCGACGAGTTGACTCAAAACCACCTTAGATCTACTTTCTTTTTTTGTAGTTTCCAGGAGCTAGAGGAGTCCGTTTGCAAATTTGAGATCTGTTCCGTGATCCTGAACTCCAGACCTTTTCAACAAGGTATGACCCACCCCGTTCCAAGACGACGCGCCGCCGCCAGCCATCACGCACCGTCGCCGTGCTCCGGCGAGGCATTTCGGGACAGTAGCTTCCCCTCGTTCCCGTGATGTTGTGGCATGTTTAGCTTGTCCCTAACGAACACTCGATGTTGTTTTGTGTTTAGGTGCTCTCGAGTTTCATCGTTGCGAGACGAAGAATATTTTAAAAGATAGGATATTTTACTTATTCATCTACGTAGAATACGCATAATTGTATCATTTGAAAGATAGGGATTTGAATCTTACTATCATGAGCTTCCTCCTTATGGGCTATAAGTTGGTCTCGCCAACCATGTTTCGAGTGTATTTTCTATTTTAACACACTTTTATTCCATGTTTTTTTTCTTTTGCCAAATTTAAAAAATGAGAAAAGATAGCAAGACTTTTTCTTAAAAAAATAGCGATTTAAAAAACCAAGGAATTATAACTAAATAAAACAATTCATATTACTTTCTTTCCTTGAATTTTTCATTGTGTTTTATTAGACTAATGATTTTGTTATATGCCTCAATTGTTTGATTGTCATAGGATGAGAAAGTGTTAGTATATGTGTTGCTTTGGTTTGACTTGGTGGTTGAAATGAACTTTGGAAATCGAAAGATCATAATGAATAAAAATTATTGATTTGTTTTGTCTATTGGCAGGTCTAAGAGTGAATTTGATCCATTTGTTTTTTCACATGCCTACACGAAATGTTTGCTAGACTTGGTAAAGTTGATTGTTGTTTCTTTTTATTGGGGGTAGGGGGTTTTCTATGGTTCTTTCTTTATTGAACTTGGCTGCAATAGCACAACCAAAGATTCATAACGAATGAATGGAACATAGGTGGGTTGAATTTTGTTGCACTTTTAATCTCAGTTGTTAGTGGATCATTCTCTTTTAAATGAAATTCAACTAGAATGTAGTTTTTTGTTTTGAATTGTAGTTTTGATATATTATGAGATTAATTTCTTGAAATAACTCCTTAAATTTCTAGGGCACTTAACGACTTTTATGAAATTATAACTATCACTCTTATATGGTACACTTGATGTAAACCAATTTTTTTCTCGCTACCAAGAATGAAAAAAGGTATGAATTATTTAGGTTTTTCTTTGTGTTGTTGGATGGAATTTAGTATTCTATTGGTTAGACATGTAGTTTGTTTTGATATATCAATTAGGTTCAAGTTCTATTGGTTAGGCATGTAGACATTAATTAAGGTATTCAATTTGAATTATGGACTTTAAACCATGTTGTTGTTTAGAAATCTTGGTGAACTTATTAGGAGCGTTTTAATCCTATTGGTAAGTTAAGTAGAATTTTGCACAAAGAATTTTGCTTTGAATTCTATGAAAGTTGCTTCTACTTTTTTTTTTTTAATTAAGGATTTGTTTTGTTAATTATTCTGCATTGTTTATTTTTATGCCTATCACTTTTTCTTTCTTAATTTTTATGATTTTGAGCTTGTTGATGGTTTCCAAAGTTGGGAGGAGGATATCAATCAACATTTCTAACGTACAATCAAATGAATGCTCATCAATCAGGTTCTTATCTAGTAACTTTAACTTTAATTTTATTGACACAAGTTTATATCATCTATTTCATTTTTAAGCTTCAATATGCTTCAACCTCATGTTTTGATATGCTTCAACCTCATTTTTAAGCTTCAAATGGACTTTGTTTAAGTTTAGGCTCTAAGTTTTGATCTCTAGTTATTATCTTTATAATCCATCAACACTTTTTAGTCATTATGAGGTTGCTTAACAGATTTTGACAAGGACCATGTTCATTTAAGGTATGTTATTTCTATTTTCATTTTGTTGTTTAGATATTGATACAATGAACTCATATACCTAAATTGAGTTATTGTTTGTTTTTCCTTTTGAACTATTTTTATCTTGACATGGATAGTTAAAACCTGCAACGTTGTATCAAGTAAGTCTAATTTATTATTTCTAAAATAATGTCTTACTCATACTTTTGATGTGGGTTTAATTTCTCTTGATGCAGAAAACTGAAGCTTGGAAAAAATGGAAAATAAAAAAGGACTAATTGGAAGAGATAAAAAAATATTGAAGGAAAGGAGGAAAATTGTGTGAAGGTAAGCAATTGGCTCTTAGATTGCAAACTTTGTCTCCCTCGCTAGGGCTGGAAATTGTGGATTTAACAAAAACTAGAGAAACAATACATTTATACAAGAAAAAAAGTCCATTCAATTCCATGTTGAGAATAGAATGAAATAGAGTGAAATTGATAGAGTGGGTTTTAATTGTACAGGAGGCTCAGGTGTACTAGAATTAAGGCAAATTCAAAGGGAGGCGCAACATCAGTAGGTGAGATCTCTTATGGCTCATTATTTTGTTTTTGCGTGTGTAACAGCCTAGTTTCCTATTCCAGTTTTCGAGGTGCCTTTGGGTCAAGATTCGGTTGTTTGGTTGGGTCTTAGAGCGGTTTTGACCCTTGGGGGTATTTTGGTCTTTTGGCTCCCCGGGCAGGATTTGTGGTTTTTCAAGGCTTCGAGGTCGCTCCTGCCTTTGTCGAGGCTTGTTTGTTGGTGGCTGCGAGTCCCGAGGTGTTTGGGCTAGTCGGTTGGATGTTCGGTTGTGGTTTGGGCTTTGGCAAAGTGATGGTTGGTTGTGTGCTTCCTTTGGGATTCGAGCCCGGGCCCTTAGTGTTGATTTGGGAGTTGGATTTAAGTGAGTTTTATTGATTGGAAAAGATTGTTTCGGTCGGGTCTCGAAGGAGGAAGCCGGGAAATGAGATTTTGAGGTTTTAAAAAGTGGATAAGGATGGATTTTTGGATAAAATCCCATATTTTCCCTTTTTTCCCATTTTCCTTTTTATTTCCCATTTTCTTTTATTATTTTTTTCCCAAAATCCCTTTTCTCTCTCTCTCTCTCTCTCTCTCTCTCTCTCTCTCTCTCTCTCTCTCTCCTTAGCCCCCCACCTAGCCGAGCAGCCCCTGCTCGCCCGAGCTAGCCCAGCCCCAGCTCGCCTGCGCAGTGCCCGCCTCCCCCAGCCCAAGCCCCAGCTCGCCCAGGTCGTGTCATCGCCAGCCCGCGCCATCGCCCTCCTCGCGTCGCACAGCCCCTGCTCGCGTCGCCCAGCTCGTGTCGCCCGAGCCCTCGCCCAGGCCGTGTCCGTCCGCGCTCGAGTCGCCCCGCACAGTGCTAGGCCGCCCAGCCCTCGCGTCGCCCGTGTCGTCCGCGCCCGTGTCGGCCAGATCCCGCGTCCTGTAGCCCGTGGCGTCGTGTCGCGCTCGCGCCGCGCTCGCCCTCTGTCAGGCCGCGCGCGCGCGCCCGGCCCACCCCTTTTTTAGCCGCCTCGCCCGTCAAAATGCGGCTCTTCGCGTGTCAGCCGCGCCTCGTGAGTTGCTCCCGAGTCGAGCCCTATTTATTTTATTGTATTTAGGGCTATTTTATGATTATTGATGTGTTTGTTTGGCTCGTTATAGGTTGCTCGGGTTCGATCGCAGTTAGGTTTGTTGTGTGTTGTTGCCTTCCGACCAGGTAAGGATTTCTTACCGGAGTTGTGTGGGCTCTGCGATATTATATGTGATTGTTGATTGTATGCTTGTTGTGTTTATTGACATGTTTAATGATAAGTGCTCTATTCTGAATTCCCGACTGGCATGATTTCCTATGTTGTTTCTCATGTTAGTTCATGCTAGGTTGTTCCTTTCTAGCATGCTCGTATCTGTTCTTGCTTCGTAGTATCATGCTAGGTTCGTTGTATTCTTATTGAGCACGTATTGTATTGATTGGATTGTTTGCTGATTGCTATGACAGGTTAGAATTTAGGTAGATAGCATCATCCGGGCCGGGTGCATAAAGAACCTTGCATCCCCGACAGGGACGTACGAGATGGAGCTCCGTCCCTGATCCCGTTAGGGACTAGCTAACCCTAACGGCGGGCCCCGCAATCTTGGGTGAGGTGGCGATCGTTTAAATGCCCCAGCGGTCGGGATGATGACTTGGCATTGCCTTGTCCCGACGGCCGGCACGTCCTCGGCGTGTTTGGCGGTAGCCCTTGAGTTGCCACCGATAGGGTAGAGACGGTTTCTGGTGTAAGCCTACCACGACCGTGCCTTAGCCTCGAGTGCGCGGTGGTTCAGCCGACATAATTCACGTGTCAGGTCTCACACCCCTATGTCAGTGACACCGATCCAGAGATTTAGTTAGGCGTGGTGACTGGACATGGGCAGCTTGCCACTAGACCCGGCACCCCTCATAGTCTGCAGTAGCACGCGGTGCGCACGCACGCTCATTGTAGCGCCGACCGGAGAGCTCCTTGGGATCTTGAGCCAGTGCACCTCTCGTCGAAAGTAGATAGGCTGAGGCCGAGACTTGTTTCTCGTATAGGGCGTATTGTGTGGTGAGTTATTTCCGGACTAAGACCCTGAGTTGGCATCCGAGGTCCAAGTGTGGGCTAAGCTATGTGCTCTATTCTGTGTTTATATTCATAGCTTGCATACCTTTCTGCTAGATGACCATGTTTATATTCATAGCCGTAGCCCTGCAATTTATCCTGGAACAGGTGCTTACAATACGATATACATGGTCATCGCGATGAGCGTATGCAAGCTATGAATATAACACAGAATAGAGCACATAGCTTAGCCCACACTTGGGCCTCGGATGCCAACTCGGTGGCTTAGTCCGGAATAAAATCATCACACAGATCCAATACATAAGTCGCCTATACGAGAAACAAGTCCCGGCCTCACCGCCTCTCTGTCGTCGACGAAAGGTACACCGCTCACAATCCCGAGGAGCTCTCGATCGGCGCAGTAATGAGCGTAAGCATGCACCGCGTGCTCTGCAGACTATGGGGGTTGTCGGTCCGGAGGCAAGCCGCCCATATCCATCACCACGCCTAACTAAATCTTTGGATCGGTGTCACCGACATAGGGTGTGAGACCGGACATGTAAACTATGTCACCTGAACCACCGCACTGGGGGCCAAGGAACGGCCGTGGTAGGCTTACACCGTGAAGCCGCCCTTGCCTTAACAGTGGCAATCGTGGGCTACGCCAAACATGCCGAGGACATGCCGGCTGCCGGGACGAGGCAATGCCAAGTCATCATCCCGACCGCTGGGGCATTTAACGATCGCCACCCTCATCCAAGATTGCGGGGGCCTACCGCTTCGGGTTAGCTAATCCCTCACGGGGTCCAGGGACGGAATGACTTGCTCGGCGTCCCCGCCATGGATGCAAGGTTCTTTATGCATCGTGCCCGGATGATGCTATCTACCCGCAATTCTAACTCGCCTAGCAAACAAAGAAACAATTCCATAAAATCCAATACGTGCTCAATAAGAATACAATGAGCCTAGCATGATACTATGAAGCAAGGAACAGATACGAGCATGCCGTAAAGGAACAACCTAGCATGGATTAACATGAGAATTAACCAAGAAATCATGCTAACCGGAATTCAGATTGAAGCACCTAGCTACACATGTCAATAATCACAAACAAGCAATCAATCAACAATCACATATAATATCGCAGGTCCACACAACCCCTGTGAAGAAATCCTTACCTTGGTCGGGGACGGTTTGGCACGAAATCCTAAGTCGCGAACAATCTCGATCTAGCTACCGAGAACCTATCAATCATCACAATAATCACACAATAGGCCTAAATACAATAAAATAAATGAGGCTCAGCTCGGGGAGCAACTCACGAGGCACGACGAAACGCATTTAACGAGCCGATTGCACGAACGGGCAAAGAACGGGCTCGATGGCGCCCAGGGCGCAGAAATGGGCGAGCTGGCGTCTTTGGTGTGCGACGCTGGGCGCGACGCGCGACCTTGTGAGCGGCCAGCGCTGCCTGCGCGGTGATGCAGGGGTGAAACGAAGCTCGGCATTGGGCGCTCGCGGCCGCACGACTTCGGCGAGCGAGGGGGCTCGGGCGACGCAGCGTTGCGGAGTCGGGCGGCCTTGCGCAGCGGACGGACGGCACGCTGGCGAGCTCGACGAACAGGGGCTCTGTTTTTCGCGCGCGAATAGGGGCGAACAAAAGACACAAAACCAAGCGATCCACGAGGATTTGACGCTCGATTCTTTGAAGAAGAACTCCCTACACTAGCCGCACAAAACCCATACTTCAAATCGCCTCAACTCGGCCGATGAACGGAAACGAAACTAGGGAGATGGAATCGAATTCTTTTGAAAGAAAAGAGAAAAGAAGCTTACCACCGCTCGGGGATGGAAGACGACCTCAAATTGGAGGCAAGGCTTGGTCGAACGGAGTGGAGAAGGAAGAGGATCGAGAGAAATTGGTCGTCGGTCGGGGTGATCGCGAGGAAGAAGAAGAAGAAAAATGGGGCGAAACTCGCGAGCCGCCTTTTAAATCAAAAAACAGGGACGAGCAGACTTATATAATAGAACGCGCGCTTAGATTAACAAACGCGCGCGGTGGCTCGGTACCGGTCGTGTGCCTCTGCCTAGCATGCGACACACGGCCTAGTTCGATTCTGCTCCGACGCGCTATTTAATTCCCTATTTAATTTTACTTTTCCCAAGCCCAAATACCTTCACCAAAAATCCCGATCCTATTCAAATTGACTCGTAATTATTCCGGCAATTTTAAATTTCAAAACCGCCCGACCCAAAATTACAAAAATGCCCTGGGCCTCCCAGAAGGCCGGGATGAAAATGCGGGCCGTTACATAATCGTGGTGCGAGACAGATGCACAAAGAGGAGCCGTGATCATGGGGCCCGATCTTCCAACTCTAGTTTTTGTATTATGACTCTTTGTGTTTTGTTTTTCCCTGAATGCATGTAGCATGGACACGCAGAGCCCTAGGATGTTTTGTAAATATTTGTGGATTCCATCATTTTGTATCCGAATGTGTTTTGAATGGTTTTTAGTAAATCTCGATCGAGTAAACTTTGGAAATGTATTTATCTTGGAACAGTGCTTGGAAACAGGGGACGAGTTCCAAGGGGAATTGTCTGGTTTTAAAGGGGTTATTTTGAATGTTTTTGTTTTAATTGGAATCAAATCATCATCCTGCTTTAAATGTCCTTTACTTTGAATGCATGCATTGGGATAAGAGCCTATTTAGTGCCCCTCTTCGGTCGGTCCCTTACAGCTTGGTATCGAGTGAGAGTCATAAATTATGTAGTATGACTCTGTTGTTGTAGGTCGTTTTCCTATGATCACTAGCACTCCGACGACCATCGTGTGCGCCTAAGTTTACTATTTGTTGTTAAAAAGGGGTTAAGAATTTACAATACCATCATCTAGTGTATGCCTTGTGTAGTATTGTGGAGCGGAGACGCAGCGGTGTTCTCGACTCGTTATTGGTTTGGGTGTAGATCGCCAAAGATGCCGCTTACCCGCGCGGAAGAGGACGCCGGGGAGAGGCCGAGGTGTCGGGATCGGATCGACACCGCAGGGACATCGTCCCAAGCTGAGACTGATAGCATTCCGCCTGTAGCTCCCCCTATTGAGCCCAGAGTAGGCATTGAGGCGACTGTGCGCCGTGAGACTGCTCTTGGAGAAGAATTTGCTAATTCTATGAGGTCTATGGTGGTCGACTGCTGAGTGGCGGGGCGTAAAAACCCGTGCTTTGTTGGCGCCAGCAATGGGAAGAGTCCCGAGCTCGGATCGAGCAAAACTGACTCGTTTGATTCAAAGAGGCGCAAAGAAGACCCCAGCTCCGCAGGAACCAGCAGCCTTTGAGGCAGAAGTGGCGGAAGGTGCCGATGAGCTTGGTAAATGGTTGAAGGATTTTGTAAAATGGAACCCTGATAAGTTTGACGCCACAGGCGATGCTTTAGCAGCAGCCAGATGGATTGCCCATTTGGAGTACACCTTCCTGATTATGGTGTGCCCCGATGTACAGAGGTCGAGGTGTGCAGCCCATGTGTTAGGGGGCGTAGCTAGATGGTGGTGGGAGTCCACCCTGAGTGAGAGACCAGCTGGGTCTCCACCTGCTACCTGGGAGTTCTTCAAGACAGAATTTAAAGCCAAGTACATTAGTGATGAGGCTCAAGAGAAGATGGTAGCGCTTTTCCATAATCTGCAGCAGGGCTCTGACTCTATAGAGGAGTACGAGAGGAAGTTTTCGGAGTATGGCTATTTTGCTCCGCAGCTGATAGCAACCCCTGAGTTGAAAATTCGGAAGTTCATTTCTGGTCTGAGGCAGGGTGTGTCTCAGGATGTCAGGGCTCTGGCCCTAACACCTATGCTAAAGCTGTTCAGCTAGCCACTATTTACAACGGAAAGTATCCTGTCGAGCGGACTGGCGCCGCTCCAGTGCCGCGTCCCCGCCCCACCAGTGTAGGCGCGAAGAGGAGGTTTGAGTTCGAGAGGCGGCAGCCAGCGTCGCCAAGGGCGCCTTCAACCGGATCGCGTAGGATTCCGGCCTAGTTCCACCTCGCCAGGCGAGGCGGCCGAGCGATTCCCTGTGCCACTTGTGGAAGAGTCCACTTCGGAGCTTGTCAGACCGGGCCCAGGCGGTGTTTCCGATGTGGAAGAGAGGGTCATACGATCCGTTCTTGTGATCACCGACCATGGCGATCTAGCGCGATCGCGACAACGGCATGGACGGGTGTTCGCTACTGAACCGTCGAGGCCGCGAGCGTCACGATGCCGCAGCGGCGGTGTACGCTTCTTGTTTTGGATCATTGTGCATTTGTCTTGTTTGACTCGGTTCCACGCACTCGTTTGTATCTCAGTATTGTTTGTTGAGCATGCTAGGTTGAGATTAGAGCCTCTAGGTTTTGAATTATCTGTTGCAACTCCTTCGGGAGTTAATATGTTAGCAAAAGATAAGATTAAGGATGGCCGGATCGAGATATCCGGAGAATTCCTGGTAGCTACGCTCATAGTTCTACCCATGAGTGGTTTCGATGTGATTCTTGGTATGGAGTGGTTAGCCGCTAACCACGCATTGATTGACCGCCACCGGAGGAAGTAGTGTTCAGCCGCCACGGTCGTCGCCCGACTTTCAAGTTTCGTGGAGTTCGGGGTGGAGTTTGCCCGCCGATGGTGTCAGCTGTGAAAGCCCGTCGTTTGCTAGCTCATGGAGCTTGGGGCTACCTAGCCAAATTGTCCGGAGAGAGCCGTCCCTCACTGACTATTGATCAAGTGCCGGTTGTGCGGAAGTTTGCTGAAGTGTTTCCTGAGGAATTACCGGGGTTACCCCCGAAGAGAGAGGTTGACTTCACAATTGAGCTCGAGCCAGGGACCCTTCCTATCTCGAAGGCTCCGTATCGAATGGCGCCAGCCGAGTTAAAGGAACTCAAGGTTCATTGCGGGAGATGTTAGATCGAGGGTTCATCCGTCCGAGTGTGTCCCCGTGGGAGCGCCAGATGTTGTTTGTGAAGAAAAAGGATGGTTCGATGCGCCTATGCATTGACTATCGTGAGCTTAATAAGGTGACAAGATGAAGAATAAGTATCCGCTGCCCCAGTATCGATGATTTGTTCGATCAACTTCGTGGAGCTTCGTGTTCTCCAAGATAGATTTGAGATCCGGTATAATCGATTCTATGGATTAGGGACGCCGACATTCCTAAGACGGCGTTCGTGTCTAGATATGGGCACTACGAGTTTGGGGTCATGTCGTTTGGATTGACGAATGCACCAGCAGCGGCGTTCATGGACATGATGGATAGGGTGTTCAAAGCATTTTTGGACGCTTTCGTCATCGTGTTCATTGACGATATTCGATCTATTCAAGGACTAGGAAGGATCATGCGAGCATTTGAGGAAAGTGTTGATGACCTTGAGGAAAACCACTTTATGCGAAATTTTCCAAATGTGAGTTCGTTGGATCAAGTGGCCTTCTTAGGTCATGTAGTCTCGAGAAATGGTATAGCTGTGGATCCTACAAAGATTGAGGCCGTGAGTTCGTGGGCCAGGCCGACTTCAGTTACCGAGATACGCAGCTTTCTAGGCCTGGCAGGTTACTACCGTCGGTTTGTTAAGGACTTTTCTGCCATAGCCTCGCCCCTCACTCGTCTGACGAGGAAGGGTGTCGAGTTTGTTTGGGCGGTAGGTGTGATGAGAGCTTTGCCCGCTCAAGCGCAGCTTTGACTTCAAACACTGATGTTGGCGGTCCCGAGGGGACAGTGGTTTCGTGGTTTACAAACGATGCTTCCAAGTTCGGGTTGGGCTGTGTGTTGATGCAGCACGGGAAGGTCATTGCTTATGCTTCCCGTCAGCTGAAGCCATATGAGCAGAACTATCCGACTCATGATATGGAATTGGCAGCAATGGTGTTTGCACTGAAGATTTGGAGGTATTACCTGTATGGTGAGCGGATCCAAATGTTTACCGATTACCAGAGCCTCAAGTATCTGTTTACTCAGAAGGAGTTGAATATGAGATAGAGAAGATGGTTAGAGTTAGTGAAAGATTATGACTGCGAGATTATGTACCATTCGGGTAAAGCCAATGTTGTAGCCGATGCTCTGAGTAGGAAGACGTCGCACTCCGCGCGGTGTTGTTGAGTTCCCAACCCGTTACGGAGGAGAGAGTTCGAGCGGCCGAGATTGCAGTGTTGTTGGGTGAGGTTATCGCGAGTAGCTCGGTTGATATCCAACCATCGATTAGACAAATGGATTATTGATAGTCACCGAGTGACCCCGCACTTAAAAGATTATTTGACAGAGTTAGTGCTTGATGGAGATTTTGACTTTGTATATTCACGGACAATGGGTGACGTGACAGAGGCGGTTGTGTGTTCGGATGTTGCAGGATTTGCGGCGAGTTGCTCTCGAGGCCCACAGATTCTCGTTTGCTTGGCACCCCCGGGTACCAAGATGTATCGAGATCTTAAGCGACATTCGGTGGATGGGTATAAAAAGAGATGTGGCGGAGTTTGTCGGTCGATGTCTCACTTGTCGCCAAGTGAAGGCACCCAGCAGAGACCCAATAGGTTTGTTGCGTGCCACGAGTGTACCTCGGTGGAAATGGGAAGAGATCTCCATGGACTTTATTTCTGGGTTTGCCGAGGACTCAGGGAAGTTCTCTCGATTTGGGGTGATAGTCGATCGATTGACTAAGAGCGCACACTTCATTCCCTGTAGAGACACTTATACCGTGGAACAGATGGCGCGATTGTTTTTGGGAGCGAGATCATTCGTTATCACGGTGTGCTGTGAGGATCGTGATCCGACCGTGATTCGAGGTTCACTTCTCGTCGTTTAGAGCGCCCGAAGGGTTTAGGCACCGAGTGCGCTTTCAAAGACTTTTTCACCTCGGGCCGATGGGCGACCGAGAGGGGTGAACCAGATTCTCGAGGATATGTTGAGGGCTTGTGTGTTGGATTTCCGGCGATTGGGACCAGATATCATGATCGATGGAGTTTGCATATAACAACGATTATCGATCGGCGATCGAGATGGCTCCATTCGAGGCCTTGTATGGTAAGCGTTGCCGATCTCCCGTGTTCGGGAAGAGGTTGGTGATAGGCGTGTTTTGGGTCCCGAAGTTGCTGCGATTGACCAATGGTGCCGTCACGAGAAGATTAGAGCTCGTATGTTGATAGCTCGGAGCGCGAGCAGAAGAGTTACGCCGATGTTCGGCGTCGGGATTTGGAGTTTGAGGTTGGTCAGCATGTATTCCTAAAGGTCGCACCGATGCGAGGTGTTTTGAGGTTTGGCAAGCGTGGAAAGCTGAGTCCCCGTTTTGTTGGTCCATTTGAGATTCTTGAGAGGATTGACAGAGTCGCTTATCGGTTGGCTCTACCTCCGTCATTGTCAGCGGTGCACAGTGTATTTCATGTATCGATGTTGAGGCGATGACGCGCGGACCCGTCGCACATTGTTGATTTTGAGCCTTTGCAGCTGAATGAGGATTTGAGCTTCGAGGAAAAGCCAGTGGAGATCCTTGCTTTTGAGACAAAGACACTGCGTAATCGTGAAATCCGGGTAAAGGTTCAGTGGAAGAGTCAGAGTTCAGAGGAAGCCACTTGGGAGCGGGAGGATGAGATGAGATTGCAGTATCCCGAGCTGTTTCAATCTTGGGGGAGTATTGTAACGGCCAGGAAAATTTCATCCCGGTCTTCCCAGGAGGCCCAGGGGCATTTTGGTAATTTTGGGTCCGGCCGGCAGGGGATCGAGAATTTTGGTGAAGACATTTGGGCTTGGGAAAGAGTGAAAATAAATAAGGAATTAAATAGCGCGTCGAGTGAGATTCGAGCCAGGGACGTGTCGCGTGCTAGGCAGGGGGCACTGCCAGTCGAGCCACTGGGCATCTTTGTGCTTTTAAACGCGCCAGCTTCGCTAAATGCTTATTTTCGCAGGCGGTTGGTATAAAAGCCAGCTCGCCGAGCCTTCTTCCCCATTTCTCCTTCTTCTCTTCGCGATTCCTTCTTCAACCGACAGCGTCTCCCTCGGCGATTTCTCCCCTCTCTTGCTCCGATTCGACCGAGCTCGTCTTCCCCAGTTCGAAGTCGATCCATCTCCGGGCTAAAGGTAAGTTTCTTCTTCTTCTTCTCTCCTTCAATCTGAATCCCTTGTTTTCGGCTTCGATTTTCCGGCCATGTTGAAGCGAGTTGCTGGGTGGTTTTTGTGCAGCTGCAGTAGGGGAGTTCGACCAACAACAATCGTTCGTCGAATCTTCTCCAATCTCCCGAATTCGCGTTCTTCCTCCTTCGCTAGAGTTCGCCAAATCAGTGCCCTGTCGCAGCCCAGCCCGCCGAGCTTCGCCGCACACCGCGCGCGCGCCCTCGCGCCTCTGCATCGCTCGCGCGCAGAAGCAGCCTCAGCGCCATGTCCGCGCGCCTGTCGCCAAGCCGAGCCGAGCCGCGCCGCGCCGAGTGAGAGCCGAGCCGAGCCTATTTATTTTATTTTATTATATTTAATTTAATTTAGAATTTTGTGTGTAATTGTGTTGTGAATGATAGGTTCTCGATAGCTAGTTCGGGTTCGTTCGCGACCTAGGTTTTTCGTGTAATCGTCCCCTACCAAGGTAAGGATTTCTTACCGGAGTTGTGTGGACCCTGCGATATTATATGTGATTGCTGATTGACTGCTTGTTTGTGTTTATTGACATGTGTAGCTAGGTATTCTATTCTGAATTCCCGATTAGCATGATTTTCCTGGTTTAATTCTCATGTTAATCCATGCTAGGTTGTTCCTCTCTAGCATGCTCGTATATGTTCCTTGCTTCGTAGTATCATGCTAGGCTCGTTGTATTCTTATTGAGCACGTATTGGATTTTATGGAATTGTTTGTTTGTTTGCTAGGCGGGTTAGAATTGCGGTGAGATAGCATCATCCGGCCCGATGCATAAAGTACCTTGCATCCATGGCGGGGGCGTCGAGCAAAGTCATTCCGTCCCCTGGACCCGGTGAGGGAATTAGCTAACCCAAGCGGTAGGCCCCGCAATCTTGGGTGAGGGTGGCGCTTGTTAATGCCCCAACGGTCGGGATGATGACTTGGCATTGCCTCGTCCGGCGATCGGCACGTCCTCGGCGTGTTCGGCCATAGCCCCGATTGCCACTGTTAAGGCGGGGGCGGCTTCTGGTGTAAGCCTACCACGACCGTTCCTTGGCCCCAAAGCGGTGGTGGTTCAGCCGACATAGTTTACGTGTCCAGGTCTCACACCCCTATGTTAGTGACACCGATCCAAAGATTTAGTTAAGCGTGGTGACTGGACATGGGCAGCTTGCCTCTAGACTCGGCACCCCCCATAGTCTGCAGTAGCACGCGGTGCATGCTTACGCTCATTACAGCGCCGACCGGAGAGCTCCTTGGGATTGTGAGCCAGTGTACCTTTCATCGACAGTAGACAGGCTGAGGCCGGGACTTGTTTCTCGTATAGGGCGACTGTGTGTGATATTATTTCCGGACTAAGACCCTAGTTGGCATCCGAGGCCCAAGTATGGGCTAAGCTATGTGCTTTATTCTGTGTTTATATTCATAGCTTGCATACGCTCATCGAGATGACCATGTATATCGTATTGTACCCCGGTTGGGGATTCTTACTGAGTAATTCGTTACTCACCCTTATTCTGTGGTTTTCCACAGGTAATCGTGGTGCGAGACAGGATGCTGAAGGAGGAGCTGTGATCATGGGGCCCAGTCTTCCAACTCTAGTTTTTGTATTATGACTCTTTGTGTTTTGTTTTTCCCTGAATGCATGTAGCCGGGCACGGAGCCCTAGGATGTTTTGTAAATATTTGTGGATTCCAGCATTTTGTATCTGAACAGGTTTTGAATGGTTTTTAGTAAATCTCTTATCAGAGTAAACTTTGGAAATGTATTTATCTTGGAACAGGTGCTTGGAAACAGGGACAGGTTCCAAGGGAATTGTCTGGTTTTTAAAGGGGTTATTTTGAATGTTTTTGTTTTAATTGGAATCCGAAATCATGTCTGTTTAAATGTCCTTTACTTTGAATGCATGCATTGGGATAAGGGCCCATTTAGTGCCCCCTTCGGGTCGGTCCCTTACAGAATCTGAACACCCTATTGCGAATTTTCTGTAGATTTGAATGCATGCATTGAGGTAACGGCCTATTTTAGAACCCTTTCGGGTCGGGTCGTTACAGCGTGTGTATTACCTTAATGATAGAATTTCTTATTTAGTTGGGAAAAGGGTGTGGAAGTAATGCGATAATGTGTAGATATGCGGAAAATTATTGTAATTTATCTATGCAGCACGTGGGAGTGGAAGAAGCAAGTGTTTTATGTTATGAGGAGTAAAGTGTTTCTTTTCATGAATTTTAGGAGTGGTGGGTGTTGAGTTGAATGTTGTATATTGTATGTTGGTTAGAGATTAAATCTTATGAGGATTTTCTTTATATGGATATGTTACATTTAGTATTGGAGATATTTGAGTTTGTTGGATGTTTTTCTCTATGTTTAACGTTTAGGTGGCCTCAAGAGAGCAACGACGATGAGCTTGGGACTGGTGAGCAAGTAGCAGAGCTAGGTTTTTTTAGGTTGCTGGTTTAGAATGTGTATATAAAAGAATGTATTTAAGTTTTGCATTCTAGACCTTCTATAAAGCTTTTGTAAAGTTAGTTTGTAGCTGTTTGTAAATATTATGGATTCTCTACTATTGTATAGACTTTTGGGTTGTATATTTGCTTAAGAATTATCAATAAAGTAGGGTGTTCCACCAATTGTGAAGTTAGAGTTTCAGGTGACATGGGAATCCAGACGAACGTGGTGTTACAATTTGGTTTTTATGTGGATTGTGATATTATTTTTTATATGTTCAATTATTGACAGATTTAATTGTAATTAGAATGAATTAAATGAATAAATTACTAGAATATATTAAATTCTCAGATTAAAAAAAAACTGTCATAATATACCTTTTATGACAACTTTTAACTATCATGAAATATAAATCATGACTATTACAATTGTCATGAAATCTAATTTATGACAACTTTAAACTATTATCAAGATTATTACAATAGTCATGTTACCCATTTTATGACAATTTTAAACTATCAAGAAATAGAAATCATGACAGTTTATAATTTAACTTTATTTGGAAAAATAACTCTATTTTATGACATTTAAAAACTGTCATGGTAACAAAAGATAAAATTACAAAAATAACTTAATTTATGACAATTATAAAATGTCATAAATAGAGATTATAAAGTATATTTTTCATTTATTCATGAACAATTTTTAACTGTTGTGAAAAAACATTCATGACAATTTTATAACTGTCATAAATTATATTTTATGACATTGTTATTATATGTCATAAAAGACTTACCATGACACGGAATACCATGACTACGAAGTTTTTGGATATAATTGTCATAGTAAGTCAATTATGACAATTAAAAATTGTCATAGAAAGCTAAAATTGTAGTAGTGACAAAACATGAAAAATTACACTATGAACTACTAAAAACAGTAAAGGAAATGCTCTAAAAACATAAATACATAAATGCATAACAAAATGTTGCAAACACTAATGTCCTCTTCTTGATTCCAGCAGCTCTCAAATCCTCGAAATTCCAAAAGGTGGAAGCCTCGTTTTCATCCAAAAAATGGCTCTATATACTCCTTCATCCAAGATCAATGGTTGAGATTCTAGGGGAAAAGATGCCTTGCTTTCCACTACCCAGCAGACCAGATCTGACACATTCTGCTCCACTTTCGGTTGCACAGAGATTTTAGCTTTTTGCAAGAAACTACTTTTCCTTTGACCGAATGCTGCAGCATTGGCTTGCTTCCGAATAACTCATCCTTTCTTTGATCCGACTCTTATGATTGAGGCATGAGTCTAATGCTTCCAACATTTCCAAACCCTCTAATGATGAAATCACTTAGCGAGAATGAGGATTCTTGGAAATGTTGTCGCGGATGTTGTAGACATTGCCTTTTCAACATAAAAAATCCACATTATCCTAACTTTCTAATCCTTGCCTCATATCTAACAAGCATTCTATTTTATGTATAATTCTCTTTTAAAAGGTGGTTTTATGCATCAAAGTGTGATAATAAGACATAATTTCTTCAATAAATACACCCTAACAAATGACTAAATAACTCTCTAATTGAGAGTTATCAGTGGAGCAAGTGTTGTAGAGCAGTGGAGCATAAGTGGTCAGGAGCAATATATATAGAAACTTTTGTCTTCGTTGAAGGCATCCTCCACACATTAGAGCGATCATAATTTTTTTTTTTTTCCGATCAACATTTTCTCTATTTTCTCGTCGGCTGGAACTTAGTTAAATCGAAGTGTTTTACCTAGAGCTTTGTTCCGTCAGCTTAGTTTATCGTTTTTCTAGAGTAGCGTAGCTTTTAGCTTTATTTCAAGTCAATTCAATAGTTAGTTGAAGCATAGTATCGCCGAAGTTATAGAGCACTGTCGGAGCCAAGTTAGAGACATTGTTTTAGTGATTCAAACCAAACTTCTTCTCTACTTTGTTTCTCTATTATCCTTTTTTTTTTTCTTTTTGCTTGAGAACAGTTGTTGACCTCTTGTTATTTTTGTTGATTTAATGAAGATGTATTGTGTTTCATTTTTTGTTTTGAATTTCTTTTACTTTATGAGTAGCTAAATCTATCATCGGAAGAAATAGGGAACTTGGGTATTTCACTATAGCATATAGGTAGGGAGATGTTGAACTGTGAATGCATGTTGTTTTAATTCTAAATATATTTTGTTTGATCAACCGTTTGTATTTTCTTTGTTTCAATTTCGAGAGGAAAGAGATAAAAAGACCTTGCATGACATAACCCTAGGTTTGTTAAGCTTTAACTTGCAATTTAAAGAACACTTAGAGATAAGGTTCTTACTAGTGTTGTTGACTTTGTTGCTATTTAAATGTTAAAGCTCGAGAGAGTCTGTGTTAAAACAAAGCAGTAGTTCGCTTCTCACCTTAACGCCTCATCACTGCAGCGTAATATCTGAAAAGCCTTAACCTCCTTCAGATACCCTTATTACCTATTTAAGTTAGTTTCAACTCCCTTTGCATCTTTATCAATTCAACTTTTTAATCCATTGTCTATTTCGCTTCACATTTTATTTTCCGCAAAGAATAGTTGTAGAACCGTTTGAACTATATTTCCCTCATTACCATGATTCTTACACTTAGAAATGAAATGAATATTGCAAACATTTCCATGTGGAGATGATAAATAATGACAAGCGAATAAAACAAACAATAAAAAAAAAATCACGCAAGTTTTCCCTTCGTGATTGAAGAGACAAGTCACTCACAAATTCTCAAAAAAAAAATTCTTTATTCGTCTATCTCTTTCTAAATAACTTTCTCGCTCTTATTTTACTTTTCACAATAGAATGAACACTCTATTTATCTACACAAACTTGGTCTCTAAGGCTTTTCCATATTTGGATTTGTATTCACCAAAAATATTTCCCACTAATTCCTAAAATTAATGATCCACTAATTCCTTAATTTCCTCCATAATTAAAAACTCATTAATCCCTTAATTATAGCCCCAATTAACAACATTCTAAATATATTAAAATTACATTTGAGTTTATTCAACAGAGATGACATGTACTTATATTAAAACTTGCTACAACATGATTGTGTACACTTGAACGTGCTAGATTCAAGAGATGCACATGAGTTAATTGATTTTTATATTTCGTTGAAGCATAGTATAAGCGTAGTTCTTGCATCACAGTCTACACCCCAACGGTATTATTAAGACTATATTGATTAATTCAACCCCCTTAACTAAATGAAGATAGTATTTATGAAACATCCTACTACAATTGATCTTGATTTACAGTCTTAAAATAAAGATGCCGCCTCTCAAATGCAGTCGTCATCCAATGGAGTAAGAGTTGCAGACGATTCTTTTGTTTGTTGGTATTTGAAAGAGTTATGACTGCTGCTAGAAAATGTGAGACGAAGGTCGATAGGTACTATCATTGGTGTTCATGAAAAACATAGGAGAACCAAGAATAAAACAAACTATGCTTAGACATAAGATTCTCAAAAGCTTGGATAGAAAATCGACTATCTAGAGGTACGGAGAAGTAGAGAGGGAGATGATTGGGCACAATTTTAGAGTGAAAGTTGGGAAATTTTTACTCATTTCCTTCTTTTTTAAAGAAATTAAAATGATAATATCTGAAATGCACAGTTTTGAAATAGTTTTTTTTTTTTTTTTTACGAAGGTTTTGAAATAATAATAAGAATAATAGTAGTAGTAATAATAATTAAGAACTGCATAGTACACGCAGATTAACTTGTTTGCATGGTTAAAATGTTTTTTTTTTCAGTTCAAGGTTAAAATGTTCTATCATTTACATGTAATTAGATATCACAACTGCGCAGTTTTGAAATAGTAATAATTTTTTTTGTGAAGCTTTTGAAATAATAATTAAGAACTGCATATTACACGCAGATGAACTTGTTTGCACGGTTAAAATGTTTTTTTTTCAGTTCAAGGTTAAAATGTTTTGTCCTTTACATGTGAAAGAACCAATTTAAATATTTGATTTATTGGAAAAAAATATCTTTGAAAAGGTTAAAAAAAAGCACTTCCAATAAGTAGAAAAGCCTTTTTTAAATAAGCATAACAAAAATAAATCTAAAAAAAAAAGCATGACAAAAATAAAAAAGAAAGTATTTTTTTATATAATTGAAAGAGAGGGATTCGAACCTCTAACTTCAAAATTACTAGATTGTACACGATGTCATTCGAAAAAAGAAAATTACACCTATTCAATGTTTATTATTACTACAAAAATTATAAGTGCTTTGCACGTGCAATATATTTTAATATAATTTTTTTTTCAATCTAATTGAAAGTATCATCCTTTAAACTTTATTTATATGTGTAATTATAATGATACTACTAAATTTTTATTTAAATAAATAAAATTTAAAGAAAAAAGAATCAAATATAGATTAGTTCTTTATATAATTTTTTTATTTTAACCATATAATGGAATAATTTTAATAGCATTAGTATACAATATTGAAGTTATGAATAATATAATAAATAATATACATTTAAGTAAAATAATAGTAATGGTTAAAAAGAAAGTAAAATAATAGTTTAAAAAATGAATCCACGGTAATTCTTTTAAGATAAATATACTTACAAAACTACAACTAATTATATAATTGTTTAAAAGCCTTCATTATTTACATATTTTTCAATTTTATTTTTATTTTTATCTTACAAATGATAAACGATACGATAAAATTGAATTAAAGTGAATGTGTAAGCTTGTTTCTTGCAATGCAAAAAATTCAAAATTGGTGAATTTATTTTTGTTTGATTCACTTCAATATATATATATACTCCTCTATTTTAACTTATTTGCATTTTTTCAAATTTGTTCTTGAAACTTTTTTTTTAAGTATAATAACTTGAAGAAGAAGAAAAAATCATTAGAAATTCTTTTGTGGGATAGTGGAAGGTTTAGAATTTACTATTTTATTATTTAATTTTTAATTTTTAAAAAATTATTAGAGACTTTTTTTAGAATTTATGTATTTTTTTTAAATGTATTTTTATGAGTTAAAGTAAATAAGTTTTTTTTAACTATTAACATGTTTTTTGTAATTTAGAATTTGGTAAAGAGAAAATAATCCAAAAATAATTATCCTTCTTCAACTACTTTTAACTTAAAACACACTTGTAATTAATTTTAATGGACAATATAATCTTCAAGCCTTCTTACTCGCATATTTTTCAAATTTGTTTTTTAATTAAAAAATAATTAATTATACAACAAAATAAACACATACCTTCAATTAACTTCAATGTATGATATATTATCTTGAAGCCTCCTTAATTGCATATTTCTTAAGTTTGTTCTTGAATTACAAAAGATAAACTACACAACAAAATAAAATCAAGATAGATATTAGATTCAGTAAGTAAGTCACACATATAATATAAGACATATAAAGATAATGGACAAAAGAAGAAAACATGTCTAACATATATATATAATCTAGACAATACATAAACCAAAAGATAAAATACAACAAAATAGAATCAAAGAAATGTTAGGATTAAGTAAGTTACCAAATATATTAAAAATAAAGATAATGAATAAAAGAAGAAAACAAATCAAACATGTATAGACATCCATAATAGATGACAACTTAGATGTTTGTAAAATATGTTGAAAAGAACTCTATTTATATTTGTAGGAGATGAAAGTTACAAAACTTTTGAAATTTCAACCATAAATATAATTAAAAATAAAAACTAATTACTTATTACTTATAGAAATTAAATGATAAGACCAAAAACTTTTGATATTCTATTATTTTCATCTCTCAAATTTTTATGTGGGAGGTTAAATTATTAATATTAATTAATTTCATTTTCATTAAATCCTAATAAATTTTGAAACCATTTTTTAAAAAATATGATAACTTAATAAAATATTAATATTTCAATTAAATTATAGTAAATGTCATATAAATTTTACCTTAGAGGATGTGAAAAGTTAAATAATTAATGTTCATTTTTTAAAACAATAATTAATGTTCATTTCACTAATAAATTAATTTAAACAAAACATTAAAGACACTAACGTTGGTGGGAAGTTTTGGAAATAAAGTTTGTGGTATAAATTGTAATTACAAAACTTGAAAAAGGTCAATATTGTCTAAAAATAATTTTCATTTTAAGCCACCTTTTTAAGGTTGTTAGAAGACGTTAGATTAGATTAGATATGTGAATTTTCAAGAATGGCAAATTACCTCTTCATCCATGATGATGACTTTCAATACCTCGAGAACTTTACCCTTTTTTGTTTGGTATTTCTCAATAGTACCTTTGCGAATAACGCTTACATTCAAACTCCAAATATGTTTGAAAAGTTTTAGGTCTTGTATCAACATACTCTTCATTGTACCTGTAATTTGAAGAAAAAACTATATTAGTAAGAGTATATATCTAAATATATTAATAATTAGGTTAAAATACCATTTTTGTCCCTCAACTTTGGGATTTGTTCCATTTTGGTCCCTAGACTTTCAAATGTCCATTTTTAGTCCCTTGACTTTGTAGTTTGTTCAATTTTGGTCCCTTGACTTTGCTATTTGTCCAATTTTGGTCCCTCGACTTTCAAATGTCCAAATTTAGTCCCTAGACTATCAAAAAAGTTCAAAAATGGTCCTTTCGTCAAATAAATTTTTTTTCTCACTTCTAAATTATTTTATCTCTCTTCCATCTTTCATCATTTTTCCTTCTAAAAGTTTTATTTCTCTTAAATCCACCTCTCTAATCCTCTTCTCTTCTTTTTTTTTTCTCTTATTCTCTCCTCAATCCATCTCATCAAATTATTTAACATGAGATAATTTTTCTAAATAATAATCTTCATACTTTGATTTGTCACTTTTTGCTTTCTAAAATTCATAGTCTACCATGGAACAAAAAAGAAAAAGAAAGAAAAGAAAAGAAAAGAGGGGAAGAGAGGTAGATTGAAAAGAGGTAAAATTTCTAGAGAGACAAATTATGAAAGATGAAAGAGAGAGAAAATAATTTAGGAGTGATAAAAAATTCATTTGATCAAAGGACAATTTTTAAACTTTTTTTATAGTCTAAGGACCAAATTTGAAAACATTTGAAAGTTGAGGGACCAAAATTGGACAAATAGCAAAGTTAAGGGACCAAAATTGAACATTTGAAAGTTGAGGGACCAAAATTGGACAAACAACAAAGTTGAGGGACTAAAATTGGGCATTTGAAAGTCGAGGGACCAAAATGGAACAAACCTCAAAGTCGAGGGACCAAAATGGTATTTTAACCTAATAATTAATATAAGTATATAAATATTGATATTGAATTAATTAAATTAAAGATTAAGGAATATACTTGAATATATATAGATCAACTTGATTGCTAGTAAACAAAGAATGAAATTCTCTTGACAAATTGCTTGACAAATGAGTTGTAAATCTTTGCAATTATTTATAGGAAATACAATATGTGTTTGTTTGATTTTTCTTTTGTGCTTACGAAATATATAGTAGTGGAATTTGATTGGTCATAAATTTAGCAGGAAGTCATTTTATTACTTTGTAACCAATTTTCAATATTAAATTAGAGTGAAACATCAAATTAAAGTCAATTGTGGTCATGGAGAATGAAGCGGAGAAAGTGGGCATTTAATTGAAGGTCGTAAGGTGAGGGTATTCTAATCAATTTTAGTATTAAATTACCTCTAAGTTAAATGGTGGTGGTATTTATGCAATCAATAATTAATAGTAAAACATCAAATTAAAGACAATTGTAGTTACATTGTTTTGTAACCAACCAAATGAAACATGAAGTGGAGAAGGTTGAATATTCAATAAAAAATAAATTAGAATGAAGGTGGGCATTTACTTTAAGGATGAAAGGATGTGGTATAACTTCAAAGATGAAAGAAGGTGGTATTCTAATTAATTTTCAATAATAAATAATTAATAAAATGAACATAAGCAAAATTACTTGAAAGTTGAAGGTTCAAGGTGAGCAAAATAAATGAAATTTTGTTAAAATAAGAAGGATAAATGTGTTAAAAAATAATTTACACATTAAAACAGATTTTAAAAATGTTAGGTATTACAAGATTTGAAGTCACGCTGTTATCTTTCTCAAAAAAAAAAGTAATAATAGTAACAGTGTACTCCGGCAAATTTACATCTATTTTTTTAAAAGAATAAATTTACATCGGAATTGCTTTTACATCTTGAAAAAGTCTCAACGGTTCATTAAAATAATAATAAAAATTCTCATTGAATTCTCTCAGCAATAATAAATTATGTATTGTAAATCCATTATTTTAAAAATTGTGCTATAAATATAATACAAGAGATAGAAGGTGGTGGAAGTAAATTTCTAATAAATAAATTTTTTTAAGAAAACCAATTGAAAATAGCATATACTCATACCTAAGAAATTGAAAGTTCGAAGTTCTTATATCTCACGTTTGTAGTACTCGAAATACATACATAATATATATATAGCTCAAGACATTTAAAAACCAAATATAGAATATATATATATATATATATATATATATTATATAATAGCAGGTATCAACGCAAAAAGACATAGCTCAAGTAATCCAAAAAGAAAAGGAAAAATCATAACCCTCAGGTTTTCGAAGTTAGATACACATCAGTCCAAATCGAAGTTCAAGAAAAAATAAATAAGAGCCGAGCAGAAACATCTCCGTCCAATCCACAAGAAAACACATTTTCCAAATAAAATTCATAAACCACACACATGGAGTTGTACACCCCAAAATCAATATCTCCTCCTAGGGCTCCTCGAACGTCGTTCCCGAGCCGGCCTGCGATTAAATTAGAAAGATATATATATATATATATATGGCTTATGAATGTCCTACAATGGTGCAAATCTTGAATGGATCTAGCAGAAGCATACCTTGTGTTCTTCCTTCTGATGGGTCCTTGGCTGAATGCCCAATCAACATTGATAATTTGGGTCAGAAGTTCAGCTCCATCCATGGCAGATATTGCCTTTTCTGCTTCCTCAAAATTTTCATATTCGATCAACGCATATCCCTTGCCAAAACCAAGAAAAAAAAATCAGCAGTTCGTCACAAACAACAGAAAATTGGTAAATTTTCCGGTATAGTTGAAATTGTATAACAGATGAGATAATGGAAACCCAAATGGGTAGTCTTCATCAATCAACTCAAGATATAATAACAATAGAACTTGAAATATCTACTTACAGCTCCTATCAGACTTCAGTCACTCAAATAATAATCTAGATCCTCAAATTTTAATGCTCAGGTTTCTCCAAAATAGCCATGGCAAAGCAGACAATGTTTTTTATATGCATTCAATTTTGTAATATACATTGTAATAATCTAGATTCCAAAGTTTAATGCCCATGTTTCTTCAACAAAACTATGGCAAAGTAAATGTAAATTATTGTAATTTAAAGAACGTTTCCTACACAAACGAAGAACTTCCGGCAAAAGCTGCTTGGCAACGGAGGAAGATAGATGATGGTGGCATACACCGCAAATGTCGTTGAAAGATGGAGAAACCTCTCAAAGATGTCGGAGGAAGGTTAGCCAGTTAGCATCATGCTTTGTCAAGGAAACCATCATCCAAAGGTTGCAAAATCTCCAGGAAGAAAGAAAGTTGTTCGTCGTTGTTGAAGGTCTCTAGTGCTCCGTGTGTCTGGAGTCACCAATGAATGCTACACCAGAGGTTGCTGGTACACGGGAGAAGATGGATGACGCTGATGGTGAAGGAGATGAAAGGAGAGAAAGTTGTGGTTGTCGACACCGGAGATAGAGATCCAACAAGTATGAGAGGGATGAAACCCCTTTCTAGTGAAGAGAGATTCCTCCTCCCCGCCAGAGGAGGAAGAAAAATGATGAAATTTTCCATTGGGGTTTATTGGAGGTTTAGAGAGAGAAAAGTGTAGGTCTACACAAAAGTTGGTCAATTTTCCTTGGTGAATTGTCATAGTTATTGATATTTGTAAATATCTAGGTTAGTATTTTAAAAAGCCCCAAAAGGCATGCCTCATGCTAAAAAAGACTCCAGGCTCAATGTTTGCGTCTCACCTCGCCTTAAAAAGGCGAGGCACGGATAAAAAAGGTCTATGAAAGGCATACACCTTTCATGAAGCCCTCGAGCGCGCAAGACGCATGCCTTGAGTGCTTTCTTATTTATCTTTATTTTTCTAAAAAAACTTCACTAAAATGGTGATCTTTTATCTCATTTTTCTCTATTGATTTTAAAATTTTAAAATTCAATCAATAATTACTTCAAAATTTTAAATAAAAAAATAATTAAAATCTAATCGTCGGCCTTAATCGCCAATCTACTTATTTGTTCTCTCTAATTATTGTCAATGAAGGAGTGAATGAGGATGAATATGTATTTAGGAAGCATAAATTTTATCTTTATTTGTTCTCTCTAATTATTTTTTTGGCGAAGAAACAATTTCATTATATTATGAAATGCAATATAGAGATATAGAATACAGGAGATCAAACAAGCGATTAAATAGTGTTTCGAAACTATAAGAACAAAATAACGGATTTAGCTTACACCAAGATATGACATGAAAAGTGATGGTGTCCAAAAGATTCTCGTAAGAAGAACATTTGTCCTTAAAGATCCTTTTGTTTCTCTCCAGCCATATATTCCAACAAAATGCTCTGATAAAATGTTCCCACAAAAATTTCTTCTCCTTCTTAAAAGGATGACCAATAAGCGCAGCAGTTAATAACGAATGTGGATCTGGTTGAAGAGTAATTGGCCAATTGAAAGCATTTCTGATAAAATTCCAAAATCTTGTTGCAAAGGTGCACTTGCTGAATAAATGAGGGATGGATTCAGATTCATTCCGACAGATGGAACACCAATGGGGAGATAGATCTCTATTTATAAGTCTCTTATGCAGTTTGTCATGAGTCAATATTGCCCCATGAGAATATTCCCACAAGAAGAATTTAATTTTCTTTGGGTATTTTCCTTTCCATATAGCCTCATAAAGATGGTTAGGTTGCTCGTCGAGGCCACAGGACAAAACCTTTGCCATGGATTGAACCGTAAAGATTCCATCTGTTTCAACCTTCCAAACGGCCAGATCTTCTCCTTCAGTAAGGATCACCGAATTGATCAGAAGAGATAAGGCACAAAATTCTTCGATTTCCTCTTCCTTCAAGTTTCGTCTAAGCCCCAGATCCCAATCTGACTGATTTTGATTCCATAAGGATTTGATCACTTTCCCCTTGTTTTTGGATAATGAATGAATGAGAGGATATTTGATGGCCAATGGAGTCTTCTGTATCCATACATTTTCCCAAAAAAATGTATCATTCCCATTCTTGATCTTGTAAGTAATATTATCAAGGGTTTTATGCCTCATCGAAAGGATGGACCTCCATGGGCCTTTATAAATCTTTTTGGTAATCAACGTCGGTTTGTTGTTACATGCCGATATGCCAAATTTAGGAAGCATAAATTTGATCTTTAGAAATTTAGATTTTTATTTGGGATTAATATTTTAATGTTTCATGCTTTCATGGGGTGACTATGCAAAAATTTCTTTATTGAAAGAGATTAATATGCTTTGTGTAAATGTATACATGTGTGTATATATATTTTCTATTCATGGTGTGCCTTGGAAAAAAAATTCGCTCCTTTTGTGTACTTCGGACTCCAAAGTGTCGTTGTGCCTTTGTGTGCCTTGTGCCTTTGAAAATACTGATCTAGGTCAAGTTGTCAACTCACGTGCATTTAAACTATTCTCAACAAATGTCTAGCCCTACTATATTTGATTGTCAAGGAAATCAATAGGAAATTAATTTCAAAGTATGTGACCACCATAAATTGAACTCATAACCTCTAAATGCCTAAGGCATTCATTCAACAATTAGGTCAACCTAAAGTTTCAAAATAATTGCCCCAATTGGTAGACTTAATAAAAAAATAATTCTTGCAAAAATAGGGAAAGTACACCAGATAGGGTGAGAAACTACTTGTGGAAGAATATGCAAATAAAAGTTTTGTTTTCAAATATAAAATACTATTCTTACAAACATGATCATCAGCAAAATATAAGTTCTTTATTTTGATTTCTTTTAGAATTTCTTAGTTGTTGGACTTGGTAAGAAATAAAACAACCACATATGCATATGTGCATATTCTTCTTTTCTTTAATAGGAAATATAAAAAAATTATAAATATCAGTTTCTATAGGAAAAAATAAAATAGAAAGTAACCAAATATACCTTGACAAAACCAGTACGGCGATCGAGATTTAAATGCAAATTCTTTATCTCCCCAAACTCACCAAATGAATTTTGTAGGTCATCCTCCTGTGCCTCTTCATGTACACCGTTCACCAGAATGATCCATCCTTCAATAGCTGCACACGGTAATTAGGATTAGAAATTGATCTAAAATTGTACTAGCTAAGGATCTATAGCCCTTCATATGAACTTTCCGTAACTCTTTATATCACATAATTAGACATTTCTCGCCAATGAAATCCTTTCGGTCATGTGTTCAAAGTATAGACTAATGACCAAGGTCCCCAAGGAATGGCACAATGGTTGAAAACTTGGGCTTTGAAGGTATGCTCCCTTTAAGGTCTCAAGTTCGAGACTCGCCTATGACATAACTCCTTCAATGTCTCCTGGTGCCTGGCTTAGGGATGGGCATGGTTACCCTTGTTTCATAAAAAATAGACTAATGACCAAGTGGTCATGCCATGTGTTCAAATCCCCCATCAACAATTGTTGTTGAACAAAAAAAAAATCATAATTAGATTTTTCTCACTGATAGTAGAGTACCGAGGGCTTTCTCAGAAAGCCAAACAATGAGGACAGGCACTGTCAATCAGGGTGTACCTGCCCATCTTGAAAGGCCTAAAAACCTTAAAGTACAGCATAGCAGGTAAATAATTGCATGCTTTGGTCCAGGATAAGTAGTACTAGATTTTCCCAATCAATCTACTAATAGAGTGTAAAGTTGAAAGGGCTTTCTTAAAAAGAAAAGGTTAAATTGCGAAGCAAGAAGCAAGTGTATATGTTATGCAACTACCATGTACGTACTACAGGCTACAGCTATTAAATCAGGGTTGGGATAGCCTTGATCTCTTGTTCGGTGAGAATGAATAATGGTTTCAAGCTCATGACTCATGAGGTCATATGAAAAAATTAGATAAAGTAACTTAGCTTCAGTTTAGCAAAATATGAAGAATCTGGACACATTCAAATCATTTGTATTAACAAATTAAAAATTTTAAAAAAAAACAAATGTTTTTTTTAAGATTCTTGGAATGACTGAAGTCCTGGGCCATCTTTATATGAAGAACCATGAAATAACCAATTCCACAATCATCCCTATGCAGTCCTTTGGCCTTGCTTGTGTCAAGGCTAAACTCCTAAGAAAAATGGTTCCAAACTACCGCGGTCATCCCATATCACCAAAGAAGATGATCTAGATCCTATGCCACTTCATGCACATGATGCAACACAAGCCCCATCAAGGAGTGGACCTACCTCAAAACATATCTAAATTGTTAATTATGTCATGGTGAACCTTCAAGTAAAAAATTTCACATTCTTCAAGATTTACACCTTCCATAACGAAGCAAATCTCTCATTAAAGTGGTGGAAAGGTTAACCAAAAAGCCAAAAGAGTGGCATGAGAACCCCTCAACTGTATTAGGAATGTTTGTTGTTGAATTCCAGTGTCTCCCTATTGGACAAAGGATGTTGAAAACCCACCATAAGGGAAGAACAATGTCCTCTACCACATCTATCACGCAGAAATGTTTAATAGGAGATAAAATAAAACACACGAGAGGAAATGAAAGGAGGTTTATCTCCTATCTACGTATCTTCCCAAAAATAGTATCAATCATATATCTCATTATACTAAAAGGAAGACTGGAAAAAGGACACTCCTTACCGATCTCTTACCACATGTTTCTAAAGGTGTCTTGCCTCCCACAAGCAACCCACTCAAAAGGGAGTCGATCATACTTGTCCATCATAACTTTGTGCCAAAGAGAATCTGTCCGATGAAGAAAATTCCATAACCATTTAGCCAAAGGCACTATTGCGGCCTGTGGGCTTTTAAATTAGCCACTCCTAAACCCTATGAAGCACGGACACGGGACACGTATACAGACATGACAAGACCTTGCAATACGTCATTTCTAAAAAACAAGGACATAGATACATTGAGGATATAGGATTTTTTTTTTTTTAAATATGCAAATTTAGCATAATATACTAAATGTACTCTACTAACAAGTATATAATGTCAAGTTAATTACAATGGACATTGGTTAGGCATGCTATGTGGAAGGTGTTGGCAAATGAGTATTTTAGAAGATGTAGAAGGATTTTTTTTCATGAAGAAGAGGAGAAAGTGCTTGGATTTTTGTGATAAATAAGACTACTTTTTTGTTTTCCATTTGCCTTTTATTTTACCTTTGGGCTTGGCTCAAAGACCAAGCATGTTTACAAGATGAGTCTGAGGTGTGTCCTAAGTGTGTCTAATTATTAAATAAATAAACAAATAAGGGCATGTAAAATGGTGTTGAACACGTGTTCGAGAAGTGTCCAAAAGAATGTGTGTCTGATACGTGTCCAACATAAATTCTTTTCCTATTTTGAAGTGTTTGTGCTTCATAGGCTAAGCCCACATAAAATCATTTGCAAGCTTCTCTCACTTAACTAAATGAGCTCATTTTACTCCTCAACCTCCTCCCAAAGGAAATCTCTTATCAATTCACTGGTATCTGATAGAATCTACCAACTTTTATGGAAATAAGTCTCTAGAGAGAATCTCCCTTAGATCCAAAGAGTTTAAATGACTACAAAATAATTCAATGCAAATAATGACCTAACTTATCATATTTATAGACTTGTCCTATTTCCTAATCCTAAAAGAAACCCTAATTAATAATAAGGCCTAATAATAATAAATAGCCAACTATAATTAAAATAACAACTAATAATCAAATACTAATAACTAATAAATTATTTCATCACTTCTTGCTTCGTCTAGAGTACACTTTCAAAGGCCTCGAGATCATATCAATACTTCCCCCCCCAAAGAGCCAGCTTGTCCTCAAGGCAAAAATTCAGAAACTGCAGCTCTAAGTCAGTCGCGTTTTCCCAAGTGGCATCTTTTGGAGCTGAGCCCTCCGATTGTATCAAAATTTTCTCATCTCGCTCCGTATCTCCACTTTCAAGCCACTTACCCACTTCCCTTCTAGAGCACTTGTGCTCATATCCCGATCCCGCATTTCCTTACCATATTTTTCAAGAAACTGTCGGTATTCCTTAACTGTGTCCACTTGTCGCAGACTCATCAGGTTCGCATATCGATTATCATTCGCCGAAGGTTGAAAATGGTGCAATAGTAATTCCCAACAATCACCCCACGAAGCAATTGGAGTTCGATCCTCCTCATATTGTAAACATTCTAGGGCTTCCCCTTCCATACACAGTGTCGCTGCATTGATCTTTTCATATTCCACCAAGCGATTCACCTAGAAATAATGCTCAACACGACATAACCAACCTTCGGGTCTTCATCCAACAGCCCCTAAAAACTGGCATTTCTAACTTTCGCAGCCTTCTATAAAAAACCGACCCCTCCCGACCTACAACTTTCGATCCTCCATGCGTAAATCTGTCCTCCCTGCCCCTCCAATCATCACGGTCCCCATCCCAACTATGGCCTTCCCAACCCCGATCGTTCCAACCGTCATCGCTAACGGCCTGTCATAGCCGGAGCACACCCTCTTCTCCTCGAACATCCCAACACCCCTCTAGTTTAACCTAGATTCTCCGCCCCGGTCGACTTATGAATTCCCACAATTTACCACATCGCTCGGTCCAACAAGAACTGAACTGTTTCGGTCCCGAAAACCCTAGCCGGCCCGATCCCCCCCTCCAGTCGCCGCTCACGCCCCACCCTGCTCCCCCACTGTCCATCCCCCATCTCATGGCACCCGCATCTCGAACCCTTTCGATCCGATCCTAAGCCCCATCAACCTTGCCGCCCGCGATTTCCGTGCAATCCACGTCTCCATTATCGTCGATTTCACTCGTGATTCCTTTTCCTTTGTCCAATTTTCCTGCTTCGGTGTTCGGTTGTTTCAAAGATCGCCCTTACAATATCTTCATGTCATTATGCAATTACTCGAACCTCAATTCCATTCGTCCCTCAATCGCATCTAACTTTGTTTCGAATTCTTGTTGTTTCTTCAATAATTCGACGGTGGTGACTTCAAGTTCCTCCATTCTTGATTTCATCCTCGTAGCAACCATTCCCGAATCGATAAACAGCTCTGATACCAAAATTGATAGAATCTACCAACTTTTATTGAAAAAAGTCTCTAGAGAGGATCTCCCTTAGAGTCAACGAGTTCAAATGACTACAAAATAATTGAATGCAAATAGTGACCTAACCAGTGTTTTAAAAAGCGCAAGGCGCACAAAGGCGCAAGGCCTCCCGTGGAGCCTGAGGCGCAAGGCGCAAAAAAGGCGCGGGCTTTATTTTACGAGGCGCACCATATATAGAAAAGTGTAAAAAATATATATATTTACCACCAATCATATATATTAATCTCTTTCCATATATATTTACCATAAAATAATATTAAATTATAAATCTATCTAATATTTTCAAGAGAACAATTTAGATAATCTAATTTATAATAGAGAAATAAATAATTAAATATTAAATAAATATAAGCATATTATCTATTTCAAAGTTAGTATGATAAATAAAATACATAAAACATTTAATAATAAAAACTTGTCCAATAGAAATCAATAAGGATTAAATAAAAAAGAAGCAATGTACTATTTTGAGATATCTCTAAAGCATCTTGAACTACGTAATAGACATAATGCAAAATTAAAACTCAACAAATAAAAATATTATGGATTATGGAAAAGCAATAAATTTGTACTATTTTGAAGACTCTCAAAAGTCATCTTGAGCCACGTGATGGACAACTAAAAAGTAAAATTACAATTACCTTAATTATTTTTACTTGTTTTTTCCAATTCTCAATGTACCCAATTACAATTACCTTAATTATTTTTACTTGTTTTTTCCAATTCTCAATGTACTTGACCTTTCATTTTCCTCTCTCTTTTCTTCATTTTCTTTCCTTTAACTATAGTGTCTTTTCATTTACAACAAATATTTTTTCTTCTTCCTTTCATTAATACCAAGTTTTCTTATGTTTTTTTCTTCTTCTCATGGACTTTTCTTCTTCTCCAAACACATCACAAAGTTAGCCATTTTCTTCCCTAGGTGTTTTATGTTTCTTTTTCGATCTCAAAATGGTTGAACGAAAGAATAAAAGAAAAAATAAAGCCATCAAGGCGCGCTTTGCACCCAAAGGCCTCATACGGAAGGCGCGTAAAGCGCGCGCCTAATGATGCGCGCTACGCCTTCCTCAGGCGAAGCGCAAAAGCCGCGCCTTGCGCCTTTGTGCGCCTGAGGCGCGCGCCTGGAGCGCCTTTTAAAACACTGGACCTAACTTATCCTATTTATAGTCTTATTCTATTTCCTAATCCTAAAAGAAACCCTAATTAATAATAAGGCATAATAATAATAAATAGCCAACTATAATTAAAATAACAACTAATAATTAAATACTAATAAATTATTCCATCACTTCTTACTTCGTCTGTCTCGAGTACACTTTCAGAGGCCTCGAGATCGTATCAGTATCCTAACAAGTGAGAGAAAATAAGAGGGAGTACCGCTATGAACTGCCTAAATAAGAGTATGCATGCGATCTTAGACTAAAAAATTATCTTCCAAGAGGATAGACTCTTGCAAATCCCTTTGAAAATAAACTTTCTTCCAAAAGGACAGACTCTCCTACAAATCTTACACACCACATGATCCAAGAAAGAGGAAGACTTAAGCAAATGCCTGAAAGGGGCTTCATAAAAAAAAGGGAAGTTCCCGCCTCTAAATCCACCCAAGCGGCATGCATGTTCAACCTTTCCTCATCACAATGCAAACCCCACGAATGATACTTAACTTTGATAATCTTTAAACTTGAGACTTTCATATAGAAAGAAAGAAGAATGTTTAGATTTACATAGTCTCTCAAGAAAAAATATATATAGTATCTTCGATGAATTGGAGATGAGATAAAGCTAAATTGTCCTACTCGAACAAAAACTCCTCTATGACCCTACTCTCACCACCATACAAGATTAGCCTACTCCACAACAAGTAAAAAGAGGGGGAAAACAACAACACAATCACGACAAGTAAAAGAAGGAAGGGGAAGAGCAACACATCCACAACAAGTAAAAAGAGGAATGGGGAAAGAGTGTCACCTTGAGGTGAGATAACATGTACACATATTCTCCATTGACACAATGACACCTGATGGTTCTGTTCTCCTTTTCTAAAACATACATTGAATCCTTTCATTTAACTTATTCAAAGGAAAGATAGCTCTGATTTTATACTAAAAACAAGCTTTCGTTAGGGTAAGTGAAAATGTGAAACTACACAACAAGGTCCACGTGTAGAAAATGATCCTCATGCTCTCTTTGGAGCCACACTAGAACCACCTATGTTCCAAAATCTCTTCCAAATCTCCGCAGAAAAGTGATACCTCCACAAAATGTGATGTGGTCCTTTTAATGCTCACTTAGACCACAGCAGAAAAGATCCAAAACTATACACGAGAATCTCCCGATGCAGTCAATAAGGATAGTTAGTCATATGAGATTGAAAAATGGATTGATTTTAGTCAAAAAAACCAACTTCTATTCAGGTTGAAAAAAGTATTTAACTTTTTTCTTCGATATGAGATGTTAGTCACAATGTTTTAAAAATCGAAAGAGGCGTACGCCTTGAGGCGAGGCGGAACTGAAATGCCTCGAGGCTTACGCTTTGAGGGTGAGAAATGAGGCTTACGCCTCTATGAACAAAGGCGTACGCCTTGGAGCTTCCGCCTCTGAGGCTTAAAGGCGTAAGCCTCGATTTTTTACCTTCTCGAGCAACAATTCATAAAAAAAATAAAAAATAAAAATATCGAAGAACACTACCCTGAAACCCATCGGAGAAGAAGAACAAAGTTAAGAACTTTGGAGAAGAAAGAGATAATGAAGAATGAGAAATGGAGGGAAGAAGTAGTATTAAAGAACAATTAATATGAAGGGCAAAAAGGTTTGATGAAATGACATGTACATAGAAATTTGAAAAGAAAGAACTAAAATACTATTTAAATTACATTTTTACTGACGTGTGTGTGGCTCAAGGCAATTTGCTCATAACATTCTTTTAAATCTATTGTTTTTATTGCTTATATTTTTTTTTCTATTTATTTAATGTTTTTTTCTTATTATCAAATAAGATATTATTAATAAATTTGTATAATTATGTTATTTGTTTTATTTTTTAAAGTTTCTTTTATGTTTTATTATTACTTTTATTACCTAGAATAGTCCATGAATTACTCTAATTTGTTTTTGTTTATTATTAGATTAGATATTTTATTATGAATTCTATCATATCTTAGAATAGCTATTTACTATCTTCTTTTCTATTATACTTGTATATTATATTTTTTTTTTTATTTCTTATACATTTATATTGAAATTTTTTTTCAAGTTTTAAGAAGTAGTAAAGTATTATATATACAAAAGGTTTTATATTTTATGATTTTATTTTATTTTTTAATCTAAAATGAGGCTTACGCCTCATACCGCCTCGAGGCCGCCTTAAGCCTTTTAAAACATTGGTTAGTCATGATAGAGGTGAAAAACAACTTTATGTCCGTGTACTAGGTCGATCCACCAAAAAGGAGAATAAAGGGAATTTACAAAACGAGAAGGCGAGGTGCAAAGAAAAAAAAAAAAGAGTGACGATCATCATTTTTCTCTATGACAACTTCCCACGACAAGTTTCAGCTAAGATGTGTTACATTGTTGAAACAAGAGGGGAAACCAAGCAACATTAACAGTAAGCAGAACCCCTTACTTACTCCAACTAATCAATCCTAAAAATCCAAGAAAAAAGAACCTTCCGTTTATACATGTAAACCCACGGCACACCAAGTAAGTAGGCATCCAAAATTTGATAACCCTAGCGGTGATTAAGCATTGCAATAAAGAAGAGTAAAAAGGGAAATACTAACATCGCTGGGGGCCAGGGCCGTCAGCAGACTTGAGGGAATCGAAGTCGGAGCCGGCAAGGCGGGTGTTCCGATCAGATTCTTGACGAAATCCACGGCCCTTGGTCTTCTTGGGACTAGCCGGAAGGGCGGAGGATGCGCCGCCGGTGATGGCGGATTTGAGCTTGGGAAAAGGAGCTCGAGGGGAGGCGTCGGCTTCGGCGGCTCCGTCCTCGTCCATGAGGTCGTCTTCCTCGGGCTCGAAGTCCACAGCCTCAACATCGGCGCTCGCCATTCTCGGTTCGGGAAGAAGATGGGAATGGTGTGGGGGTTTTGGGGATGGGAACGAGGGTTTCTTTCTTCCTTGCCCGCTAACCCAAATTTATTCTCATTTACTTTTATTTTCCTTTTAGGGTTTACATGTTTCAGTTTCGTTGGTTTATTTATTCAACCACTTTTTTTATTATTATTATTAAATTGAGTTATCCTCCGCTAAAATCTATTATTAACCTATAAATATGTTTTTAAAAAATGAATTCACTTGAATTCAAGATATTAACTCTCTATCCATGTCTTCTCAAAAAAAAAAAAAAAAAAAAAAAAACTCTATCCATGTACTAATATTCTATCTCATTAATTAATTTTAACTTTATATCTATACATAATGTTATTTTTAATTTTAGTTGGATTAGGTTCAACCGAGCCAACAATTCGTCAACCTAAGAACCCATTCCGTCCAAAGAAAATTTTAACATAATTCAATTAAAAAAAAAACATTATAATTCAACTCAATTCTTAAAGTTTGGGCTGGCAAGTCAAAATGTTGGAGTTGTTTTTTTTTGTTCACTCTTGCTTTTCATTGTTTTGCCTTTTGTTTTTTGTTTTTTGTTTTTTTTATATGTATAGAAAATGATAACATCATAAAATAAAAGTGGGTTAGATTGTAAATTTGGTCCTATGGTTAAAAAAAGTTAGATATATAGTTTTGAAAATTAGAATTCATACTCTATAGTCTAAAAAATGACATTACATTTAGATGTAAGGAAACCGTAGGAATTTCTCAAGGCCTTTTTTAACCAATCGAGTCACCTCATGAGATGTTTGACTCACAATTGAGCATTATCATATGAATAATCAACTTACAAATATTTAATTTGCTAATAATTAAAAACAAATGACTTTTTTAAAAAAGAAGTTTGATTAAATCATAGTAACTAAATTTTAGTTTTTGAAATCATGAGCATTAAACTCTAACTTTGTTTGTAGCCACGAGTATTAAATTATAACTTTAGGCAATACAGTTTTGAGGTATTTTCTTTCCTGCACAAAACTTAAACACTGTTTTTTACTCGATCTGTTAACTTCGTTATGTGCACAGATATGGCCACATGTTGAGAAGGGATTGTCGTAGGCACGGTTCACCGATTCATGTTTCATAATATTTCATTTTGAAATTATGGTTTTCTTTAATACATATTCCAAGCCAAGGGCTACCAAGTGTGGAAAATATATATGAGAAGCCTTTTGAGTTATGGGACTGTGAAGGTTTGTGGAAGGGATGGAACTTGTAAGACCCCACCTATAGATTCCAGTGGCATTTATTTTAAATTATGATTCAAATCAAAGAAAGAGAATGGAATACAATAATGAGATAGATAATCAGGTTAAAGAATAGAGTTTGTTGTATACATTTTTCATCAAGTACCCAAAATATGCCAAGTTGGCTGTTGCATGGGATATAATGACCGATAAGGATCAATGTGCCATAATTTGATGGTCTTTTAAGACATTTCATTTTCTACATCTCATGAGTCTAAATTCTCAAGCCAAAGTGGGTATTTTTCTTTTAAAAAAAACCTTTATCGAATGAGATATCGTACATTTGAATTCTCTTATTTTCAAAATATTGTTGCAACAATAATATATTACAAGAGAAGCTTTGATTATAAATGTTGTTCTTCAAAATATAAAATCGATCCAGAGAGGAGAATCTAGTGACCTTTCTCGCCTACATGTTTATCATTGGACTAAGGGTGCAAGCAAAACCGCTTAAACCATACGAAAATTATTGTCTCTCCATTTGAGATCAATTTGGGTTGACAAGTCGTTTGTACTACAAAATATAATATGGAATTGAACATATTCCGTTGGCTTATGGTTTGAAAAAGATAGGAATTGCAAAAACTGAGCCAATCGATATAATATATATTAAATATTAGAGAAATGGTAATTGATACACTCTTCTATCAAAATAATTACAAACGTAATCAAATTTGAAAATATTTGCATAGTCATTAATATGTTTGAATACTTATTATTAATACTCATTAATACATTATTATTTATTATAAAAATAGTATTTTCATTAATACCTATGAGTATAGTTGTTATTTTTTTTTAAATGATCATGTTTATAATTGTTTTCTAAATTTGACTAATATCATAAACTGGCCTAAATATTATAATTGAATTACCACCAATAACTTGCATACGCATAGAATTGGTGCGAGTTGTTCTAAACTTTCACGGGCTATTGGTTTGATGTGTGGTTTGTTCCATATTTTTTGAGAATTAAAGTAAAATTTATTTAGGAGGCCTTTAAAGAGCCAGGTTGAACTGTTGGGTCGCCGACTATTGAGTTCCACATAGATTATCGGTGATTAGCAAACCAAATACAAAATGGAATTTGAAAAATGTCCTATATATGGAATTCAACTTCCCCAAGAGGGCTAATCCTCGAAGGATGGGCTCCTATTTTGGACGACTCCTCTATAGTTATGAAGTCAACCCTTGAGGGGTCGGTTTCCTCTTGGTCGATGAGGGTCAGTTTCCTACTTGATTGACCCTCTTGGGGGTCGAGCCTCTTTTTCGGCCAAGGGTCAACTTTTTTCTCTGCGTCTTTTGAGGCTCAACATCTTTTGACCTCCTTTTTTGGGGTTGACAAGTTCTAGGGGGTCGACCTCTTCCTTTGGCTTTTCTTTTAAGAGATCGATTTTATTCAACGTCTCCTTGAGTCATTAGTTCTTTATCATCGTTTGAGCTTAGCAAATATCTTTACCCCATAACATCTTCCAAGCAAAGTTTTTTTACAACCCCTAGGAGGTGTTTGTTTGTTGGTGTTAAAATAACCCCTCCACCAAAATGAAAGTTTAAAATAACACATCCATTTCTTTCTTTTTTAAAAAAAATATATATATTTTTCCACACTTTTATGATTAAATATATTTTATAATTTTAAATTAGTAATATTTTCAAAATCAATTTTATTATTTATTTATTTATTTGAATTATCTAATTTTTTAAAATTAAATAATTGAAAATTGTTTGATATTGTAAAAACATATTTTTTGGATTTAAAATTAACAATAATTTTATAATCAATTTCGTATGTTAAATTATATTTTGTTATTTAAAATTAATTATAGTTTTATAATCAATTTTATTTTTTTGTTTAAAATTTTTAATTAATATTTATACATTTGTTTACTATCGTTAAGTTTAAACTAATTAATTATAATTTTTTTCTTATTTAAATAGTATAATATTTTCAAAATATGTTTTATAATTTGAAAATAACAATAATTTATATTAATTTTTTTATTCAATTTTTTAAAAAAAAAATTTGTATTCATCTAACATAATATGAATGATTCATCATTAATCACTAATTATCATAAAATCAGTTAATTTATAATTTTTTTAATAATTCTTTAAAATATAAAGTAAAATTCACAAGCTTAATAAATTATTAAAACTAAAAATATGTTTTTTTTCTTATTATTTTTTTTAAAATTCGCCATTTTTGTTTTTAGTTATGTTTTGTAATAAAGTAATCAAATTTTCTATAATTAATTTTTTTTTATATTTTTAATCTACCTAATTTTTTTTTTCAACTAATTAATTAAATATTGTTTTCGTTTATCGAATAAAGTATTTTTTGAAATTTATAGATCAACTATAATTTTATATTAATTTCATATTTCTAAAATAAATTTTGTAATTTAATATAGTTTCCTAATCAATTCTTTTTTTAAACATTTTTATTAGAATTTTTTGTAAACTTAAAATGAGTTAATTAATTGGAATTTATTGCCCATCGTATAATATTTAAAAAAACATCAAACTAATTCATTTATAAATTTTTTATATGATTATTTAACATAAATTTCATATCATAAAAATATATTACGGGGAATACCAAATTAAATAATATTAGTGAAAAAAGTTACAAATATAAATATAATATTTGAGATTGAAATAATGAACAATAAAAAAAATTATTTTATTAAAAAACTCATAAATGTCAAATCATACCTAAATAACAAAACTCTCCTACAAACATAGAAACGAGCTTTTATTATAATTAATCTAATAAATCATTTATAATTTGTCATCCAAACACCTCTTTAAATAATCTCTCCACATGATTCCTCAACCAAACACCTCCTAAAGAAAATTCAAGATCTCAATTGATATGAAATTTGTTAGATGAAATATAAAATAAAGTCCACACTCTCTCTTCATGCATCCGTTTTGGTCTATGATAGTCAGTTGCTTTATTCCCCCTCGTTCCAAATTCCAATTACAAAATTGCAAAGTTCTTCGAAGAGATTACTTTATATTTTTTATCCGAATTAATTATAAAAAAAAAAAAAAAAAAAAAAACAAATTTGATGTTTGTGTCAGTTGACGTTACTCTTGTGTTTCTGTTTCTTTCCCCCCACCAAGCACTTGTTGAGGCAACTGACACAATACCCGTTTCTCTCTGCATGTCTCAACCATTTTCACCCAACAAACACTTCTCTCCTTCCCTCTTGAACCCAATTCTCTATCATTCTCACAGAATTCATCAGAGCCTTGGTTGTGAATTGGGTGTTTGTAACAGATCACTGTTGGATTTCTCTCAAGTCTCTTTGCCTTTGGAGGGCCGTAAGCCCAAGAAGCGACCAGCATATGCGAAATTGGCGGTGCGTCTTGAAATGGGCTTTGAGGTTAGTGTTGTTTGTGTTCATGATTTAAATCAAAATTCGAATTTGAATGATGAGGTTAAGAAAAACCTGGAAATACTTCATGGGGTTGCTGGGAATTTGAATGGAACTCTCGAGGGAAGTGAGAGTTTGGATATGAATGTTAATCTCAGTGATGGCTTTGAAGATATTTTGAAAAAGAGCGGCAAGTCTGAGAAGGGTTTTGAAGGAAATGAGAGTTTTTGTGGTTATGAAGATTTCAGAGGCGGTTTTGATTTGAATGAGTGGCTGAATAAAATTGATGGCAGTGAACTTCATGGTAGTCTTAGTAAAAATGCTAACTTAGAGAGAAGGGGGGATTCATTGATTTGAATCTCTATGTCAATTCTGACTCTGATGAGAATCATACTAGGGGCGATGTAAGTTGTTCGCGGCTGGATATAAAGAAAAGGGAATGGAATTTTGACTTGATTTTAGAGGTTAATGATGAACATGGAAACGCTAACCATAACAGGGGAGAATAAGTTGCTTCTTCTGGGATGGCTGAAGCAGTAATGGACAAAGTTTTGGATCAAGCAATAATAGACCGAGTTTCTGATGAAGAAGTAATACACAAAGTTTTCAATAATGTTGGACTTCAACACAGAATTATGGAATCCGAGTATGAGTATGGCAATTTGCAAGAAGTTCATGCGGATATAAAGGACGAATTGCCAAAAGACAGCTATAGTTTGCGTGGAGATGTGATTATTGAAGCCTCTCTTTGGGCTTCGGATCTTAACTGTAAGTGAAGGATGTGGGTTTTAAGGCCGGTCCTCAAACAGTTGATGGTTGCCTAGGAAATTCTGAAGGTCAATGCAAACTGCATAGTGGCAGAAGAAAGAAAAGAAAGGGGTTTGATGGTGTAAATACACCAGATACAGTATTGAGGAAGAGTACACGTAGAGGATGTGTAGAGAAAACCGTATTGACTGCATCATTTGATATTTCTTCCCCTGTTGCTAGTGTGGTAACTGAGGAAAAACAGGTAGCCTATGATTGTAAAGGATCTGACACTAGCCTGTTGCCCTTCCTTTTAAGTTACAACTACCACCCTCTGGTTGTAACTGTGTAACTGTGTCATACTTCTGTTTTGAAATTTTAATCAGGAGTCTTAACTGGGATATGCTAGACTTGATTACGTGGCCTATATTCATGGTTCAGCTTTCAAACCTGGTGTTGATCTATGCCACTTGAAATTATTAAAAAGTGATTATTAAGATTGAAATTCTTCGCTGTCTATGTGATGATATGATTGAAGTGAAAGCCATTAGGTCAGAGATTAACAGAAGGTCTTTGGCAGCTGAGCCAGAAATTGTTTGTGATAGAAGTATGAAGTCAAAGGTCTTCAAAAAGAAGATAATCTCAGCAAATTCCTCCATTAATTCTTGTCTGTTAGAGGATAGCATGGATGACATTGACACCACCGACTGGAATAGCGATGAATGCGGTCTGTGCAAAATGGATGGTAGCTTAATATGCTGTGATGGCTGTCCTGCTGCATATCATTTGAAGTGTGTAGGAATAGCCAATGATCTGTTGCCGGAGGGTGACTGGTTTTGTCCTGAGTGTGCCATTGACAGGCACAAGCCCTGGTTGAGAACACCAAAATCACTTCGGGGGGCTGAATTTTTAGGAATGGATCTTCATGGCCGTACATACTTTAGTATCTGTGGCTACCTATTGGTGTAAGTTTGTTAATTTATTCCTCTGCAATGGTATCATTTTGAGTATTGCAATTTTCAAGATATAGATGATATTATTTCAACATTAATACAGCGCCACATGTTTCTAAAACTTTTTTATTCCTTGTTTCCAAAGTCCTATACTTTTGTTACTTTAATTTCTGCTTTTAATCATTGTACTTTTAATTTCTGCCTCTACCCATTAGGTAGGTAGCCTGTCACCATATTGAATTCCCCATCCTCCTTTGTGCAAAGGTCGTCCTTCTCTGCAGCCATTTACCATGCATGTTAATCGAGAAAATCTATGGAAAAGAGAAAAAGGGGGATAAAAATACCTATTGCTTTTTTTTATCGGTATGAAAAGTTACAAACAAATAGTTACGTAGTTACAGAATGCTTCTCCAATGATAGGTAAGACTAACAAAACTATATTTCTTAAAAGGAGAAATGGTAAGCGCCCAAGTCTTAGCAAGGAAGGTGAATGGATTTAATAAGACTTTCCTCTATAATAGGTTCGTCTGTGAAGATGATATCATTGTGAGCATTCCAAATCCGCCAGCAGAATGCATATATAAACAGTAGCCATCGAGTCTTCTTCTCATTCTTGATGTCCGGTGATAGTGTAAAAAAGGAGATCTTTGACATTTCCAGGTCTTGCAATTTGCCAACCAAAAGCTTCAAGGAGGTAGTCCCAAATACCACTAGCAGTGGGCCAACAACTGAACGAGTGTATTTGGGTTTCCATCTATTTATAACACAGTAAGCAGCATCCGGGAGGTAGGTGTGATTGAGGGCTGCTATACAAATAAGGCATCTTTTTGGTACATGCACTTTTGCCTCAAATGGATGGTCTTATTTGCTAACTACCTTTGGTTCTATACTCCTGTCTCCCTACAAATTCTAGACTTATTGGTATACTTATGGCGTGGACACCCCTTCAAAGATGAAGCAAAGATTCTTTGGCAAAATTTCCTTGCCGCTATGTTTTGGAGGATCTGGTTGACCCATAATGGAAAGCTTTTCAGTGACAGGGATTTTTGTTCTGGCAATTTTATTGAATCCATTACTCACTTTGCTTTATTTTGAAGCAAAAGATCATAACCTTTTTGTAATTAAAGCCCAAGTGTTCTATTTACACGATGACAAAGTTTCTAACTACTCAAAGAACCCCTCATTTCTAACTACTTATTTAATCCTTCATTTCTAACTACTCAAAATAACTCCTCATTTCTAATCTCTCATTTCTAATTATTCATTCCCAACTACTCAAAATAACTCATTTTTAACCACTCATTTCTAATGATTCATTTTTAGCTACTCAAAATAACTCCTCATTTCCAATTTTCCAAACTAACTATTATCTCCTACAAAAAAACTGCATCCAAACGAGTTTTTACTGCAACTCTATAAAAATCTACATCCAAACGAGTTATAACAAAAACTTCAATTTTCTAACTACTCAAAAAAACTCTTCATCCATACACCTCCTAAGTTATCTTCCTGGGATAAAAAAGAGAAGAATAAGATTCTTTTGTAATAAATGAGAGGAAAAGGAAGTGAAAAGCTGCAGTTAGTAACCAACTAGTAGGTGCTATTCAGAAAGATGAGGCTGATGGTTGCAGAGCTTCGGGTAAAGTGCTACCCGTCCCTTAGAAGATTCATGGTATAAAGTAAATGTATATGTTTGAATAATTGGATTCTGTACATAAATATGATGCATACAAAATGGTGCTGAATTCCTCTGATATATCTTATTTTAAACGCAGGTTTAGAACTACTGACATTAAAAATGACCAATCTACTTAATTGAAGGTGAAGGCCTGAATGACCAATTTTCACAGCCAGACACCACAAGGTCTTGACTTTTGGCTTGGTATGGTTTGCTTGCATGTTTGAGCTTACATGTATGGTGGCATGAGACTGACTTATTCATTTTTAGGTAGTGATGACAGTATGATTGAAGTTGTAAACTAATCATATGAATATAGGCCTTGTTTTAGGCTAAGCCAGGATATAAATAACAATATCCCTCCCTCCCTCTCTTGATCTAAAATTAACACACCTCTTAGGTAGCAGGCTTGGCTTCTAAGCATGTATCGGAACTGGAAAATTTGTTCCTGATAGCACACACAGCCCTACTGATTTGCAAATACTGATGGAAACTTTTCGTTGAGTTGATCTTGAGATTCGAAGGGGATTGTGAAGACACTGAATACTGAAGATTATTGTAGGTAGCATAGATTTATAGAAACATTGTAGTTACTGGCTGAGAGGTTGTATGTAACATTGGATTCCATTGTGAATCCATTGAAATGTCAAACTTTAGCCAATAAAATTTCAAAATTTCAATGTCAAATTCATTATTTTGGTTTTCTGATTGCAATGATACTGATTGATAGTTTTATATACTTTTTGCTGTAGCTCCATTAATGTCACTGCCACTGTTTTTTACCATTCACCTCTACTAAAGTTTATGACCAGTTTCTGATTTTCTCCTTTGAACCCTTTAGAAGATATCTGCTTCGGACAAAAATAGGATATCAAATGAGGTGAAAGATGCAATTTTTCTTAATGTATTGATCAAATCTCTAGTTGAAACTGCAGGTTCGGGTTTGAATACTGAACCTGTCAACTTTAAGTCACTATAAGCAATTTTAAATTCAACATGTTACACTAATGAACATTTCAACAACTGGGACACTGATGAGTCTCGACCTTCCAAGTATGCTTGATGATCTTGTTAACCAAGATTGCATTACGATCTATCTCAGTTGACTGATGAATATTAAGAGAGGGCCATGACCTGTGAATTAACCTTTATTTTTTTTTTGGTAAGAAACCAGTGAACTAACCTAGAATTCTGAAATTCACATTTCAGCAAACATGAAGAACTCATGGATTTTTCGGGTAAGACGACGATGTCAGGATTGTTATCCTATTCTAATCAGAATGAAACGAATTATTTAGCCTGTTATAACAAAGCAGATTCTATACTCATTCTACTTACAACACCTCCAAGCTGATACAGAGAACAACAAATGATTTTGCCAACAAATCATCACACAACCATTGTCTTCCTTCATCCTATAACCATCACAAACATACCCCTGCAGCAAGCTCCATGCCTGCAGAAAGCCATAATAACTCAAAGACACATGCCTGAACCCCACGAAATCGAACCGTTCACTCCATTTCTCACGCTTTTCATGTCGTTCCTTCTTCACAAGTTATAATGTTCTTAATCTCTTCCCCAAGTAACATCTTTTCCATCTTCAACCTCTCGAGGGATGTTCTTGATATGTTAGATTCCAAACAGTAAAAGATAGCTGCATATCTGTGGAGAGCCTCCAGTAATCTCTCAATAACTGGCGAACCATTTTGGTTAGAAATTTATGTGGTTTACTAATAAAGTGTTAGCTACTCCACGGGCAGAAAGGGAGAGCGTTTTATTAAGAAGAGGTCGAAAAATACAGAAAGTCAATCATGGGGGCTAGGATTTAATTCGAGTTTATACAATGCAATATCATTAAATCCTATTACAAATAAGTCACTCACTCGTTGGCCGGACAACGAAACCCCCAACTAAAGTAATCATAAGGCATTAAACAGTTCAAGACATATCTCATCAGACATTTTTTAATTTTTAATCATAAAAAGGAGATAGTGTTAAAATATTAATATAATTAAACTTACTTCCAACTTATCAACTCAAACTTTTTATTGGAATAGTGATTTAACATGATTCAACATAAAATTAAAGTCAAAGGTTATGTGTTCTAACTTATGCGAAGTTACTTCTTCCTGATTAATATTGATTTTTACTTGTTGGACATTTTAAAAAATTTTAAGCTAATAAATCAGAAAAAGTGTTTATTGATATAATTTTTTCTTTTTACAGGAAGAAAAACTTCAGTTATAAATGAAAAGCATGAAACCTATGGAAACAAGTTACAAAAAACATCTTCACCGAGCAATAAGCAAAGACTATAATCACAAAAAATGATGTAGACCCAAAAGAGAGCAAAACACAAATTTGAATACATAAAATTTCCAAAAGAGAGAAGTAACTTCATTGTGGATTCCAAGCTTTTTCCTCCTTGGACCATAATTCATTCATAAAGCCTGATTTCTTCAAGGATAGGTGACATAGTCTGGGAAATATGGTTTTGAGGGTACCCACCATTAGTCCAAACATCCTCCCAGAATCTAATGGATAATACTTAAAGAACAAGGCACTTAGCTCTATCAATGGCTTTCAAAGGCCCTTTAGTTGATGAAAGATTGGTAGAACCAGCCCTCTGAAATATTGGAATTTCACCATATTAGGCCGAAATGAGAGTTCTCCAAAGAGTATTTCTTTCTTTCAACTCATTCTTGCTGTGCAAGTCATATATGGTGATATAAATAAATTTATCTTCACATTTATGCTTAACCTTTTAGATTGATGGATGATTTAACTTTGATAGTTTGATTCACAATAGAACCAAATTTAGAAGAAAATTCAAACTCGCCCCAACACAAAGAATGAAAAAAAAGCATTTTAATAACCTGGACCATTCTTGACATATATGTCATTCTAAAGGAGTAAAGTCATTTAAAGTGAGATTAAGATCAAGACATATTTAAGCTGCAATTTGTATGACAGCATGCTAAATCAGTCCAAAACAATAAAGGGGTCATAGAATGCAAGAAAAAGACACAAATTTAGAGTGGTTCGGCCACAAAAGACCCCTTTGCCAGACAATATAATAGATATCGTTAAATCAAACATGGAATTTGGGCAAAATTGATAAACAAATTTCTTAGAGAGAAAAGCTAGAAAATAAGAGACAATTAAAACAATAGATTTTAGGAAAGAAAACCACCTTGATATGAGAAATAAACCAAATAGGTAAGCTAATTTGTTCAACCTATTTAAATTAAATATGTAATAAATATCTTAATTCAATATTTCAAATATGGCTAATTAATGGAACCTAAGTTTGTATAATTAATAAATACTAATTGACGTTAAATTTGAAACCAAATTACAACAGAATGGACTGTTAACTGCATCCGACTGTTTTTCTACGAGCACTCAACAAAATTTGAGCTCGTCCGAAAGTACAGGTTACATAGTATTCTATCTTCGCACATAGTACACCCACACAAATTCGCTTAACAATTCTAAAGCAAAGTTCCAAACCATAAGCATCGGTAACGAAGAGAAATAACATCAGGTTTTGATAAAGTCTCCAACAAATTCACCTCTTTTATCCCAAGGTCGATGTTCATAAGACTTTCCGGCTATACTGCGTTTCGTATTGATAGTACCATCTTCACAGTAGTACTCTGGAAAGTAGTCCAGAAACCTTTTGTTGCCAAGCCCGTCGACGCCATTGAACAGGAAATTTCTCATCAGGTCCTATTGTTAGATGTGAAGTGAGAAAGTGAATATGAACCTTAAAGGATGCAAGAGCATCAATGGTTTTCATGTATGTTACCTTTGCAAGGGTCTCCCCAATTAACTTCTTTAGAAGACCGTGTCCCGGATCCTGTTTTGCAAAGTATACATCGATAAAGTCAGCAGATGTCAAACAGAGAGTTTCATGAAACTTAATAGTCAAAATTAAATTTTACTTCAGAATGTAAAGAGAAGTAATTCAGTCAGTAGATTCGAATGATCTTGGAGCTCTAAGTTTGAACAAACTACAAAAAAAAATAGTTCAACCGCGCACTAAGGTGCAATAACATACTAAAACTTAGCTACCAGACACAAAAAAAACTCTTGTAAGGTGCACTATATCTAAGAGTATTCATAAAGAAGAGATAGCATAGTGATTAAGAATATTAAAAAAATACTCTTTGATTTGGTAAATATTATTTTTTAGTTAAAAATAGACAAAAAATCCTAAAGGTAAAGCTTTTTGGGTTTAGGATCAGTAATTTTTTTAATAATTAATCACAAGAAGCCACGCGCCTTTTTACTTTAGTCTCGCCTACACAAGGTGAGGTGCATGGTGAGGCATTAGAACTGCACCTTGAGCCTAGGCGCGAGCCTGAGCCAGCCTTTTAAAACACTACAACTGCCCGAAGTTATCTAGCTATGATAATGGGAGTATACATCTGTATACAAAGAACCAAAGCTTTTCCCTTGATCTGAGCTAAGTTGGAAATTTTCGCAAACCAGAAACATTTAGAAGAGATACATGGTAAGAAGGCGAATGTAATGACCTTTTCTTCCCTCCATGACAGGTATCTATGTTGCGCTTCTCGATTAACCATAAGTCGAGATGGGATCGTTTCTTCCACAGCATTGTTCATGAGCTCAAGCCATGCCTAGCAGTAAACTGGAGCTTTCAGTAACATAATCAATATAAGACCCAAATAGATTCTACCAAAAGATCTCCAAAATACCATCAAAGCTAGAATTCACCACATCACACCAAAAGAAAGAAACCCAGTTAATTTCAAATACCTTGTAATAATCCACGAATGCAGAAAATAATATATCATACTTGGACTCAGTTGGGGATAACTTGGTCCATATTACAATGGGAGAGAAAAACTTCAATGATTCGGTCGTAAGCTTTCCGCCCCAGGGTAAAAGCTGCAGGAAGTCTGTTTTCAGTAATCATAGCATCAAATTAACGGACTAAAAAACGGTAATATAACAAATGTCATAAAAGTAACGAGTTTAGTGTGCCTGTAATAGTAATATAGCAATTGTCTTGGAAAAGAATCATTCACCTCGGCATATTTAGTTCCGAGATGCATTAAGCTTTTATAATACTTCTCTCTATAATTTCTTTGACTGATGACGTCATGCAAAGGGTTGAGATCCCTACAAAAGAAACATGTTAGCGTTTCGAACAGATGCAAATCACGTACAGCATAGGTTCCAACAAGAACAAGAACACTGACAAAAAATCCAGGCCAAGTGAAGATATTTTAACATAAGACTTGGACATAGAACAAGATGTTTACAAAGCATGATTTGATGTGTGCATCAATTACCAGTGCTGTAGATGTTTGCTTTTTAAACCAAGGCTCAGGCATAAATGAGGCCAAACTCATGTCAATCCGAATCAAATTATGTTTTCCAGGTATGTGATTTAGATTCCTAAAACTATTACTAGTTGGATCATTTATTCTCATTTTCATTGTCATTCATCCATTAGACTACTACTAAAGTTTCTAACAAGTGCCTAGCAAAGCAACAAATACATTTATTCTTTTGATATCCGTGACTCACGCAAGTTTCTAACAGACCTTGAGTGTCTAGGTCATCTTAGTCGCACCTCGACTATTCTTACTAGACAAACTGTCTGACCTTACAACATTTAGTTGTTGGATAGGGTTGGGTCTTAGTAGAAATAGGAATAATATAAAGGTATGTATGTTCTATTTGTCTTTTGTTTCCTATTGTACTTTTGTTCATTTCATCAATGAATATACTTGTTTCTTGTTTAAAAAAAAAATATAAGGGTATGTTAGCAATTACTTGGGGAGTAAGTTAGAGTATTTTATTATAAATAGAGAGGTTTAGGGTAGGGTTTAGCATCCAATTATTGAGTGATTATCTTGTAGGGCTCAATAGAGAGTATTTTCTTAAGAGGGGAGGTTCCAAGACCTATCAAATCTTGGTTTATCTTGTATTCTTTTACCTTTTTATATAATCTAGATCTTAGATCATATCAATTGGTATGGGAACCATTCTATTTTTGGTTGTAGAGATGGATCAAGAAGATGCTCATTTAATTCGAGAATTGTGGCAAAGTTTTATGGCCTCGAGGGAGGAGTTAAAGGAGGGTTTCAATGACCTAAAAAGACCTTTTAGAGAGATCAAAGAAGAAATTATATTGGAAAAACAATGACGGCTAGGGTTTTGAAACCGCCTCCGCCACCGCCGTTTCCCCCACCACCGATGCACCACTGCCGCTGCCACCGATGCACCACTGCCGCTGCCATCGATGCACCACTGCTGTTGTTGCCGCTGCTGCCTCCGCAGCCACTACCGTCGATTCCGCTGCCGCCGCCACAAAAAAAAAACTCATAATTTTTTTCTTAGTTATTTGTTTACCAACACCTTGAGGACAAATTGTACTTTTTTAGGGGCTGGTAGTGATAGGGTTGGGTCTTAGTAAAAATAGGAATAATATAAGAGTATGTTAGCAATTATTTGGGGAGTAAGTTGCAATTACTTAGGGAGTAAGTTAAGGTATTTTATTATAAATAGAGAGGGTTAGGTAGGGTTTAGCATCCAATTATTGAGTGATTATCTTGTAGAGCTCATAGAGAGTATTCTCTTGAGAGGGGAGGTTCCAAGACCTATCAAATCTTGGTTTATCTTCTATTCTTTTACCTTTTTATATAATCTAGATCCTAGATCATATCATTGTCTAAGTAAAGCAACAAATACTTAAGATAACTCACTAAACTAGAAGGCTCAGTTCCCGCTTTCTTTCGTATATATAACTAAGCCTATCCAACATCAAAGCAATTGCCAGATCGGTGGAAGATAAGAAACTGTGAGATATGCCTATGAGGTAGTCACTGTAATAATTTTGCTGATTTTGAAACACTGCAACTCATACAAATTAAGTTACGCTATTTATTTTATAGGTTGTATCTTTTATAAGACTCCAAAGTTCAAAGAAGCTTACAGGACCACTATACTTGAACTTGCAGCAGTGAAAATATTTGCACAAAATATGGGAACATCAAATTCTGGTTCCGGAAATGCAGCAAAATCTAGAACCTGAACAAAAAATGATAGGATTAGTTCTTAAAAAATAAGTATAGATACAGCTGTTGAATAAATTTTAATGGAAATTTATGATTTTGTTTTAAATGTAATTTGTGGATATTTTATTAAGGAATTAATGGGTTTTTAATTAGGGAGCAAATTAAGGAATTAGTGGATCCTTAATTTAGGAATTAGTGGGAAGCATTTTTTGGAAAGTACTTGGAGACCAAGTTTGTAATAGGTTATAAATAAAGTGTTCCTTCATTGAAGATTGTAGAGAAAAATGTAGAGAAAAAATGTGAGAGCAAAAATAGAGAGTTTTAGAAAGAAATAAAGTAAAGTATTTTGAGAAATTGTGTTCTATTATTTTTGTTTTTTGAATTAGTTTTTACAAATGGGTATCAGAGCTGATGATGAACATGACGGGTCAAATGTCGCCGCCACGATTGACGAAGGCGAATTATATTCAGATGAAAGCGCTTCTTGGATCTCATGATGCATGGGAAGTGGTCCAAGAAGGTTTTGTAGAACCAGAGGATACTGCGGATTATACGGCAGTTCAAACCAAAGAGTTGAAAGAGACGTGTTCAAAGGATAAAACAGCATTGTACATGTTATTCTGTGCAATTGACGAATCGGGCTTTGAGAAGATTGCGAATGCAACTACTTTGAATGAAGCGTGGGATACTTTAGAGAAAGTGTGGAGCCGAACGAGTTAAACAAGTGTCTCCAGACTCTTCACGACGAGTTGGAGAACATAAAGATGAAGGAGTTAGAAAGAATATTTGACTACATCATGCACATGCAGATGGTGGTGAATAATCTCAATCGCAATGGCGAAAATCTAATGGATGCGCGAGTTGTTGAAAACATTTTGAGATCGTTTACAGATGATTTCGAGAATGTGGTGTGCGCGATAGAGGAGTCAAAGGACCTTGCGATGCTCACTGTTGACGAGCTTGCTGGTTCACTTGAGGCACACGAGCAACGCAAAAACAAAAAGAAAGAAGAAACACTAGAGCAAGCACTTAAAACTAAGGCGTCAATCGAAGATGAAGAGGTACTCTATTTTAAACAATTTCAGAGTAGAGGTCGTGGTCGTGGAGGTTGTGGATACTGGATATGGTTGTAGTAGTCAAAGCAACAAATGCAGAGAAAGGACACACGAGTCAAGCGAACTGGCACAAAAGAGGACGCGGTCCAAGAAGAGGTGTTAAGATCGAATAAGTCAAATGTTGAATGCTACAAGTGTCACAAGTATGGTCATTATACGAGTGATTGTTATTTCGACAAATGCTACAATTGCGGTGAAGAAGGGAATTTTGCGAGAGATTGTTGTGCGGATAAAAGAGTTGAAGAAACAAGCAACTTAGCAGTAGAAAACAATGCGAATGAAGGTGTTCTTTTAATGGCACATAAAGAAGGAAGCGACAATAATGACATTGTGTGGTATCTCGACTCAGGGGCAAGCAACCATATGTGTGGACACGAGCATCTGTTCAAAGAGATACAAAAAATTGAAGATGGTCATGTTACTTTTGGCGATGCGTCAAAAGTAAAGGTAAAAGGCAAATGTATGATTTCTTTTATGCAGAAGGATGACTTGATAGGGTCAGTCCAAGATGTCTATTATGTACCAGATCTCAAAACGAATATTTTGAGTTTGGAGCAACTCACAAAGAAGGGCTATTATGTATTTTTGAAAGACCGATTGTTGTTTTTGAGGGACAAGAAAGAGTGTTTAGTCGCTCGAGTAGAGATGGGAAAAAATCGCATGTATAGACAAAATTTGAGAAGTGTGCGAGAAAGATGTTTGCGAGTCGATGTAGAAGATAAAACAACACTGTGACATCTTTGTTTTGGTCATCTACATCAAGGTAGACTAAAAGAGTTAGCGAAGAAGAATATGGTGCACGAGCTACAAGAGATGGACTATGATGGAAAGTTTTGTGAAGAATGCGTGCTCAGCAAGCATACAAGAACCTCGTTTTAGAAGAAAGCGGAATATTGAGCGGAGCAATCACTCGAGATGATTCATATGGATATATGCGAGCCAATTACCCCTGTATCGTTCAGCGGTAAAAGGTACTTCATTACTTTTATTGATGATTTCTCACGGAAAACTTGAGTTTATTTTTTCAAAGAAAAATTAGAGGCATTTGAGGCGTTCAGAAGATTCAAAGTGAGGGTGGAAAAAGAAACTGGTAGACGGATCAAATTTTTGCGAACTGACAGAGGTGGAGAATATACTTCGACGACGTTTAGGAAGTATTGCGAGGAGCAAGGCATAAGGCATTTGTAACCGCACCATACACTCCTCAATAGAATTGTGTGGTCGAGAGAAAGAATAGAACTATTCTTGATATAGTTCGAGCAATGTTGAAGAGCAAAAGGATGCCAAAAGAATTTTGGGCAGAAGCGATGCAATGCACAGTTTATGCAAAATCGATGTCCACATGTGAAACTAAATGATAAAACACCACAAGAGGCATGGAGCGGACGAAAGCTGACAATTTCGCATCTTAGAGTGTTTGGTAATGTGGCATATGCACACGTACCCGATCAGCAAAGAACGAAACTCGAAAATAAGAACAAGAAGTATGTGTTTATTGGCTATGATGAAAGAACAAAATGGTACAAGCTACTTGACCCAATAAGCAAGAAGGTGATGGTGAGTCGCGATGTGCGAGTAAATGAAGAAAGCGAATGAGATTGGAATAATTCGATGGAAGTCAACATTGAAGTTGGAGAATTACCAGTCGTTGCATCAACAAGTATGCCAGAGCCTGAAATAACTGAAGAAAAACTGCAACAGCCTAGAACGTGGATTTTGCAAGAACTGTACGATGCAACAAATGAGGTGCATCTTGTTTGTCTTTTGGCAGATGCGGAAAGTATAAGTTTTAAGGAAGCAATACGAGATGAGAAGTGGCAAACCGCAATGGATGAGAAAATCAATGCGATTGAGCGCAATGATACATGGAAGCTGATAGACTATGATGAAGTTTTTGCTTTAGTTGCGAGAATGAAGACAATCAGATTGCTCATTTCGCAAACGACACAATTTAGATGGTCGATTTATCAGATGGATGTCAAGACAACATTTTTCAACGGTGTGCTTGAAGAAGAAGTGTATATTGAGCAACCACCTAGATATGTGAAAATTGGAGAAGAAAAGAAGGTGCTAAAATTGAAGAAAGCGTTTTACGGGTTGAAGAAAGCACCGCGAGTGTGGAATACTCGCATTGATACGTATTTCAAGGAGAATAGATACAAGCAGTGTCCTTACGAGCATGCGCTTTACACAAAACAAAGTGGAGAAGTGGAGGTAGTGCGATATTTGTTGCCTTTATGTTGATGATTTGATTTTTATGGGTAATAGTAATGCGATGATAGAAAATTTTAAGAGCACGATGATGCGAAAGTTCGAGATGACAGATTTGGGCTTGCTGAAGTATTTCCTCGGTTTGGAGGTTGTAAATGCTAAAGTTGAGATAATCAATGTGTCTCATTCTATTCATTAAAGGAGTCTTTATATACAAATATACAAGGTTGTCCTAACTGTGTACATGTGAAAAGACGATAAAGGGCACTATAATTAAACATTAATAAAACTGTCTAATATTAAACTCTACCATTGGTCCTTACATCAACTTGATATAAAAAATGTCTTTCTTCATGGTAATCTGCAAGAAGAGGTAATGGAGCAACCACCTGGGTTTGTTGCTCATGGGGAGAATGGTAAGGTATGTCGCCTCCGAAAGTCCTTGTATGGATTAAAACAGAGCCTACGAGCTTGGTTTGGCAAATTCAGTCAGGTGATTGAAGAGTACGGGATGAAGAAAAGCAAATCAGATCACTCTATCTTCTTTAAACGGTCTCAGAATGGTGTCATTTTGTTTATTGTGTATGTTGATGACATTGTGATTACAAGTGGATGATGTAGTGGGTATTCAATCACTCAAGACCTTTCTTCACAGTCATTTTCATACGAAAGACTTAGATATGCTGAAATATTTTCTAGGGATTGAGGTTATAAAAAGCAAGAAGGGAATTTTGTTATCACAAAGAAAATATGTTCTCAATCTGTTGACTGAAACAGGGAAGTTAGGGGCTAAGCCATGTAGTACCCCGATGATGCACAATTCACAGCTCACGAAAGAAGGAGAATTGTTGGAAGATCCAGAAAGATACATAAGATTAGTAGGTAAATTGAATTACCTTATTGTGACTGGACCAGATATAGCGTATTCAGTGAGTGTTGTGAGTCAGTGTATGTCGTGCCCTACGGTTGACCATTGGGCTGCGTTAGAACAGATTTTGGGTTATTTGAAGGTTGCTCCTGGTCGTGGTTTAATGTATAAAGATAATGGTCATACTAATATTGAAGGTTTCTCAGATGCTGATTGGGCAAGGTCTAAAGATGAACGAAGATCAACATCAGGGTATTGTGTGTTTGTGGGTGTCAATTTAGTTTCTTGGAAGAGTAAGAAACAGAACTTAGTGTCACGTTCAAGCGCTGAATCAGAATACAGAGCAATGACACAGTCTGTATGTGAATTAGTTTGGTTACGCCAACTCTTAGTTAAGTTGGGATTTGATGTCACAACATCGACAAAGATATGGTGTGATAATAAAGCTACCATTCATATCGCATCTAATCCAGTTTTCCATGGGAGGACTAAACACATTCAGGTAGATTGTCATTTCATACGAGAAAAGGTACAACAAGGCGTGGTTTCCACCGGATATGTGAAGACTGGAGAACAATTAGGCGATATCTTCACAAAAGCACTAGATTATCTCTCAAACAAGTTGGGCATGATTAACATATTTGCTCCAACTTGAGGGGGAGGGTTAGAGTTTAATATTCGACAGTTTTATGATAGAATCTACCACGATATATTATTAAACTACGATAATCTCTTGAGAGGATCTCTCAAGAAGCCAAAGTACAATGACGACAATTCAATAGATGATTGCTAATGACCTATCATAACCTATTTATAGTAACCCTAGGAATTACCCTAATTTAGTAATAACTCGATTAAGGCCAAAAAGCCCAATACAACTTGCATAACTAAAACAGAATTATATTTAAAATAATACGACAATAAATCTGTCACTTCTTGGTCTGCCTTGAATAAACTTTTAATGCTCTCGGGATCGTATCAATACTCCCCCCCCCCCACCAAAGAGCCACCTTGTCCTCAAGGTGAAAGTCCGGGAATTGTAGCTCGAGATCGGCAGCGGACTCCCAGGTAGCATCGTCAGGAGTTGACCCCTCCCACTACACTAAAATCTGGCGCGATCCTCCATCCTGTGGAGACTCCTGCATGCCCAAAACAACCTTGGGACAAACCAGCACGCTTAAATCATCTCCCACCAAGGCCGGTGTAGGTAAAACTAGACTTGGAGAACCAACCGCCTTACGCAACACGGATACATGAAAAACTGGGCGAATCTTCACAGTCTGTGGTAACTCCAACCGGTATGCAACTGGCCCCACCCGAGCTAACACTCGAGACGGTCCAATAAATCGTGGTGCTAACTTGGGGTGCTTAAATTTCACCAAGGAAGACTGGCGGTAGGGACGGAGCTTAACATACACCAAATCGTCCACATCAAACTGAACATCTCGACGTTTTGCATTAGCACGATCCGTCATCAACTGCTGAGATCGCAACAAATTTTCCTTAAGCTTGTCCAACATCCTATCGCGTTCCATCATCAACGAATCCACGGTCGCAACCGGGCTAGCCCCATAATCGTAACCCAAAATTGTAGGCGGGGAACGCCCATAAACAATCTCAAAAGGCGTCATACCCGTAGACGAATGGTATGACGTATTAAAACTGAACTCAGCCCATGCAAGCCACCGGTACCATGCCTTCGGTTGTGTCAACACAAAGCATCTTAAATATGATTCCAAACAGCGGTTCACGACCTCGGTTTGACCATCAGTCTGTGGATGATAAGTGGTACTGCGCCGCAACTGCGTTCCAGAAGCCTTGAACATTTCCTCCCATAGCAGGCTAGTGAATATCTTGTCATGGTCCGATACGATACTCTTAGGTACCCCGTGCAATCGGACCACCTCTCGGATAAAGACCTGGGACACTGTGAGAGAAGTGAATGGATGTCGAAGGGGTATAAAATGAGCATACTTCGAAAGTCGATCGACCACCACAAAAATAGTGTTATAACCCTCTGAACGGGGAAGTCCCTCCACGAAATCCATAGAGATGTCTTCCCAAACTCTTTTCGGAATCGGTAACGGTTGTAATAGGCCCGCTGGGGACAACGACAAATGTTTTGCTTGCACGCAAACTGAGCACTCGGCCACAAACGCGCGTACACGAGCCTTCATTCCCGGCCAATACACTTCTTTAGCCAGACGTTGATACGTCTTGAGGACCCCCAAATGCCCCCCGATGGCTCCCCCGTGGAACTCAGTCAATAACAGAGGAATCGTAGGAGATGTCGGAGGTAGCACCAGTCGACCCTGGTACAATAGCACACCACCCCTGACGGAATAACCCGGCGGGCTCGCCTCACCGGCAACCAACGCGGTATAAATAGCAAACAACTTCTCGTCTTCCCGTACCTGCTGAGAGAACACTGTTGTATTAACCCCAGCCACACAACTCAACATGCTCAATTCCCCTGCCAACGGCATTCGAGAGAGAGCATCTGCCGCTCTGTTTTCTAGGCCCTTCTTATACTCAATATGGAAATCATAACTCAGAAGCTTCGCAATCCACCTCTGATATTCTCCATCAACTACCCGTTGTTCTAACAGAAACTTAAGGCTTTTTTGGTCCGTACAGACGACAAAATGATGTCCCAGTAAATACGCTCGCCAACGCTGTACTGCAAATACGATGGCCATCAGCTCGCGCTCATATACAGACTTCACGCGGTGGGTTATAGGCAAGGCCTTACTAAAATAAGCCAATGGTTGCCCCTGTTGCATCAAGACGGCGCCCACCCCGATACCGGATGCATCAGTTTCCACAACAAACAACTGATCAAAATCTGGCAATCGTAATACCGGCACACTACTCATTGCATGCTTAAGTCTCTGAAAGCAATCCTCCGCTTTCAGGCCACATTCAAACTTCCCTTTTTTTAGCAACTGAGTCAGAGAAAAAGCCATCGACCTATAATTTGCCACAAAACGACGGTAGTAAGCCGTCAACCCAAGAAAACCCCGTAGATCTTTAATATTTTTGGGGCTTGGCCAACGTACCATGGCCGCAATTTTCTCTGGATCGGCAGCCACACCTTCGGCAGATATAAAATGCCCCAAATACTCAATCCGGCTCAGCCCAAACTGACATTTCTTGGCATTGGCTACAAATGCATGGGTCTGTAACGCTTCGAAAACTTGAACTAGGTGCTCTTTATGATCTTGGATGGACAGACTGTAGATCAAGATATCATCAAAGAATACTAGCACAAACTGGCGTAGAAATGGTCGCAAAATCTCATTCATAACCGACTGAAACGTGGCAGGAGCATTTCTTAATCCAAAGGGCATGACTACAAATTCATAGTGGCCCTCGTGAGTTCTAAAGGCCGTCTTATGTATATCAGCTGGCTTAACACGGATCTGATGATAACTCGCCTTAAGGTCAATTTTTGAAAACACTGTCGCTCCATGCAGCTCATCCAACAACTCGTCAACCAGTGGTATCGGATATTTATCGCATCGCTGTTGCTCGATTCGAGGCTCTGTAGTCAACACAAAAACGCCAACTCCCATCCTTCTTTTTACCAACAAAATCAATTTGGAAAAAACGGGCTCGTGCTAGGACGGATAATTCCTGCCAACAACATTTCACCCACTAATCTTTCAATCTCATTCTTTTGATACTGTGGGTACCGGTACGGACGTACATTTACGGAATCCTTGCCGGCCAATAGTTCAATAGCATGGTCACAATTCCGTTGCGGGGGTAGGCCTACCAATGATTCAAAAACCGGTGAGAAAAAATGAAGTACAGAGTGCAGTTCTGTGGGTACTTGAGACAGATCTGGTAGAGCTCCGGTCTGTTCTCGAGTTGGTATCGGCACCTCAATCATGTTTATCTCAACCAAGAGCCCTTGATCCTCTGGCCGTAAGGATTTCATCATGGATTTTAATGAAACTTGGGCCTTGACCAGCCGTGGCTTGCCTTGTAACTCGACCTTTCCAAGTCCCAGTGTGAATTGCATTTTTAGTGCTCGATAGTCAAATTCAATTTTTCCCAACGTCGCTAGCCACACCACGCCCAAAATCACATTTGCACTTCCCAGGGGTAAGGGCAAGAAGTTGTTCACTATTCTCAATTCTGCCAACTGAAGTTCCACATTCTTACATATGCCAGCAGTTCTCACTGAATCCCCAGTCCCCAACATAATGCCATAATCATCGGACGGCTCCACATGTAATTTCAATTTAGCAACAATGACATCGGATATGAAGTTATGGGTAGCCCCACTATCGATCAATACAACTACTTCCCCGCCTCAGACGAGAGCCTCATTACCTTAAGCATTTTTGGAGAACTCAGCTCTGCCATTGAATGCAAGGATAGCGCTGCTATATTCGGTGTATCCCCAGTGTCCTCAACACTCTCCTCCTCGGCCACATAATCCTGTGACTCATCGGTTTCTTCATCTCCCAGACAATCTACCATATCGCGTACTACAAGTATCTCTAGAGCCTGCAGCTCTTTCTTTTTACATCGGTATCCCGGCACGAACTTCTCATCGCATCTGAAGCACAGTCCTTTATCTTTTCGTATGCGGATCTCATTATCTGTTAGCCGTTTATAAGGAACTGCAGGGGTGAGGGTATTCGATGGTGTTGATCGGTTGGGAGTGAAGGCGAGAGTTCTTAGGTTTGATCCTCCCGCCCCCTTCGCACTAACCGCCTCCGATCCCATCCCTGATTTAACTACTGCCGAAGAGCCCACTCCTTTTGCTTGATTTCGAAAAAACAGGTCATCCTCAATTACCTGTGCCATGAACTTCTTGTCCTGAATTCCCACGGGCCTCAGTTTCCTCATCTCACTCCTAATTTCCGCCTCATACTGTAACCATTCTAGTGCCTCTCCTTCCATACACAAAGCTGCGGCGTCAACTCTTTCGTGCCCCGTCAGCCGATTCACCCAGAAGTACCTTTCGACGCGGCATAACCACCCCTCAGGGTCCTCATCCGCTAGCCCTTTGAATACAGGCATCTCCAACTTTCGTAACCTCCTATCTATCATGGATCCATCTCGACCGCCTGCTCCCGGTCCTTCGCTCTCACAGCGACCCTGTCTATCTCTCCAATCATTCCGCTCTCCGTCTTGGTTACAACCATCCCAACCCCGATCGTTCCAACCGTCATGCGCTATCGGCCGTTCATAGCCGATGCGCACTCTCCCTTCCTCTGAAAACCCGTTTTCCCTTCCACCGACCCGGAAATACCCCTGTCGATCGAATTTCGAGCCCATTCCATTACCCCCGTCGGCCCATGTCTGAAAACTCTCCCTCCGGTCCAACCCGGTCGACCCGAACCAGCTCAGTCCAGCCGACCCCCCCCCCCCGGCCCGGTCTTGCCGTGCCCCACCCATGCTCGCTCGCGCCGCGCCGCACGCACCAGCCCGCCCGCCTACCGCCGCCTGTCGCGCCGGAGCTCCCCGCACGCCCCCCAGACCTCACGACGCCCCATCTCGCCTGGCCCGACGCTCCCCGCGCTTGGGCCCCAGCCCCCACGTCCTGCGCCACCGCCCGTCGCGATTCCGCCAGCCGCTCCTCTCGGACAGACCCCGCCGCCCGCCCTGCTCGCGTCGCCCACGCCGGTCACCAGCCCGACGCGACCGCCCGTAGGCCCGACACCCAAGCCTCCTCGCCCAGCCCCGCTGTGACCCCCCATCGCGACCACCTCCTCTCCAGACGTCCCTCCTCCCTGCGCCCGACCCATGCTCCCCTTGCTCGTCCGCCGCCCCAGCCGCAGCCACCGCACCTGTGGGCACCGCAGCCTCTCCCTCGCCCGCAGCCTCCAACGCCAGCCCCTTCCCTTTGTCTCCTTGCTTCGATTCCATTAACATCTGCAGGCTCCGGTTGATCATCTCGAACTTCGCATCCTGCTGTTCGAATTTCAAATCCATCTTTTTCCCCAAACGTTCTTCAATCGATTCCATCCTTGCTTCTACGTCCGTCAGCCTCCTTGTCAATTCCGCCGACCCTTCTTCGCATTCTTGCACCCTTGTTTCCATCTTATTACTCACCATTCCCGGATCGGTAAATGGCTCTGATACCAGAATGATAGAATCTACCACGATATATTATTAAACTTCGATAATCTCTTGAGAGGATCTCTCAAGAAGCCAAAGTACAATGACGACAATTCAATAGATGATTGCTAATGACCTATCATAACCTATTTATAGTAACCCTAGGAATTACCCTAATTTAGTAATAACTCGATTAAAGCCAAAAAGCCCAATACAACTTGCATAACTAAAACAGAATTATATTTAAAATAATACGACAATAAATCTGTCACTTCTTGGTCCGCCTTGAATAAACTTTTAATGCTCTCGGGATCGTATCATTTTATTAATGTTTAATTATAGTGCCCTTTATCGTCTTTTCACATGTACACAGCTAGGGCAACCTTGTATATTTGGATATAAAGACTCCTTTAATGAATAGAATGAGACACATTAATTCTCTCAACTTTAGCATCTACAGAGCAGAATCCTCGAATTCTCATTTCTTTAAGTCACTTTACGTAATAGAGCTGAAAGCCTGAAATTATCTTAGAAGCCATTTTCCAATCATAGTAAATGAACTAAGGTATCTAAAATTCTTGCTAGAGGGTTGCAATATAAAGTAAACCTGCATTGTTTCACTCTCAATATTCAAACTACGAAGAAGTCTGATTTTCGGAGTTCTAAAAGACAACATTTCAAGCTTCGCCTTTTCATCGAGGGAAATCATGGAATTATATTTTTCCTGCAGGATTAAAATAAATATATTGTTATGATGACGAAAACATGATTAGTGTTTAATTCGTACAGTTCCAAATCTTTTATTAAAAGGCATTTTAAAACATCAACCAGAAATACACCAAGAATGCCAACAGAAAATAGATATATACAGAAGCTAATAACATAACCATAAACGTAGATGCAACATGAAATCATATAATCAGTTAGAACATTATAAATAAGCTTGCAGTAATCAATGTGTTAAACATCTTCATTCTATATGAAAAAAAATCTATTATCTTAAGCAATAGTTTGGATATGATTGAAGAACCAATGTGTAAGGTACTCGTTAGGGATATTTTAATAAGGGCATAAGGGTAATTAGATAGAAAGTTAGTTATGATATTTGGTTATAAATAGTAGAAAAGGGGGGCTGAGAGAGGTAGGGAATTGTTGAGTGAATTAGGGCTTGGTTTAGCATACTCAAGGGAGGTTCCAAGTGCCTTATTGGTTTATCTTGTAGTTATCTCCATTTAAAATTGCAATATATTCAATATTCATCTCTTAGTTCTCATTTGGTGGTATCCTAACACAATGATAATAGGAATTAAAAGACACATTATTTTGTGTGCATCCTTATCACAACACTTTGCTAGTAAAGAATCAATGCCAGTCTTCCATTAAGAGATAAAGCAAAGAGGAACTACTCTGAAGCAACAAAATCATCAAACCACTATACACAGAATCGATAATAATAATAAAAAAAAAACCTTGATACAGAAATGCCCAGAAAAAAAAAACTCAGAATTCATTAACTCACAGTAAAACAGGGGAGAAGAAGTTAGAATTCAAACAAAGTAGAAAAAATCTATGTTCTTACACAGACATTATTCAACAGAGAAAAACCACCAACCAGGGGAGAAAAACAGCCAACATTTCAAAGGACGACTAGTATAAACAGAAGACCCAAGTACAGAATGAATTGAAGTACCCATTACCTGTAAAGGGGAGGGAAAGAGATGGGTGTGAAGTTTGGTTTTATCCAAAGCAAATTGAACGAACTCGTGATATGAAATTGCAGAGACTGGAAAAAAAGCTCTTTTACTCTTGGTTTTAGTGGTAGAGTTGCTTGAAAATGGAGGAGAGTTGAAGGGAAGGAAGAAGGATAAGCAAGAACAAGAATCCATGGCGGCAAAGCTTGCAATGAAGGCTGAGTTGCAGCATTTGCGTTAGCTAAATCCCATTTTCTACCTCTTTGGTTCGACGGTTGTTGGGGTCCGAGCGCTGAAGTGGGATTTTGGATTCTTTGTCGACCCACGTCGGCAAATTGTTGGAATCAACTAAAATGTTATTTAAAGCAAAGATGAAAATATGGATATATATTATTGTTCCACATTGATTACTAGAATCTATGCAAACCAATATTTAGAATTGAGTAGTTTGCTTATTTTGAATGGTTTGAAAATGAAATGTTATTTTGAGTGATTAGAAATGATTGCTTATTTTGAATGGTTAGAAATGAGTAGTTGCAATACTTCATTTGGATGTAATTTTTTGAAAAGTGATTGAAAATCTTGTTATAAATTTCCATCCAAACACCCTTTAGTCTAATAGTATAGCCATGTCAGCATCCCAATTCAAGTATCTCTGGAAAAATCCACATGGAAAGGGGTGAGTTTGGACACTCAGTAAGGATCCTCTGATCGGGGTAGAGCATGTATACAATCACTAGAGCATATAAGCCATAATGTTTCATCAAGGGGTACGCAGACCCATGATCCTATGAGTTGTCTATTGGCCAATGCCAAAAGGCCAAAATACCATTTAGAGTCCTATGATCCACTTGAGAAATCTCGGTATCCAATATTAGGGAGAGTATCTTGAAAGCTGAGCTACTTAGTGCCTTTCGGGCCTCAAACACTAGTAGTGAGTTGCTAACGTGCATCACCCACTCTGTGAGATGATAACAACACATCGCCGACCCTGTGGGATATCGCCCACGCACACCCAAGACTGTAGCAAGGCCTCTGAGTTACATTCAGACATACTCTGTATGACGTAGAGCTAACCAGCCTGCCTTCTAGTTTCTTGACACTACTACAAGTGGTATATCTTTACTCGCATTGCACCTGATCAATAACCCTTATTCGATGCTCGTGTTCAAGTCACGTGCTTCCCGAACACCAACTCATGCTATCAAATCATAAGGTCACATACAAGTTCCCTATGGAAAAACAAATATCTCTGCGCCCTTTATGGGAAACTAGAATAATATGTGCTGAATGGGATGACGATACTAGGCTAGTTCACCATGGAACATCTTGACGCGACACGCAAAGACATCACAACGACAATGCTAGGTGATAGCTCTCTATCATAGCATAAATTATGCTACTTTATTTGGAATTTTTCTAAGGTTCATGGGAAAATAATTGATTATTTAAGAGCAAATTATGAGTAAACCCGTTAGAAGTCACACACATCCATTATTCAGCATAGTAAAGGCAAACATTGCATTTTAAAGTAAAAGAATGAATAAATTGAGCTAAATGTTATACAATGCAGGAACACGAAACTAAGATGTTGGAGAACAAACTAGATGCAAACAGCGAGAAGCTAAAGCAACATAACGCATTCACAAGACAGTCGCGTTCGAAGAATCATGCCAACAAGGAAAGAATCGAGAAATCAATCAAGCAATTAAATTCAGGTTGATAAAAAAATCCTAGCGATAATCAAGATATTCCAACATTAAAGAAGATATCCCAGCTCACCCGAATTTGCTAGCCAAGCAAATCATCTCTATATATAGAAGGAAAGAAGCGACAATCGGGAAGCTGGGTTTGTCATAAATCAACGAGTGTAGGAGTACTCGTTCGAGAAGGGAAGCATGAAATCCAATCTACCGCTTTCACATGAACAACATGTTTTGCATCCGCATTTTACCTATGCTTAGTCAATATTGCATTTAGAGTCTTAAAAACCCAAACAATCTCTAAATCTATATTTACATTTTTTTCGCATAAATCTTAAACTAGTAAGCTTAATTCTAGACATTAATCCTTGTGGAGAACGATAAAATAAATAATTATCACTTGCTGCATTTATGACCGCGTATACTTGCGTGAAAAATATTTTGAAGCCAATACTAGGCAATAGGTTAAGCTTAGAATTCATTCATTATTATAGAATAATTGCATTGGAAAAGTAGATATCAAGTTTTTGGCGCTATTGCTGAGATTGATTATTTAGTATTATATTTATTAATTTAAGAGTGGTTTTTATTGACAAAGGTTGAACACTTGTATTTTAGGGTAACTAAGAATTCAAGACGCGTTAACCAACAAGGAAAGAAGTCTCAGTAGATCATGCAAGCAACAATAAAAAAAGATGGCATAAAATCACTTTGTGAACCAGTGTTGGAACAATATCACTTTTCCACAAGCATATCAACTAGGCTATGCAAAGGAGTTATACACAAAAAAAAAAATTTCTCCGAGCATCCTAATTGGGGAAATCATCCCCATTTTGGAGGAGATCATAGAAATATCTTTTGGGAGCAATATAGTCCTCAAGGAGAATATGACACAATGACTTGCACATGGAAATCTGGGCGTCATGAACCTGGATATCCAATTAACAAGCTAAAAAGTATATGGAGGACGTAATTATAGAAGAATAAATAATGATTAGACGTTGAGCTTGGATGAGAGAAACGAAATTCTTCTAACACCCCAGGAACTAGAATGCGAGTCGGAACCCTCTCTGGAAGAAACACTCAGAGAAAGCGTGGCCAAAAGTGATGTTTCAGAAAAAAAATATATATTTCTAAGGTCAGAAGAACTTAAAGAGGCAACAACATACGAGATCAACTATGAACTAGAACCTTCATAGAAAGATCTCATGCTAGCCATCATAAATAGAGATAAAGAGGTCATTGCTTCAAGGCACGCAACAGAGCAGAGGATACAACATTAGCAACAGGAAGACGCATGGGAAAGGTTGGCAACTCCAACAATTCTAAAAGATGACAAAAGAGAAGAAGTTGTGAGAGAAAAAGAGAAAGTTCCAATAGTGGTACTGTGCAAATCCCAGGTAATGAAAGTCAAAGCGAGGATGAAGATCCTCCATAATTCTGCTTCGTGGATGACAAATCTACAACTACAAGAATGAAGGAAATGCCTTAACCTATCCAGAAGGAGGAAGAAAAAGAAGAACTGCAGAATGATACAAATAGCTTTGAGAATAGCAGAACGTCAAAAATGGTGCTCCAGGTTTTCGTGCTCTCGTGCCAATTAACGCATCATGAATTAATTAGTCGAGGAAGCAACTTTAGGGAAAATCAATTGAGCTTCATTCGGACACTCTGCACCCTACTAAACCCAACCATAGTTGGAAGATCATGCATTTAAGGTGTATGACAGAGTAAAGAAGAAGCAAGTAATCGAAGATCGCATCGCTCCGAAAATATATAAGTGGCCCAAACGCAATCAACTAGCATCAGACGGAATACGACACAAAGGTTCCACCCAAAGGCATGCAACATTCTTTGAATGAAAATATCGGTATTTATGACTTTATGCATTATTTTTGAAATTTTTATTTTCAAATTATAGAATTGCAATGCCTTTCCTTTTATAAGTTTTTCCTTGTCATAATTTTTCTTTTATTATATAAATAGGAATCATGCGGAAATTAGAGTGAGATCCTTAAGAAAAAATTTTAAGTTTCCTTCCATGGTTATTCCCTTTTCTTACACAAGGTATTTGAAATTCAAAATTTCTAAACCATTATATATACCCTGTGAAGAAAGAAGAATATCACCATATTCTATCTTGCATCACAAGAACCTTAGAACTTGTTCACGATTCTTTTCTCTTTTAACTAATGGCTCGAAGTCGCAAAACATTTATTTAGCAAGTCAGTCGTTGAACGCAAGAGACTTCGAGACTAAACGCCTAAAGTGTAGGGTCAAGGAATTGTTTGTTAATGGATCAAAGTACAAGTATGGAAGAAGTTCACATCGACAATAAACTAGAAGCGAGAAGGTCTTTGGCAAGAAAGAATAAAGTGGAAAACAATCTGTTTACACTTCATATGTCTCCCTAAGTAGAGAAGATGAAACATCGCCTTTGGCAACAAAATACCTGAAATTGGCAGACATATTAGTGAAGGATTATTTGCAACAAAGGGTGGATAAAAGAGCAGAGAGTGCCATTAAGAAGGAGCATGTGGATGAATAAGAGGAATTCATTGAAGAAGATCACGAGGAAGGTGAGCCATTTGAGGCTAAAAGGGAGGATGATGACTCTTAAATAGAGTCATATTTTAGTCTAACTTTGGATCATTATTTGTGCTTATAATTAAAATTTATCACTAGTAAGGCAAAATTAGGAATAAAAAGGTGTAATTCGTTAATGCTTACGCATTGGGGGAGTAAAATGCAAAATAATGATTATTTGGCTAAAAACAACCAAATAGCACGTTTTCGCAAAGCTTATGTTGATTTATGTTTTCACAGGGTTAACACTAGCGGAGTATTTCTATGCGGAGAATCAAGACGCGCGATTGCGAGTGATTAAAGCTCAAAAGACCAAGACTAGACACACTTCAAGTAAATAAGGAAGGAATCGTAGGACAGCGAGAAGTTGACTAACCAGACAAATTAAGAAACAGATTGTTGAAATCACAAGATTCCTACCTTAGACACATCAAACACATTTGGCAAGGATTAAAACGAGAAATCATCACGAAGATTGATTCGTGCCATTCTAGAATATTCGGAGACTCGATGACCTAGTCTTATAAATAGATTGCTTGAGTAATAGAGAGAGGGCTTGATCTTTTTCCTGTTCTTTCTTCTCGGAGGAGTTCAGAGTCTTGATCAAGACGACGATTTACTGTTTATTTATTTTATTTTAATTTATTGTTAGACTCATTTTACTTCAGTAATACAATTGTAATATGTTTTCCATACCTCGTATTGTGTTTTCTGTTTGTATCATGAACTAATTTCATTATGGCGAAAATGGGAGAAATTGAATATTAGTAGGCTGTTGTAGGAAGAAATTGGAAGGGTTTATCTAGAGCATGTAGATTAGGTACTTCAAGATAACAGTAAGTGCAACCGGCCATCCACACAAGCTAATAGGTTATAAATCGGAAGAGGAAATGACCTAAGTCTATTTTTCATGTTTATAGGTAGTGTTACATCTATGATGCTTCAAATTGGAGTTTAGGAATAAACGCGTAACTATTACATACTTAGCGCTAGTTGTATTTACATTTAGTCACATCGAAAGCTGGACGGAGTGCTGAACGAAAGCGGAAGCCGAAGTTTGTATGCATAGTATGATAAAGTCCCTTACCGCATGTTTCTTGTTTACTTCATTGGTGCTGAAATTCATAAGTATCTTAGTCTAGCCTTATCTTATAAAAGTGAACTATTTAGTTATTTACATACTTGTATGCTGCAATCACAACCCAACTCAACATATTCGTGCAATTTACAATTCAATTATGAACACACCTCGGATATTTCCAATCCTTGTAGAAATCGATAATTTACTTATTACTTGCTGCAGACTGTGTATACTTGTGTGAAGTGGGATCTAATCACACTGAGAGTAATTGGCTATTCGCTACCACTGATCCGCATATCAGAGAACAACTTAGAAAAGGGAGAAGTGCTAAGCAGAATGAAAAGGTAACCCCCGAGATATTACAACACCAGAATTCATTCCATGAGGGTGATAACTCTTGAATAAAGAATAATTTAGGCTAGATTATTACGCATTTTTCTAAGGTTTAAGGGAAATAATCGAGCTATAAAAGACTCAATGCGAGTAAAACTTTTAGAAATCATATGCATTCATCATTTAGAGCAACAAAAGCTCAACATTTCATTTTTGAGTAAAAGAGTGAATAAACTGTGCTAAATGCGATAAAATACAAGAAATGCAGAACTTAGGTGATGAGGAACAAATCAATGCTAACAGCGAAACACAAACGCAACACGATGCAGTCACAAGGTAGTCGCATTCGAGGAACCACGCTAATAAGGAAAGAGAAGAAAATCAATCAAGCAATCATATATTGATGAAGATATATGATTGATGAAGATATTCCAGCTCACTCAGAAGGTAGCGAGAAAAGATAAGGCCAGCACAATAGATGTCTTTATGAGACGAATGTGTTTGAGACTGAGTGACAGATCCTTGTCTCCCAAGTTGGGGCCGACAACTTCTTTCTTCTATACAAAGGAAAGATGAAAGGGAAACAAGGGAACTAACATTATGCTATGCTTCGCTTGCTTCTTTCATTTTCTCTCGCTCAGTAGTTAGAAAGAAAATCTCATATTCATTTTATGTTATAACATTTGAATTTTTCTTACATTCTACTTTCCTGAAATGGATCCTATCAAATATTTCACATTTTCTATGATCATCTTTATTTTAGATATTTAGGGAATCCTCCTTAATAGACGAAATATACTGATTAGCCAAGAAAATCAACTCTATATATAGTAAGAACGAAGTTGCAATCGGGGAGCTGGTGAGGATGACCAAAAGCCAACCTGTGTGAACCAGAGCTGGGTGTGTTCGTAGGAGTCGATGAAAAGTAGTATGTACACTTCACAACTGTTCCAATTTCTATATGTTATTTTAGTATTTTATTAGTTAGGAGAAGATTATAGAATTGTTACAAATTTTAGTAATGAGATATCTAAATTTCCCTTATTATTTGTTGTTCATTTCTATGTCTCATTAGATAGGAGAAGATTAGACTAAAGTCAGTCTCGTTTTATCGCAGTTAACAATTCTACAACAACATCGACTGAGAAAGGAAGTAAATGAGGCGGGTAGATGGCAAGGAGATAGATTAAAGCACTTCCACTTGGAACAAGGCTTTTAGTTCAAAGAGATGCCTGATGCGCAATTCAATGCATGGCCACATCGCCATTAAAGGAGTAGCCATAGTGCCAGATAAATATGGTTGTTTTCTGTAGTATTAAATACCTTTGCACATTGTTGGTTGAACTTTGTGAAGACTAGCATCATGCCAAAAACACCTGGCACAAACATCATGCATGTAGAGCTCTTTGCTCTATGCAATCATTGCCCATAAGAGCATCGACGTAGGCAAAATCATAGAAGTTGAAGTTAGTAGATACATAAATAAAAAGCAAGAAAAAATATTTTCCCTAATTTTATCACCGAACTTTGTATAAACTAAGGTATGCAGCCATCAAATAATGATGAGGCATTGGAGCCACGACCACGAAATGAAATGTCGAGACACTTGCGAGAATGCAGCATGGTCACCATGTGATGCATGCTACAACAAAGATTGATCCTACATTAATGAAGATTTTCCAGCTCGTCTAAATTTTCAAACCAAGTAATTCATCTCTATAAATAGCAAGAGGGAAGCCAAGGTTCGATGAGCTGGTCGGTTGGCCAAAAGCCAATCTTAAGGAAAAGATACTGGTGGTGTTCATGAGAGCTGATCAATGACAAGGGGACTGCACACTTTACCACTGCACCAATTCCAACATTTTATTATTTTTCTTAAGAGTAGTTTATAGTTGTGAACATTTAGCAGTAGTAATAAAATTGGTTGATTCTGACTTTCTACTTGTGCTTATTGTTATGCTGTGTTATAAGAGTTTTCGGCGATGATTCATTTGTAGAAGCATGTTAGGAGTGTAGGTTATCATGTTTTACACTGCCACGTTTTTATTTAATATACATGTGTAGATTAGCTAGCCTGTAATGGGTTCTCAAGAAGGAACTGCACGATGATTTAGTATACCACGTTAGGTTAGGTGAAAAGCTTTTCACCATTCAAAGTGTTAGGAATAACCTCACTAAAGCTTGAGTCGCCCTGAGTTAGTATGGAAATTGCAGCAGAAGTTGGATCTGCCATAAATCATTAAGTGCGGAAGTACTTATTATGATAAAGAAGCATGAAACTTGATAACTAGTCATGCACCCTTAATATCTTCTATAACTGTTGATTGTGACAGGGTTCTAGGTGTAAGAACCTGTTACGGCCAGGTTTTCATCCTGGTCTTCCAGGTTCTATGCCCCGGGAGTGTTTAGAGAGGTTTGTGGCCTTGGTTTGAAAATTAGAAATTAAAAAGAAAAAGGTGTTCGAGCCAAGGATCGAACCCGGGTTATCTTGGTTGTGGCAGCTAGCAAAAGGAGGTGTATCCAATTGAGCCAGGTAAGTAGTTTGTGCTCTTGTTTTGTTGGTGTTTTGCATATCCCGTGGTTGCTTGGGATTTGGAGTAAAATTAGAAGCTAAAGGTTGGGGGTTGTTTCATTTGTTCCAGGATACAAAAATTGGTTCATCTCCCTCTTCGTGCTTTACGATTCCACCATCTTCTGAGAGCCTTCGCCGATCGTCCATTCCGGGTAAGTCATTCTTCTTGCTCGATTTGTTCCTCTTGGTTGTTGTGGTCGATTTCCTTGTTGGCCAAGCTCTAAGACTTGTGTGTGTGTGTGTGTTGTGCCCAGCCGAGAACAGCCCCATCGCCGCCCAGCCGCAAGCGCCAGCCCCGTCGCCGTTCATCGTCGCTCAGCAGCAAGTGTCGCAGCCCTTCATCGCCCGCACTCAGCCCCTCGCACGCACTCCCGACCGCAGCCCCTCGCACGCACTCCCGACAGCCTTGATCGCACGCCCCCCGTCGACGCGCCGCGCCCGACAAATTTCCGTGTCGCGGCCTTCGCCGCGCAAGACTTCCCAACCCCAGCGTAGCGCAGCGCCGCACGCCGCCTCGTGCATCCGCTCGCCTCCTAGCCGTGCCGCACGCCCTTGCCGAGCCGCGCGCTGCAGCCGTCCGTGCGCCAGCTTCTGGCCGTGTGCCTTGCAGCCGAGACACCCTTGGTGTTTGGGTCGAGTCGTGTGAGTTGCTCTTGACCGAGCCCGAGCTTCTGTTTATATTTTTTTTTAGGGCCAATGGTAGTAATTTAATTACTGTTTGACTGCTAGGTTCCCGTTAGTTAGCTCGTGTTCATTTGCAGCTTAAGGATTACGTTGTGTTTACTACCCTCCGACCTAGGTAAGGATTCCTGTGATTGCGATATTTCTGTGATTGTTGTTTGTATGTTTGCTTATGATTACCAGCATGTTTAGTTATTAGGTGCTTTGCTCTGAATTCTGACTGACATGATTTCTCGTACTTATGCTCATCTTAGTTCCATGCTAGGTTGTTCTGTTTTGGCATGTTCGTATTCTGTTCTTGTTTCGTAGTACCATGCTAGGTTCGTTGATTCTGCTGAGCACGTGTTAGTATGTTTGCTGTTAGCTATTTATAACATAGTATTCTGATAGGTAGCATCATCCAGGCGAGGATGCATAACGTAACTTGCATTCGTGGCAGGGACGTGCGAGGCAGTACTCTGTCCTTGATCCGTCGTTAGGGTTAGCTAACCCTAACGGCAGCCCAGTTGTAATCTTGGGTGAGGGTGGCAGACTGTTAAATGCCCCAACGGTCGGGGGAATGACGAGGCATTGCCTTGTCCTCGGCAGTCGACACGACCTCAGCGTGTCGACCGTAGCCCTTGATTACCACTTGATAGGGTAAGGACCGGTCTCTGGTGTAAGCCTACCACAGACGGTTTCTTAGCCTCAGGTGCGGTGGTACAGGCTGACATAGTCATAGTGTCATGGTCTCACACCACTATGTTTAGTGACACCGATCCAGAGATTCTTTAGGCATGCGTACTGGACCAGGGCAGCATGCCCTAGACCCGACACCTCCCTGGTTTGCAGCAGCATGCGGTGTGCGTGCACGCTCATTACATCGTCGATTAGAGAGCTTCTCGGGATCTTGAGTTCATTGCACCTTTTGTATCTACAGTATAGTAGGAAAGCTGAGGCCGAAACTAGTTTCTCGTAGAGTTTGGAGTTTTGAGATAACTCCCAGAGTAAGACCATAAGATGGCATCCGTTTATATTTATGTATGGATTAAAGTAAAGTGCTCTATTTAGTGTTTGTATTTATAGCTTGCATACATTCTACTAGATGACCAGTTGTATCGTATTGTACCCCGATTGGGGATTCTTACTGAGTAATTCGTTACTCACCCTTACTTTTGTGGTTCCCACAGGTAATTAGGGCACGAGACAGGATGGCTGAAAGAGGAGCTGCTGATCATGGAATCCCGCTGATTTATAAACTCTGAGTCTTATGTGTTATGTTATTTGATCTCTTGAATGCATGTAGTTGGGCACGGAGCTCTTAGGATATTTTTGGATTGCATCTGGATTCTATCTTTTCATTGAAATGATTTGGAACTGAATGTTTGAAATAAATCTCTGATCAGAGTACGTCTTGAATTATTTTTAGCTTGGAACAGGTGCTTGGAAACAGGGACAGGTTTCAGGATGTTTTTATGTTTGTTTGTTTAATGAATGGTTGTAAGTTTTAAATTTATTCATAAGCTGGATGGCAATCTTGCATAACTTATTTAAGTTTTAAAAGCATGCATTGAGGTAAAGGCCTAGGTTAGGACCTCTTTCGGGTCTGGTCTTTACAGAACCCGACCTGAATAATGGTCCTAAACTGGGTTCTCATTCAGCATACATGCATAAAAGTGATACCATTTCAAAACATAGTTTATAACTCAAAGAAATCACATTTAAACCTTGGGAACTTATTTTGCAATAAATAAAGTTTCTCCTGTTTTCAAAAAGTAAGGCTACCCCAGCCGGTAGGGGTGTTCATTGGTCGGTCGGTGTCGGTTTTTGGAGGAAACCGACGCCGACCGCCGACAAATCGGTTTATGTCGGTCGGTTATCGACAACTTTGCCGGAGCTTTAAAAATCGATCGATCGGTCGGTCGGTTTGTGTTACATTGATGAAATAAAAGAAAAAAAGGTGAAAGAAAGATGAAGTTGCCATGCAAAATATAAAGAAACATGAAAGAAAATGGAGGAGGAAGAAGAAGACGTAAATGAAAAAAAAAATGAAGATGAGTAAGAGCTTAAAGAGAAGAGAAAAGATAAATATAAAGAAATTTATATTTTAAAATTATAATTAGTTCATTTGAAATTATAAATTTATTAAAGTTTAAAATGTAATGAGTGTTTTTCATTTAATAATATTATTTATAATGAAAAGTAATAATTACATGCTATGAATAATAATATTTATATTCTTAATAATGTAATAAAATAATAGTAGAGTACAAATGATAATTATACCTATGACATACACACTACACAAGGTGCAGTCACATCACTTTTGTTTTATTAATTTTCTGCCTAAATGCAGGAATTCATTTGTGAGACATGGGTGGGTTCGAAAAAATTTCGCCCAACCTCTCTGACCGACAGATTAGTAGGTTTAACATATAAATAACCGACACCGATCGACTTTTTAACAAAATCGACCGACCGACGTCGGTTCGGTCGGTTTTGGTCGGTCGGATCGGTTTTCGGTTATCTCATGAACACCCCTACCGGCCGGAGCATAGTTTCAAACATCTTGAAAACCATAAAACATAAATCATACAAACATTAGGAGAATCATAATAAAAATCTACATCAGGTTCCAATGCAACATCCTACATACTCCGTGTCCACTACATGCTAAATAAACATAAATATTAAAACAGAAATAGAGTAAACGCTGGCAGCTCCCATGATCATCTAGACCCCTCCGCTAGCCGTCCTGGTGTCATCCCAAGATACCTGGTGGAAAACCACAGAAATAAGGGTGGTACAAAAGCACTCAGTAAGAATCCTCAACCGGGGTATAGTACGAACATCAATCATACAACATACTAGTATACATACAACCGCTACCAACACAGATCAAACTCTTGTGTCAACCTAGCGACTTCTGAATCATCGGGGTCTCTTACCACCAGCCTATGATCAACTCAATAACTGATCCTGAAACTGGGACATCACCGTCCAATATTTGGGACCCGAAGGTCAAAACATCTGGGACACGAATGTCCAATCATCTGGGACTCGTAAGTCCAATCAACTGGTGACCAGGTCTCCTAACTGGTCCTGGACACTCGGGAGAGTACCCGATGTCTGGTTCTAGACTCGGAAAGGAATGGTGTACTGTAAGAATGATCCCGGGGGAGCTCTCCACCAGATGTCTAATGCTCGTGCGCGCACACTGCTTGCTGCTGCAAACCGTGTAAAGACATAGGACCTAAACATGTTACACCGGTCCAGGTATGTATGCCTACGACTCGCAGTAGTGTCACTGAACGAACAGTAGTGCGAGGTCCTCGGCACTCGACTGTAAGCAACATAGACCACCGCACGCCTGAAGCTAAGAACCAGCCACCACTACTACAAAAATTAGAATAGTTGACGCTCAGATATTTTAAACATTGACGTTTTTAAGATAAAACGTCAAGTAAAATTAAATTTTATATGGGAAACGTCAACTAAAATAAAAACACGCGAATTGTTTTTTGCTTATCTTTAGTTGACATTGTATGCGTGTCAATTATAACATTAATGTATTGACATGTGTAGGACGTCAACTAAAAAAATTAATTTTCTAAGAAAAAAAAAACTTTTGAAACAATTATGGAAGATTGGGTTTAGTTTGTAGAAAGAAACAAAAAATATAGGGATTTGGTTTGTTTAAATAAAAGAAAAGGAAAAAAAATTTGAAAATGGGTGGATTTCGGTAAAAAGAGAAAATGAAAAAAAAAACTCATTTATGGTTTTTAAAAGGAAAAGTAAAAAGAAAAAGGAAAAGGACATTTAAAATAGAAAAATAAAATAAAAGTAAAACCCAATCTCCTTCATCTTCTTCCTTCCCTTCAAACCCTAGCCTCCATCTACCCTCTCCCCCGCCGCCGCCTTTTTCATCGCTGGATATTGCACGCCGTCACTCCTGGCCTCCTAGACGTCGCGACCACCATGCCGCAACAGACCCCACGCACAGATGCACCAGCTCGCAAAAGCGAGCCGTCTTCTCCGTCAAGCCCGCGAAACCCAGTCGCGCTCCAATGCCACCGGTTGTGAATAGGTTTCCCCGCTAAACAAGAAAAAATGCCCCATTTTTCTCTCCTCTGCGATTTATAAACTATTCAAGTTAGGTTTCTAAACTTTCTTCCTCTTTTTCTGCCAATTTCTCTAGATTGAGCCTTAGTTTCATTATTTTAGAGATCACTCTCCCACTAATTCCACTTAAAACCTCATATACTTCTAACCCGATGCCTTACTTTTCATGGAATTTTGAGTTGGCTTATGTTGTGTGAGACTTTTGAATTATGCTGTTGGGTTTTTCCATATGAACAAAGTTGGGGTTTAGATTAAGCTTACAACCTTTTATTATTGGGATTTTGTTTATACTGTTGTTTGTGGTTTTGCCAAGATGTGAATGGTATTCAATTTTTATATGATTTTATCATGTGGTGATCGAATTAAAAGTCTATTACTATGAAGTTTACTCTTGCAATTCGATTACTAAAAGTGCAGAACTCATAAATAGTTGTGAAATTAAGCTTCAAATTCATAGAGCGAGTCACTTACACGCGTGTCTCCACCGGGCTCGCCAGCGCACACTGCCGTTCATCCCTCAGCCACGCCACCAATCTCCTTTATCTTCTTACTTTTACTATATATGTAAGTTTTTTTTTAAAGTTGGAATTAGGACTCATGAATGCTTTGAACTGAAATTTTGATATCAATATAAATTTTGAGCTAGAATTTGATTAGATATAGTTGAATTTTGAACTGAAATTTTGATATTACTATAAATTTTGAGCTAGAATTTGATATTAGAGGTCAAAGATATCAAATATTTTAAGAGATTACTTTTAGGCATTCTTGTAACTTCCCTTCGAAATTTCTTTTTAGACATTTGATCCTTTTATCCATCTTTTGTTTTTCTACTTTGTTTATGAATATTTGTGTAGTGAACTACTATTTTTTAGTTTAAATTTCTCTTGCATTTTGTATTCATGTTACTGGTGTATACTTGTGGTATCAGAGAGATGACCTACTAATCCTTTCATCATGTCTCCTTCTAAAGTAATACCTCCTTTTTGGCATGTTATTTTCATCATCATGATGAGTGGTAACCTTTCTTCCTAACCATACTCTAACAAAGAAGTGGCTTCCGATTCTACAATTTTCTGCATCATTTATTTTCTTAAAAAAAATCATAAATTCTTAACCCTATAATTTTAAGTTGTAGGTTTGGCACGATGTATCCCACATCTTTACTAGTTGAATAACTTAGTCTCAACTTCTTTCTCATGTGTAAGTGTAAGTTCGTCGTAATCTGATAGAATCTAGTTTTCCTAGAGTTTTTATTCTTCCATGATAGATTCTTATTTTTCTTTATAATAAAGTTGAACTAGAACTTATATTATTTAGAAAATATTAAGGGCATCATGTTCCTTACAATGTTCAAGTATCGTGGGAGTTGCACTCTTTATATTTTTATTTTTCACTAGTTATTTAATAATAACTGTTTGTACTGTGATACTTGAACTATTTATTCTAGTCAAAATTTGGTAAGCTCACAATTTGATATAACCTTCCATCACTCATTTTTTTTCTTTTTGCCATTCTGTAAGTTCTACTTCTAAGGCAATCATTTCTACATATTGTGATGATCATTCTAGTCTTGCACGTAGCTTTCTATTATCTTTTGTTCTTAGTATCTTATACCATTTGTGTGTTTTTATATTATTTGCTTCAGAATCTAAGAAGGGACAAACTTATAAGATCATCTTTAATATCATAAGAAATTGACATGTGCAACTGCTTTTGCCACATCCAATCCATATCATCTCTGTTCTTAGCAGTTTAGATAAACTTACTTTAATGTCTAGCTTTTGCAATATACATAGAAACCAATATAATGAATGAAATATAATACGGTAAGAGTTGATTTCATCAAATTAACCATGACATGGTAGTGCTAACTCAATATATTAAATTTCTTTAAATTAACCAGGAATCATTTGAGTTGTAGGTAACTCTGTCACATTTCTTCTTATATTGATTAGTTTTAGATAACATTGCTTCATTTTCACCCTTAATTTTCTTTGTAGAGACTTTTTATAGTGTGTTTTCTTTTAACTATCAGGAGTTTGACCTTTTTGTTTCGATGATTATGGAAGCTTGGTGGCATCTAAGTGAAACATTCAAGTAAGTTTCATTACTACAAATTTCTTTCTTTTTATCATTATTTATAAGGAAATGTGGTATATATGGTGCCAATTCTTCGGAGTGGATGTTGTTTCAGAAATAATTCTTCAGATGGTTGTTCTGTGGAAATAGAGTTACTTTTTATATTTTCTTCATTATTGTAAGTTTTGTTGAGCTTTGTTCAAAGTAGGTAGATGTCTTTATGTGATTCATTCTTTTTTTGCATACAAATTTGCTACTTGAACCATCTTTCTGTGATTGTATTTTTTTTAAGTGGCAAAGAGAGCATGTTTAAGCAATTTTTCAGATTGATACAAGAGAACCATGCACACAGGATGAGTTGGATGAAGTGCGTGTGTAATGAGTTGAATTTCTAGTACCTACATGTGAGTTGGATACAGTGCGCCTGGAAGAATATTTTGGAAGACTACAAATTTTGAAGAAACCTATTTCATAATCTTTTTTGTGTATACAGTGGGTTGGGTTATTTTTTGGAATTTGGTATTTTTTGGAATGGAGTATATTTTGGAATATGATATATTTTGTGTATATTTAGGAAAACAACTTTGAAAGACATTTCAAAGTTAAAAACATGTCAACATATACTTCCTTTCTGATTTTGTTACTATTGAAAATATATATTATGTTATGTTAATCATGTTGAAATATTTTGTAATTTATTATTGGAATTCTCTCCAGTTGTGAATATCATTTGACAAGATGAACAGGGCATCTAGTATATCATTTGACAGGAAGAGCAGGCTGTTTGATATGAACAAGACAAATTGATAAATTTGACCAAATAAAAAAAAACAAAAATGTATATTCCAAGACGTTTAATACATGTCAATTATTATTTTCATTGACATAAAATGAACGTCAACACATGTACGTTTACTTGACATTCGAAACTACCGTTGACATTCACGAATCATCAATAAAACACTTCGTTGACGTGTATTCAATGTCAACAAAACCATCACATGACGTTTTCTTTGTGTCAATCACTTTTCGGCTTGACATTTCAAACATGTCAATTATATTATTGGATGACGCTTAGACAAGCGTCAACTATAGTGACTTTAGTTGACAGTCAATTCGTTGACGCTTTTGGAAGCGTCAATTAAACCTTGCAGTTGACGTTCTGTGCGCACCAACTTTCTTGATTTTTGTAGTAGTGCACGGCAGGCTTACACCGTCTGTTGGGTTCTGCTCTAGTAGGCTACAGACTAGGCTTATGCCAATACGGGAGCTACTCTGTACCGGCTACCGAGGAGGAAGCAACATAAGTCGTGCAACTCGCGATCTCGGCCAGTGGGGACAAATTACTTTATGTCCGCTCTCAGCCTCTGGATGAAGACAACCCTAACAAGTCTATCTAAGAGTCCCGCCCCGTGCCATAACAGGCCAAACATTCTCAACAAATAACAAGGGATGCATGCCAGAGAACAACCTAGCATGGTACTAACATGTCACGGGAAATATAACACATTCTAGCAGTTGTAATCAAGAGCTTGTGACCAAAGAGTCGCATTTTTATTCAATGAAAGGCAATGCCTTTATATAAGAGTTACAATGGGCCCGACGGGCCTTATGAGCCTAGATCTATTGAAGCAATAAACTCTACAAGAAATACAAATATACATTTAATCTCTAACACTCCCCCTCAAGCTGGAGCAAATATATCTATCATGCCCAACTTGTTGAACAGGTAGCTTATCCGGACTCCATTCAATGCTTTGGTGAATATATCACCCAACTCTTCTCCAGTCTTCACATAACTTGTCGAAATCAAACCTTGTTGTATCTTCTCTCGAATAAAATGACAATCCACTTCAATATGCTTAGTTCTCTCATGAAACACTGGATTAGAGGCAATGTTTATTGCTACTTGATTGTCACACCATAGTCTAGCAGGTATCGCGATTTTCACTCCAATTTTATTCAGTAGTTGAACCAACCATACTATCTCACACGTTACTTGAGACATAGCTCTGTACTCTGACTCAAGACTGGAACGAGACACCACATTCTGTTTCTTACTCTTCCACGATACTAGATTACCTCCCATAAACACACAATAACCTGAGATTGACCTCCTATCCTCTTTAGAACCTGCCCAGTTAGCATCCGAAAAACATTCAATATTGGTGTGTCTATGGTTCTTGTATAAAACACCCCTTCCAGGAGCAAACTTGAGATAACTTAATATCTGTTCCACGGTTTTCCAATGATCGACTGTGGGGAACGACATAAACTGACTCACGATACTCACAGAATAAGAGATATCTGGTCTTGTGACTGTCAAATAGTTCAACTTCCCAGCCATCTTCCTGTATCTCTCAGGATCGGTAAATGTTTCACCTTCCTTGACAAGCTGTTGATTAGCTATCATCAGGGTACTACACGGTTTCACACCTAACTTCCCCGTTTCAGTCAACAAATTAAGAACATACTTCCGCTGAGACAAAAAGATTCCCTTCTTGCTTCTCATGACTTCAATACCCAAGAAATATTTCAGATTTCCGAGATCTTTAGTACTAAACTGGCTATGAAGGAAGGCCTTTAGTGAGACCATCCCTGAATCATCACTTCTGGTAATCACGATATCATCGACATATACCACAAGCAACACAATCCCGCGTACAGATCGACGAAAGAATACAGAATGATCTGAAGAACACTTCTGCATGCCAAACTTCTCAAGAGCTTGACTGAACTTACCAAACCATGCCCGTGGGCTCTATTTCAAGCCATACAAGGATTTACGAAGACGACAGACTTTGGCATTCTCCCCCTGAGCAACAAACCCAGGTGGTTGCTCCATATAGACTTCTTCAAGGAGATTACCATGCAAAAAAGCATTCTTAACATCCAGCTGAAACAACGGCCAATCATTCATTGCCGCTAGAGAAATGAACAGGCGAATGGATGACATCTTGGAAACGGGAGAGAAGGTCTCACTATAATCAATCTCATATGTCTGAGCATACCCTTTAGCAACCAAGCGTGCTTTGAACCGAGCAACTGATCCATCAGAATTCATCTTGACAGCAAACACCCACTTACAACCAATCGTCTGTTTTCCTTCTAGACGAGCTACTAGTTCCCAAGTACCATTCGCATCCAATGCAGCCACCTCCTCCACCATTGCCTGGTGCCACCCAGAGTTGGACAAGGCTTCACTAGTAGTTTTAGGAACCGACACAGAATTAAGTAAAGTAAGAAACGAAAAAATAGGATACGACACACATGCAGAAGTAGGATACGTACAAGAGCGTTTACCTTTACGAAGGGCAATGAGCAAGTCAAGATCATCGCTAGGTTGCAAGTCAGATGACGAAAAAGTCACAGGTACGGGGCATGCCTCTGAGGGTCGTGGACGCTGAGTGTACACTTGAGTAAGAGGTGGATCAGACGGAACAGAGAGCGACGGAGGAGGGTCTGAACTTCCAGACGAAGACACCACCTCATAAACCAACATATCATCCTCTACAGATGGAGGACTGGATACAAGACTGAACGAAGTTTCTTCAAAAAAGGTAACATCAGAGGAAACAACGTATCGGTTCGTGCTCGGGCAATAACAAAGATAACCCTTTTGGAAACGAGAATACCCTAAGAAGATACATTTCAAAGACTTAGGATCAAACTTGGTTCATTGAGGATGAACATCACGAAAAAAAGACGTACACCCGAAGATCTTAGGTGGGATATGAAACATTTCTTTAGAAGGACACAAGACTTAGAACGGAATTTTGTTACCAAAAACAGAAGATAACATTCGGTTAATGAGAAAACATGCAGTAGAAACAACATCAACCCAAAAATGTTTTGGAACATTCATTTGGAAAGACAGGGCCCGAGCTGTTTCAAGCAAATGCATATTCTTGTGTCCAGCCACCCCATTTTTAGATAGAGTGTCCGCACGAGATGATTGATGAATAATACCATTCTCCTGAAGATAGGAACCAAGAATACCCGAAAAATATTCGCCTCCATTATCAGTGCGCAAAACTTTGATGGACACATTAAACTGATTGCGAATCTCAGCATTAAAGGCACAAAAATGAGAAAACAACTAAGAACGATTTTTCATTGGATAAACCCAAGTGAGACGAGAAAAGTCGTCAACAAATGTAACAAAATAGCGAAATCCTGTTTTAGACACAACAGGACTCGGACCCCAAACATCAGAGTGGACTAACTCAAATGGAGCGTTAGTTCGTTTATTAATCATAGGACTAGAACTCAAACGATGAAACTTTTCAAATTGACATGGCTCACAATTTAAAGACGACACTTTATTGAATTCTGGAAACAACTTCTTTAAAACAGACAAAGAGGGATGACCCATCCGATAATGAACCTCAAACATAGACGTAGTACTCGCATATGCCACAGCTTAGACTGGTTGCTGATCCAAGATATAGAGACCCCCATCTTTATGTCTCCTACCAATAATCTTTTTCGTCAAATTATCCTGAAACAAGCAATAACCAGGAAAAAACGAAACGAAACAATGTAAGTCGCGAGATAGCTGACTCATAGAAATCAGGTTATACGAAAATGTAGGTAATCACAAGACAGAAGACAAGGACAATGTAGGGGTGAGTGTGATTGATCCTGACCCCTTGACATGAGACAATGATCCATCAGCCAAGGTAACAACAGGAAAAAGGACAGACGACAAAGAAGTTGAAAAAAAATTTATGTTACCTTTCATATAAGCAGTCGCCCCAGAGTCAATGACCGACTTTGTAGACGACGAAAGAAGACAGTGATTGTTACCTAATTCAGCTAGAGTTGTAGTAGCTGAGGGTTTTGAAAACGTTGGCTGCAATGAAGTAGAAGAAACCCAGAGTTTAGCAAATTCATTAGGAGAAGCTCTGTCATTAGACACAATAAGGGGTGCTTGGAGCCCTTGATTCTGATATTGCAATTTTCCTCAATCCCTCTTGATGTGACATGACTTATGGCAATAATAACAAGTCATTTCTCTTCGATCTCTTCGAGCTTCAGGATGCCAGTTGTCATCACTAGTATCCTGGCGTCGATCATAACCAAATTTTGACACGAGAGGATTTACATTTCTACCATTATGTAAGTTGTATGTCCTCGTATCTTGTTCCTTTTCAGAGTACAAAAATTCCGCAAACGTCATAAGTTCATTCACGGTAGAATAATGACTCACCAAATCCACGATCTCATTATTCATTGAGTTCGTGATCTGGTTATACAGTCGTGCATCAATTCGATCCCACCTTTTTTTCTCCACATCTTACTTGGGTGGATCTCCATTGATGTGATCCGCCATCTCATTGCTCAACAAATGATTCTGAATCGTCCGATTCCAATCTAGGTAATTTATGACATTCAACTTATGTTCCGTGATTTCCATTGAGTGAGAAATAAAGCTTGTTTGCTTATTCTCAACCATATTCCCTCAATTTAAACAAATTAGAGCAGCAAATAGACTAAAAAAAACAGATATGAAATAGTAGCAAAAAAAATGCCTAAAACAGCATGCAATTGTAAATCTCGAGACAAACCAATGTCAGAAACCAAAATCGAAATACTCGAACCTGTAGATTTTGTTGTCTCGCACAAAACCCAACAAAAAACACTCCGATCGAAGCTGGGACGCGCCTCCACGCGCGGCTGCAAGTTGGCGATGGTTAAACTACTCCGGCGACTATTGCGGACTAACGACTGGTCGAAATCCTTCGATATTTGGACAGATTGTAGATCGGGACGTTGGCTACCAGATTCTGTCGTCGATGCTACTCCCGCGACTTTCCAATGACTTTCCAGTGGCGCTCTAGAAAATTTTCGGTAGTGCTCCGGCAGCGCTCTAGTGACTCCCTTGACTAACAAAAAACCTCAATGCTCTGATACCATGTAATCGAGAGCTTGTGACCAAAGACTTGCATTTTTATTCAATGAAAGGCAATGCCTTTATATAAGAGTTACAATGGGCCCGACGGGCCTTATGAGCCTAGATCTATTAAAGCAATAAACTATACAAGAAATACAAATATACATTTAATTTCTAACAATAGTCATATATATAACAAACAACAGTCATGATGAACGCATGGTCCACACAACCCACGGTAAGAAATCCTTACCTGGAAAACAAGCAGAAAATACAATAGTCAAGACCTAAGTGCTCATTGAGCTGCAGGATACCAACAATGCACAACACACCTAACAATAATAAAGCCACCAGAGACAACTAAGCCACCATAGACAAATTGTTTGGAAAACTACCCAACCCAAGGGAGACAATCTAGGCAGCAAGACCTCGGCGAAGGACGAAGGCGAAGCTCTTGTCGAGGCTTCGCAAAAGCAAAGGCTGGCTGCGTGCGGCAGAGGCGAGCAAGGCTGCTGCGCAGCTGACAACGCTGATGTGGGCGGCGACAAACAGTGAGCGACAGGTGCAAGCGGGGCTGTGGCAGGGGCTACGGTTCGCTGCTGCGCGGATCGACGAAGGCACTCGCAGTTGCGCGTGCGAGCGAGCGAACATGGCTGACCTCTGCGTGGCTGCTACGGCAATCCTCGGCTAAGCGTTTCAGCGAGGCTGAGCGAGCGGCTGCGAAGGACTCGCTGTAGCGATACGGGCAACACACGGATCGGTGAGGACACCCGTACGGATCTGAGGTTGCGAAGGGCGATCTGACATTCTGCATGGTTGTGAACGGACGGAACGCTGATGCGACAAGACGAGGCTGAGCGAGCTGTTTCGCTAGGGCGACGACATGTACAGCAAAAGGAGTCTCTGTTAGGGCACAATCAGCAGAAAAACAAAGGAATTCGGCTAGGGGAGAAAACTTACCACTCGGATCTTGGCTTGGCTGCTTGAAGAAGCTCTCAGCAAGATGGAGGGGAGACGAATTCGGCGAACAAACCCGAAGAATGAGAAGGAGAGGGAGAGAATGGCCAGATCGGCACCTTGGAAGACAAGATGAAGCCATCAAGAAGGAAGGGAGGAAGAGAAATCGCACAAGATGAAGGCTTCTTTGCTTGGAGTCGACTAAAACGCACGAACGTTTCTCCTAATCGCAAAATGCTTCCCATTGCGCCACATGTCCCTTTGATTTAACGATTCCAACCCTGGCCATCTCTGATTCGAGTCCTAGCTCCAACTCATTATCTTCCTAATTTAATCCTTTTAGTACAAGCCTCCAACCAACAAGGGGCAAGTGAATTAACAAACGAACAAGGGCATAACCTACTCACTCGGATCAACTTGAATTGCTTCCTTTTTGCCAACTGCTGCAACTAGACCAACCCGGGTTCGAGCTCTGGCTCGAACACCTTTTTCTTTTCCTTTTTCTCAAACAAGCTTCCAAGCTTAGCTGGTCACAGGTTCGAATACTAGGAGCAACACTAATTAATTTCCAATTAAACAACAAATAACTCCAACTCCTAGCCACCTGGGTTCGAATCCTAAGAGCAACACTTTTAATCTCTTATTTTATCTAAAAGCCAAACTCCGAAATCCAACACCCTTCAAGTCCCAACAACCACACAATTAATCCTTATTTTCTCCTTTAACTAGAAAGCCACCAAACTTCTCAAAATGCATTCCAACCTTAGAAACCAGAAACAGAAGAACAACCAATCTTAACGAATGACAAGAATAGCCCATAAACTCTGGTTAAATGTCAAACCGGCCCTGAGGGAAAAATGACCAAAATGCCACTAAGGGCTAAAACTGCCCTAACGACCCAACCGAACAACCGAAATAATAACCGAACATGCCTAGAGGACCGGAACAGAAATCTGGGCCGTTACACTAGGTGCTAATATAATTTTTTTTGAATTAAAACTAGGTGCTAATATAATCGTATAGTAATAACTCAGAGAAACTTAAGGCTAAGTATGAATAAGAATCGCTTATGCGCAAGTATACGCTGTCGAAACTGCTTTAAATAATAAGTATATATTTGATCAATCCCACATAGATTGATGTTTAGAAGTAATATTGTTAAAATTAGAGTTATGCTGAAAAGTAAATAAATATGAATGCAATGAGTAAAGATAAATAAAAAGTTATAAAAGATGTTAAGAACGCAGTACTAGTTATCGAGTTTCTCCCTTCCCTCAACTAAGAAGTGCTTCTACACTTAGTGATTTATGAAAGGACAGCTTCCGCTGTGATCTCCATAGTAAAACGGGGAAACACGAGCAATAGTGAGGTTATTCCTAACTCCCTAAATGATGCAAAGACTTGCAATTCAACCTACAGTAGCATACTGGTTCTCCATGTGGTTCATCTTCCGACTCACCACAAGTCATTACGTGGGTAGCTAAGTGACACATATATATATGTAAATAACAATGCAGCAGTGTAAAATGCTCTAACCTACGCTCCTAAGCATGATTCTACTCGTGAGAATTCATTCAAGACTCTTATAATGCAACATAATAATGAACACATAGTAAGAAGTTAAATCAGCAAATTTTATTGCGACTACTGAATGTTTATTATTATAATTACTCCTAAGAAAAACAGTAAAATGGAATTGGCACGGTTGTGAAATGTGCAGTCCCATTGTCATCGGCTCCTACATTCACCACTAGTTGCTTCTCGAGTGAATTAGGTTCCAACAATCTAAGTCACTTAGATTGGCTTCTGGCCATCCGACTAGCTCACCAGACTTCGGTTGCCTTCTTGCAATTTATAGAGTTGATTTACTTGGTCGACAAGCCTAGGTCGACAAGCTTCGGTTGCCATCTTCATTAATGTAGGATTTCTTGATTTTTGCTGAAATTTATTTGATTGACACCATTTTAATTTCTTGATTGATTCTCTGTTTATTTCTATGTTGGTGTGATTCTCGAGTGCAACTGCCTTGTGAACGCGTGATTCTTCTATGTGCGTCGCCACTCTCATTGTTTCGCTCTTTCAGCATCCGTGTTTAGCATTTCCTGCATTTAATAGTTTTTTAGCGCGAAATTGTATAATACTTGTATTTGATTCGCATAACGCACTGATGGTGCTATTTTTTGGACATGCGCTGATTTCTACACTTTTATTCACAAAATGTTCATAATAGCTCGAAAAACTTCTAACATTATAGGTTCTTCAATTGAGGGACGCTGAGGGGAATTATCTCTTGTTGTAACATTGAGTGCCTCATAATAATGCACTTCTTCGAACACCAAATCCTTCCATGTATCGTTCTGCATTTCCCCTTCTTCCCTAGCATGCTCGTTAATATTCAACATCTTTCTCCTTTGCTCGCTCTTGACTACTTCGTCCAACATTACATAAATCTTGCTAACATTGTAATTTTCTTCTGTATTAGTCTGCTTCATCAAGTCAAATATGTTGAACTAGATTTACTGATAGTTCATCCGTGATGTAATTGTGCCTTCGTACACATCCACTAGTGTTTGCCCTGTTCTCAGAAAAGGGTCTCCCTAAGATGATGGGAACTTTCAGATCTTCTTCGTAATCAAGAATGATAAAATTCACCCGAAAGATGAACTCATCAACCTGAACAAGAATGTCTTTAATTTTTCCAACATGGCGAGTGATCGACCTATCAGCAAGTTGAATTGTGAGATTCATGGGTTTGGCTTCACCTATTCCAAACTTTTTGTAGATTGATAGAGTCATAAGGTTGATGCTGGCACCCAAATCACAAAGTGCTTGCCCAATGTGATGGTTACCAATCTTAACTGGAATAGTGAATTGACCAAGATTGACTTCTTTCATAGGGATTTTATTTTGGACGATCGCACTACATTCTTCATTTAACACTACCACCTTGAATTCCTAAAATTTTCTTTTGCACTCAACACATCCTTAAGGAATTTCATGTAGTTTGACATTTGTTGCAAGCGTCAACTAACGAAATGTTAATGTGGATTTGCTTCAAAATGTCTGTAAAATTTTTGAAGTGCGATTCGTTTCTCTTCATTTTAATCCTTTGAGGATATGGCACGGAGGTGGTTGGTAAATAGGTAGTGGTTTGGCCACTTCCGTTGCATTGCTTGTCGGTTCTTCATTCGTCCTCCTTGATGGTTGCTTTTCCATTGATGGTTCTGTTGTGGGCAAGGTTCCTTGATATTTCCTAATTTCCACTCTGTCCATCAAAGGTTTTCTACTTCTTAATTCAATCGCATTAACTTGATCTTTTCCATTCCGTCTAGAGCCTTTCGTATCTAACGATAATTATCCTGGAGGTCTGTTCTTTAAAGCTATTACAATCTGACCTAACTACATTTCCAACGCTCGAAGAGTTTTCTTGTTGAGCCTTCAGCAAGGTTTGATGATCTATCATCATTGCGTCGTTCTTCACCTTGAACTCCTTTATTGATAAATATAAGTGATGAGCTTGCTGTTGGTTGTTTCCAAATCCAATTTTTTTTTCAGTATGGGTTGTTATCTGGCTTGGTTAGCATTGCTATTCTGGCCTCCCCATGAGAAATTTGGGTGTTGCCTCCATCTAGCTTTATACGTGTTTGAATAAGGGTTGTTCTTAGGTCGCGAATTCGAGTTTCCGATGTACATGATTGACTCTGGGTTTTCACTACAAAGATTATACGCATGATCACCTCCACAAAGTGCACATAAAAGTGGGAGTTGATTGATGAACAGCCGATGTGCTCTAGACCTTCTGTGGCACGACCATTTGCATATTCTTTACGGAGTTGGTAATCGTTGCAAGTTGTGCTTGCATATCTGTTATCACATTAAGCTCAAATTTACTAGGCATTTTATTTTGTAGTTGTTTCAATAATTTTGAGAGCTTGATTGTACGTTTTCTCCATTAGGCATCCTCCGACAGTTGCGTTAAGGATTGCCTTGTCCTGATTAGACAACCCATTGTAGAAATGTTCTATTTGAAGGGTAAAAGAAAGCCCATGGTATGGACACTTCGCTAAAAGCTCTTTGTACCGTTTCCATGCACCTCCTATGGTTTCATTGTCCTCTTATCGAAAATTAGTAATCTCATGCCTAGAATTCATGCTTCTTGCAGTGTGAAAATATGTTGCTAGAAAACTTTCAATCAGTTGCGCCCAAGTGTACTCACTCAGCAACGTATGTATCGAGTGTCTGGTCTTATCCTTCAATGAATAGAGAAACATAAAAAGTCTTCTAAAGAGATATCGACTTCTTGGTTAGCATCAATGACAGCAAGGAAGGTTCACAAATGTTGATAATGATCTTCCAAGGGATTACCACTAAAAGTTTCATTGACTTTAAGCATGTTATACAAGTTATTAGTCAAAACAGGTGTAAGGACCCGACCCAAACTTGGGTCTGAGCCTAAGTCCTTAACTCCAAATGCATGAAAATAGTATTCACAATCTCGGGCAGGTAAATTTAAAACAAAAGTCCTTTAAAACAACTCGGAAGAACAAGGTTATAAGAGTATAAATTCATTAAAACAGTCATAGGGTACCCTAAAGTCAAAACATAAAAACTCGGTAAAACAAGTTCCACTTATCATGCCCTAAAATAGTTCATACAGAAAGAAGGAGTTTAGAAGACTCTAAACAGAATAATGCAGCGAGTCTCATGGTCATCTCCAGCTCGTCCGATCACCCATCTCGATATAATCTCGTAGTACCTGTGGTATTTCACAGTAGGAAGGGGTGAGTTTTTGCAAACTCAGTTAGGATCCCCCATCTCGGGGTGAAGACATGCATCAGGTAAAAAACATCGCAAACATGCAAGATATCAACATAATTAAGGGGTCCACAAAACCCGAGCTTCTGGGCTAAGAGGGGTCAGGAACCATGTCCAAGATCCACGCCACGCAGAGCGGTCTAAGGCCACAAACCAAAGACCTAAGAGCCGATAGAGACCACAAATCTCTAGGGCAATCTGGGATACCTGCTCCAGGCCGAGGGATCCTGCAAGTAGAGAAGCCTGGTAGCTAAGGGATCACAAATCCCATAGGTCTCATACTCACGATGAGGGTGGATCTAGCACGCTCACCAAAGGGCCACAAACCCAACCACATACCTGGAGAGCACCCTAGGCTACTAGTAAAATACCGACAGAGCTGTGAGCCTGGTGGGCCAACCATCCACGGGAACCCGACTGCGAGAGACCACAAATCCCCCGTCGAGAACGTGCCGGCCACAAACCAGGCACGTCCGCTTACTAGCATCCTCTATCCAGTTTTTTTGTCTCGTTTGCGTCCAAACAAAGCACCAAGTCGTGCATCAAACATCATGCAAGTCCCCAGTGGGACATAAGAACTATCATGCAAGACCGACTCTGTCAATCAACATATGGTACTTCATGCATATCCAGATAATCAATATAATCTACATGCTTGCCCTAGTCATGATATCAATCATATATTGCATGCTCTCATTGAAATCAATGCAAGCAACAACAACAAAGGATATGCCACATCAAACAAGTAAGTGAATACAGTCAATCTAACACATGTAATAGCCACGGGCCTCGAGAAGGGGGGTAACGGGTCCCTTACCTCGGCTGAATCTCCCAAACAACACTTTAGAATATACTAGAGCATCCAAATGTCCAAACACAACTTCGAGCCTTGAAACAAGCAAACTGGTCAAAACTAGCACCTTAGACCATTGAAAATGGATCTAGAATGTCGAAATTAGTAAGCAGTGAAGAACCTCGAAAATTGTGTCTCAATGACCCCTGACGGCTACACGTGCCTCATAAACGCAACTCGAAGAACAGAAAATGGCTCTGGTCAAATATGGTCAATAGAAAAGTCAATGGGTTAATTACTTGTCATTTAACCCACAATCCAAACATCCATCAATCCACACCTAAAAGTATTTATACCTCGAACCAAACACCTTTAATCCACCACTTAAATGATCTTAAACCACCAGACAAACAAGCTTAGACCACCACTTAGATGACATAAAACTAGAAGCTAAAAGAAAGCTTAGTTCACATTAAGTAATTTTTTACACCTTGAAACAAATAACCTTAATCCATCATGTAAATGGATTTAAACTTGGAACAAACAACACTATTCTCAACTTCAATAACTTGGGTCTTTCTAATCTTTGATTCAAATAACATGAACCTTGCCAACAAACACTCTTTAAACCCTTTTACAAACACAACCTGTCCTTATTTGAGATAACACTAACCCCACTACCCAAACACAGCTCTTCTCCTTCATATATGTCTTATCTAAAGGGCCTGGTCAACACAAATATAAATGGGTCAAACCTGCTGACTAGGCACTGACGTGGAGCTGATTGGGCAGTCAAAAGCTGACGAAGCAGTGATGCATCTCCCCTAGCAAATTCCCAAATTCCCCTAGATGCCCAAGCTCCCCTAGATGCCCAAGCTTTCTCTCCCAAGCTTCAAGCCGAGCTCCATCTCCCCTAGCAACCCCGTTGTTCGATCGTCATCCTGGGTAAGAATCCTCGTTCTCCTCTTCTTCTTCCGATTGGTGTTCTTGCTGGACGAGAGAAAAGGGGGTGAGATTGGTGTTTTTGTTGCAGCTAGCCGAGAGAAGCACCAGCCGAGCAGCAGATCTGCCCAGCAGCCCCATCGCAACCTATCGAACGCCCAGCAGTAGCCCTACATCGCGTCTCCTGCCCATCGCGCCAGCAGCCGGGTCGTGTCGCACCAGGCGTCGTCGCCCAGCAGCTCTGTCGTCGCAGCCTAAATCGCGTTTGCATGCCGTCGCCCAGCAGCTCTGTCGTCGCAGCCCAGATCGCGTCTGCACGCCACGCCCGCAGGCCCGCGTCTCGTCCGTCCGCATCTGCACGCCGTGTCCGCGCGCCGGCGTTTCGTCTGTATCCCATCCGCGTTAGCGCGCCCTTGCCCCAACGCTGCGTCGCGCCGCTCGGCTCTCGCTCCGCTGCCGTCGCAGCTCACCACGCCTGCGACCAGCGCCCGTGCCAGCAAGCCCAGCGTGCACCCCCTCGCGCCAAATCTTGTGTGCACTGCTTCGTTCGTCCATGCGTCAGCCGTGCCGTGTGAGTTACTCCCGAGCCGAGCCCTGTTTGTTTTATTATATTTAGGCCTATAGATTATGATATTGTTGTGTTTGTTAGGTTCTCATTAGCTAGCTCGGGATCGATCGCAGCATAGGATCTTTGAGTGTAGTTGCCTCCCGACCAAGGTAAGGATTTCTTACCGGAGTTGTGTGGGCCCTGCGATATAATATGTGATTGTTGTTTGTATGCTTGTTTATGTTTAACAGCACGTTTAGTGATAGGTGCTCTGTTCTGAATTCCGACTGGCATGATTCTCGTGTTGCTCTCATGTTAGTTCCATGCTAGGTTATTCTGTTCTGGCATGCTCGTTATCTGTTCTTGCTTCGTAGTATCATGCTAGGTTCATTGCCTCTGCTGAGCACGTATTGGATTGTTTGTTGTATCTGTTATAGTTAGAATTATGATAGGTAGCATCATCCAGGCGAGGGTGCATAACGTAACTTGCACCGTGGCGGCGGGACGTCTTTAGGCGATTGGTCCCGATCCATCGTTAGGGTTTAGCTAACCCTAAAGGCAGCCCTTTACAATCTTGGGTGAGGGTGGCAGACTGTTAAATGCCCCAACGGTCGGGATGATGACAAGGCATTGCCTTGTCCCCGTTAGTCGGCACGTCCTCTGCGTGTTCGGCAGTAGCCCTTGATTGCCACTTGTTAGGGCAATGACCTCTTCCTGGTGTAAGCCTACCGCGACCGATTCCTTAGCCTCAGGTGCGGTGGTACAGGCTGACATAGTTCACGTGTCCAGGTCTCACACCCCTATGTCAGTGACACCGATCCGTAGATTAGTTAGGCATGAGTATCGGACTAGGGCGCTTGCCACTAGACCCGCAGACTTCTCGTTTGCAAAGAAGATGCGCGCGCGCGCACACACTGATTATAGCGCCGACCGGAGAGCTCCTCGAGATCGTGAGTTTAGTGCACCTTTTGTATCAACAGTAGACAGGCTGAGGCCGAGACTTGTTTCTCGTATAGGATCGTATCGTGTGGTAGGTTTTCCGGAGTAAGACCCTGAGTTGGCATCCGAAGTTTATGTGTGGATTTAAGCTATGTGCTCTCTTCTGTGTTTATATTCATAGCTTGCATACCTTTCTGCTAGATGACCATGTATATCGTATTGTACCCCGATTGGGGATTCTTACTGAGTAATTCGTTACTCACCCTTATCTTGTGGTTTTTCCACAAGTAACCATGGTGGGAGACAGGATGGCTGAAGGAGGAGCTGTGATCATGGAAACCAGCTGTCGAACTCTGAGTTTATGTATATGATTCTTTATGCTTTATTTTCCTCTGAATGCATGTAGCTGGGCACGGAGCCCTAGGTTATTTTTCTGACTGTTTTTCTGGATTCTAGCACTGTTGTAACTGTTGGAAGTTTTGAATGGTTTAAATAAATCTCTGATCAGAGTGAGTTTTGGAAATGTATTTGACTTGAAACAGGTGCTTGGAAACAGGGACAGGTTTCAAGAATTCTATAATTGTGTTTGTTTTAAACGGATGTTTGCATATTGTCTTTAAGTTTTGAATGCATGCATTGAGGTAAAGGCCTATTTAGGACCCCATTCGTGTCGGGTCTTTACAGTTGGTATCAGAGCTCAGAGTCATAGATTCTGTAGACTGACCTTTTGTTGTAGGTCATTTTTCCATGATCATCAGCACTTCGACAGTCATCAGGAACGCCTAAGTTTACTGTTTTTAGAAAAGGGTTAAGAATTTACAATACCATTCATCTAGAGTATGCCTTGTTTAGTGTTGTGGAGTGGGGACGAGCAGGTTCTGACTCGTTGCTGGTTTGGGTGTAGATCCCCAGCATGCCAATCACCCGCGCCGAAAGAGGAGGTTCGAGAGCAGGTCAGAGTATCAAGATCGGGTCTGATACTGTAGGGACATCGTCCCAAGCTAAGACTGATGGCGTTCCACCAGTAGCTCCCCCTGTTGAGCCTTGAGTAGGCGTTGAGGCCACCGAGCGCCGAGAGACTGCTCCTGGAGTAGAGTTTGCTGATTCTATGAGGGCTTTGATGGTCAGCCTGTTGAGTGACTAGAGGTTAGATACCTAGGCTTTGTTGGCCGCGCAGCGGGAAGAGTCCCGAGCCCAGATCGAGTAGTTGACTCGCATGTTTCAGCAGGGCGCAACAGCACCCCCAGCTCCACAGGAGCAAGCAGCCCTAGAGGCAGATGTGGTAGAGGGTGCCGAGGAGCTTGACAGATGGTTGAAAGACTTCGTGAAGTGGAAGCCAGAGAAGTTTGATGCCTCGAGAGATGCTTTAGCGGCAGCCAGATGGATTGCCCATTTGGAGTACACCTTCCTAATTATGGTGTGCCCCGATGTTCAGAGGTCGGGGTGTGCAGCTCATGTGCTAGGAGGCACAGCTAGAGGGTGGTAGGAGTCCACTTTGAGTGAGAGACCAGCTGGGTCTCCACCTGCCACCTGGGATTTCTTCAAGTCTGAGTTGAGGGTCAAGTATATTTGTGATGAGGCTCAGGAGAAGATGGTAGAGCTGTTCCAGAATCTGAAGCAGGGTTCTGATTCCATTGAGCAGTATGAGAGGAAGTTCTCAGAGTATGGTTATTTTGCTCCGCAGTTAATAGCTACTCCTAAGCTGAAGATTAGGAAGTTCATTTCTGGTTTGAGGCAAGGTGTGTCTCAGGATGTCAGGGCACTGGCCCCTGACACTTATGCTAGAGCAATTCAGTTGGCAACCATTTATAATGGGAAGTATCCAGTTGAGTAGATTGTCGCCGCTCCGGTTCAGCGGCCTGACCTAGCTGTAGTGGGGTAGAAGAGGAAGTTTGATTTCAGAGGAGGCGGCCAGCGCTGTCAATGACAGTTTCAGAACCGAGATCAGCGTAGAGATCCGATCCGTTTCCAGCCTCGCCAGTAGGGGCGGTCCCAAACAGATTCCCTTATGTGCTACTTGTGGGAGAGCCCACACTAGAGTTTGTCAAACAGGGCCCAGGATGTGTTTTCGCTGTGGTAAGGAGGGGCATATGATCCGTTTGTAATCACCACCATGGCGGCTCAAACAGATCAAAAGCGGAGCGAGTGGTCGGTGTGTTTGCTACTACCCGTCAGGAGGCCGAGCGTACAGATGTCGCTGTGGCAGGTACGCTTCTTGTTTTAGATCACTGCGCATTTGTCTTATTTCATTCTGGTTCTACGCATTCGTTTGTATCTGTTATGTTTGCTGAGCATGCTAGATTGAGATTAGAGCCTCTAGGATTTGAGTTGTTTGTTGCAACTCCTTCGAAAATTAGTATGTTAGCTAGAGATAAGATTAAGGATGGCTGGATCGAGATATCCGGAGAGTTGCTTGTAGCTACGCTCATAGTTCTGCCTATGAACAGTTCGATGTGATTCTTGGTATGGAGTGGTTAGCTGCTAACCACGAGTTGATTGACTGCCACTGGAAAGAAGTAGTGTTCAGACCGCAGGGTCGGCCCAGCTTTAAGTTTCGTGGAGTTCAGGGCGGAGTTTGCCCGCCGATGGTGTCAGCTATGAAAGCTCGTCGTTTGCTAGCTCGTGGAGCCTGGGGCTACCTAGCCAAGTTGTCTGGGGAGAGCTGCCCCTCGCTGACTGTGGATCAGGTGCCGATCGTGTAGGAGTTTGCGGATGTGCTTCTTGAGGAGTTACCGGGGTTGCTCCCGAAGAGAAAGGTTGACTTCACAATTGAGCTCGAGCCAGGGACCCTCCCTATCTCGAAGGCTCCGTATCGTATGGCGCCAGCAGAGTTAAATGAACTGAAGGTTCAGTTGCAGAAGATGTTAGATCGAGGGTTCATCCATCCGAGTGTGTCCCCGTGTGGAGCACCAGTTCTGTTTGTAAAAAAGAAGGATGGTTCGATGCGCTTATGTATTGATTATCGCGAGCTTAATAAGATGACAGTGAAGAATAAGTACCCGTTGCCCCGTATTGATGATTTGTTAGACCAGCTTCAGGGAGCTTCCGTGTTCTCCAAGATAGATTTGAGATCCGGTTACCATCAATTGCGGATCAGGGATGCCGACATTCATAAGACAGCTTTCAGGTCTAGATATGGTCACTATGAGTTTGTGGTCATGTCGTTCGGATTGACTAATGCCCCAGCAGCGTTCATGGACATGATGGATGGGGTGTTCAAATCATTTTTGGACAGCTTCGTCATCGTGTTCATTGACGATATTCTGATCTATTCGAGGACTAAGGAGGATCATGCAGAGCATTTGAGGCGAGTATTGGAAGCTTTGAGGGAAAACCAGCTTTATGCAAAGTTTTCCAAATGTGATTACTGGTTGGAGTAGGTGGCCTTCTTAGGTCACGTAGTTTCGAGAGATGGCATAGTCGTGGACCCCGCGAAGGTTGAGGCCGTGAGTTCGTGGGCCAAGCCGACTTCAGTTGCCGAGATTCACAGCTTTCTGGGTTTGGTAGGTTACTACCGTCGGTTCATTAAGGACTTTTCCACCATAGTCTCGCCCCTCACTCGTCTGACGAGGAAGGGTGTCGAGTTTGTTTGGGATAATAGGTGTGATAAGAGCTTTGCCAGGCTCAAGCATAGTTTGACTTCAGCACCATTGTTAGCAGTTCTAGAGGGGACAGGTGGTTTCGTAGTCTACAACGATGCTTCCAAGTTTGGGTTAGGTTGTGTGTTGATGCAGCACGGGAAGGTCATTGTTTATGCTTCTCGTCAGCTGAAGCCGTATGAGTAGAACTACCCGACGCATGATATGGAGTTGGCAGCGGTAGTGTTTGCGCTGAAGATTTGGAGGCATTACCTGTATGGTGAGCGGATTCAGATGTTTACTGATCACCAGAGCCTCAAGTATCTGTTTACTCAAAAGGAGTTGAATATGAGGCAAATGAGGTGGCTGGAGTTGGTAAAGGATTATGACAGCGAGATTTTGTACCATCCGGGTAAGGCCAATGTTGTGGCTGATGCTTTGAGTAGGAAGACGTCGCACTCTGCGGCGTTGTTGAGTTCCCAGCCCAGTTTGCGGAAAGAGTTCGAGCGGGCCGAGATTGCAGTGTTGTTGGGTGAGGTTACCGCCAGAGTAGCTCAGTTGACAGTTCAGCCGTCGATCAGACAATGGATTATCGATGGCCAGCTGAGTGACCCCGCACTTAAGAGATTGTTTGACAGAGTTAGTGCTGATGGAGATTTTGACTTCGTGTATTCACCAGACAGTGGGTTGACTTACAAAGGTCGGTTGTGTGTTCCGGAGGTTGCAGGATTGCGAGCAGAGTTGCTCTCATAGGCCCACAATTCTCCATTTGCTTGGCACCCTGGGGGTACCAAGATGTATCAAGATCTTAAGCAGACGTTCTGGTGGATGGGTATGAAGAGAGATGTTACAGAGTTTGTCAGTCGGTGTCTCACTTGTCAGCAGGTGAAGACACCTAGGTAGAGGTCAGCCGGTTTGTTGTAGCCGCTGAGTGTGCCTCAGTGCAAATGGGAAGAGATCTCCATGGACTTTATTTCTGGTTTGCCGAGGACTCCGAGGAAGTTCTCTCAGATCTGGGTGATAGTCGACCGTTTGACTAAGAGCGCACACTTCATTCCCGGTAGAGACACTTATACTGTGTGGAGCAGTGAAGGCGAGCTTGTTTTTAGAGCAGATCATCCGTTACCATGGTGTGCCTGTGAGGATTGTATCGGACCGTGACTCGCGGTTCACTTCTCGCTTCTAGAGGGCACTCCAGAAAGGTTTAGGCACTGAGTGCAGCTTCAGCACAGCTTTTCACCTTCAGACAGATGGGCAGACTGAGAGGGTGAACCAGATTCTTGAGGATATGTTGAGGGCTTGTGTGTTGGACTTCCCGGAAATTTGGGACCAGTATCTGTATCTGATGGAGTTTGCCTACAATAACAGTTATCAGTCGACGATTCAGATGGCTCCATTCGAGGCTTTGTATGGTAAGCGTTGCCGGTCTCCCGTGTTCTGGGAAGAGGTTGGTGATAGGCAGGTTTTGGGTCCTGAGTTGCTACAATTGACCAATGGTGCAGTGCAGAAGATTAGAGCTCGTATGTTGACAAACTCGAGCAGGCGAGCAGAAGAGTTACGCCGATGTTCGGCGTCGAGACTTGGAGTTTGAGGTTGGACAGCATGTGTTTCTAAAGGTTGCACCGATGCGAGGTGTGTTGAGGTTTGGTAAGCGTGGGAAGTTGAGACCCCGTTTTGTTGGTCCGTTTGAGATTTTAGAGAGGATTGGCAGAGTTGCCTATCGGTTAGCCCTACCTCCGTCATTGTCAGCTATGCATAAAGTTTTCCATGTATCGATGTTGAGGCAGTATGTGTCGGACCCGTCGCACATTGTGAAATTCGAGCCTTTGCAGTTGAATGAGGATTTGAGCTTTGAGGAGAAGCCAGTGAGGATTCTTTCTTTTGAGACGAAGACGTTGCGTAATCGTGAGATCCGTTTGGTAAAGGTTCAGTGGAGGAGTCAGAGTTCAGAGGAAGCCACCTGGGAGCGGGAGAACGAGATGAGATTGCATTATCCTGAGTTGTTTCAGTCTTAAGGACTTTCGAGGACAAAAGTCATAAAAATGAGGGAATATTGTAACGGCCTAGGTTTTTATCCCGGTCTTTCAGGTATGCCCTAGGGGTATTTTGGTAATTTGGTCGGGCCGTCTATGTCTTTTTCAGTTGCTAAAATTATTGGATGGTCTTATGTAGGATTTTGATGCTTTGTGGATGTGTTTGGGCATGGTGAGATGCAAAAGTAAAATTGAGAAATAAAAGTGTAGCAGTTGGGGTTCGAACCCGAGTCTCCGGGAAGTTTGTTGGGTAGTGTGCCAGTTGAGCCATTGGGTGCTATTGTTGCTCTTTCCGCGGCATGTCTTGGTTAGCCTTGGGTCCTTGGGGTTTTGGTGCATTTGATTGAAAGAAGGGAAAATAGGTTTGTGTATGCATTCTTCTCCAAATTCCCCGAGTCGCCCAAGCTTTCTCTCCCAAGCTTCAATCCGAACTCCATCTCCCCTAGCAGCCCGGTTGTCAGATCGTCATCCCAGGTAAGAATCCTCGTTCTCCTCTTCTTCTTTCGATTGGTGTTCTTGCTGGTCGAGAGAAAAGAGGTGAGATTGGTGTTTTTGTTGCAGCTAGCCGAGAGGAGCACCAGCCGAGCAGCAGATCTGCCCAGCAGCCCCGTCGCTGCCTATCGCACGCCCAGCAGCAGCCCTACATCGCGTCTCCTGCCCATCGCGCGGCGGGGTTGTGTCACACCGTGGTCGCCGCCAAAGCAGCTCGCTGCCGCACTCAAATCGCGTTTGCACGCCGTCGCAGCCCAGATCGCGTCTGCACGCCGCGCCCGCACGCTCTCGTCTCGTCCATTCGCATCTGCACGCCGCGCCGCGCGCTATGCGTCGTCCGTCCTCTCGTCTCGCGTCGCGTCGCGCCCGCGCCAGCGCGCGCTGTAGCATACGCCTCTGCGCCTGCGCCTTGCCAAGACGCTTTAGCCTTGCAGCCCCCTACCGCCAAGCAGCGCCTAGTGCCATGCAGCCTGTTCGTCCGCGCTTCAGCCGTGCCGTGTGAGTTGCTCCCTAGTCGAGCCCTGTTTGTTTTATTATATTTAGGCCTATAGATTATGATATTGTTGTGCTTGTTAGGTTCTCATTAGCTAGCTCGGGATCGATCGCAGCATAGGATCTTTGAGCGTAGTTGCCTCCCGACCAAGGTAAGGATTTCTTACCGGAGTTGTGTGGGCCCTGCGATATAATATGTGATTGTTGTTTGTATGCTTGTTTATGTTTATCAGCACGTTTAGTGATTGGTGCTCTGTTCTGAATTCCGACTGGCATGATTCTCGTGTTGTTCTCATGTTAGTTCCATGCTAGGTTGTTCTGTTCTGGCATGCTCGTTATCTGTTCTTGCATCGTAGTATCATGCTAGGTTCATTGCCTCTGCTGAGCACGTATTGGATTGTTTGTTGTATCTGTTATAGTTATAATTATGATAGGTAGCATCATCCGGGCGAGGGTGCATAACGTAACTTGCATCCGTGGTAGGGACGTACGAGGCAGTACTCCGTCCCTGATCCGTCGTTAAGGTTTAGCGAACCCTAACGGCGGCCCTTTGCAATCTTGGGTGAGGGTGGCAGACTGTTAAATGCCCCAACGGTCGGGATGATGACAAAGCATTGCCTTATCCCCGGCAGTCGGCACGTCCTCAGCTTGTTCGGCAGTAGCCCTTGATTGCCACCTGTTAGGGCAAGGACCGCTTCCTGGTGTAAGCCTACTACGCGGCGATTCTTTAGCCTCAAAGCGGTAGTACATGCCGACATAGTTCACGTGTCCAGGTCTCACACCCCTATGTCAGTGACATCGATCCAGAGATTAGTTAGGCATGAGTACTGGACTAAGGCAGCTTGCCACTAGACCCGGCACCCCCTGGTTTGCAGCAGCATGCGGTGCGCGCACACGCTCATTATAGCGTCGACCGGAGAGCTCCTCGGGTTCCTGAGTTCAGTGCACCTTTCGTATCGACAGTAGACAGGCTGACGCCGAGACTTGTTTCTCATATAGGATCGTATCGTGTGGTGGATTTTCCGGAGTAAGACCTTGAGATGGCATCCGAGGTTTATGTGTGGATTTAAGCTATGTGCTCTCTTATGTTTTTATATTCATAGCTTGCATACCTTTCTGCTAGATGACCATGTATATCGTATTGTACCCTAGTTGGGGATTCTTACTGAGTAATTCGTTACTCACCCTTATCTTGTGGTTTTTCCACAGGTAACCGTGGTGCGGGCCAGGATGGCTGAAGGAGGAGCTGTGATCATGGAAACCAGCTGTCGAACTCTGAGTTTATGTCTATGATTCTTTATGCTTTATTTTCCTCTGAATGCATGTAGCTGGGCACGGAGCCCTAGGTTGTTTTTCTCGATCGCTTTTAGGATTCTAGCACTGTTGTAACTGTTGGAAGTTTTGAATGGTTTAAATAAATCTCTAATCAGAGTGAGTTTTGGAAATGTATTTGACTTGAAACAGGTGCTTGGAAAAAGGGACAGGTTTCAAGAATTCTATAATTGTGTTTGTTTTAAACGGATGTTTGCATGTTTTAGTTTTCACTTAGAATCTAAAACCCATTCTTGCATATTGTCTTTAAGTTTTGAATGCATGCATTGAGGTAAAGGCCTATTTAGGACCCCATTCGGGTCAGGTCTTTACACTCTGATAGAAGAAATGTGATCAAATAACATAGAAAATCGACATGTATACATAAAGTAGCGTCGGAAGTGCAAATTCGCGTTTTTAGCATAAATCTTAAGTAAATTGTGCCTAATCAATGCTATTGGCAAGACAACTCAGCAATACCGCGAGAAGTACAATAACGTGAACGGTGACGAAGCAACAAAAACGGCGCAGAACTAAAAAAGAAAATAAGTCAACAAGGAAAAAAATCGAAGAATCAATCAAGTAATCATGGCGGCATCAGTCAATTAAATCCCGACAGAAATCAAGGAATTATGTATTTATGAAGATTGCACAGCTCACCTCGACTTTTCAGCCAAGTAATTTAATTCTATAAATACCAAGGAAGGGAGCCGAAATCAATGAGTTGGCCATGAAGCCTATGAAGAGAAGCAAGTGGTGATGTCGTAGGAGCTGATGACAAGAGAACTACACATCTTCAGCCGTACCAATTCCAATTTTACTATTTTATTAGGAGTAGTTTATAGTTTTAAAAAATTCTTAGATGCAATTAAATCGTCTAAATTAACTTCTTTTTTATGTTCATTTCTATGGCTGCGTTATAAGAGTTTATGTTTGCTAATCTTGAATATAAGTATGCTAGGAGCGAGGTCATCGAGTTTTACACTGTTGCATGTTAATTTCTATATATATGCGTTGATTAGCTACCCACGTATGTACCTTGTGGAGAGTCGGAAGAGGAACCACATGTTAACCAAGTATGCTACATTAGGTTGTGTGAATGTCTGTTCACTATTTAGAGTATTAGGAATAACCTTACTAGTGCTTGTGTCACCCTGTGCGAAGAATGGCATTCGCAACGGAAGCTGGTCCTGCCATAAACCATTAAGTACGAAAGAACTTAATTGTTAGGGAAGCAAGATGTTCTGTGACTAGCCCGCGCGCTTAGTATTTGTAACGACCCTACCCGAAAGGGGTTCTAACTAGGCCGTTACCTCAATGCATGCATTACAAATCTACATGAAATTTACAAACTGCGCCTGGGTCTCCGCCCTCTGATAGCTAAAGACCTGCCATCAAATCTCTCATGGCAGGAACACACTCTGCTCAAGGAGTCTCACTCTGAGGCGTGCTAGCCTCTACCCCCTCCTCTAGGCAACTCAACTACCAGGGCCAACTCTGGCCAACGGTCCTAACAACCCTGGACGCGGCCTCAACATCAACACGATCAGTCCAACTCCTCAGTCGGACATGTCAAGCGTCCTGCTCCTCTGAGTGCGATCAACATACTGGCGATCTGCACAGAGCACCTCCACCCTCTCATTAGGGAAAAAGCGAAATCGGGCCACACATGGCCTCACGGAGTCTAAGCTCGCCTCCCTGGGGACAACGTCCCGGGCATCCGAATCTATCTGGATACCTCAACAAGCGGCTACATAATGCTCGCCTTTTGCGGAAAGTTGGCATGATGGCTCTCTAAGCCCAAACCAACAACGAGTCGAAACTCGCTTCGTCTCGCGCTCCACAACTCTACACAAGGCAAACACTAGATGAAAAGTATTGTAAATTCTTACCCTTTCTTTAAAACAATAAACTTAGGAGTACCCGATGACTATCTTGAGTCTTGATGATCATGGAAAAATGACCTACAACAAAAGGTCAGTCTACAGAATCTATGACTCTGAGCTCTGATACCAACCTGTAACGACCCTACCCGAAAGGGGTTCTAACTAGGCCGTTACCTCAATGCATGCATTACAAATCTACAGAAAATTTGCAAGAGGGTGTTCGGATTCTAAGTAAAAACTAAAACATAAAACATCCATTTAAAAAGTTAACAAATTTCCTGAAACCTGTCCCTGTTTCCAAGCACCTGTTCCAAGACAAATACATTTACAAAACTTACTCTGATCAGAGATTTATTTAAAACATACAAACTTTACAATAGTTACAACAATGCTAGAATCCGAAAATACATTCAGAAAACACCCTAGGGCTCCGTGCCCAACTACATGCATTCAGAGAACATTTAAATCATAAACATAAAACTCAGAGTTGAACAACGGGTTTCCATGATCACAGCTCCTCCTCCAGCCATCCTGTCTCGCACCATGGCTACCTGTGGAAAAACCACATAATAAGGGTGAGTAACGAATTACTCAGTAAGAATCCCCAACCGGGGTACAATACGATATAATCAGTCATCTAGTACCAAAGCATGCAAGCAAACAGCTACCAACACAGATCATGGCTCAACGAGCTCATAAAACAAGATCTGGAGCCATCGGAAGTATTTTTCTTCCGGCCTAGGGATTGGATACACTGATCAATCCAGGACATCACCGAGGTATCTGTCACTCGGGGGGAATACACTGATCCCTAGAATGTCCTCAAGGGCCTCCTTGCCCTTGCACTAATCTGGACTTACGGGAGAGTACCCGTCGCTCTAACGGAAGGAATGGTGTACTCACGACATTAGCCCGGGAGCTCTCCGAACCGGCAACTAACTAACGCGTGTGCGTGCACACCGCATGCTCTCTCGCAACCGGCGTAAATGCGGGGCCTAAGGGTAAACTACGCGGGCCAAAGCGCGCATGCCTATGACTCGAAGCGATGTCATCGATCACGATGCGCGAGGCCCTCGACGCTCATCTCAGGCGGCTGATCCACCGACCTGAAGCTAAGAACCGACCAAGGTAGGCTTACACCGTTGGCAGGGTTCCGCTCTAGCAGGCTACAAACTAGGCTATGCCGAAGTGGGTAGTTAATTCCACAACCGGCGGGTCGGGGGTAGCAAGATACGTTATGCTTCGCACACTTTACTCCCGAACTGAGCTAAATCCACCTTGGCGACTGGGAGGGGGGGTAGCAAGATACGTTATGCTTCGCACACTTTACTCCCGATCAGTAGGGACAAAGTACGTTATGTCCGCTCAGCCTCTGGATGATAACAAACCCTACAACTCTATCTAAGAGTACAGAGTAAAAAGCAATGATTCCTAGCTAGCAAACAATGACCGACATCAATCACAATTACCTAGCATGATACTACGAGCTTAAGCAGGAATCATAAGCATGCTGGCAGAACAAACCTAGCATGGCACTAACATGTAAAATCAGGCAAACATGCTAGCAAGAATTCAATCAAACAAATTTCTATTACTATCATGCTCATAACGATCAAGAAACAAGCAAGGCATATCATGAAAATATCGCAGGCCCACACAACTCCGGTAAGAAATCCTTACCTGGTCGGAAGGCAACAACACACAATAAAATTAACTGCGATCGAACCCGAGCAACCTATATCGAGCCAAACAAACACATCAATAATCACACAATAGGCCTAAATAATAATAAAATAAATAGGGCTCGGCACGGGAGCAACTCACGAGGCTCGGCCGACACGCGAACGAGCCGGCTGCACGGGCTAGGCAACTGCTAGGCTGGCTAGGCGCTGGCTGCCTCGCGCTCAGTCTCAAGCACGCACGGCGCAAGGCGGCGCGACGCTTAGCTTCGGCTGGCGCTGGCGCGCGCCGCGCGCCAAGATCGGCAGGACGGCGCACACGGGCGCTAGCGACACGACGCGACGGGCGACATTGTGCGAGGCTCGGGCTGGCGACACTGTGCGATGGCGCGGGCTGGCGACTCTGGCACTGTGCGGGCGACTCGGGCGCTGACGGACACGAGCTGGGCGACACTGTGCGAGGCAGGAGCTCGGGTTGGGCGAGGCTGGCACTGCGCGGGCTAGCTGGGGCTGGGCTATCTCGGGCTGGCTGGGTTGGGCGAGCCAAGGGGCTGGGTCGACTAGGTGGGGGGGCTAGGTCGGGGAGAGAGAGAGAGAGAGAGAGAAAGTGGAATTTTGAAAAGAAAAGGAAAAAAAGAAAAAGAAAAGGGAATTTAGAAAATAAAAGGGAAAATGGGAAAAATAAAAGGAAAATAGGGTTTTATCCATTTAATCCATCCTTATCCACTTTTAAAACCTTAAAATCCCATTTCCCGGCTTCCTCCTTCGAGACCCTACCGAAGCAATCTTTTCCAATAAATAAAACTCACTTAAATCCAACTCCCAAACCAACAATAAGGGCCCGGGCTCGAATCCCAAAGGAAACACCCAACAGCCAATACTTTGCCAAAGCCCAAACCACAACCGAGCATCCAACCGACTAGCCCAAACACCATGGGACTCGCAGCCACCAACAAACAAGCCTCGACAAAGGCAGGAGCTACCTCGAAGCCCTGAAAACCACAAATCCTGCCCGAAGAGCCAAAAGACCAAAATACCCCCAAGGGTCAAAACCGCTCTAATGACCCAACCAACAACCGAATCTTGACCCGAAGGCACCTCGAAAACTGGAATAGGAAATCTGGGTGTTACAATACTCCTCCTTTTAAGACTTTCGTCCCACGAAAGTCCTAAGACGCAAAATAGCTCGGAAAACTCCACTGATCCAGCCAACTGAACTTCTCAGCCAACAACACCAACCTTCTTCGAAAACCAAACCCTCTTGGGTTCTCAAATCTCAAAGCCATAATGCCATCCAGACTGCCACAACTATCTCAAACAAGACAGGGCATACCTGAACTCCAAGAGAATAGACGGCAAACCACATCCTCTACTTGCACCAACTCTCAAACGGTGCTACTCTCAGCAAACTCGAGGACTGGCCACAAGCTCTGAAACTCTACACAACACATTGGCAAAACTCCTCTGGGAGCTCACAGCTGCTAACAAGCAGCCTCAACCCACAACAAACTGGCCAAACAACTGAACCTCTCAGGTTCTAGAAAACCAAACGGCCTACTCTTACTTCACAGAGACTAGCGAACCACAAAGCTTGCCTACAGCCTTAACGAAAACAATCAACCACCAACTGGCGATTGATCCAAAAAGGCAAACTTTTCCCACTAGCACAAGCTGAAACTTCAGCTACAGCCAACCCTAAATGGCCAAACTAGGCACAGGCTCCACTCGGCCAAGCCAAAAAACTGCAGCCTCTCAATGGCCGAAAGCAAACTTTTCGGAGCAAAACTACCAGCAACTGGCCAAACAGAAAATACTGCCAGGCTAGGAACAACCAACAAAATTCCTCTCATGGAAAACTCGCACTGCAAGGACTGAACCATCACGCAGCTCTCTGTGGCACAACACCTTGAGGAAAACAGCTCAACGGCTTTACCAACCAAAGCCACGACACCTCTGTGCCAACTCACTCAAACGAGGCTCCGCTATGCCAACTGCGAGAGCACAACAACTAGAAGCAAAGCCCGAGAAGGGCTTGCTCAGCAGAACTCAACCCAAACTTATAACGAGCAACGCTCGCCTCCAAGCTACTACTCAACTTCCAACCAGAAGCTCCACTCCCGAAACCTCGCAAGGAAAACGGATAATGACAACCTCAAAGCTTACGGATCCTGAGCCACACGAATCCGCAAGACTACCTCGGAAGCTAACACTCGAGGCTGACATCCAGGGAGCAACTCAACCACCACCGAGACTAGGGGGAAGGGAAATCTTCAATCCCCAAAGAACCAACAACTTGCCAGAAACAACTCTTACTAGCTGGCCTCCGCCCTTGCGGGGACAAACAACTCTTGCTTGCTAACAACACAAAGTAGGGACCCTCACGCTGGGCTGACCACTGCGCTACTCTGATCAACTACACAATTTAGGAGCTAAGCTGACTCCTACCAAACGGGAAACGACTTCCCAGCAAGTAAACTCCAGAAGGGCAGCAAACTCCACACACCCTCGCTGACTTGCTCAAACCCAAGGCAACATCAACCAACTCTCTTGGAACTCAACCAATCGGATCACCAATCCGGAACTAACAGCACTTACTCAACTGTCGAGGGAGGGGTCAACTCCCAAAACTTCCTGACTAGGAATAAGACCTCAGGGCAACGCCCTCCAGCTAGAACCGAACAAGCTCTAGAAACTGCAAAAAGACCAAATCTTGGCCAAACACTCACAAGAGGCAAAACAACCCTTACTGCAGCCTCTAGAACACCATCCAAAAGTCCACCTAACTGGACAAACAACTGCTTCCAAGCAGCCAACAAACGTTTCCTTCAAGCTAGCACCTCTACCATCAACTCATGGCTACGGGAGAAATCTGACAACTCCTAGGAGGAAACGGCTCTTACAAGCAGACAACCGAAGGACAGAGAGCTCCACATACGCTCACTGTCTTGCTCCACTAGAGCAACAACATCTAAATCTCACGGAGCAACAACCGGGGTCCACCTCAGACTGAACCTTCAAATGCCAAACATGGCAACTCAACATCCTGGAAACAGGAAAACCACCAACAGGGCACAAAGCACTCTCCCCACGAGCAAAACTAATCTCTAGCAGCTCCAAACCACACCTTGGTCAACACCAAGCATCAACTTGCCACCGCACCGGAACCGATCCGGACTCTACTCCAAACAACCACTGGCTGGCTAGTCAACCAAGACTGCCAGCAACTCAACCGAGGCTACAGACCACGGCTCAGCTTGCCAATCCAAAACTCACTACTGGGGCTCGACCGAGCTCGGAGAGGCTCTCCACAACCTAGGGTTCTTCGGCAACCCTCGACACACACTCGTCGACAAACGAGCTACACCCACTTTGCTCGAACAGGCACAACTCTCTCCAGCATCTCAACCATGCTGGCCAACTCCAATTCCTTGGGAACCAAGAGGACCCGAAACGCTACCGAATGCATTGTCCTCCCACTCAAACATCAGCCAAAACAAGGCTTCTACTGAAGGAAAGGATCCAAACAACTCTCTTAGCCAAGGCGATCAGAAACTGCGCGGCTTTGCTACCACCGCTCTTGTTCAGTTTCCAACTGAACTCCAACCGATGGAACACCAAAAGTTCCATCTCCACACGATGCTAAAAGCTGAGGCAACCTTGTTCTACCAAGGCATAACCATGCCACACCGAACTTACTTTATACCAAGCCTCTACCAAGGGTGCTTACCCATAAGGCATCCAAAACCTCTCGCAAGGCATCAGCTCATCTCGCCTCATAGGCATCCAGCTCATCTCATGAGCATCCAACTCAGGGTCCCTCTGCTGGACCAAACTCGCATCTACGATGCTCAACTCTCCTCAGATTAAGGCACTCGAAGGTAGTTGACCGCACTACCAACCACAAGGAAACTCTTGGCCTTAACACTAGCGCGAGACTCATGCGCACCAACACTTACCAACCGCCAACCTGCTGACTTACTCAACCCCCAGAAACACTGGGAAGAGGCTCCGCCTCCTCTCGAGCATCCTTTCGCTTGTAGTCCATCGACTACCACTGAACTAGCCCTCTGGCACGACCTAAACAGGTGCAACTGCCATAAACGGATCCAAGGCTAAAGGAGTGCGCTGAACTCCGGACGGCATAGAACCATCTGCTATGCCCAAGCCAAACTCAAGCCTGAACCAGACTTAGTGCCAAAGTGGCACACCAACCAATGCACCTCAAGTGCTACTACTACCAAATCCACATCTTACTACAGATGAGGCTAGCAAGGTCACTACCTCAAGTGACAACAACTCTGGCTAGGCATACAAGGGATCAACTCAAACAACCATGCCTATGGCATCTCACCAAACCGAAGGCTCACAGCCTACTCTTGCATCTCCACATGATGCTCAACAAAACTCTGGCCGGATCTCTCAACATACAGCAGCTAGCTCCACTCTAGGAGCTCACCAAGGAAGAGTGCTCAACTCTACCAAACATCTGAGGAAACTAGTCTGTTAAACAACAGCAGGCTTGCAAGGGGAAAAGATGTCTCTACATCTGCCTCAAACCACTAACACGACAACTTGCCAATCAATCGGGTGACTGGAGGAGACTCTGCTAGTCCACCTCTCACAAGGGACTTCCACCACCAACTGCTGTACCAAACAGCACAGGAAAGGCACACCTCGGCCTCTGAACAGCAGGGCATCCCACACACGGATGCTAAACTCAAACCTGGCCAACTGCTTTACTACTACCAGCAGGACTTACTGAAACATCGAGCTCAACAGGCATCCACTTGCCAAACTGGGCGACTCCATCATCGCCAACAATCTCATCTGAATAAACCTATTGATCATGCCCTCCAGGGAACCTCCGGGGCTACAAGAGCTACTGGGGGAAATGCTGAAACAAACTCATCACCACCGTGCTATCTCGTGTGCCGGGACTCCTCACTACGCGCTACAAATCGCGCTGGTCTCCGCTCTCGATAGCTAAAGACTCGCCATCAAATCTCTCATGGCTGGAGCACACTCTGCTCAAGGAGTCTCACTCTGAGGCGTGCTAGCCTCTACCCCCTCCTCTAGGCAACTCAACTACCAGGGCCAACTCTGGCCAACGGGCCTAACAACCCTGGACGAGACCTCAACATCAACACGATCAGTCCAACTCCTCGGTCGTACATGCCAAGCGTTCTGCTCCTCTGAGTGCGATCAACATACTGGCGATCTGCACAGAGCACCTCCACCCTCTCATTAGAGGAAAATAAAGAATCGGGCCACACATGGCCTCACGGAGTCTAAGCTCGCCTCCCTGGGGGGACGACGTCCCAGGGCATCCGAATCTATCTGGATACCTCAACAAGCTGCTACATAATGCTCGCACTGCTGAAAGTTGGCATGATGGCTCTCTAAGCCCAAACCAACAACGAGTCAGAACCTGTTCGTCTCCGCTCCACAACTCTACACAAGGCAAACACTAGATGAAAAGTATTGTAAATTCTTACCCCTTTCTTTAAAAAACAGAAACTTAGGCGTGCACTGATGACCGCTCGGAGTCTTGATGATCATGGAAAAATGACCTACAACAAAAAGTCGGTCTACGAAATCTATGACTCGAGCTCGATACCAACCTCAGAACGACCCGACCCGAAAGGGGTTCTAACTAGGCCGTTACCTCAATGCATGCATTACAAATCTACGAAAATTTGCAAGAGGGTGTTCGGATTCTAAGTAAAAACTAAAACATAAAACATCCATTTAAAAAGTTAACAAATTTCAAAACCGTCCCTGTTTCCAAGCACTGTTCCAAGACAAATACATTTACAAAACTTACTCGATCGAGATTTATTTAAAACATACAAACTTTACAATAGTTACAACAATGCTAGAATCCAGAAAATACATTCGAGAAACACCCTAGGGCTCCGTGCCCAACTACATGCATTCGAGAGAACATTTAAATCATAAACATAAAACTCGAGAGTTGAACAACGGGTTTCCATGATCACAGCTCCTCCTCCTCCACCCATCCCGTCTCGCACCATGGCTACCGTGGAAAAACCACATAATAAGGGTGAGTAACGAATTACTCGGTAAGAATCCCCAACCGGTACAATACGATATAATCACTCATCTAGTACCAAAGCATGCAAGCAAACAACTACCAACACGCATCATGGCTCAACGAGCTCATAAAACAAGATCCGGAGCCATCGGAAGTATTTTTCTTCCGGCCTAGGGATTGGATACACTGATCAATCCAGGACATCACCGAGGTATCTCGTCACTCGGGGAATACACTCGATCCCTAGAATGTCCTCAAGGGCCTCCTTGCCCTTGCACTAATCTGACTTACGGAGAGTACCCAAGTCGCTCTAACTAAGGAATGGTGTACTCACGACATTAGCCCGGGAGCTCTGCGAACCGGCAACTAACGCTGGCGTGTGCGCGCACCGCATACTCTCTACAACCGGCGTAAATGCGGGGCCTAAGGGCAAACTACGCAGCCAAAGCGCATGCCTATGACTCGGAAGCGGTGTCACCGATCACAAAGATGCGCGAGGCCCTCGCGCTCATCATGCGGCGGCCGATCCACCGACCAAGCTAAGAACCGGCTAAGGTAGGCTTACACCGTTGGCAGGGTTCCGCTCTAGCAGGCTACAAACTAGGCTATGCCGAAGTGGGTAGCTAATTCCACAACCGGCGGGTCGGGGGGGTAGCAAGATACGTTATGCTTCGCACACTTTACTCCCGACCTGAGCTAAATCCACCTTGGCGATCGGGGGGGGGGGGGTAGCAAGATACGTTATGCTTCGCACACTTTACTCCCGATCGGGGGGACAAAGTACGTTATGTCCGCTCGACCTGGGATGATGACAAACCCTATAACTCTATCTAAGAGTACAGAGTAAAAAGCAATGATTCCTGGCTAGCAAACAATGACCGACATCAATCACAATTACCTAGCATGATACTACGAGCTTAAGCAGGAATCATAAGCATGCTGGTAGAACAAACCTAGCATGGCACTAACATGTAAAATTAGGCAAACATGCTAGCAAGAATTCAATCAAACAGCTCTATTACTATCAAGCTCATAACAGTCAGCAAACAAGCAAGGCATATCATGAAAATATCGCAGGGCCCACACAACTCCGGTAAGAAATCTTTACCTGGTCGGAAGGCAACAACACACAATAAAATTAACTACGATCGAACTCGAGCAACCTATCTCGAGCCAAACAAACACATCAATAATCACACAATAGGCCTAAATAATAATAAAATAAATAGGGCTCGGCTCAGGAGCAACTCACGAGGCGCGGCTGACACGCGAACGAGCCGGCTGCACGGGTTAGGCAACTACTGGGCTGGCTGGGCGCGCTAGGCTGCGAGCGAGCGGCACAGGGGCGCGCGGGCGCGGGCGCTAGCTCGGCTGGGCGCTGGCGCGCGACGCGGCTCGGCACAGGGACGACGCACGGGCGTGAGCGACACGACGCGACGGGCGAACTCAGGCGACACGGGCACGGACGCGACCTGGCGACACTATGCGAGGCTCGGGCGACACGAGCTGGGCGACGAGATGCTCGGGCTGGGCGACACTGTGCGATGGCGCGGGCTGGCGACGCTGGCACTGTGCGGACGACTCGGGCGCTGACGGACACGAGCTGGGCGACACTGTGCGAGGCAGGGGCTCGGGCTGGGCAAGGCAAGAACTGCGCGGGCGAGCTGGGGCTGGGCTAGCTCGGGCGAGCAGGGGCTCGGGCTGGCTGGGTTGGGCGAGCCAAGGGGCTGGGTCGGCTAGGTGGGGGGGCTAGGTCGGGGAGAGTGAGAGAGAGAGAGAGAGAAAAAAAAATGGAATTTTGAAAAGAAAAGGAAAAATAAAAGAAAAAATGGGAATTTAGAAAATAAAAGGGAAAATGGGAAAAATAAAAGGAAAATAGGGATTTATCCATTTAATCCATCCTTATCCACTTTTAAAACCTTAAAATCCCATTTCCCGGCTTCCTCCTTCGAGACCCGATCGAAGCAATCTTTTCCAATAAATAAAACTCACTTAAATCCAACTCTCAAACCAACAATAAGGGCCCGAGCTCGAATCCCAAAGGAAACACCCAACAACCAATACTTTGCCAGAGCCCAAACCACAACCGAGCATCCAACCGACTAGCCCAAACACCTCGGGACTCGCAGCCACCAACAAACAAGCCTCGATAAAGGCAGGAGCTACCTCGAAGCCCTGAAAACCACAAATCCTGCCCGAAGAGCCAATAGACCAAAATACCCCCAAGGGTCAAAACCGCTCTAATGACCCAACCAACAACCGAATCTTGACCCGAAGGCACCTCGAAAACTGGAATAGGAAACTGGGCTGTTACGGTATTTTCTAGGATTGATTAGTTAGCATAACTCATTGCATTCATATTTATTTCTGCATCATATTTATTTTATTCAATTACAAAACAAAACGACAACAACTCATACAACCCATGATTATTTATTTTTTACATGACTTTGACTTAAATAATATTAACTCTAGACATCAATCTCTGTGGGATCTATAAAATCATATACTTATTACTTGCTGCAATTCTCGACCGTGTATACTTGCGCGAGAAAGATTCCAAGTTACACTTAGCATAAGTTGGCTTAGAATTAATTATTGTACAATATATACTTGCACGTAAGTGATTCCAAGAGTAGTTTAACATTCAAGATAATATGTGATAATTCTCTTATAAGTAAATTTGGGTGTGTATGTGCAGGTTATTTACTATTTCAATAGATCCAGAACCTGAGCGACGTATACATCACTGGATCCTAGAGAGAAGAATAACAGTTATGAATCATGATAATATTATGGCAGAAGATGTTGAAGAACATCAGCAGCTGGTGAAACAGAACAAACAAGAAAATCAACATTTCACTAACTCTATTATGATGGAGAATAATAGGGATGAAGCTGTTAGAGTTTACGTTTAGCCTAATGTTACATAACTAAAGAGAGGCATGATAAGATCTGACATTTGGCGCGCGAGCCTTTGAATTTAAGCCAATGATGAATACATTGCTTCAGCAGAAAACACAGTTTCATGGATTGGCGAACGAGGATCTAGGTAACAACTTGAGGGAGTTCATGGGTGTTTATGATTCCATTATCATTCCGGATGTCACCTAACAATATCTAAGGTTAAATAGGTTTCCGCATTCACTGTAAGGAAAGGTGAAGAAGTGGTTAAACACAGTGGACAATTTAGAAGATATCACTTGGGAAGAACTCGTGAAGCGGTTCTTATTAAAGTATTTCCCACCCAAAAAGCTGATGAAACTCTGAGATGAGATCATGACATTCAGGCAAGAAACTGGTGAATCTATTGCCGAAGCTTGGGATTGCTTTAAGGAGATTGAGTGAAAATGTCCGTCTAGTGGAATTCCTTGCTGCGCCCAAATGGAATATTTCTGCGGTGGTTTGAGTGAAGCTGCTCAATTGGTGTTGGATGCTTCAACAAATGGAGCACTTCTATCGAAGATATACAATCAAGACTTGGAAATAGTGGAGCGAGTAGCTTTAAATACAAGTCAGTGGAAGGATGATATGAAAAAGAAGGTAGAGCCGGGGTAAAACCGAAACAGGAAGTGACCCGATGTTAAGACAACAGTTGGTTGAGATGCACGAGATACTACTTAATATACAAAACGCGAACAACGCTAAAGCGATAGTGCAGAGTATTAACTCACCATAGTTAGCGTTTGCAAACAACTAGGTATAAGTATCTCTCACGGAGACATGTGATATGTGTGGCGATGCACATTCTTATGAAGATTTTCTCCACAACATAGCCTCGGTATGTTTCGCTAATGGTCAACAAGCGAATCACCAAAACAATTTGTTTTCTAACACTTACAATGTTGGATGGAGGAATCATCCCAAGTTTTCATGGAGTAACCAAGGAAATAGTGGAGCTTCAGGTATTCGAACTTCCAACAAAGACAGAATGGTATTTCGCAGGGATTTCAATCCGCGAACAGTCAGCAAGGCAAGAATTCTAATTCATTTCAAAATCCTCCTTATCAAAGAAATGTTGTGCCACAACATAATAATCAACAATTTTCCAATAATGACATGGAGAATATGTTGAAGGAATTTATGCAGAATCAAAAAGCCGTAGTTGGAAATTTGGAAGTACAGATTGGCCAACTGGCGACTGAAATTAGGTAGAAACCTTTGGGAAAATTGACCTCAGATACTAAACCTGTTCGAAGAGAGGGCAAGGAACAAATCAAGGCAACCACAACGATTGGCGAGGAAAACGAATTCTCTGAAGATCAATTTCACGAAGGAGATTGCGGTTGTGAATACTAACATTGTTGAACTTGACCTTGCAGATCCTAGCCAAGTAGGAGCAAAGTTGCAGGAAACCGAGGTAAGTGAGTTTAAACCTCCATCACCTCCATTTCCGAAAAGGTTTAAAAAGAAGAAAATTGGCGAGGAACACGAGATGTTCATAGATATTTTGAAGGGCATTCACATCAACATTCAGTTGATGTGCATTGCGTCAAATTCCCAACTACATGAAATTTCTCAAGGAAGCGTTATCAGAGAAAGGGAAATTTGAAGAGTTCAAAGTCGTTTCACTGAACGAAGAATGTTGCGCATAGAAGTCAAAGAAGTTACCAGTGAAAGAAGATGATCCAGGAGCCTTTACAATTCCAATTTCAATTGGCGGGAAACATGTAGAAAAAGCATTATGCGACCTTGGAGCAAGTATCAACCTAATTCCATTATCAGTTTACAAAAAAAATTCCATTGGTGAAGCATGACCATTATCAGTTTACAATACATGGAAATATGTGAATGAGGATCTTAAAAACTTGGTGAAACATCGACTGTTAGTATATTGAAAAACTTATAATGACTATTTTAGCTACTATTTCTTAGTGTTAATAATTTATTCGTATTTATTTTTAGTCGCATTTTGATCTCAACTTGAGTAATCTTATGGTGAATAAGAATATAGAAGACGTGATGAAATCTACGTTCAAAGAGTATAGATTCACATTGCACAAACATTATAAGTAAGTAATATTTAAATTATTTCTTATGTTTATTTAAATTGAGTCACATGAAACTAATATGATCTTTAAAGGAGTCTCGATCTTGCCATTCGACGCTTGGAGCCACCTCCTACCATAACAGAACCAGTTAATTGAGAGTATTTGTGCAACAAATGGGAGGATCCTAACTACAAGTCCAAGTCCAATAAGGCTGAGGAGAGTAGAGCACAGGTCCAATATCATCACCGAGTAGGGAGTCATTCTTTCTTGGGCATACTATATAAGGTAATTATCTTACGTTATACTTTGTTAATGCAAATGATATATGAAATACTAACTTAGTTCATATATGTGTATAGAAGAAGAAAAAAAAAAAGCAACCAAGTTGTGGGTTTTATCGAACTATTTCAAGAAACTCATTTCACTATTCAGGATGGATGGGTGGATAAGGCTTCAAGAAACTCAATACTAATATATGTTTTATTTCTATACAGGAGCAAATGATAGGGATAAAAGAGGGATTCATTGTAACATGACTCCCTTATGACGAGATAGAGATAATTGAACAAGTTCTTGAGATTAGAACGAACAGCATAAAGGGCCTAGGACGGCTTCCTTATGATGTTCTGGTTAAAGAAAGAGGTAAGAGGTCGTCGTCGTCTTCTAGTGCTAGTGAAGCAACTTCACAGCGAGAGACACAACTACAACAAGAGGTTGAAATGCTCAAGACCTAGTTGGCTAGTGAAAAAGAGGCAAAGAGGAAATTGGAAGATCTCGTGGCTTAGACACACGAGGAATCTTCTCAAACACGAGCGACATGTTGGAGCTTAGAGCGATGATGGAGTCGTTCAAGAAAGCGAGGCCATGACCAGCCATGATGGAGTCGTTTAAGAATGTTTTACAAATTTTATGACACGTGTAGCTATCTTGCAGTAAAGGTAGCCACAAATTAGATTATGTTATGATTTACAGGTTTAAAACAGGTGTACTTTTTTTGGGTATGTCCATAGTAGTCGTTATGCTGCCTAAATTTCTAAAAGTCACAACTCTTACAATTATAAGTACTTTTAAAATTATCTAATTCATGTTTCCTTTTATATTTTCCAGGTGACTCACACTTCTGGGAGGTCTTCATTGTTAGATCCAACTTTGAGGTCTTTCATTGTAAATCGTTAATTATTTTTACAATATATTTGGATTACTTTTTGTAAGGAGATGTTGTATATCGAATCAATGGTGTTTAATACTTTATTGTATTTCATATCGGTCTGTCTTCGGTAATCTGCCATCAAACCACTTTTGAAAAAGTAAAAGCAAAAGCAACTACATTATTACAAACTGACAAACTAAAGGGAATCAAATTATTACAATACGACAAAACTAAATAGCAGGGAATCTAAATTATTACAACTTGACAAATTAAAGATAAGATTTGAGATGGAAGGCCGACAAGTCGAATCTTAATTTTTTCAACATTGAGCTTACCTCCGTCCACTTTGAATGCACATTCAAAGTAGACATCGAACAAATTCTAGATTTCACCGTAAATACCAGTTGTATCCTACGCCTCCTACCAATGGACTCACTGCGCCTCTCGCGTCTTACTGCTTGGATGTTCCAGAGGAACCTGTAGTCTTAAGCTGAAGAATTTTGGAAACTGAATTTTCGGGGAGTGAAAATAGCTAGTATTTTCCAAGCCAGAAGTAGGCTTTAGGTTTGCTTAATGATGTGGAATGTTGTCTTCGTCTTGCATGACTTTTAATCTCTTTACATAAAATTTACAATAACAAATCATTTACAAACACTTTTTTTTTAGTTAGTTTAATGAAAATTACGGTCTTTGAATATTTGTCACCTTTGAATAATCGTAGTTTTATGACAATTGCGGTCTTCGATAGTTTAACGACTTTTCGGTCATTGAATAATTTCGTTTTACAACAATTACGGTTGATTGAGCTCAACTATGTATTCAATGTATTCGTCTCATTCTCTTGAGGAGAGAGAGGAGACAGATTCGTCTATGAGCTCTTGCAATCTTTTCTGAAAATCAGCTTCAGAAGATGTCTGAGCTAAAGCTGCTATCAGTCGATATTTGCGATTGAGAAACTCTTGAGTTTTTTGACAAGAGAGGTCCTGGAGATGACCATTCTTGGCGAACTAGGTTTTTATAGATTTTAAGTCCAAATGAGATATATTGAACTTATCCCACCACTTGATGTTAATGACTTTGACGAGGTTTTTTGAGTCAGACGAGACATGGACTTCGAAATTCCATGAAAGGATCCAAGAAATTTGAAAGTGCATTGAGAATTTCATTTGAATTGGAAAACTATTTTTAAAAATGTTCTTTGAAAAATAGTTGTAGGATTCTTGAATTGGTACTGGAAAGATATTGGTAGTTAAGCCAATATACTCCACCATTGTTTAAATCACAGAGGGAAGGCGACCCTATGTGCGTTGGGACAGAAATTAAAAAACCATGAATGTTTAAAATTCTGGTAAAATATAATATTATACTAGGCTTTTACGTAGTCATGGTATGAATAGGTTTGTGGTATGAACGCCTTTGAGAAGGATTTCTTAGTGTGGATGCTTTGGTTCCACGATGTGGGGTTCATAACTTTGAATATTTTTAACTTTGAATAGGCAATCCTGCTTAGATCGTTGAGATCGGCTGTATGAACGATCTCAGTAGACTTTGTGTCTACCAAAATGAATTCATAAAACCTTCTAGTTTTTTTAAGACTATCCGGCGTGAAAAAAAAGTCGGTTGGGTAGATGTTTTCGACGATTTTTGAAATGTGAGGGTCGTCAAATTCTGGTTCTATGATGAACTCTCCAAAATGAGTGTTCTTTTTTAAATAACCTTTAATTTCAGGTTTAGGAATAAATCTATCAGGGATGATAGCTCTGGAAAATGTCGTTGGGTTCGAGGAACTTGATGACGGGTTTTGAACGGGCTTCACAGATGGTGAAGGTGGAACCTGGGTTGATGACCCAGTTTGGAAAGTTTTGTTTTTGCCTTTTGATCTGGTCACGAGAGTGAACTCAGGGTCAGGGCATATGAATCAGGTGTCATGATTTTTGCAACAGAAGGTTACTTTGAGGTTGCAGCAGTAGGCTGCGCTCACCTCGACTACTTCTTCTTTTGCTCATGGGGGGAAAGAGAGAGAGTTTTGAGAGAGAGGTTTTGAGAGGAACTCTATTGAGAGGTAACTGCCAAGGCGTTTTCAGTCCCTTTTATAGGCAAAACCTCAAAATTGAAATAAGATAGAATTGCTTGCCATCTTACAAAAATTTGTTCTGAAACCAGATTTTTTACATCTTTTTCTAAAATAAATTTCGATCTCTTGAATTAGTTTTTATTAAAAACCTTTTTAACCGATGAACATTAACTGACATTTTGGTCGACTAAAAAATAATCGTCGGCCAAAGAACACCTAATGGTTTTTAATGTTTACTCGACGGTTAAAATCGTTTAAAATTGTCGGGTAACACCATTTTTCTTGTAGCGGGTGGTTCCTTATCACATGCTCAGTCGCTGCGACTCTATTGTCTGTCACTTGATTGTGCGTGGGACCCTCGTTGCATCGCCACGATCAACCGCGCATGTCCACCCTTCTAAGGATCGTGCCTACCATGCATACCCTACCCTCATGACCTCTCCTCAATGCACACTCTTTCACACTTCTTGTTGTCAGATTGTTAAGGATGTTCATCGGTTGGTCGATATTGGTTTGGGTGAAAATCTACACCAAAATTGACCTATAAGTTTGTTTAAATATGTAACTAAAAAAGAAAAATAAGATTTAAGTACAGATCAGTCGGTTAATTTGGTCGGTTTAGTTAGTTAAGTCGGTTAAATCATATAATTTTTTATTAAAAACATATTTATCATACAATCTTTTTTATGAAATTATGAAAATTAGTTTACAAAATATTGGTCATCCCGAATAGTTTTGAAAATTAATTTACAAAAAATTGGTCATCTTAATTCTTCATATGAAGCCAACTATCCAAGAGGAGCCAGACTTGATCCACAAGTGTCATAACCTCGAGCATCATGCCTTCAGTACACTTCTCGAGCTCCACGTTGCACAACTCCTCAAATTGATGCATCCCTCGTTCAACGTCGGAAAAAGAGAGCGTTATTGCCATCACCGGACACAACAAAGGGGCCCTCTTGGACTTCAACGTTTCTTTCTCCTTTTCTTTCGTCTTCTCCAACCACCTCGTTTATTCGCTAGAAATTTAGTGTGTTTCTTCGCCCACCCTTTCATCTTCACGTTTGTCTTTCCACAGTAAAAAGGAGTGGCTGCCTATCCTTTCAAAGCTTTCAGCAGGGTGAAAACTTCATTTTGTTAGCTCCAAGCACATGGTTGACTAATTAATTAATCCACATGAAGAATTGCATACAAAAAATTAGGGATGTGACGTTGGGTTATCAAATTGTATTTATTTCTTATTTTGTCTCCAAAGTTCCTCCCACAACCCATAAATATGTAAAAATAATAATAATAATATTAAACTTGAACTCAAAATGTATATCTCGGCAATACATGCTTCTTACTATGGCTTTTTACGAGAGTAGTCGAATGGGGAAAAAAATTACACAACTAGTCACTTTTAAATTAATTAGCAAAACTAGTCATCTCTTTATAATTTATTTTTAATTAAAAAATTCGTTCTAATGTCAAATGACATTAATACCCTCCTAAGAAATAAATAACTAAAACGCAAAAATATTTTTAAAAAGGTTTTTACCATTGCAACTCACTAATGTCGGGGCCGGAGCTAGAGACGACGATCGCGGCAACTCACGACGCCGATGACCCACCATCTATGCAACTCCATTTCAGGCTTCCTAGAAGGGTCATCTTCAGGTTTAGGTTTTAGATGGGTTTATTTACAAGAATGTCATTGTGTTGGGTATTATTTTGTATTAATTAGTATTAATGCGTATTTATAAATACAATATTAGGTTATATTAAAACTAATCAAATCTATAAAATAATTACAATAGTGTCATGTACTTTTTTATAAAACCGTATTAATGAGTATTTGTAATATAGTATTAAAATGAATTAATGACTATAGGTGCAAGTAGTTTAAATTTACAATATTATTAATGCGTATTTATAAATATTGTGTTATATAAATATAGTATTTATTTATAATTAATAGAGTGTTTATTTTCAGCATCCATAACGCCAAAAAAATAGGGTTTCGAGTTGTTTTTCGATTTCGATTATTGTGAAGGTTAAAAGGGCGATGATAACAAACAAAACACGAAGAAATCGAAGAAAAACCACCGAAATACAAAGAGATCAAAAGAAAATTGTCGAAATTGATGAAAACCCAAAGAAAACACTGGAAAAAGAAGAAGATGAATTGGCCGAAAAATAGAAGATGACTGGAAAACTGAAGAAGATGGCCGAAAAATCACCGAAATAAAGAAGAAAAAAAAAGATGAGTTCACCTTAGGGCTTGATGCTCATGAATCGAAGCTTAAAAGCGACTTCAATGGAGTTTTCCGGCGAAAAATTCGGTGGCCGAAGATGGGTCGTGTTGGAGAAGAAAGAGGGGATGAGAGTTGGAGAAGAAAGAGAAAAATATGATTTGGAGAAGAAAAAGGGAAATAGGGTAGAAGGTTTTTCATGTGGGAAAGAAACTGGAGAAGAAATGGTGTGTTTGAGCCCCCGTTTATGTAAACGGCCGAGTTGGCTATAATAACCCAACCAATGTTTGCCCCACCATTTATTATAAACGGTGGTTACTTAAACCTGCGTGCTCGTTTATCTAAACCTACATGCTCGTTTATCTAAACCTTACATACATTACTTTTTGTTACATTACCAGTCCCTCAAACACCGTTTATAATAACATACCGTTTATCATAACCCACCGTTTGTCATAACTTTCTATACATTATAATTAAACCGGTGCTCCAAACACACCCAAAAGATATTAAATGCAATGTAAGGGGAAAATGGTAATAGAAAAAGTATTAAAATCTAGAAATTGAAAATGAAAATAGCTTTGCTAATTGTTTATTTTGTGCGTTGATTTGCAATTATTTTCCTAAAATGGTGTAGCCAAAATAATTTCCCTTATTAGTATGTTATCTTCATACTAATATATATATATATATATATATATATATATATGTATGTATGTATACATGTATATATGTATGTATATATGTATGTATATATGTATGTATATATGTATGTATATATGTATGTATATATGTATGTATGAATATAGAAAATGAGTTTATATTGTTAAACAATTTTTTGAGATTTTAAGATTACAACAATTAGGCATTAAAGATTTAAACTTATAATCTGTTAATTGTTGAAATGTATCGTAATGCGACTGAATTTCTACTTTTCTAATCTGTAACAACGATTTTTAAATAAAGTTTTGTTAAACAAATTTATAACACACTTCCAAACTCAAAGTTTATCACTTCAAAATATTTATAAAAGGTTAGTGACGCAGTTGATTATTTTGTTTGGTGTTAATCCATTTCAACTCTACGGTCACGAGTTTAAGCTCGAAAATCGGTATTTGGTTCTCATATTATTTGAGAGTAGTTGTACCCTCTATTAGGGTTTGTTGATCCCCTTCCCCCACTTTGTAATAAAAAAAAAAAAGTCACTTCAAAATCTTTCAAATTCTTCATCTCGATATAAAATTGATTAGGGATACATAATTTCTAAAAAGAAATTCACTTGTTTTTCTTGTCCGTCAATGGCGTGTGGCTGGCGTGGGTTCCCCATTGGCCATTTCTATCTGCATTTTCTCAGGGGATAAAATCATAAAGCGGAATTATCTGTGCTGATGATTGTTGATCATCGTCAACGCGACTACTGTATTTCGAAACAATAAGGGGAAAACGGAGGAAGATGATGATGATCTGGGTTGTAGATACGGTCGTGATAGCTGATTAATTTGACGATGAAAAAAAAAAAGAAGAGGAAAAATTAGAATAAGGATCGAGTACTCGAGATGGGTTTTGGCGAAGACAATCTGAAGGGCGTTATTTTGGCTTTGCTCTCAAGTGGGTTCATAGGGGCAAGCTTCATTATCAAGAAGAAGGGGCTTAAAAGAGCAGCAGCCGCATCTGGGGTCAGAGCTGGTGAAAATTTTCTTCTGAATGCACTTGATTTGGGTTTGTTGTTTGTTGATTTTTGTGGGGGTTTTTCTGAATCATATGCCCTTGTTTTTGTTCTTCGTTTTGCAGCTGTTGGTGGCTATACTTATCTCTTGGAGCCTCTATGGTGGGTGGGCATGATTATAAGTGAGATATTCTTTCAACCTTTCAAGGGGCTTTGATTGTTTTGCATCCAAGCTGTTCATATAATCATGAATTTTCATTTTTTTTTCTCATCTTTACTGTGTTCAAGTTGTGCACTATGTACATGAATGAATTTAAATTTTGGCCGATTCTTGCTTCAAACATCAAGTTATTTGCTGCACAAGATTCTTTTGGCACTTCTTTTTCCTGCATTTTCTAAAAAATTAGGACACATTAATTTTTTTTTTCTAACATAAATATGTAAATTTAGTATAAAATACTAAATGTACTCTACTAAAAACCATATAATGCCAAGTTAATTACAATGGACCTCACGACTGGAAGGGGGTGGAAAATGAGTATTTTAGAAGATTAAGGCCGAATTTTTTTCATGAAGAAGACGGGAAAGGGGATTGGTTTTTGGTGATAAATGAGAGAGACTACTTTTTTGTTTTTCTTTTGTCATTTCCTTACTTTTTTATTATTTAGTTAACTATAATATTAATTATTTTGGGCTTGGGCTTGGCTTAAAGACCACACATGTTTACAAGATGTGTCCAAGGTGTGTCCGAAATGTGTCCAATTATTAAAAAAATAATGAAAAATAAGGACACGTAAAATGTGTGTCGGACAAGTGTCCAAGAAGCGTCCAGAAGAAGACGTGTCCGATACGTGTCTGCCACAAATTCTTTCCCTATTTTGAAGTGTCCACTTTATAGTTTATATCTTCTGCTTGAGAATTCCATGTTTGATGCTGTTCATGAAATTTTCAGCATTCTTATTGTTTGCAATCCAGTGATTGTTGGTGAGGCTGCCAACTTCGTTGCATATGCATTTGCCCCTGCAGTTCTCGTGACGCCTCTTGGTGCATTAAGCATTATTGTCAGGTTTTTCTCATCTGCCATGCTTTATCTTTCTAAATTATGTTGAAAAATTATTTTCATGTTATCTTTAAGAGTTTTTTCTGATATCCCTCAAATGGGATTTTCTAGTGCTGTGTTGGCTCATTTTATCTTGAAGGAGAGGTTGCACAAAGTTGGGATTTTGGGCTGTGTGATGTGTATAGCAGGTTCAGTCATTATAGTTGTTCATGCTCCAAGTGAGCGTCCAATTACTTCTGTACAGGAAATATGGAATATGGCAACACAGCCAGGTTGGCTCCTTTTGATTTGTTCTTTACCTTGTTGTATATGAACTTTATTGCTGACTGTTACTCTTTTGTATTTCAGCCTTTTTGCTATATATGGGCTCTGTGATTGTATTGGTTTTTATTCTTGTCATTCATTTTGCCCCGCGGTGTGGCCATGCCAATGTTCTGGTGTTTACTGGAATTTGTTCGTTGATGGGCTCCCTCTCAGTAAGTCCTATCTTACCCAAATTGTCGAGTTTATTTGAATTAAGGTACATTTCCTTGTTCAAACTACAGCATCTGAACTTTGGAGATGGAGATCTTGACATGAATTGCAACTGATTTTTCTAATTCTAACCACTTATTGCACCTTAAAGTGAATAAAAGAAACTCTAGTTACAACCCTAGTACCCCTAATATAAGTATAAATCTATATACCTTTTCTCTTTCTCCATGTAAAATGTCTGCTTAACAAACCTATTTCTCTGTGCCGAAGGTAGACGGACTATTTTTACAAAGGAAAGCAACATTATTATACGGGTTTGACAACTCCTCTTCTGAAGTATTTCACCAAGTGATGGACTATCTTGTGAGCCTTTCATGTTGTATTGATCACTTGAACCCATTTGTATCGGATAATTCATTGAAAGAACCTTCATTAGGGAGTGTTTGGTGCAAGGTGAATGAGAATGATTATGGGAGGATGCAATAGGGGGTGAATATGAGAGTTGAGAGTATGATTATTTGTGTTTGGGGATATGCAATGTTATGTGAAGCTCTGAGCGCCAAAAGGCACGCGCCTTGTGGCGCCTTATGTGAAGCCCCGAGCGCCAAAAGGCATGCGCCTTGTGGGCATTTTCATTTTCTTTGTATTTTTTCATGTTTTCACTTTTATCCTTTGTGAGATTCTCATACTAGGTCATTCAAAGCGCAAGATAATTGATTCAAGACATTTCAATACCTTAAATAACTTAATTCTTCAACTCACAAAGACAACATTCACTTAAATGAAAGGTTAATAGTTGAATCTTATGTATATTTTGTATACATTCTTAGTTAAACTTCATTTCTTTCCATGAAATGAAGGTTAATAGTTAAATGTAATGTATGTTTTGTATATTATTCTTGGTTAAAACTTCATTTATGTCTATGGAAATGTTTTTATTGTTTATACACACATATATACAAAAAAGTTGTATTTTTTATATAGTCCGCCTTATGTAAAAAAGCCGTGCCTTATGGTGCGCCTTGCGCCTCAGGCCCTAGAGACTCATTGCACCTTAGTGTGCCTTGAGCTTTTTAAAACACCGGGGATAAGAAAGTGATTATGTTGGTATGATCACACAGGGGAGTACCGTTACTTGTGTTTGAGTGAAGAGAACAATTGTGGGAAGGATAAAATAGTGAGTATGAAGAGAATAAAAAGTGATTATGAGGAGAATGAAAAATTCTTATGAAGAGAATAAAAGTGATTTATGGGGACATGAGATTATGGGGGAATGATTTTCGGTGGCCCAAACATAGGTAAGAGAATGATTCTCACATAATTATTCTCATCCTCCATGCTCATTCATCCCCTGGTCCATATGATTTTCTAAACTATATAATTGTCATAAAATGTGCATTGACGTAAAAGAGGATATTGAAAACCTATGGCTATGCATTCTTTATGCTTTCTTTTGGAATACTTGGAAGGAAAGAAACTGCAGAATTTTCGGCAAGGAACACACATACAAGGAATATCCATTACATTTTGAATCCATTATATACTTGGCCTTGTATTGTGATACGATCCCGAGGCCGCTGAAGGTTTACTCGAGGTGGAGCAGGAAGTGACGAGCTTAGTTATTATTTGTTATTTCCTAGGTTTACTATAAGTAGGAAAGGATAGGATATTATTTATCATTCATTCAGTTGTCGTCTTTGTACTCTGGCTCTTAGAGAGATCCTCTCGAGAGATTTATCGTAGTTTAATAAAAAGTGTGGTAGATTCTATCATTTTGGTATCAGAGCCGTTTGCCGATTTGGGAATGGTTACTACTAAGATGGAAACAAGGATGCAAGAGTGTGAAGAAGAAACGGCCGACTTGGCGAGGAAGTTACAGGAAACGAACATGAAGATGGAATTGATGGAGGAACGATTGGGAAAAAAGTTGGATTCGCAAGACTTGAAGTTCGAAAGCATAAATCGGAATTTGGGGTTGTTGATGGAGTCATTCCGAGTGGACAAAGGGAAGGGCTTATTAATCGAAGCTTCGGAGGAGGGGTCGGATGGTGGTGCGGCAGCAGCAGACGCTCGGTCAGCAGAGGCGAAGGCGACGCAAGTGGCGGCGAAGGTCTCGGCGGGCGAGGGCGATGCAACTGGGCAGGGCGGCGTGAGTGTTGGAGATGCTCGTGCAAGTTCGGGCGTGGGGCGCATGGGTGCAGAAGGGCGCGTCGGCGTGGGCTGGGTCGGTGATTGTGGGTTGGGGGCGAAGAGCGTGGGTTGGGCGTTGTCGGGATGGGCTGGGGCGGGCCTGGCACGAGTGGTCCAGGTCGAGGCTGGGGTGGGTGGATCGGGTCGGGGTGGGCTGGTTGGATCGGGTCAGTCTGGGCTAGTCGGGTTGGACCGGAGAGATGGGTTTCAGGGACCTGGGGACGGACCGAAAATCGATCGAAGGGGAGATCTGCAGTTCGACGGAAGGGGAAATGGTTTTTCAGAGGAGAGGAGGGTGCACACTGGCTTTGAGAGGCCATTAGCGCTTGACGGTTGGAACGATTGGTGTCAGGACGATTACAATTGGAATGGGGAGTGCTAGGATTGGAGAAATAGGCAGGATCGTTTTGAGCGAGGGGTCCGGGAACAGGTGGTAGGGACGGGCCAATGTTCGATAGGAGGTTATGAAAGTTGGAGATGCCGGTGTTCAAGGGACTTGCAGATGAGGACCCTGACGGGTGGTTATGCCGAGTCGAGAGGGTATTTCTAGGTTAATTATTTGACGGGACACGAAAGGGTCTATACCGCATCCCTGTGTATGGAAGGGGAGGCATTAGAGTGGCTACAGTATGAAGAAGATCGAGCTCCAATTGCTTTGTGGGAAGAATTTCGAGAATTGTTGTTGCATCGTTTTCAATCGACAATCAACGACAACAAGTACGCAAATTTGATGAGTTTGCAACAAGTGGGAACAGTAAAAGAGTATCGACGATTGTTTGAGAAGTATGCCAAAGGAATGTGCGATATTAGTGCGAGTGCCTTAGAAGGGAAGTGGGAGAGCGGATTGAAGGAAGAAATTAGAAGTGAGACGAGGAAACTACGACCAGTGGGAATTCAAGATAAGAAATTTATGGCTCAAGTAATTGAGGATGACCTAGCTTTTCGAGCTCAAGCGAAGGGAGTGGGCACTTCATCAGTAGCTAAGCCAAGCACCAGCAGCACGGGATCCGGGATTGCAACGGCAAGGGCGACAGGAAGTCCAAATCCGAGGACTATAGCCCTCAGCCCTCATAGAACAGTGACCACGAGCACACCCTCCATGTTGCCCTATAAACGTTTGACAGATAGCGAGATCTTTGTTCGCAAGGATAAAGGTTTGTGTTTTCGTTGTGATGAGAAATTTGTTCCAGGACATCGGTGTAAAAAGAAAGAGCACCAGGCCTTGGAGATACTAGTAGTACGCGATGCAACTAATGAAGGGGACACCTATGAAACTGACTGTACACACACTGATGAGAATAGCGATGACGCGGAGGATCTGCAGGATCTAGTAGCCTTGTCCTTGAATTCAAATGATTACTGCATCATGTTGGGGACCAGCGAGTCAGTAAGGACAGCTGGAATTTGTAAGAATATAGAACTGCATTTGGCTGAACTAAAAATAGTGAATGATTTTCTACCATTGCCTCTGGGAAGTCTGAATGTGATTCTGGGTGTAGCGTGGTTGGAGACGTTAGGAAAGGTTGAATTTAATTTCCGCTCACTACAGATGCGATTTGTGTTGGGTTCTTGGCAGGCCGAGTTACAAGGAGATCCGTGCTTGGTTAAGGCTCAGGTCTCATTGAAGTCTATGATGAAGTCTTTACGACCCGAGGACTAGGGACTCTTGGTGGATTTGAACATGATTGACGCATCAGTGCCTACAAGTGTACAAATCACTGTTTTCCCTGATTTATCTCAGGTACCCCAAGAAATACACTCTTTAATTGAATCTTATTCACCTGTTTTCGAGTCCTTGACAGATCTTCCACCGCAAAGAAACTATGATCACTCTATTGACTTGGTTACAGGTAAAGACTTTGTGAATGTACGACCGTACCGGTACCCACAATACCAAAAGAATGAGATTGAAAAGCTGGTACGGGAGATGCTGTTGGCAGGGGTGATCTGCCCTAGTACGAGCTCGTTTTCAAGTCATGTGTTGTTGGTAAGGAAGAAGGATGGGAGTTGGCATTTTTGTGTTGACTACCGGGCATTGAATCAAGCTACAGTGCCTGATAAGTATCCCATACCGCTTGTGGATGAGCTTCTCAATGAACTTAATGGAGCGACGATTTTTAGTAAAATTGACTTAAAGGCAGGATATCATCAGATTCGCGTTTAGCCAGCCGATGTGCACAAGACAGCTTTTCGGACTCATGAGGGTCATTACGAGTTTGTAGTCATGCCGTTTGGATTGCGAAATGCCCCTGTAACTTTCCAATTAGTGATGAATGAAATTCTGCGACCGTATCTGCGTAAGTTCGTGTTGGTATTTTTTTATGATATCCTCATTACATTAGGACCATTCAAGAACACAGTGAGCATCTGGCTCAGGTCTTTGAGGTTTTACAGGCCCTTGCTTTTGTCGCCAATGTCAAGAAATGCCAGTTTGGGTTACACCGCATCGAGTATTTGGGACATTTTATATCTGCAGGAGGGGTGTCTGCCGACCCGGCAAAGATTGAGGCGATGAATCGTTGGCCAAGTCCTAGAAATATCAAGGATTTACGAGGATTCCTTGAACTGACGGGGTATTATCGTCGATTTGTAGCTAATTATGGATCTATGGCTTTTCCTTTGACATAGTTACTCAAGAAAGGCAAATTTGAATCGGGTCCGGTTGCGGAAGAATGTTTTCAAAGAATGAAACATGCTATGAGCAGTGTTCCGGTCCTACGCCTACCAGATTTTGACCAATTATTTGTAGTGGAAACCGATGCTTCGGGGATTGGTGTGGGTGCTATGCTGATGCAACAGGGACAACCGATAGCATACTTTAGTAAGGCTTTGCCAGTCACTCATCTCGTGAAACCTGTCTATGAGCGAGAGTTGATTGCAATAGTGTTCGCCGTTCAGCGTTGGCGAGCTTATCTACTGGGACATCATTTTTTTGTGCGTACTGATCAAAAAATTAAATTTTTACTTGAACAGCGGGTAGTGGACAGTGAGTATCAGCGTTGGATTGCCAAATTGATGGGATATGATTTTAGTATAGAGTACAAGCAAGGCCTCGAGAATTGAGCAACAGATGCTCTTTCCCGAATGCCCCTGATTTGTGAGTTTGGCATGCTGAGCTTCGTGGCAGGGATAAACACAGTCGTGTTTACACAGCAGGTTAAGGATGATGAGAAGTTAGTGGCTATGTATACGACGTTGAAAGCTGGTGATGAGGGTCCGCCCGGCTATTTAGTAGTGGGTGATTTGTTACTTTACCAGGGCAGACTTGTGTTACCCCCGACATCTCCGAGGATTCCACTATTGTTGTTTGAGTTCCATGGAGAAGCTATCGGAGGGCATTTCGGGGTTATTAAAACTTATCAGCGGCTCGCTAAGGAAGTATATTGGTCAGGGATGAAGGCCCGTGTACGAGCTTTTGTTGCCGAGTGTTCGGTTTGTGTTCAAGCCAAACACCTATCACTATCATCAGCTAGTCTGCTACAACCTTTACCAATTCCTGCGCGGATTTGGGAAGACATCTCGATGGACTTTGTGGAGGGACTGCCACGTTCAGAGGGTCATGACACTATTTTAGTGGTGGTTGATCGTCTCTCTAAATATGCTCATTTCCTTCCCCTTTGACACCCATTTACATCACTATCGGTGTCGAAGACATTTATAAAGGAGGTGGTCCACTGGCATAGGATCCCAAAAAGTATTGTGTCAGATCGTGATAAAGTTTTTACCAGCTTGCTTTGGGAAGAAATATTTAAGGCGTCTGGTACCAAGTTTTGTCGTAGCACTACTTATCATCCACAGACGGATGGCCAGATCGAAGTTGTGAATCGTTGTTTGGAATCTTATCTACGCTGTTTTGTGATGAATCAACCTAAGGCATGGTATCAGTGGTTTTCATGGGCCGAGTTCAGTTTTAACACATCGTTTCACTCTTCGACGGGTATGACACCTTTCGAGATTGTTTACGGCCGATCCCCACCACTGATTCTGGGATATGATTATGGGGCTAGTCCGGTGGCTGTTGTGGACTCTTTGATCTTAGATCGGGATCGGGTCTTGGAGACCCTGAAGGCGAATTTGTCGCGTGTGCACAGTCTATGCCGGATCGAGTGAATGCCAAACGTCGAGATATTCAATTCAGTGTTGATGATCTGGTATATATCAAGCTCAGACCCTACCGTCAGTCTTCGTTGGCAAAATTTAAACATCCCAAGTTAGCGCTGAGATTTATTGGGCCATATCGTGTTCTAGCACGGGTTGGACCAGTTGCATATCAATTAGAGCTGCCTGCAACAGTATAGATTCACCCGGTTTTTCATGTCTTTGTTCTGCGTAAAGCGATGGGATTCTCGGTGCTAATCCTGTCTACACCGTCCATGGTGGGGGATGATTTGTGCATTGCGGTTTGTCCTAAGGCAGTTTTGGGAGTGCGTGAGGACCTGCAAGAGGGCGGCTCGCGTCAGGTTTTGGTCCAATGGGAGGGCTCTTCATCGGACGATGCTACATGGGAATCCGCAACCGACCTGGAGTTGCAATTTTCGAATTTTCACCTTGAGGACAAGGTGGCTCTTTGGGAGGGAAAGTATTGATATGATCCCGAGGCCGTTGAAGGTTTACTCGAGGCGGAGTAGGAAGTGACGGGCTTAGTTATTATTTGTTATTATATTTATGTTATGGTTATTTAAGTTGTATTGGGCTTTTGGGCCTTAATAGAGATTATCACTAAATTAGGTTATTTCCTAGGTTTACTATAAGTAGGAAAGGATAGGTCATTATTTATCGTTCATTCAGTTGTCGTCTTTGTACTCTGGCTCTTAGAGAGATCCTCTCGAGAGATTTATCGTAGTTTAATAAAAAGTGTGGTAGATTTTATCATATTGGTGTCACACTATCCCCTTTTTGTAGCTATGACTTAACCATATTAATATCTCAGTGGCATAGTCTTATATGATGTCTCAATAGGCTGTAACTTTTCAAACATCAATGAAAGTTTTTGTTTCCTATCCAAAAAGAAAAGACATAGAAGAATTGAGACGGGCTTTTATGATCTCACGAGATGCAACTATTCCCCTGATATCCCTTTCATGATTGTCAATTGTTACTTTCAATATTATAGCCCTTTGTTTTAGTTGAAAGATCAAATGTTTCCTCTTAGCACGTGCACATTATGCCTCCTATTTAAAACTTTCTTTTGCACAATTTATATGCATTCTAAGTGCTCAGTACAAGCACTTTTCAACTTCTGCTCAGTGCTAACTGCGTCATTTTGTTACTTATCATAACTCATTGGTCCTTTTAGTACAAGAAGGGTAGGAGTACGAATTTACTTAAAGGTCACTCACGGATATATATATAAAGAGTACAAATTTGAACTTTTGACTTACAGGAAGGAGTACATGTCTTAACTATGGAGCTATGCACATGTTGGCATCTGAACTCAATGGTCTTCTTTAAACTGTCCGATTAAATCTAGTTAGTTAGTTCTCGGTTATGTAGTGGGAATGAAGCTCTGATTCCCGATTATCAAAAATAAAATAAAATTAGTTAGTTCAAATGGTATTTGGCTTCCCTGCCCATATTTTTTCTGAAATTAAGTTGAAAATATTCTGTATAACCGTAGTATCTCTCGAAGTGCTGACTTCATCTAGAATATTTGCAGGTCATGAGTGTTAAAGCCCTTGGGACATCATTTAAATTGACCTTTGAGGGGAAGAATCAATTAATCTACTCAGAGACGTGGTTTTTCATGGTTGTGTTTGTATCATGCGTCATTATTCAAATGAATTATCTCAACAAGGTTTGCAATGGCACTATTTTTTTTTTGGAAAATAAACTTTTGATTGATACGTGAAAATTTTACTTGAAGATCCTATCGAAACTAGTTACAAAAATCTTTTCAATGATTTAATAAATAGGAAAGACTATAATTTATAATCACTAAAAGGACAATTGATGACTCCGTTTTAAAGCTAAGAATGTTGTATGATCAATAAACTCATCTATAGATCTTGATTTTTCTTTTAAGATGCGACAATTCCTCTCCCTTCATGTATTCCAAAAGCTAGCAAATAGGAAGTTATCCTAAAGGGCCTTTTCTTTGTAAAAGGATGACCGGCCAATGCAAATTCTTAAAGTTAGACTGGCATGTGGTCGCTCAACTTTACAAGTATTTTAGAGTTCTCCCACTCATAAAATGGAGATAGTGGCTAGTTGGTGAAATTCCCTTGTTTTTATTTATTATTTATTCCAAGTTCTTTCCTCTCGGTCTCTTGTTTCTTTTCGTTCCCTTTTATTTTAAAGACTCATGTCCAGGATATACAAAAAATTTCTTGGCTTGTGAAAGTCTGAAATTTGAGACTTCTTTTATTGCAAGACTTGAAAGTAAAGTGTCGATTTATGTTAATTTTAGTAAAATAGTATTTTTATTTATTTTTTTCTTTTTAGGATTAGATTAAATATTATTTTCTATCTTTTCCTTTTATAATTAGGTAAAATCTTTTGCTTTTATGATTAGGTCATATTTTCTTTTTTATGATTCGACATTATATTTTTCTTTTATAATTAAGTCTATCTCTTCTTCTCTATTTAAACTCATTGTTGGATTCATTATTAAATGAAGAATTTAGAGAATTTGAATTTCCATCTTACAACATGGTATCAAAGTTTCAAATTTTTCCTTTCGATCCGGATAAATTTTTTCTCTAGTCCTTCTTCACTTTCTTCTTCTCAACAAAAACAAAAACAAAATCTCTTTCCTCAAAACTTAGAAAATACAATCCATCATATTTATTCTTCGTCTTTTAGAAAAAAAAACTTTTCCTCAAATCTCCAATTTTTTTCCTTATCTCAAAACCTAGAAAAAAAAATCATCTTCTCAAAACCTTTCCTCTTCTCCTCCTAAACTTTTTCTTCTTCATAATCTTCTTCGTTTTTTTTTTCAGAAACAAAAAAAAATATTCAAAATCACCGCTTTCTTCTATGCGTTTTTTCTTCCAAATCTTTCTCCAAAATCTTCTTCTTTCCCCTTCAAATCATTTAAGAATTTCTTCCTTCAAACCTCTATGTTCTCATTTTATAAAACCCTAGAAAATCCAAAATCCCACATCTCCTTTCCCAGTTGGCTCTGGCCCTGGCTTCTCCTTTCCTTGTTGGCCCTAGCCCTAGCATTTCCTTTCCGAGTTTAAAAATGACATCTCCTTTCCGAGTTGGCCCTGGCATCTCCTTTCTAAGTTGGTCCTGGGCATCTCCTTTCCGAGTTGGTCCTGACATCTCCTTTCCAAATTGGCCTGACCAGATTTTCCAAATTGGCCCTAGCAGCACTCATCCAAAAATCACAAGAGAAAAGGAAAAAGTCTGTAGGGAGAAAATTACAAAAGAGAACTCCAATTAGTTATATGTGTAGAGAACTATATGTGAGTGGATAGGAGATTGTTTACCCCCTGAAATCAATAAAGTAACAATGTTCTAAAAAAAAAAGAGGTGGTAAATTCAATCCTTGTCTTGAAATAGTCTTCTATTGCTTCCATCCAAAGATTCCAAAAATAAATAAATAAATAGAAATCGAATGAAGTTCTCATAAAGAATTTTCTTCTCTTTTTTGAGAGTGTCCCATGAGAGCAAGTGAGAGAAAGTCTTGTATAGTTTGTGGCTATGAACAAAACAATCTCAATTCCGGAGATAAGCCCAAAACAGAGAGGCAAAAAGGCATTGAAGCATAATGTGAGTGGGAGATTCAGAACTTTTCTTCCATAAAGAACACCAATTTGTTGATAAAGCAAAGTGTGGAAAAATTGTCTTTATATTATATTATAGCTGGCTTTTGGGAAATTTGAAGGAAAGGAAGAGAGATATACCTTTAGTGATGTAAATAGAAAGTTCGTGACTGTTTTTGAACTCACCATCTTTGTTACTTCTAATTCTTGTATTGTTTCAAAATGTGTTTGTAAACACTTCCCTAATGATCTTTAAAACGTCCTGAATCCTGATTAAGGGCCTGAGTTCTTGTACAATGATTCTCAATTCATGCATGGAGGAGCCCAAAGCCTTCCGAGTCCAAATTCACATCTCATAGAAGGACACTAGTTTTAGAGTGAATTCATTAGATCATAGTAATCCATTAACCCTCGAGATAACAGATCCCTTCTACTTGCTCAAGTTGTCAGAAATTTCACTGGCGTTGACGGCAGCATTAACTTCAGATTGTGCAAGGGAAACTAGTGGATCTACTATTGTCCGAGATAACGGTTCTACTCTAGAACTCTTGTTAAGAACAATAGTGAAGCTAGTGTATGGCCACATCCAAAACCTTCATTCCACATTAACATTTTCGCTAATTAAATTTAATTATGGTTGATATCATGATATTAGTTTCATTATCTTAAGTGCTGGGCAAAGTGGCTGGTTTGAAGTAGGAGAGCAAACATATCCTTGATGAGAGTTGAAGTATATGGAATCCAGTGGTGCTGGTTTATATGATTAAATACCAAAGTATTAGCTTAAGTTCTTGAGTTGATTGGTGATTAAAAATTATTTAACATGATATCAGAGGAGGAGGTTTTATGTTTAAATCCTTATCAAATCATTTCCTCCCCAATTAATATCAAGTTCCAGAAAATTTTCAAATTTTCAAGCCCACAAATGGGAGAGTGTTGATTGATATAATTAAATTTACTCCAACCTATTAATTTAAGCTTTTGGGTTGATTGGTGATTTAACATGATTCAACATGTGATCTTATTTGCTTTACACATTGTTCACCTGTGAGAATTAGGTCCTTGTTTTTGTTCTCCTAGCAATAATACATATTTTAATTTAATGACAACTCTACCCGGTGATATAATGCTCTTTCAACTTTTATGTTAGTTCATTGAGTCAATTATTGTAAGTTGGTTTAATAGTGAAACATCATAAATGCTTTTTATTTGTGTTTGGCAAAATGTTTATATTTTAGGCACTTGACACATTCAACACTGCAATCGTCTCCCCAATATACTACGTGATGTTTACAACACTTACAATCTTTGCAAGTGTTATCATGTTCAAGGTATGGAAAATCTATTGGTGTTGATAATTCAAGTGGTGTGTGTTTGGAGAATAGTTGAAGCATGCATACTTATGAATATAACAATTTTTATGCGATTTTTAGGAATTGAAACTATTTCTTAAGATTTTAGATTCTTCATTGAGCCTAAGAGGATCTATCCTATGATTTAGGTAACTCCATGTTGTAGTTTTAATTAACTTGGTTTATTACTAAATAAAAAACTTGGTGAAGGAGTTGCTTAAAATAAAATTAGTAAAGGAAAATGTATGGATTCCTGTTCATATCTGTGCTGATTGATGAGGAAGTATTAGTATGCTAGGCGTTAGGGCAGTAATTTAGCTTCATTTCATTCTCTCTTTATCATGAGTTCTTCAGATGTAAACTTAGTATGTTAAAACTAAAAGTACTTGGAAATACATCTTGGACTTCAGGATTGGGATGGCCAAAGTGGAGGAACGATCATATCCGAAATATGTGGCTTTGTTGTTGTGCTGTCTGGTACCATCTTACTGCAACTAACCAAAATTTTTGAAAGAAGCTCATCCTTTAGAGGTGTGTGAAGAATTTTATGTTTCATCATAAAGTGAGATAACTATTTTACCTGCAGATGTTATTAAAATCTGTAGACTCAAAATCTCTGTTTTCAATATATTAGCAGGCAATCATACCCCAGGCTCGCCTTCGTTATCTACACGACTTTGCGCCGGAAATGGAGAACTAGCAAAGTATAGTGATCATGAAGAAGTGCCTGCTGAGGATATATGCTTGAGAATACAAGAATCATACTAGTTGTTCTCCTATCTGGTAGGTATATTATCTCATCAAATCACCATACCGTTAGGATCCGTCACTGAATAGTGTTCATGTTTCTAGACCGAAGGTTAAGCTCAGAATTAAAGTTTGCAATGCAGATATTTTATCAGAAACTAGTCAGCTGATTGTCAAACCGGCCTCGAAGTTCCTTGATGTCAGTTTCATTGATTAGTTTCGAACGTCGTAGAGGTTTCTCATGGGAGCCTTGTTCCACTTAACAAGGGGGGTCCCCACAGAAAAGACAATTGGGTTTCAGACACAGGAACCTTGAGCTTTCATTTGCAGTATCTGCATAGTGAAAAAGCGGATGACCAACATTGAAATGGTTCGTTATGTAGTTTGATATTGTGTGCTTTGCTGCTCTCTTTTCTCTGTTTCATTTGGGATATAGAGGTGTTCCCTTGTTTTTTACTTTGACACAAAAAAGTCAATTCATGTGCATAGTAAATTCTTCAAGTGCAGTTAAATAAAGAGAACCAGATTTTCATTAAGGATGAATGTATATTTGGCTTGTATGTTTGTATAGCATGGAGTTATGAATCTAATCATCCTTAACTTGAAAGTTGGTTAGTTTTACTTGATGTAGTTAATCACTTCCACAGTATGTTTACTTTTATATACAAGCCCACAAGTTCCCTTCTTTATCTAGGATGCAACAAAAGTCTAGATCATTTGACCTAAAGTATGATTTAGTGATCAAAACGTCATGAATTAAAAAAAAAAAAAATAATAAAACTTTTTTTATCTATGTAAATAAGACCCATTAAAAAAAAGGAAATGGTAGGAAATGACTAGATTTTGGAAAATAATAGAGCACATGGCTACTTAGTATGAAAGTTTAAACAAAAGGCTAAAAATAAAAAAATCAGATGGTAGAAATAAGTATTTTCTTCCAATTAATAGTTTACATAAATAATGATGAGAAAATTAGTCATTTTTCCTAAATCTAAGTATAACTAACCATTTTTTATTTTATAATATTGTAAAAATAAAATACTAATAATATTTAGTTAGAAAGAGATCTCTAAGATTAATGATGTTGGCTTGCAAATCACAAAAAAATAAAATAAAAATTACGTCAATCAAAAGTGCCGGAAGAAAAAAAAATTAAAAATCATGTTTGATCAAAGTAGGATTACGATGTATCGTTGATGTACAAACATAGCACATACTGATAAGTTTTAGAGACTACATATGCATAATTTCAGAAAATAGAAGCAGTGTCTGGGGTGATAGGGGGCACATGAACATATTTAGGGGGGAAAGCAAATAGTTTATTCTAACGATCCAATTCATACGTATATACACATTCTAAACAAGTTTAACAGTTATAACACAACAAGAAAAAATAAACACATAGCATAAATAGGGTCTCATTCTTACATATACATATGTAAGCAATCCACTAGGTCAAAACCAATGACACTGCTATTAAACACATAGCATAAATAGGGTCTCATTCTTACTATTAAACCAACCTACGCCATTAGGCGAACCTTATCTCTAAGTGTTCTTTGATTAGCAGGCAAACCTAGCAATCCTAATGTTATGCATGCAAGATCTCCCTTTCTCTCAAAAGAGAAATAAAATTCTACAAAACGTTTGACAATCAGAATGTAAATAAGATTAAAACAACATGCATACAAAGTTCTATTCGTTAATCCTTCGCCCCAACCAAAATACTGTACTTCTCTGTTACCTATCAATGAAAAATTTAGCTACTAATACCAGTAAACATGCTCAAAACAGACAAGGAAACGGAAAACATGCTCTTGAAACAACAGATTTAGCCAACATAACATGCAATGAGCGAAAACAAGTAAGGAAGTGATATGGAATGATAAGAAAACTCCTGAAATCGTTATAGCTTTGAACGTCTCCAGTGAAACTCTGGTTACAAGCACAATAACTATGGAATACACTTAAACTACTCTAGAAAACAAATAAGAACAATTGTGGCCCGGCGAAATCGCTCCGGTTTTTTGTTTCCCCTTTGCACTTCACTCCAGCCAACTGCAAAGCCTGCCGCCTCTCGCCATCGCATCGTGTAATGCCCCTGGTCTTCACTACGATTCTCCAATTATGGTTTTCTATCTGTTCTGTTTGTTCGTTGGATCGTTATTTCATTTCCTAGGCTTAGGGGTAATTTGATAAATTCACCCATGGGACTTGTTTAGTGATTTAATGGACTTATTAGTTAGTTTTGGGTTTTTAGGGTATGGAGGGTCACTTTTGCAATCTGGGTTAAAGTGACATGTGGAAAAAGGGTTTGATGTTTAGCGATTGTATTCATTCGATGATTTCTTCATTGTTTCATTCAAAGGAAAAAGCTAGGGAAAGTTATCGATCAATCCTTCGATCATCGCCCCCAGCCTAGACACATGCAACCCACCATGTGAGCTATCGCCGATCGTCCACGCCATCCCCGTGCCATCACCCGTACGCTCCATTAGCCTTGCCCTACCGCGTCGCACTCCTATACATGCACCCGCTCGGCCAGCTTCTGCGCAAGCAGTTGCCTGCATGCTCTCAGCCACTTGTTCGCTCACGCACACACGTGACCCTTGCATTGCATCCCTGTCGCACCTCACCGCTCACATACCAAGCTGCAACAGCCTTCACCTGTTGTCTTTGCCTGCGCAGTAGCACCACGTTGCCCAGCTTGCCCTTCGTCCTGCCTCATGGTCACGCCCCGCACTACAACAGCGTCCATGTCTCGATTCTACGTCGTGATCCACCAAGCAGCCTGCCAACTGCTGAGCCTCGTTCGAGACTTAGGGTAACATCTGTTCCATGAGTTCCATGTTAAATTAGATTGTTGATTTATTTAATAATTAATTAGAATTATTTTTTAGGTTGCAAACTGTTCGTGGTTGGTATTTGTAGCTCAAAGAGCATATTGTTGTTTGTTTTGTAATATTTTCAGGTAATTCTTACTGGGGTTATGTGGACCCTGCACTTATCGTTCATTGATTGTATCAGATGCACTATGTGATTTACTGTTCCTAAGCTTGTTTAGCTGGCTAACCTGTTGAGATGATGACCTCTTTATGATTGCTAGCATGTATCAGTTCCATGTATGTTGTATTAGTATCCTGCTAGGATTGGCTACTATGTGTTTGACGAGTATTATTATATGTAGAGAACTGAGCATGTAGTACTCTTAGAATATAGTCTTGCTAGGTTGTCATCATCTAGAGGCTCTGAGAGAATGTAAAGTAACATGCCACCCTTTCAGGACCAGGGATGTGATGAAACATGCCAACCTCGGTATAACCTAGTTTTAGGTCTGCTAGAGTGGGAATTCTGATCATGGTGCAAGCCTGCCATGGGAGATTTCTTAGCTTCAAGTGATGGATGTGAACAGGCTGTCACTGTAGGGTGTCGAGGGCTTCCCACTAATTGTGGATCACTGGACACCATTTCGAGTCTTGATAGGCATACGGATCGGGACTAATGTAGTTTACGTAGGCCTGCATTTACCTAGTTTACAATAGCATGCAGTGTGTGAGCACACACACTAGATGCCGAGAGGAAGGCTCCCTCGGGCTAGTGTCATCAGTACACATTTCCTTGTATTTGTCTAGAGCCGAACACTTGGATCGTCCCCCAAGTGCTCATATCAATGCGGTGAGCTGGTTGATAGGTCGAGAGTCAGTGAACTCCGAATATTGGGAGTTATGTTGATAACTCAGGTTTGGGTAAGAATATGATTGATATTTCATGTATTGCTAGGATGCTAGATGATGTGATGATATGTGTACTGTACCCCGATTGGGAATTCTTACTCAGTACCTTCGTACTCACTCTATTTTTGTGGTTTTCCACTAGGTAACTTGGGACAACACCGGGATGGCTAGTCGAGGCCTGATTGATGGGAGTTCGTTGTCTTGATATTTCTTCTTTTATTAGTTTTTATTCAGCATGTCGGATAGGTTTGAATTTCTATTTAACTATAACACCCCAAAAACTTACAACTAAAAAATAACAATCTGAAATTTAAATTTCAAGTCTCTGGTCCAGCTACCACCTTCCTAAACCCCATCGATCACATCCAATCTCATCAGCTCAGCATCAAAGAAGACTGTCAGAGTTAACATCATAGCAAGAGTGAGTATATACATACAAAGTAAGTAGCTTTTTAGTTCAATAAACTACCATTCATCAGCGACAGCTAGAAATTCACACTAGCAACTTTCAAACACTGATCAACCAAGACCATGGTACTCGGCATCTCATAGTTGTATACCACTTTCCGTAGACCGCCCTATTGACATGCATATCACGTACTCCACTCAGAGTACAACTCTCTACTCACTAAGCACCACAACTAAAGCTTGAAGCACATCTTTACATACAACTGTGAAGTACATTACTCGTGTACCAATTGGAAACTGGCTACAAACCATACCTTTCGATTAAAGGAATGTCCAAACCAAATTGGTAAGACATTCCACACCATCAAAGCACACATATGACGCACACCACACTAGAGTGCACAATTATTGCACACTATACTACTAGAGCAGTATTCTCACTAACTAGGAAAATAACGCTCATGCTTGGTCATTCTCTTAGATCTAATAATAACCATACAACTATGGTTTCCAGAACCTGCGTACCTAGAAGTACTCACTCTCGATTGTACCAATACATCTATTTACTACTCGAATGCCTCCTCCCTCGTGGATCGACGTACTTATCACGTTGGGACACCTCTTAACCTTCATATAATCAAACTCAACCTCATAACCGAGCTCAACTCTCCACTCTTCAACTATAACGGAGAAATTCGGGGATTATATATGACATAATCATTCTAATCAAAACAGAGTCATACACCCTAACTCAACTATGTAGAGGTCTTCAACATTGATCCTCTACCAACTCACACAAACCTATCGCATCCACGCTGAGGTAACACTTCTGATTCTTACAATGTACTATTAATAAATTCAAGAAAACTACAAACACACTAACTCACCTTGAAAAACATCATCTCCCCTTGGAATAGTTCTTCTCACACTAATCTCACGCTTAAACATATTACATACTTTATATCACCATTACAACTACTAGCTAATCTCCCCATACTAGTCACACGCTTGAACAACTGATCTTGCAACTTACATAAATAAACCTTACTGAGTTAACAGTATGAACACATCAAATAGCTTCCAAAGCCTTACACTACATTGGCAAGATAGTTTAACAAGCCTCATTTCTATCCACTTCATCTTTCATCAAATGAACCACATTTCATCAATTAGTATTTAATATTTGTTCCAAAAATGTCCTTAATTTACCCATATTTTTCAAATGAATTTTATTTAATATTTAATTAGTCAAATCAAATCATCCCCTAAATCAAGGATTAATTAATTTTCTTTGATATTTAATTATTGAAATCAAATGATCCCCGCATCAATGATTCCTGGATTTTAAGATTTTGCATTGGATACCATTAAAATGTCTCCTATTTCTTCTCTTCCTCTGCACATACGATCTAAAATCCCTCTAAAAAAAACGTTCTACAATTTTTCCAAAATGGTGCAACAACCTTATAGTCAATAGATTTCATGGCAAACTTTTGGGCTCCCAATCACCAGCCTTAAATCACATTGTAGATGGATTTCGTGGGCGGATGTGACTGCCAATGACTAGTCCAATGTTGCGAAGAAAGGCTAAAGTAGGTTTTTGCTTGTGTATGAAAAATTAAGATTTAACCTCGTACTGTGTTCTGCGCCTTAATTTTTAGTAAGATTCTAATTGGTGCATGTTTATCCTCTTCAGAATTATTTCTCCATATTTGAGGAGTTTACAGAAAAAATAAAATAAAAAATGCATTTAAAAGTTCTTTTTGTTAATTATTTTTCCATCAATCTTGTTTCCTAAAATGAATTTGAGATTATTTATAAACCTTATTAGATTTTTTTTTTTTGTAAACTCATTCCCTCTCTTGCATTGAGATTCATGTCAACTTTCTTCATTAACAGTTATCTTCTTGGTTATGTAGCTCTAGATCATCGGTGTAAGTTGAAATTAAATGACGGGCATAATCGTTTATTCATCCCTATAGAACCTCACGCTAGAAGACGCTTCAACGCCGAGTTCTTCCAACCAACTATGTTGGAGCAACCTTATACTCGTGGTGTCATACACGTATCATTGACCAAACCTGATTTTGCCCGATGAGATATTTGTTCGCAACAAAGAGATGTATAGTGGATGTATAATGATTTTTCAAGTTGCATATACAAAAACTATTGCATCTGGGTAGAAAGTTGTACTTGTACACACATGGATGTATTGTAACAATGGAAGAAGATAATGATGTACATGGGTGTAGAATGAATTTTCAAGCAGCATGTACAACCATAGTTACATCCTAGCAAAAACTATACCAGTATACATGCAAATGTATAATATGTGTGGTGGAATGTTGGCTTAATTTTCTCAATCTTAGTATTAGGTGTACATATTTATACATTTTTCTTCTGCCAACTACAATCGACGTAGATGGAAGGTCATGCACAGGTATGTTGATTTCTTGTTTTTATTCAAGTTTTAATCAAAGTATTATGAGAATTTGCGATGTATAACAACTTTTTTACCACAGTTTACAATTATAGCACATTTTTAAAAATAATTCTTTTATAGCAAATTCTGCCCTTTTAAAAAAAAAAATTATTTACCTTTTTTATAGAAGACTTTGATAGAATCTATCATTCTCTAGTGATGGAAGTCTATCAATTTTATCGGTGATTGATTCTATCGGCTCTTATTGATAGATTCTTGATAGAATCTGATGGAAGTCTATCAATTTACTTTATTTATTAGTAATTGATTCTATCACCCTTTATCGATAGAATCTATCAATTTACAATTTTTGCTATATGTGCAAATATTTTCATTATTGTGCTATTCATGTAATATTTTATCCATTTTGTAATATACATGCAAAAGTCCCAAGTATTATTCTATCATTATTCTACATCTACATTCAAAGATGTAAGAGGTTGTAAGCATCTATAATGAAACTTGAAATAGTTTTCTTAGTTTTTTTTAAAAATTTTAAATTATTATTTTTTATTAATCTGCTGCCGATTTCCAAAATTGTGAATTCGACAATTCTTTTATAAAAAATATTTGATTCTTAATTTTTAAAACAAAAATTAGATTTTGTGGTTATTAGATAATCTAATTTAAATAGAGTAAATTTGATTTTAGGTGGTTATTAAAAATATCTAAAATAAAATTAATTAATTCCCAAAAAAGTAATTAATTGACGGGTACAATAGTCCATTATAATATATTTATTTATTTAAAAAAATCTAGAAAATTGAATTTAGACATTTATTTTAACTCTCTATCAAATAAATATTTATTTAATAAGTTTGGTTAAAGTAGTTATTTCTCTAATTCACCCAAACAACTAATCCACCGTGAAAGATTTTTTTTAAAGCCCTAAAATTAAGTAATTTAAATTTAAATTTTGAAATAGACAATTGGACATTGGATCAGATCATAACCAAATCGAACCAATTGAAAACCAATCCAATAGTTATATACTTTATTGGACATTGGATCGGATTTATTTTTTGAAAAATTAAGGTATCGGTTCGATTGTCGGTTTTATACAATCATATTAATGCGATTCGAAGCGTAGAACCTAGTTTCACACTTAGAATTAATTAATAGTTTATTTATACCGCACCGAATATCACCAGCCAAACTCAATGTACACCAACCTCCCATTTTGAATATAGGGTATATTAGTTTATGTAAATATTTCTTAATTTTGGTATGTGTATTTAGTCAATAATCATAGCCATAATATTGGCTTGATGGTAGGACATAATATTGGCTTGTTTATAGGAAGATATTCGAGCTAAATTAAATGCATAATTCTAAATAGTGGAAAACTAATATGAATGCACCGTGGAAATTATTTCTATCAATTATTTCACAACCAATTGTAATTTGTTTTGATTTAAAATTTTCATCTTAATTATTTTTATATAAATAATTTTGATTAATTATTTTAATTGTTATTATTTCAACCAATTATCTTCTCTAATTGATTCTTTCAACGATAATTGAGGATAGGAAAATTTGAATCTATAATCTTTTAGTTTGATAGAACACATTAATAATGACGTTGAACTGTTACTTTCGTTAACCGATAATTGATAGCTGTAATGACATGTTTGGAGCCCAGCTTATATAAACGACCGTTTAGCTTATTATAACCTAATCGTATACATAATCCACGAGTTGAGGGTCCAACCTGTGCCTCCATTTAGCTTAACCTGCACCGACATTTCATTAAAAGCTCGCTGATTTTATATTTTCTCTCTCTGGTTATAGATCTTCTTCCTCTCAAAAAATCCCCTTTTAGTCTAATTCTTCTTCTCCTTCAGAAAATCCATATCCTTTCTCTTTTACTCAAACCATCTGTCTCTGTTTAAAGAAAATTTGAAGAAAAAGAAATACTTGAAAATGCGATTAGGTTTCTCGATTGTGTTTGAATGATCCCACAACGGAATAAATAAAAGAAAAGTGGGGGGGTTTTCGATTGAGTTTGAAAATTAGAGGGGTTTTCTTAAAATACCAGAAATCTTGAAATCCCTTTGATTTGGGTTTCTTTTTTTCGAAAAGCAAACAAATTCAAGGGGGCTTTAAGAGATCGGATGCATGGAGGATGTCCGCTTCCTTTGAAGATAAGTGAAAAATTGAATTTTTTCACTTTTAATTTGAATTTTTTTGTGCTACAAATAAATTAATTTTAATTTTATTCTAAAATATTTTGTTTTTTTTCGTTATATAGCAAAATCATCTGTATCTTCTTATATGTATATGTATACACCTTTATAATAACGTGCATACAAAAAATTATGTCCACAAACTATATTTACAATCATTTATGCATTTGAATTTGTTATATAAAAAATATATTAATAAGTATTCATTATATTAGGGGGATAAATACTGTTTTTCGAGATCGAAACTATAAAATCAGTGCGCCACTGACACATTCAATTAAGTATTCACTTTATTATTCATGAGATACAATTATTCTGAATTAATGTTTAGTTAGATTTTGAATTTTAAAAATTTAATGAGTTATATGTAAATGATATTGATTTATTATTTTGATAATTTTTAATAAATTAATTATTTGAATTATTTTATTTTATTTATGTGAGAATTTTAATGATAAAAATGTGTTAAATTTTAAATAATAAATGAAATGAATTATATAAGAAAAAATAAAATCAATCGTGGATATTATTATTATATTTTAAAAGATAATAATCCCTTTCCTTTACTTCCTTATTCCTACCCTGTGGTTTCCATCCATAAACAAAACACAAAAAAGAAAAAAAAGGGTTACCAAAGAAGCAAAAGAAGAGGGGATATGGAAGCGAAGGTGAGCAAATTCTTGGGGTCGGTCTCCAATTTCTTCTCCGGCGGTGATCACATACCATGGTGCGATCGCGATGTTGTTGCCGTATGTTTATTCTTCTTCCTCTCCTCTCTTCTCTAATCTCAACTCTGTTTAACTTAATTTCTACTGTTTCTATTGCAAAACTTTGTTCTGATCCTCTCTCAACTTCCTCCTCCTCAATAGCTTGATTCATCATTTATGGAGTTGTTCGATTGCTTTTCCTGACTCTGCGGACTTTAACTTGTTTATCTTTGACCCAATATTTCCAACTCGAACCAAAATTCATACCATCTTGGTTTGGGGCATGTGCTTTTTTTCTTAATTAGAGATTTAATATGCGGGTTTTACTGAAATTGTTGCTTTGATGAATCTTTGCCCTCGTGTTTAACTCACGGCCCAGCCCATTATCATAGAAATTTCACCATCTCTTGCTTAATTGGAAAAATTAGTTTTTAATTAAGCCTATAATTACTCACTATCTTGTCAAGGCTAGATTTTTCTATCACTATATATAACTATCAACAGAGAAAGAACAGATTCAAGGAGAAGAGAAGAGAGTTTTAAGGAGAAGTAAGAACTTCTTGTATTAATGGCAGGGAATACGTTTACACAGAGCAAGAAGGCTCTTAAATACACTTAGTAAAGAGAGTAGGTGAAGCTCATAATACACGCCTTACTTATCTACTAACTACTACTAATCCCATAAGTAATACACAATAGTGACCAGAGTGGTTGAATCCTACAACAGTTAAATTGAGGTGTTGTCACAACCTCCCTCAAACGAGGCACGGGAAGGTACTGAAGCTCGAGTTTGATGCATAAGGAGCAAAAGAGCTACAGGGATAGCGGTTTGGTTAGGCAATCTGCAATCTAATCACGAGAGCGAATGTGCCGAACATAAATCTGATTGGATAAGATTTGATCCCTAATGAAGTGAGCATCAAATTCTATATGCTTTGTACGGGCGTGAAAGACAGGGTTGCGAGCTAGAGCATTTGCAGAAACATTGGCACACCATGTGATTGGAATTGATGGTTGCACATGAAGATCTTTTAACAAGGAACGAAGCCAGACAACTTCACATGATATCGGGACAGGGCACAATATTTCGATTTGGTACTTGATCGAGCCACGACTGCTTGTTTTCTGGAAGACCAAGCAATGAGAGAAGAGGCAAGGTACACACAATATCCCGTAATAGATTTACTGTCATCCGGACAAGCTGCCCAATCCGCATAAGAAAAACCAGTTAGTTGTAGAGAGAGAGCAGGTTGTATGAGAAAACCATATGTTTGGGTCCCCTGCAAGTATCGCAGGACACGTTTTAAGGCTTTCCAATGGGAGGTGCTAGGGGATTGATTGAACTGGCAGTTTGTTGACTGAGAAGGCAATATCAGATCGAGTATGTTGTAAATAATGCAGGGAGCCGAGAATGCTTCGATGAGGTTGTGGATCGGCCAAGAGTTCACCATCAAGTTGAGATAATTTCTTGTTAGATATCATAGGAGAGGGAATTGGTTTGAGATGCTGTAAATGATGCTTGATCAGAATTTCCTGAACATAAGTTTCTTGAGTCAGAAGAAGGCCGGTCTGAGTGTGTTGAATTTGTATCCCTAGAAAATAGTGCAATGTACCAAGATCTTTTAGAGCAAAGGCTAGCAATAACAGTGTGTAGCAACTGCTTGTTAGAGCCAGTTAGCAGAAGATCATCCACATCAAAAGAAAATAAAGTGTTCCTTCTTCGCTATTGAAAATAAACAACGAACATTTAGCTCGAGATTGAACAAGTTTAAGCGTGAGAAAATAGGATCGTAGCTCTTCATGCCAGGCGCAAGGGGCTTGTTTGAGACCATATAAAGCTTTGTTGAGTTTGTAGATATGTGTCGGATATATAGAATCAAGCCTTGAGGTTGAGGAGTGTAGACTTCTTCATGAAGAGTGCCATGGAGGAAAGTGTTGGACACATCCAATTGTTTGACTGGCCATCCCCAAGTCACTGCCAAGGTAAGGATTGTGCGGATGGTTGCTGGTTTCACAATTGGAGAAAACATTTCTCCATAGTCAATTCCTTGAGCCTGCAGGAAACCACGAGCTACAAGTTGAGATTTACATCAATCAATGTTGCCATGTTCATCTTGTTTGATCTTATACACCCATTTGGTGCTCACTAGTATTCTAGATCGGTCGGCAGGAACTAAAGTCCAAGTATTCTGTCGGCTCAAAACGGAGAATTCTTGATCCATTGCACCTTGCCACTGAGGAAACTGACTAGCATCTTTGTACTTTGTTGGCTCGATTAGGGACCAATCAATTGTCGAAGCTACTTAAACCACACCACTGAACAAGTGATTTGGTTTGGTTGTTCCAGCTTTTGCCCAAGTAGTCATGGGGTGTAAGTTAGATGGTTGCAATGTGGTTTGCTCCATCGGTGAAGAAGCAGGTGCAAACAGTGGAGATGCTGAGGAATCAGGACACATTGGTGAAGAAGCTGGAGAATTTGGCTCAGCCATTTGCAGATCAGGGAAGCCAGCCACATCATTGGATCTTAGTTGCTGACCATTAGAAGGATTCGGTTGATGGACGACTGCTGGAATAAATGGAAGCCAAGACTGTATTGGAGGCAATTTGCAAGTATCAAAATCAGACGAAGATTTGTTGCTGCTGAAGAGTTCTGCAAAGGGAAAATTCTGCTCATTAAATTGGACATGTCGTGAGATAAACAATTTCCCAGTAGAGCTAAGACATTTGTAACCTTTGTAATGATCATGGTACCCTAGGAACAAGCATTTTTCAGTATGAAAATGAAACTTGAAACTTGTTCGGTTGAAAAGGCCTTGTATATGGATAACAAGGTGTACCGAAAACTTACATAAACAAGTAATCAGAAGTTTTCTTGTGAATTGCCTGAAATGGGGAGAGATTGTCTAATACTGGAGTAGGCATTCGGTTGATTAAAATAAGTAGTTGTGTGAAATGCTTCCCACTAATAATGAAGAGGCATTTTTTCTTAAGCTAATAAAGAGAGCCATGTTTCAACTACATGTCTGTGCTTCCTTTCTACACGACCATTCTGAGGTCTAATATAGGGACATGAGATTTGGATTGAAATGCCTTGTTCTTGACAATGTGCAATAACCGATTTGAACTCACCACCTCCATCACAACGAATTGTTTTTATTTTGAGGTTAAGTTGTCATTCAACAACTTTTGAAATTCTTTGAAGCACATTGCAGTCTCGAATTTGTTTGTGAGAGGATAGATCCAGGTATATTTGTTGTTGTCATCTAAAAATGCTACATAATAATTATAACCTTTGTTGAAAGGAATTGGAGAAGGACCCCACAGATCCATGTGTATGAGAGCCAAAGGTTTGGATGCCTTAGATGTTAATGAAGGAAAGGTAACTTGTGAATTTTACCAAACTTGCAAGCTTCACAAAAATATAACATTCCATTGCCTTTAACTGATGATTTATAATGCAACAAGATTTGACTTAGAATTCTACTAGAGGGGTGGCCCAATCTTTGGTGCCAAACTCCCTTTGTACAAGCAACAAAAGCAAAAGAAGAATTTTCTGTCAAATCCTCCCTAGAAGAAGGCGTCCTATTCACTAAAACAACATTGTTCTTCTCAAAATAAGCTTCATCAGCAGGCCTTGGAAGTCTATTCTTAGCGGCTTCTCCAAAATACACCACACGGTACAATCCACGCTCAAACTTCCCGATTATCTTGATGTCCTTGCTTTTTGTGGCCTTGACAACTCAAGAAAATTCATCAAACTCAATGGTAATAGCATTATCATGAGTAAGTTTAGATATTACTAATGAGACTTTTCTTCATCATAGGGACATAAAGGACATCCTTTAAAACTAATGCAACACCTTGAGTTCGAAGATAAGTTGTTCCTATACCAAGAATAGGCACTTTAGTACCATCACCAACCACAATAGAATTCATTCCTGAGGACTCCCCATGTAGGTTCATTCGACTAAGATCAATTTGTAGCACCATTGTCCATATACCAACCTTCATCTTGCAGTGTTTCAGGATAAGCCATAAGTGTTGTGGTAGAGGGTGCGACTTGGGTGGTCTATCGAGCAGTAGGATTGGCTCTTGGAGCATTATAAAAAATAGCAGACAGGTGCTAGATGGCCCATCTTGCCACATATTTGAAATTTTTCAGTGGTGTAGGGGGAGTATCGATCCTGGCCTTTCCACTTTCCTCCTTTTCCCTTCTGGTTTTGAGTGGCCTTGTGGAAGAGCATTTTTTGGTCCTTGTGGAAGAGCATTATTTGGTCCTTGTGGATAGTTGTCTGATATGATCCAGGATCTAGATTATATCAAAATATAAAAAATTACAAGATAAACCAAGATTTGATAGGTCTTGGAACCTCCCCTCTCAAGAGAATCTCGTGAGCCCTACAATAAATCACTCAATAATCACTTAATAATTGGATGCCTAAACTCTAACCTAACCCACTCTATTTATAACAAAATACTAACTTATTCTCCAAGTACTGGCTAAATAGAGCCCTAGGCCCAACCGAGCCCTAGGCCCAACCTTATCATTGTCTTGTGAGCCTCCTTGGTTGAAAGACCCTCCTTTCTGACTAGTATAGTTACTGGAAACCAGCACTCTTAAACTTGTTAGTAGTAACCATATTTGCAGAAGGTTGAATGAAAGAAGTGTTACCTCGGAAAGATTGGAGTTTCTCTTATAGATTTTCATAAGAGATAAGCTCATATTGAAGTTGTAGCCACTCCATTTCATTGCTTCGTAAGACACATACTATTGGCTTGTAGTCTTCATCTAGACCAGCCAACACATATGATGTCAAGGTTTTCTCATTGATGGGGTTTCCAATCATCTTCAGTTGAATTCCTTCATTTTCACCAGGTATTCAGCCATCTTCATCGACCCCTTACGAGTCTGTTGCAACGTCTGCCTAGTGTAATCTTCTATGGACCGAGAGTGAATGCATAGCATTTCCCAAGTGCCTCCCACAGCTCCTGAGCCGTGTTGTATCCCATTACTTGGGTTGCCATTTCCGAAGTCATGGAGTTGTACATCTAGCCCAGTAGGAGCTGGTCCGTTGTTACCCAGAAATCTTTTTCAGGGTTTAGGAATGTCATCCCCTGCGGGTCATCTTCAGATGGGAGAATCACAACCACCTCGGCAGGGTAAGGTCTTGACACATCAAGATGACCCATCTATTTTGTAGCCCTTTAGGAGCGGCATCACAATGGTTTTCCACAGCAGAAAATTATTCATGTCAACTTTAACAACAGTTACCTGAGTCATCAGGTTTGAGCAGGATAAGTATCCAACTGGGGTGTTCTGATATTTGACGAGAATCCCCTATTTTTCTTCATCTGCTATCCACTTCCCTTCGCAGCCATCTTTCCAGTTCAGCTTTCTTCCTCGCTCCTTCAGAGAAGCGTTCCTAGTTTGTTCATTTCTTGCCACCGATGGATCAGCCATGGTGCTCTGATACCAAGAGACAAAACAGATACAAGGAGAAGAGAAGAGAGTTTTAAGGAGAAGTAATAATTTCATGTACTAATGGCAAGGAATACGTTTACACAGAGCAAGAAGGCTTTTAAATACACTTCGTAAAGCTCATAAATACACACCTTACTTATCTACTAACTACTACTAATCCCACAATAAATACACAACAGTGATCAGAGTGGTTGACTCCTACAACAGTTAGATTGAGGTGTTGCATCTATCTCCTTGTCCATTTTTCTGTATCATAATTGAATGCAAGATGCAAGCAGAATGATTGGATGCTCCAATATGTTGATGGTTTTTTTATAATATTAGTTAATTCTATGTGTAATCTAGCTTAAAAAAAAACTATTTTGAAAATTTTGGGCCTGTTTATAAAGATTAAATAATGGCTTTATTTTATAATTATAAAAATATATATTTTTTAATTGTAAATTACTGATTTGGCAGAGAACTGATAGTTGTTTTCACTTTTTTCTAATGTTTTCTCATTTTTTTTATTTATTTTATTGATTTGAATGTGATATATTTCTAAGTTAATTGATGGAAGCAGTAAATGAAAACACAATAATAGAAAACATTTTATGAAACAGTTTTAAGTAATTAGTCTGCAAAACAATTTTATAAACCCCCCAACTAGAGCAATAGCTCAATTTCGAATTCCTGTACTTTGTTGACTTCATCCTTTTCTTATTCTTTAATAGAATGTCATCTCTCGTACTATTCTTTTATACTGGTTTAAGTTTAACTAGTTTATTCATGGTTCTAAGACCTCAAATGACACCCCTTTTAAGTTTCTATGGTCATGCATTACAGGGTTGTGAAAGAGAGGTTGCCAATGTGGAAAAGGGCTCATCTGATGCGTTGAAGGAAAGCATTATGCGTTTGTCTTGGGCACTTGTTCATTCAAGGCAACCTCATGATGTACAACGTGGAATAGCAATGCTTGAAGGTGAAATATTTTTAACGAATTGAACCCTTTTTTTTACATATAGCTTTGAGAGTGACTATGCTAACCTATAGTTAGCTATTTACTTGTTGTTCAGCATCTGTATCTGTTCTTTTTCTGTCATTTTCTTAACTCAAGCTATTATGCAGCTGTGCTATCTGATGAAGACAGTCCATCGAAGATGAGAGAGAAGCTTTATCTTCTTTCTGTTGGATTTTTCAGAAGTGGCGATTACTCGAGGAGTAGGGAACTTGTAGAACAATGTTTAACGGTATGGTTCCATCTGTGACTTGGATTTCAATACATTATAATACCTAAACCATTTAGCTTTTTGGCTTGGGTTTCATCTTGTAGAGAGCATGTGATTGCTAACCAAATTTCAAAAACTAAAACAAATTCTTAGAAGCTACTGTTGGGAAAAATGGAATATGAAGTGAATATTGCGGAAGCAAAAGTCAAATCAAAGTCTCAATGTTTGTTGAACAAAGAGAGAAAATGTGAGAGTGAAACAAATAAGAATATGTTTCTATTAGAAATGGGGAAATTGGTGATACAAACTTCTCATGGAAGTTCACTCTTTTATAGGTACAAAATATGGAGCCTATTTAATTTCTATAACTTAAAAATTAAAAATAGAAACTTAAAACAACTTAAAACATAAAACTTACATGGAGTTAAGTTATCTTATAAAATGAAACTTAAAACAATTAATAAAAAAAAATATAAGCCATAAATAAAATTGAAAATAATTAAAAAGAAAAAACTCATAAACTTTAACACTCCTCCTTGAGGTTTTTCTTTGTGACACCTAGCTTTTGGCGTAGAAACACAAATTTCCTATGCGGTAGAGCTTTCGTAAGAATATCGGCAAGTTGTTCTTCAGAACTGCAAAAAATAAGTTTAATGTCGCCTTCTTTCTCTGCTTCCCTCAATAAATGGAATTTAACTTTGATGTGTTTCGTTCTACCATGTTGTATTGGATTTGATGCAATAGCAATAGTTGACTTGTTATCACAAAATAAATTTGTAGGCTTGTCAGGTTCAAATCTCAAATCACTAAGCAGTTTGCGAAGCTATATTGCTTGATTTGCGGTGATGCGATCAAAAATATATTCAAACTTTCTGAGAGATTGAGCTACAACTTCTTGTTTTCTTGAATTCCAAGAAAAATTCGGTACCAAGTTAAAAACATAACTAGAAGTACTTTTGGAATCATCATCACAACCAAATTTCCAATCACTATCGAATATCCAGTCAATTCCAAATCACCGGTAAATTTGAACCAAATTCCAAAATCAAGAGTGCCTTTTAAATATCTAAGGACTCTTTTGGCAATACCAAAATGAGTTTCACTAGGTGAATTCATATATCTTGAGAGTAAACTTGCAGCAAACATCAAGTCTGGCCTAGATGTTGTCAAATATAAGAGACTTCCTACTAAACTTCTATAGTTTGTTGGATTAGAAAGTTTGTCACTGTCATTTTTTGAGACTTTCAAGTTTATATCTAAAGGAGTTGAGGCAACCTTACATTTTTCCATCTTAAATTTCTTCAAAATTCCTTGAGCATACTTTCTTTGAGCAATAAAAATTCCATCATCTTCTTGATGAATTTCTATACCAAGAAAATAATGCATATAACCAAGATCTGACATCTCAAACATTTTTTCCATCTCAACTTTAAAATCTTGTAGCATTTGATAATCATTTCCGGTCACTAGCATATCATCAACATAAAGAGAAAGTATGAGTTGTTTAGAGTTGTCACCAACCTTAACATAGAGTGTAGTTTCACTCATACTCCTTTGGAAACCTTGAAGAAGCAAGTAAGAATCAATCTTACTATACCATGAGGTGCTTGTTTCAGTCCATAGAGAGCTTTCTTCAGACGGTATACTTTGTTTTCTTGGCCTTTATCCACGAACCCTTCTGGTTGGTTCACATAAATCTCCTCCTCAAGATCGCCATTCAAAAAAGCCGACTTGACATCTAAATGAAATATTTTCCATCCCAAGTGTGCAGCTAAAGCAATAATCAATCGTATTGTGTCATGTCATGCAACTGGAGCAAATGTATCTCTATAATCAACTCCAGGTTGTTGTGCATAACCTTTAACCACTAACCTTGCTTTATATTTGTTGATTGAACCATCAGAATTATACTTCACTCTGAATACCCATTTCACACCCAAGACGTTCTTTCCTTGAGGTTGATCTACAAGCTTCCATGTATTATTTTTATGGATCATCTCCAATTCTTCTTTCATAGCAACAATCCATTCAGCAGATTGTGAAGCTTCATAATAAGTATTTGGTTCAACAATAACAAGATTACAACTTTCATAAACATCAGCAAGTGATCTCACCTTATAATTTGGATCATCACCTGTTGCATCAACACGACGATCATCATCATTTGAGAGAGGATTTTGATCATTAGAATCAATTGAATCAAAAAAAGATTCATTTTGTTCTAAGACTTCAAAATTGGTGGATAAGTCTTTCACAATTGTTTGCTTCTCAAAATTCCAATAAGAATCTTCATCAACGATGACATCACGACTCAAGATTATCTTTTCACCATCCAAATAAAAAATTCTATACCCTTTTTGAATCGAGTGGCATAGCTAACAAATACTCCTTTAGTTGCCTTCTCATCAAGTTTTGATCTCTTAATAGAAGGAACAAAAGAGTAACATATAGATCCAAAAATCTTGAGTGTTTTTAACGGAAGGTTTTTACCCACCAAGCTTCATAAGGAGTCTTGCCTCAACCGCCCTTGTAGGTAGTCCTGTTGAGTAAGTAAATAGCAATGCTTACGACTTTTTCCCCAAAATATCTTTGGTAATTTTTTCCAAAGAGAAGACATCTTGCCATCTCCATCACTTGCTCTTTTTTCTTTCTACGATACACCATTCTGCTTGTGGTGTATAGGTAATAGATAATTGATGTTTGATTCCCAAGTCTTCACAAAACCTATCAAATTGCTTGGAAGTATATTCCTTCCCGTTATCGGTTCTCAAAGTTTTAAGCTTACAACCACTTTGAGTTTGAACCAAATTTACAAACTTTTTGAAAATCTAAAAAACTTGAGTTTTTTCAATCAAAAAATATACCCATGTCATCTTGGTTAAATCATCAATAAATAAAATAAAATATTTATTGTTCCCAATAGATGTATTGCGCATGAGACCGCAAACATCACTGTGCACCAATTCCTGTTTGTCTTTGGCTCTAAAACTACCATCTGTTGGAAAAGGTAGTCTGTGCATCTTCCCTTCTTGACAACTTTCACAAATTTGGTCAAATGATGTAAAATTTGAAAAGTCATCAACCATTTTAGAAGAATGCAAAATTTTCAAGGCCTTGTTGTTGTAGTGGCCAAAACGATGATGTCACTTTTTGCTTTCTTCTACTTTGGCATTTAGTGCATGGTGACATAAAGATTCACCATTTAAAAGGAAAGCATTTCCAACCATGGCGACCCTTGCAATTTCTACTCCTTGCTGGTCATAAATAACACAAACTTGGTCCTTGAAAACCACAGAAAACTTGTTATGCAACAATTGAGCAATACTAAGAAAGTTTTGAGATAATCTCGGAACATATAAAACATTGGATATTTTCTTTTCACCTTGCTTAGTATGCATAATGACAGTACCTTTACCTTCAGATAGTACCGTCTCGCCATGTCCAAGAATGATCTTAGACTTTATAGATCTATCAACTTGGCTAAAAAGATTGATATCTTTAGCCATGTGCATGGTGCATCCACTGTCAATAAGCCAAGAGGTTGACTCTTTGTCATCAATATGGGAAGCCATAAACAAAAAATTTGTTTCTGGTTTATTGTCGGCACAATTTTCTTGTTCATGAGGATCTTGAGTTTGATTTTTCTTGGCATAACAAAATTTATCTATATGACCATTCTTGTTGCAGTAATCACAATGATAGGTTTGCTTGTTTTTATACCAACATTTTTTCTCATCATGATTGGTTTTTTTGCAATAACGACAAGAAGGAAATTTACCTTTATTTGAAACTCCTTTTCCCTTGCTCTCTTGTACTTTGGTTGCTTGTCTATCATTTTCTGCAAAAGATTTCTTGCCTTTAGTCTTAGCATGAAATGCACCCTCAACATTCATTACGAATTGTGTCCCTTTGCTCTTGGGCTTGCAATTTGCTAATTAACTCAGCTATGGTAAAAGTAGTCAAATCTTAAGACTCCTCTATAACTGAGATCTTTGACTCAAATTTGTTCGGAACACTGACCATTATTTTTTCCACAACTCTTTGATCAGCAAAAGTTTCACCAACAAGTCTTATCTGGTTTACAATAGTCATCACTTTTGTTGTGTAGTCCCTTATAGAATTTGAATCCTTCATTTTTAGCATTTCAAACTCTCTTTTGAGAGTCAATAATTTGACAGCCTTCACCCTTGCACTGCCTTCAAATTCCCCTTGCAATTTATCCCAAGCTTCTTTTGTTGTTTTACAATCAATAATCCTAGCAAATATAGGATCTGATAAAGTAGCATGAATCACAGATAGAGTTTTGGGCTTCTTCAATTTCTCCTCTTCATGTAATCTGATATGATTCAACGTCGGATTTTCTCCTAATGGTTGAGGATCAACATAAGTAGAAACACATTCCCAAAGGCCGAGGGCTTTGAGATAGGATTGCATTTTAACAACCCAAAATTGGTAATTTTCACCATTAAAATGTGGAGGAGAGGTGACACCAAAATTTGAAGACATTCAAATACAAAAAATAAAATTTTCACTCTCAAATAAAATCACAGGCCTTTAAATATAAGACTCTGATACCACTGTTGGGAAAAATGGAATATGAAGTGAATATTGCGGAAGCAAAAGTCAAATCAAAGTCTCAATGTTTGTTGAACAAAGAGAGAAAATGTGAGAGTGAAACAAATAAGAATATGTTTCTATTAGAAATGAGGAAATTGACGATACAAACTTTTCGTGGAAGTTCACCCTTTTATAGGTACAAAATATGGAGCCTATTTAATTTCTATAACTTAAAAATTAAAAATAGAAACTTAAAACAACTTAAAACATAAAACTTACATGAAGTTAAGTTATCTTGTAAAATGAAACTTAAAACAATTAATTAAAAAAAACATAAGCCATAAATAAAATTGAAAATAATTAAAAAGAAAAAACTCATAAACTTTAACAGCTACTTTTTTAGGTCTCGTTTGATAACCATTTTGTTTTTTGTTTTTTGTTTTTTGTATTTTTTTTTATGTATAGTTTTTGGTTTTCTATTTTAAAAATAAAAACCATATTTGATAACAGATTTTAGTTTTATATTTTTTAAAATTAAAAACCAAAAAACATGTCTGATAACCGTTTTTTGTTTCAAACATCACATTTTGTTTTGATTTTTTTAGTGGTTTACTATTTATTCTTGATTTTTTTCCATATGTTTTTAAAAACGAAAACAAAAACCTGTTTTTAAAAACTACTTTTTTTAGTTTTTAGAATTTCTTTAATATTTTAAAAATCAAAATCAAAATTGGTTATCAAACAAACCTGTTTTCACAAAAGTAAAAAAAAAAATAAAAAACAAAAAATGAAGGCCTAGTTTGATAACTATTTTGTTTTTTGTTTTAAAAAATAAAAATCGTGTATATTTGGTAACTCATTTTAGTTTTATGTTTTTAAAAATGAAAAATAAAAAAACATGTTTGATAACTGTTTTTTGTTTTCAACTATCACATTTTGTTTGGATTTGTTTAGTTTTTTTCTATTTATTCTTGTTCTTTTCATATTTTTTTAAAAACAAAAACTTATTTTTAAAAGCTACTTTTTTAGTTTTTAGAATTTCTTTAATATTTTTAAAATTTTAAAAACAAAAACCAAAATTGGTTATCAGATGAACCTATTCTTCAAAAAGTAAAAACAAAAACAAAAAACAAAAAACGAAATGATTATCAAACCGGGCTGAAATAGTTATCAAACACGACCTTAGTTTTCAAATTTGGTTTGGTTTTTAAAATGATAGGTAAGATGTAAAAATAAAATAAGAAAAACCATAGTTGACCATAGTTGTTGTAGGCTTAATTTTCAAACAAGAAACTAGAAACAAAATGTTTATCAAACATGGTTGTCTTAGTGACCTAAGTTATTTTCTCTTACATCTCAAACTTGATACTTGAGGCTTCAACTGTCTGCATTTTGTTCCTGTACGGCACAAGTAGATGTACGCATGGCCTTGATAAATCTGACCACTAATAAGTGACACTACCTTAAATTTGCAACGATTGACTTGTGTTCTGAATATTTATGATGGTTTTATAAATTTAGTAACCAAATTGAGACATACAAATAACATCCATAAATTTGGAACACTTGGAAGTAGAAAGCCTCATTTCTGAAACCACTGGCGATTGAATTTTAAAACTTGGGAGTTTCTTTGATTCTCAGATTGAACCTGACTGGAGACAGGCAAGGACACTGAAGAAAGCAATCGAAGACAGAACCACTAAGGGTTTTGATTTCTCCAAACTTCTCATCTTTATTTGTCCTTGATCATAATATAGTTCAAAATCGTTCATTTTGATTCATTATCGCACTGTTTGTTGGGAATGTAGATGGTGTAATCGGCATCGGTATCGCGGCAACTGCTGTTGGACTGCTTGCTGGTGGTATTGCTGCTGCTGTTTCCAGGAAGAAGTAAGTTACTTGCTTTGTGCATACGAGATGACTCCGATTACAACCTGTTTTAGGATTACTATACTCGAAAATCTTTGAGATGTATAATAATGTTGCAATTTCTGTTAAATTGATCTATATTACAATGTACAAACATGCTATGCTATGCAGTTTTTCCTGCACTTGGTAGTTTTTTTTTTTTTTTTTGTGAGATTAAACGCATTCTTTCATATGTATTGTGGAGTGCTGTGCAAAAACGTTCTGAAAATTTAGATAGGTCTTATTATCGTGAAAGTCTTTTTTTTTTCAAGAAAAATGGTTTTTCCTTCCTGCCATAAGAGATTACCTTTTTAAGTGGAAAACACTAGCAAATATTTAGTTATTAAATTATTTTTTTCCCTGCAATGGTAATTTCAATTTTTTTTTTAATTTCTGCAGTTGTATTTTCATTGATTAGACTTTATTATTATTATTATTATTATTATTATTATTAATTTATACATGTTTCTTTTAGAAGATTAAAGATACATTTTTTTATTTAAATTCAAACACAATATTTGGGGTGTTGGAGGGTTGGATTGGACGTTGGATCTTTTGTTAATGATAAATGGGAAAAATATAGTATTTTCAGACTATTTGAGAAATTGTTTAAATGGAAAAGAATTAGAATGATTGTCTATTTTCGATTTTGGAGGAGGATGAATAAAACATTCATATCATTTATGTCATTTTCACTTAATCACATTTTAGGAATAAAAATCAATAAATTACCCCACTATTTTAGGATTAAATAACGAATTTCACCCTCTACCATTTTAGGAATTATTTTCAAGTTTAATAAACTAATTTGCCCCATTATTATTTTAGGAGTAAGTTTTGTCTCAAAGAATTGCACAACCACTTTCTCATTTCCATCACCGATTCCTTTTTCTTAAACAAATTTCCACTACCATTTTTCACGTTTCCATTACCAAATTTTCAAGGTTGCAACGATCTTGATCGATTCCGTTTTCTTTTTTTAGTTTCTTTGTCAATTTTCATCATTTTTTCACGTTTCCATCCCCAAATTTTCAAGGTTGCAACGATTTCCCAAATCACGATATTCTTTCTTATTCCCATCACCAATTTCCATATTATCGTATTCTCTGTCACCTTTTCTAGTGTGTAGGGAGCAACTGGTCTAAATTGCAAATGGAGGTTATATCGTTTACAGTACCGTCGTGGTTGATATCGCATATAACACCTCCTGTCTTTATCGATATCGTCTATTGAGGAAAATTTGGGCTTATACAAAAATGAAAAAGTCATAAGCATATCGATGATTATGGACGGGGCACATAAAGAAAAGTCAAAGATATTGAAGGATGATAAGGACGTCCAATGGATGTACAATGACTTTGCTGGTGGTATGTATAGTGACTGTTGTATTCTAGTGACATCATCCATACACATACTGAGATGTACATTCCGGACTTAGCAGGGGGTCCACTGTATTAAGAGCCGGTGCAATCTACCAAACAAAGATGAATTGAAGAAGGTCTTATGTAATATAGCCATGACATGAAGCTTCCAATACAAGATAGTGAAGTTTAGTCTAAAACAATTTTATCAGCTCAAACTTTAAATATCACCCTATTTTTTAGTATAGTTAATCTGTTAGAGAAGAAAGAAGAATACCTGGTATGAGGTTGATGACGAAGGAGATCTGGAACACCTGACAACCTATGGGCAATGATTTTGAGCTTGACGAGGACTCGCTTGTGTTGTTCTTGGTGGCTGGGGAACGTTTTCAGCTAAAACTCGAACTTGGAGAAGAACATTAATGAGAGCAGCGATGGCAGGTACATTTTTATTGATTTATCTTTTTCACAACCTTTTGAAAAGGAGGGGGCGTATCTATTGACATGGATAGGGGATGTACCTGAAATTTTAGCCCTTTCAAAAAAATATATATTTAAAAAAAAAACAACATAATTAAGTTGTTTGTTTAAAAATAAATTCAAAATTTCAAATAAAAAACTTTATTATTTTAATCTACTTGTTTGTTTTAAGAAAAAATTTATCTCTCATCTATCAAAAAAATGTATTTAAAATAATTGTAAATAAAAAAATATGAAGATCTCCCGTGTTAGATAAAACAGAATGTATTTAAAATAATTGTAAATAAAAAATAGGAACATATTAAGATAGGGTACTTTGAACTATTGGATATAAAATTAATTAATTTTGTATTTAAAAAAACTAATTTTAGACATGCATTAAAAATATTTCTCATTTAAACATTCTCTTAATAATTTGCTAGATTTAGACATTTACTTAATTTGCCCATGATAAATTATGATTGAGTTAGGCTCATTTTAGCAAACAATTTATTTATTGATCTAGAATCAAATGGAGTATGCGTTGGTAACATAAAAACAATAGATTTACCAATAAAATTGCTACTAAAAACAGGATTTAAAAAAACAAAACAAAACAAAAGGATAATAAGTTCAATCGATAGCGATCACCTATTTAGAAATTAATTTCTTATGAATTTTCTTGAAATCCAAATATTATAGAGTCAAGAAATATGTCATTTGATAATAGTTGAAGTATATGCAAGTGGATTTGGGCAAACAAAGATATATATATATATATATATATATATATATATATATATTAATTTTATTTTGAAAAATGTTATTGGTGAGATATCATATATGAAAATGTGAATACACTTCTTAACATTTATATAATTGATGGATTACTTTATTTATTTATTTTCAATTGATTGGAACCTTAAGTTATCTAATAACTATAAATAAGTAAGTCTGTTCTTTAGTACAAAAATAATCTATAGTCTTAGAAGACTCTTAATGTGCATTTGTATTAAATCAAGGTTGACTGAACTTGAAGACTCATTCAAATAACTTGAAGACTCTTAATGGCACCAACAAAATTTTCATTTTTTCTTATTGAATTAACTGATCAATTTACTTTTTCATCAAACATTTATTTTAGATTTTAATAACTTTTTAAATTAAAAAAATCAACATATTTCATTTTATTAGAGAATAAAGGAGTATCCTGCAGTTTTCACGCTTGAAAAAAACAAGCTCAAATCATTGATCCCGTATTAGATGTACCTTTTCCATTGGGGAAAAATATTAGAATTTGCACTGTATAGCAATTTTTTTACTCTTGTTTATAATTATATCAACTTTTTAAAAATAATTCATTTATAATATTTTTTGCTTATTTTTTTGAAAAATTCCTATTCTACCTTTTTTTATCGACGACTTTGATCACATCTATCATTCATGGAAGTCTATTAATTTACTATTGATTTAATCAACTTTTCATTCAAAACTTTTAGTTACTTTTCAAAATATTTAATTATTTATTAGTAAATCTCTATTAATAGAATCTATTATGGAAGTAGAGAAAGGGAAAAACTCATTGCTTAAAATTAAAAGTTCAATCCAAGCTATGGTTTAAAAGGTTCGTTTCTATTTTTTGTTATGTGTCAAATATTAGTAAATCATGGGCTTTTTGGTCTTTTTAATAGGTTCGTTTCTATTTTTTGTTATGTGTCAAATATTTTTATCATTATGTCATTCATGAAATATTTTAACTTTTTTGTAATATACACCAAAAGCTCATTCACAAAGGCTTTTGATAATTATTAAAGGTCAAGATAATGGAATTAATGTGACTTGTGAAATACAAGTTCAAGATAATTACTAAAATTGATGTAGAATCAAGTTCTACTTATTTTTATTATTATTAATTCTCAAGAATGTTATAGCACATCAACTGCAATACGATGGAAAATTTTAGAACTAAACTGAAAAGTAGAAACTACAATAATAAAAGAAAAGAAATAGAAATGGAAAACTTGGAACATAATTTCCAATATACCCATAGAATCCATTTAAACCCCTATGTTGTTTAATAAAACTTATTCTAAAAAGTATAGTAATAATTAAAATAATCAAACTATTTTGGAGCTGAGTCCTTAAGGTTCATCACTGCCCAAAAGTGCTAGAAGAAATGCCTTGTAGTCTCCTCCTATGTCTCTAGCCACAGCTTCCTCAAGAGATATATTGTTTCTCTTCAAATACAGTTCCATAATCTCCTTCAAATCTTTTTCTGCTCTTGTCACAATCACTCTGCTAAGAGCGTCTCTGTCGATCCCAGCCGCATTCATCGCATTTCGTAGGACCTAGACATGGATATGAAAGTTGTAGAAAAATTGAGGGTGCAAGTATATCGGCTTCTTGTTAATTTTATAAAATGAAATTGATCTCGACATTAATACGATCGAACCAATCGAGATATTTTAAGCTTCTAATGAACTACATTTAGTGAGTTTGTGAATGTATTGGTTGATAATGTGTACCTTTGCATAATACTTTTTTGGATCTCTAATGCATCTGATAACAGTTTTTAATGCAGCAAGATACTCAACTGAATCACCCATCAAATCCTGAAATTTAAAATAAAAATCAATATGTATTTGTGAAGAATCATGACATGAAAAATAAAGGTTACAGTCTTGTTTGATAACCCATTTCACTATTTGGTTTTTTTGTTTTCTAGTTTTTAAAATAAAATACCATATATCAATTTTTATTTTTTTGTTTTTAAAAAGAAAAGACTTATGTTGTATGTCCACAGACCAAGAGGTTAAAAATTCAAATCTTATTCTCATATATGGTTGAATACAGAAAAAAAAAATTACAATAATAGCAAAAGAGAATAGTATATGACAACTAATATAGTATCTCATTTTAACTTTTATAAATTGTATTGATACCTTGGTGATGGATGTGGCATGAATATCTCTATAGCGATTGAAAGTTGCACTAAGCTGTGGCTTACTTCTTGTGCTAAGGACTCTGATGATCTCTTCATTATTGAAAGCTTTGCCTTTAATTTCATCATTAAGAATGTTTGCTTCCAAATATGCAGTGCTTTCATCTATCTCATTGCCTTCATATCTATAGGCACTTACCATTGCCACAAGAAGCTGTAATCATAAATATCATGCTTAGATTTTAGAAGGAAAAAATATTAGTTTATACAACTTAGAACTCCACTTGCTTAAAGACATACTTTTCTGATATCTCCTCTGGTGCAAGAGGCAACATCTTCCTCAAGGGAATGCTTGAATCGAAACCGATAAGCCCGTTTCACCGCCAAGAGATCTTCTGCGGAATGAACACATGCTATTTCGATGATAACACGATAATCGGGCGTCGATGCTTTAAGTGCGGTGTTTGCTAAAATAGCATTTCTATCAGTAGGATCAAGCGTCCATTGAGATATAGCTCTCTACCATACACCATAACATATTCAAATTATTCTATCAAAATTCATTACAAAGACTTAGAACACAATAAAAGCATTATAAATTTACAAACCTCAAAGTCTCCAGAAAGCTCAGACTTGAGTTGGTGAATGAGATCTTCATTGTAGATTTCTTCATAAGCCAACCTTATAAGCTTCCTTTGAGTTGCATTTCTGTGGCCTAAAATGGAGATTATGGCCTTCTCATCCGTCCCCCAACCTTCAACATAAATATAATCTCTAAACCGTCAAACCCGGTTTTACGTGCCTTTTAAAGTGCTTATGGACGACTTAAAAGTGTTTTTCGCTTATAGATGACTTTTTTTTCTTTTAAATTAAACTACATTTGGGAAATAAGGAATTTGAATCCATAACGATGTAGTAACTATATTATATATCATACCACTAAAACTATAAAACCTATGTCATGTTGATACTTATAAGAAACTCTAAAATATGCTTTTGACCAATGAAGTGTTTTTTTTTATCAAATGTAGTTTAAGAAACTCTAAAACACATTAAGAGAAAAAAATATAAAAGCATTGAAATGCATTTAGAAGGAGTTTATTTCAAAAGTGCTCATTCAATAAGTATATGATGACTTGAAATACAAAGAAAGAAAAGAGAGACCTAGACAAGCCTTTTTGATATTCTCAGCATCTTCGACAGGAGAGAAGTACTTGGGAGCAATTAGAGTGGCCATTTCTCTTTGTACTTTTTTGTTCATGAAGATTTTTCTTTCTTTTGAAGATTTTTGTTCATGAAGATTGTACTCAACTTCACCCATTTTTATAATGGCAAAAAATGCTCAATCTGTTTTATATGTTTTTAAACCGTTCATCATTTAATTGAAAACGTATTTCTCTCTCTCTATGAAATTTTATATTGAAACTCTTAATGATAGATCGTTACAGCTTTGAAGAAAATTTATTCAAATGTAAAGTTATGATCCAAGGACTTGTTTAGATCTAGAAATATTTAATTCATCTTTCTTTATTTTCAAAAAAAAAAAAAAAAACCATCTTTCTTTTTATTTTAATCGAAATATTTAGGTTCATTGAGGTTGCATCTTTTTCTCCAAAGATAAATGTCTTTTTTAATTCATCAATATTTGGAGCCGAGATTCAAATATGTAATAAATCATATCTCATCTTTGCTTGGTTTGTTTTTTTTCATGAATTTATTGAATTTGAACATTTTATCTTATGAAAAATGTATCAAGCCAGGCAAGATTTTCTTTCTTAAATACGAATTTTCTACGACAAGCAATTTATGGTATCACCGTAGATTACCAAAGAATCTTTACACGAGTATTAGGAAAGATAAAGCGTTCGTAGATTTGAGATCAATTATTGATAACCTATTTGTATGAAGAATTGCTGTCAAATGATAGAGCAGCTTGTGAGGAACCCTAGACGCCTATTGATTGAGGTGAGACAATTGATATCCAACATGGTTGAGAATTCATAATTATACCTAATGGGCAACCCAAGGAGCTGGTGAGCTATTTGAAACCTCAAATGGAAAGATTGACTACCATATGCAGTTGGACAACACACATTGACTTTCTTCAGCTGACAATGAAAAACTAATAATAATTTGGGTAAAATACCATTTTGGTCCTGAACTATCGTGATAATTCCATTTTGGTCCTTGAACTTTCAAATGTTTAATTTTGATCCTTGAACTTTCTAAAAAAATTTAAGAAAAGTCCTTGAGTTAAACAAAAAGTTTAACCATGGTTAGAAATAGATGAGGTGGCAAATAAAATAATAAATATATTTTTCATCTTCTTCACTCCTCTCAATTCTCTCTCTCCTCTCAACTCTCTCTCTCTAAAAACTGTACAACATAAAAATTGAACTCTTCTTACCTTTCTCTCTCTCCTCTCAACTCTCTCTCTCTCTAAAAATAGTACTTTAACAAAAAGCATAAAAAAAATTGAAGAAAAAGGGTTGCTAAAAACAGTACTTTAAAAAAAGCATAAAAAAATTGAACTCAGAATAATGTTTTCTAAATATGAACTTAAAATTGAAATTTAATGATTTAATAAAATAACCAATGTGAAACAAATTGGAGGTGGAGGCTTAAATTAACAACTTTCCTGACAAGTAATAGATTCGTACAAGGAAGAAGAACTCTTTTTCTTCAATTTTTTTATGCTTTTTTTTAAAGTACCGTTTTTAGAGAGAGAAAGTTGAGAGGAGTGAGAGAAAGGTAAGAGGAATCCAATTTTTATGTTGTACAGTTTTTAGAGAGAGAAAGAGTTAAGAGAAGAGAGAGAAAGTTAAGAGGAGTCCAATTTTTATGTTGTACAGTTTAGAGAGAGAGAATTGAGAGGAGTGAAGAAGATGAAAAATATATTTATTATTTTATTTGCCACTTCATCTATTTCTAACCATGGTTAAGCTTTTTGTTTAATTCAAAGACTTTTTAAAAACTTTTTAGAAAGTTCAAGGATCAAAATTAAACATTTGAAAGTTTAAGGACCAAAACAGAACAAAAATGATAGTTTAAGGACCAAAATTGGACTTTTGAAAGTTTAAGGACTAAAATGGAATTATCATAATAGTTCAGGGACCAAAATGGTATTTTACCCTAATAATTTCTTACTATATATAATTTACTAGCAATGTGTTTGAACCTGTAGTACTCATTGGTTGGTTGTATAATAAATTAAAAGACTTTTGTTGTACTCATGCATTAATGAATTATTGGTAGAAAAAAAAAAGCAACACAACTTTAGATTTGGCGACAAACTCGTTGGTTTTATAAGGTTGATCTCAAAACTAAGAAACAATCAGTTATTTTTTTTTCTTTGAATTACCTTTATCATGTGTTGTAGAGATTTTTATTTCTATTTCTCTCTTGTAATTTAGAGTTCACCACTAACAAATTAATAAGTAGATTCAAATGTCTTCTCCATAAAACAATAATAATAATAACCATAACAATAATAGACAAATTTAAGAGATAGAAATCACAATTTATAGCCCTAGAAAATTGTGAATATGATAAAACCGTGGTTTCGAAGCAAACCTAATTCACAGATTCCTATTGGATTTTTTTTTCTTTTTTTGAACAAACAATTCCCATCGGATATTGATTAATAAAAAATGAGAAACAAAATCTAAAAGCATAGACAAATCTATGCCAACAATTTCACTAAATAATTATATATTTTGAAATATGAAAAGGAACCAGTATAAATAGTCAAGATTTAGAATATGCTAGAAAGATGGGAAGAGGAAGAGCGGGAGATGCTTTTAGAATTTATACTGCAAACTGAGATTTCATCAAATGGAAGACAGCAACTAATAGTATTTACATTTCTCATAACCCCCACACAACCCTATAGGGGAAGAATGAAAAGGGGAAAAAAAAGAAGAAAAAAAGAACCCAACACAAAAGCCAAATGAGAAAAACACTATGACCTAAAAGAGAAGAAATTGACATTCGAAAACAAATCCATCTAATTGTACCCAAGGTTGTTCCTTTAATCCTATCATGATAGTTCGTCAATATGACTCAGTAAGAAGAGCTTGGAAATTGAACAAACCTTTCGTTTTCATATACAAATGATTTGGCTTTTGTGGCTGTCTACACAAGTCAACGAGTCAACTCTTCACTTCCAAGGCCTATACTAGACTTGTCCATCACTCGTACATTGTATCGTTCATAAACTCGTCCACGATTCTCTGCCCACCATTGCTCTGCTTGTTTCTCCGTAAATCGCTTCCGACTGTATTGAACCAGTGATGTAAAACATCAGAAATTTTTGCAGGGATTTGCTTGCATGATTAAATATATGAATAAACAAACTCATGAGAAATGGAAGTAAAATTGGTTAGTTAGGCCCCATTTGATAATCATTTCGTTTTTCGTTTTTTGTTTATGAAATTTAAGCATATATCTACTCAAATTTTCTATCATATGCTCCATCTTTCCTACAATATATCCATCTTTCTTTAAGAAAGTAGGTGTATACTAACCAAATTTAAAAAACAAAAACAAACTTTTGGAAACTACTTTCTTTTGTTTCCAAATTTTGGTTTTGTTTTTTAAAATATAGGTAAAATGTAGATATCCAAATAAGAAAAAAGCTATGATAAGATAGTTGTTGTAGGCTTAAATTTCGAAAATAAAAAACAAAAAACAAAATGGTTATCAAACGGAGCCTTAACAATTTCCTTTCGATTATTTTTTGTTCTTTCTAGTCTACTAAGGTATTCTTAAATCATACAACATCTAAAAGCCTAAAGCTTAAGTTCCAACAATAATAACTTAATATTAACCATCAATTTGAAATGAGAGAAATAATATTGCTGCCTTGCAGAAACGCACTCGAAACTTGATACTCCACATTTCCTTACAAGAACCTAAGTGTATTACCAGGGAAAACCAAGTGTCAACCTAAGGTAAAGAATGAAGACATTACCCCTTCCAAAAGATAATAATTATAGCAAACTTCTTTTTTTTATATCCATGAGTCCGAGACAGCTTATGGGCATCTAGACTATTCTCATAAACTTCTCTATAATATTTGGATGTCAAATAAACCTGTAGGAAATTAATTCTTAATTTATTGGATCTATATCCTCTTTAACCATGGGGCCAATCCATAATGATTTAATTACCAGAAAAACTGGTTGCCACAAAAGAACTTGTGGTTGCTACGGCACCACCAAGAAGCTGTAAACTGTAATTTGGTACTTCACGTATAATGATGCCACAAGCAAACTATCAAAGTAAAAACACTGCTTCTACTTAGATTAACGCAGTGAACAGATTGTAGGTTGTGTTTGAAAATGATCGTGAAGCTAGTCAACTATCGATTTATCCCTTATTTTGCAAAATACTTTTGAAGTCTTGGCAAAACTGAAGAAAAAATCATTATCAAACACCTGTAATTATTCACAACCAAAAAATGGAGGTGAGTGAGGTGAGTGTAATGTAGTTATCATGAGTTTCAACCAATAGGACTCGTAACATGGATACCTGCAGCAGAATTTTATGAAAATAGGGTATACAATTAGGTAGATCATGCATACCTGAAACGAACTCGCTTAAGATCCTTGGCACCTCCAGGTTGTGAGGTGAGTGTAATATACACACCAGGCTCATCTTGCTCTACCCATTCTGCTTCTTGGTGAGATTCACTTTCTTTAATTCTATTTCCATTTTTTGCTGAATCCAATTGACTACTCAATTTGCTTTGAGTTGAAGACTGGTTATTTTTGGTGTCCGACCCATTAGGAAGCAAATGGACACTTGAACCGTTAGAGTCCGTCTCAAAGGATGTTGCTTGAGCACTTGATTGGTCTGTAGAAGTGTTCATCAAATGATTGAATGAAGCACCGGAGCTAAAAGAGACAAGAGTTGATTTCATATTACGAGCGACAGCCCCAACTGGCAGCCTTTCAGCCATTTCTTTCAGCTGTTCACCATCCATTTAAAAAAGATTTAGCATTCGCCATAAAATTTTCATTGAACTTCACTCATAAAACAAGGATTACATGCATGAATGTGATATCCATTCCTATTAGGAGTAGGATAAGGTCCTGTTAGAATAAGGTATGCCCAATCCTACTAGGAGTAGGACAAATATATTAGACTATAGAAAAGAGATTATGGAGAAAGGGTAGCATTCATTGAAAAGTGTTGAGATAGTGAGTATTTTGGGCTTGAGAGTGATCTCAAGATAGGGAAGGTCCAAGTACCTCGAATATTTGGTTATTTTGTATCTTTATTATCTTTCTATTATAATATATATTTGGTTCCTATACCAAGCTATAATAGCTAGTTATGTAGTCATAAAAAGGAAATCACGGAGTACTAGAATAACAAATCAGAAACCAGAAACCATCTTACTTGCGCAGTCAGAGACTTGATCACTTCTTTGGCTGCGTTGCATCTTGCAGCCTCCTCACTTGCTATTGATATTGCTTCCTTCAACTGTTTACTTGTTCTTTCTAGCTCAACTTCTTGAAGTTGTGCTTTGCGTGAAAGGTTTTCAACCTGAAAGACAGTATTTAGTTAAGCATACTTATTCTTCCGAAGACTCAGTAAGGGAGTAAAGCTCTTTTAAAGTACCAAACCAGCCCTAACTCACCGTACCAGCATTTTCTGATGGATATCACTATGCAAATTATTGGATCAATGAAAAGTTATGCTAAGAATGCAATATTGTTAAAAGGCCTTTTATCAAATTTTCTGTTGGTGCGAAATCAAAGGATATATCAAGACAAGCATCAAATTTTCTGACGACATCACTAAGCAAATTATTGAACTGTCTTTTTTATCTCCCCTTGTAGCTATTACTTTATTGCTTTTTCACTTCCCTGTAGAGTGTTTTTATCTTTTGAGTATTAGCGTTTTCATTTCTTCAATGAAAAGTTTTATTTATTTTTAATAAAAAAAAAAAAACCTCTTCTAACTATATTCAGACCATTGCCTACCTTTGAAGAATTTTCAAATTTCAATAACCCATTAATTGCATTCAGCAACATAAAACTGAAACGATCTGCTACTAACGAAGAAAAGGAGGCTCAGAACCAAAACCAACCTTATCTATTAACCTCATATCAATTAGAAATAACTTAATTCTCAGGTTCGAAAGAAAATCTTTTAAACTGGTTTAGTGGAAAGTGTTTAAACTGGTCTAATGGAAGAGCAGTATTGGCCAATAGGTCGGATACCATCTTCCAGCACCTTATAAACCAACCTGCTGTTAGGCCACCTGTCATCAAGACATGCACGGAGGACGAAGAAAAGCAAGGAATGAATACTAAGTAATTAGTAATTAATTATAGCATTAATATCCAAGGAAAGCCAATAGGCACACACAATCGTAATGGTCATGCACTTATTATATTACTTGGGGAAGAGGTTACACAGGAATAGTATAAATAGGAAGGGGAAGTGTAGTGAAGGACATCTGATAGTAACCAAGTAAGAACACTCTTCAACTACTCTTCATAAAACAACTGTCAATTCAATAGTAGGACACTACCCATCTCAAATCGGAGTAACCTCAATCAAGTAGTTTTTTTTTAGAAACGGAAAAAACAACCTTTTATGAAGACAATGAAAAGGAAACAAAGTCCAGGACACAAGAAAAAGAAAGAAAAAAACAAATACATAGACAAAGAACTAACAAATAAGATGAAACTGATGACTACAAAACAAGAAAAATCTAGATACCTGCCAAAAGAAAAAATGGCCTGAAGCAAAAATGAGGCGAATCCAAGAAAAGAGGTCTTCAATGCAACTGAATTGAACAGCAAATCCCAAAAATGGAAGGCCTGGTGAGTACTCTGATTAAACAGAAAGGATTTTACCTTGAACAGCTTAACAAGTTTCAATCCCACAAAACTAACTAGGCTTCATTTCTAATGACACAAATACAAGAACTTAGGCAGTTTTGGCAGGAATAATCTTTAATTGTAGACCACTGATTTGAACAGTGTTCTGATTCTGAATTCATGTCTTCATGATGTAGAGATAAGTCCGAGGGAAAGACTTTCTCCGAAGAAGAAATGTTGCCAGTCTTGAGCATGGAATCAAAGGAGCTAACATTGAAAATCAAATCATCATCTCAATCCTCAAGAAAAGGTTGAAGCTCTTCTTTGGATTAAATGTCAGAGGTGTTTCCAGTAGCAGTCAGCACCTCCTTTGTGTGATCTTAGGAATCTTGACTGACCTTTGACTTGAAAACAACAGAGGCATAAATCTGAGACAGAAAAGTAAGGCCAACCCAATTCTTTTCAAAAGGACCAACCAACAACAGAGTGACACAGTTATCTAAGTGATCTTGGTTTATGAAGTCAATTGGATTCTTATAATGCTGGCTAGTTATGATCTTTAATCAATGGAAAAGAATTCTTACACGGGTGAGGCACACTTTGAGGAAAATTTGGAGAGTAACACATTATGCCTTGACAATTGAATCAATACTTTCATCATCCATCACACATTTCAACCTGATGAGATCTAATGGATTCGTAAAATCTTTCATAAATAAGTCGTCTTGCGTAAAGGGAAAGGAATCCAAATTAACAATACCACCAAAATGAAGAAAGGTGTTATCCCTGAGATAGTGCTTGATTTAAATAGTGGTAGGTAAAAATCCTCAAAGATTATTGGACACCTAAATTCTGGCCTCAGAAACATTTATTAAATTAAGTCTCTAAACTAACTTCTTCCAGACCCACAAAATGCAAACCAATAGCTTCAAAAGAGTGAAGAGTCCAATAATCTAATAGTAGATTTGAAATTGAGATCTAGCGTCCATATCCTCTAATAACACTCAGACTGCTATGAAGTGCAGCATTCCATTTTTCAATGATTAAGTGAAAATTTCCATATTCTTGCCTGAGAAGAAATAAGTTTGGAAAGATCTACTACCTTGATCAAAACCTTCTCTAGAAATGAATGGTTAATCTACAAATAGGTTTAGAAAGATCTACTAATAGTAGCAGTTATAGCTTTCCAATCATTGTGGGCAAACAATTTGGTTACCACCCATAGGTTATCAAAATCTTTTTCAAGGATCTCGTGATGTTTTTTGATCCAATAAGAGTGGGCTTGAGGAGGGTTAAGGCAAGCTTGGGACTAGATGAATAAAGATGAAGGAGAACTAGAGGCAGGTCAATAGAATGATTGTTGAGTAACTTGACAGATCCAAACTCCATATGTTTCAAAAAATTCGATATCATTTCATGGAAAATCAGCCATCCTAAACTCGGAAGACCAAAAGGTAATCTTCTAATTGAAATACACCCACCAGATTTGGGCCAAACAATACATGCAACATACCAACCATCTTGCAATCAGAGTTTATGAAGACCAATGAATCCAGCAAGGTCTTTGTGTAGTTGATGGTGAAAGAATGAGTCATCTTGATTAAAACAGCAAACTAGTTGACAAACTAGCAAAGATGAAAATGGGAGGAGATATATTGGTCATTATAGGTGACAATATAAGCATTAGTAGTATTGATTCTTCAGTCAATCATTTGGATGGAGATTTCACCCACTACAAGCTATTTCCAAGTCCAAAGGAGCTCATTTCTCTATCAAATTTAGTTTCTCGAGCTATTTCCTCTCCCTTGCCCCATACTTATGACCAGCAGTGTACTCCAGTTGTTGAAGTCCCAAATAAGTTTGCAAACATTATTAATATTTGTGGTACTCAGTTAAAGGAATGTTGTGGATCCTCTAGTTAAAGTTTCTCGTCACATTATCATCATCCTACATCAGCTTCTCAGTTTCTCAATTTTTTTGTAGCTTTTGAATGATCTTCACTGGGCTCATGGATCTAGTCGAAGCTCTATTTTCTAGCAATTTACAGTTTGGCTATTTGAAAGATGTTTCCCTTAGACTTTATGGGCTATGAAGTTTGACGATTGTTTTTGCGAACTCCTATTTCAGCTTCTTAGATATTATTAGCCTCTCAGTCTTCTCCTTAGCATGTTGGATTTGTTTTTAGTCTTTTAGTTTCAATTTACAGTTTATGTTTCAGTTTTGAATTGCTTTTAAGTTTATCAGTGATTTATTGTTTTGTATTTCTCTTTGTTGGTTTTTATTCTCGTTTAGTAGCATATTTATGTATTTCCTCCCTCAAGAGTTGTATCCGAAGTTTTTTCTTCTTTTCATTTAGTTAATGAAAAGTTTGTTTTTTGGTTCATACAAAAGTAATCGCTTAGATAAAATCTAATCTGACACAGTAACGGAAGGATAAACATACCAATGAAATTAGTTTAAGATAAAATAAAAGTGAAAAATATCTACCCCTAATTAGAACAAGAAAAATACATCGCCACTTCCAAAACATCATTGCAGTTTTAACCAATCAAATCACAAATGCAATTAAGGAACTTAAAGCATAAGAGAAAAATGAAAAAAGAAATTACCTGAGCCCTTAATCTAATAACTTCCTGGCTAAGTCTGTTGTTTGCACTTTTAGCATCATTCACAGCAATCCTTGGAGAGGTAAGTCCCCCAAGAGTAGGAGTGGGAGTAGTTGAACGTGGAGGGCTGGGACGCCTAGATATTGGAGATGTTGCTCGAGAAACAATTCTTGATCCAGGAAGCGATGCAGCAAAGAACTTCTTTGAAGATCCAAAGACGGGATTAAAAGATTTAGATATATTAAGAGCTCCCCGCTGAGAGCCTCCACTAGGAATTGGCGAGACCCTACTGCTGCTAAATTCTAGTTTTTTGTTTTTCTTTGAAGACTGAATGTCCACCTGCTTGAAAGATTCAACAGAAGGAAACCTAGCAAGTTGAGCTCCAGATTTCAAGTCCAGCTTATCATTTTTACTCACAAGTTCATTTGATCCCTGATTAATGCTTCCTCTTCTGCTCAGTGAAGACTGGGAAGAAGCATCCATTTCAATAAATTTTTTAAGCTTATGATAGCAATTATCACAAACACGATAAGCTTTGTTGGGGTTTGGTGCCATTGAAGCCTTGACAGACTTCTTGCTGCTGCAAGAATGACAAAACACAAGAGCACAATTATAACAGTTGTGGCGTTTCCTTTTAAAGTTAAAGAGTAGGCGACAACCAGAACACATGGATTGATCAACACCGGAAGCCCACTTATGAAGGCAAATGGCTACAGTAAAATTGGTGCCACAAGCAATGCTTTTAACTTGCTTATCTTTAAGAGCCTCAACCAATGTCGGAGTATTTCTATCATCAGTACTGCCATGACCTAACCGACCATTTGCCCCCTTGCCCCATGTGTAAACCTCAGTTCTAGTTAAAACAGCAACGTGATATGCACCACAAGATAGCTCCTCCACGAAGCTTTTCGAGAGTTTCCCTTCAACTCGTACTGGAAGCTTTCCATCTGCATGAGGATTCCCTAGCTGACCATAAACAGGGCTTCCCATCGTGTAAACATGACCATTGGTTGTAAGTGCTACCGTTAAACTATGTCCACAAGAAACTTGACAAAAGTTCGACTCGACAAGAGCACCAACACAAGTAGGCACAAGTTTTGCCTCTTTGTCACCATGCCCTAACCGACCTTTATCTCCATCCCCCCAAGTAAACAACTTCCCTGAAGAGTTGTTATTCGAGCCTGGATTTCCAATTATAACTTCTACAACTGCAGCAGTATGCCAAACACCACAAGCAGCTCGAACAGTTTGTAGACCTTTGAGAGATTCCACTTCTCTAGGTATTGAAATGTTGTCTCTATCTCCATGACCCAGAGCACCGAATGTCCCATCACCAAAAGTAAATAATTTTCCAGCAGATGTCACAAGTGCTGTATGCCAAGGTCCACAAGATATAGATGATACATGTAGGCCCTGTAAGGGCCCAGTTACTCGTTTTGGAACCCAGTGGCTTACTTCTTTTCCATGCCCAAGAAGGCCAGAATTATAGGTGCCATCACCCCATGTATACAGATCACCAGAAAGTGTAACAGCACATGTATGATATTCACCACAAGCTACTAGCTCAATGTTTAAATTACTTAGGGCATCAATAAGCTTTGGATGAAGGGCATCAGAGTCTCCTCCATGGCCAAGCCTACCTCTGTACTCCTCGCCCCACGAGAAAACTTCACCTTGCTTGGTCACCAAGGCAGCATGACGATTACCACAAGCAATGTTTTGGACATCAAGCACAACTACAGATTCTAAGGCTTTTGGCAACAAAGAATCCATTTTGGTATCAAAAGAACTTCCAACTCGACGAGATCCGCCACCAAGGACACCTTCACCAGTTCCTTCCCCCCAAATAAAAACATCCCCCAAAGCATCACAATCATCATTTCCTGAGCCTTGGCTTGATGAGCTCACTCCACTAGATAGACTAACCCTAAAAGCATCCATTGGAACACCTTTCATGCGGCCATGCATACTATCTGAGCCTCCAGATGACAAAGAATGAACTGAACCGCTTGCAGAATCTGAGTGGAAGAAACCTTTAGGAGGAATATTATACAACATTACATCGGATAATGCCTTATCCAAACCATATTTTGGAGGACTTCCATAAGGACTGTGAAGTCTAAGGTGCTCTCCATCTCCACCTTCCTGAAAAGAAATTTATCCCACGATACAATGATCACTTTAGCTTGATTTTACAATGGTAAGAAAAAATGAAATACTAAAGAAATATTAGACCTTTTGAAAGCTTTCATTGCTGCTAAATGGAGAATGCAGGGGAGAACTTCTTTGAGTAAATGTTCTAGGACTATTTACTTCAGACGGCATCCCATCACTCCGTGATTCAGTTCTCCATTTGCGATTATGAATACGTGAAATTAATGCTTTTAAGCCACTAAACCAAACCTCAGTTTCATCTTTATCCTTGCATATCTAGTATAATAAATAAGAATACCATAGAGTTATTCATGTAACAAATAGCTCTAAAAGAACACCAAAGAGCGTCAAAATAAGAAAAAGTTTAGTATTCGTGTAAATAAGTGAAAGAATAGCTCACCAAATCAAGTGATCTCTCATTATATATAAGAGAAAATGATTGGCATTCCTTCTCAGGCCGTGGATATCTTTGAAAGATTGGCTGAAAAATTTAGAGCGAGAATTAGTTACTATATATTAGGAATACAAATTATTGCTTGCCCCCATAGAAATGGGCTTATAGGAAGGTCACTGGTCTAAAGGCAACATTTCATCATTCATTTAAGAGTACATAAGGACACGCACACATGATTCTAAAAAAAAGGACACGCCATGGGGAAAGTATCTTAGGCTGTCACAGACTCACAATAAAGGTGATTAATGTGGATGTTATCTTTACTAATCAAGAGACAAGTCGCTAATCCCCTTATAGAGCATGCTCCTAAACACATCTACAACCAACACAAAAAATGAAACAAGGGGATCCCCTTTGTTTATACCTCTAGAAACCTTTATAAGATCTGTAGGCTTGTCATTTACAAGGACTAAGAAAGAAGTGTTTGAAATACAACCTCAAATCCACAAGATGCTTCTTTCGCCAAACCCTTTTCTGTACAGCACTTTGATGAGAAAATTCCAAACTACTGTACCATAAGCTTTCTCAAAATCAAGCTTCAGTCTCAATACGTATCTTTTCTGTTCTTCCTAAACTTTCAATTGCCCACCACTTCATTAGCGGTTAAATGGAGTACCAAATCCACTAAAACGAGGTAGCTACTGGTTTTGGACAATAGTTCTGGGTAACACCTTTAATCTTTTTTTTTTTTTGGATAAGAAACAATAACACCTTTAATCTTAGATGCTAGGACTCTTGCCAAAACTTAATAGATAAGGAATGGGATTGTACTATTGAAGCATCGAAAAATAAGAAGATCGTTGAGAAAGAAAAAAAAAATCTTCAAATTTATTTTGAATCTAATTAAGGACCTTGACAAAGTAGAAGGAGAATTCCATCATGTATATATCCAACTGAACAATATTTTAGTAACTTCTTTTGAATCATTTTGTAATTTTTTTACAATTGATGAAAACTTAAAGGCTAAAAAATGATATGAAAATGACAACTAATTAACCTACTGAACTTTTTAACAATAAAATTGAAACTGAAAAATTGTCACTATAAGCAATTTTTAAAATATCCAAATAATAGAATTCAAAACGATTGTATCAAAGAAAAAGTTAGAACTTCCCACTAAGGCAACCTTACCTTCTTCACTCGTATACAATCACATTAACGTTGAACTATTTGACCATTAAGCAGTATCATTGGGAAATATCCGCACATAATAATTATTTTGGATTGGATACCCACAAATAATAATTATTTGGAATTGGATGCTTGCAAATTATAATTATGTTGAATTGGAGGCTTACAGTCCGTTGCCCAGAAATAATTCTAGAGACGTGGCTTAGCTTAAGGTGCTTCTCCTCTTTCCCCGAGAACCATATCAAAACAGACTCATCCTGAAACCATAAGAGTTAAAGTTATTACTCAAAATCTTTGAGACGGAGTGCAAGTGAAATACAGAGAGAAACTAACAGATGGCCAGTTCAATATCCACCCATTAAACCACAATCACACAAAGAAAAGAGATAACAATTTACAATTACACGAGACCATGACCAATTTTTTTCTTTTTTTTTTGGTAAGACAACATTTTTTTTTTTGAAAACCGGGAAATCAGAGCTTCGCTCCCCTATACCTGGGGCACCACTGGTCCGTCCCTAGACTGTGACATCGGGATACTTCGAAGGGTATTCTAGTTTAAGGAAAAGATAACATTGATTTTCATTGATAAAATGAAAAGCGATAGCCATAACCAACTCATATTGCACAACAAATCATCAGATCAAGGCAAGACTATATCAACAAAAGAGGCTATTAATACACAAGAGAATTCATGTGCTTGGGAGTCCCGAAAGAAAAGGCCACAAGTTCACTTTTTTTTTAAATCCATCTATCTGGACCATCTTAGTGCACCTCTTACTACATAAGAAATAAATGATAATACAAATAGAAGAAGTCACAGTGATATGTACTTAGTACATACGTGTATTCCTTTCATCGGGAGAAACATGACCATACTCACATTGGAAAGGCGAAAAGGACAAAACTTTGGCTTCCCCCTTCTTCCATACTTGAGCAAGTAGGCTCCTTTCTTCAAAGCAGTAATGGCCTATCATAAAAATAATGAGGCAGAAGTACTAAATAACTTTGAGTTAAAAAATTAACATAAAGCATGGGGAAACTACCATAAAATTTTGTGTGCAGGTCTGGATAGAAATTTTCAAAAAGGAAAACCAGAGTTAGATCAACCACGCATGGAAATGGGCTTTCAAATTAATATGGAAAAACTATTGATATATTCAAGCAAGACACTAGCTCTTTTCTTCCACCTACCTGATGTATAATGAAGAATAAGAAAACTATGAACACAAGATAAATGATGAATTCATGGAGGCAGAGGCACCACAAGTAAAGTGTTTTTAGACTAGAGACAATGCCATTGATGTGAATGAAATCACGAAAGTACACCAACGCAGTTACAAAGAATCTTCAATTGGAGTGCATAGAAGTTAAAAGGTATTTACAAGAAGTTTAGACTGAAAACACCATGAAAAGACTGAAAGAATAGATTTTGAGATTCAAGCAGAGTCCCCCTATTTATTAAAAAATTAAAAACTTCTCATTGATATAATGAAAATGAAGAAAAGTTCAAGGGATACAAACTCCCAAAGCACAAGTTTCCCTTTTCGAGCTAAGCATTCCTTTAGTTTGCTCCAACCAAATCTGCCCCAGCAAGGCCCCAAAGTATTTTCCACAAAAAAGATTGAATATAATATGGCAAAGCCTTTCAGTGAAGGAACAGAAAAGGAAATGATGGCTTTTTTGCAATAAGAATCAATGTTTTTTTATGGGAGAATAACAATCAATTTCAATGATAAATAAAACAAATGAGAACTCTTTGAACACCTAAAGGTGAATATATAAATAGCTCCAAGAGTAGGTGAAAAAATAAATCTAACCAACAACAGATTAAAAATATAAAAGATGACCCAATCAGCTTAACAATCCAAACAAAACTAACATTATCAATGAACCTTGTACTTTCTTCCATAAATTCCTTAGTGGCTATCTTATCATAGTGAACCGTAGTATGCAAATTTTGTAGTTCCCATTGCATTCTTTTTTCTTTTCATGAGGGGAGTAAATTTTCTTTGGTTTAGTAGATGGAGATAAGAATGGTATGACGATAGTACAGCCTAAATTTCAAGAGGCATAGTGTTATCAATTGATGGGTTATCGCCAAAGATTGTTAAACCAAAAGATTGAGCTTCAAAATTATTATCATGGGCAGTGTTTTAAAAAGCGCAAGGCACACTAAGGCACAATGGCCCTCTGAAGCTTGGGGCGCAAGGTGCACCAAAGGCGAGGGCTTTTTTACTTGAGGCGCACTAAATAAAAAAACAAAAAAAAACTTATATATATGTGTGTGTGTGTGTGTATACACAATAAAAACACTTTTCATGGACATAAATGAAGTTTTAACCAAGAATAATATATAAAACATACATAATATTCAACTATCAACATTCACGTGCTTCGAATGACCTAGTACGAGGATCTAAAACACAAAAAGCGCAAAATAAATTAAAAAATCCCACGAGGCGCGCGCCTTTTGGCGCCCAGGACTTCACGTAAGGCGCCATAAAGCACGCGCCTTATTACACGCACCTCGCCTAGGACAAGCGGGGTGCTAGAGGTGGGACTTGAGCCCAAGCGCACCTAGGCGCACGCCTGGGCGCGCCTTTTAAAACACTGTTCATGGGCCAAGTGAATTGAGGTTGGGTTGAGCTGGATAGGTAAGCTTTTGTATCATATGTAGAGGGGATGTTTTGTTTTATTGGTGGAAGTTGAAATTTTGGTTCCTAGAAAATGGGAAGAGATTCGTAGTTCATTACGTGGGCCTTCATTAAAGAAGATGGAAGAAAGAGTTGGTTGGTTAAGGGCTAGGAACTGAGAATTTGTGGATCCAGTTATAGTATTGGACTGGGGCTTATGGATAATGGTTATGCGCCTAACAGTAAAATTGGAGAGAAGGATGAATCTGTGTTAGATTTGGAAGGTTTGGTGATTTTATCAAATGAGAAAAATCAGGAAAAATTGAAGGATAGCTTGGGATTGTGCAGAAAATCACAAAGAAGCATCCACATTGAAACCCTAAATCTTGAAAACTTTACAAGTGACATGGCATCTGCGTTAATCTAAAACCATCGTGGATTTCATAAGGTTTATCTAAAGTTTGAACTTTGAAGCCAACTCCATCACCAATTTAAACAATTGGCAATTTCATAGTTGTCTAAATCCAAGAAGAACAAGGTGTCGTTAAATAATCAAAGATGAAAGACGTAGACCTTACCTCTACCACATGCAAATCTCAGTAAGGCTGTTCTATTATCCCCTTCCTCAGACTTCAACTATCATTACTGAGGACTAATGACACTCCAAACCAACAAAATCTGATTATCTTTTGCTATCCCACGTAAGGTGTTTCTACTTCATAGTTCATACCATGGACACTAGTCAGTATTCCTTCTTTTTTTTAAGAGAAACGAGAAATTCATTGACGAATGAATTTACAACAAAATGGAAAACAACCACAAGCCATAGTATTGCAAAAGATATTCCAATTGCCCAAAAGATGCTCAGAATATAAAATAACATTTTGGGATAAATCAGACCGGCTACATTTTGTAATGTTAGCAACTAAAATAAAACTTCAAAAAAAATAATTTGCAAAAGTTAAGGATAAACCAACTTTGATGCTTCCTAAATGTATACAGTATGGTATACCATATCCTGATGATTGAAGTAGCTAAAGAGGTGTAAGACACAAAAAATACAGTGAAAAACGTGGGCATCTGACAGAACAATCAAGGAAACGAGAGCAGAAATGGGCATAAAATAGGCGCATGATCCAGAATGTCGAATTGAACAGATAAGAAAAGGACTAAAGATGAGAAAGACACCTGCTCGACATCTCTCTCGACGCCGGCGGCGCCAGTCCTAGTAAGATCCTGAAACATCCTATCCATGCTGGAGGAGATAACGCCGGGCAGTGGTCAATTCCTAAATCTGGGGAGATATCTGTAAGAACAACAGGTTACCCATTTTCAAAACGAAACGCTTCCATCCATGAGCCGGAAAAGGCAGTGAAATGCACACAGTGGGCGCACGCAGAGTTGGAGATGCAATTGACGGCACGAAACTCAGGCAGTGGAGAGTGGGGATGGCGGCAACCAGGCGGAATCAATTGATGCAATCAAATGGTGAAGAGGAATTGGAGGTCGAGGAAGAAAGCAAGAAGCAATGTGGGGAAAAGGAGGAGGGAGAAGAGACGATGGAGGGCCAATTCCATGGAATTGGAGGCCAAGAATACTGCACTTACACAGAATGTGAATCGGAAATTAGAGAGAGAGAGAGAGAGTAAAGTAGAAATGGTGGCTCAAGAGAGAGCTCAGATGGGAGGGTAGTATTGGGTTAAATCCCCCCTTATATTCCCCCAAATTCGTAAATAATTCATTCATCCTACTGCTTTACCTTTACATCATTCAAATATCTCATCTAAATATTGTTAAACTAAAATAAATACTCATCATATTACCATTACATTCTAAATTTGTTTTATGCTTAATTACAATGATTTAAATTCTGATTTTCTTATCAATTATGTCCATCCAACTATTATTCTTTGCAAAAAAAAATTGTACCCGAACACTCTTTCACCAAAATAATTATAAATGTTTAAGAATTTTAAACTAACTATAGTTATTATCGAATGGATGGGTGACACGATTGGTTATTTGATTTGGTGTTAATTCATTTCTACTCCACATTCACACGCTCAAACTATATTTATTAATGTATACTCGTTAATACTTTATTATAAAAGTATGCGACAACAATTATTTTTATTTTTTTAGTACATATTGAGGGAAGGGGATAAATATCGATTCTCGGTCTCGAACGTGTGATGTTAGTTTACAACCAAACAATGAAACCATTGCGTCATGACTCATTATGTAATAGACTAATAGTGTAAGTTTTAAAATAACCATATTTATAACTATTAGATTAATAGCGTAAGTTTTCAAAAATCTATTAACTTTCAAGTTTTCTGTGTTTGTTTTTTGGACATGAGGTCAAAAATCGCTCATTTTTTCTTTTTTGATCTTGAAGTAAATAATTATTATTAACCACTCTTCAAACCCTCCTCAACTCCTTTATCAAATTTCACATTAAATTTTACTAAACTTTACATCAAAATTATTATTCAACCACTATTAACCACAATGTCCAAACTTTCTCAAAAAAGAAAAAAAAAACCAAAATGTCCAAACAAGTAGTTAATTACTCTACTATTATTAACCACAATCCTCAAATAAGTAGCTATCCTAACTGATATTAACCATTTCATTATTTTCTACTCCACTATTTTCTACCAAAAACAAACACACCCTAAATAACTTATTTACCTTAGTTTTCTTAAATATAAATTATTTTTATAAATTTATCAAGTTTTCTAAAGTTAACTTTTATTATTTTTTTCGAAAAAATATATTTATGAGTTTTCAGACTAATTTATGTCTATTTTTTATTCTATTAAGATGTATCGTTATGAAAACTGAATCTAATTTATAACCCAACATACATTAAATTCAGAATTTTATAATTTTTCAAAACACTTTTTACAATTAGATCAAGGCATCATGGTCAAAGTCAAATTCACATTCTTTTTTGTAGAATAAGTCAACTTCACATTTACAATGGCTAGTTAAAATTTACTTAACCTGCAAAAGAATAAAGGGAAATTGCAACTTCTTTCAACGAAATCATTAGAAAGATAATTAAATTTAAAAATATTTATATCCACAATCATAAATTTATAAATATAATTCAATATGATATTATTAATATTCATTAATAGAATATTATCATTATTAATACATTATTTTTTCTTATTAATATAATATTATATATTATTATGTATTAATACAATATTATATATTATTAGTACATATGGCTATGAAGGTTGATTTTTTTATTTATAATTGTTTGATTAATTTTATAAGTTTTTCAATAATAAATTTGCATACTTGAAACGACCACCGAATAGAATGAGATTCCCAAAATATATAAACTAAAATTATATTTAACATTTTGTGTGTAGTATATAATTTTTTATCCGTCAACAAAAATACTAATTTAGTGACATAATTATATGCACAATTATTAATGATTTATGGATTTGAATCCTTTATCTCAATATTGTCATAGAATTCAAAAAAAAAACATGTATAATCCTAAATCATATAATATTGAGAATTTTTCTTCTATAGCATATTTTTGGCTCTTCATTATAATTATAGCACATTTTTTAAAATAATTTCATCGCACATTTTGCCCAAAATTGTTATTCTAACGTCATCAGACTTCTATCAGTTCAACTGATAGACTTTAGACTTCTATCAGTTCAATTGATAGACTTCTATCGCTTCAACTAATAGACTTCTATCAGTTCAACTGAAAGACTTCAATCGATTTTGAGTGATTGAACAATGCAAATTGATAGGCTTCAGTCATTTTTGTGCCACAATGAATAAGTTTGGGAATTGTGCTATATATGGATAATTATTATTATTATTTTTTTAATATACATGCAAAATCCCCTTATAATAATACTTTGGGAATTTATCCTTCATAGCATATTTTTGGCTCTTCATTACAATTGTAGCCCATTTTTTAAAATAATTTCATTCATAGTACATTTTGCCCAAAATTCTTATTTAGACTTCTATCCATTCAACTGATAGATTTTAGATTACTACTATCAGTTCAACCGATAGACTTTAGACTTCTATCAGTTCAATTGATAGACTTCTATCAGTCAACTAATAGGTTTCTATCAATTTAACTGATAGACTTTAGACTTCTATCAATTTAACTGATAGATTTCATTCGACAAACTGATAGACTTCAATCACTTTTGTGCCACAAATGAATAAGTTTGGAAATTGTGCTATACATGGAATATTTTTTTTTTTTAATATACATGCAAAAACCCCTATAATATTATTAATTGTTATGGATAAAATTAGGCTCGAGGAGTTGGGCTATTCGTAATAGAGTCGGGCCCACGAGGAAATCCTAAAGGAGGGACTGGCCCAGCAGGGTTGCCCACGGAGAAAGGTCCAAAGAACTGCACCGACCCGACAGAGTAAAGTCCACTGAAATCGACCATGGGGCCCGAATCGAGCAGGTAGACATGCGAACACGGCCCGCGCAGGTGCCCCCGGGTCGGCCGCTGACCCGACCCAATTCGGCCTCTTTTCACCTTTTTTGCAATATCTCCCCCATTTTAGCTCCAATTCGCGCTCCAGTTTCGCCTATATTCATATTTTTTTTCCCTTATTTACGGCTAAACCCTCTTTAGGGTCGGCCTAAGAAGAGATACTCTCCTAAAATGGAAATATTTACCTAAAAAAGGAAATATTTCCATAAATTAGGATTTATTCTTACCAAAAGTGGTCACTTACCCTCCTCCTATATATATGTAAGTCATTTAGTCATGAGTTAAGCTATTAAAAAACCCTAAACTCAACTCACCTACTGACCTCTTTCAATCTCGACTGACTTAGGCATCGGAGGCGGCGTAGCTCACACCCACACAGGTGTCTAGTTTCTCTTTGTTTTGTAGGTAATTTGTCCCAATGAAATAAAAATTCACCGTTGATCACGAAGACCAAATTTCGGCATCAACATTAACGATTATGGATTTATGTGTTAGTGACAATGGTTTCATTATTATCATATATAATGCAGCTTTTTTTTTAGATTGCTATAATTGAGGGTGGGATTCGAGCCCAAGATCTCTTAGTATACACTAATGTTGTTGAGCAACTACTCTAAATGTCATTTAAGGAGAATTTTAGTAACACACGCAAACATTTCTGTTGTTGGGGAAATATTCGCTATGCACAAAACCTCGCGAAACTTTAAGAGAAGTAAATTGAAGTTCTCTTTTTGAGAAAGATGAAGGAGGAGGTCGATCTAAGAGAGTCGGTACCCTAAAAGTCATCTAGACCCAAAGAGAGACAGAAGAACCCAATCCTCAAGGGGTCAGCCGAAGAAGAACTCGTCCCTCAAGGGGTCAGCCAAAGGAGGGAACCAACCCCTCCAAGGGTCAACCCAAGGAGGAGCCGACCAGCCAGTAGTCGGCCAAAGTGGACTTCGGGCCTCCTCAGGGGTCTGTCTCAGTCATTTCAACTCCTACAAGGTTCTACGCTTCAAGTTATTCCAACGATTGCGAAAGGAATAAATAGGCGGATGTGTAACAACTAGGAGTTACGAGCTCATTTGTCTCTGACTTAATGATAAAAACATTATAACTGATTTCGTCATTAATCAACACCATAATGCGCCATACTAAATACACCTAGGGCAGTTACTAGTCCGATGGTTATATAATGATCAAAAGTCCAACAAGCTAGGGCAAGCTAATCATAAACATTCTAAGCTAAGCTACTCTCAAGCTTTCCATACTCTACACATTTTTCGACCATTTCTAACTTATGCATTGGAGGCCCCGTGAATCAAATCACACCGATATGTAACATTATTTATCGTTTTTTGCAAATTTCTTATTCCTGATAACATAAATATTACTATTGATTCCAAAAAACCATTTTTCGATATCAACAATTCCATTTCAACTACTATAGTTAAGTTCATGCACTTAAAATTTGTACAAAAACAAACTAAAATTAACTTTTAATTATATTATTATTATCCAAGGTTGATTTTGATTCTTTGTTTCCTGAAACATTTTAAATTGTTCAAAACAGTATTTAAATAATGACATAGTGATAATTGATAAGCAATAAAATATTGGTTAAAATATTCTTTTGTTTTTGTTTTAGGAAATATTATTTTATTCCTAAACTTCAAAACTTTATTTAAGACCAACTTTCATGTTTAATTTTAGTTTTTGAAATCTTAAATTTATTCCATTTTAATTTGTGGACCTTTAAAAATTTATTTTACTTTCGTACGATCTTTTTAAATATTCAAGTTCAATTTTTAAATTAATTTTCATAAAAAAAAGAAATTTAAAGTTGTTATTTATGGGGAATCTTTTTGTTAATTTTTTTTAAAATAATTATTATATTTCTCTATAAATTTTAGATATCCGTTTATATTTTGTCTTTTGCTTATATTAAAATTATAGTAAAATATAAGTTTTATAATTCGGAGAAATTTAGAAGTTTAGTATTCATGCATGGGTTTATAAGCTAGAGTTTAGTATTTAGGATATGAAAGAAAGTTAGAATTTAGTCTCAATAATTTTTAAAAAGTTAGAATTTAGTCTTTATGATTTTAAAAATTACAATTTAGTCCCTATGATTTTCTAAAAACCTAAAATATGGTCATTATCATATGTAATCGTTATTGTATTAAATACATAAAAGATCACTATTCATGCATAAATGATATGATTTTTTTTTGTTATAGCAATCACCTTGCTCATAATTTCATCATTGGAACATGAATAATTAACTTTCAAGTATTTAATTCGATAATGGTTAAAAATAACAAAGACTATATTTTTAGATTTTATCAAAGCATAGGGACTAAATTCTAGATTTTTAAACTATCGCGACTAAATTTATATTTCTTAAAATCATAAGAATTAAAGTCTAGTTTTTGAAATCATAAGTACTAAACTCTAATTTTCTTCAAACCATAGAGACTAAAATTACATTTTATTCTTGAAATTATTTACATTATTGAATCAATTTCCATTAATATAAATTAATTTTAAACTTTTTTGAAAATTTATGATCTAAAATTTTACATTTGAAAATTTGAGGATCAAAATATTATAAAATTAAAAATTTAATGAAATAAAATTCAACATTTAAAAGTTCAACAACCAGACAAAACTCAAATTTGAGAATCAAAATAATATTTTAAACTAAAAAATTATAAGAAAAATAATGTCACTCTAAGAGTGACATCATAGAATTTGGGAGTCGGTGAAAGAATTTTGTTGAAAATAATGGAAAATATTGTTTCCTACTATCCCAACCAAAACATGGATCAACAAGAGTAATAACTTACCTGGTTTAGCTAAAAAATTAAGGATAAAAAGAAAAAGACAAGTAAACCGCGAAGAACCAAAAGCTTGATTATGATTGAAAAATAAAAATAATATTAGATAGTATTGATAACCAATCGATAATAAAGGAATATCTCAAATAAATAAGTTGAAAACTTCTCACATTTTCATTTAAAATAAGATGAGTATCTCTAACATGCACAAGTTTTTGGATCGAAATTTTGAGGACCAATAACTACATGAGCTCAAGTATCATATTAGATATTATGAATCTCCACCTCAAAACTAATTGATAGTGAAGGATAATTCATTATCATATAAATATTATTTGAAGATTTCTCACATTTTCAAAATGAGTATCTCTCACAAATATGGTTCAAGCATTTCATGACTAAAAAAAATTACGAAGGCTTAAAAGTTTAGTGACATTCGATGGAAAATACACTTTTTGATTGTGATTGGATTTTGGAGTTATGAGAGAAGAGGAGATGAAAGGGAAGAAATAGAGGAAGTGAAGTGGTTTGGTAGAATGAAGTATTTGTGTGTGAATTGATGTTTTGGAGAGAAGTTAGAAAAACTTTTTGGGGATTTGTGTTTTGAAAAGAAATATTTGAAAAAAAAACTTGGGGATTGGTGTTTTAAGAGTGGAGATTTTTATTTTATATATTTTTTTTTTATTGCAATGAAGTTTGATTTGAAGTTTAATAAAATTAAATAGATTTGATGGGATGTGAAGAAGAGTTGTGGAGGAATCGAGAGAGTTTGAGAAAAACAAAAAACAAACAAAGGGTTGAGATGTCTTCCTCTCCTCTTCTCTCCTCTCCCAACCTTCAAATCTAATTACCTCCTAGTGGTGATTGGATTTAGGAGTTGAGAGATGTGAGGAGAGGAAATTATCCAACCTCATGTTTTTTTTTTTTGTACATAACAACCTCTCTCAATTCCTCTCTAACTTCTCATCACATCACATCAAACATATTTAATCATATAAAACATCAAATCAAAATTTATTCTAATAAAAATTAATATAAAATAAAATAATCTCTCTCTTAAACACTAATTCCCCAAAAAAAAAAATAATCAAACATCTCTTTTCAAAATACAAATCCCAAAAACAAAAAAAATATTCTAACATCTCCCCTCCAAAACATCAATTCTCGAACAAATACTTTATTTTTCCAAATCACTCAACTTCCTCTCAATTTCCTCTTCCTCTCCCCTCTTCTCCCAAAATCCAATCACACCTAGGAATGTTTAATTGGGTGTTTAAGCTTCCATTCCAACTGTTAAAAAAGTTTGAATATGATCTATTCTAATTTAACTTTTTTTTTCTTGGTAAAATACCATTTTTGTTTCTGAACTTTCGTAGTTGTTCCATTTTGGTCCTTGAACCATCAAAAGTCCATTTTTTTTTCAAAACTGGGAAATCGAGGTTTCGTTCCCCTATACCTGGGGCACCACTACCCGTCCTTAGGACATGGCACCAGATACTTAGAAGGGTATTCTATTTAAGCGCTTTCCAACAGTTTCGAATAGGGATCCCTCAAGAAAGCATGCCTTGAAATCATTTGTCTCAACCGCTCGACTGTCCCTTGGAGACATTCAAAAGTCCAATTTTGGTCCCTAAACTATCATTTTAGTTCCGTTTTGGTCATTAAACTTTCAAATGTCCAATTTTTGTTCTTAAACTTTCTAAAAAGTTTAAAAGTAATTCTTTGAGTTAAATAAAAAATTTAACTATGGTTAAAAATAGATGAGGCTTAAAAAAAGTAATAATAAATATATTTATTTTATTCTTCCCTCTTTCTCACCTCTCTCACTCTAAAATGTTCTTGAATCTAGTAGTGTAATAAGACCCAAACTAAACCAATTCGAAGTTGATGAAGAAGTTAACCCTTTCTTCAGATCTTTTTATGCTCTATTTTTTTAAAGTACATTTTAGAGTGAGAGAGGTGAGAGAACTTTATTTGATCCGCACGGGTGGATTAGGCCATGTAAGAAGGCATGCAAAATCCATGGATGTTGAGGTAGAGATCAGCTGAAAGAACTTTATTCGATTGTAAAAGATAATGGGGGAGGGACCTCATTACAACCTACATCACTAATTATATATAACACAAACTTGAGCTAACCTAATGAATTTAATGAGGGGGAAACATTCATGGATGGAGAAGGAAAGAGAGATTTATATTTAGGGAAGGAGTTGGTAGATTTGGAATGAGAAAAGTAATGTACTGTTAATGGTGGTTAAAAGAGTGCAGAGATGAGATATTAAGAAATGGTAGGAATTTGAAGTGGAGGGAAAAAGACATTTCTTGGCTTATTATTATTATTATTATTTTAATTTAAGGGAAAAAAAGTGAAGAAAAAAGTCTAAGGTATTGAAGATGAAATTATTGAAGAAATTTCAAGGATTGATTTGCAGGAGATATTGAAGGAATCGTGTTATAAGACAAATCCCAGCAATTACTAAATATAAATAGGAATTATTATGGAGATAATAATTAGTGTATTTTAGTAATTAATAATTACTTGCTAGAGAATAATTCTTATAGTTAGACTAATTAGATTAGGCTAACGACTAAAATATCTAACCTAAGACGTCACACATAATAGCAATGGCTGAATTAAATATAAAGCCAAAAAGTTTTATATTGGATGGCAATTAAGAGTACGTGGGTTTTGGTTTTCTGGCCTAACCCTAAGTATATATGGGGTCAGGAGAAAGTGATACGTGATTAATTTTTTTCCATTAGATAGAAAAAACTCTAACCCCATTTTCTTATTGAACCTCCACATCCCAATAAAAGTAAGAGAGGGAAACAGTTCTCTCACTTCCGTACTAGAATACGTGCGATCGTTTCATTGTTGGTAGACTAATTAGAGGGGTTGCAGTTGGAGCCCTAACATCTCCTACCAGCACTGTTCTTGCTTGGAATCACGCATCAAATGTTGTAATTCTTTACTCCCTATTTAATTCATATAATTATTATGCATGTGATTCTGTGATAGATGTTAGGAAATTATTTCATGAAATTCCACTTTTTGCATCTATGATTTCCTACGATGGTATCAGAGTAGGTTAATGTTATATGATAATTGTTTTTGATGTTGTTCTATTAGAATTTGATGATTCCCACAGTACATAACATTTTATGGGTTTACTTGCTAAATTAAATTAAACCACAAATTGAGAATTTGATGATTCCCACAATACAGAACATTTTATGAGTTAACTTGCTAAATGAAACTAAATCACAAATTGAGAATTTGATGATTATTGGCTATTAATCACCGAAATTTTAATTAATTTTTTAAAATTTGGTTAAGTGTTAATAAAATTTAAAATTAATTAATATCAAATTGGGAATTTGTTGATTTTCGGTATTTAGTTGTTCATCCAAATAATAATTTATGTATTTATTTTTCTGAAAATTAATTAGAAGTTAAAGAATTTTTAGAAATTATAATTAAATTAACAAAATAAGATTTTGTGATTATTTGGTATTATTTTCCTTTAAAATCTGAAAATTTGTTTTCTAATTTTAGGAACCCTTAAGCAATATTGAAAGCTGGAATAATTTTTGTTTTCATGAAATTTGGAAAATTGTTTCCTAAAATCTGGAAAATTTACTCTCTATTTTAGCAATTTGTTGCTAGGCCAGTCTAGCCAGCTTTTAATTAATTAAAAAAAACCTTTTAATTTAGCAAAATAATAAATAATTGAGATTATTTCCATATTAAATTGTTTAATTGAATCAATATAATGAAGTGTTCCTAATTGCAAATTGGCTTATGTATTAAGTTTAATGATTAGGAAGGGTTAATGGAATTATTTATTTATTGCATGCTTTTATAATATTCGATATTATTATGTGTGTGGTGATTCGTATGACCCAATTATGATTTTTGTTAACTGCGTATCGTTACGTATTTTTGTAATTTAAATTTTAGTTATTGAGATTTCTGTAATTTTTAAATTAAAAAATTATGTAATCCAATGAAGAATTCAAGGAGTTCAAGGATGGAGATCCAATAGAAGCTCAAAGAAAATTCATGAAGATTAGTCATTTCCTAGGTTAGGGGCCATACTATGATCATGGTTAATTATTGCATTTAATTTTTATAATTTTATGCTTTTTTAAAGTTTATTTATGTTTATTTATTTGTTCTGTTCACCTAAATAAACCAACATAATGAACTTGGGTCCTAATTATAATTTTGAGTTTAATTGCTTTTCCAAACAAACAACTATGAAGCATTTGATCATTAGTAATAGGTTCTGCCAAAGCAGGGTGTTGCTTTTAATCTAAGGATAGTAGTGTAGGTTTAATGAAACCACATTCATATTTGGTTTAACCCAACAAAACTATCCAAAGACAAAGTTTTGGGTTTTGAAGAAAAGAGATAGAATTAACAAAGAGTTGTTAACCTATCTACCAAGAATTACAAAGAGTTGTAATTAGTAAAAGAGTTTACTTACCTCTAATATTATTAATAAAAGGCAGGGTCAAAGTCCATTTTATTAATAATAGGAAGGAGATCTTGATTATTTCTTTATTCAAAATGGGACATTAAAATTTGAATAAAGTATTAGTAGTATTTTAATTTTTAAGCACTACTATGACAAACTTTATTGATTTCTTGCAATTTTTCTTTTGTTGAAGATTTTATGTCTAGTAACAACACCAACAACTCAATTTTTAATTTGCGATCAATCCTTGAGAATGATAAGCTAAATGCAAGCAATTATCTCAATTGGGAAATAAATTTGAGAATTGTTCTCAAATGTTAATGGAACGAGCCAATTCTGGATAACCCAATTCTTGAACCCCTCCCACAAGAAGCTAGGCAGACTGAGAGAACTGCCAGGAAAACACTCTTAGACAATTCAGTGCCTGTCACATGTCTAATGCTGACATGTATGGAACTTAACTTTAAAAAATGTTTTGATGGGACAGAAGCATACAACATAATCCAACAGCTGAAAACTATGTTTCAACGTCATGCTAGGTTGGATTCATTGCATGATGGGTTTAAAAACTTCAATTTGAACTTTTACGTGCAAAGGGGACAAGCAAACCTGCAAGAATTGCATGGAATGGTAATTCAGGCTGAAAGGAACATCCCTAACGAACCTAAAAAACATAAGGATGTTCTTATGGTTCAAAAAGGGAAAGGGTTCAAGAAAACTGAGGTTGCTAAAAAGGAAAAGGGTAATGGCAAGTAAGTTGCTTATACCACTTCTTCTAAAAAGTCGAAACCCAAACTAAAAGTAGCTATGGAGCATAAGTGTTTCCATTGCAACGAAATTGGCCATTGGAAAAGAAATTGCCCCAAATACTTGGAGAATAAGAATAATGGTACTTCTACTCGAGGTATTTTTGTTATAAAAGTAAACTTAGCAATTTCTACTTCTTCATGGGTATTTGATACTGCATGTGGTACCCACATTATTAGTAATGTGCAGGGACTAACAAGAAGTAGAAAATTGGCAAAGGGAGAAGTTGTACTACGTGTTGGTAATGAAGCAAAAGTTGCTGCATTGAAAGTAGGAGTTTTTAGCTTATCTTTGCCGTCTAGCCTAGTTTTGGAACTTAATGATTATTATTATGTTTCAACTATTACTAGAAACATTATCTCGATTTCTGTTTTGGATTGAGAAGGATTTTTATTCATAATGAAAGAAGGAATTTGTTCTGTTTATTTGAATGATTTGTTTTAAGCCATTGCTAAGTTATTAAATAGTTTGTATGTTCTAGATTTAGATACACACATCTATAACATCGAAAGTAAGAAGCATAAATCAAATGACTCAAACCCTATATACCTATGACATTGTCAATTAGGCCACATAAACTTGAATCGAATTGAGAAGCTCCATAAAGATGGCATTCTCAACTCTTTTGATTTTAAATCATTTGATGTATGTGAATATTGTTTGATGGGGGAAAATGACAAAATCTCTTTTCACAAGTTCAAGTGAAAGGGTCAATGATCTCTTAGCTTTCATACATACAGATATGTGGACCTATGAGTATTTTGGTTAGAGGAGGGTATACTTATTTCATTATTTTTACGGATGATGTAAGCAAATATGAGTTTGTTTACCTTATGAAGCAAAAGTTAGAATTGTTTGAAAAGTTCAAAAAATTCCAAAATGAAGTAGAAAATCAACTCGGGAAGAAGATTAAAGCATTACGATCAGATCGTGGTGGAGAATATTTGACCAAAGAATTCAAAGATCATTTGAAGGATTGTGGAATACTTTCACAATGGACTCCACTAGGAACACCTCGGCTGAATGATGTTTTTGAGCGGAGAAATCGAACCCTATTAGATATGGCTCCATCAATGATGAGTCGTGCTGATCTCCCCATTTCCTTCTAGGGTTTGGCACTCGAGACTGTTGCATTCACACTGAGCTTCATCCAAAGCTGTAGAAAAGACTTCATATGAGATATGGACAGGAAAAGTTACGAAAATGTCTTTTCTAAGGATATGGGGTTGTGAAGCTTATGTAAAACATTTACAATCTGATAAGCTATCACCCAAATCTGACAAGTGTCTCTTTGTTGGTTATCCTAAAGAGACAAAAAGGGTATTACTTTTATAACCAAAGTGAAAACAAAGTGTTTGTTACTCGCAATGGTGTCTTATTGGAAAGAGAATTTATTTCAAAGAAGACAAGTGGGAGTAAAAGTATATTTCTCGAAGAAGTTCAAGAAGAGCAATAAACGAATGGGGTGGTGCATTCCATTCACGTACCTTCTACCGTCCCACATGGAGATGATTCATGCCAAGTTTCTAGATTTAACATAGAAACTTCTCCTGTTGTTCCTCGACATAGATCTAGTAGGTCGATAATATAACCAAAGAAATGCGTTGATTTTTTGTTGACGGACAGTTCCAAAATAATGATTTTGGAACATCAATAACCTACTATTTACAAAAAAGCTTTGGAGAGTAAGGACTCCAAAAAATGGCTACAAGCCATGAAATTCGAAATGGATTCTATGTCTGAGAATCAAGTATGAGACTTGATTGGTTTGCCTAATGGAGTGAGACCTATTGGTTGCAAATAGATTTTTAAATTAAAAGTAGACAAAGATGGAAACGTTGTAGTTTTCAAAGCAAGGCTAGTGGCAAAAAGTTTTAGACAGATTCATGGTATAGGCTATGATGAAACCTTTTCACTAGTAGCAATGCTGAAATCCATAAAGTTACTCCTTGCGATTGCTGCCTATCATGATTATGAAATATGACAGATGGATGTTAAAATTGCTTTCTTGAATGGGTTCTTGAAAGAGGATGTGTATATGACACAACCTGAAGGTTTTCAAGTTATAGATAACCCTGGGAGAGTATGCAAGCTTCGAAAATCTATTTATGGATTGAAGTAAGCATCTAGGAGTTGGAACCTCAGATTTGAAGAGGCAGTCAAACAGTTTGATTTCCTTAAAAATGAAGAGGAATTTTGTGTATACAAGAAGTTAAGTAGGAGCAATATTACCTTCCTTGTTCTATATGTGGTTTCCCAGGTACGTTCGGTTGATTTCCAGTTGTTCGGTTGGGCCGTTAAGGTTGTTTAAGTCTCTTGCTAAGCTAGGAGAATTATTTCGTTTGTAGGATCCTTGCCCCAGAGGTGTTTGGAGAGGTTTGGTGGCCTTGGTTTTAAAGGAGAAAATAAATAGAAAAAGTTGTTCGAGCTAGGGCTCGAACTCGAGTTGGTCTGGTTGCAGCGGTTTGCAAAAAGAAGGCTGGTTTCGATTGAGCCAATGTTAGAAGGTATGCTCTTGTCCCGGTTATTATTTACTTGACCCTTGGTTATTTGGATTTGAGAGTTAAATGAAAAAGGGATTTTGAGTTTGCCTTGTGTTATTCTTACAGATCAGAAAAGATCGTCTCTCCCTGTTCTCCCAGGTCCCCAAATCACCATTCTCATTCTCCAATCCGTTTTCCCTCTCCCTCGATTGCCAAACTCACCCACACCGAGCCATCTCCTGGGAAAACAGCCTCAAACCGCCGATCATCAATCCTCCATCACCGATCACCATCCCCATCCCCATCTCCAAAAATAAGCCCTATCCGTATTACCACTTGGCCGAGCGCGACCAGCAAACAGCCCCATCTTCGATCGCATCCTTCATCGCATCACCTCGTAAATCTGCAGCCTTGCTCGTTCGCCGCATCGCAGCCACAACGTTGATCACCTCGCCTCGCAAAGCCTTGCCTTCGCCGATTCGTGCAGCATGCATCGAGAGCCACGCCCTTCGCAGCAGTGACGCAACGCACGTGAGCCCTTGCCAATCCACATCGCCTTGGTCATTCTACACGGATCCCCACAGCAGCGAACTGCATCCCAACCGTTCGCCCTTCTTAGTAGCTTGTCCGCAGCCAGGCGCTCGTCGCTTCGCCGTAGCGACACGCCCAACAGTCTTTACGACGCCTCGCTCCAGCGAACAACCCCTACCGTATCACTACCTTGGCTGCCGAGAGCCTTGCCGAGCAGCCATGTGAGTTTAGTTTGGGTAATCCCTTTCCCGAGGCTGCTTGTTTGTTGTTGTTTTCCTCTCGCCGAGAGCTAACGTGGTGTGTTGGTTTGTTGTTGACTAGCCGAGAATTTCCTTGTCGAGGAGTGGTTTTGCTTAGCTCTTGTCGAGAGCCTATTCTTACCGAGAGGTTGTCTTGAGCACCTGTTCGAGATTCGGTAAATTCTATCATTTTTTTGGTTTAGCTACTTAGTTTATTTAGTATTTTGGTTGGTGATAGTGCGTTCGATTATGTGATAGGTTACGTGTAGCTAGGCTTGGTATTCTACAGCTCAAGGAGCATCTTGTTTGTGATTATCTGCTTGCTTTCAGGTAAGGATTACTTACTGAGGGTTGTGTGGACCCTGCATTCATCTTGACTGCTGTTATTATATATATGACTGGTATGAGCATGCTAGTGGATAGGTTGCCTGTTTGTGATTGAGCATGTATGATTAGTTTCCTGTCCTGTTCTGCTAGCATGTATTGTATTCCCGCTACATGTTAGTACCATGCTAGGTTGATCTCTGGCATGCATTCTTTGTATCTGTTGAGCATGTTTGGCCTGATAAGGCACTGGGCGGGACTCTTAGATAGACTTGTTAGTAGGGGTGCAAAAAAAAAACTGAAAAACTGAACCGAACCAATCCAATCCAATGGATCGGATCAATTTTTTAGCTCAAAATTGGACATATCGGTTTGTAATTTGAAAAAACCGAAAATATTGGATCGGTTCCGATTTTTGTTTTAAAAAACCGATCCAAACCGAAATATATATATTGTCAATAATTCATATAAAATCATATTTTTTCCATTAATATTTCTTTAATTCACTCCTATTTCAAGTAAAAAATATCCTTAAATAATTTTGAACAAGTTAAAAATACTTCTAACCTTTAAAAAAATAGTTGTTTATGAGAAATATTGTTTTTTATATATTAAAAAAATTGGACATTGGATCGGATCAGATCCATTTTTGGACATTGAAAAACCGAACCAATGGGTATATACTTTTATTGGACATGGGATCGGATCCATTTTTTGAAAACCGAAGATATTGGTTCGGTTGTAGATTTGGTACAAAACCAACAAAATCCGAACCGAAATCACCCCTACTTCTTAGGGTGTCTTCATGTAACAGCCTGACTCATCGCTAGCAAAGATATTGTCCGCTTTGGGCCACTGGCCTCACGGATTTGTTTCTCCCCCCATGGGGAAAACACATCTTGCTAGGGAAAGGTGTCCACACCCTTTATAAGGAGTGCTTCGTTCCCCTTCCCAACCGATGTGGGATTTCCCCATGGGTTTCCACCTCCCTTTAGAGGTTCAGCGTCCCGATGGACCCGGCACACCGGCCTAATGCCTGGCTCTGATACCATCTGTAACAGCCCGACCCATTGCTAGCAAAGATATTGTCCGCTTTGGCCCATTGGCCTCACGGATTTGTTTCTCCCCCCATGGGGAAAACGCGTCTTGCTAGGGAAAGGTGTCCACACCCTTTATAAGGAGTGCTTCGTTCCCCTTCCCAATTGATGTGGGATTCCCCCATGGGTTTCATAATTGGGGGTGAGGAAGACTCGAATCTAAGACCTCAAGGTCATTAGGTGTACAACGATACCACTTGAGCTACTGTAAGAACCTGACCCAAACAGTGGTCCTAAACCCGGTTCTTACTAGCATGCTTACAATTTAAAACATTTAAACAATAAAGAAAACCATTTAAAAATAAAACTTGATTAAACCATTTAAATCATTCCTGCCCAGTGTTTCAAACAATAGTTTAAATAACTCTTAGGGGCCGTTTACTTTCTAGTAATCTGGATAACCGGAATCCTTGGATATCCGGAATCATAGATACCCGGAATAATAGATGTTCGGCATTTTTAGATAACCGTGTTTGTTTTGTAGGAATAATTTCATGGGTATCAGAGAAACCGTTATGAAAATGTCTTAATTACCCTCCTACCTTAATTTACACGTTAATTTATATAACATATATTTTTTTTTATTAATTTAAATATTATTTTATGAAATAAATTTATTTAATAAAAAAACTAAACTAAATTTATTAGTTGAATAAGCAATAAAATTCGCTAAATATAAAAAAAAGTAGACAATTATATTTGAAAAATATAAATAAAATTAATTATGTATGGTTAGTTGTTTATACATGCATAATAATCATATTCTAAAAAAGAACATATTATTTTATTTTACGCTACAAACTACTCATAAAATATGGGAAAAAAAAGTTGATAGGAATTGATAAGATATAATTTTAATAAATAATAAGGGTAAAAATGTCATTCGGGATGCCCTATACATGAGAATCCTAAAAACCCATGTTGCTGGAGGGCATCCAAATGCCTCTCAAATGGGCATCCTAGGATGCCTGGCATCTCAAGATGTCTGGAATATTTACGATTCCTGTTAAATAAACGTGGTAATCCAGATTCCCATCTCATGGGAATCCTGGATTACCATGAAGTGAACGGCCTCTTAAGGTAAAACAGAGTTTTCCCAGCATGCTACTATAGAATAAAGACTCAAACATAAATGAGGACAGAGTACGCCGGCAGCTCGCATGATCACACAGCTCCCTCTACTAGCCATCCTGGTGCTGGCCCAAGTTACCTGAAAGATAAGTAAGGGTGAGTACGAGAGCACTCAGTAAGAATCCCCGACCGGGGTACAATACGATACATCAATCACCTGGCATCCTAGTATACATGCAACAGTTACCAACACAGAACTTTGCTCATCAAGCTAACCAAGACAAGTCCAGAAACCTCGAAAGTCTCCTACTTCCAGCTTAGTGATCAGCTGCCATATCTTATTCCAAACTAATGGGCAAAGTGCGTTATGTCCAAGCTGATGGGACAAAGTGTGTTATGTCCAAGCTGATCTATCAAGATAAGTCTGGGAACTTCAAAAGTTTCCTACTTCTGGCCTAATGATTGGCTCTCCTAACCAACCCCAAATGACATCCTCGAGGGTCTTTCTCCTTCGGCCAATTGATCAACTCAAAAGCTGATCCCGAATAGATGTCAGACACCTTCGAGGGTCTTTCTCCCTCGGCCAAATGACCAACTCAAAAGCTGATCCCGAATAGGTGTCCTCGAGAGCCTCTTACCCTCGGCCAAGTTGTTCCTAAGACAATGGGAGAGTACTCGAAGTCAAGCTCTAAACAAGGATGGAAGTGGTGTCACTGAACTACAGTAGTGCGAAGCCATCGGCACTCAACTGTAGCAGCATGTACCACCGACCATAAGCTAAAAACTATCTTCGGGCAGGCTTGCACCAGTGACGGGTTCTGCTCTAGCAGGCTACAAACTAGGCTTATACCGATGCGAGAGCTAATCCACACAAGCTGCTTGGGCGGAGGCAAGGTACGTTATGCCACTCACTGATCCCGACCTTTGGGGACAAAGTACGTTATGTCCGCTCTCTGCCTCTAGATGAAGACAATTCTAACTAACTATCTAATATCACAGAGAAGACAAAATCTAGTAGTTCAAACATGCTTAACAATATACAAGTGCAACCTAGCATGATACTACGCATTTAAACAGAGATCTCAGAACATGCTGGAAGGACAAACCTAGCATGGCAATAACATGTAGAAATAAGGGCAAACATGCTAGCAGAGTTAAATAAGGAAACAATCTTATCCACTAACATGCTCATAACATATAACATATAAACAGAATGCAATTAAGACATATCGCAGGGCCACACAACCATGGTAAGAGATCCTTACCTGGAACAAGCAGAAATATAAATAGTAAAGTGCTCCTCGAGCAGCAGTGTCTCACAACCTAAAAGCATACGACATATTAATAAACCTAGCTAGCTAATCATCTAACCAAACACTAAACCAAGGCAAGGGGAACAAGAAGATACCCCAACAAGCAACTAGTGCTCTCGGCCAAGCAGTTGAAGAAACCCTAGGGCTCGGCTACTCCTTGCAACAAAGTGTCTCAGCTAGGGAATCAATAAACATCAACAACAAGTTAAGTCTCGGCTAGGAGCAAACAACACACACACAACACACCCTTGGAGCTCTCGGCCTCCTCAACACCAAATGAGGCTCTCGGCCACTCCACACCAACAAGCAACCAAAACCACAAACTCACCAACTCACCTATGTAGATTGTGCAAGGCCTTCCAAAGAGCAAAGAGGTCTCGACCAAGAAGGATGCACAACCAAGAAGCAATCGGCTAGGGCTTGTCCTGCACAATGGAAGAGGAACAATATTAGATCTACACACTACAACACTAGACAAAGCATAAACACCATCATACTTACCCAAGGGATCTCGGCCAAGGAGCTTGGAAGAATGGTGCTCTAGGATCTCAACAATCAAGAGAAGAAAAGAGCTTTTGGATGCAAACAACAAAGAGATCTTGAATCCAACAAGATGCTACTCGGATCTACAATAAGAGAAGAAGGAAGAACACATCTCCTCTTGGTTAGATGTAGGCTCGACCATGCCAAGAAAAGAAGAGAAGGGAAAAGCTTTTACAAAGACCTACCTTGGAGCAACAATGGAGGAGAAGAAATACACTTGGAGGCTTGGAAATGGAGCAAGGCAAGCTTGGAATCAATGGAGAGAAATGGTGGTTATGCAACTGCACCGACCCGTTCAAGGATCTCAAAAGGTCCTACAACCCTGGGGATTTCTATCCCTGCTTACAAAACTTAGAACTCTTCATCATGACTCTACCTTCGACAAACTCGCTGACTGAACACAAGCTCTAAACACTGCGCCGGGCAGAGACGCAACTTTCCTGAATACTCACAGCTGTTAACAAACAGCCTCAACCCTACACCATGTCGACAATCAACTAAACCTCTCGGGTTCCAAAACAACTAAGCCACTAACTTAAGGAGAAAACAACTTACCAAGGCCAAGGAGGCACACCTTAGCTCACCCGACGGCTAACGTAAACTGAGTGCTCCTCTCGGGGTGCTCGCCACCCCAAGATGGATTCCCAACGATCTTCCTGCAAAGCCTCTGAAACAAACTAGACGGCTTCAACCACTCAGCCGGCTCCTGCACAACTCCTTCACATGCTAACCATACACACTAGCTGAAACTTCAGCCACAACCATGCTAGACAACAAGGTCGGAGCAAAGACACAACGCAGCCATACCAACAACTTGGGGGATACGAACTCAAAGGTCTAACCAACCAAGGGCACTGAACAACTGTGCCAACCTACCCAACTCTGGCTCAGCTATAACACCAACTGAGAACGCGTAACAACTAGAAACAAGACCCGAGAAGGGTTTGCTCTACTAAAACTCGAATCCAAGCATACAACAGGGCGGTGCTCGCCTCAAAGTGGCACGTAACTCACAAGTCTAACTGGTTACTCAAAAGGAATTCCTCATTTTAACTTTGGCTTAGAGCACTTTCCAACCAGAAACTCCACGTGCGGGACATCTCAACCAAAACAACATGGGTCCCAAAGAACACAAATAACAGCAACAACAATGGCTGACAGAAAACTAGCAACACGAACCAGCAAGGCTACCTCAAAGGTCAAGACTCGAGGCTGGCAACCACGGAGCAACTCAACCACCTCTGAAACTAGGGGTTTCCAGATCTCCAAAGATCCAACAACCTTCCAGCAACAACACAAACTCTAGAACTGGACTGACCACTGCCCTCGCGTGGTCGAAAAGCTTGCAACTTGCTTGAACCACTCCAACCGACTTCACAACACAGAAGCTAACCTGACTTTCTGTTATGCAAAATGGTTTCCTTACAAGCGGACTTCCGAAGGACAGCGGACTACACACACGCTCGCCGCCTTGCTCAAACAATGGTGACAACAACCAATCCCCTCGGGAGCAACAATAGAGGGGTTTCACAACTGACTGAACCACCAACTCAGAATTAGTACTACTCACCCAATCGTCGAATGAGGGGTCAACTCCCGAAACTCTCGAACACGGACAAGTCCTCAGGGTAACGCCCACTTGTTCCAACCAAGCTAGCTCTTGAACAACATGGGAACCACACCTTGGTCAACACCAAGCACCACTTTGCTGACTACTCCGAAACTAACGCGGAGGTTACTAAGAACAACTTTAGCTTGCCAACCGTCCACAAGCTTCCAACAGCTCAACTGAGGTACACTGCCGGGGTTTGACTGAGCTCTGGTGAGGCTCTCCACAACTTAGGGTGCCTCCGACAACCCTCGGACACACACTGTCGTCAAGCTTTCTAACAGCCAACAAACTACATGGGCAACAACTCCCTCCAGCATCTCAACTATGCTGGCCAGCTTCATCTCCTTGAAACAAAGAAGACCAGAAACGCTACAGAATGTGTTATCCTCCTACTCAAAGCATCATCTACATCATAGCTTCTACCACAATCTTAGCAACGACGGTCAGAAACTGCGCGGCTTCGCTACAACCGCTCTCTGTTCAGTACCATATGAACTCCAACCATCAAACAACAAGAAGTTTCTCTAACCAGGTCGAGGTCCAACCATCAAAACTTTCCTAAAGCAACAGCCCGGCTACAAGCACGGTATCCTTACAACCTGACCTAGGGCACTTAGACATTGAACTGAAGCCCTAACACCTCAAGGTCTGAGCACTGGTTTCTTAACACGAACCACACGAGGTTAACTCACAACGAAACGCCACATTGGCCAACTCACTCTACAAGAGCGTAACAACAACAAACTAACGTACCTCGTACCAATGTGTCCACTAGATGTGCTCTGTAAAAACCAACCAACTCATGGCTCCACTACTTGAACAATCTCGCATCATCGATGCTAACTCTACTCAGACTAAGGAAACTCAAGGGCAGTCGAATCACACTACCAACAAACAGGCTCACATGTCCACAACACAAGCGCGAGAACTCGGACGAGCTAGCCCTTAACAACCTTCAACATCCCTCGTTCCAAAATCACGGTACCCTAGAAAAGCTCCTGCTTTCCCTCGTACGTTCTTACACTTGTAGTCATCTGACTACCACCGAGCTAGAACTCTCAAGCAACACCAAACAGGTGGAACCACAAAAACGGGTACAACGACTAGTGGGAATGCTGAACTCCAGGTGGGTCATAGAACCACTTGCACAATTGGTGCGAACTGGCCAGAACCTAGGCCTCCTCGAAAAGCTTGATGCCAACAAGCACTGCATTCTTTACGACACAAAACAGCTACAAACGAGCTCTACGTCCTACTGTAGGTAGGACCAGGAAGGTCACACTCCAGGTGACGGGGACAGGGGCGCTCCAAATGTAAAGACCCGACCCGAAAGAGGTCATAAACTAGGCCTTTACCTCAATGCATGCTTAAAAACTTAGAAAATATTATGAAGATATCTGAATAAAACTAAAAATGGTAAACATCCATTCAAAATCAAAATTAAAAATGTCCTGGAACCTGTCCCTGTTTCCAAGCACCTGTTCCAAGCTAAATACAATTTAAAACTTACTATGATCAGAGATTTATTCAAATCATTCAAGAAAACCCAAACAATTTACAACAATGTCAGAATCCAGAAAAACGATCAGAAAACATCCTAAGGGCTTCGTGCCCAACTACATGCATTCAGAGGACAACAAAACATAAACTTAAAACTCAGAGTTCAAACAGCAGTTATTCCATGATCTGCAGCTCCTCCTTCAGCCATCCTGTCTCGCGCCCTGGTTTCCTGTGGAAAACCACAAAATAAGGGTGAGTAACGAATTACTCAGTAAGAATCCCCAACCGGGGTACAATACGATATAACTGGTCATCTAGCAGAAAGTATGCAAGCTATGAATATAAACACAGAAGAGAGCACATCACTTTAATCCATACATATACCATGGATGCAATCTTATGGTCTTACTCCTGGAAAACTACTACGCATTTCGATACTATACGAGAAACTAATCTCAACCTCAGCTTTCCTACTACTATCGATACGAAAGGTGCACTGAACTCAAGATCTCGAGGAGCTCTCCAGTCGGCGCTGTAATGAGCGTGTGCGCGCACCGCATGCTGCTGCAAACTAGGGAGGTGCTGGGTCTAGGGCATGCTGCCCTGGTCCAGTACACATGCCTAACAAATCTCTAGATCGGTGTCACTGAACATAGTGGTGTGAGACCAGGACACTATGACTATGTCAGCCTGTACCACACAAAGACTGAGGCAAAGAAACCGATGTGGTAGGCTTACACTGTGTACGGTCCTTGCCCTATCAGGTGGCAATCAAATGCTACTGCCGACACGCTGAGGTCGTGTCGACTACCGGGGACAAGGCAATGCCTCGTCATTCCCCCGACCGTTGGGGCATTTAACAGTCTGCCACCCTCACCCAAGATTGCACTGGGCTGCCGTGGTTAGCTAAACCCTAACGACGGATCAAGGACGGAGTACTGCCTCGCACGTCCCTGCCACGGATGCAAGTCAAGTTATGCATCCTAGCCCGGATGATGCTACCTAACAGAATTCTAAACTATAAATAGATAACAGCAAACAATCCAATACGTGCTCAGTAGAAACAATGAACCTAGCATGATACTACGAGGTAAGAACAGATAACGAGCATGCAAGAACAGAACAACCTAGCATTGAACTAACATGAGAAACAACACGAGAATCATGCCAGTCGGAATTCATAACAGAGCACCTATCCACTCACATGCTGATAAACATAAACAAGCATACAAACAACAATCACAAAATATATCGCAGGGCCCACACAACTCCGGTAAGAAATCCTTACCTGGGTCGGAAGGCAACAACACACAAGGATCCTATGCTGCAATCGAACCCGAGCTAGCTATCAGGAACCTAACAAACAACAACAAATATCACAACCTATAGGCCTTAAGTAAAAATACAAACAACACTCGGCTCGGTAAGGAACAACTCAAACGACACAGGGCTGGCGCGCGGACGGACAAGCTGTACGGGCGCTGCTGGGCGTGTTGGCGCGGCAGGGGCTGCACGCGCTGATGGACAGGCTGCACGGGCGCTGCTGGGCCTGCTGGCGCGACAAGGGCTGCTCACGCAGGTGGCGATGACAGGGGCGCGCGGGAGATGAGCTGCTGGGTTGCTGCAGGTTGGCGACGCGACGGCAGGGCAGCGATCGGGGCTGTGCTCGCGCTGGGACTATGCGTGCAACGTTGAGGCTGCACGGCTGGGTGATCGGCAATGCAGGCTAGGAGGTCGACAGCAGTGGCCGCACGGCAGGGCGACGATCTTTGCCACCGTGCGATCGATCCGGTGGGCGTTGCATAAGGACATGGTCGCTCTACCGTGTTGCATCAACACAAAACTACAATCAAATCAAACCCTTCTCTCGGCCAGCAAGAACAACACCAAAAGACGAGAAGGAGAGATCGAGAACGCTTACCAGGGGCGAACGAACGTTGGAGCTATCAGGAGAAGGCGCACGCAAGGAAGCTTGAGAGAAGATGGTGGACGGCAAGGGATTTGGAGGAAGAAAAAGATGAATACACCTATTTTCTTTTCTCTTTTATTCAAACTCCCTAAAACCCAAACACCAAGGCAAACCAAGGTATACTGTGGAATGAGCAACAAAAACAACCAGTGGCCCAACTGGCAGGACCACACCACTGACTCCCTGGCCACCCAGGCTCGAATCCTTGATGATGTACTTGCAATCCTGAATTTTATTTTTGCATCTCTCCATACCCAAACTCATCCAGAAAGCGACCAAACCCTTCATTTGACCAACCAAGAATATTAACAGCTGAAAAAGACAGAAACGGCCCTAACGACCAGACCAAATTACCAAAATACCCTTAGGACATACTTGGAAGACTGGGATGAAAACTTGGGCCATTACACCAAACAAGAATCTCAACACTCGAGCAGTCTAGCCTCTTGTATCTCGTCTAACAGACATGCCACAGTCTACTTTTGCATCCTACTCGATGCTCAACAAATGCTCAAGCCAACCCTCGGGAGGCAGCAATTAGCTCAACTTTTGGAACATGTTAACAAAAGAGTGCTTCTCTCTACTGACCAACTGGAAGCCACCAACGGATTAAGTCTCGACAAGAAGACTTCACACTGCACCCTGGCTACGGGGTACTAACAGACTGGCTGCAAAACAACAGTAGGCTTGCAAGAGGTCAAAGATGTCTCTACATCTTTCTCAAAAGCTACTAACTCGATAGCCACTCTCTCGATAACTTATCAATTGGCCAAGTGGCTGACGGAGAATCTGCTGGTCTGCCTCTCTCAGGAGACTTCCACCACCAAGCTGCTGCATCAAACAACACTTGAACGACACGCCTCGACCTCTGAACATTAGGAAATCCCAACTCTCGGATGATAAACTTAATCCTGGCCAACCACCTCGCTGCTACTAGCGGGTTCTTTGAAACGTCAAGCTCTACAAGCTTCCACTTGCCAAAGACCTTAAGCCACTTGCCATACTCGGCGGCTCCATCCACATCATCTGCCTCAACAATAGGCTCATGCTGATCCTGTCCTCTCGGGGGACATCCGGGGCTACTAGAGCTATTGGGGGGGGGGGGGTACCTGCTGAACAAGCTGGGTCAACTGGGCTATCTGTGCCCAAGACTCTTCTCTCTGCGCTGCTATCAATGCCTCTGTCTCCGCTATCCGATCAGTTAGAAGACCTGCCATCATCTCTCTCATGGCTGGAGTAACTCTACTCCTAGAGTCTCACTCTGAGGCCCGGTGGCCTCCACCCCACTCTCTCGTCAACTCAAATGTCGTGGCCGAAGGTGGCCTACGGGTCTAGTAAATCCTGAATGGGGTCTCAACAACATGCTCACTCCAACTCCTCGGCTGGGAATACCAAACGTCCTTGCTCGACTACGTGTAACCGGCACACTGACGGTCTACACCCAAACCTCAAGGGTTAGTCCACTCTCGAACTCTCACTGCCAACAAAAGGTAACACATATATACTAGATGCGGTATTGTAAATAAAACCCTTATCATAAGAACTTAGACAAACCTGACGGTCGTGGAGTGCTGATGATCATGGGGACAAACAACCTACAAAGTAGGTTAGTTTACAGAATCTATGACTCTGGGCTCTGATACCAACTGTAAGGACCCGACCCAAACAGTGATCCTAAACCCAGTTCTTACTATCATGCTTACAATTTAAACATTTAAACAATAAAGAAAACCACTTAAAAATAAAACTTGATTAAACCAACATAAGTAACATATTCATTTCATAAATAAGTTTCCATAAATAATTCCTGGCCAGTGTTTCAAACAATAGTTTAAATAACTCTTAAGGTAAAACAGAGTTTTCCCAGCATGCTACTACATAATAAAGACTCAAACATAAGTGAGGACAGAGTACGCCGGCACCTCCCATCTCGGTGCTGTTCCAAGTTACCTGAAAGATAAGTAAGGGTGAGTACGAGAGCACTCAGTAAGAATCCCCGACCGGGGTACAATACGATACATTAATCAACTTGCATCCTAGTTTACATGCAACAGTTACCAACACAGAACTTTGCTCATCAAGCTAGTCAAGACAAGTCCAGAAACCTCGGAAGTCTCCTACTTCCGGCTTAGTGATCAGCTGCCATATCTTATTCCAAACTAATGGGAGAAAGTGCGTTATGTCCAGGCTGATGGGACAAAGTGCGTTATGTCCAAGCTGATCTATCAAGATAAGTGTGGGAACTTCGAAAGTTTCCTACTACCGGCTTGCTGATTGGCTCTTCTAATTAACCCCAAATGACATCCTCTAGGGTCTTTCTCCCTCGGCCAATTGATCAACTCAAAAGCTGATCCCGAATAGATGTCAAACACCCTCGAGGGTCTTTCTCCCTCGACCAAATAACCAACTCAAAAGCTGATCCCGAATAAGTGTCCTCGAAGGACTCTTACCCTTGGCCAAGCTATTCCTAAGACAATAGGAGAGTACCCGAAGTCAAGCTCTAAATAAGGACGTTAGCGGTGTCACTGAACTACAGTAGTGCGAAGCCCTCGACACTCAGCTGTAGCAGCCTGTACCACCGACCTGAAGCTAAGAACTGTCTCCGAGCAGGCTTGCACCAATGACGGGTTCTGCTCTAGCAGGCTACAAACTAGGCTTATACCGATGCGGGAGCTAATCCGCACCGGCTGCAGGGGGCAGAGGCAAGGTACGTTATGCCACTCACTGATCTCGACCTGTGGGGACAAAGTACGTTATGTTCGCTCTCAGCCTCTAGATGAAGACAATTCTAACTAACTATCTAATATCACAGAGAAGACAATACCTAGTAGTTCAAACAAGGGCATGTTCTGAGATCCCTGTTTCTCAGAACATGTTGGAAGGACAAACCTAGCATGACACTAACATATAGAAACAGGGGCAAACATGCTAGCAGAGTTAAACAAGGAAACAATCCTATCCACTAACATGCTCATAGCATATAACATATAAAGAGAATGCAATCAAGACATATCGCAGGGCCCACACAACCCTGGTAAGAGATCCTTACCTGGAACAAGCAGAAATATAAACAGTAAAGTGCTCCTGGAGCTGCAGTGTCTCACAACCTAAAAGCATACGACATATTAATAAACCTAGCTAGCTAATCATCTAACCAAACAATAAACCAAGGCAAAGAGAACAAGAAGATACCCCAACAAGCAACTAGTGCTCTCGGCCAAGCACTTGAAGAAACCCTAGGGCTCGGCTACTCTTCATAACAAAGTGTCTCGGCTAGGGAATCAATAAACATCAACAACAAGTTAAGTCTCGGCTAGGAGCAAACAACACACACACAACGAACCCTTGGAGCTCTCGACCTCCTCAACACCAAATGAGGCTCTCGGCCACTCCACACCAACAAGCAATTAAAACCACAAACTCACCAACTCACCTATGTAGATTGTGCAAGGCCTTCCAAAGAGCAAAGAGGTCTCGACCAAGTAGGATGCACAACCAAGAAGCAATCGGCTAGGGCTTGTCATGCACAATGGAAGAGGAATAATATTAGATCTACACACTACAACACTAGACAAAGCATAAACACCATCATACTTACCCAAGGGATCTTGGCCAAGGAGCTTGGAAGAATGGTGCTCTAGGATCTCAACAATCAAGAGAAGAAAAGAGCTTTTGGATGCAAACAATAAAGAGATCTTGAATCCAACAAGATGCTACTCGGATCTACAAGAAGAGAAGAAGGAAGAACACATCTCCTCTTGGTTAGATGTAGGCTCGGCCATGGCAAGAAAAGAAGAGAAGGGAAAAGCTTTTACAAAGACCTACCTTGGAGCAACAATGGAGGAGAAGAAATACACTTGGAGGCTTGGAAATGGAGCAAGGCAAGCTTGGAATCAATGGAGAGAAATGGTGGTTTGAGGTCTTGGCCAAAGAGAGGGAAAAAGAGAGTGTGGGTCGGCCAAGTGGGAAGGGAAGGAGAAAAAGATAAAACCCTAAGTGATTTTCCCTTATTTTAATTAATAAAAAGCTTAGAAAAATCCCACCTTCAAATCCCACCAAGTGCACTTTTAAAAACTATTTTATTTTCTCTACATTTGGCTCAAATCCAACTTCCAATTCACCAAGGTTCGAATCCTAGCTCCAACACAAATTATTTTTATTTTTCTTCTTTACCCGGGAAGGCCTCCAAACTTTCCATAAATGGAACTCTTGCTCTAGAACTTGATACCGAAGAATAAACTGAAGTCCACGAACTCATAAACATTTCTGAAACCATGTCTTACTGCAAAACTTTCTCGGGAAGGCAAAATGACCAAAATACCCCTAGAGGACAAAAAGTCCTAACAGCCCAACCAACTCGCCGGAGGAACAACCGGATAAACCTAGAGAACCGGAAGGAAAATCTTGGGTTGTTACACTTCATCCAGAGGCTGAGAGTGGACATAACGTAATTTGTCCAAACTGGTCAGGTTCGCGAATTGCACGACGTATGATGATTCCGCCCCTGTAGTCGGTACGGATTCGCTCTCGTATCGGTATGAGCCTAGTTTGTGTCCTGCTAGAGCAGAACCCAAACAGACGGTGTAAGCCTGCCGTGGCCAGTTCTTAGCTCAGGTGTGCAATGGTCTTATGCTACTTACAGTCGAGTGTCGAGGACCTCGCACTACTGTTCATTCAATGACACTGCTCCGAGTCGTAGGCATGCGTACCTAGACTGGTGTAGCACGTTTAGGTCCCACATCCTTACACAGTTTGCAGCAGCATGCGGTGTGCGTGCACGAGCATTAGGCACCGAGAGGAGAGCTCCCCTAGGATAATGCTTACAGTACACCATTTTCTTTCTAAGTCTAAAGCCAGACATCGGGTACTCTCCCGTGTGTCTAGAACCAGTTAGGAGAGCTGGTCACCAGTTGATTTGGACTTATGAGTCCCAGATGATTGGACATTCGTGTCCTAGATGTTTGGACCTTAGGGTCCCAATTATTGGACAAGTGTTGTCCCAGTTTCAGGATCAGTTGTTGAGTTGATCATAGGCCGGTGGTAAGAGACCCTGATGATTCAAGAGTCGATTGGTTGACTCAACGGTTTGATCTATGTTGGTACGGTTGTATGTATACTAGCATGTTGTATGATTGATGTTCGTACTATACCCAGGTTGGGGATTCTTACTGAGTATGTTTATACTCACCCTTATTTTAGTGGTTTTCCATCAGGTAACTTGGGACAACGGCTAGATGGCTAGAGGAGTGGCTGCTTGATCATGGGACTCCGCCGGTAACTCTACTTCTCTTATTTATTCTATTTTGTTATTCAGCATGTACCGAGCATAGAGCCTTGGGATTTTGTTTAATTGGAACCTGTTAAATTGTCTTTAGTTTTCTGATGTTTTAACTGTGAACTTTATCTGTTGGTTTTACTTAGACTTGTTATTTGTCTGGTTGATTATGTTTTAAAGGTTTGACTGGATTTTGACTATTTTTTTTAATGGTATTTGGATTTGAAACAAAACTCTGGCAAGGATTGCTTTGTTACAGGTTGAAACAAATGATTTGAACAGGTTCCAGGTTTCCCACAGGTTTTAAGTAGGAAACCGCTTGTTTGTTTTTAATTCTTTACTGTTTTAACATGCATGCTGAAGTGAGGATCCATTTAGTACCATATTTCAGGTTGGGTCTTTACAGTTGGTAGCAGAGCGCAGAGTCATAGATTCTGTAGACTAACCTGCTTTTGTAGGTTGTTTGTCCCATGATCACTAGCACTCTAACGACCGTCAAGTTTGTCTAAGTTGTGATTAAGAGTTTTAAATACAGTATTGCATCTAGTATACATATATATATATATATATATATATATATATATATATATATATATATCTGATGTTGGTTGAGAGTCCTAAAGTGGACTGATTTTCTGATATTGCTTACAGATCATCAGTATGCCTGTGACTCTTAGTGGAGCGGGTGTTTTGGGTATCGCAAATCGCGATGGTGACGGAACTTCCTCTAGGGTTAACCCGATCCGCCGGTCGTTAATGGCCATGGCAGTTGACCTGCCCAGTGTAGGAGTAGAGGCAGCTGCGCCTCAAGAGGCGACTCCAGGAGCAAGTTTGCAGCAGCCATCCGAGAGATGATGTCTGGTTTCATGGTTGAGTAGAGAGCTGAGACCCAGACGCAGCTTACCACGCAGAGGGAGGAGTCCCATGCTTAGATAGCCCAGCTGACTCAACTAATTCAGCAGACACCGCAGGCCATCCCAAAAGGTGGGCAAGATCAGCAGAAAGTCGCTGACGAGACATGCGTAGTCGAAGGAGCCACAGAGTTTGACAAGTGGTTAAAGGACTTCACTAAGTGGAAGCCTGCTGATTTCGATGCTTTAGAGAACCCGTTGGTAGCCGCTAAGTGGCTAGCTCGTATGGAGTACATTTTCATGGTGATGGGATGTCCTCATGTTCAGAGGCCGAGATGTGTGGCCCATGTTCTGACTGATAGTGCTGTGTGGTGGTGGGAGTCCACCGATAAAGCTAGACCAGCTGGATCCCCACCAGCCACCTGGGAGCCGAGATGTGCGGCCCATGTTCTGACTGATACTACTGTGTGGTGGTGAGAGTCCACCGATAAAGCTAGACTAGCTGGATCCCCACCAGCCACCTGGGAGTTTTTTAGAACCAAGTTCCAAGCCAAGTACGTCAACGATGAGGCTCAATAGGAGATGGCGGAGGCCTTCTCGAATCTGAAGCAAGGCATTGATAGCAAATTAGCATACGAAAAGAAGTTATCAGAGTACAACTACTTCGCCCCTAAGCTCATTGCCACGGAGGAGCTCAAGATTAAGAAGTTTATCAGTGGGTTGAGGAAGGAGGTGGCTCAGGACGTTCGAGCACTTGCTCATGAGTTCTATGATAGAGCAGTGGAGTTAGCCACCATCTACAACCCCAAGTTTCCGCCTGTGCAACCAAATGTCGCACTAGTTCAGTTTTAGACGGGCTAAAAGAGAAAGTGTAACAACCTAGATTTTCGTTCCAGTTCCCCAGGTGCTTCCGGTTCGTTATAAAGTTGTTCGGTTGGGCCGTTAGAGCTATTTTAACCCTTAAGGGCATTTTGGTCATTTTGCTCCTAGGACCAGGTTTGTGGTTTATCAGGATTCCAGGGCTATTCCTGTCTTTTGTTGAGGCTTGTTTGTTAGTTGGTTGCAAGTTCCAAGAGTTTGTGATGGTTGTTCGGAAGCTTGGAGGTGCTTTGGATAATTATAAAATTAAAAGGAATTAAAGTGCTTCCATTGGGATTTGAACCCTTGACCTGAAGGGGATTTGGAAGATTGGATTAAACGAGTTTAATTAAGGACGGAAAGATTGCTTCAGCTGGGACTCGAAGGGGGAAAGCCCAAGGAAGGGAATCGCCAAACCTAAGTTAAAAAAAAGAAAAGAATCATGTTTTTCCCCTAAAGTTGACGCACGAATTCTCCAAGTTCTCCCCTTCTCCTTGCTGATTCCAAACTCCCCTCTTTCCATCCTTATCTTCTTGCCATTTCTTTAAGAACCCGAGATCAAGAACCGAGAGGTAAGGTTTTCTTCTTTCGTTTTCTTCTTCCTTAATCGAACATCTTCCCTTTGTTTCTTGGCCGAGCCTTGTTCACCGGAGTGTGTGTGTGTGTGTGTGTGTGTTTTCTAGTCTAGACCAGCAGCAGCCCCGTCAGCTCGCCCCAGCGAATGCGCCATCCCCAGAACCCCAGCCGCACGCAGCCCAGCATCGCCCTTCGCGCCCGCTCGCTTGCACCCGATCGCCTCGCCTAGCCCTTCGCGCAGCGATTACAACCCGGCTCTCTAGCGCCCGTACCGATTGTTTACTCTCGCCGGGCGTCCGTCTCGCCCCAACGAAGCGACGCAAGGACAGCCCCTACACGCCGCACCAGTGCCGTTTTGCCGCACAACAGCGCCTCGCCTCGTCACTTTTTGTAGCCACCTCGTCCCAACGGTGCTATTTTGCCATCATGCGACACATGACGCAACCAGCAGCTCTTCACCTTCTACGCATTGCCGCTTCTCGCGCTTTGCTCGCTTCGCTATGCGCCGCATGCACTTTTTACCGTGATCCCTGCCTTGCCGAGTGCTTGGGCCGAGACCTAGTTACCTTCTTGACACTTAGATATTTTAGGTGCTGGTTTTTAATTGGGTTGACCATATTGACTGCCTAGGTTGTTCTGGTTGACTTTGCAGCTCGAGAGTGGTTTGTTATTGTTGTGATTATTTTCTGCATATTTCCAGGTAAGGATCTCTTACCGTGGTTGTGTGGACCCTACGATAATATCATGATGTGCCTTGTATATTTGTTGATTGTTATGAGCATGACAGTTATAGGACAACTTGTGCTTGACTTCTTACTTGCATGTTTGCCCTGTTTGTACATGTTAGTGCCATGCTAGGTTTATTCTTCCAGCATGTTTATGATTCCTACTTAAGTTTGTAGTATCATGCTAGGTTGTGTGTTTTATGTTGAGCATGTATGTTAAGCCATGAATCAATTACTATGTACTCTTAGTTAGTATAGTAGGGATTGTCAGCATCTAGAGGCTGAGAGCGGACATAACGTACTTTGTCCCCACAGGTCGGGATCCAGTGCGAAGCATAATGTACTTTGCTTCCACCCTGGCAGCCGATGTGGATTTGCTCCCGCATCGGCATAAGCCTAGTTTGTAGCCTGCTAGAGAGGAACCCTGCCAACGGTGTAAGCCTACCTTGGCCGGTTCTTAGCTTCAGGTCGGTGGTACAGGCTGTTACAGATGAGTGTCGAGGGCCTCGCACTACTGTACTCAGTGACACCGCTTTCGAGTCATAGGCATGCGTACCTGGCCCACGTAGTTTGTCCCTAGGCCCCCACATTTACGCCGGTTACAACAGCATGCAGTGTACGCGCACATGCTTTAGTCGTCGATTCGGAGCGCTCCCCCGGGCTAATGTTCGTGAGTACACCACTTTCGTTCCAATTTAGAGCCAAACTTCAGGTACTTTCCGGTTAGTCAAGTTTTAGCTAGTCGAGGGTAAGAGGCCCTCGAGGACACCTATTTGGGATTGGTTTTTGAGCTAATCATTTGGCAGAGGTAGAAAGACCCTCGATGGTGTCTAACATCTATTTGGGATCGGTTTTTAAATAACCCTCGAGGATGTCTTGGGATTGGTTAGGAGAGCCAATCATTAGGCCGGAAGTAGGAGACTTCCGAGGATTCTGGATCTACCCCGTAGCTCGTTGAGGCATATTCTGTGTTGGTAACTGTTTGCATGCATACGAGGTTGCTAGATGACTGATGTATCGTATTGTACTCCGGTTGGGGATTCTTACTGAGTATGTTTGTACTCACCCTTATTTCTGTGGTTTTTACACCAGGTAACTTGGGACAGCACCGGGACAGCTAGCGGAGAGAGCTGTTTGATCATGGGAGCTACCGGCACTCTGTTGTGTCTTTCTTTATGCATTATTTATTCATCATGTAGTGGACTTGGAGTCCTTAGGGGAACTTGGTTGTTTGTGGTTTTTAAAGTATTTTGAATGTTTTATAAATACTGGCCAGGCATGTTTTATTTTATTGCTTTTGGTTTATGGAAACTGTTGAGTGTGTTTAAATGTTCCCCGCTCTTTGATGTTTGAAAAGTTTTAATTTGAGCACTGAAGTGTTTGTAAACGTGTTTTACTTGCATGCTGAGTGAGAACCTAGGTTTATGACCGTATTTTGGGTCGGGTTCTTACAGTTGTTTTCCTTTGTTAGCCTAGTGTGTGCTAACCATGTTTGCTATAGTGATAGAGCTCCAAGATTACGTAACTGTTTCTCCTATTTGTTAGCACAATGTTTGCTGACCCTACCTAGCTATGAGTATAGACTTTGATGTTGTTCATCCTACTGTTATACTTATTGAGACTGCCATGATTCTTGGGTTATGCTTGTATGGTAGAATGCTAGAGGATTTGTCTTGTACCTCGGTTGGGAAATCCTTACTGAGTGCTTATGTACTCACCCTTTCTGTGATTTTTCCACCAAGTAACTTGGCACAACATCGAGGTGGCTAGAAGAGGAGCTGGGTGATCATGGGAAAGGCTGATGCATCTTCTTGTTCATGCATATTTATGTAGTTGAACTGTTTTATCTAGAACTTGTAATGTTTTTAAATATACTCTAGCCAAAGGCTAAACCATTTTTAATGTTTCCAGCTTGAGATGTTTTTGGAACTTGATCCTTATATAATATGGATGCTTTAAATGTTCTGTTTTATATATTTTGGGACTGAATTGCATCCTTTAGTAAAGGCCGTTTTGGATCATTTAGGGCTTGTTTGATAACTGTTCCCTTTTCTTGTTCCAAAATATATGAGAAACGTTTCTCAAATTATATGAAAAAATGAGAAACTATTAAAACCTGTTTCCACTGTTCCGTTTTTTTTTTCTCAAACCCAGTAATTTGTTATGTTATATAATTTCGCGTTTCACAAGGATTATTATATGTGGTTGTGTCGAGTGGTGGGGTCTCCAACCTTATTTTTTATTTTGGTTCATGCTCCATGGTTCAAGTCCCAACTTTATATATATTTTTTTCAAATCTTTTTTGCAATATTTCTATTTTTGAATTATTAATTCTTTTAAATTTTTTTTGCAATTTATTATTTTATAAATTTCAAAGTTTGCGTTTGGAATTTTTTATTTATAATTGACAGGTTATTGAAAATTTTGTAATATATGTCTTTATTTATTATTTGAGTTTATAATATACGAAATACATAAAAAATTTGGCATTATGAAATATTTGTTCACTAAAATATACAATCGACACTACCATAATATCTTACAAATACAACATTTTTTAAGCATGTCATTTGTGACAAATGATTTACGTGAGAGATAATATATTAAATTTGTTGTTAGTTTTATATTAAGATTCATTTGTTTTTTTTAATTATAAAATATTTATTTGTACTAGAAAATGTAAATTTTGTTATATTTTTTTAGAAGCCTAAAAATATTTATATATATAAAAAAAAAACAAAAAGTAAGAAACAAAAAATAGTTATCAAACAACTTTGTTTCTATTTCTTATATATTTTAAGAAACAAGAAACATAAACAGTTATCAAGCATATTCTTGTTTCTTGTTCTAAAAAAAACAAGAAACAAGAAACAAGAACTAAGAAATAAGAAACTGGAAACAAGAACGTTATCAAACGAGCCCTTAGTGTCGGGTCCTTACGTCTGCACCATTGGGTGGGTTCTGCTCTAGTAGGCTATAGACTATGCTTATGCCGTTATGGTGAGCTAGACCACAACCGGTTACCGGGGGTGGGAACATGTCCTTGCTGGTCCCGACCTAAGGGGACAAAGTATATGCTCGCTCTCAGCCTCTGGATGATGACAACCTAACAAGTGCTATCTAGTAATACTCAAACTCAATACATGCTCAGCAACAAGTGTAACCTAGCATGGCACTACAAACTTATCAACAGGAATCACAACGCAGAATGGAAAGAGCAAACCTAGCATGACACTAACATGTGGAAATAGGAACAATACATGCAAGAAGAAAACAGAACAACATACAATCATATCCACTAACATGCTCGTAAACAATAAACAGGCAACAAGAATGCAATCAGTGAATATTTCACAGGGCTCACACAACTCTGGTAAGAAATCTTTACTTGGAAAACAAGCATAAAACAACAAATAAAAAAGCTTGTCTTTGAGCTGCAGAACCAACACAAAAATCGACCTAAACAAATAAAAATAACAAGCACAAATTAATATCCAGTAGCTAACTAAACAAACTACTTAGCTAAAAGCACAAGGCTCGAGAAGCTACCCAAAACTCGATGGCACTAAGCTCTCGGTAGCAAGGGTTGTTGGCAAGGCCAAGGTGGCTCAACAACTCGGACGCATGCGGCGTGTGGAACTTGCTCAGTAGCATAGCTGTACGGGGGCAACGAGCGATGACATGAGAGCTAGGGCTTGCAGACGGGCTGTGGGCGAGAGCTACAATCGATCTCGGCAGATTGACATGCAAGCAGAAGTGCTCGGCTGAGGTGACAAGCAACGAGGCAGGGCGATGCTGCTCTCTAGTTTGTATGTGCGAGGATGCTTGGCGAGGCATGCAGTGCGCTCGGGCTCTGCTTGCGGCTCGACAATGATGGCCATTCTCGGCTAAGGCTTGGTGCATGCGGCCAAGGGTGATCGACGAAGGGGCTGGCTCGGCTATAGAAGTCAGCGATGGAGATGGTGATTTCGGTAAGGTGATCTCTGCCAAGGGATGGAGAAGAGATCGAGAGAAGGAGAAGAAGAAGAATGAAATTGTGTCTCTACTCCAACATGAAAATGTAAAAACCTTTTTCTTTCTTTTTTTTTCTTTTTTTTCCTTTTAATCAACTCCTAAAAACAACTCTATTAAAATAACCCTCAAAAGCTTATTTTGCAAATCTAACCCAAACTTCAACATGCAAGACTAGCCCTAGAAAACCTGAAATCACAAAAATAGTTCAAACTCAGTAATTAACAAAAAAACCCTTGAAAGCCTGATTAATTAAAAAAATGACCCCAAAGGAAAAATTACTAAAATGCCCCTAAAGGCTCAAACTACCCTAACGGCCCAACCGAACATCCAAATAAGCAAACTAACATACCAGAGGAACCAAAATGGAAAACTGGGCCGTTACAGTCTCGAATTCTTATTGGTGAAAGACTTTCTTCGTGAAGCAAGTAGCTTAAGTTGGGTAAGAGTAGCACTACCTAATGATGATGCAAGAAAAGATTGGGTTCGCTAATTCTCTACAAATGTGAACAAGGAGAGGAAATTTTTCTCTCGAGTCGAAGGTCAGGTATTAGATTACAGGTCTAAAGCTTAGAATGAAGCTTTCAACCTTCCGGATGATATTGGAGAAAAATGTCAAAAGTGTTTGAAAAGGCCAACTAAGAAACAGTTACAAGAGTGCGCAAAAGCAATCAGGATGGAATGTGCAAGAACAATTGGTCATTCCCAATGGAGTGTGTCAAACTGTAGTTGCAAGGTTGGATGGAATTTATCAAAAATTCAATCATGTCATCAACTAATGCAAAGATAGCAAGCAGAGAGCAAGCACTCCTGCTCTTTGTGAGCAAGAGCGGATTGCGAATTAATCTAGGGAAGATAGTGGAAGAGAAAATCCAACGTTGGGCTTCGACTAACTGCAGGAAGTTGTTCTACCCACACACTATCACTGAGATATTGATAAAAAGAGGAGAAAGACTTGGGAATGTTCTAGATACGGATGTATTGGTGAAACAATTTGAGATGTTATTGATTAATTCGCAAGATTACTGAGAGTATGCAAATAAGAGAGATGAGCTAATTTTAAAAGTAGAGATAGTGCTAAAAGAACACTCCGAATGGCCTGAATTTCCAAAACAAATACTGAATTCGGACCATGGAAAAGGCAAGGGAAAGAGTGGCGGCATAGTGACAAATTAGATGGAAGTCCCGTTCTCTTTTACCGCGCTTACTCCATTTATTTATTTCTTTTCGCTTGCATATCATGAGTAGTCTTAATCTATGTTAGAATCATTCATTTAGGATGAATTTTATTTTATTTTCCTCATTATTAATAATTTCAGTAGTTTTCCTTTTGAAAGTCGACTAAGCATGATTATAGCAAAACTGAATTTAGTAAAAACATAATTTCAATTAGAAGAATTCTTAAGTTCCATTAGATACAAACCTAGCTATAGAATAATCCTTATCATGAATGAAAGAAAGAACCAAAAATTCACAAGGAAGCCTTAGAGCTTGAGACCAAAAATTCACAAGGAAGCCTTAGAGCTTGAGATAGAGTAGAGCAATCACAGTAATAGCTAAGTTTGGGGGAACTAAACCTCATCTTCATTGAGGACAATGAAGAATTTAAGTTTGGGGGAGAGAGATTTTAAAATAAAGATCAACCTACTCTAGCAAAATAAGAAAGTTAAGAAAGGCGCATAAGCCTAAGGAAACCTTAAGTATTCCATTGTCTACGAATTAGCGCAAGCTTAAAATTCTTTTGCTTAGAGAAGTTGCTTGATGCTCAAGCGATTTATGCTTAAGAACTACAAAATTAAGTAGATATTAGGGCTAGAATGAATACCTTAGCAGAGTAAGTTGGGCAAGCTTAGACTTGAAGTAGTTGTGATACAATAGATTAAGTATTGAGGATTACTTACGATGAGGAACAATCTGTCAGTCATGGGAAGGAAAATTTTAAGGTTAAACCAGAATCTTTAGGAAAGTTTGAAAACTGAAAAGAGAAAGAAGTTTCTCCCTGAAAATATGATATGCAATAAGAATTGTGGAAGTAGATCGAAAAGAGCAAAAATGATGAAAAAGAGCGAACTAGGCAGATAAGCATTACTTGAAGACAAGCAATGATTTAAGTTTGGGGGTTTGATAGCTCTCAAATAAAGCATATTTTAGGCTATCTTAGTTTGCCTTATTCTAGAATTAAAGGGGAAAAGAAAGCACTAATAGAAGAAATGCAATGAAATAACTTAGAAACCAACATGCATTCATAAAGTAGTGTTTGCGAAATCGTGAACACAATCAAAAAGTGAGACCAAGTTAACTAGACAGTTGGGTTCACTACAGCGAACCTCTACTTAGATTAAGCGAATTGTGTTTGACTTCCAAATAATGTGCAAGTGTACACAGTCTTGTTGTAGTATAAATTAAAGTCGTCTCCTCAAGGAATTGTAGTTTACAAGTTAATACTATGAAGTACGAGTTAAAGTAACAGTTAAGTGATATCAAGTCCTAAAGAAATTAATAATGCAGAATTCGGAAAGCTAATGTTCGCAAAAATAAATAGCAGGCGAATCAAATAAGACACATTCTCTTGAAGTGGTGAATTACTTACGCCGTGCCTTAGTGCTCCTTATCTCTACGTAAGCGTGAATTATAAGTACTAACTTGACAAGACTTAAGGCAATTACACAAGATGTCAACTTATTCTCTCAAATATGTCAACCGAGGCTCTTCCCTAACTTGTATATACTCAACTTTTAACCAACTTGTGAAATATAACTTGTAAATAGGATAAGAGAAGTAAAGTTATGCGAAAAGGTAAAGGATATAAATTTCATAAATGGGAAAAAAGTTCCAATCTAACAATAACATAAGAAAACGATAACATCAATGCTTGAATTAGCGAATGTGAATACAATAAAGACTAGAATGAGTTAACCACTGAGGATAGCTTGGCTCAACATGCAGACGTGCAATAGATTTTTCAACTTCTGGGAGCTCTCACTCACTCTTTGGTCTAATCTCTGTATAATCACCGTTTGTTCCTCCGAAAATCAACTGCCTTCAATCCCGATCTTCAGTGGCTTTTAAAGGCTTTATGGCTGCATTCTTATTTTTCGCTGCCCTCCCACGATCTATCAGTTATTCGTATTTTCCGCTTGAACGTGTGATCGTGGTTTGGCTGATTCCTTGGTGTTCACCGAGTTGTCTGGGTCGCCTAAGTTCCGTCCAGCACACCAATCGCTTTTTTCGTTCGCTGTTTGCAACATGCTCAAAACATAAAACATTAGAACAGTCGTATGCAATTATGTTCGCCCTTTTCGCTGTCGCTTATGTTGGACCGCGAATTACTAGACCTTGACTTATTATATTTCTCGGATATTCTTCTTGACCAATAACTCCCAATTGCTTAGGGAGTTATCAAGTAGCATCAGAACCACAACTTCACGTCTTTAGCATAAATCTTGAGTAATCTGTGCCAAATTAATGCTAATGGCAGGACATATTGAGCTACACCTGGGGAAGGACAATCAGTGTGAACGATGACCAGCATCACAAAAAGGCGCAAAACTCAAAATGAAATCACGTTCGAAAAGACATGCCAACAAGGAAATAATAGAGAATCAATCAAGTAATTAAGGCGGCGTCAATCAAATAAATTTTAGGGAAAAGGAAACCTGCATTAATGAAGATTTCACAGCTCACCTCGACTTGTCGACCAAGTAATTCAATTCTATAAATACCAAGAGACGGAGCCTAGAAAGTTGAGTTGATCAGTTGGCCATGTTATCTATCGAGGAGAGAAGCAAATGGTGGTGTCGTAGGAGCCGATGACAAGGGGACTGCACATCTTCAGCCGTGCCAATTCCAATTTACTATTTTATTAGGAGTAGCTTGTAATTTTAAACATTTTGTAGTTGCAATAAAATCGTCTGGTTTAACTTCTATGTGATGTTTATCTCTATGGTTGGGTTATAGTATTTTATGTTTACTATTAATGAATAAAAGTATGCTAGAAGTGTAAGTTTACTATTAATTTTTATATAAATGCATCGATTAGCTACCCACGCATGTACCTTGTGATGAGCTCGGAAGAAGGTACCACATGTTGACCCAGTATGCTACATTAGGTTATGTGAATGTCTGTTCACCGCTTAGAGTAATAGGAATAACCTTACTAATACTTGGGTTGCCCTGTGCTAATGATGGCGTTCATAGTGAAAGGTGGCCCTGCCATAGACCATTAAGTGCAAGAGTTCTAGGATTGTTAGTTAGCATTACTCATTGCACCATATTTAGTTTCTGCATCATATTTATTTAATTACAACAACACCGCAACAACATGTACATTCATGCTTTACTTTTCTGCATGACTCTAACTCAATAGTATTAACTCTAGACATCAATCTCTATGGAATTCATAAATTTATATACTTATTACTTGCTGCAATTCTTGACTGCGTATACTTGCGCGTATGTTTCCGAGTTACATTTAGCATAAGTTGACTTTGAATTAATTACTGTACGATATATTAGCACCGGAATTGCAACCCATCAGCAGCATTCTTGGAATGGAAAAATCTAGTATTTCTGACTTTGTGCAAAACTTTATAGCATTTTCCTTATTTCGTAATTTAGAATAGGAAGTTTTCCATTTATGCAATTTTCCTTTTTTATTATTTCCATAGTTTTATTTACGTAAGTTTAGGAAGAATTGATGCAAAATTAAAACAAAATCCTCGAAATCAAATCAAACTTTTCCTTTCGTAGTTTATTCTTTCCTTACGCACTAATATTCAAAATCTTTAGAAATTCTATATAAACCTTGTAAAAGAAAGGAGTGATCACCACATTTTATCCCAAACCTTTTCAAAGACCCTATTTTCAATTTTCCTCCCTTGTAACTAATGCCTCGAGTAGCAAAACGTCCAACAAAGGTAAGGCAGAAGGAGACAAGAAGGAAGGACAACCTGTTATTCCAACAACAGATCTTTGTGTATCATTAGCATGAAAAAGAGTTTGTCAAGGCCGAGGTTTGCTCGAGATGTGCATACTAGATGCAACATTTCACAAGATATGTGAATTAGGTTGGGAGAAACTAGTCGGACTACCATAGACGAAAGGCCAGACTGAGTACACTAGTTCTATCCAAATTTGAACAGAGAAAATAAATTTTTCTCGTGAGTTGAAGGACAAGTCATAAACTGCAGATCTTCAACTTTGAACAAAATTCTTCCCCTTCCTGAAGACATCGCATCAAAATGGCAAAAAATATTGAATGTTCCAATTAAGAAGGAGTTGATGGAATGTGCAAAGATAATTGGAACAAAAGGGACGATGTGGAAGAATCAATGGTCATTCCCAGCAGAATACGTTAAACCAGAATTGAAAGACTTGATAACCTTCATAAAAAATTCAATCATTCCATCAACTAATGATAAGATTATCAACAAGGAACACGCACTATTGCTTTATGCGATTAAAACTGGAAAACACATCAATATAAGTAGATTAATGGACGGGCAAATCCAGCGATGGGCTTCAGTAAAACGCAGAAAAATGATCTATCCACACACTATCACAAGGTTATGTTTGGAGCAAGGTGTTGGGCCGCAATCAACTGACAGAATTATGGAAGCATACATTGAGCATGTGATGGAAGTCGGGAATGTGAAGTGGCAAGGAAAAGGAAGGAAATTTGAGAAACTCTTAGTTGCATATGACTTGGTCAAGCAGTTCGAAGTACTATTCACCCCCTCACAAATGTTTTGAGCCTATGCGAACAAGAGAGATGAAAAAATTTTGAAGGCTGCCACAGCGCTGAAAGAATATTTTGAGTGGCCGAAATTTCCACAACATTTGCTCAATGCAAAAATAGGTAGGGATGATAAAGAAGACAATGCAAACAACTAGATGGAAGTCCCGCTTTCTCATTTTATTTTTAAGCACTTTCCTTTCAACATGCATTTCATTCTTAGTCACAATTTCAATTTTAATAGGAATGTGCATTTCATCTATTAGGATGTGAGTTCTTAATTTATTTTCCTTTAAATAATCATAATCATCATTTTCCTTGAAAGATTAGCGCTAGCATTATTATCACAAATCTAAGTTTGGTATTAAATTCTCATTTTATTAGAAGAGTTATCAACTTGCCTTAGATTCAAACCTAGCATTAGAATAGTCCCTATCATGAATGACAGAAAGAACCAAAATTCGCGAGGAAGTCTTAGAGCTTGAGATAGAGTATTGTAATCACAAAAATAGCTTAGTTTGGGGAAACTAAGCCTCATCTTCGTTAGGGACAATGAAGATTTTAAGTTTAAGGGTGATGGATGCTCGATGAGTGATTTGTTGACAAAAAAAGTGTGTATAAAATAAAGATTAACATACTCAGCAAGAAGTGCATATAAGCCTGGGGAATCCTTAAGCATTTCGTTGTCTATGAATAGCACAAGCTTGAAAATTCTTTTTCTTAGGTGAGTTTCTTTTTGCTCAAGAAAATCATCATGAGAAGTATGGAATGGTAGATATGAGGGCAACCCGAAAGGAATGCTAAAAGCATAGCTAAAATCCTTGAGGGATATAAGGGCCTAGATAGAACTGCCTTAACAGAGTATGTAGGGCGACCTTAGTTGTAGAAGTGATTGCATACAATAGATTGAGTAATGAGAAATAGTTGTGATGAGGAACAATGTGTCAGTCATGGTAAGGAGGATTTTAAAGAAAAACCTGAATCTTTGGGAAATTTTGAAAACTGAAAAGAGAAAGAAGTTTCGTGCTAAGATTATGAACTTTGATAAGACTTGCTAGAGTTAAGCTCAAGAGGAGAAAAAGTTGATTTAGTTAAACAAAGATGTTAATAGATAGGTTATACATTAGTTGGGACAAACAATGATTTAAGTTTGGGGGTTTGATAGCTTTCAAATAGAGGACATTTTAGGCTATTCTATTATGTATTATTCTAAGGTTCAAGAGAAATAATCAGGTTATAATAGGTAAATTGCGAATATAAATCGTTAGAAGTCACATGCATTCATAAGTTAGCATCATGAGCATAGTGTCGCGGTTTAAGTACAAATATTGAATAAACTGTGCTAAAATACTATTCAATGCAGGAAATGCAGAACCAAGACGCAGGAAGGAAAAACTAATGCAAACAAGGACAAGAAACGCAACATGGTGCAATTTATAAGGCAGTCCATGTAAAGACCCGACCCAAAAAAGGGCTCTAAATGGGCCTTTACCCCAATCCATGCATTCAAAGTAAGGACAATATACAAATATGATTTCGGATTCCAATTAAAAATTAAAACATTCAGCATTCAATCAGAAATCAAAACAGTTTAATGAAACCTGTCCCTGTCTCCAAGCACTTGTTTCAAGACAAATACATTTCCAAAAGTTTACTCTGATCAGAGATTTATTAAAATCATTCAAAACCTTCTCAGATACAACAATGCTGGAATCCACAAAAACATTGAGAAAACATCCTAGGGCTCCGTGCCCGAATACATGCATTCAGGGGAAATAAAAAGACAAGAGTCATAATATAAAAAAAGGTCAGAGATAACAGCAGGTTCCCATGATCACAGCTCCTCCTTCAGCCATCCTGTCTCGCACCTTGGTTACCTGTGGAAAACCACAAAATAAGGGTGAGTAACGAATTACTCAGTAAGAATCCCCAACCGGGGTACAATACGATATACATGGTCATCTAGATGAATGTATGCAAGCTATGAATATAAACACAGAATAGAGCACATAGCTTAAGTCCACACTTGGACCTCGGATGCCAACTCAGGGTCTTAGTCCGGAATAATCCACCACACAATACGCCCTATACGAGAAACAAGTCTCGGCCTCAGCCTATCTATTGTCGATACGAAAGGTGCACAGGCTCACGATCTCGAGGAGCTCTCCAGTCGGCGCTATAATGAGCGTATGCGCGCACCGCATGCTACTGCAGACTCTGGGGGGTGCCGGGTCTAGTGGCAAGTCGCCTGTGTCCATCACCATGCCTAACTAAATCTCCGGATCGGTGTCACCGACATAGGGGTGTGAGACACGGACACGTGAACTATGTCACCTGAACCACGCGACACGAGGCTAAGGAATCGGTCGTGGTAGGCTTACACAAGGAAGTCGTCCTTGCCCTATCAGGTGGCAATCAAGGGCTACTACCGAACACGCTGAGGACGTGCCGGCTGTCGGGGATGAGGCAATGCCAAGTCATCATCCCGACCGTTGGGGCATTTAACAGTCTGCCACCCTCACCCAAGATTGCAGGGCCTACCGGTTGGGTTAGCTAAGCCCTAACGGGGTCCAGGGACGGAGTACTACCTCGTACGTCCCTGCCATGGATGCAAGATGCAAGATACTTTATGCATTCTGGCCCGGATGATGCTACCTACCTACACTCTAGCCTATCATATCAATAACATACAATCCAATACAATCCAATACGTGCTCAACAGATACAATGAACCTATCATGATACTACGAAACAAGAACAGATACGAGCATGCCAGAACGGAACAACCTAGCATGGACTAACATGAGAAACAACATAAGGAATCATACCAGTCGGGAATTCAGAACATAACACCTATTGCTAAACATGCTGGTAAACACAAGCAAACATACAAACAACAATCACATATAATATCGCAGGGCCCACACAACACCGATAAGAAATCCTTACCTGGCCGGGAGGCATCTACACACAAAATCCTAAGCTGCGATCGATCCCGAGCTAGCTAACGAGAACCTAACAAACATAATAATAATCACAACCCAAAGGCCTAAATATAATAAAATAAATAGAACTCGGTTCGGGAGCAACTCACGCGGCATGGTTGACGCGCGGACGGACAGGTTGCACGGTGTGTCTTCTTCTGGGCCGCCTTTGAGAGCCGATGGCGGCGGCGGGGGGCCGCACGCTGGCACGCACGCTGCTTGGTCTTGATAAGCTGCGCTTGCGCGACGAGCGAAGCTGAAACAGCGGGCGCGCGGCACGGCACGCAGCGCTGGCTGACGGGCAGCGACAGCGCGGGCGCTAGCGCTTAGCGACGCGGACGCGCTGGGACGGCGACGGGTGCGCTGGGACGGGCTGTGCGACGTGCTACTCGGCGCCTAGGCGTTTGGGCGAGGCAGGGGCGTCAGGCGTCTTTGGGCGGTGCAGTGCACCACGTTGGGCGATCTGGGCGTCTTTGGGAGGTCTGGCTCATTGCGGCGCGATCTGGGCGCAACAGGGGCTACTGGTTATGGCTCTTCTCGGCTGGCTGCGATCAAACACACACACACACCCACACTCTATTCACTCGGCCAAACATCACATCAATCGGAGGGGGAGAAGAAGAAGACGAAACTTACCCGGCACGACGATCGGATCTCGGGGCTGCTAGGGAGAAGAGAATCGGCTAGAGGAGCTTGAGAGACAAGCTTGGGCGGCAAGATGAGTTTTGGAGAAGGAACAAAAACCTAATTTCTTTTTCATTTAACCAAATGCACCAAAACTCCAAAGAACCAAGGCTTAACCAACATATGACGCAGAAAGAGTAACAAGAGCTCTCCATAGCTCAATTGGCATGCATCCCCACAGGCTTTCCTGGAGACCCGGGTTCGAATCCCAGCTGTAACACAATTTTCCTTTATTTTAACTTTTGCATCTATCCTTGCTCAAACCCATCCACAAAGCCTAAAAAACCTACATAAACCCATCCAATAATTTTAGCAACTGGAAAAAGACATAAACGGCCCTACCAAATTACCAAAATACCCCTAGGGCATACCTGGAAGACCGGGATGAAAACCTGGGCCGTTACAATATTCCCTCCTTTTTATGACTTTCGTCCTCGAAAGTCCTTAAGACTGAAACAACACAGGATACTGCAATCTCATCCCGTCTTCCCCGCTCACGAGCGACCTCCTCTGAACTCTGACTCCTCCACTGAACTTTTACCAAACGGACCTCACGATTACGCAACGTCTTAGTCTCAAAGACCAGAATACTCACAGGCTTCCCCTCGAAGCTCAAATCCTCAATCAGCTGCAAAGGCTCAAAGTCCACAATGAGCGATGGGTCCGACACATGCTGCCCCAACATCGATACATGAAAGCACTATATGGCTGACAATGACGGGAAAGAACTAACCGATACGCAACTCTGCCAATCCTCTAAAGAATCTCAAACGGACCAACAAAACGGGGACTCAACTTCCCACGCTTACCAAACCTCAACACACCTCACATCGATGCAACCTTAAAAACACGCACTATCTAGCCTCAAACTCTAAAACTAGACGCCGTACACCGGCGTAACACTTCTGCCTGCTCTGGGCTACCAACATACGAGCTCTACACTTTTGCACCGCACTGCTGGTCAGCTACAACAACTCAGGACCCAAAACAAAACTGACGGCCACCAACCTTTTCACAGAACACTAGAAACCTGCAACACTTACAATACAACGCCTCAACGGAACTATATGAACTAACAGCTGGGAACTGCTACCCAAGGCAAACTCATAAAACCAACACTGATCTCCCGCTGCCTAACCACGGAAACACCAACTCACCACAAGTTCTGAAGGATCCGGCTCACTCCTCCCAAAAGGCCATCGGTCAGAGGGTGAAAACACTATAGGACTGCACTCAGCTTATAAGCCTCTTAACAACGCTCTCCAGAACCACGGTTCATCAACGCACTGCCTAGAAAAACCTTTGTTGCCACACCCTGGTGCCAACAACTCCAGCCTGAAACTGACATGCCTCTACTCCAAAGAAATGGCCTCTGCACACGAGACGAGGTGCGAGCTCTAGCTACTGAAACCAATCCTCCAAAAATCTTAACTCACACAACAACCTCGACTAACTGACAGCTCCCACACGAAACTTACAACCCAAGAACTTGAGTGCTACAAACTCGAAAGCCCAAACAACTACAAACTACATAGCTCTGCCAATCCACTTAACTCTAGCTTGACTCAAATCACTGGCTGGACAAGTCAGCCTGCCAACAACCGGGCCCCAGAGGGCTCCCTCCACCAAACTTACCTCCATGCAAGCAACGGAACGAAGCTTGCCTCAAATATGAAACACATCTCACAAGTCCAAACGACAACACATACAGGCTTAACCCTCTAGTGTAACGGCTTAGGTTTCTATTTTGGTTCTCGAGGAGCTTCCGGTTCAGATTCAGTGGTTCGGTTGGGCCGTTAGAGCTGTTTTGACCCTTAGGGGTATTTTGGTCTTTTTGCTCCCCGGGCAGGATTTGTGGATTTTCAGGGCTTCGAGGCAGCTCCTGCCTTTGTTGAGGCTTGTTTGTTGTAGACTGCGAGTCCCGAGATGTTTGGGCTATTCGTTTGGGAGTTCGGTTGTGATTTGGGTTTTGGGCAAAGTGATGGTTGTTTGGGTGGTTGATTTGGGAGAGATTTATTGATTGGAAAAGGTTGCTTCAGTCGGGTCTCGAAGGAGGAAGCCGGGAAATGGGATTTAAGGATTTTAAGGACTTTTGGAAAATGGATAAGTTTGGATTTAATTTTGGATATGGATAAAAAGAGAAAAAGGAAATTTGTTTTTTTTTATTAAAATCCCCATTTCCCCCCATTTTCCCCATTTTTCCCCAAAATCCCCAAATTCCATTTTTTTTCTTTTTCTCTCTCCTCCAGCCCGACCCCCCCACCACGCCCGAGCCCCCGGTCGCCCCACCAGCGCCACGTCCGAGAGCGGCCGAGCCCGAGCCCAAGAAGATGCCGTGCAGTGCGCCAGTGTCTGCCGCTAGCTAGCCCGCCCACCCGCTCGCGTCGCAGATGTCGTCGCCCAGCCGCCGAGCCGCGCAGCTCGCCATTCGCCCTCGCCTCGCCCCAGCGCCCAGCCAGCCCAGTCCCTGCGCCCAACCTGCCCTGTTGTGTGCTGGTTGGCCCGAGCCTTGTGGCTTTTCGGATGGTATTTCCCGAGTCTTTTCTTCGTTGGGCCCAGATTTATTGGCTGCTGGTTATGGATTTAATTGGGTTATTTTATGTATTTGATTTGGGTGCTTTGTTTGATGTTCAGGCTGTTCGGGATCGATTAGAGGCTCGAGGGTCGTTCGTTGATTTGTGATTATTATTATTGTTTTTCTGCTTGATCCAGGTAAGGATTTCTTACCGTGGTTGTGTGGACCCTGCGATATATCTCGATTGCACCTTGTATGTTTGCTGATTGTTATGAGCATGTTAGAGATAGAGTAGTTGATTGATTTCTTGCTAGCATGTTTGCCTGATTTTACATGTTAGTGCCATGCTAGGTTTGTTCTGCCAGCATGCTTATGATTCCTGCTTAAGTTGTAGGATCATGCTAGGTAATGTGATTTATGTCGGTCATTGCTTGCTAGGCAGGAATCATTGATTTTGCTCTGTACTCTTAGATAGAGTTGTAGGGTTTGTCATCATCCAGAGGCTGAGCGGACATAACGTACTTTGTCCCCACTGATCGGGAGTAAAGTGTGCGCAGCATAACGTATCTTGCTTTGTGATAACCCAAGGTTTTGTATTTGAAATAAGACTTATGGCACACTTGTAGTTAAGTTAAAGTTAAAGGGCATTTTGGTCAATTGTAAGGAGATATTTAAGCTTCTTTTGAGAGCCCAAAATCCCTAGACCCAAAGTGTGCACTGTTCATCGTCTTCTCCATTGAGGTTTTCCGTCAACTGGTCGCATGGGTTCTTCACGGCGATGGCGATGTTGCGTTCGTGGTGCTTCGAGGTTTGTCGCGAGTTCGATGTTGCACCGTGTCCTGCTTCGCGCCGGTTGAGCCAAGCCATCGCGGGTGTGTGCCGAGTCGTCACCGGCGTTGTGAGGTTGCGTCGCGCTGTTGCAGCGGGAGCAAATGAGAACGCCGCTGAGGGTGGGCTCGTGCGCGTGTGGTGTCGCGTGAATCTCGTCGCCGATGAAGCTTGCGCGCACCGTTCGTGGTGGGTTCGTCTCGGTCACCGTGATCGCCGGGCGTGGAGCTCAAGCCGCCATGTTTTAAGGGATCACGAGTGAGTCGTGGTGTGCACTGCTTTTCGAGTTTGCAAGCTCGCCGGTCTTTGGTTCTTGGTGTGGGGTTCGTGTGGTTTCGCCGCACGCAGCTTTGCCAATGTTGCCGCTCGCCATTGCGAGCTTCACCGTCGAAGGATGGTCGTTGTCGCCGCCACGCCGTCGTTTGCCGAGCGTTGGTGAGACACTTCTCTTTTCTTTTGTTTAAGGTATCAAATGGGTTTGGTTTCATTTGGAGAAGAAGAAGTGTGTTTGTTTAGTGGTTTATATCTATTTAAAACATGTTTGGTTATGGTTTAAGTTGATTCAAGTTGCAAATTAAGTTATTTGTTTCCAAGTTAAAGGTATTTAAATGAAGTTTAAGTGTTGTTTGGTTTGGTGCTTAAAGTCATTTAAAATATGGATAAAACATGTTTGGTTCTTTGGGTTATGCTATTCAAGTTAAAGATAGGTGGTGTTTGTTTGTTTGGTTTATGGTTATTTAAATGGTGATTTAAAGCCGCTTGTTTCTTGGGTTATGAGTGTTCAAGTAATGGATTAATGTTGTTTGGCTTCTAGTTTAAAGTTAGTTTAAGGGTGGATTAAGCTTGTTTGGTTTGTGGCATAAAACCATTCAAGTAGTGATTTATGCTTGTTTGGCTAGTGCTTTAAAATCATTCAGGTAATGAATTAAAGGTGTTTGGTTTGGAGTTTTGAGTTATCCCAAATGTGAAATTAAGGTTTGCTTGGATTGTGGTTTAAAGGTCATTTGGCTAGTAGTATAATGCATGTTGGGTATTGAGTTTAATGGGTGTTTGACTTGGGTAAAATGATGAATTTTGACCCGTTGATCAAGTATTGACCAGATTTGACCCGAACCACTCTTTGTTCGCCGAGCCGAGTTCGCAAGGCACGTGTAGCCACCGGTGTCTCTGGGACACGCTTTTTGAGGTTCTTCCTCGCTTGATAAATTCGATATTCTGGATCCAATTTTGATGGTCTAAGGTGCTAGTTTTGACCGATTTGTTCGCTTCGTGGCTCGTAGTTTTATTTGGCTAGTTGGAGCATCCAATGGATTCTTGGAGAGTCATTAGTGGATTGGTCAAGGTAAGGACCCTTTACCCCTTCTCGAGGACCTGTGGTTAATACATGTGCTGGTTTACTTGCATTAGTTGATTTGTCTGATTGTGGCATGACCATGTGTATTGTATGTTGCATTTGATTGCATCGAGAGCATATACACTTCATGTTTATCTGTTGTATGACTAGTGATGCATGAATCATGTACGTATGCCTGATATGGTCGAGTTGCACATGGTTGCATGATTGTCCTGATATGGACTTGCATGATGTTTGATGCACGACTTTATGCCTTGTTTGGACCCAAACGAGTCATAAAGATCGGATAGAGGAGACTAGTAGGTGGGTGTGGACGAAGAGATTCGGGCGCACACCCTAGCTTGAGGTGATATTCTCTCGCTCCGCAGGACTTCCGTGGATGGTCGGCCGGCCAGGCTCACGGCCCTGGATGGTTTCTACTAGTAGCCTAGGCTCTCTCCAGGTAGGTGGTATGGGCCTGATATGGTTCCTTGGTGAGTGGTGTGGCACCACCTCTCGCCGTGAGTACGAGGCCTAGGGCCAATAGGTTGCTCGACTCACCGCCTCTCTCGGAGTAGGATGCCGGTTGCTCTCGAGTCAGAGGACTCTTGTGAGCTTTTGGTCTTGGGGTCTACGACCTCTAGACTGCTCTACGAGGTGCTCGTCAAGGACGAGGTTTCTTGATTTAGCATCCAGGAGCTTGGGTTATGTACACCCTTCGATTATGTTGTGGATCATACTTGTTTGCTAATGTTTGTATTCTTGTGCATGTCTGTCCCCGAGCTGGGGAAGCCTTACTGAGTTTGCGAAAACTCACCCTTTCCACTGTGGAATCCCCACAGTACTACTAGATCTGCACTCGAGATGGATGATCGATGGAGTGGAGATGACCATGGGACTCTTTGCATTATTCTATTTAGAGTCTTTTGAATTCTTCCTTCGCATGAACTATTTATGGGCATGATAAGTGAGGCTTTACCGCGATTTCATGTTTTGACTATTGGGTACCCGAACGACTGTGTTAAATGAATTTATAGTTTTTATAAACTTGATCTTCTGGAGTTGTTTAAAAGGAGTTTTGTTTTAAATTTATATGCCCGGACGTCGAGTATAATTTCATGCATTTAGAGTTAAGGACTTAGGTTTAGACCCTAGTTTGGGTCGGGTCCTTCTGATTGGTATCGAGCTCGAGTCATAGATTCTCAGAGACTAGCTTACATCGTAAGCTGTTGTTTTGGTCCCCATGGTCTTCAGCTGCCGATCGACATCAGGTATTATAGTAGGGAGGTTAAGGTTTTGTAGCATGTTTAGTATGATCAGCTATGTTGTATTGCATTGCATTTTTATTGCATTATGTCACTTACTTGCTAGCATGGAGTTTGTGGACGAGACTCGAGATGTCCACGAGATCACAGTCTGATGTGTGAGATACCTAGTAGAGTTACTAGAAGTGATGTTAAAAGTGCAAGATCTGTTGAGCAGAGTGAGCTTTAAGCTCGGGAGGTGCACCGATCCTTAGGTGCGGCCTAGAGTTGGAGCAATAGAGACATCCAGAGTTGTTGAGAACTGTTGCAGTTGCAAGAATTGGGCCGGAAGCTGAGTTATTGGCGGATTTGCATGCTAAGTAGCAGTTGAAGGATGTTCTTCAGATCGGGCAAGATGTTGCTTAGGTGTCTACGCCAGTTACAGATGCTCAGGTTAGGCGCAGTGATGGGAATTGTAGAATTTTCAAAGATCTTAGAAGAGTTTAGGAAGTGGGATCCGTACCACTTTGTTGGATTATCTAAAATCTCCTTAGTAGTTGAGGAGTGGTTGTTACTATTCAAGATGATCTTCAACCACCAAGTTGCATAGAAAGGCAGAAGATTCAACGTGATGTTTCACTTGAGAGATTGAGGAAAAGATCGGTGATGGTCTATGCCGATTTTGACCTAAAGGGTTCGACCAGTTTCAAAGTTTAGTGATCTTAGAGAGTGGTTTATCCGTTGGCTTGCCAAATGTTGATAAGCAGAGGGTGTTAGTCCAGTTCCCTTACTTTGGATAGAGGAATGGCGCAATGTCAGTTATGAGATATGGTTTGAACTTTTGAGGTGTGCCAAAGATTCGATCAATATGGGTTGCAAAAGAGAAAGTTTGGGACTACCAGATTGTGCAGGTCTAGGAGCCAAGACATGGTTAAGGACTCGATAAGTTTAAGGTCAAGTCAAGTTAGTAGGTTGTGTTTGGGGAATCACCGATGTCTCCCCAGTGGCCTCGCGAGTGGATCGATTTGATTCTTGGGTTGGAGTGGTTGTTGAAGAACCATGTTGTGATTGAAGATAGTTGTAAGTGGGTGTTTCAAGCGTCTTGGAAAGTCAAACCTCTAGTTTAGAGGCAAGAAGCGAAAGATAGCTCTCGTGTTGGTTTCAACCTTGAACGTGAGGAAGTCAATTAGCTAAAGGAGGGTGAGTTGTCTAGCCCCAGTATTCAAGAGTAGAAAATTTTGTGGGGGTGTCTGTTCAATTTCAGTAGTGAGCAAGGTTGCTGTTGTGGTTCATGAGGATCCACCAGGGTTGCCTCCACCCCGAGTAGTGTTCTTTCGGGCAAGTTCAAGCTGGGGAATGACCTCATCTCAAGGTTTCTATTTATGGTAACCCCGATGGAGTTAAAGGAACTTGAGGTTAAGTTGCAGGAGTTGTTCGACCATGGAGCAGTTCGTTAGTGTGTCCTTGTGTAGCGCCTGGGTGTGGTTGTTAATAAGAATGTCGGTTATATGGAATATGTGTTAGTTTCTAAAAGTTCTTTAAGCTAGCGCTTAAGTCAGATGTTTGTTGCTTAAGATTAATGACTTATCCGAGGAGCTTTAAAAAGTAGTGATGTTCTGAATGCCAATTTGTTTTCTGGTTGCTAATGTTGGCAGAGGCACCGTAGCATTGTGGGTTTGACGATCAGAAGGTCCCCGGGACTTTCTGATCGGGTTTATGATCGTGTTCATAGTTGCGTTATGAGCTTGTTCAAAGTTAGCATTAGATCATGTTGGGAACTTGAGAAAAGTTTTGGGAATACTTTGAGAAATTCAAAGTGGCATTCAAGCTTCCAAATGTGAGTTATGATTGGAATCAATAACCTATTTCGAGTTATGTGGTTTCTCGTCAAGGAACTTCGTGGATTTTGCTAGGACCGTCGCATGGGAGCGATTGAATTAGATCAAATGAGTTATTGAGGAGCGATGACACGCTTTCCTATAGAGAGGTCGGTGTTGGGTGATCAATTTGGTATAAGATCGATTCATGAATTCAGAAGAAGTTTGATTTTGGCATCGTTTGGTTAGTACCTAAGAGGTCGATTAGCTTGGTGGCTTGTAGTGATGATTTTGAAAGGGTTTATGGTGTGCTTGGAGATCCTAGAGGCGTCGCTTATTCAAGAGAGGTTGTTGTTGTTCATGGAAAATAAGAGTCAAAAGTTTCTTCACCAGAAAAGTAAATAGTTGAGATAACGCAGATGGTTGGAGCTGGTAAAGATTATGGTTGCAAGATTCCTTACCACAGTGGTAACGTTTTTTTGGATATTCAAGCCTCGAGTAGAGAAGTTCATTTTCAGTGGTATTTATTGCTTCTCTATTTTGTTGTAGCCTTAGTTCGATCGAGCAGGGTTGTGTTGATTGAAAGGCTTTAGCTCAGTTGGCACAGTTTCCCGCTTCGTTGTTATTGGTCGAGATTTGTAGTAAGCCAGTAGGGTGGCAATAGTTGTTGGGTCGGTTTGCGAGTAGTAGTTCAAATAGAGACTTTATGTGTTTGTTGATGTTACAATCAGACCCAAGTTCGTGTTAGAGATGTATAGTTCGTTGTTTGCTTGACACTGTGAGGGTACCAAGATGTATGAAGACCTAAGGATTATGTGACTACGAAGTATCGAGCAGCGAGATTGCTGCATTGCCAGTCTTGGTTGGACAGTGAATTGGTGAGTTTGCATTGTTATTGCATTAGTTAAGTGTTCTAGAGTGGAAGTGGGATGAGGTCTCTATCAGTATCGTTTCAGTACTCCCTAGGATACCAAAAGATTTCACCATGATATTGGTGATTGTGGATCGACTTACCCAGTGCACTCACTTTATTCTAGGGAATCTGGATTGTTCTATGGAGAAGTGAGCGCAGTTGTACTTGGGAGATATTTTCAGGTAGCATGGGATTCCTGTGAGTATCGTTGTAGATAGAGACATTCAGTCCACTTGGCACTTCTAGAAGAGCCTTCAGGAAGGCAGTGGAACTACTTGTAAGTTTAGTGTAACTTTCACCCGTAGGCAGATGGCCAGACTGATCGAGCTAGTCAGATCTTGTTGAGTATGTGGAGTTTCGGTGAGTTTTGCTCCCTTTGCGATTGAGATACGGGATGTATCGGTGGAAGTTGCTCGATATCAGTTATCAGTCCTTTGTCTTGCCGGCACCATTTAAGACATTGTATGGAAAGTAGCAGATCACTTGTTCATTGAGACGAAATAAAAGAGAGGAAGTTGTTAGGACCTAAAGTTGTTGTAGTTGGCTAGTGAGGCAGTTTGAAGGTTCGTGCTTGAAGGCTTTCAGTTCAAAGATATCAGGAGAGTAATGGAGACGTTTGTCACAGAGGTATAAAATTCGAGGTTGGCAGTCATGTGTTCTAAAAGTGGATCGATGCGGGGAATGTAGAGATCTGAGATCAGAGAGAAGCTGAGAATAAGTTGGTTGCTCGTTTGGGATTCTCAAATGAGTTGATGCAGTAGCAGGTCATTAGCTTGTTTTGTTGTTGTGTACGGTGCATTTTGTGTTTCATATTGATGCTTCGTCAGTATGTGTCAAGCTTGTTCCATGTTGATCACGAGTATTTAAGTTAAATGAGGATCTAACTTATGAAAGAAACCAGTTTAGTTTTGGATCAAATTCGTAAAGTTTTGAGGAGCTGTGAGTTGCTCTCGTTAAAGTATTGTTGAGGTGGTTATGAACTCTTGTTGTTTTGGGTTATTTGAGCCTTAGTCAACTTTCGAGGACGAAAGTTTTCTAAGGGGGGAATATTGTGATAACCCAAGGTTTTGTATTTGAAATAAGACTTATGGCACACTTGTAGTTAAGTTAAAGTTAAAGGGCATTTTGGTCAATTGTAAGGAGATATTTAAGCTTCTTTTGAGAGCCCAAAATCCCTAGACCCAAAAGTGTGCAATCGCTCATCGTCTTCTCCATTGAGGTTTTCCCGGGTACTGGTCGCATGGGTTCTTCACGAGCGGTGGAGATGTTGCGTTCGTGGTGCTTCGAGGTTTGTCGCGAGTTCGATGTTGCACTGTGTGTCTGTTTGGCGTCGGTTGAGCCAAGCCATCGCGGGTGTGTGCCGAGTCGCCACCGGCGTTGTGAGGTTGCGCGCGTCGTTGCGGCGAGAGCGGCCCGAGAACGTCGTTGAGGGTGGGCTCGTGCGTGTGAGTCAGTGGCGTGAATCTCGTCGCCGATGAGGCTTGCGCACCGTTCGGGAGTGGGTTCGTCTCGGTCACCGCATCGTCGGCGTGGAGCTCAAGCCGCCATGTTCCAAGGGATCACGAGTGAGTCGTGGTGTGCAAACTGCTTTCGAGTTTGCAAGCTCGCCGCTGGTCTTTGGTTCTTGGTGTGGGGTTCGTGTGGTTTCGCCGCTGCAGTTCGCCAATGTTGTTTGCTCGCCATTGCGAGCTTCACCGTCGAAGGATGGTCATTGTCGCCGCCACCGATCGGTGTTGCCGAGTTGTTGGTGAGACACTTCTCTTTTCTTTTGTTTAAGGTATCAAATGGGTTTGGTTTCATTTGGAGAAGAAGAAGTGTGTTTGTTTAGTGGTTTATATCTATTTAAAACATGTTTGGTTATGGTTTAAGTTGATTCAAGTTGCAAATTAAGTTATTTGTTTCAAGTTAAAGGTATTTAAATGAAGTTTAAGTGTTGTTTGGTTTGGTGCTTAAAGTCATTTAAAATATGGATAAAACATGTTTGGTTGTCTTTTATGCTATTCAAGTTAAAGATAGGTGGTGTTTGTTTGTTTGGTTTATGGTTATTTAAATGGTGATTTAAAGCCGTTTGTTTCTTGGGTTATGAGTGTTCAAGTAATGGATTAATGTTGTTTGGCTTCTAGTTTAAAGTTAGTTTAAGGGTGGATTAAGCTTGTTTGGTTTGTGGCATAAAACCATTCAAGTAGTGATTTATGCTTGTTTGGCTAGTGCTTTAAAATCATTCGTAATGAATTAAAGGTGTTTGGTTTGGAGTTTTGAGTTATCCCAAATGTGAAATTAAGGTTTGCTTGGATTGTGGTTTAAAGGTTTGTTTGGCTAGTAGTATAATGCATGTTGGGTATTGAGTTTAATGGGTGTTTGGCTTGGGTAAAATGATGAATTTTGACCCGTTGATCGTTATTGACCGATTTGACCGAACCACTCTTTGTTCGCCGAGCCGAGTTCGCAAGGCACGTGTAGCCACCGGTGTCTCTGGGACACGTTTTTGAGTTCTTCCTGTTTGATAAATTCGATATTCGGATCCAATTTTGATGGTCTAAGGTGCTAGTTTTGACCGATTTGTTCGTTTCGTGGCTCGAGTTTTATTTGGCTAGTTGGAGCATCCAATGGATTCTTGGAGAGTCATTAGTGGATTGGTCAAGGTAAGGGACCCTTTACCCCTTCTCGAGGACCTGTGGTTAATACATGTGCTGGTTTACTTGCATTAGTTGATTTGTCTGATTGTGGCATGACCATGTGTATTGTATGTTGCATTTGATTGCATCGAGAGCATATACACTTCATGTTTATCTGTTGTATGACTAGTGATGCATGAATCATGTACGTATGCCTGATATGGTCGAGTTGCACATGGTTGCATGATTGTCCTGATATGGACTTGCATGATGTTTGATGCACGACTTTATGCCTTGTTTGGACCCAAACGAGTCATAAAGATCGGATAGAGGAGACTAGTAGGTGGGTGTGGACGAAGAGATTCGGCGCACACCCCAGCTTGAGGTGATATTCTCTCGCTCCGCAGACTCCCGTGGATGGTCGGCCGGCCGTGCTCACGGCCCTGGATGGTTTCTACTAGTAGCCTAGGCTCTCTCCAGGTAGGTGGTATGGGCCTGATATGGTTCCTTGGTGAGTGGTGTGGCACCACCTCTCGCCGTGAGTACGAGGCCTAGGGCCAATAGGTTGCTCGACTCACTAGTTCCCTCTGGAGTAGGATGCCAGATTGCTCTCGAGTCAGAGGACTCTTGTGAGCTTTTGGTCTTGGGGTCTACGACCTCTAGACTGCTCTACGAGGTGCTCGTCAAGGACGAGGTTTCTTGATTTAGCATCCAGGAGCTTGGGTTATGTACACCCTTCGATTATGTTGTGGATCATACTTGTTTGCTAATGTTTGTATTCTTGTGCATGTCTGTCCCCGAGCTGGGGAAGCCTTACTGAGTTTGCGAAAACTCACCCTTTCCACTGTGGAATCCCCACAGGTACTACTAGACTGTACCGAGATGGATGATCGATGGAGCTGGAGATGACCATGGGACCTGCTGCATTATTCTATTTAGAGTCTTTTGAATTCTTCCTTCTGCATGAACTATTTATGGGCATGATAAGTGAGGCTTTACCGCGATTTCATGTTTTGACTATTGGGTACCCGAACGACTGTGTTAAATGAATTTATAGTTTTTATAAACTTGATCTTCTGAGTTGTTTAAAAGGAGTTTTGTTTTAAATTTATATGCCCGGGACGTCGAGTATAATTTCATGCATTTAGAGTTAAGGACTTAGGTTTAGACCCTAGTTTGGGTCGGGTCCTTACAGTTGGTATCAGAGCTCAGAGTCATAGATTCTGTAGACTAGCTTACATCGTAAGCTGTTGTTTTGGTCCCCATGGTCTTCAAACCGATCGACATCGTGGTATTATAGTAGGGAGGTTAAGGTTTTGTAGCATGTTTAGTATGATCACTATGTTGTATTGCATTGCATTTTTATTGCATTATGTCACTTACTTGCTAGCATGGAGTTTGTGGATCGAGGCGAGATGTCCACGAGATCAAGTGTATGCAGTGTGGAGATACCTAGTAGAGTTACTAGAAGTGATGTTAAAAGTGCAAGATCTGTTGAGCGAGTGAGCTTTAAGCTCGGGAGGTGCACCGATCCTTAGGTGCGACCTAGAGTTGGAGCAATAGAGACATCCGAGTTGTTGAGAGCTCATTGCGATTTGCAAGAATTGGGCCTAAGCCGAGTTATTGGCGGATTTGCATGCTAAGTAGCGATTGAAGGATGTTCTTCAGATCGGGCAAGATGTTGCTTAGGTGTCTACGCCGCCATTCTGAGATGCTCGGGTTAGAAGCGCGATGATGGGAATTGTAGAATTTTCAAAGATCTTAGAAGAGTTTAGGAAGTGGGATCCGTACCACTTTGTTGGATTATCTAAAATCTCCTTAGTAGTTGAGGAGTGGTTGTTACTATTCAAGATGATCTTCAACCACCAAGTTGCATAGAAAGCGCGTAAGATTCAACGTGATGTTTCACTTGAGAGATTGAGGAAAAGATCCGTGATGGTCTATGCCGATTTTGACCTAAAGGGTTCGACCGTTTCAAAGTTTAGTGATCTTAGAGAGTGGTTTATCCGTTGGCTTGCCAAATGTTGATAAGCGAGGGTGTTAGTCCGGTTCCCTTACTTTGGATAGAGGAATGGCGCAATGTCGATTATGAGATATGGTTTGAACTTTTGAGGTGTGCCAAAGATTCGATCAATATGGGTTGCAAAGAGAAAGTTTGGGACTACCAGATTATCCAGGTCTAGGAGCCAAAGACATGGTTAAGGACTCGATAAGTTTAAGGTCAAGTCAAGTTAGTAGGTTGTGTTTGGGAATCACCGATGTGTCTCCCCGGTGGCCTCGCGAGTGGATCGATTTGATTCTTGGGTTGGAGTGGTTGTTGAAGAACCATGTTGTGATTGAAGATAGTTGTAAGTGGGTGTTTCAAGCGTCTTGGAAAGTCAAACCTCTAGTTTAGAGGCAAGAAGCAGAAGACAGTCTCGTGTTGGTTTCAGCCTTGAACGTGAGGAAGCTGTTAGCTAAAGGAGGGTGAGTTGTCTAGCCCCAGTATTCAAGAGTAGAAAATTTTGTGGGGGTGTCTGTTCAATTTCAGTAGTGAGCAAGGTTGCTGTTGTGGTTCATGAGGATCCACCAGGGTTGCCTCCACCCCGAGTAGTGTTCTTTCGGGCAAGTTCAAGCTGGGGAATGACCTCATCTCAAGGTTTCTATTTATGGTAACCCCGATGGAGTTAAAGGAACTTGAGGTTAAGTTGCAGGAGTTGTTCGACCATGGAGCAGTTCGTTAGTGTGTCCTTGTGTAGCGCCTGGGTGTGGTTGTTAATAAGAATGTCGGTTATATGGAATATGTGTTAGTTTCTAAAAGTTCTTTAAGCTAGCAGTTAAGTCAGATGTTTGTTGCTTAAGATTAATGACTTATCCGAGGAGCTTTAAAAAGTAGTGATGTTCAATGCCAATTTGTTTTCTCAGTTGCTAATGTTGGCGGAGGCACCGTAGCATTAATGGGTTTGACGATCGTAAGGTCCCCGGGACTTTCTGATCGGGTTTATGATCGTGTTCATAGTTGCGTTATGAGCTTGTTCAAAGTTAGCATTAGATCATGTTGGGAACTTGAGAAAAGTTTTGGGAATACTTTGAGAAATTCAGTGGCATTCAAGCTTCCAAATGTGAGTTATGATTGGAATCAATAACCTATTTCAGGTTATGTGGTTTCTCGTCAAGGAACTTCTGTGGATTTTGCTAGGACCGATGCAGTGAGCAGTTGAATTAGATCAGCATGAGTTATTGAGGAGCGATGACACAGTTTCCTATAGAGAGGTCAGGTGTTGGGTGATCAATTTGGTATAAGATCGATTCAGTAATTCAGGAAGAAGTTTGATTTTGGCATCGTTTGGTTAGTACCTAAGAGGTCAGTTAGCTTGGTGGCTTGTAGTGATGATTTTGAAAGGGTTTATGGTGTGCTTGGAGATCCTAGAGGCGTCGCTTATTCGAAGAGAGGTTGTTGTTGTTCATGGAAAATAAGAGTCAAAAGTTTCTTCACCAGAAAAGTAAATAGTTGAGATAACGCAGATGGTTGGAGCTGGTAAAGATTATGGTTGCAAGATTCCTTACCACAGTGGTAACGTTTTTTTGGATATTCAAGCCTCGAGTAGAGAAGTTCATTTTCAGTGGTATTTATTGCTTCTCTATTTTGTTGTAGCCTTAGTTCGATCGAGCAGGGTTGTGTTGATTGAAAGGCTTTAGCTCAGTTGGCACAGTTTCCCGCTTCGTTGTTATTGGTCGAGATTTGTAGTAAGCCAGTAGGGTGGCAATAGTTGTTGGGTCGGTTTGCGAGTAGTAGTTCAAATAGAGACTTTATGTGTTTGTTGATGTTACAATCAGACCCAAGTTCGTGTTAGAGATGTATAGTTCGTTGTTTGCTTGACACTGTGAGGGTACCAAGATGTATGAAGACCTAAGGATTATGACTCATTTATATCGAGCAAATGAGATTGCTTGCATTGCCGCCTTGGTTGGACAAAGGAATTGGTGAGTTTGCATTGTTATTGCATTAGTTAAGTGTTCTAGAGTGGAAGTGGGATGAGGTCTCTATCAAGATCGTTTCAAGACTCTCAGGATACCAAAAGATTTCACCATGATATTGGTGATTGTGGATCGACTTACCCAAAGGCACTCACTTTATTCTAGGGAACTGGATTGTTCTATGGAGAAGTGAGCGCAGCTTGTACTTGGGAGATATTTTCGGGTAGCATGGGATTCTGTGAGTATCGTTGTAGATAGAGACATTCATCCACTTGGCACTTCTAGAAGAGCCTTGAGAAGGCAAAGGGAACTACTTGTAAGTTTAGTGTAACTTTCACCCGTGGCGGATGGCCAGACCGATCGAGCTAGTCGATCTTGTTGAGTATGTGGAGTTTCGGTGAGTTTTGCTCCCTTTGCGATTGAGATACGGGATGTATCGGTGGAAGTTGCTCGATATCGCTTATCATCCTTTGTCTTGCCTAAGCACCATTTAAGACATTGTATGGAAAGTAGCGAATCACTTGTTCATTGAGACGAAATAAAAGAGAGGAAGTTGTTAGGACCTAAAGTTGTTGTAGTTGGCTAGTGAGGCGGTTTGAAGGTTCGTGCTTGAAGGCTTTCAGTTCAAAGATATCGGGAGAGTAATGGAGACGTTTGTCACGAGGTATAAAATTCGAGGTTGGCGATCATGTGTTCTAAAAAGTGGATCGATCACGGGAATGTAGAGATCCGAGATCGAGAGAAGTGAGAATAAGTTGGTTGCTCGTTTGGGATTCTCAAATGAGTTGATGCAATGTGTGTCATTAGCTTGTTTTGTTGTTGTATACGGTGCATTTTGTGTTTCATATTGATGCTTCGTCAGTATGTGTCAAGCTTGTTCCATGTTGATCACGAGTATTTAAGTTAAATGAGGATCTAACTTATGAAAGAAACCAGTTTAGTTTTGGATCAAATTCGTAAAGTTTTGAGGAGCTGTGAGTTGCTCTCGTTAAAGTATTGTTGAGGTGGTTATGAACTCTTGTTGTTTTGGGTTATTTGAGCCTTAGTCAACTTTCGAGGACGAAAGTTTTCTAAGGGGGGAATATTGTGATAACCCAAGGTTTTGTATTTGAAATAAGACTTATGGCACACTTGTAGTTAAGTTAAAGTTAAAGGGCATTTTGGTCAATTGTAAGGAGATATTTAAGCTTCTTTTGAGAGCCCAAAATCCCTAGACCCAAAGTGTGCACTGTTCATCGTCTTCTCCATTGAGGTTTTCCCCCGGCTGGGTCGCATGGGTTCTTCACGAGCAGTGGAGATGTTGCGTTCGTGGTGCTTCGAGGTTTGTCGCGAGTTCGATGTTGCAACGTGTGTCCTGCTTTGCGCCGGTTGAGCCAAGCCATCGCGGTGTGTGCCGAGTCGTCACCGGCGTTGTGAGGTTGCGTCGTCGTTGCTGCGGCGGGAGCGGCCGAGAAACGTCGTTGAGGGTGGGCTCGTGCGTGTGAGTCGTCGCGTGAATCTCGCCGCCGAGGGCTTGCGCGCACCGTTAAAGTGGGTTCGTCTCGGTCACCGTGCATCGTCGGCGTGGAGCTTAAGCCGCCATGTTCCAAGGGATCACGAGTGAGTCGTGGTGTGCACTGTTTCGAGTTTGCAAGCTCGCCGTGCCGGGTTCTTGGTGTGGGGTTCGTGTGGTTTCGCCACTGCATTCGCCAATGTTGCTGCTCGCCATTGCGAGCTTCAGCCGTCGAAGGATGGCTGTTGTCGCCGCCGGTCAGTGTTGCCGGAGCGTTGGTGAGACACTTCTCTTTTCTTTTGTTTAAGGTATCAAATGGGTTTGGTTTCATTTGGAGAAGAAGAAGTGTGTTTGTTTAGTGGTTTATATCTATTTAAAACATGTTTGGTTATGGTTTAAGTTGATTCAAGTTGCAAATTAAGTTATTTGTTTCCAAGTTAAAGGTATTTAAATGAAGTTTAAGTGTTGTTTGGTTTGGTGCTTAAAGTCATTTAAAATATGGATAAAACATGTTTGGTTGCTGGGTTATGCTATTCAAGTTAAAGATAGGTGGTGTTTGTTTGCTGGTTTATGGTTATTTAAATGGTGATTTAAAGCCGTTTGTTTCTTGGGTTATGAGTGTTCAAGTAATGGATTAATGTTGTTTGGCTTCTAGTTTAAAGTTAGTTTAAGGGTGGATTAAGCTTGTTTGGTTTGTGGCATAAAACCATTCAAGTAGTGATTTATGCTTGTTTGGCTAGTGCTTTAAAATCATTCAGGTAATGAATTAAAGGTGTTTGGTTTGGAGTTTTGAGTTATCCCAAATGTGAAATTAAGGTTTGCTTGGATTGTGGTTTAAAGGTCGTTTGGCTAGTAGTATAATGCATGTTGGGTATTGAGTTTAATGGGTGTTTGGCTTGGGTAAAATGATGAATTTTGACCCGCTGATCGTTATTGACCGATTTGACCGAACCACTCTTTGTTCGCCGAGCCGAGTTCGCAAGGCACGTGTAGCCACCGGTGTCTCGGGACACGCTTTTCGAGGTTCTTCCTGCTTGATAAATTCGATATTCGGATCCAATTTTGATGGTCTAAGGTGCTAGTTTTGACCGATTTGTTCGCTTCGTGGCTCGTAGTTTTATTTGGCTAGTTGGAGCATCCAATGGATTCTTGGAGAGTCATTAGTGGATTGGTCAAGGTAAGGGACCCTTTACCCCTTCTCGAGGACCTCGTGGTTAATACATGTGCCGGTTTACTTGCATTAGTTGATTTGTCTGATTGTGGCATGACCATGTGTATTGTATGTTGCATTTGATTGCATCGAGCATATACACTTCATGTTTATCTGTTGTATGACTAGTGATGCATGAATCATGTACGTATGCCCGATATGGTCGAGTTGCACATGGTTGCATGATTGTCCTAATATGGACTTGCATGATGTTTGATGCACGACTTTATGCCTTGTTTGGACCCAAACGAGTCATAAAGATCGGATAGAGGAGACTAGTAGGTGGGTGTGGACGAAGAGATTCGGGCGCACACCCTAGCTTGAGGTGATATTCTCTCGCTCCGCAGGACTTCCGTGGATGGTCGGCCGGCCGTGCTCACGGCCCTGGATGGTTTCTACTAGTAGCCTAGGCTCTCTCCGGTAGGTGGTATGGGCCCCGATATGGTTCCTTGGTGAGTGGTGTGGCACCACCTCTCGCCAGTGGAGTACGAGGCCTAGGGCCAATAGGTTGCTCGACTCACCGCCTCCCTCCGAGTAGGATGCCGATTGCTCTCGAGTCGAGGACTCTTGTGAGCTTTTGGTCTTGGGGTCTACGACCTCTAGACTGCTCTACGAGGTGCTCGTCAAGGACGAGGTTTCTTGATTTAGCATCCAGGAGCTTGGGTTATGTACACCCTTCGATTATGTTGTGGATCATACTTGTTTGCTAATGTTTGTATTCTTGTGCATGTCCATGTCCCCGAGTGGGGGAAGCCTTCATCGAGTTTGCGAAAACTCACCCTTTCCATCGTGGAATCCCCACAGTACTACTAGATCTGCACTGAGATGGATGATCGATGGAGCTGGAGATGACCATGGGACCTGCTGCATTATTCTATTTAGAGTCTTTTGAATTCTTCCTTCTGCATGAACTATTTATGGGCATGATAAGTGAGGCTTTACCGCGATTTCATGTTTTGACTATTGGGTACCCGAACGACTGTGTTAAATGAATTTATAGTTTTTATAAACTTGATCTTCTCGAGTTGTTTAAAAGGAGTTTTGTTTTAAATTTATATGCCCGGACGTCGAGTATAATTTCATGCATTTAGAGTTAAGGACTTAGGTTTAGACCCTAGTTTGGGTCGGGTCCTTCTGATTGGTATCGAGCTCGTAGTCATAGATTCGTGAGACTAGCTTACATCGTAAGCTGTTGTTTTGGTCCCCATGGTCTTCAGCTGCCGATCGACATCAGGTATTATAGTAGGGAGGTTAAGGTTTTGTAGCATGTTTAGTATGATCAGCTATGTTGTATTGCATTGCATTTTTATTGCATTATGTCACTTACTTGCTAGCATGGAGTTTGTGGATCTAGGATCGAGATGTCCACGAGATCATTTGTATGCAAAGTGGAGATACCTAGTAGAGTTACTAGAAGTGATGTTAAAAGTGCAAGATCTGTTGAGCAGAGTGAGCTTTAAGCTCGGGAGGTGCACCGATCCTTAGGTGCGACCTAGAGTTGGAGCAATAGAGACATCCAGAGTTGTTGAGAATCATTGCGATTGCAAGAATTGGGCCTAAGCCGAGTTATTGGCGGATTTGCATGCTAAGTAGCGATTGAAGGATGTTCTTCGATCGGGCAAGATGTTGCTTAGGTGTCTACGCCAGATTCTGTATGCTCAAAGAAGCGCAGATGATGGGAATTGTAGAATTTTCAAAGATCTTAGAAGAGTTTAGGAAGTGGGATCCGTACCACTTTGTTGGATTATCTAAAATCTCCTTAGTAGTTGAGGAGTGGTTGTTACTATTCAAGATGATCTTCAACCACCAAGTTGCATAGAAAGGCGTAAGATTCAACGTGATGTTTCACTTGAGAGATTGAGGAAAAGATCCGTGATGGTCTATGCTGATTTTGACCTAAAGGGTTCGACCGCTTTCAAAGTTTAGTGATCTTAGAGAGTGGTTTATCCGTTGGCTTGCCAAATGTTGATAAGCGTAGGGTGTTAGTCCAGCCTCCTTACTTTGGATAGAGGAATGGCGCAATGTCAGTTATGAGATATGGTTTGAACTTTTGAGGTGTGCCAAAGATTCGATCAATATGGGTTGCAAAAGAGAAAGTTTGGGACTACCAGATTGTCTGGGTCTAGGAGCCAGCAGCATGGTTAAGGACTCGATAAGTTTAAGGTCAAGTCAAGTTAGTAGGTTGTGTTTGGGGAATCACCAGATGTCTCCCCTGGTGGCCTGCGAGTGGATCAGATTTGATTCTTGGGTTGGAGTGGTTGTTGAAGAACCATGTTGTGATTGAAGATAGTTGTAAGTGGGTGTTTCAAGCGTCTTGGAAAGTCAAACCTCTAGTTTAGAGGCAAGAAGCAGAAGACAGTCTCGTGTTGGTTTCAGCCTTGAACGTGAGGAAGCTGTTAGCTAAAGGAGGGTGAGTTGTCTAGCCCCAGTATTCAAGAGTAGAAAATTTTGTGGGGGTGTCTGTTCAATTTCAGTAGTGAGCAAGGTTGCTGTTGTGGTTCATGAGAATCCACCAGGGTTGCCTCCACCCCGAGTAGTGTTCTTTCGGCAAGTTCAAGCCGGGAATGACCTCATCTCAAGGTTTCTATTTATGGTAACCCCGATGGAGTTAAAGGAACTTGAGGTTAAGTTGCGTGGAGTTGTTCGACCATGGAGCGATTCGTTAGTGTGTCCTTGTGTAGCTACTTTGGGTGTGGTTGTTAATAAGAATGTCGGTTATATGGAATATGTGTTAGTTTCTAAAAGTTCTTTAAGCTTGCTGTTAAGTCAGATGTTTGTTGCTTAAGATTAATGACTTATCCGAGGAGCTTTAAAAAGTAGTGATGTTCTGAATGCCAATTTGTTTTCTGGTTGCTAATGTTGGCAGAGGCACCGTAGCATTGTGGGTTTGACGATCAGAAGGTCCCCGGGACTTTCTGATCGGGTTTATGATCGTGTTCATAGTTGCGTTATGAGCTTGTTCAAAGTTAGCATTAGATCATGTTGGGAACTTGAGAAAAGTTTTGGGAATACTTTGAGAAATTCAGTGGCATTCAAGCTTCCAAATGTGAGTTATGATTGGAATCAATAACCTATTTCAGGTTATGTGGTTTCTCGTCAAGGAACTTCTGTGGATTTTGCTAGGACCGATGCAAAGGAGCGCGTTGAATTAGATCAAAGATGAGTTATTGAGGAGCGATGACACAGTTTCCTATAGAGAGGTCAGGTGTTGGGTGATCAATTTGGTATAAGATCGATTCAGTAATTCAGGAAGAAGTTTGATTTTGGCATCGTTTGGTTAGTACCTAAGAGGTCAGTTAGCTTGGTGGCTTGTAGTGATGATTTTGAAAGGGTTTATGGTGTGCTTGGAGATCCTAGAGGCGTCGCTTATTCAAGAGAGGTTGTTGTTGTTCATGGAAAATAAGAGTCAAAAGTTTCTTCACCGAGAAAAGTAAATAGTTGAGATAACGCAGATGGTTGGAGCCGGTAAAGATTATGGTTGCAAGATTCCTTACCACGCGGGTAACGTTTTTTGGATATTCAAGCCTCGAGTAGAGAAGTTCATTTTCGCGGTATTTATTGCTTCTCTATTTTGTTGTAGCCTTAGTTCGATCGAGCGCAGGGTTGTGTTGATTGAAAGGCTTTAGCTCGGTTAGGCACGCTTTCCGCTTCGTTGTTATTGGTCGAGATTTGTAGTAAGCCAAGAGGGTGGCAATAGTTGTTGGGTCGGTTTAAGTAGTAGTAGTTCAAATAGAGACTTTATGTGTTTGTTGATGTTACAATCGACCCAAGTTCGTGTTAGAGATGTATAGTTCGTTGTTTGCTTGACACCGTGAGGGTACCAAGATGTATGAAGACCTAAGGATTATGTGACTACGAAGTATCGAGCAAATGAGATTGCCGCATTGCCGATCTTGGTTGGACAGTGAATTGGTGAGTTTGCATTGTTATTGCATTAGTTAAGTGTTCTAGAGTGGAAGTGGGATGAGGTCTCTATCAGTATCGTTTCAGTACTCCCTAGGATACCAAAAGATTTCACCATGATATTGGTGATTGTGGATCGACTTACCCAGTGCACTCACTTTATTCTAGGGAATCTGGATTGTTCTATGGAGAAGTGAGCGCAGTTGTACTTGGGAGATATTTTCAGGTAGCATGGGATTCCTGTGAGTATCGTTGTAGATAGAGACATTCAGTCCACTTGGCACTTCTAGAAGAGCCTTCAGGAAGGCAGTGGAACTACTTGTAAGTTTAGTGTAACTTTCACCCGTAGGCAGATGGCCAGACTGATCGAGCTAGTCAGATCTTGTTGAGTATGTGGAGTTTCGGTGAGTTTTGCTCCCTTTGCGATTGAGATACGGGATGTATCGGTGGAAGTTGCTCGATATCAGTTATCAGTCCTTTGTCTTGCCGGCACCATTTAAGACATTGTATGGAAAGTAGCGAGATCACTTGTTCATTGAGACGAAATAAAAGAGAGGAAGTTGTTAGGACCTAAAGTTGTTGTAGTTGGCTAGTGAGGCGCTTTGAAGGTTCGTGCTTGAAGGCTTTCAGTTCAAAGATATCGAGAGTAATGGAGACGTTTGTCACAGCAGGTATAAAATTCGAGGTTGGCGATCATGTGTTCTAAAAGTGGATCGATGCGGGAATGTAGAGATCTCGAGATCGAGAGAAGTCGAGAATAAGTTGGTTGCTCGTTTGGGATTCTCAAATGAGTTGATGCAAAGATGTGTCATTAGCTTGTTTTGTTGTTGTGTACGGTGCATTTTGTGTTTCATATTGATGCTTCACAAGATATGTGTCAAGCTTGTTCCATGTTGATCACGAGTATTTAAGTTAAATGAGGATCTAACTTATGAAAGAAACCAGTTTAGTTTTGGATCAAATTCGTAAAGTTTTGAGGAGCCGTGAGTTGCTCTCGTTAAAGTATTGTTGAGGTGGTTATGAACTCTTGTTGTTTTGGGTTATTTGAGCCTTAGTCAACTTTCGAGGACGAAAGTTTTCTAAGGGGGAATATTGTGATAACCCAAGGTTTTGTATTTGAAATAAGACTTATGGCACACTTGTAGTTAAGTTAAAGTTAAAGGGCATTTTGGTCAATTGTAAGGAGATATTTAAGCTTCTTTTGAGAGCCCAAAATCCTAGACCCAAAGTGTGCACTGCTTCATCGTCTTCTCCATTGAGGTTTTCCTACCGGGTGGTCGCATGGGTTCTTCACGAGCGGTGGAGATGTTGCGTTCGTGGTGCTTCGAGGTTTGTCGCGAGTTCGATGTTGCACTGTGTCTCGTTTCGTCGGTTGAGCCAAGCCATCGCGGGTGTGTGCCGAGTCGTCACCGGCGTTGTGAGGTTGCGTCGCGTCGTTGCGGCGGAGCAGCGGCGAGAACGCCGTTGAGGGTGGGCTCGTGCGTGTGAGTCGTCGCGTGAATCTCGTCGCCGATGAAACTTGCGCGCAGCCGTCGTGGTGGGTTCGTCTCGGTCGCCACCGCATCGTCGGCGTGGAGCTTAAGCCGCCATGTTCCAAGGGATCACGAGTGAGTCGTGGTGTCACTGTATTTCGAGTTTGCAAGCTCGTGCGCTGGTTCTTGGTGTGGGGTTCGTGTGGTTTCGCCACGCAGTCACCAATGTTCGTTGCCGCCGCCATTGCGAGCTTCACCGGCCGTCGGATGGTCGCTGTCGCCGCGCCGCCGATGTTGTTTAGCGTTGGTGAGACACTTCTCTTTTCTTTTGTTTAAGGTATCAAATGGGTTTGGTTTCATTTGGAGAAGAAGAAGTGTGTTTGTTTAGTGGTTTATATCTATTTAAAACATGTTTGGTTATGGTTTAAGTTGATTCAAGTTGCAAATTAAGTTATTTGTTTCCAAGTTAAAGGTATTTAAATGAAGTTTAAGTGTTGTTTGGTTTGGTGCTTAAAGTCATTTAAAATATGGATAAAACATGTTTGGTTGCTGGGTTATGCTATTCAAGTTAAAGATAGGTGGTGTTTGTTTGCTGGTTTATGGTTATTTAAATGGTGATTTAAAGCCGTTTGTTTCTTGGGTTATGAGTGTTCAAGTAATGGATTAATGTTGTTTGGCTTCTAGTTTAAAGTTAGTTTAAGGGTGGATTAAGCTTGTTTGGTTTGTGGCATAAAACCATTCAAGTAGTGATTTATGCTTGTTTGGCTAGTGCTTTAAAATCATTCAGGTAATGAATTAAAGGTGTTTGGTTTGGAGTTTTGAGTTATCCCAAATGTGAAATTAAGGTTTGCTTGGATTGTGGTTTAAAGGTCGTTTGGCTAGTAGTATAATGCATGTTGGGTATTGAGTTTAATGGGTGTTTGGCTTGGGTAAAATGATGAATTTTGACCCGTTGGATCGTTATTGACCGGATTTGACCCGAACCACTCTTTGTTCGCCGAGCCGAAGTTCGCAAGGCACGTGTAGCCACCGGTGTCTCTCGGGACACGTTTTTGAGGTTCTTCCTGTTTTGATAAATTCGATATTCGGATCCAATTTTGATGGTCTAAGGTGCTAGTTTTGACCGATTTGTTCGCTTTCGTGGCTCGTAGTTTTATTTGGCTAGTTGGAGCATCCAATGGATTCTTGGAGAGTCATAGTGGATTGGTCAAGGTAAGGGACCCTTTACCCCTTCTCGAGGACCCGTGGTTAATACATGTGCTTTGGTTTACTTGCATTAGTTGATTTGTCCGATTGTGGCATGACCATGTGTATTGTATGTTGCATTTGATTGCATCGAGAGCATATACACTTCATGTTTATCTGTTGTATGACTAGTGATGCATGAATCATGTACGTATGCCCGATATGGTCGAGTTGCACATGGTTGCATGATTGTCTTGATATGGACTTGCATGATGTTTGATGCACGACTTTATGCCTTGTTTGGACCCAAACGAGTCATAAAGATCGGATAGAGAGAGACTAGTAGGTGGGTGTGGATGAAGAGATTCGAGCGCACACCCCAGCTTGAGGTGATATTCTCTCGCTCAGCAGACTTCCGTGGATGGTCGGCGGCCAGCTCACGGCCCTGGATGGTTTCTACTAGTAGCCTAGGCTCTCTCCAGGTAGGTGGTATGGGCCTGATATGGTTCCTTGGTGAGTGGTGTGGCACCACCTCTCGCCGTGAGTACGAGGCCTAGGGCCAATAGGTTGCTCGACTCACCAGCCTCCCTCCGGAGTAGGATGCCGGTTGCTCTCGAGTCGAGGACTCTTGTGAGCTTTTGGTCTTGGGGTCTACGACCTCTAGACTGCTCTGCGAGGTGCTTGTCAAGGACGAGGTTTCTTGACTTAGCATCCAGGAGCTTGGGTTATGTACACCCTTCGATTATGTTGCGGATCATACTTGTTTGCTAATGTTTGTATTCTTGTGCATGTCCATCCCCGAGTGGGAAGCCTTACTGAGTTTGCGAAAACTCACCCTTTCCACTGTGGAATCCCCACAGGTACTACTAGACTGTACCGAGATGGATGATCGATGGAGCTGGAGATGACCATGGGACCTGCTGCATTATTCTATTTAGAGTCTTTTGAATTCTTCCTTCTGCATGAACTATTTATGGGCATGATAAGTGAGGCTTTACCGCGATTTCATGTTTTGACTATTGGGTACCCGAACGACTGTGTTAAATGAATTTATAGTTTTTATAAACTTGATCTTCTGAGTTGTTTAAAAGGAGTTTTGTTTTAAATTTATATGCCCGGGACGTCGAGTATAATTTCATGCATTTAGAGTTAAGGACTTAGGTTTAGACCCTAGTTTGGGTCGGGTCCTTACATGCTTCCCCCCCGGTCGATAAGGTGGATTTAGCTCAGGTCGGGAGTAAAGTGTGCGCATCATAACGTATCTTGCTACCCCCCCCGACCCGCCGGTTGTGGACTTAGCTACCCAATTCGGCAATAGCCTAGTTTGTAGCCTGCTAGAGCGGAACCCTGCCAACGGTGTAAGCCTACCTTGGCCAGTTCTTAGCTTCAGGTCGGTGGATCAGCCGCATGTGATGAGCACCGAGGGCCTCGCGCTCATGTGATCGCGACACCGCTTCGAGTCATAGGCATGCGTACTTGGCCCGCGTAGTTTGCCCTTAGGCCCCGCATTTACGCCCGGTTGCGAGAGCATGCGCAGTGCGCGCAAGACACGCGTTAGTTGCTTGCCTCGGAGAGCTCCCCCGGGCTAATGTCGTGAGCACACCATTCTTTCCGTTAGAGCCTGACTTCGGGTACTCTCCCGTAAGTCCAGATTAGTGCAAGGGCAAGGAGGCCCTTGAGGACATTCTAGGGATCGATGTATTCCCCGAGTGACGAATACCTCGGTGATGTCCCATGATTGGTCGATGTATCCAATCCCGCTTAGGCGGAAGAAAGAGACTTCCGATGGCTCCAGATCTTGTTTTATGAGCTCGTTGAGCTATGATCTGTGTTGATAGCAGTTTGCTTGCATGTTGAGGTGCTAGATGATTGATGTATCGTATTGTACCCCCTGTTGGGATTCTTCTTGAGTATGTTTATACTCACCCTTATTTATCTTTCAGGTAACTTGGGACAACACTAGGAGGGCTAGCGGAGGGAGCTGATTGATCATGGGGAGCCGCCGACACTCTGTCATTTATTATTGCATTGTTTATTCAGAATGTAGATGGACAGGAGTCCTAGGGGAACATTGTTTAAAACGTTGTTTAAATTGTATTGTATATTTTTATAAATCTCGGCCGGGATGTTTTACTCTTTCATTAGTATGTTTAAATGAAAACTGTTGTTTATGTTTTAAGGGTTCCCCCTTCTCATATGTTTTGAAAGGTTTTTAAATATGAGCACTAAACCGCTTGTTATCATATTTAACTTGCATGCTGAGTGAGAACCCCGGTTTAGGACCATGTTTTGGGTCGGGTTCGTCACAGCTTGGTATCGAGCCCGAGTCATAGATTCTGTAGACTAACTTTGCTTTGTAGGTTGTTGCTCCTATGATCATCGGACTCCACGGCGCCAGTTTGTCTGAGTTCAATTAAGCTAAGGGGTAAGAATTTACAATACTTTTCATCTAGCTTTTATGCCTTGTGTAGAGTTGTGGAGCGGAGACGACAGCGTGTTCTCGACTCGTTGTTGGTTTGGGCTTAGAGAGCCATCATGCCAACTTTCCGCATCAGCGCGATTTGATGAGCGGTGAGAGCCCCAAAGTGTGGGCGGCTTTTATGCTTTGTGCGGATCGCCAGTGTGTCGATCGCACCCGCAGGAGGCGAGCTTAGACTCCGTAGGCCATTTATGGCCCGATTGTTGCTTTTCTCCTAGTGAGAGAGTGAAGGTGCTTTGTGCGGATCGCCAAAGTGTGTTGATCGCTTTCGAGGAGGCGCAGGCGCTTGGCATGTCCACCCGAGGTGTTGGGCCGATTGTATTGATGATGAGGTTGCGTCCGGGTTGTTAGGCCCGTTGGCCGAGTTGGCCCCGCGATTGAGTTGCCAAGTGGAGGGGTAGAGGCTAGCACGCCTCGAGTGAGACTCCTTGAGCGAGTGTGCTCCACCATGTGAGATTTGATGGCGTGTCTTGGCTATCGAGAGTGGAGACCAGCGCAGATTGTAGCGGGTAGTGAGGAGTCCCGCACGAGATAGCCCAAATGGACGAGTTTGTTTCAAATTTTTTCCCCAGTAGCTCTTGTAGCCCCGAGGTTCCCGGAGGGCATGATCAAGCAGTTTATGCGGCAGAGCGAGTTTGTTGGCGTTGATGGAGCCGCCCGATTTGGCAAGTGGATGCCTCTGAGCTCGTTGTTTGAGAAAGTCCTACCGCTAGTAGTAAAGCAGCTGGCTGGCGAGTTTGAGTTTAGCATCCGTGTGTTGGGATGCCCCATTGCTCGAGGTCGAGATGTGCCGTTCTGTCTTTGTTTGGTACAACAGTTGATGGTGGTAGTCCCTTGAGAGAGGTGGACTAGCAGAGTCTCCACCAGTCTCCCGATTGATTGGCAAGTTACCGTGTTAGTGGCTTGAGGCAGATGTAGAGACATCTTTGCCCCCCTTGCAAGCCTGTTGTCGTTGTACAGCCAGTTCTCCTTGTACCCTCGTAGCCAGGGTGTATTGTGGAGTTTGCTTGTCAGGGCTTAATCCGTTTGTGGATTTCAGCGGGCTAGTAGAGTGGAGCACTCTTTTATTTGGATGTTCCTAGTGTGGAACAAGTTGTTGCCACCCGAGGAGTTGGCCTGAGCTTGTGTTGAGCATCGAGTGGGATGCAGGAGTAGGCCTTGGCATGTCTGTTAGGCGAGATGCCAGAGATTAGGCTGCTCGAGTGTTTGGACTCTTGTGCTGAGTGCCATTGCCCCGTCACTTGGAGTGTGACCTTCCCTTTCCTTAGAGGGGCATAAAGCTCGTTTAAGGCTGATTTGTGTTGTAAAGGATGTGGTGCCTGTTGGCACCAAGCTTTGAGATGAGGCCTAGTTTGAGGCCAGTTGGCCCTTTGGTGCAGGTGGTTCCGTGGCCGCCCAGAGTTCAGCATTCCCGCTAGTCTTGTACCCATTTCCTGAGGTTGCACCTGTTTGGTTGCATAAAAGATCTAGCTCGGTGGTAGTCAGAGGACTACAAGTTTGAGGTTTTTCGGGGGAAAGTAGGAGCTTTCCAGGGTCACCAAGAGTTGGGTACCAAAGGATGCTGTAGGCTGTTAAGAGCTAGCGCGTTCGAGTTCTCGCGCCTGTGTTGTGAGCTTGTGAGCCAGTTTGTTGGTAGCATGATTCGACTACCCTTTGAGTTACCGTAGTATGGGTAGTGTTGGCATCGAGGATGCGTGATTGATCCAGTGTTAGTGCCATGAGTTGGATGGCTGTTCGGAGAGTTTAGTGAGCACATTGGCTTGAGGTATGATTTCTTGGTATGGATATGCTCTTGTAAGAGTGTGTTGGCCAATGTGGCTTTTCGTGGTGAGTTGACCCCGAGTGGGTTTGAACTCTTGTTGCTCCCTGGTTAGTAGTGGCTCTGTTGGAGGCAAAAGTTGCCCTGTGTGAGAGCCCTTGTTGGCATTGGATCAAGTTGGAGCTGTACACGCCGGTGTACTTTTGTGTAGTTTGTTCCGTGGTTTATGTTTGGAGAAACCACGAGAGGTTCGTGTTGAGGACCCAGTGCTCAGTCTTTGAGGTGTCAAGGCTTTAGTTCTTGGCAAGTGCCCTAGCTTTGGTTGTAAGGATGCCGTGCTCGTTGCCGGGTTGTTGTTTAAGAAAGTTTTGCTTGTTGGTCCTTAGCCGGGTCAGAGTTCAGTTGGATCTGAACAAGAGCGGTGGTAGCAAAGCCGCGCAGTTTTTGATCGCTATGGCTAAGAGAGCTGTTCGGATCCTTACCTTGGGCAGAAGGTATGTTGTGGCTGATGCTTTGAGTAGGAGGATGACGCATTCTGTAGCGTCTCCGGTCCTCGTGATTTTCAAGTTGGAGTTGGCCAGCTAGTTGAGATGCTGGAGAGGGTTGTGCCCGTGTAGCCGGTTGTCTGTAGATCATTTGACGATCGTGTGTGTCGGAGGGTGATCAGAGGATCCCTAGTTTGTGGGGAGCCTCTCCAGAGCTCAGTTAGACCCAGGCAGTGTTCCTTGGGTGAGTTGCTTGCAGACTTGGTAGTCTAGCAAGCTAGTGCTTGTTTGGAGTAGAGTCCGGATTGGTTCCGGTGTGGTGGCTAGTTGGTGCTTGGTGTTGACCAAGATTTAGTTCTCTTGATGTTTCAAGAGCTAGCTCGATTCGAGCAAGAGGGCGTTGCCCTGAGGACTTGTTTCTAGTCAGGAGGTTTTGGGAGCTGACCCCTCCCTCGGCAGTTGAGTAACTTCTGCTAGTTCTGGGTTGGTGGTCCAACCAGTTGAGGTTTCCCTTGGGTGTTGCTTCCAAGAGAGTTGGATGTTGTTGCCCTGGGTTTGAGCTAGTCAGCGAGCATGTGTGATGTTCGCTGCCCTTCAGAGTTTGCTTGCTGGGAAATCGTTCCCGTTGAGGAGTCAGCGTAGCTTCTGAGTTGTGTAGTGGATCAGAGTAGTGCAGTGGTTAGCCTAGCGAGAGGGTCCCTGCATTTTGTTGTTAGCAAGCGAAAGTGTGCGCAGCATAACGTATCTTGCTACCCCCCCCCCGACCAGCCGGTTGTGGACTTAGCTACCCACTTCGGCAATAGCCTAGTTTGTAGCCTGCTAGAGCGGAACCACACGCCAGCGGTGTAAGCCTACCTTGGCGGTTCTTAGCTTCGTCGGTGGATCAGTGCACGGATGAGCACCGAGGGCCTCGCGCTACTGTGATCAGTGACACCGCTTCCGAGTCATAGGCATGCGTACCTGGCCCGCGTAGTTTGCCCTTAGGCCCCCACATTTACGCCGGTTGCAGAGAGCATGCGGTGTGCGCGTACACGCGTTAGTTGCCAGTTCGGAGAGCTCCCCCGGGCTAATGTCATGAGCACACCATTCTTTCCGTTAGAGCCTGACTTCGGGTACTCTCCCGTAAGTCCAGATTAGTGCAAGGGCAAGGAGGCCCTTGAGGACATTCTAGGGATCGATGTATTCCCCCGAGTGAGATACCTCGGTGATGTCCCGAGATTGGTCGATGTATCCAATCCCGGCCAGGCCGGAAGAAAGAGACTTGATGGCTCCAGATCTTGTTTTATGAGCTCGTTGAGCTATGATCTCATGTTGATAGCAGTTTGCTTGCATGTTGAGGTGCTAGATGATTGATGTATCGTATTGTACCCCGGTTGGGGATTCTTACTGAGTATGTTTATACTCACCCTTATTTATCTTTCAGGTAACTTGGGACAACACCAGGAGGGCTAGCGGAGGGAGTTGATTGATCATGGGGAGCCGCCGGCACTCTGTCATTTATTATTGCATTGTTTATTCAGCATGTAGATGGACAGGAGTCCTAGGGGAACATTGTTTAAAACGTTGTTTAAATTGTATTGTATATTTTTATAAATACTGGCCAGGATGTTTTACTACTATTAGTATGTTTAAATGAAAACTGTTGTTTATGTTTTAAGGGTTCCCCCTTCTCATATGTTTTGAAAGGTTTTTAAATATGAGCACTAAACCGCTTGTTATCATATTTAACTTGCATGCTGAGTGAGAACCCCGGTTTAGGACCATGTTTTGGGTCGGGTTCGTCACATCTAGCTAGGCTTATTGCACCTTCCCACCGAAACTTCATAAATGGAACTCCACTACTCGGTTAACACCACCTACCAAGAACCAGATTACCAAAAATGGTTGGCAGAGCACAAGCCACACTAACCAGCAAGAATCCCTCAAAAGGTCAAGACCCTAATCCAACCACAATGGTGCAACCTCAACCCACAACTGATACAAAGGAGTTCTTCAACTACAAAGGTGCAACAGCTCCCAGGCCAAACACACAAAGAACCTTAACCAACCAGGCCAAACACTCATAGGAGCAGAACAACCCTAACAACAACTTCCAGAACACCACTCAAGGGTTCGCTTAACTTGGACAAACAACTGCTTCCAAGCAGCCAACAAACTTTTCCTCCTACTAGCACCACTACCACCAATTCCAAGACCAAGGAATAACCTGACAACTCCCAAGGAGAAACAGATCCTTACAAGCGGACATCCGAAGGACAGAGAGCTCCACAACCGCTCGCTGTCTTGCTCAGCTAAGCACAACATCCAACTCTCCCAGAGGCAACAACAAGGGGTCCACCACAGACTGGCCAGCCAACCACGGGCTAGAGAAGACTCACCCCCAAACACCAAATAAGGGCAACTCTCAAACTCTAGAAACAAGAAAGACATCCACTAGGGCAAAACCACTTGCCCCACGAGCAAGGCTAACTTCTAACAACTCAAAAACCACACCTTGGTCAACACCAAGCACCAACTAGCCACCACACCGGAACCAATCCGGACTCTACTCCAAACAAACACTAGCTTGCCAGTCTACCAAGACTGCTAGCAACTCACCCGAGGCTACAACCTACACGACTCCGACTTGCCAACTGAAACTCACTACCTGGGCCTGACTGAGCTCTGGTGAGGCTCTCCACAACTAGGGTTCTTCGGAAACCCTCGACTGTGACGAACCCGACCCAAAACATGGTCCTAAACCGGGGTTCTCACTCAGCATGCAAGTAAATATGATATCAAGCGGTTTAGTGCTCATATTTAAAAACCATTCAAAACATATGAGAAGGGGGAACCCTTAAAACATAATCAACAATTTTCATTTAAACCAACCAACGAAGTAAAACCACCTGGCCAGTATTTATAAAATCATACAATACATTTTAAACAACTTTTTAAACAATGTTCCCCTAGGACTACTGTCCATCTACATGCTGAATAAACAATGCAACATTAAAAGACAGAGTGCCGGCGGCTCCCCATGATCAATCAGCTCCCTCCGCTAGCCCTCCTGGTGTTGTCCCAAGCTACCTGAAAGATAAATAAGGGTGAGTATAAAGATACTCAGTAAGAATCTAGCAACCGGGGTACAATACGATACATCCGTCATCTAGCACCTCAACATGCAAGCAAACAGCTATCAACACAGATCATAGCTCAACGAGCTCATAAAACAAGATCTGGAGCCATCGGAAGTCTCTTACTTCCGGCCTAACTGGGATTGGATACACTGACCAATCCTGGACATCACCGAGGTATCTGTCACTCGGGGGGAATACACTGATCCCTAGAATGTCCTCAAGGGCTTCCTTGCCCTTTCACTAAACTGGACTTACGGGAGAGTACCCGAAGTCAGGCTCTAACGGAAGGAATGGTGTACTCACGACATTAGCCCGGGGGAGCTCTCCGAACCGGCAACTAACGCGTGTGCGCGCACACCGCATGCTCCTCTGCAACCGGCGTAAATACGGGGGCCAAAGGGCAAACTACGCGGGCCAAGTGCACATGCCTATGACTCGGAAGCGGTGTCACTGATCACAGTAGCGCGAGGCCCTCGGCGCTCATCTGTGCAGCATGATCCACCGACCTGAAGCTAAGAACCGGCCATGGCAGGCTTACACCGATGGCAGGGTTCCGCTCTAGCAGGCTACAAACTAGGCTCTGGCCGAAGTGGGTAGCTAAGTCCACAACCGGCGGGTCGGGGTGGCAAGATACGTTATGCTTCGCACACTTTACTCCCGACCGAGCTCTTCGGGACAAAGTACGTTATGTCCGCCAAAGATCCGGATGATGACAAACCCTACAACTCTATCTAAGAGTACAGAGCAAAAATCAATGATTCCCGGCTGCAAGCAATGACCGACATAAATCACATTACCTAGCATGATACTACAACTTAGCGGAATCACAAGCATCTTTGTGAGAACAAACCTAGCATGGCACTAACATGTAAAATCAGGCAAACATGCTAGCAAGAATTCAATCAACTGCTCTATCTCTAACATGCTCATAACAATCAGCAAACAAGCAAGGCATATCGAGATATATCGCAGGGTCCACATAACCACGGTAAGAAATCCTTACCTAGAACAAGCAGAAAAACAATAATTATAATAAATCTACGAGCGAATCCTCGAGCCTCTAATCGATTCCCGAACAGCCTGAACATCAAACAAAACACCCAAATCAAATACATAAACAGCCCAATAAATCCATAACCAGCAGCCAATAAATCTGGGCCCAACGAAGAAAAGACTCGGGAAATACCATCCGAGAAGCCACAAGGCTCGGGCCAACCAAAGACACAACAGGCGGTGGCGCGCGCAGGCGGCGCTGGGCGCGCGAGTCGCGCGGGGCGAGCTGGGACGAGGCGAGGGAGCGGCTCGGCATAGGGGACGGCTCGCGGGCGCGAGCTCGGCAAGCACAGGGGCGCGCGTGAGGCGACGCGACGGCTCGGGGGGCTCGATCTGGCAAGACACTGTGCGAGGGGCGGCGAGCTACAGGGCGCACGGCACGGGGCTGGGCGACTAGGACCAGGGCGACGCTGGGGCAGGGGCGATCGGCACAGGGCAAGGGCGCTGGGCGCGCTGGGCTCGAGTCAGTGCGACAGCGCAGAGGGCGAGCTGGGCGCTGGGTGCTCAGCGAGCTGGTGACGACGACCGGGGCTCGGGCGAGGAGAGGGGCCAAGGTGGGGGCTCGGGTTGGAGGAGAGAGAAAGGGGAAATTTGGAGAAAAATTGGATTTTTCCTTTTTTTCTTTTCTTTTTCTCTTTTAATTAAATTTCCAACCTTATCCAAAATAAAATCCAACTTTATCCATTTTCCAATTTTTCCAAAAATCCTTAAAATCCTTAAATCTCATTTCCCGGCTTCCTCCTTGGAGACCCGTCTGAAGCAACCTTTTCAAACAACAAAACTCACTTCAAATCAACCTCCCAAACCAATCATCAAGGCCCTCGAATCCCAAAGGAAACACCCAAACAACCATCACTTTGCCCAAAACCCAAATCACAACCGAACTCCCAAACGAATAGCCCAAACATCTCGGGACTCGCAGCCACCAACAAACAAGCCTCAACAAAGGCAGGAGCTGCCTCGAAGCCCTGAAAAACCACAAATCCTGCCCAGGGAGCCAAAAGACCAAAATGCCCCTAAGGGTCCAAACAGCTCTAATGGCCCAATCGAACCACTGAATCTGAACCGGAAGCTCCTCGAGAACCGGGATAGAAAACTGGGCCGTTACATCGACACACACTGTCGTCTAACGGTCTAACAGCCAACTGCCTGAACAAACAACTCCTTTTTTTCAAAGATCACAACCATGCTTTGGCTCGCTCCGAACCTCTAAACCAAAAAGACCGAGAACGCTTGAATGTGTCATCCTCCTACTCAAAGCATCACCACATCGTAGCTTCCACCCAGGGTAAGGATTCCGAGCAACACCCTTAGCAACTACGGTCAGGAACTACGCGGCTTCACTACAACCACCATTTGTTCAGTACCATCTGAACTCCAACCAAGAACACAAGAGGTTCCACCAACCAAGCTTAGGTTCAACTTAACAAACTTGCCTAAGCAACAACCCGACTACGAGCACGGTATCCATACAACCTCAACTAAAGCCTTACAACATCCACCTGGAGTCCAACTTCTCCAAGAACTGAGCACCAGTTCTCCAATGCAACCCTACATGGTTCCGAAACTCTCGCTACAAGAATGAACTACACAAAACACACTTGTGTGCACAACTCTCAACCTTCCTTCAGAGATCCAAGACTAACAGGTGCTTTCCAAAAGGCAACACTAACTTCTGGCAGAGATACAGTCAACCAAAGGAACACCAAAAGTTCCATCTCCACACGATACTCGAAGCTGCGGCAACCTTGCTCTACTAAAGCATAACAATGCCAAATCGAACTTACTTTATACCAAGTCTCTACCAAGTGTGCTTACACATAAGGCGTCCAACTCCTCTCATAAGGAATCCTACTCATCTCATAGGCATCCAACTCGCCTCATAGGCATCCAGCTCATCTCAAACAACCATGCCTATGACATCTCATCTAACTGAAGTCCCACGGCCTACTCTTACATCTCCACATGATGCTCAACAAAACTCTGGTCGGATCTCTCAACATGCAGCAGCTAGCTCTACTCTAGGAGCTCACCATAAGAAGAGTGCTCAACTCTACCAGACAACTGGGGAAACCACCAACGGATCACGTCCGATGGGTACACTGCTCGCTGCACCCTTAACCACAGGGTTCCGACTTACTGGCTGCAAAACAACAACACTTTACAAGAGAACAAAGATGCCTCATCAACCTCCTCGAAGGCTACCAACTCTGCAGCTACTCACTGGGCAATCAAACAATCTGCTAAGGCTCAAGATCAACACTTGAGCTACCCAGGCTAGTCCACACGGAGACCTGCTCCACAAGCATCCACATAAGCAAAGCCATAACTAACTCCTCTCCTGGAGTGGTACTCCAGGGCAAATCACCTCCACCCTCTCACTAGGGGAAAACAAACAACTGGGCCACACGTGGCCTACGAGAGTCTAACCTCAGCCTCCCTCTGGAACGATGTCCCAGCGGTATCCGAATCTATCTGGATATCTCAACAAACCACAACATCCAACTCACACTGCGGGAAGTTGGCGTGATGGCGCTCTAAACCAAACCAACAACGAGTCAGAACTTGCTCGTCTCCGCTCCACAACACTACACAAGGCATACACTAGATGAAAAGTATTGTAAATTCTTAACCCTTTTCTAAAAATAGTAAACTTTGGCATACCTAATGACTGTCGGAGTGCTAGTGATCATGGGGAAAACGACCTACAACAAAAGGTCAGTCTACAGAATCTATGACTTTGAGTTCTGATACCAACTGTAAAGACCCGACCCAAAAAGGGGCTCTAAATGGGCCTTTACCCCAATGCATGCATTCAAAGTAAGGACAATATACAAATATGATTTCGGATTCCAATTAAAAATTAAAACATTCAGCATTCAATCAGAAATCAAAACAGTTTAATGAAACTCGTCCTCGTCTCCAAGCACTGTTTCAAGACAAATACATTTCCAAAAGTTTACTCACGATCGAGATTTATTAAAATCATTCAAAACCTTCTCGAGATACAACAATGCCGGAATCCACAAAAACATTGAGAAAACATCCTAGGGCTCTCGTGCCCGAATACATGCATTCAGGGAAATAAAAAGACAAGAGTCATAATATAAAAAAAGGTCGAGATAACAAAGAGTTCCCATGATCACGCTCTCCTCCTTGACCATCATGTCTCGCACCTATGTTACCTGTGGAAAACCACAAAATAAGGGTAAGTAACGAATTACTCAGTAAGAATCCCCAACCGGGGTACAATACGATATACATGGTCATCTATATGAATGTATGCAAGCTATGAATATAAACAAGTCTCGGCCTCAGCCTGTCTACTGTCGATACGAAAGGTGCACTGGCTCACGATCTCGAGGAGCTCTCCAGTCGGCGCTATAATGAGCGTATGCGCGCGCACCGCATGCTACTGCAGACTGCAGGGTGCCGGGGTCTAGTGGCAAGCGCCCATGTTCGATCACCATGCCTAACTAAATCTCTCCGGATCGGTGTCACCGACATAGGGGTGAGACTCGACACGTGAACTATGTCAGCCTGAACCACCGCACCTGAGGCTAAGGAATCGGTCGTGGTAGGCTTACACAAGGAAGTCGTCCTTGCCCTATCAGGTGGCAATCAAGGGCTACTGCCGAACACGCTGAGGACGTGCCGGCTGCCGGGGACGAGGCAATGCCAAGTCATCATCCCGACCGTTGGGGCATTTAACAGTCTGCCACCCTCACCCAAGATTGCAGGGCCTACCGGTTGGGTTAGCTAAACCCTAACGGGGTCCAGGGACGGAGTACTACCTCGTACGTCCATGCCATGGATGCAAGATACTTTATGCATTCTGGCCCGGATGATGCTACCTACCTACACTCTAACCTATCATATCAATAACATACAATCCAATACGTGTTCAACAGATACAACGAACCTAGCATGATACTACGAAACAAGAACAGATACGAGCATGCCAGAACGGAACAACCTAGCATGGACTAACATGAGAAACAACATAAGGAATCATGCCAGTCGGGAATTCAGAAATTCTGAACAGAACACCTATCGCTAAACATGCTAGTAAACACAAACAAACATACAAACAACAATCACATAGAATATCGCAGGGCCCACACAACACCGGTAAGAAATCCTTACCTGGCCGGGAGGCAACTACACACAAAATCCTAAGCTGCGATCGATCCCGAGCTAGCTAACGAGAACCTAACAAACATAATAATAATCACAACCCAAAGGCCTAAATATAATAAAATAAATAGAACTCGGCTCGGGAGCAACTCACGCGGCATGGCTGACGCGCGGATGGACAGGTTGCACGATGTGGTGCTTTCTTTGGCGCCTAGGGAGCCGATGGGCGCGGGGCCGCACGCCAGGCGCGCGCTGGTGGGCGCTGATAAGGCGCGCGCGCGAGGACGAGCCGACACGGGCGGGGAGCGGACACGCACGGGCGCGCGCTGGGGCAGCAAAAAAAGTCACGGGTCCGGGCGACGAACGCGGCTGGGACGACGACGGCGCGCGCGGCGCTGGGCGGGCGTTGGGACGGCCGTGTCGCGACGTCTTTGCTTTCGGCGCCTAGGCGTCTGGGCGAGGCAGGGGCTGTCTGGGCGTGTTGGGCGGTCAGGTGCAGTTCTTTGGGCGTCTTTGGGAGAGTGCAGCTCTGTTCTTTGAGGCGGATCTGGCGCAACAGCCGCCACTGGGCTCCTCTCTACCGGGCCGCAATCAAACACACACACACACCCACACTCTATTCACTCGGCCAAACAGCACATCAATCGGAGGGGGAGAAGAAGAAGACGAAACTTACCCGGCACGACGATCAGATCTCGGGGCTGCTAGGGAGTTTTGGAGAAGAAGGAACAAAAACCTAATTTCTTTTTCATTTAACCAATTGCACCAAAACTCCAAGGAACCAAGGCTTAACCAAGATATGACGCAGAAAGAGTAACAAGTGCTCTCCATAGCTCAACTGGCACGCATCCTCATAGGCTTTCCCGGAGACCAGGGTTTGAATCCCAGCTGCAACACAATTTTCCTTTATTTTAACTTTTGCATCTATCCTTGCTCAAACCCATCCACAAAGCCTCAAAAACCTACATAAACCCATCCAATAATTTTAGCAACTGGAAAAAGACATAAACGGCCCTGATGGCCCGACCAAATTACCAAAATACCCCTAGGGCATACCTGGAAGACCGGGATGAAAACCTGGGCCGTTACAGTCCAGTTCAAAGAATCACGCCAACAAGGAAAAAAACAGAGAAATCAATCAAACAATAAGTTATCGTTAATAAAGAAATCCCAGTAGAAATCATGAGATGTTACAATTATGATGATATTCCAGCTCACCTAAACTTGCTAACCAAGCAAATCATCTCTATAAATAGCAAGAAAGAAGCTGTAGACGGGTGACCTAGTCGTTTGGCCAAAAGCAAACTGGTTGGTTGGCCAAAAGCCAATCTACACGAGAAGCAACTAGTGATGCTCGTAGAAGCTGATGACAAGGAGTCTGCATGTATGTTTCTCCTTCGTTTCAATAAAAACTCCCGAAAAAGGGTACAATCTACAAGGTTAGAATCTAACATGTTAGCACATACATAGTTATATCTTAACGAAACTTAGCACAAAATCTGGTCATGAGGTTCGTTGCATGACTCTTTCTTGTGAAGCTGTAAAGACGCTCACCGAAGCTTAACTTGACAGATTATGAAGTACGTTATACAACTCTCTTGTGAGACCATTAAGACACTCACTGAAACATAAAATACGACAGGTCATGAAAATCGTTACATGACTCTCTAGCTAAATCAACTCATCACATGTAACGACCAAGGTTTTCATCCCAGTTCCCCATGTATGTTTCTCCTTCGTTTCAGTTGTTTCGTTGGGCCAATAGGGCAGTTCTTGTCTTTAGAGGCAGTTTTGTCATTTTACCCTTAGGCCTAGTTTGGTAATTTGATGGTCTTCAGAGTCGTTCTTGCGTTTTGTTGTAACTAGGGAAGTTTTGTGATTTATAGGGCATTAGAGTTAGTTTTGCTGTTTGGGAAGTTTGGAGGTTGTTTTTGCTAAAAGGGGTTTTTTAATTAAAGGAATTAAAAGAAAAAAGAAAAGAAAAGAAAAGGGATTTGGGTTTTGATCGATTAATTCAATTGATCGATCATTTCAGAGAAGCGAAAGAAGCCATATAGGTTCCCCTTCCCCTTATCTTTCGAAAACTCCATCTTCTCCTTTTTTTTTTCCCTTGCAGATCACTCCTTGCCATTGTAGCTCATGCATGCCCTCGCCCATAGCCGCTCGCACCAGATCACTATCATCACACAGCCGCCCAAGATCGCAGTCGAGCCATGCCCATACCATCGCTGACGAGACCACACACTCACCAGCAGCATTGCAGCCCTTGCCGTTCAGCCCCGCTCACTGCCCTTCGCAAACGTCGTGCCTTCTCGTCGCGCAGCTACTGAACCGCACGCACGCACCAACACCGTCTGCTTGTGTCACATGCATGCACGCCTCTCCGTTCACGTCTGCAGTTGTGTGTCCTTGCTGAGAGCTTGCTGCCGACCCTTGTGCCTTTGGTTTTTGGGTAAGGTCCTCGAGCTGTTGTGTTTTGGTTGGCCTGGTTTTGTGTAGCCACTGGTTGTTAATTAATTGATTGTTTATCATTGTTATCTGCCTTGGTTGTTCTGTGTTCGTTATGCAGCTCGATGAGCAATGATAACTCTCAAAGAGAGCGTATTTTAGGCTGCTTTAGTTTGCATTATTTTAAAATTTACTTAGAGAATATATGCGTTCATAGAAGAAATGTGAAGAAATAACTTAGAAAATCAGCATGCATTCACAAAGTAGCATCAGAAGCATAGATCCACGTTTCAGCATAAATCGCAGAGAAATTGTGCCTAATTAATGACCAGATCACACGGAAGACGCAGAACTAAAAAAGGAAACACGTTCGGACAAGGTTACGTCTACAAGGAAAGAATAAAAAAAATCAATCATGTAATCAAGGCGGTATCAATAAAATAAATCTCAACTAAAATCATTAAATTCTACATTTATGAAGATTTGTACAGCTCACCTCAACTTGCGGATCAAGAAATTCAACTCTATAAATACCAAAGCAAGAAGTAGAGATCATTGAGCTAGTCGGTTGGCCATGAGCTGATTGGGAGACTGTAAAGCTGTAAAGACCCGACTCGAATGGGGTCCTAAACTAGGCCTTTACCTCAATGCATGCTTTAAAAATTTAGAAACAATATGCAGGATTGTATTCCAGATTCTGAATGAAAAGTAAAACATAAAAAAATCCACTTTAAAAGTCAAACATTTAATTCTTGAAACCTGTCCCTGTTTCCAAGCACCTGTTCCAAGCCAAACACATTTCAAAAACATGCTCTGATCAAAGGCTCATTTAAATCATTCAAAACTTTAAACGGTTTACAACTGTGTCAGAATCTAGAAAAACAATCATAAAACACCCTAAGGGGTCCGTGCCCAACTACATGCATTCAAAGGACAAAGATAGCATAAAACAATAACATAAGACTCAGAGTAAAACAGATGGTCCCCATGATCAACAACTCCTCCATTCAGCCATAATGTCTCGCACCATGGTTACCTGTGGAAAACCACATAATAAGGGTGAGCTGGTCATCTAGCAGAAAGTATGCAAGCCATGAATATAAACACAGAGGAGAGCACATCACTTTAATCCACACATAAACCTCGGATGCCATCTCAAGGTCTTACTCCAGAAAACTACCACGCGATACGATACTATACGAGAAACTAGTCTCGGTCTCAGCCTTCCTACTGTTGATACGAAAGGTGCACTGAACTCAAGATCCCGAGGAGCTCTCATGTGGACGCTGTAATGAGTGTAAGCGCACACCATCATCTCTGCTGCAAACCGAGGGGTCTTGGGTTTAGAGCAAGCCGCCTGGTCCAAAGACACATGCCTAACAAATCTGGGATCGGTGTCACTGAACATAGGGGTGTGAGACCAGAACACGTAAACTATGTCAGCCTGTACCACTGCACCTGAGGCTAAGGAACCGGTCGTGGTAGGCTTACACCAGGAAACAGTTCTTGCCCTATCAGGGGCAATCAAAGGCTACTGCCGACACGCTGAGGATGTTTCGACTGCCGGGGACAAGGCAATGCCTCGTCATTCCCCTGACCGTTGGGGTATTTAACAGTCTGCCACCCTCACCCAAGGTTGCAATGGGCTGCCGTTAGGGTTAGCTAAACCCTAACGACGGATCAGAGACAGAGTACTGCCTCGTACGTCCCTGCCACGGATGCAAGTTACGTTATGCATCCTCGCCCGGATGATGCTACCTATCATAATTCTAAACTATAAACAGATAACAACAAACAATCCAATACGTGCTCAGTAGAGACAATGAACCTTGCATGATACTACGAAGCAAGAATAGATAACGAGCATGCCAGAACAGAACAACCTAGCATGGAACTAACATGAGAAACAACACGAGAATCATGCCACGGAATTGAATGCGAGCACCTATCCACTAAACATGCTGATAAACATAAACAAGCACACAAACAGCAATCACAGAATATATCGCAGGGCCCACACAAGTCCGGTAAGAAATCCTTACCTTGGTCAGAAGGCAACTACACACAAAGATCCTATGCTGCGATCGACCCCGAGCTAGCTAACAGGAACCTAACAAGCAACAACAATTATCACAATCTATAGGCCTAAATATGGTAAAAACAACAGGGCTCGGCTCGGGAGAAACTCACACGGCACGGCTGACGCGCGGACTTACAAGCTGCACGGGCGCTGGGCGCGCTGGTGCGGCAGGGCTGCGCACGCGAACACTGGGGCGCTGGGCTGCGTGCGGACGGGAGACAACGCTGGCGCTGGGCTGCACGTGGACAGGAGACGGCGTTGGCTCTGAGCTGCGCGCGGACGGGCGACGGTGACACAGGCGCACAGACGCGGACGAGCAATGAGGGCGAGCTTGCGCTAGGACGACGCGAGGACTGGGCGCGCGGGCTGTGCGAGGACGGGCGACGCGATCCGCCTGGCTGGGACGGGCGTGGTGCGAAGCGGGTGATGTGCGCGTCGGCGCGATCACGGTGCCGGCGGTGGCATTTGGGCCGCTTTCATTTCTTTGGTGCGACGCGGCGGGGCTCGCTCTTGGTCCTCACGGCTAGTTGCAACAAAACATCAAAACTCACCTCTTCTTCTCCCGGACAGTAAGAACGCAACAAACGAAAGAGAAGAAAGGATCGAGAACTCTTACCCGAGACGACGATCGATGAAGCTTGGCAAGGGGATGCACGACAAGGAGCTAGAGAGAGCTTGGGGCGGCTAGGGAGTTTGAAAGAACAAAAAGAAGGAAAACCTATTTTCCCTTCAGAACATACTGCGGAATGAGCATCAATAACGACTAGTGGCACAACTGGCAACACCACTCATCTGACCACGCAGGCAACCCGGCTTCGAAACCCAACAACAACACCTTTAATTTACTTTTGCATCTCACCATGCCCAAACACATCCACAAAGCATCAAAACCCTACATAAGACCATCTAATAATTTTAACAACTGAAAAAGACAGAAACGGCCCTGACGGCCCGACCAAAATTACTTAAATTCCCTTAGGGCATACCTGGAAGACCGGGATGAAAACTTGGGTCGTTACAAAAGCTAACCATAAAGGCTTGAGTCTACTACAAAAGAGAAATTGGTGGTGTTGTGGGAGCCGATGACAAGAGGACTACACACTTTCAACCATGCCAATTCCATTTACTATTTTTAGTAGGATTAGTTGTAGACTTTAAACATTTCATAGTAGTAATAAAATCGTCCGGTTTAAACTTCTATACTATGCTTATTGCTATGACTACGTTATAGGAGTCCATGTTAGCTACTTATGACTTAATTGTGTTAAGAACATAGGTCATTAAATGTTACACTACTGAATGTTTATTTATATATATGCGTTGATTAGCTACCCACGCATGTGCCTTGTGGAGAATCGGAAGAGGAACCACATGTTGACTTAGTATGCTACTTTAGGTTGCATGAACGGTTGTTCATCATTTAGATTGTTAGGAATAACCTCACTACTGCTTACGTCGCCCTGAGCTAGGGTGTTAGGAATAAACATTCATGCGTTTTTCGCTGCAACAACTTCCTAAAACACTTGAAATCCAAATTTTGTGAATATTTTCCTTTTTTGCTTCTCTTTATTTTAAGTCAGGGAAATCATTCTCAAATTCAATTTATTTTAACAAAAATCTATGTTCATTATATCTTACTAAGCTATTTTAACTCTCAATTCTATATGAATCTTGAATGTAAGGCTAATGATGAGTGACTTTTGATTGAATATTTTTCACATTTAATATTTATATTCATTCCATTACAATGATATGATAATCGTTAGAGATTGAGTTTTGTTTATGTATAGTGTACTATGATTAATGTGATGAAATGATATTTATATTTGCAAGGTATTGATGAACTAGATGACCCAATCTGACCCAACCCAAAAAAATATATGGGTTAGGAAAAATTGACCAACCCAAATTTTGGGCTAGTAAAAAAATGTCTCTCAACCCAACCCAACACAACTCATGTACACCCCTGCTAAAGAGAGTTTTCTCTCTTCCTATTAACCTTGATATGTCTTCTTTTCTTTTCCTTATTCTTCTTATTCCTCTTTTAGCTTCTCAAAAAAATGAAAATCTTATTTCAAAAAAATCAAAAATCAAAAATCAAAATCATAACTCATGCTCTTCTCTTTTAAGAAAAAATGATCTTCTTCCACAAATCAACTTTTACCAAAACCTCTTAAAACCCCTCTTTTTCCATCTTATTCTTCCAAACTTCATTTTCTTCTACCCATAACACTTATTCAGGTTAGGTTGTCTTTCATTTTTTGCATTATGGAAAAAATTAGCTTTGACGCTAGTTGGATCCAAATGATTCGAGCGTGTATCTCTTTTGTTTATTTTGTCGTGCTTATCAATGGGTTTCCACATGAAGACTTTTCTCTTGGAAGAGGAATGAGACAAGGCGACCCTCTTGCAAGAACCTGACTCTAAAAATAGTCTTAAACCTGGTTCTTACTCAACATGCATGAATGCAAAAGCATTTAAAAACGAATAAGATATTTCTGTAAATGAAAATTCCTTTCAATTAAAACATCCAATATAAAATTGTTAAAACCAAAAGGCAAAGATCCTGGCCAGTAATTTTATTTAAACATCCTGAAACAGTTTAACAATACAATGCAAAATCCTCCTATGGACTCTATGTCCAACTACATGCTGAAGCAATAGAAATCAAATGACATGAACATAGACAGAGTGACGCAGGCAGCTCCCATGATCAATTAGCTCCTCCGCTAGCCGTCCCAGTGCTGTCCCAAGTTACTTGGTGGAAAAACCACATAAAATAAGGGTGAGTGCAAAAGCACTCAGTAAGAATCCCCAACCGAGGTACCATACGAAAAAACATCTCATCTAGCATCCAAGTATACAAACAAACAGTTACCAACATAGAATCCCTGGTTTTAGTTGTTAATACAATTCTTGAGTCATCGGAGTCTCTTACCTTCAGCCTAATGATCAGCTCTAAGTAACTGATCCCAATCTGAGGGGACAAAGTGAGTTATGTTTGATCTGTGTGGACAAAGTGCGTTATGTCCAAGCTATGGGGACAAAGTGCATTATGTTCAATCTGTGGGGACAAAGTGTGTTATGTCCAATCTAACTTGACCAGCTCTCCAAACTGGTCCAGGGACAACCGGGAGAGTTCTCGATGTCTGGCTCTACACTCAGAAGGAAAGTGGTGCTCACGAACATTAGCCCAAGGGAGCTCTCCTCCCAGTGGCTACTGTAAACCGCGTAAATGTGGGGGCCTAGGGACAAACTACGTTGGTTCAGGTACGTATGCCTAAAGACTCAGAAGCGGTATCACTGATCTATAGGAGTGCGAGGCCCTCGGCACTAAACTGTAGCAGCCTGAATACCACCGACGCCTGAAGCTAAGAACCAACCAAGGCAGGCTTGCACCATTGGACGAGTTCAGCTCTAGCAGGCAACAGACTAAGCTTATGCCATCATGGTGAGCTAGACCACTCCGGCTGCTGGGGGCGGGATTATGTCCTCCCTGGTCCCGACCGGTAGAGACAAAGTACATTATGTCCACTCTCAGCCTCTAGATGATGACAACCTAACAAGTTCTATCTAAGAGTACTAAACCCTGCTTCCAAAACAAATCAAACATGCTGAACAACATATAAAACCTAGTCTAGTACTACGAGCTTAAACAGAGATCATATCGCATGCTGGGAGAACAAAACTAGCATGACACTAACTTGTGAAAACAGGAGTAAACATGCTCGCAGAACATAACAACATATAAATCCTATCCACTAAACATGCTGGTAAACAGTAAACATGCAACAGGAATACAATCAATGAAGTATTGCAGGGCCCACACAACCCCGGTAAGAAATCCTTACCTGGAAAACAAGCAGAAAACACAACAAGTAGCTAGTGCTCCTTGAGCTACAGAACCAACACAAACCTCAGCAAATAATAAACAAACATACAATTAAACTCTAACAATTGAAGTAACAAACGACCAATACACTAGCCTGGGAATAAAAAATTACCCAAGCCAAGGAGACACAAAGCTCTCGGTGTAATGGCCCAGGTTTCCGTTCTAGTTCCACAGCTGTGTTCGGTTATTTATTCGATAGTTTGGTTGGGCCGTTAGGGCAGTTGAGCCTTTAGGGGCTTTTCTGTCATTTTGCCCTCAGGCTCGGTTTTGTGCTTAACCAGGGTTTCAGGGCTGTTTCTGTCATTTACCAAGTACGGTTATTCTTTGGTTTCAGGTTCTAGGGCTAAAGGAACATTTTGAGAAGTTTGGAGGTCTTTCGGTTAAAAGAGAAAAATAAGATTTAATTGTGTGTTTGCTGAGACTCAAAGTAGTGATGGACAAGGAATTTGGAGGCTTGTTTTAAAAAGAAGAAGTAAAGATGAAAAGGATGTTGTCGCCTGGACTCGAAGCCTTTTGGTTTTGCATTTGAGAGGCTTAGAGGTCATTTGTGAAAAATAAAGGGAAAAAGTGTCTTCGCTGGGACTCGAAGGCCGGTGGTCAGGGACACGTGGCATAAGAGGGTTGATTTAGGGATTAAAAGGAAAAGTTTGTGTAGATTCTCCTTCTCTAGCCATATTTTCCTGAGAGTTACACAGTAGGTTTTTGCGATTTCATCCTCTCCCATTCCCTTTTGTTGATTCTTCTTCTCCATTGCCAATTCTCTCCATCTTCTTCATCGATTCTTCTCTTCTCCCTCATCTCCATCCATTGTTGCCGCACAACACAAGTTACACTCGAGAGCTTCAAGCATCCTTTGCCGAGAACCTCAAACATCCATAGTCAAGAGCTTCATTCTCCATTTGTTCTTGTTGCCACATCACCTAGCCGAGAGCCTCAATCACCATTTGTTCTTGTTGCCGCATCACCTAGCTGAGAGGTCCATTCTCCCTTTTTTCTTGTTGCTGCATCACCTAGCCTAGAGTCTCAATCACCTTTTATTCTTGTTGCCACAACTAGCAAGATACACAAGCCTGAGCCTTAAAGCCGTGGATCACACTTACTGAGGCCATCCTTAATGCTACTGAGTTTAGGGACTCTCGGATTGGGTAATGTAACGGCTCAAATTTTTTTTACAGTTCCCCAGGTATGTTCAGTTAGTTTTTCAGTTGTTCGATTGGGTCGTTAGAGCTGTTTTAGCCCTTAGGGGCATTTTGTCATTTTGCTCTGAGGGCGGATTTTGTAATTAGCCAGGGTTTCAGGGATGCTTTTTCCATTCTTTAAGATCAGCTATGTTTTGGTTTCAGGTCCCAGGATTTAAGGTGTCTTCGCATGAAGTATGGAGGTCGTTCGGTTAAATGTGAAAATATGATTTAAATGTGTTGTTGTTGGGACTCAAACTTGTGACCTGCAAGGGAGTTTGGAGGCTTATTTTAAAAGGATTAAAATAAGAGAAAATTGAGTTTTAATTGTGTTAGTGCTGGGATTCGAACCACGGTCGTTTGGAGGGTGGAGTTTAGTCAAATGGAGGGAAAATAAAGGATTTTAAATGGTGTTGCTGCTAGGATTCAAACTTGTGACCAGCTAGACCTTGGCAAACTTGTTTTGGAAAAGGAAATTTAAAGAGTTTTAAAGGTTTCCCTGGTAGGACTCGAAGGGGAGATGGCCAGGGGTTGGAATCGACAAATAAAAAAAAGAATCATTTTTTTCATCCGTAGAGACTTCTAGACTAGAGAACAGCCAGGTTTGCGATTTCTTCTTTCCTCCTTGCCGAATTCATCACTTTCGTCATCCCTTCCAATCAATTCCTTGCTTGTTCTTGCAGCCGAGAAGCCTCCTCATCAAGCCCTAATCGAAATCAAGCCCCAACTTTTCTTTTCCTCCTTGATGCAAAAACACAAGCCTTGCCGAGAGGGTTCTCCTTCTCTTCTCTTTCTTGCTGTGAGCATTCCTTTGTCCTCGTCTTTAGTTTGCTTGCCCTTGCCAAGAGGGAGCTCTTGCCCTTGTTCTTGTCTTGCCGCAAAATCAAGCCTTGCCGAGACCCCTTGGTGCCACAAGCCAAGCAGCCATCTTTTTGCCAGAGTTGTTCGCAGCCGAGATCCGTGAGGTAAATTTCTTCCCTAGCCGAATTCTATTGTTTGCTGGTTGGTTGTGCCCTAACTAAGGCCCTTGTGATTGTATATGTCAAACCCTAGCCGAGAACACCATTGAATTTCTGAGCCTTCCTTGCTAGCTTGAAGCCCTTGTCGAGATCACCCGAGGTAAGCATGTGTTGTTAATTGTGTTATTGGTGGTGTTGTGCATCCCCTTGGCCGAGAGCTATGATAGCTTGGGTATGCTTGTTGCTCATCTTTTGGCCGAGGCAGGGTGAGGGAGTTGTTGTGATTGCCAAGAAGCTAATCCTTGTTGGTGTTTGTGTTGGTTATTGTTGTGATGCCCTAAGCCGAGCTGTCCTTGGTGCTACAAGTAGCTGAGAGCTTGTGTTGTCAAAAGAGTTGGGAGCAGCCGAGATCTCCTTGTGCAAGAGTGTGGCCAAGAACACCTAGTAGTTGAGAGCACTTGTCCCTGTTGGTTCGATAGCTTCTAGAACCCTCGGTTTCTAGTTCGGTTATTAGCTAGTTAGGATTGATATGTTTAGGTTGTGAGACTCTGCAGCTCAAGGAGCACTTTTCATTGTTATTGTTTTACTGCGTGTTTTTCAGGTACGGATTCCTTACCGAGGGTTGTGTGGGTCTTGCGTTCATCATGATTGCTACTTGTGTATGTTTGATTTCTGTGAACATGTTAGTGGATACGCGATGCTTTGATTGTTTACGAGCATGTTATGATTTGATATCGTGTCCTGTTCTGGCTAGCATGTATGTCTCCCAGGACATGTTAGTACCATGCTAGGTCATTCTCCAACATGCATTCCATTGTTATCTGTTGAGCTTGTTTGGCCTGTTAAGGCACGGGGAAGGACTCTTAGATAGACTTGTTAGGGTTTGTCTTCATCCAGAGGCTGAGAGCGGACATAACGTATATTGTCCCCATGGGCCGGGATCACGAGTTGTCGACGTATGATGCTTCAACCTTGGTAGCCGATATGGATTAGCTCCCCGTATCGGCACAAGCCTAGTTTGTAGCCTGCTAGAGCGGAACCCAGCAGATGGTGTAAGCCTGCCGTGGCCGATTCTTAGCTTCAAGTGTGCGGTGGTCTTATGCGGCTTACAGTTGAGTGTCGAGGACCTCGCACTGCTGTTTGTTCAGTGACACTTCTTCGAGTCGTAGGCATGCGTACCTAGACTGGTGTAGCACGTTTAGGTCCCACGTCCTTACACGGTTTGCAGTAGCATGCGGTGTGCGCGCACGAGCATTAGGCACCGGGAGGAGAGCTCCCCCGGGATAATGCTTACAGTACACTATTCCTTTCTGAGTCTAGAGCTAGACACAGGGTACTCTCTCTTGTCCCAGTGATTGGACATTCGTGTCCTAGATGTTTGGACATTCGTGTCCCAGTTTTTTTGACCTTCGAGTCCCAGCTATTGGACGGTGATGTCCCAGTTTCAGGATCAGTTGTTGAGCTGATTACTAGGCCGGTGGAAAGAGACCCCGATGATTCAGGAGTTGCTTGGTTGACTCAAAGGTTTGATCTATGTTGGTAGCGGTTGTATGTATACTAGTATGTTATATGATTGATGTTCGTACTGTACCCCAGTTTGGGATTCTTACTGAGTATGTTTGTACTCACCCTTATTTTCTGTGGTTTTCCACTAGGTAACTTGGGACAGCGACTAGACGGCTAGAGGAGTGGTTGCTCGATCATGGGACTCCACCGACAATCTCTAATTACTTTGTTTTATTCACTTTATTGTTATCAGTATGCATTGGGCACAGAGCCCTAGGCCTTTATTATTTGGAACTTGTTAAATTGTTATTGGATTTTCTTGATGTTAAACTGTTTGATGAGTTTACTTGGATTTGTTTAGAATTTTAAAGATGTTGGATTTGAAATAAACTCGGGTCAGGGTTGCCCTATACTTTATAGGTTTGAATAAATGTTTTTGAATAGGTTCTAGGTTTTGAACAGATTTATACAGGAACTTCATTATGCTTGTTGTATCGATTTTACCATTTTTAGTATGCATGTTGAGTAAGAATCCATTTAGTACCATGTTTTGGGTCAGGTTCTTACAGGTAAACCCTAACTCCCGAAAGTGGTGTATTGATTGCTTATTCTTAGTTGGTTGTGGTTAATTTTTTGTTGTTGTTTGTTAGGTTTGCTTGTGTTGATTCTACAGCTCGAGGAGCAATTATTCCCTGTTGTTTGTTTGTCTCTATTTCAGGTAAGGGTTCCTTCCGGGGCTGTGTGGACTCTGCGCTTGGCTTTGGTAGCTCGTGGTTAATTGTTCTGATTGTTATGTATGCTTAGTGGATAGGTTATATTTTCGATGTCGGGCTGATTTATATATTAGTGGATAGGCTTATGCAGGTTGTCTGGATGATGCGATGTTATTGTATATGCCTTGTTTCCTAAATCATTGTTATTAAGGATGTTAGTGGATAGGAAATGTATGTTCTGTTTGTTAGGACTTGACATGTAGAATGTGGTACTTTGTTGGTTGTACTTTCCTGTTTTTAACAAACTACTCGGTATGATTGTAATATCATGTCTTAATTGTGCACTGCTAGTTGTTGAACTCTGTTAGCTCTAGGGTACTTGATAACTCTCAAGAATTGAGAGTTAAAGTAGCTTAAAAGAATATATTTTATAAGAATTTGCTAATATTTAATTAATTTAATTTTGAATTTCGCCCCATCATGCTTAAACGAAACATCCTTTAGTTTTCTGATGATGATACATTTTCTGGGTTCGCTGCAGCGAAATATGCTTGAATGTGTGCCAAGTTTTATGTTTTAAAAAGAATTGATACTTTCTAGTTAGTCTGCAGCATTCTTGATGGAGCGAAGCGAAATTCCCACAAGAAGGTGTTCGCCAAAGCGAATATTAGCCCAGCCAAGCATGCCTTGAAGAGATTCAATACAGCAGCGGAGCTTAAAGAAGTTACCAATTGCTTCGCCAAAGCGAAGCCACCAACGAAAGAAGATGCTGTAAAGTTAGCGAAGCCAAGATGCTCTGACAACCGACAATGCGGATCGTGGAGAAAAAATGTCAGATAAAGTAGTCCTTCGTCTGAAAAGCAATCGGGGAGCAGTGCAACATTGTCAGGATCATGAAGCAGGCTTTGTCGCTTGCAAGCTGGAGTATAAATAGAGTTGTTCACCTTCAGAGAAAATTGTCACCCATTTGGGGTCGATCACACTTTTCTTAGAGTGTTTCCGTTGAGCATTTCCGACCACCATTTCCGAAGTTTTTAGTTGTAGCTTAGCCATGGTTTAGTTTTATTGCTTTCATCTACTTCTGTTTTAGTTTAGTTTTAACGAACCTTGTTCCTTGCTATTTTTAATGAAGATTTTCTATTGCTTTTACTTCGCATTGCTTTTATTTATCGGCATGAGCAGCTAAATCTATCATTGGAAGGAAATAGGCAAATAGGAGTATTTCGCCTAAGCGAAGCTTTAGCGAGATGATAAACTATTATGCATGTTGTGTTAATTTGAAAAGCACTTCGTTTGATCCACCGTGTGTATGTCTTTATTTCACTTCGAGAGAATAGAAATAGAGCGATCTTGCATGTATAACATTAGGTTTGCAAAGTTTACTTAGAAATGAGTTTACTTGCATTTAAATTGAATGCTTAGAGATAAGGTTCGCCTAATGTTGTGTCGCTTCGCCTTAGCAGTGTTTGTGTTCCATAGAACCAAACCAAGAGCTCGAGAGAGCAAACTCTAAGACTCGAGAGAGCAAAAGAGAAAGTTATCAGTTGTTGCTTCTTTGTTGTAAATAGTTTCGCCTAAGTGAAACTCTTCGAAATTTCTTATTCCCTTCCGATGTATTTCGTCAGTTCGATTTATGTTTAATTTACTTAGGTTAGATTTACTTCTCCACAACAATTTCCCCTGTTACCCTGACTCGATTTCGCTTAAGCATGACACTAATAACTATTCCCTGTGGAAATGACCTTTACTTACTTTAAAACTTGCTGCAACAAAGACTGTGTATACTTGCACAACATTTGGGGATCACACACACACATTTCGCTTAATCAGAAGTAGAGACTTCGCTCTGGCGAAGACTTGAACAAGCCACGTCATCATTCTTCTACAATTATCATTTTCTATAATATTGGTGTGTTGCGATCCGACCCCAACAAGTTTTTGGCATTTTCATCCCTAATTTCCCTCAGCGGGACCGAGTAATCCAACATATGCTCCATCGATTAAAGGGTGGTCCCTTCCAGCTTTCGTCGTTCCCAGATCTCCCAGAAGATTCCAGCTAAGCTCCGCCTGATCAAGAGCCCTAAATGGAAGTCTTATGTATCATCGCTTCTCTTAATTTTTTATTTGTATGATTGCATTTATGTACTTCGCTGATTTGTTTTACTTCATCTTTTGTACACATGTAAAATTATCAATATCATTGCTATTTTATTTCGCTTCGACGAACATTTGTGTGTTTTTCTTTGTGCAATTTCGTTAACTTTCTTTCTGCACAAGTCAATTTTATTTCTTTGTAAATTAATTTTATAACTACTCTATGCTGGCGAGAAACCTTAAATTGGACGGAGCGAAATTTTGTGAGGAGTAGAGGTTATAGTTTTAAAAAATTCTTTAAGTTTAGAAATTTAATTTCGTGAATTCTTTTAGCTTAAGCGAACCCAATTCGACTCAACCCAAGCCTTAAACTTTTAGCAAACTTTAAGTTTGGGGGTGGAGTTCGCCTTAGCGAAATATGTAAATACTCGTGAAAAGCGCAAAATTGAAACATGCTTCAAGAGCGATTCAACGTAGAAAAATTAATTGGATAGTTGCCATTTTGCTGAAGTAAAAGGTGAGATTTACAAGCCAAACCCTAGGTTCGATAAAATCATGAAAAATTAAAAAATTTCCCAACTACTCGAGAGAGAGAAGTGAATCAAAGGGCTAGTAGCTTAAGTCCTGGGATCATTTCTCTGATGTCGCTTGCTCTAAGGCCTATCTATCATAATATCAAACATTCGATGAAAATTGAGCAAACAATAGTAGGGTTCCGTAAGTGAGGAATCCCCAGCGAACTGTAAAAGGAGAGTATTCACTTCGGCAAAAGATGAGAAGTACCAAAGTTAAAATGAGCGAAAGATTTTAAAGCGAAAAGTTTTGTCCAATTGGCTAGAGAAAACTAAAAGAATCAAAGAATTAAACTTCTGAACTAAAAGGAGTTTTCGCGAACAAATGGCTAAAGAGATTTGCAAATTAGAGTTTCTGAAACTTTGAAGCTTCGCCCAGCATTATTTAGTTATAGAAAAGATTTACTTAGAAATACTTTTGAATGCTCGGACTAATCTATTAATGACTTTAGCAAAGTCAGATGCACTACTCGTTGTTGCGAAAGAAAATAGGAAAAAGCAAATTGTAAAGACCCGGCACTAAATGGTCCTAAATAGTCTTTACTTTAAGATGCAATTTCAAAACAAGCAATAGACTGGAAATTCAACATCTTTTATAATAATTCAAACTTTAAACATTTTGAAATTGTATAGTTAGGAAAATAGTAAAACAACATAAGCCTCTAGGCAGAGTTAAACAAACAGTTACAAAATCCCAAAAAAACATTACAAGTTCCAAATGACACTGCTCAAGCTAGAATGTGAAAGACACAAGAAGATCCAGCGGCCTTCCCCATGATCATCCAGCTTTTCCTCTAGCCACCTCGATGTTGTGCCAAGTTCCCTGTTGGAGAAAGCCACAGAAAGGGTGAGTACAATTGCACTTAGTAAGGATTCCCCAACCGGGGTACAATATGCACAACAAATCCTCTAGCATCCTAGCATACAAGCATCAAACAATAGCATGGCAGTCTCAGCAGTACAAATAGCAGGATGAACAACATCAAGAGTATAAACTCAAAGCTAGGCAGGGTTAGCACACACTAGGTTAACTAAGGACAACAACACACTGGGCTAGTCCTGGACTACAACACACTAGGCAGTTTTGCTCATACCTGATTAGCAACACACTGGGCTAACAGGGGACATCAACACACTGGGCTAGTCTTCAGCAACACGGGCAGCACCACACTGGGCTAGCCCGGGATCAACAACACACTAGGCCTATCCTGAAAATTGGTCAGCACAAACTAGGCCAACAAAGAGACAACACACACTAGGTGTAACGGCCCAGGTTTTCATCCCAGTCTTCCAGGTATGCCCTAGGGGTATTTTGGTAATTTGGTTGGGCCGTCAGGGCCGTTTATATCTTTTTCCAGTTGCTAAAATTATTAGATGGTCTTATGTAAGTTTTCGAGGCTTTGTGGTGGTGTTTGGGCATGGGGAGATGCAAAAAGAAAATTAGGAGTTAAAGATGTGTTTGGTGGGTTTCGAACCCAAGTGGTCTCATGAAGTCGGTGGGTGGTGTGGCCAGTTGAGCCATCAGGTGTTTTTGTTACTCTCTCATGACATATCTTGGTTAGCCTTGAGTTCTTGGGTTTTGGTGCATTTGATTAAATGAAAGAAAATTAGGTTTTGTTATGTCTTCTTCTCCAAACCCCCATGGCGCCCAACCCTTTTTCTCTCTAGCCATCTTGCGTGAGTCTTCTCCGAGAGTCCTCCGCTTTGTCGTTCCCAAGCAGCGGCCGGTCGGCAGCCCACCAGATCGCACAGCGACCCAGGCGCCAAAGCAGACGCGCAGCCAGCGCCCGGTAATGCAGCCGCCAATGAGCGTCGCGAAGACCCGATCCGCGTCGTCCGTCGCGTCGCGGCCGCCGCATCGCGCCGCTGCTTCGCGCGCGCCCAGCGCCTCGCCATCGCCACCGAGCTCGCGTCCGAAGTCGCGGCCCGAGCGCCTGTCGTCGCGTCGCGCGCCGCGCGCCCTCTCGTCTGCGCCCGTGCCGTCCGGTGCCGCCCAGCCAGCGTCCGCTCCCAGCCCACTGTCGTCGTGCGCGCGCAGGCGGTGCCCATGTCGCCCATTTGCCGCCCATCAGCACCCATCCGCGCTAGCGGCCCGAGCCCCGCCGTCTTTGCTGCCCGTCCGCGTGTCGGCGCGCGCGCGTGAGTTGCTCCCAGCCGAGCCCTATTTATTTTATTATATTTAAGCCTTTAGAGTGTGATTATCATTGTTTTTGTTAGGTTCTCGATAGCTAGCTCGGGTTCGATCGCAGTTTAGGATTTTGTGTGTAGTTGCCTCCCGGCCAGGTAAGGATTTCTTACCGGAGTTGTGTGGGCCCTGCGGTATTATATGTGATTGTTGTTTGTATGCTTGTTTGTGATTATCAGCATGTTTAGTGTTAGGTGCTTTGTTCTGAATTCCCGACTGGCATGATTTCTTATGTTGTTTCTCATGTTAGTCCATGCTAGGTTGTTCCGTTCTGGCATGCTCATATCTGTTCTTGCTTCGTAGTACCATGCTAGGTTCGTTGTATCTGTTGAGCACGTTTTGGATTGTATTGGATTGTATGTTATTGATATGATAGGTTAGAGTGTAGCTAGGTAGCATCATCCGGCTGATGCATAAAGTATCTTGCATCCATGGCGGGGCGTCACGAGGTAGTACTCGTCCACGGACCCGTGAGGGTTTAGCTAACCCGGCCGGTAGGCCTGCGCAATCTTGGGTGAGGGTGCGGTGTTAAATGCCCCAGCGGTCGGGATGATGACTTGGCATTGCCTCGTCCCCAACGATCGGCGCGCGTCCTCGGCGTGTTCGCCGTAGCCCTTGATTGCCACGATAGGGCAAGGACGGCTTCTGGTGTAAGCCTACCACGGCCGATTCCTTAGCCTCAGTGCGGTGGTTCAGGTGACATAGTTCACGTGTCCGTGTCTCACACCCCTATGTCGGTGACACCGATCCGAGATTTAGTTAGGCGTGGTGGATGGACATGGGCGGCTTGCCACTAGACCGGCACCCCCATAGTTCGCGATAGCACGCGCGGTGCGCGCTTACGCTCATTACACGCGCCGACGGAGCTCCTCGGGATCTTGAGCTAGTGCACCTTTCGTGTCGACGATGAGACAGCGGTGAAGCCGAGACTTGTTTCTCGTATAGAGCGTATTGTGTGGTGTGGATTATTCCGGACTAAGACCACGAGTTGGCATCCGAAGTTATATGTGGATTTTCCGGACTAAGACCACGAGTTGGCATCCGAAGTTATATGTGGATTTAAGCTATGTGCCCTATTCTCGTGTTTATTTTCATAGCTTGCATACATTTCTCGCTAGATGACCATGTATACTGTATTGTACCCTGGTTGAGGATTCTTCTTGAGTAATTTGTTACTCACCCTTATTTTGTGGTTTTCCACAGGTAACCAAGGTGCGAGACAGGATGGTGAAGGAGGAGAGCTGTGATCATGGGAACTCTCTTGTCATCTCTCGACTTTTTATTTCTATGATTCTTGTCTTTATTTTCCCCTGAATGCATGTAGCCGGCCACGGAGCCCTAGGATGATTTCTGAAAGTTTTTGTGGATTCCCGCTTTATTGAATTTGAGGATGTTTCAAATGTTTTAATAAATCTCTGATCAGAGTGTACGTTTTGGAAATGTATTTGCCTTGAAACAGTGCTTGGAGACGAGGGGCGAGTTTCACAAACTATATTGATTTCTGATTGAACCTTGCTTGTTTTGTTTTAATTGGGAATCCAAAAATTTAATTGCATATTGTCCTTTACTTTGAATGCATGCATTGGGGTAAAGGCCTATTTAGAGCCCTTTTTGGGTCGGGTCTTTACACTAGGCTAGTACTGTACAAACCGATCCAGCACGCAACTCAACTGTGACTCAGGTAAGTCATGCTCATACCTGTTAGCAGCACACTGGGCTAACAGGAGACAACAACACACTGGGCTAGTATTGAGCAAACCGAGCCAGCACGCAACTCGATTGTCACTCGGGACTCCCTAATAGACTCTAACACTTTAGGCAGCCTAGGTCTAACAGAGTATAACAAAAGACAAGTTTTCAATCCCTAGAATTGTAACGGCCCAGTTTTCTATTTCGGTTCTCGAGGTGCTTTCGGTTCAGATTCAGTGGTTCGGTTGGGCCATTAGAGCTGTTTTGACCCTTAGGGGTATTTTGGTCTTTTGGCTCTCCGTGCAGGATTTGTGGTTTTTAAGGCTTCGAGGTAGCTCCTGCCTTTGTCGAGGCTGGTTTGTTATTGCTTGCCAGTCCCGAGATGTTTGGGCTAGTCATTTGGGAGTTCAGTTGTGATTTGGGTTTTTGGGCAAAGTGTTGGTTGGTTGTGTGCTTCCTTTGGGATTCGAGCCCGGACCCTTGGTGTTGATTTGGGAGTTGGATTTTAGTGAGTTTTATTTATTGGGAGAGGTTGCTTAAGCCGGGTCTCGAAGGAGGAAGCCGGGAAATGGGATTTTTTAAGGATAAAAGTGGATAAGGATGGATTTTGGATAAAATCCTTATTTTTCCTTTTATTTCCCATTTTCCTTTTCTTTTCCAAATTCATTTTCTTTTCTTTTATTTTTTTCCCCAAATTCACTTTCTCTCTCTTTCTCTCTCTCTCTCTCTCTCTCTTTCTCTCTTTTCTCTTTTTCTCTCTCTCTCTCTCTCCCCCGAGCACCCCAGCCCGAGCAGCCGGTCAGCCCCACCGCCGGTCAGCCTTTTCGCCATTGCACGCTAGCAGCCGAGACGCCCAGATCGCAGCAGCCGAGAGAAGCCCGTCGCCCAAAGAAATGAGAGCTCGCGCGTCGTCGCACACAATCCGCCCGGCAAAGCGCCGTCACACGTCGTCGCACCAGATCCGCCCGAGCAGCAGCGCCGTCGCTCGTCGTCGCACCAGATCTGCCAAGCCAGACGCCCGTCGCACGCCCCAGCACGCCGTCGCTCGCCGTCGCAGCCCGCGAGCTCACCAGCGGCCGAGCTCGTCACGCCCAGGTCGCGAGTCTTCGCCCAGACGTTCGCCGAGTCTGCGCGCCTTCGCCATGCCGCTCCAGCGCGTGTCTGCAGCAGCGTAAGCGCGCCCAGCGCTGCCAGCGCCAGATCCAGTACACCGCCCACCAGCGATGCCCGGCCTCGTGTCGTCGTGCGTGTGTGAGTGCTCTCGGCCGGCCGAGCTGCTTTGTTTTATTATATTTTTTTAGGGCTATTCTATGATTATTGATGTGTTTGCTTGGTTCGTTATAGGTAGCTCGGGTTCGATCGCGGCTTAGGTTTCTTGTGTTTAGAGGTCTTTCGACCGGTAAGGATTTCTTACCGAGTTGTGTGGACCCCTGCGATATATTATGTGATTCTTGATTGTATGCTTGTTTGTGTTTATTGACATGTTTCTGATAAGTGCTCTATTCTGAATTCCCGACTGGCATGATTTCCTATGTTGTTTCTCATGTTAGTCCATGCTAGGTTGTTCCTTTCTGGCATGCTCGTATCTGTTCCTTGCTTCGTAGTATCATGCTAGGCTCGTTGTATTCTTATTGAGCACGTATTGGATTTTATGAAATTGTTTGCTTTGATTGTTAAGGCGAGTTAGAGTTGCAAGTAGATAGCATCATCCGGGCTGATGCATAAAGTACCTTGCATCCATGGCGGGGGACGTCGAGACGATTCTCCGTCCACGGACCCCGTTAGGGTTTAGCTAACTTTGACCGATAGGCCCTGCAATCTTGGGTGAGGGTGGCGGTCGTTAAATGCCCCAGCGGTCGGGATGATGACTTGGCATTGCCTCGTCCCGGCGATCGACACGTCCTCGGCGTGTTGGTGTAGCCCTTGATTGCCACTGTTAAGGTAAGGGCGGCTTCTGGTGTAAGCCTACCACGACTGTTCCTTAGCCTCGGTGCGGTGGTTCAGTGACATAGTTCACGTGTCCGAGTCTCACACCCCTATGTCGGTGACACCGATCCGGAGATTTAGTTAGGCGTGGTGGTGGGACATGGGCGACTTGCCACTAGGCCGGGCACCCCCCATAGTCTGCAGATAGCACGCGGTGTATGCTTACGCTCATTACTGGCGTCGGCGAGGAGAGCTCCTCGGGATCTTGAGCTAGTGCACCTTTCGTCGACGATGAAGCAGTGAGGCCGGGACTTGTTTCTCGTATAGGGCGATTTGTGTGGAGGTTTGTTTCCCGGACTAAGACCCTGAGTTGGCATCCGAGGCCCAAGTGTGGGCTAAGCTATGTGCTCTATTCTCGTGTTTATATTCATAGCTTGCATATCTTTCTGCTAGATGACCATGTGTATCGTATTGTACCCCGGTTGGGGATTCTTACTGAGTAATTCGTTACTCACCCTTATTATGTGGTTTTCCACAAGTAACCATGGTGCGAGACAGGATGGCTGGAGGAGGAGCTGTGATCATGGAAACCCGTTGTTCAACTCTGAGTCTTATGTTTATGTTTATGATTTAAGTGTCCTCTGAATGCATGTAGTTGGGCACGGAGCCCTAGGTTGTTTTCTGAATGTATTTCCGGATTCTAGCATTGTTGTAACTATTGCAAAGCTTGTATGTTTTAAATAAATCTCTGATCAGAGTATGTTTTGGAAATGTATTTGTCTTGGAACAGGTGCTTGGAAACAGGGACAGGTTTTAGGAATTTATGTTGATTTTTAAATGGATGTTTTCATGTTTTAGTTTTTACTTAGAATCCAAACACCATCTTGCAAATTTTCTGTAGATTTGTATGCATGCATTGAGGTAATGGCCTATTTAGAACCCCATTCGGGTCGGGTCTTTACAAGTACTGAACATATAATAAACAGGAGAATGCAACAACAAAGTATATTAACTAAATGTCAAACCCTAACAACAATCCAGAAAAGCTTATCTACTAACATGCTTGATCACACATATTCATCAGGGCATACAACATACAAGTTCAGATCAACATGCAAACAGGAGATAAACATGATTATCAAAAGACAAACAGGAATGGACATGATTATCAACAGAGCAGCCTCCAGGGAAACCTGCAAGAACCTATCCACTAACAATATATTCCAAATAACCTGCAGAAACCTATCCACTAACAATTCAACATATAACAAACAACTAGGAGTTATCATTGCAATGCGTAGGGTCCACACAACCCCGACAAGGAACCCTTGCCTGTCAAACAAGCAGAAACTAACAAAAGAGATTGCTCCTTGAGCTGCAGATCCCACACAAGCTAACCTAACAACAAGCTACAATAGTTAATATCCGAAGCTGAAACAAAACTGTGCAACCAAACCGAAGCAAGAGTTAGGTCTTTACCAAACTCGGGCAAACCTTAACTTCTAGAGGATGTCTCGGACAAGGCAATCCAAACCACACAAAACAACTTCAATGCTCACTTCTTCCACTCTCGGCTAGGGCATCACAAATGACACAAAACACATGTTAGTTTCGGTTACAACTCAAACACACAACCAAACAACTAGCATAGGGCTTTCGGCCACCAAGGGGTTCTTGGGTAGAACAACACAACCAACACAACCAACACAAACTAGCTCACATTGGTGTCTCGGCAATGGGGAAGGTGCAAATGTGGTCTCGGCTAGCTCCTCCAACAAAACACCCAAGGCTTTCGGCTAGGCTAGGATTGTACACAAGAGAAAAGATTTTTTAGAACACTCTCCATCCAAGATAAGTTAGATCTACACAACCAAGCAACCAAAACCTTAACTTAGAGCTCTAGGCAATGGTGGCTACAAATAGGTGCTCTCGGATCCACACCAACAAGGAAAAGTGATCAAGAAGAAGAGCTTGGCAAGGAGGTCTCGGATCTATGTCACACAGAGAAGGACTTTTGAATCCAAGCTAGGCATGAGGATTTCAGATCTAGGCTTGAAGAAAGAAGAGTTTGTGTTGCACCAAACAATGGAGAAGAACAACAAAGAGGAAGGGAGTAGAAGGCTCGAATCTAAGCTTGCAAAAGGAGAAGTGGCTTGGAAGAGACTTGAGCTTGAGAACCTTAGGAGAATTCGGCCATGGCCAAGTGAGGAAGAAGAAAAAGAAATGTGGGGAGGGGGGTGGTCGGCTAGGGCCAGGGGAAGGAGGAAAATGATGTTCTTTTTCCCTTTTTCTTATTAAAAATGCAACTTAAATCCTCCTTTTGACAAGTGTCAAATGAGGTTCCCTCATCGAATCCCAACTTTAACACTTTTTATAATGAATTTTCTATTCAATCCCGGACAAGATCCAAACTTCTCCAAACAACTCTTAAACCTGGAAAATGAACCAAAATAATTTACTAACTCAACACGAGCCTGTAAAATTACCAAAATACCCTAGGGAGGCCAAATGACCAAAATGCCCCTAGAGGGTTAAACAGCCCTAACGGCCCAACCAGACCATTGAATAATAAACCGAACGTGCCTGAAGGACCGGAATGGAAACTTGGGCCATTACACAAATTCCCTCCACTGAAAATGGTGCTACTACTCGAGACGAGTAATAATGCAAGTTTGGGGGTGTGATAACTCTCAAGAATTTAGAGTTAAAGTAGCTTAAAAGAATATATTTTTATAATAATTTGATAATAGTTAATTAATTTAATATTGAATTTCGTCCCATCATACCTAAATGTCGCTTAAACGAAACATCCTTTAGTTTTCTGATTAGGATGCATTTTATGTGTTCTCTGTAGCGAAATGTGCTTGAATGTGTGCAAAGTTGTAGGTTTTCAAAAGAATTGATATTTTCTTGTTTGTCTGCAGCATTCCTAATGGAGCGAAGAAAAATTCACACTAGTAGGAGTTCGCCAAAACGAACATCAGCCAACCAAGCGTGCCTTGAAGATACCCAACACGACAGCAGAGCTTGAAGTATTGTTAAACCATCGCTACAGCGAAGGTATCCTGCGAAAGAACTCACTCCTGAACATAGCGAAGCCAAGATACTCTAACAACTGATAATGTGGATCATAGAGAAGAAATGTTAGATAAAGCAATTCTTCATCTGAAAAGCAATCGAAGAGCAGTCCAACATTTTCAGGATCGTGAAGCAGGCTTTGTCGCTTGGTGTTGGAGTATAAATAGATGCATTCTCCTTCAGAAGAAGAGTCGGCCATTTTAGGTCGCCCACTGGGGCGTCCATCCTTCAGAGCATTCCAAGCTTCATTTTCGATCACCATTTCCTTAGTTCTTAGATTAGCTTATTCGTAGCTTAGCCGTAGTTGTAACAACCCAGTTTCCTATTCCAGTTTTCGAGGTGCCTTCGGGTCAAGTTTCGGTTATTGGTTGGGCCGTTAGAGCAGTTTTGACCCTTGGGGGTATTTTGGTCTTTTGGCTCTTCGGGCAGGATTTGTGGTTTTCTGGGCTTCGAGGTAGCTCCTGCCTTTGTCGAGGCTTGTTTGTTGGTGGCTGCGAGTCCCGAGGTGTTTGGGCTAGTCGGTCGGTTGCTCGGTTGCGGTTTGGGCTTTGGCAAAGTATTGGTTGTTGGGTGTTTCCTTTGGGATTCGAGCCCGGGCCCTTAGTGTTGCTTTGGGAGTTGGATTTAAGTGAGATTTGTTTGTTGGAAAAGATTGCTTCGGTCGGGTCTCGGAGGAGGAAGCTGGGAAATGGGATTTTGAGGTTTTAAAGTGGATAAGGATGGAAAAATGAGATAAAAATCCCATTTTTCCCTTTTTTCCCATTTTCCCTTTTTATTTCCCATTTTCTTTTATTTTTTCCCCAAAATCAATTTTCTCTCTCTCTCTCTCTCTCTCTCTCTCTCTCTCTCTCTCTCTCTCTCTCTCTCTCTCTCTCTCTCTCTCTCTCTCTCTCTCTCTCTCTCTCTCTCTCTCTCAGAGCCTACCCTTTGACCCCTTGCTCGCCCGACCCGACCACGTGCCAAGCCCCCAGCCTAGCCCGGCCCCAGCTCGCTTCGCTGCAGCCACTGCACCCCCAGCGCCCTCGCCCTCGCCAGCCCATTTCGCCCGCGTCGCCAACCCGAGCTCGCCACCTGCGGTTCACGCCGCCCGCCCGGCTCGTGTCGCCGAGCCGCCTCCGCGACAGTGTCGCCCGTCGTCGCGTCGCCGCGATCTGAGCCAGCGCCAGATCGCGCGTCCCCGCGCCTGTGTCGCGCGCCCTCGCCCTGTAGCTTGCCGAGCCGCGCCGCGAGCCAGCGCCCGCGCCCGCAAGCCCCTGTGTCGCTTGAGTGCCGTCCGCGCGCAGCTCGCGCCCAGCGCCCGCGCCCTAGCGCCGAGCCAGCGGCCCAGCGCCAGCCAGCCCCCCTTTGGCTGCCCTGCCCGTCTGGCAAATGGCTCGTTCGCGTGTCATCCGCGCCTCGTGAGTTGCTCCCGAGCCGAGCCCTGTTTATTTTATTATTATTTAGGCCTATTGTGTGATTATTGATGTGTTTGTTTGGCTCGATATAGGTTGCTCGGGTTCGATCGTAGTTATTTTATTGTGTGTTGTTGCCTTCCGACCAGGTAAGGATTTCTTACCGGAGTTGTGTGGGCCCTGCGATATTTTCATGATTATGCCTTGCTTGTTTGCTGACTGCTATGAGCATGATAATAATAGAGCAGCTTTGATTGATTTCTACTAGCATGTTTGCTTGATATTACATGTTAGTGCCATGCTAGGTTTGTTCGCACAAAGATGCTTGTGATTCTGCTTAAGCTCGTAGTATCATGCTAGGTAGTGTGATTGATGTCGGTCTTTGCTTGCTAGCCAGAATCATTGCTTTTACTCTGTACTCTTAGATAGAGTTGTAGGGTTTGTCATCATCCAGAGGCTGAGCGGACATAACGTACTTTGTCCCCAGTAGCTCAGGTCGGGAGTAAAGTGTGCGAAGCATAACGTATCTTGCTACCCCCACCCCCCGACCCACCGGTTGTGGAATTAGCTACCCACTTCGGCATAGCCTAGTTTGTAGCTTTGCTAGAGCGGAACCACGCCATCGGTGTAAGCTTTGCCTTACGGCCGGTTCTTAGCTTCGTGTCGGTGGATCATCTTTTGCCTGATGATGGCGAGGGCCTCTCGCTACTATGATCAGTGACACCGCTTCCGAGTCATAGGCATGTGCACCTAGCCCGCGTAGTTTGCCCTTAGGCCCCCGCATTTACGCCGGTTGCAGAGGGGCATGCAGTGTGCGCGCACACGCGTTAGTTGCCGGTTTGGAGAGCTCTCCCGGGCTAATGTCGTGAGTACACCATTCTTTCCGTTAGAGCCTGACTTCGGGTACTCTCCCGTAAGTCCAGATTAGTGCAAGGGCAAGGAGGCCCTTGAGGACATTCTATGGATCGATGTATTACCCCGAGTGACGATATACCTCGGTGATGTCGGGATTGGTCGATGTATCCAATCCCGGTTAAATTTGGAAGAAAGAGACTTCTGATGGCTCCAGATCTTGTTTTATGAGCTCGTTGAGCCATGATCTGTGTTGGTAGCTATTTGCTTGCATGCTTTGGTACTAGATGACTGATTATATCGTATTGTACCCCGGTTGGGGATTCTTACTGAGTAATTCGTTACTCACCCTTATTTATGTGGTTTTTCCACAGGTATCCATGGTGCGAGACAGGATGGCTGGAGGAGGAGCTGTGATCATGGAAAACCCATTGTTCAACTCTGAATCTTATGTTTATGTTATGATTTAAATGTTCTCTGAATGCATGTAGTTGGGCACGAAGCCCTAGGGTGTTTTCTGAATGTATTTCTGGATTTTAGCATTGTTGTAAAGTTTGTATGATTTAAATAAATCTCTGATCGTCGAGTAAGTTTTGTAAATGTATTTGTCTTGGAGCAGTGCTTGGAAAGCAGGGGCAGTGTTTTTGGGAAATTAAATGGATGTTTTATGTTTTAGTTTTTACTTAGAATCCGAACACCATCTTGCAAATTTTACTCGTAGATTTGTATGCATGCATTGAGGTAACGACCTATTTAGAACCCCATTCGGCGGTCGTTACTGAGTTGGTATCGAGCTCGAGTCATAGATTCTGTAGAGCTGACCTTTGTTGTAGGTCGTTTTTCCATGATCATCAAGCCTCAAAGCGATCATCAGTGCGCCTAAGTTTCTTTGCTTTAAAGAAAGGGGTAAGAATTTACAATACTTTTCATCTAGTGTATGCCTTGTGTAGAGTTATGGAGCGGAGACGAGCGAGTTCTCGACTCGTTATTGGTTTGGGCTTAGAGAGCCATCATGCCAACTTTCGCGATCACGAGCATTGTTTAGCGACTTGTTGAGGTATCCGAGATAGATTCGGATGCCCTGGGGCGTCGTCCCCAGGAGGTAGAGCTTAGACTCCCATTGGCCATGTGTGGCCCGATTCTTTTTTTTCCCTAGTGAGAGGGTGGTGGTGCTTTGTGCGCGGATCGCCAAGATGTTGATCGTACCCGGAGGAGCGGGGACGCTTGGCATGTCCGGCCGAGGAGTTGGGTGATCTTGATGATGTTGAGGCGCGTCGAGTCGTTTAGACCCGTTGGCGAGTAGTTGGCCCCGGCGATTGAGTTGCCTAGAGGAGGGTAGAGGCTAGCGGCGCCTCAGTGAGACTCCTTGAGCAGAGTGTGCTCCATCCATGAGAGATTGGATGGCGTGTCTTTAGCTATCGAGAGCGGAGACCCGAGCACGCTTTGTAGCGCGTAGTGAGGAGTCTCGGGCACGAATAGCCCAAATTGTGTGAGTTTGTTTCAAGATTTCCCGAGTTGCTCTTATAGCCCCGAGAGGTTCCCGGGAGGGCATGATCAGCGAGGTTTATGCCGATGAGGATGCTTGTGGAGCGAGTCCCCGTGTGGACTAGCACAGGTAGCTCAAGTGTTGATCTTGAGCCTTAGCAGTTGTTGATTGCCCAGTGAGTAGCTGCAGAGTTGGCACCCTTCGAGGAGATTGTTGAGGCATCTTTGTGCTCCCATAAAGTGTTGTTTGTTTTAGTAAGTCCTGCTACTAGTAGTAAAGCAGTTGGCCAGGTTTGAGTTTAGCATCCATGTGTTGGGATGCCCTGCTGTTCAGAGGCCGAGGCGTGTCGTTCCTGTGCTGTTTGGTACAGCAGTGGTGGTGGTAGTCCCTTGAGAGAGGTGGACTAGCAGAGTCTCCACCAGTCGCCCGATTGTTTGGCAAGTTGCCGTGTTAGTGGCTTGAGGCAGATGTAGAGGCATCTTTGCCCCCTTGCAAGCCTGCTGTTGTTTAACAGCCCAGTTTCCTCAGATGTTTGGTAGAGTTAAGCACTCTTCCTTGGTGAGCTCCTAGAGAGGAGCTAGCTGCTGCTTGTAGAGATCCGGCCAGAGATTTGTTGAGCATCATGAGGAGATGCTAGTGTAGGCCGTGGGCCTTCGGTTTGTTGAGATGTCATAGGCATGGTTGTTTGAGTTGAGCCCTTGTATGCCTAGCCAGAGTTGTTGTCACTTGAGGTAGTGACCTTGTTGGCCCCATCTGTAGTAAGATGTGGATTTGTTAGTAGTAGCACTTAAGGTGCATTGGTTGGTGTGCCACTTTGGCACTAAGTCTGGTTCAGGCTTGCGTTTGGCTTGGGCATAGCAGATGGTTCTATGCCGTTCGGAGTTCAGCGCACTCCTTTAGCCTTGGATCTGTTTATGGCAGTTGCACCTGTTTAGGTCGTGCCAGAGGGCTAGTTCAGTGGTAGTCGATGGACTACAAGCGAAAGGATGCTCGAGAGGAGCCGGAGCCTCTTCCTAGTGTTTCTGGGGGTTGAGTTAGTCAGCAGGTTGCCAGTTGGCAAGTGTTGGTGCGCGTGAGTCTCGCGCTAGTGTTAAGGCCAAGAGTTTCCTTGTGGTTGGTAGTGCGGTCAACTACCTTCGAGGGCCTTATCTGAGGAGAGTTGAGCATCGTAGATGCGAGTTTGGTCCAGCAGAGGGACCCTGAGTTGGATGCTCATGAGATGAGCTGGATGCCTATGAGGCGAGTTGGATGCCATGAGGCGAGTTGGATGCTTTTGAGGCGAGATGAGCTTATGCCTTGCGAGAGGATTTGGATGCCTTATGGGTAAGCACCCTTGGTAGAGGCTTGGTATAAAGTAAGTTCGGTGTGGCATGGTTATGCCTTGGTAGAGCAAGGTTGCCTCAGCTTTGAGCATCGTGTGGAGATGGAACTTTTGATGTTCCATCGGTTGGAGTTCAGTTGGAAACTGAACAAGTGCGGTGGTAGCAAAGCCGCGCAGTTTCTGATCGCCTTGGCTAAGAGGGTTGTTTGGATCCTTTCCTTGGGTAGAAGCCTTGTTGAGGCTGATGTTTGAGTAGGAGGACGACGCATTCGGTAGCGTTTCGGGTCCTCTTGGTTCCCAAGGAGTTGGAGTTGGCCAGCATGGTTGAGATGCTGGAGTGAGTTGTGCCTGTTAAGGCAGTTGGTTGTTAGCTCGTTCGACGACCGTGTGTGTCGAGGGTGATCGGAGGATCCCTAGGTTGTGGAGAGCTTCTCGAGCTCGGTCGAGGCCAGGCTAGTGAGTTTCATTGGCTAGGCTGGGGCGTGTAGTTTGCAGCCTCGGTTGAGTTGCTAGCAGTCTTGGTAGACTAGCAAGCCAGAGTTTGTTTGGAGTAGAGTCCGGATTGGTTCTGGTGCGGTGGCAAGTTGATGCTTGGTGTTGACCAAGGTGTGGTTTGGAGCTGCTAGAGATTAGCTTTGCTCGTGGGGCGAGTGGTTCGTGCCCTGTTGGTGGCTTTCCTATTTCCAGGATGTTGAGTTGCCCCGTTTGGCAATTGGAGGTTCAGTCTGAGATGGACCCCTGTTGTTGCCCCGTGAGGTTTAGATGTTGTTGCTCTGGTGGAGCAAGACAGTGAGCGTATGCGGAGCTCTCTGTCCTTCGGTTGTCTGCTTGTAAGAGCCGTTTCCTTCTGGGAGTTGTCAGATTTCTCCCGTAGCCATGAGTTGATGGTTGAGGTGCTAGCTTGAAGGAAAAGTTTGTTGGCTGCTTGGAAGCAGTTGGTTGTCCAGTTAGGTGGACTCTTGGATGGTGTTCTAGAGGCTGCAGTAAGGGTTGTTTTGCCTCTTGTGAGTGTTGGGCCAAGGTTTGGTCCTCTTGTTGTTTTGAGAGCTAGTTCGGTTCTAGCCGGAGGCGTTGCCACGAGGTCTTGTTCCTAGTCGTGAAGTTTTGGGAGTTGACCCCTCCTCGCGATTGAGCAAGTACTGTTAGTTTCGGATTGGTGATCCGATTGGTTGAGCTTTCCCTTGGTTGTTGCTTCCAAGAGAGTTGGTTGTTGTCGCCTTGGGTTTGAGCTAGTCAGCGAGCGTGTGTGAGTTCGCTGCCCTTCTGGAGTTTGCTTGCTGGGAAAGTCGTTTCCCGTTTGGCGAGAGTCGACCTTAGCTCTGAGTTGTGTAGTTGGTCGAGTAGCGCAAGCGCGATCATTGTGAGAGGGTTCTGCGCTGTGTTGTTAGCAAGCAAGTTGTTTGTCCCCACAAGTGAGTGGTGGCCACCAAGAAGAGTTGTTTCTGGCAAGTTGTTGGTTCTTTGGGGATTGAAGATTTCCCTTTCCCCTAGTCTCTGTGGTGGTTGAGTTGCTCCCCGGATGTCAGCCTCGAGTGTTAGCTTCCGAGGTAGTCTTGCGGATTCGTGTGGCTCAGGATCCGTAAGCTTTGAGGTTGTCGATTTTCGTTTTCCTCGTGAGGTTTCGGGAGTGGAGCTTCTGGTTGGGAGTTGAGTAGTAGCTTCGAGGCGAGCGTTGCTCGTTATAAGTTGGGTTGAGTTCTGCTGAGCAAGCCCTTCTCGGGCTTTGCTCCTTGTTGTTGTGCGCTCGCAGTTGGCGTAGCGGAGCCTTGTTTGAGTGAGTTGGCACAGAGGTGCCGTGGCTTTGGTTGGTAAAGCTGTTGAGCTACGTGATGGTTTAGTCCTTGCAGCCCGAGTTTTCCTTGAGAGGAATTTTGGTGGTTTCCTGGCCTGGCAGTACTTTCTTTGGCCAGTGCTGGTAGGTTTGCTCTGGAAAGTTTGCTTTCGGCCGTTGAGAGGCTGCAGTTTGTTGGCTTGGCCGAGTTGAGCCTGTGCCTGGCTCTTGTCTTTTAGAGGTGGCCGTAGCTAAAGTTTCAGCTGGTGTGAGTGTTGTTGGCCGTTTGGTTTCTAGAACCTGGGAGGTTCAGTTGTTTGGCCAGTTTGTTGTTGGGTTGAGGCTGTTTGTTAGCAGCTGTGAGCTCCCAGAGGAGTTCTGCCAGTGTGTGGTGTTGAGTTTCAGAGCTTGTGGCCCGTCCTCAAGTTTGCTGAGAGTAGCACCCTTTGAGATTTGGTGCGAGTTGAGGATGTGTTTGCCGTCTTTTTCCTTTGGAGTTCAGCGTATGCCCAGTATGGATGGCATTGTGGCCTTGAGTTTTTGAGAACCCAAGAGGGTTTGGTTCTCGAAGAGGGCTAGTGTTGTTGGCCGAGAAGTTCAGTTGGATGGATCAGTGGAGTTTTCCTGGAGCTGTTTCGTCTTAGGCAAGAGCTGTTAGGTGTTTCCTTTGGGATTCGAGCCCGGGCCCTTAGTGTTGCTTTGGGAGTTGGATTTAAGTGAGATTTGTTTGTTGGAAAAGATTGCTTCGGTCGGGTCTCGGAGGAGGAAGCCGAGAAATGGGATTTTGAGGTTTTAAAGTGGATAAGGATGGAAAAATGAGATAAAAATCCCATTTTTCCCTCTTTTCCCATTTTTCCCTTTTTTCCCATTTTCCCTTTTTATTTCCCATTTTCTTTTATTTTTTCCCCAAAATCAATTTTCTCTCTCTCTCTCTCTCTCTCTCTCTCTCTCTCTCCCCGACCTAGCCGCCCAGCCCCTTGGCTCTCCGCCCCAGCCCGTGCAGCCCAAGCCGAGCCCGAGCTAGCCCAGCCCCAGCTCGCCCGCGCCGTGCCAGCCCCCGCGCGCCCTCGCCCTCGCTAGCCCCAGCTCGCCCGAGCGTCGCCCAGCCCTCGCGCTCCCTTGCCCAGGCCATCGCGTCGCCAGCCCGAGCTCGCCCTGCCCTGGTTCGCGTCGCCCAGCTCGTGTCGCCCGAGCCCCTGCCTCGCACAGTGTCGCCCAGGTCGCGTCGCCGCGATCACGAAGCCGAGCCTGCGCGCGATCGCGCGTCCTCGCCCAGTCGCGTGTCCCCGCGCCCGTGTCGCGCGCCCTCGCCTTGTAGCTTGCCGAGCCGCCCCGCGCTCCAGCGCCCGCGCCCGAGGGCTCCTCTATCGCTCGCGTGCCGTCCGCGCGCAGCTCGCACCCAGCGCCCGCGCCCTAGCGCCGAGCCAGCGGCCCCAGCGCGCCCAGCCAGCCCCTTTGGCTGCCTAGCCCGTGCAGCCGGCTCGTTCGCGTGTCATCCGCGCCTCGTGAGTTGCTCCCGAGCCGAGCCCTGTTTATTTTATTATTATTTAGGCCTATTGTGTGATTATTGATGTGTTTGTTTGGCACGATATAGGTTGCTCGGGTTCGATCGCAGTTATTTTATTGTGTGTTGTTGCCTTCCAACCAGGTAAGGATTTCTTACCGGAGTTGTGTGGGCCCTGCGATATTTTCATGATTATGCCTTGCTTGTTTGCTGACTGTTATGAGCATGATAATAATAGAGCAGCTTTGATTGATTTCTGCTAGCATGTTTGCTTGATATTACATGTTAGTGCCATGCTAGGTTTTTTCTGCCAGCATGCTTGTGATTCCTGCTTAAGCTCGTAGTATCATGCTAGGTAGTGTGATTGATGTCGGTCTTTGCTTGCTAGCCAGGAATCATTGCTTTTTACTCTGTACTCTTAGATAGAGTTGTAGGGTTTGTCATCATCCAGAGGCTGAGCGGACATAACGTACTTTGTCTCCAGTAGCTCAGGTCGGGAGTAAAGTGTGCGAAGCATAACGTATCTTGCTACCCCCCCCCCCCCCGACCCGCCGGTTGTGGAATTAGCTACCCACTTCTGCATAGCCTAGTTTGTAGCCTACTAGAGCGGAACCTTGCCATCGGTGTAAGCCTGCCCTGGCCGGTTCTTAGCTTCAGGTCGGTGGATCATGCTGCACAGATGAGCGCCGAGGGCCTCGCGCTACTGTGATCAGTGACACCGCTTCCGAGTCATAGGCATGCACCACCCGCCGCGTAGTTTGCCCTTAGGCCCCCGCATTTACGCCGGTTGCAGAGGGGACTGCGGTGTGCGCGCACATGCATTAGTTGCCGGTTTGGAGAGCTCCCCCGGGCTAATGTCGTGAGTACACCATTCTTTCCGTTAGATCCTGACTTCCGGTACTCTCCCGTAAGTCCAGATTAGTGCAAGGGCAAGGAGGCCCTTAAGGACATTCTAGGGATCAGTGTATTCCCCCCGAGTGACAGATACCTCGGTGATGTCCAGGATTGGTCAGTGTATCCAATCCCAGTTAGGCCGGAAGAAAGAGACTTCCGATGGCTCCAGATCTTGTTTTATGAGCTCGTTGAGCCATGATCTGTGTTGGTAGCTGTTTGCTTGCATGCTTTGGTACTAGATGACTGATTATATCGTATTGTACCCCGGTTGGGGATTCTTACTGAGTAATTCGTTACTCACCCTTATTTCTGTGGTTTTTCCACAGGTATCCATGGTGCGAGATAGGATGGCTGGAGGAGGAGCTGTGATCATGGAAAACCCGTTGTTCAACTCTGAGTCTTATGTTTATGTTATGATTTAAATGTTCTCTGAATGCATGTAGTTGGGCACGGAGCCCTAGGGTGTTTTCTGAATGTATTTCCGGATTCTAGCATTGTTGTAAAGTTTGTATGATTTAAATAAATCTCTGGATCGAAGTAGGTTTTGTAAATGTATTTGTCTTGGAACAGTGCTTGGAAACAGGGACAGTTTCGTGAAATTAAATGGATGTTTTATGTTTTAGTTTTTACTTAGAATCCGAACACCATCTTGCAAATTTTCTGTAGATTTGTATGCATGCATTGAGGTAACGGCCTATTTAGAACCCCATTCGGGTCGGGTCGTTACAGTAGTTTAGTTGATTTGCTTACATCTACTCCTGTCTTAGTGTAGTTTTAACAAATCTTGTTATTTGATGTTTTTAATGAAGATAAACTGTTGCTTCTACTTTATTTTGCTTTTATTTATCAATATGAGTAGCTAAATCTATCATCAGAAGGAATTAGATAAGTAGGAGAAGTTTGCCTAAGAGTAGCTTTAGCGATATGATAAACCTTTATGCATGTTGTGTTAATTCGAAATACATTCCGTTTGATCCACTCAGTGTATGTCTTTATTTCACTTCGAGAGAATAGAAATAGAACGATCTTGCATGTATAACATTAGGTTCACTAAGTTTGCTTAGAGATGAGTTTACTTGCATCTAAATTGAACACTTATAGATAAGGTTCGCCTAATGTTATGTTGTTTCCCTTTAGTAGTGTTTGAGTTTGAGAAAACCAAACCAAGAGCTCGAGAGAGCCAGCTTCTAAGACTAGAGAGAGTAAAAGAGAAAGCTATTAGTTGTTGCCTTTTAGCTTTAAATAGTTTTTCCTAAGCGAAACTCTCCGAAAATGTCTTATTCCCTTCCGACATATTTCATCAATTCGATTTACCTTACATTTACTTAGCTTAGATTAATTTTTCCACAACAATTTCCCCTGTGACCCTAACTCTTGATTTCTCTTAAGCATGACACTAATAACTATTCCCTGTGGAGATGGCCTTTACTTACTTTAAAACTTGTTGCAACAAAGACTGTGTATACTTGCACAACCTTTGGGGATCACATACACACATTTCGCTTAATCAGAAGTAGAGACTTCGCTTTGGCGAAGTCTTGAACAAGCCACGTCATCATTCTTATTAATTATTAATTTCTAAAATTGTGTGTTCGATTTCGCTCCCAACACTTATTGCGTCTTTTTGGGCCATACTTTTTATGAGTACATCTTCCAAAGATGGCTCATAGTTATACATTGGATAATTGGGCTCATGATAACCACAATCCTGTGAATAACTTGCTCGTTATAATTGCAATACTCCATCTGTTGGTTCTCATAATGCTTTTCTGATGACGTGTGAAGTTTATTTTCTTGACTTCCCCAATATAGTTGTGATTGGACTCCCTAGTTGGGTTCATAGTGATCTAGTTGAAAGTTTGTTACATTCATTTGAACCGTTGGTTCTGCTGCTCTCCATGGCTCTTTATAGTAATTCAATTGGTTTTTGGGATGGAATTGAGTTGCAGCGCGGTTTCAATATTGTTCATCATAGTGTTGTTTAGCCATCTGTTAAGCTCGTTACTTGTGGAGGATAATATGTTTAGGACTTCTTCCTGGTTGGCTAGTATGCTCCGCGTTTCACAGTATCTGTAACGGCCCAGGTTTTCATCCCGGTCTTCGAGGTATGCCCTAGGGGTATTTTGGTAATTTGGTCGGGCCGTCAGGGCCGTTTATGTCTTTTTCCAGTTGCTAAAATTATTGGATGGATTTATGTAAGTTTTTTAGGCTTTGTGGATGGGTTTGAGCATGGATAGATGCAAAAGTAAAAATAAATGAAAAGAAATTATGGCTTTGTGGATGGCTTTGTGGATGGGTTTGAGCATGGGTTTGAGCATGGCTTTGTGGATGCGTGCCAGTTGAGCTATGGAGAGCTCTTGTTGCTCTTTCTGCGTCATATTATGGTTATCCTTGGACCTTGGAGTTTGGTGCATTTGGTTAAATGAAAAGAAATTAGGTTTTGTTATGTCTTCTTCTCCAAATTCTCCATGGCCGCCCAACCCTTCCTCTCCCAAGCCCCAAGCCGATTTTCATCCCCTTTTGTAGCCCCGTGGTTCGATCGTCTTTCCGGGTAAGTTTCTTCGTCTCTTCGTCTTCTCCGATTTGAGTTCTTGCTGGCCGAATGTAAGTAGAAGAGTGTGGGTGTGTGTGTGTGTTTGTTTGCGGCCACCGAGAGGAGCCCCACCCAGCCACCCCACCGTCGTCGCGGCTCCCAGTAAACGAGGATCGCACCAAAGAGAAGCCCAGATCGCCCGAGTCGCCCAGCTTCATCGCCCTGCGGTGCCATCGAGCGGCTTGTCGCCAAAGCCGAGCCAGACGCCCAGACACCCGCCGCAGCCTGTCAAAGAAGACGCCCGAGATAGCCCTGTCGCAGCCTCGATCTCGCCAGCGAGATGCGCTTCTATCGCGCGCTGCAGCGCCCGTCGCGACAACCGGATCGCGACGCCCAGCGCTGCGTCACCGCGCGCCCGCGTTCGCCCGTTGCCGTCCCAGCGCCGGCGCGCCCGTCATCGTCCCAGCGCGCCTGCGCTTGTCAGTCCATGCCAGTGCGTCTGCGCCCAGTGCCGTGCCAGCGCGCCCATCTGTGCCCGCGCAGCCGCCGTGCAGCGCCAGCCACCGCTCCGCTCATCAGCGCCGTCGTCGCCAGCGGCAATTTCCCTCCGTCTTTGCCTACCCGTCCCGCGTGTCGCCGAGCCGCTTGAGTTGCTCCCGAGCCGAGCCTTGTTTATTTTATTATATTTAGGCATATGGATTGTGATTATTATTATGTTTGTTAGGTTCTCGTTAGCTAGCTCGGGTTCGATCGCAGCTTAGGATTTTGTGTGTAGTTGCCTCCCGGCCAGGTAAGGATTTCTTACCGGAGTTGTGTGGACCCTGCGATGTTCTATGTGATTGTTGTTTGTATGTTTGTTTGTGATTATCAGCATGTATAGATTAGGTGCTCTGTTCTGAATTCCTGACTAGCATGACTTCGTATGTTGTTCTCTCATGTTAGCCCATGCTAGGTTGTTCCGCTTACGGCATGCTCATATCTGTTCTTGCTTCGTAGTACCATGCTAGGTTCGATGTATCTGTTGAGCACGTTTTGGATTGTATTGGATTGTATGTTATTGATATGATAGGTTAAAGTGTAGGTAGGTAGCATCATCCGGGCCCGATGCATAAAGTATCTTGCATCCATAGCAGGGACGTACGAGGTAGTACTCGTCCCCCGACCCCGTTAGGGTTTAGCTAACCCGACCGGTAGGCCACGCAATCTTGGGTGAGGGTGGCGGTCGTTAAATGCCCCAGCGGTCGGGATGATGACTTGGCATTGCCTCGTCCCTACGGCAAGCACGACCTCGGCGTGTTCGGCGTAGCCCTTTATTGCCACCGTTAGGGCAAGGACGGCTTCTGGTGTAAGCCTACCACGACCGATTCCTTAGCCTCAAAGCGGTGGTTCAGGTGACATAGTTCACGTGTCCGTGTCTCACACCCCTATGTCGCGACACCGATCCGGAGATTTAGTTAGGCGTGGTGATCGGACATGGGCAGCTTGCCACTAGACCCGGCACCCCCCATAGTCTGCAGTAGCACGCGGTGCGCGCTTACGCTCATTACAACGCCGACCGGAGAGCTCCTCGGGATCTTGAGCTAGTGCACCTTTCGTGACGATGGAGATGAAGCGAGGCCGAGACTCGTTTCTCGTATAGGGCATATTGTGTGGTGTGGATTATTCCGGACTAAGACCCTGAGTTGGCATCCGAGGTCCAAGTGTGGACTTAAGCTATGTGCTCTATTCTGTGTTTATATTCATAGCTTGCATACACTCACCTAGATGACCATGTGCATCGTATTGTACCCCGGTTGGGGATTCTTACTGAGTAATTCGTTACTCACCCTTATTTTGTGGTTTTCCACAGTAACCAAAGGTGCGAGACAGGATGGTGAAGGAGGAGCCGTGATCATGGGAACTCTTTGTCATCTCTGATTTCGTTTATATTATGACTCTTGTCTTTTTATTTCCCTGAATGCATGTAGTTGGGCATGGAGCCCTAGGATGTTTTCTGAATGTTTTTGTGGATTCCCGCTTTATTGAATTTGAGGATGTTTCAAATGGTTTAACTAAATCTCTGATCAGAGTATACTTTTAGAAATGTATTTATCCTGAAACAGGTGCTTGGAAACAGGGACAGGTTTCAGTAAATTGTTTTGATTGTTGAACGTTTCTGTTTTTACTTGGAATCCGTAATCATGTTGTATATTGTTTTTATTTTTAATACATGCATTGGGGTAAAGGCCCGTTTAGAGCCCCTTTTGGGTCGGGTCGTTACAGTTGGTATCAGAGCTCAGAGTCATAGATTCTGTGGATTGACCTTTTGTTGTAGGTCGTTTTCCCATGATCACCAAAGACTCAAGCGATCATCACGTGCGCCTAAGTTTACTATTTGTTGTAGAAAAAGGGTTAAGAATTTACAATACCTTTCATCTAGTGTATGCCTTGTTTTGTGTTGTGGAGCGGAGATGAGCAGGTTCTGACTCGTCGTTGGTTTGGGTTTAGAGCGCCATCATGCCAAGCTCCCGCAGTGTGAGCTGTATGTTGTGGTTTGTTGAGATATCTAGATAGATTCAGATACTGCTGGGACATCGTTCCAGATGGAGGCAGAGGTTAGACTCCCGTAGGCCACGTGTGGCCCAGCTGTTAATTCCCCTAGTGAGAGGGTGGAGGTGTTTTTCCCTGGAGTACCACTCCAGGAGAGGAGTTAGCTTTGGCTTTTGCTCATGATTGATGCTTGTGGAGCAGGTCCCAAAGTGGGATAGCTTGGGTAGTTCAGGTGTGGATCTTGAACCTTAGCAGATTGTCTGTTTGCCCAATGAGAAGCTGCAGAGTTGGTAGCCTTCGAGGAGGTTGCTGAGACATCTTTGTTCTCTTATAAGTGTTGTTGTTTGCACTGAGATGGCGGAACCCCAGAGTTAAGGGTGTAGCGAGCAGTGTTCCCATCGGACTTGATCCGTTGGCGGTTTCCTCAGTTGTTTTGTAGAGTTGAACACTCTTCTTTTGGTGAGCCCTAGAGTAGGGCTAGCTGCTGCATGTTGAGAGAGCCGGCCAGAGTTTTGTTGAGCATCATGTGGAGATGCAAGAGTAGGCCGTGAGCCTCCAGTTTGATGAGATGCCATAGTTTGGTTGTTTGAGTTTTGAGCCCTTGTATGCCTAGCCATAGTTTTTGTCACTTGAGGTTGTGACCTTGCTGGCCCCATTTGTAGTAAGATGTGGATTTGGTAGTAGTGGCACATGAGGTGCAATGGTTGGTGTGCCGCTTTGGCACTAAGTCTGGTTCAGGCTTGAGTTTGGCATGGGTATAGCAGATGGTTCTATGACCGTTCGGAGTTCAGCACACTTCTTTAGCCATTGGATCCATTTATGGAAAATGCACTTGTTTAGGTCGTGCAAGAGGGCTAGTTCAGTGGTAGTCGAAGGACTACAAGTGAAAGAATGTTCGAGAGGAGCTGGAACCTCTTCCCAGTGTTACTGGGGGTTGAGTAAGTCAGCAGGTTGGCGGTTGGTAAGTGTTAGTGCGTGTGAGTCTCACGCTAGTGCTAAGGCCAAGAGATCTTTGTGGTTGGTAGTGCGGTCCACTACCTTCGGGTGCCTTAATCAGAGGAGAGTTTAGCATTGTAGATGCGAGTTTGGTCCAGCAGAGGGACCCTGAGTTGGATGCTCATGGGATGAGCTGATGCCTTGCGAGAGGATTTGGATGCCTTATGGGTAAGCACCCTTGGTAGAGGCTTGGTATAAAGTAAGTTCGGTTTAGCATTGTTATGCTTTGGTAGAGCAAGGTTGCCTCAGCTTCGTGTATCGTGTGGAGATGGAACTTTTGGTGTTCCTTGGATTGTTTGTATCTCTGCCAGGAGCTAGTGTTGCTTTTTGGGAAAAACGCTTGTTAGTCTTGGATCTCTAAAGGAAGGTTGAGAGTTGTGCACACAAGTGTGTTTTGTGTGGTTCGTTCCGTGGCGAGAGTTTCAAATCCATGTAGGGTTTGCTTTGGAGATCTAGTGCTCAGTTCTTGGAGAAGTTGGACTCCAGGTGGATGTTGTAAGGCTTTAGTTGAGGTTGTAAGGATACCGTGCTCGTAGTCGGGTTGTTGCTTAGGCAAGTTTGTTAAGTTGAACCTAAGCTTGGTTGGTGGAACCTCTTGTGTTCATGGTTGGAGTTCAGATGGTACTGAACAAATGGTGGTTGTAGTGAAGCCACGTAGTTCCTGGCCGTAGTTGCTAAGGGTGTTGCTCGGAATCCTTACCCTGGGTGGAAGCTACGATGTGGCTGATGCTTTGAGTAAGAGGATGACACATTCTGAAGCGTTTCTGGTCTTTTTGGTTTCGAGGTTCGGAGCAGGCCAGCATGGTTGAGATGCTGGAAAAAGGAGTTGTTTGTTCAGGCAGTTGGCTATTAGACCGTTTGATGACAGTGTGTGTCGAGGGTAGCTGAAGAACCCTAGTTGTGGAGAGCCTCACGAGCTCGGTCACCCTAGGTAGTGAGTTTCAGTTGGCAAGCCGGAGTCGAGTAGGTTGTAGGCTTCGGGTGAGTTGCTGGCAGTTTTAGTAAGCTAGCAAGCCAGAGCTTGTTTCAAGTAGAGTCCGGATTGGTTCCGATGTGGTGGCAAGTTGGTGCTTGATGTTGACCAAGGTGTTGTTTTTTAGTTGCTAGAAGTTAGCTTTGCTCGTGGGGCAAGTGGTTTTGCCCTGGCGGATGTCTTTCCTGCTTCCAGAGTTTGAGAGTTGATCTTATTTGGTGTTTGGGGGTGAGTCTTCTCTTGCCCGTGGTTGGCGGTCCAGTCTATGGTGGACCCCTTGTTGTTGCCTCTGGGAGAGTTGGATGTTGTGCTTAGCTGAGCAAGACAGCGAGCGATTGTGAAGCTCTTTGTCCTTCGGATGTTCGCTTGTAAGGATCTGTTTCTCCGTGGAAGTTGTCAGGTTATTCCTTGGTCTTGGAATTAGTGGTAGTGGTGCTAGTAGGAGGAAAAGTTTGTTGGCTGCTTGGAAGCAGTTGTTTGTCCAAGTTAAGCGGACTCTTGAGTGGTGTTCTGGAAGTTGCGGTAAGGGTTGTTCTGCCTCCTATGAGTGTTTGGCCTAGTTGGTTAAGGTTTTGTGTGTTGGCATGGAAGTTGTTGCACCTTTGTAGTTGAAGAACTCATTTGTATCAGTTGTGGGTTGAGGTTGCACCATTGTGATTGGATTAGGGTCTTGACCTTTTGAGGGATCCTTGCTGGTTAGTGTGGCTTGTGCTCTGCCAGCCATTTTTGGTAATCTGGTTCTTGGTAGTTGGTGTTAACCGAGTAGTGGAGTTCCGTTTATGAAGTTTCGGTGGGAAGGTGCAATAAGCCTAAGCTAGAGGGTTAAGCCTGTATGTGTTATCGTTTGGACTTATGAGATGTGTTTCATATTTGAGGCAAGCTTCGTTCCGTTGCTTGCATGGAGGTAAGTTTGGTGGAGGGAGCCCTCTGGGGCCCGGTTGTTGGCAGGCTGACTTGTCCAGCCAGTGATTTGAGTCAAGCTAGAGTTGTGTGGATTGGCATAGCTATGCAGTTTGTAGTTGTTTGAGCTTCCGAGGCCGTAGCACTCAAGTTGTTGGATTGTAAGTTTTTCGTGTGGGAGCTGTCAGTTAGTTGAGGTTGTTGTGTGAGATTAGATTCTTGGAGGATTGGTTTCAGAGGAGAGCTCGCACCTCGTTTCGTGTGCGAATGTCATTTCTATGGAGTAAAGGCATGTCGGTTTAGTCGAGTTGTTGTCACCAGGGTGTGGCAACGAAGGTTTGTTCTAGGCAGTGCGTTGATGAACTGTGGTTCTGGAGAGCGTTGTTAAGAGGCTTATGAGCCGAGTGCGGTTCTGTAGGGTTTTGACCCTCTTGACCGATGGTCTTTTGGGAAGAGTGAGCCAGATCCTTCAGAACTTGTTGTGAGTTGGTGTTTCCGTGATTAGGCAGCGGGGGACTAGTGTGGTTTTATGAGGTTGCATTGGGTTGCAGTTCTCAGCGGTCAGATCTTGTGGTTCCATTGAGGCATTGCAAGGTAAGTATTGCAGGATTCCAGTGTTCTGGGAAAAGGTTGGTGGCCATCAATTTTGTTTTGGGTCCTGAGTTGCTGCATTTGACCAGAGGTGATGTGCAGGAGTTTAGAGCTAGTGTTGTCACTCGGGCGCAGCAGAAAAGTTACGCCGATGTTCGGCATCGAGTTTTAGAGTTTGAGGTTGGACAGTGCGTAGTTTTAAGGTTGTGCCGTTGTGAGTTGTGTTGAGGTTTGGTAAGCGGGAGAAGTGGAGTCTCCTGTTGTTGGACCATTTAAAATTCTCGAGAGGATTGGCAGAGTTGTATATTGGTTAGCTTTTTCTGTCATTGTCAGCCCGTGTGCAGTGTTCTCATGTATCGGTGTGAGGCAGTATGTGTCGGACCCATCGCTCATTGTGGACTTTGAGCCTTTGCACCGATTGAGGATTTGAGCTTCAAGGGAAGCTGTGAGTATTCTCGGTCTTTGAGACGAAGACGTTGCATAATCGTGGGATCCGTTTGGTAAAAGTTCGGTGGAGGAGTCGAGTTCGGAGGAGGCCGCTTGTGAGCGGGAAGACTGGATGAGATTGCGATATCTGTCTTCGTTTTCAGTCTTAAGGACTTTCGAGGACAAAAGTCGAAAAAAGGAGGGAATATTGTAACGCCCAGTGTTTTCATCCCGGTCTTGAGGTATGCCCCGGGGTATTTTGGTAATTTGGTCGGGCCGTCGGGCCGTTTATGTCTTTTTCCATTGCTAAAAATTATTGGATGGATTTATGTAAGTTTTTAGGCTTTGTGGATGGGTTTGAGCATGGATAGATGCAAAAGTAAAAATAAAGGAAATTATGTTGCAGCTAGGATTCGAACCCGGGTCTCCTGGAAAGCCTGTGAGGATGCGTGCCAGTTGAGCTATGGAGAGCTCTTGTTGCTTTTTCTGTGTGATATTATGATTATCCTTGGACCTTGGAGTTTGGTGCATTTGGTTAAATGAAAAGAAATTAGGTTTTGTTATGTCTTCTTCTCCAAATGCTCCATGGCCGCCCAACCCTTCCTCTCCCAAGCCCCAAGCCGATTTTCATCCCCTTTGCAGCCCCGTTGTTCGATCGTCTTTCCGGGTAAGTTTCTTCGTCTCTTCGTCTTCTCCGATTTGAGTTCTTGCTGGCCGAATGTAAGTAGAAGAGTGTGGGTGTGTGTGTGTGTTTGTTTGCAGCCAGTCGAGAGGAGACCCGGCAAGCTGAATTTTGTCGCCGCAGCCTCCCACCGGCCGAAACGCACCAAAGAAAAACCCAGACGCGCCGAGTCGCCTTAACTTCATCGCCCCTCTGGTGCCATCGAGCGGCTGTCGCTCAAGAAATGAAGTCGACGCCCCGAGCAGCCCTCGCAGCGGCCAAAAGAAGACGCCTGAGCAAACCTGCCGCAGCCCGTGATCTCGCCAGCGAGATCGCGCTTCTGCGCGCGCAGCAGCAGCGATCGATAGCCGGATCGCGACGCCCGAGACGCTCGTCACCAAGCCCGCGTTCGCCCGTCGCCGTCCCAGCGCCCGTCGTCGTCCCAGAGCGCCCGCGCGTGTCCGTCCGTGCCAGTGCGTCCGCGCCCAGTGTCATGCCAGCGCGCCCAACCGTGCCCCCTGCGCCCAGCCCTGCCGCCCATCAGCAGCGCCCGTCAAGCCAGAAATTTCGCCGCCGCCGCTTTGCTGCCGTCAGCGTGTCACCGAGCCGCGTGAGTTGCTCCCGAGCCGAGCCTTGTTTATTATATTATATTTAGGCATATGGATTGTGATTATTATTATGTTTGTTAGGTTGTCGTTAGCTAGCTCGGGTTCTATCGCAGCTTAGGATTTTGTGTGTAGTTGCCTCCCAGCCAGGTAAGGATTTCTTACCGGAGTTGTGTGGACCCTGCGATGTTCTATGTGATTGTTGTTTGTATGTTTGTTTGTGATTATCAGCATGTATAGATTAGGTGCTCTGTTCAATTCTCGACTAGCATGACTTCGTATGTTGTTCTCTCATGTTAGCCCATGCTAGGTTGTTCCGCTCGCATGCTCATATCTGTTTCTTGCTTCGTAGTACCATGCTAGGTTCATTTGTATCTGTTGAGCACGTTTTGGATTGTATTGGATTGTATGTTATTGATATGATAGGTTAAAGTGTAGGTAGGTAGCATCATCCGGGCCCGATGCATAAAGTATCTTGCATCCATGGCAGGGACGTACGAGGTAGTACTCCGTCCCTGGACCCCGTTAGGGTTTAGCTAACCCGACCGGTAGGCCCTGCAATCTTGGGTGAGGGTGGCAGACTGTTAAATGCCCCAACGGTCGGGATGATGACTTGGCATTGCCTCATCCCCGGCAGCCGGCAGACGCGTCCTCGGCGTGTTCGGCCGTAGCCCTTGATTGCCACTGTTAGGGCAAGGACGGCTTCTGGTGTAAGCCTACCACGACCGATTCCTTAGCCTCAAAGTGCGGGTTCAGCCGACATAGTTCACGTGTCCGTGTCTCACACCCCTATGTCGGTGACACCGATCCGGAGATTTAGTTAGGCGTGGTGGCCGGACATGGGCGCTTTGCCACTAGACCCGCACCCCATAGTAGTCTGCGGTAGCACGCACGCGGCGCGCTTACGCTCATTACAAATACGACCGGAGAGCTCCTCGGGATCTTGAGCTAGTGCACCTTTCGTATCGACGATGAGACAGCCGAGGCCGAGACTTGTTTCTCGTATAGGGCGTATTGTGTGGTGTGGATTATTCCGGACTAAGACCCTGAGTTGGCATCCGAGGTCCAAGTGTGGACTTAAGCTATGTGCTCTATTCTGTGTTTATATTCATAGCTTGCATACACTCACCTAGATGACCATGTGCATCGTATTGTACCCCGGTTGGGGATTCTTACTGAGTAATTCGTTACTCACCCTTATTTTGTGGTTTTCCACAGGTAACCAAGGTGCGAGACAGGATGGCTGAAGGAGGAGCTGTGATCATGGGAACCTGCTGTCATCTCTGATTTCGTTTATATTATGACTCTTGTCTTTTTATTTCCCCTGAATGCATGTAGTTGGGCATGGAGCCCTAGGATGTTTTCTGAATGTTTTTGTGCATTCCCGCTTTATTGAATTTGAGGATGTTTCAAATGGTTTAACTAAATCTCTGATCAGAGTATACTTTTAGAAATGTATTTATCCTGAAACAGGTGCTTGGAAACAGGGACAGGTTTCAGTAAATTGTTTTGATTGTTGAACGTTTCTGTTTTTACTTGGAATCCGTAATCATGTTGTACATTGTTTTTATTTTGAATACATGCATTGGGGTAAAGGCCCATTTAGAGCCCCTTTTGGGTCGGGTCTTTACAGTATCCTGCAGTACACCTTGAAAATACAGAGTAATTAGCCTTTTGACAATTAAGAACTACTCTTAAACTAATACAACTAACTATAAATAAATCAATCCCCGACAACGGCGCCAAAAACTTGATGCAATATTTCGGTGCGGTATAAATAAGCAAATGATTAATTCTAAGAGTGAAACTAAGTTCTACAATTCGAATCGCATTAATACGCAAGTATACGCAGTCGAGTATGCAACAAGTGATAAGTATTTATATTTTATCGTTCTCCATAGGGATTGATGTCTACAATTAGTTAATTAATCTAAGAGTCTTGCAAGAAAAGTAAAATGAATGGTTTTGGGATTTTTTGTTTGTTTTATATCTAAATGTGAAAGTAAAAATAAAATACAAAATGAACTAAGTAAGACTCGGGTTAAGGTTATGGGATGCGTCTAGCAATTCCTCGGATATAATACGGTAAGTAGTAATTGCCAGACTTTGCCTAACAAACATTCGCTTCCACTTTCGTTCACCATCAAGTCCGACTTCCGTCACAACTTGATGTAATGATAACCCGGCGCTATGTATGCAATAGTTACGCGTGTATTCCTAAACTCCAATTTAAAGTACTACAGTAGTTTTTATTGATAAAAGGTTGAACACTTGTATTTCAGGGGAATCAATATTCAAGGTGCGTCAACCAACATGGAAAGAAATCCCAATATATTAGCACTAGCAACACTAATAAAGGATGGCATACAATCACTTTGCGAATCAGTATTGGAACAACAATATCACCCCCTCCCCAAACACGTTTGTATAAGCAACTAGGCTATGCGGAGGAGCCATACACAACATATTTCTATTAAATGTATCCTAACTTGGAGAATCAGCCACAATTTGGGAGAGATTATAGCAGCATCTTTTATGAGCAATATAGCCTACAAGAAGATCGCAGTAGCATAGATCATACATGGAATTCTAGGCGTCATGAACCTAGTTATCCAATGTACAATCATGATATTCTCTGGAGGACGCAACTAAGGAGGATAGGATGCGGCTAAGACGCCAGAAATGGATGAGGGAGAATGACATCATTCTTACACCCTAACAACCCAAATGCGAGCGTGAACCAACTTTAGAAGAAACACTCAGAGAAAGCATGGCTAATAGAGAAGTTACAAAATCGGACAATACATTTCTAAGGGCCGAAGCACTTAAAGAGGCAACAATAGATGAATTTCACTATGAACCCTCGTGGGAAGATCTCATGCTTGCTATATGATAAAGAGAGATGAAGAGGTCATAGCTTTGAGGCATGCAGTAGAAGACAGAGACCAAAGGATACAATATCAACAATAGGAAGAAGTTTGGGCAAGGTTCGCCACTCAAGTGATTCTAGAATCTGACAAAATGGAAGTAGTTGTGGGAGAGGAAGAAAGTTCCACTAGTGACACTGTGCAAAAACCCAGTGATGAAAATTAAAGCAAGGATGAAAATCCTCAATCATTTAGCTTTGTGAGTAATGAGCCTGCATACCAAGCGCCGAGATTTTATATCAACCCAATGGGGAAGAGGAAGAATAAACAAATCCACAGGAAAACAAAGATAGCGCATAAAACAGTGGACCATTAGCAGTGATGCCCATTGTTTTCAAGCTATCCTACCCACAGACGTATCAAGAATTAATCAGTCGAGGAAGCAACATAGGGGCAAAACAATTGAGCTTCATCCAGACGCTCCGCACCCTATCAACCCAGACAGTGGTAGGAAATACACGTATTAAGGCGCAGGATGAAGTAAGGCAAGAGCAAGCTATAAAATATGGTTTCGATAAAAAATATATAAATGGCCAAAACGAAGACATTTCGCATCGGACGGAATAAAGCACAAAAAGTTATGCCCAAGGGCATGCAACATTCCTAGAATGCAAATATTGATATTTACGATTTTGTGCATTATTTTTGCAATTTATTTTTTAATTATAGATTTAGAATGTCTTTCCTTTTAGAATTTTTTCCTTGTTAGAATTTTCCTTTTATTAGTTAATTAGGAATCATGCAAAAATTAAAGCGAGATTCTTACGAAAATTAAAAGGTTTCTTCTGTGGCTATTTCCTTTTCTTGCATAAGGTATTTGAAATTCAAATTTTATAAAACATTATACATGCCATGTGAAGAATGGAGGATTTCACCATCCTTTTGTAACGGCCCAGGTTTTCATCCCAGACTTCCAGGCATGTTCTAAGGGTATTTTGGTAGGGTCGTTAGGGCCGTTTCTGTCTTTCTCAGCTGTTAATATTCTTGGATGGTCAATTGTAGGGTTTGGTTGTTTTTTGGATGTGTTTGGGCATGGAGAGATGCTAAAGTAAAATTGTGGTTTATTAGTGTTTCTGTTGGGTTTCGAACCCGGGTGGCCAGGGAGTCAGTGGTGTGGTCCTTCTAGTTGGGCCACCGGTCGTTCTTGTTGCTCATTCCGCAGTATGCCTTGGTTTTTGGGATTTAGGTGAGTTTGATTAAATGAAAAGAAAATAGGTTTTCATCCTTTTCTTCCCCAAATCCTCATTGCCGCCCAACCCCTTTTCTCCCAAGCTCTTCTTGCGTGCGTCTTCTCCCCAAGTGCTTCATCGTCTCGTTCATCCCAGGTAAGTGTTCTCGATCTCTCCTTCTCTTTTGGGTATTGTTCTTGCTGGCCAAGAGAAGAAGAAATTGAGTTTTGGTGTTGTGCAACACCGAGCAGGCCCCCGCCTGCCGCCAGGCGCCAGACGCCGCACGCCGATCAAGAAAGAAGAAGATCGCCAGCGCCGCCGCGCCGCCTCGCCTGCCGTGGCTCGATTGCCCAGCCGAGCGTCGCCAGCGTCGCACGCCCAGTCACCCAACAGCAGCGCATCTCCTGCATCGCGTCGTAGCCTAAGGTTCGCATCGTAGCGCCCGCGCGCAGCCCCAGCGCTTGATCGCGAGCACGCCGCCCGTCCACGCGCAGCTCAGCGCCCAGCCATCGCGTCTGCACGGCCACGCCAATGCCGCCCGTTCGCCCGCAGCCCAGCCCTCTAGCGCCCGTGCCGTCGTCCGTCGTCGCGCGCAGCCCCTGCCACGCCAGCAACGCCCCAGCGTCATGCAGCATGTCCGTCCACGTGCCAGCCCCCGTGCCGTGTGAGTTGCTCCCGAGCCGAGCCCTGTTTGTATTATTATTATTTTAGGCCTATAGGTTGTGATATTTGTTGTTGTTTGTTAGGTTCTCGATAGCTAGCTCGGGTTTGATCGCAGCATAGGATCTTTATGTGTTGTTACCTTCCGACCAAGGTAAGGATTTCTTACCGGAGTTGTGTGGGCCCTGCGGTATATTATGTGATTGTTGTTTGTATGCTTGTTTATGTTTATCAGCATGTTAGTGGATAGGTGCTCTGTTATGAATTCTGACTGGCATGATTCTCGTGTTGTTTCTCATGTTAGTTTCATGTTAGGTTGTTCTGTTCTGGCATGCTCGTTATCTGTTCTTGCTTCGTAGTATCATGCTAGGTTTATTGTTTCTACTGAGCACGTATTGGATTGTTAGCTGCTATCTGTTTATAGTTTAGAATTCTGATAGGTAGCATCATCCGGGCGAGGATGCATAACGTAACTTGCATCCGTGGCAGGGACGTGCGAGGCAGTACTCCATCCCTGATCCGTCATTAGGGTTTAGCTAACCCTAACGACAGCCCAGTGCAATCTTGGGTGAGGGTGACAGACTGTTAAGTGCCCCAACGGCCGGGGGAATGACGAGGTATTACCTTATCCCCGGCAGTCGACACGACCTCAGCGTGTCGGCAGTAGCCCTTAATTGCCACCTGATAGGGCAAGGACCGGTTCCTGGTGTAAGCCTACCACGACCGGTTTCTTAGCCTCAGGTGTTGTGGTACAGGCTGACATAGTCATAGTGTGGTTTCACACCACTATGTTCAGTGACACAGATCCAGAGATTCTTTTAGGCATGCGTACTGGACCAGGGCAGCATGTTCTAGACCTAGCACCTCCCTGGTTTGCAGCAGCATGCGGTGCGGGCACACGCTCATTACAGCGCCGACTGGAGAGCACCTTTCGTATCGTCAGTAGGAAGGATGAGGCCGAGACTAGTTTCTCGTATAGTATCGAAAACGTTGTAGTTTTCTGGAGTAAGACCGTAAGATGGCATCCGAGGTTTATGTATGGATTAAAGCGATGTGCTCTCTTCTGTGTTTATATTCATAGCTTGCATACTTTCTGCTAGATGACCAGTTATATCGTATTGTACCCCGGTTGGGGATTCTTACTGAGTAATTCGTTACTCACCCTTATTTTGTGGTTTTCCACATGTAACCAAGGAGCGAGACATGATGGTTGAAGGAGGAGCTGCTGATCATGGAAACCAGCTGCTTTGAAAACTCTGAGTTTATGTTTTATGTTTTTATTGTCCTCTGAATGCATGTAGTTGGGCACGGAGCCCTTAGGTTGTTTTCTGGTTGTCTTCTGGATTCTGACACTGTTGTAAACTGTTTTGAATGTTTGAATGTTTGAATTAAATCTCTGATCAGAGTACATTTTAAATTGTATTTAGCTTCGAACAGGTGCTTGGAAACAGGGACAGGTTCCAGGACATTTTGTGTTGTTTTTGAATGGATGTTTACCTCTTTTAGTTTTATTCAGAATCTTGAAAATGATCTTGCATAATATTTTCTAAGTTTTAAAGCATGCATTGAGGTAAAGGCCTAGTGTAGGACCCCATTCGGGTCGGGTCTTTACACCTTTAGTCTGCATCGTAAGAACCTTAGAAATTATTCAGAGTCTTCTTCCATCCAATGGCCTCAATTCACAAAGCACTTAGCAAGACAACCAAGGGTTAGGAGGTCGATGATCGAAAGCGCTTCAGTTATTCTGAGTCCTAAAAAAAAGAATCAATAAGCTACCTTCCGATGCATCAAAGTTTGAACTTGGAGAGAGTTTGCTTCGGGTAAGGCCAAACAACGGAAAAGCCGTAAGCAGGAAAGTTCGGCAGAAAAATTCGTTAGCAGACGATAAAAGAGCAAGGAATTACTTCCAGAAAAGAGAAAGAGTTATGAAAAAGGAAAGAAAGTTGATTGAATACAAGGGAAGAATATTTTCATCCATAGTAGAAGTGGATTGCTATGCATTGCTAGAAAAGAAGGGATTTTGGCGAAAAGGCGATTGGTTAGCGATGAAAATTTCAAGGGAAACCTTCAACTAGGTTTCCGCATTAGGCTGGTCCAAATTAGTTCAACTATATGTGAGTCCGAGTCTAGACTCGGTACGAAACTTCTACACAAATTGAATAGGGAAAGGCAACTCTTTCCGCAAGTTGAAGGTCATGTAATAGACTGCAGATCCTTGGCCTGGAATAATATTTTTAACCTCTCTAACATTATCGGTGCTAAATGCCAAGCACTGTTGGAAGCACACTCAAAAGCATAGTTGCATGAATGTTTAAGACTAATTTGAACGAAAGGTGCAATATGGGAAAATCCAACTTTGCTAAAATCAGGATGGATCAAAATAGAGTTTAGCGATTGGATGTACCTCATAAAAAATTCAATCATGCTAACAATAAACACTACAATCAAAATCGGTAGTAGTATCGATTTGGGTAGAATAATAGAAAGGCAAATCCAATGTTATGGAGAGAAAACCAAGATAAGATGTTTTTCCAACATGTCATAACACAACTATGCGTTAGCCTAGAAATCAAACCTAAACCAAGCAATGATATCCTGAGTATTCACTATAAGCATCGTGTATCAAGAAAAACTCCGAGAAGGCATAAGAAGATAAATCAACCTGAAAAGCTAGCTATTGTGGATAATTTGGTTAAGCATTTCGAACTAATTTTTGCCTAATCACAAAACTTCTGAGCCTATGCGAATAAGTGAGATGAATTAATTTTGAAGGCTGGTGTAGAGCTGAAAGATTACTCCAAGGGGCAAGAATTTTTTAAGCATGTAATTGTTGTGGGGCAAGGCAAGGGCAATCCAGACGATAATGTAGAAAAATAGATGGAAGTCCCACTCTCAACTTCCATTTTAAGCAATTTACTTTCCCTTCAACATGCATTTCATTTCATAGGTCACAACTTTCTACATTTTTAACATCGATTAGGCGCATGCATTGCATTTCATTAGGATATGAGTCTGTTATTTCCCTTTAATTATTATAATAAGAAGTCATAATTTTTCCTTGAAAGATTAGCGCTAACACTATTATTGAAAATCTAGATTCTAGTATGAAATTCACTTTTTCTTAGAATAATTCTTAAATTCCCCTAGATTCAAACCTAGCTTCAGAATGGTCCTTATGGTGCATGATAGAAAGAGAAAAAAATTTACGAGGAAGTCTTAGAGCTTGAGATAGAATATTGCAACGAAAGAAATAACTAAGTTTGAAGGAACTAAGCCTCACATTCATTGCGGACAATGAAGACTTTAAGTTTGGGGGCGAGGGCAAGGTCGTAGAGTGAATTTCTGAAAGAGAAAAGAAAGAAAAGCAAAAGCAGCAACATCTACCATAAAAAAAAATAAAAAATTTTAAAAAAATCTGCAAAATAAAGACCAACATATTCTGGGCAAAATAAAGGCAAAGAAGAGCGAATTGTCGTAGGAATCCTTAAAGTATTCCACTATCTATGAAAAGCGCAAGCTTGAGAATTCCTTTGCTTAGGTGAATTACTTTATGCTCAAATAAGTCATCTTAAGAACTACAGAATTGTAGATATTAGTGCAACCTAAAAGGAACGCATAAAACATAAGTAGAAATCCTAGAGGGATTTAGGGACCTAAATAATGGCCTTGACAGAATGTGTTGGCCAAACTTAGTTGTATAAGTGGTTGAGTACGATAAATTGAGTAATGAGAAATAATTGTAATGAGGAACAATCTATCAGTTATGGTAGGGAGGCTTTTGAAGGAAAACCTGAATCTTTGGGAAAGTTTGAAAACTGAAAAGAAGAAGAAGTTTTGTGCTAAGATTATGAAAGGCGATAAGACCTTCTAGAGTTAAGCTTAAGAGGAGAAAAAACTAATTTACATGAACAAAAATGCTAATAGGTAGACTATGCATTGCTCAGGACAAGCAATGATTCAAGTTTAGAGGTTTGATAGCTCTCAAATAGAGCATAAGTGAAGCTACTCTATTCTACATTTTTCTAAGGTTCAGGGGGAATATTTGAGTTATAATAAGCAATATGCGAATAAACTGTTAGAAGTTGCATGCATCCATTATTTAGCATGAGAAGCACATCTTTGTAGTTAAAGTAAAAATAATGAATAAATTGTGCTAAATGCTATACAATGCAGGGAACACAGAACTTTGATGCTGGATAACAAACTAGATGCTGGAGAACAAACTAGATGCGAACGGTGAAAAGCAAAGCAACATGACGCATTCACAAGGAAATTGCATTCGAAGAATCACGCCAACAAAGAAATCAATCAAGCAATAAAAGTCAACGATGAAAAAAAAATCCATGTGGTAATTGGTACGACTATTCGGTGCAATATAAATAAGCTAATAATTAATTCTAAATGTGAAACTAAGTTCTACGCTTCGAATCACATTAATACTCAAGTATATGCAGTTAAAATGCAGAAATTAATAAGTAAATTATGAATCTCCACATGGATTGATGTCTAGAATTGTTTTTACTAATTTAAGAGTTGTGCGAATAAATAAGAAGTAAGAAATTGATGGTTGATTTGGGTTTTTCTTCTAAGACTCTAAATAAATAGTAAACTAATGAGCATAGGTGACAAATGCAGATATAGAAGATGTTGTTGATGTAATAACGATAAATAGACCCCACACTTCCTCGTATTAATAAGTGTTTTCCACACTTAGTAATTTACAAATAACTCTGCTTCTGCAGTAGTTACTCGTACTAAACCTGGGCGACGCATGCGATAGTAAGGTTATTCCTAACTCCTTAAATCATGCAAAGAGATCTCACGATGAACCTATTGTAACCTAACAGAAGAAATACGATGAAAGAACATAGAAATCAGCATGCATTCATAATTTAGGATCAGAAGCATAGTTTTGCATTTTTAACATAAATCTTGAGTAAATTGTGTCTAATCAATGCTAATGGCAAGACATATGAAGCTAAACCACGAGAAGGAAAAACAACACAAACGATGACCAGCAGCGCATGAAGGTGCAAATTCAAAATGAAAACATGTTCTAAAAGGAGATTTCATAGCTTACCTCAACTTGTCGGCCAATAAGTGATTAATGGAGATTTCATAGCTTACCTCAACTTATCGGCCAAGTAAATCAACTCTATAAATATCAAAGCAAGGAGTTGAGAAGGGTGAGCTAGTCGGTTGGCCATGAAGCCTATCGTGGAGAGAAGCAAATTGTGGTGTTCGTAGAAGCTGATGACAAGGGGACTGCACATCTTCAGCCGCCCCAATTCAAATTTACTGTTTTATTAGGAGTAGCCTGTAGTTACAAAAATTTTATAGTTACAATAAAATCGTTTGATTTAACCTCTATCTTATGTTTATTTCTATGGTTGCGCTATAGGAGTTTTTGTTAGTTATTCATAAATAGAAGTATGCTAGAAGCGTAGGTCATTGAGTTTTACACTGCTGCATGTTATTTTATATATATATATATATATATATATATATATATATATATATATATATACATCGATTAGCTACCCACGCATGTACCTTGTGGTGAGTCGCAAGAAGGAACCGCATGTTGATCCAGTATGCTACATTAGGTTGTATGGAAGTCTTTTCACATCTTGAAGTGTTAGGAATAACCTTACTAACAGCTTGTGTCGCCCTGTTACTAGTATGAAGTTCACAGCGGAAGCTGGCTCTGCCATAAATCATTAAGTGCGGAAGTACTTATTTGTTAGGGAAGCAAAACTCTCTTTGACTAGCCCGCGCGAGTAGTATCTTCTAGGATTGTTAGTTATCATTATTCATTGCATCATATTTATTTTAGTCTTAGCATCATATTTATTTACGCATTCATTTTCAAAACAAATCACAAACTTATCCAACTCATGCTTTACTTTTCCGCATAACTCTTATCCTAATAATTTTAGCTATAGACATTATTCCCTGTGGGATCGTTAAATTTATATACTTATTACTTGCTGCAAAATTTGACTGCATATACTTGCGCGTAAGTGATTTCGAGTTACACTTAGCATAAGTTAACTTTGAATTAATTACTAGACATTATATTAGCACCGGAGTCGCATCGAGTCAATAAACTATCTATGGAGTTGATAGAATCGACATATTGTTGCCAATGAAGCCTTCTTCTACAAACACCCCTTAGTACTGAGTTCATCCAAGACTACAGATGAACATGATTCACCGAGATCTCCCAAGAGACCCCGATGTCTTGAATGCCCAACAATGGTAGCTTCCTCTCTAAACCAGCACACCTTCTTCTTCGATTTCACACACTTTATAGAGTCTGAGGATGTCGACCACGTTTAATCCTTGCGCCGACCTTTCTTCTAAAATATTCGTTCAACGATTCTTTCCTTCTTGATTCCCTTGATTTCATAATTTGATTGCCATTAAGCTTTTCCTTTTCTGATGTGCTAACTCATCAGTTCCAATCTTTGTCCGCGTCCGCAATGCTTTTCCTGCGATTTTAAATACTTCAACGAGCTTGGAAATAATAATGCAGTTTCTGCACTTCTACGCGCGTTTTATATCTTAAAAATTGCATTATACTTAATTTCTATTATGTGCAAGTGCTCTGCCAATATGCATAGAATATCACAAATGTTCAAGTTAATATCCCTTCTTTTGTTGTTTTTTGCTTACTTTTTGAGTATTTTGCAAGAGTTCGGGGGCTTAAATAGTGCTATCATGTAGCGCTATTAGCTAGCCATTAGTGAACTCGGAAGAGTGGGCTGTTGGGTGATCCAATATGATACGATAGGTTCGATGTGAGGTCTCTCGGATTGTTAGAGGAATTAAGAATAACCCTACTGTCGCTTGCATTGCCTCGTTCTAAGTATGAATAACTACAGCGGAAACTAGGTTAGCCATAAATCAATAAATGCAAAAGTACTTATTAGAATAGGGAAGCATGAAATCTAACTACCACTAATGCATGATTAACATCTTTTGCATTCACATTTTTACCTACACTCAATTGCATTTCATATTTTAGAGTCTTGAAAAATCCAAACAATTACCAACAACATTCTTTTACATATTTTGCATGACTCTCAAGTTAGTAATAATAATTCTAGACATCAATCCATGTGGAGAATGATAAAATAAATACTTATTACTTGCTGCATTTCTAACCGAGTATACTTGCATGAGGAAATTCCAAAACCAACACTTCACAATAAATTAAGCTTAGAATTCATTATTATTTAGTTATATTTGCATCAGGAAATCGCAATCCAAACTATCTTGGCCAAGGGCCTTTATTTTGTCATTGAAATAAAATGCAACATGAACAGTTATCTTAACTTAGAATTGGAAACTTTAAATTTGCATGTTTGTAACTGAATTTGAGTATACTTGTATGGTAGAAATCATAGTTAAAAATTACGTGTCGGTTAGGAATTGGATTTTATAGATTTTCTAGATTTATGAAATTTAAATATTTTCTAGGGGTTTTATATTTCCATGTACTTATATATTGTTATGAAATAAAATGAAAAGGTAGGAGTTTTATGCCATCACTTCTCTAAATTTAACAGGTACACTAACAGTCAGATATCAGGCGTTGGATTACACAATAATGAACACCAATAGAATGTGGCTAGAAGTGAGTAGGGCCGTTTGCTTATTTTTAATGAATACACCTCATGACATCTCAACAATATTGTATTGCATATATTTGATATTAGATATTTGAATCTTTTTATTTCAATTGTTGAATCGAAGCTAACAAAAGCAAAACTTAATTAATATTAGATTTATGACTGAGATTCATATGTTCAAATTTCTTGTTTAAAATATTGTTAAATGAAAAAAAAAGCCCTATTTTTTATAAGAACTTAAGAAAAATTTAAAAATCAAGTTGGTATGGAACTCTTCGTTTGTCTTAGAAAGTCAAACATAAATACATAATAAAGATACTTCCCACAAAACAAGACAATTTTGAATTAATTCATAACAGATGAAAAATGAGACTTTTGGAGTAAGAATATGAGAACATGAAAGTCTCCAATATTATTATTTAAGCAATATGTTACTTTCAAATAAATTTGACTCTTTGAATCAAATTTTCTGTAATTTGAGGCTATCGACCTAATTCAATTGTAAAATCCAAATTATGTAATCTAACGATGAAGAAAAATACCTTAATGCAACTCAGATATTGTATTTATCGAAGCTTTTTTTTTTAATTATTTTGTTTTTACTAATATCACTTACAAAACAATATTTCTAAAAGGAAATTTGAATTTTTAAGTTATGAGTACAAATTTACTGGCCTTGATTTATTCAATGATTCAATTGCAAGCTTCAGTTCACAGTTTCCCTTTAGACAGGCAATTTGCCTCAAAGGAACTAAAATTATTCCAAGCATCTCAATAGTTCTAAACCTAATATCTAATTTATACAAAGTCTTTGAAAAGTGGTTCTGTTTTTGTTTTGTTTATCTAAATTATATCAACCCACACACTACCCCTTTCCTTACTTAGTTGTAGTTTGACTTGAACCTTCAACCTTTTGTTTGCCTTTACTTTTAATTCATTTTAGGGCCCATATCTGATTTGAGTCATTTTGACTTAGCCTTTGATAAGTACAACAAAGCAAACCTATATCTTATAAATAAATGATAATTAATAATAATGGTTGAAATTATTTTCCCATTCCTTAAATGTCAATTATGTCATATTAAACACAAGTGCAAATTGCAAAAGTTGTTGAAACTTCACAAATTTTAATTTTAAAAAGCCCAAGTTCATAGACTCTTTCTTCATTTTAAAAAAGGCTAAGTTCATGACAAAAACATAGTTGAAATAGAAATTAACAAAAAATAAAACACAAAACAATAAATTCTATGATCGTGTGTCTATATCAAGATTAATCATCAATTAAGAAAAACAATTTAAGACTGAGATAAAGAAGATTAAAAAAAGTTTCAAAATATCTCCCTGAAATTGATACAGACCATAAGTCATTATGGCAAATTTAAATTTTAACTTAAAATTTAATATTATAAATAAATATATACACACATTTATTTATATGTATTTAAGCACATACATATTAAATGTATATAGATTTTCAATGCCGACATGCTTGACCCCCCTAAAAACAAACCTTGGATTTTCTCAAAGTCAATCTCCAATCGATATAAATTCCCCTTCTCTCTTTCTCTAATTTCATAATTAATTTCAATGGGAAATTCAATCTCTCCATGTTTTCATACCATTTCCACCACCCACCTCAGCCGCTCCTCCGCCGTTAGACTCATCTTTTCCGGCGGCCTCACCAGAACCCTCACCGGGGACCACCACATCGCCGGCGAGATCATGTTCCAATTCCCAGACATGATGATCTGCCACGCTGATTCCTTCTTCATCGGCCACCCGATCCCATCCTTGGTCATCGAAGACCGCCTCCTCCCCGGCCGAACCTACTTCGTTCTCCCGATCGAGAGCTTCGCCTCCCTTGACGTCCTCTCAACGTCCTCACTTGCAGCGATTGGGTCCGGGAATGCAAAATTCTCCGACCAATGCCCGTTTGAATACATCCGTAGCGCGAATGGGAAAGTCCTGATTCGGGTCGTGCCCGAGTTTCTTATTAGGGTTATTTCTTCAGCAGCAGCGGAGGGCGGTGGAGGTGGCTTTTTGTGTAGTACGCCGGAGTTGAAGAAGCATTACGATCAGCTAGTGGGATCGACAAAAGGGCAAGTTTGGTCGCCCAAGTTGGAGAGTATTTCAGAGTACAAAATTAGGTATTCGCCTTGTAGATTTGTAGGGTTTAAAGTGAAGCAAAAAGAAGGCTAAATAATCCACCATTTGAAGGGAATATTTATTGAACTTCTTCAAGATTTATGACGGGTAAAAAATGGCATTAAACCCAATGTTTTAAACTTGTTGTTCGGTCTTTTGGTGAAGCTTTCTGGCCACTATTTTTCTAGTCAAGGTAGCTAGCCATTATCCAAATATGAACTTATAGAGTGTATTGTGAAATGAATGCAACATATAATCTTTTACATGTAACAATGTTGTACTTTGTATTTATTTCTTTGAGGCCTACCAATAATATGGTGCAAGTGGTTTTGTAGGAGTTTGAAAAGGAAAAGTACTCCCGTTACCATATCATTTTGGTCTCTATAATACTTTGATATTATTTTCTTAAAAAACAGTCGGTTAATAGAGGTTTAATTTTCTTTAAAGGGATGATCTATTAGAGGTTATATGTTTGAAACTCATCAATGAGTTTATTTGTACAAAAAAATTATTGTCTTATGAATTTGAGTTAAAAAATGGGTCACTCAATGGATTAGTAGCACAATTAGTTATTTTATTTGGTGTTAAATCATAACCATGATTATTTTCATATAAATGAGTTCGGATTTTTTTTTTTAATAATAAAAATAGTATATTTAGAGATTCATTTATTTTATTTTGATCATATATTTTGACTTTCCATTAATCTTAAATTGGTTCATGTGTTGGAAACTTTCTTTTTATCTTTACCAATTTTTTCTCAACAAATTTCAAAAATATGTTCAGATTATGTTATTATAAAATTATTATTATTATTATGGAACTAATTTCAATAAAAAAATAATAATAATAATTAGAATTAAACATTTGAAACATTAAACATTAATTTATTCAAGGGAAATTGTGGTCGATAGTCTATTTTTACAAGATAATTGCAAATCTAGACAAATTTTAAATATTTGCATCCATAGTAAAAAATATTGTATGGTTAATACTCATTATACCATATAATTTAGGATATTAATACAATATTTTATATTATTAATACAATATTATATGTTATTAGTACATATTAATATAATATTATGCATTAATAATACGGTATAATGAGTATTAACCATACAGTATATTTGACTATGATTGCTAATTTTTTCCTTAATATTGTAAATAATTTTTCAATTTGACATATTCCTAAAAAATCCCTTTATTTTATTTAAAACTACATGAAACTATCTATGTAAGATTTGAGAGTAGTTGTACCCTTTATGTAAGGTTTATTGCTCTCTTCCCCCATTTGTATTAAAAAAAATGAAACAAAACTATATATTATTGTGAGGGCGAGACTTTTTTTTATTTTATTTTATAATAGGGAATAGGAATTCCACACAAACCTACATATATGGTAGTACTATTTTCAAAACCTGTAATCGTGTGAGTTGAACAAAATTACTGCCAACTAGTGAAATCAATACGTTACTCACCCTTTTGGGTGAGGGACAGACTTATCAATTATACCAAAATTGTTGATTTTATGGCCAACTAGACTTAAGATTGAAGCTTTGGTCGAAACTTGCATTTGTGATGGAGTGTTTCTTAATAAACTTAGATTTCTCAACACCAAAAACATAAAATTCAATCTCACCAAAATCATACTAATTTAGGTTTAAAAGGTAAATACAACTAAAAAGGAAACCCTAATTATAAACAAAAGAAGCCTATTTTAAAGTTGCACCACTAGTAAACACCAAAACCTCTAAGAAAATGACTTCCATCCACAAAAACCCAACGAACTCCCAAAAAAAGAAGCAATCAAATCCCTCCTATAAAAGAAACTCTATTCTTATAGCTCAAATCATTCCTCCACTGAAATTCACAAACAATATTCTCCGTCCATCTCTCCCCCAAACCAAAAATAAATAAATAAAAATAGCCAGACCAGGGGGATCAAATAAAAACACAAACAAATCAAATGGCAAAATCATCTTCTATCATTCTTGTTTCTGCCCTATGCTTCCTCGCCTTTCTCGACATTGCCTTCTGCCACAAGGATCACTTGTTCATCGAGGGTAAGGTTTACTGCGACACGTGCCGCATCCAATTCATCACTCGTGCCAGCAAGTACTTGGAAGGTAAAACCACTTACAATGACTTAATAGTTGGCTCAACTACATATTCTTTTATGCAATATACATGCAATAATGAATTATATGGTAATGTATATCAGGGGCAAAGGTAAAGTTGGTGTGCCGCGGGGAGGAAAAGGGAAACGAGACGTTCAGCGCAGAGACGGAGACGGACAAGAATGGAGCATACAAAATAGAGGTGGAGGGAGACCACGAGGAGGAGATTTGCGAAGTGTCGTTGGTGAAGAGTAACGAACAAGAGTGCAGTGAGATTCCTAGAGATGGATATGGGCATCAAGCAAGAGTGAGCATCACTTCCAACAATGGCATCACAAACCCTATTCGTCAAGCCAATCCTCTTGGCTTCATGAAGAAGGAAGCTCTTCCCCAATGCAAGGAGATTCTCCGCGAGCTCGGATTCGACGAGCAAGGTATTCTCGTTTGAAGATGTGGCGGAGGAATCGACATCTTTCCTGGTCGGCTATATGTATGGGTGGAGATTTAAAACCGTAACCTTTTGATTGAAATATATGTTGTAACCATCCTAATGGAATTATTATCTTTTAATACGAATTATATTAATCCATGAAACTATAGTTTTTTCTATTTCTATAAACTATGAAAAAGTAACAACATTTTTTTTCAAAAATAGATACTGATATGAGATGTATGAAACAAAAAAACATCCGAACAAAAGTACAAAAGACAAGCCAGTTAATTTAATCTACTCAAAAAGAAAAATTTATCTACTCAAATGAGTATAAATTAAAATTCTGCATAGTTTTTGCGTTGTTTTTTTAGCTACATAGTTGTTACTTTTATAAACTACTGGCAAATATATTTCTAAAACATTTGAGTTTCACACTTTGAAAATTTTCATTTTTTTAACATTTTTTTTATTGTTATGGTTCTTTTGAGTACATATTGGAGGGAGGGGGACAAATACTGATTCCCGCTATTTTTTGGCCCACCTATTTTAATTATAGCACAAATTGTAAAAAAATTCATGCATAGCAGATTTTTTACATTCTTTTTCAATTTCCAAATATACCCTTCTTTTAACTTCCTCTTCAAGCTTCAAGTCTTCCTTCTTTCCCACTATTATCTACCATTTCTTCGTGCGCTTTCTTTGTTCTTTCTTGCGCGCTCGGCCATTTCTTCTTGCAATATCGTGGTTGTACTTTGGGTTTCTACAGCTTCTTTGGATTCTTTACGTTTGGGTTTCTACGGCTTATTTACCTTTGGGTTTCAATCTAGGTTCTATCCTAAACGTACTAATTTTTTCTTTGGGTTTTCAATCTAGGTTCTATCAATAACACACTAATAGAAGTCCATGATTGACTTCTATTGGGTTTCTACAACTTTCTGGTTCAATCTAAGCCTAATGATTACTTCTTTGAGGTTTTGAATCTAGGTTCTATCAATAACACTGATAGAAGTCAATCTGATTGACTTCTGACGGGTTTTTACAGCTTCTTTAGTTCGACCTAAACCTAATGATTTCTTCTTTGGGGTTTTGAATCTAGGTTCTATCAGTAACACTGATAGAATTCAATCTGATTGACTTCTTTAATTACAAAACTGATTGAATTCTCTTAATTCAACGGATAGAAGTCAATCAGTTTTATAAGTGATAGAAGTCAGTGAATTTATTTGATAGATGATACCAATACTATATTGAATTGTCTTTGATTGATATATATATATATATATAGGAGGAGTTTAAAAAACATGAAGTGTAGGTTTAGGATCTATCAATTACAAAACTAATAGAAGTCAATCATTTTTGTAAGTGAGTCAATCAATTTATTTGATAGATGATATCTAATACTATGTTTAATTGCCTCTTTATATAAGGTACATTGTTAATTGATTGATATAAATAATTTTCCTTTCAGATTTTTCACCATGGTATCATTTCCAACTTCAGATTTCTGCTACAATTGCTACAATTTACTTATATCATTAAAAAAAATAGTAGCAATCCAATTTAGGGAAATGTATCAGATTGTAGCAATTGTAGCAGATTTCATTCAAAACAAAGTAAATGGTATCATTCCCAATTTCAGATTTCATTCATTCATTCACAAACTTCATTCATAATTGAACTCCAAGCACAACAAAGTAATTGAATTTCAAAACAAAAGTAAATTGTCTAATAATCCAAACAAAAATGAAAATGTACAAAAGTAAGCTATTCTTGTCATTTGTTTTTTTTTTTGTTCTATTTTCCCTTTCTTTGTCTTCGTCATTCTGTTCTTCTTTTTCCTCTTCTTTTTCAACCGGTTCTTCTCTTTGGTCTTCTTCCTTTTCTTCTTCTTTTTCCTCTTCTTTTTCATTACCTTTTTCCTTCAGGAACAAATCAGCAAGATTCATAAAAAAAAAAATCATTAGGGAGCAGAAATTACTATGAAAAAATTAGCAAAAAAAATATTTCCTATCTTTGTAAACCAAAGCCTTATTTCCTACCACTCTAAGCAGATCAATTAGATTAATAAGTCAAACTCAATCTAATAGTGTCAAGACCCAACAAAAGGTTTTCCATATTGCAGAGAAATCAATGGTAATTGTTAACTTCAACCAATTCAAGAGGTTAATCTACTCAGTGGAACTGGTAGAAGTCTATCAGTGGAAGTGATAGACGTCTATCAGTGGAAGTGATAGACGTCTATCAGTGGAAGTGATAGACAACTATCAATGGAACTGATAGAATTCTATCAGTGGATCTGATAGAAGTCTATCAGTGGAATGATAAACTATGGCATTTTTCATACCTAAATCAGTAAATTTTAGTGTGCCATAGAGAGTTAGGGTTTAGAAAGGGGGTTGCAAGAGTCATGCATAAATTCATTCCCAAAAAACAAAAAAAACCATCTACGATGGAAGAGTTCCAATCGTTGAAGCACCCACCGCCATTGGCAACAAATCTGATAAAAGCTCGAAACAACAGCGATTGAAAAGCAATACACATAGAGAAAACGAAGGGATCGAATCGAAAACGTACCTAAACTAAATCGCAGGAAGAAAGAACATTAGATAAGTGAGCGAGGAAGAATAGACGTCGATCTTCACGGTGACGGCGATGAGAAGTTGCGATCTCTCTTTTTTGTTTTTTTTAGAAGGTGTGAACGTTCTAATTGACTCGGAAGAAATCATATGTGGAGGATTTTTTTTTTTTATTTTGATGAAGAAGTTGTGTACCGTGTTTGTGTGGGAAGAAATCTTGTAGGAAGAGTTTTAAGCAGGGGTCTTTTGGTAATTTTACAAACCCTAAGTATTTTTTTGCTACAAATGAATAAATTTAAGAAATGTGTTGTTGAGAGAATTATTTATTTATTTTTTAATATCCATGAACAAGCCCCTAAATAAATTGATTTTTTACTACATTTTGTTTGATTTTTTTAATGTAAAAAAACGAATGGATGATTATTATTTTATTTAAATTTTATATAAATTTTTCTTAATAAATATCAAATTCTAAAAGTATTTATTTTTTATTATCAAATCAAACAACTCAACAAATATGGAAGTTGAACTTAGAATTTATAGAACGGAAACATAGTTAATGGACCAAATGATATTCAATATGATACGTCATCAAGTAGACAATTAAGTGTTATACGTGATATTGGACAAGACTTATTCATGAAGTGGTTATGTTAAGGGTTGAGAATCCACATAAATGAAGGGTTGGAGGTGATTTATACACACAAAATTGGAGTTAATGGAGATATTATATATGCTATCAAAATAAAAAGTGATGTGGAATTTAATTTTATGAATGTTTTTGCTCCTCCTCTACCACATACAATAGAGTTGTATGTGTCTCAAATTTACATAGATAGTATACTCTGACACATAAAAAAAAGTAACAAAGTGTGCTAGAGAATATAACGACATTGAATGTAGAGCCACAGTTGGAGGGGAAAGGAAAGGCATAGTTGGAGGGCAAAGGAAAACCACTAGTGATGAATGTAGAGCCACCAATGAGAAAACTAGATATGAATTTTTTGATGAGACAGAAGAATTTCCCAAATTTTTTACCACTTTAGACATGACTATTATTAACTCACTTCTAGACTTTGAGATTGAGTCAGAAGCTAGAAGATCATATAAACATAAAAGCTATGCACAGTTTTAATTCATACTCATCTGGGGTTCTAACTAAATTTACCTATTAGGAAATAAAAATACAAATAGAATGTTTGTAGAAATTTCTAAAAAAAATAGTAAAATAAACATTTAAAAAATGTTGGGTAAAATATCATTTTGGTCCCTAAATTATCGTGTAAGTTCCATTTTTGTCCTTGAACTTTTAAAAGTCCAATTTCAATCATTGAACTATCATTTTTATTTCGTTTTAGTCCCTGAACTTTAAAAAGTCCAATTTTAATCATTGAACTTTTGAAAAAGTTTTAAAATAGTCGTTGGATTAGAAAAAAAAAAACTTAACCATAGTTAAAATTGATGAGATGACAAAATAAAAATAAAAATAAATTTATATCATCTTCTTTACCCTTCTTCCTCATCCAATAAAACAAAATCATCCAATTACAAAAGATATCAAAATATTAAAAATATATAACCTAACCACCCACACTAATTCCATCGTTGATAAATCTTTTTCCATTACAAATTCGACAGATCATAATTCATAAAAGATCTTCACCCACACCACTACAATCAAGTAATCGTTCATCATTCCTTTGCAATTCAGCCTATCAAGATTCATGGTAGGATTCCATCCATCAAAAGCTTCATCAACCTCATCATTTTGCAAGCTGCTCTCCTTTTCTTTTTTTCCAAGTGAAATCTACAACTCATTAGTGTTTGTTCATCAAGATGGGTTTCTTAGTTTCACATTTTTTTTCTTCTTCGTCCAATTTGATGATTCTCCTCATAAAGCTATTGAAGTAGTTTTGGGAAAGGATAAAAATGCTTCACTCTTGGGTAAATATGGCAAAGATTTTCCCTTGATTTTCTTTTGTGTGGTTCTTGTTTTAGCATCGATTGGGGTTGTAAATGACTCTACCAAAAGAGGAGAAATTGAGATTTTTGAGTTAAAAAAGGTGACCTTTGGGTGAAATTTGATTAGGGTGGCACAAAACGAATTAAAAACCTAGATTCAAACTGCCACAGTTGAGCCACGGTTTAAAGATGTAGAGAGTCAGACTGCCACCATTTGAAGATGTAGAGAGCTGGATTGCCACTGTTTGAAGATGTAGACAGTTGGACAGCCACAATTTGAAAATGGAAAGAGCATAAATCAGAACTTTTTCGTGAACGATATCATGTAGACTAACCCAATTTTGTGGTGGGTGAAGTCTCACACAGAGGACAGAAATCAGACACGATGTGGTGTGGAAGAGAATAGAACTCAGACATGACGGTGAGGAAGCTGTCTCTTATGGTGTGGAAGAGGACGAAACTCAGACACACCGATGGATGTATTCAAACGTGTTTCTTTGGAGGGGAGATGGCTCGCGTGGAAGAGGACGGAACTCAGACACGTTGGTAGATGTAGTTGAACGTGCTTCTTCGAATGGAAGATGAATAGATTTTTAGCTTTGCCCCTTTATGGTTTCACAAGGATACCAAACGGTCTCATAACTAAAAAAATGTGAGACTCTACACCTACAAAATAATGATAATCAATCAGCATGTCATGTAAGAATTCATTTTGGTCTTAGTTTTTGTTTATATCAATTAAAAATTCCAACCACCAAGCAAGGCCACAAATGTAATCATATATAAATGGCTGGAAGGGATTCCAAGAGTTATTTTAAATTTCTTATTTCAAATCTTCAACGTATTTTTTACTTTCGTATATTTTGATTTTGTACGTTATAATTTTAATCTTTTTTATGAAGATTTTAAGTGAGTTAGTTAGGTGCTATCTATATTGACAAATAAAAAAATAAATACATAAAAGGGTACAAATGACATTTACAATATAATCATTTAATTAATAAATTCCATAATATTAGATTTAGACATAAATTTAAATGTGAATAATGGATGTACTAAAAAAAATGTGAATAATGGATAAACATTTGATGCTTATTTTTTTAAAAAGTAGACATGTCCCTAATTGGCTATAATTCTTTTTATTTTTCCTTTTGTTTCTATAAAATTTCATATAATATTTTCAATTATCCTTATTTCTGAATTAATTCTTAGAACTTTTCTTTTAATTTCTTTTTTATCTTCAAAAGGAGGATTGGTAGCTCGCAAATAAAGCATAATTTAGGCTAGTTTATTACGTATTTTTATAAGGTTCAAGGGAAATAATCGAGTTATTAAGAACTAATTTGAGTAAAACTATTAGAAATCATATGCATTCATCCTTTAGCGCACTAGCGACTCAGCATCACATTTTAGAGTAAAATAGTGACTAAATTTGTGCTTAATGTGATACAATACAAAAAATGCAGATCTTAGGTGCTGAGGAACAAATCAATGCGAACAACGAAATACAAGACGATGCAGTCACAAGGCAATCCGCGTTCGAAGAATCACGCCAATAAGGAAAGAACAGAAAATCAACCAACCAATCAATTTGGCGACAATCAAGAATTCACGGCATAAATCAAGGAATCTTGTATCGATAAAGATATTCTAGCTCACCCAACTTGCTAGCCAAGAAAATCAACTCTATAAATAGCAAGAAAGAAGCTACAATCAAGGAGTTGGTGAGGGTGGCCAAAACTAGTAGGTTGGCCAAGAGCCAATCTACGTGAACCAGAGCTGGTGGTGTCCGTAGGAGCTGATGAGAAAGAGTCTGCATACTTCACTATCACGCCAATTCCTATATGTTCTTTTAGTATTTTATTAGTTAGGAGAAGATTATAAAACTTTTACAACTTTTAGTAATGAGATATTTAAAGTTTCCTTATTATTTATTGTTCATTTCTATGTCTTATTAGATAGAAGCTATGGTGATAATTCGTATCTAGCATGCATGTTGTTGTTGTTGTACGTTCTTAGTTTTTATACTCCTGCAATTTATTTTTTAAGTATGCGTCTCTATTAGCTACTTGTGTATGCTAACCTCCAATAAACTCGGAAGAAGGGAGTTGAAGGCAGGTCTAGTATGTTACAATAGGTTCATCGTGAGATCTCTCGCATGATTTAAAGAGTTAGGAATAACCTTAATATCGCATGTGTCACCCAAGTTTAGTATGAGTAACTGCTGCGAAAGCAAAGTTAGTAGTAAATAGCTAAGTGTGGAAAACACTTATTAAGATGGGAAGTGTGAGATCTAATTACCATTATTACATATCAACATCTTCTATATCCACGATTTTCACCTATCCTCATTAGTTTATTGCATATTTAGAGTCTTAGAAGAAAAACTCAAGTCAACCATCAATTTCATGCTTTTTTGTTTATTAGCACAACTTGTAAGCTAGTAGGAATAATTCTAGACCTCAATCCTTGTAGAAATCGATAATGTACTTATTACTTGTTGCATTATGACCGCGTATACTTGCGTGTAGTGATTTCGAAGCCCCGCTTAACACTAAGTTAAGCTTAGAATCCATTCAATTGTGTAGTTATATCGAAACGAGTAACACAACAGTCAAGGATACACATATTATTCCTTTTTTTGCCTCTTTTATTTACTCAATTTCATGATTTACCAATATGGAAAATAAAACGTCTAAAATATTAATTCGAGAAGATTCCAAGATAAAATTTAATATTATTATTATTATTAAATTTCAAGGTTCTATTAACATAATTAATACCAATTTATTGGGTCATTACAATATTCCCCTCTTAGAAAATCTTCGTCCTTGAAGATTGACTAAGGCTTGAATAATTTAGAACAACGAGAATGCAGGTTGTTCTCACACTCCCAAGTTTCCTCCTCAACTCGATGATTTCTCCAAAAAAAAAACTTAACCAAACTAGTCTCTCAGTTACGGAAGGTCTTGTGCTCTCAAGCCAGGATCTGCATCGGCTGCTCGTCAAAGGTCAAATTCAGGTTCAACTGCAAAGACTCAATCCACTATGTGAGAAGGGTCAGCTATGTACTATCTCAACATCAAAACATGGAACATGTTGTGTACTACTGACAACGATGATGGGAAAGCTAACAGGTGCCACCACCCCAATCCTCTCTAGGATCTCAAAGGGCCCAACAAACCAAGGACTCAACTACCCCTTTTTATTGAACTTCAAGGTACCTTTTACACGGGCTACCTTGAGGAACACATGTTGGCCAACCTCAAACTCTAAATCGATGCGCCGAACATCTACATAACTTTTTTGGCGACTCTGAGTTGTCAACATACGAGACCTGATCTTCTGAACTACCTCATTAGTCAATTGTAGCAACTTTGGACTCAACAACTATCTATCTCATATCTCTTCCTAAAAAACAGGAGATTTTTTACCTTTTACCACACAAGGCCTCGAATGAAGCCATATGAATAATCGCTTGAAAATTCTTGTTGTAAGCGAACTCCATAAGTTACAAGTATTGATCCCAACAACTCGAAAAATCTAGAATACAGGCTCGAAGCATATCCTCAAGGATTTAATTTACTCTTTCTGTCTGACCATCTAAGTAAGAGTGAAAAATTGTACTTAAACTACACCCGGTTCCCAATCCCTTCTAGAGGGCTCTCTAAAAGCGCGTAGTGAACCTAGGATCTCTATCTGAAACAATCTTAAGTGGTACCCCAAGGTACCTTACAACCTGATCAAGGAATAGCTGCGGTCATTTCTCCACGAAGTAGGTGATCTTCCCTGGAACAAAGTGTATGATTTTAGTCAATCGGTCCACTACCACCCAAATCATTGTATAACCTCTCATGGTGCTCAGAAAGCCTGATATGAAATCCATCCAAATATTTTCATATTGCTCCCCCAAAATATATGTTTCAAGTCCTTATACATCTTGGTACCTCCTGAATGCCAAGCAAATGGAGAACTATAAGCCTTAGACAACAACTCAACTCTCAGTACTGAGCTTGCTGGCACATAAAGGCACCTTCTATACAATAAACTTCTATGTGAAGGAACTAAAACGTCTGCATCACCATCTGCCTATACTCGGGCCACAATTCTGACTAACTCTAGGTCGCTCAGCTGACCTTCAACAATCCTCTGTTTGATGGACGGCTAAATTGTCAACTGCACTATCTTTGCGGTAATTTGACCTAACATCACTACAATACCAGCCCGCTCCACATCTCTCACCAACTAGGGCTTTTTTGTCCACATTGCTCTTGAATGTGATGTCTTCCTACTAAGTGCATCTGCCACAACATTGGCCTTGCCAGGGTGATACAATATCTCGCAATCATAATCTTTAACCAACTCAAGTCACCTTTTTTTACCTCATATTTAGCTCTTTCTACGCGTGTTTGGGTCATTTAAAAACTTTTGGGGAGACGCCATCTTTGATCTCCTTTTCTTCCCTTTCTTCACCATGCGCCTTTATGCGTGAATGTCTTACCAACCCAAGCGTTGATGGGGTGCAGAATTCTGAGTTGAAACATTGCTAGTAGGCTGAAATCTTCGGCGCTATAACTATTTTCCTTCTAAATTATCAATTCTGCATATCCCCTTTTAGTTTGATGTAGAACCTCCTCAGTTGACTCTGCAGATTCATTACCTTCCATGCCTTCTTGCTGAAGATTTCCATCTTCATTTTTTCTTTCAACATTTGAGTTTTGCTTAGTATCAGCATTGGAACTTCCTTCATTTTCCAGCACAACGCATTCTGTTTTATCGGTCTCAAGATTGACAGGGGTAGCGAACCTTGCCCATGCTTCCTCATGTTGCTTAAAATGTCTCTCTTGTTCTCTTTCTATTTCTTCTGCAAGTTGTAATTCTTTGACATCTTTTACTCTTGTGATTGTGGCAAGTCGAAAATCTTCCCATGAGAGCTCTCCCTCTCTATAAAGATCCATCGGTGCTCCTCCATTAAGTACGACAGCCTCTAAATATGTCTTTTCTGCCCTTATACCACTTGTTGTGCGTTCTGCTGTTAGCTTCGTTAGAGATTGTTTATGCTCATTGTTGGTCTATTGAGGTTTTGATATAATACCATTGTCCCCCATCCATTGTCTTTGTCTTAGCTGCTCTTCTTCTTCTGTAGTTGCGTCCTCTAGAGACTGCTAATGAGTATACATTGGATTCCTAAGTTCATGACTCCTAGTGTCCGATGCATGTCCCATGTTGTTGTGATCTCCTTGTAAATCGAAATGATGCTGATAGATGTAGTTATGATCTCCCCCAAACTGCAACTGATAGTTCCAGTTTGAACAGAATTGTGTTGTGTTGATCTCCTCAGTATAGTCTTGTTGCTGAAATTTGTATGGTTGTCTAATTGCTGAAATTTGTATGGTTGTTGTGAAATGTTATTATACTTCCATTGTTGATTCGTAAAATGATTGAATGTCATTTTTTGTGCTCGTGTCTGTGGCAATGTATTGTTGTGTGACTTTATTTCCCTGTGGGTTGTATCAATCTAAATCTCGATTTTCCTTAAATTAAAAAATGCAACCTTTTAGACAATAAAGAACTACTCTTCTCCTAATGATATTAACTCTAAATAATCAATCCCCCGCAACGGCGCCAAAAACTTGATCGTTTGCAATTCTGGTGCTAATATATTATGTTGTAACTAATTCAAAGTCAACTTATGCTAAGTGTAACTTGGAACCACTTACGCGCAAGTATATGCCGTCAGAAATTACAGCAAGTAATAATATATAATTTAATCGATCCCACAGAGATTGATGTCTAGTGATAAAGCTATTAAGATAAGAGTCGTGCAGAAAAGTAAGGCATGAGTGCAAATAAGTTGTTGTGCTTTTTTTGAAATTTAATGCGTAATTAAATATGATGTTAAGACTAAAATAAATATGATGAAATAAGTAGTGATAATTAATCAATCCTAGAAGATACCTGATAACGCTAAATAATAGCACTATTTAGTCTTTAAAAACGCGCGTTAAACAAAGAAAAGCAAAGCAAGTGAATAGCATAATGCAGAAAGAAAGTGCAAATAGCCATTTAAGTGGTCATAAGTGCTATTAGCATCGCATGACGTCACCTTTGCGACAAATTGTTATTTTAGCTATAAAATACGCGTATAAACGCGGAAATATGGTGATTAAGCAGGAACTGCTGATGCGTTCTATTACTCGCAGGAAATTGTTGCATAAGGAAAGAAATGATAGGCAATCAAGTCGTCATACGGAAGGAATGAAAAAGAAGAGAAAAAGGAAAGCAATAATCTGAAATCAACGGATGTACAGAAGGGATGATTGAGAACAGAAAAGGAAACACGAAAAAAACGATCGACAATCAAATCGAGTAATCAGCGGAAACTCTTAAAAGAGAATATTCGAGAAGAACGTGGTCGACAAGAAACCTTGGACGACTATAAAAGGAAGACGAATCGAAGGAGAAAGGTGTGTCAGTTTGGAGGGGAAGCTACCATTGATGAGCAATAAGACGCTGCGGTCTCACTAGAGATCACGACGGCCTCCGTTCATCTGTAGGCCCTGAAGAATTGCGTACCAACAAGGTGTTGCAGATAAGGACGTCATTGGCAACAGTGTTGACCGAATCTCTACACCATAGATAGCTTGTTAACTGTTATTGTATTTTGCATTTTCATATTTAGTTATCGAACACAACAAAATCGTTTTCTTTCTTGAATAAATCTACAATTATTTTGTTCAGACATGATTTCCTGCAACTTGTATGCATAGGTTAATTAAAATAAAGTTAGAAAGTCATATATTCTGGTTATGAGTCTAAAATCAAGATGTGAGGATTATAAATAAATGCAGCTGTTGTTTTATTTACTTTGAGTCGATTGACACTCCACTTAGAGGTGCTTTGCATCAACCTTGGAAAAGTGGATGTTAAGGGATTAGTCCACTTGTTCTCACTAGGTAAGTTTATGCTTATTCTAAGCACTTTTTAGAAGGGAGTTAGGAATAACCTCCTCACTAGTGCATGCATACGACTAGTGCCTAGCAGCAAACCTACGGGCATTGTACCGGCAGGTTGCAGTTAAGTATCCCAGAATGGAGCTTGGAGTTTAGTCCAGCATGTGTTTATGTTCTCACAACAACTCATCTTGCTTAGATACATTATTAGTTTATGCCTTCTTAGTTTTCATTTTCATTGCGTCATAGTAGCATGATTAATTGGAATTGAGACAACTCAACTGTGGGTGATCCAATTTACACGGTTGAAATTTATTTAAGTGTGCGTCGGCTCGCTACCCACGTATGCTAGCCTCTAGCTGACTCGGAAGAGGAACCAGGCGGAAGACCCAACAGGATACATTATTATTACACGAAAAAATTTATCGTGCTAAGCAATTAAAAGTTACGTAGTAACCTTGCTAACGCTGCGAAACCCGAAACTTAATCATGTAGTGCTGCAGCGGAAACTGGGTTCTACATCTAGAAATGCGGAAGCATTGTGAGGTTGGGCAGCATGAATTCCGCATCACCAAGCAACACGTTTGTGTTCAGTCAAAATCTCTAATTAAGCCAAGCATTAAGATTTACATTAACGTCTGCATTTGCATAAGTGTCAGCATTAGTGTTAGCATTATTATTTTTATATTTAGCATAAATTAAACAGTTTTCTCAACCAATTCATGACTTTTATGTTTTTTACCTTTAATATGAATCAATCGCTTCAAATTCTCTATGGGATCGATAAATTACATGATTATTACTTGCTGCAATTCCCGACCGTGTATACTTGCGTGTAAGTGATTCCATGTGCATTTTGCATAAGAATTAGTTACTGGTCAATATATTAGCAGTGGAATCGTCCGGTCAATACCAAGTGCGCGGAGTAGTCATAGAGAATCTTGATTCCCTAACAAATAAGTGTTTCCGCACTTAATGATTTATGACAGAGCCAGCTTCCGCTACAAACTTCATACAAGCAACAGGGCGACGCAAACATTTAGTGAGGTTATTCCTAACACTTTAAACAATGAAAGACTTTCACACAACATGATGTAGCATATTGGGTCAACATGCGGTTCCTTCTTTCGAACTCGCCACAAGGTACATGCGTGGGTAGCTAATCAGCGCATATATATATATATATATATGTAAAATAACATGCAGCGATGTAAGTGTAAGAACCCGACCAAAAACATGGTCCTAAACCTGGGTTCTCACTCAGCATGCAAGTTAAATATGATAACAAGCGGTTTAGTGCTCATATTTAAAAACTCTTCAAAAACAAATGAGAATGGGGAACCCTTAAAACATAACCAACAAAATAAAACAAGTCTGGCCAGTGTTTATAAAAACATACAATACAATTTAAACAACTTTTTAAACAATGTTCCCCTAGGACTCTTGTCCATCTACATGCTGAATAAACAATGCAATAATAAATGACAGAGTGCCGGCAGCTCCCATGATCAATCAGCTCCCTCCGCTAGCCATCCTGGTGTTGTCCCAAGTTACCTGAAAGATAAATAAGGGTGAGTATAAACATACTCAGTAAGAATCCCCAACCGGGGTACAATACGATACATCAGTCATCTAGCACCTCAACATGCAAGCAAACAGCTACCAACACAGATCATAGCTCAACGAGCTCACAATGCAAGATCTGGAGCCATCGGAAGTTTCCTACTTTCGGCCTAATGATTGGTTATCCTAACCAATCCCGGGACATCACCGAGGCGCTCTCACTCGGGAAATTGATCAGCTAAAAAACTGATCCCAAGGATGTCCTCAAGGGCCTCCTTGCCCTTGCTAATATCTGGACTTACGGGAGAGTACCCGAAGTCTGGCTCTAAACTGGAAGGAATGGTGTACTCACGACATTAGCCCGGGGGAGCTCTCCGAACTGGCAACTAACGCGTGTGCGCGCACACCACATGCTGCTTCAACCGACGTAAATGTGAGAGCCTAAGGACAAACTACGCGGGCCAGGTATGCATGCCTAAGACTCGGAAGCGGTGTCACTGATCACAGTAGCGCGAGGCCCTCGGCGTTCATCTGTGGCAAACAAACCACCGACCTGAAGCTAAGAACCGGCCAAGGTAGGCTTACACCGTTGGCAGGGTTCCGCTCTAGCAGGCTACAAACTAGGCTTATGCCGATGTGGGTAGCTAAATCCACATTGGCGGTCGGGGGGAAGCAATATACGTTATGATGCGCACACTTTACTCCCGACCAGAGCTAAATCCACATCGGCGGCCGGGGGGGAAGCAATGTACGTTATGCTGCGCGCACTTTACTCCCGACCAGTGGGGACAATGTACGTTATGTCCGCTCTCAGCCTCTGGATGATGACAAACCCTACAACTCTATCTAAGAGTACAAAGTAAAATAAATGATTCCTGGCTAGCAAGCAATAACCGACATCAAAGACGCTTACTTAGCATGATACTACAACTTAAGCAGGAATCATAAGCATGTTGGAAGAACAAACCTAGCATGGCACTAACATGTAAAATCAGGCAAACATGCTAGCAAGAGATCAATCATAGCTGCCCTATTACTATCATGCTCATAACAGTAAACAAGCATACAAGGCACAATCATGATAATATCGCAGGGTCCACACAACCACGGTAAGAAATCCTTACCTGGAACAAGCAGAAAACAATCACAAATCAAAAGCGACCCTCAAGCTTCGATGGAACCCGAGCAGCCTAAACATTAAATAAAACACCCCAATTAAAATCAATAATCAGCAGCCAACAAATCAGGGCCCAACGAAGAAAAGACTCGGGAAATACCATCCGAGAAGCCACAAGGCTCGGGCCAACCAACACACAACAGGCAGTATGTATGCAGTAGGGTCAATGGCCGGTATTTGGCGCTGGGCGCAAGAGCAGTACGGCGCGCTACTGGGCGCGCGAGGCTCGCGCGCGCGGAGAGAGCGGGGCGAGACAAGGGCGCACGGGTTCAAGCTCGGCTGGGCGATGGCGCGCGACGCCGCTCGGCAACAAGGGACGGCGCGCGGGCGCGAGCGACACGATGCGCTATAGGGACATGCGCGGGGCGATGCGACGCGATGGCTACAGAGCGCCGCGGGCTCGGCAGCAGCAGCACGAGGAGCTCGGACCAGGCGACGCTGGCCTGGGCGAGCGTCTTGGCGATCTGCGGATCGGCACAGGTGACGCCACTCGGCCTGACAGCGCGCGGCCAGGGCTCGGCTCGCGCGCGACACGAGGCGATCGCGCGGACGGCTGGGTGAGCTGGAGCTCGGGCTAGGGCGACCTGGGTGGCTAGGGCTCGGGCTGGGGAGCTGGGCGGCTAGGTTGGGAGACCAGGGGGGCTGGCTCGTGCTGGAGGAAAGAGAAAAGGAAAAAAAAAGAGAAAAAAGGAAAAATGGGGATTTTATCTTTATTTTCCAACCTTATTCATTTCTCCAACCTTAAAAAAATCCTTAAAATCCCATTTCCCGGCTTCCTCCTTCGAGACCCGACTGAAGCAACCTTTTCCAATAAATAAAACTTACTTAAATCCAACTCCCAAATCAGCACTAAGGGCCCGGGCTCGAATCCCAATGGAAGCACTCAAACAACAATGATTTTGCCAAAACCCAAATCACAACCGAACTTCCAAACGAATAGCCCAAACATCTCGAGACTCGCAGCCACCAACAAACAAACCTCGACAAAGGCAGGAGCTGCCTCAAAACCCTGAAAATCCACAAATCCTGCCCAAGGAGCCAAAAGACCAAAATACCCCTAAGGGTCAAAATAGCTCTAACGGCCCAACCGAACAACTAAATCTGAACCGGAAGCACCTCGAAAACCGGAATAGAAAATTGGGCCGTTACAATACTCCCTCCTTTTAAGACTTTCGTCCTCGAAAGTCCTAAAACGAAACAGCTCTAGGAAATCTCCACTGATTCCTAGCCAACTGAACTTCTCGGCTAAGACAACACTAGCCCTTCTTCGAAAACCAAACCCTCTTGGGTTCTCAAAGGCTCAAAGCCACAAAGCTATCCATCACACTTGGCGACGGGCAAAGCTAACTGAAGGCCACTGCTTCGATCCGCTCAAGGATCTCAAAAGGCCCTACAAACCAGGGGCTCAATCTAAACCCTGCTAATCCAACACTGAACACCTCTCTACGGTGTTACTCTCAGCAAACTCGCAGACTGGGCACAAGCTCCAAAACTCAACGCCACGCACTGGCAAAACTCCTCAGGAAGCTCACAGCTGTTAACAAACAGCCTCAACCCTACATCATGCTGGCCAAACAACTGAACCTCTCAGGTTCCAGAAACCAAACGGCCTACTCTTACTTCACATGAGACCAGCGAACCACAAAGCTTGCCTACAGCCTTAACGAAAAACAATCGAACCACCAACTGGCGATTGATCCTAAAGGAAAAATCCAGGCATAGGCTCCACTCGGCCAAGCCAACAAACTGAAGCCTCACAACGGCCGAACGCAAACCTTTCCATGCAAACCTACTAGCAACTGGCCAAAGAGAACATTGTCAGGCAAGGAAACAACCAACATTCCTCTCATGGAAATCTCGGGTAGCAAAACACAAACCATCACGCAGCCACTGGCAACACAACACCTTGAGGATAGCAACTCAAGGGTTTAACCAACCAATGCCACGGCACCTCTGTGCCAACCCTCTCAAATGTGGCTCCGCTAAACGCCAACTGCGAAAGCACAACAACTAGGAACAAAGCCTGAGAAAGGCTTGCTCTGCAGAACTCAACTCAAGCTCATAACGAGAAAAGCTCGCCTCCAAGCTACCACTCAACTCTTAAGTCCAACAGGCTACTCAAAGGAATTCCTCCTTTTAGCCTAGGCCTATCTCATCTTGCGACTAGAAACTCCACACTCGGAACATCGCAAGGAATACGAACTGACAAGGCTACCTCCAAAGATAATACTCGAGGCAGGCATCCATGGTGCAACTAAACCACCATAGAAACTAGGGGTTCTTCAAACCCCAAAAAAACCAACAACTTTCCAGCAAAAGCTCAACTCTTAAACTAGCTGGCCTCCGCCCTTGCGGGGACAAACAACTTTTCGCTTGCAACAACACAATGCAGGGACCCTCTCGCTGGGCTAACCACTGCGCTACTCTGATCCACTACACAACTTAGGAGCTACGCTGACTCCTTCTAAACGGGAACGATTTCCCAGCAAGCGAACTTCTGAAAGGCAGCAAACTTCACACACGCTCGCTGACTAGCTCAAACCCAAGGGCAACAACAACCAACTCTCTTGGAAGCAACACCCAAGGGAAAACCTCAACCGATTGGACCACCAACCCAGAACTAGCAGAACTTACTCAACCTCTAAGGGAGGGGTCAACTCCCAAAACTTCCTGACTAGGAACAAGTCCTCAGGGCAACGCCCTCTTGCTCGAACCGAGCTAGCTCTTGAAACAACAAGGGACCCAAATCTTGGTCAACACCAAGCTCCAACTAGCCACCACACCGGAACCAATCCGAACTCTACTCCAAACAAGCACTAGCTTGCTAGACTACCAAGTCTGCAAGCAACTCACCCAAGGAACACTTTGCTGGTGCACCGAGCTCTGGAGGCTCTCCACAACCTAGGGATCCTCCGATCACCCTCCGACACACACGGTCGACAAACGGTCTAAAAGACAACCGGCTACACGAGCACAACCCTCTCCAGCATCTCAACTACGCTGGCCAACTCCAACTCTTGAAAACCAAGAGGATCGGAAACGCTACAGAATGCGTCATCCTCCTACTCAAGCATCAGCCACAACATACCTTCTGCCCAAGGTAAGGATCCGAACAGCTCTCTTAGCCATGACGATCAGAAACTGCGCGGCTTTGCTACCACCGCTCTTGTTCAGTTCCAACTGAACTCTAACCAGGGTAAGGCCCAACTGGAAAAACTTGCTTAAACAATAGCCCGGCAACGAGCACGGCATCCTTACAACCAAAGCTAGGGCACTTGCCAAGAACTAAAGCCTTGACACCTCAAAGACTGAGCACTGGTTCCTCAACACGAACCCCTCGTGGTTCTCCAAACATACACCACGGAACGAGCTACACAAAAGTACACCGGCGTGTACAGCTCCAACTTGATTCCTTAAGATCCAATGCCAACAAAGACTCTCACACAGGGCAACTTTTGCCTCCAACAGAGCCACAACTAGAAAGGGAGCAACAAGAGTTCAAACCCACTCGGGGACAACTCACCGCGAAACGCCACATTGGCCAACTCACTCTTACAAGAGCATATCCACACCAAGCTAAGATATCTCAAACCAATGTGCCCACTAAACGCGCTCCGATCAGCCATCCAACTCATGGCTCTAACACTGGATCAATCACACATCCATCGATGCCAACATTACCCATACTAGGGTAACTCAAAGGGTAGCCGAATCATGCTACCATCAAATCTGGCTCACAAGCTCACAACACAGGCGCGAGAACTCGAACGCGCTAGCTCTTAACAGCCTACAACATCCTTTGGTACCCAACTCTCGGTGACCCTGAAAAGCTCCTACTTTCCCTCGAAAACCTCATACTTGTAGTCCTCTGACTACCACCGAGCTAGATCTCTTATGCAACCCAAACATGTGCAACCTCAGGAAATGGGTACGAGACTAGTGGGGATGTTGTACTCTAGGCGGCCATGGAACCACCTGCACCAAAAGTGCCAACTGGCCTAAATCTAGGCCTCCTCTCAAAGCTTGGTGCCAACAGGCACTACATCCTTTACAACACAAATCAACCTTAAACGAGCTTTATGCCCCTCTGAGGAAAGGGAAGGTCACACTCCAAGTGACGGGGCAATGGCACTCAGCACAAGAGTCCCAATACTCGAGCAGTCTAATCTCTAGCATCTCGCATAACAGACATGCCACGGCCTACTCCTGCATCCCACTCGATGCTCAACAAAAGCTCAGGCCAACTCTTGCATCCCACTCGATGCTCAACAGAAGCTCAGGAAAACTCCTCGGGTGGCAACAACTTGTTCCACATTTGGAACATGCAAATAAAAGAGTGCTCCACTCTACTAGCCCGCTGGAATCCACAAACAGATTAAGCCCTAACAAGCAAACTCCATACTGCACCCTGGCTACGAGGGTACTAAAAGAACTGACTGTAAAACAACAGCAGGCTTGCAAAGGGGCAAAGATGTCTCTACATCTTCCTCAAGCCACTAACCCGGCAACTTGCCAATCAATCGGGCGACTGGTGGAGACTCTGCTAGTCCACCTCTCTCAAGGGACTTCCACCACCAACTGTTGTACCAAACAGCACAGGAACGGCACACCTCGGCCTCTGAACAGCAGGACATCCCAACACACGGATGATAAACTCAATCTCAAGCAACCGCTTTACTACTAGCAGCGGGACTTTCTAAAACATCGAGCTCTCTACAGGCATCCACTTGCCAAATCGGGCGCTCCATCAACGCCAACAAACTCATCAAGAAAAACTGCTGATCATGCCCTCTCGGGAACCTCCGGGAGCTACAAGAGCTACTTTGGGGTGTGTCTGCTGAAAAACTCATCACCGGGTTATTTGTGCCTGGACTCCTCACTACGCGCTACAAAATGCGCGCTGGTCTCCGCTCTCTGATAGCTAAAGACTCGCCATCAAATCTCTCATGGCTGGAGCACACTCTACTCAAGGAGTCTCACTCTGAGGCGTGCTAGCCTCTACCCCCTCCTCTAGGCAACTCAACTGCCAGGGCCAACTCTGGCCTACGGGTCTAAACGACCCTGGACGCGGCCTCAACATCAACACGATCAGTCCAACTCCTCGGTCGGACATGCCAAGCGTCCCTGCTCCTCTATGTGCGATCAACATACTGGCGATCTGCACAAAGCACCTCCACCCTCTCACTAGGGGAAAACCAACAACTGGGCCACAAGTGGCCTACGGGAGTCTAATCTCGCCTCCTCTCGAACGATGTCCTGTGGGCATCCGAATCTATCTGGATACATCAACAAGCCGCTATCAAACCGCTTGCGATTGCGAAAGTTGGCATGATGGCGCTCTAAGCCCAAACCAACAACGAGTCAGAACCTGCTCGTCTCCGCTCCACAACACTACACAAGGCATAAAAGCTAGATGAAAAGTATCGTAAATTCTTAACCCTTAGCTTAATGAACTCAGACAAAACTGACGGCCGTGGAGTGCTGATGATCATGGGAACAACAACCTACAAAGCAGGTTAGTCTACAGAATCTATGACTCGTGCTCGATATAACTTGTAAGAACCCGACCCAAAACATGGTCCTAAACCTGGGTTCTCACTCAACATGCAAGTTAAATATGATAACAAGCGGTTTAGTGCTCATATTTAAAAACTCTTCAAAAACATATGAGAAGGGGGTACCCTTAAAACATAACCAACAAAATAAAACAAGTCTGGCCAGTGTTTATAAAAACATACAATACAATTTAAACAATGTTCCCCTAGGACTCCAGTCCATCTACATGCTGAATAAACAATGCAATAATAAATGACAGAGTGCCAAAGCGCCTCCATGATCAATCGGCTCCTCCGCTAGCCATCCCGGTGTTGTCCCAAGTTACCCGAAAGATAAATAAGGGTGAGTATAAACATACTCAGTAAGAATCCCCAACCGGGGTACAATACGATACATCAGTCATCTAGCACCTCAACATGCAAGCAAACAGCTACCAACACAGATCATAGCTCAACGAGCTCACAATGCAAGATCTGGAGCCATCGGAAGTCTCCTACTTCCGGCCTAATGATTGGTTATCCTAACCAATTCCGGGACATCACCGAGGCGCTCTCACTCGGGAAATTGATCAGCTAAAAAACTGATCCCAAGGATGTCTTCAAGGGCCTCCTTGCCCTTGCTAATATCTGGACTTACGGGAGAGTACCCGAAGTCTGGCTCTAACCTGGAAGGAATGGTGTACTCACGACATTAGCCCGGGGGAGCTCTCCGAACTGGCAACTAACGCGTGTGCGCGCACACCGCATGCTACTACAACCGACGCAAATGTGGGGGCCTAAGGACAAACTACGCGGGCCAGGTATGCATGCCTAAGACTCGGAAGCGGTGTCACTGATCACGATGGCGCGAGGCCTCGCGCTCATCCGTAGCTCGAACCACCGACCTGAAGCTAAGAACCAGCCAAGGTAGGCTTACACCGTTGGCAGGGTTCCGCTCTAGCAGGCTACAAACTAGGCTTATGCCGATGTGGGTAGCTAAATCCACATCGGCGGTCGGGGGGGAAGCAATATACGTTATGCTGCGCACACTTTACTCCCGACCAGAGCTAAATCCACATCGGCGTCCGGGGGGGAAGCAATGTACGTTATGCTGCGCGCACTTTACTCCCGACCAGTGGGGACAAAGTACGTTATGTCCGCTCTCAGCCTCTGGATGATGACAAACCCTACAACTCTATCTAAGAGTACAAAGTAAAATAAATGATTCCTGGCTAGCAAGCAATAACCGACATCAAAGACGCTTACCTAGCATGATACTACAACTTAAGCAGGAATCATAAGCATGTTGGAAGAACAAACCTAGCATGGCACTAACATGTAAAATCAGGCAAACATGCTAGCAAAAGATCAATCATAGCTGCCCTATTACTATCATGCTCATAACAGTAAACAAGCATACAAGGCACAATCATGATAATATCGCAGGGTCCACACAACCACGGTAAGAAATCCTTACCTGGAACAAGCAGAAAACAATCACAAATCACAAGCAACCCTCAAGCTTCGATGGAACCCGAGCAGCCTAAACATTAAATAAAACACCCCAATTAAAATCAATAATCAGCAGCCAACAAATCAGGGCCCAATGAAGAAAAGACTCGGGAAATACCATCCGAGAAGCCACAAGGCTCGGGCCAACCAACACACAACAGGCAGGCTGTCGGCAAGGCTGGGCTGGCTGGGCGCGTGGGCTGGGCGTTGGGGCGCAGACACAGGCACGGGCGCGCTGGGGCGCGGAGGCTGCGCGCGGGCGAGCTGGGGCGAGACAAGGGCGCGCGGGTTCAAGCTCGGCTGGGTGATGGCGCGCGACGCCGCTCGGCAATAGGGGACGGCGCGCGGGCGAGAGCGACACGATGCGCTACAGGGACGCGCGCGGGGCGACGCGACGGCTACAGGGCGCACGGGTTCGGCATAGTGCAGGGAGCTCGAACCTGGGCCACGCGGGGCCTGGGCAAGGCTGGGCGACGCGACTCGGCACAGAGCAGCAGGGGCTGGGCTCGGAGAGACACAGGGCGATCTGGCGCGGGGACGGCCTAGGCGAGCTGGGGCTCGGGCTAGGGCGAGCTGGGCGGCTAGGGCTCGGGCTGGCGAGCTGGGCGGCTAGGTTGGGCGACCAGGGGGGGCTGGCTTGGGCTGGAGGAGAGAGAAAAGGAAAAAAAAAAGAAAAAAAAGGAAAATGGGGAAAAAAAGGAAAAATGGGGATTTTATCTTTATTTTCCAACCTTATCCATTTCTTCAACCTTAAAAAAATCCTTAAAATCCCATTTCCCGGCTTTCTCCTTCTAGACCCGACTGAAGCAACCTTTTCCAATAAATAAAACTCACTTAAATCCAACTCCCAAATCAACACTAAGGGCCCGGGCTCGAATCCCAATGGAAGCACTCAAACAACAATGATTTTTCCAAAACCCAAATCACAACCGAACTTCCAAACGAATAGCCCAAACATCTCGGGACTCGCAGCCACTAACAAACAAACCTCGACAAAGGCAGGAGCTGCCTCGAAGCCCTAAAAATCCATAAATCCTGCTCAGGGAGCCAAAAGACCAAAATACCCCTAAGGGTCAAAATAGCTCTAACGGCCCAACCGAACAACTGAATCTGAACCGGAAGCACCTCGAAAACCGGAATAGAAAACTGGGCCGTTACAATAAGACTTTATGACCTACACTCCTAGCATACTTCTATTCATGAATAATTAACAAAAACTCCTACAGCACAACCATAGAGATAAACATCAAATTGAAGTTAAATCAGACTACTTTATTGCAACTAAGAAATATTTAAAAATACAAGCTACTCCTAATAAAACAGAAAACGAAATTGGTTCGGCTGAAAATGTGTAGTCCCCTTGCCATCAGCTCCTACGAACACCACCATTTACTTCTATCCACGATAGGCTTCATGGCTAACCGACTAGCTCGCCCTTTTCGGCTCATTTCCTTGGTATTTATAGAGTTCATTTACTTGGCCGACAAGTTGAGGTGAGCTGTGAAATCTCCATTAATACTTGATCTCTTGATTTTTTTTGGAATTTATTTGATTGACGCAGCCTTAATTACTTATTGATTCTCGATTATTTCCTTGTTAACGTGTCTTTTCCGAACGTGTCTTCATTTAAATTCGCGCCATCCCGCGCTGCTGGTCATCATCCGCGCTGATTGTCCTTTCCGCAGTATAGCTTAATATATCCAACCATTAGCATCAATTAGGCACAGCTTACTCAAGATTTATGCCAAAAGCGCGAAACTATGCTTCCGATGTTAATTTATGAATGCATGTTAATTTTCTATGTTATTTCATCGCATTTCTTCTGTTAGCACTCGTTTTTCCCCTTTAGTTCTAGAATAATGCAGACTAAAATAGCCTAAAATACGCTCTATTTAAGAGCTAACAGTGAGGAAAAGATCAACGCACATCCAAAGGGTTCCAAAGCTGGAAACTTTTAGAAAGAGAAAGTCAGAAGAACTCGCAGAGTCATTGCTGCCGCAAAAGAAGTTGAGAAAGAGAAAGAAGATCAAGGATGAGGTTGAATAAGCTCTCTTAATGGAAAAGAAGCGCGACCTGATACATTGAAATATAATTGAATATCAGTCGAAGCGCTTCTTGTTCGAATAAGGCTTTGAGCCTAGTTTGGAAGGTCTGCCCGATTCCATTCTGAGTCAGATTGAGAGCAAAGGTTGGTGATGGGTTGCGATTCCAATTCTAATAAACTGAGTAGTAATTAATTCTAAGCTGACTTATGCTAAGTACACTCAGAATCACTTACGTGCAAGTATACGCGGTCGGGAATTGCAGCAAGTAATGAGTATATAAAATTTATCGATCCCACGGAGAATTTGAAGAACAATAATAAATATTAAGGGTAAGAAAAATGTAAATGACACGAATAGGTTTGATAGAGTTGAGTTTGGTTTATGCAGGAATTAAATTACTAATATAGATAGTAATGGTGACACTCATGATAATGCAGATGCTGACACTATTGTAAATCTAAGTTACTTTATTTAACTACAATTAGAACAGAACACAATGTGTTGCTTAGTGATGTAGAAATCATGTTACCCAACCGCACAAATGCTTCCGCATTATGGGTGTAGAACTTAGCTTCTGTTGTAGTGCTACAAGGTTAAGTTCAGGGTTTCGCATGTGTTGGTGGGGTTACACTGTAACCATTTCGTAGCGCAAAGAGTCTTCGTGCAATACTAACGTAACCAGTTGGGTCATCTGTCAGGTTTCCTCTTCCGAGTAAGTTGGAGGCTAGCATACGTGGGTAGCGAGCCGACGCACACGTAATTTATATGCAACATTATAAATTCGATCACCCACATGCGAGTTCGTCGTAATTTCAATTAAACATGCTACTTAATTTTACATGAATGCAAAACTGTGGAAAGAGATATGCTGACGATTAATCTAAGCAAGATGAGTTTTCATCAGAAAATGAATACATGCTAGACTCTACTTCAAGCCCCCTTCTGGAGTACTTGACTACAACCTGTCGGTACAATGCTCATAGGTTTGCTATTAAACATCAGTTTTATGCATGCAGCTAGTGAAAGAGTTATTCCTAACTCCCTTCTAAAAAGTGTGTTGATAAAATTACTCGATTTTCACATATACCACTTAATATCGATGCAGCGGAAGAAAACTAGATTCTAATTATGGCAATAGCTAAAATAAATAAATGGAATAAAGAGAGAAAAACAATAACACAAAGATCTTACGTGGTTCGGACGAAGCCTACATCCACTGGCGAAGACGGCAAGAATATTCCACTAGAGTTCCAAACGGGATTACAAAAGAGCACACTCAAACACTCACCAAAATCCCAATACACCCAAATATTTGAACTCACCAAAATTAATTTCTAAAATGCAATTAGAAATTAATATAAAAGGAATTTAGAAAATTCTTTAAATAAAGAATTCGTGTTGTGCTTTGAAACATAAACTATATATGTGTATAAACAGTGAGTGGGGCGATGGAATTTTTACAAATTCCCGATGTGGGAATTTAGCAGCACAAGAAATCTCCACCTTCATGCTTAATGATCCAAACATCAAATAAAAACTTCAGTCGTCTTTGCCAACTTTAAATTGTTAAGAAATTGCAAACACCAACCAAACTCAAGCAATGCTTGAATTTGTTTAGTGAAAGAGATTTAGTCATCATATCAGATAACGAAGGTGTGCAAACTGATACATCACGTAGAACTGTAGAACCTTGTAATGCATAAAGATTGACAAAAGTTTTATGTCCTTTCAAAACTGTCAAACTGCCTTTACTGACATTCAAAGCTCCACCTTCACCAGTGAACTTGTATCCTCGTGTCATAAGAGTACTTAAAGAGATTAAGTTTCTCTTCAAATCAAGAATATGTCTCACATCAGAAAGTGTTCTGACAACACCATCAAACATCGTGATTCTGATTGTTCCAATACCAACTATCTTACAGGAAGCATTATTTCCCATCAATACGGTGCCTTTTGACGTTGATTCATATGTTGAAAACCAGTTCCTATTGGGACACATATGAAATGAACATCCCAAATCAAGAATCTAATCATCAAATTTTAACTTATCATCAAAAGTAACTAGGAGATCATCACTATTAACATCTTCAACAACACTAGCCTGACCAGAACTTTCAGGTTGCTTACCCTTTTAGAAATGTAGAGGTTCTTTGATTCTTATTCTGTAATTTGTAGCATTCAGAAATAACATGACCTTTCTTCTTGCAATAATTGCAAGTTTTATTTTTATATTTTGACCTATTTCTCTGATCGCCATCATTTTTCTTCTCGTGAGTTGTCCTCCGAACTACTAACCCCTCTACAGAACTCTCAACTCTACCAATGATATGTTTAATTTTTTCTTTATTAAACAAACTATTATAAAATTCATTCAAAGTGAGAGTATCACGACTATATAAAATCATATCTCTAAAACTAGCATACGAGGGAGGTAGAGAACACAATAAAATCAAGGTCAAATCTTCATCATCATAACTAATCTCCATAGATTCTACATCAGAGGCAATTTCTTTAAAACCAACAAAATGGTTATTTAAGGATGACCCTTCATCCATATGATAAGAAAATAAACGCTGCTTCAAATGCAATTTTGTAGTTAAAGTTTTTGTCATGCAAATCTGTTCTAACCTTAACCATAAACCAGCATCACTTTTCTCTTTCAAAACATCTTGCAAAATTCCATCACACAAATGTAGATGTATTAAACTAAGAGCCTTACGATCTTTTCTTTTCTTTTTTTTCTTGAGTCTAAGAAACTAGCATTTTAGAAATTCTCAATAAAGCTTCTTCTAAATCCATTTGGACAAGAACTGCCCGCATTTTAGCTTGCCATAATGAAAATCTAGTATTGCGATCCAAAAGTGGTATATGATGTTTCACAGTTGTCATAACAAATTATCACAACCAAATGAAACAATAATAACAAATCAAGCTCAAACAAACCAACCAAGCTCTGATACCACTTGTTGATAAAATTACTCGATCTTCACATATACCACTTAATATTGATGCAGCGGAAGAAAACTAGATTCTAATTATGACACTAACTAAAATAAATAAATGGAATAAAGAGAGAAAAGCAATAACACAAAGATCTTACGTGGTTCGGACGAAGCCTGCATCCACGGGCGAAGACGGCAAGAATATTCCACTAGAGTTCCAAACGGGATTACAAAAGAGCACACTCAAGCACTCACCAAAATCCCAATACACCCAAATATTTGAACTCACCAAAATTAATTTCTAAATGCAATTAGAAATTAATATAAAAGGAATTTAGAAAATTCTTTAAATAAAGAATTCGTGTTGTGCTTTGAAACATAAACTATATATGTGTATATATAGTGAGTGGGGCAGTGGAATTTTTACAAATTCCCGATGTGGGAATTAAGCAGCACAGCAAAGTGCTCAGAGTAAGCATAAACTTACCTAGTGAGAATGGAAGGTTTAATCCCTTAGCATCCCCTTTTCCAAGGTTGATGCAAAACACCTCCAAGTGGATTGTCAATCAACTTAGAGTGAATAAAGCAACCGTCGTTCTTATTCTTTAACCCCATAATCTTGAATTTAGACTCATGGTTAGAATATTTTTACTTCCCTTCCTTCTCTTAATGAACCCACACAGAACAAGTTACAAGAGATCAATTCTGAACATAATACTTGTAGATTATTTCAAGAAAGCAATAATGATGTCATGAACAACTAGATACAAAAATAAAATGAAATAACAACTAAACTAGCTATCTAAGGTGTACAGAGTCAATCGTCATTGTTTCCAATGGCGTCTTTATCTATGGCACCATGTTGGTACGCAATTCTTCGAGGTCTACAGATGAGCAGAGGCCGTTAGGATCTGCAGTGAGACCCCAGCGTCTCAGACGCTCATCAATCGGTAGCTTCCTCTCCAAATTGGCACACTTTTCTCCTTTGATTATTCTTCTTTTTATAGCCGCCCAAGGTTCCTTGTCGACCACGTTCTTCTTGATTGCTCGATTTGATTGTCAGTCACCTTTTCCTTCTCAGTTATTCCTTCTGTACAGCAAGGCTTGATTGCCGGTTATTTTCTTCCTTTTCTATTCTCATCCATTCCTTCTATGCGACGACTTCCTGAGAAACTATAACACGTCAGCAAATTCCAGCGCTTATTCTTCTTATTCCAACGCTTATAAGCGCATTTTATAGCTAAAATAACGTATTTTGCAAAGCTGACGTCCTCCGATGCTAATAGCATGCATGACCGAATAAAATGGATGTTTGCACTTTCTTTCCGCATTATACTCGTCATTTTCTTTGCCTTTCTTTGTTTAGCCCGCGGTTTTAAGGACTAAATAGTGCTATTATTTAGCATTATCAGTTGGTTGGATATCTGCGCTCTTGGCGCTAAAGAGAGAAGAGATTGTGTGATCGAGTTTTATGCAAGTATAATTGATCACTCAAGCTATCAAGCCACCGTCAAAGAGCGAATGATCAGTTGGGCACCCAAGGATTGGAACAATCTGTTCGTCCTGGAAGATGAGGAGTGTGAATATGACAACATGTTGAAGAAGTGCTCGAGCAGCAAGTTAGCGAATTGCTTGGAGGTCATTAGCGTAGAGGGAGCGACATGGGAAGAAGGGCCATAATCAAATAAATTTCTTGCAGCCAACTTGAATAATGAAGGTTGTGTATGGGCTTCATTCGTTAAGTCTTCACTGATGCCCACCACACACGACTCCACGATGACACTGCCGTGAGTGCTGCTGATCTGTGCAATTATGGTGGGCCTTTCTATCAACGTTGGGTGAATCACCGCCAGTGAAATTAACATCGAGAAAGGAAAGAAAACGAGCAACTTCATCTTTTAGGATTTCATCTTCGTGCTCTACAGCTATTAAGTCGTGAAGGGCAAACCCAACGATGCATTCCTGCCTAGGAAAAGGCCATTAAGCACGACCTCCAAGTTATTAACAAAGACTACTCGCCCAAGCAAATAGAAGACGGCTCCACCAAGCGAAACAGAGTAAATACAAGTGGTTTGTCAGACGAAATGTATTATAAGTTAAAATAGCAAGCATTGATAGTTTGACATCTCACTACCACTTTGCATAAGCGAAATTACTCCTATTCGCCTACTTCTTTCCAGTGATGGACTTAACTACTCATGATGATAAATAGATTCAAGGCAAAGTAATAAACACAGTTCATCTTCATTAAATAAAAACATAACAACGTTTGCTCATAAAAACTATACTAAAGAGAAAGTAAAGCAAATACAAAGAAAGAGAAGCAAAGTTAAGAAGAAGCTTGGTCGAAATCACTGAAGCAGCAACTCTAAACTTAGCCCCGGCTATGCTTTGCACCTTTGGCTAACTACGACTATGCTAAAGCCAAACTACTTAACAACTAGAAAAAAAAAACTAAAGCTACGAACTAAAGCTAAGTTAATTTGGCCGAAAATGAAAGCTTGATGATGATCTTTCCAGAAAATGGAGGACGGGCTTGAACGAAGATGAAGAGCTGCTATTTATATTTACTTGCTCTAGCAACAAGACTCTGACACTCTCTGCTCCACGATTTTCCTTGTCCCCTAGACCACATCTGACACTCTATGCTCCATGATCCGCAATCACGACTTTGCCAGAGCAAACAAAAAGCAACTGCTGTGATTTAATATCTTTGCTTGGATCTTTGACACGCATCTTTAACTTTAGATATTTTTCCAAACACCCAATTTCGCCGGATTCCATTTTGCCTAAGCGAAATCTTTAGCAACTTCCTATTCGACCTAAACCAAAGTTTTAGCAACTCTGCATTTCACCCCCTAGGTATAATGAAGAAAAATTGAAATATTAGATTTATAGAATTCATACTTGAAATTTACACATTCGTGCATTTTTGCTAAAACAAACCTCTAAAATATTATCCTGAACATAAAGTTATAGGATTTTGCATTTCACCCAAATAATTATGCTAAAGTGAACTGTCTAAGAGAAATATTTCTATGATGCAGCGAAATTGCCAGCAAAATACTATTAAACTTAACCAATAACTCTCAATTGGTTAAATTCGATTGGCAAGCAAAGGATCTAAGAACCAAGAAGTTTAAGTTCTAAGCTAAAAAGGATTTGCATGAATGAGTGGCTTAAGTGAATTACAAATTGGACGTTTATGAAATTTTAAAAGTTTTGCCCAACATGGTCCAGTTATAGAATAACTTTACTTAAATTATTAGATTGATTTGTCGATTGCTTTAGAGAAGTGGATGAGCGATGACTCGCTATGGCGAAGGAAGATAAGAAAAGGCGAATGTTCTTAATTAAAAATTAAGCTATTACTTGAGAAGAGAAATCATGTAAGTTTGGGGGTATGATAACTCTGAAGAAGAGTTAAAAAAGTAGAAAATAATATATATTTTCATATGAACTTCGTTAAAATTAATATAATCTACATGAATTTCGCCCTCACATACTAAACACTGAGCTTAAGCAAAATGTCCTATAGTCTTTTGTTTAAGATAATCTTTAGAGGTTTGTTGTAGTGAAATATGCATGAATGTGTGGAGTTATTAAGCGTTAAAAAGAATTTATACCTTTTAGTTTGTTTGCAGCAATCCTGGGGAAGCAAAGCATAATCGACAAAGGAGAACCTCGCTCAAATGAAGGCAAGTTTAGCGAATCAGTCTTGGAAAACATCCCACGTCGCCACAATGAAAAAGGAATCTCGCATAAGGGATGAATCGTAAAAATATCTCATGTAAAGGACGTGTTGCAAAGATATAGAGCTCATCATTTAATCTCATCCGTCGCTTTGCAACCCCTCTAACGCACTTGATAACTCTCAAGAATTGAGAGTTAGAGTAGCTTAAAAGAATATATTTTTATAAGAATTTGCTTATATTTAATTAATTTAATAATGAATTTCGCCTCATCATACCTAAATGTCACTTAAACAAAACATCCTTTAGTTTTCTGATTAGGATGCATTTTATTGGTTTCGTTGCAGCGAAATATGCTTGAATATGTGCGAAGTTATATGTTTTAAAAATAATTGATATTTTCTAGTTTGTCTGCAGCATTCTCGATGGAGAGAAGCGAAATTCACACAAGGAGTTCGCCAAAACGAACATCATCCAACCAAGCGTGCCTTGAAGATACCCAACACAATAGCGGAATATGAAGAATTGCCAAACGGTTCGCCACAATGAAGTGTTTAGCGAACAAAGATGCTCTGACAACCGACAATGTGGATCGTGGAGCCAAAATGCCAGATAAAGCAATCCTTCATCTGACAAGCAATCGAAGAGCAGTCCAACATTGTCAGGATCGTGAAGTAGGCTTTGTCGCTTGGTGTTGGAGTATAAATAGATGCATCTCCTTCAGAAGAAGAGTCGACCATTTTTAGGTCGCTCACTGGGGCGTCCATCCTTTAGAGCATTCCAAGCTTCATTTCCGATCACCATTTCCTTAGTTCTTAGCTTAGCTTAGTCGTAGCTTAGCCATAGTTTAGCTGTTTTGCTTTCATCTACTTCTGTCTTAGTGTAGTTTTAACGAACCTTGATATTTGTTGTTTTTAATGAAGAGAAACTGTTGCTTCTACTTTATTTTGCTTTTATTTATCGATATGAGTAGCTAAATCTATCATTGGAAGGAATTAGATAAGTAGGAGACGTTCGCCTAAGCAAAGCGTTAGCGAGATGATAAACTATTATGCATGTTGTGTTAATTCGAAATACATTCTGTTTGATTTGCTGTGTGTATGTCTTTACTTCTCTTCGAGAGAATAGAAATATAGCGATCTTGCATGTATAACATTAGGTTTGCTAAGTTTGCTTAGAGTGAGTTTACTTGCATCTAAATTGAACACTTAGAGATAAGGTTCGCCTAATGTTGTGTTGCTTCGCTTTAGTAGTGTTTGAGTTCTAGAGAACCAAACCAAGAGCTCGAGAGAGCCAGCTTCTAAGACTCGAGAAAGTAAAAGAGAAAGCTATCAGTTGTTACTTCTTAGCTTTAAATAGTGTCGCCTAAGCGAAACTCTCTGAAAATATCTTATTCCCTTCCGATGTATTTCATCAGTTCGATTTACCATACATTTACCTAGCTTAGATTAATTTCGCCACAACAATTTCCCCTGTTACCCTGACTCTTGATTTCTCTTAAGCATGACACTGATAACTATTCCATGTGGAGATGACCTTTACTTACTTTAAAACTTGCTAAAACAAAGACTGTGTATACTTGCACAACCTTTGGGGATCACACACACGCATTTTGCTTAATCAGAAGTAGAGACTTCGCTTTGGCGAAGTCTTGAACGAGCCACGTCATCATTCTTCTTAATTATTAATTTCTAAAATTATGTGTTCGCATCTGACCCCAAACAGCACTCTACAACACGGATCGTGGAGTAGGAAATGTTAGAGCAGAGCTCATGGAGCAGCATTTCATAGACCTTATCGCAAAGGTCGGTCATTTTGAGAAGAAAATCAAGAAACTCACAATTCTCCCTAGCTCCGACCAAAGTTCTCTTCCGATTAGTTTTTTAAGTCACCAACATAATTTTTCCAGAGCCATAGTCACCTTTATTTTCTTTGATAGCTAGTTTACTTGCTTTCTATAGAAATGTTGCGTTTGTGTAACCAGAGACCCATTCTCGCCAGAGATTTTTCAGAGTTTGTAGCATAAAGAGTTTTCTTATACTTGTTCTTCATTTCTGTTTTTGCTTTAACATTGTGGAACTTAGTTTTTCGATTCAATGAACATGGTTTCTATTTCTGTGCTTATATCATTTTGACTTTGTATTATGAGTAGCTAAATCCGTAGTCAGAAGGTTACGGGGGAAGTAGAGTGTTTTGTTTGGGCGTAGAGGTAGCAAAAAGAACTTATTATGCATGCTATATGAATTTTATTACATTTCGTCTGACAAATCGTTTGTATAATACTGATTACTTAGTTAATTTGTTGTTTGAGTTTGGGAGAACCAAAATAGAAACTCGAGAGAGCCAAGTACTAGAACTTGAGAGAGCCAAGAGTAGCTCGTCAGTCGCTCGCTATTTGCTAACCCTTGTTGCTGTCGCGAAACACTTGACTACCCTATGCCCTTCCGATGCTTAGTCTCATTATGTCTATTTCATAATTGCACTACGTTTAGATTATTTCACAACACCTAACCAATATTGTTCACCATTGACTCTTACTTGAAAATAAGTGAAAACATAAACAAAAATCCTTGTGGAGATGACTTGTTACTTACATTAAAACTTGCTACAACAAGATTGCGTATACTTGTGGAACCTAGGGAATTCACACATGCAACCCATTTTGAGATTGAGATTTCGCTTAAGTGAAATCAGAGCATACCACGTCATACATATTTAATTTCAATATTTTTTATTTTAATTGTGTACATTCTACAATAATCTCTTACCCACAATTCTAGAATGCATTCTACAAACGAATTCCCACTAGATGTCTCTACTCTAATAAAGCATAATAAGAAACACGTAAAAGGAAAACAATAAATTGCATTTCTAAGTACGTCAACTACAAAGTATAATCTACTCCTAAATAAATAATAAAACTAAGGAATGGTGCGACTGTTATAGATGGGTGGACTTCTTGTCATTAGAGGTCACAAACACCTTCCGATTGTCTTCTTCCGTGGCGTAATACAGTGAGGTGAGTGGACTCTTGCCCAGCTGTAAGAACTCGACCCAAAAATGGTCCTAAACCCGGTTCTTACTAACATGCTTACAAACTAAAACTTTTAAAACATTAAAGGAAACAACTCAAAGATAAAACTCATTTAGACATCATAAGAAAACATTCATTTCATAAACTTCCTTAAATAAATCCTGGCCAGTAATTCAAAACAAACAGTTCAATAACACTTTGAAACATAAACAGTTTTCCGTAGCATGCTATAACAGAAAGAAAGACTGAAGATAACAAATAAAACAGAGTATGCCGACAGATCCCATGATCAGTCAGCTCCCTCCGCTAGCTATCCCGGTGCTGCCCCAAGTTACCTAAAAGATAAGTAAGGGTGAGTACGAAGACACTTAGTAAGAATCCCAGACCGGGGTACAATACGATACATCAATCACCTGGCATCCTAGTATACATGCAACAGTTACCAGCACAGAACTTTGCTCATCAAGCTAATCAAGACAAGTCCGGGGACCTCGAAAGTTTCCTACTTCCGGCTTCATGGTTGGTTCTCCTAACCAATCCCAAATGACATCCTCGAGGGTCTTTCTCCCTCGGCCAATTGACCAACTCAAAAGCTGATCCCGAATAGGTGACCTCGAGGGCCTCTTACCCTCGGCCAAGCTTATCCTAGGACAACGGGTGAGTACCCGAAGTCAGGCTCTAAAACAAGAACGGAAATGGTGTCACTGATCTACAGTAGTGCGGAGCCCTCGGCACTCACCAGTGCGACTGTACTGTGACACGAAGCCAAGAACTGTCTCGAAAGGTGCTTGCACCCATAATGGGTTCCGCTCTAGCAGGCTACAAACTAGGCTTATATCCGATGCGGGAGCTAATTCGCACAGGCTGCCAGGGGCAGAAGTAAAGTACGTTATGCTACTCACTGATCTCGACCTGTGGGGACAAAATACATTATGTCTGCTCCTCAGCCTCTAGATGAAGACAATTCTAACTAACTATCTAATATCACAGAGAAGACAATATCTAGTAGTTCAAACATGCTCAACAAGTATACAAGTACAACTTAGCATGATACTACGAATTAAAACTGGAATCTCAGAACATGCTGGAAGGACAAACCTAGCATGGCACTAACATGTAGAAACATGGGCAAACATGTTAGTAGAGTTAAACAATGAAACAGTCCTATCCACTAATGTAAAGACCCGACCCAAGAGGGGCTCTAAATAGGCCTTTACCTCAATGCATGCATTCAAAGTAAGGACATTATACAATTATGTTTTCGGATTCCAATTAAAAAAAAAACATTCAAAACATTCAACTCAAAGTCAGACAATTTACTGAAACCTGTCCCTGTCTCCAAGCACCTGTTTAAAGACAAATACATTTCCAAAAGTTTACTCTGATTAGAGATTTATTAAAATCATTCAAAACCTTCTCAGATACAACAATGCTGGAATCCACAAAAACATTGAGAAAACATCATAGGGCTCTGTGCCCGACTATATGCATTCAGGGGAAATAAAAAGACAAGAGTTATAATATAAATAGGTCAGAGATGACTGCAGGTCCCCATGATCACAGCTCCTCCTTCAGCCATCCTGTCTCGCACCTTGGTTACCTGTGGAAATCCACAAAATAAGGGTGAGTAACGAATTACTCAGTAAGAATCCCCAACCGAGGTACAATACGATATACATGGTCATCTAGCCGAAAGATATGCAAGCTATGAATATAAACACAGAATAGATCACATAGCTTAAATCCACTCTTGGACCTTGGATGCCAACTCAGGGTCTTAGTCCGGAATAAATCACCACACAAAACGCCCTATACGAGAAACAAGTCTCGGCCTTAGCCTGTCTACTGTCGATACGAAAGGTGCACTAGCTCAAGATCCCGAGAAGCTCTCCGGTCGGCGTTGTAATGAGCGTAAGCGCGCACCGCATGCTACTGCAGACTATGGGGGGTGCCGGGTCTAGTGGCAAGCTGCCCATGTCCAGTCACCACGCCTAACTAAATCTCTGGATCGGTGTCACCGACATAGGGTGTGAGACTGGACACGTGAACTATGTCACCTGAACCACCGCACTGAGGCTAAGGAACCGGCCGTGGTGGTAGGCTTACACCAGAAGCCGCCCTTGCCCTATCGTGGCAATCAAGGGCTACGGCCGAACACGCCGAGGACGTGCCGATCGCCGGGAAGAGGCAATGCCAAGTCATCATCCCTACCGTTGGGGCATTTAACAGTCTGCCACCCTCACCCAAGATTGCAGGGCCAGCCGTTAGGGTTAGCTAAACCCTAACGGGGATCAGGGACGGAGAACCGTCTCGTACGTCCCTGTCGTGGATGCAAATTACGTTATGCATCCGGCCCGGATGATGCTACCTATTTGAACTCTAAACTATAGCAACAACAACAAACAATCCAATACGTGCTCAACAGATACAACGAACCTAGCATGATACTACGAAGCAAGAATGATCTGAGCATGCGAATGTAACAACCTAGCATGAACTAACATGATGAACAACATAGGAAATCATGCCAGTCGAAATCGAGCAGAGCACCTATCACTAAACATGCTGATAAACACAAACAAGCATACAAAAAGCATCACATAATATATCGCAGGGCCCACACAACTCCGGTAAGAAATCCTTACCTGGTCGGGAGGCAACAACACACAAAATCCTAAGCTGCGATCGATCCCGACCTAGCTAACGAGAACCTAACAAACATAATAATAATCACAATCCATAGGCCTAAATATAATAAAATAAATAGGGCTCGACTCGGGAGCAACTCACGCGGCACGGCTGACGCGCTTGCGACGGACAGCCGTGCGACATCGGGCGCCGGGGAGGCGGCGGTGCCGCACGCTGGCATGCTGGGCGCTGACACGACGCTGATGGGCGCTGATGGGCTGCGCGCGCGCGAACGGACTGGCTGGGCGCAAGCGCACGGGCGCGGGCAAGCGGACGGGCGAGGCGGGCTAGCGCTGGGACGGCGCGAGGACGGACGAGACGCGCTGACGCTAGGACGGCGCGCGGACGGGGCGCAGACGCGGAGAGGGCGCGCCGGCGCGAGCTCGGATGGGCGGACTGGTGCATGCGACGGGCCTACTACTGGGCGTCTGGGCGGCTGCGACGGCCTGCTGCTGGGCGCTTGGGCGTCTGGGCGTCTGGGCAAGGGCTGCTGCTGCTCGGCTGGGCTGCACAACACCAACACTCACCTCTTCTTCTCCATACCAACAAGAATACACCAAAAAAAGAAGGAGAAGAGGAAGAGAACTCTTACCCGGGATGACACACGATCAAAGGGCTGCTCGAGGGATGAAACTCGGCTTGGAGCTTGGGAGAGACATACTTGGGCGGCCAAGGTGATTTTGGAGAAGAAAGACAAAAAACCCTATTTCTCTTCTTTTAATCAAATGCACCAAAATCCCAAAAATCAAGGCTAACCAAGATATGCTGCGGAAAGAGTAACAAAAACTGCTCGAGGCTCAACCGGCAACGACACCCAACTGACCTCCCAGACCACCTGGGTTCGAAACCCACCAAACACACCTTTAACTCCTAATTTTTCTTTTGCATCTCACCATGCCCAAACACATCCACAAAGCATCAAAATCCTACTTAAGACCAACCAATAATTTTTAACAACTGCAAAAGACATAAACGGCCCTGACGGCCCGACCAAATTACCAAAATGCCCCTAGGGCATACCTGGAAGACCGGGATGAAAACCTGGGCCGTTACAATATTCCCTCCTTTTTATGACTTTCGTCCTCGAAAGTCCTTAAGACTGAAACTGCACAGGATACTGCAACCTCATCCCGTCCTCCCCGCTCACGAGCGGCTTCCTCTGGAACTCTGACACCTCTACTGAACCTTTACCAAACGAATCTCGCGATTACGCAATGTCTTCGTCTCAAAGACCAGAATACTTACAGGCTTCCCCTCGAAGCTCAAATCTTCAATCAGCTGCAAAGGCTCAAAGTCCACAATGAGCGATGGGTCCGACACATACTGCCCCAACATCGATACATGGAAACACTGTGCATAGCTGACAATGACAGAAAAAGCTAACCAATATGCAACTCTGCCAATCCTCTTGAGAATCTCAAATGGTCCAACAACAGGAGACTCCTCTTTTCCCGCTTACCAAACCTCAACACAACTCACAACGATGCAACCTTAAAAGCACGCACTGTCCAACCTCAAACTCTAAAACTCGACGCCGAACATCGGCGAAACTTTCTCGCTGCTCTCCGAGTTGACAACACGAGCTCTAAACTTTTGCACTGCACTGCTGACCAACCGCAGCAACTCAGGACCCAAAACAACACTAACGACCACCAACCTTTTCCCAGAACACTGGAATCTTGCAACACTTACAATACAACGCCTCAACGGAACTATATGAATTAACAGCTGGGAACTGCTACCCAAGGCAAACTCATAAAACCAACACTGGTCTCCCGCTGCCTAACCACGGAAACACCAACTCACAACAAGTTCTAAAGGATCCGGCTCACTCCTCCCAAAAGGCCATCGGTTAGAGGGTGAAAACACTACAGGACTGCACTCAGCTCATAAGCCTCTTAACAACGCTCTCCAGAACCACGGTTCATCAACGCACTGCCTAGAAAAACCTTTGTTGCCACACCCTGGTGCCAACAACTCCAGCCTGAAACTGACATGCCTCTACTCCAAAGAAATGGCCTCTGCACACGAGACGAGTTGCGAGCTCTAGCTACTGAAACCAATCCTCCAAAAATCTTAACTCACACAACAACCTCGACTAACTGACAGCTCCCACACGAAACTTACAACCCAACAACTTGAGTGCTACGAACTCGGAAGCCCAAACAACTACAAACTGCATAGCTATGCCAATCAACTCAACTATAGCTTGACTCAAATCACTGGCTGGATAAGTCAGCCTGCCAACAACCGGGCCCCAGAGGGCTCCCCCCACCAAACTTACCTCCATGCAAGCAACGGAACGAAGCTTGCCCCAAATATGAAACACATCTCACAAGTCCAAACGATAACACATACAGGCTTAACCCTCTAGCTTAGGCTTATTGCACCTTCCCACCGAAACTTCATAAACGGAACTCCACTACTCGGTTAACACCAACTACCAAGAACCAGAATACCAATAATGTCTGGCAGAGCACAAGCCACACTAACCAGCAAGAATCCCTCAAAAGGTCAAGACCCTAATCCAACCACAATGGTGCAACCTCAACCCACAACTGATACAAAGGAGTTCTTCAACTACAAAGGTGCAACAGCTTCCATGCCAACACACAAAAACCTTAACCAACTAGGCCAAACACTCATAGGAGCAGAACAACCCTTACTGCAACCTCCAGAACACCACTCAAGAGTCCGCTTAACTTGGACAAACAACTGTTTCCAAGCAGCCAATAAACTTTTCCTCCTACTAGCACCACTACCACCAATTCCAAGACCAAGGAATAACCTGACAACTCCCAAGGAGAAACAAATCCTTACAAGCAGACAACTGAAGGACAGAGAGCTCCACACACGCTCTCTGTCTTGCTCAGCTAAAGCAACAACACCTAAGTCTCACGGGGCAACAATAGGGGGTCCACCACAGACTGAACCTCCAACCACACACTAGCCAAAACACACCTCCAAACACCAAAGGGGGAAACTCTCAACATCCTGGAAACAGGAAAACAACCAACAGGGCACAAACCACTCGCCCCACGAGCAAAGCTAACTTCTAGCAACTCAAAAACCACACCTTGGTCAACACCAAGCACCAACTTGCCACCACACCGGAACCAATCCAGACTCTACTCCAAACAAACACTAGCTTGCCAGCCTACCAAGACTTCCAGCAACTCACCCGAGGCTACAACCTACACGACTCCGACTTGCCAACTGAAACTCACTACCTGGGCCTGACTGAGCTCTGGTGAGGCTCTCCACAACTAGGGTTCTTCGGCAACCCTCGACACACACTGTCGTATAACGGTCTGGTCGACACCCAACCGCTGCTGAACAAACAACTCCTTTTTCCAAGATCACAACCATGCTTTGGCTGCTCGAACTTCAAACCAAAAAGACCGGAAACGCTTCAGAATGTGTCATCCTCCTACTCAAAGCATCAGGCACATCGTAGCTTCCACCCAGGGTAAGGATTCCTAGCAACACCCTTAGCAACTACGGTCAGGAACTACGCGGCTTCACTACAACCACCATTTGTTCAGTACCATCTGAACTCCAACCATGAACACAAGAGGTTCCACCAACCAAGCTTAGGTTCAACTCAACAAACTTGCATAAGCAACAACCCAACTACGAGCACGGTATCCTTACAACCTCAACTAAAGCCTTACAACATCCACCTGGAGTCCAACTTCTCCAAGAACTGAGCACCAGTTCTCCCATGCAAACCTTACATGGTTCTGAAACTCTCGCCACCAGAACGAACTACACAAAACACACTTGTGTGCACAACTCTCAACCTTCCTTCAGAGATCCAAGGCTAACAGGTACTTTCCAAAAGGCAACACTAACTTCTTGCAGAGATACAATCAACCAAAGGAACACCAAAAGTTCCATCTCCACTCGATACTCGAAGCTGCGACAACCTTGCTCTACTAAACCATAACAATGCCAAACCAAACTTACTTTATACCAAGTGTGCTTACACATAAGGCAACCAACTCATCTCATAAGGCATCCAGCTCATCTCATAGGCATCCAACTTATCTCATGAGCATCCAACTCATATCACGGGCATCCAACTCATCTCATGAGCATCCAACTCATCTCACGGGCATCCAACTCATCTCACGGGCATCCAACTCATGGTTCCTCTGCTGGACCAAACTCGCATCTACAATGCTCACTCAACTCAGGTTTAGGCACCCGAAGGTAGTGGACCGCACTACCAACCACAAAGATCTCTTGGCCTCAGCCCTAGCGTGAGACTCGCACGCACTAACACTTACCAACCGTCAACCTGCTGACTTACTCAACCCCCAGTAACACTGGAAAGAGGCTCTAGCGCCTCTCGAACATCTTTTCACTTGTAGTCCTTCGACTACCACTGAACTAGCCCTCTTGCACGACCTAAACAGGTGCAACTGCCATAAACGGATCCAACGGCTAAAGAAGTGTGCTGAACTCCGGACGGGTCATAGAACCATCTGCTATACCCATGCCAAACTCAGGCCTGAACCAGACTTAGTGCCAAAGCGGCACACCAACTAATGCACCTCAAGTGCCACTACTACCAAATCCACATCTTACTACAAATGGGGCCCGCAAGGTCACAACCTCAAGTGACAAAAACTATGGCTAGGCATACAAGGACTCAAAACTCAAACAACCAGACTATGGCATCTCATCAAAACTGAAGGCTCACGACCTACTCTTGCACTCCACATGATGCTCAACAAAGCTATGGCCGGCTCTCTCAACATGCAGCAGCTAACTCTACTCTAGGGCTCACCAAAAGAAGAGTGCTCAACTCTACAAAACAACTGAGGAAACCACCAACGGATCAAGTCCGAAGGGGGCACTGCTCACTGCACCCTTAACCACGTGGTTCCGCTTCTTGGCTGCAAACAACAACACTTTACAAGAGCACAAAGATGCCTCATCAACCTCCTCGAAGGCTACCAACTCTGCAGCTACTCGCTGGGCAATCAAACAATCTGCTAAGGCTCAAGATCAACACTTGAGCTGCCCAGGCTAGTCCACACGGAGACCTGCTCCACAAGCATCCACATAAGCAAAGCCATAGCTAACTCCTCTCCTGGAGTGGTACTCTAGGGCAAATCACCTCCACCCTCTCACTAGGGGAAAACCAACAACTGGGCCACACGTGGCCTACGGTAGTCTAACCTCTGCCTCCCTCTGGAACGATGTCCTAGTGGTATCCGAATCTATCTGGATATCTCAACAAACCACAACATACAGCTCACACTGCGGGAAGTTGGCATGATGGCGCTCTAAACCCAAACCAACAACGAGTCAGAACCTGCTCGTCTCCGCTCCACAACACTACACAAGGCATACACTAGATGAAAAGTATTGTAATTTCTTAACCCTTTTTTTAAAAACAGAAAACTTAGGCATACCTGATGACTGTCGGAGTGCTGGTGATCATGGGGAAAACGACCTACAACAAAAGGTCAGTATACAAAATCTATGACTCTGAGCTCTTATACCAACTGTAAAGACCCGACCCAGGAGGGGCTCTAAATAGGCCTTTACCCCAATGCATGCATTCAAAGTAAGGACATTATACAATTATGTTTTCGGATTCCAATTAAAAACAAAACATTCAACTCAAAGTCAGACAATTTACTGAAACCTGTCCCTATCTCCAAGCACCTGTTTCAAGACAAATACATTTCCAAAAAGTTTACTCTGATCAGAGATTTATTAAAATCATTCAAAACCTTCTGACTAGGAACAAGACCTCGGGCAACGCCCTCCAGCTAGAACCGAACTAGCTCTCGAAACAACAAGAGGACCAAACCTTGGCCCAACACTCACAAGAGGCTAAACAACCCTTACTGCAGCCTCTAGAACACCATCCAAGGGTCCGCTTAACTGGACAAACAACTGCTTCCAAGCAACCAACAAACTCTTCCTTCTAGCTAGCACCTCTACATCAACTCATGGCTAAGGGAGAAATCTGACAACTCCCAAAAGGAAACGACTCTTACAAGCAGACAACCGAAGGACAGAGAGCTCCACATACGCTCACTGTCTTGCTCCACTAGAGCAACAACATCTAAATCTCACGGGGCAAGAACAGGGGTCCACCTCAGACTGAACCTCCAAATGCCAAACGGGGCAACTCAACATCCTGGAAACAGGAAAACAACCAACAGGGCACGAACCATTCGCCCCACGAGCAAAACTAATTTCTAGCAGCTCCAAACCATACCTTGGTCAACACCAAGCATAAACTTGCCACCGCACCGGAACCAATCCAGACTCTACTCCAAACAAACACTGGCTTGCTAGACTACCAAGACTGCTAGCAACTCACCCAAGGAACACTGCCTGGGTCTGACTGAGCTCTGGAGAGGCTCTTCACAACCTAGGGTTCTTCGGCAACCCTCGACACACACTGTCGACTACCGAGCTAACAGCCAACTGCCTGAACATGCACAACTCTCTCCAGCATCTCAACCATGTTGGCCAACTCCAACTCCTTGGGAACTAAGAGGACCCGAAATGCTACCGAATGCGTCGTCCTCCTACTCAAACATCAGCCACAACAAGGCTTCTACCTAAGGAAAGGATCCGAACAACTCTCTTAGCCAAGGCGATCAGAAACTCCGCGGCTTTGCTACCACCGCACTTGTTCAGTTTCCAACTGAACTCCAACCAAAGGAACACCCAAAGTTCCATCTCCACACGATGCTCAAAGCTGAGGCAACCTTGCTCTACAAAAGCATAACCATGCCAAACTGAACTTACTTTATACCAAGCCTCTACCAAGGGTGCTTACCTATAAGGCATCCAAAACCTCTCGCAAGGCATCAACTCATCTCGCCTCAAAAGCATCCAACTCGCCTCACGGCATCCAACTCGCCTCACGGCATCCAACTCGCCTCATAGGCATCCAGCTCATCACATGAGCATCCAACTCAGGGTCCCTCTACTGGACCGAACTCGCATCTACGATGCTCAACTCTCCTCAGATTAAGGCACTCGAAGGTAGTTGACCGCACTACCAACCACAAGGAAACTCTTGGCCTTAACACTAGCACGAGACTCACGCGCACCAACACTTACCAACCAATCTGCTGACTAACTCAACCTCTAGAAACACTGGGAAGAGGCTCCGGCTCCTCTCGAGCATCCTTTCGCTTGTAGTCCATCGACTACCACTGAACTAGCCCTCTGGCACGACCTAAACAGGTGCAACTTCCATAAACGGATCCAAAGGCTAAAGGAGTACGCTGAACTCCGAACGACATAGGACCATCTGCTATGCCCAAGCCAAACTCAAGCCTGAACCAGACTTAGTGCCAAAGTGGGACACCAACCAATGCACCTCAAGTGCTACTACTACCAAATCCACATCTTACTACAGATGGGGCCAGCAAGGTCACTACCTCAAGTGACAACAACTCTGGCTAGGCATACAAGGGCTCAACTCAAACAACCATGCCAAGGCATCTCAACAAACTGAAGGCCCACGGCCTACACTAGCATCTCCTCATGATGCTCAACAAAAGCTCTGGCCGGATCTCTCAACATGCAGCAGCTAGCTCCACTCTAGGAGCTCACCAAGGAAGACCGCTCAACTCTACCAAACATTTGAGGAAACTGGGCTGTTAAACAACAACAGGCTTGCAAGGGGGCAAATATGTCTCTACATCTGCCTCAAGCCACTAAAACGGCAACTTGCCAATCAATTGGCGACTGGTGGAGACTCTGCTAGTCCACCTCTCACAAGGGACTTCCACCACCAACTGCTGTGTACCAAAATAAAGCCACAGAACAGCACACCTCGGCCTCTAAATGCGGGGCATCCCAACACACGGATGCTAAACTCAAACTCGCCAACCGCTTTTACTACTAGCGGCGGGACTTTCTAAAACATCGAGCTCTACAAGCATCCACTTGCCAAACTGGGCGGCTCCATCATCGCCAACAATCTCATCTGAATAAACCTGCTGATCATGCCCTCCCGGGAACCTCCGAGGCTACAAGAGCTACTGGGGGGAATGCTGAAACAAACTCTGTCAGCTGGGTTATCTATGCCCGGGACTCCTCACTACGCGCTACAAACTGCGCCTGGGTCTCCGCTCTCTGATAGCTAAAGACCCGCCATCAAATCTCTCATGGCCGAGCACACTCTGCTCAAGGAGTCTCACTCTGAGGCGTGCTAGCCTCTACCCCCTCCACTAGGCAACTCAACTGCCAGGGCCAACTCTGGCCAACGGGCCTAACAACCCTGAACGCGGCCTCAACATCAACACGATCAGTCCAACTCCTCGGTCAGACATGTCAAGCGTCCTGCTCCTCTGAGTGCGATCAACATACTGGCGATCTGCACAGAGCACCTCCACCCTCTCACTAGGGGAAAGCGAAAAGAATCGGGCCACAAATGGCCTACGGGAGTCTAAGCTCTGCCTCCCTCGGGGACGACGTCCCAGGGCATCCGAATCTATCTGGATACCTGTAACGGCCCGGAAATTTCATCCCGATCTTCCCTGGTTGCCAGGAGCATTTTGGTAATTTGGTCGGGCCGACCGGGCCGGTTATGTCTTTTCTAATTGCCGGAAAAATTATGTGACGATTTGATTGGGATCGGGAAGTTTGGTGAAGACATTTGGGCTTGGTAGAATGTGGAAATAAATAGGGAATTAAATAGCGCGTCGAGTGAGATTCAAGCCAGGGTCGCGTGGGAAGCTAGGCGAGTGTCGCTGCCAATCGAGCCACTGAGCGCTCTTGTTAATCTAAACGCGCCAACTTGTATATTAGCTTGTCTTCGTGCGTTTGATTTAAAAGCCAAAAATCGCCGAGCTTCTTCCCCATTTCTTCTTCTTCTTCTTCGCGAATTCCCTTCGACCGACCAACGATTCCCTTGCGAATTCTTCCCTCTCCAGCTCTAATTCGACCGAGCTTCTTCTCCAATTCGAAGTCGATTTCCATTCCCGAGCAGCAGGTAAGCTTCTTCTTCTTCCTTTCCTTCAAAAATCCGATTTCTTCTCCCCTGTTTCCGATTGCTTTTCTACCGGCCGTGGGAGTGAGGAGAATCGTGTGGTTTTTGTGCAGCTAGTGTAGGGGAAGTGGTCCAGCAACAAATCGCGCGTCGAATCTTCCCCAATCGCCCGGAATCGAGCTCGTTTTCTCCAACGCCCTATTCGCCCCTGTTCGCGCGCAGAAGCTGGCGTCTGTCGCAGCCCAGCCCGCCGAGCCACCCCGCTCATCGACCCGTACCCGCGCGCGCGTCCTCGCCCAGCTCTGTGTCGCGTCGCATCGCCAGCGCCCAGCCGAGCCTCGCCGCGCGCCCTTGCATCGCCCGCGCGCCCGTCCGCGCACAGCCAGCGCTCTCGCACGCGCAGCTAGAGCACCCACGCGCCCATTCCTGCGCCGCAGCGCGCCCAACTAGCCCTATTGCTGCCCCGTTCGTGCAATCGGCTCGTTCGTGTGTTCGTCGAGCCTCGTGAGTTGCTCCCGAGCTGAGCCCTGTTTATTTTATTATATTTAGGCCTATTGTGTGATTTTTGTTGTGATTGATAGGTTCTCGGTAGCTAGTTCGGGTTTGTTCGCAACTTAGGATTTCGTGTAATCGTCCCCGACCAAGGTAAGGATTTCTTACCGGAGTTGTGTGGACCCTACGATATTATATGTGATTGCTGATTGATTGCTTGTTTGTGTTTATTGACATATTTAGTAATAGGTGCTCGTTTCTGAATTCCCGGTTAGCATGATTTTCCTGATTAATTCTCATGTTAATCCATGCTGATTGTTTCTTTCTGGCATGCTCGTATTTGTTCCTTGCTTCGCAGTATCATGCTAGGCTCGTTGTATTCTTTTGAGCACGTATTGGATTTTATGGAATTGTTTGCTGATTGCTAAGGCAGGTTAGAGTGGCAGGTAGATAGCATCATCTGGGCCGGGTGCATAACGACCTTGCATCCACGACAGGGACGTATGAGATGGAGCTCCGCCCTGATCCCGTTAGGGAATAGCTAACCCTAACGGCTGGCCTCGCAATCTTGGGTGAGGGTGGCAGACTGTTAAATGCCCCAACGGTCGGGATGATGACTTGGCATTGCCTCGTCCCCGACAGTCGGCACGTCCTCAGCGTGTTTGGTCGAGCCCCTGATTGCCACCTGTTAAGGTAAGGGCGGCTTTCTTGTGTAAGCCTACCACGACCCGTTTCCTTAGCCTCAGGTGCGGTGGTTCAGGCTGACATAGTTTACGTGTCCAGGTCTCACACCCCAATGTCAGTGACACCGATCCAAAGAATTAGTTAGGCGTGGTGACTGGACATGGGCAGCTTGCCTCTAGACCCGACACCCCCCATAGTCTACAGTAGCACGCGGTGCATGCTTACACTCATTACAGCGCCGACCGGAGAGCTCCTCGGGATCTTGAGCCAGTGTACCTTTCGTCGACAGTAGACAGGCTGAGGCCGAGACTTGTTTCTCGTATAGGGCGACTTGTGTATTGGATTGTGTGGTGGATATCATTCCGGACTAAGACCCTAAGTTGGCATCCGAGGCCCAAGTGTGGGCTAAGCTATGTGCTCTATTCTGTGTTTATATTCATAGCTTGCATACGCTCATCGAGATGACCATGTATATCGTATTGTACCCCAGTTGGGGATTCTTACTGAGTAATTCGTTACTCACCCTTATTATTGTGGTTTTTCCACAGGTAACCGAGTTGCGAGACAGGATGGTGAAGGAGGAGTCGTGATCATGGGGCCCAGTCATCAAACTCGATTTTGTGTTATGACTCTTTATGTTTTATTTTCCCTGAATGCATGTGGCCAGGCACGGAGCCCTAGGATGTTTTCTGAATATTTTGTGGATTCCAGCATTATTGTATCTAGACATGTTTGGAATGATTTTAAGAAATCTCTGATCGGAGTATACTTTGGAAATGTATTTATCTTGGAACAGGTGCTTGGAAACAGGGACAGGTTCTAGGGAAATTGTCTAGTTTTTAAAGGGATTGTTTTGAATGTTTTGTTTTTAATTGGAATCCGAAATCATGTTTGTTTAATGTCTTTTAATTTGAATGCATGCATTGGGGTAAGGGCCCATTTAGCGCCCCATTCGGGTCGGGTCTTTACAATACCTCAACAAGCTGCTACATACTGCTCGCACTGCGGAAAGTTGGCATGATGGCTCTCTAAGCCCAAACCAACAACGAGTCAGAACCTGCTCGTCTCCGCTCCACAACACTACACAAGGCATACACTAGATGAAAAGTATTGTAAATTCTTACCCCTTTCTTTAAAACAAGAAAACTTAGGCGTGCACTGATGGTACCGCGAGATCTTGATGATCATGGAAAAACGACCTACAACAAAGGTCGATCTACGAGAATCTATGACTCGAGCTCGATACCAACTCAGTAACGACCCACCGTAAAGGGTTCTAAAATAGGTCGTTACCTCAATGCATGCATTCAAATCAACAGAAAATTTGCAATATGGTGTTCGGATTCTAAGTAAAAACTAAAACATAAAACATCCATTTAAAATCAACATCAATTCCTGGAACCTGTCCCTGTTTCCAAGCACCTGTTCCAAGTCAAATACATTTACAAAACTTACTCTGATCAGAGATTCATTTAAAACATACAAACTTTACAACAATGCTAGAATCCGGAAATACATTCAGAAAACACCCTAGGGCTCCGTGCCCAACTACATGCATTCAGAGAACATTTACATCATAAACATAAATAAGACTCAGAGTTGAACAACGGGTTTCCATGATCACAGCTCCTCCTCCAGCCATCCTGTCTCGCACCATGGTTACCTGTGGAAAAACCACAAAAATAAGGGTGAGTAACGAATTACTCAGTAAGAATCCCCAACCGGGGTACAATACGATATAATCAGTCATCTAGTACCAAAGCATGCAAGCAAACAGCTACCAACACAGATCATAGCTCAACGAGCTTACAAGGAAAGATCTAGAATCATCGGAAGTCTCCTACTTCCGGCCTAAGGATTGGATACACTGACCAATCTTGGGACATCACCGAGGTATCTGTCACTCGGGGGGAATACACTGATCCCTAGAATGTCCTCAAGGGCCTCCTTGCCCTTACTAATCTGGACTTACGGGAGAGTACCCGAAGTCTGGCTCTAATGGAAGGAATAGTGTACTCACGACATTAGCCCGGGGGAGCTCTCCGAACCGGCAACTAACGCGTGTGCGCGCACACCGCATGCTGCTGCAATCGGCGTAAATGCGGGGGCCTAAGGGCAAACTACGCGGGCTAGGTACGCATGCCTATGACTCGGAAGCGGTGTCACTGATCACAGTAGCGCGAGGCCCTCGGTGCTCATCTGTGCAGCATGATCCACCGACCTGAAGCTAAGAACCGGCCAGGGCAGGCTTACACCGATGGCAGGGTTCCGCTCTAGCAGGCTACAAACTAGGCTTATGCCGAAGTGGGTAGCTAAGTCCACAACCGGCGGATCGGGGAAGCAAGATACGTTATCTTTGCGCACACTTTACTCCCGACTGAGCTAAATCCACCTTGGCGGCCGGGGAAGCAAGATACGTTATCTTTGCGCACACTTTACTCCCGATCGGTGGGGACAAAGTACGTTATGTCCGCTCGACCTGCGGATGATGACAAACCCTACAACTCTATCTAAGAGTACAGAGTAAAAATCAATGATTCCTGGCTAGCAAACAATGACCGACATCAAACACGCTTACCTAGCATGATACTACGAGCTTAAGCAGGAATCATAAGCATGCTGGCAGAACAAACCTAGCATGGCACTAACATGTAAAATCAAGCAAACATGCTAGCAAGAAATCAATCAAACTGCTCTATCTCTAACATGCTCATAATGATCGACAAACAAGCAAGGCATATCATGAAAAATATCGCAGGGCCCACACAACTCCGGTAAGAAATCCTTACCTGGTCGGAAGGCAACAACACACAATAAAATTAACTGCGATCGAACCCGAGCAACCTATAGCGAGCCAAACAAACACATCAATAATCATAAAAATAGGCCCAAATACAATAAAATAAACGAGGCTCGCCTCAGAGACAACACACGAGGCGCGGTGGCTGACACGCTGAACGAGCCGGTTGCAGGGCTAGGCGGTGAAGGGGATGGCTGGGCCGCGGGGCCATGAGAGGGCTCGGCTGGGCGCGCGCAGTTGACGGGCGCTGGTCGCACGCGCGGACGGCGCGCGGCAACACAAGGCGTATGCGGCGCGCTCGGCACGAGGACGGAGCGCGCGCGCGAGCGACATGACGCGCGTTGGGCTCACAGGAGGCGCGCAGCACGGCGAGCTACGAGGGCGGCGGCGCGCGACGCGACACGCAGCGGCGACGCGGCGCGCGGCGACCGCGACACTGCAAGCAAGGCTCGGGCGAGGCGAGTAGGGGCTGGGCGACACTGCGCGGGCTGGCGACCTGGGATGGGCGAGGCTCGGCGACGCAAGCAGGGCGATGGCGCGGGCGAGCTCGGGCTGGCTGGGTTGGGCGAGCCAAGGGGCTGGGGCTGCTCGGGCTAGGTGGGGGCTAGGGGAGAGAGAGAGAGAGAGAAAAAAAAGAGAAAAATGGATTTTGGGAAAAAAAATAAAAGAAAATGGGAAATAAAAAGGAAAATGGGAAAAAAGGAAAATAATGGGATTTTATCTCATTTTTCCATACTTATCCAAATTTTATCCAAAGTTAAAAATCCTTAAAATCCCATTTCCCGGCTTCCTCCTTCGAGACCCGACCGAAGCAACATTTTCCAATAAACAAACTCACTTAAATCCAACTCCCAAATCAACACTGAGGGCCCGGGCTCGAATCCCAAAAGAAACACCCAAACAACCATCACTTTGCCAAAGCCCAAAACACAACCGAGCATCCAACCGACTAGCCCAGACATCTCGGGACTCGCAATCCACAACAAACAAGCCTCGACAAAGGCAGGAGCTTCCTCGAAGCCCTGAAAACCACAAATCCTGCCCGGGGAGCCAAAAGACCAAAATACCCCTAAGGGTCACAACGACTCTAAGACCCAACCAAACAACCGAATCTTGACCCGAAGGCACCTCGAAAACTGGAATAGGAAACTGGGCTGTTACACTCGGCTACTCCTTGCAACAAGGTGTCTCGGCTAGGACAAAACCACACAACAACCAAATGTTAGGTCTCGGCTAGGAGCAAGCAAACACACACACAACACACACTTGGAGCTCTCGCCCTCCTCAACACCAAATGGAACTCTCGGCCAATCAACATCACAAGCAACCAAACACCACAAGTTTACCAACTCACCTAGGTAGATTCGGCAAGGCCTTCCAATGAGCAATGTGGTCTCGGCCAAGATGGATGCACAAACAATGAGGATTTGGCTAGGGTTTGGATCTTGCACAAGGAGGAATAACAAGGTTAGATCTACACATCTACCATTCAAATCAAAGAAAAACACCATCAACCATACCTTGAAGCTCTCGGCAATGAAGGTTGGAGAGGGAAGATGAGTTCGGATCTCAACAAACAAGAGGGGCAAGCAAGATCTTCTCTACCCAAGCAAGCTTCTCGGATCTACAAGAAGAGAGGAGAGGAAGAACAACTTCTCTTGGTTAGAGCTTGTCTCAGCCATGGCAAGGAGAAGAAGAGAGGAAAGTAGTTTAGCAAAGACTTACCTTGGAGCAAGAATGGAGGAGATGAGCTATGAAGCAAGAGCACAATGGAGATCTATGGAGCTTGGAGAATTCGGCCAAGGAGAGCGATGAAGAAGATGATGGTCGGCCAAGGAAGGAGAAGGGAGAAAGAGATGAAGCCATAAATGTGATTTTTCCCTATTTTTAATAATAAAAACGCCTAAAAAAATCTCACCTTCAAATCCCACCAAGAGCACTTTTAAAATCCATTTAAATTTCTCTACATTTGGTTCAAAATCAACTCCCAAACCACCATGGTTTGAATCCTAGCAACATCACTTTTTATTCTTATTTTTCTCTTTTAACCGGAAAGCCTCCAAACTTCTCAAACATGCCACTCTTGCCCTAGAATTTGAAACCGAAGAATAATTGAAACCCAAAAATAATATAAACAACCCTGAAACCAAGGTTTACTGTACAACCGACTCAGAAGGCACAATGACCAAAATACCCCTGGAAGCACAAGCAGCCCTAACAACCCAACCAACTCACTGAAGGAACAATCGGACAAACTTGGAGAACCGGAAGGAAAATCTTGGGCTGTTACACCAGCCGACCCCTCGGTCCATCGACAAATTTTCTTGAGTTTCTTTATTTCCTTTAATACGGCCGATTTACTTGGCTTGCAAGGTTGGATGAGTTGAAGTATCTTTGACAATGCTAGAATGTCTTCATCATTGCCTGATTTCTCGTTAATTGATTCTTCTCTTTAACCCCGAAATATGTTCATTAATTATCCTGAATTTCCGGGGTGATGAGATTCTCTAGATGCTGTGACTTCTCAATGCGTTCCTACTCTATTGTGACTTCTCAATGCGTTCCTGCTTTACTACTCCTAGCGTTTTGCTTCAATGCGGCGTGACTTTGGATTCACAATCCCTGCAAAGCATTTGAATTATATATATATATATATATATATAGCGTAGTTATTCCTCTTTTAACTGAGAAAAGGCAATTCTATCTTTCATTATGCTGAATTGTGGATGCATATGACTTCTCTCTATTTCGCTCGTGTTTTAGCTCTACCGGGCTCAATTATCCCGAATAACTTAGAAAAATGCTTAAGTAACTTTCCAAATATGCGCTCTATCTGAGAGTTATCATTAATACAAGTATCATGTAATATAAATACTCATTAATATTAGTGTTATAACAAAATATGTGACAATACTCATTAATACCAACAACTACATTTGCTTTTTTTTTTTAAAGTGACCGTATTTATAATTATTTTATAGATTTGACTAGTTTTGTAAGTTTTTCATTTCTAATAGATCCATAATCTCCAACCGTCTATATAAGCTTTTCTGGTCCATTATTAAAGGATTTTAGCGAGCTCAAAGTTGTGTCCCAGATGTCGAGAAAGAGGTTACATGCAAGGATAGGGTTGGTTGTAGATCCGACGTGCTAGTGAGCTAGAAGTGAATTTGAGATGTAGGGTTACACAATGGACAATCGATAAGTGCAGTAAAAACCGATCCTTGCTCCAACCAACGGGTTCATATAGACCGGATTGAGTCGGGGCTCAAACCATCGATTCTCTTGAACAAATATAAGCCCCGGTCCAGATGGTCGGTTCATATGAACCAAGTTGGTGCATGACTTGATTTTGAGAACATCTCGCTTTGTCCTTCGATTTCAAGGATGTTTTGGCCCAAATTTAATTTGTTTTTGTGGTTGGGCGAGAAAAACCCAATTGGCATAAAAGCTCTATCAAATCACCGATTCAGAGAAGCAATACAAGGAAGGATACGCCTAACCCTCGCCACATCCCACACAAGATCTCAGCGCAATTGCAGATACCTTCGTGTAGGGTAAGTCTCCTGATTCCACCGCCATTAATGCATCTTACATTCCGATTCCTAGCTCCGGCCGATCTTGTTGAAATCCGTGGATTTCGCTTCATTAATCGACTATTATGTAACCATTTCAGCCAGATGGCGTCCATGGAAGTCGACAGCGCTAATCCCAATGCTTCTGACCCTGATAATCCCAGATTTTCCATTAATGGTATGCCCTTCTCAATTGATTTTGTTTCATTCATTAGTTTTGATAAAATGTTACATTTCATTCATTTCGGACTTCCTTTTTGATGCTGATGGTGGTTTATCTACTACTGTTTTTATTTGTTTTCCAAGTATTGCAGCTCCTGAAATCTGCCCAGATGCAGCATGGGTTGCGTCATGGAGATTATACTCGCTATCGGTAATGTGTAAATTGTTATGCTATGAATTTCTTTTGATTGCTGTTCGATTTGATTGTTTTTATTATATGTGTAGGAGGTATTGCACAGCTCGGTTGAGGAGACTGTATAAATCTCTCAAGTTCACTCATGGCCGTGGAAAGTACACCAAACGAGCCATAACTCAATCTACTGTTAGCGAAGTCAGGTTTGTCCCATTTACTAATTTAGATTCTTTACATATTTTACATGCATCTTTACTCTGCCTTTTTTTATTGTTGCGCTTCAAAGCAGTCTCCTCCTGTTACTAACTAGGAAAAAAAAAAAAACTCTAGAAATTATGAACAAAATGATCAATGCTGTTTTCCCTTAATTTACTCTGATTCTTTTTTTGAGATTACAACGTTTGGGGTTGGGGGGATTCGAACCTATGACCTCTTGGTCATTGGATCTGCACTAATGCTACTGAGTAACTGTTCATATTGGTTTACTCTGATTCTAATGAAGTGGGGAAGGTAAAAAGGAAGGGAAAGAAGATAATAAAGTGTTAAGTAATTCAACAAAGTTTTAAACTATCAACATTCTGGCTTTAAAATAGGTTTCTCCATGTGGTTCTTTATACGGCAGAGAGAGCATGGAGTCATGCCATGGAGAAAAGGCAACTAACAGATGGTCCAAATGCACGCCAGCGTATCTATTTGATTGGTAGGCTCAGAAAGGCAGTCAAATGGGCCACTCTCTTTGCACAATTATGTGCAAGCAAGGGAGACTCGAGAACATCTTTGGAAGCAGAGGTTTGGTCCTCTTTTCTTCTTATGGAATGTCTACCATATACGATATTCTTTTAACTGTGAAATTTTAAATTTATGCCTTTGGGAAGAGTGATGGTTTATCGTATTTATTTGTTTTTCACTGGATTATTATTCATTAATATTTCCTGAATAATGATAATTAATTGTTCATTTATGTAGGCTTATGCATCATATATGAATGGGAACTTGTTGTTTGAACAAGATCGGAATTGGGACACAGCATTAATGAACTTCAAAAGAGCTAGGTATTTCCTTCTATCTTCTCAATCTTTAAATTCCTTGTCAATATGATCAAGTAATTCTTGCAATACTTTCTTTTTAAGGGTAGTGATGTATTATGTAAATATTTTTCTCTGCCAATGTTTTAATAGTATATTTTTGTTCTTGCATTTATTTTTCATCCTCTATATTTTTTGTTGAAATTTTTTTTTTCACGGAAACGATGAAAATAGACTAATGCTCAAAGGATATAACCTCTACTTGGGATGTAACAAAAATAAAAGACAATATCGAAGGCTCTGACCCCAAGGGGGTGATTGGATTTAGGGGTTGGGAGAGGTGAGGAAATTATCCAACCCCATGTTTGTTTTTTTGTACATAACAACCTCTCTCAACTCCTCCCCAACTCCTTATCACATCCCATCAAACATATTTAATCCTATAAAACATCAAATCAAACTTTATTACAATAAAAATTAATATAAAATAAAATTTTTTCTCTCTTAAACACCAATTCCAAAAAAAAAAATAATATTCAAACATTACTTTTCAAAACACGAATCCCCCAAAAAAGAAAAAATTCTAGCATCTCCTCTCCAAAACATCAATTCCCAAACCCATACTGCATCCTTCCAAATCACTCCACTTCCTCTCCATTTCCTCTTCCTCTCCTCTCTTTCTCTCAAACTCCAAAATCCAATCACCCCCCAAAGGTAACCTCATTGGTAAGGGTTTGGGGTCTCATGGTCATATCGGTTTAGGAGGTCTCAGATTTGATCCAATGAGTGGTTATAAATTAAAACCCTTGACCCTTGATGTCTCTCAGGGCAGAGTTTGGGCCTTGGGGCGGGTGGCTACCCGAGTATAGGAGAGAAAAGCTCTAACTTCATAAAGAAGAATAAACCTTGAAGACAACCAACAAACAAAGCCAACTAAGAAAAAGAGTACAAATAAAGTCTGTAGACTAAAACTAAAGGACATAACCCAACCAAGAAAAAGGAAATACAAACAAACTAAAAGATAAAAATCCAGAAAGAGGCATTGAAAGAGAACTCTAGGCAAAATTTTTTGTAATTTTATTTTTGTTATCGGTTCTTTTGTAACTTCTCATTAATCAATGAAAGTTAATGTTTCGTACAAAAAAGAAAAAAGGAAAAGAACTCTAGAAAAGAGATGAGAAGTAATTTTTTTTTTTAAAAAGGCCTAAAATCCATTAGAGAGACTTAGGGGGTCGTTTGGATGGGGAGAAGAGGAGAGGAGGAGAAGAGTTTGGAGTGATTTGGAATGAGAAAACTTTATTTGAGAAAAGGTGTTAGGAGGAGTGGTTGAAGCCCGAAGGAAAACCGTGTTTGGTAATTGGTGTTGAAGAGTGGATGAGACATATTTTTCAGTACTCTTTTTCTCTTCATTTTTTTAATGAAAGATTGGTGTTTTGTTTCAAATTTTTTTTCTCTATATATATATTTTAATTTGTAGCACTATGATAAAATTATTGAATTTATCTTTTAATTGCAATTAATTTAACTATTTAGTCCATACTTCTTTATACTTTCATCTTTGATCGATCTATTCTTTAATGGGAAATTGAACAAACCACCCTGAATTATAGGGTTTTTAACAATTACACCCATAAACTTTCAATCTTCACCCCTAAAGTTTGATTAGTGTTACCCTTAACCCCGTTAGACTAAATTTGAGTAATTTAAGAGAGGGTAAAATTGTCATATGAAAAAAAATAAAAAATAGTTTGTCCCTTCTTTTTATTCTTCCTTCCTTCTTCTCCTACCTCCATTTTTAGTTGAAAATTCACCTAGTAATAGATTGAAAGAACTTTTGATTATAACAAAGATTAGTAATAATCCCATAAAAAGGATTGCTATGGGAATATTTCATCAAGGCTTTTTGTAGGAGCGTTTGGCTGGAGAGGAATAAAAGGATTTTCAAAGACAAAGCTACTTCTCTTGGTCGCTTCATAGATAGCTTAACCTACACAGTGGTGGCTTGGTGTAAATTATCGCCTTTATTTTGTGACTATAGTTATGATACTCTCATCCATAATTGGAGAGCTTTATTATAAAGACTTTTTGTATTTTGAAATTTCATATCATTAATGGAATTGTTTCTTACAAAAAAAAAAACAAAATCCCATAAAAAGAGCAGAGTTTCCAAATAAGAGATGTATAAATGGAATTGAAATCCACCAAAATCCAGAAAAAGCTACATAAAGGATACATAATTATTTAATCCACTTGTTGGTTGTAATTTGCCCTACACTGTCATTGCCCATAATACTTCTAGAGCAGCATTTAACGGTGGTGGCACTTTGGTGAATGACGGCGATGGTGGTGGTGGTTGATTTGCCCCCATTGGCCGAATTAGCTGCTGGGAATTACAGTTGACGAGCTTGTTTATGAGCCCGCTTTCTTAATCGAGTTCGTTCATGGCTGCCGGTAAGATCTCACCCATGAGAGGCAGATGCGACGATATTTAAACTAAAAAAGGATCCAGAATACTTTGCCAGAAACAGTTCACCACAAAGCCAAAAGAAGCAGAGCTTCAATCGCATCTTGTACGACTTAATTACCAATGAGTTATGAGTTCTAATCCCCCACCCTAGTTATTGTAGAATCAAAAAATTAAAAAAAGAAAAGAATAAAGAAACCGTTCACCATAAGTCTATAGCTACTTTTGGCCAAAGAACCTTCCAAAATCGTGGTGTTACGAGGTTCCATTACTTCATAATTGTTCTATTTTTTAATCAATACCGGATGATGCAAATTACAATCAACAAGGTGTATTTTTTTGGAAGAGGATAATGATATTATCGTGTATGTAAGGAACATACCCAAGAAAAAGTCTTACAAAAAGTTCTTCCAGTTTAGAGATATAATTGATACATCACAATGCTTATAAAAGCCCGATTTAGAACACAGTTGTGCTCTTTTTCTGGATTTTGATGGATTTTAATTCAATTTATATTTCTCTTCTCTGGAAGTTATGCTCTTTTTTATGGGATTATTAGTTCCCAAAGTTATTTCTCTCTAAGACATGAATTTTGACATGGAACCCTGAGTAAAATAGAGGATGATTCGTTGGTGAATTTTCAATTAGAAATGGAGGTGAGAGAAGAAGGAAGAAGAAAAAGGAAGGAACAAACTATTTTGCATTTTCTGTATAAAAATTTTGCCATCTCCTAAATCACTCAAATTTAGTTCAAGGGTTCAAAGGTGTAATTGTTGCAAACCGTATAGTTTACGGGTGGTTTGTGCAATTTTTCCTTTTCTAATCTATAGCCTGCATACAAATAATATCTTATTGTAGAATAATATATATTTTAAAAAAAGGTATATTTTCTTTGCTTTTTCAAAATTCATGTTACAAAAATTATGATGTTTTTGCAATGTATGTATTTTTTATAATTAGGACCCATTTATAATTGATCAAAATATCATTATTCTAAATATTGATAATTAGTACCTGATTAGCATTGATTGACTCAACATGCCATTTTTCTGCAAACAAGGGAGATTAGATCGATGAAAATAATTTTTTCAACTAATTCCTAGAATAAGTTTCTTGATAATTTTTCCTTAAAAAAATCTATGAGACACACTTTGAGAAATTTGTGGACAAGTGTAATCTATCTATGATATCTCCTGTTATCCTTATGTTAAGAATCCAAAAATTGTATGGAATTGTTGGTTTATGTTAATTTTTAGTAAAATTGTATTTTCATCTTTTTAATTATTTATTCCTTTTAGGATTAGATCAAATATTATTTTCTATCTTTTCTTTTATAACTAGGTAGAATATTTTCCTTTTATGATTAGGTTATCTTTTCCTTTTTATGATTAGATATTATATTTTTCTTTTGTAATTAGGTCATCTCATGTACTCTATTTAAACCCATTGTTGGGTTCATTACTAAATGAAGAATTGAGATAATTTGAATTTCCATCTTTCAACAGGAATACATGATTTCTTAAAGGCCCCATCGTTTATCATCTCATTTTAATTTGTCAGATAACACAATTAGCTAATGTTTTGTTTACCTTTCAGAGCTGTTTATGAGGAACTTGGGAAAGTAGGAGATCTAGAGAATCAAGTTTTGTGTCGTGAACGTGTGGAGGAGCTAGAACCTAGTATACGATATTGCTTGCACAAGATTGGAAAGTCAAATCTACAGGCCTCTGAACTTCTACATATTGGAGAGATAGAAGGCCCTGCTCTAGACCTTTTCAAAGCTAAATTAGAGGTCTCTTTGCTTGCCTTTTAGTTTCAAGTTTATGTTTTTATTATTTTTTTCCATTTTTAAAATTTGATTTATAAGAATGCATGTGCAATGTTTGTATGAAGAGTCGGGACAGACGTGATTGTCCCGGGTATAGTGGAGCGAAGCTCCGATTTCCTGGTTTAAAAAAAAAATGTATGTACGGGCTGGCGAGCACAGTAAACTAAAAAATTTCTGAAAGAGGTTGAAGTTGCCTGTTGATTTCAGTGTTTCTTTTACTACAAAGTTGTTCTAAGGTTTGAGGTCTTGGCTTAAATTTATTTGGTTACAGAGCATCTTTTTGCTTTAGAAATGTTATGGCATCATCAAAGTTTTGCTTTTATTTAATTTGGAGAGCTTTTCACCTAAGGACAAGTTCTAATTTTTAAACTACATCGTTCTCGTCTTCCTTCCTTTTTGACCTTAGTATAGGCATAGAACTTTGTGGTTGATGGACATGTGGTTGTTGTTGTTACTAGGAAGCCAAGGAGCCAATAATTGTAGTGAGGTGCCACAAACCCTAAATCCTTAACCCTAAACCTCTACTTAAAAGCTCTAATTTTCTTATTTGGGATTTGCTAGGTATCAAATTGCTGCTCGCACACTCTTCCTCCTTCACTAACCAAGGAAGGAGGGTCACTCTCCTCATCGTTGGCACTTCAAGCCGTGAGCCACCGATGACCTTTCTCAACATTCATTGGCAAACTTTCTCTTCATTCGCTAGCAACAACCCTTCATTCTTTGGAGTCCTCTTCATCCGCTAACAAAACCTCAACCCACTGGTGCCGAGCTATCGTCCCCTTCTGCACCATCAGTGAGTCTATAAAAAATGCCTTTGTCGTCACCACGCTTGCTCCTCGCCCAATGAATTTTATTTTTACCCTCGCACTTCTCCTTTCGACATCCTTCCTCTCCCTTGCCATGGCACACAAGTTTCACTAGAGAGTCTTTCCAATCGTTGTCGAACTCTTCCTCTGACGCCCTACATCGTTGCTTTTTTCCTTCGATGAACCCTTTGGTAGCTTTTGTTCTCCTCATCTTCTCCCAAGTTTACCAACACGTGACCACTCTCCCCCAACTTCTGCTGCGACAACAAGTTTTCATCTTATCAATTATCGACACTCTTCCCTCTTGTCATCGAAATCCACTACTCAGGTGCTAGATCTGATTTTCCTCTCCCACAGGTTTCCACCGGAGATGTCCACCTTCCTGGAAATATGGCCACATCTTTGTTGGTATGCTATCAATTGGTTCATCTACATTGGTTACTCTTCCTCTTCCTCTCAAATTACCTTGATCTCTTCCTGCAACAATGTGGGCATATTCTTCGGAAGCTTGAGCGCGTGTAAAACGTTTGCCTCATTGTCGGGATATCATCTATCTTCTCCAATGAGTCATCCACCAATACCATTCTACGACAAAAAATTAAGGATTATTCTCGATTGTCTTTTTATCTTGAAATATGTAAGATACCCAGCCTAGGGGTATATTAGTAATAAAGGTATTGTTAGGGTAGAAGGGTAATATAACAGGGAGTTAGTTGATGAAGGGGTATAAATAGGAGTAGAGGAGTGGGGAGAAAGGGATCGATGTATTTTTGAGAGTTTTGGCTTGGGTTAACAAACTCGAGGGGGGGGGGGGGATTTCTAGGTTTAAGTCTAGGGTTTCTCTGTAATTTTCATCTGTTCTATCAATATCATTTGGAATCTGTTCTTGTAAGGTTAGAATCCTTACAAAATATTGATCCACAAATCCTGGTGAAGTCCATCTTCATGCTCTTACATTTCTCAATGCTTCCATGGACCATGGTTATGGTCTGGCTATCAGTTTAATCCGTAGTACATTGCTGCTTGTTTGACCATTGTATTCAACTACTTCCCCCTTTTCTCTATTTCGATAGGCACGGTAGCACTTTCAACAATTAATGAAAAAGTTTTTGTTTTCTATAAAAAGAAATTCTCCTTTAGAATGACTTTAAAAGATTGGGTAAATTCTCTTTCCATCGTTCTTTTTTGGAAGAATTGACTTGCTTGGCCTTTAGAAATCTATCTCCCGATATTTTTTACTCACAAATATACTGACTCAAACTAATGTTATCATTAGATCTTCGCAACATAGTTTCCTGAAGTTTACTTCACACAAACTTACCCTTTTACTACTTCAGTTGAAGTTTAATGGCCAGTCTATAATCTTATTTAAAACAGATAACCGGCAATTGTAGTATAATTATTTTTGATGTCCGTCTATTTGTTTTGAAACAAGGGTAACCACGCTCGTCCTTAGGTGATGTCCGTCTATTTGTTGATAGGTAGAAGTAGTCCTGAGGAAACTGCTTGCTTGTTATAGAAAAACATAAGGCAAGCGTTAGAACATGAATATTCTTCATTCCTTCAACTGCAAACTATTTGACTTCTCAGTTTTTCAGTAAAAATCTATTAAGATTTCATAGTGGTGGCATTGATTTTTCTTGTTTATTATTTTGTTAATCTGATGATGTCTTTACTCTTCTAGTCTATTAGAGGTCTTAGTTTATTTATACTCTTATACATTCTTGCATAGGCTGTCATGTCGGAGGCCAGAACTCAGCAGGCTGTTTCCATGACAGAGTTTCATTGGCTTGGTCATAGGTTTCCAATATCCAATGCAAAAACTAGAGTTTCCATATTGAAAGGTTGGTTTTCGTTTTATCAATCAACTTTTGAGATTTATGATTATTTTCCTCGTGTAGAAACAGAAACTTAGATGCTAACAACCAGAAATTTAATGGCCTGTTTGATATATGTTCTGAAACCAAAGATGTTTTTTCCAAAATTTATAGATGCAATATTTGGGGTGTCCTTAGGTGGAAGTTTTAGAAAAGTTGGATATGGGGGATAATTGAAGGTTGGACAAAAGGAAGACTTTCTAAGTGGAGAAACTTCTACTTATCTGGAATAGGATGACTACTTTAATAATCCTTTCGATTATTGATTGTATTTGTATCTCTATGATTTCATGTCCATATTGCAAGCAGCCCGGGTTTTAGACTGGATGTAGTTGATGGGGATGGTGAAGACTCAACTCACAATTCGATGTCTCCTGGTGCCTAGCCTAGGAACGGGCGTGGTTACCTTTGTTTAAAAAAAAATACGGTAGATGGTGTTCACGATTTACTCTTTTGGCTTATTTAAACCAAGAAAATATGAATCTTAATTAGAATGTCAGCATGGATATGGGGAATAATTGAAGGTTGGATAAAAAGAAGACTTCTAAGTGGAGAAGCTTCTACCTATCTGGAATAGGATATCTACTTTAATCCTTTCGATTATTGATTGTATTCGCATCTCTATGATTTCATGTCCATATTGCAAGCAGCCCGGGTTTTAGACTAGATGTAGTTGATGGGGACGGTGAAGACTCAACTCACAATGGGGTAGATGGTGTTCACTATTTACTCTTTTGGCTTATTTAAACCAAGAAAATATGGATCTTAATTAGAATGTCAGCATGGATATGGGGGATAATTGAAGGTTGGATGATAGGAAGACTTTCTAAGTGGAGAAACTTCTACCTATCTGGAATAGGATAGCTACTTTAATCCTTTCGATCGTTGATTGTATTCGTATCTCTATGGATTTCATGTCTGTATTGCAAGCAGCTTGGGTTTTAGGCTGGATGTAGTTGATGGTGACGGTGAAGACTCAACTCACAATGGGGTAGATGGTTTTATTTACTCTTTTGGCTTATTTAAACCAAGAAAATATGGATCTTAATGTCAGCATGGCATAAGTTACTGCCTCAAATTGGGAAAGAGAATGCTCTACCTATTTCTTTCTTTTTATTATTTTTTTTAATAACCAAAGCTTTGATTGAGAATAAAATGAAAAGAAATACAAGAGAGAAGTGAGCACATAAAAAAATAGGGAGACTGTATAAAAATGGTCTCCAATTGAGATAAATATTGCCTAGAGAATAGTTACAAAAAAGCTTAAAAATAGAGGCTCAAAGATAAACATGCTTCTAAACTCAACACAAGACCTTTCCACTCCTAAAATTTTTGTTGTTACATCTCTCCCTCAAAGGCCCAAATAATGATACACACTCACTTGCCACAAAAAGGCCAATTTCTCGCAAAGGGGACATGAAGACAACTCTAACAAAGTATCTCTACAATGCCTCTATCGAGCTAAGATAAACCCAAACTCAGTTAAGAACTAGTTCTAAATCTCAACAACCATCTCACAATACTAAAAGTAGGCGATCAAGCCATCAAGGTCTTCGTATGCTCTTCTGCACAAAATGCAACATGTCGACCCCATGAAAGAAGACACTCTCCACTTCACCCTCCATAAAGAAACGAAAACGAGATTCCCTAGCAAAGATGAGGGAGGATCACCAAACAACTGAAGGAGGAAGACAAGTGAACTCGTCTGAAGGACTAGAGTTTCAACAACGAACATCCCTACGGCCTGAAATGTAAGAAAAATCCTCAATAAAACCAATCAATAAAATCTGACATCTCTCTTAAAGAGGGCGGCTGAGACCCAAGGTAAACAAAAAGAGTTCCCAAAGATGCTTAGAACAATCCACAATTTTTTCGTTCTAGATAAATGAAAAAAAACAAGGAAACGAGTAGAGGAGGCTATCCCCCATCCACGTATCTTTCAAAAGAAGTATCTCCCATCACCCACTATACAAGAAAGAAAACTAGTGAAGAGAAGGAAATCCTCAATAATGCATTTTTAAAGGTTTCTAGTAATATAATGACCACCTACTCACCACCTAGTTGAAAGGGAGTGATCTATATCTACTCACAATGACTTTGTGCCATAGGGGAGTCGAGTTTTGGAAGAATCTCCTAACTCATTTACCTAACAAAGCTTTGTTTTGAGCTTTTCGATTGCCCATGCCTAAACTGTAAAGACCCGACTCGAAATGTGCCTAAATCCAGCCTTTACTCATGCATAATCATAAAACTCGTAAAATTTTCAATGATACAAATACAAAATCCATCATGCATCTCTACTAATAGAACTCTTAGCTATTAGTTGAAAAACATGTTTATTCATAAAACTAGTTCAAAACATGATAAATCATTGTAACACTTTGGGATCCCTTCTAAATACATTTTTTTCACATTAACCAGATAAAACAATAGAGTTTGAGTATAAATGCGGAATCAAGTGACTCATAAATTGAGCCTTAGTCCATGGTAACATCAACCTCTTCAACTCGCCCATCCTGGTAGAGCATGACACCTGAAGCATTGTTTCAGGGAAGGGGTGAATATTGGAAATACTTAGCAAGAACTACCCTAAAGGAGTACAACATACCGAATCCAACGTGAAAATAACGAGTAGTTAGACATGCAATACCTAACAATTTACCAGTCAATGCAACAATTAAAACGTTAGGCAAACACAAGCCAAACACATTATTATCACAATCGTATCAAAGAGGGGGTTCCATAGATCCATCAACAGGATGACCTAAACAGATCATTAAACAGGGAGCTCAGCTCCACATCACCACATCCAACCTATCACTAGGGACTCAGTTTCCCTAAGGCTCAATCCTAGAGCAATCCACATCATATCATTTGGTTCCCAGACCCTTAGCTCAAACTAAGGAGCTACATCGTGAATCTCGGGGGGCTAAACCCTGTCAAACTCTACCCAAGGAAAGCATTTAAACATTACGGGGTCAGAGGGAGCTCTTGTCCTAAGCCCGATATGTCTCTATACATGCTGCACACAGCTGATCGTTGTGTCAGTAGAAGGCCTACTCTCTGAACAATAACCCAGGTCTAAACGTGCTTACAAGATAGATACACCATCTAGTGCTCGTCCAATGGTGGCCCTCACCATGGTACGACCTAGGCCCACGTGCACACTCGTAAAGCTCAAGTTAGTGATAAGCTTCCACCTTGATCTTGGCCCCAGTTTACTGTGCTCGAAACTAGGCTATCAGGGGAGGGTGACTCTGGCCCTCCTAGCCTTTAGATGATGACAAATATAGCTAAACACGATACTAAGAGTAATATCCTAGTCCCCTCACATGCAAGTCCCCATCGTCATAGGTATCACATACAAGAGACTAAAAGGCCTAAACAGTATGCAATGGGCCAACAAAACTTCAGATAGTCATGCACATAATCCAATAGACAATGTTATCCATAATCAAATATACTAGCATGCTTCAACAGTTATTTTTAACATATGTATCACTAGTAGTACGTGTCTAGCTGACACGCTAGCATAACATGCAATGTTTTGGCCTCAATAGCATGCAATGGCCACATAAGTAAACAAACAATAATTCCCTAAGCTAACATGCATATAGACACACACAATACTCTATCATGGTCATCAGTTCATCCAATCATACCAGAACATAAATTAAGCATACATATCAGCATACAAGTTAAATCAGTCAAACCAGGATGAGGACCACCCAACTCTTAGAGGAAAGCCCTTACCTTATTCTTAATATAGAACTGAACAATTCCTCAAGCTTCAACGAGCAATGCTCCTAAGCGTGATTACCTAAATCACATATACTAATGGGAATCCAAAGTCTATTGCTTTAGGACTGAACATTTTTGGCCCACTACGTATTTAGGCCTTCCTCTTAATGGGAATCCAAAGACTATTGCTTTTTGGAACCCTGTCATTGAAAAAATTGAAAGCTGCCTTCAGAATTGGGGATCATCACATATATCCAAAGGAGGGAGATTAACTCTTATGCAGGCCACATTGGCAAATGTTCCTATCTACTATTTATCTCTTTTCCTTGCTCCATCTAGAGTCATAAAGATGATTGAAAAATTATTTCATAATTATTTATGGAGAGGAAAAGATGGGGGAAAAGTTAGCCATCTTATTAATTGGGATAGAGTCAAACTACCGATCGAAGAGGGTGGCCTTGGAATCATCGATATACACAAAAAGAATATATCCCTATTGGCTAAATGGCATTGGAGATTTTCCAAGGAGAAAGAAGCTCTATGGCGGAACTGCATCGATATTAAATATGGCCCTTCACCTCACCCACAAAGAGAGGGGTGATTTGTAAGGATTCTAACCTTACAAGAATAGAATCAGAATTGTATTCATAGAAAAGATGAAAGTTACAGAGAAACCCTAGGCTTAACCCTAGAAATTCCTCCCTCTTGAGTTTCCTAACCCAAGCCAAGACTCTCCAAATACATCGATAACTTTCTCGCTACTCCTCTACTCCTATTTATAACCCTTCACCAACTAACTCCCTGTCATATTACCCATCACCCTTATTACTAATATAACCTTAGGTTGGGTATCTTACCTGATTTCTTTCCAAGATTTGTGGATGGAGAGTAGAGACTAGAATCGAAGAGATGATTTCTTCCTCAATGTCTTTCTCTCCATGCACAATCTCCCCCGAGTTTACGAAGCCCATGGGTTAATATGGTTAGATCTTGGGAGATGCTCAAAGCTAATTCCTCTCTTCATATTGGAGATGGCTGTCGAAGTTTATTTTGGCATGACTTATGGATTGATAATCTACCTTTGAAATCCAGATTTCCTAATCTTTATATGGTGTCTAATAATAAAGATGGTTCCATAGCATCTTTTTGGGACACTACAACTTTGTCTTGGCAAGTAAACTTTCGAAGAGGTCTCAAAGAAGATGAAATTTGCAGTTTTGAAGAATTTATCTCTTTGTTATCTTCCAAATTCCTTGATTCCTCGAAAGATTACTTAAGATGGAACTTGGAACAATCTGGTATATTCTCGGTCAGATCAGCCACTGCCTCTCTTGCTTGCGATTCTTCAATTGACAACCATTTATATAAAGCCATTTGGAAATCAAAAAGCCCTAGAAAGGTTAATGTATTCATTTGGATTTTGATTAATGGAAGATTGAATACCTCGGAAATGCTTCAACGGAAGCTTCATAATCACTTTCTTCAACCGTCCATTTGTGTTCTTTGCTCATCTGATTCCGAGACTAGCAATCATATGTTGTTTTCATGCCAATACTCAAGAAATTGTTGGAATAGGCTGCTACAACTATTTAATCTGCCTTGGGTTTTCGCAAACTGTGTTAACCACAACACTTCTCATCTCCTCCTCGGTCCTTATTTTACAAAGCAGGCTCGGTTTTTATGGATTAATGCTGTGAAGAGTCTCCTTTACGAATTATGGTGGGAAAGAAATCAGAGGATATTCCATGACTCTTCCTGGCCTTGGCTTATTCGAAGTGATTCAGCACGTCTCCAAGTATCATTATGGGCTGTTTGTTCCTCAAAATTTGCCAACTACTCCATTCAGCAGCTATCTTCAAATTGGGAAGCTTTTATTTAATTTTGTATTTGCTTTTTTGATATTGTTGTGCCTTCTAAATTTGTATTTGCATTACTTTTGTTGCTGTTGTCTTTTATTTCTTTTATTGTTTCTATTATCACCATTGTACTATCTTCATTTTCTTAATGAAAGATTGTTCTCCGTTTCAAAAAAAAAATCTCCCCCGAGGAGGTTTACAAAGAACTAATTAGATTCTTGTCCCTCCAACTGCAAGCCATCCTATGTAAGAAGGAGGTGTTAGCATCTCCATCACTCACACTCGCCCAGTTAATCCTAGATTTTTCTCTCCATGTGATGACCTCTTTCCTTACTATCTCCGAGAAATCAACACTAATCCTCAATTTGTCTGTCTTAGGGATTCACATAAGCCCTCTTCCTCCTCTAGCTGGTCTATGGCTCTCAACTGTTCTAACGAATTTTTCTTCTTAATCTTAATGTCTTCAAAAGTGTCTTTGTTCTAAGAACGCACGACATCCTTTAAAGATCTAAGCTTAATCATCAAATGGTAACCTTCCCAATTCCTTATTGTGCTTTTCTCCTTGTTGCTAGTGTTTAAGATGAAATTTTCAAAAGATATGAACTTGGTACAAGTACACAATAATAAGGCTTGAATTACCCTTTTTCATGCCCTTGGTTATAAGTTAATTTCTTACCACTCTTTTGTAATTCACTTTATCTAATGAAAGTTACTGGTGTTTCTCTCTTCGCTAGTTGGCTTTTTGTTTGCTAGATTCCAGTGTCAACTAGTTGGATTTTCTTTCATCTATTCTTTTTTTCCTATGCAATTTCTCTTTTCTATTTAATTTGGGCACAATGTATTTATGTATAATATGAGGTTATCTGTTTTCAGACGTTTGCTGGTATGTAGATTCTATTGGTTTTATATTGCTTACACTGAAGTGTTTGAGTAGATAAGCTCTGAAAGGGAATAAGTTGCTAAAACTATTCCTGTTGAATTCCTATCATGTTGTATTTTTCTAGGAATCTGTTGAAGGCATGCCCTTACTATCAGGTTCGTATTTGACTTTGTCTTCCAAAATTCCTAATTATGTCTCATGAAATTATCCAGCTCGGGAATTAGAAAAGGACTTGCAAGGTTCAACAGATTCACTTCCAGCAGAAAAAAGATTGTCTATTTTTGATAAGATCTTTGCAGCATACCATGAGGCAAGGAGCTCTATTCGCAGTGACTTGGTATGTAGAAGATTGACATTAACCTTTTTTGGATTCTTTGACTTTTCATCTCTACTACTTTGATCTTCCAGACTTACGTCACCAGTTGTTCTATTTGTTTAGGTCAGTGCTGGAAATGCTGAAAATGTCAAAGATGATTTAAGTGGGCTTGATAAAGCTGTTAGTGCAGTGTTGGGTCAAAGGACAATTGAGCGCAACCAGTTATTGGTAAAAATAGCAAAAAGTAAGCTTATTAGGCGCCATGATGAAAAAAGTGAGAAAGTTACCAAGCCAGAGGAACTTGTTCGCTTGTATGATCTCTTATTACAAGTAAGCATCTTTATGTATTCTTGTATCTTTTTTAGTATTTGACTAACTGTCCCCGGATGCTTGTCTGAAAGTGAAAATAGAGTTGTTTTTGGGAGTTGGTAATAGCTTTTATAATTAATTTTGTTTTCAGAATATTGCCGATCTTTCTGATCTAGTCAGTTCGGGAAGAGATAGGAAGGAAGAAGAAGTGACATGTGCTGAAGAGTGCTCTCTTAAAAGTAAAGCTTTTCGTGGAGAAAGGTTTCTTTCTTGAGTTCTTGATCTTCCTTACTGATTAGAAAACCTCCATATTCACATTGATAACCTATCAATTTGCATTCTGGATTACCTGTTCTTTTTTCGATCACAGAAATCTGCTTGTTCTTTTTAATCCTTGAAAATTTACTAATGCGCAAGATTCTCAACCGTGTCCTTCACTTTATAACTCCTTGATTTTAGCTGTATCCTGCACCCTGTTTGCTTTACATTCTCTGGTTTTCCATTTAACCTAGACCAGTTGGTATTATGCAACGTTGACATGCATGTTGCCACATCACTTTGCAGTCTCATACTGACCTATTTTCGTTTTGAGATAGATTTTTTAATTTATTTTTGTTACTATCATTAGTACGCCCCCAAACCAGTTTAATTCACACTTATCGTTTCACCAATTGTGTGAAAGTCCTTATTTTGGAACATAACTGGTGTCTGGGTTCTGGACATTCTTTCCTTGGTCCCTCCAAATGTTTTTATTACATTTGAAGTAGACATATTTATGTATGAAGTTGAGTTGATTGAGTTTCAATTGTTCCTGTAATGTAAAGTTATTTTTTTGTATTTTTTTCTTAACAACATGCAATGTTATTTTCTTCTCTAGAATCTTTTTCTTTTAATATTTAATCTCCAACGCTTCTTATTTTTGTCATTGGTTCTTAATATATTTTTTTATTCAAGTGCATCATGTATATATCCATGACACACTTAGAATAAAAAAATATATTACTAAATAATGGATCCTCAACTTTCAGGTGCTTTTATTTGGCGAAGTCGTACAGTCTGGCTGGAAAAAGAGCGGAAGCTTATGTACTATACTGCCATGCTCGCTCCCTTGTTGAAGATGCCTTACAAAAACTCCATACTGCAGATATCAGTGATCGGGTATGTGTCATGTAGAATACTATGATAAGATTGTTGGTTGATATAATTAAATTTACCCTAACCCTTTAGTTTAAAATTTTGGGTTGATTGGTGATTTAACATAATTCAACATGGTATCAAGGTTGGTCCTGAGTTGAGTCTATTACCAAGTTGTTTTCTTCCCAATTAAAATTGAATTCCATTTATAAGGAATGTATCAAATTTCTAAACCCGCAAGTGACGGAGAGTGTTGAATGATACAATTAAATTTAATCTAACCCATTAACTTAATCTTTGATCGGTGATTTAACGTAATTCAACAAGGAAAATAGTCCTGACTCAGGACCCAGACTGGAACTGAAACATCACTTCCCTCGGAGGAATATTTTATAATCTTTGTTGAGGTTTTGAAACTGTTTTAAGCCTTTTTCAAAGAGAACATAAATTTTATGTGACACATGTCTCTTTGTTTTTCTTTTGTATTCAAGCTGTCCTTTTTATGCAGATCAGACGTAAAAATTGTGATTTTAGGTGCACAGTGTCAGTAACATGAACCTTTACCTGACTAAAGGTTTCAAAAACAATTTTGAAGACAAAAATAGATTTTTCCTAAATCTGTTTTAAACGTAGATTCCCAAGCAAGCATTTTTAGTCTGCATAGTGGAATAACTTCTGCTTAAAATTTTGCAAGAGAAGATGATCGAAGAGTTGGAGACATTGATTGAGGAATGCAGAGCTAACAGTTGTATAGAGCATGCAACTGGAATTATTGAGGAAGTGAAGGCTCCCGAGAATCTGTCGAAGAAGATCTCTAACATGTCATTGAGTGGTGGAGCAGAGAAGAAGGTACGTTTATTCTGTTTGTCTTTTCCTTAAGCTGGAACCAGACTGAATGAACTTGAATTGCTTGGTCTGGTCCTCTGGATTTAATGACCATTATCCTAATCGATTGAACTGTATAAATTTGTTTTTTTAAAACCGGTAAATTGGAGCTTTGCTCCACTATATCCGAGGTCACCCACGCCCATTCCAAAGACCGAACCCGATTGACCTGTGTAAATCTTTGAGCATCTTTGATTGGTTTCCTGTGTATAGATACACCAATTTTTTATTTCTTCCTAGGCAAGCCATGTTTCTTTTTTGTTGGGAAAGGAAAGCCATGTTTTTTCAAGCACATTTTCTTATATTAGTTCACATTTTCCTATATTAGTTCACATTTTCCTGTGGATGCTAACATCTATCAAATCCATCTTCAATAATATGTTACAGCCGATCAAATACCTCCTTCAGAGCCTCGACAACTTTGAGTCGGCAATTGGCGATTCGAGTACCAAGAGTGCTCCACGCATTGAAGCCTTTCCTCCCCCATTTCAGGCAATCCCCCGGAATCCCATTGTTCTGGACCTTGCTTTTAACTTCATCGATTTCCCATCACTTGAGAATAGAATGAAAAAGGACAGAAAGGGCTTTATTAGTAGGCTATGGGGATGAGTTCTTTTGGCAAGATTTTGGTTTCTTTGGTGCCAGAGGTTTTGTTTTAGTTGGTGATTACAAAAATACAGAGAGACCTTGGTACTGATCCCTTGCGAATTTTGGGTCACAGTTAGAAAATAATAACGGTTTGTTTCTTGGTTTTTCTTGGATGTATAACAAAGATATAGGACCGTTTTTTCAGGATTTTTCTTAGAAGCCTGCTTGTGACTTATTCAGAATATACATGGTTTAGTTTCTGACTTTGGCTTTTAATTTTAATTTATTGTGGATATTTTAGACGATTGACAAATTCTATCGGAGATGCGAGAATTAGCACTATGATTATATTTGAATTCAACCTAGGAGATTTGAATCCTCATGGATAATCTAGTGGTGAAAAGAGCAATAAGAAACCATAAGTTCATGAGTTTAATTTATGATAATTATCTACTTAAATATTAATTTCTTAATTTTTTTGATATCAAAATGTTGGAAGGTAAGATGTATTATATTCTGTAAGAATAATTAAATTGTACGTAAATTGATCTGGATACTCAAGTATAAAAAAAAAAAAAAACTTAAAGAGCCTTGATTTTTTATTTTTTGTTTTAGAAATTTAAACTTATTCTTCTTCAAATTTTTCTATAATATGTTTCATCTTTTCAACTATGTATCCATCTTTTCTTAAGAAAGTAAATGAATGCTAATTAAATTTGAAAAACAAAAACAAGTTTTTGGAATTTATTTTCAAATTTTGATTTGGTTTTTAAAAGTATAGGTAATATATATATAAAGTAATAAAAATAGATGGTAAGCTAGTTGTAAATTTAAATTTCAAAAATAAAAAAATAAAAAGAAAATGATCAACAAACGGGCCTAAAAATACTTGAATCATAATTTTTTCATAAACCTTAGTTATGCATCATGCTCTTGTTGATGTATACTACAATTATAATATTGGTGACTACCATTCAAAACAAATAAAAACAAAAAAAAAAGTGAGCTGATGATTGGTGATAGTAATATTAATAATAATAATTTTTTTCTCGAGAGCGGATCAGAAGTAGATTTGATCTTATCTTGTAGAGTTCTGACCTTGTATGGGAAGTCGTTCTTTTGAGGGGTTTGGTTTATTATTTGCTAAGTCATAAATGTCTTTAGGATGACAAAAAAGTTTATTCCACATCTGTTGTTTCGTTGGAAGAAAAGGCCTTGGAGCTAGGTAGGAATTTTGCTATTTTATGGGGTCTTCTGTGAGCTCCCTATTGTCTTTTGTTTTCTGTTTCTCCATATTTTCTTTTCGTTTGACTCAACATAATCTCACTTCTGTATAAGAATATTTATACTAATTTTTTTTTTGTTATGTTGTGTGGCCATAGTTTCTTTGATTGCATTTATAGGTGTTCAAACAATTGGACAATCTAAATAACCTAAACCAACTTAATTGATTGATTTTAATCGAATATTTTTCTTATTTAATATTTATATCCATTTTATTAAATTGATATGATAATGATCGGAGATTGTATCTTGTTATGTATAGTGTATGACTAAATTGTACAAAGGCATGTTTATTATATTTGCAATGTATTGATAAACCCGATGATCCAATCCAACCCAAACAAAAAATATAAGGATTGAGTTGGGTTGAATTAGAAAAGTAACCAACTTGAATTTTTGGGTTGGTCCACAAATTTCCCCCAACCCAACTCATGTACACTCCCTACTTGCTACGACAATCTCCAGCGAGGTAGACTTATTTAGTTAGTGCTGTTTGACTACTCTCACTTATACTCATCAAAGGATGCTTTCATAGCTAGGAGTTTGTAACTCACTCAAGATTAAAATCAAGTCAACGTGTGATCATCCAAGTGGAGTACAATTCTCATGCTATAACAGAGTTACGTACGTAGTGAGATCTTTGACTTTGTGGTCTAGCTTATGCAAAATTTCTTTTTTCATAGGATACCCCAATTGTTGGGAGTAAGCACAACAAACACAAAAAATTAAACATGTTTTAATTTAAATTTTGATTAATCCAATTAATCTATATGCATGGTTCCGTAGGTGCTGTTTAATCCGACAAATTATTAGTTATAGAGATTGTTAAACTCTGATCAATCTAGTGGGACTTCATCTCCGAACGTTTTGAACCAATTCTAATTCTCTACGGGCCTTCATGAAAAGGTTCTCCAAGAGTTTTCCAGAATATTATTCTAAACAATCTTTATATCATGGTGGGAGACCGATAACTCTCAAGAATTAAGAGTTAAATAGCTTAGTATTCTGCTTGAACTTTGCTGCATCATAAAGCAAATATGCTAATATTTTTGTTGTAGCATCATGTTTAGGGCAAAACGAATTATCCTTTAGAGGTTTATGTAGTGGAAAATGCATAAATTTATGTCTTGCAAAGTTTTACTTCGTAAGTCCTGATACTTTTATTTTGCTACAACATTCCTATGGAGCGAAGAATGATGATGTGCTGAAAGCCTCGCTAAAGCGAAGCCAATTCCCATGAAGATTGCTTGGAGAAATATCTAAGTGAAGGACGCGTGTCAAAGATCCAAGAACGGCCTTTCGATCCCAGCCGTCGCTTCTTAACTGCTCTGGTAGGAGCAGGTGATGCGGGACGTGGAGCAGAAAATGTCAGAATTGAAGTGGCAGAGAAGAGGATCGTGGAGCAGAATTTTTGGGAGCCTATTTATAGCAGCCTTTGTCTTCAAGGACATGAGAGTGGAGATCGAGAGATTTTTTACAATTTTCCAGTTTTCTGACCAACTTTTATTTCAGTTCTTAGCCGTCTGACTTAGTTATGCCGGAGCGTTTCGCCCGGAGCTTTGTTTAGTTTGCTTTTATTGTCACTTTTTTAGTCTAGAGAGTTGTAGTTTCTCTTCCTTTTAAGTTTTCGTCAAGTAGTTGTAGCATTTCCTTTCGCTGGAGTTCAAGCACAACCGGAACTTCGCCAGATTTGTTGTTTTAGTGATTCCGACAGGCTTCCTCTCACTTTGTCACCATTTCTTTGTTTTAAAGTTTACTTTGCTTAAGTATTATTGTGAACCTTTGTTATTTCTACTGTTGGAATGAAGTTGTTTGTTATTTTATTTGTTGTTTCAAGTGTTTTATGAAGAAACTACACAGGGTTTGTTTAGTTTTAGCTAACGATTTGAATAACACTTAGAGATATGGTTTAACTCGTAAAATGATTCTTGAATAGGGACTGGGAAGATGTTGGTCGTGAGACCAAACACCGTCCACAAGTTTACGAACCACATCGAGAAAGAAACCCTCTGTGCATTTGGACAGAAATGAATAAACCAAGAATGTTTGAAATTTTGGTAGAACAGGATGTTATACCAAGCACGAACATAATCTCGGTAGGAATAAGTTTGAGGAGTAAATTTTCTCGAGAATGATTTTTCGGTATGGATACTCTGGTTCCATGCCGTAGGATTTAAAACTTTGAAATTTTTTAATTTGGAATATGCGATCCGTTCTGGATCTTTTTGATCTGGATGACGAATTCAGGTTCTATGACGAATTCTCCATGAGGAGTATTCTTTTTGAAATAACCCTTAATTTAAGGTTTAGGAATAAATCTGTCGGGGACGACAGCGTTTGCAAACGACGTAGACGACGTATTTTGGATTGGCCGCACTGAAGGAGTAGGCGGAATTTGGGTAGATGGCCCAGCTTTGGATTTGCCTTTCGATCTGTTCACCAAAGTGAAATCAGAATCGTCGGCATATGAGTCAGGCGACATCTTGGCACCTGAGGATTGCTTTGAAGATGCAGCTGAAGGCTGCTTTGCAGTAGGAGGCTGCCTTGAGGAGGAGGAGGCACCTCTGCCTCTAGAACTTCGAGCACTTCTTCTTTCGCTCATGGAGAGGGAGAGAGAGAAGATTGAGAGAGGAACTCTCTTGAGAGGTAATCTGCCAGGGCATTTTCCGTCCATTTTATAGGCAAAACCTCAAAGTTGAAGCATGATAAAATTGCTTGCCATCTGGCAAAAATTTGTTTGGAAACCAGATTTTTTACATCTTTTTCTAAAATGAATTTAGATGCTCTAGAATCTATTTTGATTAAAAATCGTTTATTGATTAATTCTCCTTGAAATTTATGTACACACAGTACAATTACAAGGATTTCTTTTTTGACCGTTGAGTAATTTCTTTGTGCGTCATTCCATACGCCAGAGTGGAAGCGCACTATTGATTCCTTCTTATCGATACACTGTTTGAGGATTCCTCCATATCCGATATCAGATGCGTTAGTCTTCACTATGAGGCTTGCTTTGTCATTAAGCAAACTTAAAGAGGGTATTGATTTGACTAAAGCCTTAATCTTTCAGACAGTAGTAGTATGCTTGTCGGTCCAAGGATTTGGATTCTTTTTTAGTCTTTCAAAAAGAGGTTTGCAAATGGGCCTGATATCCTATAGGAATTCGGCCACGTAATTAAGACAGCCCAAAAACCGTTGTAATTGGGTTTTGTCTGTGATTTGGTCCGGGAATTTGGAAGCAAATTCTATGGACCGATGGATGGGCTTTATAAGGCCCAAATTGATATCAAATCCAAGAAAACGGATTTGGGTTTGAAATAGTTTGATTTTCTTGGCCGAAACAACGAGGCCATTTCTTTTGATAACATTATAAAACGTTTGAAGATGTTTGAAATGTTGATCAATATTTTGAGAGAAAATCAAAACATTATCAATGTAAACAATTGAAAATTCTTGAAAACCATTGAAAATGTCATTCATGATTTTTTGAAATTCTAATGGAGCGTTTTTTAAGCCAAATGGCATGACGTTCCATTCATATTGTCCAAACGGGACATTGAAAGCAGTTTTGTATCGATCTTTTTATGCAATTTGGATTTGCCAAAATCCTGATTTAAGATCGAATTTTGAAAATACTTTCGCATTTGAAATGCGCTTGATTAAATATGTTTTATTTGGAATCGGATACCGAATCCATTCCAAAACTTTGTTTAAGGGTTTGTAGTTGATTACCAGCTTAGGGACACCTCGTTCCTTTTCGGCTTGGTTGTTGACGTAGAATGCTGCACAAGACCATGGGTTCTTGGAAGGCCTGATCAGCTTCTTCTGCAGCAAATCATCAATTTCCTTCTTGCAGATAGCAAGAAGATTAGCATTCATTTGAATCGGTCTAGACTTTGTCGGAATTGCTTCTTCCTTAAAGTCTTTTGTATAGGGGAGAGAAACGACATGACGTTTCCTTTCCCAAAATGCATTGGGGAAGTCTGAACAGATATCCTGTTCAAGCTTCGTTTGGAATTGATTAATCCGAAGTTTTATTCTTGGATTAATCAGTTGTTCTTCAATTTTCTTATAAGATATTTCATCCTTAAGAAAATTGATTTGATCTTCTTTGTTTTGAATTGTGTCAACTACGTGAGTTTTCACGGGTTGAGTGAATTAAAAAATGATTTTAGAATCAAGGATACTTGATTCTAACCCCTTGTAAGTTATTTGAAATGGGTATAATTGTGTCAAGAATGGTGTTCCTAATATGATTTCCATATTAAGATTCTTGACTAATATGAAGGTATTTACGAAGCAAATACCATCCTTGCAGATATGTGCGTTTGATAATTTGTAATCAATTTTGAGCTGTTCGTTGTTAGCGCTCTTAAGCTCGACTTGAGTCTTTTCAAAGTATTTCGAAGGTATTCTACCTTCGCGAATACAGTTTTGATCCGTGCCTGAATCTAGCAGGGCGACCAATGTTGTTTTGAAGTCGCCTACCTTTAAGGTAACCATGGTATACCATTTCTGGTATGGTACCTCGGTGATTTGGCCAATGAAGGATTGCTGTTATTCCGGGATATCATCCTCTTGATCAGCTTCTCCTATGATGGGAGCACTTTTAAGGGTTGCTACCTCAACCCAAAGCTTTGAAACATGATTGACCATATCGAGCTTGAGTTGTTGGACCTCTGCCTTGAGGTTTTTTATCTCAATCTGTAGGTCTTTTGTTGTTAGGGATGCCTTTTTTACCGGAAACCGTTGCATGACATCTCTTATGTTATATGACTTAAACGGTTCGGTTGTTTTGGCCTTGTCTTGTTTTTGAGCTGGTTCGGCAGCATCAAGAGAGGCTTTAAGATTGGTAATGATCTTCTTTTGTAGTTCTGGATCGTTGACTCTTTCAGCGACGTCGAAAAGAGCTCTTTGATCCATTGTTAAGACATTGATACAACCACCACATGCTCTTGTGCCGATGTGGTTGATTGATCCATCATCGCTTGACGAAGAGCTATCAGTATCCTCGTGGTCATCGAGGATCTGTCCTATCTCCTGATCACTGTTGTCCGATTCGGATTCAGAATCGGAAAGAACAAGGTTTAGGATTTGATTCTTGAGCTCTTCATCGATGTCAAGTTCATTGATCTTGCCGCGGACTGGGCACCTATTTGTGAAGTGACCTGGTCGCTTGCATTTGAAAAAAACTTCTTTTCTCCTTTGGGGAGTATATTTTCCTTTGCCCTGATATCGGTTTTGATAGTGAGACTTTTGATAAGAGCCTCTTTGGCGATTGTCATAAGACCTCTTCTCATGGTACTTTCGGTTATCATACCGGGATACCCGCGAAGAATTGAAATGTCTCTTAAGACTTTTTCTTCTTGAAGTAGAGGGTTGCTTAGCTTCTTTGCAACCATATTGATCACAGAAGGATCCTAGGATAGCTCTTCTCACCCTTGGATCATCGATCTTTCTACGAAGCTTTTGCTCTCCGCAGAGTTTGATTCCTTCTCGAATGACGATGGTACTTATGTCGCCATAAGTCAATTGGTCCCATTCAATGGTTCCATCGCCTTCGGTGCGAAGAGCATCCTCAATCATTTAGGCAAAGTGATTGGGGAGACCCTCAACGAACTTTTGTTTCCTGATTGGCAGAGCGCAATCTGCACGTACCATGACCTTGGCCAGATACATATCTTTGTACCATCTGAAGTCTCCAAGAGATTTACACTTCATTTTTAGGAGAAGGGCGGCATACCTTTCTTGATAAACAGTTGGATCTCCAATGAAAAACTTTGATATGGTGTACACAAGCGTATATACCGCGTCAGGTACGTCACCATATTCTGGAAGGGATCCTTCTTCCTGTTTTAAAATTTTCCTTGTTTTATGAGTAAGGATGGTCTGTTTGTCTGCTATGGACATGTACTTGTCCCACCAGTCTCTGAGGATTCCGGTGAAGCCAGAGGTCAGAATTTGCGCAGTTTCATGATCAGAATGTTTCTTCATTGCGTAGGCACATGATGCCATCAACATATTACTAATGAGATTTAGGATAAGATGGTCCGAAAGGCCATCAAGATTCCATTCATAAATCTCAGTGCCACCGAAGGCTGCGGCGGTCATGATCCCTCTTTCCTCAAATGCAACGTCTGGGAATGAAGACCTCTTGTAGTACAAACGGGTGTCCATACTCGTTTGTGGAGTTGGTGAGATGGCGTGGACGGCCTTTGAGGTACAAGCAGGGGGAGAATCCTCCCAATTCATATATTATTTTTTGAATTTTTTGATATCATAGTCTGAGGGTTCAAAAATAACATTGAGCCCCTGACTTGTTGAAGGAGAAGCGACACTTTACGTTAGTTCTCCAAGCATTTTTTGAATATTTTGGAGGGCGTCAGAGTCTTTGTCAAGTTTTATACCTTTATTCAAGGTTGAAGGCTTGAATAGAGGTATCGATCTATCCACGGGTGGAGCACCCGTGAGGTAGAGATGAGATGGCTTGAAGCCGAGTTTTGACCCCTTTTGAATCTTCTCCTCAATCTTGTCAACTTGCTTGGCTATTGTTGACAATAATTTGTTGGAGTAATTATTTTGGTGCTGGATATTCTTTATATCCTTCAGAGAAGGTGGATCCTTCTCGTCTCTTGAGATTGTTTTGAATGGGGATGCTACGATTTTATCTCCATATGTCGCCTCGATTTCCACTTCTTCAAGTGGGGGATGAGTACCGTGGACGATTCCTCGACGCGTGGTTTTCCACTTTGATTCAGTGAGGATATTGACTCCAAGTTCCATCAAAATAAAGAATGAAATGTCTTGTTGGGCGTCCTCCATATACGAGTACCACTGAGAACGGAGGGCGTCCCGTTCTTCTTCTGAGTACTCTTTGAAGAATTTGTCTCTTTTCTCCTTGTTTTCTCTAGAAAGGAAATCTTTCTTGAGGAGATCTTTTTTGATGGAGAAGGAGAGGGTGACGTTGATCTGGCTGTCCGCTACTGATCGGCTTTCCATATCCGATTGAGTTGGAGATGTAGATCTGTCAGCATAATGAATCGTAGTATAGGCGTGGTCGTAATGAACTGACTGAACCCGAAGGGACTCAGATCTTCCGATTGATGTTGGAGGCCTATGGTCTTTAGAGGTGCTGGGCCTGGATCTCAAGAACTCTTTTGTCCTTGGGAAAGTCTCTTGGGCATCCTCAAATTTAACCTCGACGCTTCCGTCATTGTGTTCAATGATTTGAGTAGGAGTCGGCTTCCTTATTACAGAAGGGCAGACTTGTTTCAAATCCCAGGAAGAGTTCCTAGTGATTTGGTCCCAAGTAAGTGTCTTGGGGACATTGATAGTTGCCCTGCCCATATTGGCTTCTATGAGCATGGTAGAACCGCTCACAGATTTCCTCAAAGCTCCAGGAACAACATTTGTATGCATCAACTTAAAGCAGATGCGGAAAATCACTACTGCTGAGTGAGTTTTGGATTGAATATTGAGGTTCTTTGTATTGACGTCTAACATTAAGGCAGACAAAATATTAGGGTCTGGAAATGATAGAGTCAGATTTGGAAAACAATTGAAGAAGATCGGTCCATTTTCGAGGTTGAACTCGACCATTCCAAGGAGGGAATTTGTATAGGTTTTGTGTCTCTTGTCTCGAAGGGAAACAAAGACTGGTATGTCTAGACCAAATCTAAACAATGGTTTAATGACTACTTGAACCATTCCAATATGAATGAACTTAAATTCTTGTCGATGACGAAGAATCATGTTCTTTGAGAATAAATTGAGCGTTGTGCTATCTTGATCGATAGGCACCACATGCTCATAAAGTTTGATACAGTTCTTTTAGAAGAACAATGAATTAGGGTTTTTGTAAACCAATTTTGAATCAATTTTTGGAATCGACTAATTTTGAAGAGCTTCTTCATCCTTGGCGATTTGTAATTCATTTTGATTCATGTTTGAGAGGTGAAGGTCGGAACCTTCAGTGAATTGAGAAGATGAGGATTTGAAGTCCTCTTCATTGGAATCAATTTTCTCTTTACCTTTGAATTTCTTTATCTTCGATAAAAGTTTTGACATGAATGGTATTTTCCAGCTTTCCTTTCTTCTGAAAAATGCGATCTTCAGTTACCAAACGGACTCACCGCTATCCTATTCCTACTGCTCACAAACGGACTCACCGCGCTACTCTTGTGACTTACGGCCAATGGAGACACCGGGCATGCAATCAAAGGGTTTCACAGAATATAGAAATGGTAAATGAGAAGAGAACAAAATTCAAAATAGAGAGAGATAGAGAATAACACTCTTCTAAACTTTTATTTGAGATAGAGAGAGATAGTAAAATGATTCTAGGATAGGATCCTCCTCCCTGTATTCCTTTAATCTGTTTAAGCAAACGTCTATTGTCTTTACCACGTTTTTAATACAATTTATCAAGTATTATGTCATTTTGCTTTAACAATTTATTTTTGCGAACATTAGTTATAAATCCATCAAACCTTTATTCCCCTGTTACCCTACCTCTTGTTATTAAACCTAACTTGAATGTAACACAAAATTCATGTAGAGATGACCTATACTTTATTTAAAACTTGCTACAACAAGACTGTGTATAACTCTAGGTTCAGAAGACACGTAAAATTTAAAATTCGATTACAAATCGTTGAAGCTTTATAAGAGCGTAGAATATTGCGTTGTCTTTGAATGCCAACTGAGACCTTTATGGAGTTGGGAGAAAACTCTTGAATGGGTTGGCAACTAGGTCAAGAGTAGTGAACTGGGGAGCTTGGAGACTTAAAGTCTCTATTTATGGACTATAGATTACTGTCCAACAAGAACAAGTAATTAATTAGTTAATTAATTATTCAATAATTAAATAATTATTAATAAATAAAATATATTAAAAAAATCATCATAAATATTTTTCCAATAAATATTTTAAATTAAAATATCACATATATTAATTTATTCTCTTTAATTAATATTTATCTAATAAATATTAATTTATTATCCAATATATGAATACATAGTTTTATGTATCTCATACATTAAATTAAACTAAATTCCTCATAATTAATATATTCAACATATTAATTAATTAGTTTGAACTATTCAAACTAATCTTTCCATATCTATCCACTTACTAATTCTATGAGCTAGCCTAGCGACCTATGGATCTAAAGATAGGAAGCTCTAATGATATAGGATTGATAGCTTTTGAATAGAGCGCATTTTAGGTTGCATTAGTTAGCTTTCTTCTTAGGATTAAGGAAAATAAGTGAGCATCAATAGGAAATTGTGAGTATAAATCATAGAAAATCGGAATGCATTCATAAAGTAGCATCAAAAGCACAGTTCGCGGATTTAGTACGAATATTGTATGACTTCTAGCTAAAAAGATTATTTAATGCAGGAAATGCTGAACGCTTATGTAAAGACCCGACCCGAATGGGGTTCTAAACTAGGCCTTTACCTCAATGCATGCTTTAAAACTTAGAAAATATTATGCAAGGTTGTATGCCAGATTCTGAATAAAACTAAAACGGTAAACATCCATTCAAAACAACACAAAATGTCCTGGAACCTGTCCCTGTTTCCAAGTACTTGTTCTAAGCTAAATACAATTTAAAACGTCTCTGATCAGAGATTTAATTCAAACATTCGAAATCCAAAACAGTTTACATAAGTGTCAGAATCTAGAAAACAACCAAAAAACAACCTAGGGGCTCCGTGCCCAACTACATGCATTCAGATGACATTTAAACATAAAAACATAAACATAAGACTCAGAGTTTAATCAGCTGATTTCCATGATCAGCAGCTCCTCCTTCAACCATCCTGTCTCGCACCATGGTTACTTGTGGAAAACCACATAATAAGGGTGAGTAACGAATTACTCAGTAAGAATCCCCAATCGGGGTACAATACGATATAACTGGTCATCTAGCAGAAATGTATGCAAGCTACGAATATAAACACAGAAGAGAGCACTTCACTTTAATCCATACATATACCACAGATGCCATCTCAAGATCTTACTCCGGAAAACTACAACGTGATACGATACTATACGAGAAACTAGTCTCGACCTCAGCCATCCTACTGTTGATACGAAAGGTGCACTGAACTCAAGATCCCGAAGAGCTCTCCAGTTAACGCTGTAATGAGCGTGTGCACGCACCGCATGCTGCTGCAAACCAGAGGGTGCTGGGTCTAAGGCAAGCTGCCCTGGTCCAGTACTCATGCCTAACAAATCTCTGGATCGGTGTCACTGAACATAGTGGTGTGAGACCAGGACACGAAAACTATGTCATCCTGTACCACCGCACTTGAGGCTAAGAAACCGGTCGTGGTAGGCTTACACCAGGAAACGGTCCTTGCCCTATCAGGTGGCAATCAAGGGCTACGGGCGACATGCTGAGGTCGTGTCGACTGCCGGAGACAAGGCAATGCCTCGTCATTCCCCCGACCGTTGGGGCATTTAACAGTCTGCCACCCTCACCCAAGATTGCACTGGGCTGCCGTTAGGGTTAGCTAAACCCAAACGACGGATCAGGGACGGAGTACTGCCTGACACATCCCTGTCACGGATGCAAGTTACGTTATGCATCCTCACCTGGATGATGCTACCTATCAGAATTCTAAGCTATAACAGATAACAACAAACATTCCAATACGTGCTCAACAGAAACAATGAACCTAACATGATACTACGAAGCAATAACAGATAACGAGCATGCTAGAACAGAACAACCTAGCATGGAACTAACATGAGAAACAACACGAGAATAATGCCAGTCGGAATTCAGAACAGAGCACCTATCCACTAACATGCTGATAAACATAAACAAGCACACAAACAACAATCACAGAATATATCGCAGGTCCCACACAACTCAGGTAAGAAATCCTTACCTTGGTCAGAAGGCAACAACACACAAAGATCCTATGCTGCGATCGACCCCGAGCTAGCTAACGGGAACCTAACAAGCAACAACAATTATCACAACCTATAGGTCTAAAACAATAAACAAACAGGGCTCGGCTTGGGAGCAACTCACACGGCACGGCTGGCGCGCAGACAGACGGGCTGCACAAGCGCTGGGCGCTGTTGGTGCGGCAGGGGCTGCGCGCGGACGGGCTTGAGCTGGAGCTGGGCGACGCAACACTGGCGCTGGGCTGCACTCGGATGGGATTGAGCGACGCGGGCGAGGGGCTGCGCGCGGACGGGCGGGGTTGATGCGTTGCGTGCGGGCGTGCTCGCGATCAAGTGCTGGGGCTACGACGCGACGGGCGATGCGGCACGACGGCTGGGCGTTGCAGGCGAAGCGACTGGGGCTGCTGGTGTGCGATGCGATCCGACTGCTTGTGTGCGACGGGCTGGGCGCTGCAGGTGAAGGGCGTGCGACGGCAGGGCTGGGCGCTGGGCTGCTTGGCGCTGGGCGATCTGGTTGGGGCGCTGCACAAGAACAAACGATCGGGGCAGGTAGGGCTGCTCGGTGATGGCAGGGGCAATGGGCGACGGCGCTGCTGGACGACTAGGGATGGAGGTGAGTCGGCTGGCGTGGGGGTGTGGTGAAGGAAGGGAGAAAGGAGAAGAAGAAGAAAGAGTTAAGTTTTTGGGAAAATGGGATGGAAGACCTATTTTGAACCAACTCTCCTAGGCCATGGATTTTAAGGTAACACGAAAGCTTGCAAGGTGAGGCACAAAAACACCAAGTGGCTCACTTGGCAAGGCTCTCCTCTTGCACACAAGGCTACCCTGGCTCAAACCCCAGCTGCTGCAACTTTTAATCCAAACTCAACTCTAGTTTTATTTTTGCAACTCCCAACACCCGAACTGAACCAAAATGCAACCACAATCTGAAAACAAACCTCCAAGACTAAACAACAGCTGAGAAACAGAAACGGCCCTGACGGCCTGGCCAAAATACCAAAATACCCTTGGGACAAACCGGGAAGACCGGGATGAAAACCTAGGCCGTTACAGCTTATGTGGGAGGGACAAAGAAATGCGAGCAGTGACACGCATAGAAGACGTACACATTTCACAAGGTGGTCGCGCTCGAAGAATCACACCAACAAAGAAAGAACATAGAATCAATCAAGCAATTAAGTTGGTGTCAATAAAATAAATTCCAGAAGAATAGATAAGCTCTACACAAATACACAGGAATATTTGGCGTACGCAGAGGAGTGCGACGAGCTTTTCATGATCCACATGGTAGCCATGGAAGAACACTTCGAATGACCTGCGTTTCCAAAGCACATACTCAATGCGGAGCAAAATCGCAGCGAAAATGTAGAACCTTAGATGGAAGTCCCACTCTCTTATTCCTCTTAATATATTTATTTCCTTTCGAATGCATTTCACTAGTAGTCGCAATTTAATTTTGATAGGATCATGCATCTAGATTCGTTAAATTTAAACGTTATGCTATTTCCTGCTTGATTATCTAATAAATTAGTAATTTCTCTTTGAAAGATTAAAATAGCATTATTATTGCAAAACTAAGCTTAGCCGGAAACACACTTTCAATTAGAAGAATTCTTAAGTTCCCTTTGATCCAAACCTAGCATTAAAATAATCCATATCATGAAAGACAAAAAGAACCAAAATTTTGTAAGGAGATCTTAGAGCTTGAGATAGAGTACTGCAAACACAATAATAATTAAGTTTGGGGGAACTAAGCCTCATCTTCATTGGGACAATGAAGACTTTAAGTTTAGGGGTGAGGCTAGCCCGATGAGTGAATGCTGAAAAGAAAGAGTGATCGAAAGCAGCATTAAAAAAAAGTATAAGACAAAGATCAGAATATCTTGGGCAAAATAAAAGTTTTTTTTTTCTAAAGTGTGAATAAGCCTTAGGATTCCTTAAGTATTCCACTGTCTATGAAAAGCGCAAGCTTAAATCTGCTGCTTAGGTGAATTGTTTTATGCTCAAACAAAACATCTTAAGAACTATGGAATTATAGACATGAGTGCAACTTGGGAGGAATGCAAAAAGCATAGCGGAAATCCTCGAAGGATATAGGGGCCTAGAAGTCTTGACAGAATATGTTCGGCAAACTTAGACTAGAAGTGATTACGTACGAGTGATTGAGTAATGAGAAATACTTGCGATGAGGAATAATTTGTTAGTCATGGTAGGGAAGATTGTAAGCAAAACCTACATCCGAGGAAAGTTTGAAAACTGAAAGCGAAAGAAGGTTATTGCTAAGAAAATGATATGCAATAAGACCTGCTGATTTTATGTTTGAAAAAAGGAAAAGCTGATCTAATTAGAATGAGCTAGCTAGCAGTATGCATTACTTGGGACAAGCAATGATTCAAGTTTGGGGGTTTGGTAGCTCTCAGATAGAGCGCATTTTAAGCTATATTAGTTTTCTTTATTCTTAGGATTAAGGGAAATAAGTGAGCATCAGTAGGAAACTGCGAGTATAAATCATAGAAAATCAGCATGCATTCATAAATTAGCACCAGAAGCACAGTTTGCAGATTTTGTACGAATATTGTATGACTTTGTGCTAAAAAGATTATTTAATGTAGGAAATGCTGAACACTTATACTAGAGGGATAAAGAAATAAGAGCGGTGACACGCACTGAAGACGTTCACGTTTCACAAAGCGGCCGCGCTCGAAGAATAGCACCAACAAGGAAAGAATAGAGAATCAATCAAGCAACTAAATTGGTGTAAATCAAATAAATTCCATCGAGAATTAAGATATTCTGCATTAATGAAGATTCTCCAGCTCAGCTAGGCTTCCTGACCAAGTAAATCAACTCTATAAATTGCAAGAAGGAAGCCGAGGTTCGATGAGCTGGACGGGTGGCCAGAAGCCAATCCATGCGAGAAAAACTTGTGGTGTTTGTAGAAACTGATGACAAGGGGATTGCACACATCACAACCGAGCCAATTCTATTATTATTATTTTTCTTTAGGAGTAGTTGTAGTTATAAACATCTCGTAGTCGTAATAAAACCGACTGGTTTAAACTTCTTACTTGTGTTTATATCTATGTTTCTCTATAAGAGTTTTTGCATGAATATTCTCTAGTAGAAGCATGTTAGGAGCGTAGATTAACAAGTTTTACACTGCTCTATTTTTATTTTATACATATGCGTCGATTAGCTACCCATGTATATAACTTTCAGCGAGTTGGGAAGAAGGAACTGCATGGTGACCCAGTATCTACTACTGGTTGAAGGCAAGTCTTTGCATCGTTTAGGGAGTTATGAATAACCTCACTATTTCTCATGTTGGCCTGAGTTAGTGCGGAGTTCGCAGCGAAAGTTGGTTATGTCGTAAATCATTAAGTGCGAAAGTACTTATTAACTAGAGGGAAGCGAGAAACTTGATAACTAGTTTTGTGCTCTTAATATTTCTACAAATTTTTATTTATCACTACTCATTGCATTCATATTTAATAATGTTAGCATTTGTTTTATTATCATCATAAAATAACGACAACTATCTCTAACATGCATTTAATTTTCTACATGACTCTCGACTTAGTAATATGAGTTCTAGACATCAATCTCTGCGGGATCGATAAAATTATATACTTATTACTTTCTACGATTCGACTGCGTATACTTGCACGTAAGCGATAACGAGGTGTACTTAACATTTTAGCTCTGAATTAATTACTATAACTATATTAGCACTCAGAATGCCTCGGTTATGGATCGATCCAACTAAACTCTTTAGTCAGAAACTAATCGTCATTTCTTAACTATATGTTTATTACATTAAAGATTTGAGCTACACTATCTAGCATTGTAGGATAAGTTATGTCTAAGGATATAATCACTCATTTGTAAATTAATCATTTACAAGTTGTTCGTAATTACAGTTAGGTCAAATATTTTTTTTACCCTTGTAATCACCTGTAAGGACCCGACCTAAAACATGGTACTAAATGGATCCTTACTCAACATGCATATTAAAACAGTAAAAGTCAATACAACAACGTAGCACAGTTCCTATATAAATCAGTTCGAAACTGGGAACCTGCTCAAAACATTTATTCAACCTGTAAAAATAAAGAGCAACCCAGGCCAGAGTTTATTTCAAATTCAACATCTTAAAAACCATAACAAATCCAAGTATTTAAAACAACCAGATAAAACTCATCAACAGTTTAAACAACTAGAAAATCCCAAAACAGTTTAACAGGTTCCAAATAGTAAAGTCTTAGGGCTCTGTGCCCAATGCATGCTGATAACAGAAAGTAAATAAAATAAGACAAGCAGAGTTTACTGGTGGAGTCCCATGATCGAGCAGCCACTCCTCTAGCCGTCCAGTCGCTGTCCCAAGTTACTTGGTGGAAAACCACAGAAAATAAGGGTAAGTACAAACATACTCAGTAAGAATCCCCAACCGGGGTACAGTATGAACATCAATCATACAACATACTAGTATACATACAACCGCTACCAACACAGATCAAACCCTTGAGTCAACCATGCGACTCTTGAATCATCGGGGTTTCTTACCACCAGCCTAGTGATCAGCTCAACAACTGATCTTGAAACAGGGACAACACTTGTCCAATAATTGGGACCCGAAGGTCCAAACAACTGGGACACGAACGTCCAATCATCTGGGACTCATAAGTCCAATCAACTGGTGACCAGCTCTCCTAACTGGTCCTAGACACTCGGGAGAGTACCCGGTGTCTGGCTCTAGACTTAGAAAGGAAATGGTGTACTATAAGCATTATCCCGGGGGGGCTTTCCTCCCGGTGCCTAATGCCCGTGCGCACACATCGCATGCTGCTGCAAACCGTGTAGGGAAGTGGGGCCTAAACGTGCTACACCGATCCAAGTAAGCATGCCTATGACTCGGAGCAGTGTCATTGAACCAAGGGGACAAGGGAAACAGAGGTTACCCAAACCGAGAGCCAGACAGTAACCCGAGAAGACAATTCTGCTGCCTTGGGGGTCGTTGGGACGAAACTCTGCCTGGCGAAGAGGCACACTGCATAGGGCACTAGCAAAGGCTACGGCTGCAAGGCTGCTGGAGAAGGAGATCGGTGGAGCCCTCGTGGCTACGCGTGGGAGCGAGCGAACAAGGCTGTCCTCAGTGAGGCTGTTGCGGTGCGAGTGCGAACAAGAAGCTTCGAGGCTCGACTGTGCGCAGATGAGGCTTTGCGAGGTGAGGCGTGCGACTGCTGCTGGGCATAAAATATCGAAAGGCTGCTGCGCGCTGGCTCACGAGGCTTGCTGAGGCGATGTGGGCATCCGGGCTGTGAGAGACAAGCTGCGACAAAGGGGTTGGTGAAGCCTTGCAGCGTGCAGCTGCGATCACGGGGTTGCGTTGTGAACTACTAGGCGCGCGTGCCCACGTGGCGAGACGGGATTGCTGTTGCGATGCGGCTGTGCTACGTTGAACGAATCAGATCGGTTGCAAGGGCTTCGCTGCGGCAACGCGGTTGGGCGCTCCGTACGTGGGGGAGCGAACGAGTAGGACGATTAAGAGGGTTGTTTTCTTGACATACACAACAACAAACCTTCGATTAGGGCACAACCAACCAACATTGAAAGATCTCGGCTAGGGGAAGAAGTTTACCTCACGGATCGACTGCAAACATACCTTCGGCAAAGGAAATGTCTCGGCCAACCAAGATCCATGCATGGGAATGTGTGGCAAGGCTTCCTCTCGGAAAAAGAAGGCAAAACCAAGGAGGAGACGGGGAGAGGAGAAGGTGATTTTAGCAAGAATCAAAGGAAAGAAGGGCTTGGGGATCATGGCAAGGTGAACGAGAAGGAGAAGCGGAAGAAATTGGCAAAAAGAGATGGTGAGATCGCAAATGGTCTCTGAAAAAGAATCGACGCCAAAACCAATCTTCATTTGTCTATTCCAACCCATGGGCATCTCCCCTTCGAGTCCCAGCTCCAACGCATTTTGGTTTCTTTTAAAACTAAGCTCCACAATCTCCAAAATAACCAAGGTTCGAGCCTTGTCAAGAGCATTTTTTTATATTTTCTCCTTAACAAACAGTTAAACAAAAGCTCCCCAAAACCACCCAGGTTCGAACCCTAGGAAATATACAAATTCCACCGTTTATTCTCTTTTTTTTCTAAACAAGCTTCCAAGCTTAGCAGGTCACAGATTCGAATCCCAACAAACGCAGTTTTAACTTCCTATTTCTTCTTTTTAAAACAATCTTCCAAAGTCTGGCTGGTCACAGGTTCGAGTCCTAGCAGCAACACTAATTAATTCTTAATTTAAACAACAACCAACCCCAACTCCTAACCCACCTGGGTTCGAGTCCTGGCTCGAACACTTTTCTTTTAAATTTTCCTTTTTCACTCCAAGCCACCAGAACACAAGAATAGACTCCAACTCCAAGAACCTGAAACTGAACAACCAACATATTAATCGAACACCTAGGGAACCGGAATAGAAATTTGGACCGTTACAATACCTCTTTCTTATTAAGTGACATTGATTTCTATAATGAACAAGTTTTTTATGTTCCAACCATAAATCGGTGTCCTCTCGGGCCAGCAAGAATGGGGTACCCTTTGTTCAACCCTTAGAATCAACTTAAAGGGAACAACTCCTCTACTTCCATACTTATGGAAATTTGTAAATTCTATCTCGTGACGTTACGTTTCTAGCTACTCACTACGACAATCCCCAACGTGGAAGACTTATTGAATCAACCTCATTGGTTATTCTCACCAATGCATATCAAAAGATGTTTTCACAAGCAAGAGTTCACAACTTACTCAGGATTGAGATCTTTGTAGCATACGATCATCCTAATAAATTATTGATCCAAGTTTATAACGGAATTACTTACACTTGCCTAATATTTCTAGTCTAGTCTTATTCAAACTATTTAAATAGGCATGAAAAACTAGGATCAGGTTGTTTGCAACACTTGCCTTGAGTTGTGTGGACCATGTACAATTGTATGCTGGTATATATATTTGATGTTGTTTAGTGATGCATGCTTCGATTATGTTGGCATAGAGTTTTAGGGAGTCTTGTTTCATAGCTGATTTCATTGGTTTATCTGTTTACTTGGATGACACGTGTGTCTGAATCTTGAATGCTAGCATGTGAATCGTTCATGATCTCTATGTTTGAGTAGTATCCTACTTGGATGTCTGTACTATTGATGAGCATGTTGTATTGATCTGATAGGACTGAACATTTAGTATTCTTAGTTACATTTTGTTAGGTGTCATCATTTAGAGATAGTAGAGGATGCATTACTTATGTTGCCCTCATTGGTTGGGGATGTGATAAACCATGCAACCCCCAACAATTGAGGATGTGAAGTAGCATGTTACCCTAGTAAAGCCTACCTTGTATCCATGCAAGGAGAGACTTTTATCATAGGGCAAGACTACTATGAGAGATTCTTTAGCTTTGGGCAATGGGTGTAGACATACTGTCACATTGTTAGCCAGGGCCTCCACCATTGTGTTCATTGTGCACATTTCTATAGTTCGACATTTGGACTTGGATTAGGATAGTCTGTGTAGGGCTATACCTTGCTGGTTTTCAGTAGCATATGGTGTATGCAAACATGTGTTGATTGTCAGGTTGATGGCTCACCTGGAATAGTGTCGTTAGTACACCTTTCCTTGACTTATCTATAAGAGTCGATTGACCAATGCTTGCTGATAGCGCTAAAAAATAGCACTATTTAAGCCTCTACAACAACGCATTAGATGAAAAAAAGGGCAAGTATGTGAATAGTATAAGGAGGAAATTCATCACAAATAGTCACATTATCCAGACATGTGTGCCAACAGCATTACATGACGAATTCTTTGCTAAAAACGATCTTTAAGATGTAAAATGAGTGTATAAGCGCGAAAATGAGGTTATTGCTGACGTGTCTTATGTTTGCAGTAAGTCGGCGTAAGGAATGAAAGGATGAGTCATCAGAACATAAAAGGAAGAAGATAATTGAAAATCAAGTCGTCACAAAGAAGGAATGGTTGAGTCCTCAGAACAAAAAAGGAAAGAGATGATTGGCAATCAAATCACGAAATCAAGGGAACCAAGACGGAAACAAGCAACAAGGAGAATATTCCAGAAGGATGTGGTATACAAGAAACCTTGGACGGTTGTAAATAGAAGATGAATCGAAGAAGAAAGTGTGCCAATTCAGAGAGGAAGCTATAGATTGATGAGCGTTTGAGACGTCGGGGTCTCACTGGAGATCCTCACGGCCTCTGTTCATTTGTAGACTTTGACGAGTTGAGTACCAACGCGGTGTCATGGACGAAGATGCCATGGGAAACAATGGTGATTAACTCTATTGCTCCCTAGATAGATATTGTAGTAGTCTATCATTTCATTTGCATCTCATACTCTATTTTGTTGTTTTATTCATAGTTGTTTCTTTCTTAAAATAAATCTATAAGTTCTTTGTTTCAGAATTGATCTCCTATAATGTTTTATGCGTGATTTAATTTTTAGAAAGTAGGGAAGCGAAGTAGTATAAGAATTATATCAAAGATTAATTTAAGGTGGAAAAAGAGTAAGAACGACGGTTGTTTTAATTATCTCGATTCGATTGACCATCCACTCGAGAGTGCTTAACATTTATCTTGGAAAAGGATAATGGTTTAACCTTACCGTAATCACTAGGTAATGCTCAGCCTCAAGTACTTTTTAGAGGGGAGTTAGGAATAACCATCTCACTAGCTGCATCTACAAGTCTTGTGCTTCAAAGCAAACATACGGGCTTTGTACTGGCAAGTTGCAGTCAAGAACTCTGGGAGGGGACTTGAAGTTTAGTTCAGTATGTATTCATTTTCTCATGACAACTTTACTTGCTTTGAATTAATCTTCACTATGATACTTTATGCAGTAGTTAGTCATATAAACTTAAAAAGCATATTTGATTTGGGTTAAGATAAACATAAGTGTGGGTGATTGAATTTATAATGTTATAATTAAATTAGGTTTAACCCCGCTAACGCATGTTAAGCCCTGAGCCTAATCATTTGGAACTGCAGCGGAAGCTGAGCTCTGCATCCATGAATGCATAAGTATTTATGTGGTTGGGTAGCATGATTTCTACATCACCAAGCAACACATATATGTTCTTCATGATTTCTAATTACATGTACCAGCTTTGTTTTGCATTAGCATTAGTGTCAGCATTAGCATCTACATTATCATTTTATTCAATTGATATTTGAGCAACATCAACTCTCTCTCAAAATCCATTTGTGTATTTACATTTTTTACCCTTAGACTTCATCATTGCACTTCAAATTCTCTATAGGATCGATAATCTATATACTTGTTACTTGCTGCAATTCTCAACCGTGTATACTTGCGCGTAAGTGATTCTGAGTTACACTTAGCATAAGTTGACTTCAAATTAATTACTGTACAATATATCAGTAGAGGAATCGCCTGCCACTTGCCCTGATGAGTTAGGTGAGTGCCTTAAGGGCCTCATAAGAGAGACATGTAACGTACCTCATGAACCAACTAGTTATTAGGGCTCATTGTGTTGTTTTCATGTATATGCTAGTATGCCATATTTATGACTGTGTACATTATACTCTGATTGGGGGTTCTTACAAAGTATTCTTTTATACTCGCCCTTATTTCTATGGTTGTTCCACTAGGAATGCAGGGACTTTACAGAGATGGTCAGCTGAATGGATGTTGAGAGGATCATGGGTGGAGCTTGGCTACATTGTTGAGTGTTTAGACTTTTCTATTTAGGTCGAGTTTTTGTCGCTACATGTCTGGATTTATTACCACTGTTGGATTTCATGTTATTATAGTTAGTATTTTGGGCATCAATGCCTAAAGTTTTACTTACATTGTTATTTGTTTTGGCATGGTTTTCTGAGTGGATCAGGGATTGAACTTATTTGAGATCATGATCAGTGGTCTGAATTTCCTTATTTGAATAAATGAACTACTGTAGGTTTGCAGGTTTTTTTAAAACAAACTTATGCATCGATTTACCTGTTTTAAGTGCATGTTTAGTAAGGATTCCTGATAGTTCTCAAGTAGAGCGTATTTTAGGCTATCTTAGTTTGCATTATTTTAGAAATAAAAGGGAAAAATAATAGAAGAAATGTGATGAAATAACTTAGCAAATCAACATGAATTCATAAAGTAGCATCAGAAGCACAAATTCCCATTTTTAGCACAAATCTTGAGTAAATTGTGCCTAATCAATGCTATTGGCAGGACTTATTGAGCGACACTACGGAAAGGGACAACAGCTTGAACATTGACCAAACAACGTAAAAAGGCGCAAAACTTAAAAAGGAAAACACGTTCGAAAAAGACACGTCAACATGGAAATTATCGGAGAATCAATCAAGTAATGGAGGCGGCGTCAATCAAATAAATCTCGATGGAAATCAAGGAATTCTGCATTTATGAAGATTGCATAGCTCACCTCGACTTCTCAGTCAAGTAATTCCATTCTATAAATACAAAGGTAGGGAGCCGAGAATGGTGAGCTGGTCGGTTAGCCATGAAACCTATCGCGGAGAGAAGTAAATGGCGATGTCGTAGGAGCTAATGACAAAGGGACTGCATATCTTCAGCAGTGCCAATTCCATTTTACTATTTTTATTATGAGTAGTTTGTAGATTTAAACGTTCTTAGATGCAATAAAATCATTTGAACTTCTATTTAATGTTAATTTCTATGGCTGAGTTATAGCAGTTTATGTTTACTAATCATGATTAGAAGTATATTAAGAGCGTAGGTCACTGAGTTTTACACTAATGCATTTTAATTTATATATATGCGTCGATTACCTATGTAACGACCCGACCCAAAAGGGGCTCTAAATGGGCCTTTACCCCAATGCATGTATTCAAAATAAAAGGCAATATGCAACATGGTTTCGGATTCCAAGTAAAAACAGAAACGTTCAACAATCAAAACAATTTACTCTAAAACCTGTCCCTGTTTCCAAGCACTGCTTTGTGATAAATACATTTCTAAAAGCATACTCTGATCAGAGATTTATTTAAACCATTCAAACCTTCCACAAGTACAACTATGCTGGAATCCATCAAACATAAGAAAACATCCTAGGGCTCCGTGCCCGTCTACATGCATTCAGGGGAAATAACAAAAGTCAAGAGTCATGATATAATAAAATGGTCAGAGATGACAGCAGGGCCCATGATCATAGCTCCTCCTTCAGCCATCCTGTCTCGCTCCTTGGTTACCTGTGGAAACCACAAAATAAGGGTGAGTAACGAGTTACTCAGTAAGAATCCCCAACCGGGGTACAATACGATGCACATGGTCATCAAGATGAGTGTATGCAAGCTGTGAATATAAACACAGAATAGAGCACATAGCTTAGCCCACACTTGGGCCTCGGATGCCAACTCAGGGTCTTAGTCTGGAAACAAACCTCCACACAAATCGTCCTATACGAGAAAAAAATCTCGGCCTCAGCCTGTCTACTGTCGAATGAAAGGTACACTAGCTTAAGATCCCGAGGAGCTCTCCGGTCGGCGCTGTAATGAGCGTAAGCATGCACCGCGTGCTACTGCAGACTATGGGGGGGGTGCCGGGTCTAGTGGCAAGCTGCCCATGTCCAGTCACCACGCCTAACTAAATCTCTGCATCGGTGTCACTGACATAGGGGTGTGAGACCTGGACACGTGAACTATGTCAGCCTGAACCACCGCACCTGAGGCTAAGGAACCGGTCGTGGTAGGCTTACACCAGGAAGCGGTCCTTGCCCTAACAGGTGGCAATCAAGGGCTACGGCCGAACACGCTGAGGACGTGCCGACTGCCGGGGACGAGGCAATGCCAAGTCATCATCCCGACCGTTGGGGCATTTAACAGTCTGCCACCCTCACCCGAGATTGCAGGGCCTACCGGTCGGGTTAGCTAAACCCTAACGGGGTCCAGGGATGGAGATCTGTCTCGACGTCCCTGCCATGGATGCAAGATACTTTATGCATCAGGCCCGGATGATGCTACCTACCTGAATTCTAACCTGCCTTAACAATCAGCAAACAATCCAATACGTGCTCAAAAGAATACAGCAGACCTAGCATGGTACTACGGAACAAGAATGATTATGAGCATGCCAGGACGGAACAACCTAGCATGGACTAACATGAAAGAACAACATACGAAGTCATGCCAGTCAGGAATTCAGAACAGAGCACCTAAACTATACATGCTGATAATCACAAACAAACATACAACATCAATCACATAGAACATCGCAGGGTCCACACAACCCCGGTAAGAAATCCTTACCTTGGTCGGAAGACTTCTACACACAAATTCCTAAGCTGCGAACACTTCCGAGCTAGCTATCGAGAACCTACAAGCATAGTAACAATCACAACCATAGCCCTAAAAATATAATAAAACAGCAGGCTCGGCTCGGGAGCACTCACACGGCACGACGACACGAGGCTGGGCACTGCTGGCGGGCTGATGCAGCTGGACTGGGCGCTGGGCAGGCGCTGGGGCACGGCACGGGCGCGCGGCGCTGGGCGTGCGATGCAGACACGGGCGAGCGACACGGCGCTGGCGGGCGCGGCGCGCGCGGCGCTGGCGTCGCGAGGCGACGTTGGCGAGCTGCCGCCGACACGGACGAAGCGCGCGGCGCGATTCGTGTCCGCTCGCGAGCGACTGGGCGACTCGCCGCTATGGCGATCTGGGCGATGGGGGCTTTGGCCGGCTTGGCTTGCGACGTCGCGATCTGGCGTGTGATAGAGCCGCCGACGACGAGAGCCGGGCCTGGGCTGCTGGGCGAACGGCAGCGGGCGATCGATCGCGACAGGGCTGCCGTCGACGGAGCCGGGCCGATCGCGACGAGCTCGCTTGCCGCTGGCTTCCCTCGGCTGGCTGCACAACACACACACAACCCCTTTTTCTTACATTCGGCCAAAGAATAATCCATACCGGAGAAGATGAAGAGGAAGAAGACTTACCCGGAATGACGATGATCGAACCAAGGAGATGCAAGGAGGTTGAAAATCGGCAAGAGGGCTAGGGGGAACAAGCTTGGACGGCAAAGGGGAGATTTGGAGAATGAAGAACCAAAAACCTAATTCCTTTTTTTTTTCATTTAACCAAATGCACCAAACTCCAAGATCCAAGGTTAAACATAATATGACGCAGAAAGAGCAACAAGAGCTCTCAATAGCTCATCTGGCACGCATCCCCACAAGCTTCCCTGGAGACCCGGGTTCAAAACCCAACTGCAACACATTTTCCTTTCTTTTACTTTTTGCACCAAACCTTGCTCAAACCCTTCCACAAAGCCTCACAAACCTACATAAATCCAACCAATATTTTAGCAATTAGAAAAGACATAAACGCCCCGACGGCCCACCAAATTACCAAAATACCCCTTGGGCATACTCGAAGATCGGAGCGAAAAACTCAGGGCTGTTACAATATTCCTCCTTTTTATGACTTTCGTCCTCGAAAGTCCTTAAGACCTGAACGACCAGTGATAATGCAATCTCATCTCGTCTTCCCGCTCCCAAGTGGCTTCCTCGGAGCTCTGACTCCTCCACTGAACTTTTACCAACCGAATCTCGCGATTACGCAACGTCTTAGTCTCGAATGCAAGGATCCCCGCCGGCTTCTCCTCGGCCAAATCCTCATTCACCGCAAAGGCTCAAAGTCCACAATGTGTGACGGGTCCGGACGCATCTTGCCTCAACATCGATACATGAAATACACTTGCGCACCGCTTGACAATGACGGGGTAGGGCTAACCGATAAGCAACTCGCCAATTCTCTCCAGAATCTCAAACGGACCAACAAAACGGGGACTCAACTTCCCTCGCTTACCAAACCTCAAAACACCACGCATTGGAGCAACCTTTAGGAACACATGTTTGCCAACCTCAAACTCTAAATCTCGACGCCGAACATCGGCGTAACTTTTCTCGCTCGATCTGATCACAACATACGAGCTCTAATCTTTTGCACTGCTCCATTAGTCATTTGCAGCAACTCGGGACCCAAAACCTGCCTATCTCCAACCTCTTCCCAAAACACGGGGGACCAACAACGCTTACCATACAAAGCCTCGAATGGGGCCATCTGAATCGTCGACTGATAACTGTTGTTATAGGCAAACTCCATCGAGATACATATCTGGTCCCAATCGCCCGAAGTCCAACACACAAGCCCTCAACATATCCTCGAGAATCTGGTTCACCCTCTCGATGCGCCATCCATGCGAGGGTGAAAAGTTGTCTTTGAAATCGCACTCGGTGCCTAAACCTTTACGGGCGCTCTCCAAAACGAGAAGTGAACCGCGAATCACGGTGCGACAAAATCCTCACAGGCACACCATGGTAACGAATGATCTGCTCCAAAAACAATCGCGCCTTTGTTCCACGGTATAAGTGTCTCTACACGGGAATGAAGTGTGCGCTCTTGTCAACCGATCGACTATCACCCGGATCTGAGAGAACTTCCTCGAGTCCTTGGCAAACCAAAGAATAAAGTCCATGGAGATCTCTTCCCATTTCCACCGAGGCACACTCGGTGGTGCAACAAACCACCACCTGGCTTCGCTGCGGGTGCTTTCACTTGGCGACAAGTGAGACACCGCCGACAAACTCTGCCACATCTCTCTTCATTCCCATCCACCGAAAGGTCCAGCTAAGGTCTCGATACATCTTGGTACCCCGGTGCCAAGCAAATGGGGAATCAGGGCCTCGAGAGCAACTCGCTCGCAACCACGCAATGTCCGGAACACACAACCGGCCTCTATAAGTCAACCCATCATCCGTGAATATACGAAGTCAAAGTCTCCGTCAAGACTAACTCATCAACCAATCTCTTAAGTGCGGGGTCACTCAACTGGCTATCAATAATCCGCTGTCTAATCGATGGCTGAACTGACAACTGAGCTACCCTGGCGGTAACCTCACCCAATAACACGGCAACCTCGGCCCGCTCGAACTCTTTCCGCAATCCAGGCTGGGAACTCAACAACGCCGCGGAGTGCGACGTCTTCCTACTCAAAGCATCAGCCACTACATTGGCTTTACCCGGATGGTACAAAATCTCGCAGTCGTAATCCTTTACCAACTCTAACCATCTCCTCTGCCTCATATTCAACTCCTTCTGAGTAAACAGATACTTGAGGCTCGGTGGTCGATAAACATCTGAATCCGCTCACCATACGGTAATGCCTCCAAATCTTGATTGCAAACACCACTGCTTTGCCAACTCCATATCATGAGTCGGGTAGTTCTGCTCATACGGCTTCAATCGACGGGAAGCATAGGCAATGACCTTCCCGTGTCTTTGCATCAACACACAACCCAACCCAAACTTGGAAGCATCATCAGAAACCACAAAACCACTGTCCCCTCGGGATCGCCAACACAGTCTTTGAAGTCGATCGCGCTTGAGCTGCAAAGCTCTCATCACACCTCTCGTCCCAAAACAAACTCGACACTCTTCCTCGTCGGACGAGTGAGGGGCGAGGCTATGGCGAAAAGTCCTTAACAAATCGACGATAGTAACTCGCCAAACCAGAAAAGTCGCGTATCTCGAAGCGAAGTCGGCTTGGCCCACGAACTCACGGCCTCTATCTTCGCGGGGTCCACGGCTATACCATCTCTCGAAACCACGTGACCTAGGAAGGCCACCGCTCCAACCAAAACTCACACTTGGAAAACTTCGCATAAAGCCGGTTTTCCCTCAAAGCCGCCAATACTCGCCTCAAATGCTCGCATGGTCTTCCTTAGACCTCGAATAAATTAGAATATCGTCAATGAACACGATGACGAAGCTGTCCCAAAAATGATTTGAACACCCTATCCATCATGTCCATAAACGCGGTGGGGCATTAGTCAATCCAAACGACATGACCACAAACTCATAGTGACCATATCTAGACCTCGAAAGTCGTCTTAGGAATGTCGGCATCCCCGATCCGCAATCGATGGTAACCGGATCTCGGATCTATCTTGGAGAACATGGAAGCTCCTCAAGCCGATCGAACAAATCATCAATACGGGCAACGGATACTTATTCTTCACTCACACCTTATTAAGCTCGCGATAATCAATACATAAGCGCGCATCGAACCATCCTTCTTCTTCACAAACAGGATCGTGTGCTCCCCACGAGGACACACTCGGACGGATGAACCCTCGATCTAACATCTCTTGCAATCGAACCTTCGATTCCTTCAACTCGGTGGCGCCATACAATACGGAGCCTTCGAGATAGGGAGGGTCCTCGCTCGAGCTCAATTGTGAAGTCAACCTCTCTCTTCGAGGGCAACCCCGTAACTCCTCGAGAAACACGTCCGCAAACTCCCGCACGACCGTACACGATCAACAGACACGAGGAGGCGCTCTCTCCCGCACAACTTGGCTAGATAGCCCCAAGCTCCATGAGCTAGCAAACGACGAGCTTTCACGGTGACACCATCGGCGGGCAAACTCCACCTGGACTCCACAAAACTTAAAGTGGGCGACTGGCGCCCTGAACACCGCTTTCTTTCCGGTGGCGATCAATCAACGCGTGGTTAGCAGACTAACCACTCCATACCAAGAATCACATCAAAACCGCTCATAGGCAGAACTATGAGCGTAGCCACAAGCAACTCTCCGGATATCTCGATCCGGCCATCCTTAATCTTATCTATAGCTAACATATTAACTCCCGAAGGAGTTGCAACAGACAACTCAAAACCTAGAGGCTCTAAACTTAACTTAGCATGCTCAAAGAAACAACACAGATACAAATGAATGCGTAGAAACCGAGAATCAAACAAGACAAATGCGCAGATGATCTAAAACAAGAAGCGTACACGCACACACGGCATCCGTATGCTCGGCCTCTGACGGGTCGTAGCAAACACCCGACCCTGCTGCTGCGCTGGCTGAGTTGCCATAGCTGGCTGATCACAAAAACGGGCCATGTGCCCCTCTCTACCACAACGAAAGCACAATCTGGGTTCAGTCTGACAAGCTCCAGCGTGGACTTTCCCACAAGTGGCACATGCGGGAACTTGCCTGGGACCGCCCTGCTGGCGAGGCTGGAAACGGGGCGGAACTCTTCGCTGGTCTCGGTTACGATCTTCATCCTTGGCGTGCTGGCCGCTCCTCGGAAATCAAACTTCCTCTTACTCGCCCCACTGCAGCTGGGACAGGACGCTGGACCGGAGCGGCAACAATCCGCTCAACAGGATACTTCCCATTATATATAGTGGCTAACTGAACAGCTCTAGCATATGTGTCAGGGGCCTGAGCCCTGACATCCTGAGAAACACCCTGTCTCAAACCAGATATGAACTTCCGGATCTTTAACTCAGGGGTGGCTATCAACTGCGGAGCAAAATATCCATACTCCGAGAACTTTCTCTCATATTCCTCAATAGAATCAGAACCCTGCTTCAGGTTCTGGAAAAGCTCCACCATCTTCTCTTGAGCCTCATCACTGATGTACTTGACCTTGAATTCCGACTTGAAGAACTCCCAAGTAGCAGGTGGTGACCCAGCTGGTCTCTCACTCAAGGTGGACTCCCACTACCATCTCGCTGTGCCTCCTAGCACATGAGCCGCACACCTCGGCCTCTGAACATCGGGGCACACCATAATCAGGAAGGTGTACTCCAAATGGGAAATCCATCTGGCTGCCGTTAAAGCATCTCCTGTGGCATCAAACTTCTCAGGCTTCCACTTCACGAAGTCTTTCAACCATCTACCCAACTCCTCGGCACCCTCTGCAACATCTGCCTCTAGGGCTACTTGCTCCTGTGGAGCTGGGGGTGCTGCTGCGCCCTGCTGAAACATGCGGGTCAACTGCTCAATCTGAGCTCGGGACTCTTCCAGCTGCGCTGCCAACAAGGCCTGGGTCTCTGACCTCTGGTCACTCAACAGGCTGACCATCATAGCCCTCATAGAATCGGCAAATTCTGCTCCAGGAGCAGTCTCACGGCGCTCAGTCGCCTCAACGCCTCCTCTAGGCGCAACAGGGGGAGCTACTGGTGGAATGCCATCAGTCTCAGCTTAGGACGATGTCCCTGCAACATCAGATCCGATCCTGACACCTCGGCCTTCTCTCGGGCGTCCTCTTCCGGCGAGGGTAACTGGCATGCTGGCGATCTACACCCAAACCAATAACGAGTCAGAACCTGCTCGTCCCCGCTCTACAACACTAAACAAGGCATACACTAGATAAAAGGTATTGTAAATTCTTAACCCCTTTTCTAAAACTGTAAACTTAAGCGTACCTGATGACTGTCGAAGTGCTGATGATCATGGGAAAACGACCTACAACAAAAAGGTCGTCTCTACGAATCTATGACTCGAGCTCGATACCAATCAGAAAGACCCACCCCAAAAGGGGCTCTAAATGGGCCTTTACCCCAATGCATGTATTCAAAATAAAAGGCAATATGCAACATGGTTTCGGATTCCAAGTAAAAACAGAAACGTTCAACAATCAAAACAATTTACTCTAAAACCTGTCCCTGTTTCCAAGCACCTGTTTCAGGATAAATACATTTCTAAAAGCATACTCGATCGAGATTTATTTAAACCATTCAAACCTTCCACAAGTACAACTATGCTTTGAATCCATCAAACATAAGAAAACATCCTAGGGCTCCGTGCCCGTCTACATGCATTCAGGGGAAATAACAAAAGTCAAGAGTCATGATATAATAAAATGGTCAGAGATGACAGCAGGGCCCATGATCATAGCTCCTCCTTCAGCCATCCTGTCTCGCTCCTTGGTTACCTGTGGAAACCACAAAATAAGGGTGAGTAACGAGTTACTCAGTAAGAATCCCCAACCGGGGTACAATACGATGCACATGGTCATCAAGATGAGTGTATGCAAGCTGTGAATATAAACACAGAATAGAGCACATAGCTTAGCCCACACTTGGGCCTCGGATGCCAACTCGTGGTCTTAGTCCGAAACAAACCTCCACACAAATCGTCCTATACGAGAAAAAAATCTCGGCCTCACTGCATCTCTTTGTCGAATGAAAGGTACACTAGCTTAAGATCCCGAGGAGCTCTCCGGTCGGCGCGCCAGTAATGAGCGTAAGCATGCACCGCGTGCTCTGCGCAACTATGGGGGTGCCGGGTCTAGTGGCAAGCCGCCCATGTCCAATCCACCACGCCTAACTAAATCTCTGCATCGGTGTCACCGACATAGGGTGTGAGACACGACACGTGAACTATGTCGGCTGAACCACCGCACTTTGAGGCTAAGGAACCGGTCGTGGTAGGCTTACACCGAGAAGCGGTCCTTGCCCTAACAGTGGCAATCAAGGGCTACGGCCGAACACGCCGAGGACGTGCCGATCGCCGGGGGGCGAGGCAATGCCAAGTCATCATCCCGACCGTTGGGGCATTTAACGATCTGCCACCCTCACCCGAGATTGCGGGGCCTACCGGTCGGGTTAGCTAAACCCTAACGGGGTCCAGGGATGGAGAACTGTCTCGACGTCCCTGCCATGGATGCAAGATACTTTATGCATCAGGCCCGGATGATGCTACCTACCTGAATTCTAACCTGCCTTAACAATCAGAAACAATCCAATACGTGCTCAAAAGAATACAACGAGACCTAGCATGGTACTACGGAACAAGAATGATTATGAGCATGCGGGATCGGAACAACCTAGCATGGACTAACATGAAAGAACAACATACGAAGTCATGCCATCGAGAATTGAATGCAGCACCTAAACTATACATGCCGATAATCACAAACAAACATACAACATCAATCACATAGAACATCGCAGGTCCACACAACCCCGTAAGAAATCCTTACCTTGGTCGGAAGACTTCTACACACAAATTCCTAAGTCGCGAACACTTCCGAGCTAGCTATCGAGAACCTACAAGCATAGTAACAATCACAACCATAGCCCTAAAAATATAATAAAACAGCAGGCTCGGCTCGAGAGCACTCACACGGCAAGACGACACGAGGCTGGGCATCGCTTTGGCGGTGATGCACCGGATCAGGCGGCGCTGGCGCGCTGGGCACGACACGGACGAAGCGGCGCTGGGCGTGCGATGCTGATACGGGCGCGAGCGACACGGCGGCGGCGTAGGGCGCGCGCGCGGCGCTGGGCGTGGCGAGGCGACGCGGCGAAGCGACACCGACGACGGCGCGCGCGCGCGATCTGACGTCTGGCTCGCGAGCGACCTGGGCGACCTGCTGCGATGGCGATTTGGGCGATGGGCTGGCTCGGCTGCTGGGCTTGCGACGTGCGATCTGGGCGTGACAAGAGCTGTCGACGACGGAGCTGGCTGGGCTGCTGGGCGAACGGCAGGGGCGATCTGGGCGTGACAGGGGCTGCCGTCGACGAGCTGGGCCGATCGCGACGAGCTCGGGTTTGTGGGCTTCCTCGGGCGGTGCACAACAACACACACACACAACCCATTTTTCTTACATTCGGCCAGCAATAATCCATACCGGAGAAGATGAAGAGGAAGAAGACTTACCCGGAATGATGATGATCGAACCAAGGAGATGCAAGGAGGTTGAAAATCGGCAAGAGGGCTAGGGGGAACAAGCTTGGACGGCAAAGGGGAGATTTGGAGAATGAAGAACCAAAAACCTAATTCCTTTTTTTTTTCATTTAACCAAATGCACCAAACTCCAAGATCCAAGGTTAAACATAATATTACGCAGAAAGAGCAACAAGAGCTCTCAATAGCTCATCTGGCACGCATCCCCACAAGCTTCCCTGGAGACCCGGGTTCAAAACCCAGCTGCAACACATTTTCCTTTCTTTTACTTTTTGCACCAAACCTTGCTCAAACCCTTCCACAAAGCCTCACAAACCTACATAAATCCAACCAATATTTTAGCAATTAGAAAAGACATAAACGGCCCTGACGGCCCGACCAAATTACCAAAATACCCCTTGGGCATACCTAGAAGACCGGAGCGAAAACCTGGGCCGTTACAACCTACCTACGCATGAACCTTGTGGCGAGTCGGAAGAGGAGCCACATGTTGACCCAGTATGTTACATTAGGCTGTCTGAACGTCTGTTCACTATTTAGAGTGTTAGGAATAACCTTACTAATTCTTGTGTTGCCCTGTGCTAAGAATAGAGTTGGCAGCGGAAGCTGGTTTGTCCATAAATCTTAAGTACGGAAGTATTTATTTGTTAGGGAAGCAAGATACTCTTTGGCTAGTCCGCGCACTTAGCTTTTTTTTAGGATTGATTAGTTAGCATTATTTATTACTTTCATCATCATATTTACTTATTTTCTGCATTTTATTTACTTATTCAATTACAAAAAAAAAACCACAGTAACTCATGCAATACATGCTTATTTATTTTTATGCACGACTCTAATCTAAACAATATTAGCTATAGACATCAATCTCTATGGGATCGATAAAATTATATACTTATTACTTGTTGCAATTCATGACCACGTATATTTGCGTGCAAGTGATTCCGAGTACACTTAGCATAAGTTGACTTAGAATTAATTACTGTACAATATATTAGCACTAGAATCACGAAGTCAATTCCACTCTACAACTGTTTATAGAGTCAAGTTCTTGCAATATATTTTCCCTTTAAATTGATAATTCAAAAAGAAATATTCCATAAAAAACCTATCATGCTTTCCTAAAGAATATAATGTAGAAAAAAATATACATACTAGGCATGCCTATCATAAATCATGGAATCACATTCCTAATTTAAAATTTATAAATATATTCATATATTCATATATTCAAGAAATGTTCTAGATGCATCATGATTTTCTAAGGTGGTTCTATATGACATACTATATGTTATACAATTCTATTTTATGACATGTATCTTATGCACAAGTAAATTAAATAATAAATGCATTAAATTGATCATCATATTTAAAATGGAAAAAAAATTACATAATTTTATTCAAGTTTTCCATCTTCCCTCCGAGATTTCTTTGTTTGCCAATTTCTAAAATTGTTGGCCATCAAAATTTGACCAATTATTCATAAAAAAGTAAACTTAAAAAAAATATGCCTTTAAACACCACATGAAAAATTGTTTCACCTTTAAGAAAAAATTGCAAAAAGGATCTAGTGCCAAAAATCAATCCCGCCACACCACCTATCACTCGCCACCATCGTGCAACAACCCTAGAGGATTGTTGCCAATGTACTCTGCCAGCACCCCTCGCACCATTAATAGAGCATCAGGCGAGTGTCGCAAGGAACAATGGTTGTCGTCCTCATCGTACGCTTCATGCGCGCGACAACAATCGAGGGTGACATTGTCTATCACCTGCCATGCATTGCACAAGGCTCGACCTTGTGGTGTGGGGAAGACACCTCTAATACTAATTTTGGGAATTTTTGTTCCCATAAGCGTGTACGGAAACGTGAGTGGGGCTGGGATCATGTAGCACATGCCGGTATTTTATAAATCAAACATTCAAGTGAAACATTACAGAACTTACAAATTTTATGCCTCTAACTAAGGTCGACGATCCTTTGTCATCTTGGCCAACGAGCTTCTTCAATCTCCAATAGCGGACTCCAAAAATCTTTCGAGCTATGTCTCAAATAAAGATGGATTGCTAGGTAGGAGATATTTATGGAGTTTGAGAATGAGAGTTTTGGGAGAGAAAAATTTTACCAACATTTAGCATCCACAAAGTGAAGTTTAAAAATGAAGGTTTAGGGTCACCTCAAGGGGTCTATTTATAGGATTTAATATCGAACCTTTTCCATATTTGATAATATCTTTTTAAATATCTCATATTTAAATGAATTATCTTTTGATTATTTAAATCATGTTTAAATATATCTAGTATGTGGAATTTATTTAAATAAATTAAACTTGTTTCCATGGATTAAATATTTAAAATAATTTTATTTTAAACATTTACTTTTAATTCCTTTTAGAAAATTAATTAATTAAATCTCATTTAAATAATTTAGCTTTCTTTAATATTTATCTCATAAATATATATTAATAGTTCTCGAGATTTTATGTATCTCATACATTATACCATTCTCTAAAACAATTTGAACTATTTCAAATTATTAACTCTCATATAATCGATATGTATTATTTTGAGTTATTAAGAGGACCTAATGGCCTACATGATGTACGTTACAACGACATGAGATTATATCGATCAAGCTCTTTTAATCAATCATTTAATCCTCAATTGATAACTACATGACATTCCATTGAAGACCCATGTTGAACTCTTACGCATAGTAGGACAAGTTATGTCCACATATATAATCAACGATATGTGAGTTGATCCTTCACGAGTCGTTCGTAATACAATTGGGTGGAACATTTGATATACCTTTGCACTACATATTTTCCTTACGTGTCCACTGGTTTTCCATGGACAAGGAGTTTATGGTCCAACCATAAACACGAATCCTTTCAGTCCATTGAGAGGTGGGTACCCTTTGTTCAAGACTCAAACCATCTAGTAAGAGAACATTCATCTACTTTCCTAGCTATCATGCTACGACAATCCCTAACGAGGTAGGCATATTGAGTGAGCGTGTTTGAATACCTTCACCCATACTCATCAAAGGATGCTTTCACAGACTAGAGTTTGTAACTCACTCAGGATTAAGATCAAGTCAGCATTTATGATCATCCAAGTGAAGTAAAGTTATCATACTTCTATAGAGTACGTAGTGAGATATTTGATTTTGTGGTTAAGTCTTATGTAAAGTTCTCTTTGCATAAGATACCTTAAGTGAATGTTTCCACATGAGTGATTAGGATCAAGTCACTTGCTTCCAAAACACAATGAGTTGTATCAATAGTGTCACAAAATAAGGCACTAACCTCTATCCATCTACTGTTTACTATTTATGTTATTAACTTGAATAAAATCCTCTCCATATACTATTCAAGTTCTCATTATAAACAACCTTGGATTTTTCTAAGGCGCAAATACGAATAAATAACAATTGAATCAATAAAAGTCAACATAATTATTTTTCATTAATATTGAATTCCTTGTCTACAAAACTACAAGTTTTAAGACATTATTCCTAACAAAAACATTGACTACACTCTTCTTTTGTCAGCGTATGTTGTACCTACTGTTGGGAAAAACCTTTTCTAATAACAGCAAGAATAAGTAGAAAATACTGAGACATTAAAAGGAAACAACAAAATAGAAAGACACAAGAATTTACGTGGAAAAATTCCAAATCGGAGAAAAAAATCACGAACGGAAAGAACTTACACTGTGTGACAAATTGCTACAATCACATAGAATTCTCTCCCCAACCCCAATTACATAAACACTTTCTTTAAAGCTTATACTACTCACACCTTTTTCCCACTCTCCATAAGAGAATACAAAAGAAATTTAACTAGAGTCAATGCATCAAGCTTAAAGTGCTTCTATCAACCTTAAAGTGCTTCTAACTGGGATACTTTGAAACTAAAGTCTCATGCTCCTTTTAGGAAGAATTCACTTTTAATATTTTGCCAAAACACAACAATGAAGAGTCATCTATCATTAAGCACTAAATCAACATGCTTCATTATCTGTTATCATATAGACTATGCGCTAACACAATATTTCTTCGTCGACATATCCTACGTTGGCGATTGCCTTTTTTTTTAATTTTATTTTTATGGTGACCCTTAGCACTCTCAGAATGCAACTGATCAAGAATATAAGGCCTTGCTTCAGCATAGTACATGGTGCCTTGCTCCCATTCAACATCAAGCAACATCCGAATGACTCTATCTAGAAACATAAAGCTCTTCCTGATTCCAAAAACTTCCATCAAAATCCTTGTGTGGATTATTTTCAAACTTCTAATCCAATTGTTAAGACATCCATCATTGCTAGAGACGTCCACGGGGTGGGGCGGAGTTGGAGGATGGGTTTTCCGTCCCCTTCTATAAGAACCAGACTGAAAATGTGGTCTTAAACCTAGGTTCTTACTCAGCATGCATGTAAATAAAACAATCATTTCCAAATCCCTGTTCAAAACTTTTAAATAACAACACAACGGGGAACAATAAATTGTAAACATTCATTGAGAAAACCTGTTAAAACAAAACAAAACATGTCCTGGCCAGTGATTTAATAAAAAAAATCCACAAATAATTTAAACATTAAAATTTCAAAGTTCCCCTATGGAATCCTTGTCCAACTACATGCTGAATAATAACACAAAACATAAAAAGAGTGTCGCCAGCTCCCATGATCATGCAGCTCCCTCCACTAGCCGTCCCGGTGCTGTCCCAAGTTACCTGGTGGAAAACCACAGAAAATAAGGGTGAGTACAAAGCACTCAGTAAGAATCCCCAACCGGGGTACAATACGAAACATCAAATCATCTGGCATGCTAGTATACATGCAAACAGTTACCAACACAGATATTTGCTCATGAGCTAGCAGGGCAGGTCCAGAATCCTCAAAAGTCTCCTACTTCCGGCCTAATGATTGGCTCTCTTAACCAATCCCAAATGACATCCTCGAGGTTCTTTCTCCCTCGGCCAAATGATCAACTCAAAAGCTGATCCCAACTAGATGTCCTTGAGGGCCTCTTACCCTCGGCCAAGCTGTTCCTAAGACAAACGGGAGAGTACCCGAAGTCTGGCTCTAAACTGGAATGGAAGTGATGTACTCAAGAACATTAGCCCAAGGGAGCTCTTCGCCCGGCGCTTAAGGCGTGTGCGTGGACACCGCATGCTGTTGTAAACCGCATAAATGTAAGGGCCTAAGGACAAACTACGCTGGTTTAGGTACGCATGCCTAAAGACTCAGAAGCGGTGTCACTAATCTACAGCAGTGCGAAACCCTCGGCAGTCAATTGTAGCAGCCTGAATACCACCAACCTGAAGCTAAGGGTGTGTTTGAGCCCCCGTTTATGTAAACGGCCGAGTTGGTTATAATAACCCAACCAGTGTTTGCCCCACCGTTTATTATAAACGGTGGTTACCTAAACCTGCGTGCCAGTTTATCTAAACCTACGTGCCCGTTTATCTACACCTTACATATATTACTTTTTGTTACATAACCAGTCCCCCAAACACCATTTATCATAATCCCTGTTATAATAACTTGTCCCTCAAATACCATTTATAATAACCTACCGTTTATCATAACCCACCGTTTATCATAACCTTCCGTCTATAATAACCAAACCGGTGCCCCAAACGCACCCTAAGAGTTGTCCCCAGGTAGCTTGCACTCGTGACGGGCTCCCCTCTAGCAGGCTACAAACTAGGCTTATGTCGATGTGGTGAGCTAAACCACACTCGACTGTTGGGGGTGGGAATAAGTCCTCACTGATCCCGACCTGTGGAGACAAGATACGTTATGTCCACTCTCCTCCTCTAAATGATGAGAACCTGACAAGTTCTATCTATGAAAACACATCTTGTTCCTAACAGTTCAAACATGCTCAATGCATACGGCCTTGTAGGATACTAATAGCTCACTACAACAAACATCACTTTTCATAGCATTTTAGGATAGCTTTTATATAAAAATGCTATTAAAAAGTAAAAAATAGAAAAGCAGAAAAATAAAAAATACAAAATGCGCTCAAATACTAAAGTACCTAAAATTAGGTTTTACTTTTCTTTCTTTCGTGTAGGTCAATTGGCTCCTTCTCAATTCTCTCTGAAGCACAGCCGCCACAAGGGAAATAATGGGCACTCCCATTTTCTTTCCCAAAAACACTCAAATTATTCAAAGAATTGTTTTCATTAACATGTAAGCGGTGCTTTTCTCCTACACATTCTCTTTACAATTTCCATTTCTATTTCCACTTCTCATTTCCTCGACATTTGCCCTAGTTTCATTTTTTTTTCTTTCTATTTTCTCCATAGGGACAAGTGTAGCGACAATATTGTCGTTGTTACAAGCGTCATTAGCTTGGACCTAATTGATGGAAACGATATGATTTTTGGATGCTTACAATTAGCCAGAATCTGAGACGAAAAACAATATATATATTTTTTTAACCATTGAGAGGTAATCCAAAAGCGATATTTGCAATTTTCTTGGCAATTTTCTTGTTTGTCTTGAATTTCTAACATGTTTGGATGAAATGAGTTTTTTTGTTGTTTGCTAATTTCACTAAGAACATGTATTTGTATTGAAAAGAAAAACAAACCAACGCGAAAGCAACCATTCTCAATTTTTTTGATTTTGTATTGAAAAGTAAAATAGATAGAATAAGTAAAAGTAGCCCTCGCACAAAAAACAATTGAAAGTGGACTTCTAGTCAAATAACTTTTTTCTGCTTTCTTCAGGTAACATACAGGAAATGAAGCACTTATTTTCATTTTTTAGCTTCTATAGTTTGATAAATTGTTACTTTGTATCTAAGGTTTGATTTCTAATTTTGAGGGAGATGCCCACTTTCGGTGGAAATAGTTTTGGGCTTCTAATTAAAATTGTTCATTTAGTTTAGAAACATCCCAATCTTATGTGTGGTTGTTCTTTCATCACCATCCTTTTGAATTTGAAACTAATGTATTGAATTTCCTTTTTTGTGTATGTCAATCATATTTAATTTTTGCTTGACATCCTGATCGACAAGTCAAACTGGATCCAGAACCATTGAAAATTTAAGGTATAGTTGATCGTATATATATTCTCTCAAAACTTTGTTACTACATGATGGTAAATATTTTTTTTAACCATTAGATGTCTGTTATGGGCAACATCCTTTGTAATTGGTCTATACAATTGCTTAATTGTTTGCCAATCTTTGAAACTCTTTTGTTTCTAGTTCTTTTGTATTATGCAAGTAATATCTCTCATCTCCAAAATGAAATAGATATTCTAAATATTTTTCTGGGGTGTTTTTACTATTTTTATGTCAGGTGGAGTCTATTGCTCTATTTCCTTTTCAATCACTGAAGCCTTCAATTTCTTTTGCTCTATTTCCTTTCCAATCACTTTGAGGTAAATTTTTCTCATTTTCTCTTTCATTTCAAGAAAAGTGTTTTTATATAAGTTGCTACCTAGGGTTAGAAATGGGTTTTTTGGGTTGATAATGAACAATAGAAGATGAATTGCTTCCATTGTTTCTATTGTGATTAACTTTTATGTTGTTTGACTCAGATCTGAGGAGTTAAAATCAAGTCTGGGAATGGATTGATTCAATGGTAAGGGAAGGGTAAATTGCTCTTGTTTCAACTCCCTTCATTTTGTTGTTTCACAAGACACATATTTAACGAGGTTGCTCCAAATTTAAATCCAACTATGGAATACAAAGAAAAATACATTTATAAGTTCTTTATTCTTCATTTAGTGGTGAGTACTTTCTTAATTTTATTCTTCTCATTCACAGGAAACGAAAGAGATATTATTTAGAAAATTTTTGTGCCACAAAGGAGTGATTTCCACATTTTTGTTTCTCTTTTTTCAAATCTCTATAAAACAAACAATATTTTAGTTGAAGTAGAATGAAAGTAAGAGCTTGAAACAAATGCTTATGAAGTTAGAGACTTATTGGTATTTGCATAAGAATAAAAATAATGTATGCAACTTGTATATAATCTTATTAGGGTATACATTTCTTGGCATTTTCTTTTCGTACTTCTAATTAGTTATGCTTATAACCCATTTTCCATTTTCTCCATTTTAGGTTCTTCATTTTATGCATCTTTTGATTTCTAGGTCAAGTTTAGATTTCTAGGTCGTTCTCATGCCCTTGCAAGGTTTTTGTTGTTATGCATACTATTGATTTTTCGTTCATACATTATTTTTTCATATTTATTGGGTGTATTTTGTATCTTCCCCTTCTAGGTTTTTGCTAGATTTTCATTGTTTTTGTCCTGTTTTCAAATCCAAAACATGACCCCCAAATTCTAACTTATGAATTGGTGAACTTTTTTAATAAACCCCCCATTGTTACTGATTGGTACTGCAATGAGGGAGATGCTTGTATTTGGTAGCTATAGAGTTATCTCAAAGCTATTAATGTCCTAATATTCATTATCTTTTCCTTTTTTTAACAAGTTATAGCTCTTGTGTTTGGCAACCACATGACAAATTGTCTTCCTATCTATTTTAGTACTTTAACATGTATAATTGGATTCTAAGCTATTTTAATTTTAGCTACTTTTCATACATAGAATTGGTCTCCTCTTCTCTCTATATGTTTCGTTAGATCCTCATGATATCTCCCACCCTTTTTTAAAAAGAAAAATTGGCTGGCTAATGTTTCAACCCAATTTCTATTCGTCCCCGATATGTATCTATCTCTATCTACAATTTGTTCGTTGAATAGTAAAGTTAACTTTTTAGTCTTGATATTTTTTTGGTAGGAAACTATCAACTTCATTCATTGCCCTAGCTCTCTTTTTTACCGACCTTTTAAATTTTTATTTTTTACTTTTATATAAATTTTGAAATATTGGTTTTATTTTTAAGTAATTTCAGTTGTACTATGCTTTACCCTTGGTTTAATTGTTGGCTGCTGATGATGATAATGGAGACAATTGTGGAAAAGAACCCTACTGGCAGAGAATAAAGTTTCTTAAAAGCTTCTCTTTCTTTTCTTTTTTTTTTTTATATGAAAAAGATAAATTTTAGAATAATGATTTTTGGTTTTTAATTTATTATTATTATGTTTTAATGAAATTAAGTATTGGGTGTTGGGGAAGAGAATAAGAGAGAGCGGTCACTTGATACTTGAAATGGTTACCTTTTATACTTACATTTGAAATCTAGTTTCCTTTTTGAATAGTTTTATTTGTGATATTTCAATAATGCTCACTTTTTTAGGTCGGTATACTTGTTTTGACTTTATATCTATTTTCTTTTAACTTAAATTTTCATAAATAATTGTTTCATCAATATATTGAATTCAAAATTAATCTAATCATCATTTTAGTCAATTTTACATTACATAATTGAAGATTTTGTTAACTTTATATAAAAAGTGAATATTATTAAAATGACACGAGTAAAAATGTTTTAGTTTGAAATCTAAAAACTAAATTGAAACTATCATCTCAATTTCCTTGGGATAATAGAACCATCAATTTTGTTTAGTTTAATGTAACCAAAAGAGTCTCCTTTTTATAATTTATTACCATTATTGTAGATTGCTTTATTTTTGGGTCTTTTTATAGGGTTTTGTTTTTCAATGTGGTCTATAACTTCTTCAATTCTATGGGTTAGGATAAATTTGATTATATCACCTAACACTCCCCCCACTTGTGAGTTTGAAAATTTTGAGAAATACTTAACAAATGGACATTAATATTAATTGAATAAATTAAAAAAAAAATTGAACTCTCCTCCTACTCCAACATCTTGAATCTTTTGAAATCACTACTCCATCTAAAACCTTAAATTGATGGATGAGGTAAATTTCAAGGATTACATTTTTTTAGTGTTGACGATTTAAAAGTCCATTATATTTGATATAATTTGTTATGTTGTCTATCATCTTTATATGCATGCATTATGATGCCTATAATGTTTCTTATTTTCAGGAAACATTTAATGAGCGATATCCACTCCTAAAAGTTGGCAAGGATCCTTCTTTCACATTTTGATCATCAACATGTAAGTCTTGATTAGAATTGTTTTGTTGTCTGTTCTATTTTTACAACATTTACCTTGATCATCAACATGTAAGTCTTGATTAGAATTGTTTTGTTGTCTGTTCTATTTTTACAACATTTACCTTGTTTGGAACTCACATGCAGAAGCTTTTAGAGCTAATTTTGTGTTTGGATATGTTAGTGATGTTCAAATATTGAGCAAGTTGGTCTCTCATTCAAATAAGATATATATCATCTTCTTCTTACACTTTATCTCTTTTGAGTGTTTTGATCTTTTGGTGAATAATCATTGAATTTTTTTGTTGAATATTATTTAAGCTCATTAAACATCTAAACGTTTCATGCTTGTAGAAATAGTTTTGAGAATGATGTTTGATAAGGATTGGGTTCGTTTGAATAGGTAAGAGTATGCTAAATTCATATTAAATTAATCAAACTTTGTGATAAATAATAATATTAATGAAGAATTTATTATTTTAATAGAGCTACCGATGAATATTTGAAGGGAGCATTGAACTTTGTCAAAAAAGTTGATAGCATATTCCTTGGGGTTGACAAAATTTTATGTCCATGCAAGGCATGTAGGAACATGAATCGTCAAACATTTGATATTGTGTATGAACATTTGGTTATAAAAGGCATGGATCCCACGTATAAGATCTGGTACCATCATGGTGAAGAGGTGCCTAGAACAAGTAATGACGTTGAATATCAGTATATGTTTGATGGTCAAGCTAGTACTTCTTGCATGAGTGATGAAAAAATGAACGAACCTTATGTGAAGAATAATGTCACTCAAAAGGTTGCAGATGCAAACACTCCCTTGTATCCACATTGTACGAAGTATACAAAAATGTCTGTTGTGGTATCCTTATACAAGATAAAGGCTACTAATGATTCGACTGATAAAAGTTTCACAAGTCTTTTAGAGCTCTTACATGATATGTTTTCCCCTGATAATGTCATTCTAAGATCTACTTATAGAGTAAAAAAGTTCTTAAAGGTATTTGACTTAGGATATGAGAAGATCCATGCGTGTATAAATGATTGTTGCTTATTTACGAAGGAGAACAAAGATTTAGAGAGTTGTCCAGTTTGTTCACATTCTCGATGGAAGGTAGACAAACGTTCTAAACGGATGAAGCATGGTGTTCCTGCGAAAGTGTTGAGATATTTTCCTCTCATTCCAAGACTAAAACGAATGTTCCAAATGCATGATTTAGCTGAACTCTTAAGATGGCATATGAACCATAAAAGTAATGATGGAAAGATGCGACATCAAGTTGATTGTGTCTCATGGGAGTCAATTGATGCAAAATGGCCAGATTTTGCTAGTGATTCACGTAATCTAAGATTTGGTCTTGCTACAGATGGTTTCAACCCATTTTCTAACTTTAGTAGTAGATATAGTTGTTGGCCACTCATGATTGTTATATATAATCTACCTCTTTGGTTATGTATGGCGAAAGAAAATATAATGCTAACACTATTAATCCCTGGCCCTAAACAACCTGGTAATGATATTGATGTTTATTTACAACCAATAATAGGTGACTTTAAAGTTTTATGGAGTGGTGTGGAAGTTTATGATGTAGTGAGCAAATCAAACTTCATTATGAAAGCTATGCTTTTGTGGACTATCAATGATTTTCCTGCTTACGGAAATCTTGTCGGTTGCACAACAAAGGGCAAGACTTCATGTCCAATTTGCGGGGAGCACGCTCATTCTGAATGGTTATTTCATAGCAGGAAACAAGTGTACATGGGTCATAGACGTTTTTTTATCTTCATCGCATCAATATAGAAGGAAGAAGTCATGGTTCGATGGCAAAGTTGAAGAACGTCAAACACCTAGAGTAGAAAATGGAAGCACCATTTATGCCAAACTTAAAAGTATCCAAAATAATTGGGGAAAATCTATTAAGAAAAAAAGAAAGAAAGAGAAAGAGATGAATGGAATGTGGAAAAAAAGATCCATGTTTTTTGACTTACCATATTGGAAGGTACACATATATCTTCTCCTTATTAATGCTAGTCCATTTTTCATAAAGATGTATAATATGTTACTTATTGATAAGTTTCTACACTAATATAGGAACTTGTACTACGCCATAACTTGGATGTCATGCATGTTGAGAAGAATGTATGTGAGAGCCTAATAGGAACATTGTTAGATATAAGTGGAAAGTCAAAAGATGGATATAATGCTCGAAAAGATTTAAAAGAGATGGATATACGACATGATCTACACCCTGAAAATCGTGGGAGTCGAGTTTACCTTCCTCCTGCTCTACACTCATTGTCAAAATCAGATAAGCAATTATTTTGCAAGAGGTTGTATGAGTTGAAGTTACCTGATGGCTATAGTTCAAATATTTCGAACTGTGTTTCAATTGAGGAATGGAAGGTAATGGGACTAAAGTCTCATGATTATCATGTGTTAATGCAACAACTTCTACCAGTTGTCATTAGAGGAATGCTTCCTAAAGGTCCAAGACATTCAATAACACGAATGTGTTCATTTTTCAATAAAATTTGCCAACGCGTAATTGATCGAGAAGATATGTTGGAAATTGAAAATGAAATAGTTGATACATTGTGCCTTTTTGAAAGATTATTTCCTCCTTTCTTTGACATCATGACCCATTTGGTTGTACATCTGGGACGTGAAGTTCGCTTATGTGGACCAGTTCAATTTCGTTGGATGTATCCCTTTGAAAGTTATCTCATTTATCATATTAGATGTTTTCTTGATAAGAAAATCTTACGATCGATAAAATATTTTTAGATACATGAAGACGCTGAAAGGGTATGTTAAGAACTAGTCACGTCCAGAAGGGTGCATTGCAGAGCGTTATCTAGCTGATGAGTGTATTATTTTTTATAAGAATTGTGTTCAACACTCAACAAGATCTAATGCTGACGAACTTCAAAATGAGAAGTTTAGTAATGATTCACTGAGAATTTGTACCAAAGAACGTCGAAATGAAGAGTTTAGCAATGATGTTATTATTGAAGGTCGTCCTATTTCATCTGGAGTATCAATCACGTTATCTAACAAAGTTCTTGAATTAGCACATCAATATGTGTTGTTTAACACTGCTGAAGTAGAACCATATACAAAGTAAGAGTACTTAACTAAGCTATTTGTATGTTTCATTTTTATGGAAACATCAAAACAACAAACCAATAAGAATCATTACCATTTCAGGATGCATAAAAATGAGTTGATACTCTCAAATAGAAGACTTTTTAGTGATGAGAATTTTTTGATGAAGATACACTCAGAGCAATTTCCATCTTGGTTGAAAGACAAGGTAGTATGTTACATATTTTTTAGGAATAACATAGTTATAACTAATATTAACCAACCTTTGTTACTGAAACGGATTTCGTTACAGTCTTGTAACACAAATGATTCAAATTTACTTAAATGGCTTGCAAATGGACCTCGGAAGATTGCAATGTCATATTCTAGATATATTATAAATGGTCAATGATTTCAAGTGAAAAGTGTAGAAAGAGCGACTCAAAATAGTGGTGTTTCTATAGATGCAAGTGTAGAAAGATCAACTCAAGACGGTGTTCCCATTGTTGATGTGGTTACATATTATGGCGTCTTGACCGAAATAATTTTATTGGATTACTATATCTATAGACTTCCACTTTTTAAGTGTGTTTGGGCTAACATACATAATGGTGTAAACAGTGAAGATGGATTTACACTTGTTAACTTGCATCAAAATCAAAGTCAATTTGAAAAGGAACCGTATATTCTTGCATCACAAGCAAAGCAAGTTTTTTATGCAAGAGAACATGAAAATTCCAACTGGTATGTTTTACTAAGAGCACCCCCTAGAGGATTTCATGAGCTAGAGAAATATGATGAGAATGTTGACACACACTTTTTGGGTGATGGATCATTTATATCCCTTGATGAAATTGATGAAGAGCTTGAGTGTCGTAACAATGCACGTGACAATTGTGAAGGCATATTCATATGATAACATAGAATTTGTAGACATTTTGTTAATTTTCACTACAAACTGCATACTTGGGGATAATTTGTACACCTAGCTCAAATATAGGATTATTGACAAGTATGTGTATTTGTGATTACATAGAACTATTGGAAATTTTGTAAGTTTGCACTACAAAGTGCATACTTGGGGATATTTTGTACATTTAGCTCAAATATAGAATTGTTGACAAGTATGTGAATTTGTGATTTTTATTGAACTGGTTGACATTTGATTTTCATAACATTGTATTTTTTTTTCATATAATTTACATGTCTAATTTTCCTTCTATATATGAACATTCTTTTTATATGATTACTCTTGTTTTAACAATTCGTTTGCAATTTAGTGTACTTTATTTCAGGTTACGATTTCTGGTTCAAGAACTTCCTACATTGTTACATCATGAAAACAAATTTATCGGTAATTTATCTCTAAATTTTTAGTTCTATAGAAAAAGTATTATAGAAAATTTTACTTTTAATTTTGTTTTATTTTATTTGGTAAAGGAGAAATGTGCACAAAGAAATTGAAGAAATTGAAAAGATCTCATACTATCTTACATCCAATTGAACAACGACAATCTGGTATGAGTGAGGGCGAAGAACCATCTATTCAGCAAAAAAGAGTTGTAAAAAGGAAGATAATGGATGAATTTGATAATGTTGAGCCTAATACAGAGAGAAGGGTTGAGATGACACCAATTTCTTCTAACCCACATCACCATAACAATTTAATCTCTCAACCTATAACTCTATCACACTCCCCACAACAACCTGTAGTTGAACTTCCAAACTTGAAAGGGCCCGTTGAAAGTTCTAGTAGACAACCGATTAACCCATTGGATTCTCCTGCAGCTCGTACTAGAGCAGCCATTCGTAGGATGACAGTCATTGAAGAGGTTCAAAACCCTATAGAGGAAAATATAGAAAATGTTGTAGAGAAAAGCATTAAAAAACCAAAGATTAAAAAAACTAGAGGTTGCTCTAAAATGCAAACAATAGCAGTTGAGCCAGAAATGAGATTAGATATAAACTTCAATGCATATGGGCAACCTATTGGAGAAGCATCAATTGGATTATCTTCCTTTTTGGGCTCACTTGTGAGAGAAGTGGTGCCAATAAATATTGAAAGTTGGAAGAAACTCTGTACAAGACATAAAGAAGTATTATGACATTCTTTAAAGTTATGTTAAAAATAATTTTATTATATATGAATTTATTTTAAATTATTATTTATACTTAATATGTTAATAATTCAATTACTATTATTGATATTCTCATTTTTTAGGCACGATATAAGGTTGATCAAGATTGGCAGAAAAAATACTTTTTTTCGAAAGATGGGTGGGTTGTGGAAAGCAAGTAAATCACACTTGGTAAGTAAGATTCGAAGTGCTTCCAACGATGAGCTGGATAAGTTAAAGCCTGATAATATTACATCACTACATGATTAGAACGACTTAATCAAAGATAAAATAAGTGCACAGTTTAAGGTATGTTAGTTTTGTTAAGTTTTTTCTAAGTTTGCTACATATTTGTTTGTATGGTATCCAAAATGATTGAAACTTAAAGTATTGTGCTGGTCATTTTAGGCAAAAAGCAACAAATTTCAAGAGATCAAGAAAAAACAACTTCCTCACACATGTAGTCGTAAATGCTATGCTCGACTCACTGAAGACATGGTACTATTGAATATAATAACATTGTTACTTATAATTAACAATCCATAATATATAACTAAATAATTATTTTTTGTGCTAAATTATGTAGAAAAGTAGTTCATCAACTAATATTACACGAGTAATGGTTTGGACAAGGGCACTTACGAAGAAAGATGGACAACCTGTTAACTCACAAGTTGCAGACACACTGCTATTATTCTCAAATATACTGCATGATTGATTATAATGTAGAATTCTTGATTTTTAGTATAATTTGTTTTTGTTATGGATATGGTAGCTAGCATGTGTTGATTTAAATCTGTTGAGTTAGAAGGTTGGGTTCTACATGAAAATGTGAGAAGTGTTGGTGTCATTATAATTATTGTGTTGTATTAGAAGTGTATAAATATGTTTTAATAGGTGTTTCAAATTTAGGTAACTTGTATTTAAGCCGTTATGCTACTGAAATTTTGAGGCATAACGCAAATAGCTAGTGACCGTCCTTAGATTTTGTTGATTTTTGGATGCATCGTACTTAGTTTTTACTTAATGAATTGTGTTCTCTGTATAATCTAGGAGCAAATCTCACAAAATGTAAGTATTTAGGAAATGACGTCTCATTCAACTATTGTGGCTGATGATGCATTAAGTAAAGTATTGGGTCCTGATCGTGGTCATATACGAGGATTAGGATTTGGAATGACAAAGTCGAAGTTATTCATATCAACTATAAAAGATAAAACTATTGCATCTCTTGAAAATAAATGCAATAATTTAACATCGGATGTGAATGTGTTGAAGGAAGTTGTATCATCTTTATTGAAGGACAAGGTAAATTTAACCTACTTTATTTATCTATTTAAAATTTTTGTTTTAGACTTTATTATATTTTTTGTGTACATAGGAGGAGAGAATGAGGGAACAAGCATCTAACAATAATGTTAATGTATCGGTATCAACACCTACTCAAGCTCCCATCATAAATTCTCCATTGGTAAATTTATCTCATTTATTATTCAAAATTATTTATTTATCATTTCAAATTGTCAATGATAGATACAATTTTCATTTACTTGTGAAAGAGTGTTACAACCAATACTCCTCCCCACAAGTGTATGTTGTTAGATTGGGTTGGTTCAGGAGAAGTAATTGCTGAAGGGAGATGGTCTTCTAATGATCCATCAACACTTGTCCATCACATTCCTCTTGGTCCTAAGCAGTACGCGTGTGGGTTGATACAGTAAAAAAATCTAATTCATTCTTATGGAGGCCTACATCTGATATTGTTGTTATTGATGATGATGTGGGTACTACAATCGCATGGCCAATTGATAAAGTCAAAATATGTAAGTAACATAATTTAGAATATATATTTTTTATATTTGATTGATGTGTTAATTAAAATCATAATTTATAACATCTATATTTATTTTATTTGTTAGGTGAATGAAATGACAACATGGGCACGAAGATACATATTTTGGGGAGAATTATATGAACGTTTTGGGATTATATATGTACTTGTTTCAACTTTCCTTTGAAAACAAACTTTTGGTTTGAGTAATATTCTAAATGAATGTAGTAGTATAATTTTGTGCATCTTCATGTCTATGACAAGTCCTATTAAAGACGATTGCTATGACAATTTTGTATCTTTATGCCTATGATATATTTTGTTTTTAGTACTATCTTCATGCCTATGATAATTGTTATTAAAGATAATTAAAATATTTGTTTGATGTTATGAAATAGTCCAATTCATAGTTTTATATCATTAACAAAATGCTATGAAAAGTCAATACCTTTCAATAACATTAGATACAACAGCTTTACAAAAATAGCTATAATATGTCTTTCATAGCTTCGCTTCTATGCTATAAAAAATGTTATGAATGAGCAATCATAGCATTTATTTTAATGCTATAGTTAGATTCCATAGCGTTAAAATAACGCTATTGAAATAAACTATCAATAGCGATTTTTATAGCAGTAGAAAAACGCTATCATTGGTTGGATACTTTCAATAACATGGGCTACGACCGCGTTTCATTAAATGCTATCGTATGTCTACCATAACATTTTTTGAAAGGTATAGAAAGGGGTATTTGTTGTAGTGGCTCATCGTAAATATCAGGATACATGTTGGAAGAACAACCTAGCATGGTACTAACATGTCAACAGGGATATACATGCTAGCTGGAAATAAAACGAGAGATAGAACCTATCCACTAAACATGCTTTCAAAAAACATACAATCATCCTATCCACTAAGAATGCTTGCAAACAGTCAACAAGTAAAATAGAAACCAATCAGTGATGTAATGCAGGGCCCACACAACCCTGGTAAGAAATCCTTACTTGGAAACAAGCAGAAAACACACAACAATTCTAAGTGCTCATTGCGCTGCAGGGTCACACGAACCTAGCAATTATAAATAATAACACATAGTTAAACCAACAACTATCTAACAATAAGGTACAAAAAGACATAGGGATCGGGAACTACCCAAACTGAGGTGGACAACTCTAAAAAAAACCAAGAGGCTCAGAAAGGACAAAGACACGTGCTGCAGGGGCTGCTTGGAGGGTCCTCTCGGCAAGGCACAAGCCTCGACAGCTCGGGTGTGTGCGACATGCAAGGGGGCTCGGTTGCATGGTGCTGCTCGTGGGTGCGATGTTGCATGCGGGTGAAAGGTTGACGCTCGCAGCTGCGCATCTCGACGTTGGCGTGCAGCAAGGTGCTGTTCGGTGTGAGGGCGAGTGGGCGTGAAGGCGCTTCGGTGCGACCTGACACGGGCAAGACGATGTAGCTTGCAGATGGGGGAACAAAGGGGCTTTTCTCGGTGCAATGGCTTGGCGATGGAGATGGGGCTCGACAAGGTGACTTGTGGCTAGGGTTTGCAATGTGGGGCTCTCGGCTGCAATGAGGATGACAATCTTAGCAAAGGAAAGGGAAAAGAAAATCGGCAATCCAGGGAGAAGAGGAGATGAGATTGGAAAAGAGGAAAGTGTTTCGCGACAAAGAGAAGAGAATGCGAACTGAGGTTTTGCATTTTTTTTTTGTCTCTGGAAAAAGAATTGTAAACCAAAAGCGTTTCCTTATTCTTTTAGTCGAATAAAACCTCCACATGCCACCCATCCCTGGCAACCCATCTTCGAGTCCCAACGATGAAACTTTATTTCTCCCTTTTTCTTCTTTTAAAATAAGTCTCCAAATCCCTTGTCAATCACCCATTCGAGTCCCAACAAACAGACTATTAATTCTTATTTTCTCTTTTAATCGAACAACCAACAAATACTCCACAAGCAACACTAGCTCTAGAACCTAGAATTGAATGAATAATCGAACTTAGTAATTACAGAAATAGCCTTGAAACCTTGGCTAATTACAAAACCGACCCTGAGGGAAAAATGACCAAAATGCCCCTAAAGGCTGAACTGCCCTAACGACCCAACCGAACAACCGAAAAGATAATCGAACATGCCTAGGGAACCAGAATAGAAATCTGGGCTGTTACACCATCTCCACCACCAAAATCAATCCCCATTCCCGCAAAATTCATCGTTTATTTTTACGAGGATCAGGGCGGAGATTCACTATGGGGAATGGGCAGGGATCGGGTTCCCCACAGGAAAATTTTCCCCTGTTCTAATTTTTCTAATCTTAATTTTATAAGATTATTTTTCAATAATATTTTTCAAGTAGAGGATTTTTCATGGAAAAATATGTACTGATTTTTATTTAGATAGTTAATTATTAAAGAAATTTATTTTAATATATATTTCTACAAAACAAATGTTTCTAAAGAATAATGGAAAAATATGTACTGATTTTTATTTAGATAGTTAATTATTATATATATTTCTACAAAAATAATGTTTTTAAAAATTAAATAAATAAAAAAATGTAATCGGGGCAGGCGGGGAATCAGGGATGGCGAATACATTCCTCATCGCCGACCCCGTTTAGCTCATAGGAAATATTATCCCTCGCTCACTCTCGATTCTCTATCTTAATGAGGATTGGGGTGGTCCCCATGGGAAAAATAAGCATCTCTAATCATTGCCAAGGCTTCCAGCAAAATTCTTGCTCATTTTGTTTGTAAGCTTAAGAAAGAAATTTAGGGAATCAAATAGGCTCCATAAGCATGGACAATGCCATGAAAAAAATTCTATTCTCTTGAGGCTTTTTTAATAGTCAACCTTACTCCTTTTGTTCATCTACAATCAAGGAATGACTATCGTACTGCCACTTGTGTATGTGGATGATGTTATCCTAACTAGCAAAGGACACATGGTTCATCTTACAATTGACATCCTCATTAAATCAACAGTTTCCGTTGAAAGATCTCTGTACACTCAGTTACTTCATAAGCATCCAAGTTTCTAGACTACATTCTTATTTGTTGCTTATGTATACTAAATATATTAACGATTTAATTGTCAAACGTAATATGTAGGCTATCAAACCTGCTCATTCATAGTTATCTACTATTAAACATCTATCCCTGTCAAATAGTTATACACTTGATCATGACCCATTTATGTATAAAAGCAATATTTGTGCATGATAACTCTCAAGAAATGAGAGTTAATTTGCTAAGTACAAGCTTTCTTTATGAGCATTTCACCATAACATAAGCAAGAATCAGGGGATTAAATCGCTAAAACATAACTCAAGAGAAAAATGAGTTACCCTATAACTTTCTAGTTAGGATTAAAAAAATTTAGAAGTTAATTCGTGATAATATATGCGTTAGTCCTACTTACGTTGTGTTTTGATAAGTTGTTTATTTCGCTGCATTATTCTCAGGGGCGAATGCAAAGTATATCAACTAATGGCTTGAATGATGCATGTTCAGATGAAGACGTGTGGCAGAGATCAACGAAAAGCTCACTTTTAATCATAGCCATTGCGTGTAATATTCCAAGCTCAGACGTGGGCAAGCATGTGGAGATCGTTGGGCATGAGCGAGAATTTCGAAGGCATCAGCCAGATACTATAAAAGAAAACCTGCGTCAACTAGATTGGGGTTGAAGAATTGAGAGATCGACAATCTTAGCCTTTAAAAGCTTTGAGTTTTTCTCCTGTTCATACTGCCTTCGACACTTAGCTACGCTGGAGTGTTTGCCCAAAGCACAGTCTGTTCTGACAATTACGCATTATTTCATTGTAATTTTGCTCAAGTTTACTTTTCACTTGTCTTTTATCTGTTATTTGCTCATTCAATTTAGTACTTTGGCAATTAAGTTTCCTTGTGCTTTCTGATTTTAATGAAGACCTTTATTAATCCATCTGTTGTGTCGAGATTCTGTTGCATAATGTGTAACTAAGTTCATTGTTGAAAGGAATTAAGCAAGCATGATAGTTTGCTAAAACATACGAGGTAGGGAGATAATAAGTTATAACTGCATGCTGAATTAATACCTAAATGCATTTCGTCTGATCAACCATTTGTATTAATTTATCTAGCCTTCAAGAGAAAAGAAATAAAACGATCTCGCATGTTATAGACTAGGTTTGAGAAGTTCTACTCCTAATTTAAGCAACACTTAGAGATAAGGTTTAACTAGTGTTGTTCGCTATGTAGATAACTAAAATGCAAAAGTTTGATAGAACATGAGTTAGAGTAAATAGTGACTTGCTTTTCACTAACATACCTCATAGCGGCAGTGAACTATTTGAAAATCTTAACCTCCTTTTGATGCTAGTTAAATCTTGTTAGTATTCATTTGTTTTAAAAAATTGCTCAAACCAACGATTTATTCCAGTTAGCTTAACACCATCAAAATATTTAACCACCATTTGACTCTCACGACAAAGCCTAAAATGAATAGACCTAAAATTCCTATAGAGATGATCTTTACTTATTTTTAAGACTTGCTACAACGAAGATGTGTACACTTGCACAATTGAAATTGGAAGTAGTGTATGAGAGTAGCATTACATTTAATTCATTCGCTAAAGTGAACGCTAAGCGTAACAATACTTCACTACCTTGAACATAACAGTGCCCTCAAGTATCTAACAAACGTAGCATCAGGCATTGCCTACATCGTCAATCACCTAACGTGATCTTAGGAGTTCAACTGATTGTCACTTACAAGTCGTCAAGCGAATCTTGAGATATTTATTTGGGATCAAGCATATGAGACTATTTATCCAATCAAAAGATTAAATTGTCCATCTCGACCTTCTCTAATGCTGATTGGGCGTCTAATATGGATGATCGCAAATCTATTGCACCTTATTGTGTTTTCTTCATGACTATACTTGTCTTTTGGTTACTGAAAAGTACAATGAATGATTACTCACTTTAGCAAATAGAATTAGAATATCATTGTAAGAACCCAACCTAAAATAAGGTACTAAATGGATTCTTACTCAGCATGCACATTAAAACGGTAAAGAATTTTAAAACAAATATTACAAAGTTCCTGTATAAATTCGTCAAAAACTTGGAACCTGCTCAAAAGCATTTATTTCATCCTGTAAAACATACAGCAACCCTAGCCAGAGTTTATTTCAAACCAACACATTCAAAACCATAACATTCCAAGTATTTAAAGTAAGTCCAAACAAAACTCAACAACAGTTAAAAACATCTAGAAATCCCAAAACAGTTCAACAGGTTCCAATAATGAAAATCCTAGGGCTCCGTGCCCGCTACATGCTGATAACAATAAATAACAATAATAAGGTAAGCAGAGTTGCCGACAGAGTCCCATGATCGAGCAGCCACTCCTCTAGCCGTTAGTCGCTGTCCCAAGTTACCTGGTGGAAAACCACAAAAAATAAAGGTGAGTACAAACATACTCAGTAAGAATCCCTAACCAAGGTACAATACGAACATCAATCATACAACATACTAGTATACATACAACCGTTACCAACACAAATCAAACCCTTGAGTCAACCATGCGATTCCTGAAACATCAGGGTCTTTTACCACCGGCCTAGTGATCAGCTCTCTAACTGATCCTGAATCTAGGACAAGAATGTCCAACATCTAGGACCTGAAGTTCCAAACATGTGGGACACGAATGTACAATCACTGGGACAAGATCGTTATGTCCAAACTACTGACCAGCTCTCCAAATTGGAACTAGACACAAGGCAAAGTACCCGGTGTCTGGCTCTAGACACGAAAAGGAATGGTGTACTGTTAGCATTATCTCGGGGGAGCTCTCTTCCCGGTGCCTAATGCCCTTGCGCACACACTGCATGTTGCTGCAAACCGTGTAAGGACGTGAGACCTAAACATGCTAGACTGGTCCAGGTGCGCATGCCTACGACTCGAGCGGTGTCACGTAACATACACAACAAGTCACGAGGTCCTCGGCACTCAATCAGAAATGAAGATAAGACCACCGCACCACGGGCTAAGAATCGCCACGTGAGGCTTACACCGTCTGTTGGGTTCCGCTCTAGCAGGCTACAAGCTAGGCTTATGCCGATATGGGAGCTAATCCGTACCGACTACCGGGGCAGAAGCATCATACGTCGTGCAACTCATGATCCTGGCCCGTGGGGACAATATACGTTATGTCCGCTCTCAGCCTCTAGATGAACACAAACCCTAACAAGTCTATCTAAAAGTCCCGCCCCGTGCCTTAACAGGCCAAACAAGCTCAACAAATACACAACTAAGCATGGTACTAACATGTCACGGGAATAACATACATGCTAGCAGATCAGGATAGGATAACAATCACAACATGCTCGTTCACAAACAAGAAACCTATCCACTAACATGCTCATAACAGTCAAGCATATAAAAGTAGCAGTCATGATGAACGTGGGGCCCACACAACCCTCGGTAAGAAATCCTTACCTGAAACAAGCAGAAAACAAATAAACAGAACTATGCTCCTCGAGCTGCAGAACCAACACGAACTAACAACCTATCAATTAATATAGCAAGCACACATTAAAATCTAGCTAACTAATCAAACAAACTAGGTAACTAAAAGCAAAGGCTCGAGAAGCTACCCAACCAACAGGAATAGGTGCTCTCGGCCAAGCACTAGAGAGGAGACCAAAAAAGCTCTCAAATGCAACACTTGAGCAAAATGTTTCCAGGTAGGCAAATCTCCACTCTTGGCAATGCAAGCTCTTGGCTAGGGCATCACGAACAACAACCAACAACACAGATTAGTTTCTCGATAGCACAACCAACTCACACACCCATCATTGGCCAAGGAGTGTGTAACAAGCACCAAACAAGCTAGTATGTAACTCTCAGCCAAGGCTAAACAACAACTCCAACCTTTACAATTAACAACAAAAACTTACCCTTCGAGGGTCTCAACAAGGAACCTGTAACAGCCCAAGATTTCCTTCCGGTTCTCCATGTTTATTTTGTTGTTCCTCTAGTGAGTTGGTTGGGCTGTTACAACTTTTTGTGCTTCCAGGAGCATTTTGGTCATTTTGTCCTCCAGGGGTATTTTGGTCATTTTTCCTTCTCGAGACACTGTTGCAGTAAGACAGGGCTTCAAGAATTTTTATGAGTTGGTGGACTTCATATTATTCTTTGGTTCCAAGCTCTAGGGTAAGAGTTCCATTTTATGGTAAGTTTGGAGCCCTCCCGGTTAAAAGAAGAAAAAATGAAAATAAAAGTGTTGGAGCTAGGATTCGAACCATGGTGGCTTGGGAGTTGAGTTTGAGCCATTTGTAGAGAAATTAAAATGAGTTTTTAAAAGTGCTCTTGGTGGGATTTGAAGGTGAGATTTTTAGAGGTATTTTATAATTAAAAATAAGGGAAAACTACCTAAGGTTTTGTCATATTCTTTTCTCCTTCCCTCTTGGCCGACCCTCACTTGCTCTCTCCCTCTCCTTGGCCAAAATCTCCATAGCTTCAAGCTCCAAGTTCCAAGCTTCATTGCCCTAGCTTTCAAGCTCCTCCTTAGATCAAATTGATCTCCTTCTCCATTGTTTTTCCAAGGTAAGCTTCTTCAAATCCATTCTCTTTTCTCTTCCTCTTGCCATGGCCGAACCAAGCTTCACCTAAGGGAGTTGTGGTTTTCTTCTTCTCTTCTTGTAGATCCGAAAGGCTTGTTTGGGGTAGAGGAAATTGTGCTTGCTTCATTTGGTTGTTGGAGATCCGAACTCATCTTCCTCCTCCAACCTCCATTTCCGAGAGTTTCAAGGTAAGATTGATTGTGTTTTTGTTGTGGTTGAGTTGTAGATGGGATAGATCTACCATGGTTCTTCATCCTTGTGCAAGATCCAAGCCCTAGCCGAGCCCATCTTGGTTGTGCCCTTCCTTGGCCGAGACCACCTTGTTCATTGGGGAAACTTTGGCGAATCTTCATAGGTGAGTTGGTAAGTTGTGGTTTTGCTATGCTTGTCTGTTGGTTTAGCCGAGAGCCCCTAAGGGGGGTTTGGCCGAGAGCTTCATGAGGATTTGTGAGTGTTTGCTTGCTTCATGATGAGATCTAACTTGTGGTTTTTGTTGTTGATGCCCTAGCCGAGCACCTTGTTGCAAGTTGGAGCCGAGAGCTTCTAGGGTTCCATCTTGGGTGCTTGGCTGAGAGCACTAGGGCAAGTAGGGGTAATCTCTTGGTTCCCTTGCTTCTAGAATTAGTGCTTAATTAAGTGTATAGCTAGTTAGATTGAATTTGTATGTTTATGCTTTTAGGTTGTGAGACACTGCAGCTCAAGGAGCACTTTTCTATTATATTTCTGCTTGTTTCAAGTAAGGATCTCTTACCAGGGTTGTGCGGGCCCTACGATATGTTTTGATTGCATCTTATATATATATGTTGTTTGTTTTGAGCATGTAGTGGTTAAGACTGTTTCACTGTTTATCTCTGCTAGCATGTTTGTCATGTTTCTACATGTTAGTGCCATGCTAGGTTTGTGTCTTCCAGCATGTTCTGAGTTCCCTATTTACATTCGTAGTATCATGCTAGGTTACACTTATATTCTTGTTAAGCATGTTTAAATACTAGGAATGTATATTGTGTGATATTAGTTAGTTAGTTAGACTTGTCTTCCAGAGGCTGAGAGTAGACATAACGTATCTTGTCCCCACAGGTCGGGATCAGTGAGAGGCATAACGTACTTTGTCTCCACCCCCGGCAGCCGGTGCGGATTAGCTCCTGCATCGGTACAAGCCTAGTTTGTAACCTACTAGAGCGGAACCCGTCAAGGGTGCAAGCGTGCCCGGAGACAGTTCTTAGCTTCAGGTTGATGGTACAGGCTGCTACAGTTGAGTGCCGAGGGCTCTGCACTACTATAGATCAATGACACCATTCTTATTGTTAGTTAGAGCCTGACTTCGGGCACTCTCCCGTTGTCTTAGGGTTTAGCGTGGTAGGGGGTAAGAGGCCCTTGAGGACACCTATTTGGGATCAACTTTTGAGTTGGTCAATTGGCCGAGGGAGAAAGACCCTCGAGGGTGTCTAACATCTATTTGGGATCAGCTTTTGAGTTGGTCAGTTAGCCGAGGGAGAAAGACCCTCGAGGATGTCTTTGGGATTGGTTAGGAGAACCAATCATTAGGTCAGAAGTAGGAAACTTCTGAGATCCCCAGACTTGACTTGATTAGCTTGTTGAGCAAAGTTTCTGTGCTGGTAATTGATTGCATGAATACTAGGATGCCAAGTGATTGATGTATCGTATTGTACCCCGGTTGGGGATTCTTACCGGGTATGTTTATACTCACCCTTACTTATCTTTCAAGTAACTTGGGACAACATCGGGATGGCTAGTGGAGGGAGCTGCCGGCGTACTCTGTTGTCTTTCTCATTTGGAGTCTTTTATTATGTAGTAGCATGCTGGAAACACTGTTTACTGTTGAGACTTGTTAAACTGTTTTGTTTGAAATACTGGCCACGATTGTTTTAAGGATGTTTATGAAATGATTGTTTCTATCATGATGTCTAAATGAGTTTTATCTTTTAGTTGTTTCCATAGTGTTTTAAAAGTTTTAAATTGTAAGCATGCTAGTAAGAACCGGGTGTAGGACCATTTTGGGTTGGGTTCTTACAGTTGGTATCAGAGCACAGAGTCATAGATTCTGTAGACTAACCTGCTTTGTAGGTTGTTGTCCCCATGATCATCAGCACTTCACGGCCGTCGGGTTTGTCTAAGAACTGAATTTAAGGGTTTTTACAATACTGCATCTAGTATATATGTGTTACCTTTTGTTGGCAGTGGGAGTCCGAGAGAGGACTAACCCTTATGGTTTTTGTGTAGATCGCCAAGATGCTGGTGATACGAAGTGGTTCAGGACCGTCTAGGACTGCGAGTGGAGGTGTTGCTGAGACAACACCTAGGGTTGAGCAAACCCGTAGGCCACCTGTGGCCCCAGCTGTTAGTTTTCCTGGAGAGGGGGTAGAGGCTGCCATGCCTCAGAGAGCAGCTCCCAGAGCTGAGTTTGTAGCCATGAGGGACATGATGATGGCCCTGATGGTAGAGCAGAAAGCAGAGACTTAGGCGTAACTATCAGCGTAGAGAGAGAAGTCTAGGCCCAGATGGCCCAATTGACACATCTTTTCTAGCAGGCACCCCTAGTAGCTCCAGTGTCCCCAGGAGATCAGGGTCAGCAGGACCAGACCGTAGTGTTAGACGATGCTGAAAGAGCCGCCGAGTTTGGCAAGTGGCTCAAGGACTTCACTAAATGGAAGCCCATAGAGTTTAATGCCTTAGAGAACCCATTAGTGGCAGTGAAGTGGTTAGCTCGGATGGAGTACATCTTCATGGTGATGGGATGCCTGGATGTTCAGAGGCCAAGATGTGCGGCCCATGTTTTGACTGACACAGCTGTGTGGTGGTGGGAGTCCACTGACCGGGCCAGACCAGTAGGATCTCCACCAGCCACCTGGGAGTTCTTCAGAACCAAGTTCAGAGCCAAAAGTATGTTAATGATGAGGCTCAGCAGAAGATGGCGGAGGCCTTCTCAAACCTGAAGCAGGGCACTGACAGTATTGCTGCTTATGAGAAGAAATTCTCGGAGTATAGTTACTTTGCCCTAGAGCTCATAGCCACAAAGGAGCTCAAGACAAAAAAGTTTATCAGTGGTTTGAGAAAAGAGGTTGCTCAGGATGTTCGAGCACTTGCCCCAGAGTCTTATGACAGAGCTGTTGAGTTGGCTTCCATTTATAACTCCAAGTACCCCCAGGTGCAGGCTCCTGTTGCACCAGTTCAGTGTGTCCAGAAGTACTCAGGGCAGAAGAGAAAGTTTGACTCTTCTAGTGGGTCTCGTGCAGGTGGTCAGCAGGCTCGTCGTTAGGGCCAGTTTAGAGGTCGAGATCAGCGTCGACCACAGTTTAGACCACAGAGCTAGCAGGGCATTATTAAGCAACCACCCAAGTGCCACACTTGTGGCAAGACTCACTATGGTATCTGTGGAGCGTTGCCTCGAGCTTGCTACAGATGTGGCAAGGAGGGCCACTTAGCTAGAGCTTGCACTCAGTGGAGCAAAGCAATGACTCGAGCCCAATTCGATGCGAGCGCAGTGTTTTGCCACGACTTGTCCGAAGGCGGAGCGTACTGATGTTGCGGTTGCAGGTACGCTGCTTGTCTTAAACCATTATGCTTCCGTACTGTTTGATTCGGGCTCGACCCATTCGTTTGTTTCTGATGCATTTGCTAGACAAGCTTGTTTGGAACTCGAACCTTTAGGGTTTGAGTTGTCTGTTGCAACTCCTTCGAGAGTGAGTATGCTAGCTAGTGATAAGGTTAAGAGTGGTCGGATACAGATATCCGAGTAGCTTTTAGAGGTTGTACTCATAGTCTTGCCTATGAGTGGTTTTGATGCCATCGTTGGTATGAATTGGTTGGCTGAGCATCATGCTATGATAGACTGCCGCCAGAAAGAAGTTGTGTTCAGGCCGCCTAAGAAGAAAAGCTTCAAGTTTCAAGGTGTTCAAGGCCGGGTGTGTCCGTCGTTGATTTCAGCAGTGAAGGCCCAACGTTTGTTAGCTCGAGGAGCTTGGGGCACTCTAGCAAAGTTGTCAGGTGAGAGTAGTGCTGCGTTGTCAGTTGAGATGGTACCTGTAGTGCAGGAGTTTTGCAGATGTTTTCCCTGAGGAGTTACCGTTGTTATCCCCCAAGAGAGAGGTGGACTTTACCATTGAGCTTGAGCCAATGACCCTCCCTATCTCTAAAGCTCCGTATCATATGTCACCAGCTGAGCTGAGAGAGCTCAAAGTACAGTTGCAAGAGATGCTTGATCGAGGATTCATCCGCCTGAGTGTGTCCTCGTGAGGAGCACTTGTTTTGTTTGTTAAGAAGAAGGATGCATCAATGCGCCTTTGTATTGACTACCGAGAGTTAAATAAAGTCACTGTAAAGAATAAGTATCTCCTGCCGCGTATTGATGATTTGTTTGATCAGCTTCAGGGAGCCTCAGTGTTTTCTAAGATCGATTTGAGGTCAGGATACCATCAGTTGAGGATTCGAGATGCAGACATTCCCAAGACAGCTTTCAGATCGAGGTATGGTCATTTCGAGTTCATGGCCATGTCGTTTGGACTGACTAATGCTCCTGCAGCATTTATGGACATGATGGACAGGGTGTTCAAGGCATTCTTGGACAATTTTGTTATCGTGTTCATAGATGATATTCTGATTTACTCCAAGACGAAAGAGGACCATGCTTCGCACTTGAGACAAGTTTTGGCAGCCTTGCGTGAGAACCAGTTGTATGCTAAGTTTTCCAAATGTGAGTTCTGGCTTGAGGAAGTAGCTTTCCTTGGACATGTTGTTTCCAAAGATGGGATAGCTGTTGACCCCGCGAAGATTGAGGCAGTTAGTTCATGGGCTAGACCGACCTCTGTCGTTGAGATTTGTCGCTTTCTAGGTTTGGCAGGTTACTACCGGCGCTTTGTTAAGGACTTTTCTGCTAAGGCGAGGAGAGTTTTGCCCAGCTGAAGCGTAGTTTGACGACAACACCAGTATTGGCAGTTCCTGAGGGAACAGATGGATTTGTAGTTTACAGTGATGCATCCAAGTTTGGTTTGGGCTGTGTGTTGATGCAGCATGGAAAAGTGATTGCATATGCTTCCCATCAGTTGAAGCCTTATGAGAAGAATTACCCAACTCATGACATGGAGTTGGCTGCAGTTGTGTTTGCTTTGAAAATTTGGAGGCATTACTTGTATTGTGAAAAGATTCAGTTGTTTACAGATCACCAAAGCCTTAAGTACTTCTTCACCCAGAAGGAGTTAAATATGAGCATAAAAGATGTCTTGAGTTAGTAAAGGATTACGACTGTGAGATTTTGTACCACCCAGGAAAGGCCAATGTTGTGGCTGATGCCTTGAGTAGGAAGACGTCGCACTCCGCAGTTTTGTTGAGTTCCCAAATTGAATTACGGAAAGAGTTCGAGCGGGCTGGTATTGCAGTGATGTTGGGAGAGGTTACCGCCAGGGTAGCCCAGTTGTCAGTTCAGCCGTCAATTAAGCAGAGGATCATTAATAGCCAGTTGAGTGATCCCAAGATGAAGAAGTTGATAGAGAGGGTTTAGGCAGATGGAGACTTTGATTTTATCATAGCACCAGATGGAGGTTTGAGGTATAGAGGTCGTTTGTGCGTTCCAGAGGATGCCAGGCTGCGAGCCGAGTTTCTTAACGAGGCCCATAGCTCCCCGTTTACTTGGCACCCAGGGGGTACCAAGATGTATCAGGATCTCAAGTTGACATTCTGGTGGATGGGCATGAAAAGGGATATAGCTGAGTTTGTTAGTCAGTGTCTAACTTGTCAGCAAGTGAAGGCTCCCAGGCAAAAGCCAGCAGGATTGCTGTAGCCATTGAGTATTCCGCAGTGGAAATGGGAAGAGATTTCGATGGATTACATTTCTGGGTTGCCGAGGACACCGAGAGGGTTTACTCAGATCTGGGTTGTTGTTGATCGGCTGACTAAGAGTGCTCACTTCATTCTGGCGAGAATCAATTACAATCAGAAGCGATGGGCGCAGTTATTCTTGGAGCAGATCGTTCGGTACCATGGGGTACCAGCGAAGATTGTGTCGGATCAGGATTCTCGGTTCACTTCTCGCTTCTAGATAGCGCTCCAGAAGGGTTTGGGAACCGAGTGTAGCTTTAGTACCGCTTTTCACCCTCTGACAGACGGTCAGACTGAGAGGATGAACCAGATCCTTGATGACATGCTGAGAGCATGTGTGTTGGACTTCCCAGGCAGTTGGGATCAGTACTTGTATCTGATGGAGTTCGCATATAATAATAGTTATCAGTCGATTATTCAGATGGCTCCGTTTGAGGCTTTGTATGGCAAACGTTGCAGATCTCCAGTGTTTAGGAAGAGGTCGGTGACAGACAGGTTTTGGGTCCTGAGTTGCTTCAGATGACAAATGAGGCAGTGCAGAAGAGCAGGGCTCGTATGTTGACAACTCAGAGTAGACAGAAGAGTTACGCCGATGTTTGGCGTAGAGATTTAGAATTTGAGGTTGACCACCATGTTTTCTTGAAGGTAGCACCGATGAGAGGTGTGTTGAGGTTTGGCAAGCGGGGAAAGTTGAGCCCCAGGTTTGTAGGACCTTTCGAGATCCTTGAGCGGATTGGTACAGTTGCGTACCGTTTGGCCTTGCCCCCGTCTTTGTCAGCAGTTCATAATGTTTTTCATGTTTCGATGTTGAGACAGTATGTGGCAGACCCGACACACATTATCGACCATGAGCCTTTAGAGTTGAATAAGGATTTGAGCTTCCAGGAGAAGCCTGTGTAGATTTTGGCTCGAGAGCGCAAGACTTTGCGTAACCGAGAGATAAACCTAGTGAAGGTTCAATGGAGGAATCAGAGGGCAGAGGAAGCTACTTGGGAGTTAGAGGATGAGATGAGGACGCATTATCCTGAGTTGTTTCAATCTTAGGACTTTCGGGGACAAAAGTCTTTTAAAGGAGGGAATACTGTAACAACCCAAGATTTCCTTTCGGTTCTTCAGGTTTATTCTGTTGTTCCTCCAGTGAGTTGGTTGGGCTGTTAGGGCTTTTTGTGCTTCTAGGGGCATTTTGGTCATTTTGTCCTCCAGGGGTATTTTGGTTATTTTGCCTTCCCGAGACAGTGTTGTAGTAAGATAGGGCTTCAAGAATGTTCATGAGTTGGTGGACTTCAGATTATTCTTCGGTTCCAAGCTCTAGGGCAAGAGTTCCATTTATGGTAAGTTTGGAGCCCTCCCGATTAAAAGAAGAATAAATGAAAATAAAAGTGTTGGAGCTAGGATTCGAACTATGGTAGCTTGGGAGTTGAGTTTGAACCATTTGTAGAGAAATTAAACTGAGTTTTTAAAAGTGCTCTTGGTGGGATTTGAAGGTGAGATTTTTAGAGGTATTTTAAAATTAAAAATAAGGGAAAAATACCTAGGGTTTTGTCATATTCTCTTCTCATTTCCTCTTGGCCGACCCTCACTTGCTCTCTCCCTCTCCTTGGCCGAAATATCCATAGCTCCAAGCTCCAAGTTCCAAGCTCCATTGCCCTAGCTTTCAAGCTCCTCCTTAGATCAAATTGATCTCCTTCTCCATTGTTTTTCCAAGGTAAGCTTCTTCAAATCCATTCTCTTTTCTCTTCCTCTTGCCATGGCCGAACCAAGCTTCACCTAAGGGAGTTGTGGTTTTCTTCTTCTCTTCTTGTAGATCCGAGAGGCTTGTTTGGGGTAAAGGAAATTGTGATTCTTCCTTTGGTTGTTGGAGATCCGAACTCATCTTCCTCCTCGAACCTCCATTGTCGAGAGCTTAATTCAAGGTAAGATTGATTTTTTTTTTGTTGTGGTTGAGTTGTAGATGGGATAGATCTAACATGGTTCTTCATCCTTGTGCAAGATCCAAGCCCTAGCTAAACCCATCTTGGTTGTGCCCTTCCTTGGCCGAGACCACCTTGTTCATTGGGGAAGCTTTGCCGAATCTTCATAGGTGAGTTGGTAAGTTGTGGTTTTGCTATGCTTGTGTGTTGGTTTGGCCGAGAGCCCCTAAGGGGTGTTTGGCCGAGAGCTTCATGAGGATTTGTGAGTGTTTGCTTGCTTCATGATGAGATCTAACTTGTGGTTGTTGTTGTTGATGCCCTAGTCGAGCACCTTGTTGCAAGTTATAGCCGAGAGCTTCTAGGGTTCCATCTTAGGTGCTTGGCCGAGAGCACTAGGGCAAGTAGGGGTAATCTTTTGGTTCCCTTGTTCTAGAATTAGTGCTTAGTTAAGTGTATAGCTAGTTAGATTGAATTTGTATGTTTATGCTTTTAGGTTGTGAGACACTGTAGCTCAAGGAGCACTTTTCTATTATATTTCTGCTTGATTCAGGTAAGGATCTCTTACCAGGGTTGTGTAAGTCCTACGATTTTATTTGATTGCATCTTATATATATATATATTGTTTGTTATGAGCATGTAGTGGTTAGGATTGTTTCATTGTTTATCTCTGCTAGCATGTTTGCCCTGTTTCTACATGCTAGTGCCATGCTAGGTTTGTTCTTCCAGCATGTTCTGAGTTCCCTGTTTACATTCGTAGTATCATGCTAGGTTACACTTGTATTCTTGTTAAGCCTGTTCAAATACTAGGAATGTATATTGTGTGATATTAGTTAGTTAGTTAGACTTGTCTTTCAGAGGCTGAGAGCGGACATAACGTATCTTGTCCCCACAGGTCGGGATCAGTGAGAGGCATAACGTACTTTGTCTCCGCCCCCGGTAGCCGGTGCGGATTAGCTCTCGCATCGGTACAAGCCTAGTTTGTAACCTGCTAGAGCGGAACCCGTCACGTGTGAAAGCCTGCCCGGAAATAGTTCTTAGCTTCAGGTTGGTGGTACAGGCTGCTACAGCTGAGTGCCGAGGGCTCTGCACTACTGTAGATCAGTAACACCATTCTTATTGTTAGTTAGAGCCTGAGTTCGGGCACTATCCCGTTGTCTTAGGGTTTAGCCTGGCCGAGGGTAAGAGGCCCACGAGGACACCTATTCGGGATCAGCTTTTGAGTTGGTCAATTGGCCGAGGGAGAAAGACCCTCGAGGGTGTCTGACATCTATTTGGGATCAGCTTTTGAGTTGGTCAGTTGGCCGAGGGAGAAAGACCCTCGAGGATGTCTTTGGATTGGTTAGGAGAACCAATCATTAAGTCAGAAGTAGGAAACTTCTGAGATCCCCGGACTTGACTTGATTATCTTGTTGAGTAAAGTTTCTGTGCTCGTAACTGATTGCATGTATGCTAGGATGCCAAGTGATTGATGTATCGTATTGTACCCTGGTTGGGGATTCTTACTGGGTATGTTTATACTTACCCTTACTTATCTTTTAGGTAACTTGGGACAGCACCGGGATGGCTAGTGGAGGGAGCTGCCGGCGTACTCTGTTGTCTTTATCATTTGGAGTCTTTTATTATGTAGTAGCATGGAGGAAACACTGTTTACTGTTGAGACTTGTTAAACTGTTTTGTTTGAAATACTGGCCAGGATTGTTTTAAGGATGTTTATGAAATGATTGTTTCTATCATGATGTCTAAATGAGTTTTATCTTTTAGTTGTTTCCATAGTGTTTTAAAAGTTTTAAATTGTAAGCATGCTAGTAAGAACCGAGTGTAGAACCATTTTGGGTCGGGCTCTTACAGAACCAAGCTCGGCAACACAAGGATGCTCTCGGCCAAAGGGTTTGCAACAACTAGGAACTCGGCTAGGGTTTGACATGCACAACACAAAACCTTGGTTAGGGAACAACCAACCAGCACACAATAGGATTCGGCTAGGGGAGAAATTTACCTCTTGGATCTCGGCTGCAACACCTTTGGCAAAGGGAAGCTCTCGACAAACTAAGGCTTGCGGCTAGGATACTCTCGGCTGGTTTGGTTTTTGTTGCATAAGGAAGACTCCTCTCGGCAACAACAAAAAAATCCAAGGAGGAGATGGTGAGAGGCTCTTGGCAATGTGGTGGAGAAGGGGAGGGGTCTCGGCTATGCAAGGAGAAGAGATGGGGAGAAGAATCGGCAATGAATGGGGAAGGGAGAGATCGCCAAGGATAAGAGATGAATTGTGGCAAGAGATTGGGGAAGAGGGCTTGGAGAATCGATTAGTTTCCTAGGAGAAGAGAGGAGAAAAATCGCAAAAAGTAGAGCTTATGTGCTTGGAGTCGATGGAAATTTGGGATTCCTTTCTCCTGGATCGCAAAACTCACCTTCACCTGCCACGTGTCCCTGGCCAATCCCCCTTCGAGTTCCAACACCAACACCTTTTTCCTCATTTTTCTTCTTTTCCTAAACATGCCTCCAAAAGCTCAGCTAGTCACATGTTCGAGTCCTAGAAGCAACACTATTTAAAATCTAAATTTTCCTTTCCAACACAAGCTTCTAAGAGCCTAGCAGGTCACAGGTTCGAATCCTAGCAGCAACACTAATTAATTCTTAATTTAAACAACAACCAACTCCTAGCCACCTGAGTTCGAATCCTGGCTCGAACACTTTTCTTTAAAAAATTTCTTTTTCAATCCAAGCCACCAAAACACAATAATAGACTCCAGTTCCAAGAATCTGATACTGAATAAAACTCCATGCTCAGCGAAAGACTAAAATAGCCCTAACGGCCCAATCGACCAACCGAAATAATAACCGAACATACTTGGGGAACCGGAACCGGAACAGAAATCTGCGCCTTTACAATCATGCCCTTGCTCATGTTGTAGTGGAGGTAATTTGGCTTTGGCAGCAGATGATTGAGTTGTGAATCACCCCTATTCTTGTTCTCTAGTGCGACAACATCAATGTTGGATCTCCACCTGCTATTTTAGTCTTTTTCGTTCATGCCGAACATATAAAGATCGTATGTACACTTTGTTCAACATCATGTTCTTCATGGCTAACTTGAGGTTCGTTATATCCCTTCAATTGATCAAACCTATGGATTTACTAACTAAGTCGTTGTTGCACACTCAGTACTCTTATCGTCGGTTCAAACTCGACATCGTTGAACTTCCCTTTCGATTGAGGGAATGTAAATGAATGATATAATATATTCTTTTAAAACTAATGACATAATATAATTAGGTTGTTTAGATCTTTCTTCAAGAAAAATCATCTTAATGAAATCTTGTGAGGAATATCTATATACTTAGATTTTCCAATACTTATTTTTTGTATTTATACTTGTAGATCCTATCCGTGTATTTCCCTTTACAAAGATGAAATTATCATCGAATACAGAAGTGTATTTCTCACTCAAGATGCCCAACACCTTCACAAGGAAGATATAAATCATTCATCTTTACCGTTGCAATTAAACAATAGTTAGTTTTCTAATGCTAACCTAGGTGGCAGCTTTTTTATTTTACATTGAAAATTCACAATTGTTGATTAATTGGATATATATATATATATATTTTTTTTTTTGCCGGTTAGACTGTGTAATTAAGAAAGTTGAGTTAAGATAATAACGAACAACATAAATTGATCTCTTATTTCAATCTATAAATTGAAAATTTCTCAGTTCTTAAACTTTTATAATCTTTGAAACTTCGTCCATACATAAAGCTTCCACCCAATTACTGGTGAGTATACTTTTAAAGGGATGTGCTCTTACGGGTGAATATTGATAAGGGTTTGTTTGGACTACCAAAAATAAGAGAGAATGGAAATGAAGATAATTTTTCGGGTTTGGGCGACCAAGAATCATTTCTCCGGTATTACATTTTCTAAAAATCACCTTTTTGTTTTAAAAAATAATTTTCCTCCTAACTACTTTTATTCTCTCTCTAACTACTTTTTATACATCACTATTTTTTACTCTCATCATACTTATTATTTTATTTCTCACATAATTATTCTCTTAGCCCGAAACACAAATAAACATTTCTCCTACAATCATTTCCTTCATCTCAAACACATAATTATTTTTCTCTTAATCATTTTCTTTTCTATTCTTTTTTTTTTCTAGCAGTCCCATTTTTCCAAACACATATAAAGGGATGAGTTCTATGGATTTTTTTTTTACGAAGTAGAGTAACCAAAATAGAATAAACTTCCAATAATTAAAATAGAACATTTAAAGCGAGATTTGGATGAAAAAAGAAATAAATACTTTAAATAAGTGATTTAAATGTAGTGTTTGAATAAATGGTTCACCAAACCAACATTGGGACAGGATTGTATGAATGAGAGATAGTAAAAAAATGATTGTATTTTTAAGTGGTTGCACCAAAATGTATCCCATACACTTAATACAACTATATAAAAATATACATTAAAAAAATAATTTAATTAATGAGATAAATAATATATTAAAAATGTGTCTCTTTGTTACTGTCACTCGAAATATTAAGGGTGATTTTGGTTTGATTTTTGTCGATTTTATACCAAAGCGACAACTGAACTCATATTTTCAATTTTTAAAAAATGGATCCTTATTGGTTCGATTTTCAATTGGTTCTGTTCAATTTTGGATCCGATCTAATGTCTAATTTTTTTTAATATATCAAAAACAACATTTCTCTTTAAAAAAAACTCATAAACAACAAATTGTTTTTTAAAAGTTGGAAGTATTTTTGAAATTATTAAAAATTATTTAAAGATGTTTTTTACTTGAAATATAAGTAAATTAAGGAAATGTTCAAGATTTTAAGAAATCTTCTAAATAATGGAAGATGACTTTGTATGACTTACTCATTGTACATATATATTAACATATATTCGGTTTGGATTGTTTTTTCAAAATAAAAATAAAAATCAATCCAATACTTTCACCTTTTAAAATTACAACCCAATATGTCTAATTGTTTTACTAAGGAATTGAACGGATCTATTAGATTGGATTGGTTGGATTGGGTTCCATTTTTTAGTTTTGAAATATATAGGAAAGTATTGCCGTTTCATTTTTCAAAATGTTATTTAAAATGAAGAAAAAGGAAAAGGGGTAAACAAAACCCAAGAGGTGGGTCCCACTCCATTAATTTCATTCTTCTTCTTTTCCCTCCAAAAGTGGGTCCACATCTTCCTCCTTCCTATATATATGTAAACTAAAACCAAAGTTCCCATTTTTCATTTTCCATTTTCCAACACACACAAAACACAGAGTTCTGTCTGTTATCCGGCGGTTGGAATGGCGGACTACGGCGGCGGCATTTCTCTATCGCACCAGCCACCCAGCCCGGAGTCCTACTCCTCCGACCACAGCCGGCCGTCCAGACCCCAGTCCATCTCCGCCGTGAAGCTCCGCTCCTCCGACGTGGCCAGGAAGCCACGTGGGCGGCCGCCGGGATCGAAGAACAAGCCGAAGGCACCCATAGTGATAACCAAGGAGAGTGAGTCCGGGATGAAGCCCCTCGTGATCGAGATCTCCGCGGGAAACGACGTGGTGGACTCCCTCCTCCACTTCGCCCGGAAACGACATGTCGGCCTCACCGTCCTCTCGGGCTCCGGCTCAGTCTCCAACGTCACCTTGCGACACCCCATGTCGCCTTCCACTTCCCTCTCCCTGCATGGACCTTTCAGCCTCGTTTCTCTCTCTGGCTCTTTTTTCCCCAATACGACCACGCCCTTTACCTCCCCTTCTTTTGGGATTTGCCTTGCCGGCGCTCAAGGTCAGGTACTATCTTTTTTAATTATTAATATGTTTTTCCTAATTCAAATAATATTTCATTGTTGTGCTTACGCTATTTACTCAACAATTTGTATATATTATTCTATAGATTACAACTACACTAACCAATTTAATTCAGTTTCATTACAATCTTTAATTTTTGGTTGTTTCCTTTCACGTTTTTTATAGTATGATTTTCGTCCTTTTTAATGCATAATTTTGGCTTTATGTGGATTTAATTCATATCTTCGACAAGGTGTTTGGAGGCATAGTTGGTGGGAAAGTCACAGCAGCGAGTCTCGTCGTGGTCGTTGCAGCAACATTTACGAACCCGGTGCTCCATCGACTGCCGAGCGAGATGGAGGAGGGAGACGATGTTGATGCGGCGAAACCCGCCATGGATGATGCCAATGAGTCCCCCGCAGTGGCAGCTACGACAAGCTCCGCCACACCGATATCGGTGTGCGTGTACAATGCTCCATCTCCTCCAGATCATGCAATGCCATGGGGTCCGAGCTCTCGAACTTCTTATTGAAATCTCCACGAAAATAGAAGAAAATGAAAAGAAAATAGTCATTATGGTGATGTGGTTATTGTCAAACGAAAAACGGATAGAACAGATATGTGTGATGGTCTTTAGTGAGAGAGGGTTAATGAATTGGAATTTTTTGTACTTGGTATTATGCTAAATGTGAGTTGTGATTATTTGCTAAATATGTGATGGCCTTTGGTTTATTGTTCCTTGTTAATTTTAGGGAGAGGGTTTAGTTAATTGGGATTTTTTAATTTGAATGAAAGATATAGACATGATTGATCTAAAGTTAAAGTGGTGTAGGGGTTTAGGGTTCTATCCAGTGGTTATTAACTTATGAACACATGACATATTCCTTTTGTTTCACTTTTTCTTTGTCACTGAATCCATCTCTCTCTCTCTCTCTCTCTCTCTCTCTCTCTCTCTCTATATATATATATATATATATGTATATTTCGAATTATGATTTTTTTTTTTTTGAGTACCGAATTATGAAATTCTAAATGGCTATTGCTGTGTGTATTATTGAGCATTTCAAGAGCACATACTTTCATTTAACAAGAATAGTTGCTAGCTACTCATGAATGAGTAAACAAACTCTAAACAAGATCCATATGCGATATTATTTGGTATCATAATTTTTTTATAAAAATATTTAAAAAGAAATAATTATAATTTGTAGTACCAAATAATGTCATATTTACAATAAATAAGGTTTTTCTATTTATTTATTAGAAATCAAGTATTTTCCTGAATCATGATCCCACAAACTATTTATATAATTTATTAATGAGAAATCAAGAATGTTTTTAGTCATGTTCTTAGACAACTGTACATACATATATATACACTGATTGATACCAACTATTGCATTGCTAAGTTTCTTTGGGTTGTAATTTTAGGATTCAAATTTTATCTTCAAAGGAGTTTACCTTCTCTTTTTTTTGAAGGTTTTAAAGGAGTTACCTTTGTTTGTAGAGGTTTCAAATATTCCAAATTAGGTTTAATGTTTAAAATCTACCAGTCGATTTAATTGTAAAATTCAATGTATTAACTTCAATTTTTCAATTAAAAAAGAAAAGAAGAAGACCAATGTAAATGGCCATTAAAGATAATTAATTTTCTAATAAAGAAAATTTTCATTAACTAAGAAACAGATAGAAAGACTACAGTATTCCAATCAACAACCATTGAAAATCCAAAAACAATTAGTCAACAAAACATGCTGACCAAGATGTCCATATTAACTAGCTAGCCTATCTACTAAATAATTCATATCATGACTAACATGAGAAATTTGGATTTGAAGAACCCCCTTCGGATTGTTGCACATATAGGATGATGTTTTAATTTCTCAAATTCACAACACGACTATAATTCACCATTTCTTTTTAAAAATCTTTTTCGGCTTTAGATTTTAGATTAGTTTAAATGCATTTTTAACTATTCTCACGAAATAATTGTCTAGATAACTTTCAAAAACAAAAGGAAAGGAGAAAAGATAATTAAACTCTATATTTTTCATAATTGTATTTAGGTAGAAACGATGTACCTATAAACAGGGAATTATAGGTTTCTCATCACCAAGAAAATAAATGAAAAATACAAATAAATGGTACAAATTTGTTGTGAATCCTTTGGGAATCATGGCAAGGTGCTCTCACCTTTAACGACCCTTTTACTCTCAGCAATATCTTTTACCACACATATTTTACCACAATTATTAATATTCCCCCTCAAATGAAAGGAAAAATACTCAGACTTCGAGTTAAAGATTTAGTTATCATATCGACTATTTTGTCAGAAAAAGGAACATAACGAATATCTAGGGTTTAAGGAGGCCTCGAAGAGCTTGATCTCAAATGAAAGGCATATATATTTTAATGTGCTTTGTCAAACATGGAAGATGAGATTCCTAGTAAGAGCTCTGATAGTTAATGGGAACGATAAGTACTTCAATGCTAGTAGTTGGCGTAGCCATAATTTCAGTAGCTACATGAATACGAGTTCTAACTGTAACTCCTTGCATTTTTAGATAGACTTTTGAAGTGTAGTTATTGTCTTTTCCGAGATGTTTGGTGTAATTCTGGTTAGTTTTAGCCTTAGGGGTATTTTTGTAAATTTACCCTACGGAACCGATTCATAAATATTGTTTAATATTGTGTAGTTTGTAATTGCAAAATTTTTTGGGCATTTGAGAAATTAAGTTTTAGGTGAAATTGTAAAAGATAATTCATTTAGTTTAGTTTTATTAAAAAGAAAAAGGTTTTTTTTAAAAAAAGAAAAAGAAAAAAATTATAAGTCTTATTTAAAAGAAAGAGAAAAAGCTAGAGATTGATTTTATATATATATATATATATATATATATATATATATATATATATATATATAAAGGTCCATTGAGTTATTTAGAAAGAAAAAAAAAAAAGAAAGGATAAAAGAATTGAAAAAGGAAAAAATCATTTAAGTTATTATTTTAAAATTAAAAGGGAAAAATGGAAAAGGAAAAAGACAAAAGAAAAATAAACCCTAAAGACCTAGTTTCATCTCTAACCTACCCTTAGCCCTTAGATGTCGTTGTCGCCCTGTGCACCACCGTCGACATTCGTCCCCGCCGTAAGGAACCATCGTGCCATTGCAAGCCCAACATAGTGCTTCTCTGTCTGCAAGCAACCGAGGTCTTTAGCACCTAGTCGCGCGTTCATCAGTCGTCGCGGTGAGCCATCCTCTGCAGCGTCCAATTTTTGCACCATTGCACGCTCACAGCTCTGTCCATGCCCAAATTTTCACTCCAGTAGTCGTATTGCAACCAACATTCGTCGCCCCTGCAGCTCGCCAACTTTAACAGCCCAGCATGAATGCACAACCCAGTTGTAGCCTATCGCTTTCAGGTGCTAAATGCGGAAATTTAAAAAATTGAATAGCGAAAGCGCATTCCTGAAATGTGGAAGGCATTGCGGTAGGGCATGCTACTGCTTTGTCTAGCAATAATTTAATTTATTGGAATTATCCAATGAAAATAAACGCGAGCCGAATTACACATATCTCTTACTGAGAAGATTTTATATTTACATGCTGTCTTTTTTTTTATACAAGGGTAGCCATGCCCATCCCTAGGTTAGGCTATTTACATGCTTTCTAGGATTTAGATAAATTAGGAGTAGTAAAATTTGAATTTTGAATAGGTAGTTTTAGTATTTTGGAATTTTTTTTTAGAGAAAACCTTCTTTCATGATTGCAAAACTGACGCTACAAAGGCATAGAACCCAAGAGTCGGCGCACAACGATCAATTAAATCTAACCGTTGGGGACCATCATATTGAATAAAGGGTACATAGGTAATTTCAGCGGTCAGTATTGTAACTCGTCTATAAAAGGGTCCAACGTCGTTTGGATTCACAAAAATTCTTGAAATCTCTCTGAAACCCTAGCAATCAAATCGATCAAATATTTACTTTACTGCACAATATTTTTTCTGTTTTACTTGTTTCTTTGTTTTTGAACTAACTTTGCATGAATGAAATCGATGGCATCTAACAACAACATGGCTGAAATTTCAACATTTGGGGCCAAGAAGCAAGTTGACCCAAGGCAACTTGTCGCGCACGGAACTTTAGACGAACAACACCTAGGCTTTCACTTCTAGAAATTACCGCATTAGGGTAAAGAATTTGTATGGAGGCTGATGAAGTAACAATCGTCGCAAGCGAAGGGTCTAGCACACGAGACTAGAGCACGCAAGATTCCAGACTAGCTCAAGTAATGGCTATGTCGGGAAGAAGAAGAAAACTACAAGAAGGCTTTAGAAGCAAAGGATGCAGAATTGGCTAGACAGCTTGACGATGAAGAAAGAGGCAAAGGTTCAAAGAAGGCCAAGAAATCGACTCAGAAAGACAAAGGAAAAAGAATTGTTGAACCAATAGTGGGGGACTCTCGCACGCCTCCTACAAAGCACACGAGGAAGCAAGGAAAAACTGGTAGAAATGACCTGTAATGGCCCAGAATTCCATTCCAGTTCTCCAGGTACGTTCGGTTCATTATTCGATTGTTCGGTTGGGCCGTTAGGGTAGTTTTAGCCCTTAAGGGCATTTTTGTCATTTTGCCCTCAGAGCCAGTTCGATAGTTAATCAGGATTCCAGGGCTGTTTCTATCATTTGCTAAGGCATGGTCGTTTTTCGGTTGCAAGTTTTCAGGGTTAGGGTTGATTGTTAAGGAGTTTGGAAGTCGTTCGGTTATATGTGAAATTAAGGATTTAATTGTGTTACTGTTGGGATTTGAACTGATGACCTGCTGGGAGACAAGTGTCACCCCCTTATTGATCCTCTTTATTTTTCTGAGACCGTAAGGGAAGCCGACTCTTTTCTCGTTCCTTGCAATTCCCAAAATAACATCCCCTTCTATTCTCTTTCTCTCCCAATCGCAAATTCCTCCTTCACCAAAATCCCTAGCCGAAGCCCTCCATCGCAACAAAGTCCTCCTTCGCAGGCAAGCCCCGCCGCAAGTAACAACCCTTAATTGTCCCCTCGGTCGCACTTGCACGCACGGATCGGTTCACCGAAACGCAGCCTTCGCCAACCCCTTCGCGCAGCGATCGCAGCCGCAGCATCGAGCACGCACGGATCGCCTCACAGCAGCCACCCTCGTCTCACCCCATCCGCAGCACCCTTCGGGCGGACTCCCTTCCCAGCCCGATTGCCCTTCGCAGGCGCATCGCCCTTACTCGTGCGGCAAGCAGCTGCACCCAGGGCAGCCTTGTTCGATTGCTCGCACGCGCAGCTCCAAGAGAATTCACCGAATTGTGCGTAGTAGCTCCGCACGCCCCTCGCCGCTTGCTGCTGAGGTATCCTGCTTGCACCTGGCTGCCTGCTTGCTGGTTGCCCTACGCATCCAGCATCCGCACGTCTTGCCGAGCCAGCCATTACGCCCGCGAGCCTAACCGAGAGCCTTAGCTGCCGAGAGCTTACCTCCTCGGTTTTGGGTAGCCTCTTCTGCCTTGTGTTTTGGCTCCTGTTTCTTTTAGCTAGCCGGTTTATTTATGGTGCTTGTATGTTTATATTATTGCTAGGTTGTGTTAATTTCTGCAACTCAATGAGCTTTGTCCTGTTTGTTGTTTCTGCTTGTTTCAGGTAAGGATCTCTTACAGGGGTTGTGTGGACCCTGCAATATATCTTGATTGTACCTTGTATGCATGTTGATTGTTATGAGCATATTAGTGGGTAAGACAACTTTATTTATTGATTTCTGTTAGCATGTTTACCGCTGTTTCTACATGTTAGTGCCATGCTAGGTTTGTCCTTCTAGCATGTTCTGTGATTCCTGCTTTAAGTTCGTAGTATCATGCTAGGTTATATGAATGTACTTGTTGAGCATGTTTGAATTGTTAGGAATCGATTACTTTGAAATCTTAGATAGAACTTGTCAGGTTGTCATCATCCAGAGGCTGAGAGCGGACATAACGTACTTTGTCCCTACAAGTCAGAATCAGTGAGAAACATAACGTACTTTGCTTCCACCTCCGGCAGCCAGTGCAGATTAGCTCCCCGCGGTATCTGAACCAATCACGATACCCTGACCTGCTGCTCTCGAACCTCCTCTTCCTGCGTGGGTAATTGGCATGTTGGCGATCTACACCCAAACCAACAACGAGTCAGAATCTGCTCGTCCCCACTCTACACCACTAAACAAGGCATACACTAGATGAAAAGTATTGTAAATTCTTAACCATTTTCTAAAACAGTAAACTTAGGCGTACCTGATGAGTGTCAGAGTGCTGATGATCATGGACAAACGACCTACAACAAAAGGTCAGTCTACAGAATCTATGACTCTGAGCTCGGATACCAACTATAAAGACCCGACCCGAAAGAGGTCATAACCTAGGCCTTTACCTCAATGCATGCTTTTAAAATTTAAATATAATATGCAAGATTGTTATCCAGATTCTGAATGAAAATAAAAACTTGTAAACATTCATGAAATAATCATTTATAAAACGTCCTGAAACCTGTCCCTATTTCCAAGCACCTGTTCCAAGCTAAAAGCAGTTTAAAACATACTCTGATCAGAGATTTATTTCAAAAACATTCAAATCCAAACAGTTTACAAACAATGCCAGAATCCAGAAACAATCAGAAAACATCCTAAGGGCTCCGTGCCCAACTACATGCATTCAGAGGACAAAACATAAACATAAACAATAAACTCAGAGTTCGGGAAGACAGCAGGTTTTCCATGATCAGCAGTTCCTCCTTCAGCCCTCCTGTCTCGCGCCCTGATTACCTGTGGAAACCACAAAATAAGGGTGAGTTACGAATTACTCAGTAAGAATCCCTAACCAGGGTACAATACGATACAACTGGTCATCTAGCAGAAAGTATGCAAGCTAATGAATACAACACAGAAGAGAGCACATCACTTTAATCCATACATAAATACCACAGATGCCATCTTACGGTCTTACTCCGGAAAACTACAACGAATCTCGATACTCTACGAGAAAACTAGTTTCGGCCTCAGCTTTCCTACTACTGTCGATACGAAAGGTGCACTGAACTCAAGATCCCGAGGAGCTCTCCAGTAGGCGCCGTAATGAGCGTGCGCGCGCACCGCATGCTTCTGCAAACCAGGGAGGTGCTGGGTCTAGAGCATGCTGCCTTGGTCCAGTACGCATGCCTAAAAGAATCTCTGGATCGGTGTCACTGAACATAGTGGTGTGAGACGAGGACACTATGACTATGTCAGCCTGTACCACCGCACCTGAAGCTAAGGAACCGTCCATGGTAGGCTTACACCAGGAACCGGTCCTTGCCCTATCAGGTGGCAATCAAGGGCTACTGCCGACACGCTGAGGTCGTGTCGACTGTTGGGGACAAAACAATGCCTCGTCATCCCCCGACCGTTGGGGCATTTAACAGTCTGCCACCCTCACCCAAGATTGCACTGGGCTGCCGTTAAGGTTAGCTAAACCCTAACGACGGATCAGGGACGGAGTACTACCTCGCACGTCCCTGCCACGGATGCAAGTTACGTTATGCATCCTCACCCGGATGATGCTACCTATGAGAACTCTAAGCTATAAGCAGCTAACAGCAAACATACTAACACATGCTCAGCAGAATTAATGAACCTAGCATGGTACTAAGAAGCAAGAACAGATAACGAACATGCCAGAACAGAACAACCTAGCATGGAACTAACATGAGAAATAACACGAGAATCATGCCAGTCGGAATTCAGAACAAAGCACATATCCACTAACATGTTGATAAACATAAACAAGCATACAATCAACAATCACAGGAATATCGCAGGGCCCACACAACTTCGGTAAGAAATCCTTACCTGGGTCGGAGGGTGAAAAAACAATAAAGACCCTAAGCTGCAACCGAACCCGAGCTAGCAATCGGGAACCTAACAAATAAACAGCAAACATCACAATCTATAGGCCTTAGGAAAAATACAAGCAGAACTCGGCTCGGTCGGAAGCAACTCACACGGCTCGAGGCTGGTGCGCGGACGGACAGGTTGCCAGACACACAGTTTGGCGACGTGCTGCTGGGCGTGAGCGGTAGGGTTCGGCAGGGCGTGCGGGCAGGCGGCTGCGACGTGTGGCACAGTGCAGGCGCGAGCGAACAGTGGGGTTGGGCGTACGTGCGGTCTGCGATCGTGACATGGAGGCTCTGCTCACGTGCGGTGTGGCTCGATAGGGGCTGCGATCGCGACGGGGATGTGCTCGGCTGGGGCTACGATCGCGACGGTGCTAGGCTCGGCTGGGCGGCGACGTGCGGCTGCAAGGGCTGCTCTCGGCTGCAACCACAACAACAAACTCACAACTTCAATCATTTGTCCCTCCTCTCGGGCAGCAAGAACAAACCAACAAAACCCTTAGCCAAACGGATCGGCAACCACATCAAGGAGAGGAAATTGAAGCACAAAGGAACACTTACCCGGAACGATCGATCGAAGCTCTCTAGAGGCTGGAAATCGCACGGCAAGGTGAGCTCTGTAGGAATGGGTTGCGACAAAGGGATTTGGGAAGGAAAAGGAAAATAAAACCTATTTTTTTAACCAAACTCACTTAAGTCACAAAAACCAAGGCAAATCAAGATAACCTGCAGAATGAGTATCAAAAACTACCTGTAGCTCATCTAGCAAGGCCCCTCTGCTATCTTCCCAGCCACCTTGGCTTAAGCCTCAGCTGCTGCATCTATTTTCTGCCGAAAACCCCTTATTTTATTTTTGTAACTCCCAACACCCAAACTCAACCAGAATGCAACCAAACCCCAATTTTGAACATCCAAGAACATAAACAGCTAAGAAGACAAAACGGCCCTAACGGCCAGACCAAATTACCAAAATACCTTTAGGACATACCTGGAAGACCGGGATGAAAACCTGGGCCGTTACAGTGAACCAGATTGTTGAGGATATGCTGAGAACCTGCCTGTTGAACTTTCCAGGCAGTTGGGATCAATACCTGTATTTGATGGAGTTTGCGTATAACAACAGTTATCAGTCGACTATTCAGATGGCTCCATTCGAGGCTTTGTATGGTAGGCGGTGCATGTCTCTAGTGTTCTGGGAAGAGGTTGGTGATAGAGAGGTTTTGGGTCCCGAGTTGTTACAGATGACCAACGACGCAGTGCAAAAGATCAAAGCTCATATATTGACAGCTCAGAGTAGGCAGAAAAGTTACGCTGATGTTCGGCGTAGAGACTTGGAGTTTGAGGTTGGGCAACATGTTTTTTTGAAGGTAGCGCCGATGCGCGGTGTGTTGAGGTTCTGTAAGCGGGGGAAGTTGAGCCCTAGGTTTATAGGGCCTTTCGAGATCCTTGAGCGGATTGGTGCAGTTGCCTACCATTTGGCTTTGCCCCCGTCTTTGGCAGCGGTGCATAACGTTTTTCACGTTTCTATGTTGAGATAGTATGTGGTAGACCCGACACATGTAGTTGATCATGAGCCATTGGTGTTGAACAAGGATTTGAGCTTCTAGGAGAAGCCTGCGCAGATTTTGGCTCGGGAACGCAAGACCTTGTGCAATTAGGAGATCAACCTAGTGAAGGTTCAGTGGAGAAATCAAAGGGTAGAGGAAGCTACTTAGGAGTTAGAAGATGAGATGAGGACGCATTACCCGAAGTTGTTTCAGTCTTAGGACTTTCGGGGATGAAAGTCTTAAAAGGAGGGAGTATTGTAATGGCCCAGAATTCCATTCTGGTTCCCTAGGTACGTTCGGTTGTTTGGTTGGGCCGTTTGGGTAGATTTAGCCTTTAGGGGCATTTTGGTCATTTTGCCCTCAGGGCCAGTTCGGTAGTTAATCAGAGTTCCAAGGCTGTTTCTATCATTTGCTGACGCTTGGTTATTTTTTAGTTGTAGGTTTTCAGGGTTAGGGTTGATTGTTAAAGAGTTTAGAAGTCGTTCGGTTAAATATGAAATTAAGGATATAATTGTGTTGTTGTTTGGACATGAACCTGTGACCTGCTGGAAGACACGTGTCACCCTTTTGTTGATCCTTTTTGTTTGTCCGAGACCGTAAGGGAAGCCGACACTTTTCTCGTTCCTTGCAATTCCCAAAATCGCATCCACTTCTCTTCTCTTTCTTTCCCAATCGCAAATTCCTCCTTCACCAAAATCCCTAGCCGAAGCCCTCCATCGCAACAAAGCCTTCCTTCGTAGCCAATCCCCGTCGTAAGCAATAGCCCTTAGTCGTCAGCTCAATCGCACCCGCATGCACGGATCGCTTCACCGAAGCGCAGCCTTCGCCAACCCCTTCGCGCAGCGATCGAAGCCGTAACGTCGAGCCCGCATGGATTGCCTCACCTTAGCCAGCCTCGTTTTGCCCCGTCCGCAGAACCCTTCGATCGATCGCCTTTCACAGCCCGATCGCCCTTCGTCGATCTGCACACCCCTCCCAACTCACTTTCGAGGCCTCCTTCTCGCACCTGGCCCTACTTGCTGGTTGCCGCACGAGTCCAGCATCCGCACGTCTTGTCGAGCCAGCCCTTGGGACGGAGAGCCTTTGCTACCGAATGCTTGCCTCCTCGGTTTTGGCAGCCTCTTGTGCCTTGTGTTTTGGCTCCTGTTTCTTTTAGCTAGCTGGTTTATTTATGGTGCTTGTATGTTTATATTATTGCTAGGTTGTGTTGATTTCTGCAACTCAAGAAGCTTTGTCCTGTTTGTTGTTTCTGCTTGTTCCAGGTAAGGATCTCTTACCAGGGTTGTGTGGACCCTACAATATATCTTGATTGTACCTTGTATGCCTGTTGATTATTATGAGCATGTTAGTGGATAGGATAGCTTTGTTGATTGATTTTTCCTAGCATGTTTACCGTTGTTTCTACATGTTAGTGTCATGCTAGGTTTTTCCTTCCAGCATGTTCTATGATTCCTACTTTAAGTTTGTAGTATCATGCTAGGTTATATGAATGTACTTGTTTAGCATGTTTAAATTGTTAGGAATCAAACACTTTAAAATTTTAGATAGAACTTGTCAGGTTGTCATCATCCAGAGGCTGAGAGGGGACATAACGTACGTTGTCCCCACAGGTCAAGATCAGTGAGAAGCATGACGTACTTTGCTTCTGCCCCCGGTAGTCGGTGCGGATTAGCTTCTGCATCGGCATAAGCCTAGTTTGTAGCCTGCTGTAGAGCAGAACCCAGCCAACAGTGTAAGCCTACCTTGGCTGGTTCTTAGCTTCAAGAGTCGGTGGTACAGGCTGCTATAGATGACACTACTGTAGATCAGTGACACCACTTACGAGTCTTTAGAGGTTACCGAGGGCCTTGCACTATAGTAGATCAGTGACACCACTTACTAGTCTTTAGGTATGCGTACCTGGACCGCGTAGTTAGTCCCTAGGCCCCCACATTTTCGCGGTTTGCAGCAGCATGCGGTGTGCACGCACACGCGTTAGTCGCTGGTTCGGAGAGCTCCCCCAAGCTTATGTTCTTGAGTACACCACTTCCATTCTAGTTTAGAGCCACACTTTAGGTACTCTCTTATTTTTCATAGTAACTATTAGCCGAGGGTAAGAGACCTTATTTGGCCGAGGAAGAAAGACCCTCGAGAGTGTATGACATCTATTTGGGATCAGCTTTTGAGTTGATCATTTGGCCGAGGGAGAATGACCCTCGAGGATGTCATTTGGGATTGGTTAGGAGAGCCAATCATTAGTCAGGAAGTAGGAGCTTTCGAGGATTCCGGACTTGCCCGTTAGCTCGTTGAGCAAAGATCTGTGTTGGTAACTGTTGCATGTATACTAGGATGCTAAATGATTGATGTATCGTATTGTACCCCGGCTGGGGATTCTTACTGAGTGCTTTGTACTCACCCTTATTTTCTGTGGTTTTCCACCAGGTAACTTGGGACAGCACTGGGACGGCTAGCGGAGGGAGCTGAATGATCATGGGAGCTGTTGGCGTTTACTCTGTCATTTTGCTATTCTTTATTGAGTCTTGATTCTTTGTTAGCATGCTGGGAAATTGTTATTTTGAGAAGTTGTTCGAATGTTGAGTTTTTAAATACTGGCCAGGACTTATTTTATGGTGTTTGTTGAATGGATATTTTCTACAAGATTTATTAAATAAGTTTTCTTGTTAGCAGTTTTAATGTAATTTAAATGTTTTTAAATTTTAAGCATGCTAAGTAAGAACCGGGTTTAGGACCATTGTTTGGGTCGGGTTCTTACATGACCAAAGCAGAAAAGATGGAATTTCTACAAGAGCAAGGCTTTTCAAGGGCAATGCTTAATGACGACATCCAAGCAACCATCACGATGCAAGGATGGGATGATTTTTACAAATTGAGCATTGACGCAAACCCAACTTGGGTAAAAGAGTTTTATGAAAATGGAACGGGGACGAAAGTTGCAGCACGACAGTTGCAGGGAAGTCAATCGACTGGAGTGCAGAAGTTTTGAATGAATCGTTTGGATTCAAGAGGTATGAAGAAGCACAGTTCGATAGGTTAATAAGAGAGCCTATTCTAGCGGATTTGGAAGTATGCCTACGCCCAATAGCTCTACCAGACACCGAATAAGGAAAGAATAAACCAATTCAACGCTTCAGCCTTAACTTCCAAGGACATTACTGGAATAACTTCATTAAAACCAGTATTATGCCAACAACGCATGGCACAACACTATCCCAGACAAGGATGCTCTTAATATATGCAACCTGTGCAGGTTTAACAATTGACATAGGACGAATCATTGAAGAAGAAGTACGAAAGCATATGGGAAGCAGGTAAAAAATGAAGTTCTTCCCCACCCCATCACAACGCTATGCCTTAACCAACGGTTGCATTTTGACCGAATAGAGGAGACACTGAAGGTCCGAGGAGTTTTCCAAATGGCAAGTAACAAAAGTGGACCCAAAGGGTTAACGATTAAGGAGTAAATAGTTAGGCGCAAGGCAACTATGAGTGCAGAAGCGCTGACACAATTATCCTCTTAAATCTAGCAAAGATGAAGAAAGTAGGAAGTACGCCAAGTATAGCAGATAATGCTGCCAACCCCAACGCTAGTAACTCCTGATCCAGCATTGCAACAGCATGGCGATGACATCGATAGTGATCTAGAGACCGAGACCATATCTCCACTAAAAAGAAGAAGGATAGTGACTAGGAATGTTGAATAAGTAATTGCTTCGCTACCAGAGCAGCAGGAACCCACAAAGAAGATTGGCGAGCAAATAGCACAGCTGATACCTACAGAGAATAAAAGGAAATCTTCGCCCAGACTACCAGAGAATGTAGACTCCACACTGCCACCGCAAGAAGCATAGGCATCCACACAAAGGACCCCAAGCACACTAGAGGATACGTTAAAAGGCTAACAAGCCTATTTAATGTAGCAGATCGGAGAACGTGGAGTTCCAAAGTCAGATGTTGCACTTTGCTAGACAAGCGCGGGCCGCATGGACATATATGGAGGCATGAGATCGCAGCATCAGAAGAGAGCTACAAAGGAGGAACCCAGCTTTTCACCTTCTTCCTTTCCCAACAGAAGTGTTGTAGGAATGGATACCACCGCAGACTTTCCCACAAACAACGAGGACGCAGAGAGCTAAAAGAAGTATTTAACTTTTTGGGTATTTGTATTAAATATTTTTCTTTCAGTATTTTCTAACTAAACTCTACTTAGCACACACATATATTTACATAGGTAGAGAATTTCATTACTTTAAAATTCACAATCCATTGGTTACTGTTTTATAGCTAAAAAGGCATTAGGTTAAATCGGAAGTACCGGGAAAGCGGGTTTTCTAGTAACAGCGGAGAATTAGCAATAGTAGGTGCTATGAGTAGGAAAAAGGATAGAATGTTTCAAGAAGGAATTCTAAAAGCTAAAATCAAAAGAATAAGTTTGGGGGAATTAAGTCTCACCTTCATTGGGACAATGAAGAATTTAAGTTTGGGGGTGAGAAGTGCACATGTTTGCATACACACACACACATATATATATACTTTAATTTGTTTAAAAAAAAACCCTCTCAAGACATTTTGGGTATAAGAAAAGGTGAAACGAGTGAATGAGCCATGGGTGATCCAAGTATTATGCTAACACTGCTACAAAACCATTTAGCGGCAAGTAGAATATTTTACATAGAGGTACCCAAAAACAAATAAGTCGTAGACAAAATATTAGTGGTGAATAAAAAAAAAGTTAGAATAATATGATTCACAGTCGTAGGAAGGAATTCTTGAGGTCTCCGATCTGACAACCAAAAGTAGAGGAAACTAGCGTTAATAAGATAAGCACACTAGTTGACTCTGCGATTTTGTGCACTAATGAGGAACCTGATGTTCTAATTGGAAGTAAAACAATAACTAATGGATTGTTGTTTTTCAAGGTTGGGAAATTATTTCTTATGCCTGTATTGCTCGGGGCGACCAATACGTAAGTTTGGGGGTCTGATAGTGCTAAATAATAGAACTATTTAGTCTTTAAAATCGCGCACTAAACAAAGAAAAGCAAAGCAAATGAATAGCATAATGCAAAAAGAAATCGCGAACAACCATTTCTTTGGTCATATGTGCTATCAGCATCGCATAACGTCACCTTTGCGACAAATTATTACTTTAGCTATAAAATGAGCATATAAACGTGGAAATAAGGTGATTAAGTAGAAACTGATGATGTGTCCTATTTTTGCAGGAAGTCGATGTACAAAGGAATGGCTAAAAATAGAAAAGGAAATAAATAATCTGCAAACAAGCTGACGCACAGAAGGAATGAAGGAGAGAAGAAAAGGAAAGAAGATGATTGGAAATCAAATCGAGGAATCAGCGGAACCAAGAGGGAAACTCTTAAGGAAGAATATTCAAGAAGGACGTGGTGGACAAGCCTGAACGGCTATAAAAGGAAGAAGAACCGAAGGAGAAAGTGTGCCAGTTTGGAGGGGAAGCTACCATTGATGAGTGCTAAGACGCGGGGGTCTTCTTTGCGACAAATTATGACTTTAGCAATAAAATGAGCATATAAACGTGGAAATATGGTGATTAAACAGAAACTACTGATGTGTCCTATTTTCGCAGGAAGTTGTTGTACAAAAGAATGGCTAAAAACAGAGGAAAGAAATAATCGACAATCAAGCTGACGCACAGAAGGAATGAAGGAGAAAAGAAAAGGAAAGAAGATGATTGGAAATCAAATCGAGAAATCAGCGGAACCAAGAGGGAAACTCTTAAGGGAGAATATTCGAGAAGGACGTGGTGGACAAGGAACCCTGAACAGCTATAAAAGGAAGAAGAACTGAAAGAGAAAGTGTGCCAGTTTAGAGGGGAAGCTACCATTGATGAGTGCTAAGACACCAGGGTCTCACTGGAGATCCCGGCGGCCTCCGTTCATCTGTAGGCCCTAAAGAATTGCGTACCAATGTGGTGCTATAGATAAAGAAGCCATTGGCAACAGTGATAACTGAATCTGTACACCATAGATAGCTTGTTTATTTGTTATTGTATTTCTGCATTTTTCGTACTTAGTTAATTGTTAACAGCATGGTCGTTTCTTTCTTGAATAAATCTACAATTAATTTGTTCAGAATTGATCTCCTGCAACTTGTTATGCGTAGGTTAATTAAAAGAAAGTAAGCAAGTCGTATATGCTGGTCATAAGTCTAAAATCAAGATTATGGGATAACGAATAAGAGCAACAGTTGTTTTATTTACTCCGAGTTGATTGACAATCCACTTAGAGGTGCTTTGCATCAACCTTGAAAAGGGGATGCTAAGGGATTAGCCCACCTGCTCTCACTAGGTAAGTTTATGCTTATGCTGAGCACTTTTTAGAGGGGAGTTAGGAATAACCTTCTCACTAGTTGCATGCGTACGACTGGTTGCAGCCAAGTATTCCGGAAGGGAGTTTGGAGTTTAGTCTAGCATGTGTTCATTTTCTCACGACAACTCATCTAGCTTCAATTAATTATCAACATATGTCTCCTATAGTTTTCATTCTCGTAAAATTAAGTAGCGTGATTAATTGGGATTAAGACAACTCACATGTGGGTGATCGAATTATAATGTTGCAATTAAATTAAGTGTGTGTCGGCTCGCTACCCACGTATGCTAGCCTCCAGCTGACTCGGAAGAGGAACCTAGCAGAAGACCCAGCAGGTTACGTTAGTATTGCATGAAGACCCTTCGTGCTAACCAATGGGAGTTATGGAGTAACCCCGCTAACGCATGTGAAACCCGAAACATAATCATGTAGCGTTGTAGCAGAAGCTGGGTGCTACATACACAAATACAGAAGCATTGTGAGGTTGGGTAGCATGAATTCCGCATCACCAGCAACACATGTCAAGCAACTTTGATTTACATTGGCATCAACATTTGCATAAGTGTCAGCATTAGTGTCTGCATTAATATTTTAGAATTCTGATAAACCAAACAAACTCTCTCAATCAATTTTGTGTCTTTTATGTTTTTTACCTTTAATATATATATATCATTGCGCTTCAAATTCTCTGTGGGATCGATAAATTATATACTTATTACTTGCTGCAATTTCCGACCGCGTATATTTGCGTGTAAATGATTCCGAGTGTACTTAGCATAAGTTAACTTAGAATTAATTACTGTTCAATATATTAGCAGCAGAATCGCAATCATACATGCTTCTACAGTCCCATTTTTCCTTAACGTGGGCCTTAGTGAATTTAGCTCATAATGAAGTAAAAAAACTACATTAGCTATTTAATAATGGAAAGACATAGTAAATGGAAGATGAATATCAATTGTTGTAAAAGGTTCTAAAGTAAACTGAATTGTAAACGTAAACTAACTAAAAAACAATAAAAACACTAAGAACTAATTGATGGCTGCTACTGGTTGACACTTTGGCTCGAAAAACCTCTACGACCACCTCCTATTTCTCTTCTTGGTTGTCCCCTTTTATAGATGTGTTTTAGGGTTTGTATTTCGCTACTTCACTTGACATTAGGATTTGTCTTGAGCTTCAAATTTCCTCTCATTCGATCTTTAGCGATTTGGAAGATTTTGGAGAAAATATCGAATTTTCTATAATTTGGATCTCTTAAGAGATTGATGCGCCTTTGAGTTATGCTAGTTTGTTCACTTTAAGGTTTTTCCCTTTACTTCACTATTGAGGTTTTGTTTCCATCGCTCTACTTCTGAGTTTCTATCCATCACTCTTTTTCGAGTTTCTATCCATCGTTTCGCTTTTGGGTATCGCCAAATAAGCTATGTTAGTGCTCAACTATTCTTTAGAAATAGTAGTTGTCCTCGCTTTTACTCTAATTAATCCTGGTTTTTCTCCTTCATTCTCCCAATGGTTAAGCATTAGCTTCTATACCAGAACTTATCATTTTTAGTGGTACCATTACCTCTATATCCTATCAATTAACGTGGAGAATGATTCAAATATATGTGAAATATTAGTTCCATTTGAGAGTTATCAGTGACTACTTGACAATTTTCTTATAAGGTGAGTAACAACAAAAGTATGATAAAAGAATTTTTGTTAGTTTGTGAACACAGTCTTTACTCTTAGAAGCAGTTCAAGAAAATTAAGTAACAAGTTTCGTCACATAGGAATGCAAGGGTTTAAATAGATCAAATTCAAATTCTTAAACTTGAGGTGTTACGGTTAAGCCATATTTGGTTTATTGATTGGAAGGTTGATTTGAAATCCTAATTCCAAACTAATGATTAATTTGTTATTTGTTGTAGTGGTTTGGAATTAGGATTCCAAACGATTTCAAATCCTTCAAATCTAATAACTTTGCAAATCTATAGGTGTTGACTATATTTTATACTTCTTTTTTTTTGCATTTTTTTTATAAAAGTATTTATTTATTAGTATTATTATCCTTTGTTAATATTATTATTATTATCAAGCAGCCTTTCAATTTTGTTAGCATTTACCTGTTTTTTATTATTTGTAAAAGAAAGCCATTGAAAACTTCTGTCCCAAAAAAATAGAGACAAACATTTTTTTTTTTTTTTAATTTGTTTATTATTATTATTATAACTTTTTTTATAGATTGCAAAATTAACTATTTTTATGGCTAAAAATATATTTTTATTTATATATTTTGATTTATGATTTATGGTAAGATTCAACATTTTAAAAAGAAATAAAAATTAAATGTCAGATAGGGCAAATATGAGGCCACCTGTGAGTTAAAGGGGAGAGGGGAGAATGACACAATGAGTCGTGTTGTGGGAGAGGATTTACAAAGAAGAGTAAGAGAAGAGGGGAGGAAAGGCGGACGATGGAGCTTTTTGAGTATCAACGAAGGGTTGATTCTGCCATTCTATTTGTATCATTAAGGTGGTTCATCGATTTATGAGTTGCTCTTAATTGCATTCTGCCATTCTATTTGTATCATTAAGGTGGTTCATCGATTTATGAGTTGCTCTTAATTGCAGTTAAATGGATGCTTGGAGATGATTAAAGTTCTTAAATGTATGAAATATTAGGTAGGAAAGAAATATGCAGTGCCTGGAAGTTTTGTTGCAAGTGCGTTAACATGTGAATGGAAATAAGTTGCATGCTAAATATACATGTATATATGTAGGTGAATGAAAATTCTGGACTCAAATCAAATTCTATGTGTTTTCCTTTTTTTTAATATTTTTATCGAAAGTCAGTAGCGCAATTGATTATCTTATCTTGTGTTAATCCTCTTATATAATTTGAGAGTAGTTGTATCATTTATGTAGGGTTTATTGGTCCCCCTCCTCCACTTTGTACTAAAAAAAAATTATAGACTCATAGTTTGGCTTGGGTACATTCCGAAAGGAATTAATAAATTGCTTTTTGACTAAATATTTGGGACTTTTGCATATATATTACAAAATGGATAAAATATTACATGAATAGCACAATAATGAAAATATTGCAGATATAGCAAAAATTGTAAATTGATAGACTTCATATTGATAGATTCTATCGATAAAGGGCGATAGAATCAATTACTAATAAATAAAGTAAATTGATAGACTTCCATCAGATTCTATCAAGAGTCTATCAATAAGAATCGATAGAATCAATCACTGATAAAATTGATAGACTTCCATCACTAGAAAATGATGGATTCTATCAAAGTCTTCTATAAAATAGGTAAATATTTTTTTTTTTAAATGGCAGAATTTGTTATAAAAGAATTATTTTTAAAAATGTGTTATAATTGTAAACTGTGGGAAAAAAAGTTGCTATACAGTGCAAATTTCCTAAATATTTCACTTTGAGATTTTTTTTTTTTTTTTTTTTTTTTTGAGAATCACTTTGAGATATGTTGATAATTAGGGAATGATAGTTGTTAGAGTAATTTAAAGCTCCAAGACCAACGTGGTATAAGTTGAGCGTGGTACGTGGGCTTGCGACACATATAAATTTGAGGTGGAACTTTGATTTTAAAGAACTTGTTATATGTTAATAGAACTCAGTGGGTTGCTTTTAGGTGATGGTCGCTAATCCTTACACTTGAATTATTAATACAACAGGGTGTTTTGCTTGACGAGGGAAAAAGCTAGAAGAAGGGTGTTGCATTTATATGAGTTTTTCTTTCATCAATAATTGAGAAATAAGTTTATAAGTGTCTTATTATTCACTATGCAATATGTGGATTATACACAGTGTTTGATTTGGCGCTTAATTAAGTTTGAAATGTTTTAGAATTCAAATTAAAACGGGTGTTTGATTTATGACTTGAATGAGGTATCTTCAATTTACATATAAAATTAAGAAAGAAGAAAAAATAATTAAATAGTAGACAAATGCCTTTATTGAATACAGTTTTTTCAAGGGTAAATGCCTTTGTTGAATTTTGTTCATAAAGGTTTAAGATTTGTATATTAATATTAATATTATTTATTATTTTTAAAAGAATTAGGAATATAATAAAAATAAAAATAAAAGTAGAAATAAAACATGAGTTATATAATTATAATAAAACAAAAGAATATTCATTTTTTAATACTTATAATTATCGTAAATGGTCTCATCAATTATATTTTAAATAGTTTATGGGAAACTATATTAAATAGACTATTTTAAAGAAATATTTACAAAAATAGGTGCATAATTTTTTTTTTTTGCAAATTTAATTTATCTTTTAAAATTCGAAATTAATATTTTTAAATTAATACCATTATGTCCTTCATCACATTTAATGCTCAAATTTCGAATTCAATATCCTTAAAGATACTTTCCATATGTAACTATACATTCCGTTTTTTATTGTGTAATAAATGTAAAGATATTTTGATTCAAGTTTGCCATTATATTCATTTAATGATTTCATTTCAAATTTCATATGCCTTTTTCAAACTTTTCATCTTAGGTAATTCATACCCTATTAAATGTCAAATTGATGCTAGACAATTTTAATTATTTGTCTAATTCTCTCACATCTTTTATTCCTATTCTATTTTCGTGTGAGCACTACAACAAATACCCCTTTCTATAGCTTTCAAAAAACGCTATGGTAAACATACAATAGCATTTAATGAAATGCGGTCGTAGCCCATGTTATTGAAAGTAACCAACCAATGATAGCATTTTTCTACTGCTATAAAAAACGCTATTGATAGTTTATTTCAATAGCGTTATTTTAACGCTATGAAATTTAACTATAGCATTAAAATAAATGCTATGATTTCTCATTCATAGCATTTTTTATAGCACATGAACGATGCTATAAAAGATATATTATAATTATTTTTGTAAAGCTGTTATATCTAATGTGATTGAAAGGTATTAACTTTTCATAGAATTTTGTTAATGATGTAAAGCTATTAATTGGACTATTTTATAACATCAAAAAAATATTTTAATATCTTTAATAACAATTACCATAGGCATGAAGATACACAATTGTCATAGCAATCGTTTTTAATAACACTTGTCATAGACATGAAGGTGCACAAAATTATACTAGTACATTCATTTAGAATATTACTCAAACCAAAAGTGTGTTTTCTAACAAATAAATTACGTAGAAATGAAAGAAAGTTGAAACGAGTACATATATAATCTCAAAATGTTCATATAATTCTCCCCAAAATATGTATCTTCGTGCCCATGTTGTCATTTCATTCACCTAACAAATAAAATAAAAGTAGATGTTATAAATTATGATTTTAATTAATACATCAATCAAATAAAAAAAAATATATATTCTAAATTAGTTTACTTACATATTTTGACTTTATCAATTGGCCATGCAATTGTAGTACCCACAGCATCATCAATAACAAGAATATCAGATGTAGGCCTCCATAAGAATGAATTAGACTTTTTACTATATCAACCCACACACGCATCTTGCATTAGGACCAAGAGGAATGTGATGGACAAGTATTGATGGATCATTAGAAGACCATCTCCCTTCGGCAATTACTTCTCCTGAACCAACCCAATCTAACAACATACACTTGTGGGGAGGAGTATTGGTTGTAACACTCTTTCACAAGTAAATGAAAATTTTATCCATCATTAACAATTTGAAATACTAAATGAATAATTTTGAATACTAAATGAGATAAATTTACCAATGGAGAATTTATGATGGGAGCTTGAGTAGGTGTTGATGCCGATACATTAACATTATTGTTAGATGCTTGTTCCTTCATTCTCTCTTCCTATGTACACAAAGAATTATAATAAAGTCTAAAACAACAATTTTAAATAGTTAAATAAAGTAAGTTAAATTTACCTTGTCCTTCAATAAAGATGATACTACTTCCTTCAACACATTCACATCCGATGTTAGATTATTGCATTTATTTTCAAGCGATGCAATAGTTTTATCTTTTATAGTTGATATGGACAACTTCGACTTGGTTACTCCAAATCCTAATCCTCGTATATGACCACGATCAGGACCCAATACTTTACTTAATGCATCATCAGCCACATTAGTTGAATGAGACGTCATTTCTTCATTACTTACATTTTGTGAGATTTGCTCCTAGATTACATAGAACACAATTCATTAAGTAAAAACTAAGTACGATGCACCCAAAATTCAACAAAATCTAAAGATGGTCACTAGCAATTTGCATTATGCCTCAAAATTTCAGCAGCATAACGGTGTAAATACAAGTTACCCAAATTTAAAACACCTGTTAAAACATATTTATACACTTCTAATACAACACAACAATTATAATGACACCAACACTCACATTTTCATGTCGAACCCAACCTTCTAACTCAACAGATTTAAAACAACACATGCTAGCTACCATATCCATAACAAAAACAAATTATACTAAAAATCAAGAATCCTACCTTATAATCAATCATGCAGTATTTGAGAATCATACCATTGTGTCTGCAACTAGTGAGTTAACAGGTTGTCCATCTTTCTTCGTATGTGCCCTTGTCCAAACCATTACTCGTGTAATATTAGTTGATGAACTACTTTTCTACATAATTTAGCATAAAAAATAATTATTTAGTTATATATTATGGATTGTTAATTATAAGTAACAATGTTATTATATTTAATAGTACCATGTCTTCAGTCAGTCGAGCATAGCCTTTACGACTACATGTGTGAGGAAGTTGTTTTTTCTTGATCTCTTGAAATTTTTTGCTTTTTGCCTAAAGTGACCAATACAATACTTTAAGTTTCAATCATTTTGGATACCATATAAACAAATATGTAGCAAACTCAGAAAAGACTTAACAAAACTAACATACCTTAAACTGTGCACTTGTTTTATCTTTGATTAAGTCGTTCCAATCATGCATTGAAGTAATATTATCGGGCTTTAATGTATCCAACTCATCGTGGGAAGCACTTCGAATCTTACTCACCAAGCGTGATTTACTTGCTCTCCACAACCCACCCATCTTTTGAAAAAAGTATTTTTTTTGCCAATCTTGATCAACCTTATATCGTGCCTAAAAATGAGAATATCAATAATAGTAATTGAATTATTAACATATTAAGTGTAAATAATAACTTAAAATAAATTCAATATATAATACGATTATTTTTAACAAACCTTTAAGGAATGCCATAATACTTCTTTATGTCTTGTAGAGAGTTTCTTCCAACTTTCAACATTTATTGGCACCACTTCTCTCACAAGTGAGCCCAGAAAGGATGATAATCCAATTGATGTTTCTCCAATAGGTTGTCCATATGCATTGAAGTTTATATCTAATCTCATTTCTGGCTCAACTGCTATTGTTTGCATTTTGGAGCAACCTCTAGTTTTTTTAATCTTTGGTTCTTTAATGCTTTGGTCTACAACATTTTCTATATTTTCCTCTATAGGGTTCTGAGCCTCTTCAATGATTCTCATCCTACGAATGGCTGATCTAGTACGAGCTGCAGGAGAATCTAATGGGTTAATCGGTTGTCTACTAGAACTTTCAACGGGCCCTTTCAAGTTTGGAAGTTCAACTAGATGTTCGTGTGGGGAGTGTGGCAGAGTTATGGGTGGGGAATTTAAATTGTTATGGTGATGTGGGTTAGAAGAAGCTGGTGTCATTTCAACCCTTCTCTCTATATTAGGCTCAACATTATCAAATTCATCCATTATCTTCCTTTTTACAACTCTTTTTGGCCGAATAGATAGTTCTTCACCCACACTCATACCAGATTGTCGTCCTTCAATTGGATGTGAGATAGTATGAAATCTTTTTAATTTCTTCACATTCTTTAGTGCACATTTTTCCTTTACCAAATAAAACAAAACAAAATTAAAATTAAAATTTTCTATAATACTTTTTCTATAGAATTAAAATTTTAGAGACAAATTACCGGTAAATTTGTCTTCATGATGTAACAAACAATGTAGGAAGATCTTGGACAAAAAAACGTAACCTGAAATAAAGAACACTAAATTGCAAACGAATTGTTAAAACAAGAGTAATCATATAAAAAGAATGTTTATAAATAGAAGGAAAATTAGACATATTAATTATATGAAAAAAATAGAAAGTATTGAAAATCAAATGTCAACCAATTCAATGAAAATCACAAATTCACGTGCTTGTCAATAATCCTATATTTGAGCTAAATGTACAAAATATCCCCAAGTATACACTTTGTGTAGTGCAAACTTACAAAATTTCCAATAGTTCTATGTAATCACAAATACACATACTTGTCAATAACCCTATATTTGAGCTAGGTATACAAAATATCCCTAAGTATGCACTTTGTAGTGCAAATTAACAAAATGTCTACAAATTCTATGTTATCATATGAATATGCCTTCACAATTGTCACGTGCATTGTTACGACACTCAAGCTCTTCATCAATTTCATCAAAGGATATAAATGATCCATCACCCAAAAAGTGCGTGTCAACATTCTCATCATATTTCTCTAGCTCATGAAATCCTCTAGGGGGTGCTCTTAGTAAAGCATACCAGTTGGAATTTTCATGTTCTCTTGCATAAAAAACTTGCTTTGCTTGTGATGCAAGAATATACGATTCCTTTTCAAACTGACTTTGATTTTGATGCAAGTTAACAAGTGTAAATCCATCTTCACTTTTTACACCATTATGTATGTTAGCCCAAACACACTTAAAAAGTGGAAGTCTATAGATATAGTAATCCAATAAAATTATTTCGGTCAAGACGCCATAATATGTAACCACATCAACAATTGGAACACCGTCTTGAGTTGATCTTTCTACACTTGCATCTATAGAAACACCACTATTTTGAGTTGCTCTTTCTACACTTTTCACTTGAAATCGTTGACCATTTATAATGTATCCAGAATATGACATTGCAATCTTCCGAGGTCCATTTGCAAGCCATTTAAGTAATTTTGAATCATTTGTATTACAAGACTGTAACGAAATCTGTTCCAATAACAAAGGTTGGTTAATAGTAGTTATAACTATGTTATTCCTTAAAAATATGTAACATACTACCTTGTCTTTCAACCAAGATGGAAATTGCTCTGAGTGTAGCTTCATCAAAAGATTCTCATCACTAACAAGACTTCTATTTGAGAGTAACAACTCATTTTTATGCATCCTGAAATGGTAATGATTCTTATAGGTTTGTTGTTTTGATGATTCCATAAAAAAGAAACATACAAATAGCTTATTAAAGTATCCTTACTTTGTATATGGTTCCACTTCAGCACTGTTAAACAACACATATTGGTGTGCTAGTTCAAGAACTTTATCAGATAATGTAATTGATCGTCCAGTTGAAATAGGACGACCATCAATAACAACATCATTGCTAAACTCTTCATTTCGACGTTCTTTGGTACAAAGTCTCGGTGAATCATTACTAAATTTCTCATTTTGAAGTTCCTCGGCATCAAATCTTGTTGAGTGTTGAACACAATTCTTATAAAAAATAATACACTCATCAGCTAGATAACGCTCTGCAATGCACCCTTCTGGACGTGACTGGTTCTTAACATACCCTTTCAGCGTCTTCATGTATCTAAAAATATTTTATCGATCATAAGATTTTCTTATCAAGAAAAGTATCGAATATGATAAATTAGATACCTTTCAAAGGGATACATCCAACGAAATTGAATTGGTCCACATAAGCGAACTTCACGTCTGAGATGTACGACCAAATGGGTCATGATGTCAAAGAAAGAAGGAGGAAAGAATCTCTCAAAAAGGCACAATCTATCAACTACTTCATTTTCAATTTCCAACATATCTTCTCGATCAATTATGTGTTGGCAAATTTTATTGAAAAATGAACACATTCGTGTTATTGAATGTCTTGGACCTTTAGGAAGCATTCCTCTAATGACAACTGGTAGAAGTTGTTGCATTAACACATGATAATCATGAGACTTTAGTCCCATTACCTTGCATTCCTCAATTGAAACACAGTTCGAAATATTTGAACTATAGCCATCGGGTAACTTCAACACATACAACCTCTTGCAAAATAATTGTTTCTCTGATTTTGATAATGAGTGTAGAGCAGGAGGAAGGTAAACTCGACTCCCACGATTTTCAGGGTGTAGATCATGACGTATATCCATCTCTTTTAAATCTTTTCGAGCATTATATCCATCTTTTGACTTTCCACTTATATCTAACAATGTTCCTATTAGGCTCTCACATACATTCTTCTCAACATGCATGACATCCAAATTATGGCGTAGCACAAGTTCCTATATTAGTGTAAAAACTTATCAGTACGTAACATATTATACATCTTTAAGCAAAATGGACTGACATTAATAAGGAGAAGATATGTGTACCTTCCAATATGGTAAGTCAAAAAAGATGGATCTTTTTTTCCACATTCCATTCATCTCTTTCTCTTTCTTTCTTTTTTTCTTGATAGATTTTCCCCAATGATTTTGGATACTTTTAAGTTTGGAATAAATAGTGCTCCCATTTTCTACTCTAGGTGTTTGACGTTCCTCAACTTTTCCATCGAACCATGACTTCTTCCTTCTATATTGATGTGATGAAGGTAAAAAATGTCTATGACCCATATACACTTGTTTCCTGCTATGAATTAACCATTCAGAATGAGTGTGCTCCCATAAATTGGACATGCGCCTCTTGCCCTTTGTTGTGCAACCTGGCAAGATTTCCGTAAGGGAAAATCATTGATAGTCCATAAAAGCATAGCTTTCATAATGAAGTTTGATTTGCTCACTGCATCATAAACTTCCACTCCACTCCATAAAACTTTAAAGTCATCAATTAATGGTTGTAAATAAACATCAATATCATTACCAGGTTGTTTAGGGCCAGGGATTAATAATGTTAGCATTATATTTTCTTTCGTCATACATAACCAAGGAGGTAGATTATATATAACAATCATGACCGGCCAACAACTATATCTACTACTGAGGTTAGAAAATGGGTTGAAACCATCTGTAGCAAGACCAAATCTTAGATTACGTGAATCACTAGCAAAATCTGGCAATTTTGCATCAATTGACTCCCATGAGACGCAATCAACTGGATGTCGCATCTTTCCATCATTACTTTTATGGTTCATATGCCATCTTAAGAGTTCGGCTAAATCATGCATTTGGAACATTCGCTTTAGTCTTGGAATGAGAGGAAAATATCTCAACACTTTTGCAGGAACACCATGCTTCATTCGTTTAGAACGTCTGTCTACCTTCCATCGAGAATGTGAACAAACTGGACAACTCTCTAAATCTTTGTTCTCCTTCGTAAATAAGCAACAATCATTTATACACGCATGAATCTTCTCATATCCTAAGTCAAATACCTTTAAGAACTTTTTTACTCTATAAGTAGATCTTAGAATGACATTATCAGGGGGAACCATATCATGTAAGAGCTCTAAAAGACTTGTGAAACTTTTATCAGTCCAATCATTAGTAGCCTTTATCTTGTATAAGGATACCACAACAGACAATTTGGTATACTTCGTACAATGTGGATATAAGGGAGTGTTTGCATCTGCAACCCTTTGAGTGACATTATTCTTCACATAAGGTTCATTCATATTTTCATCACTCATGCAAGAAGTACTAGCTTGACCATCAAACATGTACTGATATCCAACATCATTACTTATTCTAGGTACCTCTTCACCATGATGGTACCAAATCTTATACGTGGGATCTATACCTTTTATAACCAAATGTTCATACACAATATCAAATGTTTGATGATTCATGTTCCTACATGCCTTGCATGGACATAAAATTTTGTCGACCCCAAGGAATATGCTCTCAACTTGTTTGACAAAGTTCAATGCTCCCTTCAAATATTCATCGGTAGCTCTATTAAAATAATAAATTATCCATTAATATTATTATTTGTCACAAAGTTTGATTAATGTAATATGAATTTAGCATACTCTTACCTATTCAAACGAACCCAATCCTTATCAAACATCATTCTCGAAACTATTTCTACAAGCATGAAAAGTTGATGTTTAATGAGCTTAAATAATATTCAATAAAAAATTCAATGATTATTCGCCAAAAGATCAAAACACTAAAACGAGATAAATTGTAAGAAGAAGATGATATCTTATTTGAATGAGAGACCAACTTGCTCAATATTTGAACATCTAACACATCTAAACATAAAGTTAGCTCTAAAAGCTTCAGCATGTGAGTTTCAAACAAGGTAAATGTTGTAAAAATAGAACAACCAACAAAAAAAATTCTAATCAAGACTTACATGTTGATGATCAAAATGTGAAAGAAGGCTCCTAGTCAACTTTTAGGAGTGGATATCACTCATTAAATGTTTCCTGAAAATAAGAAACATTATAGGCATCATAATGCATGCATACAAAGATGATAGGCAACATAACAAATTATAGGTTAAAATACCATTTTGGTCCCTAGACTATGAGGTTTGTTCCATTTTGTTCCATTAAATGTAAGTATAAAAGGTAACCATTCCAAGTATCAAGTGACCGCTCTTTCTTATTCTCTTCCCCAACACCCAATACTTCATTTCATTAAAAATAATAATAATAAAAACCCACAATCATTATTCTAATATTTATCTTTTTCATATAAAAAAAGAAAAGAAAGAGAGGTTTTTAAGAAAGAGAGGCTTCTAATTCTGGTTGAGGATTTCATCAAGTGAATAAGAGTCAAATATAATCTACCTTGACTTTGCACCACCTTTCATTGGTTCTCTTCTCTGTGAATTCATTTCTTGTTCATTGATTAATATAGAGAAGGGACATTTCAATCCACAAAAAATATATTCAAGTGGTTCAAAGTGCACTGAGTGATTAATGTCTATATACTTAAATAAATAATAGCCATAAAACTTGAAGAGTGATGAATTTTTTTAACCATCATTCTATTTTCTTTTATTGATACAATATCTTAATTTAAACATAATATAGAGGAGACAGAATACAAAAGAGAGCAAAATATACCAACAAACAACAACCTAACATTCCTGCAAAAGTAAAGCAAACTTCAGCACAATGCAACTCTACAAGTTAGATTAATATAAACCAACAGGAATTCTAGGAATCATTTTTTAGAGAAAAACAAAGCAAACATAAGTAATCAAACTAACATAGATCCAATTATCAACCAAATCTTTATCCTACTCTTACCACTACAGGCAGAGCCATAAAACAAACATTTAGAGGCATATCATCAAACACCTTAGGTGCAATAAATGATAAAAAAAAAAACCCCACCAATACAACACCCCTCTCCATCATGCTAAACTTCCACCTTTCACAAAGCAACAACAGAAATTCAATAACCCCATAAATCAATAATGCATAACAAAGATAAAAAGAAGCTTAAACAAAATCAAGGGCAGGCAAAAAACTTAAAACTCTGCATTAGCTTAATAACATGGAGACTCGGCACATTGATTTTTGGATGTTTGGCAAAATTGTAATCTTTCTTGGTAAAACAAACCCCCTCATAAATGACAACAAAACGAAAAGTAAAGTTGTTTGAACCTAATTTTTTAATTATAAAAACTTTAATTACGGTTGAGTTAGATTATACCTTGAAAGAGCTACTTGGAAATCTCTCTACGATTCTTCTCTGAAATAAACTGAAGAAAAAATAATCAAATGAAGTTGAAAGATGAAATAAGAAGACAAGAAGTCCATGAACGAAAGGGAACTTGACCCAGTACAACAATTTAACACAAATCGATTCCTTAAGAAATATCCCCACGATTATTGGAAGGAGAAATAGAGACGAAATTAGAAAGAGAGTTGAAATACCATGGTTAAAGTTGACCAAGAACAACAATAGCTATAAGTGTGAGAGGCTTGAAGAATGAGAGGAAGCAAATGTAAAAGGAGAGGTAGTGGAGAAGGAAAATTTTTGGAAGCTACTGCACAAAGGGAAATAGGGAAAAAAGTTAGGTTAAAGAACGAAGTGAGGTGGCAGAGGAAAGTGTAGCGTGTGAAGTGTGGCCCGCCCTGATTTTTTAACTTGCCGCTTATTTTTTCATACTTTTTAATAACTTTTCTCATGAAATGCTATGATGAAATGTTATTAAAAGTAGTATTTGTTGTAGTGGAGTTGTCTTTCTCGATTCTCCAGCACTCCAATCCTTTCTTTTCTCAAGTAAAAAAGCTTCAGCCTCCATACATTCCGGCGACCAGTTCTTTTTCGTCCACCACTTTATCCTACTATACAGTATTTCTTTTCCATATCCATACAGTAGTCGTTATACGTTGTAATCATTCAAAGTTTTTTATTTGTTTTACTTCCTGAATTTCCTTCATATCATCACACAAAAAAATTTACTGTTCATTCTTCAGATCCGATATGACTCAGATGGTATAGTATGGTATGTCTTTTTTCCATTTCATTAATTTTTATGCATTATATTCAAAAGAAATTCATCATGTATCATGTCTTTAATCCTGATTCGATATGTCTCATACTCATAAGTTTGACAATAATATTTACGCACTTTAATTGCAATGTACTGTTATAATTGATTTTACACACATTTACAAGATTGTATAATATATACAGTACGGTATATGTTTTCAAATAGGCATTGTAGATCGTATATAACTTATACGGTACATACAATGTTTTCTATTCATTCTATTCATATCCAGTACATCTTCCAAACTCTTTTTTGTATTCATAACATATTCATTACGCAATTGTAACGGCCCAGGTTTTCATCCCGGTCTTCCAGGTATGCCCTAGGGGTATTTTGGTAATTTGGTCGGGTCGTCAGGGCCGTTTATGTCTTTTCTAGTTGCTAAAATTATTGGATGGATTTATGTGGGTTTTTGAGGCTTTGTGGAAGGGTTGAGCAAGGTTTGATGCAAAAGTAAAAACAAAGGAAATTTTGTTGCAGCTAGGATTTGAACCCGGGTCTCCAGGAAAGCTTGTGGGGTTGCGTGCCAGATGAGCTATTGAGAGCTCTTGTTGCTCTTTCCGTGTCATTTTATGGTTAGCCTTGGATTTTGGAGTTTTGGTGCTTTTGGTTAAATGAAAAAGAAAGCTAGGTTTTGTTCTCCTTTTCCTCCATCATCCTCCTAGCCGTCCAAGCCAAATTCTCCATAGCCCTGCCGATTTTTCATCCCCTTTGCAGCCCCGAGGTTCAATCGTCATTCCGGGTAAGTCTTCTTCCTCTTCATCTTCTCGATTGGTTGTTCTTGCTGGTCGTATGTAAGAAGGAAGGTGTGTGTGTGTGTGGTGCAGCCAGCCGAGGGGAGCTCGCCAAGAAATGAGCCGTCGCGCCCACCGCCCGAGCAAAGACGCCCAGATCGCGCGGGTCAGCCACCTGCCGCCGTCGCCGCCGCCAAAGAGCGAGACGCCCAGACCGGAGTCGCCCAGATCTGCCATCGCAGCTCCCCAGCCGGCCAGACCACGCCCAGATCTGCCATCGCAGCTCCCCAAGCCGAACAGCAGCAGCCCAAATCACTCGAAGTTGCCCAGCCCTCCGTCCGTCGCGCACAGCAGCAGCCCAGATCGCCCAAGGTCGCCGGCAGCCTCTCCATCGCGTGCCAGATCGCCGGTCGCTCGCAGTCGCAGCCATCGCGGTCCAGCCCTCGCCACACTGCCGCGCAGCTCGCCGCCGCGCGCGACGCCACGCGCTCGCTGCGCCAGCGCGCTTCGCTCTTCGTCGCGTCGCGCTTCGCCGCCCTCGCCAGCCCTGTCAGGCTGCCCGTCGCGCTGCCGCGCGCCCAGCGCTGCCAGCGCTTTGCCCGCCTGCGGCCCATCCATCCCGCCACCGCCTAGCCCCGTGTCGCCGTGCAGTGTGAGTGCTCCCGAGCCGAGCCTGCTGTTTTATTATTTTTAGGCTTATAGATGTTGATTATTATTGTGTTTGCTAGGTTCCGTTAGCTAGCTCGGGATTGTTCGCAGCTTAGGATTTGTGTGTAGAAACCTCCCGACCAAGGTAAGGATTTCTTACCGGAGTTGTGTGGACCCTGCGATGTTCTATGTGATTGTTGTTTGTGTGTTTGTTTGTGATTATCAGCATGTATAGTTTAGGTGCTCTGTTCTGAATTCCTTACTAGCATGACTTCGTATGTTGTTCTGTCATGTTAGTCCATGCTAGGTTGTTCCGTTCTGGCATGATCATATCTGTTCTTGCTTCATAATACCATGCTAGGTTCGTTGTATCTGTTGAGCACGTTTTGGATTGTATTGGATTGTATGTTATTGTTATGATAGGTTAGAGTGTAGGTAGGTAGCATCATCCGGGCCGATGCATAAAGTATCTTGCATCCATGGCGGGGACGCGTGCGAGGTAATACTCCGTCCCCTGGACCCGTGAGGGTTTAGCTAACCCGGCCGTAGGCCCCGCAATCTTGGGTGAGGGTGGTAGTCTGCGCGATGCCCCAACGGTCGGGATGATGACTTGGCATTGCCTCGTCCCCGAAGCGAGCACGTCCTCGGCGTGTTTGGCGGTGCCCCACGATTGCCACTGTTAGGGCAAGGACGGCTTCTCGGTGTAAGCCTACCACGACCGATTCCTTAGCCTCGGTGCGGTGGTTCAGCCGACATAGTTCACGTGTCCGTGTCTCACACCCTATGTCGGTGACACCGATCCGGAGATTTAGTTAGGCATGGTGGCCCGGACTGGCAGGCGACTTGCCACTAGACCCGGCAACCCCGAGTTGCGGTAGCATGCGCGTGCGCGCGCATACGCTCATTACAAATACCGATCGGAGAGCTCCTCGGGATTGTGAGCCGGTGCACCTTTCGTGACGACGAGATGAGACAGCCGAGGCCGAGACTTGTTTCTCGTATAGGGCGTATTGTGTGGTGATTTATTTCCGACTAAGACCACGAGTTGGCATCCGAGGTCCGAGTGTGGACTTAAGCTATGTGCTCTATTCGTGTTTATATTCATAGCTTGCATACACTCATCTAGATGACCATGTGCATCGTATTGTACCCCGGTTGGGGATTCTTATTGAGTAATTCGTTACTCACCCTTATTTTGTGGTTTTCCACAGTAACCAAGGTGCGAGACAGGATGGTCAAGGAGGAGCTGTGATCATGGGAACTCGCTGTCGTCTCTGACTTTTTATTTCTATGACTCTTGTCTTTTATTTTCCCCTGAATGCATGTAGCCGGGCACAGAGCCCTAGGATGTTTTCTGAATGTTTTTGTGGATTCCCGCTTTATGGAATTTAAGGATGTTTCAAATGTTTTAATAAATCTCTGATCAGAGTGTACGTTTTGGAAATGTATTTGCCTTGAAACAGGTGCTTGGAGACATGGACAGGTTTCAGCAAACTATATTGATTTCTGATTGAACCTTGATTGTTTTGTTTTAATTGGGAATCCGAAAATTTATTTGCATATTGTCCTTTACTTTGAATGCATGCATTGGGGTAAAGGCCTATTTAGAGCCCTTTTTGGGTCGGGTCTTTACAGCAATACCGTATTGTCAACACATTTATAATATACGTATAATAATATATTACAGTACTGTGCCGACATGTTAGTGATAAAGTACAACTTCTTCTTATAGGTTCTTCAAGCACCATATAATTCGTATTGTACATAGTGGACTCCCATGCACGTCATCCGCCTGTATATGCTCGTCCTCATCATTGGACTCTCCATACACTTCATCTAAATTCATTTCAGTTTCTTCTCCCTCTAATTGTTACAATAAACATGTAATTAACCAATAAGAACAGTGTATACAATACAATATATAACGTATCAAACTGTTCATACCTCAAAATCGTAACTGAATGGTACTATTGCTCTACACGTTCTTTTTGTGTTTGCTCCTACCGTATTTCCGTACACTATCGCTTCCTTTCCACATTGTTCTTCAACTCTATTTTTAGTATTCATACCTATTTCAACTTCAACGTCCCTTTGTTGTAATTCTTCCCAACTAGAATCACCATATGAGCTTGTCGTATTCAATGCAAACAAACGATTAAATAACCAAAGAACCCCCTCAACCCTCAAACATTAGGTTCATTACGTTTAACAAAAAATGCTAAATCTAGTATGTTTTTCCCCTTCTTTCTAAATCTCAACAATAAATCACAATATCCCATCAATCCCTCCATTATCGATCAACAGAATTGCCGTTTTTAGAAAACCCTAAAACAAAACTGAACTTTAAACATATCATATGAGTGCTTCCACTTCTTCTGCGTGCTTGTTTTGGATTTAGATCGTTAGTAATTTGAATGTATTGAAAGAAACTTACGAATCTCCTTCAAACAAATAGTATTTTGTTATTCTTCCACAACAATATCGAAAATTCTGAGAGGAAAAATGAAAATGAGAAGAAGCGATTTGAAAATTGAAAAAATGAAAAGTCAACTTTTTTTATGGCTTCTTCTAATAGATGTCCCTCAAAGTCGCGCTTAGTGTGTATGGAATGGAAAGAATATTTCTTGTTTTGTAAATTGTTTCCGAAATGAAAATAAATTAAAATGATGGTATTTTTGTAATTGGTTATTTTCTGATTTAATAATAGAATTAAAGAAAATCCACATTTGCTAATATTTTTCCATGTATCTATAATTACAAATATTTTTCAAATACGGTCTATTTATGAAAAAAGTTCATATTTTATTAGAATTCATTTCTGGAATATTAATATAGCAAACAAAGCATCATTTTATATTTTAGAATAAAAATTCAATAAACCAAACACCTAAATTATAAATTCTAGAAAATCTTAAAAAAAAAAAAAACTAGATTCTAGGAAATCTGGATGTGAAACACCAAACCAAATGCACTGTTTGTTTGCCAAAATTTAAGGAGAATTTAGATGCATGATTTATTAATTCTTTTTTAAAATTGGTGTCCAAATCAATTTTTGTAACTTTTCAAAATATCTTATCATATTTAAATAAAAATAATTTATCATTTTTAACCCATTTATTTTTAATCATTCACTTATAATTATTCAATCATTTCTAACTACATTTGTAATAGTTCATTTATAGCTATTCAATTATTTTTAACCACTCATTTTTAATAATTCATTTCTAACAATTCAAAGAAACTCATTTTTACCGAAGGTCAGTGGCGCAGTTGGTTGGTTATCTTGTCTGTTGGTCCCCTTCCCCCACTATATACTAAAAAAAAAGTAACTCATTTCTAATAATTCTTTTTTAACTATTCAAAATAACTACTCATTTTAAATTTACATCCAAACAAGTTTTTTACTTTAACTCCTCTACCAAAAACCGACATTCAAACGAGTTCGATCTTCACTACAATTTTTAATTTTTTATTACTCAAAACAACTCTTAAAACTAACTCCTCTTTAAAACCTCATCAAAACACGTGGTTAGGTCTCAAAATAAATACCAATAAACAAGTATAGTGCAATTGTACTTCTTAGACCCCATTTGATAACTACTTCGTTTTTTATTTTTTGTTTTTGTTTTTACTTTTTTAAAAATACGTTTGTTTGATAACCAATTTTGATTTTGTTTTTAAAATTTTAATATATTTTTAAAATATAAAGAAATTCTAAAAACTAAAACAAGTAGCTTTTAAAAACAAGTTTTTGTTTTTATTTTTAAAAAAGTATGAAAAGAACAAGAATAAATAGTAAAAACCTAAAAAAATCCAAATAAAATGTAATATTTGAAAATAAAAAACAGCTATCAAACATGTTTTTTTGGTTTTTCATTTTTAAAAACATGAAACTAAAATGAATTATCAAATATATACGACTTTTATTTTTTTTTTTAAAACCAAAAAACAAAAAATAAAAAACTAAAAACAAAAATAAAAAACGAAATAGTTATCAAACGAGTCTTAATAATTGGCTTTATTATTATTATTATTATTATTATTATTATTATTATTATTATTATTATTATTATTATTATTATTATTATTATTCTTTTGTTTTTTTTTTTACTGAGTAATAGTATTTTTTACCAAGTTCCTAGTACTAGTTATCGACTGAGTTAGTGTATTGAGTTATAAAGTAGAGTTGTAAATTTTGAAATAATTATTATATGAGGCTTAAATTAATTATCAGTCAATTTGAAAAGACTACTCATATTTAATCTAACTTCACATGCTATAAATGAAAATATAGTTTCTTATTTTTTAAACGTTGAAGTTGGTTGAAGGTATGTTTTCCGTCCTGTCATCTGTAGTAATTTTTTTAACCTAAACTTTTGTACTTTTCCCATATTGATTTTAATTTTTTTTTTTTTTTTAAAAATCTCCTTTAGAAACGTGGCATAGATATATTGTTAGGTTAACTTATTTGATTATTAAATGTCTACATGAAAAATGCTTTAAACGACAAGTTCAATATTTCTAAACAACTTTATATTTTGAAGGGTGTAAGAATAAAAGGAAGAATTCATCACGAGAATGAAAATGATTTTCTATGTTTGAGCCACTAGGAATCATTCCTTTCATAATTGGGTATTTCAAAAATCACTTCTTTTAGGGTGTGTTTGAGCGACCAAGAATAATGAGAGAATGAGAATGAAGATGATTCCTTGTGTTTTGACCATCAATTATCATTTCCTTCATAATCACATTATCCAAAAATCACATTTTTCATTATTCTCTTTAACTACTTCTTATTTTCACCCAAAACAATTATTTACATATCACAACACTCATTTTTATTCCGATCATATTCAGTATTTTATTTTTTGTCATAATCATTTATTTTACTCAAAAAATAAATAACTATTCTCCCCTTAATCATTAGAAACTCATAAACAAATAATTAATCTCCTCATAATCATTTCATTTTCTATTCTCCTCCTAATTCTCTCTCATTCCCCCATAATCATTACTCTTCTCCTTCCTCCAAACACACCATTATTCTCCTACAACAACTTTTTTATACTTCATATGACTGCTTTTCACTCTTATTATATTCATTATTTTTTTTTTCCATAATTATTTTCTCCTCCTGAAACATAAATAATCATTATCCTCTCTATTCTCCTCTTAAATCTCATTCCCTCCTTATTCATTAACATTCCCTTCCTCAAACACACCCTAAATGATCTATAGAACAAATTGATTGTGTGGATTATATAAGTTTTGAACTTTCATGATCATTGTTCAGAGCATTCAAATGCTATTTTCTATTAAATATCATTATATATATTCACATGAATGAAGCAATCCAACTAATCACTCATAGGCTCCACTTCTTGACCTGAAATTACAAACCCTAATTTACCAGTCAAACTACCCTTTATGAGTAAAAATAGATCTAAGGAAAAAGAATCCCAAAAAAGAAACTGGCCATAAAGAGGGACAGAAAGGTAGTTTGAAAAAGTAAAAGAAGGTGAAGTTTTAGGGGTTAAATTGATGTTTGGTATGAATAGAGATGTCCTTTATGAAGTTCAAAAGTAGAAAATGGGGAATTGAAAAACTCATAGTTGGCATACAACTATTGCTCTACACTATTTAGTTACCATGTGACCTTTCCAAGTTCTTGCATCTGCTAAAATGTTATTTTAATTTATATATTTTAAGATTTGTGTGTTCATTTTAGTTTTGTACTTTGAAGTATTTAATTTAAATCTATACATTTTTTTGTAGAGTTAAGAATTGGTTCGCGTTAGTTTTAATTTAAAATTTTTCAACTATAACAATGTAATAATTAAAAAACAAAACACGATATAAACATATTTTAAAAAGCAATAGAGACAAATCTAATTGATAGTAATTTTCTTAAATATAATTTCACAAGAAACTTATCATGATGATTAATTTTTAAGTTTTGTTGAAACTGCATAAATTAAAATTCGATATTAAAAAATATGGAATAAAATAGAACACTCAAAATAAAATTGACATTCATGGATATGGGAGTGATTTCGGTTCGGTTTTTGTCGGTTTTATACCAAACCGACAATCGAACTGATATCTTTGGTTTTAAAAAAATAAATCCGATCCAATGTCCAATAAAAATTCGATTCGGTTTTGGATCTAATCCAATATCTATATATATATTTAATATATCAAAAACAACCTTTCCCATAAAAAAAAACTTCTCATAAACAACAATTTTTTAAGGGTCGGAAGTATTTTTGAACTTATTAAAAATTATGTAAGGATATTTTTTACTTGAAATAAGAGTTAAGAAAATCTTTTAAATAATGGAAAAAATATGACTTTATATGACTTATTGAATATATATCAATTTGATTTGGTCTTTATTGATTTTTTAAAATGAAAATCAGACTTAGATCCAATATTTTCAATTTTTACAAATTACAAATCAATCTGTCCAACTTTATACTAAAACTCGATCAGATCCATTGAATTGAATTGCTTCGATTCGATTTTTCAATTTTTTGGTTTTTTGTTGCATTCCTAACTGTGCATTTGACATCTTGAATGTTTTTCTAAGAAAAATAATTGCAAAATTCAAAAATTTATATTGACCGGTGGGTCGCATGCAAAAATTTATGTTGCTAAACTATTTTTCTTATTGGTTCATCTTACTTAAATATTATTTGACTATAACTATCGGTTTAAGTTATCGAAATTTAAATTTTATGAAAGGGTAATGGAAATATTAGAATTTTAATGTAGATGAGTATTTTTTTAAAAGTTATAAAAAAAATTGAAGTAATTGTTTTTTAATTTTTTTTACGAGTTGAATGGATATTATTTATACTAGTTATATCTTATTGCTACATTTTATATGTTTTTATCAAATTTTACAATATAGTGATATATATATGTTATATTGATTTTGTACTTAATATCAAATTTATGAACACGTGAAAATATTGATGAAAATTTAATTTTAGGAAGTGCATAGATATTTCGAATGCCAGTTTTTTTTTTTTTTTTGAGATCATATTTCGGATGTCAGTTTGGGCATAATTTCAAAAGGGTTGTTTTGTTATATCTCCCAATTGTATATGCACGAAAGGAACCATTATTTCACTGTGCATAAAGACATCAGAGGAAAAATGATGACTTGTTTTTGTTTTTTGGGTTTAAAAACAATCCACTATGCAATTTCAGGCCTTTTTTTTTTTTACAATGATAATATTTCAAAAGAGCAAAATTGTATTGAGAGTTGATATATTATATATAATTATTATTTTAACGTGATGATAAAAGTTTTTGGTTGGTTCAAGGGGTGTACAAAAAAACCGGTAACCCGAGCTACCCGGACTACCCAACCCAAACCGTAAGGGTTGGGTTGGGTTATGTTTTTTAAAATTTGGGTTGAGTTAGATTTTTAGTAAACACGGATTTTTGGGTCGGTTCGCGGGTTCACGGATTTTGGGTTGGGTTCAACTCGGAATCAGAATATAAATACATATTTCTTAACATATCTTTGTATCTTTTCTTATTTTATGTTTTCTTTTTCTTTTTTTGCTTTTTTTTTTCTTCTATGAGCAAGTAAACTTCAATCTTTCTCAAACTTTTTTTCCTCAATAATTTATCCAATCTTTTTATCTCTTATTAGGTTAAATACAATATTTTTAAAATTTTAAAATTAATTCTTATCTTTTTTAAAAAAATCTCATACTCTTTACAAAATTAGTTTTATATTTAGTCAAATTTTATACCGGTATTTGACTTTCAAAGATTGAAATAATTAGTATTTTCGTCGAATTTGTAATCTCGCCCTTCAATTTTTAATTCTTTTGAACCGATGAACCCAACCCAACCCAACCCGAAAATATAGGGTTGGGTTGGATTGGGTTGAAACTCTAATTGGGTTGGGTTGGGTTAAAAAGTTGACCGACCCAAATTTTTGGGTTTGTCCAAAAATTACCCTTAACCCTACCCAACCCAACCCAACCCATGTATACCCCTAGTTGGTTCATATTAAACTACATGTTTCCCTCTCTTTTTTCTTTTTCCTTAAGGTGATAAGAACTCCCGCTTTAGTTAGATTTAAATTTGTGAATCGAACATCCACTTTGATTGGATCCAAAGTGTTCGTTTAAATTTAATGGATTTTAATATTATATAAAATTACACGATATTACATCTTAAAATTGATTGATAATGAAATAAGTGACTCACATTCCTAAAACGTTGGTGATTACCCTTCATCCTTACAATGTGAGACAAGACAATGATTATCAACCATTTATTTACTTATACCCATAATCTCATTATGCATAGTTTCATGTCTTGATTGTTTAGTTTTGAAAAACTTAAACAAAAAAGTTAATTTAAGGGTGCTAGGAGTAAGAAAGATGAGAATGATTATAAATTTCATTTTCTTAGCAACTTTAGACCAATTACTTTTTATTTCTTCTTATAACTACTTTTTTTCTTCCATACTCATTATCTTATAACCTGCAATGGTGGTGTTGCACTGGTTTACAACCAAACGATGAAACCATTGCACCACCGACCCATTCAGTCCATACTTATTATGTTCATAATTTTTCTCTTCATCCTAAACATAAGAAATGGTTCCTCTCATAATTATTGTTTTTACCTCAAAAATAAAAAATTATTCATGTTCATATTTTTTCTCCAATTCTCATTATCTTCATAGTCATTCTTTTTCTCTTCCCTTTAGAAAGCTTAGAAAAGTATAGACTCATGTATCCTCAATAAAATAAATATGATAAACTAATTTATTTTAATAAGATTAAAATATAATTCTAATCTATGTACTTTGAATCTTGTTCTATTAGATCCATTTATTTTCATTTATCGAATTTTCTTAGCATCCTTTCCATAACTTTTAGAAATTGTTAGACACTATATAATTTTCGTTTTAAGATTATTATATTATTAAACTAATTTCAATTAAAATTGGTTTTTATCATTTAAAAACTAAAATGAAACTCCTCCCAAACACCCTGCGGAGAACAAAGTAACAGCTTTAACCATTTATTAAGCACAATTTCTAAATTTTGAAATCTGTTTGAGTAAAAAAAGAAGCTTGGGAACAATTGGAATTGAATGAAAATAATGAGAATAAGGTTAAAAAAAAGAGAGGAAAAGGAAAAGGAAAGGGGGTAATGAATGAGTTTGCATGAGAAGAATCATAAAAAGTGACAGAGGGTCAAAGGCTTTAGCTGGGCATGAAATTGCATGCTGCTGCTGCTGGCGCTGATGGGATAATGGTCCTTTATATGGTCCTTTATGTGGAGGGTAGGCTACCCTGCAAAGCCTGGGCCACAAGGGGGTATAGACCCCAAAGGCAGTCGCATGCTAGGTCCTCTGACACACTTGTCGCAACCCCATTGGTGTCAAGTCTAGGGTAGTAGGCCCCACATACCCCTCCCCCTTTGGGGCTATGGGCCTGTTTTGTTTTTAATTGGTCAAAACCTGTGGTTGGAAAATGGCAATACCCTCTTCGCACACAGTCAGGCACTGTTGCTTCTTGCCATTGACTCCTTCGCCCTACGTTTTGGCTTCCAAGAGAACATGGGGCTGGATGTATTCATTTTTGTTGGAAATTGGAGCATTTTGGAGTGCCCTCTTTTCAATTTCTTTCTTTTTTTTCTAATTAAGAAAATATTTGGATATATTATACATAATAAGTGTCAAAATTGAAAGATATTTTTTGTTGCCTACTTTATTCACCTAATTTGACAATATATATATATTTTTGGTCCAATAGTTTCATTGTTTGGTTGTAAATCAGTTCAACACAGTGTCACAGAGTCGAACCCAAGAATCGGTATTTGTCTCCCTCCTCCTATGTACTAAAAAAAATTGAGTTATAAGTGATAAATGATGTACTACATATATATATTTTTTTAAAGAGATGGTGCAATATACATGTTATAATTTTTACCCTATCATAATTTTCTACATCATTTTAAGGGAAAAACTCTCTTTATTATAATTATTTTTAATAAATTTCCGTTGAAATGAAACTTTTCCGAGTTTAGAAATATTTTGGCTAATTTAAATCAAAGATTGATTTGAATATGTATGCTTTTTAGTCTAGATCTACACTAGATATTTGTTTTTAAAAAATCAGTTCTATACTATATATATTTTGTACCTTATTATTATTATTTTTATTTTTAATAAAAGTTATATTCAAAGAGACTAAATACAAGGGCTCTCCAAAAATCGGGGAGAACCCTACTAATATCCTTTTAGGAATTTTTGCATGTATAATAAAAAAATGTAAAATATTTCCATTTGTAGCACAAAATCAAACTTAATTCATTTGTAGCAGAAAATTCAAATTGAGTTCTATCACTGTTTGAGTTCTATTAGTGATAGAATTCAATCAATGATAGACTTATTATATCACTGCTTGAATTTTCTATTTGTGATAGAAATTCAAATGGAGTTCTATCACTAGTTGAGCGATAGAAATCAATGTGTTATAGATGAATTATTTTAAAAGTTCAACCGCAAATATAATACAAGATGTAGAATATGTTGATAATGGTAAATTCTCATTCTTTTATGATGTGAGAAGAAAATCTTACCTACTAACCAAGACAAACTTTGTCTTTGTTTTGAAGTAGATTCTCATGAGATAAGTATTTGGATTAATTCATTTATTTTGCAAGAATGTGAGGTACCATAATATTTCAAGAAATCCAAGTATTTTAGGATACCCATATAGGAACCATATGATCACTTCATTTATTTGAAACATGTGTTTCTAGATTTTAGGGTATTTGTTGAGGGCATTTTTGTCTCTCACTAATTTTCTATGTTATAAAGTTTATCGATAATATATGTCCATCAGGGATGGTTTGTTTGACATATTTAAAGAGGATTTAAATGGAGGATTTACTAACTTTTCCTTGAAAAATTACATCCAAACGAGTTTTTTTTTTGTAACTACTCAAAATAACTTCTCATTTTTACTACTTAAAATAACTCTTCATTTCTAATCATTCATTTATAACTACTCAAAATAACTCTTCATTTCTAAACCAATCATTTCTAATCATTCATTTCTCACTCCTCAAAATAATTTATTTTAGCCACTCATTTCTAATAATTACTTTTTTAACTACTGAAAATAACTACTCATTTTAAATCCACATTCAAACAAGTTTTTAACTTTAACTCCTCCACATAAAAACCACCCCAAAATGAGTCTTTGACTACAACTCTCAATTTCTAACCACTCAAAATAACTCCTAAACTAAAATCTCATCCAAACACCTCTTTAATGTTTGCTTAAGACTCTCCAAAATTTTCGAGGATCAAACAACCTTTAGAAATCCAAAATCACTTTGAAAGTCAAGCAATTCCATAAACAAGCAACCAAATAAGAAGACACACGTATCTTGTTCTTCAAGTCAAGAACAAGCATTTAGGGAGAAAGAATAAACTGAGGATCAAATCATAGAGATTAAACTACTCTTGCACAAAATCATGTTAAAACTCAAGTTCAACTTCACGAATCAAAGTTTCTCTGCAAATCTTGTGTGAACAAATGGGCACATCCAATTGGACCTCTCTACTTCTCAGCTCAATCTCTTGCATAAATCAAGTAACCATGACTAGAAAATCTACATCAAAGGCTGCTGCTCTGAGAGTCTCGATCACAATATGAAGTGTTCCACTAAAGCAAGTGTTGCAAGAATTTACACCGGACCTTTCACACACAATAGTCCAAATCCATCAAGATCAATGAACCTCAAATGACACCTGAGGCGATCGCAAACAAGATTGCGAGGCAAATAGCGAGGTTTTCTAGTGAAATTATTGTCAAAGATAACATGTTCGACCAAGTCCCTCCTACCATCGATCAACTAAAAGAGACATTGAATCTTGATGTGATGTTTGTTATGTTGCATGGTGAAGGAGGTGATGACTGAATGGCAGAGTTTAAAAGAAAACTCCAACAGATGCAAAAAAAAAAAAAAAAAAAAATTTGAGGAAAAAGACTTGGAGATTACTTACCTCATAAATCAAATGTAGAATTAGAGAAGTCCACGGGGCAAGGCGGTGTCGGGGAATGGTTTCCTCGTCCCAGTTCCCATCCACGTCACCAAAATCAACCCCCATCCCTATAAAATTCACCATTTTTTTCTCATGAAATTTTTCTCCATTCATTTTTTTTAAAAAAATTATACTTTTTTAGATTATAATCTTAAATAATTAAATTTTCTTAGAAAATATCTTTAATTTTCAATTATATAGTTGACTATTAAAGAAAATATTCATTTAAATATATAATTTCACCAATAAATATTTTTTTCATCTAAAAATTAAAATAATAAAATGAGAGAAAATATTTAATAAAAAAATAATAAAGTTGTAATTGGGGCAGGGATCGGGGATGAGGAATGCATTCTTCGTACCTGATCCTATTTAGCTCATGGGAAATATTTTCACCTCATCCCATGCCCTATTCCCTGCATAAACGAGAATTATCCCCGTCCCATTAGGGGTTGGTCCCTGCGAGAACTCGACCTTGTAGGGAAAATAAAAATCTTTATGCAGAATCGAGAGGCAGCTGAATCAAGCTCTCTTGGAAGGACAACCACAACCACACTCAACCTCGATCGCTTCTTTATTTATTCAACAACTGCATGCGTAGACATTAAAGCTCAAGGTGGTTGGGAAATTCAAAGTTCTCTTTTGTATTCCAAGTAATACACAAAGAGAATAGACAGCCCGAGGATGCCTGCAGTGTACCAACCACCTAAGTTTAAGAAATTTAATGCAAAATGATACCCCAGTCAACATGTTGTTCATTTCATAGAGACTCAAGAAACCACTGACACTCTAGGGGGCCTTCTAGTCATGTAATTTGTCCAAACATTAAAGAGGAATACTGATAACTCTCAAATAAAGCACATTTTAGGATATTATATTTTGCATTATTCTAAGGGTCAAGGGAAATAATTGGGCTTCAACATGTAAATTGCGAGTAAAACTACTAGAAGTCGTATGCATTCATGAATTAGAATCAGAAGCACAATTTCACTGCTTCAGCTTATATATTGAATAAACTATGCTAAATTAATGCGCAATACAAGAAATGCGAAGCTAAAGCGTGGAAAGGAAAAATAAGTGCAAACGATGACAAGCAGCGCAAGAAGGCGCAAAACCATAATGCAAATACGTTCGAGAGAATCATGCCAAAAAGAAAATAACAGAGAATCAAGCAATTAAGTTGGAGTCAATCAAATAAATCCCAGCGCAAATAAAGAGATCCTGCATTAATGAAAATTTTACAGCTCTTCTAAACTTGCTAACCAAGTAAATCATCTCTATAAATAACAAAGAAGCTCGGTGAGTTGGTCGATTGGTCAAAAGTCAATCTTAAGGAAAAGCAGTTGGTGGTTTCGGTTAAGCCGATGACAAGGGGACTGCACATCACACCAATTTTAACTTTTTATTGTTTTTCTTCGGCTTTGAACATTTAGAGGTCGTTCACTTTGAGGTAATCTAAATGAGAATCTTGATTACCTCGTTTAGATTGGGGTAGTCATCAAATAACTAGGAATCCAAATATACCCAGTATCCTAAAATCCCTCCCCTTGACTAATATGGATTACCGATTAAATGATGAGTTTGTTAGATCCCCATATTTAAGGCATCTGCAAAATTACAACATTACCCTCCACCCTAAAGTTTTTATATTTATTAAGTCATTTATTCCCCAAATTAAATCGCAGCTATTCAACGCTACCAAATTTGATTGCAGTTATTCAACAATGTCTCACCTTTTCTCCAGGTATTTATTTTTCTTTTTTCAATCTTTAACAATTTTTTTCATTATGATCTATTCTTGATGTTTTTTTTATATGGGTTTCATGTTGATTTATTGAATCAAAATGAAAAAAATTCACCATCTCATCATTTTAGAAAATTATATTTAATGAAACATATATTTGATGAAAAAAAATATGAATCCATGAAATTTTTTTTTACAGCTCTTCTAAACTTCCAAGTAAATCATCTCTATAAATAACAAAGAAGGGACCCAGGGCTCGGTGAGTTGGTCGATTGGTCAAAAGTCAATCTTAAGGAAAAGTAGTTGGTGGTTTCGGTTAAGCCGATGACAAGGGGACTGCACATCACACCAATTCTAACTTCTTATTGTTTTTCTTCGGCTTTGAACATTTAGAGGTCGTTCACTTTGAGGTAATCTAAATGAGAATCTTGATTACCTCGTTTAGATTGGGGTAGTCATCAAATAACTAGGAATCCAAATATACCCAGTATCCTAAAATCCCTCCCCTTGACTAATATGGATTACCGATTAAATGATGAGTTTGTTAGATTCCCATATTTAAGGCATCTGCAAAATTACAACATTACCCTCCACCCTAAAGTTTTTATATTTATTAAGTCATTTATTCCCCAAATTAAATCGCAGCTATTCAACGCTACCAAATTTGATTGCAGTTATTCAACAATGTCTCACCTTTTCTCCAGGTATTTATTTTTCTTTTTTCAATCTTTAACAATTTTTTTCATTATGATCTATTCTTGATGTTTTTTTATATGGGTTTCATGTTGATTTATTGAATCAAAATGAAAAAAATTCACCATCTCATCATTTTAGAAAATTATATTTAATGAAACATATATTTGATGAAAAAAAATATGAATCCATGAAAAAAAATAAAATTCATAAAATATTGGGTAAAAAATCATTCTCACCAAAAAGTGATATAGGGAATAAATTGAGTTTGAGAATTTGACATTTGATTGTGTCAATTGATTGTTGAAAATTTAAATTGATTTTTTAGGACATAACAACATTGTTTGCATCGTAGCCAAATATATATAAGTTTGTATGAATTTTCATCTACCAAAATATCATTGCACATTGTTTACTTTTCATTTTTATTGTCCTACATCAAAGTTGTTGGCTAATGGTATTAGGAAATCATAAATATAATTACTGCAAACCAACTTTAAAAATCTAATATTTAAAATTGGTAGATCTTGCTCAGCAAAAAGGAATAAATTGAGTTTAATAATTTGAGAGATAATTGTTATATTGTCAATTGATTGTAGAAAATTTAATTTGATTTTTAGGGGTCATAACACCAATTTTTTGTTTATATTATATTGTTTTGACTGAATATATTCGATTGAAATTTATATGCACGTGTCATTAGTTTTTCAACAAGTATATCACAATTTATAGTTAAAATATTTTATACATGTAAATTGAAGTTAAAAATATTATTTCTTAAAAAAAAATTAAAGAATCTTAAATTAGATGCATAAATTAATTGATTGAGAAAAATAACATATATTAACACAACAAACTAAATTTATTTTAAAACATAATATTTAACTTCATATAAACATGTATATTATATAAATTAAAATTATATTTAATTAATATAAAAAATATATTAATATTCGTAATGGTATTATTGGAACATTTAATTAATTTAAGTCATTCCCAAGTACGATTCCCGCAAAAGAAATCCAGTTATCTTACTATTCTGAAGTATTCATAAAAAATATTACTACAAAACAAACATGGTGATCTAAGAATGCCGGACATCTGAAATTTCGAACATCTGAGATTTCAGACATCAGAAGATTCCAGTCATCCTATTTATCTCAAAGTAAACGACCCTTTTGTAAGAACCCAACCCAAAATGGTCATAAACCCGGTTCTTACTAGCATGCTTACAATTTTAAACTTTTAAAACATTAAAGAAAATAGCTCAAGATAAAACATATTCAAACATCATCAGAAAACATTCATTTAATAACTTCCTTAATACAATTTTGGCCAGTATTTCAACAAAATAGTTTAAACAAGTCACAACAGAAAACAGTTAAACCACTCTCAAAATCAATTCAATTCTCCCAGCATGCTACTACAGAATGAAAGACTCAAAACATAAAAGACAACGTAACATAGTTCGCCGGCAACTCCCATGATCACACAACTCCCTCCACTAGCCATCCCGGTGCAGTCCCAAGTTACCTGAAAGATAAGTAAGAGTGAGTATAAACATACTCAGTAAGAATCCCCAACCGGGGTACAATACGATACATCCATCATCTAGCATCCTAGTATACATTCAATCAGTTACCAACACAGAAACTTTGCTCATCAAGCTAATCAAGACAAGTTCGAGAACCTCGGAAGTTTCCTACTTCCGGCCTAATGATTGGTTATCATAACCAATCCCAAAGACATCCTCGAGGGTCTTTCTCCCTTGGCCAACTGACCAACTCAAAAGTCGATCCCAAATAGATGCCAGACACCCTCGAGGGTCTTTTTCCCTCAGGAGAGTACCCGAGTCAGGCTCTAACAAGAATAAGAATGGTGTCACTGATCTACAGTAGTGCAAAGCCCTCGGCACTCAGCTGTAGCAGCCTGTACCACCAACTTGAAGCTAAGAATCGTCTCTCAAGCGGGCTTGCACCGTGGACGGGTTCCGCTCTAGCAGGTTACAAACTAGGCTTGTACCGATGCGAGAGCTAATCCGCACCGGCTGCTGGGGGCGGAGACAAAGTACGTTATGCCTCTCACTGATCCCGACCTGTGGGGATAAGATACGTTACGTCCGCTCTCAGCCTTTAGATGACAAGTCTAACTAACTAACTAATATCACACAATATACATTCCTAGTATTTGAACATGCTTATCAGAATACAAGTACAACCTAGCATGATACTACGAATGTAAACAAGGAACTAGAACATGCTGGAAGAACAAACCTAGCATGGCACTAACATGTAGAAATAGGGCAAGCATGCTAGCAGAGATAAACAGTGAAACAGTCCTTCCACTACATGCTCATAACAAACAACATATATATATAAGATGCAATCAAAACATATCGTAGGGTCCACACAACCCTGGTAAGAGATCCTTACCTGGAACAAGTAGAAATACAAACAGAAAAGTGCTCATTGAGCTGCAGTGTCTCACAACCTAAAAGCATATAACAAATCAATAAACCTAGCTAGCTAATTATCTAACCAAACACTAAACCAAGGCAAGGGAATAAGAAACTACCCCAACAACAAGCAACAAGTGCTCTCGGCCGAGCACTTGGAGAAACCCTAGAAGCCCTCGGCCACAACCCCTTCAACACTTGGTCTTTGCTAGGGCAACACAACAAGCACAACCAAGCTAGGTCTTGGCTACTCCTTGCAACAAGGTGTCTCGGCTAGGGCATCAACAAGCAACAACCACAAGTTAGATCCCATGTCCATGAAGCAAGCAAACACACACCCAACTTTCATGGGGCTCTCGGCCACACACCGCCATTGGGGCTCTCCGCCAAACCAACACACAAGCACAAAAAATCACACACTTACCAACTCACCTAATGAAGATTTGGCAAGAACTTCCAAGGAGCAAGGTAGTCTCGGCTAAGAAGAATGCACAACAAAGGTTGGCTCGGCTAGGGCTTGGATCTTGCACAAGGATGAAGAACCATGTTAGATCTATACCATCTACCACTTAAACACAACAAAAACACAATCAATTTTACCTTGAAGCTATCGGTAATGGAGGTTGGAGAACGAAGATGAGTTCGGATTTTCAACAACCAAAGGAAGCAAGCACAATTTCCTCTACCCCAAACAAGTCTCTCGGATCTACAAGAAGAGAAGAAGAAAAACCATAACTCCCTTAGGTGAAGTAAAGACCCAACCCGAAACACGGTCCTAAACCTAGGTCTTTACTCAACATGCATGTGAAAAGCATAAATGACACAAACCAGAGGTCGAATTTAAAACTTTTCAAACATAAAGAGTGGGAAACATTTAAAGCAAAACCAGATAATCATTAAGCAAAACCATCCAATTAAAAATAGTGACTGATCAGTACTTTTCTTTAAAACATAAAAGATAGTTTGGAACAACAGAAAATAAGTTTTCCCCCTAAGGACTCAAGTCCAACTACATGGTGAATTCAAATAATGCAAATAAAGACACGACAGAGTGTCAGCAGCATCCATGATCTCCCAGCTCCCTCCGCTAGCCGCCCCGGTGCTGTCCCAAGTTACCTGGTGGAAAAACCACAGTAAGGGTGAGTACAAATATACTCAGTAAGAATCCCCGACCGGGGTACGATACGATGCAATCAATCATCTAGCAACCTAGTACACATGCATACAGTTACCAACATAGATATTAGCTCAACGAGCTTACAAGGCAGAATCCAGAATCCTCGGAAGTCTCCTACTTCTGGCCTAATGATTGGTTCTCATAACCAATCTCGTGACATCCCCGAGGGTCTTTCTCCCTCGGCCAAATGTATAGCTAAAAAACCGATCCCAATGGATGTCCGACACCCTCGAGGGTCTTTCTCCCTCGACCGTATGATCAGCTCAAAAACCAATCCCAATGGGTGTTCTCGAGGGCTTCTTACCCTCAGCTAGATAAATTGGAATAAAGGGAGAGTACCTGACGTCTGGCTCTAAACTGAAACGAAGTGGTGTACTCACGAACATTAGCCCGGGGGAGCTCTCCGAACTGGCGACTAAAGCGTGTGCGCGCACACTGCATGCTGCTGCAACCGGCGTAAATGTGGGAGGCCTAGGGACAAACTACGCGGGCCACTGAACACAGAAGCGGTGTCACTGAACACAGTAGTGCGAGGCCCTCGACACTCATCTGTAACAGCCTATACCACCCACCTGAAGCTAAGAACCGGCCAAGGTAAGCTTGCACCGTTGGTAGGGTTCCGCTCTAGTAGGATACAAACTAGGCTTATGCCGATGCAGTAGCTAATCCACATCGGCTGCCGGGTGGAAGAAATGTACTTTATGCTTCGCTCTGACTTCCGACCAGTGGGGACAACGTACGTTATGTTCACTCTCAGCCTCTAGATGATGACAAACCCTACTATCCTAACTACGAGTACAAAATAATTGATTCCTGGCTAAACATACACATTCAGCATCAATCACACATAACCTAGCATGATACTACGAACTTAAAGCAGGAATCACAAGTATGCTGGAAGAACAAACCTAGTATGGCACTAACATGTACAAACAGGCAAACATGCTAGCAGGAAATCAAATTAAAGCTGTCCTATCCACTAACATGCTCATAAAAGTAAACAGGCATACAAGGCGCAATCAAGAAAACATCGCAGGGTCAACACAACCCCGGTAAGAAATCCTTACCTAGAAACAAGCAGAAAATAACTATAATGCTCCTTGAGCTGCAGAAACACACGACCTAGAAAACAACAACCAAAATACATTAACAACCTATTTTAGCTATTTCTAAACTAAACTCAAGAGAAATAGGAACCGGGAAGTTACCCAGTAGGCTACACCATGCTCTCTGCCAAGCTCCTTGGGTTTGTCCATGGGAGCTCTCGGCTAGGGCTTGATCAAGATCAAGTTCAAGATCAAGATCAAGATCAAGGTTGGAGCATGGGTGTTCGGCAATCACAAAGTTTCCACCCAAGATTTTGGTTTTGTTTGCAAGGGAGGTTCTTAGCAACTTCAATGGTGATTTCGGTAATCAAGGGGCTGTTTGCTTGGAGTTTTGCGGCAACACAAGGATAGGATCAAGACCAAGACTTAGGGGAAGGTGTTCTCGGCAACCACAAGAAGAAAAGAAACTTTGCTCGATTAAGGCTTGTCCAAGCAACAAGGAGAAGGGAGTTTCGGCTAGGGAAGAAGAAGGAGAAAAAAGAAAGAAGCTTACCTCTCGGCTCTTGGCTCTTGAAGAATCGGCAAGGAGAAGAAGAAGGAGAGAGATCGCACGAAGGAGTTTTGCGTTACAGATGGAAGAAAAAAAATGATTCCTATCCTTATTCTTTTAGGTTTTTATGATTCCAACTCCTAGGGTTTCCCCATCGAGTCCCAGCGTCAGCAACCTTTTTCTTCTAAATTAATCCATTAGTTCCAAGCCTCCAAACTCCCTTACAGGTCAAGGGTTCGAATCCCACAAGCAACACCTTTTTTTTTTCCTCTTTTAAAACTTGTTTAAACTAAACTCTCAACTCCAAAACATCCAAGGTTCGAGTCCTAGCAACAACACCTTTAAAATTCTAATTTCCCTTTCCAACTCAAGTTTTCAAAAGCCTAGCCGGTCACAGGTTCGAATCCCAGCAACAACATTAATTAATTCTTAATTAATCAACAACAAACTTTAACTCCTAGCCACCTGGGTTCGAGTCCTGGCTCCAACACTTTCCTTTTAAATTTTCCTTAATTTTACATTTAACTGGGATACCTCCAAAACCCTAACAAACATCATAACTCCTGGGAACCTGCAACCAACAAAATGTCAGGTCTCAACGAAAGACAGAACCAACCCTGAAACCCTAAAAATCCACCAGGTCAGCCCTAAGAGCAAAATGACCAAATGCCCTTTCAGGGTTAAAGAAAACCCTAATGGCCCAACCGAACGTCCGAATACTGAACCAAAAGTCCTAGGAAATCGAAACAAAAAACTGGGCAATTACAATACTCCCTTCTTTTAAGACTTTCGTCCCCGAAAGTACTAAGACTAAAACAGCTCTAGGAAAACTCCACTGAACTCTAGCCCACTAAGCTCTCAGTTAAGACTACACCAGTTCTCCCTCAAAACTCAATCCTCTTGGGTTCCCAACGGCTCAAGCCACAATATCACGAGTCTGCCACAACAGTCTCGACCGATACTAGATATACACTAAGCTCCGAAGACAGAGACGTGATAGTGCTAATCGGTAAGCCACAAGCTCCGACTCGCTTCAACTCTCGAATGGTCTTACAACCCTGGGGCTCACCTATCTCCGCTTACCCAACTACGAACGTCTCTCCACAACGCTACTCTCAGCAAACTCGCCGACTGGTCACAAGCTCTAAAACACTACGCCACGCACCGACGTAACTTCCCTGACTGCTCACAACTGTTAACTAACAGCCTCCACACTACACCATGTCGACCAAACAACTAAACTTCTCTGGTTCTAGAAACCAGTCGGCCTACACCTTCTTCATAAGAGACCAGAGAACTCCAATGTTTGCCTACAAAACTCAACGGAATCCTTTTGAACCACCATCTGGCGACTGACCCTAAAGGCAAACTTCACCAATAGGTACGGGTCCAAAACTCTAAGTCACCATCTCAAAGAGAAATCGGCGTACCAAGGTCAAGGGGCACACTTCTGGATCACCAGACGGCTAAAACCACTCACACCAACTGAATTTTCAGCTACGGCCACCCCTAAACGACAAGGTCCAGGCACAGGTTCCACTCGGCCAAACCAACAAACTAGAGCCCCTCAACGGCCGACAACGATCATCCTAACGCAAACCTTACCAGCAACTGGCCTAAGAGAAACCTCGCCAGACAAGAAATCAACCACAATTCACTTCATGGCAACCCGAGTAGCAAGGAAGACAACACCACACGGCTACTTACGAACACAACAAAATAGGGGAATCCGACTCAAAGATCTAGACAAACCAAGGTCGTGGAACAACTGTGCCAACCACTCAACTCTAGCTCAGCTTTAACGCCAGCTAAGCACGCACAACAACTAGGAACAAAGCTCGAGAAGGGCTTGCTCTGCCAAACCTCAAACCTAAGCTTATAACGGGGCGGAGCTTGCCTCCAAGGTGACTCGCAACTCTCAAGTCCAACTGGCTACTCACAAGACTTCCTCCTTTTAGCTTAGGCCTAACTCATACTCCACACCCGGAACATCGCAAGGAATATGAGTAACGACAACCACAAAGGCTACCTCAAAGGTTAAGACTCAGGGCTGGCATCCATAGTCATTGAACCACTACAGAAGCTAGGGGTTTCTCAAACGCCAAAGGTCCAACAACTTCCAGCAACAACTCAAACACTTAAACTGGCTGACCACCACCCTCGCGGGGTCGAACAAATTGCCACTTGCTATCAACACCACGCAGGGATCCTCTGGCTGGGCTGACCGCTGCGCCACTCTAATCAACTCCACAACACAAGAGCTGACTTGACTTCCACTATGCAGAAATGATTTCCTTACAAGCGGACTTCCGAAGGACAACGAACTTCACACACGCCCGCTATCTTGCCCAAACCCAAGGGGCAACAACTAACTCTCTAAAAAACAACAGCAAAGGGTTTCACAAACGACTGAACCATCAACTCCGAACTAGTAGTACTTACTCAAACACCGAAGGAGGGGTCAGCTCCCAAAACTTTCCAAACAGGAACAAGTCCTCAGGGCCACGCCCGCCTACTCCAACCGAGCTAGCTCTTGAAACAACATGGGAACCAAACCTTGGTCAATGCCAAGCACCAATTTGCTAACAGTTTTGAAACCAACGCGGAGGTACTAAGAACAACACTAGCTTGTCAACCGATTACAAGCTTCCAGCAACTCAACCGAGGAACACTGCCTGGGTCTGACTGAGCTCTGATGAGGCTTTCCACAACTTAAAGGTTCCTCCGACCACCCCTCGACACACATTATCGTCAAACGGTCTAACAATCCATTGACTACATGGCAACAACGCCCTCCAACATCTCAACTATGCTGGCCAACTCCAACTCCGGGAAAAACCAAAAAGACCAGAAACGCTACAAAATGTGTCATCCTCCTACTCAAAGCATCAGCCACATCGTAGCTTCTACCCAGGGTAAGGATCCAAACAACACTCCTAGCAATGACCAGAAACTGCGCGGCTTCACTACCACCACTCCTGCTCAGCACCAGCTGAACTCTAACCATCGAACAACAAGGAGTTCCTCTAACCAGGTCAAGGTCCAACTAGCGTAACTTTCTTAAACAACAACCCGGCTACGAGCACAGTATCTTTACAACCAAAGTTAGGGCATTTGACAAGAAATAAAGCCCTGACACCTCAAGGACTGAGCACTGGTTACTTAACACGAACCTCTCGTGGTTCCCAAAACGTACACCACGAAACTAGCTACACAAAAGTACACTGGCGTGTACAACTCCAACTTGATTCCTTAAGATCCAAATCCAACAAGAACTCTCACACAAGGAAACTTTTGCCTCCAAATAGAGCCACAACTAGTAAGGGAGCAACAAGAGTTCAAACCCACAAGAGGTCAACTCACCACGAAACGCCACATTGGCCAACTCACTCTACAAGAGAATAACCACACCAAGCTAACATACCTCATACCAATGTGTCCACTAAATGTGCTCCGCTCAACCATCCAACTCATGGCTCTAACGCTAGATCAACCACGCATCATCGATGCCAACTCTACTCATACTAGGGTAAATCTAGGGTAGTCGAAACACACTTCCAACAAACTGGTTCACAAGCCCAGAACACAAGTGCGAGAACTCGGACGCGCTAGCCCTTAACAACCTGCAGCATCCTTCGTACCCAACTCTCAATGACTCTGAAAAGCTCCTACTTTCCCTCGAACGACCTCACACTTGTAGTTCTCTGACTACCACCGAGCTAGATCTCTTATGCAACCCAAACAGGTGCAACCTCAAGAAATAGGTACAAGACTAGTGGGGATGCTGAACTCCGGGTGGGTCATAGAACCACCTGCACAAATAGTGCGAACTGGCCTGAACCTAGGCCTCCTCGCAAAGCTTGGTGCCAACAAGCACTACACCTTTTCAGCTCAAACAACTACAACGAGTTCTACGTCCTACAGTAGGTAACTAGGAAGGTCACAACTCCAGGTGACGGGAACAACGACACTCCAAACAAAATCCCGACACTCGAGCAATCTAGCCTCCGGCGTCTCGTCTAATAGACGTGCCACGGTCTACTCTTGTATCCCACTCGATACTCCATAGATACTCAAGCCAACTCTCGGAAGGCAGCAACTAACTCTATTGCTGGAACATGCTATCAAAAGAGTGCTTCACTCTACTAGCCAACTGAAATCCATGGACGGATTAAGTCCTGACAAGCAAACTTCACGCTGCACCCTGGCCAAGGGGTACTAACAGGACAGGCTGCAAAACAACGACAGGCTTGCAAGAGGTCAAGGTGTCTCTACATCTTCCTCAAACGCTACTAACTCGGCAACTTGCCAATCGACCATGTGGCTGGTGGAGGCTCTGCTGGTCCGCCCCTCTCAGAGGACTTCCACCACCAAACTACTGCATCAAACAACACTAGAACGACACGCCTCGGTCTCTGAACATCAGGTCATCCCAACACTCTGATGATAAACTCTACATGCTTCTACTTGCCAAACTCGGCGGCTCCTTCAATGCCAACTAACTCATCAGCATAAACCTGCTAATCTTGCCCTCCCGGGGAACCTCCGGGGCTATAGAAGCTACTGGGGGTGTCTCCTAGATAAACTTTGTCAGCTGGGCTATCTATGCCCGGTACTCCTCATTGCGTGCTACAAACTGCGCTTGGGTCTCCGCTATCTGATCAGCTAGAAGACCTGCCATCAACTCTCTTTCATGGCTGGAGCACACTCTGCAAAAGAAGTCTCATTCTGAGGCAGGCTAGCCTCTACCCCCTTCTCTTGGCAACTCAACTGCCAGGGCCAAAAGTGGCCTATAGGTCTAGACAACCCTGGATGTGGTCTCATCATCAACATTTGCAGTCCAACTCCTTGGTTGGAAATACCAAACGTCCCTACTCCTCTATGTGTAATCAGCATACTGGCGACTACACAAAACATAAAAGCTAGTTCACACTGGGACTCTCACTGCCCAACAAGGGTAACACATGTATACTAGATGCAGTATTGTAAAATAAAACCCTTAACTTAACAAACTTGGACAAACCTGACGGCTGTGGAGTGCTGGAGATCATAGGAACACAACCTACAAACAGGTTAGTCTACAGAATCTATGACTCTATGCTCTGATACCAACTGTAAAGACCCAACCCAAAACACGGTCCTATACCTAGGTCTTTACTCAGCATGCATGTGAAAAGCATAAATGAGACAAACCAGAGGTCGAATTTAAAACTTTTCAAACATAAAAAGTGGGAAACATTTAAAACAAAACCAGATAATCATTAAGCAAAGACATCCAATAAAAAATAGTGACTGATCAGTACTTTTCTTTAAAACATAAAAGAAAGTTCGGAACAACCGAAAATAAGTTTTCACCCTAAGGAGTCAAGTCCAACTACATGCTGAATTCAAATAATGCAAATAAAGACACGACAGAGTGTCAACAGCATCCATGCTCTCCCAGCTCCCTCCGCTAGCCGCCCCGGTGCTGTCCCAAGTTACCTAGTGGAAAAACCACAGTAAAGGTGAGTACAAATATACTCAGTAAGAATCCCCGACCGGGGTACGATACAATGCAATCAATCATCTAGCAACCTAGTACACATGCATACAGTTACCAACACAGATATTAGCTCAACGAGCTTACAAGGCAAAATCAGGAATCCTCCGAAGTCTCCTACTTCCAGCCTTATGATTGGTTCTCATAATCAATCCCTTGACATCCTCGAGGGTCTTTCTCCCTCTGCCAAATGATCAGCTTAAAAACCGATCCCAATAGATGTCCAACACCCCGAGGGTCTTTCTCCCACGACCGTATGATTAGCTCGAAAACCAATCCCAATGGGTATCCTCGAGGGCCTCTTACCCTCGACTAGATAAACTGAACTAACGGGAGAGTACCCGAAGTCTGGCTCTAAACTGGAACGAAGTGGTGTACTCACGAACATTATCCCGGGGGAACTCTCCGAACTGACGACTAACGCATGTGCGCGCACATCGCATACTGCTGCAACCAGCGTAAATGTGGGAGGCCTAGGGACAAACTACGCGTTCCAGGAAGGCATGCCTAAAGACTCGGAAGCGGTGTCACTGAACACAGTAGTGTGAAGCCCTCGACACTCATCTGTAACAGCCTGTACCACCAACCTGAAGCTAAGAACCGGCTAAGGTAGGCTTGCACCGTTGGTACGATTTTGCTCTGACTCCTGACCAGTGGGGACAACGTACGTTATGTCCACTCTCAGCCTCTAGATGATGACAAACCCTACTGTCCTAACTACGAGTACAGAATAATTGATTCCTGGCTAAACATACACATTCAACATCAATCACACATAACCTAGCATGATACTATGAACTTAAAGCAGGAATCATAAGCATGTTGGAAGAGCAAACCTAGCATGGCACTAACATGTACAAACAGGCAAACATGCTAGCAGGAAATCAAACACAAGCTGTCCTATCCACTAACATTCTCATAAAAGTAAACAGGCATACAAGACACAATCAAGAAAACATCGCAGGGTCCACACAACCCCGGTAAGGAATCCTTACCTGGAAACAAGCAGAAAATAACTATAATGCTTCTTGAGCTGTAGAAACACACGACCTAGAAAACAACAACTGAAATACATTAACAACCTAGTCTAGCTATTTCTAAATTAAACTCAAGAGAAACAGGAACCGGGAAGTTACCCAGTAGGTTACACCATACTCTCGGCCAAGCTTCTTGGGTTTGTCCATGGGAGCTCTCGGCTAGGGCTTGATCAAGATCAAGTTCAAGATCAAGATCAAGATCAAGGTTGGAGCATGGGTGTTCAAAAATCACAAAGTTTCCACCCAAGATTTCGGTTTGGTTTGCAAGGGAGGTTCTTAGCAACTTCAGTGGTGATTTCGGTAATCAAGAGGCTGTTTGCTTGGAGTTTTGCGGCAACACAAGGATAGGATCAAGACCAAGACTTAGGGGAAGGTGTTCTCGGCAACCACAAGAAGAAAAGAAACTTTGCTCGATTAAGGCTTGTCCAAGCAACAAGGAGAAGAGATTTTCGGCTAGGGAAGAAGAAGGAGAATAAGAAAGAAGCTTACCTCTCGGCTCTTGGTTCTTGAAGAATCGGCAAGGAAAAGAAGAATGAGAGAGAGATCGCACTAGGAGTTTTGAGTTACGGATGGAAGAAAAAAAAAACGATTCCTATCCTTATTCTTTTAGGTTTTTACGATTCCAACTCCTGGGCTTTCCCCCATCGAGTTCCAGCGGTAGCAACCTTTTTCTTCTAAATTAATCCATTAGTTCCAAGCCTCCAAACTCCCTTACAGGTCGAGGGTTCGAATCCCACAAGCAACACCCTTTTTTTTTCCTCTTTTAAAACTTGTTTAAACTAAGCTCTCAACTCCAAAACATCCAAGGTTCGAGTCCTAGCAACAACACCTTTAAAATCCTAATTTCCCTTTCCAACTCAAGCTTTCAAAAGCCTAGCAGGTCACAGGTTCGAATCCCAACAGCAACATTAATTAATTCTTAATTAATCAACAACAAACTTCAACTCTTAGCCACCTCGAATCCTGACTCGAACACTTTCCTTTTAAATTTTCCTTAATTTTACATTTAACTGGGATACCTCCAAAACCCTAACAAACATCATAACTCCCTGGAAATTGCAACCAACAAAATGTCAGGTCTCAACGAAAGACAGATCCAACACTGAAACCCTAAAAATCCACCAGGTCAGCCCTAAGAGTTAAATGACCAAATGCCCTTTCAGGGTTAAATAAAACCATAACGGCCCAACCGAACGTCGGAATACTAAACCAAAAGTACCTGGGAAATCGGAACAAAAAACTGGGCCGTTACAGGTAAAGCTTGGTTCGGCCATGGCAAGAGGGAGAGAAAAGAGAATGGATTTGAAAAAGCTTACCTTGGAAAAACAATAGAGAAGGAGATCAATTTGATCTAACGAGAAGCTTGAAAGCTAGGGCTATAGAGCTTGGAACTTGGAGCTATGGAGATTTCGGCCAAGGAGAGGAAATGAGGGGGGTGTGGGTCGGCCAAGAGGAGAGAAGGAGGAAAATGATAAAACCCTAGCTTGTTTTTCCCTATTTTTAATAAATAAAATACTTAGAAAATCCCACCTTCAAATCCCACAAAGCACATTTTTTAAAACTCATTTTAATTTCTCTACAAATGGCTTAACTCAACTCCCAAGCCACCATGGTTCAAATCCTAACTCCAACACTTTATTTTTAATTTTTCTTCTTTTAACCGGGGGCCTCCAAACTTTCCATAAATGGAACTTTTACCCTAGAACTTGAAACCGAAGAATAAACTGAAGTCCTCCAACTCATAAACATTCCTGAAACCCTGTTTTACTGCAACATTGTCTCGGGAAGGCAAAATGACCAAAATAACCTTGGAGGAAAAAATGACCAAAATGCCCCTAGAAGCACAAAAAGCTCTAACAGCACAACCAACTCACTTGAGGAACAATAGAATAAACCTGGAGAACCGGAAGGAAATCTTGGGCTGTTACAGTATTCCCTCCTTTAAAAGACTTTTGCCCCCGAAAGTCCTAAGACTGAAACAACTCAGGATAATGCTTCCTCATCTCATCCTCTAACTCCCTTGAAGACTGAAAGTCTTGCGCTCCCGAGCCAAAATCTGCAAACGCTTCTCCTCGAAGCTCAAATCCTTATTCAACTCTGAAGGCTCATGATCAACAACGTGTCCGAGTCTGCCACATACTGTCTCAACATCGAAACATGAAAAACATTATGAATTGCTGACAAAGACGGGGGCAAGGCCAAACGGTACGCAACTGCACCAATCCGCTCAAGGATCTCGAAAGGTCCTATAAACCTGAGACTCAACTTTCCCCGCTTGCCAAACCTTAACACACCTCTCATCGGTACTACCTTCAAGAAAACATGCTGGCCAACCTCAAATTCTAAGTTCCTACGTCGAACATCAGTGTAACTCTTCTGTCTACTCTGAGTTGTCAGCATGCGAGCCCTGATCTTTTGCACCGCCTCATTTGTTATCTGGAGCAACTCAGAACCCAAAACCTGTCTGTCACCGACCTCTTCCCAAAACACTGGAGATCTGCAACGTTTGCCATATAAAGCCTCAAACGGAGCCATCTGAATAGTCGACTGATAGCTATTATTATATACGAACTCCATCAGATACAAGTACTGATCCCAACTGCCTACTCTCAGCATGTCCTCAAGGATCTGGTTCACCCTCTCAGTCTGACCATCTGTTTGAGGGTGAAAAACAGTACTAAAGCTGCACTCGGTTCCCAAACTCTTCTAGAGCGCTCCCTAGAAGCGAGAAGTGAATCGAGAATCCCGATTCGACACAATCTTCGCTAGTACCCCATGGTACTTAACGATCTGCTCCAAGAATAACTGCGCCCACTACTCTACAATGTAATTGATTCTGCCAGGAATGAAGTGAGCACTCTTAGTCAGCCGGTCAACAACAACCCAGATCTGAGTAAACCCTCTCGGTGTCCTTGGCAACCTAGAAATGTAATCCATCGAAATTTCATCCCATTTCTACAGCGGAATACTCAATGGCTACAACAAACCTGCTGGCTTTTGCCTGGGAGCCTTCACTTGCTGTCAAGTGAGACACCGACTAACAAACTCAGTTATATCCCTTTTCATGCTCATCCACCAGGATGTCTGCTTGAGATCCTGATACATCTTGGTACCCCCTGGGTGCCAAGTAAACGGGGAGCTATGGGCCTCGCTAAGCAACTCGGCTAGTAGCCCGACATCCTCTGGGACGCACAAACGACCTCTATACCTCAAACCTCCATCTAGTGCTATGACAAAATCAAAGTCCCCATCTGCCTGAACCCTCTCTATCAACTTCTTCATATTAGGATCACTCAACTGGCTATCAATGATCCTAGCGGTAACCTCTCCCAACATCACTGCAATACCAGCCCGCTCAAACTCTTTCTGCAATTCAATCCAGGAACTCAACAAAGCTGCGGAGTGCGATGTTTTCCTACTCAGGGCATCAGCCACAACTAAGGCTCTAGTGATCTGTAAACAACTGAATCTTTTCGCCATACAAATAATGCCTTCAAATTTTCAAAGCAAACACGACTGCAGCCAACTCCATGTCATGAGTTGGGTAATTCTTCCTATAAGGCTTCAAATGATGGGAAGCATACGCAATCACTTTTCCATGCTGCATCAACACACAGCCCAAACCAAACTTGGATGCATCACTGTAAACTACAAATCCTCATGTCCCTCAGGAACTGCCAATACTGGTGCTGTCGTCAAACTACGCTTTAGCTGGGTAAAACTCTCTCCACAACTAGAATCCCAAACGAAGTCAACACCCTTCCTAGTTTGTCTAGTCAGGGGTGCTGCCTTAACAGAAATGTCCTTAACAAAGCGTCGGTAATAACCTGCCAAACCTAGAAAGCTGCGAATCTCAGCGACCGTCGTCGGTCTAGCCCATGAACTAACTGCCTCAATCTTCGCGGGGTCAACAGCTATCCCATCTTGGGAAACAACATGCCCAAGGAAAGCTACTTCCTCAAGCTAGAACTCACATTTGGAAAACTTAGCATAGAGCTGGTTCTCACGCAAGGCTGCCAAGACTTGTCTCAAGTGCGAAGCATGGTCCTCTTTCGTCTTGGAGTAAATCATAATATCATCTATGAACATGATAACAAAACTGTCCAAAAATGCCTTGAACATGAGTCAGTCCAAACGACATGACCATGAACTGAAAATGACCATACCTCGATCTGAAAGCTGTCTTGGGAATGTCTGTATCTCGAATCCTCAACTGATGGTATCCTGACCTCATATCGATCTTAGAAAACACTGAAGCTCCCTGAAGCTGATCAAACAATTCATCAATACGCGGCAGGGGATACTTATTCTTTACGGTGACTTTATTTAACTCTCGGTAGTCAATACAGAGGCGCATGGATCTATCCTTCTTCTTGTCAAACAAAACAGGTGCTCCCCACAGGGACACACTCGGGCGGATGAATCCTCGATCAAGCATCTCTTGCAACTGCACTTTGAGCTCTCTCAGCTCAGCTGACGCCATACGATACAGAGCTTTAGAGATAGGGAGAGTCCCTGGCTCAAGCTCAATGGTAAAGTCCACCTCTCTCTTCGGGGGTAACCCCGGTAACTCCACAGGGAAAACATCTGCAAACTCCTGCACTACAGGTACCATCTCAGCTGACAACTCAGCACTACTCCTACCTGTCAACTTTGCTAGAATGCCCCAAGCTCCTCGAGCTAACAAAAGTAGGGCCTTCACTGCAGAAATCAACGGCAGACACATCCCGCCCTGGACACCGAGAAACTTGAAGCTTTTCTTCTGGGGCGGCTTGAGCACAACTTCTTTCTGGCGGCAGTCTATCATAGCATGATGCTTAGCCAACCAATCCATACCAAGAATGACATCAAAACCACTCATAGGCAAGACTATGAGTGCAGCCTCTAGAAACTCCTCAGATATCTATATCCGGCCACTCTTAATCTTATCACTAGCTAGCATACTCACTCCCGAAGGAGTTGCAACAGACAACTCAAACCCTTAAGGTTCGAGTTCCAAACAAGCTTGTCTAGCGAATGCATCGGAAACAAACGAATGGGTCGAGCCCGAATCAAACAGTACGAATGCATAATGGTTTAAGACAAGCAGCATACCTACAACCGCAACATCAGTACGCTCCGCCTCCTGACGAGTCGTAGCAAACACTCTGCCCTGCTGCTGAACTGGTCTGGCTGCTGCTCCAGCCTAAGTGCAAGCTCTAGCTAAATGTCCCTCATTGCCACATCTATAGCAAGCTCGGGGCGACGCTCCACAGATACCATAGTGAGTCTTGCCACAAGTGTGGCACTGGGGTGGCTGCTTAACAATGCCCTGCTGGCCAGACTGGCCCTGTGGTCTTATCTGTGGTCGATGCTGATCTCGACCTCTGAACTAGCTCTGACGACTAGCCTGCTGACCACCTGCACGGGACCCACTAGAAGATTCAAACTTTCTCTTCTGCCCCGAGTACTGCTGGACACACTGAACTGGTGTAACAGGAGCCTGCACCAACGGGTACTTGGAGTTATATATGGTAGCCAACTCAACAGCCCTGTCATAAGACTCTGGGGCAAGTGCTCGAACATCCTGAGCAACCTCCTTCCTCAAACCACTGATAAACTTTTTCGTCTTGAGCTCCTTTGTGGCTATGAGCTCTGGGGTGAAGTAACTATACTCCGAGAATTTCTTCTCATAAGCAGCAATACTGTCAGTGCCCTACTTCAGGTTTGAGAAGGCCTCCGCCATCTCCTGCTGAGCCTCATCATTCAGATACTTGGCTCTGAACTTGGTTCTGAAGAACTCCTAGGTGGCTGGTAGAGATCCTACTGGTCTGGCCCTGTCGGTGGACTCCCACCACCACACAGCTGTGTCAGTCAAAACATGGGCCGCTCACCTCGGCCTCTGAATATCCGGTCATCCCATCGCCATAAAGATGTACTCCATGCGAGCTAACCACTTCACTGCCACAAATGGGTTCTCTGAGGCATTAAACTATATGGGCTTCCATTTAGTGAAGTCCTTGAGCCACTTCCCAAACTCGGCGGCTCCTTCAGCACCATCTAACGCTACTGATGCAGTCCTGCGACCACGATCTCCTGGGGCCACTTTGAGCTCTTCGGGGTGCTCTTTGGAAAAGCTGTGTCAGCTAGGCCATCTGGGCCCTAGATTCCTCTCTATGCACTGACAGCTGCACCTGAGTCTCCGCTCTCTGCTCTACCATCAGGGCCATCATCATGTCCCTCATGGCTACGAACTCAGCTCCTGGGGCTCCTCTCTGAGGCATGGCAGCCTCTACCCCCTCTCTAGGCAAGCTAACAGCTGGGGCCACAGGCGGCCTACAGGTTTGCTCAACCTTAGGTGTTGTCTCAGCAACACCTCCACTCGCAGTCTCGGACGGTCCTGCACCACTTCGTGTCACCTACATACTGGCGATCTACAAGAAAACCATAAGGGTTAATCCTCTCTCAGACTCCCACTGCCAACAAAAGGTAACCCATGTATACTAGATGCAGTATTGTAAAAACCCTTAAATTCAGTTCTTAGACAAACCTGACGGCCGTGGAGTGCTGATGATCATGGGAACAAACAAGCTACAAAGCAGGTTAGTCTACAGAATCTATAACTCTGTGCTCTGATACCAACTGTAAGAACTGGACCCAAAATGGTCATAAACCTCGGTTCCTACTAGCATGCTTACAATTTAAAACTTTAAAAACATTTTGGAAACATCTAAAAGATAAAACTCATTTAATCTTCATAAAAGAAACAACCATTTCATAAACATCCTTAAAACAATCCTGGCTAGTATTGCAAACAAACAGTTTAACAAGTTTCAACAGTAACAAAGTCCGCAGCATACTACTACATAATTAAAAAGACTCCAAAAGATAAAGACACAGAGTTCGCCGACAGCTCCCATGATCACACAGCTCCCTCCACTAGCCATCCCGGTGCTGTCCCAAGTTATCTGAAAGATAAGTAAGGGTGAGTATAAACATACTCTGTAAGAATCCCCAACCGGGGTACAATTCGATACATCCATCATCTAGCATCCTAGTATACATGCAATCAGTTATCAACACAGAAACTTTTGCTCATCAAGCTAATCAAGACAAGTCTGGGAACCTCGAAAGTTTCCTACTTTCAGCCTAATGATTGGTTCTCCTAACCAATCCCAAAGACATCCTCGAGGGTCTTTCTCCCTCAGTCAACTGACCAACTCAAAAGCCGATCCCAAATAGATGTTAGACACCCTCGAGGGTCTTTCTCCCTCGGCCAATTGACCAACTCAAAAGCTGATCTCGAATAGGTGTCCTCGGGGGCCTCTTACCCCCGACCAGGCTAAACCCTAAGACAACAGGAGAGTACCCGAGTCAGGCTCTAACAAGAATAAGAATGGTGTCACTGATCTACAGTAGCGCAGAGCCCTCGGCACTCAGCTGTAGCAGCCTCTACCACCAACCTGAAGCTAAGAATTATCTCTGGGCAGACTTGCACCCGTGACGGGTTCTGCCCTAGCAGGTTACAAACTAGGCTTGTACCGATGCGGGAGCTAATCTGCACCGGCTGCCGGGGGCAGAGACAAAGTACGTTATGCTTCTCACTGATCCCGACCTGTGGGGACAAGATACGTTATGTCTGCTCTCAGCCTCTAGATGACAAGTCTAACTAACTAACTAATATCACACAATATACATTCCTAGTATTTGAACATACTTATCAGAATACAAGTACAACCTAGCATGATACTACGAATGTAAACAGGGAACTAGAACATGTTGGAAGGACAAACCCATCATGGCACTAACATGTAGAAACATGCAAACATGCTAGCAGAGATAAACAGTGAAAGAGTCCTAACCACTACATGCTCATAACAAACAATATATATATATATGATGCAATCAAAACATATCATAGGGTCCACACAACCCTGGTAAGAGATCCTTACCTGGAACAAGTAGAAATACAAACAGAAAAGTGCTCATTGAGCTGCAGTGTCTCACAACCTAAAAACATATAACAAATCAATAAACCTAGCTAGTTAATTATCTAACCAAACACTAAACCAAGGCATGGGAATAAGAAACTACCCCAACAACAAGCAACAAGTGCTCTCAGCCAAGCACTTGGAGAAACCCTAGAAGCCCTCGGCCACAACCCCTTCAACTCTTGGTCTTTGCTAGGGCAACACAATAAACACAACCAAGCTAGGTCTCGGCTACTCCTTTCAACAAGGTGTCTCGGCTAGGGCATCAACAAGCAACAACCACAAGTTAGATCCCACGTCCATGAAGCAAGCAAACACACACCCAACTTCCATGGGGCTCTCGGCCACACACCCCCATTGGGGCTCTCGGCCAAACCAACACACAAGCACAAAAAATCACACACTTACCAACTCACCTAATGAAGATTCGGCAAGATTTTCACAGGAGCAAGGTAGTCTCGCCCAAGAAGAATGCACAACAAAGGTTGGCTCGGCTAGGGGTTGGATCTTGCACAAGGATGAAGAACCATGTTAGATCTATCCCATCTACCACTCAAACACAACAAAAACACAATCAATCTTACCTTGAAGCTCTCAGCAATGGAGGTTGGAGAAGGAAGATGAGTTCGGATTTCCAACAACCAAAGGAAGCAAGCAGAATTTCCTCTACCCCAAACAAGCCTCTCGGATCTACAAGAAGAGAAGAAGAAAAACCACAACTCCCTTAGGTGAAGCTTGGTTCGACCATGGCAAGAGGGAGAGAAAAGAGAATGGATTTGAAAAAGCTTACCTTGGAAAAAAAATGGAGAAGGAGATCAATTTGATCTAAGGAGAAGCTTGAAAGTTAAGGCAATGGAGCTTGGAACTTGGAGCTTGGAGCTATGGAGATTTCGGCCAAGGAGAGGAAATGAGGGGGGTGTGGGTCGGCCAAGAGGAGAGAAGGAGGAAAATGATAAAACCCTAGCTTGTTTTTCCTTATTTTTAATAAAAAAATACTTAGAAAATCCCACCTTCAAATCCCACCAAGCACACTTTTTAAAACTCATTTTAATTTCTCTACAAATGGCTCAACTCAACTCCCAAGCCACCATGGTTCAAATCCTAACTCCAACACTTTATTTTTAATTTTTCTTCTTTTAACCGGGGGGCCTCCAAACTTTCCATAAATGGAACTCTTGCCCTAGAACTTGAAACCGAAGAATAAACTGAAGTCCACCAACTCATAAACATTCCTGAAAGCCTGTCTTACTGCAACACTGTCTCGGGAAGGAAAAATGACCAAAATACCCTTGGAGGACAAAATGACCAACATGCCCCTGGAAGCCCAAAAAGCTCAAACAGCCCAACCAAATCACTGGAGGAACAACAAAATAAACCTGTTGAACCGGAAGGAAATCTTGGGCTGTTACACCTTTAGTATTAGTAATAAAATTAGCTACATTAGTGATGCAATTTTTCGCGGCAGACCAGGCAACTTTTCAGGGAAAACATCTGCAAATTCTTGCACAATGGGCACTTGCTCAATAGATAACTGATCACTGCTCTCCCCGGTCAACTTAGCTAAAAAACCCCAAGCTCCTCGAGCTAGCAAACGGTGGGCTTTAGCTACCGAAATCACTGGCGGACACACCCCACCCTGGGTGCCCCAAAATTTAAAACTAGGCCTGCTCGGCGGCCTAAACACTACCTCCTTACGGCGACAGTCAATCATAGCGTGGTTATTAGCTAACCAATCCATGCCGAGGATCACATAAAAACCACTCATAGCCAACACTATGAGCGTAACCTGCAGAGACTCGTCGGATACCTGTATCCGACCATCCTTTACCTTCTGACTAGCCAACATACTAGCTCCCGAGGGAGTAGCAACAGATAGCTCAAATCCTAGAGGCTCTAAAATCATGCAAGCATGCTCAACAAAAACAACAGAAACAAAAGAGTGTGTGGAACCCGAATCAAACAGCACAAAGGCAAGGTGATCAAGAACTAGGAGCGTACCTGCCATTGTGGCCCTGGCTTTCTCAGCCTCCTGGCGGGTCGTAGCATACACTCTCCCCTACTGCTGAGCTGGCTGCGCCACCACTGCTTTCTGGTTGCAATGCCTGGCCCGATGCCCTTCCTTTCCACAGTTGTAGCAAGCTCTAGGGTTACCACCACAAGGTCCCCAATGCTGCTTCCCACAAAGTTTACAATACGGTGGCGGCCTCCCTACTCCTCGTTGGCGAGGCCGATCACGGTTACTGATCCCGATCTTTGGTCCTCGCCATGATAAGAACCCTGAGGGCGCTGACCGCCCCACGACCATTACTCCTGAATCAAACTTACGCTTCGCCCGAGTACACTAGGGCCTTCTTTGGCACACCAGCACTAGCAACCTGCTCTGGAGGATACTTTCCATCATAAATAGTTGCCAACTGCACTGCCTTGGCAAAAGTCTCTGGGGCCTGTGCCCTAACATCCTGAGACACTCCTTGTCTTAGACCCGCAATAAACTTCCTGATCTTCAGCTCAGGGGTGGCAATCAACTGCGGCGCGAAGTACCCATACTGTGAAAACTTCTTCTCATAAACCTCGATCGAGTCAGACCCTTGCTTGAGGTTTGAAAATAGCTCGATCATCTTTTCTTGGGCTTCTTCACTGATAAATTTTGCCTTAAACTCAGCCTTGAAGAATTCCCAGGTGGCAGGTGGAGACCCAGCCGGTCTCTCACTCAAAGTGGAATCCCACCACCACTTAGTCAGTGCCGGCTAACACATGAGTCGCACATCGAGCTCGCTGCACCTCAGGACAAGCCATCACCATGAATGTGTACTCTAACTCCGCAATCCACCTGGCAGCTACCAATGGTTCTCCAGGGGCACTAAATTTTTCGGGCTTCCATTTCACAAAATCCTTCAACCACTTGCCTAGATCCTCAGCACCTTCTGCCATAACGGCCTCATTCACAATCGGCTCTCTGAATCAAGCGTGCAGTGGCACTTTGCAATCCTCTCTTTGAACCAACTCGGTCACCGCTCTATCTGGTCTCGGGACTTCTCCCTCTGCGCAGCTAACAAAGCCTGCGTCTCAGCTCTCTGCTCGGCCCTCTGGTCAGCTAGCAACCCAACCATAAGAGCCCTCATGGACTCCACAAAAGCAACTCCTGGTGCAGCCTCTCGAGGCTCATTTGCCTCCACGCCCTCTCCGGGCAACACAGCAGAAGGGCCAGTCGGTGGCCTAACATCAGCATCAGCTTGGGATGGCGTCCCTCTAGTGTCAGAATCAATACGAATGCCCTGGATGGTTGGCCTCGAGCCTCCCTGCCCTCTACGAGTAACTGGCATGCTGACAATTTACACCCAAACCAACAATGAGTCAGAACCTGTTTTCCCTGCTCTACAACAACAAGTCATGAACATCCAAGGTGCAAACGGTATTGTAATTCTTAACCCTTAACCTTAAACTTACGGACATACCTGATGGCTGTCGGAGCGCTGATGATCATGGAAAACAACCTACAACTGCAGGTCATTCTACAGAACCTATAACTCTGAGCTCTGACACCAACTGTAAGGACCCGACCCGAGAAACGATCTCTAACCTAGATCCTTACTTAGCATGCATGATTAAGAATGTAAAACTTCATTCAGAGTTCCCAATTTAAAACCTTGTAATCAACAATTTAAAACAAAAACCGTAGTTCCAATAAATAAAACCAATACCTAAGTGACTGATCAGTACTTTCTTACAACGAATCAAAGGGAACGGTTCGAGAAACATAAAATAGTTTTTGAGTGCTTTTCCTAGGGACCCAAGTCCCACTACATGCTAAATCATAAAAACAATAAAAGGAACGTGCAACTCAGAGTCAGCTATCCATGATCATCCAGCAGCCTCCTCCTAGCCATCCAGCCTCTGTCCCAAGTTACCTGGTGGAAAACCACAGAAAATAAGGGTGAGCAACGAGTTACTCAGTAAGAATCCCCAACCGGGGTTTAATACGAAAACAACTCATTTAGCACAAGGACATGCAACCATACAATGACTTAGAGCAGAAACGGTTGGGTTTAGGCTAAGAGCCACTTCTAGAGCGAGCCTATGCAAGGGCTTTCATCTACAACCTTTCCTAGGATCTAAACCTGGATGCCCTTCGGGCCTTACGCAACCTAGGACTCAGTGATGCCCATCGGGGACTTACACACCTAGGATGCCCATCAGGGTCTTACACCTCCAGACTCAGTGATGCCCAGTGGGGCCTTACACACCTAGGATGCCCGTCAGGGTCTTACACCTCCAGATTCAGTGATGCCCAGTGGGGCCTTACACACCTAGGATGCCCTTACACCTCCAGACTCAGTGATGCCCAGTGGGGCCCTACACACCTAGGATGCCCGTCAGGGTCTTACACCTCCAGACTCAGTGATGCCCAGTGGGGCCTTACACACCAAGGATGCCCGTCAGGGTCTTCTACACTATACTTCACACGTCTAACCTTAACATGGATCTAACAGCATACAACGGAAAACATGGATATGCCAGAATGGAAGAATCTAGCATGGAACTAATAGAATACAACATGAAGCATGGATATGTCAGGATAGGAAAACCCTAGCATGGAACTAACGAAACGCAAACATAACACGAACACGAAATCAAAAGCAAGCATGAATCCTATCCACTAGAAACTCGTACAGTCACAATAATCAACATGCTATCAAAGTATTCGTAGGGTCCACACAACCCCGGGTAAGGAATCCTTACCTGGAAACGAGTGGAAAGTAACTATCACCAATCAACTAACAACCCTCGAGCTTTAAAGTGAACCCGAGCGACCTAGGCATACAATAACATATCCTAAATAAATAAACAGCAGCTAAATTCATGAAGTCCAAAGGGTGGAGGCTCGGAAATTTACCAACCGAGAAGACACACGTCTCGGCTGCAAGGAGCAGGAACGGGCGCTGCTGGTGCGCGGTGCAGGCGGGCGATGGCGCGCTGCACCGCTCGGGGCGTCGCGGCAAGGCGGCGTACACGCTGGAGCGCGGGCGCGCGCAAAGGCGTCTGGGCGGCGAGCATCGTCGGCGACGACACGGGGCGCGGGGCGCGCGCGCGAACGAGCGACACGCTTGGACGACGCGGAGAGCGAAGCGAGCGACGCGGGCGACAGCCGACGCGCGGCCGGTGTCTTTGGGCGCGGAGGCGCTGGTCGGGCCGGGAGCACGGTGGCTCGATCAAAGGCGGAGCGGCGTTAGGCGATAGGGGCGTCACGCAGGATGGTGTGGTGCGCGACGAGCCGGGCCGGGCAACGGCGCGCGCGGTGTGGGTCTTTGCGACGTGGGTGAGGGGGAGAGAGTGAGGGTTTGCGAGAGAGAGTGGGGTTTTTTTTTTCTTTTTCTTCCTTCCCTTATTTAAATAAGCTTTGGGAATCTCAAATTTCCTTCCCAAGGTTTCCCCTCTTCGAGCCCTAGCTGACGCGTTTATTTTTCCTTATTTAAATCCAAGCTTCCAAACCTCTTGTTAGGCCAAGGGTTCGAGCCATCCAACATCAACTTTCAAAAATACAAACTATATATAAAAACCTTATTTTACATTTAGCTGAAAACCGGGCTGTTACATACTTTTGGTTCAGTATTCGGACGTTCGATTGGGTTGTTAGGGCTTTTTAACCCTGAAGGGCATTTTGGTCATTTTGCTCCTATGGCTAACCTAGTGGATATTTAGGGTTCCAGGGATGTTTCTGTTTTTCGTTGAGACCTGACTTTTTGTTGGTTGCAGGTTCCCGGGAGTTATGATGTTTGTTAGGGTTTTGGAGGTATCCCAGTTAAAAGTAAAAATTAAGGAAAATTTAAATGAAAAGGGCTCGAGCCAGGATTCGAACCCAGGTGGCTAGGAGTTGAACTTTGTTGTTGATTAATTAAGAATTAATTAATGTTGCTACTGGGATTCGAACCTATGATCTGCTAGGCTTTTGGGAAGCTTGAGTTGGAAAGGAAAAATTAGGATTTTAAAGGTGTTGTTGCTAGGACTCGAACCTCGGTTGTTTTGGAGTTGAGAGCTTAGTTTAAACAAGTTTTTAAAGAGGACAAAAAAGCTAACCTGTGTTCCTTCCTGTTGAGGTGAAGCCGAGCTTGTTCCAGGAAGTTATTGTGAGGAAGCCGGAAGTAGAGCCCTAGCCGAGAGTTCCCTTGGACTTTCCCAAGGGGTTGGCCGAGAGCTTGTGTAGCTCACTGGGTAACTTCCATGGTCCTGTTTCTCATGAGTTTAGTTTAGAAATAACTAGAATAGGTTGTTAATATATTTATGTATGATTTGCTAGGTTGTGTGTTTCTGCAACTCAAGGAGCATTATATTGTTACTGCTTGTTTCCAGGTAAGGATTTCTTACCGTGGTTGTGTGGACCCTGCGATATTATCATGATGTGCCCTGTATGTTTGTTTACTGTTATGAGCTTGATAGTGGATAGGACAGCTCCTTGCTAGCATGTTTGCTTGTTGTTCATGTTAGTGCCATGCTAAGGTTTGTTCTTCCAGCATGCTTTCGATTCCTACTTAAGTTCGTAGTATCATGCTAGGCTATGTGTTTTATGTTGAGAATGTATGTTTAGCTAGGAATCGATTACTCAGTACTCTTAGCTAGTATAGTAGGGTTTGTCATCATCCAGAGGCTGAGAGCGGACATAACGTACTTTGTCCCCACCGGTCGGGGTTCAGAGCGAAGCATAACGTACATTGCTTCCCCGTGAATGATGTGGATTAGCTAACTTGCATTGGCATAAGCCTAGTTTGTAGCTTGCTAGAGCGAAACCACCGCCAACGGTGTAAGCCTACCTTGGCGATTCTTAGCTTCAGTCGATTATAATGACCCGATTTTCTATTCCGGTTCTCGGGTGCTTTGATTCAGTTCGGTGGTTTGGTTGGGCCGTTAGAGTCTGCTTTGACCCTTAGGGGTATTTTGGTCTTTTGGCTCTCCGTGCAGGATTTGTGGTTTTTCAGGCTTCGAGGTAGCTCCTGCCTTTGTCGAGGCTGGTTTTTTATTGCTTGCGAGTCCCGAGATGTTTGGGCTAGTCGTTTGGGAGTTCGGTTGTGATTTGGGTTTTTGGGCAAAGTGTTGGTTGGTTGTGTGCTTCCTTTGGGATTCGAGCCGGGCCCTTGGTGTTGATTTGGGAGTTGGATTTTAGTGAGTTATATTTATTGGGAGAGGTTGCTTGTAGGGTCTCGAAGGAGGAAGCCGGGAAATGGGATTTTTAAGGATAAAAGTGGATAAGGATGGATTTTGGATAAAATCCTTATTTTTCCTTTTATTTCCCATTTTCCTTTTCTTTTCCAAATTCATTTTCTTTTCTTTTATTTTTCCCCAAATTCACTTTCTCTCTCTTTCTCTCTCTCTCTCTCTCTCTCTCTCTCTCTTTCTCTTTTTCTCTTTCTCTCTCTCTCTCTCTCTCTCTCCCTCGAGCACCCAGCCCAAGCGGCCAGCCATTACCACCACCACCGCCTTGTCGCCGTCGCCGCGCCAAAGCAAATGAGATGCTCGGATCGCGCAGGCGGTGAGAGAAGCCCGTCGCCAATGACCGAGCTCGCGACGTCGTCGCACTAGATCCGCCCGAGCGCGATAGCGCCGCCGCCGCGCCGTCGCACCGTGATCCGCCCGGCAAAGCAGGCCGTCGCTCGTCGTCGCACCAGAATCTCTGCCGAGCCAGACGCGTCGCGCCGACGCCGCGCGCCGCCGTCGCGGCCGCGAGCTCACTGGCGGCCGAGCTCTCACACGCCAGTCGCGCGTCTTCGCCCGACGTTCGTCGAGTCCGCGCGCCTTGCACAGGTGCCGCTCAAATACAGCGTGTCGCCTTGCAGCACCCGCGCCAGATCCAGTACGCACCACCGCTGCCAAGAGATGCCCGGCCTCGTGTCGTCGTGCGTGTGTGAGTGCTCCCGAGCCGAGCCTCTTTGTTTTATTATATTTTTAGGCTATTCTATGATTATTGATGTGTTTGCTTGGTTCGTTATAGGTAGCTCGGGTTCGATCGCAGCTTAGGTTTCTTGTGTTTAGAGGTCTTTCGACCAGGTAAGGATTTCTTACCGGAGTTGTGTGGACCTGCGATATATTATGTGATTGCTGATTGTATGCTTGTTTGTGTTTATTGACATCTTTCCTGATAAGTGCTCTATTCTGAATTCCCGACTGGCATGATTTCCTATGTTGTGTCTCATGTTAGTCCATGCTAGGTTGTTCCTTTCTGGCATGCTCGTATCTGTTCCTTGCTTCGTAGTATCATGCTAGGCTCGTTGTATTCTTATTAAGCACGTATTGGATTTTATGAAATTGTTTGCTGATTGTTAAGGCAGGTTAGAGTTGCGGTAGATAGCATCATCCGGCTTTGATGCATAAAGTACCTTGCATCCATGAGCAGGGGACGTCGAGACGAGTTCTCCGTCCCCTGGACCCCGTTAGGGTTTAGCTAACCCGACCCGATGAGGCCCCGCAATCTTGGGTGAGGGTGGCATCGTTAAATGCTCCAACGATCGGGATGATGACTTGGCATTGCCTCGTCCCGGGCGATCGGCACGTCCTCGGCGTGTTCGGCCGTAGCCCTTGATTTCCACTGTTAAGGTAAGGACGGCTTCTGGTGTAAGCCTACCACGACCCGTTCCTTAGCCTCAAAGCGGTGGTTCAGTGACATAGTTTCCGTGTCGTGTCTCACACCCCTATGTCGGTGACACCGATCCGGAGAGATTTAGTTAGGCGTGGTGATCGGACATGGGCGGCTGCCACCACTAGACCCGGCACCCCCAGTAGTCTGCAGTAGCACACGCGGTGTATGCTTACGCTCATTACAGGCACCGACCGGAGAGCTCCTCGGGATCTTGAGCTAGTGCACATTTCGTCGACAAAGAGATGAGCCGAGGCCGGGACTTGTTTCTTGTATAGGCGACTTGTGTGATGTGTTGTGTGGTGAGTTTTTCCTGACTAAGACCCTGAGTTGGCATCCGAGGCCCAAGTGTGGGCTAAGCTATGTGCTCTATTCTGTGTTTATATTCATAGCTTGCATATCTTTCTGCTAGATGACCATGTGTATCGTATTGTACCTCGGTTGGGGATTCTTATTGAGTAATTCGTTACTCACCCTTATTATGTGGTTTTCCACAGGTAACCATGGTGCGAGACAGGATGGCTGGAGGAGGAGCTGTGATCATGGAAACCCGTTGTTCAACTCTGAGTTTTATGTTTATGATTTAAATGTCCTCTGAATGCATGTAGTGGGCACGGAGCTCTAGGGTGTTTTCTGAATGTATTTCCGGATTCTAGCATTGTTGTAACTATTGCAAAGCTTGTATGTTTTAAATAAATCTCTGATCAGAGTATGTTTTGGATGTATTTGTCTTGGAACAGTGCTTGGAAAGCAGATGGCGAGTTTCAGGAATTTATGTTGATTTTTAAATGGATGTTCTCATGTTTTAGTTTTTACTTAGAATCCAAACACCATCTTGCAAATTTTTTGTAGATTTGTATGCATGCATTGAGGTAACGACCTATTTAGAACCCCATTCGGGTCGGGTTGTTACAGTTGGTATCAGAGCTCAGAGTCATAGATTCTGTAGACTGACCTTTTGTTGTAGGTCATTTTTCCATGATCATCGGCCTCTCAAGCGATCATCAGTGCGCCTAAGTTTACTATTTGTTGTTGAAAAAAAGGGTTAAGAATTTACAATACCTGTCATCTAGTGTATGCCTTGTGTAGTGTCGTGGAGCGGAGACGAGCAGGTTCAGACTCGTTGTTGGTTTGGGTTTAGAGCGCCATCATGCCAACTTCCGGCAGTGTGTGATGTTTGTTGTGGCTTGTCGAGGTATCCAGATAGATTCGGATGCCCTGGGACATCGTCCCCGTGGGAGGCAGAGCTTGGACTCCCGTAGGCCAATTGTGGCCCAGTTGTTGGTTTTCCCCTAGTAAGAGGGTGGATGTAACGGCCCAGGTTTTTCATCCCGGTCTTCCAGGTATGCCCTAGGGGTAATTTGGTAATTTGGTCGGGCCGCTAGGGCCGTTTGTGTCTTTTCCAGTTGCTAAAATTATTGGATGGATTTATGTAGGTTTTTGGAAGGATTTGTGGTTTGGTTCGGGCATGAGTTGATGCAAAAGTAAAAATGTGGAGTTTTGTCTTTGCACTGGTTTTGAACCCGGGCCTCCTGGAAAGCTTGTGGGGATGTGTGCCTGTTGAGCCATGGAGAGCTCTTGTTGCTCTTTCTGCATCACATCTTAGTTAACCTTAGATCTTTGGTGTTTGGTGCATTTGGTTAAATGAAAAGAAATTAGGTTTGTTGTGTCTTCTTCTCCAAAAGTGTTGTGGCCGCCCAAGCTATCCTCCCTAGCCCTTGCCGATTTCCAACACCTTTGCAGCTCTTTGGTTCGTTCATCATCATTCCGGGTAGGTATCGATCTTCTTCTTCTTCTTCTCATCCGTTTGGTGTGCTATTTGGCCGAGTGTTTAGAAGTAGGTGTGTGTTTGTGTTAGGTTGCGCAAATGAGAGAAGCCCGACCAGCGAAATTTACGATCGCACCAGCCAGCTCCATCGCCGGCAGCCCCCGTCACACCAGATCGCCCTTGCCGTCGCACTAGATCGCCCCTACCGTCACAGCCCGTCGCGCCCAGATCTTGCACAGCAGCCGGCCCAGCCCCTGCACGGCCATCGCCAGCCCGATGTCACGCCAGATCGCGCGCAGCAGCAGACGCCAGACGCCCTCGCGCCTTCGCCCCGTGTCGCTTGCCGAGCCGCTCGCCCGCATGCCCAGACGTTCGCCCGCGCGCACGTCCCTGCCGAGCAACTCGCCGTGTCCGCATCGCACGGCCGCGCCCTAGCGCCCATCCGCTCACAGAGCAGACTGCGCTAGCCGCCGTGCAGGCAGCGTAGCAGCGCCCCACTTCGGCCGTGCCAGCCCCGCTGCCACGCGCTTTTTTGCCTTGTGTCGCCGCAGTGCCGTGAGTGCTCCCTGAGCCGAGCCTCTTTGCTTTATTATATTCTTAGGGATATGGTTGTGATTGTTACTATGTTTGTAGGTTCTCGATAGCTAGCTCGGAAGTGTTCGCAGCTTAGGAATTTGTGTGTAGAAGTCTTCCGACCAAGGTAAGGATTTCTTACCGAGGTTGTGTGGACCCTGCGATGTTCTATTTGATTGATGTTGTATGTTTGTTTGTGATTATCAGCATGTATAGTTTAGGTGCTCTGTTGCGAATTCTGACCGCATGACTTCGTATGTTGTTCTTTCATGTTAGTCCATGCTAGGTTGTTCCGTTCGCATGCTCATATTCATTCTTGTTCCGTAGTACCATGCTAGGTCCATTTGTATTCTTTTGAGCACGTATTGGATTGTTTGCTTTGATTGTTAAGGCGAGTTAGAATTCGTGTAGGTAGCATCATCCGGCCCGATGCATAAAGTATCTTGCATCCATGGCAAGGGCGATCGAGACAGATTCTCCGCCCTTGGACCCGTGAGGGATTAGCTATCCCAACCGGTATGCCCCCGCAATCTTGGGTGAGGGTGGCGATCGTTAAATGCCCCAACGGTCGGGATGATGACTTGGCATTGCCTCGTCCCGGCGATCGGCGCGTCCTCGGCGTGTTCGGCCGTAGCCCTTGATTGCCACTGTTAGGGCAAGGATCGCTTCGGTGTAAGCCTACCACGACCGGTTCCTTAGCCTCAAAGCGGTGGTTCAGTGACATAGTTCACGTGCCTAGGTCTCACACCCCTATGTCGGTGACACCGATCCGGAGATTTAGTTAGGCGTGGTGGTGCCGGACATGGGCGGCTTGCCACTGGACCCGGCACCCCATAGTCTGCAGAGCACGCGGTGCATGCTTACGCTCATTACAACGCCCAGAGAGCTCCTCGGGATCTTGAGCTAGTGTACCTTTCGTATCGACGATGAGACGGTGAGGCCGAGACTTGTTTCTCGTATAGGACGTATTGTGGGGTGGATTTATTTCCTGGACTAAGACCACGAGTTGGCATCCGAGGTCCAAGTGTGGACTCAAGCTATGCGCTCTTTTACGTGTTTATATTCATAGCTTGCATACACTCATCTTGATGACCATGTGCATCGTATTGTACCCCTGTTGGGGATTCTTCTTGAGTAATCCGTTACTCACCCTTATTTTGTGGTTTTCCAAAAGTAACCAAGGAGCGCGAGACAGGATGGTGAAGGAGGAGCCGTGATCATGGGCACTGCTTTGTCACCTCACGACACTTTTATTCATTTTATGACTCTTTAACTTTATATTTCCCTGAATGCATGTAGACGGGCACGGAGCCCTAGGACGTTTTCTCATGTTTTATGGATTCCAAAGATAGTCGTACTCTGAAAAGGTTTTGAATGGTTTAAATAAATCTCTGATCGAGTATACTTTTAGAAATGTACTTTTCTGAAAGCAGTGCTTGAAACATGGACTTTTAATGTTTTAGTTTTACTTGGAATCCAGAAAGTATGTTGCATATTGTTTTATTTTGAATGCATGCATTGGGGTAAAGGCCCATTTAGAACCCCATTCGGTCGGGTCTTTGATTGGTATCAAAGCTCGTAGTCATAGATTCTCAGAGACCGACCTTTTTGTTGTAGGTCGTTTTCCCATGATCATCAAGACTCCGGCGGTCATCAGTGCGCTTAAGTTTTCTGTTTTAGAAAAGGGGTTAAGAATTTACAATACCTTTTATCTAGTGTATGCCTTGCTTAGTGTTGTAGAGCGGGGACGAAGCGGGTTCGACTCGTTGTTAGTTTGGGTGTAGATCGCCAAAGATGCTTGTCACCGTCTCGGAGAGGACGTCCGAGAGCGGGGACGAGGTACTAGGATCGGTCGACATGCAGGGGACATCGTCCCCAAGCCGAGATCGTGGCATTCCGCCGCAGCTCCCCTGTCGCGCCTAGAGTAGGCGTTGGCGGCGAGCGAGCGCGTGAGACGCTCCCCGGAGCAGAGTTGGCTGATTCTATGAGGGCTTTTATGGTCGACATCTTTGAGTGACCGAGAGGCGAGAGACCTGAGCCTTGTTAGCGTAGCGGCGGGAAGAGTCCCGAGCCCAGATCAAGCAGCTGACCCGCATGTTTCAGCAGGGCGCCCTTGTATGCCTAGCCAGAGTTCTTGTCACTTGAGGTTGTGACCTTGTTGGCCCCATTGGTAGTAAGATGTGGTTTTGGTAGTAGTGGCACTTGAGGTGCATTGGTTAGTGTGCCGCTTTGGCACTAAGTCTGGTTGAGGCTTGAGTTTGGCTTGGGCATAGCAGATTGTTCTATGCCGTTCGGAGTTTAGTGCACTCCTTTAGCCTTGGATCCGTTTATGGCAGTGGCACCTGTATAGGTCGTGCCAGAGGGCTAGTTCAGTGGTAGTCGATGAACTACAAGCGAGAGGATTCTCGAGAGGAGCCGGAGCCGGAGCCTTTTCCTAGTGTTACTGGAGGTTGAGTAAGTCAGCAGGTTGGCGGTTGGTAATTATTTGTGGGCGTGATTCTCGCGCTAGTGTTAAGGCCAAGAGATTTTCTTTGTGGTTGGTAGTGCGGTCAACTACCTTCGAGTGCCTAAATCTGAGGAGAGTTGAGCATTGTAGATGCGAGTTTGGTCCAGCTGAGGGACCATGAGTTGGATGCCTATGAGGTGAGTTGGATGCTTTTCAGGCGAGATGAGCTGATGCCTTGCGAGAGGTTTTTGATACCTTAGGGGTAAGCACCCTTGGTAGAGGCTTGGTATAAAGTAAGTTCGGTTTGACATTGTTATGCTTTGGTAAAGCAAGGTTGCCTCAGCTTCGAGTATCGTGTGGAGATGGAACTTTTGGTGTTCCTTGGATTGTTTGTATCTCTGCCAGGAGTTAGCGTTGCTTTTTTTGGAAAAGCGCTTGTTAGTCTTGGATTTCTGAAGGAAGGTTGAGAGTTGTGCACACAAGTGTGTTATGTGTGGTTCGTTCTATGGCGAGAGTTTCAGATCCTTGTAGAGTTGCTTTGGAGATCTAGTGCTCAGTTTCTGGAGAAGTTGGACTCCAGGTGGATGTTGTAAGGCTTCAGCGAGGTGGTAAGGATACCGTGCTCGTGATATCAGGTTGTTGCTTAGGCAAGATTTGTTAAGTTGGACCTAAGCTTGGTTGGCGGATCTTCTTGTTGATCGTTGGTTGGAGTTCACTGTTGGAAAGCGAACAAGAGCGGTAGCTAAGCTAAGCCGCGTGGTTTCTGATCGTCATGGCTAAGAGAGTTGTTTGGATCTTTCCTTGGGTAGAAGTTATGTTGTGGCTAATGCTTTGAGTAGGAGGATGACGCATTCTGTAGCGTTTCGGGTCCTCTGGGTTCCCAAGGAGTTGGATTTGGCCAGCATGGTTGGGATGCTGGAAATTGGAGTTGTTTGTTCAGGCAGTTGTTTGTTAGATCGTATGCCTAAGCAGTGTGTGTGTGTGTCGAGGGTTGTCGGAGAACCCTAGGTTGTGGAGAGCCTCTCTAGAGCTCAGTCAGGCCCAGGTAGTGAGTTTAGTTGGCCAGCTGGAGGCGTGTAGTTTGTAGCCTCGGTTGAGTTGCTAGCAGTCTTGGTAGACTAGCAGGCTAGTGTTTGTTTAGAGTAAAGTCCGGATTGGTTCCGGTGTGGTGGAAAGTTGATGCTTGGTGTCGACCAAGGTGTGGATTGGAGTTGCTTGAGATTAGTTTTGCTCGTGGGGCGAGTGGTTTGTGCCACTGTTGGTTGTTCTCTCTGCTTGCGGATGTTGAGTTGCCCCGCTTGGCATTTGGAGGTTCATGCGAGATGGACCCCTTGTTGTTGCCCCGTGAGATTAGATGTTGTTGCTCTAGTGGAGCAAGACAGTTGAGCGTTTGTGGAGCTCTCTGTCCTTCCTTGTTTGTCTGCTTGTAAGAGTTGTTCCCGGTGGGAGTTGTCGATTACTCCCGGTTTTGGAGTTGATGGCAGAGGTGTTAGCAAGAAGGAAAAGTTTGTTGGTTGCTTGGAAGCGCTTGTTTGTCGATTAAGCGGATTCTTGGATGGTGTTCTAGATCTTTGCGCATAAGGGTTGTTTTGCCTCTTGTGAGTGTTGGGCCAAGGTTTGGTCCTCTTGTTGTTCGAGCTAGTTCGGTTCTAGGCGGGGCGTTGCCACGAGGTCTTGTTCCTAGTCGAAAAGTTTTGGGAGTTGACCCTCCCTCGTGATTGAGTAAGTTCTGTTAGTTACGGATTGGTGATTCGATTGGTTGAGATTTCCCTTGGGTGTTGCTTCCAAGAGAGAGTTGGTTCTTTGTTGCCTTGGGTTTGAGCAAGTTAGCGAGCGTGTGTGGAGTTCATTGCCCTTCCGGGTTTGCTTGCTTTGGGAAGTCGTTTCCCGTTTGGCGAGTCGACTTAGCTCCCGAGTTGTGGAGTTGATCGAGTAGCGCAATGGTCACCCCAAATGAGAGGGTCCTCTGCTTTGTGTTGTTAGCAAGCAAGAGTTGTTTGTCCCGCAAGGGCGGAGGCCACCAAGAAGAGTTGAGTTGTTCGGCAAGTTGATGGTTCTTTGGGGATTGAAGATTTCCTTTTCCCCTAGCCTCTGTGGTGGTTGAGTTGCTCCTTGGATGCCAGCCTCGAGTGTTAGCTTCCGAGGTAGTCTTGCAGATTCATGTGGCTCAGGATCCGTAAGCTTGGAGGTTGTCGTCATCCGTTTTCCTTGTGAGGTTTCGGAGTGGAGCTTACGTTGGAAGTTGAGTTAGGCCTAGGCTAAAAGGAGAAGTCATTTGAGTAGCCAGTTGGATTTTAAGAGTTGAGTGGTAGCTTGGATGCGAGCGTTGCTCGTTATAAGTTTGGGTTGAGTTCTGCTGAGCAAGCCCTTCTCCGGCTTTGTTCCTAGTTGTTATGCGTTCGCAGTTGGCATTAGCAGAGCCGCGTTTGAGTGAGTTGGCACAGAGGTGCCGTGGCGTTGGTTGGTAAGCTGTTGAGCTGTTTTCCTCAGGGTGTTATGTCGTAGATAGTCTGCGTGATGGTTTAGTCCTTGCTTCTGAGATTTTGAGAGGAATGTTGGTTGTTCCTTGCTGGCGGTGTTCTCTTTGGCGATTCTTTGGTAGGCTTGCTCCAAATGTTGCGTTCGGCCGATGAGGAGTTCTAGTTTGTTGGCTTGGCCAAGTGGAGTCTGTGCTTGGCCCTTGTCTTTTTAAGGTGGTCGTAGCTGAAGTTTCAGCTGGAGTGAGTGTTGTTAGCCGTCGGGTGTACCAGGATGGTGCCCCCTTGCCTTTGGTTCGGCGATTTCTCCTTAAGATGGTTACTTAAGTGTTGTGGTCGCGTTTTAGTTGGAGAAGTTTGCTTTTGGATCGATCGCCGATTGGTTGGGGTTTGGTTATAGTCGTTAAAGGCTGTCAGAGGCAAGATTTGAGGTTTGGTTTGGTCTCTTGTGAATTAAGAGTAGGTCTGTTTGGTTTTCTGGAACCTATGAGGTTCGATTGTTTGGTCACTTGTTGTAGGGTTGAGGTTGTTTTGTTGTCACCGTGAGCTTCGGAGGAGTTTTGCCGGTCGTGGTGTAGAGTTTGAGCTTGTGGCGATCCTCGAGTTTCTTTGAGAGTAGCACCGCTTGAGAGTTGGTGCGAGTTGAGGATGTGGATTGCCGTCTATTTCCCTTCGGAGTTCATAAATGCTCGATCTTGGTTGAGTTTGTTTGTGGCGGCTGGATGGCATAGTGCCTTTGAGTTTTGAGAACCCAAGAGGGTTTGGTTTTGGAGAAGGTTGGCGTTGTATTAGCCAGGAGTTGATTCAGCTTGGTTAGGTTTTAGTGGAGTTTCTGGAGCCGTTTTCGTCTTAGGACTTTCGAGGACGAAAGTCTTAAAAGGAGGAAGTATTGTAACGGCCCAGTTTTCTATTCCGGTTCTCGAGGTGCTATCGGTTCAGATTCAGTGGTTCGGTTGAGCCGTTAGAGCTGTTTTGACCCTTAGGGGTATTTTGGTCTTTTGGCTCTCCGTGCAGGATTTGTGGTTTTCCAGGCTTCGAGGTAGCTCCTGCCTTTGTCGAGGCTGGTTTGTTATTGCTTGCGAGTCCCGAGATGTTTGGGCTAGTCGTTTGGGAGTTCGGTTGTGATTTGGGTTTTTGGGCAAAGTGTTGGTTGGTTGTGTGCTTCCTTTGGAATTCGAGCCCGGGCCCTTGGTGTTGATTTGGGAGTTGGATTTTAGTGAGTTTTATTTATTGGGAGAGGTTGCTTCAGCCGGGTCTCGAAGGAGGAAGCCGGGAAATGGGATTTTTAAGGATAAAAGTGGATAAGGATGGATTTTGGATAAAATCCTTATTTTTCCTTTTATTTCCCATTTTCCTTTTGTTTTCCAAATTCATTTTCTTTTCTTTTATTTTTTCCCCAAATTCACTTTCTCTCACTTTCTCTCTCTCTCTCTCTCTCTTTCTCCCTTTTCTCTTTTTTTCTCTCTCTCTCTCTCTCTCCGAGAGCACTTTGCCAGCAAGCGCACCCCATTACCACCACGTGTCGCCTTTGTCGCCGCACGCGCCAAAGAAATGAGACGATCGGATCGCAGCAGCAATGAGAGAAGTCCGTCGCCAATGATCGAGCTCGCAGACGCCGTCGCACGAGATCCGCCCAGCAGCAAAGCGCGTCGCTCGTCGTCGTCGCACGATCTGCCGAGCGACGCCTGTCGCATGCCCCAACACGCCGTCGCTCGCGCCGTCGCGGCCAGCGCTCACCAACAACGCGAGCTCGTCACGCCAGTCGCGCGCGTCTTCGCCAGACGTTCGCGAGTCCGCGCGCTTTGCCATGTCTGCGCGCGCCTTGTTGTGCGCTCCAGTAGCGTGTCGCGCGCCACAGCGCGCCAATCCAAATTGCACCACCAGCCAAGGCGATGCCCGCCTCGTGTCGTCGTCGTGCGCGCGTGTGAGTGCTCCCAGCCCGAGCCTGCTTTGTTTTATTATATTTTTAGGGCTATTCTATGATTATTGATGTGTTTGCTTGGTTCGTTATAGGTAGCTCGGGTTCGATCGCAGCTTAGGTTTCTTGTGTTTAGAGGTCTTTCGACCGGTAAGGATTTCTTCACCGGAGTTGTGTGGACCTGCGATATATTATGTGATTGCTTGATTGTATGCTTGTTTGTGTTTATTGACATGTTTCTGATAAGTGCTCTATTCTCGAATTCCCGATGGCATGATTTCCTATGTTGTTTCTCATGTTAGTCCATGCTAGGTTGTTCCTTTCTCGCATGCTCGTGTATACATTCCTTTGCTTCGTAGTATCATGTTAGGCTCGTTGTATACTTATTGAGCACGTATTGGATTTTATGAAATTGTTTGCTGATTGTTAAGGCAGGTTAGAGTTGCAGGTAGATAGCATCATCCGGGCCTGATGCATAAAGTACCTTGCATCCATGACAGGGACGTCGAGACAGTTCTCCGTCCCTGGACCCCGTTAGGGTTTAGCTAACCCGACCGGTAGGCCCTACAATATTGGGTGAGGGTGGCAGAATGTTAAATGCCCCAACGGTCGGGATGATGACTTGGCATTGCCTCGTCCCCGGCAGTCGGCACGTCCTCAGCGTGTTCGGCCGTAGCCCTTGATTGCCACCTGTTAAGGTAAGGACGGCTTCCTGGTGTAAGCCTACCACGACCCGTTCCTTAGCCTCAAAGCGGTGGTTCGAGCTAACATAGTTCACGTGTCGAGTCTCACACCCCTATGTCGGTGACACCGATCCGGAGATTTAGTTAGGCGTGGTGGCCGGACATGGGCGACTTGCCACTAGACCCGCACCCCCATAGTCCGCAGAGCACGCGGTGTATGCTTACGCTCATTACAATAGCCGGCCGGGAGAGCTCCTCGGGATCTTGAGCTAGTGCACCTTTCGTCGACAGTAGACAGGCTGAGGCCGGGACTTGTTTTTCATATAGGGCGACTTGTGTGATGTGTTGTGTGGTGAGTTTTTCCGGACTAAGACCCTAAGTTGGCATCCGAGGCCCAAGTGTGGGCTAAGCTATGTGCTCTATTCTGTGTTTATATTCATAGCTTGCATATCTTTCTACTAGATGACCATGTGTATCGTATTGTACCCCGGTTGGGGATTCTTACTGAGTAATTCGTTACTCACCCTTATTATGTGGTTTTCCACAGGTAACCATGGTGCGAGACAGGATGGTTTGGGAGGAGGAGCTGTGATCATGGAAACCCGTTGTTCAACTCTGAGTCTTATGTTTATGTTTATGATTTAAGTGTCCTCTGAATGCATGTAGTTGGGCACGGAGCCCTAGGGTCTTTTCTGAATGTATTTCCGGATTCTAGCATTGTTGTAACTATTGCAAAGCTTGTATGTTTTAAATAAATCTCTGATTAGAGTATGTTTTGGAAATGTATTTGTCTTGGAACAGGTGCTTGGAAACACGGACAGGTTTCAGGAATTTATGTTGATTTTTAAATGGATGTTTTCATGTTTTAGTTTTTACTTAGAATCCAAACACCATCTTGCAAATTTTCTATAGATTTGTATGCATGCATTGAGGTAACGACCTATTTAGAACCCCATTCGGGTCGGGTCGTTACATCAGTGGTACAGGCTGTTACAGATGAGTGTCGAGGGCCTCGCACTACTGTGTTTAGTGACACTGGTTTCGAGTCTTTAGGCATGCGTACCAGGCCCATGTAGTTTGTCTCTAGGCCCCCACATTTACGCCAGTTGCAGCAGCATTCGGTGTGCGCGCACATGCGTTAGTCGCCGGTTCGGAGAGCTCCCCCGGGCTAATGTTTGTGAGTACACCACTTCGTTTCAGTTTAGAGCCAGACTTCGGGTACTCTCCCGTTAGTTCAGTTTATCTAGCCGAGGGTAAGAGGCCCTCGAGGCACCCATTGGGATTGGTTTTTGAGCTGATCATAATGTCGAGGGAGAAAGACCCTCGAGGGTGTCAGACATCTATTGGGATCGGTTTTTGAGCTGATCATTTGGCCAAGGGAGAAAGATCATCAGGGATGTCACGGGATTGGTTATGAGAACCAATCATTAGGTCAGAAGTAGGAGACTTCCGAGGATTCCAGATTTTACCTTGTAAGCTCGTTGAGCTATGATCTGTGTTGGTAACTGTCTGCATGTATACTAGGGTACTAGATTACTGATGTATCGTATGGTACCCTAGTTGGGGATTCTTACAGAGTATGTTTATACTCACCCTTATTTCTGTGGTTTTTCAACCAGGTAACTTGGGACAGCACCAGGACGGCTAGTAGAGGAAGCTGAGTGATCATAGGAAGCTGCCGGCACTCTATCATTTATTGTTTGCATTATTTATTCAGCATGTAGTTGGATAGGAGTCCTAGGGGAACACGGTTAAATGTTGTTTTAAACAGTTTTGAATGTTTTTATAAACACTGGCCAGACATGTTTTAAGTTATTGATTCACTTTATGAAAATTGCTGTTGAGTTTAAATGTTCCCCGCTTTGTGTTTGAAAAGTTTTAAAATATGAGCACTAAACCGTTTGTAAACATATTTTACTTGCATGCTGAGTGAGATCTTAGGTTTAGGACCATATTTCGGGTCGGGTTCTTACACTTTGTGTGCGGAACAACTGGTTTCTTATTTGTGAGCACACGTTGCAGGTTGCACCAACCCTCGGGTGGGCTGGGTGCACTCGTCTAGGCTAGGCTAGATCTCGTGTGACTCTAATGCTAGTTATTATCTCTCTGTGTGTACTCGTGGAACCTTATATGATGTGTGCATGGTTCCACCAGGTTACATTCCCAGTACGTTGGATGGGGGGCTGGTCATGCCGTGCTTTTCCCTGAGACTACTAGAAGAGGCCACTAGGACAGATGAAGGCGCGAAGGAATGCTTGTCAGTGAGCCTGTAAGCATTAGTGGGGATGTTGTCTGCAGGCAGGTCGATCCTCCCGCATGCTAGGGGTTAGCAGTTGGCGATCCGAGCCCGAGGTTTAGGAACCCTGAAGTTTTCCTCACTAGTGGCTCTACCTGACAGGGTCAGGTGATTTTGACAGGGCATTATGCATGCCCTGGCTGACACGACTCGTGTGTCGTTGTCCAGACCCGAGGTTTAGAGATGTTGTGTGTTCCCCTCACTCGTGGTCCTTCCCGACAGGGTCAGGTGATTCTCTTGGCATTGTGTATGCCCTTGCTGACACGACTCGTGTGTCATTGTCTAGACTCGAGGTTTAGGGATGCTGTGTGTTCCCCTCACTCGTGGTCTTCCCCGACAGGGTCGGGTGACTTATTGGTGGGTCCCTAGCATGGGCCAGGCTACCCTGAGACATTAGAGTATGCTTCTGCGAGCACAGCATTATGGATCCCTGGCAGACGTCAGGCTACTCGAGGCATGTCTCCGCTGGTGCATTTGGCTGGTCCTTGACAGAGGTCAGGCTACCGCCGAGAAAATTATGATTTCCCCTTAAGACACGGTATGAGACATGTCTGACTTGAGGTTTGGGGAACTTGTGTGTTCTTCTCACTCGGGGTCTTTGCTCTAACCTTGGTTAGATAATTGCTCTGCATTTAGTCGTAACTTACTCACGGCTTGCACGTCGTTGTTTAACATTGCTTGCTCGTGACCGGCCTGAGGCCAACCACGCCTGAGCGAGGCATTTAGCTTCAATTGTCGTATCTTCTAACTTGTTTCTGTTTACATGCTTAACCCCATGGTGAGGCTCCTTTCTGGGTATATTTCGATATACTCACCCCTTACATTTTCAGGTACTAGTCCATTCCGAGGTGGCTAGGCTGGGAGCTGGATTGATCATGGACACGGTCTCGACATTTCCTTTTAGCATTGTTTACTTCTGTCAAACCTTATGTTTTACATTTTAAACTCTGCTAAACTATGTTTTGTTTTGAACTATCGGGATCCCGAACTATGTTTTATTGTTTTGAACTATTAGTACTGTTTTTCATGTTTCATGAGGTTATTTATTGGAAAAATGCATGTGGTTATTAAATGGGTTTTGTGGATTTTGAATGCATGCACACGTAACACCCCATTAGAGTATTTTAGGAAGTGGAGTCGTTACAAGTTGATATCAAAGCTCAGTTCATAGATTCTATAGACTGGTTTACGAGGTAAACCGTGTTTCCATGATCATCAGCAGACCAGTAGCCACCAGGTATGTGAAGTAGGGTAAAGTAAGAAGCATGTTTTAGTTGTGACAGTGTTTTTGGGTTGTCTTTTGTATTGCTTGATTGTTGGTCCTGATTAGGATCTATTTCGTGTTCGATTCTAGCTTCGTAATATCTTTTAGTTATGTCTTTCGAGGAGAGTTACCCAGTGGAGGTACCTCGGTTCGATGGGACCAAGTCAAGAGAAAGTTTGCAGAGGCCCGCTTCGCATCTTTAGCTGCCGCGCCGGAGACATGGTCTTCTTTCATCGCTTAGAGGCGGGAGTTCCAGACCGTCACCACATACACACAGGAGACCATAGTCCAACCCCTTTCTGCATCCAATCGAGCTTAGTAGGGGGTCCGCATGGAGTGTACTCTCAGCTATACGTGTCTCGCACCCCTACTATGCAATTTTCACATCATGTGACCACTCAGACCGCCAGTGAGTTCGTGGTCTTTGGGAGTAAGGGAGTGCAGTCGGGCACAGGCAGGAGTTTGAGTCATATCCTAGGGTTCCCCGTGCAAGAGACCACTTTGGTCAGGGGAATCTTGGACGTACAAGAAACCAGTCCATTAGAGAAATCCAGGCCAGTCGAGGAGGCATTCTAAGAGAGTAGGTCCCCGGCAGCACCAGAGCTAGAGGTCTCGTCGGGGCCGTCATCAGGGTTCATCGGAGGAGGTGGCGGAGTGCCGCAGGTGCTCGAGAGTTCACCAGGGACCATGTCCGCCTAAGGTAAATGTGTGTTATTGGTGTGGTGAGGAGGACCACATTGCATTGCGCTGTCAGTTGCCGTTTTCCACCGCGGAGTTGGTTTTCGTGTTCACAGGTTTCTTGCTTTCTTCGTGCCGTGAATTCATCTTTTGTTCGACTCTGCGTTCTTTTCCTTGTTATGCGTTCTCTTGATCTCTGATCCATGTTAATTAATGTGTTTGTGATTGTGTTCTTTTGTTGTATGCATATATATATATGTTTGTCGTTGATCCATTAACCATGTCGTTTGATGAGTCTCTTGATTGAATGGTCTCATTTTCTTATGCCTGGTAAACGGTTGTAATGTTTTATTTTTTTCTTCAGAATCGTATTACTCGAATTGTTGCATGGGATTACTACGCCTTTTCATTTCATAACAACCGTATCACTCCGTATTGTTGTTCACCATGATCGTATGATCCTGTTCATTATGCATGTTCATATCACTCTGTCTTGTTTGTTCATCACAATCATATGATCATGTTCATTCTGCATGATTGTATCACTCAGTCTTGTTTGTTTATCATAATCATATGATCATGTTCATTATGCATGATTGTATCACTTTGTCTTGTTTGTTTATCATAATCTTATGACCATGTTCATTCTACATGATCGTGTCACTCCAACCGGTATGTTTATTATGGTTATATTGTAGTATTCGCCCTCATCATGGCTTTAATGCTCTATTGTGTCTTCATGATGGTATTGCTCCTTTCGCTCGTTATGACCATACCACTCTATTGCTTCATAAGGTTTTACTGCTCTGTCTATTCATCGTGATTGTAGTGTAACAACCCAGGTTTTTCCTCCAGGTTCTCTAGGTACGTTTGGTTGGTTTACAGTTAGTTGGTTGGGCTGTTAGGGCTCTTGAAGGCTCTAGGGGCATTTTGGTCATTTGGCCTCCCAAGGGTATTTTGGTAACTTTCTAGCCTGGTCTTGAGTTAATAAAATTATTTTGGTGCTTGTTCTAGGTTTGGGAGTTGTGTGGAGGAGTTTGGAGCTTGCCCGGGTTTAAACAGAAATTCTTTTTTAAAAGTGTTAGAGCTGGGACTCGAAGGGGGAACCTCATTGACACTTGTCAAAAGGAGAATTTTTGTGCATTTTAAAATAAGAAAAAGACAACCTTTTCTCCTTCTCATCAACCCTAGCCGACACCCCTCTCTCCCCCTCTTCTTGTCTTCTTCTTCTTCTTCCTCCAAGTTCTCATGGCCAAATCCATCTAGTCCTTCCAAGATCAAAGTGTGCTTCAAGCTTTTTCTCATTCTTGCTAGTAGATCCGAGTGCACCATTTCTTCCAAGGTTAGTTGCTCATCTCTTCTCTTTTCTCCAAGCTTGGCCGAGATGCTCCATGGTGGATCTCTTTGTGTTAGTTGCTTGGAGTTGTAGATCTAGTCGAGGAGCTTGTTGTTGGGTGTTGTGTTTTAAATCAAATTGCTTTTGTTTGTTGTGCTTAGCTTGGCCGAGATCTCCCTTACTCTTGCAACACTTCCTTGGTTGAGCCCTTAAGGTGAGTGTGTTTGTACCTTGCTCTTATTTTGTTGTTCAAATGGTTGGATCATTGGTTTACTCAAGTTTTCTTCTTGGTTGTGCAAGCTAAAGCCTTGCCGAAATCTCAAGCTTGTGGTGGTGTTGCCGAGACCTCTTGTGTTTTTACTTGGCCGAGATTACAAGGTGAGTTGGTGTGATGTTGATGTTTGGCTCTTGCCTTAAATCCTCTTGGTGGCTGAGAGCACCATGTAGAGGTATAGGCTTGTGTGTTGTGTGTTAAGCTAAACTAACCTATGCTTGGTGTTGTGTTGTATGCCCTAGCCGAGAGAGAAGAGGAAAGAGCTTGAAGTCCTCTTGTGTGTAGTTTGAGCTTCCTTGGTAGAGACCACCCTTGGGAGTTGAAGTCTTGCTCGGGTTTCGGTAAAGCCCTAAATCCTTGTGTCTTGGTTGCTTTGAATGTTGTGGATTGGTTTGTAATATGATGTTTTGTTGTTAGGGTAGCTTGTATGGTGTTCTACAGCTTAAGGATTACTTCTGGGTTTGGATTCTACTGTTGACAGGTAAGGGTTCCTTGCCGGGGTTGTGTGGGCCATGCGCACTGCATTGATATCTCCTGGTTGTATGATTATACTTTGAACTGTTAGTGGATAGGCTTTCTGCAGGTTGTCTGGAATATAAATTGCTAGTGTTAGGTTTCTTGCAGGTACCCTAGAGGATGGTTGTTCTTGAGCATGCTTGTTCTGTTTATTCCCTATTGCTTGTGATCTTAATTGTATGTTGTGTATGCTCTGCTGACTATGTATGTAAAGCATGTTGTAGTTAGGTTCCCTGATTTGTTGCTAGGGTGTTGGCATGTAGATTCGTGTTTTCTGTCACTGTTCTCTCCTGTTTATTGACTGCCTATCTTGTATGCATTTATTCTAGTATCCTGGATTTGTTGTTGATATACTCTGTAGACCTAGGATGCTTAATGTATTAGAGTCCTTAAGGAGTCCTGAGTGATAGTCGAGTTGCGTGCTGGCTTGGTTTGCTCAAGATTGCCCAGTGTGTTGCAGTCCAGAACTAGCCCAGTGTGTGTTGTCCCTTTGTTGGCCCAAGTGTGCTAACCAGATTCAGGATTGGCCCAGTGTGTTGCTGATCCCGGGCTAACCTAGTATGTTGCTGCCCATGTTGCTCTAGGACTAGGCCAGTATGTTGTTGTCCCCTGTTAGCCCAGTGTATTGCTAATTAGGTTTAGCGAAACTGCCCAGTGTGTTGCAGTCCAGGACTAGCCCAGTGTGTTGCTGTCCTTAGTTAGCCCAGTGTGTGCTAATCTTGTCTAGTTGTGAGCTTAGACCTTTGCTGATGTTATCCTGCTGTTGTGTTGTATGAGACTACCGTGTTGTGAGTTGTTGCTTGTATGCTAGGATGTTAGAGGATTTGTTGTGTGCATTGTACGCCGGTTGGGGAATCCTTACTGAGTGCAATTGTACTCACCCTTTCTGTGGTTTTCTCCACCAGGTAACTTGGCACAACATCGAGGTGGCTAGGGGAGGAGCTAATGGATCATAGGAAAGGCTGCTGCATTGTCTGAGTCCTTTCATTATTTAGAAATGTCTTGAACTTGAACATTGTTATTGGGAATTTTGTATTTGTTTTATGAACTCTGGCCAGAGTATTATTTTACTGTCTTTCCTTATGAACCCAAAGAAGTTTTGATTTCAGTATTTTAATAAAGATGTTTGAAATTTTCAGTCTATTGCATGTTTTACTGAGTTAACATCTTAAAGTAAAGACTATTTAGGACCATTTAGTGTCGGGTCTTTACATGTAGTGTGGTATTTCTTTCCATAATGATTCTATCTCTTGAGTTTTATCATGTTTGTGTTGTTGTATTCATTCTTGTCCTGTTAGTATTCGCTCCATATGCTCATCTTGGTTGTGTTGCTCTGTTTGGTTTTAATGATCGCATTACTTGGCATGTTCACCATGTTTTTATCATCGTAGTCATTCTTATCATGATTGACTACTTTATGTGTTCTACCATGATTGTGAGCTCTGTTAGTTCTCATGGTCGCATGATGCCTTCTGTTTAGCATGATCAAATTACTACAACCGCATTTCACCGTGACTATACCGTTTTTCCTGTTCTTTATGTTTGCATTGTTTGCATTCGCCCTCATCCTGATTGCATTGTTGTAACTGTTGCATCATGATTTTATGCCTCTAATTGTTCATCATGGGAGTCTGGGGCTCTCGTATTGTATTAGGATTGTGTTGTCTTGCCTGTTCCTTATGATTGTACTACTCTATTAGTTACTGTGATTGCATTCCACTCTTGGTTCCATATAGTTGTTTTGTTGCTCTTTGTTTGGGAGTTGAAGTTGGTCAGATACGTGTATCATACCAGCTACAAGAGTTTGCTCGGTTAGTTTTACCCTGTTCGAGTTTAGTGCCATGTGTGGCATGGAGTGGTTTGTTGATAACCACGCAATCGATGACTGCCTTTCGAAGAAGGTCAATCTTATTCCTTTTTCTTTACCAAGCTTCGAGTTTAGAGAGTGTAGGTTAGAGAACCGCCCTTATTGTGTTGCGAGCAAGTTAGTTTGTCTTGTTGCCCCAAGGTGTGGAGTCTTGTTCGTCAGGTTGCTTTGTGTTGTTTGACCAAGGTAGAGTTTGAGAGTGGTGCCCGCAAGGTGGAGTTTGTTGTTACGCATTCTAAGGAAAGTTTCTGAGTGTTATATTTGTTTTAGGGAATGTACGGGAGGTTTCGGGAGCTTGATTGAGTGTTTTTCTCTCTTCAATGTGGTGGACCCAGCGGGGTCAAGTGTTTGTTCGTTTCGGTGTCGTAGCTAAGCGCGAATTGGTTATGTTGTATCAAGTTCCTTGTTAGTGTTAAAGTATCGAGACTTAGTTCTACCAAAAGTTCCTTGGCATTAAAACCCTGTTTACCCCAACTCTTGAGAGTTTTGGCTTGAACTAAACCAACCAAGGTGTTATGAGAAAATAAAATGATGTTTTGAAAACAAGAATGACGACATGATGCCTTAACAATTTCAATTGAACAATAGTATTGAATGTTTTAAAACACAATGGTATTATTAATCATGAAGATCCAGTTTAATAAATGAGTTTTAAGGTGTTGTAAAGTTCTAATTTGTTGAAATATTTTGAACAACTGAAATTGTAAGTGCTAGGGTTGAAATTTTTTACATGGATGGTTCCAATAGTAGAAATAAACGTTTTAACTTGTGATTCATTGAACAAAAAAAAAACAAAATCATGTGGACCCAAATAACTAGATGAGCTTTAAACTATTTCATTATTTTTGTTTTGGTTGAAAAGGTTTGAGCAACTACGGGTTGTTTTATAAAAAGTTTGTGGTGGCACTAGAGGGTGCATTGTGGATCAAAGAGAAAACGATGTGCAATCTCGTTCTCTTGCGTGTTCTGTCTTAAAGTGGCTTTCGGGACGAAAGTCTCCTTAAAAGGGGAATATTGTAACACCCTAGTTAATTCCAAAATCATTTAAATGTTTTTATTGAATTTTTTTTATAATATTATAACACTACAGATAATTTTTAAGTATAGTTAGTGTTTTATTGAATAGGCTAATAAATCTCAAACTAATTATATTATTTAATGCTCCATGAGATTTAAGCTATGAGTCACCTTGATAAGTTATTTAGAAATTTATAGTAATAAAAGCTAAAATCCAAATGTTATTTTGGGTTATGGAATTTGGAGTTTTAAAATTAAATTAGGATTTATGGATTTAAATGGAAAGAAGGTTTTATTTATGTATTTTTTTATTTGGCCACCTTTTCTCTCTCTTCTTCGTTCAACCCCAACAACCACCACCACCTAAAACCCACTCCTTTCTTCTTAGTTTCACGGAGTTAGAGAGCTTCGTTTGCAATTTCGAGACCAGATCCGTGCTCAGGGAGTCGAGAGCTTTGAAACATGGTAAGCTTTGTTGGTTTTCATAGAGTTTTCTAGCGAGAGGGTTTTGAAACCCGCTTCTTCTTTCGTAGTTTCGCGGAGCTAGAGAGGTTCGTTTGTGATTTCGAGACCAAATCTGAGCTCAGGGAGTTGAGAGCTTCGAAACATGGTAAGATTTGTTGGTTTTCGTGGAGTTTTCCGACGAGAGGGTTTTGAAACCCGTTTCTTCTTTTGTATTTTCCAAGAGCTAGATAATTCTATTTGCAAATCTGAGACTTGTTCTGTGATCCTGAGCTCGAGACCTTTCCAACAGGGTATGACCCGCCCCGTTCTGTGATGGCACGTCGGCGAGGGCGCTGCCGTGCTCCAGCTAGGCATTTCTAGGCAGTAGCTTAGCCTCGTTCCCGTGATGTTAACCCCCTTTGTGGCTGGTTTAAATTGTTCCTTACGAACGCTCGACATTGTTTTGTGTTTAGGCGCTCTCGGGTTTCATCGATCAGCTCGTCGTCTAGCTCGTGGGTTTCCGTGGTGCTCCGGTTGAGTCATCGGGAAGGTAAGGAACTTCATTATGATTCGGGTTTGTGGTTTAAACCATGTGAATATTGGCATGATAGAATTTATGATAATTGAATGTTGGATGACTTGTCACATGTATGCTTTGGTGTTGTTATTCACTGTGTGGACCTATTACTACTCGTGGTAGCTCAAAATCATGTATAGCTCGTAAACTGTTACATCTCTATTGTTGTATATCTTGTGATCGTATCATCATTTCTCGATCGGTATCTTTGCTTGTATATGTGATGAACTGCTTATTGGTTTAACCTGTTGATTGACTGAATTGCCTTGGGTTTATGCATGCTCCATGTTGTTGACTTCATCCATGTTTGACTGTATACGTGCTGCTATGATTATGCTCGATTTCTCTGTTCGTTACCTAAAGGGTTGTCTGTATGTTGTTTTGGCATTAGAATAGCTAGGTCTGGTTACCGTGTTGACCACCTAGAGGAGCAACTAGCTCACACATTTTAGGGCTCGAGAGTATGTTCTCCTCACTCGGGGTCTTTGATGTGACCTTGGTCAGATGATTGCTCAACATTTAGCAGTAACTTGCTCACAACTTGCACCCAGTTGTTTGACATTGCTTGCTCGTGACCGGCCTGAGGTCGGCCACACCTGAGCGAGGCATTTAGCTTCAATTGTTGTATCTTCTAACTTATTTCTGTTTACATGCTTAACCCCATGGTGGGGCTCCTTACTGGGTATATTTTGATATACTCACCCCTTACATTTTCAGGTACTGGTCCATTTCGAGGTGGCTAGGCTAGGAGCTGGATTGATCATGGACACGGTGTCGACATTTACTTTTCGCATTGTTTACTTGTGTCAAACCTTATGTTTTACATTTTAAACTCTGCTAAACTATGTTTTGTTTTGAACTATCGGGATCTCGAACTATGTTTTAATGTTTTGAACTATTAGTACTATTTTTCATGTTTCATGAGGTTATTTATTGGAAAAATGCATGTGGTTATTAAATGGGGTTTGTGGATTTTGATTGCATGCACACGTAACACCCCATTAGAGTATTTTAGGAAGTTGGGTCGTTACAGTATAAGACTTTATTACTAAAGCCTCATGTTTTGGAATCTCATTCATGCAAGTATACGCGGTTGACCATGCAACAAGTGATAAGTATTTATATTTATCGTTCTCCGTAAGGATTGATGTCTATAATCAACTAATTAATCTAAGTCGTGCAAAAAAGTAAAAACAGTGGGTTTTGGATTTGGTTTTGTTTAATGTCTAAATGCGAAGTAAAACTAATGCGAAATTAACTAAGTAAGGCTCGGGTTATAGTTATGGGACGCATCTAACAATTCCTAGTAATTGTCATAATTTTCCTAACAAACATCTGCTTCCGCATTCGTTCACATTGAGCCCAACTCCCGTTGCAACTCAATGTAAATATTACTCGGTGCATTGTATGCAGTAGTTACGCATTTATTCATAAACTCCAATTTAAAGTGTCAAAGACTTAATACTAACCTACTGAACATGCAAAGTAGCCTTAGGTTGTTTCCTCTCTCGATTTACAACCTATTAGTGCACGTGGATGATCAGCAGACAGTTATTATTAAAAAAAAAATTTGAAAATCGAGAAATCAAAGCTTCGCTCCCCTATACCCGGGGTACCACTGGCCCTTCCCTAGACTGTGGCACTGGGATACTTTGAAGGGTATTCTAGTTTAAGCACTTTCCAACGGCCTCAAACCAGTGATCTCTCAAGGAAGAATGCCTTGAAGTCCTTAGCCTCAACCGTTGGACTGCCCATTGGGGACTATTATAAATTAAGATCCTAATTCAACTTAGTTTAATTAACAACTCCTATTACCGTAGTTCATGCTTCTACAACCTGAAATGCTTAGCTAGACATAGTAAGACAAAGAATAAATTAGAATAAAGATAAAGTCATTGCAAAAGAGAACTAAATTAATTAAAATGCAAGAACAGTTCGAAAGGGAAACAATGGTGCTAAAAATAAATAAAGCATAAAATAAGCAAAGAACAGATAAACTGAAAAACAGCAAATGGTGGCGCTACTTTAAGAATAGGATTCTGTGTCAATAGGAACACGAACTTCGCTTCAAAATCATACTCCCAAGTGTGGGAAAAGAACTTCAAAAACGGGCACACTTTCTCTCTTGGTTCTTCTCCTATTTATAGGCTTTGAAATACTTGGGGACTAAGGAATCGACTTGGAAGGAAAGGATTAGATTCGGAAATATCTTTATTTTCTTTTATTGCACTTTATCTTTGGCAGCTTATCTCTTGATTCAATCGATAGTTTTCCTCTGATTGATTTTGGCAATCACGTCTTGCTGCTTAAGGTATAAATCCCATGATTATTGCAGTTTGTTTATCCCGCAATGTGATAGTTGGCATTAGCTCGACATTTGATTCTCAAATAGAGCACATTTTAGGCTATTATATTATGCATTATTCTAAGGTTCAAAGGAAATAATTGGGCTATAACATGTAAATTGTGAGTAAAACTACTAGAATTCGCATGCATTCATGAATTAGATTCAGAAGCACAGTTTCGCAGTTTCAGCTTAAATATTGAATAAACTGTGCTAAATTAATGCACAATATAAGAAATGCGAAGCTAAAGCACGGGAAGGAAAAATTAGTGCGAACAGTGACAAGTAGTGTAGGAAGGCACAAAACCACAATGCAAACACGTTCGAAAGAATCATGCCTACAAGGAAATAACATAGAATCAATCAAACAATTAAGTTGACGTCAATCGAATAAATCTCGGTGGAAATCAAGAGATCCTACATTAATGAAGATTTTACAACTCACCTAAACTTGCTAACCAAGTAAATCATCTCTATAAATAACAAAGCAAGGAGCCGAGGTTCGGTGTGCTGGTCGGCCGGTCAAAAGCCAATCTTAAGGAAAAACATCTGGTGGTGTTCATGTAAGTCGATCACAAGGGGATTGCACCCTTCACAACTGCACCAATTCCAACTTTCTATAATTTTTCTTAGGAGTAGTTTATAATTGTGAACATTTAATAGTTGTAATAAAATTAGCTGATTTTAACTTTCTACTTGTGTTTATTGCTATGTTGGTGTATAGGAGTTTTCGAGGAGGATGTATTTGTTGAAGGATACTAGGAGTGTAGGTTATCATGTTTTACACTACTGCATTTTTATTTAATATACATGTGTCGATTAGCTACCCAAACATGTAACCTGTGGCAAGTTCAGAAGAAGCAACCGCGAGCTGATCCAGTATGATACATTAGGTTTGGTGAAAAGCTTTTCACCATTCAAATTGTTAGCAATAACCTTATGCTTGCGTCGCCCTGAGTTAGTATGGAGATTGCAATGGAAGCTGGATCTGACATAAATCACTAAGCACGAAAGCTACTTCTTAGATTAGGGAAGTAAGAAGCTTGTAACGAGTCCCGCCTTTTAACATCTTTTGCAACTGCTTTCTCAACACTACTCATTGCATTCACATTTAATTCTCGTTTGCATTAGCATTCATATTTACTTAATGTTTGCATTCAAATTCAACAAAAAAACGAACTTCAATTCCATTTTTACTTTATGCATAACTCTCAAGTTAAAAGTACTAGTTCTAGACATCAATCCTTGTGGATAACGAAAAAAATATAAATACTCATTATTTGCTGCATTCTGACCGCGTATACTTTCGCGCTAATGATTCCGAGTTACACTTACCAATAGGTTAAGTTTCAAGTTTATTACTGTACATTGTTTGGAATATGGTGTAGGAACATGAATTTAGTGTGGCGGAAGCATGTGAATAATAAAAAATTTCACAATAATAAATCCAATTAATTATCTTTGATTAATCTAATTAATCTAAATGTAATTACCAAGGGGATTGACATGTTATTGGAAAAGAATACTTACATTGAGTGTCGCCTCTGATCTAATCTGGCGAGTCATTAGAGAAGAGAGCTAAAAAACTTTGTCAGAATAGTCTGACTATGGAGGAGAAAAGAGATCTCAGCTTTCACAGAAATTTTTCAACTTATGAGAAAGGTTACTTTGAAAGTGAGTGGGATCAGCATGAAAGCCTCCAACGCTTCCATATTTATAGTGGAGTGATGGAGGCTCCAAGTAAGAGCTTTCCGATGTGAGATAAAGCATTATGCATTTTTCCTATTTGTTTTTTCCCATTTAATTTTCGAAAAATCCATATTTTGTTTTATTTATTTTAATTAATTTATCCAATAAATTTCAATTCTATAATATATCCAATATATTATAAATAAATAAATATCTAATTAATATATCCAATATATTAATTCTCTACTTTAATAATTATCCAATAATTATTAACCCAATCAATATTTTCAACATATTAATCAATATTCTCTATTTAATAATTATCCAATAATTATTAAACCAATTAATATGTCCAACATATTAAATTACTCTGATCTCTTAATTAAATAATTATTTTATAATTAATTTATCAAATAAATTAATTTCTCCTTATTAATATTTATTCAATAAATATTAAATTAATATATCCAATATATTAATTTGCAAGTTTAATAATTTAAAATTTATGCTCCTATTAATTATGTCCCACATAATTAATATGTGAATTTGAACTCTTCAAACTCACTCTCTAATAAAACAGTATACCAGCAGGTATTAGCTAACCCGGGGACCGATGGACCTATAGGTTGAAAGCTACAACGACCCAGGATCTGATCCCTATTCGTTAACATCAGGCTTATTCCACTAAAGGTCTGTGCTGAACTCTTTCACACTATAGGACAAGTTAACGTCCACGAATATAATCGATCATCTGTCATATGATCCTTCACGAGCTTGTTCATAATTTACAGCTAGGACAAGAAATTCGTTCTACCCCTGTGATTACATTTTTCTCCTTATGCGCTATTGATTCCTCTAATGAACAAGTGTTTATAGTCCAACTATAAATCAATGTCCTCTCGGGCCATTGAGAGGCATGATCCCTTTGTCTAAGCCCCGGAATCAGTTCTTAAGGGAACAACTCTACATCTTCTTCAAATTTCGGGAAGGCATGAATTTCTTCTTGTGATGTTGCGTTCCCAATCACTCACTACGGCAATCCCCAACGTGGGAAGCTTATTGACCCAGGGTTATTTGACTGGTCTCACCCATGCACTTCAAAGGACGCCTTCATAAAGCAGGAGTTCACAACCCACTCAGGATTAAGATCATATCGATATACGATCATCCTTAGTGAAGTAGTTGATACGAATCTATAACATAATTACTAGATCGATCATAAAACTTTGTGTCCTGTCTTATGCAAAACACTTCTTTTTGCATAGGTACCCCCACTCACATGAACAACCAGGATTAGGTTATTTGCCACATTTGCAAAGCAGCCCGTATCAACAGTGTCACCAAGACTTAGGCGCCCAACCTTAGTCCATATACTGTAGACATTTTAGGTTATTAAATTAGAACTAGATTCGCTTGTATGTCTCACATACTTGTCCAAGTGTACATCCAAATAACAATGGAAATATCGATATTAATTTAATTAATGCGATAAAGCTGAACGAAGTTTGTATATTACATGCGAAATTAATGAAAATAATAACCTTTATTAATAACTGAAATATAACATTAAATGTCTACATTAAATGCTTGTTCTTTAATTACAAACTTTTAGGCCTTTAGGGCACAATCCCTAACAATCTCCCACTTGCACTAAAGTCCTAATAAGACTTGTTACATGTAAAGCCAAACATCAAGCTCACAGTTGCTCTAGACCGTAGGATACGCCTCTCGTAGACCCAAACTCTTTAGGTGACCCTTGAACACTTTAGCCGGGAGAGCCATTGTAAAAGGATCAACAACATTTTCAACTGTTACTGACAACAACTTCGCCTCTATGCACTATCTCTCTGATGAGGTGTTGTTTCCTCTATATGCCTCTCTCTTTTATGGCTTCTAGGTTCCCTGAAGTTAGCCACAGCCCCGCTGTTATCACAATGTAAAGTGATCGGCTTATCTATACTCGGAACCACTTCCAAATCTGCAAGGAAGTTTTTCAACCATACTGCCTCTTTTGTTGCTTCACAAGCAGCCACGTACTCAACGCCCAACTTAAGGGCTTCATTGTTGATGAGGTGGAGTCTGCGATGCATTCTTTCTCAACGCCCAACTTAAAGGCTTCATTATCTTCAATGAAGGTGAGTTTTATTTTGCCTAAACTTAAATGAATCTAAGGTTATGAATTACTTTAAGCTAATCGGTCACCTCCCTCATAATTGTTCTATGTCCTAAGTTCACAAGTATCCGTCCCAAGATGATTTTGTTATTAACTAGCGAATGATGTCTCGGGGAAGATTAAATGTCAACGTATCTAAGGTAATCTTTTGAAAGTGCAAAATTAAAAAGCAAGATTCTAACTCAGCATTGGTCAAAACATAACCTAAGCAGTGAATAAAATGAAGAATGATTATATTAAACAGTTCGTGAGCAAATAAAATTTGAAAGATAGGATCAGCAGGGACAAAGACTTCCTTTTTCACTCTTCATCTTCTAAATCAGAGCTATTAGGGTCGATGGAGGAGACAATGTCTTGGATATCTGGGAAGATAGGTTTGCAGAGTTGTGGTTCCAAACGAGCCAATATGTCAAAGACTATGCTGTCTCGTTTCTTCATTTAGTCCACAAGCTTCTTCATATTGTTGTCTAGCAGCCAAAGGCTGCACCCGAATTTTTCTCGCATTGTCTGCTTCATCTTTGATGGGTGAGTAGACACATAGGCATGTGTAGATGGCCATGCTTCATCTGTCAAAGTTGCACATTTAGATGCAAACTCGGCCATGAGGTGTTGGATAGTGTTATCCACTTCATCAGGCTCACGCCCCATTAGTGTCATTTGAACTCTTTGCGACTGACGATGCTCGCCTTAGCTTCGTCCGTTTCCTCTCTGAGTCTGCATCGGAATAGGTCCTCCGACACAAGATTTCCTCTTCTTTTGATACCTTAGTGATCATCTAGCATTGGTTTTTTTCCATCCCGATGCAACCTTACTTCTTCTTCTTCCTTAACACGAACTTTTACAACCTCAATAGGTCTAGAGGTGCCTACATTCACGCTCCTTCTTTCTTCCTCCATTCTTCGAGCAATCTCCTCCAGGTCCTTCTCCTCCATTGAAGGCGTCAATCCCTCAAAATATCCTAAGGATTGAGGACTAATAATCCTCACCACTTGACGTGGTTCTGAGGTAACAACCCTTTCCTACCTAGAAATCGTCGAAGGTTCCTTCAATGCTGCAATACGTTCTTCCATTCTTCTGGCTGGGGCATTCACTTTCCTTTGCATGGGTGGTCAGGCTTGTGACTATCCGTCGTCACTACGCATAGTCGCAACGACTATTGGTTCAGGGTCCTGGTTGGGGCCTACTTCTCCTTGCTTCTCCATTCTAATCTACCATTGTCTTCTATAAGTGGTTGCAAGCCTTTGCACCATGGTGTAGTTTATGGTAAATTTGCAAGGTTGAAGTTTTTTTTTCTCAGTTGAATGAGAATGGGTAAGTAAAAGATTTAGAGGATATTTAACAGTTGAAACGAAAGGGCATGACGCTGAATTGTCAATCATCACATGGGTCAGGGCGACGATCAGATTTTTGGTGGCCATGCACTTTCTGCACACTATTAGATCAAAATTCATGTAATCCTTCTGCTCGATATTCGTTCATAATTAATGGTTGATATGATTGTAAATTCAAATAATCTTCTTGCATAAGTAAATAGGAAATATTTAAACTTAGCATGCGTGGAACAAACTTTAAAAGTTACCAATATGCTTTGGCTTCACTGGCACACTTGCGCGCTTATGCTTCAGTCAATGCGAATGAAGATATTTCGTGCTGAACATCCTCATTCCAGTAATGCTTAAGTCTTTTCCCATTGACTGCAAACTCATTCCCATTGGCCTCGTTCTTGATCCAGATTTCTCCGTCTAATTTAACCTGCGTAATAAAAAATGGTACAGACCAATAGGATCTAAGCTTTCCTGGAAACAAACAAAGTTGAAAGTTAAATAACAAAACTTGCTGTCCAACCTCGAAAGTTAGAGGAGTCAGCCTTCGATCATGCCATTTTTCATCTTTTCCTTGTTAAGTTTTTCATTTTCATATGAAAAGTGTCTATGCTCCTCCAAATTGAACAATTGCAACATTCTAAAAGCTTCTATTTTCTGGAGATCGAGATTTATTTCTTTAGTGCCCAGAAAGCCTTATGCTCTAGCTTGATTGGTAAATGACATTCTTTCCCATACACTATTCTGTAGGGCGACATGTTCAATGGCGTTTTTAACGCAGTTCGGTATGCCTAAAGTGAATCATCAAGTTACATGGACCAATCCTTCCAGTTCTGTCCTACAAGTTTCTCAAGAATACTCTTAATCTCGCGATTTGAGATTTCAGCTTGTCCATTGGTCTGCGGATGATAAGGGGTGGCAATGCGGTGCTTGATATTATACTTCTGCAACACGTGAGACATCGCTCTGTTTATGAAATGTGTGGCCTCATCACTGATTAGTGCTTGCGATGTCCTAAACCTTGTGAAAATGTTCCTATGAAGGAATCTAATGATTGTTTTATCATCATTTGAAGGTGTTTCGATCTCTTCAATAATCTATTTTGTCACATAATCAACTTCTACCAAAAAATACATATTTCTGCGTGAAGATGAAAATGGGCTCATTAAATCAATTCCCCAGGTGTGGAATAATTCAACCTCTAGAATTGAAGTCAACTACATTTCATCCATTTTTCATATGTTTCCTTTCCTTTGGCACTTATCACATGTATTTGCATAATGATGCGCATCCTTAAATATGCTTCGCCAGAAGTTCATAGATTGGATAATGTTTGCTGCGGTGCGCATTCCTCCAAAATGTCCTCCATACGGTGATGCGTGACATAACTCTAGTATTTAATTTTGCTCATGTTCTGCTACACATCTGCGTATTATTCCATCAGCACATTGCCTATAGAGAATTGGTTCATCCTCGAAATAAAATCGCGAGTTGTGCAAAAATCGCTTTGCTTGTTGTCTTGTAAGATCTGATGGGATGACATGGCTTGTTAGATAGTTGACAATGTCGGCAAACCATGGGCCATTCTTCTTTTCTACCAAGTTGAGTGCAAAACTTGTTCATCCAGGAACTTTCAGGATATGTTGAGCATTGTTGTATCAGGTTGTCAATTCTCTAGTCGAGATAGATGGTCTGCTACAACATTCTCGCAACCTTTCATATACTTGATCTCTATATAAAACTCTTGTAGAAGTAGAATCCATCTGATCAGTCTTGGTTTTGCATTAGCCTTGCTCATCAAATATCTTATAGCAGCGTGGTAGGTGAACATAGTTTCCTTGGATCCTACTAAGTAAGAGCAAACTTTTTCTAATGAATAAACCACGGCTAAAAACTCTTTCTCAGTAGTTGTGTAGTTTTGCTGCTCTTCAATTAAAGTTCTACTAACATAGTAGATGGGATGGATCAGATTTTCTCCCTACTTACCCAAAATAGCTCCTATCGCATAGTCATTGGAGTCGCACATTAACTCAGATGGCTTTTTCCAGTCATGTGATATCATGGTAGGTGCAATAGTTAGAACCCTTTTTAATTGTCCGAATGCTTGCAAACAGCGCGAGTCAAAATTAAAGGGACGATCAGTTTCTAAAATCTCACACAGGGGTTTTGCTATTTTCAAAAAATCTTTAATAAAATGCCTATAAAATCCAACATGGCCTAAGAAACTACGCACGCCCTTCATAGTCCTTGGTGGCTCCAACTTTTCTATTGCTTCAAGTTTTGCTTGATCAACTTCCATTCTATGCTTAGAGATTTTATATCTGAGTACAATTCCTTCTCTTACCATGAAATGACACTTTTCCCAATTAAGTCATAGGTGTGTTTCTGTAACGGCCCAGGTTTTCATCCCGGTCTTCCAAGTATGCCCTAGGGGTATTTTGGTAATTTGGTCGGGCCGTCAGGGACGTTTATGTCTTTTTCCAGTTGCTAAAATTATTGGATGGATTTATGAAGGTTTTTTAGGCTTTGTGGTTTTGTTTGAGCATGGGTAGATGCAAAAGTAAAAATAATAGAATTTGTGTTGCAACTAGGATTCAAACTCGGGTCTCCAAGAAAGCCTGTGGGGATGCGTGCCAGTTGAGCTATGGAGAGCTCTTGTTGCTCTTTCTGCGTCATATTATGGTTAGCCTTGGATCTTGGAGTTTTGGTGGATTTGGTTAAATGAAAAAGAAATTAGGTTTTTGTCCTTCTTCTCCAACACACCCCCCTTTGCCGTCCAAGCTTGCCTCTTAGCTCTCCAATCCGATTGTTCATGTAACGGCCCAGTTTTCTATTTCGGTTGCCCAGGTGATTTCGGGTCATTATTCGGATGTTCGGATGGGCCGTTAGAGCTATTTTAACCCTTAGGGGCATTTTGGTCTTTTGCCCCTGGGCCGTGGTTTTGTGGATTTTCGTGATTCCGTGGTCATTCCCGCTTTTGTCGGGCTTATTGGTTGTTGGTTGCAAGACCCGAGAGGTTTGGGGCAAGTTGTTTGGAAGTTTGGAGGTGTTTTAGAAAATGGCAAAATTAATTGTAATTTTGGTGCTTCCATTGTTTTGAGCCCTTGCCCTAAATGGTCTTCTGGAGTTTGTAGGAAAAGAGAGTCTTATTTTAAAATAAGTTTGTTTGGGCTGGTTTTGAAAGAAGAAGCTTTGGGAAGGGATTTTAGACCCATTTAAATTAGGAAAAGGGAAGAAAATCAAGAAAGTCCTTTTCCCCTTGTTTTGCAATCTCTCTCTCTCTCTCTCTCTCTAGCCGACCTCACCAAGAAACCCTAGCCGCCTAGCCGCACACACTCCGCCACCAGCGCAGCGCAAATTTCAACCAGACACTTTTAGGCGCGCACCAGCAAATTTCACCACCAAACCTCAGCGCGCACGAGACAGCCAGTACCGCTCGCACCAGTCGCCTGACCCGCCGCACCCGACCGTGATCGGTCGCCGCCCGACGCGTCGCTGTCCCGCGCACAAGCCGCCACAGACTGCCCGCCGCGCGCCGCCGCGCTTCTAGCACCGTCCATGCGTCTGCGTGCGTGCCGCTTCGTCTGTCGCGCCGCCCGCCAACAAGCGCCTACGCCTCGTCGCAGCCCTGCGCACCTCAGCCACGCCATGCCTGAGCGAGCCTTCACCCGCACCAAAGAGCCTACTAAAATCGCTTCTTGCTGCGAGACCCCGTGCCTTCTCGGTTGGTAATTCCCGAACCTATCCCTTTTAGATTTTTAAGTCACGCTCATCAGATTTTTATTTAGGATGCTTTTAAAATGCTTAGGTTGCTCGGTTTCGCTTTAAAGCTCGAGGGTCATTATTTGATTGTGAAGGTTATTTCGCTGCTGCGTTTCGGTAAGGATTCCTTACCGTGGTTGTGTGGACCTCGCGATGCTTTCTTGATTGTGCCTTATATGCATGTTTACTTTTATGGACATGATTAGTGGATAGGACAAACTTGTGATTGCATTCCCGCTAGCATGTTTGCTTGTTTGTACATGTTAGTTCCATGCTAGGATTGTTCTTCCAAGATGCTTGAGATTCCTGCTTTAAGTTCGTAGTATCATGCTAGGTTATGTATGATTGATGATGATTATGTATGTTTAGCCAGAATCGCTTACTCTATACTCTAGCTAGTGTGTTAGAAATTTGTCATCATCTAGAGGTGAGAGCGGACATAACGTACCTTGTCCCCACCGGTCGGGAGTAGAGCGAAGCATAACGTACATTGCTTCCCCGACACCGATGATGTGGATTTAGCTACCACATCGGCATAAGCCTAGTTTGTAGCCCGCTAGAGCGGAACCCCGCCAACGGTGCAAGCTTTGCCTTGGCCGGTTTTTAGCTTCGTGTCGGTGGTACAGTGCCGCATGATGAGTGCCGAGGGCCTCGCACTCATCGTGTTCGGTGACACCGCTTCCGAAGTCCGAGGCATGCGTGACACGCCCGCGTAGTTTGTACTTAGGCCCCACATTTACGCCGGTTGCAAGCAGCATGCGGTGTGCGCGCACACGCACGCGTAGTCGCCTATTCGGAGAGCTCCCCTGGGCTAATGTTCGTGAGTACACCAGTTCCTTCCTGTTTAGAGCCAGACTTCGGGTACTCTCCGATAGTCCAGATTTATTAGCGAGGGTAAGAGGCCTTTGAGGACACCCATTGGGATTGGCTTTTGAGTGATCATATGGTCGAGGAGAGAAAGACCTCGAGGGTGTCTGACATCTTTGGGATCGGTTTTTGAGCCGATCAATTGGCCGAGGGAGAAAGACCCTTGGAGATGTCCCGGGATTGGTTATGAGAGCCAATCATTAGGTCGGAAGAAGGAGACTTCCGAGGATTCCAGATTCTGCCTTGTAAGCTCGTTGAGCTATGATCCGTGTTGGTAATCGCTTGCATGTATACTAGGGTGCTAGATGATTGAAGTATCGTATTGTACCCCGTTGGGATTCTTCTGAGTATGTTTATACTCACCCTTATTTCTGTGGTTTTCCACCGGTGTAACTCAGACAAAGACTGGGGCGGCTAGAGGAGGGAGTTGATTGATCATGGAGCCGCCAGGCACTGCCTTTATTGTTTGCATATTTGTTCAAAGATGTAGATGGACAGAGTCCTAGGGAAACATTATTATAAGTTGTTTGAACTGCTTTTGAATGTTTTTATATACTCGCCATGCTTGTTTTACTTCGTTGGTTTTTCTTAAACGAAATTGTTGATTATGTTTTAAGCATTCCCGTTCTAAATGTTTTGAAAGGTTTTAAATATGAGCACTAAACCGCTCGGTGAAATATTTAACTTGCATGCTTGAGTGAGAACCTAGGTTTAGGACCGTATTTTGGGTCGGGTTCTTACAGCTTGGTATCGAGCACGAGTCATAGATTCTCAGAGACTAACTTGCTTTGCGAGTTGTTGCCCCCATGATCATCAAGACTCTCATGGCCGTCGTTTTGTCCGAGTTCATTAAGCTAAGGGTTTTATTTTACAATACCGCATCTAGTATACATGTGTTACCCTTTGTTTGATGTGAGAGCCCAGCGTGGGCTAGCTTTTATGCTCTGTGTAGATCGCTAGTATGTTGATTGCACTTAGAGGAGCAGGGACGTTGGTATTTCCAACCGAGGAGTTGGACTGCTCATGTTGATCATGAGACCACGCCTAGGGTTGTCTAGACCCGTAGGCCACCTTTGGCCCCGGCATGAGTTGCCAAGAGTAGGGGGTTGAGGCTAGCACGCCTCGCAGTGAGACTCCTTGAGAAGAGTGTGCTCCACCATGAGGAGTTGATGGCGTGTCTTTTAGCTAACAGAGAGCGGAGACCCAGCGCAGCTTGTAGCGCCGTGAGTGATTTGAGTCTTGGGCATAGATAGCCCACCGGTAGAGTTTATTTAGGAGACACCCCTCCTTGTAGCTCCAGTAGTCCCGGAGGTTCCCAGGAGGGCTCGATCGATGAGGTTATACTTGATAAGTTAGTTGGCGTTGATCGAGCCGCCGAGTTTGGCAAGTGGAAGCCTCAGAGAGCTGGATGCTTTTTAGACCCATCACTGCTAGCGGCAAGGTGGTTGCCCAGTTTCGAGTTTATCATCCAAGTGTTGGGATGACTCGTGTCCAGAGGCCGATGACCGGATGTTTAGAGGTCGAGGCTAGCCATTCTCGTGTTGTTTGATGCAAAGAAGTGTGGTGGTGGAAGTCCCCGTGAGAGGTGGACCAGCAGAGTCTCCACCACCACCACCGGTCGATTGGCAAGCTTCCAAGTTAGTAGCTTTTGAGGAAGATGTAGAGACATCTTGTCCTCCCGCAAGCCTGCAGCACGTTTTGCAGCCGGGCTTCTTTTAGTACCCTCGTGAGCTGGGAGGTAGTGTGGAGTTTGCTTGTCGTGACTTAATCCGTCCCGTGGTTTTCAAATGGCTATTAGAGAGAAGCACCTTCTGTTAGCATGTTCCGTGTGGAGCTAGGTGCCGCCACCCGAGGGTTGGCCTCGAGTATTCGTTGAGCATCGAGTGGGATGCAGGAGTGGGCCTTGGCTTGTCTGTTAGACGTGATGTCAGAGACTAGTCTACTCGAGTGTTGAGATTCTTGTGTTGAGCGCCATTGCCCTGTCACCTGGAGTGTGACCTTCCCTACCCTCAGAGGGGCTTAAAGCCCGTAAAGGGATGTTTGTGTTGTAAAGGATGTAGTGCCTGTTGGAACCAAGCTTTGGAAGGAGGCCTAGTTTCGTGCCGCTTGGCACTTTTGGTGCAAGTGGTTCCATGCCCGCTCAAGTATAGCATCCCCACTAGCCTTGTACCCATTTTTCGAAGTTGCATCTGCTTGGATTGCTTAAGAGATCTAGCTCGGTGGTAGTCGTGAACTACAAGTGTGAGGTCGTTTGAGGGAAAAGTAGGAGCTTTTCCGGTCACCGAGAGTTGGGTACAAAGGATGCCGTAGGTTGGTGAGGGCTAGCGCGTCCGAGTTCTCGCGCTTGTGTGTGAGCTTGTGAGCCACTTGGCGGTAGTGTGTTTCGACTACCCTTGGAGTTACCCTAATAAGGGTAGAGTTGGCTTCGAGGATGCGTGGTTGATCCAAAGTTAGAGCCATGAGTTGGATGGTTGAGCGGAGCATTTAGTGGGCACATTGGTATGAGGGATGTCGACTTGGTGTGGTTATGCTCTTGTAAGAGTGAGTTGACCAATGTAGCTTTTAGTGTGTGAGTTGACCACGAGTGGTTTGAACTCTTGTTGCTCCTTTGCTAGTTGTGGCTCTTTTGGGAGGCAAAAGTTGCCTCGTGTGAGAGTACTTGTTGGTTTGGATCTTAAGGAACCAAGTTGGAGCCGTACACGCCGTGTACTTTTGTGTAGCTCGTTAAGTGGTGTATTTTTCAAGAACCACGAGGGGTTTCGGGTTGTGAAACCAAAGGCTCACTTCCGAGGAGTTAGGACTTTAGTTCTTGGCAAGTGCCCTAACTTGGGTTGAGAGGTTACCGTGTCGTGCAGTAGCTTGGTTGTTGCGTGGCAAGTTATGCTAGTTGGCCCTTGACCCAGGTAGAGGCATTTCTTGTTGATCGATGGTTGGAGTTCAGTTGGAACTGATCCAGGGCGATGGTAGCAAAATCGCGGAGTTGCTGGCCGTCATGGCTAAGAGAGTGTCGTTCGGACCCTTACCCTGGGTAGATGCTATGATGTGGCTGATGCTTTGAGCAAAAGGAAGATTGGGTCTTCCGGTAGTTCCCGCCTCGTGTGTTTAGCATGACTCGCCGACAGGGGCGGGCCAAGGGATCGCGATCGGCGCCGACCGTAGGTCGAGCTCGATCGTCGCAGGCTCATTGCATCAGGTGTGGTAAGGCGCATTCTGGATTTTGTGGAGCAACGCCCCATGCTCGCTTCAGGTGTGGCAAGGAAGAGCTTTTGGCTAGCATAGTTGAGATGTCAAGAAGGAGTTGTGCTCGTGTAGCCAGATGTCTGTTAGACCGTTTGTCGACAGTATGAGTTGGAGGGTGATCGGAGGAACCCTAAGTTGTGGAGAGCCTCACCAGAGCTCGGTCAGACCCAGGCAATGTTCCTCGGTTGAGTTGCTGGATGCTTGTAGACGGTTGACAAGCTAGAGTTGTTCTTAGAACCTCCGCGTTGGTTTTTAGAATTCTTAGCAAGGTGGTGCTTGGCGTTGGCCAAGGTTTGGTTCCTTTGCTGTTTTCTAGGGCTAGCTTGGTTCGACCAAGCTGGCGTCGCCCTGAGGACTTGTTCCTAGTCAGGTAGTTTTGGGAGTTGGCCTCCCCCTCAGCGGTTGAGTAAGTACCGCTAGTGCTTAGTTGGTGGTTCAAGCGATTGAGGAACCCTTGGATGTTTCTTCCGAGAAGAGTTGGTGGTTGTTACTGTTGAGTTTGAGCAAGACAGCGAGCGTGTGTGAAATTCGCTGTCCTTTGGAAGTCCGCTTGCTAGGAAATCGTTCCTGTAGAGGAGGAGTTAGCTTAGCTCCTGAGTTGTGTAGTTGATCAGAGTAGCGCAGCGGTCAGCCTAGCGAGAGTGTCCCTGCGTCGCTTGTTAGCAAGCGGAAAGTTGTTTGTTCCCGCGAGGGCGAAAGCCCACCAGGGCCTCGTGGCTTGAGTTGTTGGCGGATGGTTGTTGGATCTTTGGAGCTTGTAGACCCCCTTAGTTCTTTGGTGGTTGAGCCGCACACGTGGATGCAGGTCTCGAGTTTTAACTTTTGAGGTAGTCTTGCTGACTCGTATTGTTCTTGATCCGCCAGCTTGAGGTCGACGCTATCCTTATCCCTCGCGCTATTTCGTGTGTGAAGTTCCTAGCTGGAAGTTGAGATGGGTCTAAGCTTAAAAGGAGGAAGTCCATAGAGCAGCCAGATGGACTTAAGAGTTGAGTGGCAGTTTGGAGATGAGGTTCGCTCATTGTAAGACTTGAGTTGAGTTTCCGCAGAGCAAGCCCTTCTTGGGTTTCGTCCCTAGTTGATGTGCCTTCGCAGTTGGCGTTTTAGCTGAGTCACAGTTGAGTGGGTTGGCACAGTGGTGCCGTGGCATTGGTTGGTAAAACCTTTGAGTTGTTATCCTCCAGCTATTGTGTTGCTAGTAGCCGCGTGATGTTTTATTCTTTGCTGCTCGAGGTTTCCGTGAGAGGAATGTTGTTTGTTTTCCTGTCTAGCGATGTTCACCTAGGCCAGTGGCTGATCGGATTGAATTGGAAAGTTTGTTGTCGGCCGATGAGGGGCTCCGGTTTATTAGTTTGGCTGAGTGGAGCCTGTTCCTGGACCTTGTCCTTCAGGGGTGGCCGAAGCTGAAGTTTCAGCTAGTGTGAGTGGTGGTAGCCGCTTGGTGAACCAGAAAAGTGCCCCTTGGCTTTGGTGCTTCGATTTCTCGTAAGATGGTTGCTTTAGTGTTGTGGACGCATGCTAGTTGGAGAAGATTGCCTAGGGATCAGTCACCAGTTGGTGGTTCGAATTGGATTTCGTAAAGGATTGTAGGCAACCAGTGGGGTTCGCAGGTCTCTTGCGAAGTAAGAGTAGACCGTTTTGTTTCTGAAACCTGGGAGGTTCAGTTGTTTGGTCAACATGGTGAAGGGTCGAGGTCATTTGACAACAAAATGGCTATGAGCATTCGAGAGAAGTTACGCCGGAGCGTGGCGTAGAGTTTTAGAGCTTGTGACCCATCCACGAGTTTCTTTGTGAGTAGCGCCAGTAGAGAGCGTTCCGAGTTGGGTTAGCAGGGCTAAGTGAGCCCTAAGATTTTAAGACCGTTTGAGAGTTGGTGTGAGTCAGAGGGTGTGACTCACCGACTAGCTATCGCATGATTTCTTCGAAGCTCAATGTTAGTTCAGTTTTGGTTAAGATAGTTTGTGGCAGACTCGGTGTCTTTTGGGCTTGGAGCCTTTGGGAAACCAAGAGGGTTCGGTTTCGAAGAAGGATTTGTGTTGTCTTAACCGGGAGCTTGGTTGGTTAAGAATCGAGTGGAGTTTTCCTAGAGTTATTTTTCGTCTTAGGACTTTCGAGGACGAAAGTCTTAAAAGGAGGGAGTATTGTAACGACCCAGTTTTCTATTTCGGTTACCCAGGTGATTTCGGGTCATTATTCGGATGTTCGGATGGGCCGTTAGAGCTATTTTAACCCTTAGGGGCATTTTGGTCTTTTGCCCCCAGTCAGGGTTTTGTAGATTTTCAGGATTCCAGGGTCATTCCTGCCTTTGTCGAAGCTTATTGGTTGTTGCTTGCAAGACCCGAGAGGTTTGGGCAAGTTGTTTGGAAGTTTGGAGGTGTTTTAGAAAATGGCAAAATTAATTGTAATTTTGGTGCTTCCATTGGGTTTTGAGCCCTTGCCCTAAATGGTCTTGGGGAGTTTGTAGGAAAAGAGAGTCTTATTTTAAAATAAGTTTGTTTGGGCCGGGTTTTGAAAGAGGAAGCTTTGGGAAGGGATTTTAGACCCATTTAAATTAGGAAAAGGGAAGAAAATCAAGAAAGTCCTTTTCCCCTTGTTTTGCAATCTCTCTCTCTCTCTCTCTCTCTCTCTCCTAGCCGACCTCACCAAGAAACCCTAGCCGCCCTAGCCGCACTCCCGGCCAGCGCACCAGCGGCCAGTTTACCAGACCCTAGGCGCACCAGCAAACAATGCCGTCCAGCCGAGCGCGCACGAGACAGCCACCGCTCCCGCACCAGCTGCCCAAACGCGCCGCACCGACCGACTGCAGATCGGGTCGCCCAGACGCCTTGCTGTTTATCACTAAAGCCGCCACCGCGCGCGCGCGCACGCGTCGCCGCGCTTCCTAGCACTGCTTCGCGTCTGCGTGCGTGCGCTTCATCCCGCGTCTCGCCCGCCCGCGCAGCGCTGCGCCTGTCGCGATCAGCGCGTAGCCCAGCGCCAGCGCCGTCCTCGCCCAAGCGCGCCGTTAAGCGCCCGAGCTAGCGCGCCAGCGCCCCAAAATCGCCCCCCTTGCTCACGAGACCCGTGCCTTCTCGGTTGGTAATTCCCGAACCTATCCCTTTAGATTTTTAAGTCTGCTGGCTGCTGTATATTTATTTAGGATGCTTTTAAAATGCTTAGGTTGCTCGGTTTCGCTTTAAAGCTCGAGGTCATTATTTGATTGTGAAGGTTATTTCTGCTCGTTTCCAGGTAAGGATTCCTTACCGTGGTTGTGTGGACCTGCGCGATGCTTTCTTGATTGTGCCTTATATGCATGTTTACTTTTATGGACATGATTAGTGGATAGGATGACTTGTGATTGCATTCCTGCTAGCATGTTTGCTTGTTTGTACATGTTAGTTCCATGCTAGGATTGTTCTTCCAAAGATGCTTGAGATTCCCGCTTTAAGTTCGTAGTATCATGCTAGGTTATGTATGATTGATGATGATTATGTATGTTTAGCCAGAATCGCTTACTCTATACTCTAGCTAGTGTGTTAGGGTGTCATCATCTAGAGGCTGAGAGCGGACATAACGTACCTTGTCCCCACCGGTCGGGAGTAGAGCGAAGCATAACGTACATTGCTTCCCCCCGGCAGCCGATGTGGATTTAGCTACCACATCGGCATAAGCCTAGTTTGTAGCTCCGCTAGAGCGGAACCACCGCCAACGGTGCAAGCCCCGCCTTGGCCGGTTCTTAGCTTCAGTGTCGGTGGTACAGCCGCATGCAGATGAGTACCGAGGGCCTCGCCTCGTGTTTCGGTGACACCGCTTTCCGAGTCTTAGGCATGCGTACCTGGCCCGCGTAGTTTGTACTTAGGCCCCCACATTTACGCCGGTTGCAGCAGCATGCGGTGTGCGCGCACACGCATTAGTCGCCGGTTCGGAGAGCTCCCCCGGGCTAATGTTCGTGAGTACACCAGTTCCTTCCTGTTTAGAGCCAGACTTCGGGTACTCTCCCGATAGTCCAGATTTATTAGCGAGGGTAAGAGGCCTTTGAGGACACCCATTGGGATTGGCTTTTGAGCTGATCATATGGTCGAGGAGAAAGACCCTCGAGGGTGTCCGGACATCTTTGGGATCGGTTTTTGAGCTGATCAATTGGCCGAGGGAGAAAGACCCTCGGAGATGTCCCGGGATTGGTTATGAGAGCCAATCATTAGGTCGGAAGAAGGAGACTTCCAAGGATTCCAGATTCTGCCTTGTAAGCTCGTTGAGTTATGATCTGTGTTGGTAACTGTTTGCATGTATACTAGGGTGCCAGATGATTGAAGTATCGTATTGTACCCCGGTTGGGGATTCTTACTGAGTATGTTTATACTCACCCTTATTTCTGTGGTTTTCCACCAGGTAACTCGGGACAGCACTGGGACGGCTAGCGGAGGGAGCTGATTGATCATGGGAGCTGCCTGCACTCTGTCTTTATTGTTTGCATATTTGTTCAGCATGTAGATGGACAGGAGTCCTAGGGGAAACATTATTATAAGTTGTTTAAACTGTTTTGAATGTTTTTATACACTGGCCAGGCTTGTTTTACTTCGTTGGTTTTTCTTAAACGAAATTGTTGATTATGTTTTAAGCATTCCCCGTTCTAAATGTTTTGAAAGGTTTTAAATATGAGCACTAAACCGCTCGGTGAAATATTTAACTTGCATGCTGAGTGAGAACCTAGGTTTAGGACCGTATTTTGGGTCGGGTTCTTACAGTTCATCCCCTTTGCAGCTCTGTTGCTCGATCGTCAATCCGGGTAGGCATCGATCGTCTTTTCTTCTTCTCCTCCTCCGATTGGTGTGTTGTTTGGCCGGGTAAATAGTGTGTGTGTGTTGTGTTAGGTTGCAGCCAGCCGAGAGGAGACTCCCAGCCGGCAGCCTCACCATCGCAGCTCCCCAGCCGGCCAGACCACGCCCAGGTCGCCTTGTCGCACGCCCAGCAGCCGAGCCAGACCGTCCGGAATTGCCCAGTCTCGTCGCCCCTCGTCGCACGCAGCAGCATGCACCAGACGCCAGCTCGCCGTCGCTGCAGGTCGCCCAGATCGGCCGTCGCGAGCCGCCACGCCAGACGCTCGCTGCGCGCGCCTCGCCTCGCTGAAGCCGCCGTCGTCGCGCGTCGCATCGCACGCCCAGCGCCCACGCGCCCGCCGCCGTGCCGTGTCAGCGCGCTGCCCAGGCAGCGCCAGCGCCGCCCCACCGCTTGCCACCGTCGCCTAACGCGCGCACCCCAGCCCCGTCGCCGCGGGTGCGTGTGAGTGCTCCAGAGCCGAGCCTGCTTGTTTATCATGTTTAGGCTTATAGATGATGATTATCATTGTGTTTGCTAGGTTCCAGTAGCTAGCTCGGGATTGCTCGCAGCTTAGGATTTTGTGTGTAGAAGCCTCCCGACAAGGTAAGGATTTCTTACCGGAGTTGTGTGGGCCCTGCAGTATTATATGTGATTGCTGTTTGTGTGCTTGTTTGTGTTTATCGGCATGTTTAGTGATAGGTGCTCCGTTCTGAATTCCCGACTGGCATGATTCCTTATGTTGTTTCTCATGTTAGTCCATGCTAGGTTGTTTCGTTCTGGCATGCTCGTATCTGTTCTTGTTTCGTAGTATCATGCTAGGTTCGTTGTATCTGTTGAGCACGTATTGAATTGTATTGCATTGTATGTTATTGATATGATATGTTAGAGTGTAGGTAGGTAGCATCATCCGGGCCCGAATGCATAAAGTATCTTGCATCCATGGCAGGGACGCATTTGGTAGTACTCAGTCCCCTCGACCTCGTAGGGTTTAGCTAACCCGACCGTGAGGCCCTGCAATCTTGGGTGAGGGTGGCAGACTGTTAAATGCCCCAACGGTCGGGATGATGACTTGGCATTGCCTCGTCCCCAGCAGCCGGCACGTCCTCAGCGTGTTCGGCAGTAGCCCCTAATTGCCACCTGTTAGGGCAAGGATAGCTTCCTGGTGTAAGACTACCACGACGGATTCCTTAGCCTCAGGTGCGGTGGTTCAGGCTGACATAGTTCACGTGTCCAGGTCTCACACCCTATGTCGACACCACCGATCCAGAGATTTAGTTAGGCATGGTGACTGGACATGGGCAGCTTGCCACTAGACCCGGCACCCCCCATGGTCTGCAGTAGCATGCGGTGTACGCTTACGCTCATTACAGCGCCGATTGGAGAGCTCCTCGGGATCTTGAGCTAGTGCACCTTTAGTATCGACAGTAGACAGGCTGAGGCCGAGACTTGTTTCTCGTATAGGGCGTATTGTGTGGTGGATTATTCCGGACTAAGACCTTAAGTTGGCATCCGAGGTCCAAGTATGGACTTAAGCTATGTGCTCTATTCTGTGTTTATATTCATAGCTTGCATACATTCATCTAGATGACCATGTATATCATATTGTACCCCGGTCGGGGATTCTTACTGAGTAATTCGTTACTCACCCTTATTTTGTGGTTTTCCACAGGTAACCAAGGTGCGAGACAGGATGGCTGAAGAAGGAGCTGTGATCATGGGAACCTGCTGTCATCTCTGACCTTTTTTATATTATGACTCTTGTCTTTTTATTTCCCCTGAATGCATGTAGTCGGGCACGGAGCCTTAGGATGTTTTCTCAATGTTTTTGTGGATTCCAGCATTGTTGTACCTGAGAAGGTTTTGAATGATTTTAATAAATCTCTAATCAGAGTAAACTTTTGGAAATGTATTTGTCTTGAAACAGGTGCTTGGAGACAGGGACAGGTTTCAGTAAACTGTTTTGATTTCTGATTGAATGCTGAATGTTTTAATTTTCACTTGGAATCCGTAATCATATTTGTATATTGTCTTTACTTTGAATGCATGCATTGGGGTAAAGGCCCATTTAGAGCCCCTTTTGGGTCGGGTCTTTACAGTTTCTTCGTAGCAGTTGGGCACTTTTTCTAGATTTGCTAAGCAATCTAAAAACTTGTTCCCAAATACCGTGAAATCATCCATAAATACCTCCATGATGTCCTCGAGCACGCAGAGAAGATAGATATCATACATCTTTGAAATGTAGCAGGAGCAGTGTAGAGTCCGAATGACATTCTTCTGAACGCAAATGTTCCATAAAGGTAGGTGAAAGTTATTTTCTTCTGATCATTGAGATCAAATATAATCTGATTGTATCCTAAATATCCATCCAGAAAACAGTAGTAATCCTTCATTGCGATGTGATCCAACATTTTATCTATTTAAGGTAAAGGAAAGTGATCTTTCTTTGTGGCCTTATTCAGTTTGGGTAGTCCATGCACACTCGCTATCCTATAACTGTTCGTGTTGAAATTAGCTCATTTTTCTCGTTGCGAATGACGGTGGTGCCTCCTTTTGTAAAGACCTGACTCGAATAGGGTCCTAAACCTAGGACTTTAACCTCTTATGCATGTAATAAACTCTAAAATATAAATGCGGAATGATAAAACTCCAAAACAATAAAACAGTCAGTGAAATTTCAATTATTTGGACATGTCCTTGTTTCTAAGCACTTGTCAAAAACATTTATCAAATCCAACCCTTGCCAGAGTTTCTTTTTATTTGCAAATTCAAACATCCAGAACAAATCCAACAAAGCAAATACGTTAACCCTTGGAAATACATCGAAAACCACCTAAGGGCCTCGTGCCCTGTCTACATGCATAAAAAGTTAAGAAAAGGACAAAACAAGACTCAGAGTATCAACTGTCCATGATCATCCAGCACCCTCCTCCTAGCCATCCAGTCTTGGTGCCAAGTTACCTGGTGGAAAACCACAGAAAAGTAAGGGTGAGCAACGAGTCGCTCAGTAAGAATCCCTATACCGGCCCAAGTTTTCATTCTGGACTTCCAGGTATGTCCTAAGGGTATTTTGGTAATTTGGTAGGGTCGTTAGGGCCGTTTCTGTCTTTCTCAGCTGTTTATATTCTTGGATGTTAAAATATAGGGTTTGGTTGCATTTTGGTTGAGTTTGGGTGTTAAGAGTTGCAAAAATAAATTAGGCATTTTGCCGGATTAAAAATGCAACAGTTGGGATTCGAGCCTGGGTGGCTAGGAAGATTGCGGTAAGGTTCTGCCAGTCAAGCTTCAGGTAGTTATTGATTTTCATTCCGCAGGTTATCTTGGTTTGCCTTGGTTTTCGAGATTTAAGTGAGTTTGATTAAAAACAAATAGGTTTTTCTCTTTTCTCCTTCCCAAATCACTTTGCCGCAAACCACTTCTCCAAGCTCGTTCTTGCCTTGCAATTTCCAGCCTCCCGGGAGCATCGATCGATCGTTCCGGGTAAGTGATCCTTGTGCTTCTATTTTCCTTCTCTTGTTGTTGTTGTCGATCCGTTTGGCTAAGGGATGTGGTTGTTGTTCTTGCTGGCCGAGAGAAGGGAATAGATAATTGCGGGTTGTGTGTTGTTGCAGCCGAGAGCAGCCTTGCTGCCGCACGTCGTCGCCCAGCCTACAGCAGCGCCGTCGGAGCCCCAGCCGAGCAGCTCCTGCTGTCGTCGCACGCCAGCCCTGCAGCGCACCCACCCCCGCACGCCGCACGCCCAGCCTCGCCGCTCGCCCGAGCCTGCACCGTACCAATCGTTGCCCAGCCGTGCAGACGCACGCCCCAGTGCCGCTCGCCTGCCAGCCCTGCCGCTCACGCCCAGCCGCACGTCGCTGAGCCGTGTGCCCCGCAGCTTGTCAAGTCTTTGCCCCAGCCTAGTGCCGTGTGAGTTGCTTCCGACCGAGCCGACTTCTGTTTGTATTTTACCTAAGTCCTATAGATTGTGATGTTTGTTGTTTGTCTGTTAGGTTCCCGATAGCTAGCTCGGGTTCGATTGCAGCTTAAGATCTTTCTTGTGTGTTGTTTGCCTTCCAACCCAGGTAAGGATTTTTTACCGAAGTTGTGTGGGCCCTGCGATATTTTCTGTGATTGTTGATTGTATGTATGTTTATGTTTATCAGCATGTTAGTGGATAGGTGCTCTATTCTGAATTCCGACTGGCATGATTCTCGTGTTATTTCTCATGTTAGTTCCATGCTAGGTTGTTCTGTTCTGGCATGTTCGTTATCTGTTCTTGCTTCGTAGTATCATGCTAGGTTCATTGTTTCTGCTGAGCACGTGTTAGTATGTTTGTTGTTAGCTGTTTATAGCTTAGAGTTCTAATAGGTAGCATCATCCGGGCGAGGATGCATAACGTAACTTGCATCCGTGGCAGAGACGTGCGAGGCAGTACTCCGTCTCTCATCCGTCGTTAGGGTTTAGCTAACCTTAACGGCAGCCTAGTGCAATCTTGGGTGAGGGTGGCAGACTGTTAAATGCCCCAACGATCGGGGGAATGACGAGGCATTGCCTTGTCCCCGGCAGTCGACACGACCTCAGCGTGTCGGCAGTAGCCCTTGATTGCCACCTGATAGGGCAAGGACCGGTTCCTGGTGTCAGCCTACCACGATCGGTTTCTTAGCCTTAGGTGCGGTGGTACATGTTGACATAGTCATAGTGTCCTGGTCTCACACCACTATGTTCAGTGATACCGATCCAGAGATTCTTTTAGGCATGCGTACTGGACCAGGGCAGCATGCTCCAGACCTAGCACCTCCCTAGTTTGCAACAGCATGCGGTGCGCGCATACACTTATTACAGCACCGACTGGAGAGCTCTTCAGGATCTTGAGTTCAGTGCACCTTTTGTATCGACAGTAGTAGGAAAGCTGAGGTCGAGATTAGTTTCTCGTAGAGTATCGAGATGCGTTATATTTTTCCAGAGTAAGACCGTAAGATGGCATCCGTGGTATTTATGTATGGATTAAAAATTATATGCTCTCTTCTATGTTGTATTCATAGCTTGCATACTTTCTGCTAGATGACCAGTTGTATCGTATTGTACCCCGGTTGGGGATTCTTACTGAGTAATTCGTTACTCACCCTTATTTTGTGGTTTTCCACAGGTAATCAGGGCGCGAGACAGGATGGCTGAAGGAGGAGCTGCGGATCATGGAAACCTGCTGTCTTTTAACTCTGAGTTTATGTTTATGTTTTTGGTTTTGTCCTCTGAATGCATGTAGTTGGGCACGGAGCCCTTAAGATGTTTTCTGATTGTTTCTGGATTCTGGCACTGTTGTAAACTTTTTGGGTTTTGAATGTTTTGAATAAATCTATGATCAGAGTATGTTTTAAACTGCTTTTAGCTTGGAACAGGTGCTTGGAAACAGGGACAGGTTTCAGGACATGTTATAATTGATTATTTCATGAATGTTTACAAGTTTTTATTTTCATTCAGAATCTGGGAAGAAATCTTGCATATTATTTTAAGTTTTAAAAGTCTGCATTGAGGTAAAGGCCTAGTTTAGGATCTCTTTCGGGTTGGGTCTTTACAATCCCCAACCCGTGTACAATACGAAAATAAATCATCTAGCACACAGATACATGCAACCAAACACTAACACGGATAAATCAACCTGGTTTAGGCTAATCGCCACTCTCAGAACTTGCCTATTCAAGGATTTACCGAGCTGCCCATCGGGACTTACAACTACAACCTACATTCGGTTTTACTCTGTGATGCCCATGAGGTCTTACACAATCTAGGACACGATGATGCCCATCGGGGTCTTACACATACTAGACACAATGATGCCTATCGGGGTCTTACACATACTAGAACACGATGGTGCTCATCGGAGTCTTACACATACTAGAACACGATGATGCGATCGGGGTCTTGCACATACTAGAACACGATGATGCCCATTGGGGTCTTACACATACTAGAACACAGTGATGCCCATCGGGGTCTTACTCAACCAACACTCAAGGATGCCCATCGAGGTCTTATACATGCTTAAACACAAGGATGCCCATCGGGGTCTTACACATAATGCCAACAGTGTGATGCCCATCGGGGACTTACATACACTAGCAACGCATTGGTGCCCATCGGGGTCTTACCCATGCAAGACCTAAACTAGTAACTCCTGACTGTCTCTTAGGTTCAGGATCACAAGCTAACATATCGACCAGAAAATATTCAACAGCAACACAATCCTAGCATAGCTCTACAGAATATGAACAGGAAACACGGACATGCTAGAGTAAGAAACAAGAATCCTATCCACTAGAATGCTCATAACAATAAGATATCAATGTGCCATTAAAGTAATCGTAGGGTCCACACAACCCCGGTAAGAAATCCTTACCTGAAATTAGAAATGGGCAGTTGACAATAATCGAACTCCTTGAGCTACAGAACAATCACGAAAACCTAACAGATAGAGGCGTAACAATTAATCATCTAAACAACACATAATAATAGTGTAAGCTCCCGAGAGTACGGCTTTACCCAAAACCGAGAGCACTCAAGCTCGACAGCTAAACAGCCTCTACAAGTGTGTGCGCGGCAGCTCTCGACGAAGCATGTGCGATAGGGCGAACTGGTGCGGTAGGCGTAGGTGTGCGGAGCTACAGTGACTCGGCGATAAGGCAGCGTGGGGCATCGCTGCGACTAGGCCCACGTGGGCAAAGCGAGCAGGTGCAGGATCACGTACGCACGACAACTGGCCAGGGGATAAGGATCGACAAGGGCGTCCGTGCACTGTGTCGCGGCTGCGAAGGACGTGGTTCTCGGCTCAGGGCTGCACAGTTCGTTGCAGCCAAGGCTCGGGCACGAGGCGAAGCGTGTGGCTGCGCTCGCACACGAAGGGCTGTCAAGGGCTGCTGTGCGGCACAGCTCAGGCGATCGAAGGGGCTGCGATGGGCGAGCGATGGGCGATCGGCTGCGTGCGACGTGAAGGGATAGGATGCGGCTGGATGTGGGCGATCGAGGGGCTATGATCGGGGTTGTCCTCGACAAAAGGGGAAACACGATTAAATTTACTCTCAAAGAGGAAAGAGAACGATTAAGGAGAAGGAAGAAGAAGAAGAAAAATCATACCTTCTCAGGCTTGATCGATTGGCAAAGAAGAGACGAGGAGATGCGATGCGATTGGGGAGAGAGCCTTGCTAATTTGGAGAGGAAGTTTGAGATCTGATTCTGTTTCCTAAACCAATGAACCAAAACACACAAACCCCTTAAACCTTAATTTAACTCATAACTTCAAACAAACACGGGACAAGAAAAACACAAACTAACAAAAGCATATCTTACTCCCTTGGCTCAACTGGAACTGCTCATTTTGCTAACTGCTGCACCAGGACAACCTGGGTTCGAGCCTTGGCTCGAGCACCTTTTCCTTTTATTTTCCTCTTTACAAACCAAGGCCACAAAACCTCATAATATAACTGAAACAGTTCCTAAAATCGAACTCTGATAACCGGGCTGTTACACCTTTCTCGGGCATGCATTGAATTGGAATGACCCGTTGGCTATCTGATATTGGGTAGATGATCCCAGCGTTAAGCCATTTTAAAATTTTCTTTTTCACTACCTCCTTCATGGAAGGGTTCAATCATCTTTGATGTTCCATTAAAGTCCCGACATTATCCTCTAGAATGATTTTGTGCATACAAAATGTAGGACTAATGCATGTAGTAATCATTTAGAATAAAATCCAAAAGAAAGACATTATCCTCTTGAATTTTGAGAAATTCAAGGTAGTAGTATCCACTGAGGTCCCAACATTATCCTCTTGAATTTCTCGAATTTTATTTTTTCTTAAGCGCATCCTTCAAGAATTTCATGTAGTTTAGTATTTGCTGAAGTGCATCAACCCAATGAATGTTGATGTGAATTTGTTTCAAAATATCTGTGAATTTCTCTAGTTGCGACTTGTTTCCCTTGCATCTGATCCTTTGAGGGTATAGTAGCGGTGGTGGTTGGTAAATAGATAATCGTTTCACCTTTTCTGTCGTTTCCTTTGCTATGGTTGGTTCTTCGTCCGCGCCCTTTGCTGGTTGTTTCACTGTTGATAGTTCCGTTGGGGCTTTTGTTCCCGAATAATTTCTAATTTCCTCTCTATCTATCAAAGGTTTCCCACTTTTTAATTCAATCACATTTACTTGCTCCTCGCCATTCTGCCTTGATCCTTCCATATCTGACAGTAATTGTCCTAGCGGTCTACTTTTGATATCCGCTGCGATTTGGCCTAATTTCAGTTCTAGCGCCCGAAGAGTTGCTTGTTGAGTCTTCAATAAGGTTTGATGCTCCATCATAACCATGTCGTTTTTCGCTATGTAATTCTTAAGTGTTGAATCTGACTACGGAGCTTGTTGGTGGTTACTTCCAAATCCAGATTATGGAAGTGCGCGATGTTGTCTTGCTTGTTGAGCATTGCTGCTTTGTCCTCCTCCACGAGAAATTTGGGTGTTGTTTCCATCTGGCATTGTACACGTACTTGAATAAGGATCATATTGTTGTCATGAATTCGAATTTCCAACATAATTGAAAGATGTTGTGTTTTCACTACAGAGCTCGTACAAATGATCGCTTCAACAGAGTGCGCAGAATTCAGGAGTTGATTGCTCAATTGTCGATGCGTTCTAGGTGTAATTTTTCTTTTATGTCGGTCATTTCACTTAGCTCGAATTTACCTAATGTTTTATCTTGGTTTCATTCTTGGCTTATCTTAGGCACATGATTTTTAGCAGTTGTTTCGATGATTTTGTGAGCTTGATTGTATGTTTTGTCCATCAGACATCCTTCTGCGATTGCGTTAATGATAGCCTTGTCTGATTTCGATAATCCATTGTAAAAGTGTTCGATTTGAAGTGTATAAGACATACCATGCTACAGATATTTCGTTATAGGCTCCTTGTACCTTTCCCAAGCTCTTGCTATAGTTTCATCATCTTCTTTCCTAAAGCTAGTGATTTCATGCCTAGAATTCATGCTTCTTGCACAAGGATAGTATTTTGCTAAAAAACTTTCAACCATTCTCCTCCATGTGTAATTACTTAGTAGCATATTTACCTAGTATCTGGCATTATCCCGTAAGGAATATGGAAATAGAAACGGTCGAGTATCTTCCAAAGAAATACTGACTTTCTGGTTAGCATCACTATAGCTAAAAAGGTACGCAAATGTTGATGCAGATCTTCCGAAGGAAGTCCTCTAAAAGACTCATTGACTCTAAGCATGTTATACATAATATTAGGAGAATTTGCACTGTATAGTAACTTTTTGACCCCAGTTTACAATTGTAGAACATTCTTAAAAATAATTCATTTATAGCAAATTCTACCTATTTTTTAAAAAAATCTCTATTTACATTTTTTATCGAAGACTTTGATATATTTATCATTCTTTAGTGATGGAAGTCTATCAATTTTATTCGTGATTGATTCCATCAACCCTTATTGATGGAATCTAATAGAAGTCTATCAGTTTAATTTATTTATTAGTAATTGATTCTATCAGTCTTTGTTGATAGAATATATCAATATGGAAGTCTATAAATTTACATTTTTTTTTCTATGTGTGCAGTTATTTTTATTATTGTGCTATTCATGAAATATTTTAGTCATTTTGTAATATACATGCAAAAGCCCCTAATATTAGTCAATACAGGGTCGTCTACCTTCACCATTAGGTCTAACCATACCTGGATATGTTATATGATTGAATTCTCCTTGATGAGTTTGCATTACTTTATCTTTTTCGTCTACTTCTTGTGTTGGCGGAAGATTAGGATTTGGGTTTGCATTGGCTCTAAGTTCCGCACCTGCTACTGCTGCTGCTGGATCCATCACTCTAGGATGTTGTGTCATGGGGTCCATTCCTCTGTGGTTTCTCCTTCTCTGTTCATGTATCCTCCTTCGAAGAGTTCGTTCATGTTCTGATCAAACAAAAGAGTAGCGCTCCTGCACCAATCACCCTCAAATGTTAAAACAAACGAAAACTGCAAATATATTTATATTTATTATTATTATAATTATATATTTATATATATACTCGTCTCAAGATAATTTTACACAATCCCCGGCAACAGCGCCAAAAACTTGATCAGGACTACGATAGCGGTTCGCTAGATGCCTTAAGTTCGATTAGTTCACACTTCATGCAAGTATATGTTGTCTGTAGCAAGTAATAGGTAAATTATCGATCTCCACAGGGATTGGAAACTATCCGAGGTAATGTTCAGAATTAAAAAAGTAAATTGCACTAATACTATTTGAGTTGGGTTTTGAACATAAAAGTAAATAAATAGCAGAGTAAATAATATTGAGAAGATAAGGCTAGACTAAGATATTCATGAACTGTAGCAGCGATGTAATAAACAAGAAACATGCGGTAAAGGACTCTATCATACTATGCCTACAAACTTCCGCTTCCGCTTTCGTTTAGCATCAAGTCCGACTTTTGCCACAACTCGATGTAATTACGAACTGGCGCTAAGTATGTAATAGTTACGCATTTATTCCTAAACTCCGATTCAAAGCATCACAGATGTAACACTACCTATCAAATATGCAAAATAGACTTAGGTTATTTCATCTTCCAATTTACAACCTATTAGTTTGTGTGGATGGCCGGTCGACACTTATTATTATATTGAAGTACCTAATCTACATGCTATAGACGAACCCTTCCAGTTTCTTCCTACAACATGCTACTAAGGTTCACTTTCTCCTAGTTTTGCCCTAATGAAGTTAGTTCATGATACAAACAGAAAACACAGTACAAGATATGGAAAACATATTAGAATTGTATTACTAAAGTAAATGAGTCTAACAATAAGATAAAAGAAAAACAAATAAACAACTAATCGTCGTCTCGGTCCAGAATCTGAACTCATCTGAAAAGAAAGAATAAAGAAAAGATAAAGCCTCCTCTCTATTACATAAACAACCTATTTATAGGACTAGGTCATCGAGTCTTCAAATCTCCCAGAATTGCATGAATCAATTTACGTTATAATTTCTCTTTTTATTTTTGCCAAATGTGTTTTGATTCGTCTAAGGTAGGAATCCCATGATTTCAGCAATTTGTCTCTTAATTTGTCTGGTTAGTGAACTTCTCGCTGTCAGATGATTCCTTCCTTATTTACTTGAAGTGCTTCTGGCTTTGGCTTTCGAGCTTTAATCACTAGCAATCACACGTCTTTATTCTTAGAGTCGCATTGCCCTGCTAGCGCTAATCCTACGAAAACAGAAATCAACATAAGTCTTGTGAAATTCGTGCTAAGCGTGCTATTTTGGTTGTTTTCTACTTAATAATCGATATCTTTCATTTTATTCCCATAATGCATAAGCATTAGTGAATTACACCTTTTTATTCCTAATTTCACTTTACTCGTAATAAATTTTAATTAATAAACGCAAACAATGACCCAAAGTTAGGCTAAAATCTGACTCTACTTTAGAGTCATCAAGGAGTTATATTGATGAGTTATTTTGAGTAGTTAAAAATTGAGAGTTGTAGCCAAACACTCATTTGAATGTGGTTTTTTGTGTAGAGGAGTTAAAGGCAAAAATTTGTTTGGATGAGGATTTAAAATGAGCAGTTATTTTGAGTAGTTAAAAAATGAATGATTAACTATGAATGGTTAAAATGAGTTATTTTGATTGATTTGAATCGAATGATTAGAAATGAGTGGTTAGGAATGATTGAGTAGTTATAATTGAATTATTAGAAATGAATGGTTAGAAATGAGGAGTTATTTTTAAACGTAAAAAGGAGGAGGGATTAGTAAAAACGCGTTTGGATGTAGGTTTTCGAGGAGGTGTTAATAAATCCTCCATCTAAATCCTCATTAAATATGACAAACAAACTCCCCCCTCTTTTCTTTCTTTATTATATTTTATAATTAAAATATGCTATGTGTCAATTTTCGGTTTGATCGCATGTACAATCCAGTTTCCATGTGTCCTCACATATCCACGTTTGCCATGTCATCACCTTGTAGAAGTTTACTACAATTTTGTTTTGCTCTTAACTTCTTCGTTAGGGCTCGGATTTCAATGATTCAAAGTGCGTTGAAGTTTTATTTTTGAATTATATACAATGCGCACTTCAAAAAATTAAATTCTTAATAAATAAATTTAAAGTTTGTTAGCATCAAAATAATAATTCATCAATTAATTAATTTGAGATTGCCAAAAAGGCAATAGCATGTTGGAGGATAGATGCATTGGCTAACTTGGAACCTACTTTGACGATCTCTAACGAGGAAAATATGAACATTGCACTTTACAAAAATGGGTCATACCACCAACCGACAATGAATATCATGGGATCAATGCGATATATGTATGTGTGATTGAAAAAGAAGACTGGCGTCAACCTATCATTTACTACCTTCAACATGAGAAATTCACTATAGAGCCTTGGCTCAAGGCAGATGTAGGAAGAAGAGCTGCTCAATTCGTCCATTATTGAGAGACCTTTTTTGTTGCTCCTATGAAGGAAAATTCTTCTACGATGCTTGGGAAGAAAAGAATCGAACATAACATTGGAGGAGGCACACTCATGCATTTATGGAGCACATCACTCTGTTATTATTAGCCAACTATGCTACGAGATGTTAGCAACATGCTATATTTATATAAAAATGTGATTATAAATTAAAAACCATAAGCGGAAGCTTTGAATAAAATAAACGTACCTCTAATTTGGTTGCTCCGACTAGTGTGTGATTTAACCACACTTGCGCAAGTATACGCGGTCTACAACAAGTAATAAGTAAAATATCAATCTCTACAAAGACTGTGAATCACTAAAAGCAGACTGTTTAGAATTAAACGAAACAAAAGGATTGTGATTGGGTTTATCTTAATCAAATTAAAAAAAGAATTAAAAAAACATTAAATGATCAATTTGAGAAGAAAGGAGCAGCTAAAGTTGACCTCGCGATTCCACTACAAATATATTGAACAATAACTAATTCTTATGTGAACGCAATAGAAATCACGTACGCGCAAGTATACGCTGTCGGGAATTGCAGCAAGTAATAAGTATATAATTTTATCAATCCCACAGAGATTGATGTCTAGATCGAATACCACTTAAGTCAGAGTCATGCGAAAAAGTAAAATAGAGTATATGTAGAGTGGTTTGTGTTTTCTTTAACAAGATAAGATAAAATGTAGTAAAGAAATAAAATGCATGCAATGAGTGATGCTAACTATATATTCCTAGAAAATGTAAGAGTGCGAACTAGCCAGTGAATGTCTTACTTCCCTAACAATTATCACTTAAGTGACTCATGATTTATGAGTGAACCAGCCTCCACTACGAACACGGAAAGGGCGACGTAAGCAGTAGTGGGGTTATTCCTAACTCCCTAAATGATGAACAACTGTTCAATCAACCTAGAGTAGCGTACTGGGTCAACATGCAATTCCTCTTCCGATTCTTCGCAAGGTACATGCGTGGGTAGCTAATCGACACACATATATATATATAAATAAATATTCAACAGTGTAACATTCGAAGACCTACACTAATAACATGCTCTATTCATACTTAATCATCATAACTCCTATAACGCAATCATAGTAAATAAACACCAAATAGAAGTTTAAACCAGACAGTTTTATTACGACTAAAATAATGTTTAAATACTACAACTACTCCTAGTAAAACAAATAAATGGAATTGGTAGGGTTGAAGGTGAGTAGTCTCCTTGTCATCAGTTCCCACAGCACCACCATCAATTTCTCCGCAGTAAAGTCATGTCCCTCGATCGGCTTATGGGCAACCGACCAGCTCAATGGATTTCGCTCCTTGCTTTGATGTTTATAGGATTGAATTTTGTGGTCCGCAAGTAGAGGTGAGCTGTACAAATCATCATTAATGCATATTCCATGATTTTCGTCAGGATTTATTCGATTGCCTTTGCCTTGATTTCATAGTTGATTCTTCTGATTCTTTTCTTGTAGATGAAACTTTGTCGACTGTAATTCTTTCTTGGGTTCAACGTATTTGCGTGATCCAAACAACATTCGCATCATTGCCTTTTCCTTGACGTGCGCAAAATCCTGCTAAAAAGCGTAAATTAGGCACAGTTAGTTTGCGATTTGTGCTAAAGTGCAGATTCATGCTTTTAATGCGATATTATGAATGCATGCTGATTTGCTAAGTTATTTCTACGTATTCGTTCTAAGAATGCAGATATTCTTTTCCCAAGTATTAAAATAATGCATCAAAAACAGCCTAAAATATGCTCTCTTTGAGAGTTATCACAGCCCCAAACTTACATCATTGCTTGTCCTCAAGCAATGCTTATCTGCTTAAGATGCTTATTTTCATTAACTCGGCATTTCTATCTTTTTCCCGTTTGCTTTCATGATTTTTAACACACATCTTATTTCTAGGAAGAAATTTCATTCTCCTCGCAGTTTTGAAACTTTCCAAAAGATTTAGTTTAAACCTTAAAATATTCTCTATCATGATTGAAAAATTACCCCTCATCGCAAGTACTCCATAATGCTCAACCCATTATTTTGCAATCGCATCTAATTCAAAGTTTGCCCAACTTACTCTCTGAAGGTATCTGTTCCAGTCTTTGTCTTTTGAGGATTATTCTATTATGCTTTTCGCATTCCTCTCAACTCATATCTACTAAATTCCATAGTTTTTCGCGTAAATTGTTTGAGCATAAAACAATTTCGCTTAGCAAAGGAATTTCAAGCTTGCGCTAATGTACACAGCGAAATACTTAAGGTATCCGTGGGCTCATATGCTAGTAACGACCTTCTTATTTTTGCTAGAGTAGGTTGATGTTTTTTTTTTTTAGTTTAAAAAACGGGCTGCCCTCACCCCTAAACTTAAAATCTTCATTGTCCTCAATGAAGATGAGGCTTAGTTCCCCCAAACTTATCTATTGAAGCGATTTCTCTACGCTATTGTGAGTTTCTTTGGCTTCCTTGCGAATTTTTGGTGCTTTCTATCATTTATGATGGGGATTATTCTAATGTTAGGTTTGAATCTGAGGGAACTTAAGAATTCTACAACTTGAACTAATGTTTCTGCTAGATTTAATTATTGTGATAAAAACACTTATTAGACTTTCAAAAGAAAAGAACTACTAGATTAAAGAAATAACATAAAAGTAAATTGCGTCATAAATGCATGATCCTAAATAAGCATCTAATCATGAAATGCATGCGGAAGTAAAATAAAACATAAGGAAAGCACAATAAAAAGGGAGCGAGACTTCCATCTACTTTGTTGCTCTGCCGCTTTTCTTTCCCTTCTTCAGATAATTCTACATAACCTCCTCGAGTCTAGCTATCCTCTCTCTAAGTCTGCTTCTGCGGTTTTGTCCTTACTTCTTTTTCTTTATCTTTCTACTTTTTTTCTTGATGGGAATATGCTCAAGATTCTATCATATGGATGCGGTCGAATGCCCTGGTCTGCACGTAGCTAAGTAATCGTGAATGGATAGTACATGTGCTTTTCACTAGCACAAATTTGCACTTGTGTTTCCAGAAGTTTCAACAGATTAATGCGTACCCCAAGCTTTATTGCTACCAGTATCATAGCTTGATCCTTCTGGATTAGTGCTCTATTTTATGATGGTAGAATTGTGGTATTTATTATCTTTAGCCATTCCTATAGGTCATCTCGAATCATCTATCTTTGTATTGATGTTGGATCATTCCATTTTGCTCTCATTATTCCTATTACTGATAGTCCTTCTTTCATCTACTCTATGGTGGGGGAGTTGATCGATTGTTGAAGGAATGATGTCAGTGCATCTGGTGCTGCTAAGGCCTTATTCCATGCAGCTGCTTGGCAGTCAATTAGCTGACCCTTGACTCTTGAGAATGCTAGTACTTCCTCATTTAGATTTTCATAAAATTGGCATACCCAATCTGCTCTTGCATCCATTCTAGGGAAGAAATATTTTAGCCATCCCAAACGATGAATCACAATCTTAATGTCATCTAATATATTTAGGTCCACTTCTCGCATAAATCCTTTGTTTAGTAACTCGAGAAAATTCCTCTCAGCATAGATGGATGCAAACGTTGCATCCTTCCTGACTCTTATCTCTAGGGTCGGTTGTGGTTGTTTGACCGTTGAGAATGCTTTTGCCCTTAGTTTCCTCATAGATTTTAATCGAATGTTAGTGAACCTTGGGTGTTGCGATACCTTTTCTGTTGTCATTCCTTCATCGTTGGCACCTCCATCATCACATGGCTCTATCTCCTATGGATCTTCCTCTATCAATTCCTCTCTTTCTTCTTCTGATATCACTCCTTCATGTTTAGTTTGTTCTTCCTTATCCGATGATTCCCAGTGTGGTAATTCTCCGGCGTTTCCTCATCACTATTTAGTACGATAAAGGAGGCAGAAGTATCCTTTCTCTCCCTTATCTTACCAAAGAACCTCCCGTTCCCCGTCTGCCGCTGGTGCAAACTTTCTCTTATATCTGCTGTTGGTTCCCCTTCTGATACTCTTCTGGTTCTTCGTCGTGAATGTGGGGTGTCCATAGGTTTTTGGTTAGTGCTAACCTTTTCACCAGACATTTTTTGGGTTGGAGTTATTCTGGGATATCACTGATTTCAGAGGTGTTGTGAATGGTCCTCCTTAAACCGAGTTTATATAGAGGCTGAGTATTCAATTCAGAATCCTCAAATAAGGAAAACAATCAATGTTCAAGAAAAGTATCTAAAATTATTCGTACGAATTTCTTACTAAATGAAAAACTATAATAATGAAAAACTTAGAAAATAGAAATAATTTCTAAAATTACGAAATAGAATAAAGTTTCCTAAAAAGCAATTAATTTTGTGCGCAAAGTCAGATACCGAATTTTCGCATCCCAGGAATGCCGTTGAGCAAATCTGGGCGGAATGTTTGCACTAATTTCGTCCGGCACAGTTCATCCATATTTTGGCCATATTATAATTTCAGGGGCGATGACATCTTTAGTCGCCTTTTCTTGCCTTTCTTCTTCATGCGCCTTAATGCGTAGACCTCCTATCACATACAAGACTGATAGCATGTAAATTACGCGCAAACTTGGTTGAATTGCCCATGTGTTGCTGCTTCGACGAATCAATTCCTGCGATGTGTGATATGTTGTTAACGAGAAGAACTTAGTTACCATTGATGGTAGATTGAGATTTTCAACGTTATACTCTTCTTCCTGCAGATGGGTAGAGTCCACATCTCCCCTTTCGGGTTGATGCGTACTTGCTTTGACAAGATCATCACCTGGTATGCTCTCATGTTGGCTGTTTTCACCTTTAGTCATATTTTGAAGATCGATCATGGCGCTTTCTTCGCTGTTCTCCTCAACATATTCTGTTTCATCTGATTCTGAAGCTGCTGGGGTGGCGAACCTTGCCCAAGCTTCTTCTTGTTCCCTATATCGTCACTCCTGCTCTCTTTTTATTTCTACAAGTTGTAGTTCTCTAGCCTCTTGTGCTTTGGCCATGGTGGCTGCTCGAAAGTCCTCCCATGAGAGATCTTTCTCATAGAGAAAATCCAATGCCTCCTCGTTAAGTATCTCGGCCTCTAGATATGATTCTTCTGCTCGCTTACTGCTTGCTGCATAGGTTCCTTTTGGTTCCCGCATAGAGTATTGGTATATATTATGGGGTTGCTGAGGTTCTCATATGATACCATTATCCCTCAACCATTGTGTTCTTCTTAGGTGTTCTTTTTCCTCTGCAGTTATATCCATCGGAGACTACCCAGAAGTATACATGTGATTCCTAGGTTTATGACTCCTGGAATCCCATGTATAATCCTTGTTGCTACTATCTCTTTGCGAATTTAGCTGTTGCTAATAGAAGCTGTTATGGTCTTCCCAATATTGCGATTAAAGAATTTCACTTGTATGAAGATGTGCTATGTTAAACTCCTCCGCATAGTCATGTTGCTGTAAGTTGTCTAAATAGTGCAGAATATAGTACTGCATCCATTGCTGATTGGTAAACTAATTAGGCTCCATTAAATAGTCGTGGTGTTGAATTTCTCTAGGACTCTGTTCCCTGTTGATCAAACTAATTTGGACTTCACATTTCCCTAAAATAAAAAAGAATTTAATCTTTAAACAATTAAGAACTACTCCTTCCTAAGTATATTAACTCTAAATAATCAATCCCCGACAACGGCGCCAAAAACTTGACCTCGCGATTCCACTACTAATATATTGAACAGTAACTAATTCTTATGCGAATGCAATAGGAATCACTTACGCGCAAGTATACGCTGTCGGGAATCGCAACAAGTAATAAGTATATAATTTTATCGATCCCATAGAGATTGATGTCTAGAGTAAATACCACTTAAGTCAGAGTCGCGCGAAAAGTAAAATAGAATGAATATAATAAGTGGTTTTGTTTTGTTTAATAAGATAAGATAAAATTCTGTAATAAAATGCATGCAATGAGTAATGCTAACTACGTATTCCTAGAAAATGCTATGAGTGGAAACTAGCTAGTTAATGTCTTACTTCTCTAACAATTATCACTTTCGTGACTCATGATTTATGAGTGAATCAGCTTCCGCTGTGATCACCATACTAAGCATAGGGCGACGTAAGCAGTAGTGGGGTTATTCCTAACTCCCTAAATGATGAACAGCTGTTCAGTCAACCTAGAGTAGTTTACTGGGTCAACATGCAATTTGTAAAACCCAATTTTGTAGAAATAAAAATAAATAAATAAAAATTTAAAGGACAACGTTGACTAGATCAACATAACACGTGGCATGCTGTTGGTAGAGAGACTGACGCATAGCCACGACTCAGCGTGAAGATGATACCAATATCTGGGTTTGAAATGAAGTTGTTGTTGGATTCCCCACGGATTTTTTGAAGAATTTTTTGCAGAACTTTGAGAAGCAATAACTTTTGCTACAAAGATCGGAATTGAATGAATTTTCTTGCGTTAGATTCGTATTCTTCTCCTCTTTCTTTTGATATCCAGCTTGACCAAAATCTATGAAGTTTGGGCCTCGGATTTGTCCAGTGTATAGCAGCAGACGAGTTATGGAGTTGTTGGAGCTAATATGCTTGTTTTGCTTTGGCCTCTCTTTGAATCTTCAGCTGAGCTCTTTTAAACACCATATTTTGCTTATTTTTTGGTGAGTTTGTGGATTTAAGTGGGTTTCACTATAAAGTGGAGTCGTGGGTTTTGCTTCAAGTTTCTTTCTTGTTGCTAACCAATTGATAGTGTTTATTTTCTAGCTTCCAAGAAAAGGTGTAGTCTGAATCGAGGATGTTGACGAGGACCCTGAACGAGGTTAATTACCAGATTTTCAGGTTCTCATTTGGATCGTGTACTCAAACTTCAATCTGTGTAAGTAGCTATATAAGCTTGTTTTCTATAAGTTTATTGATGTTATCATTTTTCTCATGGATATAAGGAGGATTGTAAGACTATTTGGGTTTGTGAAAAAAAGGTGTGATTATACTTTATATATTATAACACGAGCTAAAGATGTGATATGGGTGGAGATTCATGAGTTATTAAATTAATTGTATATGTTGTTACCCTTGGAATGACACTCGTTTATTGCTTGTTCTCGTAAGTGTGATGGAATGAAAATTTGGAAGGTTATGAACATGATTTTATAGGAAACCGTGTGGGATGTTGGGGTTTAGTTCATTCATATGAATATTCGGGTATACTCGAGTGTAAGACTAAATTGTGAACTCGGATCAATTCTAGTTCATACTAAGTCGTGAATGTATCTGAAAGTAGGTGTGCACATAATAGTCAAAGAGTCTTTTGAGCGATGTGTATGTTTAAGATGATCTTTGTTTTTTTTAACGGCTCGTTGTACGAGCTTGTTCTCGTGTAGCAATGTGAAGGTTGAAGACTTACAAAGTAAAGAAGTCAAAGAATTGTGAGTGTGGAGGTCTAGTATATGACTTACGTGTAGGTAATGGAAGGTTAAAACATGGAATTTATTAGTTTGTTATGACTGGGCTTAGTGACGGAGACTTATCATGGTCGCGTAGTTGATCTAGTGTGAGTTTGGAGAGTAAAGCAATATTTTTAGTCCCAACCTACATTTATATTGGGATCATCTTAGACTCTAGTGATCAGCTGGTGGGAGTTATATTATTAGTCACTACTTGACGTAGGGTGGGGAAAAACGTTCTAGCTTATACCATTTTAATGATTAAGATTAGATAAGTATGAAGGTAGAGAAGTGTTGTACTTTGGTCAATAGATTTAAGTCTTAGTGCGAACCGAGACCAAAGTCTATAAGAAACGTGGTAGTTTGGAAGTGAGGCTATGCCTTCAACGTATGCATGACACTAGGGGTTATTTTCCTATCAGTATTAGAATCGTTTTTATTAGTCTGATAGTGAGTTGAGGTAGCTTTTTTAGTCTCATGATAACCTTTAAGTCATTCTCTAGAATGAGCACGGATGTCCAAGAGATTTTTCTCTATCGTCGTAATGTTGGGAATCTTCCCTAGACTCTAGTTGTTGTCATGCGGGTAGCCTCTCAGGTTATCTTGGGTGGCATCTTATAGTTGTTGTCATATGCATGAGACAGAGGATTGATCTTTTATGAGGTGAAGTTTGAATACTGTTTATGATTATCACGCTAGCAGTTGGCATGGTTGTTACTGACAGTTCGCTAGCCTTGAGTTTGGTTTGGTGAGGTGGTATGCTCTCTATTTCAGATTGAGGATTCACTTTCCCATAGTTGTAGATATTTTTAGTTGGAATGAGGAGGGTTAGGTTCACTCTGCCGAAAAGCTACCAACTGGGTATTTTTATACTCACTTTTTTTCGATACTATCTCTTTTGCAGGACGACGGGGTTTAAGTGACGAACATATTGGTATTTGATAGGGTTATGCCAAATGTCCTAGGCCTTAATTCTAAAACACAGTTGCTCTTGTACCTAAGTTGTGGGGTTAATACTTAATTTATTTTCGGGGTGTTACACGATTCCCTCTTCCGATTCTTCGCAAGGTACATGCGTAGGTAGCTAATCGACGCATATATATATATATATATATATATATATATATATATATATATATATATATATATATATATTCAACGATGTAACATTCAAAGACCTACACTAATAACATGCTCTATTCATACTTAATCATCATAACCCCTATAATGCAATCATAGTAAATAAACACCAAATAGAAGTTTAAATTAGACGATTTGATTACGACTAAAATAATGTTTAAATACTACAACTTGTAAGGACCCGACCTGAATAACGGTTCTAAACTGGGTTCTCACTCAGCATGCATGCATAAAAGTCGTAAAATTTCAAAACATAGTTTATAACTAGAAGAAATCACATTTAAACCTTGGGAACCTATTTTGCAATGAATTAAGTATCTCCTACTTTCAAAATATAAAGGCTACCCCGACTGGAGCATAATTTCAAACATCTTGGAAACCATAAAAAATAAATCGTACAAACATCAGGAGAATCATAATAAAAGCTTACATCAGGTTCCAATGCAACAACCTACGAACTTTGTGTCCACTACATGCTGAATAAACATGAATATTAAAACAGAAATAGAGTAAGCGTCGGCAGCTCCCATGATCATTCAGACGCCTCCGCTAGCCATCCTAGTGTTGTCCCAAGATACCTGGTGAAAAACCACAGAAATAAGGGTGAGTACAAAGGCACTCAGTAAGAATCCCTAATCGGGGTACAGTACGAACATCAATCATATGGAAAACTAGTATACATGCAACCACTACCAACATAGATCAAACCCTTGAGTCAACCATGCGACTCTTGAATCATCGGGGTCTCTTACCACCGGCCTGGTGATCAGCTCTCTAACTGATCCTGAAACTGGGACAAGAATGTCTAACATCCGGGACCCGAAGGTCCAATCATCTGAGACATGAATGTCTAATCATTGGGACAAGGTACGTTATGTCCAAACTGCTGAACAGCTCTCCAAACTGGTCTAGGACACACGGGAGAGGACCCGGTGTCTAGCTCTAGACTCGAAAAAGAATTGTGTACTGTAAGCATTATCCTAGGGGAGCTCTCCTCCTGGTTCCTAATGCACGTGCGCGCACACCGCATGCTACTGCAAACCGTGTAAGGACGTGGGACCTAAACGTGCTACACCGGTCCAGGTACGCATGCTTACGACTCGGAGCAGTGTCACTGAACATACAGTAGTGCGAGGTCCTTGGCACTCGACTGTAGCAGCATAAGACCATCGCACACCTGAAGCTAAGAATCGGCTACGACAAGCTTACACCGTCTGCTGGGTTCTACTCTAGCAGGCTACAAACTAGGCTTATGCCGATACAGGAGCTAATCCGTACCGGCTACCGGGGCGGAAGCATCATATGTCGTGCAACTCATGATCCCGACTCGTGGGGGCAATATACGTTATGTCCACTCTCAGCCTCTAGATGAAGACAAACCCTAACAAGTCTATCTAAGAGTCTCGACTCGTGCCTGAATAGGCCAAACAAGCTCAACAGATAACAATGGAATGTTGTCGGAGAAAAACCTAGCATGGTACTAATAAAACATACATGCTAGCCAGAACAGGACATGATATCAAATCATACCATGCTCGCAAACAATCAAAGCATCGCCTATCCACTAACATGCTCATAACAATCAAACATACACAAATAGCAATCATGATGAACGTAGGGCCCACATAACGTTAGGAAAGAAATCCTTACTTGGAAAACAAGCAATAAAGCAATTACAGAATATAAGTGAGCTGTAGGATACCAACGATGCACAACACACCTAACAATAACATTAAGATAATCAATATACTTGCAAGAATCTAACTTAACTAAAGATCGCAAGGGAAATAGAGGTTACCCAAACCGAGAACTAGACAACAACCCAAGAAGAGAATTCTGCTGCCTCAATGGTCGCTGGGGCGAAACTCTGCCTGACGAAGAGGCACCCTGCATAGGGCACGAGCGAAGGCTACGGGTGCAAGGTTGTGCGGCACAGGCAGCGAGCTGCATGGGCGAAGCTCGGCAAAGAGGAGCGAAGGCGAAGATGTAGCAGCGAAGATGAGCTAGAATTGCGTAACGCGCTCTGACTATGCAAGGGCGAGCGACAAATAGCAACGAGGGTGGGGTGAGGATACGCGGCAAAACTCGACAGCGAACGCAGCAGGGAGTGCAGCAGGGTTCGACGAAGCGCTGCATCTGGCCAGGGCAAGGCTAGCGGCTGCAGACAGGGCGAGCGGCACAAGCGCAGGCGCACGTGTAGGCGAACGAACAAGGGTTGATCTTGCGTGAAGGATCAAAGCTGCTGCATGCCGGCGGGCAAAGCAAAAGGGCTGTCCTCCGTGAAGCTACGTGGCTTGGCCTTGGGGCTGCTTGCGAATCTAAGCGTTTGCGATGATGGGCTCTCGGCTGCAAAGGAATTGCAACCTCGGTAAAGGAATGGGAGAAGGAAACGAAAAAGGAGTTGGGGCTTGGTGTGGTGAAATCAGCAAGGGAATAGGGAGAAACAACCGATTGAATTTGAGAGGAGGAGGAAATCGCCTAGGAGAAAAAGGAATCGATTTTGGAGAAGGCTTCTGTGGAATAGAAATCGCAAAAGGCAAGGGTTCTGGGAGAAATCGCAAAACGCAAGGGAACGATCGTAAAAATCCATCGATCAAAAGAATGCCTCCATGCCACGTGTCCCTGGCCATTCCCCCTTCGAGCCACAACTACAACACAATTTACCTCATTTTTCTTCTTTTTCTAAAACAAGCCTCCAAGATCTAGCTGGTCACAGTATCGAGTCCCAACAGCAATACTTTTAATCTCTTATTTTATCTAAAGGCCAAACTCCTAAATCCAACACCCTTCGAGTCCTAGCAAGGACACAATTAATTCTTATTTTTCTCTTTTAAACCGAAAGACCTCCAAACTTTCAAAATGCATTACAACCCTGGAACCCTAAACCCGAAGAATAACTAAACTCAAATGACGATGGAAACAGCCGTGCAACTCTGGTTAATTACAAAACTGGCTGTAACGACCCGACCCGAATGGGGTTCTAAATAGGCCATTACCTCAATGCATGCATACAAATCTACAGAAAATTTGCAAGATGGTGTTTGGATTCTAAGTAAAAACTAAAATATGAGAACATCCATTTAAAAATCAACATAAATTCCTGAAACCTGTCCCTGTTTCCAAGCACCTGTTCCAAGACAAATACATTTCCAAAACATACTCTGATCAGATATTTATTTAAAACATACAAGCTTTGCAATAGTTACAACAATGCTAGAATCCGGAAATACATTCAGAAAACACCCTAGGGCTCCGTGCCCAACTACATGCATTCAGAGGACACTTAAATCATAAACATAAACATAAGACTCAGAGTTGAACAACGGGTTTCCATGATCACGCCTCCTCCTCCACCCATCCTGTCTCGCACCATGGTTACTGTGGAAAACCACATAATAAGGGTGAGTAACGAATTACTCAAGTAAGAATCCCCAACCGGGTACAATACGATACACATGGTCATCTAGCGAGAAGATATGCAAGCTATGAATATAAACACAGAATAGAGCACATAGCTTAGCCCACACTTGGGCCTCGGATGCCAACTCGGGGTCTTAGTCCGAAAAACTCACCACACAACACATCACACAAGTCGCCTATACGAGAAACAAGTCCCGGCGCACACTGGTCTCTCACTGTCGACGAAAAGGTGCACTAGCTCAAGATCCCGAGGAGCTCTCCGGTCGGGGCTGTAATGAGCGTAAGCATACACCGCGTGCTACTGCAGACTATGGGGGGTGTCGGGTCTAGTGGCAAGCTGCCCATGTCCAGTCACCACAAATAACTAAATCTCTTGATCGGTGTCACTGACATAGGGGTGTGAGACCAGGACACGTGAACTATGTCAGCCTGAACCACCGCACCTGAGGCTAAGGAACGGGTCGTGGTAGGCTTACACCAGGACGCCGTCCTTACCTTAACAGGTGGCAATCAAGGGCTACGGCCGAACACGCTGAGGACGTGCCGACTGTCGGGGACGAGGCAATGCCAAGTCATCATCCCGACCGTTGGGGCATTTAACTGTCTACCACCCTCACCCAAGATTGTAGGGCCTACCGATCGGGTTAGCTAAACCCTAACGGGGTCCAGGGACGGAGAACTGTCTCGACGTCCCTGCCATGGATGCAAGGTACTCTATGCATCAGGCCCGGATGATGCTATCTACCTGCAACTCTAACCTGCCTAAACAATCAGCAAACAATTTCATAAAATCCAATACGTGCTCAATAAGAATACAACGAGCCTAGCATGATACTACGAAGCAAGGAATGTACGAGCATGCGAGTAAGGGAACAACCTAGCATGGACTAACATGAGAAACAACATAGGAAATCATGCGATCGGGAATTCGAGAATAGAGCACTTATCAGAAACATGTCAATAAACACAAACAAGCATACAATCAGCAATCACATAATATATCGCAGGGTCCACACAACTCCGGTAAGAAATCCTTACCTGGTCGAAAGACCTCTAAACACAAGAAACCTAAGCTGCGATCGAACCCGAGCTACCTATAACAAACCAAGCAAACACATCAATAATCATAGAATAGCCCTAAAAATATAATAAAACAGCAGGCTCGGCTCGGGAGCACTCACACGGCACGACGACACGAGTGGCCGGGCACCGCCGGCGGTGGCTGGTGCACCGGTCGCGTAGCTGGCGCGCGCTGGGCGCGTATTGGCGCGCGGACACGCTACCTGAGCGCAGCACGCTGGCAAGCGCGCGACACGCCGAAGGCGCGCGGACTCGGCGAACGTCTGGGAGAAGACGCACGACCTGGGCGTGAAGAGCTCGGCCGCTGGTGAGCTTGCGGGCTGCGACGGGGAGCCACGGCGTGCTGGGGAGTGTGACGGGCGTCTGGTTCGGCAGATCTGGTGCGACGACGAGCGACGGCAGCGGCTGCTTTGCTCGGCGGATCTCAGTGCGCGACGTCGCGGCGGCGCGCTGCTTGCTCTGTGAATCTGGTGCGACGACGTGCGAGCTCGGCTGCTGGGCGACGGGCCTCTCTCGGATGCTGCGATCTGGGCGTCTCGGCCATTTGGCGTCACGGCAGCGACAAGGCTAATCGCGATGGGGCGCCATTTGCTCGGGTGGGTGCTCGGAGGAGAGAGAGAGAGAGAGAGAAAGAGAGAGAAAGTGAATTTGGGGAAAAAATAAAAGAAAAGAAAATGAATTTGAAAAAGAAAAGGAAAATGGGAAATAAAAGGAAAAATAAGGATTTTATCCAAAATCCATCCTTATCCACTTTTATCCTTAAAAATCCCATTTCCCGGCTTCCTCCTTCGAGACCCGGCTGAAGCAACCTCTCCCAATAAATAAAACTCACTAAAATCCAACTCCCAAATCAACACCAAGGGCCCGGGCTCGAATCCCAAAGGAAGCACACAACCAACCAACACTTTGCCCAAAAACCCAAATCACAACCGAACTCCCAAACGACTAGCCCAAACATCTCGGGACTCGCAAGCAATAACAAACCAGCCTCGACAAAGGCAGGAGCTACCTCAAAGCCTGAAAAACCACAAATCCTGCACGGAGAGCCAAAAGACCAAAATACCCCTAAGGGTCAAAACAGCTCTAACGGCCCAACCGAACCACTGAATCTGAACCGAAAGCACCTCGAGAACCGGAATAGAAAACTGGGCCGTTACAATACTTCCTCCTTTTAAGACTTTCGTCCTCGAAAGTCCTAAGACGAAACGGCTCTAGGAAACTCCACTAAAACCTAACCAACTGAACTTCTCGGCTAATACAACGCCAACCTTCTCCGAAAACCAAACCCTCTTGGGTTCTCAAAAACTCAAAGGCACTATGCCATCCAGGCTGCCACAAACAAACTCAACCAAGACTGGGCATATACTGAACTCCGAAGGGAAATAGACGGCAATCCACATCCTCAACTCGCACCAACTCTCAAACGGTGCTACTCTCAGCAAACTCGAGGACTGGCCACAAGCTCTGAAACTCTACACCACGCACTGGAAAAACTCCTCTGGAAGCTCACGGCTGACAACAAAACAACCTCAACCCTACAACAAGCTGACCAAACAATTGAACCTCATAGGTTCTAGAAAACCAAACAGCCTACTCTTACTTCACAAGAGACCAGCGAAACTCAAATCTTGTCTACAGCCTTAACGACTATAACCAAACCACCAACTGGCAACTAATCCAAAAAGCAAACTTCTCCAACTAGAACGCGACCACAACACTTAAGTAACCATCTTAAGGAGAAATTGTCGAACCAAAGGCAAGGGGGCACCATCCTGGTACACCCGACGGCTAACAACACTTACACCAGCTGAAACTTCAACTACGACCACCTTAAAAAGACAAGGGCCAAGCACAGACTCCACTCGGCCAAGCCAACAAACTAGAACTCCTCATCGGCCGAACGCAACATTTTGGAGCAAGCCTACCAGCAACTGGCCAAAGATAACACCGTCAGGCAAGGAACAACCAACATTCCTCTCAAAATCTCAGGAAGCAAAGACTAAACTATCACGCAGCTATCTGCGACACAACACCCTGAGGAAAACAGCTCAACAGCTTACCAACCAACGCCACGTCACCTCTGTGCCAACTCACTCAAACGCGGCTCTGCTAATGCCAACTGCGAACGCACAACAACTAGGAACAAAGCCCGAGAAGGGCTTGCTCAGCAGAACTCAACCCAAACTTATAACGAGCAACGCTCGCCTCCAAGCTACCACTCAACTCTTAAAATCCAACTGGCTACTCAAAAGACTTCTTCTTTTAGCCTAGGCCTAACTCAACTTCCAACCAGAAGCTCCACTCCCGAAACCTCACAAGGAAAACGGATGATGACAACCTCCAAGCTTACGGATCCTGAGCCACATGAATCCGCAAGACTACCTCGGAAGCTAACACTCGAGGCTGGCATCCAAGGAGCAACTCAACCACCCCAGAGGCTAGGGGAAAAGGAAATCTTCAATCCCCAAAGAACCATCAACTTGCCAGAACAACTCAACTCTTACTGGCTGGCCTCCGCCCTTGCGGGGACAAACAACTCTTGCTTGCTAACAACACAAAGCAGGGACCCTCTCGCTAGGCTGACCGCTGCGCTACTCTGATCAACTCCACAACTCAGGAGCTAAGCTGACTCCTGCCAAACGGGAAACGACTTCCCAGCAAGCAAACTCCAGAAGGGCAGCGAACTCCACACACGCTCGCTGACTTACTCAAACCCAAGGCAACAGCAACCAACTCTCTCTTGGAAGCAACACCCAAGGGAAATCTCAACCAATCGAATCACCAATCCAGAACTAACAGAACTTACTCAACTGCTGAGGGAGGGGTCAACTCCCAAAACTTTCTGACTAGAAACAAGACCTCAGGGCAACGCCCCCCAGCTAGAACCGAACTAGCTCTCGAAACAACAAGAGGACCAAACCTTGGCCCAACACTCACAAGAAGCAAAACAACCCTTACTGCAGCCTCTAGAACACCATCCAAGAATCCGCTTAACTGGACAAACAACTGCTTCCAAGCAGCCAACAAACTTTTCCTTCTTGCTAACACCTCTGCCATCAACTCCAAAACCAGGGGAGTAATCTGACAACTCCCAGCAAGGAACAGCTCTTACAAGCAGACAACCGAAGGACAGAGAGCTCCACATACTCTCACTGTCTTGCTCCACTAGAGCAACAACATCTAATCTCACGGGGCAACAACAAGGGGTCCATCTCAGACTGAACCTCCAAATGCCAAACGGGGCAACTCAACATCCTGCAAACAGGAGAACAACCAACAGGGGACAAACCACTCGCCCCACGAGCAAAACTAATCTCAAGCAACTCCAATCCACACCTTGGTCGACACCAAGCATCAACTTGCCACCACACCGGAACCAATCCGGACTTTACTCTAAACAAACACTAGCCTGTTAGTCTACCAAGACTGCTAGCAACTCAACCGAGGCTACAAACTACACGCCTCCAGCTGGCCAACTAAACTCACTACCTGGGGCTGACTGAGCTCTAGAGAGGCTCTCCACAACCTAGGGTTCTCCGACAACCCTCGACACACACACTGCCGGCATACGATCTAACAGACAACTGCCTGAACAAACAACTCCAATTTCGAGCATCCCAACCATGCTGGCCAACTCCAACTCCTTGGGAACCCAGAGGACCCGAAACGCTACAGAATGCGTCATCCTCCTACTCAAAGCATCGGCCACAACATAACTTCTACCCAAGGAAAGATCCAAACAACTCTCTTAGCCATGACGATCAGAAACCACGCGGCTTAGCTACCACCGCTCTTGTTCAGTTTCCAACTAAACTCCAACCAACGATCAACAAGAAGATCCGCCAACCAAGCTTAGGTCCAACTTAACAAATCTTGCCTAAGCAACAACCTGATATCACGAGCACGGTATCCTTACCACCTCGCTGAAGCCTTACAACATCCACCTGGAGTCCAACTTCTTCAGAAACTAAGCACTAGATCTCCAAAGCAACTCTACAAGGATCTGAAACTCTCGCCACAGAACGAACCACACATAACACACTTGTGTGCACAACTCTCAACCTTCCTTCAGAGATCCAAGACTAACAAGCGCTTTTCAAAAAAAGCAACGCTAACTCCTGGCAGAGATACAAACAATCCAAGGAACACCAAAAGTTCCATCTCCACACGATACTCGAAGCTGAGGCAACCTTGCTCTACCAAAGCATAACAATGCCAAACCGAACTTACTTTATACCAAGCCTCTACCAAGGGTGCTTACCCCTAAGGCATCAAAAACCTCTCGCAAGGCATCAGCTCATCTCACTGAAAAGCATCCAACTCACCTCATAGGCATCCAACTCATGGTCCTCAATTTGGACCAAACTCGCATCTACAATGCTCAACTCTCCTCAGATTTAGGCACTCGAAGGTAGTTGACCGCACTACCAACCACAAAGAAAATCTCTTGGCCTTAACACTAGCGCAAGAATCACGCCCACAAACAATTACCAACCGCCAACCTGCTGACTTACTCAACCTCCAGTAACACTGGGAAAAGGCTCCGGCTCCGACTCCTCTCGAGCATCCTCTCGCTTGTAGTCCATCGACTACCACTGAACTAGCCCTCTGGCACGACCTATACAGGTGCCACTGCCATAAACGGATCCAAGGCTAAAGGAGTGCACTAAACTCCGAACGGCATAGAACCATCTGCTATGCCCAAGCCAAACTCAAGCCTCAACCAGACTTAGTGCCAAAGCGGCACACTAACCAATGCACCTCAAGTGCCACTACTACCAAAACCACATCTTACTACCAATGGGGCCAACAAGGTCACAACCTCAAGTGACAAGAACTCTGGCTAGGCATACAAGGGCTCCAACTCAAAAACCATGCCTACGGCATCTCATCAAACCGAAGGCTCACGGCCTACCCTTGCATCTCCACATGATGCTCAACAAAACTCTGCCGGCTCTCTCAACATGCGTGACTAGCTCCACTCCGAGAGCTCACCAAAAGAAGAGTGCTCAACTCTACCAAACATCCGAGGAAAACACCAACGGATCCAAATTCAAGGAACACTACTCATCGCACCCTTAACCATAGGGTTCCGCCATCTTGGCCGCAAACAACAACACTTTACGAGAGCACAAAAATGCCTCAACAATCTCCTCGAAGGCTGCCAACTCTGCAGCTACTCACCGGGCAATCAAACAATGCGCTAAGGCTCAAGATCAACACTTGAGCTACCCAGTGCAGTCCACACGGGGACTGCTCCTGAACATCCACATAAGCACAACCATAGCTAACTCCTCTCTTGGAGTGGCACTCCAAGGCAAAGCACCTCCACCCTCTCACTGGGGAAAACCAACAAGCGGGCCACAATTGGCCTCACGGAGTCAAGCTCGCCTCCCACGGGGACGATGTCCCGGGGCATCCGAATCTATCTGGATACCTCGACAAGCCACAACATACATCACACACTGCGGGAAGTTGGCATGATGGCGCTCTAAACCCAAACCAACAACGAGTCGAACACGCTTTCGTCTCCGCTCCACAACACTACACAAGGCAAACACTTGATGACGTATTGTAAATTATTAACCCTTTTTCAACAACAAATAGTAAACTTAGGCGTACACGATGGTACCGTCGGAGTCTTGATGATCATGGAAAAACGACCTACAACAAAAGGTCGGTCTCACGAATCTATGACTCGAGCTCGATACCAATCAGAACGACCCAGGACCGAATGGGGTTCTAAATAGGCCATTACCTCAATGCATGCATACAAATCTACAGAAAATTTGCAAGATGGTGTTTGGATTCTAAGTAAAAACTAAAACATGAGAACATCCATTTAAAAATCAACATAAATTCACAAAACTCATCCCTATTTCCAAGCACTTGTTCCAAGACAAATACATTTCCAAAACATACTCGATCGTAGATTTATTTAAAACATACAAGCTTTGCAATAGTTACAACAATGCTAGAATCCGGAAATACATTGAGAAAACACCCTAGGGCTCCGTGCCCAACTACATGCATTCAGAGGACACTTAAATCATAAACATAAACATAAGACTCGAGAGTTGAACAACGGGTTTCCATGATCACAGCTCCTCCTCCACCCATCTGTCTCTCGCACCATGGTTACCCGTGGAAAACCACATAATAAGGGTGAGTAACGAATTACTCAAGAAGAATCCCCGGCCCAGAAATTTACAATACGATACACATGGTCATCTAGCGAGAAAGATATGCAAGCTATGAATATAAACACGAGAATAGAGCACATAGCTTAGCCCACACTTGGGCCTCGGATGCCAACTCGTGGTCTTAGTCCGAAAAACTCACCACACAACACATCACACAAGTCGCCCTATACGAAAACAAGTCTCGGCCTCGGCTGTCTCTCATCGTCGACGAAAGGTGCACTAGCTCAAGATCCCGAGGAGCTCTCCGGTCGTGCGCCAGAATGAGCGTAAGCATACACCGCGTGCTCTGCGAACTATGGGGGTGTCGGGTCTAGTGGCAAGCCGCCCATGTCCGATCCACCACGCCTAACTAAATCTCTCGGATCGGTGTCAATGACATAGGGTGTGAGACACGGACACGTGAACTATGTCGGCTGAACCACCGCACTTGAGGCTAAGGAACGGGTCGTGGTAGGCTTACACCGAAGTCGTCCTTACCTTAATCGGTGGCAATCAAGGGCTACAAACCGAACACGCCGAGAACGTGCCGATCTGGCGGGGACGAGGCAATGCCAAGTCATCATCCCGACCGTTGGGGCATTTAACGATCTGCCCACCCTCACCCAAGATTGCGGGGCCTACCGGTCGGGTTAGCTAAACCCTAACGGGGTCGAGGGACGGAGAACTGTCTCGGCGTCCTGCCATGGATGCAAGGTACTTTATGCATCGGGCCGGATGATGCTATCTACCGCAACTCTAACTGCCTTAACAATCAAAAACAATTTCATAAAATCCAATACGTGCTCAATAAGAATACAACGAGCCTAGCATGATACTACGAAGCAAGGAATGTATCGAGCATGCGAGAAAGGAACAACCTAGCATGGACTAACATGAGAAACAACATAGGAAATCATGTCGATCGGAATTCAAAATAGAGCACTTATCAGGAAACAAGTCAATAAACACAAACAAGCATACAATCAGCAATCACATAATATATCGCAGGGTCCACACAACTCCGGTAAGAAATCCTTACCTGGTCGAAAGACCTCTAAACATAAGAAACCTAAGGCTGCGATCGAACCCGAGCTACCTATAACGAACCAAGCAAACACATCAATAATCATAGAATAGCCCTAAAAATATAATAAAATAGCGAGGCTCGGCTCAAGGAGCACTCACACGACACTCGACACGGTGGCCGGGCTTCTTTGCCGGCGGGCTGGTTTAGCCGGATCGGGCGCTGGGCGCGGCCTTGGGCGCGACGACACGCTGATTGGGAGTGGTACGCGGCGAAGGCGCGGACTCGCGAACGTCTGCGGGGAAGACGCGCCACACGGGCGTGACGAGCACGGCCATTGGTGAGCTTCGCGGCCGCGACGGCGGCGACGGCGCGTCTTTGGGGCGTCGCGACGGGCGTCTGCTCGGCGATCTGGTGCGACGGCGGCTGCTGCTGCTGGGGCGGATCTGGTGCAACGACGTCGGCGGCGCGCTGCTTGCTCGGCGAATCTGGTGCGACGACGTCACGAGCTCGGGCTGGCTGGGCGACGGGCTTCTCTCATTTCTTTGCGATCTGGCGTCTCGGTTTCTTTGGCGTCATGACAGCGACAAAGGTGACCAGGTGGGGTGGCCACTGATTGGGTCAATGCCTGGTGCTCGAGAGAGAGAGAGAGAGAAAAAGAGAAAAGAGAGAGAGAGAGAGAGAGAGAGAGAAAGAGAGAGAAAGTGAATTTGGGGAAAAAATAAAAGAAAAGAGAATGAATTTGGAAAAGAAAAGGAAAATGGGAAATAAAAGGAAAAATAAGGATTTTATCCAAAATCCATCCTTATCCACTTTTATCCTTAAAAATCCCATTTCCCGGCTTCCTCCTTCGAGACCCGGCTGAAGCAACCTCTCCCAATAAATAAAACTCACTAAAATCCAACTCCCAAATCAACACCAAGGGCCCGGGCTCGAATCCCAAAGGAAGCACACAACCAACCAACACTTTGCCCAAAAACCCAAATCACAATCGAACTCCCAAACGACTAGCCCAAACATCTCGGGACTCGCAAGCAATAACAAACCAGCCTCGACAAAGGCAGGAGCTACCTCAAAGCCTGAAAAACCACAAATCCTGCACGGAGAGCCAAAAGACCAAAATACCCCTAAGGGTCAAAACAGCTCTAACGGCCCAACCGAACCACTGAATCTGAACCGAAAGCACCTCGAGAACCGGAATAGAAAACTAGGCCGTTACACTGGCCCTCTGGGCAAAATGACCAGAATGCTTCTAAAGGCTCAAACTGCCCTAACGGCCCAACTGAACAACCGAAAACTAACCGAACATACCTGGGGAACCGAAAAGAAATCTGGGCCATTAGACAACTACTCATAATAAAAATAATAAATGAAATTGGCACGGTTGAAGGTGAGTAGTCTCCTTGTCATAAGTTCCCACAACACCACCATCAACTTCTCTACAGTAGACTCAAGTCCCTCGATCGGCTTATGGCCAACCGACCAACTTAATGGATTCCGTTCCTTGCTTTGATATTTATAGGATTGAATTTCATGGTTCGCAAGTAAAGGTGAGCTGTACAAATCATCATTAATGCATATTCCATGATTTCCGTCTGGATTTTTTCGATTGCCACTGCCTTGATTGCATAATTGATTCTTCTGATTCTTTTCTTGTAGATGAAACTTTGTCGATCGTAATTCCTTTTTGGGTTCAGCATATTTGCCTGATCCTATCAGCATCCGCATCATTTCCTTTTCCTTGATGTTGCGTGAAATCCTGCTAAAAAGCGTAAATTAGGCATAGTTGGTTTGTGATTTGTGCTAAATTGCAAATTCATGCTTTTGATGCGATATTATGAATGCATGATGATTTTCTAAGTTATTTCTTTGTATTCCTTCTAAGAATGCAGATATTCTTTGCCCAAGTATTAAAATAATGCATCCTAAATAGCCTAAAATATGCTCTCTTTGAGAGTTATCAAAAGTACTTCTGGAATGTGTTCACAATGTTTATAAAGAATTAATGCGGCGAGGAAAAACTATCATACTTCGCCTACCAACATTAGCTTTTGCTTCTGTTCGCATTAAGTCCAACTTCTGTTGCAACTTAACGTAGTTCAAATGAGCACATCGTATGTAGTAGTTAAGAGATTTATTTCTAAGCTCTAATTAAAACACAATAGACTCCATGCTAACCTACTGAACATGCAACTAGCCTTAGATCATTCCTCTTCCGACTTACAATCTAGTAGTTCGTGTGGATGACCGGTCGACACTTATTGTTAAAATTAATTTATAATTAACATGCTTTTGTTAATTCCTCCCTAATTCTTCTTAACACATGCGTCGGCTATTAAATTTTTTTTCTTAGTGTTGCCTTAGCGTACTTAGTTCATAATGCAAATGAAAAACACAGATGTCGACATGGAAAACAACATGCTGAAATTGTATTGTTAAATTACAAAACGAGTCTTAACAAAAACAAAAGAAAATTGTAAAAACAATTCGTCTGTAAAAATGGAGTGTGAACCCTTTCGTGTCCACCATCCTTCTCCTCCTTTCTCTTTTTTAAATGGTTATCTTGGTCAGCATAATATAGGCTCCTTGAATTTTCATCGAATCTTTCCATCTTTATCGGCTGTCGAGTTCTCGCCACAGATTTCCCTTGATTGATTTTGCCAATTTACGCCTTTACTTCTTAAGGTAAGAATCCCATGATTATCGCAATTTGTCTCACTCACGGCTGGATAGTTGACATTCGCTCTTCTCCCTGATTCTTTCCTTATTTGTTAATGAGAATTCCGTGTCTGATCCGATCTGTTGTTACCGCATCATTTCGATTTCTGATTTCTATTACATTTCTCCAATGTCTGCTCTGCATACATTTTCGTGAAAAAAATTATTCATTAGTGTGCAACTACTCTTTATCATGCATTTAGAATGAAAATTAGATATTTTCTACAATATAATTCATATACCTTCATTTCTTTCCTTAAAGTGTTAGCATTAGGCTTTTCCACCTTTATTAATTATATTCACCTTTTTCGCATACTATTTTCCTAATTAAAGTACAACAATGATTCTTAAATGTTCTAAATATTTGCTCCATTCGAGAGTCATCAAACCCCCAAATTTGAATCATTGCTCGTCTCGAGCGATGCTGCTATGGATGAAAAAGTTGTTACAGGTAATATACTTATCATAATACTGTACTTTCTTCCTTGCTAAAAAAATAATTTTTTTCTGATTACTCCTACTTTAATATGTCATGCATTTAATCATCTCGATTCTTTCCTTTTTAGAACTCCTCCTCATTTGCCTTATTTCTTCTCCTAATTGCTCCTAGTAGAATGCACATCTCTTGGTGCCAAAACTTATGACTCTAAAATAGTTCAATCAATCCCTTGATCAACCTAAGTTTTCCCAAAACATTCTGTTTGAGGTTTTTTATTTAGGTCTCAAATCCCTCGAGGATTTTTGTTATGCTTCCGTATTCTTAGTCGGGTTGCACTCATATCCATAATTTCATAGTTCTTAGCATGGTTCACTTGAGCATAATACGTCCCATCTAAGTAATAAAATGTCTTAAGCTTGCGCTTTTGGTGGACAAAGGAGTACTTCGAGATTCCTATGACTATTCGCTCTTTTGTGCCTTTCATTTTTTCCTAGAATGTTTTTATCATTATTTTCCACAATTTTTTTCATGCTAAACTCACTTTATTTTCTCTCTTCATACACTCCTCGGGCTTGCCCTCACCCCAAAACTTAAAATCTTCATTGTCCTCAATGAAAGGTGAGTCTTAGTTCCCTCAAACTTAGTTTGTACTTAGACTCAATTTCCCTCCTTCAAAGCTTTTAGATTCACCCCCAAGAAAATATCCATTTGTCCCAAGTCAAAATAGGGTCCATCCAAAGTTAGCCTTATTAGAGTTACTAGTAATTGAAGTCTCGAGGTAGATTAAGTCTTTTATCATTTTTAGGCAGTATTTTTAAAATGTGAAATTAAAAAACAAGATATCAGCACAACATTAGTCAAAGAAGAATACTAAAATAGGAAATAAATGAAGAAAATGATTATATTAATATTTACGTGATCACAAAGATAAAACGGAGGAAAGAGGATGCGAAGAAAAGATAGAGACTTCCTTTGTTATTATTCTACTGCAAAGTATGTTCTGTCAGAGTCGGGTCGTGGAGGCTGGGGAATTTGGGCAAGCTGATGCACAAATCAAGCAATGTGAGTGCGTCAAATAACACATTTTCTCGCTCTCTCGCGTAATTAAGGTAGGCATCTAGATTCTTTATGAGCCACGAGATGCAGCGCATCAATATTTCTTAAGTAATACGTCGTTATTTTGGTGGGCGAGTAGATACATGGGCGTGTGCAGAAGGTATTTCTTCTACTGCTATTGGTGTACGAGCTGTTTGATAACTCTCAAAGATAGCAGATTTTAGGCTATTTAGGATGCATTATTTTAATATTTAGGTAAAGAATATCTGCGTTCTTAGAAGAAATACGTAGAAATAACTTAGAAAATCAGCATGCATTCATAATATCGCATGAAAAGCATGAATCTGCACTTTAGCACAAATCGCAAACCAACTATGCCTAATTTACGCTTTTTAGCAGGAATTTGCGCACGTCAAGGAAAAGGCAATGATGCGGACGCTGTTCAGATCACACAAATACGCTGAACCTAAGAAGGAATTACGATCGACAAAGTTTCGTCTACAAGAAAAGAATCAAAAGAATCAACTATTCAATCAAGGCAATGGCAATCGAATAAATCCTGACAAAAATCATGGAATATGCATTAATGATGATTAGTACAGCTCACCTCTACTTGCGGACCACAAAATTCAATCCTATAAATATCAAAGCAAGGAGCGGAATCCATTGAGCTGGTCGGTTGGCCATAAGCCGATTGAGGGACATGAGTTTACTGCGAAGAAATTGATGGTGGTGCTGTGGGAACTGATGACAAGGAGACTACTGATCTTCAACCGTGTCAATGACATTTATTGTTTTCTTAGGAGTAGTGGTAGTGTTTAAACAATATTTTAGTCGTAATAAAATCGTCTGATTTAAACTTCTATTTGGTGTTTATTTACTATGATTGAGTTATAGGAGTTTATGATGATTAAGTATGAATAGAGCATCTTATTAGTGTAGGTCTTTCAATGTTAAAATGCTGAATGTTTATTAATTATATATATGCGTCGATTAGATATCCATGCATGTACCTTGCGAAGAATCGGAAGAGGAATCGCATGTTGACCTAATACGATACCTTAGGATTGACTGAACAGTTGTTCATCATTTAGGGAGTTAGGAATAACCCCACTATTGCTGACGTCACCCTGTGCTTAGTATGGTGTTCGCAGCGGAAGCTGGTTCACCCATAAATCATAAGTCACGGAAGTGATAATTGTTAGTGAAGTAAGACATTCACTGGCTAGTCCGCACTCTTAGCATTTTCTAGAAATACGTAGTTAGCCTTACTCATTGCATGCATTTTATTTCATTACTGCATAAGGGTATTTGCTCTAGACATCAATCTCTATGGGATCGATAAAATTTATATACTTATTACTTGCTACAATTCCCGACTGCGTATACTTGCGCGTAAGTGATTCCGATTGCATTTCGCATAAGAATTAGTTATTGTTCAATATATTAGTAGTGGAATCGTTCTGTCAAGTTTTTGGTGTCGTTGTCGGGGATTGATTATTTAGAGTTGATATACTTAGGAAGGAGTAGTTCTTAATTGTTTAAGATTAAATTCTTTTTTATTTCAAGAAAACGTGAGGTCTGAACCAATTTGATCAATAGGGAACAAAGTGTAATGGCCCAGATTCTATTTCGGTTCCCCAGGTATGTTCAGTAACCTCTCCAGTTGTTCGGTTGGGCCGTTAGGGCAGTTTTAGCCCTTAGGGGCATTTTGGTCATTTTGCCCTCACGGCCGGTTTTGTAGTTAATCAGGGTTCCAGGACTATTTCTGTCATTTGCTGAGTTTGGTTGTTCTTCAGTTTCTGGTGTCTAGGGTTAGTGCTGCTTTTTGAGATGTTTGGAAGTCTTCTAGTTAAAAGAGAAAATCAAGTTTAATTGTGTCTTTTTCCAAGACTCGAAGGTGGGTGGATTTTGGAGTTTCACTTGTAAATTAAAATAGAAGTTTTAAAGTGTCGGTGTTAGTGTTGGTACACGAAGCCGGGTGCCAAGTGACACGTGGCGGAAGAAGCCTTCTTGATCGATCCCTTCTCTTTTCGTTCTCATTTGTTGCGATCGTTTTCCATAGGCCAAAGAAAGACCAAATTGCAATTCTTCTTCTCTTAATTCATTTTCCCTCTCCTTTGTTCGCCAAACCCATCCACAACGAGACCATCTTCTTCGCCAATCCCTTCTCCCCTTCCAATTGTCGAGAGCCCCACATCGCCATCCTTAGATCCGCAGCACCCCCTTGGATGAGCGCAACCACCGAGTAGCCTGCCTTGCTGTCGATCGGATCCGTACATCATCCACAGCTGCATATCAGCAGCGATCCCTTCACGCCAGTGAGTAGTAGCACGTTCACCCTGTCAATCGCCAGCGCCAAGCCTTCACGCAGCAAGCCTTCGTTCGCTGTCGAGAGCGCTCGCACGAGTAGCCTTCACCAGCCCCTTCGCAGCAGCGAGCGCAATCGCAGCACCACACGCTTATGGGTGCCCCTCTCCGATCCGCATGCAACAGTGAATTCGCCCCGTCCGCTCGTGCAAACGAGCTTTGCGTCACTTTCTTGCTCACACTGGATCTCCCTCGCATCACCCTGCCACAGACCCGCAGCCCCGAGTGCGTGCACGCCAGCCCGACCATAATGATGCTTAATGTCGAGGCTCCCCACTCGCTCCTGCCTGCTTTCTTGCTGCTGCGCTCGTCTAGCACCAGCCTCTGCACGTCTGGCCAAGTTAGCCTTTGCGCCCGCTAGCCTAGCCGAGAGCTTGCCTCCTCGATTTTGGGTAGTCTCTTGTTGCCTTGTGTTTGTGGCTCCTATTTCATTTAGTTAGCTCAGTTTATTGTTGGTGCTTGTATTTATATTATTGTTAGGTTGTGTTGATTTTACAGCTCAAGGAGCATTGTCCTGATTGTTGTTTTACTGTTTGATTTCCAGGTAAGGACCTCTTACCAGGGTTGTGTGGACCCTGCGATATATCTTGATTGCACCTTGTATGTCTGTTGATAGTTACGAGCATGATAGTGGATAAGATTGCTTTGTTGATTTGTCTCTGCTAGCATGTTTATCCTTGTTTTTACATGTTAGTGCCATGCTCGGTTTGTCCTTCCAGCATGCTCTGTGATTCCTACTTTATGTTCGTAGTATCATGCTAGGTTATGTATACTTGTTGAGCATGATTGAACTATTAGGAATCGTTTACTCTGTAATCTTAGATAGCTTGTCAGGATTATCATCATCTAGCCTGAGAGCGGACATAACGTACTTTGTCCCCACAGGTCAGGATCAGTGAGAAGCATAACGTACTTTTCTTTCGTCCCTGGCAGCCGGTGCAGATTAGTTCCTGCATCGGCTTAAGCCTAGTTTGTAGCCTGCTATAGAGCAGAACCCTGTCAACGGTGTAAGCCTACCCTGGTCGGCTCTTAGCTTCAGGCGTCAGTGGTACACGATGCTACAGCTGAGTGCCGAGGGCCTCGCAATACTGTAGATCAGTGACACCGCTTCTGAGTCTTTAGGCATGCGTACCTGGACATCGTAGTTTGTCCTTAGGCCCCCACATTTACGCAGTTTACGGCAGCATGCAATGTGCACGCACACGCGTTAGTAGCCGGTTTAGAGAGCTCTCCCAGGCTAATGTTCGTGAGTACACCACTTCCTTTCCAGTATAGAGCCAGACTTTAGGTACTGTAATAGCCCGACCCATCGCCAGCCAAGATATTGTCCGCTTTGACCCACTGGCCTTACGGATTTGTTTCTCCCCCTCTCTTGTTTGTCATAGGAACAGTTTAGCCGAGGACAAGAGGCTCTCGAGGACATCTATTTAGGATCAGCTTTTGAGTTGGTCATTTGGCCGAGGGAGAAAGACCCTCAAGGATGTCTCTGGGATTGGTTAGGAGAGCCAATCACTAAGCCGGAAGTAGGAGACTTCCGAGGATTCTGAATTTTCCCAGTTAGCTCGTTGAGCAATGATCTGTGTTTGTAACTGTTGCATGTATACTAGGATGTTAGATAATTGATGTATCGTATTGTACCCCGATTGGGAATTCTTACTGAGTGCCTTTGTACTCACCCTAATTTTTCTGTGGTTTTCCACCAGGTAACTTGGGAAAGCACCGGGACAGCTGCTGACACTCTGTCTTTTTTTTTTATTTTGCATTTGTTATTCAGCATGTAGTTGGACATGGAGTCCCTAGGGGAAACATGTTATTTGATGTGGATGTTTTTGTTAAATCACTGACCAGGACATGTTTTTACTATAATAGCTTTTGCTTTATGGATATTTGTTGAAAAGTGTTTTAATGTTCCCCACTCTATTAATGTTTGAAATTTTAACTGGTACTTTGAAATGTCTGAATATATTTACATGCATGCTGAGTAAGAACCTAGGTTTTAGGACCAAGTTTTGGGTCGGGTTCTTACACAGAGTCCTAAAGAAATTCATCACCACGACTATTTAATGGAGCCGAATCAGTTTACCAATCAGCAATGGACACAGGACTATATTCTGCACTATTTAGACAACTTACAGCAACAAGGTTATGCGGGGGAATTTAACATAGCACATCTTCGTACAAGTGAAATTCTTCAATCGCAATGTTGGGAAGACCATAGCAGCTTCTATTAGCAATAGTTAAATTCGCAAAGAGATCGTAGCAACAGGGGTTATACATGGGATTCCAAGAGTCATAAACCTAGGAATCACATGTATACTTCTAGGCAGTCTCCGATGGATATAACTGCAGAGGAAAAAGAATAGCTAAGAAGAACACGATGGTTGAGGGATAATGGTATCATATCAGAACTTTAGTAACCCCATAATACATACCAATACTCTTTGCGGGAACAAGAAGAAACCTATGCAACAAGCAGTAAGCGAGCAGAAGAATCATATCTGGAGGTCGAGATACTTAACGAGGAGGCATTGGATTTTCTCTATGAGAAAGATCTCTCATGGGAGGACATCATAGCCAAAGCACAATAGGCCAGCGAACTACAGCTTGCAGAAATAAAAAAAAGAGCAGAAGCTACGATATAGGGAACAAGAAGAAGCTTGGGCAAGGTTCGCCACCCCAGCAGCTTCAAAAGTAGATGAAACAGAATATGCTGAGGAGAACAGCGAAGAGATCTCCATGATCGATCTTGAAAATACGACTGAAGGTGAAAACAACCAACATGAGGGCATACCAGGTGATGAACCTGTCAAAGCAAGTACGCATCAACGCGAAAGTGGAGATGTGGACTCTACCCATCTGCAGGAAGAAGAGTATAACGTTGAAAATCTCAATCTACCATCAATGTTAACTGAGTTCTTCTCGTTAACAACAAAGCACACATCGCAGGAATTGATTCGTCGAAGCAGTGACACGTGGGCAATTCAACCAAGTTTGTGCATAATTTACATCCTATTAGTCATGTGATAGGAGGTCTATGCATTAAGGCTCATGAAGAAGAAAGGCAGGAGAAGGCGACTAAAGATGTCGTCGCCCATGAAATTATAATATGGCCAAAATATGGATGAACTATGCCGGACGAAATTAGCGCAAAAATTCTGCCCAGATCTACTAAACAGAATTCCTGGAATGCGAAAATTCGGTATCTCTGACTTTGCGCACAAAATTAATTGCTTTTTAGGAAACTTTATTCTATTTCATAATTTTAGAAATTATTTCTATTTTCTAAGTTTTCCATTATTATAGTTTTTCATTTAGTAAGGAATTCGTACGAATAATTTTAGATACTTTCTTTGAACATTGATTTTTTTCCTTGTTTGAGGATTCTGAATTGAATACTCAACCTTTATATAAACTCGGTTTAAGGAGGACAATTCACAACACCTCTTAAATGAGTGATATCCCAGAATAACTCCAACCCAAAAAATGTCTGGTAAAAACGTTAGCACTAACCAAAAACCTCTGGACACCCCACATTCACGACGAAGAACCAGAAGAGTATCAGAAGGGGAACCAGGAGCAGATATAAGAGAAAGTTCGCAACAGGGGTTATACATGGGATTCTATGAGTCATGAACCTATGAATCACATGTATACTTCTGGGCAGTCTTTGATGGATATAACTGCAGAGGAAGAAGAATAGCTAAGAAGAACACAATGGTTGAGGGATAATGGTATCATATCAGAACCTCAGCAACCCCATAATACAAACAAGTACTCTCTGCGGAAACCAGAAGGAACCTATGCAGCAAGCAGTAGGCGAGTAGAAAAAGCATATCTAGAGGCCAATATACTTAACGAGGAGGCATTGGATTTGCTCTATGAGAAAGATCTCTCATGGAAGGACTTCCTAGCTACCACCATAGCTAAGGCACAAGAGGCCAAAGAACTACAGCTTGCAGAAATAGAAAGAGAGCAAGAGCGACGATATAGGGAACAAGAAGAAGTTTGGGCATCGCCAGTCCAGCAGTTTCAGAAGCAGATGAACAGAATATGCTCAAGAAAACAGCAAGAAAAGCTCCATGATCGATCTTTAAAATACAACTGAAGGTGAAAATACCCAATGTGAAGGGCCGAGTGATGAACCTGTAGATACAGAAGAAGAAAGTATGCATCAATGCGAAAGGGGAGATGTAGACTCTACCCAATTACAGGAAGAAGAATTTAAAGTTGAAAATCTCAATCTACCATCAATGGTAACTGAGTTCTTCTCATTATCAACTGAGCACACATCGTAGGAATTGATCTATCGAAGCAATGACACATGGGCAATTCAACCAAGTTTGCACTTAATTTATATCCTGTCAGCACTGTTTGTGATAGGAGGTCTACGCATTAAGGTTCATGGAGAATAAAGGCAAGAGAAGGCAACTAAAGATGGTGTCGCCCTAGAAACTATAATATGGCAAAAATATGGATGAACCATGCAAGACGAAATTAGCGCAAAAAGTTCGCCCAAATCTACTCAATAGCATTCCTGGAATGCGAAAATTCGGTATCTCTGACTTTGCGCACAAATTTTGATTCTTATTAGGAAATTTTATTTTATTTCGTAATTTTAGGAATTATTTCTATTTTCTAAATTTCCCATTTTTATAGTTTTTCATTTATTAAGGAATTGGAACGAATAATTTTAGATACTTTCCTTGAACATTGATTGTTTTCCATATTTAAGGATTCTGAATTGAATACTCAACCTCTATACAAACTCGATGTGAGGAAATGATAACTCTCAAGAATTGAGAGTTAAAGTAGATTAAAAGAATATATTTTTATAAGAATTTGCTAATATTTAATTAATTTAATATTGAATTTGACCCCATCATACCAAATTGTCGCTTAAGCGAAACATCCTTTAGTTTTCTGATTATGATGAATTTTCTAGGTTCGTTGCAGTGAAATATGCTTGAATGTGTGCAAAGTTGTATATGTTAAAAAGAATTGATATTTTCTAGTTTGTCTACATCATTCCTAATAGAGCGAAGCGAAATTCACTCAACAAGGAGTTCGCTAGAGCGAACATCAGCCAACCAAGCGTGCCTTGAAGATGTCTAACACATCAGTGGAACTTGAAGAATTGTCAAAGGCTTCACCACAGCGAAGTATGCGGTGAAAGAAGATGTTGTGTAAATAGTGAAGCCAGAAATGCTCTGACAACCGATAATGTGGATCGTTGAGCAGAAATATAAGAATAAACCAGTCCTTCGACTGAAAAGCGATCGTTGAGCAGCCTGGACATTGTCAGGATCATGAAGCAGGCTTTGTTGCTTGGAGCTGGAGTATAAATAGACGTCTTCTCCTTCAGAGCAAATCATCACCCACTTTTGGGTCGATCACCAATTCTAGGGTCGATCACCTTTCTTAGAGAGTTTTCCATCGGGCTAATTATGATCAGCATTTCTTAGTTTAGCCGTAGTTTAGTTTTTTTTCTGCATTTCCTTGTATTGCTTTCATTTTACTTCTGTCGTAGTTTCAGTGAACAATGTTATTTGGCGTTTTAATGATGATGAACTGTTGTTTTTACTTTGCTTTGTCTCTATTTATCGTTATAAGTAGCTAAGTTCATCATTGGAAGGAAATAGGCAAGTAGGAGAATTTCGCCTAAGCGAAGCCTTAGCGAGATGTCAAACTATTATGCATGTTGTGTTAATTCAAAATACATTACGTTTGATCCATTGCGTGTATGTCTTTATTTCGCTTTGAGAGAATAGAAATAGAGTGATCTTGCATGTTTAACCTTAGGTCTGCCAAGTTTGCTTAGAGATAAGTTTGCTTGCATCTTAACTGAACACTTAGAGATAAGGTTCGCCTAATGTTGTTTTGCTTAGTTTTAGCGGCGTTTGAGTCTGAGAGGACCAAACCAAGAGCTCGAGAGAGCCAACTTCTAATACTCGAGAGAGTTAAAGAGAAAGCCTGCAATTGTTGCTTCTTAGTTTTACTTAGTTTCGCCTAAGCGAAACTCTCCGAAAATGTCTTTTTCCCTTCCGATGTATTGCACTTAGTTCATTTTATTTTGCATTTAGTTCGCTTAGCTTAATTTCAAAAAAAATTTCACCTGTTACTTTGACTCTCTTAATTTTACTTGAACATGACACTAATCACTAATTTCTATGGAGATGACCTTTACTTACATTAAAACTTGCTACAACAAGAACTGTGTATACTTGCACAACCTTTGGGGATCACACACACATTTCGCTTGAAGAGAAGTTGAAGTTTCGCTTTGGCGAAACTCTGAACAAGCCACGTCATCATTCTTCTTTAATTATTATTTTCTTTAAACTTGTGTTTCGGTTCAACCCACGATAGGAAACTCGATCACCACGATCCAAAAGCTAAAGTCTTTTACATCCTCCTCAAATGGCCTCAAGCAATGCCCTGCATCGCAAGGGACAGAAGGGTGAAAGGAGAACGGAACAAGATGCGGCAGATTTTGCTAATGTCACACATGTTGTAGTACTGAAGAAGAGGTTCTGGAGAGATCAAGGCTGGCCCAATGCATTCATGACCCAGGCTACGTTCCAAAAGATAGAAAGCTTAGGTTGGGGAAGCCTGGCCACACCAAGACTGAATGCGAGACAAGATTGGGTTCGCCAATTTTATGCGAATCTAAATAAAGAGCGAAAGTTCTTCCCTCGAGTAGAGGGGCAACTAATTGACTACAGCTCGACGGCTTTTAACGAAGTCTTCTATCTATCGAACGAGTATAGAGATGAAGGACAGTAGTTGTTGAGGAAACCGACCAAGGCGCAACTACAAGAGTGTGTAAGAGTAATTGGTGTAGACAGGGCCAAGTGGAGAAACAGATGGACATTCATGATGAAGGATGTCAAGCCTGAGTTGCGATGATGGATTATGTTCATAAAAAATGCAATTATACCCTCAACAAACGCAAGGATAGTCAGCAGAGAGCAAGCACTGCTACTTTTTGCGATCGAGAGTGGAGTAAGCGTGAACTTAGGGAAGATCATGGAAGGAAAAATTTAGCAATAGGTTTCGGCTAATCGTAGGAAGCTATTTTACCCATGTACTATTACACAAATGTGCAAAGATCAAGGGGTGCAAAAAAATCAACTGATAAATTGCTAAAAATCCTACCAAGGAAGATGGAAAGAATGGACGAAGAAGGCAAGGAGGGAAGTGAATAGATGCTCATAAATATAGCTAGTCTGGTGCATCAATTCGATAAGCTATGCAAAACCTCAGAAGGCTATTGGAGCTATACACTGTCAAGAGACGCACTAATTCTGAAAGCTGCTAGAGCATTGCATGAATACTTCGAGTGGGCTGAAATACCAAAACACTCAGAAAATTCGGAGTCTGTCAAGGGCAAGGGAAAGAAAAGTGGAAAAGCATCAAAATAGATGGAAGTTTCGCTCCCTTTTAATTGCACTTTCCTTATGTTTTGTTTTGTTTTCTTCTGCATGCATTTCATGATTAGATGCTTATTAGAATCATTCATTTAGGACACAATTTTTATGCTTTATTAGGATGTTTTCTTTATGCTATTTCTTTAATCCAGTAGCTCTTTTCTTTTGAAAGTCTAATTAGTGTTTTTTCTCACAATAATTAAATCTAGTAGAAACACTAGTTCAAATTGTAGGATTTTTAAGTTCCCTCAGATTCAAACCTAGCATTAGAATAATCTCCATCATAAATGATAGAAAGCACCAAAAATTTTCAAGGAAGCTAAAGAAACTCACAATAGCGTAAAGCAATCGAGTCAATAGATAAGTTTGGGGGAACTAAGCCTCACCTTCATTGATGATAATGAAGCTTTTAAGTTTGGGGGTGAGGATAGCTCGTTTCTTTTTCTTAAAAAAAATAAAAACAAAACAAAATAAAACAAAAAACATCAACTTACTCTAGCAAAAATAAGAAGGTTGTTACTGGCGTATGAGCCCAAGGATACCTTAAGTTTTCTGATGTCTACATTAGCGCAAGCTTGAAATTCCTTTGCTAAAAAAATTGTTTTATGCTCAAACGATTTACACTAAGAACTATGGAATTTAGTAGATATGAGTGCAACTTGCGAGGAATGCGAAAAGCATAATAAAAAAAACCTCAAAAGACACAAGGACCAGAACAGATACCTTCAGAGAGTAAGTTGGGAAAACTTTGAATTAGATGTGATTGCAAAACAATGGGTTGAGCATTATAAAGTACTTGTGATGAGAGGTAATTTGTCAGTCATGATAGGGAAGATTTTAAGGTTTAAACTGAATCTTTTGAAAAGTTAGAAACTGCAAAGAGAATGAAATTTCTTCCTGGAAATAAGATGTGTGTTGAAAATCATGAAAGTAGACAGGAAAAAGACAGGAATGTTGAATTAATGAAAATAAGCATCTTAAAAAGATAAGCATTGCTTAAGAACAAGCAATGAAGCAAGTTTGAATGTGTGATAACACTCAAAGAGAGTAGATTTTAAGCTATTTAGGATGCATTATTTTAATATTTAGGTAAAGAATATTTGTGTGCTTAGAAGAAATATGGAGAATTAACTTAGGAAATCAATATGCATTCATAATATCGCATCAAAAGCATGAATCCGCGCTTTAGCACAATTCGCAAAACAATTGTGCTTAATTTACGCTTTTCAGCAGGATTTCGCGCACCATCAAGGAAAATGGCAATGATGCAAACGCTGATTGGAGTACACAATTACGCTGAACCTAAGAAGGAATTACGATAGACAAAGATTCATCTATAAGGAAAGAATCAGAAGAATCAATTATGAAATCAAGACAATGGAAATCGAATAAATCCCGAAAAAAATCATGGAATATGCATTGATGACGATTTGTACAGCTCACCTCTACTTGCGGATCACGAAATTCAATCCTATAAATACCAAAGCAAGGAGCGAAATCCATTGAGCTGGTCGGTTGGCCATAAGTTGATGGAGGGACTTGAGTCTACTCTAGAGAAGCTGATGGTGGTGTTGTGGGAATTGATGACAAGGAGACTACTCACCTTCAACCGTGCCAATCCCATTTATTGTTTTCTTAGGAGTAGTTGTAAGGATCCGACCTAAAACATGGTACTAAATGGATTCTTACTCAGCATGCATACTAAAAACAGAAAAGAATTTAAAACAAACATCACATACTTCATGTAGAAAACCATCAAAACCTGGAACCTGTTCAAAAGCATTTATTTCAACCTGCAAAAGCAAAAAGCAACCCTAGCTAGAGTTTATTTCAAATTCAACACATTTAAAAACCATAAACATTCCAAGTATTTAAAACAAATCCAGATAAAACTCAACCAACAGTTAAAACATCCAAAAAACCAAATAATAGTTTAAGACGTTCCAAACAGTAAAATCCTAGGGCTCTATGCCCGATACATGCTGATAACAATAAATAAAGAAAAGAAGGGAAGAAGAGTTATCGGCGGAGTACCATGATCGAACAACCACTTCTCTAGCCGTCCAGTCAGTGTCCCAAGTTACCTGGTGGAAAACCACATAAAATAATGGTGAGTACAAACATACTCAGTAAGAATCCCCAACCGGGGTACAATACAAACATCAATCATATAGCATACTAGTATACATACAACTGCCACCAACACAGATCAAACCCTTGAGTGAACCAAGCGACTCCTGAAACATCGGGGTCTCTTACCACCGGCGTAGTGATCAGCTCAACAACTGATCCTGGAACTGGGACAAGAATGTCCAACATCTGGGACCAGAAGGTCCAATCATCTGGGACACGAATGTCCAATCATTGGGACAAGATACGTTATGTCCAAACTGTTGACCAGCTCTCCAAGCTGGTCCTGGACACACGGGAGAGTACCCGGTGTTTGGCTCTAGACTCGGAAAGGAAATGGTGTACTGAAAGCATTATCCTGGGGGAGCTCTCCTCCTAGTGCCTAATGCTCGTGCGCACACACCGCATGCTGCTGCAAACCGTGTAAGGACATGGGACCTAAACGTGCTACACCGGTCTAGGTACGCATGCCTACGACTCGGAGCAGTGTCACTGAACTAACAGTAGTGCGAGGTCCTCGGCACTCGACTGTAAGCATCATAAGACCACCGCACACCTGAAGCTAAGAACCGGCCATGGCAGGCTTACATCGTCTGCTGGGTTCCGCTCTAGCAGGCTACAAACTAGGCTTATGCCGATACGAGAGCTAATTCGTATCGACTACTGGGGCGGAAGCATCATACGTCGTGCAACTCGCGATCCCGGTGTAACGGCCCAGTTTTCTATTTCGGTTACCCAGGTGATTTCGGGTCATTATTCGGATGTTCGGATGGGCCGTTAGAGCTATTTTAACCCTTAGGGGCATTTTGGTCTTTTGCCCCCGGTCAGGGTTTTGTGGATTTTCAGGATTCCAGGGTCATTCCTGCCTTTTTCGAAGCTTAATGGTTGTTGGTTGCAAGACCCGAGAGGTTTGGGCAAGTTGTTTGGAAGTTTGGAGGTGTTTTAGAAAATGGCAAAATTAATTGTAATTTTGGTGCTTCCATTGGGTTTTGAGCCCTTGCCCTAAATGGTCTTAGGGAGTTTGTAGGAAAAGTGAGTCTTATTTTTAAATAAGTTTGTTTGGGCCGGGACTCGAAGGAGGAAGCCCGGGGAAGGGATTTAGGTCACCAAGACCTATTTAAATTAGGAAAAGGAAAGAAAATCAAGAAAATCCAATTCCCTTGTTTTACCACTTTTCTCTCTCTCTCTCTCTCTCTCTTCCTCTCTCTCTCCTGGCCGACCTCACCAAGAAACCCAACCGAGCCTCACCGAGCCGTCCCGCCCGACCAAACAACCCAGCAAGCAGCGGCCGAGTCAGCGGCCAGCCAGATCGCACCAAAGAAATTTCCATCGTCGTGAGCAGACCCCAGCCAATTTCAAGAAGTCGATCGGCGGCAGCTGCCAGCGCCAGCGCCAGACGCTCAAAGCCGCCGCCCGCGCGTTCTGTCCCGTCCATGCTTCCACGCACGCCGTACGCTCATCGCCTAATCGATTCACGCCAGCCACGCCCGCGCCAGCGCCCGTGTCTGGCGCTCGTCCCTCACACACCGCAGCGCCCAAGCGCCAAAGAAGCGCCAAAGAATACAGCGAAGCCCGCCAGCGCCCGGCCTGCTCGCCCAGTACGCGTCCCGCTCGCCCACTTGCCGCCGAGTGCCTGCTTTGCCGAGATAGATGGGACCGAGATCTAGTGCCTTCTCGGTTGGTAAATTCCCGAGCCTCCACTCTTTTGGACCCTAAGTTGTTTGGCTGTTGTTATTTAATTAGGATATTTTTATTAAATGCTTAGGTTGCTCGGGTTCACTTAGAAGCTCGGGAGTCGTTTGGTTGGCTTATGGTAGTTATTTTCTGCTTGTTTCCGTGCAGGATTTCTTACCGTGGTTGTGTGGACCCTGCGATGCTATCATGATTGTGCTTTGTATGCTGGGTTGTTGTTATGAGTATGTTAGCTATTGAACAGCTTGTGTTTGAAATCTTGCTAGCATGCTGCTTGTTGTTCATGTTAGTTCCATGCTAGGTTGTTCTTCCAAAGATGCCATGTCTTGTGATTGTATGAAAATTTCCAGTGGATAGGTTACATGTTTTCTCTTGCTTCCATATCGTGTTGCTCTTGTGTCCCCTGATATATTCTGTTAGTTCCATGCAAGGGGTTTAATTATCTTGGCATACCTTGTTCTATTTTATCCTGTTAGTTCCATGCCAGGCATGGGCAGGTAATTTATAGTGTAGAAGACTCGTAGGGTAACTAGTTTAGGTCCCGCTCGGGTAGGACCCCGATGGACATCTGGAGGTGTAAGACCCCGATGGGCATCCTAGGTGTGTAAGTCCCCGATGGGCATCACTGAGTTGGAGGTGTAAGACCCCGATGGGCATCCTAGGTGTGTAAGTCCCCGATGGGCATCACTGAGTAGGAGGTGTAAGACCACGATGGGCATCCTAGGTGTGTAAGTCCCAGATGGGCATCACCGAGTTGGAGGTGTAAGACCCGATGGGCATCCTAGGTGTGTAAGTCCCGATGGGCATCACCGAGTAGGAGGTGTAAGACCACGATGGGCATCCTAGGTGTGTAAGTCCCGATGGGCATCACCGAGTTGGAGGTGTAAGACCCGATGGGCATCCTAGGTGTGTAAGTCCCGATGGGCATCACCGAGTTGGAGGTGTAAGACCACGATGGGCATCCTAGGTGTGTAAGACCCTCGATGGGCATCACCGAGTTGGAGGTGTAAGACCGATGGGCATCCTAGGTGTGTAAGACCCGATGGGCATCACCGAGTTGGAGGTGTAAGACCCCGATGGGCATCCTAGGTGTGTAAGTCCCAGATGGGCATCACCGAGTTGGAGGTGTAAGACCTGATGGGCATCCTAGGTGTGTAAGACCCGATGGGCATCACCGAGTTGGAGGTGTAAGACCACGATGGGCATCCTAGGTGTGTAAGACCCGATGGGCATCACCGAGTTGGAGGTGTAAGTCCCCGATCGGGACAGACCGAGTCCTAGGTTGTGTAAGGCCCGAAGGGCATCCAAGTGTAAAACCTAGGATAGGGAGTAGATGAAAGCCCTTGAATAGGCTCGCTCTAGAAGTAGCTCATAGCCTAACTCAACCGTTTTGCTCTAAGTCATTGTTTTATTTGCATGTATACTAGGGTGCTAGATGACTGATGTATCGTATTGTACCCCTGTGGGGGATTCTTCTTGAGTATGTTTATACTCACCCTTATTTCTGTGGTTTTTCCACCGGGTAACTTGGGACATCGGCGGGATGGCTAGGAGGAGGCTACTGGATGATCATGGAAAGTCGACTGGGATGCATGTTCTTTTATTGTTTTCTTTATGATTTAGCATGTAGTGGGACTTGAGTCCCTAGGAAAACACTCAAACTATTTTATGGTTCTCGCATCGTACTCTTGTTTTGTTTTTAAGAAAAGCACCGATCACCAATTACTCTTGATTTTTACATTGGCTTCGTGGTTTGTTTAAAGTTCTCATTAATTGCAAAAGTTTTAAACTCAGAGAATGGATGGTGTTTTACATTCCTAGGCATGCATGCTAAGTAAGGATCTAGGTTAGAGACCGCTTCTTTTGGGTCTGGTCTTTACGGTTGGTATCGAGCTCGAGTTATAGGTTACGTAGACTCGACTCGCAGCTTGTAGGTTGTTTTCCATGATCATCAGCTCCCGCCACCATCGTGTATGTCCGTAAGTTTAAAGTTAAGGGTTAAGAATTACAATATCGCATCTAGTATACATGTGTTACCCTTGTTGGGCGGTGAGAGCCCAGCGTGGGCTAGTTTTTATGTTTTGTGTAGACCGCCAGCTTGTTGATTACACATTGAGGAGCAGGGGACGTTTGGTATCTCCAACCGAGGAGTTGGACCGTTCATGTTGATGATGAGACCTCGTCCAGGTCGTTTAGACCCGTAGGCCACCTTTGGCCCCGGCGAGATGAGTTGCCAAGAGTAAGGGGTAGAGTCTAGCACGCCTCGAGTGAGACTCCTTGAGCAGAGTGTGCTCCACCATGCGAGAATTGATGGCGTGTCTTTTAGCTAACAGAGAGCGGAGACCCAGCGCAATTTGTAGCGCGTAATGGGAAGTCTTGGGCGCAGATAGCCCACCGGGCGAGTTTATTTAGGAGACACCCCTCCTTGTAGCTCCAGCTTGCCCGGAGGCTCCCGGGAGGGATCGATCAACGAGTTATCTTTGATAAGTTAGTTGGCGTTGATCGAGCCGCCGAGTTTGGCTAGTGGAACCTCAGTAGAGCTGGATGTTTTGAGACCCATCGCTGGCAATGAGGTAGTAGTTGTCCAGATCGAGTTTATCATCCAGGTGTTGGGATGACCTGGTGTTCAAAGGCCGATGACCTGATGTTCAGAGGTCGAGGCGTGCCGTTCTGGTGCTGTTTGATGCAGCAGTGTGGTGGTGGAAGTCCCCTATGAGAGGCGGACCAGCAGAGTCTCCACCAGCCACCCGGTCGATTGGCAAGCTGCTAAGTTAGTAGCTTTTGAGGAAGATGTAGAGACATCTTGTCCTCCTACAAGCCTGCAGTCGTTTTGTAGCCACTTCCGTAGTACCCTCGTAGCCGTGGGGTAGTGTGGAGTTTACTTGTCAAGACTTAATCCGTCCGTGGTTTTCACCGGCTATTAGAGAGAAGCACCTTCATTAGCATGTTCCAAGAGTGGAGCAGTCTTTGCCACCCTAGGGTTGGCTTTGAGTATTTGTTGAGCATCGAGTGGGATGCAGGAGTGGGCCGTGGCTTGTCTGTTAGTCGTGATGTCAGAGAATAATCTACTCGAGTGTTGAGACCCTTGTGTTGAGTGCCATTGCCCTGTCACCTGGAGTGTGACCTTCCCTTCCCTCAGAGGGACTTAAAGCCCGTAAAGAGATGTTTGTGTTGTTAAGGATGTAGTGCCTGTTGGCACCAAGCTTTGAGAGGAGGCCTAGAGTCAGGCCAGTTGGTACTTTGGTGCAGATGGTTCCAAGACCCGCCCGAAGTTTGGCATCCCCACTAGTCTTGTACCCACTTCCTGAGATTGCACCTGTTTGGGTTGCATAAGAGATCTAGCTCGGTGGTAGTAAGAGAACTACAAGAGTGAGGTTGTTCGAGGGATAAGTAGGAGCCTTCAGGTCACCGAGAGCTAGGTACAAAGGATGTGTTGGTTGTTAAGGGCTAGCGCGTCCGAGTTCTCGCGCTTTGTGTTGTGGGGCTTGTGAGCCAGCTTGGATGGTAGTGTGACTCGACTACCCCGGAGTTACCCTAATATGAGTAGGGTTGGCATCGATGATGCGTGGTTGATCCATGTTAGAGCCATGAGTTGGAAGGTTGATCGAGCACGTTTAGTGGACCATTGGTATGAGGTAAGTTAGCTTGGTGTGGCTATGCTCTTGTAAGAGTGAGTGGACCAATGTGGCGTTCCGTGGTGAGTTGACCACGAGTGGGTTGAACTCTTGTTGCTCCTTTGCTAGTTGTGGCTCTATTGGGAGGCAAAAGGTTGCCTTGTGTGAGAGTACTTATTGGTTTGGATCTTAAGGAATCAAGTTGGAGTTGTACACGTCGGTGTACTTTTGTGTAGCTCGTTCCGTGGTGTATGTTTTGGGAACCACGAAAGGTTCGTGTTGAGGAACCGGAGCTCAGTCAGACCCAAGCAGTGTCCCTCGGTTGAGTTGTTGGATGCTTGTAGTCGTTTGGCAAGCTAGAGTTGTTCTTAGTAGCCTCTGCGTTGGTTTTCAGAATTCTTAGCAAGGTGGTGCTTGGCGTTGACCAAGGTTTGGTTCCCATGTGGTTTCTAGAGCTAGCTTCGTTCGAGCAAGCCGAGTTGCCCTCGAGGACTTGTTCCTAGTCGGGAAGTTTTGGGAGTTGACCCTCCTGGAGGTTGAGTAAGTACTGCTAGTTCTAAGTTGGTGGTTCAAGCGATTGTGGAATCCCTCGATTGTTGCTTTCAAGGGAATTGGTTGTTGTTGCCTTCGATGAGTAGGACAACTAGCGTGTGTGAAGTTCACTGGTCCTTCGAAGTCCGCTTGCTGGGAAATCGTCCCTGAAGAGGAGGAGTCGACTTAGCTCTGAGTTGTGTAGTTGATTTGAGTGGCGTAGCCGTCAAATGAGAGTGTCCTGCGTTGGCTTGTTAGCAAGCGGAAAGTTGTTTGTCCCGCGCGAGGGCGAGGCCACGGCCAGTTCAAGGGCTTGAGTTGTTGTTGGAAGGTTGTTGGGTCCTTGGAGTTTGTAGAACCCCTAGTTCCTTGGTCGTTGAGTTGCACCGTGGATGCCGCCGAGTATTAACTTTTGAGGTAGTCTTGTCTGACCCGAGTTGCTCATGATCCGCAAGCTTGTGGTCGTCGCTATCCTTATTCCTCGCGATGTTTCGTGGGTGGAGTTTCGGATCGGAAGGAGAGCTAGGTCTAGCTATAAGGAGGAAGTCCTTAGAGCAGCCAGATGGACTTAAGGGTTGAGTGGCAGCTTGGAGGGGAGCTTCGCTCGTTGTAAGACTTGGTTTGAGTTTCTGCAGAGTCAGCCCTTCTCGGGCTCTGTTCCTAGTTGGTGTGCGTTCGCAGTTGGCGTTATAGCTGAGCCACAGTTGAGTGGGTTGGCACAGAGGTGCCGTGGAAATGGTTGGTAAAACCTTTGAGTCGTTATCCTCGAGGTGTTGTGTTGCAAGTAGCCGCGTGTTGTTTTATTCCTTGCTGCTCGAGATTTTTTAGAAAGGTATGTTGTTTGTTTCCTTATTTGGCGATATTCTCTTAGGCCAGTGGCTGGTCGGATTGCATTGGAAAGTTGTTGTCGGCCGAAGAGGGCTCCAGTTTATTAGTTTGGTTGAGTGGAGCCTGTTCCTGGACCTTGTCGTTCATGGGTGGCCGTAGCTGAAGTTTCAGCTAGTGTGAGTGGCGTTAGCCGTCTGGTGAACCAGGTATGTGCCCCTGGCTTCAGTGCGTCGGTGCTCTTCAAGATGGTTGTTTAAGTGTTGTGGTCGTGTTCTAGTGAGTCAAGTTTGCCTTTGGGATCCGTCGCCAGTTGGTGATTCGATTGGATTTCGCTAAGGCTGCAGGCAAGCCTTGTGGTTCGTTGATCTCATGTGAAGTAAGAGTAGGCCTTGTAGTTTCTGAATCCCGGGAGGTTCAGTTGTTTGGTCAGCATGGTGTAGAGTTGAGGCTGTTTGGTAACAGCTGTGAGCCCAGAGAAGTTTCGCCGGTGCGCGGCGGAGAGTTTTAGAACCTGTGACCAATCCACAAGTTTGCTGTGAGTAGCGCCGTAGAGAGGCGTTCCGAGTTGGGTTAGCAGGGCTAAGTGAGCCCTAAGATTTTAAGACCGTTGAGAGTTCGTGCGAGTCAGAGGGTGTGACTCACCGACTAGCTATCGCATGATTTCTTCGAAGCTCAGTGTTAGTTCAGTTTTGGTTGAGATAGTTTGTGGCAGACTCGGTGTCTTTTGGGCTTGGAGCCTTTGGGAAACCAAGAGGGTTCGGTTTCGAAGAAGGATTTGTGTTGTCTTAACCGGGAGCTTGGTTGGTTAAGAATCAGTGGAGTTTTCCTAGAGTTTGTGTCGTCTTAGGACTTTCGAGGACGAAAGTCTTAAAAGGAGGGAGTATTGTAACGGCCCAGTTTTCTATTTCGGTTACCTGTGTGATTTGGTCATTATTCGGATGTTCGGATGGGCCGTTAGAGCTATTTTAACCCTTAGGGGCATTTTGGTCTTTTGCCCCCGGTCAGGGTTTTGTGGATTTTCAGGATTCCAGGGTCATTCCTGCCTTTTTCGAAGCTTAATGGTTGTTGGTTGCAAGACCCGAGAGGTTTGGGCAAGTTGTTTGGAAGTTTGGAGGTGTTTTAGAAAATGGCAAAATTAATTGTAATTTTGGTGCTTCCATTGGGTTTTGAGCCCTTGCCCTAAATGGTCTTAGGGAGTTTGTAGGAAAAGTGAGTCTTATTTTTAAATAAGTTTGTTTGGGCCGGGACTCAAGGAGGAAGCCCTGGGAAGGGATTTAGGTCACCAAGACCTATTTAAATTAGGAAAAGGAAAGAAAATCAAGAAAATCCAATTCCCTTGTTTTACCACTTTCTCTCTCTCTCTCTCTCTCTCTTCCTCTCTCTCTGGCCGACCTCACCAAGAAACCCAACCGAGCCTCACCGAGCCGTCCCGCCAGCCAAGCAACCCACCCGAGCAGCCAGTCGAGCAAACCAGCCAGATCGCACCAAGAAATTTCCATCGTCAAGCAGCCAGACTTCCCCACCCAGCCAGAAGAGACGGTCGCAGCCGGCAAGAAATTTCAGCGCCCAGACGCCAGCCAGCGCGCCGCCGCGCCGCGTTGCCTCGTCCGCGCGCGCCGTCGCGCGCACACTGCCGCCATCGCTTAATCGATTCCGCGCCAGCGCGCCCGCGCCAGCGCCCACTGTCACTGGCCTTCGTCCCTGCCATACCGCGCGCAGCCAAGAGCGCCCGCGCCAGCGCCAGCCAGCCCAAGAGCGCCGCCGCCACGCCCTGCCGCCTCGCCCCACACCACGTCCCGCCCCCACTTGCCGCCGAGTGCCTGCTTTGCCGAGATAGATGGGACCGAGATCTAGTGCCTTCTCGGTTGGTAAATTCCCGAGCCTCCACTCTTTTGGACCCTAAGTTGTTTGGTACATTGTTATTTAATTAGGATATTTTTATTAAATGCTTAGGTTGCTCGGGTTCACTTAGAAGCTCGGGAGTCGTTTGGTTGGCTTATGGTAGTTATTTTCTGCTTGTTTCCGTGTAAGGATTTCTTACCGTGGTTGTGTGGACCTGCGATGCTATCATGATTGTGCTTTGTATGCTTGGTTGTTGTTATGAGTATGTTAGCTATTGAACGACTTGTGTTTGAAATCTTGCTAGCATGTTGCTTGTTGTTCATGTTAGTTCCATGCTAGGTTGTTCTTCCAAAGATGCCATGTCTTGTGATTGTATGAAAATTTCCAAAGTGGATAGGTTACATGTTTTCTCTTGCTTCCATATCGTGTTGCTCTTGTGTCCCCGATATATTCTGTTAGTTCCATGCAAGGGGTTTAATTATCTTGGCATACCTTGTTCTATTTTATCTCATTAGTTCCATGCCGGGCATGGCGGGTAATTTATAGTGTAGAAGATCGTAGGGGTAACTAGTTTAGGTCCCGCTCGGGTAGGACCCCGATGGACATCCGAGGTGTAAGACCCGATGGGCATCCTAGGTGTGTAAGTCCCCGATGGGCATCACCGAGTTGGAGGTGTAAGACCGATGGGCATCCTAGGTGTGTAAGTCCCGATGGGCATCACCGAGTAGGAGGTGTAAGACCGATGGGCATCCTAGGTGTGTAAGTCCCGATGGGCATCACCGAGTTGGAGGTGTAAGACCCGATGGGCATCCTAGGTGTGTAAGTCCCGATGGGCATCACCGAGTAGGAGGTGTAAGACCGATGGGCATCCTAGGTGTGTAAGTCCCCTCATGGGCATCACCGAGTTGGAGGTGTAAGACCCGATGGGCATCCTAGGTGTGTAAGTCCCGATGGGCATCACCGAGTTGGAGGTGTAAGACCACGATGGGCATCCTAGGTGTGTAAGACCCGATGGGCATCACCGAGTTGGAGGTGTAAGACCACGATGGGCATCCTAGGTGTGTAAGACCCGATGGGCATCACCGAGTTGGAGGTGTAAGACCCGATGGGCATCCTAGGTGTGTAAGTCCCGATGGGCATCACCGAGTTGGAGGTGTAAGACCTGATGGGCATCCTAGGTGTGTAAGACCCCGATGGGCATCACCGAGTTGGAGGTGTAAGACCACGATGGGCATCCTAGGTGTGTAAGACCCGATGGGCATCACCGAGTTGGAGGTGTAAGTCCCCGATCGGGACAAAGCACCGAGTCCTAGGTTGTGTAAGGCCCGAAGGGCATCCAAGTGTAAAACCTAGGATAGGGAGTAGATGAAAGCCCTTGAATAGGCTCGCTCTAGAAGTAGCTCATAGCCTAACTCAACCGTTTTGCTCTAAGTCATTGTTTTATTTGCATGTATACTAGGGTGCTAGATGACTGATGTATCGTATTGTACCCGGTTGGGATTCTTACTGAGTATGTTTATACTCACCCTTATTTCTGTGGTTTTTCCACCGGGTAACTTGGGACATCGGCAGGGATGGCTAGGAGGAGGCGGCTGGATGATCATGGAAAGTCGACTGGGATGCATGTTCTTTTATTGTTTTCTTTATGATTTAGCATGTAGTGGGACTTGAGTCCCTAGGGAAAACACTCAAACTATTTTATGGTTCTCGTCTGCACTCTTGTTTTGTTTTTAAGAAAAGCACCGATCACCAATTACTCTTGATTTTTACATTGGCTTCGTGGTTTGTTTAAAGTTCATTAATTGCAAAAGTTTTAAACCTGTAGAATGGATGGTGTTTTACATTCCTAGGCATGCATGCTAAGTAAGGATCTAGGTTAGAGACCGCTTCTTTTGGGTCGGGTCTTTACACCCGGCCCGTGGGGACAATATACGTTATGTCCGCTCTCAGCCTCTTGATGAAGACAAACCCTAACAAGTCTATCTAACAGTCCCGCCCCATGCCTACACACGCCAAACAAGCCCAACAGATAACAATGGAATGCATGCCAGAGAACAACCTAGCATGGTACTAACGTGTCACGAGAATAACATACATGCTAGTAGAACATGACAGGATAACAATCATAACATGCTCGTTCACAAACAAGAAACTTATCCACTAACATGCTCATAACAGTCAAACATATAAAAGTAGCAGTCATGATGAACGCAGGGCCCACACAACCCTCGGTAAGAAATCCTTACCTGAAAACAAGCAGAACGAACACACACAATTTGCTCCTTGAGCTGCAGATCACCAAATCTAGCTACAAGTAACCTATCACATAACTAAAGATGTTATTACTAACCGAGCTAACTAAACAAGACTAAGCAACTAAACCGAGCTAGGGTTAGAGTTTACCGAATCCCAAACAGGTGCTCGAGATAAATAGATCGACCAAACAGGTGCTCTCGGCAAGGCTAGGTCTCGGCCAAGGCTAGGCACGATATCTCAGAGAAAAGGCTGCTTGGCAGCTGGTGCACGGCTCGGTGGGAGGATCGGCAGACAGCGGCTTCGCGAGGCAAGGCATGCGGCAGCTGCTGGTGGTGCGAGTGCCAAGGGAGAGGGGCTGGGCGAAGCTTGCGGCGACAAGAAGAGAACTGAGCGTGCTCGCAGACATGTGCGCGAGGGAGCTCGGTGGAGTGAAGGGATGGCCCGCTGTTGCAATGCGCAGAGGACGAAGCTCTGCTGAGCACAGATCGGCGAGGCAAGGCTCGCGGCTGCAGACAGGGTGAGCGGCACGAGCGTAGGCGCGCGATGATGATGCGGCTGGGGTTGCTCGGCAAGGCGACGGGCGAAGGCGCCCACTGATAGCGTGCGGGCAAACGGACAAAGGGTTGATCTTGCATGAAGGATCGAAGTTGTTGCGTGTGAGCGGACGAAGCGAAAGGGTTGTCCTCGGTGAAGCTACTTGGCTCGGCTTTGGGGCTGGTCGGCTTGGGAGATCTTGACAAAATAAGGAGAAAGAGGAACGATAAGGGACAGAGAGATCGCAAGACTGAAGAAATCGCAAAACGGGAAGGATAAAGAAAACTACGATTCTTTCTTTTAGATTGTCAATTCCAACCCCTGGCCATCTCCCCTTAGAATCCTACCAGGGACACTTTTTAAAACTCTTTAATTACCTTTTCCAAAACAAGCTTCCCAAGAGCCTAACAGGTCACAGGTTCGAATCCCAACAGACGCATTTTTAACTCCTAATTTAACAACAACAAAACTCCAACTCTTAGCCACCTTGGTTCGAGTCCTGGCTCGAACACTTTTCTTTTAAATTTTCCTTTTTCAATCCAAGCCACCAAAAGCCTAGCAGGTCACAGGTTCGAATCCCAACAAACGCACAAACAAAACTTATTTTATCTTTTAAACCGAAAGTCCTCCAAACTACTCCAAATGCATTCTAACCCTGGAAACCTGAAACCAAATAACAACCAATCTTAATGAATGACAGAAACAGCCCAGAAACTCTGGTTAAACGCCAAACTGGCCCTAAAGGCAAAATGACCAAAATGCCTCTAAGGCTAAAACTGCCCTATCGGCCCAACTGAACAACCGAAATATTAACCGAACCTACCTAGGGAACCGGAACAGAAATGTAGGCCATTACATTAGTTGTAGTGTTTAAACATTATTTTAGTCATAATAAAATCGTTTGATTTAAACTTCTATTTGGAGTTTATTTACTATGATTGCATTATAGAAGTTTATGATGATTAAGTATGAATAGAGCATGTTATTAGTGTGGGTCTTTGAATGTTACACTGCTGAATGTTTATTAATTATATATATGCATTGATTAGCTATCCACGCATGTACCTTGCGAAGAATCAGAAGAGGAATCGCATGTTGACCCAGTACGCTACTTTAGGATTGACTGAACATCTCTTCATCATTTAGGGAGTTAGGAATAACCCCACTATTGCTTACGTCGCCCTGTGCTTAGTATGGTGTTCACAGCGGAAGCTGGTTCACCCATAAATCATGAGTCACGGAAGTGATAATTGTTAGGGAAGTAAGACATTCACTGGCTAGTTCGCACTCTTAGCATTTTTTAGGAATACGTAGTTAGCATTACTCATTGCATGCATTTATTTCATTACTGCATTTTATTTTATCTTATCAAACAAAACAAAAGCCCCTCCACATATTCACTTATTTACTTTTTTCCACGACTCTGACTTAAGGGTATTTGCTCTAGACATCAATCTCTGTGGGATCGATAAAATTTATATACTTATTACTTGCTACAATTCCCGATCGCCTATACTTGTGCGTAAGTGATTCCAATTGCATTTCGCATAAGAATTAGTTATTGTTCAATATATTAGCAGTGGAATCGTCTGGTCATTGTTGCAAATTCTTCTTTAAACGTTGAATAGTCCTCTCTACTTCTTCCGGCAATCCTCTCATATATGTGAGCTTAATTGGTCGATGTTCAGCTTCTTTTATTGGTGTCTTTCCCTCACACCTTGATAATTCTTGCCCTTCAAGAATGGAGGTAACCTCAACATGTCTAGAGGTGCCTGCGTTTTCATTTCATCTACTATTATCGTTCCTTATTCGCAATGGATGTTGTGCTGACGTAAGAAATTGTACGTCGCTAGGGTCTTCTTGAAACTTTTCTCTTCTTTTTCTCCACCCCCTTCCTTCCATCTGTTCTAGCCCAGTTGTTAATGGCCTTTGCTCTAGAGGGTTTAAAGGCTCTGCAACTTCTACTCTTGTTAGAGGAAGACAGCTGCCCCTTCGCTCTCTCTATTGCAATAACCATCTTTTGAATTCTGGAGTGGTCATTCTTGCCATTGCTAACTGATAGGGTTTTGGCTTTCGGGAGAACAATAGGTAAGGTATGGATAACTTTGGTCGGATGGAAGGAGAAAGTGTGGTTTACATGTGTTTAAATAACAATGCGAAGGGACATGACCGAATGGTAGCCGATCGTCTCAATTATGTCAAGTCGATGGTTTGGTTCACACGACCATGCATTTGTTACTAACCGTTGGATTAGCACATCCTTAATCTTAACTGCTCGATATCCGAAGAATTTAATGCTCTGAAATGATTCTCGCGCACGATCTCAATCGACTTTATCTTGTCAAATAACCATAATAACAATCAAAACATTCCATTCACAAAATGAACTAAATTGAAAATTAAAGCAAGTAAATCCTAAGTAATAATTATACTTCTTGCAAAAGTAAATAGGAAATATTATATCTAGCATACTTGGAGCAGAAATACAAATGTACCGATATGCATTGGTTCCAAGTGCATGCTCATGTCCTTCATTCTTTAGTCAAAGTTAATTAAGATATGATGTGTTGAATATCCCCATTCCACCTCGATGTTGTGCGAAGTTACCTGGTGGAGAAAACCACAGAAAGGGTGAGTACAATTACACTTAATAAGGATCCCCCAACCGGGGTACAATACGCACAACAAATCCTCTAGCATCCTAGCATACAGGCATCAGTCTCAATAGTACAATAGCAAGATAAACATTATCAATGGTCTTGACCCACAGCTAGACAGGGTTAGCACACACTAGCCTAACAAACAGGAGAAACACTTGAGTAATCTCAGAAGCTATAATAGAACAGTAAGCAAGGTTAGCACACACTAGGTTAACTAAGGACAGCAACACATTGGGCTAGTCCTGGACTGCAACACACTAGACAGTCCAGCTCATTCCTGATTAGCAACACACTGGGCTAGTCCTGAGCAACACGGGCAGCAACACACTGGGCTAGCTCGGGATCAGCAACATACTAGGTCAATCCTAAAAACTGGTCAACACACACTAGGCCAACAAAGGGACAGCACACACTGGGCTAGTCCTGGACAAACTGAGCCAGCATGCAACTCGACTGTCACTCAAGTAAGTCACGCTTATACCTATTAGCTGCATACTGGGCTAACAGGGGACAGCAACACACTTGGTTGATCCTGAGCAAACCGAGCCAGCACGCAACTCGACTTTCACTCGAGACTCCCTATTATGTAACGGCCCATGTTTTCATCCCGGTCTTTCAAGTTTGCCCTAGGAGTATTTTGGTAATTTTGGTCGGGCCGTCAGGGCCGCTTATGTCTTTTTCAGTTGTTAAAATTATTGGATGGTCTTAGGTAGGATTTTGATGCTTTGTGGATGTATTTGGGCATGGTGAGATGCAAAAGAAAAATTGAGAGTTAAAGTGTAGCAATTGGGTTTCGAACCCAGGTGGTCTGGAAGGTTAGTTGTGTGTCCTAACCAGTTGAGCCACAAGGTGATCTTGTTACTCTTTTCGCGGCATATCTTAGTTAGCCTTGAGTCACTTGGGTTTTGGTGCATTTGATTAAAATAATAGGGTTATTGTGTTTTCTTCTCCAAATCACCTTGGCCGCCCAAGCATGTCTCCCCCAAGCTTCAAGCCGAGTTTCATCTCCCCGAGCAGCCTTTTGATCGAGTGTCATCCCGGGTAAGAGTTCTCTTCCTCTTCTCCTTCTTTGTTTGGTGTATTCTTGCTGGTATGGAGAAGAATAGGTGAGCCTTGGTGTTGTGCAACCAACCGAAAGCAGCAGCAGCGCCGCCAGACGCTACCCCTGGCCGCACTAAAGAAATTTATCGCCCAGCGCCTAGAAGCCAAAGAGCCAGCGCCGCGCAGCCTGCCGTGACGCCTAATCCGCGCGCCAGCCGCGCGCTCGTCGCGCCGCCCCAAAGACTCGCGCTCCGTCGCTGCCGCTGCCCTGTGGTCCGCGTCGCAGCCCCAGCGCCCATCTCGCTCCGTCGCGCGCAGCAGCCCTCCTGCCGCATCTGCGCGTCGTCGCGCCCGCCCAGCGCCTCCCGCCCGCCATCGCCAAAGAAGAAATTTCGACGTAGCTTGTCCGTCCGTCTCACGCGTCGGCCGTCTTTGCGTGAGTTGCTCCCGAGTCGAGCCCCGTTTATTTTATTATATTTAGGCCTATGGATTGTGATTATTATTGTGTTTGTTAGGTTCTCGTTAGCTAGCTCGGGATCGATCGCAGCTTAGGATTCTTGTGTGTAGTTGCCTTCCGACCAGGTAAGGATTTCTTACCGGAGTTGTGTGGGCCCTGCGATATTATATGTGATTGCTGTTTGTATGCTTGTTTGTGTTTATCAACATGTTTAGTGATAGGTGCTATGTTCTGAATTCCCAACTGGCATGATTTCTTATGTTGTTTCTCATGTTAGTCCATGCTAGGTTGTTCCGTTTTGGCATGCTCGTTATCTGTTCTTGCTTCGTAGTATCATGCTGGGTTCGTTGTATCTATTGAGCACGTATTGGATTGTTTGTTGTTGATGTTATAGTTTAGAGTTCAGATAGGTAGCATCATCCGGCCAGATGCATAAAGTACCTTGCATCCACGGTAGGGACGTCTTGAGGCAAGATTCGCCTCGACCCCGTTAGGGTTTAGCTAACCCTAACGGTAGGCCCTGCAATCTTGGGTGAGGTGGCAGACTGTTAAATGCCCCAACGGTCGAGATGATGACATGGTATTGCCTTGTCCCCAGCAGTCGGCACGTCCTCAGCGTGTTCGGCAGTAGCCCTTGATTGCCACCTGTTAGGGCAAGGACGGCTTCCTGGTGTAAGCCTACCACGACCGGTTCCTTAGCCTCAAAGTGCGGTGGTTCAGCCGACATAGTTCACGTGTCCGTGTCTCACACCCTATGTCGCTGACACCGATCCGGAGATTTAGTTAGGCATGGTGGATCGGACTGGGCAACTTGCCACTAGACCCGGCACCCCACGATTTGCAGTAGCATGCGGTGCGCGCATACGCTCATTATAGCGTCGACTGGAGAGCTCCTCGGGATTGTGAGCCAGTGCACCTTTCGTATCGACAGTAGACAGGCTGAGGTCGAGACTTGTTTCTCGTATAGGATCGTATCGTGTGGTGGATTTTCCGGTGTAAGACCCTGAGATGGCATCCGAGGTCTATGTGTGGATTTAAGCTATGTGTTCTCTTCTGTGTTTATATTCATAGCTTGCATACCTTTCTACTAGATGACCATGTATATCGTATTGTACCCCGGTTGGGGATTCTTACTGAGTAATTCGTTACTCACCCTTATTTTGTGGTTTTCCACAGGTAACCATGGTGCGAGACAGGATGGCTGGAGGAGGAGCTGTGACCATGGAAACCTGTTGTTTCGAACTCTGAGTCTTGTATTTATGTTTTTATGTTTTAAATGTCTTCTGAATGCATGTAGTTGGGCACGGAGCCCTTAGGTTGTTTTCTGGTTGTTGCCTAGATTCTGACACTGATGTAAACCATTTTTGGATTTGAATGTGAATTAAATCTCTGATCAGAGTACGTTTTAAATTGTATTTAGCTTGGAACAGGTGCTTGGAAACAGGGACAGGTTCCAAGACATTTTGTTGTTGTTTTGAATGGATGTTTACTGCTTTTTGTTTTAATCAGAATCTGGCATACATCGTTGCATATTATTTTTCCTAAGTTTTAAAAGCATGCATTGAGGTAAAGGCCTATTTTAGGACCTCATTCGGGTCGGGTCTTTACATATTAACTCTAACACACTAAGTATCCTAGAGCTAACAGGATAGCATACGACTAAATCTAATCCAGAGTATATTAGTAGACAATTAGTAAACAGGAGAGGGCAATAACAAGGAACAATAAACTAAATGCCAAACCCTAGCAACAATCCAGAAAAGTCTATTTACTAGCATGCGTGATCACAACATATTCATCAGGGCATACAGTATACAATATCATATCAACAAGCAAACAGGAGATAAGCATGACTATAACAGAAAAACAGGAGCATACATGATTATCAACAGAACAACCTCCACGGAACCTACAAAAACCTATCCACTAACAATATATTCCAGATATCCTACAGAAACCTATCCACTAACAGTTCTACATATAAAACATAACAAGCAACCAAGAGTTATCATTGTGGTGCGCAGGGTCCACACAACCCCGACGAGGAACCCTTACCTGCAAAGTGGATTCAAACAATCAGCAGGGACAAGTTCCTCCAGCTGTGGAATCAACACAAACAACCTGGCAATAGACATAATGCATCACAAATCAATCCTAGACAACAAATCAATAAACGAACATCAAATGAGCCTCGGAATTTAGGGTTTTACCTAAACTGAGAAGACAAGGCTCAACAAGAAGTGTTCTCGGCAGCCAAGGCAAGGACACGGCGAGGGGCTACGGTAGAAGGGTTGCTCACGAGTGCGAGCGAGCGGCGAAGGCGAAGCTCGCGTGGGCGAGGTGATGCGACGGCTCGGCTGCTGGTGTTGCGGTTGGATCGGTTGCACGCGACGAGCTGTGCTCGCATGCAGTTGTGTGTGCGGGAGCGTGAGCAAGCAAGCGAAGCGAGCGAGCGCTGGCAAAAGGCAGTTGTGCGCGCAGCGATGCAGGTGAGAGCGAGCGGCGAAGCTGGTTCATACAATGCAGGGTTGCTCACGGCAAAGATGAGCAGACGCGTGCGGCTGGGCGAGCGTGTAGATGCGGCGTCCTTCGCGTGGCCGAACCGATGCTGAGCTACGTGGCTTGGCGATGGGGCTATCGTTGCGGGAGTGGGCGGACGGGCTTCGTGATGTGCGACGTTGTGGCTGGGCATCTTGGCTTCTCGGCGATGGCAAGGCAGCAATGGAGGGCGATGGAGCTTGGTGCTTACGATGGAGAAGAAGGAGAGTGTGGGTGATGGGATTTTCAGCCAAAAGAGAAAATGGGGAGGATGAAAGGTCGACTAGGGCTTGGGGAAGGGAGAAAAGGATTTTCTCTTTTATTTTTCTTATTTAAAATACAACTAAAATCATCCTTTTGACAAGTGTCAAATGAGGTCTCCCCTTCGAGTCCCAACTTTAATACTTTTTAAAATGAATTTCTGTTTAATCCCGAACAACCTCCAAACCTCTCCAAATAACTCTCGCACCTGGAACATGAACCAACATAATTTATTAACTCAACATGAGCCTGGAAAATTACCAAAATACCCCCGGGAGGCCAAATGACCAAAATGCCCCTAGAGGCTCAAACAGCTCTAACAGCCCAACCAACTAACTAGAAATCAACCGAACGTACCTGGAGAATCGAAAGGAAAACCTGGGTTGTTATAGCTTGAGTCTCTGGCCGTTCACCACAAATTCATTCCCGTTTGCCTCGTTCTTTATCTAGAGTACTCCTCCTGATTTAACCTGTGTGATGTTGAATGGTCCAAACTGCTTTGGGTGAGTACCCAAGTGTCTGGCTCTAAACTGGAACATAAATGATGTACTGACGACATTAGCCAGAGGGAGCCGTCCTCTCGGCATCTAATGCGTGTGCGTGCACATCGCATGGTGCTGCAAATCGGGATAACTATAGGCCACACAAACTACACCGGTCCAAGTCTACATCCCTAACTATACGGAAAGGTATCCACTGATCCATAGCCGGTGGGAGGCCCTCGGCACCCAACTGTGGCAACATGTTCACACCTACACCTGAAGCTAAGGATCGTCCCAAGGTAGGCTTACACCAAGGAAAGAATCTTTCTCTAGCAAACCGCAAACTAGGCTTCACCGAGGGAGTGAGCTACACTACAACCCGACTATCGGGGGTTGGAATCAATCTTCATTGATCCCGACCTATGGGGACAACATACGTCGTATCCTCTCTCAACCTCTAGATGATGACAACCTAATTGTAAGACATACTAAGAATACAACAAGCTCGATTCCTAACAGATCACCAACATGCTTAGTAGCAAAGACATACAACCCTAGCATGGTACTAATAAACATAATTCATGGAATCAACACATGCCAACAGTATAGTCAGATCACCACATCAAACCAATTCACTAATCACATACTCATAATACAGTAAAACAAGCAGGCATAAACACTATCAATGAATATTTACGTAGGATCCACACAACCCATGACAAGAAATCCTTACCTAAAATCAAATATAGAACAAACAGTCTAATGGTCCTTAAGTCATTGCTCGTGTGCCTCAAAAGAACTAGTTAGCTCGTCTACTATGAGTGTCACAAGGTCCTTTGACTCTTCAATTACTCACACAACATTCTTGAAATTATCCATCATTGATCTCAAAATCTTCTTCACAACTCGCGCATCCATTAGATTTTCGCCACTGTGATTGAGTTGATTCACCACCGTCTGCACACACATGATGTAATCAGATATCCTTTCTAACTCCATCTTTATGCTCTCCAACTCGCTTCCAAGAGTCTGGAGACGCACTTGCTTGACTCGGTTGACTCCTTTGAACACTTTCTCTAAAATGTCACAAACTTCTTTTGAAGTGGTTGCACTCGCAATCTTCTTAAAGCCCGACTCATCAATTGCTCGAAACAACATTTACAATGTCATTTATCCTTTGATCCCATCTCTTTCAACGCTTTGGTTTGAGTCATTGTGTAATTCGTGGTGTCTTTTGGTTCTACGAAACATCCTTCAACTACTTCTCGTGCATCATTAGATCCGAGAAGAGCTTTCATCTGGATGCTCCAATTTTCGTAATTTGCTTTCGTCAATCGTGGCAGTGACATTTGACCCGTCACGTTCGCTATCGGCTCTGATACCAACTTGATAAAATCTCAATGCAAATAAAACACAAATAATAACAATCGTGCTAGCTTTTCGCTTGCGGGATTGGAGACGCAAGGTACATAAACTTTCTCTACAAACAATTTTCTTTTATTTCTCAATCTCTATATCTTTCTCTTACACTTTATTGCTCTCTCGTTCTTTGTGGAATGATCACTCTATTTATAGCCTACTACAAACTTGGTCTCCAAGTTCTTATCATAAACGTTTCACACTAATTGCTAAATCAATTATCCACTAATTCTTTAATTAGCTCCTCAATTAAAACCTATTAATTTCTTAATTAAAGCTTCAATTAACAATATTCAAAATACATTAGATATTACATTTAAGTTTATTCAACATTGTCAACAAAAGTAATAGTTAAATAATATCAATCGAGATCCCTCACTCCTGTAGAACTAAAAAAAAACTTAGATATACGAATTTGAGTAACCTTTCATTTGTATTTGGGTAACACTAAAATTGACCAACTTAAATTCTAGGACAAGTGAATTCGTGTACAAACATAAACTCACTTCTTCAATTCTAAACTAGGCGAAACTATACTGTGAGCCAAGCATTCTATTATAATCGATAAACTTAAATTCTAAGACAAATGAATTCAAGTACAAACATAAATTCACCTTCTCAATTTTGTGAGCGAAACATTCTATTAGAATTGACTAACTTATACTTCAGGACAGGTGAATTCATGCACAAACGTAAATTCACCTTCTCAATTCTAAACTAGACAAATCTATAGTGTGAGCCAAACAGTACCCTACCTGACCTGGAGTTTTATCTTCTACCTTTATTTTGAATCTTCTAGTTTTATTATATTTTTCATTATATTTATTATGGAAATTCCTTGGTTGAAGGTTTTTGTGATCTTGTAGCAAGAGATGGTTTCATTTGGACAATTTGGGCTTCATTGACTCCCATTCTCTTAGCCAAACGCCCTGCTTCAAAGAATCTGTTAACAGCCTCTCTCATATACTCCCTACCTTCCTTCACACTCATATCTTTTCCAATTCCTTCTGGATAACTAGTAAAGATATTATCTCCTTTCATAACTGCAGCCAGCTGAATCAGCTCCTGCTGAAACTCCGTGAGCTTGGCGCTTTCGTTCGCCGCTCTCTCCCTGATCCTCACCGGCGTTGGAAGTTGTTCTATCAAAATTGATCATAAATAGCTTCATAAGTTCAAAGGTACACAATGGATCGCCATAATGCTAAGTTGGTTGTTTTTGTTTTGGACTTACCGAGACAATCGGTTCTCGGTTCGGTGCGGGTTTGGACGATGGATTCAAAGGATCCGGCCCACGCGTCCCTCTTGGTGAGGAAGGGAGATGGGAGATTGAAGAGTTTCTTGACAGTGGCAGGAATGGAGGAGTGTTCATACTCTGATGTTGGAAAGGGTGATCCATTTGGGCCATGAACAACTGGCACCACCATCACAAATTAAACATGTGTTGTTATTTAAACTCTCAATTAAAAACCAGGAGTGAATGCTCATTTAAAATATGGTTGAAGAGAAACTATTGGTTGGTTGTCCTCCTTGAGTCATATAAACTGTTTTCACTCTCCCAAAAATGCACAAGGTTGGACAAATATAGTCAATCAAATAGAAAAAAATAGCTTGACAATGAATAAAGTTTAGCGATAATTGATATAATCTCGAGCAATAAAACAGAAGTTCGATCGCTAAGAATGGAGACATGGAATGTATTTATTTGTCACGGGTGAATCTCGAACTTTAACACTTTGAGAAGAGCACTCTTTCAAAGTCCACCTTTCAATTACTATGTCACCCCGTTTAGAGACATGATAGATATAAATCACAAAAATGATTTGTAATATTTGTTTATATTATAGGGCTAAATTAAAATGAAGTCCGTAAATGCTAAATTGAAACTTTTAAATCATGAGAATAAAAATGAAATTAAGTTCAATATTCTAACAAAACAAACAAACGTAACAAAACATACCAAAATATTTTTTTTGTATTTATACTTGGTAATTTTGATGGATTCCCATTTCTGCTCTAACTATGAAAATATAGCCCACAAAATCTTCACTAATTCAATTAAAACTAGGGAGTCAATGCTCGGATTTATAAGTTTAAACTATTGGTTGGTTGTTCTCTAAGTTATTTGGCACCTATAGTCTAGCTAAACTTCACAAGTCATCTTAACTGTTTTGTACCCTCCCAAAAATATCCGTTCTTTTTTTCTTTTTTTGAGTTCAACCACAATTGGGAGAGGAAGATTTGCAAACTCATGACCTTTTAATCATAAGAATATATTGATTTCCACTATTTTTTTTTTTATTATTGGCTTCATTGTCAATCAAATAAAATAAATAAATAAAAGCTTGACAATGAACAAAGTTCAGCATTGACATATATTCTCGATTATTGGTTAAAATTTTGAATTTTCTCTTAAATATTGATAAACTAAAAAAGCTTCTCACTATCTAAATAAACAACACACCACATATAAACTATGATTGTTACTTACAAATGACAAAAAAGATTAGTGAAGTTTAACTAAATTATAGAGGCCAAATTAAAATAAAGTCAATATTAAATTGAAACTTTTAAATCCATGAATATCGAAATGAAACTAAATTCAAACCAACAGGGACCAAATTAATAATTCTAACAAAGTTTTAGGGACTAAACAAACGTAACCAAACATACCAAAATAGTTTGTTTTGTAGTTAAACTTTGGTAATTTTGATGGATTCCATTTTTGCTCTTAACCCACGACATAAACAAAATATAGCCCAAACAATCTTCACTAATTCAATCCAAAACATCAGTTTGGCAAGAGAGACTAGATTACCATTTTGGACAGGAAAAGACAACAACAAAATTTGGAGTGGGTATCTGATCTGCTACTTTTTTATTGCAGTTTAGTATTGGTTTCAGAAAAACAGTGGGGAAAACCAGAAACTGTATTTGTTTTAAAGTCAACATCTTTCTTTCTTTTTTTTTCTTTTTTTTTTTTGAGTGTTTTAAAGTCAACATCTCAACCTCCTCTAGAATTATCTATTCATGGTGTGTTGCCCTTATCCTCACAAAAGGCCAAATCTTAGTTGTGCTGCATGGTCCTTCCCACCACATGTATTTTTTACTCTTTAATTTCACTTCATTTTTATATATTTTTCTACCCTCGGAGTTGGATTGGATTTAGGAGTCGAGAGAAAGTGAGAAGAGAAAATTATTCAACCTCATGTTTGTTTTTTATGCATAACAACCGTTTTCAATTCCTTTCCAACCATTCCTTATATTCCATCAAACATGTTTAATCCTATAAAATATCAAATCAAACTTTATTATAATAAAAATTAATACAAAATAAAAAAAATTCTCTCTTAAACACCAATTCCCAAAAAAAAAAAAATTTACATCTCCCTCCAAAAACATCAATTCCCAAACAAATACTTCATTTTTTTCAAATCAATCCACTTCCTCTCCATTTTCTCTTCCTCTCCTCTCTTCTCCCAAACTCCAAAATCCAATCACCTCTTAAGTTTTCATTATTTTTCAAGATAACTACATAATTACAAAAATCTTTTATATTTGGTATAATAATAACCTTAATTAACTAATTTCTTATTATATATCTATAAATACACGACTTAGGCACTTTTTTTTTTTTTAAGAAGACTCGGGGCCTATTTGGTTTAGGGGAAGTGGAGAGGAAGAAGAAAGAAGTTGCAGAAAAATCTTGTTTAAATATAGATGTTTGTAGGAGAGGTTGCATGAAAACTTTGTTTAAATATAGATGTTTGTAGGAGAGATTGCAGAAAAACTTTGTTTGAATATGAATGTTTGTAAGAGAGGTCGAACAAAAACCTTAAAAACTCATATTCATGTAGCCCTTGGGTACATCTTCAACTGCACAATTATGAACGGACAAATTTCTAGATAAAATAAATTTATCTAGGTGGAGCTAAAGGTACATTCTAAATTTTTGTAATTTTGGGACTTAGTTTTAGTTTGGTTCATATATTTCAAAAATAAATATTTTTATTTTTTACATTTAAATAATGTTAACTTTTGGTCCCTAAAGTATGGAGTCTAGTTTCAGTTTGATGTTTATATTTTTAAAGAATAATAGAAATTTGAACATCACATGTACACTGTACTAATATACTAATATATTTTTATCATTAATTCTTACTTAAATAAAATCTTGGCTCCTTGGAAATTCAAGTACTTAATCTAAGCTTCTTTTTTTCTGTGAGTATACAACATATTTAATCTAAGCCTTTAGTTTCTCTTAAAACTTTTTTTTAAAAGAAATTTTTAGAACTAAATATTTTAGTTCAAAGATTTTTTAATATTTTATTATAGTCTCTCAAGTATTTAAATAATTTGGTACCCTCTCTAAATTTATATATATATATATATTATCAATTTAGGGACCATTTTCTTTTTGGTAGTTTAGACCTTCAGAATCTTTAAATATTTTGAATAAAAAATATCTAATATCCTTCAATAAACATGTTTGTTTTGTATGAATATCTGAAAATATTTAGATAATTATGCTTGTTTTATAAGTTTCATATTTATAAATTTCTTGAATGCCCTTATGATGTATTCCTATAATTTATTCATTAATTAATATAAAATTTTTATTTTTATTAATTTAGATATTATAATTTTAAATAAAAGTACTTTTTAAAAATAATTATATAAAAAAATACAATTTTTTTAGTACACAAAAAAAACTCGGTAAATATAAAAAAAAAACTATTAAAAAGATGTAACTAAAACTAGCATATATTATATTTTAAGTTTTTTTGAAAATAATCAAAAAATTATTGAAAATTTATTTTATGACAAAATGCAAAACATAAATATAATTATTTTTGTAGGGTCAATAGTTAACGCATGTATGATTTCACTAAAAAAAAATAACCCATCATTTTATTTTAAGTTACAAATTACGTAAAAAAATGTTAAATAAAGAAGAAAACACGTTTGAAAAATAAAATATAAAGAAAATCACGAAACAGAGGATACCACATGCATGGACATCTTAAAATCTATGTTATAAAAGAGTATCTAAATAATTCTCGTATGGGTATCTTAAAATGATCGGTTTCTCAAGTTGTGAAAATATTTTTCATTAACCATACAAAACAAGTGAGATAATCTAACCATCCATTTCATGAAAATATTAAATTATCAAGAAGTAAAACGACCTCTTATGATATAAAATTTAATTAACATTAAGACATATACTTGAGTTACCATGTTTAAATCTTCTCACTCACGACGAACTTAGAAATATTTAACCATTTATAAGAGTTGATTTGAACATGGTTTAGCTATAGGTTCTTAATTAATTTCAAAAAAAAAAGCTGTAGGTTTTTAACTTTCATATGAAATTTATGTGTATTAAGAGAGCATTAATGGACTTATTCGCAACGAAACTAAGCCTACGAAAGGAAATTTGACCTAAAAAATAATTTAAACCTCAAAACATATATTATAAAACAGAAATTATAAATTATGAAGAGAAAATAAGAAAAAAGATACGCACCAGTGCCTTTCTCTATCCAGGGCGAGACCATGATGGTTGGAACTCGAACTCCAAGCCTATCGAACCCAAACAGAAACGGTTCCGGTCCGATGATTCCGTCAGGGCTCGGAACGCCGGTGACCGGTGTGGGAACATGATCGAAGAATCCTCCATGCTCGTCGTATGTGATGATGAACAAAGTCTGGTTCCACTGCGGCGAGGATCTCAGCGTCTCGTAAACCTCCTTCACAAACATCTGCCCTTGGTACACATCATGTGACGGATGATCGTCGTTCCCGGGCTCCAATGGCAGGTCCAGGTACCGCTGCTCCACCACCACGTAGTTCGGCAACTTCCCCTGTGTCGCGTCTCGCTGGAAGTTCGGATCGTACTTATTGAATTTGTTCGCATATTTTACCTTCCGTAGATTCCTGAAGAATAACGTCGACGGAACGTTCTGGTAGTAGATTCCGAACGACATTCCGGCGTCGTCGATATTCTCAAAGATGGTTCGCTGTGGATAGCCTTCAGCAAGGAGTGCTGGAATGTTGCTAGTGGCTCCACCGGAGGTTCCTGAGTGAACATAGAGTCGGTTCGGCTGCGTCGAGGCTGGAACGGATGCGAACCACCTGTAAAATCAATTCCCACATTATTTCGAAATCAACCGATAATGGCAATTTTGAAATCCTTGTAACTCAAAAGAATTAGGAAATTGGAGTACAATTATGGTTAGGATGCTACTGGTGTCCCATATTGAAAAAGTTGAAAGTTGAGAGTAGGTGGACGACATCTCATCACACACGATGATTGTGAGATAGAATGTACACGCTATTTAATAGTTATGTTGATAAAAATTACTCGATCTTCACATATACCATTTAATATCGATGTAGCGGAAATAAACTAGATTCTAATTATGGCAATGGCTAAAAATAAATAAAGAAAAACAATAATAACACAAAGATCTTACGTGCTTCGGACGAAGACGGCAAAAATATTCCACTAGAGTTCCAAACGATTACAAAAGAGCACACTCAAGCACTCACCAAAATCTCAATACACCCAAAGATTTGAACTCACAAAAATTAATTTCTAAATGCAATTAGAAATTAATATAAAAGGAATTTAGAAAATAAGAATTATAAATTCTTATATATGTTGGTGTGCTTTTAAAACATAAACTATATATGTGTATATATAGTGAGTGGGGGGTGAAATAATTCTAAATTCCCGATGTGGGAATTTGAAATTAGCGGCACAACAAATCTCCACCTTGACGCTAATTGATCCAAACGCCAAATGAAAAATTTCAATCGTCTTCGCCAACTTTAAATTGTTCAGAAATTGCAAATATCAACCAAACTCAAGCAATGCTTGAATTTGTTTAGTGAAGGAGATTTAATGATCATATCTGATAATGAAGGTATAGAAACTGCTACATCACGTAGAACTGTAGAACCTTGTAATGCATAAAGATTGGCTGAAGTTTTATGTCTTTTCATGACCGTAAAACTGCCTTTATTAATCTTGATAGCTCCACCTTCACCAGTGAACTTGTACCCTCGTGTCGTAAGAGCACTCAAAGAGATTAAATTTCTCTTCAAATCAGGAATGTGTCTCACATCAGAAAGTGTTCTGACAACACCATCAAACATCTTGATTCTGATTGTTCCAATACCATCTATCTTACAGGAAGTATTATTTCCCATCAATACGGTGCCTTTTGACGTTGATTCATATGTTGAAAACCAGTCCCTATTGGGACACATATGAAATGAACATCCTGAATCAAGAATCCAATCATCAAATTGTAATTTGTCATTAGAAGCAACTAGGAGATCACCATCACTATCAGCATTTTCAACAACACCAGCCTGACCGAAGCTTTCAGGTTGCTTACCCTTTTGAAATGGAGAGGTTCTCTGATTCTTATTCTGTAATTTGTAGCATTCAGAAATAACATGATCTTTCTTTTTGCAATAATTGCAAGTTTTATTTTTAGATTTTGATCGATTTCTCTTATCACCATCATTTTTCTTCTCGTGTGTTGTCCCCCGAACTATTAACCCCTCGACAGAACTCTCACCTCTACCAGTGATATGTTTAATTTTTTCTTTATTAAACAAACTATCATAAACTTCATTTAAAGTGAGAGTATCACGACTATATAAAATCGTATCTCTAAAACTTGCATACGAGGGAGGTAGAGAACACAACAAAATCAAGGCCAAATCTTCATCATCATAACTAATCTCCATAGATTCTAAATCAGAGGCAATTTCTTTAAAACCAACTAAATGGTCATTCAAGGATGATCCTTCATCCTTATGATAAGAAAATAAACGCTGCTTCAAATGCAATTTTGTAGTTAAAATTTTTGTCATGCAAATCTGTTCTAACCTTAACCATAAACCAGCAGCACTTTTCTCTTTCAAAACATCTTGCAAAATTTCATTACACAAATGCAGATGTATTAAACTAAGAGCCTTACGATCTTTGCTTTTCTTTTCTTCTTGAGTCCAAGAAGCTGACATTTTAGAAATTCTCAATAAAGCTTCTTCTAAATCCATTTGGACAAGAACTGCCCGCATTTTAGCTTGCCATAATGAAAATCTAGTATTTCGATCCAAAAGCGGTATATGATGTTTCACAGTTGTCATATCAAAATTATCACAACCAAACGAAACAATAATAACAAATCAAGCTCGAACAAACCAACCAAGCTCTGATACCACTTGTTGATAAACATTACTCGATCTTCACATATACCACTTAATATCGATGCAGCAGAAATAAACTAGATTCTAATTATGGCAATAGCTAAAAATAAATAAATAAATGGAGTAAAGAAAGAAAAGCAATAATAACACAAAGATCTTACGTGGTTCGGACGAAGCCTACATCACATCCACGGACGAAGACGGCAAACAAAAGAGCACACTCAAGCACTCACCAAAATCTCAATACACCCAAAGATTTGAACTCACAAAAATTAATTTCTAAATGCAATTAGAAATTAATATAAAAGGAATTTAGAAAATAAGAATTATAAATTCTTATATATCTTGGTGTGCTTTTAAAACATAAACTATATATGTGTATATATAGTGAGTGGGGGGTGAAATAATTCTAAATTCCCGATGTGGGAATTTGAAATTAGCGGCATAACAAGTTACCTGTCGAAAACAGCAAATTCGGAGACAAGAGTCTTGTAGACAGCAAGCTTATCAGGGTCAAATCCATTCATGACATCTCGAGACATGTTAGTGGTGGAGTCCATGGAGAAAGCCTGCTGAGCGAATCCATTCATGGGAGGAGGATCGGCGGAGGTGTTGGCGGAGCCGAAAATCTGCTCGCGAATAGCTTGGAAGGAGTGGCCGGGGTCGGGATCGACGTAATGAGACTGGTCCTGGAAGAAGAAGCGCTGGGAGTTGGGATCGGTGGTGGAGAGGAGATTGGATTCAGAGCCGTCGACGCCATTGATGTCGGGATTGATTTTCTTCATCCAGCCGAGCATGTGGTCGAAGGAGCGATTCTCCATGACGAGAACGACGATGGTGTTGATAGGGGAGGCATGGAGGAAAGGGGTGTAGAAGCTGGCTAATAGGAGGAACATGATGAACAGACTACTGGATTTGGGCGCCATTGAAAGACTGTGAAGAGTTGTTCCTGTACAAATCAAGATTGTGTTTCTGTATATGTAGGGGACAAATCCTGTTGTGAACTCATTTTTAATATATAATTGTGGCGGGCCTAATGTAAAAAAAGACAAAAAAAGTTCATGTGCTAATGTCTTCCATCACTATAACAAACACTATTCGATCAATATTCAATATCATAAATAATCTTCAATCAATATCATGAGAGTCTTTAGTTACAACCACAGATAATATATATCACATAATCTTCAATTAAGAAATGATGAAAGGTAGAATTGGAAAACTAAAAAACTAAATAAATAACCAAAAAAACATTCAAAATTTTACTATAAATAAAAAAAAATTAAAAATTGTTATATTTAAACTAGATAACTAAAAAGTTGCAACCTAAAGTAAAATCTCTATTCATAATTTAGTTTCGAGCATTTTATTAGTTAAATTCTATCTGATTTTTATTATTTAATATTTATTACCTTTTATATATTTAAAATTAGAATCAGTAAATTTAAAATTAGCATAGTTTAACAACTAACATAAAATATGTATAGTTGCTTTTTTATCATAGCTCTTGGGAATTATAATTACAAAAATTGAAAAGGCTAGTGCATGTTTTTTTTAGATTATAATAATTAGAGGACGAACCCTTGATTATTAAATGTAATGTTATTTAACAATTGTTCATGTTCTTGTTGGCAAAAGTGAAGTGCATGTGAATTGAATACTCACGGATATATTTTTAAAAAAAGAATCTATAAATTTAAGTACGGCTATAGCCAACTCACCAAAAATGCATCAAGTGAGAGTGGATTCAAGATGTTTTTTGTAGGAAAAATAATACTTTTGAATGAATTTTTTTTTTTTTATGGTAAGCACTTTTTGAAGAAAGCTACTTGAATACTTTCTATAATAGCATAAGTGTTTTTATCAATTAAAAAAAGAAAGTGTAAATAACCCCTGCAGTTAATCTAAAAAAAAAAATTCCATCAAAATTTGGGGACCATTAACCTACATGGAGCTTAGATACATATTAGAGAATATGCAGTTCCTCAAAACCAATTGGCAATTAGGAGAATAACCACATCTCTTTTATATCGACGTTGGATTCTCCCACTTTTCAACATGGGACATTATATTTGTGAGATCTTAACATTTAGATTATTTTTTATTTTGTTTTTCTATTTTGTCTTGTAGCATATATATATATATATATATATATATATATATATATATATATGTATGTATGTATGTGTGTTCCTCTCTCATTCGCTTATCTGTAATCATTCTTTGCCACCTTGTGTATTTAGAGAAGAGAAAAACTTGTAAGGGTTTTTTTTTTTTTTTTTATTTAGAACTAGACCAAATTTTGAAAATAATTATAAAGGTCCGTAAGAGTAAAAAATTTAGCCAAAGTAGTTTTTGTTTTTAATTAAAAAAATCCGTTTTTATAGTAAAAGACAATAATACCCTTCTACCTTAATTAATACATTTAATGAATTAATATTTTTATCTTTGTTCCCCTTCCCTTCGTTTACTGTACACACAAGAAACCCCCTCGGCTCCATGTCACCATCATCTTCACCAAATTTTGAATCAGACCCGTTGAATTCTTGCCATAACTCCATTTGCGTCATCGTAGAGCATTGGTTCGTGTGTAGAACCGCAAACTTCGATCGAATAACCCCTCTTCTCGGCTTCGCTCGCGAGAAACTTATTCCCGTTTTGATCTCCAAATTGTCGATCTAAGCTCAAAATCAACTCCAGTTACTAGATTCGAGAGTACCTAAACTTGAATCCCAACTTTTCGTTCAATGAATTTTGGCAGTGTGATGATCAAAGTTCGCCAACACCGTAAAGACGGCCAAGATGCTTAGATTCGTAGATGAATCAACAAAAAATCTGCTCCAGCCTCTTCGAAGACACTTCTGATGGTAACCATAACTTTTTCTAACTCTTCTGGCTGCCGACAAATAATCAACTGGTCTGCAACGCTAGCTCTAGTAGACGAACACCTCATCTACAACTCGTCTACGACTCAAACCCCTAAAATGAAGATGAAATTATTTACAAAAATACCCTCCAATTTTGTTTAGTAATACAGTATTAAATTAATACAAGTCTTCATGGTTTTTTTTATTATGAGAAGTAAAACTCCCAAAATTTTATACAGGGTATTATAATAATACTATCAAACATACTACAGTGTTAGTTAAAATTCAATATTTATGATTTTCAAGGTATTTATGTAGAATATAGTATTTATTTGTAACTAAACTATGCCTACTACTAGTAAGATATTAGTTATAAATATAGTATTATACAAATGCATATTCAAGATATTTATGTCATATTACAATAATATAGTAATGTAAATACACCTTAAAATTGTTGTATTTATTATTATTACCAATATTTATAAAGAGAATTAATATTAATATTGTTTTTATAAGATTATTACTATTGTTTTTAAGTATTTTGATATGCATATTCAAGATATACATGTAAAATATAGTATTTACTTGTTATTGAATGATACAATACACTGATACGAAGTTAGTTAGAAATATAGTATTTATCATAAATACATACACGAAAATTAGGGTTTTTATTTGGCATACGTCTTCGACTATTGTGATTTTCAGAAATAGAAAACACTGCAAAAATTGCCAAATTTTAACCGACCCTTTCAGTTAAGCATCATTATCTTAACCTAACATAAGAATGTTGAAATGTTCAACTCAAAGTTTTTCCATGAAACGTTTATGTGAAGTTTAGGCTTTAAGCTTCTATTCTTTTCGTATTCTCAAGAAAAATAACTTTTTATATAAGCTCCCTTTTTAATGGTTGAAAATTGAAATTGTTTTGTTTTTTAGTCGGTATGTCTTTGTTTTTGAGTTGGTATGAAAATAACCTATTGATTTTTTTAGCATATTTTTTTAAAAAAATGGTTTAAACTAAATCTAACCGATCAAACTAAACTTGCTCAGTTGGGTTTTGAGACCAAAACCAAAAACCATTGAGAGTTATTCATAAAATTATAGAACTGTAAAATTTGGTTAGGTCCATATAATTTGGACAAAAACCGGACCAAAGTGAACCGTGAATAGCCTAGTGACTTGACTCCACTCCAACAACCAACTCTTAAGTTAATTACACTCAAGCTTCAAACTCTTAGCAATCACATAAGAACCCCCTAACAATCCATAATATAAAACAAACTGCACAGTTGCGAACAAGCCACACATTTACCAAAAGTTCACAACTCCCAACAAACACAATCCAACAATTAATTAATCACTAAAAGGTCAACCCCTAAGAGTAAAACGACTTTGTCCCTAGGATTCCATCAACCATACAAATACCAAGTTGATTGAGATATATACAATTAAACACATAATAAATGTCCAATAAATGCAACATAAATATTAGAGAAATACATTAGAGAGTAAACCGAAACGCAGGTGGTACACTTTCTAACCTCAATCCAACCCAAACCAGTAATTCACAACTCCAAATACTTCACTTCTCTTCCCATTCCCACCTCATCAAATGGTGACTCGCCTAATTGGGTTACACATAAATCTACGTACTTCAAGTTTAAAACGCAAAGCAAGGATATACCAAAAATGGTTTCTTTTTAAGTTCGTACATTAAAAAATCAACATTCTAAAGATTATTTTGGGTTAAAATAAAAGAAAAAATGGGAAATTTTCTTTTTTTTAAACATATAATCCACCTCTCAATCACTTGCAATTAACCAATTTATGTTGAATTTGAGAGATTCTCACATATGTGGTGATGGTAAACTTGTCATGTTAAAAAGATTGATTTTTTTTTTCTTTTTGATCAATAAATTCATTACTACTATGTTTTTGGGTAAATTCTTTTTTTTTTTTAAAACCGGGAAATCGGAGCTTCGCCTCCCTATACCCAAGGCACCATTGGCCCGTCCCTAAGCTGTGGTTTGAAGACAGTTAGAATTTGGTCCCGATAATTTTAAAAAACTATAATTTAGTCTCATCATTTGAAAAAAGTTAGAAGTCCCTATGGTTTGATAAAATCTAAAAATAGTCCTTATTTGCAAATTGAGTGTGTGGAAGTTAATTATTCATATGTGTCAATGATGACGGATGTGAGTTAAGTGACTAATTTTAGATAAAAGAATTTTTACATCATTTACGCATGAATGATTAATTTTCACATATATAATTTTCAACGGTTACGAACGTCAATAACTAATTTTTATCAAATTATAGAAACTAAATTCTAGTTTTTAAAATTATAAAGTGATCTTAGTTTTAACTTTCTCCCGACTATGGAAACTAAACTATAAAGATTAAGAATCTTGACGGTTTTATTAATAGAAAATTCTGGAAAGTTCAAAGATGAAAATGAGATTAAAACCCTAAAAATTATAGTTCTCCAAAATATTTAGAAATTATCACAATTGGTTTTTTAAAAAGCATATATAGAATGTTATAACAAAATTTGTATGTTTAGCCTTTATAGATATCTTTCCTATTTAGCTCCAAATTATTTAATGCCAATTATGATTCGACTATATTGTTTTTTTTTTTTTTTTTGAGTACGATTCGACTATATTGTTAGTAAGTTTACCAAGGGTGTTTGAAGCAAAGAGAATAAGAATAATTGTGGAGAAAATGAAAATTATAATATATATATATATATATATATATATATATATATATATATATGTATATGTATATGTATATGTATATATGTATGTGTATGTGTATGTATATGTATATGTATATATTATATGAAAAAAAATGATTATAAAAAAGAATGATTATTTATATTTAGGAAGGGGGAAAATGATTATAAAGAGAATCATTACCTATGCTTGAACTTCATAATAATCATGAAAAAAAAAATATAGTGAATATGATGTTAGCATAAAAGTAATAAGGGGGAGAATAAATCGTAATTCTAAGATGAAGAAAAAAAATTGTTATAAAAAAATGAGATTACGAGAAAAATGATTCTTGTTCTTCCAAATATAAACAATCGTTTTCATTCTTATTCACCCTCTTTAATCTATTTGTCTCAAACAATGCCAAGTGTTGCAAGTATAAATATTATTCTTCCATAGTTCAATTTTTCTTTAATAATCCTCTTTTATACTTTTGGTTTAATATTTTCAAATCACCGTGTTTGAACATAAAGTAGAACGGTTAGTTAGAGCCTAATCTCTAAGATCCAGTTAGTAACTATTTAGGTTCGATAACTATTTTGTTTTTAGTTTTTGGTTTCTGAAATTTAAGCCTACATTAATTATCTTCCTACATGTTTTTTCTTATTTATATATTTGTATCTTACTTATATTTTTAGAATCAAACCAAAATTTAGAAATTAAAAAAAAAAAAAATTCAAAAGTTTATTTTTGTTTTTGAAATATAGTAATGTATTCACATACTTTCTTAAAGAAATATGGATATATTGTAGAAAAGATGGAACACCTAGTAGGAAATTTGAGTAAAAATAAATTTAAATTTCAAAAACGAAAAATAAAATGTTTATCAAACATACCCTTAGTTTTTTATTTTGGTGGTTGAAAATTAAGTTTACAACAACTATTTCAATCTACGTTTTTCTTTACTTTGATATGTGCATTTTGTCTATATTTTTATAATCAAACTAAAATTTATAAACAAACAAAACCACGGTAGATAGTCTAGTTACGATCCAAACACTTCTTTAATTAATGGAATCATTGTACAGAATTTAAGTGAAAATAAACTTAAATTATATAAACAAAAAATAAATAATTATCAATCCAACCACGCCTTCCATATTTATGTTTGACAATTGTTGAGTTTAATAAATATTTAATAGATATCTAAATTTTCAAATGTTGCTAATAAAGTATGTTGGATAAATAAAAACTTACCAATCACAAAAATGAAAATTTCAGAAGGTAAAAAATTAAAATTTTAGAAACTTATTATTAGAAGACCTATGATATTAAACAAAAGTTTAAAGTTAATAACCTAATAAAAACTACTTTAAAAAAATAAATAAATAAACAAAAACCTAATAAAAACAAACCAAATTTGTGTGTGATAAATAGTTATTTTATAAATGAATATGCTGTCACATAAAATTATTTAATTCTCATGAAGTATCAAGTATTCACGGCTACAATGGGAGCAGTAGGTTTTTTTTTCTTTTTTGAAAATGGGAGAAGTAGGTTGGTAAAGGTTATTGCAATACTTCCGTAATGGATTCAGCTATCAAAGCAAACAATTATTGGTTGGAGGTTCCGACCAGTGTTTTCAAGGCTAATCATCTTTCCTCATTATCCCTTGGCCTTAGACTAAGGTACCTACCTTATCAAAGTATTATTTATTTATCAATATACTTATTTAATATCTACAGTACTAACTATATGAAGTTTTTATTATTCAAATATATGTATAGAATCTTTGTATGATTTTAAAATTGTATAGAAATAGAAATATATTTTATTTTTTCATTTATACTTAATAGTTATACAATTATTTGGGCCTTCGGTTTGAAGCGATCAAGGATACTCACCTGGCTCTTTGAAAATGCAAAATACTAATTACAAGGGTGATATAAAGTGAGAAAACAAACAAAAATCACAAAGCAGAGTGGACCATCATACCACAACACAATAGAGCAAATGAATCCAAACCAAACTTGAAACACATAGACAGAGTAGTACATGATAACCAGCAAACAGAGAGTATGATGCATGTAACCAATTATTTCAAAACTAGAAAGATCCAACCCCCCCTCCTTTCACAACTGAAGGAGCAAATTATTTGAAACCAACCCACCACCAATACCATATCATCCAGTTAAGTACATTACTCAGTACACCATCTTATTCCATCAATTCCTCCAGATATAACCCCCCAATCCGATCAACTTAAAGACCTTCTAACCACCCCAACCAACCTGACAAGGCATTTACTTCCATACGAACGGCTCATCCAAAAACCCAACATGTTAAGACTAAGTCGAAATATAATAGTTAGACCAAATGCATCAATCCCCCACCCTGCCACCACAGATATGATAAAGCTAAGTTCTTAATTCGCCACTACAAAAAGGCTATAGAAGCTTATGCATTGAGGCTCACCTCAGCCTTCTTTGGATCATAACAAGCTTACGTCTCAGACCTCTACCCCGTATATCATATCATACTACCTTAAAGTGCCGCTTATCATACTACCTTAAAAGTGCGGTTTAAGAGGAAAATCATTTTTAGACGATTTTACCTCATATACTAAATTACAAAAATACCATTTATTGGAATATAAAAAAAATAATTCAAATAACGTAGAAGATATTTACAATATCATTTAGATTTTCATCTGTAGAACATAAGATATTTTTATCAAATCTCATAAATTTTATGACTAAGTTAGAAGATAAGAGATTTCAACAATCAAATGAAGATATTTACGATATCATTTAAATTTTCAGATAAAAAATAAGATATTTTTACCAAATCTCATAGATTTTATTTGACATTTTATATTCTAATTAAAATAATAAATTGAATTTTTCAATCCTATAAATAGTTGTTACAAGTTTACAATAACACTTTCTGTTTTCTTGGATTTATTTTTCTTTGTTTTTTTGTTTTATAATAAGTTATGTTGGATTATTTACCTTAACTTTCATCTAATTTTTCTTTTGTGCAATAATTTTTGTAAGGATTTTTTTTTTTTTTTGCATAATTGTTGCCTTTCAAAAAAATAGTTGGAGATTTAAAAAAAAAATTTGAAGAATTATAAGATTATTATCTGAGGTTAGTGCATGAATTCTTCAATTTCAAAGGTTTGGTAACAATGATTTCCTACTATATATATATATACTTCTCTATATTTTGTTTATAAACACATTTGAAATTTTCTTTTTGTTTGGGGTTACTTTCTTGGTTTTTTTTTTTAATAATAAAAAATTTAGTTATCTTATTTTTGTTGGATTATTTACCTTAACTTTCATCTCACTTTTCTTTTGTTGAAATAATTTTTGTAGGGATCTTTTGTTGCTTAATTGTTGACTTAGAGATGTGGGATTTTTTTTTTTAAGAACGATAAAATTATCATTTGAGGTTAAAGGTAAATTCATAGATGTATACTAATAAATATATTTAGCTTATTTATATTTATAATTATAATAATAATATAACTCTTATAAATTTTATAATTCAAGAATAATTGGTCTATTAATAGATAAATTGAGGACAAAATTAAAGAGCATCGATTTTTAAAAATCAGAGATAAAATTTAATTTTAATTCAATAAATTTTATTAAGTGTTTTTTTTAAATAATAACACCTATTATTTTTTAAGTTCAAAATAAATAATTAACTGCTTTTTAACATAAATGTGAATTTTAATAAATTTAACTAACGTGAAAAAATGGTTATAAAATTCAATATTATATTGAAATTATTATTTGATGATTTAAATTTAGCCTAAAAATGTAAGAAACAACTTATAATTATAATTATATATATAATTTATTATTTATGAAATTATCACATGCAACGTCGTGCTAAAATTCTAGTAATGGTTTAAGTAAATAAGAGGTGATAGGTTCAATCTAGAGTGGTCACCTATTTAGGAATTCTCCTACGAGTTTTCTTTGCATCCAAAAAAATTGAACTATAACTCGTTTTTACTATTTATATATAACATTGAAGATTAAAAAAAGATTATAGCATGACTCAATCCTATTATAGATTTCTTTTTAAAATGTTTGTTCAAGTGGCAATTGTTGTGATGATTTTTCCCGTACTATAACATAAATATCAGTATTGTGTTTTGCAATAATTTAAGATTTGATAATGTTTTTAATTAAAAATGAGGATTACGTCTAGACTTGCGCCTCGTCACTTCAAGAGAAAAAGCTTTAAGCCGGCCACATTGAGTACAAATAAGACACGGTAAAAGCTCGTTTTATTTTGTTCAATTATCCCGACCCCATAATGGATAGGAAATATGGTACCCAGATTACTAGATAGGGATACATACAAATTTGATCGAAGCCGAAAAAAGATCAGATTGATCTTTCTTTGCTCCAAAGGTGCAAAGTTCTTATCGATTTCTTATTTTATCATCTGAAGATAGCTCTTTTAACGACACTACAAACCTACATGGTTAAACGGAAGATACAAAAATATAAGGTGAGCAAGCAATAAGAGAAGTATGTCAACTTATAAAATGGGATATGTGGGAGCACTACTAGAAAAAGGATTTTAGATGACACTTGTGATAAATAAAATTTATGAGGGAAAGCAATAAAAGTGTCATAAACAAAAAAATGCGTTTTATGACACTTTATTAGAATCATCTAGTAATCAATAATTAAAATAAAATTACCATCACAACAAAGTGTCATAAATAAAAAATGCACATTTTATGACACCTTTTTAGAATCATAAATTTATGAAATTCAGTCATATTAAATTTAGAAAAATAAGTATAATTTTGATATTTTTAAATGATTAAAAGGGTTAAATTTTTGTTTTGTTAAATAAAGAAAAAAAAATTATAAATGGTTTTTTTGTTTAAAGAATTTGAAGGGAAAAACAACTCATTTAAATTAAATGAAAAAGGAAACCATTTAGGGAAGTTTAATTTAAAAAAAAAAAAAAAAAAAAACCTCAAATGTTACATTTATCTTTTGTAGAATCATAAATTTTTTAAACTAACTTAGAAAAATAAGTATAATTTTGATATTTTTAAATGTTATATATATAATTTTTGTTATATATATATATATATATATATATTATGAAATTGATTTTGTGGTCTCCTGACCTTATTAAAAAAACTGATTTTGTGACAAAATTTAGTCTATGACAATTGTCATAGAAAAATTAATTTTTAAAAAATATTTTATATTAAATTATGACAATTTTACAATTTTCATAAAAAGATTATGTAATGCCCTAGGTTTTTGTAAAGAAAAAAAGAAAAAAAGAAAAAGGAGAGGATTTACTCTTATTTAAGTTTAAGAGAAAAATAAACAATTGGGGTTTTATGGATTATTTGAAAAGCCAATGGGATATGAAAAAGTAATAAAAATAAAATGGGGTCTTTAATTTTAAAGGAAAGAAAAATTAAAAAAAATCAATTAAACCCACTTTCTCTTTCTCTTTTTCTTTTTTTTTTTTTCTTCTTTCTTCTCCTTCCCTCACCACAAACCCTAGCCCCCTTCACCCTCAAACAACCTCCGCCAACGTTGACGACTCCGACCATCCGACAATGCACACCCCTGCACAGATCGAGCCCACGCTCGCCATCCCACCCCCCCCCCCCCCCCCGACGTCACTGCAACACACCTCCTCCCATCCTCGAGAGCAGCCGTCGAACAACCGGCCCCCCTCGCTCACCAACAGCCGCGTTTCAACGTCGTGCTCGTGGTTTAGCTGCCTCGCACGTCCGTTGCGCCTGGTTTGTGTCGTGTTCTCGTGATCTATCACTTGGGTAAGTTCGCAACCTCGATCTCATGTCTATTTGAAGGTTGTTTCAGGTTTGGTTGTTGTTTGGGTCTTGTTATTATGTTAATTTTGAAGTGTTCTTCGTGGTAGGGCTCGTTTTCGTTTCGATTTCAAGCCTCGCTTTGCTGGACAGCCGTGTTCAAGTTCGGGTTTGGGTAAGTTGGTGGTTATTTTTATGAAATTAAAGTGTTCTTGGTGTTTTTGGTTTTTGGGCATGTTCGAGACCGATTCGTTTAGGTGTTTTGTGTTATATTTTTTGGATGATTCTCCATATCAATTTATGCTTCCTCCATGTCTTCTTCATCTCTTTGTGTTTAATTGTTTTTTTGGTTTCTTCTATCTTGAGATCAACTTTCTTTTTTCATCATTAAAGTGGGGGGCTACTTTTGTAACGGCCCGGTTTTTAGAGTTCAGTTTCAGGTCAGCTGGCCAGTATTTCCGTTATTAATTCTTAGTTAGGTTTGGAAATTCTATTGGATTTAATAATTCATTCGTTAATCTTGGCAGGAATTGTTTCGGTTAGATTATGAGGTTAGGGAGTTTGCTTTGTAAATAAAAATAAAGAAAAATTTATATAGGCCTTGGTGGGTTTCGAACCAAAGAGCTCGTGTGTGGAGGTGGTGTAGCTTAAAAGAAAATGAAGGATTTAAAGAATTCCCTCAGCGGGATTTGATGCATGGATTTATTAGAATTATTGGGATCTAATTGATTAAATGCTTTTAGGCTTTGGAAGGGGTTTCACGTTCCAACATTGTTCCCTTGGCCGTCGAGACGTGGAAGCTCTCAAGAATCTCTCTTCTCCTTCTCGCGATTCTCAAGGTAAACCCGATCGTTCTTCTTCGTCTATTCTTAATTTTTGAAATTGGATGTATGTTTGCTGTTGGTTTTGGGTTTTGGATTTGGGGCTGGTTGTTAATTGTGATTTGTTGTTGTGATTGTTTGATTGATGGCCGAACCCGAGAAGTACAGCCGCACGTGACCGAGCCACCTGAGCAGCACAGTCGCGCATGATCGAGCCTTGTCGATCGCAGCCATCGGCACGCAGCCGCACAACAGCGCCTCGGTGATGCAAAGCCCCAGCCACGCCTTGTCCGTCCGACGCCGCACGCCCAGCGCCACACCTTGTCTGTTCGACGCCGCACGCTTCAGCCCGCTCGCTGCCGAGCCCTTATGCGAGCCAGCTGCTTGGCCGCGACACCGCTTCTCCCGAGCAGCCGTGTCTTCGTGTGTTTTTGGGTAACGTTTCCTCGAGCTGCTGCCTAGTTGTTTGGTTATTCGATTAGGGGGTTGTTCTAAATTAGATTAGTTTATAATTTATATTTGCTTGTGCTTGTTCTTGCTAGGTGTGCTTGATTGTGGATTGACAGCTTTTCTTACCAGGGTTGTGTGGACCCTGCGATTACTTTAATGGCACGTTGATATCTTGTAATTGCTTATGAGCATTCTAGTGGATAGGATTCTTGTTCCTAACTTGCTGGCATGTTTGTTGTCTTGTTCATATTAGCTCCATGCTAGGGATTTTCTTACTCTGGCCTATCTGTGTTTCCTGTTCATATTCTGTAGAGCCATGCTAGGATCGTGTTGCTATTGACTATTGCCTGATCGATCTGTTAGCTTGTGATCCTGAACTTAGGAGACTGTTAGAAGTTACTAGTTTAGGTCTCACATGGGTAAGACCCCGATGGGCACCAATGTGTTGCTAGTGTATGTAAGTCCCTGATGGGCATCACACTGTTGGCAATATGTGTAAGACCCCGATGGGCATCATAGTGCGGCTAGGGAGTGTAAGACCCCGATAGGCATCTTCGTGTTCCTAGCAGGAGTAAGACCCCGATGGGCATCCTTGTTTTTAAGTCGGTATAAGACCCCGATGGGCATCCTTTAGTGCTGGTTGAGTAAGACCTCGATGGGCATCATTGTATCTAGTATGTGTAAGACCCCGATGGGCATCACGGTGTAAAACCGAATGTAGGTTGTAGTTGTAAGTCCCGATGGGCAGCTCGATATGTCCTTGAATAGGCAAGTTTTAGGAGTGCCGGTTAGCCTAAACCAAGTTGATTTCTCTGACTTAGTGTTTGGTTGCATGTATCTATGTGCTAGTTGATCTGTTTTTGTATTGTACCCTGGTTGGGGATTCTTATTGAGCAACTCGTTGCACACCCTTTCTTTTCTCTGGTTTTCCACCGGGTAGCTTGGGACCAAGACTGGATGGCTAGGAGGAGGCTGTTGGATGGTCATGGACAGTTGTTACTCTGAGTCTTGTTTTGTTCTTTTCTTAACTTTTTATGCATGTAGACAGGGTACAGAGCCCGTAGGTGGATTTTGATGTATTTCCGGAGGTTAATGTATTTTTTTTTTGTTGGATTTATTCTGGATGTTTGAATTTGCAATAAAAAGAAACTCTGACCAGGGTTGGATTTGATAAATGTTTTTTACAGGTGCTTGGAAACAGGGACAGGTCTAAATTCTTGAAATTACACTAAATGTTTTATTGTTTTTAGAGTTTTTTAATTCTGCATTTATGATTTCGAGTTTTACTACATACATAAGAGGTTAAAGACCTAGGTTTAGGACCCTACTCGGGTCAGGTCTTTACAGTTTGTATCAAAGCTAAGAGTCATAGATTCTGTAGACTGACCTACAGTTGTAGGTTGTTTTTCCATGATCATCAGCGCTCCAACAGCCATCAGGTACGTCCGTAAGTTTAATGTTTAAGGGTTAAGATTTACAATACTATTTTGCATCTAGCATATACATGGCTTGTTGTTTGTAGAGCGGGGACGAGCAGGTTCTGACTCGTTGTTGGTTTGGGTGTAGAGCGCCAGCATACCGGTAACTCGTAGAGGGCGAGGAGGCTCGAGGTCGACCAACCAGGGCATTCGTATTGATTTTGACACAGGAAGCTGAGATTGAAAATAGGCCACTTGTAGATCCTACTGCTGATTTTCCTGGAGAGGGCGCGGTGGCAACTGAGCCTCAAGAGACTGCTCCTGGAGCAGCTTTTTTCGAGTCCATGAGGGCTCTGATGGTTGGTCTGCTAGCTGAGCAGAGAGTTGAGACGCAGGCTTTGTTAGCTGCGCAGAGGGAAGAGTCCCGTCTTCAGATAGAGCAGCTGACACAGTTGGTTCCGCAGAGAACCGCAGTGCCGCCAGCTCCACGAGAGCCGATTGTGATTGAGACTAATGAGGCGGAAGGTGTAGAGGATCTGGGCAAATGGCTGAAGGATTTTATCAAGTGGAAGCCCGAGAAATTCAGTGCCCCTGGAGATCCGTTATTAGCAGCCAGGTGGATTGCTGAGTTGGAGTACACCTTCAAGGTGATGACATGTCCTGAGGTGCAGCGAGCCCGTTGTGCAGCTCATGTTTTAGCTGGTATAGCTAGATGTTGGTGGGAGTCCATTTTGAGTGAGAGACCGGCTGGGTCTCCACCTGCCACCTGGGATTTCTTTAAGGCCGAGTTCAAGGCAAAGTTTATCACTGAGGAAGCCCAAGAGAAGATGATTGAGCTGTTTTCGAATTTAAAGCAGGGATCTGATACGATCGAGGTTTATGAGAGATAGCTTTTGGAGTACGGATATTTCGCTCCTCAGCTGATCGCTACTCTTGAGCTGAAAATCAGGAAGTTTATCGCTGGTTTGAGACAGGGAGTGTCTCAGGATTTTAGGGCACAGGCTCCAAAGACGTTTTCCAAGGCTGTACAGTTGGCAACGATTTACGATGGGAAGTACCCTCCAAAGCAGGTTGTTAGTGCTCCTGTGCAGAAGGCCCCAGTATATTCGGGCCAGAAAAGGAAGTTTGATTTAGGAAGCGATAACCGAGCAGGCGGTCAGCACCGCTAGGGTTCCTATCAGGGGAAAGACCAGCATAGAAACCGGAACCGTGATCAACCTCGCCAAAGGGCGGATGGAAGTTGCTTCCGTTCTGTAACCCTTGTGGAAAGCTGCATTGGGGTCCCTGTGGAGGTAATCCTAGGGCGTGTTTTAACTGTGGAAAGAAAGGCATCAAGCCCAGTTTTGCAAGCAGAAAGCAATAGTAGCGCAGCCAGTCCAGCAGTAGGGGCGAGTGTATGCTACTACTCTCCAGAAGGCTGAGCGAACCGATGCCGCAGTGGCAGGTACGCTCCTAGTTCTTGATCCCCTTACTTTTGTGTTGTTTGATTCGGATTCCACCCATTCTTTCGTTTCTGCTGTGTTTGCTGAGCATGCTTGTATGAATTAAGAGCCCCTAGGGTTTGAGTTATCTGTTGCAACTTCTTCGAGAGTTAGTATGCTAGCTTATCAGAAAGTAAAGGACGGTTGGATACAGATATTCGACGAGTCTCTTCAGGTTACCCTCATAGTGTTGGCTATGAGTGATTTTGATGTGATTCTCGGCATGGAGTGGTTAGCTGATAACCACGCGATGATTGACTGTCGCTGGAAGGAAGTAGTGTTCAGCCCGCCGAGCAGGCCTAGTTTTAAGTTCTGAGGTGTTCAGGGAGGAGTGTGTCTGCCAATGATTTCTGCAGTTAAGGCCCAGCGTTTGATAGCTCGAGAAGCTTGGGGCTTCTTAGCCAAGTTTTTTTAAGAGAGTCGTGATCAGTTATCTGTTGAGCAAGTGCCCGTCGTGCAAGAGTTTGCAGATGCGCTTCCTGAAGAGCTGCCTGGATTGCCGCCAAAGAGAGGGGTGAACTTCACAATAGAGCTTGATCCAGGGACTCTTCCTATCTCGAAAGGTCCTTACCATATGGCACCAGCTGAATTGAAAGAGCTAAAGGAGCAGTTGCATGAGATGCTTGACAGAGGATTCGTTAGACCGAGTGTGTCCCCGTGGCGAGCACCTCTGCTGTTTGTTAAGAAGAAGGATGGTTCGATGCGTCTGTGCATTGATTATATGGAGCTAAATAAAGTAACCATCAAGAATAAGTATCCACTGCCACGTATTGATGACCTGTTTTACCAGCTCCAGGGAGCTTGTGTGCTTTCAAAGATTGACTTGAGGTCAGGCTATCATCAGTTGAGGATCCGAGATGCAAATATCCCCAAGACAACATTCAGGTCGAGGTATTGTCATTATGAGTTCGTGGTCATGTCTTTCGGACTAAATAACTCCCCGGCTGCATTTATGGATATGATGGACAGAGTGTTCAAGGCATTCTTGGATCGCTTTGTCATCGTATTCATAGATGACATTCTTATTTATTCAAAGTCTAAGGAGGACCATGCTTCGCACCTAAGGCAGATTTTGACAGCCTTAAGAGAGAACCAGCTTTATGCGAAATTTTCTAAGTGTGATTTTTGGCTTGAGGAAGTAGCTTTCCTTGGACATGTTGTGTCCAAGGAGGGAGTGGCTGTGGACCCCTAAAAAATAGAAGCAGTTAGTTCGTGGGCCAAACCGACCACAGTATCTGAGATTCACAGTTTTCTGACCACCGCTTCGTTCAGGATTTTTCTGTTATAGCTTCACCGCTTACTCGTTTAACGAGGAAGGGCGTCGATTTCATTTGGGATAAGAAGCGCGACGAGAGTTTTGCTAAGCTGAAGTACAGTTTGACGTCCGCACTAGTGTTGGCTGTTCTAGAGGGAACAAGAGGTTTCGTGATGTACGGTGATGCCAGCAAGTTCGGTTTGGGTTGCGTTCTGATGCAGCACAGTACAGTAATAACGTATGCTTCGAGACAGTTGAAACCATACGAGCAGAATTACCCGACTCATGATATGGAGTTGGCAGCCATTGTCTTTGCACTTAAGATTTGGAGGCATTACTTGTATGGTGAAAAGATATAGTTGTTTACAGATCACCAAAGCCTCAAGTATTTCTTTACCTAGAAAGAACTAAACTTGAGACAGAGGAGGTGGTTGGAATTAGTAAAGGATTACGACTGTGAGATCCTGTATCACCCTGGGAAAGCAAATGTTGTGGCAGATGCACTGAGTAGGAAGACCTTGCATTCAGCGGCGTTGTCGAACCCCAAGAGTTATATAAGAAAAGATCTTGAGAAAGTTGGTATAGCAGTGATGTTAGGGGAGGTTACCGCTAGGGTTGCCCAGTTGACCATCCAGCCTTCGATAAAGCAAAGGATTATCGACGACTAGTTGAATGATCATAAGTTAAAGAGTTTGCACCAAAGAGTCCAAGCTGATGGTGACTTCGATTTTGTGGTCTCACCAGATGGTGGCTTGAGGTATAAGGGTCGACTTTGTGTTCCAGCCAATGCCAGTTTCCGTCCAGAGTTGTTGACCGAGGCTCACACTTCGCCTTTTGTATGGCATCCAGGAGGTAACAAAATGTATCAAAATCTTAAGCAGACTTTTTGGTGGATGGGGATGAAGAGAGAGATTGCCCAGTTTGTAAGTCGGTGTCTCACTTGTCAGCAAGTGAAGGCACCTAGGCAGAAACCAGCAGGTTTGTTGCAGCCGCTTAGTGTACCACAGTGGAAATGGGAAGAAATTCCCATGAACTTTATTTCGGGTTTGCCCATGACTCTGAAAGGTTATACACAAATTTGGGTGATCGTTGACAGATTGACCAAGTGTGCGCACTTCGTCCCCGGTAGAATAAATTATACTGTGGAGTAGTGGGCACAATTGTTCCTTGAGTAGATAGTTAGGTACCATGGGGTGCCAGTTAAGATCATCTCTGACCGGGATTCTCATTTTACATCTCGGTTTTGGAGAGCCCTTCAGGCAGGTTTGGGTACTGAGTGCAACTACAGTACAGCTTTTCATCCGCAGACCGATGGTTAGACTAAGCAGGTGAATCAGGTACTAGAGGATATGTTGCGAGCCTGTGTGTTGGATTTTCTGGGCAGTTGAGACCAGTACTTGTATTTGATGGAGTTTGCCTACAACAACAGTTATCGGTCGACCATTCTGATGGCACCGTTTGAGGCGTTGTATGGTAAGCGTTGCAGATCTCCAGTTTTCTGGGAAGAGGTTGGGGATAGACAGGTGTTGGGTCCCGAGTTGCTCCAGTTGACCAATGCAGTAGTTCAGAAGATCAAGGCTCGTATGTTGACCTCTTAGAGTTGGCAGAAAAGCTACGCCGATGTCAGGCGTAGAGATTTAGAGTTTGAGGTGGGTCAGCACGTTTTCCTTAAGGTAGCACCGATGCGTGGGGTTCTAAGGTTTGGTAAGTAGGGAAAGTTGAGCCCCATGTTTGTTGGACTTTTCGAGATCCTTGAGAGGATTAGAGCTGTAGCTTACCGGTTAGCATTGCCACAGTCCTTGGCTGTAGTGCATAGTGTGTTTCACGTTTCGATGCTCAACCAGTATGTGGTAGACCCTTCGCACATTGTGGATTTTTAGCCATTACAGTTGAACAGTGACCTGAGCTTTGAGGAGAAGCCTGTAAAAATCTTAGCTGATGAGAAAAAGGTTTTGAGGAACCGAGCCATTGATTTAGTGAAAGTATAGTGGCGAAATCAGAAAGTTGAGGAAGCAACTTGGGAGTTGGAAGGAGAGATGAGAAGAAACTACCAAGAGTTATTCTAATACAACGACTTCTGAGGACGAAAGTCTTCTAAGGAGGGAGTATTGTAGCGGCCCATTTTTCAGAGTTCAGTTTCAGGTCAGCTGGTCGTTATTTCCGTTATTAATTCTTGGTTAGGTTTGGAAATTCTATTGGATTTAATAATTCATTCGTTAATCTTGGCAGGAATTGTTTCGGTTAGATTATGAGGTTTGGGAGTTTGCTTTGAAAATAAAAATAAAGAGAAATTTATTTAGGCCTTGGTGGGTTTCGAACCCAAGAGGTCGTGCGTGGAGGTGGTGTAGCTTAAAAGAAAATGAAGGATTTAAAGAATTCCCTCAGCGAGATTTGATGCATGGATTTATTAGAATTATTGGGATCTAATTGATTAAATGAGTTTAGGCTTTGGCCAGGGTTTCACGTATTCCAGCATTGTTCCCTTGGCCGTCGAGACGTGGAAGCTCTCAAGAATCTCTCTTCTCCTCCATGCGATTCTCAAGGTAAACCCGATCGTTCTTCTTCGTCTATTCTTAATTTTTGAAATTGGATGTATGTTTGCTGTTGGTTTTGAGTTTTGGATTTGGGGCAGGTTGTTAATTGTGATTTGTTGTTGCGATTGTTTGATTGATGGCCGAACCCGAGAAGTACAGCCGCACATGACCGAGCCACCTGAGCAACACAGTCGTACATGACCGAGCCTTGCCGATCGCAGCCATCGGCACGCAGCCGCATAACAGCGCCTCGGTGATGCACAGCCCCAACCACACCTTGTCCGTCCGACGCCGCACGCCCAGCGCCACGCCTTGTTAGTTCGACGCCGCACGCTTCACCCGCTCGCTGTCGAGCCCTTACGCGCGCCAGCAGCTTGGCCGCGACACCGCTTCTCCCGAGCAGCCGTGCCTTCGTGTGTTTTTGGGTAACGTTTCCTCGAGCTGCTGCCTAGTTGTTTGGTTACTCGATTAGGGGGTTGTTCTAAATTAGATTAGTTTATAATTTATATTTGCTTGTGCTTGTTCTTGCTAGGTGTGCTTGATTGTGGATTGACAGCTTTAGGATTTTCCTTTCGTTGTGCTTGCTTGTCTTCCAATCCAGGTAAGGATTTCTTACCAAGGTTGTGTGGACCCTACGATTACTTTAATTGCACGTTGATATCTTGTAATTGCTTATGAGCATTCTAGTGGATAGGATTCTTGTTCCTGACTTGCTGGCATGTCTGTTGTCTTATTCATATTAGATCCATGCTAGGGATTTTCTTACTCTGGCCTATCCGTGATTCCTGTTCATATTCTGTAGAGCCATGCGGATCGTGTTGCTGTGGAATATTGCCTGATCGATCTGTTAGCTTGTGATCCTGAACTTAGGAGACTGTTAGAAGTTACTAGTTTAGGTCTCGCATGGGTAAGACCCTTATGGGCACCAATGCGTTGCTAGTGCATGTAAGTCCCCGATGGGCATCACACTGTTAGCAATATGTGTAAGACCCCGATGGGTATCTTCGTGCTCCTAGCAGGAGTAAGACCCCAATGGGCATCCTTGTGTTTAAGTTGGTATAAGACCCCGATGGGCATCCTTGAGTGCTGGTTGAGTAAGACCCCGATGGGCATCATTGTGTCTAGTATGTGTAAGATCCTGATGGGCATCATCGTGCCCTAGTTTGTGTAAGACCCCGATGGGCATCACGGTGTAAAACCGAATGTAGGTTGTAGTTGTAAATCCCGATGGGCAGCTCAGTATGTCCTTGAATAGGTAAGTTCTAGATTATCTGTTTTCGTATTGTACCCCGGTTGGGGATTCTTACTGAGCGACTCGTTGCTCACCCTTAATTTTTTGTGGTTTTCCACCAGGTAGCTTGGGACCAAAACTGGATGGCTAGGAGGAGGCTGCTAGATGATCATGGGCAGTTGTTACTTTGAGTCTTGTTTTATCCTTTTCTTAACTTCTTATGCATGTAGACAGGGCACAGAGCCCTTAGGTGAATTTTAATGTATTTCCAGAGGTTAATGTATTTTTTTTTTGTTGGATTTGTTCTGGATGTTTGAATTTGCAATAAAAAGAAACTCTGGCCAGGGTTGGATTTGATAAATGTTTTTTACAGGTGCTTGGAAACAGGGACAGGTCTAAATTCTTGAAATTGCACTGAATGTTTTATTGTTTTTAGAGTTTTGTAATTCTGCATTTATGATTTCGAGTTTTACTACATGCATAAGAGGTTAAAGACCTAGGGTTAGGACCCTACTCGGGTCGGGTCTTTACAACTTTTGTGTGTCTAAAAAATAATAAAGGAAGAAAAATAAATTTTATGAAAAGGAAGAAGAAACCTTGGCTGGGAAAGAAAAATCATGGAATTTGTTTGTCGTTTGAAATTCTACTAGGTTTGGTAGCTTTGATTAGTTTTATTCAAACATGTATGGTTCTTAAATTTTATTTTCCTTTTATTGTATTTTTAAAAGACAACTACATTTTCAATTATTTAGCATTGAGGAACAAGTTATTAGTTGTGCTCATTCGATAGGTGCGACTCATCATATTCATGATGACACATTAGCAATGCTTTAAACAATTGTGGTTTTGATAGCCTTTAGTTTTTTTTTTTTTTTTTGTTCTATTATTCTCAATATGCTTTTCTATCTTCATTTTGAATGAATTTCACCAGAAAGAAGTTTAAAAGCAATATTTGATACTCATGCAATAAGTGTTTTCATTGTCATTTTTATGTCGTTTCTTCTTGTTAATTTATAGTTGTTGCACTTGTGGCCATTAAGTGAATAAGGCAATGTTTGTACTCCCCCTTATTGTAGTTTCCATGTATTAATTCTACCTTTCTTTTTGGCTTTGTAACTCTAGAAAGCTCAAGTTCTTTTGCTAGTTTGCCAAGGTAAATTAAGTAAAATATCATTGTACATTTAAGTTTACATGCACGTCTCAATGTTTCTAGAAAATTATAGTTTCTTCCATAGTTTGATCTCCTCTACTCCTTTCTTTTATATAATGCATACTTTGCCATATATTTTGGTAAGTTGGAGTGATATTTGGACTTGGCGTTCAATATAAAACTTACATATCGACCGAGCAAATTTCAAGGTAGCACATAATTATGTAGTTTTTTGCTAACTCTTCTTATATATTCTTTCTAAGAATTGTGTTTATGCTTATATAAATATGCTTTTGTTATTTAAATCTTTTTATTAACTACATTTTCTCTAACTTTGTGTAGGTACTTTTTAAATTTAGTACGAATGGTCTTTTTCTTATCTTTTTTATTAACTATTTTTTTAAGCTTAATTTTGAAGTCTTTGTGTAATGTGTGTACATGCTTTGATGGCAATGCTAGCTTCACATTTCAACCCCTCTTTTTAAATCTAGAACGAATGGTATGTCTATGTGTTTACTTTTGTGTAGTTCATCAATGTAAAGACCCAACCCAAAAGGGGCTCTAAATAGGTCTTTACCCCAATGCATGCATTCAAAGTAAAGAACAATATGCAATTTAGTTTTTGGATTCCCAATTAAAACAAAACAAAAGAGATTCAATCAAATCAAATAGATTGTTGAAACTCATCCCTGTTTCCAAGCACTGCTTCAAGGCAAATACATTTCTAAACGCATACTGATCGAGATTTATTAAAACATTTGAAACAATCCTCAAATACAACAAAGCCGGAATCCATAAAAACATTCAGAAAAACATCCTAGGGCTCCGTGCCTTGCTCTACATGCATTCAGGGGAAAATAAAAGACAAGAGTCATAGAAATAAAAAGTCGAGACGACAAAGAGTTCCCATGATCACAGCTCCTCCTTCACCATCCCGTCTCGCACCTTGGTTACACCGTGGAAAACCACAAAATAAGGGTGAGTAACGAATTACTCAATAAGAATCCCCAATGGGTACAATACGATGTACATGGTCATCTAGATGAGTGTATGCAAGCTATGAATATAAACACGAATAGAGCACATAGCTTAAGTCCACACTTGGACCTCGGATGCCAACTCGTGGTCTTAGTCCTAATTAACTACCATAACCACACAAATCGCCCTATACGAGAAACAAGTCCCGGCCTCGGCGCTGTCTCTTTGTCGAATGAAAGGTGCACTAGCTCAAGATCCCGAGGAGCTCTCCGGTCGGCGTATTTGTAATGAGCGTAAGCATGCACCGCGTGCTTCTCTGCAGAACTATGGGGTGCCGGGTCTAGTGGCAAGTTGCCCATATCCGGATACCACGCCTAACTAAATCTTTGGATCGGTGTCACCGACATAGGGGTGTGAGACTGGACACGTGAACTATGTCGGCTGTACCACCGCACTTTGAGGCTAAGGAACGGGTCGTGGTAGGCTTACACCGTGAAGCCGTCCTTACCTTAACAAGTGGCAATCAAGGGCTACTGCCGAACACGCTGAGGACGTGCCGGCTGCCGGGGACTAGGCATTGCCAAGTCATCATCCCGACCGTTGGGGCATCGCTTAGACTACCACCCTCACCCAAGATTGCAGGGCCTACCGGTTGGGATAGCTAATCCCTCACGAGGTCCAAGGACGGAGAATCTGCTCTCGAACGTTCTTGCCATGGATGCAAGATACTTTATGCATCAGGCCCGGATGATGCTATCTACCTGAATTCTAACCTGCCTTAACAATCAGCAAACAATCCAATACAATCCCATACGTGCTCAAAAAGAATACAACGAACCTAGCATGATACTACGGAGCAAGAACAGATACGAGCATGCCAGAAAGGAACAACCTAGCATGGACTAACATGAGAGAACAACATACGAAGTCATGCCAGTCGGAATTCGCAACAGAGCACCACCTAAACTAAACATGCGATAATCACAAACAAACATACAAACAACAATCACAAAGAACATCGCAGGGTCCACACAACTCCGGTAAGAAATCCTTACCTGGCCGGGAAGCAACTACACACAAAATCCTAAGCTGCGATCGATCCCGAGCTAGCTAACGAGAACCTAACAAACACAATAGAAATCACACTCTAAAGTCTTAAATATAATAAAATAAATAGGGCTCGGCTCGGGAGCAACTCACGCGATCGCGACACGACACGCGGACGGCGGCAAAGAAGATCGGGAGGCTCTTCTGGCGCGCGATGGGCGCTGATGGGCGGCAAATGGGAGCACACTGGCGCTGGCCGCTGCGCGACGCTACTGGGACGCGGCACGGGACGGGCGGCAGCGACGCAGAGGGGCGCGCGCGCGCGCGCGACGCGGACGACGGGCGCTTCGGGCTGCACGCGACGCGAGCTTCGGTAGCGATGGCGAGGCGTTGTCGCGCGCGGCGAGCGGTGCGATCGGCGGCTGCGGCGCATGCGACGCTACGCGATCGGGTGCTGCGACGCCTCTGGCGGCCGGTTCACGACGGCGGCTGGGCACTTGGGTTGCGTCTTCTTTGGGCGCTGGCGTCTGGCGGCTTCTTCTTTGGCGCTTAGAGTTTCTGCAGTGCGATCTGGTGGGGGCTGACTCGGCCGTGCTGCTCTGGTGGGCTGCTTGGTGGCGCGAGCGACACTCGGAGGACTCTCGGGAGAAGACTCACGCAAGATGGCTAGAGAGAAAAAGGGTTGGGCGGCCATGGGGGTTTGGAGAAGAAGACATAACAAAACCTAATTTTCTTTCTTTTAATCAAATGCACCAAAACCCGAAGAACTCAAGGCTAACCAAGATATGCTGCGGAGAGAGTAACAAAAACACCTGGTGGCTCAACTTGCCACACCACCCACCTGACTTCCCAGACCACTTGGGTTCGAAACCCACCAAACACATCTTTAACTCCTAATTTTCTTTTTGCATCTCCCCATGCCCAAACACCACCACAAAGCCTCGAAAACTTACATAAGACCATCTAATAATTTTAGCAACTGGAAAAAGATATAAACGGCCCTGACGGCCCAACCAAATTACCAAAATACCCCTAGGGCATACCTGGAAGACCGGGATGAAAACCTGGGTCGTTACAATCAATACTTCTCCTAATTATTTCTTGAGCAAAACTTACCTAAGGGTGGATAAGTATATTGGAAATACTTACCACCACATGTTAAAAAATGTGACTTTTTGTAGGGGGACAAGTCAAAGTGGAGAGGTTCGAAGTGATTTTCATTTTTTTTAAGCTTAATTGTTTGACATAAGACTTGGCTTCTTATTCCAATACATTCCAAGTATGCAATGTTGTTATTCCAAGTTATGTGCGCTGCACACTAATATATGGATTTTAACTTGGTGATGTTACATTTTCTTTCCATTTTGTTGGAGTTTTTTTTCTTCATTCAGCTCTGATAACTCTTAACACTTAAGTGCAATGATATTATTTTTCTCTTACAGTTTTTATTTATTTATTTAAAGCCTCACTAATGTTTTTCTTTGCATATCTATGTGTCTTGTTTTGTTAAACTTTTACTAATTATATGTTTCCCTTGTTTACTTGTAGATTGAAAGAACTACCCACTTTAGGTTCTTCTTTATTATGAAGGTTTGCTTCTTCCATACATTTTTTAAATTTTAACCTTTTTTTTTATAAATATTATTTTCTTATTGATTCTAACTAGCCTTAAGTAGGTTGTAGAGCTTAAGTTGCAAAAGAGGTCAATTTCAAACTAGTGTTCTTCGAATTGGTATTGCTTCTATTAAGGAATTTACTCTGATTTTGTTCAAAGTTCAAACTTCTATTCTTCCAATAAATTGCATACTTTACATTTGTGGGATTGCTTGTTTTGGGTGTACAATTTTCTCATGTCCTATCATTGGTTTGGAATAATTGTTGGTTTGGCTCAGGTACCAATACATTCTCATAATCAATGTATGTATTAAAATTTCTAATTTATTTTCATGCTTTCATTATAATGTTGTGGATACTTCTAAACAATCTTGCAGGAAGTTGTTGAGTTTGTCAAGTAGAAAAATGAGAGGTTTAGTCTTCATTCTCAGTAACTTACTTTCTATGCAATATTTATATGTTTCTTATGCTTTTAAAAAAATATTATTTGACTTATATGTAATGTAGATGGTTGAAGTTCTTTTCTTATCAATAAGAAGACTCATATGTTATTATTTTTTCCTTTTTGCCAAATCTCACATGTTATTTTTAAGTAATATGTTATTACTTTCTATGCAATATTTACATACATGTGCTTATTTTAGAACTTTTATATGTTTGACCTTTACAATTATTTTTTTGTTTTAATTGTTCTTATCTAAGTTAAATGTTGAAGCCGAATTTTACTTAGATCCATCATGAGTGGAGGTATAACTCTGAACTATGGGTATAATAACAATGTCCAACCATACATTTTTCTTTGGGTTTGTGTGTTTAAGTTTCAATAGCACAACTAGTTAATGACTTATTCTTCTAGTTTTTTTTTATGATTATTATTGATCAACTTGTTGATGTCTCGTTTCTATATTGTTGAAGCTAATATATTGGAGAATTTGTTTATTTTCTTCTAGTGAATGCTTTGCAAGTTAAAGAGGTAAACTTTATCTACTCTAATTCCTTACAACCAATGTTTATATTTACATATTTCTTTGTTTCGATAAATATACTATCAACCTTTTGAATAAGGTCGTTTAAATATGGAAAACATAGCTAGAGTCAAAATTAACTTTATTCTCAGTGAAGTTCGATAGATGTATAATCAATTTTCTTCAATTTCTTTGACAATAAAATGGTGTAGGGACAGGTGATATGTATCGTGATAATAGTCGAGGTATGCACATGTTGATTTGCATAGTCACAGGTATAAAAATAAATGTGGAACTTAGTTATCGTATAATTACTCAAACTTTTTACTACATATTTTTATTCCTTCATCTTTCATTTTTTATTTGCTAGAGACAAATCAATCAATCTCAAAGAACTTAACTATAATTTCTATTATCATATCTTGTGGAGTACATGAGCACTTTACTTTTTATTTATGTTATAACATGCTTGTAATTTTTATAAGCATTTACCTCATTTAGCTACTTAGTCACTACTAGTGTTTTTTTTATAAGTATCTCATTTTCTTTCATTGTTAGTTTATCCTTTCATTAGTTTATATTGAATTATTTATGTGGTATCTGATATTTGAATGCTTATTTAATCTCAGATATTGCCAATGTGATTGGAGATCGATAGATATGTTGCGAAAACTTTTGGATTCTTATTTGCAATACAAAGGTGGATCAATCCAATAAAGAAGTCACATCTTGTCCTAGTGTAACGATGAATATTTTTCAATGTAAATTTATTGATCTCATGAACAATATATATTTTTTCATTTAATATTTATGATACATGTATAAAGTACTACCTTGATTGATATTTATATACAAATGGATATTATGAAAATAGTTTTTATATTTGATCAGATTTTAATAGTTATATGTGCAATTATAGGAACGAATAGGAATAATAGTTGATAATAAATATTTGTCAACGACCGAAGATATATGATTAAATGAAAAGTCATATATACATATTTAGTGATTACAAAAAAATATCAATTTAAATTCTTTAATGATAAAGTTTAGGTGTCATAGCTAAATTATTAATGATCAATTTTATATATCATCTATTGTTCTTATGTGACAATTAATTATTGTCATCAAAGAAGAATCGATGATTGTAGAAAAATGTCATCTAAAGAGTTTCAATGATACTTATTAAGAAGTGTCATCTATATGGAATAGATGATGTGGGATATAATGATTGCAAAAAGTATCATCTAAAAGGTTTTAATGATACTTCTTCAGAAGTATCATCTAAATAGAATAGATGATGTGTGATACAATGATTGCAAAAAAGTATCATCTAACGCGTTTGTGATACTTTTTTAGAATCATCATATCCCAGTTTTGTAGTAGTGGAGGTTAAGTACCTGTTATGGTAGCAACTGCCTACTTAAATCTAAGCCCAGAAATGCTCCAAGAAAATATTCAACAAGCAGCAAAGGTGGAGTTCAATTTAGCACCAAGATATGGTACAATCAACATTATCATTCTTGAGGACCTCAAGAGTAAGAAAATATGTCAAGGCTAAAATTGTAAAGACCCGACCCAAAAGGGGCTCTAAATGGGCCTTTACCTCAATGCATGCATTCAAAGTAAAGGACAATATGCAGGTATGTTTTCGGATTCCAATTAAAACTAAAACATTCAACATTCAATCCAGAAATCAATACAGTTTACTGAAACCTGTCCCTGTCTCCAAGCACCTGTTTCAAGACAAATACGTTTCCAAAAGTTTACTCTGATCAGAGATTTATTAAAAACATTCAAACCTTCTCAGTTACAACAATCCTGGAATCCACAAAAACATTTTAGAAAACATCCTAGAGCTCCGTGCCTGGCTACCTGCATTTAGAGGAAATAAAAAGGCAAAGAGTCATAATATAAAAATCAGAGACAACAGCAGGTTCTCATGATCACAGCTCCTCCTTCAGCCATCCTGTCTCGCACCTTGGTTACCTGTGGAAAACCACAAAAATAAGGGTGAGTAACGAATTACTCAGTAAGAATCCCCAACCGGGGTACAATACGATATACATGGTCATCTAGATGAATGTATGCAGGCTATGAATATAAACACAGAATAGAGCACGTAGCTTAAATCCACATATAAACATCGGATGCCAACTCAGGGTCTTAGTCCGGAAAATCCACCACACAATACGCCTTATACGAGAAACAAGTCCCGCCTCGGCACATCTCACATGTCGATCACGAAAAGGTGCACTCGCTCACAATCTTTAGGAGCTCTCCGATCGGCGTTTGTAATGAGCGTATCACGCGCGCCCGCATGCTACTGCAGACTCACGGGGTGCCGTCTAGTGGCAAGTCGCCTGTGTCCATCCACCATGCCTAACTAAATCTCCGGATCGGTGTTTGCGACATAGGGGTGTGAGACTGGACACGTGAACTATGTTAGCTTTGAACCACCGCACTTTGGGCTAAGGAATCGGTCGTGGTAGGATTACACCGAGAAGCCGTCCTTGCCCTAACAGTGGCAATCAGGGGCTCTTGCCGAACACGCCGAGAGGCGTGCTTGGCCTGCTGGGACAAGGCAATGCCAAGTCATCATCCCGACCGTTGGGGCATTTAACAATCTGCCACCCTCACCCAAGATTGCAGGGCCTACCGGTAGGGTTAGCTAGACCCTAACGGGGTTCAGGGACGGAGTACTACCTCGTACGTCCCTGCCATAGATGCAAGATACTTTATGCATTTTGGCCCGGATGATGCTACCTATCTGGACTCTAAGCTATACATCAACAGCAAACAATCCAATACAATCCAATACGTGCTCAACAGATACAACGAACCTAGCATGATACTACGAAGCAAGAACAGATAACGAGCATGCCAGAACAGAACAACCTAGCATGGACTAACATGAAGAACAACATAAGAAATCATGCAGTCGGGAATTCAGAACAGAGCACCTATCACCAAACATGCTGATAAACACAAACAAGCATACAAACAACAATCACATATAATATCGCAGGGCCCACACAACTCCGGTAAGAAATCCTTACCTGGCCGGGAGGCAACTACACACAAAATCCTAAGCTGCGATCAAACTCGAGCTAGCTACCGAGAACCTAACAAACATAATAATAATCACCATCCATAGGCCTAAATATAATAAAATAAACAAGGCTCGGCTCGAGAGCACTCACGCGGCGCGACGCGGACGGGCAGGCACTGCAGCTGGCTAGGCTACTCATCGGCGCCGATGGCGGGCGGTGGCCGCACGCCGCACGCACGCGCTGGGCGCTGCGGCGAGCGAGACAAGGCGCTAGGCGCGGCGTCGCGACGAGAGGCGAGGAGCGGCGCGGGCGCCGACGCGGAGGCGCGGGCGAGCGACATGATGCGGACGCGGGGCGAAGCGGCGCGGCGAGCGATCGGCGCGGCCACATGGGCGTCGGCGAGTGCGGCGACGGTGGGCGTCGCGCGTGGCTTCGGGCATGCAACAGCGCGTCTTCTTGAGGTCAGGGCGCTGGGCTGGGCCGCGCTGCAGAGACCTCTTCTTTGGGCGGGCGTCTGCTTGCGATGATGGGGCTACCGTGCGATCTGCGTCTGGGCGCTCGACTCGGCCGCTGCTTTCGGGTAGGTGAGTTGCTTGGCTGGCCGGGACGACGGTTGGATCTTGGGGCTGCTAAGGAGAAGAAATTCGGCTTGGGGAGCTAGGGAGACAAGCTTGGGCGGCCACAATGCATTTGGAGAAGACGACAAAACCCTACACTTCTTTTCTTTTAATCAAATGCACCAAAACTCCAAAGATCCAAGGCTAACCAAGATATGTCGCGGAAAGAGTAACAAGAGCTCCCAATAGCTCAATTGGCACACAACCTAACAGGCTTTCCTGGAGACCCGAGTTCGAATCCCAACTGCAACACAATTTCCTCTAATTTTACTTTTGCATCTATCCAAGCTCAAACTCATCCACAAAACCTACATAAACCCATCCAATAATTTTAGCAACTGGAAAAAGACATAAACGACCCTGACGGCCTGACCAAATTACCAAAATACCCCTAGGGCATACCTGGAAGACCGGGATGAAAACCTGGGCCGTTACAAAAATATTTTCAAAAATTCAATCATTGTAATATCATCACAATTCAACAGTTGAAAGTAGATAAGAGACGTACCATCTATACTCTCATACTGACATCACATGAAGTAACGACCTGTCTAAATAGACTGTCCTAGATACTGATCAGGTAGAGTAAAGTGGTTGCTACCACCATTCACAAGCTATTGATGTGGCTGTAGATGTTGTTCGTTGTGCTGTTTTAGATGATCACGTGCCTAGCAATCAGGCCAACCATTCTGTTTTCCTATTGGAGGGTGTACATTTGGAACCTGTTTGCCAGGAAAAAGGGAAGCTGATTGTCCCAATTAGCACATTACTACCACCAATTTGCTGAGCATTCATATGAGATGTGAGATGCATAGCATTAGCAGAGTCTATTGTAGAAGAAGACAGTTGATACCCATCCAACCAGCTATAATCATCCGTGATCTGATTCTCACTTTTGAACTATGAACCAGGAAGGGATTCATTAGCATGCTTAGTGGCAACATGGTTGAAACCAGGAGGTGGTCCGAGATGCCTAATTGGTCGACCAACTGGATTTTTTCTCGATACTGTTTGAAGGCTAGATAATACACATGTATTCATTTGGCCAATAACACGTCCGAATGAAGCAAGACCATCATTCCTAGATTGTACTAGAGCTCCTAGGGGTTTTTTGTCACTGTAAAAAATATCATTATTTATGTTAACAGCTTGTCTGATAGGCATCGAGTGAACTGCATGATTAAACATGCTGATATCATTTTGAATATCATATTTCACTCCATGTCCATTCTCCAATAACCTCAAACTTTGCAAGCTCTCAACAAGACAAACTTCATGTTCAAGTGGCGATTTAGAAGCATTTGACTACATTGTTTGCCAATGGAGAGAGTTAACATTAGCAACAGTAACAGGTGCTTGAAAACTTGACTCTAAATCACTTGGCTGGTGAACAACATCAGAAGAGGTTCTCATGCCACCATAGGATCTCAGATCACCTCTAGATGATTTTCTTCCAAGTTGCAAACCCTCATAACCCGACCGGAGTGGATCAGCCATTTCAATTCGCTTCTCAACAACTAGAGGCTTAAAGACAATTACTTCATCTGTAACGGCTCAGATGTCCATTCCGATTTTCCAGGTACTCTCGGTTCAGTATTAGGGCAATCGGTTGGGCCGTTAGAGCATTTTAACCCTTAGGGGTATTTTGGTCTTTTTGCTCCCCAGTCAAGATTTGGGATTTGAACCTTTGCCTTAGTGATTTATTAAGTGAGTTTCATTATTGGAAAAGATCGCTTCAGCCGGGTCTCGAAGAGGAAGCCAAAATGGGATTTTTAGGGATTTATTTTTAATGGATTTTAAGGCATTTAAAATGGGATAAGTATGAATTATTAAATAAATAAAAGAAATCCCCAATTTCCCCATGTGTTTTATTTTTCATTCTCTCTCTCTCTCTCTCTCTCTCTCTCTCTCTCTCTCTCTCTCTCTCCCTCACCCGACCCCTAGCCAGCCCGAGCCCCCCTGCTCGCCTAGCCAGCCGCACCACGCCGAGCCACCCCGTGCCAACATCGACCAAGTCCGCCCATTTCGCCTTTTGCAGTGCCACGCCGCCAGCGCCAGGCTCGCCTGCGCCAGTCGACCAACCTGCGCAGCTTGTCGAGTCCCACGCGCGCCCCTCGTAGCCCAGTGCGTCGTGTCGCCGTGCAGGCGCTTCAGTATCCTCAGTGCGCGCCGCTGCGCTTAGCCTAGCGCCCGCGCCGGCGCGCTCCGCCTCCTCGTGCTCGCTCGCCGCGCCACGGCTCCACGCCCCAGCGCCCGGCCCTGCGCGCGAGCCTTTCCCCCTGCCGAGCCAGCACGCCCAGCCGGCCCCTTTGTCGCCGACAGCCTGCCCAACTGAGTTGGTTTGGCCGAGCCGAGTGTTTTCTCGATTGGTAATTCCCGAGCCTTTTCCTTCTTTGGGTCCTGAGTTTATTGGCTGCTGATTTGTATTTAAATTGGGTGTTTTATGGAAATGCTTAGGTTGTTCGGGATTTGATTGAGGCTTAAAGGTTGTTTGTCGGTCGTGATAGTTATTATTCTCTGCTTGTTCCCAGGTAAGGATTCCTTACCGTGGTTGTGTGGACCCTGCGATGTTTTCTTGATTGTGACTTGTATGCCTGTTACTTTTATGAGCATGTTAGTGGATAGGACCACTTGTGATTCAATTCTTGCTAGCATGTTTGGTTGTTTTTACATGTTAGTGCCATGCTAGGTTTGTTCTTCCAGCATGCTCGAGATTCCTGCTTTAAGTTCGTAGTACCATGCTAGGATATATATGATTGATGTCTATTATGTATGTTAGCCAGGAATCTTTCACTCCGTACTCTTAGATAGAGTTGTAGGGTTTGTCATCATCCAGAGGCTGAGAGCGGACACAACGTACTTTGTCCCCACCGGTCGGGAGTAGAGCGAGGCAAAACGTACATTACTTCCCCTCCCGGCAGCCAATGAGAATTAGCTACCTCATTGGCGTATGCCTAGTTTGTAGCATGCTAGAGCGGAACCCTGCCAACGGTGTAAGCCTACCTTGGCCGGTTCTTAGCTTCAGGTCGGTGACTTAGGCTGCACAGATGAGTGTCGAGGGCCTCGCACTACTGTGATCAGTGACACCGCTCCGAGTCATAGGCATGCGTACCTGGCCCGCGTAGTTTGTCCTTGGGCCCCCACATTTACGCCGGTTGCGGCGGCATGCGGTGTGCGCGCGCTGCACAGCGTTAAGTTGCCGCCTGAGAGAGCTCCCCCGGGCTAATGTTCGTGAGTACACCAATTCCTTCCAGTTTAGAGCCAGACTTCGGGTACTCTCCCGTAAGTCCAGATTGCAGCAAGGGCAAGAGGCCCTAGAGGACATCCTTGGGATCAGTTTTTTAGCTGATCAATGCCCCGAGTGAAAGAGACCTCGGTGATGTCCCGGGATTGGTTAGGATAACCAATCATTAGGCCAGAAGTAGGAGACTTCCGAGGACTCCGGATTTTCCTTATAAGCTCGTTGAGCTAAGATCCGTGTTGATAACTCTTTGCATGTGTACTAGGTTGCTGGATGATTGATTGCATCGTATCGTACCCCGGTTGGGGATTCTTACTGAGTAATTCGTTACTCACCCTTATTTTGTGGTTTTTCCACGGGTAACTTGGAACAAAGACCGAGGCGGCTAAGCGGAGGTAGGCGGGAGATCATGGATGCTTCTTGACACTCTGTCGCGCCTTATTTCGTTTTGTTTTGAATTCAAATGTACATGGATTTTGGTGCTGTAGGAAAACTTATGTTTTGTACTATTTTTATGTTTTAAGAAAAGTCTTGATCGATCCAACGTTTTGTAAATGAATGTTTAGTTTGTTTTAATGTTTTCCACACTTATGTATGAATAGTTTTTCAATCCGACCCCTGGTTGGGTCATTTTATGTATTTCCATTTGCATGCATTGAGGTAAAGGCCTATTTTAGAACCCCATTTGGGTCGGGCTTTTACATCATCATCCTCATCCCCTTCAAAAACTATGTGGCGAACTTAACCTCCCATCTGCCAAATTATTTGTTTTCTCTACTTGAGCTTCTTGCATTGCAATGCCTGGACCTGGCATTATGCTAGAAGTTGATGAGTGACAAAATCATTTGGCACTTGAGGTTCAACAACAATACAAAACCTTTTCACCTTCGAATTGTAGTATATTGGTTCTTGATCAATCTTCACTCCATTTGCTAAAGCCTACCCCGTAGCAAGAATCCTTTTAGTGCGAGCAACCTTCTCTTTATTTCCATCATTTACATAATAATTCCTTGAAAAATCCAATATAGACTGTGCAGGAAGAAGGGGCAAGAATCCCCCTAATTCAAGATCCTCCCATAATGCATGCCGATTTTCATTTTCACCCTCTTCATGCTTGCTGATTTAAAAAAAAAAAAAACAAGTTCCATCCTCATCGTCATCTAAAGACACAGAACACTTGATAAAAGTTTATTGAAGAAGGAGATGCAAAGGTTCCAAAATTTTGACCTTGTAGTCGCCTGTTTATCATCCACTTCACTGCAGTCTCTGGGCAACATGCCAACCATTCAACAAGAACTAGAAGGTCCAGAAGAGAACAACTTGATGAAGGATCACGCAACTGGGAACATCTATCCATAAGAGAACCCATCAACTCAAAAACTGCAATATGTGCATTCTGGATCAAAACGGCCCGTTGCACAATTCTTGAGTACGTCTGACCTTCAATTTCCTTATTCACATTGTGAACAGTGAATATAAGAATTGCAACAATTTTAACTATGATGAGACTGTTCTCAGCAACATCCGTTCCAAAAAGTAGTTCATCTTCAGGTCTAGAAGACAAAAGTTCGGAGAAACTGCTATTAACCAATGAGAGAACTGTAAACTTCTCTAGGCTGAAAGAGAAAAAGAGCCAGATTCAGAGATATATGTTGGAAGTCCATAAAGAAAAATAAGTAAATAGACACAAACTTAGAGTAATTAGTTACCTTGTGCGTGTGAAAAGAATTCCATTTAGACGAACCAGTCTAATGCAAAAGGATTTAAATGGGTCATGTGGAGATAGCACAGTATCCTTTGGGCATTCAGTACTGGAATCTTTAGTTGCAAGCTTTACTTCTCCCTTTCGTCCTTTTCCACTAAATCAAATAGGTGATTCCTTCACCACAGAAGTTTTACCAGTCCTGACAGCTGAGAATAGCTATGACAATTCTGCAAAAGAAAATACAAAAGCAGCCAAGGACGTAGTTCAGTATCAATATTAAATTAAATGACCAACTCTAGAAACAGAAATAAGAGAACTTGGTTGACAACAGCTAAATGGAATATTCAAAATATAATCAACCTTTCAAGACTTGAGTAAAGTAATGATAGGGTCGCAATTAAGGGGTATATTATTATAAATAGTTAGGGAGCTGGTTAAGGAATTTGGTTATATATAGAGAGGGTACGATGGGGAGAAGGTAAACAGTGATTATCAATTGAGAGCAATTGGTATGAACCAAAATATATTGCAATGTAAACATAATGATGTAGTCAACACTACAAGATAGACCAAGTAATTTGAGATCCTTAAACTCTCCCTATCTTGAGTGAGACCACTCAAGTGCTAAACAATCCTTCACTCAATGCTTACCTTCTCTCTTTCTCACCCTCTTTGTTTATAACCAAATACACAACCAATTCTCTAACTATTTGGAGAGCGTAGATCAAAACAAAGAAACCAATTAGTGATCAAACAGAGCCATATTCTACTTGAAGAGTCAATATTGAGTTATAAATAGTAAAGCAATATATAGTAGCATTTTTTAAAAAATATATCCACGTCTTGAGCAAGAAAAGAAAATACATAAGATAAACTCCAGTAATTAGCGTACAAATGGCAAATACCTTCTCAAATGCAACAATCAAATTATCTCTCGCAGTAGAAAATGGGGAATCCACCTACAGACTCTGAAATGTCGGTAAACAGCAGCCAACTCATCTCCTGAGTATGAAGCTAATATAGAAAGCTGAAAGATGGGAGCACTTAAATCATAAGGGAATCAAAGATGAGAAGCATATAAATTTGAAGGCAAACAGAAACAATAATAGAGAAATCAAAATAAAAGATAAATCCTATCAAGAAAAGGAAAAAGATCTTTTGGGAAAGCTTTGTTTGTGGCATTTCTTGGAGCATCTGACATAAACGCAATAAAAGGATATTCGGAATATTCTAAGATAAAATTTCCTACTTTTATCAATATTTTGAATCTATTGTCGTTATGGTGGTTGTATCTTGGATATAACGAACTCTCTTTTCTCTGATTACTCTTATTCCACCTTCCTTGCAAATTGGAGAGGTCTCGAGTGATAGCCTTTTGGCCTTTTTTTTTATTTCACTTATCAATGAAATTGCTTCTTATCCAAAAAATAAATAAATAAAGGATGGATATTCAAACTATTCTTTAAGAACCTCATGATGAGGATTGCCACTCGATGGCCAAACTGATGCTGCTAGCAAGTAGTAACTTGAAGTAGCAGTGTACTCCCGATTGTTTGAGTCACCTTCCCCATACAACCCTTTGTAGCATGCAAGATCACCCAAGTATATCAAACAACGATAACAAGAAATGAGACCTTTCTTCATGTTAGCATACTTCTTATTTCCATCTTTATCCGTAGCCATACGGTTGTCTGTATCCTCTGTGAAAAAACTCAAAGGAAGCTCATATTTGGCTCTAATTTTCAATATTAAATCATGGTAAAATCTAGTAGCTTCTGAATGAAATGTTTTGAACTACAATCTTATTTTAGAAACTATGTCAGGCCTTGAAGGCACACCTTGAGAATTGTTAGAACCAGCAGGAGCTAAAGCAGCAATGAAATGTGCTCTCAACTCCTCAATTCGCTTGTAATGCAATTGCCATAGAGCATATTCAATATTGTGCTGTTCAGAAAAGGCATTACCATCAAGGATTATTGATTCATAATTTTCACGTTTGTTGCCGCATTGGGATCTGAAGGAATTCGAGCCTGAGCAGACTTTCTACGCCGGTTCTCCAACTCAATATTTTGTAAAGAAATAAACACGATTTTTTTTTTTAAGGAAACGGGAAAACTTTTCATAGATGGTTGGAAAGGACAAAATAGAGAAAAATTCAATAATAAGTTACAGAAGATGGTTCCAATGTGCACGTAAAAAAGACATGTCAAACACCAAAATTATTGACAAATTTAATTTTAAAACACACGCAAAACATTCCGTATAAAAATTCATAGCATCCAAGTTATCTTACATGCACAAAACTAATTTCATTCTGATCTTCACACTACCAAAATTGTGTTTTACCTTCAATCATGTTTAAATTATGAGCACATTATATGCTAACAAATTTACAGACTTGGCGAAAAGAAATGGTTTTGTAAATAAACGAAAAAACAACTACCTTCTCATAAAGCCGTTGAGCACGCTCCCATGACGAAGAAACAAACATTTTAGCCATCTGTATACTTATCTTCCATCAATTATGTTCCACATATATCTGCAAGAAAATCATAAACCGTAAACAACAGAAATGCACAGGGAAACAATAGTGCAGGAAAAGCATAAAGGCATCTACAAAAAGTCACTAAGGGTGTGTCCGAATAACTTCTAGTTTGTCTTTTTTATTTTTTTATAAACATCCAAACTTACATTAAGATAAGAAATGAGAGAAACAAGGGCAAAGCTCACAAAGGAGGAAAAATGCTACCCAATCCAACAAAATCTGACCTAAAGAATAACAATTAAACAACTTAGTCACCGAGGTCCACTCCTAGAGAGAAACATAGAATCTAATAAGGGACCAAATATCCTTCAATGATCTCACGTCCTTGAAAGATTCTATTGTTTCAAATGACCAAACATAGAATAACTTCTAGTTTAAGCACTACTTTAAAAAATTTAAGCACTCCTAAACACAAATACAAGTGCATTCAAAAGTGATACTATTAATTATAATATTTTTTCTTGCAACAAATTCTAATGAATTTTGATGGATCACTAAAAAGCAATTTCTGGATAACCTATCTCTTGAAATTAATTATTAATCCATGTTCTAAATGCTTTTTTATATATTGAGATCTCAAGGAAACAATATTTATCACCAAAAATCGCTCAAGAAATTATACTAAATGTACTTTATATTATTATTTATTCAAAATTTGCTTAAAAATTAATTTTATTTAAAAAATGAACTTTTTCAAAAGCCATTCCATACATACTACAAGCTTTTTCAAAACCTCATGTTTTTATAGTAAACAAGATCTTAAAATTAATGTTATTATCTACCAAAGCTATTGCAGGCAATCACAAATAATTTAAAATGCACCATTTTCAAAGAATACTACCCTTTAATAATAGTATTAAGGACCAAGAAGAAAATTTGAAAATATCCAAAGGACACATCACAACAAGATGAAGTCAAAACTCAAAACTAGCAAAGAAAGATCTTAAATACATTTGCATGACAGGAGGAATAAAATTAAAATGTAGCAAAATAAATAGTCCCTACCCTGCTTGAAAAATAATGTTAAGATCAAAAAGCTATCAATTAAAATAAGATTTAAAATAATTTAATCAGACTTTTGTCACCTCCAATCATACTTAGTAATGTTGTTGAAACTACCCACTGATCAAACTACAATTTCTACCTCATATATGTGATAAATGTTTTATTTTTCCCACTGCAAAGGGGAAGATAACAAGTTCTATGTCCTTCAGCCTAAGAGATTTAAATTACATGGAAAGAAAAACCCTCAAGGCACATAACCTCCTCACCCCAACATGTCCCTATTATTCCAACATAAATTTAAAAAACCCCATCAAATCATTCCCCAAACAGGAATCCAAAGACCAACTTGTAGTCATCAATATAAGAGTCTTAAAATTGCACACCACTAAGAAAGAATCTTTAAATTGCAAACCTATTTGAGTGCAATCGTTAAGATCACTTAACAAAAGATAGCAAGTAGACACATTCCTCTATTATAAACATCATCAAACAAATCTTTCTTCCAAACCTATTGGTTCTATATGAAACTAATACTAACACACTCAAAAGAAAACCAAAGGCTTACATCCAACAAAACACAAATGCCATGACCAATCCAAACAATCCACGAAACAGAGAGTTGATACGAAATTCATATTAAAAAGAAAGAACCAAAACATACACATGAAAAAAAAATGCAATTGGTGTATTCAATTCCCATTCCCTGGAACAAGATTCACCCACCGATTGTCGTAAAAAAGAAGTAGAAATCAGAACGCAAAAAACCCAATAAATTTTATTTTAACAATATACTTTTCACACAAGAGAAAAATAAAGAGACAAGATGACCTCCAAATTTCAGCTTAACTAATCGAGATTTCAAATTCAAGAACCCAACAAGAAGCAAAAAAGAAACCAGAGAAAAAACCCATGAAGACCCGACCACCGAAAGAAAGCAGGGTGAAAAGGGTTAAAGAAAACAAAGACAACAGTGAAAAGAAATGGGAAAAGAAACCCAGATCTGCGAAACCCAGAAACGATTCCACGGTTGGAATAAAAAATAGACAAAAGAAAAAGAGATGACCATTGGAGGGATCAGAAGGGTACCTGAGGAGGGCGATCGAATCCACGGAGAATAGAGTTGAGGAAAGTGGATGAAGAAGAAGAAGAAGAAGAAGAAAATGGGTTGGTTTGAAGACGATGAGAGATTTGGTTTGAGGGATTGATTTTAGGAATTTTCCTCCTTTATCATTTTCTGTTTTTCTTTTCTTTTCTTTTCTTTTTCAATGTGTTTTCGTGCTTTTCTTCCTTGGCCTACACTTATTTTCTTCTACTACCTACGCGTCCAAAACCACGACGTTTCAATGTTTCCCTTCATTGGAAACTGCCTCCACCAAAACCCTTCATTTCTATGTTTACATAAATCCTCTTTTCTATGTTTCCCACTTTCCCTATACCACCTCTTTTTCATTTCAATGTTTTCCAAACTTTTTAAATAAATCACTCGCTCGTAGAAGTATGAAATACAATAAAGTGAAGTGCACAAAGCAGTTTGGTAAGAACATCAACTGCAATTTGGTAAGAACATCACCTACATGTTTTATCGCAGGAAAATGTTATTCCTGTTAAGTATTAAATCACGTACAAAATATATATCAAGTTCAACATGTTTTGTTTTAGAATGTAGCATAAGATTAGCACTCAGATCATCACACTAAAGAATAGAGGGTTTAACTAGAGCAATTTTTAGATTAGGAAACGATTTAGTTAACTAAATCAATTCAATTGCAGTTGTTGCTAAGGACATCTATTCATCCTTCGTACCAGAGCGTGAAATAATCATCTATTTCTTAAAGATGCACGATATCAAATTACCACAAAAATAAATCCCATACCTAAATGTAGACTTCCTATCATTAGCAAGGTTTGATGATCCATCATCATTACATCGTTCTTCACGTTGTACTCTTTCAGTGATAGATTTGTTTAATGTGCTTATTGTTGGTGGTTTCCGAATCCAGGTTGTTGCGACATGCACTGCTGTCTAGATTGGTTATCATTACTATTCTGGCCTCCCCATGAGAAATTTGGGTGTGGCTCCATCTAGCATTGTACATGTTTGAATAAGGTTTATTCTGAGGTCCTGAATGCAAATTTCTGATTTACATGACTGACTCTGGGTTTTCGCTACAAAGATCATACATATGATCACATCCATAGAGTTCACAGAACGAGGGAGTTGATTGATCAACGACTGATGCGATATGAACCTTCTGTAGCGCAGTAATGTGAATATTCTTTATGGATTTGGTAAGCGTAGAAAGATGTCCTTGCATAGCAGCTATCGCACTTATATCAAATTTACTAGGCATTTTTATCTTAGTTTTGTCCTTGACTCAACTTAGGCCCAGTAGTTTTCACGATTGTTTCGATAAATCTTATGAGCTTCATTATACGTTTTCTCCATCAAACATCCTCATGCAATTGCGTTGAAGATAGTTTTTTCCTGATCTGACAACCCATTATAAAAGTGCTCTATTTGAAGAGTATAAGAAAGCCTATAGTACGAACACTCGCTATTTGCGTTTGAACACGTTTTCTGATATGAGGAACTAAACTCTTTATCTGGGGGTTTTGGGGAAGTAAGGGATTTAGCTAAGGTGGCGTAGGTAGCAAACAGAATGAATTATGCATGCCATCTTCTATATAATATACATTTCGTTGACAAACTTTTTGTATTAACTCTGTGTTGATTCGAGAGAGTAAATACAGAGCGAACTTGCATATATGACATTAGGATTGTCAAACTTACTTGCTAATTAAAGAACTCTTAGAGATAAGGTTCGCCTAATGCTAATTTGTTGATTAGCTATTTGAGTTCGAGAGAGCCGAATGCTAGAGTTCGAGAGAACTAAGGGGATCCCTGTTAGTGTTTTCTTTCGCTATTTTCTTCGTTTAATCGAATTCCTAAAAACCTTTACCCTCCTGATATTTCATCTTATTTTTTTTTTGTGATTTCATTTAGTTACTCGCAATCAATACTCGTTTATTCAACAATCTGGTGACTTTGACTCTTGCATGAAAGAAAATAGGAACGAATCGAAAATCCCTGTGGAGAATGACATGTACTTACAAATAAACTTGCTACAACAGCCTGTGTATGCTTGCACATTCTTTCAGAATTTACACACACTTCGCTTGATTGAGTAGACTTTCGCTTGGGTGAAATTATTGCTTTTTCACGTCATCATCCTCACGTCATTATTATTATTTTAATTGGAGTGTTAGATAATTCCACAACAACAAGCTTTATTCACACTAAAAGACAATTTAGGTCATCTAAGTAATTATATTGTAATTCACCAACAATACTTCTATACAATCAAACATCATGAAAGGACTCACCTCCAAAAGTCGATGGTAACGAGATTCTTACCATTCGGGTAGGCATAGAATGAGCCTTATATCCATATTTTCCATGCGAAATAAATCTCAAATATATTGACTTGCATCTGTTGGGTTCCCTCGTGTGCAATGTTACACATTTGCGCAAGTATTCACAGTTTGTAGTAAATAATAAGTAAATTATTGATCTCCACATAGAATGTGATTTATCCAATGAAAATGTTTAGAATTGAACAATAAGAAAATGCATAGATGTTGTGATATTTGGGTTGAATAATAATACAAAAAGATAAACAATAATAAAACAGTTAGAGAGAGATAAGGCTAAGCTAAGATACTCATGAAAAGCAATAACAATATGCTGTGAAGAAATGTGCAGTAAGGGATGATTGACATACTACGCCTCACAAACTTCTGTTATAGTTCGCATCAAGTTGAACTTCTGCTGCAACTTGACGTAATGCTCAACCGACACTACGTATACAACACTTACGTGTTTATTCCTAAATTCCGATTCAAAGAATTAAAGACTTAATTCTAACCTACTGAACATGTAAATAGACTTAGGTTATTTCCTCTTCTGATTTAAAACCTATTAGTACGTGTGGATGGTCGGTCGACACTTACTATTAAGAGTTAAGCTTCTAAATAACATGCATCAATCACACCCCTCCTATTTCTTCCTAACACATGTTACTGACTACTTCACTTTTTCCTAGCGTTTCCTTAAGAAATTTAGTTCATCATATAAACAAAGAACATTGTGAACAATATAGAAAACATGTTGAAATAGTATTACTGCATGAAATAAAAAAACAATAAAATCTCGATTTCGTTTCTCAACCTCCCTCTCTCTCTAGCCTATTACAGAGGTTCCAACTTTTCTATAGCTTCAATCTTTGCTTAATCAACCTCCATTCCAGCCCTTGAAATTTTATGCCCTAAGATAATTCCTTCTCTAACCATGAAATGACATTTCTCCCAGTTAAGCACAAGATGTGTGTCTTCACAGCGTGTCAACTCCTTATCTAAATTTGCTAGGTAATTGGAAAAGTTGTCACCAAACATAGTGAAGTCATCCATAAAAACTTCCATGATATCTTCAAGTATATCAGAAAAAATTGACATCATGCATCTCTGAAATGTTTTTGGGGGCATTGCAGAGCCCAAAAGTCATTCTTTTGAACGCGAATATTTCATAGAGTCAAGTGAAAGTGGTTTTCTCTTGATCCTTAGGGTCAATGGTAATCTAACTATACCCTGAATATTCGTCCAAAAAATAGTAATAGTTCTTTCATGTGATACGGTCCAACATTTGATCTATGTAGGGCAATGGGAAGTGGTCCTTCTTGGTTGCTTTGTTAAACTTCCTGTAATCTATGCACACTCGCCATCCCGTCACTATTCTTGTTGGAATCAACTTATTCTTTTCGTTACATATAACAGTGGTGCCTCCTTTCTTTAGCACACATTGAATAGGACTCACCCATTGGCTGTTTGATATAGGGTAGATTACCCATGCATCTAGCCATTTTATGGTTTCCTTTTTCACTACTTCCTTCATGGCGGGGTTCAATCGTCTCTGATGTTCTACTGAATTTTTGACATCTTCCTCTGGAATGATTTTGTGCATACAAAATGTGGGACTGATGCATGTTATGTCGCTAAGGTCCATCTAATCGCCTTTAAGTGTTGCTTAAGTAACTTCAAAAGAAGTTGTTCGTGCTCTGGTGTCATTTGTGATATATAACGATTGGTAAGGTCTTTTTTTCTCCTAGATACGTGCATTTCAAATGCTAAGGGAGAGGTTTTAACTCTAACATTGAAGGTTCTTCAATTGAGGGGTGTTGAGGGGAGTTGTCTCTTGTCGCAACATCCAGCCGCCTTGTAATAATGCACTTCGTTGAACACTAAATCCTCCCACGTATCGTTTTGCATTTCCTTTTCTTCCCTAACATGCTCATCAATGCTCATCATTCTTTTCTTTTGCTTGTTTTTAACTTCTTCATCCAACATCATTTCGATCTGGTGAACATTTTAATCTTCTTTTGCATCAATGTGCTTCATTGATTCGAATATGTTGAACTGGATCTGCTGACCGTTCATCTATAATGTAATCGTGCCCTCGTACACATCTACTAGTGTTCGCCTTATTCTCAGAAAGGGTCTTCCTAAGATGATTTGAACTTTCAAATCTGCTTCATAATAAAAAATGATGAAATTCGCTGGAAAGATGAACTTATCAATCTGTACTAGAATGTCTTCAATTTTTTGAACAGGATGAGTGATCGACCTGACAACAAGTTGAATTGTGACAGTCATGGGTTGGGCAGCACCTATTCCAAACTTTTTTGTAGATTGATAAAGGCATAAGGTTGATGTTGGCATTCAAATCACAGAGTGCGCGCCTAATTTCTTGGTTACCAATCTTAACTAAAATAGTGAAATAACAAGGATCGACTTCTTTCATAGGGATTTTGTTATGGAAAATCGCACTGCATTCCTCGTTTAATTCCACTACCTTGAATTCCTCGAATTTACCTTATTCCCTAATTGCGTCCTTAAGGGATTTCATGTAGTTGGGCATTTGTCACAATGTGTCAACTAAAGGAATATTAATGTGCAGTTGCTTCAAAAATTTTGTAAACTTCTCGAATTGCGATTCGTTTCTCCTTCTTCTGAGTCTTTATGGATATGGCAGTGGAGGTGGCTGGTAAATAGGCAGTTGCTTCAAAATGTTTGTGAACTTCTCGAATTCCCAAGCATAATTGTTCTCGTTCGCACGTCTTGAATCTCAACTCCGCATTGCGTCGCAAGCGCCAATTCCTGCAAAACAGTTTGTCAGCATATGCCTTGCTAAATACGTGTTAAGTGTGCTAATTCATTCATTTTAAGCATTATAATCCACATCTAACAATTTACTCCCCTAATGTGTAAGAATTAGCATATTACACTTTTTCCTCTTTATTTTAATTCCATTTGCATAAAATCTTAAATGATAACTGCAAACAATGATCTAAAAGAATCCTGAATTCTAACTCTATTTGAGAGTCATCATATATTTAATTTGAGATAAGAAAAATACCTCCAAAAGATGGATATCCAACTTCAATGCCCAAAAAATAATGCAAATGCCCTAAGTTCTTCAAAGCAAAGGTAGTATTAAGCATTGTAATTGTGGACCCGTAATTTTAGACTATGAATTGACTTCGCGATTCCACTGCTAATAAATTGAACAGTAACTAATTCTTATGCAAAACGCAATAGGAATCACTTATGCGCAAGTATACGCGGTTGGGAATTGCAACAAGTAATAAGTATATAATGTTATCGATCCCATAGAGATTGATGTTTAGAGTAAATATCACTTAAGTTAGAGTCGTGCGAAAAGTAAAATAGAATATATATATATATATATATATATATATATATATATATATATCCTATTTTAGTTTAATAAGATAAAATACAATGAGTAATGCTAACTATGTATTCCTAGAAACTGCTAAGAGTGCGGACTAACCAGTGAATGTCTTACTTCCCTAACAATTATCACTTCTGCGACTCATGATTTATGAGTGAACCAGCTTCCGCTAGGAACACCATACTAAGCACATGGCGACATAAGCAGTAGCGGGGTTATTCCTAACGCCATAAATGATGAACAACTGTTCAATCAACCTAAAGTAGCATACTAGGTCAACATGTGATTCCTCTTCCGATTCTTCGCAAGGTACATGCGTGGGTAGCTAATCGACGCATATATATATATATATATATTATATATTATAAATATTCAGCAATGTAACATTCAAAGACCTACACTAATAACATGCTCTATTCATACTTAATCATCATAACTTCTATAACGCAATCATAATAAATAAACACCAAATAGAAGTTTAAACCAGATGATTTTATTACGACTAAATAATGTTTAAGTATAACAACTACTCCTAAAAAAACAATAAATGGAATTGGCACGGTAGACTCAAATCCCTCGATTGGCTTATGGCCAACTGACCAGCTCAATGGATTCCACTCCTTACCTTAATATTTATAGGAGTGAATTTCATGGTCCGTAAGTAGAGGTGAGTTGTACAAATCATCATTAATGCATATTCCATGATTTTCGTCGGGATTTTATTTGATTTCATAGTCAATTCTTCTGATTCTTTCCTTATAGACGCAACTTTGTAGACGTTTATTCCTTCCTGGGTTAAGCGTATCTTGCATGATCCACTCAGTGTCCGCATCGATGCCTTTTTCTTGATGTTGCACGAAATCCTGCTAAAAAACGTAAATTAGGCATAGTTGAATTGCAATTTGTGTTGTGCAGATTAATGCTTTGGATGCGATATTGTAAATGCATGTAGATTTTCTAAGTTATTTCTCCGTATTCATGGTAAGAACGCAGATATTCTTTGCCTAAGTATTAAGATAATGTATCCTAAACAACCTAAAATATGCTTTCTTTGAGAGTTATCATGAATCTTACCACAAGCTGACTTAAATACGGTTACAAACATGCAATTTTAAAATTCAAACTTAAAGTACTGCTTCTATTGAATCTATTTCGAAATGATAATTAGATAACAAGTCCTTGGCCAAGGTGTTTGTCAAACCAATTAAGATAAATTTAATAAATGAAATATTAGTAAAGGACATCCATGCCCGTCGGTTACAAAATCGGCTTATAAAAAATAACAAGAGTCTAATCATAGCATACTATTGAAAGAATGTACGATAGATATCCTATCAACTAGTCAAGGCAAATGCGGTAAGCCCCACCCATAACCTCTTCAACATCTACCAACTAACCGTTTCGGTGGTGTCTCTAATTACCGGTGGAAAGAAAATAACCACATAAAATGTGAGTATAAAAGAATACGTCGTAAGAACTCCCCAACAGGGGTACGAAGCACAAAGAAGAACTTAACATGCTAGCAATACATTGCCACTCACATTCAACATAGCTCAATAAACTGGTCAGAAAACCCGTTACATGCCTTTCTTGATCAATCATTTTACTCTCAAATCAACTTAGTTTTTTTCTTGGTCATAAGGTTCGTTGCAGGACTCTTTTTTGTGATGCCCTTAAGACACTCACCTAACCGTAAATAATAACAGGTTATGAAGAATGTTACACAACTCTCTTGTGAGGCTCTTAAGACACTCACCTAAACATAAGAATACGATAGATCATGAAGTTTGTTGCATGACTCTCTAGCTCAAACAACTCAATCATTATTGGTGTACTGATGACACCGGTCCAGGTGAGCCATCTACCTGACACTCGACGCATGTACGCATACAATGAATGGTGTTGTAAACCAATTATGTGTAGGCCTACATAGACTGACCTAGTCCAGGTCGACATGCCTTACAACTTGAAGAAAGGTGTCTACTGAGTCTCGGTTTGAAGGCCTTCACCAGCGATCCGAGTCAGCCTGTTCACACCTATCGCCCCAAGCTAAGACTCTCCCATAGCAGGCATACACTATGATCAGGGACCGCCTATAAGGCTACAAACTAGGCATAGCGAGGGCAACGTGTTATAACACATCCCCAACTATCGGACGAGGGATTAAAATCCTCAACGACTCCAACCCAATGAGACAACATTACGTCGTGTCTCGACAACCTCTAGATGATGACAGCGAAGAGTTCTATTACAAATGCTTACCAGCTCAGTCCTAACAAATCACCAAACATGCTCAATATTTTTATATATTCACCCTAAGAGGATACTATTCATTACATGATCAGAACTAGCTACATACTAACACACGTCATTACCAACTCACACACATACCAAGAGAAGCACGGAACATACAACATAACAAATAACATGCTAAGACCCTATAATCTTAGCATGTCAGAAGAAATATAATTTAAAGAACACATACAAGATTAGCACGAGATCCCATAATCTTAAAGTATGAATACACAAAACATATTTAATATTTTAAACAACATATAAGGTGGCACCCAGGACTCCATAATCCCGAAGTACATGGCATACATAACATTCAAAATAAAAAAAACGTACCACACATACAAACATCAATAAACATTAGCAACGTAGGCCAACATTAATAAATACTAGTAACATAGTCAGTTTTGCCTTGTGTAGGGTCCACACAACCCTAGTGAGAAAGTCCTTACCTTTTGCAGGAAACATGCCAAGCTAATCTCGAATGAGCTAGGAAAATGTTTCTAAAACAAAAATTGATGCACAAATTTCAAATTGCCAATTCACTCTACCACTTCAAAATTATAATCAAATTAATCTCAAATCAATTTCAACCAAATTGAAATATCCAATAAAAATTTCATGTTGAACTCATAATTGAAATACAAATGGGGTAAGCAGCTTGGAATTAATTTCAAATTGCATAAAGTTGAAATTGATTTCAAACCAATTTAAAATTGATTCCACTTGCAATTGATTTCAAATCAATTTAAAATTGATTCGACTTACACAAAATGCCAAAATTCACCACAGTGGCAACCAATCATACAATTTTACTTCAATTTCACACAAATTGAAGTTGTGAAATTTGATTTCACTACTCAACAAATTGCACCAATCAAAACCTCACTGAAAACATAAATTACACCGCATAAAGGACAATCAGCGCGAATGATGACCAGTAGAGCAAAAGGTGTGAATTCAAAATGAAAACACGTTGAGAGAAGACACGTCAACAAGGAGATAATCGAGAATCAATCAGTAATTAAGGTGGCGTCAATTAAATAAATTCAGCAGAAATCAAGAGATTCTGCATTAATGGAGATTTTATAGCTCGCCTCAACTTGTAGCGGCCCAGGTTTTCGTCTCGATTCTCTGGGTATGATTCTTGGTTATTTCAGTTGTTTCGTTTGGCCATCAGGGAGTTTTAGCTTTCAGGGGCATTTTGGTCAGTTTACCCTTAGGGTTAGTTCGATAATTTATTGAGCTTTCAAAGTTGTTACTGTATTTTATTGACTTCAAGGTTGTTTTTGTGATTTGCAGGGCTTTAGGGTTAGTTTTGCAATTTAGGAGGAAAGACATTTTGGTTAAAATTAAGAACAATAAAAGGAAAAAAAAAAGGATTAGAGGGCTTTTGAGTTTGAGATCAATCACTCTTCCTGCATCGATCAAATTATGTAGAGAAAACAAAAAGAAAACCTCTCATCTTCTCCTTCTTCTCCAATCAATCCACTTTCTCCTCTCATCACCGATCACATCACCTTCACCAATCCCTTGTCGAGCAATCCCTTTGCCAACCAACCACACCCATGCCCGCATGCATCACCGCAACGAAGCGCATAACCCGTCGATCACCATCGCCTTGCCTTCGTCGTGCTGCTAGCTGTCGCTCACCCACGCTGTCGCTGCCCAACCCGCGAGCCCTCGTTGCACTTACTCATGCTGGATACCCTATCGCTGCATCGCCGTTTCGTCAAGCTAGCACGCACACCTTCGTACACAGCCCAGCCATGCTGCACAGTCGTGTTGCCAACAACTCCGCATGTACACGCTTTTCTGCCCAACCCGTGTTAACTGCCCAAATTTCTTTTTCGATTCCCTAGGTATGTTCGGTTAATATTTTGGTTGTTTGGTTGGGCCGTTAGGGCTGTTTTAGTCTTTCGCTGAGCTTGGAGATTTTATTCAGTTTAAGGTTCTTGGAATTGGAGTCTATCCTTGTGTTTTGGTGGCTTGGAATGAAAAAGGAAAATTTAAAAGAAAAGTGTTCGAGTCAGGAATCGAACCCAGGTGGTTAGGAGTTGAAGTTGATTGTTGTTTAATTAAGAATTAATTAGTGTTGCTGCTAGAGTTCGAACCTGTGGCCAACCAAACTTTGGAAGCTTGTTTTAAAAAGAAGAAATAAGAAGTTAAAAGTGCGTCTGTTGGGATTCGAATCTATGACCAGCTAAGCTTGGAAGCTTGCTTAGAAAAAAAAGGAGAATAAAGGGTGGAATTGGTGTCTTTAATAGGGTTCAAACCTGGGTGGTTTTGGAGAGCTTTTGCTTAAGTGCTTTGTTAATGAGAAATTAAAAGTGTTATTGCCAAGGCTCGAACCTTGGTTGTTTCAAAGTTGTGGAGCTTAGTTTAAAAGAATTTAAAAAGGGAAAAATTGCGTTGCAGTTGGGATTTGATGCTGGGTGGCCAGGATTTCAATCGACAAATTCTTAGAGTTGGAATCGCATTCTTTCTTCCGTAAACGTAGTTTTGCGATTTTCTTCCCGAGACCAAGAGAGAACGTTTTCTCCCCTTCTTCACCTACTTACCTATTCCATCATCCCCTCCCAATCGTTTTTACTCCATCTTCTTGCCGACTTCATCTTCTCCTTCTTCTACATTCTAGTCAAGCAATTGTGGAAGCCCTAGCCAAGAGATCATTTTGCTCTTCCTCCTTGTGAAAGTCGAGAACACCCTTGCCATAATCTTGATCTTGATCTTGGTCTTGGTCTTGGTTATGGCTGCCAAAACCGTCTCCATCTTCCCCTTGCAATCGGCATCACTCAAGCCTTGTTCTTCCTCTTGTCTTGCCGCAAAAACCATCCCTAGCCAAAACCCTTGGTGGAGTTCTTGGTTTGCCGATCTCTCTCCCTCATCTACCTAGCCAAGAGGTGCTTCAACCCTAGCAAGAGCCTAGCCGAGGTGTGTTTTGCAAGCCCTATCCGTATCCCCTTATTGCCGCACATATCACCTAATCGAGGAGCCCTAGCAGCCAACTTCTCGCCTCACACCATCAAGAAACCTAGTAGCCGAGAGCACCAAGTGCTCCTTTTGATTGCTACAAGTAGCCTAGCCTAGCACCCTATTGTCGAGGTGAGTTCTTCTAGCCCTAGCCTTGTATCAAAGCTGTTTTGGTTGGATTTGATGTTTACCCGTGACCGAGACTAATTGGTGATTGTGTTTGCTGTTGTGGTGATGCCTTAGCCGAATTCAAGTTGCTCTTGTGTGGAGGCCGAGAATACCCTAGTCGAGAACCCCGTTGTTCAACAACATAGTGCTTTCCTGAGAGCACTAGTGTAGCTAGACGGGTATCTTCTCGGATCCCTTTCTCATGGTTCCCGGTTTAGTATTAACTAGTTAGGTTGTTTATTATGTTTTTATGTTGTTGATAGGTAGTGTGAATCTGCAGCTCAAGGAGCACTTCATTTATTGTTTCCTGCTTATTCCAGGTAAGGATTTCTTATCGGGGTTGTGTGGACCCTGCGATGTATCATGAATGTGACTTATATGCATGTTGATTGTTATAAGCATGATTAGTGGATAGGACTGCTGGTTGATTGATCTCTGCTAGCATGTTTACCTTTGTTTCTACATGTTAGTGCCATGCTAGGTTTGTCCTTCCAGCATATTTCGTGATTCCTTCTTTAAGATCGTAGTATCATGCTAGGTTATGTGTTTGTATTATCGAGCATGTTTGTTTAGCCAGGAATCGTTACTTTGAAATCTTAGATAGAACGGTTAGGATTGTCATCATCCAGAGGCTGAGAGCGAACATAATGTGCTTTGTCCCCACCGGACGGGATTCAGTGCAAAGCAAAACATACTTTGCTTCCACCCCTACATCCAATGCAGATTAGCTCCCGCATCGGCATAAGCCAAGTTTGTAGCCTGCTAGAGCGGAGCCCAGCCAAAGGTGTAAGCCTACCTTGGCCGGTTCTTAGCTTCAGGTTGATGGTACATGCTGCTACAGATGAGTGACGAGGGCCTCGCACTACTGTATTCAGTAACACCGCTTCCGAGGCATTAGGCATGCGTACCTGGACCGCGTAGTTTGTCCCTAGGCCCTCACATTTATGCCGGTTTGTAGCAGCATGCGGTGTGCGCACACACGTTAGTCGCCGATTTGGAGAGCTCCCCTTGGCTAATGTTTGTGAGTACACCACTTCCATTCCAGTTTAGAGCCAGACTTTAGGTACTCTCCCGTTTGTCAAGTAATTGTTTAGCCGAGGGTAAGAGTCCCTCGAGGACACCTATTTGGGATCGGTTTTTGAGCTGGTCATTTGGTCGAGGGAGAAAGACCATCGAGGGTGTCAGACATCTATTTGGGATCAGCTTTTGAGTTGGTCATTTGGCCTAGGGAGAAAGACCCTCGAGGATGTCATTTGGGATTGGTTAGGATAGCCAATCATTTGGCTGGAAGTAGGAGACTTCCGAGGATTCCAGATTTGCCCCGTTATCTCGTTGAGCAAAGATCTGTGTTGGTAACTATTTGCATGTATACTAGGATGCTAGATGATTGATGTATCGTATTGTACCCCAGTTGGAGATTCCTACTGAGTGCTTTGTACTCACCCTTATTTCTGTGGTTTTTCCACCAAGTAACTTGGGACAGCACTGGGACGGCTAACGGAGGGAGCTGATTGATCATGGGAGCTGCCGACGTTACTCTGTCTTTCTATTTGTCTTTTTCAGTCATAATTTCCTTGATAACATGCTAGAGAAACTGTTTCATTTTGAGGAGTTGTTTTTAACTGTTGAGCATTAAATACTGGCCATGACTTGTTTTATGATGTTTATTGAATTGATGTTTTTCTACAGATTTATTAAATGAGTTTTCTTGTTACGCAGTTTCAATGTAAATTTAAATGATTTTAAATTTTAAGCATGCTAAGTGAGAACCGAGTTTAGGACCACTGTTTGGGTGGGGTTCTTATAGTACCGCTCTCCTGCAGCTACCACACACGCCTAGCCTGCCCTCGCTTCGCTCACGCCATGCCACAACCCCTCCTAGGGCACACGACGCGCAAATGAGCAGTCATGTTGCCGAGCTTTTCCTTCGATTTGGTAACCCCTATTTTTTTAGCCTTTTTGTGTTGCATAGCCTAGTTAATAGTTTTCTGTTTATTTATTTATTATTGTTACTATTAGGTTGTGTCCTGTTCGTGTTGGTATCCTGCAGCTCAAGGAGCATTGTTTCTATCTGATATGTAATTGTTTCAAGTAAGGATCTCTTGTCGTGGTTGTGTGGACCCTACGCTTGTCATTGATTGTATCATGACTCTGTGTTATTACTTTATGAACATGTGTTAATGGATAGGTTCTGGCCTGCTTGTTATCACTTTATGAATTTATGTTAGTGGATAGGTTTTTGCTTGTAGGTTTATTGTCATTTGAGCATGTGCTAGTGGATAGGTTCTTGCTTGTTGGTTTTCTGTTGTATGAGTATGTGCTGGTGGATATGACTTAGCATGTAGATCATTGTACCTTGTATTGTACTATTTCGATTGCAATGATTGTTATGTTATATGTGATTGTTGGTATCCTGATTGACTTAATGTGCAATGCTGTTGTCGGAACTCTGTAGTTCTATGGTGCAATCTTCTTTGCTAGCTCATGTTAGGTTGTCATCATCTAGAGGCCTGAGTGGACCAACATACGTGTCCGGTCGGATTTAGTGAGGACAAATCTCTCACCCCCGACAGTCGGGCGCGGTGTAGCTTACCACCCCGACATAAGCCTAGTATGTGGCCTGCTAGAACAGGGTCCTTTCCTTGGTGAAAGCCTACCTTAGGACGACCTTTAGCTTCAGACGTTGGTGTGAACAGGCTACCATAGTATGGTGCCCAGGGCCTCGCACCTGATGTGGATCAGTGGACACCTTTCAAAGTCTTAGGCATGTGTACCTGGACCGACATAGTTTTTGTAGGCATACATTTATCCGGTTTGCAGTAGTATGCGGTGTGCGTATATGCATTAGATGCCGGAAGGAGAGCTCCCTCAGGCTAGTGTGTCACTACACCTTTTCGTTCAGTTTAGAGCCAAACACTTGGGTACTCTCCCAAGTGTCCAGGATCAGCATATTGAGCTGATCATCTTAGCCGAGGGTTGGAGACTCTCGAGGTTCTGGAGTTATATTGATAACCCATTCTAAGATCGCAGTGGATCCCCTAGTGGAGAGGTAGAGACTCTTGTGGTTGAGATTATTGATGTTAGACTTGTTGTGAGATTGTCTGTTTGGTTGTTTAGATTGCTTGTATGCTATGATGCTAGATGATGTGACTTGCGTACTATACCCCGGCTGGGGATTTTTACTGAGTGCCTTTGTACTTACCCTTATTTCTGTGATTTTTTCCACCAGGTAACTCGGGACAACTAGAAGAGGAGCTGATGGATCTTGGGAGTCCGCTATCCAGCTTATTTACATTTGAGTCTTGTTTCAGCATGTAGTTGGAACTAAGTTCCGATTTCTTTTTTAGTTTATGTTTTGAAAACGTTTTAATAAATCTCTGGCCAGAGGCTTAATTGTTTTGGATGATTGATTTGAATGGTGAACTATTTGAAATGGAATTTGCATGTCTTATTTATGGTTCTATTTTAAAATGTGGATGTTTTAATGGATTTAAAATTCATGCATGCTGAGTAAGAACTATTTTAGGACTGTTTTAGAGTCGGGTTCATACACAACTTGTCGCCAAGTAAATCAATTCTATAAATACCAAGGTAGGGAGCAGAGAAGGGTGAGTTGGTCAGTTGGCCATGAAGACTATCGTGGAGAAAAGAAAATGGTGTTGTTCATATGAGCCGATGACAAAGAGACTGCTTCAACCGTGTAAATTCCATTTTACTATTTTATTAGGAATAGCTTGTGATTTTAAACATTTCTTAGTTGTAATAAAATCTTCTAATTTAACTTCTATTTGATGTTTATCTTTATGGTTGCGCTGTAAGTATTTTTGTTAGTTATTCATGAATAGAAGTATGTTTGGTGTGGTTTGTTTGTTTGAATGAATTGTTGTTTAAAAAAAAGAAAAATTAAACTATTGGTATTCATTTTTGTGACCAAAAAACAATTCATATTAAAAAAAAAAAAACTCTAACTTCAAAGGTAAAAAAACCCTAACTCTATCTCCCCAGGACCCCAGCCGCCGAGCTTTTTTTTTTTTTTTTTTCCCTCTGTATTCATCACTGAACAACGAAACAACTTTCTCTTCTCTTCTCTGCTGCATCTTCAACCACTCTGTGGCAACAGTAAGAAAGGTATGATTTTTTTTAATTTTTTGTTTTTCTTAGAAACGATCCGATTCGTTCCAACTTCCCTCTAGAAACGTCCGGATTTGCGATTCAGAAATCCTATCTGAATTGATATCTTCTGGATTCATTTTCGATAACATTGGTTACAAGTGCTATTTTGAACAATAGGATGACGGTAAGCAGTGTACATGCTTGTAATACTGGGAGGGCCTGAAGCACACGGATTACTCTTTAGGCATCACCTGAAACCTGCAAAAATAAGGGCTCATGTCTTGAGCATAGAATATTATAATTGAGATGATAAGGAATTAAATAACAAAGACTCATGAAGTTTAAGGACGAGGAATAGGTTATTGTTTCCATTTTGTACATCATTGGAATATAGTCCTCCATATTTTACGCTTTTAGTTTAGTCATATTTTATGATGTTTCACATCTATTAGTATAGAGAGAGGGCAAATTTCGGGTGAGAATGTTGAACAAGGGAGAAATACTACCTCTTTGTTGAGTTTTCTTTTGTTTACATGTTTTAATCATAGCTTATTAAGTGAGGAGTGCATGCTCAATAAGGGGAGGCACATGATTTAGTGCACTTTGGGGCTTCTTAGAACAATTCCTCCAAGTTTCTAAAGAGCTCGAATCTTATATTTAAAGTTTGTTCAAACTATTGCCAATTTTGGAAGTTTTTTTTTTATATTCCTGACTATCCGGGCAGCTTGCGTGCATCTCGAGTCCTATCACGGGACATATCGCTTGACCCTACAACATTTTGATGTCAAGGAAATCCATTGGAAATTAATTACTAGGTAGGTGATCTCCATGGATTGATCCCATCACCTCTTAGCTCCCCAATGCCCTTTTGACCTCTAGGCCACTCCATGATGAAAGTCTAGTTTTTTTTTTCTTTTCTAATCCCCTGGCTTGGTGGGGACCCCTCATCACCAGTTTTTTGATGATGAAAGTTTAGTTTCAAATAAAAGAATCAATTTAAATTTGAATTTGGATTCTTAGTCCTTGCATATGCATTTTGAATGTCTAGACTCTAGAGGTTATTAATTTCAGTTTTCTTTCCCAAAGACTTTTAAGATCCACATATGTTGCTCTCTTGCACGGTGTTTTCGAATAATTATTGTTTTATATAAAATTTTGATTTTGATTATTATTTCTCAGGAAATAATTTCTATTTTGTACACTTTGTTTGGATTTTAACTCTTCTTCATGATTTACTTATTGCATCATAATTTTGGTGATTTGATTTTTAGTAGTCAATGTCATGCTGATGACATTCACTGATGAACATTTTCATCCCACAAGACAGAATGGTTTCAGAAACACTTCAAAAGAGTCATTTGGTGGATGGAAAGGCTGAAGTAAATCTTCAGAAGCAAGGTGGCAAACACACAAGTCAAATTGTGAATGGAAAACGTGGAAAATCAGGCTCTGATAGAAATAGTGGTAAACCAAATTTAGATGATAATTATGGAGAAGATAATACTGGTGTAGCTTCTTATAGTGATGTACCAAGCAGCGTAAATATAGATATGGAACCTGATACTTTACGTGTAAGTAAAATCATTGTTTCGTTAGTGACTGCAATTACAACTGTCATGCATTGTTTTCGTGCCCTTTGATTGCTACATGAGCAAATACATTATGTTTATACTTCAGAAGAAAGCAAAGCAACAGAGAGAAATGACCTTCCAAGATATGTGCAACAACTGGAACATCTTTGAGGATGGCGATGAGGATGACGACGATGACAGTGACTGGGAACCTTTACAGAAACTCAAGGAAACTATGAAGTGGTTCTGTACAAATTGTACCATGGCCAACCTTGATTTTGCTGTACACTGTGACGTCTGTTGTACTTCTTTTCAACATAATTTTCCTTTTCCTTCAGTCATTTTTTGTATCTTCTTTTGATCTTGATTTCAGGAAGTGGTTCTCATATTTAGATGCATATTTTTCCCATGCAGTCATGCGGAGAACATAGAGAATCAGGCATATTGAAGCATGGGTTTTTTGCTCCTTCATTTTTACAAGATTCAACTTTATTGGAGGGTGCGCTAGAAATGAGTAGAACTGATATAGGTGAGTCATGTGTTGTTACAATTAGAAATGTAGTGTTATCTTTATTTCAATTCATTAACCTTGTTCTTTTCTTTGTATTATTTATTTATTCAGTTTTAAAAATTCTTATTCGTGATTGGCTGGTCATATCTCAGGTTATCTTTTATCATTAATTTTTTTAATATATGAGATAACTAGTAACTATTTAGTATTTACCGATATAGTGGCTATATGGATGTGTAGCTTTTTTGGAAGAAGAAACAATTTCATAGACGAATGAAATAAGGGAGAAAACTCCCAATCACCTATAGGTGGTTACAGGATAGATCTCCAATTGGAGATGAAGAAAGACAAACTATAAAGATTTATCAGATAGCTATGCTTGCAGCAGGGAAAAAACATTAGTAAGTACAGATTCCAATAAATGATCCAAATTGGAAAAACAACATCCCTGAAAATTTGACTGTTCCTTTCCAACCAAAGAGGCCGTAAGAAAACCCAAACAAGCACCAACCATATTGTCTTCTTGAAACCATTGAAGGGGTGACTCGCCAAAACCAAGGAGATGAAGTAAAAAAATATTGTGAGGTAGATGTGTTGTGTTATAATATTTGGAATCTAATTGGTGAAGTTGGTTTTTGCACTATCTGAATTAGGGAGCTTTCATGTGTATAGTTGGTCTTGGAATATTTTGTTAGTTCTTGGGTGGATTTGGAGTTTGACTCTTTTTAATGTCTCTTTTGTCAGTACTGATTGTTTTATAGCTATTTTGTAATTATCACCTTCTGCAATAGTTAAGTCTGTTGCTTGTGCGTGGATACACATTTGTTTGCAGTAATTGTTTATGCCATATTGATACTTCTGTTGGTAACTATTTATTACTTTGAAGAATCTAACGGAAATTATATTTATTATTTTTTTGTTTTTGTAGGCGTGGTTTCACAAGTATCTACATCTAATAGTTCCACGGCAATAGGCTTTGATGAGAGAATGTTGCTGCATTCTGAAGTATGGGCATTTGTGTAAACCTTTTATGTTTTAGATACTTGAGCATTCTATTTTGTTTTTGTCTCTTGAGTCTTGGTTGCTATACATGTCTTCTCCTGTTGGGATTTCCATGTTTTATTTTTATATTTCAATTTCTTTTCAGGAGTCTCAAGTTGTGAAATATGTTTTTCTTTCTCCATTTTGCTCTTATCTAGTGTTTCCTTTACAATGAAGTTACAGAGGACCAATTCATCTTCTCCCTCACCACAACTTTGCAACTAAGTTTTGGAGCTTCCTATCCAACTATAAAGCTTATCCTAGCGTTTTACTTCCTATTAAAACAGATGGCTATATAACTGATATAGCTGTTATGTGCTCATTTTCCTTGGCAAAGCTCAAGTTCTTTGGACAAATGCTATCGTGAATCACTCTTTTGTAGAATTTAGTTTGAAATAAATCTAAGAGCTTTTGAGCCGTTTCAGTTTAGCTAGATTAGTTTAGGTTTTTTTTTTGGTCCCCAAGGGGTGGCATAGTGGTTGAAGACTTGGACTTTGAGAGTATGCTCCCTTCAAGGTCCAGAGTTTGAGACGCACCTATGACATTACTCCTTTGATGTCTCCGGTCTCAAGTTCAGTTTTTTTTTGTTTAAAAAAAATTATATTGGAAACAAACCATTTCATTGTTAATCGAAGGAGTTGAGAATGGGAAGAGAATACAAGAGGGACATAAGATGCCATGCCAACTAAATAGGCCAACCAAATTCAGATGGAAAAAACCATTGAAAAAAACTAATTAATACAAACCTAAAACGAAGGATACAAAGTGACAATGTTGATGGAGTCTTGCCGCCAGAGGATGTTGTTGGAGAAGAAAGAAGTTATAAGAAACTTGTCATTTACTTGTTGAGAAAGAGGATAATACCCCAATGTATTTCATCGGACTCGGAGGAAGAATAGTCTGTCATTGAAGGTGTACATGATCGCTGGAAAAGTGATGTTGGAGATAAAAGGAAACAACGAGGGGAGATAAAGAGAAAACATGGAGAGATTAGTGTACTCACCGCTGGAGGATGTTGGAAGGGGAGAGAGGAAAGCTGCAAATAATTTCAAGAAAAAGAAAACATTGATGCTTGGTGAAGGGTAAGAGAATAAAGATTAGGGAAGAGAGGAGAAAAGAGAAGAGAGAGAAGAAGCATGGGAATTAAAGAAAGAAGAATAGGAAAAAAAAAATGAGGGTGAGAGGTGCAAGCACATGAAGGGGGTCAAGATTAAAGTGCACTAACTTAGATTTGGACAGGAAGATTGTTCAGATGTGAATGGTGAACTGATAGTGACGACAACATGGTGTCAGACAACCAATTGAAGATAGATCACTATGTCGGTAAAAAACAAACGGAAAGTGAAAGATAAGAAGATAGGAGGAAGAAGCCGAGTGGGGAGACAAAAATTAGTTGAGAAAATACACAACTTCAGTTGACAAAGGGTGGGCGATGGTGCCGAAGAGCAGAGAGAGGTGAAACATCAAAGGTTGAGAGAAGACTTTTCCTTACCTGTGCTGAATGAGTAGGAAGAGCATCATTTGCTAGGGTTTCGGTTGACAACAATTGGAATGGGAAAGATTTAGAGACAGAAGTGATACTCATTCTACGCTTTCAAAGTTTCTCCTTCAACCTTCTAGTTTAGTTGGATGGGTTAAATTTCTTGCTTCCTTCGACCAATTTGTTTTTGGCAAGGTTTATACCCAGGATGTATGTGGAGTTTGTTTGAAAGGAGATGGTAAGTTGAGGTATAAGGCTAGGGTGAAATGCATTAAAGAGGGAGATGTCAACTCGACGTTTTTTCATTGATTGGCAAGTGGTAGGAGCAGAAATCTTATCGATTCCTTAGATAATTGTAGGGGTCAACTTCTAAAGGAGATTGGAATTGAAGAGGAGATCATTTCTCTTTACAAAGCTCTTTATACTTTAATTATAGGTTCCAAAGCCTTTCTTGGAAAGGTTGAAGTGGTGTCCTATTTTAGAAGGTTAGACTCTAAGTTGGGTGAACCATTCACCCTTGAGAAGATAAAAAAAGTGGTGTTTGGTTTTGATAGAAGCAATGTTTTTAAGGCGCATGACACACAAAGACACAAAGTCCTCTCTGAAGCTTGAGGTGCAACGCGCACAAAAATCTCTAGCTTTATTTTTGAGGCACACTATGCATAAAACATATATATTAGTCTTCATCATTATAGAAAATTTCACATAGTCACCTATACTAATCTCAAATAAAAACCTCAAGTCTTAAAAGATCAAACTAACTTTTTACTCATCTTTGCAACAAACTAGACCAAAATATGTTCTTATGACTTGACTACAATCTGTAATATAGACATAAACAAAAAGAAAAAACACAATAAATCCTTTCCCAAGCAGTAAGCAGCAACAAACGAAGATGAAAAAACATTTTGGACGAGAAGGAAGGCAGTGGCTAAAACTTGCTATTGAAATGCCATGAACTGTCTTGTAATACGATTACTCAATCGGGGTCTAGGAGTGAAGCGCCTTGTGGGGGCACGAGGGAAACACCCTTGAAACCTAGTCAAAATCTAAACACAACAATTTTTTTTTTGATGGGATAAACACAACAAATTTAAATAAAATAAAAAAGGGATTAGAGTCTTCAAACTAACTTTTCACTCATCTTTGCAACAAACTAGACCAAAATATGTCATATGACGTGACTACAATCTCTAATATAGACATAAACGAAACAGAAAAACACAATAAATCCTTTCCCAAGCAGTAAGCAGCAACAAACGAAGATGAAAAAACATTTTGGAAGAGAAGGAAGGCCGTGTCTAAAACTTGCTATTGAAATGCCATGAACTGTCTTGTAATACGATTACTCAATCGGGGTTTAGGAGTGAAGCGCCTTGTGGGGGCACGAGGGAAACACCCTTGAAACCTAGTCAAAATCTAAACACAACAAATTTTTTTTTGATGGGATAAACACAACAAATTTAAATAAAATAAAAAAGGGTTTAGAGTCTTCAAACTAACTTTTCACTCATCTTTGCAACAAACTAGACCAAAATATGTCATATGACGTGACTACAATCTCTAATATAGACATAAACGAAACAGAAAAACACAATAAATCCTTTCCCAAGTAGTAAGCAGCAACAAACGAAGATGAAAAAACATTTTGGAAGAGAAGGAAGGCAGTGTCTAAAACTTGCTATTGAAATGCCATGAACTGTCTTGTAATACGATTACTCAATCGGGGTCTAGGAGTGAAGCGCCTTGTGGGGGCACGAGGGAAACACCCTTGAAACCTAGTCAAAATCTAAACACAACAATTTTTTTTTTTTGATGGGATAAACACAACAAATTTAAATAAAATAAAAAAGGGATTAGAGTCTTCAAACTAACTTTTCACTCATCTTTGCAACAAACTAGACCAAAATATGTCATATGACGTGACTACAATCTCTAATATAGACATAAACGAAACAGAAAAACACAATAAATCCTTTCCCAAGTAGTAAGCAGCAACAAACGAAGATGAAAAAACATTTTGGAAGAGATGGAAGGCAGTGTTAAAACATGCTATTGACATGTCATGAACTGTCTTTTAATACGATTACTCAATCGGGGTCTAGGAGTGAAGCGGATTGTGGGGGCACGAGGGAAACACCCTTGAAACCTAGTCAAAATGTGAACACAACAATTTTTTTTTGATGGGATAAACACAACAAATTTAAATAAAATAAAAAGGGATTAGAGTCTTCAAGGTGCGAGACTTGCACATTCAAGGGCTTTAAAGGAAAGGCGTGTGCTTTATTGTTTGTGTTCCCCTTCCCAAGGCGAAGCCCTAGGCGTGCGTCCCACACCTTGAGGGATTTTTGAAACACGGGATAGAAGTAAGGTCCTAGGGTTAGATGGCTTTGTGATGGATTTCTTTCAATATTGTTGGCAGGGGATAGGAGATCCTTGGAAAGTTTTATGTCAGTTGAGACAAGGGTGATTTATAGTTTAGTAAGTGAGACATTTGTATGTCTTATACTCTTATTTCAAAAAAGGTTGTTCTTAGGAGGGTTGGAGATTTTCTCATATTTCGAGACAAGATGTTCTTAGGATGGTAGGTAGACCTATTGGCCTGGTTACGAGTGTCTACAAGATCATTGCTAAGGTGCTGGCGAATAGATTCATGAAAGTTCTCCCTTCTACCATAGCAAATACCCAAAGAGCTTTTATTGTTGATAGACAAATTGTTGACCAAGCGGTCATTGCAAATGAGATCATTGAAGAATTTGCAATGAGCTCATTGAGGAATTTAAAATTAAGAAGAGGGTAGGGGTGTTCTTCAAGATTGACTTAGAAAAGGTTTATGACTATGTTGATTAACATTTCCTTGATAAGTTTATGGCTACAAATGGTTTTGGAGACAAGTGGAGGGGGTGGATATGTAGTTGTATTAGTTCGGTCAAGTATTCCATTTTGGTCAATGGCAAACCAAAAGGTCTTTTTCGTGTCTCGAACAGGGTAATCCCATTTCCCCCTTTTTTTATTTTTGCTTGTGGTTGATGTTCTTAGTAGACTTTTGTCATGCGAGGTGGAGACATGGTGGCAAAAGGGATTTAGGTGGGGCATTGCATTAGAATTTAATTGTCCAAGCTAAATGAATACGGTTTCCCCTTTTCAATTTTAAATTTAATTTATATTTATTGTATTTTTTTAAGTAAATGGCATCTCTCTATGTTCTTATTTTGCTTTAATTATTTTACATGTCTGGGTATGTGGTTTTGATTGAAAATGATTTTTACGTACTATTTCGTTGGAAACTTTTAAGGTTTCTATTTTCTAGTGTTTTACTTCTTGTCTGGTGGTGTTCTTGCTAGAGAAGGTTGAAATGAAGCCACACCCACACCCAGAGAGACCGGATCGTCTTAGAGCTATTGCTGCTAGCTTGGCTACAGCTGGTAATCGTATCTTCACCATATTTTCTTTTGTTTTTTAGGTAGGAAATATTGGGTTGATGATTACAATTTAATATGCTGTAAGCAGTGTTTTCAAGGCCATTGACTTTCCTTGCCTTTGGCCATTGCCTTTCACATAGGTGGGTATTGTGCCTCTTACATAGCTAAGGCGAGCTCCTTCAATTAGGCACTCGCCTTTCCTCGCCATTTTGCGCCCTGCACCCCCTTCGCCTCTGGCCAAGACGCATGTCTTATTAAAGTTTGATTTATTTATCAATATGCTAACTTAATATCCACTAAAAGAAACTAGAATTAGCTCTTGAAGAAGTCCAACAACCATGCGAAGTCTTTATTAAGGATATTGAATTTGTTTAATTGCTATTTCAAAAATATGTGTATGTGTTTATTCGAGTTATTTGATGTAGAATCTTTGCTTTTTTATACTTTCGGTTAACTTCAATTTTTTTAAACAAATAATAATTGAATATGTATGGTATGTGTTATAATAACATAATTTTTGGGATTTATTATTCTTTTACTTTTTAATTTTTATGATTATTCCGTATGAATGAAAAATTATATGGGAATACAAATATGTTTTAATCATCAATTTATGGTCAATATATTATTTAGTTATGCATTTATTTGTTGCGCCTCTCTTCACTCAGGCTTTGCCTTTTTATCGCCTCTCGCTTTGAGGCGATCAAGGAGAGTATCGCCTTGCGCTTTGAAAACACTGGCTGTAAGGCAGTTTATTGCTCTTGCCTTTTATCACATTTAGACGGTAAGTAATAAAGTTTTTTTTACTGCTGCAGGAATATTTCCTGGAAGATGTTATTCCATTCCAGCTAGAGAAATTACTAAAGAAGAACTTGAGATGGTAAGCAACTAGGAATTCTTTATATTTCGGTGAAAACAAATTTCATTGGTAGATGCAACATAAAATGTTAGCTAAAGCATTACTGATGCCATGTAAAAAGCTACATGATAGAATATTGATGATGCACGTAGAAATAAGGTAGGGTAATTACAAATGAATGGTCAGCATAATGAGACTAATATATTAATTTGATAAGAACAAAAACATTTTCATTGATAATGAACGTGTTAAGGGGCCAATCAATAAGCAAAATTACATAGATAAAATGGAAATTACAAGCCCAATGTCGGTATGAATTATAATGGAATGAGGGAAATGCTTGTATGTCTAAGACGATGTTCCCCTCTCCAAAATGTTGTTGAATAATAAAATAAGATAATGTAGCTAAGAGTTATCCCGTAGTTTTGCTCGCTGATTTGGAGATGGTACTCAAATGTCGAGAATCCTTTTTGTAGAATATGGCCAAACTCCAAAGAGAGGAAAGTAATGGAACTTTGCTTGATAGAATATGCATAAACGCCTTGTTGCTGGTGTGATGGGTGATTACCATATGATAAACATGAGTTGAAGCTCTATAGAGGCTAGAAACTCGCTTGTTGGGTCGTGAAAGATTACGATTCGTGAGGAAGGTTAGATCTTTGCTCAATTGTTTTGTTCTGTTGGTCGCAAGGGAGATATGTAGTATGAAGGATTCGATGAACTCACGTGAAGAAGCTTCGATCGTTTGTAGCGTTGTCCTGTGAAAATGACACTCAGGTGAAGAAGCAGGCGGCTTCGTCAGTTGACCTGCAAAAGGGTCATTTGGGCTCGTGCAACCACTCATGCAATTTATGAAGCATAGAGATTGATACGTTGTGAAGCTCGACGAAAAAGAGGTGTATCTTAGATGGATTGCGGGTCTCAAATGCTACAAGGCTCGACGCAAGAGGTGCTGATTAGTTGACCCACGGAAGGGAGGAGGAAGGCTACTCGTCGGGGAGTTCGTGACTCTTTGATGCTTAAAGAAGGAAGTTGGGAAATGGTTGAAGAGAAAACTCGTGTGTAGAAAATTGCGCGGATTGTGTTTCTTCAATGGAGGGAGAATGGAAACAATAGGAGTAGGGATGCAGTCGCCGACGTAGTGACTAGTGAGGATTGTCGAAGGGCCCTCTACGACGCTGGTGAGGGCGGCGATAGAGGAAGAGGGGGGAGCAGGTTTTTTAGGGTTATGGTTTCTTGAGCTTTTTAGAGAAGAATTTTTAGAGAGAAGATGACATAATAACTTATTTACTCGTATGGATATTGACAAATGATGGTGCATAGTATAGATTTGTCCTTTTGTTTTTGCTTGGATAAGAAACAATTTAATTAAAATATAGAATTTTCAACTAATGTTTACACTGATGATGGGATGCTAAAGGTTAAAGTTAGCCTCGTAACTTTTTCTCTTGAAAGGCGAGGTGCAAGTCTCGAGGTGGTATGAGGTGTAAGCCTCAATTTTAATTCAAAATGTTATACAAATCCTAAATTTGTGTAAGAAAGTATTGCAAAACATAAGGCTTATATAAAAAACATCAAAACTACAATGAAAGTTGACACTTACGGGTGTTTGTTTTTAGTATTTTAGGAGTGGAAGAGTTGAAATTCCCAACTCCTTGTCTGTTTCTAGTACATCATAACTCCTCATTAAACCTCCTATCAAATCTGTTCAATCTCCATATCAAACCCCCATCATCTCCCAACTTATTTTTCTTCTAACTTTAATTTTTTTTTTCTCTCTCTTTCTCTCTCATTTAATTTTTTTTTTTTAGGTTCTATAATATTGACACCATCGAATCGAATCAACACACAAATAGAAAACTTAGATGTAAAATTAACCCCATATTGCGATAATGGAATTTGATCAATCGAAAAAATATTGTTCAGATTCAAACCCACATGGTTGCCATCAATATCTTGTGGGAAGCTTTCTAGGGTATTGAATTCAACGACCACGATTTTAGCCTTTGGGGTTTTGTTTGTGGAGGCATTAACGAGGCCCAACCACTGACGGGTAGCTGTTGGTCGGAGGGAATCTTCAGCAGCGAGAATAAAGGCCAAGTCCTCGCACGTTGAGTTTGAGAAAGAAGACAAAGACAAAATTTTCATTTTTCTTCCAAAATGATGATTTTATCCTTTCGTATTTTACTTAAATCAGATATATGGGTTTAATTGCAACACTTATCATACTGTGGGGAGTTAATTGATCAAATTAAAAATTTAGGGGGTATAATTGTTAAAAACACCGTAGTTTAGGGGTGGTTTGTGCAATTTTCCCTAAAATATATAAACTCCTCCAAATACCAATTCTCAAACAAAGTTTTCACAACCTTTCTCTACAAAGACCAATTCCCAAACAAAGGTTTTGAACACTTCCATTTCAAATACCAATCCCAAAACAAGGTCTTCTCAACACTTCCTGTACAAACAACAATCCCCAAACTAGTACTTCACAACCCCAAATCACTTCCCTTTCCTCTTCCCTTCTCCAAACTCGAACACCCTTTTAAACAAAATTTCTTTAAGATATCTTTAACATCACTATTATTATCATATCACTAATAGGATCATTTTATTCAATAATTTTTTTCCCTGAATGTTTTAAGTGTAAAAGTAAAAGTTTTCCTTGAGATACTATATTTTGTGAGAATAGTCGGGTTGTGTGTAAGCTGACCTTACTGGTATAAAAAGTAGTAATAGTTCAAAGTAAATGATTTTAACCATTATATCTTTAAAGAATACAGAAAAATATTACTATTCTTCTAATCATTTTATGAGGCTAGAGACTTTAAGCCTTAGTTGTGTAGCTAGCCGACTGGAATGTACGCTACGTTGTGGGGGCCTTGAAGAGAGGGAAACAATTGAATATTTTGAGTACTTGAGAGATCTCCAAAAGATGTATGGTACCTCATTCTATGTTTCTTTTTGGGCTCCAGTGTCGAAGTCGTTCATTGATTGGAGACAGTTTTTGTAGTCTTCTTTTTTGTGGGCTGTTTTTTGTATGCCCGTTCGGAACTTTATCCAAACAAAATGAAATAGATCATTGACGAAATGTTGATGATTGGAGGAAAATAGTTGTGTGAATTAATGTTCATTATTTGAATTTATGGATGTCCATTGATATATTGAAGATAGTATTGATATTTTCATCCATTAATTTCATGTACTTTCCTCTAGTTATTTTATAAGAAGCATTTTGTGATTTATTTTTTTTATTTACTATACACTCATGAAAGGTTCATTCCCCGGAGAACATTCAAGCTGTTGAGGTCTCAAGCAATGCTATTTCTTGGTATGTTCCTAATGACCATTCTCTCTCTATTGTTTTGTTATATAGGATGATAGAATGTACTTGCTTCTTTGTGACTTGAATATATGTGGCCTTGTTTGTTGAATAAACAAGTATGAATGAAGAAGTAAGGTTTTTGCAACTCATGACGATTCAAATGGAAAGGATTAATTGTAAACCAGGTACTTGCGGACAATGAAAACCATAGAGTATTACGGAAAGAGAAAGCTTGATGGAGACGTCTTTAAGATTGATTTGAGGAAGCCTACAATTATATGACTGGGGTTTTTGGATAAGGCTGTTGAGAAAAAAGGATTTGGATGTGGAATTGCACGAGGAATGTGAACTTTTCCATCCTTACAAAAGGAAATTGAGAGGGAGTGTTTTTGAAAACTTGGCAGCATGCTTCTCTTTAATTAGCGCCCAAAATGCTCGGCCTTTTGGATTTCCTCCCAGTGGCATACAAAGATAAAAAAGCGTCCAATCTCATCATCATCAATATTGACTTCCATTAGGACTTTCTTTTGGCAACCCAAGTTTAGCTGAAAATATAAATAAAAAGTGTAAGATTCTTCAAATTCATCTTGTTATCATTGGAGAAAATTAGAGTTTCATTGTCAAATTGAAGGTGACTGAACTGGAAATCGTCTCTCCCAATGTATACCTCTTTTTTTTTTTATAGGAAACAAGAACTTTCATTGATAAATGAAAATAGAGTTACAATGAAATCCAGATCATTACAAAAAAAATTTCCAATGAGACAAGAGAGTGGTAATGCTATAATCCTTGAAAGAGTAAATGGCATGGGCCCATGTAATAGCAAGTAGAGTAATGGATTCAAATAAGTTTCTCATATTCAGGTCTTCGTCATTAAAGAGCTTAGCATTTCTAATCCTCCAAAGAGACCACCAAAAAGCAGCCAGAAAAAGCTTCCATAGCATCTGCTTCTCATCTTTAAAAGGATGGCCCGTGTATGCATAAAAGATCAGATCACCAATGTTTCCCGGCATCACCATCTGCCACCCAAAAGATTTTAATAGCTGATTCCAAATCTTGGTTGCCAATCTACAAGAACAAAAAAGGTGGAACTGATTCTCGTCACTGTTCATACAGATAGCACAACATTGGGGAGAAATATATAAACCAGGATTCTTTCTCTGCAACTTGTCATTAGTGTTGATGATTCCGTGGCTTAGCTCCCATGTGAAAAACTTCACTTTCTTAGGCTGAGGATCCATAGGCATCCTTATCAATCCAAAATATTTACTTGGGGCCAAAGCCATTTCTATGCTCTAAGCTCTAAAGTAAATGATATTTGTAAAATTATTTAAGGAAAGCTAAGAAGTGAAGAGAATGAAGACAGTTGTACGATCTATGGAATAGATCCTATTCAAGTAAGGTCTTAAAATATTTACTTTCTTTAACTATACATAGAACACCTATTTATTTATTATTAATATTTTTATTTTTATTGAATCTAAAACAAGAAATGAATAACTTTTCCTATGAGATATTGGCTGCGAAGTTCATGGTTTTCGGTTTGCTGATTGCTTTTGGGTCCATTTTTTATGGCAGTTATTTCACTCCTGATACATATGCAAATAAACATTCAGCACAGGCTGCTAGGCTTGCAGCTGGTTTATGTGCTGATCTTGCTTCAGAAATTGTTTCTGGTCGTGCCAAAAATGGTTTTGCTCTGGTATCAAAGCTAACTTGTTTGAATCTCAAAATTGATAACATATTTTTATTAAAAAACAAACTTCTTTTGTAAAGCATCTTTTAGAATTTTGTCTGACCGTGTTTAAAATTTCAGGTTCGTCCTCCTGGTCATCATGCAGGTGTTAAACAAGCCATGGGGTTTTGCCTTCATAATAATGCGGCAGTTTCTGCATTGGCAGCTCAGGCTGCTGGTGCTAAGAAGGTGTTAATAGTTGATTGGGTAAGGTCAATATTTTTCTCCAGTTGTAGGGCTAATAACTGGACTCAATTCTTTCTCTCACAATTTCTCTCTCTCTCTCTCTCTCTCTATGTACTTTAGGATGTTCATCATGGAAATGGAACCCAGGAAATATTTGAGCAAAATAAATCGGTATGTTCTATATGAAATGAACTTTACCTTGTGGTTTATCTCTTCCTTTTCCTGATCTCTGATTTGCAAATAAAGGAAAAATTTTCTGGACAAGATGATTTCACTGTTGTAAGTTATATATAATCACAAGCTTGGACTTGGAAGATTTTCTTGTATGGAACGTTCATTCTTTATGATGATTAGGGACATTTTCAAAACATCTTAATTATTAATTTAGGTTTTCTAACCTGCATTTATTTCAATTTTCTTCTGCTGCCTCACATATTTACACAGTATCAAGGACAGTTTTGACCCAATTTTGTAGGTCTTGTATATATCTTTGCATAGGCATGAGTTTGGTAGATTCTATCCTGGAACTGGGGCTGCAGATGAGGTAACTGATTATCTTTTAAAATTCTGCACGTAACTATATCAAGTGGGCTAAGTTAACCACGTCATTTTCATTCGTATCATTTGTGGCTAGGATACTTTTTCTAGCAATGGAGAATTGCACAAACATAATTTACATTTCTTTGTTGGGGTGCATGAAAAAGGGTGCTTATATGCAAGGGTTTCTCTTGAGGCCACTGTTTCTTAGCCTTTTTGCAATTATTTTTAGGTGCTATTTTACTTGACTGGTGGTTATTTTTATTGGAGAGGCCTCCCTTTTTTTAATAGGAAAAAAAAATCATTGATCGATGATAATGTTACAATTAGCCTTTCAAAACAAGATGTTGAGTTGGGAAGTTGTGCGCCTATAAACCAACAAAATGAAGAGAGCTCCAACAGAGAGGAAGAAACACGAGGAGGGTATGTCACGAAAAAGCCGGTGTATAAGGAAAGAGCTTGATGCGATGTCACGATTAGTGTTTTCAAGGCGCAACACAAGGTGACACTCCCTTTCATTGTGTCTAGGCGAGAGACAACAGAAAAGCGAGGTCTAAGTAAAGTGAGGCGCAATGAATAAATGCATGATAAATTGATATAGAAAACATTATCTTATTCCCATAAAATTTTGCACACTAGGGTTTTTGGGAGCGTTTAAAGATAAATTAGTTTTAGATAGAAAGTTAATAACGTTGAAGGTGAATGCTCGAGAGGCCTCCCTTTTGTTGGGCTTCTTCTTTTGATGCCCTTTGTTTGCTCTTTTGTTCTTTCATTTGTTTTTCAATGAAAGCCTGGTTCGTTAAAAAATGTTTGCAAAATTGTAATTATGGAGTACCTATTAGTTTTAACGTTTGTTCAAATCGATGCATATTCAGCTAAGTGTTTCATTCATATCTAATTTGTCACAAGAGAAAGAAGAAAAATTTTGAACACTTAAATTCAAGTGGAAAATAATTATTCAACTTATGTTTGGAAGTTTTTTTTTTGATATATGTGACTGTTCGAGCCAGCTTGTGTACACCTCGATTAATGTCACGGGACATACTTATGTTTGCAAGTTTATATCACCTAATTACCTATTTATTGTACTTGACATATATTTGACGTGTATACAAAGGGTGTGACATGTGTTAACTAGTGTTTGAGTGTCTGACTGTCTAGTATGTTTTGTTACATGGATGTGCAACTGAAGTTTGATTTGTCTCAGTTTTACAGGATCTATCAGAAATTTAACTAGTGAATGTGAAATGAAATAATACCATTCCATCACTATCCAAAATTTTAATGCACATTTAATTTTAGTTTTTCAATTTTTATCTAGCAAAGAATCATATTTATCACCCTATTTTTATTATTTGTTATTCATATTGTGTATATAATTATAATTGTTATTTTTTTTTGTACCTTGCTTCATTTATGCATTTTTCTTTGTGCACTTTGGTTTCCAAGCAATAAAATTTTTTGTTGCCTTGGAGTGGGCCTTCTACTATGATACCACTATTACTTATTTTTGGATTATTTATTTTTTCAGGTTGGCTCAATGGGAGCGGAAGGATATTGTGTGAATGTTCCTTGGAGTCAGTCTGGAGTTGGTGATAATGATTATATTTTTGCATTTAAGCAAGTTGTGCTTCCTATAGGTTATTTCCATTCTATTTGTTTTATGTTTTGTCAAAAGTTTTCTTGATAGAAAATGAAAGTGCAGTGTAGAACAGTTTAGAGATTTTTTACTCTAGTTGGTTCTATATTTTGTTACTAGAGATTTTTTTTTTTTTTTAAAATCACCAAGGTACTTTTGATAATGATTTATTGGAGAGGATTTATTGTTATCTGGTTTGGCCTCTTGTACATTTGCAATTTCTTATTTGTTACTTTTTCTCATCGTTACAATTTTCTTCGTACCTTGTCGTAGTTTTCATTATGTCTATTTGTGGGAATCTAGAGCACTATTTTTTATAATATCTAGAGCATTAACTCTAAGCCTTATTTTTCAAATGTTGAAGAGGCCATGGAGTACTCATTTGAACTCGCATTTCTGATATACTTTTATCTGGGCTTATTGCAGCTTCTGCTTTTGCCCCTGATCTCACTATCGTATCAGCAGGATTTGATGCTGCTAGGGGTGATCCGTTAGGAATGTGTGACGTAAGGATTTTCTTATTAAATGGCTGTTATATAAATATTATTAAGAATTTTCTCTATTTAGATTCACTGTTTATATTTCTTGAGTTCTATATTATCTTGAGTTCTGGTTTATATTGAATAACTTCGTTATTCTTTTGACATTCCAGGTAACTCCTGCTGGATATGCTCAGATGACTCACTTGTTGAATATTGTCTCTGGTGGGAAGTTGCTAGTTATTCTGGAAGGAGGGTCTGTTGTTCATTTCTTGATCCTTGTGGATTGTGCTCAGAGTAGGTTAAATGAATTTTGTCCTTCTAAGTGCTAAGTTAATTGACATCTCTGTTTGCAGCTACAATCTTCGTTCCATATCATCTTCGGCTACTGCAGTAATCAAGGTGCTTTTTATGAACAATGGAGAAAAAAAAAATTGAAATTGAGCAATATATGTTATTTTGTCTTATAAGTTGCTAATGTTTTCTCTTTTATAATTCATATATATTATGCTGAAACATTATTTGGCTGCCTACTTCTATGAATATTTCAGGGTGTCTGGGATGTAACTTATTATACCTCACTAATTCTTTACGTTTCTGTTGTTAACATTAATAAAAGGTATTGCTGGGAGAAAGTCCTGGATGTGATTTGGACGACCCTTTACCCTCCGGAGCTGGAATGAAAACTGTACTAGATGTGCTTGCGATTCAAAAGAGTTTCTGGCCCGTGCTGGAATCTAGCTTTTCAAAATTACAGTCACAGTGGGAGATATATGCCACGGAAAGAAGTAAGGACTCTCTATCCCTTTTTCTTGGGTGTGTATGTGGGGGGCGTTCATCATTGTAGCGAGCTTAACTCGGCTGGAGTTTGCGAGACAGAGGGTTTGTAGGAGAAAGATAATCAGCGAGTTTTTTGTTTCTTCCTTTTTCGTTAGAAGGTAGAATTCTTGTGGAAGGCTGGGATGTGCATTATTTTGCGGTGATCTATGGGGTAAGATAAACAATGAAGGCCCCGTTTGATAACCATTTGATTTTTTGTTTTCGGGTTATGAAATTTAAGCTTATTTCTACTCAAATTTCCTACCATGTGCTCCATCTTTCCTACAATGTATCCATATTTCCTTAAGAAAGTAGGTGAATACTAACCAAATTTCAAAAACAAAAACAAGGTTTTCAAAGCTACTTTTTTTTTTTGTTTCCAAATTTTGGTTTTATTTATTAAAATATAGGTAAGATGTAGATATCAAAATAAGGAAAAAGTATAGTAAGCTAGTTGTTGTAGGCTTAAATTTCATAAACAAAAAACGAAAAATAAAATGGTTATCAAATGAGGCCTAAGTGTTTAGAGAGTGGAGTGAACTTTGGCTGATATTTGAGTTCTCATCAAATTCTATGTTTTTCTTTGGGTCTTGGACTTTTTTGTTTGAGTATTTATTGTACTCAAACAAAATACTTACTTCATTGGAATCTCTTTTTATGTAGATGGCTTCCCTATTTTGTTTGAGTTATTTATTATATTATTATTAATTTATTTAATACCGTTTTCATTGAGAAAAAAGATTAATGAATATATACATTTGCAAACATAAGAGCCCACAAAAAGGAGGATGAAGCCTTCAAGAATGACTTTCAATCCAAAACAATCTGACCTAAACAAATAATTACAAAACAACTTTGTCATTGATGCCCAAAGAGAAATATTAATTTTAAGGATGGACCAAATTTCACTCGGATATCTTTCATTCCCTTCAATGATTCTATTATTTTTCTCGCGCCAAAGATCCCACAAAATAGCACAAACCCTAGCTTGCCATAGAACTTTCATTTTTCTTGAAACAGAGGGGGGCCTAAACAATCAACCACCATCTCCTTACAAAAACTTTGCCTAGCAGCTAAGGGAATATTAAAAGCCTAAAAAGAAATTATTTCAAACAAGAATGGCTGTCTCGCATCTCCCCAATACATGATCCAGATCCTCAACATCCTGCCTATAGAGCATGCAGCCAAGGATTCATCAATGGAGGCATCCTCCTTATAACCCTATCCATTGTTTTCACCTTTTCGTGTCAAACCTACTTTACCACTTTCAGAATTTTCACCTTCAAAATCAAGACATACTTGGATCTCTTTATCAACAATTAAGATGAGGGATTATACAAGTAAAGAAAGATTTACAAGATAAACTTTCACACAGACAAGGACCCCACGAATGAATTATTCTTGCTAAGCACACTTTGAAACTCTCCAACTAGATAAAAGGTTTTTGCCGAGCATACGTTTAAAATGCAGGCGAGGTGAGGGCAAAAAGCTCCCAAGAGACAACACCTTTGCCATCGACTGAAGCTCCATTAACGATAAATGATAAAGGTTAGAGAATAACAAACAAAGAAGTCTATCTCCCTCCCATCTATCTTTGTAGAAATAGTAGCAAACCGATCCCCCACCGGAGAGACCACAAAGCTAGAAATAAAGACATTCAGCAACAATGCCTTCCCGGTTGTTTCTAGAATTGTCTTTGACTCCATACGGGATCTCAACAAAAGGAAATACATCGTCCTTATTCTCGATAACTTATGCCAAAGGGTATTAGGCTCCCGATGATTCCTCCATAGCCATTTTTCTATAAAGGCTCTGGATGGGTTTCTAAGGGCCCGTTTGATAACGTTCCTGTTTCCTGTTTCTTGTTTCTGTTTTCTATTTTTTGAGAAACAGACTTGTTTGATAATCATTTCCGTTTCTTGTTCTAAAAAATAAAAGAAACGTTTCTCAAATTAGCTAGAAAAATGAGAAACTGTTAAAATCAGTTTCTGCTGTTTCGTTTTTTTTTCTAAAGCCTGACTATAATGGATTTATAATATAGCGTTCATTAAGGTTAAATAACGATGGCTTTAGTGTGATGGTTTTAGGTTTAACCTTTTTTTTCAATTTTGTTCCATGGGAACAGTTTGAATCCTATATTTGCACTATTTACTTTTTTTTTTTAAATTTAATTCTTTTAGTTTTTTATGTTTATTAACTGTTTTAAATTATGGGTTTTTAATTTGTAATTTTTTATTGTTAAAGTTTGTAGTGATCGACACAATTTGCTTCTTCTTCTTTTTTTTTTTTTTTTTTTTTTTTTTTTTTTTTTTTAATGATTTGTGGTTTGTTTAAAAAATTTGTAATATGCATACTTATTTATTATTTCAGTTTTTAATACATTTGGAACATGTAAAAAAAAAATAGTATGATGAAGAAAAGAAATCACTAAAATATATATTTGACACTCTTTGTATTTTTACTATTCAAAATAACTCCTCATTTTTAATGATTCATTTATAACTATTGAAAATAACTTATGAATACTAACAACTCATTTTTAATCATGTATTTTTATTTAAAAAAAAACTAATTTTAACCATTCATGTCAAATTATTATTTTTTTAACTACTCAAAATATTATTTATTTTAAATCCACATCCAAACAAATAATTGTCTCTAATTTCTCTACAAAAAATCTATATTCAAACCAGGTTTTTTACTAAAACTCTCCATTTTTAACTTCTCAATCTAACTCTTTATTCAAAATTTCATCCAACACCTTGTTGAGTTATTTTGAGTAGTAAAAAATTTTTAATTTTTGTAATAGCTCGTTTCGATGTAGATTTTTAGTGGAGCTACAATCAAAACTTGTTTGGAATGTTTTGTTTTTGTAGAGTAGTTAGAGATTATGACTTGTTTGGATGTGCATTTGAAATGAAAGGTTATTTGGAGTAGTTAATAATGAATGATTAGAAAATGAATTATTTTGAATTGTTAGAAAAGAATGATTAGAAATTAGTGGTTAGAAATGAAGAGTTATTTTGAATAGTTAAGAAATGAGGAGTTATTTTTAATAATTACAAATAAGTTGTTTTGGGTAGTTATAATAGCTCGTTTGGATGTGTTGTTTCGAAGAGTAATTAGCAAATACTAAATTTAAATTGTCCTTAAATTTGACAAGCAAACACCATTTGAAATTATTAAAAAAAAAAGAAAAAAAAACAAGAAACAAGAAATGGTTATCAAACATGAGTGTTTCTGTTTCTTATTTTTTTCAAGAAACAAGAAACAGTTATCAAACATATTTTCGTTTCTTAGTTTAAAAAAATAAGAAACAAGAAACAAGAACTGAGAAACAAGAAACAAGATCGTTATCAAACGAGCCCTAAGTTACCAATTCCCAATCCCCCTTGCTCCATTGTGTAAGCTCCTCTCACCTAACCAAATGACCTCGTGGCCCTCCCTACGGTTTCATAAAAAATGGGCCTCCATTTTTAAGTCTTTTTTGTAATTTTTTTTTTTGAAAAGAAACAAAAAATTTTCATTGCTTAATAATAAGTTACAAAATAGACAGTTCAATTACAAAAAGCTGTCCAATGATTAAGGAGGGTGATAAGACTATAATCTTTGAAGGGTTGATACAATTTAGCCCATGATCAAGCGAGGCGCGTAATGGATTCCAACAAAGATCCTTTATCAATGGCTCCTCTTTCAAAAATACTATCATTTCTCGTTTCTTGCTTTCCAGATGGACCACCAGAAGACAGTAATAAACAAACACCAGAGTGTCTTCTTTTCCTCTTTGAATGAGTGTCCCAAAAAAGCTTGGATGATCAAGTCTTTGGTATTGTCCGATCTGACCATTGGCCGATTAAACCAGGAAAGCATGTGATCCCTAATTGAATCTGCCACCGGGCACTGACTTAACAACTGGATTTGTGTTTTAGCAGCACCATAACAAAAGATACAACAGTATGGAGAGAGGGCCATTTTGGGGCAACGAGTTTGTTTGTCACAAGTATTAATGATGCCATGGCTAAGCTCCCAAGTGAAAAACCGGACCTCTTTAGAAAATTTCCCTTTCCAAAGCTTCAAATAAAAATAAGGCATAGGTGAAACTCTTGTGGAAGAAATCAACTTTAGTAACGAATTAGTGGTGAAAAACCTGGAAGGTTCTAAGGGCGAGCACCATGCATTAATTCTGTCTTTTTTGTAATTGTTCTATAGGAACTATTTTACATCATGGCGACCGTTTTTTTTGTAGGTCTCATTATTTTTGTATGTCCTATTTTTGTATGAAATCTTGGTTTATTAAAAAAAAACTTTTCTATCTGTTTACCTATCGACCTCGAAATCCTCAAGAGGGACATAAACTAGATGGGTATCTTGCTTAACACTGATGGAATAAGAGTCGGCCTACTCCCTTAAAAAAAGGTTTTCTTCCTACCAACCTCTTCTGCATCTTGTTCACAACGAGATCCCTACACAAGGTGGATCTAGCCAAGGACCTAGAGGAAAGCCTAAATAAGAGGAGGGAAAGTCGACCACCTCACAACCTCCTTGACCAGATGAGCTGATTATTCAGATCAATGAACACTCTCCTTTCCCGAACAAAAGAGGAGGGTGTCATCAACAAACTGAAGATTAAAGGAACATAATTTTTGCTGACCCACTTGAAACCCATCCGCCACTCATGCCACCACACTACGCTAAATAATTCTACTAAGCACGTCCATTTCCAATAAAAACCAAAAAATAGGACAGTGGGGGCCTTTGGCTATGACTTCTCAAGGCGCAAACGCCGACCTTTTGGGCTGCCTTTGACCCAAGTAGATTACTTGCCAAACTTACAGACCTCCACATCCACGTGCTTCACTTGAAGCCAAAACTCTTCCTTGCCAAGACCGTATCTAAGAAACTCCAATTCACATGGTCGTAAGCCTCGTCAAAGTCGATATTGAAGATTACTCTCCTTTTTTTACTTCTATACTCCTCGATCACCTCATTAGCTTTAAGTGCTTGGTCCATCAATTGTCTACCAGCTATGAAAGCTTCCTGGGAATCTACTATGGCGGAATCATGGAAGAAAGAACTTTTCTTAATCTATTTGCCAAAACCTTAGCAATAATCTTGTAAACACTTGTCACAAGGCTTATAGGTTTGGCATCACCAACCTTTTTAGCTACCTCCTTTGGAATAAGACAAACAAACTTTCTAGCTATCGCCTTTGGAATAAGGCAAACAGACGTCTCATAGTAGGGAGTTTTAAGTGTTGTTAGATTGAGTTCAATTTAGTTTTCATTCATTTTGAGGAATGGATCTCCATACATATGGTGTAAATTGCATCTATAATGGTGTCAGTGCCGTACGCTTCTTCTTGAATGTCAGTCAAGAAGGCGTGGAACAAACTGGGTGTGGCATTTCCCTCCCGAGTAATTGAATCACCTGCTCGGCTTGTGGGTTCTATTACTTAGGAAATCATTCTCTCATTAGGCATGTGGGCCTCTTGGGGAGTTCCCCTATTGTGTGGGCTTTCTTGGAGGGCGTTCTGTCTAGACTTTACAGTGAGCCTCGTCCATAGTTGTAGATATAAATTGTATTTTAATCAATGAAATTGTGCTTAGGTTGACAAATATTATTTAAGTTATGAGGGGAGAAATTGGGGGAAGGAATGTAGGGTAAGATTTACCCATGGTTGTTTAGGGTACAAGAAAACTTTCCCCCATACATCCCAACCCCTAACTCTAACTTCTCTTACAAACAACCTTTTCCAAACAAAGTTTTTGTAGAATCCTTCTCTAAACAACTTTTTTTCCTACCACTCTTCCTACAAGCAGCTTTATCCAAACATGATTTTCTTTTCATGCAATAATTCATTCAAACACCTCTATTCAAATATAGTTTTTCAATAATCCAATCCTAACAACCTTATCTAAACATGGTTTTCGTGCCATCACTCCACTTTTCTCCTTTCAACTCATCTTCTCCTATCAAAACAAGCCCTAGGGTCTATAAATGGCTATGCATTTGTTGATTCCAAATAGTGTTAGACAATTGTCTTGACTCTTGACCATGAACTTGAGGCTTTTCTATATGATACAATGCCTTCTTGTATGCAGAGAAACCATGTAAAAAGAGAAGACGCATTGTTGCGGCTCCAATATGCTGGCGATGGAGTCGGAAGAGGTTATTGTATCATCTACTAAAAGGGTGGCGGCTTCGTGTAAGGTCAAAGGGATGCTAACTTATTGTTTAGTGATTTTTATTTTCATCAACTTCACTTGCTCATTATTTTGTGCATCTTTATATGCCTTTAGTCTCGGGATTCCCTAGATATTGTAGTCTGTTGTTATTGCTTTGCTTTGTAGCGTATTTCTGATAGGAGTTGCCAGTTTTAAATAAAGCCTAGAATTTGTTTACTGTTCAGAAAATGCAATTTGACCTTTGTTATCGGCCTTTATCACTTTCCATTTTACAGGTTTAAGTCTTAGAAGGGGAAGAATATTATGCGATATACTGCCAGTACATCATTCAACTAGAAGCGGAGATGATTTAAAATGTTGATCGTTGATTTTTTTAAAGTTTAGAGATTTGGAAAGTTAACAAATTTATCAAAACATTTGAGTAGGGATATTAAATAACCCAAATAATTTGTACCAACCCAAGCTAATTTGATGGATTGGATCAAGTAGATGTAATTTTTATGGGTTGAGTTGGTTCTTTGACTTAAAATTAATTTGGGATAATCCGATCTAATTGGAATTGCGGTCCGACTTATATGTTCGGTCTTGGCTTTCTACGAAACTTTTCACTTCTAACATCCTCACAAGTGTACAACATTACTAGTCTATCAAACCACATTGCCATGCAATTACGCAAATATAAATGGAGGTGTCTAATAACTTGTTGAAGCATTATTGCAAAGAATTAAAGCGTGTTTAGAATGACATATTTGAGAAAATTTTCTATCAGGGTAATTTTGCAAAGTTTATTATTTTATCATATGATCGCTAATATGATATAATCAACTCCCCAGCATTTATTCTTCACATGCATATTTTAAGATTGAGTTATGTATACTAAGCGCTCATGTTTCTTGTTTAGTTCATGTTTCTTTTAAGAATAAAAACTTGTTCTTGTTTCTCGTAATTTATTTTTTTATTTTACAAATTTTTAAAAAGTTTTTTATGTATAATTTTTTTTAAAAAGTTAAGATAATGTAGTATAAAAATATATAATATGCATTAAAAATTCATTAAATAGTTTTTAAAAATATATAGTTTAATATAAATAAACATTTTATAAAACAAACTATATGTTATGTTTACTTAATCATTTGCATAGTTTGATGTTCACTCAAATATATAATGATTATATTATTTTGAAAATGGTGCTATTAATTGTAAAATATGAAAGCAATATTAAATGTATATAGATGGAGAAAATAAAAGAGTAATGGACAAAAAAAGAAAAAGAGTAACTTTTTAACTAATAATGCATTATATGCATTAAGCAGATAAATATAATTATAAAAAATATATATTATCTAATATATATAAATTTTATTCAAAACTAATAGAATATATAACATGTAATATTAGGACATTCGTCTAAGATTTTCAAAAAAAAGAGAAAAAAGAACATTCGTTTAAAATAATGCTGACTCAAAATTAATTCAATTATATATATTTTAGTCGTTATTATATATTAAAATTAAAATAAGATTAAATGTAAATTTAAGTAAAAAAATTTATAAAATTTAAAAATTAACCCAATATATAAAATTGGGAAATTGAAAATTAAGATTTGTATATAAACATGAACCATGGTCATGAAATAGTAGTTTCTTGCAACACCACATGCCAAACTCTTTTTATCTTAGAGTGGTGCATTTTGTTTATATATATTCAAAGATACTTTAGGCTTAAAAAAAGAGAAATGAAACCAAAGAAAGTACTTTTGATAGTTTCTCACTTTTTCACCTTTTTTTAAAAAACGTTTCTTTTTTATTTGAGAAATAAAAAATAAGAACAATTATTAAATAAATTTGTTTCTAAAAAATAAAAAACAGGAACAAGAAATAAAAATAGAAATAGAAATAAGAACGTTGTCAAAGGAAGCCTAAGGTACTCAAATAATTGTACATGATTTATTGTGACCACATGGTCGCTGACAATGTGATTGAGAGGAAGATTCTATTTGTACGAAGGAACCATAAAATCTCAAATCATACCATTCATTCATGTGATCAATTCTTTATATGTAAATGCCCTCTTGTCTTTTCCACTTTTTCGCATTTTTGTAATGAAATTTTAAATCATGTGGATTTGTGGATCTCTATTGAGAATCATGTATTTTGAAGTCTATTTTTGTTCATGATTTGTGGATCTCTATTGAGAATAATGTATTTTGAATTCTATTTTTGTTCTTAGATTTTCAAAAATTCAATTTTAGATCATTGATTTCAAGTTCAATTTTTTTCATTTTGGTTTCTAAATTTTTTTAATTTAATTTGAATCCACTGACTTAAAAAAAGTTTAAAATGAATTTCTATGATAAATTTTAAGTTAATACAAATAAAGAAAATGTGTGAATTTAAATCTATAGAGAAAGATGATAATTAAAATAAAAAAAACAAAAAATTTTCAATAAGAACAAAATTTTATTATCGATGAAAATTTGGAGTTTAAAATTGAACATTTGAAAGTTTAGATATCAAAATAAAACAAACTTGAAATGTTGAACATCAAAAATGGAACAAACTCAAAAGTTTAAAAACTAAAATTGGACTTGATCAAAATTGAGCAAATTTCAAAATTGAGAAATTAAAATGACATTTTAACAACAAAAAAAAGATGTTTTCTTTTTTGTAATGAAACTTTTAAAGAGAAAAACTTGTCTCCTTATAGATAAGAAGACCCCTCCTTGATACGGTTGGTGCCACAAATCTTTACTTATTTTAAAAATAATATTGTTTAAAGAAACAATTTGTGGCATAAATGGTGCCACATACTCTACTAAGGAAGGCTTGCCTCATTAACCATGATGAGGCAAGTTTTTCTCATTTTTAAATCATGTGGATTTGTGAATCTCTCATGTACTTAAAATGACCCATATTAAAATAGTATTTAAATGTAAATTAAAAATATTTCAAAGATAAAAAATGAATTAAATTAATTTGAATATTACATATGAGTAAGAGGATTTTTGGATGTATGATAAAAAAATGAAAAATATTTCTATCAAATCAAAACTAATGCATTAGTAGACAAAGATTCAAATTGAATTCTATCATTGATAAAATTTCATAAATGATAAAGTTCTATCATTGGTTAGTTCTATCACTGATAGAAATCAATAAGTGATAGACTCATTTTATCATAGAAATAATATATTGTAGATGAATTATTTTAGATATCATTATATAAATATAATATAAGAGGTAGAATGTGGGGAGGGTAAATTTCTTACGAATAACTAATTGATAATATCACCTTGAGGTTTGATCATAAGTTTGTCAATTTAAGCTAATTGAATTTACTTTTGATTGATTTAATAGAGAATTGGTTGGCTTTAGTTTTTTAAGCGAACCCGTTGTAGTACCTACTCTCGAACATTACTTATTATTTGCTTGAGCACATTGATTCAATTATAATTCATACGAGCTTATTGAAATGGACTCGTAAAATGAGTAATTAATTTTACGAAACTTACCAAATCTAAAAAATAATTACAAAGTTGATCCTTTAAAAAAATTTAAAAATGTAACGGTTAAAATGAATGGATATTGTCACCTATTTTTTTTAATAATACTCGTACTAATGAATATTTATCATATATAATATTAATATTATTAAGTATTTATAACCTAATATTAATACATAATAGCGATTATGGATGCAATACCAATAGAGATCTATTAATAATACGGTAATTGAAGAGAAATTTGGTGAGAATTTTGATCAATATATAAAGATAAGAATAAAGTTTTGAAGTAAATTAATAAGAAAAAATCACTTAAACGAAATTAATTTATCTGCCTTTATTTAATAAAATAAATGTTGTGGTTTTTAATATTTCAAGTTTCCATGCAAAGAAACAAAACTTTCCCTAACTTCAACGAAAGCTCCAACCTACGTACCAAAAGAATATTAATAATAAAGAATCTGTAACTTTTTTCTTTCTTAATACTATTTTGGTTCGGTTCCAATGAATTTGGTTTGGTTCATTTTGTCTAAAAATAGCCCCGATTTTGTTTTGTTTAGTTTTTTGTTTAGTTTTTTCTTTTTTCACAATCTCAACATAAACACTAACCCAAAAGCTTTTTCATCACTCTACGTTAAAAGACTCCCATTGTGACAATCCTTTGTTTACATCCTTTATCCACGAGGTACGACCATCTATTACTCATCATTTTGCTTGAATGTCTAAGCCATTTGTTGAAGATAAAATTGTTGCTGCCTTGTCTGAAATGGGGGCCACTAAGGCTCCTGGTATTGATGGTTTTCCAGCATTATTTTACGAGAACTACTGGCATGTTATTGGTAAAGATGTTGTGAACTTTTGTCTCTCCGTCTTGAATGAGGGTGGCTCTATTGATATGATTAACGTCATTGCTATCACTCTAATTCCTAAGTGTAATTCCGCTTTCACTGCCACAGATTTTCGGCCTATAAGTCTTTGTAACGTGATTAATAAACTTATCTAAAAAACAATTGCTAATAGGTTGAAAGAGATTATGAAAGGTGTCATTTCTCCTCAACAAAGTGCGTTTGTTCTGGGTAGGAACATTTCTGACAATGCAATTTTGGGTTTTGAATGTCTTCATAACATTAGCAAGCGAACTAAGGGTAAAAAAGGTTTTATGGCTGCGAAACTTGATATGAGTAAGACTTATGATCGGGTGAAGTGATTTTTTTTGGAACAATACATGATTGCACTGGGTTTTTACCGTCTTTCGTGGAGATAATTATGAGGCATGTGAAAATGGTAAAGTATACTTTTAATATTAATGGGCAGAGGAAAGGATAGATGAGACCGTCTAGGAGTCTTTGTCATGGTGACCCTCTTTCCCCTTAGCTATTCTTGCTCGAACAGAAGCTCTAACTCAGTCTTTAAATATGTTGGAAATTAAAAAGAGTATCTCAGACCTTCAGATAGCCTGTTATGCCCCTTCTATTTCTCATTTATTTTTTGTGGATGATTGTTTGCTTTTCTGTAAAGCGACAATGAAAGAGGCAGAAGTGATCTCGTCAGTTCTAGCAAACTATGCAGTCATAACTAGAGATGTCTACGGGGCAGGGCGGGGCCGGGGAATGGCTTCCCCGTCCCTTCCCCACAACTTAATTTAATCCCCGTCCCTGGAAAAATCCCCGTGGACGAGGATCGGGTCCCGCAGGGATTTTTTCAAATCTTTTTAAAACATTTTTTTGGATAATACTTTTAAATAATTAGATTTTCTTAGAAAATATTTATAAATTTCAACTATAATGTTAATTATTAAAGAAAAATACTCATATGCATAGATAATTTCATACACAGATATGTTTTTATTTGAAAATGAAAGGGATAAAGTATAGAAAAAAATATTAAAAAAAAGAAAAAAAGTAACAGGGGTAGGGATTGGGGAATCAGGGACGGGAATACATTCCCTGTCCTCGGCCCCGATTAGCCCACGAGGAATTTTTTCCCCTGTCCCTGGCCTAGTTCCCCGCCTAACCGGGGATTCCCCGCCGGGAAACTGGACATCTCTAGTCATAACAGGCCAAAAGGTGAAGGCACATGGTAACTACCTGGGTATCCCATTCTCCTTTCCTGAGTCGAATAAAATTTCGTTTAAATATATTAAAGACCGTATTTGGCGTTACCTTTTGAAATGGAAACTTCGATTCTTCTCGGTAGGGGGAAGGAAAGTCTTGATTAAAGATGTGCTTCAAGTTATTCCTATGTATTCCATGAATTGCTTTCGTCTTCCAAATGGTTTCATTGATGATTGTCATAGAGTGTTATCTCGTTTTTGGTGGGGTGACTCAGAGACCAATCACAAGATACACTGGATTACGTGAAAAAAAGTTTGTTGTTCAAAACTCGTTGGTGGCTTAGGCTTTCGTGATTTGACTCTCTTTAACCAATCACTGCTAACAAAGCAAGCTTGGAGAATCATGGAATGCCCAGACTCTCTCATAGCTCGGGTTCTAAAAGCTATGTATTTTCTCAACTCTAATTTTCTTGACGTTAAAGTTTGTGGCAATGTCTCATTTACATAGAAAAGTATTTTGTGGGGTCTCGAGGACCTTTTGAATAAAGGGCTCCCTTGAAGGATTGGAGATGGAAAGTCGGTGTCCATTGTGAATGACAAATGGGTTGGTAGAAAGACCTCACTAAAGATCTGGAGACAACGTGGCATGTTGTAACGGCCCAGGTTTTCGTCCCGATTCTCCAGGTACGTTTGGTTAATTATTCGGTCGTTTGGTTGGGTCGTTAGGACTCTTTGAGCTTTTACGGGTATTTTGGGAATTGATCAGGGTTTCGATTTGTTCCCAGACTTGTGTTGAGTTGTTATTTGTGTTCTGGTTTCAGATTCCAAGACCAAGAGTTATTTGGAGGTCGTTCGGGATTTAACAGAAAATTAGAATTTAAAAGTGAGCTTGCCAAGACTTGAAGGGGGAACCTCCAAGGACAATTGGCACTAGGAGGAATTTTGGAGCATTTTAAGATGAAAAAAATAAAAAGAAAATCTCTTTTCAGTTGCCCTAGCCGACCACCATTTGTCTCTTCACCTTCTTCTCCTTGCTGTTTCACCTTCTCAAAACTCCAACCCGAGCAGCCGCACGTCCAACCTTCACCATCGCCCCTTGCCACAGTCGAGCTCCCCATTGCCGTCACAGCCAAGCAACCGAGTCCTTGCAGCCGCCAGCACCGAGCGCAGCTAGCAGCCACACCACAGCCCTCGCTCACTTGCACTTGCCAGCAAACAGCCCGCATCGCACAGCAGCTCGCCCACGCGAGCTTCTGATAACTCTCAATTAGAGAGTTATTTAGTCCTCTTTAGGATGAATTTATTAAAGAAATCATGCACTTTCATCATAAGTCTAATGCATAGGATACTTCTAAGATTGATAATTATATTGAAACTGCTATGCATGTTGGAAACAAGGCAGAGATTAGGAAATCAAATGAATTAAGTGTTTTGTGTGCTAAGAAGCTAAAGTTTGCAGCATTATGGATCACATTTCTGGAATTCTCATTTTCGCTAAATGTTTTTATCATTGCAGGGCTTTAAAGTTCTAGAAGCATTAAACTCATGCCTCAATTGGTGAAGTCTGAGGAGCGAATTTGATGAACCATTCAAGAACAAGCTAATGCTGTAAGCAATCGATCAAGGGAGACAGCTTCTGCAAAAAGACTGCCAACTTTGTGCCTATGTCAAAAAAGTTGGAAAAGGTTGATATTGTCTGCTGGGGACCAAAAGCAAGGGTCATTTTTGCCCTAGAATCTGGGTCGTTGATCTCTACCAAGAGGGAAGGATATATAGATCATTTTGGGAAAAGAAAGCTCTCTCTCGTTTTCCTTTTATTTTTTTCGGCCTTGATTTCAGAGCTGCTGGGAACGAGTCCTTGTTGCTGGGAGCAATTCTACAACATTTATGCAGTTTTCATCTTGAGTTCTTTCTTTCTTTCTTTTCGCTTCTGTATTTTAATATTTCTGTTGAAACTCTGTTGATAGGTTGTATTTCTGCTTGAGATTGCCTAGACGTTTGAGCTTAATCTTATTTCGTAGTTTCTCCTCTTGCTTCCTTGTGTTTTCCAGGCTCTACACTTTTTCTTACTATTTTAAGTGTTATTGTTCCATTAGTTACTGTTCATAGTCATTATTTTACGGTTTGAGTTTAGCTTCATGACGACTACCGCACTCTTACTCTCTGGTTTTACACTTATTTGCACAACTATGAGCTAAACTTGTATAGGTGAGGGTCGAGGGGAATGAGTATGAGATGCATGTTTCTTTTGGGTGAGTAGGGGGATGTTAGGCTAAGTCATGATAGCCATAATAACTAAGAACATGTTTCGATTGGCCATCCATTCATGTTTGCTTTTCATTTCATCGCGAGAGAGAGGAGGATTAGATAAATGCTATGCATGACCATTAGTTTCAATGCTAGGGGCTCCTGCTTGTTAAAGAGGTCGGCTAGAGATAGCCACCTCGCTAGTGCGCATTTCATCGCTGTTAGCTTCGAGCTTAGATGCGAGAGCTCTAGATCGAAGAGAATGAATGCATCTTGAGATAGAGCATTTGGTCCATGTTGTGCGGAGCCGACTTCTCACCATAGCCTTACCCTTAATGCATGTTAATCACACTCAACAACCCTTGACCCAAGCCTACGTTATCATCAAATTATTTATCTTCTGTTTTCAACACTTCCTATTACATTGAACCTAGCACGTTATCAGTTAAATTTATTTTTCAGTATATCATTGTTGAAGGCATTAGCATCTATCTTGCTGCATTACATTAAGTGGTTCATTAGCGTCTTTAGCATCATTATCCCATTGTAGTATCACTTACATCGCGTTCAGCACGAATCTGGTTACCAACAATTCCCTTTATTTTTATGTTAAGACTTTGCAAGTAACACCTATTTCGAAATTAGCCAGTCCCTGTGGAGATGACTCACATATATTTATCACTTGAATACAAACGACTGCGTATGCTTGCGTGTTAGTCTGCTCACTACTTAAAACATTGTCTGTGATATGCATCACCGTCAGATTAGCATTTTTGTTATTAATCACAGTCGAGTTAGGTTATCAGATTCGCCTTCCCGCATCGATGCCATCGCCCCATCACGTCGTCGTAGCCGCAACGCACACATTGCCCGTGCAAACACCAGCCGCAACATTGCTCACGTGAGGATCACCATTTCTGTCGATCTGTCCTTGCCTCAATGCCGCACTGCACGCATAGACTAGCCTCGCCAAGCCGCAAGCAGCAGCGAGTCCCGCGGCCGCACAGTCTGCTCGCTCACGCGAAGCCTAGCCGAGGCGCCTCGCCCACACTGTCTTGTCACCGTGCTGCACACGCCCAACCACTGATCTCTGTCGCTAGCACAAGTCGCAGGCTGCTGTTCGCTCGCCGTGTCTTCACCTTGCTGTCGAGGACCCTAAGTCTTCTCGGTTTTGGGTAAAGCCCTAATCCCTAGGCTGTTTTGGTGTTATTATTTGGTCCATTACTTAGGAATAATTGTGTTGTGTGATCTTGTTGTTAGGTATTTGTGTTGTTCCTGCAACTCGAGAACACTTCTTGTCGTCATCTAATTCCACTCTTTAAGTAAGGGTTCCTTGCCCAGGTTGTGTGGACCCTGTGCACAGCTTTGATAAATTCATAGTTGTTTGTTATGCTTGATTTATGAATTGTTAGTGGATAGGTTTGTGTAGGATGTCTGAATGCCATGATCTGATATCCATGCCCTGTTTCCTGTTTATTGTGATTATGCTCGTTCTGTTTGCTAGGGTTTGGCATGTATTTTACTTTAATTCATTGTTGCACTCCCCTGATTGCTAACTATTCCTTAAGTCTGCGAATATTCTGTTATTTATAGTCTTTGTGGAATATTAGACCATGTTAGCTCTAGGCTGTCCAATGTACTAGAGTTCATTAGGGAGTCACGGGTGTCAGTCGAGTTGCATGCTGGCTCGTTTTCCGAGTGTCAATAGAGTTGCGTGCTGGCTCGATTAGGCTTAGGACTTGCCCAGTTGCATGCAGTCCATGATCTTCCAGGTTTGAGTTGATCCAGGGTTTGGTCCAGTTGCATTGCCACCCGAGCCTCTTTTCGGACTCGCCCAGTTGCGTGCGGTCACTAATCGACCCAGTTGCGTTGTCGATCCAGGGTTTGGCCCAGTGGCGTTGCCAATCCAGGGTTTGGCCCAGTTGCGTTGCCACCCGACTATGCTTAGGACTAGCCCAGTGGCGTGTTGTCCATTGATAGCCAAGTTTGAGCTGTATCAGGGTTGAGCCCAGTAGAGTGCTGCCCGACATAATAAGGATGAGACTAGTTGCTTGCTGTCCAGGAAAAGCCCAGAAGCGTGCTATCCCAGTTAGCCCAGTTGCGTGCTAACTTAGTGTTGTCTTAGAGATAGACTTTCCAAAGACCGAGGTCACATAGGTTGTCCTCCAATCTAGTTAGCCTAGTGGTGTGCTGGCCCTGCTCGACACTTGTTGTCATTTACTGTTTGAGACTGCCATTATGTAAATTGCTATTTGCTTGTATGCTAGGATGCTAAATGATTTATCTTGCGTAATGTACCCCGGTTGGGGAATTCTTACTGAGTGCAATTGTACTCAACCTTTTTGTAGTTTATTTCCTCTAGGTAACTTGGCACAACATCGAGGTAGCTAGAGGAGGAGCTGATTGGTCATGGGGACGAGTCCTTTGCTCATCGTGAGACCTTGCTTGTAGTTTTATGATTTTACTTGATATTTGGAATTGAAATGTTTTTATTGAGATGCATGTTTTCAAATCTTTTGTGTTTAAGATTTAACGAATTTTAAGTCACGACATTTAGTAAAGGCCATTCATGACCATCTAGAGACGAGTCTTTACACATGCATTTTGGACTTGTGGCTTCTCTAAGAGCTTGTGGAAAACAACCCATTTTTATACAATAACTGGATTGGACAACTTGTGTAGCTTTGGGGATGTGGTGGGGCGGTTGAAAAATTGTCTCAAACGGTCCAAATTGGAGGAATTTCTCCTGATGGTATGGTGTGTTTGGAATGCTAGAAGTTAGAAGGTGATGAGTAATAATAATGAAACGATCAATTTGCTATTTGATTGGTCCTACTGCGTTAATTATATTCAAAAGTTTCGAGAAGCAAATAGTTCTACCATTCTACGCTCGACAAAGCTTTGTACAAATAATGTAAAAAGAGAAATTTTTTGGATTCCTCCAACTAATAACTCTTATAAACTAAATTGTGATGCATCAATTAGAAAGGATTTCTTGGCAGGTGGTGTTGGAGCTATTTTACGAAATAATAAAAGGGAATCGATGCTGACCTTGGCGACACCCTTTCAAGGGATAACATACCCTCTAGTGCTTGAAGCAATAACTGTTCGAGAAGGCCTTTTGATGGTGGCTGACATGGGATTTCAACACCTGGTGGTGGAATCAGACTCGGCTGGATTAATCGCAGGCTTAAATAAGCAACTTCTGAATCGTTCAGAATTAGGTAGAATCCTTGAAGAAATTGCAGGTCTCACAAGGAAGTATTCTTCTGTTACTTTTCAATGGTGCAATCGAAAGGCCAGCGACGTTGCTTATGCACTGGCGAACTTGGCGATTATACTTCAAGATGAAATGTTTTGGATGGAGGAGGTGCCGATATCTGTGGCACCTTTGTATTGCTATGAAAAGATGGCATGTGGCCATTCTATTTCTTTGTCCTTTTAATTGACTGTTATCGTTCTAAAAACAAAAGAAAAAGAAAAAGACTCCCATGTGTATAGAATTTAGGTTAAAATGCCATTTTGGTCCCTCTACTTTGAAACTTGTTCCATTTTGATCCATTGACTTTCAAATGTCCAATTTTGGTCCCTCAACTTTGTTGTTTGTCCAATTTTAGTTTCCCAACTTTCAAATGTCTAATTTTGATCCCTCGACTTTAATGTTTATTCACTTTAGTTCCTCAATTTTGTTGTTTGTCCAATTTTTGTCTCTAGACTATCAAGAAAGTTAAAAAAATGGTCCTAATTAAATAAGATTTTTCTCACTCCTAAATTATTTTATCTCTTTTCCATCTTTCATCATTTCTCTCTCTAATTTTTTTTATCTCTCTTCAATCCACCTCTCTTTTTTACTTTTTTTTACTTTTTTCATTCTCTTTTTTTTTCCTTCTTGGTTACATGGTAAACTACAAATTTGAAAACCAAAAAGTGGCAAAATAAAGTAAAACATGATTATTTAGGAAAATTGTCTCACGTTAAAAAATTTGATTAAATGAATTGAAGAGAGAATAAGAGAAAGAAAAATGAAAGAAGACTAGAGAGGTAAATTTAAGAAAGATAAAACTTTTAGAAAGAGAAATTATGAAAAATGGAAGAAAGAAAATAATTCAAGATTAAAAAAAAATCATTTGACTAAATGACTATTTTTTAACTTTCTTGATAGTCTAGAGACCAAATTAGGACATTTGAAAATGGAGAGATCAAAATTGGATAAACAGTACAGTCAAGAGACCAAAATTAGACAAACAATAAAGTCGATGGACAAAAATTGAACAATTGAAAGTGTAGGGAACCAAAATAAAACAATTCCCAACAACCAAACTAGTATTTTAACCGAGAATTTATAAGAGATCTTTGTTAAAAAACATATCAAACTCTACTTTCTATAGTATTTTGAAATTAAAAGTATAGAAACTAAAATGTAAATATTAATGGGCGTAAAAAATATAAAGAAAGTTGAACCAAAATTAAACCATTTGAATGAATTTTTATTTATTTATTTTGAAAATCGGGAAATCGGAGCTTCCCCCTAGTCCGTCCCTAGATGGCATCGGGATACTTCAAATGATATTCTAGTTTAAGCACTTTTTAGCGATTTCGAATTAGAGATCTCTCAAAGTCGCTTGTCTCAACTATTGGGGTTTGTTTCAACTACTGGGCTGCCCCACAGACACTATTTGAATGCATTTTGATACGTAGGTTTCTTTCTACGGTCAATCTTTTTAAAAACAAAACTGCATATCATCATTAAATCTTTTACAATTGCCAATAAGAGTATGGATACAAAATATATATTTTTATGATTAATAGATTACGGATTTAAATTTTCATTAAAAGTCTTTTATTGTAAAGATTTAAAATTTTTTTTTTTTTTTTTTAATCATTTTCTTACTGCAAAGTATTTGACAGGGGTAGGTAAGAAAATGGTTAGTGTACAGACAAGTATGAAAACTGCCCACTAAGAAAATAATTTCATTAACCTGACTAAAGGGTTACAAATTATACTAAAAATAATAAGATTCCAAAAAAGAAAAAAAAAATAAAAATAAAAATAAAAAGTAGGATGAAATATCATTTTGGTCCTATACTTTTATTCTATTTTGGTCACTAAATATTTGAAAGTTCAATTTTAATTTTTCAATTTTAAGATTCGTTAACATTCAAAAATCTAATTTCAATTATTGTCGTTTAAAAATACTTACAAGTAGTTTTTAAAGTAAATTTGAAATTAATATTAAAAAGATTCGATTATATTAATAGTTTTAATACAATTAAAGACAAAACGTGAACATAATTCTTAAATTTATTGAATTTTTTAAAAGAGAAGCAAACAACTTACTTTTTTTTATAAAGATCAATTTTAATTTTTTTTTTGAAATGTTAAGAACTGAAATATAATAAATCTCAAAATTTAAAAATTAGACTAGATATTTTGAAAGTAAAAGAAACTAATTGAAATAAATTTACAGTTCAGAGATTAAAATTTGATTTTTAAAAATTGAGGATTCAAAATGAAATAAATCTTAAAATTATGTTGGAAAGTAATTTCGAAAGTTTTGTTTTGTGACAACATATCAGAACATTCTAACATTTAAAGTCTTATTATTACAATACATTGCTTAACTATGCTAGCTAGTTTTGGCAAATAGATCCTAAGTTATAGAACATAAAATAAGACTAAAATATATTTATTATATTTTCAACTCCATTCCCAGGCAAAACATCCTGAATGATTCCATGAATATCTATGTACAAAAATTTCCATAACAATCCACATTCTTGCAACCAACTAGATATCTAAAAGCCAATGTTAAACTCTATCATCCTCTTCCATGTGCACTCTCTTCTTTCCTCTAATCGGAACCCCGAATAGCTTCACCGTCCCATTCCCCTCTTCCGATCCCCCAGCCGCCGTGTGCAGCGGAGCCTCCAACTCGACCAACTTGGGAACAAATCTACTATTTCTGTGATCAATTGGCTTGACGTGGTTTTGGATGAAGTAGATGATGTCGGAGTACAGATTCTTCATCTGGGCCAGCTCCGACAGCAGCGTAAAGTTTCTGCGGCGTAGACGGCGGTTGTCTTGCGTCAGCACTGCAAGGATGTCGGAATCGTTGGGTGCGGTGGTGGTGGTGGTGGTTGTGTAACAGAGGCTGAGTTGTTGGTCCTCAAAATGGAATGGGATTTGTTGGAGATTAATATTAATGTTGTTGTTGTTGCTGTTTTGATTGTGAGATTTTCTTCTGTGAATCTCTGAGAGTAACTGCTTCTCTCCTTTCTTGAAGTTTTCGTTTCCGAATTCCCATCTGTCTGCTACTATTTTCTTGAATCCCTGTGGATCATCATTATCAGAATATTGACACGAGCATGACTCAACTAGTTAAGATAAATTCTACTTCGAAAAAAGTAACTACTTAGCTAATATGATTCTCACTAATGCAACCCCACGAGTGTGTAGTATTATCACTAGTCACATTGTTTCAACTCCTTATCTAAATAATTTCTCAAATTTAAAAAAAAAACATTCCACTAATTTGAAAAAAAACTCATTAGTGTCTCCTTTTGTAGGTCGAAAGGCTTAAATCCTATCACGAAGCCTAAATTTTTTTTCAGATTTTACGAACGCGAAATATTAGACGGTATGAGATTTCACTTCAAAACTAATTAATAATAAGGATACTAGATTATATATCTAGAAAGATGTGTTGACGACTCATCGCATTTTCAATGTGGAATAATATGAGTATCTCCAACACGAAACAACATCATAAAAATGCAAGAATGTTGTTGGTGAAAATCTTGAATTAAAACAAGCGTCGATATTTAGCATAGTCTTGTCGTGTTAAGTTTTGTCAATAGTAGTAATTTTTCGCTGGCCATTTTGATTGAACATTCGTCTTTCTTAATCAACCACAAGTTTGAATTGCTAAACCTAAGTGCATCAGCTTGAAAACTCATAAAAACTTGAACTTAAGTATAATTAAATATTAATTGGTCGAGAATCAACAAACACATAATGTCATAGCTAGCTCGTAGAATAGAGAGTCCCATTAGAATGAGTACTTGGTTCTAAGACCATCTCGAACCCACATTCGTTCGAGAACGAGAAAACAAAAAACGAGAACGAGAAAGAAAAGGATACATACATAAGTGTTGAGCTGGCGAACAAAGCTAGAGAAGTTGTTGTGTTTGAAGTAGTTAGGAAGAATATCTCTAGCAAACTCAGGAGGGTTCCAAACAACAAAGGTTGAATGAGATTGGCCCCAACAAACAATGTGATCAGTGCAAGGATCATCCACCAAATCATAAGTTTTTGTCAAAAACGGCGCCGGATTTGCCTTATTCTCAATCATCTCCTCCATATTCTCTTCAACTTCTTTCATTTCTAAATTCATCACTTCTTTCTTCTTTATACACACACTCACTCTCAAACCCCACTTTTACCCCCTTTTTCTCTCTCTCTCTCTCTCTCTCATTATTATAATTGTTTTTACTTTAACAAACATTAACATATGACCTTGTCACTAATGTGTAAAGCTATATTATTCTTTTTTTCTTTTTCTTTTGAGAAGCACATGACCTTCCACATGTCAAATATTTGTTTGTATTATAGCATATAATATATATATGTCTTAGATTTATAATTATTGTCTTACATGTATATTTCCCCTTATATATACATTTAAATAGTTTGGGAGTATTTTTGTGTAGATGAGAATCTATTGATTTATGTTAACATGGATTGTACTATGTAGGGATGACGACTTAAATCTTTAACTTCTTGAATGATGAATAATTTTTTAATTTTATAAGATTATCAAGTTGGTTTTGTTACATATATATTTCAGGTTAAATTAAAAAATTTGAATAAAATATATATTACAAATAGAGATATAGATAGACAATTCTTTTTGAAGTTAGTTGTATATATAATTATGCTACACCAATAAGCCTGAATTAACAAACCATTATTAAAAGGGACTTGAGAAATTAAGAGGTGATGAGTTCATTCAATTGTGGCAACTAATAATTTTCTACAAATTTTTTTAACATCAAAATGTTGTAGAATCAAATGGTATGTCGTGTCGAGGTGGATAACAACTGGCCTAGTAGATACAAATATTAAAAGAAAACTGAATTAACTTGAATATCTTTTCAAAGGCTATTTGTAGTTCATGTGATTGCTAAGCGAATTGAAAACCCGATTGTTTCTGATCGTCAAAGCCACCAAAAAGGTGCACCAAGAATATTCATGATCATCAGCATTAGTGCATGAGGAAATTCCACCAGAAATTTGTTGCGGATAGGAATATGTATAGTAAGTTAAGATTTTAGATGAGATTGATTTTCTTTTGGAGTAATTAAATGAAATAAGATTTACATATATAAAAAGTATGGAAGTTTAGAAATAAAATGAAATGGTTAAGATAAAATTTAAACTTACACTTATTACTATATTATGTTATATCATCAAAATGTTAAATTTGTTTTACTTTCTCTCTATTCACAATAATGGATATATATCTTCGATTTTAAAGTCAATAAATTTGAATTCTCAAGCCCCAATTATTATGGTATTAAAAAAAGATTAAAAACTCTCTCCATATTCATCCTATTTATTCCCTTATTAAACTTCTTTCTAGCTCTCCCTATACACACATAATCTAGAATTTATAACATGCATCCTCTAATATAATCTAAAATTTTCGTAATGGACACAATTTTTCACAATATAATATTCTTACTTGCAATAGTTTTACTACTTGTTGTGCAATTTTTTTTTGAATCAACTCGTAGAGCAATCTAAAGTAATATACTTCAAAAGATAACATTTTTAAAAGGTCACAACGTAATTCATAAACCAATACACAAACCTAAGGCTCTGTGTGATAAAGATTTAGTTTTTAGTTTTTTATTTTTGAAATTTAAACCTACAACAACTATTTTATTATAATTTTGTTTACTTGAATACATCTTACTCATAATTTACAAAACTAAACTAAAATTTAAAATTAAAAAAGTAGCTTCCAATACACGGTAGAAAAGACGGAGCAAATAATAAATTTTTTAATAAAAATAAGTTTATATTACAAAAGTTAAAAACAAAAAATCAAGTGGTTAACGAAGAAACTTAAAAGATAGGATTCCTTCTTTTTTTTTTGATGAGGCAAACAAAAGGGTAAGAACATTCCTAGGCATTATTGATTTATTTGTTTTTGTATATCCCAAGGCATCCCCGTGACATATTGAGATGGAAAATGATTTTAAATGTCTCCAAAGGAAGGAATATTATAGCTTTTGTTCTGTGCTGCCAAAAACAATAATTAAATAATAATAATAATAACAAGTGAAAAGTCATATTCTATAAGGTTCTTTTTTCCCTACTTCTTCTGTCAAAACTGGGTGAAGAGGACACTGAATCACTGTCTTCAAAAGAATATTGGTTTTTTTGCCCTTTTGAGAGCCTTTCTCTGGTTTCTAGGACAAATCCAACCATCTCATTCTCACCTACTATGTGCCCCCACCCCCTTCAGTTTCAACTTTCTTATATACCCACCTAATCATTTTTTTTTTTTTTTTTTTTTTGCATATACTCCCATTTTTCGACCTAATTGTTGGTTCGATTTTTACATTATATATCTAAGAAGATAATTAAAATGATAGTTTCTCATCTCTATGTAGCTCGTCCTTCTTGATTATCGCTTGCTTGATAATCGGTTGATAATTGATCTTTAGAGTTATTCATTCATTCAGTTTAAAATATTTATAATCCGTGAAAGCATAGTTTTATTAGAGAATATGAATATCCATCTTAAAATTAATTGATGATAAGATGATTAGTCTACCTATTTTAAATCGGAAGTGACTGGCTTCTTGGAGCTACTTTGTTTACGAGGTGAAGGACTTGATAGTTTTTTTTTATTAATTTAAAATGATTTTTAAGTGTTTAAAAATATAATTTTTTTTTTGAATATTTAGAAAGTCATTCTAAACATTTTTAGTTTAATTTTTTTAGGGTGTTTATCATGTATACTTTATTGTAAATTAATTATTTTTAGGAAAGTTTCAACCTTAATCAAATTCAGAAAATAATTATATATAATTACTTTTAAAAAAACTAGCAACTATAATTATCGATGTTAATAGTAATATTGTATTAATAATGCCCAATATTATATTAATGAGTATTTATAACACTTATTTAAATGTATTATTGGTCATAGATAAAAATATTTTAAAATTTATCTACATTTATAATTATTTTGTAAGAAAAATTTATCCAATACAATTTTCTTTTCTTTTTTAATATTTACAAACCACTTAATTACAGTGTTACCATGAATAATCCTATTAAGTCTTTGAAAAAATAGGAAACGAAAAATATATTCAAATGCATATAATGTGTTTATATATTTTATAAATACAAGATATTTTTTAGTATAAATTGGGGGAAGGTGGACCAACAAACCCTACGTAGAGAGTACAATTGCTCTTAAATAAATGAGAGCCAAATACCGATTCTTGGACTCGAATTCGTGACCGTGGAGTTAGAATAGATTAACATCAAACAAGATAACGAACTGCGTCACCGACTCTCGGTAATCAATGATACATATCGAATAATGATGTATTATGAATGAGGTCTTGGAAATGATGAGTTCAATTTATAAAAATTATTTAAAAATGTTTTTTTTTTGACATCCAAATATTACAATATCCTATATATGGTGTAAGAATAGTTAAGATGTTCTTAAGATAGTTAAAAAATGGGTATTTAAAAAAAAACTGATCGGATCACAAGCATAGTTTGCTTACACACACAAAATAAAAAAAATACTTAAAAAAAAAAGTTTTTCGTTATCTAAGAAGATAAATTTGTTAAATGCTTCTTTCCTTTATTCAAAAAGCATATTTTGGAACCCCAACTATAAATTCTAAAATTAAAAAAAAAAAACCTATATTATTTACTTTTATTAGAAAGTTTACTTTTAACTAAGATTTAAAATTAAGAAATTCTATATTATTTACTTTTATTAGAAAGTTTACTTTTCACTAAGATTTCAGAAACTATTCAGAGAAGGTAGGAAACAAAATGAACAAAGGTTATTATCAGCCAAACAAACAAATTCGTCGAAACCTATCACATTTTTTTCAAAGATATTTTTATTACAATGAAATTTGAGGATTCAAATAACAATCTTGTAGACAATTTTCACATTTATTAGGCTAGTTAAACTATATTCATTTTGATAGCTTAAAAATGAATTTTTAATTCATTTGTTTTCATATAACCATTATTTTTTTTTTGTTTAATTGTCAAAATAATTTTGAGAAATCAAGTGATAAGTTCAATTCAATAATTTCCTTCGACATTAAACCAAGTATGAGCAAGTTGTCACCATTATAAGAAAAATGATTTCATTATAAGAAAAATGATTTTATTTTCATCGAAAAAATCACTATTTTAATAAAAATATTGGATCAAAAAACAATTTTCCACTATTTTACCTTTAAGAAAAGAAAAAAGAAAAAAGAAAAGAAAAGAAGAATTAGTTGGGTTTTGTTTGTTAGGGAATGGAATTGAATAATGAGGAAGATTCTATTCCAAAATAATAAGTGTTGAATTTGGTCAGAGGTTTCAGAGTGAATTGTTGTTGACACATTGTGCAATACATCACATGCCCTTTCTCCATCTCTCTCTCCATGTGATTGTGAGTTTGTGACCCACAAAAACAAAACCCCCCTTCCCTTCTCTTCTCTTCTAATTTAAACCCTTTATCTTACCCTTGGATTCACATCATATGACCAAATTCACTTCATCAATTAATTAAATTCTTCTCTCTCTCTCTCTATAATATAATATTTGAGTTCCCTTCACAATTGATAAATGATGTAAATAGGATCCTTCTCTTATATCTTGGTCATATTCTACTCAATCAATTTAATTTAATTGCAACCAAGTTTGTAACTAACCATAATAATTTGCTTTTATCAAGTCTTTTTATCTCTTTCATTTTAAGATCGTTGTAAGAGGAATTTTCTTCTTTGTTACTAATAACTCTGAAGAATTGAGAGTTAAAGTAGCTTAAAAGAATATATTTTTATAAGAATTTGCTAATATTTAATTAATTAAATATTGAATTTCGCCCCATCATACTTAAATGTCGCTTAAACGAAACATCATTTAATTTTCTGATTAGGATGCATTTTCTGGGTTCGCTGCAGCGAAATATGCTTGAATGTGTGCAAATTATATGTTTTGTAAAGAACTGATGCTTTCTAGTTTGTCTGCAGCATTCATGATGGAGCGAAGCGAAATTCCAACAAGAAGGTGTTCGCCAAAGCGAATGTCAGCCCAGCCAAGCATGCCTTGAAGAGATTCAACACAGCAGCGGAGCTTAAAGAAGTTACCAAGTGCTTCGCCACAGCGAAGCCACCAATGAAAGAAGATGTTGTAAAGTTAGCGAAGCCAAGATGCTCTGACAACCGACAATGTGGATCGTGGAGCAGAAATGTCAGATAAAGCAGTCCTTTGTCTGAAAAGAAATCAAAGAGCAGTCCAACATTGTCAGGATCGTGAAGCAGGCTTTGTCGCTTGGAGCTGGAGTATAAATAGAGGCGTTCACCTTCAGAGCAAAAACCACCCAATGGAGGGTCGGTCACCCATTCGGGGTCGATCACCATTCCGTCGAGCATTTTCGATCACCATTTCCTTAGATTTTCGTTGTAGTTTAGCCGTAGTTTAGTTTTATTGCTTTCATCTACTTCTGTTTTAGCGTAGTTTCAACGAACCTTGTTTCTTGTTGTTGTTAATGAAGATTTTCTATTGCTTTTACTTTGCTTTGCTTTTATTTATAGACATGAGCAGCTAAATCCATCAATGGAAGGAAATAGGCAAATAGGAGTATTTCGCCTAAGTGAAGCTTTAGCGAGATGATAAACTATTATGCATGTTGTGTTAATTCGAAATGCACTCCGTTTGATCCACTGTGTGTATGTCTTTGTTTTGCTTCGAGAGAATAGAAATAGAGCGATCTTGCATGTATAACATTAGGTTCGCAAAGTTTACTTAGAGATGAGTTTACTTGCATCTAAATTGAATGCTTAGATAAGGTTCGCCTAATGCTGTGTGGCTTCGCCTTAGTAGTGTTTGTGTTCGAGAGAACCAAACCAAGAGCTCGAGAGAGCCAAACTCTAAGTCTCGAGAGAGCAAAAGAGAAAGCTAACGGTTGTTGCTTCTTCGTTGTAAATAGTTTCGCTGAAGCGAAACTCTCTGAAATGTCTTATTCCCTTCCGATGTATTTTATCAGTTCGATTTATTTTAATTTACTTAGTTTAGATTTACTTCACCACAACAAACTCCCCCATCACTCTGACTCTCGATTTTGCTTAAACATGACACTAATAACTATTCCATGTGGAGATGACCTTTACTTACTTTAAAACTTGCTGCAACAAAGACTGTGTATACTTGCACAACCTTTGGGGATCACACACACACATTTCGCTTAATCAGAAATAGAGGCTTCGCTTTGGTGAAGCCCTGAACAAGCCACATCATCATTCTTCTACAATTACCATTTCCATTTATAATTCGTATGTTGCGATTTACCTCCCAACAGTTACAATAACTTTTCTTCTTTGTTTCTCCTTGTCTAGTTGATCGCGATTCAATTTGTCAAGCCCTAGAGGGTGTTTCTCTTATATCTTTTGATTTGATTAATCAAAGTTTTATTTAATTAAAATAAAAGAACAATAATGTGGGTGAAAAGTGGATTTCCTCATGCATTACTTAATTATTTACATCATAAATAAGAGTACAGCTCAATCTACATAAGATTAAGAGGTCTTGACTTCCTTTTTTTTAGCTCTATAGTATATAACAGACATTCAATTTTTTTTTGCTGAGATTTTTCACTCATTTATTTTGTAGCTCTACTTTCACTTAATTCCTTTTTAACCGTGGTGTGTAGTCACTTTTTTTCCCTCAAATATTTTTTAAGTTAATTACTGATTAGACGTTGTATGATAAATCTTAATAAGGAAATTGGTCAAAGTTTTTTTTAAAAAAAAAACATTACTAATGTGTTGTTGAGTTGACACTAATATATGGGTTATTGATTTTATTGTAAGAATTTACGATAAGTTATATAAATTATAATATAATAATTAAGATAAATTATATTTATTGAACTTAACATTTTTCTCTAAAAAAAAAACCAAAAAAAAAAAAAACATTGGCACATTTAATTATGTGCTATAAAATTCATGGGACCTATCTTGGTGATGTGTGTTTAGGATGAACAAAAGTGATCAAAACTGATTTATTAAGGGCTGTTCGAATTTCTAGCAAGTATAAAGACATAAGAATATAGTAGCGAAAAAGTAGTCAAAAGAGAAAAATGAACATCAGATTCTATAGTGGTTTAGCCATAATCGACTTATTCCACCTTGAAAGGTTTTGGCATTTGCGAGGCAATTCAATAGAAATATATTACTAAAGAAATAATGTACAACAAAGAACAATCAAGAATCAATAATTCCTTCATAGGATTTAAAAAAAAAGTTACTTCCTTTATAGAGAATAAATTATCAAGATAGAACATAAAACACGAGAAAGTAAATAAATAAGAGATCTACAAACTTTCTATGTTGAAGATGACCACAAGTTTAGATGACCCCTTCTAAACTTGTTCTTTAGACGTCGTTTATTTTGAGGTAATCCAAAATTCACATGAAATGAGCTTCTGGATTATCTCATTTATTTTGTAAGAATATGAGATACCTAGGTATTTCAAGATGCCTAGATATCTTAGAATGATCATATGGAGTGTATTTAACAACTTTCGGATGTCCTTTTAAAACCTAGGATTCTAGAATCTCATGTAGAGGATATATGCTAAGGACATTTTTTCCTCTCACTAATTTTGTATATTACACATGCATTTTGTCAATAATATATACCAATTAATGCTTGGTTAAGCTAGCTTACATATAGATACATATAAATTTCAAAGACATTTAAATTTAAATTAACAACAAAGCTTAAATAAGTATAAATGAATTGACCGAACAAAATAACATGTAAAAATATAAGCAACTATTAAATATTTTTTTTAAATACATAATAATTAAGTTTGTACAAAGTATAATATATAAATTCAAATTATATTAAATTTATGTGAAAATTATATGAATATTGTAAAAGCATTCTTAGAATATTAGGTAAATTTACGTCATCTTAAGTACGGTGCCAATAAAATAAACACGATTTTCTAAATATTATTAGCTCTTCGTACAAAATATTCATATAAAATAAACATATGATCTAAAGATGCCGCACATATGAGATTTCGTGCATTAGAAGATTCTAGCTTATCCTGATTACCTTAAAGAAAACGATCCTTTAAGGTTTTCTTGTATTTTGAAGTTGGTAGAAAAACATGGAATTGATTAAATGGAAAAATATGAAACATCATGATGCAGTTTTTCGGTACGGTATAATTAAACTAATGATAAATTCTATATAAGTATAAGACTTTATTGCTAAAACCTCACGCTTTGGAATCACATTCATGCAAGTATACACGGTCGAAAATGCAGCAAGTGATAAATATTTATTTAATCGTTCTCCACAAGGATTGATGTCTATAATCAGTTAATTAATCTAAGAGTTGTACAAGAAAGTAAAAACAATGGGCTTGAGATTTTGGTTTTGTTTAATGTCTAAATGCGAAATAAAACCAAAATGCGAAATTAACTAAGTAAGGCTCAAGTTAAGGTTATGGGGTGCGTCTAGCAATTCCTAGGATAAATTGCGGTAAGTAGCAAATGTCATACTTCGCCTGAAAAACGTCTGCTTCCGCTTTCGTTCGCATTAAGCCCAACTTCCATTGCGACTTAATGTAAATACTAACCGGTGCAACGTATGCAGTAGTTATGCGTTTATTCCTAAACTCCAATTTAAAGTACGAAAGACTTAGTACTAACCTACTGAACATGCAAACTAGCATTAGGTTGTTTCCTCTCCCGATTTACAATCTATTAGTGCATGTGGATGATCGGTCGATAGTTACTATTAAATTAAGTTCCTAATTCAACATGCTTCAATTAACAACTCCTTTTATCCTAGTACATGCTTCTACAACTCGTACCCATAACCTTTGCCTAAGATGTTTAGCAAGACATAGTAAAGAACAGATAAATCATAGAAATGAAATATAAATAATATTGCATTGAAAAAGTAATGTCTATTGGAAACATGGAAAAAAAAGTAGAAAAGATAAACTAGGAAAGCGATAAATGGTGGCGGTTGCTTGAAAAACAGGACTCTGTATCAATAGGAACATGAACTTTGCTTTGAAATCCTCATCCCAAGTGTGGGAGAAGAACTCCAAAAATAGGCACACTTTCTCTCTTTGTTATTCTCATTTTTATAGGCTGAGATGCGTCTGGACTAAGAATTGATTGGAAGGAAAGGATTTGATTTGGATTTATCGCCTTTTATTGCATTTTATCTTTGGCAGCTTATCCCTTGATTCTTGCGAAGGATTTCCTCTGATTGATTTTGACAATCACGTCTTTGCTGATTAAGGCATGAATACAATGATTATTGTAGTTTGTCTATTATGCAATCTGATAGTTAGCATTAGCTCCACATCCGATTCTTTCCTTATTGAGGCTTTTGCATTTGATATGGTCTACGGTTTTTCGCATCAATATTTCCAACTCCACGTTACTCTTTTCCTCTCTGCATTGCTCTGATTTCCACATTACTTAGCATTAATTCTTGCTTTATTTTTGAAACAGATATTTTTTCTTGGAAAATATTATTTAGAAGATTTCACGGCCTACAACCTCCAAAGGATCATGATGCACATTTTGATCTTTCGCTTCTCCTTGGAATGTGATGCCAACCATGTTTCCAATTCCTGTAAATATAGTAATAAATTGCGCAACATGGGTTCTTTGGCATTTAAGAATAAAAAACATTCAACATTCAAATTTTACGTTAAAATGCACTAATTTTCCTAGTATTTTATATTTAAGCTCATAAGTCATGCATGCATCTTATTTATATGAATTTTCCATCTTAATGCTATTCTAACTCTAAAGTTCATTCAATTAATGCAAAAAATACCTTTAGAATATATTAAGATATTAGTCTAAATAATGTTATATTTGAGAGCTATCACATCACAATAAAGATTTGAAAGTATTTTATTTACATGGCAATGAAGAAATGCAGTTCTCAACAAAAAGAGATGTTAAGATGTTAGAAGATAGAAAATCCTAAGTTTAATATGAAAAATAATGTTTCTTTTCATAATCCAGTGAAAATATATGTGGTTAAGTATCTCGATAAGATATTAGTTGTAACATGGTCTGTGATCTTTCGAGTGCTAATATAAATGTTCGATAATTAACTCGGAGCTAACCTATTGCTAAGTGTAACTCGGAATCACTTACGTACAAGTATACGTGGTCAGAAAGCAGCAAGTGATAAGTATTTATATTTTATTATTCTCCACAAAGATTGATGTCTTGAACTAGTACCTTTAACTTGAGAGTTATGCGTAAAGTAAAAATGGAATTGAAGTTTGTTTTGTAGTTGATTTTGAATGCTAACAATAAGTAAATATGGATGTTAATGCAAGTAAGAATTAAATGTGAATGCAATGAGTAAAGTTGAGAAAACAGTTGCAAGAGATGTTAAAAATGCGAGACTAGTTATAAAGCTTCTTACTTCCATAATCTAAAAAGTAACTTCCACACTTAAGGATTTATGGCAGATCTAGATTCCGCTACAATCTCCATACTAACTTAGGGTGACGCAAGCGAAAGTAAGGTTATTCCTAACACTCTAAATAATGCAGCTGTGCTACATCTAATCTATCATAACATACTGGATCATCCTGCAGTTCCTCTTCCGATTCACTACAGGTTAGCATGCGTGGGTAGCTAATCGACACATGTATATTAAATAAAAATGCAGCAGTGTAAAACATGATAACCTACATTCCTAACATGCTTCTACAAATAAGTTCTCATCCAAAACTCCTACAACACAACATAGCAATAAACACAAGTAGAAATCCAAAATAAACCAATTTTATTACTACTACTAAATATTCACAACTATAAACTACTCAAAGAAAAAAAATAAAAAAGTTGGAATTGGTGCGGTTGTGAAGTGTGCAGTCTCCTTGTCATCGACTTCCACAAACACTACAAGTTGCTTTTCCTTAAGATTGGCTTTTGGCCAACTGACCAGCTCACTGAACCTCGAGTTCCCTCTTGCTATTTAAAGAGATGAATTTCTTGGTCAGCAAGTTTAGGTGAGCTATAAAATCTGCATTAATGCAGGATCTCTTGATTTTCACTAGGATTTATTTGATTGACGCCAACTTAATTGCTTGATTGATTCTGTATTATTTCCTTGTTGGTGTGATTCTACGAACGTGTTTGCATTATGGTTTGGTGCCTTACTGCGCTGCTTGTGGTGGTTGGCGCTAATTTGTCCTTCCCGCGCTCAAGTTTCACATTTCCTGCATTTCGCGTTAATTTAGCATAGTTTATTCAATATTTATGCAAAAACTGCGAAACTGTGCTTCCGATGCTAATTCATGAATGCATGCAACTTCTAGTAGTTTTTACTCGCAATTTACATATTATAGCCCAGTTATTTCCTTTGAACCTTAGAATAATGCATAATAGAATAGCCTAAAATGTGCTATATTTAAGAGTTATCATAACACAATGGTCAAAGATGCTAACAATGAAGTTGAATAGCCAGGTGCAATTCACAATGTTGTCTCTAAGAAAATTATTTCTTTAAGAATGAGGCTACAAATAGTAACCCCTTCAATTTTGCATCACCGATATCGAAAAAGGAAATTAGGGCTAAGAAGTACCTTTGACAAAAGGAAGTTTGAGCGATAGAATTGAAAAATTCTAAGAAAGAAATAGGAAAAAATTGGGACTCGAAGATATTGTGTCATACGTTTAAGAAATTGAAACAATCTGATGGCCCTAAATATGTATTCCAATTTATGAATGAAGTTAGAGAAAAATCTAGAAACTAGGCTGGTGAAACAATGCAATATTTCTTTTAGTCTTTGGAAGACATGCAGAGTTGCACTGTTCTCTATCAATTTGTAATTTCTTCTCTTTAAAACAAATAAGAAATCAATTGCCATAAGAACTTTTGAATGCTTAAGACAAGTGTCAAGATTAGGTATGTATGCACTTGAATCCTATAAAGGTAAAAATGATAAGGCTAGGGAAGAGGAAGAGAAAAGTGTAGTGGAAGAAGAACAATGTACTAAAAAAAAAAAAAAAGTTGATGACTTAACAAGGCTACACATCAAAGTTGATGCTGCTATTGAGCCTTGTTAAAAAGGAAGTCAAGATGGTTGAGTTTACAAAAAACAAAAAAGCTGTCCCTAGAAAATTAGCTTCCTCATTGTCCTTGAGGATATTGATATCATCAAATGGTATGTCGGTGTAGGAAGAAGATGGTTAGATTTCTTTTGATGTTTTCATGACTATAAGATGGTCAAAACAGATTTTCTCTTAATATAGCTCAATGTTGGTTATAACAAATTTTCTAAAAAATATAGATGCTTTCTAACATCAATTTCAAAAGGAAAAAAACCTAACTTTTTTCAGGAAGATACGAAACATCCAGATTGGCATCGGGGAATGCAAGTTGAGATTGATTCTCTGGTACGTGGACTTTGGAGGACTTGCCTCATAGTAAGAAGGATATTTGCAATAGTTGGGTGTATAAGATCAATTATATGTCAACTGGGGAGATTAAACATCTTAAGGGACGATTGATTGTTTTTTTTTGTAATTAAAAAGTTGTCGATGTTGATTACAATGAAACATTTGCACCCATGGAAAAAACGGGGACAATTCGTCTCTTTCTTGTTGTTTGTGCGCGTATGAATTGAGAATTGCATCAAATCGATGTTCATAATGTGTTTCTTCATGAGGACTTGGAAGAATAGGTTTATATGAAGTTTGTTCTTGGATATGGTTCTTCCACTCCCAGAAAGGTTTGTAGATTAATTAAGTCTTTGTATGGTTTGAAATAAGCTCATCGACAGAGGTTTTCTAAGTTATCGAAGGCTTTAAAAGTTTATAGTTCTAAGCAAGCTTATATTGACTACTCCTTGTTTAGTTATATTCGAGGGAGCATATCCCTTCATGTTCTTGTGTATGTCGATGACTTAATTATAGTAGGCTCATCTCATGATGTTGTTTCATATAAAAGATCTTGTAGTCAGTATTTTATGGGCATTGAGGTGGCTTGTAATAACAAAGGTATATTTCTTTGTCAACATAAGTATGCTTTGGATATTTTAATTGAAGCTGACATGCTATGGTGTAAGCCAACCGATTCACATGTCTATGGAGAAAAATCATAAACTTGTCCGTGTCAAGGGGGGAGTTGTATGCACATCCATACCAGTACGATCAATTAGTTGGATGTCTTGTTTATTTTTCAATAACCTGTCCCGAACTAAGTTTTTTGTTCATACCCCATACAAAGTTCTTGAGTGCTCCACAGGTTCAACATTGAGATGCTACCTAGTAGCATTGTGCTACATGAAGGGTACTCTAGGTCAAGGCATTTTGTTAAAGTCTTTGAGTGAGATGCGTTTGACTGCATTTTGTGATAGTGATTGGGAAACTTTCCCATTGACTCGTCATGCATTGATTGGATATGTGGCCTTCTCGAGTCTTCTCCTATTTCCTGGAAAACTAAAAAAATAGGTGATTGTGTCACACTCATCTGAAAAAACTAGCAATGTCCATTTTTCTTACTGGGACTACCCCAAACGGGGCAGTGAATCTAGGTTTAGGCGGGGAATAGGGGAATGAGTGGGGAAAAAAATTCCCCGCAAGCTAAACGAGGTTGAGGATGGGGAATTCCCATTTACATTATTTATATATTTTATTTTTAAAAATTATATATTTTTCTCTCTTTTTACCAATTTATTCTTTAGAAACATTTTTTTTTGTAGAAATATTTATTTAAATATATATTTTTCTTTAATAATTATCTATTTAAATGAAAATCAATACATATTTTTCATGACAAGTCATCTATTTGAAAAATATTATTGAAAAATTATTATAAAATTAAGATTAGAAAAAGTAAAAGAAAAAAATGGCGAAAATTTCCTATGGGAAACTCGATCCCTGTCCATTCCCCGCGTTGAATCCCGTCCCGATTCCTACAAAAAAATACTGAATTTCGAGAAGACGGGGATTGATAATGGTGGTGGGGACAGGGACGGGGAACTCATTCCTTGACCCCGCCCCGCCCCACCCCATGGACATCTCTAGCAGAAACTAAGTATCGTGCAATAGCTGTAGCTGCTTGTGTGTTAAAAATTTGAAACCTATGCAACTATTTTGTGATAGTCAATATGCTCTACACAATGCAAAGAATCCTGTATTTCATCATCGTACTAAGCATATCGAGGTAGAGTGACATTTTATTCGTGATGAGTTGTTACCTGAAAACCTTGCTACTCAATATGTTCCTACTAGTCACCAAGTGATTGATATTTTGACAAAGGCCTTTGAGAAGCAATCGTTCAAATTATTACTAGACAAGTTAGGCATTTTTAACTTACATGCTCCAACTTGAGGGCGAGCATGAGGAAAATATAATTCCTAGATTCGATGCATTTAATATTATAAATATCCTCTAGATTCTCTAGGATTTTCTTTGTTTAGTGTACTATATATAAGTAATGAAATACAATGAAAAAGAGAAATTTTAGCCAATTACTTCCCAAAATTATCATATCAAAATGCTCTTTAAACACAGTTATGATGTTAAGTACTTTCTCAAAGTTAATTCTCTCAACAAATGAGATAAGTTACAAGCCAAATTAACCAAGAATAACATAACTCTTTTTCAGCCTTGCCATGAAGCAACATAAACGTAAGACACAAACAAGCTTAGTTTTCAATATATTATTGACCACTATTTTTAAAAATAAAAAAAATTTAAAGATTCAATTTTTCGCACACTTGTTGAGTTAAAGGAAAACCACTTAGACCATCGATTAAGTGTGGGTTAACTTAAGTAAATTATCGAATAACATGAAAAATTTTAAAACTACAAACATCAAATTGAAACAAAAGTAAAAGAAACCAAAGTACAGCTACTTTAAACCTAATAATGAAGTATATATTTGGTGGATATATGTACTAATTGAAAGACAGGAGAGAGAGAAGAATGTTAAAGCAAAAAGGAAGAAAAGTGGGGCAGAATGATGAAGGCTTCACTTGGAAAAGGATCTAAGAGATGTAAAATAGAGAAATGGCAGTTCATTGCAAAATGAGTGTTTGTACAAGAAGATCAAATGGGGATAGGAAAATAATTTTTCTATCCATATTTGAATCACCAACAATCATCCATGGCCACTATTCATTCCTTCTATATAATCGCTAATTCCTTCTCTCCATAACTTATATTTTTCATTTCTCATAACCAAATATTTTATTCTTCAACAATAATTATTCATTCTTCATAAACAATATTTGTTTTCATATAGTCATTATTTGCATCTCAAATATTGATAAATGATATGTATTATGCATTCATTCTTTAGATCATTTATCATTCTGCATGTATTTCCTTGTATTCCCTTTGTTCATAATCAATTAATTTTCTCCCTGCCCAACAGTACACCTTAAGTTAATTTCAAAAATTCCTCGGAAGAGAAAAAAGCCAAAGAGAAAATGGGTTGCATCCATCCATCCATCTTGGATTCTGTTCTGAATCATTGCATCTCATGGATGCATTTTCTCTCTAGACATTGGAAAGAAAAAAGTAGAAAAAGTGGGGCCTTTAATTTCCGTATTTTTGGTGGAATATCCAATGAAATCTTTTAGGTTTTTAATATTATGTTTGTGAAAGATTTGGATGTGGAAAAAGAGATGGATGAGGTTGAGAAAACCAAAAAAGAAAAAGATTTTTCAGAAGAAAGGGCAATAATTATATATGGTTTTTGTGTTATTGGAGTTGGAAGGCTTTCATAGTTTTATCAGAAAAGATAAGACTTTCAAAAGATACTGTTTTTGGTTGAGCAATTCATTCCATTTGAACATAAAATTGAGAATGTACATATGGGTATGTTTGGGAGAGTACTTTTTGTCAGGGTCAAAAGCACTTTCTTTTCTTTATATTCTGGTTTGAGTGCTTGATCACAAAGCACTTTAATTTTTTTTTAAGAGGCTACAGTACTACCGAGTATTTCAAAGTATTCTTTTTTATAAAAAAATATCTCAGGCCTATTTATGCTCACTGTAACTGTTTTCACTAAATACATCACACACTGCGGGAAGTTGGCATGATGGCGCTCTAAACCCAAACCAACAACGAGTCAGAACCTGCTCGTCTCCGCTCCACAACACTACACAAGGCATACACTAGATGAAAAGTATTGTAAATTCTTAACCCTTTCTTTAAAACAGTAAACTTAGGCGTACCTGATGACTGTCGGAGTGCTGGTGATCATGGGAAAACGACCTACAACAAAAGGTCAGTCTACAGAATCTATGACTCTGAGCTATGATACCAACTGTAAAGACCCGACCCAAAAGGGGTTCTAAATGGGGCTTTACCTCAATGCATGCAATCAAAAGTAAAAACAATATGCAGGAATGGCTTTCGGATTCCAATTAAAACCAAAACATTCAAACATTCAATTCAAAGTCAAAACAATTTCCTGAAACTTGTCCCTGTCTCCAAGCACCTGTCTCAAGATAAATACGTTCCAAAAGTTTACTCTGATCAGAGATTTATTAAAGCATTCAAAACTTTCAACAGTTACAACAGTACTGGAATCCGTAAAAACATTCAGAAAAAAACCTAGGGCTCCGTGCCCGGCTACATGCATTCAGAGGAAATAAAAAGACAAAGAGTCATAACATAAAATCAGAGTTTGACAACTGGTTCCCATGATCACAGCTCCTCCTTCAGCCATCCTGTCTCGCACCTTGGTTACCTGTGGAAAACCACAAAATAAGGGTGAGTAATGAATTACTCAGTAAGAATCCCCAATCGGGGTACAATACGATATACATGGTCATCTAGCAGAAAGGTATACAAGCTATGAATATAAACACAGAATAGAGCACATAGCTTAAGTCCACACTTGGACCTCGGATGCCAACTCAGGGTCTTAGTCCGGAATAATCCATCACACAATACGCCCTATACGAGAACAAGTCTCGGCCTCGGCGCCTCATCGCCGATACGAAAGGTGCACTAGCTCAAGATCCCGAGGAGCTCTCCGGTCGGCGCCAGATGAGCGTAAGCCGCGCACCGCATGCTACTGCAGACTCTAGGGGTGCCGGTCTAGTGGCAAGCCGCCTGTGTCCAGTCCACCATGCCTAACTAAATCTCTGGATCGGTGTCACTGACATAGGGGTGTGAGACCTAGACACGTGAACTATGTCAGCCTGAACCACCGCACCTGAGGCTAAGGAATCGGTCGTGGTAGGCTTACACCAGGAAGTCGTCCTTGCCCTAACAAGTGGCAATCAAGGGCTACGGCCGAACACGCTGAGGATGTGCCGACTGCCGGGGACGAGGCAATGCCAAGTCATCATCCCGACCGTTGGGGCATTTAACAGTCTGCCACCCTCACCCAAGATTGCAGGGCCAGCCGTTAGGGTTAGCTAAACCCTAACGGGGATCGTGGATGCAAGTTACGTTATGCATCCGGCCCGGATGATGCTACCTATCTGAACTCTAAACTATAGCAAAAATAGCAAGAAATCCAATACAATCCAATACATGCTCAACAGATACAACGAACCTAGCATGATACTACGAAGCAAGAATAGATACAAGCATGCCAGAACAGAACAACCTAGCATGGAATAACATGAGGAACAACATAGGAAATCATGCCAGTCGGGAATTCAGAACAGAGCACCTATCACTAAACATGCCGATAAACACAAACAAGCATACAAACAGCATCACATAATATATCGCAGGGCCCACACAACTCCGGTAAGAAATCCTTACCTGGCCGGGAGGCAACTACACACAAAATCCTAAGCTGCGATCGATCCCGAGCTAGCTAACGAGAACCTAACAAACATAATAATAATCACAACCCATAGGCCTAAATATAATAAAATAAATAGGACTCGGCTCGGGAGCAACTCACGCGGTACGGCTGACTCGCGGACGAACAGGTTGCACGGTGTGGCTGCTGCTGGGCGCTGGTGGGCGCTGATGGGCGGCAGGGGCCGCGACGCTGGAACGCCCGCCCCGGTGGGCATCGATGGTCGCGACGCTGCTGCCGACGGCCGGTGGGGCGCGCGCAGCGCAGCGTGAGACGAGCTGGACAACGGTGGGCGAAGCGGCGGCATGCAGCGCACCGAGACGGCGACAGCGCGCTAGCGGTGTCGGGCTTGCTGCGCGACGACGCGATCGACGGCGATGGGCACGCTGGGACGGGCTGTGCGACGAGCTGCTCGGTGCCTGGGCATCTGGGCGAGGTAGGAGCTGCCTGGGCGTGCGATAGGGGCTGCCTGGTGCCTGCTGGTGCGATCTGGGCGGGCTGCAATGGCGATCTGGGCGCGATCTGGCCAGTTGGGCTTGCTGCTTGGTGCGACAGAGGCTCGATGGGCTGCTGGCTGGTGCTTCTCTCGGTTGGCTGCACACAACACACCCACACACAACCACTTTTCACTCGGCCAGCAAAAGAAGACCCAAATCGGAGAAGGAGAAGAGACGACGAAACTTACCCAGAATGACGATCAGATCTCGAGGCTGCTAAGGAGAAGAAATTCGACTTGGGGAGCTAGGGAGACAAGCTTGGGCGGCCACAATGCTTTTGGAGAAGAAGACAAAACAAAACCTAATTTCTTTTCATTTAACCAAATGCACCAAAACTCCAAAGATCCAAGGCTAACCAAGATATGTCGCAGAAAGTGTAACAAGAGCTCTCCATAGCTCATTTGGCACGCATCCCCATAGGCTTTCCCGGAGACCCGTGTTTGAATCCCAGCTGCAACACAATTTTCCTTTATTTTTACTTTTGCATCTATCCTTGCTCAAACCCATCCACAAAGCCTAAAAAACCTACATAAACCCATCCAATAATTTTAGCAACTGCAAAAGACATAAACGGCCCTGACGGCCCGACCAAATTACCAAAATACCCCTAGGGCATACCTGGAAGACCGGGATGAAAACCTGGGCCGTTACACTTAGGCATGCATACCTGGCCAGCGTAGTTTGTCCTTAGGTCCCCACATTTACGCCGGTTGCAGCAGCATACGGTATGCGCGCACACGCGTTAGTCGTCGGTTCGGAGAGCTCCCCCGGGCTAATGTCGTGAGTACACCAATTCCTTCCAGTTTAGAGCCAGACTTCGGGTACTCTCCCGTAAGTCCAGATTTGTTAGCAAGGGTAAGAGGCCCTTGAGGACATCCTTGGGATCAGTTTTTGAGCTGATCAAATAGCCGAGGGAGAAAGACCCTCGGAGATGTCCTGATGTTCAGAGGCCGAGGTGTGCCGTTCCTGTGCTGTTTGATACAATAGTTGGTAGTGGAAGTCCCTTGAGAGAGGTGGACCAGCAGAGTCTCCACCAGTCGTCCGATCGATTGGCAAGTTGTCGGGTTAGTGGCTTGAGGAAGATGTAGAGACATCTTTGCCCCCTTGCAAGCCTGCTGTCGTTTTACAACCAGTTCTTTTAGTACCCCCGTAGCCAGGGAGTAGTGTGGAGTTTTCTTGTCAGGACTTGATCCGTCCGTGGATTGCAGCGGGCTAGTAGAGTGGAGCACTCTTTTGTTAGCATGTTCCAAATGTGGAACAAGTTGTTGCCACCCGAGGAGTTGGCCTGAGCTTTTGTTGAGCATCGAGTGGGATGCAGGAGTAGGCCGTGGCATGTCTGTTAGGCGAGATGCCAGAGATTAGACTGCTCGAGCGTTGGGACTCTTGTGTTAAGTGCCATTGCCCGTCACTTGGAGTGTGACCTTCCCTACCCTCAGAGGGGCATAAAGCTTGTTTAGGGTTGATTTGTGTTGTAAAGGATGTAGTGCCTGTTGGCACCAAGCTTTGAGAGGAGGCCTAGATTCAGGCCAATTGGCACTTTTGTGCAGGTGGTTCCATGACCCGCCCGGAGTATAGCATCCCCACTAGTGTTGTACCCTTTTCCTGAGGTTGCACCGGTTTGGGTTACATAAGAGATCTAGCTCGGTGGTAGTAAGAGAACTACAAGTATGAGGTCATTCGAGGGAAAGTAGAAGCATTTCAGAGTCACCGAGAGTTGGGTGCAAAGGATGCTGAAGGCTGTTAAGAGCTAGCGCGTTCGAGTTCTCGTGCCTGTGTTGTGAGCTTGTGAGCCAGTTTGATGGTAGTATGATTCGACTACCCTTTGAGTTATCCTAGTATGGACAGTGTTGGCATCGATGGATGCGTGGTTGATCCAGTGTTAGAGCCATAAGTTGGATGGTTGAGCGGAACTCATTTAGTGGGCACATTGGTTTGAGGTATGTTAGCTTGGTGTGGTTATGCTCTTGTAAGAGTGAGTTGGCCAATGTGGCGTTTCGCGGTGAGTTGACCCCGAGTGGGTTTGAACTCTTGTTGCTTCCTTTCTAGTTGTGGCTCTGTTTGGAGGCAAAAGTTGCCCTGTGTGAGAGTTCTTGTTGGCATTGGATCTTAAGGAATCAAGTTGGAGCTGTACACGCCGGTGTACTATTGTGCAGCTCGTTCCGTGGTGTATGTTTGGGGAACCATGAGAGGTTCATGTTGAGGAACCAGTGATCATTCTTTGAGGTGTTAAGGCTTTAGTTATTGACAAGTGCCCTAGCTTTGGTTGTAAGGATACCGTGCTCGTAGCCGGGTTGTTGTTTAAGCAAGTTTCGCTAGATGGACCTTAACATGGTTAGAGTTCAGTTGGAACTGAACAAGAGCGGTGGTAGCAAAGCCGCGTAGTTTCTGATCGTTATGGCTAAGAGAGCTGTTCGGATCCTTACCTTGGGTAGAAGCTATGTTGTGGTTGATGCTTTGAGTAGGAGGATGACACATTCTGTAGCGTTTCCGGTCCTCTTGGTTTTCAAGAAGTTGGAGTTGGCCAGCGTAGTTGAGATGCTGGAGAGGGTTGTGCCCGTGTAGCCAGTTGTCTGTTAGATCGTTTGACGACCGTGTGTGTCGGAGGGTGATCGGAGGATCCCTAGGTTGTGGAGAGCCTCATCGAGCTCACTGTCACCAGCGGTGTTCCTCGGGTGAGTTCTTTCGCGAGACTTGGTAGTCTAGCAAGCTAGTGTTTGTTTGGAGTAGAGTCCGGATTGGTTCCGGTGAGGTGGCTAGTTGGTGCTTGGTGTTGACCAAGATTTGGTTCTTTTGTTGTTTCAAGAGCTAGCTCGGTTTGAGCAAGAGGGCATTGCCCTGAGGACTTGTTCCTAGTCAGGAAGTTTCGGGAGTTGACCCCTCCCTCGGCGGTTGAGTAAGTACTGATAGTACTGGGTTGGTGGTCCAATCGGTTGAGATTTCCCTTGGGTGTTGCTTCCGAGAGAGTTGGTTGTTGTTGCCCTGGGTTTGAGCAAGTCAGCGAGCGTGTGTGAAGTTCGCTGCCCTTCAGAAGTTCGCTTGCTGGGGAATCGTTCCCGTTGAGGAGTAGTCAGCTTAGCTCCTGAGTTGTGTAGTTGATCAGAGTAGCGCAGCGAGAGGGTCCCTGCATGGTGTTGTTAGCAAGCGAAAAGTTGTATGTCCCCGCAAGGGCGGCGGCCAGCCAGTTTAAGAGTTGAGTTTTTGCTGGAAAGTTGTTGGTCCTTAGGGGATTGAAGATTCCCCCCCCCCTAGTCTCTGTGGTGGTTGAGTTGCACCATGGATGCCAGCCTCGAGTATTAGCTTCTGAGGTAGTCTTGCTGATTCGTGTGGCTCATGATCCGTAAGTTTTGGGGTTGTCGTTATCCGTATTCCTTGAGATGTTTCGGGAGCTTCTGGTTGGAAGATGAGTTAGGCCTAGGCTAAAAGGAGAAAGTCCTTTGAGTAGCCAGTTGGACTTAAGAGTTGAGTGGTAGCTTGGAGGCGAGTTTTGCTCTTTATAAGCTTGGGTTGAGTTCTGTTGAGCAAGCCCTTCTCGGGCTTTGCTTCTAGTTGTTGTGCTTTCGCAGTTGGCGTTTAGCGGAGCCACGTTTGAGTGAGTTGGCACAGAGGTGCCGTGGCATTGGTTGGTAAATCTGTTGAGTTGTTCTCCTCAAGGTGTTGTGTCGCGGATACCTGCGTGATGGTTTAGTCCTTGCAGTCCGAGATTTCCATGAGAGGAATGTTGGTTGTTTCCTTGCCTGGAAATGTTCTCTTAGGCCAGTTGCCGGTAGGTTTGCATTGAAAATTTTGCGTTCGGCCGATGAGGAGCTCTAGTTTGTTGGTTTGGCTAAGTGGAGCCTGTGCCTGGCCCTTGTCTTTTAGAGGTGGCCGTAGCTGAAGTTTCAACTGGTGTGAGTGTTGTTAGCCGTCTGGTGTGCCAGGATTGTGCCCCTTGCCTTTGGTTCTGCGATTTCTCTTTAAGATGGTTGCTTAAGTGTTGGGGTCGTGTTCTAGTTGGAGAAGTTTGCCTTTAGGATCAGTCGGGTTCGATTTGATTTCGTTAAGGCTTGTAGGCAAGCTTTGTGGTTCGCTGGTCTCTTGTGAAGTAAGAGTAGGCCGTTTAGTTTATGAAACCTGAGAGGTTCAGTTGTTTGGTCAGCATGGTGTAAAGTTGAGGCTGTTTGTTAACAGTTGTGAGCATTCAGAGAAGTTATGCCAGTGTGTGGCATTGAGTTTTGGAGCTTGTGACCAGTCTGCGAGTTTGCTGAGAGTAACCGTAGAGAGGTGTTCCGTGTTGGGTTAGCAGGGTTTAAATTGAGCCCCTGGTTTGTAAGGCCTTTTGAGATCCTTGAGCAGATCGGAGCAGTGGCCTTTCAGTTAGCTTTGCCCCGTCTTTGGCAGCAGTGCATTTTGTGTTCCACGTTTCGATGTTGAGATAGTTTGTGGCAGACTGGATAGCATTGTGGCTTTGAGCCTTTGGGAACCCAAGAGGGTTTAGTTTTCGAAGAAGGGCTAGTGTTGTCTTAACTGAGAAGTTCAGTTGGTTTGGAATCAGTGGAGATTTCCTAGAGCTGTTTCGTCTTAGGACTTTCGAGGACGAAAGTCTTAAAAGGAGGGAGTATTGTAACAGCCCAGTTTTCTATTCCAGTTTTCGAGGTGCCTTCGGTTCAAAATTCGGTTGTTCGGTTGGGCCGTTGGAGCTATTTTAACCCTTAGGGGTATTTTGGTCTTTTTGCTTCACGGGCAGGATTTGTGGATTTTCAGGACTTCAAGGTAGCTCCTGCCTTTGTCGAGGCTTGATAGTTGTTGGTTGCGAGACCCATGATGTTTGGGCTAGTCGTTTGGAAGTTCGGTTGTGGTTTGGGTTTTGGCAAAGTTAGTGTTGGTTGAGTCCTTCCTTTGGGATTTGAGCCCTTGCCCTTAATGATAAATTGAGAGTTTGATTTAAGTGAGTTTTATTTATTGGAAAAGGTTTGCTTCAGCTGGGTCTCGAGGAGGAAGCCGGGAAATGGGATTTTAGGGTTTTTTTAAGGCCTATTTAAAAATGGACAAGGATGGGAAATAAGGAAAAAAATAAAGAAAAATCCCATTTTCCCTTTTGTTTTCTCTCTCTCTCTCTCTCTCTCTCTTCCTCTCACCCAACCCGAGCCCCAAACCCCACCCCACTCGCCTAACTGGCGCCGCCACTTCGCCCACCCATAGCCCACTCGCTTAAGCCCGAGCCCCCAGCTCGCCCGCCACACAAGACATGCCAGCCGCCAAGCCCCGAGTCACCTCGCCCAGGCCGCGTCGCACAGCCCTCGCCCAGACCCAGCCTTGCCCAGATCGCGAGTCCCCTATAGCGCACTGTGCCGAGCTCGTCCCTCAGAGCTCTCTCAGCATGCGCGCTTCAGCCGCCTCCAGCGCCTGCGCCCGGCCGGCTTACGCAGCCGACACCTGCCTCATTGTGTGAGATGGCCCGAGCCTTGTGGCTTCTCAGATGTTATTTCCCGAGTCTTTTCTCCTTTAGGTCCTGAGCTGTTGGCTGCTGATTATGTATTTAATTAGGGTGTTTTCTTTAAATGCTTAGATTGTTCGGGTTCGATTAGAGGCTCGAGGGTCGCTTGTTGATTTGTGATAATTATTTTCTGCTTGCTCTAGGTAAGGATTTCTTACCGTGGTTGTGTGGACCCTGCGATATTATCATGATGTGCCTTGTATGCTTGCTGACTGTTATGAGCATTATAGTGATAGTGCAGCTATGATTGATCTCTTGCTAGCATGTTTACCTGATTGTACATGTTAGTGCCATGCTAGGTTTGTTCTTCCAGCATGCTTATGATTCCTGCTTTAAGTTCGTAGTATCATGCTAGGTAAGTGTGATTGATGTCGATTATTGTTTGCTAGCCAGGAATCATTTACTCTGTACTCTTAGCTAGTAAAGTAGGGTTTGTCATCATCCAGAGGCTGAGAGCGGACATAACGTACTTTGTCCCCATCGGTCGGGAGTAGAACGAGCGAAGCATAACGTACATTGCTTCCCCCCCCGGCCGCCGATGTGGATTTAGCTACCACATCGACATAAGCCTAGTTTGTAGCCTGCTAGAGCAGAACCCTGCCAACGGTGTAAGCCTGCCTTGGCCGGTTCTTAGCTTCAGGTTGGTGGTTCAGGCTGCACAGATGAGTGCCGAGGGCCTCGCACTACTGTGATCAGTGACACCGATTCTGAGTCTTAGGCATGCATACCTGGCCCGCGTAGTTTGTCCTTAGGCCCCCACATTTACGCCGGTTGCAGCAGCATGCGGTGTGCGCGCACAAGCGTTAGTCGCCGGTTTGGAGAGCTCCCCTGGGCTAATGTCGTGAGTACACCAATTCCTTCCAGTTTAGAGCCAGACTTCGGGTACTCTCCCGTAAGTCCAGATTTGTTAGCAAGGGTAAGAGGCCCTTGAGGACATCCTTGGGATCAGTTTTTGAGCTGATCAAATAGCCGAGGGAGAAAGACCCTCGGAGATGTCCCAGGATTGGTTAGGAGAACCAATCATTAGGCCGGAAGTAGGAGACTTCCGAGGATTTCAGATCTTGCCTTGTAAGCTCGATGAGCTATGATCTGTGTTGGCGGCTGTTTGCATGTATGCTAGGGTACTAGATGACCGATGTATCGTATTGTACCCCTGGTTGAGATTCTTACCGAGAGTATGTTTATACTCACTCTTATTTATCTTTCAGTAACTTGGGACAACACCGGGATGGCTAGTGGAGGGAGCCGATTGATCATGGAGCCGCTAGACTCTGTCATTTATTATTTGCATTATTTGTTCAAAGATGTAGATGGACAGAGTCCTAGGGGAATGTTGTTTAAAAGTTGTTTAAACTGTTTTGATAGTTTTTATAAATACTGGCCAGGCCTGTTTTACTTTGTTGGTTTTGCTTAAATGAAAGTTGTTGATTTTGTGTTAAGTGTTCCCCGCATTCTCATATGTTTTGAAAGGTTTTAAATATGAGCACTAAACCGATTGATATCATATTTAACTTGTATGCTGAGTAAGAACCCAGGTTTAGGACCATGTTTTGGGTCGGGTTGTTACACTTGTGTTGATCCTACAACTTGAGATCGTTATTGTTGCTTGCCTCTGTTTCAAGTAAGGGTTCTTTGTCGGGGTTGTGTGGACCCTGCGCACGGCATTGATATCTCCTAATTTGTTTGTTATGCATGATAAATATTGTTAGTGGATAGGCTTGTGCAGGTTGTTTTTTGACATTATAACTGTTAGTGGATAGGCTTATGCATGCTATCTGGATGCTATATTCTGCTATGTATGCCTTATTTCTTGAATGTTGTGATTATGCTTGTTCTGTTTGTTAGGGCTTGGCACTTAGAATGTTGTACATTGATGATGCATCCTCCTATTCGTTTAACTATTCTGTATGTCTGTAATACTCTATTGTCTAAATGCTAGTTGGATGTTGAACCCTGTTAGCTCTAGTTGTTCTAGTGTGTGTCAGAGCCTATTAGGGCTGTCCCGAGTTACAACCCAGTTGCGTGCTGACTCGGTTTGGCTCAAGACTCGCCCAGTTGTGTGTAGTCTATGATCTTCCAGGTTTGAGTTGATCTAGGGTTTGGCCCAGTGGTGTGCTAACCGAGCCTCTTTTCAGACTCGCCTAGTTGCGTGCTGTCCCAGATCGACCCAGTTGTGTTGTCGATCTAGATTGGCTAAGTGGCGTTGCCAATTCAGGGTTTGACCCAATTGTGTACCACCCGACTATGCTTCAAGACTAGCCCAGTGGCGTGCTATCCATTGCCAACTAAGTTTGAGTTGTATCAGGGTTGAACCTCGTTGCGTGCTATCCAGGACAAGACTAGTAACTTGCTGTCTAAGTTAGCCCAGTTGCCTGCTAACCTAGTGTTGTCTTAGAGATAGACATTTTAGAGATCGAGGTCACTTAGGTTGTCCTCTTGTCTAGTCAACCCAGTCGCGTGCTGACCCTGCTCGACACGTCTGCTATTGTTTGAGATTGCCTTATATGTATTTGATGCTATGCTTGTATGCTAGGTTGCTAGATGATATGTCTTGGATATTGTACCCCGGTTGGGGGATTCTTACTGAGTGCAATTGTACTCACCCTTTGTAACAGCCCAGTTTCCTATTCCAGTTTTCGAGGTGCCTTCGGGTCAAGATTCGGTTGTTTGGTTGGGTCTTAGAGCGGTTTTGACCCTTGGGGGTATTTTGGTCTTTTGGCTCCCCGGGCAGGATTTGTGGTTTTCAGGGCTTCGAGGTAGCTCCTGCCTTTGTCGAGGCTTGTTTGTTGTTGGCTGCGAGTCCCGAGGTGTTTGGGCTAGTCGGTTGGATGCTCGGTTGTGGTTTGGGCTTTGGCAAAGTGATGGTTGGTTGTGTGCTTCCTTTGGAATTTGAGCCCGGGCCCTTATTGTTGATTTGGGAGTTGGATTTAAGTGAGTTTTATTTATTGGAAAAGATTGCTTTGGTCGGGTCTCGAAGGAGGAAGCCGGGAAATGGGATTTTAAGGATTTTGGATTAAAAGTGGATAAGGATGGAAAAATGGATAAAAATCCCATTTATTCTCTTTTTTCCCATTTTCCTTTTATTTCCCATTTTTTCTTTTATTTTTTTCCAAAATCCCTTTTCTCTCTCTCTCTCTCTCTCTCTCTCTCTCTCCCCGAGCCCCCCACCCTAGCTCGAGCCAGCCCCTCCAGCTCGTCCCACCCAAATAGCCCGAGCAGTCGCCCGGCTCGAGCCCTCGCCCATGCAGCATGCCGGATCGCCCACCCGAGTCGCCCCTGCCAAGGTCGCGTCGCCAGAGCCCTCGCCCAGGCCGTCTCGTCCGCGTTCGTGTCGCCCAGCTGCGCACAATGCCGACGCCGACTCGCAGACAATGCAAAGACGCCACCAGTAGCTTGTTGAGTCGCCGGTCCCGTCGCGCGTGCCTCAGAGCCGTCGCGTCGCGTCGTCCCGCGCGCCCGTCTCTAGGGCTCGTCGAGCTCGCTCCCGCGCGCTGTCCTTGTGCCGAGCCGCGCCGTGCGTCGTCACCCAGCCGAGCTAGCTCTAGCGCCCGTCGCCTCACAGCCAGCCACCCCTGCGCCCATCCTCGCGCGCTGTCTGCGCTTCATTAGCCGCCTAGCCTGCAGGCAAACGGCTCTTTCAGCGTGTCGTAGCGCCTCGTGAGTTGCTCCCGAGCTGAGCCCTGTTTATTTTATTATTATTTATGCCTATTGTGTGTTTATTGATGTGTTTGTTTGGCTCGCTATAGGATGCTCGGGTTCGATCGTAGTTAGGTTTATTGTGTGTTGTTGCCTTCTGACCAGGTAAGGATTTCTTACCGGAGTTGTGTGGGCCCTACGATATATTATGCGATTGCTGATTGTATGCTTGTTGTGTTTATTGACATGTTTAGTGATAAGTGCTCTATTCTGAATTCCCGACTGGCATGATTTCCTATATTGTTTCTCATGTTAGTCCATGCTAGGTTGTTCCTTTCTGGCATGCTCGTATCTGTTCTTGCTTCGTAGTATCATGTTAGGTTCGTTGTATTCTTATTGAGCACGTATTGGATTGTTTGGATTGTTTGCTGATTGTTATGACAGGTTAGAGTTCAGGTAGATAGCATCATCCGGGCCGGGTGCATAAAGAACCTTGCATCCCCGACAGGGACGTACGAGATGGTGCTCCGTCCCTGATCCCGTTAGGGACTAGCTAACCCTAACGGCGGGCCCTACAATCTTGGGTGAGGGTGGCAGACTGTTAAATGCCCCAACGGTCGGGATGATGACTTGGCATTGCCTTGTCCCCGACAGCCGGCACGTCCTCAGCGTGTTTCGGCGGTAGCCCTTGAGTTGCCACCTGATAGGGCAAGGACGGTTTCCTGGTGTAAGCCTACCAAAACCCGTGCCTTAGCCTCAGGTGCAGTGGTTCAGGCTGACATAGTTCACGTGTCCAGGTCTCACACCCCTATGTCAGTGACACTGATCCAGAGATTTAGTTAGGCGTGGTGACTGGACATGGGCAGCTTGCCACTAGACCCGGCACCCCCCATAGTTTGTAGTAGCACGCGGTGCACGCGCACGCTCATTATAGCGCCGACCGGAGAGCTCCTCGGGATCTTGAGCTAGTGCACCTTTCGTCGACAGTAGACAGGCTGAGGCCGAGACTTATTTCTCGTATAGGGCGTATTGTGTGCTGAGTTATTTCCGGACTAAGACCCTGAGTTGGCATCCGAGGCCCAAGTGTTGGCTAAGCTGTGTGCTCTATTGTGTGTTTATATTCATAAGCTTGCATACCTTTCTGCTAGATGACCATGTATATCGTATTGTACCCCGGTTGGGGATTCTTACTGAGTAATTCGTTACTCACCCTTATTATGTGGTTTTCCACAGGTAACCATGGTGCGAGACAAGATGGCTGGAGGAGGAGCTGTGATCATGGAAACCCGTTGTTCAACTATAAGTTTTATGTTTATGATTTAAATGTCCTCTGAATGCATGTAGTTGGGCACGTAGCCCTAGGGTATTTTCTGAATGTATTTCCGGATTCTAGCATTGTTGTAACTATTGTAAAGTTTGTATGTTTTAAATAAATCTCTGATCAGAGTAAGTTTTGTAAATGTATTTGTCTTGGAACAGGTGCTTTGAAACAGGGACAGGTTAAGGAAATTATGTTAACTTTTAAATGGATGTTTTATGTTTTAGTTTTTACTTAGAATCCGAACACCCTATTGCGAATTTTCTGTAGATTTGAATGCATGCATTGAGGTAACGACCTATTTTAGAACCCTTTCGGGTCGGGTCGTTACACCCTTTCTGTGGTTTTTCCATTAGGTAACTTGGCACAACATTGAGGTGGGTAGATGTAACAGCCCAGGTTTTCTTTTCGGTTCTCCAGGTACGTTTGTTTGGTTTTCAGTTGCTGGTTGGGTTTTTAGGGCTTCTTGGGACTCTAGAGGAATTTTGGTCATTTGGCCTCCCAGGGGAATTTTGGTAACTTTCTAGCTTTGTGTTGAGTTAATAAATTATTTTAGTGCTTGTTCCAGGTTTGGGAGTTGTTTGGAGAGGGTTGGAGCTTGTTCGGGATTTAAAAAGAAATTCTTTTAAAAGGTGTTGGAGCTGGGACTCGAAGGGGGAACCTCATTTGGCACTTGTCAAAAGGAGGATTTTTAAATAAGAAAATACATATTTTCTCCTTCCCTTCCCCAACCCTAGCCGAGCCCCCATCTCCCCTTCACTCTTTCTTTTGTTCTTCTTCCTCCTTGGCCGCCCAAGCTTCTCCATTTTCACCATTGCCCAAGCTTTTGTCTTCTCCATTTTTCTCTTGCAAGTGTAGATCCGAGAGGCCTCTTCTTCTCCATTGTGTTGGATTTAGTCAAGCTCAAGATCCCAATCTTCAATTATCCTCCATTGCAGAGACCTCAAGGTATGTGTTTGTGTGGTTTTACTTGCTTGAAGAGTAGATCTAGCCGAGAGGCACCATGTTTAGTTGTGAGAGCTCTAACCAAGCTCTTCCTTGTTTTTTTGCATAGCCTAGCCGAGACCTCTATTGTATTTGCTCGTCCTCCTTGGCCGAGATCCTTAAGGTGAGTGTGGTTGTACTTGGCTCTTGTTTTTGTTGTTCAAATGGTTGGAGATTGGTTTACTCAAGTTTTCTTCTTGGTTGTGCAAGTTAAAGCCTAGCCGAAATCTCAAGCTTGTGGTTATGTTGCCGAGACCACTTGTGTTTCTCCTTGGCCAAGATTACAAGGTGAGTTGGTGTGATGTTGATGTTTGACTCTTGCCTTAAATCCTCTTGGTGGCCGAGAGCACCATGTAGAGGCATTGGCTTGTGTGTTGTGTGTTAAGCAAAACTAACCTATGCTTGGTGTTGTGTTATATGTCCTAGCCGAGAGTGAAGAGGAAAGAGCTTGAATGTAACGGCCCAGTTTTCTATTCTGATTTTCCAGGTGCCTTCCGTTCAAGATTCGGTTGTTCGGTTGGGCCGTTTCCAAGCACCTGTTCCAAGACAAATACATTTACAAACCTTACTCTGATCAAAGATTTATTTAAAACATACAAACTTTACAATAGTTACAACAATGCTAGAATCCAGAAATACATTCAGAAAACACCCTAGGGCTCCGTGCCCAACTACATGCATTCAGAGAACATTTAAATCATAAACATAAAACTCAGAGTTGAACAACGGGTTTCCATGATCACAGCTCCTCCTCCAGCCATCCTGTCTCGCACTAGGGCTACCTGTGGAAAAACCACAAAAATAAGGGTGAGTAACGAATTACTCAATAAGAATCCCCAACCGGGGTACAATACGATATAATCAGTTATCTAGTACCAAAGCATGCAAGCAAACAGCTACCAACACAGATCATAGCTCAACGAGTTTACAAAGAAAGATCTGGAGTCATCGGAAGTCTCCTACTTCTGGCCTAAGGATTGGATACACTGACCAATCCTGGGACATCATCGAGGTATCTTTCACTCGGGGGGAATGCACTGATCCCAAGAATGTCCTCAAGGGCCTCCTTGCCCTTGCTACTAATCTGGACTTACGGGAGAGTACCCGAATTCTGGCTCTAACGGAAGGAATGGTGTACTCACGACATTAGCCTAGGGGAGCTCTCCGAACCGACAACTAACGCGTGTGCGCGCACACCGCATGCTGCTGCAACCGGCGTAAATGCAGGGGCCTAAGGGCAAACTACGCGGGCCGTGCACGCATGCCTACGACTCGGAGCGGTGTCATCGATCACGATGGCGCGAGTCCTCGTCGCTCATCTCATGCGGCATGATCCACCGACATGAAGCTAAGAACCGGCCAGGGCAGGCTTACACCGATGGCAGGGTTCCGCTCTAGCAGGCTACAAACTAGGCATATGCCGAAGTGGGTAGCTAAATCCACAATCGGCGATCGGGGGGGCAAGCAAGATACTTTATGCTGCGCACACTTTACTCCCGACCTGAGCTAAATCCACCTTGTGGACCGGGGGGGGGGGGAAGCAAGATACGTTATGCTGTGCACACTTTACTCCCGATCAGTGGGGACAAAGTACGTTATGTCCGCTCAGCCTCTGGATGATGAGAAACCCTACAACTCTATCTAAGAGTACAGAGTAAAATCAATGATTCCTGGCTAGCAAACAATGACCGACATCAAACACGCTAACCTAGCATGATACTACGAGCTTAAGCAGGAATCATAAGCATCTTTGTGCGAACAAACCTAGCATGGCACTAACATGTAAAATCAGGCAAACATGCTAGCAAGAAATCAATCAAAGTGCTCTATCTCTAACATGCTCATAACAGTCAGCAAACATACAAGGCATATCATGAAAATATCGCAGGGCCCACACAACTCCGGTAAGAAATCCTTACCTAGTCGGAAGGCAACAACACACAATAAAATTAACTGCGATCGAACCCGAGCAACCTATAGCGAGCCAAACAAACACATCAATAATCATAAAAATAGGCTTAAATACAATAAAATAAACAGGGCTCAGCTCGGGAGCAACTCACGAAGCGCGGCTGACACGCGAACGAGCCGGCTGCACGGGCTAGGCAGCTGATGGGCGTAGACAGGCGCAGGGATGGGCGCTGGGCTGCGCGCGGGCGCGGCGTGAGCTCGGCTGGGCGACGGCGCGCGGCGCGGCTCGACACAGGGACGGCATGCGGGCGCGAGCTCGACGAGCTACAGGGACGCGCGCGAGGGGCGACGGGACGCGACGGCTCGGCACAGGGCGACACGGGCGCGGGCGAGACATGGCAACACTGTGCGACGCGGGCGAGGGCTTGGGCTGGCGACACAGGGCTCGCGGGGGGCTGGGCTCGGCGAGCTGGGGCTCGGGCTGGGGGAGGCTCGGGCGACCAAGGGTTGGGGCTGGCGACTTGGCTCGGGCTAGCTGGGCTGGGCGACCAAAAGGGCTGGGGCTGCTCGGGCTAGGTGAGGGGCTCGGGGAGAGAGAGAGAGAGAGAGAGAAAAAAAGAGAAAAATAAAAGAAAAAAAATGGGAATTTAGAAAAGAAAAGGGAAAATGGGAAATAAAAGGAAAATCGGGATTTTATACCTTTTTTCCATCCTTATCCACTTTTAAAACCTTAAAATCCCATTTCTCGGCTTCCTCCTTCGAGATCCGACCGAAGCAATCTTTTCCAATAAATAAAACTCACTTAAATCCAACTTTCAAATCAAAACTGAGGGCTCGGGCTCGAATCCCAAAGGAAACACCCAAACAACCATCACTTTGCCAAAGCCCAAACCACAACCGAGCATCCAACCGACTAGCCCAAACACCTCGGGACTCGTAGCCCACAACAAACAAGCCTCGACAAAGGCAGGAGCTACCTCGAAGCCCTGAAAACCACAAATCCTGCCCGGGGAGCCAAAAGACCAAAATACCACCAAGGGTCAAAACCGCTCTAATGACCCAACCAAACAACCGAATCCTGACCCGAAGGCACCTCGAAAACTGGAATAGGAAACTGGGCTGTTACACCCAAGCCCGAGCCCCAGGTCGCCCCAGCCCTAGCCGCACAGGTCGCCCTAGCCTAGCCCCATGCTCGCCCAGCCGCGCACTGTGCCGCGTCGCACAGCCCCGCACCAGGCCGCTCCACGCCAGATTGCCTAGACCCAGCGTCGCCCAGATTCGAGTCGCCCGACCGCCACGAGCCGAGCGGCTCATCCCGCGCGGCCCACAGAGCTCGTCGCGTCGCCCGGCCAGCCGCGCCGTTCCACGCTGCCTCAGTAGCCAAGATACGTCGCCCGCGCGGGCCGTTCCCTGCAGCTTGTCCGCGCGTAGCTTTGCCCCGGCGTCGTGCGGCCAGACGCCCGGTAGCGCGACCTGCGCCATCGGCGCCAAGAAAGACCTCATTTGTGCGGCTGCTCGTCCGCGTGTGTCGGCGCGCCGCGCGTGAGTTGTTCTTGAGCCGAGTCCTATTTATTTTATTATATTTAGGCCTATGGATTGTGATTATTGTTGTGTTTGTTAGGTTCTCGTTAGCTAGCTCGGGTTCGATCGCAGCTTAGGTTTCTTGTGTGTAGTTGCCTTCCGGCCAGGTAAGGATTTCTTACCGGAGTTGTGTGGGCCCTGTGATATTATATGTGATTGCTGATTGTATGCTTGTTTGTGTTTATTAACATGTTTAGTGATAGGTGCTCTGTTCTAAATTCCCGACTGGCAGGATTTCCTATGTTGTTTCTCATGTTAGTCCATGCTAGGTTGTTCTGTTCTAGCATGCTCGTTATCTATTCTTGCTTCGTAGTATCATGCTAGGTTCGTTGTATCCTTTGAGCACTTATTGGATTGTATTGGATTGTTTGCTGTTGATATTATAGGTTAGAGTTCAGGTAGATAGCATCATCCGGGCCCAGATGCATAAAGTACCTTGCATCCACGGCAGGGACGTACGAGACAGTTCTTCGTCCCTGGACCCCGTTAGGGATTAGCTAACCCTACCGGTAGGCCCTGCAATTTTGGGTGAGGGTGGCAGTCTGTTAATGCCCCAACGATCGGGATGATGACATGACATTTCCTTGTCCCCGGCAGTCGGCACTTCCTCAGCGTGTTCGGCAGTAGCCCTTGATTTGCCACCTGATAGGGCAAGGACGGCTTCCTGGTGTAAGCCTACCACGCACCGCTTCCCTTAGCCTCAAAGCGATGGTTCAGTGACATAGTTCACTGTCCGTGTCTCACACCCCTATGTCGGTGACACCGATCCGGAGATTTAGTTAGGCATGGTGGATCGGACTTGGGCGACTTGCCACTAGACCCGCACTTCCCAGTCTGCAGAGCATGCGGTGCGCTCTTACGCTCATTACAAATACCGATCGGAGAGCTCCTCGGGATTGTGAGCGATTGCACCTTTCGTGACGGCGACAGATGCAGCCGAGGCCGGGACTTGTTTCTCGTATAGGGCGTATTGTGTGGTGGTTTTTCCGGTGTAAGACCCTGAGTTGGCATTCGAGGTCCATGTGTGGACTTAAGCTATGTGCTCTATTCTGTGTTTATATTCATAGCTTGCATATCTTTCTGCTAGATGACCATGTATATCGTATTGTACCCCGGTTGGGGATTCTTACTGAGTAATTCGTTACTCACCCTTATTTTGTGGTTTTCCACAGGTAACCATGGAGGGAGACAAGATGGCTGGAGGAGGAGCTGTGATCATGGAAACCCGTTGTTTTGAACTCTGAGTCTTGTATTTATGTACTTAGGTTTTAAATGTCCTCTGAATGCATGCAGTTGGGCACGGAGCCCTAGGTTGTTTTCTGACTGTATTTCCAGATTCTAGCACTGTTGTAACTATTGGAAAGCTTTGAATGTTTTAAATAAATCTCTGATCAGAGTGAGTTTTGGAAATGTATTTGTCTTGGAACAGGTGCTTGAAAACAGGGACAGGTTTCAAGAAATTATGTTGACTTTTCAAATGGTTGTTTGCATGTTTTAGTTTTCACTTAGAATCCAAAAACCATTCCTGCATATTGATTTTAGTTTTGATTGCATGCATTGAGGTAAAGGCCTATTTTAGAACCCCATTCGGGTCGGGTCTTTACATTGAAGTCCTCTTGTGTTTAGTTTGAGCTTCCTTGGCCGAGACCACCCTTGGAAGTTGAAGTCTTGATCGGGTTTTGGTAAAGCCCTAAACCCTTGTTTCTTGGTTGCTTGGGATGTTGTGAATTGAATTGTAATATGTTGTTCTGTTGTTAGGGGTAGCTTGTGTGGTGTTCTGAAACTTAAGGAATTACTTCAGGGTTTGGATTCTATTGTTGACAGGTAAGGGTTCCTTGCTGGGGTTGTGTGGGCCCTACGCACTGCAATGATATCTCCTGGTTGTGTGTTGTTTTATATTGAACTATTAGTGGATAGGTTTTCAGTAGGTTGTCTGGAACATTTATATATTGTTAGTGATAGGTTCTTGCAGGTTCCCTGGAGGGTGTTTTGGTTGTTAATGATGTATGCCCCTGTTTATCTTGTGTTTGCCTTCTGATCTGAACTGCATGTTTGTTAAACTGTTAGTGGATAGGTTGCTGCAGGTTGTCTGGAATATTCCCTGAATTGTTGCTAGGGTGTTGGCATGTAGATTATTGTTCTTCTTCTGTTCTCCCCTGTTTGTTGACTGCCTATCTTGTCTGCAATATATTCTAGTATCCTGAACTTATTGTTTGATATACTTTGTATACTTAGGCTACTTAATGTGTTAGAGTCCTTAGGGAGTCCTGAGTGTGTTGCTAATCAGGTTGAGCAGGACTACCCAGTGTGTTGTAGTTCAGGACTAGCCTAGTGTGTGCTATTCCTTTGTTGGCCCAGGGTGTGCTGACCAGATTTAGGATTGGCCCAGTGTGTTGCTGATCCCGAGCTAGCCCAGTGTGTTGCTGCCCGTGTGCTCCAAGACTAGCCCAGTGTGTTGCTGTCTCCTGTTAACCCAGTGTGTTGCTAATCAGGTTGAGTAGAACGGCCCAGTGTGTTGCAGTTCAGGGCTGCCCAGTATGTTGCAATTCAGGGCTGCCCAGTGTGTTGCAGTCCAGGACTAGCCCAGTGTGTTGCTGTCCTTAGTTAGCTCAGTGTGTGCTAACCTTGCTTGCGGTACTGTTATAGCTTTTGAGATTACTTGAGTAGTTCTCCTATTTGTTATCCTAGTGTGTGCTAACCCTGTCTAGCTGTGAGCTTAAACCTTTGTTATTGTAATCCTGCTGTTGTATTGTTTGAGACTGCCAAGTTATGAGTTGTTGCTTGTATGCTAGGATGTTAGAGGATTTGTTGTGCGTATTGTACCCCAGTTGGGGCATCCTTACTGAGTGCAATTGTACTCACCCTTTATGTGGTTTTCTCCACCAGGTAACTTGGCACAACATCGAGGTGGCTAGAGGAGGAGCTGATGGATCAAGGTTAAGGCCGCTGCATTGTCTGAGTCTTTTCATTTGTTGGAGGTGTCTTGAATTTAAACACTGTTATTGAGATTTTTGTATTTGTTTTATGAACCCTGGCTAGAGGCTTGTTTTACTGCTTTTCCTTGTGAACACAAAAAAGTTTTAACTTCAGTATTTTAATAAAGATGTTTGAGATTTTCAGTCCATTTCATGTTTTACTGAGTTAACATATTAAAGTAAAGACTATTTAGGACCATTTAGTGTCGGGTCATTACACTAGAGGAGGAGTTGGATGATCATGGGGAAAATCCGTTGCATTAGTCCATTCCATTTTATTGGCTTCATGTTGGAACTTTAAACTTAGGAAATTTTGTAATCGTTTTATTGTACTCTGGCCAAAGGCTAAAACTATTTTACTGTTTTCTTTACATTCGAACATATTGGGATTTGAACTATTTATGAAAGATGTTTTCCATATATATTGTATTTTAATTTGCGTCTTGAAGTAAAGGCCATTTAGGACCGTTTTAGTGTCGGGTCTTTAAAGTTGGTATCAGAGCTTAGAGTCATAGATTCTGTAAATTGACCTACTGAGTTAGGTCGTTGTGTCCCATGATCATCATCACTCCAACAGCCGCCAGGTATGTGTTTAAGTTTGTTTTAAGGGTTTAAGTTTACAATACCTGCATCTAGCATACTTGCTTTGTTTGTTGTTGGCAGTGTTGGTCCAAGTGTGGACTAGCTCTTTGTGGTTGAGTGTAGATTGCCAGTGTGCCGATTACACATTGTAACGGCCCATGTTTTCATCCTGGTCTTCCAGGTATGCCCTAGGGGTATTTTGGTAATTTGGTCCGGCCTTCAGGGCCGTTTATGCCTTTTTCCAGTTGTTAAAAATTATGGGATGGACTTAAGTAGGATTTTGATACTTTGTGGATGAGTTTGGGAATGGTGAGATGCAAAAGTAAAATTGGGAGTTATTTGTGTTGCAGCTGGGATTCAAACCCGGGTCTCTAGGAAGCCTGTTGGGATGCGTGCCAGTTGAGCTAGTGGGAGCTCTTGTTACTCTTTCCGCAGCATGTCTTGGTTAGCCTTGGATCATGGGAGTTTTGGTGCTTTTGATTAAAAGAAAAGAAAATAGGGTTTTGTCTTTCTTCTCCAAAAACACCATTGCCGCCCAAGCCATTCTCTCCCAAGCCCCAAGCCGACTTCCATCTCCCTAGCAGCCCCATGGTTCGATCGTCATTCCGGGTAAGATTCTTCGTCCTCTTCATCTTCAACAATAGGTGTACTTGCTGGCCGAGTGAAAAGAGGATGTGTGTGTGTGTTTTGGGCAGCTAGCCGAGAGGACCCAGTCGAGCAGCCAGATCATTCAGTCGTCGCACGCACCCGATAGCCCAGCAGCAGGCCGTCACAGCCGTCGCACTCACCCAATCGTCCAGCAGCAGGTTGTCGCAGCCGTGGCGCCCACCAGATCGCCCAGTCTGCTTCGCGTCGCTCACTCGCGCACCCGTGTCTGTCGTCTGCACATCGCGCCCGCGCGCCCTTGTCTCGTCCGCAGCTCATTCGAGCTAGCACGCCCGCGCCCCAGCATCGTGCCAGCATGCCAGCGTCCCAGCGTCGTGCCAGCGCGCCTAGCCGCACAGCCCAACACGCCCAGCGTGCAGCCCTACCGCCTAGTAGCAGCCCTGCCGTCCGTCCGCGCGTCAGCCGTGCCGCGTGAGTTGCTCCCGAGCCGAGCCCTATTTATTTTATTATATTTAGGCCTATGGTCTGTGATTTTTGTTGTGTTTGTTAGGTTCTCGTTAGCTAGCTCGGGATCGATCGCAGCTTAGGATTCTTGTGTGTAGTTGCCTCCCGACCAAGGTAAGGATTTCTTACCGGAGTTGTGTGGGCCCTGCGATATTATATGTGATTGTTGTTTGTATGCTTGTTGTGTTTATCAGCATGTATAGTGATAGGTGCTCTGTTCTGTATTTCTGACTGGCATGATTTCTTATGTTGTTTCACATGTTAGTCAATGCTAGGTTGTTCCGTTCTGGCATGCTCGTTATCTGTTCTTACTTCGTAGTATCATGCTAGGTTCGTTGTATCTGTTGAGCACGTATTGGATTGTTTGCTGTATCTGTTTATATGAGATATGGTAGGTAGCATCATCCGAGCCAGGATGCATAACGTAACTTGCATCCACGGTAGGGACGTACGAGGCAATATTCCGTCCCTGATCCCTCGTTAGGGTTTAGCTAACCCTAACAGAAGGCCCTGCAATCTTGGGTGAGGGTGGCAGACTGTTAAATGCCCCAATGGTCCGGATGATGACATGGCATTGCCTTGTCCCCGGCAGTCGGCACGTCCTCAGCGTGTTCGGCCGTAGCCCTTGATTGCCACCTGTTAGGGCAAGGACGGCTTCCTGGTGTAAGCCTACCACGATCGGTTCCTTAGTCTCAGGTGCGGTGGTTCAGGCTGACATAGTTCACGTGTCCAGGTCTCACACCCCTATGTCAGTGACACCGATCCAGAGATTTAGTTAGGCATGGTGACTGGACTTGGGCAGCTTGCCACTAGACCCAACACCCCCCATGGTTTGCAGTAGCATGCGGTGCGCGCACACGCTCATTACAGCCCCGACCGGAGAGCTCCTCGGGATCTTGAGTTCAGTGCACCTTTGGTATCGACAGTAGACAGGCTGAGGCCGAGACTTGTTTCTCGTATAGGATCGTATCATGAGGTGGATTATTTTGGAGTAAGACCTTGAGATGGCATCCGAAGTTTATGTGTGGATTTAAGCTATGTGCTCTCTTCTGTGTTTATATTCATAGCTTGCATACCTTTTTGCTAGATGACCATGTATATCGTATTGTACCCCGGTTGGGGATTCTTACAGAGTAATTCGTTACTCACCCTTATTTTGTGGTTTTCCCACAGGTAACCAAGGTGCGAGACAAGATGGCTGAAGGAGGAGCTGTGATCATGGAAACCAGCTGTCGAACTCTGAATTTTATCTATGATTCTTTATGTCTTATTTTTCCTCTGAATGCATGTAGTTGGGCACGGAGCCCTAGGTTGTTTTCTGAATGCTTTTCCGGATTCTTGCACTATTGTAACTTCTGAATGTTTTGAATGTTTTAAATAAATCTCTGATGAGAGTAAGTTTTGGAAATGTATTTGTCTTGGAACAGGTGCTTGGAAACAGGGACAGGTTTCAGGAATCTATGTTGACTTTAAAATGGATGTTATGTGTTTTTAGTTTTTACTTAGAATCCGAAACACCATTCTTGCATATTGACTTTTGTTTTGAATGCATGCATTGAGGTAAAGACCTATTTTAGGACCCCATTCGGCCTGGTCTTTACTGATTGGTATCAGAGCTTAGAGTCATAGATTCTGTAGACTGACCTTTTGTTGTAGGTCGTTTTTCCATGATCATCAGCACTCTGACAGTCATCAGGTATGCCTAAGTTTACTGTTTTTAGAAAAGGGTTAAGAATTTACAATACCATTCATCTAGGGTATGCCTTGTTTAGTGTTGTAAAGCGGAGACGAGCAGGTTCTAACTTGTCGTTGGTTTGGGTGTAGATCGCCAACATGCTAATCACCCGCACCGGAAGAGGAGGGTCGAGAGTAGGTCAGAGTATCAGGATTGGGTCTGATACTGCAGGGACATCGTCCCAAGCTGAGACTGATGGCATTCCACCAGTAGCTCCCCCTGTTGCGTCTAGAGTAGGCGTTGAGGCGACCGAGCGCCGTGAGACTGCTCCTGGAGCAGAATTTGCTGATTCTATGAGGGCTTTGATGGTCAGTCTATTGAGTGACCAGAGGGTAGAGACCCAGGCATTGTTGGCTGCGCAGCGGGAAGAGTCTCGAGCCCAGATCGAGCAGTTGACTCGCATGTTTCAGCACGTCGCAGCAGCACCTCCAGCTCCACAGGAGCAATTAGCTCTAGAGGCAGATGTGGCAGAAGGTGCCGAGGAGCTTGGTAGATGGTTGAAGGACTTCGTGAAGTGGAAGCCAGAGAAGTTCGATGCTTGGGAGATGCTTTAGCGGCAGCCAGATGGATTGCCCATTTGGAGTACACCTTCCTGATTATGGTGTTCCTCGATGTTCAAAGGCCGAGGTGTGCAGCTCATGTGCTAGGAGGCACAGCTAGATGGTGGTGGGAGTCCACTCTGAGTGAGAGACCAGCTGGGTCTCCACCTGCCACCTGGGATTTCTTCAAGTCTGAGTTTAGGGTCAAGTATATTAGTGATGAGGCCCAGGAGAAGATGGTAGACCTGTTCCAGAATCTGAAGCAGGGTTCTGATTCCATTGAGGAGTATGAGAGGAAGTTCTCGAAGTATGGTTATTTTGCTCCGCAGTTGATAGCTACTTCTGAGCTGAAGGTTAGAAACTTCATTTCTGGTTTGAGGCTGTAAAGACCCGACTCGAATGGGGTTCTAAAATAGGCCTTTACCGCAATGCATGCAATCAAAAGTTAAAGACAATATGCAAGAATGGTTTTCGGATTCTAAGTGAAAACTAAAACATACAAACAACCATTTGAAAAGTCAACATAAAATTCCTGAAACCTGTTCCTGTTTCCAAGCACCTGGTTCAAGACGAATACATTTCCAAAACTCACTTTGATCAGAGATTTATTTAAAACATTCAAACTTTCCAATAGTTACAACAATACTAGAATCCGAAAAAACAGTTAGAAAACAACCTAGGGCTCCGTGCCCAACTACATGCATTCAGAGGAAAATAAAACACAAAGAATCATAGACATAAACTCAGAGTTCGAACAACGGGTTTCCATGATCACAGCTCCTTCCTCCACCATCCTGTCTCGCACCATGGTTACTTGTGGAAAACCACAAAATAAGGGTGAGTAACGAATTACTCAGTAAGAATCCCCAACCGGGGTACAATACGATATACATGGTCATCTAGCAGAATGGTATGCAAGCTATGAATATAAACACAGAAGAGAGCACATAGCTTAATCCACACATAAACTTCGGATGCCATCTCAGGGTCTTACTCCGGGATAATTGTAACGGCCCAGTTTTCTATTTCGGTTTCCCAGGAGTTTTCGGGACATTATGCGGATGTTCGGATGGGCCGTTAGAGCTTTTTAACCTTTAAGGGTATTTTGGTATTTTGCTCCCCGGTCAGAGGTTGAGGATTTTCAGGGCTTCAGGGTCATTTCGGCCTTCGTTGAGACTTGATTAATGTTGGTTGCAAGACCCAAGGAGTTTGGGTTAGTTGATTAGAAGTTCGGAGACATTCCGGTTGATAGCAAAATTAATTGGAATTTAATTGGTCCCATTGAGATTTGAACCCTTGCCCTAATGGTGAAATTGGAGTTTTTAGAAAAAGAAGATTTAGTTAAAAAGAAAAGAATTTCTTTAGCCGGGACCCGCAAGAGAAAACCTTGGGAAGGGATTTTAGACCCATTTAAATTAGGAAAAGGAAAAGAAATTCTATTCCCCTTGTTTTGGAAAAATCTCTCTCTCTCTCTCTCTCTCTCTCTCTCTCTCTCTCTCTCCTTGCAGCCCTCACCAGAAACCAAACCCTAGCCGCTCAGCCCATCCCGCTCAGATCGCACCACCCCCTTGCCACCACGCTGCACAGACAAAGAAGATGCCCATGCCCAGCGCGCCCAGACGCCTGCAGATCGCCCATGCGGCGCGCCCCAGTCGATCGCTGCCTCGCCCAGCCAGACGCGTCGCGCCGTTCTCCGCACCAGAGCCGCCCGACGCGCGCGCGCTCGCATTCTGCCGCCCCCGCGCGCTGTTGCCTGCGCGCGCTGCTGCCGCCCGACGCGCGCCGCCGCGCATATTGTCTCTCGCGACCCGACGTCCCGCCTTGCCGCAGGCGAGCGAGCAGCCAGCCAGCCAGCCTCGCCAGCGCCAGCGCCAGCGCCAGCGCGCCTAAAGAATAGCGCGCGCCTCCCTTGCTTGCTGCGCGAGACGTGTGCCTTCTCGGTTGGTAAATTCCCGAGCCTCCACCCTTTGGACTTCCCGATTTTAGATGTTTGTTTATTAATTAGGATATTTTATTACTTGCTTAGGTTGCTCGGGTTCGCTTAAAAGCTCGAGGGTCGTTATTTGATTCGGGATAGTTAACGTCCACTTATTTCCAGGTAAGGATTCTTACCCGGGGTTGTGTGGACCCTGCGAATAGTTGATAGCACGCTGATTACTATAATTATATGAGTTTCTAGTGATAGGTTACATGTTTTCTTTTGATTCATGTTCGTGACATGTTTACATCTCGTTAGTTCCATGATAGGCTTTCCTATCTTGATAGAACCATGCTGCCATTTGTATCTTTGCTAGATCCAAGTTCAGTTAGATGTGTGATGTATAGTATAGAGGACCGTAGAGGCAACTAGTTTGGGGTCCCGCTCGGGCAAGACCCGATGGACATCTGGAGGTGTAAGGCCCTATGGGCATCCTAGGTGTGTAAGGCCCACTGGGCATCACTGATTCTGGAGGTGTAAGGCCCTATGGTCATCCTAGGTGTGTAAGGCCCACTGGGCATCACTGATTCTGGAGGTGTAAGGCCCTATGGGCATCCTAGGTGTGTAAGGCCCACTGGGCATCACTGATTCTGGAGGTGTAAGGCCCTATGGGCATCCTAGGTGTGTAAGGCCCACTGGGCATCACTGATTCTGGAGGTGTAAGGCCCTATGGGCATCCTAGGTGTGTAAGGCCCCCTGGGCATCACTGATTCTGGAGGTGTAAGGCCCTATGGGGATCCTAGGTGTGTAAGGCCCACTGGGCATCACTGATTCTGGAGGTGTAAGGCCCTGTGGGCATCCTAAGTGTGTAAGGCCCACTGGGCATCACTGATACTGAAGGTGTAAGGCCCGATGGGCATCCTAAGTGTGTAAGGGCCCACTGGGCATCACTGTGTCCTAGGTTGTGTAAGGCCCGAAGGGCATCCAAATGTAGGACCTAGGAGAGGCTATAGACGGAAGCCCTTGAGTAGGCTCGCCTTTGAAGTAACTCATAGCCTACACCAACCGTGCCCGCTCTAAGTCATTGTATGGTTGCCTGTCCGTGTGCTAAATGAGATGATTTCGTATTGTACCCCGATTGGGGATTCTTACTGAGTAACCTGTTGCTCACCCTTATTTTCTGTGGCTTTCCACCAGGTAGCTTGGGACAGAGACTGGATGGCTAGGAGGAGGCTGCTGGATGATCATGGATAGCTGACTCTGGGTCGCACGTTTCTTTAAATGTTTTCCTTAATGATTTAGCATGTAGTGGGACTTGGGTCCCTAGGAAAAAGCACTCAAACTATTTTATGTTCTCGTACCGTTTTCCTTTGAATTGTTTTAAGAAAGTACTGATCAGTCATTTACCTGTTTTATTTAATTGAAATCATGGTTTTGTTTTAAAAGTGTTTACTGCAAAGGTTTTAAATTTCAAGCTCTGAATGACGTTTTACATTCTTAATCATGCATGCTTAGTAAGGACCTTAGGTTAAAGACCGTTTCTTGGGTCGGGTCCTTACAATAATCCACCTCATGATACGATCCTATACGAGAAACAAGTCTCGGCCTCAGCCTGTCTACTGTCTATACGAAAGGTGCACTGAACTCAAGATCCGGAGGAGCTCTCCGGTCGGCGCTGTAATGAGCGTGTGCACGCACCGCATGCTACTACAAATCATGAGGGGTGCCGGGTCTAGTGGCAAGTTGCCCAGGTCCAGTCACCATGCCTAACTAAATCTCTGGATCGGTGTCAATGACATAGGGGTGTGAGACCTGGACACGTGAACTATGTCAGCCTGAACCACCGCACCTGAGGCTAAGGAACCGGTCATGGTAGGCTTACACCAGGAAGCCGTCCTTGCCCTAACAGGTGGCAATCAAGGGCTACGGCCGAACACGCCGAGGACGCGTGCGATCGCCGGGACAAGGCAATGCCATGTCATCATCCGGACCGTTGGGGCATTTAACAGTCTGCCACCCTCACCCAAGATTGCAGGGCCTACCGTTAGGGTTTAGCTAAACCCTAACGGTGGATCAGGGACGGAGTACCGCCTCGTATGTCCCTGTCGTGGATGCAAGTTACGTTATGCAGGCTGGCCCGGATGATGCTACCTACCGTATCTTAAACCTATAAACAGATACAACAAACAATCCAATACGTGCTCAACAGATACAACGAACCTAGCATGATACTACGAAGCAAGAACAGATAACGAGCATGCCAGAACGGAACAACCTAGCATGGACTAACATGAGAAACAAACATAAGAAATCATGCCAGTCGGGAATTCAGAGCAGAGCACCTATCACTAAACATGCTGATAAACACAACAAGCATACAAACAGAAATCACATAATATATCGCAGGGCCCACACAACTCCGGTAAGAAATCCTTACCTGGTCGGAAGGCAACTACACACAAGAATCCTAAGCTGCGATCGATCCCGAGCTAGCTAATGAGAACCTAACAAGCACAATAATTATCACAATCCATAGGCCTAAATATAATAAAATAAATAGGGCTCACTCAGAGCAACTTCGCGACGCGCACGGCCGACGCGCAGGACGGACAAATCGCACGACGACACTGGGCACTCTTTGGCGTGGCTGGTCATGAGGTCGGGCGCGCCCCACGGGCGCTGGGCACGGGCGAGCGATGCAAAGCAGGCGCACGGGCGAGCGGGCGCGAGCTCGACTGGGCGATCTGGTGCGTGCGACTGCTGCGACGGGGCTGCTGCTGGGTTGCGACAGCGTGGCACTGCTGTTGGCTGCGTCGCCACCTGGCTTGGCTGCTGGTGCTCTCCTCTCGGCCAGCTACAAACAGAGCACACACTCACCTCTTTTTCTCTCTCGGCCAGCAAGAACCCAAATCGGAGAAGAAGAAGAGAACGATGAAACTTACCCGGAATGACAATTGAACCTCGGGGCTGCTTGGAAGATGGGGATCGGCTTGGGGCTTGGGAGAAAATAGCTTGGGCGGCCAAGGTGATTTGGTGAAGAAACACCAAAAACCCTATTTCTTTTCTTTTAATCAAATGCACCAAAACTCCAAGGATCCAAGGCTGACCAAGACATGCCGAGGAAAGAGTAACAAGAGCTTCATGTGGCTCAACTGGCCACTCCACCCACCTGACTTCCTAGCACCTCGGGTTCGAAACCCCACAGTCACACTTTTAAATCCCTATTTTACTTTTGCATCTCTCCATGCCCAAATGCATCCACAAAGCATCAAAATCCTACTTAAGACCACCCAATAATTTTAGCAACTGAAAAAGGACATAAACGGCCCTGACGGCCCGACCAATTTACCAAAATACCCCTAGGGCATACCTGGAAGATCGGGATGAAAACCTGGGCTGTTACAAGGCAGGGTGTGTCTCAGGATGTCATTGCACAGGCCCCTGACACTTATGCTAGAGCGGTTCAGTTGGCTACCATTTATAATGGGAAGTATCCAGTTGATCGGATTGTTGCCGCTCCTATTCAGCGTCTTGTCCCAACTGCAGTGGGGCAGAAGAGAAAGTTTGATTTCAGGGAAGGCGGCCAGCGTCGCCAAGGTCAGTTTCAGAACCGGGATCAGCGTAGAGTACCGGCTCGTTTCCAGCCTCGCCGGCAGGGCGGTCCCAGACAGATTCCCGCATGTGCCACTTGTGGGAGAACCCACACTGGAGTTTTTCAGACTGGGCCCAGGTTGTGATTTCGCTGTGGTAGAGAGGGGCATATGGCCCGTTTTTGTGATCACCCGACCATGGCGGCTCGGCCAATGCCTTGGCAGCAGCAGCAGGTCGGGTGTTTGCTACGACCGTCGTCGAGGCCGAGCGTCATGAGATGCCGCTGTGGCAGGTACGCTTTTTGTTTTAGATCACTGCGTATTTGTCTTGTTTGATTCTGGATCTACGCATTCATTTGTATCTGTGTTGTTTGCTGAGCATGCTAGGTTGAGATTATAGCCTCTAGGTTTTGAGTCATCTGTTGCAACTCCTTCGGGAGTTAATATGTTAGCTAGAGAAAAGATTAAGGATGGCTGGATCGAGATATCCGGAGAGTTGCTTGTAGCTACGCTCATAATCCTGCCTATGAGCGGTTTCGATGTGATTCTTGGTATGGAGTGGTTAGCTGCTAACCACGCGTTGATTGACTGCCACCAGAAAGAAGTAGTGTTCAGGCCGCCGGGTCGGCCCAGCTTTTAGTTTCGTGGAGTCCAGGGTGGAGTTTGCCCGCCGATGGTGTCGGCTGTGAAAGCTCGTCGTTTGCTAGCTCATGGAGCTTGGGGCTACCTAGCCAAGTTGTCTGGGGAGAGCCGCCCCTCGTGGATTGATGATCAGTGCCGGTCGTGCGAGGGAGAGTTTGCGGATGTGTTTCTGAGGAGTTACTGGGGTTACCCCAAGAGAGAGGTTGACTTCACAATTGAGTTCGAGCCGGGACCCTCCCTATCTCGAAGGCTCCGTATCGTATGGCGCCAGCCAGAGTTAAAGGCGAAAGGTTCGATTCTGCGGGAGATGTTAGATCGAGGGTTCATCCGTCCCTGAGTGTGTCCCGTGGGAGCACCAGATTCTATTTGTAAAGAAGAAGGATGGTTCGATGCGCTTATGTATTGATTATCGCGAGCTTAATAAGGTGATAGTGAAGAATAAGTACCGTTGCCCGTATTGATGATTTGTTCGATCGGCTTCAGGAGCTTCGTGTTCTCCAAGATAGATCTGAGATCCGGTTACCATCGATTCTTGATCGGGGATGCCGACATTCCTAAGACAGCGACTTTCGAGTCTAGATATGGTCACTATGAGTTTGTGGTCATGTCATTTGGATTGACTAACGCCCCAGCAGCGTTCATGGACATGATGGATAGGGTGTTCAAATCATTTTTGGACAGCTTCGTCATCGTGTTCATTGACGTTATTCTGATCTATTAAAGGACTAAAGAGGATCATGCAGAGCATTTGAGGCGAGTATTGGCAGCCTTGAGGGAAAACCAGCTTTATGCGAAGTTTTCCAAATGTGATTTCTGGTTGGAGCAGGTGGCCTTCCTAGGTCACGTAGTTTCGAGAGATGGTATAGCCGTGGACCCCGCGAAGATTGAGGCCGTGAGTTCGTGGGCCAAGCCGACTTCAGTTGCCGAGATACGCAGCTTTCTAGGTTTGGCAGGTTACTACCGTCGGTTCGTTAAGGAATTTTTCGCCATAGCCTCGCCCCTCACTCATCTGACGAGGAAGGGTGTCGAGTTTGTTTGGGATAGTAAGTGTGATGAGAGCTTTGCCAGGCTCAAGCGCAGTTTGACTTCAGCACTAGTGTTAGCAGTTTCGGAGGGGACAGGTGGTTTCGTGGTCTATAGCGATGCTTCTAAGTTCGGGTTAGGTTGTGTGTTGATGCAGCACGGGAAGGTCATTGCCTATGCTTCCTGGTCGGTGGCCGTATGAGCAGAACTACCCGACTCATGATATGGAGTTGGCAGCCGTAGTGTTTGCACTGAAGATTTGGAGGCATTACCTGTATGGTGAGCGTATTCAGATGTTCACTGATCACCAGAGCCTCAAGTATCTGTTTACTCAAAAGAAGTTGAATATGAGGCAAAGGAGGTGGTTAGAGTTGGTAAAGGATTATGACTGCGAGATTTTGTACCATCCGGGTAAAGCCAATGTTGTGGCTGATGCTCTGAGTAGGAAGACGTCGCACTCCGCGGCGTTGTTGAGTTCCCAGCCCGGGTTGCGGAAAGAGTTCGAGCAGGCCGAGGTTGTAGTGTTGTTGGGTGAGGTTACTGCCAGAGTAGCTCAGTTGACAATTCAGCCGTCGATCAGGCAGCGAATTATTGATAGCCAGCTGAGTGACCCCGCAGTTAAGAGATTGTTTGACAGGGTTAGTGCTGAAGGAGATTTTGATTTCGTGTATTCACCAGACAGTGGGTTGACTTACAGAGGCCGGTTGTGTGTTCCGGATGTTGCAGGATTGCGAGTAGAGTTGCTCTCAGAGGCCCACAGTTCTCCGTTTGCTTGGCACCCCGGGGGTACTAAGATGTATCAGGATCTTAAGCAGACGTTCTGGTGGATGGGTCTGAAGAGAGATGTTGCAGAGTTTGTCAGTCGGTGTCTCACTTGTCAGGAAGTGAAGGCACCCAGGCAGAGGCCAGCCAGTTTGTTGCAGCCGCTGAGTGTGCCTCAGTTGAAATGGGAAGAGATCTCCATGGACTTTATTTCTGGTTTGCCGAGAACTCTGAGGAAGTTCTCTCAGATCTGGGTGATAGTCGACCGTTTGACTAAGAGCGCACACTTCATTTCTGGTAGAGACACTTATACCGTTGAACAGTGGGCGCAGTTGTTTTTGGAGCAGATCATCCGTTACCATGGTGTGCCGGTGAGGATTGTGTCTGACCGTGATTCGCGGTTCACTTCTCGTTTCTTGAGGGCACTCTAGAAAGGTTTAGGCACCGAGTGCAGTTTCAGCACAGCTTTTCACCCTCAGACAATGGACAGACTGAGAGGGTGAACCAGATTCTGGAGGACATGTTGAGGGCTTGTGTGTTGGACTTCCCTGGCAGTTGGGACCAGTATGTGTATCTGATGAAGTTTGCCTATAATAACAGTTATCAGTCAACGATTCAGATGGCTCTATTCGAGGCTTTGTATGGTAAGCGTTGCCGGTCTCCTGTATTCTGGAAAAAGGTTGGTGATAGACAGGTTTTGGGTCCCGAGTTGCTGCAGTTGACTAATGGTGCAGTGCAGAAGATTAGAAATCGTATGTTGACAGCTCAGAGCAGGCAGAAGAGTTACGCCGATGTTCGGCGTCGAGACTTGGAGTTTGAGGTTGGACAGCATGTGTTTCTGAAGGTTGCACCGATGCGAGGTGTGTTGAGGTTTGGCAAGCGTGGGAAGTTGAGTCCCCGTTTCGTTGGTTCGTTTGAGATTCTGGAGAGGATTGGCAGAGTTGCATATCGATTAGCCCTGCCTCCATCATTGTCAGTGGTGCATAGTGTTTTTCATGTATCGATGTTGAGGCAGTATGTGCCGGACCCGTCGCACATCGTGGACTTTGAGCCTTTGCAGCTGAATGAGGATTTGAGCTTCGAGGAGAAGCCAGTAGGGATTCTTGCCTTTGAGACGAAGACGTTGCGTAATCGTGAGATCCGTTTGGTAAAGGTTCAGTGGAGGAGTCAGAGTTTAGAGGAAGCCACTTGGGAGCGGGAAGACGAGATGAGATTGCATTATCCTGAGCTGTTTCAGTCTTAAAGACTTTAGAGGACGAAAGTCATAAAAAGTAGGGAATATTGTAACGGCCCAGGTTTTCATCCCGGTCTTCCATGTCTGCCCTAGGGGTATTTAGGTAATTTGGTCTGGCCGTCAGGGCCGTTTATGCCTTTTATCAGTTGTTAAAAATTATGGGATGAACTTAAGTAGAATTTTGATACTTTGTGGATGTGTTTGGGCATGGTGAGATGCAAAAGTAAAATTGGGAGTTATTTGTGTTGCAGCTGGGATTCAAACCCAGGTCTCCGGGAAGCCTGTTGGGATGCATCCCAGTTGAGCTAGTGGGAGCTCTTGTTACTCTTTCCGCGGCATGTCTTGGTTTGCCTTGGATCATGGGAGTTTTGGTGCTTTTGATTAAAAGAAAAGAAAATAGGGTTTTGTCTTTCTTCTCCAAAAACACCATTGCCTCCCAAGCAATTCTCTCCCAAGCCCCAAGCCGACTTCCATCTCCCTAGCAGCCCCGTGGTTCGATCGTCACTTCGGGTAAGATTCTTCATCCTCTTCATCTTCTCCAATAGGTGTTCTTGCTGGCTGAGTGAAAAGAGGATGTGTGTGTATGTTTTGTGCAGCTAGCCGAGAGGAGCCAGCCGAGCAGCCAGATCGTCTAGCTGTCGCACGCACCCGATCACCCAGCAGCTGGCCGTCGCAGCCGTTGCGAGCACCAGATCGCCCAATCTGCTTCGCGTCGCTCGCCCGCGTGCCCGCTTCACGTAGCTCGCTCGCGCGCCCGCGTCCGTCGTCTGCACGCCGCGCCCACCCGCCCTTGTGTCGCCCGCAGCTCGTCCGCTCATCCGCACCAGCACGCCCGTGCCCCAGCCCCATGCCAGCACTCCAGCGTCCCAGCGTCTTGCCAGGTAGCGCCCGGCCCAAAGATGACCTTAGCGCGGCCAAAGAGCAGCCTCTCGTGCGGCTGTCCTGTCCGTCCGCGCGTCAACCGTGCCGCGTGAGTTGCTCCCAAGCCGAGCCCTATTTATTTTATTATATTTAGGCCTATGGTCTGTGATTGTTGTTGTGTTTGTTAGGTTCTCGTTAGCTAGCTCGGGATCGATCGCAGCTTAGGATTCTTGTGTGTAGTTGCCTCCCGACCAAGGTAAGGATTTCTTACCGGAGTTGTGTGGGCCCTGCGATATTATATGTGATTGCTGTTTGTATGCTTGTTGTGTTTATCAGCATGTATAGTGATAGGTGCTCTATTCTGTATTTCCGACTGGCATGATTTCTTATGTTGTTTCTCATGTTAGTCCATGCTAGGTTGTTCCGTTCTTGCATGCTCATTATCTGTTCTTACTTCGTAGTATCATGCTAGGTTCGTTGTATCTGTTGAGCACATATTGGATTGTTTGCTGTATCTGTTTATAGGTTGAGATATGGTAGGTAGCATCATCTGGGCCAGGATGCATAACGTAACTTGCATCCACAGCAGGGACGTACGAGGCAGTACTCCGTCCCTGATCCCCCGTTAGGGTTTAGCTAACCCTAACGGCAGGCCCTGAAATCTTGGGTGAGAGTGGCATACTGTTAAATGCCCCAACGGTCGGAATGATGACATGGCATTGGCTTGTCCCCGGCAGTCGGCACGTCCTCAGCGTGTTCGGCCGTAGCCCTTGATTGCCACCTGTTAGGGCAAGGACGGCTTCTTGGTGTAAGCCTACCACCACCGATTCCTTAGCCTCAGGTGCGGTGGTTCAGGCTGCCATAGTTCACGTGTCCAGGTCTCACACCCCTATGTCAGTGACACCGATCTAGAGATTTAGTTAGGCATGGTGACTGGACCTGGACAGCTTGCCACTAGACCCGGCACCCCCCATGGTTTGCAGTAGCATGCGGTGCGCGCACACGCTCATTACAACACCGATCGGAGAGCTCCTCGGGATCTTGAGTTTAGTGCACCTTTCGTATCGATAGTAGACAGGCTGAGGCCGAGACTTGTTTCTCGTATAGGATCGTATCATGAGGTGGATTATTCCGGAGTAAGACCCTGAGATGGCATCCAAAGTTTATGTGTGGATTTAAGCTATGTGCTCTCTTCTATGTTTATATTCATAGCTTGCATACCTTTCTGCTAGATGACCATGTATATCGTATTGTACCCCGGTTGGGGATTCTTACAGAGTAATTCGTTACTCACCCTTATTTTGTGGTTTTCCCACAGGTAACCAAGGTGCGAGACATGATGGCTGAAGGAGGAGCTGTGATCATGGAAACCAGCTGTCGAACTCTGAATTTTATCTATGATTCTTTATGTCTTATTTTTCCTCTGAATGCATGTAGTTGGGCACGGAGCCCTAGGTTGTTTTCTAAATGCTTTTCCGGATTCTAGCACTATTGTAACTTCTGGATGTTTTGAATGTTTTAAATAAATCTCTGATCAGAGTAAGTTTTGGAAATGTATTTGTCTTGGAACAGGTGCTTGGAAACAGGGACAGGTTTCAGGAATCTATGTTGACTTTAAAATGGATGTTATGTGTTTTTAGTTTTTACTTAGAATCCGAAACACCATTCTTGCATATTGACTTTGTTTTGAATGCATGCATTGAGGTAAAGACCTATTTTAGGACCCCATTCGGGTCGGGTCTTTACACACATAGAGGAGTAGGGACGTCATGTGTTGCCAACCGAGGAGTTGGTGCTGAGCCAGCTATAGATGAGACGACGTCTAGGGTTGACCAGACCCGTAGGCCACCAGTGTCCCAGTTGCTAGTTTGCTCAGAGAAGGAGAAGAGACTGTCCTACCTCCGAGTGCCACTCCAAGAGTAGAGTTTGCAGGAGCAATGAGAGTTATGGTTAAAAGTGATGCTCGCTGAGCATCGAGCCGATTTTCAAGAAGAGATCTTAAGGGCCAGATTGATGAGTCTGGAAGTTCTTGTACGAGTTGTTGGTGTTGCAGTCACTAGAGTTTGTGACCTTGTCCGCCTATTTGTAGCAGGACCTAGAGTTTGGTTTTAGTAGCACTTCGTGTGTGGTTGGAGAATGCTTGTTTGGCACCAACCTTGGGTGCATGCCTAGGTTTAGGCCCAATTCGTACTATTGTGCAGATGATTCGTATGACTTACTTGGGAGTTCAACATGTTCTCCAGACGTTGCACTTGTAGTGCCAGCTGTTGAACCTATTGAGGTAGCACAAGTGACCTAGTTGAGGGTAGTCAAATGGCCACGAGAGAAAGGTTGTGCGAGGAATGACTGAGAGTATCATTCCCAAAGCTTACTCGAGAGTAGGGTAAGAGTTGAAGTTAGAGCATTTAGAGTTGAACCCTTGGTGTTCATTTATTGGTTGTGACTCTGTTGAGAGTCGGTTATTGGCAGCTCTATGAGAGTCAACTAGACTTTGGTCTCCTGTGATGATTAGTCTTTGTACTCGTATGTGTACCTGTGAGTAGCTTGTTCTTGGAGCGGGTGGTTATTGGAAACCATGTTAGAGCTGATTTGCTTGGAGCGAGACTGTGCTAAGTTTTCGGGAAGTTGGGCTTTCAGTTCGAGGATATTACCCTGCAAAGTGCCCTTAGCTTGAGTTTGCGGATGTATTCAGCTTGTTGTTGGATTACTTGTCGTCAGATAAAGGTTGTTAGTTTGGAACATGACCCTGGTTGGTAAGGATCCTTGTTGTCGTTCGTTAGAGCCTAGTTGGGGACGAGCAAGTTATGGTTGACTAGAAACCACGTCGTGGTTGACTGGTGTTGTTAAGGGTATTGTTGTAACGACCCGACCCGAAAGGGGTTCTAAAATAGGCCGTTACCTCAATGCATGCATTCAAATCTACAAAAAATTTGCAAAATGGTGTTCGGATTCTAAGTAAAAACTAAAACATAAAACATCCATTTAAAAAGTCAACATAATTTCCTGAAACCTGTCCCTGTTTCCAAGTACCTGTTACCAGACAAATACATTTACAAAACTCACTCTGATCAGAGATTTATTTAAAACATTCAAGCTTTGCAATAGTTACAACAATGCTAGAATCCGGAAATACATTCAGAAAACACTCTAGGGCTCAGTGCCCAACTACATGCATTCAGAGGACATTTAAAACATAAACATGAACACAAGACTCAGAGTTGAACAACGGGTTTCCATGATCACAGCTCCTCCTCCAGCCATCCTGTCTCGCACCATGGTTACCTGTGGAAAACCACAAAAATAAGGGTGAGTAACGAATTACTCAGTAAGAATCCCTAACCGGGATACAATACGATATAATCAATCATCTAGCACCCTAGCATGCAAGCAAACAGCTACCAACACAGATCATAGCTCAACGAGCTTACAATGCAAGATCTGGAATCATCGGAAGTCTCCTACTTCCGGCCTAATGATTGGTTATCCTAACCAATCCTGGGACATCTTCGAGGGTCTATCTCCCTCGGCCAGTTGATCAGCTCAAACACTGATCCCGGGGATGTTCTCAAGGGTCTCTTACCCTTGCTAACAAATCTGGACTTACGGGAGAGTACCCGAAGTCTGGCTCTAAACTGGAAGGAATGGTGTACTCACGACATTAGCCCGGGGGAGCTCTCCAAACCGGCATCTAACGCGTGTGCGCGCACACCGCATGCTGCTACAACCGGCGTAAATGTGGGGGCCTAAGGACAAACTACGCGGGCCAGGTATGCATGCCTAAGACTCGGAAGCGGTGTCACGATCACGCGATGAGTGCGAGGCCCTCGACACTCATCTGTGCAGCATGAACCACCGACCTGAAGCTAAGAACCGGCCAGGGCAGGCTTACACCGATGGCAGGGTTCTGCTCTAGCAGGCTACAAACTAGGCTTACACCGATGTGGGTAGCTAAATCCACATCGGCGGCCGGGGGGGGGGGGGGGAAAGCAATGTACGTTATGCTTCACGCGCTTTACTCCCGACCAATGGGGACAAAGTACGTTATGTCCGCTCTCAGCCTCTGGATGATGACAAACCCTACAATTCTAGCTAAGAGTACAGAGAAAATAAATGATTCCTGGCTAGCAAACAATAACCGACATCAATGACAATTACCTAGCATGATACTACGAACTTAAGCAGGAATCATAAGCATGCTGGAAGAACAATCCTAGCATGGCACTAACATGTACAATCAGGAAAACATGCTAGCAAGAGATCAATCAAAGCTGCCCTATCACTATCATGCTCATAACAGTCAACAAGCATACAAGGCACATCATGAAAATATCGCAGGGCCCACACAACTCCGGTAAGAAATCCTTACCTGGTCGGAAGGCAACAACACACAAGAAACCTAAGCAGCGATCGAACCCGAGCAACCTAAAGCGAACCAAACAAACACAACAATAATCACAAAATAGGCCTAAATATAATAAAATAACAGGGCTCAGCTCGGGAGCAACTCACGAGGCGCGGCTGACACGCGAACTAGCCGGCTGCACGGGCGAGGCAGCTTTTGGGCGCAGATGGGCGTAGGGTAGGGCGCTGGGGCGTTGGCGCGGGCACTGGGCTGCGCGCGGACAAGTGCTGGGCTACGCGCGGATGGGCACTAGGGCGACACAAAGGCGCGCGGGCGGGAGCTCGGCTGGGCGATGGCGCGCGGCGCGGCTCGGCATAGGGAACGGTGCGCGGGTGCAAGCTCGACGAGCTATAGGGACGCGCGTGGGGCGACGCGACGCCACAGACTACAGGGCGAGCGATCTGGCACGGGGTAGCTCGGATCTGGGCTACACGGGCGCGGACGGGACGGGCGACGCGAGGGCTGGGCGGCCTGGCACTGTGCGCTGCTAAGGCTGGGTGACGCGACACTGTGCGGCTAGGGCTGGGCGACGCGACCTGGGCTGGGCGAGATGGGGCTCGGGCTTGGGCGACCTGGGCGAGCTGGGGCGACTAGGTTGGGCGAGCTGGGGGGCTGGCTCGGGCTGGGGGAGAGAGAGAGAGAGAGAGAGAGAGAGAGAGAGAGAAAAGGGAAAAATGGGAAAAAAGGGAAAAAAGGGAAAAAAATGGGATTTTTGCTATTTTTCCAACCTTATTCATTTTAAAACCTTAAAATCCTTAAAATCCCATTCCCCGGCTTCCTCCTTCGAGACCCGGCTGAAGCGACCTTTTCCAATAAATAAAACTCACTTAAATCCAACTCCCAAATCAACAATAAGGGCCGGGCTCGAATCCCAAAGGAAGCACTCAACCAACCATAACTTTGCCAAAGCCCAAACCACAACCGAACTTCCAAACGACTAGCCCAAACATCTCGGAACTCGCAACCAACAACAAACAAGCCTCGACAAAGGCAGGAGCGACCTCGAAGTCCTGAAAATCCATAAATCCTGCCCGGGGAGCCAAAAGACCAAAATACCCCCATTGGTCAAAACATCTCTAACAACTCAACCGAACAACCGAATCTTGAACCGAAGGCACCTCGAAAACTGGAATAGAAAACTGGGCTGTACAATTGTAGAGCTCTTTACCCGGAGTAAAGCTACGAGGTGGATGATGCTTTGAGTATGAGGACGACACATTCTGCAGCGTGTCTGGTCTCTTGCCCTAGTATTTAGATAGTTGGAGTTATCCAGTGTAGATGTTATGAGGATGAAGGTTTCTTCTTGTTTAACCTGTTGGCTAGTAGACCGTCTTTACGGCAGGGTGTGTCTGAAGGTAGTCAGAAGGACCCTAGGCTTGAGGAGATTCTTTCCAGAGCTCAGTCAGACCTAGACAGTGAGTTTTCAATTGCTCGGTACGAGCTTTGTTGACAATTGCCAAGCCAAGGTTAGTTTCCCGGCAAACTTCGAGTTGCCCTTGGAATTATAATGTAAGTTGGGGGTTTCAGTTGTAACTGAGGTTTGCTTTTAGAATGTGGTAAATCCTGAGGTGGTGGTTGGTGACCATCAGTGGAATTTGTTTTGTTGTGGCTTTCAGGTGGAGGTTGCCTTATCAACTCTATGATTATTTATCACTTTTGCTTGGACGCGACTGTTAAGAGGTGGTAGTGTTGACTGTCCATGGTAAGTTTCCTCTTTGTAAAGAGCCGCAATCCAGTTGCAAGTTGTTGGAAAGCTTTTGTCCTTGAAAGAGTTGGAGTTTGTGACTGTAAAGCTCGAGTGTTGGTTGTTCTACCAACAGGTAGTGGATGGTTAGTCCAGGAGCTTTTGTTGGCCTGCTAGAAGTTGGTTGACCGTGTGAGGTTTTGGAAGCCCTCTTGTTTCAGTAGGGGTCGTTGTTGCACAAGGCGTGTCGGTTCCAAGTCTCGACTAGTGAGAGAGCCTTGCTAGTTGTGTTGCACTTGACCCTAGCGGTTCGTGGTTTGAGGATTATGTTGTGACACCTTGTTAATGCTGGGTTAAGATGTTTTTGTTTGATGCTCATGGTTTCATGCTACATTAAGTTTTAGAAGGAGGAAGTCCTTTGGGGTCAAGGATCCTTTTGGATTGTAGCACGGTTTAGCGTCAGCCAATTTGGCAGTCCCCAAGAGAGCTTTGCCCTGTTGAAGCACAATTTGACTTCAGCTCCAGTGTTGTCAATTCTAGAGGGAACATGTGGGTTCGTGGTATACAGTGATGCTTTCAAGTTTGGGTTGGATTGTGTATTGATGCAGCATGGTAAGGTTATTGCTTACGCTTGGAGACAGCTTAAACCGTATGAGAAGAACTACCCGACGCATGACATGGAGTTAGCAGCAATGGTTTTCGCTTCAAAAATCTAGAGGCACTATTTGTATGGAGAAAAGATTCAAATGTTCATGGACCACCAGAGCCTCAAGTACTTCTTCACTCAGAAGGAGTTAAACATGGGGCAGAGGAGATGGTTGAAGTTGGTGAAAGACTATGACTCTGAGATTTTGTACCATCTGGCCAAGGCCAATGATGTGGCTAATGCTTTGAGTAGGAAGACTTTTCAGTCTGTAGCTTTACTGAGTTCGAAGATCCCGTTGCAGAAAGAGTTTGAGCGAGCTGGTATAACAGTGTTGTTGGGAGAGGTTACCGCTAGGGTAGTCCAGTTGACTGTGCAGCCTTCGATCAAACAGAGGATTATCGATGGCCATCTAGGTGATCCCGAGTTGACCAGATTGATTGCAAAGTTTGTTAGCTGGTGTCTCACTTGTTTGCAAGTGAAGGCTCCTAGACAGAAATCTGTAGGGTTGTTGCAGCCACTGATCATGCCTTAGTGGAAATGGGAAGAGATCTCTATGGACATGCTTAACAAGAATACAAGTACAACCTAGCATGATACTACTAATGTAAACAGGGAACTCAGAACATGCTGGAAGGACAAACCTAACATGGCACTAACATGTGGAAACAAGGCAAACATGCTAGTAGAGATAAACAGTGAAACAGTCCTAACTACTACATGCTCATAACAACAACATATATATAAAAGATGCAATCAAAACATATCGCAGGGTCCACACAACCCTGGTAAGAGATCCTTACCTGAAACAAGCAGAAATATAAACAGAAAAGTGCTCCTTGAGCTGCAGTGTCTCACAACCTAAAAGCATAAACATACACATTCAATCTAACTAGCTACACTTAACTAAACACTAATTCTAGAAGCAAGGGAACCAAGAGATTACCCCTACTTGCCCTAGTGCTCTCGGCCAAGCACCCAAGATGGAACCCTAGAAGCTCTCGGCCACACTTGTAACAAGGTGTCTTGGCTAGGGCATCAACAACAACAATCACAATTTAGCTCTCTTGTCCATGAAGCAAACAACACACACACACACACACAACTCATCATGAAGCTCTCGGCCACACACCCCCATTGGGGCTCTCTGCCAAACCACCACACAAGCAACCCAAAATCACACACTTACCAACTTACCCAAGAAGATTCGGTAAGAGTTCCCCAAAGAACAAGGTGGTCTCGGCCAAGGAAGGTGCACAACAAAGGAGATCTTGGCTAGGGCTTGGATTTGCACAAGGAAGAAGCACCAAGTTAGATCTACATCAACCATCAACCAAAACACAACAAGAACACCATGAGACTTACCATGGGCTCTCGGCAATGGAGGCTTGAAGAGGGGACTTCGGATCAACCAACTAAAAGGAAAAGCACTAGCTCTCGGATCCAAGGTGATGTGCAAGCAAGAACTCCAACCCCCAAGCTATGGAGGTCTCGGATCTACAAGGAGGAGGAGAGGAAAAGTTCCTCTTGGTTAACTCTAGGATTCGGCCAAGACAAAAGAGATGGAGAAGATGAGTTTTGCAAGAACTAACCTTGAAACAAGAAGGAGATGAAGAGCTATGGAGGAGATCTTGAGAGCTTGACAATGGAGAGCTTTGTTGATGATGAGTCTCGGCCAAGGAGAGGGAAATGGAGAGTGGAGTGGTGGCCAAGAGGAGAGGGAAGGGGAAAAAGATGAAACCCTATTTATTTTTCCTATTTTTTAATTAATAAAATCCTCCAAAAATCCCACCTTCAAATCCCACCAAGAGCACTTTTAAAAACCCTTTTATTTTTCTCTACACAAGGCTCAAACTCAACTCCCAAGCAACCATGGTTCAAATCCTAGCTCCAACACTTTTATTTTCATTTTTCTTCTTTTAACCGGGAGGGCTCCAAACGTACCATACATGGAACTCTTGACCTAAAACTTGAAACCGAAGAATAAACTTAAGTCCACCAACTCATAAACATTCTAGAAGCTCTGTCTTACTGCAACACTGTCTCTGGAAGGCAAAATGACCAAAATGCCCCTGTAAGCACAAAAGGCCCTAACAGCCCAAACATCTCACTGGAGGAACAACCGAATAAACCTAGAGAACCGGAAGGAAATCTTGGGCTGTTACAAGGTTGGTGGTACAGGCTGCTACAGCTGAGTGTCGAGGGCTCTGCACTACTGTAGATCAGTGACACCATTCTTATTCTTGTTTAGAGCCAGACCTCGGGTACACTTCCGTTGTCTTAGGGTTGAGCTTGGCCGGGGGTAAGAGGCCCCCGAGGACACCTATTCGGGATCAGCTTTTGAGTTGGTCCATTGGCCGAGGGAGAAAGACCCTCGAGGGTGTCTGACATCTATTTGGGATCAACTTTTTAGTTGATCATTTGGCCGAGGGAGAAAGACCCTCGAGGATGTCTTTGGGATTGGTTAGGAGACCCAATCTTTAGGCCGGAAGTAGGAAACTTTCGAGGTTCCCGGATTTGACTTGATTAGCTTATTGAGCAAAGTTTCTGTGCTGGTAATTGATTGCATGTATACTAGGATGCTAGATGATGGATGTATCGTATTGTACCCCGGTTGGGGATTCTTACTGAGTATGTTTATACTCACCCTTACTTATCTTTTAGGTAACTTGGGACAACACTGGGATGGCTAGTGGAAGGAGCTGTGTGATCATGGGAGCTTCCGGCGAACTCTGTGTCTTTATCTTTTGGAGTCTTTTAATTATGTAGTAGCATGCTGAGAACTTTGTTTACTGTTGAGACTTGTTAAACTGTTTTGTTTGAAATACTGGCCAGGATTGTTTTAAGGATGTTTATGAAATTGTTGTTTCTTTTATGAAGATTAAATGAGTTTTATCTTTTAGATGTTTCCATAATGTTTTTAAAGTTTTAAATTGTAAGCATTCTAGTAAGAACCGGGGTTTATGTAACGGCCAAGGTTTTCATTCCGGTCTTTCAGGTTTGCCCTAGGGGCATTTTGGTAATTTGGTAGGGCCGTCAGGGCCATTTATGTCTTTTTCAGTTGCTAAAATTATTGGATGGTCTTATGTAAGATTTTGATGCTTTGTGGATGTGTTTGGGCATGGTGAGATGCAAAAGTAAAATTGAGAAATAAAGTTGCAGCAGCCGAGGTTCGAGCCAGGGTAGCCTTGTGTGCTAGAGGAGAGCCTTGCCAAGTGAGCCACTGTAAGAACCCGACCTAAAATACGGTCCTAAACCTAGGTTCTCACTCAGCATGCAAGTTAAATATGTCAACAAGCGGTTTAGTGCTCATATTTTAAAACTTTTCAAAACATTTGTGAACGGGGAACACTTAAAGCATAACTAGCAATTTTCATTAAGCAGAACCAACAAAGTAAAAACAAGCCTGACCAGTATTTATAAAAACTATCAAAACAGTTTAAATCACTTTCAACAACGTTCCCCTAGGACTCCCGTCCATCTACATGCTGAATAAATAATGCAAATAACAAATAACAGAGTGTCGGCAGCTCCCATGATCAATCAGCTCCTCCGCTTAGCCGTCCGGTCTTTGTCACAAGTTACCTGGTGGAAAAACCACAGAAATAAGGGTGAGTATAAACATACTCAGTAAGAATCCCCAACTGGGGTACAATACTATACATCAGTCATCTAGCACCCTAGTATACATGCAAACAGTTACCAACACAGATCATAGCTCAACGAGCTTACCAGGCAAAATCCAGAATCCTCGGGAGTTTCCTACTTCCGGCCTATTGATTGGTTCTCATAACCAATCCTGAGACATCCTTGAGGGTCTTTCTCCCTCAGCCAAATGATCAGCTCTAAAACCGATCCCAATAGATGTCTGACACCCTCGAGGGTCTCTCTCCCTCGACCATATGATCAGCTCAAAAACCAATCCCAATGGGTGTCCTCAAGGGTCTCTTACCCTCGCTAATAAATCTGGACTACCGGGAGAGTACCCGAAGTCTAGCTCTAAACTGGAAGGAACTGGTGTACTCACGAACATTAGCCAGGGGGAGCTCTCCGAACCGGCGACTAACGCGTGTGCGCGCACACCGCATGCTGCTGCAACCGGCATAAATGTGGGGGCCTAAGTACAAACTACGCGGGCCAGGTACGCATGCCTAAAGACTCGGAAGCGGTGTCATCGATCACGAGTGGTCCCTCAAAGCCCTCGGCCTCATCACGGCTGTACCACCGACACGAAGCTAAGAACCGGCCAAGGCAGGCTTGCACCGTTGGCAGGGTTCCGCTCTAGCAGGCTACAAACTAGGCTTATGCTGATGTGGTAGCTAAATCCACATCGGCTGCCGGGGGGGAAGCAAGGTACATTATGCTTCGCTCTACTTCCGACCGGTGGGGCCAAGTACGTTATGTCCGCTCTCAGCCTCTGGATGATGACAAACCCTACTATACTAGCTAAGAGTACAGAGTAAATGATTCCTGGCTAACATACAATAATCCACATCAATCACACTTAACCTAGCATGATACTACGAACTTAAAACAGGAATCATTAGCATGCTGGAAGAACAAACCTAGCATGACACTAACATGTACAATCAGACAAACATGCTAGCAAGAGATCAATCATAGCTGCCCTATCACTATCATGCTCATAACAGTCAACAAGCATACAAGGCACATCATGAAAATATCGCAGGGTCCACACAACCACGGTAAGAAATCCTTACCTGGAAACAAGCAGAAATAACTATCACAAATCAACCAAGCGACCCTCGAGCTTCTAAGAGAACCCGAGCAACCTAAGCATTTAATAAAAACAACCTAATCAAATAAACAGCAGCCAACAGCTTAGGGCCCAAGGGAGAAAAGACTCTGGAATTACCATCCGAGAAGACACAAGGCTCGGGCCATCCCTCACGCAGGTAGGTGTCGCGATAGAAGAAGCGAGGGGACGCGCGTCGCGGCGGAGCCGGCGCCAGGCTCAGCGTGCAAACGCGAGCAGAGACACGGCGCGCCCATGCGCGGCGCGGCGCTGAGGCGCCTGGTCTGTGGGGAATGGCGCGCGGGCGATGCAGCGCTGGGGCTGAGGTTCGGTGGGGTGCGGCGCGGAAGCTGGGGGCTCGGTGCGTCTAGGGTTTGGGCGACCTGGTGTGGAGAGAGGCGGATCTGGCGCGGGGCGGTTTGGCATAGTGCAGGGCTGGGCGACCTGATGGTGAGCGGAACGGCACTGGCGCGGGGCGGCTCGGCACAGTGCGGGGCTCGGCGACCTGATGAGGTGCGGGCTGGTGTGGCGCTAGGGCTGAGTGGCTCGGAGCTGGGGCTGCGTTGGGCGAGCTGGTGCGGCTAGGGTTTGGGTTGGGGCTCGGGTTTGGTGAGAGGGAGAGAGAGAGAGATGAGAGAGAGAAAATAAGGGGGAAATGGGATTTTCTTTATTTTTCCATCCTTATCCTATTTTAAATAGGCCTTGGAGACCTAAAATCCCTTCCCACGACCTCCTCCTTCGAGACCCGGCTGAAACAATCTTTTCCAATAATAAAACTCATTTCCTACAAACTCCCAAATCAACATTAAGGGCAAGGGTTCAAATCCCAATGGAAGCACTCAAATAACAATAATTTTGCCAAAACCCAAATCACTTCCAAACGACTTGCCCAAACATCTTGGGTCTTGCAACCAACAACAATCAAGCCTCGACAAAGGCAGGAGTGACCCTGGAATCCTGAAAATCCACAAATCCTGCCTGGGGAGCAAAAGACCAAAATACCCCTAAGGGTTAAAATAGCTCTAACGACCCAACCGAACAACCGAATCTTAAACTAAAAGCACTTGGAAAACCGGAATAGAAAACTGGTTCGTTACAGCCACCAGGTGTTATTAATGCTCATTCTGCGGTATGTCTTGGTTACCATGGGTTTTTGGGATTTTGGTGTTTTTGGCTAAATGAAGAGAAATAGGTTTTTTCCCCATTTGTTCTCCAATCCCCTTGACCGCCCAACCCTTTTCCTCGAGCTCCATTGCTGTGATTTTCTTCCCCGTGCCAAGCTTCGGCCATCGAGCATCGTCCTAGCGAGCAGCGGCCAGTGGCGGCGGAGGTCGCCCGATGGCGACCTCTCATGCGCGCACCAGCCACGCCATCGCGCGCGGCGGCCCAACCATCAGCTATGTCGCCCAACCGAGCAGCCCAAACGCCTGTCGCCCAAGCGCCCAGATGCCCAGCCCGCGCGCAGCCCCAGCTCCGGTGCGCCCGTCGCTCGTTCGCGCCAGCCAGCGCCCGCACGTCCGTGTCCCGCACGCTCACATCTGCTTGTCCGCGCCAGAGCGCCTGCGTCCAGCCATCCCGTCCGCGCGCGCGCGCAGCCCTGCCGCCCATCAGCTCCCAGCAGCAGCCACGACAATGCAGCCTGTCTGTCCGCGCGTCAGCCGTGCCGTGTGAGTTGCTCCCTAGATGAGCCCTGTTTATTTTATTATATTTAGGCCTATGGATTGTGATAATTATTGTGCTTGTTAGGTTCTCATTAGCTAGCTCGGGATCGATCGCAGCTTAGGATTCTTGTGTGTAGTTGCCTTCCGACCAGGTAAGGATTTCTTACCAGAGTTGTGTGAGCCCTGCGATATTATATGTGATTGCTGTTTGTATGCTTGTTTGTGTTTATCAGCATGTCTAGTGATAGGTGCTCTGCTCAGAATTCCCGACTGGCATGATTTCTTATGTTGTTTCTCATGTTAGTCCATGCTAGGTTGTTCCGTTCTGGCATGCTCGTTATCTGTTCTTGCTTCGTAGTATCATGCTAGGTTCGTTGTATCTGTTGAGCACGTATTGGATTGTTTGCTATAACTGTTTATAGGTTTGAGATATGGTAGGTAGCATCATCCGGGCTAGGATGCATAACGTAACTTGCATCCATGGCAGGGACGTACGAGGCGGTACTCCGTCCCTGATCCACCGTTAGGGTTTAGCTAACCCTAACGGCAGGCCCTGCAATCTTGGGTGAGGGTGGCATAATGTTAAATGCCCCAACGGTCTGGATGATGACATGGCATTGCCTTGTCCCCGGCAGTCGGCACATCCTTAGCGTGTTCGGCCGTAGCCCTTGATTGCCACCTGATAGGGCAAGGACGGCTTCCTGAAGTAAGCCTACCACGACTGGTTCCATAGCCTCAGGTGCTTTGGTTCAGGCTGACATAGTTCACGTGTCCAGGTCTCACACCCCTATGTCAGTGACACCGATCCAGAGATTTAGTTAGGCATGGTGACTGGACCTGGGCAGCTTGCCACTAGACCCGGCACCCTCCATGGTTTGCGGTAGCATGCGGTGCGCCGCCGCGCTCATTACAGGTACCCGGTGAGAGCTCCTCGGGATTGTGAGCCAGTGCACCTTTCGTATCGACAGTAGATAGGCTGAGGCCGAGACTTGTTTCTCGTATAGGATCGTATCATGAGGTGGATTATTCTGGAGTAAGACCTTGAGATGGCATCCAAAGTTTATGTGTGGATTTAAGCTATGTGCTCTCTTCTGTGTTTATATTCATAGCTTGCATACCTTTCTGCTAGATGACCATGTATATCGTATTGTACCCCGGTTTGGGATTCTTACTGAGTAATTCGTTACTCACCCTTATTTTGTGGTTTTCCACAGGTAACCATGGTGCGAGACAGGATGGCTGGAGGAGGAGATGTGATCATGGAAACCCGTTGTTCGAACTCTGAGTTTATGTCTATGATTCTTTGTGTTTTATTTTCCTTTGAATGCATGTAGCTGGGCACGGAGCCCTAGGTTGTTTTCTGACTATTTTTCCGGATTCTAGCACTGTTGTAACTATTGGAAAGTTTTGAATGTTTTAATTAAATCTCTAATCAGAGTGAGTTTTGGAAATGTATTTGCCTTGGAACAGGTGCTTGGAAACAGGGACAGGTTTCAGGAATTTTCTTTTGACTTTTCAAATGAATGTTTGTATGTTTTAGTTTTCACTTAGAATCTGAAAACCATTCTTGCATATTGTCTTTAAGTTTTGAACACATGCATTGAGGTAAAGGCCTAATTTAGACCCCATTCGGGTTGGGTCTTTACAGTTTAGGACCATTTTGGGTCGGGTTCTTACATAAGTTTTCTTGTTAAGAGGTTTCAATGCAATTTAAATGTTTTTAAATTTTAAGCCTGCTAAGTAAGAACTGGGTTTAGGACCACTGTTTGGGTCGGGTTCTTACACTTCTCACCATACAAATAGGCCTCTAAATCTTTAATGCAAACACGACCGCTGCCAACTCCGTATCATGAGTCGGGTAATTCTTTTAGTAAGGCTTCAACTTCCAGGAAGCATATGCAATCACCTTCCCATGTTGCATTAACACACAGCCTAAACCAAACTTGAAAGCATCGCTATAAACTACGAACCCACCTGTTCCCTCGGGAACTACCAACACTGGTGCTGTTGTCAAACTACGCTTAAGCTGAGCAAAACTTTCTTCACAACTGGCATCCCAACCAAAGTCAACACCCTTCCTGGTCAATCTAGTCAAGGGTGCCGCTTTGGCAGAAAAGTCTTTTACAAATCGCTGGTAATAACTTGCCAATCCCAGAAAGCTGCGAACCTCAACGATTGTCATTAGTCAGGCCCACTAACAAACGGCTTCAATCTTTGCGGGGTTTATCGCTATACCATCTCTAGAAACAACGTGTCCAAGAAAGGCTACTTTCTCTAGCTAGAAGTCACACTTAGAAAACTTGGCATACAATTGATTTTCTCGCAAAGCTGCCAAAACTTGTCTCAAGTGCGAAGCATGGTCCTCTTTCGTTTTGGAGTAAATCAGATATCATGTATGAACACAGTAAAAAAGTTGTCAAAGAATGCCTTGAACACCCTGTCCATCATGTCCATAAACGCTGTAGGGGCATTAATCAGTCCTAAAGACATGACCACGAACTCATAATGACCATACCTGGATCTGAACGATGTCTTGGGAATGTCGGCATCCCAAATCCTCAACTGATGGTACCTTCACCTCAAATAAATTTTAGAAAACACCGAAGGTTCCCTAAAGCTGGTCAAACAAATCATCAATACGCGGCAGGGGATACTTATTCTTCATGGTGACTTTATTCAACTTTCGGTAATCTATACAAGGCGTATTGATCCATCCTTCTTTTTAACAAAAAAGATAGGTGCTCCCCACAGGGACACACTCGGGCGGATGAATCCTCAGTCAAGCATCTCTTGCAACTGCACTTTAAGTTTTCACAACTCAGCTGGCACCATACGCTACGGAGCTTTAGAGATAGGGAGAGTCTCTGGCTCAAGCTCAATGGTAAAATCTAGCTCTCTCTTTGAAGGTAAGCCTGGTAACTCCTTAGGGAAAACATCTGCAAACTCTTGCACTACAGGTACAGTATCAACAGACAACGCGATACTACTATCACCTAACAACTTTGATAAAAAGCCCCAAGCTCCTCGAGCTAACAAACGTCGGGCTTTCACTGCTGAAATTAATGGTAAACACACTCTGCACTAGCACCGCGAAAATTGAAGCTCGGCTTCTGAGGCGGCCTAAACACGACTTCTTTCTGGTGGCAGTCTATCAATGCATGGTTCTCAGCCAACCAATCCATACTAAGGATCACATCAAAACCACTCATAGGCAAAACTATGAGGGTGGCCACTAAAAGCTCTTCGGATATCTGTATCCGACCACTCTTAACTCTACTACTAGCTATCATATTTACTCTCGAAGGCGTTGCAACACACAACTCAAACCCTAAAGGTTCGAGTTCTAAACAAGCTTGTCTAACAAATGCATCAGAAAAAAATGAGTGGGTCGAGCTCGAATCAAATAACACAAATACATAATGATCTAAGACAAGCAGCGTACCTATAACTACAGCATCAGTACGCTCCGCTCCTAGCTCGTCGTGGCAAACACTCGGCTCTACTGTTGGGCCAGTCTAGCTACTGCTGCATCCTGGGTACAAGATCTGGCTAAATGCCCTCCTTGCCACATCTATAGAAGGCAGTAGGTGATGCTCCACAAAGGCCAAAGTGCACCCTGCCACACGTGCAACACTGAGGCGGCTGTCTAAGCACGCCCTGCTAGCGATCCTGCAGTCTACTCTGTGGTCAGCGCTGATCACGACCTCTAAATTGGCCCTAACGATGAGCCTGCTATCCACATGAGCTGGGACTCGAAGGGGGAACCTCCAAGGACACTTGGCAAGAAGAGGATTAAAGTGATTTTTACTTAAGAAAATTAAAAAGAAAAAAGGCTCCATTTTATCTCCTTCTAGATGCCCTAGCCGAACCCCCCCCCCCTTGCTTCTCTTTATTCTAGTTCATTTTTCTTCTTGCCGAACCAACTCTCCATTGCAAGCTTCAAGCTCCATTGCCCTCCATTAATGCCTTGCCATCGCCGAGCAGTTGCATGCACAACCCCAACCCACGCCGCAACAAGCCCCATCACCAAGCCTCACAGCCCTGCCTCAGATTGCCCACGCGAAGGATGCCGCATCTGCTCGCCTGCCCGCACAGTAGCTCCACGCCCAGCCGCAAGCTGTAGCAGCCATCGCCCATATTTCAAACGGCCGCAGCAGCTCACCCGCGCACATGCACCTTCTTTCTGCAGTGCTGCATGCACGCTGCTGAGCAGCCCTTCTCGAACGCATCACGCACACAACCGCATCTCCCTCGCCGAGCCGCTGCAGCACCGCAAGTCCACACCTATTAAGACATACCGCTCATGCCCGCTCGCTGCCGTACACGCCCGTGCCTTGACCGAGCCTACCCGCACGCTGCCTTGCCACTGAGCCTTAGCTACCGAGCTTGAGCCGCTCGATTTTAGGTAAAACCCTAATCCCGAGGCCTCTTTGATGTTGTTTGTCGATTCGTTACTTAAGAATAATTGTGTTGTGTGATCTTGTTGTTAGGTTTCGTGTTGTTCCAGCAGCTCGAGAGCACTTCTCGTTTGTCTACTATTTCCACTATTCAGGGGGCACCAAGATGTATCAGGACCATAAGCAAACTTTCTGCTGGAGCAACATGAAAAGAGATATTGTAGAGTTTGTTAGTCGGTGTCTCACTTGCCAGCAAGTGAAAGCTCTCAGGCAGAAACCCGCAGGGTTGTTGCAGCAAGGGAAGTGATCTCCATGGACTACATTTCTGGATTGTCGAGGACACTAAGAGGGTTTACTAAGATATGGGTGATTGTAGATCGTTTAACTAAGTGTGCACACTTCATTCCCAGTAGGATCACTTATACCATGGAATAGTGGGTACAATTGTTTTTGGATGTAAAGACCCGACCCAAAAGGGGCTCTAAATGGGCCTTTACCCCAATGCATGTAGTGAAAATAAAAGACATTATGAAAAATACATTTCGGATCCCAAGTAAAAACAGAAACATTCAGCAACCAAAACATACATTTCTAAAAGCATACTCTGATCAGAGATTTATTTAAACCATTAAAACAATCCACAAGTACAAATATGCTGGAATCCATAAAACGTAAGAAAACATCCTGGGGCTCTGTGCCCGTCTACATGCATTCAGGGGAAATAACAAAAAAGTGAAGAGTCATGATAAAATAAAATAGTCAGAGATGACAAGCGAGATTCCATGATCACGGCTCCTCCTTCACCCATCCTGTCTCCCACCTTGATTACTGTGGAAAGCCACGAATAAGGGTGAGTAACGAATTACCCAGTAAGAATCCCCAACCGGGGTACAATACGATATACATGATCATCTAGAAGAATGTATGCAAGCTATGAGTACAAACACAGAGCGGAGCACATAGCTAAGTCCACACTTGGACCTCGGATGCCAACTCAGGGTCTTAGTCCGGAAATACCACAACACACTAAACGCTATACGGAACAAGTCCCGCCTCACCTGTCTCATCGTCGATACGAAAGGTGCACGCTCAAGATCCCGAGGAGCTCTCGATGGCTGTATGTAATGAGCGTAAGCGCGCGCCGCATGCTCTTTGCAAACTCGGGGTGCCGGGTCTAGTGGCAAGCTTTGCCCGAGTTCATCACCATGCCTAACTAAATCTCTCGGATCGGTGTCATCGACATAGGGTGTGAGACACGGACACGTGAACTATGTCGGCTGTACCACCGCACTTTGAGGCTAAGGAACCGGTCGTGGTAGGCTTACACCGAGAAGCGGTCCTTGCCCTAACAGTGGCAATCAAGGGCTACGGCCGAACACGCTGAGGACGCGCCGATCTGCTGAGGCGAGGCAATGCCAAGTCATCATCCCGACCGTTGGGGCATTTAACGATGCTGCCACCCTCACCCAAGATTGCGGGGCCACCCGTTAGGGTTAGCTAAACCCTAACGGGATCGGGACGAGTACCATCTCGTGCGTCCCCTCGCTTGGGATGCAAGTTACGTTATGCATCCGGCCGGATGATGCTACCTACTTGAACTCTAAACCATAACAATAATAACAATTCATTCAATGCGATCCAATACGTGCTCAATGGATACAAGGAACCTAGCATGATACTACGAAGCAAGAACAGATATCGAACATGCCGAATGGAACAACCTAGCATGGGCTAACATGAGAAACAATACAAGAGTTCATGCCACCAGAATTTGAAAGAGCACCTAGGGCTAAACATGCTAATAATCATACACAGGCATACAAAACAACAATCACAAATATACCGCAGGCCCACACAACTCCGGTAAGAAATCCTTACCTTGGTCTGGGAGGCTTCTACACACAAATCCTAAGCTGCGGAACAATCCCGAGCTAGCGGCGGGAACCTAGCAAACCAACAATAATCAACATCTAAAATGTCTAAACAACAATAGAACAAAGCCAAGCTCGGCTCGGGGAACTCACGCGGCACGACGACACGAGCTTGGAGCCGCTGGCAAGCTGGGCGGGCGCTGGCCGCTACCGCACGGCAGACGGGCAGGGACGCTGCTGGCCGGCCGCGCTACCGCACGGCAGACGGCAGGACGCTGCGCTGGCCGCTGCCGCACGCACGCAGACGGCAGGACGCTGCGCTGGCCGCGCTACTGCACGACACGGCAGGATGCGCGCGCGCGCGGCGAGCGTCTCGGGCGGCGCGCGCGATCGCTGGGCGTGCGATGCGGCTTCACGGCGAGCAGCCTTAGGCAGGACGCGCGCGCGGCGAACGCCTCGGCGCGAAGGCGCGGCGGCGGCGCGGCGAGCAGCGCGACACGACGCGGCCGACGCGCGCGGCGAGACCTCTGGCGTCTCGGCGTCGGCGAAAGCGAGCGGCGATCTGAACGCTTTATTCTTTGGCGCGATCCGGCGTCGCGATCCGGCCGGGCGGGCGATCGCGACGGCGAGAGCGTCTGGGCGATCTTCTTTGGACGACGCAACGGCAAAGTCGCTAAGCGGATCGCGTCTGCGCGGGCTGGTTCGACAGATCTGGGCGTCTGGAGCCGGGTGGGCGATGATGGTCGCTCCTCTCTACGGTGCAACCAACACAAACACACACACACACTACATCTTACCTTCTGGCCAAAGATCAAAACCAAATGAGGAGATGAAGAGGATGAAGACTTACCGGAATGATGATGATCGAACCCAAGGAGATGCAAGGGAAGAAGAATTCGGCAAGGCAATGGAGAGGAGAGCTTGTGCGGCCAAGAGGAGTTTTGGAGAAGAAGATGGAATAACCTAATTCTATTTCATTTAACCAAATGCACCAAAACTCCAAAATCCAAGGTTAACTAAGATGTGATGCGAAAGAGTAACAAGAGCACCTAATGGCTCAATTGGCACACATCTCTACAAGCTTCCCAGAGACCCGGTTCAAACCCCTACTGCAAAGACAAATTCCTTTATTTTTACTTTTGCATCAAACCTTGCTCAAACCAAACCACAAACCCTCCAAAACCTACATAAAACCATCCAATAATTTTAGTAATGCTGGAAAGGACACAAACGACCACGGCGGCCCGACCAAATTACCAAATTACCCCTAGGGCATACCGGAAGACCGGAAGAAAAACACAGGTCGTTACAATATTCACTCCTTTTTATGACTTTCGCCCTCGAAAGTCCTTAAGACAGAAATAGCTCGGGGTAATGCAATCTCATCTCGTCTTCCCGCTCCCAAGTGGCTTCCTCGGAACCCCGACTCTTCCACTCGAACCTTTACCAAACGAATCTCGCGATTACGCAACGTCTTGGTCTCAAAGGCAAGGATCCTCACCGCTTCTCCTCGAAGTTCAAATCCTCATTCACCGCAAAGGCTCAAAGTCCACAATGTGCGACGGGGTCCGGCACATCTTGCCTCAACATCGATACATGAAAAACACTATGCACCGCACGACAAAGGATGGAGGTAGGGCTAACCGGTAAGCAACTCTGCCAATCCTCTCTAGGATCTCAAATGGACCAACAAAACGGGGACTCAACTTCCCACGCTTACAAACCTCGGAACACCTCGCATCGGAGCAACCTTAAGGAACACATGCTTTGACCAACCTCAAACTCCAAATCTCGGCGCCGAACATCGGCGTAACTCTCTCTTCTCTGCTCTCGAGTTTGTCAACATACGAGCTCTAATCTTCACTTGACTTTGCACCATTGGTCAATCTGCGATAACTCGGGACCCAAAACTCGTCTATCACCAACCTCTTCCCGAACACGGGGACCGACAACGCTTACCATACAATGCCTCGAATGGAGCCATCTGAATCGTCGATCGTAATCGTTGTTATAGGCAAACTCCATCAAGTATGATATCTGGTCCCAACTTCCGGGAAATCCAACACACAAGCTCTCAACATATCCTCGAGAATCGATTCACTCTCTCGGTCGACCATCCGTCTCCGAGGGTGAAAAGTCATCTTTGGCGCACTCTGTGCCCAAAAACCATTCTGGCGCTCTCGAAAACGAGAAGTGAACATGAGTCACGATCGGACACAATCCTCACCGGCACACCATGATAACGGATGATCTGCTCCAAAAACAAGCTGCGCCCACTGTTCCCACGGTATAAGTGTCTCGTCCGGGAATGAAGTGTGCGCTCTTGAATCAAACGGTCGACTATCACCCAAATCTGAGAGAACTTCCTCGAGTCCTTGGCAAACCAGAGATAAAGTCCATGGAGATCTCTTCCCATTTCCACTGGGTACACTCGATGGCTTTGCAACAAACCAGTGGCCTCTGCTCAGGTGCCTTCACTTGCTGACAAGTGAGACACCTACCGACAAACTCTGCCACATCTCTCTTCATTCCCATCCACCGAAAGTCCAGCTTAAGGTCTGATACATCTTGGTACCCAGGGTGCCAAGCAAAAGGGGGCTGTGGGCCTCAGAGAGCAACTCTGCTTTCATAAACTCGCAATGTCCGGAACACACAACCGGCCTCTATAAGTCAACCCATCATCGCTCGTGAATACACAAAGTCAAAGTCACCGTCGGCAAGATCGACTCAACAACAATCTCTTAAGTGCGGGGTCCCCAACCGGCCGTCTATAATCCACGCCCTGTCGACGGTGAGCAGTCCAATCGAGCTACCACAGCGGTAACCTCACCCAACAACATCGCAACCTCGGCCGCTCGAACTCTCTCATCCGCAAACCGGGCTGGAACTCAACAACGCCGTAGAGTGCGACGTCTTTCTACTCAAAGCATCGGCCACTACATTGGCTTTACCGGATGGTACAAAATCTCGCAGATCATAATCCTTTACCAACTCTAACCATCTCCTCTCGCTCATATTCAACTCCTTACGAGTAAACAGATACTTGAGGCTCGTGATCGGTAAACATCTGAATCCGCTCACCATACGGTAATGCCTCCAAATCTTCGATTGCAAACACCACTCTTTGCCAACTCCATATCATGAGTCGGGTAGTTCCCGCTCATACGGCTTCAAATGACGGGAAGCATAGGCAATGACCTTCCCGTCTTGCATCAACACACAACCTAATCCAAACTTGGAAGCATCACTGTAGACCACGAAACCACTGTCCCCTCCGGATCGCCAACACTCAGTCTTTGAAGTCAAAGCTGCGCTTGAGCACGGCAAAGCTCTCATCACACTCTGCTGTCCCAAACAAATCGGACACCCTTCCTCGTCAGACGAGTGAGGGGCGAGGCTATAGCGAGAAAAGTCCTTGACGAACCGACGGTAGTAGTAACTGCCAAACCAAAGCTGCGAATCTCGGCAATCAAGTCGGCTTGGCCCATAAACTCACGGCCTCAATCTTCGCGGGGTCCACGGCTATACCATCTCTCGAAACCACGTGGCCTAGGAAGGCCACCGCTCCAACCAGAAATCACATTTGGAAAACTTCGCATAAAGTGGTTTTCCCTCAAAGCCGCCAATACTCGCCTCAAATGCTCTGCATGGTCTTCTTTAGACCTCGAATAAATCGAATATCGTCAATGAACACGATGACGAAGCTGTCCAAAAATGATTTGAACACCCTATCCATCATGTCCATGAACGCACTGGGGCATTGGTCAATCCAAACGACATGACCACAAACTCATAGTGACCATATCTAGACTGAAAAGTCGTCTTAGGAATGTCGGCATCCCCGATCCGCAATCGATGGTAACCGGATCTCGGATCTATCTTGGAGAACACGGAAGCTCCTGAAGCCGATCGAACAAATCATCGATACGGGGCAACGGATACTTATTCTTCACTCATCACCTTATTAAGCTCGCGGTAATCAATACATAAGCGCATAGAACCATCCTTCTTTTTCACAAAAGCAGAATCGGTGCTCCCCACGGGGACACACTCGGACGGATGAACCCTCGATCTAACATCTCCTGCAATGAATCTTGATTCCTTTAACTCACTGGCGCCATACGATCACGGAGCCTTCGAGATAGGGAGGGTCCTCGCTCGAGCTCAATTGTGAAGTCAACCTCTCTCTCTTCGGGCAACCCCGGAAACTCCTCGAGAAACACGTTCGCAAACTCCTGCACGGCCGGTACACGATCAACAGACAGCCTAGGGGCGCTCTTCCCGGACAACTTGGCTAGATAGCCCCAAGCTCCATGAGCTAGCAAGCGACGAGCTTTCCACGGTGACACCATCGGCGGGCAAACTCCACCACGGACTCCACGAAACTTAAAGCTGGGCCGACTGGCGGCTGAACACTACTTCTTTCCGGTGGCGGTCAATCAACGCGCGGGTTAGCGACTAACCACTCCATACCAAGAATCACATCAAAACCGCTCATAGGCGGAACTATGAGCGTAGCCACTAGCAACTCTCCTGATATCTCGATCCGGCCATCCTTAATCTTATCTCTAGCCAACATATCAACTCCCGAAGGAGTTGCAACAGATAACTCGAAACCTAGAGGCTCTAGTCTTAACTTAGCATGCTCGAAGAAACAACACGGATACAAATGAATGCGTAGAACCAGAATCAAACAAGACAAATGCGCAGTGATCTAAAACAAGAAGCGTACACGCCACACGCATCCGTGCGCTCGGCCTCTGACGGGTCGTAGCAAACACTCGACCCTCTCTGCTGCATTGGCCGAGCCGCCATAGTGGGCTGATCACAAAAACGGGCCATGTGCCCCTCTCTACCACAACGGAAGCACAATCTAGGTCCAGTGACGACAAGCTCCGGCGTGGACTTTCCCACAAGTAGCACAAGCGGGAACTCGCTGGGTCCTCCTGCTGCCGGGGCTGGAAACGGATTGGAGCTCTCCGCAGATCTCTGTTCGAAATCGCCCTTGGCGGCGCCGCCGCCTCCCCCTAAATCAAACTTCCTCTTACGCCCCACACTGCTGGGACAGACGCTGACAGAGCGGCAACAAACCGCTCGAGTAGGATACTTCCCATTATAGATCGTGGCTAATCGGGCCGACCCTAGCATAAGTGTCGGGGGCCTGAGCCACGACATCTGGAAAACACCGCCCTCAATCCGGATATGAACTTCCGAATCTTCACTCCGGGTGGCAATCAATCGAGGAGCAAAATATCCATACTCGAGAACTTGCGCTCATATTCCTCAATGGAATCGAACCCTCGCCGAGTTTCCGGAAGAGCTCCACCATCTTCTCTTGAGCCTCATCACCGATGAACTTTACCTTGAACTCACCTTGAAGAACTCCCAAGTAGCGGGTGGAGACCACCGGTCTCTCGCTCAAGGTGGACTCCCACCACCATCTCGCTGTGCCTCCTAGCACATGAGCCGCACACCTCGGCCTCTGAATATCGGGGCACACCATGATCGGGAAGGTGTACTCCAAATGGGCAATCCACTGGCCGCCGCTAACGCATCACCGGTGGCATCGAACTTCTCGGGCTTCCACTTCACAAAATCCTTGACCACCTCACCGAATTCCTCGGCACCTGCGCCATATCTCGCCTCAGGGGCTACTTGCTCTTGAGGAGCCGGAGGAGCTACTTGAGCTCTGTTGAACCAATCGAGTCACCGCTCGATCTGGGCTCGGGACTCTTCCCGCCGCAGCGCTAAACAAGGCACAGGTCTCTCGCCTCTGGTCACTCAACATGCGACCATAAAAGCCCTCATAGACTCAAAGAAACTCTGCTCCAGGAGCGATCTCACGGCGCTCGATCGCCTCAACGCCCGCTCTAGGCGTAACGGAGGAGCTGCTTTGGTGGAATGCCATCGATGTCGGCTTGGGGCGATGTCCTGCGATGACGAGATCCGATCCTCGATACCTCGACTGCTCTCGAACCTCCTCTCCCGATGCGGGTGGATAGCATGCTTGGCGATCTACATCCAAACCAACAACGAATCAAAACTGCTTTGTCACCATTCCACAACACCACACAAGGCATACACTAGATGATAGGTATTGTAAATTCTTAACCCTTTTCCTTTCTAAAACAATAAATCTAGGCGTGCACTGATGATCACAGATCTTTGGTGATCATGGAAGGATGACCTACAACAAAGGTCGGTCTACGTAATCTATGACTCTGAGCTCGATACCAATCTGTAAAGACCCACCCAAAAGGGGCTCTAAATGGGCCTTTACCCCAATGCATGTAGTGAAAATAAAAGACATTATGAAAAATACATTTCGGATCCCAAGTAAAAACAGAAACATTCAACAACCAAAACATACATTTCTAAAAGCATACTCGATCGAGATTTATTTAAACCATTAAAACAATCCACAAGTACAAATATCTTGGAATCCATAAAACGTAAGAAAACATCCTGGGCTCTGTGCCCGTCTACATGCATTCAGGGAAATAACAAAAAGTGAAGAGTCATGATAAAATAAAATAGTCGAGAGATGACAGAGGATTCCATGATCACGGCTCCTCCTTCACCCATCCTGTCTCCCGCCTTGATTACCTGTGGAAAGCCACGAATAAGGGTGAGTAACGAATTACCCAGTAAGAATCCCCAACCGGGTACAATATACGATATACATGATCATCTAGAAGAATGTATGCACGGCTATGAGTACAAACACGAGCGGAGCACATAGCTAAGTCCACACTTGGACCTCGGATGCCAACTCGTGGTCTTAGTCCGGAAATACCACAACACACTAAACGCGCTATACGGGAACAAGTCCCGCCTCACTGTCTCATCGCCGATACGAAAGGTGCACTGCTCAAGATCCCGAGGAGCTCTCGATCGGCGCTGTAATGAGCGTAAGCGCGCACCGCATGCTCACGCAAACTCGGGGTGCCGGGTCTAGTGGCAAGCCGCCCGAGTTCATCACCATGCCTAACTAAATCTCTGGATCGGTGTCACCGACATAGGGTGTGAGACTGGACACGTGAACTATGTCACCTGTACCACCGCACCGAGGCTAAGGAACCGGTCGTGGTAGGCTTACACCGAAGCGGTCCTTGCCCTAACAGTGGCAATCAAGGGCTACGGCCGAACACGCCGAGGACGTGCCGATCGCCGGGACGAGGCAATGCCAAGTCATCATCCCGACCGTTGGGGCATTTAACGATCGCCACCCTCACCCAAGATTGCGGGGCCAGCCGTTAGGGTTAGCTAAACCCTAACGGGATCGAGGACGAGTACCATCTCGTCACGCGTCCCGTCGGGGATGCAAGTTACGTTATGCATCCGGCCGGATGATGCTACCTACTTGAACTCTAAACCATAACAATAATAACAATTCATTCAATGCGGTCAATACGTGCTCAATGAGATACAAGGAACCTAGCATGATACTACGAAGCAAGAACAGATATCGAACATGCCGAGAATGGAACAATCTAGCATGGGCTAACATGAGAAACAATACAAGAGTTCATGCGATCGAGAATTGAACGAGCACCTAGGGCTAAACATGCTAATAATCATACACAGGCATACAAAACAACAATCACAAATATACCGCAGGCCCACACAACTCCGGTAGAAGAAATCCTTACCTTGGTCGGGAGGCTTCTACACACAAATCCTAAGTCATGAACAATCCCGAGCTAGCGGCGGGAACCTAGCAAACCAACAATAATCGGCATCTAAAATGTCTAAACAACAATAGAACAAACAAGCTCGGCTCGGGAACTCACGCGGCACGACGACACGAGCTTGGAGCTGCCGGCAAGCCGGGCTGGCGCTGGCCGCGCTACCGCACACGGCACGGCGGACGCGCGCGCCAGCTGCTGCGCGCCGCGCACGGCAGCGAGGAGCAGCGCGCGCGCGTGCGGCGCGCGCTGGCGGCGGCGCGCGCGGGCGCGCGGCGTGCGACACGACACACGGCGGCTTCAGCGAGGGCCTTGCGCGAGCGAGCGCTGGCGAACGTCGGGCGGTCGCGCGGGCGTCGCGGCGGCGGCAGCGACGCAGACGCGGGCCGACGCGCGGGCGCTGGCGAGACCTCTGGCGTCGGCGAGCGATCGGGCGCGAGGACGAACGACGATCTGGCCGCTCTTTATTCTTTGGCGCGATCCGCGTCGATGATCCGGCCGGTGGACGTCGCGACGACGAGGAGCGATCTGTCTTTGCTGGACGAACGGCAAGGCTGCTAGGCGGATCTGGCGTGCGGCAGGGCTGGTTCGACAGATCTGGGCGTGCGAGCTGGGCTGGCGATGATGGCTGCTCCTCTCGGCTGGCTGCATCCAACACAAACACACACACACACTACATCTTACCTTCGGCCAAAGATCAAAAACCAAATGAGGAGATGAAGAGGATGAAGACTTACCCGGAATGATGATGATCGAACCCAAGGAGATGCAAGGGAAGAAGAATTCGGCAAGGCAATGGAGAGGGAGAGCTTGTGCGGCCAAGAGGAGTTTTGGAGAAGAAGATGGAATAACCTAATTCTATTTCATTTAACCAAATGCACCAAAACTCCAAAATCCAAGGTTAACTAAGATGTGATGCAGAAAGAGTAACAAGAGCACCTAATGGCTCAATTGGCACACATCTCTACAAGCTTCCCGGGAGACCGGGTTCAAACCCCCACAAGAAAGACAAATTCCTTTATTTTTACTTTTGCATCAAACCTTGCTCAAACCAAACCACAAACCCCTCCAAAAACCTACATAAAACCATCCAATAATTTTAGTAACTGGAAAGGACACAAACGACCCTGACGGCCCGACCAAATTACCAAATTACCCCTAGGGCATACCTGGAAGACCGGGAAGAAAAACCTGGGTCGTTACATTGGAGAAGATTGTTCGGTACCATGGGGTACCAGTTAAGATTGTGTCTGACCGAGATTCCCATTTCACTTCTCGTTTCTGGAGGGCACTCCAGAAAGGTTTGGGTACTGAGTGCAGTTTTAGTACCGTTTTTCACCCTCAGACTGATGGACAGACCGAGAGGGTGAACCAGATCCTTGAGGATATGTTGAGAGCCTGCTTACTTGAATTCCAAGGTAGTTGGGACTAGTATTTATATTTGATGGAGTTTGTGTAACGGCCTAGGTTTTCATCCCGGTCTTCCAGGTATGCCCTAAGGGTATTTTGGTAATTTGGTCAAGCTGTTAGGGCCGTTTCTGTCTTTTTCAGCTGTTAATATTCTTGGTTGGTCAAATGTAGGGTTTGGTTACTTTCTGGATGAGTTTGGGTATGGAGAGATGCAAAATAAAATTCAGGATTTAAAGTGCTTCAGCTAGGCTTCGAGCCCAGGTGGATAGGGAGTCAGTGGTGTGGTCTTGCCAGTTGGGCCACCAATTGTTTTTGTTCCTCATTCTGCAGTATACCTTGGTTTGCCTTGGTTTTTGGGATTTAGGGAGTTTGATTAAAAGAGAAAAGAAATAGGTTTATTCATATTTTTCTTCCCAAATCCCCATTGCCGCCCACCATCTTCTCTCAAGCCTCTTGTCGTGCATTCGTCCAGCCCGAGAGCTCCGTCATCTCATTCGTCTCGGGTAAGCGTTCCTCGATCTCTCCTTCTTGTCTTTGGTGTGTTCTTGCTAGTCGAGAGAAGGGTGGTTAGGGTTTTTCTCTTGTGTTCGTACAGCCCAGCCGAGCAGTCATGCCATTCCCGATCGCTGGCCGTCGCTCGTCCCGCCTGCAGCGCCCCAGCCGATCGCCCAGCCTATAGCACCCGAGCCGGTCGCAGCCCCGTCGCGTCGTAGCCCAGTGCCTGATCGCGATCGCTCGCACGCCATCTCACCGTTGCCCAGCCCAGCACGCGAGCACAGCCCCAATCGCAGCCTGCAGCAGCGCATCGCCAGTGCCTGCGTAGAAACTCCCGGCAGCACGCGAGAACGCCCTCGTCATCGCCGCCTGCGCGCGCAGCCCCTGTCGCGCCAGCATGCCCAACAGCGCCCCAGCGCCCGTGCAGCCTGTCCGTCCGCCCGCCAGCCTCGTGCCGTGTGAGTTGCTCCCGATCAAGCCGAGCCCTGTTTGTGTTTTTATTTAAGGCCTATAGGTTGTGATATTTGTTGTTGTTTGTTAGGTTCCCGATAGCTAGCTCGGGTTTGATTGCAGCATAGGATCCTTGTGTGTTGTTGCCTTCTGACCCAGGTAAGGATTTCTTACCGGAGTTGTGTGGGCCCTGCTGTATATTCTGTGATTGTTGTTTGTATGCTTGTTTATGTTTATCAGCATGTTAGTGGATAGGTGCTCTGTTATGAATTCCGACTGGCATGATTCCTGTGTTGTTTCTCATGTTAGTTCCATGCTAGGTTGTCCTGTTCTGGCATGCTCGTTATCTGTTCTTGCTTCGTAGTATCATGCTAGGTTCATTGTTTCTGTTGAGCACGTTTTGGATTGTTTGCTGTTATTTGTTTATAGTTATAATTCTGATAGGTAGCATCAGGTGGCATAATCCGGGCGAGGGTGCATAACGTAACTTGCATCGGTGGCAGGGACGTGCGAGGCAGTATCTGTCCCTGATCCGTCTTTAGGGTTTAGCTAACCCTAACGGCTGCCCAGTGCAATCTTGGGTGAGGGTGGCAGACTGTTAAATGCCCCAACGGTCGGGGGAATGACGAGGCATTGCCTTGTCCCTGACAGTCGACACGACCTCAGCATGTCGGCTGTAGCCCTTGATTGCCACCTGATAGAGCAAAGACCGGTTCCTGGTGTAAGCCTACCACGGCCGGTTTCTTAGCCTCAGGTGCGGTGGTACAGGATGATATAGTCATAGTGTCCTGGTCTCACACTACTATGTTCAGTGACACCGATCTAGAGATTTGTTAGGCATGCGTACTGGACCAGGGCAGCATGCCCTAGACCCACCACCTCCCTGGTTTGCAGCAGCATGCAGTGTGCGCACATGCTCATTACATCGCCGACTGGAGAGCTCCTCATGATCTTGAGTTCAGTGCACCTTTCGTATCGACAGTAGTAGGAAAGCTGAGGCCGAGATTAGTTTCTCGTATAGTATCGAAACGCGTTGTAGTTTTCTGGAGTAAGACCGTAAGATGGCATCCGTGGCATATGTATGGATTAAAGTGATGTGCTCTCTTCTGTGGTTATATCCATAACTTGCATACTTTCTGCTAGATGACCGGTTATATCGTATTGTACCCCGGTTGGGGATTCTTACTAAGTAATTCGTTACTCACCCTTATTTTGTGGTTTTCCACAGGTAACCAGGGCGCGAGACAGGATGGCTGAAGGAGGAGCTGCGGATCATGGAATGACTGCTGTTTGATCTCTAAGTTTTAAGTTTATGTTTTGTCGTCCTCTGAATGCATGTAGTTGGGCACGGAGCCCTTAGGATGTTTTCTGGTTGTTTTTCTGGATTCTGACACTGTTGTAAACTGTTTGGGCTTTCTTGAATGTTTTGAATAAATCTCTAATCAGAGTAAGTTTTAAATTGTATTTAGCTTGGAACAGGTGCTTGGATAAAGGGACAGATTCCAGAACATTTCATGTTTGATTTTGATGGATGTTTACCAGTTTTTAGTTTTACTCAGAATCTGGAAAAATGATCTTGCACAATATTTTCTAAGTTTTTAAGCATGCATTGAGGTAAAGGCCTAGTTTAGGACCTCTTTCGGGTCTGGTCTTTACAGTTTGCTTACAACAGCTATCATGCGACAATTCAGATGGCACCGTTTGAGAATTTGTATGGTAAGCATTGTAGGTCTCTAGTGTTCTGGGAAGAGGTCAGTGACAGACAGGTTTTGGGTCCCGAGTTGCTTTAGTTGACTAATGATGTTGTGCAGAAGATCTGACCTCGTATGTTGACTCCCTAGAGTATGCAGAAGAGCTACGCTGATGTTAGGCATAGAGACTTAGAGTTTGATGTGCGACAACATGTTTTTCTGAAGCTAGCACCGATGCGTGGAGTACTGAGGTTTGGTAAGCGGTGCAAGTTGAGTCTCAGGTTTGTGGGACCTTTTGGGATCCTTGAGTGAATCGGTCAAGTGACGTACCGATTAGCCTTGCCCCCATCGTTGGCATCTGTGCATATCGTATTCCACGTGTCGATGCTACGTCAGTATGTTACAGACCCGTCCCACATTGTTGATTATGAGCGTTGGAGCTAAACCAGGACTTGAGCTTCGAGGAGAAGCCTGTGTAGATTCTGGCCTGAGAGAGCAAAGTTTTTCGTACCCAGGAGATCAACCTAGTCAAGGTTCAGTGGAGAAATCAGAGGGCAGATGAAGCAACATCAAAAATTTAGGATGAGATGAGGACGCACTACCTAGAGTTATTCCAGTCTTAGGACTTTCAGGGACGAAAGTCTTAAAAGGTGGGAATATTGTAATGGCCCAGGTTTTCGTTCTGGTTCTCCAGGTGCGTTCGGTTAATTATTCGGTCGTTTGTTGGGCCATTAGGGCTGTTTGAGCTTCCAGGGGTATTTTGGTCATTTGGCCTCTGAGGAGTATTTCTATAATAGTTCAGGGTTTCAGTTGTTTCTAGACTTGTGATGAGTTGATAATCATGTTTCAATTTCGAGTTCCAGGTCCGGGAGTTGCTATGGAGGGATTTGGAAATCGTTTGGGATTAAACAGAAATTAGGATTTAACTGTGAGCTAACCGGGACTCGAAGGGTTAACCTCCAAGGACACTTGGCAAGAGGAGGATTAAAGTGATTTTTACTTAAGAAAATTAAAAAGAAAGAGGCTTCATTTTATCTCCTCCTAGATGCCCTAGCCGATCCCACATTGCTTCTTCTTGTTCTCCTTCGTTTTGCTTCTCTTCGAACCAACTCTCCATCGCAAGCACCAATGCCCTTCATTGCTGCCCTGCCATGCTGAGCAGCTGCACGCACAGCCCCAACTCACGCTGCAACAAGCCCCATCAATAAGCCGCACAGCCAAGCCTCGGATCGCCCACGCAAAGGACGCTGCATCTGCTCGCCCGCCCTCACAACAGCACCACGCCCAGCTGCAAGCTATCGCAGCTATCACCCACGTTCTGTACGGCCGCAGCAGCTTGCCCACGCACACGTACCTCTGTTTGGTAGTGCCGCACTCACGCTGTTGAGCAGCCCCTTGCGCACGCATCACGCACACAACCGCATCTCCCTTGCCCAACGGCTGCATCACCGCACGTCCATGCCTGCTGAGACACGTTGCTCATGCCTGCTTGCTGCCGAACACGCCCGTGCCTTGACCGAGCCTAGCCACTCGCTGCCTTGCCACTGAGCCTTAGCTGCCGAGCTTGAGCCTCTCGATTTTGGGTAAAACCCTAATCTCGAGGCCTCTTTGATGTTGTTTTTCGCTTCGTTACTTAAGAATAATTGTGATGTGTGATCTTGTTGTTAGGTTTCGTGTTGTTCCTACAGCTCTAGAGCACTTCTCGTTTGTCAGCTTTTTCCACTATTTAGGTAAGGGTTCCTTGCAGAGATTGTGTGGACCCTGCGCACGGCTCTGATAACTTCTAGCTTGTTTGTTCTGCTTGTTAATATAAACTGTTAGTGGATAGCTTATGCAGGTTGTCGGAATGCTCTGTTATGTTATTTGTGCCCTATTTCTTGAATTTCGTGTTTATGCTTGTTTTGTTTGATAGGGCTCGACATTTAGATTATTGTACTTATTGTTGCATCCTCCTGTTAATTATCTATTTTGTACAATTTCAATACTGTATTGATTATAAGCTAGTTGGATGTTGGACCCTGTTAGCTCTAGACTGCCCAGAGTATTAGAGTTATTAGGGTGTCCCGAGTGACAGTCGAGTTGCGTGCTGGCTTGGTTTGGCTCAAGACTCGCCCAGTTGCGTGCGATCCAAGACTTGCCCAATTGTGTATAGTCTATGATCTTCCAGGTTTGAGCTAATCCAGGGTTTGGCTCAATGGTGTGCCACCCGAGCCTCTTTTTGGACTCTTTCAGTTGTGTGCGGTCCCTGATCGACCTAGTTGCGTTGTCGATCCATATTGGCTTAGTGGTGTTGCTAATCTAGGGTTTGGCCCAGTTACATGCCACCCGACTATGCTTAGGACTAGCCTAGTGGCGTGCTGTCCATTGACAATCAAGTTTGAGTTGTATTTGGGTTGAGCCCAGTTGCGTGCTGCCCGACATAGTAAGGACAACCCCAGTTGCGTGCTGTCCAAGGTAGCCCAGTTGCGTGCTAACCTAGTATTGTCTTAGAGATAGACATTCCAGAGACCGAGTTCACTTAGGTTGCCCTTCTATCTAGTCATCCCAGTGGCGTGTTGACCCTGCTCGACACCTGTCGTGTGTTATTGCTGAGACTGCCTTTATGTGATTTGACGTTTTGCTTGTATGCTAGGATGCTAAATGATTTGTCCTGTGTATTGTACCCCAGTTGGGGGATTCTTACTGAGTGCTTTTGTAATAACTCTTTCTGTGGTTTTTTCACCAGGTAACTTGGCACAACATCGAGGTAGCTAGAGGAGGAGGTGGTTGATTATGGGGATGAGTCTGTTTGCATCTGCTTCCTTCATTGCATCTCCATTCCTAAAAACCTTTTACATATGTTTGTAATGCATTTTTATGTACTCTAGCCAGAGGTTGTTTGTTTTTAATGACTTTAACCTAAGTATTTGGAATTGAAATGTTTTAATGAGATGAATGTTTTAAATCTTTTATCTTTAAGATTAATGAATTTTGAATCACGGCATTAAGTAAAGGCCATTTATGACCATTTAGAGTCGGGTCTTTACAGTTGGTATCAAAGCTCAGAGTCATAGATTCTATAAACTGACCTACTGAGTTAGGTCGTTGTGTCCCATGATCATCAGCACTCCAACAGCTGCTAGGTATGTGTTTAAGTTTATTTAAGGGTTAAGTTTATAATACCTGCATCTAGCATACTTACTTTGTTTGTTGTTGGCAATGTTGGTCCGAGCTTGGACTAACTTAGTGTTTTGGGTACAGATCGCCAGTATGTCGATCACCCACCAAGGAGAAGGATCGTCTGGTACCACCAACCGAGGTGTTGGTATTGAGATTTTGACTTATGAGACAACATCAGGGATGGACCAGACTCGTAGGCCGCCTGTGTCCCTAGTTGCTAATATGCCTCGAACAGGGGGAGTGTAAAGACCCGACCCAGAAAGGGGTTCTAAATTAGGCCTTTACCTCAATTCATGCATTCAAAAGTTAAAGACAATATGCAAGAATGGTTTTCGGATTCTAAGTGAAAACTAAAACATACAAATCCATTTAAAAAGTCAATATAAAATTCCTGAAACCTGTCCCTATTTCCAAGCACCTGTTCCAAGACAAATACATTTCCAAAACTCACTATGATCAGAGATTTATTTTAAACATTCAAAACTTTCCAATAGTTACAACGATGCTAGAGAATCCTAAAAGCGATCGAAAAACAACCTAGGGCTCAGTGCCCAACTACATGCATTCAGAGGAAAATAAAACACAAAGAATCATAGGCATAAACTCAGAGTTCGAACAACGGGTTTCCATGATCACAGCTCCTCCTCCAGCCATACTGTCTCCCACCATGGTTACCTGTGGAAAACCACAAAATAAGGGTGAGTAACAAATTACTCAGTAAGAATCCCCAACTGGGGTACAATACGATATACATGGTCATCTAGCAGAAAGGTATGCAAGGTATGAATATAAACACAGAGGAGAGCACATAGCTTAAATCCACACATAAACCTCAGAAGCCAACTCAGGGTCTTACTCCGGAAAATCCACCACACGATACGATCCTATACGAGAAACAAGTCTCTGCCTCAGCCTGTCTACTGTCGATACGAAAGGTGCACTGGCTTACAATCCCGAGGTGCTCTCCAATAGGCGCTATAATGAGCGTATGCGCTCACCGCATGCTACTGCAAACCATGGGGGGTGCCGGATCTAGTGGCAAGCTGCCCAGGTCCAGTCACCATGTCTAACTAATCTCTGGATCGGTGTCACTGACATAGGGGTGTGAGACTTGGACACGTGAACTATGTCAGCCTGAACCACCGCACCTGAGGCTAAGGAACTGGTCATGGTAGGCTTACACCAGGAAGTCGCCCTTGCCCTATCAGGTGGCAATCAAGGGCTACTGCCGAACACGCTGAGGACATGCCGACTGCTGGGGACAAGGCAATGCCATGTCATCATCCCGACCATTGGAGAATTTAACAGTCTGCCACCCTCACCCAAGATTGCAGGGTCTGTCATTAGGGTTAGCTAAACCCTAACGGGGGATCAGGGACGGAGTACTGCCTCGTACGTCCCTGCCGTGGATGCAAGGTACTTTATGCATCCTGGCCCGGATGATGCTACCTATCTGAACTCTAAACTATAACATCAACATCAAACAATCCAATACGTGCTCAACAGATACAACGAACCTAGCATGATACTACGAAGCAAGAACAGATAACGAGCATGCCAGAACGGAACAACCTAGCATGGACTAACATGAGAAACAACATAAGAAATCATGCCAGTCGGGAATTCAGAACACAGCACCTATCACTAAACATGTTGATAAACACAAACAAGCATACAAACAGCAATCACATATAATATCGCAGGGCCCACACAACTCCGGTAAGAAATCCTTACTTGGTCGGAAGGCAACTACACACAAGAATCCTAAGCTGCGATCGATCCCGAGCTAGCTAATGAGAACCTAACAAGCACAATAATTATCACAATCAATAGGCCTAAATATAATAAAATAAATAGGGCTCAGCTCGAGAGCAACTCACACGGCACGGATGACGCGCGGACGGACAGGCTGCATGGTCGTGGCTCTTCTTTGGCGCCGATGGGCGCGGGCTGTGCGGCGCGTGCGAGCACGGCTAGCTAGGCGCAGCCGCGGCGGCCGGCGAACAAGCAGACGCGAGCGTGCGGGACACGGACGGGACGATGGCGTGGACGCAGAGCGCGCTGCGACGCAGCGTCTGCGAGATGCGGATCGCGACGCAGCAGCGTCTTGAGACGCGGCCCAGGGCGGGATGGGGAGCGCGGGCTGCTGGGCTGCGATGATGGGCGTCTTGGTCTTTGGTGGGCGTGCGACGGTATTCTTCTGATGCACAGGCTGCTCGCTCTTCTGCTTCTGGTTGGGGGGCTGTTTGGGCTCTCCTCTCGACCAGTTGTAACAAAACACACAACTCACCTTCTTTTTCACTCGGCCAGCCAGAACATGAATCGGAGAAGAAGAAGAGAACGATGAATCTTACCCAGAATGACGATCGAACCATGGGGCTGCTAGGGAGATGGAATTCGGCTTGGAGCTTGGGAGAGAATAGCTTGGGCGGCCAAGGAGCTTTTGGAGAAGAAACTCATCAACCCTAATTCCTTTTCTTTTAATCAAAAGCACCAAACCCCAAGGACTCAAGGCTAACCAAGATATGCCGCGGAAAGAGTAACAAGAACCTCATGTGGCTCAACTGGCCACTCCACCCACCTGACTTCCTAGCATCCCAGGTTCGAAACCCAACAAACACACCTTTATTCCTCAATTTTTCTTGCTTTACACTATAAGAACCAGACTAAAAAAATAGTCATAAACTCGGTTCTTACTCAGCATGCATGTTCATGAAGATATTTAAAACACTAATAACATCTAATGTAAATCAATTATTTTCAATTAAAACATGCAAACATAAATCCAGTTAAAACACAGAAGATCCTGACCAATAATTTATTCAAAACCCTCAAAACAAACTTAAAGAAACAGTAAGAAAAACCCTATAGACTCAATGTCCAACAACATGCTTAAACAAATAAACAAAAGACAGAGTGACGCCGACAACTCCCATGATCATTCAACTCCTTCGCTAGCCATCCCGGTGTTGTCTCAAGTTATCTAGTGGAAAACCACAGAAATAAGGGTGAGAATAAAAGCACTCAGTAAGAATCCCCTACCTAGGTAAAGTACGAAACATCAAATCATCTAGCATCCTAGTATACATGCAATACAGTTACCAACAAGAATCTCTGCTATACGTTGTCAACAAAACTCTTGAATCCTCGAGAGTCGCCTTGTAACAGCCCAGATTTCCGTTTCGGTTCTCTAGGTACTTCCGGTTCATAATTCGGCTATTCGGTTGGGCTGTTAGAGCTATTTTAACCATTATGGGCATTTTGGTCATTTTTCTCCTCGGTCAGGGTTTGTGGATTTTTAGGGTTCCAGGACTGTTTCTGTCTTTTTCTGAGATCTGTGAATTTGTTAATGGCTTTTTCCCAAGAGACGTGTTGTTTGATAGGGTTTGGAGGTGTTCCGATTAATTGTAAAATTATAAGGAAATAAGTGCTTCCATTAGGATTTGAACCCTTGACCTAAAGGGATTTGGAGACATGGATTTAAATGAGTTAATTAAGGAGAAAAAGGTTGCTTCAGCTGGGACTCGAAGGGGGAAAGCCTTGGGAATGGGCTTTTGTCGCCAAAACCTAATTAATTAAAAAAAAGAAAGAAAAAGGAAATACGTATTTTGGAATCCCTTGGACTTGTCACACACACACCAAGAGACTCACTCCCCATCTTGTCGAATCCTTGCTTCCCCTATCTCTTCTTGTCGTTTCTCCAAGATCAAGATCAAGAACCAAGGTAAGTCTTCTCCCTTCTCTTCTTCTTTCTTAGCCGAGCAAAGTTGTTTCCCCTTGTAACTGAGACCTTCTTGGGTGTTTCTTGGGATTGTTGAGCCTTGTTGACTTCTCTTTAGGGTGCCAATCATCTTCTTGGTCTTCTCTCTGTGTAGCCGCAAGCCCCAGTTCAAGAGGCTTGGCCGAGAGGTGTCTTCGCAAGCCGAATTGGATTTGTTGTGGCCGAAACACACCAAGAAAACAGCCCTTGTTTCCGCACCTTCCTTCAAGCTTTTCTTGGAGCCGATTCTTGTTAAGTTGAGTTTTCTTTCCCTTGGCCGAGAGCCTAAGGTGGCTGGTTGGTTGTGCCTAATCGATTCCTTGTTGTTTTTGCAAACTCCGATCCAAGCCGAGAGAGTTTTCACATCAAGCCCTAGCAACTGTGAGCATTTGCCTAGGCAAGCACACTCTAGAGGTGAGATTCCTACCCCTAGCTGAGAGCATGCTTGCAGGTTTGGGAGTGTGTTGTTTGTTTTCCCGACAAGCTAACTTGTGTTCTCTCCTGTTGAGGTGAAGCCGAGCTTGTTCCAGGAGCTTGTTGTGAGGAAGCCGGAAGTAAAGCCCTAGCCGAGAGTTCCTGTAACAGCCCAAGTTTTCCTTCCGGTTCTTCGGGCTTGACAGGTTGTTCTTCTAGTGAGTTGTTGGGCTGTTAGGGCCTTTTTGTGCTTCCAGGGGTATTTTGGTCATTTTACCCACCAGGGGTATTGTGGTCATTTTTACCCTCCTAGTTGTTCTCACAGTTACTCAGGGTTTCAGGAATGTCTGTGTTGGTTTTGGACTTCAGTTTTCCTCCGGTTTTGGTTTCTAGGGCAAGAGCTCCATTTTAGGAAAGTTTAGTGGTCTCCCGAGTAAAAGGAAAAAAAATTAAAATAATTTGTGTTTGAGCTAGAATTTGATCCTTGATATGTTGTTGTCGAAATTTGAAGCTTGTAGAGGGGAAAATAATTCGTTTTTAAAAAGTGCTATTGGTGGGGCTCAAATGGGGGATTTTAATTAATTAAAAATATGAGAAATGCTAGGGTTTAATCTCATTCTCCTCATTCCTCCCTTGGCCGAACCACCCCTCTCCCTCTCTTCCTCTTCTTGGCCGAGCTCTTCCATTCCTCCATATCTCTCCAATCTCCAAGCTTTTGTGTGCATCTCCATAGCTTCTCTCCTTCATCCCTCTTCAAGGTAATTGTTCGCAAATTCTTTCTTCTATTTTCCTTATTTTGGCCGAGATCTAACTCCAACTCAAAGGGGTTTAGTTTTCCTCTTCTCCTTGTAGATCCGAATCTTTTTGCCTTGGAAGTGGAAGTTTTTGCTTGCTCTTGTTCTTGTTGTGAAAGATCCGAAGGGCCCCCTCTCTAGCTTGTGTTGTCGAGATCTCCAAGGGTAAGTGTTGTTTTGTTCTTGGTCGTATGCTTGTAGATCTAGCCGAGGGCACCTTGGTTAAGTGGTTTGGTTTCTAACACAAAGATCTTTTCTTGTTTGTGCATTTAGCCCTAGCTGATTCTCCTCTTGGGAGTGCTCCTCTTTGGCCGAGACTTCTTGGGTGCATTTGGAGGCCTTGTCGAATCTTCCTTGGTGAATAGGTGAGTTGGTTGTTGTTGCCTTGTGTTTGGTGTAGTTTGGCCGAGAGCACCCTTAAGAGGATCAAGGGGGTGTTGTGTTTTGTAGCAAGCAAATCTAACTTGTTTTGGTTCTTGTGTGGTTGCCCTAGATGAGAGTGAAGTGGAAGAAGGTGGAAGTTCTCTTGGGTGTGGATTGACCTAGCTTGGCCGAGACTACCCTTAGAGGTTGAGGTCTTGCTCTGGTTTCGGTAAAGCCCTAATTCCTGCGTGTTTGGTTGTGTAGCTTGTTGCAAGCTAGTTTGTAATTGATTGTTCTGTTGTAAGGGTAACTGTGTGGTGTTCCTCAACTTGTGGATTCATTCCGGGATTTGGGATTCTGCTGTTGTCAGGTAAGGGTTCCTTGCCAGGGTTGTGTGGGCCCTATGCACCTCATTGATAACTCCCAGTTGTGTGTTGTATTGAACTGTTAGTGGATAGGTTCTATGCAGGTTGTCTGGATTTATATAAACTGTTAGTGGATAGGTTCTATGCAGGTTGTCTGGATTTATATAAACTGTTAGTAGATAGGTTTTCTGCAGGTTGTCTGGATTTATACCAACTGTTAGTGGATAGGCTTTTGCAGGTTCCCTAAAGGAAGTATATGCTTGTAGATGCTTAGCCCTGCTTATTCTCTCTTGTGTGTAAAATGGAATTGTATTATGTATATGTTCTGTGGTGATGTATGCTTTAGCATGATTGTAGCTAGGTTCTTCTTGGATTATTGTTAGGGTTGGCATGTAGAATATATCGTGTTTATGTGCTTCTCTACCTATTGACTGTTTATTTGTCCGCTTTACATTCTTATATCCTGAACATAGTAATTATTATTATACCATGACTGTAACAGTGTGTTAGAGTCATTAGGGAGTCCCAAGTGTCAGTCGGGTTGTGTGCTGGCTCGGTTTGCTTAGGACTGCCCAGTGTGTTGCAGTCCAGGACTAGCCCAGTGTGAGCTATCCCTTGTTGGCCCAGGGAGTGCTGACCACTTGCTAGGATTGGCCCAGTGTGTTGCTGATCCCGGGATAGCTCAGTGTGCTGCTACCCATGTTGCTCCAGGACTAGCCCAGTGTGTGCTGTCCCTATTAGCCCAGGGTGTTGCTAATCAGGTAGAGCGAAGCTGTCCCATCAGGTGTTGCGATTACGGTGCGCCAAGTGTGTTGCAGCCAGGACTAGCCCAGTGTGTTGTTGTCCTTAATTAGCCCAGGGTGTGCTAATCTTGTTTTCTGTGCTGTCATAGCTTGAGAATTACTTGAATTGTACTCTTGTTAGTTAGCCCAGTGTGTGCTAACCATTGTCTGGCTGTGAGCTTAGACCATGTTGATGATTATCCTGCTGTACTATTTAAGACTGCCATGTTATGTTCTATTATTTGTATGCTAGGGTGTTAGGTGATTTGTTGTGCGTATTGTACCCCGGTTGGGGGATCCTTACTGAGTGCAATTTGTACTCACCCTTTCTGTGGTTTTCTCCACCAGGTAACTTGGCACAAAGATCGAGGTGGCTAGAGGAGGAGTCCGATGGATCATGGGCGGGCCCATTTGCATAGTCTGAGTCTTTATAATGCATCTTGAAAGTGTTTTTGGAACTTTGTACTGTTGAACTTGGACTTATGTTTTTGTTATTTGTAATGTTTGTAAACTCTGGCCAGAGAATGTTTATTGTTTTCCTTTGAAGAATTTCCAAACAGATTTTATGTTTCCAATGTTTTAATAAAGGGTTCTTTTCCAACCCTTGAATGATTTTCACTGAATTTTACATGTTGAGTAAGGGCCTTTAGGGCTGTTTAGTGTCGGGTCCTTACAGTTCCCTTGGATTTTCCCAAGGGGTTGGCCGAGAGCCTGTGTAGCTCACCGGGTAACTTCTCGGCTTCTATTTTCTTGAGTTTTAGTTTAGGGGTAGCTAGATTAGTTTGTGATGTTTTGTATGTTATTTGCTAGGTTGTGTGATTTTGTAGCTCAAGGAGCTTTATACTTGTTTACTGCTTGTTTCCAGGTAAGGATTCCTTATCGGGCTTGTGTGGACCCTACGATACTTTCATGATTGTGCCTTGTATGTTTGTTTACTATTACGAGCATGTTAGTGGATAAGGAAGCTTGTGTTTGACTTCTTGCTAGCATGTTTGCATGTTTGTACATGTTAGTGCCATGCTAGGTTTGTTCTTCAAGCATGTTTATGATTCCTGCTTAAGTTCATAGTACCATGCTAGGTTATGTGATTATATTGTTGAGCATGTATGTTTAGCCAGGAATCGTTTATTCTGTACTCTTAGTTAGTATAGTAGGATTTGTCATCATCCGGAGGCTGAGAGCGGACATAACGTACTTTTTCCCCACCGGTCAGGATCCAATGCAAAGCATAACGTACTTTGCTTCCACCCCGACAGGCGATGAAGATTTTCTCCCGCATCGGCGTAAGCCTAGTTTGTAGCCTGCTAGAGCGGAACCTTGCCAATGGTGTAAGCCTACCTTGGCCGGTTCTTAGCTTCAGGTCGGTGGTACAAGCTAGACATATGAGTGTCGAGGGCCTCGCACTATTGTATTCAGTGACACCATTTCCGAGTCTTAGGCATGCGTACCTGGCCCTCGTAGTTTGTCCCTAGGCCCCCACATTTACGCCGGTTGCAGCAGCATGCGGTATGCTCGCACACGCATTAGTCGCCGGCTCAGATCGTTCCCCCGGGCTAATGTTCGTGAGTACACCACTTCCGTTCCAGTTTAGAGCTAGACTTTGGGTACTCTCCCGTTAATCAAGTTTTATCTAACCTAGGGTAAGAGACCCTCGGGGACACCTATTTGGGATTGGTTTTTGACCTGATCATACGGTCTAGGGAGAAAGACCCTCAAGGGTGTCTGACATCTATTGGGATTGGTTTTTGAGCTGATCATTTGGTCGAGGGAGAAAGACCCTCGGGGATGTCTCAGGATTGGTTAGGAGAACCAATCATTAGGCCGGAAGTAGGAGACTTTCGGGGATTTCGAATTTGCCCTAAAAGCTCATTGAGCTATGATCTGTGTTGGTAACTGTTTGCATGTATACTAGGGTGCTAGATGACTGATGTATCGTATTGTACCCCGGTTAGGGATTCTTACTGAGTATGTTTGTACTCACCCTTTTTTCTGTGGTTTTTTTCCACCAGGTAACTTGGGACAGCACCTGGACGGCCAACGGAGGGAGTTGAGTGATCATGGGAGCTGCCGACACTCTATCATTTATTATTTACATTATTTATTCAGCATGTAGATGGACAGGAGTCCTAGGGGAACGTTGTTAAAAGTTGTTTAAACTGTTTTAAGTGTTTTTATAAATATTGGCCAGGCTTGTTTTTACTTTATTGGTTTTGCTTAATGAAAACTGTTGGTGATGTTTTAAATGTTCCCCGTTTATTGATGTTTGAAAAGTTTTAAACAGGTTCACTGAAATGCTTTACATGTGTTTTACTTGCATGATGAGTGAGAACCTGGGTTTAGGATCGTATTTCGGGTCGGGTTCTTACAGTTGGTATCAAAGCACAAAATCATAGATTCTATAGAATAACCTTCTTTGTAGGTTGTTGTCCCCATGATCATCAGTAATCCACGTCCGTCAGATTTGTCTAAGTTTGTTAAGTTAAGGGTTTTGTTTACAATACTGCATCTAGTATACATGAGTTACCCTTTTGTTGGCAGAGAGAGTCCCAGTGTGGACTAGCTTTTGTGATTTGTGTAGATTGCCAGTGTGCCGATTACACGTAGAGGAGCAGGGATGTGTGGTATTTCTAACCGAGGTGTTGGACTGAGCATTTTGTCGAGACCACGTCCAGGGTGACAAGACCCGTAGGACACCTTTGGCCCTGGCAGTTGAGTTGCCAAGAGAGGGGGTAGAGGCTAGCATGCCTCAAAATGAGACTCCTTGAGCAGAGTTTGCTCCAACCATGAGAGAGTTGATGGCAGGTCTTTTAGCTAACAGAGAGCGGAGACCCGGGCGCAGTTTGTAGCGCGTAGTGAGGAGTCCTGGGCGTAGATAGCCCAGCTGACACAGTTTATTTAGGAGACACCCCCAGTAGCTCCAATAGCCCCGGAGGTTCCCTGGGAGGACAGATCAGCAGGAGCCTATTGTTGAGGCAGATAATGTGGATGGAGCCGCCGAGTATGGCAAGTGGCTCAAGGTCTTTGGCAAGTGGAAGCTTGTAGAGCTTGATATTTCAGAGAACTCGCTGGAAGCAGCGAGGTGGTTGGCTAGGAAGGAGTTTATCATCCAAGTATTGGGATGTCCTGATGTTTAGAGGCCGAGGCGTGCCTTTCTAGTGTTGTTTGATGCAGCAGTTTGGTGGTGGAAGTCCCCTGAGAGAGGCGGACCAACAGAGTCTCCACCAGCCACTTGATTGATTGGCAAGATGTCGAGTTAGTAGCTTTCGAGGAAGATGTAGAGACATCTTTGACCTCTTGCAAGCCTGCTATTGTTTTGCAGCCACTTCGGTTAGTACCCTGTACCCAGGGTGAAGTGTGAAGTTTTCTTGTCGAGACTTAATTCGTCTGTGGCTTCTAGTTGACTAGTAGAGATAAGCACTTTTTGTTAGCATGTTCTAAATGTGAAGCTAGTTGCTGCCTCCCGAGGGTTGGCTTGAGTATTTGTTGAGCATCAAGTGGGATGCAAGAGCAGACCGTGGCATGTCTGTTAGACGAGATGCCAGAGATTAGACTACTCGAGTGTTCGAATTCTTGTTTGGGGTGCCATTGTCTCCGTCACCTAGAGTGTGACCTTTCCTACCCTTAGCGAAGCATAGAGCTCGTATATAGTTGCTTTGTGTTGTAAAGGATGTAGTTCATGTTGGCACCAAGCTTTGGAAGGAGGCCTAGGTTCAGGCCAGTTCGCACCAGTTGTGCGGGTGGTTCTATGACCCACCCGGAGTTTAGCATCCCCATTAGTCGTTGTACCTGTTTATTGTGCTTGTGCTTGTTTGGGTTGTTGTGAGGTCTAGCTCGTTGGTAGTCCAATGACTACAAGTGTGAGGTCGTTCGAGGGAAAGCAAGAGCTTTCAGGGTCACCAAGAGTTGGGTACGAAGGATGATGGTAGTGTGATTCGACTACCCTTGAGTTACCCTAGTATGAGTAGAGTTGGCATCGATGATGCATGGTTGATCCAGCGTTAGAGCCATGAGTTGGATGGTTGAGCGGAGCACATTTAGTGGACACATTGGTATGAGGTATATTAGCTTGGTGTGGTTATGCTCATGTAGAGTGAGTTGGCCAATGTGGTGTTTCGTGGTGAGTTGACCCCGAGTGGGTTTGAACTCTTGTTGCTCCCTTGCTAATTGTGGCTCTATTTGGAGGCAAAAGTTGCCTTGTGTAAGAGTTCTTGTTGGATTTGGATCTTAAAGAATTAAGTTGGAGTTGTACACGCCGGTGTACTTTTGTGTAGCTCATTCCGTGGCATATGTTTTGGGAACCACGAGAGGTTCGTGTTGAGAAACCAGTGCTCAGTCCTTAAGGTGTCAAGGCTTCAGTTCTTGTTAAGTGCCCTAACTTTGGTTGTAAGGATACCGTGCTTGTAGCCGGGTTGTTGTTTAAGCAAGTTATGCTAGTTGGACCTTGACCTGGTTAGAGGAACTTCTTGTTGATTGATGGTTGGAGTTCAGTTGGAACTGAACAAGAGCGGTGGTAGCAAAGCCGCGTAGTTTCTGACCGTCATTGCTAAGAGTGTTGTTCGGATCCTTCCTTGGGTAGAAGCTACGATGTGGCTGATGCTTTGAGTAGGAGGATGACACATTCTGTATCTTTTCTTGTCTTCTTGGTTTTTCGAGGAGTTGGAGCAGGCCAGCATAGTTGAGATGCTGGAAGGCGTTGTGCCTGTGTAGCCAGTTTTCTGTTAGACCGTTTGACGACAGTGTGTGTCGGAGGGTGGTCGGAGGAACCCTAAGTTGTGGAGAGCCTCACTAGAGCTCAGTCAGACCCAGGCAGTGTTCCTCGGTTGAGTTGCTAGAAGCTTGTAGTCGGTTGACAAGCTAGTGTTGTTCTTAGTATCTTCGCTTTGGTTTCGAAACTATTAGCAAGTTGGTGCTTAGCGTTGACCAAGGATTGGTTTCCATGTTGTTTTAAGAGCTAGCTTGGTTGGAACAAGCGAGCGTTGCCCTGAGGACTTGTTCCTGTTCGAAACGTTTCGGGAGTTGACCCCTCCTTCGACTTTTGGATGAGTGCTACCAGTTCTGAGTTGGTGGTTCAGTCTTCTGTGAAAACCCTCTATTATTGCTTCCGAGAGAGTTGGTTGTTGTTCCTTTGTTCAGCTAGACAGCAAGCGTGTGTGGAGTTCGCTGTCCCTCGGAAGTTCGCTTGGTAGGGAATCGTTTCCATTTAGGAGGAGTTAGTTTAGCCCCTGTGTTGTGGAGTTGATTAGAGTGGCACAGCGGTCAGCCCAGCTAGAGGATCCCTTTGTTGTGCTGTTAGCAAGTGGAAAGTTGTTCGACCCCGCGAAGGGCGGTGGTTAGCCAGCTCAAGTGTTTAAGTTGTTGGACCTTTGGAGTTTGAGAAACCCATAGTTTCGGTTGTGGTTGAGTTGCACCGTGGATGCTGGCCTCGAGTCTTGACCTTTGAGGTAGCCTTGCTAGTTTGTGTTATTTTCGATTCGCCAGCCGTTGTAGTTGTCGCTACTCGTATTCCTTGCGACGTTTCAGGTGTGGAGTTTCTGGTTGAGAGAGGCGTTAGGCCTGAGCTAAATGGAGGAAGTCATTGGTGTAGCCAGCTGAACTGGTGAGTTGCGTGTCGCCTTGGAGGTGAGCTCCTCCTCGTTGTATGCTTGGAAATGAGTTTTGGTAGAGCAAGTTCATCTCAGGTCGTGCTCTTGTTGTTGCACGTTCTCAGTTGGTGTTATAGCTGAGTTAGAGTTGAGTAGGTTGGCGCGGTTGTTCAGTGCCCTTGATTGGATAGGCATTTGAGTTGGTTTTCACGTTGTTGTGTTTGCAAATAACCGCATGGCGTTATCTTCTTTTTTTACTCGGGTTTTCCTTGAGAGAATTTTGGTTTTTCCTTGTCTAGCGAGGTTTCTCCTAGGCCGGTTACTGGTAGGGTTTGCGTTGGAATGTTTGCAGTCTGCCGTTGAGGGGCCCAGTTTTTTTGTTTGGGCAAGGGGAGCCTGTGCCTTGACCTTGTTGATTAGTGTGGTCGTGGCTGAAGTTTCAGCTGGTGTGAGTGGTTTTAGCCGTATGGTGAACTAGGAGTGTGCCCCTTGACCTTGGTACGACCATTTCTCTTTAAGATGGTGGCTTAGTTTTTGTGGATGCGTACCAGTTGGATAAGTTTGCCTTTAGGATCAGCCGCTAAATGGTGGTTCAGTTGGATTTCCTTGAGACTTGTAGGCAAACATTGGAGTTCGCTGATCTCTTGTGAAGTGAGAGTAGGCCGACTAGTTTCTGGAACCCGGGAGGTTCAGTTGTTTGGTCGCCATGGTGTAGGGTTGAGGCAGTTTGTTAACAGCTGTGAGCATTCAGGGAAGTTACGCCAGTGCGTGGCTTAGTGTTTTAGAGCTTGTGACCAGTCTGCGAGTTTGCTGAGAGTAGCACCGTGGAGTGGCGTTCCGAGTTGGGTCAGGGGGGATAAGTGAGCCCAGGGTTGTAAGACCGTTTGAGAGTTGGTGCGTGTTGGTACATGTGGCTTACCGACTAGCACTATCACGTCTCTTTCTTCGAAGTTCAGTGTATGTCCAGTCTTGGTTGAGATAGTTTGTGGCAGACTTGATGGCATTGTGGCTTTGAGCCTTTGGGAACCCAAGAGGGTTGAGTTTTTAGGGAGAACTGGTGTAGTTTTAACCGGGAGCTTAGTTGGCTAGGGTTCAGTTGAGTTTTCCTAGAGTTGTTTTAGTCTTTGGACTTTCGAGGACGAAAGTCTTAAAAGGAGGGAGTATTGTAATGGCCCAGATTTCTGTTTTGGTTCTCCAGGTACTTTCGGTTCATTATTCGGTTGTTCAGTTGGGCCATTAGAACTATTTTAACCCTTAAGGGCATTTTGGTCATTTTGCTCCTCGGTCAGGGTTTGTGGATTTTTAGGGTTCCAAGGGTGTTTCTGTCCTTTGCTGAGATCTGTGAATTTGTTGGTGGCTTTTTCCCAAGAGACGTGTTGTTTGAAAGGGTTTGGAGGTGTTCCGGTTAATTGTAAAATTATAACGAAATAAGTGCTTCCATTAGGATTTGAACCCTTGACCTAAAGGGATTTGGAGACATGGATTTAAATGAGTTAATTAAGGAGAAAAAGGTTGCTTCAGCTGGGACTCGAAGGGGGAAAGCCCTGGGAAGGGGCTTTTGTCGCCAAAACCTAATTAATTAAAAAAAAGAAAGAAAAAGTAAATACGTATTTTGGAATCCCTTGGACTTGTGGCACACACACCAAGAGACTCACTCCTCATCTTGCCGAATCCTTGCTTCCCCATCTCCTCTTGCCGTTTCTCCAAGATCAAGATCAAGAACCAAGGTAAGTCTTCTCCCTTCTCTTCTTCTTTCTTAGCCGAGACTTGCACCCCTCTTGTTGTTTGGTCAAAACCCTAACCGAGAAAGTTGTTTCCCCTTGTAGCCGAGACCTTCTTGGATGTTTCTTGGGATTGCCGAGCCTTGTTGTCTTCTCTTTAGGGTGCCGATCCCTTGTAGCCGCAAGCCCTAATTCAAGAGGCTTGGTCGAGAGGTGTCTTCGCAAGCCAAATTGGATTTGTTGTGGCCGAAACACACCAAGCAAACAGCCCTTGTTTTCGCACCTTCCATCAAGCTTTTCTTGGAGCCGATTCTTGTTAAGGTGAGTTTTCTTTCCCTTGGCCGAGAGCCTAAGGTGGCTGGTTGGTTGTGCCTAATCGATTCCTTGTTGTTTTTGCAAGCTCTGATCCAAGCCGAGAGAGTTTCCGCATCAAGCCCTAGCAACTGTGAGCATTTGCCTAGCCGAGCACACTCCCGAGGTGAGATTCCTACCCCTAGCCGAAAGCATGCTTGCAGGTTTGGGTGTGTTTTGTTTGTTTTCCCGACAAGCTAACTTGTGTGCTCTCCTGTTGAGGTGAAGCCGAGCTTGTTCCAGGTGCTTGTTGTGAGGAAGCCGGAAGCAAAGCCCTAGCCGAGAGTTCCCTTGGACTTTCCCAAGGGGTTGGCCGAGAGCTTGTGTAGCTCAACAGGTAACTTCCCGGCTGCTGTTTTCTTGAGTTTTAGTTTAGGGATAGCTAGATTAGTTTGTGATCTTTTGTATGTTATTTGCTAGGTTGTGTGATTCTGCAGCTCAATGAGCGTTATACTTGTTTACTGCTTGTTTCCATGTAAGGATTCCTTATTAGGGTTATGTGAACCCTGCGATACTCTCATGATTGTGCCTTGTATGTTTATTTACTGTTACGAGCATGTTAGTGGATAAGGAAGCTTGTGTTTGACTTCTTGCTAGGATGTTTGCCTGTTTGTACATATTAGTGCCATGCTAGGTTTGTTCTTCCAGGATGTTTATGATTCCTGCTTAAGTTCGTAGTACCATGCTAGGTTATGTGATTATATTGTTGAGCATGTATGTTTAGCTAGGAATCGTTTACTCTGTACTCTTAGTTAGTATAGTAGGGTTTGTCATCATCTAGAGGCTGAGAGCAAACATAACGTGCTTTTTCCCCACCGGTCGGAATCCAGTGCGAAGCATAACATACTTTGCTTCCACCCCGACAGCCGATGCGAATTTGCTCCTACATCGGCATAAGCCTAGTTTCCACCCCAACAGCCGATGCGGTTCTTAACTTCAAGTCAGTGGTATAGGCTGGACAGATGAGTGCCAAGGGCCTCGCACTACTGTATTCAGTGACACTGTTTCTGAGTCTTAGGCATACTTACCTAGCCCGCGTAGTTTGTCCCTAGGCCCCCACATTTACACCGGTTGCAGCAGCATTCGGTGTGCTCACACACGCGTTAGTCGCCGGTTTAGAGCTCTCCAAGGGCTAATATTCGTGAGTACACCACTTCCCTTCCAGTTTAGATCCAGACTTCGGGTACTCTCCCGTTAGTCAAGTTTTAGCTAGCCGAGGGTAAGAGACCCTCGAGGACACCTATTTGGGATTGGTTTTTGAGCTAATCATATGGTTGAGGGAGAAAGATCCTCGAGGGTGTCAGACATCTATTGGGATTGGTTTTTCAGCTGATCATATGGCCGAGGGAGAAAGACCCTCAGGGATGTCTCGGGATTGGTTAGGAGAACCAATCATTAGGCCTACTTCCGAGGATTCCGAATTTGCCTTGAAAGCTCATTGAGCTATTATCTGTGTTGGTAACTGTTTGCATGTATACTAGGGTGCTAGATGACTGATGTATCGTATTGTACCCCGGTTGGGGATTCTTACTGAGTATGTTTGTACTCACCCTTATTTATGTGGTTTTTTTCCACCAGGTAACTTGGGACAGCACCCGAACGGCTAGCGGAGGGAGCTGAGTGATCATGGGAGCTGCTGGTACTCTGTCGTTTATTATTTGCATTATTTATTCAGCATGTAGATGGAAAGGAGTCCTAGGGGAACGTTGGTGATGTTTTAAACTGGTTCACTGAAATTCTTTACATGTGTTTTACTTGCATGCTGAGTGAGAACCTAGGTTTAGGGCTGTATTTCGGGTCGGGTTCTTACATGCCTAATCTCGACCTAGTGATCAACTCTCTAAACTGATCCTGGCCAGCTCTCTAAACTGGTCCTGGGACAGCCGGGAGAGTACCCAGTGTAATGGCCCAGATTTTTGCTCCAGTTCCCTAGGTATGTTCGGTTAATGTTTTGGTTGTTTGGTTGGGCCGTTAGGGCTGTTTTAGTCTTTCACTGAGCTCGAAGATTTTATTTAGTTTCAGGTTCTTGGAATTGGAGAAAATAAAATGCTCTTGCCAAGGCTCGAACCTGGGTTGTTTTGGAGTTGTGGAGCTTAGTTTAAAGATTTTTAATTAGAGGAAAATGCGTTGGAGTTGGGACTCGAAGGGGAGATGGCCAGGAGTTGGAATCGTCAAATCAAAAGGGACACGTGTTGTTAGGGGATTCATTATGCGACTGAGAGGAAGGAATCATAAGATTTGCGTCGACTCCATCACATAAGCGTTTTCCCTTTTGTGATCTCTCCTTCTGTTCTCTCCAGGTTCAATCGCAAACCCCTTCTCCCTAAAATTTTAATTGTTTCCTCTTCTTCCTTCGATATATCCTTGTAACATCCCAGGTTTTCCTTCAGTTCTCTAGGTACGTTCGGTGATTTTCTGTAGTTGTTTGGGCTGTTAGAGCTTCCAAGGGCATTTTGGTCATTTTGCCTTCCAGCCCGGTTTTATAATTAACCAGGGTTTCTGGGCTGTTTCTATGATTTGTGACTTCAGTTATCCTTCGGTTTTAGGTTCCCACAATTAGAAGGCATTTTTGAGAAGTTTGGAGGCTTTCCAGTTAAAGGAGAAAAATAAGATTATATTGTGTTGGATCTAGGATTCGAACCATGGTGGTTTGGAGGGTGGTTTTGAGCCAAATGAAGGAAAAATAAAAAGGGATTTTAAAAGTGTTGATGCTAGGATTTGAAGGTGGGATTTTTGGAGGGATTTTAGCATTTTTTAAAATAAGAAAAACAAAATAGGGTTTTGTCTCTTTCTCTCCTTCCCTCCCTTGGCCGACCAACATCTCTCCCATCTCTTCTTCTTGGCCGAGTATCACTCCCATCTTGTAACGGCCCAGTTTTCTATTCCGGTTTCCCAGGTGCTTTCGGTTCAATATTCGGTTGTTTGGTTGGGCCGTTAAAGCTATATTAACCCTTAGGGGTATTTTGGTCTTTTTGCTCCCCGGTCAGGGTTTGTGGATTTTCAGGATTTCAGGGTCATTCCTGCCCTTTATCGAGGCTTGACTGTTGTTGGTTGCAAGACCCAAGAAGTTTGTGCTAGTTGTTGGAAGTTTGGAGGTGATTTGGTTATTAGCAAAATTAATGTTAATTAAAGTGCTTCCATTGGGATTTGAACCCTTGACCTAATGGTGATTTGGAAGCTTGATTTAAATGAGTTTGAATAAAGAGAAAAGATTGATTCTGCTGGGACTCGAAGGAGAAAAGCCCTGGGAAGGGATTTTAGGTCACCAAAGGCTATTTAAATTAGGAAAAAGGAAAGAAAATCAAGAAATCATCTTCCCCTTGCTCTTGCCGCACGCCTCCCTCACTTTCTCCCTCTCACCTTGCCGACTTCATCTAGACCAAGAACCGAGCCCAAGAACTGAGCAGCGTTGCATCGCCCAGCGCCGCACCGAGCCGCCTTGCATCGCCCAGCGCAGCACCGAGCCGCCCAGCATCGCCCAGCGCCGCACCGAGCAGCCCCTGCCTCGTTTAGCTCGTCGCACGCCAGCAGCAGGTCCGTCGCCTGCATCGCGGCATCATCAGCAGCCCAGCCACTTCGCCCGCACGCCTTCCCAGTTCAAGCTCGCCGCGCCGCTTGTCTGTGTCTGCACGCCCGCGCCCCCAGCGCCAGACCGCGTTTGCACGTCCGCGCCCTAGCGTCAGACCGCGTCTGCACGTCCGCGCCTCAGTGCCAGACCGCGTCAGCATGCTCGCGACCCACAACCCGTCCGTGTGCACCACGAGGGCGAGCCATCCGCGCTCGCACACCCCCTGCCGTGCCAGCGCGCCCAGCCTACTCGCCCTAGTCGCGCGTCCTGCCAGCCCCTTGCCGCCGAGAGCTTGTTTTGCCGAGAGAGTTGGGTCGGGACCTAGTGCCTTCTCGGTTGGTAATTCTTGAGCCTCTACTCTTTTGGACCCTAAGGTGTTGGTTGCTGTTTTTTTAATAAGGATGATTTTATTGTTTGTTAGCTTCTTTGGGTTCACTTAGAAGCTCGAGGGTCGCTTGTTGGTTGTGATAGTTATCTTCTGCTTGTTTCCAGATAAGGATTTCCTTACCGGGGTTGTGTGGACCCTGCGATGTTTTCTTGATTGTGCCTTGTATGCCTGTTTACTTTTATGAGCATGATAGTGGATAGGACAGCTTGTGTTTGATTTCCTGCTAGCATGTTTGCCTTTTGTACATGATAGTTCCATGCTAGGTTTGTTCTTCCAGCATGCTTATGGTTCCTGCTTTAAGTTCGTAGTATCATTCTAGGTTATGTGTGATTGATGTTGATATGTATGTTTAGCCAGGAATCAGTTATTTTGTACTCGTAGTTAGACTTGTGGGGTTTGTCATCATCTAGAGGCTGAGAGTGGACATAACGTACGTTGTCCCCACCGGTCGGGAGTTAGAGCGAAGCATAATGTACCTTGCTTCCCCCGGCAGCCAATGTGAATTAGCTACCACATCGGCATAAGCCTAGTTTGTAGCCTTCTAGAGCGGAACCCTGCCAACGGTGCAAGTCTGCCTTGACCAGTACAGGCTGCACAGATGAGTGTCGAGGGCCTCGCACTACTGTGTTCAGTGACACCACTTCCGAGTCTTTAGGCATGCGTACCTGACCCGCGTAGTTTGTACCTAGGCCCCCACATTTACGCCGGTTGTAGCAGCATGCGGTGTGTGCTCACACACGTTAGTCGCCGGTTCGGAGAGCTCCCCCGGGCTAATGTTCGTGAGTACACCAGTTCCTTCTAGTTTAGAGCCAGACTTCGGGTACTCTCCCGATAGTCCAGTTTTAAGCGAGGTAAGAGACCCTTGAGGACACCCATTGGGATTGGTTTTTGAGCTAATCATATGGTCGAGGGAGAAAGACCCTCGAGGGTGTCGGACATCTTTTGGGATCGGTTTTTGAGCTGATCAATTGGCCGAGGGAGAAAGACCCTCGGAGATGTCCCGGGATTGGTTTTGAGAACCAATCATTAGGCCGGAAGTAGGAGACTTCTGAGGACTCTGGATTTGCCTTGTAAGCTCGTTGAGCTAAGATCCGTGTTGATATCTGTTTGCATGTGTACTAGGTTGCTAGATGATTGAATGCATCGTATCGTACCCCTGTCGGGGATTTCTTACTGAGTATGTTTATACTCACCCTTACTGTGGTTTTCCACCAGGTAACTTGGGACAGTACAAGGGCGGCTAGCGGAGTGAGTTGAGAGATCATGGATGCTGCTGACACTCTGTAGTGTCGTTATTTACTTTTCAATTCAGCATGTAGTTGGACATGAGTCCATAGGGAAAATTATTTATTATTGCTCGAACTATCTTTTATGTTTTTAAGAAAAGTACTAATCAGTCACTGTTTTTTAGTTGCATGGATTTGCTTAAAGGATACTTGTTTTGATTTAAATATTTTCCAACTTTTATGTTTGAAAAGTTTTTAAAGTTCGCATCATTTATGCTTTTCATTTGCAGGCTGAGTAAAGACCTAGGTTTAGGACCGTATTTCGGGTTGGGTCTTTATAGTTGGTATCAGAGCATAGAGTCATAGATTTTGTAGACTAACCTGTTTGTAGGTTGTGTTCCCATGATCTCCAGCACTCCACGGCCGCCAGGTTTGTCTAAGTTCATTAAGCGAAGGGTTTTGTTTTACGATACTGCATCTTGTATACATGTGTTACCCTTGTTGGGTAGTGAGAGCCCTAGTGTGGGCTAGCTTTTATGCCTTGTGTAGATTTCCAGTATGCTGATTACATATAGAGAAGTAGGGATGTTTGGTATTTCCAACCAAGGAGTTGGACTGAGCGTGTTGATGATGAGACCACGTCCAGGGTTGTCTTGACCCGTAGGCCACTTTTGGCCCTGGCAGTTGAGTTGCCAAAAGAAGGGGGTAGATGCTAGTCTGCCTCAGAGTGAGACTCCTTGAGCAGAGTGTGCTCCAGCCATGAGAGAGTTGATGGCAGGTCTTTTAGCTAGCAGAGAGCGGAGACCCAGGCGCAGTTTGTAGCGCGTAGTGAAGAGTCCCTAGCATAGATAGCCCAGCCGACAAGTTTATTTAGGAGATACACCCTAGTAGCTCCAGTAGGCCCGGAGGTTTCCCGGGAGGGCAGGATCAGCAGGTTTATGCTGATGAGTTAGTTGGCGTTGTTGGAGCCGCCAAGTTTGGCAAGTGGAAGCCTGTAGAGCTTGATGTTTTAGAAGACCTACTGCTAGCAGCGAGATGGTTGGCCAGGATCGAGTGTATCATCCGAGTGTTGGGATGACCTGATGTTTAGACGCCGAGGCGTGCCGTTCTGATGCTGTTTGATACAACAGTTTGGTGGTGGTAGTCCCTTGAGAGAGGTGGACTAGCAAAGTCTCCACCAGCCACCCGGTCGACTAGCAAGTTGCTAAGTTAGTAGCTTTTGAGGAGGATGTAGAGACATCTTGACCTCTTGCAAGCCCGCTACTATTTTGCAGCCAGCTCGGTTAGTACCCCGTAGCCAGGGTGTAGTGTGAAGTTTTCTTGTCGGGACTTAACCCGTCCGTGGCTTCTAGTAGGCTAGTAGAGAGAAGCACCTTTTGTTAGCATGTTCCAAATGTGGAGCTAGGTGCTGCCACCATAGGGTTGGCCTGAGTATATGTTGAGCATCGAGTGGGATGCAAGAGTAGGTCGTGGCATGTCAGTTAGACGAGATGTTAGAGACTAGACTGCTCGAGTGTTGGGCTTCTTGTTTTGAGTGTCATTGTCCCCGTCACTTGGAGTGTGACCTTCCCTATCCTTAGTGGGACATAGTGCTCGTTTATTGTTGTTTTAGCTGAAAAGGTGTAGTGCTTGTTGGCACGAAGCTTTGAGAGGTGGCCTAGGCTCAGGCCAGTTCGCACCATAGGTGTAGGTGGTTCCATAACCCACCCGGAGTTTAGCATCGCCACTATTCTTGTACCCGTTTCCTGAGGTTGCACCTGTTTGGGTTGCATAAGAGATCTAGCTCGGTGGTAGTCAGAGAACTACAAGTTTGAGGTCATTCGAGGGAAAGTAGGAGCTTTTCAGAGTCACCGAGAGTTGGGTACGAAGGATGCTGTAGGTTGTTAAGGGCTAGCGCGTTCGAGTTCTCACGCCTGTGTTGTGGGCTTGTGAGCCAGTTTGATGGTAGTGTGATTCGACTACCCTTGATTTACCCTAGTATGAGTAGAGTTGGCATTGATGATGCGTGGTTGATCCAGCGTTAGAGCCATGAGTTGGATGGTTGAGCAGAGCACGTTTAGTGGACACATTGGTAGGGGGAATGTCAGTTTTGTGCTGTTATGCTCTTGTAGAGTGAGTTGGCCAATGTGGCATTTCGTGGTGAGTTGACCCCGAGTGGGTTTGAACTCTTGTTGCTCCCTTGCTAGTTGTGGCTTTATTAGGAGGCAAAAGCTGCCTTGTGTGAGAGTTCTTGTTGGAATTGGATCTTAAGGAATCAAGTTGGAGCTGTACACGTCGGTGTACTTTTGTGTAGCTCATTCCGTGGTGTATGTTTTGGGAACCACGAGAGGTTCGTGTTGAGAAACCAGTGCTCAGTCCTTGAGGTGTCAAGGCGTTAGTTCTTGTCTAGTGCCCTGACTTGGGTTGTAAGGATACCGTGCTCGTAGCCGGGTTGTTGTTTAAGCAAGATTCGCTAGTTGGACCTTGACCTGGTTAGAGGAACTTCTTGTTGATCGATGGTTAGAGTTCAGTTGGAACTGAACAAGAGAGGTGGTAGCAAAGCCGCGCAGTTTCTAACCGTCATGGCTAAGAGTGTTGTTCGGATCCTTACCCTGGGTAGAAGCTACGATGTGGCTGATGCTTTGTGTAGGAGGATGACACATTCTGTAGCATTTCTGGTCTTCTTGGTTTTCAAGGAGTTGGAGTTGGCCAGCGTAGTTGAGATGCTGGAGGAAGATGTGCTCGTGTAGCCAGATCACTCTCTTGTTCTTCTCCTTGGGTTGTCACAAGCCTAGTTCAAGAAGCTTGCCCGAGAGGTGTTTTCGCAAGCCCTAGTTGGAATTGTTGTTGCCGGAAACTCCATCCAAGTGAAGCCCTTGTAGCCGCGCCTTCCCTCAAGCTTTCTTGGAGCCGATTCTTGTTAAGGTGAGTTTTCTTTCCCTTGGCCGAGAGCCTAAGGTTGCTGGTTGGTTGTTTCCTAAGTGTTTCTACGTTGTTTTGCAAGCTCTGATTGAAGCCGATAGAGTTCCCGCATCAAACCCTAGCAGCCGTGAGCAGTAGCCAAGCCGAGCACACACTCCCAAGGTGAGTTCTTTCCCCTAGCCGAGAGCATGTTGGTGTGGTTTGGGAGTGTGATGTTTGTTTTCCCGACAAGCTAACCTATGTTCCTTCCTGTTGAGGTGAAGTCGAACTTGTTCCAGGAGGTGTTGTGAGGAAGCCGAAAGCAAAGCCTTAGCCGAGAGTTCCCTTGGACTTTCCCAATGGGTTGGCCGAGAGCTTGTATAGTTCATCGGGTAACTTGCCGGTTCTTGTTTCTTTGAGTTTAGTTTAGAGATAGCTAGTTTAGGTTATTGATGTAACGATGTATGTTTTGCTAGGTTGTGTGTTCTACAGCTCTAGGAGCGTTATACTTATTTACTGCTTGTTTCCAAGTAAGGATTTCTTACCGTGGTTGTGTGAACCCTGCGATGTATCATGATTGTGCCTTGTATGCTTGTTGACTGTTATGAGCATGATAGTGATAGGAGAGCTATGATTGATCTCTTGCTAGCATGTTTGCCTATTTGTACATGTTAGTGCCATGCTAGGTTTGTTCTTCCAGCATGCTTATGATTCCTGCTTTAAGTTCATAGTATCATGCTAGGTTAAGTGTGATTGATGTTGAATATGTTTGTCTAGCCAGGAATCAATTATTATGTGCTCGTAGTTAGAACAGTAGGGTTTGTCATCATCTAGACGCTGAGAGTGGACATAACGTACGTTGTCCCCACGGGTCGGGAGTTAGAGCAAAGCATAACGTACTTTGCTTCCCCCCGGCAACCGATGTGGATTTAGCTACCACATCGGCATAAGCCTAATTTGTAGCCTGCTAGAGCAGAACCCTGCCAACGGTGCAAGCCTACCTTGGCAAGTTCTTAGGTTCAGGTCGGTGGTACAGGCTGTTACAGATGAGTGTCTACGACCTCGCACTACTGTGTTCAGTGACACCGCTTCCGAGTCTTTAGGCATGTGTACCTGGCTCGCGTAGTTTGTTCCTAGGCCCCCACATTTACGCCGGTTGCAGCAACATGCGGTGTGCGCGTACACGCGTTAGTCGTCGGTACGAAGAGTTCCCCTGGGCTAATGTTCGTGAGTACACCAGTTTCCTTCCAGTTTAGAGCCAGACTTCGGGTACTCTCCCGTTAGTCCAGTTTATCTAGTCGAGGGTAAGAGGCCCTTGAGGACACCCATTGGGATTGGTTTTTGAGCTGATCATGTGGTCGAGGGAGAAAGACCCTCGAGGGTGTCAGACATCTATTGGGATCGGTTTTTTAGTTGATCATGTAAAGACCCGACCCGAATGGGGCCCTAAACTATGCCTTTACCTCAATGCATGCTTTTAAAATTTAACAACACGATGCAGGATTGTATTCTAGATTCTGAGTTAAAACAAAAAACATACAACATCTGTTTTAAAAGAAAAACATTTAATTCCTTAAACCTGTCCCTGTTTCCAAGCACCTGTTCCATGCCAAATACATTTCCAAAATATACTCTGATTAGAGATTTATTCAAACATTCAAAACTTCAAACGATTTACAGCAGTGTCAGAATCCAGAAACAATCAGAAAACATCCTAAGGGCTCAGTGCCCGACTACATGCATTCAGAGAACAATAAATATACAACATTAAAGACTCAGAGTTTATCAGATGGTTTCCATGATCACAGCTCCTCCTTCAGCCATCCTGTCTCGCACCATGATTACCTGTGGAAGACCACAAAATAAGGGTGAGTAACGAATTACTCAGTAAGAATCCCCAACCGGGGTACAATACGATATAAATGGTCATCTAGCAGAAAGGTATGCAAGCTATGAATATAATCACAGAAGAGAGCACATAGCTTAAATCCACACATAAACCTCAGATGCCATCTCAGGGTCTTACTCCGGAAAAATCCACCACACGATACGATCCTATACGAGAAACTAGTCTCGGCCTCAACCTGTCTATTGTCGATACCGAGGAGCTCTCCGGTCGGCGCTGTAATGAGCTTGTAGCGCACCACATGCTGCTGCAAACCATGGGGGGTGCGGGGTCTAGTGGCAAGCTGCCCAGGTCCAGTACTCATGCCTAACTAATCTCTGGATCAGTGTCACTGACATAGGGGTGTGAGACTTGGACACGTGAACTATGTCAGCCTGAACCACCGCACCTGAGGCTAAGGAACCGGTCGTGGTAGGCTTACACCAGGAAGCGGTCCTTGCCCTAACAGGTGGCAATCAAGGGCTACGGCCGAACACGTTGAGGACGTGCCGACTGCAGGGGTCGTGGTAGGCTTCACCAGGAAGCGGTCCTTGTCATCATCCCGACCGTTGGGGCATTTAATAGTCTGCCACCCTCACCCAAGATTGCAAAAGGCTGCCGTTAGGGTTAGCTAAACCCTAACGACGGATCAGGGATGGAGTACTGCCTCGTACGTCCCTGCCACGGAGTCACGTTATGCACCCTCTCCCGGATGATGCTACCTATCATAATTCTAACTATAACAGATACAACAAACAATCCAATACGTGCTCAGTAGAGGCAATGAACCTAGCATGATACTACGAAGCAAGAACAGATAACGAGCATGCTAGAACAGAACAACCTAGCATGGAACTAACATGAGAACAACACGAGAATCATGCCAGTCGGAATTCAGAACAGAGCACCTATCACTAAACATGCTGATAAACATAAACAAGCATACAAACAGCAATCACATATTATATCGCAGGGCCCACACAACTCCGGTAAGAAATCCTTACCTTGGTCGGGAGGCAACTACACACAAAGATCCTATGCTGCGATCGATCCCGAGCTAGCTAATGAGAACCTAACAAGCACAACAATATCACAATCTATAGGGCTAAATATAATAAAACAAACAGGGCTCGTGTAACGACCCAGGTTTTTCTTCCCGGTCTTCCAGGTATGCCCTAGGGGTAATTTGGTAATTTGGTCGGGCCGTCAGGGTCGTTTGTGTCTTTTCCAGTTACTAAAATTATTGGATGGTTTTATATAGGTTTTTGGAGGAGTTTGAGGTTTGGTTTGAGCAAGGTTTGATGCAAAAGTAAAAATAAAGGAAATTGTGCTTTGCAGTAGGGTTTGAACCCGGGTCTCCTGGGAAGCTTGTAGAGAGGTGTGCCAAATGAGCCATTAGGTGCTCTTGTTACTCTTTCTGCATCACATCTTAGTTAACCTTGGATTTTGGAGTTTTGGTGCATTTGGTTAAATGAAATAGAAATAGGTTATTTCATCTTATTCTCCAACAACACCTCTTGGCCGCCCAAGCTCTCCATCTCCATAGCCTTGCCGAGTTCTTCATCCTTGCATCTCCTTGGGTTCGATCATCATCATTCCGGGTAAGTCTTCGTCTTCTTCATCTTCTCATTTGGGTGTTTGTTGGCCGAATGTAAGAAAAAGGGGTTGTGTGTGTGTGTGTGTTGTGCAGCCCGGTAGAGAGGAGCAACCATCATCCCGGCCAGCTCGCGACGCCCAGATCGGTCGAGCGCCTGCCACGTCGCACGCCCGGATCGGCCGAGCCAGCCACCGCCGCACGCCCAGATCGGCCGAGCCAGCCTGCCGCGACGCCCGCCCGGACGGTCGAGCCACCGCCACGCGCCGCACTGTTCCGCAGCAGCCTCGCCGTTCGCCCAGCAGCAGCCTCGCCGTTCGCCCAGCAGCAGATCGCCCGATCGCTCGCACGCCCTCGCCGTGTCCGCTTGCCGAGCCGCTCGCCCGCGCGCCTTCGCTCAGACATTCGCCCGCGCGCGCGTCCCTGCCGAGTTGCTCGCCCGCGCGCCTTCGCCCGACGCGCTGGCGCCGCGCGCCGCCGCCCCAGACGCGCCGCGCGCGCGTCCCTGCTGCCGTGCCAGCGCAGCGGCAGCGCAGCGTGTCGTCTGCGCCACAAATAGCGCAACCAGCGCGTGTCCTGCCGTGCAAACAAGACACGGCAAGCCCACCTTGCCAGCCGCGAGCTTGCTTGCCAAAGCAACCCCAAGCTCGTGTCGTCGCGCGCGCGTGAGTTCCCGAGCCCGAGCTTGCTGTTCTATTGTTGTTTAGATATTTTAGATACTGATTATTGTTGGTTTGCTAGGTTCCCGCTCGCTAGCTCGGGATTGTTCCGCAGCTTAGGATTTGTGTGTAAAAGTCTTCCGACCAAGGTAAGGATTTCTTACCGGGGTTGTGTGGACCTCATGTATATATTTGTGATTGTTGTTTTGTATGCCTGTGTATGTTTACTAGCATGTTTAGCCTAGGTGCTCTGCTTGCTCAATTCCTCGATTCGCATGAACTCTTGTATTGTTTCTCATGTTAGCCCATGCTAGGTTGTTCTATTCTAGCATGTTCGATATCCTGTTCTTGCTTCGTAGTATCATGCTAGGTTCTTTGTATCCGATGAGCACGTATTGGACCGCATTGATTGAATCGTTATTATTGTTAAGGTTTAGAATTGAGGTAGATAGAATCATCCGGGCCCGATGCATAAAGTATCTTGCATCTATGGCAAGGACGTTCGAGACAGATTCTCCGTCCTTGGACCCGTGAGGATTAGCTATCCCAACCGGTAGGCCCCGCAATCTTGGGTGAGGGTGGCGGATCGTTAAATGCCCCAACGGTCGGGATGATGACTTGGCATTGCCTCGTCCCGGCGATCGACACGTCCTCGGCGTGTTCGGCCGTAGCCCTTGATTGCCACTGTTAGGGCAAGGACCGCTTCTGGTGTGTAAGCCTACCACGACCGGTTCCTTAGCCTCAAAGTGCGGTGACAGGTGACATAGTTCACGTGTCGAGTCTCACACCCCTATGTCGGTGACACCGATCCGAGAGATTTAGTTAGGCATGGTGGCCCGAACTCGGGCGGCTTGCCACTAGACCCGCACCCCGAGTTTGCGGTAGCATGCGGTGCGCGCTTACGCTCATTACAACGCCGATCGGAGAGCTCCTCGGGATCTTGAGCCGTGCACCTTTCGTGATCGGCGATGACAGCCGTGAGGCGAGGACTTGTTCCCGTATAGTGCGTTTAGTGTGTTGTGGTATTTTCCGGACTAAGACCACGAGATGGCATCCGAGGTCCAAGTGTGGACTTAGCTATGTGCTCCGCTCTGTGTTTTGTTCTCATAGCTTGCATACATTCTTCTAGATGATCATGTATATCGTATTGTACCCCGGTTGGGGATTCTTCTTTGGGTAATTCGTTACTCACCCTTATTCTCGTGGTTTTCCACGGGTAATCAAGGCGGGAGACAGATGGTGAAGGAGGAGCTATGATCATGGAACCTCTTGTCATCTCGATTATTTATTTTAATTATCATGACTCTTCACTTTTTATTATTTCCCCGAATGCATGTAGACGGGCACAGAGCCCCGGGATGTTTTCTTACGTTTTATGGATTCCAAAGATATTGGTACTTGTGGATTGTTTTAATGGTTTAAATAAATCTCTGATCGAGTGTGCTTTTAGAAATGTATGTTTTGGTTGTTGAATGTTTCATTTTTACTTGGAATCAAAAATGTATTTTTCATAATGTCTTTTATTTTCACTACATGCATTGGGGTAAAGGCCCATTTAGAGCCCCTTTTTGGTCGGGTCTTTCTGATTGGTATCGAGCTCGAGTCATAGATTCATGTAGACCGACCTTTTTGTTGTAGGTCGTTTTCCATGATCATCGGACTCAAGCGGTCATCAGTGCGCCTAGATTTATTGTTTTAGAAAGGAAAAGGGTTAAGAATTTACAATACCTATCATCTAGTGTATGCCTTGTTTGGTGTTGTGGAATGGTGACAGCGTGTTTTGATTCGTTGTTGGTTTGGATGTAGATCGCCAAATGCGACCACCCGTCATCGGGAGAGGAGGCTCGAGAGCGGTCGAGGTATCGGGATCGGATCGATCATCGCAGGGACATCGTCCCAAGCCGACACCGATGGCATTCCACCAGCGGCTCCTCCTGTTACGCCTAGAGCGGGCGTTGAGGCGATCGAGCGCCGCCGTGAGATCGCTCGTGGAGCGAGTTTGCCGAGTCTATGAGGGCTTTTATGGTCGCATGTTGAGTGACCGGAGGGCGAGACCTGAGCCTTGTTGGCGCCGGCAAGGAAGAGTCCCGAGCCCAGATCGAGCAAATGACTCGATTGGTTCAAAGTGAGCTCGAGAGCTCCTCCAGCTCCACAGAGTAAGTAGCCCCGAGGCGGATATGGCGAGGGTGCCGAGGAATTGGGTAGGTGGTGAAGGATTTTGTGAAGTGGAAGCTCGAGAAGTTTGATGCCACCGGTGATGCGTTAGCGGCAGCCAGTGTGGATCGCCCATTTGGAGTACACCTTCCCGATCATGGTGTGCCCCGATATTCAGAGGCCGAGATGTGCGGCTCATGTGCTAGGAGGCACGGCGAGATGGTGGTGGGAGTCCACCTTGAGCGAGAGACCACCGGGTCTCCACCCGCTACTTGGGAGTTCTTCAAGGCCGAGTTCAAGGTAAAGTTCATCGATGATGAGCTCGAGGAGAAGATGGTGGAGCTCTTCCGAACCTCAAGCGGGGTTACGATTCCATTGAGGAATATGAGCGCAAGTTCTCGGAGTATGGATATTTTGCTCCTCGCTTGATTGCCACCCGGAGTGAAGATTCGGAAGTTCATATCCGGATTGAGGCGGTGTTTCCCGTGATGTCGAGGCTCGTGCCCCGACACTTATGCTAGGGTCTGCCCGATTAGCCACAATCTATAATGGGAAGTATCCTGCTGAGCGGGTTGTTGCCGCTCTGTTCGGCGTCTGTCCCAGCAGGTAGTGGGGCGAAGAGAGGAAGTTTGACTTTCGGGGGCGGCGGCGCCGCCAAGGGCGATTTGAAGCAGAGACCACGGAGAGCTCCAAATTGTTTCCAGCCCGACAGCGAGGAGGACCCAGCGCTTTCCGCTTGTGCTACTTGTGGGGAAAGTCCACGCCGAGCTTGTCGGCTGGACCTAGATTGTGCTACCGTTGTGGTAGAGAGGGCACATGGCCCGTTTTGTGATCACCCGGCTATGGCGGCTTTCGGCCAACAGCAGCGGCGGCGGTCGAGTGTTTGCTACGACCCGTCAGAGGCCGAGCGTACGGATGCCGCTGTGGCGGTGTGCGCTTCTTGTTTTAGATCACTGCGCATTTGTCTTGTTTGATTCGGTTCTACGCATTCATTTGTATCTGTGTTGTTTCTTGAGCATGCTAAGTTAAGACTAGAACCTCTAGGTTTTGAGTTATCTGTTGCAACTCCTTCGGGAGTTAGTATGTTGGCTAGAGATAAGATTAAGGATGGCCGGATCGAGATATCCGGAGAGTTGCTAGTAGCCACACTCATAGTTACGCCTATGAGTGGTTTTGATGTGATTCTTGGTATGGAGTGGTTAGTCGCTAACCACGCGTTGATTGACCGCCACCGGAAAGAAGTAGTGTTCAGCCGCCGGTCGGCCCACTTTTAAGTTTCGTGGAGTCCAGGTGGAGTTTGCCCGCCGATGGTGTCGATTGTGGCTCGTCGTTTGCTAGCTCATGGAGCTTGGGGCTATCTAGCCAAGTTGTGCAGGAAGAGCGCCCCTCGTTGTCTGTCGATCAGTGCCGGTCGTGCAAGAGTTCGCGGATGTGTTTCTGAGGAGTTACCGGTTGCCCCCAAAGAGAGAGGTTGACTTCATTATTGAGCTCGAGCCGGACCCTCCCTATCTCGAAGGCTCCGTGTCGCATGGCGCCAGTGAGTTAAAGGAACCGAAGATTCATTCTGCGGGAGATGTTAGACCGAGGGTTCATCCGTCCAAGTGTGTCCCCGTGGGGAGCACCATTCTGTTTGTGAAAAAGAAGGATGGTTCTATGCGCTTGTGTATTGATTACCGCGAGCTTAATAAGGTGACAATGAAGAATAAGTATCCGTTGCCCGTATCGATGATTTGTTCGATCGGCTTGAGGAGCTTCGTGTTCTCCAAGATAGATCTGAGATCCGGTTACCATCGATTGCGGATCGGGGATGCCGACATTCCTAAGACGACTTTCGAGTCCGTATATGGTCACTATGAGTTTGTGGTTATGTCGTTTGGATTGACCAATGCCCCACCGCGTTCATGGACATGATGGATAGGGTGTTCAAATCATTTTTGGACAACCGTCATCGTGTTCATTGACGATATTCGATTTATTCGAGGTCTAAAGAAGACCATGCAGAGCATTTGAGACGAGTATTGGCGGCTTTGAGGAAAACCACTTTATGCGAAGTTTTCCAAATGTGATTTCTGGTTGGAGCGGTGGCTTTTCTAGGCCACGTGGTTTCGAGAGATGGTATAGCCGTGGACCCCGCGAAGATTGAGGCCGTGAGTTCATGGGCCAAGCCGACTTCAGGGCTGCCGAGATTCGCAGCTTTACTGGTTTGGCGAGTTACTACCGTCGGTTCGTCAAGGACTTTTCGCTTTAGCCTCGCCCCTCACTCGTCGGCGAGGAAGGGTGTCGAGTTTGTTTGGGACAAAGAGTGTGATGAGAGCTTTGCCGTGCCTCAAGCGTAGTTTGACTTCAAAGACTGATGTTGGCGATCCGGAGGACAGGTGGTTTCGTGGTCTCAAATGATGCTTCCAAGTTTGGTTTAGGTTGTGTGTTGATGCAAAGACGGGAAGGTCATTGCCTATGCTTCCCGTCACCGGCCGTATGAGCGTAACTACCCGACTCATGATATGGAGTTGGCGGCGAGTGGTGTTTGCAATCAAGATTTGGAGGCATTACCTGTATGGTGAGCGGATTCGAGATGTTTACCGATCACCGAGCCTCAAGTATCTGCTTACTCGTAAGGAGTTGAATATGAGGCGAGAGGAGATGGTTAGAGTTGGTAAAGGATTATGATCTGCGAGATTTTGTACCATCCGGTAAAGCCAATGTAGTGGCCGATGCTTTGAGCGAAAAAGACGTCGCACTCTGCGGCGTTGTTGAGTTCCTCACCCGGTTTGCGAGAGAGAGTTCGAGCGGGCTGAGGTTGCGGTGTTGTTGGGAGAGGTTACCGCTAGGGTAGCTCGATTGGATCGCTCACCCGCCGATTCGGCAAATGGATTATAGACGACCAGTTGGGTGACCCCGCACTTAAGAGATTGGTTGATAGAGTTAGTCTTGCCGACGGTGACTTTGACTTTGTATATTCACCGACATGTGGGTTGACTTATAGAGGCCGGTTGTGTGTTCCGGACATTGCAGTTTGCGAGCCGAGTTGCTCTCTGAGGCCCACTTCCCCTTTTTGCTTGGCACCCCGGGTACCAAGATGTATCGAGACCTTAAGCGACTTTCTGGTGGATGGGGATGAAGAGAGATGTGGCGAGTTTGTCGGTAGGTGTCTCACTTGTCGCCAAGTGAAGGCACCCGTGCAGAGGCAGGCCAAGAGGTTTGTTGCACCCACCGAGTGTACCCGAGTGGAAATGGGAAGAGATCTCTATGGACTTCATCTCTGGTTTGCCAAGGACTCAGAGGAAGTTCTCTCGATTTGGGTGATAGTCGACCGTTTGACCAAGCGCGCACACTTCATTCCCTGGTAGAGACACTTATACCGTGGAACAATGGGCGCAGCTTGTTTTTGGAGCGAGATCATCCGTTATCATGGTGTGCCGGTGAGGATTGTGTCCGATCGTGACTCGCATGATTCACTTCTCGTTTCGAGAGCGCCTGAATGGGTTTGGGCACAGAGTGCGCTTTCAAAGACAGACTTTTCACCCTCGAGACGGATGGTCGGTCGAGAGAGTGAATCGATTCTCGAGGATATGTTGAGGGCTTGTGTGTTGGATTTCCCGAGCGATTGGGACCAAAGATTCAGATTTCTGATGGAGTTTGCCTATAACAATAGTTACCAATCGACGATCTGATGGCTCCATTTGAGGCATTGTATGGTAAGCGTTGTCGGTCCCCGTGTTCAGGGAAGAGGTTGGTGATAGACAGAGTTTTGGGTCCCGAGTTCTGCGCAGCTTGACCAATGGTGCAAAGGCGTAAGATTAGAGCTCGTATGTTGACAAATTTCAGAGCAGGCAGAAGAGTTACGCCGATGTTCGGCGTCGAGATTTGGAGTTTGAGGTTGGTCAGCATGTGTTCCTTAAGGTTGCTCCGATGCGAGGTGTTCTGAGGTTTGGTAAGCGTGGGAAGTTGAGTCCCCGTTTTGTTGGTCCATTTGAGATCCTAGAGAGGATTGGCAGAGTTGCTTACCGGTTAGCCCTACCTCCGTCACTATCGCTCGCAGCATAGTGTTTTCCATGTATCGATGCTTGAGGCAAGATGTGCCTGGACCCGTCGCACATTGTGGACTTTGAGCCTTTGCAGCTGAATGAGGATTTGAACTTCGAGGAGAAGCCAGTGAGGATCCTTGCCTTTGAGACCAAGACGTTGCGTAATCGCGAGATTCGTTTGGTAAAGGTTCAGTGGAGGAGTCGGAATTCTGAGGAGGCCACTTGGGAGCGGGAAGACGAGATGAGGTTGCATTACCCTGAGCTGTTTCTGTCTTAAGGACTTTCGAGGACGAAAGTCATAAAAAGGAGGGAATATTGTAACGACCCAGGTTTTTCTTCCCGGTCTTCCAGGTATGCCCTAGGGGTAATTTGGTAATTTGGTCTGGTAGTCGTCGTCGTTTGTGTCTTTTCCAGCTTACTAAAATTATTGGATGGTTTTATATAGGTTTTTGGAGGAGTTTGAGGTTTGGTTTGAGCAAGGTTTGATGCAAAAGTAAAAATAAAGGAAATTGTCTTTGCAGGGGTTTGAACCCGGTCTCTGGGAAGCTTGTAGAGAGGTGTGCCAAATGAGCCATTAGGTGCTCTTGTTACTCTTTCTGCATCACATCTTAGTTAACCTTGGATTTTGGAGTTTTGGTGCATTTGGTTAAATGAAATAGAAATAGGTTATTTCATCTTATTCTCCAACAACACCTCTTGGCCGCCCAAGCTCTCCATCTCCATAGCCTTGCCGAGTTCTTCATCCTTGCATCTCCTTGGGTTCGATCATCATCATTCCGGGTAAGTCTTCGTCTTCTTCATCTTCTCATTTGGGTGTTTGTTGGCCGAATGTAAGAAAAAGGGGTTGTGTGTGTGTGTGTGTTGTGTGCAAACAAGAGAGGAGCAAACATCATCCCCACCCAGCCAGCCGCGCCAGATCGGTCGAGCGACCCGTCGCACGCGCCCGGATCGGCCGAGCCACCCATGTCGCCGCGCCCGGATCGGCCGAGCCAGCCTGTCGCCGCGCGCCCAGACGGGTCGAGCCAGCCCTGCCGCCGCGCCCGACTGCTCGCGCGCAGCCTCGCTGCGTTCGCCCGCCCAGCGAGAGCTCGCTGCTCGCCCAAAGAAGAGATCGCCCGTCGCTCGCCGCGCGCGCCTCGCCGTGTCCGCTTGCCGAGCCGCTCGCCACGCGCGCCGCCGCTCGAACATTCGCGCGCGTGCGTCCTGCTGAGTTGCTCGCCGCGCGCCGCCGCCAGACGCCGCCCAGCGCCGCGCGCGCTGCCGTCGACGCTTCGCCAGCGCGCGCGTGTCCTCGCTGCTGCCGTGCCAGCGCAGCAGCAGCCAGCGATGTCCGTGCCGTGCCCAAGCAACAACCAGCGCGTGTCCGCTGCCGTGCGGCGCCACGGCCCAGCGCCAGCCTTGCCGAGCGGCTTGCCGGCCCCAGCTTCAAGCTCGTGGTCGCCGCGCCGTGAGTTCCCGAGCCGAGCTTGCTGTTCTATTGTTGTTTAGATATTTTAGATACGATTATTGTTGGTTTGCTAGGTTCCCGCCGCTAGCTCGGGATTGTTCCGCAGCCTTAGGATTTGTGTGTAAAAGTCTTCCGACCAAGGTAAGGATTTCTTACCGGGGTTGTGTGGACCTCTGCGGTATATTTGTGATTGTTGTTTTGTATGCCTCGTATGTTTACTAGCATGTTTAGCCTAGGTGCTCTGTTCAATTCTGATGGCATGAACTCTTGTATTGTTTCTCATGTTAGCCCATGCTAGGTTGTTCTATTCTAGCATGTTCGATATCCGCTTCTTGCTTCGTAGTATCATGCTAGGTTCTTTGTATCCGATGAGCACGTATTGGACCGCATTGATTGAATCGTTATTATTGTTAAGGTTTAGAATTGAGGTAGATAGAATCATCCGCCCGATGCATAAAGTATCTTGCATCTATGGCAAGGACGTTCGAGACGCTTCTCGCCCTTGGACCCCGTGAGGGATTAGCTATCCCAACCGGTAGGCCCCCGCAATCTTGGGTGAGGTGGCGATCGTTAAATGCCCCAACGGTCGGGATGATGACTTGGCATTGCCTCGTCCCCGCGATCGACACACGTCCTCGGCGTGTTCGGCCGTAGCCCTTGATTGCCACTGTTAGGGCAAGGACCGCTTCTGGTGTAAGCCTACCACGGCCGGTTCCTCAGCCTCGTGCGGTGGTACGGTGACGATAGTTCACGTGTCCGTGTCTCACACCCCTATGTCGGTGACACCGATCCGTAGATTTAGTTAGGCATGGTGATCGAACTCGGCGCTTGCCACTAGACCCGCACCCCCCGAGTTTGCGGTGAGCATGCGGTGCGCGCGCTACGCTCATTACAGCGCCGATCGAGAGCTCCTCGGGATCTTGAGCCATGCACCTTTCGTGACGACGATGAGACAGCCGAGGCCGGGACTTGTTCCCGTATAGTGCGCGTTTAGTGTGTTGTGGTATTTTCCTGACTAAGACCACGAGATGGCATCCGAGGTCCAAGTGTGGACTTAGCTATGTGCTCCGCTCGTGTTTGTTCTCATAGCTTGCATACATTCTTCTAGATGATCATGTATATCGTATTGTACCCCCTGTTGGGGATTCTTCTTGGGTAATTCGTTACTCACCCTTATTCTGTGGTTTTCCACAGGTAATCAAGGCGAGAGACAGGATGGTCAAGGAGGAGCTATGATCATGGAACCTGCTTTGTCATCTCTCGATTATTTATTTTAATTATCATGACTCTTCACTTTTTATTATTTCCCTGAATGCATGTAGACGGGCACAGAGCCCCAGGATGTTTTCTTACGTTTTATGGATTCCAAAGATATTGGTACTTGTGGATTGTTTTAATGGTTTAAATAAATCTCTCGATCGAGTGTGCTTTTAGAAATGTATGTTTTGGTTGTTGAATGTTTCTGCTTTTACTTGGAATCCGAAATGTATTTTTCATAATGTCTTTTATTTTCACTACATGCATTGGGGTAAAGGCCCATTTAGAGCCCCTTTTGGGTCGGGTCTTTACAGCTCGGGTCGGGAGCAACTCACACTGCACGGCTGACTCGCGGACGGACAGATCGCACGCACTCGACTTCGCTTTGGAGCTGGGTGTCTGCTTGGCGTGGCTTGCACGGGCGCTGGTCAGGCGCGATCGAGCTTCTTGCACGGCTCTGGGGCCCAGAGCTGCGCAAGGACGAGCGACGGTCGAGCAGGCGCTCTGGCGCAGCGTACAGACGCGATGCGGGCGAGACGCGGACGCTGGCTGCGCGCGGACGGGCAGAGCGACGCGGCATGGGCGCTGGCTGCGCCCGGACGGCGACGAGATCTGCTGCTCGGCGTCGCGATGGACGCTCGCTGCGATCACGTTCTTTGCCGGGCGATGGGCGTCTGGCGCTAGCTCTTTGGCGATAAAATTCTTGGCGCGATGGTGGCTGGAGATGCACGAGGGCGGCCGGTGGCGACGGGCATGCTGCTTGGGCGATGGGGCTCTTGCGCCATTGCTTTGCTTGGGCGATGGGGGTGAGTCGGCTGGCATGGGGGATGTGGTGAAGAAGGAGAGAAAAGAGAGTTAGGTTTTTGGGAAAAAGGGATGAAAGACCTATTTTGAACCAACTCTCCTAAGCCATGGATTTTAAGGTAACACAAAAGCTTGCAAGGTGAGACACAAAAACACCAAATGGCTCACTTGGCAAGGCTCTCCTCTAGCACACAAGGCCACCCTGGCTCAAACCCCGGCTGCTGCAAGTTTTAATCCAAACCCAACTTTAATTTTATTTTTGAACCTCCAAACATCCGAACTCAACCAAAATGCAACCACAATCTGAAAACAACCCTCCAAGACTAAACAACAGCTGAGAAACAGAAACGGCCCTGACGGCCCAACCAAATTACCAAAATACCCCTAGGGCATACTTGGAAGACCGGGATGAAAATATAAGGACCCGACCCGAGAAACGGTCTCTAACCTAGATCCTTACTTAGCATGCATGATTAAGAATGTAAAACTCCATCCAGAGTACCAATTTAAATCTTAACAATCAACACATTTTTAAACAAACAGTAAATTCCAATAAATAAAATCAACAAGTAAATGACTGATCAGTACTTTCTTAAAACAAAACAAAGCGTATGGTTCGAGAATCATAAAATAGTTTTGAGTGTTTTCCTAGGGACTCAAGTCCCACTACATGCTAAAACATAAAAACAATAAAAGAAACGTGCATCTCAGAGTCAGCTATCCATGATCATCCAAAAGAGCCTCCTCCTAGCCATCCAAATTCTGTCCCAGGTTTACCCGTGGAAAACCACAGAAAATAAGGGTGAGCAACGAGTTACTCAGTAAGAATCCCCAACCGGGGTAGAATACGAAAACATCTCATTTAGCACGCGAACAAGCAACCATACAATGACTTAGAGCAAACAGTTGGGTTAAACCATACGCCACTCCTAGAGCTTGCCTGTTCAAGGGCTTATAACTAAGGCCTACCCTAGGTTCTACCTCTGGATGCCCCTCGGGGTCTTACACAACCTAGGACTCAATGATGCCCATCGGGGTCTTACACATAAGGATGCCCATCGGGGTCTTACTCCTGCCAACTCAGTGATGCCCATCGGGGTCTTACACACAAGGAAGCCCATCGGGGTCTTACACCTCAATCAGTGATGCCCATCGGGGTCTTACACCTCAATCAATGATGCCCATCGGGGTCTTACACATACGGATGCCCATCGGGGTCTTACACCTCTAGCTATCAATGCTGCCCAAAGGGGACTTACACACCTAGGATGCCCATCGGGGACTTACACTTGCTAGCAACATGGAGACGCCCATCGGGGTCTTACACCTCAATCAATGATGCCCATCGGGGTCTTACACATACGGATGCCCATCGGGGTCTTACACCTCTAGCTATCAATGCTGCCCAACGGGGACTTACACACCTAGGATGCCCATCGGGGACTTACACCAACTAGCAACATGGAGACGCCCATCGGGGTCATACACTCCCTAGCAACCTTATGATGCCCATCGGGGTCTTACACACAAGGGAACAATGTAGCGCCCATCGGGGACTTACCCACACTGGCACCGCATTGGTGCCCATCAGGGGCTTACCCAAGCGGGACCTAAACTAGAACTCCTACAACGTTCTACACTCTACGTCACCTGTCTATCCCTAACATGGATCTAATAGCATACAACGGAAAACATGGATATGCCAAGATGGAAGAACCTAGCATGGAACTAATAGATTACAACATGAAGCATGGATATGTCAGGATAGGAAAACCCTAGCATGGAACTAACGGAACGCAAACATAACACGAACACGAAATCAAAAGCAAGCATGAATCCTATCCACTAGAAACTTGTACAGTTACAATAATCAACATGTTATCAAGTATTCGCAGGGTCCACACAACCCCGGGTAAGAAATCCTTACCTGGAAACAAGTGGAAAATAACACGAATCAAATAACGACCTTCGAGCTTTAAAGCAAACCCGAGCAACCTAGGCATACAATAAAAGAACATCCTAAATAAATAAACAGCAGCCAGCAGCTTTAAGTCTAAAAGGGAAAGGGCTCGAGAATTACCAATCGAGAAGACACGCGGTCTCGGCAGTAAGGGGCAGGAGTGGGCGCTACTGGTGCGACAGGGGAGCTGGCGAGGCAGGCGCTGGCGTTGGCTCAGGCGTGCGGCAAGGCGAGCAGACGCGTTGGAGTGGCGCGCGGCAAGGCGTCTAGACGGCGGGGCAGCGTGCGGGCGAACTGGGCTGTAGAGACGGCGCGCAAACGAGCGGACTCGCTGGGACGGCGCGCGGGCCAGCGTCTGGTCTGCTGGGGGTGTCGCGTGGCGCAGCGACCGGCCTCTGCTTGGCGCGTCTGACGGCTGGACGTCCGGGCCGGTGGTGGCTCGGTGCGGTCGCGGTCTTTGGCGACAGTGGCTCGCGCTGGGCGGGCAATGCAGTGCGCGGCGACGGCAGGGCGGCGGCGGGCCAACGGCGACGTCGGGCGGCGAGGGTGAGGGCCCTGGGCGACGGCGGCGTGGGTGAGGGGGAGAGGGTGTCGGCGGCGAGGGTGAGGGGGAGTGAGTGAGTTTCTTTTCCTTTTTTTTTCCTTCCTTCCCTAAATTAAATAGGCTTTGGGAATCTCAAAATCCCTTCCCAAGGCCTCCCCCCTTCGAGCCCTGGCTGACGCGTTTATTTTACTTATTTAAATCCAAGCTTTCAAACCCCTTTTTAGTCCAAGGGTTCGAGTCCTCCAAATAACACCCTTCAAAAATAAAATATATAAAAACCTTATTTTACATTTAGCTAAAAACCGGGCTGTTACAGAAAACCTGGGAAGTTACAGATCATTTGGCTGAGGGAGAAAGACCCTCGAAGATGTCACGGGATTGGTTATGAGAACCAATCATTAGGCCGGAAGTAGGAGACTTTCGAGGACTCTAGATTTTGCCTTGTCAGCTCGTTGAGCTAAGATTTGTGTTAGTAACTGTTTGCATGTATACTAGGGTGCTAGACGACTAATATATCGTAATGTACCCCGGTTGGGGATTCTTACTAAGTATGTTTATACTCACCCTTATTTCTGTGGTTTTTCCACCAGGTAACTTGGGACAGCTCCGGGACGGCTAGCGGAGGGAGATGCATGATCATGGGAGCTGCCGGCACTCTGTCGTTTTTATTCGCATTGTTTATTCAGCATGTAGATGGACATGAGTCCTAGGGGAACGTTGTTAAAAGTTGTTTAAACTATTTTAGTGTTTTTATAAATACTGGCCAGGCTTGTTTTTACTTTATTGGTTTTGATTAATGAAAACTGTTGGTGATGTTTAAAATGTTCCTCGTTCTTTAATGTTTGAAAAGTTTTAAATATGAGCATTAAACCGTTTGTAAATGTATTTCTCTTACATGCTGAGTGAGAACCTAGGTTTAGGACCGTATTTCGGGTTGGGTTCTTACAAGTGTATTCTTAGAGTTAGCTAGTTTTATTGTAATAGAGTAGTGGGTTTTCACAAGGAGCTTGGAGGAGCACCATTGGAGACCATTTTGGCATTCTTTGGAGACTTTCCTAAGCTTTCTTCTCCCTTTTTCTCTTTATTTTCATTCGCAATAGCTTTAGTTTTGTAAGACTTGATTTCATAGCTTAATACATACTTTGTTTGTAGTTTTCTTTCATTGTTTATAGCATTCTGTTTTGTCTGGTAATCTATTGCGAAATGTTTTCAGCATTATACTCTGTTTCTGTTCTTTCCATTATGAGCATGAGCTAAACGCATATAGGTGAAGGTTGAGGGAAGAGTGTGTGATGCATGTATCTTGGGTGAGTAGGGGATGTTAGGCTAAGACATAATAGGCATTTTAACTAAAAGCATGTTTCGACTGATCATCCATTCATGTTTGCTTGTCTTTTCATCTCGAGAGAGAGGGAGATTAGAGATAACCTATTCATGTCCATTAGTTTCAATGTTAGAAACTCCTACTTGTTAAAGAGTGAGGCTAGAGATAGTCACCTCGCTAGTGCGCATTTCATCGTTTTTAGCTTCGAGTTTAGATGCGAGAGCTCAAGCTCGAAGAGAATGAATGCATCTTGAGAAAGAGCGTTTGATCACATGTTGTGCAGAGTCCACTTCTCACCATAGTCTTATCCTTGATGCATGTTAAGCACACTCGAAAAACCTTCAACCCGAACCTATTCTCTTATTGAAGTATTTCCCCTGTTTTTTCTGTTTTCAGCATTTCTGTTTTAGTATCTTCATATCGAACGTTTATAGCATTGTGACAGTTTGCTATCTGGTTCTGTGAAGTTGTTAGCATTGCATGTGTTACTGACATTTGTTTCATTACTCCAGTTATATAGTTTTTAGTCAATTAGTTAGTATAATCACCAACCACATTTTCCTTTACTTTTTGTACTTGACTTTTCGATTAACACTTATTTAGAGTTAAACCAGTCCCTGTGGAGAATGACTTTTATCTTATCACTTGACTATGATTGACTGCGTATGCTTGCGTACTAATATGTTGAATGTTTGCAACATTGTGTGTTATTGTGTAAAACGACCAGATTATTACTTATTTATTAAAGCAGCATCAACACGATCAGCTGTAGTCTAAGGCTGGGCAGTCTCTTCCCCTGTTTGGGGTAAACTAGCAGCTGGGGCCACAGGTCTGATCAAGACCTGATGTTGTTTTATCGGTGGTAATCTATATGCCAATTCCTCAGTTAGCTGCACCAGAAGATCCTGCTCCTCTCCGGGTAATCGGCATACTGGCGATCTATACCCAAATCATACTAGGTTAGTCCTCACTCAGACCAACACTGCCAAAACAAAATAGAGCGAGTATGCTAGATGCAGGTATTGTAAACCTAAACCCTTACAATAAACTCAAACACATACCTAGCGGCTGTCGGAGTGCTGATGATCATGGGATACTACGACCTAACTCAGTAGGTCAGTCTACAAAATCTATGACTCTGAGCTCTAATACCAAATCCTCTAGCATCTTAGCATACAGGCATCAAACAAGAGCATGGCAGCCTCCACAGTAAACATAGCAGGATGAACAACATTAAGGTCTAAGCTCGAAGCTTGACAGGGTTAGCTCACAGTGGGCTAACAAGCAGGAGAAACAGCTAAGTATCTCAGATGCTCTATCAATACAGCAAACAGGGTTAGCACACACTGGGCTAACTAAGGATAGCGACACACTGGGCTAGTCCTAGACTGCACACACTAGGCAAGTCCTGCTCATACCTGATCAGCAACACAATGGGCTTACAAGGGACAGCAACACACTGGGCTAGTCCTGAGCAACACGGGCAGCAACACACTGGGCTAGCCTGGAATCAGCAACACACTGGGCCAATCTTGAAAATTGGTCAGCACACATTGGGCCAACAAGGGACAGCACACACTGGGCTAGTCCGGCTCATACCTGTCAGCAACACACTGGACCAACAGGGGACAGCACACACTGGGCTAGTCCTGAGCAAAACTCGATTGGCAACACACTAGGCCAACCTTGGACAACACACACTCGGCTAGTCCTGGGTAAACCTAAGCAGAAATAGATATGGCTATACAACCTAGAGCTAGCATAGATGAGCACCAACAATTAAGAGTAATATCAACAAGAATCAGAAAAGTACTCTACATACAAGCCCTAGCAATAATCCAAAAGTCCTATCCACTAACATGCTTATTCACAACATATACATCAAGCAATCATACAATTCAGATCAACAGAAAAACAGGGGTAAGCATTATCAATATCAAGGCAGCATCCAGGGTACCTACAAGAACCTATCCTCTAATAGAAATCAAGTAAACTACAGAAACCTATCCACTAACATTATATTCCAGAACCTGCAGAAACCTATCCACTAACAGTTCAGAATATATAACCAAGCAACCAGAAGCTATCATCGAGGTGTGTAGGGTTCACACAACCCTGGTAAGGAACCCTTACCTGTCAACAGTAGAATCTAAACTCATAAATAGTCCTTAAGCTGCAGATCACCACACAAGCTACCCTAACAACAAAACATAAGATTACAATCAAATTCACAAACATCCTAAGCAACCAAAACACAAGGGTTAGGGTTTTATCGAAACCCGAGCAAAACTCCAACTCTCAAAGGTAGTCTCAGCCAAGGCTTGAGGAACACCACAAATTGTGCAAAACCAAAGCTTCCTTCCTTCCACTCTCGGCTAGGGCAAGACACAACACAAGCATAGGTTCGTTTTACTTGCAACACAACACACAACCCTTAACTTCTCTATGGTACACTCGGCCACCAAGAGAGATTAGGGCAAGGACCAAGCTTCAACACCACACTTGCTTACCTTGTAGTCTCGGCCAAGGGAAAGCACCAAGTGTCTCAGCAAGCATAACCACAACTTAAAGATTTGGCTAGACTTTAGCTTGCACAACCAAGAAGAAAACTTGAGTAACCATTCTCCCAATCATTGAATCAACAAAAATAAGCTAAACACAACCAAAATGCAACCCCAAACTCACCTTGTGGTATCGACCAAAGAAATGCAACTCCAATAGGAAGTCTCGGCTAGGCTAGGCACATCAACAAAAGCATCTTGATTAAAACACAAACACCCAAGCATGATGCTCCTCGGCTAGATCTACAACTTTAAGCAACCAAACACAAGGAGATCTACCATGGAGCATCTTGGCCAAGCTCGAGAAAAGCGAAGAGATATGCAAACTAACGTTGGAAGAATGGGTGAACTCGGATCTACTAGCAAGAAGAAACAAAAGGCTTGAAGCAATCTTTGATCTTGGAGAAACTAGGTGGACTCGGCCATGGGAGATTGGAGGAAGAAGAAGAAGAAGACAAAAGGAAGAGGGAGATAGGTGGTTGGCTAGGGTTGATGGGAAGGAGAAAATGATTTGTTTTTCTTATTTAAAAATCCTCAAAATTCCTCCTTTTAACAAGTGTTAAATGAGGTTCCCCCTTCGAGTCCCAACTCCAACACTTTTTTTTAAAAGAATTTCTATTTAACCCCGAGCAAGCCCCAAACTTCTCCAAGCAACTCCCTAACCTAGAACAAGAACCAAAATAATTTATTAACTCAACCCAAGCCTGGAAAATTACCAAGATACCCCCGGGAGGCCAAATGACCAAAATCCCCTGGAAGCTCAAACAGTACTAACAACCCAACCATCTAACTGGAAAACAACCAAACGTACCTGAAGAACCGGAATGAAACCTGGGCTGTTACAACTAGTCCTGAGCAAACCCGATCAGCAACACACTGGGCCAACCTTGGACAACACACATTGGGCTAGTCCTAAGTAGCTTAAGCATAAAACCTAAGGCTACATAACCTAGAGCTAGCAAGTCCAATACTAAGAGTAAGAATAACAGCAATAGAGTGTAAACAGAGTTTTGTCATTCTACATGCAAGCCCTAACAAACAGTCCAGAGAAGCCTATCCACTAACATGCTTAATCACAACATATAAATCAAGACATACAACATGCAAGATCAGATCCAGAGCCAAACAGGAATTAAATGTAGCTATAAACAGGGCAGTATCCAGGAAACTTGCAAGAACCTATCCACTAGCATTTGTAATCCAGATATCTTGTAGAAACCTATCCACTAACAGTTCAACATATAAACAAACAACTAGGAGTTATCATTGCAATGCGTAGGGTCCACACAACCCCAGCAAGGAACTCTTACCTGTCAAACAAGCAGAACCTAATAAAAGCGAATGCTCCTTGAGCTGCAGATCTCACACAAGCTACCCTAACAATCAAGCCAACAAAGTTAACAACCAAAGAAGAAACAATCCTGGGCAACCAAAATAAAACAGGAATTAGGGCTTTACCGAACCCCGAGCAAACTCCAACTCCCAAAGAGGGTCTTGGCCAAGGCAAGCTTAACCACACAAAAGTGAAACTTCAAAACTCTTTATTCTTCCACTCTCGGCTAGGACATCACAACAACACACAACACAAGTTAGTTTTGAATACAACTCAACACATAACCAAAACACATCCATGAAGCTCTCGGCCACCATGGGGATCTTGGGTAGCACAACACATCAAACACAATTAGCTCACCTTGATGCCTCGGCAATGGAGGAAGCTCAAAGGTGGTCTCGGCTAGCACCTCCAACAAACACCCAAGGGCTCTCGGCTAGGCTAGGATTGCACAACAAATAAAGAAGCTTGATTAGAACCCTACCCAAACAACCAAGTGGTTCTCGGCTAGATCTACAAATCCAAGAAACATAAACACAACAATCCCTTACCTTGAAGTTCTCGGCAATGAGGGCTAAGAAGGGATGCTCTCGGATCTCACCAACAAGAAGGAGATCAATAAGAAGAACTTGGAAGGGAGATCTAGGATTCAATCAACAAAGAGGATTTTGGAATCAAAGCTAGGCATGTAGATTTCGGATCTTGAAGATGGAGAGCTTGTGTTGCAATCCAAAAATGGAGAAGGAGCAACAAGAACAAGGTGTAGCTTCTCGGATCTATGCTTGCAAGGGAGAGGAGCTTGGAAGAGAATGGAGCTTGAGAGCTTTTAGGAAGATTCAGCCATGGGGATGAAGAAGAAGAAGAGGAGAAATTAGGGAGGGGTGGTCGGCTAGGGCAAATGGGAAGGAGAAAGTGATTTTCTCCTTCTTTTTCTTATTTTAAAATCCATAGAAAGATCCCTCTTTCGAGTCTTGGTGACAACACTTTTATTTCTTATTTTCTGTTTAAACCCAAACGACCTCCAAACTTCTCCAAACAACTCCCAAACCTGAGACCTAAAACAAGATAAACTACTAGCTCATCACAAGTTCGGAAATATCCCGAAAACCCTGGATAATTACCAAAATGCCCCTAGGAGGCCAAATGACCAAAATACCCCTAGAGGGTCAAACAGCCCTAACGGCCCAACCAGGCTACTGAATGATTAACCAAACATACCTAAAGAACCAGAGTGAAAACCTAGGCCATTACAATTGAGGTGGAGCATTTTATGCTCAAGTGAACCATGCTAAGAACTACGGAATTATGGCTATGAGTGCAACCCGAGTAGGAATTGTAAGGACCCGACCTAAGTAACGATCCTAAACTGGGTTCTCACTCAACATGCATGCGTAAAAGTCATCAAATTTTTAAAAAAATAGTTTATAACTCGAAGAAATCACATTTAAACCTTGGGAACCCGTTTTGCAATAAATAAAGTATCTCCTACTTTCAAAATGTAAAGGTTACCTCGGCCGGAGTATAATTTCAAACATCTTGGAAACCATAAAACATAAATCGTACAAACATCAGGAGAATAATAATAAAAATTACATCAGGTTCCAATGCAACAACCTATAGACTCTGTGTCCATTACATGCTGAATAAACATAGATATTAAAACAGAAATAGAGTAAGCGTCGGCAGCTCCCATGATTGTCCAGACTCCTCCGCTAGCTGTCCTGGTGTTGTCCCAAGATACCTGGGGGAAAACAACAGAAATAAGGGTAAGTACAAAGGCACTCAGTAAGAATCCCCAACTGAGGTATAGTACGAACATCAATCATATGACAAACTAGTATACATGCAACCGCTACCAACACAGATCAAACCCTTGAGTCAACCATGCGACTCCTGAATCATCAGGGTCTCTTACCACCGGCCTAGTGATCAGCTCTCTAACTGATCCTGAAACTGGGACAAGAATGTCCAACATCTGGGACCCGTAGGTCCAATCATCTGGGACTCGAATGTCCAATCACTGGGACAAGATAAGTTATCCAATCATAACATGCTCGCATACAATCAAAGCATAGCCTATCCACCAACATACTCATAACAATCAAACATACACAAGTAGCAATCATGCGAATGCAGGGCCCACACAACCCTCGGTAAGAAATCCTTACCTGTAACACGTAGAAAACAATAATAACAATAATCAATGATCCTCGAGCTGCAAAACCAACCCGAATAACCCAGGCAAATGATAGAGACAACACACAATTAAAACCAACATCTAAACACCAAAAGACAAAGGCACGAAAACTACCCAACCGAGGAGACAACAAGCTCCCGGCTCCAAGGTCTCGGCAAGGCAAGGGCTCACGGCAAGGTTGTTGGTCGCTTGCGGCAGCAAGAAATGGCGGGCTAGCAAGGCTGCTGCACAGTTAGTGCGAAACTCGGCGAAAGCTGCGGTTGGCAATGCTGCTAGCAAAAGAGATCAGCGAAGGCTCTCGCAGCTGCTCGTGCGAGCGAGCAAACAGGGATGTCCTCGGTGTGGCTATTGCGGTGTCGGTGCGAGTGAGAAGCTGCGAGGCTCGATTGCATGCAGACGGGGCTTCAATAGGCGAGGCGTGCGACTGCTGCTGGACACGCGATCCCGAAGGGCGATCAAGCTGGGCGAGGCGTGCTCGCGGCTTGGCTAGGTTGCGATGGGGGTGTTGAGGTGGTGGTCTCGGTTGGGGAAGTTTTGCATTAAGGTGACGATGGTGATGGAGGGGCTGAGCGACAGCAATCGGAACAACATGGCTGATCGAAAACTCGATGAGGGGTGGGATCAGAGAGGAAGAGAGAACGGGAAGGAAGACAATACAGATTTTCTGTGCGACTCAAAACATTCTGTACAAAAGCAACAAACCAAAATAAATGACCTTTAAATCCCCTTTTTCTTTCTTTTTAATTAACCAAAAGCTCTAAAAACAAACCAGGGAGGTATCAGCAATGAACTCGGCAAGGCGGTGGCAATTTGCGGCAATTTTGCCTCTGACTCCTAAGAAGCAAATTTTGTAGGCGTAAAAGAGAGAAGGGAGAAGCGTCTGTTCTATACAATTTGGGGAGGGATTTTTACGTTCTGTAGAAAATGGAAGGAGCCATAATAAAATCTATTTTAATTCCAATTAATTAAACAAGGAGGTCTCCCCTTCGAGCCCTGACGAATGAGTTTCTTTTTCGCTTTTTAAAATTCTTTTAAACTAAGCTCCACAACTCCAAATCAACAAGGTTCATGCCTTGGCAAGAACACTATTATTTTCTCCTTTACAAAACACTTAAACAAAAGCTCCCCAAATCCACCCAGGTTCGAACCCTAGCAAGGACACAATTTCCACCATTATTCTTTTCCTCTTTTAATTCTTAAATAAATAAAACAGATCTTACCTTTGACTCCTAGCTCGTGCAACTTTAATTCCTCATTTAAACAGCGACCAAACTCCAACTCTTAACCACCTAGGTTCGAGTCCTGGCTCGAACGCTTTTCTTTTAAATTTTTCTCTTTCAATCCAAGCCACCAAAAACACAAGAATAGACTCAAGTTCCAAGAACCTAAAACTGAATAAAATCTCCGAGCTCAGCGAAATACTAAAACAGCCCTAACGACCCAACTTAAAGATAATTCAACTTACCAAGGCCAAGGGGCGCACTCTTAGTTTACCAGACTACTAAAACACAGACTGAGTACTCCTCTCAGGGTGCTCGCCACCCCCAAGATGGATTCCCAACGATCACCCCGTAAAGTCTCCAAAACAAACTAGATGACGTCAACCACCCCATCGGCTCCTGCACGGCTCCTTCACATGCTATCCACACACACATGCTGAAACTTCAGCTATGACCACACTAACCAACAAGGTCAGGGCACAGGCCCAACACGGCCAAACCAACATACAAGGACCCCTCAACGGTCGACCACGATCATTCCAACCCCTAGCTCTACCGGTAACTGGTCGAAAAGAAAACACCGCCAGACAAGGAATCAACCAAATCCTCTCATGGAAATCCCGAGCAACAAGGAAGATAACACCACTCGGCTACTCACAAACACAACAACTTGGGGGATACGAACTCAAAGGTCTAACCAAACAAGAGCACTGAATAACTATGCCAACCTACTCAACTCTGGCTCAACTATAACACCAACTGAGAACGTGCAACAACTAGAAACAAGACCCAAGAAGGACTTGTTCTACTAAAACTCAAAACCAAGCATACAACGGGCCAGAGCTGGCCTCAAGGGTGAGACGTAACTCACAAGTCCTACTGGTTACTCAAAAGAACTTCCTCCTTTTAACTTAGGCTTAAAGCACCTTCCAACCAGAAACTCCACACACGACACATCTCAACTGGAACAACACAGGTCCTAAAGAACACGAATAACAACAACAACAATGTCTGACGGATCACAAGAAACACGAACTAGCAAGGCTACCTCAAAGGTCAAGACTCGAGGCTGGCAACCATGGTCCAACTCAACCACCACGGAAACTAAGGGTTTCCCAAACTCCAAAGATCCAACAACTTTCCAGTAACAATTGAACTGGACTGGCCACTGCCCTCGCGTGGTCGAACAACTTGCAACTTTCTAGCAACACAAAGCAGGAATCCTTTAACTGGGCTGGTCGCTGCCAACAAGCGGCCGAACAACTTTACAACTTGCTAGCACCACTCCAACAAACTCCACAACACAAGAGCTAACCTGACTTCACCTATGCGGAAACGGATTCTTACAAGCGGACTTCCAAAGGACAGCGAAGTCCGCACACGCTCGTTGTCTTGCTCAACAAAAATGACAGCAACTAACTCTCTCGGAGCAATAGCAGAGGGATTTCACAACAGACTGAACCAACAACTCATAACTAGTAGTATTCACCTAAACGTCGAAGGAGGGGTCAACTCCCAAAACTCTCCGAACATGAACAAGTCCTTAGGGAAACGCCTACTTGCTCCAACCAAGCTAGCTCTTGAAACAACACGGAAACCACACCTTGGTCAACACCAAGCACCACCTTGCTAACAACTCTGAAACCAACGCGGAGGTTACTAAGAACAACTCTAGCTTGTTAACCGACTACAAGCTTCCAGCAACTCAACCGAGGTCTACTGCCTAAGTCTGACTGAGCTCTCTGGTGAGGCTCTCCACAACTTAGGGTTCCTCCGACAACCCTCGGACACACACTATCGTCAAATGGTCTAACAGTCAACTGACTACATGGCAACAACTCCCTCCAACATCTCAACTATGCTAGCCAGCTCCAACTCCTTGAAAAACAAAGAAGACCAGAAACGCTATAGAATGTGTCATCCTCCTACTCAAAGCAGCAGCCACATCGTAGCATCTACCCAAGGTAAGGATCCAGACAACACTCTTAGCAACGACGGTCAGAAACTGTGCGACTTTGCTACAACCGCTCTTTGTTCAGTACCATCTGAACTCCAACCATCAAACAACAAGAAGTTTCTCTAACCAAGTCGAGGTCCAACTAAGGAAACTGCGTAAAGCAACAACCCGGCTACGAGCACAGTATCCTTACAGCCTAACCTAGGGAACTTTGACACCGAACTGAAGCCCTAACAACCCAAGGACTGAGCACCAAATCCTCAAAACGAACCATACGTGGTTCCCCAAAACTTACACCACGGAACTAGCTCCACAAAAGTACACCGGCGTGTACAGCTTCCTCTTATTTCCTTAAGATCCAAGTCCAGCAAATACTCTCACACAAAGGCAACATTCGCCTCCTAGTAGAGCCATAGCTAACAAAAGAGCATCAAGAGTTCAAACTCCACACGAGGTCAACTCACAATGAAACACAACATTGACCAATTTACTCTACAAGAACATAACAACACCAAGCTAACATAGCTCGTACCAATGTGTCTGTTAGATGTGCTCCGCATAAACTATCCCACTCATGGCTTCACTACTGGACCAATCTCGCATCATTGATGCTAACTCTACTTAGACTAAGGTAACTCAAGGGTAGTTGAATCGCACTACCAACAAACTGGCTCACATTTCCACCACACAAGCGCGAGAACTCGGACACGCTAGCCCTTAACAACCTTCAACATCCTTCGTACCCAATTCTCGGTATCCCTGGAAAAGAACCTGCTTTCCTTCGTACGTCCTTACACTTGTAGTCATCTGACTACCACCGAGTTAGATCTCTCAAGCAACCCCAAACGAGTGCAACCATAGTAAATAGGTATAACGACTAATGGGGATGTTGGACTCCGGGTGGGTCATAGAACCACCTGCACAAAGCTTAGTGCCAACAAGTAATACATCCTTTACAACACAAAATAGCTACAAACGAGCTCCACGTCCTACTGTAGGAGGACCAGGAAGGTCACAACTCTAGGTGACGAGAACACTAGCACTCCAAACAAGAATCTAAACACTCGAGCAATCTAATCTCTGGCACACTGGCGGTCTACACCTGTAAAGACCCGACCCAGAAAAAGGTTATAAATTAGGCCTTTACCTCAATGCATGCATTTAGAAGTTAAAGACAATATGCAAAAATGGTTTTCGGATTCTAAGTGAAAACTAAAACATACAAACAACCGTTTAAAAAGTCAACATAAAATTCCTGAAACTTGTCCATGTTTCCAAGCACCTGTTCCAAGACAAATACATTTCCAAAACTCACTCTGATCAGAGATTTATTTAAAACATTCAAAACTTTGCAATAGTTACAACAGTGCTAGAATCCAGAAAACAGTCAGAAAACAACCTAGGGCTATGTGCCCAACTACATGCATTCAGAGGAAAATAAAACACAAAGAATCATAGACATAAACTTAGAGTTCGAACGACGGGTTTCCATGATCACAGCTCCTCCTCCAGCCATCTTGTCTCGCACCATGGTTACCTGTGGAAACCACAAAATAAGGGTGAGTAACGAATTACTCGAGAAGAATCCCCAATCGAGGTACAATCACGATATACATGGTCATCTAGCGAGAAAGGTATGCAAGCTATGAATATAAACACAAAAGAGAGCACATAGCTTAAATCCACACATAAACTTCGGATGCCATCTCAGGGTCTTACTCCGGAATAATCCACCTCACGATACAATCCTATACGAGAAAAAGTCTCGGCCTCGGCTCTGCTGCCTCTCGCGTCGATCACGAAAGGTGCAGCGGCTCACAATCCCGAGGAGCTCTCCGGTCACGATCACCATGCCTAACTAATCTGCGATCGGTGTCACTAACATAGGGGTGTGAGACACGGACACGTGAACTATGTCAGCCTGAACATAGTTCACGTGTCAAGGTCTCACACCCCTATGTCAGTGACACCGATCTAGAGATTAGTTAGGCATGGTGACTAGACCAGGGCAGCTTGCCACTAGACCCGGCACCCCCTGGTTTGCAGTAGCATGCGGTGCGCGCACACGCTCATTACAGCGCCGACCGGAGAGCTCCTCGGGATCTTGCGTTTAGTGCACCTTTCATATCGATAGTAGACAGGCTGAGGCCGAGACTAGTTTCTCGTATAGGATCGTATCACGTGGTGGAGTTTCCGGAGTAAGACCCTGAGATGGCATCCGAGGTTATGTGTGGATTTAAGCTATGTGCTCTCTACTGTGTTTATATTCATAGCTTGCATACTTTCTACTAGACGACCAATTATTTCGTATTGTACCCCGATTGGGGATTCTTACTGAGTAATTCGTTACTCACCCTTATTTTGTGGTTTTCCACAGGTAACCAAGGTGCGAGACAGGATGGCTGAAGGAGGAGCTCTGATCATGGAAACCAGTTGTCGAACTCTGAATTTTATGTCTATGATTCTTTATGCTTTATTTTCCTCTAAATGCATGTAGCTGGGCACGGAGCCCTAGGTTGTTTTCTCGATCGCTTCGATTCTAGCAATCTGTTGTAACTATTGGAAAGTTTTGAATGTTTTAAATAAATCTCTCCATCGTGAGTGAGTTTTGGAAATGTATTTGTCTTGGAACAGTGCTTGGAAACAGGATGTTTTTTCAGAATTTTGTATTGACTTTTTAAATGGATGTTTGTATGTTTTAGTTTTCACTCAGAATCCGAAAACCATTCTTGCATATTGTCTTTAACTTTTGGATGCATGCATTGAGGTAAAGGCCCATTTTAGAACCCTTTTGGGTCGGGTCGTTACACAGAGAGTGGCTGCAGAGTTAGTAGCCTTCGAGGAGGATGTAGAGACATCTTTGTTCTCTTGTAAATTGTTGTTGTTTTGCAGCCAGTAAGTCGGAACCCTGTGGTTAAGGGTGCAGCGAGCAGTGTACCCATCAGACTTGATCCGTTTGTGGTTTCCTCAATTGTCTAATAGAGTTTAGCACTCTTCTTATGGTGAGCTCCTAGAGCAGAGCTAGCTGCTGCATGTTGAGAGAGCCGGTCGGAGTTTTGTTGAGCATCAAGTGGAGATGCAAGAGTAGGCCGTGAGACTTCGGTTAGATGAGATGCCATAGTCAGGGTTGTTTGAGTTTTGAGCCCTTGTATGCCTAGCCAGAGTGTTTGTCACTTGAGGTTGTGACCTTGCTGGCCCCATTTGTAGTAAGATGTGGAATTGGTGGTAGTGGCACTTGAGGTGCGTTGGTTGGTGTGCCGCTTGGCACTAAGTTTGGTTCAGGCCTGAGTTTGGCACGAGTAGAATAGATGGTTCTATAACTCGTCCGGAGTTCAGCATCCCTTTAGCCTTTGGATCCGTTTATGGCAGTTGCATCTGTTTAGGTCGCGCAAGAGAGCTCGTTCAGTGGTAGCAAGCGAAAGGTCGTTCGAGAGAAGTAGGAGCCTCTTTCCATTGTTACCGGGGGATGAGTGCGTCAGCAGGTTGAGGTTGATAAGGGTTAGCGCGTGTGAGTCTCACGCTAGTGCTAAGGCCAAGAGATTTATGTGGTTGGTACTGCAGTCAACTACCTTCGAGTGCCTGAATCTGATGAGAGTTGAGCATCGTAGATGCGAGTTTGGTCCAGCAGAGGGGCCATGAGTTGGATGCCTATGAGATGAGTTGGATGCCTTATGAGATGAGTTGGACGCCTTATGTGTAAGCACACTTGATATGAGGTAAGTTCGGTTTGGCATTGTTATGCTTTAGTAGAACAAGGTTGCCACGACTTCAGTATATCGTGGTGGAGATGGAACTTTTGGTGTTCCTTTGGTTGATTGCATCCTCGCTAGAAAGTTAGTTGTTGCCTTTTTAGAAAGCGCCTGATAGTCTTGGATCTCTAAAGGAAGGTTGGGAGTTGTGCACACAAGTGTACTTTTGTGTAGTTCGTTCTGGTGGCAAGAGTTTTGGAAACCATGTAGGGTTTGCATTGGAGTACTGGTGCTCAGTTCTTGGAGAAGTTGGACTCTAGGTGGAGGTCGAAAGGCCTTAGTTGAGGTTGTAAGGATACCGTGCTCGTAGACGGGTTGTTGCTTAGGCAAGTTTTGTTAAGTTGGACCTAAGCTTGGTTGATGGAACCTCTTGTTGTTCATGGTTGGGGTTCAGATGGTACTGAACAAATGGTGGTTGTAGCGAAGCCACGTAGTTCCTGACCGTAGTTGCTAAGAGTGTTGCTCAGAATCCTTACCCTGGGTGGAAGCTATGATGTGGCAGATGCTTTGAGTAGGAGGATGACACATTCTGTAGCGTTTCTGGTCTTTTGGTTTCGAGGTTCGGAGTAGGCCAACATAGTTGTAATGCTGGAAAAAGGAGTTGTTTGTTCAGGCAGTTGACTGTTAGACCGTTTGACGACAGTGTGTGTTTGAGGGTTGCCGAAGAAACCCTAGTTGTGGTGAGCCTCACCAGAGCTCAGTCAGACCCAGGTAGTGAGTTTCAGTTGGCAAGCCGGAGTCGTGTAGGTGGTAGGCCTCGGGTAAGTTGCTGGCAGTTTTGGTAGGCTAGCAAGCTAGAGTTTGTTTGAAGTAGAGTCTGGTTGGTTCCGGTGTGGTGGCAAGTTGGTGCTTGGTGTTGACCAAGGTGTGGTTTTCGAGTTGCTAGAAGTTAGCCTTGCTCGTGGGGCGAGTGGTTCTTGCCCTGTCAGATGTTTTCCTGTTTCTGGAGTTTCAAGAGTTGCCCCTTTTGGCGTTTGGAGGTGAGTCTTGGCTAGTGTGTGGTTGGCAGTTCAGTCTGTGGTGGAACCCCCTGTTGTTGCCTCCGTGAGGCTTAGATGTAGTTGCTTTAGCTGAGCAAGACAGCGAGCGTGTGTGGAGCTCTCTGTCCTTCGGATGTCCGCTTGTAAGGAACTGTTTCTTCTTGGGAGTTGTTAGGTTACTCCTTTGGTCTTGGAGTTGGTGGTAGTGGTGCTAGCAAGAGGAAAAGTCCGTTGGCCGCCTGAAAGCAGTTGTTTGTCCAGTTAAGCGGACTCGTGAGTGGTGTTCTGAAGGTTGCAGTAAGGGTAGTTCTGCCTCCTATGAGTGTTTGGCCTAGTCGGTTAAGGTTCTTTGTGTGTTTGGCCTGGGAGCTGTTGCACCTTTGTAGTTGAGGAACTCTTTGTATCAGTTGTGGATGAGGTTGCACCATTGAGGCTGGGTTAGGGTCTTCACCTTTGGGGGATCCTTGCTGGTTAGTGTAGCTCGTGCTCTGCCAGCCATTGTTGGTATTCTTTGTTCTTGGTAGTTGGTGTTAACCGAGTAGTGGCGTTCCGTTTATGAAGTTTCGGTGGGAATGTGCAATAAGCCTAAGCTAGAGGGTTTAAGCATGTTTGTGTTATCGTTTGGACTTGTGAGATGTGTTTCATATTTGAGGCAAGCTTCATTCTGTTGCTTGCATGGAGGTAAGTTTAGTGGAGGGAGCCCTCTAGGGCCCTGTTGATAGCAGGTTGACTTTTTCAGTCAGTGATCTAGGTCGAGCACGAGTTGAGTCTATCGGTGTAGCAATGCAGCTTGCGGTTGGTTAGGCTTCCGAGTTAGTAGCACTCAAGTTGTTGGTTCGTCGGTTTCTGTGTGGGAGCCAGAAGTTGGTTGAGGTTGTTGTGCGAGTTCAGATTTTTGGCGGATTAGTTTCGGTAGCTGGAGCTCGCACCTCGCCCCAGGTGGAGATGTCATTACTATGGAGTAATGGCATGGCAGTTTCAGGCTAGAGTTGTTGGCACCAGGCTGTGGCAACAAAGGTTCATTCTAGGCAGTGCGTTGAAGAACCGCGGCTCTGGAGAGCGTTTTTAGAGGCTTGTGAGCCGAGTGCAATTCCAGTAGTGTTTTCACCCCCGTATCGATGGTCTTTTGAGAGGGGTGAGCCAGATTCTTCAGAACTTGTTGCGAGTTGGTGTTTTCGTGGTTAGGCAGCGGGGGACCAGTGTTGGTTTTATGAGGCTGCCTTGGGTAGCAGTTCCCAGCTATTAGTTCATATGGTTCCGTTGAAGCGTTGAATGGTAAATGTTGCAGGTTTCTAGTGTTCTGAGAGAAGGTTGGTGGCCGTCAGTTTTTGGGTCCTGAGTTGCTTCAGCTGACCAGCATGCTGCTACAAACCAGGGAGGTGCTGGGTCTAGGGCATGCTGCCCTGGTCTAGTACACATGCCTAACAAATCTATGGATCGGTGTCACTGAACATAGTGGTGTGAGACCAGGACACTATGACTATGTCAGCATGTACCACCGCACCTGAGGCTAAGAAACCGGTCATGGTAGGCTTACACCAGGAACCTGTCTTTGCCCTATCAGGTGGCAATCAAGGGCTACTACCTACACGTTGAGGTCGTGTCGACTTCCGGGGACAAGGCAATGCCTCGTCATTCCCCCGATCGTTGGGGCATTTAACAGTCTGCCACCCTCACCCAAGATTACACTGGGCTGCCGTTAGGGTTAGCTAAACCCTAATGACGGATCAGGGACGGAGTACTGCCTCGCACGTCCCTGCCACAGATGCAAGTTACGTTATGCATCCTCGCCCAGATGATGCTACCTATCAAAATTCTAAACTATAAACAGATAACAGCTAACAATCCAATACGTGCTCAGCAGAAACAATGAACCTAGCATGATACTACGAAGCAAGAACAGATAACGAGCATGCCAGAACAGAACAACCTAGCATGGAACTAACATGAGAACAACACGAGAATCATGCCAGTCGGAATTCATAACAGAGCACCTATCCACTAACATGCTAATAAACATAAACAAGCATACAAACAACAATCACAAAATATATCGCAGGGCCCACACAACTCCGGTAAGAAATCCTTACCTTGGTCAGAAGGCAACAACACACAAAGATCCTATGCTGCAATCGAACCCGAGCTAGCTATCGGGAACCTAACAAACAACAACAAATATCACAACCTATGTAACGGCCCAGTTTTCCGTTCCGGTTTCCCAGGTACTTTCGATTTAGTATTGGGGCAATCGGTCGGGTCGTTAGAGCTTTTTAACCCTTAGGAGTATTTTGGTCTTTTTACTCCCCGGTTAGGATTTGTGGATTTTCAGGATTTTAGGACCATTTCTGCCTTTGTCGAGACTTGATTGTTGTTGGTTGCGAGAGCCAAGAAGTATGGGCTAGTTGTTTGGAAGTTTGGAAGTGGTTTGGTTATTAGCAAAATTAGATTTAATTTAAGTGCTTCCATTGGGATTTGAACCCTTGCTCTAAATGATAATTTGGGAGTTTGTCTTAAATGAGTTTTTATAAGGAGAAAAGATTGTTTCAGCCGGGACTCGAAGGAGGAAGCCTTGGGAAGGGAATTTAGGTCTCCAAGGCCTATTTAAACTAGGAAAAAGAAGGAAAAATCAAGAAAAACCCCTTTCCCCCTTTGTTTTGCCGCACGCACCACCCACACCCCCTTTCTCTGTCTCCTTGCCGAAATCACCAAGCCCTAGAGCCGAGCCACCACCCCAGCGCCGCCTTGCACCGCACAAAGCCGCCCAGCGCCGCAACGCACCAAGCCTCCAGCCTCAGCGTCGCACCGCACCTAGCCGCTCAGCCCTGCCTCGCCTCGGCCGCCGCACGCCTGCACCGCGCGCCGTTCCTCGCAGCCCAGACACCTCGCCCGCGCGCCATCCCTGCTGACTAGACGCCTCGCCCGCGCGCCCGTTCCAGCGCGTCTGCACGCGTCGCCCCCCGCGCAGCTCCCGCGCCCAGAGTCCAGCGCCCAATGGCCGCGCGCGCATCCCCTACCGCGCGCGCCAAGCCTTTGCCCGCGCTTTTGCCGAGCGAACACCGCCTTGCTTTGGCGGGTTAGGCCGAGACCTTGTGTCTTCTCGGTTGGTAACTCTCGAGTCTTTTCTCTTTTGGGCCCTAAGCTGTTGGCTGCTGTTTATTTAATTAGGATGTTTTTATTGAATGCTTAGGTTGCTCGGGTTCGCTTAAAAGCTCGAGGGTCGTTTATTGATTCGTGGTAGTTATTTTCTACTTGTTTCCAGGTAAGGATTTCTTACCGTGGTTGTGTGGACCCTGCAATGTTATCTTGATTGTGACTTATATGCATGTTTACTTTTATGAGCATGTTAGTGGATAGGACAGTTTGTGTTTGAATTCCTGCTAGCATGTTTGGCTGTTTGTACATGTTAGTGCCATGCTAGGTTTGTTCTTCCAGCATGCTTATGATTCCTGCTTTAAGTTCGTAGTATCATGCTAGGTTAAGTGTGATTGATGTTGATATGTACGTTTAGCCAGGAATCAGTTATTTCGTACTCGTAGTTAGACTTGTAGGGTTTGTCATCATCTAGAAACTAAGAGTGGACATAACGTACGTTGTCCCCACCGGTCTTGGGAGTAGAGTGAAGCATAACGTACCTTGCTTCCCCCGACAGCCGATGTGGATTAGCTACCACATCGGCATAAGCCTAGTTTGTAGCCTGCTAGAGCGGAACCCCGCCAACGGTGCAAGCCTGCCTTGGCCGGTTCTTAGCTTCAGGTCGGTGGTACAGGCTGCACAGATGAGTGCTGAGGGCCTCGCACTCTGTTTTCAGTGACACCGCTTCCGAGTCTTTAGGCATGCGTACCTGGCCCGCGTAGTTTGTACTTAGGCCCCCACATTTACGCCGGTTGCAGCAGCATGCGGTGTGCGCGCACACGCATTAGTCGCCGGTTCGGAGAGCCCCCCCTAGCTAATGTTCGTGAGTACACCAGTTCCTTCCAGTTAGAGCCAGACTTCGGGTACTCTCCCGATAGTCCAGATTTGTTAGCGATGGTAAGAGACCCTTGAGGACACCCGTTGGGATTGGTTTTTGAGCCAATCATATGGTCGAGGGAGAAAGACCCTCGAAGGTGTCGGACATCTTTTGGGATCGATTTTTGAGCTGATCAATTGGCCGAGGGAGAAAGACCCTCGGAGATTTCCCGAGATTGGTTATGAGAACCAATCATTAGGCCGGAAGTAGGAGACTTCTGAGGACTCCGGATTTTCCTTGTAAGCTCATTGAGCTAAGATCCGTGTTGATATCTGTTTGCATGTGTACTAGGTTGCTAGATGATTGATTGCATCGTATCGTACCCCGGTCGGGGATTCTTACTGAGTATGTTTATACTCACCCTTATTGTGGTTTTCCACCAGGTAACTTGGGACAGCACCGGGGTGGCTAGCGGAGTGAGTTGGGAGATCATGGATGCTGCTGACACTCTGTTGTGTCTTTACTTTATGTTTGATTTCAGCATGTAGTTGGACATGTGTCCGTAGGGAAAACTTATTCATCGTGGCATTGAACTATCTTTTATGTTTTTTTAAGAAAAGTACTGATCAGCCACTGTTTTAACTTGAATGGTTTTGCTTAATGAATATTTAGTTTGCTTTAATGTTTTCCACTCTTATGTTTGAAAAGTTTTTCAATTCGACCCCTGGTTGGGTCATTTATGCTTTTCACTTGCATGCTGAGTAAAGACTTAGGTTTAGAACCGTTTTTTGGGTCGGTTCTTTACAACCTATAGGCCTGAAATAAAAATACAAACAGGGCTCGGCTCAGGAGCAACTCAAACGGCATGGGGCTGGCGCGGCGACGGATGGTTGCACGGGCGCAGGGCGCGCCGGCTGGTCTTTGGCGCGCGCGCGGGCTCGCGCGCGCGAGGACGGTGGCACGCGCGCGCTGGGCGCCGCTGACGGCGTCTTTGGGCGGGAGGGGCTCGCGCGCGCGGACGGCGATGGCAAGGCGTGCAGATGCGACGGGGAGCTGGGCTGTGCGCGGAAGGGCAATGGCGCGGGCGATCGGGCTGCTCGTGTTGGGGTTGGGCGACGGCACGATGGTGTGCGGGAGTATTCGCAATAAGTCGCTGGGCTGCTACGCGACGGCTGGACGTTCGGGCAAACAGACTGCTGCGACTCGGTGCTGGGCGATGGGGCGCTGCAGGCGACAGGTACTGCGTGTGACGCGATGGGGCTGCTATCCGGCTGGGGCTGTGCGCCACGGGCTACGACGCGATGGCTGCGACGGGCTGGGTGCTGCAGGCTGTCGGCGCTCGGGTCTCCTTGGCTAGCTGCACAAACACCAAAACTCAATTCTCTTCTCTCGGCCAGCAAGAACCACACCAAAATGGAAGAGAAAAAGAGAGATCAAGGATGCTTACCCGAGACGGTGAAGCTCTTGGGAGAAGACGCACGGCAAGGAGAGCTTGTGAGAATGGGGTGGGCGGCAATGAGGATTTGGGAAACAAAATGATGCAACCCTATTTTCTTTTCTCTTTTAATCAAACTCCCAAAAACCCGAAAACCAAGGCATTCTGCAGAATGAGCAACAAAAACAACCTATGGCCCAACTGGCAGGACCACATCATTGACTCCCTGGCCACCCGGGTTCGAAACCCAACAGAAACACTTTTAAACCACAATTTTATTTTTGCATCTCTCCATGCCCAAACACATCCAAAAAGCAACCAAACCCTACATTTGACCATCCAAGAATCTTAACAGCTGAAAAAGACAGAAACGACCTCAACAAATTACCAAAATACCCTTAGGACATACCTAGAAGACAGGGATGAAAACCTGGGCTGTTACAGAATCGGTCCAGTGGCGTATCGATTAGCTTTGCCTCCGTCGTTGGCATCTGTACACAACATATTCCACGTATCGATGTTAAGTCAGTACGTTGCTGACTCGTCCCACATTGTTGTTTTTTAGCCGTTAGAGCTGAACAAGGATTTGAGCTTTGAGGAACAGCATGTGCATATTCTAGCTCGGAGCTCAAGGTTTTGCGTAACCGAGAGATCAGTTTAGTCAAAGTTAAGTGGAGAAACCAAAGAGTAGAGGAAGCGACATGGGAGCTTGAGGACGAGATGATGACGCATTACCCGGAGTTGTTCCAATCTTAGTACTTTTGGGGACGAAAGTCTTAAAAGGATGGAATACTGCTACAGCCCAGGTTTTCCTTCCGGTCCTCTAGGTTTGTTTAGTTAGTTCTCCAGTTGGTTGTCTGGGCTGTTAGAGCTTCTGGGGGCATTTTGGTCATTTTGCCTTCCAGCCCGGTTTTATAATTAACCAGGGTTTCAGGGCTGATCCTGTGATTTGTTGACTTCAGTTATCTTTCGGTTTCTGGTACCTACAGTTAGAAGGCATTTTTGAGAAGTTTGGAGGCTTTCCAGTTAAAAGAGAAAACTAAGATTATTTGTGTTGGAGCTAGGATTCGAACCATGGTCGTTTGAAAGTTGGTTTTGAGCCAATTGAAGAGAAAATAAAATAGATTTTAAAAGTGCTCTTGGAGGGATTTGAAGATCGGATTTTTTTAGGCATTTTAACATTTTAAAAATAGGAAAATCAAAATAGGGTTTTGTCTCTTTCTCTTCTTCTCCCTCTTGGCCGACCCCCCATACTCTCTTTTTCTCCCTTCCTTGGCAGAATCTCAAACCTCCATTGCCAAGCTTTCAAGCTCTCCTCCATAGTTCATCCTCTCCATCATGCTCCAAGGTAAGTCTTTGCAAACTCTTTCTTTTCTTCTTCTCTTTGCCATGGCCTAACCTAGAGCTAACCAAGGGAAGTTCTTCGTCTCTTCTCCATGGTAGATCCGAGAGCTCTCTCCTCTTGGGCTCAAGATCTCTCCCTGTTGCTTGCATCCAAAAGCTCTTGCTCATCTCTTTGTTGGTGGAATCCGAGCTCACCCTTCCCCTTCCAACCTCCATTGCCAAGAGCCCTTAGGTAAGTTGTGGTGTTCTTGCTTTGGTTAGTTGTTGATTATGTAGATCTAACATGGTTCTTCATTTTTTGTGCAAAACAAGCCCTAGCCGAATCTCCCTTGCTTGTGCTTCCACCTTGGCCGAAACCACCTTGCATCCTTGGAGTCCTTGCCAAATCATCAAGGTGAGCTTGTTGTGCTTGTTGTGTTGACTTGTTTGTGCTGTTGGTTTGGCCGAGAGCTACTTAGTAGCAAGATTGATGTTGTTTCCCTTTGGGCGAGAGCTCCAAGTGGTGTTGTGTGGTTGTGTTGTTTGCTTTCTAGCCAAGAATTAACTTGTGTTTTGTGTCTTTGGTGATACCCTAGCCGAGAGTGGAAGAAGTGAGCATTGAGGTTGTGGTGTGGCGGTTATCCTTGCTTTGGCCGAGACCCTAATTGGGAGTTGGAGCTTTGCTCGGTTTTCGATAAAGCCCTAACTTCTGTTTGTTGATTGCTTGAAGTGTTTCTGCTTTGGTTGTGACCTTGTGATTGTTTGTTAGGGAAGCTTGTGTGGTGATCTGTAGCTCAAAGAGCATCTTCTGTGTTTGGTCCTACTGTTCGACAGGTAACGGTTCCTTGTCGGGGTTGTGTGGATCCTGCGCACCTCAATGATAACTCTTGGTTGTTTGTTCATATGTTACTTTGCTATTGGATAGGTTTTCTGTAGGTTATCTGAATTACATTGTTAGTGGATAGGCTTGTGCAGGTTGCTGAATTGTATTGTCACTAGATAGGTTCTTGCAGGTTCTCGGATGCTGCTCTGTTAAGGTACATGTTATTCATGTATGAATGTTGGTTAATGAACATGTTATTCCTCTATGAATGTTAGTTAATGAACATGTTATTCCTGTATGAATGTTGGTTAATGAACATGTTATTCCTGTATGAATGTTGGCTAATGAACATGTTATTCATGTATGAATGTTGGTTAATGAACATGTTATTCCTGTATGAATGTTGACCTGATCTTCTATGTTGTATGTTCTTGTTCATGTGTTGTGATGTAAGCATGCTAATGTTCTTATTCATGTGTTGTGATGTAAGCATGATAGTGCATAGGTTTTCTGGATTGTTGTTAGGACTTGCATTGTAAGAATCCAACTCTAAATTGTCTCAATTATCCTTACTATATGCCTTAACTCATGAATTTAAAACAGCATAGACTTAAAAACAAACTTGGATAACATGCACTGATAAAATTATTTCATGTTCCAAAAAATCAATAGTTAAAACAAAATCTTAAAATCCTTCGCCTCTGGTCAGAGTTTACAAAAGCTCATCAAAATAAACATAATAAAAGTCTTTCAAATAAAACTGTAAATGCAAGACGGAAGATGCAACGGACTTGTCCCCATTATCATTCTGCTCCTCATCTAGCCACCTCGAAGCTGTCCAAGTTACCTGGTGGAAGAAACCACAGAAAGGGTGAATGCAATTGCACTCAGTAAGAATTTCCCAACCGGGGTACATTACTCAAGATAGATCATTTAGCATCCTAGCATACAAGCACACAACAATAATACATATTAGCAGTCTCAACAACAAGGGTCAACAAGTGACGAGCAGGGTCATCACACCACTGGGCTGACTAACCAGGAGGGCAACCTAAGTGTTCTTGGTCTCTGAATGTCTATCTTTAAGACAACTTGGTTACACTCAGCTAGGCTAACTAGGGACAACACTCTACTGGGCTTGTCCTAACTACATCGGGCAGCACACAATTGAGCTTAACCCTATCACTAACCGAGCCAGCATTCAACTTGACTGTCACTCGGGGCACAATGAGCTAGCAAGCAACTCGACTGTCACTCTGGCCATAACGAGCCAGCACGCCACTCGACTGTCACTCGTGGGTCATCCAAGCCAGCACGTAACTCGACTGTCACTTGGGAAAACGAGCCAGCACGCCACTCGTCTGTCACTTGTGGGTCATCCAAGCCAGCACGCAACTCGACTGTCACTTGGGAAAACGAGCCAGCACCCCACTCGACTGTCACACGTGGAATCTCTAGCAAGCTCTACTACGATAGGCAGCTTAGTACCAATAGTGTCTAGCAACAAACAAACTATATTCAACAGAGCATGTGCAGACAATCAAGACATTTGTTACTCACGGAATTGCTACAATCAATCTCAGAATCTACATGCCAAGTCCTAGCAACAGAACATGCATAATCCAATAACTAGGAACAGGGCAATTAAACAGGCTTACAGAACATACAGGTCAGGCATACATAACAGATCAAACATACAATTTATAAATCAAGCAGAACATACAACTAGAAGACTATCGAAACCATGTACATGGTCCACACAACCCCGCCAAGGAACCCTTACCTGAACAGTGGAAAAAGTCGGCAAGCGGGAAGTGATCTCGGGCTGCAGGAATACACGAATTCACCTAACAATAACATGGTACAACACAGAATTAAACCTAAGCAGCCATCCAAAAAATGACAACAAACGACCTCGAGAATAGTGTCTTACCCAAAATCGAGGAGCTCAAGCTCGACAGCTAAGGCTCGGTGGCAAGTCAGCACGCGGTGAACAGGCTTGCAGCCTCAGCGGGTGCGCGGCAGCAGGCATTGTGTGCGGCATGCCTCGACAAATGTGGGTGGCAAGGCTCAGCAGGTGTGCAGCAGACCTCGGCAAGGACACGACGTGGGCATGAGTGCGGCTGCACTGGGGACAGCTGCACTCTCGAGCAAACAAGCGAGGTGCTGCGCCGAGCGACAGGCTTCGCTGGGGCAAAGCGAATTGGCAACGTGTGGAGGGCTGCAGCTGTACTTTGCGTGGGCGAGCGAAGGCGATGCGGGTGAGGCGAGTAGGCGAGGTTCGGCTGCATGCTACGGACAAGCGGGTGATGCAACTGCACTACTCCGGCCCTGTGCGTGTGGTGCGATTGCTCTAGGACTGCAGTGGGGCGATGGCTGGGCGACGCGATGGGCGTTGGTGCGTTATCGAGTGCAGGGCTGCTACTCTCGATAGCGTGGGGCTATGCGGGAGTGAGCTGGGCTCGGTGCTGGCGATGGAGATGGGGAGCTTGGGGAGTTTTGGCTATGGAGTTTGAAGTGTAGAATGGGTGTGCGGCCAAGAAGAATGCAAAGAAGAAGAAAGAGAAGCATAGAGCTAGGGCTGTTTTTACGTTCCAAAGAGAGAGAGGGATTTTATCTTATAATTTTTCCTATTTTAAATATTCCAAAATTCTCCCAAGCGCCATGTGTCCAAGGAGGTTGCCTCTTCGAGTCCCGACAAGCTCACTTTTAAATTCCAATTATCAGTTTAATTCCGAACGACCTCCAAACCACTCCCGATCCTGAAACCCGAAACCAAAATACAAATGCCCACTCATCACAAGTCTGAGAAGAAACCCAGAACCTTGAGAAATTACCAGAATGCCCCTGAAGGCCAAATGACCAAGATGCCCCTAGGCTTAGAAAACCCTAACGGCCCAACCAAACGACCAAATGAATAACCGAACATACCTGGAGATCCAGGATGAAACCTGGGCTGTTACATGCATGTAGAATGATAAACACTGTATATTTATGTTGCTACTATTCCTATTGATAGTGCTGATCTATGATAGCGCTAGAGTGTGTAGCCATAGTTGTTTCTGCTTAAGTTTACCCAAGACTAGCCCAGTGTGTGTTGTCCAAGGTTAGCCCAGTGTGTTGCCAATCGGGTTTGCTCAGGACTAGCCCAGTGTGTTGTTGTCCCCTGTTGGCCCAGTGTGCTGCTGACAGGTATGAGCCGGACTAGCCCAGTGTGTGATGTCCCTTTGTTGGCCTCGTGTGTCCTGACAAGTTTTCAGGATTGGTCCAGTGTGTTACTGATCCCAGGCTAGCCCAGTATGTTGCTGCCCGTGTTGCTCAGGATTAGCCCAGTGTGTTGTTGTCCCCTGTAAGCCCAATGTGTTGCTGATCAGGTATGAGCAAGACTTGCTCAGTGTGTGCAGTCCAAGACTAGCCCAGTGTGTTGCTATCCTTAGTTAGCCCAGTGTGTGCAAACCTTGTTTGCTGTATTGATACCTTCTGAGATTACTTAACTTTTTCTCCTAGTTGTTAGCCCAGCGTGTGCTAACCCTGTCTATCTTTCAGCTTAGACCCTTGATGTTGTCATCTTACTATTTGTACTGTTGAGACTGCCATGTTCTTGTTTGATGCATGTATGCTAGGATGCTAGAGGATTTGTTGTGCGTATTGTACCCCAGTTGAGGAATCCTTACTGAGTGCAATTGTACTCACCTTTTTTGTGGTTTTCCCCACCAGGTAACTTGACACAGCATTGAGGTGGCTAGAAGAGAAGCTGATGGATCATGGGAAAGGTCGTTGCATGTCCTTGAGTCATTTACATTCTAGTCTTCAAAATGTCTTTTGGAACTTGTATTTGTTTTATCCGGATTGTGTAACTGTTTGATTTAACTCTGGCCAGAGGCTCATGTTGTTTTACTATTTCCTCTCTATACTTTGAATTGTTTTAAGTTTTTGAATGATTAAATAAAAGATGTTGAATTTCCATTCCACTGTCTGTTTTGAAATTGCATCTTAAAATAAAGACTATTTAGGGCCATTTATCAACCTTAAACATCCTTCGTACCCAATTCTTTGTAACCTTGGAAAAGCTCCTGCTTTCCCTCGTACATCCTTACACTTGTAGTCATCTGACTACCACCGAGCTAGATCTCCAAGCAACCCCCAAACAGGTGCAAGCACAGTAAACGGGTACAATGACTAATGGGAATGCTGGACTTCTGGTGGGTCATAGAACCACCTGCAATACTGGTGCGAATTGGCCTGAACCTAGGCCTCCTCGCAAAGCTTGGTGCCAACAAGTACTACATCCTTTACAACACAAAACAGCTACAAACGAGCTCCACATCCTACTGTAGGTAAGACCAGGAAGGTCACAACTCCAAGTGACGGGAACACTGGCACTCCAAACAAGAATCTAAACACTCGAGCAATCTAATCTCTGGCATCTCGTCTAACAGACGTGCCACGACCTACTCTTGCATCTCCACTCGATGCTCAGCAAATACTCCAGCCAACTCTCGAAAGACAACAACTAACTCCACTTTAGGAACACGCTAACAGAAGAGTGCTCCACTCTACTAGCCAACTCGAAGCCACAGACGGATCAAGTCCCTACAAGTAAACTTCACACTGCATTCTGGCTACGGGGTACTAACAGAACTGGCTGCAAAACAACACCAGGCTTGCAAGTGGTCAAAGACGTCTCTACATCTTCCTCAAAAGCTACTAACTCGGTAGCCACTCTCTGGGTAACTTGGCAATCAACCAAGGTTCAAGATCTACCCTTGAACCACCCAGGCTAGTCCACACTTGGACCTACTCTACTAGCAACCGAACACAAGCAAAGCTAAAACAAACTCCACTACGGGAGTTGCACTCCGAGGCAAAGTAGCTTCCACCTCCTCTATGGGGGAACCGACAACTGGGCCAAACTTGGCCTTCGGTTCGGGACAACCCTGGATGCTGTCTCAAACACAACTGGCTCAGTGCCAACTTCTCGGCTGGCAGTACCGGGCGTCCCTGCTCTACTATGTGCACTTGGCACACTGGCGGTCTACACCCAAACCTCAAGGGTCAGTCCACTCTCGGACTTTCCCTGCCACAACAAAGAAACAATAAATCATGCATGTATACTAGATGCGGTACTGTAACAAAACCCTTAAACAACAAACTTGGACTTACCTGACGGAAGTTGGAGTGCTGATGATCATCGGGACAAACAACCTACAAGGCAGGTTAGTCTACAGAATCTATGACTTTGTGCTCTGATACCAACTGTAAGGACCCGACCTAAGTAACGGTCCTAAACTGGGTTACCACTCAGCATGCATGCATAAAAGTCATCAAATTATTTAAAAAAAGTTTATAACTCGAAGAAATCACATTTAAACCTTGGGAACCCGTTTTGTAATAAATAAAGTATCTTCTGCTTTCAAAATGTAAAGGTTACCCTGGCCGGAGTATAATTTTAAACATCTTGGAAACCATAAAGCATAAATCGTAGAAACATCAGAAGAATCATAATAAAAATTTACATCAAGTTCCAATGCAACAACCTACGGACTCCGTGTCCACTACATGTTGAATAAACATAAATATTAAAACAGAAATAGAGTAAGCGCCGGTAGCTCCCATGATCATCCAGACTCCTCTGCTAACTGTCCTAGTGTTATCCCAAGATACCTGGTGGAAAACCACAGAAATAAGGGTGAGTACAAAGGCACTTAGTAAGAATCCCCAACCGGGGTACAGTACGAACATCAATCATATGGCAAACTAGTATACATGCAACCGCTACCAACATAGATCAAACCCTTGAGTCAACCATGCGACTCTTGAATCATCGGGGTCTCTTACCACATGCATAGTGATCAGCTCTCTAACTGATCCTGAAACTGGGACAAGAATGTCCAACATCTGGGACCCGAAGGTCCAATCATCTGGGACACGAATGTCCAATCACTGGGACAAGATACGTTATGTCCAAACTGCTGACCAGCTCTCCAAATTGGTCCTAGACACACGAGAGAGTACCCCTTGTCTGGCTCTAGACTCGGAAAGGAATGGTGTACTGTAAGCATTATCTTGGGGGCGCTTTCCTCCCGGTGCCTAATGCCCGTGTGCACATACTGCATGCTGCTGCAAACTGTGTAAGGATGTGGGACCTAAACGTGCTACACCAATCCAGATATGCATGCCTACGAGTCGGAGCAGTGTCACTGAAAAAATAGCAGCGCGAGGTTCTCAGAACTCAACTGTAAGCAGCATAAGACCACCACACACCTGAAGTTAAGAATCGGCCACGACAGGCTTACACCGTCTACTTGGTTCTGCTATAGCAGGTTACAAACTAGGCTTATGCCAATACGAGAGCTAATCCGTACTGGCTATTGGGGTGAAAGCATCATACGTCGTGCAACTCGCGATCCCAGCCCGTGGGGACAATATACGTTATTTTCGCTCTCAGCCTATAGATGAAGACAAACCCTAACAAGTCTATCTAAGAGTCCCGCCTAGTGCCTTAACAAGCCAAAAAAAGCTCAACAGATAGCAATGGAATGCATGCCGGAGAACAACCTAGCATGGTACTAACATGTCACGGGAAACATACATGCTAGCCAGAACAGGACATGTCATCAAATCATAACATGCTCGCATACAATCAAAGCATAGCCTATCCACTAACATGCTCATAACAATCAAACATTCACAAGTAGCAATCATGACGAACGCAGGGCCCACAGAACCCTCGGTAAGAAATCCTTACCTGTAACACGCAGAAAACAATAATAATAATAATAATCGATAATCCTCGAGCTACAAAACCAACCCGAATAACCTAGGCAAATGATTGAGACAACACACAATTAAAACCAACAACCAAAAACATCTAAACATCAAAATACAAAGGCTCGAAAACTACCCAACCGAGGAGACAACAAGCTCCCGGCTCTAAGGTCTCGGCAAGGCAAGGGCTCACGGCAAGGTTGTTGGAAACGCGTCTTGGTGCGAAAGCAACAAAGGCAAGCAAGGTGGCGCGTGGTGGTGCGAAGCTTCGGTAAGAGCTACTACCGGCGGCAGATCTTCTTTGCAAAGGAGATCGGTAAAGTCCCTCGTGGCTACGCGTGTGAGCGAACGAGCAGGGTTGTCCTCGGTGCGGCTGTTGTGGTGCGGGTGCGAGTGAGAAGCTACAAGGCTCGGCTACATGCGGACGAGGCTTCGTGAGGCGAGGCGTGCGGCTGCTGCTAGAGGTGGGATCGTGAAGCGCAATCGGTCTGGGCGAGGCGTGCTCGCAGCTTGGCTGGGTTGCGATGGGGGTGTTGAGGTGGTGGTCTCAACTGGGGCAATTTTGCGTTAAGGTGACGATGGTGATGGAGGGGCTGAGCGGCAGAAATCGGAACGGCATAGCTGATAGGAAACTCGATAAGGCGTGCGATCGGAGAGGAAGGGAGAACGGGAAGGAAGACAATACAGATGTTCTGTGCGACTCAAAGCATTCTGTACAAATGCAACAAACCAAAACAAATAACCTTTATTTCCCATTTTTCTTTCTTTTTAATTAACCAAAAGCTCTAAAAACAAACCAGGGAGGTCTCAGCAATGAACTCGGCAAGGCGGTGGCAATTTGCGGTGGTTTTGCAACTGACTCTCGGGAAGCGAATTTTATAGGCGCAAAAAGAGAGAAGGGAGAAGTGTCTATTTTGTACGATTTGGGGAAGGATTTTTACGTTATGTAGAAAAGGGAATGAGCCATAATAAAATCTATTTTAATTCCAATTAATTAAACAAGGAGGTCTCCCCTTCGAGCCCTAGCGAATGAGTTTCTTTTTCCCTTTTTAAAATTATTTTAAACTAAGCTCCACAACTCCAAAACAACCACGGTTCGAGCCTTGGCAAGAACACTTTTATTTCCTCCTTTACAAAACACTTAAACAAAAGCTGGAAATCCACTCAGATTGGAACCCTAGCAAAGACACAATTTCCACCCTTATTCTTTTCCTCTTTTAATTCTTAAATAAATAAAATAGATCTTACCTTCGAGTCCCAGCTCGTGCAACTTTAATTCCTTATTTAAACAACAACCAAACTCCAACTCTTAGCCACCTGGGTTCGAGTCCTAGCTCGAACGCTTTTCTTTTAAATTTTCATTTTTCAATCCAAGCCACCAAAACACAAGAATAGACTCCAGTTCCAAGAACCTAAAACTGAATAAAATCTTCGAGCTCAGCGAAAGACTAAAACAACCCTAACGGCCCAACCGAAATAACAACCGAGCATATCTGGGGAACCGAAAAAGAAATCTGGGCATTACAGGAATGCAGAAAGCATAGAAAAATATCATCGAGGGATTTGAGATCCAAATAGATAAGTCGCGGACAGAAGGTTTTGAACAAACTTAAGGTGATCAAAGGGGCGATTAAGCTGTGTTAGATTCATAAGATTTCAAACTAAGGAATGTGCTTTGTACTAAGGGCAATTAGGAGAAGAACCGAGACAAAAATCGAAGGGATTGTGTAAGGGACCGACCCGAATGGGGCACTAAATGGGCCCTTCCCCAATGCATGCATTCAAAGTACAGGACATTAAACAGACATGATTTCGGATTCCAATTAAAACAAAACATTCAAAATAACCCCTTTAAAAACTAGACAATTTTCCTGGAACTCGTCCTCTGTTTCAAGCACTGTTCCAAGATAAATACATTTCCAAAGTATACTCCGATCGAGATTTCTTAAAATCATTCAAAACATGTCTAGATACAATGTCTTTGGAATCCACAAAATATTCGAAAAACATCCTAGGGCTCAGTGTCGTCTATGCATTCAGGGAAAATAAAACATAAAGAGTCATAACACAAAATCGAGTTTGATGACTGAGCCCCATGATCACAGCTCCTCCTTCAGCCATCTTGTCTCGTAACTTGGTTACCTGTGGAAAAACCACAATAATAAGGGTGAGTAACGAATTACTCAGTAAGAATCCCCAACCGGGGTACAATACGATATACATGGTCATCTCGATGAGTGTATGCAAGCTATGAATATAAACACAGAATAGAGCACATAGCTTAGCCCACACTTGGGCCTCGGATGCCAACTCAGGGTCTTAGTCCGGAATAATATCACCACACAGTCCAATACATAAGTCGCCTCTATACGAGAAACAAGTCCGGCCTCGGCTGCTCTCATCGTCGACGAAAGGTACACTGCTCAAGATCTCGAGGAGCTCTCCTGGTCGGTGCAGTAATGAGCGTAAACATGCACCGCGTGCTACTGCAGACCATGGGGGGTGCCGGGTCTAGAGGCAAGCTGCCCATGTCCAGTCACCACGCCTAACTAAATCTTTGGATCGGTGTCACTGACATAGGGGTGTAAGACCTGGACAGGTAAACTATGTCAGCCTGAACCACCGCACCCGAGGCTAAGGAAACGGGTCGTGGTAGGCTTACACCAGGAAGCCGCCCTTACCTTAACAGGTGGCAATCAGGGGCTACGACCGAACACGCTGAGGACGTGTCGTCTGCCGGGGACGAGGCAATGCCAAGTCATCATCCCGACCGTTGGGGCATTTAACAGTCTGCCACCCTCACCCAAGATTGCGGGGCCAGCCATTAGGGTTAGCTATTCCCTAACGGGATCAGGGCGGAGCTCCATCTCATACGTCCCTGTCGTGGATGCAAGGTTCGTTATGCACCCGGCCCAGATGATGCTATCTACCTGCCACTCTAACCCCGCTTTAGCAATCGACAAACAATTCCATAAAATCCAATACGTGCTCAATAAGAATGCAACGAGCCTAGCATGATACTACGAAGCAAGGAACAGATACGAGCATGCCAGAAAGGAACAACCTAGCATGGATTAACATGAGAATTAATCAGGACAATCATGCTAACCGGGAATTCAGAAACGAGCACCTATTGCTAAATAGGTCAATAAACACAAACAAGCAATCAATCAGCAATCACATATAATATCGCAGGGTCCACACAACTCCGGTAAGAAATCCTTACCTTAGTCGGGGACGATTTGACACGAAATCCTAAATTGCGAACGAACCCGAACTAGCTATCGAGAACCTATCAATCACAACAAAAATCACACAATAAGCCTAAATATAATAAAATAAACAAGGCTCAGCTTGGGAGCAACTCACGAGGCGCGACGAACGCACGAACGAGCCGATTGCAAACAGAACGGCAAAGAATGGGTTGGCTGGCGCTGGGCGCAGAGAAGCGCGCGCGCGCGCGCAAGCGCGCGCGCGACGGCCGCTGCGAGCGCGAGCTACGCGCGCGACGAAGCAGGCATTGGCGATGCGGCTCGGCTGGCGCGCGGCGCGCGGCGCGCGACGCGGATCTGGCGAGAAGTCTTTGCGTGACACGGCGGCTGGGCTGCGACAACGAACTGGCTTCCGCGTGAAGGGCTGGCGAGCTCGGCGGGCTGGGCTGCGACAGAGCACGCGAACAGGGGCGATGAAGAGGAAACAAATTCGAGCGATTGGAGAAGATTCGACGACCGATTTGTTGATGGACGAACTCCCCTACTCCAGCTGCACAAAAACCACCCAGCATTTCACCTCGACTCGGCCGGAAAATGGAAGACGAAAACAGGGGAGAACTTCGACGGAAAAGGGAAGGAGAAGAAGAAGAGAAGAAGAAGAAGAAGAAAAGAGGAAGGAAAACTTACCGGAAAGGAGACGATTGGCGAGGGAGAACGGCGAGGGAAAGCTCGGTCGGTCGGGGAGAAATGGAGAAGGAAAATTGCGAGGAAGAAGAAGAAGGAAGAAGCTTCGGGCGAAAATTTCCTTTTAAACCAAAACTCGCATCGAACAGGTTCAAATAGAAGATCGCGCGTTTAGAAGCACAAGGGCGCTCAGTGGCTCGATTGGCAGCGATGCTTGCTAGCTTCCTATGCGACCCTGGCTTGAATCTTACTCGACGCGCTATTTAATTCCCTATTTATTTTTACCTTTTTCCAAGCCCAAATATCTTCACCAAAATTCCCGATCCCACTCAAATCGACTCATAATTTTTTCGGCAATTAACAAATACATAACCGGCCCTGTCGGCCCGACCAAATTACCAAAATGCCCCTGGGCGACCCGGGAAGACCGGGATGAAATTTCCGGGCCGTTACAGATTGTGATAAGAGAAGAATCAAGATGATTAAGCGTATGGTGAATTAAGACAATAATAATCAAAAGAAAGAATTTTTTTAGTGAGACAGAAAGCATAGCATGGTGATAAGCACTTTATCAGCAACAACTTTACATCTATAAAATCATCGCTCGGGACGAGTAATGATTCAAGTTTTGGGGTTTGATGAATCTCAAATAGAGTCAATATTTAATATATTTTAGAATCATTGTTGGAAGTTATCATTGAAAATCTAATTCGAAAAAGGTGAATATAATGAGTAAAAGGTAAAAACAAGACTAATTCTTACGTATGAGGGGAATAATTAGAGAAGCGTGAATTATACACAAAATGACTTAATTTTAGTATAATTATTTATTTTTACCTTTTTCCAAGCCCAAATATCTTCACCAAAATTCCCGATCCCACTCAAATCGACTCATAATTTTTTCGGCAATTAACAAATACATAACCGGCCCTGTCGGCCCGACCAAATTACCAAAATGCCCCTGGGCGACCCGGGAAGACCGGGATGAAATTTCCGGGCCGTTACAGATTGTGATAAGAGAAGAATCAAGATGATTAAGCGTATGGTGAATTAAGACAATAATAATCAAAAGAAAGAATTTTTTTAGTGAGGCAGAAAGCATAGCATGGTGATAAGCACTTTATCAGCAACAACTTTACATCTATAAAATCATCGCTCGGGACGAGTAATGATTCAAGTTTTGGGGTTTGATGAATCTCAAATAGAGTCAATATTTAATATATTTTAGAATCATTGTTGGAAGTTATCATTGAAAATCTAATTCAAAAGGTGAATATAATGAGTAAAAGGTAAAAACAAGACTAATTCTTACGTATGAGGGGAATAATTAGAGAAGCGTGAATTATACACAAAATGACTTAATTTTAGTATAATTATTTATTTTTACCTTTTTCCAAGCCCAAATATCTTCACCAAAATTCCCGATCCCACTCAAATCGACTCATAATTTTTTTTCGGCAATTAACAAATACATAATCGCCCCTGTCGGCCCGACCAATTACCAAAATGCCCTCAGGCGACCTGAAGACCGGGATGAAATTTCTGGGCGTTCTGATTGTGATAAGAGAAGAATCAAGATGATTAAGCGTATGGTGAATTAAGACAATAATAATCAAAAGAAAGAATTTTTTAGTGAGACAGAAAAGCATAGCATGGTGATAAGCACTTTATCAAAGAACAACTTTACATCTATAAAATCATCGCTCGGACGAGTAATGATTCAAGTTTTGGGGTTTGATGAATCTCAAATAGAGTCAATATTTAATATATTTTAGAATCATTGTTGGAAGTTATCATTGAAAATCTAATTCAAAAAGGTGAATATAATGAGTAAAAGGTAAAAACAAGACTAATTCTTACGTATGAGGGGAATAATTAGAGAAGCGTGAATTATACACAAAATGACTTAATTTTAGTATAATTATTTATTTTACCTTTTCCAAGCCCAAATATCTTCACCAAAATTCCCGATCCCACTCAAATCGACTCATAATTTTTTCTAACAATTAACAAATACATAACTCGCCCCTGTCGGCCCGACCAAATTACCAAAATGCCCACAGGCGACCAGGAAGACCGGGATGAAATTTCCGGGCCGTTCAAATTGTGATAAGAGAAGAATCAAGATGATTAAGCGTATGGTGAATTAAGACAATAATAATCAAAAGAAAGAATTTTTTTAGTGAGACAGAAAGCATAGCATGGTGATAAGCACTTTATCAGCAACAACTTTACATCTATAAAATCATCGCTCGGGACGAGTAATGATTCAAGTTTTGGGGTTTGATGAATCTCAAATAGAGTCAATATTTAATATATTTTAGAATCATTGTTGGAAGTTATCATTGAAAATCTAATTCGAAAAAGGTGAATATAATGAGTAAAAGGTAAAAACAAGACTAATTCTTACGTATGAGGGGAATAATTAGAGAAGCGTGAATTATACACAAAATGACTTAATTTTAGTATAATTATTTATTTTTACCTTTTTCCAAGCCCAAATATCTTCACCAAAATTCCCGATCCCACTCAAATCGACTCATAATTTTTTCGGCAATTAACAAATACATAACCGGCCCTGTCGGCCCGACCAAATTACCAAAATGCCCCTGGGCGACCCGGGAAGACCGGGATGAAATTTCCGGGCCGTTACAGATTGTGATAAGAGAAGAATCAAGATGATTAAGCGTATGGTGAATTAAGACAATAATAATCAAAAGAAAGAATTTTTTTAGTGAGGCAGAAAGCATAGCATGGTGATAAGCACTTTATCAAAGAACAACTTTACATCTATAAAATCATCGCTCGGGACGAGTAATGATTCAAGTTTTGGGGTTTGATGAATCTCAAATAGAGTCAATATTTAATATATTTTAGAATCATTGTTGGAAGTTATCATTGAAAATCTAATTCGAAAAAGGTGAATATAATGAGTAAAAGGTAAAAACAAGACTAATTCTTACGTATGAGGGGAATAATTAGAGAAGCGTGAATTATACACAAAATGACTTAATTTTAGTATAATTATTTATTTTACCTTTTCCAAGCCCAAATATCTTCACCAAAATTCCCGATCCCACTCAAATCGACTCATAATTTTTTCGCAATTAACAAATACATAATAAGCCCTGTCGGCCCGACCAAATTACCAAAATGCCCCTGGGCGACCCGGGAAGACCGGGATGAAATTTCTGGGCCGTTACAGATTGTGATAAGAGAAGAATCAAGATGATTAAGCGTATGGTGAATTAAGACAATAATAATCAAAAGAAAGAATTTTTTTAGTGAGACGACAAAGCATAGCATGGTGATAAGCACTTTATCAAGAACAACTTTACATCTATAAAATCATCGCTCGGACGAGTAATGATTCAAGTTTTGGGGTTTGATGAATCTCAAATAGAGTCAATATTTAATATATTTTAGAATCATTGTTGGAAGTTATCATTGAAAATCTAATTCGAAAAAGGTGAATATAATGAGTAAAAGGTAAAAACAAGACTAATTCTTACGTATGAGGAATAATTAGAGAAGCGTGAATTATACACAAAATGACTTAATTTTAGTATAATTATTTATTTTACCTTTTCCAAGCCCAAATATCTTCACCAAAATTCCCGATCCCACTCAAATCGACTCATAATTTTTTCTACAATTAACAAATACATAACCACTCTGTCGGCCCGACCAAATTACCAAAATGCCTCTGGCGACCCGGAAGACCGGATGAAATTTCCGCCATTATGATTGTGATAAGAGAAGAATCAAGATGATTAAGCGTATGGTGAATTAAGACAATAATAATCAAAAGAAAGAATTTTTTTAGTGAGACAGAAAGCATAGCATGGTGATAAGCACTTTATCAGCAACAACTTTACATCTATAAAATCATCGCTCGGGACGAGTAATGATTCAAGTTTTGGGGTTTGATGAATCTCAAATAGAGTCAATATTTAATATATTTTAGAATCATTGTTGGAAGTTATCATTGAAAATCTAATTCGAAAAAGGTGAATATAATGAGTAAAAGGTAAAAACAAGACTAATTCTTACGTATGAGGGGAATAATTAGAGAAGCGTGAATTATACACAAAATGACTTAATTTTAGTATAATTATGAGTTAAAGAGTGGTTGTGCACTAATTTATGTTTTTTTTCAGAAACAAAGGATGCAAAGCAGACACTAAGAAATTTGATGCGAAGCAGGGAACCAGAACAGATGATGCAAAACAGGAAGGATTAATGTGAAGCAAAAGTTTGAAAACGCAAAAGCGTGAACAACACGATTGGAAGAGATTCCAAAGCCCAAAAGAGCAAGATAAGGAAATAATTAAGTAAAGAGAAAAATGTTGACTAACCAAAAATCTAAAGACAAATTGCAGAAATCACGGGATTCATGCCTTAATTCACAATGATGAGAATGACAAAATCAATCAAAGAAAATAGTTTGGCTAATGAAGGCGCTAATTCAAATCAAGGAATATTCAAGAAACCTTAGAGAAGACTATAAGAAGAAACTGCCATTACCATTAAAAAAAAGTAGAGAGAGAAAAGAAAAGAGGGAGAAGTAGAGAGGGAAGAAGAGAGTGAGCCTCTAATTTTACTGTTTTTCATTGTTATACTCATTTTTGTAATTGATTTATACAATTTCAACATGTTTTTTTTATGTTGTTATCTGTGTTTATTGTTTGCACTATGAACTAATTCTAGTAAGGCAACGCTAAGGAAAAATGGTGTAGCTAATGCATGTGTTAAGAAGAATAGGAAGAACATAATTGAAGCATGTTTAATTAGGAATGAATCACCAATAATAAGTGTCAACCGACCATCCACACACACTAATAGGTTGTAAATCGAGAGAGAAAACAATCTAAGGCTAATTTGCATGTTCAGTAGGTTAGTATTAAGTCTTTTGTACTTTAAAGTGAAGCTTAGAGATAAACGTGTAACTACTGCATACGATGCGCTGGTTGATAACTACATTAAGTTGCAATGGAAGTTGGGTTTAATGCGAATGAAAGTAGAAGCGGACGTTTGTCAGGCGAACTATGATATTTAATCCTTACCACATTATTTCTTCTTACGCATTGCTAATGTTCACCATGAGTACCTTAGTCAAGCCTTTCTCTCTCACATCATTTACGTAAAACTGTTTTTTTGTTTTATGCACAACCCAAATCCAATCAAAACTCCTCATTGGTTACTTTTTGTTGATTCTAAACATAATCTTTTGGTAAATCATAGTCTCTGTGGAGATCGATAATTTACTTATTACTTGCTATAGATTGCGTATACTTGCGAGAGTGCATTCGCACAGGAGGGAATTGAGTATTACCGTCGCGATACAAACATTTTTCTTCTGATAAAGCTCGTAGCATTCTCTCCCTTTGGCATACACAAATTGCGGTGCCTACGTTGAAGGCTCCTCGAATTTTATTAGCATTTTCTTCTTGGATGCATGGGTTTTTGCGGTGGACGCCACAGAGGCATTCTTCCTTTTCCTCTCTGAGTGTCAAAGAATTTTATTGTGTTTGCTCTATTTTCGTGCTCTAGTGAATGTATACATGTTGTACCCCGAGCAGGGTATCCTTACTGAGTGTCAAAACTCACATCTTTCCATGTGAATTTCCCCCTAGGTACTTGGATCAGGATGTTGACCAAGGTTGTAGATGTGACTATGGGAACCGTTGCATTAGAGTCTAGAAGTTTATTCTAGCAAGGTTATTCAATTATTTAAGTATTATTGATTTTATGTATTTAAACCTTTTAGAATCTCTCTGAAATATATTTTATAAAGGAATTATTTTAATTGTTTTGTCTAGCTAGTGTCGTTTTATTTCCTCAAAGTTTGTGAGTTAAGTAAAGTCTCTTGCTTTAACCTTTGAAAATTTGGGTCCTTACATTTTTTCGCTCTATTGCTCTAGATGGTATAGACCTAGGTCTTTTTGTTGTATTCTGTTCGTGTTCTTTGTTTGTCTGGCTTTTCTGGTCAAGTCTCAATTTTTATTCTTTACAAATGGTGTTTTTTTCCTTGTTCTCAAGGCTATTTTGTGGTCGTTTGTTCAGTTGTTGGCTGATTCATGGTGTGTGTAGATCCCATTTGGAATTGCTTATCCGCCCTTATTTTGGCGAATTCCTACACATTAGTAAAGAAATATCTTTAAATGTTTACTCTCCAAATCTTTTCAAAATCATTTTAATTTAATTACTTAGTTACAAGGTTGCTTAAAATTAAAAAAAAAAAAACAATAATTTAATTTATTTAATACCATAATTTATAATATAAAATTTTAATTTTTGATAGTTGTTAAGATTTATGGTTGGAATTTTAGATTGTATTTTAATTCAAAATAAAATTAACTATCGAAACCAAATTCTATAATAAGGTTAGTTTTAGGGGGTGTTTGGTCTCAAAATTAAGATTAAGTTAAGCTGAGTGTTAAGTTAATATATATTTGATATAAAGACTTTGATAAATTGGATTAAGTTAAACTAACGGTTGTTTAATGAGAGTATTAAGTTAAGGAGTATCAAACTAAGTTTGATACGTCCATTCTTTAGTTTATTAATAAAATAAAATTAATTTTATTTAATTGTTATCAGATATTTCAAATATATTATTATTATTTAAAACCATTATTATTATTTATTATTATTATAAGTTCAAATATATTTATTGTTAAATAAAATTATTAAACATAACTCATTAATAAAATAGTTATTTTTCTCTCTCTCTTTCTATATATATATATATATATATTTATTTTAATACAAGTTGGGAAAGGAAGACCACAAACCCTACAAAGAAAAATGAGAATCAAATACCAATTCTCGCAATTCAACCCGTCATAGCCTTGCTATTGAATTGGATTTCCACCAAATAATGAAACTATCAAACCATCTACTCGATATTTCTCTAGATTACTAGGTCATATATAACACTATTACATGAAATTTATATGAGAAATAAATAAATGTATCTTAATAGGAATTTTAATTTTATCCTAATTAAAATTTGTTCAATGTTTTTTTTTCTTCGTTTTATCCAAATTATAATTTGTCCTATATATATATATATTGCTAAATAAAAAAAAACATAAAACTAAAGCAAATTTTATTGTATTTAGCATAGTTAATTTAAATCAATACTGTGTTAAAAAAATTTATATCAATATTGAAAATAAACAAATAAATAGTAGTTGTTTTGAGTGAACTATGCTTAGATATTTTTTGCAAGTTGTTCAATGTTGGAAGTTACACCTCATTCCCTTCTATATACGTGTAGTACTAAAAAAATTGAAAAAAAAAAACGTGAAACTTCCGGTTTAATAAAAAAATTACAATTGATTTAAGAGAAAAACTTGCCTACTCATGGATGTGTAGATAGACTCAACTTATTAACCATGTGTCAACATTTTGAACCACACATTTTTTATATATATAAACAAAAAGGAAAAAACTAATGATTTGTGTGGTTGAAAATAGAGACACATAGTTAATAAGTTGGATCTACCTACACATCCATGTGTAGGCAAGTTTTTCTCTTGATTTAATTTCTTTGTACTCTCTGCTTCAGTTCTTTATTCCTATCTGATTTTAAATTTTAGCCGCTTCCATGAACCTGTTTCAATTCGCCTTTCCACGGTACATTTGAAGAGATGGCGGTGAACGGAGACGAGAGAGACGATAAATTGGGGGCAGATTATAACTGTTTAGCGAAATTTTTGAGATTTTCTTTATGGATTTGTTCATTTTCTTCTTTTTGCCCAATATATAAATGTGGGTGACATTGTTTTTGTTGAATGAAGAAGAAAGAACCCATAAATAGAGGAAATAACAATTCCCATTATGAGACTCTTGGCTCCCTTTGCTTCTCCAATAACTCAGACCAAGGCCACGAAAAATCAAAAAGAGAAAGCGTATATGAGAGAGAAAGTTTAGCTAACCTGGTTTTGGAGAAGGTATATGAATAGTAGCTCAGATTTGAAGAGTACTTTTCAAATCCTCGTTAAATAAATTCGACTTACAAATTTTTTTAATCCTTGAAACAAACGCGGATTACGAGGATTATTTTAAGTCGGAGTTTGCTATACTTGTACCAAACGTGCCCTTAATAAAGTTTATGATTATTGTTAAACAAAAGTTTAACAATTTCTTTTAAGTTCAAGTGTATTTTTGAAATTTTAAAAAAATTAAGGGTAATTTTTATATAAAGGCCATAATTTAAGAATATTTTCCATCAACTAACATTTTTCTTTCGTACAATAGAAATGGAGGGACTCGAACTATAGATTTTGTGATTGTTAAAACACTAAGATAGTAGTTAGTTCAGCTCATTTAGATCTACAATTACCCTTATTTTCTTAGATTACATTTTTTATAGCAAGGGAACCATATACTCTGCATAGGAGATACTATTACTTCAAATAGATTAGAGTTAAATATCAATTTTTAAAATTGAATGAAAGTAATATGCCAACAACCCTTTTGGTATGCTAACATGAACAGTTGCTAAGCGACATTAGTACATAGGTCTTGGATTCAAATCTTCTCACCCCTAATTGTTGGAACCTCAAAAAAAAAAAAAAAAATTTAGTGGCCTTAGTAAGGTTTTGAATTCCTCCGGTGATTTGTTAAAATTGACCTAAACATGTTTGAGTAGCAAAAATTGATCGGCCTAACCAATTCTTTTTTTATCTCTTTGGTTTCGGTTTTCAAACCTTCTATTCTGAAGGCGAAGAACAAATACGTGATCAAACCAACCAACTGATACCAACACAAAATTTGTGCCTTCTCCCCTTAATCTATCAAGCCCCTCGCCAGAGAGAATTAGAAACTAGGGTTTTCGATATCGATGGAGCTTCGTCGCAATTGGCTGTGATTCTATGATAATGCAGAACAGGGTGCCAAGCAATGCGACTGAGTGGAGCCACTTCCGTTTTTTGTTGGGTTGAATTGAGTCTTTAAGCTCTGTTCGTCTCAATCTCTCTCGCGTTCTGCCTTCGCCAGGTAGTTTTTGTAATCTGCGTCTATTCTCTCTCAGTCTGATCTACTCTTTGTTAACTGTTGCGATTTGTTGTAAATTTAAGTTCAGTCACACTATTTGCATGGAAATGCTTACTTCTTTTCGCATTTACAAGATCCCTGGACATCAAAGAAGGAACTAGTACTACTGATTCCTGACTTTTATCAAGAACATTGTTGAAACATGAAAGAAGGAACTACTAATTCTTTTAATATTGGGTTTTGTTTGTATTGATTTCCTCATATGAAAGTAGGGTGTTGAGTTTAAATTTTAAGCCCCTTCGATAAAAATTTTGCTTTTAGTTTTTGGTTTTTAAAATTTAAGCCTACGACAACTACTTCACCATATGTTTTTCCTTCTTTTGGATACCTACATCTTACCTATATTTTTAAAAACTAAACCAAAATTTGAAAACAAAGAAAGCATGGCTCCCAAAAGCTTGTTTTGATTTTTGAAATTCAGTTAGCATTCACATACTTTCTTAAGAAAAAATGGAACGTATTGTAGGAAAGATGTAACACATTGTAGGCAAATTGAGTAAAAAAAAGCTTAAATTTCAAAAACCCAAAACAAAAGGTCAAATGGTTATCAAACAGAGCCTTAAGTGCTTGTTTCTCACCATCTTACATTGATGGATAATTAATTGTATTGCATATTCCTTCTTACTATCAAAGTAAAAAACTATTTTATTTGATTTTAATTGGCACATGAATTTTCAGCAATGTATCAGAAAGTGTATCTGCCTGGCAGTTGCAGTACGAAAGAGAGACAAAATAACCTGGCTTGGACTGCTAAAATGGACCATCTTCTTGCCAAGACTCTTACCGAGCAAGTTAAAGTAGGAAATAAGGTTGATGGCATTTGGAAGCCTGGTGCATATACTGCAGCTCTTCAAGCCTTGAATGAATACGTTGGTGGTGGTTTAATTAAAGAACAGATTAAAACTCGATTAAGAACTTGGAAAAAGCAGTTTCAGATTTTGAAGGAACTTCTTGCTCATAAAGGATTTGAATGGGATAAGGAAAAAAAGATGGTATCTGCAGATAATTCAGCATGGAACAACTACCTCAAGGTAAAATACTACCCTTTTTGATATGTTAATTTACGAGCCTGTTTCAGGTTTTACCATGTCTTGCATTTTCTTAGTTTCCTGTGATTTATAGGCAAACCCTAATGCCAGACAATTTCGGGGAAAGCATATTGAACATTATGATGAATGGTGTATTATGATGAGTGAGATCGCAATAACAACCTTTTCAGACGATGGTGTTAAAGTTAATGGAATCTTGACAAAACACAAGGATGGTGCAGACTATGTGATTTTATTAGACGACCAGAGTAGTGATAAGCAAGCAAAGAAGATAAGATGGACCGGTGATATGGATCATTCCCTTGGGAAGATTCTCGTGGAATATGTGAACGGGTGTCAATCTAATAGCAATTTACAGCGTGGGCTACTTGATTTTGTTGTTTCAGCTTTAAATGAGAAATATGGGCCAGACTTGACAAAAGAGCACATTAAAAATAGGCTAAGAACTTGGAAGAAACAATATCGCATTTTGAAGGAAGTTCTTTCTCATGATGGGTTCAGTTGGGATGAAACAAGAAAGGTTATCAATGCTAATCTATCCGTATGGAATGACTATATCAAGGTTAGTAGAAAATCTATAGCATTCACCTAAGGATGTGAGTACTATTGTCTTTACATTGATTTGATTATTATTATTATTATTATTATATTATTTGTGTAAATGTTTATCAGTAATGAAGATTTTATTGATAATAAATGAAAAGAAATACAAAGGAATACAAAACCAGACCTACAAGCCAAACTGGGATGGTTTAATCCTATTCTTGGAATTACTAGAGTCAAAGTCTTACTCTCTTTTTTCCTCCTTTTGGTTTGAGGTAATTACTTCACAACCACAAAAGAGTTAAAAAATACGGGAGTAAGATAAGATATTTTACCTCTCTATGTGAAAAAAAACCACCTAGCTAGGAAAACTAGAGTGGTGTTTGGACTAGACTGGTTTAATTAGGCTGAACCAGGCCGGTTTGGAATAGGTTGAATTGAACCGGTCTGGGTTGGGTGACGGTCAATATGATAAATAATTAGGGATTTGATGAAGAGTGAAGAGAGGGTTATTAAGGGAGAGATTGGAGGTGTAGAAAGACTCAGTGTGAAAAAAGAAAGGGGTTTGAGGAGGATAATTGTTGAGATCTTGAGGGAAAAGGAATGAGATAAACAACAACGGAGAGGGAAAGGGGGTTTGTTGATTAAAGAGTCGAAGACAAAAGAGATCCGTACTTGGCGATGGCAGCAGGCTCATTTTTATGGAATAGGGGAGAATAGGGGAAGCCACGTGTCGTGTTGTTGAAGGGGAGCAAGTGGGTCAGAGGATGTTACTTAAGGAGTGGGCTTAGCAGAGCGTGGTGGGGCAGAATAAGGCACTAGGTTTTTTTTAATGTGTTCATGGTAGCTAAAAAAAGAGGAAATATGCAAAATTGGAAGTGTAAGCAAATGAGGATCAGATTTAAGATGAATGAAGGGTTTAAGGTTTCTGAGACAATGTGATGACTTGTAGAAGCAGTAGTGTATTTCTTCCTCCAACTAATACATCATATGGCAGACCTAGAGGGAAGATAACAACATCGAGGGGTCTCCGACAAGGGGATCCCCTATCCCCTTTCCTATTCATATTGATTTGCTGATTGCTTTAGTCAAATGATGGAACAAGCTGCAAATGAGAACAGGATAAAAGGCTTCCCCATTGGTTCCATACACTTGCATCACTTTATAGATGACACATTGCTATTTTCAGAATTTGATATTACTACTATTGAAGAACTATCCAAAGCTGGTGCTCTATTTTTAAAAAAACTGTCAGATTTGAAAATTAATGTGCATGAGTCGATTCTTATCGGCATTAACTTGGAAGAACAAGAAGTGAAAGATTTGGCAACTAAATTTGGGTGTAAAAGAGGTCAATGGCCCACAAATGATTTAGGCCTTCCACTATATGGAAGACCAAAAGCCGTTTCTTTCTGGGAGAACATGTTTGAAATTTTTGAGAAAAATTTCACTTCATGGAAAGATAGTCACATATCAAAAAGGGGAAGGTTAACTTTAATTCAATCTACTCTTGCAAACCTTCACACCTACTAGGCTACTACGGGTCCGTTTGATAACGTTCTCGTTTCTTGTTTCTTGTTCCTGTTTCTGATTTTTAATAAACAGTCTTGTTTGGTAACCGTTTTTATTTCTTGTTTCCAAAATTATTAGGAACGTTTCTTAAAATTGATTGAAAAAGAAGAAACTACCAATTGTAGTTTCTTTCTGTTCCGTTTCTCTTTTTATTACAACAGGTTCCATTAACAAAGCTAATTTTCAGCTGCCAAGCTGTAGGGCTTATGAGATAGGCATTTGGAGTTCGACACCTGTTTTATATTTTTTTCCTTTTTAATTCAATTTGAATTTAGTCGTACATTTTCCTTTCGAAACTAATCATACTTTTTTTTTTAGTAAACTAGGCATACATACATATTATTTTAATTCCTATAAAACACAATTTTTATATCTGTATATTATTGTAATTTTTTAGAAATCGTTTATTATTTTAATTCTAATATATAATCATTTTTCAACTTGTATAATAATTAAATTCTATAAATAATAGTATTTATATATATATATACATATATTAATATTTTTAATATATAATAAATTTTTGTTCTTATATATTATTTTATTTTCTATATATAATCAAATATTGTATTTATATATATATTATTTCTTAAACTTACTGTATTTATATATTAAAATTTTAATACGGATATTTTTAATATTATTTTGAATTTGAATTTAGTTTTTAAGAAATTTTTTGCATCTACAACGTTTTAAAAATATTTCAAATTTAACTTAATTCAAGATTATCACTTTGAAGTATATTTTTTTATATACTAAAATTTAAGTTTTTGGTATATTTGAAATTTATTAAATGCATGTTTTATACACACACACACACACATATATATATATATATGTATATATATAGATATATACATATATATATATATATATAATCATATAACTTATTCTTTTTTTAATTTGAAAAGAAAAGGAATAATAAAAAAAACAAGAAACAAGAAATAGTTATCAATTTTTTTTTTTTTGTTTCTTATTTATAAAAAATAAGAAACAGAAGCAGTTATCAAACATATTTTTGTTTCTTATTCTAAAAATGAAAGAAACAAGAAACGAGAAACAAGAACAAAAAACAAGAAACAAGAGACAGGAACGTTATCAAACGAGCCCTACATGTCTATGTACATCATGCCCTTCAAAGTATCCATAAAGTTGAGAATTCTGATCAAAATCTTCTTATTGAAAAGCAATATCGATAACAATGGTTTGCACCTTATTAGATGGGAGTTAGTGACAAAACCAATTGAATGCTTGAAAACTAAAAACATTGCACAACACTAATTTCTGAATAGATTTGGAGATACAATACCGTAAAACAAGCCTTATGGAGGTAGGTCATAGCAGCCAAATATGGACCCTAAAAGGGCAGCAAAAATCCAAATCTTGTACCTCTTAGAAAGGCCAAAGGTCCATGGACCTCTATTCTTAAGCAGACAGCCTTGGTACAAGATAGAATAGCACACAAGATTGGCAGTGGAGTAGATGCATCATTCTGGAAGGACTCGTGGCTAAATAACTCCACCCCCTCCCCCCGTACGGACAGTTGCCCCTCATTTTCAAGATTGCAACCAACAAAGAACTGTCAGTAAACGACACTTGGGATGATGGGCTTTATAATTCGAATCTCAACCTTAGAAGACACCTTAAAGAATTAGAAGTTGTTGAGTTTAGATCACAGTTACATGTCTCAGGTCGGTACAATGTCCACAAGGAAGGATTGTTGCATAGCGAAACCAAGTCCTCTTGGCTCATTTTCTATACAATCTCATTAAAGGGATTTGGACTCAACTCCGGGAGAGACAAACCAGACCATCTATGAAGCCCTTTGGAAAGGAAAGTATCCTAAGGTCGAGCTTTGCATATGGGATTTTGTTGGAAAGTTAGGGTTAGTTTCGTAATGTGTAAATACGTTCATTTAAATCTTCTGTAGGTTTGTTAGGTAGGTGAGAGTTTATAGGAGAGAATCTTGCATTTGATTTCATTTTTTATTTGTATGTATACGTACGTGAGAATGGAATAAAATAAGAAATCAGAATTTCTTCAGATTTTTTTAGAGGTGCTACCTACCAATATACATAACAAGCTGCAAAGAAAGCTTCAACACATCTATCCCTCCTCATGTTCTTTGCAAAAATAGCTGTGAATCTCTGACACACCTCCTCATTACTTGTCCATTTGCAGTGGCTTTCTGGAATTACATTAGGGAAAGCTTTTCATGGAATCTTGTTCTACCTAGAGACATTTTCCATCCTTCTTTCTATGACTCTTAATGACTCTTAATGATCCTTCCTTCAAAAGAAACTAGAAACTACTTTGCGAAAATTTTATTTGGCCATTTTTCGGATGTAGGAACGAAAGATATAAGCGCATCTTTCCAGAAAAAAAAAACTTTATTAGTACTTTTCATTGATATAACATTACTTCTCTTGTTGTTACTTGGCATTTTTTTGAAACAAGAGACAAACTTCTCATTGATATAATGAAAAGGAATATCTTATCCAAAAAAAAGATATAATGAAAAGGAATAAAAATGATACAAACCTGTTAGGCCCCCATTAATTAATACTTATGCTAGATGGCCTAGAGTTGAGAATGTGGAGAATAGAGTTACCCCACTAGTACTACAAACATATGCTAGGAGGGGCAAAAGGGTAATTGAACAAGGGCGGGGTCAGGTAGTGGAGAAGATCGTTAGCAGGGGCGTGCCTTTCTGTTAGGATCATGAGGTGGGTTATTAATAGAGGAAAGCGAGGTTTTGTGGGTGTGCAAGAAGTTCGTGTTGAAGTCGCAGCTGAAGGGGAGAGACGGCGACGCTCTAGAATTCGCCGACAACTGTCTATGTTTTTGCTATTTTTCCTATTACTATCACATTCTTGTTATTATGTTCCGTTTGTAGTAATTTTTGGGATTAGACCATATTTTGTGTTAAAGACCAATATTATCAGTAGAACTTGTTTGGTATCTTCAATTTCTATTATCCACTGGAGGGTGACTATTTAGATACCTAACATCTTGGTATCAGAGCACGTTTCAATCCTGGGGAAGACAAGGAGCATGGCGTAGAAGCAAATTGAGGAAAGGATGGAAGGGAACGAGAGAGATGTGGCAGAAATCAAAGAGTCCCTGAAGAGTATTACCAAGAGTATAAAGAAGCCATCAGTGGGTGTAGTGGAAAACTAGAAGGCAATGAATCGATTGTTAGAAGAAATTTCCAACGACAAGTAAAAAATGACATATGGGAGAGAAGAGATCGTTCAAAAAGTTGGAAATTCCTGTGTTCACGGGAACAAAGTTAGATTCGTGGGTTTTTCGAGCTGAAAGATATTTAAAGATACTTCGAACTCCATTAACTCTCAGAGAAGCAAATAGTGATCGTATCGGAGATCAGTTTTGAGAAGGATGTGTGTGATTGGTTCAGATGGGCTAGCAACCGTCATGTGATAAAAACCTGGGGTGAGTTGAAAAGAAGGCTATATATCCGATTTCTTCCAACGCAAAAAGGGACCCTATGTGCTCGTTTCCTTGCAATTAAACAAGAAAGAACTCTAGCTGAGTTTATACATTAATTTGAAGTGTTGTCCGCTCCCATGTAGAGCCTAGAAGAAGAAGGTTCAAAGGAAGAACCACAAGAATAGGGGAAGCACAGTGAAATGGTAGAGGTACCTCATAGCGCCCAAGAGTTGATTAACCATTTTGATACTTTATTTAAGTTACCGCTTGGATTACCACCAAAGCGTGCGATTGATCAATAGATCAATCTGAAGAATGAACAGACAATAGTACAAGTTCGGCCCTACAAGTATGCTCATGTTAAAAAAACAGAGATAGAAAGGATGATCGATGAAATGCTTATTTCTAGGATTATTCAGCCTAGTCATAGTCCTTTCCAAGCCCTGTATTTTTGGTGCGGAAGAAGGATGGAGGGTGGCGTTTTTGCGTGGATTACCAAATGTTGAACAGAGAAACTATTCCAAGTAAGTTTCTGTAAGAACCCGACCCAAAATACGGTCCTAAACCTAGGTTCTCACTCAGCATGCAAGTTAAATATGTCAACAAGCGGTTTAGTGCTCATATTTTAAAACTTTTCAAAACATTTGTGAACGGGGAACACTTAAAGCATAACTAGCAATTTTCATTAAGCGTAACCAACAAAGTAAAAACAAGCTCCACTAAAGATTTATAAAAACTATCAAAACAGTTTAAATCACTTTCAATAACGTTCCCCTAGGACTCCCGTCCATCTACATGCTGAATAAATAATGCAAATAACAAATAACAGAGTGCCGGCAGCTCCCATGATCAATCAGCTCCCTCCGCTAGCCGTCCCGGTGCTGTCACAAGTTACCTGGTGGAAAAACCATAGAAATAAGGGTGAGTATAAACATACTCAGTAAGAATCCCCAACCGGGGTACAATACGATACATCAGTCATCTCGCACCCTAGTATACATGCAAACAGTTACCAACACAGATCATAGCTCAACGAGCTTACCAGGCAAAATCCGGAATCCTTGGAAGTTTCCTACTTTCGGCCTATTGATTGGTTCTCATAACCAATCCTGAGACATCCTTGAGGGTCTTTCTCACTCAGCCAAATGATCAGCTCAAAAACCGATCCCAATAGATGTCTGACACCCTCGAGGGTCTTTCTCCCTCAACCATATGATCAACTCAAAAACCAATCCCAATGGGTGTCCTCAAGGGTCTCTTACCCTCGCTAATAAATTTGGACTATCGGGAGAGTACCCGAAGTCTGGCTCTAAACTGGAAGGAATTGGTGTACTCACGAACATTAGCCCGGGGGAGCTCTCCGAACCGGCGACTAACGCGTGTGCGCGCACACCGCATGCTTTCGCAACCGGCGTAAATGTGGGGCCTAAGTACAAACTACGCGAGCCAGTGCACGCATGCCTAAAGACTCGAAGCGGGTCACCGATCACGAGAGTGCGAGGCCCTCGGCACTCATCATGCGGCACTGCCACCACCGACACGAAGCTAAGAACCGCCAAGGCAGCTTGCATCGTTGGCGTGGTTCCGCCTAGTAGGCTACAAACTAGGCTTATGCCGATGTGGCGCCTAAATCCACATCACGCCGGGGAAGCAAGGTACGTTATGCTTCGCTCTACTCCCGACCGGTGGGGACAAGTACGTTATGTCCGCTCTCAGCCTCTGGATGATGACAAACCCTACTATACTAGCTAAGAGTACAAAGTAAATGATTCTTGGCTAACATACATAATCCACATCAATCACACTTAACCTAGCATGATACTACGAACTTAAAACAGGAATCATAAGCATGCTAGCAAGAGATCAATCATAGCTGCCCTATCACTATCATGCTCATAACAGTCAACAAGCATACAAGGCACATCATGATAATATCGCAGGGTCCAAACAACCACGGTAAGAAATCCTTACCTGGAAACAAGCAGAAATAACTATGACAAATCAACCAAGTGACCCTCGAGCTTCTAAGAGAACCCGAGCAACCTAAGCATTTAATAAAAAACAACCTAATCAAATAAACAGCAGCCAACAACTTAGGGCCCAAGGGAGAAAAGACTCGGGAATTACCATCCGAGAAGCCACAAGGCTCGGCCCATCCATCACAGCAAGGCAGGCTGTCGGCAGCAAGCGAAGCTGTGCTCGCGCTGGCGCGCGCGCGAGGCAGGACGCACAAGCACTGGCTCAGCGTGCGACGCGAGCGAGACACGCGCGCACAGGGCGCGGCGCCGAGGCTTGGAGTGGTGCGGCGCGCTCGGCAACATCGCTTGGGTGGGGTTGGGTTGGGCGACTGATGCGAGGCGCGGCGGCGGCTGGGTCGGAGCGTCCGTGTGCGGAGCGGGGACGGCGCGCACGATCTTTGGGCTGGGTTGGGCGACCTGATGCGGAGCGGGACGACGCTGGGTCGAGCGATCTTGTCCGGCTAGGGTTTGGGTTGGGGCTCGGGTTTGGTGAGAGGGAGAGAGAGAGAGAGATGAGAGAGAGAAAACAAGGGGGAAAATGGGATTTTCCTTATTTTTCCATCCTTATCCTATTTTAAATAGGTCTTGATGACCTAAAATCCCTTCCCACGGCTTCCTCCTTCGAGACCCGGCTGAAGCAATCTTTTCCAATAATAAAACGCATTTAAATCAAACTCCTAAATCAACATTTAGGGCAAGGGCTCAAATCCCAAAGGAAGCACATTAACTTAACAATAATTTTTCCAAAACCCAAACCACTTCCAAACTTCCAAACGACTAGCCCAAACATCTTGGGTCTTGCAACCAACAACAAACAAGCCTCGACAAAGGCAGGAGTGACCCTGGAATCCTGAAAATCCACAAATCCTGCCCGGAAAGCAAAAGACCAAAATACTCCTAAGGGTTAAAATAGCTCTAACGGCCCAATTGAACAACCGAATCTTGAACCGAAAGCACCTGTAAAACCGGAATAGAAAACTGGGCCGTTACAATACTCCCTCCTTTTAAGACTTTCGTCCCCGAAAGACCTAAGACGAAACAGCTCTAGGAAATCTCCACTGAATCCTATCCAACTGAACTTCTCGGATAAGACAACACTAGCCCTTCTTCGAAAACTAAACCCTCTTGGGTTCCCAAAGGCTCAAAGCCACAATGCCATCCAGTCTGCCACAAACTATCTCAACCAAGACTGGGCATACACTGAACTCCGAAGAAATAGATGCGATAGAGCTAGACGGAAAACCACATCCTCAACTTGCACCAACTCTCAAACGGTCTTACGACCCTAGGGCTCACTTATCTCTGCTGACCCAACTCAGGACGCCTTTCTATGGCGCCACTCTCAGCAAACTCGTGGACTGGTCACAAGCTCCAAAACTCTACGCCACACATCGGCGTAACTTCTCTGAATGCACACAGCTGTTAACAAACAGCCTCAACCCTACACCATGCTGTCCAAACAACTGAACCACCCAGGTTTTAGAAACTAAACGGCCTACTCTTACTTCACAAGAGACCAACAAACCTCAATGTTTGCCTACAAGCCTTAACGAAATCCAATCGAACCATCAACTGGCGACTGATCCTAAGGTCAAACTTCTCCAACTAGTATGCGTCCACAACACTTAAGCAACCATCTTAAAGAGAAATCGCCGAACCAAAGACAAGGGGCACATTCCTGGTTCACCAGACAGCTAACACCACTCACACCAACTGAAACTTCAGCTACGGCCACCCCTAAACTATAAGGTCCAGGCACAGGCTCCACTCGGCCAAACCAACAAACTGGAGCCCCTCATCGGCCGAACGCAAACTTTTCAATGCAAACCTACCAGCAACTGGCCTAAGAGAACATTGCCAGGCAAGGAAACAACCAACATTCCTCTCATGGAAATCTCGGGTAGCAAGGACAAAAACATCACGCAGCTACTTGCAACACAACACCTTGAGGTTAGCAACTCAAAGGTTTTACCAACCAATGCCACGGCACCTCTGTGCCAACTCACTCAACTGTGGCTCAGCTATAATGCCAACTGCGAACGCACAACAACTAGGAACAAAGCCCGAGAAGGGTTTGCTCTGCAGAAACTCAACCTAAGCTTATAATGAGCAAAGCTCGCCTCCAAGCTACCACTCAACTCTGAAGTCCAACTGGCTACTCAAAGGACCTCCTCCTTTTAACTTAGACCTAACTCTTCTTCCAACCAGAAGCTCCATCCCCAAAACATCGCAAGGGATACGAATAACGACAACCATGATGCTGGCGAATCGCAAGAAACACGAACTGACAAAGCTACCTCAAAAGTTATTACTCGAAGCTGGCATCCATGGTGCAACTCAACCACCATAGAAACTAAGGGTTCTTCAAACCCCAAAGATCCAACAACTTTCCAGCAACAACTTAACTCTTAAATCGGGTGGGCTCTCCGCCTTCTGAGTCAAACAACTTTTCGCTTGCTAACAACACAATGCGAGGACCTCTCATTGGGTGACCATTTGCGCTACTCTGATCAACTACACAACTCGGAAGCTAAGCTGACTTCTTCTAAACGGGAACGATTCCCCAGCAAGCGAACTTCCGCAGGACAGCGAACTTCACACACGCTAGCTGTCTTGCTCATCAAAGGCAACAACAACCAAATCTCTAGGAAGCATCAACCGAGGGATCCCACAATCGATTGGACCACCAACCTAGAACTAGCAGTACTTACTCAACCGCCGAGGGAGGGGTCAACTCCCGAAACAACCTGACTAGGAACAATTCCTCAGGGCAACGCTCGCTTGCTCGAACCGAGCTAGCTCTCGAACAACATGGGAACCATACTTGGTCAACACCAAGCACCACCTTGCTAAGAATTCCAAAAACCATCGCGGAGGTTACTAAGAACAACACTAGCTTGTCAACCGATTACAAGCCTCCAGCAACTCAACCGAGGAACACTGGCTGAGTCTGACTGAGCTCTAGTGAGGCTCTCCACAACTTAGGGTTCCTCCGATCACCCTTCGACACATACCGACGCCAAACGGTCTAACAGACATCTGGCTACACGAGCACATATTCTCTCCAGCATCTCAACTATGCTGGCCAACTCCAACTTCTTGAAAACCAAGAGGACCAGAAACGCTACAGAATGTCTCATCCTCTTACTCAAGCATCAGCCACATCATAGCTTCTATCCAAGGTAAGGATCCGAACAACTCTCTTAGCCATGACGATCAGAAACTGCTCGGCTTCGCTAACACCGCTCTTGTTCAGTTCCAACTGAACTCTAACCATCGATCAAAAGAAGTTCCTATAACCAGGTCAAGGTCCAACTAGCATAACTTGCCTCAGCAACAACCCGGCTACAAACACGGTATCCTTACAACCAAAGTCAGGGCACTTGCCAAGAACTAAAGCCTTGACACCTCAAGGGCTGAGCACTGGTTTCTCAACATAAACCTCTCGTGGTTCCCAAAACAAACACCACGGAACGAGCTACACCAAAAGTACACCGGCGTGTACAACTCCAACTTGATTCCTTAAGATCCAATGCCAACAAGAACTCTCACACAAGGCAGCTTTTGCCTCCCAATAGAGCCACAACTAGCAAGGGAGCAACAAGAGTTCAAACCCACTCGAGGTCAACTCACCACGGAAAGCCACATTGGACAACTCACTCTTGCAAGAGCATATCCACACCTAGCTGACATACCTCAAACCAATGTGCCCACTAAATGAGCTCCGCTCAACCATCCAACTTATGGCTCTAACACTGGATCAAACACGCATCCTCGATGCCAACACTACTCATACTGGGGACTCAAAGGGTAGTCGAATCATGCTACCATCAAACTGGCTCACAAGCTCACAACACATGCGCGAGAACTCAGACGCGCTAGCTCTTAACAACCTACAACATCCTTTGAACCCAACTCTCGGTGACCCTGAAATGCTCCTACTTTCCCCGAATGACCTCATACTTGTAGTTCTCTGACCACCACCGAGCTAGATTTCTTATGCAACCCAAACAGGTGCAACCTCAGGAAACGGGTACAAGACTAGTGGGGATGCTATACTCCGGGCGGGTCATGGAACCACCTGCACAAAAGTGCCAACTGGCCTGAATCTAAGCCTCCTCTCAAAGCTTGGTGCCATCAGGCACTACACCCTTTACAACACAAATCAACCCTATACGAGCTTTATGCCCCTCTGAGGGTAGGGAAGGTCACACTCCAAGTGACGGGGCAATGGCACTCAGCACAAGAGTCCCAACACTCGAGTAGTCTAATCTCTGGCATCTCGTGTAACAGACATGCCACGGCCTACTCCTGCATCCCACTCGATGCTCAACAAAAACTCAGGCCAACCCCCGGGTGGCAAAAACTAGATCCACATTTGGAACATGCTAACAAAAGAGTGCTCCACCCTACTAGCCTGCTGAAATCCACGAACGGATTAAGACCTGACAAGCAAACTCCACACTACACCACAGCTCACGGGGTACTAAAAGAACTGGTCAGTTTGAAACGACAAAGCAGGCTCGCAAGGGGTCAAAGATGTCTCTACATCTTCCTCAAGCCACTAACACGGCAACTTGCCAATCGATCGGGCGACTGGTGGAGACTCTGCTGGTCCACCTCTCACAAGGGACTTCCACCACCCAACTGCTGTATCAAACAGCACAGGAACGACACACCTCGGCCTCTGAACATCAGGACATCCGAACACACGGATGATAAACTCAATCTCGCCAAACCACTTCCGCTAGCGATGAGGTCTTTCTAAAACATCAAGCTCTACAGGCTTCCACTTGCCAAACTCGGCGGCTCCATCAACGCCAACAACTCATCAGCATAAACCTGCTGCTCGGCACAGTGCGGGGCTGGGTTGGGCGACCTGATGCGGAGCGGGACGACGCTGGGTCGGGCGATCTGGTGCGGAGCGGGACGGCGCGCGCGCAAGTGGGGTGGGTTAGGCGACGATGCGAGCGAGACGGCTGGTGGTCTGAGCGATCCGTCCGGCTAGGGTTTGGGTTGGTGCTTGGGTTTGGTGAGAGGGAGAGAGAGAGAGAGATGAGAGAGAGAAAACAAGGGGGAAAATGGGATTTTCCTTATTTTTCCATCCTTATCCTATTTTAAATAGGTCTTGATGACCTAAAATCCCTTCCCACGGCTTCCTCCTTCGAGACCCGGTTGAAGCAATCTTTTCCAATAATAAAACTCATTTAAATCAAACTCCCAAATCAACATTTAGGGCAAGGGCTCAAATCCCAAAAGAAGCACATTAACTTAACAATAATTTTGCCAAAACCCAAACCACTTCCAAACTTCCAAACGACTAGCCCAAACATCTTGGGTCTTGCAACCAACAACAAACAAGCCTCGACAAAGGCAGGAGTGACCCTGGAATCCTGAAAATCCACAAATCCTGCCCGGGGAGCAAAAGACCAAAATACCCCTAAGGGTTAAAATAGCTCTAACGGCCCAACCGAACAACCGAATCTTGAACCGAAAGCACCTGGAAAACCGGAATAGAAAACTGGGCCGTTACAGTTTCCCATCCCTGTGATCGAAGAACTCTTGGATGAGCTACATGGAGCCAAAGTATATTCCAAGTTAGATATGAAGTTGGGCTACCACCAGATTAGAATGCAAGAGGACATCTGCAAAACCGCTTTTCACACGCACCAGGGTCATTAAGAATTCATAGTCATGCCTTTTGGGTTGAATAATGCTGCTGCCATGTTCCAGAGCTTAATGAACCAGATTTTTCGTTTCTACCTTCGTAAATTTGTTATGGTAATCTTTGATGATATATTAGTTTATAGCCCGAACTTAGAGACACATAAGCAACACTTGTGGGTAGTATTCAGTCTGATGAAGGGACGTAACTATTTGCAAATTGAAAGAAGTGGGTGTTTGCTCCACCACGTTGTGAATATGTCGGGCATTGGGTATCAACTAAAGGGGTTGAAGCAGATCCAGGGAAGATTAATGCAATGCTGCCGTGGCCTAGTCCAAAGAATCTCAAAGAATTACGAGGATTCCTAGGACTGACGGGCTACTACCAGAGCTTTGTGGAGAATTATGGTACTCTAGCTACTACTTTTTTGACTGAGCTACTCCAAGAAAGATGCGTTCCAATGTAATGAAGGAACAAAGGAACAAAGGAAGCCTTTGCTAAGTTGAAGAAGGCTACGGTCACCTTACCAGTGCTTACTCCGCCTGATTTTACAGTCCCTTTTGTGGTGGAAACAGAAGCATCTAGTACCGAGTTGGGAGTAGTGCTATCGCAAAATAAGAGACCAATTGCTTTTTTTAGCCAACATCTGTCCAAGGTAGCAAAAGGAAAGTCAATTTATGAAAGAGAACTGATGGCCATCGTGTTGTCTGTCCAGAAGTGGAGACATTATCTGCTGGGAAATAAGTTCCTAATCCGAACGGATCAAAGGGTCCTGCGATACTTGACTGAACAGACCAAGATCCAACCCAAGTTTCAAAAGTGGGTGACTCAGCTGTTGGAATATGACTTCGATATTGAATACTGCCCTGGTCTAGAGAACAAAGTAGCGGATGTCTTATCTCGTATTCCTTAGATAATGAATTAACTACCTTGTCTATTCCTCACTTAATTGACGTGGAGCATATTCATAAGGAAGTATGTGAAGATGAACAATTGTAGGCTATAATGAACTCTCTCATGACAGACCTTGTGGAGCTATCCTAAATATGCTTTGGTCCATGGGAAGTTGTTCTACAAGGGACGCATGGTAGTATTAGCATCTTCCCCGCTCTTACCTACGATACTACATACATACCACGACTCCATCATGGGAGGTCACTCGGGGTTCCTTTGAACTTATAAGAGATTGACGGGAGAATTATTCTGGAAGGGGATGAAAGCATACGTCGAGAAATATGTAGCCGAGTGTGAGGTGTGCCAAAGGAACAAAACAGAAGCCAGATCACCAACTAGACTATGATAGGTTTGGGCCTTAACAATATTAAGGAAATAGTATAAGGGTCTTTATACAATTAGTTAGAGAGTTAATTATATAGAGTGGTTATAAATAGAGAGGGTTGCTTAGTGAGGAAGCATCTTTGAATTGTATGAGAATTAGGGCTTGAGAGTGTTTCTCAAGAATGGGAGGTTCAAGTACCTATCAAATACTTGGTTAGTTTGTAGTTCTTTTATCTTTTGATATTAATCTAGATTTTGGATCGTATCAATTAGTATCAGAGTGGTTCGATCCGTCGTTAGGAAAAGAAATGGATTACGAAGATGAGCGAGATGTTCATTTTGAACGAATGACGAGATTGCTGGTGATAGAAACTATTTGGTATTATTGAAATTTCTGAATGTTTACAAATCTCTCCTCTTCCTTTTCTTTAGTCAATACTTTTCTATATATTTTACAATACAATGGACCAGCTATTTATAAGGAATAGGCTAACCCCTAACTAATAGAACAAACTGTCAACTGACGGTCAATCTTTTGACCATGTCAAATGGGATTATTAACAGCCCTATTTCTTCTTCTATAAACCTGCAGAACTGGAGGTCTATCACTTCTCGGGCCCCAAAAATCCACCTTGTCCTCAAGGTGAAATTCTGGAAATTGGTCTTTTATGACAAGAGCATCTTCCCATGTTGCATCCGTATCATCCATGTTATCCCATTTAATCAAGACGTCCGTTTTAGACGCATCAGTTGGAGATTGTCGAATTCCCAATACGTCGAGAGGTTGATAGGAAATAGAAAAATCAACGGCCAGGGCCTTAGGAAAAGTAGATACAACCAGAGTAGAGCCGACGACCTTCCGTAATTGTGAAACATGGAAAACTAGATGAATTCTGACTTTGTCAGGGAGTGCTAATTTGTATGCGATGTGCCCGATCTTCGCTAATATTTCATAAGGTCCAACATATCGAGGTGCAAGTTTGGCATTCAAACGTCGAAGAGCCGTGTGTTGGCGATATGGGCGGATTTTGAGATAAACCCATTCTCCTACGTCAAAAGACACTTCTCGTCGATGCTCATTTGCTATTTTCTCCATATATTGTTGTGCCTTCGAGAGATTAAGTTTGATTTTTTCAATTTGGGCATCTCTTGCAATCAATTATTCATCGATAGCAGCAACGGATGAACCATCTGGTCTGTATGGCAGAATAGCTGGGGTGGTCTCCCATATACCAACTCAAAAGGGGATGTTTTAAGAGCTGAGTGATAAGCTGTGTTGTAACTTAGTTCCGCCCATGGAAGCCATTTATACCAAGATGTTGGGGATATCATTGTATAACATCGTAAATACGATTCCATGCCTCTGTTCACTACTTCGGTTTGGCCATCGGTTTGTGGATGGTACGCAGTACTAAACTTCAGTTGGGTGCCTTGAGATTTGAATAATTCTTTCCAGAAAATACTTGTAAATGTAGGATCTCTGTCTGAGACTATGGACTGTGGAATGCCATGGAGTTTAACAATTTCACGAAGAAAAACATCTGCAATAGTAGCAGCTGTAAATGGGTGTTTAACGGCTATAAAGTGTCCATATTTCGAAAGCCTGTCCACAACTACCATTATTGTGTCAAACCCATGTGATTTTGGAAGTCCAGTGACAAAATCCATAGTCAAATCATTCCAGATTTGTGATGGAATAGGTAGTGGTTGTAATAGTCCTGCGGGTGCAAGAGTTAAATACTTAGCTTGCTGGCAAATTGAGCACGCCTTCACAAATTCCTGAATTCGAGACTTCATACCACGCTAGAAAAATTCCTTAGCAATTCTTTGAAGAGTTCTTAAGGATCCCCCATGTCCTCCCATTGGAGAAGAATGAAATAGCTCAAGTACCAAGGGAATTGTAGGTGAATTTCTTGGTAATACGATCTTCCCCTTGAATGTTAATAACTAATCTTTTACTTGGTATCCCTCGGGAACTAGTCTGCTTCTTCAATGTCATTTATGATTTCTTTAGTTTCCGAATCTTGTTGCTGTTGTGCAAATGATTTCTTTAGTTTCCGAATCTTGTTGCTGTTGTGCAAGAATATCTTGGGTATTGATATTTGTAATACATGGTATCACACCACATTCAAGACTTGTAGGCAGTCTAGATAAGGCATCAACAACATTATTGGTCTTGCCCGGTTTGTATCGAATTTCAAAATCATAACCTAGGAGTTTGACCAGCCACTTTTGATACTCCCCTAATACGAGCCGTTGATCTAGGATGAATTTTAAACTTCGTTGATCAATTTGCACGATAATGTGTCTACCCAACAAGTAAGGTCTCCACTTTTGTATTGCCAGCAATTCTCTTTCGTACACAGCTTTGTTTCGATGCAAAGGAACTAATGCATGACTAAAACAGCCCCTATGCCAACTCCGGAGGCATCAACTTCTACTACAAATGTCTTTGAAAAATCAGGGAGTTGAAGAACTGGCATACTAGTCATTGTTGTTTTAAGTTCGATAAAAGCTGTTGTAGCTTCAGAGTTCCAAGAGAAACTATCTTTTTTAAGCTGTTGTGTAAGGGGAAAAGCCATGCGTCCGTAATCTTTGACAAATCGTCTATAATATCCTGTCAAACCAAGGAATCCGCGGAGGTCCCTCAAATTCTTTGGAATGGGCCAATTGGATATGACTTCTATTTTGGAAGAGGCAGCAACAACTCCTTGTCCGGATATGATGTGACCCAAATACTCGACTTTTGACATTGCAAAAGAACACTTTTTTATGTTTGCCACCAATGAATCTGCGGAGCTCTCTCAAATTCTTTGGAATTGGCCAATTGGATATGACTTCTATTTTGGAAGGGTCAGGAACAACTCCTTGTCCGGATATGATGTGACCCAAATACTTGACTTTTGACATTGCAAAAGAACACTTTTTTATGTTTGCCACTAAATGGTGGTCATGTAGCACAACCAATATAGTGTTTAAGTGTTGGGCATGTTCCTCAATAGTCTTGCTATAAATTAGAATATCATAAAAAAAAAAACGAGTGCGAAACGACGCAAGAAAGGGTGAAGAATTCTGTTCATCATAGCTTGAAAAGAAGCTGGGGCATTTCTCAACCCAAAAGGCATAACCAGAAACTCAAAAAGTCCTTCATGAGTACGAAATGCTGTCTTCTCAACATCACTTGTCTTCAATCGAATTTGATGGTATCTAGATTTCAAGTCAATCTTAGAAAATATATGCATCCCATGTAATTCATCCAGTAATTCCTCAACAATTGGTATAGGAAACTGAGTAGGAATAGTAGCTTTGTTTAACGAACGATAATCGACGTAAAACCTCTAACTTCCATCTTTTTTTTTACTAATAAGACAAGGCTAGAATAAGCGCTTAGACTTGGTCGTATAATACTAGCCATTAACATTTCATCGACCAATCTTTCTATCTCTTCTTTCTGATGTTGTGGGTAACGGTAAGGTCGGACATTAATTGGTATAGTACCTGGAATTAAGCCAATTTTATGGTCTAGATCTCTTTGAGGTGGTAATCCCGGAGTTGGCTGGAAAACATTTGAGTATGTTTTGATCACTTGTTGGATCTCCTGTGGACGAAGTTGGACTTTTGTTTCGACTTGATCTTTTTCAACAACATTTAACTCTACCAAGAATCCTTCTTTTTCTAGTTTGAGAGTCTTGATCATAATCTTAAAGGACACTTGTGACCGAATAAGAGAAGGGTCTCCCTATAATGTGATGTTGGACTTTCCCAATGAAAACCACATCTTCAATTGCTAGTGATTAGTGGTAATATTTCCAAGAGTACATAACCATTGAAGTCCCAATATTACGTCTGCACTTCCCAATGTCATTGGTAAATTTTTTTGAATAATAGTCAAGTCTCCCAATTGTAACAATACATTGTTACAGATCTTAGAACCTTTGATCGAAGTGCCAGAGCTTAACATAATTTCGTATCCTTCTGTTTCAGTAATTGGAATCTGTAACATTTCTACCAATTCTTTGGATAAAAAATTGTGTGTAGCTCCAGAATCTATAAGAACAATCACTTCTTCTTGCATTATTTTACCTTTTATCTTGAATTTTTTGGGAGAATCCCAACCCACCATTGTATGTTCAGCAAGTTCAACCGCAGTTCGATCTTGTTCAACATGTTCCTTGTATTCATCCTCTGTGTCTAACGGCTGACATTCAATTATGTTTGCAGGGTCAACTTCTCGTTCAACAACAATTTCCATCTCTTGTAGTTCTTTAATTTTGCATTTATGTCTAGGGAAAAACTTCTCATCACACTTGTAACAAAGGCCTCTTGCTCTTCTTGATTGAAGTTCGACACCTGTCAATCTTTTAAAGGGAAGGTCAACAATTTTATCAAAATTTTCACGCTTGCCTCCTTGCCAATTCTTCGTTGGATTCAATGAAATTGTTCTTGAATTTGCAGCAGCACCATATGAGGCAGATCTGAACAAATAATTTTTAGTCCCTGCAGTATATTTCTTGTTTTCATAGTGCGATAACTTATCTTCGATCTCTTCAGCTCTTTCCATTATAGGAATGAGTCCTTTTGGTAACCCGACTCGCATTTCCACTCGTATGGCCTCTGCAAGTCCTTGAATAAACTTGCCTTCTAATGTCTCATCATCAAGAGAAATACCCGCCGAATATTCTTCGAATTGCTCTCGATATTCCTGAACAGAGGTTTCTTGTTTTAAAGAAAAAAAGCGTTCATGGAGTGTACCTTTTTTCTTGGGTGTAAATCGTCTCAAAAGAGCCCGTCGAAATTCATCCCAGCTTTCTATGGGTCTTCTAGCTTCCACCCAAGTATACCATTTTAATGCTACACCTTCTAAGCAAAGCAAAGCAGCCTCCATCTTTTCTTTTTCTACTAATCGATTGATCATGAAATACCTTTCCATTTGCTGCAACCACTCATTCGGACTATCACCAGAAAAAATTGGAACTTCCAACTTCCTAAGCCGTAAATCGAAAACAGGGGCTAAGGTCTTATTAAGGTTAGTGCCTTCTTTATCCTCCTCTGCTTTTTCATCTTTCTTGAATTCTGTATCTTTGGTTCTTGATCCTTGACTGCTACTTTCACGCGCATCTAATCTTTTAAAAAACTCTGTCATTCGTCGATCCAATGCTTCCTCAATGTTCTTCGCGATCACCTTCGTCTGTTCTGCCGAAATTTCCGTCAATTTCCCTTCCAAAGCCTTGACGCGAGTCTCTATCCTAGTGTTCGTCATCGCAAAACCCAAGAGTTTTTACGCTCTGATACCAAATGTGATAGAAACTATTTGGTATTATTGAAATTTCTGAATGTTTACAAATCTCTCCTCTCCCTTTTCTTTAGTCAATACTTTTCTATATATTTTACAATATAATGGACCAGCTATTTATAAAGAATAGGCTAACCCCTAACTAACAGAACAAACAGTCAACTGACGGTCAATCTTTTGACCGAGTCAAATGGGATTATTAACAACCCTATTTCTTCTTCTATAAACCTGCAGAACTGGAGGTCTATCAGCTGAATTCTTTCGAAGCAATATGAAAGAGATCTTCAAAGAAAGAAGAGAAGGTATTAGAGCATGTTTTAGAGAATTCACAGAGGGTTGCAATCCGGCTACAGAGAGATGCAAGAAAATAAAAAAAGAAAGTGACGAAGTAGAGGAAGATGAAGTTGTTGAAGAAATTGAAGATTCAACAGAAATGGTGTATGTTAAATAAGATTTGGATTTCTATGTACAACCATTGAAAATTACGTTGGAGGAGTAGAACCAGAAGTCTTTTGTTTCAGAAGTTACTGAAAAGACAACAGAGTTCTATGGTCTTCCAATGAACTTGGTGGAGAAAAAAGATGAGCAAAGGAAGGAGAGGAGAGAGCAAAGAAAGAGAAAGAAAATACAGAAGAGAAAACCTACCAAGAAGATCAAGGAGTAGAAACATCAAAGATCACGACAAGAGAAGGACTTTCGTCATGGCCAGCAAAGGAGGCCTATGAAGATTTCTCATTGTGATTGATCGAAGAAGAAGTTTCAAGCGCATAAGAAATCGAGGAAGAAGCACTGTCATGCTCAGTGGAGGCCGATGAAGTGCCACCGCTGTGCACAATGGAGGTTAGCATAGAAACAACACCCTGTGCTTTTAAAAAAGAAGATTATGAAGAAGAAGTTTAGGAGGGGAAGAATTTTTTTTTTGAGAGGATGATTTTTTTTTCTAGGTTTTGAGATGAGAAAAGAATAGCTCGCACCTTGAATGGGCTCCTTAACGAATTTCATTTTCTAGAGGGGAAGACACTTGTATTTGGCAGCCAGACCCGTCAATGGGTTTTTCTGTACATTCATTATTGAATGATATCACACTATTAACAGCTCGCACCCAAATTTTTTTGAGGCCATATGGAAAGACAAGTACCTGAAGAAGATAAAAATTTTCATATGGGAACTTTTTCATGGAGCTATTAACACTCATGATAAACTGCAAAGAAGGATGCCCCAGCTTCATATCTCACCACACTAGTGTTCTTTGTGCAATAAGGACATGGAATCACGAGCACATTTGATGGTGTCTTGCTCATTTGCTATGCGATTCTGGAATTTGATAAGGGAGGCTTTTGATTGGAGCTTCCCCGTGCCCTCTGAACCGGCGACAATGCTCTACATTTCCCTAACGGGACATCCTTTCAAGAACATCAAAAAGAGCCTTTGGGAAAATTTCATTAGAGCCTACTGTTGGCACATCTAGTTGGAGAGAAACAATAGAGTTTTTAAGGATAAATCGACAACCTTTGAACGTTTCATGGAGATAGTCACTAATACGATTGTTTCGTGGATTTATAGATCCCCTTTATTTTGTTACTATAGCTATGATGCTCTTCTTCATAGCTGGAGATATATTTTGTAACTCAGGAGGGTTTATTTCAAACTACCTTATGTAACCCACTAATTTCATAATTTATTGAAATTGTTTCTTATCCAAAAAAAAAAAGAGATGAGAAAAAAAATAGACATTTAAGGTTTTTTTTTAAAAAAAAAAAAGAGGAAGAAGATGATGAAAGACTAGAGAAAATTTGTACCGGGATCGAAAGGAACAATTTGAGGCTCTGATACTATGTCGAAAGATGAAAATTCAAATTCTCTAAATTTTTCATTTAATAATGAACCCAACAATGGGTTTAAATAGAGTACAATAGATGATCTAATTATAAAAGGAAAAGATAAAATCTAACCATAAAATGAAATATGACCTAATCATAAAAGGAAAAGATCTAATGATAAAAGAATAAAATAAGATTTAATCTAATTCTAAATGGAATATATAATTACAAAGATAAAAAAATTATTTTACTAAAAATGTTATAAACCAACAATTTCGAAGAAGAAATCTCATGTTTTCGCAATGAGAAGAAGGAATCGCGTGTTTTCGCGATTTGGAAAAAAAATGAGAAGAATCAAAATCTCGATTATAAGGAGGCTGCGATTTTACATGAAAAAAAAACGTGGGTTTGAAAAGAAGAAGGGCGGCGGCTAGGGTTTAAAAATGTGGTGTTGGTGGTGTTGAGAAGGAAAATGTGCCGATTTGTTTTTTATAAAAGACATACACTTGACCATTATTCTGCCGTGTTAAATTGTTGATGGAATTAGAATATGGGCTTAAATTTTGTTTGTGATGGGTCCATTTAGATTGGACTTTATTGGGCTTCAATTGGAGAGCTGTGTGAAGGGTCATGATACCATTCAAGGGCTGGTTTTTGGCTGTGCCGGAATTTTATTTTTTGAATTTTTCACTTTATGTTTTGTTTTGTGGTTCATTTTTGTATACCCACCTTGAGGACAAGGTGCTTTAGAGGGGAGAGTATTGATAGGTTTGGGCCTTAACAATATTAAGGAAATAGTATAAGGGTCTTTATGCAATTAGTTAGAGAGTTAGTTATATAGAGTGGTTAAATAGAGTGGGTTGCTTAGTGAGGAAGCATCTTTGAATTGTATGAGAATTAGGGCTTGAGAGTGATTCTCAAGAAGGGAGGTTCAAGTACCTATCAAATACTTGGTTAGTTTGTAGTTCTTTTATTTTTTTATATCAATCTAGATTTTGAATCATATCAGACTATTACAACCTCTAGAGATACCTGTGCGGATTTGAGAAGATCTATCCATGGATTTCATTGAGGGGTTGCCTAGATCTCACATGAAGAACTCAATTCTAGTATTTGTGGACAGACTCAGTAAGTATGCTCATTTCATTGTGTTGAGCCACTCGTATACCATGAAAGAAGTGGCGTGATATTCATTCAGAAAGTGGTTAGACTTCATTGTTTCTCGAAATCCCATTATATTTGATAGAGACAAGATTTTCATTAAGTCACTTTTGGACTAAGTTGCTTAAGAGCCAAGGAATATAGATGAACGTAGCACGACCTTCCATCTTCAAAATGATGGGCAGCTGAAAGGGTGAATAGTTGTTTGGAAGTGTATTGAGATGTTTTTGCAGTGAACATCCGACAAAGTGGACCAAATGAATGGCTTGGGCAGAATATTGGTACAATACCAATTTCCACGCATCGATTAACACGACACCATTTTAGGTGGTGTATGGTCGTCCTATGGGGAGAACAAGACAACTAATGATGCGGTTGAACAACAGTTAACAGAAAGAGATTTAGCGCTTGCAGCTCTTAAGGAATATCTACAACTGACTCAGGAAAGGATGAAACGTTATGCATATCAGCATCGACGTGAAATGTCGTACAAAGGGGGGGATTTGGTATATCTCAAACCGACGCCATATAGGCAAAGGTTGTTAGCAAAACGTTGATGTGAGAAGCTAGCTCCACGATTCTTTGGTCCTTATAAGATCAGTGAATGCATTGGCCAAGGTCGCTTATCCCTTGGAACTACCTGCCGAGTCATCCATACACAATGTATTCCACGCATCCCAACTTAAAAGATGTATGGACCCAAGCACCAAGTATAACACTTATTTCCAATACTCCCCGAAGAATTTGAATGGGTAGCCGAGCCAGAGGAAGTATTGGGCATGCGGTGGAATAAGGAGAAGGGACTTCAAGAATGGCTAGTAAAATGGAAGGGTCAACAAGAAAGTGATGCCACATGGGAAGAAATGCAATTCATGCAGCAGCAATTTCTGAACTTCCACCTTGAGGACAAGGTGTATTTGACCCCGGCGGGTAATGTTAGGCCCCTATTAATTAATATTTATGCTAGATGGCCCAGAGTTGAGAATGTGGAGAATAGAGTACCCCACCAGTACTACAAACATATGCGATGAGGGGCAAAAGGGTAATTGAACAAAGGTAGGGGTCAGGTAGTGGAGCAGACCGTTAGTAAGGGCGTGGCTTTCTGTTAGGATCATGAGGTGGGTTATTAATAGAGGAAAGTGAGGTTTTGTGGGTGTGCAAGAAGTTCGTGCTGAAGTTATTAATAGACACCGACACTCTAGAATTTGCCAGCAGCAATCTATGTTTTGCTATTTTTCCTATTACTATCGTATTCTTGTTATTATGTTTTGTTTGTAGTGATTTCTGGGATTAGACCATATTTTGTGTTAAAGATCAATATTGTAGAACTTGTTTGATATCTGTTATTTCTATTATCCGCTGCAGGGTGACTATTTAGATACCTAACAAAACCTCAATGAGTGAAAAAAGAAAATTACACCAAGAATAAAACAAGATTGGCAAAGCACAACAAAAGAATACAAGAGACTAGAAAAGGCCTAAAAACTTCTTAAACAACACAAGAGACTGGAGAGACAGCCACGCAAAGATCTGAACTTGAGAACTCCGCAAAAGTAAATGAAAGAAGCAACAGAAATATATGAATCCAAAGAGCACCATGACTCGAAGAAATAATTACCAGCAAAACAAAAGCCCTCAACACCCACAAAGACCCATGGACGAGCTAAAGAACCACAAAAGCATTCGAAACCAGAGATGAAAACCAAGAGATTCCTCCCAACGAGTTAGCCAAAATAACCATAATGCAGCTTTAAGAAGGCACCTGTGACTCACGATTGCCACAAAATTCATAGAATCCGTACACCTTCTCAATGAAATGCAGCTAAAACAAAAACTTCTCTCAAATAGCCAAACATGAAGACTTTCCATCGGGATTAGAAAACTAGCTTTAAATACTGGCATTGAGAGAATAGAGACCCACTTCTTGACTATGAATTAACTCTAGGAGAAATTTCCTTTAGCTGAAAACCACAAGCTTCTATGATGGAAGAGAATTTGTCTACAATGGTGTTGATGTCACAATGAATATCAGGAAGCAAGGGTGGCGAATTATTGGGCTGAAATTGATGAGAGTTACCATTAGGCTAAAAACGAATAGCTGGGAGATCAAACCTTCATCATGATAATTGCATCCTTCTTCCAGGAAATTGAGGTGAGATTCTACACTGCTTACATTTGAGTCCTCCGGAGGAAGAGGGTAGATGTCTTGATCTGCATTTAAGGGAGACTTTTGAACAACCACTCCTTAAATCATGGAGGTCTCGGAACTCTGAGATTGAAAATAAGACTCATAGCTTGTAGAAGAAAAGGCGTGTGAGACATTCTGAGGTTAGTGTAAGCAATGTTGAATCTCACCTCAAATTCCTTGAAGTAGATGCAGGGATTCGAAATTTGAGGAGTGCCCTACAAGTGGAATTTAATTTTAATTGGAGAGGAAACGACTTGCCAGGGATTCGAACTCATGACCTCCTGCTCTGATACCATGTTGAATTATGTTAAACCACCAATCAATCCAAAAGCCTAAGCTGATGGATTGGAGTAAATTTAATTATATCAACCAACACATATATTAATGATAATCAACATTAACAAAATGAATACAGTAATACATACTAATCTAATACAATCCTGTCTTTCACTATTCTTATATTCTATTAGTATGATTCTTACTGAAATCTGTTGGATTCCTTTCATTCTAATCTTCCTAGAGGAGTTGTCAAGAAACTATAACCAAAAGTAGTCTTGGTCTCCCTCTTATTATCCTAAAGTAGCAAGAGTGTCTTCTCTCTCCCTCTCCTTCTCTCTACACTAAACACTTCTACATTGAAGTATTGAAAAGTTATGGCAAGAACTTAAATTCTCTCTTTAGGAGTTTACAGAAAACACCACAACTAGTTTTCTTGCTACTATTGATTCTCAGTTGTTCAGCTTTACATGTGAATCTTAATTCACAAAAAAATTGGAAAACATTGGCCTTGGTGTCTTTTCCAACATCCATGAACAGTATAAAGTAAAAGGTGCTTCCCAACACTTCCGGCTATGGGGACAGTGAAATAATTAGTGACAATGGTCCTCCTTTGCCTTCATTCGTAAGACACAACAGGTAGAGTCTAAAGAAAATTCATGATAATCTCTGGTTTTTTATTTGAAAGATGTTCTCTGAAATTGATATATATCACTTTGGAATTTTCTTAGAAATGGCATTGAGCAGGTAATTGAATTATGAGTACATGATAAATGGAAGAATTAATAGATATTAATGTCATTGAAATGGTAGCTAGAGTGTAGAGAAAATTCTGGATGTTTTCTAAATCCTTGTATGAAAAGACATATAATCAAATGTCATGTACAAGTGTCCAGGGGCAATCTATTTAACTAAGCTAAATGGTGGATTTTTTCTAGACCACTCATCATGCTGCTTGCAAAATTTCTGTTGCTCTATTCTCATTCATTGAATATGATCTAACTACTCCGAACAAGTTACTGCTAAATGTATAACTGACCATTTCAATGATACTTCTTTTTCTCCACATCCAATGTACTCTACCTGAGTTTAGCTCCAGATTAACTATTTTTCGTCATTTCTTTTGCACATAGATCAATCCTGAGGCCAAAAGCTTTCGTGGTAGAGTATTTGAAAACTATGATCAACTGTGCATTTTCTTTAGATTCTACAATATGGAGGCTTTGGATTTCCCCGTTGCTGTAAATGATAGAAAGACTGGATGCGAAGGGAACTCTTTGAAGTGGACTAGTGAAATGGACCATTGCCTCAGAAGAGTCCTGGTGAACCATGTGACTCTTGGGAACAAAAGTGTAGTTGACAATGAATTTAATCTTGTTGCATATGAGGCAGCTATATTGGCTTTAAGGGAAAGGTTTGCACTTGAATTTACAAAAGATCAAGTTAAGGATCGCGTTAAATCATGGAAAAGAGAGTACTGTTTGCTGAGGGACCTTTTGGACCAAGGTGACTTTAATTGGGATGTTCAGAAAAAGATGTTGCTTGCAAAGGACTCAGTATGGGATGCATCTGTTGAGGTATATTCTATTTCAGTTGATTTTTCAGTGGTTCTTAAAATGGTGAATATGGTTTTTCATTTTGTTTTTCCTTTTTCCTTGACTGTGCTCAATACGACTGCTTACAATTGGAACATAAAAACCCTGATGCTAGACTTCTTAGAGGGAATGTTATTGAAAACTATGATGAATTGTGTGTTATTGTTGGGAATGACAACCCATCTGAAAGTTTTCTCAATGCTGCTGATGATAATTTGGATGTAACTGCTGATAATGAAACTATAAATGCTAGAGATCTGTGTCACAATCAAAGAAACAATGCAATAGAAAATGGAAATTACATAACTTAAGACTGAGGAGATGGATACCTGCTTAATGAAGCTGCTAGTTGAGCAAGTCTTGGAAATAAGATAGAGAAAATTTTTAAGCCTTCAGCATACGCAGCTGCTCTTACATTTTTTTTTTTTTTTTTTAAAACCGGGAAATTAGAGCTTTGCTCCCCTACACCCGGGGCACCACTGACCTATTCCTAGACTGTGGCACCAGGATACTTCGAAGGGTATTCTAGTTTAAGCGCTTTCTAGCGGCCTCAAACCAGTGATCTTTCAAAAAAACATGTCTTGAAGTACTTAACTGATTGAACAGAACTCCTCATTCAAGCTCTCCATTTGAAGCCAAAACCTTTCCTTGGAAAAACTTTATCCAAAAAGTTCCAATCCAAGTTGTTATAGGCCTTTTCAGAATCCATTTTTAAAGATGACTTCCTCCTTTTCACTGGATCTATAATCTTTTGTCGCTTTTCGACAAGGAAAGCTTGATCTATTATTTACTTACCAGTAATGAAAGTCCCTTGAGAATCCGAGATCGTAGTTAGAAGAACCTTTCTTAACATGTTAGCCAAGACTTTGGCTATCGCCTTATAAATACTAGTTAGAAGACTAGTTGGTCTAAAGTCCCCCAAATGTATACTTGCATTTCACCTTGGTTGTGAAACCATGCTCAAATGTGGTGTCATTCTTGCAAAGAGCATGCTAATGTTCTTCATCTTTTGAGACCATAATTATCTATTTATATCCTTCACTCTAATACAACCACTCCATTTTATTAGGACATTAGCAACGGTCAGCACATCCTAATATACATCAATTGCTTCTATCAAATATCAGAAAGAATTGGGTTGAGTGACCCACTTTGCCCATTTGGATGGTGATGCTTTAAGTAGAATGATTGAGAGAAAATTGAACCAACTTCAGCCCTTTAGTATGCCCTAAATCAGCCATTTTCTTTAAAATTTATAAATTGGGCTTCATCGAACTCAACTTCAGCCCTTTAGTATGTCTTCCTGGCCCAATTGTATTGATTTCATTAATAGTAAAGGTTGACCAGGGGACTTATTTGAAAGAAAATTGAACCAAGCCTTCGAACCGAAACAACCTTGATTCTTTGACTAGACCGACAATAGAACAAAACCCTAGACCTTCCAAGAAACCCTCGATTGATTCTTGCCATGAATGCCCAAAATCCTCCGCTATTTTTAGGCGAAGATTGAAACAATATTGACCATGATCGAAATTCTCCCCGAACAAACCAACAATGGAGCATCTTCGAGCCAGCGCAACAATGAAGATGATTGCCGAAGACGATTGCCAGAATTTCGCATTTGTTCGTCACTTCGCCGTCCTCAAACGGCCACCAAAATTTTTCGATTCTTTCTCCCTCATTTGTTGCCAAAATTCGCACGAGCAATATCATTGGAAAAGAGCGAATCCTTCCCCACGAATGGATCCATCGCACCCACGGCAAAATCTCCGACGATCGGTGAGATCCATGGCTGTCATACCCACAAAATTGATCGCTTGCAACGAATGAAGTCGGGGAACACGACGAACTATCTTTTCAAATTTTTTTAGGCGGCTGTTGTGCGAATATTTCTTGCCGAAAAACAACCAAAATCCTTTGCACATTTGAAGGCCTATGAAAATCTTTGAATTGCACTTTCAAGTAAAAGATTTTTTTGATTTTATCCTTTTCTTCTTCCTCTGCGATTCTATTGGCAGTTGTCGCTTTTTTCTCTATTGTATCTTCATCATAAAATTGTCGATTACCCAGATGGACAATCAAATTTTTTTTTCGAGTTTACCTGGATAAAAAATGTTGCTACACACACAATGATGACCCTCATGATCAGATTCAACAGATGGTCGTTGAGTTCGATTTACGATCTTGGTAGCGTCAATTCTCAGAAAAGATGACGACGAACTATTCTCCGTGCAACTTGGATCTTGTGATGTCTCCTCTTTTTTCGTAATCTTCCCCTCTTTCTTGACCATGCTCCCCAATGTCTATGTTTCATGGTTTTTTTTACCATTCTATTTTATTCAATTTCCATATCATCTTTCTTCTTTTCGGCCTCTAACACCTCTTTTCTAACCACAAGAATGTGCCCAAGCTTGTCTTCTTTTGATTGAATTGTATTGTTGTTTTTTCTCATTGAAAGTTTCATACCTGCAGCCATTTTCATTAGATGTTGAAATGGTTATCTTATCAAGTACTTGAGGTCTTATTTCTAGTTGTGCTCCCGTTTGACATAAGAAACGACCTTTATGGAATCTTCAACCGGACGTTCATCTTCTTTCTTCACTCTCTCGAATTTGGCCTCTGCTTCTTGATTTTCCTCTATGGTCACAGCTTTCTTGAATTCTTTCGATTCTTCCCTGAACTCTTCTATTAATCCTATTAGTTTCTCATTTCGTCTATGGGACAAGGAATTTTTCTGATTTTCTTAAAGTTTCCATTGCTACTTTTATGCTTGCTTCAATAATACTCGGATCAATCTCCATGGATCGAATGCTCTGATACCAATTGATAGAGTCTTGCTCTATCAAAAGGTCCCTCCCTCAATGACTCTAGTCAAATGAATATTCAAGTGTTATTGAGTAAGGAGAAGAGTACATCTTATATGGCCCAAGGGACTAACTAACTATCTAACTAATTGCATAAATGCCCCTAATATATTTCTAATACTTCTAAAGGCTCAAACCTTATCAAACAACTTCCAGACAGAAAAGAAAATACATTAAGAAAAAGGCTTCTACCTACAGATGTTTCTTTTCCCTTTATCATTTCGTATTATTTTTTTGCTTGATATAGTAGGCTTAAGGATATGTGAAATATTGTGCATTTGCTCAGTGCTTTTTAACACCCATTTCAGGAACACCCTGATGCACGGGAACTGCGAACCAAGTCAATTGAGAATTACAAAGAGATGTGTGTGATTTTTGGCAATGAGCAGAAAACGGAAGGATGGTTAACTGGCGAAGAACACGATGAGGATCGGATATCGAATGATGATGCAGGAGGTGATGATGCTTTTAGTGGTGCTGATAGCATGGAGACTTCATCTCAACAAACAGGAACTAGACCATCTTCCTCTTCGCATTCACGAAAGTCATTAAAGAGAAGACGCAATAGCGATGCCATGGTGCAAATAATGAGTACCATGGCTGTCAATGTTGCTCGGATAGCTGATGCATTGTCAGACAGCGGAAGGCCAGCATACTTGGATCAAGTGTTTGATGTTGTTCAAGCCATGCCCGGGTTGGAGGACGATCTCATTCTCGACGCATGTGAGTTTTTCTCCCTTGACGAGAAAAGGGCAGTGATGTTTATGAAATTGGATGACAGGTTGAGAAGGAAGTGGTTACTAAAAAAGTTACGTAGTTAGGCTTGCACATAAGATTATAGTCTCTTGTTGATATTTATGTACCTATTTTTCTTGAAGTAATTGGCTAGATGAAGGAATTATTATGTTTCTTTGCGCCATTACCTCTATCTTAATATTTTGAATGCCTTAAAATGTTTATTGATAACCCCTTCAAGATGAGAGAAGATATAATATGTTGTGATGCAACATCCTTTATGCATTTTCTCGAACTTTGGTCGGAAAGGAGTGTTGTATTTTATTGACCAAACTATTTAAAATACGCATTTTTATTGAGTCGACTTCTTTATCTTGCTTGAGTCATCTATCACCTCTATTGTCAGTAGCTTTTCATTTTCATTTTTTGTAATCTTATCTTTGATAGGATTATCTTTTATCTTTTGTATTTATTTTATACACCAAAAAAGAAAATACTTATTTTGACTGCCTTATTTGCATGAATTGGCATGACTGCAGGAAAACTTGCTCTATTTGGTTGGTGGATAAGCCATTTGATTGGATGACCTGCCAAGGGTATAGAAATATGTTGCTTTTGTTTTGGGATGAGATGAGGTGAGGTGTTGGATTTCAATATCTTGTTTGACCCGGAGTGTTCTTCACCACATCTCCTCTCTTCTCATTTTCTCTTTTAATTATCTTTTTCTTGTTTATGTTTTCTTATTTTCTTATTTTATGTTTTCTTACTTTTATTGTTATTATTATTTAAATATATTAATATATTTGTATATAATTATAATAATTATACTATTATACTATTATTATTATCAAAATGTGATTGAGTTGAGTTTTAACTACATAAAAAAAAAAATAATAACAAATTTATGGATGTTTATGGTTTCCTGACGTCAATGACTAATAAGACAAATAAGTTTAATTTATTGTTACCTATTAATTAATATATTTTATTGACAAATCTTTGACTTTCAATAAATATGAATATGAATGTATAAGATGATATAAGAAAATAGTTTTTTGTGATAAAATAAAAATGAAAATTGTTATCAAGATTTCATAATGACTTGTTTGTTTTGAGATGAGATGAGTTGAGGTGTTGGGTTTCAACACCTTGTTTGGCCCAAGGTGTTTTTCATCTCCTCTCATCTTCGCCTTTAACTTTTTTTTTTCTTTTAACATTTCTTTTATTTTTTTTTACATGTTTTCTTATTTTCTTATTTTATGTTTCCTTTTATTGTTATTATTTTTTTAAGAAAAAATATTTTTATTATTATTTGAATATATTAATATACATGTATATAATTATAATCATTATACTATTATTATTATCAAAATGTGATTAGTTCACTTTTAACTAAAATAAATAAATAATAACAAATTAACAAATTTTATGGGTGTTTATGGTTCCCTAATGTCAATGACTAATAAGATAAATACGTTTAATTTATTGTTACCTATTAATTAATATATTTTATTGACAATTCTTTGACCTTTAGTAAATATGAATATGAATGTATAAGAAGATATAAGAAAATATTTTTTTTTTAATAAATTAAAAATGAAAATTGCTATCAAGATTTCATAATGACTTGTTAAGGGTATAGAAATATGGTGTGTTTGTTTTGGGATGAGATGAGGTGTTGAGTTTCAACATCTTGTTTGGCCCAAGGTATTCTTCATCTCCTTTCATTTTCTCTTTTAACTTTTTTTTTTCTTTTAACATTTCTTTTATGTTTTTTTTACATGTTTTCTTATTTTACGTTTTCTTACTTTTATTGTTATTGGTATTTTAAGAAACAATAATATTATTATTATTTAAATATATTAATATACATGTATATAATTATAATAATTATACTATTATTATTATCAAAATGTGAGTGAGTGCACTTTTAATTACAAAAAAAAAAAAAAAACGAATTAACAAATTTATGAGTGTTTATGGTTCCTTAAAAACGTTAATGCCTAATAAGATAAATATGTTTAATTTATTGTTACCTATTAATTAGTATATTTTATTAACAATTATTTGACATTCGGTAAATATGAAATATGAATGTATAAGGTATAAGAAAATAGTTTCTTTTTTAATAAAATAAAAAGAAAAAGTGCTATCAAGATTTCATAATGACTTGTTTAACCAAATAGTTTTATTTTTATTTTTATAATTCATTATTGTTTTTTAATGAATAGAATCTTGGTATTTTTTTAATTTTTTTTTATTATTTAAGTCTAACTAAATTTGAAAAAAAATGTTATTAATGATCTACAAATATTTTAGATTAATTTTTTTGTGGTATGAAGTTTTTTCTAACTATTTTTTTTTTAATTAAGAAATATTTAAAATTTAATATACTAAACACAATTGAAAGTTTATTGTGCTAATTTTCAAAAAAGAAAAGTTTATTGTGCTATTAGACAAAGTTAGTTTTTTTTTTTAATTCAAACAAAATTAAATTTTCTTTCTTATAGTTTAGTTAGTTCTTAGAAAATTTGTTGTTTTTTTGAGACTTCGATTACTTTCTTTTTAAATTCAGGAACCCTATCAATTGAAAGTTCATATACTTTTTTTTTTTAGTTCATATATATATATATAAGCAAACTTAAAAATTTTTTTAAAAAAATTTTAATTGATGGAAAGTAAAATATGAAGTGGAAAAAGAAATGCAAAAAAGTAAAAATAATTGATTTAAGGGCGGGTAGTCTGGTAAGTATTGTTGATAAAATAATAAATGCATTGGAGTGGAAGGGTGTGGCATTGGTAGAAAAGCGAGTGGTGGAAGGCGTTGAATCATTTCAGGCGATGAGACCGAGCAAAGCAACACAAGTAGCAGCAGGGCGGCACAGTTTTGGGAACTCAAAGAACTCCCCAATCCCCCAATTCTCCTCTCTAGGTTTCCAATTCCAATTCCCCTGCTGATCTTCGTTTCTCATTCAGGTACTTTCTTTTGTTTTTTCCTTTCTTTATTTTATGCACTCAGGAACTCCTTCGCCTTCCTAACTTCTTCTTCCTCATGGTGCTTTCGTTGTTCCTATAGTCTCCCACCATGGACCAGTCTATTCAGAAATCTCAACTGCATTTCTCATCACCTGCGGCTTTTGTCGAAGGCGGAATCCAAGATGCCTGTGACCACGCTTGAAGTAAAAAAATGGAGAAACCTTTTAGCGATGTCGAGATTGAAACAACTATGAACGAGGTTGGCTTAACAAGACTCCGGGTCTCAATGGCTATACATCTTAATTCTTTAACAAGTAAACGGCACACTATGGCACACTATCAAATCTGATGTAAAGATGGTGTTCCGCGAATTTTTATCAGACGAGCATTATCAATGCTAGCCTCAATAAAATCTATATTGCTCTTATCTATAAGAAAACGGGACCAAAGAGGGTTACTGAATACAAACCTATCAGCCTCACGAAATGCCTATATAAGATCTTTCTAGATGCCTATCTAAGAGGCTTAAAAAGGTGCTCCCTTTCACTATTACTAAGAACCAATCCGCCTTTGTTGCACAAAGATAGATCCTCGATACATCTCTCATGGAAAATGAGCTTATTGAAGAGTGGGCCCGTCCTAAAAAATAGGGGTTGGTGATCAAGCTTGATGTGGAAAAAGCTTTTGATATAGTCGAATGGGATTTCTTGAATGATTTACTGTGTGTCAAGGGTTTTGGTCCTATTTGGAAGGATGGGTTAGAGTATGTATAACATCTGCAAGCTATTCTATTCTCATCAACAATAAGCCTCATGGTAAAATTAAAGCTACCAGGGGTCTAAGACAGGGTGACCCCCTATCTCCCTTCCTTTTCACTATTGTGGTAGACTATTTGAGAAAAATGTTGATCTCGGCTGAGAAGATGGGGAAAACTAAAGGCTTTCAGGTTGGTTATCAAAACGCCCTCAGTATCACCCACATTCAGTTTGCTGATGATACTATTCTCTTTTCATTTATGGAGAATCAATGCATTGAAAACCTTATGCAGATAGTAAATGATTTTTCGAGATTGTTTTTGGATTAAGAAACAATTTCATTAAGGATGAAATGGGGTCCCGTAGGACAGTTACAAGAGTTACAAAAAACATTTCCAGCTAGAAAGGAGAGAAGAGAAAAAATATTCTTTAAAGCATGGATCGTATTTTATCCACGTTACAATTGTATGAACAATGCTACCAAAAAAAGATTAAAAGGTGTATCATTATCTTAGAAGATCCTCTTGTTCCTTTCACACCATATTCCCCAAAAGAAAGTCCTGACAAAGGATTCCCAAAGAACTTTACATTTATCCTTGAAAGGTGCCCACCAAACAACTATTCAAAGGCATCAATGGAAACACTGGATTAGAGCCACACCAATTGAAAGACTTATGGATCCGATTCCAAAACAACCTGACATAAGAACACTGTGAGAGACAGAGAATATGGCCGAGGGATTTTGAGTCTCATCGACAGAGAACACACCAATTAGGGGAGATACACCATTGGGGCAGTCTTCTTTGGAGCTTCTCGCTTGTGTTAATAGCCTTTTGAGCAATCTCCCATAACAAAAAATTAATTTTCCAAGGAGAATGGCCTTTCCAAATAACATGAAATATAGGAGAAGATGCCTCCAAAGAACTTGATTCTAGGTTACGGATCAAAGAACTAGTCTTGAAGGATTCCGAGGAGTCCAGTTTTCAAATGATAACATCTTCCGAGGGGGAGAGATGAATATTATCAAGTAAATGCACAAGGCTACCATATTCAACCACTTCATCATCTTTAAGGTTCCTTCTTAATCCAATGCTCCAAAATGAATCCATGGCAACCCGTCTTATACACAGAAGCATCTTTTCTGTTCGAAAGACCATACATTCTAGGGAACATGTTCATAAGGGGAACTTCCTCGGTCCATTGATCTTTCCAGAAATTCGTGCCCATACCATTCCCTATTTAAAAGCATATGTTGTTAAAAATCAAGTGGCTATGTTGAACAATATATTTCCATGCGCCCCTAATGTAACGGCCCAGTTTTCTATCTCGGTTCTCGAGGAGCTTCCGGTTCAGATTCAGTGGTTCGGTTGGGCCGTTAGAGCTGTTTTGACCCTTAGGGGTATTTTGGTCTTTTGGCTCCTCGGGCAAGATTTGTGGTTTTTCAGGGCTTTGAGGAAGCTCTTGCCTTCGTTGAGGCTTGTTTGTTGTGGGCTGCGAGTTCCGAGATGTTTGGGCTATTCGTTTGGGAGTTCGGTTGTGTTTTGGGTTTTTGGCAAAGTCATTGTTGTTTGGGTGTTTCCCTTGGGATTCGAGCCCGGGCCCTTGGTGTTGATTTGGGAGGTTGATTTAAGTGAGATTTATTGATTGGAAAAGGTTGCTTCAGTCCGGTCTCGAAGGAGGAAGCCGGGAAATGGGATTTAAGGATTTTAAGGATTTTTAGAAATTGGAAAATTTGGATAAGTTTGAAAATGAGGATAAAATCCCCATTTTTCCCCATTTTTCCATTTTTCCTTTTCTTTTCCATTTTTTCCCTTTTCTTTTCCCTTTCTCTCTCCTCCAACCCGAGCGGCCCCTCCACCACGCCGAGCGCAATTTTCCACTTCGCCCACCACAGCGCCCGGCCGAGCCCGGCTACGCCTAGCCAGCGCCTAAGCGTCGCCGAAACCACCCAGTGCCCTGTCGCGTCGCGACCCAGCGCCAGTTTGCGTCGCCCGACCCCAGCGCCCTCGCCCCAGCCCCGTCGCCCGGTCCGTCCGCGCGTCGCTTAGCTTCGCCGCCTCGCCCGGTCGCGCGAGCCCCGGCCCTGCTCGCCACGCTGTTCGCGCGTCGCCCGACCCTCGCCGCGATGCGCGTGTGCGGTCGAGCGCCCGAGCCCGTCGCGTCGCGTCGCCTCGCGCGCGCGCCCCTATGCTTGCCGAGCTCGCGCCCGCTGCCGTCCCTGTCTTGGCCGCGCGCGCGCGTCGGCCTCGCCCCAACCCGCCCGCCAGCAGCGGCTCACGCCCCGCTCTTGCGCCCGTGCGTGCCCAAGGCCACTACGCCCCTGCCGACAGCCTGCTTGTGGTGTGTTGGTTGGCCCGAGCCTTGTGGCTTCTCGGATGGTATTTCTCGAGTCTTTTCTTCGTTGGGCCTTGATTTGTTGGCTGCTGGTTATGGATTTAATTGGGGTGTTTTATGTATTTGATTTGGGTGCTTTATTTGAAATGTATAGGCTGTTCGGGTTCGATTAGAGGCTCGAGGATTGCTTGATGATTTATTATTATTTGCTGCTTGTCCCAGGTAAGGATTTCTTACCGTGGTTGTGTGGACCCTGCGATATATCATGATATGCCTTGTATGCTTGTTTGCTGTTATGAACATGATATTGATAGGGCAGCTTTGATTGACCTCTTGCTAGCATGTTTGCCTGATTTTACATGTTAGTGCCATGCTAGGTTTGTTCTGCCAGCATGCTAATGATTCCTGCTTAAGTTGTAGTATCATGCTAGGTAAATGTGATTGATGTCGGTCATTGCTTGCTAGCCAGGAATCATTTATTTGCTCTGTACTCTTAGATAGAGTTGTAGGGTTTGTCATCATCCAGAGGCTGAGAGCGGACATAAAGTACTTTGTCCCCACCGATCAGGAGTAAAGCGAAGCGTTGCTTCAGGGGTTGAGAGCGGACATAACGTACTTTGTCCCCAGTGGTCGGATATAGAGCAAAGCATAACATACATTGCTTTTTCTCCCCCTCCCGGCAGCCATTGAGACTTAGCTACCTCATTGGCGTATGCCTAGTTTGTAGCTGCTAGAGCGGAACCACGCCAGCGGTGTAAGCCTACCTTGGCGGTTCTTAGCTTGTGTCGGTGGATCAGCCGCATGATGAGCACCGAGGGCCTCGCGCTCGTGATCGGTGACACCGCTTTCGAGTCATAGGCATGCGTGCACGGCCCGCGTGGTTTGCCCTTTGGCCCCGCATTTACGCCGGTTGCGCGAAATGCGGTGTGCGCGCACACGCGTTAGTCGCCGGTTCGGAGGGCTCCCCCAGGCTAATGTTCGTGAGTACACCATTCCTTCCGTTAGAGCCTGACTTCGGGTACTCTCCCGTAAGTCCAGATTAGTAGCGAGGGCAAGAGGCCCTTGAGGACATTTTTGGGATTAGTGTATTCCCCCCGAGTGAAAGATACCTCGATGATGTCCCAAGATTGGTTAGTGTATCCAATCCTTAGGCCGGAAGTAGGAGACTTCCGATGACTCCAGATCTTGTTTTATGAGCTCGTTGAGCTATGATCTGTGTTGATAGCTGTTTTCTTGCATGTTGAGGTGTTAGATGACTGATGTATCGTATTGTACCCCGGTTGGGGATTCTTACTGAGTATTTTTATACTCACCCTTATTTATCTTTCAGGTAACTTGGGACAACACTAGGAGGGCTAGCGGAGGGAGCTGATTGATCATGGGGAGCCACCGACACTCTGTCATTTATTATTGCTTTGTTTATTCAGCATGTAGATGGACAGGAGTCCTAGGGGAACATTGTTTAAAAAGTTGTTTAAATTGTATTGTATGTTTTATAAATACTGGCCAGGTTGTTTTACTTCGTTGGATTGTTTAAATGAAAATTGTTAGTTATGTTTTAAGGGTTCCCCCTTCTCATATGTTTTGAAAGGTTTTTAAATATGAGTACTAAACCGCTTGATATCATATTTAACTTGCATGCTGAGTGAGAACCCCGGTTTAGGGCCATGTTTTGGGTCGGGTTCGTCACAGTTGGTATCGAGCACGAGTCATAGATTCTGTAGACTAACTCGCTTTGTAGGTTGTTTGTTCCCATGATCATCAAGACTCCACGCCGTCGAGTTTGTCTCGAGTTCATTAAGCTAAGGGTTAAGAATTTACAATACTTTTCATCTAGCTTTTATGCCTTGTGTAGAGTTGTGGAGCGGAGACGAGCGGTGTTACGACTCGTTGTTGGTTTGGGCTTAGAGAGCCATCATGCCAACTTTCGCGCAGTCGCGGCGGTTTGAGCGGTGAGAGCCCCAGTGTGGGCCGGCTTTGATGCTTTGTGCGGATCGCGGTGTGTCGATCGCAACCGCAGGGAGGCGAGCTTAGACTCCGTGAGGCCATTTGTGGCCCGGTTGTTGCTTTTCCCCAGTGAGAGGGTGGAGGTGCTTTGTGCGATCACCGGTGTGTTGATCGCACTCGAGGAGCAGACGCTTGGCATGTCCAACCGAGGAGTTGGACTGATTGTGTTGGTGTTGAGGCCGCGTCCCAGGGTCGTTTAGACACGTTGGTCAGAGTTGGCCACGACGGTTGAGTTGCCAAGTGGAGGGGGTAGAGGTTAGCACGCCTCAGTGTGAGACTCCTTGAGCAGAGTGTGCTCCACCCATGAGAGATTTGATGGCGTGTCTTTAGCTATCGAGAGCGAGACCCAGCGCGCAGATTGTAGCGCGATGAGGAGTCCCGGCACAGATAGCCCGGTAATGACGAGTTTGTTTCAAAGATTCCCCCATTAGCTCTTGTAGCCCCGGAGGTTCCCGGGAGGGCATGATCAGCAGGTTTTTGCCGATGAGTTTGTTGGCGTTGATGGAGCCGCCCAGTTTGGCAAGTCGATGCATGTAGAGCTCGATGTTTTAGAAAGTCCCTCCGCTAGCTAGTAGTAAAGCGATTGGCAGTTTTGAGTTTAGCATCCGTGTGTTGGGATGCCCTCTGCTCGAGAGCCGAGATGTGCCGCCTCTGTCTTTGTTTGGTACAGCGGTTGATGGTGGTAGTCCCTTGAGAGAGGTGGACTAGCTGAGTCTCCACCAGTCGCCCGATTGATTGGCAAGTTGCCGTGTTAGTGGCCTGAGGCAGATGTAGAGACATCTTTGCCCCCTTGCAAGCCTGCTGTTGTTTTGCAGCCAGTTCTTTTAGTACCCTCGTAGCCAGGGTGTATTGTGGAGTTTGCTTGTCAGGGCTTAATCCGTTTGTGGATTTCAGCGGGCTAGTAGAGTGGAACACTCTTTTATTTGGATGTTCCCAGTGTGGAACTAGTTGTTGCCACCCGAGGAGTTGGCTTGAGCTTCTGTTGAGCATCGAGTGAGATGCAAGAGTTGGCCTGAGCTTGTGTTGAGCATCGAGTGGGATGCAGGAGTAGGCCGTGGCATGTCTGTTGGACGAAATGCCAGATATTAGGCTGCTCGAGTGTTTGGACTCTTGTGTTGAGTGCCATTGCCCCGTCACTTGGAGTGTGACCTTCCCTTTCCTCAGAGGAGCATAAAGCTCGTTTAAGGCTGATTTGTGTTGTAAAGGATGTAGTGCCTGTTGGCACCTAGCTTTGAGAGGAGGCCTAGATTGATGCCAGTTGGCACTTTTGTGCAGGTGGTTCCATGGCCGCCCAGAGTTTAGCATCCCCGCTAGTCTTGTACCCATTTCCTGAGGTTGCACCTGTTTGGTTTGCATAAGAGATCTAGCTCGGTGGTAGTCAGAGGACTACAAGTATGAGGTTTTCGAGGGAAAGTAGGAGCTTTTCAGGATCACCGAGAGTTGGGTACAAAGGATGCTGTAGGCTGTTAAGAGCTAGCGCGTTCGAGTTCTCGCGCCTGTGTTGTGAGCTTGTGAGCCTGTTTGTTGGTAGCATGATTCGGCTACCCTTTGAGTTACCCTAGTATGGGTAGTGTTTGGCATCGAGGATGCGTGATTGATCCAGTGTTAGAGCCATGAGTTGGATGGTTGATCGGAGCGTTTAGTGGGCACATTGGCTTGAGGTATGATTGCTTGGTGTGGATTTGCTCTTGTAAGAGTGAGTTGGCCAATGTGGCTTTTCGTGGTGAGTTGGCCCCGAGAGGGTTTGAACTCTTGTTGCTCCCTGGTTAGTAGTGGCTCTGTTGGAGGCAAAAGTTGCCCTGTGTGAGAGCCCTTGTTGGCATTGGATCAAGTTGGAGATGTACACCCCGGTGTACTATTGTGTAGCTCGTTCCGTGGTTTATGTTTGGAAACCACGAGAGGTTCGTGTTGAGGAGCCAGTGCTCAGTCTTTGAGGTGTCAAGGCTTTAGTTCTTGGCAAGTGCCCTGGCTTTGGTTGTAAGGATGCCGTGCTCGTTGCCGGGTTGTTGTTTAAGCATGTTTTGCTAGTTGGTCCTTAGCCTGGTTAGAGTTCAGTTGGAACTGAACAAGAGCGGTGGTAGCAAAGCCGCGCAGTTTCTGATCGTTATGGCTAAGAGAGCTGTTTGGATCCTTGCCTTGGGCAGAAGGTATGTTGTGGCTGATGCTTGAGTAGGAGGATGACGCATTCTGTAGCGTTTCCGGTCCTCTTGGTTTCCAAGAGTTGGAGTTGGCCAGCGCAGTTGAGATGCTGGAGAGGGTTGTGCCCGTGTAGCCGGTTGTCTGTTAGACCGTTTGACGACCGTGTGTGTTGGAGGGTGATCGGAGGATCCCTAGGTTGTGGAGAGCCTCTCCAGAGCTCAATTAGACCCAGGCAGTGTTCCTTGGGTGAGTTGCTTGCAGACTTGGTAGTCTAGCAAGCTAGTGCTTGTTTGGAGCAGAGTCCGGATTGGTTCCGGTTTGGAGGCTAGTTGGAGCTTGGTGTTGACCATGATTTGGTTCTCTTGTTGTTTCAAGAGCTAGCTCGGTTCGAGCAAGAGGGCGTTGCCCTGAGGACCTGTTCCTAGTAAGAAAGTTTTGGGAGCTGACCCCTCCCTCGGCAGTTGAGTAAGTTCTGCTAGTTCTGGTTGGTGGTCCAATCAGTTGAGTTTCCGTTGGGTGTTGCTTCCAAGTTGAGTTGGTTCTTGTTGCCCTTGGGTTTGAGCTAGTCAGCGAGCGTGTGTGAAGTTCGCTGCCCTTCAGAGTTTGCTTGCTGGGAAATCGTTCCCGTTGAGGAGACAGCGTAGCTTCTGAGTTGTGTAGTGGATCAGAGTAGCGCAGTGGTTAGCCCAGCGAGAGGGTCTCTGCTTTGTGTTGTTAGCAAGCGAAAAGTTGTTTGTCCCCGCAAGAGCGGAGGCCAGCCAGTTTAAGAGTTGAGTTGTTGCTGGAAAGTTGTTGGTTCTTTGGGGTTTGAAGTTTTTCCCCCTAGTTTCTATGGTGGTTGAGTTGCACCATGGATGACAGCCTCGAGTATTATCTTTTGAGGTAGCCTTGCCAGTCCGTATTCCTTGCGATGTTCCGAGTGTGGAGTTTCTAGTCGCAAGATGAGTTAGGCCTTGGCTAAAAGGAGGAAGTCCTTTGAGTAGCCAGTTGGACTTAAGAGTTGAGTGGTAGCTTGGAGGTGAGCTTTGCTCGTTATGAGCTTGGTTTGAGGTTCTGCAGAGCAAGCCTTTCTCGGGCTTTGCTTCTAGTTGTTGTGTTTTCGCAGTTGGCGATTAGCTGAGCCACAGTTGAGTGAGTTGGCACAGAGGTGCCGTGGCATTGGTTGGTTAGACCCTTGAGTTGCTATCCTCAAGGTGTTGTGTTGCAGGTAGCCCTGTGATGGTTTAGTCCTTGCTACCCGAGGTTTTCCATGAGAGGAATGTTGGTTGTTTCCTTGCCTGACAATGTTCTCTTTGGCCAGTTGCTAGTAGATTTGCATGGAAAAGTTTGTGTTCCGTCGTTGAGAGGCTCCAGTTTTTTGGCTTGGCCGAGTGGAGCCTGTGCCTGGTTTTGGCCATTTAGGGTTGGCCGTAGCTGAAGTTTCAGCTTGTGCTTGTTGGAAAAGTTTGCCTTTTGGATCAATCGCCAGTTGGTAGTTCGATTGTTTTTCGTTAAGGCTGTAGGCAAGCTTGTGGTTCGCTGGTCTCATATGATGTAAGAGAAGGCCGTTTGGTTTCTGGAACCTGAGGGGTTCAGTTGTTTGGCCAGCATGGTGTAGAGTTGAGGATGTTTGTTAACAGCTGTGGGCATTCAGAGAAGTTACGCCAGTGCGTGGCTTTGAGTTTTGGAGCTTGTGGCTAGTCTGCGAGTTTGCTGAGAGTAACACCGTAGAGAGGTGTTCCGTGTTGGATTAGCAGGGTTTAGTTTGGCCCCAGGTTTGTAAGGCCTTTTGAGATCCTTGAGCGGATCGGAGCAGTGGCCTTTCGGTTAGCTTTGCCCAGTCTTTGTGGAGATAGTTGTGGCAGACTGGTTAGCATTGTGGCTTTGAGCCTTTGAGAACCCAAGAGGGTTTGGTTCTCGAAGAGGGCTAGTGTTGTTTTACACGAGCTCGGTCACCGGCTAGGAATCGATGGAGTATTCCTAGAGCCGTTTAAATCTTAGGACTTTCGAGGACGAAAGTCTTAAAAGGAGGGAGTATTGTAACGGCCCGATTTTCTATCCCGGTTCTCGAGGAGCTTAGGTTGGTTCGATGGTTCGGTTGGGCCGTTAGAGCTGTTTTGACCCTTAGGGGTATTTTGGTCTTTTGGCTCCTCGGGCAAGATTTGTGGTTTTTCAGGGCTTTGAGGCAGCTCTTGCCTTCGTTGAGGCTTGTTTGTTGTGGGCTGCGAGTTCCGAGATGTTTGGGCTATTCGTTTGGGAGTTCGGTTGTGTTTTGGGTTTTTGGCAAAGTCATTGTTGTTTGGGTGTTTCCCTTGGGATTCGAGCCCGGGCCCTTGGTGTTGATTTGGGAGGTTGATTTAAGTGAGATTTATTGATTGGAAAAGGTTGCTTCAGTCGGGTCTCGAAGGAGGAAGCTGGGAAATGGGATTTAAGGATTTTAAGGATTTTAAGAAATTGGAAAATTTGGATAAGTTTGAAAATGAGGAAAAAATCCCCATTTTTCCCATTTTTCCCCATTTTTCCTTTTTTCCTTTTCTTTTCCATTTTTTCCCTTTTCTTTTCCCTTTCTCTATCCTCCAACCCGAGCAGCCCCTCCCACGCCCACCAGATCCCGGCTCGCCGACCACGGCGCCCGGCCCACGAGCCACTCGCCTAGCCCAAAGGCCCAGCGTCGCCGAAAGCCACCCAGCGCCAGTTTGCGTCGCGACGACCCCAGCGCCCTAGCCCGAGCCCCGCTGCCTAGGTCCGTCTTGCGTCGCCCGCTTCGCTCGCCGCCGTCGTCGCGCGAGCCCGGCCTGCTCGCCCAAAGCTCGCGTCGCCACGTTCGCATAGCCTAGCCCTCGCCGCGATGCCGCGTGCGGATCGAGTGCCCCGAGCCCGTTGCGTCGCGTCGCCTCGCGCGCGCGCCACTGTGCTTGTCGAGCTCACGCCACGCGCCGCCCCTCGTGCGGAGCGCGCGCCACAGCGCGCCCCGCCCGGCGCCCCTGCGCTGCGCCCCAGCGCGCCCGGCTCTGCGCCTAGCGCCGGCCGCCCCTCTACTGACACTGCTTGTGGTGTGTTGGTTGGCCCGAGCCTTGTGGCTTCTCGGATGGTATTTCTCGAGTCTTTTCTTCGTTGGGCCTTGATTTGTTGGCTACTGGTTATGGATTTAATTGGGGTGTTTTATGTATTTGATTTGGGTGCTTTATTTGAAATGTATAGGCTGTTCGGGTTCGATTAGAGGCTCGAGGATTGCTTGATGATTTATTATTGTTTGCTGCTTGTCCCAGGTAAGGATTTCTTATCGTGGTTGTGTGGACCCTGCGATATATCATGATATGCCTTGTATGCTTGTTTGTTGTTATGAACATGATATTGATAGGGCAGCTTTGATTGACCTCTTGCTAGCATGTTTGCCTGATTTTACATGTTAGTGCCATGCTAGGTTTGTTCTGCCAGCATGCTAATGATTCCTGCTTAAGTTGTAGTATCATGCTAGGTAGATGTGATTGATGTCGGTCATTGCTTGCTAGCCAGGAATCATTTATTTGCTCTGTACTCTTAGATAGAGTTGTAGAGTTTGTCATCATCCAGAGGCTGAGAGCGGACATAAAGTACTTTGTCCCCACCGGTCGGGAGTAAAGCGAAGCGTTGCTTCAGGGGTTGAGAGCGGACATAACGTACTTTTTCCCCAGTGGTCGGATATAGAGCAAAGCATAACATACATTGCTTTTTCTCCCCCCTCCCGGCAGCCAATGAGACTTAGCTACCTCATTGGCGTATGCCTAGTTTGAAGCCTGCTAGAGCGGAACCCTGCCAACGGTGTAAGCCTACCTTGGCCGGTTCTTAGCTTCAGGTCGGTGGATCAGTTTGCCACGGATGAGCGCCGAGGGCCTCGCGCTACTGTGATCAGTGACACTGCTTCGAGTCATAGGCATGCGTACCTGGCCCGCGTAGTTTGTCCTTTGGCCCCCGCATTTACGCCTGTTGCAGCAGCATGCGGTGTGCGCGCACACGCGTTAGTCGCCGGTTCGGAGAGCTCCCCCGGGCTAATGTTCGTGAGTACACCATTCCTTCCGTTAGAGCCTGACTTCGGGTACTCTCCCGTAAGTCCAGATTAGTAGCGAGGGCAAGAGGCCCTTGAGGACATTCTTGGGATCAATGTATTCCCCCCGAGTGAAAGATACCTCGATGATGTCCTAGGATTGGTCAGTGTATCCAATCCTTAGGCCGGAAGTAGGAGACTTCCGATGACTCCAGATCTTGTTTTATGAGCTCGTTGAGCTATGATCTGTGTTGATAGCTGTTTGCTTGCATGTTGAGGTGCTAGATGACTGATGTATCGTATTGTACCCCGGTTGGGGATTCTTACTGAGTATTTTTATAGTCACCCTTATTTATCTTTCAGGTAACTTGGGACAACACTAGGAGGGCTAGCGGAGGGAGCTGATTGATCATGGGGAGCCGCCGGCACTCTGTCATTTATTATTGCATTGTTTATTCAGCATGTAGATGGACAAGAGTCCTAGGGGAACATTGTTTAAAAAGTTGTTTAAATTGTATTGTATGTTTTATAAATACTGGCCAGGTTGTTTTACTTCGTTGGATTGTTTAAATGAAAATTGTTGGTTATGTTTTAAGGGTTCCCCCTTCTCATATGTTTTGAAAGGTTTTTAAATATGAGCACTAAACCGCTTGATATCATATTTAACTTGCATGCTGAGTGAGAACCCCGGTTTAGGGCCATGTTTTGGGTCGGGTTCGTCACACCTAACAATCCTCATCTGCCTGTTGCTAACGAATTCAGAGGGTTGTGAACACCCGTATTTAGCCTCAATCACACGCTTCCATAATGCATTCTTTTCATTAAAAAATCTCCTTGTCCATTTGGCAAGAAGAGCCAAGTTCTTTAGCTTTAAGTCGTGGATGCCCAGTCCACCCTCATTAATTAGTCTAGTGGGCTTCTTCCATTAACAAGATTTGGGCCCTTGTATTCATTCCTTCCTGATCACTCTTTCAAGATTAACAATCATCTTGCTAGGCATATGATATAATGACATATAATACGTGGACAAGTTAGCAAGGGTGGCTTGAATAAGATTAAGACACCCCCGCTGGAGATGTGTGAGTATTTTCAGGAGCTAATATGTTTCTCAAATTTCTCAAACATAGGTAGCCAGAAGCTCGAGGCACTAGGCTTTCCATTAAGAGGAAGACCCAAGTAGAGAGGAGGCCATAATGATTTCTTAAAACCATATGTATTGGCGAAAGCAAGGACAACCTCATCATCTAAGTTTATGCCCATGATCTCAAACTTTTGAACATTAATATTTAAACCAGAAATCAATTCAAATAATAGGACTATCCCCATCAAATTATCCATAGCCACCAAATTATAATCAGATAGGAGAAAAGTGTCATCAGCGAACTGTAAGTAGTGTATTTGGATCGGTTCGACCCCTATCAAGAAGCCCTTTATGCACCCTCTATCTATGGCTCTATTCAAAAGACGACTAAGGCAATCCATAATAATGATTAATAAAAATGGGTAGAGGGGGTCTCCTTGCCGAAGACCTCTAGTTGCAATGATCTTGCCTCTAGGCCTACCATTAATATTGATAGAGAAATTTGTTCTTGATACACAACCTTTAATCCACAGCCTCCATTTTGGCCCAAAGCCTTTAGCATCCATCAGGGCATCTAATAAATTCCAATCAACTTTATCAAATGCTTTCTCAATATCCAATTTCACAACGAAACCAGTCCCCAAGGGGTGGCGCAGTGGTTGAAGCCTTGGGGTTTGAGGGTATGCTCCCCTCAAGATCCCGAGTTCGAGTCTTCCCTATGATAGTACTCCTTCGATGTTTCCGGTGCCTGGCCTAGGGACAGGCGTGGTTACCTTGTTTCAAAAAAAAAAAAATCACAACGAAACCTTTCTTTCTCTTCCTTTTCCATTCTTCAATAATTTTATTAGCAATCAAAATAGGATCAAGAATCTGTCTGTTAGCAACAAACACAGATTGATTTTCAGTGATAATGCTAGGGAGCACACTTTGTAATCTTTCAGACAAAACTCTAGCAATAATTTTGTATAACCCTATAGTCAAGCTAATAGGCCTGTAATCACTAACTTTCCTTGCATCAGAGACTTTTGGAATGAGGAAAACATAGGTCTCGTTCACACTGGCATTAATGATCCCGTTCCTGAAAAACTCTTGGAACACCCTTTTTATACCATGCTTAAGGATGTTCCAAGATTTTTTAAAGAACTCTGGAGTATAACCATCCGGTCCAGAGTACTTGTTGTTGCCGAGGTCTAAAGCTGCTTTATGAATCTCAGTCTTGGTGAAGGCCACTCAAGGAAGTTGCTTGCTCAATACTAATTGAATCTCATTCAATATTTGTGGGAATGAATCGATGACCCTCCTTATTTTTATAGAGCTTACTATAAAAATTAAGGAATTACAATTCAATCTATGAATCCTCCATCTTGCTATTACCATCATCCCCCATAATTTTAATAATGGTAATTTTCCTCCTTTGACTAGCAACAATATAGTGGTAGTAGCTCGAATTTATGTCGCCTTCATCCAACCATTTATTTTTACAAGCTTGTTTCCAAAAAACGTCCTCTTTTATGGCAAGTTCCATGAGGTTGGCTTTAATAGAAGTTCTCTGAGCAATTTGAACCAACTGAATAGACCCCTCCTAGTAGACAACTTGTTAATCAGGTTATATGAAGGGCCGAGTTCTCCTCTATGAATATGATCTCTTGAAATGTTAGAGGCTTGGGTTGTAGTGACAAAATGGCCCTTATTAAAAACATGCTGATCAAATTTAACCCCACCATTGTCATTCTTCAAGAAACCAAAAGGCCTAATATTGACAGAACTTTTATAAAATCTTTGTGGAGTGCTAGAGATGTGGCATGGACTTCATTAGACTCAGAGGGAGCATTAGGGGGAATTCTCATTATGTGGAATGATCCTTCATATAAAATTTCTGACATTAAACAAGGTACTTATTCCCTATCTATCTTGATTTCTATGGCTGATGGGTTTTCTTTTTGACTTTCTGGCATTTATGGCCCGTCTAGTATATATAACTCACCGACTTATTGGGAGGAACTCGAAAAGCTTTCCCTTGAATTTTTTAGGCCTTGTATATTGGGTGGTGACTTCAACACAATTAGATGGTCATCCGAGAGATCTACCTACAGAAACCCTACTGTCGATATGAAAAGCTTTAACCTTTTCATCCAAAGTATTCCTATGATTGATATTCAGCTGTTGAACGGAGCATACACTTGGTCTGACTATAGAACTCCTCCCACTCTATCTAAACTGGACAGGTTCCTTGTTAGTGAAGAGATCATGGGCCACTTCAAAGATCTCAATGCCAAGAGAATTGACAGACCGACATCTGATCACTTCCCCATTCATCTTACTATTGGAGTTCAAAAATGGGGCCCTACTCCTTTTAGATTTCACAACATTTGGTTGGACCATAAACACTTTTTGCCAATGATGGAATACTGGTGGATAAATACTCCCCTTAGAGGCTGGCCAGGGCATGGTATAATGCAAAAGCTCAGGGATTTCAAATGGGTGGTTAAAAAAAGGAATAAAGAAATCTTTGGCAATACCACTGACAAGAAGGACCAACTCACTTTGGAGTTGGCTATTCTTGATAATATTGAAGAGACATCCGGGCTTCAAGTGGTCCAAACCGAACAACGTGCATAAATCAAAGCCCAATTGTTAACAATTGCTACTAAAGAGGAAAGGTTATGGAGACAGGCTTGTAAAACAAATTGGCTAGAATTTGGGGATGAAAACTTGGGTCTTTTCCATAGAATTGTGGCTACAAGAAGAAGAAAAAAAAATGCCATTGTGGAAATTCTTTCAGCCAATGGTATCAGCCTTATTAAAGATGATGAGATTGAAGGGGCATTTATTGATTTATACACTAAACTTTATACTAAACGGCTTGAAGAAATTAACCTTCCCATTGACATGGAATAGGATCCTATAAATGAGAGACAATCTAGAGAGCTAGAGAGGCACTTCACTGAAATTGAGATATGGGAAGCCATTAAAGATCTTGGCACTAACAAAACTCCTGGTCTTGATGGTTTTACTGCGGAATTCTACAAAAAGTCTTGGAACATCCTCAAACACGACATTATGAGAGTGTTTCAAGAATTTTTCAAGAATGGGGTTATTAACGCCAATCTAAATGAGACCTATATCTGCCTCATTCCTAAAGTTTCCAATGCTCGTTTGGTTACGGAATACAGACCCATCAGCTTGATTTCTTGCATGTACAAGACTTTAGCCCATGTCCTCTCTCAAAGATTGAAGAAGGTGCTTCCACACACGACCACCGAATTTCAATCGGCTTTTATCACGGGGAGACAAATTTTGGATGTCATCCTCATTGCAAATGAAGTGATTGATGAATGGAGCCGCAAGAAAAAGAAAGGAATTGTTATTAAACTGGACATTGAAAAGGCCTTTGATACAGTGGACTGGTCTTACCTAGAATCTATTTTAAAGGTCAAAGGTTTCGGTAACAAATGGAGAAAATGGATCCATGGATGCATCTCTTCACCAAACTTCTCCATCATCATCAATGGAAGACCCCGTGGTAAAATCTCGGCTTCGAGACGCCTTAGACATGGAGACCCACTCTCACCCTTCTTATTCACTCTTATTGTAGGACGGCCTTAGTAGATTGTTGATGAAGGCAGAATCAGATAAAAGAATCCAGGGCTTTAAGGTGGGCAATCCTCCTACTCATATTAGCCAACATATGACTTGAACTCCATCCATGAACTGTTCAAGACAGTAAAGGCATTTGAGCTATCATCTGGCCTCAAATTAAACGTACAGAAATCTTAAGTGCTTGGTATCAACCTGGAAGAACACGAGATTCATGACATAGCCACTAAGTACGGTTGCAAAGTAGGTAACTGGCCTACATCTTATCTCGGTCTCCCTCTAAATGGAAACCCAAAAGCTTCATCATTTTGGGATCTAGTTGTTGAAAAAGTCGAAAAGAAGCTCGCATCATGGAAGAGCCACCATATCTCCAAAGGGGGAAGACTTACTCTCAGACAAGCAACGCTCTCCAATCTCCCTACTTAGTATATGCCTATTTACAAATTGCCTACCAAAGTTGCAAAAAAGATGGAAAGGCTCTAAAAAAATTTCTTATGGAAGGGGTCGACAGAATCATAGAGGCTGCACCTTGTTAATTGGAATAATACAACCCTTTCTAAAGAACAAGTGGGTTTGAGAATTCAGAAACTAAAAGTCAGAAATGAAGCTCTTCTATCAAAGTGGATTTGGAGATTTTGTAATGAAAAATCTGCTCTATGGAGGAAGGTTATTGTTGCTAAATATGGGGTTGATTCGAAAGGAATTAGGCCTAAGGAATTCAAACCAACTCTTTCTCGTGGACCATGGAGGCACATCGGAGCTCATATTCCTAGAACTATGGGTTATATTTCACACAAAGTTAGAAATGGAGCATCCAGTTCATTTTGGAATGACATATGGGTGAATGAGGCTCCCTTGTATCAACAATTTCCTTTATTATGCTCGTTATCTAATATAAAAGATATGAGCATCAAAGAGGGGTGGAGGGAGAATAACTCTTCTTGGAATTATTTTTTAGAAGAGCCCTTAAAGATGAAGAGATTGTTGAATTTTGCTCTTTCTCCAACCACTTTATCAATATATACAGCTTACTGATGGTGAAGACACATGTATTTGGACTCTGGAAACTTCGGGGGTCTTCTCAACTCAATCCCTCATCAAAGAACTCAATGGATCAACTGATCGACATGCCCCACTCATATTTCCGACTATTTGGAAGGATAAATTCCCCAAAAACGTTAAGTTCTTTCTTTGGGAAACGCTGAAAAAGGCTTTAAATACTTGTGATATGCTTCAAAGAAGAATTCCTACCATGGCTTTTAACCCCAACTGGTGTGTGATCTGCAAAACTACCATGGAAACGCAACAACATCTTTTCATCAGATTCTCATTTGCATCCAGATTATAGGACTACTTGAGGGACAGTTTTTCATGGCCATTGGTCCTCCCTGGTGATACCTATTCCCTTCTTCATTCTACTCTTATGGGACATCCATTCAAAGAGAGAAAGAAGTTGGTGTGGGATAATTTTGTTAGAGCATTTTGCTGGACTATTTGTGTTCTTCCAGGACAAGAACACAAATTACTCAAGCTTTATTGAAAATCTACCATTACTGTTATATCCTGATGCAAACTTTCCCCCCTCTTCTCTGACTATAGCTACGATCAGTGTTTTCAAAGCCATCGCCTTTCCTCGCATATGGCCATCGCCTTGCACGTAGGCAAGTATTACGCCTCTAACGTAGCTAAGGCGAGCTTCTTCAATCACGCCCTCGCCTTTCCTCGCCATTTTGCGCCTTGCATCGCCTTCGCCTCAGGCCAAGGCATGCGCCTTGTTAAAGTTTTATTTATTTATCAATATCCTAACTTAATATCTAGAAAAATAACCTAGAATTAGTTTATGAAGAAGTCCAACAACTATGCAAAGTCTTTATTAAGGATATTAAATTTGTTAATTGCTATTTCAAATATATGTGTCTATTTATTCGAGTTATTTGACGTAGAATCTTTATTTTTTTATACTTTCAGTTAACTTCAATTTTTATGCAAATAATAATTTAATATTCTAGATACCTGACATATTGGTATCAGATCACGTTTCAATCCTAGGGAAAACAAGGAGTATGGCGCAAAAACAGATCGAAGAAAGGATGGAAGGAACAGAGCATAATGTCGAGGAAATTAGAGACTCGCTGAGGAGTATATCGAAGAGTTTGGAGCAGTTGTAAGCGAGGGTGGAGGAAAATCAGAAAACTATGGATACTCTGTTAGAAGAGAGGGCTAGCAGAAAGACTCGGACACAATCGACGGTTTCAGAGGGCTCAAGTTTGAAGTTGAAACAGAAGGAGGGCGAAGAGTTGCTCGCGGCCAAGTCGCTGGATATAGGAGAATGCTCAGAAGAGAAGAAGGAGCAAAATGCAGGGGAAAAGAGGTCGTTCAATAAGCTGGAAATGCCCGTGTTCTCTGATTCTGACTTGGATTCATGGATTTTCAGGGCGGAAAGGTACTTTGATCTTCACCAACTTTCTGAGAAAGAAATTGTAACGGCCCAGGTTTTCATCCCGGTCTTCCATGTTTGCCCTAGGGGTATTTTGGTAATTTGGTCGGGCCGTCAGGGCCGTTTATGTCTTTTTCAGTTGCTAAAATTATTGGATGGTCTTAAGTAGGATTTTGATGCTTTGTGGATGTATTTGGGCATGGTGAGATGCAAAAGAAAATTGAGAATTTAAAGTGTAGCAGTTGGGTTTCGAACCCAGGTGGTCTGGGAGGTCAGTTGTGTTTCCTTGCCAGTTGAGCCATAAGAGGATCTTGTTACTCTTTCCGCGTCATATCTTGGTTAGCCTTGGATCTTTGGAGTTTTGGTGCATTTGTTTAAAAGAAGAGAAAATAGGGTTTTGGGTCTTCTTCTCCAAAAGCTCCTTGGCCGCCCAAGCATTTCTCCCTAACTCCCAAGCCGAGTCCTTTCTCCTTTGCAGCTCTATGGTTCGATCGTCATTCTGGGTAAGTTTCTTCGTCTCTTCATCTTCTCCGATTTGGGTTCTTGCTGGCCGAGTGACAAAGAGGTTGTGTGTGTGTGTGTTTTGTTGAACCCAACCGAGCAGCCCAGCCAGGCGCCCAGTAGTAGGCTATCGCAGCCGCCCAGACGCCCAGGCTCCCAGCATCAGGCCCGTCGCATGCCCCAGGTCGCCCAGCCGAGCTCGCGCTTGCACGCCTTGTCGCCCGCGCGTCCGTCGCCGTCCCAGCTGGTCTGCGTTGCCAACGCCCGCTCGCCCGCCCGTGACCAGCTTGTCCGATCCCGTGCGCCCGCGCCATCTAGCCCGTCCGTCACAGCATGCGCAGCCTTCTTCCGCCCCATCTCGCGCCAAAGAAGAACCCCGCACGCAGCGCTGTCTGTCTCGCATCGCAGCTGCCGTCTGCGTGAGTTGCTCCCGAGCCGAGTCCTGTTTATTTTATAATATTTAGGCCTATGGATTGTGATTATTATTGTGTTTGTTAGGTTCTCATTAGCTAGCTCGGGATTGATCGCAGCTTAGGACTTTTGTGTGTAGTTGCCTTCCGACCAGGCAAGGATTTCTCACCGGAGTTGTGTGGGCCCTGCGATATTATATGTGATTGCTGTTTGTATGCTTGTTGTGTTTATCAGCATGTTTAGTGATAGGTGCTCTGTTCTGAATTTCCGACTGGCATGATTTCTTATGTTGTTTCTCATGTTAGTCCATGCTAGGTTGTTCCGTTCTAGCATGCTCGTTATCTGTTCTTGCTTCGTAGTATCATGCTAGGTTCGTTGTATCTGTTGAGCACGTATTGGATTGTTTGCTGTATTTGTTTATAGGTTTGAGATATGGTAGGTAGCATCATCCGGGCCAGGATGCATAACGTAACTTGCATCCACGGCGAGGACGTGCGTGAGGCGGTACTCGTCCACGATCCCCGTTAGGGTTTAGCTAACCCTAACGGCAGACCCTGCAATCTTGGGTGAGGGTGGCAGACTGTTAAATGCCCCAACGGTCGGGATGATGACATGACATTGCCTTGTCTCCGGCAGTCGGCACGTCCTCAACGTGTTCGGCCGTAGCCCTTGATTGCCACCTGTTAGGGCAAGGACCGCTTCCTGGTGTAAGCCTACCACGACCGGTTCCTTAGCCTCAGGTGCGGTGGTTCAGGCTGACATAGTTCACGTGTCCAGGTCTCACACCCCTATGTCAGTGACACCGATCCAGAGATTTAGTTAGGCATGGTGACTGGACCTAGGAAGCTTGCCACTAGACCCGACACCCCCCATGGTTTGCAGTAGCATTCGGTGCGCGCTTACGCTCATTACAGCGCCGACTGGAGAGCTCCTCGGGATCTTGAGCCAGTGCACCTTTCGTATCGACAGTAGACAGGCTGAGGCCGAGACTTGTTTCTCGTATAGGACCGTATCATGAGGTGGATTATTCCGGAGTAAGACCCTAAGTTGGCATCCGAAGTTTATGTGTGGATTTAAGTTATGTGCTCTCTTCTGTGTTTATATTAATAGCTTGCATACCTTTCTACTAGATGACCATGTATATCGTATTGTACCCCGGTTGGGGATTCTTACTGAGTAATTCGTTACTCACCCTATTTTGTGGTTTTCCACAGGTAACCATGGTGCGAGCATGATGGCTGGAGGAGGAGCTGTGATCATGGAAACCTGTTGTTTCGAACTCTGAGTCTTGTATTTATGTTTTTATGTTTTAAATGTCCTCTGAATGCATGTAGTTGGGCACGGAGCCCTTAGGTGTTTTTCTGGTTGTTGCCCGGATTCTGACACTGATGTAAACCATTTTTGGATTTGAATGTGAATTAAATCTCTTATCATAGTACGTTTTAAATTGTATTTAGCTTGGAACAGGTGCTTGGAAACAGGGACGGGTTGCAGGACATTTGTTGTTGTTTTGAATGGATGTTTACTGCTTTTTGTTTTAATCAGAATCTGGCATACAACGTTGCATATTATTTTTCCTAAGTTTTAAAAGCATGCATTGAGTTAAAGGCCTATTTTAGGACCCCATTCGGGTCGGGTCTTTACAGAAATGGTGAATGTTGCAGTGATCAGCTTTGAGAAAAATGCTGTAGACTGGTTCCGTTGGGCTAACAATCACACGGAGATCAATACGTGGGCAGAGCTTAAGAGTCGATTGTACATTCGCTTCCAGCCTACTCAGGAAGGAACGTTGTGTGCCCGTTTCCTTCCAGTTAAACAAGAGGGCACACTAGCGGATTACATACACCAGTTCGAAGTGCTTTCGGCACCATTGTCACATCTAGAAGAAAAGGTTATGGAGAATGCATTTCTTAATGGCCTAAATGCATCTTTGCGAGCCAAGGTAATCAGCCACAAACCGAAGGGCTTAGAGGAGATTATGGAACAAGCCCAGCTACTTTAAGACCGGAGTCAAGCTAAGGAAGTCCTTATCCACGACAATCGGGCCTAGAAGCTCAGCCCAACGACTCTGTCGAAATCAGGCCTGACGGGTTCTCAACCCAGGAATCAAGGCTCGAGGAACGGGGAAATTTTCCCAACTCAAATGATCACAATTCCAGAAAAAGGAGGCGCAGCCCGCAGAGAAGCTCCTTCGAAAAGAATTCCTGATGCGGAGTACCAAATGAAGAGAGAGAAGTGATTGTGTTTTAAATGTGATGAGAAGTTTTTCGTGGGACATAAATGCAAAGCTAAGGAAAACAGAGAGCTGCGAATAATGGTGGTGACAGATTTTGGAGAAGTTGAAATAGAGGGGCCTGATTTCGAAGGAGATCAAGAAGAAGAAGGGAGAATGGAGATAGTTGAGAATGCTGAGCTAGCCATTCTGTCTGTCATTGGGTTTTCAACACCGGGAACCATGAAACTCAAGGGTAAGATACGTGATCGGGAGGTGATAATATTGAACGACTGTGGAGCAACTCATAACTTTATATCTAAGAGGCTTGTGGACGAGCTGGAGTACTCTTGCTCAGAGACATCGAATTACGTAGTTGTGATGGGAACATGTGCTGCTGTCAAGGGGAGAGGGATATGCAATGCCGTTAAGGTTGATTTGCAAGAACTCAAACTTAGCGAAGACTTCTTGTAACGGCCCAGGTTTTCATCCCGGTCTTCCAGGTATGCCCTAGGGGTATTTTGGTAATTTGGTTGGGTCGTCAGGGCCGTTTATGTCTTTTTCAGTTGCTAAAATTATTGGATGGTCTTATGTAGGATTTTGTTGCTTTGTGGATGTGTTTGGGCATGGTGAGATGCAAAAGTAAAATTGAGAAATAAAGGTGTGTTTGTTGGGGTTCGAACCCAGGTTATCTGGGAGGTCAGTTGTGTGTGGTTGCCGGTTGTGCCTCGATCTGTTATTGATGCTCATTCTGCGGTATGTCTTGGTTAGCTATGGGTCTTTGGGGTTTTGGTGCATTTGACTAAATGAAGGGAAATCAGGGTAGTTTGTGTTTTCTTCTCCAAATCCTCCCTAGCCGCCCAAGCTCTTTCTCCCAAGCTTCCAGCCGTGTTTCATCTCCCCAAGCAGCTCCTTCGTCCGTTCGTCATCCCGGGTAAGTGTCTCGATATCTTCTTCTTCTTCTTCTTCTTCTGATTGGTGTTCTTGCTGGCCGAGAGAAAAGAGGTGAGATTTGTGTCTTGTGCGGCACGGTAGGGGAGCAAAGCAGCTCCATCGCCCGGCCAGACTGCATCGCCTCACTGCGTCGCACGTGACCAAAGAATGGGCGCCCACCGAGCAGCCACCACCCCATCGCACGCCCGAGCCAGATCGCCCGACGCCAGCAGCGCTTGGCACGCCCAGACGTCCGTCGCCCAGCCCTGCAGCGCATCGCACCAGCAGCCTCTGCCGTCGCGCGTCTCGCCCGCGTCTCGTCCGTTCGCGTCTCGCCCGCATCTCGTCCGCGCGCAGCTATGCGCCCTAGCGTCGTGCCAAGACGCTCTTTCGGCCGCGCGATCAGCGCCGTTCAGCCACGCCCCAGCGCGCGCACCCCGCGCCACTGCCGCTAGCGCCCGATGCTGCGTCGCGGCTGTCCGTCCGCACGTCAGCCGTGTCGTGTGAGTTGCTCCCGAGCCGAGCCCTGGTTGTTTTATTATATTTGGGCCTATAGATTGTGATATTGTTGTGCTTTTTAGGTTCTCATTAGCTAGCTCGGGATCGATCGCAGCATAGGATCTTTGTGTGTAGTTGCCTCCCCACCAAGGTAAGGATTTCTTACCGAAGTTGTGTGGGCCCTGCGATATAATATGTGATTGCTGTTTGTATGCTTGTTTATGTTTATCAGCATGTTTAGTGATAGGTGCTCTGTTCTGAATTCCGACTGGCATGATTCTCGTGTTGTTCTCAAGTTAGTTCCATGCTAGGTTGTTCTGTTCTGACATGCTCGTTATCTGCTCTTGCTTCGTAGTATCATGCTAGGTTCATCGCCTCTGCTGAGCACGTATTCTTTGTAGTATCTGTTACAGTTAGAATTATAATAGGTAGCATCATCCAGGCAAGGGGTGCATAACGTGACTTGCATCCGTGGCAAGGACGTACGAGGCAGTACTCCGTCCCTAATCCGTCGTTAGGGTTAAGCTAACCCTAATGGCAGCCCTTTGCAATCTTGGGTGAGGGTGGCAGACTGTTAAATGCCCCAACAGTCGGGATGATGACAAAGCATTGCCTTGTCCCCGGCAGTCGGCACGTCCTCGGCGTGTTCGGCAGTAGCCCTTGATTGCCACCTGTTAGGGCAAGGACCGCTTCCTGGTGTAAGCCTACCGCGACCGGTTCCTTAGCCTCAGGTGCGGTGGTACAGACTGACATAGTTCACGTGTCTAGGTCTCATACCTCTATGTCAGTGACACCGATCTAGAGATTAGTTAGGCATGAGTACTGGACCAGGGCAGCTTGCCACTAGACCCGGCACCCCCTGGTTTGCAGCAGCATGCGGTGCGCGCACACGCTCATTATAGCGCCGACCGGAGAGCTCCTCAGGTTCGTGAGTTCAGTGCACCTTTCGTATCGACAGTAGACAGGCTGAGTCCGAGACTTGTTTCTCGTATAGGATCGTATCGTGTGGTGGATTTTCTGGAGTAAGACCCTGAGATGGCATCCGAGGTTTATGTGTGGATTTAAGCTATGTGCTCTCTTCTGTGTTTATATTCATAGCTTGCATACCTTTCTGCTAGATGACCATTTATATCGTATTGTACCTCGGTTGGGGATTCTTACTGAGTAATTCGTTACTCACCCTTATTTTGTGGTTTTCCACAGGTAACCATGGTGCGAGACAGGATGGCTGGAGGAGGAGCTGTGATCATGGAAACCCGTTGTTTCGAACTCTGAGTCTTTTAATTATTTTTTTCTGTTTAAATGTCCTCTGAATGCATGTAGTTGGGCACAGAGCCTTTAGGTTGTTTTCTGGTTGTTTTTCCGGATTCTGACACTGATGTAAACCATTTTTGGATTTGAATGTTGAATTAAATCTCTGATCAGAGTACGTTTTAAATTGTATTTAGCTTGGAACAGGTGCTTGGACACAGGGACAGGTTCCAGGACATTTTGTTGTTGTTTTGAATGGATGTTTACTACTTTTTGTTTTAATCAGAATCTGGCATACAACCTTGCATATTATTTTCTAAGTTTTAAAGCATGCATTGGGGTAAAGGCCTATTTTAGGACCCCATTCGGGTCGGGTCTTTACACTTCTTGCCCTTGGAACTAGGAAATGTGGATGTCATACTGGGAATGCAATGGTTGAGGAAAACTGGTGTAATAGCCCAAGTTTTTCTTCCGGTTCTCCAGGCCTGACAGGTTATTCTTCTAGTGAGTTGTTGGGCTATTAGGGCCTTTTTGTGCTTCTAGGGGTATTTTGGTCATTATACCTTCTAGGGGTATTGTGGTCATTTTTGCCCTCCGGGTTGTTCTCACAGTTACTCAGGGGGTTCATGAATGTTTGTGTTGGTTTTGGACTTCAGTTTTCCTCCAATTTTGATTTCTAGGGCAAGAGTTCCATTTTAGGAAAGTTTGGTGGTCTCCCGGGTAAAAGGAGAAAAATAACATAAATTGTGTTTGAGCTAGGATTTGATTCTTGGTGTGTGGTTGTCAAAAATTGAGGCTAGTGTAGAGGAAAATAAATTGTTTTAAAAAAATGCGTTTGGTGGGGCTCGAAGGAGGGGATTTTTGGGAGATTTTAATTAATTAAAAATAGAAGAATTAGCCTAGAGTTCCATCTCTTTCTCTCCATCTCCTCCTTGGCCGAATTCTACCTTCTCCCTCTCTCTCTCTTCTTGGCTGAATCCTCTCCTCCATAGCTCTCCAAGTTCCAAGCTCATTTGCCCTTTCTTTCAAGTTTCTTCTTGGATCATATTACTCTCATTCTCCATTGTTTCAGGGTAAACATTTTTTTCAAATCCAACTTTTCTATTCTTCTTGCCATGGTCGAGACATTCTATAACCAAGAGGAGTTGTATTTTTCTTCTCCTCCTTGTAGATCTGAGAAGCTTCTTGCCTTGGGAAGTGCTAGTTTTGCTTTTGCTCTTACTTGTGGAGATCCTAATCCAACCTTCCCCTCCAACCTCCATTGCCGAGAGCCTCAAGGTAGGATTGGTTGTGTTTTTGTTGTGTTTGACTTGTGATTTGGATAAATCTAACTTGTTTTCCTCTTCCTTGTGCAAAACCAAACCCTAGCCGAATTGCTCCTTGTTTGTGCTTGCTTGGCCGAGACCTCTTAGGTGCTTTGGGGAGCCTTGCCGAATCCTCCTTGGTGAATAGGTGAGTTGGTTGTTGTTGCCTTGTGGTTGGTGTTGTTTGGCCAAGAGCACCCTTAGGAGGGTCAAGGGGGTGTTGTGTTTTGTTGCAAGAAAATCTAACTTGTTTTGGTTCTTGTGTGGTTGCCCTAGCCGAGAGTGAAATGGAAGAAGGTGGAAGTTCTCTTGTGTGTGGTTTGACCTAGCTTGGCCGAGACTACCCTTGGAGGTTGAGGTCTAGCTCGGGTTTCGGTAAAGCCCTAATTCCTGGTTGTTTGGTTGCTTGGTTTGTGACTTGATTGTTCTGTTGTTAGGTTAACTATGTGGTGTACTTCAGTTTGTGAATCGTTTCGGGATTTTGGATTCTACTGTTGACAGGTAAGGGTTCCTTGCCAGGGTTGTGTTGGCCCTGCGCACCTCATTGATAACTCCTAGTTGTGTGTTTGTACTGTACTGTTAGTGGATAGGCTTTTCTACAGGTTGTCTAGATTATATAAACTGTTAGTGGATAGGCTTTTCTGCAGGTTGTCTGGTTTATATAAATTGTTAGTGGATAGGCTTTTTGCAGGTACCCTGGAGGAAATATGTGCTTGTAGATGCTTAGCTATGTTTATTCTCTATTGTGTGTAAAATGGAATTGTATGCTGTATATGTTCTGTGATGATGTATGCTTCAGCATGTTTTAGCTAAGTTCTTCCTGAATTATTGTTAGGATTGGCATGTAGAATATGTCCTGCTTCTATGCTTCCCTACTTATTGACTTGTCTATCTGTCTGCTTTATATTCTTGTATCCTGGACTTGTTATTTATTATACTATGACTGTAACCTGAGTTAGAGTCCTTAAGGAGTCCCGAGTGTCAGTCGAGTTGCATGCTGGCTCGGTTTGTTCAGGACTGCCCAGTGTGTTGCAGTCCAGGACTAGCCCAGTGTGTGCTGTCCCTTGTTGGCCTAGAGTGTGCTGACCAGTTTCTAGGATTGGGTCAGTGTGTTGTTGATCCCGGGTTGGCCCAGTGTGTTGCTACCCATGTTGCTCTAGGACTAGCCAGTGAGTTGTTGTCTCCTGTTAGCCCGGTGTCTTCGCTAATCGAGTTGAGCAGAATCGCCAGATGTGTTGCGCGTTCAGTGTGTCGCGAGTGTGTCGCAGCCCGAGACTAGCCCAGATGTGTTGCGATTGAGTGGTCGCCCACCATCTTTGCACCCCTAGAGGATTTCATGAGCTAGAGAAATATGATGAGAATGTTGACACGCACTTTTTGGGTGATGGATCATTTATATCCTTTGATGAAATTGATGAAGAGCTTGAGTGTCGTAACAATGCACGTGACAATTGTGAAGGCATATTCATATGATTACATAGAATTTGTAGACATTTTGTTAATTTGCACTACAAAGTGCATACTTGGGGATATTTTGTATACCTAGCTCAAATATAGGGTTATTGACAAGTATGTGTATTTGTGATTGCATAGAACTATTGGAAATTTTGTAAGTTTGCACTACAAAGTGTATACTTGGGGATATTTTGTACATTTAGCTCAAATATAGGATTATTGACAAGCACGTGAATTTTTTATTTTCATTGAATTGGTTGACATTTGATTTTCAATACTTTCTATTTTTTTTCATATAATTAATATGTCTAATTTGCCTTCTATATATAAACATTCTTTTTATATGATTACTCTTGTTTTAACAATTCGTTTGCAATTTAGTGTTCTTTATTTCAGGTTACGTTTTTTGGTCCAAGATCTTCCTACATTGATTGTTACATCATGAAGACAAATTTACCGGTAATTTGTCTCTAAACTTTTAATTCTATAGAGAAAGTATTATAGAAAATTTTAATTTTGTTTTGTTTTATTTGGTAAAGGAAAAAATGTGCACCAAAGAATGTGAAGAAATTAAAAAGATCTCATACTATCTCACATCCAATTGAAGGACGACAATCTGGTATGAGTGTGGGCGAAGAACTATCTATTCGGCCAAAACGAGTTGTAAAAAAGAAGATAATGGATGAATTTGATAATGTTGAGCCTAATATAGAGAGAGGGGTTGAAATGACACCAACTTCTTCTAACCCACATCACCATAACAATTTAAATTCCCCACCCATAACTCTGCCACACTCCCCACACGAACATCTAGTTGAACTTCCAAACTTGAAAGGGCCCGTTGAAAGTTCTAGTAGACAACTGATTAACCCATTAGATTCTCCTGCAGCTCGTACTAGATCAGCCATTCGTAGGATGAGAATCATTGAAGAGGTTCAGAACCCTATAGAGGAAAATATAGAAAATGTTGTAGACCAAAGCATTAAAGAACCGAAGATTAAAAAAACTAGAGGTTGCTCGAAAATGCAAACAATAGCAGTTGTGCCAGAAATGAGATTAGATATAAACTTCAATGCATATGGGCAACCTATTGGAGAAATATCAATTGGATTATCATCCTTTTTGGGCTCACTTGTGAGAGAAGTGGTGCCAATAAATGTTGAAAGTTGGAAGAAACTCTCTACAAGACATAAAGAAGTATTATGGCATTCCTTAAAGGTTTGTTAAAAATAATCGTATTATATATTGAATTTATTTTAAATTATTATTTACACTTAATATGTTAATAATTCAATTACTATTATTGATATTCTCATTCTTAGGCACGATATAAGGTTGATCAAGATTGGCAAAAAAAATACTTTTTTCAAAAGATGGGTGGGTTGTGGAGAGCAAGTAAATCACGCTTGGTGAGTAAGATTCGAAGTGCTTCCCACGATGAGCTGGATACATTAAAGCCCGATAATTTTACTTCAATGCATGATTGGAACGACTTAATCAAAGATAAAACAAGTGCACAGTTTAAGGTATGTTAGTTTTGTTAAGTTTTTTCTAAGTTTGCTACATATTTGTTTGTATGGTATCCAAAATGATTGAAACTTAAAGTATTGTATTGGTCACTTTAGGCAAAAAGCAAAAAATTTCAAGAGATCAAGAAAAAACAACTTCCTCACACATGTAGTCGTAAAGGCTATGCTCGACTGACTGAAGACATGGTACTATTAAATATAATAACATTGTTACTTATAATTAACAATCCATAATATATAACTAAATAATTATTTTTTATGCTAAATTATGTAGAAAAGTAGTTCATCAACTAATATTACACGAGTAATGGTTTGGACAAAGGCACATACGAAGAAAGATGGACAACCTGTTAACTCACAAGTTGCAGACACAATGGTATGATTCTCAAATACTGCATGATTGATTATAAGGTAGGATTCTTGATTTTTAGTATAATTTGTTTTTGTTATGGATATGGTAGCTAGCATGTGTTGATTTAAATCTGTTGAGTTAGAAGGTTGGGTTCGACATGAAAATGTGAGTGTTGGTGTCCTTATAATTGTTGTGTTGTATTAGAAATGTATAAATATGTTTTAACCGGTGTTTTAAATTTGGGTAGCTTGTAATTACGTCGTTATGCTGCTGAAATTTCGAGGCATAACGCAAATAGCTAGTGACCATCTTTAGATTTTGTTGAATTTTGGGTGCATCGTACTTAGTTTTTACTTAATGAATTGTGTTCTATGTAATCTAGGAGCAAATCTCACAAAATGTAAGTAATGAAGAAATGACGTCTCATTCAACTAATGTGGCTGATGATGCATTAAGTAAAGTATTGGGTCTTGATCGTGGTCATATATGAGGATTAGGATTTGGAGTAACCAAGTCGAAGTTGTCCATATCAACTATAAAAGATAAAACTATTGCATCGCTTGAAAATAAATGCAATAATCTAACATCGGATGTGAATATGTTGAAGGAAGTAGTATCATCTTTATTGAAGGACAAGGTAAATTTAACTTACTTTATTTAACTATTTAAAATTGTTGTTTTAGACTTTATTATAATTCTTTGTGTACATAGGAAGAGAGAATGAAGGAACAAGCATCTAACAATAATGTTAATGTATCGGCATCAACACCTACTCAAGCTCCCATCATAAATTCTCCAGTGGTAAATTTATCTCATTTAGTATTCAAAATTATTCATTTAGTATTTCAAATTGTTGATGATGGATAAAATTTTCATTTACTTGTGAAAGAGTGTTACAACCAATACTCCTCCCCACAAGTGTATGTTGTTAGATTGGGTTGGTTCAGGAGAAGTAATTGCCGAAGGGAGATGGTCTTCTAATGATCCATCAACACTTGTCCATCACATTCCTCTTGGTCCTAATGCAGTACGTGTGTGGGTTGATACAATAAAAAAGTCTAATTCATTCTTATGGAGGCCTACATCTGATATTGTTGTTATTGATGATGTTGTGGGTACTACAATTGCATGGCCAATTGATAAAGTCAAAATATGTAAGTAAACTAATTTAGAATATATATTTTTTTATATTTGATTGATGTGTTAATTAAAATCATAATTTATAACATCTACTTTTATTTTATTTGTTAGGTGAATGAAATGACAACATGGACACGGAGATACATATTTTGGGGAGAATTATATGAACATTTTGAGATTATATATGTACTCGTTTCAACTTTTTTTCATTTCTACGTAATTTATTTGTTAGAAAACACACTTTTGGTTTGAGTAATATTCTAAATGAATGTACTAGTATAATTTTGTGCATCTTCATGTCTATGAAAAGTGTTATTAAAAACGATTGCTATGTCAATTGTGTATCTTCATGCCTATGATAATTGTTATTAAAGATATTAAAATATTTTTTTGATGTTATGAAATAGTCCAATTAATAGCTTTACATCATTAACAAAATTCTATGAAAAGTCAATACCTTTCAATCACATTAGATATAACAGCTTTACAAAAATAGTTATAATATATCTTTTATAGCATCGTTCATGTACTATAAAAAATGCTATGAATGAGAAATCATAGCATTTATTTTAATGCTATAGTTAAATTTCATAGCGTTAAAATAACGCTATTGAAATAAACTATCAATAGCGTTTTTTATAGCAGTAGAAAAACGCTATCATTGGTTGGATACTTTCAATAACATGGGCTACGACCGCATTTCGTTAAATGCTATTGTATGTTTACCCTAGCGTTTTTTGAAAGCTATAGAAAGGGGTATTTGTTGTAGTGTCTGGCAGTGAGCTTAGACCTTGTGATGATTATCCTGTTGTACCATTTAAGACTGCCATGTTCTGAACTGTTGTTTGTATGCTAGGGTGTTAGGTGATTTGTTGTGCGTATTGTACCCCGGTTGGGGAATCCTTACTGAGTGCGATTTGTACTCACCCTTTCTGTGGTTTTCTCCACTAGGTAACTTGGCACAGCATCGAGGTGGCTAGAGGAGGGAGCTGATGGATCATGGGAAGGCCGCTGCATAGTCCGAGTCTTTTATAATGCATATTGAAAGAGTTTTGGAACATGTATTGTTGAACTTGGATTTATGATATTGTCATTTGTAATGTTTTTTGAACTCTGGCCAGAGATTGTTTATTGTTTTCCCTTGAAACATTTTCAAATGGATTTTATGTTTCCAGTACTTTTAATAAAGATGTTCTTTTCCAGCCCTTGAATGTTTTTCACTGAATTTACATGTTGAGTAAGGGCCATTTAGGGCTGTTTAGTGTCGGGTCCTTACAACCGGGTTCATGAGCATAGATTGGAAGGCTCTAATCATGACGTTCGAATCTGACAGGGTACGATCACATTAAAGGGTGACCCATCCCTCACGAGAGCAGAGGTCTCCTTGAAGATGCTTTCAAAATCCATGACAACCGAAGATCGAGGGTTCTTGGTCGAAATCAACGAATAGATGGGGACTCTGGAGAAGGAAAAGGAAAGGACATACCCTCTGATTCAAACGTCAAACTATTGCTAAGCACGCAGGAATTGTTAGAACACTTCAAGGTGATATTCGAGTTACCTAAGGGGTTACCTCCTAAAAGAGTAGTGGATCATTAGATCATTTTGAAGAATGAACAGTCAACGGTGCAGGTGAGGCCTTATAAGTACGCTCACGCCTAGAAATCGAAAATCGAGAAGATGATTGACAAATGCTCCAGCCACGTTCCAATGCTTGATGAATCAGGTCTTTCGCTACTATCTCCAAAAATTTGTACTTTTTTTTATGATATACTTGTTTATAGCCCCCATTTGGAAACACACGAGCAACACATGTGGACTATCTTTAGCACGCTAAAGGAACACTCCCTATTTGCAAATAGGAAAAAGTGAGTTTGCTCAACCCCAGTGTGAGTATTTGGGACACTGGGTGTCAGCAAATGGAGTGAAAGTAGACCCGGAGAAGATAAGAGCAATGGTATCGTGGCCGAGACCAAAAAATATTAAAGAACTCAGAGGTTTCTTGGGCCTCACGGTCTATTATTGGAGGTTTGTGGAAAATTATGGCTCTCACGCAGCCCCTTTAACAGACTTGCTGAAGAAAGATGCCTTCCACTGGAATGACGCATCGGAATTTGCATTCGAGGAACTCAAGAAGGCAATGGTGACACTACCGGTTCTAGCCCTCCCTAATTTTGGGAGTCCTTTCGTAGTAGAAACAGATGCTTCGGGAAGTGGCCTGGGGGCGGTTCTGTCGCAGAACAAGAGGCTAGTGGCATTTTTTAGCCAACGTCTGTCCTCAATAACTAAAGCAAAACCCATTTACGAGAGCGAGCTTATGGCCATTGTCCTAGTGGTTCAAAGATGGCGTCACTATTTATTGGGGAGGAAGTTTATCATAAGAATAGATCAGAGAGCCCTGAGGTATCTAACGGAACAAACTGAGATACAACCCGAGTATCAACGGTGGGTTACCAAGTTATTAGGATATGATTTCGACATAGAATACCACCCAGGTCTGGAGAACAAGGCGGCCGATGCTCTGTCATGCATCCCACATACACCAGAATTAGCTACACTGTCTGTACCAAGCTTGATTGACGTGGTACAATTTGCTAAAAAGGTGAAACAAGATGAATACTTACAAGCGACAGTGAGTGAGCTTAGAGCTGATCCGGACAGCCATCCTAAGTTTGAGCTGGAAAGGGACAAGTTGTTATATAAGGGTTGAATGGTGATATCCGCTCAGTCCTCGCTAATTCCAACCATATTACACACTTACCATGATTCGGTTATGGGGGGACATTCAGGATTTCTTCGGACCTACAAACAGTTAACGGGCGAGTTGTTCTAGAAAAGAATGAAGTCCGACATTCAGAAGTATGTGGCTGAATGTGCTGTGTGCCAAAAAAATAAAACAGAAGCAAGAAACCCTGCGGGCCTACTACATCCCCTTGAGATACAAGACAAATATGGGAGGACATATCCATGGACTTCATCGAGGGATTACCCAAGTCCAATGGAAAGAATTCTATATTAGTAGTAGTGGACAGACTGAGTAAATATGCGCACTTCATATGTTTGAGCCATCCTTACAGCACCAAGGAGGTTGCTACCATTTTCACTCAGGAAGTGGTGAGACTACACGGGATCCCAAGATCAATAGTATCCGATCGTAATAAAAATTTTATCGGCCACTTCTGAACGGAGTTATTTAAATGTCAAGAGACACGGCTTAAGAGGAGAATGCCATTCCACCCCCAGACGGATGGACAAACTAAACGTGTGAATAGCTGCATAGAAGTGTACTTACGTTGTTTCTGTAGCGAGCACCCGAAGCAATGGAATAAGTGGATGGCATGGGCGGAGTATTGGTACAGTACTAACTACCATGTTTCCATCAACACTACACCTTTCCAAGCCGTTTACGGTCGTGCACCTCCGCCCCTCATATCATACGGAGAAAACAAAACTACTAATGACTCGGTGGAACAACAATTGACAGAGAGAGACTTAGCTCTCACGACTCTTAAAGATCGTTTGTGTTTGGCTCAAGAAAGGATGAAGCGTTATGCTGATCAGAAACGACGGGAAGTGGTGTATCAAGAAGGAGAAAAGGTTTATCTGAAACTCAGGCCTTATAGACAGCGGTCCCTAGCGACCCGTAGATGTGAAAAATTGGCTTCAAGGTATTTTGGACCTAATGTGATCAGTGAGTGCATAGGCAAAGACGCCTACCGATTGGAATTACCAACCAGGTCATCAATCCATAGTGTCTTTCATGCTTCACAGTTAAAGAAATGCATTGGTGATAAGCACTAGGTCCAGCAAGTGATCGCCATTTTATCAGAGGATTTTGAATGGATCGCAACCCCGAAATCTGTGTTAGGACTGCGATGGAACAACGAACTGGGTCTAGAAGAATGGATGGTTAAATGGCAAGGACTACAAGAAGATGAATCGACGTGGAAGGAGGTAAATTACATGAAGCAATAGTTCCCGGACTTCCACCTTGAGGACAAGGTGTATTTGACCCTGGCGGGTAATGTTAGACCCCCAATTATTCACACTTATGCTAGGAGGCCTAGAACCGACATAGTGGAGGAGAGAATAATTCCGCGTATTTTGCAAACATATTCAAGAAGGGGTAAAAGATTCATTGAGTAAGAGGAAGGATCAGGTGGTGGGACAGGCCGTTAGAATATTCTGCAGTGGGGAACACGGACAAAGAGGTATATATAGCAGGGTTTCATTTTGGGGCAGGGCTTCAGAAGTCTAGCAGCCTAGGAGCAGGGAGGAGAGTGTCGGTGCTCTATAATCCACCTGGAAGCTATCTTATTTAATTTTGAGTCTTGTATTTTCTTTTGTGCTTGATACTTTTGTCCAAACTCTCTGAATTTGACCCTTTTTGGGAAGTTATCAGCAATATTATTAGCATCGTTGTTTGTTATCTGGTGTGTGTTTATTTGCAGGTTGATAATATTCTAGATACCTAACAGACTTCTTTGACTAACAAAAAACCTCAATGCTCTAATACCATGTAATCGAGAGCTTGTGACTAAAGAGTCGCATATCTATTCAATGAAAGGCAATGCCTTTATATAAGAGTTACAATGGGCCCGACGGGCCTTATGGGCCTTAGATCTATTAAAGTAATAAACTATACAATAAATAAAAATATACATTTAATCTCTACCAAGGGTCTTGTGAAGGGGGGAGCATAGCTAAAGGGTTGGTTTAGAAAGAATGTGTTTAGTGAAAATTAATTCTTAATCTGAGTTCCTAAAAATTAATGGTTCTTAGGCCTTAAAATTAGTTGTTCTTAATCTGAGTTCCTCTGTATCAGAATGGACCAGAGTGACTCCTCTGCCCTGGCTCAAACCTACGACTTCACCTTGGGATCATGGCTGTAACGACCCGACCCGAATGGGGTTCTAAATGGGCCTTTACCTCAATGCATGCATTCAAAACTACAGACAATTTGCAAAATGGTGTTTCAGATTCTAAGTAAAAACTAAAACATAAAACATACATTTAAAAAATCAACATAATTTCCTGAAACCTGTCCCTGTTTCCAAGCACCTGTTCCAAGACAAAAACATTTCCAAAACTTACTATGATCAGAGATTTATTTAAAACATTCAAGCTTTCCAATAGTTACAACAATGCTAGAATCCGGAAATACATTCAGAAAACAACCTAGGGCTCCGTGCCCAACTACATGCATTCAGAGGACATTTAAATCATAACAACATAATACAAGACTCAGAGTTTGAACAACGGGTTTCCATGATCACAACTCCTCCTCTAGCCATCCTGTCTCGCACCATGGTTACCTGTGGAAAAACCACAAAAAATAAGGGTGAGTAATGAATTACTCAGTAAGAATCCCCAACCGGGGTACAATACGATACAATCAATCATCTAGCACCCTAGCATACATGCAAACAGCTACCAACACAGATCATAGCTCAAAGAGCTTACAAAGCAAGATCTGGAATCCTCGGAAGTCTCCTACTTCCGGCCTAATGATTGGTTATCCTAACCAATCCTGGGACATCTCCGAGGGTCTTTCTCCCTCGGCCAGTTGATCAGCTCAAAAACTGATCCCAAGGATGTCCTCAAGGGCCTCTTTACCCTTGCTAACAAATCTGGACTAACGGGAGAGTACCCGAAGTCTGGCTCTAAACTGGAAGTCTGACTCTAACGCGTGTGCACGCACACCGCATGCTGCTGCAACCGGCGTAAATGTGGGGGCCTAAGGACAAACTACGCGAGCCAGGTATGCATGCCTAAGACTCGGAAGCGATGTCACTGATCACACTAGTGCGAGGCCCTCGACACTCATCTGTGCAGCCTGTACCACCGACCTGAAGCTAAGAACCGGCCAAGGCAGGCTTACACCGTTGGCAGGGTTCCGCTCTAGCAGGCTACAACTAGGCTTATGCCGATGAGGTAGCTAAATCCACATCGGCGGCCGGGGGGGGAAGCAATGTACGTTATGCTTCGCTCGCTCTACTCTCGATCGGTGGGAACAAAGTACGTTATGTCCGCTCTCAGCCTCTGGATGATGACAAACCCTACAACACTAGCTAAGAGTACAGAGAAAATGATTCCTGGCTAGCAAACAATAATCGACATCAATCACACTTACCTAGCATGATACTACGAACTTAAAACAAGAATCATAAGCATGCTGGAAGAACAAACCTAGCATGGCACTAACATGTACAATCAGGCAAACATGCTAGCAAGAGATCAATCATAGCTGCCCTATCATTATCATGCTCATAACAGTCAACAAGCATACAAGGCACATCATGATAATATCACAGGGCCCACACAACTCCGGTAAGAAATTCTTACCTGGTCGGAAGGCAACAACACGCAAGAAACCTAAGCTGCTATCGAACCCGAGCAACCTAAAGTGAACCTAACAAACACAACAATAATCACAATCCATAGGCCTAAATATAATAAAATAAACAGGGCTCGGCTCTGGAGCAACTCACGAGCGCGGTGACACGCTGAGCCAGTGCCGCTGCACAGCAGGCAGGCAGCGGGCCGGCGCCGCGAAGCGCAGATGGGCGCAGAGGCTAGGCGCTGAGCTGCTCACGGACGAGTGCTAAGGCGACACAAAAGTGCGCGGGCGCGCGCTAGGCTGGGGGAAGGCGTGCGTGGCTGCCGCTTTCGCACGGACGGCGAAGCGATCGGGCGACGCAGATGAGCTCTGAGGACGCTTGTATGGCGGCGCGCGCGACTCAACGGCTTCAAGGACGCGCGATCTGATACGGCTAGCTACAAGGGACGCGCGATCTGGCACGAGGCGGCTCGAATCTGGGCGACTCGGGCGCGGATGGGACGAGCGACGCGAGGGCTGGACGGCCCGCACTTTGGCGCTGGCTGGGTGGGGCGACGCGACATCTGTCTTGGCTAGGGGCTCGGATTAGGCGACTGGCGAGCAGCAGAGGGCTGGGCTCGGCGATCTGGGCGGCTAGGGGCTCGGGCTTGGGCGACCTGGGGCGAGTTGAGGCTAGGCTCGGGCTGGGCTCGGGGAGAGAGAGAGAGAGAAACAAAAGGGAAAAATGGGATAATTTTCCTAATTTTCCATCCTTATCCATTTTTTAAATAACCTTAAAATCCCTAAAATCCCATTCCCCGGCTTCCTCCTTCCAGACCCGGCTGAAGCGACCTTTTCCAATAAATAAAATTCACTTAAATCGAACTCCCAAATCAATATTAAGGGCCAGGGCTCGAATCCCAAAGGAAGCACTCAACCAACCATATATAACTTTGCCAAAACCCAAACCACAACCGAACTTCCAAACGACTAGCCCAAACATCTCGGGACTCGCAACCAACAACAAAAAAGCCTCGACAAAGGTAGGAGCGACCTCGAAGTCCTGAAAATCCATAAATCCTGCCCAGGGAGCCAAAAGACCAAAATACCCCCAAGGGTCAAAACAACTCTAACGACCCAACCAAACATCTGAATCTTGAACCGAAGGCACCTCGAAAATTGGAATAGAAAACTGGGCTGTTACAATGGCCCTTTACCTATTTAGGTCTACCTCTTTTTTGCAACCCAAGGCTTACTAGCTTTTGGTCTCCCATCAATGAAAAGATTGAATCTCGACTCAGTACATGGAGTTCTGCAAGTATGATAAGGGTCAAGGTTGACCCTGATTAATGCCACCCTTGCGAATCTCCCAATATACTACCTCTCCCTCTACCGAGTTCCCATCAAGGTCGTTAAAGTTATCGAAAAGCCTTTCAAAAACTATTTATGGAGGGGTAATAGAGGATCGAAAGCCAGTCACCTTATTAGCTGGTCTAGAGTAAAGCTCCAATTTTTGAAGGTGGCCTCGGCATTTTCGATATTCATGCTAAGAACAGGGCTTCACTTGCTAAGTGGACTTGGTGGTTTTATTTTGAAAAGTATGCTCTTTGGAGAGCTCTCATTGAAACCAAATTCGGGGTCGAGCATCAAAACCAGGTACATATAAATTTTCTAGCACAAAGGGCCTTTGGAAAGCTATCGATAAAGCCAAATCTTTGGTATATAAACACACTAAACATATTGTGGGAAGAGGCGACTATACCAGATTCTGGGAGGACCATTGGGTTAGTTCTGGTCCACTCAAAGATGTCTATCCCAGGCTCTACAAGATATCCTTGAAGAAATCAGCATTGATCATTGGTCTGCTTCGGATGTAGCTTGGAACCTCCACCTTCAAAGGAATCTCACAACTGATGAAATTATGGAATGGGCCTCCCTATCTTATGAAATTATGTCCCTATACGCCTACTCATAGGGAAGACACTTGGTGGTGGAACTCGAAGAGAGAAGGTAAATTCTCTACCATATCATTAGTTGTTATTGAATTTGCTAACAGACGGCCTCTCAGTGGGGAGATCTATGATGTTATTTGGAAGGGTCGTCATCATAAAAAGGTGAAAATTTTCATACGGGAGTTGAGCTATGCCGCCATCAACACAAATAATGTTTATCATAAAATATCCCCCTGGTTTTACCTTTCACCGACCTGCTACCCTCTTTGTTGAAACGATGTCAAATCGCAGATTGTACAATGCTCCTATGTTGACGCTTTTTGGCGATCAATTCTAGAGGATTTTAATTGGAGTGTTGCTTGCCCTGGAAATATTGTGGCTTGTTCGGAGTTATTCCTGATTGGTCATCCCTTCAAAGTAGCAAAGAAGACGCTTTGGGAGACATTGATTAAAGCTTTCCTATGGAATTTATGGGGGACTTTCGAGGACAAAGCTAAGCCTATTGATATTTTTATTCAATCTACTTCGTATCTTGCTTTATTTTGGGTCCATTTGATCAAACTTTTTTGTGATTATAATCTTATTCATCTTGGAGGTGCTTTTTGTAACCGGTTCGATGGGATTTATCCTTTTCATACACATCAATGAAAGTTTAGTTTCCTATCCGAAAAAAAAAAAATAAGAGGGTCAAAGATCACTTCCATGCTGGAGTTTTCCTTGGACGGTTGAAGGAAATGGTGAGGATGAAAACTAACTTCAAGAGATGAATATTCAATATTGTGGTAAAGATTTATGGATTTAATGCTTGTGGTTTGACCATGCCCAGCTGTTCTTGCTTGGAATATTTTAAAATATCCACATTAAACATTGGGCAGTGAGAGGATTTTTGTTCAAAAAGTGACATAATTCATGCGAGGATTTTTTTTTTTTGAGATTATAACAATTGGGGATGAGGGATACGAGCCCAAGACCTTTTGGTCATTTGGTGTACACTAATGCTGCTGAGCTACTGCTTTTGTTGGCCATACAATACATGAGTACTTTTTTGTTGCATTTTTATTCTCTTTTCATTCTTTTTCTAATTTTATACATATAATTTAAGTTGCAACAAAATATAATTTTTTAAAGCAGCTATCAAAAACTTTGAGGTAAACTCAATGAAATGATTTGTTTCCTATATATAAAAAAAAGGTTAAAAAGACTTTATGATGATCATGCTTTGAAGCTTTACTTCAACTGAAGGGGAGAAACCAATCATTTCACCCAGGAAGTCTCTACAACAGCTATTAAAGGAAAATGACACAAAAATATGTAGGACTTTGGTACCACAAACCAATGGTCAAAGCGACAACAATAAAGAAGAAAAATAAATTTGTAGTTGTAACTGTATCTGTGTCTCCTCCTTGGGCTTAACTTTTTATACGTGATCTATTAGTCTCTAGCATCTTGTCAATTACCTTGGCTGCTATAAAAATCTGTGCATTATTTTTTGCAATTAAAGGAAGTTTGATGTTATGATCACCACCCGAATTCAAATTTGATGGTTCAAGCATGTTTGTTTGTCTCATCTTTAATAGGTGTCAGAGAAGCTCTCAATGCCCCATGTGTTGGCAACCTATTAGCCTGAAGGATCCAACCAGGTTAATACCGATTCTATTTTTGTATCAAGTTTTCATTTTAATTTATCAGCAGATGAAGGTTGTTAATGTGAGATGGTTCTGCAGTCAGGAGTTGCTTGAAGCAGTATAACAAGAGAGAAAGTTTAGACTTAATCCAGCTAGAAACTCAACTATATTTCGCCATCCCACTCTTGGCGACTTTGAGTTACAACATGTATGTAGCCAATATGTTGTTTAGCCTAATATCACTTAATCATGCCCACCATAATCTAAGTCGGCACATATGTTTTTCTCGATGCAGTTACCAGCTGGTGCTAGTGATGTTGATCTTGAAGAGCGTATTCTCCAACACCTAGCTGCGGCAGCTGCCATGGGACAAGCTCGCCAAATTGCTAGAAGGGAAGGCCACAGACATCAATCAGGAGTTCATGGTCGTACTCGGTTTTTCGTGTATCCTTCCCATCCTAATTCTTCGTCAACGTCTCCACCTCGTTGTGACGATCAGGAAGGTGAAGCTGACGCAAGAATCATGTTAGCTACTATATCACCACCTCAACCTACAGGAGATGAGTCCCCACAACTCAATGCTTCATTGCATTCAGTGCAAACCGATGATTCTTCTCCTTCAGTACCTCAATCTAGTTCACATTCGTCGAGTCAAATTGGATCTCCTTCGAGAGATAGGTATTCAACGTTCAACTTAATTGAAATGGTTCATTGCATGTAGCTACATAGAATTTAATAGTCGTGTGTTAATATTATTGACTCTCACTGTTCTTAGGATATCTACCAATCAATCGGTGCCAAATAGTGAAGATAGAGCCGGACCATCAGAGTTACAACCATTCTCAGACTCCCTAAAATCTTGATTTAATGCAATGTCAGTGAGGTTTGTATTATGTCTTAGTGGCCTTCTATTTTCCCAGTGTAATTTCTGATTATTTCATTCGTTTATGACTTTAGCATCTCCATGTTTCTATTTTTTTTTATCAGATACAAAGATTCAATCACAAAGAGCGCGAGAGGCTGGAGGGAGAAGTGGTTCTCTCGCAACACTTCAATATTAGACATTGGCTCTGAAGTTAAAAGAGAGGTTAATGCAGGGATAGCAATAGTATCGCGCATGATGGAAAGTCTTGAAACAAGAGACGCTAGAAAGAGTAGCAGTCCTGAGTCATCCAGTAATGTAGACGATAATAGCTCGTTTTTGTAATCAAATAGCAGACAGATACCAGAGAATGCTGGAAATAATTCATTGAGTGACACAAATAAAGAAGCATTGCATCCAGAATCCAGTTCAAGCTGAACATTCTCAGAATTGGCTTCACTGAAAGGCCATCTTATACTGCAATTGATTGCTTCCTTTTCCATTTGTACAAGAAATAGCCCGTAATAGACTGATGTTTCTAAAAAATTGAAAAAATATAAAAGGAACTTCAAAATATTCACAAAAATGACTGTACTAGTAGTAAAATAGCTCGAGTAAATTTATATATTAGTTGGTGTATCATTTATATGACTAGTAATAAATTGAAAATATCATAGTTGGAATCGCCATGTCCAAGTCCATATTCTATGCTTTTTTCTCTTGATAGAAGATGTGATAGGTAGTTAGAAGCGGAAATTTGTATATTGTATGGGAAGGTTAGGCGATTGTTGGAGACGAGTCGTACTTTGGTTCCCTCCCGATTGGTCGTTGGAAGGATGCCATTTCGTGGTTTCTTTTAATGAAAGGGAAAAAAGTGTGGGAACTACCAGTGAGTTGAACCACTGCTGTCATTAGGTTTCACACAGGGGTCTCATTCTATTTGTAGAATATATTGTATTTATATAGTGCCCTTTTTGCTTGTGGAATGGATGATTGGAATTGTACCCTCAGGTGGTTGTTTTGTTAAAATAATCGAGGATGCATAAGTTAGTATGGACATAGACATAAAAATGCTATAGGACATAGATCCAAATGCACTTAATTTTTCTTAAATGTGAAGGTGTTTTAGGTATTCCTTTTTGTAATTTTCACTCATCAATGAAAATTTTCGTTTCTTATATATATATATATATATAAAAAGGTGTTTTAGGTATTCCTTTTGTATTTCTGTTAATATAAGAAGCTCCTCGGAGTTTCCTGCCATTTAGTGGCTCAGGATTTTAGCCAAATAGACGTGAATCCAAAACCAGAAAAAGTGAATTGTGAGTAATTTTGATCGACTTGGCTTACTAAGATTATAGGTTGTTAAAAAATGAAGTTATGTTCGGTTTTCACATGACAATGTGAATCAAGAGATTTGTCCCTAAGGTGTGGCACAATGGATGAAGACTTGAGCTAGAGGGTATGCTTCCCTTAACGTCCTACGTTCGAGACTTACCCGTGACACTACACCTTCGATGTCTCCGATGTCTAGCTTAGGGACGGGCATGATCACCTTGTTTCAAAAAAAATGTGAATCAAGAGATTTCATATTATTTATGCCACTTTTTTTTCTTAAGTTTTATATTATTAGGCAACTTTTTTCGAACTATATGGATTAAATTTATAATTCACTAAAAAAATTATGATTTTGTAAGGGAATTTTCGTGTCCTCTTTTATTTTAAGAGAACAATTTCGGTTAGGTATATGACCAGATATGTGGCACAATTTTAACAACATTTTGTTCTTCAATTCAAAAAAATATAAAAATAAATTATAATTTAAATTGGGGGCATATACATTTCAAGATATAACCTTTTTTCTTCTTCTTATTTTAATGTCAAAAAGATCATAAATTTGGGTTTAAATAAAAGTTCAAAAAAAGAGAACAAAACAAAAGTCGCTTAGAATCATCATTATGGTAATTTAGTGGTTATGAACCTTAAAAACAAAAAAATTTCTCTATAACATATTTTTGGCTCTTCATTACAATTATAGCACATTTTTTAAAATAATTTTATTCATAGCATATTTTGCCCAAAATTCTTATTCTAACATTATTAGACTTCTGTTAGGTGGACAATATATTTTAAACTTCTATCAATTGAATTTATAGACTTTAGACTTCTATTAGTTTAACTGATAGACTTTAGACTTCTATCAAGTTCAACTAATAGATTTCTATCGGTTCAACTAATAGATTTCTATCGGTTCAACCGATAGACTATAGATTTCAATCATTTTTGTGCCACAAATGAATAAGTTTGGGATTTGTGCTATACATGGAATTATTTTACTTTTTTTTAGTATACATCAAAATTCCAAAAAAAATTAATTTTTTTTCATTTAAATGTTTCTTCAAAATAATTAAGGTGCGCTTATAAAATAAAAGATGTTTAGTAAATCAAAATCAAACAAATTGATGGTATTAAAATGATCAATTTACCTAAGTCAGTTTTAGTGCGCTACAACTATTTTTATGGGATAGACCCTATAATATTTCATAAAGGAAACATAGGAAATTAATTTCTATGCCTTTTTTTGGATCTTTATATTTGTATCAAGATCTTTCCCTTATCTAACCAATCTGGGACAACAATCTTCCCCTCGAACAAAGTTTTACTGAGTCTTTTTGTGGGCTCGACTACTATATTTGACACCTAAGGATTCCATAAGATATTTATGGTAATAATGATGCATACATAAACTTGAAAATAACAATCAAGACCGAGTTTTTAAGAAAATAATAAACTTGCATTTAAAATAAGAACAAAAGAATGTTGGCCGGGATACCCTTAAAACATTTAAACATATTTATTAAAAGAAATGAGAAAATAAAGAAACCAGAAAATTCCATAACTAGTGCAATAATAAAAAGACCAAGGACAATGTTCATGATCTTCTCAGCTCGACTCACTCAACCACCATGACATGCTATAGATTCCTAAGAAAATGTTAAATATAAAGGTTGAGTTTCAAAAAACTCGATAAGAAGACTCCTTACAAGGTATTACACGTGATCAATCAACACTTATACAATTTATCATAAACAAGATAGCAGTTCAAGTGTTATAGCATAATTCTTAATTACAAAACAACCTTTATGATTAAATAATCAACATGAACACGATTCAAATATAGATAACAATTTAGAAAAAGAATCTTAACAAGCACCTAATCCAAACTAAATGGGATATTGGTCCTCTTATATGAGCTAGCAAACTCGAAGTATAAATATGAGATATAAATCCTCTTATTGGGACTCGTTACCTATAGTATGCTTGGTGGATATAAATCCACCAAGCATCTATAAGGATGAACAAATCTGAGTTGTAAATATAGCATGCACCAGCAAGTCCGTCATCATTTGTATTAGTTTTGCATAGACCAGTAAGTCCTTTATTATTTGTGACTTAAGTTTTGCATGGACCAACAAGTCCGTTAACATTTGCACATTAAATTTTGCATAGATCAATAGATCTTTGATTATATGTGTGTTGACTGAGCAGTTGATGATCATTGGGCACACAATAATTTATATCGTGAACTAGTCTACAAAATCTATGACTCTAAACTTTGATATCAACTGTAACGACCCCACATATGTATTAAATACTTTGAATCGAACACATATATATTAAATAATTTGACTCGAACAAAATAAATAGAGCATAACTTCTAAAAAACAATTACAACCTTATTAATTATAATTAAATAGATTGACAAGATTATCCTTGATACAAAACATAGTTTGAACTAATTAAAGTGTGTAGTGCATTTATTATTGTCCTAACTATAACACGGAACAAAATGACTTAAGATCGTGTCCACGATCTCTTCAGCTCTTCCCTAACAACCACTAGCTTCAGTACTTGAAAATTTTTAAATAATAAATTTGTGAGTATATCAAAATATATCCAGTAAAGATTCCTTCTAAAGGGTATTCACATAAGTAGTCATACACAACTTGAAATATATAAACACAAGCATACATAATATCAATTAATATCCAACCCTGTTTGCTGCCCCGTTCGTGCAATCGGCTCGTTCGTGCGTTCGTCGTGCCTCGTGAGTTGCTCCCGAGCTGAGCCTTGTTTAATTTATTATATTTAGGCCTATTGTGTGATTTTTGTTGTGATTGATAGGTTCTCGATAGCTAGTTCGGGTTCGTTCGCCACTTAGGTTTTCGTGTCAATTCGTCCCCGACCAAGGTAAGGATTTCTTACCGGAGTTGTGTGGACCCTGCGATATTATATGTGATTGCTGATTGATTGCTTGTTTGTGTTTATTGACATGTGTAGCTAGGTACTCTATTCTGAATTCCCGATTAGCATGATTTTCCTGATTAATTCTCATGTTAATCCATGCTAGGTTGTTCCTTTCTGGCATGCTCGTATCTGTTCCTTGCTTCGTAGTATCATGCTAGGCTCGTTGTATTCTTATTGAGCACGTATTGGATTTTATGGAATTGTTTGTTGATTGCTAGGCGCGGTTAGAGTTGCGGTAGATAGCATCATCCGGCCCGATGCATAAAGTACCTTGCATCCATGGCGGGGGACGTCGAGACGATGCTCGGCCCCCGGACCCCGTGAGGGGATTAGCTAACCCAAGCGGTAGGCCCCGCAATCTTGGGTGAGGGTGGCGATCGTTAAATGCCCCAACGGTCGGGATGATGACTTGGCATTGCCTCGCCCCGCGGCCCGCATGTCCTCGGCATGTTTGGCGGTAGCCCCCGATTGCCACTGTTAAGGCAAGGACGGCTTCGGTGTAAGCCTACCACGACCGTTCCTTGGCCCCAGGTGCGGTGGTTCAGGCTGACATAGTTTACGTGTCCAGGTCTCACACCCCTATGTGAGTGACACCGATCCAATGATTTAGTTAGGCGTGGTGACTGGACATGGGTAGCTTGCCTTCAAAACCGGCACCCCCCATAGTCTGCAGTAGCACGCGGTGCATGCTTACGCTCATTACAGCGCCGACTGGAGAGCTCCTCGGGATTGTGAGCCAGTGTACCTTTCGTCGACAGTAGACAGGCTGAGGCCGGGACTTGTTTCTCGTATAGGGCGACTTGTGTGGTGATATTATTCCGGACTAAGACCCTAAATTGGCATCCGAGGCCCAAGTGTGGGCTAAGCTATGTGCTCTACTCTGTGTTTATATTCATACCTTGCATACGCTCATCGAGATGACCATGTATATCGTATTGTACCCCGGTTGGGGATTCTTACTGAGTAATTCGTTACTCACCCTTATTATTGTGGTTTTTCCACAGGTAACCAAGTTGCGAGACAGATGGTCAAGGAGGAGCTGTGTGATCATGGGGCTCACCATCAAACTCGATTTTGTGTTATGACTCTTTATGTTTTATTTTCCCCTGAATGCATGTAGCCGGGCACGGAGCCCTAGGATGTTTTCTGAATATTTTGTGGATTCCAACATTACTGTATCTAGACATGTTTTGAATGATTTTAAGAAATCTCTGATCGGAGTATGCTTTGGAAATGTATTTATCTTGGAACAGGTGCTTGGAAACAGGGACAGGTTCCAGGGAAATTGTCTAGTTTTTAAAGGGGTTATGTTGAATGTTTTGTTTTAATTGGAATCCGAAATCATGTTTGTTTAATGTCCTTTACTTTGAATGCATGCATTGGGGTAAGGGCCCATTTAGTCCCCCATTCGGGTCGGTCCCTTACAGCCTCGATCATAGTGTACACCTGTTATGAGAGGGTCTTAGCTTAAGGAAATAGGTGTGAACACGCTGACTCGGTTTGCTTGCGAGGGCATATAGGACCGTGACTCAGTGGACTCTTTTTTCTTTGGAGAGTTAGGAATTTGTGTAGGCCTACACCTAACTGGTTTTCAATAGCATGTGGTTTTTGCGTACAAGCACCGAGTGTCAGGTAGATGGCTTACCTGGACCGGTGTCGTCAGTACACTTATAGTGACTAGTTGTGATTGAGTAGATTTAGCTACAAATTCTTGTAATGAACTTCATGACATGTCGCAATCTTATGTTTAAGTGAGTGTCTTAAGGGCCTCACAAGGAAGTTATGTAACGAATTTCATGAATAATTATTGAGTTATGTTGAGTTAAGCTCTCTTGAATTGAGCTATAGTTTTTTAGATACATTGAGTTGAGTTATAAATATGTATGTGCTAGCGTGTTAGATTCTAACCTTGTGTATTGTACCCCTGTTGGGGAGTTCTTACTAAGTTTTTTTTTTTATATATATATATTCACCCTTATTTTGGCTTTCCACCAAATATTCAGGGATATCATTGAGACGGTTAGCTGGGAGATGCTGAAAAGATCATGGGTGGAGCTAATTGCATTAGTTTGGATGGCTGATAGGATTGTGTTATTTCCTTCATTTCCTTGTAATAACATGCTAGGTTTAGACTCATGTTAATTGTTGAAAAGTTTGTTTGAATGTTGGGCATAAATGCACTCTAATTTTAAAACTTGTTTAAGAACTCACTTGGCCAATGGTTTTGTATTTATTATTTAAAATAAATGCAACAAAACTAGTTACCCGATTTGAACTTGAAAATTTGAAAATGCATGATTTGTAACTGTATTTCGAGTCAGCATGCATGTGATCAAAATCGTAGTTAGAAATTACAAATTTTTACAATGACAATCAAATCCAAAATAAATAAATAATCCCTTAACATCAAATCTCATCCAATACTGATAAATCACTTAGTCATCCTAATGCAGTTCAATACCAACTATCTCTTAACATCAAGTTCCAAATCTAATACAACCTCAATGTATAAAGCAACATATAAACTCTTAACTGCAACTAAGTCGATCAAAATTTCATAAGCATGCACCCATAATGGCGACGACAGTATATTAACATAAAATACAATCTATAATTCATATTGATAACAAGAATCTCAACAACTAGTCCAAAACAATATATTAAAATGTAAGCATTTATATAGAGAATTTATGCAACTATTTTGATAATGTGTTTGTAGGATCGGTATGACAACTCTAGAGGGGGGTGAATAGGGTTTCTTAAACTTTTATAAAAATAATTTCCTAATGTGGGCCCAATTAAACAAGTCAATTTACTTTTGACTAAACAATCAATTTAATCAAGAATATCATAGAAATTACCAAAGACCAATTTTAAGTACCATATTTAATTCTAATATTAAGATTGATAAATAATATGTCAAGATAAAATTATAACAGCCAAACAAAACATATAAGAACAATTAATATAATATAACAATAAATTAATTGCCAAAATAAAAGAAGTTAAGGATAGAGAAATTGACACCGTGAATTTATAGTGGTTCGGCGCACCTACTCCACTCCCCAAGCTCCTCTTGGGTATTCCACTAAAACAATGAAGACTTTTTCCACGGCTTAGAGTCAAACCATTACAACGTTCCTTTTGCGGGAGCAAGAACAAACTCGATCTTTTCCACGGCTCAAGATCAAACCGTTACAACCTCTCTTTTTATGGATCAAGAGAAAACCGTACAATGATTTGGAAATGTAAGATCAAGATGAACAAACTCTCTCCAAGAGTGGATTTACAAATTTAACTCTCACAAATCAAATCCTCACAATACAATAATTTCTTTCTCAAGAATAAGATGAAAATTGAAAGCTTGGAGAGAGCAAGAATGAAGACTTCTTTATTTTGGAAGATTGATAAATATGAAACTTGGTGTCTACATTTGGTGGAGAAGATGAAGCTTAAATAAACATGAAGAGGCAAAGTTACCGTTAGACACAAAACATAATAATATTATAATATTAAAAAAGTTACCGTTAGACACAAGACATAATAATATTATAATATTCAAAAAGTTACCGTTAGACACAATGTATTATAATAATATAATATTCAAAAAGTTGCATTTTGACAAACACATAAAAGTAGTATAACAATATATAACTTTCTTTCTCTTTTAAAAAAGTTATCGTTATACACATCCTCAAATAATAATATAATCATGGATACCTTTGTTTTCCTTTTCTATTTTGCTTTTACCTTGACTTTTTATAACACAAAAAGAAATCTCAAATTTCAAGCATCCAAGGCTCCACATGTCGCTCTTGGATTGGCCAATTTTTGCTACGTCATCACGTCGGGATTTACCATTCAAAATCTTTTAGGCCATAACTTTTTCATCTTAACTTTGATTTGAGTAATTCAAAATGCGTTTGAATTATTATTTCAACCTCTACAAAATGTATACTTCAAAACACTATATTTGTTAGTACATAAATTTCAAGTTTGTGATCATCAAAGCACTAATTAATTAATTAGTTAAAATTAATTAATTTGAGATGACCAAAAGCCAACAATCTCCCTCTTTTTCATGATGACAAACTATACAAGAAAAATGATTTCAAAGAGGTGTATGATATATGATATTAACTAGATGCACAATCGACAAACATACAAAATATCAATATACTTTCATTTTTCTTATCATCTCTCCCTCTTTTGGAATCAATCAAAAAGGAAAAATAAGAAAACTAATGTAGAGATGATTTTAACTAAACATTTTCCCATTTTGAAATAATCACTAATTTCTTCCCCTTTTGAAATCAATTTAATACACCCCCTTAATAAAGGACAAAAAGACATTTAACACATAAATCAATTATAGATGCATATAAAGATATTAATCAATAAAGTAAATATTTTCATGAAATTACTTCAAAGACAATAACAACTTCCCCTAAAAAGATAAGCAATATGCATAAGAAGGGTAATCACCAAAAGAGGATTATGAGGTAAAACAACATCAAAATTATCATATAAAGTAGTACTCGCCCTTAAAACAAATAATATTCTTCAAATTATAAAAAATAAACACCGAGTAGATAAAACTATTTGAGTCAATTCAAGAATAATAATTTACACAATATAAAAGTAAAATTTTGAACTTCAAACTATCACAAAATAAACCATTTATAAAATTTTCATTAAAAATCTCATTCAAGAAAAATAATTTTGAATAAAATGCTTACGGGATTCAAGAATATTGATCAATTTCATAAAATACTCTCCCTATGAAAAAGAATTGTACAACTCTTTTGAAGCTTTGTTTTTTAGAACATTTTATTCAAATGAGACAAGCAATGTATAAAATTAAACTTTGATAACATGCTTCATGTAATGAGACAAAAACCAAATAAATATTCAATATTTTCTAAGGCAACAAAAAATTATAGAGAGCAAATATCACCAAGACACAAAACATGGCTCATATTCAAAAAACAACAATAGTATTAAACTATAAGTATAATAAAGCTATTTGCACTTTCAATCAAAATAATAGCACATTTCAATAACTTCAATAACTATCATAATACAAGATTTCTCAAGAATTATATGTTCAATCAACCAAAAATCACAATAATACCATAAATAGATATTCAATATTTTTCCATGGTATCAATAATTAAAATAATAAGGTATTAGAAATTTTGAATAAGTTTGGAAATAATTGGCCACAACATTTAAAGAATAAATAACCTAATTTATGGAAAATAAAGCAATAAAAAATAACTTAACTAAAGACATTTAACCCAATAATCAATAAAAAGAATGAAATTAATTTCAAACATTTAAATTATTCATGAGATATAGTTTCCATAACAGATACCAACAAAAATACTTATTTCCAAAATTCAAAAATAAGTTACCAAACTAAGCAACTTTTCCTTTATTGGTTTCAAGCAAGCCAAAATTGTTGCTTCATTTGAATTAAATTCAAATTTGAAGTTCAAGCAACCAATTGCTTCTTGAAAGTTACACCAACAAAGAAAGTTCAATCAAAGGATTTTGGTACCCATCTTTTGGGTCCTTCATTGTAAGTAAATATAGATTTTGGAATCCATTTCATTTTAGGTTCAATACATTTAAAATTCAACTTTGGAAAATAACAAGTATTGAATTTATGACCAATTTTTCCACAAGAATAACAAATAACATTTGACATGAATTTCTTTTAACACAATGATTTTTCACAAAGAAATCCTTTCTTGGAGTATTTTTCAATTTAAAGCAATTTGGTTTATTAGGCCTTTAACTCCACAATAATGACATATTAATATAAATTTAGATTTTGAATGCACATGTCTAGTATTTCTAAGCATACATTTTGATTTTTCATGTGACTCTCTATCTTTTTCAAGCTTATGATTACATTGTTTATTATGAGCACATTTAGATCCAACATGATATTGTTTAGGCACAAAAGTTGAATTCTCATAAATATTTCTACCTTTTTCATGTTTTGACCTCAAATTAGAATTAACTAAATTTGACACATTGGGTAAACAATGAGTAGTTTTAATCATTCTAGTGTTAAAACTAGATACACCATTTTCATTTTCATTGCATAATTCCTTTTTATCAATAAAGTGTTTGTTCATGTCAATAGTCTTATTAGTTTGAGAACTAGTAGTCAATTTCTCAAAAGATGTTTTTGCAATTTCAAGCTCTTTAGTAGCAAGCATTTCCTTTTCTTTAAGTATTTGCAAAAGATTATTATTTTCAAGACTGTCACATTCAAGAAATTTAATTTTATCATTCAAAGAAAGTTTTTCTTTTTCTAAAGAAGTATTGCTATTTTCCAAAATAATAATTTTATCTTTTAAACTAGCAATGCAAATTTCAAATCCAACGAAAAAGATTCAATATTTTCATTCTTATTTCTCAAATAATTTAATTCCATTTTCAAATAACAAGAAGTAGATTTGAGCTCACCATTTTCTTTCTCAAGAAATTTAATTCTATCATTCAATATGATTCTCTCATCACAAAAACTATCAATATCATTATGCAACAATAAAGTACCTAGCATCATTTTTCAAACAAACATTTTTATCTATCAAAAATTTATTTTCAAGAGATAAAGATTTATACTTCTTTGATAGTTTAGCATATTTAGATGCAAGTTTTTCTAAATCTTGTTGTATGCTTTCAAATGCATCAAATAATTCATCGTAAGAAAGAGGTTCTCGAGTTACCTCATCTTCATCGCTTTCCTCATCGAAATCTTTAATTGAATTAGCCATCAAGCATAAAGAAGCTTTATCACATTTCTCTTTTTCAACTTCATGAATAATTTCTTGATTTTGAGAATTATAATTCTCCTTCACATCAAATAAATAATTAGAAATACAAGGAAAATCTTCTACATTATACATGTTTTCAAGAAAATTCCAAACATCATATGCATATTCAAAATGTGAAATTATATCAAATATTTTTCTATGTAATGCACAATATATAATATTTAAAGCTTTAGCATTAAAAGTGAGCAACTCAATATTCAATTCTAATTTGGACAAATCATGCTCACAAATATATAGAATATTAAAATCCATATCAAGCATAAAAGTCTTTATTCTATTTCTCCAAACATTATAATTTAAACCATCAAAGAAAGGAGGTCTATCATTAGAATCACTTTCAAAATTTAAAGTTGTCATAACTCTTAGCAATTAAGCTTTTCAAATAATTTTTCAAAATATTAATAAGATACTAAAAGTATTAAAATAATATTTGAAAAATAATTTTATCCAAAGAGCAACTGCTCTGATACCAATTGTAGGATCGGTATGACAACCCTAGAGGGGGTGAATAGGGTTTCTTAAACTTTTATAAAACTTTTTTCTAATGTGGGCCCAATTAAACAAGTCAATTTACTTTTGACTAAACAATCAATTTAATCATGAATACCATAGAAATTACCAAAGACCAAATTTAAGTACCCTATTTAATTCTAATATTAAGATTGATAAATAATTTGTCAAGATAAAATTATAACAACCAAACAAAACATATAAGAACAATTAATATAATATAACAATAAATTAATTGCAAAAATAAAAGAAGTTAAGGATAGAGAAATTGACACCGTGAATGTATAGTGGTTCGGCGCACCTACTCCACTCCTCAGCTCCTCTTGGGTATTCCACTAAAACAATGAAGACTATTTCCACGGTTTAGAGTCAAACTGTTACAATGTTCCTTTTGTGGGAGCAAGAACAAACCCGATCTTTTCCACTGCTCAAGATCAAACCCTTACTACCTCTCTTTTTATGGATCAAGAGAAAACCGTACAATGATTTGGAAATGAAAGATCAAGATGAACAAACTCTCTCCAAGGGTGGATTTACAAAGTTAACTCAAATCAAATCCTCACAATACAATAATTTCTCTCTCTAGAATAAGATGAAAATTGAAAACTTGGAGAGAGCAACAATAAAGACTTCTTTATTTTGGAAGATTGAGAAATATGAAACTTGGTGTCTACATTTGGTGGAGAAGATGAAGCTTAAATAAACATGAAGAGGAAAAGTTACCGTTAGACACAAAACATAATAATATTCAAAAAGTTACCGTGTAACGGCCCAGGTTTTCATCCCGGTCTTCCAGGTATGACTTAAGGGTATTTTGGTAATTTGGTCGGGTCGTTAGGGCCGTTTCTGTCTTTCTCTGCTGATAATAATCTTGGATGGTCAAATGTAGGGTCTGGTTGCTTTTTTGATGTGTTTGGGCAAGGAGAGATGCTAAAGTAAATTAGTGGTTTTATTGTATGGTTGTTGAGTTTCGAACCAAGGTGGTCTAGCTAGTTAGCAGTAGGGCTTTGCCAGTTGAGCCACTGGGTGTTTTTGTTGCTCATTCAGCGGTATGTCTTGGTTTGCTTTGGGTTTTTGGGATTTTGGTGTGTTTGATTCAAAGAAAAGAAAAATAGGTTTCCCCTTCCTTCTTCCTCCAAATTCACTAGCCACCCAACCCCATCTCCTCTAGCTTCTTGTCGTGCATCTTCTTCCCAAGCAACCTCGCCGTCTCGTTCATCCCGGGTAAGTGTGCTCGATCTCTCTTTCTCTTTTCATTGTTGGTGTGGTTCTCGCTGGCCGAGAGAGGAAGAGGTTGTTTTGGTGTTGTGCAGCCAGCCGAGCAGACCCGCAGCCCCATCGCCCAACAGCACCTCCGTCGCACGCCCAACCCTGCAGCGTCGTCGCACGCCCATCGCACCAGTAGCCCATCGCGTCGCCCAGTCGAGCAGACCCCAGCGTCGCATCGCCGTCCGCGCGCAGCCCTAGCGCCCGCGTCGCTCGATCCCGTCCGCGCTCAATATCAGCGCCCGCGTCGCGTCACCAGCTCGGCAAAGACTAGCCTTCCTCGTGGCGCAGCCTGTCGCGCCAAAGACGCCAAAGAACGCCTCCCAGCGCCGTCGCGCGACCTGCCGCCAAGACGCCAACAGCGCTTCGGCGCTGTGCGGCCGCCTGTCGTCGTCGCGCGCCACCCGTCTTGCGTGTGAGTTGCTCTCGGCGCCGAGCCTCGCTTTGTATTATTATTTTAGACCTATAGGTTGTGATAATTGATGTTGTTTGTTAGGTTCCTGTTAGCTAGCTCGAGGTTTGATTGCAGCTTAGGATCTTTGTGTGTTGTTGCCTTCCGACCAAGGTAAGGATTTCTTACCGAAGTTGTGTGGGCCGTGCGATATATTCTGTGATTGTTGTTTGTATGCATGTTTATGTTTATCAGCATGTTAGTGATAGGTGCTCTGTTCTGAATTCTGACTGGCATGATTTCCGCATTGTTTCTCATGTTAGTTCCATGCTAGGTTGTCTTGTTCTAGCATGCTCGTTATCTGTTCTTGCTTCGTAGTACCATGCTAGGTTCGTTGTTTCTACTGAGCACGTATTGGATTGTTTGTTGTTATCTGTTTATAGTTTAGAATTCTGATAGGTAGCACCATCCGGGCGAGGATGCATAACGTAACTTGCATCCGTGGCAGGGACGTGCGAGGCAGTCCTCCGTCCCTGATCCGTCATTAGGGTTTAGCTATCCCTAACGGCAGCCCAGTGCAATCTTGGGTGAGGGTGGCAGACTGTTAAATGCCCCAACGGTCGGGGGAATGACGAGACATTGCCTTGTCCCCAACAGTCGACACGTCCTCAGCGTGTCGGCAGTAGCCCTTGATTGCCACCTGATATGTAAGGGACCGACCCGAATGGGGCACTAAATGGGCCCTTACCCCAATGCATGCATTCAAAGTAAAGGACATTTAAACAGACATGATTTCGGATTCCAATTAAAACAAAACATTCAAAATAACCCCTTTAAAAACTAAACAATTTCCCTAGAACCTGTCTCTGTTTCCAAGCACATGTTCCAAGATAAATACATTTCCAAAGTATACTCCGATCAGAGATTTCTTAAAATCATTCAAAACATGTCTAGATACAATAATGCTGGAATCCACAAAACATTTACAAACATCCTAGGGCTCCGTGCCCGGCTACATGCATTCAGGGGAAAATAAAACACAAAGAGTCATAACACAAAATCAGAGTTGGAAGACTGGGCCCCATGATCACAGCTCCTCCTTCAGCCATCCTGTCTCGCAACTTGGTTACCTGTGGAAAAACCACAATAATAAGGGTGAGTAACGAATTACTCAGTAAGAATCCCCAACCGGGGTACAATACGATATACATGGTCATCTCGATGAGCGTATGCAAGCTATGAATATAAACACAGAATAGAGCACATAGCTTAGCCCACACTTGGGCCTCGGATGCCAACTCAGGGTCTTAGTCCGGAATAATATCACCACACAGTCCAATACATAAGTCGCCCTATACGAGAAACAAGTCCCGGCCTCAGCCTGTCTACTGTCGACGAAAGGTACACTGGCTCAAGATCCCGAGGAGCTCTCCGGTCGGCGCCAGAATGAGCGTAAGCATGCACCGCGTGCTCTTTGCGGACCATGGGGTGCCGGGTCTAGAGGCAAGCCGCCCCATGTCCACCACCACGCCTAACTAAATCTTTGGATCGGTGTCACCGACATAGGGGTGTGAGACCTGGACACGTAAACTATGTCAGCCTGAACCACCGCACCTGAGGCCAAGGAACGGTCGTGGTAGGCTTACACCAGGAAGCCATCCTTGCCTTAACAGGTGGCAATCAAGGGCTACTGCCAAACATGCTGAGGACATGCCGGCTGCCGGGGACGAGGCAATGCCAAGTCATCATCCCGACCGTTGGGGCATTTAACGATCGCCACCCTCACCCAAGATTGCGGGGCCTACCGGTGGGGTTAGCTAATCCCTCACGGGGTCCAGGGACGGAATGACTGGCTCGACGTCCCTGCCATGGATGCAAGGTACTTTATGCATCAGGCCCGGATGATGCTATCTACCTGCAACTCTAACCTGCCCTAGCAATCAACAAAAAAGTCCATAAAATCCAATACGTGCTCAATAAGAATACAACAAGCCTAGCATGATACTACGAAGCAAGGAACAGATACGAGCATGCAAGAAAGGAACAACCTAGCATGGATTAACATGAGAATTAATCAGGAAAAACATGCTAATCGGGAATTCAGAATTGAGTACCTAACTATACATGTCAATAAACACAAACAAGCAATCAATCAGCAATCACATATAATATCGCAGGGTCCACACAACTCCGGTAAGAAATCCTTACCTTGGTCGGGGACGATTTGACACGAAAACCTAAATGGCGAACGAACCCGAACTAACTACCGAGAACCTATCAATCACAACAAAAATCACACAATAGGCCTAAATATAATAAAATAAATGAGTTTCAGCTCGGGAGCAACTCACGAGGCGCCACGAACGCACAAACGAGCCGATTGCACGAACGGGGCAGCAACGGGGCTGGCTGGGCGCGCTGGGGCGCAGAAATGGGCGTGCTAGGCGCCTGGCGCGACGGGGCGGGCGCGCAGCTGCGCGGACGCGAACAGGCGTTGCCGCGACGCGCGCGCGAACGAGCGCAGAGCGGCACAGGTACCGGGCGGGCGCGCGCGTGCGTACGGAGTCGGGCGAGGCGGCGCGCGGGCGTGGCTTTCGGTGGATCGCGCAGCCGATCGAGCACGAAAAACAAGGGAGATGAAGAAGACCCAAATTCGAGCGATCCACGGGGATTCGACGAGCGATTCTTTGATGGTGAACTCCCCTACACTAGCTGCACAAAACCCATACCTCAAATCACCTCGACTCGGCCGAAAAACGAAATCGGAACCAGGGGGAAAGAAATCGGATTTTTCGAAGTAAAGGAAGAAGAGGAAGAACTTACCAACTGCTCGGAGGGAGAATGGGCTTCGAATTGGAGAGGAGGAGCTCGGAATTGGCTGGTCGGCGAGGGAGACAATCGCGAAGGAACTCAGGTCGGTCGAGGAAGAAAAGAGAAGAAAAAATCGCGAGGAAGATGAGCTTCTCGGGCGGCCCTGCTTTAAACCAAAACGCGCATCAAACAGGCATATATAGAAGATCGCGCGTTTAGAAGCACAAGAGCGCTTAGTGGCTCGATTGGCAGCGCCCTCTGCCTGGCACGCGACACGTCCTTGGCTCGAATCTCACTCGATGCGTTATTTAATTCCCTATTTGTTTTTACCTTTTTCCAAGCCCAAATGTCTTCACCAAAATTCCCGATCCTATTCAAATTGACTCATAATTTTTCCGGCAATTTTCAATTACATAACCGGCCCTGTCGGCCGACCCAAAATTACCAAAATGCCCTTGGGCCCCCCGGGAAGACCGGGATGAAATTTTTCGGGCAGTTACAATATTCCCCCCTTATAAGACTTTCGTCCTCGAAAGTCACTTAATATTGGAACAGCTCGGGATACTGCAATCTCATCTCATCCTCCCGCTCCCAAGTGGCTTCCTCTGGACTCTGACTCCTCTACTGAACCTTTACCAACCGGATTTCACGATTACGCAGTGTCTTTGTCTCAAAAGCAAGAATCCCCACTGGTTTCTCTTCGAAGCTCAAATCCTCATTCAGCTGCAACGGCTCAAAGTCAACAATGTGCGACGGGCCCGGCACGTACTGCCTCAACATCGAAACATGAAAAACACTGTGCACTGCCGAAAATGACGGAGGCAAGGCTAATCGATAAGCAACCTTGCCGATCCTCTCCAGAATCTCAAACGAACCAACAAAACGGGGACTCAGCTTCCCACGCTTGCCAAACCTCAAAACACCTCGCATCGGAGCGACCTTTAGGAATACATGTTGACCAACCTCAAACTCCAAATCCCGACGCCGAACATCGGCATAACTCTTCTGTCTGCTCTGAGCTATCAACATACGAGCTCTAATCTTCTGCACGGCACCATTGGTCAACTGCAGCAACTCGGGACCCAAAACCTGCCTATCACCAACCTCTTCCCAGAACACAGGAGATCGGCAACGCTTACCATACAAGGCCTCGAATGGAGCCATCCGAATCGCCGATCGATAATCGTGTTGTTATATGCAAACTCCATCGATATCTGAATCGTCCTCCCAATCGCTCGGGAAATCCAACACACAAGCCCTCAACATATCCTCGAGAATCTGTTTCACCCTCTCGATCCGTCCATCGGTGCGAGGGTGAAAAAGTCATCTTTGAAATCGCATTTAGTGCCTAAACCCTTCTGGAGCGCTCTCCAGAAACGAGAAGTGAACCTCGAATCACGGTCAGACACAATCCTCGCAGGCACACCGTGATAACGAATTATCTGCTCCAAAAACAAGTGCGCCCACTGTTCCACGGTATAAGTGTCTTTACCGAGAATCAAGTGTGCGCTCTTAGTCAATAGGTCGACTATCACCCAAATCTGAGAGAACTTCCTCGGAGTCCTCGGCAATCCAGAAATAAAGTCCATGGAGATCTCTTCCCATTTCCACTGAGGTACACTCAGAGGCTGCAACAAACCGGCTGGTCTCTGCCTGGGTGCCTTCACTTGCTGACAAGTGAGACATCGACTGACAAACTCCGCCACATCTCTTTTCATACCCATCCACCAGAATGTCTGCTTAAGATCCTGATACATCTTGGTACCCTCGGGGTGCCAAGCAAACGGAGAACTGTGGGCCTCTGAGAGCAACTCTGTTCGCAATCCTGCGACATCCGGAACACACAACCGGCCTCTGTACGTCAGCCTACTGTCTGGTGAATACACAAAATCAAAATCTCCATCAGCACTAACTCAGTCAAATAATCTTTTAAGTGCGGGGTCACTCAGCTGACTATCAATAATCCGCTGTCTAATCGATGGCTGAATTAACAACTGAGCTATTCTGGCAGTAACCTCACCCCACAACACTACAATCTCAGCCCGCTCGAACTCCCGCTGCAATCTGGGCTGGGAACTCAACAACGCCGCGGAGTGCGACGTCTTCCTATTCAAAGAATCAGCTACAACATTGGCTTTACCCGGATGGTACAGAATCTCGCAGTCATAATCTTTCACTAACTATAACCATCTCCTCTGTCTCATATTCAGCTCCTTCTGAGTAAACAGATACTTGAGGCTCTGGTGATCGGTAAACATCTGGATCCGCTCACCATACAGGTAATGCCTCCAAATCTTGGTCTGCAAACACCACTCTTTGCCAACTCCATATCATGAGTCGGATAGTTCTGCTCATATGGCTTCAGCTGACGGGAAACATAAGCAATGACCTTCCCGTGCTGCATCAACACACAACCCAACCCGAACTTGGAAGCATCGCTGTAAACCACGAAACCACCTGTCCCCTCCAGGACTGCCAACACTGGTGCTGAAGTCAAACTGCGCTTGAGCCTGGCAAAGCTCTCATCACACCTACCGTTCCAAATAGACTCGACACCCTTCCTCGTCAGACGAGTGAGGGGCGAGGCTATGGCGGAAAAATCCTTAACAACCCGACGGTAGCAAACTGCCAAACCCAGAACGAAACGGCTCCTACAAGCAGACAACCGAAGGACAGAGAGCTCCACATACACTCACTGTCTTGCTCCACTAAAACAACAATCAAAATCTCACGGGGTAGCAACAGGGGTTCACCACGAACTGAACCTCCAAATACCAACGACAACTCTCAACTTTCCTGGAAACAGGAAGACAACCAACAGGGCACGAACCACTCGCCCCACGAACAAAACTGACTTCTAGCAATTCCAATCCACACCTTGGTCAACAGCAAGCACCAACTTGTCGCCATACCGGAACCAATCCGGACTCTACTCCAAACAAATATTAACTTGCTAGGCTACCAAGACTGCCAGCAATTCCCCCGAGGCTACAAACTACACGGCTCTAGCTTGCCAACTGCAACTCACTACTTGGCCTGACTGAGCTCTAGAGAGGCTCTCCACAACCTAGGGTTCTTCGACAACCTTCAACACCCACTGCCAACTGCCTGAACAAACAACAACTCCATTTTCCACCAACACAACCGTGCTGGCCAACTCCAACTCCTTGGGAACCAAGAGGACCCGAAACGCTACCGAATGCGTCATCCTCCTACTCAGACATCAACCACAACATAACTCCTACCCAAGGAAAGATCCGAACAACTTTCTCAATCATGACGATCAACAAGAAGATCTGCCAACCAAGCTTAGGACCACTTAACAAATCTTACCTAAGCAACAACCTGTTACCATGAGCATGGTATCCTTACAACCTCACTAAAGCCTTACCACATCCACCTGAGGTCCAACTTTTCAAAGAACTGAGCACCAGATCCCCAAAGCAAACCCTACATGGATCTGAAACTCTCGCCACAGAACGAACCACACAAAACACACTTGTGTGCACAACTCCCAACCTTCATTTAGTGATCCAAGACTAACAAATGCTTTTCCCAAAAGCCACACTAGCTCCTGGCAGAGATACAACCGATCAACGGAACACCCAAAGTTCCATTTCCACACGATACTCGAAGCTGTGGCAACCTTGCTCTAGCAAAGCATAACCATGCCAAACCAAACTTACTTTATACCATGCCTCTACCAAGGGTGCTTATGTAACGGCCCGGAAAATTTCATCCCGGTCTTCCCGGGAGGCCCAGGGGCATTTTGGTAATTTTGGGTCGGGCCGACAGGGCCGGTTTTGTATTTGTTAATTGCCGGAAAAATTATGAGTCGATTTGAATAGGATCGGGAATTTTGGTGAAGACATTTGGGCTTGGAAAAAGGTAAAAATAAATAGGGAATTAAATAGCGCGTCGAATGAGATTCGAGCCAGGGACGTGTCGCATGCTAGGCAGGGGTCGCTGCCAATCGAGCCACTGAGCGCTCTTGTGCTTCTAAACGCGCCACCTTAATGTTAAGCCTGTTTCAATCGGATTTTAGTTTAAAAGCAGATTTTCGCCCGAAGCTTCTTCTTCTTCCTCATTTCTCTCCTTCGCGATTCTCCTCACCGACCGGTCTCCCCCTCGCCGACCAGCGACTCGCCGCTTCTCCCTCGACCGATCGATCTCCTCCGGTGAGTTCTCCCTCCCTTTCTCTTCTCTTCTTCTTCTTCTTCTTCTCCTTCAAAATTCGAGTTCTTCACCCCTACTTCGGGCTTCGCCATTTCCGGCCGAGTCGAGGTAATTTGAAGTATGGGTTTTGTGCAGCTAGTGTAGGGGAGTTCGCCATCAAACAATCGCTCGTCGAATCCCCGTGGATCGCTCGAATTTGGGTTTTCTCCATCGCCCCTATTTCGCGTAGAAACAGAGCCTGCCGCCGAGCCGCGCCGCACATCGCCTCGTGCCCGCGCGCACGCCTCGCCCAGCTCAGTGACACGCCGCTCGCCCGCGCGCGCCCTCGCGCCTCTGCATCTGCATCGCGCGCCGCGGCTCGCTAACGCTCTGTTTCGTCGCGCCCAGCGCGCCGCTACGCGCCCATTTTCTGCGCCACGCAGCGCCTTTCAGCCCGCCCGTTCTTTGCCGTTCGTGCAATCGGCTCGTTCGTGCGTTCGTCGCGCCTCGTGAGTTGCTCCCGAGCTGAGCCTCATTTATTTTATTATATTTAGGCCTATTGTGTGATTTTTGTTGTGATTGATAGGTTCTCGGTAGCTAGTTCGGGTTCGTTCGCCGTTTAGGTTTTCGTGTCAAATCGTCCCCGACCAAGGTAAGGATTTCTTACCGGAGTTGTGTGGACCCTGCGATATTATATGTGATTGCTGATTGATTGCTTGTTTGTGTTTATTGACATGTGTAGCTAGGTACTCTATTCTGAATTCCCGATTAGCATGATTTTCCTGATTAATTCTCATGTTAATCCATGCTAGGTTGTTCCTTTCTGGCATGCTCGTATCTGTTCCTTGCTTCGTAGTATCATGCTAGGCTCGTTGTATTCTTATTGAGCACGTATTGGATTTTATGGAATTGTTTGCTGATTGCTAGGGCAGGTTAGAGTTGCAGGTAGATAGCATCATCCGGGCCTGATGCATAAAGTACCTTGCATCCATGGCAGGGACGTCGAGACAGTGCTCCGTCCCTGGACCCGTGAGGATTAGCTAACCTGCGGTAGGCCCTGTAATCTTGGGTGAGGGTGGCAGACTGTTAAATGCCCCAACGGTCGGGATGATGACTTGGCATTGCCTCGTCCCCGGCAGCCGGCATGTCCTCAGCATGTTTGGCAGTAGCCCCTGATTGCCACCTGTTAAGGCAAGGACGGCTTCCTGGTGTAAGCCTACCACGACCGTTCCTTGGCCTCAGGTGCGGTGGTTCAGGCTGACATAGTTTACGTGTCCAGGTCTCACACCCCTATGTCAGTGACACCGATCCAATGATTTAGTTAGGCGTGGTGATTGGACATGGGTAGCTTGCCTTCAGACCCGGCACCCCCCATAGTCTGCAGTAGCACGCGGTGCATGCTTACGCTCATTACAGCGCCGACTGGAGAGCTCTTCGGGATTGTGAGCCAGTGTACCTTTCGTCGACAGTAGACGGGCTGAGGCCGGAACTTGTTTCTCGTATAGGGCGACTTGTGTATTGGACTATGTGGTGATATTATTCCGGACTAAGAATCTAAGCTGGCATCCGAGGCCCAAGTGTGGGCTAAGCTATGTGCTCTATTCTGTGTTTATATTCATAGCTTGCATACGCTCATCGAGATGACCATGTATATCGTATTGTACCCCGGTTGGGGATTCTTACTGAGTAATTCGTTACTCACCCTTACTGTGGTTTTTCCACAGGTAACCAAGTTGCGAGACAGGATGGCTGAAGGAGGAGCTGTGATCATGGGGCCCAGTCTTCCAACTCTGATTTTTGCATTATGACTCTTTATGTTTTGTTTTCCCCTGAATGCATGTAGCCGGGCAAGGAGCCCTAGGATGTTTTGTAAATGTTTGTGGATTCCAGCATTTCGTATCTGAACAGGTTTTGAATGGTTTTTAGTAAATCTCTGATCAGAGTAAACTTTGGAAATGTATTTATCTTGGAATAGGTGCTTGGAAACAGGGACAGGTTCCAGGGAAATTGTCTAGTTTTTAAAGGGGTTATTTTGAATGTTTTTGTTTTAATTGGAATCCGAAATCATGTCTGTTTAATGTCCTTTACTTTGAATGCATGCATTGGGGTAAAAGCCCATTTAGTGCCCCATTCGGGTCGGTCTCTTACAGTTGGTATCAGAGCTCAGAGTCATAAATTTTGTAGTTTGACCTATTGTTGTAGGTCGTTTTCCCATGATCACTAGCACTCCGACAGTCATCAGGTACGCCTAAGTTTACTATTTGTTGTAAGAAAAAGGGTTAAGAATTTACAATACCTGTCATCTAGTGTATGCCTTGTGTAGTGTTGTGGAGCGGAGACGAGCAGGTTTTGACTCGTTATTGGTTTGGGTATGGAGCGCCATCATGCCAACTTCTCGCAGTGTGTGATGTATGTTGTGGCTTGTTGTGGTATCCAGGTAGGTTCGGATGCCCTGGGACATCGTTCCAGAGGGAGGTAGAGATTGGACTCCCATAGGCCAACTGTGGCCCAGTTGTTGGTTTTCCCCTAGTGAGAGGGTGGAGGTGTTTTGCCTTGGAATGCCACTCCAAGAGAGGAGTTAGCTATGATTGTGCTGATGTGGATGTTTGTGGAGCAGGTCCCCGTGTGGACTAGCCTGGGTAGCTCAAGTGCTGATCTTGAGCCTTGTTAGATTATTTGGTGGCCCAGAGAGTGGTTGCAAAGTTGGTAGCCTCGAGGAGGTTGATGAGGCATCTTTGTGCTTCTGTGAAGTGTTGTTGTTTGCAGCCAATGAAGCTGAACCACAGTAGGTAAGGGTGCAGCAAGCAGTGTTCTCTACGGACTGGATCCGTTGGTGGTTTCCTCAGTTGTTTGATAAAAATGAACACTCTTCTTTTGGTAAGCCCTAGAGTAGGGCTAGCTGCTGCATGTTGAGAGAGCCGGCCAGAGTTTGTGGAGCCTCCTGTGGAGATGCAAGAGTAGGCTGTGAGCCTTCAGCTTGATGAGATGCCTTAGGCATGGTTGTTGGAGTTGAGCCCTTGTATGCCGAGCCAGAGTTCGTGTCACATGAGGTTGTGACCTTATTGGCCCCGTTGTAGTAAGATGTGGATTTGGTAGTAGTGGCACTTGAGGTGCATTGGTTGGTGTGTCGCCTTGGCACTAAATCTGGTTCAGGCCTGAGTTTGGCATGGGCATAGCAGATAGTTCTATGCCGTTCGGAGTTCAGCGTACTCCTTTAGCCTTAGATCCGTTTATGGTAATTGCACCTGTGTAGGTCGTGCAAAAGGGCTAGTTCAGTGGTAATCGAAAGACTTCAAGCAAAAGGATGTTCGAGAGGAGCCGAAGCCTTTTTCAGTGTTACTGGAGGTTGAGTAAGTCAAGCAGGTTGGCGGTTGGTAAGTGTTAGTGCGCATGCATCTCACGCTAGTGTTAAGGCTAAGAGATCTTTGTGGTTGGTAGTGCGGTCAACTACCTTCGAGTGCCTAAATCTCAGGAGAGTTGAGCATCGTAGAAGCAAGTTTGGGTCCAGTTGAGGGACCCTGAATTGGATGCCTAGGAGGTGAGTAGGTTGCCTTGTGAAAGGAGTTGGATGCCTTATGGGTAAGCACCCTTGGTAGAAGCATGGTATAAAGTAAGTTCAGTTTGGTTGGGTTATGCTTTGGTAGAGCAAGGTTGCCACAGCTTCGAGCATCGTGTGGAGATGGGACTTTGGGTGTTCCGTTGATTGGTTGTATCTCTGCCAGAAGCTAGTGTGGCTTTTGGGAAAAGCATTTGTTAGTCTTGGATTTCTAAATGAAGGTTGGGAGTTGTGCACACAAGTGTGTTTTGTATGGTTCGTTCTGTGGCGAGAGAGTCAGATCCATGTAGGGTTTGCTTTGGGGATCTGGTGCTCAGTTCTTGGAAAAGTTGGACTCCAAGTGGATGTTGTAAGGCTTTAGTGAGATGGTAAGGATACCATGCTCGTGATATCAGGTTGTTGCTTAGGCAAGATTTGTTAAGTGGATCTAAGCTTGGTTGGCGGATCTTCTTGTTGATCGTCGGGACTGAGAGAGTTGTTCGGATCCTTCCTTGGGTAGAAGTTATGTGGTGATTGTTGTCTGAGTAGGAGGATGATGCATTCGGTAGCGTTTCGGTCCTCTTGGTTCCCAAGGAGTTGGAGTTGGCCAGCATGGTTGTGTTGCTGGAAAAAGGAGTTATTGTTGTGCAGGCAGTTGGCTGTAGGCCGTTAGTTGGCAGTGGGTGTCGAGGGTTGTCGGAGAACCCTAGGTTGTGGAGAACCTCTCTAGAGCTCAATCAGGCCCTGATAGTGAGTTTCAGTTGGCAAGTTGAAGCCGCGTAGTTTGTAGCCTCGGGTGAATTGCTGGCAGTCTTGGTAGCCTAGCAAGTTAGTATTTGTTTGGGGTAGAGTCTGGATTGGTTCCGGTATGGTGTCAAGTTGATGCTTGGTGTTGACCAAGGTGTGGATTGGAATTGCTAGAAGTCAGTTGCTCGTGGGACGAATGGTTCGTGCCCTGTTGGTTGTCTTCCTGTTTCCAGGAAAGTTGAGAGTTGCCCCGTGAGATTTTGATTGTGGCTTTAGTGGAGCAAGACAGTGAGTGTATGTGGAGCTCTCTGCCCTTCGGTTGTCTGCTCGTAGGAGCCGTTTCTTTCTGGGTTTGGCAGTTTGCTGCCGTCGGTTTGTTAAGGATTTTTCCGCCATAGCCTCGCCCCTCACTCGTCTGACGAGGCAGGGTGTCGAGTTTATTTGGAACAGTAAGTGTGGTGAGAGCTTTGCCAGGCTCAAGCGCAGTTTGACTTCAGCACCAATGTTGGCGATCCGGGGGACAGGTGGTTTCGTGGTTTACAGCGATGCTTCCAAGTTCGGGTTGGGTTGTGTGTTGATGCAGCACGGGAAGGTCATTGCTTATGCTTCCCGTTAGCTGAAGCCATATGAGCAGATCTATCCGACTCACGATATGGAGTTGGCAGCAGTGGTGTTTGCACTGAAGATTGGGAGGCATTACCTGTATGGTGAGCGGATCTAGATGTTTACCGATCACCAGAGCCTCAAGTATCTGTTTTCTCAGAAGGAGCTGAATATGAGACAAAGGAGATGGATAGAGTTAGTGAAAGATTATTGACTGCGAGAGTTTGTACCATCCGGGTAAAGCAAATGTTGTAGCTGATGCCTTGAGTAGGAAGACGTCGCACTCCGCGGCGTTGTTGAGTTCCTGCACCCAGACACGGAGAGTTCGAGCGGGCTGAGATTGCAGTGTTGTTGGGTGAGGTTACTGCCAGAGTAGCTCAGTTGTTAGTTCGGCCATCGATTAGACAGCGGATTATCGATAATCGGCTGAGTGACCCCGCACTTAAGAAATTGGGTGACAGAGTTAGTGCTGATAGAGATTTTGACTTCGTATATTAACCGACAGTGGGCTGACGTGCAGAGGCCGGTTGTGTGTTCCGGATGTTGCAGGATTGCGAACAGAGTTGCTCTCAGAGGCCCACAGTCCTCCGTTTGCTTGGCACCCCGGGGGTACCAAGATGTATCAGGGTTTTAAGCAGACATTCTGGTGGATGGGTATGAAAAGAGATGTTGCGGAGTTTGTTAGTCGATGTCTCACTTGTCAGCAAGTGAAGGCACCTGCAGCAGAGACCACCAGGTTTGTTGCGTACCACCGAGTGTACCTCGGTGGAAATGGGAAGAGATCTCCATGGACTTTATTTCTGGATTGCCGAGGACTCCGAGGAAGTTCTCTCAGATTTGGGTGATAGTCGGCCGATTGACTAAGAGCGCACACTTCATTCCCGGTAGAGACACTTATACCGTGGAATAGTGGGCGCAGTTGTTTTTTTTTTGGAGCAGATCATTTGTTATCACGGTGTGCCAGTGAGAATTGTGTCTGACCGTGATTCGAGGGCTTGTGTGTTGGATCTCCCGGGCAGTTGGGACCAGTATCTGTATCTGATGGAGTTTGCATATAACAACGATTATCGATCGGCGATCTGAGATGGCTCCATTCGAGGCTTTGTATGGTAAGTGTTGCCGATCTCCTGTGTTCTGGGAAGAGGTTGGTGATAGGCAGGTTTTGAGTCACGAGTTGCTGCAGTTGACCAATGATGCCGTGCAGAAGATTAGAGCTCGTATGTTGACAAATTCGGAGCGAGATAGAAGAGTTACGCCGATGTTCGGCGTCGGGATTTGGAGTTTGAGGTTGGTCAACATGTATTCCTAAAGGTCGCTCCGATGCGAGATGTTTTGAGGTTTGGCAAGCGTGGAAAGCTGAGTCCCCGTTTTGTTGGTCCGTTTGAGATTCTGGAGAGGATCGGCAAGGTCGCTTATCAATTAGCCTTGCCTCCGTCATTGTCGGCAGTGCACAGTGTCTTTCATGTTTCGATGTTGAGGCAGTATGTGCCGGACCCGTCGCACATTGTTGATTTTGAGCCTTTGCAGCTGAATGAGGATTTGAGCTTCGAGGAGAAGCCAGTGGGGATTCCTGCTTTTGAGACAAAGACACTGCGTAATCGTGAAATCCGGTTGGTAAAGGTTCAGTGGAGGAGTCAGAGTTCAGAGGAAGCCACTTGGGAGCGGGAGGATGAGATGAGATTGCAGTATCCCGAGCCGCTCCAATCTTAAGTGACTTTCGAGGATGAAAGTCTTATAAGGGGGGGAATATTGTAACTGCCCGGAAAATTTCATCCCAGTCTTCCCGGGAGGCCCAGGGGCATTTTGGTAATTTTGGGTCGGGCCGACAGGGCCGGTTTTGTATTTGTTAATTGTCGGAAAAATTATGAGTCGATTTGAATAGGATCGGGAATTTTGGTGAAGACATTTGGGCTTGGAAAAAGGTAAAAATAAATAGGGAATTAAATAGCGCGTCGAGTGAGATTCGAGCCAGGGACAGTCGCGTGCTAGGCAGGGGTCGCTGCCAATCGAGCCACTGAGCGCTCTTGTGCTTCTAAACGCGCCACCTTTATGTTAAGCCTGTTTCAATCGGATTTTAGTTTAAAAGCAGATTTTCGCCCGAAGCTTCTTCCTCATTTCTCTCCTTCGCGATTCTCCTCACCGACCGGTCTCCCCCTCGCCGACCAGCGACTCGCCGCTTCTCCCTCGACCGATCGATCTCCTCCGGTGAGTTCTCCCTCCCTTTCTCTTCTCTTCTTCTTCTTCTTCTTCTTCTTCTCCTTCAAAATTCGAGTTCTTCACCCCTACTTCGGGCTTCGCCATTTCCGGCCGAGTCGAGGTAATTTGAAGTATGGGTTTTGTGCAGCTAGTGTAGGGGAGTTCGCCATCAAAGAATCGCACGTCGAATCCCCGTGGATCGCTCGAATTCGGGTTTTCTCCATCGCCCCTATTTCGCGCAGAAACAGAGCCTGCCGCCGAGCCGCGCCGCACATCGCCTCGCGCCCGCGCGCACGCCTCGCCCAGCTCCGTGTCACGCCGCTCGCCCGCGCGCACCCTCGCGCCCGCGTCTGCGCCCAACGCCTGCTTTAAATCGCGCCCAGCCCGCCCACGCGCCATTTCTGCGCCCCAGCGCGCCAAATTCCCGTTCTTTGCCCGTTCGTCTGTCAATCGGCTCGTTAAATGCGTTCGCCGCGCCTCGTGAGTTGCTCCCGGCCGAGCCTCATTTATTTTATTATATTTAGGCCTATTGTGTGATTTTTGTTGTGATTGATAGGTTCTCGGTAGCTAGTTCGGGTTCGTTCGCCGTTTAGGTTTTCGTGTCAAATCGTCCCCGACCAAGGTAAGGATTTCTTACCGGAGTTGTGTGGACCCTGCGATATTATATGTGATTGCTGATTGATTGCTTGTTTGTGTTTATTGACATGTATAGCTAGGAACTCAATTCTGAATTCCCGATTAGCATGATTTTCCTGATTTAATTCTCATGTTAGTCCATGCTAGGTTGTTCCTTTCTAGCATGCTCGTATCTGTTCCTTGCTTCGTAGTATCAAGCTAGGCTCGTTGTATTCTTATTGAGTACGTATTGGATTTTATGGAATTGTTTGTTGATTGCTAGGGCAGGTTAGAGTTGCAGGTAGATAGCATCATCCGGGCCTGATGCATAAAGTACCTTGCATCCATGGCAGGGACGTCGAGCAAGTCATTCCGTCTCTGGACCCCGTGAGGGATTAGCTAACCCGAGCGGTAGGCCCTACAATCTTGGGTGAGGGTGGCAGTTGTTAATGCCCCAACAGTCGGGATGATGACTTGGCATTGCCTCGTCCCCGGCAGTTGGCACGTCCTCAGCGTGTTCGGCCGTAGCCCCTGATTGCCACCTGTTAAGTCAAGGACGGCTTCCTGGTGTAAGCCTACCACGACCGTTCCTTGGCCCCAGGTGCGGTGGTTCAGGCTGACATAGTTTACGTGTCCAGGTCTCACACCCCTTTGTCAGTGACACCGATCCAAAGATTTAGTTAGGCGTGGTGACTAGACATGGGCAGCTTGCCTCCAGACCCGGCAACCCCCCATAGTCTGCAGTAGCACGCGGTGCATGCTTACGGTCATTACAGCGCCGACTGGAGAGCTCCTCGGGATTGTGAGCCAGTGTACCTTTCGTCAACAGTAGACGGGCTGAGGCCGGGACTTATTTCTCGTATAGGGCGACTTGTGTATTGGACTGTGTGGTGATATTATTCCGAACTAAGACCCTAAGCTGGCATCCGAGGCCCAAGTGTGGGCTAAGCTATGTGCTCTATTCTGTGTTTATATTCATAGCTTGCATACGCTCATCGAGATGACCATGTATATCGTATTGTACCCCGGTTGGGGATTCTTAATGAGTAATTCGTTACTCACCCTTACTGTGGTTTTTCCACAGGTAACCAAGTTGCGAGACAGGATGGCTGAATGCATTATGACTCTTTATGTTTTGTTTTCCCCTGAATGCATGTAGCCGGGCATGGAGCCCTAGGATGTTTTGTAAATGTTTGTGGATTCCAAAGATTTCGTGATCTCGAACAGTTTTGAATGGTTTTTAGTAAATCTCTGATCGAGTAAACTTTGGAAATGTATTTATCTTGGAACAGGTGCTTGGAACAGGGGACAGGTTCCAGGGAAATTGTCTAGTTTTTAAAGGGGTTATTTTGAATGTTTTTGTTTTAATTGGAATCCGAAATCATGTCTGTTTAATGTTCTTTACTTTGAATGCATGCATTGGGGTAAGGGCCCATTTAGTGCCCCATTCGGGTCGGTCTCTTACAGCTTACCCATAAGGCATCCAACTCCTCTCACAAGGCATCCTACTCACCTCATAGGCATCCAACTCATGGTCCCTCAGCTGGACCCAACTCGCTTCTACGGTGCTCAACTCTCCTGAGATTTAGGCACTCGAAGGTAGTCGACCGCACTACCAACCACAAAGATCTCTTGACCTTAACACTAGCGTGAGATGCACGCGCACTAACACCTATCAACCGTCAACCTGCTTGACTTACTCAACCTCCAGTAACACTGGGAAAAGGCTCCGGCTCCTCTCGAACATCCTTTCTCTTGAAGTCTTTCGATTACCACTGATCTAGCCCTTTTGCACGACCTCCACAGGTGCAATTACCATAAACGGATCCAAGGCTAAAGGAGTACGCTGAACTCCGGACGGCATAGAACCATCTGCTATACCCATGCCAAACTCAGGCCTGAACTAGACTTAGTGCCAAAGCCGCACACCAACCAATGCACCTCAAGTGCCACTACTACCAAATCCACATCTTACTACAACGGGGCCAACAAGGTCACAACCTCAAGTGACACGAACGCTGGCTCGGCATACAAGGGCTCAACTCCAGTAACCATGCCTAAGGCATCTCATCAAGCCAAAGGCTCACGGCCTACTCTTGCATTTCCACATGATGCTCAACAAACTCTGGCCGGCTCTCTCAACATGCAGCAGCTAGCCCTACCCTAGGGCTTACCAAAAGAAAGAGTGTTCAATTCTACCAAACAACTGAGGAAACCACCAATGGATCCAGTCCGAAGGGAACACTGTTTGCTGCACCCTTAACTACAGGGTTTCGGCTTACTGGCTGCAAACAACCACACTTCACAGAAGCACAAAGATGCCTCATCAACCTCCTCGAAGGCTACCAACTTTGCAACCACTCTCTGGGCAACCAAATAATCTATCAAGGCTCAAGATCAACACTTGAGCTACCCAGGCTAGTCCACACGGGGACCTGCTCCACAACATCCACATCAGCACAACCACAGCTAACTCCTCTCTTGGAGTGGCATTCCAAGGCAAAGCACCTCCACCTTCTCACTAGGGGAAAACCAACAATTGGGCCACAGTTGGCCTCTGGGAGTCCAATCTCTACCTCCCTCTGGAACGATGTCCCAGGGCATCCGAACCTACCTGGATACCACAACAAGCCACAACATACATCACACACTGCGGGAAGTTGGCATGATGGCGCTCTAAACCCAAACCAATAACGAGTCAGAACCTGCTCATCTCCGCTCCACAACACTACACAAGGCATACACTAGATGACAGGTATTGTAAATTCTTAACCCTTTTTCTTACAACAAAAAGCAAACTTAGGCGTACCTGATGACTGTCGGAGTGCTAGTGATCATGGGAAAACGACCTACAACAAAAGGTCAAACTACAGAATTTATGACTCTGAGCTCTGATACCAACTGTAAGGGACCGACCCGAATGAGGCACTAAATGGGCCCTTACCCTAATGCATGCATTCAAAGTAAATGACATTTAAACAGACATGATTTCGGATTCCAATTAAAACAAAACATTCAAAATAACCCCTTTAAAAACTAAACAATTTCCCTAGAACCTGTCCCTGTTTCCAAGCACCTGTTCCAAGATAAATACATTTCCAAAGTATACTCCGATCAGAGATTTCTTAAAATCATTCAAAACATGTCTAGATACAATAATGCTGGAATCCACAAAACATTTACAAACATCCTAGGGCTCCGTGCCCAGCTACATGCATTCAGGGGAAAATAAAACACAAAGAGTCATAACACAAAATCAGAGTTGGAAGACTGGGCCCCATGATCACAGCTCCTCCTTCAGCCATCCTGTCTCGCAACTTGGTTATCTGTGGAAAAACCACAATAATAAGGGTGAGTAATGAATTACTCAGTAAGAATCCCCAACCGGGGTACAATACGATATACATGGTCATCTCGATGAGCGTATGCAAGCTATGAATATAAACACAGAATAGAGCACATAGCTTAGCCCACACTTGGGCCTCGGATGCCAACTCAGGGTCTTAGTCCGGAATAATATCACCACACGATCCAATACATAAGTCGCCTATCGACGAAAAACAAGTCCCTCGGCCTCACTGCTTCATCACAACGAAAGGTACACCGCTCAAGATCCCGAGGAGCTCTCCGGTCGGCGCCAGTAATGAGCGTAAGCATGCACCGCGTGCTCTGCGCAGACCATGGGTGCCGGGTCTAGAGGCAAGCTGCCCATGTCCAGTCACCACGCCTAACTAAATCTTTGGATCGGTGTCACTGACATAGGGGTGTGAGACCTGGACACGTAAACTATGTCAGCCTGAACCACCGCACCTGAGGCCAAGGAACGGTCGTGGTAAGCTTACACCAGGAAGCCATCCTTGCCTTAACAGTGGCAATCGGGCCATCTTGCCAAACATGCCGAGGACATGCCGGCTGCGCCGGGCGAGGCAATGCCAAGTCATCATCCCGACCGTTGGGGCATTTAACAGTCTGCCACCCTCACCCAAGATTGCAGGGCCTACCGGTAGGGTTAGCTAATCCCTCACGGGGTCCAAGGACGGAATGACTGGTTCGACGTCCCTGCCATGGATGCAAGGTACTTTATGCATCAGGCCCTTTATGCATCAGGCCCGGATGATGCTATCTACCTGCAACTCTAACCTGCACTACAATCAGCAAACAAGTCCATAAAATCCAATACGTGCTCAATAAGAATACAACGAGCCTAGCATGATACTACGAAGCAAGGAACAGATACGAGCATGCCAGAAAGGAACAACCTAGCATGGATTAACATGAGAATTAATCAGGAAAAACATGCTAATCGGGAATTCAGAATTGAGTACCTAGCTATACATGTCAATAAACACAAACAAGCAATCAATCAGCAATCACATATAATATCGCAGGGTCCACACAACTTCGGTAAGAAATCCTTACCTTGGTCGGGGACGATTTGACACGAAAACCTAAACGGCGAACGAACCCGAACTAGCTACCGAGAACCTATCAATCACAACAAAAATCACACAATAGGCCTAAATATAATAAAATAAATGAGGTTCAGCTCGGGAGCAACTCACGAGGCGCGACGAACGCACAAACGAGCCGATTGCACGAACGGGCAACAACGGTGTTGGCTGGCGCTACTGGGCGCAGAATGGGCGTGTTAGGGCGCTGGCCGCTGCTACCGGCGCGCGGACGAGCGGCTGGGCGCGCGCAATGCGTGGACGAACAGGCGTTGGGCTTGGCGCGGCGCGCGAGCGAGGCGAGCGGCACAGCTAGAGGCGCGCGCGCGCGTGGCACCGAAGCCGGGCGAGAGGCTACACGCGCGTGGCTTTCTCATGGATCGCGCAGCGGCGAGAGCACGAAAAACAGGGGCGAACAGGGGCGATGAAGAAGACCCGAATTCAAGCGATCCACGGGGATTCGACGAGCGATTCTTTGATGGTGAACTCCCCTACACTAGCTGCACAAAACCCATACCTCAAATCACCTCGACTCGGCCGGAAAACGAAATCGGAACCAGGGGGAAAGAAATCAGATTTTTCGAAGGAAAGGAAGAAGAGGAAGAACTTACCAGCTGCTCGGAGGGAGAATGGGCTTCGAATTGGAGAGGAGGAGCTCGGAATTGGCTGGTCGGCGAGGGAGAAAATCGCGAAGGAACTCAGGTCGGTCGAGGAAGAAAAGAGAAGAAAAAATCGCGAGGAAGATGAGCTTCTCGGCGGCCCTGCTTTAAACCAAAACGCGCATCAAATAGGCATATATAGAAGATCGCGCGTTTAGAAGCACAAGAGCGCTTAGTGGCTCGATTGGCAGCGCCCCCTGCCTAGCACACGGCACGTCCCTGGCTCAAATCTCACTCGACGTGCTATTTAATTCCTTATTTATTTTCACCTTTTTCCAAGCCCAAATGTCTTCACCAAAATTCCCGATCCTATTCAAATTGACTCATAAGTTTTCCGGAAATTTTCAGTTACATAACCGGCCTTGTCGGCCCGACCCAAAATTACCAAAATGCTCCTGGGCCTCCCGGGAAGACCGGGATGAAATTTTCCGGGCCGATTTGTTAGACATGCGTACTGGACCAGGGCAGCTTTCCCTAGACCCAGCACCCCCCTAGTTTGCAAAGCGACATGCAGGTGCGCGCGACACGCTCATTACAAATACGATCGGAGAGCTCCTCGGGATCTTGAGTTCAGTGCACCTTTCGTATCGACAGTAGAAAGGCTGAGGTCGAGACTAGTTTCTCGTATATTATCGTATCGCGTTGTAGTATTCCAGAGTAAGACTGTATGATGGCATCCTATGTTTATGTATGGAGTAAAGTGATGTGCTCTCTTCTGTGTTTATATTCATAGCTTGCATACATTCTGCTAGATGACCAGTTGTATCGTATTGTACCCCGGTTGGGGATTCTTACTGAGTAATTCGTTACTCACCCTTATTTTGTGGTTTTCCACAGGTAACCATGGTGCGAGACAGGATGGCCGAAGGAGGAGCTGCTGATCATGGAAACCAGCAGATTAAACTCTGAGTCTTATGTTTATGTTTTTTTATGTTTAAATGACCTCTGAATGCATGTAGTTGGGCACGGAGCCCTTAGGTTGTTTTCTGGTTGCTTTCTGGATTCTGACACTGATGTACACTGTTTTGAATGTTGAATTAAATCTCTGATCAGAGTACGTTTTAAGTTGTATTTAGCTTGGAACAGGTACTTGGAAACAGGGACAGGTTCCAGGACATTTTGTGTTTGTTTTTTAATGGATGTTCACATGTTTTTGTTTTATTCATAATCTGGAAAGTGATCTTGCATAATATTTTCTAAGTTTTTAAGCATGCATTGAGGTAAAGGCCTAGTTTAGGACCCCATTCGGGTCGGGTCTTTACAAACCGTTAGACATAAGACATAATAATATTATAATATTCAAAAAATTGTCATTAGACACAATGTATTATAATAATATAATATTCAAAAAGTTGCATTTGGACAAATACATAAAAGTAGTATAACAATATATAACTTTTTTTCCCTTTTAAGAAAGTTATCGTTAGACACATCCTCAAATAATAATATAATAATGGATACCTTTGTTTTCCTTTTCTATTTTGCTTTTACCTTGACTTTTTATAACACAAAAAGAAATCTCAAATGTCAAACATCCAGGGCTCCACATGTCGCTCTTGGATTAGCCAATTTTTGCTACGTCATCACGTCGGATTTACCATTCAAAATCTTTTAGGCCATAACTTTTTCATCTTAACTTTGATTTGAGTAATTCAAAATGCGTTTGAATTATTATTTCAAGCTCTACAAAATGTATACTTCAAAACACTATATTTGTTAGTAAATAAATTTCAAGTTTGTTATCATCAAAACATTAATTAATTAATTAATTAAAATTAATTAATTTGAGATGGTCAAAAAGTCAACAGTGTTGCCACAAACCATAATAAAGGTAGAACCCTTACCTAAATCGATGACTTGATCGAAACACCACTTCAAGCAACTACGATAGAGATTCAAGAAACCGGACATAAAATACACCCCAATAAGCATGCCAAACGATGAAATAAGCCACATGTGCAAGATCGATTATTGAACACTACACCGAGCCACTTGTTTGTCAAACCATTAACCAACCAATGCGTTACCAAATCTTGTATATGAATCGAAGTGAAGCGTTTTGGAAATCAGACAAGTTGAAACACCTTATTTTCAGTTAGACCCAAAGTACAATTATTTTGATTCTTGAGATTCCTGGCTGAGTTCTCACAGCTTTGGTCTTAAAGGCATTTTGATAGTTTTGCCACTAGGGACCTGTGTGCAATTACTGACTACTTTTGGATTGTTTGATTGCTTTAGGAAGTTTTGGGACATCTTTGTAATTTATTTAAGAAGTGGCTTTTGAGAAGAGTTTCTTCTGCAAGTCTTTCAGCTATCTTCTGCAAGAGAGCGAGAGAAAGAATTTGCATTCAACTTAATGTATACATATATATAATATTAAGTGGAACGTAATATTGATTTTAAAAATAAAAATTAAAAAAAAAAAAAAAAAAAAAGTGGAACGTAATATTTTTAATAAAAAAATGTACTTCTAAGTAATTGCACAAAATCTTTTCATTTAAATGCGCCACTTTATAATTTACATGAAAATGTAAAATTTTGCTTTTACTTTTTAAATCAAATCTTTTATTTTATTTTTAAGTCAACATAATTATTTTGAAGGAAAAATTAAAAAGGTACATTTAAGAGAAAAACGTAGATATTTTATCTCAAATTTCTAATTATATAAATAATTTCATAATTAAATAAATCATATAAGAACAGGAAAAAAAAGGTCTGTACAAACTTCCAAAAATGTGGGTCACTACACCAGCTTTAGTGAAGGAAACGTAGAAAAATATTCCTAGGCCTTTTTCGAGATCTCCACATTGATATCATAATATTTACTTTATCTAACAAATTTGAGACAATATTGTTCGTATCCTCTGAACCTCTCTTCTCCTAAAAGTACATTGCCAGTCTAATAAAACTAGCACAAACTTTTATCTTCAAATTTTATGGATATTGTCCACTTTAGGCATAACTCTTAGGGTGTGTTTGGAACACCGGTTATGTTATTGTAGACGTTAGGTTATGATAAACGGTAGGTTATGATAAATGGTGGGTTATCATAAATGACGTTTGCGGTGCAAGTTATTATAAATGGGATTATAATAAACGGCGTTTGAAGTGCAAGTTATTATAAGAGGAGTTATGATTAATAGTGTTTGGGGTGCAGGTTATTATAAGAGAAGTTATGATAAACGATGTTTGGGGTACAGGTTACTGTAAGAGGGGTTATAAATTTTTTATTTTTTACATTTTTTAAAAAAATAAAATAAAATTACTCTAAATAAAATTTATGAGTAATTAATCCCCGACTATTTTCTTATTCAATTGGGCATATCTTCTATATTTCAGTTGTCACTTATTTGCAATGCAAAGGAAAATAATACAGTTATGATATAAACAAATTGGTCACCTAAGCTTTGAATTGCAAAATTTGAAAGATAAAAAAGTGGGAATAAGTCAGAAGTCCATGAAGGATTAAAAAAAAGAAACCAGTGACGGATAACAAAACAAAAAACTTAGGCTCATTTTATTTTTGGTTTTTTAAATTTAAGGTTAAAATAATTATCACACTATTTTTTTTTTTTTATAGATATCTACATCTTATATATATTTGTAAAAACTAAACCAAAATTTAAAAAACAAAAAAAACCTTCAAAAGTTTGTTTTTGTTTATGAAATTTGATTATCATTCACATATTTTTATAAAAAAAATTACATACATTATAAAAAATATGAGAAAAAATAAGTTTAAATTTTAAAAACTAAATAGATGTTAAAAGGTCACAAATAATAAATTTTAATCTTATGAATAATATCAAATTATAAAAAAAAAATTAATATAAAATAGAGCAAAAGCAGCCAAAAATTAAATAAATTCCCAAAACAGACCTTCAAATTTCAACATATTAAATAATAATATGAAAACATTGGTAAATAGAAAAAAAAAAAGAAAAAAAAAGAAAAGAAATAAGAGAGGGAGTTAAAAAGCCCTTGCGGTGCTTTCCCACCTCAGTTTACACCCGGCGGCGGCGGTTCATTAAATTGACGACTTACCTGGCAGTTTTAAATGAAACATTGGCGGCATTTATGGGCTGAAACACCGGTTTAGATAATTGGGCCCCCAAACACGGGTTGGGTTATCATAACCCACCCGCCCGTTTTCAAATTGGGGGTCCAAACACACCTTTATAACTTTGTTTTTGGTTTAACCCAAAGGTCTCACGACAATGAAAATTGTTGTCATTACTTATATACTTATGATCTTTTTTTCATCTAATAAATGTGAGACAACTTTATTTGTATCCTAATAATTTAAATGAGAATCATTCATTGAATTATGATAATGGATGTAGAGCTAGTTTCTAAACCACTTTAAATCAATAAAGTACTACACCTTCTCCATCCCTTCTTCCTCTCAATTTTGTATTTTGGCCTTTGGTGCCCATTTTAGGGCTTTGGCATTCTAATTTTTGCTTTTGTTATGACAAGGACTTTAACAATTAACGAGTGAATAATTTAAAAAAGTATGCAGATTACATGTTAAAATTAATAAGTAATAAGAAGTTTTCATCACTTTTCTCAAAAAAAAAAAGTTTTCATCACTTTTTTAATGTAGGATTCGCAACAAATAATTTCAATTAAATTAGACTTTTTGAATCGAAGTACTTGAGAAGTAGTGTGTACAACGATCATAAAGGTGGGAGATTCAAACTCATGACCTCTAAGTCACAGAGTGCACATAGGATACAACATAAGTTCGAAATCTTAATCTAGGATACAACATAAGTTTTTTTACAAAAAAAATATTAAATATGCTATACGAGCCCTCAATTCTCTAAAGTGAAAATTGCCAAATTTTTATACTCGAAAAAGTTCAATATTCAATTGCAAGTTGATTCCATTTAAATAAGCTAAACTTCACCTTTAGATTTAGGCTAAAATTATACATAAAAATTTCCATAATTGAGTCCTCAATGAAATAAGACAAGGTGGAAATTTCAGGAAATACTTCTAAAATAAAGCTTCAATGATTGATCAAAAGCAAAACAAAAAGGGATTCATTTAATTGGGCATCCAAAGTTGAAAGATTTATCATCATATCTGTGATACTGTCCAACTGTCAAATATGCCCTTGTATTAATGGAAATCTATTTCTTTGTTGAGGGCTATTTCAGTCATTTCATTAAAGGTTGGTAGAGTCAACTGGCAATGACATTCAAGAAAAGAGAGACACCGACAAAATTCGACCAACCAAAGTTGCACACACCACGCACTCCCAATTACCAATTTAAATACTTTTGGGAAATAATCTTAATAATGAATATCGAAATTAATATTTCACCAAACTTTATTCTTAATATAATAACCTTCAAATGCTTTATTGAGAATTTATTTCTTTTTCCCCAGGAAAAATTTGATGAAGTTGTTTTTACTTTTTCGATCATTTGGAGTAGCGAAATAAAAATCAAAATTTTGATATGGGTAGATAAATTAATATTTTAAAGTGCGTTTAGTATAACTTTTTCGGGAGTTTTAGATGATGACTTAAAAATAATCTTAATAAATAATAAGGATATCAAAAGTTGAGTTTAATTTTAAAATTATTTTTGAAGTGATATTTGAGTATAGAGTGTTCAGACGAGATTTCAATAGATATGATAGGATCGAGACAGATGTAAGTAAAGAATTTGTATTTATAATGATTTGAATACGTGCGAGTGTCGGGTACAATCTCTAATTTGTTTTTTTATTCTTTCTCTCTCATATATAATTGTCTCAACGGTTTTGAAGCCTGTTTTTTAGGTTGAATTTGTTTCAAGGGTTTTGTAGCTTGTTCTCGAGGTTGACTTGTTTTGAGGGTGGTTTCACAGCTTGTTCTCAATGTTGAACACTTTGTTAATGTTGGATCGATCATTGACTTGTTGATCCTCTTTAATGATCGGTCTCTGACTTGTTGATCTTTTTTTATGTTCGTTCGTTGACTTGTTGATCTTTTATTATGATCAGTCGTTGACTTGTTGATCTTCTTTGATAGTCGGTCTTTGACTTGTTGATCGTCTATGATGATCGGTCACTGACGTGTTGATCTGTTTGATTGATCTACTTGAAGAACACGATGCATGTTCTTCGTGTTTGTGCGACCTGTTTATGGAATCGTTTAACCTTTAAAGTGATTCATGAACTTCAAAGTGGTGTTTAATCCCTAAAAATTTGGAAAGTTTTTCAGTTTTATGGAATACTCTCTAAGTTCCAATTTCAAGATCCCTGAAGGAGAGCTTATCTATTTATAAAGCTCCCATGGATTATGAGCTTGAACCCTGATGAGCTTTGGGCTTGCATTCCATGGCTTGACTCACTAAATGAACTTGAATCTGGTTTAATTTTGACCCACATCCAAGATAAACTAATTTTTTGTCCAATTTAATCATTAATTTATGATAATAACTTAGCAATCTATTGACTAGCTGAAATTTTTAGTGAACCTAGAGTATTCAAAAATTACTGAAATTTTTAGTGAGCCTAGAGTATTCAAAAATTACTTTTATGTACTTAATTGAAAATTTTCAAATATATGTAGCATAAAAAGTGCACTTATATACATATATAGACAAATTTGTTATTTAAACTATATATTTGAAAAAAAAAAATTAAGTTGCACAAATACTTTCAATAAAATATTTTAAGAAAAATATACATATTATAAACATAATAATTTTAACATTTTTGCAGCTAAACCATTCATCACTCATTAAATCATGCATGTTTACATTTGCTACATTTGTAATTATCATTTTTTATACTTTTTCTTCATTTTTATTATTATTGGAAAGTAACATTAAGCATTTGCGTCAACAGTAAGAAAAGGTAATTCACTCTGTATGAAAATCTACCAACTATTTGTTTTTTAAAACCCAAATGATATGTTTTTCTTTAAACAAGGAAACTAGAAATAAAACTGTTCAAAATAAAAAGTAGAAAATTAAAAAGTTATTTCATAGAGTTTACTCAAATTGAGTAAAAAGGTACCAATTCCAACACCATTTTAAAAAAAAAAAAAAATTCCAACACCATTTTTAATCTTTGCTAAAGTAAGAATAATTCAATTGACACCCCGAATATATTAATTAGTATGAAATTCTTGGTTCATAATGTTCCAATAAAAGTACCAAAAAAAAACATTGAATTTTTATATTTTCCCCTTAATTATTTTTGCTAATATATGTTTTTACTCGAGGGCGATGTTTGAGTAATTTCTCAATTTAATTGCTAATTATATAATGGTTCGAATTCTCAACTCAATGGTAATTGGACAAAAAAAAAAAGAATGAACTTCCATAAGTATTTAAAGTAAATAAATATTACAAGAATCACTATATATAAATTTAAAAATGATGTTTTTATACGCATAAATTATAGAATATTATGTTTAACTCATCCAATGAAAAAAGTGTTTTTAATTCTATTGACAAGACATAGTAGAGAAAAATAGGGTTGTATTTATGAGATTTTAAAAAATATTAAAACTTCATTTGGTGAGCAACGAGCAAGAACCAAACAATTCTTCGAGATAGCAAAGATAGTACAAGAAGAGAGATGCCCCCTCCAAAAACTTAGGGAAGTCCTACCATCACAAATATGATGACTCACTCAACAAAATTGAGAACCAACTAACTCGAAATTAGATAACATATCAACGATCTTATTACAATCTCAATTACAATGCAAAAAGAAAGTACAACCATCCAAGGAAGATAACTCGTTGATATCATTTAAAACTTTGTTAAATTTAGATAAATCTTGGGAATTATTATAAACAGTATTGATGACATACACTACTACAAAAATCAGAATAGTTGACACTCAGATATTCTAAACATTGACGTTTTTAAGATAAAACGTCAAGTAAAATTAAATTTTAAATGGAAAACGTCAACTAAAATAAAAACACGCGAATGTTTTTTTGCTTATCTTTAGTTGACATTGTATGCGTGTCAATTATAACATTAATGTATTGACATGTGTAGGACGTCAACTAAAAAATTTAATTTTCTTAAAATAAAAACTTTTGAAACATTTATGGAAGATTGGGTTTAATTTGAAAAAAAAAAAAAATAGATATAGGGATTTGGTTTTTTTAAATAAAAGCAAAGGAAAAAAAATGGAAATGGGTGCATTTCCGTTAAAGAGAAAAGGAAGAAAAAAAAAGCCAATTTATGGTTTTCAAAAGGAAAAGTAAAAAGAAAAAAGGAAAATGACATTTAAAAGAAAAAAACAATCTCTTTCATCTTCTTCCTTCCCTTCAAACCCTAGCCTCCATCTACTCTCTCCCCGCGGCCGCCTCTTTCCTCGCCGGATATCGCACGTCGTCGCTCTTGTCCACCTAGACATCGCGACGACCACGCCGCAACAGACCCTAAGCACAAACTTACCAGCTCGCAAAGGCGAGCGTCTTCTTCGTCAAGCCCGTGAGATCTAGCCGCGCACTAGTTCCACCGGTCGTTGTGAACAGGTTTCCCCGCTAAATAAGAAAAAGCACCCCATTTTTCTTTCCTCTGCGATTCATAAACTATTCAGGTAAGGCTTCTAAACTCCCTTCCTCTTTTTCTGCCATGTCTTCGGTGACTTCTCTTGTGTTTTTCAAGGCACAATAATTTTTTGTTTCACTTCCAATGTTCAAGCATTTTGCCATCTTCGTTGTTGGTAGTTACGATTCTTCCGTTCTCATCCCTTCGACTGTGTTTAGGTAATAAAAAAAAAGCTTTACTTGTGTTTCAATTTCTTAGAAGTAAAAATCCAATGAGAAATTCAAATTTGCATATTGAAAATAATTAAGAACCCCTAATTATATAATGTGATCTTTGATTATAATATTTGATTTACCTCTCGATTTCTCACTGGATCGAATCTCAAGTGCAGAAAATGAGGAGCCATGTCCTTCATGAAAATAGATTTGCTAACTAGAATAAGAAAGCTCGTCAAGGGCTTGGCGAAATAAGATCCCATTTGGCTTAAAGCCATGGAAAAATCAGTTTTTTTAATTGAGGATTATTTTCCCTTGTTGTTTCTGTTGGATTATGTTCATAATTTGAGCTTATTGGTGTTGGGTAATGGATTCATAGCAAGTTATTCCTGCTGCTAGGTTCTTACTATTTGAAACAACAATCTTATTTTCAGGTATTAAACTCTTGCTCAGGGCACCACCTCCTACATTTCCTCGAGTGGATGGAACGGCCAAAACAATCAGTCTTCCTAAGGATGTATATGTGAACATTTTCTTCCAAAAACACCTAGATCAAAATATGAAGATGCCATCAAGTATGAATACGATGTTTCTCAGTCTTATATATGTACTTTATCACATTTTACTACATACATGATACATGTTTAAAATGAGGAATTGGGTTCACTTGTTTTAGAGCAACTTGTAGCTATAGACGGTAGTTTATTAGGCTTGTTGGTTCTTGTGGAACATCCACCTTTAAGGGGCTCGAGTCACTTTGTATTTTTGTAAGGATGGTAGATTGAATTTGTCATTTTGATAGGAATGGACCTTAGGGAAATTGGAGAATAGAGGGTTATATGGGCAGATAGATGGGCAGTTAGTTAGAAACTTACGATTATAAGTAGGAGAAGATTGATAGTGAATGAATATGCATATTTTGAGTGATTACACTTTGGGCTCTTTTCTATTTGAGTTGGAGAGTATGCATTTATAAAATTTATAAACTCTTTTTCCGTTTCCATTTTTGGATTTAGAAGAGTTTCTATATTTGCAATTTAAGGGAAAGAAGAAAAAAAAGCCTTTTTGGTGCACACAAGAGGTCAAGTTTTGCATGTTACTCTTTTGAAGGAAATAAGAGAAAGAGATAATGTAAGTCTTATGCCATTAATGTCTAATTAAAGGATGGAATAAACTATGGTTGCTTCACCCGAATTTTAAGGACCGTAAGTTAATTAAAAACTCTTTGGAATTAAGCTTATATGAATTTTGATATTATTTTTATTGATACCTTGGTCCTTGAGTGTGAATGTAATTTTGCTAGTTAGATACATTAGTTGTTAGGAAGAAATTTTCTAACGATTGGTTTTAGAAAAACATATGTTATATCATGATTGCTATAAGTATGATATTTTCCCGCATTTTTGTTTTATGTATTTTAGATCCTGATTGCTATAGATTGGAGTTATGACACCGTATGAGGACCAAAGACTTTACATTGAGAACTACATGTTAGAAAATTGTGCTCTCATGCAACAACTTTACAAAGAAATTGAGGTAATGCTCATAAAGTGATTATGAATATCCTGATTGCTATAGATTTGTTTACCTTGCAGCATCTAGCAATTGGCTGGCTACAACAGGAACAACTTCTTCTTCTCATAAAATTTCACCATTCAGGTTAGTATCCGATGCCTTGTGATTATTGGAAGGTTTCTTCAAAATGGCTTCTCTTTGAAGTGATGTTCCCAAACTGCAAAGTAGTTGAATTTGGTTTTTAGTCTTTTGACTCCTTCATCTTAGATTCTTCAAGTCTTTCATATAGAAAATATGAAATCTAAATACCTAAACCAAATCGGCCAAAAGTTAAAAATAGATAAATCATCTATGGAATCCAATGCTTATCTGCGATTATTGCTACATTTGGGTGTTAGTCTCAATCTCTCTCTCTCTCAATTTCAGTATTCTGTATGTAAATTTTGTCTTTGAAATTTGATGTTGTTTCCCTCTGTTTTACAGGATTGATGAATGGAAAGAACCTTCAGAAGAAACATTGACCAGCGGCTGAGGAATGTATACAATTAGTTTTGATAATATTAGCTAGGCTATTTTTGGAATGAGTGATTTTGTGTATATTTAGGAAGTCAACTTTGAAAAATGTTTCAAAGTTGGGAATATTGTTCCATACTTTCTTTGTAATTTTGGATCATGTAGAATATTAATACTAAAAATATATATTAAGTTATGCTAATTATGTTGAATGTTTTGTAATTTATAATCAGAATTCTGTCAAGCAATATATCATTTTACAGGCAGGAAATTTAGATAAATTCGACCAAATTTTTTTAAAAAAAAGATATATTCCTTGACGTTTAATACACGTCAACAATAATGATCAAGTTGACGTTAGATAAGCGTCAATTGTATTTTACAATGACGTTTTTGGTTAAATTTGTTGACGTTTCTAAAATGTCAACAAATAATTCCGTTGACGTTTAAATAACATCAATCCATGTATATTTCTTGACGTTTTGACTATGTTAATTATATCATTGGATGACTCTTTAGCAAACGTCAACTATAGTGACTTTAGTTGACAGTCGATTCGTTGACGTTTCCAAAAGCGTCAACTACACTACATAGTTGACGTTCTGTGCGCGTCAACTAACCCATTTTTTGTACTAGTGATATTAAATTTTTAAATAGGAGCTCGTATGTGCAGATATCATCTTTTGTGTGTGTAAATAGGATCTAGTGTGTGTAGGTTTGTGTGTGGGTGCGTGCACACGTGTGTTTGTGAGATTCCATTATGAGCTCCAGCAAAGAGAGGGCGACCGACTAGATCCCACAAGATTAATTACACCCCACCCAACCTCGTAGTTGCAATCCAAGAGGCATCCACATTCAACTTCCATGAATTGGAGGAAAAAGGACTCGAAGCAGTTCTTTGACTATGGAATTTACTTATAACTTATTATCCATTAGTGCTTTGATTATTGATAGATATTTTTTCACTTTTTTGGTTGATGGTTGCTCAATTGAGGACAAACATACTTTTAAGACAATTGGGAAGGGTAGAATTTATGGAGGCTTAAATAAGACACATGATTTGTAACACCATAGAAATATGTTATTTTTAAAAGTTATTTAGGGAGAGTTTTATTGAAAAAAAAAAGGGTTTATTTAATTGTGAAAATATCAAGTTTGTTCAAATGGAAATGGTGGAATTAATTCAATGTTACGATTATGCAAACAAGAATTGAAATTGTAATTAGAATTGGGTATTTTGGGAAAACATTAAAATCACTTTGATATTAGGGTTTTATGGGGTTTAAAATGATTTAAAAATAGAAAAGGATTTGGAATATAAATAGAATAGTTTATTTTATTTTACTCTCTCCCTCTCTTATTTTCCCAGCTGCCAAAACACCCACCATCCAGCTTCTTACTCCAGCCAACACAGCCCTCTCCCCTCTCCCTGCACGTCCGCGTGTCGACCAAGCAGCAGCCCCAACGCCATCTCTCTCGCTCGCGTTCTTCTCTGCCCCCTCCGCCGGCCAAACCTCACCGGAGTTTTTCGGCGCCGGCATCCTCGTTGTGTAGCAGCTTGCAAGGAAGGAGTTGTGCTCCACCACGCAACCTGGTCCGTTCCGGCGTGGGTTTCATCCCGATCCATCACCGCTGACGCCCAGTGGTTGTTCCGGCGTGTAGGGCGAGTTCCGGTGGTTTGGTTTAAGTCAGTTATTCCTCCAGCGAGCTCGTTTTGCATTTCCCTTACATCCCCATCCTTCCAAAAGCTTGGGTAACCTTTCTTTTCTTGTCTTTTTCCTGTTCTCAAGCTTTTCTTCTGGCCGTTAACGGAGTTTTCCGGCGAAAAGCTCAAAACCCACCTTAGATATACTTTCTTTCTTCGTAGTTTCAGGGAGCTAGAGAAGTCCGATCGCAAATTCGAGACCTGTTCCGTGATTCTGAGACCGAGACCTTTCCAACAAGGTATGACCCGCTCCGTTCCGTGAAGGAGCACCGTCGCCGGCTTCTGCCGTGTTCCGACGAGGCGTTTCCGGGCAGTAGCTTCTCCTCGTTCCCGTGATGTTAACCCCCTTAGTGGCTCATTTAGATTGTTCCTAATGAGCGCTCGGTGTTGTCTTGCGTTTAGGTGCTCTCGGGTTCATCGTTCGGGTCGCCGTTTAGCTCGTGGGTTCCTGTGGTGTTTCGGTCGAGTCGTCGGGAAGGTAAGAAGCTTCATTATGATTTGGGTTTGTGGTTTAAAGCATGTGAATAGTGGCATGATAGGATTTACGGGAATTGGAGGTTGGATGACTTGTCGCATGTATGCTTTGGTGTTGTGATTCACTGTTTGAACTTATTTCTACTCGCGTGTAGCTCGTAAACTGTTAAGTCTCCATTAATGTGTACCTTGTGATCATATCATCATTTACCCGATGTGCATCTCTGCTCGTATATGCGATGAATTGTTTAACTTGTCGATGGACTGAATCGTCTTGGGTTTATGCATGTTCTATGTTGTTGACTCCATCCGTGTTTGACTGTATACGTGACGTCATGATTATGCTCGGTTTCTCTGTGCGTTACCTAAAAGGTTGTCCGTGTGTTGTTTTGGCGTCAGACTAGTTAGGCCTGGTTACCTTGTTGACCACCTAGAGGAGCAGCTAGCTCACACTTTGTACGGCTCGTGATTGCATGATCGATATCTTCTTGCTGTTATGACTCGCTCGTGCCTTAGGAACCGAGCGAGGATATGGATCCTCTTTGCTTCTAGACACGTGGTTGGGTTGCACTAGCCTACAGGTTGACTTTTGCATCCGACCAAGGGGTCGGATCTCATCCACATGTCACCTTGTGTGCGGAACAATAGGTTCCTTAATTGTTGAGCACACGTTGCGGGTTGCACCAACCCTCGGGTGGGCCAGGTGCACTTGCCTAGGCTAGGCTAGATATCGTGTGACTCTAGTGCTAGTTATTATCTATGTGTTTGTACTCGTGGAACCTCATATGCTGTGTGCATGGTCCCACCAGTTTACCCGCCTAGTACGTTGGAAGGGGGGGCTGGTTATGCCTTGCCTGACTCAGAGACTACTAGAAGAGGCCACTAGGACAGATGAAGGCGCGGAGGAATGCCTGTCGGTGAGCCTGCATGCGCTTAGTGGGGATGTTGTCTACAGGGAGGTCGGTCCTCTAGCATGTTGGGGTTAGCCGTTGGCGCCTCGAGTCCGAGGTGTAGGGACCCTGCAGTTTCCCTCACTCGTGACTCTACCTGACAGGGTCAGGAGATTGTTAACGGCGCTGTGTTTGGCCGTGCTGACACGACTGTGTGTCGTAGTCTTGACCCGAGGTTTAGGGATCCTATGTGTTTTCCCTCACTCGTGGTCCTCCCCGACAGGGTCGGGTGACTTTTATTGGCATTTATGAATGCCCTGCGGATACGCTGATTGAGTTGTGCAGCGGAAGCGTGGTGGGTCCCTGAGAGGTCAGGCTACCCCCGGGGCATTCGAGTATGTCTCCGATGATACTCTAATTGGAGTTGCACAGCGGAAGCGTGGTGGGTCCCTGGCGTAGGCCAGGTTACCCCGAGACACAGGAGTATGTCTCCGCGTGCATAGCGTGGTGGGTCCCTGGAAGGTCAGGCTACCCGAGGCATTCGTGTATGTCTCCGCTGATGCAGTTTGGTGGGTCCCTGGCAAAGGTCAGGCTACCCCGAGATAATTGTGATTTCCCTTAGGACACGGTATGGGACGTGTCCGACCCGAGGTTGGGGAACTTGTGTGTTCTCCTTACTCGGGATCCTTGCTCTGACCTTGGTCAGATGATTGCTCGGAATTTAGCCGTAAATTGCTCACGGCTTGCACGCCGTTGTTTAACATTGTTTGCTCATGACCGGCCTGAGGGCTAGCCACGTATGGGCGAGGCAATTAGCTTCAGTTGTCGTATCTTCTAACTTGTTTCTATTTACATGCTTAACCCCATGGTGGGGCTCCTTACTGGGTATATTTCGATATACTCACCCCATACATTTTCAGGTACTGGTCCATTCCGAGGTGGCTAGGCTGGGAGCTGGATCGATCATGGACACGGTGTCAACATTTCCTTTCTGCATTGTTACTTGTGTCAAAACCTTACGTTTTACGTTTTAAACTCTTTGAACTATATTTGTTTTGAACTATCGGGATCCCGAACTATATCTTTCTTTATTTCGAACTATCAGTACTGTTTTTTTTCATATTTCATGATGTTTTATTGGTAGAACGCATGTGATTAGTAATTTGTTTGAGGATTTTAATATGCATGCAACCGTAACACTCCATTAGAGTATTTTAGGAAGTCGGGTCGTTACAAGTTGGTATCAGAGCTCAGAGTCATAGATTCTGTAGACTGTGTAACGACCCGACCCGAAAGGGTTATAAAATAGGCCGTTACCTCAATGCATGCATTACAAATCTACAGAAAATTCGCAAGATGTTGTTCGGATTCTAAGTAAAAACTAAAACATAAAACATCCATTTAAAAATCAACATCAACTCCTAGAACCTGTCCCTGTTTCCAAGCACCTGTTCCAAGACAAATACATTTACAAAACTTACTCTGATCAGAGATTTATTTAAAACATACAAACTTTACAATAGTTACAACAATGCTAGAATCCGGAAATACATTCAGAAAACACCCTAGGGCTCCGTGCCCAACTACATGCATTCAGAGAACATTTAAATCATAAACATAAAACTCAGAGTTGAACAACGGGTTTCCATGATCACAGCTCCTCCTCTAGCCATCCTGTCTCGCACCATGGTTACCTGTGGAAAACCACATAATAAGGGTGAGTAACGAATTACTCAGTAAGAATCCCCAACTGGGGTACAATACGATATACATGGTCATCTAGCAGAAAGGTATGCAAGCTATGAATATAAACACATAATAGAACACATAACTTAGCGCACACTTGGGCCTCGGATGCCAACTCAGGGTTTTAGTCCGGAAATAACTCACCACACAATACGCCCTATACGAGAAACAAGTCCCGGCCTCAGCCCGTCTACTGTCGACGAAAGGTGCACTAGCTCAAGATCCCTAGGAGCTCTGCGGTCGGCGCTATAATGAGCGTGTGCGCGCACCGCGTGCTACTGCAGACTATGGGGGGTGTCGGGTCTAGTGGCAAGCTGCCCATGTCCAGTCACCACGCCTAACTAAATCTCTGGATCGGTGTCACTCACATAGGGGTGTGAGACCTGGACATGTGAACTATGTCAGCCTGAACCACCGTACCTGAGGCTAAGGCACGGGTCGTGGTAGGCTTACACCAGGAAACCGTCCTTGCCCTATCAGGTGGCAACTCAAGGGCTACCGCCGAAACACGCTGAGGACCTGCCGGCTGTCGGGGACAAGGCAATGCCAAGTCATCATCTCGACTGTTGGGGAATTTAACAGTCTGCCACCCTCACCCAAGATTGCGGGTCCCGCCGTTAGGGTTAGCTAGTCCCTAACGGGATCAGGGACAGAGCTCCATCTCGTACGTCCCTGTCGGGGATGCAAGGTTCGTTATGCACCCGGCCCGGATGATGCTATCTACCTGAATTCTAACCTGTCATAGCAATCAGCAAACAATCCAATCAATCCAATACGTGCTCAATAAGAATACAACGAACCTAGCATGATACTACGAAGCAAGAACAGATACGAGCATGCCAGAAAGGAACAACCTAGCATGGACTAACATGAGAAACAACATAGGAAATCATGCCAATCGGGAATTCAGAATAGAGCACTTATCATTAAACATGTAAATAAACACAACAAGCATACAATCAGCAATCACATAATATATCGCAGGGCCCACACAACTCCGGTAAGAAATCCTTACCTGGTCGGAAGGCAACAACACACAACAAACCTAACTGCGATCGAACCCGAGCAACCTATAACGAGCCAAACAAACACATCAATAATCATAAAATAGCCCTAAATACAATAAAATAAACAGGGCTCGGCTCGAGAGCAACTTACGAGGCACGGCTGACACGCGAACAAGCCGGCTGCACGGGCTAGGCAGCCAAAGGGGCTGGCTGGGCACGCTGGGGCCGTAGGGGGCTCGCTAGGGCGCTGGGCTGCGCGCGGGCGACACTGGGGCGCGCGGCGCGGCTCGGCACAGGGACGGCGCGCGGGCGCGAACGACAGGACGCCATGGGCTACAGGACGCGCGATCTAGCCGACACGGGCGAGGACAACACGAGCGACGCTAGGGCTGGGCCGCCTGGCACTGTGCGGGGCGACTCGAGCGCGAACGAACACGGCCTGGGCGAGGGCGACACGAGCTGGGCGAGGCTCGGGCGAGCTGGGCGACGCGAGCAGGGCGATGGCGCGGGCTGGCGACGACACGAGCTGGGCGAGCTGGGGCTCGGGCTGAGGCTGGGCTAGCTCGGGCGAGCAGGGGCTCGGGCTGGCTGGGGCTGCTCGGCTAGGTGGGGGGCTCGGGGAGAGAGAGAGAGAGAGAGAGAGAGAGAGAGAGAGAGAGAGAGAGAAATGGATTTTGGGAAAAAAATAAAAGAAAATGGGAAATAAAAAGGAAAATGGGAAAAAAGGGAAAATATGGGATTTTATCCAAAAATCCATACTTATCCAAAATAAAACCTTAAAATCCCATTTCCCGACTTCCTCCTTCGAGACCCGATCGAAGCAATCTTTTCCAATAAATAAAACTCACTTAAATCCAACTCCCAAAGCAACACTGAGGGCCCGGGCTCGAATCCCAAAGGAAGCACACAACCAACCATCACTTTGCCAAAGCCCAAACCACAACCGAGCATCCAACCGACTAGCCCAAACACCACGGGACTCGCAGCCAACAATAAACTAGCCACGACAAAGGCAGGAGCTACCTCGAAGCCCTGAAAACCATAAATCCTGCCCGGGGAGCCAAAAGACCAAAATACCCCCAAGGGTCAAAACCGCTCTAATGACCCAACCAACAACCGAATCTTGACCCGAAGGCACCTCGAAAACTGGAATAAGAAACTGGGCTGTTACAATACTCCCTCCTTTTAAGACTTTCGTCCTCGAAAGTCCTAAGATGAAACAGCTCCAGGAAAACTCCACTGATCCAACCAACTAACTTCTCGGCCAACAACACCAACCTTCTTTGAAAACAAAACCCTCTTGGGTTCTAAAAAACTCAAGGCCACAATGCCATCCAGACTGGGCATACACTGAACTCCAAAGGGAATATACGGAAGACCACATTCTCTACTTGCACCAACTCTCAAATGGTGCTACTCTCAGCAAACTCGAGGACGGGCCACAAGCTCTGAAACTCTACACCACGCACTGGCAAACTCCTCTGGGAGCTCACAGCTGCTAACAAGCAGCCTCAATCCTACACAAACTGGCCAAACAACTGAACCTCCCAGGTTCCAGAAAACCAAACGGCCTACTCTTACTTCACAGAGGTCAGTGAACCTCAAACCTTGCCTACAGCCTTAACGAGGCACAATCGAACCACCAACTTTCAACCGATCCAAAAGGCAAGGGGCACCATCCTGGTACACCAGACGGCCAACAACACTCACACCAGCTGAAACTTCAGCTACGGCCACCTCTAAAAGACAAGGGCCAAGCACAGGCTCCACTCGGCCGAACGCAAACCTACCAGCAACTGGCCAAAGAGAATACTGCCAGGCAAGGAACAACCAACATTCCTCTCAAGGAAAGCTCGGGCTGCACGGACTAAACCATCACGCAGCTATCCGCGACACAACACCTTGAGGAAAACAGCTCAACGGCTTTACCAACCAAAGCCACGGCACCTCCATGCCGACTCATTCAAACGAGGCTCCGCTATCGCCAACTGCGATCGCACAACAACAAGAAGCAAAGCCCGAGAATGGCTTGCTCTGCAGAACTCAACCCAACTTATTACGAGCAAAGCTCGCCTCGAAGCTACCACTCAACTCTTAAAATCCAACTGGCTACTCAAAGGACTTCTTCCTTTTAAGCTTAAGCCTAACTCAACTTCCAACCAGAAGCTCCACTCTCGAAACCTCACGAGGAAAACGGATAACGACAACCTCAAAGCTTACGGATCCTGAGCCATACGAATCCGCAAGACTACCTCAGGAGCTAACACTCGAGGCTGATATCCAGGGAGCAACTCAACCACCACCGAGACTAGGGGGAAGGGAAATCTTCAATCCCCAAAGAAACAACAACTTGCCAGAAACAACTCTTACTGGCTGGCCACCGCCCTTGCGGGGACAAACAACTTTTGCTTGCTAACTACACAAAGCAGGGACCCTCAAGCTGGGCTGACCACTGCTCTACTCTGGTCAACTGCACAACTCAGGAGCTAAGCTGACTCCTACTAACGGGAAATGACTTTCCCAGCAAGCAAACTCCAGATGGGCAGCGAACTCCACACACGCTAGCTGACTTGCTCAAACCCAAGGCAACAACAACCAACTCTCTTGGAAGCAACACCTAAGGGAAAACTCAACCAATCAGATCACCAATCCGGAACTAACAACACTTACTCAACTGCCGAGGGAGGGGTCAACTCCCAAAACTTCCTGACTAGGAATAAGACCTCAGGGCAACGCCCTCCAGCTAGAACCGAACTAGCTCTAGAAACAACAAGAGGACCAAACACTTACAAGAGGCAAAACAACCCTTACTGCAGCCTCTAGAACACCATCCAAGAGTCCACCTAACTGGACAAACAACTGCTTCCAAGCAGCCAACAAACTTTTCCTTCAAGCTAGCACCTCTACCATCAACTCCAAGACTACAGGAGAAATCTGACAACTCCCAGGAGGAAACGGCTCTTACAAGCAGACAACCGAAGGACAGAGAGCTCCACATACGCTCACTGTCTTACTCCACTAGAGCAACAACATCTAAATCTCACGGGGCAACAACAGGGGTCCACCACAGACTGAACCTTCAAATGCCAAACGGGGCAACTCTCAACATCCTGGAAACAGGAAAGCCACCAACAGGGCACAAACCACTCGCCCCACGAGCAAAACTAATTTCTAGCAGCTCCAAACCACACCTTGGTCAACACCAAGCATCAACTTGCCACCGCACCAGAACCTATCCGGACTCTAATCCAAACAAACACTGGCTTGCTAGTCAACCAAGACTGCCAGCAACTCAACCGAGGCTACAGACCACACGGCTCCAGCTTGCCAACTGAAACTCACTACCTGGGCCTGACTGAGCTCTGGAAAGGCTCTCCACAACCTAGGGTTCTTCGGCAACCCTCGACACACATTGTCGACAAACGCGCTAACAGCCAACTGCCTGAACAGGCACAACTCACTCCAGCATCTCAACCATGCTGGCCAACTCCAACTCCTTGGGGACCAAGAGGACCCGAAACGCTACCGAATGCGTCGTCCTCCTACTCAAACATCAGCCACAACAAGGCTTCTACCCAAGGAAAGGATCCAAACAACTCTCTTAGCCAAGGCAAACAGAAACTGCGCGGCTTTGCTACCACCGCACTTGTTTAGTTTCCAACTGAACTCCAACCGATGGAACACCAAAAGTTCCATCTCCACACGATGCTCGAAGCTGAGGCAACCTTGCTCTACAAAAGCATAACCATGCCACACCGAACTTACTTTATACCAAGCCTCTACCAAGGGTGCTTACCCATAAGGCATCCAAATCCTCTCGCAAGGCATCAACTCATCTCGCCTCAAAAGCATCCAACTCGCCTCATGGCATCCAACTCGCCTCATAGGCATCCAGCTTATCTCATGAGCATCCAACTCGTGGTCCCCTCTCGACCAAACTCGCATCTACGATGCACAACTCTCCTCAGATTAAGGCACTCGAAGGTAGTTGACCGCACTACCAACCACAAGGAAACTCTTGGCCTTAACGCTAGCGCGAGACTCACGCGCACCAACACTTACCAACCGCAAATCTGCTCACTTACTCAACCTCTAGAAACACTGGGAAGAGGCTCCGGCTCCTCTCGAGCATCCTTTCGCTTGTAGTCCATCGACTACCACTGAACTAGCCCTCTTGCACAACCAAAAGGTGCAACTGCCATAAACGGATCCAAGGCTAAAGGAGTGCGCTGACCTCCGGACGGCATAGAACCATCTGCTATGCTCATGCCAAACTCAAGCCTGAGCCAGACTTAGTGCCAAAGTGGCACACCAACCAATGCACCTCAAGTGCTACTACTACCAAATCCACATCTTACTACAGATGGGGCCAGCAAGGTTACTACCTCAAGTGACAACAACTTTGGCTAGGCATACAAGGGCTCAAACTCAAACAACCATGCCTATGGCATCTCATCAAACCGAAGGCTCACAGCCTACTCTTGCATCTCCACATGATGCTCAACAAAACTCTGGCCGGATCTCTCAACATGCAGCAGCTAGCTCCACTCTAGGAGCTCACCAAGGAAGAGTGCTCAACTCTACCAAACATCTGAGGAAACTGGGCTGTTAAACAAAAGCAGGCTTGCAAGGAGCAAAAATGTCTCTACATCTGCCTCAAGCCACTAACACGGCAACTTGCCAATCAATCGGGTGACTGGTGGAGACTCTGCTAGTCCACCTCTCACAAGGGACTTCCACCACCAACTGTTGTACCAAATAAAGACAGAACGGCACACCTCGGCCTCTCGACAGCAGGGCATCCCAACACACGGATGCTAAACTCAAACCTGGCCAACCGCTTTACTACTTGCAGCAGGACTTTCTAAAACAACGAGCTCTACAGGCATCCACTTGCCAAACTGGGCGGCTCCATCATCGCCAACAATCTCATCTGAATAAACCTGCTGATCATGCCCTCCCGGGAACCTCCGGGGCTACAAGAGTTACTGGGGGAAATGCTGAAACAAACTCTATCAGCTGGGCTATCTGTGCCCGGGACTCCTCACTACGCGCTACAAATCGCGCTGGGGTCTCCGCTCTCGATAGCTAAAGACCTGCCATCAAATCTCTCATGGTTGGAGCACACTCTGCTCAAGGAGTCTCACTCTGAGGCGTGCTAGCCTCTACCCCCTCCTCTAGGCAACTCAACTGCTTGGGCTAACTCTGGCCAACGGGCCTAAACAACCCTGGACGCGGCCTCAACATCAACACGATCAGTCCAACTCCTCGGTCGGACATGCCAAGTGTCCTGCTCCTCTGAGTGCGATCAACATACTGGCGATCTGCACAGAGCACCTCCACCCTCTCACTAGGGGAAAAGCAACAACTGGGCCACACGTGGCCTACGGGAGTCTAATCTCTGCCTCCCTCTGAGTGCGATCAACATACTGGCGATCTGCACAAAGCATCTCCACCCTCTCACTAGGGGAAAAGCGAAAGAATCGGGCCACAAATGGCCTACACGGAGTCTAAGCTCGCCTCCCTGGGGGACGACGTCCCGTGGGCATCCGAATCTATCTAGATACCTCAACAAGCCGCTATATAATGCTCACATCATGCGGAAAGTTGGCATGATGGCTCTCTAAGCCCAAACCAACAACGAGTCGAAACTCGCTTGCTCGTCTCGCCCCACAACACTACACAAGGCATACACTAGATGAAAAGTATTGTAAATTCTTACCCCTTTCTTTAAAACAGTAAACTTAGGCGTACCTGATGACTGTCAGAGTGCTGATGATCATGGAAAAACGACCTACAACAAAGGTCAGTCTACAGAATCTATGACTCTAAGCTCTGATACCAACCTGTAACGACCCGACCCGAAAGAGTTCTAAAATAGGCCGTTACCTCAATGCATGCATTACAAATCTACAGAACATTCGCAAGATGGTGTTCGGATTCTAAGTAAAAACTAAAACATAAAACATCCATTTAAAAATCAACATCAACTCCTGGAACCTATCCCTGCTTCCAAGCACCTGTTCCAAGACAAATACATTTACAAAACTTACTCTGATTAGAGATTTATTTAAAACATACAAACTTTACAATAGTTACAACAATGCTAGAATCCGGAAATACATTCAGAAAACACCCTAGGGCTCTGTGCCAAACTACATGCATTCAGAGAACATTTAAATCATAAACATAAAACTCAGAGTTGAACAACGGGTTTCCATGATCACAGCTCCTCCTCCAGCCATCCTGTCTCGCACCATGGTTACCTGTGGAAAACCACATAATAAGGGTGAGTAACGAATTACTCAGTAAGAATCCCCAACCGGGGTACAATACGATATACATGGTCATCTAGCAGAAAGGTATGCAAGCTATGAATATAAACACATAATAGAGCACATAGCTTAGCCCACACTTGGGCCTCGGATGCCAACTCAGGGTCTTAGTCTAGAAATAACTCACCACACAATACGCCCTATATGAGAAACAAGTCCCGGCCTCAGCCTGTCTACTGTCGACGAAAGGTGCACTGGCTCAAGATCCCGAGGAGCTCTCCGGTCGGCGCTATAATGAATGTGTGCGCGCACCGCGTGCTACTGCAGACTATGGGGGTGTCGGGTCTAGTGGCAAGCTGCCCATGTCCAGTCACCACGCCTAACTAAATCTCTGGATCGGTGTCACTGGCATAGGGGTGTGAGACCTGGACACTTGAACTATGTCAGCTTGAACCACCGCACCTGAGGCTAAGGCACGGGTCGTGGTAGGCTTACACCAGGAAACCGTCCTTACCCTATCAGGTGGCAACTCAAGGGCTACCGCCGAAACACGCTGAGGACCTGCCGGCTGTCGGGGACAAGGCAATGCCAAGTCATCATCCCGACCGTTGGGGCATTTAACAGTGTGCCACCCTCACCCAAGATTGCGGGTCCCGCCGTTAGGGTTAGCTAGTCCCTAACGGGATCAGGGACGGAGCTCCATCTCGTACGTCACTGTCGGGGATGCAAGGTTAGTTATGCACCCGGGCCGGATGATGCTATCTACCCGAATTCTAACTCACATAGCAATCAAAGAAACAATCCAATCAATCCAATACGTGCTCAATAAGAATACAACGAACCTAGCATGATACTACGAAGCAAGAACAGATATGAGCATGCCAGAAAGGAACAACCTAGCATGGACTAACATGAGAAACAACATAGGAAATCATGCCAATCGGGAATTCAGAATAGAGCACTTATCATTAAACATGTCAATAAACACAACAAGCATACAATCAGCAATCACATAATATATCGCAGGGCCCACACAACTCCGGTAAGAAATCCTTACCTGGTCGGAAGGCAACAACACACAACAAACCTAACTGCGATCGAACCCGAGCAACCTATAACGAGCCAAACAAACACATCAATAATCATAAAATAGCCCTAAATACAATAAAATAAATAGGGCTCGGCTCGGGAGTAACTCACGAGGCACAGCTGTCACGCGAACGAGCCGGCTGCACGGGCTAGGCAGCCAAAGGGGCTGGTTGGGCGCGCTGGGCCGCAGGCTCGGGAGCTCATTTGGCGCGCTCGTGCGCCTGGGCCGCGCGTGGACGGGGCGCGGGTGACACAGATAGCGCAGCGCGCTCGGCGCATGGGGCGGCGCGCGGGCGCGCGGCGGCGACACGACGCCACGGGCTACAGGATGCGTGATCTGGCCGACACGGGCGCGGACGACACGGGCGACGCAAAGGCTGGGCGGCCTGGCACTGTGCGATGCGACTCGAGGGCGGACGAACACGGCCTGGGGGAGAGCTCGGGCGACACGAGCTGGGCGACGCGATCAGAGGCTGTGCGACGCGAGCAGGGCGATAGCGCGGGCTGGCGACGGCAAGACCTGGGCGAGCTGGTGCTCGGGCTGAGCAAGGCTGGCACTGCGCGGGCGAGCTGGGGTTGGGCTAGCTCGGGCAAGTAGGGGCTCGGGCTGGCTGAGGCTGCTCGGCTAGGTGGGGGGCTCGGGGAGAGAGAGAGAGAGAAAAGGGATTTTGGGAAAAAAAATAAAAGAAAATGGAAAATAAAAAGGAAAATGGGAAAAAAGGGAAAATATGGGATTTTATCCAAAAATCCATACTTATCCAAAATAAAACCTTAAAATCCCATTTCCCGGCTTCCTCCTTCGAGACCCGACCGAAGCAATCTTTTCCAATAAATAAAACTCACTTAAATCCAACTCCCAAAGCAACATTGAAGGCCCGGGCTCGAATCCCAAAGGAAGCACACAACCAACCATCACTTTGCCAAAGCCCAAACCACAACCGAGCATCCAACCGACTAGCCCAAACACCACGGAACTCGCAACCAACAATAAACAAGCCACGACAAAGGCAGGAGCTACCTTGAAGCTCTAAAAACCACAAATCCTGCCCGGGGAGCCAAAAGACCAAAATACCCCCAAGGGTCAAAACCGCTCTAATGACCCAACCAACAACCGAATCTTGACCCGAAGGCACCTCGAAAACTGGAATAAGAAACTGGGCTGTTACAGACTGGTTTACGAGGTAAACTGTGTGTTCATGATCATCAGCAGACCAGCAGCCACCAGGTATGTGAAGTAGGGTAAAGTAAGAAGCATGTTTTTAGTTGTGAAAGTGTTTTTGGGTTGTCTTTGGTATGGCTTGATTGTGGGTCCTGATTAGGATCCTTTTTGTGTTCGATTTCAGCTTCGTGATCTCCGTTTTCTTATGACTTCTGAGGGAGAGTTACCCAGCGGGGGCTCCTCGGTCCGGAGGGACCAGTTTAGGAGAGAGTTTGTAAAGGCCCGCTTTGCCTCAGCTGCCGCGTCAGAGACAGGGCCTCCCTTCGTCGCCCAGAGGCATGAGGTTCACACCATCACCACTTGCATGCACGAGATCATAGGCCAGCCTCCTTCTGCATCCGATCCGAGCTTAGTAGGGGGTCTGCATGGAGTGTACTCTCATCTACACGTGGCTCGCACTTCTACTGTCCAGTTTTCGCATCAGGTGACCACGCAGACAGCCAATGAGTTCGTGGCCTTCAGGAGTTCAGGCAGTGCAGCCGAGGGCAGGCAGAAGTTTGAGTCACACCCCAAGGTTCCCCGTGCAAGGAACCAGTTTCTCCAGAGGGATCTTGGCAAGTCGAAGAGGCGTTCTAGGAGAGTAGGTGCTGGGCAGCACAAGAGGCAGAGGTCTCGTCGAGGCCATCACCAAGGTTCTTCAGAGGAGGTGCCGGAGTGTCGTAGGTGCTCGAGAGTTCACCAGGGGCCTTGTCCGCCCAAGGTGAAGGTGTGCTATCGGTGTGGCCAGGCGGGCCACTTTGCAGTGCGTTGTCAGATGTCGTATTCCACAAGGAAGCCTTCACGTGCACCGTCAGTCGCGCCGGTCACTCTAGCGGAGCCTACCCCTTAGACCGATGGGTCTGTTGTCATGATCACAGGTTCCTTGCTCCCCTCGTACCGCTAAATCCTTCTTTAGTTCGATCTTGTGTTCCTTGCTTTGTTATGTGTGCCCTTAATCTATAATCCATGTTATTGAATGTGTATGTGTTTTGTCCTTTTGTTGTATGCATTCATATGTTGGGCGTTGATTCGCTATCCATGATGTTTGATGGGTTGGTTGTTTAAATTGTCTCAAATCCTTATATCCTTATACTTGGTAATGATTGTAATGTTTTATCTGTTTCTTCAAAATCGTAGTTGCTTTATGTATTGCATGAAGATTGTTTTTCGCCTTTTCGTTTCATCATGATCGTATGACTCTACCCATTATGCATGATCGTATCACTCTGTCTAGTGTGCTTGTTATGGTGGTATCGTGGTATTCGTCAGCATCATGACTGTATTGCACGATTCGTTACCATGACTATATTGCTCTACTGGTATTTTCACGATGGTATCGCTCCTTCTGTTTGTTATGGTCATACCATTCTTATTACTTCTTCTAGATTTTTACTGCTCTATTTGTTCATCATGATTGTATTGTTGTATTCTTTCCATCATGATTATATCTCCTTGAGTTCAACATTGTTTGTATTATTGTACTTAATCTTGTCCTTCTTGTTCATCATGATCGTATTGTGGTAACTGTTCTCACCATGGTTGTATGACCCTATCTTTTCGTTGTGGTGGCATGACTCTTTGAGGTGATCATGTTTGTATTAGTGTACTCATTCTTGTCCCATTAGTATTCTCTGCATATACTCATCATGACTGTGTTGCTATGTTTGGTTTCCATGATCACATTGTGTGGCCTATTCACCATGTTCGTTTAGTTGTAGTCGTTCTCGTCATGGTTGTATTGCTTATTGTTTTATTACGATTTCTGTGCTCTTTTCATTCATCATAGCCGCTGTGTTGTCTGTTATCATGATCGTATTACCATATTCGTGTTTCGCGGTGACTATACCACTATGTCTGCTCGTCTTGCTTAAAGTTTTGTGCTCGCCCTTCTCGCGATGTCATGGTTCTGTTATGCATGATGATTTTATGGCCCTGGTATTGTATAAAGACTATGTTGCCCCACACGTTAATTATGATTGGACTGCCTTATTAGTTGTTGAAATTGCATTGTACTCCTGATTCCATATTAGTTGTATTGTTGTTTGTTGTATTGGAGAGTTGGAGTTGGTCAGACATGTGTATCCGACCAGCTACCAACGTTTTGCTCGGTTTAGGTTTATCCTTGTTCGATTTTCGTGCCATGTGTGGCATGGAGTGGTTTGTTGATAACCCCGCAGTCGATGGCTGCTTTTCGAAGGAGGGAAATCCCAGCCCTTCTTCTTTGTCGAGCTTAGAGTTAGAGAGTGCCGGTTAGAAAACCGTCCCTGGTTGTTTTGCGAGAAAGTTATTTGGTTGTTTCCGCAAGGTGTGAAGTCTTGCTTCGTCAGGTTGCTCTGTGTTGTTTGGCTGGAGTCGAGTTTGAAAGTGGTGCCCGCAAGGCGGAGTTTGTTGTTCCGCATTCTAAGGAAAAATTATGAGTGGTAAGTTTGTTTTGGGGAATGCGCGGGAGGTTTCGGGAGTCTGAGTGAGTGTTTTCTCTCTTCGGTGTGGTGGACCTTGCGGGGTTAGGTGTTTGTTCGTTTCGGTGTCGCAGCTAAGTGCAAATTGGTTCTGTTGTATCAAGTTCCTTGTTAGTGTTAAAGCATCGAGACCTAAGTTATCCCAAAAGTTCCTTGGCGATCCAGTTTACTACATGGGTTTTAAACCAACGCAAGTATGTATGTGGTTTGAATGATTTAAACAATGGGAATTGTAAGTGTTTTGGTTGAAAAGGTTTACCCGGAGAATTTCAACATTAGAAACAAACGCTTTAACCTTCAATTAATGATTAGTAGTTTTGTGAACCTAAATAACCATAGGAGTTTAAAACGATTTTCAAAATTTTATTTTAGGTTTCAAAGGTTTTGAATAACAAACGGTTGTTTTAAAGAACGTTTTGTGTGGCACTAAAGGGTGCATTGGACCACTTGAAGATCGAAAAGGAGACAATGGGGTAACCTCGTTCTTTGCGGTGTTGTATCTTAAAGTGGCTTTCGGGACGAAAGTCTCTTTAAGAGGGGAATATTGTAACACCTTAGAAATATGTTATTTTTAAAAGTTATTTAGGGAGATTTTTATTGAAAAAAAGGGTTTATTTAATTGTGAAAACAACAAGTTTGTTCAAATGGAAATGGTGGAATTAATTCAATGTTACGATTATGCAAACAAGAATTGAAATTGTAATTAGAATTGAGTATTTTGGGAAAACATTAAAATCACTTTGATATTAGGGTTTTATGGGGTTTTAAATGATTTAAAAATAGAAAAGGATTTGTAATATAAATAGAATAGTTTATTTTATTTTACTCACTCCCTCTCTTATTTTCCCAGCTGCCAAAACACCCACCATCCAGCTTCTTACTCCAGCCAACACAGCCCTCTCCCCTCTCCCTGCACGTCCGCGTGTCGACCAAGCAGCAGCCCCAACGCCATCTCTCTCGCTCGCGTTCTTCTCTGCCCCCTCCGTCAGCCAAACCTCACCGGAGTTTTTCGGCGTCGGCATCCTCGTTGTGTAGCAGCTCGTAAGGAAGCAGCCGTGCTCCACCACGCAACCTGGTCCGTTCCGGCGTGGGTTTCATCCCGATCCATTGCCGCTGACGCCGGGTGGTTGTTCCGGCGTGTAGGGCGAGTTCCGGTGGTTTGGTTTAAGTCGGTTATTCCTCCGACGAGCTCGTTTTCCGTTTCCCTTACGTCCCCATCCTTCCAAAAGCTTGGGTAAGCTTTCTTTCCTTGTCTTTTTCCTATTCTCAAGCTTTTCTTCTGGCCGTTAACGGAGTTTTCCGGCGAAAAGCTCAAAACCCACCTTAGATATACTTTCTTGCTTCGTAGTTTCAGGGAGATAGAGAAGTCCGATCGCAAATCTGAGACCTGTTCCGTGATCCTGAGACCGAGACCTTTCCAACGAGGTATGACCCGCTCCGTTCTGTGACGGAACGCCGTCGCCGGCCTCCGCCGTGCTCCGGCGAGGCGTTTCCGGGCAGTAGCTTCTCCTCGTTCCCATGATGTTAACCCTCTTGGTGGTTCGTTTAGATTGTTCCTAATGAGCGCTCGGTGTTGTCTTGTGTTTAGGTGCTCTCGGGTTCATCGTTCGGGTCGCCGTTTAGCTCGTGGGTTCCTGTGGTGTTTCGGTCGAGTCGTCGGGAAGGTAAGGAGCTTCATTATGATTCGGGTTTGTGGTTTAAAGCATGTGAATAGTGGCATGATAGGATTTACGGGAATTGGAGGTTGGATGACTTGTCGCATGTATGCTTTGGTGTTGTGATTCACTGTTTGAACTTATTTCTACTCGCGTGTAGCTCGTAAACTGTTAAGTCTCCATTAATGTGTACCTTGTGGTCATATCATCATTTACCCGATGTGCATCTCTGCTCGTATATGCGATGAATTGTTTAACTTGTCGATGGACTGAATCGCCTTGGGTTTATGCATGTTCTATGTTGTTGACTCCATCCGTGTTTGACTGTATACGTGACGTCATGATTATGCTCGGTTTCTCTGTGCGTTACCTAAAGGGTTGTCCGTGTGTTGTTTTGGCGTCAGACTAGTTAGGCATGGTTACCTTGTTGACCACCTAGAGGAGCAGCTAGCTCACACTTTGTACGGCTCGTGATTGCATGATCGATATCTTCTTGCTGTTATGACTCGCTCGTGCCTTAGGAACCGAGCGAGGATATGGATCCTCTTTGCTTCTAGACACGTGGTTGGCTTGCACTAGCCTACAGGTTGACTTTTGCATCCGACCAAGGGGTCGGATCTCATCCACATGTCACCTTGTGTGCGGAACAATAGGTTCCTTAATTGTTGAGCACACGTTGCGGGTCGCACCAACCCTCGGGTGGGCCAGGTGCACTTGCCTAGGCTAGGCTAGATATCGTGTGACTCTAGTGATAGTTATTATCTCTGTGTTTGTACTAGTGGAACCTCATATGTTGTGTGCATGGTCCCACCAGTTTACCCGCCTAGTACGTTGGAAGGGGGGCTGGTTATGCCTTGCCTGACTCTAAGACTACTAGAAGAGGCCACTGGGACAGATGAAGGCGCGGAGGAATGCCTGTCGGTGAGCCTGCATGCGCTTAGTGGGGATGTTGTCTGCAGCAGGTGTCAGTCCTCCAAAGATGTCAAGTTAGCCGTTGGCGCCCCGAGTCCGAGTGTGGGACCCTGCAGCTTCCCTCACTGCGTGACTCTACTCCGAGTGGTCGAGAGATTGTTAATCTGCGTTGTTTTGGCGTGGCCGACACGCATCGTGTGTCGTAGTCTTGACCCGAGGTTTAGGATCCTGTGTTTTCCTCACTCACTGTGGTCCTCCCAGCAGGTCGGGTGACTTTTATTGGCATTTGTGAATGCCCTGCGGATACGCTGATTGAGTTGCGCAGCGGAAGCGTGGTGGGTCCCTGAGAGGTCAGGCTACCCCCGGGGCATTCGAGTATGTCTCCGATGATACTCTAATTGGAGTTGCACAGCGGAAGCGTGGTGGGTCCCTGGCGTAGGCCAGGTTACCCCGAGACACAAGAGTATGTCTCCGCGTGCATAGTGTGGTGGGTCTCTGGAAGGTCAGGCTACCCGAGGCATTCGTGTATGTCTCCGCTGATGCAGTTTGGTGGGTCCCTGGCAAAGGTCAGGCTACCCCGAGATAATTGTGATTTCCCTTAGAACACGGTATGGGACGTGTCCGACCCGAGGTTGGGGAACTTGTGTGTTCTCCTTACTCGGGGTCCTTGCTCTGACCTTGGTCAGATGATTGCTCGGCATTTAGCCTTAACTTGCACACGGCTTGCACGCCGTTGTTTGATATTGTTTGCTCATGACCGGCCTGAGGGCTAGCCACGTATGGGCGAGGCAATTAGCTTCAGTTGTCGTATCTTCTAACTTGTTTCTGTTTACATGCTTAACCCCATGGTGGGGCTCCTTACTGGGTGTAACAGCCCAGTTTCCTATTCCAGTTTTCGAGGTGCCTTCGGGTCAAGATTCAGTTGTTTGGTTGGGTTTTAGAGCCGTTTGGCCCTTTGGGGGTATTTTGGTCTTTTGGCTCTCCGGGCAGGATTTGTGGTTTTCTGGGCTTCGAGGTAGCTCCTGCCTTTGTCGAGGCTTGTTGGTCGGTGGCTGCGAGTCCCGTGGTGTTTGGGCTTTTCGTTTGGGTGCTCGGTTGTGGTTTGGGCTTTGGCAAAGTGTTGGTTGGTTGTGTGTTTCCTTTGGGATTCGAGCCCGGGCCCTTAGTGTTGCTTTGGGAGTTGGATTTAAGTGAGTTTGATTTATTGGAAAAGATTGCTTCGGTCGGGTCTCGGAGGAGGAAGCCGGGAAATGGGATTTTGAGGTTTTAAGTGGATAAGGATGGAAAATGAAATTAAAAATCCCATTTTTCCCTTTTTTCCCATTTTCCTTTTTATTTTCCATTTTTTTCTTTTCTTTTTTTCCCAAAATTCATTTTTTCTCTCTCTCTCTCTCTCTCTCTCTCTCTCTCTCTCTCTCTCTCTCTCCGACCTAGCCCCCCATCCTAGCCCGAGCAGCCCCTTGGCTCGCCCAAGCCCAGCCAGCCCGAGCAGCCCCTTGGCTCGCCCAAGCCCGAGCTAGCTTGCCTGCCCCACCCGCCGCCGACCGTGCCCCCGCGCGCCCTCGCAGATTCGCCAGCCCGAAGCCGCCCAGTCGCCCGCCCAGCGTCGCGCCGCCGCCGCCGCGCCGCCCGCTGCGCCTCGCCTGCCTACCGTCGCCGCTCGTCCGTCGCCAGCCAAGCCAAGATCGTGGCCGAAGCCGCGATGCTGCGCGCAGCGCCGCCCGTGTCGTCCGCGCGCTCGAGTCGGGCGTCAGCGCGCCAGATCGCGCGCCCGCGTGTCGTGTTGCTCGGGCCGCGCGCGCCGTCCATCATCATGCCGAGCCGCCGCGCTTCGCCGCGCCCAGCGCCCAGCGCGCCAAACAACCTTTGGTCGCCTAGCCCGTCAAATGCGGCTCGTTCACGTGTCGGTACGCCTCGTGAGTTGCTCCCGAGCCGAGCCTGTTTATTTTAGTGTATTTAGGGCTATTTTATGATTATTGATGTGTTTGTTTGGCTCGATATAGGTTGCTCGGGTTCGATCGCAGTTATTTTATTGTATGTTGTTGCCTTCCGACCAGGTAAGGATTTCTTACCGGAGTTGTGTGGGCCCTGCGATATTTTCATGATTATGCCTTGCTTGTTTGCTGACTGTTATGAGCATGATAGTAATAGATCAGCTGTGATTGATTTCTGCTAGCATGTTTGCCTGATTTTACATGTTAGTGCCATGCTAGGTTTGTTCTGCCAGCATGCTTGTGATTCCTGCTTAAGCTCGTAGTATCATGCTAGGTAATTGTGATTGATGTCGGTCATTGTTTGCTAGCCAGGAATCATTTCTTTTTACTCTGTACTCTTAGATAGAGTTGTAGGGTTTGTCATCATCTAGAGGCTGAGCGGACATAACGTACTTTGTCCCCAGTAGCTCAGGTCGGGAGTAAAGTGTGCGCAGCATAACGTATCTTGCTACCCCCGACCCGCCGGTTGTGGACTTAGCTACCCACTTCGCATAGCCTAGTTTGTAGCCTGCTAGAGCGGAACCCTGCCATTGGTGTAAGCCCGCCTGGCCGGTTCTTAGCTTCAGGTCGGTGGATCATGCCGCATGGATGAGCGTCGAGGGCCTCGCGCTCATCGTGATCGCGACACCGCTTCCAAGTCATAGGCATGTGCACCTGGCTCGCGTAGTTTGCCCTTAGGCCCCCGCATTTACGCCGGTTGCAGAGGAGCATGCGGTGTGCGCGCACACGCGTTAGTTTCCGGTTCGGAGAGCTCCCCCGGGCTAATGTCGTGAGCACACCATTCCTTCCGTTAGAGCCTGACTTCGGGTACTCTCCCGTAAGTCCAGATTAGTGGCAAGGGCAAGGAGGCCCTTGTGGACATTCTAGGGATCGGTGTATTCCCCCCCGAGTGACAGATACCTCGGTGATGTCCAGGATTGGTCAGTGTATCCAATCCCAGTTAGGCCGGAAGAAAGAGACTTCCGATGGCTCCAGATCTTGTTTTATGAGCTCGTTGAGCCATGATCTGTGTTGGTAGCTGTTTGCTTGCATGCTTTGGTACTAGATGACTGATTATATCGTATTGTACCCCGGTTGGGGATTCTTACTGAGTAATTCGTTACTCACCCTTATTTCTGTGGTTTTTCCACAGGTAACCATGATGCGAGACAGGATGGCTGGAGGAGGAGCTATGATCATGGAAACCCGTTGTTCAACTCTGAGTTTTATGTTTATGATTTAAATGTTCTCTAAATGCATGTAGTTGGGCACGGAGCCCTAGGGTGTTTTCTGAATGTATTTCCGGATTCTAGCATTGTTGTAAAGATTGTATGTTTTAAATAAATCTCTGATCAGAGTAAGTTTTGTAGATGTATTTGTCTTGGAACAGGTGCTTGGAAACAGGGACATGTTTCAGGAAATTAAATGGATGTTTTATGTTTTAGTTTTTACTTAGAATCTGAACACCATCTTGCAAATTTTCTGTAGATTTGTATGCATGCATTGAGGTAACGGCCTATTTAGAACCCCATTCAGGTCGGGTCGTTACACTGGGTATATTTCGATATACTCACCCCCTACATTTTCAGGTACTGGTCCATTCCGAGGTGGCTAGGCTGGGAGCTGGATCGATCATGGACACGGTGTCAACATTTCCTTTCCGCATTGTTACTTGTGTCAAAACCTTACATTTTACGTTTTAAACTCTTTGAACTTTATTTGTTTTGAACTATCGGGATCCCAAACTATGTCTTTCTTTATTTCGAACTATTAGTACTGTTTTTTTCATATTTCATGATGTTTTATTGGAAGAACGCATGTAATTAGTAAATTGGTTTGAGGATTGATTTTAATATGCATGCAACCGTAACATTCCATTAGAGTATTTTAGGAAGTCGGGTCGTTACATGATTCTATTCTGAATTCGTGTCTAAACTATGCTATGTTGTTAAATGTCTCAATTTAGCTTCTTTGTGGCATACACGTCGTGGTAATCCATGCATTTGAATTTAACTGTCTTAAAATATGTTATTCCTTTAGTTATTTTCTCATGCAGACCTACCTCGTCGTAATGTATGTCCCTTAGTCAAACAAAACCATTTTTCGTTTTGTTTCCGAATATAATATCTTATCAAATGAAACTTTCGACCTCTTACACAGATGTTTGGGGGCATTTTTCTACTACATATTGTGGGCATAAATATTTTCTAACTCTTGTTGACGATCATAGTTGATACACATGGGTGATGTTGGTCAATCATAAGTTGTCATTAGCATTATTCTCCAGTTTTTTACTTGTCGAAACTCAATATAAAAATTTCATTAAAATGGTCAGGTAATGTACCTAAGCTGATGTTCATTCAATTCTTCAAACAAAAGGGTGTAGAACTTCAATTTTCATGTGTGGCTAGACCCAAAAAAGAACTTTGTGGTTAAAAGGAAATATCAACATATATTGAATGTTGCTCGAGCTCTTCTTTTTCAATGAAATTTTCATATTTCTTATCATAATGAATGTATTTTGATAGCAGTGCATCTTTTAATTATATAAATTAACGTGTAAATTAAGTTAGGTGAGCATTTAAGATATTTTCATAACGGTTTCTCCGATATCCATGAAATTATTCCTACAAAATAAACACGGTAACCTAAAAATGCCGGACATCTATTATTTCGGATATCCAAGGATTTCGGTTATACGGATTACCAAAAAGTAAACGGCCCCTTAAAATCAAGGTTCTAAATAATTTCATCTTCAAGATTGAACCTACCCGTGAGTGTCTTAAGAATTGCCAAAGCATCAGAATATGGTTAAAAGCTAGTGGACTTAATGAGGTCAACATTTCAGCGTGTAGTGGTAAATAAGAGATCACAAACATTCCAGGCTAAATTATATATATATATATTTACACATTTTGTAGATAATTTTTTTTTTCACTTCAAGTTAAGATCTAAATGATGTAAAGGAAAGTAAAGAAAACTAAGCTAAAGTAAATATAGGTCAACTAGTATATTGATATATTAGGCCCCGTTTAATAACCATTTTGTTTTTTGTTTTTTGTTTATGAAATTTAAGTCTATTTCTATTCAAATTTCATATCATGTATTCCATCTTTCCTACAATGTATGCATATTTCCTTAAGAAGGTAGGAGAATACCAACCAAATTTCAAAAACATAAACAAGTTTTTTAAGCTACTTTTTTTTGTTCACAAATTTTGGTTTTGTTTATTAAAATATAGGTAGATGTAGATATCCAAATAAAGAAAAAGGTATAGTAAAGTAGTTATTGTAGGCTTAAATTTCATAAACAAAAAACAAAAAATAAAATGGTTATCAAACGATGCCTTAATAATTATGAAGTATATTTGGTAGAGTCTCCAATTCTTTATTGCATTAAAAAAAAGTGAAAGAAAACTAAAAAGGTATGAGAAACTAATCTTAAAATTAAAGTTATTTGAGAAGGCTAATGGAAAAGTTATTCAAATCTTTGGTGCAGAATAGAAATAATGCATGATAGAAGTTTCTAAGGAAAAAGACATCAAAAGAAGACAAATGATTTGAATTTATTTTATGCATCAATGTGTATATTTTATTCCTTATCTTCTTGAGAGCACTTTGTTAAGAAAAGAAAAAGGAAAGACATCAATATTTTATATTTATGTGTTTGTTTTAAGTCACATTCTTAGGTAAAGACAGATTGAAGGTAATTTTCATGCTTCAACTTTGCTTCTAATTTTTGAAGAGTATCGAAATTGGTTTTTTTTTTTTTTTTTTGTACATCCTGTTGAAATGGTTCTTAATTTAGTTGTGTTTTATAGTTTAAAGAATTAGGATTGTGTTATTTATGCCCTAGATATTTTGATGGCTTTTAAAAATAGATTAATTTAAATTTTTAATTTTTCAAAATTGAACAAAATACAATAAACAAACTTTTTTTTGACAAAATACAATAAACAAACTTGAATTAAATTATATCTAATTTTGATTATTCACTAGAACAAACAAAATGTTTGATTATATTTTATCTTATGATGTTTTTCTTTCTGATCCGTATATATTATTTATCTTATTATTAAAAAAAACATGATTATAAGTCAATATATTTTGAGTCAACCTAGCTATAACGGCATATTGTACAATTTAATGATTATTACACAAATAATTATGAGATTATAGGTTTAATCCCCCCTTCTTCTAATGTTGTTATATCAAAAAAAAAATCTATATGTCAAACATTAAATGTGACAGAAATAATCAAGTTATCATTTATAATTCAATCGGGCAGGAAAAGAAAAAATACACACATAAATGCATAACAAATATATTTTCCTCTTTGCACATAAATTAGGAATGAATAATGCTCTCAAAAAAAGTACAAGATAAACTTTATGCAGTCCAAGTAAATTTACTTCAGTAATAAAACTTTTGAAACTCATTGAATTACAATTGACACCATCGGGGAGAACTTAGATAGGATTTTTAACATCTCTTTCAAAAACTATATTCTAACGAATTTCAAAAACTATATTCTAACGAATTTTTGTAAGTATTAAAAAATAACTCTTCATTTTACCTATTAAAAAAACACTTTTCATTTTAATCATTCATTTATAACTACTCAATATAACTCCGGATCATTTCCATATCACTCATTTCTAATTATTTCTTTTCAATCAATCAAAATAAATCATTTTTTAATTACTCATTTTTAGTCATTCTTTCTTTAACTACTTAAAATAACTTTTTATTTTAAATTTACATTCAAACAAAGTTTTCACTCTACCTCCTCTACAAAAAAAAAAAAAAACTACATCCAAACTAATTTTTACTTGAACTTTCATTTTTTTTAATTCCTCAAAACAATTCATCAAACTAACTCTTTATTAAAATCTCATCCAACTATAAAAGTATTAATTTCAACTTTTTTTTAATAGAAGAAATGGCATTAGTATGTGATTTGGCACAAATTATGCATCATGAGCATTTGTCTTTCAATGAGTCAAATTTAATTTTCCTTACCCTTATAATTATTATTTTTTGAACAGCTTTTTTCAATCAAAATTCGTTTTGATATCCGTATTTATAAGTGACTAATCATACACCATAAACCGAACTATTATTTAGAGAATTTACAAAATAAGATGAAGAATTCTTGAGAAACTACGTGTATATTTCTTTGAAGAAAAATACAAGTTTAGCCCTAGATTTATCCAATCACAATTTCGAAATTGGGGACAAAACAATCAGCAAATAAAATGAATAAAAGAAATACAATATGCAATGTTGGTTAGATAATCTTTAATGCTATATGTTAATCTGTTGTTAGTGAGAGTTTTTTTTTTTATTTAGGAGTTATGAGTCTTAAATTAGGAGTTATTGAAAAAAATGGTTTTGGAAATTGAATGTCAAAACGGTTACGAATTTATGACTAAGAATCTTGTAGACCAAGTATTGTAGGCTAAAAATAGAATAGTCAATTTCATTGTAAGATGTAGAGACAATTATAGAGAAAAAGAAAGTAAAAATAAAGAGAGTATTTTTAGAGAATTTGTGAGTGTTTTTGTCTCCCCAATTACGAAGCAAAAAGCTTGCGCCGTTGTGTTATTTGTGATTTAAGTTACTACAAATTAGTATCAAAGTGACATTTAGATTGTACAATTTTGAGCAAAGAGTAGCAATAACAAACTGCAAGGGGTTAGTGATTAGAGGATTGTTGATGCATTTTGGATCAATTGAAACTTTTGACTTATATGCTGCCGTCTAGACTTTGATTATTCATCTTCTTGTTTTCCTAAAAATCTCCTCTCTAATGGGAGGGGAGTGAATACAATACTTGAAGAAAAATAAATTGTAAATGTGAGAGAGATTTCGTTAAACAATCAACCATGCGACGTATTTCCAACAGCCCAACCAAAATCTAATTTCTAACAAAGTGAAACACAACACGGACAGTAGAAGACTTTACAATGGGGCTAAAAGTTGAAAAAAAATCTATTCTCGAGCTTTGGTGAAATTCATACGCCACTAATTGAATCTTTATAAGAACCCGACTTCTAAAATACTTTTAGACTCAATTCTTACTCAGCATGCATTGTTCAAAATAGTTATAACAGAAAACTGAAAATAATTAATTGCTTTATTAAAACTGTAATGATTCAAACAAAATAAATTTTAAACATAGTTAAGCCTCTAGCCAAAAATTATTAAAAAACTGACAGAATAAAAACAGATTAAAGAATGTTCAAGTACATGTTGAATTGAATAAAGAATAATTAAACAAAATCGACGTCTCCCTTGATCAGTGAACTCCTCCTCTAGCCATCCTCGTGTTGTCCTAAGTTACCTGGTGGAAAATCACACAGAAATAAGGGTGAGTACGAAGGTACTCAGTAAGAACCCTCAGTCGAGGTACAGTACACATACAACCCATCATCTAGGATTCAGACATACATGCAATACAGTCAACCAATAGATTTCAGAATGATTTATCGACAGAAATCCCAAACCTCGAGAGTCTCTAACTCTCGGCTAATGATAAGCTCGCTATGCTGAGCTTGGACAATTGGGAGACTACCTAGTGTTTGGCTCTAGACTGAACGAAAAGGTGTACTGACGACATTAGCCCGAGGGAGCCGTCCTCTCGGCATCTAATGTGTGTGGGCACACACCGCATGCTGCTGCAAACTAGGGTAACTGTAGGCCTACACAAACTACACCGGTTCAGGTCCAAATGCCTAACTTTACGGAATGGTGTCCATTGATCCACAGCTAGTGGGAGGCCCTCGGCACCCAACTGTGGCAACCTATTCACACCTACGCCTGAAGTTAAGGATCGTCCCAAGGTAGGCTTACACCAAGGAAAGGATCCCGCTCTAGTAGGCCACAAACTAAGCTTCACCAGGAGAGTGAGCTACACTACAACTCGACTGTCGAGGGCGAGAATCAATCCTCACTAGTCCCGACCTATGGGGACAACATCCTTCATGTCCTCTCTCAGCCTCTAGATGATGACAACCTAAAGGTAAGACATGTTAAGAATACAACAAGCTCGATTCCTAATAGATCACCAACATGCTCAGTAGTAAAGACATAATGCCCTAGCATGGTACTGATAAAACTTAATTCATGGAATCAACACATGCCAATAGTACAGTCAGATCACCACATCAATCCAATCCACTAATCACATACTCATAATACAGTAAAACAAGCAGGCATAAACACTATCAATGCTTGTATGCACAAGGTCCACGCCCATGACAAGAAATCCTTACTTGAAATCAAATATAGAACAAACAGTCTAATACTCCTTGAGCTGCAGATCAATCACAAACAGATCACAACCTAGAAAATTAATTCTAAAAAATTAATATTAATTATTGACTAATATGCTGACTATAGGAATTTAGGGAATTAAGAAATTACCCAAATCCCGAATGGAAAAACGGTGAATGGCAGAAATCGACTTCGGCAGGAATTAACTTTTGTAGAAAAGGGGCAGGAATCGATTTCGACAGTGAATGGGCAGAAATCGATTTCGGAAAAAACTAACATGAATTGATTTGCCAGAAAGGGGCAGGAATCGATTTTGGCAGAAAATGGACAGGAATCGATTCAGTAGAAACAGACAGAAATTGACATCAGCAAAAAATGGCACAAATCATGTCGAAATTGATTTGGGGAAGGGAGAAGAAGATTGATGAAGGAAAGGATTTTTCTGGAGCTTTGGCTTTTCTCTCTAGAAGAATGGTTGAAACGATCGATCGCTTGAAACCCAAGCTGGACATGTGGCAGCCAAACCCAATTTACAAAACTAGCCCCCTTCATCCTGAAACCACAAAAGTAACCTAACAACTCATTAAATTAGAAAACCGGCCCTAAGGGTGAATTTACCAAAATACCCCTGAAGGCTAAAACTATAATAACGGCCCAACGAACCAACCGAATTTACTAAAAATAATACCTAAAGAACCGTATCGAAAACTCGGACCGTTACAGCCTTGTATAGTTGAATTTGACTAGTACATGAGCGTTTGATCTTAAACACTTATTACTCCCTATAATATGCATGTCAGCTTGATAAGGAATAAGATCTCAAATGAAATTCTTAACAAAAGCCTAATATTCACCGTCAATGATTGCTTTTTAGTATGGTGAAGCAAGTGCATCCTTTACTCGAGAAGGTTCAACAGTAAATAGATATGGAGCAGTTTTAACTACTCGGGCTTTGAGTTTTGATACTTCAGCCTTTGACATGGTGACCATAAGATCACTAAGCCGAGCTGTTGGCAGAATATGAAATGTGGCATGGGCAAGGTGTAGAAGAGATAGAGACTGAAGAGCTATTACTTAACGGGCGAGAGGGGGAGTGAGGTTTGGTTGTATCAAGACTAAGGTAATGACATATCAGAGATAGAATCCTAAAACTTGTAGGTGAGTAAACAAATAATATTCAATTCAATGTTAATGGATAATAAATTCATTTAAATTTTACAAGATGGAACACATTCATTTCTAATTTAGGAAAATAGATGAGTGTTCTCTTATTAGGTGGCTTTGGGCTTAAATAAAGAATATCAACCTCTTACTAGCACGAGAGAATTCAAGTTTATGGTTGGATCATAAACTGCTTGTTCATGGAAAACTAGTGGATCGTAAGGAGAAGATGTAGTACAGGGGTAGATCAGACATTTGACCCAACTATATTTACGAATGACTCATGAATGATCAACTCACAATTATATTTATGGGCATAACTTGTCCTATAATACTTAAGAGTTCAACGAGTACTTAAAAAAATATTAATTAATAGATAAACATGGTTGTAATTAATTTCTTAACATAGTTTATCCTCTGCAATTCCTCTTTAAAAATGAAAATATTTATTATTATACTAGGGTTTCTTGCTAATTTCAAAAATATTATGGAAATAATTGCATCTCTTTATATACATCAAACCATAGAAACATGACGACATGGAGATCAAAATTTTAAAAAAGAAATTATATTGGATACACTATTCTCACGAAATAACTACAAATATAAGTACATTTTAAAACATTTTCATTTATAGTTATTAATATGTTTTAATAGTGTAATATATATTCATTGAAAAAGTATTATGAATTATCAATACAATATTATATATTATTACTATTATTACTATTATTATTATTATTAACTTCGATGACTACAGTTCCTAAATTCTTTTTAGGGAATTTGCTCTGTATAACAATTTTTTTTATCACAGTTTAAAATTATAACAACTTTTTAAAAATAATTCATTTATAGCAAATTCTACTTATTTTTTAAAAAATCTCTAGTTATCCTTTTTTAATCGAAAACTTTGATAGAATCTATCATTCTACGGAAGTCTATCAATTGTATCAATAATTGATTTTATCAACCCTTATTGATAGAATCTAATGAAAATCTATCAATTTACATTATTTATTAATAATTGATTTATCAGCCTCTATTGAAACAATCTATCAATATAGAAGTCAATCAATTTACATTTTTTTTGTATATGTGCAAATATTTTAATTATTATGCTATTCATGGAATATTTTAACTATTTTCTAATATACATGCAAAAACCCTTTTTTTAAGTGATAATTTGTAATTACTTTTTTTAAATTTCACTAATCTTAACGGTTTACCGTTTAAAATCACAAAAGTTGATGGATATTTTTATTTTCACCATTTTTTTTTTAAAAAAAATTGTTTTCACCTTCAATCAAAACAAAAGCAATGGCCAAATAGGAAAAAAGATCACCTATATCCAATTTTACATTTTTACCAATTCTTTTTTCCAATAAAAATTCGCCACGTATACTTAATTGATTTGGCCATTGCCGACATTTTCTTTGGCCAGTTTATTCTTCTGCCACGTCTTCCGACCCGCATACACTTTTTGCTAGGAGTGTATATGGTCTGGATTGGATAGGGTTGAATGATTTTTTTGGACCAACCTAACTTTTTGGGTTGGTCAATTCGTCAATCCCTCCAACTCTATGTATAAGTGCAACCTAATCCAACTCAACCCTATATTTTTGGGTTGGGTTCTCGAATTATGTTACTCTCATTTTTTTTCTATTTAAGATTTAATCTATAGGTCTACAAATATGTTTAAAAAAATGTATGATACTGTATTTTAATATTACTATCTTATTAGTGCACATTCTTTTTTAGAAAGTTTACAAAGTATGGTAAGAATCTATCTTATTAATTTATCTTATATACATACACATATTATATATGATATTCTTAGTCTAGGTTGGGTGGATTGGATTGAATGAGCCAAAAATTTGCCAACCCAAGAACCAACCCAATCCAACAAAAACTACAAAATCATAACCCAATCCAACCCAAAAAAATTATAACCCAGCCCAACTCTTACGATAGAGTTGGATAATCCGGATTGTTCGAGTTACCAGTTTTTTTGTACTCTACTTTTTGCTTTTCTTTCTTATTTCCCCTGCCAAATTTATATACTAACAAATTTAACAATATTGAAAAAAACATCTAGCTAAAGTAAAAGAAAGCATAAACAATTTTTTCAACAAATAAAAAAAAAAGCATAAACAATGTTTTTTAGTTTAACTAACAAATTTAACAATATTGAAAAAAAAAACATCTACCTAAAGTAAAAGAAAGCATAAACAATTTTTCAAAAAAAAAAAAAAAAAGCATAAACAATGTTTTTTAGTTTAACAAAAAATTCTTTGGCTTCACAAAGGGGCTGTTTTTTTTTTTTTGGCATATTTAGGTAGGATCTATTAACTCCTCCTAAAAAATCTACATCAAACAAATTTTTACTAACTTCTCTTCATTTTTACTTTTAAAAATAACTCTCATTTCTAATCATTCATTTATAACTATTCAATCATTTCTAACCATTTATTTTTAATTATTTTTTTAACTACTAAAAATAACTACTCATTTTTAATCTACATCCAAGCAAGGTTTTGACCTTAACTCCTCTACACAAAAACTACATCTAAACGAGTTTTTGGTTATAACTCTCAATTTTTAACTACTCAATATAACTCCTCAATATAACTTCTAAAACAAAATACTACTTACATATGTCAAACAAACACCTCAAAAGGCTTTGTCAATTGAGTTACTATTTGTGATACCTATGTTGTGTTTTTTTTTAGATTGCATCAAGAGGTGGAGCAATTGGAATTCATAACTTCATGATTTATGGGCATATACTGATATAGCCGAGCTATTGTTCTCGTTAACAAACTCACTGTTAATTGAGTTAGTGTGATGTTTCTTTATTTAAATGTTACCAAAACTTTTTTTTTTTTTTTGGAAAATGAAGAAACCAAAAACAAAGTATTTGATCGCACCAAATACTTGCATTTGGTATTAATAATGTAATCTTAGATTAATTATAAATACAACAAGCTTTTTTTCATATGAAATTTTAAGAAAAAAAATATAATAAACTAAAACACTTTTTGAAATATGATTTAAATCAAGAAATCAATTTCTGAATATGCTACTAAATGCATTTTTAAAAACATTCAAAATACAATACTGTTTTAATTGAATCTCTCATTTTTCAAATTTCTTTAAATTGTCTACTAAACAAGTAAACATGCCCGTAATGTCCTACTAATAAATTAGGTTTATGCTACATTTGCTCTCTCTACCAAAATGATTAGTTATGGCTAACACCCATTTGATAAACACTAACGATAACTGAACCTTTTAATGTATGGAATTTTTAGTTGTTTTAAATTAGAGATGTTCGACATCTTTAAATTTAATGTTTATTTTGTAGAAATATGGTTAAATATAAATTTTATATTTAGCCTAATCCAGTTGTGAAGTTAGTTTAACTATGAGTTAGTTTAGAGGTTAGATTTACTAACCAATTATAAGATGTGTATATTATATAAAATATTTTGGGTTTTCTTCTTCATTTGAGAGTTAGAAGTCACTGTTGTGAGCTCGTGAGTTACTTCCATAGAAATTATATGAATGAGAAATTCTCTCATATTTTGAACGGTGGAGTATGGAAGTTTTTAAATCAATTAAATCTTGTGTGCTATCTCTTCTCCATTTTTTCTTCTTCGACTTTTATCTTTGGTTTAATTAATTTGTTCACTCTCATTTTGATATTGAATCTGAAATTTATTTCAACAAATATTTTTATAAATATTTAGATGACTATATTTATTTTATAATAAATCATATTTGAAAGGACTTAAATTTACATAATATTCCAAGAACTTCTTTTATAATAATCATATAATTTTCATATGTATTTAATATAACTTTAATTCATATAACATACTTGTTTATATGAACTTAAATAAATTTAAGTTTTTGTATTCATATGTTATTTTGTTCAAATAATTAATTCATATTAATTTAAAATTTCTAACTTCAATTTAAACTTTATCATTCCAAGACTATATATATATAATTCCATTCAAATGTAAAAACTACTATATAACTAAATAAAAATGAAACAAATTAAAATCATTTCATTTATTTCATTAAATTGTTTTTCTTTTGTTTACATTAATAAACCAGATATATTATGTTTAAATGAACTTAACCTAGCAAAAAATTGATATATTGTATCAATAAACGTATAATATAGACAATTATTGAGGGAAAATGATATTAACATATTTCTTGCATATGAGAATTCTAGATACCCATGTTACAAAAGAATATCCAATCCTATTAAAATGTCATGGCATGCATACCAACACAAAGTAATTAAGATGTTCATTTTATGAAAATTTTGGATTATCTCAAAGTATCTTTAAATTTTTATTTTTTTTTAGTTTTTGAAAATTAAGCATATATTAAATCTTACTTTCACCTATAATTTGTATTTTTGTATTATTTTTCTTTCATTTATATTTTCAAAAACTAAATTACATCTTACAAACTTTAACAAAAAAAGTAATATCGAATTTATTATTATTTTTTTAATTTGACTAAATGAGAATTCAAATGTTTCTTAGAAGAAATGAAAATTACAATACAGAAACTAGGTGATTATTAAATGAGAGCTAAGTTATCAATAGTCCATAATATTTCAAAGTTAATTTCAATTGGGTTTATATAATTCAAACATTTCAATTTAATTATTATAGCTTGGTCAAGCCTAAAAAACTATCTTCAAGTTGTTCTAATATTGAATATTTAGCATATGTTTTTTTCTTTAATTTATTTTAGCATGTGTTTTAGTTAATATGTAAGAATGAGATTTCAATATTTTATTTGAATAATCACGTTAGTAAACTCTATGAGATTTGGTTCGTTATAGTTCAATTGATGAAACCAGTATTTGATTTTTAAACAATAATATTTTCTAAGTAGAATTTATTATCTATCTATAATCAGTTCGTACCTAAAATAACAATAATGATAACTTTACGAGATCTTGGGACCTATAATATAATAGGGCGAGATTTCAACTTCTAATTAATATGGAATGAATAGATGTCTTAATTGTTAAATTGTTCTCTGATTTAAAAGTGAACATAATTAATAGAGACCGAATTAATTAGGTGTATGAAAATATATATGTAAAAAAATAGAATATTAGGTAATTATATATGCAAGATAAACATCAGAAGAAAAATACATTTTCATTTTTGTTTTTAAAAAAGCAGGAAAAATAAAAAATAAATAGTAAAAAACTAAGAAATTATAAATAAAATATGATATTTGAAAAAAAAAAGTTTTTTTTTTAATACATAGTGGGGGAAGGAGGACCAACAAATCACCCTGGAGTTGAAATAGATTAAAACCAGACAAGATAACCAACTGCGCCACTAACCCTCAATAAAAAAAAAATTATCGAACATGTTTTTTGGGTTTTAGTTTTCAAAAATAGAAAATTAAAATGAATTATCAAATATATACGATTTTGATTTTTTAAAACAAAAAAACAAAATTCAAAAATGAAAAACTAGAAGAAAAAAAAAACGAAATGATTATCGCTTTCCGATCTAACTTGAATTTGGTTGTATTCTAAAAAAAAACTTCAATTTGGTTGTTATTTTAAAATTATTTTTATCTTTAACATTTTAATAATACTAATCTATAATCTTGTTGTGCGTGTTTTTTTTAATTTACTTTTATATTTATTTTCTTTTAAAAATTAAATTCACATAAAAATTAAAATAATCATTTATCAATATATTAAATTTAAAATTAGTGTAATTATGATTTTAGTCTAGATTGCTCTAAAATGATTACTCTATGTAACTAACGATTATATTAAGATTAAAAAAGAATATTATTGAAATGCCTAAGATAAAACTGTTCAATTTAAAAAATTGAAACTAAATTAAAAATAGACTTCTTGCATAAGGATTAAAAATGTATTTTTCTCAAATTCATAAGTTGTACATGTACTTTTAATTAATATGGAACAAATAAAAAATAAAAAATATAAAGAAAAATATATTTTTAATTCTAAGTTTGGATTGTAGTATTTTTTTTTCTTTTTTGAGCAATGGAGTGTAGTATCCTTTTTCATTTTTTTTTTTTTTGAGATTAATCCTTTTTCATTTTAAATGTTTCAAAATTGAATATTTTTATCTATATTTTAATAAAGAAGAATGTACTTTTAATTCTTAAATTTGGAAAATAGTATAATTTCTTTTTTGAGATGAGAGTATAATATCAATTGTTATCAATATTTATATTTATATTTTAGTGATATTCACTTTTAATCTTTATGTGTTTTTTTAATTTACATTCCTAATTATTTAATTTTATAAATTTATTTTAGATTAACATCAAGATAACCACTTTATTAATACATTAAGATTTAAAAATAATTTTAGTATTTGTGTGAGTTAATTGTAACTCATACTTACTATTATTCTAAAAAAAACGAATAAGTACTATTGTTTTTAAAAAAAATGAGTATTATTAAAATATCCAACATTAAAATTAAATAATTTTTACATGAGAAGTATTTATACGACAAAATTTTAACTATTTTAATAGTTAAAATGGTGAAAGGTAGAGAATAAAATGTTATATAAATATATATTGAGAAATATTTACATGAAAAAATTTTAACTATTTTTTTCTTTCGATTTAAAAAAAAAACTATTTTTTTCTTTTAAATAATTATTGTTTAGAATTAAAATAAAATAAATGAGTTAGATTTTGACAATCAGGTTGTGAAGGGAGCATAGTAAATATTTGTGATATATATTCTTAAAATATTAAATTTTGGTAATATAAATAAGCATTAAAATTAGAAAAGAAAGTGAGAAATAAAATTATAAAAAAGAATTGGTCCGCCAGAAGCTAAAACAGTGTAGAGCTTTACCTTTCTCTCCGTGAGGAAGGAAGGTTTTCAGGCCGCCATGGATTTCACCGTCAAGCTCTCCTTCCTCGTCGCTTCTCTTGTTTTATCCTCCGCCGCGCCGGAATACTCGAAGCCCCGCCCACCCTCCGCCCAGATCAACTCCAACTCGGTCCTCGTCGCCCTTCTGGACTCCCACTACACCGAGCTCGCAGAGCTCATCGAGAAGGCTCTTCTCTTGCCCACTCTCGAGCACGCCGTTGGAGTTCACAACCTCACCATTTTCGCCCCAAGAAACGAGGCCCTCCACCGCGATCTCGACCCCGACTTCAAGCGCTTCCTTCTCCAGCCCAGAAACTTGAAGTCCCTCCAGACCCTTTTGCTGTTTCACGTCATTCCCACTCGGATCGGATCCCCCGACTGGCCCACTCTCAATGCCTCCACTCCCCACCGGACTCTGTCCAATCACCTCCTCCGATTGACCACCCACCGCACCGGCCAACGAGCCGTCGATCTCGCCAAGCTCATTCATCCCGACGCCGTTACCCGCCCGGACGGCGTCATCCACGGCATCGAGCGCCTCCTCATTCCTCACTCCGTACAGGACGATTTCAACCGCCGACGGAATCTCCAGGCCATCACCGCCGTCAAACCCGAAGGAGCGCCGGAGGTAGATCCCAGAACTCACCGTCTGAGGAAGCCCGCTCCACCCGCCGAACCTGGCTCTCCCCCGGCCCTCCCCATCTACGACGCCATGGCTCCTGGACCGTCGCTGGCCCCGGCTCCGGCGCCAGGACCAGGCGGACCCCACCACCACTTCAACGGGGAGCGGCAGGTCAAGGATTTCATCCACACTCTTCTGCACTACGGCGGTTACAACGAAATGGCGGACATACTAGTGAATCTGACGTCCCTAGCCACGGAAATGGGGAGGTTAGTTTCAGAGGGCTATGTTTTAACCGTTCTGGCTCCCAACGACGAAGCCATGGCCAAACTCACTACGGACCAGCTGAGCGAGCCCGGAGCACCGGAGCAAATCATGTACTACCATTTGATTCCGGAGTATCAGACGGAGGAGAGTATGTACAATGCGGTTCGCCGGTTTGGAAAAGTCCGGTACGACACTTTGAGGCTGCCGCATAAGATGGTTGCGCAGGAGGCCGACGGTTCAGTCAAGTTCGGGCATGGAGATGGCACCGCGTATTTGTTCGACCCCGACATTTACACCGACGGCCGTATCTCGGTGCAGGGCATCGACGGGGTTCTGTTCCCGCCGGAGGAGACGGAGCCTAAATTGTCGGCAAAAACAGTTCAACACGTGAAACTAGTGGCCAAGCCGAGGAGAGGTACGTCACTTGTTAAATTCCAGCATCGTTTTCGTTTTACTATCCATTTTCCATGAATCAATTGCTCTGTTTCATTTCGATTTTCCTGTGTACCGACGGTTTTCACGGCGGTTCTATTGTCTAATTGTTTAGTTACGGTGGCCGACTCGAAGGCCGGATTCTTTTTTCTTTTATTATTGTTAAATTATAATTTGTTGACAATTACATTGATAAAAATAGTTTATGGTTGTTGAAAACATAAAAAATAGTCCCTAACATGTTGTTCTGTATATGGAGTTATATACTTAACTAAATGAAATAGTCGGAGAATTAAGCATATGGAGTTAGCTATTCATACATGTTCTTTTGTATTTTATTATATGTGTTTGTTAAGAAGTTAGATTGAATAAAATTCAGTCGTCAAGTTTGTAAAAATGCTTGCTAATTGAATATTAAAAAAAACTAATAAAAAATTGATGGCTTTCTTAATAATTAAGCACTTATCATACATTATCATTATTGATATATTGATAGCTAACTAACACGCACTTAATTCGTCACAATCACAGACTACTTTTGAGATCGTATCTAACTATTGGAATTCAATTTTAACCTTGTATATTATAAGAGTTAAATCAGGAATTTAACTCAAACAAAAAGTGGTGGTTGGTTTATTTTAGAGGTTGTGAAAGTTGTATAGTGAAACTCACTCATTGGAATTGCTTGGGATGAGGGGATTTGGTGCGAAGTTATGCGTTGAGATGGGCCTTTTCTGTAACTGAGTGTCTGTGAAGTTTACTTTTGAAGAAAGTGACTGAGTTTCTTCAATGGGTTGCTTGGAATCTTTAAAATCTAATGGATAGCAAAAACTCAAAGTATAATCTTAGTTAGGGTTTTTTGAGGAGATGAGGAAGTAGCTTGACTTTAAGACATTGTCAACATAATTTTTTACGGACATCATCTTCTATTCAGTATTAATCTTTGGACTTTTGTGATGGTTATGCATGTGGGTTTATTTGTCTTTATGTAAATTGGATTGAACATGATTAGAATTATCAATGCTGTGGCTGTTGAGTTATCAAAATCACCAAATCAGTAGAAAAATAATTAAAAGTATTCTTCTCTCTTGAAACAATAAAAAATAATAAGGTAAAAAATGAATAGGAAAACCTAAATAATTAATTGGGTTGGTGAAGTCAGAATATCTTATGGGATTTTAAGAAATGGGTCCCTTTTGAAGAGAAAAACACTAAAACAACAGCTGGCAGAGAGAATAAGCTCCTTTCGTTTGCCCATTAATTAAGCTAACCTCTACATATTCCTCTTTACCTAAAATATTGTTGGCGTCTTCCTAAGTTTTGGAATTAATTATTTTTATATATTTTTTTTTACCATATATATTCGAGTTCATGACCACTTAGTCACAAGTCTATACATTATATCATTTGATATGTATTCTTGTTGACTTCTTTGTAATCTCAAAAGTTATTAATTGCATTCAACCGTAATAAATTGACCTAGGAATGACTTGAGTGGTCAAAGAGGGTCTTGGAGTGCTTAAGTGAATGAGTTCAATCTATGGTAGCCACCTACCAAGAAATTAATTTCTTATGAGTTTCCTTAGCATCCAAATATTGTAGGGTCAGGTGGTATGTCCTGTGACATTAGTCGAGATTAGCACAGGCTGACCCGAACAATCACGTATATCAAAAAATAATTGACCTAGGAGTGAAAGAGGGTCTTGGACATTTAAGAGATTATGAGTTCAATTCATAATGGTTATTTATTTAAGAAATTGTTTTTATGAGTTTTTTTACATCTAAATAATGTTGCAGGGTAAAATATATGTTGTAAAAGAATAATCTAAGTGTGCATATGTACTCATGAAAAAACATTTATTGAATTTGTACAAAAAATTGTTTCTCTTATAATTTTTCTATAAATATTTAGCATAAACTTGACAATATATACATGGCATACGTCTGTTTTTTAATGCTAAGTTTATAATTTTAAAGAAACGTTTTAAAAAGCGAGGAATTTATAATAGAATTCGAAGTTTTCTTGTTTTGTTATTGCAATGGCAGGGAAATTGCTTGAAGTTGCGTGTCGGATGCTAGGAGCCTTTGGCCAGGATTCTCATTTCACATGCCATTGAACAGTTTTCGCCGACGATTCTCCAAGAGACAGGTTATTTATTTATTTTTTTTAAACTCATTTCTTGCTTTCTCATAATTTTTCTGCAAATGTATTATTGCTTGAACTAATTCCTTCGTGGGATGAAATGCTGTATGTAGAACTTTTTGTTTTGGTCAGTTTGATAATGATCTTAGTTTTGGCTTCTTATTTTTTAACAATCCTGTTTATAGAAATATCACTTTCTTTGTTTCTGGTATCTTATAATTTATTTTCTTAAACATTTTCATGATTCAAACTAAATTTTGAAACATAAAAAGCATTCTAGATATGTTATAGAGATGTATTGAAGAGGTTAATTATGCAGCTAAAAGTATAGAAGACTTGTTGAGTTATGGAACAATTCTTATGTTCTAAAAATGGAATACTAGTCAATTTAAATAAATCTCAACTCGTTAAGGTATATATTATTAACAATTCAAGAACTCTAAATCAGTTTTTGGTTTTGTTGTGCAATGCAATGTTATTAACACAGATATTCCTGTTTTTGATTCGGATGCAGAAATGTTCTACATGAAGCCCTCCTTTAATGGGGTGGACTTGGGATGGCCTTCATCCTCTTTTTTTCATTTTTTTTCATGTGAGTTTGTGAGCAAAGAAAAGAAATATCACTGAATTTCAATCAACCGTACTACTAGTACATAACTGTATTTTTTTTCATACGTTTTTTGTTTTGATAATTTAGATCTTGTGGCGGTGATGAGTAAGCAGGTTGAAATGGCACATAGATGGGGTGGAGTGACTTGTTCTGTTTCATTCCCCCATTGAATAATAAATACAAAGCAGAAATTTGTGCAATACAATAAAGCTGTGTTTTCCCCTCTTATATTATCCTGGCTCCAAAACTTTATTACATTTCTCCCTTGTATTAACATGACATGAACCTTTGCTTTTACTACATGTTTCTTTTCAACTTTATTATTTATATTATTTGGGCTCCGTTACTTCAAAATTGCTCCACGTAGGATCTGGAGAGAAACACATCTTCAAATATCAAGTCTTCGACCAATGCGCTACTTTGGGAACAATCTTTTAGTTATATTATAAATTTAGCTTCTAGAAAGTTATAGTTTTGAGTCTCTAAGCTCTAAGAATTTAAACTTTGTCTTTATGATTTAATAGAACTTTATAAGTAATAATTTATATTGTTTGAATTTAAACGTTGTCCAAATGAGTCTTGTATCAACACATAGGTTACCCACTTTTTTTTTTCTTTTTATCCGATAGTTTACCCACTCTTAACATTTAAAATGATAGGACGAAATTTAAACCTTCTCAAAATTATAGAACTTATAACAAGTCTTAATTTTCAATATAAAACTTTCATTAAAATCTTAGTGTTCTTTAATATACACTTGTATTGTGCAACATAGAAATTCTATGAACTTCATCCACATAACACTTAACTTGATTGTTAGTCGTTTCAACCAACGCTACACCAATGGTAGTTGGCCATCTTTTATTTATTTATTATTATTTTTTTCGAGATGGTAGTAGGGCATCTTACTTAATGATCAATAACAAATATTTACATCGTATCTTTAGTCAGAAATCTTCATTTGAAGCTAATCTAACTATAGCCAAGTTCTCGTAAAAGACAATGAATTGATTGCACTAGTTTCCCTAGTATACTTAGGAAAAGTAAGAGATATTATTAAGTATTGAAGGGAAAAGAACCAAGAGCTTTGCAACATTGTTTGAGAATAGCTTAATAGTGTCTTGAAAAATAAAATCCCTTCTACCCTGACTAACTTCAAAGAAAATGAATATAAATTTCTTCATTTCCTCCTTAGTGTGGGTAAATGATCAAGTATGCCTAATACAACTCATCCTAAAACTTTTTACCTTACGAGATGAAAAAGTGTAACGTTTTTGTTGTTGTTAACAAAGGGGTGAAAAATTGACCCTCTAACTTCGAAGTTATTGGTACACAAGATGCTGAATAAGCTATACTTATTTTGTCAAAAAAAATTCAACAGGTAAAAATATTTATTAAGAAAATGAAAGGATTAAAAAAAAATTGCATACACAATTGATGAGCAATATCAAGTGTGTAGACAACTACTGTCCATGGAAGGAATTAACAGCTAAATATTCCACGACTCCTTACAATTTGTGACATGAAAGAATTATTCTTTTATGAAGAGATTGATCAAAAGAATATAGTAATTTTATTCCCACTAGTTTTCAAGATCTAGAACTTGTAATTCAAGACACTAGACCTTTACCATTTGCTTTGGTACCTTTTTTTTAATTCTTATTTTGTTTTGGTAAATCATAATTTGAAGGATCCTACACGTTTTTCCTAACCCTTTTACTTAGGTGGTCGATAAGATTTTAGGACTTTTCAAACTTTTTATTTGGGCTATGGTTAAAACTCTATAATTTGCAATTCTTTTTGTGCTTGATTCGCTTTTATTTCAAGTCAAATTGCTACATTTACACCACCCCTGGGTGAATTACCTTTCTTAAAGAAGACCAAAAAAAAAAAAACAAACTCAGGGATTTCGAAATGAAAAGCTTTTTTAGTTTGGGCAGTATGAATTTTTGAATTGTAAGAGTATACAAATTGCAAACACTTGTATTTAGTTAACACAACTATTTTTTAAATATTTATCTTTATACTAGTTGTTGATGCCAAAATTTGGTCTCCGGGATCAACGGTGAATTTGTATTTCGTTGGGACGAATACCTGGAAAACAGACAAAAGCTAGACACCGGTGTGGTGTGAGCCACGCTGCCTCCGATGCCTAAGTCAGTCGAGATTGAAGGAGGTGAGTAGGTCAGTCGAGTTTAGGGTTTTCGAATTGCTTACCTCAAGACTAATTGGCTTAGATATATATAGGAGGCGAGTAGGTGGTCACTTTTGGTAAAAATATTATAATAATGGAAATATCTCCTTTTTAGGTGGATATTTCCATTTTAGGAAAATATTTCTTATTGGCCGAGCCCTAAATAGGGTCTAACCGTAGATAAGGAAAATATCACGAATATTGGCAAAAACGGCATGCAAATCGGATTCAGAACAAGGGAGATACAAAAGAAAAGGTAAGTAGGTCGAGCTGGGTCGGGCTGGCCAAGTCACCGCGCGGCCCACTCTCGGCGCCTAGGGCTGGCGTGCGCCTGGGGGCCCTGCGCAAGACTTGGCCCTACGTACACCTAGGGGCCCCTCGCGCGCGATCTGGGGAGCTCCACGTGCGTTGCGTGCGCGCGACCTGGGCGCCCAGCGCGCGTCGCGTGCACGCGACCTGGGGGCCTCGCACGCGCCTTGCGCGCGTCATGGGGGCCCTGCCCGCCAGTAGGCCCCGCGCGCCTGAGGGCCTTTCGCGGCTTGGGCTAGCGCTCGCCTGGGGCGGATCTGGGTTTACGATCGTACCGATGCAGGCCTGGGCTTACGCGCGCGCCCCTGCGGGCCTGGGACAAGGAGTTTTCCTCGTGGGCTGACTCTCCGACGCGCGGCCCAATACCCGGGTCCAATTCTACCCATAACAGTTGCCCCCACTTTTAGACTTCAACCTCTTAATGTAATGTTGGGTCTAAAAGTGTCCTTTGGGTCTGGGGTGTTGGCGTCCAGGTGAGCTCAGGACCTACTTGGTGACCTGGTTCCCTAGTGGCTTTCCTTTCTTTCCAAACTCTATAAATACCTTTCATTTCTTTTGTTAATGAATATGTTTGCGTTTTTGTTATTCCCTTTTTGTTCCGAAAATGGTGAGTTGTGCACTACTTCGCTTCTTCAACTCAGTTTTGCAACTGTAGCATCGGCCAGGTGACTGTTGTCGAATTTGCCCATTTTGGTTTTTTATTTATATAGGTAGTCTAGCTGGACTTACCCATTTAGGTAGCCTAGTTGGCCTTACCTTCGTAATCGAACTTGGATAGCCGTTTCGACCTTATCCATTTAGGTAGCCTGGTTGGCCTTACCTTCGTAGTCGAACTTGGATAGCCGTTTTGGCCTTATCCAGTTAGGTAGCCTAGTTGGCCTTACCTTCGTAGTCAAACTAGGATAGCCGTTTCGGCCTTATCCATCTAGGTAGCCTAGTTGGTCTTACCTTCGTAGTCGAACTTGGATAGTCGGTTCGGCCTTCTCCATCTGGGTAGCCTAGTTGGCCTTACCCTTATAGTAGACTTGGATAGCTCTTTGGGCCTTATCCATCTAGGTAGCCTAGTTGGCCTTACCCTTATAGTAAACTTGGATAGTCCTTTCGGCCTTATCCATCTAGGTAGCCTAGTTGGCCTTACCTTCGTAGTCGAACTTGGATAGCCGTTTCGGCCTTCTCCATCTGGGTAGCCTAGTTGGCCTTACCCTTATAGTAGACTTGGATAGCCGTTTCGGCCTTATCCATCTAGGTAGTTGCCCTCATTCAAGACAGTTTTTCTTAAACACGCTCAGTAGAAGTAGAAATGACATGAAATGTATTAAGAAGTAATGAAAACAATATGTTGAACTAATATCGTTTTACATTTTGCTAATGGAATGAAATGCAAGCAAAAAAACCTATCAGCTACTCTAAACAATAAATGTTGTAGTCTGAACCCGTCGTCCAGGGCTGCTATACTACTTGCAGTATTTTCTGAGATGCTCAGCATGCCATGGATATAGTACTGCTGCACCCTTTAACATTTGAAAGCACTAGATGCATTGACGTCAGAGTTTTTGTTTCTAGTTTCTTAATTGGCTCTCCTCTACCCCACTCAGAATCTTTAACAGGGTTTATGAGCTTTATCTCTTCTTTGAGCGTTTTGGCTTCCTCAGGTGCCGCACCTGGTTGGGTGGGTGTGGCCTGTCTTGGCCCCGAAACATAACCTGAAAAGGTGGTGACCATCTTTACTTCTGATGTACTAGGTATGCTTTTCAAAGCGGCATGATAGCATTCTCGTGAGATTTTCTGCTCACCACTGACCTTGCCTACCCCCGTGAGGGTTGGGAACTTCATCATCTGATGGTATGTAGACGGGATGGCTCGCAGTCGATGCAGCCATGGACGTCCGAGTATTGCGTTGTAGGATGATCTATCATCCACCACCAAAAAATTAACAAAAGCTAAAACCATATTATCATCCTCACCAAAGGTGACCGGGAGTTCAATGTTCCCTTCTGAATACACAGTGCTGCCTCCAAACCCCACCAATGGTGTAGAACAAGAAGACAACTTGTCTCGCCCTAGTTTCATTGCGTCGAATGCTCGCAATGTGAGTATGTCAGCAGAGCTGCCCCCATCGACCAGTATTCTTCGGACTTTGATATTAGATATAACCAGCGAGACCACCAGGGCGTCATTGTGAGGCTGGTGAACCTTTCTTGCATCCTCATTAGAAAAGTTGATATCATCGTCAGCTGCATCCATTATTCTCACTTCTTCACATCCGGGTGTTTCACGAGCTTGCCTCACACTTGCCTTTTGTTTTCTGTTGGAGTTGCCCCCTACAGGTCCACCCAAGATGGTTCGAATCTCTTGGGGAGGCGGCGAGTTCCTGGTGTCTTGCTTCTTGTTGGGGCGCTCAGGTGACTTTTGTCTCTCACCCACATACTCTTTTAGATGCCCCTTTTGGATGAGGGCTTCGATGGCCTCCTTCAAGTCGTAGCATTCAGACGTGGTGTGCCCATGGTCTTGGTGGAATAGGCAGTACTTCTCTTGGTTTCTCCTATGTGACCCTATCTTCATTTTGTTGGGCCACTTGAGAGCTTCTTTATCCTTAATTTCCATCAATATCTGCTCCAACAGAACCACGGTGGGGGTGTACTTTTCGAACCTGCTAGGTGGCATTCCCTGACAGCCGGATTTGTCTCGACTTTCTGATCTATTATTCAGATGTCTTTTTCGAAATTCTGTTCGTTCTGGTTCGTGCTGATCGATGTGCCTTTTCCGTTCGTTATGGGGGTGCTTCTCTTCCAGTGCCTTTCGTGACTTTAGTAATTCTCCTGCGCTCATGTATTTTTGAGCCCGTGTCAGCACCTCAACATAGGTGGCAGGCGCCTTCTTACCTAGTGACCACATAAAATTTTCATCTTTCAACCCCGCGACGATCGCAGTCAGTGAAACCCCATCAGTGTATCCTTCAATTTGCAATGCCTCATTGTTGAACCGTGCCACATACTCTCGAAGTGTTTCGTAGCTACCTTGTTTCACCATGAGTAGATGCGTAGCTGGCTTCTTCTGGTCGCAGCCTCCTAAGAACTGGGTAATGAAAGCCCTTGCCAGTTCTCGAAAGAATGTGATAGACTTTCGCTTCAGTTGTCTGAACCACCTACGAGTGGCTCCGGTAAGAGTGAAAGAGAACGACCTACACTTGATGGCGTCCCGGACTCCATGGAGTTCCATCCATGACCGGAACGTATCGAGGTGTCCCACCGGATCCCTTGAACCGTCGTACGCCTTTATTGTGGGCAGCTTGAACTTGGTCGGTACCTCCTCAGCCATTATTTCTTCGGTAAATGGTGGGTCTACCTGGTCCACTAGGCTGTCTAGGTCGAGTCCATCATGATCTTGAGCCTTCTTCATGTCTCCTAGCTGGTCTTGGATGTTTTTTAGCTCAACCATCCACGGCTGGCTTTCCACTTCACTTCTTAGTGCCTTCCGACGAAGGTTGATCAACTCTCTTAGGTCGGTTCTTAGATCGGTTTGGCTACTCTTCACTTCTATTGACTTGGTTTTCCTTCCTAATCTTGACCTGCTCAGTGAGCTACGAGAGTACCTGCTGCGGTTCGGGATCGACCTAATATGTGACCGAGATTCTCCTACTTCAGAGGCAACTCGGGGTTGCTCTATGGGTTCTCTACGCCGGTAGTTTCCCCCTAGGGTTAATCTTTCAGCAGGCCTCACTCTCGCGCTTGTTGTCCTGGTCGTCCTGTCAGTCATAGGCGCTTTTCCTTTCGCTGGATCTCTGCGCAGAGGTGATGTGGCAGGCTCCTTTAGGGTATCCTCCTGGTCAGATTCATCACACGCTCCGCTCATCTTGGTGCGGTCCTTCCTTGGGTGTTGCGTCTTTCGCGTGCTCTCTAATTCTGCCATTGGCTCCACTCTAATGAGTGGCTTTGCCGTTGGTAGAGCACGCTTCTGGTGCTTCGTGACCGCTGGGGTGATAGGTGTCGGCGTTCGAAACAACTCGGTCAGTCGACTAATCGCCTCTGACATGTCATGCACCCTCTTTTCCAACACAACAACCTTTGGATCTAATGGGTTCTCCTCGGTAGCGGTCTGGGTAACCCCGCCACCTCCTTGGCTGCGTTCGGTCTCAATATTGTCTCAGATAGCCACCCTCCTACGGTGACGTTCGTCGTCAGACTCGACCTCCTAACCTAGTGTATCGTGACACAAACTCATCTTTATTGGTGAAGGGTAATATTAGCAATAGTCTGGTTAATGCACGTTCTCGTCCCCACAGACGGCGCCAACTGTTGATGCCAAAATTTGGTCTCCGGGATCAATGGTGAATTTGTATTTCGTTGGGATGAATACCAGCAAAATAGACAAAAGCTAGACACCGGTGTGGTGTGAGCCACGCCGCCTCCGATGCCTAAGTCAGTCGAGATTGAAGAAGGTGAGTCGGTTAGTCGAGTTTAGGGTTTTCAAATTGCTTACCTCAAGACTAATTGGCTTAGATATATATAGAAGGCGAGTAGGTGGTCACTTTTGGTAAAAATATTATAATAATGGAAATATCTCCCTTTTAGGTGGATATTTCCATTTTAAGAAAATATTTCTTATTGGCCGAGCCCTAAATAGGGTCTAACCGTAGATAAGGAAAATATCACGAATATTGGCGAAAACGGCATGCAAATCGGATTCAGAACAAGGGAGATACAGAAGAAAAGGTAAGCGGGTCGAGCTGGGTCTGGCTGGCCAAGTCACCGCGTGGCCCACTCTCGGCGCCTAGGGTCGGCATGCGCCTGGGGGTCCCGCGCAAGACTTGGCCCTACGTACACCTAGGGGCCCCTCACGCATCGCGTGCGCGCGACCAGGGGGCCCCACGTGCGTCGCGTGCGCCCGACCTAGGGGCACCTCGCGCACCTCGCGTGCGTTACCTGGGTGCCCCTCGCTCGTCGCGTGCGCGCGACCTGAGGGCCTCGCACGCGCCTTGCGCCCGTCATGGGGGCCTTGCGCTCCAGTGGGCCCTGCGTGCGCCCCGCACGCCTTGCAATCACTCCCTTCGGATTATATCCCTGTGGTAAGTGCATATATACTTCCTCAGCTAAGTCACCGTGAAGGAACACATTGTTCACATCCATTTCAAGGAGGGGCCAATTGAAAGAGACAACCATTGTAAGAATAACTCGGACGGTGACAAGCTTGGCAACAAGAGAGAATGTTTCATTGAAATCAAATCCCTCTTGTTGTGTAAATCCTTGAGCAACCAGGCGAGCTTTGTAACGTTCGAGAGATCCATCAGAATGTTATTTGACTTTGTATATCCATTTGCATCCTATGAAGTGTTTAGATGCTGGTAACGGGACAATAGTCCAGGTTTTGTTATCCTCCATGGCGCGTAATTCAGCAGCCATGGCGTCCTGCCAGTGTGGGTAAGGAAGAGCTTGTTTGTAGGTTGTGGGTTCATAGTGAGAAGAAACATTTAAAGAAAAAGCTCGATAAGTGGGTGAGAGAGTAGAATAGGAGAGATGCTCTTGAATGGGATGGAGCACTGTTGGATCCAAAATATGATTGTCATCTAAGAGGTAACAATGGTATGCCTGGAGATAGGAAGGAGGTTTGGTGGTTCGTGTGGAGCGACGAACATTGACCACTTGTGGGGAAACAATGGAAGTATGACCAACAGGGATAGAAGTTGAAGGTGAAGGCAAATCACATGATTGTGATTGGGTATTATTTGGTGAAGATAAAGGATTTTGGTAAGCTGGAAGTTGATTGGATGAAGGTGAAACAAGGCAAGGAGGATTGTGGATAAGATTTTCCTGAAGTCTGAGCTCATGGGTGTCAATTATATTAGAAGGTGGAGCTCGAAGGAGGACAAGATTGGGAAAGAAATCTGGTTGTTCATTTGGAAAGGTTATGGAGTGAAATGGGAAATGGTTTCATGAAACACCACATCCCGAGAGGTGAAGAATTGACGGGTTGAAATGTCAAAGAGACGATACGCCTTCATTCCATTGGGATATCCAACAAACACAGCCGGAGTGGCTCGTGGTTGGAACTTGTTGCAATTGTGAGAGAGCATAGAGGCAAAACACAAGCAGCCAAAAGTTCTCAAATGGTTGTAATCAAGGGTCTTGTTATGCAACAACTGATATGGAGTTCACCATTGTAGAGATTGTGAAGGAGTTCTATTAATCAAATAGGCTGCAGTAAGAATGCAGTATGCTCCAAAAGCTGAGAGGTACACGAGACTGGAAAAAAATAAAACGTGCGACATTTAACAAGTGTTGATGCTTCCATTCTATCACGAAATTTTGTTCAGGACGAGCAACACATGAGAACTGATGTACAACACCTTGTTTAGCAAAAAAATTTGTGAAAGAGAGTTCTAGTGCGTTGTCTGAGCGGAATCCTTTGATTCGAGTGCCAAACTGTGTGAGAATGAGCTAAAAGAACTGAGGAATTATGGTGAGAACATCTGATTTCCTGGACAACATGAACACCCAAGTATAACGTGTGCAATCATCTACAATTGTAAGAAAATAGCGGAAACCAGATATCGATGGGGTGGAGAAAGGTCCCCAAATGTCAGCATGAATGAGATCAAAAGGTAAATTTGCGTGATTATTATTTGCAATAAAAGGAATACGTCGTTGTTTAGCCAACGGACACACAGTGCATAAGGAATCATAAGATACAATCAGAAATAGGTATAATATGTTTTAAAGCAGAAAGACAAGAAGCAGATAAGGGCTCGTTTGATAATGTTCTCGTTTCCTGTTTCTCGTTCCTGTTTCTTATTTATTGAGAAACAGTCTTATTTGATAACTTTTCCCATTTCTTGTTCCAAAAAATACAAGAAACGTTTCTTAAATTATGTGAAAAAATGAGAAACTCTCAAAACTTGTTTCTCCTCTTCCGCTCTTTTTTTTTTATGAAACCTAGTACTGTTGTAGTTTTATATTACGCATTCCAAAAAAGTAATAATATTTGCATGTGGTGTGATGGTTGTGTTGTTAACCTTTTTTTCCAGAATTTGACTCAAGTCCATGGTTCAAACCCCAACTTTGTATTTTTTTTTCAAATCATTTTTGCAATATTTTTATTTTGCAATTTTTAATTTTTTTAATTTCGTATGTTTATTTACCTTTTTATTTTTTAGTTTTAATTTTTTTAATCTTTTATTGTTTAAATTTTAAATGCAATTTTTTATTTATAATTTATGGGTTGATTTGAAAATTTTGTATATGAGTATTATTTATTATTTAAGTTAATAATACACTCGAAATCCGTAAAAAATTTAGTATCATGAAAAATTTGTTCACTAAAATATACAACTGACACTACCTTAATATTTTACAATCACAACATTTTTTAAGCACGCCATTTGTGACAAATGATTTATGTGAGAGATGACATATTAAATTTATGGTTAGTTCTATATTAAGATTTTTTTATTTTTTTAATTATAAAATATTTAATTATTCTAGAAAAGGTCAACTTTCGATGGTCATATTTGAATGCATGTTATATTTTGTTAGAAGCCTAAACATATATATATATATATATATATATATATATATAAACAAAAAGCAAGAAATAAGAAACAAGAAACAAGAAATAGTTATCAAACAAGTTGTTTCTGTTTTTTATATCTTTTAAGAAACAAGAATCAGAAACGGTTATCAAACATATTATTGGTTCTTATTCTCAAAAAATAAGAAACAAGAAACAGAAACGTTATCAAACGAGCCCTAAATGACCGAGTCTGGAATGCCATCCCTTGAGGAATAGAAATTCCAACCACTGCGCCATCCCTTGGGGACCTGATGATCTAAACATAGAAAATAAATTTCCAAGATCTTGACGTATAAAACCAGCTCCTCAGCTCTTTTAGAAATGGGAATCAAGAATTTGAGCCTAGAGGGCTTATTTTCTAGTAGGATAGACTCCTAAAACTAACCTTAATATCGCCCCCTAATAAATAACTCAGAGATGCAACTATTTTAAGCCAGTATGCATTCATCATTCATGTCAACCAAACGCATGACCCAATCAAAAGATGAAAACAGTATAGTCGGATAAAAAGTAAACGTGCTACATTGGTTGAGTAAGATATTTGACTTGCAAAAAAACTGGAAATTAGAAAAAAAAGAATAAGAACTGAACCTACTTATAATTTAACTCCTAAAACAAGTAACTGTTACAATGACAGTTGTAAGTCGTAACGACGTAAAAGAACAGTTTGAATGCTACACTTCGATTCATTTCTTAACTTGAAGCCAATAAGTGGAAAGACAAGATTGAATACCATGCAAACTTCTAGAGTATTTCCATGCAACACCTACAGTTGATACAACTCCAATAACACTTCCTTTGAGACCAAAGTTTGCAGCTTCTCTGGTAGTCTTCAACTGAAAAAGATATAATGAGCAGCCTATAAATTGTGAACCAAAATGAAAAAGATAAGTTGCTTCAGTAATTACAATCCAAATGAATGTGTAGGAATACACTAATAAACAAAGAGTAGAGCAGGTCCCAAGGCCAAGTAGTTCAACTTAAGAAGGTAAGAGAGATCATGGATTCGTCATTTGGGAGATCTATAACGAATCCATGATCTAACGAGTTGGCATTATATAAGTCTAAATGATAACTTAATATAAACTGAAAATTACTTTTGCGATAAAAATTAAACAATAACTGAAAGTTAGGCAGCACTGAAAAGATAGATAACCAGTCAAAAAAAGACAAAAAATCAGGACATAATAGGACTAGAGAGATAATAAAAATGCAGGAAAATCACAGGCAAATAGAACTATGAATTAGAATGATAACTACCATCTACCAATACAGTTCATAGGTACTTAACTTAAAAGCAATTGGTTCCACATTCCAACCCCAGCGATTATTACCACTATTATGGGTTGACCTAATAGCCAATCGGACCTTGTGGAACAAAGAGTTTAATTCATGGTAATCACTTACCTAAGAATTAATTTTGTATAGATTAAAATGACAACCAAATGTGGTAGAGTTAGACGGCTGTTTCGTGAGAATATTCAAGGGGTGGCGTCCACAAGCCCGATGATTATAATATGTTATGAGTGCAAATAGGCAAATACGGAAGAAAAAGTGTTAAAGAAACATATTTATTTTATTGTAAGAATGATAATATTCCAATTACGAAGGATGGAAAAGAAAAGAAAAAGGAAAATATTATTTCAATTATTATGATAGAAACGATTTTAAATGATTATTATTTAACTGCTTCTATAATGTGGGACCATAATGGGACCTTTAACATGTCCTTCAAGATGATACCTCTCTTTAAATTTCATCAAATTTTAATTAAATTTAAATTTCATTTTATTTGACCAAATACCATTTAAATTTAATGAACTCTGATACCATATTAGATAATATGGACATTGAGATGGATGTCCACACTGTAATATAATGGGCAGCATTTAGTGAACAACTGTTGATCATAAAACCATATTAAAAGAAAGCATTTGGTCAGTTCCTTACTAATAACCAAACTTTTCACCGCACAAGAAGATGGAGGAGTACAAATCTCGCACGACTCAAAATTTCCTTCAAACGTTTTCAAAGCAATACAATACTGCTCTGCACAACAAAGGTAGTGAGACAGGGAAGGCAATATTATAAGCTAAGAAGCACGAACACGAGATACTGATATGACACGGACACATATACACGCTATTATTTAAAAATGCACGTCACAAATACGTCGAGAACACATTATTTATTATTATATTTTATGATATACTATTAAGGGGTCAAATCCAAAATATTTTAGTTGGATAGAAGCCTACCCTTAATAATCTCAAAATATTTTAGTTTTTACTTCCTTTCCTTCTATCCATTCTATTTTCTCTCTCTCATTCCTTTTTCCATTTTAGTCCATTTATCTTCAATGGACCTGTTGTTGTGTTGTCATGTCATCGCCCATTTGAAGCAAATAATTCTTAAATGAGATGTTCATGGTGTGTTCATGAAGTGTCCAAAATTAAAAATAATAATAAAGGAGGACATGGAATTCGAAATTGTCGGGAAGTATTGTGTTGGACATGTATCTGACATGAATACTTTGTCAAGATAGACGTGTTCGTGCTTCCTAGATTATAACCCATTTTGCATCACTAGGAAATTTTAAATCATCCCAAACTCAAAGTGAAAACAATCATTTTCATTGACCTCCAATTATACTACCAAAAATCTCGGGAAGAAAGTGCAAAGGAACACATTTAATTTCAAACATAGGAATCAAATAATAAAAAGTGTGAAATTAAAAATGCTCACGCAGGTAAATGTAGATGAGATAATCCGAAAGTAGAATGATCATACATGGATTGAGAAAAGTAAGAGAAAAGGGAAAGTAGAAGTTACAGCGGGGCCATGAACGGGGTCGGAAGCAATGAAGTTGTGGACGTCGGATCTGGGCCACAGAGGAAGGGGCTTCTCGCGCTGGACGGAAGGGGAGTAGTTGTCGAGGATGGACAATCTCTCCGACCAGAAATCCTTGTACCCATTCCGCTGCTTCCTCCTCAACGATTCAGGAGAAGAAGAATTTTCCATAATGTTGCGCCAAAAAACAGATTAGGGTTTAGAATTGACAACCTAACTCCATTGAAACCAGAATCTCCATGGCTCTGCAATCGCCTGCTGGTTTCTCTCTCTGTCTGTGAGACTTCTTTCTCTACATTTGGGCCCACACCAAGCCCAGAAAGGGAAATAGTAAAGGGGGTAATAGCAGCTAGTAGCTACTTTTGGCAAAATAATTCATGGGATGGCTATATGTTTGAAGCATTTAATTCCATGTCTCTTTTCCACCTGGTAGTAGTTGTACGGTATTTTCATGCCCATTATACCCCTCTCGATATGAAGCGCATTTGGGGGAAATTTTGGGGAAATAAGGTGGTTTTATTTGGTTAGATTTGTTGGAAGAAAACGCTAAGAACATGGGGGTAGTTGAGGGTTGATTTTTTCCAACCTCTCCAAATTATCATCTTATTTTTATTCCATTTTATATGTTTTAAAAAACATATATTTCATCCCCATCTTTTATGCCATATTTCTGGTTTTTCATCTTTCATGCCATATCTTCCATCCCTAATTTAGAGGCCAGAAGAAGCAGAAGCAAAAAGGGAGCACCATCCGGATTACTCTTTCCAACTGCAAACAATTCATCTCTCCAATATAAAAAATTTACAATTGTGTAAAATAATGGAACTTACACCAGTCACCATTATTTTTTACGGTGTGTGGGATGAAAGGGACATCTATACAAACTACAAGACTGCATCTATTGAACTAGCATACGGGACCACAATTAGTCAATTTATTGACTTAATTACAAGTACACTCAACATTGGTGAAAGTTCGAAAGTGGCTGGAATTTTCCTCTACAAAGATGGCCACGAAAAACGAAAATCAACTGCTCTCATTGAAGACAGGGATGTGCACATGATATTTAATGGATTCTACACCAGTATGTATGTTGATTATTGCATACTAGCAGTCATTGAACCAATACACACCGAGTTGTACAGCAGTAATACCCCTACTAGCCCAGTTGTCATAAAAGTTGGTCTTACATTTACCAGCAAGGATGAGATGAAGAAAGCACTAGGCAACCTAGCATTGAGCAGGAGTTTTCAGTTCAGAACCCTAGAGTCGAATAAGAAGCAGTACAAAATTCGATGTATTCACGAGACATGTGGCTGGAAGGTTCGCGCTTCTACATACAGGGGCAGCGATATTTGGATCATTAGGAAATTCGATGATTTACACACTTGTCCAGTCGATGTAGTTATGAATGATCACTTGCAAGCCACACCCCTAATAATGAGTGGAGTTGTAGAATCGTTGATTCGAACCAGGAAAGATGGGACGAGTACACCGGGGGACATAATGAAGCATGTTCAAAAAAAGTATGGGGTACATATCAGTTACTACAAAGCCATGAGGGGTAAGGAGAAAGCTCTTGAAGGCATGAGGGGTAGACCCGAAGATTCATACGCGTTCCTCTCTAAGTTTGCAGCTAAGATTATCGAGAAGAACCCAAGTATATATTAATAAACCATCTTTTTTTTAATCTACACAGTGCATGTTCATATGGAAAAACACAGTAGACTCGTCCCAATCCACAGTACTTACGGATACATACTTGTGATATGTAACATATGTGCATATGACCACAACTTAGCATCCTTAATGCATAGAATATAGTACTCATGGCTGACATAGATTTCGGTTATGTAGGGAGCTACACAACACAAGAGGTTGACGATGATGGACGGCTTAAATATTTCTTTTATAGTTTGGCAGTATCGATTCAAGGGTGGACACATTGCCTTCCTGCAATAAGTGTTGACGGGGCATCATTAAAAAATAAGTTTGCTGGCATTCTTATAACTGCATGTACATTTGATTCGAACTCTAGAATTTATCCACTGGCATTTGCAGTTGTCGATTCCGAAAATGATGAATCATGGGGATGGTTTTTTAGGAACTTGAAATCTTGTTTTGGTGATCACAAAGATCTTATGATTGTGTCCGACCGACACTCTAGCATTGAAAATTCATTTAACAGGGTGTACTCTGAAGCACACCAAGTAATATGCATTTTTCACCTAATGAAAAACATCAAGCGGGGGCACAATAGTGAAGCATTTATGAATACATACTTCAGTTGCGCAAAAGCGTACACACCCGAAGATTACGAGTACCATATTAGACATCTCGAACAAATGTGCCCTAACATTAGAGCTAAGTTGGAAGATGTTGGGCCTCATCGGTGGGCTCGGGCATTTTCAGTGAAGAATAGGTACGTTCTAATAACAACGAATGTGTCTGAAAGTGTGAATAAACACTTAAAGCATGCACGGGAACTCCCCATCATAACTTTATTAGAAGAGGTAAAGAATTTCATGCAATGTTGATTCTTTGAGAGAAGGAATGATGCCGACCATGAGGTTCAAGACATAAGTCAGCAATGTGCTGATCGTTACGTGAGAATCTAGCAGCAAGCCGATGTATGGATGTAAGTACCTATATGTACATATTAAACTATATCATGAATATATTTTAACACATTTGCAATAAAATGTTTTCCAGATTGAGCCTGTTGACAACTCATTATACAACATACATGATGGTCGTAAACAGTACGAGGTTTGCTTAAGCGATCGTACATGCACATGTAAACAATGGCAATTAGATCTTATCCCATGTCCGCACGCTTGCCGATTCATATCTTACAAATCATTAAATCTGCACTCATTTGTTCATGAATTTTTCAAGACAAGTACACTTAGGAAGCTTTACATGGGCAAGATTTATCCTATTGGGATGTCACACCACTCATTAGTAGATGGCGATGGTGGTAATGAACCGGTTCAACCACCCAAAGTAAGACGTCCGGTAGGAAGACCTCGAAAGTCGAGGATTCGCTCACACATCAAAACAGCAAGCAGGGTGACATGTGGAAGATGCGGTAGATTGGGACATAATAGGAGGACTTGCAAAAATCCAATCTAGCAATTGATTTTTTTTTTTAATTTTCTTTTTACTACCATCAAGTTCTTTTTTTCGTCAGGTGTAGTCAACAACTCTTGTGTTTTGGTTTTACAATAATTACGTTTACGGGTTTTTGAGTTAGGCTTACATCAATGACTTCTTTTGTGTTTTATGGTGGTTATATATTCAAATCTATCTTATCAATAAGCAGGACGACGTATGGGTATGTAAACATACAAAATGAATTTACAATTATATCCCCAAGAGCTAAGATGTCAAGTTATATATTTAATCTTGTTTCCAAAAAATCTAATAACATACGATTATTCAACGTATGACATGAATATAAGTTGTACGCCGAGAGGACAGTTTTTGGGCAGTACGCAGTTGGAATTCTTTGTATTAAAAAAAAAAGCGTCAATGCGACATAGATGATCAAACTGAGGTTATTTACATACTATTTTTAATAGATGGTCTTAATAATTTGATCTTTTTGAAGTACTGTGTATATAGCCAAAATAAAAATAAACTTTGTATTTCAACGAAAACTACTTATACGTATATTAAAAGCCACAGTTGTGCAGCACATATACTAAAAAAAATCAGCTGCATCAGCTGAGTATGTACCATAACTATTCAGTCTACCATCTTAATTTTCTTATAGATATGAGAACAGACCTCTAATACATGTACATCCAGGTACATGTGTTAAAAAATATCAACAAAATGGATAACCCATTTGCTAAGTCTGCAATAGATTTAAATCAAAAATTTGATTCATATCCCAAAAACAGAACCAACATGTTCAATATCCCAAAAACAGTCATAAAATAACAGAAGAAACAGAACCAACATATTTAATATCCCAAAAACAGTCATAAAATAAAAAAAGAAACAGAACCAACATGTTCAATATCCCAAAAACAAGCAACTACTAAAACATTACCTAGAATTAACATGTTCAATATCCCAAAAACAAACTACTACTAAAATTCCATCTTTGTACCATCAGCCATAAAAAAAAGAAAGAAATAGACCACATATAAGTTCTCCAAACACACGCATATATAATTAATGAACAACATAAGTTTTTCACAGCTGGCTGAGATGTAGGTCGAACGATGGGGCATCAAATTTTGGTGGCAGTGCTTCAGCCGGGGGTTTCCAATTTGAGCCCCTAATAGCCTCAACGTATTGGGCAGGTGCTTCTGATCCTATGGCTTGATTAAGATTGTTTCCAAAATTAACCTAAACCACAATAACATCGTAAAATGCACACAAGATCGATAATTAATACACATTAATACATGATCAAGGCAACACGTATTACCTCTGAGAGCGCGTGCCTTTGGTGGCCCATCGGGGGAGCTATAATTCTTGTGTTTGCTATCACTCCCATCATCGGGTGAATGGCATTTTCCCTTGCAGCCCTCTGCTGGAATAAAAATTCAAGTTAATTACATACATCAATTGATATGATGATCATGGCAGTAAGGAGGGATCCATTGAGACCGATTCTAATGGGGCATACTAAACCTGCCATTGTTCAAGCCTTTTCACACGGGTACAAAAATCATCAGTTTCCTTATAGTCGTATCTACTTTAATAATCGACACCTTCATAGATAAATCACATAAACGGTTGAACATACATCTACATACTAGATGGAAAATAGATTACATATATTTACATACTATATGAAAATTTAACTTAACATTTATTTAGTCCTAAACACACAACCCCCACAGATGACCACAAACACGTAATCAGTTTGGGATCAGCACAGTTTGGGTACTTATGAGGGTCACATTGTCGTTGTATTATGTGCAACAACAGTTGGGATGACGCTCGTTTAGCCGAGAAATGTAGTAGGTGCCCAAAGCAAGTGTTTTTAAACTTTTCTATGAGATGCTCCCCCAAGTTCTTTTGAATAGCTGCCATTACACCACTCCGACATCACAAGTTAATCTTGATTGCTCTTGATCTACGGTAGGCCGTCATAACATAGTCATCATCCTAATCGGAATACAAGGAGTTAGTATATCCCAAACATAGCAGTTTATTCAGTAATATATAAATCCATGACAACAAGCTACACATACACACCACCTAGTATGGAATGGACACGACAGTTTATATGTAACACCTACACTTCTTCAAATGTTTGCAACAAGCAGCAGACAGGAGGTGGGTAGCATAATTTAAGTCACTTTTACATATATAAATAGTACAACAGGATACAACTCAGGACATATTTAGTTTGTAGATCATAGCACTCTAGGTACATAAGCATACACACTGATTAACCATACAGCCTAAAATTTTTCTCACGTGGGTATTGTTCACACGAGATTTCCGGAGAAATTTGGTTTCGTGGAGTTGAACTTCAGTTTGAGATGAGTTTGCGAAAGTGGTTCGATCTCTATGCTTGATCCTCTGATTCGTTCTCTCTGAATGGATGTTCTTGGTATGAAGAGCAATTTGAAGAACAAAATATGTGTTCTTCGTATACAACTGCTCTTTTATGGAACTATTTGCCTTTCGAAGTAATTTTTGCCTTCGAAACGACGTTTGATCTTTAGAACCGTGGAGAGACCTCAACAAATGTGAATTCCCTCTCTAGTTCTAAAAATTTTCCACCCTTTGAAATGAAGAGAACTCCTCTATTTATAGAGTTCTCATGCATCGTGAGCTTGGGCCTTAATGGGCCTTTGGGCCTGGCCCATGGGCTTGGCCTTTTGGGCTTGAAATTCATGGTTCGGTTTACTTGGTTTGGTTTTATTTTGGCCAAATTCAAGATAAACCAATTTATTTATTTAAATTAATTTTGAGAAATATTGTCCCAAAATTTAATTTAATTTCGCCATTAAATTTGAGATAACGACGTGGCAGCTTATAATTGACCGAAATTCCTCAGTCAACAAATGCCCCCTTTTCGAGATTTATGCACGAGTATGTGTGGATGAATCTTGAAAACTATAGTGTCAAGTCGAAGCACGAGCTTGCTTATTCTTGCTCCAGACTTTAATTATATGAATCGTCAGTTTAACCGAAGTGTATGAGTTTAGGTCATAATTTCAATTGTTTTGACGTATTTTTTTCGATGCCAATCAATCACATTCTGGAATTTGGTCAAAATCATGACTTTCTATATTTGGCGTGAAAATTTTGGAATTAGTAGAATTTATGCTCCACTCAATTCCAAATTGATTTTTTGGCAATGTAAAAACCTTAACCCAATTTTGCATTTGAATGGGCAAAATTTAAACAACGCCTATATTTGGATAAAATTTAAATCCTATAATTTTGATAGAATTAATTTTATCAAATATGAAATTGGGGTAAGATTTGAGTTACACCAATTATTTTGACCAAGCCCTACTTGTAAAATTCGAACTTAAATCTTGAATCCAACTTAAAGTGATGAAAGTTGTGTTCAATTTATCAATTTATTTAGTCCCTTGGAGAGAACTTGATTGCCCCCACGATTTTGAATTGGCCAAAATTTCATTTTATTTGACAATTCTTAGACCATAAAACTTGAAATTTGAAATTTCATTTTTTTTTTTTTTATATATATATATATAAAATCTCCATCATTCACTGCTATGCTTTTTTTTTTTTAAATTAGCATATAAATATGAAAAATCTAATACATACATTCATATATATATATATACATATATATATATATACATATAAATAAAAGATCAAACATATGTATCAAGATCTTAAATATCTATATAAAAATCAAATATTTTGGTTTAAGATCGGTTATTTGAGAAAGTATTTTAAGCGAATCTAAACATATCTCAGAAAAGATTTTATGGTTTTGCCATTTAAATGAATTTCAAATCTTTTAAGTTGAGATATTCCTTCACAATCTTATATTTGAATCTGGAACTTGAACCTCGAGACTCTCTATAAATACTAGCTAAGCACGCACTCATCAAAGCATCAACCTCTTATTCAAACACAAAAAGTCCATCGTCGTCGCACAGAGCACACCGGAATCACCAGAACCTGCTTGCTGTTGTGGCCGTCACCGAACTTGGCACGCTGCGGTGAAGGAGGGAGTGGCTGCTAAGATTTCAAAAAAAATCAAAACTGGTTTTCTTTTCTTCTCTTTATCTTTCTTAACACCTTTTCCATCAAATTTCTTTTCAACTTCTCCCAATGAGTGGTCCCACCATTTATTTTTCACCCTTCTCCATGCTGGTCTTCCTTTCTTTTTCAAAATGTGGGAAAGATAAAAAAATTTGATTGACTTTATCTTACTAACATTTACCTACGGTGTAGAAATTGATTTTTTTTTCTTTTTCTTTTTTTTACTATTGCCTTATATATATATATATATATATATATATATATATATATATATTACTAACAGTTACGTACTGTGAACAAATTGTTTTTTTTTCTTTTTTTTTATTATTGCCTTATATATATATATTACTAACAGTTACGTACTGTGCATAAATTGATTTTTTTTTTTTTTAAGACATAGCATCAATTAAATGATCCTGTCGGATTGGTGCTATGAATGAGATGGATCGGTGCTATGAATGAATGACCCTGTCGGATCGGTGCTATGAATGAATGACCCTTGTTGGATTGATGCTATAGACGACCACGCCGCGGATACGCTATAAACGTCCTTGTCGCCGCGCGCTGCGGCGGGATGTGCTATAAACGACCTTGCGATGGGATGCACTGAAACGACCACAATGCCGCGGGATGCGCTATAAACGACCTTGTCGCGGGGTGCGCTTTGCGACGGGACGCGCTATAAACGACCTTGCGATGAGATGCACTGGAAACGACCTTGTCGCAGGATGCGCTTTGCGACGGGACGCGCTATAAATGACCTTGCGACGGGATACGCTGTAAGTGACCCTGTCGCTGGATGCGCTATAAATGACCTTGTCGCAAAGTGTGACGAATGCGCTACAAACGACCTTGCGACAAGGGGGCATGAATGACTTTGTTTCGGCAGCGGTGCTCACTATGTCCCCTTTAAGTGACGTCATTGCGACATGTCGACAACGGTTCTCATTAATCAATAAAAGAGACTTTGAAGTCAAAACTTAATGGCTTTTTTTTTTTTAATTTTTTTTTTAATAAGTTTTGGCCCCCTTTATTATAGATTTTCTTTAACCCTCAGCGTACCATCTTCAAATTCCGCTTGTACTTATAGATCGCTTATGAAACCCCGTGATTCTAATGATCCTCATTTTTCCTAATGCAGGACAATGACTTATTTCACAGAGATTTCAAATTCCACTGAGCATAGCCTAGTTGTTTTGAGCCACGAGGACCAGCCTTTTCGTGAAGGGACTATTCTTCTCATCGACGAACCATATAGAGAAATGAGGCTTGACTCTAGAGATTCGATTTTTCTATCGGACTGGTCAACAAAAAGATCCCTACATAAACATGCATCTGCTACAACCTGGTTCTTGGACTCCCCTAAACATACAACAAGTCCATCTGTGAAACCAGAACCGACATTAGGGCGTCAAATCATAGAAGGAAACACTGAGCATAGCCTAGTTGGGGCTCCGCACTTAAGCTTAATGGTGAATTTTCTTATGTGGCTCTTTACTGGGAATGGCTAGAGTTCACGGTCTCCCGAAACACTGAAGCATTGAAGAATGCTGGACTCATTTCAGCAGTAATGGCCTCATTGTATACTTATGACTGTAATAGTCACGTGATGCAAGACTTTTTTGAAGCATGGTGTCCGTCTACAAATACCCTTCATACATCCACTGGGGAAGTATCCATCTCACTGTGGGACATGTGGCAACTAGGCGGTCTTCCTATCAAGGGTGCATTTTATGATGAAGTCATTCCTGGCTATAAAGATGTGTTGAGACTGAATGGACGGTCTGAGTCCCTCCCCACCAGTTGCCAACACCTTTTTGATGCATACCATCGTCTTGCTTCCCAACAAAAAGATAGGCAAACGATTCCAATAGACTCATGGATCTCGTTTTGGTTTAAAGGGGAGAAAAAATATAACCGGCCTCCTAGCAAAAGATCAAAGAAGAAATCACGACCTGCTCCCACTCATAATCCTAGTGGATCTATTCCAGAGACTCGCAATTGGACGGAAAAAGCAGATTTATTTTCCAACTACTTGGCATAACAGAGAATATGAGGGATGAGACATACTTGGCTGCCTTTATTTCATGTTGGCTATGTTTATTCGTATTCCCTCTCCAAAATGGTCGTTCACTGCGTCCTGGTGTGTTTAAGGTTGCATCCCTCATGGCCGAAGGAAGACTCTTTAACCTTGCCGTGCCACCTTTGTCGAGTATTTATTACGGTTTGGGTCAAATATCAAACGCGCCTTCCTCTATTGGATGCTCAGATAACTGCTTTTCTATTCATTATGTTCATGGTTGGCTTGCCCGCTACTTTGGCACTCATCATAAGGTCATAAACCCTGTTAGAGGTCCTGGGATGGCTTACTTCTCTGGAGAAGGGGGTGCACGATACTTAAATGGCCTCGAAGCTCGTCAATTAATCCATCGAGGTGAAGCAATAATGTGGCATGCGAACACCCCTTCGAGAGTTAAGGCTGAAACTATCCATGATATCAAAGGATTATCATTTCTATCAGCCACTTTTTTCATGAGTCTCCGGTCGTGCTACTTATCTTCTCGTCGCGGGAAGTTGATGACTCTTGAGGCATATAACCCGCACAGATTTGGTCATCAATTTGGCTTTTATCAAGATGTGCCCAACCAATCCAACGAAAGTTTTCCTCGCATCAATCTCAACAACGTCTTTTACTCTTCGGAAGAGTTGCGAGTCAACTTTCAACATCCTCCAAAGTATACATTCCAGCACGTGAGCTAAACCCACATACCCAAATTACTGACTCTTACAAAGAATGGTGGGCGAAAAAGCATGGCAAATACATGGAAGATGGTATCCAGATTCTTGTGGATAGTTTTGGCTCTTCTTCTGCTAGACATAAAGTTCATAAAGATTTGAGTGTAAAAGGAACTGACCATGCACCCACGCCCGAGGTTGTGATTCACTCTAAACGCATTCGTGAAGGTGAAGGTAAGAGTTGTAGTAGCAACGAGGATCGTCACTGGAACCGTCGGAGGCGTGTAGAAGAATCTCCAAAATTGATCACATCCCCTTTGAAGTCCCCCTAAGTGATGTAGAGCGCCCAAAGTTGGCATTGCCCATGGTCAACATCATTCTTTTTTTTTTTTTTTTTTTTTCATTTTTCCAATTACATATATGTATGTGTACACATATATATTTTCTGTTGACTCTTTGATCTCCCTTGCAGATATCACATTCGGCTATCGGTCCTGCTCCTCCTATCCACAAGGAACAACCTAATATGCCGATTATTGAAGTCGATCAACCTACTAGGAGCCATGAGCAAAGGGAAAACGAGGACCCCTGTCAGGAGCAAGGGGACACAGACACTATGTATACGACGCCCTTACATCTTACCGGAGACGAAATTGTTGCCAGAGCAAACCGAAAATCTGCCATCCGCATGTGGGCTCAAGCCAAAAATTTGTTAGAGAATGCAACATTTGAGAATGCAGGCTCTCTTGAGTCAACTATGGAGACGATATTTAAAGGCATCTCAGATATTACTACGACTGATTTAACCCTTATCCGAACATTGATGAGGGAATACCTCGAGAAAATTTGCACATACAATGACTTAAGGCATACGACTGCTCCCCAGCATGCTTCAACCAGTGATGATGGAGACCTATCAGAGCTCAAAAAAAATATGGAGAAGGCGTTGTAGGATATGCGAACCTCAAATGAGAAGAAAATCTCCCTTCGTAAGCAATCTAAAGACTTGTCTCGAAAGATAAAGGAGCTGAAAACTGAGCGTAAAACCGCTTTCTTACTTATTTCGCAGAAAGACTATCACCCAAATACAGCAAAAAATATCTGAATTCGAGGAAGCGATAAGTGCAACTGAAGAAGCTCAGGCTGCCAACAACAATAGGCAGACACTAGCAAGGCTTGAAGAAACCCTTACAAGTCAGCAACGCAGACTGCTGGATTATAACTTGACGTTTTAGCTTCCTTTTTTTCCCTTTGTCTTTTAGATTTGCTATATCGTAGGAACGACTTTATTTACCATATTTTATCGATAGCATTTTTTCTTTCATTGTATCTGCCGATTCGGCCTCTTTTATCATCAATAAAAATAAGAGTTTTTCTTTTGACCCTTTTTTTTCTTTGCTTTATTAGGACTGAACTTAAAATTAATTAAGTTGCCTACGTACCCTTTTATAATGAAGGGATCAAGTCATAACGTAGTTCATTTACATAACTTGGGATGAAATTTTTTTTAATTGTGACTGAACTTAAATTTTTTTTAAGCTGCCTACGTACCCTTTTATAATGAAGGGATCAAGTCATAACGTAGTTCAATTACATAGCTTGGGATGAAATTTTTTTTAATTGTGACTGAACTTAAAAACAAAAATTTTAAGCTGCCTACGTACCCTTTTATAATGAAGGGATCAAGTCATAACGTAGTTCAATTACATAGCTTGCAGTTTATACTCATACGCCAAGGAGTGTTACACTCTTAAGCATAAAACTTCTTAAGAAACTTCCCGTTGATCGGGCCAATTCTTAGTCCGTCTTTATCCACAATCTTGTAAGCTCCGTTAGTGTAGACTTCTTGAACAACATAGGGTCCGTCCCATTTAGGTGTCAACTTATTTCCCCGTATGTCGTGTCGTGACGATAGGTCTTCTAACAACAGTACAAGATCCCCAACTTGAAATGAACGAGGCTTGATATTTTTGTCGAAAGCTTTGCTCATTCGTGCTTGATAACACTGCAATGCTTGCTGAGCTTCAAGTCTTCTTTCATCCAATGTTTCTAACTCTTGGAGGCAGAGCGTTGCATTTTCTTCAATCACAACCCTTCTTGTACGGCCATTCAAGTGATGGAATTTCTCTCTCAATGGAAGTATGGCTTCTACCCATAGACCAAAGAATATGGTGTGACTCCTAGGTGTGTGTGCGATGCGTAGTCCGATAGGCCCACAATGCTTCACCGATTCTTTCCCTGCCAATCTCTCTTTGCCTTGGAGACTATCTTCTTCAATAGGTTGCACAAGGTCTTGTTAAACGCCTCGGCCAACCCATTTGTCTTTGCATTGTATATAGATGACTTGTGTTGTTTGAAATGGAATTTTTCACATAACTTATCTATCAAGCTATTGGAGAATTGTCTTCCATTATCTGTTACAATGCGATGGGGAATGCCATAAAGGTAGATTATATGCGTTCGGATGAAATTTGCAATATTTTCTTTCTTTGCCTCCCGCAGAGGAATCGCTTCAGCCCACCTTGAAAAGTAGTCGGTCGCAGCCAAAATGTAAGAGTGACCTGCTGATGACTTTGGAGTTATAGGGCCTACAAGATCAAGTCCCCAAGCCTCAAATGGCCATGAAGCGATGGTTGGATGAAGAGGCTCTGGCCGTTGGTGTATAAAATTCGCATGGACTTGACAAGCTTCACATTTCTTTGCGTACTCCATCGAATCTTGGACCATAGTAGGCCAATAGTAACCCATCCTTTTTAGCTGAAAATGAAGCTTTGGACCGGACTGATGAGCACCATAAATTCCTGAGTGTGCTTCCTCTAGTGCTATATCTGACTCATGTTTTCCCAAGCATCGAAGGAGGAGTCCTTCGTAGGAGCGACGATAAAGAGTCTCTTTGTAATAGACAAATCGAGCAGATCTTCTTCGTACATCTGCCTTGCGTCGAGGCTCTGTAGGGAGCTTCCCATGTTGAAGGTAGTCAATGATGGGTTGACGCTAGTCCTTCTCCTCAATCACATAAGCAGATATTGCATTAGCCTCACGATATTCATAATCGGTCGGTGGTATGACCCATTTCTGACAGAGTGTAATGCTCATATTTTCCTCATCAGAGATTGTCAGCGCAGTAGTCAAGTTAGCCAATGCATCAGCCCTATTATTTCCCGACCTTGGAACATGTTCTATGATGAAGCTATCGAACTTCTCCAATAATTTTCTAGCATATGTAAAGTACGGTTTCAAGTCTTCATGCTTGGTATCATATTGAAGTAGGACTTGACTTATCACTAATTTCGAATCGCCGAATATCTCTATATACTTTACGCCGATATCGATGGCCATTTGAAGACCGATTATCAAGGCCTGATACTCTGCTACATTATTCGAGCATAGTTCTCCGAGTGTGAAGCTATAAGGCAACATATGCTTTTCGGGTGAAATAAAGACAACACCTGCACCTGCACCATTTTTTCGTGCTGCACCATCAAAATACATTGTCCACGGGTTTACGACTTCAACAGTGAATACTTCTTCATCAGGGAAGTCTTCACACAACTTCCAGTCTAAGGGAATAGGGTGGTCTGCTAAGAAGTCTGCCAATGCTTGTCCTTTCATAGCTTTTTGCGGGACGTAAACAATGTCATATTGTTGAAGAAGAACTGCCCATTTAGCCAGACGTCCTGAAATTATCGGTCGGGACAAAATATATTTGATTGGGTCTGCTTTTGCAACTAAACGTACGGTGAACGCCTGCATGTAATGCCTCAGTTTATCGATGGAGAAGAAAAGAGTCAAACACATTTTCTCAATGGGAGAGTAGTTTAGTTCTACTCCTGTGAGAGTTCGGCTTAGGTAATATAGTGCTCGCTCTTTTCTACCTTCTCCTTCCTGGGCAAATAATGCCCCCAATGATCGTTCTTGTGTGGTGATGTACAAAAGCAATGGTTTTCCAGCTATAGGGGCGCCCAAGACAGGAGGGTTAAGCAAATATTTCTTTATGCTTTCGAAAGCATTTTGACATGCCTCATCCCACTCAAAGATTTCTCCTTTCTTCATCAATCTTTGAAAAGGATGACATCTACCAGCTAGGTTTGAAATGAACCTTCTTATGTAAGCTAGGCGCCCTTGAAGACTTCTTAACTCGTGCAAATTCTTTGGCGGTTGCATCTTTTGTATTGCATCGATCTTTGACTGGTCTATCTCAATCCCCCGATGTCTTACGATGAACCCCAAAAATTTACCTGAAGTTACTCCAAATGCACATTTGAGAGGGTTCATCTTCAATTGATACTTTCTTAGCCTATCGAAGACTACCTTAAGCTCTTCTAGGTGATCTTGTCGCTTCTGAGACTTAACCACGAGGTCGTCAACATAACATTCAACATTTTTATGCAGCATGTCATCAAAAATCTTCTGCATTGCTCACGATTGGTTGCACCGGCATTCTTCATCCGACGGCATGACCTTGTAACAAAGATATTCCCTTTGGAGTTCGAAAGGCGCCATTTCTTCATCTTCAAGAGCCATCCTTATCGATTGTAGCCCGATGATCCATCCATGAAAGATAAAGCTTCATGTCCATGAGTGGCATCAACCATGATTTCGTAATAGGCAATGGAAAATCATCCTTCTGACATGCATTGTTCGGATCGCGAAAATCAACACGGATACGAAGTTGTCCATTCTTCTTTCTTCTTTGGAACAATGTTGGCGATCCATGTTGGGTATTTTACTTCACGGATAAACCCACTTTTCAATCAACTTATTTATTTCGACCTCTATTTGTGGGATAAGTTCGGTCTAAATCGCCACTGAGTTTGCTTGATCGGGTCGAGATCCGTGTTTAATGACTAGATGATGGATCGCAACTTTTGGATCAAGTCCCGGCATTTCCTTGTATGACCGTGCAAAGATGTCCTCGTATGTAGTAAGTAGATGTAGATACTCGGTCTCTTCCTCGGGCGTAAGTAACGTGCTTATGAAAGTTAGGCGTGGCTCCTCATTCGTACCAAGATTTATTTCTTTAAGATCGTCTACTGTCGACTCAATGCAATCTTCTAATGGAAGTGGAGCTTCATCAACATCCTCTTCACCCATCTCAACCTTTGTCTCCTCTACAATAGTGATGTGATGACACGAAAACTCATTTTCCTCTTGCTCTATATTCTCTTCCCTTGGGTTGGTGAAGATAACATCATGTCGCTTTACTCTCAGCGAACCTTCTGTTTCAACTGTGACAAACATTTTTCTCTTCATACGGGATGGAACAACACTGCATATGTCTTCATCGCTTCTTATCTTACTCGATGACTCGTTTTTGACAATTTCTCTAAGGCTTTCATGAGAGATTCAATCAAAAATGCATTTAGGTATTCCTTTCAATATTTGTCGTGCTTATGCTTAATCTTTGAAAAGCCGACGGTTGGGTCTTATCAGTAGTTGGACTTGTATTTTCTATTTTCCTTTTCGGCTTACTTAACCTTTGAAAGGCGGATGGTCGTGCTGCACCTGAAGTCGAGAATGTTCTTGCCTCTCCCATGGCTTTATTCAATCTTTCAAAAATAGGTAATTGTGTCTCATTGGTGGTAGCAGACATTTTATTCTCTTTTCTTTTTGATGTACCTAACCTTTGAAACGCTGAAACACGAGATTTTGATGGTCCAATGCGTTTAAAGGCGGGTACCCTATGACCAACATTCTTATTTTCCTTTGATTCTTCAACCTCTTCAATGGTTATGTGGTTGGCATCTTCCACCTTTGCCTTCTCTCTTCTTGTTATGCGAACTGGTTCAGGTGACTTATATCCGAGTCCTTTTCTTGATGTTGGTAGAGCGTAACCTTTCTTCAACAGCTTCTTTTGCGTAGAAGAAAGCTCGGCTTGGTCATCAAATATACTTAAGCGTTTGAACTCGGTATGTGTCGTGAAATCATACCCTGCTTTAGCTAGCAGTCTGTACGCATTGGGGTCAAATCCATCCTTTGTCCGCTTCTCAGGCAAAGCCACATTCTTCTCATCTCCTTCGCTCCTCTGACTCCATTGCTTTTTCATCTTTGTCAAAGAAGTGGTGAAACTTTCCCTCAATACTTCAATATCACCTACTTTCAATTTTTTAGAACATTCGGTGAAAGGTGCTTCACCCTTTTTTCGTCGGGATATAGGGACATAGCGTAAGATGGGTGAAGTTGGAAGTTTCTCATCTTTTGGAGCCTTAGGAGCTACTAGACTCGTTGAAGCCTCTATCTTTACTGGGCATGACTTTTCTTCTCTCACTACCCATTTCTTTTTTATGTCGGCCTCTGGTTTTAGCTTAGCTTTTTCACTCTCTTTTATCGCAGGGACCTCCTGTGGCACTGTTTTCTCCACAGTCTCGTTCTTTGCATAGAATTTTGCATCTGCAAAATGAGACTCGGCCTCCAAGAACGGATTTCTGTCAGCTTCTACTTTCTTAACCCCGTCTTGGTAAAACTTAAAGCATTGATGCAACGAGGAGGTAACAACTCGATTTTCATGAATCCAGGGTCGTCCCAATAGTAGTCGATATGTTGTCCTACAATCTATAACATGGAACAAAGCATCTCACTGACTCACCGCCAATGATGACCTCAAGCCGTATCATGCCAATCGCCCGTTGTCCGCCTTGGTTGAAGCCTTGGATTAATAACTTGCTGTCTGAAAGCTATTCCATGGAGATGCCTAATTGCTTCAAGGTTACCTTTGGCATTATGTTGACAGCCGACCCATTATCAATGAGGATTCGTCCAACTCTTTGCTCTCGTATATAGCCTGAGACATACAAAGGGCGGTTGTGAGGTTTTGATCCCAACAACAGATCATCGTCCGCGAAACTTATGGACATGCATGTCGAACCGTGTGCCCCAGTTGCAGGTATTTTAACGTCCTCGTTACTTGAGTCTAATAATGCCTCAATCGTGAGAGTTTTTATCTATTTGAGGAAGTGATATCAAATCTTCAATGTTGAAAGAGAGTGTAGCTTTAGGCTCAATGACAGCTTTTGAAGAGCTCGCCGAGTCATCACTTGCGCAAATTGCATGACATGTAGCAATTTCTATCACTTCATCTTTTCCTTCACGCAAAAATTCCTTCGGGATGAAATCAGCCAACGTTATAGCATGACGTGCTCGTAGAAAATCTTCGTTTTCCTCTATAATGGGCTTAGATTTCCTTACCCATCTTTTGCCTCGCTTTCTTGGGCAATCTCTTCCTCTTCGACTCTTGAAATAAGCGTGATTCTTTACGAGCATAAGTTTGTTTTTGTTTCCTCGACGGGTTACAACAAATCCAACCTTCATTATTATCTACGCTTGGCTCTAAAACACATCTTTCTTGAATGGAAGCTTGTTGAATATTTTCCCTTTGAAAGTCATGATTTTGACATTGAACAACAACTCGCTCAAAGAAACCAAATTGAACAAGGCATTGAGACCAACGCGTGTTGTACCATTGGGTGGTTGTACTTGATCGAGGACCACAATGGCATGATTTGCTTGAGCTATTTCTTCTAAGTCCAAATTTCAATCTTTTTTCTCTAGCCAACCTCGTAATCAACTCTTTCGGGACGAAGCATTTCTTGATGGGATGGCTGACAACGCGATGGTATTTACAGTAGTTAGGATCATTTACCTTGCCTAACTCCTCGGGACGCTTGCATTCGGGCAACTGGATGAGTTTTGCTTCCAGCAGTTGCTTTAACATGTCACTACATCGAGTCCGGAAATGGATAGACTTTTTCTTGTCTTTCCCGAACGTTAGGCGACGTCGCCGTTGCTCCACAACCGTCGTTTCTCGCTTTTTGTTTCCTTTGCTTTTGAGGAAAACTTTAATGGAGCCGCACCGATGGTCATTGACTCCTTTGCCACATTTTTGTAACTTTTTCTGTGGGCTTGAAATCCTTCTTTTCTTTACGGGTTTCTAAGACTAGAGAATCTTTGTTTCCCTTTGCGTCAATGCTCAGCTCCATATCATGAGCTCGGGTGGCCAACTCCTCAAAGGTGCGAGGCTTGATTCCCTTCAGGATGTACAGAAGTCCCCAATGCATGCCCTGGATACAGATGTCGATCGCGAACGTTTGATGAGGAGGCGCTTTGCAATCCGACTTAGAGCTCGCCAACGGTTAATATAGTCGACGACAGGCTCGCCCTTCCGCTGCTTCGCATTTGTTAATTCTATCATGCTGACAGTCCGTCTCGTGCTATAGAACCGATTAAGGAACTCTCTCTCCAACTCTTCCCAGCTATCTATCGTTTCAGCTTCAAGATCAGTATACCAGTCGAACGCATTCCCCTTTAACGTTCGGACAAACTGCCTGACGAGAAGGTCTCCTCGAGTTCCAGCGGTTTCACAAGTCTCTACGAAATGAGCAACATGTTGTTTGGGGTTGCCTTTTCCATCAAACTGCTGGAACTTAGGCGGTTGGTATCCTGCAGGCATTCTTAAGTTGTGTATGGCTTGGAGTACAAAAGAGAACTTTGAACTAGCCCACCACCTTGAGCTCTAATAGTGTTCGTGATCGTGTCGTAGTAGTCATTGGACGATAAGGAAGCGACCGAGGCCGAGTGCGCGCTTGTGGTTGTGCCTCAAGGAGAGGGTTCTTTCCTTTATCATTGACTCTCTCATGTGGACTCTGGCTTGATTCACCCGTCTCTCGGTTCTGCATTTGATTTTTGAGGTAAGCGATCTCTAAGTCTCTTTCCTCAATTGTTTTCATCATCTGCTCGAGCTTTCTTTCAAACTCCGCCATTCGATCATCGCCTCCATCACCAGCCATCATAACAGACATCACATCAGGATTAGATGTCTCCTTTGGTTGATCAACGCTAGGACTGACTTGGTCAAACAATGGGTTATCTTTGACGACGATTTCATCAGAGGTCCCCTCTAGTAGTCCTGCGATTCGTTTTGTGATCGCACCTGGTGTTACTTGAGGTTCATTGCTCTCGACGGACTTGGAACGACTACGCGTGATAGGTCCAGTGTAGTTCCTTGGAACAAGCACCTTCGAGGTAGTGTTTCTTCCTTTGATCATGCCTTCTGGAGCAGCGGTCTTTGATGTGGCTTTTCCAGACATGGTGGCTTGATTTGTGTGAGAGATTGAGATGAGAGGTAGAGATGGTCCCACTGGGCGTGCCAATTTGTTCACACGAGATTTTTGGAGAAATTTGGTTTCGTGGAGTTGAACTTCAGTTTGAGATGAGTTTGCGAAAGTGGTTCGATCTCTATGCTTGATCCTCTGATTCGTTCTCTCTGAATGGATGTTCTTGGTATGAAGAGCAATTTGAAGAACAAAATATGTGTTCTTCGTATACAACTGCTCTTTTATGGAACTATTTGCCTTTCGAAGTAATTTTTGCCTTCGAAACGACGTTTGATCTTTAGAACCGTGGAGAGACCTCAACAAATGTGAATTCCCTCTCTAGTTCTAAAAATTTTCCACCCTTTGAAATGAAGAGAACTCCTCTATTTATAGAGTTCTCATGCATCGTGAGCTTGGGCCCTAATGGGCCTTTGGGCCTGGCCCATGGGCTTGGCCTTTTGGGCTTGAAATTCATGGTTCGGTTTACTTGGTTTGGTTTTATTTTGGCCAAATTCAAGATAAACCAATTTATTTATTTAAATTAATTTTGAGAAATATTGTCCCAAAATTTAATTTAATTTCGCCATTAAATTTGAGATAACGACGTGGCAGCTTATAATTGACCGAAATTCCTCAATCAACAGGTATTTACGAGTACGAACCAGATCAGCGTCATCCGATGCTTCAACAGGTTTGATCTTTTCTCCCCTTAGTCCCTTCCCTTTTGGTTTGCTGTCATGTTTCGTCTTCACACACAATTAGATTAGTAGGTTGTCAAATCTAGGCGTCACACTATATGTTTTTTTAATTTTTTTTAAGTAGAAACCTGTAACGGCCCAGTTTTCTATTCCAGTTCTCGAGGTGCTTCCGGTTCAGATTCAGTGGTTCGGTTGGGCCGTTAGAGCTGTTTTGACCCTTAGGGGTATTTTGGTCTTTTTGCTCCCCGGCAGATTTGTGGATTTTCGTGGCTTCGAGGCGCTCCCGCCTTTGTTGAGGCTTGTTTGTTGGTGGTCATGAGTCCCGAGATGTTTGGGGTATTCGTTTGGGAGTTCGGTTGTGATTTGGGTTTTGGGCAAAGTGATCGTTGTTTGGGTGTTTCCTTTGGGATTCGAGCCCAGGCCCTTAGAGATGATTTGGGAGTTTGTTTTAAGTGAGAGTTATTGTTTGGAAAAGGTTGCTTCAGCCGGGTCTCGAAGGAGGAAGCCGGGAAATGGGATTTAAGGACTTTAAGACTTATTTAAATTGGAAAGAAAATTGGTTAAGGATGGAAAGGAGGATAAAATCCCATTTTTCCTTTTATTTTCCTTTTCTTTTTATTTTTCTTTTTCTTTTTCTTTTTTCTCTTTTCTCTCTCTCTCTCTCTCTCTCTCCCAGACCTAGCCGCACCCCACCGAAGCCAGACGCTGCCGCGCGCACCACCGAGCCACCAGATCGCGACGCTGCCGCCGCAGTCGCAAAGACGCCGCCGCACCAGCCCGACCCTCGCGCGCCCGATCGCGCGCGCTGCGCCGAGTCCGTCGCCAGCCAGCCCGATCGCGCGTCCGCCGCACTGAGCGCCAGATCCGAGCTCGCCCTCGCCAGATCTCGCCCACATCGCCATCGCTCGCCGTCGGTCCCCCTCGCGAGCCCAGATCTGTCCACGCTGCGCCATCCTCGCTGAGCCGCGCGCGCGCGCCCCAGCGCTTTGTCGCGCGCGCCTCGCGCCGCGCTGCGCCCTCCTCGCCGAGCCGCCCGAAGTCGCGTCCTCAGAGCGCGTGGTGGCGCCCGCGCGCCCTCTTCCCTGCCATTCCGCGTTGCGCCACGCTTCGCCAGCGCGCCTAGCGCCCGCGCCGTGTGTCGGTAGCGCGCGCCGCTGCGCCCGCGCCCAGCACCGCTTGTGATGTGTTGGCTTGGCCCGAGCCTTGTGGCTTCTCGGATGGTATTTCCCCAGTCTTTTCTTCGTTGGGCCTCGCTTTTGTTGGTCTGCTGGTTGTTGATTTATTTGGGTTGTTTATGTATGTGATTTGGCCGCTTTTTATTTGATGTTTAGGCTGCTTTGGTTCGATTAGAGGCTCGAGGATTGCTTGGTTGATTTGTGATTATTTTCGCTTGTCCCGTGTAAGGATTTCTTACCGTGGTTGTGTGGACCCTACGATATATCTCGATTGTGCCTTGTATGTTTGCTTTGATTGTTATGAGCATGATAGTGATAGGCGACTTTGTTTGATCTCTTGCTAGCATGTTTGTTGATTTTATGTGTTAGTGCCATGCTAGGTTTGTTCTTCCAAAGATGCTTGTGATTCCTGTTTTAAGTTGTAGTATCATGCTAGGTAAATGTGATTGATGTCGGTCATTGCTTGCTAGCTAGGAATCATTGATTTACTCGGTATTCTTAGATAGCGTAGTAGGGTTTGTCATCATCCAGAGGCTGAGAGCGGACATAACGTACTTTGTCCCCACCGGTCGGGAGTAGAGCGAAGCATAACGTACATTGCTTCCCCGTGCACCCATGTGGATGTAGCTACCATAACGGCCCGCTTTCCTTCCCATTAATAACAAAATTAATTGGAAAATTAATTTAATCTTTTGGGATTTGAGCCTTGCCTAAATGGTGAATGTGGAGTTTTAAGAAAAGAGTCTTAATTAAAAAGAAAAAGAGAAAAGAATTTCCTTAGCCGGGACCCGCAAGAGAAAAGCCTTGGGAAAGGAATTTAGGTCTCCTAACCTATTTAAAAATAAGGAAAAGAAGGAAAATCAAGAAACTCCTAATTTTTCCCCCTAGCCGCATTCTCTCTCTCTCTCTCTCTCTCTCCTAAAACCCTAGCCGAGCAGCCCTAGCCACACCATCGAGCCACCCCGAGCCACCCACCCTAGCCGCACGCACCACCCTCGCCGCAGACACCGCCCACGCCCGCATTTCCCAGACCGCACTGCACTCACCACAGACCGCCTGCCCACCGCCAGCAGCCACGCGCTGACCGCAGACCAAAGAATTTCCACCGTCGCACTCCCATCGCCGCCGACGTCGCCGTGGCGCCCAAGACCGCCGACGACGCTCGTGGTCGCGACAAAGGCCGCAACGCAGCCTCAGACGCGCCGCGCCCGCCGCCCCGCCGCCCAGCGCGACCCCTGCCACGCGCCACTCCAAATATGACCCTCGCGCGCGCGCCAGGCCAATGAGCCGCTGCTCGCGCGTCGCCTTGCAGCCAGACACTACACACGCCTCATGCGCCTGTCCTGACACGTTACACCTGGCGCGCGCTGGCGCCAGCGCCAGCGCCAGCGCCCAGCGCCATACAGCCTGCCCCACACCAAGCCAGCCGCCAAGCCACCCTCTCCTTGCTGCGAGGCCCGTGTCTTCTCGGTGGTAATTCCCGAACCAATCCCTTTGTGTTTTCTAAGCTTCGGCTGCCGTATGTATTTACTTAGGATGCTTTATTTATGCCTAGGTTGCTCGAGTTCGTATTAAGCTCGAAGGTCTTTTTGGTTGTGATAGCTATTCTCCACTTGTTTCCAGGTAAGGACTTCCTACCGTGGTTGTGTGGACCCTGCTATGCTTTCTTAATTGTGCCTTGTATGCTTGTTTACCTTTATGAGCATGTTAGTGGATAGGATAGCTAGTGATTGAATTCTTGCTAGCATGTTTTGCCTTTTTGTACATGTTAGTGCCATGCTAGGTTTGTTCTTCCAAAGATGCTTGAGATTCCCGCTTTAAGCTCGTAGTATCATGCTAGGCTATGTATGACAGATGTCCTTGTGGATGTTAGCCAGGAATCACGTACTTGGTAGTCTAAGCTAGTATGATAGGGTTTGTCTTCATCTAGAGGCTGAGAGCGGACATAACGTACCTTGTCCCCACCGGTCGGGAGTAGAGCGAAGCATAACGTACCTTGCTTCCCCGGCAACGCTGAGGATTAGCTACCTCATTGGCATAAGCCTAGTTTGTAGCTCGCTAGAGCGGAACCACCCAACGGTGCAAGCCTACCTTGGCCGGTTCTTAGCTTCGTGTCGGTGGTACAGTCCGCACAGATGAGTGCCGAGGGCCTCGCACTCACCGTGATCGCGACACCGCTTCCGAGTCTTAGGCATGCGTACTGCCCGCGCGTAGTTTGCCCTTAGGCCCCGCATTTTACGCCGGTTGCGCAGAAGAGCATGCGGTGTGCGCGCGCACGCGCGTTAGTAGCCGGTTCGAGAGCTCCCGGCCTAATGTTCGTGAGTACACCAGCCTTTTTGTTTAGAGCCGGACTTCGGGTACTCTCCGATAGTCCAGATTTATAAGCGGGTAAGAGACCCTTGAGGACACCCATTGGGATTGACTTTAGAGTTAATCAATTGGTCGAGGAGAAAGACCTCGAGGGTGTCGGACATCTTGGGATCGGTTTTTTGAGTGATCAATTGGCCAAGGGAGAAAGACCCTTGGAGATGTCCCGGATTGGTTTGAGAGCCAATCATTAGGCCTAAGTAGGAGACTTCCGTGGATTCCGATTTGCCTTGTGAGCTCATTGAGCTAAGATCCGTGTTGATATTTGTGGCATGTGTACTAGGTCGCTAGATGATAGATTGCATCGTATCGTACTCGGTCGGGGTTCTTACCGAGTATGTTTATACTCACCCTTATCGTGGTTTCTTCCACAGTAACTTGGGGACAAAGACCGAGGTGGCTAGCGGAGAGAGAGAGCCGAGATCATGGATGCTTCTTGACACTCTGCCGTGTCTTATTTTACTGCTTTTGGATTTCAAAGCATGTAGTTGGACTTAGATCCGTAGGGAAAACTATGATTTGAACTATTTTATGTTTTTAAGTAAAGTAATCGATCATCATCGCTTTTTAATTTGAATGGTTCGTTTTGCCTAATGAATGTTTACTTGTTTTGATTGTTTTCCGCTCATGTGTTTGAAAAGCTTTTAATCCGACCTGGCCGGGTCCTTTTATGTTTTAAATTTGCATGTTGAGTAAAGACCTAGATTTAGTTCCATTTTCGGGTTGGGTCTTTACAGCTGGTATCGAGCACGAGTCATAGATTCTCGTAGACTAACCTCGCTTGTAGGTTGTGTTCCCATGATCTCCAAAGACTCCAAGGCCGCCAGTTTGTCTAAGTTCAATAAGCTAAGGGTTTTGTTTATGATACTATATGCGAGTACACATGTGTTATCTTTGTTGTTGACAGAGAAAGTCCGAGCGTGACTAACCTGTTGTGGTTTCCGTGTAGATCGCCAAGATGCCGGTTACACGTAGTGGAGCAGTCCGTCTGAATCGCAAATAGAGATGCCGCAGAGCCAGCAGCCAGTGGTATATCAAAGCTCAGTAGGCGCCCGTGGCACCAGAGGTTAACTTGCCCGAGAAGGGGCGAGGCTGCTATGCCTCAAGGTGCAGCTCAGGAGAGAGATATTTCGCTATGAGAGACATGATGATGGGCCTAATGGCCGAGCAGAGAGCTGAGACTCAGCGCAGCTAGCAGCAGAGAGAGGAGTCTAGGGGCATGATAGCCCAGTTGACACACAACTCATGCAAAGAGCACCCTCAGCAGCTCCAAAAGTAGTTTCCGGTAGCTCCGGTAGCTCAACCGGAGGGGCAGGGGTCATCGAGACCAGTCCGACTCACTTGATAGTGCAGAGGAGCTGCTGAGTTTGGCAAGTGGTTGAAAGATTTCACCAAGTGGAAGCCAAGAGAATTTGACGCTTGAGAGAACCCACTTGTGGCGATCAGTGGTTGGCAAGAATGGAGTACATCTTTAGAGTTATGGGATGCCCAGATGTACAGAGGCCGAGATGTGCGGCCCATGTTCTCTCCGACACACACCGAGTGGTGGTGGGAGTCCACAGATAGAGCTAGACCACCTGGGTCTTCTCCACCACACAGGAGTTCTTTAGAACGAAGTTCAGAGCTAAGTATGTTAATGACGAGGCTCAAAGAGAGATGGCAGAGGCCTTCTCAAATCTGAAACAGGATCGAGATAGTATTGCTGCCTATGAGAAGAAGTTCTCTCTGAGTATAGCTATTTCGCACCGAGCTCATTGCCACCGAGGAGCTCAAGACTAAGAAGTTCATTTGTGGGCGAGGAAGGAGGTTGCTCGGATGTTCGAGCACTCGCTCCCGAGAGTTATGATCGAGCAAAGAGAGTTGGCCACGATTTATAACCCGAAGTATCCGCCAGCAGATCCTGCTGCGCGCCACTCGGTCGATTCACCCTTTGCCAGCAGATCTCGGCGTAAGAGGAAGTCTGGGGACTTCTAGTGGTTTCCGCTCAATCGGTCAAGCAGACTCGCCGGCAGGCTATCCAGATGGTCGAGATCGGCGCCGACCTCGGGGAGCCCAGATCGCCAAAGGGCGGGGACCAGCAACCACTCATTGCAACAAGTGCGGAAAGGCACATTATGGTTCTGTGTGGAGCTTCGCCCGTGCTTGCTACGAGATGTGGCAAGGAGGGGCACTTGGCCGATTCTCGCACTCGAGGATTTAGCAAAGCAGCAGGACCGCCCAACAGCAGGGCCGAGTGTTTGCCACTACTCGCCAGAGGCGGAGCGTGCATCGATGATGCGATTCAGTAGTACGCCGCTTGTCTTACAAAGACTATGCATTTGTATTGTTTGATTCGGGTTCGACCCATTCCTTTGTTTCGATGCATTCGTTAGACAAGCTTGTGTGGAGCTCGAACCTCTAGGGTTTGAGTCTGTGTGTTGCCACTCCTTCGGGTGTGAGTATGTTAGCTAGCAAGAGAGCTAAGCATGGCGGATCTGAGATATCCGATGAGATTTTAGAGGCTACCCTCATAGTGCCGTCTATGAGCGGTTTCGATGTAATCCTTGGCATGGATTGGTTGGCGAGAGAACCATGCTTTGATAGACTGCCGCCGGAAAGAAGTGGTGTTTAGGCCGCCTCGAGGCCGAGCTTCAAGTTTCATGGTGTCCAGGCGGAACTTGCCCGCTTTTGATCTCAAAGCAATGAAAGCCCATAGATTGTTGGCTCGAGGAGCTTGGGGCTTCTTGGCAAAGCTGTCGAGAGATAGTAGTACTGCGTTGGATCGCTGACATGGTCCCCGTGGTGCAAGAGTTTGCGGATGTTTTCCACTGAAGAGTTGCTGGGTTTACCCTCGGCGGGAGTTGGACTTCACCATTGAGCCGGAGCCGTGGACTCTTCCCATTTCCAAAGCCCCGTGATCGTATGGCGCCGGAAAGTTGAGAGAACTCAAAGTGCGCTTGCAAGAGATGCCGGATCGAGGTTTCATCCGTCCGAGTGTGTCCCCGTGGGGAGCACTCATCCTGCTTGTTAAGAAGAAGGATGGATCCATGCGCTTGTGTATAGACTATAGAGAATCTGAATAAAGTCACGGTGAAGAATAAGTATCCCCTCGCCGCGTATAGATGATCTGTTTGATCACCTTGGGAGCCTCGGTGTTTTCTAAGATTGATTTGAGGTCGTGGTACCATCACCGAGGATTCGAGATGCGATATCCCAAGACCGCGTTCGGATCGAGGTATGGTCATTATGAGTTCGTGGTCATGTCTTTCGACTCACGAACGCCCCGCAGCGCTTATGGACATGATGGACAGAGTGTTCAAGGCATTCTTGGATAACTTCGTTATCGTATTCATAGACGACATTTTGATTTATTCCAGACAAAGGAGGACCATGCTTCGCATTTGAGGCAAGTTTTGACAAAGATTGCGTGAGAACCAGCTTGTTCGCAAAGTTCTCTAAGTGTGAATTTTGGCTAGAGAGAGTAGCCTTCCTTGGACATATCGTGTCGTGAGATGGTATAGCGGTGGACCCCGCAAAGATAGAGGCGATTAGCTCATGGGCCGGACCGACGACGGTCGCCGAGATACGCAGCTTTTTGGGTCTAGCGAGTTATTACCGGCGTTTCGTGAAAGACTTTTCCGCTAAGGCGGCACCCTAACCCGTCGACCAAGAAGGGTGTTGACTTTATTTGGGATGCTAGATGTGAGGAAAGTTTTGCCCACCTTAAGCTCACTTGACGACAAAGACTGTGTTGGCGATTCCTAAGGAACAGGAGGTTTCGTAGTTTATAGTGATGCTTCCAAGTATGGTTTAGGCATGTGTGTTGATGCAAAGATGGGAAGGTGATAGCTTATGCTTCCCGCGAGCTTGAAGCCTTATGAGAAGAACTATCCAACTCATGATATGGAGTTGGCTGCAGTTGTTTTTGCTCTAAAGATTTGGAGGCATTACTTATATGGTGAGAGGATTCAGTTGTTCACGGATCACCAGAGCCTCAAATATTTCTTCACTCAGAAGGAGTTGAACATGAGGCAGAGGAGGTGGCTCGAGTTAGTAAAGGACTACGTGTAGGATCGGTATGACAACCCTAGAGGGGGGTGAATAGGGTTTCTTTAAACTTTATGAAACTTTTTCCTAATGTGGGCCCAATTAAACAAATGAATTTACTTTTTACTAAACAATCAATTTAACCAAGAATGCCATGTAAATTAAATAAGAAATTATCAAAGACCGATTTCAAGCACCCTATTTAATTATAATATAAAGATTGGTAAAGAATATGTCAAGATAAAATTATAACAACCAAACAAAACATATAAGAGCAATTAATATAATATAACAATAAATTAATTGCAAAAATAAAAGAAGTTAAGGATAGAGAAATTGACACCGTGAATTTATAGTGGTTCGGCGCACCTACTCCACTCCCCAAGCTCCTCTTGGGTATTCCACTAAAACAATAAAGACTATTTCCACGGCTTAGAGTCAAACCGTTACAACGTTCCTTTTGCGGGAGCAAGAACAAACCCGATCTTTTCCACGGCTCAAGATCAAACCGTTACAACCTCTCTTTTTATGGATCAAGAGAAAACCGTACAATGATTTGGAAATGTAAGATCAAGATGAACAAACTCTCTCCAAGAGTGTATTTACAAATTTAACTCTCACAAATCAAATCCTCACAATACAATAATTTCTCTCTCAAGAATAAGATGAAAATTGAAAGCTTGGAGAGAGCAACAATGAAGACTTCTTTATTTTGGAGGATTGAGAAATATGAAACTTGGTGTCTACAATTGGTAGAGAAGATGAAGCTTAAATAGACATGAAGAGACAAAGTTACCGTTAGACACAAAACATAATAATATTATAATATTCGAAAGTTACCGTTAGACACAAAGCATAATAGTATTATAATATTCAAAAAGTTACTGTTAGACACAATGTATTATAATAATATAATATTATAAAAAGTTACATTTAGACAAACAACATAAAAGTAGTATAACAACATTTAATTTTCTTTCCATTTTAAGAAAGTTACCGTTAGACACATCCTCAAATAATAATATAATAATGGATACATTTGTTTACCTTTCATATTTTGCTTTTACCTTGACTTTTTATAACACAAAAAAATCTCAAATGTCAAACATCCAAGGCTCCACATGTCGCTCTTGGATTGGCCAATTTTTGCTACGTCATCACGTCGGGATTTACCATTCAAAATCTTTTAGGCCATAACCTTTTCATCTTAACTTTGATTTGAGTAATTCAAAATACGTTTGAATTATTATTTCAAGCTCTACAAAATGTATACTTCAAAACACTATATTTGTTAGTAAATAAATTTCAAGTTTGTTATCATCAAAACATTAATTAATTAATTAGTTAAAATTAATTAATTTGAGATGCCCAAAAGCCAACAATCTCCCCTTTTTGATGATGACAAACTATACAAGAAAAATGAATTCAAAGTGGTGTATGATATATGATATTATGATACACAATCAACAAACATACAAAATATCAATATACTTTCATTTTTCTTATCACCTCTCCCCTTTTGGAATCAATCAAAAGGAAAAATAAGAAAACTAATATAGAGAAGATTTTAACTAAACATTTTCCCATTTTTAAATAATCATTAATTTCTCCCCCTTCTGAAATCAATTTAATACTCCCCCTTAATAAACGAAAAAAAGACATTTAACACATAAATCAATTATAGATGAGTATAGAGATATTAATCAATAAAATAAATATTTTCATGAAATTACTTCAAAGACAATAACAACTTCGCCTAAAAAGCTAAGCAATATGCATAAGAAGGGTAATCACCAAAAGAGGACTATAAGGTAAAACAACATCAAAATTATCGTATAAAGTAGTACTCGCCCTTAAAACAAATAATGTTCTTCTAATTTTAAAAATAAATACCGAGTAGATAAAACTATTTGAGTAAATTCAAGAATAATAATTTACACAATATAAAAGTAAAATTTTGAACTTCAAACTAATTTTGAATAAAATGCTTACGGATTCAAGAATATAGATCAATTTCATAAAATACTCCCCTATGAAAAAGAATTATACAACTCTCTTGAAATTTTTTTTGGAACATTTTATTCAAATGAGACAAGCAATGTATAAAATTAAACTTTGATTAATAACATGTTTCATATAATGAGACAAAAGCCAAATAAATATTCAATATTTTCTAAGGCAACAAAAATTTATAGAGAGCAAATATCATCAAGACACAAAACATAGCTCATGTTCAAAAACAACAATAGTATTGAACTATAAGTATAATAAAGCTATTAACACTTTCAATCAAAATAATAGCACATTTCAAGAACTATCATAATATAAGATTTCTCAAGAATTATATGTTCAATCAACCAAAAATCACAATATTACCATAAATAGATATTCAATATTTTTCCATGGTATCAATAATTAAAATAATAAGGTATTAAAAATTTTGAATAAGTTTGGAAATAATTGACAACATTTAAAGAATAAATAACATAATTTATGGAAAATAAAGCAATAAAAATATCTTCATTTTAACTAAAGACATTTAACCCAATAATCAATAAAAAGAATGAAATTAATTTCAAACATTTAAATCATTCATGAGATATAGTTTCCATAATAGATACCAACAAAAATACTTATCTCCAAAATTCAAAAATAAGTTACCAAACTAAGCAACTTTTCCTTTATTGGTTTCAAGCAAGCCAAAATTGTTGCTCCATTTGAATTAAATTCAAATTTGAAGTTCAAGCAACCAATTGCTTCTTGAAAGTTACACCTACAAAGAAAGTTCAATCAAAGGATTTTGGTACCCATCTTTTGGGTCCTTCATTGTTAGTAAATATAGATTTTGGAATCCATTTCATTTTAGGTCAAATACATTTAAAATTCAACTTTGGCAAATAACAAGTCTTGAATTTATGACCAATTTTTCCACAAGAATAACAAATAACATTTGTCATGAATTTCTTTTTAACACAATGATTTTTACAAAGAAATTCTTTCTTGGAGTATTTTTCAATTTAAAGCAATTTGGTCTAATATGACCTTTAACTCCACAATAATGACATATTGGTATAAATTTAGATTTTGAATGCACATGTCTAGTATTTCTAAAATTATGCACAAATTTTGATTTTTCATGTAAATCTCTATCCATTTCATACTTATGATTACATTTTTCATTATGAACGCATTTAGATCTAGTATGAAATTGTCTAGGCACAAAAGTTGAATTCTCATTAATTTTTCTAACTTTCTCATACTTTGACACAAAACTAGAACTAACCAAATTAGACGCATGAGGTAAAACACTTCTAGACATACAAGGAGTACCCTTAACAAAAATATTCTTAGAGCTAGATGAAAGATTTTCAATCTCATAACCTAAACTCTTTTTCATATTTAAAGCTTTATCCATGTCAATAGTTTTATCTAATTGTTGAGCATCAATAGTCAATTTTCTAATGGATTCTTTTGCAATTTCAAGTTCTTTAGTAGCCATCATTTCTTTTTCTTTAAGCATATGCAAAAGATCATTTTACCAAGACAATCACATTCAAGAAATTTAATTTTGTCAATCAAAGAAAATTTATCACTTTCTAAAGATGTATTGCTATTTTCCAAATCAATAATTTTATCATTTAAGCTAGCAATTTCTTCTTTTAATTTCAATGAACAAAAATCAATTTCCTCATTTTTATTTTTCAAATCATCTAATTCCATTTTCAAATCACAAGATAAAGATTTGATTTCATCATTCTCTTTTTCAAGGGATTTAATTTTATCAACTAAGAGATTTTTCTCATCACAACAACTATCAATCTCACTATGCAACAATAAAGTATTTGCATCATTTTTCAAATAAACATTTTCATCTATCAAAGACTTATTTTCAAAAGATAAAATTTTATACTTCTTTGATAGTTTGACATATTTAGATACAAGTTTTTCTAAATCATGTTGCATGCTTTCAAATGCATCAAATAACTCATCGTAAGAAAGAGGTTCTCGAGTTACCTCATCTTCATCGCTTTCCTCGTCGAAATCGTTGGTTGAATTAGCCATCAAGCATAAATAAGGTTTATCACATTTCTCTTTTTCAACTTCATGAATAATTTCTTGATTTTGAGAATTGTAATTCTCTTTCACATCAAATAAATCATTAGAAATAGAAGGAGAATTTTCTACACTATACATGTTTTCAAGAAAATTCCAAACATCATATGCATATTCAAAATGTGAAATTATATCAAATATTTTTCTATCTAATGCACAATATATAATATTTAAAGCTTTAGCATTAAAAGTGAGCAACTCAATATTCAATTCTAATTTGGACAAATCATGCTCACAAACATATAAAATATTAAAATTCATACCAAGCATAAAAGTTTTTATTCTATTTCTCCAAACATTATAATTTAAACCATCAAAGAAAGGAGGTCTATCATTAGAATCACTTTCAAAATTTAAAGTTGTCATAGCTCTTAGCAATTAAGCTTTTAAAATAATTTCTTCAAAATATTAATAAGATACTAAAAGTATCAAAATAATATTTGAAAAATATTTTTATCCAAAGAGCAACCGCTCTGATACCAATTGTAGGATCGGTATGACAACCCTAGAGGGGGGTGAATAGGGTTTCTTTAAACTTTATGAAACTTTTTCCTAATGTGGGCCCAATTAAACAAATGAATTTACTTTTTACTAAACAATCAATTTAACCAAGAATGCCATGTAAATTAAATAAGAAATTATCAAAGACCGATTTCAAGCACCCTATTTAATTATAATATAAAGATTGGTAAAGAATATGTCAAGATAAAATTATAACAACCAAACAAAACATATAAGAGCAATTAATATAATATAACAATAAATTAATTGCAAAAATAAAAGAAGTTAAGGATAGAGAAATTGACACCGTGAATTTATAGTGGTTCGGCGCACCTACTCCACTCCCCAAGCTCCTCTTGGGTATTCCACTAAAACAATAAAGACTATTTCCACGGCTTAGAGTCAAACCGTTACAACGTTCCTTTTGCGGGAGCAAGAACAAACCCGATCTTTTCCACGGCTCAAGATCAAACCGTTACAACCTCTCTTTTTATGGATCAAGAGAAAACCGTACAATGATTTGGAAATGTAAGATCAAGATGAACAAACTCTCTCCAAGAGTGTATTTACAAATTTAACTCTCACAAATCAAATCCTCACAATACAATAATTTCTCTCTCAAGAATAAGATGAAAATTGAAAGCTTGGAGAGAGCAACAATGAAGACTTCTTTATTTTGGAGGATTGAGAAATATGAAACTTGGTGTCTACAATTGGTAGAGAAGATGAAGCTTAAATAGACATGAAGAGACAAAGTTACCAAGTTAGACACAAAACATAATAATATTATAATATTCAAAAGTTACCGTTAGACACACAAAGCATAATAGTATTATAATATTCAAAAAGTTACCATTAGACACAATGTATTATAATAATATAATATTATAAAAAGTTACATTTAGACAAACAACATAAAAGTAGTATAACAACATTTAATTTTCTTTCCATTTTAAGAAAGTTACCGTTAGACACATCCTCAAATAATAATATAATAATGGATACATTTGTTTACCTTTCATATTTTGCTTTTACCTTGACTTTTTATAACACAAAAAAAATCTCAAATGTCAAACATCCAAGGCTCCACATGTCGCTCTTGGATTGGCCAATTTTTGCTACGTCATCACGTCGGGATTTACCATTCAAAATCTTTTAGGCCATAACCTTTTCATCTTAACTTTGATTTGAGTAATTCAAAATACGTTTGAATTATTATTTCAAGCTCTACAAAATGTATACTTCAAAACACTATATTTGTTAGTAAATAAATTTCAAGTTTGTTATCATCAAAACATTAATTAATTAATTAGTTAAAATTAATTAATTTGAGATGCCCAAAAGCCAACACTACGATCGTGAGAGATTTTGTATCATCCCTAAAAGCCAATGTTGTGGCCGATGCACTTGAGTAGGAAGACGTCGCATTCAGCAGCCTTTCTTTGAGCTCCCAAGTTGAATTGCGGAAAGAGTTTGAGCGAACCGTGTTGCGCCTTGTTGGGAGAGGTTACCGCCGAGGGTAGCCCAACTATCGGTTCACCGTCGCTTAAGCGAGAGGATCATCGATGATCACCGAGTGATCCCAAGTTGAGGAGATTGCTCGAGAGGTTAAGGCCGATGGCGATTTCGACTTTGTTGTGGCACCGCATTTAAGGCTTGAGGTACCGAGAGTCGATTGTGCGTCCCGGATGACGCAGAGGTTCGAGCAGAGTTGCTCGCGAGGCACATAGTTCCCCATTCACTTGGCACCCGGGAGGTACCAAGATGTACCAGATCTCAAGCGACGTTCGGTGGATGGGCATGAAGCGAGATATAGCGGAGTTTGTTAGCCGGTGTCTCACTTGTCAACAAGTGAAGGCCCCGCATGAAAACCCGCGCAGTTTATTGCGGCCGTTAAGTGTTCCACAAAGTGGAAGTGGGATGAGATTTCGATGGATTTTATCTCTGGGTTGCCGAGGACACCGAGAGGGTTCACTCGAGATCCGGGTAGTAGTGGACCGGTGACCAAGAGTGCACACTTTATTCCCGGAAGATTAGTTATACCGTGGAACAAAGGGCACGCTTGTTCCTTGAGCAGATTGTGCGGTACCACGGGTACCCGCAAAGATAGTATCGATCGGGATTCTCGGTTCACATCTCGCTTCGAGAGCGCTCCGTAAGGTCTGGGAACTGAGTGCGCCAAAGATCGCCTTCCACCCTCAAACCGATGGTCGACCGAGAGGGTGAATCGATTCTGAAGACATGTTGAGAGCTCGTGTCTTGGACTTCCTGTGCGATTGGGACCAATGCTGCATGCTTGATGGAGTTCGCTTACAACAACAAATATCGGCGACTATTCGAGATGGCCCCATTCGAGGCATTGTATGGTAAGCGCTGCAGATCCCGGTGTTCAGGGAGGAGGTTGGGGATAGGCGGGTTCTGGGACCCGAGTTACTTCAGGATGACGAACGACGCAGCAAGGCGTAAGATAAGGGCTCGCATGTTGACAAAGACAAAGTAGCGGCGAGTGTTTACGCCGATGTGAGGCGTAGAGACTTGGAATTTGAGGTGGGTCAACATGTTTTCCTGAAAGTAGCACCTATGCGTGGGGTGTTAAGGTTTGGAAAGCGAGGCAAGCCGAGCCCCGTGCTCAGGGCCTTTTGAGATCCTTGAGCGGATCGGAGCAAAGCCTCATCGGTTAGCTTTACCCCGTCTTTGTCGGCAGTGCATAATGTGTGTCCCACGTTTCGATGTTGAGAAAGTACGTGGCGATCCTTCGCATGTGCTAGAGCATGAGCCCCTAGAGTTGAGTAAAGATTTATCCTTCGAGGAGAAGCCCGTGCAAATTTTGGCTTGTGAGCGCAAGGTATTGCGCAACCGAGAGATAAGTTTAGTAAAGGTTCTTTGGAGGCATCGGAGGCGAGAGGAAGCGACGTGGGAGCTAGAGGATGAGATGAGGACTCATTACCCGAGTTGTTCCAGTCTTAGGACTTTCGGGACGAAAGTCTTTTAAGGGGGAGTATTGTAACGGCCCCGCTTTTCCTTCCCTATTAATAACAAAATTAATTGGAAAATTAATTTAATCTTTTGGGATTTGAGCCTTGCCTAAATGGTGAATGTGGAGTTTTAAGAAAAGAGTCTTAATTAAAAGAAAAAGAGAAAAGAATTTCCTTAGCCGGGACCCGCAAGAGAAAAGCCTTGGGAAAGGAATTTAGGTCTCTAACCTATTTAAAAATAAGGAAAAGAAGGAAAATCAAGAAACTCCTAATTTTTCCCCTCCTAGCCGCATTCTCTCTCTCTCTCTCTCTCTCTCTCCTAAAACCCTAGCCGAGCAAAATTTCTAGCCACACCATCGAGCCACCCCCGAGCCACCCAAATTTAGCCGCACGCACCACCCCCTGCCGACACCGCCAAGACAAATTTCCGTGCACCGCACTGCACCACGAGCCGCCGCCCCCCCGCGCGGCGCGCGACGCACGCGCAGACCAGAAATTTCCACCGCCGCACCCCATCGCCGCCGCGACGTCGCGCGTGGCGCCAAAGACCGCCCGACGTCGCTCGTGGTCGCACAAAGGCCGCAACGCAGCCCAGACGCGCCCCGCCGCGCGCCCGCCGCTCAGCCGCCGCACCCGCCTCCAAGGCGCCACTCCAAATACGCGACCCCTCGCGCGCGCGCCCAGCCAGCCGAGCGCTTCGCTCGCGCGTCGCTGCTTGCGCACCGCGCACACCGCCCTGCCACAAGCGTCCGCCCGACGTGTTACAAGCGCCCCAGCCTCGCCCAGCGCCAGCGCCAGCGCCAGCACCAGCCCAGCCCGCACCAGCAGCGCCCAAAGCCACCCTCCTTGTGCGAGGCCCGTGTCTTCTCGGTGGTAATTCCCAACCAATCCCTTTGTGTTTTCTAAGCTTCGGCTCTGTATGTATTTACTTAGGATGCTTTATTTATGCCTAGGTTGCTCGAGTTCGTATTAAGCTCGAAGGTCTTTTTGGTTGTGATAGCTATTCTCCACTTGTTTCCGGTGTAAGGACTTCCTCACCGTGGTTGTGTGGACCTGCTATGCTTTCTTAATTGTGCCTTGTATTCTTGTTTACCTTTATGAGCATGTTAGTGGATAGGATAGCTAGTGATTGAATTCTTGCTAGCATGTTTTGCCTTTTGTACATGTTAGTGCCATGCTAGGTTTGTTCTTCCAAAGATGCTTGAGATTCCCGCTTAAGCTCGTAGTATCATGCTAGGCTATGTATGACAGATGTCCTTGTGGATGTTAGCCAGAATCACGTGCTTGGTAGTCTAAGCTAGTATGATAGGGTTTGTCTTCATCTAGAGGTGAGAGCGGACATAACGTACCTTGTCCCCACCGGTCGGGAGTAGAGCGAAGCATAACGTACCTTGCTTCCCCGCGACGGTGAGGATTAGCTACCTCATTGGCATAAGCCTAGTTTGTAGCTCCGCTAGAGCGGAACCCCGCCAACGGTGCAAGCCTACCTTGGCGGTTCTTAGCTTCGTGTCGGTGGTACAGTGCACGCATGATGAGTGCCGAGGGCCTCGCACCATCGTGATCGGTGACACCGCGTTTCCGAGTCTTAGGCATGCGTACTGCCCGCGTGAGTTTGCCCTTAGGCCCCGCATTTACGCCGGTTGCGAGAAGAGCATGCGGTGTGCGCGCACAGCGTTAGTAGCCGGCCTCGAGAGCTCCCGGGCTAATGTTCGTGAGTACACCAGCTCCTTCTTGTTTAGAGCCGGACTTCGGGTACTCTCCGATAGTCCAGATTTATAGCGAGGGTAAGAGACCCTTGAGGACACCCATTGGGATTGACTTTAGAGTTAATCAATTGGTCGAGGAGAAAGACCTCTCGGGGTGTCTGGACATCTTGGGATCGGTTTTTGAGCTGATCAATTGGCCAAGGGAGAAAGACCCTTGAGATGTCCCGGATTGGTTTGAGAGCCAATCATTAGGCCTAAGTAGGAGGAGACTTCCGTGGATTCCGATTTGCCTTGTGAGCTCATTGAGCTAAGATCCGTGTTGATATTTGTGGCATGTGTACTAGGTCGCTAGATGATAGATTGCATCGTATCGCACTCCCGGTCGGGGTTCTTACTGAGTATGTTTATACTCACCCTTATCGTGGTTTCTTCCACGGTGTAACTTGGGACAAAGACCGAGGTGGCTAGCGGAGAGAGCCGGGAGATCATGGATGCTCCGACACTCTGTCGTGTCTTATTTTACTTGCTTTTGGATTTCAAAGATGTAGTTGGACTTAGATCCGTAGGGAAAACTATGATTTGAACTATTTTATGTTTTTAAGTAAAGTAATCGATCATCAACGCTTTAATTTGAATGGTTCGTTTTGCCTAATGAATGTTTACTTGTTTTGATTGTTTTCCGTTCATGTGTTTGAAAAGCTTTTAATCCGACCACAGCCGGGTCCTTTTATGTTTTAAATTTGCATGCTTTGAGTAAAGACCTAGATTTAGTTCCATTTTCGGGTTGGGTCTTTACACTACCACATTGGCATAAGCCTAGTTTGTAGCTCCGCTAGAGCGGAACCACGCCAACGGTGCAAGCCTGCCTTGGCCGGTTCTTAGCTTCAGTCGGTGGTACAGTTTGCATGCATGAGTGCCGAGGGCCTCGCACTCATCGTGTTCGGTGACACCGCTTCAGAGTCTTTAGGCATGCGTGCGACCCGCGTAGTTTGCCCTTAGGCCCCGCATTTACGCCGGTTGCGAGATGAGCATGCGGTGTGCGCGCACACACGCGTTAGTCGCCGCCTCAGAGCTCCCCGGCTAATGTTCGTGAGTACACCGCCTCCTTCCGCTTTAGAGCCGACTTCGGGTACTCTCTCGATAGTCCAGATTGTTAGCGAGGGCAAGGAGGCCCTTGAGGACACCTATTGGGATTGGCTTTTGAGCTAATCAATTGGTCGAGGGAGAAAGACCCTCGAGGGTGTCGGACATCTTGGGATCGGTTTTTAGCCGATCAATTGGCCGAGGAGAAAGACCCTCGGAGATGTCCCGGATTGGTTATGAGAACCAATCATTAGGCCTAAGTAGGAGACTTCCGATGATTCCGAAAGTAAGAGACTTCCGATGTTTCCGGATCTTGTTTTATGAGCTCGTTGAGCTATGATCTGTGTTGATAGTCGCTTGCTTGCATGTTGAGGTGCTAGATGACTGATGTATCGTATTGTACCCCTGGTTGGGATTCTTACGAGTATGTTTATACTCACCCTTATTTATCTTTCGAGTAACTTGGGACAATACCGGGAGGGCTAGCGGAGGAGGCGATTGATCATGGGGAACCGCCACTCTGTCGCTTATTATTGCATTGTTTATTCAAAGATGTAGATGGACAGAGTCCTAGGGGAACATTGTTTAAAACGTTGCTTAAATTGTATTGTACATTTTATTAAACACTGGCCAGGTTGTTTTACTTTGTTGGATTGTTTTAAATGAAAATTGTTGGTTATGTTTTACGGGCTCCCCCTTCTCATATGTTTTGAAAGGTTTTTAAATATGAGCTCTAAACCGCTTGTTATCATATTTAACTTGCATGCTGAGTGAGAACCCAAGTTTAGGACCATGTTTTGGGTCGGGTTCTTACAAAACCTTTTTTTTATCGCTTTAGCAAGTGGTTTCTTTGTAGGGGGGCACGGGCTCTTCTCTGTGGGGTGTCTATCCGAGTTGGTCTCACAATCATCATCATCAGAATGAATTTCGGTCTCCGCAGAAGCACTTTTGGATTCAGTACTCGATTGCAGATAGAAGGAAATTAGTACATCTATATTTGTTCGCACAAAGGAATAATACAAACTATTCAATACCTCAGCCTCGGGTTCAACTGCCTCTGGCTTTTTACATTTTTTCACAGTTTTGGTCGATGGCCCAAGTGTAGTCAATACAACCTCTTCCCTTACTCGCTTAGTTCGAGCCATGTCCAACGATCCTTTAGTCACAGATTTATCCGAACCTTCTTCACCACTCTGCATAATCATGCTTGGTTTGTATGAAAAAAGTAATACACTATCACTGATGAAATAATTATGCATGCACATTTATAAGACACACATACATACCACTTCGATAGGTGAAGCTTGTTTCTTCTTGCTTGCCCTCGGTAAAACTCTGGCAGATCTCAAACGCTCACTGATTCTTCATCTTTGGGGTCTTTGGGTTTTTTCCATTCGATTGCAAACGATTCTACGAGGATGATTATGAGTAAATAGAGGAAACAAATTCAAAAAATAAAATAAAATATATCCCAAACAAATCCCTTTGAAATAGGGTTGTTTTGTTCGGATTTCACACCTTATAAATTTAAATATCGTTCCATAACAATATAAATCTTGATCGGGGGGTTTGGGAGGATGAGGTATTTGTTCGGAACGGGGTACTCACCTGAATCATTTAGCAAAAGACAATAGCTTGGCCGAAAATCACCAGTGAGATTACTGCGGACGGAGAGCTTGGCGCAAAGCCGACTTGTGTTGTCGGAGAAACGGGAACTAGAAGACGAAAGGAGAGGAGAAGGGGCTTTTCGAATGCAAGCTGCCGCCGGAAGGGTTGGAGATGGTAAGACCGAAGCTCGCGTGAGATTTTCAAACTTTCCTCAGCACAAACTTACCTTTCTGTCTTCCAAAAATGAAAATAGGGTGGAGCAACTCTTGAATGTTAATTAATGTTCACTCCAGACGAGGTAGAGCTCAATTCATCATTATGTATTCTTGGGTTGTACTCGCATGAAGCAGGTGATTTTCCCAAACCATTATTATTATTTTTTTAGAAAAAATTTAAAATGTTTGATAATGTCTCCATCAATAACAGATTTTTGTTTGTTTTCAAATCTGGTACATAGCTATATATTTGTCAGGTGGTTAAATTCGAATTACAAATATTTTAATCCACAAAATAGAAAAAAAATAAATAAAATTAGGTAAGGATATAATGGACAATAGCAATATGTTCATTTAATTATTAAAAACCAAATTTTGTTTTTTAGACATTTTTTTAAACGCTATAAAAGTGTAGCCATTTATTTATTATTTTTAACAAAAGTAGTCATTTGCCTAATTGACCCATAGTAAAGATTGTCTACGTTTCAAAAAATAAACTACATCTCATATCTACCCATTTTTTTAGTTTAAATCTATGTCTACTTGAAAAAGAGAGAGTTTGTTTCTCTCCATAATACCTTTTTTCAATTTTCAGTTGTTTAATAAAAAACAATGATAGATTAATGCCTAACAATTAGTTAGAGAAGCCAATAGAGCAGTAGCTCAAGCGGCATCGATGTACATCTAATGACTTTGAGGTCTTAGGTTTGAGTCTCCCCTACCCCCAAAATTTTGTAATCTCAAAAAAATTGGAAAATAAAACATCAAATTATGATTAAATGAATGTCATTTATACCTTTTATATATATTTTTTATTTTAAATGTTTAGTATTCTTCATATAGATATCAAATAACTAATTTCCTATAATTTGAATAATAACATAATTGAATTATAGAAAATAAATTCATATTCTTATGAATCGAAATATACGAAATGAAAAAATAGGTTGAACATTTGAAATATAAAATTTTAAAATGAATTCTAAAAAACCAAACAAATCTAAAATTTAAAAAGATCTCCCTAAATCCCTTCCAACCATCTACATACGAATACATATTGTTGCAGAATAGGAAGACGAAACTCAGACGTGACGAATTCAAGTGTTCTCACGGCAGGGAAGAAAAACAACTTAGTCAAGAAGGATCTAAATGATCTCAAACGCGAAAGAAGATGATAGGTCATTTATTTTTTTTAAGAAGTAGATGGTTGCATGTGAGGTAAGCATTCGATTTCTTAAATATGTTTTTTTTCATATCAATTAATTGATCGAGCCCTATTCTGCAACAATATTTATTCGTACGTAGATGTTTGGAAGGGATTTAGGGAGATATTTTTAAAGTTCAGATTTATTTGGTTTTTTAGAATTCATTTTAAAATTTTATATTTCAAATTTACAACCTATTTTTTATATTTCGATTCATAAGAATATGAATTTATTTTGTATAATTCAATTTTGTTATTATTCAAATTATAGGAAGTTAGTTATTTGATATTGAGAATACTAAACATTTAAAATAAAAAAAAATATATAAAGGGTATAAATGTCATTCATTTAATCATAAAATTTCAAAATATTAGATGTAGACATAAATTTAAATGAGGAGAAAGACTATACATTTGATGTTTTATTTTCCAGAAATTAGACATTTGCCTAATTGCCGCTGGACATTTAAAGGTATAAACAACACATCGTTATTATAGTACTCAAGGCTCGTTTGATCATTTTTTTTAAAATTTAAGTCTACAATAATTATTTTATTGTAGATTTTTTCTTACTTGGATATATATTTCTTATCTATATTTTAAGAAACCAAACTAAAATTATAGTTTCCAAAAGTTTGTTTATGTTTTTGAAATTTGGTTAACATTCACATACATACTTTAAGAAAAGAGGGATGCATTATATAGAGAATATGGATTGCATTGTATTAGATTTGAATAAAAATAAATTTAAATTTCAAAAACAAAAAACCAAATAATTATTAAACGGGGCCGAAGAAATTAAGCGTATTGATTTTATCATACAAATTGAGAATGTCATACAAATAGACTGTAGTGTATGCAAACTTTTTTTTTAGTTAAATAACATTTATAAATAAATATTTGAATTTCTAATCATTTGGTCGAAGTTGTCCGCCATATGCAAATTATTACCTATTTGATTGCCAAGTTCCTTTGGCTTTTTAATGGTCTTTTAATAGAGAGACTTAGAGAAAAAAAAATGCAAAGAAAAACTCAAAATTATAATATTATTCAAGAAAAAATAAATATAGAAAAATCAGTACTAGTGGCCAGTTATAGCCATCTGCTTCTAAACATAATTTCATGTGTACTTCATGTTTCTCCATATTTCTCACAAGAAACATTAGTACAAAGATTTATATATGTACACTTAAAAGAAAAAAAAAGAATTAACAAATATTTTTAACACATTTTCTTCCATCCACACAATGAATGAATAGAAAAATTAGGAATCAACTGTCATTACACCAAGTCTGCTGCTGATGTTGCCTTGAACAAAGGGGAGGAAGTTTGTGTATTACTTTGGTGAATCTTATCAATTGGCCTTGACACCTTTGGGCTCAGGATACTGGCAATCCGAGGCGAGCATTGAAACTCAGACCGAGCAGCCACATTTCTGGGCGACAAGCTCACCTGCTCCATTGCTTGGATCTGAAGTTCGACTGGATAGTCACGGACACACCCGATTCGAGGGCCTGCACCAGTTGTCCATTTGCAAGATAGCTGCCTTCCTAGTTGATATGATTTTGTTTCTTTGTGTGAATTTATTCTTTTCAGTATAGATTCATCAGGTATGATTTCTACCTCACATCTTTCACTTTCCTCTTGTAACAACTTTTTCTTTGGAGCTTCGATATCCAACTCTGAAACAAGCATTTCCGATCTTATTTCTCGATTTTCCATCTCAAGTTTCTCAATCAGGTTACCTTTATCTGGTATGTGAAGATTGGTTAATTTTCTACTCAGATTGATCGACCTCTTGGGTTCGAACAGTTTGGTACTCGACGATGTTTCTTGATCTGGCACATCTGATTTCTTGCCAGTCATTTCTTCAGCCATGATCTCTGCTATGCCATCATCTGGACCACCAGCCAACTGTTGAACCCAATCCTCTTCATTCGAGCCGAATCGAACATGAAGACTGCTCTTTTGCATTTGTAGTCCATTGTCTTCCTCATCAGCTGGACTCAGCTGAAATGAATAAAAGGGAAAACATGTCAGCCTATGTTCTCATTTCATAAGAAAAGAGCATCTTGGATCTGCGTTTTCCAATTCTCACCTTTACATCAGTGAGGTCAACATTATTTTCTGTAAGGAAGGAGATAAATTCCTGAAAGTTCTCTTCCGTGGGACGGTAATGACCACTATGAGGCCAAACTGCCTGTTAAACAGATGAATAGTCGTTAAACAAACATATTCAAGGTTGATGACAAGAACGAAACTTCTAAGAGCTTGGTTACTTGTACCTTTAGGATTCCATTTTCGACAACCAATCGTCCAGCAGCCGATGTGGCTCCCCCAGCCAAGAAGCTCGAATGCTGAAATGTACCCTTCTGTTTCTTGCCAACATACAAAGCTTTGGAGGTGCTGAGAACAAATATCCACTTCACGTGCTTATCGACTCCGGTCGTGTGAAGAAGTTCCCTGGATACCTTGTACATGAACTTCCCATCCTCCACAAGAACTTCATATGATATTCTTTCCAGCTGAAAGAAAAACATGTGGATAAATCAACATTTCATACATAATACAAAGTATGCAACAAAAAAACAGAGAATGATTAATTATAGGTTATAGAGGCTTACCGGACCCAAGTACTTTATACACTGCTGTTGAAGTTTCACTCTGGGGCATTGTTCCACAAGATTTGTCTCCTTTCCTTCACCTATATCCAACCTGTTGTACTCAAAACTTTTAGTTTCTGGAAACCACATGGATTTTAATCTTAAAGCCTCAAAGCATTGATCAAAGATTGTTTACCAATAGAAAAAGGGTTGCCCACTTGGACAATGAAGCCATTTAGCATAATAGAACTGCAGATTGTGGCCATAACGATGTCGTGGATCAATCTGTTAAAACAAAAATAATTCGAAATTAGTGATACCGAGTTGGCGATCCGAAAGAGGAACCATGTATTCAATAGACTTACAGCCTCAAGCCAGTGCTGTAAAGCAAGCTTTTGGCCTTTGTCATTTTTGGACAAACCCTTTCCAACCTGCAGTGATGTTTGAAAACTTATCGTTAGAAACTTCTCTGATGTTTTTGTAGGTCTATGACAAGAGCTAGTAAAAAACATGTCAAAACTTACCTTGGCAGCTCTGGTTCTGGCTCGAGCCCACCGCGAAATAGCTGTTTCATGTTTCTCAATGTCGAAAAATGATATGGAGCTCCTCTTCAGCTCAGCAAAATCCAAGAGTTTCCACCTGCAATAAAGATAACCATGAGGAACAAGCTCAATAGATATCCATTTTGATTCAGAACAAAGACACAAGCCAGAACAGAACACATACCAACTTTGCTCTACAAGAACTGCACAATCTGCCAGCTTTCTCCTGGTTCTGAAGCTTTTATAAACTTTCTGCAATTTCATTGCTGCCATGTGCTTCGGATTCGTCGGATCGAGATCCACTATTGTTTGGATCCCATCATGAGTATCTGGTCTAGGAGATTGATTCTTCATCGCTTTTGTCTTGGGACTATCAGCTGCAACCTGCAATTTTTCCTCTTGCGGAATAGCTGCAGCCTCCAATGAAACCATCTTCTCCAACTCTCTACATTTGAAGCTAACAGATGTTTCTAATGTCATCCTCCCCGACCCGGCCAGTTTCCTTATCATAGGCTCCAAATCTCGATTATTGAAACTGACGGATCGCACCGGAGTTCTCACTTCATCATCTCCAAAACTGATGGACTTCACAGTGATAGATTCTAGCCCATTTTCCACATCAATGTATTTAGCCAAAGGGCATGAAAAGAAAGCCCCCATTTCAGCAGAAAAATATTGGTTTGGCAACACCTATTCCTAACACAACAAGAAGCAACCTAGGAAATGAGAATGAAAAATGTACATACATATAAAAACGAAGTGATATCTCTCAAGAAAATAGACATAGTCAATCTCTTAACACACAAGCAGAATAAATGCTTAAAAAAAGGCATGCACAAAATCAAACCAAACTCATATTTTAAGAAAAGAAAAAAGTAAGACATACAAATGGTAAACTTGAAATCCAAGGAGACTTTCTCTTCAGTACAAGCCAGAACAACAACAAAGAAGAAACCATATTGTCCATTAAAACAAGAACAAATTGCAGCCAAGAATCAAAGACCTGTGCAACAACAGGGAACAGAAAAAGACCCATTTCATTCAACAACCCAGATTCATTTTTCCTTTTACTGTTTGAAAACAACAACCCAGATTCTAAAAGAACCAGATAACAACCTTCAAAACTAGCACACAACAATGGGTGGAGAAAAGGAAAAAGAAAAGGAAAAGGAAAAGAAAAACATACTTAGAAGGAGCATTATGGACAGACCCATATGCAGAAAGAAGCAGTACAATGCAATGAAAGAGAGAAATGGGAAGAACCCATTTCATAAAAAAGAGCACATAAAACATGGGGAGGTTGAGAAAGAAGGCAGTAATGGCGGATTTACCTTAAATCAGAGGGGGGTTAGGATTGGTGAAGAATGTGAAAGAATGAAAATGTTAAAGAAATGTGAAGGATTGAAAAGGTAAAAATGTTGGGAGGATTTGAAAATGGGAAATGAGTTGAGGTTTATAAAGGAATTGAAGAGAAAGTGGAAGAGAGAGTGAAAGAGACATTTCCAGTGAGAGAGAGAGAGAGAGGGCGGCCAGGACGCGACATTCCAACCAAATGCTACTCTCACAAAACCTTTTTTCTTATTTTTTGCGTACAACAAATCCATATTTTCAATTCTCATTTTTATTTTTTGGAAAAATTATCTTTTTTAATGGAAATTTGTACGCAATTTTTTTTTTTTATCACAGTTTATAATTATAGCAATTTTTAAAAAATAATTTGTTTATAGAAAATTTTACTTATTTTCTAAAAAATCTATATTTACCCTTTTTAATTGAAGATTTTGATAGAATATATCATTGTCTAGTGATGAAAGTCTAGCAATTTATTTATTGATAGAATTTAATGGAAGTCTATCAATTTATTTTATTTATTAGTAATTGATTCTGTCAGCTTCTATGGATAGAATCTATCAGTATCGAAGTCAATCAATTTACATTTTTTGCTATGTACAAATATTTTCATTATTGTACTATTCATAGAATATTTTAGCCATTTTGTAATATACATGCAAAGCCTGTTATTGAGGTGTAATTTTAATTTGGCTCTTACATTTTAAAATTAAACACATTTTATTAATAATCACTTTTAAGTTTTAAGACAACAAAATTATTAGTTAAATAATGTAATGTTGACTAAATTAAAGATTAGACTAATTTTAAATTTTAATATATTGATAAAATGATGGGGCTTTTGCATGTATATTATAAAATGGATAAAATATTACATGAATAGCACAATAATGAAAATATTTGCACATATAGCAAAAATTGTAAATTGATAGACTTCATATTGATAGATTCTATCGATAAAGGGTGATAGAATCAATTACTAATAAATAAAGTGAATTGATAGACTTCCATAAGATTCTATTAAGAGTCTATCAATAAGAGTCGATAAAATCAATCACTGATAAAATTGATAGACTTCCATCACTAGAGAATGATAGATTCTATCAAAGCCTTCTATCAAAAAGGTAAATAATAATTGTTTTTAAATGGCAGAATTTGCTATAAAAGAATTATTTTAAAAAATATGCTATAATTGTAAACTGTGGTAAAAATGTTGATATACAGCGCAAATTCCCTAAAATGATTATTTTAATTTTGTGTGAATTTAATTTTTAAAAGAAAATGAGTATAAAAATAAACTAAAAAGAATACAAGTACTAAAAGTGAGCTTTATAAAATTTCTCGACTAGCTAAATGATGGGGTCAGTGAATACCTCATCCCCGTCCCCGTTCTCATTCCATGCTCTATTTATATTTTCTATTATTTTATTTATTTTTATTATATATACAAAAAAATTTAGTAATATGATAAAAACAAATTATTAATTGGTAAATTGTATTGGATGAGCTCTTATCACAAAATAGTTATAAATGTAGACAAATTTTAAACTATTTGCATCCATAGTTAAAACTATTTTTTAATATTGTATTATAAATACTCATTAATACATTATTATGTATTATTAATGCAATATTATAAGTAAGTATGTGACAATACTTATTAATACTAACTTCTATATTTCCTAATGATCTTTAAAAGTGGCCATATTTTTAAAGGTGTGTTTGGGCCCCCATTTATGTAAACGGCCGAGTTGGTTATAATAACCCAACCGATGTTTGCCTCACCGTTTATTATAAACGGTGGTTACCTAAACCTGCGTGCCAGTTTATCTAAACTTAAGTGCCCGTTTATCTACACTTTACATATATTACTTTTTGTTACATAACCAGCCCCTCAAACACCGTTTATCATAATCCATGTTATAATAACTTGCCCCTCAAACACTATTTATAATAACCTACCGTTTATCATAACCCACCGTTTATCATAACCTTCCGTCTATAATTACCAAACCGGTGCTCCAAACACACCCTAATTGTTTTCTATATTAGACTAATCTTGCAAGTTTCCCTTATTAATATGGAAAAAAGTGTTTAATTAATTTAAATACGATTCAAATAAATATCGTATATATTTTAATTAATTAAATATGATTTAAATAATCAAAGATAATTTATTTGAATATTAGATATTCAAAAGATATATTTTCAAATATGAATCGTATATTATGTCTAGGAGCCTATGAATAGAGCACTTGGCTTTACCTAAAACTCATCTCTTTCTACACTTGATCGTAGTCACAAACTTTTGGTGAAAAATCTATCTCATAAATTTTCTTCTTCTCAGCTCCATAATTACCACCCTCCTAACGATCAATCTTTGTTTGAGACATAGCTCGAAATATCTATCGAAGTCCGCTACTCAAGGTTGAAGAAGTTCAAGGGATCAAGGTGTAAAAAACCACCAACCTGGTCAGAGGCGTCAACTTTGTAAGTATCCCTTTATCGCATTCTTAAGCATGTTTAATTTAGACCAACTTACAAGTGTTCATGATTTACGTTTACAACGCTTTCACTCACGCTCAATGGGAACCCGAAATTCCCAACATGAATTTCATAGAGACATTTGGTCTTGTTGGTAAACTTGTAATTGTATGAGTTCTTCTTTATTGATTGTTTCGAGAAATTGGTCACTGTTTCAACTTAATGTGAATAATGACTTTTTCAAGGATGACTTGACATAAAAGGTTTACACTGATTTACATCATGGATATACACCTTCAACACCTTGACCAATGATAACTCTCAATTAGAGAGTTATTTAGTCTTCTTTTAAGGTGTGTTTATTGAAGAAATCATGCATTATTATCATACTTTGATGCATAGATAACCTATTTAACCGAAAATTAGTCATAAAATACAATGCATGTTAGATATGAGGCAATGATTAGAATGTTAGGACAATGTAGAGTTTTTGTATAAAAAAGGCAATGTATACAACATTCGCGATAGCATTTCCAAGAATCCACATTCTTGCTAAGTACTTTTTACTATTGCAGGGGTTGGAAATGCTGGAAGCATTAGACTCATGCCCCAATAAGAAAAGTTGGATCAAAGAAAGGATGAGCCATTCAGAAGCAAGCCAATGTTGCAGCATTCGGTTCAAGGAAAAGAAGTTTCCTCCAAAAGCTGAAATCTCTGAGCAACTGACAGTGGAGCAGAATGTGTTGGATCTAGTCGGCTGGGGAGTGGAAAGTAAGGCACCTTTTGCCCTAGAATCTCAGTTGTTTATCTTAGATGAAAAAAGGAGTATATAAAGCCATTTTTTGGGATGAAAAAGAGGTTGCCACTTTTTTGGAATTTTTGGGGATTGGAGAGCTGTTGGAATCATAGGGAGGACAGCAGTGTTCGCAACATTTTTATTCTGCATTTATGTATTTTTGTTTGTAGAATATTTCCTTTTACTATTTTTGGTAATTCTTAGTGTAGTTTTCCTGCTTTGTAAGAGATTTGTCCGAATTGTTTTGAATAACTTTAAAATTTTGCCATAGCTCGTTCTAGTTGTTATTGCAATTCCAAAGTCTCCTTTGTTATCTTGCCGTTTACGTGCTCTCTACCTTGGATTGTTGTGTTTCAATTGAGCTTTTACTATTCCATTGGTTTCCTGTTTCTTGGTTGTCATTATTGTCACTATAAATTTCTTCTGTGAGATGTTAACAACATTCACATATCTCGACTTGAGTGTTTTTAACATGATTATGAGCCAAGTGTATATAGGTGAGAGTTGAGGGGAGAGTGTGTGATGCATGCAATTCGAGTAAGGCGGGGGATGTTCAACTATGTCATAGTAGGCGTTTAAATTATTAACATGTTTCAACTGATCATCCATTCATGTTTGCTTTTCACTTCATCGACTTTTATAAGTTTTGGTTTCATTCAGCCCATTCCTTATTTCTTTTTATTTGTCAGAGGGGCATGTTCTATTTTTTTTGTTGTTCTAGTATATGTAGATGACATTATTGTAACAATGGTTGTCACTGATCATATCAATTTATTTTTAAAAAAAGATTTTTTTTATAAATACTTTCAGCTCAAGGATCTTAGATCCTTTTGGTATTTCCTCTAGCTAGAATTGACAAGATTAGCCAAAGGTCTTTTTGAGACAAAAAGGAATTATACATTAAAGATTCTTGAGGATGTTAGTTTACTAGGTGCTAAATCTGAGTCATTACTCTTGGATCCATGAGTAAAATTGGAAGTTTCTCAAGGTTGAAAGCTTTTGGATCCAATTTACTATAGACGATTGTTTGGTAAGCTTATTTACTTTAACCATATCTAAACTGGACATTAGGTGCATTGTGAACAAACTTAGTCAATATGTTGTAAATCCTTGTAAGTCCTACGTGACTGCAGTGCATGCATAATCTGTTGAAGTATTTAAAGTCATCCATTAGTGAAGAATTTAGTTTTTGGAAATTTATTTTAAGAGCATTTGCAAATTCTGACTGGGCTTCAAGTATAGATATCCGTTGATCTAAAATAGGTTTTTGTATTTTCCTTGGATACAACATGATTTTATGGAAATAAAAGAAATAAGCTGTTGAGGCTGAGTATAAGGCAATAACCCTTGTTACTTTAAGTTGTTATGGTTGTCTAACCTTCTAGCTAATCTATGGGTCAAGATATCTGCTTATGCATTGTTGTTTTGTCATAACCAAACAATTGTCTATCTTATGAATAATCTAGTTTTCCATGAAAGAACCAAAACACCAAACTTGATTATAATTTTATACGTGATCAAGTTGCATCAGGTTTTCATTTATTTATTACTTTTTAAAGATTATGTCGGTTCGTAGTCAATCGTAGCTCATGGACATTTTCACCAATTTTTTTAAAACTCTTGCCTTTTGATTTGGTAAGTCCATTCCACATTTATGTTAACAGTAATGCGTCAAAGGCGGTTTGACCAACCGGTTTTTCAGACCGCCGACCTATGTGGAATAAACCGTTGTTTTAGTGTATAAGTCAACAGTTTATCCACCATCAGTGATACATATAAGCTAACTTTGTAATTTGATTAGCTACACTTTGTAGATTTCATTATATATATATATATATTTATATGATTATATTAGGTTGTATAAATATAATAATTGAGAAGACAATCTTAACATTTTCTCCTCTTATCAAATTCAATAAAGTGTTTATGAAAAGAGAATGAGAATTAAGGAGAGAATATGATATGAGGAAGCATGATTATCATAGAAAATGGTTATCTATATTTAGAGTAAAGAGAATGATTATAAGAAGAACCATTACTTGTATTTGAAGTGAAGAGAATAATATGGCTAGAATAAAATAGTGACTAAAGAAAATTGGTTAATGAAGAAAATGAAATGAAATTATAGAGAGAATAAAAAGTGGTTGCAAAGATAATAAAAATTAATTAAGAAAAAAATGAGATTATAAGAGAAATGATTCTCGATAACTCAAACATGAGGGCGGAGATGATCATTCTCTTCATAATATTCTTATTCTTCATCTTCCAAACATCCTTTTACTAGTTTAAGGCCAAATATATAATAATAATAATAATAATAATAATAATAATAATAATAATAATAATAATAATAATAATAAATAAATAAATAAATAAATAATGACTTTAAAATCTATTGTAATTGCTAATAATCCAAGTTAGGGGTATACAAAAAAACCGGTAACCCGAGCAACCTGGACTACCCAATCCAAACCGTAAGGGTTGGGTTGGGTTGGGTTAAAAAAAATTTGGGTTGGGTTGGGTTATGATTTTATAGTTTTTGTTGGGTTGGGTTGGGTTGGTTCTTGGGTTGACTAATTTTTGGCTCGTTCAACCCAACCCAACTCGAATAAATAATATTATATGCATTATGTGTGTGCATGCAAGATATAATAATAAGACAACTTTTTAGAATACTCGTAAGTCTTTTAAAAATAAAGAATTGCACAAATTAGATATGTAATAGGTTGTAGTATAATATTAACATTTTTTAACCTATTTATGAGTTTATGAGTTGAATCTTTGAGAGAAAAAAAAGAAGAGTAACATAACCCGAGAACCCAACTCAACCCAACCCGAAAATCTAGGGTTGGGTTGTGTTGAGTTGCGTTTATGCATAGGTCGGATGTGTTGACGAATTGCCCAACCCAAAAAGTTGGGTTGGTCCAAAAAAATCATTCAACCCTACCTAACCTGGACCATGTACACCCCTAATCCAAGTAAAATAACAAACACATCCCAACTTTTTTTATTATTATTAAAATCTAAATATTATTTTTATAAATTTTATAAAATTTTTTAAAATAAAAGGGAAATTTTTATAATGTATAAAAATATTTTGGTAAAGTAAACTGTGTTATTTTACTTGGATTTACGTCAAACTAATATTCAACAATGGAATAAAAATATTTTGAATTCTATCCGCTTTCACATTAAAAAAAAACAACTAACATTTCACTTTTTTCATTTCCTTAAAAAAAAACATTGACTTATAATTTAGGTGTGATAAAGAATAAAATATTTAGCTTTTGTGACGGTGACACTTTTTTCTTAATTCATATTTTTAACTCAACAATATTTCAAATATATAAACATTTTGAATATTGTTAGGACAGAATAAAATTTTAAAAGTTTTTATTAGTATAAGTTCGGAGAAGGAGATTATAAACACCGATTATACGTATCGAATCTGTAATTGTGGAGTTGAAATAGATTAACACTAAACCAGATAAACAAGATAGCAAGATAACCTGTGACCGTAGAGTGAAAATGAATTAATATCAAATCAGATAATCAGAATAATATTTCAAATATGTAATCTAATTAAAAAAAATTGCCAGTATAGTTCTCATGAAAAAATGAAAGATTTAATAATTAAGAGGCTATAATTTTAAAATTCTCATCTTCAACTTATGTTTATTTCAAAAAAAAAGAAAAAAAAAAAAGAAATTATGATTTTATAAGATATTTCCCAATAATGCTTGTTTACACAAACTTTCTTCATGCCTCCTTGTTGCGTGGAGAGAGGGTCGTGTACAATGTCACTATCAAATAGACAATCATAGATGCTAGTTCACATAGACATTGTAAATTAAATCACAAGGCCAGTGAAAAAACCTTACAAAATTGAAACTATTTGACAATATTTCAAAGATTTTAATTACAAAATATCAAATAAATTTTTGGCGTAGATCCATTTTGACAATCTAAGATTTGTTTACCTAGTCTAGGTTGAAATCATGCCAAGATTAGTCTGGGTTGTTGAAAAAATTGAGTTGTTTTAGCTCAACAATATTAGAAGTATAGAAATTTGAGCCGGTAATCTTTAAGGTCCCTTTTGATAACTATTTTATTTTTTGTTTATTATTTATGAAATTTAAGTCTACAACAATTATCAAACTATAACTTTTTCCTTATTTGGATATCTACATTCTACCTATATTTTAATAAACAAAACAAAAATTTGTAAACAAAAAAAGTAGCTTCCAAAAACTTGTTTATGTTTTTGAAATTTGGTTAGTATTCTCCTACTTTCTTAAGATGGAGCGCATGGTAGAAAATTTGAATAGAAATAAGCTTAAATTTCATAAACAAAAAATAAAAAACAAAAAATAAAAAACAAAATGGTTATCAAACGGAGCAGAAGTTATTAGAAAGGTATTTTAGCTCCCTTTTAAATGGTGAGCTAAAATTAGCTCAAGTCATATGTGACTTATTAATTATTTTAATTAAGGGAAGTTATATTGGATAATACAATTTTACAAAATAATTATCGATCTAGATAAATTTGAATTCTTTTGCATGCATAATCAATAATTTAGGGTATATATAGTAGTTTGTATTATTAATACAATATTCTATGTTATTAATACAATATTGTATATTATTCCAATATTATGAATTAATTATACCGTATAATTTATGTATGGTATGACTATAATTGCTAAATATATATTTTTTGTCTAGTATTGTAAATATTTTTCTAATTTGGCATATCCCTAAAATTACCCCTTGATTAATCCGTAGATTAACCCAAATTTATATTCGGTTTATCTAAATATGTGTGTTTGTTTGTCTAAACCTTTTACATGTTTCTTTAATATTATTATAATTATTGACTATACATTTTTTTAAAGATTCACTCCAAATAACTATTTTATTATCGAAGGGGTCTGTGGCGCAATTTTTTATCTGATTTGGAGTTAATCAATTTTCACTCCACGGTCTTAGGTCCGATCTTTGGAATCGGTATTGTTATCCTCCTTTCCCTAACTTGTACTAAAAAAAAACAATTTTATTAATACATTCAATAATTTTTATTAAACAATGTATAATGTTTTATTTCTAAAATTAACTCGTGATTGTTTGAAAAAATAATGACAAAATATTAGATGAAAATTTCCGTTTATATAAAATTTCTTAAGAAAAACTTCTCTACTTGTTCACAAGTAGAGAACATCTACATTTTACTTATGTGATACATTTGGAGCCACACAAATTTAATTTTATAAATAAAATAATATTAAAAGATAAAAAAAAAATTGTGTGGCACCAAATGTACCACATAGGTAAAATGTAGATACCATCTACTTGTGAACAAGTAGAGAAGTTTTTCTCATTAATTAACGTTAATTAATGTCAATGTATGTCACTATTTAGGTAGGTTTCAAATTCTGTCAGTTCATTATTGGACACAGTTTTTACTAACTACATAAATTCCTTTTCAAAATAAAATGTATTATTTTAATAAAAACTTTCATATTCATTCAAGATTCTCAAATTTAAAACTATATAAATATATTTATTTTTTTTAGTACATAACTATGTTAATTTATAAGATATTTCAAATAAGATAGTAAAACAAATGATTTGTTAAGAAAATAAATAAATGTTAATTTGTTCTCGTTAGATCAATATTAATTATAAGTTTAACAAAAATACTTTGCTATTTATTTTTAATTTTTTAATTTAAAATCAAGTTTTATTAAAAGAAAAAAAAACAAATTGTAATAAAAAGTTTATAACCTTTTTGCAATAGCATGCCTCTCAAAATAACTATGTATTTTAATAGAGTACATTTAATTTTAAAGTAAATATATTTATTTATTGTTTATTGTACTTTAGTACTAATTATATTTAGTTTTTTTTAGAAACGATTATATTTAGTATTTGTATTTTATACCTTAATTTTATTTTTTTTATTCAACAATATGTGAGGTGGGTTGTTGGAACATGTAGCCTTCTCGTTACTAGATTGTACTCGGTGCTCTTAGAACTCTAGTTTTATTGACATTTCATATCTTAATATTAATTTTATTTTTAATTTAAAGTTAATTTTATCGGAAGTATTTACTTATAGCTTCTTATTTTGACACAAAAAGACAAATAATCCCATTAAAAATGTAAGAATTTATAAAATAAATGTTAATAGAGATTAATTTATCAAAAAAAAAAATAAAAATCTACACATAAACTAGGCGTAAGTAACAAATAATGTAAGATTTATTGTATCTTTTATCCAAAAAAAAATAATGTAAGATTTATTGAGAATATTAGATACTAAGATTTATTTATTTTAAAGTAGGTAAACTAAAATAAAAAACTATTTACAAAGTAGAGAATCAAATGACATTTTAAACTAGTTTTTTAAATAAGTGTTTCATAATTTTTTGAATTGCGTGTTATATAAAGGTTATAAATTCGCATTCCTCTCTCCCAAGTATTATTGAGCTAAAAACATAACACTATAATAATATATAAGTAAAGAATTTGAAGATTATTAATGTGTCTTAATTGTTAAATCACATTTAAGTTAGATCTATTAGCGCTTTCTAGAGACGATAAAAGTAATAGCTTAGTAGCATAATTATATACCTAGTAACTAAGAAATTATGAATTGAAATTATCCACACTTTTAATTATCGTAGAACTCAACTACTATAAATATTTTGAGTGGTGAAAAATGTCTTAAGAAATTAAAATACAATATAATTTATGAGAATAGTGAAGTAAACAGCATAAACACTCATCTATATCAAAAATTAAAAAAGAAATGTTGAAGAACTAAAAAAAACAGTCCCATGGAGAAAATAATGATTGGGCATTATCAAGTATAAAAATGAAACAAAGAAATAATTACTATATAAAAATAATTAAATAACAATTAGTTGTAAGAAATTGAGGGTAGAGTGAGAAATTAGGAAGCTTGTGGGGAAGGTTCCTTAGGTTTGTAGTCATAAGACCCAACTAGTTGACTGAAAACCAAACCTAGAGGAAGTTGAAGAAGGCTTTTGATTGGCTATTAATTAAAACCACCAAGGAGTCAAAAGTCTAAAGCTTTTAAATTCTTCATTTGACAAGTTGTTATCATTTGATCCACTTTTTTCCAATTTAATCTACTCTACTGACTCAATCCAACTTTGTAAATCTACCATTAAATGTGTATTTATAGTGGTAGGCTTGTCTAATTCAAGATTTTTTTTAATAATAAATTTATAACTCATAGGCGGTTGGGTTATTGAGTTTCTATATATGATTGATATGCACAAGCATATATATATATTTGTCTCGAGCTATATGAAATTTTCAATTTCGTAGGCTACATATAAAGATAGTGATATTATGTCACATAAATTCAACTTTGGTTAAATGATATGTGATGCATTATAAACCCTAAAAATCGTAAACGCGTTGATGAAATACTACATGCTATACGAATTCTTTTTTTTTTTTTAGTATATAAGTATATATTGGGAGAGGGGGGACAAATACCGATACCTAGGCTCGAACATGTAACACTGATGCTGAATTGGTTTATGACTAAACAATGAAACCATTGTGCCACTGACCCATTTGGTACACGCTATACGAATTCAATACTAACTGTTTAAATACTTTATTAATTGGGATTTAATAATCAGTCATTTCCAATAAATTTAGAGTTTATGAAGTTTATGGTAGATAAATTTAACATTATAAGTTTATAGATTTATGATAAATTTATATATATGACGTGATTGTGCCTTAACTTTTTAACATTAAGTTACACGAAAACTTAATTCATTAATAAAAAGTTGCTAAATATTTTTTAAATATAGAAAGATCATTTTTTTGTGAATTCGGGACAATATGCACTACTACAATTTCAGCCTTTCATGACAATTTTTAATTGTCATAGTTAATTTATTATGACAATTATCCCAAAAATATACTATGTCATTGTATCCCCTGTCATGGTAAGACTTTTATGACAATTAATAACAATGTCATAACATATAATTTATGACAATTATAACATTGTCATAAATGTTTATTCGTGACAACTAAAGATTGTCATGAAACGATGAATAATAGGGTTTATTATAATTATTTATGACATTTTATAATTGTCATAAATTATGCTACTTTGCAATTATAGCTTTTTTTATTATGACAATTTTAAAATGTCATGAAACTAGGTTGTTTTTACAAATAAAATTAAATTGTAAACTGTCATGAATTCACCATTCATGACAATTATCATAGTCATTATTTCTATTTCATGATAATTTAAATCATTATAAGAGAGAGAGATAACATGATCATTGTGATCATCATATTTGTATTTCTTGATAGTTTAAAGTTGTCATAAAATGAATTTCATGACAGTTGTGATAGTCATAATTTTTATTTCATGATAGTTGAAAGTTGTCTTAAAAGATATATCATGACAGTTTTAAAATTTTAAAATTGAAAATTATTCATTGATTTATTCATATAATTCATATTAATTACTATTGGATTTATTAATGCAAAAGCTCCAACATTTAAGCTATTAAATAATTGTGCATTCCAAAAATATTGTCACGATCCACATAAAAGAGAAATAGATTTAAGTGATCACAATGTAAATAAGACTTTAACAAACACTTAAAGCTTATACAAATATAGTTTGTATATATAAGTTGTAAATGGATTTACATTCAACTCCTCATAAAGCCTAGAATGAGAATCAAATACATCGACCACTTGTACGATGACTGACAATTTGAACGATAATCGTCATAAATGATCCTTACCTTGAACAAAGTACCTACACAATATAGTTATAAAATTTTAAGTGAATGTAAAACAAAATGAAAATATTTACTGACATCCATATATTTGCAAACACAATTGGTAGATATAATTATAAACCTTGACATGTTAAATTCAAGAAATATATAATTGGATGGAGACAATTACAAAGAAAAACAAGAAATGAAGAATGAACCTACATAAAGTATTGGCTTATGCACATCACCATCTTTAGGAACTCTTTTTCCTATATCAATTATATCTCAAAATAAGAAAACAAAAGTAAAAAGGGTTTATCATTTTTCACCAAGCGGACAATTAAATAGAACCTTACGAAAATCTTAAATAAATGCTTGTGTAATTTTCTTGTTTTACTTTCTTTTTTTCACTTCAAATATATGCATCTATACATTAGCTTTCAAAGAAATAGAACAATACCTTTTAAGGCAAGTTGCTTCCACACTTTCAACTCCAAGTTTGAGTATCTGGTTGAAAACAATTATATAAATATCATCAGACGACATCTTTATGATTAAAACATGATGTTATATGAGAATAAATAAATTTAACCACTAAGCATAAATGTTGAGTCGATAAGAAGATAAAGAGTTTACCACAAATTCTAGGCTACAACTCTCAAATGAAGCTAAACGTTTGCAACCAAAATATTCGAACACATCCACTTTCATAGGACCATCTAGCCTAATTCTCAAACTCTTCTCCATATTAAGCTCCAATTGTCTTCGAATCCAATGCCTGTTTTTTTTTTTACTTTTTGAAATGAAAAAGACACAACAACAATATAACTAATAACAATAATATGACAAAAAGATAGCCTTACTTGATTATTCATCCATGCTTTCCATTCATATTGACAAAAACCATTGTTGTTTCCAACCAAAACAACTTAGTATTCAATCTATTAAAGCAAATGAGGAATATGAGTATATCTAGATTTTATTTTTTGGCTACCATAACTGCAGGATAGCCACATAATCACTATTCAAAGATATTGCAATGAGTATAACATCATTTTTAGAAGTTAGAGATTAGACTTGGTAGAATGTTCACTTGTTGCAGCTGTTAAGAGTACTCCAAAAATATATTGCTCAAAATATAAAATCCAAAGTATTAGTTTAAGTTTAGAAACTATGTTTCCTTGAACACCGTTCTCCTAAGGCCAACTGGAGACTTTCACAAAAATGTATATAGTGTTCCACAAAAAAAGCATATGACACATCATCTTGCAAATAATATGAATGAACCCACGAACTTGGCCCATTCAGCACGGACCATGTCGAGTTCATCTTGACTATACATTGATGGTGCACTTTTCATCTAAAAAAATAATATAGTATTCAAAACTTGATTATTATAATCAGTATCTATAGGTTTTAAGATTTAATATACGCATACAACATCGATGTATGGAGTCTCAAGTCGAATATTATCTCGCGCATGAATCGCATTACATAATACCCACACTCCACATCACCAACTTGTTTCGGACACTATGCACGTAAGGAAAAAAAATGAACTTAGTAAGATATACATAAATGATACATAAAGTTAGATTAAGAAAACCATTAGAGCTACCTTGATTAATTTCCACGTAAGCTTCTTATTAGTGATGTCTTTAAAAGCTCTGCAAATGATAGAAAATTAATTTGTTCATAAACAATAATGGTGCATCACTTTGATAGGATCTGAAATCTACGTACCTGCTAAGTACTGTAGTTATGTCAGGATGCAAACGATTGCGTAATGAGTCCATGAAAAAGGCACATCCCTTTGATAAATCCATGATTATTAATGACCAATGATATCTATAACAAGACAATAACATATTAAATAAATAAGAAGAAGACCATAAAATTCTAAGACATTGATGAATCTTACCCTGAGTTATATGGAAAGAGTAATGCTTGATTTGAATCAATTTCTCTCAAGCGTCTAATGAGTTTGTTAACACGTAATTCAATAGATGAGTTTAAAGATAGAGCACCAGAATCCATAAAGTGGTACATGTTTAGAGGTTTATTCACATCCAAATGTTTTTTCAAGAACCTGCGCATGACATAATAATTGTTACTATTCATCAATTATTTAAGTACAATAAAATATTATATTTTACAAATATATTTCATCATTTAAAACTAATCATCATTTCATAATTTACATGTAATTTTTAGAAATATGAAATATGTTAAAGTTCATATCATAAAAAAAAAATTAACAATATGCAATTTAATAATACAAATTAAAACGACAAATATTGAAGGTGAAATTACTAAGAAAATTTTCAAATACATCCAAATGAGCTATTATTACAATCACTCTATAAATTACTTTAAAAAAAACCACATCCGAACGATCTATTAATATATTCACTCTATCTAATCACTCCAAAAAAATGCATCCAAGAACAACTTATATATATTCACTCTATATATTGATTTCATAATTCTCAATCTCTCAAATTATCAATCACAATCAGGCGTTAAAGAAAATTAACAATAAGCACAAAACTTATATCTATCATTTTATAAGCATTTTAACTAATCTTTACCAATGCCACAAAAAATAATCAATCATTATTGAACTTCAAACCAACAAAATCGACTTTGAAATTTACCCAAAACACGAAATCAAACGCGGCTGTCCTCTTGAAACACGAATCAATAGAGCTGCAATGCCCTCCAAACAACAACCTAGCAATCAGTCAAACTAAAAAATCAACCCATGAAGGCTAACAATGGTAACGAGTCAAGATCTTACTCGAAACTCGACAAAACAAGCACGACTGTGCTGCGAACTTACCCAAGAATCGAACAAATCGGGCTCGCCAAGAGCAACAGGCGCGGGCTCACGAACAGATCGGGCTCACGAACGGCCGGCGACAACAGGAGCGTGACGCGAACGGTAGGACGGCAGGACGACAGGACGGCCTTGGGCTCACGAACATCGGGGTGCACGGCAGGACACGAACGGTCGGCGACAACAACTGCAAAGGCAACAAGAGCGTGACGAGGAGCTGCGCGACAGGGTGCGTGACGAGGAGCTACGCGAGGAGCCTCGAGTGCGCAACAACAACTGCACGACGAGGAGCCTCTGCTGCTCGATGAGAAGTGCGCGACGAGGAGCTGCAGAGCCTCGATCCGTGCCGGCGATGTGCGACACTTTCAATTTTGGCTACGGCTGAGTCTTCGACGGCGGCACACAGGTGGTTCGGCGACAAAGGCAACAAGGGCGGCTAGGGTTGGTGGAGATGAAGATGGAGAAGAAGAAGGGGCTTTAGGATTTTGTTTTTTTAAAAAACTAATTTTAGGGGTGTGTTAAATGGAGTTGTTTTCTTTTCTTTTTTTTCTTTCTATTTTTTTTTAAATCCAAAAACAATATTTTTACTTAAATTATTTTCTTTTCCCTTTTACTTTAATGCTCCCAAAGTGACCTATTTTCAAAATCCCTTTTTATTACTTCAACTTAAGAACTTGTTTTCTTTTTTTAGATTTTATATTGTATTTTAATAAAAAAAACTCAATAACCCACATAAAAAAATTATAAATGAAATAAAATTTACAAATTTACAAATATTATTTTCCATGACAATTTTTAAAATGTCATAATCTTATGAAAAATGAGATATTCTTGTCTAAAAGAAAAAATTTCTATGACAATTATTAAAATGTCATTACATTTGTTTTATGACAATTATCTAAATATCAATAACTGTCATATAACTTCAATAACTTAGAATTCATCTCTTTTCCACAAATACGCGTGTTTTTGGATATTTTATGACAGTTTCTAGATTTTTAAAATTTTATGAATTGAAAAAACTGTCATGAAAGGCCAAATATGTAACATTCTTTTAGTGAAAAAGAATCATATTCTAATATGTACAAAAACTTACAGAACTTTAGTTTGATAGTAAATTTAATGGAGGTTTGAAATGGTAATAAAGAATTTTTCTACTGTAGTTCAAAATATTTGAATCTTAATTTTTATAAACTCAACAATATTTAAAGATTTGAATTTGTAATCTCTTAATGACCAAAAAGTCTTAAGTTCAAATCCCCACTCCCCATCAATGTAATCTCAATCTCTTAATGTAATCTCAATCTCTTAATCATTAATTCCAAAATAAAATTTTCAAAAAAAAAAAAAAAAAAAAAAATCCCGAATAAAATTTTCTATTTTGTTCTAAAAAAGTTGTGAACTTAAGAACCCTTCAAATGTTTTTTTTTAAAAAGTATCCATTATTTTATTTGTCATAGAAATGGAAAAAATAGGAGTTTGATTTGAAAAATATGCAAGTACATGAGTAAGGGCATTTGAATTGATCTTTCAATGTATTCCAAAAATGAAAAATTAATCTTTCAAAAGACTTTTTCACAACCCGTTGTATAATGGTTTTTCTTTTTTTTCTTCTCTCTCTCTCTATATTTTGTTATGGCCTGTGGAGTGACCAGTACATTGTTCCCTTATTGGTCTAACATATGCCAACCAACTATTTTCTAAATATCATTTTCTTGAACAAATCTAAATTGGTCTCCTAATTTATTAATTGTGTGCTCATTGTTATTATAGAACATATTAATGTCTCAGATAATTAAACGTATTTTGATCATTTTTTAAAGAAAAATATACTATTGGTAGGTATTTATTTATTCACAAACAAAAAAAAAGTTAGGCACTTTTTTTAGCCCATAATTGAGGTGGAGAATTTAGTATGTGATCTCTTAGTTATAAACATGCATTTAAGTCCGTTGAATTACTGATTTTGACGCCGATGCGGAGTAGTTTCGACCTAGTATATAAGAAATCATTAATAATTTTTTAAAGTTCAAAATCATTAATATTTTAAAGGTCAATTATTTTGACTGAGTCCGTGGCACAATTGGTTATCTGGCTTGATGTTAATCCATTTTAGCTCTGGGGTCACGAGTTCACAACATCTCTGATCTTCACCATTGGCGAGTGAACGGGCTTCTCCCTATTCGATCTTCCTTCGTTTTTGTAAGAACCCTACCCAAATAGTGGTCCTAAACCCGGTTCTTACTTAGCATGCTTAAAATTTAAAATCATTTAAATCAACATTGAAACTGCTTAACAAGAAAATGCATTAAATAAAAATTGTAGAAAACATACATACAACAGTTATCATAAAATAGGTCCTAGCCAGTATTTAAAACTCAACATTAAAACGACTTCTCAAAACAACAGTTTCCCAGCATGCTAACAAAGAATTAAGACTCAATAAAATGACAAAAGACAAAGTAAACGCCGGCAGTTCCTATGATCAATCAGCTCCCTCCGCTAGCCGTCCCGGTGCTGTCCCAAGTTACCAGGTGGAAAACCATAGAAAATAAGGGTAAGTATGGAGGTACTCAGTAAGAATCCCCAACCGGGCCAGTACAATACGATACATCAATCATCTAGCATCCTAGTATACATGCAAATAGTTACCAACACAGATCTTTGCTCAACGAGCTAACGGGACAAGTCGGGAATCCTCGGAAGTCTCCTACTTTCGGCCTAATGATTGACTTTCTTAACCAATCCCAAATGACATCCTCGAGGGTCTTTCTCCCTCGGCCAAATGATCAACTCAAAAGCTGATCCCAAATAGATGTCAGACACCCTCGAGGGTCTTTCTCCCTCGTCCATATGACCAACTCAAAGGCTGGTCTCGAATAGGTGTCCTCGAGGGCCTCTTACTCTCAGCTAAACAGTTCTTATGAAAAACGGGAGAGTACCCAAAGTCTGGCTCTAATTGGAACGGTATTGGTGTACTCACGAACATTAGCCAGGGGAAGCTCTCCGAACCGGCAACTAACACGTGTGCGCACACCGCATGCTGTTGAAAACCGCGTAAATATGGGGGCCTAAGGACAAACTACGCCGGTCTAGGTACGCATTCCTGAAGACTCGGAAGTGGTGTCACTGATCTACAGTAGTGCGAGGCCTTCGACCTTCAATCGTAGCAACCTGTACCACCGACCTGAAGCTAAAGAACTGTCCCCGGGCAGGCTTGCACCAGTGACAGATTCCGCTCCAACAGGCTACAAACTAGGCTTATACCAATGCGGGAGCTAATCTGCACCGGCTGAGGGGGCGGAAGCAAAGTACGTTATGCTTCTCACTGATCCCGACCTGTGGGGACAAGGTACGTTATGTCCGCTCTCAGCCTCTGGATGAAGACAATCTAACTAAACTATCTAATATCACAGAGTAAACAATTCCTAACAGTTCAAACGTGCTTAACAATTATATATAAATGTAACCTAGCATGATACTACGAACTTAAAGCAGGAATCACAAAACATGCTGGAAGAGCAAACCTAGCATGACACTAACATGTAGAAACAGAGGTAAACATGCTAGCAGAGATAATCAACCAGGTAGTCCTATCCACTGACATGCTTATAACAATCGACACATATAAAGAATGCAATCAGGACATATCGCAGGGTCCGCACAACCCTGGTAAGAGATCCTTACCTGGAACAAGCAGAAAACAATAAACAAGTGTTCATTAAGCTGCAAAGTCGCACAACCTAACAATATCATAATACATACATGTAACGACCCGACCCGAAAGGGGCATAAAATAAGTCGTTACCTCAATGCATGCATTCAAATCTACATAAAATTTGCAATATGGTGTTTGGATTCTAAGTAAAACTAAAACATAAAAACATCCATTTAAAAATCAACATAAATTCCTGAAACCTGTCCCTGTTTCCAAGCACCTGTTTCAAGGAAAATACATTTCCAAAACTTACTCGATCGTAGATTTATTTAAAACATACAAGCTTTACAACAATGCTAGAATCCGGGAAAACATTCAGAAAACACCCTAGGGCTCCGTGCCCAACTACATGCATTCAGAGGACATTTAAATCATAAACATAAACATAAGACTGAGAGTTTAACAACGGGTTTCCATGATCACGCTCCTCCTCCAAACCATCCTGTCTCTCGCACCATGGTTACTGTGGAAAACCACATAATAAGGGTGAGAAACGAATTACTCAGTAAGAATCCCCAACCGGGGTACAATACGATATACATGGTCATCTCGATGAGTGTATGCAAGCTATGAATATAAACACAGAATAGAGCACATAGCTTAGGCCACACTTGGGCCTCGGATGCCAACTCAGGGTCTTAGTCCGGAAATCAATCACCACATCCACACAATCCATCACACAAGTCGCCCTATACAAGAAACAAGTCCCGGCCTCAGCCTGTCTACTGTCGAATGAAAGGTACACTAGCTCAAGATCCCGAGGAGCTCTCCGGTCGGCGCTGTAATGAGCGTAAGCATGCACCGCGTGCTACTGCAGACTATGGGGGGTGTCGGGTATAGTGGCAAGCTGCCCATGTCCAGTCACCACGCCTAACTAATTCTTTGGATCGGTGTCACTGACATAGGGGTGTGAGACCTGGACACGTAAACTATGTCAGCCTGAACCACCGCACCTGAGGCTAAGGAAACGGGTCGTGGTAGGCTTACACCAGGAAGCCGTCCTTACCTTAACAGGTGGCAATCAAGGGCTACGGCCGAACACGCTGAGGACGTGCCGACTGCCAGGGACGAGGCAATGCCAAGTCATCATCCCGACCGTTGGGGCATTTAACAGTCTGCCACCCTCACCCAAGATTGCAGGGCCTACCGCTTGGGTTAGCTAATCCTCACGGGGTCCAGGGGCGAGCACTTTGCCTCGACGTCCCCGCCATGGATGCAAGGTACTTTATGCATCGGGCCCGATGATGCTATCTACCGCAACTCTAACTCCGTCCTAGCAATCGAAGAAACAATCAATATAATCCAATACGTGCTAAAAAGAATACAACGAACCTAGCATGATACTACGAAGCAAGGAATGATACGAGCATGCCGTAAAGGAACAACCTAGCATGGATTAACACGAGAATTAACCAGAAAATCATGCTAATCGGGAATTCAGATTAGAGCACTTAGCCACACATGTCAATAAACACAAACAAGCAATCAATCAAAGCAATCACATATAATATCGCGAGGTCCACACAACTCCGTAAAGAAATCCTTACCGCCTAAGACCTCTAAACACAAGAAACCTAAGTCTGCGATCGAACCCGAGCTAGCTAGCGAGAACCTAACAAAAACAACAATAATTACAATCAAAAGGCCCAAATAATATAAAACAAACAGGGCTCACTCGGGAGCAACTCACGAGGCACAGTGACACTTTCAGACGGACGGGCAAGCCGCACGCGCGGGGCTGCAGCTTGGACGCTGCTCGGCTACTGGGGCGCGCTGACCGTGGCGGCTGGGGCGCTACGACGACACGCTGGCTGGGGCGCTACCGACACGCGCGCTGGGCAAGGCTGGCGCGAGCAGACGCTCGGCGCGACGCAAAAGCGCGGCAAGCTAGCTGGGCGGCGGCGCGCGGCGCGACGACGCGCTTCTGAGGGCGCGACTTCGAGCGGCTTCGGCCTGCGAGGACAAAGACGGGCTGGGCGACACGGATCCGGCGACACGGGGCTCGGGCGACACATCGCTAGCGGCTCGAGGGTCAGGGCGGGCGATGCGCGATCGGGCAGTGCGAAGCTCGAGCCGGCGACTGGGCGGCAGGTGAGCTCTGACGACGCGACTGGCGGGCGGGGCTCGGCGGGCGAGGCTTGCGGCTGGGCGAGCCAAGGGCTCGGGCCGGGCTAGGCCGCTTTGCTAGGGCTAGGGCTAGGGAGAGGGGAGAGAGAGAGAGAGAGAGAGAGAGAGAGAGAAAGAAAGAGAGAGAAAGTGAATTTGGGAAAAAAAAATAAAATAAAAGAAAATTAATTTGGAAAAGAAAAGGAAAATGGGAAATAAAAGGAAAAATAAAGATTTTATCCAAAATCCATCCTTATCCACTTTTATCCTTAAAAATCCCATTTCCCGGCTTCCTCCTTCGAGACCCTACCAAGCAACCTCTTCCAATAAATAAACTCACTAAATCCAACTCCCAAAACAACACCAAGGGCCCGGGCTCGAATCCCAAAGGAAGCACACAACCAACCAACACTTTGCCAAAACCCAAATCACAACCGAACTCCCAAATGACTAGCCCAAACATCTCGGGACTCGCAAGCAACAACAAACAAGCCTCGACAAAGGCAGGAGCTACCTCGAAGCCCTGAAAACCACAAATCCTGCCCGAAGAGCCAAAAGACCAAAATACCCCTAAGGGTCAAAACCGCTCTAACGACCCAACCAAAATACCGAATCTTGACCCGAAGGCACCTCGAAAACTGGAATAAAAAACTGGGCTGTTACAATACTCCCTCCTTTTAAGACTTTCATCCTCGAAAGTCCTAAGACGAAACAGCTCTAGGAAAACTCCACAGAAACCAGACCAACTGAACTTCTCGGCCAACAACACCAACCTTCTTCGAAAACCAAACCCTCTTGGGTTCACAAAACTCAAGGCCACAATGCCATCCAGATTGCCAAACACTGAACTCCGAAGGAAAACAAATGCGAAAAAGCTAGACGGCAAACCACGTCCTCAACTTGCACCAACTCTCAAACGGTGCCACTCTCAGCAAACTCGAGGACTGGCCACAAGCTCTGAAACTCTACACCACGCACTGGCAAAACTCCTCTGAAACTCACAAATTGACAACAAACAAACTCAACCCTACAACAAATCAAGCCAAACAAGCAACCTTCCAGATTCCAAAACTAAACGGCCTACTCTTACTTCACAAGAGACCAACAAACCTCAAACCTTGACTACAACCTTAACGAGATACAAACGAACCACCAATCAAGCATCGATCCAAAAAGACAAACTTCTCCAACTAGAACACGACCACAACATTTAAGCAACCATGTTAAGGAGAAATCGCGAACCAAAGGCAAGGGGCACCATCCTGGTACACCGACGGCTAACAACACTCACACCACCAAAACTTCACCATCGCCACCTTAAAAAGACAAGGGCCAAGCACAGGACTCCACTCGGCCAAGCCAAAGAAACTAGAACTCCTCATCGACCGAACGCAAAATTTCCAACGAAAACCTACCAAAGAATCGCCAAGGAGAACATCGCCAGCAAGGAACAACCAACATTCCTCTCAAGGAAAACTCGTGAAGCAAGGACTAAACCATCACGCAAATTATCTGCGACACAACACCTTGAGGAAAACAAATCAACAACTTACCAACCAATGCCACGACACCTCTGTGCCAACTCACTCAAACGCGGCTCGCTAACGCCAATCGCGAACGCACAACAACTAGGAACAAAGCCCGAGAAGGGCTTGCTCAAAGCAGAACTCAACCCAAACTTATAACGAGCAACGCTGCGCCTCCAAGCTACCACTCAACTCTTAAAATCCAACCGGCTACTCAAAAGACTTCTCCTTTTAAGCAGGCCAAACTCATCTTCCAACGAATATCCACTCCCGAAACCTAACAAGGAAAACGGATAACGACAACCTCAAAGCTTACGGATCCTGAGCCACACGAATCCGCAAGACTACCTCGCAAGCTAACACTCGAGGCTGGCATCCAAGGAGCAACTCAACCACCACAGAGGCTAGGGGAAAGGAAATCTTCAATCCCCAAAGAACCAACAACTTGCCGAACAACTCAACTCTTCTGTCGTCACCCACCGCACCGCCCTTGCGAGACAAACAACTCTTGCTGGCTAACAACACAAAGCGAGGACCCTCCCATTGGGCTAATCATTGCGCGCTACTCGATAAACTCCACAACTCAAGAGCTAAGGTGACTCACGCCCAACGGGGAAACGACTTCCCAAAGCAATCTCCGTGAGGGGCAAAAACTCCACACACGCTCGCTGACTTGCTCAAACCCAAGGCAACAACAACCAACTCTCTCTTGGAAGCAACACCCAAGGGAAATCTCAACCAATCGAATCACCAATCCAGAACTAACAGAACTTACTCAACTGCCGAGGGAGGGGTCAACTCCCAAAACTTTCTGACTAGGAACAAGACCTCAGGGCAACGCTCTCCAGCTAGAACCGAACTAGCTCTCGAAACAACAAAAGAACCAAATCTTGGCCAAACACTCACAAGAGGCGAACAACCTTTATGCAAATCTAGAACACCATCCAAGAATCCGCTTAATCGACAAACAAGCGCTTCCAAGCAACCAAACAAACTATTCCCTCTTGCTAGCACCACTACCATCAATTCCAAGACCAAGGGAGTAACCTGACAACTCCCCGAAGGAAACGACTCTTACAAGAAGACAACCAAAGGACATAGAGCTCCACATACGCTCACTGTCATGCTCCACTAGAGCAACAACATCTAATCTCACGGGGCAACAACAGGGGTCCATCTCAGACTAAACCTCCAAAAGCCAAACGAGGCAACTCAACATCCAGAAGGTGAAAACAACCAACAGGGCACAAACCACTCGCCCCACGAGCAAAAAACTAATCTCAAGCAACTCCAATCCACACCTTGGTCGACACCAAGCATCAACTTGCCACCACACCGGAACCAATCCGGGACTTTACTCCAAACTAACACTAGCTCGCTAGTCTACCAAGATCGCTAGCAACTCCACCAAGGCTACAAACTACACGCCTCCACCGGCCAACTAAACTAACTACTGGCTCGACTGAGCTCGGAGAGGCTCTCCACAACCTAGGGTTCTCCGACAACCCTCGACACACACACTACTTGCCAAAAACGATCTAACATACAACCGCTCTCGAACAAACAACTCCAATTTTCCAAAGATCACAACCCTGCTGGCCAACTCCAACTCTCTGGGAACCAAGAGGACCCGAAACGCTACCTAATGCGTCATCCTCCTACTCAAACATCAGCCACAACACAGCTTCTACCCAAGGCAAGGATCCGAACAACTCTCTTAGCCATGACGATCGAAATCGCTGCGCTTTGCTACCATCGCTCTCTTGTTCGGTTTCCAACCAACTCCAACCAACAATCAACAAGAAGATCCGCCAACCAAGCTTAGGTCCAACTTAACAAATCTTGCCTAAGCAACAACCTGATACCACGAGCACGGTATCCTTACCACCTCACTAAAGCCTTACAACATCCACCTGGAGTCCAACGTCTCCAGAAACTGAGCACTAGATCTCCAAAGCAAACCCTACACGGATCTGAAACTTTCGCCACAGAATGAACCACACAAAACACACTTGTGTGCACAACTCTCAACCTTTCTTCAGAGATCCAAGACTAACAAGCGCTTTTCCAAAAAGCAACGCTAACTCCTGGCAGAGATGCCAACAATCCAAGGAACACCAAAAGTTCCATCTCCACACGATACACGAAGCTGAGTGTAAAGACCCGACCCAAAAAAGGGCTCTAAATAGGCCTTTACCCCAATGCATGCATTCAAAGTAAAGGACAATATGCAAATAATTTTCGGATTCCCAATTAAAACAAAACAATCAAGGTTCAATCGAAAATAAAGATAGTTTGTCTTTGAAACTCGTCCCTGTCTCCAAGCACTGCTTCAAGGCAAATACATTTCCAAAACGTACACTCTGATCAGAGATTTCTTAAAACATTTGAAACATCCTCAAATTCAATAAAGCAGGAATCCACGAAAATATTCAGAAAACATCCTAGGGCTCCGTGCCCGACTACATGCATTCAGGGGAAAATAAGAAGACAAGAGTCATAGAAATAAAAAGTCGAGACGACAAAGAGTTCCCATGATCACAGCTCCTCCTTCACCATCCCGTCTCGCACCTTGGTTACCTCGTGGAAAACCACAAAATAAGGGTGAGTAACGAATTACTCAAGTAAGAATCCCCAACCGGGGTACAATACGATGCACATGGTCATCTAGATGAGTGTATGCAAGCTATGATCATAAACACGTAATAGAGCACATAGCCGAGAGTCACACTTGGACCTCGGATGCCAACTCGGGGACTTAGTCCGGAATTAACTACCATAACCACACAAATCGCCCTATACGAGAAAACAAGTCCCGCCTCACCGCTTCATCGCCGATACGAAAGGTGCACTAGCTCAAGATCCCGAGGAGCTCTCCGGCCGGCGCCGTAATGAGCGTAAGCATGCACCGCGTGCTTCTACAGCACTATGGGGGTGCCGGTCCCAGTGGCAAGTCGCCCATATCCGGATACCACGCCTAACTAAATCTCCGGATCGGTGTCACCGACATAGGGGTGTGAGACACGGACACGTGAACTATGTCACCAGTACCACCGCACTTGAGGCTAAGGAACGGGTCGTAGTAGGCTTACACCAGAAGCCGCCCTTACCTTAACAGTGGCAATCAAGGGCTACTACCGAACACGCCGAGGACGTGCCGGCCGCCGGGGACTAGGCATTGCCAAGTCATCATCCCGACCGCTGGGGGCATCGCTTAGACTACCACCTCACCCAAGATTGCGGGCCCACCGGTTGGGATAGCTAATCCTCTCACGGGGTCCAAGGACGGAGAACTGTCTCGAACGTCCTTGCCATGGATGCAAGATACTTTATGCATCGTGCCCGGATGATGCTATCTACCCGAATTCTAACTCGCCTTAACAATCAAAGAACAATCCAATACGTGCTCAAAAGAATACAAAGAGACCTAGCATGGTACTACTGAACAAGAATGAATATGAGCATGCCGTAACGGAACAACCTAGCATGGACTAACATGAAAGAACAACATACGAAGTCATGCCACCAGAAATCGAGCAGAGCACCTAAACTATACATGCCGATAATCACAAACAAACATACAACATCAATCACATAGAACATCGCAGGTCCACACAACTCCGGTAAGAAATCCTTACCGCCGGGAGGCAACTACACACAAAAATCCTAAGTCGCGATCGATCCCGAGCTAGCTAACGAGAACCTAACAAACACAATAATAATCACAATCCATAGGCCTAAACATAATAAAATAAACAAGGCTTGGCTCGGAGCAACTCACGCGGCGCGCATTGACACGCGGACGGCGCGCACAAAGATGGCGAGGCTTCTTGGCTGCGCTGATGGGGCGCTGATGGGCGGCAGGGGTCGGGCGCTGGGCGCCGACGGCGCAGATGGCGCAGAGCTGGCGCGACGCGCAGCGCGCGACGGCCGGCCGGCGCAGGCGCGCGACGGGCGCGACAAAGCTGACGCGACGACGGACACGCTGCGGGCGCGCGCTGGGACGACGACGGCGGCGCGCGGCCGACGAGCGCTCGACGTGCGATTCTGCCGCTGCAGGGCGCGACAGGCGATCTGCTGGCGAGATCTGGCCGCGACGGGGCTGCTCTCGGGCGTCATTGGCCGCGACAGGGCCGCTCGGGCGTCTCGCTCGTCTCACGAGCGACAGTCGCTTCGATGGCACCGCAGGGGCGATGGAGTCTGGCGACTCGGGCGATCTGGGCTTGCTTCTGGTGCGATCTGGCCGGTACGGGGAGCCGCGACGGTGGGGCTCGGCCGGGCTCCTCTCGGCAGCGCAAACAAACACACACACACACCCACACTCTTCTATTTACATTCGCCACAAAGAAGAACTCAAATCGGAGAAGACGAAGAGACGAAGAAACTTACCCGAAAGACGATCGAACCACGGGCCGCAAAGGGAATGAAAATCGGCTTGGGGCTTGGGAGAGGAAGGGTTGGGCGCCATGGAGCATTTGGAGAAGAAGACATAACAAAACCTAATTTCTTTTCATTTAACCAAATGCACCAAACTCCAAGGTCCAAGGATAACCATAATATGACGCAGAAAGAGCAACAAGAGCTCTCCATAGCTCAACCGCACACATCCTCACAAAGCTTTCCCGGAGACCCGGTTCGAATCCCAGTTGCAACATAATTTCCTTTATTTTTACTTTTGCATCTATCCATGCTCAAACCCATCCACAAAGCCTAAAAACTTACATAAATCCATCCAATAATTTTAGCAACTGAAAGATATAAACGGCCCCGACGGCCCGACCAAATTACCAAAATACCCCTGTGGCATACCTCGAAGACCGGATGAAAACTCGGCCGTTATAATATTCCTCCTTTTATGACTTTCGTCCTCAAATGTCCTTAAGATCAAACAGACAGATATCTGCAATCTCATCCCGTCTTCCCGCTCACAAGCGCCCCTCCTCAACTCGACTCCTCCACCAACTTTTACCAAACGGATCCCACGATTATGCAACGTCTTCGCCTCAAAGACCAGAATACTCACAGGCTTCCCCTTGAAGCTCAAATCCTCAATCAGCTGCAAAGGCTCAAAGTCCACAATGAGCGATGGGTCCAACACATACTGCCTCACACCGATACATGAGAACACTGCACACGGCTGACAATGACAGAAAAAGCTAACCAATATGCAACTCTGCCAATCCTCTCGAGAATCTCAAATGGTCCAACAACAAGAGACTCCACTTCTCCCGCTTACCAAACCTCAACACAACTCACAACGGCACAACCTTAAAACTACGCACTGTCCAACCTCAAACTCTAAAACTCGACGCCGAACATCGGCGTAACTTTTCTGCCTGCTCTGAGTTGACAACACTAGCTCTAAACTCCTGCACATCACCTCTGGTCAAATGCAGCAACTCAGGACCCAAAACAAAATTGATGGCCACCAACCTTTTCCCAGAACATTGGAATCCTGCAATACTTACCTTGTAATGCCTCAATGGAACAACAAAAATTGACCACGAGAATCGCAACCCAAGGCAACCTCATAAAACCACACTAGTCCCCGCCGCCTAATCACTTTAAACACCAACTCACAACAAGTTCAAGGATCTGCTCACTCTTCCCAAAAGACCATCGGTCGAGGGTCAAAACTCTCTGAGAATCGCACTCGGCTCATAAGCCTCTTAACAACGCTCTCGTAACCACGGTTCATCAATGCACTTGCCTAGAACAAACCTTCGCTTCCACACCACGTGACAACAACTCCACTGGCCCGACATGCCTCTACTCCATAGAAATGGCATCTCGCACACACGAAAACGAGGTGCGAGCTCTCACTCATCAAAACCAATCCTCCAAGAATCTAATCTCACACAACAACCTCAACTAATCGACAGCTCCCACACGGAAAACTTACAATCCAACAACTTGAGTGCTACGGCCTCTAAGCTCAAACAACTAAAAATCGCATAGCTATGCCAATCCACACAACTCTAGCTTGACTCAAATCACTGGCCGACAAGTCACTGCTAACAACCAAGGCCCCAGAGGGGCTCCTCCACCAAACTTACCTCCATGCAAGCAACGGAACGAAGCTTGCCTAAAAATGAAACACATCTCATAAGTCCAAACGATAACACATACAAAGCTTAACCCTCTAGCTTAGGCTTATTGCACCTTCCCACCGAAACTTCATAAACGGAACTCCACTATTCGGTTAACACCAACTACCAAGAACCAGATTACCAAAAAAATGGTGGCGTGAGCACAAGCCACACTAACCAAAGAAGGATCCTCAAAAGGTCAAGACCCTAATCCAATCACAATGGTGCAACCTCAACCCACAACCGATACAAATGAGTTCTTCAACTACAAAGGTGCAACAACTTCCATGCCAACACACAAAACCTTAACCAACTAGGCCAAACACTCATAGGAGGCGAACAACCCTTACCGCAACTTCCGAACACCACTCAAGAGTCCGCTTAACTTGGACAAACAACTGCTTCCAAGCAGCCAACAAACTTTTCCTCCTACTAGCACCACTACCACTAATTCCAAGACCAAGGAATAACCTGACAACTTCCAAGGAGAAACAGATCCTTACAAGCGAACATCCGAAGGACAGAGCTTCACAACCGCTTCATTGCCTTGCTCAACTAAGCACAACATCCAACTCTCCCAGAGGCAACAACAAGGGGTCCACCACAGACTGGACCGCCAACCACGGGCAAGAGAAGACTCGCCCCAAACACCAAATAAGGGCAACTCTCAAACTCTAGAAGCAGGAAAGACGTCCGCCAGGGCAAAACCACTTGCCCCACGAGCAAAGCTAACTTCTAGCAACTCAAAAACCACACCTTGGTCAACATCAAGCACCAACTTGCCACCACACCGGAACCAATCCGAACTCTACTTGAAACAAGCTCGCTTGCTAGCTTACCAAAATCGCCAAAGAACTCACCCAAGCCTATAACCTACTCGACTCGGCTTTCCAACCAAAACTCACTACCTAGGTCCGACCGAGCTCGTGAGGCTCTCCACAACTAGGGTTCTTCAGCTACCCTCGACACACACTGTCGTCAAACGGTCTAACAGCCAACTGCCTGAACAAACAACTCCTTTTTCCAGCATCTCAACCATGCTGGCCTGCTCCGAACCTCGAAACCAAAAAGACCAGAAACGCTTCAGAATGTGTTATCCTCCTACTCAAAGCATCAGCCACATCGTAGCTTCCACCCAGGGTAAGGATTCCGAGCAACACCCTTAGCAACTACGGCCAGGAACTACGTGGCTTCACTACAACCACCATTTGTTCAGTACCATCTGAACTCCAACCATGAACACAAGAGGTTCCACCAACCAAGCTTAGGTTCAACTTAACAAACTTGCCTAAGCAACAACCCGACTACGAGCACGGTATCCTTACAACCTCAACTAAAGCCTTACAACATCCACCTGGAGTCCAACTTCTCCAAGAACTGAGCACCAGTCCTCCAATGCAAACCCTACATGGTTCTGAAACTATCACCACCGCGAACTACACAAAACACACTTGTGTGAACAACTCTCAACCTTCCTTCAGAGATCCAAGACTAACAGGTGTTGTTCCAAAAGGCAACACTAACTTCTGGCAGAGATACAATCAACCAAAGGAACACCAAAAGTTCCATCTCCACACGATACTCGAAGCAGTGGCAACCTTGCTCTGCTAAAACATAACGATGCCAAACCGAACTTACTTTATACCAAGACTCTACCAAGTGTGCTTTACACATAAGACAACCTCGCTCATCTCACAAGGCATCCAACTCACACGGTCCTCTCTCATTGACCGAACTCGCATCTACAATGCTCACTCAACTCGTGTTTAGGCACCCGAAGGTAGTGGACCGCACTACCAACCACAAAGATCTCTTGGCCTTAGCACTAGCGTGAGACTCACACGCACTAACACTTACCACCGCCAACCTCGCTGACTTACTCAACCCCAAGAACACCGGGAAGAGGCTCCAGCTCCTCTCGAACATCCTTTCACTTGTAGTTCTTCGACTACCACCGAACTAGCCCTCTTGCACGACCTAAACAAGTGCATTTTCCATAAATGGATCCAATGGCTAAAGAAGTGTGCTAAACTCCGGACGGGTCATAGAACCATCTGCTTATACCCATGCCACACTCAGTCCGAACTGCACTTAGAGCCAAAGCGGCACACCAACCATTGCACCTCAAGTGCCACTACTACCAAATCCACATCTTACTACAAATGGGGCCAAGGGTCACAACCTCAAGTGACAAAAACTATGGCGAGGCATACAAGAGCTCAACTCAAACAACCATGCCTAAGACATCTCATCAAATCGAAGTCTCATCGCTACTACTCTTGCATCTCCACATGATGCTCAACAAAACTCGCCGCCTATCTCAACATGCAAAGCAGCCTAGCCCTACTCTAGGGGCTCACCATAAGAAGAATGCTCAACTCTACCGCACAACCTGGGAAACCACCAACGGATCACGTCCGATGGGAACATCGCCACGCACCCTTAACCACGTGGTTCCGACTTACTAGCCGCAAAACAACAACACTTACAGGAGAACAAGGATGTCTCAAAGAACCACCTCGAAGGCTACCAACTCGCAGCTACTCACCGGGCAATCAACCATCCGCTAAGGTTCAAGATCAACACCGAACTACCTGTGCTAGTCCACACTAGGACCTGCTCCACAAGCATCAACATGAGCAAAAGCCAAAGTTAACTCCTCTCCTGGAGTGGCACTCCAGGGCAAAACACCTCCACTCTCTCACTAGGGGAATTAGCAGCTGGACCACACGTGGCCTACGGGAGTCTAACCTCTGCCTCTATCTGGAACGATGTCCCAGCGGTATTCGAATCTATCTGGATATCTCAACAAACCACAACATACAGCTCACACTGCGGGAAGTTGGCATGAAGGCGCTCTAAACCCAAACCAACGACGAGTCGTAACTCGCTTTCGCCTCCGCTCCACAACACAAAACAAGGCATACACTAGATGAAAGGTATTGTAAATTCTTAACCCTTTTCTAAAAACAGAAAACTTAGGCGTGCACTGATGACCGCTTGAGTCTCGGTGATCATGGGAAAGACGACCTACAACAAAAGGTCAGTCTACAAAGTCTATGACTCTGAGCTCTGATACCAACTGTAAAGACCCGACCCAAAAAAGGGCTCTAAATAGGCCTTTACCCCAATGCATGCATTCAAAGTAAAGGACAATATGCAAATAATTTTCTGATTCCCAATTAAAACAAAACAATCAAGGTTCAATCGAAATAAAGATAGTTTGTCAAACTCGTCCCTGTCTCCAAGCACTGTTTCAAGGCAAATACATTTCCAAAACGTACACTCGATCGATCAGAGATTTCTTAAAACATTTGAAACATCCTCAAATTCAATAAAGCAGAATCCACGAAAAACATTCAAAAAACATCCTAGGGCTCCGTGCCCGACTACATGCATTCAGGGAAAATAAGAAGACAAGAGTCATAGAAATAAAAAGTCGTAGACGACAAAGAGTTCCCATGATCACAGCCTCCTCCTTCACCATCCTGTCTCGCACCTTGGTTACCTGTGGAAAACCACAAAATAAGGGTGAGTAACGAATTACTCAAGAAGAATCCCCAACCGGGGTACAATACGATGCACATGGTCATCTAGATGAGTGTATGCAAGCTATGATCATAAACACGTAATAGAGCACATAGCCGAGTCCACACTTGGACCTCGGATGCCAACTCAGGGACTTAGTCCGGAATTAACTACCATAACCACACAAATCGCCCTATACGAGAAACAAGTCCCGGCCTCGGCTGCCTCATCATCGATACGAAAGGTGCACTAGCTCAAGATCCCGAGGAGCTCTCCTGGGCCGGCGCCAGAATGAGCGTAAGCATGCACCGCGCGTGCTTCTACAGCACTATGGGGTGCCGGGTCTAGTGGCAAGCCGCCCATATCCGGATACCACGCCTAACTAAATCTCTCCGGATCGGTGTCACCGACATAGGGGTGTGAGACTCGACACGTGAACTATGTCACCTGTACCACCGCACCTGAGGCTAAGGAACGGGTCGTAGTAGGCTTACACCAGGAAGCCGTCCTTACCTTAATAGGTGGCAATCAAGGGCTACTACCGAACACGCTGAGGACGTGCCGGCTGCCGGGGACTAGGCATTGCCAAGTCATCATCCCGACCGTTGGGGCATCGCTTAGACTACCACCCTCACCCAAGATTGCAGGGCCTATCGGTTGGGATAGCTAATCCTCACGGGTCCAAGGACGGAGAATCGTCTCGAACGTCCTTGCCATGGATGCAAGATACTTTATGCATCGGGCCGGATGATGCTATCTACCCGAATTCTAACTCGCCTTAACAATCAAAGAACAATCCAATACGTGCTCAAAAGAATACAAAGAGACCTAGCATGGTACTACGGAACAAGAATGAATATGAGCATGCCGTAACGGAACAACCTAGCATGGACTAACATGAAAGAACAACATACGAAGTCATGCCACCAGAAATCGTAACAGAGCACCTAAACTATACATGCCGATAATCACAAACAAACATACAACATCAATCACATAGAACATCGCAGGTCCACACAACTCCGGTAAGAAATCCTTACCGCCGGAGGCAACTACACACAAAAATCCTAAGCCGCGATCGATCCCGAGCTAGCTAACGAGAACCTAACAAACACAATAATAATCACAATCCATAGGCCTAAACATAATAAAATAAACAAGGCTTGGCTCGAGCAACTCACGCGCGCGCGCCGACACGCGGACGGGCAGACAAAGATGGCGAGGCTGCCTCTTTGGCGCTGATAAGCGCGCTGGCGGGCGGTGGGTCGGGCGCTGGTGCCGACGGCGCAGATGGGCGGCAGAGCGCGCGCGCGCGCGCGGACGGGCCAGCCGGCGCAGCAGCGCACGGCGCGGATAAGCCGACGCGACGAACACGCTGCGGGCGCTACTGACGACGACGGGCGCGCGGCCGACGAGCGCCGACGTGCGGCGTCTCGTCTGCTGCGCAGGGCGCGACAGGCGACTTCGGCGGCGAGATCTGGGCCGCGATGCAGGCTGTCTGGGCGTCTGTTGGCCGCGATGAGGCCGCTCGGGCGCGTCGCTCGTCTCTGGCGAGCGACAGCCGCCGATGGCACCGCAGGGCGATGGAGCTGGCGACTCGGGCGATCTGGGCTTGCTGCTTTGGTGCGATCTGGCGGTGGGAGGAGCTGCGACGGTGGGGCCGCTGGTCGGGGCTCCTCTCGGCAGCTACAAACAAACACACACACACACCCACACTCTTCTATTTACATTCGCCAAAGAAGAACTCAAATCGGAGAAGACGAAGAGACGAAGAAACTTACCCGAAAGACGATCGAACCACTGGGTCGCAAAGGGAATGAAAATCGGCTTGGGGCTTGGGAGAGGAAGGGTTAGCGCCATGGAGCATTTGGAGAAGAAGACATAACAAAACCTAATTTCTTTTCATTTAACCAAATGCACCAAACTCCAAGGTCCAAGGATAACCATAATATGACGCAGAAAAGCAACAAGAGCTCTCCATAGCTCAACTGCACGCATCCTCACAGGCTTTCCCGAGACCCAGTTCGAATCCCACCAAACATAATTTCCTTTATTTTTACTTTTGCATCTATCCATGCTCAAACCCATCCACAAAGCCTCAAAACTTACATAAATCCATCCAATAATTTTAACAACTGAAAAGATATAAACGGCCTCGACGGCCAACCAAATTACCAAAATACCCCAGGGGCATACCTCGAAGACCGGATGAAAACTCAGGCCATTACACCGAGGCAACCTTGCTCTACCAAGGCATAACAATGCTAAACCGAACTTACTTTATACTAAGCCTCTACCAAGGGTGCTTACCCATAAGACATCCGAAACCTCTCACAAGGCATCCAACTCGCCTCATAGGCACCCAACTCATGGTCCTCACCGGACCAAACTCGCATCTACAACGCTCAACTCTCCTCGATTTAGGCACTCGAAGGTAGTTGACCGCACTACCAACCACAAAGAAATCTCTTGGCCTTAACACTAGCGCGAGACTCACGCGCACCAACACTTACCAACCGCCAACTCCGCGACTTACTCAACCTCCAAAGAACACCGAAAAGGCTCTGGCTCCACTCGAACATCCTTTCGCTTGTAGTCCATCGACTACCACTAAACTAGCCCTCTGGCACGACCTAAACAGGTGCAACTGCCATAAACGGATCCAAGGCTAAAGGAGTGCGCTGAACTCCGGACGGCATAGAACCATCTGCTATGCCCAAGCCAAACTCAAGCTTGAACCAGACTTAGTGCCAAAGCGGCACACCAACCAATGCACCTCAAGTGCCACTACTACCAAAACCACATCTTACTACCAATGGGGCCAACAAGGTCACAACCTCAAGTGACAAGAACTCTGGCTAGGCATACAAGGGCTCCAACTCAAAAACCAGGCCTATGGCATCTCATCAAACCGAAGGCTCACGGCCTACCTTTGCATCTCCACATGATGATCAACAAAACTCTGGTCGGCTCTCTCAACATGCAGCAGCTAGCTCCACTCTAGGAGCTCACCAAAAGAAGAGTGCTCAACTCTACCAAACATCTGAGGAAAACACCAACGGATCCAATCTGGCGGGAACATCGCCACGCACTCCCTAACCACGTGGTTCCGACTTCATCGGCTGCAAACAACAACACTTTACAGGAGCACAAAGATGCCTCAACAATCTCCTCGAAGGCTGCCAACTCTGCAGCTACTCACTAGGCAATCAAAAATCTGCTAAGGCTCAAGATCAACACTTGAGTTACCCAGGCTAGTCCACACGGGGACCTGCTCCACAAACATCCACATAAGCACAGCCATAGCTAACTCCTCTCTTGGAGTGGCACTCCAAGGCAAAGCACCTCCACCCTCTCACTATGGGGAAAACCAACAACTGGGCCACAATTGGCCTACGGGAATCTAAGCTCTGCCTCCCACGGGGACGACGTCCCAGGGCATCCGAATTTATCTGGATACCTCAACAAGCCACAACATACATCACACACTGCGCGAAGTTGGCATGATGGCGCTCTAAACCCAAACCAACAACGAGTCGAACTCGCTGCTCTCGCTCCACAACACTACACAAGGCATACATTAGATGACAGTATTTGTAAATTCTTAACCCTTTTTCAACAACAAATAGTAAACTTAGCGTGCACTGATGACCGTATCTGAGAGGCCGGTGATCATGGAAAAACGACCTACAACAAAAAAGGTCAATCTACGAGAATCTATGACTCGAGCTCGATACCAATCAGAACGACCCGACCGGAAGGGGCATAGAATAGGCCGTTACCTCAATGCATGCATTCAAATCTACAGAAAATTTGCAATATGGTGTTTGGATTCTAAGTAAAACTAAAACATAAAAACATCCATTTAAAAATCAACATAAATTCCTCGAAACTCGTCCCTGCTTTCCAAGCACTGCTTTCAAGGCAAATACATTTCCAAAACTTACTCGATCGTAGAGATTTATTTAAAACATACAAGCTTTACAACAATGCTAGAATCCGGGAAAACATTCAGAAAACACCCTAGGGCTCCGTGCCCAACTACATGCATTCAGAGGACATTTAAATCATAAACATAAACATAAGATTCAGAGTTGAACAACGGGTTTCCATGATCACAGCTCCTCCTCCAGCCATCATGTCTCGCACCATGGTTACCTGTGGAAAACCACATAATAAGGGTGAGAAACGAATTACTCAGTAAGAATCCCCAACCGGGGTACAATACGATATACATGGTCATCTCGATGAGTGTATGCAAGCTATGAATATAAACACAGAATAGAGCACATAGCTTAGCCCACACTATGGCCTCGGATGCCAATTCAGGGTCTTAGTCCAGAAATCAATCACCACATCCACACAATCCATCACACAAGTCGCCCTATACGAGAAACAAGTCCCGGCCTCAGCCTGTCTACTGTCGAATGAAAGGTACACTAGCTCAAGATCCCGAGGAGCTCCGGTCGGCGCCAGAATGAGCGTAAAGCATGCACCGCGTGCTCTGCAGACTATGGGGTGCCGGTCTAGTGGCAAGTCGCCCATGTCCAATCACCACGCCTAACTAATTCTTTGGATCGGTGTCACCGACATAGGGTGTGAGACTCGACACGTAAACTATGTCACCTGAACCACCGCACTGAGGCTAAGGAAACGGGTCGTGGTAGGCTTACACCGTGAAGTCGCCCTTACCTTAACAGTGGCAATCAAGGGCTACGGCCGAACACGCCGAGGACGTGCCGATCGCCGGACGAGGCAATGCCAAGTCATCATCCCGACCGCTGGGGCATTTAACGATCCGCCACCCTCACCCAAGATTGCGGTGGTCTACCGCTTGGTTAGCTAATCCTCACGGGGTCCAGGGACGAGAAAGCACGCCTCGACGTCCTCGCCATGGATGCAAGGTACTTTATGCATCGGGCCCGATGATGCTATCTACCCGCAACTCTAACTTTGTCCTAGCAATCAAAAAACAATCAATATAATCCAATACGTGCTAAAAAAGAATACAACGAACCTAGCATGATACTACGAAGCAAGGAACAAATACGAGCATGCCAGAAAGGAACAACCTAGCATGGATTAACATGAGAATTAACCAGGAAAATCATGCTAATCGGGAATTCAGATTAGAGCACTTAGCCACACATGTCAATAAACACAAACAAGCAATCAATCAGCAATCACATATAATATCGTAGGGTCCACACAACTCCGGTAAGAAATCCTTACCTGGCCGAAAGACCTCTAAACACAAGAAACCTAAGCTGCGATCGAACCCGAGCTAGCTAGCGAGAACCTAATAAAAACAACAATAATTACAATCAAAAGGCCCAAATAATATAAAACAAACAGGCTCACTGGGAGCAACTCACGAGGCACACACGACACTCGGACGGGCAAGCGCGACGGCGCGGTGCAGCACTGGCGCCGCTCGCTGCCTGGGCACGCATTGGCGAGCAGGGCGCCGGCGCGACGCAAAACGCTACCGGCGAAGCTCTGGCGAGGGCGCGGGCGCACTGGCGCGACGACGCGCTCTGAGGGCGCGACTTCGGAGCGGCTCGACATGAGGGACAAAGACGGGTCGGGCGACACGGATCCGGCGACACGGGGCTCGGGCGACACTCAGGCGAGCGGCTTGGGGCAATGGGTCGACTGGCCGACGAGGTCGGCGACGGCGCGACCTGGCAGGGCAGGGCTCGGCCGGGCGAGGCTTGGGCGCGCGGGCGCTGGGCGAGCCAAGGGCTCGGGCTGGGCTAGGCTGCTCGGGCTAGGGCTAGGTCGGGGGGGGGGGAGAGAGAGAGAGAGAGAGAGAGAGAGAGAGAGAGAGAGAGAGAGAGAGAGAGAGAGAGAGAGAGAGAGAGAGAGAGAGAGAGAGAGAGAGAGAGAGAGAGAGAGAGAAAGAGAGAGAAAGTGAATTTGGGAAAAAAAATAAAATAAAAGAAAATTAATTTGGAAAAGAAAAGGAAAATGGGAAATAAAAGGAAAAATAAGGATTTTATCCAAAATCCATCCTTATCCACTTTTATCCTTAAAAATCCCATTTCCCGGCTTCCTCCTTCGAGACCCGGCTGAAGCAACCTCTTCCAATAAATAAACTCACTAAATCCAACTCCCAAAACAACACCAAGGGCCCGGGCTCGAATCCCAAAGGAAGCACACAACCAACAAACACTTTGCCAAAACCCAAATCACAACCGAACTCCCAAACGACTAGCCCAAACATCTCGGGACTCGCAAGCAACAACAAACAAGCCTCGACAAAGGCAAGAGCTACCTCGAAGCCCTGAAAACCACAAATCCTGCCCGAAGAGCCAAAAGACCAAAATACCCCTAAGGGTCAAAACCGCTCTAACGACCCAACCAAAATACCGAATCTTGACCCGAAGGCACCTCGAAAACTGGAATAGAAAACTGGGCTGTTACAATACAAGTTAAACCTAGCTAGCTAACAACCGAACTAGGAACTAGAAGCAAGGGATTCAAGAAACTACCCCTACTTGCAATACTAGTGCTCTCGACCAAGCACTAAGGATGAAACCCTAGAAGCTCTCGGCTAGGGTTCTCTCGGCCACCACTCTTGAACAACTTGATCTCGGCTAGGGCATCACAACAAGAACAAACAAGTTAGTTCTCGGCTAAGGAGTATGCAACACAACCAACCAAAGTCATCTTATAGCTCTCAGCCAACCCAAACACAATAATAATGACAACAATTTCACCTTGATGATCTCGGCAAGAACTCCAAGCTAGCAAGGAAGTCTCGGCAAAAGAAAGACAATGAGGGTCTCGGCTAGAGCTAGGCTTGCACAAAAGAGAAGAGCTTCGATTAACACACTCTAACCAAGCTAGCTCTCGGCTAGATCTAACTATTCACAAGACAAAACATAACTAAACACAACCAACGAAGCACAAAAGAATTTAGCTAGGGCTAAGCAAAAGTCTCACCTAGTAGATCTCGGCAAGAAGGAAAAATTGAGGGGAAGAGCTCGGCCAACACAAGATGAAGGGAAAATGGAGCTCGGCTAGATGATGGAGAAGAGAGGAAGGCTTCCTCTCGGCTAGAGCTAGGATTCGGCCAAGGTGAAAAATGAAGGAGATGGAGAGGATGAGCTTTGGCAAAGATCCAACCTTGGAGCAATCCTCAAGAACTTGAAGCAAGAAGGCAAGAAGAAGCTATGGAGGAGGGATTCGGCCAAGAAGAAGAGAGAATAAGCATAGGGTGGTCGGCCAAGGGGAAAGGAAGGAGAACAAGATAAAACCCTATTTGTTTTCTTATTTAAAATGTTAAAATGTCCCAAAAATCCCACCTTCAAACCCTAGCTTGTACACTTTTAAAATCCTTTTTATTTTTCCTTCATTTGGCTCAACTCCACCCTCCAAATCACCATGGTTTGAATCCGAACACCAACACAATTAAAACTCAATTTTCTCTTTTAAACCGAACAACCTCCAAACCTCACAGAAAGCCACTCTTGCCCTGGAACCTGAAACTAAAGAATAACTAAAGTCAACAAATGACAGAAACAGCCCTGAAACCTTGATTAACTACAAAACCGGCCTTGAGGGCAAAATGACCAAAATGCCCCTAAGGGCTAAAACTGCCCTAAAGGCCCAACCGAACAACCGAACATACCTAGGAAACCGGAATAGAATTCTGGGCCGTTACAATTTTCCTCGCTCACGTAGAAAATTCAACTTCTTCTCTATCTTCGAACCACAAGGAACTTAAGAAGCCTCTTGAAAATGTCCCCAATACTCATCAAAACCCCTTAAACTTAAGAAGATTCACAACAAACATAACTTGAGGCAAGAACCTTCATTCATCTCACTTAAAATGACGCCCTAACCTGAAGCAAAGGATCTCCCCAGAGAGACTATTTAACTTGTTGAGAGACGAAATTCTAATAAAACTTGATTTTAAATTTTGAACATTCAAAACACTATCTAAATATTTATTTTAGTTAAACAATAAGGATAAAATCTAAATTATACTAAGCTGCCTAAAATATCACTAATTTAGAATAAAACTAAAAAATTAAATGCTTCTTGCATTCTTTTTCTTCATGAAATGCCTTTTACCAAAAAAGAAATATCATAAAATTCGAAGAAAAGAAACTGAAAAAAAAAATCTCATAAAATGAAAAAGGAATTTGCATTATCAAATTTATTTAGTTTATTAAAGGGAATTTGGTTGTATAGCAACTTTTTTACCACAGTTTACAATTATAAACACATTTTTAAAAATAATTCTTTTATAGAAAATTCTGCCATTTAAAAAAAAAATTACCTTTTTGATAGAAGATTTTGATAGAATCTATCATTCTCTAGTGATGGAAGTCTATCAATTTTATCAGTGATTGATTCTATCGGCTCTTATTGATAGACTCTTGACAGAATCTGATGGAAGTCTATCAATTTACTTTATTTATTAGTAATCGATTCTATCACCCTTTATCGATAGAATCTATCAATATGAAGTCTATCAATTCACAATTTTTGTTATATGTGCAAATATTTTCATTATTGTGCTATTCATGTAATATTTTATTCATTTTGTAATATACATGCAAAAGTACCTTTATTAAACTTCACCATCAAAATAAAGTTTAAAATAAAATGTTAAATAAGAAATGTAAAAATTTTCACTAATATTTTTATTTAAAAAAGTTTATTACTTAACTTTTTTTTTTTTAAAAAAAATATTATTAAATATGGAAAGAAATAAAATATTAAAATTATTTTATTTTAAAATATTATATTCTCTAATTTATTTGCTGTATAATCTAGTTGATACCAAAGTATTAAAAAGATGTCACTGTAACGACCCGACCCGAAAGGGTTCTAAAGTAGGCCGTTACCTCAATGCATGCATACAAATCTACAGAAAATTTGCAAGATGGTGTTCGGATTCTAAGTAAAAACTAAAACATAAAACATCCATTTTAAAAACAACATCAATTCCTGTAACCTGTCCCTGTTTCCAAGCACCTATTCCAAGACAAATACATTTATAAAACTTACTCTGATCAGAGATTTATTTAAAACATACAAACTTTACAATAGTTACAACAATGCTAGAATCCGGAAAACACCCTAGGGCTCCGTGCCCAACTACATGCATTCAGAGAACATTTAAATCATAAACATAAAACTCAGAGTTGAACAACGGGTTTCCATGATCACAACTCCTCCTCCAGCCATCCTGTCTCGCACCATGGTTACCTGTGGAAAAACCACAAAAATAAGGGTGAGTAACGAATTACTCAGTAAGAATCCCCAACCGGGGTACAATACGATATAATCAGTCATCTAGTACCAAAGCATGCAAGCAAACAGCTACCAACACAGATCATAGCTCAACGAGCTTACAAAGAAAGATCTGGAGTCATCAGAAGTCTCTTTCTTCCGGCCTAGGGATTGGATACACTGACCAATCCTGGACATCACCAAGGTATCTGTCACTCGGGGGGAATACACTGATCCCTAGAATATCCTCAAAGGCCTCCTTGCCCTTGCCACTAATCTGGACTTACGGGAGAGTACCCGAAGTCTGGCTCTAACGAAAGGAATGGTGTACTCACGACATTAGCCCGGGGGAGCTCTCCGAACTGGCAACTAACGCGTGTGCGCGCACACCGCATGCTCTCTACAACCGACGTAAATGCGGGGGCCTAAGGGCAAACTACGTGGGGCCGGGTACGCATGCCTATGATTCGGAAGCGGTGTCACTGATCACAAAAGCGCGAGGCCCTCGGCGCTCATCTCTCGCAAAGATGATCCACCGACTGGCTAAGAACCACCCGGCGGCTTACACCGATGGCGGGTTCCGCTTTAGCAGCTACAAACTAGGCTATGCCGGTGGGTAGCTAAATCCACAACCGGCGGGTCGGGGGGGGGGGGGAAGCAAGATACGTTATGCTGCGCACACTTTACTCCCGACCTAAGCTAAACCCACCTTGGCGACCGGGGGGGGGGGGAAGCAAGATACGTTATGCCGCGACACTTTACTCCCGATCGCTGGGGACAAAGTACGTTATGTCCGCTCACCTGGATGATGACAAACCCTGCAACTCTATCTAAGAGTACAGAGTAAAATCAATGATTCCTGGCTAGCAAACAATGACCGACATCAAACACATTACCTAGCATGATACTACGAGCATAAGCAGGAATCATAAGCATGCTGGCAGAACAAACCTAGCATGGCACTAACATGTAAAATCAGGCAAACATGCTAGCAAGAAATCAATCAAATCGCTCTATCTCTAACATGCTCATAATAACAAAGAACATACAAGGCATATCATGAAAAATATCGTAGGGGCCCACAACTCCTGTAAGAAATCCATACCAGCCTGGAAGGCAACAACACACAATAAAATTAATCATGATCGAACCCGAGCAACTTATAGCGAGCCAAACAAACACATCAAAAATCACACAATAGGCCTAAATAATAATAAAATAAACAGGGCTCGGCTCGAGAGCAACTCACGAGGCGCTACGACACGCTGAACTAGCCTACCACAGACGGGCTAGGCGGCAACTGGCGCAGGATGGCGGCGCCTGGCGCGCTGGGGCGCTGGCCGGGCGCGACGGCAAGCAAGCGAGCGACATGCGTATGCGCGGCGCGGCGCTAGCTTTCGGCTGGCGACAGCGGCGCGCGCGCGGCTCGGCAGGATGGAGGGCGACGGCGCGAGCGACACGACGCGACGGGCGAGCTCGGGCGACACGAGCAGGGGGAGGGCGACGCGACGCTCGGGCTGGGCGCGGCACTGTGCGGGCAACTCGAGCGCGGACGGACACGAGCTGGGCGAGGCTCGGGCTGTCGATGGCGCGACCTGGGTAGGGCGATCTGGCGCGAGGACACGCGACCTGGGCGCGGGGACGCGCGATCCGGCGCTGGACGCGCGACTTGCTGGGCTTCGCAGATCGGGCGACGCGCTCGAGGCTGGGACTCGCGACACCGACACGACTCGGGCGGACTCGGGTTTGGTCAATGGCTGGCCTGGTTGGCTGGTTAGGCGAGCCAAGGGGTCAAATTTGCTCGGGCTAGGAGGGGGGCTCGGGAGAGAGAGAGAGAGAGAGAGAGAGAGAGAGAGAGAGAGAGAGAGAGAGAGAGAGAGAGAAGAGAAAAATAAAAAGAAAAGAAAAGAAAAGGAATTTGGAAAAGAAAAGGAAAATGGAAAATAAAAGGAAAATGGGAAAAAAAGGAAATAAATGGGATTTTATCCATTTTTCCATCCTTATCCACATTTTATCCAATTTAAAACCTTAAAATCCCATTTCCCGGCTTCCTCCTTCGAGACCCGACCGAAGCAATCTTTTCCAATAAATAAAACTCACTTAAATCCAACTCCCAAAGCAACACTAAGGGCCCGGGCTCGAATCCCAAAGGAAACACCCAACAACCAACACTTTGCCAAAGCCCAAACCACAACCGAGCATCCAACCGACTAGCCCAAACACCTCGGGACTCGCAGCCAACAACAAACAAGCCTCGAAAAAGCCAGGAGCTTCCTCGAAGCCCTGAAAACCACAAATCCTGCCCGGGGAGCCAAAAGACCAAAATACCCCCAAGGGTCCAAACGGCTCCAAAACCCAACCAAACAACCGAATCTTGACCCGAAGGCACCTCGAAAACTGGAATAGGAAACTGGGCTGTTACAGTCACACTTAAGGAAAACTTAAGGTAGTCTAAGAAAAAATATGGCAGACTTCATCTAAAACCAAACCTAAAATGGGCAAAAAAAAAAAAAAACTTTATAACAAGTGGAAAATATTATAAAACCATTGAATTAATGAATTAAATTATATCAATGAGTGTAACTAAAAGATATATATAAAATTAAATTTGTCGGAAAGTAGACAAATATATAACTCAACCCACATGCACCATGCATTATAAAATTATTATATCAAAATTATAAATAAAATAACAATATAGATATATAATGTGTTAACACTTTGTTTTGTTTTTTTCTTAAACACATAATTTCATTCAAATCATCATGACAACTTCCATTATAAAGAAGTCTAACTCAAGGAACAAACAATAACCCCTTTACTGTAGTGATAGAACCCTTTTGTAAGTCGGAATTGTTGTATTTAAATTGCAAAAATGTAATGCAAAAAGGTGAATATAATGAATAAAATGTGGAAAAGACTGATGCGCACACATTAGAGGAATAACTGAAGGAATATGAATTATAATGCAAAAAATGTTAAAGTTACACTTTGAATGCATGATAAAGAATAGTTGCGCACTAATGAACAAATTTTCCCGAATTTTGAGAAAGATGTAGAGTCGTTCCCTTAAGAACTGATTCCGGGACTTGACAAAGGGATCTCGCCTCTCATTGGCTCGAAAAGACATTGATTTATAGTTAGATTATAAACACTTGTTCATTAGAGGAGTCAATGGCGTTTTAGGAGAAATATGTAATCACAAGGGTAGAACGAATTTCTTCTCCAAGCTGTGAATTACGAACAAGCACGTGAAAGATCATATGACAGATGACTGATCATATCTGTAGACATTAACTCGACCTATTGTGCGAAAGAGTTTAGCACAAATCTTTAGTGGAATAAGCATGATGTTAATGAATAGGGATTGGATCCCGTGTCGTTGTAGCTTTCAACCTATAAGTCCACTGGTCCCCGGGCTAGCTCATACTTGCTGGTACACTATTTTATTAAAGAGTGAGTTTGAAGAGTTGAAATTCACATATTAATTATGTGGGACATAATTAATAGGAGCATAAAGTTTAATTTATTAAACTTGCTAATTAATATATTGAATATATTAATTTAATATTTATCAAATAAATATTAAATTAATATATCCAATATATTAATTAGCAAGTTTAATAAATTAAACTTTATGCTCAGATAAATCAATTTGATAAATAATTATTATTATGAGATCACAGTAATTAATATGTTAGACATATTAATTAGTTTAATAATTATTGATAATTATTAAAGGGAGAATATTGATTAATATGTTGGACATATTAATTGAGTTAATAATTAGTGGATAATTATTAAAGTAGAGAATTAATATATTTGATATATTAAGTAGATATTTATTTATTTATAATATATTGGATATATTATGGAATTGAAATTTATTGGATAAATGTCAATTAAAATAAATAAAACAATATATGGAGTTTTTTAGAAAATCAAAATGGAAAAAATGCGTAACTTTGATTTGTCCCACATTGGAAAATTCTAAGTTAGAACAACCATTTCTCTACGATAAATAGGAGGCCTTTGAGGTCTTCATGATCATCTCACTAAGTGTCAGAGTACCATCTCTCACAAAGTTGAAATACCTCTTTGAAAACTGAGATTTCTTCTCTCCTTCGTAGTCAGACTATATTGATAAAGTTCCTAGCTCCCTTCTCTAAAGGCTTTCCACCAAGCATTCAGTTGTAGCAAAGAAGTCATGGCCTGGAAGAGCAGAGGAGATCGTTCAAGATCGTCCACAGGGAATAGTTGATCATCCTCTCGTCAGATTATATCAGATGTGACAGTCAATGTAAGTATTATTTTTTAATAACATGTCAATCACCTAGGGTATTGCATATAGATTAATTAGATTAATCAAAGATAATTAATTGAATTAATTATTATGAAAATTTTTATTATTCACACACTTTTGCCACGCTAAATGCATGCTTCTACCCTTTATTCACAACAAAGGAATCAAGAAAAGCTGAGTGAAAATAACCAACTTGAGAAAGATACCACATGGGATAAATAAGCCGATAGCCTCGAAAAAGAAACTGTGTTTAGGAAGAGCATTATAGAAGATTCTATGATAAGGTGCGAGGCCAAGGATACATAAACTACCAATTTTTCAATCGCCTCCACCACCTTACCCGTAAAGACTGAAAATGTAGAAAAAAATGTGTTGCAGTTCAACAAGTTTCTGGAAATTCTTAAATAACTCCATATCAACATTCCTTTAGTAGATGCACTACGAAAAATGCCAAACTACATGAAGTTCTTTAAAGATGCTCTTAGCGAGAAGAGTAAATTTAAAAAATTCAGGGTGGTGGCGATGAACGAGGAATGTAGTGCCATAATCCAGAACAAAATTTCTATGAAAGAGGTTGACCCAGGACAGTTCACTATTCTTGTAAAAATTGGAGACAATCATCATGGACCTGCACTCTGTGATTTAGGTGCTAGAATCAACTTTATGCTATTATCCATCAATAAGAAATTTGGGATTGGAGAAGCAAAGCCCACAACTGTCACGCTTCAGCTGGCTGATAGGACAATCACTCACCCTATAGGAAAAATAGAAGATATTTTGGTGCAGGTAGATAAGTTCATTTTTCCAGCAGATTTCATTATTCTCGATTATGAAGCGGATAAGGATGTCCCAATCATTTTGGGGAGGCCATTTCTGAAGACAAGTCGCACATTAGTCAATGTGTATAAAGGAATTATCACCTTAAGAATGAATGAGCAACAAATTCAGTTCAACATCTTCGACTTTATGAAACATGGTGATATAGAGGAAAGTATGAATGTGAGCCGTATCAAAGTGTTATTCGAGAAGCGATAACTGGCGTGCATAAACATGAGATGCTAAGCAACGTTGATGAATGAGTTGCGATTTTTGGATGTGAATACAACTAAATAATAATGATTTCTAAGTTTAACCTATTACTAAGTGTCATCTTGGATTCTCTACGTGCAAGTATACGCGTGACTGGTGTGTTGCAATTCCAAGGCTAATATACTGAATAGTACACTCGGAATCACTTACGAGCAAGTATACGCGATCGAGAATTGCAGCAAGTATATAAAATTTATCGATCCCACAGAGAATTTAAATCACAATGATATATATTAAGGGTAAAAAATGTAAAATGACACGAATAGGGTTGATAGAGTCAAGTTTGGTTTATGCAGGAATTGAATTACTAATGTCGATACTAATGCTAACACTTAAGCTAATGCAGATGCTGACACTATTGTAAATCTACGTTACTTTCTTTAACTAGCAATTAGTACAGAACACACTGTGTTGCTTGATGACACAAAAATCATGCTATCCAATCATACAAATGCTTCTGGATTTACGAGCATAGAACTCAGCTTCCGCTGCAGTGCTACAAGGTTAAGTTCAGGGTTTCGCAGCGTTAGCAGGGGGTTACACTGTAACTCCCATTTCATAGCGCAAAGAGTCTTCGTGCAATACTAACGTAACCTGCTAGGTCATCCACTAGGTTTCTCTTCCGAGTAAGCTGGAGGCTAGCATAAAGTGGGTAGCGAGCTGACACACACTTATTTAAATTGCAACATTATAAATTAGATCACCCACATGTGAGTTTGTATTAATTCCAATTAAACACGTTACTTAATTTTATATGAATGCAAACTGTGGAAAGAGATATGCTGGCGATTAATCTAAGCAAGATGAGTTGTCATGAGAAAATGAATACATGCTGGACTATACTTCAAGCCCCCTTCCGGAGTACTTGACTACAACCTACTGGTACAATGCCCGTAGGTTTGCTGCTAAACTCTAGCCTTACGCATGCAGCTAGTGAAAGAGTTATTCCTAACTCCCTTCTAAAAAGTAATCAGTGTAAGCACAAACTTACCTAGTAAAAACGGTGGGGTTAATCACTTAGCATCCCATTTTCCAAGGTTAATACAAAGCACCTTTAAGTGGATTGTCAATCGACTTCAAGTAAATAAAGTAACCATCGTTCTTATTCTTTATCCCCTAATCTTATTTTTAGACTCATGATCAGAATACTTAACTTTCCTACTATCCTTTATATAATCCACGCATACAAAGTTAGAGGAGATCAATTCTGAACAAAATACTTGTAGATTTATTTCAAGAAAGCAACAATGATATTATGAACAGTAACTAGATACAAACATTAAATGAAACAACAAATAAACTATCTATCTATCTATCTATCTATCTATCTATCTATCTATCTATAGTGTACGAAATCAATCGTCATTGTTGCTAATGTCGTCTTCATCTATGGCACCACGTTGGTATGCAATTCTTCGAGGTCTATAGATGAACAGAAGCCGCCGAGATCTCCAGTGAGATCCTGATGTCTAAAAATGCTCATCAATTGGTAGCTTCCTCTCCAAATTGGCACACCCTTCTCCTTTGATTCTTCTTCCTTTAATAGTCGTTTAGGATTCTTTGTCGACCACGTCCTTCTCGAATATTCTCCCTTAAGAGTTTTCCTCTTGGTTCCGTTGATTCCTCAATTTGATTGCCAATCAACATTTTTTCCTTTTCTGTTCTCAATCATCCCTTCTGTGTGATAGCTTGATTGCCTATTATTTCCTTCCTTTTCTGTTTTCAGCTATTCCTTTGTGCGACGATTTCCTGCGAAAACAGGACACATCAGCAGTTTCTACTTAAGCACCTTATTCCCACGCTTATAGGCGCATTTTATAGGTAAAGTAGCATTTTTTTGCAAAGGTGACATCATACGATGCTAATGGCACGAATGAAAAAATAAATGGTTGTTTGCACTTTTTTTCTGCATTACACTATTCATTTTCTTTGCTTTTCTTTGTTTAGCGCTCGGTTTTGAGGACTAAATAGTGATATTATTTAGCACTATCAACGCGGTCAGAAATACAACAAGTGATAAGTATATATTTTATCATTCTCCACATGGATTGATGTCTAGAATCACTATTATTAACTTGAGAGTCATGCAAAAATGAATGAAGAATAATGCTTGTGCATATTGGGTTTTTCATTAAAAAATGAAATGTGAAATATGAAATGCAATTGAGCATAAGTAAAAAATACGGATGCAGAAGATGTTAATCATGCATTAGTGGCTATTAGATTTCTTGCTTCCCTATTCAAATAAGTACTTCCGCATTTATTGATTTATGGCAAACCCAGCTTCCGCTGCAGTTATTCATACTTTACTTAGGGCAACGTAAGCAAATAGTAAGGTTATTCCTAACTCTTTTAACAATGCGAGAGACCTCGCATTAAACCTATCGTAGCACGCTCGATCTCCCGACAGTTGTGTCTCTCGAGTTCACTAAAGGTTAGTACGTGTGAGTAGCTAATTGATGCATGCATAGAATAAAATTTCAGCAGTATAAAATCTAACAACCTACAATTTCAACATGTTTTCTACATACAAATTTTTATCATGGCTCTTATATAATGCAACATAGAAATGCATAACAACAGATAATGGAAATCCTTAAAAATTACATAATTAAAGTTGTATACAATTCTATGCTCTACTCCTAACTAAAGAAAAGAAATAAAAGAAAGAAATTGGTGTTGTTGTGAAGATGTACAAACTAATTATCATCGGCTCCTACGAACATCACCAGTTGCTTTTCATAGTTTGGCTTCTAGCCAACTGACCAGCTTACCGATTGTAGCTTCTTACTTTCTATATATAGAGATGATTTTCTTGACTAACAAGTTTGGGTGAGTTGAAATATCTTTATAAATTCAGGAATCTCTTGATTATCGATGGGCTTTGTTGATCACGCTGACTTCTATTACTTGATTGATTTATCTGTTCTTTCCTTGATGCAATTCTCTAAACACAATTGCCTTATGAATTCATCATTCTGCTTTTACTTTTTTTTTCGTTCGCATTGAGTTCGTCCTTCCAGCATGAGAGTTTTTCATTTCCTGCATTGTAAAGCAATTTTAGCACAGTTTATTCAATAGTTATGCTTTAACAGCAAAGTTATGCTTTTTATGTTGATTATTGGATGCGTACAACTTTTAGCAGTTTTTATTCGTAAATTACTCATTATAACTCAACTATTTCTCTTGAACCTTTGAAAAATTCAGAGTAAAGTAGCCTAAAATATGCTCTATTTGAAAGCTATCAAACCCCTAAACTTGAATCATTGCTTATCCAAAGCAATGTTTAGTCTACCCATTAGCACTTTTGTTCATCTAAGTCAGTTTTTCTCCTCTTAAGCTTAACTCTAGAAGGTCTTATCACATTTCTTAATCTTAGAACAAAACTTCTTTATCTTTTCAGTTTTTAAATTCCCCAAAGATTAAGGTTCAACCTCAAAATTCTCCTTACTGTGACTGACAGATTGCTCCTCATTATAATTATTTCTCATTACTCAATCTATTATAATCAACCACTTCTACAACTAAGGTTGCCCAAAACATTCTTTCAAGGCCGCTATTTAGGTCGTTTAATCCCCCAAGATTTTTGTTTCTGCTTTATGCATTCTATTCGGGCTGCATTCATATCCACAATTCTGTAGTTCTCAAGATGACTTGAGTGTAAAGAAATTCACTGAAGAAAAGAAAATTTTCATAGATAGCAGAATACTTTAAGGATTCCTATAACTATTCGCTCTTTTTTTCCTTTATTTTTGTCCAGAATGTGGTGATCCTTATTCTAAAGGAATTCTTCTCTTTATATATATATGTGTGTGTGTTGCTCTCGATCACTCTTTTCTTTCTCATCTTTTCACTCCTCGGGCTTACCCTTACCCCCTAACTTAAAGTCTTCATTGTCCGCAATGAAGGTGAGACTTAGTTCCCCCAAACTTAGCTATTTTTGTCGTTGAAATACTCTATCTCAAGCTCTAGAACTTCCTTGTAATTTTTTTGTTCTTTCTATCATGCATGATAAGGACTATTTCTAATGCTAGGTTTGAATCTAGGGGAATTTAAGTATTCTTCTAAGAAAAAGCTAATTCATACTAGAATCTCGATTTGCAATAATATTGCTAGCACTAATCTTTCAAGGAAAAATGCTGACTTCTTATTATAATAATAAAAGGAAATAGTAAACTTGAATCCTAGTGAAATGAAATGCACGTGCCTAATCAATGCTAAATTTTTTTTTAAAAAATGCGACCTATGAAATAAATGCATGTTGAATGGAAGTAAATTGATAAAAGAGATAGTTGAGAGAGCAAGACTTCCATCTATTACTCAGCATTGTCGTCTAGATAGCCTTACTCTACATTAATTATATCTTTTGAAAATTCTGGCCACTTGGAATATTCTTTTAGTGCTGTTGCAACCTTCAAAATTAATTCATCTCGTTTATTTGTGTAGTCCTTGAAAAAATTAGTTCGAAATGCCTGACCAAATTATCCACAACTGCCAACTTTTTAGGTTGATTCTTCTTCTCATGCCTTATTGGATTTTCGCTTAGCTTACGATGCCTATAGTGCTCAAGATATCATTGCTTGGTCTTGGTTTGACTCCCTCACTAATGCACAATTGGGTTATAGTATGCGGGAAAAGCATCTTATCTTTGTTATTCTCTCCACAACATTGGATCTACCCTCCTATTACTCTTCCCAAATTTATGCTTGTATCGTTCTTTATCGTGAAGAGTAACATAGCTTGATTTTTTCCTACCAATGTACCGTTGGTTGCTGGCATGATTGAATTTTTAATCAAGTACATCCAATCGCTAAACTTTGTTTTGATTCATCTTGACTTAAGCAAAGTTAAGCGAGCTTTTGATGTCCAACTTTTCAATACCCCAATAGACTGCTAACAACCGGCCTTTTTCCCACCTTACGCCTTTTCTCCCAATTAGTCTTAGAAATTCTTGCATATGGGTTTCTGATGGTGCTTCCAACAACGCTTGACATTTAGCTCCAATAACGTTAGAGAAGTTGAAAATATTATTCCACGTCGCGGATCTGCAGTCTCTTACTCGGCCTTCCACTCGCAAAAAAAGTTTCCTTTTCCCTGTTTAAGTGTGCGTAAAACTGTCGCACCCAATCTGACTTTGTTTCTTGATTCCCGTGATCTTGAAAGGACGCTGGGACCTGTGTTACAAACGTGGTTATGATTAGCGTGAATTGATCCCACTACACGCTAGTATATGTGGTATGTAGCAAGTAATAAGTAAATTATCGTTCTCTAGAGGGACTGGAAAATTATTTGAGGAAATGTTTAGAATTAAGAAGTAAAATTGCATGAAAGAGTGTTATTGACATGATTTTGGGTTTTGCATGGGAAAAAAATAACTAAACGATAAAACAGTTTCAAACTAGGATACATGTGAGTGCAACAACAATGCGATAAACAGGGAATCTATCATACTACACTTTCAAACTAATGCTTCCACTTTCGTTCAGCACTTAGCCCAGAATCCGCTGCGAGTACATGTATTTAAAAACCACGCTAAGTATGTAATAGTTTCACATTTATTCCTAAACTCCGATTTAAAATGTCGCAGCCGTGACACTACCTATTAAACATGCATGACAGACTTAGATCATTTCCTCTTCAGATTTGCAATCTATTAGCTTGTGTGGATGGCCGGTCAACACTTACTGTTTTGATGAAGTTTCTATCTTACATGCTCTACATTAAACCCTTCCAATTCCTTCCTATAACATGCTACTAAACTCACGCTCCCCCAGTTTCACCTTACGAAAATTAGTTCATAATGACAATAGAGAACACAATGCAAAATGTAGCAAACATCATAGAATTGTATTACTGAATTGAAATAAGTCTAACAATACGTCTTAACAAAACAAAACAAACAAAATAAACAACGGTAAAATTGTAGCATAGATAAATTCTCTTCAATTCTCCGAGAAAAAGAATAGGGCAAGGATCCAACTCTCTTTTCTCTATTACATTACGTTCCTTTTTATAGAGCTAGGTCGTCGAGCCTCCGAAGGTTCAAGAATGGCGAGAATCGATTTGCACCAAGATTTCTCCTTTTAATTTCTTGCCATATGTGGTTGATTTGTCTAAGGCAGGAATCCCATGATTTCAGCAATCCGTCTCTTAATTGTCTGGTTAGTCAACTTCTCTCAAGTAGATTCTTCCTTCCTTAATTACTTGTAGAGCAGCTGGCCTTGATCTTCCTAGCTCAAGCACTCGTGCTTGCACGTCTTGATTTCCTTCGTGGCGATGCTTCCTTAGTGCTAATCCTGCGAAATAGAAAGTCATAAGTTTCCACAAACTTTTTTCTAAATGCGCTTCTCTTATCTTTATTTTGCATGATAACCGATATTTAGCATTCAACTCCGCTAATGCGCAACATTAGCGAATTACACTCTTTAGCGTGACTTTTTGTCTTTGCAGACGCTTAATATGAATCGAATAATATGAATAATGATCCGAAAGTAAGCTAAAATCTGACTTTATTTTAGAGTCATCATTTCTACTTTTGGTTGAATTAGTTTGGACCATCTTAATGAGGAAACCTTGTTGAAGTTTGGTTTTCAAAATTTGGTTGCTGGCCAGCCTTCTTCCCACCAGAATCGTATCTTTCTTAGTGACACAAAGCACTCCACTGCTGCTAGGACACCAGTATTCTTCCTTTATATTCTATCAACCTTCCTTCCCTTTCGTCAACTCTTTCTTTTTGCTGAAGAGAGTTCCTTGCTCCCTTGTTAAATGTTAATGTTTGATTCTATTGCACTTCCCTAGTTTCGGCTCTTCCACTATTCGTTCTTCGCCGAAGCAAACTTTCTCCACTTTTGAACCTGAGTGCATTGGTAGTCCGGATCGTGATGGTAATAACCGTTTGCCTTGTGTCCAGATGCACTCGTGCAAGTATACGAGGTCTGTAGGAAGTAATAAGTAAATTATCGATTTCCATAGGGACCTTGATTTACCAAAAGATGTTGTTTAGAACACCGTGAAGTAAAGAATAGGGCTTTTGATTGGTTTTGGGTTATGCATAAACAAAATAATAAGTTTAATAAATGATGTAAGAGAGAAAGGGTGGACTAAGGTACTCATGGTGAAAATTAGCAATGTGTAAGAAGAAACAATGCGGTAAGGATTAACTGTCAGACTTCGCTTGCCAAACGTCCACTTCTGCTTTCGTTCACATTAGGCCCAACTTTCGTTGCAACTTAATGCAATTAGCAGCCGACTGCACTCTCTAATAGAGCTTACATTAGGCTAGTTTATTATGCATTTTTCTACGGTTCAAGGGAAATAATCGAGCTATAAAACACTTAATGTGAGTAAAACTGTTAGAAATCACACGCATTTATCACTTAGCATAACTAAAACTGCCCAGGTTCCCGTTCTAGTTTTCCAGGTACGTTCGCTTGTTTATTCAGTTGTTCTGTTGGGTCGTTAGGGCATTTCGAGCCTTTAGGGGCATTTTGGTAATTTGGCCTTCAGGGGTAGATTTATAATTATGTAGGGTTTCGGGGTTGTTTCCTGTCTTCTGTTGAGATGGAATGGTGTTTCGGTTACAGGTTTCAGGTTTCGGATTGCTTCTGAGAGATTTGAAGATCGTTCGGTTAAAAGAGGAAATTAAGAAAATATTGTGTTGTTGCTAGGACTCGAAGGGGAAACACTTTTGGATTGGCATTTTGGAGGATTATTATCAATTAAAAAACAAGAAAAATGAGGGAGGATCCTCATTTTTGGATGCCCTAGCCGACCCCCCTTCCCCCCCATTCTTCTTCTTCTTCTTCTTCATTCTTCACTTTCATCTTCCTTCGCTGAAACTCCATCACCCAAAAGCTCTAGCTGCCGAGCAAACTCACGTCGTAAGCATCACCTTCATAGCCCCTTGTCGCCGAGCAGTCGCACAGTCATGCCCGCAAGCAGCCTTACCCAGTCGTGCCGCGTCGATGCCATTGCTACAGAGATAATCCGCACACTACTGCTCCTCTCGCCTGTCCGCTCGTCCCTACCGCGCGCTGCACGTTTGCTTTCCCACGTTGTCGAGCAGCCTTGCCGCACAACCATGCTCACGGCCGCACGCTGCCACCGAGCTTGCTGCATCATCTATTGAGGCCTGCCATTCATCACAGTTGTCCACTTTTCCTAGCAATCTTATCCGCACGTCGTGTCCCTGCCGCACCACCTTGCTATCGAAAGCCTTGAGCTCTTCTCAAGTTGGGTAAATCCTAAATCCCGGTGCTTGTGTTTGTGTTGTTTGATTGATTAGAGATTAATTGTTGTTGTTATTTATCTGCTTGGTTGTCATTGTTGATCGAGGAGCTTTTCCCTATTGAATAATTGTCTCTATTTTTTCAGGTAAGGGTTCCTTGCCGGGGTTGTGTGGACCATGCGCTTGGCTTTGATAGCTCTTGGTTGTTTTATTCATTTGAAATGCATGCTTAGTGGATAGGTTTCAGTTGCTATGTCTGGCTGGAATGAATGTTAGTGGATAGGCTTGTGCAGGTTGTCTGAATGTTGTGATGATAACGTCTATGCTCTATTCTTGAATGTATACTGTAAAACATGTTAGTGGATAGGAAATGTATGTTCTGACTGTTAGGACTTGGCATGTAGAATGTTGTTCCCTGTTGGTTATACTCTCTTATTTAATATACTACTAGTTATGACTATGTTATCTGGCCTTGAAGTGCAATGTTAGATGCTGAACTCTATTAGCTCTAGGGTGCTCCATCTTGATAGATCCTGTTAAGATTGTCCCAAGTTGGCCCAGTTGTGTGATGTCCAAGGTTAGCCCAGTTGCGTGCTGGTCGAGTTTTGCTCCAAACTAGCCCAGTTGCATGCGGTCTATGATCAGCCAGGTGTGAGCTGATCCAGAGTTAGCCCAGTTGTGTGCGCTCGAGCTTTTGTTCAGGATTAGCCTAGTTGTGTGTGGTCCAAGATTGGCCCAGTTGTGTGCTGATCTAGGGTTAGCCCATTTGCGTGCTGCCCAAGTTGCTTCGGACTAGCCTAGTTGTGTGTGGTCCATGATTAGCCAAGTGTGAGCTGATCTAGGGTTTAGCCCAGTTGTGTGCTGCCAGAGCATGTTCAGGACAAGCCTAGTAGCGTGTTGTCCAGGTTGGCCTAGTGGCATATCGACCATGTTGTCTTAGAGCTAGAGACTCCCTAGTTCCCGAGGTCACATAGTTAGTCCTCCTGTTTAGTCATCCCAATGTGTGCTTACCCTGCTTGAGACTTGTTGTCTGAACTTGTTTTGAGACAGCCTTATTGAGATATTTGTTGTGCTTGTATGATAGGATGCTAGATGATGTGTCTTGCGTATTGTACCCCGGTTGAGGGATCCTTACTGAGTGCTTTTATACTCACCATTTTATGTGGTTTTTCCACCAGGTAACTTGGCACAACATCGAGGTGGCTAGAGGAGGAGCTAGAGGATCATGGGATAGTCCACTACATTACTCTTACTCATATTTGTCTATGTTAACATGTTGAAACGTTGTCAAGGGTTTTTTTAAGCTGTTTTTATATACTCTGGCCAAAGGCATTAAACTGGGTTTGGTTTTGAAGAATGTTGTACTTGATATGTTTTCTAGAATTCTTTAAATGCTGAACTTCCAGTGAATGTTTTAATCTTGCATTTTATTAAGAATTTTTACTCTCATGCATGCTAAGTAAAGGTCATTTAGGACCATTTAGTGTCGGGTCTTACAATAACAAAGGCTCAACATCACATTTTAAAGTAAAATAATGAATAAATCATGCTAAATACGAATGCAATGCAGGAAATGCGGAATGTAGGAGTTGGAGAACGAATCAATGCGAACAGAGAAACAAAAATGTAATATGATGCAATCACGAGACAGTTGTATTCGAAGAATCACAACGAACAATGAAAGAATAGAAAATCAATCAAGCAACCAATCCAGGTTCAATAAAGAAATTCTAGCAGCAATTAAAAGATTCAAGTATTTATGAAGATTTTCTAGCTCATCCAAACTTGCTAGCCAGTCAATCATCCTTATATATAGCAAGAAAGAAGCTACAAATGATGAGCTGGTCGGTTGGCAGAAGCCAATTCACACGGCAAAGGAAACTAGTGATGTCGTAGGAGTCGATGGCAAGGAGTCTGCATGATAGCTCTCAAATAGAGCCTATTTTATGCTGCAATAGTTTGCATTATTCTTAGGACTAAGGGAAATAAATGAAAATTAGAAGGAAATTGCGAATATAAACCATGGAGATTAGTATGCATTCATAAAGGAGCATCATAAGCACAATTCACAGATTTCGTATGAATATTATACAACTTTGCACTATAAAGGTTATTTAATGCAGGAAATGTTGAACACTTTTGTTGGAGGGACGAAGAAATGCGAATGGTGATGCACATAGAAGACTCACACGTTCACAAAGCAGTCGTGTTCGAAGATTCACACCAACAAGGAAATAATAGAGAAATCAATCAAGCAATTTAATTGGTGTCAATCAAATAAATTCCAGCAGAAATCAAGAGTTCCTGCATTTATGAGGATTTTCTAGCTCATCTGAGCTTGCTGACCAAGTAAATCAACTCTATAAATTGCAAGAAGGAAGTCGAGGTTAGGTGAGCTGGTCGGATGGCCAGAAGCCGATCTATACTAGAAGCAACTGGTGGTGTTCATAGGAGCCGATGACAAGGGGACTGTACACTTCACAACCATGCCAATTCCATTTTTATTACTTTTTTTAGGAGTAGTTGTAGCTATGAACATTTAGCAGTCGCAATAAAATTGTCTGATTTAAATTTCTTGCTTATGTTTATTGCTATGCTACATTATAGGAGTCTTGAATGAATACTCACGAATAGAAGCATGTTAGGTGCGTAGGTATCGAGTTTTACACTGCAACATTTACTATTAAATACATATTCGTTGTTTAGCTACCCACGTATATAACTTGTGGTGAGTTCGAAAGAAGTAACCGTATGATGACCTAGTATGCTACAATAGGTTGAAGGAAAGACTAATAATCAGTTAAGGAGTTAGGAATAACCTCACTATTACCGTGTCACCCCGAGTTAGTATGAAGTTCGCAGCAGAAGCTAGTTCTGCCATTAATCATTAAGTGGGGAAGTACTTTTTGGTAGAGGGAAGCGAGGAACTCAATAATTAGTTCCGCACTCTTGATATTTTCTATAGCTGGCTATTTATCACTACTCATTGCATTCATATTTATTATTGTTAGCATTTGCGTCATTTCATTATTAGCATTCAGAACAAAAGCAAACAACCATCTTCAACCCATTCGTTTACTTTATAGCATAACTCTCGACTTATCAACATTAATTCTAGACATCAATCTCCGTAGGATAGATAAAATACATACTTATTACTTGCTGCATTTCGACCGCGTATACTTGCACGTAAGAGATTTTGAGGCACACTTAGCAATAAGTTTACCTTCGAATTAGTTATTGTATAATTATATTAACACCTGGAACGCTCTAGTAACTACACATTTCACAGCTACACCAATTCCTTACTTTTATTGTTATTTTGCAGTTAGGAGTAGATCATAGTATTGTAGAAGTTTAACAAATTTGAGTGATGAGATATCTAAATTTTTCTTATCAATTGTTGTCTAATTCTATGATGCATTAAGTTGGAGCTTTGGTAAGAATTCATAAGTAGAATTCATGTTGAAAATGTAGGTTGTAGATTTTAAACTGTTGACTTTTAATTATAAGTATGTGTCTATTAGAATATAAATGTATATTTGTATAGTTTATTATACTATTAGTATGAAGCCAGTTAGGCCTGTTAGGCCCGTTGTAATCCCTATATAAAGGCATTGACTATCGATGAATAAAATAGACTGTTTTTTAGTCCAATTACTCTTGACTACGATTAGCTACCCACGTATGCTAAGCTTCAATAAACTCGGAAGAGGGAATTATATGAAGATCTAGTATGTTACGATAGGTTCATTGTGGGGTCTCTCGCATGATTTGAGGAGTTATGAACAACCTTACTATTGCATGCGTTGCCTAGGTTTAGGATGAATAAATGCTGCGGAAGCCGGGTTAGTCATATATAAAGTGTGGAAGCACTAAAGATAAGGAAGTATGAAATATAATTACTATTTATGCATGTTCAACATCTTTTACATATGCATTTCTTATCCATGATCATTTGTTAATTTCATATTTAGATTCATAGGAAAAATCCCAAAACAACTATCAAACTCATTTTTCTTTATTACATTGCGTAAATCTTAAGTTCATAATTTTAATTATAGACATCAATCCTTGTGGAGAATGATAAAATTTATACTTATCACTTGCTGCATTCTGACCACGCATTCTTGTGTGTAGAGATTCCAAAGCCACACTTAGCAATAGGTTAATCTTAGAAATCATTCATTATGTAGATATATTTGCATCGAAACGTAGAGAAATCACCGGCACATTGTATGCAGTAGTTATCTGTTTATCTCTAAACTCCAATTTAAAGTATGAAACTCTTAGTACTAACCTACTGAACATGCAAATTACCCTTAGATTATTTCCTCTCTCGATTTATAACCTATTATTGCGCGTGGATGGTCACTTGACACTTACTATTGGTGATTCGTTCCTAATTAAACATGCTCCAATTATGTCCTTCCTATTTCTTCTTAACACATGCATTCTCTTCACCTTTTATCCTTAGTGTAGCCTAACTAGAATTAGTTCATAATGCAAATAATAAACATAGATAACGACATGAAAAATAACATGCTGAAATTGTATAAATCAATTGCAAAATTGAGTCGAATAAAAAGTAGTAAAACAGAGGTTCACACACTTCGCAACTCTCTCCTCGAAACTAGAAAAAGAGACCTCCCTAAATTTGTAATGACAGTCTCCTCTTGTAGTCTCCTTTTTGACTTCTCGAATATTCCTTGATTTAAATTAGTGGCTTCATTAGCTCGATAAATTTTCATTGATTGATTTTGCCAATCTCGTTGTTATGAAATAAGGCATGAATCTCGTGATTTTTGCAATTTTCCTCTAGTTGTCTGGTTAGTCAACATTTTGCTCTTCACTTGATTCTTTCCTTATCTTGGTCTTGTGAGCATCTGGCATCTCTTTCGATAGTTCTGTTCGTGCTACTTTGTTTCCAAACTTTTCTCCTTATTAATCCTTTTTGTTCTGCATCATCTGTTCTCCATCTCCGCTTTGCATCAAAATTCCTTAGTGTCTGTTTCGCATAGGTTGATTCTGCAAAGGTTGTAAGTTAGTGAAAAACCACTCGTTAACATGCATTTTAGACTAAAATAAAGTCATTTTTATTTTGTATAATTCACGTTTCTCCAATTATTCCCCTAATGCGCCAACCTTAGTCTTTTTTCTCCTTTTACTCAGTATATTCACCTTTTTCGCATAAGATTTTCAATGATAAGTTCCAACAATGATTCTAAAAGATTGTAATTATTGAATATATTTCAGAGTCATCTTGCATCGGAAGGTAGTTTCCTGATTTCACGTTTTGAGGGCTCAACGTCATGAGAGTGCTTCCAATCATCAACCTCCTTACCTTCACCTTCCTTGCTAAGTGCTTTACGACTTGAGGTCATTTGTAACGACCCGACCCAAAAGGGTTCTAAAATAGGCCGTTACCTCAATGCATGCATTCAAATCTACAGAAAATTCGCAATATGGTGTTCGGATTCTAAGTAAAAACTAAAACCTAAAACATCCATTTAAAAATCAACTTAATTTCCTGAAACCTGTCCCTGTTTCCAAGCACCTGTTCCAAGACAAATACATTTACAAAACTTACTCTGATCAGAGATTTATTTAAAACATACAAGCTTTACAATAGTTACAACAATGCTAGAATCCTAAATACATTCGTAAAACATCCTAGGGCTCGTGCCCCAACTACATGCATTCAGAGAGGACATTTAAATCATAAACATAAAACCCAGAGTTGAACAACGGGTTTCCATGATCACAGCTTCTCCTCCAGCCATCCTGTCTCGCACCATGGTTACTTGTGGAAAACCACATAATAAGGGTGAGTAACGAATTACTCAGTAAGAATCCTCAACCGGGGTACAATACGATATAAATGGTCATCTAGCAGAAAGGTATGCAATCTATGAATATAAACACAGAAGAGAGCACATAGCTTAAATCCACACATAAACCTCGGATGCCAACTCACAGTATTAGTCCGGAAATAACTCACCACACAATACGTCCTATACGAGAAACAAGTCCCGGCCTCAGCCTGTCTACTGTCGACGAAAGGTGCACTGGCTCAAGATCCCGAGGAGCTCTCCGGTCGGTGCTATAATGAGCGTTCGTGCGCACCGCGTGCTACTGCAGACTATGGGGCGTGCCGGGTCTAGTGGCAAGTCGCCCATGTCCATCCACCACGCCTAACTAAATCTCTGGATCGGTGTCACCGACATAGGGGTGTGAGACCTGGACACGTGAACTATGTCAGCCTGAACCACCGCACCTGAGGCTAAGACACGGGTCGTGGTAGGCTTACACCAGGAAACCGTCCTTGCCCTATCAGGTGGCAACTCAAGGGCTACCGCCGAAACACGCTAAGGACGTGCCGGCTGTCGGGGACAAGGCAATGCCAAGTCATCATCCCGACCGTTGGGGCATTTAACAGTTTGCACCCTCACCCAAGATTGTGAGTCCCGCCGTTAGGGTTAGCTAGTCCCTAACGGGATCAGGGACGGAGCACCATCTCGTACGTCCCTGTCGGGGATGCAAGGTTCGTTATGCACCCGGCCCGGATGATGCTATCTACGAACTCTAACTTTGTCATAGCAATCAACAAACAATCCAATCAATCCAATACGTGCTCAATAAGAATACAACGAACCTAGCATGATACTACGAAGCAAGAACAGATACGAGCATGCCAGAAAGGAACAACCTAGCATGGACTAACATGAGAAACAATATAGGAAATCATGCTAGTCGGGAATTCAGAATAGAGCACTTATCACTAAACATGTCAATAAACACAAACAAGCATACAATCAGCAATCACATAATATATTGCAGGGCCCACACAACTCCGGTAAGAAATCCTTACCTGGACGGAAGGCAAAAACACACACAATAAACCTAACTGCGATCGAACCCGAGCAACTTATAACGAGCCAAACGAACACATCAATAATCATAAAAATAGGCCTAAATACAATAAAATAAATAGGGCTCGACTCGAGAGCAACTCACGAGGCGCGGCTGACACGCGAACGAGCCGGCTGCATGGGCTAGGTAGCTGATGGGCGCAGATAGGCGCAGGGATGGGCGCTGTCGCGTTGGGCTCGGGCGCTGGCGCTGCCGTCGCGCGCGCGAACGGCGCTGGCGACACAGGGCGCATCGCGCGCGGCGCTAGCTCGGCTGGCGACGGCGTCGCGGCGCGCGCTTTGCCTGCACAGAGACAGCGCGCGGGCGCGAGCTCGACGAGCTACAGGGACGAGCGCGAGGGGCAACGTGACGCGACGGCTACAGGGCACGCTCGCGGGGACCAGCGACTCGGCAAGCTACAGGGCACGCGGGCTGGCACGGCGAGCTACAGGGACGAGGGCGCGCGACACGGACTCGGACGAGACGGCCTGGGCGAGTTGGGGCTCGGGCTGGCGACGCTGGCACTGTGCGGGCGAGGGGCTCAGGCGACGCGACACTGCGCGATGGAACGGGCTGGCGACCAGGGCAGGGCAGGGCTCGGTTGGGCGAGGCTCGGGCGAGCAGGGGCTGGCTCGGGCTGGGGCTGCTCGGGCTAGGTGGGGGCTCGGGGAGAGAGAGAGAGAGAAAAAAAAAAAAAAAAAAAAAAAGAAAAAATGGGAATTTAGAAAAGAAAAGGGAAAATGGGAAATAAAAGGAAAATGGGGATTTAATCCATTTTATCCATCCTTATCCACTTTTTAAAACCTCAAAATCCTTAAAATCCCATTTCCCGGCTTCCTCCTTCGAGACCCGACCAAGGCAATCTTTTCCAATAAATAAAACTCACTTAAATCCAACTCCCAAATCAACAATAAGGGCCCTGGCTCAAATCCCAAAGGAAGCACACAACCAACCATCACTTTGCCATAGCCCAAACCACAACCGAGCATCCAACCGACTAGCCCAAACATCTCGGGACTCGCAGCCAACAACAAACAAGCCTCGACAAAGGCAGGAGCGACCTCGAAGCCCTGAAAATCCACAAATCCTGCCCGGGGAGCCAAAAGACCAAAATACCCCCAAGGGTCAAAACCACTCTAAGACCCAACCAAACAACCGAATCTTGACCCGAAGGCACCTAGAAAACAGGAATAGGAAACTGGGTTGTTACATCATTAGACCGAAAAACAATTGTAAGATAATTTCTCGAGTGCTTAAGATGTAGGCACAAAGGGGTGATGAAATCTTTGATCTTTCATAGGGTATAATATAATGGTTGTAGATTTTGAAATTAGAAAACTTTGTGCAAGAAAAAGAAATACCCACAAAGGAAACTCATGGTTTTTCGTAGGGGTCTTACTCTAATTTCCTCATTATTCCTAATTAACTAATAAAAGAAAAAATCTAAAAAGGAAAAACTTCAAAAGGAAAGACATTCTAAACCTATTCAAAAAATAAAAATTGTAGAAAATAATGCACAAAATCATAAATATCGATATTAGCATTCCAGGAATAGTGCATTCCTTTGGGTGGAACTTTTGTTATGTCTTTTGTTCGATGTGAAGTATCTTCGATTTGGCCACTTATAAATTTTCGGAGTAAAACCATCTTTGATAGCTTGCTCTTGTCTTACTCTATCATGCGCCTTAATGGGTGTTTCACCTATCAATGTTCGGGTTGATAGAGTGCAGAGCGTCAGGATGAAGCTCAATTGCGTTGCTTGTGTGTCGCTTTCTCAACTGATCAATTCTTGATGAATTCGTGGATAAGATAACTTTAAAATGATGGGCACCATTGCTAGTGGTCCAATATTTTGTGAACTATCTTCTATTTTTTGTGGATACGTCGATTCTTCCTCTTCCCTATTAGGTTGATATAGATTCTCAATGCTAGATAATGCAGGCTCATTACACACAAGGGTAAACGCTTGAGGGCTTTTGTCCTCGTTGCTACTTTCATCACCAGGGTTTTGCACAGTGTCATTATTGAAACTTTCATCTTTTTCTTCTAATTCCTCCTTATCAGCTTCTAGCGTGGCTAGAGCGGCGATCCTTGCTTAAGCTTCTTCTTGTTGTTGATAACACATCCTTTGTTCTATTTCTATTTTTGCTACGCGCCTTAGAGCTATGGCCTGTTCATTTCGTTTGATCATAGCTAGCCTGAAATCTTCCCATGAGAGTTATGTCTCATAGTAGAGTTCATTTGCTGATGCTCCATTAAGTACTTCGGCCTGATAGCTCTCAAATATAACATTATAGGCTAATATCTTAATATATTCTAATGGTATCGTGCATTAATTAAATGAATTTCAAAATTCGAATAACATTAAGATGAGAAATTTATATAAGTAAGATGCATGTATGATTTATGAGCTTAGATATAAAAGGTTAAGGACTAGAGCATTTTAGAGTAAAATTTGAATGTCGAATGCTTTTTGTACTTAAATAACAAAGAATCCACGCTTCGCTAATTTATTACTATATCTATAGGAATTGGAAACATTATTAGCATCACATTTAGGGGAATTTGGAATGCTAAAAGTATCGCGAATCAGAACAATAAAGTGAAAAACTGTAGAATCGCGGGATCTTCCAAGCATATTTCCAAAGGACAAAAATTTAATGCGAAGCAGATTTGGAAACATTGAAGCGGAAACAACATATCACATCATATGCCAAAGCCTTAATAACCAAATAAGGAAAGAATCGAATGTAGAGCGAATGCCAACTATCAGATCGTTGAAGATAAATTGCGGTAATCATTGGATTCATACCTTAATCAGCAAAGATATGATCAATCAGAGGAAATCTGTTGCGAGAATTAGGGGACAAGTTGACAAAGATAAAATGCAATAAAAGTCAATAAAAGATATTTTCAAATCCAATCCTTGCCTTCCATGTATCAAATTCCTTAGTTCTTAAGCATTTCAAAGCATATAAATGTGAGAAGAATGAAGAGAGAAAGTGTGTCTATTTTTGGAGTTTTTCTCCCACACTTGGGATGAAGATTCTGAAGCTAAGTTCGTGTTGGTATTGACACTGAGTCCTGTTCTTCAAGCAACCACCACCATTTATCACTTTCATTTTATCTCTTCTACTTGGTTTCCCTTTTGTTTTTTATATACATTATTTTGATGCAATATTATTTATATTTCATTGTCGAGCTTTATCTGTTTTTTACTATGTCTAGCTAAGCACTTTTTGTAAAGGTTCAGGATACGAGTTTGATGACTCTAAAATAGAGTCAGATTTTAGCCTAACTTCGGATCATTATTCGTGCTTAATAATTGAATTTTATTACAAGCGAGTTAAAATTAAGAATAAAAAGGTGTAATTCTCTAATGCTTAAGCATTAGGGGAGTAAAATGCAAAATAATGATTATTCGACTTAAAACAACCAAAATAACACATTTAGCATGGATATCGCAAAGCTTATATTGATTTCTATTTTCCCAGGATTAGTGCCATCGAAGTAATGCTATGTAGAGAACCAGTACGTGCGATTATGAGCAATTAAGGCTCTGAAGACCAAGGCCAGACGCACTTCAAGTAAATAAGGAAGGAATCGTCAGACAACAAGAACTTGACTAACCATAAAAATTAAGAGACAGACTACTGAAATCATGGGATCCTACCTTAGACAAATCAAACATATTTGGCAAAGATAAAATCGAGAAAACATCACAAAAATTTATTCTTGCCATTCTGGAATATTCGGAAGACTCGACGCTCTAATCCTATATATAGACTACTTGTGTAATGGAAAAAGAGCTTGATATTTTCCTTGTTCTTTCTTCTCAGAGGAGTTTAGTGTCTTGATCAAGATCGACGATTTACGTTTTATTTGATTATATACTTATTTCATAGATTCATTTTACTTCAGTAATACAATCTTAATGTGTATTCCATATCTTGTGTTGTGTTTTCTGCTTGTATCATGAACTAACTTTACTTGGGTGAAACTTGGAGAAAATGAATAGTAGTAGCATGTTATAGGAAGAAATTGGGAGGGTTTGTTCAGGAGCATGTAGATTAGGTTCTCCAATCCAACGGTAAGTGTCGATTGGCCATCCACACGAGCTACTAGGTTATAAATCGGAAGAGGTAATAACCTAAGTCTGTTTTTCATGTTTAATAAGTGTGTTACATTTGTGATGCTTTAAATTGGAGTTTAGGAATAAACGCATGACTAGTACATACCTAGCGTAGGTTGTAATTATACTAAGTTGCAGTGGAAGCTGGGCTGAGTACTGAATGAAAGTAGAAGCAGAAGTTTATAGGCGTAGTATGATAGAATCCCTTACCACATGTTTCTTGTTATCACATTGTTGCTAAAATTCATGAGTATCCTAGTCTAGCCTTACTTTATCAAAACTACTTTATTTCTTTGTCTATTTACTTTATGCCACAACCACAATCAAACCAACATATCGTGTATTTACATTTCAATTATGAACATCACCTCGAATAGTTTCCAATCCCTATAGAGATCGATAATTTACTTATTACTTACTGTAGACCACGTATACTTGCGTGAAATGGGATCTAATCACATTAAGAGCATTTGGCTATTTGCCACCGCGATCAGGCCCAATCAAGGTTGTAGAAGCATGAACTTGGGTCATGAGAGTTGTTAATTCAAGCATAATGAATACAATTTTAATTAAATAGTAAATTTCGACTGATCATCCACATCAGCTACTAGGTTGTAAATCAGAAGAGGAAGTAACTTAAGACTAGTTTGCATGTCTAGTACATTAGTACTAAGTCTTTCGTAATTTAAATTTTAGTTTAGGAATGAACACATAACTATTGCATACGCTGCGCCGGTTAATATTTACGTTAAGTCTCAATGGAAGTTGGGGTTAATGCGAACGAAAGAGGAAGAGGACTTTTGTCAGGCGAAGTATGACTGTAACGGCCCAATTTTTCATCCCGGTCTTCCAGGTATGCCCTAGGGGTATTTTGGTAATTTGGTCGGGCCGTCAGGGCCGTTTATGTCTTTTTCAATTGCTAAAATTATTGGATGGTCTTATGTAAGATTTTGTTGCTTTGTGGATGTGTTTGGGCTTGGTGAGATGCAAAAGTAAAATTGAGAAATAAATGTGTGTTTGTTGGGATTCGAACCCAGGTGGTCTGAGAGGTCAGTTGTGTGTCGTTGCTGATTGTGCCACAAGTTGCTTTTGATGCTCATTCCGCGGTATGTATTGGTTAGCTATGGGTCTTTGGGGTTTTGGTGTGTTTGATTAAATGAAGAGGAAAAATAGGTTTTCATCTCTTTTGGTTCTCCAAACTCCTTAGCCGCCCAACCATTCTCTCCCAAACTCCTTGTCGTGCTCTCCTTCCCAAAGCTCCATCGTTCGTCATCCCGGGTAAGTGATCTCGATCTCCCTTTCTCTCTTTCGTTATGGTGCTGTTCTTGCTGGCCGAGAGAGGGAAGAATTGATTTTGGTGTTGTGCACCGGCCCGGCAGCAAAGACCCCATCGCCCTCTGCAGTGTAGTCGCCCGCCCGACCCAAAAGAAATGAGCAACCTGCACGCCACTGTCGAACCAACAAACGGTGGCGATCCAGGCGCCTTATCGCGCGCGACCGTCGCTCGCCACAAAGAGATCTGTCTCACCAGCAGCCCCTGCATAGCGCCCAGTCCCCTCGCGTCGCCCCAGCCCGGTGCCAGACGCCCGGTACAGCAACCCTCTCACCCCACCACTGCGGCCACGGCCGTCACGGCTGTCAAATCCCGCCCACGTCGATCGTGCCATGTGAGTTGCTCCCGAGCCGAGCCCTTTTTGTTTTATTATATTTAGGTTTATAGATTGTGATATTGTTGTTCTTGTTAGGTTCTCATTAGCTAGCTCGGGATCGATTGCAACATAAGATCTTTGTGTGTAGTTGCCTCCCGGCCAAGGTAAGGATTTCTTACAGTTGTGTGGGCCCTGCGATATAATATGTGATTGCTATTTGTAGGCTTTCTTATGTTTATCTAAATGTTTAGTGATAGGTGCTCTGTTCTGAATCCCCGACTGGCATGATTCTTGTGTTGTTTCTCATGTTAGTCCCATGCTAGGTTGTTCCGTTCTGGCATGCTTGTTATCTGTTCTTGCTTCGTAGTATCATGCTAGGTTCGTTGTTTCTGTTGAGCACGTTTTGGATTGTTTGCTGTATCTGTTTATAGGTTAGAGATATGATAGGTAGCATCATCCGGCGAGGTGCATAACGTAACTTGCATCCGTGGCGGGGACGTGCGAGGCGATACTCGCCCCGATCCGTCGTTAGGGGTTTAGCTAACCCTAACGGCGACCTTTGCAATCTTGGGTGAGAATGGCGGTCGTTAAATGCCCCAACGGTCGGGATGATGACAAGGCATTGCCTTGTCCCCTGAAGTCGACACGTCCTCAGCGTGTTTGGCCGTAGCCTTTGATTGCCACCTGTTAGGGCAAGGACCGCTTCTGGTGTATGCCTACCACGGCCAGGTTCCTTAGCCTCGGTATGGTGGTTCAGCCGACATAGTTCACGTGTCGTGTCTCACACCCCTATGTCGCTGACACCGATCCGGAGATTAGTTAGGCATGAGTACTTGGCCGTGGCGGCTTGCCACTGGACCCGGCACCCCCATGGTTTGCGGCGGCATGCGATGCGCGCGCGCACACGCTCATTACAACGCCGGCCGAGAGAGCTCCTCGGGATCTTGAGTTCGATGCACCTTTCGTATCGACGATGAGCAGTGCGTGAGGCCGAGACTTGTTTCTCGTATAGGATCGTATCGTGTAGTGGATTTTCCGGAGTAAGACCCTGAGATGGCATCCGAGGTTTATGTGTGGATTTAAGCTATGTGCTCTCTTCTGTGTTTATATTCATAGATTGCATACCTTTCTGCTAGATGACCATTTATATCGTATTGTACCCCGGTTGAGGATTCTTACTGAGTAATTCGTTACTCACCCTTATTTTGTGGTTTTCCATAGGTAACCATGGTGCTAGACAGGATGGCTGGAGGAGGAGCTGTGATCATGGAAACCCGTTGTTTCGAACTCTGAGTCTTTTATTTATGTTGTTATGTTTTAAATGTCCTCTGAATGCATGTAGTTGGGCACGGAGCCCTTAGGTTGTTTTCTGGTCGTTTTCCGAATTCTGACACTGATGTAAACCATTTTTGGATTTGAATGTTGAATTAAATCTCTTATTAGAGTACGTTTTAAATTGTATTTAGCTTGGAACAGGTACTTGGAACACAGGGACAGGTTCCAGGACGTTTTGTTCTTGTTTTGAATGGATGTTTTATTGTATTTTGTTTTAATCAGAATCTGGCATTCAACCTTGCATATTATTTTCTAAGTTTTAAAGCATGCATTGAGGTAAAGGCCTATTTTAGGACCTCATTCGGGTCGGGTCTTTACAATGACATTTGCTACTTACCGCAATTTATCCTAGGAATTGCTAGACGCATCCCATAACCTTAACCCGAGCCTTACTTAGTTAATTTCACATTTTTATTTACTTTCGCAACTAGATATAAAACAAAACCAAATTCCCAACACCATTGTTTTTTACTTTCTTGCACGACTCTTAGATTAATTCTCTGATTATAGACATCAATCCTTGCAAAGAACAATAAAATATAAATGCTTATCACTTGTTGCATACTTGACTGCATATACTTGCGTATTAATGCGATTCGAAGCATACAACTTAGTTTCACACTTAGAATTAATCATTAACTCATTTATAGCCCACCAAAAAATCACATCAAGTTTTTGGCGTCGTTGCTAGGGATTGATTTATTTATAATTAGTTGTATTAGTTTAAGAGTAGTTCTTAAATATCAAAAAGGCTAATTACTTCGAATTTTCTAAGTGTACTGCAGAACACTGTGAAGCACGGAGCATACTAGCCTACCAAGAAACGAAGTCCCAATATATTACCACAAGCAACAATAACAAAGGATGGCGTGCAATCACTTTGCTAATTATTATTGGAACAACAATATCGCTCATATGCAACCACATTTCAATCAGCAACTAGGCTATATAGAGGAGCCGTACACAACAAATTTCTACCCAATGTATCTGTAAGGGACCGACTCGAATGGGGCACTAAATGGGCCCTTACCCCAATGCATGCATTCAAAGTAAAGGACATTTAAACAGACATGATTTCGGATTCCAATTAAAACAAAACATTCAAAATAACCCCTTTAAAAACTAGACAATTTCCCTGGAACTTGTCCCTGTTTCCAAGCACCTATTCCAAGATAAATACATTTCCAAAGTTTACTCTGATCAGAGATTTACTAAAAACCATTCAAAACCTATTCAGATACAAAATGCTGGAATCCACAAAACATTTACAAAACATCCTAGGGCTCAGTGCCTCATCTACATGCATTCAGGGGGAAACAAAACATAAAGAGTCATAATACAAAAATCGAGTTGGAAGACTAGGCCCCATGATCACAGCTCCTCCTTGACCATCCTGTCTCGCAACTTGGTTACTGTGGAAAAACCACGATGAGGGTGAGTAACGAATTACTCAGTAAGAATCCCCAACCGGGGTACAATACGATATACATGGTCATCTTGATGAGCGTATGCAAGCTATGAATATAAACACAGAATAGAGCACATAGCTTAGCCCACACTTGGGCCTCGGATGCCAACTCAGGGTCTTAGTCCGGAATAATATCACCACACAGTCCACTACACAAATCGCCCTATACGAGAAACAAGTCCCGGCCTCGGCTGCCTCATCATCGACAAAAGTACACACCGCTCAAGATCCCGATGAGCTCTCCGGTCGGCGCTGTAATGAGCGTAAGCAAGCACCCCGTGCTACTCCAGACTATGGGGGGTGCCGGGTCTAGAGGCAAGCTGCCCATGTCCAGTCACCACGCCTAAATAAATCTTTGGATCGGTGTCACTGACATAGGGGTGTGAGACCTGGACACGTAAACTATGTCAGCCTGAACCACCGCATCTAGGGCCAAGGAAACGGGTCGTGGTAGGCTTACACCGTGAAGCCGTCCTTGCCTTAACAGTGGCAATCGGGGCTCTTGCCAAACATGCCGAGGACATGCCACCGCCGGGGGCGAGGCAATGCCAAGTCATCATCCCGACCGTTGGGGCATTTAACGATCGCCACCCTCACCCAAGATTGTAGGGCCTCTGCCGGTAGGGTTAGCTAATCCCTCACACGGGGTCTAGGGGCGGAATGACTTGCTCGACGTCCCCGCCATGGATGCAAGGTACTTTATGCATCGGTAGGGATGATGCTATCTACCCGCAACTCTAACTTTGCCCTAGCAATCAACAAACAAATCCATAAAATCCAATACGTGCTCAATAAGAATACAACGAGCCTAGCATGATACTACGAAGCAAGGAATAGATCGAGCATGCTAGAAAGGAACAACCTAGCATGGATTAACATGAGAATTAAATCGGAAAATCATGCTAATCGGGAATTCGAGAATAGAATACCTAGCTACACATGTCAATAAACACAAACAAGCAGTCAATCAGCAATCGCATAATATATCGCAGGGTCCACACAACTCCGGTAAGAAATCCTTACCTTGGTCGGGGACGATTTGACACGAAATCCTAAATTGCGAACGAACCCGAACTAGCTACCGAGAACCTATCAATCACAACAAAAATTACACAATAGGCCTAAATATAATAAAACAAACAAGGCTCACTGGGAGCAACTCACGAGCGCGCGATTTAACGCATTTAACGAGCCGATTGCGAGCGGGGCAAAGAACGGGCGGGCTGGTCGCGCTGGGTGAGCGCGCTGGGGCGTGGACGGGCGCTGGGCGCGCTGGGTGAGCGCGCGCGCGGACGAACAGGGCGTTGGGCGCGGACGCGAGCGCACGACCGATGCAGAGGCGCGAGGGCGATGTAGGGGCGACACGGAGAGGCTCGTGCTGGTACGACTCGGCGAGCAGGGGCTCGAGCGACGCGTTGCGGAGCTGGGCGAGGACGCGAGCGCGGGCATGGGACGGTGTGCGGCGAGGCTCGGCGGCTGGGCTGCTTCTGCGCACGCGAGCTCGGCGACAGGGGCCCTATTTCAGCGCGCGAACAGGGGCGAAGGAGAAACTAGAATTCGAGCGATCCGAGAGGTTTCGACGGGCGATTTTTTTATGGCGAACTCCCCTACACTAGCTGCACAAAACCCATACCTCAAATCACCTCGACTCGGCCGGAAATGGCACAGCCCGAAACAGAGGTAAAAATGAAGAAGAAGAGAAGAAGGGAGAAGAAGAGGAAAGGACTTACCAGCTGCTCGGCATCAGCTTCGATTTGGAGAAGGAAATCCGGCGAATTTGAAGTCGGCGAGGGAGGAATTCGCAATCGGTCGGAGGGGATTCGCGAAGAAGAAGAAAAATGGGGGAGAAGTCTTCGGGCTGCTCTGTTTTAAACCAAAACTCAGCTCAAACCAGCTTATATACAAGATAGCGCGTTTAGAAGAAAAAGAGCGCTCAGTGGCTCGATTGGCAGCGCCCTCTGCCTAGCACGCGACACGTCCTTGGCTCGAATCTCACTCGACGCGCTATTTAATTCCCTATTTATTTTTACCTTTCCCCAAGCCCAAATGTCTTCACCAAAATTCCCGATCCCATTCAAATTGACTCATAATTATTCCGGCAATTAACAATTTCAAAACCGGCCCTGTCGGCCCGACCCAAAATTACCAAAATGCCCCTGAGCCTCCCGGGAAGACCGGGATGAAATTTCCGGGCCGTTACAATATTCCCCCCTTATAAGACTTTCGTCCTCGAAAGTCACTTAAGATTGGAACAGCTCGGGATACTGCAATCTCATCTCATCCTCCCGCTCCCAAGTGGCTTCCTCTGAACTCTGACTCCTCCACTGAACCTTTACCAGCTGGATTTCACGATTACGCAGTGCCTTTGTCTCAAAAGCAAGAATCCCCACTGGCTTTTCCTCGAAGCTCAAATCCTCATTCAGCTGCAAAGGCTCAAAATCAACAATGTGCGACGGGTCCGGCACGTACTTCCTCAACATCGAAACATGAAAAACACCGTGCCGCCGAAAATGACGGAGGCAAGGCTAATCGATAAGCGACCCTGCCGATCCTCTCCAGAATCTCAAACGGACCAACAAAACGGGGACTCAGCTTTCCACGCTTGCCAAACCTCAAAACACCTCGCATCGGTGCGACCTTTAGGAATACATGTTGACCAACCTCAAACTCTAAATCCCGACGCCGAACATCGGCATAACTCTTCATGCGCTCAGGTGAGCCACAACATACGAGCTCTAATCTTACGCACGGCACCATTGGTCAAGCTGCAGCAATTCGGGACCCAAAACCATGTCTATCACCAACCTCTTCCCGAACACGGGAGATCGCCAACGCTTACCATACAAAGCCTCGAATGGAGCCATCTCGAATCGCCGACCGATAATCGTTGTTATTTGCAAACTCCATCGAATCTGATCGTCCCAACCGCTCGGAAATCCAACACACAAGCCCTCGAATCACGGTCGAGACACAATCCTCACGGCACACCGTGATAACGAACAATCTGCTCCAAAAACAATCATGCGCCTTTGTTCCACGGTATATAAGTGTCTTTACCGGGAATGAAGTGTGCGCTCTTAATCAATCGATCGACTATCACCCAAATCGAGAGAACTTCCTCGAGTCCTCGGCAAACCAGAAATAAAGTCCATGGAGATCTCTTCCCATTTCCACCGAGGTACACTCGTGATCGCAACAAACCGGCCGGTTGTCTCTGCTGGTGCCTTCACTTGTCGACAAGTGAGACATCGACTGACAAACTCCGCAACATCTCTTTTCATACCCATCCACCAGAATGTCTGCTTAAGATCCTGATACATCTTGGTACCCCCGAGGTGCCAAGCAAACGGAGAAATTGTGGGCCTCTGAGAGCAACTCTGCTCGCAATCCTGCAACATCCAGAACACACAACCGGCCTCTGTACGTCAGCCCACTGTCTGGTGAATACACATGGTCAAAATCTCCATCAGCACTAACTCTGTCATCCAATCTCTTAAGTGCGGGGTCACTCAGCTGACTATCAATAATCCATTTGTCTAATCGATGGTTTGGATCATCAATGAACTACACTGCGATAACCTCACCCAACAACACTACAATCTCAGCCCGCTCGAACTCACTCCGTAATCTGGGCTGGGAACTCAACAACACCGCGGAGTGCTACGTCTTCCTACTTAAAGCATCAACTACAACATTTGCTTTACCCGGATGGTACAAACTCTCGCAGTCATAATCTTTCACCAACTCTAACCATCTCCTTTGCCTCATATTGAATTCCTTCTGAGTAACCAGATACTTGAGGCTCTGGTGATCGGTAACCATCTGAATCCGCTCACCATACAGGTAATGCCTCCAAATCTTCAGTGCAAATACCACTGCTGCCAACTCCATATCATGAGTCGGATAGTTCTGCTCATATGGCTTCAGCTGGCGGGAAGCATAAGTAATGACCTTCCCGTGCTGCATCAACACACAACCTAACCCGAACTTGGAAGCATTGTTGTAAACCACAAAACCATCTGTCCCATCCGGATCGCCAACACCGTCTTGAAGTCAAAGCGGGCTTGAGCACGCAAAGCTCTCATCACACTTACTGTTCCAAATAAACTCGACACCCTTCCTCGTCAGACGAGTGAGGGGCGAGGCTGTGGCGGAAAAAGTCCTTAACAAACCGACGGCAGCAAACTGCCAAACCGAGAAAGAAACGGCTCCTACGAGCAGACAACCGAAGGACAGAGAGCTCCACCTACACTCACTGTCTTGCTCCACTAAAGCACAAGATCAAAATCTCATGGGGTAGCAACAGGGTTCACCACGGACTGAACCTCCAAATACCAACGGGGCAACTCTCAACTTCCTTGGAAACAGGAAGACAACCAACAGGGCACGAACCATTCGCCCCACGAGCAAACTGACTTCTAGCAATTTCAATCCACACCTTGGTTAACACCAAGCATCAACTTGTCACCATACCGGAACCAATCCGGACTCTACTCCAAACAATTATTAACTTGCTAGGCTACCAAGACGGCCAGCAATTCCCCCGAGGCTACGAACTACACGGCTCTAGCTTGCCAACTGCAACTCACTACTTGGCCTGACTGAGCTCTAGAGAGGCTCTTCACAACCAAGGGTTCTCCGACAACCCTCGACACCCACTGCCAACTAACGGACTAGCAACCAACTGCCTGAACAAACAACAACTTCATTTTCCAGCAACACAACCATGCTGGTCAACTCCAACTCCTTGGAAACCAAGAGGACCCGAAACGCTACCGAATGCGTCATCCTCCTACTCAGACATCAACCACAACATAACTCCTATCCAAGGAAGGATCCGAACAACTCTCTCAGCCATGACGATCAACAAGAAGATCCGCCAACCAAGCTTAGGTCCACTTAACAAATCTTACCTAAGCAACATCCTGATACCACGAGCATGGTATTCTTACCCTCCTCACTAAAGCCTTACAACCTCCACCTGGAGTCCAATTTTTCCAAGGACTGAGCATCAGATCCCCAAAGCAAACCCTACATGGATCTGAAACTCTCGCCACAGAACGAACCACACAAAACACACTTGTGTGCACAACTCCCAACCTTCATTTAGAGATCCAAGACTAACAAATGCTTTTCCCAAAAGCCACACTAGCTCCTGGCAGAGATACAACCAATCAACGGAACACCCAAAGTTCCATCTCCACACGATGCTCGAAGCTGTGGCAACCTTGTTCTACCAAGCGTAACCATGCCAAACCACACTTACTTTACCATGCCTCTACCAAGGGTGCTTACCCATAAGGCATCCAACTCCTTTCACAAGGAATTCTACTCACCTCATAGGCATCCAACTCATGGTCCCTCAGCTGGACCCAACTTGCTTCTACGATGCTGAACTCTCCTGAGATTTAGGCACTCGAAGGTAGTTGACCGCACTACCAACCACAAAGATCTCTTGGCCTTAACACTAGCGTGAGATGCACGCGCACTAACACTTACCAACCGTCAACCTGCTTGGCTTACTCAACCTCTAGTAACACTGGGAAAAGGCTCCTTTCGAACATCCCTTCGCTTGAAATCTTTCGATTACCACTGAACTAGCCCTTTTTGCACGACCTCCACAGGTGCAACTACCATAAACGGATCCAAGGCTAAAGGAGTACGCTAAACTCCGAACGGCGTAGAACCATCTGCTATGCCCATGCCAAACACAAGCCCTAACAAGATTTAGTGCCAAAGCGGCACACCAACCAAGGCACCTCAAGTGCCACTACTACCAAATCCACTTCTTACTACCAACGGGGCCAACAAGGTCACAACCTCAAGTGACACGAACTCTGGCTCGGCATACAAGGGCTCAACTCCAACAACCATGCCTAAGGCATCGCATCAAGCTGAAGGCTCACCGCCTACTCTTGCATCTCCACATGATGCTCAACAAACTCTGGCCGGCTCTCTCAACATGCAGAAGCTAGCCCTACTCTAGGGATTCACCAAAATAAGAGTGTTCGTCTCTATCAAACAACAGAGAAAACTACCAACGGATCCAGTCCGAAGGGAACACTTCTTGTTGCACCCTTAATCACAGGGTTCCGGCTTACTTGGCTGCAAACAACCACACTTCACAGAAGCACAAAGATGCCTCATCACCTCCTCGAAGGCTACCAACTTTGCAACCACTCTGGGGCAACCAAATAGTCTAACAAGGCTCAAGATCAAGACTTGAGCTACCCAGGCTAGTCCACACGGGGACCTGCTCCACAAACATCCACATGAGCACAACCACAGCTAACTCCTCTCTTGGAGTGGCATTCCAAGGCAAAGCACTTCCACCCTCTCACTAGGGGAAAACCAACAATTGGGCCACAGTTGGCCTATGGGAGTCCAATCTCTACCTCCCTCTGGAACGATGTTCTAGGGCATCCGAATCCACCTGGATACCACAACAAGCCACAACATACATCACACACTGCGGGAAGTTGGCATGATGGCGGTCTAAACCCAAACCAATAACGAGTCAGAACCTGCTCGTCTCCGCTCCACAACACTACACAAGGCATACACTCGATGACAGGTATTGTAAATTCTTAACCCTTTTTCTACAACAAATAGTAAACTTAGGCGTACCTGATGACTGTCGGAGTGCTAGTGATCATGGGAAAATGACCTACAACAAAAGGTCAATCTACAGAATTTATGACTCTGAGCTCTGATACCAACTATAAGCGACTGACCCGAATGGGGCACTAAATGGGCCCTTACCCCAATGCATGCATTCAAAGTAAAGGACATTTAAACAGACATGATTTCGGATTCCAATTAAACACAAAACATTCAAAATAACCCCTTTAAAAACTAGACAATTTCCTAGAACTGTCCCCAAGCTCCAAGCACCTATTCCAAGATAAATACATTTCCAAAGTTTACTCGATCGAGATTTACTAAAAACCATTCAAAACCTATTCGGATACAAAATCTTTGGAATCCACAAAACATTTACAAAACATCCTAGGGCTCAGTGCTTGTCATGCATTCATTGGGAAACAAAACATAAAGAGTCATAATACAAAAATCGAGTTGGAAGACTGGGCCCCATGATCACAGCTCCTCCTTGACCATCCTGTCTCGCAACTTGGTTACCTGTGGAAAAACCACGATGGGGTGAGTAACGAATTACTCAAGTAGAATCCCCAACCGGGTACAATCACGATATACATGGTCATCTTGATGAGCGTATGCAAGCTATGAATATAAACACGAATAGAGCACATAGCTTAGCCCACACTTGGGACTCGGATGCCAACTCGGGGTCTTAGTCCTAATAATATCACCACACGATCCACTACACAAATCGCCCTATACGAGAAACAAGTCCCGACCTCGGCTGTCTCATCGCCGACGAAAGGTACACCGGCTCAAGATCCCGATGAGCTCTCCGTCCGTGTGCTGTAATGAGCGTAAGCAAGCACCCCGTGCTACTACAGGACTATGGGGGTGCGGGTCTAGAGGCAAAGCTGCCCATGTCCGATCACCACGCCTAACTAAATCTTTGGATCGGTGTCACTGACATAGGGGTGTGAGACCTGGACACGTAAACTATGTCAGCCTGAACCACCGCATCTAGGGCCAAGGAAACGGGTCGTGGTAGGCTTACACCAGAAGCCGTCCTTGCCTTAACAGTGGCAATCGGGGCTCTTGCCAAACATGCCGAGGACATGCCACCGCCGCAGGGGGCGAGGCAATGCCAAGTCATCATCCCGACCGTTGGGGCATTTAATCTTCCACCACCTCACCCAAGATTGTAGGGCCTACCGGTAGGGTTAGCTAATCCCTCACGGGGTCTAGGGACGGAATGACTTGCTCGACGTCCCTGCCATGGATGCAAGGTACTTTATGCATCAGGCCCGGATGATGCTATCTACCCGCAACTCTAACTTTGCCCTAGCAATCAACAAACAAATCCATAAAATCCAATACGTGCTCAATAAGAATACAACGAGCCTAGCATGATACTACGAAGCAAGGAATGTATACTGAGCATGCTAGAAAGGAACAACCTAGCATGGATTAACATGAGAATTAAATCGGAAAATCATGCTAATCGGGAATTCGAATAGAATACCTAGCTACACATGTCAATAAACACAAACAAGCGATCAATCAAGAATCGCATAATATATCGCGAGGTCCACACAACTCCAGTAAGAAATCCTTACCTTGGTCGGGACGATTTGACACGAAATCCTAAATTGCGAACGAACCCGAACTAGCTACCGAGAACCTATCAATCACAACAAAAATTACACAATAGGCCTAAATATAATAAAACAAACAAGGCTCACTCAAGGAGCAACTCACGAGGCGAGACGAGCGCACGAACGAAGTCGATTGCACGAACGGCAAAGAACGGTGGCTGGCTGGCGCTTGGCGGCGCGAGAATGGGCGCGTGGGCGCTGGCTGGGTGAAGCTGGGGCGCGACGGGCGCTGGGCGCGAGCGCGCGCGCGCGCGCGCGACGCGATGGCGCGCGGCGCTGAGCGGCGAGGCGTGTGGGCGACACGGAGACTCGCGCGCTGCACCACTCGGCGGCGGGGGCTCGGCGGCGCGCGCGGGGCTGGCGAGGACGAGCGCGCGCACGCGGGGCGGTGTCGCGGCGAGGCTCGGCGGCTGGGCTGCTTTTGCGCACGCGAGCTCGGCGACAGGGGCCCTGTTTCAACGCGCGAACAGGGGCGAAGGAGAAACTCAAATTCGAGCGATCCGAGAGGTTTCGACGGGCGATTTGTTGATGGCGAACTCCCTTACACTAGCTGCACAAAACCCATACCTCAAATCACCTCGACTCGGCCGGAAATGGCACAGCCCGAAACAGAGGTAAAAATTTTAGAAGAAGAAGAAGAAGGGAGAAGAAGAGGAAAGGACTTACCAGCTGCTCGGCATCAGGTTCGATTTGGAGAAGGAAATTTGGCGAATTTGAAGTCGGCGAGGGAGGAATTCGCAGTCGGTCGGAGGGGATTCATGAAGAAGAAGAAAAATGGGGGAGAAGGCTTCGGGCTGCTCTATTTTAAACCAAAACTCAGCTCAAACCCGCTTATATACAAGATCGCGCGTTTAGAAGCACAAGAGCGCTCAGTGGCTCGATTGGCAGCGCCCTCTGCCTAGCACGCGCCACGTCCTTTGCTCGAATCTCACTCGATGCGCTATTTAATTCCCTATTTATTTTTACCTTTCCCCAAGCCCAAATGTCTTCACCAAAATTCCCGATCCCATTCAAATCGACTCATAATTATTCCGACAATTAACAATTTCAAAACTGGCCCTGTCGGTCCGACCCAAAATTACCAAAATGCCCCTGGGCCTCCCAGGAAGACCGGGATGAAATTTCCGGGCCGTTACAGTATCCTAACTGGGAGAACCAGCAGCAGTTTGGGGGAGATCATAGCAGCATCTTTCAGAATCAACACGCTCTGCAAGAAGATTGCTACAACATGAAACATACATGGGAATAGAGGCATCATGAACCTGGGTATCCTATGAGCAATCGTGAGCAATCTCTTGAGGATGAAAATATGGAGATTGAGATGCAGCTAAGATGACAACAATGGATGAGGGAGAATGACATCATTCTAACACCCTAGGAAACAAAATACGAGCACGAATGTTCTCGGAAGGAAACATTTAGGGAAAGAGCAACCAATAAATAAGAAACAAAATGTGGCAATACATTTTTAAGGGCCAAAGTACTTAAGGGGCATCAACAGATGAATTCTACAACGAGCAAAAATATCATGGGGATTTTAGGCTAGCCATGAGCAAACGAAATGAAGAGGCCATAGCTCTAAGACGTGCAGAAGTAATAGACAGAGAACAAAGAATGCGATATCTGCAGTAGGAAGAAGCTTGGGCAAGGTTCGCTGCTCTAGCCACACTAGAAGCTGATAAGGAGGAAGTTGTTGTGGAAGAAAAGGAAGAAAGTTCAAATACTGACACTATGCTAAAACCAAGTGATGAAACCCAAAACGAGGACGAAAGCCGTCAAGCATTCACCCTTGTGAGAAATGAGCCTGCATTATCAAGCATTGAGATTCTATATCAACCTAGTAGGAAAGAGTAAGAATCGACATATCCACAGGAAACTAAAGATAGCTCTCAAAATAGTGGACCATTAGTAATGGTGCCCATCATTTTAAAGCTATCCGGCTTGTAATCACGTAAAGTAGTAATCGGTCGAGGAAGTGACATATGGGAAATTCAATTAAGATTCAATGTGACACTCCGCACCCTATCAACTCTGAAATTGACAAGATGTACATGCATTAAGGCACATGACGAAGTAAGGCAAGAGCCAGCTATCAAAGATAGTTTCGCTTCGAAGATCATTATATGGCCAAAAGCAAGTGTGCATAACGCATTGGCTCCAAGTATGCACAGTCGGTATAAATTAATTTAGCTCGGAGTATTTACAAGCTTTTAATTTTTCCTATTTTGTAGGTTAGATTTCCTTTTAGTATTTTGTTAGAATAGTTTAATTCTTGTTTCTCTTTAGTTTTTAGTTTGGAAAGGAAATAGGTATTGGTAGCTCGAAGTTGAATAGGCTATAAAATAGAATAAACAAACAGCAGTAGAAAGGAAGTAACATACACTACTACAAAAAATGAGTTAGTTGACACGCATAGAACGTCAACTATATAGTACAGTTGACGCTCTTGAAAACGTCAACGAATCGACTGTCAACTAAAGTCACTATAGTTGACGCTTGCTAAAGCGTCATCCAATGATATAATTGACATGTTCAAAATGTCAAGACCATAAGTGATTGACATATTAGAAGCGTCATGTGAAGGTTTAATCGACGTTTATAGAACGTCAACCGAGAGTTTTGTTGACGTTCTATAAATGTCAACAGTTGTTTCAAAACGTCAAGTAAATGGACATGGATTGACATTCTTTAAACGTCAACGAAAGTATTGGTTGACATTTTGAATGTATCTAGATTTCATGTTCATCCTGTCAAATGATATATTACTAGACACAATTCCAATTATGAATTACAAATTTTTTTTACAAAAGTAACATAAACTTAATATATATTTTTAGTACTAATATTTTACATATTACAAAGAAAGTATGGAACCACATTCTCATCTTTGAAACATTTTTCAAAGTTGTCTTTCTAAATATACACAAAAAATACTCATTCCAAAAAGTAGTTCAACTATTTCCATCACTAGCTATATACACAAAAAAGAACATGAAATATTTTACAAAGTTTGTAGTCTTCCTAAATATATTCAAGAACACGAACAAAATACCACATTCCACACGCATTCATGCAGCTCACATATAGGGTACTTGACATATTCATCCTATTCCACACACACTTGATCCAGCTCATATGAGTCTTTTGTATCAATCTGCTAACATTAATTAATAAGAATGGGTTATAAAGATTAGACCAAAGTCAACAAATCATCTTTACATATACCACATGGTGTTCTCTTTTCACAAAAGAGAAAACAAAAGATATCTCATTATTTTGAAGTTTATTTTTAAAAAAATCAAAATCAAAAAGAAAAAAAAAAGTGTACATACCTTAAGGACGAACGTTGAAGGAGAAATAAAGGGGTTGTTGAAGGAGAAATCGTGAATGAGAACAGAAACACTAATATGGAGAAGTCATGAAATTTCTAGAAACACAAACAAGTTTGTTTTGAAGTATGTTGAAGGAGACAAAAGACTTAGTAAAAAAAAGGAACGAAAATAAAATAATGAAATTAATTACTTTAAAATCACAGAACTTGCAATGTGATTGTGGACTTGTTAATATCATTGAACTTTTTACATAAAAATTAGAGTAAAATATAAGTTTAGTTCATATAGTTGGTAAAAGTTAGAGTTCAATTTTCATGGTTTAAAAAACTAGAGTTTTATTCCATCGATATTCAAGAACCAAAACAAAAACGCGCCACTGAAAAACTTAAAACTTAATATAAAAACACATACTGGAGATTAGAAGGTTTGTATATGTTTTAGCAAAGTCCTAGACACAGTAGTTGCAGTTATGGGCCTGCAAAGAATAGAGTTGGGATTTTTAAGAAAGAAACAAAAAATAAAAAATAAAAAAATAGATAAACAAGTTTATCAATAAGCCCAAACAAAGGCTTTAAGAAATAGAAAAATGCAATGAAAGGTTAATTTCGAGTTCATCTATTGTAGTCGATGAGAGAGAAAGACACAAGGGCAAGAAGGTGAAAAGAAAAAAATTAAAGACAATCATTTTTCCATAAACATTGAAATGTTAGTGTGCATGCTACAAGATTTGAATGAAATTAATTATGAGGATTAATCCATGATTCAACCAATATCAATAGAGTCCCAAATCCTAAATGGAGAGAGAACTCAAAATGAGATCAATCCATGATTCAACCAATATCAATAGACACAAACATATAAGTTTGAATTACTAGATTGGTAATTTACGCACCTAACAAAGTACAAGATTCTTTCCTCAAAATTTTAAGGATGGTCATGTCGAAGTTTATGGTTGGTTTTACAAATTACAAAGAAGGAAAGAAGATAAAGTCATAACCCTAAATTTGATTTGAACAATTTATCGCATCTAACACCGAAACAAAATTCCAAATAGTGTTAACTAAATTGGTCATAACCATTCAAAATCATATTTCGAAACAGAGCATTTTATTTTACTTCTAGGGCTAATGAACTTCAATTAAAGTCTAAAATAAGAAACCATTGATATCCATTATATTATCACATTTTTCTGTTAGCATTCATATCTAACCATCTTTTATAACATATAAAGTAACCAAACTAAAAAAACAACCATCATAAATTAGTCCATAACAATTTCATTGGAGCTTCCTAACATATAAGACAAACAAAACAAGCTAAACTAACAACAATGTTAGACAAAATATTCAGCTAGACAGTGATAAAAAATAAAATAAAAAATCTTAGAGTACAATAACGTGTTGACACTGACAAGTAAAAAATGCATATGCCACATTCAATTTCAAGGATTCAAAACAGAAATTTGTTCAAAAGCAAAAGGAAAAACCATATAACAAAGAAATAGAGGAGAAAGCAACACAATCTCTTCCAAGTTAATAGAGAATGAATAAGTTCAAAAAGATGAAAAAACGCAAGCACAAGATTGATGAAGTTTATAAGTTCAACAAATTTATAAATCCTACCTCCCATAATATAAACTTACCCAACAAGAAAATTAAGGAATTAAGAAGAAGAAGAAAAGAAATAACAACTGTGATCATTTAATAAAACTCTAATGACACAAACTTTTTTAACCCCTTTTCAAATGAGACGAGTATTTCACTTAATCAGGGGAAACAAGCCTATGATCAATATTTTGAAAATAAACCAGATGAATAGAGAAATGATAAAGAGAACTACACCCTATTTTGGGAGTAAAAAAAACCAAAATTCTCTTTATATTTGTCTTTATTTATCCTTCAATACAGTTATAATTTAGGCATGTTCTTCCATCATTTTAAAAAATTGTATTACATTTAGTTAATCTGAGAAAAAACAAACATAAACCACAAAGAATGAAAGAATTAGGATTTGAAAAGATAACAAATATGAAAATAGAGAATTTTTTTTAGCATTTGAGGGAATAGGAAGTGGGAATGGTGACGAAAGAAAAAAGAAATATGAGAGAATTTGGGGTTTCACCTCATTACCAAAGGGAAGTATCCCATCCTCACCTTTTTAATGTAGGACAATTCCAACAAAAAAGATTTAGGGCCAACAAACATCAATTTAGAATAATATCCATAAACCAAACCTCACTTTGAATCTAGAACTTGAGACCTTAAAGGGAGCATACCGCCAAAGCCCAAGCCTTCAACCACCACCCCCCTTTGGGGACCATAACTTATTATAATCATCATACTTGTAACACTCAAGTCAAGTTTAGGTCCTCAAGAGCTGGAATTAAACTCTTTTGCTAAGCTACACATATATGATAATAAAAACTTAGATTTAAGGTCATCAAGATTCTTATCCATGAATCCATACCTTGGCTAGAACCCTAAAACATACCCAATTGTTATAAGAAACTAACGATAACTTCTTGACAAATGCACAAGTACAAAGGAAGATTAAAATGGTTAATACAATTTCCATAAATCTTGAAACAAGCAACTCATTCTAAAATACACTTAAAAAGAGTAGGATTACAGTACCTCACTCCATTGAAACTTTGACCTCCTTCATCATATCAGCTTCTTTTTTCATCACTTCCTTCCTCAGAGGCGTAGGTGCCTTCTCTACCAAATCCTTAGCCTCCTTCAAACCAAAACTCATAAAAATTCACACTTTCTTTGGTCGATTTCCCTTCTTCAAGCGGGTGACTCTGTATTTGCTTGTTTTCTGCGCAAAACCTATTCATCAACACTCTAATCTTTCTTTCACCAACTTCAGATAGAAAAGGATTTGAAGATTTACTGTATTGCAGCCTCCAAACTCCGAATTGTGCTAGCAAGAGAGGAAAATCCCCATGGGAACAAGCTATTGCAAAAGGAAATCGAACAAGTTGCTGTCCATTTCAGAGTGTAGGGGATTCCAAGTGAATCGGGGAAAATCCCCATGGGAACAAGCTTTAATTTTTCTTTAATTTAAAAACTTTTGTGTATGTCAACAAAAATATCGTTAAAGTTAACGCGCATAGAGCGTCAACTAAAACCTAGCGAAAAACGGAAGAAAAAAAATCGCGTATTTTTACATTTATTGACGCTCTTGTTATTTGAAGTATGCTTACTTGACGTTTTTTCTAAAAAACGTCAAGTATTTAAAATAATCAAGCGTCAACTATACCTTTTTTTGTAGTAGTGTAAGAAAAATAATAAAAAGTTGGAAGTGGTGCGGCTGTAAAGTGTGCAGTCCCCTTGTCATCGACTCCCACGAATACTAGCAGTTGCTTTTCCTTAAGATTGCCTTTTGGCCAACCGATCAACTCATCGGATCTTGGCTTCCCTCTTGCTATTTATAGAGATGAGTTACTTGGTTAGCAAGTTTAAGTGAGTTGGAAAATCTTCATTAATGCAACATCTCTTGATTTCTGCTGGGATTTTTTTAATTGACTCTCTCTTAATTTCTTGATTGATTCTTTGTTTATTTCCTTGTTGGCATGATTCTTCGAACAAGGCTTTTTTGTAAATGCGTGATTTTGCTAAGTGGATCACCGTTCGTATTGATTCGTGCTTCCCACATAAACGTTCTTCGTATTCCTGCATTGCTTAATGTTTTAGTGCAATTTATTCAATATTTGTACTTAAACCGTGAAACTGCGCTTATGATGCTAAATTATGAATGCATGCAACTTTCATTGGTTTTTACTCTCAATTTACTATTATCACCTGTTTATTCCTTTAATCTTCAGAATAATGCAAACTATAATGACCTAAAATGTGCTCTATTTGAGAGTTATCATACGTTATAGGCAATGATAACTCTCAAGAATTGAGAGTTAAAGTAGCTTAAAAGAATATATTTTTATAAGAATTTGCTTATATTTAATTAATTTAATAATGAATTTCGCCCCATCATACCTAAATGTCGTTTAAACGAAACATCCTTTAGTTTTCTGATTATGATGCATTTTCTGGGTTCGCTACAGCGAAATATGCTTGAATGTGTGCAAAGTTGTATATGTTAAAAATAATTGATATTTTCTAGTTTTTTTGCAACATACATGTTGGAGCGAAGCCAAATTCACATAAGAAGGAGTTCGCCAAAACGAACATCAGCCAACTAAGCGTGCCTTGAAGATACCCGACATAGTAGCAGAATTTGAAGAATTGCCAAACTGTTCTCCACAGCGAAGTGTTCAGCGAACGAAGATGTTGTGAAGATAGTGAAGCTAAAGATGCTCTAACAACCGACAATGTGGATCATGGAGCAGAAATGTCAGATAAAGCAGTCCTTCATCTGAAAAGAAATCGCAGAGCAGTCCAACATTGTCAGGATCATGAAGCAGGAATTGTCGCTTGGCGTTGGAATATAAATAGATGCATTCTCCTTCAGAAGAACAGTTGGCCATTTTAGGTCGCCCACTGGGGTGTCCATCCTTCAGAGCAAATTGTCACCTGTCTTAGGGTTGTCCAAAGGAGTTTTCCATCGAGCTTCATTCCCGATCATCATTTCCTAGTTCTTAGCGTAGTTTTAGTCGTAGCTTAGCCACAGTTTAGTTATTTTGCTTTCATCTACTTATGTCTTAGTGTAGTTTTAACGAACCTTGTTATTTGCTGTTTTTAATGAGGATAAATTGTTCTTCTACTTTACTATTCTTTTATTTATCGATATGAGTAGCTAAATCTTCCATTGAAAGGAATTATATAAGTAGGAGAAGTTCACCTACGCGAAGCTTTAGCGAGATGATAAACCATTATGCCTACTGTGTTAATTCGAAATACATTCTATTTGATCCATTGTGTGTATGTCTTTATTTCGCTTCAAGAGAATAGAAATAGAGCGATCTTGCATGTATAACATTAGGTTCGCTAAGTTTGCTTAGAGATGAGTTTACTTGCATCTAAAATGAACACTTAGAGATAAGGTTCGCCTAATGCTGTGTTGCTTCACTTTAGCAGTGTTTGAGTTCGAGAGAACCAAACTAAGAGCTCGAGAGAGTGAAAGAGAAAGCTATGAGTTGTTGCTTCTTAGCTTTAAATAGTTTCGCCTAAGCGAAACTCTCCGAAAATGTCTTACTCCCTCTCAATGTATTTCATCAGTTCGATTTACCTTACATTTACTTAGCTTAGATTAATTTCACCACAACAATTTCCCCCGTTACCCTAACTCTTGTTTTTGCTTAAGCATGACACTAATAACTATTCCCTATGGAGATGACCTTTACTTACTTTAAAACTTGCTGCAACAAAGACTGTGTATACTTGCACAACCTTTGGGGATCACACACAAGAATTTCACTTAATTAGAAGTAGAGACTTCGCTTTGGCGAAGTCTTGAACAAGCCACGTCATCATTCTTCTTAATTATTAATTTCTAAAATTGTGTTGAGATTCTGCCACAACAGGCAACAGTAAGGAAAAATGGAATAATCGATGTATGTGTTAAGAAGATTTAGGGAGGAATTAACCAGAGCATGTTAATTAGGAGTTAATTTTAATAGTAAGTGTTGACTGGCCATCCATACAAACTACTAGATTGTAAATTGGAAGATGAATGATCTAAGGCTAGTTGCATGTTAAGTAAGTTAGTATGGAGTCTTTTATGCTTTAAACTGATGTTTAGGAATAAACACTTAACTACTACATACACTGCGCCCATTTGAACTACATTTAGTTACAACAGAAGTTGGACTTAATGCGAATAAAGGCAGAAGCTAATGTTAGTAGGCAAAGTATGATAGTTCTTCCTCATCACAATATTTCTTCGTGAACACTGTGAACACATTCCATGAGTTTTTTAGCTGCCCATTTCTTCTCAATTTGTTAGCTTATTGTTTTAAATATCTTTCGTCTATATTCAAGAAAACCCCAATCGAAACCTTTTTATCCCGTTTAATTCTAAACAGTCTGCTTTTAGTAAATTAAATCCATGTGGATATGGATAATTTACTTATTAGTTGTTGGAGACCGGGTGTACTTGCGTGAGTGTGAGTTAATTCGCCCACGAGTCTGAATCAACCAGTCAAATATCCAACAATAAGAACGAAAAAAAAAATCAAAGAAAAATCTAATTGAAGGCATCTAACTCGATCCAAGACTTTAAAAAACTTCTTCAACCCACACTTGGTCTACTTTTGATGAACTTCTAGGATACTCATAGAAACATAGAATCGTCGAAAGTATAAGACGTCCACCAAAGCTAAACAGGAGAAGAACTAAACCTTTGAAGGTTCGATTCTCCCCCCAGGATGAACAAACAACCACCTACTTAGATCTATCTTTATTCCCTAACTCCCAAAATGGTTGCAGCAACAAAAACACAAAAAAAAACCAACAAAAACACAAAATAAGAAAAAAGAAAACAATCCCGAAGGGCCTTCAAATTGAGTTAAAATCTCTAAAATGAGTCAAGATTCTAACAAAATCGACTAGAATAGTTTGGTTAAAAAATAGGCCCATCGATTGAACTTAGAACGATTACCACACTTATGATTATAACGTCTAGAATCAAGAAACCATGTGTATTTCGTATTTACTCAAAGCAATTTTTCATAAGACATTAGTAACATTTCTTCTTCCTCATCAATATTTGCACAGTTTGCTTTGGTACTTTTAGGACATTCATACTTCCCTAAATCGACAACATTGTAAATTTACTTTGTTGAATTGTAGTTGACCCTTCCTTTTCTCTTCCTTGATAGTAACCTCGATCATGACCTTTTCACTACAATAATTCAAGATTTCGATGAAAAACACTTTAAACTTTTCAAAAATACGAATCTCTAAGGGCGAGCAAGATTTAAAAAAAACATAAATCTTGAATACAAGCATTTTTTTATGTTAGGCTTCTTTCATGATGGGTGGCCTTTAATGACGAGCAACTCATCATCATAGAAACCCGATATTGAAAGTTTACCATTATGGAAGATCTATTTTTTAAAAGGAGTCTTTCATTGAAGTGCTATGATGATGGGTGACCCGTCATTAAATACCTTATGGCATTAAAGGTCTAAGATGTCTCGGGTTGGTTGTCATTAAAAATTTTGCCCATCATCGTAGGTCCTCCCATCATTGAAGGTTAATAACTTTACGTATTCCCATGCTCTTCTTCATGTTTTTTATTCTCGAAGTTCAATTCTCTAGTTTCCTTTCATCATCGAGTTTGAAATCTTCTTGCTCTCCATAAATTTACCAATGTTTCTCTCTGGAAATATTCAAGTCACTTGTGATTTTTCACCATAATGTGAGTTTACACCCAACCTTTTATTTTTCTCCATAGTTTTGAGGGTGTTTCTCAATTTTTTTTATTTTCTCATATTTTTTGTCTAGTACTATTGTGGTGTTATATATTGGTTATGGGGTTTAGTGAAAACCCTCGAAGAGAATATTTTAAGTTGCTTAGTTTGTATTATTTTTATATTTAAGTATAGAATATATGCCTTCCTAGAGGAAGTACGGAGAAATAATTTAGAAAATCAGCATGCATTCATAAAGTAGCATCAGAAGTAGGAGCTCGCGCTTTAGCGCAAATCGCAAAGCAATTGGCCCTAATTAACGCCTTTTAGCAGGACTTCGCGCAGCATCGAGGGAAAGAAAATAATACAAACGATGACCAGATAGCACGAAGACGCAAAACCCAAAGAAGGAAATACGTTCGGACAAAGTTTCATCTGCAAGGAAAGAATCAGAGAATCAATTATGCAATCAAGGATACGACAATCAAATAAATCCCGAAGAAAATCATGGAATATGCATTGATGATGATTTGTACAGCTCACCTCTACTTGCGGATCACAATTCAACCCTATAAATACCAAAGCAAGGAGCGAAATTTAGTGAGCTGGTTGGTTGGCCATAAGCCGATCGAGGGCTAAAGCCAAAACTTGAGTCTATTGTAGAGAAGCAAATGGTGGTGCCGTGGGAATTGATGATAAGGAGACCACCCACCTTTAGTCGTGCCAATTCCATTTACTGTTTTTATTTAGAGTAGTTGTAGTATTTAAACATTTCATAGTCGTAATACAATCGTTTGGTTTAAACTTGTATATTGTGTTTATTACTATGATTGCGTTATAGGAGTATATGGTGGCTACTTATGAATAGATCATGTTATGAGTGTAGGCCATTGAATGTTACACTACTGAATGTCTATTTTTATATATATATGCGTCGATTAGCTACCCATACATGTACCTTGCGAAGAATCGGAAGAGGAATCGCATGTTGACCCAGTGCGCTACTTTAGGTTGCATGAACAGTTGTTCGACATTTAGGGAGTTAGGAATAACCGCACTATTGCTTACGTCGCCCTGTGCTAAGTATGGTGTTCGCAGCGGAATTTGGTTCGCCCATAAACCATGAGTCAATGAAATGATAATTGTTAGGGAAGTAAGAAATTTGTTGGCTAGTTCGCGGTCTTAGCCTTTTCTAGGAATACGTAGTTAGCACATTGCATACATTTGTATTTTATGTCTACATTTTATTTATCTTATTAAACAAAACCACACAACTCAACAATTTATGCTTATTTATTTTTCGCATAACTCTGACTTAAGGGTATTCTCTCTAGACATCAATCTCTGTAGGATCGATAATTTACATACTTATTACTTACTGTAATTCCTGACCACGTATACTTGAGCGTAAGTGATTCCAAGTGCGTTTCGCATAAGAATTAGCTATTGTTTAATATATTAGCAATGGAATCATCCGATCATTTAGTTTTTTAGGTTCTTCATCTTTTTTTCGCATTATACATGCTAAATGCCATGGAGCGTGTCTGACCAATGCAATTTCGGTGCTAATATAATGTATAATAACTAATTCAAAGTCAACTTATGCTAAGTGTAACTCGGAATCACTTACGTGCAAGTATACGCAGTCGAATATTGTAGAAGGTAATAAGTATATAAATTTTATCGATCCTACAAAGATTGATGTCTAGAGCTAAAATTATCAGGATAAGAGTTATGCAGAAAAGTAAAACATGATTTGGATAAGTTGTTGTGATTTGTTTTTAAAATGAATGCGTAAACAAATATGATAAGACTAAAGTAAATATGATGCAAAGAGATTCTTGCTTCCCTAACAAATAAGTACTTCTGCACTTAATGATTTATGGCAAAGCGAGCTTCTGCTGCGAACTACATATTAATAACAAAGCGACGCAAGCTGATAGTAAGGTTATTCCTAACACTTTAAATGGTGAAAAGACTTCCACATAACCAAACATAGCATACTGGGTCAATATGCGGTTCCTTCTTCCGAACTCACTGTAAGGTACTGTAAGGGACCGACCCGAATGGGGCACTAAATGGGCCCTTACCCCAATGCATGCATTCAAAGTAAAGGACATTTAAACAGACATGATTTCGGATTCCAATTAAAACAAAACATTCAAAATAACCCCTTTAAAACCTAGACAATTTCCCTGGAACCTGTCCCTGTTTCCAAGCACCTGTTCCAAGATAAATACATTTCCAAAGTTTACTCTGATCAGAGATTTACAAAAAAACCATTCAAAACCTGTTCAGATACAAAATGTTGGAATCCACAAAACATTTACAAAACATCCTAGGGCTCCGTGCCCGGCTACATGCATTCAGGGGAAACAAAACATAAAGAGTCATAATACAAAAATTAGAGTTGGAAGACTGGGCCCCATGATCACAGCTCCTCCTTCAGCAATCCTGTCTCGCAACGAATTGCTCAGTAAGAATCCCCAACCGGGGTACAATACGATATACATGGTCATCTCGATGAGCGTATGCAAGCTATGAATATAAACACAGAATAGAGCACATAGCTTAGCCCACACTTGGGCCTCGGATGCCAATTTAAGGTCTTAGTCCGGAATAATATCACCACACAGTCCAATACATAAGTCGCCTATACGAGAAACAAGTCCCGGCCTCGGCTGTCTCATCGTCGACGAAAGGTACACGGCTCAAGATCCCGATGAGCTCTCTGGTGGCGCTTGTAATGAGCGTAAGCATGCACCGCGTGCTCACTGCGAACTATGGGGTGCGGGGTCTAGAGGCAAAGCCGCCCATGTCCAGTCCACCACGCCTAACTAAATCTTTGGATCGGTGTCACCGACATAGGGTGTGAGACTCGGACACGTAAAATATGTCGGCTGAACCACCGCACTTTGGGGGCAAGGAAGCGGGTCGTGGTAGGCTTACACCAGAAGCCGCCCTTGCCTTAACAGTGGCAATCGGGGGCTACGGCCGAACACGCCGAGGACGTGCCGATCACCGGGGCGAGGCAATGCCAAGTCATCATCCCGACGCCAGTTGGGGCATTTAACGATCGCCACCCTCACCCAAGATTGCGGGGCCTCACGTAAGGTTAGCTAATCCCTCACGGGGTCCGAGGGACGGAATGACTTGCTCGACGTCCCCGCCATGGATGCAAGGTACTTTATGCATCGGGCCGGATGATGCTATCTACCCGCAACTCTAACTCGCCCTAGCAATCAACAAACAAATCCATAAAATCCAATACGTGCTCAATAAGAATACAACGAGCCTAGCATGATACTACGAAGCAAGGAACAGATACGAGCATGCTAGAAAGGAACAACCTAGCATGGATTAACATGAGAATTAAATCAGGAAAATCATGCTAATCGGGAATTCAGAATAGAATACCTAGCTACACATGTCAATAAACACAAACAAGCAGTCAATTAGCAATCGCATAATATATCGCAGGGTCCACACAACTCAGGTAAGAAATTCTAACCTTGGTCGGGGACGTTTGACACGAAAACCTAAGCGGCGAACGAACCCGATCTAGCTATCGAGAACCTATCAATCACAACAAAAATCACACAATAGGCCTAAATATAATAAAATAAACGAGGCTCAGCTCGGGAGCAACTCACGAGGCGCGACGAACGCATTTAACGAGGCGATTGCACGAACGGGCGGCAGAACGGCCGGGCCGGGCGAGCCGGTGGCGCAGAAATGGCGCGCGAACGCGGCGCGCGACGCGAAGCGGCAGCGAGGCGATCGGCCGCGACTTCAGCGAGCGAGGGGCTCGGGCGACGACGATGCGATGCGGGGGGCGTTGAGGCGAGGACGCGCGCGCGGGCACGGGACGATGAGCGGCGAGGCTCGGCGGCTGGGCTGCTTCTGCGCACGCGATCTCGGCAAACAGGGGCGAATAGGGGATCGGAGAAAACGGGCTCGATTCCGGGCGATAGGAGAGGATTCGACGCGCAATTTGTTGCTGGACCACTTCCCCTACATTAGCTGCACAAAAACCACCCAAAGATTCACCTCGACTCGGCCGGAAAAATGGAAGTCGGAATTAGGGGAGAAATTCGACGGAAAAGGGAAGGAGAAGAAGAAGAGAAGAAGAAGAAGAAGGAGAAAGCTCACCGGAGGGACGAACGGCGAGGGCGAGGACGCTGGTCGGCGAGGGAGGAAAAATCGCGAGAGCTACGCAGTCGGTCGGTGAAGAATCGAGAAGAAGAAGAGAAAAGAGGAAGAAGGCTCGGCTGCTCTGTTTTAACCCGAACGCACGAAAACACGGATATGTATTAGATCGCGCGTTTAGATTAACAAACGCGCCCAGTGGCTCGGCTGGCAGCGCCCCCTGCCTAGTATGCGACACGTCCTTGGCTCGAATCTCACTCGACACGCTATTTAATTCCCTATTTATTTTTACCTTTTCCCAAGCCCAAATGTCTTCACCAAAATTCCCGATCCTATTCAAATCGACTCATAATTTTTCCGGCAATTTACAATTTCATAACCGGCCCTGTCGGCCCGACCCAAAATTACCAAAATGCCCCTGGGCCTCCCGGGAAGATCGGGATGAAATTTCCGGGCCGGTATACCTTCATTGGTTTTTGCTCAAGAATTCCAAATTTTCTGTGAAGAATTTGAAGGTGAGACTCTCGACTTTTGCATTTCATTCAAACTGTTTCTTCATCGCATCTCTTATCTCTTTAGAAATATTCTTCTCAAGAATGGTGTTGAGAACTGTACGATCAATGGCTTAGAAGAGTGTAAGAACCTGACCTGAATGACGGTTCCTAAACTGGGTTCTCACTCAGCATGCATGCATAAAAGTCGCAAAATTTCAAAACATAGTTTATAACTCGAGGAAATCACATTTAAACCTTGGGAACCTGTTTTGCAATAAATAAAGTATCTCCTGTTTTCAAAATATAAAGGCTACCCCGGCCGGAGTATAATTTTCAAACAGCTTGAGAAATCATAAAAATATAAATCGTTCAAACATCAGGAGAGTCATAATAAAATTTACATCAGGTTCCAATGCAACAACCTACGGACTCCGTGTCCACTAAATGTTGAACAAACATAAATAATAAAACCAAAATAGAGTAAGCACCGGCAGTTCCCATGATCATCCAGACTCCTCCTCTAGCCTTCCTGGTGGGATAGAAAAGAAAATCTTTTTAGCTATTATGGTATGGAACTTTTAATCAAAATTAAAATTCCCCAGAAAATAGAAATTACCTAATAGAATGTATAACAAAAAAAGACAAAATATTTTCATCTATAGCATAAAATCAAAACTAATTCATTTGTAGCAAAAAAATTCAAATTGAATTCTATTACTAGCTGAATTCTATTAGTGATAGAATTCAATCAATGAAAGACTTCTTCTATCACTGCTTGAATTTTCTACTAGCAATAGAATTTCAAATTGAGTTTTATCATTAGCTGAATTTTATCACTGATAGAAATTAATATGATATAGATGAAATTATTTTAGAAATTGTGCTGCAAATGTAATACAAAAGGTAAAATGTGTTGCTGGTGATAAATTCTCTAATAGCATCCTGTTACATAAATATTTCAAAATCGTAGTTGAAATCCATTAAAATAATGTTGAATGAAAAATGAAAATGACGAAGACAATGACCTAAAATGACATGTTAGTGGCTAAAATAGTTGTCGACTAAATAAAACAACATACCAAACAATATTTAGAGATATCCAATGTCAGGTTGTAAGAAAGGTTGGTAATACTTCACTTTATTGAACAAGTGAGTTGTAGCTTTGAATTCTAATGCATTGTTGTCATGTCAATGTGAAAAGAAAAAAGTCAAACCCCAGCTCGATAATGAATGCCTTGTTTTGTTTCGTACTACTACGTACAATAAGTCAATAAATATATACCACAACTTTCTCTTCCAGTCCTCCTTTGCCTTTTCACACACTAAACTTGGCTATAATCTTTTATATATATATATATATATATATATATATATGAAATTCATATCTTATTATTATTATTTAGATTTTATTTAATGTTGAAGTTAAACTTATTTATTTGTTTTTTTATATAATTTGAGTACATCTAATTATAGATAAGTTGGATAAGAATTTAAATTCTTCACTTTACTTGTTGAATTGATTTTAAAAAATGATAAGAAATCTGTGACCTAATTTTTTATGGTTTTGGTCTTTGAAATTTTATCACATGGTTACGTATTTAAAAAAAATAAAATAAAGCTCACTAGTTCAATCTTGGCAAATTTTATGGCTTCTGAAACTTTGAATTGTAGTTTTATTTTGTGACGCTCGTATTGAATTCGTTTACAATCAAATAATAAAACCATTGCACGACTCATCCATTCAGTTTAAATTGTAATTTTATGGACTCGAACCTGTGACGATAGTGTTAAACTGGTTTACAATCAAACAATGAAATCATTCCTCCACTGACCCATTCGATTACGAGTGCTTCTTAGACCTAGGGGTAAGTCGTATAAATATATATTCTTAATACATCCCCGAGCAATATATTCAATGCATTAAACTCCAATAAGCAAGCAGTATCCGTTTTTTTTTTAACCCTGATTTTGGCAAATCAATAAAATATATACTTGTTAATGTCTATCTTGTCCAATTTTTTTTGTAGAATATGTCTATCTTGCCCTTAAAGAAATAGAAACGTGTGCTACAAATTAATTCTGAATTAAAAAACTTGTACCCCAAACTTTCTCTTAACTTAATAACCAAAAGATAGTCAACATCCACAATAAATAGTCCCCGTTTTAAACATAATGGAACCTACACGTCTAAGTAAATAAAAACACTTTGTTCTCAAAAGTCAAACTTATATTACTTTTATTATTATAGGAAAATTTTATGGAAGACCACAAACTTACATTATTACCTTAAGAATCGAATATGTGATTATGTTGTTGAATTGAATTATCACCGAACAATAAAACTATCAGACCACAAGATACAATATAAAATAGTTTAAAACAACTTGACAATAATATTTATATTAATATTAATAATAATTTGTTATCGTGATATTTTTTAATAAATTTAACCCAACTTAAATGAGATAGTTAAAATATAAAATCAAAATTTTAAAATAAAACAACGAAGTATTAATAGTACCGTAGTAATTATATTATTTGAATCATCAATTTAGGGGTTAATTCAATATTTTTTTGGAAAATTATGTCTAATTTCACAAAATAATTGCAGATAGAAAAATTTGAAAATATTTGCATTCATTATAAAAAATTCAGTATGGTTAATATTCATTATACAATATAGTTTATAATATATAATTATGTATTAATAATACCGTATAATGAATATTAATCCTACCGTGTTTGATTATGATTGTTTTTTTTTACCAAGTATTGTAAATACTTTTTCAATTTTGTCTATTCCTAAAAAGACCCCTTAAAATATTTGATAAATGTATATAAAAAAATTGTATAAAAAATTAAATAAATATAAGATGATATTATATTTGTCCCCAAGGGGGAGCTTAGCGGTTGAGGTGAAGGACATCCCGGTTTTCAAAAAAAAAATGATATTATATATATATAATAACCAGAAGGGAAAAAAAACAAAAAGAAAAAATGTTTGAAAAATCAAAGAAAATATTTTGTTAAAATTAATGTTTTGACTATTATTTATCTAAAGTTGAATTCCAAGTGGCATATTTTTGTGTGGATATTTTCAAAAAAAGTAGACAACTACTACAAAAGGACAAAAAAATGAACCCATTTTAATAAAATATTTGAAAGGGAACCCATTTTAACAAAATATTTAAAAGGGAACCCATTTTGATAATAAGTTTAAAAAAAGAACCCATCTATACAATTTACCCTATTTAGGTATTTACCACCGAAGTCCAAAAAAGAGAAAGAGAGAAGTACAAGTGCGGCGTGGCATCCCCATGCAAAAAGCCAAATTTTTAAAATCTTATTTGGGATTTATATATTAGGGTACTTTTGACTCGTACGAACGAAAATAATGAAGCGAATATCCACGTGTCAGAATGTGATTAAGTACGTGAATGATGTGGAAAGTACGAAAATACCCCGGAGAGAGAATGTGGTGGTATTGGTGCCGGCGCCGCAGGGATATGATAAAAGCACCAAGTCGGTGGGGTCACAGTCCAATGGGTTTGCTTTTGCATGAGTTTGTCAGAGAATAACCGTCAGAGGGAGGGATGAGCTGGAATGGGGAGTGTTTTAAGTGACAGCTAACACTCCCACTCAACTGATCCCAAAGAACGCGTCCTTCATTTCTGCATTTTTTTCTCATCGTCACCGACGTTTGTTTTATTGTTTTTTTTATGTACGCCAAAAAGTGCATTTTGAGACTTTTTTTTTCATATCTCTTGCCAAATGTTATTCAATAAAGTTATCATTCTAATAATCATTTTTTTATATATATTTTCTTTGTTATAATACTATTATATCTATGTGCTTTATGGTTTACATCTTGATTATGACCTCTAACTTTTGAATGTCCGACTTGTTATTTATATAAAAAAAAAAAACAAAAAAAAATTGAAAATATCTTTATTATAGATTTTTTGTTTATAAAAAATGATAGTTTTTTTTCTAAAAAGAATTCTATTGACTTTCTCTCTGTAATTTTAGAAATAAGTTGATAATTTATCATTTTTAACATTTAAAATTATTAATGTTTTTTTTTTTGAGAAATTAAAATTATTAATGTTAATAGACCCGTTTAGATTAAAATTAACTTCAAATTTACGTCCCAGAGTTTCAATATGAGGGTATTTGGGCAGTTACCCAAGAAGCTTTTTTGAATTCAATGAGTGTTTGAGGGCCTTTTTGCAGTTTTAGGAAGTCTTGGGGCTAAAATGTAATTTGAGGAAAGTTGGTGTTTAAGGATTGACAAACCCCCATCCGACACCCCAGCGACGCATGCCAATCTTATGACACCCCAGCAACGTCGAATGTCGTCGCATCATTTCTGGTCAACTCATGCACAAGGCTATCCATCGTGCAAAGAGTCGTTCAACCGTGCCACTCCGCTCAGCCAACCGCCAGATCGAGCAACCCTCTGCCCGTGTGCGCCTCAAATACTCGATCGTGCCCTACCGCATGCGGTTAACATAATTTAGTGCATAGTTCTCACCGTCCACGCTATAGTGGTCCTTCTGGTTGCTGCGACGCCACTGATGAGCTGCGATTCCAATGCTAATATATTGTACAGTAATTATTTCAAGGTCAACTTATGCTAAGTGGAACTTGGAATCACTTACGCGCAAAAGTATACGCGGTCGGAATTGCAACAAGTAATTAATATATAGATTTATCGATCCCCTAAACTTTTAATTTGAGCAATCACTTAATCCCCTTAAACTTTTAATTTGAGCAATCACCTCCCCTAAAGTTTAATAAGTGTTCGAATTAACCCCCTAAACTTTCAATTTTGAGCAATCACCTCTCCTAAAATTTAATAAATGTTACAATTAACCTGCTAAACTTTCAATTTGTCATATAATTTTTTTTTTTTGAAGTTAATAAGTTGTTGCTTTTTAATACTTTTTTTTTAAAAAAACAACAATTACTTTTTAACACTTATTTTTTAAACAAGGGTAACCACGTTCGTCCCTAGGTCGGACACCATTTACTTTTTAGTACTTAAAAACACACTATATTGTCACTTCAAACCTAGCAAACAAAAACAAAACTTTCTCCAATTATATAGCTTTTTCCAAATTATTTAAGTATAAATACTACCAACATTTTTCATTTAATTAAATTCAAGTTTTATCATAGTGGACGTTGAGTTGTTCAGATTCTAACTTTCTTAGAATTGTTCTTCGGGAAAAGCTTTGATGAAGTTGAATCCAAACAACCTCAACGTCTACTATGCTGAACCTTTAAGTTAATTAATGAAAAATGTTGAATCTGTTGTGATTACCTTTTGCAGCTGAATAGAATTTAAACTCTTTTTTGTTCCTATATCTATTTTAGATAACAGTCAAGGAAAGGAAAATGAATCTTGTGTGAATTAGACAAGTAATAACAAAGGGTCATCTTTCCAGAAAACTCATATCACAAAAACTCTAGTCAACAAACTTCTTATTCATCTCAAATCAAAAATTAGGCTTTAAACCAAACAACTTGCTTTGTGCTAAAATAATTTGGAGAAATCTATATAAATTGGAGAAAGTTTTATTTTTGTTTGCTAGATTTGAAGTGACAATATAGTATGTTTTTAAGTATTAAAAAGTAATTGTTGTTTCAAAAAAGAATTTAAAAAAAAATATATGAAAAATTAAAAGTTTATGAGGTTAATTATAACATTTATTAAATTTTAGGGGAGGTGATTGCTCAAAATTGAAAGTTTAGGTGGTTAATTGCAACATTTATTAAACTTTAGGAAGGAGATTGCTCAAATTTAAAGTTTAGGGGTTAATTGCAACACTTATGGAACATTAGGGGAGGTGATTGCTCAAATTAAAAGTTTAGGGGTTAATTGTTACAAACACCATAGTTTAGAGGTGGTTTGTGCATTTTTCCTAAATTTTTATTTAGGCTCCATTTCATATCCATTTTATTTTTTATTTTTGAATTTTAAGCATGTATTTATTCAAACTCTCTACATAAGATTTCATCATCTTTAAAAAAAGTATGAGAATCTTAACCAAATTCCAAAAACAAAAATTATTTAGATACTAGTGTTTTTAACATTCAAATTTTAAGTTTGTTTTTAAGAACATAAATAAAATATAGATATCGAGATAATGAAAACTATATTTTGGAATAATAATGATAAACTTAAATTTCAAAATAAATGGATAAATAAATGGCTATCAACAAAGCTTTAATATCCAACAAAGAATATTGTTTAACTGACATTAATGTGTGCTTAATGACTAGAGGTAATGGAGTTTGAGCCTCTATATTTTCAATTATTATAGAACTGATAAAAAAAGGAGTCTAAATCAATTAAGTTTATAAAGTTTTTAAGAGTTTTTATTTTATTTATTATATACATATACTTCTAATTTTGTATCCAATAAGATATTTTTGACAATGTTCCAAAATTTTTATGGAACTATCGAATATAAAATTCAATTTCATTTCTATCTATAATAAGTTTGATCATTTTAATTAATGTTTGATAAAGGAGATTAGATGATAATCTTATAGTTGTATTGAATTCAAATAAGTAAAATGTTGTGTTGTATTGACTAATAAGTAAGTTTATGTTTAATTGAATTAGCTCAAACTTAAACTTAATGTAATTAAAAATTAATTTCTTGGTTCACCTAAAATGATTTGATTTTGATTGTTACTTGAAAATTTGACCACACATCAATGGACGCTGACAAAAGAAAGGGAATTAGTAGCTCAGATTATGTTCATATGCGGTAAGACGTCCATACCACACCGGTTTTCAAAGACAAATGGTATAATTTAATAATCACACCTCATTTTTCACTATATCCCATAGGTATTCTAAATCGAAAAAGAAAATTTTAAGAATCTATTTGATAACTATTTGATTTTTTGTTTTTGATTTTTGAAATTTAAGCCTACAACAACTATTTTATCATATATTTTTTCTTATTTGAAGATCTACCTTCCACCTATATTTGTAGAAACCAAACTAAAATTTGAAAAACAAAAAAAAGTAGTTTCCAAAAGTTTGTTTTTGTTTTTAAAAGTTGATTAGTATTCACCTATTTTCTTAAGGAAAAATGGATACATTGTAGGAAAGGTGGAACACATTATAGGAAATTTGAGAGAGAATAGACTTAAATTTGAAAAACAAAATAGTTATCAAACGGAGCCTAAATTTTTTTTTTTTTTTTAATTTAAGATTTCACTTTTTTCCAGTAGAATTTCACTTCTCTCTATATATAATTAATACAAGATTTACTTTAGATAGTCAACTTTAACGTATCCATTATTATTTATAGCATGTTTTCTAAAATTATTTTTTTATAGCAGATTTTCAATTCGATTTTGTATAATTCCATTATATCATTTCTTCTTTAAAACGACGTGAGAATATTGACTTCTTTCTTTTCCCCCTCTGTGTTCTTTGATTTTTGACTGGTGCGTTTAAGTTCGGCTATGTATAGTATTTTCATGTTGATTTTAGATTTGAGATGCTATTGCTAACAACTAAGTATTAAATCGCAAGCTGATTCTGCGATAGCGGGTAGCTAAATGCATTAAATTTGATTAGTTCACACTTCACGCAAGTATGCGCGGTCTGCAACAAGTAATAAGTAAATTATCGATCTCCACAGGGACTGGAAACTATCTGAGGTGATGTTCAGAATTGAATTGTAAATTGCATGAATAAGATTTGAGTTGGTTTTTGATTGAAACATAAAAGTAAGTAAATAGCGAGATAAAGTAGTATTAATAAGATAAGGCTAGACTAAGATACTCATGAAATTCAGCAACAATGTAATAAACAAGAAACATGTGGTAAGGGACTCTATCATACTACACCTTACTAACTTCCGCCTCCGCTTTCATTTAGCATCAAGTCCGACTTTCGCCGCGACTAGATGTAATTACGAGCTTGCGCTAAGTATGTGATTGTTACGTGTTTATTCCTAAATTCTGATTCAAAGCATTACATATGTAACACTACCTATCAAACATGCAAAATAAACTTAGGTTATTTCTCTTCCGATTTACAACCTATTAGTTTGTGTGGATGGCCGGTCAACACTCACTATCATATTGATGTACTTAATCTACATGCTCTAAATGAACCCTTCTAGTTTTTTCCTACAACATGCTACTGAGATTCACTTTCTCCTAGTTTTGTCCTAATGAAGTTAGTTCATGATATAGACAGAAAGCACAAAACACAATATCGAAAATATATTATAATTTGTATTACTGAAGTAAAAAAAGTCTAACGACGAAATAAAAGAAAAAAAAATAACAAACTATCGTCGTCTCGGTTGCGTCTCTGAATTCTTCTCAGAAGAAGAAAGAATTCGAAGAACACACCCTCTGTTTGTTCTTTATTACACAACAATCTATTTATAGGACTAGGTCATCAAATCTCCGAATCTTCCAGAATGGCATGAATCAGTCTTCGCGATAATTTCGCTTTTTATTCTTGCCAAATGTGTTTTGATTTTTCTAAGGCAGGAATCCCGTGATTTCAGCAATCTGTCTCGCAATTTGTCTACTTAGTCAATTTCTCGCTGTCAGATGATTCCTTCCTTATTTCCTTGAAGTTCTTCTCACCTTGGTCTTTCGAGCTTTAACTGCTCTCAATCACGTGTCTTGATTGTCAGTGTCGCACTGCCCCGCTAACGCTAACCCTGCAAAAACAAAAATCACCATAAGCCCTGCGAAATCCGTGCTAAACATGCTATTTTGGTTGTTTTTCGCTTAATAATCGATATCTTGCATTTTACTCCCCAAATGCGTAACCATTAGAAAATTACACCTTTCTATTCCTATTTTCGCCTTAATAGTAATAATTTTTAATTAATAAGCAGGAACAATGATCCGAAGTTAGGCTAAAATATGACTATATTTTAGAGTCATCATAGACATTACGCAAGTATACGCAGTTGAATCACGGCAAGTGATAAATATTTATTTATATCATTATCCATTGGAATTGATGTCTTGAATTAATTTTACTAATTTAAGAGTCGTGTAAAAAAAGTAAAACAAATGGGTCGGTGATTGTTTGGGGTTTTCAAGACTCTAAAAGCAAGTAAATAATAAAGGTAATAAGCAAGGGTAAAATGCGGATGCAGAAGATGTTAAGCGTGCGATAGCGCTAAATCAGATTTCATGCTTCCCTACTCTAACAAGTGCTTCCGCACTTATTTATTTATGGCAAACCCAGCTCCCGCTGCAGTTCCCATATATACTTGACTCCGACAATGCATGTGATAGTAGGGTTATTCCTAACTCCACAACTGATGCAAGAGACCTCGCACCAAACCTATCGTAGCATATTGGATCATCAAAGGGATCCTTCTTCCGAGTTCACAAATGGTTAGCATATGTGGGTAGCTAATCGACGCACACTTCAAAATAAAACGCAGCAGTGTAAAATCATTTTTACCCGCAAACCTAACATGCATTCTACATACGAATCTTATCGATACCTACTAAACTAGGTTAGTAGATATGAGTGCAAAACAAGAGGAATGCGAAAAGCATGACTAAAATCCTCAATGGATATTAAAGGCCTGGATAAACCACCTTAGCAGAGTAAGTTGGGCAAACTTAGACTAGAAGTGATTGTGATATAATAGATTGAGTAATGAGAAATATTTTCAATGAGGAACAATCTGTCAGTCATGGTAAGAAGGATTTTAAGGTTAAACCCGAATCTTTAGGAAAGTTTGAAAAATGAAAAGAAAAAGAAGTTTTTTCAGTAAGTATATGATATGCAGTAAGAATTGTGGATTTAAGCTTGAAGAGAAAGAAATGTTGAAGTAATTAAAAGAATAGCTTACTAAATAGATGAGCATTACTGGGGGACAAACAATGATTTAAGTTTGGGAGTTTGATAGCTCTCAAATAGAGCATATTTTAGGTTGTTTTAGTTTGCATTATTCTAGAAAAAAAGGGAGAAAACGAGCGCTAACAGAACAAGTGTGATAAAAGAACATAAAAAAATTAGCATGCATTCATAATTTAGCATCGGAAGCATAGTTTTACGTTTTTAGCATAAATCTAGAGTAAACTGTGTTTAATCAATGCCAATAGAAGAACATATGAAGCTAAACCGCGGAAAGGACAATCAACGGGAACGATGACTAGCAGCACAGAAAGGTGCGAATTCAAAATGAAAACACATTCAGAAAATACGCGCCAATAAGGAAATAATCGAGAATCAATCAGTAATTAAGTCAACTTTAATCAAATAAATTCCAACAAAAATCAAGAGATCCTACATTAATGGAGATTTCGCAGCTCACCTCAACTTGTCAGGGTCGTCAGCAAGGTTGCAGTTAGATAGCCACCCTAGTGTCGGACCTATGACAGATCTCACTATGGGATATGTGGAGCTTATCCTAGAGCGTGCTACAAATGTGGTAAGGAGGGGCACATAACCAGAGTGTGCCTACAAGTTGGAACAGATAACAGACTGTAAAGACCCGACCCAAAAGGGGATCTAAATGGGCCTTTACCCCAATGCATGTATTCAAAATAAAAGACAATATGCAACATGGTTTCGGATTCCAAGTAAAAACAGAAACGTTCAATAATCAAAACAATTTACTCTAAAACCTGTCCCTGTTTCCAAGCACCTGTTTCAGGATAAATACATTTCTAAAAGCATACTCTGATCAGAGATTTATTTAAACCATTCAAACCTTCCACAAGTACAACTATGCTGGAATCCATAAAACATAAGAAAACATCCTAGGGCTCCGTGCCCGTCTACATGCATTCAGGGGAAATAACAAAAGTCAAGAGTCATGATATAATAAAATGGTCAGAGATGACAGCAGGGCCCATGATCATAGCTCCTCCTTCAGCCATCCTGTGTCGCTCCTTGGTTACCTGTGGAAACCACAAAATAAGGGTGAGTAACGAGTTACTCAGTAAGAATCCCCAACCGGGGTACAATACGATGCACATGGTCATCAAGATGAGTGTATGCAAGCTGTGAATATAAACACAGAATAGAGCACATAGCTTAGCCCACACTTGGGCCTCGGATGCCAACTCAGGGTCTTAGTCCGGAAACAAACCTCCACACAAATCGTCCTATACGAGAAACAAATCCCGGCCTCAGCCTGTCTACTGTCGAATGAAAGGTACACTAGCTCAAGATCCCGAGGAGCTCTCCGGTCGGCGCTGTAATGAGCGTAAGCATGCACCGCGTGCTACTGCAGACTATGGGGGGTGCCGGGTCTAGTGGCAAGCTGCCCATGTCCAGTCACCACGCCTAACTAAATCTCTGGATCGGTGTCACGACGACATAGGGTGAGACACTGGACACGTGAACTATGTCGGCTGAACCACCGCACTTTGAGGCTAAGGAACCGGTCGTGGCAGGCTTACACCAGGAAGCGGTCCTTGCCCTAACAGGTGGCAATCAAGGGCTACGGCCGAACACGCTGAGGACGTGCCGACTGCCGGGGACTAGGCAATGCCAAGTCATCATCCCGACCGTTGGGGCATTTAACAGTCTGCCACCCTCACCAGAGATTGCAGGGCCTACCGGTCGGGTTAGCTAAACCCTAACGGGGTCCAGGGACGTTGAACTGTCTCGACGTCCCTGCCATGGATGCAAGATACTTTATGCATCAGGCCCGGATGATGCTACCTACCTGAATTCTAACCTGCCTTAACAATCAGCAAACAATCCAATACGTGCTCAAAAGAATACATAAGACCTAGCATGGTACTACGGAACAAGAATGATTATGAGCATGCCAGGACGGAACAACCTAGCATGGACTAACATGAAAGAACAACATACGAAGTCATGCGATCGAGAATTCGAGCGAGCACCTAAACTATACATGTTGATAATCACAAACAAACATACAACATCAATCACATAGAACATCGCAGGGTCCACACAACCCCGGTAAGAAATCGTTACCTTGGTCGGAAGACTTCTACACACAAATTCCTAAGCTGCGAACACTTCCGAGCTAGCTATCGAGAACCTACAAGCATAGTAACAATCACAATCATAGCCCTAAAAATATAATAAAACAGCAGGCTCGGCTGCTAGGCTTGCGACGTGCGATCTGGGCGTGACAGGAGCTGCCGACGACGGAGCCGGGCCGGGCTGGGCGACGGGCGAACGCAGCGGGCGATCTGGGCGCGACAGGGTGCCGTCGACGGAGTTGGCCGATCTGACGAGCTCGCTCATTCTTTGGCTTCCCTTGGTGTGGCCACACACACACACACACAACCCCTTTTTCTTACATTCGGCCAGCAAGAATCCATATCGGATAAGATGAAGAGGAAGAAGACTTACCCGGAATGACGATGATCGAACCAAGGAGATGCAAGGAGGTTGAAAATCGGCAAGAGGGCTAGGGGGAATAAGCTTGGACGGCAAAGGGGAGATTTGGAGAATGAAGAACCAAAAACCTAATTCCTTCTTTTTTTTCATTTAACCAAATGCACCAAACTCCAAGATCCAAGGTTAAACATAATATGACGCAGAAAGAGCAACAAGAGCTCTCAATAGCTCATCTGGCACGCATCCCCACAAACTTCCCTAGAGACCCGGGTTCGAAACCCAGCTGCAACACATTTTCCTTTCTTTTACTTTTTGCACCAAACCTTGCTCAAACCCTTCCACAAAGCCTCACAAACCTACATAAATCCAACCAATATTTTAGCAATTAGAAAAGACATAAACGGCCCTGACGGCCCGACCAAATTACCAAAATACCCCTTGGGCATACCTGGAAGACCGGAGCGAAACCCTGGGCCGTTACAATATTCCCTCCTTTTTATGACTTTCGTCCTCGAAAGTCCTTAAGACTGGAACAGCTCAGGATAATGCAATCTCATCTCGTCTTCCCGCTCCCAAGTGGCTTCCTCGGAGCTCTGACTCCTCCACTGAACTTTTACCAACCGAATCTCGCGATTACGCAACGTCTTAGTCTCGAATGCAAGGATCCCCACTGGCTTCTCCTCGAAGCTCAAATCCTCATTCAGCTGCAAAGGCTCAAAGTCCACAATGTGTGACGGGTCCGGAACGTACTGCCTCAACATCGATACATGAAATACACTGTGCACTGCTGACAATGACGGGGGTAGGGCTAACCGATAAGCAACTCTGCCAATTCTCTCCAGAATCTCAAACGGACCAACAAAACGGGGACTCAACTTCCCTCGCTTACCAAACCTCAAAACACCACGCATTGGAGCAACCTTTAGGAAACATGCTGGCCAACCTCAAACTCCAAATCTCGACGCCGAACATCGGCATAACTTTTCTGCCTGCTTTGAGCTGTCAACATACGAGCTCTAATCTTTTGCACTGCTCCATTAGTCATTTGCAGCAACTCGGGACCCAAAACCTGCCTATCTCCAACCTCTTCCCAGAACACGGGGGGCTGACAACGCTTACCATACAAAGCCTCGAATGGGGCCATCCGAATCGCCGATCGATAATAAGCTGTTGTTATAGGCAAACTCCATCGAGATCTGAATCTTTGGTCCCAACTGCCCGAAGTCCAACACACAAGCCCTCAACATATCCTCGAGAATCTGGTTCACCTCTCTCGGTCCCCCATCCATGCGAGGGTGAAAAGTCTTTGAAACCGCACTCGGTGCCTAAACCTTTCTCGAGCGCTCTCAAGAAGCGAGAAAGTGAACCGCGAATCACGGTCGACACAATCCTCACGGGCACACCATGGTAACGAATGATCTGCTCCAAAAACAAGCTGCGCCCACTTGTTCCCACGGTATAAGTGTCTCTATCGGGAATGAAGTGTGCGCTCTTGGTCAACCGATCGACTATCACCCGGATCGAGAGAACTTCCTCGAGTCCTTGGCAAACCAGCAATAAAGTCCATGGAGATCTCTTCCCATTTCCACCGAGGCACACTCGGTGGTGCAGAAACAAACCAGTGGCCTCTGCACAGGTGTTTTCACTTGGCGACAAGTGAGACACCGACTGACAAACTCTGCCACATCTCTCTTCATTCCCATCCACCAAAAGGTCTGCTTAAGGTCCTGATACATCTTGGTACCCCCGGGGTGCCAAGCAAATGGGGAACTGTGGGCCTCTGAGAGCAACTCTGCTCGCAACCCTGCAATTTCCGGAACACACAACCGGCCTCTATAAGTCAACCCACTGTCTGGTGAATATACGAAGTCAAAGTCTCCGTCAGCACTAACTCTGTCAACCAATCTCTTAAGTGTGGGGTCACTCAACTGGCTATTAATAATTCGCTTTCTAATCGATGGTGAACTGACAACTGAGCTACCCTGGCGGTAACCTCACCCAATAACACGGCAACCTCGGCCCGCTCGAACTCTTTTCACAATCCAGGCTGGGAACTCAACAACGCCGCGGAGTGCGACGTCTTCCTACTCAAAGCATCAGCCACTACATTGGCTTTACCCGGATGGTACAAAATCTCGCAGTCGTAATCCTTTACCAACTCTAACCATCTCCTCTGCCTCATATTCAACTCCTTCTGAGTAAACAGATACTTGAGGCTCTGGTGGTCGGTAAACATCTGAATCCGCTCACCAAACAGGTAATGCCTCCAAATCTTCAGTGCAAACACCACTGCTGCCAACTCCATATCATGAGTCGGGTAGTTCTGCTCATACGGCTTCAACCGACGGGAAGCATAGGCAATGACCTTCCGTCTTTGCATCAACACACAACCCAACCCAAACTTGGAAGCATCACTCAGAAACCACAAAACCACTGTCCCCTCCGGGATCGCCAACACTAGTGCTGAAGTCAAACGCGCTTGAGCCTGGCAAAGCTCTCATCACACCTACTGTCCCAAACAAACTCAACACCCTTCCTCGTCAGACGAGTGAGGGGCGAGGCTATGGCGGAAAAGTCCTTAACAAATCGACGATAGTAACCTGCCAAACCCAGAAAGTTGCGTATCTCGGCAACTGAAGTCGGCTTGGCCCACGAACTCAAGGCCTCAATCTTCGCGGGGTCCACGGCTATACCATCTCTCGAAACCACTTGACCTAGGAAGGCCACCTGCTCCAACCAAAACTCACACTTGGAAAACTTCGCATAAAGCTGGTTTTCCCTCAAAGCTGCCAATACTCGCCTCAAATGCTCTGCATGGTCTTCCTTAGACCTCGAATAAATTAGAATATCGTCAATGAACACGATGACGAAGCTGTCCAAAAATGATTTGAACACCCTATCCATCATGTCCATAAATGCGGCTGGGGCATTAGTCAATCCAAACGACATGACCACAAACTCATAGTGACCATATCTAGACCTGAAAGCTGTCTTAGGAATGTCGACATCCCTGATCCGCAACTGATGGTAACCAGATCTCAGATCTTTCTTGGAGAACACGGAAGCTCCCTGAAGCTGATCGAACAAATCATCAATACGGGGCAACGGATACTTATTCTTCACTGTCACCTTATTAAGCTCGCGATAATCAATACATAAGCGCATCGAACCATCCTTCTTCTTCACAAACAGGACTGGTGCTCCCCACGGGGACGGATGAACCCTCGATCTAACATCTCTTGCAACTGAACCTTCAGTTCCTTCAACTCGGCTGGCGCCATACGATACGGAGCCTTCGAGATAGGGAGGGTCCCTGGCTCGAGCTCAATTGTGAAGTCAACCTCTCTCTTCGGGGGCAACCCCGTAACTCCTCGAGAAACACGTCCGCAAACTCCTCGCACGCCCGTGCACGATCAACAGACAGAGGAGGGCTCTCTCCCGCACAACTTGGCTAGATAGCCCCAAGCTCCATGAGCTAGCAAACGACGATCTTTCACACCGACACCATCGGCGGGCAAACTCCACCACGGACTCCACGAAACTTAAAGTTTGGGCGACACGGCGGCTGAACACTACTTCTTTCCGTGGCGGTCAATCAACGCGTGGTTAGCAGACTAACCACTCCATACCAAGAATCACATCAAAACCGCTCATAGGCGTAACTATGAGCGTAGCCTAAAGCAACTCTCCGGATATCTCGATCCGGCCATCCTTAATCTTATCTCTAGCTAACATATTAACTCCCGAAGGAGTTGCAACAGAACAACTCAAAACCTAGAGCTCTAAACTTAACTTAGCATGCTCGAAGAAACAACACGAGATACAAATGAATCGTAGAACGAGAATCAAACAAGACAAATGCGCGATGATCTAAAACAAGAAGCGTACACCCACAACGGCATCCGTGACGCTCGGCCTCTGACGGTCGTAGCAAACACCCGACCTGCTGCTTCTACTACTGGCCGAAATGTCATAGCCGGTGATCACAAAAACGGGCCATGTGCTTCTCTCTACCACAACGAAAGCACAATCTGGGTCCAGTCTGACAAGCTCCAGCGTGGACTTTCCCACAAGTGGCACATGCGGGAACTTGCCTGGGACCGCCCTGCTGGCGAGGCTGGAAAAGGGTCGGAACTCTTCGCTGGTCTCGGTTCTGATACTGTCCTTGGCGGCGCTGGCCTCCTCCTCGGAAATCAAACTTCCTCTTACCTTGCTGCTGGGGCTGGGACAGACTGGACCGGGCGGCAACAATCCGTTCAACAGGATACTTCCCATTATATATAGTGGCTAACTGAACAGCTCTAGCATATGTGTCAGGGGTCTGAGCCCTGACATCCTGAGAAACACCCTGTCTCAAACCAGATATGAACTTCCGGATCTTTAACTCAGGGGTGGCTATCAACTGCGGAGCAAAATATCCATACTCCGAGAACTTTCTCTCATATTCCTCAATAGAATCAGAACCTTGCTTCAGGTTTTGGAAAAGCTCCACCATCTTCTCTTGAGCCTCATCACTGATGTACTTGACCTTGAATTCCGACTAGAAGAACTCCCAAGTAGCAGGTGGTGACCCAGCTGGTCTCTCACTCAAGGTGGACTCCCACCACCATCTCGCTGTGCCTCCTAGCACATGAGCCGCACACCTCGGCCTCTGAACATCGGGGCACACCATCATCAGGAAGGTGTACTCCAAATGGGCAATCCATCTGGCTGCCGCTAAAGCATCTCCTGTGGCATCAAACTTCTCAGGCTTCCACTTCACGAAGTCTTTCAACCATCTACCCAACTTCTCGGCACCCTCTGCAACATCTGCCTCTGGGGCTACTTGCTCCTGTGGAGCTGGGGGTGCTGCTGCGCCCTGCTGAAACATGCGGGTCAACTGCTCAATCTGAGCTCGGGACTCTTCCCGTTGCGCTGCCAACAAGGCCTGGGTCTCTGACCTCTGGTCACTCAACAGGCTGACCATCATAGCCCTCATAAAATCAGCAAATTCTGCTCCAAGAGCAGTCTCACGGCGCTCAGTCGCCTCAACGCCTCCTCTAGGCGCAACAGGGGGAGCTACTGGTGGAATGCCATCAGTCTCAGCTTGGGACGATGTCCCTGCAACATCAGATCTGATCCTGACACCTCGGCCTCCTCTCGGGCGTCCTCTTCCGGCGCGGGTAACTGGCATGCTGGCGATCTACATCCAAACCAATAACGAGTCAGAACCTGCTCGTCCCCACTCTACAACACTAAACAAGGCATACACTAGATAAAAGGTATTGTAAATTCTTAACCCCTTTTCTAAAACTGTAAACTTAAGCGTACCTGATGACTGTCGGAGTGCTGATGATCATGGGAAAACGACCTACAACAAAAGGTCAGTCTACAGAATCTATGACTCTGAGCTCTGACACCAACTGTAAAGACACGACCCAAAAGGGGCTCTAAATGGGCCTTTATCCCAATGCATGTATTCAAAATAAAAGACAATATGCAATCTGGTTTTGGATTCCAAGTAAAAACAGAAACGTTCAACAATCAAAACAATTTACTCTAAAACCTGTCCCTGTTTCCAAGCACCTGTTTCAGGATAAATACATTTCTAAAAGCATACTCTGATCAGAGATTTATTTAAACCATTCAAACCTTCCACAAGTACAACTATGCTGGAATCCATAAAACATAAGAAAACATCCTAGGGCTCCGTGCCCGTCTACATGCATTCAGGGGAAATAACAAAAGTCAAGAGTCATGATATAATAAAATGGTCAGAGATGACAGCAGGGCCCATGATCATAGCTCCTCCTTCAGCCATCCTGTCTCGCTCCTTGGTTACCTGTGGAAACCACAAAATAAGGGTGAGTAACGAGTTACTCAGTAAGAATCCCCAACCGGGGTACAATACGATGCACATGGTCATCAAGATGAGTGTATGCAAGCTGTGAATATAAACACAGAATAGAGCACATAGCTTAGCCCACACTTGGGCCTCGGATGCCAACTCAGGGTCTTAGTCCGGAAACAAACCTCCACACAAATCGTCCTATACGAAAACAAATCCCGGCCTCAGCCTGTCTACTGTCGAATGAAAGGTACACTAGCTCAAGATTTCGAGGAGCTCTCCGGTCGACGCTGTAATGAGCGTAAGCATGCACCGCGTGCTACTGCAGACTATGGGGGGTGCCGGGTCTAGTGGCAAGCTGCCCATGTCTAGTCACCACGCCTAACTAAATCTCTGGATCGGTGTCACCGACATAGGGTGTGAGACTGGACACGTGAACTATGTCGGCTGAACCACACGCACTGAGGCTAAGGAACCGGTCGTGGTAGGCTTACACCAAGAAGCGGTCCTTGCCCTAACAGGTGGCAATCAAGGGCTACGACCGAACACGCTGAGGACGTGCCGACTGCCGGGGACGAGGCAATGCCAAGTCATCATCCCGACCGTTGGGGCATTTAACAGTCTGCCACCCTCACCCGAGATTGCAGGGCCTACCGGTCGGGTTAGCTAAACCCTAACGGGGTCTAGGGACGGAGAACTGTCTCGACGTCCCTGCCATGGATGCAAGATACTTTATGCATCAGGCCCGGATGATGCTACCTACCTGAATTCTAACCTGCCTTAACAATCAGCAAACAATCCAATACGTGCTCAAAAGAATACAGAGTCAGACCTAGCATGGTACTACGGAACAAGAATGATTATGAGCATGCCAGGACGGAACAACCTAGCATGGACTAACATGAAAGAACAACATACGAAGTCATGCCAGTCAGGAATTCAGAACAGAGCACCTAAACTATACATGCTGATAATCACAAACAAACATACAACATCAATCACATAGAACATCGCAGGGTCCACACAACCCCGGTAAGAAATCCTTACCTTGGTCGGAAGACTTCTACACACAAATTCCTAAGCTGCGAACACTTCCGAGCTAGCTATCGAGAACCTACAAGCATAGTAACAATCACAACCATAGCCCTAAAAATATAATAAAACAAAGCAGGCTCTCATTTCTTTGGGCTTCTGACGTGCGACGCGATCTGGCGTGACAGAGCCGCCGACGACGAGCTGGCCGGGCTGCTAGGCGAACAGCGAGGGCGATCTGGGCGCGACAGTGGCTGCCGTCGATGGAGCCGGGCCGATGCGACGAGCTCTCATTCTGGGCTTCCCTCGGCTGGCTGCACAACACACACACACAATCCCTTTTTCTTACATTCGGCCAGCAAGAATCCATACCGGAGAAGATGAAGTGGAAGAAGACTTACCCGGAATGACGATGATCGAACCAAGGAGATGCAAGGAGGTTGAAAATCGGCAAGAGGGCTAGGGGAACAAGCTTGGGCCGGCAAAGGGAGATTTGGAGAATGAAGAACCAAAAACCTAATTCCTTCTCTTTTTTTCATTTAACCAAATGCACCAAACTCCAAGATCCAAGGTTAAACATAATATGACGCAGAAAAGGAGCAACAAGAGCTCTCAATAGCTCATCGGCACGCATCCCCACAAGCTTCCTGAGACCCCGGTTTCAAAACCAGTGCAACACATTTTCCTTTCTTTTACTTTTTGCACCAAACCTTGCTCAAACCCTTCCACAAAGCCTCACAAACCTACATAAATCCAACCAATATTTTAGCAATTATAAAAGACATAAACGGCCCTGACGGCCCGACCAAATTACCAAAATACCCCTTGGGCATACTTGGAAGACCGGAGCGAAAACCTGGGCCGTTACACAGACTGGCTCAACAGCAGGGCCGCGTGTTTTCCACGACTCGGCAAGAGGCCGAGAGGACAAATGCAGCTGTCGCAAGTACATTACTTGTCTTGGACTATTATGCTTATTTACTGCTTGATTCTGGCTCAACCAACTCGTTTATCTCTGCATTTTTTGTTAGTCAAGCATGTTTGGAACTAGAATCTCTAGGGTTCGAGTTGTGTGTTGCCACTACTTCAGGAGTTAGTATGCTTACTAGTGAGAAGGTTAGACACGGCCGGATCCTGGTATCCAAAGAGTTGTTAGCAGCTACCCTCATAGTTCTGCCTATGAGCAGGTTTGATGTTATCTTTAGTATGAAGTGGTTACCTAAGAACCATGCGTTGATTGACTGCCGCCAGAAAGAAGATGTGTTCAGGCCACCCAAGAAGCAGAGTTTCAAGTTTTGCGGTGTCCAGAGCGGAGTTTTTTCGCCATTTCTTTCTGTAGTGAAAGCCCGTCGTTTGTTAGCTCGAGGAGTTTGGTGCTATTTGGCTAATTTTTTTGGAGAAGGTGATCTTTCGTTGTCTGTTGATTAGGTACCGGTGGTATAGGAGTTTGCAGATGTCTTCCCAGAGGAGTTACCCAGTTTGCCGCTGCAGAGAGAGGTTGACTTCACCTTCGAGCTTGAGCCATGGACTCTCCCTATCTCGAAGGCTCCATACCGTATAGTGCCAGTAGAACTGAAAGAGTTAAAAGTGCAGTTGCAGGAGATGTTGGACAGAGGTTTCATCCGTCCCAATGTGTAACGGCCCAGGTTTCTATCACGGTTCTCGAGGAGCTTTCGGTTCAGATTCAGTGGTTCGGATAGGCCGTTAGAGCTGTTTTGACCCTTAGGGGTATTTTGGTCTTTTGGCTCCCTAGGCAGGATTTGTGGATTTTCAGGGCTTCGAGGCAGCTCCTGCCTTTGTTGAGGCTTGTTTGTTGTGGACTGCGAGTCCCGAGATGTTTGGGCTATTCGTTTGGGAGTTCGGTTGTGATTTGGGTTTTGGGCAAAGTTATGGTTGTTTGGGTGTTTCCTTTGGGATTCGAGCCCAGGCCCTTGGTGTTGATTTGGGAGGTTGTTTTCAGTGAAATTTGTTGTTTGGAAAGGTTGCTTCAGTCGGGTCTCGAAGGAGGAAGCTGGGAAATGGGATTTAAGGATTTTAAGGATTTTTGGAAATTTGGAAAATTTGGATAAAATGGTTTTGGATAAGGATAAAAGAGAAAAAGGAAATTTCTTTTTTTTAAATCCCATTTTCCTTTATTTTTTTCCCATTTTTCCCCAAAATTCCATTTTTCCCTTTCTCTCTCCTCCAACCCGAGCCCCCCCACCTTGGCCCCTCACCTCCCTGCCCGAGCAGCTCCTGGCCGCCCAGCCCGAGCCAGCCCCAGCGCCCAGCTCGCCCATGGTCGCGAGCCTAGTCGCCCAGCTCGCCCAGCCTGCCCGATCGTGTCGCACAGTGTCGCCCAGGCCCCCTGAGTCGCGTCGCACAGTGTAACCCAGCCCCGCGTCACCCTCGCCCTGGTCTGTGCGCCCTGTAGCTCTCCATTCCGTGCTAGCCCGAGAGCAACGAGCCATCGCGTCGCGTCGCCCCGCGCGCTCGTCCCTGTAGCGCCTCGTGTCGCTCGCGCCCGTGCGCGCCGTCCCCTGTGCTTGTCGCGCCTGCGTCCCTGTAGCGCCTCGTGTCGCTCGCTCCGCGCCGCGCGCCCTCGCCTCCCCCCAGCTCGCCCGCGCGCAGCTCCGTGCCCCTGCGCCTGCGCCCCCAGCGTGCCCCTGCGCCCGTGTCTGCGCCCCAGCGCGCCCAGCGTTTGCGCCCAGCTAGCCCAGCCCCTGCCGACAGCCTGCTTGTGGTGTGTTGGTTGGCCCGAGCCTTGTGGCTTCTTGGATGGTATTTCCCTAGTCTTTTCTTCGTTGGGCCCGGATTTGTTGGCTGCTGGTTTTGGATTTATTGGGCTGTTTTATGTATTTGATTTGGGTGCTTTGTTTGATGTATAGGCTGTTCGGGATCGATTAGAGGCTCGAGTATCGCTCGTTGATTTATTATTATTATTGTTTTCCTGCTTGTTCCAGGTAAGGATTTCTTACCGTGGTTGTGTGGACCCTGCGATATATCTCGATATGCCTTGCTTGTTTGCTTGCTGTTATGAGCATGTTAGAGATAGAGCAGTTGATTGATTTCTTGCTAGCATGTTTGCCTGATTTTACATGTTAGTGCCATGCTAGGTTTGTTCTGCCAGCATGCTTATGATTCCTGCTTAAGTTGTAGTATCATGCTAGGTAATGTGATTTATGTCGGTCATTGCTTGCTAGCCAGGAATCATTGATTTTACTCTGTACTCTTAGATAGAGTTGTAGGGTTTGTCATCATCCGTAGGTGAGCGGACATAACGTACTTTGTCCCCACCGATCGGGAGTAAAGTGTGCGCGCAGCATAACGTATCTTGCTTCCCCCCCGGTCGCTAAGGTGGATTTAGCTCAGGTCGGGAGTAAAGTGTGCGCAGCATAACGTATCTTGCTACCCCCCCGACCCGCCGGTTGTGGACTTAGCTACCCACTTCGGCAATAGCCTAGTTTGTAGCCTGCTAGAGCGGAACCACGCGCCAGCGGTGTAAGCCTACCTTGGCGGGTTCTTAGCTTCAGGTCGGTGGATCAGGTTGCACAGATGAGCCCCGAGGGCCTCGCGCTACTGTGATCAGTGACACCGCTTCCGAGTCATAGGCATGTGCACCTGGCTCGCATAGTTTGCCCTTAGGCCCCCGTATTTACGCCGATTGCAGAGAGCATGCGGTGTGCGCGCACACGCGTTAGTTGCCGGTTCGGAGAGCTCCCCCAGGCTAATGTCGTGAGTACACCATTCTTTCCGTTAGAGCCTGACTTCGGGTACTCTCCCGTAAGTCCAGATTAGTGCAAGGGCAAGGAGGCCTTTGAGGACATTCTAGGGATCAGTGTATTCCTCCCGAGTGACAGATACCTCGGTGATGTCCCAGGATTGGTCAGTGTATCCAATCCCAGTTAGGCCGGAAGAAAGAGACTTCTGATGGCTCCAAATCTTGTTTTATGAGCTCGTTGAGCTATGATATGTGTTGATAGCTGTTTGCTTGCATGTTGAGGTGCTAGATGACTGATGTATCGTATTGTACCCCGGTTGGGGATTCTTACTGAGTATCTTTATACTCACCCTTATTTATCTTTCAGGTAGCTTGGGACAACACCGGGATGGCTAGCGGAGGAGCCGATTGATCATGGGAGCCGCCAGGCACTCTATCATTTATTATTGCATTGTTATTCAGCATGTAGATGGACAGGAGTCCTAGGGGAACATTGTTTAAAACGTTGTTTAAATTGTATTGTATATTTTTATAAATACTGGCCAGGATGTTTTACTTCTGTTGGTTTGTTTAAATGAAAACTGTTGTTTATGTTTTAAGGGTTCCCCCTTCTCATATGTTTTGAATGGTTTTTAAATATAAGCACTAAACCACTTGTTATCATATTTAACTTGCATGCTGAGTGAGAACCCCGGTTTAGGACCATGTTTTGGGTCGGGTTCGTCACAGTTGGTATCAGAGCACAGAGTCATAGATTCTGTAGACTAACCTGCTTTGTAGGTTGTTGCTCCCATGATCATCAGCACTCCACGACCGCCAGGTTTGTCTAAGTTCAATTAAGCTAAAGGGTAAGAATTTACAATACTTTTCATCTAGCTTTTATGTCTTGTGTAGAGTTGTGGAGTGGAGACGAGCAGGTTCTGACTCGTTGTTGGTTTGGGCTTAGAGAGCCATCATGCCAACTTTCCCGCAGTGCGAGCAGCTTGTTGAGCAGTGAGAGCCCCAGTGTGGGCCAACATTTATGTTTTGTGCGGATCGCCAGTGTGTCGATCGCACCCAGAGGGAGGCAGAGCTTAGACTCCCGTAGGCCATTTGTGGCCCAGTTGTTGCTTTTTCCCTAGTGAGAGGGTGGAGGTGCTTTGTGCAGATCGCCAGTGTGTTGATCGCACTCAGAGGAGCAGGCCGCTTGCCATGTCCGACCAAGGTGTTGGACTGATTGTTTTGATGATGAGGCCGCGTCCAAGGGTCGTTTAGACCCGTTGGCCAGAGTTGGCCCTGGCAGTTGAGTTGCCAAGTGGAGGGGTAGAGGTTAGCACGCCTCAGAGTGAGACTCCTTGAGCAGAGTGTGCTCCAGCCATGTGAGATTTTATGGCGTCTTCAGCTATCAGAGAGCGGAGACCCAGGCGCAGATTGTAGCGCGTAGTGAGGAGTCCCGGGCACAGATAGCCCAGCTGACAGAGTATTTCAGCAGTTTCCCCCCAGTAGCTCTTGTAGCCCCGGATAGCCCCGCCCAGTTTGGCAAGTGGATTCCTATAGAGCTCGTTGTTTTAGAAAGTCCTACTGCTAGTAGTAAAGCAGTTGGCCAGGTTTGAGTTTAGCATCCGTGTGTTGGGATGCCCTGTTGTTCAGAGGCCGAGATGTGCCGTTCATGTGCTGTTTGGTACAGCAGTTGGTGGTGGTAGTCCCTTGAGAGAGATGGACTAGCTGAGTCTCCACCAGTCACCCGATTGATTGGCAAGTTGCCGTGTTAGTGGCCTGAGGCAGATGTAGAGACATCTTTGCCCCCTTGCAAGCCTGCTGTCGTTTGGCAGCCAGTTCTTTTAGTGCCCTCGTAGCCAGGGTGTTGTATGGAGTTTGCTTGCCAGGGTTTGATCCGTTTGTGGATTTCAGCGGGCTAGTAGAGTGGAGCACTCTTTTTATTTGGATGTTCCCAGTGTGGAACAAGTTGTTGCCACCCGAAGAGTTGGCCTGAGCTTCTGTTCAGAATCGAGTGAGATGCAAGAGTTGGCCTGAGCTTTGTTGAGCATCGAGTGAGATGCAAGAGTTAGCCTGAGCGTTTGTTGAGCATCGAGTGGGATGCAGGAGTAGGCCTTGGCATGTCTGTTGGTCGAGATGCCAGAGATTAGGCTGCTCGAGTTTTTGGACTCATGTGCTGAGTGCCATTTCCCCGTCACTTGGAGTGTGACCTTTCCTCAGAGGGGCATAAAGCTCGTTTAAGGCTGATTTGTGTTGTAAAGGATGTAGTGCCTGTTGGCACCAGGCTTTGAGAGGAGGCCTAGATTGAGGCCAGTTGGCACTTTGGTGCAGGTGGTTCCGTGGCCGCCCGGAGTTCAGCATCCCCGCGAGTCTTGTACCCTTTTCCTGAGGTTGCACCTGTTTGGTTGCATAAGAGATCTAGCTCGGTGGTAGTCAGAGGACTACAAGTATGAGGTTTTCGAGGGAAAGTAGGAGCTTTCCTTGGTCACCGAGAGTTGGGTGCAAAGGATGTTGTAGGCTGTTAAGAGCTAGCGCGTTCGAGTTCTCGCGCCTGTGTTGTGAGCTTGTGAGCCAGTGGATGGTAGCATGATTCGGCTACCCTTTGAGTTACCCTAGTATGGGTAGTGTTGGCATCGAGGATGCGTGGTTGATCCAGTGTTAGAGCCATAAGTTGGATGGCTGATCGGAGCGTTTAGTGGGCACATTGGCTTGAGGTATGTTAGCTTGGTATGGATGTGCTCTTGTAGAGTGAGTTTGCCAATGTGGCTTTCCGTGGTGAGTCGACCCCGAGTGGGTTTGGACTCTTGTTGCTCCCTGGTTAGTAGTGGCTCTGTTTGGAGGCAAAAGTTGCCCTGTGTGAGAGCCTTGTTGGCATTGGATCTTAGGGTATCTAGTTGGAGCTGTACACCCCGGTGTACTTTTGTGTAGCTCGTTCCGTGGTTTATGTTTGGGAAACCACGAGAGGTTCTTGTTGAGGAGCCAGTGCTCAATCTTTGAGTTGTCAAGGCTTTGGTTCTTGGCAAGTGCCCCAGCTTTGGTTGTAAGGATGCCGTGCTCGTAGCCGGGTTGTTGTTTAAGCAAGTTTTGCTTGTTGGTCCTTAGCACAGTCGAGTTCGATGAGGATCCAACAAGAGCGGTGGTAGCAAAGCCGCGCAGTTTATGATCGTTATGGCTAAGAGAGCTGTTCGGATCCTTGCCTTGGGCAGAAAGTATGTTGTGGCTGATGCTTTGAGTAGGAGGATGACGCATTCTGTAGCGTTTCCGGTCCTCTTGGTTTTCAAGAGTTGGAGTTGGCCAGCGTAGTTGAGATGCTGGAGAGGATTGTGCCCGTGTAGCCGGTTGGCTTTTAGATCGTTTGTCGACCGTGTGTGTTGGAGGGTGATCGGAGGATCCCTAGGTTGTGGAGAGCCCCTCTAGAGCTCCGTTAGCCCCAGGCAGTGTTCCTTGGGTGAGTTGCTTGCAGACTTGGTAGTCTAGCAAGCTAGTGCTTGTTTGGAGTAGAGTTCGGATTGGTTCCGGTGTGGTGGCTTGTTGGTGCTTGGTGTTGACCAAGATTTGGTTCTCTTGATTGTTTCAAGAGCTAGCTCGGTTCGAGCAAGAGTGCGTTGCCCTAAGGATCTGTTCCTAGTCAGGAAGTTTTGGGAGTTGACCCCTCCCTCGGTGGTTGAGTAAGTTTTGCGAGTTCTGGTTAGTGGTCCAATCGGTTGAGGTTTCCCCTTGGGTGTTGCTTCCAAGAGAGTTGGTTGTTGTTGCCCTTGGGTTTGAGCTAGTCAGCGAGCATGTGTGATGTTCGCTGCCCTTCAGAGTTTGCTTGCTGGGAAATCGTTCCCGTTGAGGAGTCAGCGTAGCTCCTGAGCTGTGTAGTTGATCAGAGTAGCGTAGTGGTTAGCCCAGCGAGAGGGTCCCTGCTTTGTGTTGTTAGCAAGCGAAAGTTGTTTGTCCCCCCAAGACCGGAGGCCAGCCGGTTTAAGAGTTGAGTTTTTGCTGGTAAGTTGTTGGTTCTTTGGGGATTGAAGTTTTTCTCCCCCTAGTTTCAATGGTGGTTGAGTTGCACCATGGATGCCAGCCTCGAGTCTTATCTTTGGAGATAGCCTCGTCAGTCCGTTTTCCTTGCGATGTTTCGAGTGTGAAGTTCTAGTCGCAAGATGAGTTAGGCCTTGGCTAAAAGGAGGAAGTCCTTTGAGTAGCCTGTTGGACTTAAGAGTTGAGTGGTAGCTTGGAGGCGAGCTTTGCTCGCGATGAGCTTGAGTTGAGTTCTGCTGAGCAAGCCTTTCTCGGGCTTTGCTTCTAGTTGTTGTGCTTTCGCAGTTGGCGATTAGCGGAGCCTCAGTTGAGTGAGTGGGCACAGTGGTGCCGTGGCTTTGGTTGGTTAGCCCTTGAGTTGCTATCCTCAAGGTGTTGTGTTGCTAGTGGCTGTGTGATGGTTTGGTCCTTGCAGCCTGAGTTTTTCCATGAGAGGAACGTTGGTTGCTTCCTTGTCTAGCAATGTTCTCTTTGGCCAGTTGCTAGTAGATTTGCATGGAAAGGTTTGCTTTCGGTCGTTGAGAGGCTCCTGTTTGTTGCCTAGGCCGAGTGGAGTCTGTGCCTGGTTTTGGCCATTTAGGGTTGGCCGTAGCTAAAGTTTCAGCTTGTTCTTGTTGGGAAAAGTTTGCCTTTTGGATCAATCGCCAGTTGGTGGTTCGATTGTTTTTCGTTAAGGCTTTAGGCAAGCTGTGTGGTTTGCTGGCTTCTTATGAAGCAAGAGTAGGCCATTTGTTTTATGGAACCTGAGAGGTTCAGCTGTTTGGCCAGCATGGTGTAGAGTTGAGGCTGTTTGTTAACAGCTGTGGGTATTCAGAGAAGTTAGGCCAGTGCGTGGCGTTGAGTTTTGGAGCTTGTGCCCAGTCTGCGAGTTTGCTGAGAGTAACACCGTAGAGAGGTGTTCCGTGTTGGATTAGCAGAGGGTTTTGATTGAGCCGCTGGTTTGTAAGGCCTTCTGAGATCCTTGAGCGGATCGGAGCAGTGGCCTTTCGGTTAGCCTTGCTCAGTCTTTGTTGAGACAGTCTATGGCAGACCGGTTAGCTTTGTGGCTTTGAGCCTTTAAGAACCCAAGAGGGTTTGGTTCTCGAAGAAGGGCTAGTGTTGTCTTAGACGAGAAGTTCAGTTGGCTAGGAATCAGTGGAGTATTCCTAGAGTCGTTTCGTCTTAGGACTTTCGAGGATGAAAGTCTTATAAGAAGGGAGTATTGTAACGGCCCAGATTTCTATCCCGGTTCTCGAGGAGCTTCCGGTTCAGATTCAGTGGTTCGGATGGACCGTTAGAGCTGTTTTGACCCTTAGGGGTATTTTGGTCTTTTGGCTCCCTGGGCAGGATTTGTGGATTTTCAGGGCTTCGAGGCAGCTCCTGCCTTTGTTGAGGCTTGTTTGTTGTGGACTGCGAGTCCCGAGATGTTTGGGCTATTCGTTTGGGAGTTCGGTTGTGATTTGGGTTTTGGGCAAAGTTATGGTTGTTTTGGTGTTTCCTTTGGGATTCGAGCCCGGGCCCTTGGTGTTGATTTGGGAGGTTGTTTTCAGTGAGATTTGTTGTTTGGAAAGGTTGCTTCAGTCGGGTCTCGAAGGAGGAAGCCGGGAAATGGGATTTAAGGATTTTAAGGATTTTTGGAAAATTGGAAAATTTGGATAAAATGGTTTTGGATAAGGATAAAAGAGAAAAAGGAAATTTCTTTTTTTTTAAATCCCATTTTCCTTTATTTTTTTCCCATTTTTCCCCAAAATTCCATTTTTTCCCTTTCTCTCTCCTCCAACCCGAGCCCCCCCCCCCCTTGGCCCCTCACCTCCCTACCCGAGCAACTCCTGGCCGCCCAGCCCTGGCCGCCCAGATCGAGCCAGCCCCAGCGCCCAGCTCGCCCATGGTCGCGAGCCTAGCCACCCAGCTCGCCTAGCCTGCCCGATCGCGTCGCACAGTGTCGCCCAGCCCCGCGTCGCCCTCGCCCTGGTCCTTGCGCCCTGTAGCTTGTCGTGCCGTGCTAGCCCGAGCGCCCCGAGCCATCGCGTCGTGTCGCCCCGCGCGCGCGTCCCTGTAGCTCCTCGTGTCACTCGCGCCCGTGCGCGCCGTCCCCTGTGCTTGCCGAGCTCCCGCCCGCGTGCCGTCTCCTGTGCCGAGCCGCGCCGCGCGTAGCTCCGCCCCCCAGCGTGCCCCTGCGCCCGTGTCTGCGCCCCAGCGCGCCCAGCGTCTGCGCCCAGCCAGCCCAGCCCCTGCCGACAGCCTGCTTGTGGTGTGTTGGTTGGCCCGAGCCTTGTGGCTTCTCGGATGGTATTTCCCGAGTCTTTTCTTCGTTGGGCCCGAATTTGTTGGCTACTGGTTTTGGATTTATTAGGCTATTTTATGTATTTGATTTGGGTGCTATGTTTGATGTATAGGCTGTTCGGGATCGATTAGAGGCTCGAGGATCGCTCGTTGATTTATTATTATTATTGTTTTCCTGCTTGTTCCAGGTAAGGATTTCTTACCGTGGTTGTGTGGACCCTGCGATATATCTCGATATGCCTTGCTTGTTTGCTTGTTGTTATGAGCATGTTAGAGATAGAGCAGTTGATTGATTTCTTGCTAGCATGTTTGCCTGATTTTACATGTTAGTGCCATGCTAGGTTTGTTCTGCCAGCATGCTTATGATTCCTGCTTAAGTTGTAGTATCATGCTAGGTAATGTGATTTATGTCGGTCATTGCTTGCTAGCCAGGAATCATTGATTTTACTTTGTACTCTTAGATAGAGTTGTAGGGTTTGTCATCATCCAGAGGCTGAGCGGACATAACGTACTTTGTCCCCACTGATTGGGAGTATAGTGTGCGCAGCAGAACGTATCTTGCTTCCCCTCCCCGGTCGCTAAGGTGGATTTAGCTCAGGTCGGGAGTAAAGTGTGCGCAACATAACGTATCTTGCTACCCCCCCCCCCCCCCGACCCGCCGGTTGTGGACTTAGCTACCCACTTCGGCAATAGCCTAGTTTGTAGCCTGCTAGAGCGGAACCACCTTAACGGTGTAAGCCTACCTTGGCCGGTTCTTAGCTTCGTCGTCATGGATCGGTTGCCGCATGGATGAGCGTCGAGGGCCTCGCGCTCTTCGTGATCGGTGACACCGCTTCCGAGTCATAGGCATGTGCACACGCTGCGTAGTTTTGCCCTTAGGCCCCGTATTTCGCGCCGGTTGTAGAGAGCATGCGGTGTGCGCGCACACGCGCGTTAGTTGCTTGCTCGAGAGCTCCCGGGCTAATGTCGTGAGTACACCATTCTTTCCGTTAGAGCGACGACTTCGGTACTCTCCCGTAAGTCCAAATTAGTGCAAGGGCAAGGAGGCCCTTGAAGACATTCTAGGGATCAGTGTATTCCCCCCCGAGTGACAGATACCTCGGTGATATCTCAAGATTGGTCAGTGTATCCAATCCCAGTTAGGCCGGAAGAAAGAGACTTCCGATGGCTCCAGATCTTGTTTTATGAGCTCGTTGAGCTATGATCCATGTTGATAGTCGCTTGCTTGCATGTTGAGGTGCTAGATGACTTATGTATCGTCGTATTGTACCCCGGTTGGGGATTCTTACTGAGTATCTTTATACTCACCCTTATTTATCTTTCAGGTAGCTTAGGACAACACCAGGATGGCTAGCGGAGGGAGCTGATTATTCATGGAGAGCCGCCGGCACTCTGTCATTTATTATTGCATTGTTATTCAGCATGTAGATGGACAGGAGTCCTAGGGGAACATTGTTTAAAACGTTGTTTAAATTGTATTGTATATTTTTATAAATACTGGCCAGGATGTTTTACTTCTGTTGGTTTGTTTAAATGAAAACTGTTGTTTATGTTTTAAGGGTTCCCCCTTCTCATATGTTTTGAATGGTTTTTAAATATGAGCACTAAACCGCTTGTTATCATATTTAACTTGCATGCTGAGTGAGAACCCCGGTTTAGGACCATGTTTTGGGTCGGGTTCGTCACACAATGTGCCCCCGTGGGGAGCACCAGTGTTGGTTGTAAAGAAGAAAGATGGTTTGATGCACCTTTGCATAGATTACAAGGAGCTGAACAAAGTAACGGTGAAGAACAAGTACCCATTGCCTCGTATTGATGATTTGTTTGACCAGCTTTAGGGAGCTTCTGTGTTCTCCAAGATAGATTTGAGGTCCGGTTATGACCAGTTGAGAATCAGGGATGCAGACATCCCCAAGACAGCTTTCAGGTCGACATATGGCCATTATGAGTTTGTGGTCGTGTCCTTCGGGCTGACCAATGCCCTAGCCGAGAGGGCTCAAACTTCCATTTCTGCCTTGAACCAGCTGCCACATTCTAAACTGCTGCTGCCGGGTTTTCACTAAAGGGTGCTTTCTGTTATAAATCTTGGCCAAAGCCACAGTCCTCGTGTAAGTCTCTGGAGCGAGGGCTCGAACATCCTAAGCAACATCCAACCTGAGTCCCCCTAATGAACTTTTTTATTTTCAGTTCTTCAGTAGCAATTAGTTCTAGAGCAAAATAGCTATGCTTAGAGAACCTCTTCTCATAACCAGCGATGTTGTGATCTCCCTGTTTCAGATTGGAAAAAGCCTCAACCATCTTCTGTTGAGCCTCTTCACAAATATATTGGGCATTGAACTCCGTCTTGAAGAACTCCCAACTAGCTGGAGGGGACTCTTCATGTAACGGCCCAGTTTTCTATTCTGGTTCTCGAGGTGCTTCCGGTTCAGATTCAGTTGTTCGGTTGGGCCGTTAGAGCTTTTTTACCCTTAGGGGTATTTTGGTCTTTTTGCTCCCCGGGCAGGATTTATGGATTTTCAGGACTTCGCGGTAGCTCCTGCCTTTGTCGAGGCTTGTTTGTTGTTGGTTGCGAGTCCCGAGATGTTTGGGCTATTCGTTTGGAAGTTCGGTCGTGGTTTGGGTTTTGGCAAAGTTATGGTTGGTTGAGTGCTTCCTTTGGGATTCGAGCCCGAGCCCTTAGTGTTGATTTGGGGGTTGGATTTAAGTGAGTTTTATTTATTGGAAAAGGTTGCTTCAGTCGGGTCTCGAAGGAGGAAGCCGGGAAATGGGATTTTAAGGATTTTAAGGTTTTTTTTTAAAAAAATGGATAAGGTTGGAAAATAGGATAAAAATCCCATTTTCCCTTTTATTTTAAAAATCCCCATTTTCCCTTTTTTCCCATTTTTCCCTTTTCTCTCTCTCTCTCTCTCCTCCAGCCCGAGCCAGCCCCCCAGTTCGCCCAGCTCGCCCAACCCGAGCCCCCCAGCCCGAGCCCTAGCCCCAGCTCACCCAACCCAGCCTTGCTCGCCCAGGCCCAACCACGCACAGTGCCAGGCTGCCCAGCCCCAGCTCGCCCTGCCCTGTGTCGCGTCGCCCAGCCCTCGCCCAGGCCGTCCCTGAGCCAGATCGCCCAGGTCCGTGTCACCCAGCTGCGCACTGTGCCGAGCCGCGCACAGTGCCACGTCGCCCAGCCCCGAACAGTGTCGTGCCAGCCCGTGCGTCATGTAGCCCGTCGAGTCGTCCCGCCCCATGCGCGTCCCTGTAGCTCGCCGAGCTCGCGCCCGTGCATCGTTCCCTGTGCCGAACCGCACTGCACGCCTTCGCTCAGCTGAGCTCGAGCCCGCGCCCGCGCGCCCTTGTCTAGCCCTAGCTCGTCCGCGCGCAGCCTCGGCGCCCAGCGCTGCGCCCTCGCCCGGCCGGCCAACGTCTTTGGCGGCTGCTGCCTACCTTTGTGTGGTTTGGCCGAGCCTTGTGGCTTCTCGGATGGTATTTCTCGAGTCTTTTCTTCGTTGGGCCCTGATTTGTTGGCTTTTGATTATGTATTTAATTAGGGTGTTTTATTTAATGTTTAGGGTGCTCGGGTTCCATAGAAGCTTGAGGGTCGTTGGGTGATTTGTGATAAATTATTTGCTGCTTGTTCCAAGTAAGGATTTCTTACCGTGGTTGTGTGGACCCTGCGATATTATCATGATGTGCCTTGTATGCTTGTTGACTGTTATGAGCATGATAGTGTTAGGGCAGCTATGTTTGATCTATTGCTAGCATGTTTGCCTGATTTTACATGTTAGTGCCATGCTAGGTTTGTTCTTCCAGCATGCTTATGATTCCTGCTTAAGTTCGTAGTATCATGCTAGGTAAGCGTGTTTGATGTCGGTTATTGTTTGCTAGCCAGGAATCATTTTCTTTGTACTCTTAGATAGAGTTGTAGGGTTTGTCATCATCCAGAGGCTGAGAGCGGACATAACGTACTTTGTCCCCACTGGTCGAGAGTAAAGCGCGCGAAGCATAACGTACATTGCTTTCCCCGGCGCGATGTGGATTTAGCTACCCACATCGGCGTAAGCCTAGTTTGTAGTCTGCTAGAGCGGAACCCTGCCATCGGTGTAAGCCTGCCCTCGCCGGTTCTTAGCTTCAGGTCGGTGGATCATGCTTCACAGATGAGTGTCGAGGGCCTCGCACTACTGCGATCAATGACACCGCTTCCGAGTCTTAAGCATGCATACCTGGCCTGCGTAGTTTGTCCTTAGGCCCCCACATTTACGCCGGTTGCAGCAGCATGCGGTGTGCGCGCACACGCGTTAGTTGCCGGTTCAAAGAGCTCCCCCGGGCTAATGTCGTGAGTACACCATTCCTTCCAGTTAGAGCTAGACTTCGGGTACTCTCCCGTAAGTCCAGATTTGTTAGCAAGGGTAAGAGACCCTTGAGGACATCCCCAGGATCAGTGTTTGAGCTGATCAGCTGGCCGAGGGAGATAGACCCTCGGAGATGTCCCAGGATTGGTTAGGAGAACCAATCATTAGGCCGGAAGTAGGAGACTTTCGAAGACTCCAGATCTTGCCTTGTAAGCTCGTTGAGCTATGATCTGTGTTGGTAGCTGTTTGCTTGCATGCTGAGGTGCTAGATGACTGATGTATCGTATTGTACCCCGGTTGGGGATTCTTACTGAGTATGTTTATACTCACCCTTATTTATCTTTCATGTAACTTGGGACAACACCAGGATGGCTAGCAGAGGGAGCTGATTGATCATGGGAGCTGCCGGCACTCTGTCATTTATTGTTATTGCATTTTTTATTCTGCATGTAGATGGACAGGAGTCCTAGGGGAACATTGTTAAAAAGTCGTTTAAATTGTATTGTATGTTTTTATAAACACTAGCCAGGCTTGTTTTACTTTGTTGGTTTTGCTTAAATGAAAATTGTTGGTTATGTTTTAAGGGTTCCCCCTTCTCATATGTTTTGAAGAGTTTATAAATATGAGCATTAAACCGCTTGTTATCATATTTAACTTGCATGCTGAGTGAGAACCCAGGTTTAGGACCGTATGTTTTGGGTCGGGTCCTCACAGTTGATATCAGAGCACAGAGTCATAGATTTTGTAGACTAACCTACTTTGTAGGTTGTTATTCCCATGATCATCAGCACTCCACGGCCGTCAGGTTTGTCTGAGTTCATTAAGCTAAGGGTTTCTTTTTACGATACTGCATCTAGTATTCATGTGTTGCCCTTGATGAGCAGTGAGAGCCCCAGCGTGGGCCAGCTTTTATGCTTTGTGCAGATCGCCAGTATGTTGATTGCACATGGAGAAGCAGGGACGCTTGGCATGTCCGACCGAGGAGTTGGATTGATCGTGTTGATGTTGAGGTCGCGTCTAGAGTTGTTTAGACCCGTAGGCCAGATTTGGCCCTGGCAGTTGAGTTGCCTAGTGGAGGGGGTAGAGGCTAACATGCCTCAGAGTGTGACTCCTTGAGCAGAGTGTGCTCTAGCCATGAGAGATTTGATGGCAGGTCTTTAGCTATCAGAGAGCGGAGACCCAGGCGCAGATTGTAGCGCGTAGTGAGGAGTCCCGGGCACAGATAGCCCAGCTGACAGAGTTTTTCAGGAGACACCCCCCAGTAGCTCTTGTAGCCCCGGAGTTTCCCGGGAGGGCATGAACAGCAGGTTTATGCAGATGAGATTGTTGGCGTTGATGGAGCCGCCCAGTTTGCCAAGTGGAAGCCTGTAGAGCTTGATGTTTTAGAAAGTCCTGCTGCTAGTAGCAAAGCGGTTGGCCAGGATTGAGTTTAGCATCCATGTGTTGGGATGTCCTGCCGTTCAGAGGCCGAGGTGTGTCGTTCCTGTGCTGTTTGATACAGCAGTTGGTGGTGGAAGTCCCTTGAGAGACGTGGTCCAGCAGAGTCTCCACCAGTCACCCGATTGATTGGCAAGTTGCCGTGTTAGTGGCTTGAGGAAGATGTAGAGACATCTTTGCCCCCTTGCAAGCTTCTTTGTCGTTTTTTGCACCAGTTCTTTTTTAGTACCCCGTAGCTGTGGTGTAGTGTGGAGTTTGCTTGTCAGGGCTTTATCCGTTTGTGGATTTCAGCGGGCTAGTAGAGTGGAGCACTCTTTTGTTAGCATGTTCCAAATGTGGAACTAGTTGTTGCCACCCGAGGAGTTGGCCTGAGCTTTTGTTGAGCATCGAGTGGGATGCAGGAGTTGGCCCGAGCTATTGTTGAGCACCGAGTGGGATGCAAGAGTAGGTCATGGCATGTCTGTTAGACGGGATGCCAGAGATTAGACTGCTCGAGTATTGGGACTCTTGTGTTAAGTGCCATTGCCCCGTCACTTGGAGTGTGACCTTCCCTACCCTCAGAGGGGCATAAAAGCTCGTTTAGGGCTGATTTGTGTTGTAAAGGATGTAGTGCCTATTAGCACCAAGCTTTGAGAGGAGGCCTAGATTCAGGCCAGTTGGCACTTTTTGGTGCAGGTGGTTCCATGGCCGCCCGGAGTATAGCATCCCCACTAGTCTCGTACCCATTTCCTGAGGTTGCACCTGTTTGGGTTGCATAAGAAATCTAGCTCGGTGGTAGTCAGAGAATTACAAGTATGAGGTTATTCGAGGGAAAGTAGAAGCATTTCAGGGTCACCGAGAGTTGGGTGCAAAAGATGTCGTAGGCTGTTAAGAGCTAGCGCGTTCGAGTTCTCGCACCTGTGTTGTGAGCTTGTGAGCCAGATTGATGGTAGCATGATTCGACTACCCTTTGAGTTACCCTAGTATGGGTAGTGTTGGCATCGAGGATGCGTGGTTGATCCAGTGTTAGAGCCATGAGTTGGATGGTTGATCGGAGCACGTTTAGTGGACCATTGGTTTGAGGTATGTTAGCTTGGTGTGGATATGCTCTTGTAAGAGTGAGTTGGCCAATGTGGCATTTCGTGGTGAGTTGGCCCCGAGAGGGTTTGAACTCTTGTTGCTCCCTTGTTAGTTGTGGCTCTGTTGGAGGCAAAAGCTGCCTTGTGTGAAAGTCCTTGTTGGCATTGGATCTTAAGGAATCAAGTTGGAGCTGTACTCCCCGGTGTACTTCTGCGTAGCTCATTCTGTGGTGTATGTTTAGAGAACCACGAGAGGTTCGTGTTGAGGAACCAGTGCTCAGTCTTTGAGTTGTCAAGGCTTTAGTTCTTGGCAAGTGCCCTAGCTTTGGTTGTAAGGATGTCGTGCTCGTAGCCGGGTTGTTGTTTAAGAAAGTTTTGCTAGTTAGACCTTAGCCTGGTTAGAGTTCAGTTGGAACTGAACAAGAGCGGTGGTAGCAAAGCCGCGCAGTTTCTGATCGTTATGGCTAAGAGAGTTGTTCGGATCCTTACCTTGGGCAGAAGCTATGTTGTGGTTGATGCTTTGAGTAGGAGGATGACACATTTGGTAGCGTTTCCGGTCCTCTTGGTTTTCAAAAAGTTGGAGTTGGCCAGCGTAGTTGAGATGCTGGAGAGGGTTGTGCCCGTGTAGCCAGTTGTCTGTTAGATCGTTTGACGACCGTTTATGTCGGAGGGTGATCGGAGGATCCCTAGGTTGTGGAGAGCCTCTCCAAAGCTCAGTCAGACCCACGCAGTGTTCCTCGGATGAGTTGCTGGCAGACTTGGTAGTCTAGCAAGCTAGTGCTTGTTTGGAGTAGAGTCCGGATTGGTTCCGGTGTGGTGGCTAGTTGGTGCTTACTGTTGACCAAGATTTGGTTCTCTTGTTGTTTCATGAGCTCGCTCGGTTCGAGCAAGAGGGTGTTGCCCTGAGGACTTGTTCCTAGTCAGTAAGTTTTGGGAGTTGACCCCTCCCTTGGAGGTTGAGTAAGTTCGGCTAGTTCTGGGTTGGTGGTCCAATCAGTTGAGATTTCCCTTGGGTGTTGCTTCCAAAAGAGTTGGTTGTTGTTGCCCTTGGGTTTGAGCAAGTCAGCGAGCGTGTGTGAAGTTCGCTGCCCTTCAGAAGTTTGCTTGCTGGGGAATCGTTCCCGTTTAGAAGGAGTCAGCGCAGCTCCTGAGTTGTGTAGTTGATCAGAGTAGCGCAGCGGTCAGCCCAGAGAGTGGGTCCCTGCATTGTGTTGTTAGCAAGCGAAAAGTTGTTTGTCCCCGCAAGGGCGGAGGCCAGCCAGTTTAAGAATTGAGTTGTTGGTTCTTTGGGGTTTGAAGAACCCCTAGTTTCTTTGGTGGTTGAGTTGCACCATGGATGCCAGCCTCGAGTATTATCTTTGGAGGTAGCCTTGTCAGTCCGTATTCCTTGCGATGTTTCGGGAGAGAATCTTCTGGTTGGAAGATGAGTTAGGCCTAAGCTAAAAGGAGGAAGTCCTTTGAGTAGCCAGTTGGACTTAAGAGTTGAGTGGTAGCTTGGAGGCGAGTTTTGCTCGTTATAAGCTTGGGTTGAGTTCTGTTGAGCAAGCCCTTCTCGGGCTTTGTTCCTAGTTGTTGTGCTTTCGCAGTTGGCATTTTAGTTGAGCCACATTTTAGTGAGTTGGCACAGAGGTGTCGTGGCATTGGTTGGTTAAACCCTTGAGTTGCTATCCTCAAGGTGTTGTGTTGCTAGTGGCTGCGTGATGGTTTGGTCCTTGCAAAAAAAGAGATTTCCATGAGAGGAATGTTGGTTGTTTCCTTGTCTAGCGATGTTCTCTTAGGCCAGTTGCTGGTAAGTTGCATAAAAAGTTTGCGTTCGGCCGTTGAGAGGCTCCAGTTTGTTGGCTTGGCCGAGTGGAGCCTGTGCCTGGATTTTGCCATTCAGGGTTGGCCGTAGCTGAAGTTTCAGCTGGTGCGAGTAGTGTTAGCCGTCGGGTGAACCAGGATTTTTTCCCTTGTCTTTGGCGCGTCGATTTCTCTTAAGATGGTTGCTTAAGTGTTGTAAGCGCGTGTTAGTTGGAAAAGGTTGCCTTTAGGTTCAATCGTCAGTTGGTGGTTCGATTGTATTTCGTTAAGGCTGTAGGCAAGCTTTGTGGTTCGCTGGTCTCATGTGAAGTAAGTGTAGGTCGTTTAGTTTCTGAAACCTGAGAGGTTGAGTTGTTTGGTCAGCATGGTGTAAAGTTATGCCAGTGCGTGGCGTTGAGTTTTGGAGCTTGTGACCAGTCTGCGAGTTTGCTGAGAGTAACACCGTAGAGAGGTGTTCCGTGTTGGATTAGCAGAGTTGTTTGAGCCTCAGGTTTGTAGGGCCTTTTGAGATCCTTGAGCGGATCAGAGCAATGGCCTTTCAGTTGGCTTTGCCCCGTCTTTGGCAGCAGTGCAATTTTTGTGTTCCTCATTTCGATGTTGAGATAGTTTGTGGCAAACTGGATAGCATTGTGGCTTTGAGCCTTTGAGAACCCAAGAGGATTTGGTTTTCGAAGAAGGGCTAGTGTTGTCTTAGCCGTGAAGTTCAGTTGGCTAGGAATCAGTGGAGATTTCCTAGAGCTGTTTCGTTTTAGGACTTTCGAGGACGAAAGTTTTATAAGGAGGGAGTATTGTAACGGCCCAATTTTCTATTCCGGTTCTCGAGGTGCTTCCGGTTCAGATTCAGTTGTTCGGTTGGGCCGTTAGAGCTTTTTGAACCTTAGGGGTATTTTGGTCTTTTTGCTCCCCAGGCAGGATTTATGGATTTTCAGGACTTCGCGGTACCTCCTGCCTTTGTCGAGGCTTGTTTATTGTTGGTTGCGAGTCCCGAGATGTTTGGGCTATTCGTTTGGAAGTTCGGTCGTGGTTTGGGTTTTGGCAAAGTTATGGTTGGTTGAGTGCTTCATTTGGGATTCGAGCCCGGGCCCTTAGTGTTGATTTGGGAGTTGGATTTAAGTGAGTTTTATTTATTGGAAAAGGTTGCTTCAGTCGGGTCTCGAAGGAGGAAGCCGGGAAATGGGATTTTAAGGATTTTAAGGCTTTTTAAATAAAATGGATAAGGTTGGAAAATAGGATAAAAATCCCATTTTCCCATTTATTTTTAAAATCCCCATTTTCCCTTTTTTTCCCATTTTCCCTTTTCTCTCTCTCTCTCTCTCCTCCAGCCCGAGCCAGCCCCCCAGGTCGCCCAGCTTGCCAAACCCGAGCCCCCCAGCTCGCCTAACCCAGCCTTGCTCGCCCAGGCCCAGCCGCGCACAGTGCCAGGCCGCCCAGCCCCAACTCGCCCTGCCCTGTGTCGCGTCGCCCGACCCTCGCCAGCCGTCCCCCGAGCGGACGCCCGGTCGGAGTCGCCCGGTGCGCCTTCGTGCTTGAGCCACGCCAAGATCGCGCGTCCCCACCCACACAGTGTCGTGTCAGCCCGTGCGTCCTATAGCCCGTCGCGTCGCGTCGCCCCGCGCGCGTCCCTGTAGCTCGCCGAGCTCGCGCCCGCGCGCCGTTCCCTGTGTCGAGCCGCGCGGCAAGCCTTCGCCCAGCTGAGCTCGAGCCTGCGCCCGCGCCCCCTTTTCTCGCCCCAGCTCGTCCGCGCGCAGCCCCAACGCCCAGCCAGCTTCTGTGCTGCCGACAGCCTGCCCTGCTGTGTGGTTTAGCCGAGCCTTGTGGCTTCTCGGATGGTATTTCCCGAGTCTTTTCTTCGTTGGGCCCTGATTTGTTACCTGCTGATTATGTATTTAATTAGGGTGTTTTATTTGATGTTTAGGCTGCTCGGGTTCCATAGAAGCTTGAGGGTCGTTGGGTGATTTGTGATAAATTATTTGCTGCTTGTTCCAAGTAAGGATTTCTTACCGTGGTTGTGTGGACCCTGCGATATTATCATGATGTGCCTTGTATGCTTGTTGACTGTTATGAGCATGATAGTGTTAGGGCAGCTATGTTTGATCTCTTGCTAGTATGTTTGCCTGATTTTACATGTTAGTGCCATGCTAGGTTTGTTCTTCCAGCATGCTTATGATTCTTGCTTAAGTTCGTAGTATCATGCTAGGTAAGCGTGTTTGATGTCGGTTATTGTTTGCTAGCCAGGAATCATTTTCTATGTACTCTTAGATAGAGTTGTAGGGTTTGTCATCATCTAGAGGCTGAGAGCGGACATAACGTACTTTGTCGCTACTGGTCGGGAGTAAAGCGCGCGAAGCATAACGTACATTGCTTTCCCCCCCCCCCCCCGGCCGCCGATGTGGATTTAGCTACCCACATCTACGTAAGCCTAGTTTGTAGCCTGCTAGAGCGGAACCCTGCCATCGGTGTAAGCCTGCCCTGACGGGTTCTTAGCTTCAGGTCGGTGGATCATCTTGCCGCATGATGAGTTACGAGGGCCTCGCACTCATGTGATCGCGACACCGCTCGAGTCTTAGGCATGCATACCTGGCCCGCGTAGTTTGTCCTTAGGCCCCCACATTTACGCCGGTTGCAGCAGCATGCGGTGTGCGTGCACACTCGTTAGTTGCCGTTTCGGAGAGCTCCACCGGGCTAATTTCGTGAGTACACCATTCCTTCTAGTTAGAGCCAGACTTTGGGTACTCTCCCGTAAGTCCAGATTTGTTAGCAAGGGTAAGAGACCCTTGAAGACATCCTCGGGATCAGTGTTTGAGCTGATCAGTTGGCCGAGGGAGATAGACCCTCGGAGATGTCCCAGGATTGGTTAGGAGAACCAATCATTAGGCCGGAAGTAGGAGACTTCCGAAGACTCCAGATCTTGCCTTGTAAGCTCGTTGAGCTATGATCTGTGTTGGTAGCTGTTTGCTTGCATGCTGAGGTGCTAGATGACTGATGTATCATATTGTACCCCGGTTGGGGATTCTTACTGAGTATGTTTATACTCACCCTTATTTATCTTTCAGGTAACTTGGGACAACACCAGGATGGCTAGCAGAGGGAGCTGATTGATCATGGGAGCTGCCGGCACTCTATCATTTATTGTTATTGCATTGTTTATTCAGCATGTAGATGGACAGGAGTCCTAGAGGAACATTGTTAAAAAGTTGTTTAAATTGTATTGTATGTTTTTATAAACACTGGCCAGACTTGTTTTACTTTGTTGGTTTTCCTTAAATGAAAACTGTTGGTTATGTTTTAAGGGTTCCCTCTTCTCATATGTTTTGAAGAGTTTTTAAATATGAGCACTAAACCGCTTGTTATCATATTTAACTTGCATGCTGAGTGAGAACCAAGGTTTAGGACCGTATGTTTTAGGTCGGGTCCTCACACTTCAAATCTGGCCGTCAATGGATTGCCACCACCAAATAGTTGTCTCTGTCAGAACATGAGCTGCACATCTAGGTCTCTATACATCTAGGCAGCCCATAACTCGAAAAATGTACTTCAGGTGTGCCAACCATTTGGGTGCTACTAACGGATCCTCAGACGCATCAAACTATCTGGGCTTCCACTTTACTAAGTCTTTGAGCCACTTACCAGCCTCAGCGGCACCCTCGGGAATAACTGGTTGAACCACAGGCTTCGGCTGAGCTAGCAGAGTTGGAGGCACTCCCTGCCTCACTAGAAGGACCACTGCACCACCAGGTGGTGCCTGCTTAAATAACTGTGCAAACTGGGCCAATTGTGTCTAGGTCTCTGCCTACTGTGCTGCCAAAAAGGCATGTGTCTCTGCTCTCTATTCAGCAAACATGCCTGAAACCATCTCGAATATGGCCACGTAAACTCAGTTCCATGAGTAGCACTCTAAGGCGAAACAGCATCTACTCCTCCTCTCGGTAGGACAACAGTCCACTCCAACAGTGGCCTGACAATCGAAATAGCTCTAGACGTGGTCTCATCAACATCTGGCACGGTGTCAACTTCTTTGTTGGCGACTGCTGACATCCCAGCTCCACTACGTGTGATCGACATCTCTCATGATCTACACCCAAACCATACTGAGTAGTCCATGCTTGGACCAACAATACCAACAACAAACTAAGACATGTATGCTAGATGCAACTACTATAAGAAAAACCCTTAAACAAAAACTTAACGACATACTTGACAGCTATTGGAGTGGTGATGATCATGGGGACAACGACCTAACTCAATAGGTCAGTCTATATAATCTATGACTCTGAGCTCTGATACCAACTGTAGGAACTCGACTCTAAAACAATCCTAAAGGTAGTTCTTACTCAGCATGCATGGATTTAAAACCATTCAAAATAGTGCAAGCATGGAAGCATCTCAAACGTTTATAAGAAAAGAAAAAAACTGTTCCAAAATCATAAGAGTAAACCAATACATTTAGTGCCTCTGGTCAGAGTTTATTTAAAACAATTCTAAAACAAAACCAAGTCTACCTAACATGCTGAACAAAAGACTCAAAATATAAATAAATAGAGTAATTGCCGGAAGACTCTCATGATCCATCAGCTCCTCCTTTAGCCGCCCGGTGTTGTCCCAAGTTACCTGGTGGAAAAACTACAGAAAAGGTGAGTACAAAAGCACTCAATAAGAATCCACAGCTAGGGTACAGTACTTAAGTCACATCATCTAGCATCCTAGCATACAAGCAAATCAAGCAACCAAACAGGCATTCTCACAACAATTCCAATCAACAGCATGCTTAAACCTCGAGAGTCTCTAACTCTCTGCTAAAAGATCCATTGAGGATCTCAGAATGGGTTATCAATATAACCCCTAAAATTTTGAGAGTCTCTAACTCTCGGCTAAGGTGATCACCTCACTATGCTGATTCTGAACACTTGGGAGAGTACCAAAATGTTGGGTTGTATACTGAATCGAAAGGTGTACTGATACACTGACCCGAGGGAGCTCTCCTTCCGGCATCTAATGCACCTACACGCACACCGAATGCTCCTGCAAACTGGATAAATGTAGGCCGACACAAACTATGTCGGTCCAGGTGCGCATGCCTATGACTCGAAAAGGTTTCCACTGATCCACAGCAGGCAGGAGGCCCTCTGCACCATATTATGGCAGCCTGTTCACACCAATGCCTGAAGCTAAATGTTGTCCCGAGGCAGGCTTGCACCAAGAAAAGGACCCCGCTCTAGCAGGCCTCAGACTAGGCTTATGCCGGTGTGGTAGCTACTCCACACCCGGTTGTCGGGGGTAAAGAATCTATCCTCACAAAACCTGACTGGTGGGGACTCGTACGTTGGTCCACTCTCAGCCTCTAGATGATGACAACCTAACAGGATCTAGCGAAGAAGAATGCACCCGAGAGCTAATAGAGTTCAACAATAGCATTGCACAATAAAACATTCAGAATGCCAACAGTCACAAATACATAGCAGTCACTACAAACAGAATAATGCAATCGAGGGTTCAACAATCTACATGTCAAGTCCTATCAGACAAGTCACAGTAATCCTATCCACTAACACATGTTCATAAAACAATAAACCTGTAAGAACCAACCCACTAACATGTTCAGTAAACAAGAGCAGTAACCAATCAAAACCTATCTACTAACATGTTCAGTAAATTGGAGCAATAACCAATCAAACCTATCAATTAGCATGTTCAGTAAACAGGAGCAAACAATCACTCAAAACCTATCCACTAACATGCTCAATAAAACGGTAACAAATAACCAAGATGAAATCAGTGGCAAGTGCAGGGTCCACACAACCTCGACAAGGAATTCTTACCCGAATAAACGAAAACAGACAATTAACAGAAAAGCTCCTCGAGCTGTAGAACCAACACAAAACTCAACCTAGGCATAGTAGTAACAACACATAATTAATTTCTAAATAGCTAAAATAAACTAGACAATCCAACGTACAAGGCTCGAGAAAGAGGAAATACCCAAAATGAGAAGACAAGGTCTTGGTAGTAAGAGCACAGCTAGCGGATCGGCATGTGCGGGCGAGTAGGCTGCACGGCGTGTGCGAGTCGACTGCGCGGGCTTGTCTGGGGACGGGCTACGAAAGGTCGTGAGGCCGCTGGCTGCGGGCGACGGGCAAGCGGGCGGTGCGGAAATATACGTGTACAAGGGGATGCGATGCGGCTGGATGGGCAGCAAACGGCAGCTCTGTGTGGGCAAAGGGCGAGTAGGATGTACGTGTGTGGCTGGCATGGCTATCAGACGACGGGGTGTGTGGCTGCGATCGCTTGTGCGTGGTGAGGTTCAGCGATGCTACTCGGCAAGGGTTGCTCGGCTGCGATGGTTTGGTGACGGAATGACTCGCGACAAGGGGCACTCAGATAATGGCTAGGGCTCGGCCATGGCAAGAAGGAGAGGAAGAATAAGGAGATTTCGAAAAGAGGGGAGGGGAGGGACTTGGTTTCCTTTTGATCGATCTAGAACATGCAAAAAGCTTTTCCTTTTTAATTCTTTTGTTTAAAATCCTTTTAATCAAAATAAACCTTTCCCCCAATAAATGCCAACTAACCCCTAAGCATTCAAGAAATGCAAAAAAATCTCTGGAAGCCTGAAACCAAAAAAATAGCTCATAACTGCATAAAACGTAGAAACAGCCCTGAAGTCCAATTAAATTATCAAACTAACCCTAAGGGTAAAATGACCAGAATACCCCTAAAGGCTAGAACTGCCCTAACGGTCCAACGAAACAACTGAATCAAAGCAGAAACATACATGGGGAACTGGGATGAAAACTTGGGTTGTTACATTAGGAGTAGAAAATAATGCGAATGATGGTGTTCTTTTGATAGCGCATAAAGAAGGAAAGGACAATATTGATATTGTGTGGTATCTCGACTCAAAAGCAAGCAACCATATGTGTGAACACAAGCATTTATTCAAAGAGATGCGAAAAATTGAAGATGGTTTACCGGTCTGGTTGCTATTCCAATGCTAATATACAAAATAATAATTATTTCTAAGTAGACTTATGCTAAGTACACTCGGAATCACTTACGCGCAAGTATACGTGGTCGAAAATTCCAGCAAGTAGCAAGTACATAATATTTACTATGGGGATCCCTTGTGCGGGGCGATGGAAGTCAGCATCGGAGTTGGAGAATACTAGACGTTGCATCAATGAGCATGCCAGGAGAGTCTAATTAAAGAAGAAGAAGAACTGCAACAACCCAGGATGTAGAGTTTGCACGAATTTTACGATGCGACAAATGAGGTGCATCTTATATGTCTTTTGGCAAATGCGGAAATGTAAGAACCCAAACCAAAAAGTGGTCCTAAACCCGGTTCTCACCTAGCATGCTTGAATTTAAAAAACATTTAAATTAACTTGAAACTGCTTAACAAGAAAGCTCATTTATTAAATCTGTAGGAAAACATATATTCAAATAAACATCATTTAACAAGTCTTGGCCAGTATTTAAAATCCACCAGTTAAAACAACTTTTCACAACAAAATAGTTTCTCTAGCTTAAAGACTCATAAAGACAAATAGAAAGACAGAGTGTCGCGGTTCCCATGATCAAACAGCTCCCTCCGCTAGCCGTCCTGGTGCTGTCCCAAGTTACTTGGTGGAAAAACCACAGAAATAAGGGTGAGTACAAACATACTCAGTAAGAATCCCCAACCGGGGTACAATACGATACATCAGTCATCTAGCACCCTAGTATACAGGCAAACAGTTACTAACACAGATCTTAGCTCAACGAGCTTTCTAGGAAAATTTTGGAATCCTCGAAAGTCTCCTACTTTCGGCCTAATGATTGGTTCTCATAACCAATCTCGTGACAACCCCGAGGGTCTCTCTCCCTCGGCCAAATGATGAGCTCAAAAACCAATCCCAATAGATGTCTGACACCCTCGAGGGTCTTTCTCCCTCGACTGTATGATCAGCTCAAAAACCAATCCCAAGGCCTCTTACTGTAACGGCCCGGAATTTCATCCCAGTCTTCCCGGTTTGCCCCAGAGGCATTTTGGTAATTTGGTCGAGCCGACAGGGCCAGTTATGTCTTTTCCAATTGCCAAAAAAATTATGAGATGGATTAAATTGGATCGGGAAGCTTTGTGAAGGTATTTGGGCTTGGTAAAATGCATAAAGAAATAGGGAATTAAATAGCGCGTCTGGTGAGATTCGAACCTGGGTGCTTGGGGAGCTAGTTGGGTGGCTTTGCCATTTGAGCTTCCAGACGCTCTTGTTAATCTATTTGCACCAACTTGTATATAATCCGTGCTTCAAGGGAGTTTAGTTTAAAAGCAATTCGCCCGAGCCTTCTTCCTCATTTCCTCTTCTTCTTCGCGATTTTCTTCTCCGACCGACTCACTTCTCCCTCGCGATTTCTTCCCTCGCCAGCTCCAATTCGACCGAGTTTCTTCTCCTTTTCGACGTCGATTTCCATCCTCGAGCAGCCGGTAAGTGCTCTTCTTCTTCTTCTCCTTCAAATCCGTTTCCCCTGTTTTCGTTGTCGCCATTGATGGCCGAGAGAGTGATGCGAGTGAATTGGTGTGTGTGTGAAGTTCTTGTGCAGCTAGCCAAGTGGAATTCGCCCGAGAAGAAGAAGCTCCATCGTCTTCTCCATCGTTAATTCGAATTCCTTCTCCAACGCGCGCAGAAGCCAGCTCGTTCCTCCATCGCGAGCAGAAGCCGTGTCGCCAAGCCGAGTCCACGCGCAGCAGCGCCCTAGCGCCGTGTCGCGTGCCCTACTCGCCGAGCCGTGTCGCCAAGCCGCGCCCCAGCGTCGTGTCGCGTGTCCTACTGCCGAGCCGAGCCGCCAAGCCGAGCCGAGCTGAGTGAGAGCCGAGCTGAGCCTAATTATTTTATTTTATTTAGATTTTTGGTGTGTAATTGTGTTGTGCTTGTTAGGTTCCCGGTAGCTAGCTCGAGATCGTTCCCAGCTTAGGATTCGTGTAATCGCCTCCCAGACCAAGGTAAGGATTTCTTACCGGAGTTGTGTGGACCCTGCGATATATTATGTGATTGTTGATTGATTGCTTGTTTGTGTTTATTGACATGTGTAGCTAAGTGCTCTATTCTGAATTCCCGACTGGCATGAATTTCTACGTTGTTTCTCATGTTAGTCCATGCTAGGTTGTTCCTTCTGGCATGCTCGTATTTGTTCTTGCTCGTAGTACCATGCTAGGTTCGTTGTTTTCTTATTGAGCACGTATTGGAACATATTGGATTGTTTGCTGATTGCTATGACAGGTTAGAGTGCAAGTAGATAGCATCATCCAGGTCGGGTGCATAACGAACCTTGCATCCCCGACAGGGACGTACGAGATGAAGCTTCGTCCTTGATCCCGTTAGTGAATAGCTAACCCTAACGGCTGGCCCTGCAATCTTGGGTGAGGGTGGCAGACTGTTAAATGCCCCAACGGTCGGGATGATGACTTGGCATTGCCTCGTCCCCGGCAGTCGGCACGTCCTCAACGTGTTCGGTCGTAGCCCTTGATTGCCACCTGTTAAGGTAAGGACGACTTCCTCGTGTAAGCCTACCACGACCCGTTCCTTAGCCCCAGGTGCGGTGGAGCAAGCTGACATAGTTCACGTGTCCAAGTTTCACACCCCTATGTCAGTGACACCGATCCAAAGATTTAGTTAGGCGTGGTGACTGGACATGGGCAGCTTGCCACTAGACCCGGCACCCCCCATAGTCTGCAGTAGCACGCGGTGCATGCTTACGCTCATTACATCGCCGACCGGAGAGCTCCTCGGGATCTTGAGCTAGTGTACCTTTCATTCGACAGTAGACAGGCTGAGGCCGGGACTCGTTTCTCGTATAGGGCGTATTGTGTGGTGGATTGTGTGGTGGATTATTCCGGACTAAGACCCTGAGTTGGCATCTGAGGTCCAAGTATGGACTCAAGCTATGTGCTCTATTCTGTATTTATACTCATAGCTTGCATACACTCATCTAGATGACCATGTATATCGTATTGTACCCCGGTTGGGGATTCTTACTGAGTAATTCGTTACTCACCCTTATTATTGTGGTTTTTCCACAGGTAACCGAGATGCGAGATAGGATGGCTGAAGGAGGAGCTGTGATCATGGGGCCCAGTCATCAAACTCTGATTTTGTGTTATGACTCTCTATGTTTTATTTTCCCCTGAATGCATGTACGCACACGAGCCCTAGGATGTTTTCTAAATGTTTTGTGGATTCCAGCATTGTTGTATCTGGGCAGGTTTTGAATGATTTTAATAAATCTCTGATCAGAGTAAACTTTGGAAATGTATTTATCTTGGAACAGGTGCTTGGAAACAGGGACAGGTTTCAGGAAAATTGTCCGGGATTTGAACTGAATGTTTGAATGTTTTGTTTTTAATTGGAATCCGAAATCATGTTTGTATAATGTCCTTTACTTTGAATGCATGCATTGGGGTAAGGGCCCTTTTAGAGCCCCATTCGGGTCGGGTCCTTACACTTACCCTCGGCTAGATAAACTGGACTAACAGGAGAGTACCCGAAGTCTGGCTCTAAACTGAAACAAAGTGGTGTACTCACGAACATTAGCCTGGGGGAGCTCTCCGAACCAGCGACTAATGCGTGTGCGCGCACACCGCATGCTGCTGCAACTGGCGTAAATGTGGGGGCCTAGAGACAAACTACGCGGGCCAGGTACGCATGCCTAAAGACTCAGAAGCGGTGTCACTGAACACAATAGTACGAGGCCCTCGGCACTCATTTGTAACAGCCTGTACCACTGACCTGAAGCTAAGAACCGGCCAAGTTAGGCTTACACCGTTGGCAGGGTTCTGCTCTAGCAGACTACAAACTAGGCTTATGCCGATGCGATAGCTAATCCACATCAGCTGCCGGGGGAAGCAATGTACGTTATGCTTCGCTCTGAACCCCGACCAGTGGGGACAAAGTACGTTATGTCCGCTCTCAACCTCTGGATGATGACGAACCCTACTATACTAGCTAAGAGTACAGAGTAATCGATTCCTGGCTAAACATACATTCTCAACATAAAACACATAGCCTAGCATGATACTACGAACTTAAGCAGGAATCGAAAGCATGCTGGAAGAACAAACCTAGCATGGCACTAACATGAACAAACAGCAAACATGCTAGCAAGAAGTCAAACACAAGCTGTCATATCCACTATCATGCTCATAACAGTAAACAAACATACAGGGCACATCATGATAATATCGCAGGGTCCACACAACCACGGTAAGAAATTCTTACCTGGAAATAAGCAGTAAATAAGTATAACGCTCCTTGAGCTGCAGAACACACAACCTAGCAAAACATACATAATTACATCAATAACCTAAACTAGCTATCTCTAAACTAAACTCAAGGAAACAAGAACCGGGAATTTACCCGGTGGGCTACACAAGCTCTCGGCCAAACCCTTGAAAAGTGTTCAAGGGAGCTCTCGGCTAGGGCTTGCTCTCGGCTCTCTCTCAACAACCTCCTAGATTCGGCTAGGCTTCACCTCCAACACAACGAAACACCGGTTAGATTTCTCGAGAAACAACCAACACACTCCAACCACACAAACATGCTCTCGGCTAAGATTGGGAACTCACATCGGGAGTGTGCTCGGCTAGGCAATGCTCACGGCTGCTAGGGCTTGTTGCGGGAATTCTCTCGGCTTTGATCGGAGCTTGCAAAACAACAAGAACAAGATTAGGGCTCACCCAACCAGTAAGCTAAGGTTCTTGGCCAAGGGGAGAAAAACTTACCACGCAAGACTCGGCTTCTTGAACTTCAAGACTCTCCTCGGCAAGATGAAGACTATATGGCATGCGGCTAGACAAGAGGAGGAAGCAAAGATGCTCTCGGTCACCAATACTCCTCCAAGGCTCGGCTAGGTGATCTTTGTGGCATCAATGAGAAGATGAAGGGTAAGGATTCTCGGCAATCCCAAGAGGTCAACAAGCCCTCGGCTACAAGAAAAGGAAAATAACCCTTGTTTGGTTAAGGTTTGCCCAAGCAACAAAGAAGAAGAAGAAAAGAGACTTGCTCGCTTAGGGGAAACCTCCCACTCATGATGCTCACGGGTAGGGCATAGGACTTACCTCACAAATTCTTGATCTTGAATTCTTGGAGAATCGGCAAGAAGGTGAGCAAAACAAGAGAGAGATAGAGAAGATATTTTTAGCAAGGCAAGCAACCAAACAAAAGAGAGGAATTGAGGAGGGTGAAATGCTCGGCAAGAGGAGAAGAATGGAGGATGAAATCGGCAAGAAGATGGAAGGGAAGGAAAGATGGAATCGGCAAGGAGGGAGGGGAATACGTGCGACAAATTTTAGGAGAAGGAAAAAAAATACGATTCTTTTAGTCGATTGAAATCCTGGGCTTTCCCCCTTCGAGTCCCAGCTCCAACGCAAATTTCTTCTTAATTAATCCTTTTTAATCCAAGCCTCCAAACTCTCTTGTAGGTCAAGGGTTCGAATCCCACAAGCAACACTTTTTTCCTCTTTTAAAACTTGTTTAAACTAAGCTCTCAACTCCAAAACAACCAAGGTTCGAGTCCTAGCAACAACACCTTTAAAAATCCTAATTTTTCCTTTCCAACTCAAGCTTCCCAAAAGCCTAGCAGGTCACAAGTTCGAATCCCAACAGCAACATTAATTAATTCTTAATTAATCAACAACAAACTTCAACTCCTAGCCACCATGGTTCGAGTCCTGGCTCGAGCACTTTTCTTTTAAATTTTCCTTAATTTTTACATTTAACTGGGATACCTCCAAAACCCTAACAAACATCAAAAACTCCCGGGAACCGGCAACCAACAAAAAGTCAGGTCTCAACAAAATACAGAAACAGCCCTAGAACCCTAAATATCCACCAGGTCAGCCCTAAGAGCAAAATGACCAAAATGCCCTTCAGGGTTAAAAATCCTTAACGGCCCAACCGAACGTCCGAATACTGAACCGAAAGTACCTGGGAAACCGGAACGGAAAACTGGGCCGTTACAGGAAAGTATTAGTTTTGAGGAAACAGTGCAAGATGAGAAGTGGAAAACCGCAATGGATGAGGAGATCAATGTGATTGAGCGCAATGATACATGGAAGCTGACAAAATTGCTGAATTCAAGTCAGCCGATCTGTGTAAAGTGGAAATTCAAGAAGAAGATGAATATTCAAGGGAAGATAAAGCAGGACAAAGTGCGGCCTGTTGTAAAGGGATACAAGCAGAAGTCAGGAATTGACTATGATGAAGTTTTTTCTCCCGATGTGAGAATGAATCTCGCATTAAGTGTTGGCATTGATAATCGATTCATGGAGGAGCTTGTTTATTCGCATTGGAAGGCGTTGAAGCGAGCAAGGATCAAGTTGTGGATATTTTTACAAATGTTGCTGAAAGTATTGTTCAATAAATTCAAGAAGATGATTGGCATGTCGAATGGCAGGAGCATTTAAGTTTATGGAGAAGTTTTGTTTAATTAAACTTAAATATAATTTAATATATTTGGAATAATTGTAATTGTGGAAATTAGTGGGTAGACAATTAAGAAATTAATATGTATTTGATTATGGAGCTAATTAAGGAATTAGTCCGACCCTTAATTTAGGAATTAGTGGGAAGAAATTTTGGTAAGAACTTGGAGACCAAATTTGTAATAGGCTATAAATAGAGTGTTCTTTCATTGTGAATGGTAGAGACAATCGTAGAGAAAAAGAGGGTGAAGAGAAGAAAAGTTGTGTAGAGAGTTATAGAGAAAGCAATTGAGAAATAAAGGAAAGTGTTTTAGAGAAATTGGTGGTGTGTATTGTCTCTCCAATCCTGAAGCGAAAAGCTTGCGCGATTGTTAATTGTGTTTATTGTTTTGCTATTCACATCTAGATTCTACAATATGTACTTGTGGCACCGCTATTGCTATGACCTCAACCACATTGCGATTTTGGGGAACGATTTTATGTCTCACTTATTATTTTTACTTGTCTCTTTTTTTTCATTAGAAACATTTTTAACAGTAGTAGAGTAAAAATTGTAGGTAGAGATAGATATGTTTAATTTAAATTTCCTTAATTATCTGAACTATTTGTATACTAATTGAGTCCTTGAGCATCGGAGCTTGAGCTTTAGAACTAACTTAACGCATATAACAAATTTAATTAGAAAAAATTTAAAATTCAATTAGACGAAATAGTGCAAAGCATGGAACATAATTAAGACAGTTTAAGATAAATTTTATGACTTCCATATTGTAATCTTCCAATGCATGTACATAAGTTATTATCTCAACATGCTTAAAATTTCTAACCTTATTTTTTTGCATAATAAAGCACCATAGTCTCCATAGTATACCATTGAAGACTTAGGATAGTGCTAAGGGATTTGAAACCATTGATGCTCTCAAAGGCTTAGGAACTAATTCGAAGAAAATTGAAACTTGATAGTTAATAATGTGTCCCTTAGGTAGTAGCTTAGACCTTAGTGCCTAATGGGTTTGAGGGGAAAACAAAGAGAAAGAAAATTTGTAAAGAAAAAAAAAAGAAATAAGAGCTTAAACGAAAAGTAATTCCTTGAATTAAAGGAAGAGTATGTATATAGAGAGTGTTAAAAATCTAGAAATATGCCGCTTTGATACCACTTTGTAGAAACTCAAATCACAAATAAAACTCAAATAACACAATCGCGCAAGATTTTTACTTTGTGATTGGAGAGACAAAAAAAACATTCAACAAAATTCTCACAAAACACTTTTCTTTATTTCTCAACTACTTTTTCTCAAATTGTTTTCTTTGCTCTATCTTTCACAATGGAATATGCTATCTATTTATAGCCTATTACAAGCTTGTTCAACAAGACTCTATAGCCATAAATTTGTAACCATTTTAGCATTCAATTACAAGTAACCATTTTCCCACTAACTTCTATATTTAAGACCCACTAACCACAGTTAAAAGCCCACTAACTCCTAAATAAAAAAAACTCACTAACAACAATTAAATAACACGTTAAAATTAGCATTAAGTTTATCAACAAAACTCCTCCATAAACTTAAAATCTTCTGTCATCCGCCATGTCAATCATCTTCTTGAATTTATCGAAAAAAACCTTTGGTAACGGTTTTGTAAAGATATCTGCAACTTGATCTTGACTCACCACATATAGCAATTCCACGCTTCCTTCCTTCACATGATCTCGGATGAAATGGAAACGAACATCAATATGTTTGCTTCTTTCATGATTCACTCGATTATTTGCTAACTCAATTGTTGATCTGTTGTCTACTTGAATCATTGTTGCACCAAGTTGCTTTAACTCCATCTTGCTCAACAAATTTCTGAGCCATATCACATGACATACGCACCAAGAAGCTGCAACATATTCAGCTTCGCATGTCAAAAGTGTTACGATCGGTTGCTTCTTTGACAGCCAAGTAAATAATGTATTGCTCATAAAGATGCGTATCCCGAAGCGCTCTTCCGATCATCTAAGTCTCCGCACCAATCATTGTCGGAGTATTCAACCAACTTGTAGTCTTCCACTTAGAATAAAACATCCCAAGTGACACTATACCTTGGATGTATCGCAAAATTTGCTTCATTGCCTTCCAATGCGTATAAACCGGCTCCTCCATGAACCGACTAACAATGCCAACACTTAATGCGATGTCTGGCCTTGTGCATGTGAGATAGCAAAGGCTTCCCACCAAACTTCTGTATCTGCTCACATCTATGCTTTCTCTTTCATCAAACTTTGAAAGTTTTGTACCTGGTTCCATTGGTACTAAGACTGGGTTGCAATTCGCCATTTTGAACTTTTTCAAGATCTCCTTCACATAATTCTCCTGCGAAACAAAAATTCTTGTCTCTTCTTGTTTAACCTCTATATCCGAGGAAAAATTTCAGCAAACCCAAATCTGTCATCTCAAATTCTCGTGTCATTGTACTTTTAAATTCCTCTATCATCGCATTACTATTACCCATAAAAATCAGATCATCAACATAAAGAGCAATAAAAATCGCATTACCTCCGCACTGCTTTGTGTAGAGCGCATGCTCGTAAGGACACTGCTTGTACCCATTCTCCTTGAAATAAGTATCGATGCGAGTATTCCATGCTCGCGGTGCTTGCTTCAATCCGTAAAGTGTTTTCTTCAATTTTAGCACTTTCTTCTCTTCTCCAACTTTCACATATCCAGGTGGTTGCTCAATGCACACTTCTTCTTCAAGAACACCGTCAAGAATGTCATCTTAACATCCATCTGAAATGTAGGCCATTTAAACTGAGCCGCATGAGAAATAAGCAATCGGATTGTCTCCATTCTCGCAACGGGAGCAAAAACTTCATCATAGTCAATTCCTTCTTTCTGCTTGTATCCCTTTGCAACAAGTCGCGCCTTGTAACACTCTATCCTGCCTTGAGAATTCATCTTCTTCTTGAATACCCACTTCACGCCAATTGTCTGATTTACATTCGACAATTCTATCAGCTTCCATGTATCATTGCGCTCTATCGCATTGATCTCCTCATCTATGGCACTTTGCCACTTCTTGTCTCGTACTGCTTCTTCAAAGCTAATATCTTCTGCATCTGCCAAAAGACATACAAGATGTACCTCATTTGTCGCATCGTACTAATCTTGCAAACTCCGTATTCTAGGTTGCTGCAGTTCATCTTCATCATCTGTAGCTTCAGAATCTGCTGATTTACTTGATGATGCAATGACTGGTGATTCTTCAACTTCGATGCTAACTTCCATCGAATTGTTCCAGTCCCACTCGCTTTCTTCATTGACTCGCACATCGCGATTCACCATCACCTTCTTGCTTATTGGGTCAAGTAGCTTGGTATCCATTTGTTTTCTCATCATATCCAATGAAAACATACTTCTTGCTCTTGTCTTCGAGTTTCGTTCTTCGTTGATCTGGTACGTGTGCATAAGCCATACTGCCAAATACTTTGAGATGCGATTCTGTCGGTTTTTGTCTGCTCCATGCTTTTTGCTGTGTCTGATCACCCAACTTCGTATGTGGACATCGATTTTGCACATAGATAGCGCATTGCACTACTTCTGCCCAAAACTCCCTTGGCACACTTTTGCTCTTCAGCATTGCTCGAACCATGTCAAGAATGGTCTTGTTCTTCCTCTCAGCTACACCATTTTGTTGAGGAGTATATGGAGCGATTAAAAATCGCCTAATTCCTTGCTCCTTGCAATACTTCATAAAAACCGTCGAAGTATATTCGCCACCTCTATCAGATTGCACAGCTTTGATCTGTCTAGTTGTTTCCTTCTCCACCTTCATTCTGAATTTCTTGAACGCCTCAAATGCTTCTGATTTTTCTTTCAAGAAATAAACCCACGTTTTTCGTGAGAAATCATCAATAAAAGAAATTAAGTACCTTTTACCGCTGAAAGATCTGGGGGTAATTGGTCCGCATATATCAATATGAATCATCTCAAGCGGTTTCTTAGCCCAATATTCTACTTTCTTCTGAAACGAGGTTCTCGCATGCTTCTTGAGCACGCATTCTTCACAAAACTTTCCATCGAAATCCATGTCAGTTAGCCCGTGCACCATATTTTTCTTCGCTAACTCTTTTAGTCCACCATGATGTAGGTGACCAAAACGAAGATGCCAAAGCGATGCTTTATCTTCTACATCGACTCGCAAACACTTTTCTCGCACGCTTCTCAGATTCAATCTATACATGTGATTTCTTCCCATCTCAACTTGAACGACTAAACGCTTTTACTTGTTCTTCAAATGTAACAACAGGTCTTTCAAAAATATTGAAAAATCCTTCTCTATGAGTTTTCCCAAACTCAAAATATTTGTTTTGACATCTGGTACATAATAGACATCATGGATTGACCATGTCAAGCCATCCTTTTGCAAATAAAAAATCGTACCTTTGCCTTTGACCTCCACTTTTGACGCATCGCCAAAAGAAACATGACCATCTTCAACCTTTCGCATCTCTTTGAATAGATGCTCATGACCGCACATATGGTTGCTTGCACCTGAGTCGAGATACCATAAAGCATCATTGTTGATGTTGTCATCATTTTTTGCCATCAAAAGAAGACCTTCATTCGCTTTGTCTTTTAATGCTAGATTGGTTGTTTCTTCAACCCTTTTATCCGCATGGAAATCTCTCGCATAATGTCCCACTTTTCTGCAATTGTAACATTTGTCAAAACTGTAATCACTCACATAATGACCCTACTTGTGACATTTGTAGCACTCAATATTTGAATAATTTGATAGACCGCCTCTTCCTCGATCGCGTCCTCTTCTGCGTCAATTTTCTTGGCTCGACTGTCCCTTCTCTTCATGACTGTCACTTTTACTACCGCGACCATTTCCATGACCTCCACAGCCACGTCCTCTACCTTGAAAATTTTTAGAATAGAGTACCTTTTCGTCTTTGATTGTTGCTTTGATTTCCTCATTCTTCTTGTTCTTTCGTTGTTTGTGTGCCTCAAGAGAACCTCAAAGCTCATCAACAGTGAGCATCGCAAGGTCCTTTGATTCTTCTATCGCGCACACAACATTATCAAAATCGTTGGTCAACGATCTCAAAATCTTCTTCACAACTCACTCATCTGTTAGCTTTTCACTATTGCGATTTAGTTGATTCACAATCGTCTGCACACGCATGATGTAGTCAGATACGCTTTCTGACTCCTTCATCTTAATGCTCTCCAACTCGCCGCGAAGAGTTTGAAGACGCACTTACTTCACTCGGTCGGCTCCTTTGAACGCTTTCTCTAAAATGTTTCACGCTTCTTTTGAAGTATTTGCACTCGCAATCTTCTCTAAGCCCGACTCGTAACTGCTCAAAATAGCATGTATAATGCCATTTTATCTTTCGAACGCGTCTCTTTCAATGCTATGGTTTGATTCACCATATAATTCACGGTATCTGCTGGTTCTACGAAACCTTCTTGGACCACCTCCCATGCGACATGAGAGCCGAGAAGAGCTTTCATCTGGATGCTCCAATTCTCATAATTTGCCTTCGTCAATCGTGATAGCGACATTTGACCTGTCACGTTCGCCATAGCTATGATACCAATTTGTAAAAAATCTAGAAATGTGACGCTTTGATACCACTTTGTAGAAACTCAAATCACAAATAAAACTCAAATAACACAATTGCGCAAGCTTTTCATTTCGTGATTGGAGAGACAAAAAAACACTCAACAAAATTCTCACAAAACACTTTTCTTTATTTCTCAACTTCTTTTTCTCAAATTTTTTTCTTTGCTCTTTCACAATGGAATAAGCTATCTAATTTATAGCCTATTACAAGCTTGTTCAATAAGACTCTATAGCTATAAATTTGTAACCATTTTGGCATTCAATTACAAGTAACCATTTTTCCACTAACTCTTATATTTAAGACCCACTAACCACATTTAAGAGCCCACTAACTCCCAAATAAAAAACTCCCACAAACAAAAATTAAATAACACATTAAAATTAGCATTAAGTTTATTCAGAGGATTAATGAGCTTCTTGTTTGAAGCTAGTCATTTATGGTGTAGCAATAATCAATTCTTCGTAGTTCTATCGATAGAAAAATTAATACAAATTGTGTATTTGAAATAACACTCATGATATTAGAAATAGTATGATACACCATCTTAAAATCAATCAATAATAAGTGGAATAGCTCATCCATCTTATTAAATATTAAGATATCTCCTCACCTTTAGTTTCAATGTAGGATTCTCATCATGATCTATCAAGATAGTGACTATATTTAGTTCATTAGTTTTAAATTGAATCTTAATTTTATTTTTAGTGAACATAATATCCATTTAGGTTTAACAAACATTGATACTATATTTTATATAGTTTGTGAAGTTTTATCTCAAAATTAATTGAAAATCAAAAGTAACTTCTGTTATAAATATTAAAAAATCTCTCACTTTTTAATAGTTTTCAAGTATGCAAACCTTTTTGGTTTCTTTAGCTTTGTGAGTAGCACCAACAAGCTACAAAGTTGACCCACCAATGACGTGCAGACATCTATTTGTACAACGCTAGACGTTGGACAACAATTGGCGCTCATTTATCCTATTCATGTCTAACATAAAGTTTTTTTTTTTTTTTTTTGGTCTCTTTTTAGTCAAATTCTAGTCGAATGGATATATTCTTTGTTTTCTTTATAAAATTTCTAGTACTATACTACAAGTCTTATTTTAATTCATTTATGATGTTAAAAAATATCCAAAATAAGCATGAAAGTGATGTTTGATAACCCATATAAATATGTCTTTCATTTTATATTTTAAAAATATAACGACTACTCATTCAAATTTTAGTTTTATCTTGAAAAAGTCAAATATTTTTCGATTTAGATTTTCAGAGATTGGCAACTCTATGTACTCGGTCATACAACATTAAAAAAAAATTATTCCTATTGGTTGTATTATTCACGCCCATAAAAATAAAATTAATTCTCTACTCTATCTTGGAGAATTAGCGGATCAAGAAAATCCAACTTCTCAAAGTTAAATTATCAACAAAAAGGAGGCTTTTGAGATTGAAATACGATAAAATTAAAAGAAAATTAAAAAAAAAAAGTAAATAAAAAGATAAAACAGAAAATACTAAAGTTTGTAATTCAAGGGGTTTCTTTATAAGTTCAAAAATTACATATTTTATTATAGACATACAAGTTATTACTCATGTTAACTTTTAATTTAAAGGTTTTGGTTGTTATCCAAGTTGCACCATAAATCTCGAGCTTACCAAAAGTAAATCAAATAATTATTTAAGAAGTTTGTCTACATATTTGAAAAAATTCCGATAAGTAATTATCGTAAGTTAATTGAATATAACAAAGCATTACAATGGATTCTTATTTACTCGACAATAGCAGGAAGAATATAATGCAACGGCTAAAACAAGAATAATCCAGTGAGATAGTTGCACCAATTCGATTTCAGTTTTTTAATCCTAGAATTCATCATGCAAGGTATAAAATCATAGAAAAGTCAGAAAATAAAAACAGCTCTTATTTGCTCATAAAATAATGGATTCATAACTAAATTTCATGCACAGAAAACTAACAAGCAAATAATACAATTGATGTGTTAATTCAATCAATGAAAGATAAAGAATCTAACATAGACACGAACTATAAAGCAAAGAATACAAACTCTAATGTCCACAAGATAAACCATGTATCTAGAAACTAAGGCTAAAGCACAACTCCACTTTACCCAAGATAAAAAGATCTTTTTAATATAAATATGGAAGCAAATTAACGAATTAATCAAGATTGTGTAAACATAAAGGTTATTGAGGCTCTGTTTGATAATCATTTAGGCCCCGTTTGATAATCATTTGTTTTTAAAATTTAAACATATAACAACTAACTATAGGTTTTTCTTACTTGAATATTTAAATCTTACCTATATTTTAAGAAACCAACACTAGTAGAAATTCCACTATAGATGGCGGGCAAAAGTCCGCCATCAATGCCCCTGTCATCATAAGGTTTCGATGGCGGGCAGGGAAAAGATGGCGGGCACGCCTGCCACCAATATTAACCAATACAAAGGTGGGCCTTGCCCGCCATTAAAACTTTTCAAAGGCGGGCATTCTTGCCCGCCACTAATACTGTTTTATGGCAGGATTTTATGCCCGCCACCTTTAATTTTTTTTTTTTTTTTTTTTAAAAAAACCCCCAACAAAAGGGGTCTTGGGTTGTTTTTAAAAAATGGTCAATTATCGGGAATTTGATGGTCAATCATCGGGTGCCCACCATTAAAAGACATTATATTTATAAAAAAAACAAAAAGATCAGAAAAATGCAGAGCCCGCCATTAAAAGACACTATAGCTATAATTTATTAAAAATGATATATATTGCGCCCGCCATTAAAAGTTATTATACTTTATAAAAAAAAGGGAATATAGAGACAGTCAATTCTAAACTTTCTAATAACTATCCAATCTCCTATTAAACTCTAGTTTTTAACGAAATCAATCACCCACACACTAACTTATATGAAATTCTAACTTCTAAACATATATGCATGTGTTCTTAACACAATAATAGATATGCACACAAAATTTCGGCAGCATGACGGGGCAATAATGCGATCCCAAAACATTTCACCTGTTATATAACAAAACTCTCCACCTGTATATGAACATAATGAAAAATCCAGTACACACCAAATGAGACTTTTGTCCTTCCAGAATCTATTAACATGCATCTAGCTATTCAATTAACATTTAAACTACAACTAATTCATTCCTCCATACATAAACACTAATTTTGTATCATCTGTCTACCTATGTACTCTGCCCATTCAACTCGTACCTCATCAATATCCGCTTGAGTGAATGTATTTGGGCCAGTCTTGAACTACAAAGTATTAAGACATAAATAAAAACACCAAATTAGTATATGTTCTATATGATGCTATTTAACATGTAAATAAAACTTACAAGTCTCAATACGGCGTGGATGTGTTGTATATCATCTTCTGTATGAATATTTGGACATAGAATCCACATACTATTGATCCAATTTGTTGAGGGCACTAGGGGAAAAATAGTTACATATACTTAGTAAACGATAATTGATCAACATCACAAAAAAAAAAACTATAAACAAACGAATTTTATTTAACTTTACCTTCACCCATTTCCAATATAATTGTTTCGGCCTCAAATTGTGTCTTAAATGCCAAACTCGATAAGCACTATATTAATAATTCTAAACATTAGGATGATTAAATATAAATTCAAAGTCCAAAAGTTTTCTATTTAGAAACTTACGAAGTTATGATTTGGTTTAAACTCTCATGGACCGGATTTTCGTCCAACGAGTTGAAAATGTACACTGTATGTTCCGCAAGAATGATGACGACCAAAATCCAATGGTGTCTATAGAAATTAATTAACCAATATTGAGTTTGATATAAACATAATCATAAGTATTAAAAATCCAAAATGTATAACACATACCCAGTATTGAAGGGAAAAAATATTCGCTGATTCATATCAACCAATGTGTTAAACTTATCAACTACACGTTCAACTCGTTCTTCTAGATTTTGTTTCGCCCAAACCATTGCAAAATCACCACCGTCTACTAGTATGTAGTTAGCCAGTATCTCTTTATCACAAATTTCCCATATGTAACTGAAATAAAATATGGAAACGTTATTAGAGTAGTATGCGAATATAATATTTGAGGAAGAAAACAGTTTACTTACCCGATGTAACAAAGTATGGAAGTATATCCAATTTCTTCCATATTACAATATTCCAAAATCTCGTCTTGTGCAATATAACAATCGGGAAGAAAACCGGTTATGGTAAGTGGGATACGTACTAGTCCACCAACACCCAGTTGATCTCTAGCGTAGCTACGTACTAGCTTGTTCATAATTGGAACGGTCGTGTTTGATTGATGGGATTGCGAATCTGAAACTGTCTTCTTACTAGTAGCTGATATAGACTTCTTACTAATCATTTTTTTGGGTTTAGATGGCTGACAATAAACATTTTCGATTATTAGTAAAATAAATGTGTTACATATTAAATTATTATAATGTATGATTATAGATACCTCAGTTGTTGTAGTATGTGTCTTAATTAATGATTTTGGCCATGCCACGAAAGTGTTCCAAGCTTGTCTGAGGTATTGCATCTCCTCGTTTAAAGGGATGGGCAAGTATAGGTCCTCGTTGCCTTCAAGTATCAAATCGATCGTGACATGCGCATTGAATTTCCCCAAAGGCATACCATGTATCCTATGAGATAAGTCGCTCGATTCATACAATGTACCAATGGCAACAATGTCACCTCCATGTTCAACGGCTAGTTTACATGTCGTACCATTTAAAAAAAGAAAAAAAATCATAATTAACATACAATGATTCAACTATATTATTAAAGTTCAATAATATAATACTTACTCCTCCGAAATCAACTGGGACATCATTAGGATGATCAATTTGTTCTTCAACGATGCCGACCCCTTGAAGAATTTGATTTTCTTCCCTTATGCCATCTCTATTGCTTCCCTCACACGGAGAGTTAAATCGTTGAGAGAAATCTTCTTGAGGGTCTGGTTGAGTTGGTCGTTCACCCATCTTCGACTTCGGATGAGATATCTTAAAGAAAACTAATGGAGTTACAAATCGACCAGCTCCCCTTACACGCCCACGATGTTCCGGCGTTCCCAATGCTTCAGCCAAAATATCTTGACCTTCATTTGTACGTTCCAAGTTATCATGTTGAAAAAATATTTTAGATTCACATTCAAAGAGTTGAACCCAAACAATATACAAAAGAAATGAAACAACAACTTACAATTTTTTCGACCGTTTCAATCGTGTCTTCGTCAACGTACTCTTTATTCTTTCCCTTTCGAGCTGCTTTCCATAATTCAGCATGGCCTGAGGGATTACTTTTGATATCTATATGCTACAATTAAAATTAACAGCACATGAGATTTAGTAAAGTAGAAAATACATGATAAGAAACATAAATTCTTAGGGTAGATAATTTCTTACTAGTTCATGACCGAGTTGAGCATATCCCTTTCGAGCCGTACGATGATGATACTTTTGTTTAGCTTGCAATGCTTTTTTCTCATCACTTTCTTTCTGTATAACATATAATTATATGAATATATTGAAGGTATAGACATTACACTGATAAAAAAATAGTTACCTTGAAGTTTTCTGACAATCTGATGTCTACAAACTGATCCCATTGCTTTTGTGTGATCGCAGTGTATTTAACAGGTGGTGTTCTTAATCGCACGGGTTGGTCTAGAAATGGTTGGACGTACTTCTTGTTTAGATTGTATCTAAACGTTCGGAACGCTGTCGACATACACATCATGACATTATGTTTGGACATAGGACCAACTTGAAACGTCATCTGCTAACAATAGAATAAGTTAGATTAATAATTTAGTATTGAAATACATAATGAAATTTAGATGATATGTAGTTACCTCTATAGAATCCCAGATCAACTCTTTTAGTGCATCAGGAACAGCATACCAATCTTCGTATGTGATAGGTATTTGGGCCCTAACACACATACCAATATAACTACGCAACTTGGTTGAAGACTCGCCGATATCTTGGCCCATTGAGTTGTATTGTACAGTGCGACGCTCTCCTGCCATCCGGTCTTGAGCAAGCTCGCGTATCTCAGAACTCCTCTGGTATTTCAGTTTCGAGAAGTTCGTCTGGCATTGGGAACATCATCGGCGTGATCGCTATCCGACTGAGACATAATGTAAACCTGCATAAGAAAGAATTTATGTTAATTACAAATAGAAAAGATTGTATACAGAATATGAGTTAAATAATCACAAAAATAATAGCACAAACCTATTTATTAATCCATATACCATCACAATCAGTTCTAATATAGGTGTATGAGTCATCATCAACAATATTAGGTAGGGATTCTATGATTCCATACCCACAATCTTGGTCAATATCAACTTCATCATGACCGTGTTCTACAACTATTCTCTGTGAGGCATTAGCACCACTGACCAACGAGGGTTAATTGGATCTTTTATGTAGAATACTTGTTTGGCTTGAGTGGCTAAAATGAAGGAGTCGGATTTATGTCCAATGCGATTAAGGTCTATGGTCGTAAATCCCATGTCGTCTACTTTAATTCCACCATTGTTTTCAACCCAATCACATTTGAATAAGACGACTTGAAAACTATTGTAATCAAGCTCCCAAATTTCTTGTACTATGCCATAAAAGGTCATGTCTAACATGATTGGATTTTTGTCTTTCGAACTAGAAATTTGCATAGTTTTAGTTGTTATCATAACTCCACTGTTTTGCACACTTCTAAGATCATCACGTTTTATTGTGTGATATTGAATACCATTAACCATATAACTTTCATAAGTGGTAACTTCTGAACGAGGTCCATGTGATATCCACCTTAATGTAGATGATATAGAATGTATTCGAACTCCTATAGCCAACCAAACACGTTCACGCAACCAACTGCTAAAGGTACGATTATGTTCATCTTGAAGCCATTTTTTATTTTTAGACTTAAGAGGATTCACTTTAGACAACATTTCCATGTGTTGATCTATATATGGAAGCACTTCATCTACGTTAAGAAGTATATACATATGTGCTTGATCAATCATATCTTTAGTTGGTGTTTTATAATTGGAGGCAGATAATGGTCGATCGATATTTGAATCTATCATTTTGTTCGATGATCGCAACCCTAACTGTTTAAACTCTTGTTAAAATTTAGAACAAAACTCTATCGACTCTTCCAATATATAATTTTCTCCAATGCATCCCTCTGGACGATTTCTATTTCGAACATAACCTTTCAAAACTTTCATATACCTTTCAAATTGATACATCCACCTCAAATAAACTGGTCCACAAAATTCAATCTCTCTTACAAGATGCACCACAAGGTGAACCATGATTGTGAAAAATGCTGGTGGAAAGTACTTTTCTAATAGGCATAAAGTGTTCACTACATCATCCTGCAATCCCTTCAACTTAGATGAATCGATCGACTTACTACATATAGCTTTGAAAAAGAAACATAGCCGAATGATCGCATATCTAACGTGTTTAGGCAAAACACCCCGAATTGCTACAGGTAGCAATTGTTGCATCAAAACGTGATGGTCATGCGATGTAAGCCCGTAAAGTTTCAAATCAGTAAGCAAAACTAATTTACTTGTGTTGGATGAATAACCTTCAGGCACTTTAAGTTCAGATAAGCTTTTACACACACTCATCTTCTCTTTTCTCGATAGTGTGTAACATCCTGGAGGCAGGAATGTCTTTTTATCTCCATTCTTAATTGGGGCTAACTCAGGTCTTAATTTAGCCAAGCCTTCGCTAGTTTTTATTCCATCTTTTGTTTTTCCAGGAATATCAAGTAGAGTTCCGATAATATTCGAACAAACGTTTTTCTCAATGTGCATGACATCTAAACAATGTCGCATGTGAAAATGCTTCAAATACTCCAATTTGAAAAAGATCGATTTCTTCTTCCAATAAGATTCTGTAGGTTGTTGTCCTTTGCCATACGTAAATTGAAGACTATTCAATTGTGCAAGAATCTCTTCACCACTTAGAGGTTCAGAGGGTATTCCATATTCTTGCTCTTCATTAAATGTTTTTTTCTGTCTTCTAAATGAGTGCTCGATTGGTAAATATTTTCGATGTCCGAGATACACATTCTTTTTTCCGCTAGGTAAATAAATTGATGATGTTTTGTCTCCACAAATAGGACATGCTTTATAACCTTTTGTAGTACACCCACACATGTTACCATATGCTGGAAAATCATTAATGGTCCACAACAAAATAGCTTTGAGAGGGAAGTGTTCTTGTCGATGGGCATCAAAACATTGAATGCCCGTGTTCCATAACATCTTCAGATCGTCGACTAACGGAGCTAAATAAACATCTATGTCATTTCCAGGTTGTTTGGGTCCTGAGATTAATGAATTTAACATTAAGAATTTACGCTTCATGCACAACCATGGGGGTAGATTGTAAGTAACCAACATAATTGGCCAACAGCTATATCTAGTACTTTGGTCACCATGTGGATTGACTCCATCTGTTGATAGGGTTAGGCGAAGGTTTCTTGTTTCTCCACTAAAATCAGACCACCTTTCATCTATTTCTTTCCATGAAATTGTGTCGGCTGGATGTTGTATGCACCCATCTCACTGCCGGTCCGTAGCATGCCACGTCAACAATCTCGCAGTTTCTTTACTTCGAAACATTCGTTGAAATCTTGGAATAGGAGAGAAATACCACATGACTTTTGCTGGAATATTATTCACTCCTTCTTTCTTATTATTCTTAACCTTCCATCTCGATATTCCACAAGTAGGACACAGTTCTGCATCGACAAGTTCTTTTCGATACAAACAACAATCATTGATGCATGCGTGGATCTTTTCATACTTCATCCCTAAGGTACTTAAAATCTTTTTAGCATAATAGGCGGATATCGGAATTTCATTAGGACTAGGCAACAACATACACAATAATTCTAACAACTCTGAGAAACTTTTATCGCTCTACCCATATTTTGCTTTCAAATTATAAAGCTTAATCAGTGTTGATATCTTGGTAAAATCTTTACAATTTGGGTACAATGGTTTCTTGGCATCCTCTAATGCTTCCTCAAATAAAGGGGATTTGTCGTTAAAATAATTGTGTGCAGCCTCAAACATCCCTATTGGGTCATCCAGGTCATCCACATTCTCATCTACAACTTGATCTATTGGAACACTTTCACTATTTCTTTTTCTTGAAACTGATTCTCCATGCCAAATCCATGTGTTATATCTTTGATCGATACCATTACAAAATAAATGGTCTCTTATTACATTCACATTTTGGTACTTGGCATTCACACATTTCAAACGTGGATAACAAACGACATTCAATACTTTCGAATGTCGTATGGCATTGTTTATAAATATCTCGACACCCAATCTGTATTCCGGTGACATTCGATCCTTAAACATCCACGACTTATCCATAGTCATTTTAGTAATTCTAGTCAATTAGAGAAACTTAACCTACAATTTTTTTCCAAAACGGTAAAGTTGAGTCACACATCTCACTCGTATTGCATTGTTTATAAATATCTCAACACCCAACACATGCATGGAAAGATTTTTCATAATGCATTAATAATACAAAACTAAACTAATTCAAAAGGCAGAATGAAAATTTAAGTTTCTTAAACTAACTTTGGAAACAAAAGTTTCTTAAATTATATAAAAAATGTCCATATATGAAACAAACAAATTTGAAGTACATCTTGAGACATATATGAGATTTGAAGAACATTATCACAAATTTGAGACATATATGAGATTTGAAGCACAAATGAATAAATTTGAAACATATATGGAAAGATTACAAAAATGCATCCATGAAAAATTTCCTTAAAAAAAACTCTTTTTCTTTAGAAAATGAAAATGGACTAGAAATTACCTAGTTTTTGGGAAGATAATACACAAATTTGAGAAAGGGAAACCAAGTGGCGGCGCCGGCGGCGTTGATGGTCGGAAAATGGCCGGGAAATGACCGGAGAAGTGGCGGCGGCGGCGTGAGGGTAGGGTTTGGTTGAAGAGAAGAGAAGAGAGAAAAGGGGAAAATGGCTCAGGTAGAGAGAGAAAAGGAAAGAAAGGAAAAGAAAAAGGTGGTGGGCGGCCCATGCCTGCCACCAAAGCCCTTTTGAGGCGGGCTTGGGCCTGCCACCAAAAGCTAAAGGAGGCGGGCCCAAAAGGCCCAGGCCCGCCTCCAAACAGAAAAGGTGGCGGGCAGGCCTTGCCCGCCACCAAAAACTTTTAAAGGCAGGTTTGGGCCCGCCACCAAAAAATAAAGGAGGAGGGCCCAATTTCGCCCTCGACCAATGCCCAGGCCCGCCATCTTTCATCCGTGTTTTTTAAACCTCTCTTTTTTAGCCCGCCATCTATAGGGGAATTTCTACTAGTGCAAACTAAAATTTGGAAACAAAAAAAGTTCTTTTTGTTTTTGAAATTTAGTTAGTTTTCACCTACTTTCTCAAACAAAATTAGATACATTGTAGAAAAGATGGAGCATATTGTAGAAAACTTAAGTAAAAATAAACAACAAAAAACTAAATGGTTATCAAATGAGGCCTTACTTTTTAGTTTTTAATTTTTGAAATTTAAGCCTACAACAATTATTTTACCATATGTTTTTTCTTACTTAGATATCTACATCGTACTTATATTTTTAGAAGCCAAACTAAAATTTAGAAACATAAAAAGTAGCTTTCAAAAGTTTATTTTTGTTTTTGAAATATAGTTAGCATTCACCTACTTTCTTAAGGAAAAATGGATACATTATAAGAAAGATGAAGCACATTATTGGAAATTTGAGTAAAATAAGTTTAAATTTCAGAAACAAAAAATAAAAAATCAAATGGTTATCAAACACGGCATCATATATTCTTGACCAATAGAATTATATTTAGGTTAAGATAAATAAAATCAATTATTCCTACTAATAACAAGATTAATTAAATAGAAGTATAATCTATAGTTCAGAGACATGGTTCACAACTTTTTTAGTTAAGGGATTAATTAACACACCGATCGTGATGAAAGGTCAAATATATTTTTAAAAAAATGATTCAAACAATGTTTAGGGTCGTGGATTTGAACATTATGACATTTTGATTATTAAGTTATAAATCATACATTGAAACTATGCTCTAGATGACGGTTAATTATATAATAGAACCTAATTTTAATGAGGTAAGTATTCGTAAACAAGAATAGTAACTCATTCGCATTTATCTATATTTAATGGCTCAGATATGTTAAGTTCAAATCCTCAACCTTAAAGGTTATAATCTCAAAAAAAAAAAAAAAGTATATTGTATTCTCTGATTATTTCTGTTTGTCAAATATCACATGTATATGTTTTATAAATTATATATTTACTTATTTGATCAACTTTTTTATTATTATTATTATTATTATTATTATTATTATTATTTTGAGGAATTGATCAACTTTCTTTAAAAATGTATTTTGATACAAATTGAAATAGATTAAATTTATAGTTTAAGTATAACATTTAATAGTATAATAAAACAAATTGAAATATATTAGATTTATTATAAAAAAAAAATTAAAAAATTGAAAAAAAAAGTATAGCATTTAATACACGTTGTATATTCTAGTTTATCTTTTCAATTTCTCTGAGACAAGTCTCGCTTCTAGAAGCAAACTACATACTTAAAAAAAAGTGCTTTGCTTCAACGATCAAACTTAATTAGTTTTGACATTTTCAATTTCAACACATTAAATTTAGTCTATTCTCGCACTATATGTATTTGATTTGATGGAATGATTCAAATAAAATAGCCACTTTTACATAATAGTATTTAGACGTTCATGAAAAATTAAAACTTGAAGTCCATAAAATAAATTAGAATATAAAAAGAAAATTAATTGTTTCAAAGATGAAATTGTTTAGGAAACTTCCACATAAGTTGGGGGACCTTATTTTATAATTGAGAAATAGGTCCATAATTTAACTCGTATCCATGTGAATTTGTTTTATACGTACATAATGAAAAAAAACCATGTGCTTTTTATTTATTTTTTATTGCATTAGAACAAAAACTCATATAGAAGAATATGATTGCCTAAAAGGGCTACCATGAAACAAGTAGAATCCGGAGGGGTGATCACCCTAAAATCAAATTCTCTTGAGATTCATGGGTCGCCAAAAACATTGTAATCAATTGTTGCCTATATGAATTCCAAGTCCCATTTTCAAAAGGTCAGGCCTTAGACAATACTCTTGCACGTGAAAGAACAATTATTAATGTCTTCAACACTTGTGATGGTTAAGAAAGGATAATATTACCTTTATGACCCTGGCAATAAGTGAGTTTAGGCAAAAAGGCCCTATTAAAACATTCAATGTCTTTAAACTCAAGTCTCTCTAACTCTTTTGGAAAACACATTAGCTTCCCACATCTTCTAATGAATTTTCTTATGGACATAAGTGGAGCCCACCAAAAATTTTCCACAACTAGAGTAACCTCATTCCAAAACTTTTTCAGGCAAGAAAACTGAAGACATGGCATACGTAGGTAACATTTAAGCCACTGCCTTTCCTAAAACATCCTTTGCTCCTAAAGAGAACAACTTCATCGAATAGGTCAACTCATTTCCCTTTGTTTCTAGAAAAATTAGTGTAACCAAAAATACTTGCCCGGATTTTGAACCACATTCATCTGCAAGCTATTTCTAATAGAGACTCTATCTTCTAGACTTATATTTGGGCTAAATAAAATTAATGAATTCTTGTAGCTTACACACTATCATGTTTCTTCTGGATAATTAGCTAGAATTTCTGCACAACACAACTTCTATCCCATTTGCCTTGCTAAATACAAGGCCGCATAAGCGGGACAAAAAAAAAAAAAAAAAAGGTAAGTAACAATCGAGCTGTAGCTCAAAAATTTGTTTGCAATAGTTATCCATCAAGAAATGTTTTGTAATTAGAATACATAAACATTTAGTGAAAAGAAGGAAAAGATAAGGGAAAATGGGTCACCTTATTTTAAGCCACGTTGCGGGGTAAAATGACTAACCTGTTTTCCATTTTGAAAATCGTGGTCATGCTTTGATGCTATATTTCGGTGTTGTATAATTATTTTAATGATAAAGTCTAAGTATAAGACTTTACAAATCATATACTGTTGAATCACATTCTATGTAAATATATTGATAATTCACAATTAAAACGTATTTTAGGCTATTTTAGTATGCTTTATTTTAGAAATGGGATCGAGAAAACAAGCATTCATAGAAGAAATGTGAAGAAATAGCTTAGAAAATCACCATGCATTCATAAAGTAGCATCGGAAGCATGGATCTCCGTTTTAACACAAATTATAGCCAAACTGTGCTTAATCAATGTTTTTAGCAGGATTATTCGTAGCATCGCGGGAAAGAACAACAATGCGAATGGTGACCAGATGGCGCGTAGAGTCGCGTAACTCATAAAAGAAAAACACGTTTGAAAAAGAGCACGTCAACAAGGAAAGAATCAAAGATTCAATCATGCAATTAAGACGACATCAATCAAATAAATCTGGATTGAAATCGTGGAATCTCTCATCACTACTACAAAATAGGGTTTAGATGACACTTGTGTTAAATAAAATTTATGAAGGAGAAGCAATAAAAGTGTCATAAACAAAAACACGCATTTTATGACACTTTATTAGAATCATCTTGTAATCATTCAAAAAAAAGTGTCATAAATTAAAAAGACGTGTTTGATGATACTTTTTTATAATCATAAATTTATGAAATTAATTTTTGGTCATATTTTAATTTAGAAAAATAAGTATTTTTTTGTCATTTTTTGCCGAAAGATCCCTTCTCTCGACATTTTGTTTTTCCCTTTCGTAGGCGATCGAAAAAACTTCTACAAATCACATGCAATTTGCAATTTTATTTTTAATTTGGCATGTAACAAAATATCTAAACATGGCTTGAACGAAAATTATATATATTTTGTAACATCATGGTTACTAGGTGGTACAAAATGTCGGTAGAGCTATTTGACAATGAAAATAATAGCAATTTGTCAAAATTAAACCTCAACGCTCGGTTAAGAGGAAAGAATATATATTTTTAACCAATTCATCTATTTTAGTTTATTTGATCATATTTATTTATTATATATTGTTTATGTATTTTCTTTTAAAATATAATATTTAACATATCTTTTTTATATCATGTTTTTTAAATAATATTTGTTCTTGTTTATGAATTTGAAGTTTATTATGTAAAAATATATATCCAGAAATATTTATTTATTTTTGTTCATCCAACATTTCTAAATAATTATGATAATATAAAATTATATGATAATTTAATTCAACAAAATAATATTAAATAACTAGATTAATTAATGTTTTATTTCAATTATAATTCATTTTGGATCATTAGAATTGATATTAAATTACTGTAAAAAAAAGATATTAAATCTAACTTTTAAAAAATTATAAAGACTAAATGCTAAGAATAAAAACTAAATTTAAATTTTCTTTAAAGTCTACCATTCTAACTTTTTTTTTTTTTGTTTAAAGGAAAAAAAAATATGATTTTTATTAGAAATAATGAGAAAGGGAGTGGTTGGATTTTTTTTATAAAAAAAAACCCATTTAAGTTCTTTTAGGGAAAAAGGGAGGGAAAAAGAGTTTAAAAGAAAAAGATAAAAAGTAAACAAAATAAAAAACACAAAAACCCACTCTCTCTTATTCTTTCTTCTTCTTCTTCTTCATCTTCTTTCTTCTTCTTCCCCCACCTAACCTTAACTCCGCCTCCACTTGATTCCCGTCGCCGTCGTAGACTTCGCCGCATCGCTATCGGACCCACCGACCGCCAGCCCGCACACCCCCATCCACCCACGCGCATAGCCACGCAATCCCGCCCCTTTCCCTCGCGCGCGAATCCTCCACCATGCTCAAGCCGCCGCCGACCAGTCGCCTCGCGCCGTGCCAGCCCGACGCCGCCACCTTGCGCCGCCGTGTCATCCCTAGTCGCGAGCAGCAGCCCGCCCCTTTGGTTTTGCTTGTTTCATCCGTGTCACGTGCCCAATTTGTGGGTAAGTTCTCTTTTTCTGTTGTGGGTTTTGTTTGGTGTTGGTTAGTCAAACTATGGGCTGATTTATGTAGGTAATTGATTTGTGCTTTGGGTTGGTTATTGTTGTGAAGTTTCGACATCATGTGTGGTGGGATCGACGTTCAATTCAATTCTTCGTGTCTCGTTGACCTTGGACAGTCGTGCTAAGTTGTGTTCGGTAAGTTTGCGGGCTATTTTCTTTGTGGATTAACTGAGTTCGATATGGTTGTTAAGCTTGGATTTTAATGGCTGACTTTTGGGTATGTTTTGTTAGGTTGAATTTAACTTTGAAGGTTAGTCATCTAGCTGCATCTCAAGATAAAAATTATCTTGTGTTGTTCGGTGTTTTGAAACAAGATAAAATTTTTAATTTAGTGAGGTTGGAGTAATCTTTGAGATTTTGGATGAAAGTTTTGGAGTGACAATTAATTAATTGGGCTCTTTCTTAGACTTTACATTAGGTGGTGCATGCTATTTGGAGCTGGATTTCTTGTTAATTGCTTTTTTCGGATTCAAGCTTAAAAGTTTGATTAAATAATTTCTCTATAAAAGTTGTTAGGCTGATTGTTCGTTGAATTTTTCGATATATATGTATTTTGTTGATTCTCTAATTTGGTTTGAAATGTGGGTTCTTGTTGCACACTTGGATACTTTTAATATTATTGTTTTATTGGGTATGAAATGTCGGTTCTTGTTGTACACTTGGATTTTGGAAAATGAATGATATATCATTTTTATGTAGTTTTGAATATGTTAGTTGAGAAGAATGCATCACATTACTTAAGCATTTCCTCTTGGCCTATTTTCTAGGGATTTTATTGAGATTTACTGTCATCTCCAAACGCAGAAATCTCCCACTAATTCAAGAGATTTTTCATCTTATCTTAGACTTTTGATCATCTCTCCTTCAAGGTAAATAATTATTCTTCTCTCTCTTTTTCGTAAGCTAGAGTGATATTTGGACTTGGTGTTCAATGTAAAACTTGCATATCGACTGAGAAAATTTCAAGGTATCACATAATCATGTAATCTTTTGCTAACTCTTCTTATATATTCTTTCTAAGAGTTGTGTTTATGCTTATATAAATATGCTTTTGTCATTTAAATCTTTTTGTTAACTACATTTTCTCTAATTTTGTGTAGGTAATTTTTAAATTTAGTACGAATGGTTTTTTGCTTATCTTTTTTATTAACTATATTTTTTTAAGCTTAATTTTGAAGTCTCTGTTCAATGTGTGTACAGGCTTTGATGTTAGCTTCACATTTCAACCCCTCTTTTTAAATCTAGAACGAATGGTATGTCTATGTGTTTACTTTTGTGTAGTTCTAGTTCATCAATACTTCTCCTAATTATTTCTTTAGCAAAACTTACCTAAGGGTTGGTAAGTATATTGCATACTTACCACCACATGTTAAAAAATGGACCACATCTTTTTATTATTTTTTAAAAAAACTCTACACTTTAACATTCCTCTCTCCATCATTCAAAGTCAATTTTTTGAGTAACAATAAAAAGACGTGGTCCAAAATGGTGGTAAGCCATTAGGTAAGTATTACTCTTGTCTAAAATATTTTGAGGTAGGTGTTCGGCTGTTGTAATGGCGAGGAAGGATAATATGAAAAAAGAAATAGGTTTATGTTTTTTGTCACCAACTACCAGTTGTTAGTTTTGTACTTTCATTTTTATTGGTTTTTTATTTTTAGACTTTAACTTTGTACATAAATTACTTATTGTGATTTGATTTTGTGAGTCTTGCAATGTTGTGACTTTTTGTTTTCCATGGGTTTGAATCTTCTCTTATTCCTAATGATCTTCTTCTTTTTTTTTTCAAAGGGGGCACAAACGGTTCTTTTTTAAATTGGAGAAATTGCAATTTGATGAGAGAAAGAAAGCGAATTCAAGAAGAGTATAGTTTCTTTTCAAGATGATGTTTTTTTTCTTGTCACATTTCCTCTTCTGATTTTTTTATTTCCTCTTCATTAGGCTTTGATGTAACACAAGACAAGTAGAGGAATAGCAAGGAAAATTGACTCATCAAATAGGTAACTAACTGAACTTAGATGTTTCTCAAGTTGTTTGGTTAGAACTTTCATCTCTAACTTTTATAACTAATTTTTATACCTTATATTGACAACTGAACTTGGATTTTGGTCTAAAAGGGGCTATCTCTAAAATCATCCAGCTCAATCTCTTCTTGAGTTGCAATCTTTGTTTGTTTTTTTTATTTTTCATTTTACGTTATGCTGCGGGCTTTACCCATTATAATTTATAAATCTCATATTATTTTAAAGTTTCATTTATTAGTCTCAAACATTTTAAAGTAGAACAAGAGTTGTTGTTAGTTTCTTAACTCTATTATGCTCTAGGCTTTTTGTATTATCACTGTTATAGCTTTTTCTTCTGAAGAATCATTTACTTATGTGCTTGAATATACATATCAAATGACTATTTGTTGTTCTTTGCTCACTACTACAAAATGGACCTACAATGACTATTTATTGTTATGTTAGTTTGTAATACCATAATTGCTCTATATTTACTAATTATGTAAGGATAGTATGTGAGCCTGTAGGATTTATATTCAATGACTATCATCCACATATATGTGGTATTTGATATTTGAATGCTCGTTTAATCTCAGATATTGTCGATGTAGTTGGAGATACTTTGAAGATAGATATGTTGCGGAAACTTTGGATTCAAATTTGCAACATGGAGGTGAATCAATCCAATAAAGAAGTCACATCTTGTCTTGGTGTAACCATGAATATTTTTCAATTTATATTTATTGATGTCATGAACAATATATTTTTTTTCATTTAACTATATTTACGATACATGTATAAAGTACTACCTTGATTGATACTTATATACAAATGAATATTATGAAAACAGTTCTTATATTGGATCAAATTTAGAGACCATTTAATTTTAATAGTTGTATGTGCTACTATTGAAATAAATAGGAAAAATAGTTGACAATAAATATTTGTAAAGATTGGAGATATATGATTAAATAAAGAGCATATTTACATATTTAGTGATTACAAAAAAATGTCAATTTAAATTTTTTAATGATTAAGTTTAGGTGTCATAGATAAATTATTAATGGTCAATTTTATATATCATCTATTGTTCTTTATGTGACAACAAATTAATGTCATAAAAGAAAAATCGATGATTGTAAAAAAAATATCATCTAAAAAGTTTCAATGATACTTATTAAGAAGTGTCATCTATAAAGAATAGATGATGTGCGATACAATGATTGTAGAACAGTATCAACTAAAAAGTTTTAATGACACTTCTAAAAAAGAGTCATCTAAAGAGAATAGATGATGTGCGATACAATGATTGTAAAAAAGTATCATCTAAGTCGTTTCTGATACTTTTTTAGAATCATCATACCCCATTTTTGTAGTAGTGCATTTATGAAGATTTGCACAGCTCACCTCAACTTGATGTCCAAGGAATTCAATTATATAAATACAAAGGCAAGAAGCTGAAATCGATGAACTGGTAGGTTGGCCATGAGCCAATCGTCAAGCGCGAGAAGCAAGTGGTGATGCATGGAAACTGATGACAAGAGGATTACTCATACTCAGCCGTGCCAATTGCATTTACTATTTTTATTAGGAGTAGTTTATAGGCTTTGAACATTTCATAGTAGTAATAAAATCGCCTGGTTTAAACTTCTATTTTATGTTTATTGCTATGACTGCGTTATAGGAGTGCATGTTAGTTCTTTATGATTAGAGTGTGTTAAGGACGTAGGTCATAGAATGTTATACTACTGCGTATGTAATTTTATATATATGCGTCGATTAGCTACCCACGCATAAACCTTGTGGCGAATCGGAAGAGGAACTACATGTTGACCCAGTATGCTACTTTAGGTTGAGTGAATGTATGTTCACTATTTAGGGTGTTAGGGATACACTAATGCTTACGTTGTCTTACGCTAAGTATGAAGTTTGCAGTGGAAGCTGATTTGACCATAAATCATTAGTAATGGAAGTAATAATTGTTAGGGAAGTAAGACAGTTTTTGGTTAGTTCGCGTGCTTAACATCTTCTAGGATTAATTAGTTACCACTACTCATTGCATTGCATGCATTAGCATTTTATTTCTGCATTTCATTTTTACAAACAAAAATCACTCAACTCAAACAACATATGCTTCTTTATTTTTTGCATGACTCTGACTTAAATGGTATTAGCTCTAGACATCAATCCTTGAGGGATCGATAAATTTATATACTTATTACTTGTTGCAATTCCTGACTGTGTATACTTGCGCGTAAGTGATTTTGAGTGTACTTAGCATAAGCCTACTTATAATTAATTACTATTCAGTATATTAGCATTGGAATCTCAACCCCATCATATATGCAGTCAAATATGCAACAAGTAATAAGTATTTATATTTTATTGTCTCCACAGGGAATTGTGTTAATCAACTGTGTTTAGTTCAAGAGTCAAAGCAGAAGAAGAAAACCTGGCTCATTTGGCTGGTGGTTTGGTTCCTAAATCTAATTAATTATCCCACCAAAGTGCAAGCTATAACTCAATAAGCAATTAATCTTCACCTTCTGGAAAACAATGCAACAACCCGCGATACTTGCTTGGAAGTTTGGACATAAAATAAGTGATAAACATGCATTTAGTGGGATGGTTATTCCTAATCATATCCCTAAATATGCAAAAGATTAAACATATAAGTCTAACGATTATGGATGGGTTAATCCCTCATCGCCCCCTCTTCAGAGGCGGACGAAAAGCGGGCTAAAGGTGGGTTGTTAATCAACTCTAGCTAGTTAAACCAACCTCCATAAATATTAACTCATCTTCCTTCATTATAAATCACTATTAACTTGCTACTCGCATTTAACTAGTACTTTAGCATGTGTTTTAGTTACTGAAGTAAATATGCATGGGAATGTGTAAGATAATAATACATATCTTAAACAAACAATTGCATTAAGAAATCCAAGTTCTTGCGGTGAAATCTACTTCTATGAATTCCTAACAAAAAATAAGGGAATCCTAACTAGAAAAATAGTAAAGAAAACAGATAAAAGCAGGCTGTTGAAGAACTGATGTTGTTGTCACTTGCGATATCCGAACTTTACAAACACCTTGGTACTAGCTTGCTCAGGTTCCACAGTCAATAAACATGGTTGAGCGTTCAATCGACACCACTTTACAACCTCGCATTCCATTGTCAGCAAAACCTTAACAAACTAGTACACCTTGATCATTGATCCTTCATGATTTATGTAACGGCCCGGAAAATTCATCCCGGTCTTCCCGGGAGGCCCAGGGGAATTTTGGTAATTTTGGGTCGGGCCGACAGGGCCGGTTTTGAAATTTTAAATTGCCGGAAAAATTATGAGTCGATTTGAATGGGATCGGGAATTTTGGTGAAGGCATTTGGGCTTGGAAGAATGTGGAAAAATTATGAGTCGATTTGAATGGGTCGGGCCGACAGGGCCGGTTTTTTTCTTCTTCTTCTTCTTCTCTCCTTCAATCCGAATCCCCTGTTTTCGACTTCGATTTTCCGGCCATGTTGAAGCGAGTTCTTTGGGTGGTTTTGTGCACCGCAGCGAGAGGAGTTCGACCAACAACAAATCGTTCGTCGAATTTTCTCCAATCGCCCGAATTCGCGTTCTTCCTCCATCGCTCGAGTTCGCCAAATCGGTGCCTTGTCGCAGCCTTGACCAGTAGAGCCGCCAAGACACCGCGCGCGCGCCTCGCGCTTTGCATCGCTCGCTCGGCGTAGCGACCCAATGGCCGTGTCCGTCTGCGCGCTCGCCGCCGCCGCCGTGCCGCCGAGCCGTGTCCCCAAGCCGCGCCCCAGCGTCGTGTCGCGTGTCCTCTGCCGAGCCGAGCCGCCAAGCCGAGCTGAGCCAAGCTGAGCCGAGCCGAGCCGCACCAAGCCGAGTGAGAGCCGAGCCGAGCCTATTTATTTTATTTTATTTTATTTTATTTAATTTAGAATTTTGTGTGTAATTGTGTTGTGATTGATAGGTTCTCGATAGCTAGTTTGGGTTCGCTCGCATCCTAGGTTTTCGTGTAATCGTCCCCGACCAAGGTAAGGATTTCTTCACCGGGTTGTGTGGACCTGCGATATTATATGTGATTGCTGATTGACTGCTTGTTTGTGTTTATTGACATGTGTAGCTAGGTATTCTATTCTGAATTCCCGATTAGCATGATTTCCTGATTTAATTCTCATGTTAATCCATGCTAGGTTGCTCATTTCTAGCATGCTCGTATCTGTTCCTTGCTTCGTAGTATCATGCTAGGCTCGTTGTATTCTTATTGAGCACGTATTGGATTTTATGGATTTGTTTGCCGATTGCTAGGGCGGTTAGAGTTGCGGTGTAGATAGCATCATCCGGCCCGATGCATAAAGTACCTTGCATCCATGGCGGGGACGTCCGAGCAAGTCATTCCGTCCCCGGACCCCGTGAGGATTAGCTAGCCCTACCGGTGAGGCCCCGCAATCTTGGGTGAGGGTGGCGGATCGTTAAATGCCCCAACGGTCGGGATGATGACTTGGCATTGCCTCGTCCCCGGCAACCGACATGTCCTCAGCATGTTTGGCAGTAGCCCCTGATTGCCACCTGTTAAGGCAAGGACGGCTTCCTGGTGTAAGCCTACCACGACCCGTTTCCTTGGCCCAGGTGCGGTGGTTCAGGCTGACATAGTTTACGTGTCCAGGTCTCACACCCCTATGTCAGTGACACCGATCCAAAGATTTAGTTAGGCGTGGTGGATCGGACATGGGCGGCTTGCTCTAGACTGGCACCCCCATGGTCTGCAGTAGCACGCGGTGCATGCTTACGCTCATTACAGCGCCGACCGGAGAGCTCCTCGGGATCTTGAGCCAGTGTACCTTTCGTCGACAGTAGACAGGCTGAGGCCGGGACTTGTTTCTCGTATAGGGCGATTTGTGTAGTGGACTGTGTGGTGATATTATTCCGGACTAAGACCTTAAATTGGCATCCGAGGCCCAAGTGTGGGCTAAGCTATGTGCTCTATTCTGTGTTTATATTCATAGCTTGCATACGCTCATCGAGATGACCATGTATATCGTATTGTACCCGGTTGGGGATTCTTCTCGAGTAATTCGTTACTCACCCTTATTCTGTGGTTTTCCACAGTAATAATCGTGGTGCGCGACAGATGCTCGAAGGAGGAGCTGTGATCATGGGGCCCACCTTCCAACTCGATTTTTGTATTATGACTCTTTGTGTTTTGTTTTCCCCAATGCATGTAGCGGGCATGGAGCCCTAGGATGTTTTGTAAATATTTGTGGATTCCAAATTTTGTATCTCGAATGTGTTTTGAATGGTTTTTAGTAAATCTCTGATCATAGTAAACCTTGGAAATGTATTTATCTTGGAACAGGTGCTTGGAAACACGGACAGGTTCCAGGGAAATTGTCTAGTTTTTAAAGGGGTTATTTTGAATGTTTTGTTTTAATTGGAATCCGAAATCATGTCTGTTTAAATGTCATTTACTTTGAATGCATGCATTGGGATAAGGGCCCATTTAGTGCCCCATTCGGCCTGGTCCCTTACGGTTGGTATCAGAGCTCAGAGTCATAAATTATGTAGTATGACCTGTTGTTGTAGGTCGTTTTCCCATGATCACTAGCACTCCGAAAGTTATCAGGTACGCCTAAGTTTACTATTTGTTGTTAAAAAAAAGGGTTAAGAATTTACAATACAGGTCATCTAGTGTATGCCTTGTGTAGTATTGTGGAGTGGAGACGAGCAGGTTCTGACTCGTTATTGGTTTGGGTGTAGATCGCCAAAGATGCCGCTTACCCGCGCGGAAGAGGACGCCCGAGAGGAGGCCGAGGTGTCAGGATCGGATCGACACCGCAGGACATCGTCCCAAGCTGAGACTGATAGCATTCCGCCTGTAGCTCCCCCCGTTGAGCCTAGAGTAGGCATTGAGGCGACTGTGCGCCGTGAGACTGCTCCTGGAGCAGAATTTGCTAATTCTATGAGGTCTATGGTGGTCGACCTGTTGAGTGGCCAGAGGGCAGAGACCCAGGCTTTGTTGGCAGCGTGCTAGCGGGAAGAGTCCTGAGCTCAGATCGAGCAAACACTCGTTTGTTTCAAAGAGGCGCAAAGAAGCACCCCATCTCCGCAAGAGCCAACAGCCTTTGAGGCAGAAGTGGCGGAAGGTGCCGATGAGCTTGGTAAATGGTTGAAGGATTTCGTAAAATGGAACCCTGATAAGTTTGACGCCACAAGTGATGCTTTAGCAAAGCGGCGGATGGATTGCCCATTTGGAGTACACCTTTCGATTATGGTGTGCCCCAATGTTCGTGAGGCCGAGGTGTGCGGCCCACGTGTTAGGGGGCGTAGCTAGATGGTGGTGGGAGTCCACCTTGAGTGAGAGACCAGCTGGGTCTCCACCTGCTACCTGGGAGTTCTTCAAGACAGAATTTAAAGCCAAGTACATTAGTGATGAGGCTCAAGAGAAGATGGTAGCGCTTTTCCAGAATCTGCAGCAGGGTTCTGATTCTATAGAGGAGTACGAGAGGAAGTTTTCGGAGTATGGTTATTTTGCTCCGCAGCTGATAGCAACCCCTGAGTTGAAAATTCGGAAGTTCATTTCTGGTCTGAGGCAGGGTGTGTCTCAGGATGTCAGGGCACAGGCCCCTGACACTTATGCTAGAGCTGTTCAGCTGGCCACTATTTACAATGGAAAGTATCCTGTTGAGCGGATCGTCGCCCGGCAGGTGCAGGTCGTCCGTCCCTACCAGTGGGACGAAGAGAGGTTTGAGTATAGAGGAGGTCGCCAGCCCGCCAAGGGCGCCGAACCGACCAGCGTGAGGATACCGCCCGATTCCAGCCTCGCCAGCAGGGCGGTCCTAGGCAGATTCCCACCTGTGCCACTTGTGGAAGAGCCCACTTCGGAGTTTGTCAGACCGGGCCTAGGCGGTGTTTTCGATGTGGAAAAGAGGGGCATGTGATCCGTTTCGTGATCACCGCTTATGGCGATTCGGCTCACCAGCAATGTTAGCAGGCCGGGTGTTTCGCTCACGAACCGTCGAGGCCGAGCGTGCAGATGCCGCAGCGGTGCGCTTCTTGTTTTGGATCATTGTGCATTTGTCTTGTTTGACTGCCCCTACGCACTCGCTTGTATCTCAGTATTGTTTGGCCGAGCATGCTAGGTTGAGATTAGAGCCTCTAGGTTTTGAATTATCTGCTGCAACTCCTTCGGAGTTAATATGTTAGCAAAAGATAAGATTAAGGATGGCCGGATCGAGATATCCGGAGAGTTGCCGGTAGCTACGCTCATAGTTCTACCCATGAGTGGTTTCGATGTGATTCTCGGTATGGAGTGGTTAGCCGCTAACCACGCATTGATTGATTGCCACCCAAGGAAGTAAGTAGTGTTCAGCCGCCGGTCGGCCCACTTTCAAGTTTCGTGGAGTTCAGGGTGGAGTTTGCCCGCCGATGGTGTCACCGTGAAAGCTCGTCGCTTGCTAGCTCATGGAGCTTGGGGCTACCTAGCCAAATTGTCCGAGAGAGTCGTCCCTCACCGACTATTGATCAAGTGTCGGTTGTGCAGAGAGTTTGCGGATGTGTTTCTGAGGAAATTACCGGGTTGCCCCGAAGAGAGAGGTTGACTTCACAATTGAGCTCGAGCCAGGGACCCTCCCTATCTCGAAGGCTCCGTATCGTATGGCGCCAGCCGAGCTAAAGGAACTGAAGGTTCAGTTGCAGGAAATGTTAGATCGAGGATTCATCCGTCCGAGTGTGTCCCCGTGGGGAGCGCCAGTGTTTGTTTGTGAAGAAAAAGGATGGTTTGATGCGCCTATGCATTGACTATCGTGAGCTTAATAAGGTGACAGTGAAGAATAAGTATCTCATTGCCCCGTATCGATGATTTGTTCGATCGCCTTGAGGAGCTTCCGTGTTCTCCAAGATAGATTTGAGATCCGGTATCATCGGGCTATGGATTAGGGACGCCGACATTCCTAATACAAATGTTCGTGTCTAGATATGGGCACTACGAGTTTGGGGTCATGTCGTTTGGATTGACGAATGCACCAAAGCTGCGTTCATGGACATGATGGATAGGGTGTTCAAAGCATTTTTGGACAAACTTCGTCATCGTGTTCATTGACGATATTCGATCTATTCAAGGACCGTGGAGGATCATGTAGAGCATTTGAGGAAAGTGTTGGCGAATTTGAGGAAAACCACTTTATGCGAAGTTTTCCAAATGTGAGTTCGGTTGGAACAAGTGGCCTTCCTAGGTTACGTAGTCTCCGAGATGGTATAGTTGTGGATCCCGCAAAGATTGAGGTCGTGAGTTCGTGGGCCAGCCGACTTCGATTATCGAGATACGCAGCTTCCTGGCCTCGCGTTTACTACCGTCGGTTTGTTAAGGACTTTTCCGCCATAGCCTCGCCCCTCACTCGTCCGACGAGGAAGGGTGTCGAGTTTGTTTGGGACGGTAGGTGTGATGAGAGCTTTGCCCTCAAGCGCAGCTTTGACTTCAAAGACTGGTGTTGGCGATCCGAAGAAGGGACAGGGTTTCGTGGTTTACAACGATGCTTCCAAGTTCGGGTTGGGTGTGTGTTGATGCAAAGACGGAAGGTCATTGCTTGCTGCTTCCGTCACCAAGCCATATGAGCGAGAATTATCCGACTCATGATATGGAGTTGGCGCAGCAGTGGTGTTTGCAATCAAGATTTGGAGGCATTACACCTGTGGGTGAGCGGATCCAGATGTTTACCGATCACCAGAGCCTCAAGTATCTGCTTACTCGTAGGAGTTGAATATGAGACAGAGGAGATGGTTAGAGTTAGTGAAATATTATGATCATGCGAGATTCTGTACCATCCGGTAAAGCCAATGTTGTAGCCGATGCTCGAGTAGGAAGACGTCACACACTCCGCGGTGTTGTTGAGTTCCCACCACAGATTACAGAGAGAGTTCGAGCGGGCTGAGATTGTAATGTTGTTGGGTGAAGTTACTGCCAGAGTAGCTCAATGGATGTGATCCAACCATCGATTAGACAATGGATTATTGATAGTCACCGAGTGACCCCGCACTTAAAAGATTATTTGACAGAGTTAGTGCTTGATGGAGATTTTGATTTTGTGTATTCACGCATAAGTGGTGGGCTGACGTGACAGAGGCTTCTGGTTGTGTGTTCCGGATGTCGCAGGATTGCGAACAGAGTTGCTCTTAGAGGCCCACAGTTCTCCGTTTGCTTGGCACCCCGGGGGTACCAAGATGTATCAGGATCTTAAGCAGACATTCTGGTGGATGGGTATGAAAAGAGATGTGGCAGAGTTTGTCACGATGTCTCACTTGTCGCAAGTGAAGGCACCTGCAGCAGAGACCACCGGTTTGTTGCAAACACGAGTGTACCTCGGTGGAAATGGGAAGAGATCTTCATGGACTTTATTTCGGCTTGCCGAGGACTCCGAGGAAGTTCTCTCGATTTGGGTGATAGTCGATCGATTGACTAAGAGTGCACACTTCATTCCCTGAGAGACACTTATACCGTGGAACAAAGGCGCAGCTTGTTTTTGGAGCGGATCATTCGTTATCCCGGTGTGCTGTGTGGATCGTATCTCGACCGTGATTCGAGGTTCACTTCTCGCTTCGAGAGCGCCCGTATGGTTTAGGCATCGAATGCGCCAAAGACATGCCTTTTCACCCTCGCATCGATGGTCGATCGAGAGGGTGAACCGATTCTCGAAGATATGTTGAGGGCTTGTGTGTTGGATTTCCGGCGCTTGGGACCAGATGACACATCTCGATGGAGTTTGCATATAACAACAGCTTATCGATCGGCGATTCGATCTGGCTCCATTCGAGGCTTTGTATGGTAAGCGCTTGCCGATCTCCCGTGTTCGGGAAGAGGTTGGTGATAGGCGTGTTTGGGGTCCCGAGTTGCTGCAGCTTGACCAATGGTGCCGTCTGAGAAGATTAGAGCTCGTATGTTGACAAAATTTCGAGCAGTGCAGAGAGTTACGCCGATGTTCGGCGACAAGATTTGGAGTTTGAGGTTGGCCAACATGTATTCCTAAAGGTCGCACCGATGCGAGGTGTTTTGAGGTTTGGCAAGCGTGGGAAGCTGAGTCCCCGTTTTGTTGGTCCGTTTGAGATTCTGGAGAGGATAGGCAGGGTCGCTTATCGATTAGCCTTGCCTCCGTCATTTTTGGCAGTGCACAGTATTTTTCATGTTTCGATGTTGAGGAAGTACGTGCCGGACCCGTCGCACATTGTTGATTTTGAGCCTTTGCAGCTGAATGAGGATTTGAGCTCCGAGGAAAAGCCAGTGGGGATTCTTGCTTTTGAGACAAAGACATTGCGTAATCGTGAAATCCGGCTGGTAAAGGTTCAGTGGAGGAGTCAGAGTTTAGAGGAAGCCATAAAGGTTCAGTGGAGGAGTCAGAGTTTAGAGGAAGCCACATGGAGCGGGAGGATGAGATGAGATTGCAGTATCCCGAGCTGTTCCAATCTTAAGTGACTTTCGAGGACGAAAGTCTTATAAGGGGGGAATATTGTAACGGCCCGAAAATTTCATCCCGGCCTTCCCGGGAGGCCTAGGGGCATTTTGGTAATTTTGGGTCGGGCCGACAGGGCCGGTTTTGAAATTTTAAATTGCCGGAAAATCTATGAGTCGATTTGAATGGGATCGGGAATTTTGGTGAAGGCATTTGGGCTTGGAAGAATGTGGAAATAAATAAGGAATTAAATAGCGCGTCGAGTGAGATTCGAGCCAGGGATGTGTCGCGTGCTAGGCAGGGGGCGGTGCCAGCCGAGCCATCGCGCGCGTTTGTTAATCTAAACACGCGTTCTAATACTTATGCTTGTTTTCGAAAGCGGTTGGTATAAAAGCCAGCTCGCCGAGCCTTCTTCCCCATTTCTCCTTCTTCTCTTCGCGATTCCTTCTTCAACCGACAGCGATTCCCTCTGCGATTTCTCCCCTCTCTAGCTCCGATTCGACCGAGCTCGTCTTCCCCAGTTCGAAGTCGATCCATTTCCGGGCTGAAGGTAAGTTTTTTTCTTCTTCTACTTCTTCTCTCCTTCAATCCGAATCCCCTATTTTCGACTTCGATTTTCTGGCCATGTTGAAGCGAGTTCTTTGGGTGGTTTTGTGCAACACGATGAGGGGAGTTCGACCAACAACAAATCGTTCGTCGAAATTTTCTCCAATCGCCCGACTCGCGTTCTTCCTCCATCGCTCGAGTTCGCCAAATCGGTGCCCTATCGCGACCCGGCACCGCCGAGCCTCGCCAGCACACGCGCGCGCGCGACTCGCGCCTCTGATCGCTGCCGCTATGAAGCGGCCCAGCCAGCAGTGTCCGTGCGCTCGCTCACCGAGCCGCGCCGCCGAGCCGTGTCGCCAAGCCGCGCCCCAGCGCCGTGTCGCGTGTCCTGCTGCCGAGCCGAGCCGCCAAGCCGAGCCGAGCCACGCCGAGCCGAGTGAGAGCCGAGCCGAGCCTAATTATTTTATTTTATTATATTTAATTTAATTTAGAATTTTGTGTGTAATTGTGTTGTGATTGATAGGTTCTCGATAGCTAGTTCGGGTTCGCTCGCAGCCTAGGTTTTCGTGTAATCGTCCCCGACCAAGGTAAGGATTTCTTACCGGAGTTGTGTGGACCCTGCGATATTATATGTGATTGCTGATTGACTGCTTGTTTGTGTTTATTGACATGTGTAGCTAGGTATTCTATTCTGAATTCCCGATTAGCATGATTTCCTGATTTAATTCTCATGTTAATCCATGCTAGGTTGTTCCTTTCTAGCATGCTCGTATTCTGCTCTTTGCTTCGTAGTATCATGCTAGGCTCGTTGTATTCTTATTGAGCACGTATTGGATTTTATGGATTTGTTTGCCGATTGCTAGGCGGTGTTAGAGTTGCGGGGTAGATAGCATCATCCGGCCCGATGCATAAAGTACCTTGCATCCATGGCGGGGACGTCGAGCAAGTCATTCCGTCCCTGGACCCCGTGAGGGATTAGCTAGCCCTACCGGTAGGCCCTGCAATCTTGGGTGAGGGTGGCAGACTGTTAAATGCCCCAACGGTCGGGATGATGACTTGGCATTGCCTCGTCCCCGGCAGCCGACATGTCCTCAGCATGTTTGGCAGTAGCCCCTGATTGCCACCTGTTAAGGCAATGACGGCTTCCTGGTGTAAGCCTACCACGACCCGTTTCCTTGGCCCCAAGTGCGGTGGTTCAGGCTGACATAGTTTACGTGTCCAGGTCTCACACCCTATGTCGGTGACACCGATCCAAAGATTTAGTTAGGCATGGTGGATCGGACATGGGCGCCTTGCCTCTGACCCGGCACTTCCATGGTTCTGCAGAGCACGCGGTGCATGCTTACGCTCATTACAGCGCCGACCGGAGAGCTCCTCGGGATCTTGAGCCAGTGTACCTTTCGTCGATAGTAGACAGGCTGAGGCCGGGACTTGTTTCTCGTATAGGGCGATTTGTGTAGTGGACTGTGTGGTGATATTATTCCGGACTAAGACCTTAAATTGGCATCCGAGGCCCAAGTGTGGGCTAAGCTATGTGCTCTATTCTGTGTTTATATTCATAGCTTGCATACGCTCATCGAGATGACCATGTATATCGTATTGTACCCCGGTTGGGGATTCTTACTGAGTAATTCGTTACTCACCCTTATTCTGTGGTTTTCCACAGGTAATCGTGGTGCGCGACAGGATGCCTGAAGAAGGAGCTGTGATCATGGGGCCAGCCTTCCAACTCTGATTTTTGTATTATGACTCTTTGTGTTTTGTTTTCCCCGAATGCATGTAGCGCACACGAGCCCCTAGGATGTTTTGTAAATATTTGTGGATTCCAAAGATTTTGTATCCGAACAGGTTTTGAATGGTTTTTAGTAAATCTCGATCGAGTAAACCTTGGAAATGTATTTATCTTGGAACAGTGCTTGGAAACAGGGACAGGTTCCAGGGAAATTGTCTAGTTTTTAAAGGGGTTATTTTGAATGTTTTTGTTTTAATTGGAATCCGAAATCATGTCTGTTTAAATGTCATTTACTTTGAATGCATGCATTGGGATAAGGGCCCATTTAGTGCCCCATTCGGGTCGGTCCCTTACAATTTATAGGTATCTATCTTCCTTGTGGCCCAAGTATGATCTTAAGAAAGTCTTCGAAATTGGCAAATATCTTTGTGGTAAGATAAAAACATCTTCCAATATCCCGCGATTATGTCATAAAAATAGTCGCGCTTTATAATTTCTTTGAAGCGTAGGTCCTCGCATTATGGCATCTAGTGCGTCGCGAAGCTTTCCTAATTTGCTTACATAAATTATTATATTACCTAGATTTGGGCTCTTGACGTTCTATTGCTCGAAGCGTTGAACTTTCGCATCCTTATGCAACAAAGTTATTTACTAATTCTAGTTTTATCGTTTAAGCTCATTAGACTCTTTATGCATGGCTGATACAAATTTCTTTACATCCAACAACATATTATTCTTAGGATATGTCTATTTAGTGCAAAGACTGTGAAAATGATTTAGAAATAAGGCTATAATAACTCTAGTATTTAGAGTTATCAAACTCTCAAACTTGAACTATTATACGAACCAAGCAATGCTAGACATGTAATACAGATAAGAGAAATTCATATTGTCTTTTTGTACAATATGAGCTTCACTTTTTTAAAAAGAACATTTGAATTCCTAGTTACATTTCAAAAACAAAATACAAATTTTGAATGATTTTGTTTATATATATATAAGTTTTAAAAATAATTTTTTTCCTGATTTTCAAAATTGATTTGATCTTTGAAAATATATGTAAATTAGATTACAAAAAATTCATAGATAGAAGAATTATTGATAAACTTAAGTATTAATAAACTTAATTTTAACATATGTAAATTATATTACAAAAAATTCATAGAAAGGTTCGTATAAGTCCACTCTTATGGTTCGTACGAGTCTGAATTTCTGGTGAATGGGCAGAGGCTAAAGCACTATTATGGTGAAGGAGCCGCGAAAGCAAACTTCGCCCCGCTGTTTGAAAAGTAGGCGAAGCTGCGCTGGCTGGAATGAAGAGCATATCTTTCTCAAGTAATTCAACTCCCCTCCAGGCCAGGTAAGTACGAACACTTGTCATATTTTGTTTGTCTTTACCGTTTTATAGGATTAGAATAATAAGTTAATATAGTAGCGAAAGGAGTAAAGTCGGAATTAGATCTCAGCGAGATACATAGGGATTCGCTTCGCAAAGTTCGATTTTGTTGCCTTAAGCGAAATCGTGACAGCTCTCTCATCATTTGACGCGTGTCCTCTGCACGAATCTCGAGGCACACGTGTCGAGTACAAATCCAATCGAGCGGTCAAGATTTTGCCAACCCTAAAGCAGCCAGTATAAAATCCTCGTAATCCCTCTACTTGATCCTTTTTCACGCTTCCAATGGCCTCCAAATCTCAGATTCCCATCGCCTCCTCCAAGAAGTCTGAGTAGTCAGACAAGAAGATGAGTGTTCTCGCTGCGGCGAGGCTTTGCCAACAAGATTTAAGCGGCACAGCTCCTAGCTCCGCTAGCTAGGAAGCTCCTTCTAGAGGAGAGCGTTCAAAGATTGTCCCAAAAAAGGTGGATAAGTCCGGGCAAAGCGCAGTGCCTTCTGTGGGAAAGGGTCAGAGTTCGCTGAAAGGACCTGCTGCAGCGGAGGCCAGCGCCGCAAAGGCCGCTGAGTTACAAAGGCAAAAAGAGGCCGAAGAAAGGATCGCGGCCGAGGAATGAAAAGCGACCGAGGAAAAAGGATGGCAGAGGAGAAGCAAGCGAAGGAGATAGAAGCGGAGTGCGAAGCTCATATAGCCATGCAGAGAAATATGGAAGTTTGGTGTGCAGGGTTAGCAAGGGCGAAGAAAAATATCCTTAATTACAGAGCTATTACTCGGGACGAGCAATAATGCAAGTTTGGGGGTGTGATAACTCTCAAGAATTGTGAGTTAAAATAGCCTAATTAAGATATTTTTTTATTGAAATCAAAGTAATTTTTACAAGAAATTTCGCTCTTGTTAGACTCAATCTGCGCATAAGAGAGTATTTGGGTAAAAGTCTGAAAAACTCGATGGCGAACATTAAAGCAGCGAAATAGAACGAATACAAGTAGAATTGTGCTGATATTTAAAAGAAGAATTGATACTTGTATTCTGGTGCAGGAAAACCTAGTCGAAGGAGAAAGCAATGAGGAAGGAGCTCGCACTTGCGACATACCTGCGAAACTTAAAGCCCGTCAGAATGAGAAAGGAGCGAACCTTTGTTCGCCCGAGCGAAGTGTGGCAAAGTATCCAGCCTTGATCCGCAAAATATCTCTCCAAAAGGACGTGTGGCAGCAATCGGTGCTCTAAAGCCAATCTCGGCCTTTCATCTTGTCGGCCCTAGTACATCCGACAAATTAGAGTCTAGAGCAGCTTTTGGCAGAGAGGATATTGGAGCAGCTTTTGGCAAGATCGTATTGCATAGCAGAGAGGAAAAGCGAATTTTATCGGGAGCACTATAAAAGGAGCGAGCTTCATCAAATTCAGCAACGACGGAATAGAAACTTCTTCCAGAAATTCTCTGGATTTTAGAATTCCAATTACAATTCCAATCATTTGTTCCTTAGCAGTTTTTAGCCATCGGAGCAGTTTATGTCGGCCTTAGTGTAGTGTTTATTGTTTCTATTCTCAAGCTTTCTTGGTGAAACTTCTGTAACCAACTCTCTATTAATTTCAGTGTCTTATTGCTTTTATTTCTTGCATTTGTGAATCTCATTTACATCTCAAGCATGTTTTTCGTGTTTTATTTCATCATAAGCCTGTTTTCCGCAATAATGAGTAACTAAGCCTGTTGTCGGAAGGTAGGGGAAGTAGGGAATTCGCGTAAGCGAAGTGATTAGCGAAATAGAGTCTTGCATGCAAATATCACTAAACATACATTGTGCTTTTAGCTATGTGTATGAACTCTGTGCTAAGTCGAGAGACCAGGACGGAGCGAACCTGCATGCATTACTTGGAATGCAAACACTAGAGATAGAAATCGCAGGTAGCCAATTGTGGTCTTTTTCCGTTGTTTGACTCGAGAGAGCGAACCAGTGCTCGAGAGAGCCACCGTCGAAGTTCGAGAGAACTTAACGCCCCACAGTTAGCGAAAGATCTCGCTAGTTGCTTCGCCAAAGCGAAGCCCTGAAACCCGACCCTTCCGATACTTAATCCAATTGATTAGCATACCTCGATATTTTCGTTAATCGCATCATACCAATTGCTTCATTATTATACCAATTACTTTCCACGTTCGCATGAAAACAAGTTTAACACTTTCGAAGTCCCTGAGGAGAATGACCTTTACTTGACAAAACTTGCTACAACAAGACTTGTGTATACTTGCACAACCTTGACGAAATACCTTCACACATCCAGCCGAATTATATTAGCAGGTTTCACCTTGGCGAAACCTAAGTCAAGCCACGGCCTTATTCATCTGATAATCATTGTCATTAGTTGTGTGTTGCTATTTCGAGCCAACAATAAAGAATCTAAATTTTCAATTAAAGTTTATCCTGATATCTTTACAATTAAAGAATCTGGATTTTCAAAAAGAATCTAGTGCAAAAAGATGTGAAGATGAACCACGTTGCAAAAAGATGTAAAGATGAACCACATAGTTAATATTAGCTATTACAAAGCAATGAAGGACAATGAAAGGGCACTCAAAGCCATGAGAGGTAGCCCAAAAGATATGTCTTCCTTGCGAAGTTCGTTGCTAAGATTATTGAACAAAATCCAGGTATCTCTCTTTTCACAGCACGTGTTGTCACTATTACTATATGTACATCACAACCGCAACATTGTGCATGACAGAGGTTATATAATCCTTACATAATGATTACATAAATCATCTGAGATTGGAGCTATCACGGTGATACTATCACAATCACATTCAACGGGATTTGGGACAAAGGAATGCGTACTCAAACTACACGGTTAACATGGTCGAGATTAGAGTCAGACAACGTTCTCCCAATTGGTAGTAGCCACCATGGCAGCCCATGAGACCATCTAGATCCTACAATAAAATCAGAGGGAGGGCAAAGCACATCGAAACAGAAGCGTAGGGGGGATTGTTACTACATTTTTAAATATATACAACATATTCTAATCGATGTTGCAGCATATGATATACAAGTTTATAGATTTACAACACCAACGATATTCAAGCTAAACATATGTCTATATTACAACACAAGAGAGGTTGACATTATCGAATTATCAAGACAATACTCATCTAGTAAAACCAAAATACATATCGAGCAGGTACAGTGGTACATATCAATACATTGACATACATATTCAGGGTCATCAATTCAAACAACATCAAATAGTTTGTCATTATAGGTAGATTACAAACAACAGAGACTAATAACCTACATATCATATAGCTACAATGGAACATATCGAAGTATTGACATAGATTTACAATTTCAGAGGCTTCAATGGTGACAGGGCTGCTGACAAACCTATTTGTTTTGCTCAAAATCAATGAGACTTCAATGGCGGCAGGTAAGAGAAGATCAAATATTTCTCTAAACTAATTTAAATCCCAACGTCTTTTTTATTTTTATTTTTATTTTTATTTTTATTTTTATTTTTATTTTTATTTTTTAAAAATTTTGTTCTAAAAAAATCTCTTATGATCAAATATCTTTTTTTATTATGTTAACTTTTAAATTTGTAAAGATATTCAACACATTTATTTTAAATTAAGTGCAATTATATTTAAATAAGTGGTTAAGATTGGGTACAACAGTCCATCAATTTTAAAATAACTAATTAATAAGTGTAATATCTACCAAAAAAGGGATTGATACTAATGTGACGTGTCCTCTATGGGTAGAAATAGGGAAATGAACATGCATTTGCTTAAGAATTGTAAAATCTCTATTCGGAAGTATATTTTTCCTTGATTTACTGATTTTGTATATTTTTCTTGAATGTTGATATAGGCTTCTAGTTTTTAGAAGACATTGCTCTAAAAATTCCTAAAGAGAAGCATTTCAAAACTATTATTATCTAAAATTTATAAAATTTTAGAAATTTGGGTATTAATGATAAAATTTCCATGGAGTTTCATAATCTATGTGATATGATTGACAGAGCAATTAACTCTCGTTGTCTCATGGTTGCAGGTGTTTCAAAGGTTAAAGTGCATCAGCGAAATGCTGAGGTGAATAAGTGGAAAGCCCCTCCTCAAAAATACTAGAAGCTGAATTATGATGCCTCTTTTTCAACTGCTACCAGGATAAAGAGAATTGGCTTTATTGTTCGAGATTGGAAAGGAAGACACAAGTTAGCTGGTTTGAGAACTAACTTTCAGAATTTTCGATTAAGATTTTGGTAGGACTAGTGATTCGTGAGGGTTCCAATCACATTGAGATTGAGATTCTTTGGCTCCCCAACTTAGCTGAGCCTTATATTTCAAAGATTATACATTCTTTTTGTAGTTACTCTCCTGATTTTTATGAATCAACAATGTATAATTGATATTAAAAAGTTTGTCTCTTCTTTAGGGATCACAAACCTTTTTTATTGTAATAAGTCTTGTAATATGGTGGTTGTATTAGCCAAGCAAGAAAACCCTTCATATTTTTGTTGGAAGAACTTTTCCTCTTCTTTCACGTGGAGCAGAAGGTTGACTTTGGAGAGGGAATCACCCCTATTGTTGGCTCTACTTTGGAGGCTAATTGTATAAGTTGATTGGTTAGAGAGAGAGAGAAATCAAACTAATTAAATGAATGAAATTATTTTAAGTACACCAACAAAGTTTCGAATTAGTAAACTGAATTTTTTTTTTTTCAAGATGCATATTAATTATGATATTAAACTAAATATACTTAAATCTTGTTTGAGAGTGACAGATCTTAGTGAAACCCATAAAAAATAAATAGAGCAATACTTATGTAAGAGTGGATAAGTATTTTGGAAATACTTACCCACCTTAGAATCAGATATTTTTTATTTTTAAAAAAAAATTGACTTTAATTGATGGAACGAAAAATGTTAAAGTGAAGAGAAAAATACAAAAAAGGTAAAAACATATGATTCTAAAGGTAGGTAAATATTTCCAAAATACCTACCCACCCTTAGTTAAGTATTGCTCAAATAAGTTCCTCAAAAAAAAAAAAGTATTGCACAAATAAATATATTCAACTATATATTTAACAAACCGCACATGCCATATTTTTCAAAAACATGAAATATCCAATACTTTTCTTTTTGTTTTTCGTCGGTGTTTTCAAATATAACTTTTTGACTCGATTAATACTAACTCGCGTTGTGGAAAATTGTGTTCTAACTTAAGGACCAAATAATCTTCAAAAAATAATCATAGATTCATCAAAATAAATAAACTGCTAGCTTGCAGTGCAAGTTGCAAAGAAACAACTATTTATACCGTCTATCCTTTGATAGACTTTCAATTTATAATAGAAATCAAATATTCCCATTCAACCTTTGGTGAACAAAAAGAATTTTTTGAAATCAATATTTCAGAAACGTGTGACATTGGCTTCGCATACAAAGGATATTAAGTGTACAAATTCTCTTGCTTTCTTCATTTTTCTTACAAAATTGATCCCTAGATAAGAATTCGACTAGCTTTCCTGATATTGTTTTCCCTTAATTTGAATATGTATACTTATTAGTTGGGAAACGAGTAACAATTGAAATTGGAAGAAAAGTGATTTTCATCATTGGTGGCTCTTTAGATTCACCGTTTAGTGTTGGATCTCAATTTTTTGATCAAATATTTATTTGAACTTTACAAGCTCTGAAACTATCCTAAAAATACATAAATTAATTTTTAAAAAGTAAAAATAAAAAATAAAATCAGGGGCACGCATATATAACAGAATAAAGTGAAATGGAGTTGAATAAAAATGTTAAAATACCATTTTGATCCTTGAACTATTATGAAAGTTTCATTTCGGTTCTTGAACTTTCAAAAGTCCAATTCTAATCGTTGAACTTTCTAAATATTTAAAAATAGTCTTTGGGTTAAAGAAGTTTATAAATAGGTTTTAAAATTACCCTTGCTGCTGGTTACGCCCCACTTTAAAATACATACCATGGTTATTCAAACTTCAAAGGCAACTGAATTCAAACTTCAAACGCCACCTTAAGATTTTAATTTAGGTTTTTTTTTCTGATTAGGCCCGAATAATCCTAGGAGGCTTACCTTTTTCTTTTTAATCACCACCTCATCCATATTTAACCCTAATTAAATGTTTTTTTTTTACTCAATGATTATTTTTAAATTTTTTAGAAGGTTCAAAGATTAAAATTGAACTTTTGAAAGTTTAGGAACCAAACTGGAACAAAAATAATAGTTCGGGAACTAAAATTGTACTTTTGAAAATTTAAGGACCAAAATAAAACTTTCGTAATAGTTCAAGAACCAAAATGGTATTTTAACCTAATGAAAATTATATAGATGCAACTAAATTACAGCAACAGTAACGAAGACTTGTATAACATAAGAAACTTGATAACAAAGAGAATCTGTAAACTGGCTGTTTGAAGGGATGAAAGTTTCGTAAAGAAGTTTGAGGGCCAAGGAAGAAAATGTGGTAAACTCAAGGGAATGCTTCTCGTAGATTGGTGGGTAACTCAAGATCAGGCTCAAATTCATTAAGTGGACAGAAATACTGGTTCACCATTTCTTCAGATACTTGCTCTATGGTAGGAGGATTCCACTGGCATCATAACAAAACCAAACTCATTTTAACAACCAATCTCTACTTGCTTCCCTTCCCATATTAGCTTCAAAGGTTTTTCTCGAGTTGTACAACATTTGATTGTTAATTGTTAAGAAAGCTCGTAGCAAATAATTTGTAGATATACAGAGCTCATGCCAATTAGTCTATCTAATTGTTTGTCACATCACCCTAATTCAGCATAAACTTATCTAATGAGCAAGTCACGTCAACATTTCAAAGTTGTGTTAACAGTATAAACTACATAGAAACATTATCCAAAGTCTAAGGACAATACTTAAACTTTTAAAAAAATTACTTTTTTAGTCCCTAAGTTTTGAGTATGGTCTTCATTCAGTCCCTATGTTTCAAAATCAAACATTTGTACTCCTACATTTTAATAGTTTTCAATTTTAGTTATTGCACATCTTTTGAGATTACTTTTTTTCTTATTTTCTTAACTTAGTCAACATTAACATTATGAAACCAACAATTTTGTTATTTCAAGATATTAGTAAGCATTTTTTAAATGTCACTCATAAAAGTGTAAAATTTTGATGTATAGGGACTAACTAGAAACTATATCCAAAACTTTAACGACTAAAAGGTATTTTTTCCTAAAAGTTATTTAACCAAGAAACTAAGATTTAAAGAATGATGTTAATGCATGTCAAAAAAAACCTGAGATTGGGGTGATGATAGATATTGGGTCTTGCTTTGTGGAGTCGAATTACTTCATGTCAGGCTAAGACTATAACACGGAGGGCTGAAATTACTTAGTTGGATAGGTCTTGTTGATGATTCGCTCTATTTATGTGGTCACGCTCTGGGTTGTGACGAGTTTGTGGTCCCTTTGATTGGGAGACTTATATTTTTGGGTATTTTAATGGTTATTGAAGGTTATGGTTTTTTTCAAAAAAATAAAAGAATGATGTTACAGCTACAAATTGTTCATAGGTATACTTAATTTGTTTCAAATTTAGGCTTTGAAGTTAGTCTCGTATATGAATGTATCAATTTATTTCTTACCTTTGGTAATAAATCTTTGTCCACCACCCGCGCCCGAACCCCCTGATGACAGCACAGTGTTTTGCAAAATGAAAGAAAACAATTTGATCAGAACGTTCACAGCTTACATGAGAGGTCCAATAATAGTGTGATCATGACTTCTTATACCTCACAAAAGTCGCCAGAAATCTGCTTGGATATCCCTTGTAAGGACATTCTATATTCACGAATCAAGCACTCATCGAATGTTTGGTATCTCCCTTCTCGTATCTGAACTAGTTCAATAATAATTGTAAGTCAATTTGGAAATATGAAAATTTCCTCTATTTAGAAAGGCGTGTTAACAAAATGAGATGAGAAACCACATACAGATTTCAAGGAGACCTTCAAACTCAATGGTGATACTTCTTTCAGTCGTTTTAGAGTGGAGATGCACCATGGATCCTTTGTTTCACTTGACTCAGTTTCCTGAAAGTTCAAAAAAATAAAAGAATACATAGATATCCTATCAAAAGTTCAAATGTGGCCTTGTGCACTCCATCTCTTTCATCAATCAAAAGATAACGAAATATGGAAGCGACATCTAGGAATATGAACTAACCAACGAGTCAATGATTTCTTCAACAGTGTCATGGCTGAAACATTTATCAAGTGTTTCTATCCTACAAAAAAGAAGAAAATTGAAGATAAACAAACGTATCCAGTGAAAAGCATTTTTTTTATTGGTAAGCAGGAATACTCTATTTTAAGTAAACTATCTTTGTTGAACACACACCAGCATGATAGGATTGCTATTCGAAATATAACAGGAGTATATGGACAAGTAGTTCAAGAGTTAGTTAGAGAATATGGTTATAAATAGGAGGCATGGGTTACTGAAATGTTATGCTTTAATTGAGTGATTGGTAGGACTTGAGTGATCTTAAGAGTTAGGGAGGGTCCAAGTACCTCAAGGCGGAAGAAAGATAGCTAATTGCCAGAGCAGCAAATAAATAGGTCTTCTAAGATATTCGGATAATAAGACAAACAGAAAGAGAGGCTAAACCGGCAAATGCATATAAATAGATAAAATATAAACATCTCATAATGCATCAATCATTCAAAGGCGTTAGGATATAGAAATATGTATACGGTTTATTATTTTTATTTTACATTATTAAGTTGTAGCAAAATGGGGTGTCGTTATCTGAAGTTTCAGGTCTATATCAGGGTGGTTGGGCATTTTAAAAGGCTTTGCGAATATAAACAAAGTAGTGGCAGAAGGCGATAAATGTTGCAAACCTGTGAAGTACACTCATTTTGTCTGGGTAAACCAGATCACTATATTTCTCTAATGAAGATTCAACAACAGAAGCATCATCCGTAACCAAATTCCCTAGATGCTCTTCAATTAATGAAAGCCTCTGAAATTAGAAAGTAACGAGTTATAAATACGGCCCAAATCTAATAGAGCGTTTAAACCTTGAAGAGCAAAAGATTGAAGAACTAACTGAACTATGAGTATAGTGCGTAGCAACCCCACAAGCAACCATTTCTTCTCCTTTAAGCTTTTCTCCTGTCAGGGCCAAGTACTCTCCTGCAAATATGATCGGATTAAATGAAATTGATATAGTCATTGACTTAACAGTTCAACTCAGAATTTAGATTTTAACTTATTTTGCTATGCTGAGAAAACAATAATCTATTAATTAACAGGTTCCAAACCGTAACAATAGACTCTTCAAACATAAGGAGCAATCTTCTAACTCCATCAATGACTCCTTTACCTATTTAGCTTTGTTTTGGAGTCATCGGACTCAACCATTATGTAACTTTAATCTCAGTTTTCTATTCTCCAGTAGTGAAACTTCTTGTAATTATGGGATAGGTCTTCTGATACGATCCCGGCATCATTAAAAGTATATTCGAGGCGGAGCAAGAAGTGAAGAATGAGTTATTTACTATTTTAATATATTTTATTATGCGAATTTAGGTTGTAATGGGCCTATGGGCCTAAATAGAGTTATTTACAAAGTTAGGTTAAATCCTAGGAATGCTATAAATAGGCGGACTAGGTTACTCTTTTATCTATCGAATTATCATCATTGTATTGCGGCTCTTTGAGAGATTCTCTCGAGAGGTTTATCTTATTTTAATAGAAAAGTGTGGTAGATTCTATCATTTTGGTATCAGAGCCATTTACCGATCCGGGAATGGTAACTACCAAGATGGAGACTAGGGTTCAAGAGTGCGAATCGAGTGGTGCCGAGATGGTGAAGAAGCAACAGAATTCGAGATTCAATCGCAAATGATGAATAGTGAGATAGGTCAAATTAACCTAAATATACAAAAGTTGCTAGAACGAACACCGAACGCGCAGAAAAGCAAGGCAAGCGGTGCGGACAAAGGAAGGGGGTGGGCTCGTGGGTGAGGCTGGCTCGGCCAGGGCTGGTCGGTCGGCGCGAAGGCGTCGCAGGGGCCGAGGGGGACCGGGCGGGCGCGCAGGGTGTGGCGACGGGCGGAAGAGGCTGGGCGCAGACAGAGGTTGACGGCCACGTCGTGGCGGGCGCGCTTGTGGAACGCAGGGAGGAGTGGACGCCCAGCGGTCGCGCGCGGGTTGGGCGCAGCGCGCGCGCGCGTTAGGCGCGAGGCGCCCGGGTCGTGCGACACGGGGCCGGGCGGGCGGGCGGGCGTGGGTGGTGCGGTAGGAGCAGTGGGGCTCGGGAGGTGTCGGGGCGAAGGGGGTCGTGCGCGCGTCGCGGTCGAGCGTTGGGCACGGCGAGCGAGCGGCAGCCGTCACGGGGGGCGGGTCGGGTCGGGTTGTTGGTCGGGTCGGGTCGGTGCAGGCCAATTGAGCGGGACCGGAGAGAGATACCGGATTTTGGCGATGGGAGTAATGGGGGGGGGCCGGAAGGCGAGCGAAAGGTGGGCGGCCGGGTCCACGAGTCACCGAGAGGAGGAGGTGCGCGCCGGTCATGATAGACCAATAGCGCCTGACGGTTGGAACGAACGTGGGTGGGATGGCTATAATCGAGAGGGAGACCGGGAAGACTGGAGAGAGTGGGAGGACCGATATGAACAGGGAGGACCGAACATAGGAGAACGAGCAGGTCCAGTATTTGACAGGAGGTTACGAAAGCTCGAGATGCCAGTTTTCAAGGGTCTTACCGATGAGGATCCTAAGGTTGGTTGTGTCGAGTGGAACGGTATTTTTGGGTTAACCGATTAAATGGGCGAGAACGAGTCGGCGCCGCGGCATTGTGTATGGAAGGTGAGGCTCTTGAATGGCTGCAGTACGAGGAAGATCGATCGCCGATCAGTTCTTGGGAAGAATTTCGAGAGCTCCTGTTACACCGATTTCAACCTAGCATAAATAACAACAGGTACGCTAAGCTGATGAGTTTGCGACAAGAGGGCATTATTAAAGAATATCGTATCGTTTGAGAAATATGCTAAGGGAATGCGCGATATATAGTGCCAATGCGTTAGAAGGAAATGGGAGAGCGGTTTAAAAGAAGAAATAAGGAGTGAAATGAGAAAATTGCGGCCGTGGGAATACAAGATAAAAGTTCATGGCACAAGTAATTGAGGATGATCGGCTTTCCGAGCACTAGGAAAAGGTGAGCCCGGGACTAGTGAAACGAGAACAAGTGTGGGATCCGGACTAGTTAGTACGAAGGAACGGGTGTTGCAACTATGAGAACGACTACGTTCTCAACGTCTAAACCCGATTACAAACAAGATCACAGCAAACCACTACGCCGTATAAGCGTTTGATGAGACGATGAAATCCGTGTCAGGAAGGATAAGGGGTTGTGTTTCCGTTGCGACGAGAGATTTGTGCCCGGGCACCGATGCAAAAAGAAAGAACTTCAGTCTTTGGAGATATTGGTAGTACGCGACACCTATGACCACGAGGATTCGTACGAAAATGATGAGGCACTTGAGGATGAAACTTTTGTGGATACGGGCGATACAAGGGATTTAGCGGCATTGTCCTTAAACTCCTTGGCGGGGCTGAGTTCGCCGAAGACTTTGAAAGTCACTGGATTTATTCAGGGGTTGGAGGTAGTAGTTTTGATAGATTGTGGGGCCACCCATAACTTTATTTCCGACGTCATTGTGGAGAAGTTAAAGTTACCGATAGAGCCCTCAAATGATTATGGCATCATGTTGGGAACCGCGAATCAGTGCGAACGGCGGGAATCAGTAAAAATGTCGTGTTACACACATTTTGAATTGAAAGTGGTAAATGAATTCCTACCTTTACCTTTAGGTAGCGCATATGTGATTTTGGGGTGGCATGGCTAGAAACATTGGGAAGGATAGAATTCAATTTCGGTTCCTCAAGATGCGGTTTGTGTTGGGGTCCTGGCAGGCAGAATTGCAAGGGGACCCCCGGTTGGTCAAGGCTCAAGTATCCTTGAAATCCATGATGAAATCCTTACGTCCTGAGGACCAAGGGTTACTGGTTGAGTTGAACATGTGTGAGGTGACAACACAGGATTGTGGACCAACCAAGATGCTCCCGGATTTATCGCAGGTACCCCGAGAGCTTCACTCTTTAATTGAATCTTTTTCACCGGTTTTTCAATCCTTGGCAGATTTACCTCCTGAAAGAAACTGTGATCATGCGATTGAATTGATTGCGGGGACGAACTCAGTGAATGTCCGGCCATACCGGTACCCACAATATCAAAACAACGAGATAGAAAAACTAGTACGGGAAATGTTGTTAGCCGGGGTAATTCGCCCTAGCACGAGTTCTTTCTCTAGCCTGTTTTTTGTTAGTGAAAAAGAAGGATGGAAGTTGGCGTTTACGTATGGATTACGTGCCTTAAACCAAGCTACAGTACCGGATAAATACCCGATACCGCTGGTGGATGAATTGTTGGATGAGCTTCATGGCGCTTCTGTTTTCTCGAAAATTGATCTAAAGGCTGGATATCACCAAATTCGTGTCAAACCGACCGACATATACAAGACAGCTTTTCGAACGCATGAAGGACATTACGAGTTTGTAGTCATGCCTTTTGGGTTGCGGAATGCTCCGGCTACGTTCCAGTCTGTGATGAATGAGATTTTGCGGTCGTATCTGCGTAAGTTCGTGCTGGTATTTTTTGATGACATTTTGATTTACAACATGACTATTCAGGAACACAGGGAGCACCTGGCTCGTGTTTTTGAGGTGCTGCAGGCACATGTTTTCGTCGCAAATGCGAAGAAGTGCCAATTTGGGTTGCAACGTATTGAGTACTTAGGGCACTTTATATCTGTGGAAGGCGTCTCTGCCGACCCGGCAAAGATCACAGCGATGATAGAGTGGCCAAGTCCTCGAAATATTCGGGACCTCTGAGGATTCCTGGGGTTGACCGGATACTATCGACGATTTGTGGCTAACTACGGTTCCATGGCTTTTCCGTTGACCCAGTTATTAAAGAAAGGGAAGTTTGAGTGGGGACAGATCGCCAAAGACGATTTTGAGATCAAACATGCTATGAGTAGTGTCCCGTCCCTCGATTGCGATTTTGACCAAGTATTTGTGGTCGAAACCGATGCTTCGGGCATCGGGGTGGGAGCAGTTCTGATGCAACAGGGTCAACCGATAGCATATTTTAGCAAGGCATTGCCAATTACTCATCGGGTGAAACCGGTATATGAACGTGAACTGATGGCAATCGTTTTGCGTGCAACACAACGGCGGGCCTATCTGTTAGGGCATCACTTTGTTGTTCGCGACCGACGGAAAGAGTCTGAAATTTCTTCTTGAGCGCGTAGTGGATGGCGACTATCGGCGTTGGATTGCGAAATTAATGGGATATGATTTCAAAGATCGAATATAAGAAGGGCCTCGAAAATAGAGCCGCGGATGCTTTGTCACGAATGCCCGAGAAATGCGAGCTTGGCATGCTGAGTGTGGTGGCGGGTATTAACACCGCCGTATTTACACAACAGGTTAAAGAGGATGCTAAGCTGATGGAAATTTATAAGTCGATGACCATTGGCGCGAGGGGCCCTCCGGATACTCGATGAGTTGGTGATGTGTTGCTTTATCAGGGTAGGCTTGTTTTGCCTCCGACATCCCCAACGATTCCTCTACTTTTGCTTGAATTCCATAGTGGTGCTATTGGGGGACATTTCGGAGTCCTTAAAACTTATCAGCGCTTGGCTAAGGAAGTGTATTGGCAAGGAATGAAGGCTCGTGTGCGTTCCTTTGTGGCCGAATGCTCTATCTGTGTTCAAGCTAAACACCTATCTTTATCTCCTGCGGGGTTGCTACAGCCTTTGCCGATCCCTGCACAGGTCTGGGAAGATATTTCGATGGACTTTGTGGAAGGTTTACCGCGATCCGAGGGTTATGACACTATACTGGTGGTGGTTGACCGTCTGTCCAAATATTCTCATTTCATACCTCTTCGACACCCGTTTTCTTCCTTGTCGGTGTCAAAGGTGTTTGATACGATCCCGTCAAGTTTTACACGCGGCCGGATCGCGTCAAGTTTTGGTTCAATGGGAAGGCTCCGCACCAGAGGATGCGACTTGGGAATCCGCGGCTGATTTGGAATTGCAATTTCCGGACTTTCACCTTGAGGACAAGGTGGCTCTGTGGGGGGGAAGTATTGATACGATCCCGGCATCATTAAAAGTATATTCGAGGCGGAGCAAGAAGTGAAGAATGAGTTATTTACTATTTTAATATATTTTATTATGCGAATTTAGGTTGTAATGGGCCTATGGGCCTAAATAGAGTTATTTACAAAGTTAGGTTAAATCCTAGGAATGCTATAAATAGGCGGACTAGGTTACTCTTTTATCTATCGAATTATCATCATTGTATTGCGGCTCTTTGAGAGATTCTCTCGAGAGGTTTATCTTATTTTAATAGAAAAGTGTGGTAGATTCTATCATCTTCTTTTTTGTAACTTTGTCACATACCAATCAAAAGAAAATTATCAGGTTCCGACCAGGTCATTGCCTCAGATCTTTTATGCTTCCTAAGAGTACACAAAAATTCATCAGCGTTGCTACAACCGAGCATGAATGACAACAGGTACGCTAAGCTGATGAGTTTGCGACAGGAAGGCACTGTTAAAGAGTATCGGCGATTGTTTGAGAAATATGCCAAGGGAATGCGCGATATTAGTGCCAGTGCGTTAGAAGAGAAATGGGAAAGCAGGTTAAAAGAAGAAATCCGAAGTGAAATGAGAAAATTGCGACCTGTTGGAATCCAAGATAAAAAGTTCATGGCACAGGTAATTGAGGATGATCTGGCTTTCCAAGCCCTAGGAAAGGGGGTGAGCACGGTACCAGTGAGTAAACCAAGTGCGGGATCTGGGCTAGTTAGCGCAAAGGGAGCAGGTGTTTCAACTATGAGAACTACAACTTACTCGCCTAAAACCAAATTTTACAAACAATCACAAAGATCCACTATGTCGTATAAGCGTTTGACAGATAGTGAAATCCGTGTCCGAAAAGATAAAGGATTGTGTTTTCATTGCGACGAGAAATTTGTTTCGGGGCATCGGTGCAAAAAGAAAGAACTTCAGTCTTTGGAGATATTGGTAGTACGAGACACAATTAATCACGAGGAATCCTACGAAAATGACGAGGCATTAGAGGATGAAACTATTGATGATACGGGAGATACAAGGGATTTAGCGGCTTTGTCCTTAAATTCTTTGGCGGGGCTGAGCTCACCAAAGACTTTGAAAGTCACTGGGTTTATCCAGGGGTTGGAGGTAGTAGTTCTTATAGATTGTGGGGCCACCCATAACTTTATTTCCGACGTAATTGTGGAAAAGCTAAATTTACCAGTAGAGCCTTCAAACGATTATGGCATCATGTTGGGAACCGTCAAATCTGTGAGAACGGCTGGGATCTGTAAAAATGTCGTTCTACATCTGGCTGAACTGAAAGTAGTCAATGATTTCTTACCATTACCTTTAGGTAGCGCAGATGTGATTTTGGGGGTAGCATGGCTAGAGACCTTGGGAAAGATTGAATTAATTTTAGCTCCCTGAAAATGTGGTTTGTGTTGGGATCCTGGCAGGCAGAGTTGCAAGGGGACCCCCGTTTGGTAAAGGTACAACTGTCATTGAAATCAATGATGAAGTCTTTATGTCCTGAGGACCAAGGATTACTGGTCGAGTTAAACATGATTGAGGCGACAGCACCTGATTGTGGGCCGACTAAAATGCTTCCCGATTTATCTCAGGTGCCCCGAGAGCTACACTCGTTAATTGAATCTTTTTCACATGTTTTTCAATCTTTGGCAGATTTACCACCTAAAAGAAATCGTGATCATGCGATTGAACTGATTGCAGGAACTAGCTCAGTGAATGTCCATCCGTATCGGTACCCACAATACCAAAAGAATGAGATAGAGAAATTAGTGAGGGAAATGTTGTTAGCATGGGTAATTCGCCCTAGCACGAGCTCGTTCTCTAGTCCTGTATTTCTAGTGAAAAATAAGGATGGAAGTTGGCGTTTTTGTGTCGACTACTGGGCCTTGAACCAAGCTACAGTGCCTGATAAGTACCTGATACCGCTAGTGGAGGAATTGTTAGATGAGCTTCATGGCGCATCCATATTCTCGAAAATTGATCTGAAGGCTGGATATCACCAAATCCGTGTCAAACCGACCGACGTACACAAGACAGCTTTCCGGACGCATGAGGGACATTACGAGTTTGTAGTCATGCCTTTTGGGCTACGAAATGCTCCGGCTACTTTCCAGTCTGTGATGAACGAGATTTTGCGATCTTATCTACGTAAGTTTGTGCTGGTATTTTTTTATGATATTTTGATCTACAACATGACTATTCAGGAACACACAGAGCACCTGGCTCGAGTTTTTGAGGTGTTGCAGGCACATGCTTTTGTCGCAAATGCCAAGAAATGCCAATTTGGTTTGCAACTCATTGAGTATTTAGGGCACTTCATATCTGCGGAGGGCGTTTCAGCCGACCCGGCAAAAATCGAAGCAATGATAGATTGGCCAAGTCCTCAAAATATTAGGGACCTACGAGGATTCCTGGGGTTGACAGGATACTATCGTCGGTTTGTAGCTAACTATGGTTTCATGGCTTTCCCGTTGACTCAGTTATTAAAGAAAGGGAAGTTTGAATGGGGATCGACTGTTGAAGACAGTTTTCAGAGAATGAAACATGCTATGAGTAGTGTTCCGGTTCTACGATTGTCAGATTTTGACCAGATATTTGTGGTAGAAACCGATGCCTCGTGTATAGGAGTGGGAGCAGTTCTGATGCAACAGGGCCAACCGATAGCATATTTTAGTAAGGCGTTGCCAATTACTCATCGCGTGAAACCTGTGTATGAACGCGAATTGATGGCAATCGTATTCGCTGTTCAGCATTGGCAGGCCTATCTGTTGGGGCATCACTTTGTTGTACGCACTGATCAGAAGAGTCTTAAGTTTCTTCTTGAACAACGTGTAGTGGATGGTGACTACCAACGTTGGATTGCCAAACTAATGGGATATGATTTCAGCATTGAATATAAGAAGGGTCCTGAAAATCGAGTCGCAGATGCTCTAACCCAAATGCCCTCGACATGCGAGCTGGGCATGCTGAGTGTGGTGGCTGGAATTAACACAGCCGTGTTTACACAACAGGTTAAGGAGGATGCCAAGTTAATGGCAATTTATAAATCCTTGACAGCTGGCGAGGAGGGCCCTCCTGGATACTCAGTAGTTGGTGATGTATTGCTTTATCAGGGTAGGCTGATTTTACCTCCGACATCCCCAACGATTCCTCTATTGTTGCTTGAATTCCATAGTGGTGCTATCGGGGGACATTTCGGAGTCCTTAAAACTTATCAGCGTCTAGCTAAGGAAATGTATTGGCAAGGAATGAAGGCCCGTGTGCGTTCTTTTGTCGCCGAATGTTCTATTTGTGTTCAAGCTAAACACCTATCTTTATCTCCTATTTGGTTTTACTCTGACCTTTCCGATTCTGCAGTGCAGGAAGACATTTTGATGGACTTTGTGGAGGGGTTACCGCGATCAGAGGGTTATGACACTATACTAGTGGTGGTTGACCGTCTCTCAAAATATGCTCATTTCATACCTCTTCGACACCCGTTTTCTTCATTGTCGGTGTCGAAGGTGTTTATAAAGGAGATCGTCCGGCTGCATGGAATTCCGAAAAGTATTGTGTCCGACCGTGATAAGGTTTTTACGAGTTTACTTTGGGAAGAGATGTTTAAAGCTACTGGAACTAAACTCTGTCGTAGCACTACTTACCATCCACAGACTGATGGGCAAACTGAGGTTGTGAACCGTTGTTTAGAATCCTATTTGAGATGTTTTGTGATGCAACAACCTAAGGCGTGGTACCCATGGTTGTCCTGGGCTGAGTTCAGTTTTAACACTTCATTCCATTCGTCCACGAGTATGACACCTTTCGAGATTGTTTATGGCAGGCCCACTCCTTCCATTTTGGGATATGATCATGGTGCTAGCCCGGTGGTGACTGTGGATTCAATGATGATGGATCGCAATCGGATCTTGGACACCTTAAAGGCTAGTTTGTCGCGAGCGCAGCAATCTATGGCGGATCGCGCAAACGCCAAACGCCGGGATATATAGTTTAGTATTGATGACCTGGTGTATATTAAGCTTAGACCATACCGCCAATCTTCTTTGGCTAAATTTAAACACCCTAAGTTAGCACCGAGGTTTATTGGTCCCTACCGTGTGCTGGCACGAGTGGGACATGTTGCTTACCGTTTGGAACTACCGCCGACAGTTAAGATTCACCCAGTTTTTCACGTGTCAGTTCTGCATAAAGCGGTAGGTTCTTCGATACTCGTCATGTCTACACCATCCTTGGTGGGAGATGATCTGTGCATGGTGGTTCGTCCTAAGGCCATTTTGGGCGTGCATGAGGATTTACAGGCGACCGGCTCGCGCCAAGTTTTGGTTCAATGGGAAGGCTCCGCGCCAGATGATGCTACTTGGGAATCCACGGCTGATTTAGATTTGCAATTTCCGGACTTTCACCTTGAGGACAAGGTGGCTCTGTGGGGGGAAGTATTGATACGATCCCGAAAACATTAAAAGTCTATTCGAGGCGGAGCAAGAAGTGAAGAATGAGTTATTTACTATTTTAATATATTTTTTATTATGCGAATTTAGGTTGTATTGGGCTTATGGGCCTAAATAGAGTTATTTCCAAAATTAGGTTAAATCCTAGGATTACTATAAATAGGAAGGCATAGGCTACTCTTTTCATTCATTGGATTATCATTATTGTATTGCGGCTCTTGGAGAGATTCTCTCGGAGACTTTTATCGTGGATTAATAATAATGTGTGGTAGATTCTATCAGGATCATTGGACACTGCTACAACAAATCTTGGGTTACTTGAAGGCTGCAACCAGGCGTGGAATCTTGTATAAAGATCATGGCCACATGAGAATGGAATATTTTTCAGATGCTGATTGGGCAGGTTCAAGAAATGATAGAAGATCGACCTCCAGATATTGTGTTTTTGTGGGAGGTAACCTGATTTCATGGAAAAGCAAGAAACAAAATGTAGTGTCACGATCAAGTGTTGAGTCAGAGTATAGAGCTCTGGCACAATGAGTATGCGAAGTAATGTGGATATGCAACTCATGGTTGAATTAGGCTTTGATAACCCGACTCCAGCCAAGTTATGGTGTGATAATCAAGTGGCTATCCATATCGCATCAAATCATGTGTTTCATGAGCAGACTAAGCATATTGAAATTGATTGTCATTTTGTTCATGAGAAAATACAACAAGGGTTGATATCTACTGCGTACGTGAAGACAGAAGACTAGTTAGGGACATTTTTTACGAAAGCATTAAATGGAGTGCGAGTGGATTATGTTTGTAACAAGCTGGGCATGATTAACATATATGCTTCAGCTTGAAGGGGGGTGGGTTAGAAGTTATTTAGTAGTTAGTTTTAAGTGTTGTCCTTTATAGTCTTTTCTCATTCCTAGCTAGGGTTTCATTGAGCCTATATATGTAGTCTCTCTAATGAATGAAATAATGTGATTCTCTTCTCATATTAAAATATAATAGTGGAATTGGTTTGAAAATTTTAATTGGGGAATTTCTACCGTCATTACCAGGGTTGTGAAGTATTTGAAGTTTCCAAAATCATTGAAAAATAGGTGGAATTCAAAGTTTATATACTTCCTTATCATTATATATCCGATAAAAATTTTCCCCTAATGTAGAACAATCAAAGCCATCGGAGCTTGATTGGAGATCCAAGATTTTATCAACTCAAGATTTAAGCTAAAATTTCTTGGAAATCTATGCAAAAAATGCATTATAATCGAATGCAGATTGGGCAAGTTAAAAAAATTGATAGAAAATCAATGACCAAGTATTGCTCCTTTGTTTTGGGAAAGCTAGGAGTTCTAGTAACAGTCGCATGCACATACAAATTCTATCAGTAATGCACAAGACCACTGTTATCATAGACTATGAATAAACGTTATGCAGCATTGGAAAATGAAATAATAATAATAATTACCACTAATAGCTTCCCCTATCCCTAAAAATAACCGAAATTTGCTTCCATTGTGTAACATATTGAAATAGGCCAAACATGATGGGAAGTATCGAAGTTACCCAAGCGACCAGGCAGATGTGAGAGGTGGAATGATGCACCAGCATCAGGGTGGAAACCAATTAGCGTTTCAGGGGTAGCAAAAACCTGAAATTGGTTACACAAATGTACTTGACAATCAAAAGAAAAGGCTTTTAAAATGAAATCATTATATCAATTGTCTGTTAGCGTTGCTGCTTCAGTAATCAAATATCGGCAATATGGAATAGAAATATTAAGATTTAAGATTATCAGAGACAGGGGGATCACCATCCTAATAGGATCCAATAGCCTTTGATAATGCACGGGTTCTCTCTCAAAGAGAGGAAGTACCACTCTCATGCAAAGATTATAGAACATTATATTATTTATGAACAAAAATGTACAATTCAGGATTTTCTCAAAAAAAAGTACAATTCATGAAGATCATAAAGCTCCACTGCTAGGATGACTAGAATTTTCTTAGCAAAAAGCTTTATACTCTATCCATCAACCATTTTGGGTTGGTCGGGTGATCAAAAGAGTCTCGAGAAACAAAAAAGGAATTGGTTCAATCCATATTGGCCACCTACCAAGGAACTAATTGTCTATAAAGTTTCTTTGACAAACAACTCTAGTAGGGTGAAACAGTTGTCTTGAGATATTGTGCAAAATGAGAGGAATAATATTCTATATTTTATTGAATGAGAAGAATGGTTTCATATATAGGGAAACCCTCAATATACAAATAAGGTAATCAAGTGAAATATGGCTTAAATCTTTACCAATCAATATTACATAATTACAGTACAGGATATGATTTTGATAAATATGGCAATAACTCATATGGAAAAGATTATGAGAATAACCAACACTCCCCCTCAAGTTGGTTTGAAGATATCTTCCATCGCCAGCTTGTCTATCATTCTGTCAAACTTTATCTTTGGAAGATCTTTTGTAAAAACATTTGCAACCTGTTCTGTAGTCGGTATGTAGGGAATACATATAATGTCAGTTTCAATCTTCTCCTTTATGAAATGTTTATCAACTTCAATGTGTTTCGTCCTATCATGAAGGACTGGATTATGGGCAATGGAAATTGCTTCCTTGTTGTCACAGTAAAGTCGCATAGGTGTTTTCTGAGAAAAATTTAGTTCTTCCAACAATTTCTTTATCCATATACCCTCACAGATGCCATGAGCTAATGCCCTAAATTCAGCCTCATCACTACTTCTTGCTACTGCACTTTGTTTTTTGCTTCGCCATGTGACTAAGTTACCTCCAACAAAAGAGCAGTAACTAGAGGTTGATCTTCTATCCATAGTGCTACCTGCCCAGTCTGCATCAGTGTAGACTTCAACATGTAGATGACCTTGTTTTTTAAATAATATACCTTTCCCTAGAGTACCTTTTAGGTATCTTAGGATTCTATATATTGCTTCAAAGTGAGTAGGTCCGGGAGCATGCATAAATTGACTGACCATACTAACAGCAAATGCTATGTCAGGAGGTGTGTGAAATAGATAAATAAGTCTTCCCACAGGTCTCTGATATTTTTCTTTATCCTTTACTTCTTTTTCTGTAGCTGATTGTAATTTCACATTCGGCTCAATAGGAGTTTCTGTTGTTCTGCAACCGAGTAGTCCAGTTTCTTCTAATAAGTCTATAACACTTCCTTTGATTTACCAGGATGCCATTCTTTGATCTTGCAAATTCCATTCCAAGGAAATATTTTAGAACTCCCAAATCTTTGATTTGAAACTCACTCGCTAACTTCTTCTTTAATGCGATTATTCTTGTATCATCATATTACCAGTAACGATTATATCGTCAACATACACTATCAGAACAACCATCTTGTCATTTTCAATGTGTTTGTAGAATATAGTGTGATCGGCTTGACTTTGAAGGAATCCATAGCTTGTGATAGTTTTCCCAAATCGTTCAAACCATGCCCTTGGAGACTGTTTGAGGCCATATAATGATTTGTTTAACCTGCATATTTAATTTCTCTCAACTCCAATTTCAAATCCCGGAGGTGGATTCATAAATACCTCTTCTTCGAGATCACCGTTGAGAAAGGCATTTTTGACATCGAGTTGATAAAGGGGCCAATCTGCAATAACAACAATCGATAACAAAACTCTAATGGAATTAATTTTAGCTACCGGTGCAAATGTTTCCTGGTAATCGAATCCATAGGTTTGAGTAAACCCCTTGGCAACTAGCCTTGCTTTGTACCTTTCAATACTCCCATCGGCATTGCACTTTATATTAAACGCCCATTTGCATCCCACAGTCTTCTTACCCTTTGGTAATTCAACCATGTCCCATGTGTGATTTTTTCTAGCGCATTCATCCCCTCCATAACTGCTAAATTCCACTTCAGATCATCTAGAGCCTCCTGTATGTTCCTTGGGACAAACAAATTGGTTATCCTAGAGGTGAAAGCTTTATGATTTTCAGATAGCTTATGGTAGGATAGGTAATTCTCAATGGGGTATTTGGTACAATTACGAGTACCTTTTATGTGGGCTATTGGAACATCAATGTCAGAGATATCAGATAGATTATTTTTTTGGAGAAGAAGAAGAGAGAGAAATCAAAGGTATATTACCTCGATCATCAGGCTCAGTCATCGGGACATCAGATTGACTTTATGTTATGTCAACTATCTTGCCCTTATTCTTTTGAGGTTGCACCCTTCTAGTATAAACCTGAAGTTCAAGTTTGTCAATATGTAGTGTTTCTCTCCAAGAGGATTCTCCCCCTGAGGATGAACCTTCCATACTAGGCAAAATAGTGATAGCCTCAGGGCTTATTATATTTGGAAGTGGTGAGGTGTCCCAGAAATTCTCTGCTAATGTAGGTGTCTTCCCCTGAAGGGAATTATGGGTATAAAAGGATTGATTTTCCACGAAAGACACATCCAAACTTTCAAAGTATTTTTTACTCAAAGGATCGTAACATTTATATGCCTTTTTATGTGAGACATATCCTAAGAAAATGCATTTTATGGCTCGAGGATCAAGTTTAGATTGGGATTTGAAAGAGACATGAACATATGTAGTACACCCAAAAACCTTGATTGGTAAATCCGAAAAAAACGAGTAGTAGGGAAAACGGTTTTTAGGTAATCAAGGGGGGTTTTAAAATCTAAAATCTTTGTAGGCATTCGATTTATGAGGTATGCACCTGTTAGAACTGCTTCGCCCCATAAATACCGGGGTACATTCATAGAGAACATAATGGCATGGGAAACATCCAATAGATGTCTATTTTTTCGTTCCATAATACCATTTTGTTGGGGAGTATTTCGACAAGTTGATTGATGAAAAACTCCTTTTTCATGTAGAAATTCAGTTAAATATGCATTGAAATATTCAGTGCCATTATCGGAATGCAAAATGTTGATTTTAGTTTTAAATTGATTTTCAATCATGTTATAAAAACGCATAAACACCTCTTTCACATTTGATTTGTTAGCTAAAAGATATACCCAAGTCAACCGTGTGTGATCATCGATAAATGTAACAAACCACCGCTTTCCACTATGGGTTACGACCTTAGATGGTCCCCAGACATCGCTATGAATTAAGTAAAATGGTGCAGAAGCTTTATAAGTTTAAGGTAAATACGTAGAGCGATGTTTTTTTGCAAAAATGCAATTTTCGCAGTGAAAAGTAGAACAATCTATTCCATTAAAGAGTTTTGGAAACAAATACTTCAAATAGAAAAAACTAGGATGCCCTAATCTATAGTGCCAAAGCATTAAAGTGTCTCTAACAGAAGGAGAACTAACACTACTGAGACCCTGAACTTGTTTATGACTATTAGATGCTTCCTAAAAGTAGTACAGGCCGTCAAGCATCCTAGCACGTCCAATCATCTCCCCCGATACTTGATCCTGAAAAACACAATGTGATTCATAGAATGTAACGTGACAATGAGAATCTTTGGAAATTTTACTTACTGGTAGTAAATTACAGGCTAGTTTTGGGACATGAAGGACAGATTGTAAAATAAGATTTGACGACAAACTAATAGTTCCTTTTCCTGCAATTGAAGAGAAACTACCGTCTGCTATTCTAATTTTATCATTACCATACAATGGAAAATAAGTTTCAAAAAATTTTGAGGAGCTAGTCATATGATTAGAGGCTCCGGAATCTATAATCCACGGAGATGAGTTAAGACAAGCGAAAGCATGAGGATAATTACCTGTTTGTGCTAAGGAAACATTAGGATTACCACATGTCGAAGTAGCCTTTAGCAGTTTCAAGAGTTGATCAATTTGCTTTTTATTGAGGGGACTGGATTCAACATTATTTGCACTCGCAGTAGGTTGGTGATTATTCTTCTCACCTTGTCTAGTTCTCTTCCAATTTGCAGGTTTCCCATGAATTTTCCAACAGTTTTCCCGAGTATGTCGTGGTTTGTTACAGTGATCACACCAGACACGAGGCTTGCTCACTTGTTCAAATGCTTTGAGAGCAGTGGTTTCTACTACCAGAGCAGAACCTTCCATTTGATCGATACTTTTTTTGCCAATCATCACACTTCGTCGACTTTCTTCCCTTGTACTTCAGAAAAAACTTCATTTATAGGAGGGAAAGTAGTCTTACCAAGTATTCTACCACGGACTTCATCGTATTCAACATTGAGACCTGCTAAAAACTTGTAAATACGACCGTCCTCAATTATTTTTTTGTAGTGCTTTTGATCCTCTGCGCTCTTCCACTCATAAGTGTCGAAAAGGTCGAGATCTTGCCATATCCTCTTTAGAGAGTGAAAATACTGAGTAATCGAGTTGCTTCCTTGTCGTATGTCATTCAGTTTGAGATTTAACTCAAACACTCGTGACTTGTTTTTCATATCTAAGTACATCTCAGTCACGCTATCCCATAGTTCCTTTGCGGTCACATAGCACATATAGTTGCAACTTATTTCTTCAATCATAGAGTTTACTAACCAGGTCATGACCATGGAATTCTCAGCATCCCATGTGGAAAATGTTGCATCATCCTTTTCCGGTGCTACTTTTTCTCCATTGAGATATCCAATTTTTCCTTGTCCACGAATGTACATCTGTACGCTTTGGGACCATAGAAGAAAGTTGTCACCATTGAGTCGGATGGGTGTGATTTGGACAATAGGACTATTGATATAAGTCTGATTTTCTGTGACCTTAGTAATTAGAGTTTTGTTATCCGACATTGACCTTAATAAATCAATGCTTAAAAAACAAATTGAACAACAGTAGCTGAATATTAGCTTATCCAGATATAAAATTTGATTAGAAGGATATCAACACTTAAAAACAAAGTGAACAAGGGCAAAAGAACTCAAATCTGCGATGTTCGAACTCTTGGATAGTCCAAATTTGAGATAGTCGAATGGTGAAGAGTCTGAGTGTGGAACGATGTTGACCGCAGCCTCACAACCCGCGAATACTTCAAACACAGCCACAAACGTACGGAAACCTCTTTGATGTCACACACCCACTTGAAATCGCAAGTTTCTTGTGCGAACTTACAGGCTCCTCTGTGAAAAAGAAAGCGTGTTGGTCGGAGATGTCTGAGACTGTTGGCAATGATTGTACTGTAGTGGCGGCAGCAACAGTTTTTAGGGTTTCTTGTTATCAAACAAGAAGCTACGTTTTTCTTTCTTCTTCTTTTTTAAGAGTATTTTATTACTATTCCAGCTCTGATACCATGTGCAAAATGAGAGGAATAATACTCTATATTTTATTGAATGAGAAGAATGGTTTCATATATAGGGAAACCCTCAATATACAAATAAGGTAATCAAGTGAAATATGGCTTAAATCTTTACCAATCAATATTACATAATTACAGGATATGATTTTGATAAATATGGCAATAACCCATATGGAAAAGATTATGAGAATAACCAACAGATATTATTCTAGGTGGGTGTAGGCCCGACCGGACACTCACAGATCTATGAAAAAAGGTGTAAACTCTTACCCTCATGACTTCTCTCACTCACCCAACAACCCTAAACCCTAAGCTAACTAACAATAAACAATCTACTCTCACTCTTAAGTTCCCCCACCCTTGAATGTTTCCATTGATATACATTTGTTAGTTCTGGCTTATTGGAGATTCAGACCAAGTATTTTTGTGAAAAATTCAAGGATACCATGAGAATTTCACCGAGGAAGTTAAAATAATTGGGCAAACAAAAAGTAATTGATGTTTCCTAAAAGCAATCACCTAACATAAAGGGCCAGGTGTATCCCAATTGCATACCAATACAGTGTTATCTTCGGATAAAAAATAATGAATAATGAGAAAATGTCTGAGGTAAAAAAGCAACAACAAAAAGTGGAGAAAGGAATTGTTTGTGCTATGACTAACTGTTTTATCGGTAGCAACTCGAAAAGTCCCCGGGATTGAAACTCCAGCACCACCACCCATAGTAACGCCATTTAAAATTGCCACCTACATTGAGATCATCAACAAAATGCTGGATAAGTTAAGTGTTTACATGTAGTAAATGTATAAGAAGATATACAATCAGCCAAAATGAATCCAACTTTTAAGTGTTCACACGTAGTAAATGCTGGAGCTCCTTTTTGCTTTTATTTTTGGGTGATCAAGATCTATGTTTATCAATCATTGGGTTTTGGAAAGGCACGCCCTTTGAGTGCTCCTATACAAATCCCCAATTCTCGACCCCCTTTGAATTATAGTGTTTCTCTTGCTCGTTTGATTTTCTATGATTTTTAGGTCTTGTATTTGGCCTTCTCATTTCTTTGCTCTATTCTCTCTCTCTCTCATGTTTCGAATAGGTTTATTGTACTTTTCCACTGTTGATTGTACTTTCCACTTATCAATGAAGGGTTTGGTTTCATATTAAAAAGAAAACAGACTTAATGATTAAGGAGTGGATTTGCGCATTTGACATAATTTATCCGAAGCCAAAAATAAAATACTTTTCTCCAATTATATAGATAGAAGTTACCCTCACACTGATGAAGAAACATAATAGCAAGCACATCATGACATACTCACAAATTCTTTCATCACATATGCTAGATCTTCTGCATAAAGTCATGCTTAATTAAACAAAATCAATAGGATAGTACAGCCCGGGCATAGTGGTAAACCTTGGCTACATCCACCATACCATCTCCATCTCCATAGTCATCCTAAATCTATAAGTACCCTCAAAATTCATTTTTATAGAATAACTATACAAAGACATCCTAATTTTCTTGATGAAAAGTCACCGTAGACATTTCCAATACACACAAACATGTATATATCTACTAGATGCCGCACAGAAAAGGAATCGTTCAAGAATTTTTTTGTTACTGATGTGTATATTAGACAAACCACCATAACTTTCTGCTTGAGTATTAACAAAGCACTATAGTTTCAAGAAATGGAACCAACTGTTCAAGACAAAAATCTGAAACCTATGAATACTCACATGGGGCTTTAGGTATGTACCAAGCACGTACATAAAAGTATACAGTGTGCTAAAAAACTTTTTACATTGTTCCATCTTCCCTGCAAAAGTCACCCAAGACATGGATGGCAGTCAATTCTAATGTTTAATCTTATATAAAAAAAGAAACTTAAGTTAATGAGTAAGTCTTAATATCATCCATTGCCTTTTTAAATCATCAAGCATGAAAAAGAAACAGAAAAGCCCCCACAAAACGAAAAATGTGTTGTTTTTCTTTCAAAAGTCTCGGGGCAATCAAATACATACCACAGATTTTAGAAGTTTTAAAGTGCTGGCTATGTGACGTGATTAACATCTATATACGACATATTTAAATAGATTGATCCACAAATCCATGTAAAAAATTAAATAAATAAATTGATACATTCAGGTGAAACTACTGAGTATTATATAAGTAAACAACAAAACCACTGGTTTATCAAATTTCCTCTGAATGTTCAAATTATACCCAGGTGAGGCCCTCTACTCCTAAAGTTCAGTTCACAGATTGAATCACCTATCAAACTCCCCCAATTGAGTACAAAAAGATGCAAGATAAGAGAACGTCTAATGCACAGAGCTTCATAGAGAGGATGAGATCAACATTTTGTGCTTCATCTTCACACATATAATTTTTCATTGCTCCTCAACGTCAGCAATAACTAAGTTCAATATAAGGTATGGAAACGTCAAAATAGTTCTACTTCTAGTTTCTCCATTCCAACATGAGATGCCATTAGTTTGGCTGGGCACAACATTGACACTCCTAAGTCATTTATCAGCAAAGCGTTAACGTAATAGAGCATATCAAACTCCTACCTCCATTTATCAAATGGTAAAGCGAAACAATATCTCCACCAGCACAAAATGCCTTGCCACTACCCTTTGACAACCCAAAATTTAAAAATAAAATAGTGTGAGCTGGAAATGAAAATGTCCAAAAATCATCTAAAACATAAGTAGAAGAAAACTCAATAGGAAGCTGAAAAGAACAAGGAAATACCTTCAAGACTACAAAGCCAACATCAGGGTTGTCTTCCCAAGAATTGTACAATTTAAGCAGTCTAGCCCCCTAAGCCACAAGAACATTTAAAGAGCAAGTAATTTCCATGTAACCTACATGGTTGATATAGCTAAATTTACTCCAGCCAACAGCTTTTTGATAATTAGTTCATGTGTTCAAATACGTGTGAAGTAATTTCCTCCCCCAATTTATATTAATTAAAATTGTTGGGCATTTGTCAGTTTAGGTTAACCAGTGATTTAACATAATTGAACTTAAGTAATTTCAAATGCTTTCCAAAAGAAACAGACAAACAAGTGATTATAGCAGAAAAGCCCAAGAAGCTGGGAAAAGACCATGCACCATATTGGTATTAAGAGCATTAAGAACGGAGGGTCTGTTGAGAATAGCGGTTCTGGACCAAGGTTTGGCTTCAACAAGCACCTGCGAGAGAGACGCATGAATGAATGAATGAGCAGAGCTAATGTCTTCAATAAACAAAACAATGTGTAATTAAGAAAACTCACTTGCTGTTCGAGATCATGATCGGCGGAAAGGTTGGGAAGGGAGTGTTGGCTTCTCTGATTAGTAAGGAGACGAATACTCTGAAGGCTTCTCCTATTCAACAACGCCACCTTCAAACTTCGGACCATATTCTTCTTCTACTTACAAGTTGGAAATGATTCCGTAAGAATAAGCTCGTTTCTGATCTCTTCTGCAACTTCCAATCGATAATTTGGAGAAGAGGAAAGGTGGGAGATAGAGAATTCTGGACTGAATGTAGTCTTGCAGATTGGGAATTTCGGAATGAGGATGCTTTGCTCATACGCTACTCGCCGCCATTGCAGTTACGTCCTGCAACTTCATTCACCTAAACGGGCCAATTTATTGTGCATAAGGGTCTACAAAAAGACCGGTAACCGGAACTATCCGGACTATCCAACCCAAATCGTAAGAGTTTGATTGGGTTATGTTTTTAAAAATTTGGGTTGGGTTAGATTTTTAGTAAACTTGGATTTTTGGGTTGGTTTGCAAGTTCACTCGTTTTGGGTTTGGTTCAACCCGAAACCCGAATATAAATATATATTTCTTAACATATCTTTGTTTGTACTGTAAAGTTGTTGATAGTCTAGTGGCTGTATATATTTTCTTATTTTATGTTTTCTTTTTCTTTTTTTTCTTTTTTTTTTCTTCTATGAGCATGTAAACTTCAATCTTTCTCAAACTTTTTTTCTCTCAAGAATTTATCAAATCTTTTTATCTCTTATTAGGTTAAATACAATATGTTTAAAAAATTTAAATTAATTCTTGTCTTTTTAAAAAAAATCTCATACTCTTTACAAAATTAGCTTTTTATTTAGTCAAATTTTATACCGGTATTTGACTTTCAAATATTGAAATAATTAGTGTTTTTGTCGAATTTGTAATCTCGTCTTCAACTTTTAATTCTTTTGAACCGATGAACCCAACTCAACCCAACCCGAGAATATAGGGTTGGGTTGGGTTAAAAAGTTGATCGATCCAAATTTTTTGGTTGGTCCAAAATTACCCTCAACTCTATCCAACTCAACTCATGTACACCCCTAATTGTGCATTGTGCGCAACAAAAAAATATAGATTTTAATCTTTATGATTTAAAAAATTAGAAATTGTTTCCTAAGGCTCAATAAAATCTTTGAAATTCAAGGCTCAATAAAATCTAAATAATAGTTATTATCTTTTTTAATACAAATATTTGAAAATTAATTATTCATGTGTCAATGATAAAATCATGAATTAAATGATTGATATGACAACAAAATTTATATTTCTAATGCATGAATATTAAACTTTCATCTATTTAGTATGTCCACGATTATGTGCACCAAGGACTAAATTTTAGATTTTATAAAATTATTAGTAAATTCTAATATTTAAAATCATATAAATTGAATTCTAATTTCTCTTAATAAAGTGACTAAATTCTATATTTCTTGGAACCATAAGAACTAAACTCTAGTTTTTAAAATCATGGTGACTAAATTATTTATCTAATCCTTGGGGACTAAATTTATAACTTACCCAAAAAATAATTATACAAAACCATCACGTTATTTTTTTAATGGAATCTTTCTTTTCGAATTTTAACAATTTTTGTAACCAAATAAACTATCATTGACCAACCATAAGAAAATTACATCAACTCTCTTATAAAATGGAGACTATATAAGAAGGTAAAATAATCATATCGACCTTTTTTACATTATACAAGTCAATATGTTGTATTTTCAACCTTCATTTCAAACCACACCCCCTCAAACGAGGGATGAAGCAGTCACACCAAGTTTGATACATGTTTCGCATAATCAAGCTTCAGTGTAATACTTCGATCCTCATCAAGTTCGATTGCTCTTTTTTCGGGACTTGTGTTAGTTTCTATTTAGTTTTTTTTTTTTTGAAAAGTACTTTCTATTTAGTTAGCCGAAGAGGTATTTTGGTAATTTTATCTTTAAATGCATTTTTGTAATTATCGATTAATGTTTAGTTGATTTATAATTTCAAGAATCATTGGGCATCGTGGAAATAAGTTTTTGGTTGTAAAAGAGAATAAACTGTTGTGTTTTGGTTGCTAAATAAAAGAAAAATAAAAGGGTTATTAAAAGAGCTTTAAAGGAAAAGTCCTTTTATTATTACTAGAATTTTAACCCGGCGTTCCAAATGATAATTTTTTAAATAATAAATTATATATATATATATATTCATAATTATAAATTGTTTCTTATATTTTTACACTAAATTTAAATTATCAAATAATAATTTTAATATAATATTAAATTTTATAACCATTTTTTCAGGTCAATTAAATTTATTAAAATTCGCATTTATATTAAAAAAATTGATATTTTATTTTGAGCTTAGAAAATAATAGATGTTATTATTTTAAAAAAAACTTAATAAAATTTATCGCATTAAAATTAAATTTTATCTCAGATTTTTTTAAAAAAATATCAATTTATCTATTAATAGACTAATTACTCTTGAATTCTAAAATTTATAAGAGTTGCATCATTATTATAATTATAAATATAGATAAGGTAAATATATTTATTACTATACATTGATGAACTTACCTTTAACCTCAAATGATAATTTTATCATTCTTCAAAAAAAAAAAATCGCATTTCCAAGTCAACAATTAACCAACAAAATATCCGTACAAAAAATTATTGCAACAAAAGAACCGTTATAGGAAAGTTAAGGTAAATAATCCAACAAAAATAAGATACCTAAATTTTGTATTATAAAAAAAAACCAAGAAAGATAACTTCAAGTAAAGAGAAAGTTTCAAATATGTTTGTAAACAAAATATAGATAACTATATATATATATAGTAGGAAATTGTTATTCAACTTTTGAAACTAAACAATTCATTCATGCACTAACCTCAGATGATAATCTTATCATTTTTCATACTTTTTTTTCAGATTTTCAAGTCAAAGGCAACAATTATGAAAAAAGATCCCTGCAAAAATTATTTCAACAAAAGAAAAATTAGATGAAAGTTAAGTAAATAATCCAACAAAAATAAGTCAATTTATTATAAAACAAAAGTAAATGCAAGCAAAGAGAAAATATTATAGTAAACAAAAGTAAATGTAAGCAAAAGAGAAAGTATTATAGTAAACAAAAGTAATAACATTCCCAACTTATTTTATAAAAAAAATTAGACAGATTATAATTTATAGGATAACTCAAATATCCTTTTATATAGAACTAGAAAACTTATACGTACCTTGCACGTTTAATATAATTTAACATATTTTTAAATTTTAATAATTTTATAAATAAATAAAATATAAAAATAATATCAACTATTATTTTTAAACATATATATTACCTTTAAAAAAACATATATATATATCAGAATTATTATTAAAAACATATAAATTAAATTACTAACTTTTTTTATTATTCTTTTGCTAAGTTGTTTTTTAAGATTAATTAAATATTGATTTTAATTGCATAAAAATATTTATTTGTTTATAGGTTAAAACTACCATCTATTTGTTTATTTCAATAAATAAATTCTTATATATCAAGAAAAGTAATATATATATATATATATGAGGAATACTTTTAGAAGTTTTCATTTGGTAAGTTAAAACTTACAACAGTGTACAAAGAACATTGGTTTAAAATATAACTCATTTTCTTTCGAACAAAATAAATAAACTCTTACGATTTTATCTCAACTTAAATTATTTTGAATATATAAAGTAACTCTCACGATTTTATCTCAACTTAAATTATTTTGAATGTATTCAAGGTCTTGTATTAAAAATTAGTACACTTTTAAAATAAAATAATATACAATAATTATGTAACATTATTGATTTGCTTGATGATTTTGTATAAATTTAGGCTCTTGTATTAAAGTTTACACAATTACTTGATCATGGTGAAACAAAAATTGTTATAAACACGTCAAACTTAAGATTAAAAATATGAATAAAGTATAATTTGATATAGAATCTATGTTCTCTTAATGTATCTTATAACATTCGAAAACATCTTTTGATATTGATCAAGATATTTGAGGAAAATTAAGAAGAGAAAGAAAAAAAAGAAAAGAATCTAATCACTTTTCAATTACTTTGAAATTATACAAACACACAAAAAGATATTTAGGTAAAAGGTGATGGAGTATTCGCTTGACTTTGAATTCAAAAACATCTTGTAAGAACTAAGAAATCATCATCCCTCGCATCATTCATTCCACCTTCTAACTTTTTCGAAAAAAACCAAGTGCATTCTTTGAAGATCCAAAGAGCGTTTGTAATGTCAAACTCTTAAGATACTTTGAAGATTAAAGAGTTTTCCATTACAATTAATTGAATAAACCAATCTAATTGAAAGATATGGATCTTTTTATTTTTCTTTTTTAGGAAGAAAGAGAGATGTAGATCTTAAAATTGATGAATAAATGATGAAAAACTCATTTTTATAGGTAATAGTCGAGAGTTACAAAACCTTTCAAATTCCAAAACTTATAAAATGAATTCTTCCCCATCATCTAGTTAATTCAAAAAATTAATTTGTGAAAAAACTCTTTATATTCCAACACTTGAAGAGGTTATGCATTAATTATTAATTATGTATACTTGTTGTATTCATTTTAATTATTTAATATTCAAACTTAATTAAAAAAATGTAATAAAGTTTCTCACGTTCCCATTTAAATCTTCAAGTTAAAACATGTTTTTTTTATTATTATTAATAATAATAATTAACCCATTTTCATATGTTTATATTATTAAAGTTACGTAGATAGGTTAAATTTTTATTTTTCTTAAGTATTAAAAATAAATTTTTAAGTAAGGATAAAATTGTTTAAAAATGATTTTTTTCTTAAGCCATACTTAAAAAGAATACGATTAAGATTAAGATTAAGATATAAGATTAAAATATGAAAAGGGAAATTGAATTGCATTTCATGTGGTTATAAAATAAATTAATGGAAGGATTTGAGCAATTTTTTTTAGAGATAATATTTATATTTTTTATAGATAAATTGATGTGGTTGAATTGCATTTGATATTTTTGTATAGATAATTGCTTTTTGTATGTGGTTATTTTTTTATTTTTTATTTTAATAAAAAATTTAAGAAGACAATGACATATTTGTAGATATGTTATATGGCTTAAGGGTAAAATCGTCAAAAAATTTATCGCATTAAAATTAAATTTTATCTATGATTTTTAAAAATGGATGCTCTTTAGTTTTTTCTCAATTTATCTATTAATAGACTAATTACTCTTGAATTATAAAATTTATAAGAGTTATATCATTATTAATTATAAATATAAATAAGCTAAATATATTTATTAATATACATTTATGAACTTAACTTTAAGTTCAAATGATAATTTTATCACTCTTCAAAAAAAAAAACTCACATCTCCAAGTCAACAATTAAGCAACAAAACATTCCTACAAGAAGAAAAGTTAGATGAAAGTTAATGTAAATAATCAACAAAAATAAGATAACTAAATTTTGTATCATAAAACAAAAAAAACCAAGAAAGGTAATCTCAAGCAAAAAGAAGTTTCAAATGTAAAATTATGCAAAATTATTGCAACAAAAAAAAAAAGATGAAAATTAAGGTAAATAATCCAACAAAAATAAGATAACTTATTATAAAAAAAAATAAACAAAAGTAAATTCAAGCAAAATGAAAGTGTTCTTGTAAACAAAATGTAGATAATTATTTATAGGATTGAAAAATTCAATTTATTATTTTAATTAGACTATAAAATGTAAAATAAAATTTATGAGATTCGGTCAAATATTTTATTTTCTACTTTATAAAGATGATAAAAATTTAAATGATGTTGCAAATATCTTCATATGATTGTTGAAATCTCTTATCTTCTAGCTTAGTAATAAAATATATGAGATTTGACAAAAATATCTTATATTGTAAGGATGAAAATCTAAATGATATTGTAAATATCTTTTACATTATTTACATTTAATTTTTTTTATATCCTAATAGATGACATGTTTATAATTTAGAGTATGACTTAAGGGTAAAATCGTCAAAAAATGATTTTCCCTTTAAGCCACACTTTAAATGTAGTATGATATGATATGATATAATATAATATAATATGATTAAGAATTAAGATTATATGCCCATTTTGTCTTATTTAAGTTATTATATTATAAATGATGACTATGATTTTGATTTAAGATTCATTGGGAATAACTACTTTTACTAACATGTTTAATAATTTCCATTAAACCATATATGCATATATTTATTTTTTCTAAACTAACTCGTTTTTTTTCTTTTGACAGAAACTAACTCGTATAGTTTGGTTTTTTTTTTTTTTTTTTGAGATAGTATAGTTTGAAATAATAATGATAGACATCTAGAACAATAATTTTCATTTAGGTAACTTTCTTATATAACCATGAATTAAAATATTAATAAGTACCTTTTCAAACAAACAAACTATTAATAAGTAGAAGTTGTTTAATGTCTATGCATGCCACTGTTTGTGAAGGTTTTAAATCTCATTATTTCCCCCTTCAAAAAAAAAAATCTCATCATTTTCAATATGAAAACGTTTTATTAATTAGATATATAAATTAATTTTCAATATGTACCAATATAAAACGATAAGAATAAAGTTATTAATGATATTTTGTATAACACTAGAATTTTAACACGGCTTGCACGTTATAATTTTTTAAATAATAAATTATACATAGATGTCTAATAAAATATGTCAATTGAGTGCAATAAATAGTATATATATATTGTTTACTACATTTATGTACTATAAACCGTTAATATTTTATTTTGAGCTTAAAAAATAATAGATGTTATTATTTAAAAAAAATAACTCAATAAAATTTATCGCATTAAAATTAAATTTTATCTCTAATTTTTAAAAATCGATGTTATTTATTTTTTACAATTTATCTATTAATAGACCAATTATTCTTGAATTATAAGATTTATAAGAATTATATCATTATTATAATTATAGATATAAATAAGCTAAATATATTTATTAGATACATCTATGAACTCACTTTTAACTTCAAATGATAATTTTATCATTCTTAAAAAAAAAATCCACATCTCCAAGTCAACAATTAAACAACCAAATATTCCTACAAAAATTATTGCAACAAAAGAAAAGTTCGATGAAAGTTAATAAATAATCCAACAAAAATAAGATAACTAAATTTTTTTATTATAAAACAAAAAAAAAACCAAGAAAGGTAACCTCGAGTAAAGAGACAAAATTTAGAGAACTATTTATAAGATTGGAAAATTCAATTTATTATTTTAATTAGAATATAAAATGTCAAATAAAATCTATGAGATTGGGAAAAAATATCTTATTTTCTACTTTAGATGATGAAAATTTAAACGATATCGTAAATATCTTCATTTGATTGTTGAAATCTCTTATCTTCTAGCTTAGTCATAAAATCTGTGAGATTTGTCTTATCTCTACGAATAAAAATCTAAATGATATTGTAAATATTTTATACGTTATTTGTATTTAATTTTTTTTTATATTCCAATAGATGACATATTTGTAATTTAGAGTATGACTTCAAGGATAAAATCGTCTAAAAATGATTTTATCTTTAACCACACTTTAAGGTACCACATAGTATGATATGATATGATATGATAATATCATAGGTTTGATTTATCTTTAAGAAAACGGTTGATTTATACCAAATTCGAAAACATTTTGATTTAAAAAAACACCTTTTTAGAAGAAAAATTCACTTATTATCTATCTAAAAAAAGAAGTTAATTTATTATATATATATATATATTGGATATTGCCAAAAGGATAATTGCTCAAATGACATTGATGATACATAGGGACGAGACTCCCTACCTCCGAGGAGTGATCTAAAAACAAAAATATTTTGTGTTGGAACATTAATTATAGGTCAGTTGATTATCTTATTTGATGTTAATTTATTTTAACTCTAGATTACGAGTTGTAATCATTCAAAATAATTTATCATTTTTATTATTCAAAATAACTCATCAATTATAATTATTTATTTATAACTATTTAAAATAATATTCGTTTATAATTAACCACTCATTTGTAACACTCAAAACAATTTATTTTTAACCACTTATTTTTAATATTTGTTTAACTAATTAAAATAAGTATTTATTTTAAATCCACCTCTAAATAAGTTATTATCTCTACCTCCTCTATATAAAATTACAGTTTTTTTATTACAAATTTATAATTACTCAAAAATAATTTATTATCTAGACATCTCATAAAACTCGTCGGGGCTGTTTGTTTGACATATTTAGGTAGAAGTTAGTAGGAGGAGTTATTATTAACTACTTCTCATTTTTACTTTTAAAAATAACTCTCATTTCTAACCATTCATTTTCAATTATTCATTTATAACTACTCAATCATTTATAACCACTTATTTTTAATCATTCATTTCAAATCAATCAAAATAACTAATTTTTAACCATTCATTTTTAATCATTTCTTTTTTAACTATTAAAAATAACTACTCATTTTCAAATTTTCATCTAAATAAGATTTTGATTTTTAACTCCTCTATACAAAAACTACATCCAAACGAGTTTTTGATACAATTCTCAATTTTTAACTTCTCAACATAACTTCATAATATAGCTCATTAACTTAAAAACTATCTAAATATGCCAAACAAACAGCCCCGTGGTAAAACGACGTCGTTATTCTCCAGCATTTTTTTAAAAATAATTATATTATTGAATTATTTAATATACAGCGGAAAACTGATGCCCGAAAATTACAAATCGAAAATCTCAAATTCGTCTTGAAACCCTAATTTTGTCATGGAGCCCTAATTTATCCTTCCGCTGCCGCCTATCCCAGTTTGTGTTCAAGGTATCATCTTTCTCTGTAGCGCATCCATATTCAAGCAATACTTTCGATTCTCATTACATAATTATTGAGCTTTTAGTATCGATCCATTCCCCTTCACTATTTTGAGGTAATTTCCCCAATTTCTGACTTGTAATTTCATATGCCATATGGGCTTGGCAAGGTAGGGTTCTATGTCATGTGGTAGCCCAGTACTAAGTTTCCTGTCCTCGATTTCAAACTGTTTTGGATCGATTCAGCTGCTTTTTTACATACTCTTTAATGGGTAACTCTTGATCACTTGTGCAGGTACGTCGAGATTCTTACGAGCGGATCCCGTTATTGGTAACTGTTAAAATGAGGGGTAGAAGTTATACTCCATCGCCGCCAAGGGGTTACGGAAGAAGGGGCCGGAGCCCTAGCCCTAGGGGGCGCCATGGCCATGGTGGTGGACGTGGAAGAGACCTACCCACTAGTCTTCTTGTTCGTAATCTTCGCCATGACTGCAGGTTTGTTCTTTACGAGTTTGTTTCTTTGTTTCATTTTGATCTCTAATGTTCTTTCCGTGTAGTATGCTCAATTTTATCCTCTATAATGTCACGAGGAGTAGATATTGTTCTAATTTTGATAGGAGACAGACCTTAGGACTAGAAAAGAAAAACAAAGATGATTGAAATGAGCAATACAAGGTCACTTTGTCCAGATAAGGGAGTCAATAAGACTTTTCCACGAGTATTAGAAAATTTAGGATCAAAAGTCCTATTCAAATGGCTCCGAAACGAAACAAAATGCTTTATACCAGAGATAACCTTGTTTGGTCTATTTCCTTATTGTCTAAGTATTATCTAAGTATTTGGGCATAGCCTCAGATCAAATGGTGGTAGGTCTGATACCTCACTAGTCACTACCACATAATTTTTGAACGGTGTCTTTTTGAGGTTGCTCACTTCTAGTTAGGCAATGAAACCGTCCTCTATAAGGATTGTTGTAATGTGCTGCTGGATTTCTCAAAATTTAAATGGTTATGCTTGAAAGATGCAACAATTCGTTTGAGCTTTTCTTTGAAACATTTGGATGGAGAGGAATAGGCAGATTTTTAGGGATGTTCGCTGTAACTTTTATTATCTTATGGATTATTTTTGGTGTAGACATATATATTCTTTGAATGTTCAAGATTATCACTTATTACCCCAAGTGGGGATATTGTAATCTCCCTCGAGGCTTTTGGAGCTTTCTCTCCATCAGTGTTTCAAAAATCGTTTGAGGCGTACGCCTTGAGGCGAGGCGGAGAGAAAATGCCTTGAGGCTTAAGGCCTCACAAGGGAAAATTGAGGCGGACGCCTCATAGGAGAAAGGCATATGCCTTGAGGTGAAAGGCGTACGCCTCTCCGTCAAATTGCCGTTTGTTTTCAAATTAGGGCTGGAAGTTTAAATTAAATGTAAAATCTTTTTATCTAGACAGTTGGCCATTCAAATAGGCCCATATTACATTTTAAAAATTATTTATTGGTTGACCTAAAAGCAAAGTGACTTATGACAAAAGACAAAGGTCAAAGAAAATATTTGATATGATGACGACTCTATGGATGATCCCATTAGTTATAGTGAAAATGATAATGATTTTCTTGATGATCTTTAGAACACAATATTGATTGACTGGTTAGATTTTTTTATAGTGACATTTATATTGAGTTTTTTTGTGTAGTTTTAAGGAGTATTACCTAGTTTAAATACAAAATGTTTTATCTTTTTTGATTAAAATATGTTTTTTTTTAAATTTTTCAATGAGGTTTACGCCTCGCCTCTTCCAAAGAAAACGCCTCGAGGCTGCCTCACGCCTTTTAAAACATTGCTCTCCATATTTCATATATGAAGGAGATGTTTCCTTTTCCCAAAAAAAACTGTTATATCTTTCAAGGATTCCATGGAAATCTCCCACCTTTTTTAGTTCATGAAATTATGAGTCATAATATTATTTTGTTATTAACGATCATAATAGTATTTTGTTATTACCTATCATAATAGTATTTTGTTATTAACTATCATGGGTTGACCTAATAGTTACTAGGGCTTTGGTGAATTAAGAGGTTATGGATTCAATCCATAGTAGCTACCTATTCTACCTACATTTGTTTTTGGATAGGAAACGAGAATCTTTCATTATTAAAATCAAAATATAACTATTACATAGAGAAAAGAGGGAGGAAGAGAAGGGAAAAAGAAAGATAGAGAGGGAAGGCCAGAACAGATGCCATATAAAGATGCTTAAAAATACATACAAAAGATACAATCTAAAACAAAACAGCAAGCCAGAGAAGGGGACAAGCTGTCAGCCTATACAAACTGGATTTAAGAGAGAACAAACTATTGTTCAGTCCGAAAACCTAGTGTTGAAGGCAGACTATTCCTAGTTTGGACTAGAGCCTAGTCTCTTAGAAGAAGTAGTTGCCTTAGATGGGAAATGAATAAAGGTCGATCAACTCTTTGGCAGACTATTCCTAGTTTTCATTACAGCAGCAGATTTCTTAGCTGTACCCAGTGTTTTAAGAAGCTCCAAAAGGTATGCTTCAGGCTCAAAAAAACCTTGGCTCAATATTGACGCCTTGCCTTTCTAGGCATGCGCCTTTTCATAAAGCCCTCAAGCGCGCAAGTTGCATGCCTTAAGAAGGAATTTCTTATTTATTTAAAATCTAAGTAAAATAGTGATGTTTTATCATTTTTCTCTAACTGTATTTTAAATTTTAAATTCAATCAACAATTACTTCAAAGTTTTATGTTAAGAAAAACAATTAAAACTTGATCGTCAACCCTAATCACCAATCCACTTCTCCGTTCTCTCTAATTATCACCAATGAAGAAGTGGATGGAGATGAATATGTAGTTAAGGATCATAAGTTTGATCTTTAGGAATTTATATTTTTATTTGGAATTAATATTTTCATGTTTTTTAGGGATTTTCAATGTAAAAACTATACATTAAAAGAGATTAATATATATGTTTTGTGTATTTATACATGTATACATTTTTTTTTCTTTTATGCATGGTGTACCGTAAGTAAAAAAACTCGCGTCTTTTGGTGCACCTTGCACCTCAGGTTCCATGGGCCATTGTGCCTTAGTGCGCCTTCAACTTTTTAAAACATTGGCTATACCTTACCTAGTGTTTTAAAAGGAGCCCCTAGGCTCATCGTGGAATTTTTTATTTCCTTTGCGTTTTTTGTGTTTTAGATCCCCATACTAGGTAATGAAGCGCGTGAAGGTTGATAGTTGAATATTATGTATGTTTTATATATTATTCTTGGTTAAAATTTAACTTATGTCCATGAAAAGTGTTTTTATTGTGTATACACACATATAAAAGTTTTATGTGTTTTTTTATATAGTGCGCCTTAAGTAAAAAAACCTTCGTCTTTTGGTGTGCCTTGCACCCAATGTTTTAAAAGGTTAAGGCGGCCTTGAGACGTTTTCTCCTGATGAGGCGAGGCGTAAGCCTTGAGGCAGTTTGAGGTGTAAGCCTCATTTTAAAGATAAGAAATATATTTAAAACATAATAATTAAAACCTTTTATATTCATAACTTTGTAATACTTCTTAAAAGTAGAAAAAACTAAAAGATTTAAACAACTTATAAAAAAAAATCTCAATAGTGTATTAAAATTTTGTTAACATTAATCTAAAGATTATGTATCCACTATCCACCAATTCTCCATCATCCAATGTCAATACCCCTTTATTTGTTTTCATAGCATTTCCAACCATCTTTTTCCAACCCTCACTATGTAAGGAAAAATGATAAGATACTAAGTTACAACTACAAAATATTTGTTTTGGAAACCGAAACTATAGAATAATAATAACACACTTATTAGTAATAATAATTAAGAAAAGAAAATAGGTAGTAGTTTTCTATAAAAAGAAAAAGAAAATAAGAAATAAATGAAGAAAAAGAAAAGATTATCATAAAAAAATATAATATAATAAGTATAACAAGTTCCAAAATGAGCAATAGCTCATAATAATAATTATAAAAAAACATGAAAAAATAGAAACAATAACTCATAAGAATTATATAAGAATATATAATTTTATAATTAAAACTCAAAGAAAATATAGTTAAACAAAATAGAAAAAAACAAAGAAGGGATAGAAAGGAAAATGTGTAAACATCCCTTGGTAAAAAAAAATGTAATAATGTATTACAAAAATAGAGAAACAAAAAAAAATGATAAAGCATTGTTTAACTAAGTGAATAATTAAAATAAGTTGAATACTCAATAAATAGAAGAAAGAAATAAATAAAATCCACCTCAATTTGTGTTGTCAAAGGGAAAAGAGATTGATGTCCTTTTTTGTTTCTCTAATAAGGATAATTGATAATGATTTCCTAACTTTAAATTTAAAAATTAGCAAACAAGAGGTTAAAAATCAATTTAAACAAAAAGCGTATGCCTTTTGCCTTTGAGGTGTAAGCCTCTCTCCAAAGAGGCATAATCCTCATTCTCTACTCTCAAGGTGTAAGCCTCAGACACTTTTTGAAACATTGCTTGCGCCTCAGGCTCTAGAGGGCCATTGTACCTTAGTGCGCCGTGCACTTTTTAAAACACTGGCCCTACCTACAAATTAAATCACATGAATAGTCAAGGTAAGCAGAAGTTGGCATAAACACTCATCAATATATAAAAATAATAGTATTTTATTTTTGTTTCAATGTTTCTGTTTTGCACTTCACAAAATTAGTTCTCTTAATAGCCTTGGAGAGTTGCTATGCATAAGCATGCCTGGCACATTTTAAACATTGTTGGAACCCTGATATACTATGTTTGTGCGTACTCCACCACACTATATAACCTGTTTCTTTCAGAAGAGGAAAGCCACGTTATAGGAATAGAGTAGATTTTCTTTCATTTTCCGTTAGCTGACATAGACACTCATTAATTTAAAAAATAAAAATAGTAGTATTTTTAATTTATTTCGTTGTTTCTGTTCTGCAGTTCACAAAATAAATTTTCTTAACAGCGTTGGACAGTTGTTTTGCCTAAGCATGCCTGATGCATTTCAAACAATGTTCGAACCCTAATATATTATGTTTTGTGTATTCCACAACTTTATATATCCTGTTTCTTTTAGAAGACTAAAGCTACGGTATAGGAGTAGAGTAGATTTCTTTCATTTTCTTCACTTTTGTCGTGCATCAATTTTCATCTACAATCATGTAATGATTGGAGTCCTTTTGTAGTTGAATATTATCGAGTTTTATTTGGTGGCATGTTCTTGTTCTGACTGTCAAGTTTCTTTATATATCCTTATCTTCTATATGGTTTGTAATTACGATTTGATTACTGTATCACTATTCTTTTACTATTTCTTTTTATTGCATACGACTTTTTAGGAAATGCCATTGCTGCATGCTGTTGTTCATCCTAGATTATCGATCAAATTCTTAGTAAGAAATAAGAATATGATGAAATCTAGTGTACCACTCTCCTCGCCCCTCCCTTCTGCTGACTACGTCTAAACCCAACACTTACCCATGGAGTCCCCCAAATTCCCTAGGACTTCAACCATCGAAAGAAAAGAATATACCATTGATGTCGATCTCAGATATAGAGGCAGTCGAGTTAAGATCATAGAATCTTCAAGAGACAAATCATTCACAATCTCGATTCAATGGGCGTCCCTTACTTGGATCCTCAAGAGCTTATACTCTCTGCTATCAACTCCCCTCAACCACAAGTTCTTCTTGGAATGTAGAGTGGATGACTACTCTCTTTGGCTTGAAAAAGCTACGAATCGGAGAGGTTATATTGTAGAGCTCACCAAGCAAAACAACAATGGAACCATCAACAAGCTGGTTATTCCTATTGGTGCTGAACGAATGGGTTGGTTTGCTTTTTATACTTTATTGCAGGGCCCCCGATTGTCTCAGAACCCAAATCTGACCAATAACTTATCCCTTCCCACTCACAAACCAATTGTTGAAGGGGAGTAAATGCAGGGAGTTAAAAAGACTGGCAGATTTCATTAATGGCTTCAATGCTTCCTACCAGTCGAAGACATTTATTGAGAAAGGGAAGTCCTATAAATCAGCACTTAACAATGGAAGCACAAAAAAACCAGCCATTGATTTGGAACAGACAACATCCAATGGAGCCAAGACGACAAGAACCCCTTCGGAAAAAGCAGAGTCCTTTATAGAAGTCGATAAGAAGAAACCAGACTTGTGGACGGTTAAAAGATCTAAGAAGAAACCTTCCACGAAGGCAAACGGGACGACAAGCATGGTTTATAGGCCAAAATTGAGACCATCGATTAACCCTACAGGAACAGAGCATCTGTCCAAGTCTCATGCTTCACACAAAGAAGTTGATAAGGAATGGATCGACCCTATCATTCTCAACCAAAGGGATTATTTTGAGCCTTCTTGTGACTCCTTTGTAGCTGTAGAGTTCGACTCCAAACTATCGGTTACTAATCAGAGTAATCAGAGCAATAGAAAATAGAGATCTTCCACACCGGAAATCTTTCCGCTGCCAAACAGGGGAGCACCCTCCGATCTCCTCCTCGAGCCTGCTGTTGTGTCTGCTGAACAGATAGATTCCTGTCAATCAAAGCTCTGCTCATCTGCAACTTTCACCCAACCAGGTATGTTATCTTACATTGTGGGGCCCGAGGAACAATCCATTGGCATCCGTAAATCTCTCTCCTTGCCCAATCACCTCTTTACCCGTTCTATGGGAATTGTTCCCATTGTACAAAGCCACCTCTCTCTTTTGAACTCTGACCTTGACCAACCTCATCCCATTCACCTCTCTTCAAGCCAGAAACTCCCCGTCACCATAAACAAAAATCCCGCCTTCTTCATCCTAGGGACCAAATTAACCACCAACCATCTCGCTCATCCCTCCTCTGACTCTGAAAACCAATTATCCTCTCCTTACCCCTGTTCTAATGCCATATCGGATGACGCCAGAAATTACTACTGTAAGAAAAAACCATTCAAATTGGACCCTAATATTCATCCTTCCGGGCTTCTGGAAGTTATTATCCCCTGGTTGAGACCTATGGGATTAGGCATAATGCCTCTCCCCACGAAAGTGTCAAAGCAAATGAAAGAATCTCGTAAGAAGAATAATCAATTCCGAGAGATCTGCAGCCTTATAACATCCATCAATGACTCTGCTGAAAAATCATTCATTGGCGGGCCTTACATTTCTACATGAAAATGATTTCTTGGAATGTCAGGGGTCTCGGAGACAGGGACAAAAGAGCTATGGTTAAAAGCCTGATCATTAAACACAATCCGACTTTAGTGATTCTTCAAGAAACCAAATCCCATGATATTGACAGAGCCTGCATTAAGACTATATGGAGTGCTAGAGATGTTGCTTGGACATCCCTTGACGCTGTCGGGTCTTCGGGAGGTATTATCATCATGTGGAATGACCCCGCATTCTTCGTTACAGACATTAAACAAGGTACATTCTCGCTCACTTGCTTCATTACTACGACTGATGGTTTTTTATTCAGAATAACAGGAATCTACAACCCATCCAATACCGATCCATCTCCCCTGTTTTGGGAAGAACTAGAAAAGCTTGCTGATTATTGTAAGGGCCCTTGGATTATGGGAGGTGACTTCAATGCCATCAGATGGTCACACGAAAAATCTGTGCAAAGACCTATTATGTTTGATATGACAAGCTTCAATGAATTTATTGCAAAGCACTCATTGATTGATCTACCATTATCCAATGGATTATTTACTTGGTCTGATTTTTGAAACCCCACCCACGCTCTCTAGATTGGATAGATTCCTCATGACTGTGGATTTCCAGAATTACTTCAAACTCTTGTCTGCCACCTTGTCTGGAGAGACCCACTTTGGACCACCATCCAATTCAATTGGCAATGGGAGACACTAGATGGGGTCTTACCCCTTTCCGGTTTCAAAATATGTGGTTGCTTCATAAAGATTTCCTTTCTATGATGGAATATTGGTGGTTAAACACTCCTTTGAGGGGTTGGCCTGGACATGGAATCATTCAGAAGCTGAGGGCCTTCAAATTGGTGGTTAAAAAACTGAAATAAAACAGAGTTTGGTAACATCATTGATAGAAAGAGCCAGCTCACTTTGGAACTAGCCATCCTGGATGATATCGAGGAGACAAGCGAACTCTCTACTGTACAAATTCAATAGAGATTTTCTATCAAATCACTGCTCATGGCTATTGCAGTTAAAGAGGAAGCACAATGGAGGCAAACTCTAATCTTTTTCATAGAGTTGTCGCGGCTAGACGTCGGAAAAGTGCCATCGTGGAATTAATTGCCAGCAATGGGTCTAGTATATATACAGACTCTGAGATAGAAGGTGAATTCTTGAGTTTCTATTCCAATTTATTTAGCAAACAATCAGACCACATAACCCTTCCAGCGGTTGATAACTGGGTGCCAATTTCTTCCCAACAAGCATATTCTCTTGAGCAACCGTTTTTGGAAATAGAGGTTTGAGAGGCTGTTAAAGATTTGGGATCTAATAAAACTCCAGGTCTAGATGGCTTTACGGCAGAATTCTACAAAACATCATGGAACATTCTTAAGCCCGACATTATGAGAGTGTTCCACGAGTTTTTCAAGAATGGTATTGTTAATGCCAGTCTTAACGAGACCTACATCTGCTTGATCCCTAAGAAGGTTGATGCTAAAACTGTTGGTGACTATAAACCGATCAATCTCATATCATGTATGTACACAATTCTTGCCAGGGTTCTTTCCCAAAGACTGAAGAAGTTTCTCCTTGATATTATTACTGAATACCAGTCAGCATTTGTTGAGAAGAGACAGATTTTGGAGGCCATCATTATTGCTGATGAAGCTATTGATGAATGGAAGAGGAAGCATAAGAAAGGGGTTGTTCTCAAGCTGGATATTGAAAAAGCCTTCGATACGGTAGACTGGGATTTCCTTGATGAAATCCTTAGAGCTAAAGGTTTTGGGCATATTTGGAGGAAATGGATTCGTGGATGTATTTCCTCTCCTAACTTTTCCATAATTATTAATGGTAAACCTAGGGGAAAAATTAGAGCATCCAGAGGCCTTAGGCAGAGAGACCCCCCTCTCCCCCTTCCTGTTCATTCTTATTGCCGATTGCTTAAGCAGAATGCTGCTACAGGCTGAGCATGATAATAGAATTCAAGGCTTCAATATCGAAAATATAAGGATCTCTCACCTCCAATTTGCGGATGACACTCTTCTTTTCTCCAAACATTATAACGCTGCTATTGATGCATTGATTGAAACTATATCTAATTTTGAATCCATCTCCGGATTAAGAATCAATGTCAACAAATTTGAGTTGTTGGGCATCAACCTTGAAGACTCCGTTATCAATAATCTGGCTACAAAGATCGATTGCAAAAGAGGATCCTGGCCATCATCTTATCTTGGCCTCCCATTATCTGGTATCCTTAGATCCATTCATTTTTGGGATATCTTGATTGAGAAGGTCGAAAAGAAGATATCCTCTTGGAAGCACAGTCATATTTCCAAGGGTGGCAGACTTACTCTTATCCAAGCTACATTGTCAAATCTCCCAACATACTATATGTCTATCTACAAGATGCCCTCTAAGGTGGCCTGCAAACTGGAACAGATCAGTAGACATTTTCTTTGGAAAGGGAGTTCTGAAAGCAAAGGATTATATCTGGTGAAATGGAAAGATATCACTCTCCCTTTGGAAGCTGGCGGTTTGGGAATATACCGCATCAAAGACCGGAATGATGCCCTACTATCTAAATGGATTTGGAGATATAGTAACGAAAGGTTTGCTCTTTGGAGGAGAATTATTGACGCCAAATACGGAGGATCTACAACAACCAACAAGCCAGGACAAATTCCATTAAATCAGCTAAAGATCCCTGGAAATCTATCATTAATTATGCTCCTCTGATCCACGAAAGAATAACCTACAAGGTTAAAGATGGAGCTTCGGTATCTTTTTGGAGGGATTCATGGATGAATGGCTGTCCCCTATGCACCCAATTCCCTATGTTATTCAATCTTTCCACTAAGGACTTATCCGTCAAGGAAGCATGGTCTACTAATCAAAATTTTGGAGATTATCTCTAAGAAGGAAACTGAAGGAGGAGGAAATTCTGGAATTCACATCTCTAATTGAGATTCTTAATACATTTCAATTTGTCACTGGAGAGGATCAATGTATATGGAAGCCGGACCCAATTGATGGATTTTCCATCAAATCCCTTTTAACCGACTCCACTCATCCTTCTATATCTGAGCCTCCCAATATTTATGAATCAACGTGGAAGGACAAGTTCCCAAAAAAGGTTAAATTCTTCCTTTGGAAACTTTACCATGGTGCTATCAACACATATGACAAACTGCAAAGAAGGCTGCCCCTCCTTCACATATCTCCACAGTGGTGCTCCCTTTGCCAAAAAGAAGCTGAAACACAAGCTCATTTGATGCTGTCATGTTCATATGCGACCAGCTTTTGGAACCTAATTCGTTCGGCCTTCCATTGGAGCTTCCCATTACCGCACAATCCTCCAACTATGCTTATGATTGTTCTCACAGACCATCCATTCAAGAAGATAAAGAAGATCCTATGGGAAAACTTTATGAGGGCTTTCTTCCGGCATACTTGGAAGGAAAGAAACTACCGTATTTTCCAGGATAAATCAACTACATTTGACAGATTCATGGACAATGTTACAAACACTATGGTTTCATGGAGCAAGCAATCCTGCCTCATCTCTCATTATAGCTATGATTCTCTTCTTAGCAATTGGAAATCTCTATTGTAATTTAATGTGGGCTTGTTTGTCTTGATACTCATTGTAATTTCATAATTATAATGAAATTGTTTCTTATCCAAAAAAGAAATCTAGTGTACCACTCATTTATTTCTCTTGACTCAGGCCTGAGGATCTTCGTAGATCATTTGGACAGTTTGGTGCTGTGAAGGACATATACCTACCAAAGGACTATTATACTGGGTGAGCATGTCTTAGCTGTATGTAGCTTGCAGATTCTTTGGTGCCGATGCTAATTTTTGATCAACAAACTGCAATTCTATGTTATGATTTTCAAAGAAACTGCTTAAAATTTTCAAAATATCTGTAGTTTCTAATGAATGTTTGACATAATATATATTCTATGAGCCCCCAGGGGTGGCCTCATTGGTAAGGGATTGGGGTCTCTTGGTCATACTGCTTTTGTAGGTTTCAGATTTGAGTCATTGGATGTGATTAATAATGTAAATACTTCATGTCTCCCTAGTTTGGGTCTTGGGGTGGGTGCGTGTACCCTCGATATAGGGGAGCTAAACTCTTACTTCCTGTCTACAACAATATGTCTTTTATGTTGCTGTCTCATATTGGTTTATAACTAGGGGTACCAAAATAATCACATTTTCCATATTTTCGTGCTTCTTTTGAACTAAATGTTTTCAACCCTTATAAAAAATATTCATGAATTTTGTGAAGCAGGCTCTACTTCGTGTTCATCCTTTAAATAATGCATCATTTTCTTTCTGGTTCCCTTTTTGTTGTTTCTTATCACATATTAGGTCTGTTTATTGAATGTTTGAAGATTTAACAGTGAAACTAATGTTTTGAAGAAGACATCAAGTAATTAGAGTTGTATTGAAGATAATGTTAATGGTAGTGAAGATTGGAAGGAAGTTGGATTTGAATACATAGAAGATGTTCCAAGTCTTGAAGAATTTCAAGTCGTCTTAATTCTGACACATGCAAGGTCAGCAGCCAAGTGCTTGCTTTATTATCAGACGTTCCATATTGCAAGGGATATGGCAGAAAGTTTATTAGAGGTTTATTATGGCAGGCCAAGTACCTGACACGATGCTATGGGTTTATATTGACCTTGTTATAACCCTCTTTCCTTTTGCTTTATTTGTGCAACTATTTTGCAGAGAACCACGTGGTTTTGGTTTTGTTCAATTTGTAGATCCCGCTGACGCTGCAGATGCAAAACATCAGATGGATGGCTGTGTTCTTCTTGGTCGGGAGTTGACTGTGGTATTTGCCGAGGAAAATAGGAAGAAGCCAACGGATATGAGGGCAAGAGAGAGAGCAAGGTATGTAGCTGCATCCCTGTTATATTTGCCGTTCTTTGTAGACTTGGATGTTTGTAACTGTCTATGCTTTCCTGAACGTGTGCTCCTGGGAGTTTGTGTTGAAAACACGTTTTTTTTCCAAGTTATTCAAGTACTTTTCGAATCTTTGAAATATTTTTTCATTAAGAAACAAACTGCAACGCGCTTTTAATGGCTGAAAATTACTTTATCCTATTCACTAGTCCACTCTGTCAATTTTTAGTTTTGCATCTTTGAAACCAAACTAATATCAGTCGTACAAACAGTGGACGATTTTATGATCGAAGAAGATCTCCTCCACGGTATTCTCGTTCTCCGGTTCAACGCCATGCAAGGTATTCTCGTTCACCAGCTCCACGCCATGTGAGGTCTAGGTCTCGTAGTTATGATTCACCACCAAGACAAGGGGCTTACTCCAGGTATTCTATCAATCTATGGGGTTCTATTTGATTTCTGGTTCTTTATTTAGTATAATGTTTTTGTTTTTCTTGGTGAGTTAACAAACTAGTCTTTCTTGACATGCAGATCTGTGTCCCCTCGTGACAGACGGGATAGTCGAGAGAGGTCGTACCCACGACAGGAGAGCCGTGGTAGACCATACTCCCGATCCCCACAACTGAATGGTTCAAGAAGTAGAAGTCAGAGTCCAGCACGAGGTGGAAGTCGAAGTCCTAGCCCTGTTAAGGGTCGAAGCCTGAGTAGGAGCAAGAGCAGAAGCATTAGTAGGAGCCGGAGTCCACCACGACGAAGTCCGAGACATGAAGTGTATAGAAATGAACCAAATGGTGGAGATAGGAGCCCTAGTCAATGACCAACCCAGACAACTAGAATGTACTAGTGCCATCATTTAGTTTTGAGATTTCCGCTATAGACATCTTTCCCTTTGTTGGGGGTAGCGTTTGTTTGTTGTTCTAAGGATATTTATGCGTTTATCAACTTGACTACTTTTATTTTTGCTTAACAAAATACTAAAATGATACTAAATGCGTTATGAACTAGAATGTACTTATCATTTTCTTTTCTTTTAATGATATTATCATGTTATGAAGTAGATATGGGCAAATATGAACTAGAATGTACTTATCATTTTCTTTTCTTTTAATGATATTATCATGTTATGAAGTAGATATGGGCAAATTGACTTTATACAACTTTTTAAAACAAATATACAAGCCTAATTGTAGAGGGTCAACTACGACCTTACTTGAACAGGATCTGTTTTACTGGTTGTATTATTGTGTCCTTGAGTTTTAAGTGTAGAGGGTCAACTTATGTGTACTCTAAAATGGTTCACTAAGTAATGTTAAATTATTTTCATAGTAACAAGAATGATAGTGATTTTAGAATTATTGTTTTTCAATTTAATTGTACAGCTTGCTTGGAGCAGTGAACGTTATATTTAAATGAAAATTTTTAAACTTCACTTTGGAGGCCTAAAAACAAGTCTCTCTAAATGCTTTATAATATTATACACCAAATCATCTCCCTCCATCGGTTCCTGATTATTTCAATGGTCGATGATGCACCTTCTTCCACATATCGTGATGAAAACCTCCTATGCCAACCCATTGTATGAACCATCGTCTCTTCTTCCCTTTCCAAGTGACTGACTTTTCGAAACCATTGTCGAAATGTGATCGGACAATAGATTGAATCATCATCAGAGCAAGTCGATTGCAAACAAAACTACAGTCACAAGATTGATAGTTGTTGAGACTTGCTGGACCACCGACAACAATTTTCGTCATTAGAACTTCAAATCCCACCATAGGTGTGGTCTCAATGGCATGGATTTGAAAGAGAACGGTGCTAGTTAGGGAGCCCATCGCTGAGGCACATGAAGGAAGAGGGGTTCTTTCCTACCCTAATTTTTGAACCGATTCGATTGAACTAGATTTTTTTTTGGGCAGTGACTTTGAGCCTTCATATTGTCATTGTGTATCGGCCATTCAACTTTTGGCGTCACCCAAAAGTTTAATGCTCAGCATATGACAAAAGCCATGTGAGTAAATATTCGAATCGAGTTCATCATTTAATTGACGTGCATCAAGATAGCTCTACTCAACATTGATGTCTGTTGAATTAATTGTTGATCGCTTGACAACATGCAGGAAATCGTGTGAGTTTACTATTATAATGCTTTGTTTTCCTAGCGAGTTTCTTTTCACTATACCCCCTATTTTCATCTAATGAAAGAGAGTCTTCCTCCAAAGCTTGTGTAATCCGACGTACTAAGACTTTATACTCTATAATAGACTATTTATTTTTTTAATGTTCGTTGACCACATTGTAGCGATGTCCTCTCTTCTCTCCCTCAGGAGTTTTTGATCCTCCGAGTATCAAATTTCTTTCTTTCTCCAACTGTGCGATGCAAAGTCTGGATGAGTGATAAGTCTTCTCCACACTTTTCACCACCTAGCGCTGAATTGGGATGCGTCTCCCTCCCTCTTCCCTTTATGCCAGATCCATTGATTCCTTTATATGCGAGTTCATCTCAGATGTGTTGCCAACAAGGAGAAAATCTCTCAGATATGCAAGTCATCCGATTAGGACTCAAAGTTGGACGTCTAACTTTTTTAGGGCTGTTGTTTTTTTTTGTAGAAGTACCTTAGAACTTGGTCGAGAATCAATTTCGTTTCTTACAAAAAACAAAAAAAACTTTTAACTTTCGATCTATTTTTTAATTAGTTCGTAATGTTAGGGAGAGGAAATTTAGGAATAGTTTGTGAACTTTCTCTACTATTAAATTTGTATGTGATATTTTTCACAAACATTTACGAAAACTTAATAAATGGTAGCAAATTCATCATTGGTTGGAAAAAGCAATATGAATTTTTTTAATGAACATTTTATGAATAAATTAAAAAAAACATCGAAGGCAATAATTGCTTACAACTAGGAAAAAAGAACACGTGTAACTTTTTTTCATTTCTATTTTATAGGCCATCCTTTTGAGAGAATTATCATTTTAAAATATTTTCACAATAACTAACGATTGAGTTTCTATTTCTTATCTGAATTCTTTTTATAGTTTATGAAACATGATAAAAAATTACTATTCTTATTCTTCTTGAATGTAGTCCAACTTCTCGGGCGGGAAAATGAATAAAAATAGGACGCAGATAGTGCTTGTGGTAGGTTCAACAACCTTATTCAACATTCTTAAATTTTTAAAGGATTGGTTGATTTCTATTTGTTTAGTAGGTGCAAAGCCGTTCGTGTAAAGAATCGACCCGAAAGAGGTCCTAAACTAGGCCTTTACCTCAATGCATGCTTTAAAACTTAAAAATATTATGCAAGATCGCTTTCTAGATTCTGAATAAAACTAAAAAATCGTAAACATCCATTCAAAAATCAAACATAAAATGTCCTGAAACTTGTCCCTGTTTCCAAGCACCTGTTCCAAGCTAAATACAGTTTAAAACATACTCTGATCAGAGATTTATTCAAATCATTCAAAATCCCAAACAGTTTACAATAGTGTCAGAATCCAGAAAACAATAAGAAAACATCCTAAAGGCTCCGTGCCCACTACATGCATTCAGAGGACAACAAAAACATAAACATAAACTCAGAGTTTTAAAACAGCTGGTTTCCATGATCAACAGCTCCTCCTTCAGCCATCCTGTCTCGCGCCCAGGTTACCTGTGGAAAACCACAAAATAAGGGTGAGTAACGAATTACTCAGTAAGAATCCCCAACTGGGGTAAAATACGATATAACTGGTCATCTAGCATAAAGTATGCAAGCTATGAATATAAACATAGAAGAGAGCACATCACTTTAATCCATACATAAACACCACGGATGCCATCTTACGGTCTTACTCAGGAAAACTACAACGCATCTCGATACTCTACGAGAAACTAATCTCGGCCTCAGCTTTCCTACTACTGTCGATACGAAAGGTGCATTGAACTCAAGTTCCCGAGGAGCTCTCCTGTCGGCGCTGTAATGAGCGTGTGCGCGCACCGCATGCTGCTGCAAACCAGGGAGGTGCTAGGTCTAGGGCATGCTGCCCTGGTCCAGTACACATGCCTAAAAGAATCTCTGGATCGGTGTCACTGAACATAGTGGTGTGAGACTAGGACACTATGACTATGTCAGCCTGTACCACCGCACCTGAGGCTAAGAAACCGACCGTGGTAGGCTTACACCAGGAATCGGTCTTTGCCCTATCAGGTGGCAATCAAGGGCTACTGCTGACACGCTGAGGTCGTGTCGACTGCCGGGGACAAGGAAATGCCTCGTCATTCCCCCGACCGTTGGGGCACTTAACAGTCTTCCACCCTCACCCAAGATTGCACTGGGCTGCCGTTAGGGTTAGCTAAACCCTAACGACGGATCAGGGACGGAGTACTGCCTCGCACGTCCCTGCCACGGATGCAAGTTACATTATGCATCCTCGCCCAGATGATGCTACCTATCAGAATTCTAAGCTATAAACAGATAACATCAAACATTCCAATACGTGCTTAGCAGAAACAATGAACCTAGCATGATACTACGAAGCAAGAACAGATAACGAGCATGCCAGAACATAACAACCTAGCATGGAACTAACATGAGAAATAACACGAGAATCATGCCAGTCGGAATTCAGAACAGAGCACCTATCCACTAACATGCTGATAGACATAAACATACATACAATCAACAATCACAGAAAATATCGCAGGGCCCACACAACTCCGGTAAGAAATCCTTACCTGGGTCAGAAGGCAACAACACACAAAAGGATCCTAAGCTGCAACTGAACCCGAGCTAGCTATCGTGAACCTAACAGACAAACAACAGACATCACAATACATAAGACTTAGGCAAAATGCAAACAGAGCTCGGCTCGATCGAGAGAAACTCACACGGCACGAAGCTGGTGCGCGGACGGACAGGCTGCAACGGGCGCTGGGGCGCTGTTGGGCGTGCAGACGTGCAGCTGGGTGCGCTGGCGAACGGGGCTGCTGCTTGCGCACGGAGGGCGATGCGACGTGAACGTGCTCGCGTGCGGCTGGGCGGGCGGGCGAATGGGGCTGCTGCTTGCGCACGGACGGGCGATGCGACGCGGACGTGCTCGCGTGCGGCTGGGTGTGCGGGCGAACGGGGTTGCTGCTGCGATGCAATCTGGCTGGTGCTGCAGGCGGGGCGTGCGACGGGTAGCGATCGGGCAGGGACTGCGATCGGCTGGGGCGCTTGTAAAGACTCGACCCGAATGGGGTCCTAAACTAGACCTTTACCTCAATGCATGCTTTAAAAATTTAGAAACAATATGCAAGATTGTATTCCAGATTCTGAATGAAAATTAAAACATATAAACATCCATTTTAAAAGTCAAACATTTAATTCCTGAAACTTGTCCCTGTTTTCAAGCACCTGTTCCAAGCCAAACACATTTCGCAAACATGCTCTGATCAGAGGCCCATTTAAATCATTCAAAACTTTAAACGGTTTACAGTAGTGTCAGAATCCAGAAAAACAATCATAAAACACCCTAAAGGCTCTGTGCCCAACTACATGCATTCAGAGGACAATGATAGCATAAAACAATAACATAAGACACAGAGTAAAACAACTGGTTTCCATGATCAGCAACTCCTCCTTCAGCCATCCTGTCTCGCACCATGGTTACCTGTGGAAAACCACATAATAAGGGTGAGTAACGAATTACACAGTAAGAATCCCCAACCGGGGTACAATACGATATAACTGGTCATCTAGTAGGAATGTATGCAAGCCATGAATATAAACATAGAAGAGAGCACATCACTTTACTCCATACACAAACCTCGGATGCCATCATACGGTCTTACTCCGGAAAACTACCACGCGATACGATACTATACGAGAAACTAGTCCCGACCTCAGCCTTCCTACTGTCGATACGAAAGGTGCACTGAACACAAGATCCCGAGGACGTGCTGAGAGCTTGTGTGTTAGACTTCCCAGGTAGTTGGGACAAATGGTTGTATATGATGGAGTTTGCATACAATAACAGTTATCAGTCCACTATCCAGATGGCACCTTTCGAGGCATTGTATGGAAAGAAGTGCAGATCGCCTGTCCATTGGGATGAGGTTGGAGAAAGAAAGTTGTTGGGTCCTGAGTTGTTACAAATGACTAATGAAGCAGCCCAGAAGATTCGTGCCAGAATGCTTACTGCGCAGAGTCGACAGAAAGGTTATGCGGATGTCCGTCGCAGGTATCTTGAGTTTGAGGTTGGGAATCATGTGTTTATGAAAGTGGCACCGATGCGGGGAATCCTGAGATTTAGAAGAAAAGGGAAGCTGAGTCCGAGATTTGTTGGGCCATTTGAGATCCTTGAGAGGATTGGTGCAGTAGCCTATCGTTTAGCTTTGCCTCCTTCGTTATCGGCAGTTCACGATGTGTTCCATGTTTCAATGCTTCGTCAGTATGTGCATGATCCATCGCATGTTCTTGACCATGAGCCTTTGGCACTAAAAGGGGATTTGTCGTATGAAGAGAAACTTGTTCAGATCTTGGACCGAGATCTTAAAGTTTTGAGAAAGCGTGAAATTTCTTTGGTTAAAGTGTTATGGAGGAACCAGAAGGTTGAGGAAGCAACCTGGGAGTGTGAGGATGATATGCGCTCTCGTTTTTCTGAGTTGTTCGAGCCTTAGTCAACCTTTGGCACTAAAAGGGGATTTTTCTGATCCATCGCATGTTCTTGACCATGAGCCTTTGGCACTAAAAGGGGATTTGTCGTATGAAGAGAAACTTGTTCAGATCTTGGACCGAGATCTTAAAGTTTTGAGAAAGCGTGAAATTTCTTTGGTTAAAGTGTTATGGAGGAACCAGAAGGTTGAGGAAGCAACCTGGGAGTGTGAGGATGATATGCGCTCTCGTTTTTCTGAGTTGTTCGAGCCTTAGTCAACCTTCGAGGACGAAGGTTTTCTAAGGGGGGAATGTTGTAATAACCTCCCCTTTAGTGAGTTTATTCAAAGTAAATAATGGTATTTTGGTGGTTTTTGAGAATAAAAAAAGGGGCAAAATGGTCTTTCTACTCTAGTATTTAAATACATTTTAGATCCCTAGGGCTGTCACTTCACTATTCATCCTCGAGCTCCGCGTCGCCTCCTCTTTCTCTCTCCCCATTTTTCCGACGAGCAGCTTGTTGCCAGAGTTGCTGTCTCGGCGAACTGCCTGCGAGAGTGCAGTGTTCGAGTTGGAGGGGATCCATCGCAGCTTGGGTTCGCGGGTGGCTCGGCGTGTGTGGGTTTGTCCGCGACAGCAGCGAGGGGGGTTCTCGCGCAGACGGTCCGCGAGTCTCCTCGTCACGATCCGAGCTCAGGCGCGCGGCTCGCTGACGTGTGCGTGTGTGTGGGTCCGAGCGTAGCAGCCACAAGTTCAGGAGTCGTCGGAGCTGCCGCTGGAGTCCTGTCAGCGTGGGTTGGTCGGTGTGTGTGTTGTGAGTTACCGTGGAGTTCTGTAACGACCCGACCCAAAGAAGCGGTCGCTAACCTAGATCCTTACTTAGCATGCATGTCTAGGAATGTAAAACACCATCCAACTCTAATAATTTAAAACTTTTGCAATCAACAAAACTTTAAACAAACCACAAAAGCCAATGTAAAAATCAAGAGTAATTTGACTGATCAGTGCTTTTCTTAAAAACAAATAAGAGTACGGTACGAGAACCATAAAATAGTTTGAGTGTTTCCCTAGGGACTCAAGTCCCACTACATGCTAAATCATAAAGAAAACAATTAAAGAAATGCATCCCAGAGTCAGCTATCCATGATCATCCAAATAGCCTCCTCCTAGCCATCCCGCCGATGTCCCAAGTTACCTGGTGGAAAACCACAGAAAATAAGGGTGAGCAACGAGTTACTCAGTAAGAATCCCCAACCGGGGTACAATACGAAAACATATCATTTAGCACACGGACATGCAACCATGCAATGACTCAGAGCAAACAGATGGGTCAACAGAACGTCACTCTTGGGGCTTGCCTATTCGAGGCTTACAGCTACCAGCTACCCTAGGTTCCACACCTGGGTGTCCTTCGAGCCTTACACAACCTAGGACTCAGTGTTGCCCATCGGGGACTTATACACCTAGGATGCCCATCGGGGTCTTACACCTCCAACTCAGTGATGCCCATCGGACTTATACACCTAGGATGCCCATCGGGTCTTACACCTCCAACTCAGTGATGCCCATCGGGGACTTATACACCTAGGATGCCCATCGGGGTCTTACACCTCCAACTCAGTGATGCCCATCGGGGACTTATACACCTAGGATGCCCATCGGGGTCTTACACCTCCGGATGTCCATCGGGGCCTTCCCCGAGCGGGACGCACTAGTTACCTCTACAACCTCTTACACTATACATCATCCGCAAATTCCTAGCATGGCACTAACAGGATAACAAGGTCACGGTTATGCCGAGACAATTTAACTCCTAGCATGATAACTAACAGGATATATCAGGAATCTCAAGCACAAAATCACCTGGAAACAAGAAAGAGCAAGCAACCTATCCACTAGAAATTCCATACAAACACAACACATGGCATGTTATCAAAGTATTCGCAGGGTCCACACAACCCCGGTAAGAAATCCTTACCTGGAAGTGAATAGAACCAAATGATCAACGGACGACTCTCGCTTCTAAGCGAACCCGACAACCTAAGCAAGTAATAAAATCAACCTAGTTAACCAACAACAGAACTAAAAAGAACATAGAGTCCAAAGGGTCGGTCTCGAATTTACCAACCGAGAAGCACACGTCTCGGCAGCAAGGAGCAAGAACGACGCTGCTGGTGCGCGTGGCGCCGGGCGCTGCACTCGCACAATCGGCGCTGCACGGCGCTCGGGCGCACGGTCAAGGCGTCTGGGCAATGGCGATGTCGCGGCGACGACTGGCCGGGGCCGGGCGCGGAACGAGCGACACGTTGGGGCGACGCGCGGCGAAGCGGCGACGCGGCGGACGGACGAGCGACGCGCGATCAGTGCGCTGCTGCGCGCGATCGTCGCGGATCTGCGCCGGACAGGGCGATGCGGGCGGTGCTCAGGGCGCCGCAGTCTGGCGGCGGCGCGGCGCTGGGCGCGACGGTGCGGTGATGGTGGCGCTGGGCGCGACGGCGGCGGCGACGGGCCGGGCTGACGGTCACGGCGGCGGCGGCAAGGCGACGGCGGCCAGCTGTCGATCGGTGCGGGCGGCGGTCAGGCGCGGCATGGCGACGAGCGGCGGCGTAGGTGTGTGGGAGAGGGTTTTTGCGAGAGGAGAGTTTTCTCTTTTTTTTTTTTTTTTTTTTTTTTTTCTTTTTCTTTCTTCCTCAAATTAAATAAGCTTTGGAAATCTAAAATTCCCTTCCCAAGGCTTTCCTCCTTCAAACCCTAGTTGACGCATTTATTTTCCTTAATTAATTCCAAACTCCCATCTCTCTTTGAGGCTGAGGGTTCGAATCCTCCAAATAACATCTTTTAAACCTTATTTTATGTTTAACTAAAATCCGGGCTGTTACAATACTCCCTCCTTGGAGGACTTCCGTCCTCGGAAGTTGCTGCACTAAAACAACCCCGGGTAATTTCTCCTCATCTCCCCTTCCAACTCCCAAGTAGCTTCCTCAACTCTCTGATTCCGCCACTGCACTTTCACTAAATCAATAGCTCGGTTCCTCAAGACTTTCTTCTCAAATGCTAAGATCTTTATGGGTTTTTCTTCAAAGCTCAGGTCATGGTTTAGCCGCAAAGGCTCAAAATCTATGACATGCGAAAGGTCCGCCACATACTTGGCGAGCATCGAAACATGGAACACACTATGCACTGCAGCCCAAGGATGGCGGCAATGCTAACCGGTGCTTCTACGGCCCCAATCCTCTCGAGGATCTCGAATGGTCCAACAAACACGGGCTCACTTTCCTTCCTACCAAACCTCAGAACTCCATGCATCGGAGCTACCTTAAGGAACACGTGTTGGCCAATCTCGAACTCCAACTCTCTACGTCTGACATCGGCGTAGCTCTTCTGCCTGCTCTGGGCAGTCAACATGCGAGCTCGATCTTCTCGGATGACTTCATTGGTCAATCTGGAGCAACTCTGACCCAATACTGCTCTCTGTCTCCAACCTCTTCCCAGAATCACCGGGATCTGCAGCGCTTACCATACAACGCTTCAAACGGTGCCATCTCAGATGGTTGATCAAAAACTATTGTTGTAGGCGAACTCCATCAAATACAAGTCTTGGTCCCAATCGCCAGGAAATCAACACACACAGGCTCGCAACATATCCTCTAAGATCTGATTTACCCGCCGGCCGCCATCGGTGCAATGGGTGGAAGGTCATCTTCAGAGCTGCACTCTGTGCCCAAATGTAACGACCCAGTGTTTTCTTCCGGTCTTCCGTATGCCCTAGGGGTAATTTGGTAATTTGGTCGGGCCGTCGTGGTCGTTTGTGTCCTTTCCAGCTTACTAAAATTATTGGATGGTTTTATGTAGGTTTTGGAGGGGTTTGTGGTTTGGTGAGCAAGGTTTGATGCAAAAGTAAAAATAAAGGAATTTGTCTTTGCAGTGGGGTTTGAACCTGGGTCTCTGGGAAGCTTGTAGAGATGTGTGCCAATTGAGCCATTAGGTGCTCTTGTTACTCTTTCTCGCATCACATCTTAGTTAACCTTGGATTTTGGAGTTTTGGTGCATTTGGTTAAATGAAATAGAATTAGGTTATTCCATCTTCTTCTCCAAAACTCCTCTTGGCCGCACAAGCTCTCCCTCTCCATTGCCTTGCCGAATTCTTCTTCCCTTGCATCTCCTTGGGTTCGATCATCATCATTCCGGGTAAGTCTTCATCCTCTTCATCTCCTCATTTGGTTTTTGATGTCGTCAAGGTAAGATGTAGAGTGTGTGTGTGTTTGTGTTGGTTGCGCCACCGAGAGGAGCAAATGCATCATCGCCGACCACCGCACGCGCCCGGATCTGTCGAACCACCGCCGCTGCGCCGCGCGAGATCCGCTTAGCGGCCTTTGCGCTCGTCCAAAGAAGACAGACGCCCACATGCGTCGCCGTCCAAATGGCCGGTCGACCGCGACGCCGATCGCGCCCGATAAAGCGGCCCGGATCGCTCGTTCGTCCTCGCCCGATCGCTCGCCGCGCCGAGAGGTCCTCGCCAGCCGCCGCCAGCGCGTCGGCCTCATCTGCGTCGCTGCCGCCGCGCCACGCCAAATAAGCTTTTGCCAGACGTTCGCCGCGCGCGCGTCGTCCTGCCGAAGCGCCGCCGTGTCCGCATCGCGACGCCCGCGCCGCGCCGCCGCCAGACGCTCTTCCGAGCGCGCGCGCCTCGCTGCGCTGCCTGCCGTGCGGCAACGGCCAGCGCCAGCCCAGCTTGCTTGCGCAGCTCCAAGCTCGTGTCGTCGTGCGCGTGAGTTCCCCTTTGAGCCGAGCTTGCTGCTTCTATTGTTGTTTAGACATTTTAGATGCCGATTATTGTTGGTTTGCTAGGTTCCCGCCGCTATCTCGGGATTGTTCCGCGACTTAGGATTTGTGTGTAGAAGCCTCCCGACCAAGGTAAGGATTTCTTACCGGTGTTGTGTGGGCCTCAAGCGGTATATTTGTGATTGTTGATTTGTATGCTGTGTATGATTATTAGCATGTTTAGCCCTAGGTGCTCTGTTCAATTCTGATCGCATGAACTCTTGTATTGTTTCTCATGTTAGCCCATGCTAGGTCGTTTCCATTCTCGCATGTTCGATATCTGTTCTTGCTTCGTAGTATCATGCTAGGTTCCTTGTATCTGCATTGAGCACGTATTGGACCGCATTGATTGAATGGTTATTATTGCTATAGTTTAGAGTTCGTAGGTAGCATCATCCGGCCGGATGCATAACGTAACTTGCATCCCCGACAGGGGCGCATGCGAGATGGTACTCCGTCCACGATCCCGTTAGGGTTTAGCTAACCCTAACGGTGGCCCTGCAATCTTGGGTGAGGGTGGCGGTCGTTAAATGCCCCAACGGTCGGGATGATGACTTGGCATTGCCTCGTCCCGGCGATCGGCACGTCCTCGGCGTGTTCGGCCGTAGCCCTTGATTGCCACTGTTAGGGCAAGGACCGCTTCTGGTGTAAGCCTACCACGACCGGTTCCTTAGCCTCAAAGTGCGGTGACAGTGGTGACATAGTTCACGTGTCCAGTCTCACACCCTATGTCGCTGACACCGATCCGTAGATTTAGTTAGGCATGGTGGTCGAACACGGGCGACTTGCTACTAGACCCGGCACTTCCGAGTTTGCGGTGAGCATGCGGTGCGCGCTACGCTCATTACAAATACGATCGGAGAGCTCCTCGGGATCTTGAGCCATGCACCTTTCAGACGGCGATGATGTCAGCCGAGGCCGGACTTGTTCCCGTGATAGCGCGTTTAGTGTGTTGTGGTATTTCCGACTAAGACCACGAGTTGGCATCCGAGGTCCAAGTGTGGACTTAGCTATGTGCTCCGCTCTGTGTTTGTACTCATAGCTTGCATACTTTCTTCTAGATGATCATGTATATCGTATTGTACCCCGGTTGGGGATTCTTACTGGGTAATTCGTTACTCACCCTTATTCTGTGGTTTTCTCTGAGTAATCAAGGCGAGAGAGGATGGTCAAGGGGAAGCCGTGATCATGGAATCCTGCTGTCATCTCGACTATTTTATTTTTTCATGACTCTTGACTTTTGTTATTTCCCCGAATGCATGTAGACGGACACAGAGCCCCGGGATGTTTTCTTACGTTTATGGATTCCAAAGATATTTGCACTTGTGGATTGTTTTAATGGTTTAAATAAATCTCTGATCGAGTATGCTTTTAGAAATGTATGTTTTGGTTGTTGAATGTTTCGCTTTTACTTGGAATCCGAAATGTGTTTTTATAATGTCTTCTATTTTCAATACATGCATTGGGGTAAAGGCCATTTAGCGCCCCTTTTGGGCCGGGTCTTTACACCAAACCTGCCTGAAGGGCTTTCCAAAATCGTGATGTAAAACGGGAATCCCGGTCGGAGATAATTTTAACTGGCACTTTGTGGTACCTCACTATCTGCTCAAGGAACAGCTGTGCCCACTGCTCCACGGTGTAGTTTTTCCTGCCCGGAATGAAGTGGGCACACTTAGTCAACCTATCAACGACCACCCAGATCTGTGCATATCCTCTAGGGGTTCTGGGCAATCCTGAAATAAAATCCATGGTAATTTCCTCCCACTTCCACTGTGGCACCCCGAGCGATCAGAGCAACCCCGCTGGGTTTTACGCCTAGGCGCCTTCACTTGCTGACAAGTGAGACACCGACTGACAAACTGGGCAATCTCTCTCTTCATCCCCATCCACCAAAAAGTCTCGCTTAAGATCTTGGTACATCTTGTTACCCCACAGGTGCCATGCAAAAGGCGAGGTGTGAGCCTCGGTCAACAACTCGAGAACGAATCACCGCATCGGCCGGGACACATAGCCGACCCTTATATCTCAAGCCACCATCTGCAAATATCTCAAAATCAAAGTCACCATCAGCTGGACCCTCTCATACAGCTTTTTTCAACTTAGAATCACTCAATTGGCCGTCAATAATCCTTTGCCTTACCGAAAGGCTGGATGGTCAATCGAGCTACTACCAGCGGTAACATCCCCTACAACACTGCTATTTCTCGCTCTCTCGAGGTCTTTCCTTATGATACTTTTGGGATTTGCCAACGTTGCTAGATGCGAGGTCTTCCTACTTAGTGCATCTGCCACAACATTTGCCTTTCGGTGGTGATACAATATCTCACGATCGTAATCCTTTACCGGCTCCAACCACCTCCTCTGCCTCATGTTTAGGTCCTCTCGAGTGAAGAAATACTTGAGGCTTTGGTGGTCCGAGAAAATCTGAATCTTTTCCCCATACAAGTAGTGTCTCCAGATTTTAAGTGCAAAGACGATCACGCCAACTCCATATCATGAGTCGGATAGTTCTGCTCGTCTTTGTTTCAAGCGCCTCGAGAGGCGTGCGCTATCACTTTACCGTGTTGCATCGGGGCGCATCCCAAACCAAACTTGCTAGCATCATCAGCACACCACGAAACCCCCTCTCCTCCTCTGAACCGCCAACACTGGCGCGCAGACGTCAAGCCGTTCTTCACTTAGCAAAACTCTCATCGCACTTCTTATCCCAAACGAAATCGACGCCCTTTCGTCAACCGAGTAAGCGGGCCGCTATAGCGAAAAAATTTTTGAACGGCGTCGGTAATATCCGGCCGACCGTGAAGCTACGAATCTCGACCACGCGTCGTCGGTCCGCCCACGAACTAACGGCCTCTACCTTCGGGGTCCACAACCACTCCTCCTTAGACACAACGTGTCCCGGAAAAAACTACCTCCTCGAGCCAAAAGTCACACTTTGAGAACTTCGCATAGAGCTTGTTCTCGCGCAAGGCCACCAAAATCGCCTTAGGTGCGAGGCATGGTCCTCCTTAGACTTAGAGTACACAAGAATGTCATCTATGAACACGATGACAAAGCGGTCCAAGAACGCCTTGAACACCCTGTCCATCATGTCCATGAATGCAAATTTGGGGCGTTAAATCGATCCGAAAGACATGACTACGAACTCATAATGCCCATACCTCGACTGAACGCTGTCTTGGGAATATCTCGCATCCCGAATTCTCAAGCGGTGGTAGCCCGACCTCAAGTCAATCTTCGAAAACACACAAGCTCCTGGAGCTGGTCAAACAGTCATCGATCTGGAGGCGGCGGATACTTGTTCTTAATGGTTACCTTGTTCGGTTCCACTGTAATCGATGCATAGACGCATCGAGCCATCCTTTTCTTAACAAACAAAGACAGTGCTCCCCACGAGGACACACTTGGCGTAATAAATCCTCTGTCAAGCAACTCCTGCACTGTTGTTCTTTTAACTCTTTTCGATTCTGCGCGCGCCATACGATAAGGAGCTTTCGAGATAGGGCGAGTCCCTGCTCAAGCTCTATTGAGAAGTCCACCTCTCTCTTCGGCGGCAGGCCAGGCAACTCTTCAGGAAAAACATCTGCAAACTCTTGCACTATGGGCACCTGCTCGACAGATAATCGTCACGGTTCTCCCTGTTAACTTAGCTAAGAAACCCCAAGCTCCTCGAGCTAACAAACGGTGAGCTTTAATCTGCCGAAATCACCGGCGGACACACCCCACTCTGGGTTCCCGAAATTTAAAGCTAGGCCTACACGGCGGCTCGAACACCACCTCCTTACAACGACAGGTCAATCATAGCGTGGTTATCGACTAACCAATCCATGCCGAGGATCACATCAAAACCGCTCATAGCTAACACTATGAGGGTAACTCCTGCAGAGTCCTGGTCGGACACTGTATCCGACCATCCCTTACTATACAGTTGCTTGACATACTAGTTCCCGAGGGAGTAGCGACAGATAACTCAAAACCTAGAGGCTCTAAATTCATGCAAGCACGCTCAACAAAAACAACAGAAACAAAAGAATGGGTGGAACCCGAATCAAACAACACAAAGGCGAGGTGATCAAGAACTAGGAGCGTACACCTTGCCATCATGGGTCCGGCTCTCTCGACCTCTCTGGCGAGTCGTAGTAGCATATACTCTTCCCTATCTTTGCCGGGTGTGCCACCACCACTGCCTTACGGTTGCAATGCCGGGCCGATGTCCCTCCTTACCACGCTTATAGCAAGCTCTAGGGTTACCACCACAAGGCCCCCAATCTTTGTTTACCACGGGGTCTACAATACGGTGGCGGCCTCCCTACGCCCTGTTGGCGAGGCTGATCGCGGTTACGATCCCGGTGCTGGTCTCTGCCATGATAAATACCCTGACGGCGCTGACCGCCTCCATGTCCATTACCACCTGCGTCAAACTTACGCTTCTGACCCGAGTACACTGGGGCCTTCTGCACCACAGTACTAACAACCTGCTCTGGAGGATACTTTCCATCATAAATAGTTGCCAACTGCACTGCATTGGCAAAAGTCTCAGGGCTGTGCCTAACATCCCGAGACACTCCACTGCCTCGGACCACAATAAACTTCCCGATCTTCACTCAGGGAGTAGCAATCAACTGCGGTGCGAAGTACCCATACTCCGAAAACTTCCTCTCATACACCTCGATTGGGTCAGACCCCTGCTTAAGGTTCGAAAACAGCTCAATCATCTTTTCTTGGGCCTCTTGTAAAGACCCGACCCAAAAGGGGCTCTAAATGGGCCTTTACCCCAATGCATGTATTCAAAATAAAAGACATTATGAAAAAGAAATTTCGGATCCCAAGTAAAAACAGAAACATTCAACAATCAAAACATACATTTCTAAAAGCATACTCGATCGAGATTTATTTAAACCATTTAAACATTCCACAAGTACAAATATCTTGGAATCCATAAAACGTAAGAAAACATCCTAGGGCTCAGTGCCCGTCTACATGCATTCGGGAAATAACGAAAGTCAAGAGTCATGATATAATAAAATGGTCGAGATGACAAAGGATTCCATGATCACGGCTCCTCCTTGACCATCCTGTCTCCCGCCTTGGTTACCTGTGGAAAACCACGAGAATAAGGGTGAGTAACGAATTACTCAAGTAAGAATCCCCAACCGGGGTACAATACGATATACATGATCATCTAGAAGAATGTATGCAAGCTATGAGTACAAACACGAGAGCGGAGCACATAGCTAAGTCCACACTTGGACCTCGGATGCCAACTCGTGGTCTTAGTCCGGAAATACCACAACACACTATACGCTCTATTCGGGAACAAGTCCCGGCCTCGGCTGTCTCTCTGTCGTCGAAAGGTGCACTCGCTCAAGATCCCGAGGAGCTCTCGATCGTGCGCCAGAATGGCGTAAGCGCGCGCACCGCATACTCACTCGCAAACTCGGGGTGCCGAGTCTAGTGGCAAGCCGCCTGCGGGTTCGATCACCATGCCTAACTAAATCTCCGGATCGGTGTCACCGACATAGGGGTGTGAGACACGGACCGCGTGAACTATGTCGGCTGTACCACCGCACTTTGAGGCTAAGGAACCGTCGTGGTAGGCTTACACCGAAGCGGTCCTTGCCCTAACAGTGGCAATCAAGGGCTACGGCCGAACACGCCGAGGACGTGCCGACTGCCGGGGCGAGGCAATGCCAAGTCATCATCCCGACCATTGGGGCATTTAACGATGCCGCCACCCTCACCCAAGATTGCGGGGCCACCGTTAGGGTTAGCTAAACCCTAACGGGATCGAAGACGAGTACCATCTCGTCACGTCCTGTCGGGGATGCAAGTTACGTTATGCATCCGGCCCGGATGATGCTACCTACGAACTCTAAACCATAGAAAAATAACAATTCAATCAATGCGATCCAATACGTGCTCAACAGATACAAGGAACCTAGCATGATACTACGAAGCAAGAACAGATATCGAACATGCGAGAATGGAACAACCTAGCATGGGCTAACATGAGAAACAATACAAGAGTTCATGCGATCGAGAATTGAGCAGAGCACCTAGGGCTAAACATGCTAATAATCATACACGCATATACAAAACAACAATCACAAATATACTGCAGAGGCCCACACAACTCCGGTAAGAAATCCTTACCTTGGTGGGAGGCTTCTACACACAAATCCTAAGGCTGCGGAACAATCCCGAGCTAGCGAGCGGAAACCTAGCAAACCAATAATAATCGGCATCTAAAACGTCTAAAAACAATAGAACGACAAGCTCGGCTCGGGGCACTCACGCGGCACGGCGACACGAACTTGGAGTTGTTGGCGGTATACTGGCAGCAGGCGAATGGGCGGCTGGCTGCGCTGCGGATGGCGCGCTGGGCGCTGCACGCCACGGCAAGCAAGGCACGGCGAGGACGCGCGCGCGGGCGAGCGTCTCGGCGTCGCGGGCGGCGGCTTCGGAGAAGCGCGCGCGCGCGCGTCGCGTTAGGCGGCGACGCGGACGCGGCTTTGGCGCGGGCGCGGCGGCGAGGGCCTCTGGCGTCGCGGCGCGATCGGGCGAGAGGACGAACGCGATCTGAAATTTGCTGCTGGCGCGATTCGCGTGTCTTGGCGGCTGCTGCTGACAGAATCTGGGCGTGGGAGCTGGCGGCCGGGCCGCGCGACGATTCTTCTTGCTGGGCTTCTCTCGGTGGCTGCAATCAACACAAACACACTTGGCCAAACAAAGACACCAAACGGATGAGAAGAAGAAGAGGATGATCGATACCTACCCTAATGATGATGATCGATCCAAAGGAGCTGCAAGGATGAAGAACTTCGGCAAGGCAATGGAGAGCAAAGCTTGGGCGCCACACACTTTGGAGAAGAAGATGGACAAACCTAATTTCTATTTCATTTAACCAAATGCACCAAACACCAAAGATCCAAGATTAACTAAGATGTGATGCAGAAAGAGCAACAAGAGCAACTAATGGCTCAATTGGCACACATCCCCACAAGCTTTCCAGGAGACCCGGGTTCAAACCCTAGCTGCAGCACAATTTCCTTTATTTTTACTTTTGCATCAAACCTTGCTCAAACCAAACCACAAATCCTTCCAAAACCTACATAAATCCATCCAATAATTTTAGTAACTGGAAAAGACACAAACGGCCCTGACGGCCCGACCAAATTACCAAATTACCCCTAGGGCATACCTGGAAGACCGGGACGAAAAACCTGGGTCGTTACACCTCTTCACTGATAAATTTTGCCTTGAACTCAGCCTTGAAGAATTCCCAGGTGGCAGGGGGAGACCCAGCCGGTCTCTCACTCAAGGTGGAATCCCACCACCACTTAGGCTGCTCCAAATAAAGCATGAGTACACATCGAGCTCGTTGTACCTCGGACAAGCCATCACCATAAAAGTATACTCTAGCTCGGCAATCCACCTGGCTGCCACCAGTGGTTCTCCAGGGGCACTAAACTTCTCTGGCTTCCATTTGACGAAATCTTTTAGCCACTTGCCCAAATCCTCAGCACCTTCCGCCACAATGGCCTCGTTCACAATTGGCTCCTGCTGAGCTGGCGGTACTGGTGGCACTGCGGTCCTCTGCTGAACCAACTCGGTCAGCTGCTCTATCTGAATCCGGGACTCCTCCCTCTGTGCAGCTAACAGAGCCTGCGTCTCAGCCCTCTGTTCGGCCCTCTGTCGACAAAGAACCCAACCATAAGAGCCCTCATGGACTCCACAAAAGCAACTCCGGTCACGACCTCCCGAGGCCGAGTTGCCTCTACGCCCTCACCGGGCAACATGCGCAGAGAAGGGCTGTGGCGGCCTAACATCGGCATCGGCTTGGGACGACGTCCCTCCCGTGTCGGAATCAATACGAATGCCCTGGTTGGTCGGCCTCGAGCCTCCCTGCCCTCTACGAGTGACTGGCATAACGACAATCTACACTCAAACGAACAATGAGTCAGAACCTGTTTTCCCTGCTCCTCAACAACAAGTCATATACATGCAAGGTGCAAATGGTATTGAAATTCTTAACCCTTAACCTTAAACTTTCGGACATACCTGATGGCTGGCGGAACGCTGATGATCATGGAAAAAAAACAACCTACAACTGCAGGTCAGTCTACAGAACCTATAACTCGGGCTCACGATACCAACCAGAACGACCCGACCCAAAGAAGCAGTCGCTAACCTAGATCCTTACTTAGCATGCATGTCTAGGAATGTAAAACACCATCCAACTCTAATAATTTAAAACTTTTGCAATCAACAAAACTTTAAACAAACCACAAAAGCCAATGTAAAAATCAAGAGTAATTTGACTGATCAGTGCTTTTCTTAAAAACAAATAAGAGTACGGTACGAGAACCATAAAATAGTTTGAGTGTTTCCCTAGGGACTCAAGTCCCACTACATGCTAAATCATAAAGAAAACAATTAAAGAACATGCATCCCAGAGTCAGCTATCCATGATCATCCAGCCGCCTCCTCCTAGCCATCCTGCCGATGTCCCAAGTTACCTGGTGGAAAACCACAGAAAATAAGGGTGAGCAACGAGTTACTCAGTAAGAATCCCCAACCGGGTACAATACGAAAACATATCATTTAGCACACGGACATGCAACCATGCAATGACTCGAGCAAGCAGATGGGTCAACAGAACGTCACTCTTGGGGCTTGCCTATTCGAGGCTTACAGCTACCAGCTACCCTAGGTTCCACACCTGGGTGTCCTTCGAGCCTTACACAACCTAGGACTCAGTGTTGCCCATCGGGGACTTATACACCTAGGATGCCCATCAGGGTCTTACACCTCCAACTCAGTGATGCCCATCGGGGACTTATACACCTAGGATGCCCATCGAGTCTTACACCTCCAACTCGGTGATGCCCATCGGGACTTATACACCTAGGATGCCCATCAGGGTCTTACACCTCCAACTCAGTGATGCCCATCGGGGACTTATACACCTAGGATGCCCATCGGGGTCTTACACCTCCAACTCAGTGATGCCCATCGGGGACTTATACACCTAGGATGCCCATCGGGGTCTTACACCTCCGGATGTCCATCGGGGCCTTCCCCGAGCGGGACGCACTAGTTACCTCTACAACCTCTTACACTATACATCATCCGCAAATTCCTAGCATGGCACTAACAGGATAACAAGGTCACGGTTATGCCGAGACAATTTAACTCCTAGCATGATAACTAACAGGATATATCAGAATCTCAAGCACAAAATCACACTGAAACAAGAAAGAGCAAGCAACCTATCCACTAGAAATTCCATACAAACACAACACATGGCATGTTATCAAAGTATTCGCGAGGTCCACACAACCCCTGGTAAGAAATCCTTACAGAAGTGAATAGAACCAACGATCAGCGGACGACTCTCGAGCTTCTAAGCGAACCCGACAACCTAAGCAAGTAATAAAATCAACCTAGTTAACCAACAACAACTAAAAAGAACATAGAGTCCAAAGGGTCGGTCTCGAAATTTACCAACCGAGAAGCACACGTCTCGGCAGCAGAGGAGCAAGAACGACGCTTTGCAGTGCGGCGCGGCGGCGCGGCGGCTGCCGCAGCTCGGGCGCACGGTCAAGGCGTCTGGACAACGGGCGATGTCGCGGGCGACACTGGCCAGGGGGCCGCGCGCGAAACGAGCGACACGTTGGGGTGACGCGGTGGACGGACGAGCGACGCGGCCCAGTGCGCTGGTCTTGTGATCGTCTGCGGATCTGGCCGAGAGGCGAGCGCGGGCGGGGCGGCGTGGGGCACAAGGTGCGGCGACGGCGGCGCGGGCGCGGGCGCGCGCGGTGCGGACGGCGGCGCTGGGCGCACGGCGGCGGTGACGGCGGCGCTGGGCGCACGTCGCGGCGCGACGGTTGGCTGATCGGTCGCGGCGGAAGCTGGGCGGAGTCTTGACAGCGAGCCGGTGTGATCGGTGCGGGGTGAAGGCTGGGGCGCACGGTGCGGCGACGAGCGGCGGCGAGGGTGTGGGGAGAGGGTTTTTGCGAGAGGAGAGTTTTCTCTCTCTTTTTTTTTCTTTTTCTTTCTTCCTCAAATTAAATAAGCTTTGGAAATCTAAAATTCCCTTCCCAAGGCTTTCCTCCTTCAAACCCTAGTTGACGCATTTATTTTCCTTAATTAATTCCAAACTCCCATCTCTCTTTGAGGCTGAGGGTTCGAATCCTCCAAATAACATCTTTTAAACCTTATTTTATGTTTAACTAAAATCCGGGCTGTTACAAGTTCCGCCGGGTTCCACCGTCGCCGGCCTCGCGAGCAGCCGCAACTAGGGAGGTATGGTGGTCTCTCTCTCTCTCTCTCTCTCTCTTTCTCCTTCTCTTTCTTATGTTGAGTAGGTTGAAATTTGGGTTCAAGATGAAGAAGAAGAGGGGTGTTTGGTTTTGGGTTATGTTAAATAAGTTGGGTTAAGCCTATTCTAAGGTGGAATAGGGGTTGTTTGTTATGGGTTGGAGTTATTTAAATGATGAACAAGGATTGTTTGGCTACAAGGATTCTAGCTTGTTAAATGATGGTTTATGGATTGTTTGTTTAGGTTCAAACTCATTTATTTTATGGATTAAGGACTGTTTGGGGGTGAGTTTAAAACCATTTTAAGCTGGTATAAAGTTATTTAAGTTGAGAATAAGGATTGTTTGTTTGCAAGGTTGAGATGATTTAAGTTATGATTTAGTGATGTTTGGTTTCAAGTTTAAAGTTGTCTAAATCATGGATAATTGGTGTTTGTTTATTGGATTATGTTATTTAAAATATGGGTTGAGCCTGTTTGGCTAGTAGTGTAATGTATGTTCGGTATCGAGTTTATGGGTTTTTGGCTTAGGTAAAATGATGGATTTTGACCCATTGCCTTTTATTGGCCAGATCTGGCCCGAACCATTTTCTGTTCGTCGAGCCGAGTTTGTGAGGCACGTGTAGCCACCGGGTGTCTCCGTGACACGTTTTTCGAGGTTCTTCCCTGTTTGATAAATTCGATATTCTGGATTCGATTTTGATGGTCTAAAGTGCTAGTTTTCTCGGAGTTATGTTTGGACATTTGGAGGCTTCTAGTATATTCTAAAGTGTTGTTTGGGAGATTCAGCCGAGGTAAGAGACCCGTTACCCCCTTCTCGAGGCCCGTGGCTATTACATGTGCTGGATTGACTGTATTCACTTACGTGTTTGATGTGGCATAATGTAACGACCGGACCCGGATGGGGTTCTAAAATGGGCCGTTAACTAAATGCATGCAAAAGGAAATCATAAGAGTGGGAAAACATTTGAACAAACTAAACATTCATTTACAAAATAGTTACTAATCAGTATTTTTCTTAAAATCATCAAAAAAGTTCAAACCATAAGTTTTCCATACAGACCAAAATCCATTTACATGCTGTATTCAAAATAAAACAAAATAAGACACGGCAGTGTCAAGAAGATCCATGATCTCCCACTACCTCCCTTAGCCACCTCGGTCTTTGTCTGAGTTACCCGAAGATAAAGTAAGGGTGAGTATAAAAATACTCGGTAAGAATCCCCAACCGGAATGCGATAAGATGCAATCAATCATCTAGCAACCTAGTACACGTGCAAACAGATATCAACACAGATCTTGCTCAACGAGCTTAAAAGGCAAAACTGGAGTCTTTGGAAGTCTCCTACTTCCGGCCTAATGATTGGTTCTCATAACCAATCCCGACATCTCGAGGTCTTTCTCCTCACCCGCGTTGATCGACTCAAAAACCGATCCCAAGGATGTCCTCAAGGGCCTCTTACCCTTGCTAATAAATCTGGACTATCGGAGAGTACCCAAGTCCGGCTCTAAATCGGAGGAATGGTGTACTCACGACATTAGCCACGGAGGAGCACTCCGCATCGGCTACTAACGCGTGTGCGCGCACACCGCATGCTCTTCTCGCAACCGGCGTAAATGCGGGGCCTAAGGGCAAACTACGCGGGCAGTGCGCATGCCTAAAACTTGGAAGCGGTGTCATCGATCACGCGGGCGCGAGGCCCTCGGCGCTCTCTGTGCGGCTGATCCACCGACACGAAGCTAAGAACCGGCCAAGGTAGGCTTACACCGTTGGCGGGGTTCCGCTCTAGCAGAGCTACAAACTAGGCTTAGGCCGATGAGGTAGCTAATTCTCATTGGCTGCCGGGAGGGGAAGCAATATACGTTATGCCTCGCTCTACCCCCGACTGGTGGGGACAAAGTACGTTGTGTCCACTCTCATCCTCTGGATGAAGATAAACCCTACAACACTAGCTAAGAGTTCAGAGTGAGAGATTCCTGGCTAACATATACATTAGACATCAATCATACATATCCTATCATGATACTAAGAACTTAAAGCGAGAATCTCGAGCATCTTTGGAAGAACAAACCTAGCATGGCACTAACATGTACAACAGAGCAAACATGCTAGCAAGAATTCAATCACAAGCTATCCTATCCACTAACATGCTCATAAAAGTAAACAGCATACGAGGCACAATCAAGAAAGCATCGCAGGTCCACACAACCACTGCGGTAAGAGATCCTTACATGGAAACAAGCGAGAAAATAATAATTATCACGACCAACGATTAATGACCCTCGAGCTTTAATCGAATCTCGAACAACCTAAGCATTTCAATAAAACACCCAATTTAATTACAAATCAGCGCAGCCAACAACTCGAGTCCAAAGAGGGAAAAGACTCGGGAATTACCAACCGAGAAGCACAAGGCTCACCAAGACAACACAACCGGGCAGCCGGCTGGTCGGCAGCTAAAATGGTCGGGTGAGCGCGCAGATTTCTGTGGCAGGAGGCTCACTGGGCGCGCTGGCTCGGCGAGGCAGGAGCTCGGCCACGCGCGCTGGCTCGCGGGGAGGAGCTGCCCAGGCGCACCGGCGCGACGAGCTCTGAGGACGCGATGGCGCGCGGCGAGGCTCGGCTAGGAGGAGGCACGCGAGCCGGGGCTCGGCGCTTCTGAGAGACACGACGACGCGCGGGCAAGGCTCGGACGACACACAGGCTACGAGGGGACCTTGCGCGGCGCTCTGCACGGTGTGGGCTGGGGCTGGGCGAGCTAGGTCCGACTTGGGGCGGTGCTGGCACGAGGTGGCTCGCATGGTGCAGCTGGCTGGGTGGCTGGGCGAGCAAGGGCTCGGGTGAGGGCTAAGGTCGGGTGAGGAGGAGAGAGAGAGAGAAGGAAAAATAAAACACATGGGAAAAATGGGGAAAAATTCTTATTTTAATAATTTCCTTTTTTCCTTTTTCTTTTCTTTTTTCTCTTTTATTTAAATTCCAAACTTATCCAAATAAATCCAATTTATCCATTTTCCAATTTTTCCAAAAATCCTTAAATCTCATTTTTGGCTTCCTCTTCGAGACCCGGCTGAAGCAAATCTTTCCAATAATAAAACTCACTTATAAATCACTAAGGCAAAGGTTCAAATCCCAAATCCTGACCGGAGAGCAAAAAGACCAAAATACCCCTAAGGGTTAAAATGCTCTAACGGCCCAACCGATTGCCCTAATACTGAACCGAGAGTACCTGAATAACCGGAATGGAAAACTGGGTCGTTACACATAATCTATGTTGTTTGTGTTTGTATTGATTATACTGAGAGCATGCAATATATGATTGATATCATGTTAAGGAAAGCATGTAGATTATGTTGATGATATGGATATGCATAAACTACTGTATGTTGATTGATAGAGTCGGTCTTGCATGACAGTCCTTATGTCCCGTTGGGGGCTTGCATGATGTTTGATGCACGGCTTGGTGCTTCGTTTGGACGCAAACGAGACACGGAGACCGGATAGAGGATACTAGTAAGCGGATGTGCATGGTTTGTGGCCGGCACGTTCTCGATGGGGGATTTGTGGTCCCTCGCCGTCGGGTTCCCGTGGATGGTTGGCCCACCAGCTCACACCACATCGCCATTTTTTACTAGTAGCCTAGGGTGCTCTCCGTGTATGTGGTTGGGTTTGGCCCTTTGGTGAGCGTCTTTGGATCCACCCACCGTGAGTATGAGACTGTGGGATTTGTGGTCCCTTAACTACCAAGCTTCTCTACTCGCAGGATCCCTCGGCTGAGCAGTATCCCATTGCCTTAGAGATTTGTGGTCTCTATTGGCCTTTAGGTCTTTGGTTTGTGGCCTCGGATCGCTCTGCGTGGCGTGGATCTTGGACATGGTTCCTAACCCTTTTTCGCCCGAGAGCTCGGGGTTTGTGGGACCCCTTGATTATGTTGCTATCTTGCATGTTCGTGATGCTTTTGACTGATGCATGTCTTTACCCCGAGGTGGGGAATCCTTACTGAGTTGCAAAACTCACCCTTTCCACTGTGGAATACCACAGGTACTACGAGATTGTATCGAGATGGGTGATCGGACGAGCTGAAGATGACCATGGGACCCGCTGCATTATTCTGTTTAGAGTCTTCTAAATTTCTTCTTTCTGCATGAACTATTTAAGGGCGTGATAAGTGGAACATGCTTTATCGAGTTTTTATGTTTTGACTTTAGGGTACCCTAAGACTGTTTTAATGAATTTATACTCTTACAACCTTGTTCTTTCGAGTTGTTTTAAAGGAGTTTTGTTTTAAGTTTACATGCCCGAGATTGCGAATACTATTTTCATGCATTTTAGTTAAGGACTTAGGTTTAGACCCTAGTTTGGGTCTGGTCCTTACAATTGGTATCAGAGCCCAGAGTCATAGATTCTGTAGACTAGCTTACATTGTAGGCTGTTGTTTTGGTCTCCATGGTCTTCAGCTGTCGATCTCCATCAGGTAACTTGGTAGTGGATTAAGGTTTTTAAAGCATGCTTAGTTATGATTAGCATTGTTCGTTTATTGTATGTTATTTCCTATTATCATACTTGCATGCTAGCCCAAAACTTTCGGAGGGGACTGAGATGTCCCTAAGTATGTTGTAAACGGTTGAGATTCCTAGTAGAGTTACTAGAAATTTTGTTAAAAATTCAAGAGCCGTTGAACAGTGAAAGCTTTTAAGCTCAAGAGGTGCACAAATCTTGAGCTGCAGCCCAAAGTTGAGCAGTAGAGACATTCCGTATTTTTGACAATTGATGCAGTTGTAAGAGTTGGGTTGAAAGCTGAGATGTTGGATGCATGCATTAGCAGTTGAACGATGCTCTTCAGATCGGGCAAGATGTTGCTTAGGTGTCTACACCAGTTGCAGATGCACGGGTTAAGCGTAGTGATAGGAATTGCAAAATGTTCAAAGTTCTTAAAAGAGTTTAAGTTTTGGGACCTCTACCCCCTTGTTGGATTGTCTAAAATCCATTTAGTACCTGAGGCATGGTTGTCACTGTTTGAGATGATCTTCCGCCACAAGTCTGCTCATAGGAGCCGAAGATTAGATGTGATGTTTTGCTTGAAAGTTGAGGCAGAAGTCTGGCGACTGTCTGTGCAGAATTCCAAGCCAGAGGTTTCGACCATTTCTGAGTTTGTTGACCTGCAAGAGTTGTTCCTTGGATCGTGTTGTCAGATGTTGATGAGTCGTTGGCGTTAGCCTAGTTCCCCTACTTTCAGTAGGGGAATGGCGTAGTGTCAGTCTGGAGATAAATGGATTAGACTTGCAAGTTTTGTTAAGGAGTTGATCTATGTTGTTTGGAAAGGAAGAAAGTTTGAGACTACTAGATCGTCTAGGTATGAAAGTCAGCAGCAACGGTATAAGTGTTGATAAATGTCAAGCTAGAGCTAGATCTCGAGTTGATGAGTTTGAGGTCAAGCCAGTTAGCGGGTTGTGTCTGGGAAATCGTCAGATGCCACCCATGGTTTCCTGCGAGTGAGTTTTATCCAATCTGACAGCTGGTTTCCATGATCACAGCTCCTCCTTCAGCCATCCTGTCTCGCACCTTGGTTACCTGTGGAAAACCACAAAATAAGGGTGACTAACGAATTACTCAGTAAGAATCCCCAACTGGGGTACAATACGATATACATGGTCATCTAGCAGAAAGGTATGCAAGCTATGAATATAAACACAGAAGAGAGCACATAGCTTAAATCCACACATAAACTTCGGATGCCAGCTCAGGGTCTTACTCCGGAATAATCCACCTCATGATACGATCGTATACGAGAAACAAGTCTCGGCCTCAGCTTGTCTACTGTCGATACGAAAGGTGCACTGGCTCACAATCCCGAGGAGCTCTCCAGTCGGCGCTATAATGAGCTTATGCGCGCACCGCATGCTACTGCAAACCGTGGGGCGTGCCAGTCTAGTGGCAAGCCGCCCGTGTCGATCCACCATGCCTAACTAAATCTCTCGGATCGGTGTCACGACGACATAGGGTGTGAGACACGGACACGTGAACTATGTCACCTAAACCACCGCACTTTATATATGACCCGCTTTCCTATTCCAGTTTTGAGGTGCCTTGGGTCAAGATTCGGTTGTTTGGTTGGGTTTTAGAGTCGTTTGGACCCTTGGGGTATTTTGGTCTTTTGGCTCTTCGGGCAGGATTTGTGGTCTTCAGGGCTTCGAGGTAGCTCCTGCCTTTGTCGAGGCTTGTTTGTTGGTGGCTGCGAGTCCCGTTGTGTTTGGGCTAGTCGGTTGGATGCTCGGTTGTGGTTTGGGCTTTGGCAAAGTGTTGGTTGGTTGTGTGTTTCCTTTGGGATTCGAGCCCGAGCCTTTAGTGTTGCTTTGGGAGTTGGATTTAAGTGAGTTTGATTGATTGGAAAAGATTGCTTCGATCGGGTCTCGGAGGAGGAAGCCGGGAAATGGGATTTTGAGGTTTTAAGTGGATAAGGATGGAAAATGGAATTAAAATCCCATTTTTCCCTTTTATTTCCCATTTTCCTTTTTATTTCCTTTTTTTCTTTTATTTTTTTCCCAAAATCAAATTTTTTTTCTCTCTCTCTCTCTCTCTCTCTCTCTCTCTCTCTCTCTCTCTCTCTCCCCGAGCCCCCCACCTAGCCTAGCCCTTGGCTCGCCCAGCCCCTAGCCCGAGCCAGCCATCGCCCAGCCTGAGCCCATGCTCGCCCGAGCTAGCCCGACCCAAGGCTCTCGCCCTCGCATACCGGCCAGTCGCCTCGGCCGGCGTCCGAGCGCCATCGCCACCGAGCCAGGCCCGGTCCGCTTCGCCCAGCTCGTGTCGCCCGAGCTCGCCCGCACAGTGCCGTCGCTCTGCTCTGCCCTGGTCCTTGTCGCCCAGGCCGTCGTGTGTCGTCCGCGCTCGAGTCGCGCGTCCCAGCTCCAGATCGCGCGCCCTCGCATCGTGTCGCTCGCGCCCGCGCGCCGTCTCTTATCTTGAAAGCGCGCGCCGCCGCCGCCGCCGCCCGACCGAGCTAAGCGCCGCTGCGCCGCGCGCGCCACAATAGCCATTGGCGTGCCGCGTGCCGCAGCCAGCTTCGCGCCCGACCTGCGCCCAGCCCTGCGCCTGTCGCCCATACGTTTACGCCATCACCGCTTAGTTGGTAGCCGCCCGTCCGAGTGTCGGCCGTGCCTCGTGAGTTGCTCCCGAGCCGAGCCCCTGCTTTATTTTAGAGTATTTAGGGCTATTTTATGATTATTGATGTGTTTGCTTGGCTCGTTATAGGTTGCTCTGTTCGATCGCGATTAATTTTATTGTGTGTTGTTGCTTTCCGGCCTGTAAGGATTTCTTCTTTGGAGTTGTGTGGGCCTGCGATATTGTCATGATTTGCCTTGCTTGTTTGCTTTGTTCGTATGAGCATGATAATAATAGAGCGACTTTGATTGATTTCTGCTAGCATGTTTGCTTGATATTACATGTTAGTGCCATGCTAGGTTTGTTCTCGCCAAAGATGCTTGTGATTCTGCTAAGCTCGTAGTATCATGCTAGGTAGTGTGATTGATGTCGGTCTTTGTTTGCTAGCCAGAATCATTGCTTTTGCTTTGTACTCTTAGATAGAGTTGTAGGGTTTGTCATCATCCAGAGGCCGAGCGGACATAACGTGCTTTGTCCCCACCGATCGGGAGTAGTGTGCGAAGCATAACGTATCTTGCTTCCCCGGTCACTAAGGTGGATTTAGCTCGGTCGGGAATAAAGTGTGCACAAAGATAACGTATCTTGCTACCCCCGACCAGCCGGTTGTGGAATTAGCTACCCACTTCGGCATAGCCTAGTTTGTAGCTCCGCTAGAGCGGAACCACGCCATCGGTGTAAGCCCGCCTGGCGGTTCTTAGCTTCGTGTCGGTGGACCATCTTTGCCGCAGATGAGCGCCGAGGCCTCGCGCTCTCGTGATCGGTGACACCGCTTCCGAGTCTTAGGCATGCATACCGCCCGCGTAGTTTGCCCTTAGGCCCCGCATTTAAGCCGGTTGCGAAGAGCATGCGGTGTGCGCGCGCACGCGCGTTAGTTGCCGGTTCGAGAGCTCCCGGGCTAATGTTCGTGAGTACACCATTCCTTCCGCTTTAGAGCCGGACTTGGGTACTCTCGATAGTCCAGATCTATTAGCAAGGGTAAGAGGCCCTTGAGGACATCCTTGGGATCGGTTTTTGAGCTGATCAACCGGTGAGGAGAAAGACCCTCGAGATGTCCTGAGATTGGTTAGGATAACAAATCATTAGGCCTAAGTAGTAGGAGACTTCCGATGACTCGAGATATTTCTTTGTAAGCTCGTTGAGCTATGATCCATGTTGGTAGTCGTTTGCTTGCATGCTTTGGTACTAGATGATTGATTATATCGTATTGTACCCCAGTTGGGGATTCTTCTTGAGTAATTCGTTACTCACCCTTACTTATCTTTCAGAAAACCATGGCGCGAGGCGGGATGATGGTGGAGGAGGAGGCGTGATCATGGAAAACCCGTTGTTCAACTCTGAGTCTTGTATTTATGTTTTAAATGTCCTCTGAATGCATGTAGTTGGGCACGGAGCCCTAGGTTGTTTTATGAATGTATTTCCGGATTCTAGCATTGTTGTAAATGTTGTAAAGTTGTATGTTTTTAATAAATCTCTGATCAGAGTAAGTTTTGGAAATGTATTTGTCTTGGAACAGTGCTTGGAAACAGGGACAGGTTTCAAGAATTTTGTATTGACTTTTAAATGAACTCTTGCCGGTTTTTGGTTTTTACTTAGAATCCGAAACAACCCTATTGCAAATTCTAGTGTTGATTTGTATGCATGCATTGAGGTAAGGGCCCATTTAGATCCCCTTTTTGGGTCGGGTCTTTACAGCACCTGAGGCTAAGGAACCGGTCGTGGTAGGCTTACACCAGGAAGCCGTTCTTGCCCTAACAGGTGGCAATCAAGGGCTACTGCCGAACACGTTGAGGACGTGCCGACTTCTGGGGACAAGGGAATGCCATGTCATCATCCTGACCGTTGGGGCATTTAACAGTCTGCCACCCTCACCCAAGATTGCAGGTCCTGCCGTTAGGGTTAGCTAAACCCTAACGGGGGATCAGGGACGGAGTACTGCCTCGTACGTCCCTGCCGTGGATGCAAGGTACTTTATGCATCCTGGCCCGGATGATGCTACCTATCTGAACTCTAAACTATAACATCAACAACAAACAATCCAATACGTGCTCAACAGATACAACGAACCTAGCATGATACTATGAAGCAAGAACAGATACGAGCATGCCAGAACGGAACAACCTAGCATGGACTAACATGAGAAACAACATAAGAAATCATGCCAGTCGGGAATTCAGTACAGAGCACCTATCACTAAACATGCTGATAAACACAAACAAGCATACAAACAGCAATCACATATAATATCGCAGGGCCCACACAACTCCGGTAAGAAATCTTTACCTTGGTCGGGAGGCAACTACACACAAGAATTCCTAAGCTGCGATCGATCCCGAGTTAGCTAATGAGAACCTAACAAGCACACAATAATCACAAACCATAGGCCTAAACATAATGAAACAAATAGGGCTCGGCTCGGGAGCACTCACACGGAACGGGCGACACGGGAGCTAGGCGCCGCTAAGCGTCTTTGGCTCTGGCGGCTACTCATTGACAGCGATGCGTCTTTGCAGGCTGCGCATGCGACGCGGCGGTGATGGCACACGGCACTGGGCCGCAGCACGAACAGCGCCAGGCGCGCGAGCGCAGATGCGGATGGCGAGACGTGGGTGCGCAGGCGGGCTTGGCTGGGCGATGGCGCGGACGCGAGACGCAGACGAGCGGGCTACTTGGCTGGTGTGTGCGACGGGCTGCGACAGGGGCGAGGCGTCTGGCAGATCTGCTGTTGGCTGCGACGGCGTCTGGCTAGGCTGCTGGGCGACTGGCTGCGCGACGGCGCTGCATGGAACGATGGACCTGCTGCTGTGCGTGTGATAGGGGCGACGGGTTGCTGCTGGGTTCCTCTCGGCTAGCTGCAACAAAACACACACAACACACCTCTTCTTTTCACTCGGCCAATAAGAACACCAAACGAAGAAGATGAAGAGAACGATAAATCTTACCCGGAAAGACACCACCGAGTTGCTAGGGAGAAGAAGGTCGGCTTAGAGCTTGGGAGAGTGCGTGCGACAGGGGCGACGGGCTGCTGCTGGGTTCCTCTCGGCTAGCTGCAACAAAACACACACAACACACCTCTTCTTTTCACTCGGCCAACAAGAACACCAAACGAAGAAGATGAAGAGAACGATAAATCTTACCCGGAAAGACACCACCGAGTTGCTAGGGAGAAGAAGGTCGGCTTGGAGCTTGGGAGAGGAAGCTTGGGCGGCTAGGGGATTTTGGAGAAGAAAACACTCAAACCTATTTTCCTTTCTTTTAATCAAATGCACCAAAACCCCAAGGACTCAAGGCTAACCAAGACATGCCGTAGAGAGAGCAACAAGAACAACTTGAGGCTCATCTCATAAGGCGTCCAACTCATCTCATCGGCATCCAAATCGTCTCATTGGCATCCAACTCATCTCACAAGCATCCAACTCATGGTCCCTCTGCGGGACCAAACTCGCATCTACAATGCACAATTCTCCTCAGATTTAGGCACTCGAAGGTAGTTGACCGCACTACCAACCACAAAGATCTCCTGGCCTTAGCACTAGCGAGAGACTCACACGCACTAACACTTATCAAACTTCAACCTGCTGACACACTCTTACCCCGGTAACACTGGGAAGAGGCTTCAGCTCCTCTCGAACATCCATTCGCTTGTAGTCCTATGACTACCACTGAACTAGCTCTCTTGCACGATCTAAACAGGTGCAACTGCCACAAACGGATCCAAAGGCTAAAGGAGTTATAGAACCATTTATCTACTCGTGCCAAACTCAGGCCTGAACCAGACTTAGTGCCAAAGCGACACACCAACCAATGCACCTCAAGTGCCACTACTACCAAATCCACATCTTACTACAAATGGGGCCAGCAAGGTCACAACCTCAAGTGACAAAAACTCTGGCTAGGCATACAAGGGCTCAAAAACTCAAACAACCCTGACTATGGCATCTCATCTAACTGAAGTCTCACGGCCTACTCTTGCATCTCCACATGATGCTCTACAAAACTCTGGCAGACTCTCTCAACATGCAGCAACTAGCTCTACTCTAGGAGCTCACCATAGGAAGAGTGCTGAACTCTACTAAACAACTGGGAAACCACCAACGGATCAAGTCCGATGGGAACACTGCTCGCTGCACCCTTAACACAAAGGGTTCCGACTTACTGGCTGCAAAACAACAACACCTTACAAGAGAACAAAGATGTCTCAGCAACCTCCTCGAAGGCTACCAACTCCGCAGCTACTCACTAGGCAATCAAACAATCTGCTAATGTTCAAGATCAACACTTGAACTACCCAGGCTAGTCCACACTGGAACCTGCTCCACCAGCATCAACATAAGCAAAGCCATAGCTAACTCCTCTCCTGGAGTGGTACTCCATGGCTCCCACGCTGGACCAACCACGCATCATCGATGCCAACTCTACTCGTACCAAGGAAACTCAAGGGTAGTCGAATCACCCTACCAACAAACTGGCTCACAAGGCCACAACACAAGCGCGAGCCCTTAACAACCTACAACATCCTTTGTACCCAACTCTTGGTGACCTTGAAAGCTCTTGCTTTCCCTCGAACGACCTCACACTTGTAGTCCTCTGACTACCACCGAGCTAGATCTCTTATGCAACCCAAACAGGTGCAACCTCAGAAAATGAGTACAAGGCTAGTGGGGATGCTAAACTCCGCGTGGGTCATAGAACTACCTGCACATCTGTGCGAGTGGCTTTGAACCTAGGCCTCCTTACGAGCTTGGTGCCAACAAGCACTACATCTTTTCAACTCAAACAACTATAAACGAGCTCTACGTCCCCACTAAGGGTAGGGAAGGTCACACTCCAGGTGACGGGGACAACGACACTAAAAAAGAAGAAGCCCAACACTCGAGCCGTCTAATCTCTGGCATCTCGTCCAACAGTCATGCCACGGCCTACCCCATCCCACTCGATGCTCAACAAATTCTCAGGCCAACCCTCAGGTGGCAACAACTAGTTCCACATTTGTAACATGCTAACAAAAAGAGCGCTCCACTCTACTAGCCAACTGAAATCCACAGACTGATTAAGTCTTGACAAGCAAACTCCACACTACACCCTGGCTACGAGGGTACCAAAAGAGTTGGTCAGCAAACGACAAAGAGCTTGCAAGGGGTCAAGATGTCTCTACATCTTCCTCAAAAGCTACTAACACGGCACTTGCCAATCGATCGGGTGATCGGTGGAGACTCGCTAGTCCACCTTTCTCAAGGGACTTCCACCACCAAACTCACGCATCAAACAACACCAAAACAGCAAGCCTTGGCCTCTGAACATCAGGTCATCGGCCTCTAAACACCAGGTCGTTCCAACACTCGGATGATAAACTCGATCCTGGGCAACCACCTCGCTGCTAGCAGTGGGTTCTCAAAAACATCCAAATCTACATGCTTCCACTTGCCAAACTCGCGGCTCGATTAACGCCAACTAACTCATCAAAGATAAACTCGCTGATCAAGCACTTCTCGAACCTCCGGCTACCGGAGCTACTAGGGGTGTCTCTTAAATAAACTCACATCACCGGGCTCTCGTGCCCGGGACTCCTTAAAACATTTGGAAACGGGGAACACTTAAAACATAACCAACAATTTTCATAAGCAAATCCAATCGAGGTAAAATAAGCCTGGCCAGTATTTATAAAAGAACATTCAAAACAGTTTAAACAACTTTAACATCATTCCCCTAGGACTCATGTCCATCTACATGCCGAATAAATAAATGCAAACAATAAACGACAGAGTCCTAAAGAATTTCCATGATCAAACAACTCCTCCGCTAGCCATCCCGGTGTTGTCCCAAGTTACACGTGGAAAAACCACGAGAATATAAGGGTGAGTATAAACATACTCAGTAAGAATCCCCAACCGGGGTACAATACGATACATCAGTCATCTAGCACCCTAGTATACATGCAAATAAAACAATGACTTAGAGCAAAACGGTTGAATTAGGCTATGAGCTACTTCTAGAGCGAGCCTATTCAAGGGCTTTCATCTACTGCCTATCCTAGGTTCTACACTTGGATGCCCTTCGGGCCTTACACAACCTAGGACTCAGTGATGCCCAGTGGGGCCTTACACACCTAGGATGCCTATCAGGGCCTTACACCTCCAGAATTAGTGATGCCCAGTGGGGTCTTACACACCTAGGATGCCCATCGGGGTCTTACACCTCCAACTCAGTGATGCCCATCGGGGACTTACACACCTAGGATGCCCATCGTGGTCTTACACCTCCAACTCGGTGATGCCCATCGAGACTTACACACCTAGGATGCCCATCGGTCTTACACCACCAACTCGGTGATGCCCATCGGGACTTACACACCTAGGATGCCCATCGGGGTCTTACACCTCCAACTCAGTGATGCCCATCGGGGACTTACACACCTAGGATGCCCATCGGGGTCTTACACCTCCAACTCAGTGATGCCCATCGGGGACTTACACACCTAGGATGCCCATCGGGGTCTTACACCTCCAACTCAGTGATGCCCATCAGGGACTTACACACCTAGGATGCCCATCGGTGGTCTTACACCTCCAACTCGGTGATGCCCATCGTGGACTTACACACCTAGGATGCCCATCGTGGTCTTACACCTCCAACTCGGTGATGCCCATCGTGACTTACACACCTAGGATGCCCATCGTGGTCTTACACCTCCGGATGTCCATCGGGGTCTTACCCGGCGGGACCTAAACTAGTTACCCCTACGCCTCTTCTACACTATACATCACCCGCCTATGCCCGCACTTTAACTAACAGATAAAATAGAACAAGGTATGCCAAGATAATTAAACCCCTTGCATGGAACTAACAGAATATATCAGGGGACACAAGAGCAACACGATATGGAAGCAAGAGAAAACATGTAACCTACCCACTGGAAATTTCATACAATCACAAGACATGGCATGCTGGAAGAACAAACCTAGCATGGCACTAACATGAACAACAAGCAACATGCTAGCAAGATTTCAAACACAAGTTGTTCAATAGCTAACATACTCATAACAACAACCAAGCATACAAGGCACAATCATGATAGCATCGCAGGTCCACACAACCACTGTAAGAAATCCTTACCGAAACAAGCGAAAAATAACTACCATAAGCCAACCAAGCGACTCCGAGCTTCTAAGTGAACCCGAGCAACCAACCGAGAAGGCACTAGGTCTCGGCCCAACTTTCTTGGCAAAAATCAGGCTCTCGGCAGCAAGGGGCGTGCGGTGTTGGGCGCAGAGGCGAGCAACTGTCTGGCGCTGGCTGGCGATCTTTGGGCGCCGCGGCGAGGGGACAGCATCGCACGGCGACACGGGCGGCCGGCGCGCGGGAGGGACGGCGCGCGCGCGACGACACGGCGACGACACGGATCGGCGCGCGGCGCGCGCGACGCGAGCAGCCGGCGGGCGTCTGGGCGCGGCGATCTGCCGTCTTTGCGCGTCTGAAGCTGCTTAGGCCGTGGCTGACAGCAGGGTCGGTGGCTTTGAGGGCGTCTGGCCGCTCAGCCGGTGTCAGCGACATGCATGGTCTGCTGGTCTTGGTGGCTCGGCTCTCTGCGCTCGGTTGGGTTTCTTGGTGAGGTCGGCAAGGAGAGAGAGAGAGAGAGAGAGAGAGAGAGAGAGAGAGAGAGAGGGAGAAGGGGAAAGAATAAGGGTTTTTCTCTTTTCTTTTCCTTTTTCCTAAATTAAATAGGCTTTGGGTGGTCCAAAATCCCTTCCCAAGGCTTTCCTCCTTCGAGTCCTAGCTGACGCATTCTTTTCCATTTAAAAGAAACCCATTTAAATCAAGCCTCCTAATAACCGTTAGGTCAAGGGTTCAATTCCCAAAGGAAGCACTCTAATTAACAATAATTTTGTTAATTACCAAATCACCTCCAAACTTCCAACCAACTAGCCCGAACTTCTTGGGTCCTGCAACCAACAACAATCAAGTCTCGACAAGGGCAGGAGTGACCCCGAAGTCTTGAAAATCCACAAAACCCTTACCGGGGGCAAAAAGACCAAAATACCCCTAAGGGTTAAAATAGCTCTAACGGCCCATCCGAACATCCGAATAATGAACCGGAAACACCTGGGAAACCGAAATAGAAAACTGGGCCATTACACACTGGGCTCGGGCTGGCTCGGGCATGGGCGACCAAAGGGCTGCTCGGGCTGGAGGAGAGAGAAAGGGAGATTTTGAGGATTTTGGGGAAAAATTGGAAAATAGGGGAAAAATGGGGATTTTAATAAAAAAAAAGAAAATTCCTTTTTCTCTTTTTATCCTTAACCAAAATTAAATCCAAACTTATCCATTTTCCAAAAATCCTTAAAATCCTTAAATCCCATTTCCTGGCTTCCTCCTTCGAGACCCGACGGAAGCAACCTTTTCCAATCAATAAATCTCACTTAAAACAACCTCCCACATCAACACTGAGGGCCCGGGCTTGAATCCCAAAGGAAACACCCAAACAACTATAACTTTGCCCAAAACCCAAATCACAACCAAACTCCCAAACAAATAGCCCAAACATCTTGGGACTTGCAGCCACCAACAAACAAGCCTCAACAAAGGCAGGAGCTTCCTCGAAGCCCTGAAAATCCACAAATCCTGCCCAGGGAGCCAAAAGACCAAAATGCCCCTAAGGGTCCAAACAGCTCTAATGGCCTAACCGAACCACTGAATCTGAACCGGAAGCTCCTCGAGAACCGGGATAGAAACTGGGCCGTTACAATACTCCCTCCTTTTAAGACTTTCGTCCTCGAAAGTCCTAAGACGAAACGGCTCTAGGAATACTCCACTGATTCCTAGCCAACTGAACTTCTCGGCTAAGACAACACTAGCCCATCTTCGAGAACCAAACCCTCTTGGGTTCTCAAAGGCTCAAAGCCACAAAGCTATCCAGTCTGCCATAGACCGTCTCAACAAAGACTGAGCATGCAAAAAACACTGCTGCCAAAGACGGGGCAAGGCTAACCGAAAGGCCACTGCTCTGATCCGCTCAAGGATCTCAAAAGGCCTTACAAACCAGGGGCTCAATCTAAACCCTGCTAATCCAACACTGAACACCTCTCTACGGTGTTACTCTCAGCAAACTAGCAGACTGGGCACAAGCTCCAAAACTCAACGCCACTCACTGGCGTAACTTCTCTGAATGCCCACAGCTGTTATCAAACAGCCTCAACTCTACACCATGCTGGCCAAACAACTGAACCTCTCAGGTTCCAGAAACCAAACGGCCTACTCTTGCCTCACAAGAGACCAGCGAACCACAAAGCTTGCCTAAAGCCTTAACAAAAAACAATCGAACCACCAACTGGCGATTGATCCAAAAGGCAAACTTTTCCAACAAGCACGAGCTGAAACTTCAGCTACGACCAACCCTAAATGGCCAAAACCAGGCACAGGCTCCACTCGGCCAAGCCAACAAACTGGAGCCTCTCAACGGCCGAACACAAACTTTTCCATGCAAATCTACTAGCAACTGGCCAAAGAGAACATTTCCAGACAAGGAAGCAACCAACGTTCCTCTCATGGAAAACTCGGGCTGCAAGGACCAAACCATCACGCAGCCACTAGCAACACAACACCTTGAGGATAGCAACTCAAGGGCTAACCAACCAATGCCACGGCACCTCTGTGCCAACTCTCTCAACTGAGGCTCAGCTAACGCCAACTGCGAAAGCACAACATCTAGAAGCAAAGCCCGAGAAAGGCTTGCTCAGCAGAAACTCAAACCAAGCTCATAACGAGCAAAACTTGCCTCCAAGCTACCGCTCAACTCTTAAGTCCAACTGGCTACTCAAAGGACTTCCTCCTTTTAGCCAAGGTCTAACTCATCTTGCGACTAGAACTCCACACTCGGAACATCGCAAGGAATACGGACTGGCAAGGCTACCTCAAAAGATAACACTCGAGGCTGGCATCCATGGTGCAACTCAACCACCATAGAAACTAGGGGGAGAAAAACTTCAATCCCCAAAGAACCAACAACTTACCAGCAAAAACTCAACTCTTAAACCGGCTGGCCACCGCCCTTGCGGGGACAAACAACTTTCGCTTGCTAACAACACAATGCAGGGACCCTCTCGCTGGGCTAACCACTGCGCTACTCTGATCCACTACACAACTCAGGAGCTAAGCTGACTACTCCCCAACGGGGAACGATTCCCCAGCAAGCAACCTCTGAAGGGCAGCGAACATCACACATGCTCGCTGACTAGCTCAAACCCAAGGGCAACAACAACCAACTCTTTTGGAAGCAACACCCAAGGGAAACCTCAACTGATTGGACCACCAACCAGAACTAGCAGAACTTACTCAATTGCCGAGGGAGGGGTCAACTCCCAAAACTTCCTGACTAGGAACAGATCCTCAGGGCATCGCCCTCTTGCTCGAACCGAACAAGCTCTTGAAAGAACAAGAGACCCAAATCTTGGTCAACACCAAGCATCAACTAGCCTCCAAACCGGAACCAATCCGGACTCTGCTCCAAACAAGCACTAGCTTGCTAGACTACCAAGTCTGCAAGCAACTCACCCAAGGAACACTGCCTGGGTCTAACTGAGCTCTGGAGAGGCTCTCCACAACCTAGGGATCCTCCGATCACCCTCCGACACACACGGTCGTCAAACGATCTAACAGACAACCGGCTACAAGGGCACAACCCTTTCCAGCATCTCAACTATGCTGGCCAACACCAACTTGAAAACCAAGAGGACCGGAAACGCTACAGAATGCGTTATCCTCCTACTCAAGCATCAGCCACAACAAACCTTCTGCCCAAGGCAAGGAACCGAACAGCTCTCTTAGCCATAACGATCAAAAACTGCGCGGCTTTGCTACCACCGCTCTTGTTCAGATCCAACTGAACTTTGACCAGGCTAAGGACCAACAAGCAAAACTTGCTTAAACAACAACCCGGCAACGAGCACGGCATCCTTACAACCAAAGCTGGGGCACTTGCCAAGAACTAAAGCCTTGACACCTCAAAGACTGAGCACTGGCTCCTCAACACGAACCTCTCGTGGTTCTCCAAACATAAACCATGGAACGAGCTACACAAAAGTACACCGAGGTGTACAGCTCCAACTTGATCCAATGCCAACAAGGGCTCTCACACATGGCAACTTTTTCCTCCAACAGAGCCACTACTAACCAGGGAGCAACAAGAGTCCAAACCCACTCGGGGTCGACTCACCACGGAAAGCCACATTGGCCAACTCACTCTACAAGAGCGAATCCATACCAAGCAATCATACCTCAAGCCAATGTGCTCACTAAACGCTCCGAACAGTCATCCAACTCATGGCACTAACACTGGATCAACCACGCATCCTCAATGCCAACACTACCCATACTAGGGTAACTCAAAGGGTAGCCGAATCATGCTACCAACAAACTGGCTCACAAGCTCACAACACAGGCGCGAGAACTCGAACGCGCTAGCTCTTAACAGCCTACAACATCCTTTGTACCCAACTCTCGGTGACCCTGGAAAGCTCCTACTTTCCCCCGAAAAACTCATACTTGTAGTCCTCTGACTACCACCGAGCTAGATCTCTTATGCAACCAAACAGGTGCAACCTTAGGAAATGGGTACAATACTAGAGGGAATGCTGTACTCTGGGCGGCCATGGAACCACCTGCACAACAGGGCCAACTGGCCTCAAACTAGGCCTCCTCTCAAAGCTTGGTGCCAACAGGCACTACATCCTTGACAACACAAATCAGCCCTAAACGAGCTTTATGCCCCTCTGAGGAAAGGTCACACTCCAAGTGACGGGGCAATGGCACTCAACACAAGAGTCCAAACACTCGAGCAGCCTAATCTCTGGCATCTCGACCAACAGACATGCCAAGGCCTACTCCTGCATCCCACTCGATGCTCAACAAAAACTCAGGCTAACTTCTGCATCTCACTCGATGCTCAACAAAGCTCAGGCCAACTCTTGCATCTCACTCGATGCTCAACAGAAGCTCAGGCCAACTCCTCGGGTGGCAACAACTTGTTCCACACTGGGAACATCCAAATAAAAAGAGTGCTCCACTCTACTAGCCCGTTGAAATCCACAAACGGATCAAACCCTGGCAAGCAAACTCCGTACTACACCCTGGCTACGAGGGTACTAAAAGAACTGGCTGTACAGCGACAACAAACTTGCAAGGGGGCAAAGATGTCTCTACATCTGCCTCAAGCCACAAACACGGCAACTTGCCAATCAATCGGGCGACTGGTGGAGACTCTGCTAGTCCACCTCTCTCAAGGGACTACCACCATCAATCGCTTTGCACCAAAAAGACAGGAACGGCACACCTCGGCCTCGAATAGCAGTGAGGCATCCCAACACACGGATGCTAAACTCAAACTCTGCCAATCTTTACTACTAGCGCAGGACTTTCCAAACAACGAGCTCTACAGACATCCACTTGCCAAACTGGGCGGCTCCATCAACGCCAACAAACTCGACGGCAAAAACCTGCTGATCATGCCCTCCCGGGAACCTCTGGGGCTACAAGAGCTACTGGGTGGAAACTGCTGAAATACTCATCACCGGGCTATCTGTGCCGGGACTCCTCTCACTACGGGCTACAAATCTGCGCTTGGGTCTCCGCTCTCTGATAGCTAAAGACCTGCCATCAAATCTCTCATGGATGGAGCACACTCTGCTCAAGGAGTCTCACTCTGAGGCGTGCTAACCTCTACCCCCTCCACTTGGCAACTCAACTGCCTGGGCCAACTCTGGCCAACGGGCCTAACAACCCTGGACGCGGCCTCGACATCAACACAATCAGTCCAACTCCTCGATCGGACATGCCAAGCGTCCTACTCCTCTGAGTGCGATCAACACACTGGCGATCTGCACAAAGCACCTCCACCCTCTCACTAGGGGAAAAGCAACAACTGGGCCACAAATGGCCTACGGGAGTCTAAGCTCTGCCTTCCTCTGGGTGCGATCGACACACTGGCGATCTGCACAAAGCATAACTGCTGGCCCGCACTGGGGCTCTCACTGCTCAACAAACTGCTCGCAATGCGGAAAGTTGGCATGATGGCGCTCAAAGCCCAAACCAACAACGAGTCAGAACCTGCTCGTCTCTGCTCCACAACTCTACACAAGGCATAAAAGCTAGATGAAAAGTATTGTAAATTCTTACCCCTTAGCTTAATTGAACTCGTAAAAACCGCGCCGTGGTGGGTCTTGATGATCATGGGAGCAACAACCTACAAAGCGAGTTAGTCTACGAGATCTATGACTCTGTGCTCTGATACCAACTGAGACGAACCCGACCCAAAACATGGTCCTAAACCGGGGTTCTCACTCAGCATACAAGTTAAATATGATAACAAGCGGTTTAGTGCTCATATTTAAAAACCTTTCCAAACATATGAGAAGGGGGAACCCTTAAAACATAACCATCAATTTACATTTAAACAAACCAACGAAGTAAAACATCCTGGCCAGTATTTATAAAAATATACAATACAATTTAAACAACGTTTTAAACAATGTTCCCCTAAGACTCTTGTCCATCTACATGCTGAATAAACAATGCAATAGTAAATGACAGAGTGCCGACGACTCCCCATGATCAATCAGCTCCCTCCGCTAGCCATCCTGGTGTTGTCCCAAGTTACCTGAAAGATAAATAAGGGTGAGTATGAACATACTCAGTAAGAATCCCCAACCGGGGTACAATACGATACATTAGTCATCTAGCACCTCAACATGCAAGCAAAGAGCTATCAACACAGATCATAGCTCAACGAGCTCATAAAACAAGATCTGGAGCCATCAGAAGTCTCTTTCTTCCGGCCTAACTGGGATTGGATACACTGACCAATCCTGGGACATCACCGAGGTATCTGTCACTCGGGGGGAATACACTGATCCCTAGAATGTCCTCAAGGGCCTCCTTGCCCTTGCACTAAACTGGACTTACGGGAGAGTACCCGAAGTCAGGCTCTAACGGAAAGAATGGTGTACTCACGACATTAGCCCGGGGGAGCTCTCCGAACCGGCAACTAATGCGTTTGCGCGCACACCGCATGCTCTCTGCAACCGGCGTAAATGCGGGGGCCTAAGGGAAAACTACGCGGGCGAGGTAAGCATGCCTATGACTCGGAAGCGGTGTCGCGATCGATCACGTGGCGCGAGGCCCTCGGCGCTCATCTGTGCAGCCTGATCCACCGACCTGAAGCTAAGAACCGGCCAGTAAGAACACCAAACGGAAAAGATGAAGAGAACGATAAATCTTACCCGGAAAGACACCACGGAGCTACTAGGGAGAAGGAGGTCGGCTTGGAGCTAGGGAGAGGAAGCTTGGGCGGCTAGGGGATTTTGGAGAAGAAAACACTCAAACCTATTTTCCTTTCTTTTAATCAAATGCACCAAAACCCCAAGGCATCAAGGCTAACCAAGACTTGCCGCGGAGAGAGCAACAAGAACAACTCGAGGCTCAACCGGCAACGACACACAACTGACCTCTCAGACCACCTGGGTTCGAACCCTAACAAACGCACCTTTAAAACCCTATTTTACTTTTGAATCTCTCCATGCCCAAACACATCCACAAAGCATCAAAATCCTACATAGGACCATCCAATAATTTTAACAATTGAAAAAGACATAAACGGCCCTGACGGCCCGACCAAATTACCAAAATACCCCTAGGGCATACCTGGAAGACCGGGATGAAAACTTGGGCCGTTACATAAAATACTATATTTCTTAGACTTCCATGATATCATGTTGTCACCAAGGAAAACAAAAAAACTAGTGGTGGAACACCGCATGTCAATGCAAGAAGCCCAGTTAGAATGAACAAGCGCTTTCAACTAGAAGTTCACGGTTGTCTTTAAAAGAATGCCCGGACTAGGTGATAACTTTAAATATCACAACAGGTGATGTGCTGCTGACAAATGAGAGTTACATGGGCGAGCACATATTGACTTAGTTTATTCACAATATATATAATGTCATGACGAGTTATAGTGAGATAAATGAGTTGACCAACTACCTTCTATAAGTGCTCAGGTCCGACAACTGATCATCATGAAAGTTTTGAAGTTTAACCTTTGGATCTATTGGTAGTGCCTCAAGATTTTCTCTTAATAAGCATGCATCCTCAAATAACTGAAGAATGTAGTGTCGCTATGAAACAAAAAGCACTTTGTTGATCTAGCAAGTTCTAGACCGAGGACGTATTGTACAGACCCTAGGTCATTAAGTTGAAACAACATGTGCAAAAATTTCTTCAAGGCATAAATATGTGTAATATTAGCACCAGTAAAATTAATGTCATCAACATATACTAGGGTGGCAACAAAGTAGAGCCTTCACCATGGTTGAATAGAGAATAGTCTGAATTAAATTGAGTGAACCCAAGAGTAATGAGTGTTAAAGAGAATTTGGCATACCACTAATGTGAAGCCTGTTTGAGTCCATAAATAGACTTGTCTGCGAAAAATAGGGATGTCCATTTTTCTCGCGGGGACCCATCCCTAACGGGGCAGGGAATTACCGTTTAGGCAGAGAATGGGGCCTAAGACGAGGATTGTATTCCCATCCCCGATTCCTCGATCCCCGCCCTGTTTATTTTTTTTTATTATATTTTTTTCTTTATTTTAACCCTTTAATTTTCAAATAAATATATATTTGTTGGTGAAATTATCTATGCATATGAATATTTTCTTTGATAATTAACAATATAGTAGAAACTTATAGATATTTCCTAAGAAAATCTAATTATTTGAAATTATTGTCCAAAAATATATATAAAATGAAAAAGAAAAAAAAATCACAGCGGAGAACCAGATCCCCGTTGGTGCCCCGCGGGGAATCCCTGCCCCGCCCCGTGGATATCTCTAACGACAATACAACTGTAAGGACCCGACCCGAGAAATGGTCTCTAACCTAGATCCTTACTTAACATGCATGATTAAGAATGGAAAACATCAATCCGGGTACTAAATTTAAATCTTTGCAATCAACACATTTTAAGCAAAACCATAAATCCCAATAAATAAAATCAACAAGTAAATGACTGATCAGTACTTTCTTAAAACAAAGCAAAGGTACGTTTCGGGAAACATAAATAGTTTGAGTGCTTTCCTAGGGACTCAAGTCCCACTATATGCTAAATCATAAAAACAATGAAAGAAACGTGCAACTCAGAGTCAGCTATCCATGATCAACCAGCAGCCTCCTCCTAGCCATCCAGCCTCTGTCCCAAGTTACCTGGTGGAAAACCACAGAAAATAAGGGTGAGCAATGAGTTACTCAGTAAGAATCCCCAACCGGGGTACAATACGAAAACATCTTATTTAGCACACGGACATGCAACCATACAATGACTTAGAGCAGAAACGGTTGGTTTAGGCTATGAGCTACTTCTAGGGCGAGCCTACTCAAGGGCTTCCATCTACAGCCTATCCTAGGTTCTACACTTGGATGCCCTTCGGGCCTTACACAACCTAGGACTCAGTGATGCCCAGTGGGGTCTTACACACCTAGGATGCCCATCGGGGCCTTACACCTCCAGAATCAGTGATGCCCAGTGGGGCCTTACACACCTAGGATGCCCATCGGGGCCTTACACCTCCAAATGTCCATCGGGGTCTTACCCGAGCGGGACCTAAACTAGTTACCCCTACAGTCTTCTACACTATACCTCACCCGCCTACCCCTAGCATGGAACTAACAGGATAAAATAGGACAAGGTATGCCAAGATAGTCAAACCCCTAGCATGGAACTAATAGAATAAATCATGAATACAAGTACAACACCATCTGGAAGCAAGAAAGAGCATGCAACCTATCCACTAGGAAATTCATACAATCACAAGACATGGCATGCTATCAAGTATTCGCAGGGTCCACACAACCCCGGGTAAGGAATCCTTACCCAGAAACAAGTGGAGAATAACTATCACGAATCAAATAACGACCCTCAACCTTTAAAGCGAACCCGAGCAACCTAGGCATACCATAAAAACATCCTAAATAAATAAACAGCAGCCAGCAGCTTTAAGTCTAAAAGGGAAAAGGCTCGGGAATTACCAACCGAGAAGACACGCAGTCTCGGCAGCAAGGAGCGGGGATGGGCGCTGCTGGTGCGGCAGGGGCGCTGGCTCGGCGCGCGGCAAGACTAGCAGAAGCGCTGGGGTGGGCGCGCGGCAAGGCGTCGGGACGGCGGGGCAACGTGTGGGCGACCTGGGCTGCGGAGACGGTGCGCGAGCAGGCGAACTCTCTGGGACGGCTCGCGGGTGAGCGTTCGATCTGTTGGGGGTGTCGCGCTGCGACGGCGGTCGGTAGTCAGGCGTCGACGGCGACGCCGGGCGTCTGGGCTGGGTGGTTGCTCGGTGCGGTCGCGATCTTTGGCGGCGATCTGCGATCACGAGCGTGCGACTGGTGCGGGGGCGGCTCAGGGTTGAGCGATCCGTGCGGCGCGGCGGGTGGTGGGGTGCGACGACGGCGAAGGTGTGGTGCGGCTAGGGTGAGGGTTGCGAGAGAATGAAGTTCTTTTCCTTTTTTTTTCCTTCCGTCCCTAAATTAAATAGGCCTTAGGAATCTCAAATTCCCTTCCCAAGGCTTCCCCCCTTCGAGCCCTGGCTGACGCGTTTATTTTCTTTATTTAAATCCAAGCTTCCAAACCCCTTTTTAGGTCAAGGGTTCGAGTCCTCCCAACAACACCTTTTAAATATAAAATATCTAAAAACCTTATTTACATTTAGCTGAAAATCGGGCTGTTACAACAGCTGAGTATTAAGAGGAGTGGTATTACTGCTATGGTACCCTAGTGGTAAGTCCATGTATATTTCTCCAGTCAAGTCTCCATTGAGGAAAGCATTATTCACATCCAGCTATACCAATGGCCAATTTTTGGACAATGCTAAGAGAAGAAGAACCCGAATAGTCACTAATTTTGCAATAGGAGCGAAAGTTTTGATAAAGTCTAGCCCTTCTTGTTATTGTAGCCTTGCTTGTCTTTAGGAAGTGTAAGGGACCGACCCGAATGGGGCACTAAATGGGCCCTTACCCCAATGCATGCATTCAAAGTAAGGACATTAAACAGACATGATTTCGGATTCCAATTAAAACAAAACATTCAAAATAACCCGTTTAAAAACTAGACAATTTCCCAGGAACCTGTCCCTGTTTCCAAGCACCAGTTCCAAGATAAATACATTTCCAAAGTTTACTCTGATCAGAGATTTACTAAAAACCATTCAAAACCTGTTCAGATACAAAATGCTTTGGAATCCACAAAACATTTACAAAACATCCTAGGGCTCGTGTCGTCTACATGCATTCGGGGAACAAAACATAAAGAGTCATAATACAAAAATCGAGTTGGAAGATCTGGGCCCCATGATCACGGCTCCTCCTTCACCATCATGTCTCGCAACTTGGTTACCTGTGGAAAAACCACAGTAAGGGTGAGTAACGAATTACTCAGTAAGAATCCCCAACCAGGGTACAATACGATATACATGGTCATCTCGATGAATGTATGCAAGCTATGAAGTATAAACACGAATAGAGCACATAGCTTAGCCCACACTTGGGCCTCGGATGCCGGCTTAGGGTCTTAGTCCTAATAATATCACCACACATCCAATACACAAGTCGCCCTATACGAGAAAACAAGTCCCGGCCTCGGCTGTCTCTCGTCGAAGAAAGGTACACTCGCTCACAATCCCGAGGAGCTCTCCAATCGGCGCCAGTAATGAGCGAAGCATGCACCGCGTGCTACTGCAGACCATGGGGGGTGCCGGGTCTAGAGGCAAGCTGCCCATGTCCATCCACCACTCCTAACTAAATCTTTGGATCGGTGTCACCGACATAGGGTGTGAGACTGGACACGTAAACTATGTCGGCTGAACCACCGCACTGGGGGCCAAGGAACGGTCGTGGTAGGCTTACACCGAGAAGTCGTCCTTGCCTTAACAGTGGCAATCGGGGGCTCTTGCCAAACATGCCGAGACATGCCGGCCGCCGGGGACGAGGCAATGCCAAGTCATCATCCCGACCGTTGGGGCATTTAACAGTCTGCCACCCTCACCCAAGATTGCAGGGCCTACCGCTTGAGTTAGCTAATCCCTCACGGGGTCGGGGATCGGAATGACTTGCTCGACGTCCCCCGCCATGGATGCAAGGTACTTTATGCATCAGGCCCGGATGATGCTATCTACCTGCAACTCTAACCTGCCCTAGCAATCAGCAAACAATTCCATAAAATCCAATACGTGCTCAATAAGAATACAACGAGCCTATCATGATACTACGAAGCAAGGAACAGATACAAGCATGCTAGAAAGGAACAACCTAGCATGGATTAACATGATAATTAAATCAGGAAAATCATGCTAACCGGGAATTCAGAAACGAGCACCTATTACTAAATATGTCAATAAACACAAACAAGCAATCAATCAGCAATCGCATAATATATCGCAGGGTCCACACAACTCCGGTAAGAAATCCTTACCTTGGTCGGGGACGATTTGACACGAAAACTTAGGTGGCGAACGAACCCGAACTAGCTATCGAGAACCTATCAATCACAACAAAAATCACACAATAGGCCTTAATATAATAAAACAAACAAGGCTCAGCTCGAGAGCAACTCACGAGGCGCGCGCGCATTTAACGCATTTAACGGGCGTAAACAGTGGTTGGGCGCCTTTGGCGCGCAAATGGGCGTCTTTGGCGCTACTGGCGCGTGAGCGGGCGCTAGAAGCGCGAGCTGCGCGGGGACGAACAGGGCGTTGGTGATGCGGCTCGGCTGGGCGCTGGCGAGGACGCGCGTGCTCGGACGCGAGCGGCACTGGGCGATGCGAAACGACTCGGCGAGCAGGGGCTCGGGCGACGGGATGCGGCTGGGCGCTAAGGCAAGCTTCTGCGCGCGCGAGCTCCACGACAGGAGCTCTGTTTCTGCGCGCGAACAGGGGCGAAGGGGAAACTCGAATTCGAGCGATCCGAGGGGATTCGACGAGTGATTCTTTGATGGCGAACTCCCCTACACTAGCTGCACAAAACCCAAACCTCAAATTACCTCGACGGAAAAGAGAAGGAGAAGAAGAAGAAAAGAAGAAGAAGAAGAGAGCTCACCGGAGGGACGAACGGCGAGGGAGAGAACGTTGGTCGGCGAGGCAGGAGGAATCGCTAAGGAGAGCTCGGTCGGTCGGAGAGAATTCGCGAAGAAGAAGAAGAAATGGGGAAGCTTCGGGCGAGCTCTGCCTTTATACCAACATTCAGCACAAACCGGCTTATATACAAGATCGCGCTTTTAGAAGCACAAGAGCGCTCAGTGGCTCGATTGGCATCGACCCCTGCCTAGCATGCGACACGTCCTTGGCTCGAATCTCACTCGACGAGCTATTTAATTCCCTATTTATTTTTACCTTTTTCCAAGCCCAAATGTCTTCACCAAAATTCCCGATCCCATTCAAATCGACTCATAATTTTTCCGGCAATTAACAAATACAAAACCGGCCCTGTCGGCCTGACCAAAATTACCAAAATGCCCCTGGCCTCCCGGGAAGACCGGGATGAAATTTCCGGGCCGTTACAATATTCCCCCCTTATAAGACTTTCGTCCTCGAAAGTCACTTAAGATTAGAACAAACTCGATATCTTTGCAATCTCATCTCATCCTCCCGCTCCCAAGTGGCTTCCTCTGAACTCTGACTCCTCCACTGAACTTTTACCAACCGGATTCCTCGATTACGCAGTGTCTTTGTCTCAAAAGCAAGAATCCCCACTGGCTTCTCCTCGAAAGCTCAAATCCTCATCCAGCTGCAAAGGCTCAAAATCAACAATGTGCGACGGGTCCGGCACGTACTGTCCCAATATCAAAACATGAAAAACACTGTGCACTGCTGACAATGACGGAGGCAAGGCTAATCGATAAGCAACCTTTCCGATCCCCTCCAGAATCACAACGGACCAACAAAAAGGGGACTCAGCTTTCCACGCTTGCCAAACCTCAAAACACCTCGCATCGGTGCGACCTTTAGGAATACATGTCGACCAACCTCAGACTCCAAATCCCGACGCCGAACATCGGCATAACTCTTCTCATGCGCTCCGAAATACATCAACATACGAGCTCTAATCTTCTCGCACGGCACCATTGGTCAATCTGCAGCAACTCGGGACCCAAAACCTGCCTATCACCAACCTCTCCCCAGAACACAGGAGATCGGCAACGCTTACCATACAAAGCCTCGAATGGAGCCATCTGAATCGTCGACTGATAACTGTTGTTACTTGCAAACTCCATCAAATACAGGTACTGGTCCCAACTGCTCGGGAAATCCAACACACAAGCCCTCGAATCACGGTCAGACACAATCCTCACAGGCACACCGTGATAACGAACAATCTGTTCCAAAGACAATCTGCTTACTTGCTCCACGGTATAAGTGTCTCTACCGGGAATGAAGTGTGCGCTCTTAGTCAATCGGTCGACTATCACCCAAATCTGAGAGAACTTCCTTGGAGTCCTCGGCAAACCAGGAATAAAGTCCATGGAGATCTCTTCCCATTGCCACTGAGGCACACTCAGCGGCTGCAAAAAACTGGCTGGTCTCTGCCTGGGTGCCTTCACTTGCTGACAAGTGAAACACCGACTGACAAACTCCGCAACATCTCTCTTCATACCCGTCCACGAATGTTCGCTTAAGATCTCGATACATCTTGGTACCACCGGTGCCAAGCAACGGAGAATCAGGGGCTCTCGAGAGCAACTCGCTCGCAATCCTGCAACATCCGAACACACAACCGGCCTCATCACGTCACCCACCATGCGGTGAATATACAAAGTCAAAATCTCTATCAGCACTAACTCTGTCAAACAATCTCTTAACTGCGGGGTCACTCAGCTGATTATCGATAATCCGCTGTCTAATCGATGGTCGGATCACAATCGTGCCACTCTGGCGAAGAACCTCACCCAACAACACTGCAATCTCAGCCCGCTCGAACTCTCTCCGTAATCTGGGTTGGGAACTCAACAACACCGCGGAGTGCGTCGTCTTTCTACTCAAAGCATCAGCTACAACATTGGCTTTACTCGGATGGTACAAAATCTCGCAGTCATAATCCTTCACCAACTCTAACCATCTCCTCTGCCTCATATTGAATTCCTTCGAGTAAACAGATACTTGAGGCTCGGTGATCGGAAAACATCCGAATCCGCTCACCATACAGTAATGCCTCCAAATCTTGATTGCAAACACCACTCACGCCAACTCCATATCATGAGTCGGATAGTTACGCTCATATGGCTTCAAATGGCGGGAAGCATAAGCAATGACCTTCCGTCTTTGCATCAACACACAACCTAACCCGAATTTGGAAGCATTGTTTGTAAACCACGAAACCACTGTCCCCTCCGGATCGCCAACACTTGGTGTCTTTGAAGTCAAAGCTGCGCTTGAGCACGCAAAGCTCTCATCACACCTACCGTCCCAAACAAACTCGACACCCTTCCTCGCGGGACGAGTGAGGGGCGAGGCTATGGCGGAAAAAGTCCTTAACAAACCGACGGTAGTAACTCTGCCAAACCCGAGAAAAGAAACGGCTCCTACGAGCGGAGACAACCGAAGAACGAGAGAGAGCTCTACCTACACTCACTGTCTTGCTCCACTAAAGCACAAGCTCAAAATCTCACGGGGTAGCAACAGGGGTCCACCACGAACTGAACCTCCAAATACCAACGGCGCAACTCTCAACTTCCTGAAAACAGAAAGACAACCAACAGGGCACGAACCATTCGCCCCACGAGCAAAACTAACTTCTAGCAATTCCAATCCACACCTTGGTCAACACCAAGCATCAACTTGTCACCATACCGGAACCAATCCGGACTCTACTCCAAACAAATATTAACTTGCTAGGCTACCAAGACTGCCAGCAATTCCCCCGAGGCTACGAACTACACGGCTCCAGCTTGCCAACTGCAACTCACTACTTGGCCTGACTGAGCTCTAGAGAGGCTCTCCACAACCTAGGGTTCTCCGACAACCCTCGACACCCACTGCCAACTAACTGCCTACAGCCAACTGCCTGCACAACAACAACTCCTTTTTCCAGCAACACAACCATGCTGGCCAACTCCAACTCCTTGGGAACCAAGAGGACCCGAAACGCTACCGAATGCATCATCCTCCTACATAGACGTCAACCACAACATAACTTCTACCCAAGGAAGGATCCGAACAACTCTCTCAGTCATGGCGATCACAAGAAGATCCGCCAACCAAGCTTAGGTCCAACTTAACAAATCCTACCTAAGCAACAACCTGATACCACGAGCATGGTATCCTTATCACCTCACTAAAGCCTTACAACATCCACCTAAAGTCCAACTTTTCCAAGAACTGAGCACCAGATCCCCAAAGCAAACCCTACATGGATCTGACTCTCTCGCCACAGAACGAACCACACAAAACACACTTGTGTGCACAACTCCCAACCTTCATTTAGCGATCCAAGACTAACAAATGCTTTTCCCAAAAGCCACACTAGCTCCTGGCAGAGATACAACCAATCAACGGAACACCCAAAGTTCCATCTCCACACGATGCTCGAAGCTGTGGCAACCTTGCTCTACCAAAGCATAACCATGCCAAACCAAACTTACTTTATACCAAGCCTCTACCAAGGGTGCTTACCCATAAGGCATCCAACTCCTCACACAAGGCATCCTACTCACCTCATAGGCATCCAACTCATGGTCCCTCAGCTGGACCCAACTTGCTTCTACGATGCTCAACTCTCCTCAGATAAGGCCCTTGAAGGTAGTTGACCACACTACCAACCACAAAGATCTCTTGGCCTTAACACTAGCGTGAGATGCACGCGCACTAACACTTACCAACCGTCAACCTGCTTGACTTACTCAACCTCCAGTAACACTGGGAAAAGGCTCCGGCTCCTCTCGAACATCCTTTCGCTTGAAATCTTTCGATTACCACTAAACTAGCCCTTTTGCACGACCTACACAGGTGCAACTACCATAAACGGATCCAAGGCTAAAGGAGTGCGCTAAACTCCAAACGACATAGAACCATCTGCTATGCCCATGCCAAACTCAGGCCTGAACCAGATTTAGTGCCAAAGCGGCACACCAACTAATGCACCTCAAGTGCCACTACTACCAAATCCACAACTTACTACCAACGGGGCCAACAAAGTCACAACCTCAAGTGACACGAACTCTGGCTCGGCATACAAGGGCTCAACTCCAACAACCATGCCTAAGGCATCTCATCAAGCTGAAGGCTCACAGCCTACTCTTGCATCTCCACATGATGCTCAACAAACTTTGGCCGGCTCTCTCAACATGCAGCAGCTAGCCCTACTCTAGGGCTTACCAAAAGAAGAGTGTTCAATTCTACCAAACAACTGAGGAAACCACTAACGGATTCAAATCAAGGAACATCGCTTGCGCACCCTTAACCACGTGGTTCCGCCATCGGGTGCAAACAACAACACTTTAAAGAAGCACAAAGATGCCTCATCAATCTCCTCGAAGGCTACCAACTCTGCAGCCACTCACTGGGCAATCAACAATCTACTAAGGCTCAAGATCAACACTTGAGCTACCCAGGCTAGTCCACACGGGGACTGCTCCAACAAACATCCACATCAGCACAACCATAGCTAACTCCTCTCTTGGAGTGGCATTCCAAGGCAAAGCACCTCCACCCTCTCACTAGGGAAAACCATCAATCCCAGGCCACGCTTGGCCTATGGGAGTCCAATCTCTACCTCCCTCTGGAACGATGTCCCAGGGCATCCAAATCTATCTGGATACCACAACAAGCCACAACATAGATCACACACTGCGGGAAGTTGGCATGATGGCGCTCTAAACCCAAACCAATAACGAGTCAGAACCTGCTCGTCTCCGCTCCACAACACTACACAAGGCATACACTAGATGACAGGTATTGTAAACTCTTAACACTTTTTTCTACAACAAAAAGCAAACTTAGGCGTACCTGATGACTGTCGGAGTGCTAGTGATCATGGAAAAAACGACCTACAACAAAAGGTCAAACTACAGAATTTATGACTCTGAGCTCTGATACCAACTGTAAGGGACCTACCCGAATGGGGCACTAAATGGGCCCTTACCCCAATGCATGCATTCAAAGTAAGGACATTAAACAGACATAATTTCGGATTCCAATTAAAACAAAACATTCAAAATAACCCCTTTAAAAACTAGACAATTTCCACGGAACTCGTCCTGTTTCCAAGCACTGTTCCAAGATAAATACATTTCCAAAGTTTACTCTGATCGAGATTTACTAAAAACCATTCAAAACACATTCGGATACAAAATGTCAAATCCACAAAATATTTACAAAACATCCTAGGGCTCAGTGCCTGTCACATGCATTCAGGGAAACAAAAATAAAGAGTCATAATACAAAAATAAGAGTTGGAAGATCTGGGCCCCATGATCACAGCTCCTTCTTGACCATCTGTCTACTTAACTTGGTTACTGTGGAAAAACCACGTAAGGGTGTGAGTAACAAATTACTCAAGTAAGAATCCCCAACCGGGTACAATACGATATACATGGTCATCTCGATGAATGTATGCAAGCTATGAGTATAAACACGAATAGAGCACATAGCTTAGCCCACACTTGGGCCTCGGATGCCAGCTTAGGGTCTTAGTCCGGAATAATATCACCACACAGTCCAATACACAAGTCGAACTATACGAGAAACAAGTCCCGCCACAACTTCGTCTCACATCGCCGACGAAAGGTACACTGCTCACAATCCCGAGGAGCTCTCCATGGCGCGTACAGAATGAGCGTAAGCATGCACCGCGTGCTCTTTGCCGAACCATGGGGTGCCGGGTCAGAGGCAAGCCGCCCATGTCCAGTCACCACGCCTAACTAAATCTTTAGATCGGTGTCACCGACATAGGGTGTGAGACTGACACGTAAACTATGTCACCTGAACCACCGCACCTGGGGCCAAGGAACGGTCGTGGTAGGCTTACACCAGGAAGCCGTCCTTGCCTTAACAGGTGGAAATCAGGGGCTACTGCCAAACATGCTGAGGACATGCCGGCTGCCGGGGACGAGGCAATGCCAAGTCATCATCCCGACCGTTGGGGCATTTAACGATCGCCACCCTCACCCAAGATTGCGGGGCCTACCGCTTGGGTTAGCTAATCCTCACGGGGTCCAGGGGGGCGGAATGACTTGCTCGACGTCCCCGCCATGGATGCAAGGTACTTTATGCATCGGACCCGGATGATGCTATCTACCTGCAACTCTAACCTGCCCTAGCAATCAGCAAACAATTCCATAAAATCCAATACGTGCTCAATAAGAATACAACGAGCCTAGCATGATACTACGAAGCAAGGAACAGATACGAGCATGCTAGAAAGGAACAACCTAGCATGGATTAACATGAGAATTAAATCAAGAAAATCATGCTAACCGGGAATTCAGAAACGAGCACCTATTACTAAATATGTCAATAAACACAAACAAGCAATCAATCAGCAATCGCATAATATATCGCAGGGTTCACACAACTCCGGTAAGAAATCCTTCAAAGTAAAGAACAATATGCAATTTATTTTTGGATTCCCAATTAAAACAAAACAAAAGAGATTCAATCAGAAATCAAATAGATTGCTGAAACCTGTCCCTGTTTCCAAGCACCTGTTTCAAGGCAAATACATTTCTAAACACATACTCTGATAAGAGATTTATTAAAACATTTGAAACAATCCTCAAATACAACAAAGCTGGAATCCATAAAAACATTCAGAAAAACATCCTAGGGCTCCGTGCCCGGCTACATGCATTCAGGGGAAAATAAAAGACAAGAGTCATAGAAATAAAAAGTCGAGAGACGACAATGAGTTCCCATGATCACAGCTCCTCCTTCACCATCCTCTGCTCGCGCACCTTGGTTACTCGTGGAAAACCACAAAATAAGGGTGAGTAACGAATTACTCAGTAAGAATCCCCAACCGGGGTACAATACCATGCACATGGTCATCTAGGTGAGTGTATGCAAGCTATGAATATAAACACAGAATAGAGCACATAGCTTAAGTCCACACTTTGACCTCGGATGCCAACTCAAGGTCTTAGTCCGGAATAACCCACACCACACAATATGCCCTATACGAGAAACAAGTCTCGGCCTCGGCTGCTCTCATGTCGTCTGAAAAGTGCACTAGCTCAAGATCCCGAGGAGCTCTCCGGTCGGCGCCAGTAATGAGCGTAAGCGCGCACCGCTTTGCTACTACGATCTATGGGGTGCCGGGTCTAGTGGCAAGTCCGCCCATGTCCATCACCACGCCTAACTAAATCTCTGGATCGGTGTCACCGACATAGGGGTGTGAGACACGGACACGTGAACTATGTCACCAAACCACCACGCACTTTGAGGCTAAGGAATCGGTCGTGGTAGGCTTACACCAGAAGCCGTCCTTGCCCTATCGGTGGCAATCAAGGGCTACGGCCGAACACGCCGAGGACGTGCCGACTACGGGGCGAGGCAATGCCAAGTCGTCATCCCGACCGTTGGGGCATTTAACGATCGCCACCCTCACCCAAGATTGCGGGCCCTACCGGTCGGGTTAGCTAAACCCTAACGGGGTCCGGGGGCCGGAGTACTATCTCGTGCGTCCCCGCCATGGATGCAAGATACTTTATGCATCGGGCCGGATGATGCTACCTACCTACACTCTAACCTGTTATATCAATAACATACAATCCAATACAATCCAGAACTTGCTCAACAGATACAACGACCCTAGCATGGTACTATGAAGCAAGAACAGATAAGAGCATGCAAGAACGGAACAACCTAGCATGGACTAACATGAGAGAACAACATACGAAGTCATGCTAGTCAGGAATTCAGAACAGAGCACCTAAACTATACATGCTGATAATCACAAACAAACATACAAACAACAATCACATAGAACATCGCAGGTCCACACAACTCCGGTGAAGAATCCTTACAGCCGGGCAACTACACACAAAACCTAAGCTGCGATCGAACCCGAGCTAGCTACCGAGAACCTAACAAAAACAATGATAATCATAATCCATAAGCCTAAATATAATAAAATAAACAAGGCTCGGCTCGAGAGCAACTCACGCGGCTCGGCTGACACGCGACGCGAGGCGGCGGCGACGCTGGCTGGCTTCTTGAGCCGACGGGCGCAGAAGGGCCGATAGGCGGCAGGGCTGCGCGCAGCGCGCGCAGCGGCCGGGTGCGAACAAGCGGACGGCGAGGTCTGCGGCGGATCTGGCCTGCGCGCGCGGCGCGAGCGCGCGATCGCGATGCGCGCACGGACGCAGCGAGGAGCGGCGGCGGCGCGCGCGCGCTGCTCGGTGCGCTGCGCGACGCCGCGACGGCGGACGGCCGTTGTCTGGGCGGCTCGGTGCTCTTCTTTGCTCGCTCGATCTGGGCGGCTCGGGCTTGCTTCTTTGGGCGGATCTCGGGGATGCTTTGGCAGACGCTGCACGAACACACACACACACAAGCTCTTCTCCTTACCTTCGGCCAACAAGAACACCCAATTGAGAGATGAAGAGGATGAAGACTTACCCGGAATGATGATTGAACCTCGGGGCTACAAAGGGGATGAAAAATGGCTTGGGAGCTTGGGAGAACAAGCTTGGACGGCTAGGAGGGTTTTGGAGAAGAAAGAAAAAAAACCTAATTTCTTTTCATTTAACCAAATGCACCAAACTCCAAGGATCCAAGGGTAACTAAGATATGACGCGGAAAGAGTAACAATAACACCTAATGGCTCACTTGGCAAGGCTCTCCTCTAGCACACAATTCCACCCTGGCTCGAACCCCGGCTGCAACACAATTTTCCTTTATTTTTACTTTTGCACCAACTCAAGCTCAAACCAATCCACAAGGCCTCAAAAACCCACATAAATCCATCCAATAATTTTAGCAACTGGAAAAAGACATAAACGGCCCTGACGGCCCGACCAAATTACCAAAATACCCCTAGGGCACACCTGGAAAACCGGGATGAAAACCTGGGCCGTTACAATATTCCCTCCTTTTTATGACTTTGTCCTCGAAAGTCCTTAAGACTGAAACAACACAGGATACTGCATTCTCATCCCGTCCTTCCCGCCCACGAGCGGCCTCCTCCGAACTTAGACTCCTCCACTAAACTTTTACCAACGGATCTCACTGCTACGCAACGTCTTCGACTCAAGACCAGAATACTCATAGGCTTCTCCTCGAAGCCCAAACCCTCAATCAGCTGCCAAGGCTCAAAGTCCACAATGAGCAATGGGTCCGGCACATACTGCCCCAACATCGATACATAAAAACACTATGCACAGCTGTCAATGACAGGGATAAGCTAACCGATAAGCAACTCTGCCAATATTCTCGAGAATCTCAAAACGGACCAACAACCGGGGACTCAACTTCCCTCGCTTACAAAACCCCAACACTACTTACAACCTCAATGCACCTAGCATCGATGCAAACTAAAAACACGAGCTGTCCAACCTCGAACTCTAAAACTCGACGCCGAACATCGGCGTAACTTTTCTGCCTGCTCTGAGCTATCCACAAACGAGCTCAAACTCCTGCACAACACCTCTGGTCAACTGCAGCAACTCAGGACCCAAAACAAAACTGATGGCCACCAACCTTTTCCCAGAACATTGGGAACCTGCAACACTTACCATACTACGCTTCAACGAAACCAAAAGAACTAGCCGCCGGGAACTACTATCCGAGGCAACCTCATAAAATCCAACACCGGTTTTCGCTGCCTAACCACGGAAACACCAACTCACAACAAGCTCCAACGGATCTGGCTCACTCCTCCCAAAAGACCATCGGTCAGAGGGTGAAAACACTACAGAAACTGCACTCGGCTCATAAGCCTCTTAACCACGCTCTCCAGAACCACAGTTCATCCACGCACTGCCTAGAACAAACCTTTGTTGCCACACCCTGGTGACAACAACTCCAGCCTGAAACCGACATGCTTCTACTCCATAGAAATGGCATTTGCACACGAGACGAGGTGCGAGCTCTAGCTACTGAAATCAATCCTCCAAAAATCCGAACTCACACAACAACCTCAACTAGCTGACAGCTCCACACACGGAAACTTACAATCCAACAACTTTGAGTGCTCACGAACTAGGAAGCTCAAACAACTACAAAATCGCATAGCTATGCCAATCCACTCATCTCTAACTCGACTCAAATCACTAGTTTGGGCAAGACAACCCATGAACAACCGTAGGCCCCAGGAGGGCTCCATCCACTAAACTTACCTCCATGCAAACAACGGAACAAAGCTCGCCTCAAATATGAAACACATCTCACAAGTCCAAACGATAACACATACAAAGCTTAACCCTCAAGCTTAGGCTTAATGCACCTTCCACCGAAACTTCATAAACGGAACTCCACTACCGGTCAACACCAACTACCAAGAACAAGAATACCAACAATGGTGGCAGAGTGCAAGCTACACTAGCCGCCAAGAAGGATCCTCAATAGGTCCATACCCTAATCTAGCCACAAAGGTGCAACCTCATCCACAATCAAAACAAAGGGGCCTTCAACTACAAAGGTGCAACAGACTTCCAAGCCAACACACAAACCTTAGCCAACTAGGCCAAACACTCATAGGAGGCGAACAACTCTTCTGCAACTTCCAGACACCACTCAAGAGTCCGCTTAAGCTGGACAAACAAGCGCTTTGTGTAACAGACTTTCCACCTACTAACACCACTACCGCCAAGTCCAAGACCAAGGGATAATCCGACAACTCCAAAAGGAAACAGATCCTTACAGCGGACATCCGAAGAACAGGGAGCTCCACAAACGCTCGCTAACTTGCTCATTAAGCACAACATCCAACTCTCTCACCGAGGCAACAACAGGGGTCCACCACAGCATGGGATGTCGACCACGAACAAGCAAAGACTCGCCCCCCAACACCAAATGAGGGCACTCTCAAACTCTGGGAACAGGAGAGACATCCTACAGGGCAAACCACTTACCCACGAACAAGGCTAACTCCTTGGCAACTCGAAAACCACACCTTGGCCAACATCAAGCACCAACTTGCCACCACACCGGAACCAAATCCGGACTCTACTCCAAACAAACTCGGCTTGCTAGCCTACCAAAATCGCCAAAGAACTCACCCGAGGCTACAAACTACTCTACTCTGGCTTGCCAACTAAACTCACTACCTGGGTCTGACTGAGCTCTGGTGAGGCTCTCCACAACTAGGGTTCTTCGACAACCCTCGACACACACTGTCGTCTAACGGTCTAACAACCAACTGCCTGAACAAATAACTCCTTTTCCCAGCATCACAACCAAGCTGGCCTGCTTCGAACCTCGAAACCAAAAAGACCGAGAACGCTTGAGCATGTGTCATCCTCCTACTCAAAGCATCAGCCACAACGTAGCTTCCACCCGGGTAAGGATTCCGAGCAACACTCTTAGCAACTACGATCGGGAACTACGCGCTTCAAGACAACCACCATTTGTTCAGTACCATCCGAACTCCAACCATGAACAACAAGAGGTTCCACCTTCTCCAAGAACCGAGCACCGCTTCTCCAATGCAAACCCTTCATGCTTGAAACTCTCGCCACCGTAACGAACTACACAAAAGCACACTTGTGTGCACAACTCCCAACCTTCCTTTAGGGATCCAAGGCTATGAGCGCTTTCTAAAAGAAAAGCAACAACTACCTTCCGGCGAGATACAACCAATCAAAAGAACACCCAAGGGTTCCAACCCCCCACAATACTCAAAAGCCGTGGCAACCTGCTCTACTAAAGCATAACAATGCCAAACCGAACTTACCTCATACCAAAGGGGCTTACACACAAGGCAACCCACTCATCTCATAAGCATCCAACTCACCTCATGAGCGTCCAACTCACCTCATGAGCATCCAACACACCTCCTGGACATCCAGCTCATCTCATGAGCATCCAACTCACCTCATGAACAACCAACTCATCTCGTGGGCACCCAACTCATCTCGAGAGCATCCGACTCACCTCATGAACAACCGACTCATCTCGTGAGCATCCAACTCATGGTCCATCTGCTGGACCGAACTCGCATCTACAATGCTCACTCAACTCAGGTTTAGGCACTCGAAGGTAGTGGACCGCACTACCAACCACAAAGATCTCTTGGCCTTAACACTAGCGTGAGACTCACACACACTAACACTGATCAACCTTCAACCTGTTGACAAACTCATCCCCTAGTAACACCAGGAAGAGGCTCCGGCTCTTCTCGAACATCCTTTCGCTTGTAGTTCTACGACTACCCCTGAACTAGCTCTCTTGCACGACCTAAACAGGTGCAACTGCCACAACCGGAACCAAAGGCTAAAGGAGTGTGCTGAACTCCGGATGGGTCATAGAACCATCTGCTTATACCCATGCCAAACTCAGGCCTGAACCAGACTTAGAGCCAAAGCGGCACACCAACCATTGCACCTCAAGTGCCACTACTACCAAATCCACATCTTACTACAAATGGGGCCAGCAAGGTCACAACCTCAAGTGACAAAAACTATGGCGAGGCATACAAGAGCTCAACTCAAACAACCATGCCTAAGGCATCTCATCAAACCGAAGTCTCACTGCCTACTCTTGCATCTCCACATGATGCTCAACAAAACTCTGGCCAGCTCTCTAGGGGCTCACCATAAGAAGAGTGCTCAACTCTACCAGACAACTGGGGAAACCACCAACGGATCACGTCCGATGGGAACATTGCTCGCTGCACCTTTAACCACAGGGTTCCGACTTACTAGCTGCAAAACAACAACACTTACAGGAGAACAAGGATGTCTCAAAGAACCACCTCGAAGGCTACCAACTCTGCAGCCTACTCACCGGGCAATCAACCATCTGCTAAGGTTCAAGATCAACACCGAACTACCCAGGGCTAGTCCACACTAGGACCTGCTCCACAAGCATCAGCATGAGCAAAAGCCAAAGCTAACTCCTCTCCTGGAGTGGTACTTCAGGGCAAAACACCTCCACCCTCTCACTAGGGGAATTAACAGCTGGGCCACACGTAACCTACGAGAGTCTAACCTCTCTCGCCTCCATCCGGACGATGTCCCAGTGATATCCGAATCTATCTGGATATCTCAACAAACCACAACATACACTCACATCATGGGAAGTTGGCATGATGGCGCTCTAAACCCAAACCAACGACGAGTCGAACACCGCTTCGTCTCTCCGCTCCACAACACAAAACAAGGCATACACTAGATGAAAGGTATTGTAAATTCTTAACCCTTTTCTAAAAACAGAAAACTTAGGCGCACTGATGACTATCGGAGTGATGGTGATCATGGGAAAGACGACCACACAACAAAAGGTCGATCTACAAAGTCTATGACTCGAGCTCGATACCAATCAGTAAAGACCCGACCCAAAAGGGGTTTCTAAATAGGTCTTTACCCCAATGCATGCATTCAAAGTAAAGAACAATATGCAATTTATTTTTAGATTCCCAATTAAAACAAAACAAAAGAGATTCAATCGTAAATCAAATAGATTGCTTTGAAACTCGTCCCTGTTTCCAAGCACTGTTTCAAGGCAAATACATTTCTAAACATACTACTGATCGAGATTTATTAAAACATTTGAAACAATCCTCAAATACAACAAAGCTGGAATCCATAAAATCATTGAGAAAAACATCCTAGGGCTCAGTGCCCGCCACATGCATTCGGGGAAAATAAAAGACAAGAGTCATAGAAATAAAAAGTCGAGACGCAATGAGTTCCCCATGATCACGGCTCCTCCTTCACCATCCTGTCTCGCACCTTGGTTACTGTGTGGAAAACCACAAAATAAGGGTGAGTAACGAATTACTCAAGAAGAATCCCCAACCGGGTACAATACGATGCACATGGTCATCTAGGTGAGTGTATGCAAGCTATGAATATAAACACGAGAATAGAGCACATAGCTTAAGTCCACACTTGGACCTCGGATGCCAACTCGTGGTCTTAGTCCGAAATAACCCACACCACACAATACGCCCTATACGAGAAACAAGTCTCCGCCTCTGCTCGTCTCACATCGTCTGAAAGGTGCACTAGCTCAAGATCCCGAGGAGCTCTCGGTCCGGGCGTTTGTAATGAGCGTAAGCGCGCGCACGCGTGCTACTCTGACTATGACTATGAGGTGCCGGGTCTAGTGGCAAGTCGCCCATGTCCATCCACCACGCCTAACTAAATCTCCGGATCGGTGTCACCGACATAGGGTGTGAGACTGACACGTGAACTATGTCGGCTGAACCACCGCACCGAGGCTAAGGAATCGGTCGTGGTAGGCTTACACCGAGCCGTCCTTGCCCTATCGGTGGCAATCAAGGGCTACGGCCGAACACGCCGAGGACGTGCCATTGATTAGGGGACGAGGCAATGCCAAGTCGTCATCCCGACCGTTGGGGCATTTAACAGTCTGCCACCCTCACCCAAGATTGCAGGGCCTACCGGTCGGGTTAGCTAAACCCTAACGGGGTCCAGGGACGGAGTACTACCTCGTGCGTCCCCCGCCATGGATGCAAGATACTTTATGCATCGGGCCGGATGATGCTACCTACCTACACTCTAACCTATCATATCAATAACATACAATCCAATACAATCCAAAACGTGCTCAACGGATACAACGAACCTAGCATGGTACTATGAAGCAAGCAGATAAGAGCATGCGAACGGAACAACCTAGCATGGACTAACATGAGAGAACAACATACGAAGTCATGCTAGTCGAGAATTCGAAAGAGCACCTAAACTATACATGCTGATAATCACAAACAAACATACAAACAACAATCACATAGAACATCGCGAGGTCCACACAACTCGGTAAGAAATCCTTACAGCCGGGCAACTACACACAAAACCTAAGCTGCGATCGAACCCGAGCTAGCTACCGAGAACCTAACAAAAACAATGATAATCATAATCCATAAGCCTAAATATAATAAAATAAACAAGGCTCGGCTCAGAGCAACTCACGCGGCTCGGGTGACACGCGGATGGGCGAGCAAAGACGGCGGGGCTGCTGGGCGGCGCCGACGGCGCAGAAGGGGCTGATAGGCGGCGGGGGCCGCTGCCGCGCCGACGGGCGGCGGAGGCGGCAGGCTGCGCGCGCTGCGCGCGGACGGCCGGCCGGGCGCAGTGCACGCGCGCGGGCAAGCGGATGGCGAGGCGCGCGCGACGGTACGCAGGCGCGCCGCGCGAGGCGCGACGCGATCGCGCGCGCGACGGGCGCAGCGCGAGGAGCGGGCGTCGCGGGCTGCTCGGGCTGGTGCGTCGCGACGGCCGCGACGGGGTTTGGCGGTCAGGGGCGGCTCGATGCTCTTCTTCTGCGCGATCTGGGCGGCTTTGGGCTTCTTCTTTGGCAGATCTGGGCATCTTTGGGCGACTGCACGAACACACACACACACACAAGCTCTTCTCCTTACCTTCGGCCAACAAGAACACCCAATCGAGAAGATGAAGAGGATGAAGACTTACCCGGAATGATGATTGAACCTCGGGGCTGCAAAGGGGATGAAAAACGGCTTGGGAGCTAGGGAGAACAAGCTTGGACGGCTATGAGGGTTTTTTAGAAGAAAGAACAAAAACCTAATTTCTTTTCATTTAACCAAATGCACCAAACTCCAAGGATCCAAGGGTAACTAAGATATGACGCGGAAAGAGTAACAATAACACCTAATGGCTCACTTGGCAAGGCTCTCCTCTAGCACACAAGGCCACCCTGGCTCAAACCCTGGCTGCAACACAATTTTCCTTTATTTTTACTCTTGCACCAACTCAAGCTCAAACCAATCCACAAGGCCTAAAAAACCCACATAAATCCATCCAATAATTTTAGCAACTGGAAAAAGACATAAACGGCCCTGATGGCCCGACCAAATTACCAAAATACCCCTAGGGCACACCTGGAAAATCGGGATGAAAACCTGGGCCGTTACAGAAGGACATGCACATTATATCGTGGAGTAGAGCCTTGTCTGAAGCAACATAAATAGCAACCTTTTGTCATTGTGAAAGGCATCATCCATTTTGTTGGAGAGATCATCGTCAAGTTTTCTTCAGACCAAAATCATTATCATTTTTATAGTTAGCTTAGTCGTTTTAGTTGTTTTCCATTTCCACTTGTTTAGCTAGTTGGCTCTAGCGAAGTAGTTAGCCAATGTTGCAGAGTAGAGCAGAAGCTGGATTCAGAGACACTGTTTGAGTGATTCCGATCAGGCTTCTTCTTAACTTTGTTTCTCTTTACTTTCATTTTAGTATTTTCGCTTTAGCTTTGTTTTGTAAACATACGTTGTTATGTCCTTATTTAATTGAAGATGAACTTTTCTTTTTTACTTTGCGTTAAATCTATTTATCATCATGTGTAGCTAAGTTTTTAGTCGGAAGGAAATAGGCTAAGTATGAGTATTTTGCTTAAGCAAAGTGGTAGCAAGATGTCAACTATTTATGCATGTTGTGTCGACATACATTTTGTCTAGCTAACAATTTGTATGAACTTTATTTCGCTTTCGAGAGAAAAGGAATATAGCAACCTTGCATGTCATAATATTAGGTTTTGCTAAGTTTACTTGCATTTGAAAAGAACACTTAGAGATAAGGTTCACCTAGTGCTGATCTCTTGGTTTATTTGTTGTTTGAGTTCGAGAGAACCAAACTAGGAGCTCGAGAGAGCCAACTTAGAGAGCTTGAGAGAGCCAAAGAGAAGCCATCAGTTGTTCGCTTCTTAGCCTAATTCCATTTCGCTTTATCAAAACTCTCCGAAAAGTCTTAACCTCCTTCCGATGTCTTTAATCTGATAAGAGTTAGTTTATCATTTGTTGCATCGTAAGTATTTTTTCAATTGAGATTCACATTTTTTCGCTTTAGCAAACTGATTTAGCAAACTTATTTCATCAACTTAGTTTTATTTTCATCACAACAATATTCCCTGTGTTACCATAACTCTCTAATTTTCGCTTAAGCATGTTGTTAATCACTAATCCCTATGGAGATGACTTTTACTTACTTTAAAACTTGCTACAACAACACTGTGTATACTTGCACATCTTTGGGAAATCACACACATTTCGCTTAATCTGAGTAGAGATTTCGCTTTAGCGAAATCCAAGCTACCACGTCATCATTCTCATTTTCTTATTATTTTAATTATTGTTTGTTCATGATTTCGCAAACATAGGATCAGGTTTGTTATCATCAAAATATTAATTAATTAATTAACTACAATTAATTCATTTGAGATAGGGTCAAATAGCCAACATGATGTATAATTTTACTCGAATAAGATGTTATTTTGAGAAGATGTAACCCTAAACATAATTTCACAAGATAATCACATTCCTCAATTCGAAATGTTGAATCAATAGTTCATGAATTTGCATGAAAGTTAGTTTCTCAGTTAAGATCTTTATTCAATTTACTCATATGTTAGGTTACATTCAAGTTTGGGTATAAACAGAACTGATTAAAGGACCAAAGAGTCAAATAGAATTATAACCTTTATGCAGAATATAAGTTTTACACTGTGATCTATCACCCGTAATATGAGCAAAGGCTTTTGAGTCTACAATCCATTCAATTGGAAAGTTTGAGTGAGGTGAGCAAAATCTTCAAATTCCTCGACTTGAAACATTGGTGTATTTAAAAATGAAGAAGAAATCAGTAAAATATATATTGAAAATGACTTGATGATTATTCTTATAATTGTGTAAAATGAATTCTTCAATCGTGCAAGCATACGCGGTCTGCAACAAATGATAAGTAAAATTTATATCATTCTCTTCAGAGATTGCAGATTTTTACCAATTATAAAATTTAGAATTTAGTGTGGCAAAATAGAAAGTTGGGTGGTGATTGAGGTTCCTTGCATTAGCAAAGAAGAATTAATTGTGTAAAGTTTTAAGTAAATAGAAAGAATCAGCTAAGGTAATCATGAGATGCGTTCACTGTTCTAAGGGAAATGATGCGGTAAGGAACAACTATCATACTTCGCAATCAAACTTCGGCTTCCACGTTCGTTCACACTAAAACCAACTCCCATTGTGAGTTAGCATATGAATACTCAGCGCACCGCATGCAGTAGTAAAACGTTTATTCCTAAGCTCCTTTTTAAAGCATAAAAGACTTCATATTAACCTACCGAACATGCAAATTAAATTTAGGTCATATTGTCTTCCAATTCAACAACCTATTAGTTTATGTGGATTACCGGTCAACACTTACTATTAAATTAATGACATGCTTTAGTTATTTCCCCCCTGATTTCCCTTATCACATGCGTAAGCTATCCTATTTTTTCTTAGTAACGTCTTAACATAGTTAGTTCATGATACAAATAAAGAACACACTAAACGACATTGAATATAACATGCTGAACATCGTATTAATCAGTTGCAAAACGAGTTTTGAAAGTAGAATAAAAGTGCTACAATATAAACTACGAAATAACAAAACAATAATACTATCGATAGAGTGGTATGGATGACGTCGTGGTGTCAGAACTTCGTCGTGGACTCGCTGCTCTCCACCTCCTTCCACAGTTGATTGGGTTCTCGACTTCTTCTTTTATAGGCTCCCACTAGGGTTTTAGAATACGATAAATTCCTATGATGGCTAAGGTTTGATTTGTGAGGTAGCTCTTCCTTTGGTTGAGTCATCAACCATGTCTTTGATGACTGAGGAAAAGAATCTCGAGATTATTGCAGTTTGTTTAACTAGCGATCTGTTTGTTAGATGGCATTTTCTCCACCGCCCGATTCTTTCCTTTCTTCCGAGTCTGAGGCTTCACATCTCATTCGCACTGCTTTTTCGCATCCATTGTTGATGACTCCCAAATAGAGTCAGAATTCAGGATAATTTTAGATCATTATTTGCGGATATCAATTAAGATTTTAGGCGAATGAGGTTAAAATAAAAAGAAAAAGGTGCAATATGCTAATGTTTACGCATTATGGAATAAATTGCGAGATATGAATTATAGCGCTTAAGATGAATGAATTAGCACACTTAACACGTATTTAGCAAGCGCATCAAACAGATCTATGGTTGAAAGAGTACATGGTGAAGAACGATGCAATGATGATGGTTCATCAAACTTTGCTAAAGGCCCAACAAGAAACTCTTCGAGCATTGGAACTGCAACTAGGCCAGATAACTGTAGACTTAAAGAACATACCGCTAGGACAACTACCATTGGATATAGAAGGCTCTAGATGGAATGACAAGGTGCAAGTTCATGCGATTGAATTAAGGAGTGGAAAACCTTTGTTGGACAGCGAGGAGATTAGGAAATATTAAGGAACCTTGCCCACCCCATAACCATCAATGGAGAAACAACCAGCAAAGAGGATGGACGAAGACCCAATGAAAACAAGCAATGAGACGGATGCGACCAAACCACTCCCTATCTACCAACGACCTCCACCGCCATATCCACAAAGACTGAGAAGGAGGAGAAACGAAGCGTAATTCGAGAAGTTCAGGGAAATTTTGAAGAAACTGTACATTGACATTCCTTTAGTAGATGCATTGAGACAAATGCCCAACTACATGAAATTTCTTAAGGACGTAATTAGTGAAAAATGTGAATTCAAGGAATTTAAGGTAGTGGCATTAAACGAGGGATGCAGTGTGATTTTCCATAATAAAATCCCTATGAAAGAAGTCTATCCTAGCCAATTCACTATTCCAGTTAAGATTGGTAACCATGTCATTGGGCGCACATTCAATGATTTGGTTGCCAGCATCAACCTTATGCCTCTATCAATCTACAAAATTTTTGGAATAGGGGCTGTCAGACCCATGACTGTCACAATTCAACTTGTCGACAGGTCGATCAATCGTTCTGTTGGAAAAATTGAAGACATTCTTGTTCAGGTTGATAAGTTCATCTTTCCAGTAGATTTCTCATTATTGATTACGAAGCAAATTTAAAAGTTCCAATTATCTTAGGAAAACCCTTTTTGAGAACTAAAAGAACACTACTAGATGTATCTGAAGGAACGATTACATTGCGCATGAACGGTCAGCAGATCCAGTTCAACATATTTGATTTGATGAAGCAGACTGATGTGGAAGAAAATTGCAATGTTTACTAGATCGAAGTGATGCTGGACGAAGCAGTAAAAAACGAGCAAAAGAACTTCTAAGGTTGAAATGGTGAAAAATGTGAAGGGAGTGCGCAGTCTCTTAGGCCACGCTGGTTTCTACAGACGTCTCATTAAGGATTTTTCAAAAATTGCAAAGCCAATGTGCGAGCTGCTAGAAGCGGAAAGACCCTTCAATTTTAACCAACGCAACATGCATGCATTTGAGTAGCTAAAGAAGGCTCTAACCCCTACTCCAATTATGATATCCCTCAACTGGAAGAAACCTTTCGAGCTCATGTGCGACGCTAGCGACTATGCGATATGAGCTATCCTTGGACAAAAGGGAGAAAAACCGACCCATCCTATCTACTATGCCAGCAGAACCTTGAATGACGCACATCTCAATTATACAACTATGGAGAAGGAACTTCTAGCTGTGATTTATGTGTTAAAATTTTTTTGCTCTTATCTGATAGGCTCAAAAGTGATTGTTTTCACTGATCATGCGACAATAAAGTATATTATGAGTAAAGCGAACTCCAAGCCAAGATTGATCAGATGGATTTTGCTATTACAAGAATTTGACATTGAGATCAAAGATAAAAAAAGGGATGTGAGAATGCCGTAGCAGTTCATCTATCTAGATTGGAAGGTAGACGAGTCGATACAACCATGCCCAATATATCTGAGAAATTTCCTGACGAGCAGATGTCTGTAATCAAGCTTATCGAGATGAAAACTGCCCCTTGGTTTGCAGACATTGCCAATTATCTAGCAAGCCATGTTATCCCAGTAGACTTAAACAGACAACAAGTTCAGCAGTTTTTTCACGAATCTCATTTTTTCTTTTGGGATGGACCATTTTTATATAGGCAATGTGCCGATGGGATAATACGCCGATGCGTAGAGGAAAATGAGATGAATGCAATATTGGAATCATGAAACACATCACCTTATGGAGGCCATTTTAGAGGAATGCGCACTGCGGCAAAGATTTTTCAATCCGGTTATTTCTGGCTGAGCATATTCAAAGAAGCTCATCATTTTGCGAAGACATGCGATAAATACCTAAGGAAAGGAAACATAGGAAAAAGGAATGAAATGCCATGGACTTCGATTCTAGAAGTCGAATTATTCGACTTTTGGGGAATTGATTTCATGGGACCATTTCTGTAAAGACCCGACCCAAAAGGGGCTCTAAATGGGCCTTTACCCCAATGCATGTATTCAAAATAAAAGACATTATGAAAAATAAATTTCGGATCCCAAGTAAAAACAGAAACATTCAACAATCAAAACATACATTTCTAAAAGCATACTCGATCGAGATTTATTTAAACCATTTAAACATTCCACAAGTACAAATATCTTTGGAATCCATAAAACGTAAGAAAACATCCTAGGGCTCCGTGCCCGTCTACATGCATTCAAGGGAAATAACAAAAGTCAAGAGTCATGATATAATAAAATGGTCGAGATGACAAAGCAGATTCCATGATCACGGCTCCTCCTTGACCATCCTGTCTCCCTTGTTGGTTACCCGTGGAAAACCACGGAATAAGGGTGAGTAACGAATTACTCGGTAAGAATCCCCAACCGGGGTACAATCGATATACATGATCATCTAGAAGAATGTATGCAAGCTATGAGTACAAACACAGGCGGAGCACATAGCTAAGTCCACACTTGGACCTCGGATGCCAACTCGTGGTCTTAGTCCGGAAATACCACAACACACTATACGCCCTATACGGGAACAAGTCCCGGCCTCGGCTGTCTCTGTCGATACGAAAGGTGCACTCGCTCAAGATCCCGAGGAGCTCTCGATCGGCGCTGTAATGAGCGTAAGCGCGCACCACATGCTACCGCAAACTCGGGGTGCCGGGTCTAGTGGCAAGCTGCCCGAGTTCAGATCCACCATGCCTAACTAAATCTACGGATCGGTGTCACGACATAGGGGTGTGAGACACGGACACGTGAACTATGTCGGCTGTACCACCACACCGAGGCTAAGGAACCGGTCGTGGTAGGCTTACACCAGAAGCGGTCCTTGCCCTAACAGTGGCAATCAAGGGCTACGGCCGAACACGCCGAGGACGTGCCGATCGGGGGGACGAGGCAATGCCAAGTCATCATCCCGACCGTTGGGGCATTTAACGATCGCCACCCTCACCCAAGATTGCGGGGCCACCGTTAGGGTTAGCTAAACCCTAACGGGATCGAGGACGAGTACCATCTCGTGCGTCCTGCCGGGGATGCAAGTTACGTTATGCATCCGGCCCGGATGATGCTACCTACGAACTCTAAACCATAGCAATAATAACAATTCATTCAATGCGGTCCAATACGTGCTCCACGAGATACAAGGAACCTAGCATGATACTACGAAGCAAGAACAGATATCGAACATGCGAGAATGGAACAACCTAGCATGGGCTAACATGAGAAACAATACAAGAGTTCATGCCAATCGAGAATTGAAACAGAGCACCTAGGGCTAAACATGCTAATAATCATACACAGGCATACAAAACAACAATCACAAATATACCGCAGGCCCACACAACTCCGGTAAGAAATCCTTACCTTGGTCGGGAGGCTTCTACACACAAATCCTAAGGCTGCGAACAATCTCAAGCTAGCGGCGGGAACCTAGCAAACCAATAATAATCGGCATCTAAAACGTCTAAAGAACAATAGAACAACAAGCTCGGCTCGGGGCACTCACGCGCACGCGAACGAACTTGAGGCTGCTGGCGGCGGTAGCACGGCAGGCTGGCGCGCCCAGCGCTGCGTGGATGGGCGGCCGGGGCACGGCAGCGCGCGCGCCGCAAGCAAGCACGGCACGGACGGGCGCCAGGCGGGCCTTGCGCGCTGGCGAGCGTCTGGGCGTGTGCGGCGGCTTCGCTTCGGGCGCGCGCGCGCCCAGGCGTCACGATAAGGCGGCGAGCGCGACGCGGCCGGGCGTGCGGCGCTGGCGAGGGCCTCTGGCGTCGCGAGCGATCAGCGAGGACGAACGACGATCTGGGCTGCTGCTGGTGCGATCTGGCGTCGGCGAGGCAGCCGGCAGATCTGGCGTGGGGCCCGGCGCCGACGACAAGGCTAGGTAGCTCTCTTTCGGACGACGCAAGCAAAGTCGCTAGGCGGATCCGCGTCAAGCAAGCCGGCGGTGGGCGCGCAACGATTCTTCTTGGCTGGGCTTCTCTCGGTGGCCGCAATCAACACAAACACACTTGGCCAAACAAAGACACCAAACGGATGAGAAGAAGAAGAGGAAGATCGATACCTACCCTAATGATGATGATCGATCCAAAGGAGCTGCAAGGATGAAGAATTCGGCAAGGCAATGGAGAGCAAAGCTTGGGCGGCCACACACTTTGGAGAAGAAGATGGACAAACCTAATTTCTATTTCATTTAACTAAATGCACCAAACACCAAAGATCCAAGGTTAACTAAGATGTGATGCGAAAGAGCAACAAGAGCAACTAATGGCTCAATTGGCACACATCCCCACAAGCTTTCGGGAGACCCGTTCAAACCCAGTGCAAAGACAATTTCCTTTATTTTTACTTTTGCATCAAACCTTGCTCAAACCAAACCACAAATCCCTCCAAAAACCTACATAAATCCATCCAATAATTTTAATAACTGGAAAAGACACAAACGGCCCTGACGTCCCGACCAAATTACCAAATTACCCCTAGGGCATACCTGGAAGACCGGAATGAAAAACCTGGGTCGTTACAATATTCCCTCCTTTTTATGACTTTCGTCCTCGAAAGTCCTTAAAACTCAAACATTTCGAGATAATGCAATCTCATCTCGTCTTCCCGCTCCCAAGTGGCTTCCTCGTAACCACGATTCTTCCACTGAACCTTTACCAAACGAATCTCGCGATTACGCAACGCGTCTTGGTCTCAAAGGCAAGGATCCTCACCGCTTCTCCTCGAAGTTCAAATCCTCATTCACCGCAAGGGCTCAAAGTCCACAATGTGCGACGGGTCCGGCACATCTTGCCTCAACATCGATACATGAAAAACACTATGCACCGCCGATAGTGACGGAGGTAGGGCTAACCGGTAAGCAACTCGCCAATCCTCTCTAGGATCTCAAATGGACCAACAAAACGGGGACTCAACTTCCCACGCTTGCCAAACCTCGTAACACCTCGCATCGGAGCAACCTTAAATAACACATGCGCACCAACCTCAAACTCCAAATCCCGACGCCGAACATCGGCGTAACTCTTCTCGCTCTGCTTCCTGAATGTCAACATACGAGCTCTAATCTTACGCCTTCGCACCATTGGTCAACTGCAGTAACTCGGGACCCAAAACTCGTCTATCACCAACCTCTTCCCGAACACGGGGGGCCCGACAACGCTTACCATACAATGCCTCGAATGGAGCCATCAGATCGCCGATCGTAATCGTTGTTATAGGCAAACTCCATCAAGAAATGAATCTCGGTCCCAATCGCCTGGGAAATCCAACACACAAGCCCTCAACATATCCTCGAGAATCGATTCACTCTCTCGATCGACCATCATCCGTCGAGGGTGAAAAGTCATCTTTGGCGCACTCTGTGCCCCAAACCCTTCTCGGGCGCTCTCGAGAAACGAGAAGTGAACCGCGAGTCACGATTGGACACAATCTCACCGGCACCCCATGATAACGGATGATCTGTTCCAAAAACAATCTGCGCCCACTATTCCACGGTATAAGTGTCTCTCACCGAATGAAGTGTGCGCTCTTGGTCAAACGGTCGACTATCACCCAAATGAGAGAACTTCCTCGAGTCCTTGGCAAACCAGAGATAAAGTCCATGGAGATCTCTTCCCATTTCCACTGGGGCACACTCGGGTCGCATTTGCAACAAACCAGTGGCCTCTCTGCTGCAGGTGCCTTCACTTGCGACAAGTGAGACACCGGTGACAAACTCTGCCACATCTCTCTTCATTCCCATCCACCGAAAGGTGCGCTTAAGGTCTGATACATCTTGGTACCCCCGGGGTGCCAAGCAAATGAGGCTCAGGGCCCTCGAGAGCAACTCTGCTCGCAATCCTGCAATGTCCGGAACACACAACCGGCCTCTATAAGTCAACCCACCGTGCAGGTGAATATACAAAGTCAAAGTCTCCGTCAAGACTAACTCTGTCAACCAATCTCTTAAGTGCGGGTCACCCAACCTGTTTTGTCTATAATCCATTGCCTAATCGGCGGTGAGCAGTCCAATCGAGCTACCACAGCGGTAACCTCACCCAACAACACTCGCAACCTCGGCCGCTCGAACTCTCTCCGCAAACTGGCTGGAACTCAACAACGCCGCGAGTCACGACGTCTTCCTACTCAAAGCATCGGCCACTACATTGGCTTTACCCGGATGGTACAAAATCTCGCAGATCATAATCCTTTACCAACTCTAACCATTTCCTCTCCTCATATTCAACTCCTTACGAGTAAACAGATACTTGAGGCTCGGTGATCGGTAAACATCTGAATCCGCTCACCATACAGTAATGCCTCCAAATCTTCATTGCAAACACCACTGCTTTGCCAACTCCATATCATGAGTCGGGTAGTTACTGCTCATACGGCTTGGTGGCGGGAAGCATAGGCAATGACCATCCGTCTTTGCATCAACACACAACCTAATCCAAACTTGGGAAGCATCACTATAGACCACGAAACCACTGTCCCCTCGGGATCGCCAACATCAGTCTTTGAAGTCAAAGCTGCGCTTGAGCACAGCAAAGCTCTCATCACACTCGCTGTCCCAAACAAACTCGACACCCTTCCTCGTCGGATGAGTGAGGGGCGAGGCTATAGCAAAAAGTCCTTGACGAACCGACGGTAGTAACTGCCAAACCCGAAAAGTCTGCGAATCTCGGCAATCAAGTCGGGCTTGGCCCATGAACTCACGGCCTCAATCTTCGCGGGGTCCACGGCTATACCATCTCTCGAAACCACGTGGCCTAGGAAGGCCACCGCTCCAACCAGAATCACATTTGGAAAACTTCGCATAAAGCTGGTTTTCCCTCAAAGCCGCCAATACTCGCCTCAAATGCTCTGCATGGTCTTCTTTAGACCTCGAATAAATCGAGAATATCGTCAATGAACACGATGACGAAGCTGTCCAAAAATGATTTGAACACCCTATCCATCATGTCCATGAACGCACTGGGCATTGGTCAATCCAAGCGACATGACTACAAACTCATAGTGACCATATCTAGACACGAAAATTTGTCTTAGGAATGTCGGCATCCCTGATCCACAATCGATGGTAACCGGATCTCGAGATCTATCTTGGAGAACACGGAAGCTCCACGAAGCCGATCGAACAAATCGTCAATACGGGGCACGGATACTTATTCTTCACTGTCACCTTATTAAGCTCGCGGTAATCAATACATAAGCGCATAGAACCATCCTTCATTTTCACAAACAGAATCGTGCTCCCCACGGACACACACTCGGACGGATGAACCCTCGATCAAGCATCTCCTGCAATGAATCTTCGTTCCTTTAGCACACCGTGGCGCCATACGATCACGGAGCCTTCGAGATAGGAGGGTCCTGGCTCGAGCTCAATTGTGAAGTCAACCTCTCTTTCGGGGCAACCCGTAACTCCTCAGAAACACGTCCGCAAACTCCTCGCACGACCGGTGCACTGATCAATGCACAAGCGAGGCGGCTCTCCCGGATAACTTGGCTAGATAGCCCCAAGCTCCATGAGCTAGCAAGCGACGAGCTTTCACACCGAGACTATCGGCGGGCAAACTCCACCACTGGACTCCACGAAACTTAAAGTTTGGGCGACACAGCGGCTGAACACTACTTCTTTCCGGTGGCGGTCAATCAGCGCGTGGTTAGCAGACTAACCACTCCATACCAAGAATCACATCAAAACCGCTCATAGGCGGAACTATGAGCGTAGCCTAACAACTCTCCGGATATCTCGATCCGGCCATCCCTAATCTTATCTCTAGCCAACATATTAACTCCCGAAGGAGTTGCAACAGATAACTCGAAACCTAGAGGCTCTAGTCTTAACTTAGCATGCTCAACCAAACAACACGAGATACAAATGAATGCGTAGAACCAGAATCAAACAAGACAAATGCGCAGTGATCTAAAACAAGAAGCGTACACCGCCACAGCGGCATCCGTCGCGCTCGGCCTCTGACGGGTCGTAGCAAACACTCGACCTCGACTGCTTTGCTGCTGCTTGGCCGAGCCGCCATAACTGCCGATCACAAAAACGGGCCATGTGCCCCTCTCTACCACAACGAAAGCACAATCTAGGTCGGTCGACAAGCTCCAGCGTGGACTTTCCCACAAGTAGCACAAGCGGGGAACTGCTGGGTCCTCCTCTGCTGCGGCTGAAACGGACTGGAGCTCTCCGCTGATCTCTGTGCGAAATTGCCCTTGGCGGCGCCGCCGCCTCCCGAAAATCAAACTTCCTCTTACGCCCCACATTTCTTTGGGACGGACGACGCAACAGGCGGCAACAACCCGCTCGGCGAGGATACTTCCCATTATAGATCGTGGCTAATCTGGGCCAGCCCTAGCATAAGTGTCGGGGCACGAGCCCGACATCTGAAAACACCCCGCCTCAATCCGGATATGAACTTCCGAATCTTGACTCTGGGTGGCTATCAATCATGCGAGCAAAATATCCATACTCCGAGAACTTCCTCTCATATTCCTCAATGGAATCGAAACCTGCTTGAGGTTCTCGAAGAGCTCCACCATCTTCTCTTGAGCCTCATCACCGATGAACTTTACCTTGAACTCACCTTGAAGAACTCCCAAGTAGCGGGTGGAGACCCGGTGGTCTCTCGCTCAAGGTGGACTCCCACCACCATCTCGGCTGTGTGCCTCCTAGCACATGATCCGCACACCTCGGCCTCTCGAATATCGGGGCACACCATGATCGGAAGGGTGTACTCCAAATGGGTAATCCACCGGCTGCCGCTAACGCATCACCGGTGGCATCAAACTTCTCGGGCTTCCACTTCACAAAATCATTCACCACCTACCCAACTCCTCGGCACCCTCGCCATATCGCCTCTGGGGCTACTTGCTCTGTGGAGCTGAGGTGCTCTTGTGCTCTCTTGAACCAATCGAGTCAATTTGCTCAATCTGGGCTCGGGACTCTTCCCATTGCCTGCGCCAACAAGGCACAGGTCTCTCCCTCTAGTCACTCAACATGCTGACCATAAAAGCCCTCATAGACTCAAAGAAATTCTGCTCCAAGAGCGGCGCTCTCACGGCGCTCGATCGCCTCAACGCCCGCTCTAGGCGTAACAGAGGAGGCTGCTTTGGTGGAACGCCATCGATCTCGGCTTGGGACGATGTCCTGCGATGTCGAGATCCGATCCACGATACCTCGACCGCTCTCGAACCTCCTCTCCCGGTGCGAGAGTGATGGCATCTTGGCGATCTACATCCAAACCAACAACGAATCAAAACACACTGTCACCACTCCACAACACCAAACAAGGCATACACTAGATGAAAGGTATTGTAAATTCTTAACCCTTTTTCTTTCTAAAACAATAAACCTAGGCGTGCACATGATGACTCGCCGGAGTCTTGGTGATCATGGAAGGATGACCTACAACAAAAGGTCGATCTACGAGAATCTATGACTCGAGCTCGATACCAATCTGTAAAGACCCAGACCCAAAAGGGGCTCTAAATGGGCCTTTACCCCAATGCATGTATTCAAAATAAAAGACATTATGAAAAATAAATTTGGATCCCAAGTAAAAACAGAAACATTCAACAATCACAACATACATTTCTAAAAGCATACTCTGATCGAGATTTATTTAAACCATTTAAACATTCCACAAGTACAAATATCTTTGGAATCCATAAAACGTAAGAAAACATCCTAGGGCTCGTGCCCGTCTACATGCATTCAGGGAAATAACAAAAGTCAAGAGTCATGATATAATAAAATGGTCGAGAGATGCAGAGGATTCCATGATCACAGCTCCTCCTTCACCATCCTGTCTCCCGCCTTGGTTACCTGTGGAAAACCACGAGAATAAGGGTGAGTAACGAATTACTCGGTAAGAATCCCCAACCGGGTACAATACGATATACATGATCATCTAGAAGAATGTATGCAAGCTATGAGTACAAACACAGAGCGGAGCACATAGCTAAGTCCACACTTGGACCTCGGATGCCAACTCGGGGTCTTAGTCCGGAAATACCACAACACACTATACGCCCTATACGGGAACAAGTCCCGCCTTAGCCTGTCTACTATCGATCGAAAAGGTGCACTCGCTCAAGATCCCGAGGAGCTCTCCGGTCGGCGCCAGTAAATGAGCGTAAGCGCGCACCGCATGCTACCGCAAACTCGGGGTGCCGGGTCTAGTGGCAAGCTGCCCGAGTTCGATCACCATGCCTAACTAAATCTCCGGATCGGTGTCACCGACATAGGGGTGTGAGACACTCGACACGTGAACTATGTCACCTGTACCACCGCACCGAGGCTAAGGAACCGGTCGTGGTAGGCTTACACCGAGCGATCCTTGCCCTAACGGTGGCAATCAAGGGCTACGGCCGAACACGCCGAGGACGTGCCGATCGCCGGGCGAGGCAATGCCAAGTCATCATCCCGACCGTTGGGGCATTTAACGATCGCCACCCTCACCCAAGATTGCGGGGCGGCCGTTAGGGTTAGCTAAACCCTAACGGGATCGAAGACGAGTACCATCTCGTGCGTCCCCTGTCTTGGATGCAAGTTACGTTATGCATCCGGCCGGATGATGCTACCTACGAACTCTAAACCATAGCAATAATAACAATTCATTCAATGCGATCCAATACGTGCTCAATGAGATACAAGGAACCTAGCATGATACTACGAAGCAAGAACAGATATCGAACATGCCGAATGGAACAACCTAGCATGGGCTAACATGAGAAACAATACAAGAGTTCATGCGATCAGAATTGAAACAGAGCACCTAGGGCTAAACATGCTAATAATCATACACAGCATACAAAACAACAATCACAAATATACCGCAAGGCCCACACAACTCCGGTAAGAAATCCTTACCTTGGTCGGGAGGCTTCTACACACAAATCCTAAGCTGCGAAACAATCATGAGCTAGCGGCGGGAAACTCTAGCAAACCAATAATAATCAGCATCTAAAACGTCTAAAGAACAATAGAACAACAAGCTCGGCTCGGGGCACTCACGCGGCACGGCGAACGAACTTGGAGCTGCTGGCAGGCTGGCACGGCAGTGGGCTGGCGCCGCTGCGCGCGGATGATGCGCGCGCGGCGCGGCTGCGCGCGCGCGCGGCAAGCAAGGCACAACCATGACAGCAGCGCGCGGCGCGAGCGTCTCTGGCGTGCGGCGCGAGCGGCGGCGGAGCGGCGGCGCGCGGGCGCGCGCTGGCGTGCGATACGCGGCGCGACGCCTTGGCGCTGGGCTCGCGCAAGCGCCGCGAGGGGCCTCTGGCGTCGCGAGCGATCAGCGAGGACGAACGGCGATCTGGCTGCTGCTTGCGCGCGATCCGGCGTCTGGCGGCTGCTGCCAGCGGCGATCTGGGCGTGGGACCGGCTGCCGACGACAAGGCTAGCTGGCTGCTGGACGAACGGCAAGGCTGCTAGGCGGATCTGGCGTGCGAGCTGGCCGGCTGGACGCGCGACGATTGCTGCTGGCTGGGCTTCTCTCGGCTGGCTGCAATCAACACAAACACACTTGGCCAAACAGCACACCAAACGGATGAGAAGAAGAAGAGGAAGATCGATACCTACCCGGAATGATGATGATCGATCCAAAGGAGCTGCAAGGATGAAGAATTCGGCAAGGCAATGGAGAGCAAAGCTTGGGCGGCCACACACTTTGGAGAAGAAGATGGACAAACCTAATTTCTATTTCATTTAACTAAATGCACCAAACACCAAAGATCCAAGGTTAACTAAGATGTGATGCAGAAAGAGCAACAAGAGCAACTAATGGCTCAATTGGCACACATCCCCACAAGCTTTCCAGGAGACCCGGGTTCAAACCCCAGCTGCAGCACAATTTCCTTTATTTTTACTTTTGCATCAAACCTTGCTCAAACCAAACCACAAATCCCTCCAAAAACCTACATAAATCCATCCAATAATTTTAATAACTGGAAAAGACACAAACGGCCCTGACGGCCCGACCAAATTACCAAATTATCCCTAGGGCATACCTGGAAGACCGGGATGAAAAACCTGGGTCGTTACAATTTCCCCCTTCGCGAGGAAATTCATATATCTTAGTTGCGGTGAACTACGTGTCAAAATGGGTAGAAGCGGTTGCTACACCTTATGATGCCAAGACAGTTATAAAATTCCTTAAGAGGAATATTTTCACCAAGTTTGGTACCCCGAGAGCACTAATAAGTGATGAAGGAACACATTTCTTAAACAAGGCAATGTCTCATATGCTACAAAAGTACAACATCTAGCATGGCATTATGACTCCTTATGTAACGACCCGACCCGAAAGGGTTCTAAAATAGGCCGTTACCTCAATGCATGCATACAAATCTACAGAAAATTTACAAGGGGGTGTTCGGATTCTAACTAAAAAACTAAAACATAAAACATCCATTTAAAATCAACATCAATTCCTGGAACCTGTCCCTGTTTCCAAGCACCTGTTCCAAGTCAAATACATTTACAAAACTTACTCTGAACAGAGATTCACTTAAAACATACAAACTTTACAACAATGCTAGAATCCGGAAATACATTCAGAAAACACCCTAGGGCTCTGTGCCCAACTACATGCATTCAGAGAACATTTAAATCATAAACATAAAACTCAGAGTTGAACAACGGGTTTTCCATGATCACAGCTCCTTCTCCAGCCATCCTGTCTCGCACCATGGTTACCTGTGGAAAAACCACAGAAATAAGGGTGAGTAACGAATTACTCAGTAAGAATCCCCAACCGGGGTACAATACGATATAACCAGTCATCTAGTACCAAAGCATGCAAGCAAACAGCTACCAACACAGATCATAACTCAACGAGCTCATAAAACAAGATCTGGAGTCATCAGAAGTCTCTTTCTTCCGGCCTAGAGATTGGATACACTGACCAATCTTGGATATCACCGAGGTATCTGTCACTCGGGGGGAATACACTGATCCCAAGAATGTCCTCAAGGGCCTCCTTGCCCTTGCACTAAACTGGACTTACGGGAGAGTACCCAAGTCGCTCTCTAACGGAAGGAATGGTGTACTCATGACATTAGCCCGGGAGCTCTCCGAACGGCAACTAATGCGTGTCTTGCGCGACACCGCATGCTCTCTCGCAACCGGCGTAAATGCGGGGCCTAAGGGCAAACTACGCGGGCCAGGTACGCATGCCTATGACTCGGAAGCGGTGTCACTGATCACAGTAGCGCGAGGCCCTCGACGCTCATCTGTCCAACATGATCCACCGACCTGAAGCTAAGAACTGGCCAGGGCAGGCTTACACCGATGGCAGGGTTCCGCTCTAGCAGGCTACAAACTAGGCTATGCCGAAGTGGGTAGCTAAATCCACAACCGACAGGTCGGGGGGGAAGCAAGATACGTTATGCTGCGCACACTTTACTCCCGACCGAGCTAAATCCACCTTGGCGGCCGGGGAAGCAAGATACGTTATCTTTGCGCACACTTTACTCCCGATCGGTGGGGACAAAAATACGTTATGTCCGCTCACCTGCGGATGATGACAAACCCTACAACTCTATCTAAGAGTACAGAGTAAAAATCAATGATTCCTGGCTAGCAAACAAAGACCGACATCAATCACATTTACCTAGCATGATACTACGAGCTTAAGCAGGAATTATAAGCATGCTGGCAGAACAAACCTAGCATGGCACTAACATGTAAAATCAGGCTAACATGCTAGCAAGAAATCAATCAAACTGCTCTATCTCTAACATGCTCATAACAGTCAGCAAACAAGCAAGGCATATCATGAAAAATATCGCAGGGCCCACACAACTCCGGTAAGAAATTCTTACCTGGTCGGAAGGCAACAACACACAATAAAATTAACTGCGATCGAACCCGAGCAACCTATAGCGAGCCAAACAAACACATCAATAATCATAAAATAGCCCTAAATACAATAAAATAAACAGGGCTCAGATTGGGAGCAACTCACGAGGCGCGGCTGACACGCGAACGAGCCGGCTGCACGGGCTAGGCAGCAGCTGGGCGTAGACAGGCTTAGGGATGGGCACTGGCGCGCTAGGCTCGGGCTCTGGGGGCGCGCGGACGGGCGCTGGGGCGACACTAGGCGAGCTGGGGCGACACTATTCGAGCGGGCGCGGGCCCTTGCTCGGCTGGGCGACGGCGCGCGGCGCGGCTCGGCACAAGGGACGGCGTGTGGGCGCGAGCGACACGACGCGTCGGGCTACAGGACGCGTGATCTGGCCGACACGGGCGCGGATGACACGGGCGACGCGACGCGGCACTGTGCGCGGCTCGACACAGTGCGCAGCTGGGCGACACAGACCAGGGCAGGATGAGGGCGCACGGGCTGGGCGACGCTGGGCGAGGCTCGGGCGAGCTGGGCGACGCGACGGCCTGGGCGAACTCGGGAGACACGAGCAGGGGGAGGGCGACGCGAGCAGGGCCTTTCTGAGCCGATCGGCGACGGGCCGCTCTGGGCCGGGGTTGGGGCTCGGGAGAGAGAGAGAGAGAAAAAAAAATGGATTTTGGTAAAATAAAATAAAAGAAAATGGGAAATAAAAAGGAAAATGGGAAAAAAGGGGAAAAATGGGATTTTTATCTCATTTTCCATCCTTATCCACTTTTAAAACCTTAAAATCCCATTTCCCGGCTTCCTCCTTCGAGACCCGACCGAAGCAATCTTTTCCAATAAATAAAACTTACTTAAATCCAACTCCCAAACCAACAATAAGGGCCCGGGCTCGAATCCCAAAGGAAGCACACAACCAACCATCACTTTGCCAAAGCCCAAACCACAACCGAGCATCCAACCGACTAGCCCAAACACCTCGGGACTCGCAGCCACCAACAAACAAGCCTCGACAAAGGCAGGAGCTACCTCGAAGCCCTGAAAACCATAAATCCTGCCCGAGGAGCCAAAAGACCAAAATACCCCCAAGGGTCAAAACCGCTCTAAGGACCCAACCAAACAACTGAATCTTGACCCGAAGGCACCTCAAAAAACGGAATAGGAAATCAAGCTGTTACAATACTCCCTCCTTTTAAGACTTTCGTCCTCGAAAGTCCTAAGACAAAACAGCTCCATGAAACTTCACTGATCCAGCCAACAGAACTTCTCGGCCAAAACAACACCAACCTTTTTCGAGAACCAAACCCTCTTGGGTTCTCAAAAACTCAAGGCCACAATGCCATCCATACTGGGCATACACTGAACTCCGAAGGGAAACAGATGCGAAAAAGCTAGATGGCAAACCACGTCCTCTACTCGCACCAACTCTCAAACGGTGCTACTCTCAGCAAAGTCGAGGACGGGCCACAAGCTCTGAAACTCAACGCCACGCACTGGCGAACTCCTCTGAAGCGCACAAATCAAGTAACAAACAGGCCTCAATCCGACAACAAATCGGCCAAACAATGAACCTTCCGTGTTCCGAAAACCAAACGGCCAACAAACAACGACCTCTCAAATCGCCAAGGCAAACTTTTCCATGCAAACCTACTAGCAATCGCCAAAGAAAATATCGCCGGGCAGAAACCACCAAAATTCCTCTCAAGGAAAACTCGGGCTGCAAGGGCTAAACCATCACCCAGCTCTCTGCGGCACAACACCTTGAGGAAAACAGCTCAACGACTTACCAAACAAAGCCACGGCACCTCCGTGCCGACTCACTCAAACGAGGCTCCGCTACGCCAACTGCGAGCGCACAACAACTAGGAACAAAGCCCGAGAAGGGCTTGCTCAGCAGAACTCAACCCAACTTATGACGAGCAACGCTCGCCTCCAAGCTACCACTCAACTCTTAAAATCCAACTGGCTACTCAAAGGACTTCTCCTATAAGCTTAAGCCTAACTCATCTTCCAACCAGAAGCTCCACTCCCAAAACTTTACAAGGAAAATGGATGACGAAAACCTCAAAGCTTACGGATCCTGAGCCACACGAATCCGCAAGACTACCTCGGAAGCTAACACTCGAGGCTGACATCCAGGAAGCAACTCAACCAATCGGATCACCAATCCGGAACTAACAACACTTGCTCAACTGCCGAGGGAGGGGTCAACTCCCAAAACTTCCTGACTAGGAATAAGACCTCAAGGCAACGCCCTCCAGCTAGAACCGAACTAGCTCTCGAAACACAAGAGGACCAAACCTTGGCCCAACACCACAAGAGGCAAAACAACCCTTACTGCAGCCTCTAGAACACCATCCAAGAGTCCGCTAAACTGGACAAACAACTGCTTCCAAGCAGCCAACAAACGTTTTCCTTCTAGCTAGCACCTCTTGTAACGACACAGGTTTTTCATCCCGGTCTTCCAGGTATGCCCTAGGGGTAATTTGGTCGGGCCGTCAGGGCCGTTTGTGTCTTTTCCAGTTACTAAAATTATTGGACGGATTTATGTAGGTTTTTGGAAGGATTTGTGGTTTGGTTTGAGCAAGGTTTGATGCAAAAGTAAAAATAAAGGAAAGCATGGCTTGCAATTTGGGGTTTGAACCCGGGTCTCCTGGAAAGCTTATGGGGTTGTGTGCCAATTGAGCCATTAGTTGCTCTTGTTGCTCTTTCTGCATCACATCTTAGTTAACCTTGGATCTTTGGCGTTTGGTGCATTTGGTTAAATGAAATAGAAATTAGGTTTGTCCATCTTCTTCTCCAAAGTGTGTGGCCGCCCAAGCTTTTCTCTCCATTGCCTTGCCGAATTCTTCATCCTTGCAGCTCCCTTGGATCGTTCATCATCATTCCGGGTAGGTATCGATCTCCCTCTTCTTCTTCTCATCCGTTTGGTGTCTTTGTTTGGCCAAGTGTGTTTGTGTTGATTGCACCACCGAGAGAAGCCCAACCAGCAAGAATCGTCGCGCGTCCGGCCCAAAGGCCACTCGCCACGCCCGATCCGCCTAGCGGCCTTGCTGCTCGTCCAAAGCCGAGCTAGCTAGCCTTGTCGTCGGCAGCCAGTCCCACGCCCAGATCTGTCGAAGCAGCCCTGCCGCACGCCAGATCGCGCCAGCAGCAGCCCATATCGCCGTTCGTCCTCGCCTGATCGCTCGCACGCCAGGAGGCCCTCGCCAGCGCCCGCGCGCCCAGCCGCGTCCGCGTCGCCCATCGCCGCCGCCAGCCGCGCGCGCGCCGCTCGAAGCCGCTCGCCCGCACGCCCGAGCGCGCTCGCCGCGCGCGCCTCGCTGTGCGTCGTCCGTCACCGTGCCTTGCTTGCCGTGGCGCAGCAGCCGCGCCTCAGCGCCCATCGCCAGGCAGACGCGCAAATGCGCCAGCGTCGTGCCAGTAGCGCGGCCAGCGCCCGCCTGCGTGATGGCGCCGCCAAAGAACTCAAAGTTCGTGTCGCCGTGCCGCGTGAGTGCCCCGAGCCGAGCTTGCTGTTCTATTGTTTTTTTAGACGTTTTAGATGCTGATTATTATTGGTTTGCTAGGTTCCCGCTCGCTAGCTCGGGATTGTTCTGCAGCTTAGGATTTGTGTGTAGAAGCCTCCCGACCAAGGTAAGGATTTCTTACCGGAGTTGTGTGGGCCCTGCGGTATATTTGTGATTGTTGTTTTGTATGCCTGTGTATGATTATTAGCATGTTTAGCCCTAGGTGCTCTGTTACAATTCTGATGGCATGAACTCTTGTATTGTTTCTCATGTTAGCCCATGCTAGGTTGTTCCATTCTGGCATGTTCGATATCTGTTCTTGCTTCGTAGTATCATGCTAGGTTCCTTGTATCTGTTGAGCACGTATTGGACTGCATTGAATGAATTGTTATTATTGCTATGGTTTAGAGTTCGTAGGTAGCATCATCCGGCCGGATGCATAACGTAACTTGCATCCCCGCGCGGGGCGTGCGAGATGGTACTCGTCCCGATCCCGTTAGGGTTTAGCTAACCCTAACGGCTGGCCTCGCAATCTTGGGTGAGGGTGGCGGTCGTTAAATGCCCCAACGGTTGGGATGATGACTTGGCATTGCCTCGTCCCGGCGATCGGCACGCGTCCTCGGCGTGTTCGGCCGTAGCCCTTGATTGCCACTGTTAGGGCAAGGACCGCTTCTGGTGTAAGCCTACCACGGCCGGTTCCTTAGCCTCAAAGTGCGGTGGTACAGCCGACATAGTTCACGTGTCCGTGTCTCACACCCCTATGTCGGTGACACCGATCCGAGATTTAGTTAGGCATGGTGGATCGAACCTTGGCGAGTTGCCACTAGACCCGGCACCCCGAGTTTGCGGTGAGCATGCGGTGCGCGCGCTACGCTCATTACAAATACCGATCGAGAGCTCCTCGGGATCTTGAGCCGTGCACCTTTCGTATCGACAAGATGACAGCGCCGAGGCCGGGACTTGTTCCCGTATAGGGCGTATAGTGTGTTGTGGTATTTCCGGACTAAGACCACGAGTTGGCATCCGAGGTCCAAGTGTGGACTTAGCTATGTGCTCCGCTCTGTGTTTGTACTCATAGCTTGCATACATTCTTCTAGATGATCATGTATATCGTATTATACCCCGGTTGGGGATTCTTACCGAGAGTAATTCGTTACTCACCCTTATTCTGTGGTTTTCCACGAGTAACCAAGCGGGAGACAGGATGGTGAAGGAGGAGCCGTGATCATGGAATCCTGCTTGTCATCTCTCACCATTTTATTATATCATGACTCTTGACTTTTGTTATTTCCCACTGAATGCATGTAGACGGGCACGGAGCCTAGGATGTTTTCTTACGTTTTATGGATTCCAGCATATTTGTACTTGTGGAATGTTTAAATGGTTTAAATAAATCTCTGATCAGAGTATGCTTTTAGAAACGTATGTTTTGATTGTTGAATGTTTCTGTTTTTTACTTGGGATCCAAAATTTATTTTTCATAATGTCTTTAATTTTGAATACATGCATTGGGGTAAAGGCCCATTTAGAGCCCCTTTTGGGTCGGGTCTTTACACCTCTACCATCAACTCCATGACTACGGGAGAAATCTGACAACTCCCAGGAGGAACGGCTCTTACAAGCAGACAACCGAAGGACAGAGAGCTCCACATATGCTCACTGTCTTGCTCCACTAGAGCAACAACATCTAATCTCACGGGGCAACAACAGGGGTCCATCTCAGACTGAACCTCCAAATGCCAAACGAGGCAACTCTCAACATCCTGAAAACAGGAAAACAACCAACAGGGCACGAACCATTCGCCCCACGAGCAAAAGTAATTTCTAGCAGCTCCAAACCACACCTTGGTGAACACCAAGCATCAACTTGCCACCACACCGGAACCAATCCGGACTCTACTCCAAACAAACACTGGCTTGCTAGTCTACCAAGACTGCTAGCAACTCAACCGAGGCTACAAACTACACGCCTCCAGCTTGCCAACTGAAACTCACTACCTGGGCTGACTGAGCTCTGGAGAGGCTCTCCACAACCTAGGGTTCTTCGGCAACCCTCGACACACACTGTCGACAAACGAGCTAACAACCAACTGCCTGAACAGGCACAACTCACTCCAGCATCTCAACCATGCTGGCCAACTCCAACTCCTTGGGAACCAAGAAGACCCGAAACGCTACCGAATGCGTCGTCCTCCTACTCAAACATCAGCCACAACAAGGCTTCTACCCAAGGAAAGGATCCAAACAACTCTCTTAGCCAAGGCAATCAGAAACTGCGCGGCTTTGCTACCACCGCTCTTGTTCGGTTCCAATCGAACTCCAACCGATGGAACACCAAAAGTTCCATCTCCACACGATGCTCAAAGCTGAGGCAACCTTGCTCTACCAAGGCATAACCATGCCACACTGAACTTACTTTATACCAAGCCTCTACCAAGGGTGCTTACCCATAAGGCATCTAAATCCTCTCGCAAGGCATCAACTCATCTCGCCCCAAGGCATCCAACTCGCCTCATAGGCATCCAGCTCATCTCATGAGCATCCAACTCAGGGTCCCTCTGCTGGACCAAACTCGCATCTACGATGCTCAACTCTCCTCAGATTAAGGCACTCGAAGGTAGTTGACCGCACTACCAACCACATGGAAACTCTTGGCCTTAACGCTAGCGCGAGACTCACGCGCACCAACACTTACCAACCGCCAACCTGCTGACTGGCTCAACCTCCAGAAACACTGGGAAGAGGCTCCGGCTTCTCTCGAGCATCCTTTCGCTTGTAGTCCATCGACTACCACTGGACTAGCCCTCTTGCACGACCAACAGGTGCAACTGCCATAAACGGATCCAAGGCTAAAAGAGTGCGCTGAACTCCGGACGGCATAGAACCATCTGCTATGCCCATGCCAAACTCAAGCCAAACCAAACTTAGTGCCAAAGTGGCACACAAACCAATGCACCTCAAGTGCTACTACTAACAAATCCACATCTTACTACAGATGGGGCCAGCAAGGTCACTACCTCAAGTGACAACAACTCTGGCTAGGCATACAAGGGCTCAACTCAAACAACCATGCCTATGGCATCTCATCAAACCGAAGGCTCACAGCCTACTCTTGCATCTCCACATGATGCTCAACAAAACTCTGGCCGGATCTCTCAACAAGCAGCAGCTAGCTCCACTCTAGGAGCTCACCAAGGAAGAGTGCTCAACTCTACCAAACATCTGAGGAATCCACCAATGGATCAAGTCCGAAGGGAACACTGCTCGCTGCACCCTTAACCACAGGGTTCCAGCTTACTGGCTGCAACAACAACACTTTATGGGAGCACAAAGATGCCACAACAATCTCCTCGAAGGCTGCCAACTCTGCAGCTACTCACTGGGCAATCAACAATCTGCTAAGGCTCAAGATCAACACTTGAGCTACCCAGGCTAGTCCACACGGGGATCTGCTCCACAAGAATCCTCATCGGCATAAACCTGCTGATCATGCCCTCCCGGGAACCTCCGGGGCTACAAGAGCTACCGGGGATGTTTGAAACAAACTCATCAATCCCCAGGCTATCTGTGCCCGGGACTCCTCACTACGCCCTACAAACTGCGCCTGGGTCTCCGCTCTCTGATAGCTAAAGACCTGCCATCAAATCTCTCATGGCTGGAGCACACTCTGCTCAAGGAGTCATACTCTGAGGCGCTGCTAGCCTCTACCCCCTCCACTAGGCAACTCAACTGCCAGGGCCAAATCTGGCTTGCGGGCCTAACAACCCTGGACGCAGCCTCAACATCAACACGATCAGTCCAACTCCTCTGTCGGACATGCCAAACGTCCTGCTCCTCTGAGTGCGATCAACATACTGGCGATCTGCACAAAGCACCTCCACCCTCGCACTAGGGAAAAAGCAACAACTGGGCCACAAATGGCCAATGGGAGTCTAAGCTCTGCCTCCCTCGGGGACGACGTCCCAGGGGCATCCGAATCTATCTGGATACCTCAACAAGCTGCTACACAATGCTCGCACTACGGAAAGTTGGCATGATGGCTCTCTAAGCCCAAACCAACAACGAGTCAGAACCTGCTCGTCTCCGCTCCACAACTCTACACAAGGCAAACACTAGATGAAAGTATTGTAAATTCCTACCCCTTTCTTTAAAATAGTAAACTTAGGCGTACCTGATGACTGTCGAAGTGCTGATGATCATGGAAAAACGACCTACAACAAAAGGTCAGTCTACATAATCTATGACTCTGAGCTCTGATACCAACCTGTAACGACCCGACCCGAAAGGGTTCTAAAATAAGCCGTTACCTCAATGCATGCATACAAATCTACAGAAAATTTGCAAGGGGGTGTTCAGATTCTAAGTAAAAAACTAAAACATAAAACATCCATTTAAAATCAACATCAATTCCTGGAACTGTCCCTCGCTTTCCAAGCACTGCTCCAAGTCAAATACATTTACAAAACTTACTCTGATCAGAGATTCATTTAAAACATACAAACTTTACAACAATGCTAGAATCCGGAAATACATTCAGAAAACACCCTAGGGCTCCGTTGTAACGGCCCAGTTTTCCATTACAGTTTCCCAGGTACTCTCGGTTAAGTATTGGGGCAATCGGTTGGGCCGTTAGAGCTTTATAACCTTTAAGGGTATTTTGGTCTTTCTGCTCCCCGGCCAGAGGTTGAGGATTTTCAGGATTTTCAAGATTTGGGGCCATTCTGCCTTTGTCAAAGCGTAATGGTTGTTGGTTGCAAGACCCGAGAGGTTTGGGCAAGTTGTTTGGAAGTTTGGAGGTGTTTTAGAAAATGGCAAAATTAATTGTAATTTTGGTGCTCCCATTGGGTTTGAGCCCTTGCCCTAAATGGTCTTGGGGAGTTCGTAGGAAAAGAGAGTTTTATTTTTTAAAATAAGTTTGCTTAGTGGGTTTGGAAAGAGGAAGCTTTGGGAAGGGATTTTTAGACCTATTTAATTAGAGAAAAAGGAAAGAAAATCAAGAAAATCCCTTTTCCCCTTATTTTGCAATCTCTCTCTCTCTCTCTCTCCTAGTCGACCTCACCAAGAAACCCTAGCCGCCCTAGCCGCACCCCTTCGAGCTGCGACAGCCAGCGCGCCAGCAGCAGCCACCAGACACTCGCTTCCGCACCAGCCCGCTTGCAGCGCTGCGCGCAGCACCGACCTGCATCGGATCGCCCAGACGCGCCGCGCCGTCTTGCACCAGCCGCCGCCGCGCACCGCGCCCGCGCGCCGCCCTGCCAGCGCGCGCGTGCCCAAAGATACCAAGCGTCGCGTGTTCGTGCAAGTGCGCTCGTCGCGTCGCCCCGCGCGCTGCGCTGCGCCTGTCGCGATCGCCTCACGCGCCAGCCAGCGCCGCGCCGTCCCTAACTCGCTGCGCCAGCGCCAGCAGCCAAAGCCAGCGCCCGTTAGCGCTGCGAGCAGCGCCAGCGCCAGCGCCCAGCCAGCACTGTGGCGCCAAAATCGCTTCTTGCTGCGAGACCCGTGCCTTCTCGGTTGGTAATTCCCGAACCTATCCCTTTTAGATTTTTAAGTCTGCTTCTTTCAGATATATTTATTTAGGATGTTTTTAAAATGCTTAGGTTGCTCGGTTTTGCTTTAAAGCTTGAGGGTCATTATTTGACTGTGAAGGTTATTTCTGCTCGTTACCAGGTAAGGATTCCTTACCGTGGTTGTGTGGACCCTGCGATGCTTTCTTGATCGTGCCTTATATGCATGTTTACTTTTATGAACATGATTAGTGGATAGGACAGCTTGTGATTGCATTCCTGCTAGCATGTTTGCTTGTTTGTACAAGTTAGTGCCATGCTAGGATTGTTCTTCCAGCATGCTTGAGATTCCCGCTTTAAGTTCGTAGTATCATGCTAGGTTATGTATGATTGATGATGATTGTGTATGTTTAGCCAGAATCGTTTACTCAGTACTCTAGCTAGTGTGTTAGGGTCATCATCATCTAGAGGTGAGAGCGGACATAACGTACCTTGTCCCCACCGTCGGGAGAAGAGCGAAGCATAACGTACATTGCTTCCCCGCTGCAGCCAATGAGGATTAGCTACCTCATTGGCATAAGCCTAGTTTGTAGCTCGCTAGAGCGGAACCACGCCAGCGGTGCAAGCCTACCTTGGCGGTTCTTAGCTTCGTGTCGGTGGTACAGTGCCGCATGATGAGTGCCGAGGGCCTCGCACTCATGTGTTCGGTGACACCGCTTTCCGAGTCTTAGGCATGCGTCACGTGGCCCGCGTAGTTTGTACTTAGGCCCCACATTTACGCCGGTTGCGGCAAAGATGCGGTGTGCACGCACACGCAGCGTTAGTCGCCGGTTCGGAGAGCTCCCGGGCTAATGTTCGTGAGTACACCAGTTCCTTCTGTTTAGAGCCGGACTTGGGTACTCTCCGATAGTCCAGTTATAAGCGAGGGTAAGAGGCCCTTGAGGACACCCATTGGGATTGGCTTTTGAGTGATCATATGGTCGAGGGAGAAAGACCCTCGAGGGTGTCGGACATCTTTGGGATTGGTTTTGAGTCGATCAATTGGCCGAGGAGAAAAGACCCTCGGAGATGTCCCGGGATTGGTTATGAGAGCCAATCATTAGGCCGGAAGAAGGAGACTTCCGAGGATTCCAGATTCTGCCTTGTAAGCTCGTTGAGCTATGATCTGTGTTGGTAACTTTTTGCATGTATACTAGGGTGCTAGATGATTGATGTATCGTATTGTACCCCGGTTGGGGATTCTTACTGAGTATGTTTATACTCACCCTTATTTCTCTGGTTTTCTACCAGGGAACTTGGGACAGCACCGGGACGGCTAGCGGAGGGAGTTGAATGATCATGGGAGCTGCCGGCACTCTGTCTTTATTGTTTGCATATTTGTTCAGCATGTAGATGGACAGGAGTCCTAGGGGAAACATTATAAAAAGTTGTTTGAACTGCTTTTGAATGTTTTTATATATCGCTGAGCTTGTTTTACTTCGTTGGTTTTTCTTAAACAAAATTGTTAATTATGTTTTAAGCATTCCCCGTTTCTAAATGTTTCGAAAGGTTTTGAATATGAGCACTAAACCGCTTGATGAAGTATTTTAACTTGCATGCTGAGTGAGAACCTAGGTTTAGGACCGTGTTTTGGGTCGGGTTTTTACAGTTGGTATCAGAGCACAGAGTCATAGATTCTCAGAGACTAACTCGCTTTGCGGGTTGTTGTTGCCCCCATGATCATCAAGACGCGCGCCGTCGGGTTTGTCTGAGTTCATTAAGCTAAGGGTTTTATTTTACAATACTGCATCTAGTATACATGGGTTACCCTTGTTTGGCAGTGAGAGCCCCAGCGTGGGCTAGCTTTTATGCTTGTGTGGATCGCTAGTAGGTTGATTGCACTTAGAGGAGCGAGGGCGATTGGTATTTCCAACCGAGGAGTTGGACTGCTCATGTTGATCATGAGACCACGTCTAGGGTTGTCTAGACCCGTAGGCCACCTTTGGCCCCGGCATGATGAGTTGCCAAGAGTAGGGGTTGAGGCTAGCATGCCTCGTGTGTGAGACTCCTTGAGCGAGTGTGCTCCACCCATGAGAGAGAGTGATGGCGTGTCTTTTAGCTAACAGAGAGCGGAGACCAGCGCAATTTGTAGCGCGAAGTGAGGAGTCTTGGGCATAGATAGCCCAGCTGGTAGAGTTTATTTAGGAGACACCCCTCCTTGTAGTTCCAGTAACCCCGGAGGTTCCCGGGAGGGCTTGATCAGCAGGTTTATGCTGATAAGATAGTTGGCGTTGATCGAGCCGCCGAGTTTGGCAAGTGGAAGCCCTGTAGAGTTTGGATGTTTTGAGACCTCTTTGCTAGTAGCAAGGTGGTTGGCCAGATCGAGTTTATCATCCAAGTGTTGGGATGACTCGTGTTCGAGGCCGATGACCTGATGTTCGAGGTTGTGGCGTGCCGTTCTTGTGTTGTTTGATGCAAGAGTGTGGTGGTGGAAGTCCCCGTGAGAGGCGGACCAGCGAGAGTCTCCACCACCACACCCGGTCGATTGGCAAGCTGCCAAGTTAGTAGCTTTTGAGGAAGATGTAGAGACATCTTGTCCTCCTGCAAGCCGGCAGTCGTTTTGCAGCCAGTTCTTTGAGTCCCTCGTAGCCAGGCGGTAGTGTGGAGTTTGCTTGTCGTGACTTAATCCGTCCGTGGTTTTCACCGGCTATTAGAGAGAAGCACCTTCTGTTAGCATGTTCCGTGTGGAGCTAGGTGCCGCCACCCGAGGGTTGGCTTGAGTATTCGTTGAGCATCGAGTGGGATGTAGGAGTAGGTCGTGGCATGTCTCATTGGCGAGATGCCGAGTTTAGGCCGCCTTTCGAGTGTTTGGACTCTTGTGTTGAGTGCCTTTGCCCGTCACTTGGAGTGTGACCTTCCCTATCCTTAGAGGGGCATAAAACTTGTTTTGGGTTGATTTGTGTTGTAAAGGATGTTGTGCCTGTTGGCACCAAGCTTTGAGAGGAGGCCTAGATTCGGGCGGATGGCACTTCAGTGCGAGATGGTTCCATGCCCGCTGAGTATAGCACCCCACCACACCACCCTTGTACCCGTTTTTACGAAGTTGCATCCGTTGGATTGCTTAAGAAATCTAGCTCGGTGGTAGTCAGAGAACTACAAGTGTGAGGTCGTTCGAGGGAAAAGTAGGAGCTTTTCAGGGTCATCGAGAGATGGGTGCAAAGGACGTTGTAGGTTGGTGAGGGCTAGCGCGTCCGAGTTCTCGCGCTTGTGTGTGGGCTTGTGAGCCAGCTTGATGGTAGTGTGTTTCGACTACCCTTGGAGTTACCCTAATATGAGTAGGGTTGGCATCGATGATGCGTGGTTGATCCAGTGTTAGAGCCAGGAGTTGGATGGTTGAGTGGAGCATTTAGTGGGCACATTGGTATGAGGTATGTCAGATTGGTGTAGTTATGCTCTGGTAAGAGTGAGTTGACCAATGTAGCTTTTCGTGGTGAGTTGACCTCGAGTGGTTTGAACTCTTGTTGCTCCGGTGCTAGTTGTGGCTCTATTGGGAGGCAAAAGTTGCCTTGTGTGAGTGTACTTGTTGGTTTGGATTTTAAGGAACCAAGTTGGAGTTGTACACGCCGGTGTACGTTTGTGTAGCTCGTTCCGTGGTGTATTTTTCAAGAACCACGAGGGGTTTCGGGTTGTGAAACCAGTGCTCAGTTCTGAGGAGTTAGGACTTTAGTTCTTGGCAAGTGCCCTAACTTGGGTCGAGAGGTTACCGTCGTGCGTGCTTTGGTTGTTGCGTAGGCAAGTTATGCTAGTTGGCCCTTGACCTGGGTAGAGGCATTTCTTGTTGATCGATGGGTGGAGTTCAGTTGGAACTGATCCAGGGCAATGGTAGTAAAAATCGCGGAGTTTCTGGCCGCCATGGCTAAGAGTGTTGTTCGGATCCTTACCCTGGGTAGAAGCTACGATGTGGCTGATGCTTTGAGCAAGAGGAAGTTTGGGTCTTCTGGTTGTTCCCGCTCACGTGGATGGCAGACTCGCCGACAGGGCCAGTCTAGGGGTCGCGATCAGCGCCGACCACAGGTTAGAGCTCAGGATCGTCAGCAGGGCGGGGCCAGGCAGCCGGCTCATTGCATCAAGTGTGGTAAGGCGCTTTTCAGATTGTGTGGAGCATCGCCCTTGCTTGCTACAAATGTGGCAAGGAAGAGCTTTTGGCCAGCACAGTTGAGATGCTGTAGGGAGATGTGCTCGTGTAGCCAGTTGTCAGTTAGACCGTTTGACGACAGTGTGTGTCGGAGGGAGATCGGAGGAACCCTAATTTGTGGAGAGCCTCACCAGGGCTCAGTCAGACCCAGGCAGTGTTCCTCGGTTGAGTTGCTGGATGCTTGTTGTCGGTTAACAAGCTAGAGTTGTTCTTAGTAGCCTCCACGTTGGTTTTCGGAATTCTTAGCAAGGTGGTGCTTGGTGTTGACCAAGGTTTGGTTCCCATATTGTTTCTAGAGCTAGCTTGGTTCGAGCAAGCTGGCGTTGCCCTGAGGACTTGTTCCTAGTCAGGAAGTTTTGGGAGTTGACCCCTCCCTCGGCAATTGAGTAGGCACTGCTAGTTCCAAGTTGGGGGTTCAAGCGATTGAGGATCCTCGGATGTTGCTTCCGAGAGAGTTGGTTGTTGTTGCCCTTGGGTTTGGGCAAGACAGCGAGCGTGTGTGAAGTTCGCTGTCCTTCGGATGTCCGCTTGCTGGTAAATCGTTCCTGTTGAGGAGGAGTCAGCTTAGCTCCTGAGTTGTGTAGTTGATCAGAGTAGCGCAGCGGTCAGCCCAGCGAGAGTGTCACTGCGATTGTTTGTTAGCAAGCGGAAAGTTGTTTGTTCCCGCAAGGGCGGAGGCCTGCCAGTTCAAGGGCTTGAGTTGTTGTTGGATCTTTGGAGTTTGTAGAACCCCTTAGTTCTTTGGTGGTTGAGCTGCACCGTGGATGCCGGTCTCGAGTTTTAACTTTTGAGGTAGTCTTGCTGACTCGTATTGTTCTTGATCCGCCAGCTTGAGGTCGACGCTATCCTTATCCCTCGCGCTGTTTCGTGTGTGAAGTTCCTAGCTGGAAGTTGAGATGGGTCTAAGCTTAAAAGGAGGAAGTCCATAGAGCAAAATGGATGGACTTAAGAGTTGAGTGGCGCTTTGGAGACGAGGTTCGCTCGTTGTAAGACTTGAGTTGAGTTTCTCTAAGCAAGCAAGCCTTTTCGGGCTTTTCTTTTAGTCGTTGTGCATTCGCAGTTGGCATTTTAGCTGAGCCACAGTTGAGTGAGTTGGCACAGAGGTGCCGTGACATTGGGTGGTAAAGCCCTTGAGTTGCGATCCTCCAGCTATCGTGTTGCTAGTAGCCACGTAATGTTTTATTCCTTGCTACTCGAGGTTTCCGTGAGAGGAATGTTGTCTGTTCTCCTGTCTGGCGATGTTCACCTAGGCCAGTGGCTGATCGGATTGCATTGGAAAGTTTGTTGTCGGTCGTTGAGGGGCTCCGGCTTATTAGTTTGGCTGAGTGGAGCCTGTTCTTGGACCCTGTCGTTCAGGGGTTGCCGAAGCTGAAGTATGAGCTAGTGTGAGTGGTGGTAGCCGTTTGGTGAACCAGAAAAGTGCCCTTGGCTTTGGTGCTTCGATTTCTCGTAAGATGGTTGCTTTAGTGTTGTGGACGCATGCTAGTTGGAGAAGGTTGCCTAGGGATCAGTCACCAGTTGGTGGTTCGAATTGGATTTCGTTAAGGATTGTAGGCAACCAGTGGGGTTCGCAGGTCTCTTGCGAAGTATGAGTAGGCCGTTTAGTTTCTGAAACCTGGGAGGTTCAGTTGTTTGGTTAGCATGGTGAAGGGTCGAGGTCGCTTTGATAACAAACTATGAGCATTCAGAGAAGTTACGCCGGAGCGTGGCGTAGAGTTTTAGAGCTTGTGACCTATCCACGAGTTTGCTGAGAGTAGCGCCGTAGAAAGGCGTTCCGAGTTGGGCTAGCAGGGTTAAGTGAGCCCTAAGATTTTAAGATCGTTTGAGAGCTAGTGCGAGTTTGAGGATGTGTATTACCATTAGCACTATCACATCTATTTCTTCAAAGTTCGGTGTATGCCCAGCCTTGGTTGAGATAGTTTGTGGCAGACTGGATGGCTTGTGGCTTGAGCCTTTGGGAACCCAAGGGGGGTTTGGATTTCGAAGAAGCTTTAGTGTTGTCTCGACCGGGAGTTTGGTTGGTTAAGGATCAGTGGAGATTTCCTAGAGTTGTTTTCGTCTTAGGACTTTCGAGGACGAAAGTCTTAAAAGGAGGGAGTATTGTAACGGCCCAGTTTTCCATTCCAGTTTCCCAGGTACTCTCGGTTAAGTATTGGGGCAATCGGTTGGGCCGTTAGAGCTTTATAACCTTTAAGGGTATTTTGGTCTTTCTGCTCCCCGGCCAGAGGTTGAGGATTTTCAGGATTTTCAAGATTTCAGGGCCATTCCTGCCTTTGTCAAAGCGTAATGGTTGTTGGTTGCAAGACCCGAGAGGTTTGGGCAAGTTGTTTGGAAGTTTGGAGGTGTTTTAGAAAATGGCAAAATTAATTGTAATTTTGGTGCTCCCATTGGGTTTGAGCCCTTGCCCTAAATGGTCTTGGGGAGTTCGTAGAAAAAGAGAGTTTTATTTTTAAAATAAGTTTGCTTCACTGGGTTTGGAAAGAGGAAGCTTTGGGAAGGGATTTTTAGACCTATTTAATTAGAGAAAAGGAAAGAAAATCAAGAAAATCCCTTTTCCCTTATTTTGCAATCTCTCTCTCTCTCTCTCTCTCTCTCTCTCTCTCTCTCTCTCTCTCTCTCTCCTAGTCGACCTCACCAAGAAACCCTAGCCGCCCTAGCCGCACCTCGCTCAAACCTCGCACAGCCCCAGCGCACCAGTGCAGCCAATTTGCCACACCGCTCCGCACCAGTGCGCCCAGCGCGCCGCAGACCGACTGCATCGGGTCGCCCGACGCCGCCATTGCCGTCTTGCACCAGAGCCGCGCCGCTGCCGCGCGCTGCCGCGTCGCCGCCCTGCCCGCGCGCGTGCCCAAAGACGTGTCGCGTCTGCGTGCCCGCACCGCTCGTCGTCGCGTCGCCCGCCGCGCTGCGCGCGCCGTTAGCGCCGAGCAGCGCCAGCGCCAGCGCCCGGCCCGAGAATGGAACAACCTAGCATGGGCTAACATGAGAAACAATACAAGAGTTCATGCGATCGAGAATTGAAGCAGAGCACCTAGGGCTAAACATGCTAGTAATCATACAGGCATACAAAACAACAATCACAAATATACTGCAGGCCCACACAACTCGGTAAGAAATCCTTACCTTGGTCGCGAGGCTTCTACACACAAATCCTAAGCTGCGGAACAATCCCGAGCTAGCGAGCGGGAACCTAACAAACCAATAATAGTCAATACCTAAAAAGTCTAAAAACAATAGAACAGCAAGCTCGGAGCGCCCGAGCCAGCGCCCAGCGCCCAGCGCCAGCGCCCCAGCCGCACCAGCAGCGCCCAAAACTGCCCCCTTGCTGCCGAGACCCCGTGCCTTCTCGGTTGGTAATTCCCGAACCTATCCCTTTTAGATTTTTAAGCTGCTGGCTGCTGTATATTTATTTAGGATGTTTTTAAAATGCTTAGGTTGCTCGGTTTTGCTTTAAAGCTCGAGGGTCATTATTTGATTGTGAAGGTTATTTCTGCTCGTTACCAGGTAAGGATTCCTTACCGTGGTTGTGTGGACCCTGCGATGCTTTCTTGATCGTGCCTTATATGCATGTTTACTTTTATGACATGATTAGTGGATAGGACAGCTTGTGATTGCATTCCTGCTAGCATGTTTGCTTGTTTGTACAAGTTAGTGCCATGCTAGGATTGTTCTTCCAGCATGCTTGAGATTCCTGCTTTAAGTTCGTAGTATCATGCTAGGTTATGTATGATTGATGATGATTGTGTATGTTTAGCCAGGAATCGTTTACTCTGTACTCTAGCTAGTGTGTTAGGGCTGTCATCATCTAGAGGCTGAGAGCGGACATAACGTACCTTGTCCCCACCGGTCGGGAGAAGAGCGAAGCATAACGTACATTGCTTCCCCTTCAGCGGCCAATGAGGATTAGCTACCTCATTGGCATAAGCCTAGTTGTAGCTTTGCTAGAGCGGAACCACGCCAACGGTGCAAGCCTACCTTGGCGGGTTCTTAGCTTCAGTCGGTGGTATGCAGTCGCACTGAGATGAGTGCCGAGGGCCTCGCACTCATGTGTTCGGTGACACCGTTTCCGAGTCTTAGGCATGCGTGACGTGGCCCGCGTGAGTTTGTACTTAGGCCCCACATTTACGCCGGTTGCGGCATGCGGTGTGCACGCACACGCCGCGTTAGTCGCCGGTTCGGAGAGCTCCCGGGCTAATGTTCGTGAGTACACCGGTTCCTTCTGTTTAGAGCCGACTTCGGGTACTCTCGATAGTCCAGATTTATAGCGAGGGTAAGAGGCCCTTGAGGACACCCATTGGGATTGGCTTTTGAGCTGATCATATGGTCGAGGAGAAAGACCCTCGAGGGTGTCGGACATCTTTGGGATCGGTTTTGAGTGATCAATTGGCCGAGGAGAAAGACCCTCGGAGATGTCCCGGATTACTTATGAGAGCCAATCATTAGGCCGGAAGAAGGAGACTTCCGAGGATTCCAGATTCGCCTTGTAAGCTCGTTGAGCTATGATCTGTGTTGGTAATCTTGTTTGCATGTATACTAGGGTGCTAGATGATTGATGTATCGTATTGTACCCCGTTGGGGATTCTTCTTGAGTATGTTTATACTCACCCTTATTTCGTGGTTTTCCACCGGGTAACTTGGGACAAGACCGGGGACGGCTAAGCGGAGGAGTTGAATGATCATGGGAGCTGCCAGACTCTGTCTTTATTGTTTGCATATTTGTTCAAAGATGTAGATGGACAGAGTCCTAGGGAAACATTATAAAAAGTTGTTTGAACTGCTTTTGAATGTTTTTATATACTGCTTGAGCTTGTTTTACTTCGTTGGTTTTTCTTAAACAAAATTGTTAATTATGTTTTAAGCATTCCCCGTTTCTAAATGTTTCGAAAGGTTTTGAATATGAGCACTAAACCGCTTGATGAAGTATTTTAACTTGCATGCTGAGTGAGAACCTAGGTTTAGGACCGTGTTTTGGGTCGGGTTTTTACATCCGTGCCCAACTACATGCATTCAGAGAACATTTAAATCATAAACATAAAACTCAGAGTTGAACAACGGGTTTTCCATGATCACACCTTCTCTCCTTCTCACCATCCTGTCTCGCACCATGGTTACCTGTGGAAAAACCACAGAAATAAGGGTGAGTAACGAATTACTCAGTAAGAATCCCCAACTGGGGTAGAATACGATATAATCAGTCATCTAGTACCAAAGCATGCAAGCAAACAGCTACCAACACAGATCATAGCTCAACGAGCTCATAAAACAAGATCTGGAGTCATCAGAAGTCTCTTTCTTCCGGCCTAGAGATTGGATACACTGACCAATCCTGGATATCACCGAGGTATCTGTCACTCGGGGGGAATACACTGATCCCAAGAATGTCCTCAAGGGCCTCCTTGCCCTTGCACTAAACTGGACTTACGGGAGAGTACCCGAAGTCAGGCTCTAACGGAAGGAATGGTGTACTCACGACATTAGCCCGGGGGAGCTCTCCGAACCTCTGCAACCGGCGTAAATGCGCGGGCCTAAGGGCAAACTACGCAGGATAGGTACGCATGCCTATGACTCGGAAGCGGTGTCACTGATCACAGTAGCGCGAGGCCCTCAATGCTCATCTGTGCAGCATGATCCACCGACCTGAAGCTAAGAACCGGCCAGGGCAGGCTTACACCGATGGCAGGGTTCTGCTCTAGCAGGCTACAAACTAGGCTATGCCGAAGTGGGTAGCTAAATCCACAACCGGCGGGTCGGGGGGGGGGGAAGCAAGATACGTTATGCTACGCACACTTTACTCCCGATCAGTGGGGACAAAGTACATTATGTCCGCTCAGCCTCTGGATGATGACAAACCCTACAACTCTATCTAAGAGTACAGAGTAAAAATCAATGATTCATGGCTAGCAAACAAAGACCGACATCAATCACATTTACCTAGCATGATACTACGAGCTTAAGCAGGAATCATAAGCATGCTGGCAGAACAAACCCAGCATGGCACTAACATGTAAAATCAGGCAAACATGCTAGCAAGAAATCAATCAAACTGCTCTATCTCTAACATGCTCATAACAGTCAGCAAACAAGCAAGGCATATCATGAAAAATATCGCAGGGCCCACACAACTCCGATAAGAAATCCTTACCTGGTCGGAAGGCAACAACACACAATAAAATTAACTGCTATCGAACCCGAGCAACCTATAGCGAGCCAAACAAACACATCAATAATCATAAAATAGCCCTAAATACAATAAAATAAACAGGGCTCAGCTCGGGAGCAACTCACGAGGAGCGGCTGACACGCGAACGAGTCGGCTGCACGGGCTAGGCAGCAGCAGGGCGCAGACAGGCGCAGGGATGGGCGCTGGGGCGACACTGGGCGCGCGGCGCGGCTCGACACAGAGGACGGCGCGCGGGCACGAGCGACACGACGCGTCGGGCTACAGGACGCTCAATCTGGCCGACACGGGCGCGAAAGACACGGGCGACGCGACGCGGCACTGTGGGCGGCTCAGCACAGTGCGCAGCTGGGCGACACGGACGGACCAGGGCAAGGTGAGGGCGTGCTGGCTGGGCGACGCTGGGCGAGGCTCGGGCGAGCTGGGCAACGCCACGGCCTGGGCGAGCTCGGGCGAAACGAGCAGGGGGAGGGCGACGCAAGCAGGGCTGGGCGACGGGCTGGCTCGGGCTGGCTGGGGGCTCGGGGAGAGAGAGAGAGAGAGAAAATGGATTTTGGGAAAATAAAATAAAAGAAAATGGGAAATAAAAAGGAAAATGGGAAAAAAGGGGAAAAATGGGATTTTTATCTCATTTTCCATCCTTATCCACTTTTAAAACCTTAAAATCCCATTTCCCGGCTACCTCCTTCGAGACCCGACCGAAGCAATCTTTTACAATAAATAAAACTCACTTAAATCCAACTCCCAAACCAACAATAAGGGCCCGGGCTCAAATCCCAAAGGAAGCACACAACCAACCATCACTTTGCCAAAGCCCAAACCACAACCGGGCATCCAACCGACTAGCCCAAACACCTCGGGACTCGCAGCCACCAACAAACAAGCCTCGACAAAGGCAGGAGCTACCTCGAAGCCCTGAAAACCACAAATCCTACCCGGGGAGCCAAAAGACCAAAATACCCCCAAGGGTCAAAACCGCTCTAATGACCCAATCAAACAACTGAATCTTGACCCGAAGGCAGCTCAAAAACTGGAATAGGAAACTGGGCTGTTACACCTTATCACCCGTAGACCAATGGCCAAGCTGAGATATCTAATTGAGAGATCAAAAGCATCTTGGAGAAAATTGTTGGACCTCATAGAAAGGACTGGTCTTTGAGATTGGATGATTCTCTTTGGGCTTATTGCACCATCTTCAAAACCCCGCTGAATATGTCTCCTTACAAGATTGTGTATGGAAAAGATTGCCATCTGCGAATTGAATTAGAACACAAGGCTTTTTGGGCAATTAAAAAGTTAAATATCTATCTCCGAAAGCGGGTTATGTTAGGATGTACAATTACTTGATCTAGAAGAGCATAGGTACTTTTCCTACAAAAATGTAAAATTATACAAGGAAAGACAAAGAGATGGAATAATCATAAGCTGACTCCTCGAACCTTCGAGGTAGGTCAGCAAGATTTGTTTAACTTTAGACTTCGTTTGTTTCCAGGTAAGCTCAGATCCAAGTGGTCTAGACCATTTTGCATTGCATAGGTGAGCAATAGAATTAAGAACAAAGCAAGTGGGAACGAATTCGCAGTCAATGGTCATAGACTGAAGCATTATTGGAATGAGGATGTTCAACAAAGAATATCTTCATTCACATTGACTGAGGAATAAGCGCGTGAGTATGCATGTGGAACTAGAGCGTATCGGTAACATTTAAATTTTACTCCATGCATGCTAGTTCGAATGTTTCCTATCTACTTATTCGAGAAGTTATCTGAATTTACTATTTATTTATTTGATTAAGTTATTTTCTTTATTTTGTTGTGCAATTTAGTCTTTATTATCGTAAATCTCTAATTTCATTTGGTAAAGGTTCTACAATAATTGGATGAACGAGAAAACTCACTTACGATCAATGCACATGCGACTGAGCAAAACCATTTCGATCATTAAATTACAACTGGATACCGAGCAGTCAGATTATAGGAGATCGCTAATCCAATGATGCATATTAAGTACATGGCCGTCGAATCCAATCGCCACACTGACGCATTGCGATGATTGCTGCTGTAATTATACTTTTCATCGTTAAATACCCGCAAATCCACTTCTCTATAACCCCATCGCCATTAAAAATCCCTTAATAATCCTTTCCAGAAAAAAACTCAATCCCAAGAATTCACCATGGTGTGTAGACTTTTCACGAAGTACAAAAAATGGTTGCACTTAAGAATCGAACGGGAAAGAGAAAATGACCTTGCTCAAGCTCTCGAACTAGTCGATGCTGCGCCTGTACCTATGGGAAATGAAGTCGAATAGTTGCAAGCGGGAAGATGAGCGTAGGAGAATGAATGTTTCACCTGTAAGATCAGGAGAGCACGAGGAAGTTGAATAATCCTCGGAGAGACCTGGAGAAGAAAAAACACTCACTTCAGTACTACGTCTAGTGTTAAGGAGTGATAATCCCGAACCTTCTGGATATTTTGAAGGATTGACGCCTATGATAGAGGAAGAAGAGAGATCCTATCGGGAAGGAAAAGCATCGATGGTGGAGGGGAATCTTGGCAGAAAAGAAATGCCAGTGCCGGAGGACCTATTCCGATGCCAATTCAGAGACGAAGTGGATGCAGGCTCTCTTGAGCCTAAAAGGTCGAGGCTGGCACTTTCAAGAAGAAAGCTTGATGAAGTGGAAATGATCATCCATCGCTTAATGGTCGAATTCGTAGCAACACCAACGAACTTAGCAGCAAACGTGGGCCCTTCCACGCATGCCCATGTGTCAATGCACCCACCTAAGAAGAGAAAGAAGAGCACGCATGAAAAGCTAATACGATGGCTTTGGTTGCTCACAAAAAAATTAGGCGCGTTTATGGGGTATGTTAAAGAGTGCGATAAAGCGTTATTCAACGCACTAATCCTCTTAAACCCGCGCATCCACAAGCCCATCTTCCCGCAAATCTAGGAACTTGTTTCATCCACTAACTTCGACAATTCTGACTCGGAAGAAGATGAATAAATGAAGTTTTTGTCTCTGCCGCATTTACTTTCTATTCTTTTTGTCTATCTCACAAAAATTAATATAATCTATCTTTCATTTTATTCTTTGCTTAATTTATTTTCTTTGACTAATGCTGAGTTAGAATCTTGTTTTAATTCTGCACTTTCAAAATATTGCCTTTGATGCGCTAGAATTTAATTTGCCGGAGGACATCAATTGCTAGCCTTCTTACGAAATCATCTTAGGACATATTATCTTTAAACTTAGAGCGTAATACAACTCTTGGGGAAGAAACCGATATCTTGTAGCATAGATCTCAAAAACCTTAGATTCGTTTAAGTTTGGGGGTGAGGTGAGGCAAGCTGTAGAATGTTATGCGAACGTGTATTTGTTTGCTAAAAAAAAAATCATCAAGGCATTCTGGGTAAAAATGAAAGGCAAAAGAGCGAATAGTCGTGGGTATCTCGAGTAATCTACTAACCATGCTTACGATTTAAAAATAGCGACCATGCGGAAAAATTTACTCAAAGGGACCCGAATAATAAGCCCTGGACAAAATGTTTTGACCAAACTTAAATAATCAAAAAGGGGTTTGAGTGAAGTGCATTAGAGTAGAAGTTTCTACGCTAGGAGTTGTGCGCCGAGCTGTAAAGACCCGACCCGAAAGAGGTCCTAAATTAGGCCTTTACCTAAATGCATGCTTTTAAAACTTAAATATGTCATGCAAGATTGTCATCCAGATTCTGAAAAAAAATGTAAAACTTGCAACCATTCATTTTACAAACAATTATAAAACATCCTGAAACCTGTCCCTATTTCCAAGCACCTGTTCCAAGCTAAAAGCAGTTCAAACATACTCTGATAAGAGATTTTATTTCAAAACATCTAGTTCCAAATCAGTTCAGTAAAAGTCAGAATCCAGATACAATCCAAAAACATCCTAAGGGCTCCGTGCCCAACTACATGCATTCAGAGATCAAAACATAAAGCATAAACTCAGAGTTTGAGAAACGACATGATTCCATGATCAGCAGCTCCTCCTTCAGCCATCCTGTCTCGCGCCCTGGTTACTTGTTGAAACCACAAAAATAAGGGTGAGTAACGAATTACTCAGTAAGAATCCCCAACCGGGGTACAATACGATACAACTGGTCATCTAGCAGAATGTATGCAAGCTACAAATACGAACACTCAAGAGAGCACTTTACTTTAATCCATACATAAATACAACGGATGCCATCTTACGATCTTACTCCGCGAACTACATCGAAACTCGGTACTCTACGAGAAACTAGTCTCGGCCTCAGCTTTACTACTACTGTCGATACGAAAGGTGCACTGAACTCAAGATCCCGAGGAGCTCTCCGATCCGCCATTTGTAATGAGCGTGCACGAGCACCGCATCTTCTTTGCAAACCGTGGAGTCTTTGGGTCTAAGGCGGTGCCGCCTGGTCCAAAGACGCATGCCTAAAAGAATCTCTGGATCGGTGTCACTGAACATAGTGGTGTGAGACTAGGACACTATGACTATGTCAGCCTGTACCACCGCGAGACATCAATTGCTAACTTCCTTACCAAATCATCTTAGGACATATTATCTTTAAACTTAGGCGTAATACAACTCTTGCGGAAGAAATCGATATCTTGTAGCATAGATCTCAAAAACCTTAGATTCGTTTAAGTTTGGGGGTGAGGTGAGGCAAGTTGTAGAATGTTATGCAAACGTGTATTTGTTTACTAAAAAAAAATCATCAAGGCATTCTGGGTAAAAATGAAAGGCAAAAGAGCAATTAGTCGCGGGTATCTCGAGTAATCTACTAACCATGCTAAAGATTTAAAAATAGCGACCATGCGGAAAAATTTACTCAAAGGGACCCGAATAATAAGCCCTAGACAAAATGTTTTGACCAAACTTAAATAATCAAAAAGGGGTTTGAGTGAAGTGCATTAGAGTAGAAGTTTCTAAGCTAGGAGTTGTGCGCCGAGCTGTAAAGACCCGACCCGAAAGAGGTCCTAAACTAGGCCTTTACCTCAATGCATGCTTTTAAAACTTAAATATGTCATGCAAGATTGTCATCCAGATTCTAAAAAAAAATGTAAAACTTGCAACCATTCATTTTACAAACAATTATAAAACATCCTCGAAACTCATCCCCTGTTTCCAAGCACCTGTTCCAAGCTAAAAACAGTTCAAACATACTCTGATAAGAGATTTTATTTCAAAACATCCAGTTCCAAATCAGTTCAGTAAAAGTCAGAATCCAGATACAATCCAAAAACATCCTAAGGGCTCCGTGCCCAACTACATGCATTCAGAGATCAAAACATAAAGCATAAACTCAGAGTTTGAAAAACGACATGATTCCATGATCAGCAGCTCCTCCTTCAGCCATCCTGTCTCGCGCCTTGGTTACTTGTGGAAACCACAAAAAAAAGGGTGAGTAACGAATTACTCAATAAGAATCCCCAACCGGGGTACAATACGATACAACTGGTCATCTAGCAGAATGTATGCAAGCTACAAATACGAACACTGAAGAGAGCACTTTACTTTAATCCATACATAAATACAACAGATGCCATCTTACGGCCTTACTCCGGGAACTACATCGAAACTTGGTACTCTACGAGAAACTAGTCTCGGCCTCAGCTTTATTACTACTGTCGATAGGAAATGTGCACTGAACTTAAGATCCCGAGGAGCTCTCCAGTCGGCGCTGTAATGAGCGTGCGTGAGCACCGCATGCTCGCGCAAACCGTGGAGGTTTGGGTCTAAGGCGCAGCCGCCACGGTCCAAAGACGCATGCCTAAAATAATGTTTGGATCGGTGTCACTGAACATAGTGGTGTGAGATCAGGACACTATGACTATGTCAGCCTGTACCACCGCACCTGAGGCTAAGGAACCGTCCATGGTAGGCTTACACCAGGAATTGGTCCTTGCCCTATCAGGTGGTAATCAAGGGCTACTGCCAACACGCTGAGGTCGTGTCGACTATCGGGGACAAGGCAAGGCCTCGTTATTCCCCCGACCATTGGGGCATTTAACAGTCTGCCACCTTCACCCAAGATTACAACTGGGCTGCCGTTAGAGTTAGCTAAACCCTAACGACGGATCAAGGAAGGAGTACTTCCTCGCACGTCCCTGCCACAGATGCAAGTTACGTTATGCATCCTCGCCCGGATGATGCTACCTATCAGAACGCTATGCTATAAACAGCTAACAATAAAACATACCAACACATGCTTATTAGAATCAACGAACCTAGCATGGTACTACGAACAGAACAGAATACGAACATGCCAGAATAGAAAAACCTAACATGGAACTAACATGAGAATAAACACGGGAATCATGCCAGTCGGAATTCAGAACAAGGCACCTAACAACTAAACATGCTGGTAATCATAAACAAACATACACACAACAATCACAGAAATATCGCAGGGCCCACACAACTCCGGTAAGAAATCCTTACCTGAATCGGAAGACAAACAAACACACAAGAGGACTCCCGAGCTGCAAACGAACACAAGCTAGCTAACGGACCCTAACAAACAAACAATAATTACATCACTAACAATAGGCCCTAAATAAAATACAACAGAAGCTCGGCTCGGTCGGAAGCAACTCACACAACACGGCCAAGCACCAGGGGTGTCTCGGCTGCAAGGCACACGGCAGGGTGCTGGCGTGCGGATGGGCTGCTCACGGGCTTGAGCGGCAGGGCTCTGCAAGGGCGTGCGACACAGGGCTAGCGAAGGGTTGCTGCTGTGCGGCTGGGCAGGGCGCGGGCGTGCGTGCGGCTGCGATGGGCGAGCGGTTAAGGGGCAATAGGGCGGCTACGCTCGCGTGCGAAGGGGTTGCGACGCGGGCGTGCGGGGGATCGAGAAGGGCTGCGATCGGCGAGCGTGCTGCTGGACGTGTGGATGGACGGCTGAAAGGGCTGTCTCGAAAGAACAAGGGCTGCAATTAGGCCGAAATGGAGATGAAACGAATAGAAATCGGAAGAAGAAAAGGAAAAGACGAGAGCTTACCTTCACGGCTTGAATGATCGGAGACGGTGGTTGGAGAGGGGATGCAATTTGGAAGAGGGAGTGGGAGAGGAGCCAACCTTTTGTATTCTGGAATAAATGAAACAATCCCCAACCTTTAACTTCTAATTACTCCAAATCCCAAGCAACCACGGGATAAGGAAAACACCAACGAAACAAGAGCATAAATTGCTTACCCAGCTCAACTGGAGAAGCCTCTTTTTGCTAACTGCCACAACCAAGACAACTCGGGTTCGATCCTTGGCTCGAACACCTTTTTCTTTTAATTTCTATTTTGCAAGCCAAGGCCACAAACCTCCCGAAACACTCCCGGGGCATAGAACCTGCACACACAGTAAATCCCCAACCTCAGCAAAGGACTTAAACAACCTCAACGGCCCAACCAAATTACCAAAATACCCCTAGAACATACCTGGAAGACCGGGATGAAAACCTGGGCCGTAACACGAGCTAACATGAGCTAAGGGAAAAGAGGAGAAAGACTGAGATGAGATTGAAGGGACTTTGGTGAAAGATGAATTGAGATGATTAAGTATATGGCGTATTAAGGCAATTGTATCTAAATATGTGTGTGTGTATATATATATCTTGTAAACAAGAGGAAAAACACAACATTGGGATTAACAATTACTTTTAACATTTATTACACCTATATTAGCATCACTCGGGATGAACAATGATTCAAGTTTTGGGGTTTGATGACTCTCAAAGAAGTTAGAATTCATGATAATTTTAGATCATTGTTTACAGTTATCAATTAAGATTTTATGCTAATGAGGTTAAAATAAATATGAAAAGGTGTAATATCTAATGCTTACTCATAAGGGGAATAAATTTCTAGATATGAATTATAGTGCTTAAAATGAATGAATTAGCACATTTAACATGTATTTAGCAAAGCTTACGCCGACAGACTACTTTGCAGGAATTAGCGCTTGCAATGCAATGCGAAGTTGAGATTCAAGACGCGTGAACATGAGTAATTATGCTCGGGAATTGCCAACACGCTTCAAGTGAAATAAGGAAAGAATCAATTGGAAGCAAGAAGTTGACTAATCAGACAATTACAAGGCGGATTTTCGAAATCAAGAGATTCTGGCCTTAGACAAATAAAAACACAATTGACAAGTTCATATAAGGAAAGATGTCACGTTGATTGATTTATGCCTATTTTGGAATATTCTGAGAGTTGACGAAGGAGCCTATAAAAAGACGATCTCTGTAATAGGTTAAAGATAGAAAGGAGAGCGAGACGTTGTAGAGCCAAGAACCGAGAGTTTATTATTTTGTTATTTCATTCAGTAATACTATTCCATCATGTTTTCTATGTTGTTATTAGTGTTCCTTGTTTGTATGATGAACTAATTTTCTTGAGGCAACGCTAGGAAAAAGTGGAGTAGTTTGTAGCATGTGTTAAGAAGGAATAAGAAGGGTGTATTGATGCATGTTATTTAGGAGCTTAAATCTTAACCGTAAGTGTCGACTGACCATCACACGCGCTAATAGGTTGTAAATTGGAAGAGGAAATAACCTAAGTCTATTTGCATGTTTAGTAGGTTAGAATTAAGTCTTTAATTCTTTGAATAGAGTTTAGGAATAAATGCGTAAGTACTGCATACGTAGTGCCGGGTTAGCATTACATCAAGTTGCGGTGGAATTCAGACTTGATGCGAATGAAAAAGGAAGCAGAAGTTTGTGAGGCGTAGTATATCAGTTACCCTTTACCACACATTTCTTCATTGCACATTCTTATTGCTCTCCATGAGTATCTAGCTTAGTCTTATCTCTCTTAATCTATTTTATTGTTGTTTGTTTTTTGTATTACAATCAAACCCAAATATCACAACATTTATACGTTTACTTATTGTTCAATTCTAAACATTTTCCTCGGATAAATCACAATCCATGTGGAGATCGATAATTTACTTATTACTTAATGCAGACCGCGTATAATTGCGCGAGTATGTCACTTTGCACACGAGGCAACTCAGTGCGAGCAGTCATGTAACAGCCCAGTTTCCTATTCCAGTTTTCGAGGTGCCTTCGGGTCAAGATTCGGTTGTTTGGTTGGGTTATTAGAGCCGTTGTGACCCTTGGGGGTATTTTGGTCTTTTGGCTCCCCGGGCAGGATTTGTGGTTTTCAAGGCTTCGAGGTCGCTCCTGCCTTTATCGAGGCTTGTTTGTTGGTGGCTGCGAGTCCCGAGGTGTTTGGGCTAGTCGGTTGGATGCTCGGTTGTGGTTTGGGCTTTGGCTAAGTGATGGTTGGTTGTGTGCTTCCTTTGGGATTCGAGCCCGGGCCCTTATTGTTGGTTTGGGAGTTGGATTTAAGTGAGTTTGATTTATTGGAAAAGATTGCTTCGGTCGGGTCTCGAAGGAGAAAGCCGGGAAATGGGATTTTAAGGTTTTGATTTGGATAAAAGTGGATAAGGATGGATTTTTGGATAAAATCCCTATTTTCCTTTTTATTTTCCCATTTTCCTTTTCTTTTCTAAATTCCTTTTCTTTTCTTTTTATTTTTCTCTTTTCTCTCTCTCTCTCTCTCCCCGAGCCCCCCACCTAGCCCGAGCAGCCCAGCCAGCCCGAGCCCCTAGCTCGCCCAGCCCGCTCGCCCAAGCCCAGCCGAGCCAGCCCCAAATTTCTTGGTCGCCTCGCCCGGCTCGCCGAGCCCTAGCTCCGCGCGCGCCCTCCCCGACCCAGCCGCCAAACTTTCAGCCGAGTCGCGCGTCCCAACGCCCAAGTCGCGTGTCCTAGCGCCAGATCGCCCGAGCCTAGGTCCGAGTCGCTCGTCCGAGCCCGTGTCGCGCGCCCTCGCCCTGTAGCTTGCCGAGCCGCGCCGCTTCGCCAGCGCCCAACTGAGCTAGCGTCCGCGCCCGCGCGCCTTGCCTCGCCCTTGCTCGTCGCGCGCTGCAGCTCGCCGCCCGCCGCGCGCCCTAGCGCTGAGCGGCGCCCAACGCCACCCGACCCTGCGCCCAACACCGCGCGGCTTGCTCGTTAAACTTGTCGTCACCGCGCCTCGTGAGTTGCTCCCGAGCCGAGCCCAATTTATTTTATTGTATTTAGGCCTATTTTATGATTATTGATGTGTTTGTTTGGCTCGCTATAGTTTGCTCAGGTTCGATCGCAGTTAGGTTTGTTGTGTGTTTTTGCCTTCCGACCAGGTAAGGATTTCTTACCGGAGTTGTGTGGGCCCTGCGATATATTATGTGATTGTTGATTGTATGCTTGTTGTGTTTATTGACATGTTTGGTGATAAGTGCTCTAATCTGAATTCCTGACTGGCATGATTTCCTATATGTTTCTCATGTTAGTCCATGCTAGGTTGTTCCTTTCTGGCATGCTCGTATCTGTTCTTGCTTCGTAGTATCATGCTAGGTTCGTTGTATTCTTATTGAGCACGTATTGGATTGTTTGCTGATTGCTATGACAGGTTAGAATTCAGGTAGATAGCATCATCCGGGCCGGGTGCATAACGAACCTTACATCCCCGACAAGGACGTACGAGATAGAGCTCCGTCCCTGATCCCGTTAGGGACTAGCTAACCCTAACGGCGGGCCCCGCAATCTTGGGTGAGGGTGGCAGACTGTTAAATGCCCCAACGGTCGGAATGATGACTTGGCATTGCCTTGTCCCCGACAGCCGGCACGTCCTCAGCGTGTTTCGGCGGTAGCCCTTGAGTTGCCGCCTGATAGGGCAAGGACGGTTTCCTGGTGTAAGCCTACCACGACCCGTGCCTTAGCCTCAGGTGCGGTGGTTCAGGTTGACATAGTTCACGTGTCCAGGTCTCACACCCCTATGTCAGTGACACCGATCCGTAGATTTAGTTAGGCGTGGTGGCTCGGACATGGGCGCTTGCCACTAGACCCTGCGCACTTCCATAGTTCGCAATAGCACGCGGTGCGCGCGCACGCTCATTATAGCGCTGACCGGAGAGCTCCTCGGGATCTTGAGCCAGTGCACATTTCGTCGACAGTAGACAGGCTGAGGCCGAGACTTGTTTCTCGTATAGGGCGTATTGTGTGGTGAGTTATTTTCGGACTAAGACCCTGAGTTGGCATCCGAGGGCCAAGTGTGGGCTAAGCTATGTGCTCTATTCTGTGTTTATATTCATAGCTTGCATACCTTTCTGCTAGATGACCATGTATATCGTATTGTACCCCGGTTGGGGATTCTTACTGAGTAATTCGTTACTCACCCTTATTATGTGGTTTTCCACAGGTAACCATGGTGCGAGACAGGATGGCTGGAGGAGGAGCTGTGATCATGGAAACCCGTTGTTCAACTCTGAGGTTTTATGTTTATGATTTAAATGTTCTCTGAATGCATGTAGTTGGGCACGGAGCCCTAGGGTGTTTTCTGAATGTATTTCCAGATTCTAGCATTGTTGTAACTATTGTAAAGTTTGTATGTTTTAAATAAATCTCTGATCAGAGTAAGTTTTGTAAATGTATTTGTCTTGGAACAGGTGCTTGGAAACAGGGACAGGTTTCAGGAAATTATGTTAACTTTTTAAATGGATGTTTTATGTTTTAGTTTTTACTTAGAATCCGAACACCCTATTGCGAATTTTCTGTAGATTTGAATGCATGCATTGAGGTAACGGCCTATTTTAGAACCCTTTCGGGTCGGGTCGTTACAAGTCAATTGTTCCATTCTTTGTTCCGCATTCGGGACCCGCATTTCGTGCGGTGCCATTATTCCTGCAGAAATGATTTATTAGTGCGGGACTATCCTTGTTAAGCATTTTTTCAATAAAAACTAACTCTTTTCGCATTATAACTCTTATTCTTCACTGATTCCCCTAATGCGTGAACATTAGCCGTTTTCACCTTTTTACTTATCATTTTTAATCTCTTTCACACGAAAATCTAGAAATAAGGCAATACAATTATTATAAAATATACTAAATATTAAATCTATTTGAGAGTTATAAAGTGGGTATGGTTGAACTGGTCTAATTAAATTTGAATCGAAACGAACTAGTCTTGAATAAATCGGTTAATTGAAAACTAAAGGTTTAAACATGAACTGGTTTGAGTGGCTCAGCTATTGATAGTTGCTGATGAAATCCGTGAGAGGTTGTTTGGAGTTGAGGACGTATAATGCAACAATAGCTTGATGATTAGCTATGTTTTGATGGTCTAATAATTGTGAATACAACAACTAGGGTGAAAGAGTTTTAAGGCTCTAATACCTTGAATCTTTTATAAGGTCTTAAATCTTATTCATTGATGTTTGCATACAATACATTAGCCATTTATATAATGATAGAGAAAAAAGAAAAGAGAAAAGAGAAAAGAGAATAAGTCAACTTGAATTTCTATAGACTTCACACACCTTGCTCAATTTTTATGTTTCTAACTATTTATTGTTGCGAGTTTTTGGGTCTTTTTATTTTGTGTCTACACTACCGTCAGGCAATGCCAAGTTTGATCAACATGTTATCCTTGCCGTGCTTGTAGGTTACCCTCCTGGCATGAATGCGTAACACATCTTTGAAATTGAAAAACAATTGTTCTTTCACCTTAGTAATGTTGTCTTCCATGAGACCATCGTCCTTTTTAGTCCATTACTCTTGCGAATGCACAACTAGACTTTTTTCTTGATCTAGTTCTTTCAAAAACCTTATGTTATCTTTTTTCCCTTTAAAATGAGCCATTTTCATCATCTTATGTTTTTTATCAAGCTCCTATACCATCTACTCCTTTTCCACCTGATCTGATATCATCTATTGATTTACCATCAACTTCAATTACTCTTACTAATTTTCCACCCAAACCTCACAAGTTCTCTCAATAAACCAAGCCTTATTCATATTTACAAACAAATCATGGTGATCTTACCAAACAAGCTTCCTTTCCAATTGCAACAATGACATATCCTTTTTAGAACGACCTCACTTACTCTCACCTTAGCCCGACCTTTCATGCGTCTACTATTCAAGTTTCTCAACACTATGAACTTCAGTTCTATCATCAAGTTGTTCCTTATGAACATTGGAGATTTTCTATGCCTGCTGAATAACATGCCATGAAGGATCATGCAACTTGGTCTATTGTCTCTATACCTTCCAATCAACATTTCAATGGATGCAAATGAATTTATAAGGTTAGAAATTTCTTTGATGGACCCATTGAGAGGTTTAAAGTGCGCATTTTTGCATAAGGTTACTCACAACAAGATGGTTTAGACTTCTTTTGTCGCAAAGCTCGTCACCGTCAAGGCTCTCATTACAATGACGATTTCTTTTAAATGGCATTTGGTACAACTTGACGTCAGCAACATGTTTCTTCATGGAGATTTGATAAAAGAAAGCGTACCTGAATCTCTGATGGGTTCTCAGCCTATAAACATTGTCGAAGGATAAGGGGAGAGGCTTGTTTGTTGTCTACATAAGTCTATATATGACTTAAAGCGATAGTATACGATGCAGATCCTCGAGAATATTGGGTTCCTTGGTGCCAAACTAGCGTGTTCCCCATGGATGCTCGCTTGTAGTTACAGTTGTAGGATTACGATCTTCTTCTAGATCCTTCTTTGATTCCTTGAAGGCTCTTCTTCACCACTGCTTCAAATTGAAGGATCTCAACGAAAATATACAATATAGATCCTCGAGGATATTGGGTTCCTTGGTGCCAAACTAGCGTGTTCCCCATGGATGCTCGCTTGTAGTTATAGTTGTAGGATCACGATCTTCATCCCGATCTGTAACGGCCCAGTTTTCTATTTCGGTTACCCAGGTGATTTCGGGTCATTATTCGGATGTTCGGATGGGCCGTTAGAGCTGTTTTAACCCTTAGGGGCATTTTGGTCTTTTGCCCCCGGTCAGGGTTTTGTGGATTTTCAGGATTCCAGGGTCATTCCTGCCTTTGTCGAAGCCTAATGGTTGTTGGTTGCAAGACCCGAGAGGATTGGGCAAGTTGTTTGGAAGTTTGGAGGTGTTTTAGAAAATGGCAAAATTAATTGTAATTTTGGGGCTTCCATTGGGTTTTGAGCCCTTGCCCTAAATGGTCTTGGGGAGTTTGTAGGAAAAGAGAGTTTTATTTTAAAATAAGTTTGCTTCGACCGGGTTTGGAAAGAGGAAGCTTTGGGAAAGGATTTTAGACCTATTTAATTAGGGAAAAGGAAAGAAAATCAAGAAAACCCCTTTTCCCCTTGTTTTGCAAAATCCTCTCTCTCTTTCTCTCTCTCTCTCCTAGCCGACCTCACCAAGAAACCCTAGCCGCCCAGCCATGCCCACCACCAGGCCACCCAGCCCAGCACCGCCCTAGCCGCACCCCGCCACCCACTGCCTGCACAGCCAGCGCACAGACAAATTTCACCGCCAAGCCCAGGCGCACCAGACAACCCAGCCGCTCCGCACCAGGCTGCCCAGACGCGCCGCGCAGCCCTGTACTCCGCCCAATCGCGCCGCACCGACCTGTATCAGGTCGCCCAGAGGCGCCGCGACGTCCCGCTCCAGACCGCCTCACGCGCGCGCATCATCGCGCCAAAGACGCCCGGCGTCTGCGTGCGTGCCGCTTCGTCCGCGTCGCCCGCCCGCCAGCGCGCTGCGCCACATCGCGATCATCGCGCAGCCCAGCGCCAGCGCTTCGCCGTCCCCGCCGCGCCAGCCCTCGCCAGCCAAAGAATGCCCGATAGCGCGCTAGCCTGCTGCGCCCACCGACGTTACGCGCCGCCCACTTGCCGCCGAGAGCCTGTTTTGCCAAGATTGTTGGGGCCGAGACCTAGTACCCTCTCGTTTGGTAATTCCCGAGCCTCCACTCTTTTGGACACTAAGCTGTTGGCTGCTGCTTATTTAATTAGGTTGTTTTTATTAAAATGCTTAGGTTGCTCGGTTTCGCTTTAAAGCTCGAGGGTCATTATTTGATTGTGAAAGTTATTTCTGCTCGTTTCCAAGTAAGGATTTCTTACCGTGGTTGTGTGGACCCTGCGATGCTTTCTTGATTGTGCCTTATATGCATGTTTACTTCTATGAACATGATTAGTGGATAGGACAGCTTGTGATTGCATTCTTGCTAGCATGTTTGCCTATTTGTACATGTTAGTGCCATGCTAGGATTGTTCTTCCAGCATGCTTGAGATTCCTGCTTTAAGTTCGTAGTATCATGCTAGGTTATGTGTGATTGATGTTGATATGTATGTCTAGCTAGGAATCAGTTATTTTGTACTCTTAGCTAGTATAGTAGAGTTTGTCATCATCCTGAGGCTGAGATCGGACATAACGTACTTTGTCCCCACCGGTCGGGAATAGAGTGAAGCATAACGTACATTGCTTCCCCCCGGCAGCCGATGTGGATTTAGCTACCACATCAGCATAAGCCTAGTTTGTAGCCTGCTAGAGCGGAACCCTGCCAAAGGTGCAAGCCTGCCTTGGCCGGTTCTTAGCTTCAGTCGGTGGTGCAGACCGATGAGTGCCGAGGGCCTCGCACTCACCGTGTTCGATGACACCATTTCCGAGTCTTTAGGCATGCGTGCACGCGCCCGCGTAGTTTGTACTTGTACTTAGGCCCCCACATTTACGTCGGTTGCGGCAGAAGATGTGTGCGCGCACACGCGTTAGTCGCCGGTTCGGAAAGCTCCCCCGGGCTAATGTTCGTGAGTACACCAGTTCCTTCCAATTTAGAGCCAGACTTTGGGTACTCTCCCGATAGTCCAGATTTGTTAGCGAGGGTAAGAGGCCCTTGAGGACACCCATTGGGATTGGCTTTTGAGCTGATCATATGGTCGAGGGAGAAAGACCCTCGAGGGTGTCGGACATCTTTGGGATCGGTTTTTGAGCTGATCAATTGGCCGAGGGAGAAAGACCCTCGGAGATGTCCCGGGATTGGTTATGAGAGCCAATCATTAGGCCTAAGTAGGAGACTTACGAGGATTCCAGATTCTGCGCTTTGTAAGCTCGTTGAGCTATGATCCGTGTTGGTAATCGTTTGCATGTATACTAGGGTGCTAGATGATTGATGTATCGTGTTGTACCCCTGGTTGGGATTCTTACTTGAGTATGTTTATACTCACCCTTATTTCTGTGGTTTTCCACCAGGTAACTTGGGATAGCACCGGGACGGCTAGCGGAGGGAGCTGATTGATCATGGGAGCCGCCGACACTCTGTCTTTATTGTTTGCATATTTGTTCAGCATGTAGATGGACAGGAGTCCTAGGGGAAACATTATTAAAAGTTGTTTGAACTGTTTTGAATGTTTTTATATATATAATGCCAGCTTATTTTACTTCGTTGGTTTTTCTTAAACAAAATTGTTGATTATGTTTTAAGCATTCCCCGTTCGAAATGTTTTGGAAGGTTTTAAATATGAGCACTAAACCGCTCGGTGAAATATTTAACTTCCATGCTGAGTGAGAACCTAGGTTTAGGACCGTATTTTGGGTCGGGTTCTTACAGTTGGTATCAGAGCACAGAGTCATAGATTCTCAGTAGACTAACCTCGCTTTGTAGGTTGTTGCCCCCATGATCATCGACTCTCGCGCCGTCGTCAGTTTGTCTGAGTTCATTAAGCTAAGGGTTTTATTTTACAATACTGCATCTAGTATACATGTGTTACCCTTGTTTGGCAGTGAGAGCCCCAGCGTGGGCTAGCTTCTATGCTTTGTGTAGATTGCGAGTATGTTGTTTTCACATAGAGTAGCAGGGACGTTTGGAATCTCCAACCGAGGAGTTGGACCGTTCATGTTGATGATGAGACCTCGTCCAGGGTTGTTTAGACCCGTAGGCCACCTTTGGCCCTGGCAGATGAGTTGCCAAGAGTAGGGGGTAGAGGCTAGCACGCCTCAGAGTGAGACTCCTTGAGCAGAGTGTGCTCCAGCCATGAGAGAGTTGATGGCAGGTCTTTTAGCTAATAGAGAGCGGAGTCCCAGGCTCAGTTTGTAGCGCGTAGTGAGGAGTCTTGGGCACAGATAGCCCAGCTGGCAGAGTTTATTTAGGAGACACCCCTCCTTGAAGCTCCAGTAGCCCCGGAGGTTCCCGGGAGGGCTAGATCAGCAGGTTATGCTGACAAGTTAGTTGGCGTTGATCGAGCCGCCGAGTTTGGCAAGTGGAAGCATGTAGAGCTGGATGTTTTTAGACCCTATCGCTAGCAAATGAGGTGGTTGGCCAAGATCGAGTTTATCATCCAAGTGTTGTGATGACTGGTGTTCAGAGGTCGATGACCGATGTTCGTGAGGTCGAGGCGTGCCGCTCGTGTCTTTTTGATGCAGTAGTGTGGTGGAGGAAGTCCCCTGTGAGAGGCGGACCAGCAGAGTCTCCACCAGCCACCTGATCGATTGGCAAGCGGCCAAGTTAGTAGCTTTTGAGGAAGATGTAGAGACATCTTGTTCTCCTGTAAGCCTCTGATGCTTTTGCAGCGCAGCTTCTTTTAGTACCCTCGTAGCCAGGCGGTAGTGTGGAGTTTGCTTCTCAGGACTTAATCCATCCGTGGTTTTCAGCTGGCTATTAGAGAGAAGCACATTCTGTTAGCATGTTCCTGGTGTGGAGCTAGGTGCTGCCACCCGAGGGTTGCCCTGAGTATTCATTGAGCATCGAGTGGGATGCAGGAGTGGGCCTTGGCTTGTCTGTTAGACGTGATGTCAGAGAGTAGTCTACTCGAGTGTTGAGACTCTTGTGTTGAGTGCCATTGCCCTGTCACCTGGAGTGTGACCTTCCCTACCATCAGAGGGGCTTAAAGCCCGTAAAGGGATGTTTGTGTTGTAAAGGAAGTAGTGCCTATTGGCACCAAGCTTTGAGAGGAGGCCTAGATTCAGGCCAGTTGGCACTTCTCGTACAGGTGGTTCCAGGACCCGCCCGGAGTTTAGCATCCCCAGTAGTCTTGTACCCATTCATGAGATTGCACCTATTTGGGCTGCATAAGAGATCTAGCTCGGTGGTAGCCAGAGAACTACAAGTTTGAGGTCGTTCGAGGGATAAGTAGGAGCCTTTCAGGGTCGCCGAGAGTTGGGTACAAAGGATGCTGTTGGTTGTTAAGGGCTAGCGCGTCCGAGTTCTCGAGCCTGTGTTGTAGGCTTGTGAGCCAGTTGGATTGTAGTGTGATTCGACTACCCTGGAGTTACCCTAATATGAGTAGGGTTGGCATCGATGATGCGTGGTTGATCCACTGTTAGAGCCATGAGTTGGATGGTTGATCGGAGCACGTTTAGTGGACCATTGGTATGAGGTAAGTTAGCTTGGCGTGGCTATGCTCTTGTAAGAGTGAGTCGACCAATGTGGCATTCTGTGGTGAGTTGACCCCGAGTGGGTTGAACTCTTGTTGCTTCTTTGCTAGATGTGGCTCTATTGGGAGGCAAAAGTTGCCTTGTGTGAGAATACGTGTTGGTTTGGATCTTAAGGAACCAAGTTGGAGCTGTACACGCCGGTGTACTTTTGTGTAGCTCGTTCCATGGTGTATTTTGCAGGAACCACTAGAGGATCGTGTTGAGTAGCAAGTGCTCAGTTCTTGAGGTGTTAGGGCTTTAGTTCTTGGCAAGCGCCCTAACCTTGGTTGTGAGGATACCGTGCCTGTAGCCGTGTTATTTCTTAGGCAAGTTATGCTAGTTGGCCCTTGACCTGGGTGGAGGCATTTCTTGTTGATCGATGCTTGGAGTTCAGTTGGAACTGAACAAGGGCGATGGTAGCATAATCGCGTAGTTGCTGGCCGTCATGGCTAAGAGAGTGTTGTTCGGATCCTTACCCTGGGTGGATGCTACGTTGTGGCTGATGCTTTGAGCAAGAGGGAGATTGGGTCTTCCGGTGGTTCCCGCTCAGTGGATAGCGCACTCGGCCGACAGGCGATCTAGGGGTCGGGATCGGCCACACCGCAGTCGATCTCTCTGGATCGCCGCCAGCTCGGCCAGCAAAGAGGCTCATTGCATCAAGTGTGGTAAGGCGCGTTCTGATTTTGTGGAGCAACGCCCCATGCTCGCCTGTGTGTGGCAAGGAAGAGCTTTTGGCTAGCATAGTTGAGATGTCTTTGAAGGGAGTTGTGCTCGTGTAGCCGGATGTCTGTTAGACCGCTTGTCATCGTGATGTGTTGGAGGTGATCGGAGGAACCCTAAGTTGTGGAGAGCCGCACTGAGCTCCGGTCCGCACCCGAGCAAAGTTCCTCGGTTGAGTTGCGGAAGCTTGTAGACGGTTGACAAGCTAGAGTTGTTCTTAGTAACCTCCGCGTTGGTTTTTAGAATTCTTAGCAAGGTGGTGCTTGGCGTTGGCCAAGGTTTGGTTCCTTTGCTGTTTTCTAGGGCTAGCTTGGTTCGACCAAGCTGGCGTCGCTTTGAGGACTTGTTCCTAGTCGTAGTTTTGGGAGTTGGCCTCCCCTCACGGCTGAGTAAGTACCGCTAGTACTTAGTTGGTGGTTCAAGCGATTGAGGAACCCTTGGATGTTTCTTCCGAGAAGAGTTGGTGGTTGTTACCGTTGAGTTTGAGCAAGACAAAGCAGCGCGTGTGTGAAATTACCGCCCTTCGTAAGTCCGCTTGCTAGGAAATCGTTCTGTAGAGGAGGAGTCGACTTAGCTCCCGAGTTGTGTAGTTGATCGAGTAGCGCAATGGGTCACCCTAGCGAGAGTGTCCTCTGCGTCTGCTTGTTAGCAAGCGGAAAGTTGTTTGTTCATGCGAGGCGAAAGCCAGCCAGTTCAAGGGCTTGAGTTGTTGGCGGATGGTTGTTGGATCTTTGGAGCTTGTAGACCCCCCTTAGTTCTTTGGTGGTTGAGCTGCACCGTGGATGCCGGTCTCGAGTTTTAACTTTTGAGGTAGTCTTGTTGACTCAGATTGTTCTTGATCCGCCACCTTGAGGTCGACGCTATCCTTATCCCTCGCACATTTGCTTCGTGTGTGAAGTTCTCAGAAAGACCCGACCCAAAAGGGGCTCTAAATGGGCCTTTACCCCAATGCATGTATTCAAAATAAAAGACATTATGAAAAATACATTTCGGATCCCAAGTAAAAATAGAAACATTCAACAATCAAAACATACATTTCTAAAAGCATACTCGATCGTAGAGATTTATTTAAACCATTTAAACATTCCAAAAGTACAAATATGCTGGAATCCATAAAACGTAAGAAAACATCCTAGGGCTCGTGCCCGCCTACATGCATTCAGGGAAATAACAAAAGTCAAGAGTCATGATATAATAAAATGGTCGAGATGACATGTATGATTCCATGATCACAGCTCCTCCTTCACCATCCTGTCTCCCGCTTGGTTACTGTGGAAAACCACGAGAATAAGGGTGAGTAACGAATTACTCGAAGAAGAATCCCCAACCGGGTACAATACGATATACATGATCATCTAGAAGAATGTATGCAAGCTATGAGTACAAACACGAGCAGAGCACATAGCTAAGTCCACACTTGGACCTCGGATGCTACCTCGTGGTCTTAGTCCGGAAAATACCACAACACATCAGACGCTCTATACGGAACAAGTCCCGGCCTCACTGCCTCATCGACGATACGAAAGGTGCACTCGCTCAAGATCCCGAGGAGCTCTCGATCGGCGCCAGTAATGAGCGTAAGCGCGCACCGCATGCTACCGCAAACTCGGGGTGCCGGTCTAGTGGCAAGCCGCCCGTGTTCGATCACCATGCCTAACTAAATCTCTCGGATCGGTGTCACCGACATAGGGTGTGAGACTCGACACGTGAACTATGTCGGCGTACCACCGCACTTTTGAGGCTAAGGAACCGGTCGTGGTAGGCTTACACCGAGAAGCGGTCCTTGCCCTAACAGTGGCAATCAAGGGCTACGGCCGAACACGCCGAGGACGTGCCGATCGCCGGACGAGGCAATGCCAAGTCATCATCCCGACCGTTGGGGCATTTAACGATCCGCCACCCTCACCCAAGATTGCGGGGCACCGTTAGAGTTAGCTAAACCCTAACGGGATCGGGGACGGAGTACCATCTCGCGTCGCTGCCGGGGATGCAAGTTACGTTATGCATCCGGCTCGGATGATGCTACCTACCCAACTCTAAACCATAGCAATAATAACAATTCAATCAATGCACCCAATACGTGCTCAACAGATACAAGGAACCTAGCATGATACTACGAAGCAAGAACAGATATCGAACATGCTAGAATGGAACAACCTAGCATGGGCTAACATGAGAAACAATACAAGAGTTCATGCCACCAGAATTCGTAAGAGAGCACCTAGGGCTAAACATGCTAGTAATCATACACAGCATACAAAACAACAATCACAAATATACCGCAGGCCCACACAACTCCTGTAAGAAATCCTTACCTTGGTCGGGAGGCTTCTACACACAAATCCTAAGTCATGCGCGAATCAATCCGAGCTAGCGAGCGGGAACCTAACAAACCAATAATAGTCAATACCTAAAAAGTCTAAAAACAATAGAACAACAAGCTCGGCTCGGGGAACTCACGCGCACACGGCGACACGAGCTTGGAGTGGCAGCAAGCAAGCCGCACGGCAGGTGGCGCTGGCTGCTACCGCACGGCACGGCACGGCACGGATGCACGCAGCAGGAGCGTCAGGCGTGCGGCGCGAGCAGCTCGCGGCGCGCGCGGCGCGGGCGCGGCGCGACGAGCGACGCGGACGCGGTGGGCGCGCGAGCGCGCGGGCGCGAAGCGCGCCGCGCGCGGGCGTCGGCGTCTCGCTCGCTGCCTTGCGATCGCACGCGACGACGAAGCGATGGCGTCGCGGGAGGTCTCGCGACGGTGGATCTCGCGCGACCGTGAGCGATGGCGTCGCGGGAGGTCTGGCGAATCTGCTGTCCGGCTCAGCGTCACGGCGATCTCGCGGCGCCGTCCTGTCCGGCGTTGGCGTCAGGGGCCGCTTCAACAGATCTGGCGAGGGGCCGCCGGGCGACGGCGATGATGGTTGCCGGCCGGCTTCTCTCGGTGGCCGCAAACCACACAACACACACAACACTCTACTTCTTACCTTCGGCCAAAGAACAATAACCAAATGAGGAGATGAAGAGGATGAAGACTTACCCGGAATGATGATGATCGAACCCAAGGAGATGCAAGGGAAAGAAGAATCGGCAAAGGCTATGGAGAGGGAGAGCTTGTGCGGCCAAGAGGTGATTTGGAGAAGAAGATGGAATAAACCTAATTTCTATTTCATTTAATCAAATGCACCAAAACTCCAAAATCCAAGGCTAACCATAAGATGATGCAGGAAGAGCAACAAGAGCACCTAATGGCTCAATTGGCACACATCTCCACAAGCTTCCCAGGAGACACGGGTTCAAACCCCACTGCAAGCAGACAATATCCTTTATTTTTACTTTTGCATCAAACCTTGCTCAAACCAAACCACAAACCCTCCAAAACCTACAAAAAACCATCCAATAATTTTAGTAATCTGGTAAAGACACAAACGACTCCACGACGGCCCCGACCAAATTACCCCCTAGGGCATACATGGAAGACCGGGAGAAAAAACACGGTCGTTACAATATTCCCTCCTTTTTATGACTTTCGTCCTCGAAAGTCCTTAAGACTGAAATAGCTCAGGGTAATGCAACCTCATCTCGTCTTCCCGCTCCCAAGTGGCTTCCTCAGAACCCCGACTCTTCCACTGAACCTTTACCAAACGAATCTCGCGATTACGCAACGTCTTGGTTTCAAAGGCAAGGATCCTCACCGGCTTCTCCTCGAAGTTCAAATCCTCATTCACCGCAAAGGCTCAAAGTCCACAATGTGCGACGTCCGGCACATACCGCCTCAACATCGATACATGAAAAACACTATGCACCGATAGTGACGGAGGTAGGCTAACCGTAAGCAACTCTGCCAATCCTCTCTAGGATCTCAAATGGACCAACAAAACGGGGACTCAACTTCCCACGCTTACCAAACCTCGTAACACCTCGCATCGGAGCAACCTTAAGGAACACATGCTGACCAACCTCAAACTCCAAATCTCGACGCCAACATCGGCGTAACTCTTCTCTCTCTCGCTCGAGCCGTCAACATACGAGCTCTAATCTTCTCTGTGACCGCACCATTGGTCAATCTGCAGTGAACTCGGGACCCAAAACTCGTCTATCTCCAACCTCTTCCCGCAACACAGGGGACCGACAAACGCTTACCATACAAAGCCTCGAATGGAGCCATCCAATCGCCGATCGTAATCGTTGTTATAGGCAAACTCCATCAAGTACGATGATCTCGTCCCAATCGCTGGGAAATCCAACACACAAGCCCTCAACATATCCTCGAGAATCGATTCACTCTCTCGGTCGACCATCCGTCTCGAGGGTGAAAAGTCATCTTTGAAATCGCACTCAGTGCCCAAACCCTTCGGGCGCTCGAGAAACGAGAAGTGAACCGCGAGTCACGATCGGACATAATCCTCACCGGCACACCATGATAACGGATGATCTGTTCCAAAAACAATCTGCGCCCCTTTGCTCCACGGTATAAGTGTCTCTCACCGGGAATGAAGTGTGCGCCTTGGTCAAACGGTCGACTATCACCCAAATCGAGAGAACTTCCTCGAGTCCTTGGAAAACCAGAGATAAAGTCCATGGAGATCTCTTCCCATTTCCACTGGGTACACTCGGTGGTCACGCAAACAAACCACTGGCCTCTCTGCTGGGGCCTTCACTTGTCGACAAGTGAGACACCTACCGACAAACTCTGCCACATCTCTCTTCATTCCCATCCACCGTAAGTGCCGCTAAGGTCCTGATACATCTTGGTACCCCCTGGTGCCAAGCAAAAGGGGAATCAGTGGCCCTCCGAGAGCAACTCGCTCGCAAAACCCGCAATGTCCGGAACACACAACCCGCCTCTATAAGTCAACCCACCATCGGTGAATATACAAAGTCAAAGTCACCGCAAGACTAACTCTGTCAACCAATCTCTTAAGTCTTTGGGTCACCCAACTGGGCCGTCTATAATCCGCCGCTAATCGACGGTTGAGCAGTCCAATCGAGCTACTGGCGAACCTCACCCAACAATATCGCAACCTCGCCCGCTCGAACTCTCTCCGCAAACTGGCTGGGAACTCAACAACGCGTCGCGGAGTGCGACGTCTTCCTACTCAAAGCATCGGCCACTACATTGGCTTTACCGGATGGTACAAAATCTCGCATCATAATCCTTTACCAACTCTAACCATCTCCTCTCGCCTCATATTCAACTCCTTCGAGTAAACAGATACTTGAGGCTCGTGATCGGTAAACATCTCGAATCCGCTCACCATACGTAAATGCCTCCAAATCTTGATTGCAAACACCACTCGCCAACTCCATATCATGAGTCGGGTAGTTCTGCTCATACGGCTTCACCGACGGGAAGCATAGGCAATGACCTTCCCGTCTTTGCATCAACACACAACCTAATCCAAACTTGGAAGCATCATCAGAGACCACGAAACCACTGTCCCCTCCGGATCGCCAACACCTGCCGGTCAAATCTGCGCTTGAGCTCGCAAAGCTCTCATCACACTGCTCGCCCCCAAACAAACTCGACACCCTTCCTCGCCAGACGAGTGAGGGGCGAGGCTATAGCGAAAAAAGTCCTTGACGAACCGACGGTAGTAACTCGCCAAACCAGAAAGTCGCGAATCTCGGCAATCGGAGTCGGCTTGGCCCATGAACTCACGGCCTCAATCTTCGCGGGGGTCCACGGCTATACCATCTCTCGAAACCACGTGGCCTAGGAAGGCCACCGCTCCAACCAAAATCACATTTGGAAAACTTCGCATAAAGTCGTTTTTTCCCTCAAAGCCGCCAATACTCTCCTCAAATGCTCTGCATGGTCTTCTTTAGACCTCGAATAAATCGAGAATATCGTCAATGAACACGATGACGAAGCCGTCCAAAAATGATTTGAACACCCTATCCATCATGTCCATGAACGCACTGGGGCATTGGTCAATCCAAACGACATGACCACAAACTCATAGTGACCATATCTAGACCGAAAAGTCGTCTTAGGAATGTCGGCATCCCCGATCCGCAATCGATGGTAACCGGATCTCGAGATCTATCTTGGAGAACACGAAGCTCCTCAAGCCGATCGAACAAATCATCGATGCGGGCAACGGATACTTATTCTTCATCATCACCTTATTAAGCTCGCGGTAATCAATACATAAGCGCATAGAACCATCCTTCTTTTTCACAAATGAATCGGTGCTCCCCACGGGGACACACTCGGACGGATGATCCTCGATCTAACATCTCCCGCAATCGAATCTTGATTCCTTTAACTCACCGGCGCCATACGATACGGAGCCTTCGAGATAGGGAGGGTCCCGGCTCTCGAGCTCAATTGTGAAGTCAACCTCTCTCTTGGGCAACCCCAGAACTCCTCGAGAAACACGTCCGTAAACTCCCTCGCACGACCGCACTGATCAACAGATACAAGGGGCGGCTCTTCCTGCACAACTTGGCTAGATAGCCCAAATCTCCATGAGCTAGCAAACGACGAGCTTTCACGGTGACACCATCGGCGGGCAAACTCCACCTCGACTCCACAAAACTTAAAGTCACGACTGGCGGCCCTGAACACTACTTCTTTCCTGGCGGTCAATCGGTGCGTGGTTAGCAACTAACCACTCCATACCAAGAATCACATCAAAACCGCTCATAGGCGTAACTATGAGCGTAGCCACAAGCAACTCTCCTGGATATCTCGATCCGGCCATCCCTAATCTTATCTCTAGCCAACATATTAACTCCCGAAGGAGTTGCAACAGATAACTCGAAACCTAGAGGCTCTAGTCTTAACTTAGCATGCTCAAAGAAACAACACAATTACAAATGAATGCGTAGAACCAGTAATCAAACAAGACAAATGTGCGGTGATCTAAAACAAGAAGCGTGCACTCGCCATAACGGCATCCGTCCGCGCTCGGCCACTGACGGTCGTAGCAAACACTCGACCTGCCTGCTGCTACTGGCCGAGCCGCCATAGCCGGGTGATCATAAAACGCGGGCCATGTGCCCCTCTCTACCACAACGAAAGCACAATCTAGGTCCATCGACAAGCTCCAGCGTGGACTTTCCCACAAGTAGCACAAGCGGGAACTCGCTCGGTCCTCCTCGCGTCGGGGCCGAAACGGATTTGAGCTCTCCGTGATCTCTGTTCAAATCGCCCTTGGCGCGGCTGCCGCCTCGAAAAAATAAAACTTCCTCTTACGCCCCACAGCCGCTGGGACAGACGCCAACAGAGCGGCAACAACCCGCTCACAGGATACTTCCCATTATAGATCGTGGCTAATCGGGCGGCCCTAGCATAAGTGTCGGGGCCCGAGCCACGACATCTCGAAAAACACCTCGCCTCAATCCGGATATGAACTTCCGAATCTTCACTCGGGGTGGCAATCAACCGAGGAGCAAAATATCCATACTCTCGAGAACGTGCGCTCATATTCCTCAATGGAATCGGAACCTCGCTTCGAGTTCTGGAAGAGCTCCACAATCTTCTCTTGAGCCTCATCACCGATGAACTTTACCTTGAACTCACCCTTGAAGAACTCCCAAGTAGCGGGTGGGGACCCGGTGGTCTCTCGCTCAAGGTGGACTCCCACCACCATCTCGCCAGGCCTCCTAGCACATGAGCCGCACACCTCGGCCTCTGAATATCGGGGCACACCATGATCGTGAAGGTGTACTCCAAATGGGCAATCCACACCGGCCGCCGCTAACGCATCACCGGTGGCATCAAACTTCTCGTGCTTCCACTTCACAAAATCCTTCACCACCTACCCAATTCCTCGGCACCTCTCGCCATATCCGCCTCTGGGCTACTTGCTCTCGTGGAGCCGAGGTGCTACCGAGCTCACAACCAATCGAGTCACCGCTCAATCTGGGCTCGGGACTTCTTCCATTGCTTGCGCCAACAAGGCACGGGTCTCTCGCCCTCGGTCACTCAACATGCGACCATAAAAGCCCTCATAGACTCAAAGAAACTCTGCTCCGGAGCGATCCTCACGGCCTTCCACGCTCGCCTCAACGCCCGCTCTAGGCGTAACGGAGGAGCCGCTGGTGGAATGCCATCGATCTCGGCTTGGGACGATGTCCTGCAGATGTCGATCCGATCCCGATACCTCGACTCGCTCTCGAACCTCCTCTCCCGATGCGGGTGATAGCATGTTGGCGATCTACATCCAAACCAACAACGAATCAAAATCTGCCTGTCACCACTCCACAACACCAAACAGGGCATACACTAGATGAAAGGTATTGTAAATTCTTAACCCTTTTTCTTTCTAAAACAATAAACCTAGGCGTACCTAATGACTGTCGGAGTGCTGGTGATCATGGAAGGATGACCTACAACAAAAGGTCGATCTACAGAATCTATGACTGGGCTCTTATACCAATCAGAAAGACCCGACCCAAAAGGGGCTCTAAATGGGCCTTTACCCCAATGCATGTATTGAAAATAAAAGACATTATGAAAAATACATTTCGGATCCCAAGTAAAACCAGAAACATTCAACAATCAAACATACATTTCTAAAAGCATACTCTGATCAGAGATTTATTTAAACCATTTAAACATTCCACAAGTACAAATATGCTGGAATCCATAAAACTTAAGAAAACATCCTAGGGCTCCGTGCCCATCTACATGCATTCAGGGGAAATAACAAAAGTCAAGAGTCATGATATAATAAAATGGTCGAGATGATGACAGCAGGATTCCATGATCACAACTCCTCCTTCACCATCCTGTCTCCCGCTTGCTTGTTACCCGTGGAAAACCACGAGAATAAGGGTGAGTAACGAATTACTCACTAAGAATCCCCAACCGGGGTACAATACGATATACATGATCATCTAGAAGAATGTATGCAAGCTATGAGTACAAACACGAGCGAGCACATAGCTAAGTCCACACTTGGACCTCGGATGCCAACTCGTGGTCTTAGTCCGGAAAATACCACAACACACTATACGCTCTATACGGGAACAAGTCCCGCCTCGGCTGTCTCGACGATACGAAAGGTGCACTCGCTCAAGATCCCGAGGAGCTCTCCAATGGCGCTGTAATGAGCGTAAGCGCGCACCGCATGCTACCGCAAACTCGGGGTGCCGGGTCTAGTGGCAAGCCGCCCGTGTTCGATCACCATGCCTAACTAAATCTCTGATCGTGTCACCGACATAGGGGTGTGAGACTGGACACGTGAACTATGTCACCTGTACCACCGCACTTTGAGGCTAAGGAACCGGTCGTGGTAGGCTTACACCGAGAAGCGGTCCTTGCCCTAACAGTGGGCAATCAAGGGCTACGGCCGAACACGTTGAGGACGTGCCGATCGCCGGGGCGAGGCAATGCCAAGTCATCATCCCGACCGCTGGGGCATTTAACGCTTTGCCACCCTCACCCAAGATTGCGGGGCGGCCGTTAGGGTTAGCTAACCCCTAACGGGATCGGGACGGAGTACCATGTCGTGCGTCCCGTCGGGGATGCAAGTTACGTTATGCATCCGGCCGGATGATGCTACCTACCCGAACTCTAAACCATAGCAATAATAACAATTCAATCAATGCACCCAATACGTGCTCAATGGATACAAGGAACCTAGCATGATACTACGAAGCAAGAACAGATATCGAACATGCTAGAATGGAACAACCTAGCATGGGCTGTAAAGACCCGACCCAAAAGGGGCTCTAAATGGGCCTTTACCCCAATGCATGTATTCAAAATAAAAGACGTTATGAAAAATAAGTTTCGGATCCCAAGTAAAAATGTAAAACATTCAACAACCAAAACATACATTTTTAAAAGCATACTCGATCGTGAGATTTATTTAAACCATTTAAACAATCCACAAGTACAAATATGCCGGAATCCATAAAACGTAAGAAAACATCCTGGGCTCCGTGTCCGTCTACATGCATTCGGGGAAATAACAAAAGTCAAGAGTCATGATATAATAAAATGGTCGAGATGACAAAGAGGATTCCATGATCACAGCTCCTCCTTCACCATCCTGTCTCCCGCCTTGATTACCCGTGGAAAACCATAGAATAAGGGTGAGTAACGAATTACCCAGTAAGAATCCCCAACCGGGTACAATACGATATACATGATCATCTAGAAGAATGTATGCAAGCTATGAGTACAAACACAGAGCGGAGCACATAGCTAAGTCCACACTTGGACCTCGGATGCCAACTCGTGGTCTTAGTCCGGAAAATACCACAACACACTATATGCGCTATACGGAAACAAGTCCCGGCCTCGGCTGACTATCGCCGATACGAAAGGTGCACGCTCAAGATCCGAGGAGCTCTTCACCGGCCACCAGTAATGAGCGTAGCGCGCGCACCGCATGCTACCGCAAACTCGGGGTGCCGGTCTAGTGGCAAGCCGCATGTTCGATCACCATGCCTAACTAAATCTCTGGATCGGTGTCACCGACATAGGGTGTGAGACACGGACACGTGAACTATGTCACTGTACCACCGCACTTTGAGGCTAAGGAACCGGCCGTGGTAGGCTTACACCGAGAAGCGGTCCTTGCCCTAACAGTGGCAATCAAGGGCTACGGCCGAACACGCCGAGGACGTGCCGATCGCCGGGACGAGGCAATGCCAAGTCATCAACCCGACCGTTGGGGCATTTAACGATCGCCACCCTCACCCAAGATTGCGGGGCCACCGTTAGGGTTAGCTAAACCCTAACGGGATCGAGGACGAGTACCATCTCGCACGCCCTCGCTTCGGGATGCAAGTTACGTTATGCATCCGGCCCGGATGATGCTACCTACTTGAACTCTAAACCATAACAATAATAACAATTCAATCAATGCGGTCCAATACGTGCTCAATGAGATACAAGGAACTCGGCATGATACTACGAAGCAAGACAGAGATATCGAACATGCCGAATAGAACAACCTAGCATGGGCTAACATGAGAAACAATACAAGAGTTCATGCGATCGAGAATTGAGCGAGAGCACCTAGGGCTAAACATGCTAATAATCATACACAGCATACAAAACAACAATCACACATATACCGCAGGCCCACACAACTCCTAGTAAGAAATCCTTACCTTGGTCGAGAGGCTTCTACACACAAATCCTAAGTCATGGAACAATCCCGAGCTAGCGGCGGGAACCTAGCAAACCAATAATAATCAGCATCTAAAACGTCTAAACAACAAAAGAACAAAGCAAGCTCGGCGGCTCGGAACTCACGCGCGCGGCGACACGAGCTTGGAGCTGCTGCGAGCCGCACGGCAGGTGGGGCGCTGGCTGCGCGCGGCACACAAAGATGCGGCACGGATGCACGGCAGGACGCTGGCGCAGCGCAGCGCGAGCGTCAGCTGCGCGTCGCGAGCAGGCGAGCGCGCGCGCGGGCGGCCATTGGCGTCATGACGGCGACGCGAATAAACCTAATTCTATTTCATTTAACCAAATGCACCAAAACTCCAAAATCCAAGGTTAACTAAGATGTGATGCGAGAAAGAGCAACAAGAGCACCTAATGGCTCAATTGGCACACATCTCTACAAGCTTCCCAGAGACCCGGTTCAAACCCACTGCAAAGACAAATTCCTTTATTTTTACTTTTGCATCAAACCTTGCTCAAACCAAACCACAAACCCCTCCAAAACCTACATAAAACCATCCAATAATTTTAGTAATCGAAAAGACACAAACGACTCGACGGCCCCCGACCAAATTACCAAATTACCCCTAGGGCATACCTAGAAGACCGGGAAGAAAAACTGGTCGTTACAATATTCCCTCCTTTTTATGACTTTCGTCCTCGAAAGTCCTTAAGACAGTAAATAGCTCGGGGGTAATGCAATCTCATCTCGTCTTCCCGCTCCCAAGTGGCTTCCTCGAACCCCGATTCTTCCACCGAACCTTTACTAAACGAATCTCGCGATTACGCAACGTCTTGGTCTCAAAGGCAAGGATCCTCACCGGCTTCTCCTCGAAGTTCAAATCCTCATTCACCGCAAAGGCTCAAAGTCCACAATGTGCGACGGGTCCGGCACATACCGCCTCAACATCGATACATGAAAAACACTATGCACCACCGATAGTGACGGAGGTAGGGCTAACCGTAAAGCAACTCGCCAATCCTCTCTAAGATCTCAAATGGACCAACAAAACGGGGACTCAACTTCCCACGCTTACCAAACCTCGTAACACCTCGCATCGGAGCAACCTTAAGGAACACATGCCGACCAACCTCAAACTCCAAATCTCGACGCCGAACATCGGCGTAAATCTTCTCGCTCTCGCTCTGAGTGTCAACATACGAGCTCTAATCTTGACCTTCGCACCATTGGTCAATCTGCAGAATTTCGGGACCCAAAACTCGTCTATCACCAACCTCTTCCCGCAACATAGGGGACCGACAACGCTTACCATACAATGCCTCGAATGGAGTTATCTCAATCGCCGATCGTAATCGTTGTTATAGGCAAACTCCATCAAAATACGAATCATCGGTCCCAATCGCTCGGGAAATCCAACACACAAGCCCTCAACATATCCTCGAGAATCGATTCACTCTCTCGGTCGACCATCCGTCTGAGGGTGAAAAGTCAGGCTTCTTTGACGCACTCGTGCCCAAACCCTTCTCGGAGCGCTCTCGTAAACGAAGTGAACCATGAGTCACGATCGGACACAATCCTCACCGCACACCATGATAACGGATGATCTGCGCTCCAAAAACAATCATGCGCCCATCGTTCCACGGTATAAGTGTCTCTACCGGGAATGAAGTGTGCGCTCTTGGTCAAACGGTCGACTATCACCCAAATCTGAGAGAACTTCCTCGAGTCCTTGGCAAACCAGAGATAAAGTCCATGGAGATCTCTTCCCATTTCCACTGGGTACACTCGAAGGTTTGCAAAACACTGGCCTCTGCTGGGTGCCTTCACTTGGCGACAAGTGAGACACCTACCGACAAACTCTGCCACATCTCTCTTTCATTCCCATCCACCGTAAGGTCCGCTTAAGGTCCGATACATCTTGGTACCCCCGGGTGCCAAGCAAAAGGGGAACTATGGGCCTCCGAGTAACTCTGCTCGCAAAACTCGCAATGTCCGGAACACACAACCGGCCTCTATAAGTCAACCCACATGCTCGTGAATATACAAAGTCAAAGTCACCGTCAAGACTAACTCTATCAACCAATCTCTTAAGTGCGGGTCACCCAACCGGTCCGTCTATAATCCATTTGCTTAATCGACGGCCAATAGCAATCGAGCGAGCTACCACAGCGGTAACCTCACCCAACAACACTCAGCAACCTCGGCTCCGCTCGAACTCTCTCCGCAAACTGGCTGGAACTCAACAACAACGCCGCGAGTGCGACGTCTTCCTACTCAAAGCATCGGCCACTACATTGGCTTTACCGGATGGTACAAAATCTCGCAGATCATAATCCTTTACCAACTCTAACCATCTCCTCTCGCCTCATATTCAACTCCTTCGAGTAAACAGATACTTGATGCTCGTGATCGGTAAACATCTCGAATCCGCTCACCATACGTAATGCCTCCAAATCTTCGATTGCAAACACCACTCGCCGCCAACTCCATATCATGAGTCGGGTAGTTCTGCTCATACGGCTTCACCGACGGGAAGCATAGGCAATGACCTTCCCGTCTTTGCATCAACACACAACCTAATCCAAACTTGGAAGCATCACTATAGACCACGAAACCACTGTCCCCTCCGGATCGCCAACAGTGCCGGAAGTCAAATCGCGCTTGAGCACGGCAAAGCTCTCATCACACCTGCTGTCCCAAACAAACTCGACACCCTTCCTCGTCGACGAGTGAGGCGCGAGGCTATAGCGAAAAGTCCTTGACGAACCGACGGTAGTAACTCGCCAAACCTGCAAAGTCGCGAATCTCGGCAATCGAAGTAGGCTTGGCCCATGAACTCACGGCCTCAATCTTCGCGGGGTCCACGGCTATACCATCTCTCGAAACCACGTGGCCTAGGAAGGCCACCGCTCCAATAAGAAATCACATTTGGAAAACTTCGCATAAAGTGGTTTTCCTCAAAGCCGCCAATACTACCTCAAATGCTCGCATGGTCTTCTTTAGACCTCGAATAAATCGAATATCGCCAATGAACACGATGACGGTTTGTCCAAAATGATTTGAACACCCTATCCATCATGTCCATGAACGCACTGGGGCATTGGTCAATCCAAACGACATGACCACAAACTCATAGTGACCGTATCTAGACTCGAAAGTCGTCTTAGGAATGTCGGCATCCCCGATCCGCAAATCGATGGTAACCGGATCTCGATCTATCTTGGAGAACACGGAAGCTCCCCGAAGGCGATCGAACAAATCATCGATACGGGCAACGGATACTTATTCTTCATCACACCTTATTAAGCTCGCGTAATCAATACATAAGCGCATAGAATCATCCTTCTTTTTCACAAATGAATCGGTGCTCCCCACGGGGACACACTCGGACGGATGAACCCTCGATCTAACATCTCCTGCAAATCGAATCTTGATTCCTTTAACTCACTGGCGCCATACGATCACGAGCCTTCGAGATAGGGAGGGTCCTGCTCGAGCTCAATTGTGAAGTCAACCTCTCTTTGGGGCAACCCCGTAACTCCTCGAGAAACACGTCCGCAAACTCCTCGCACGACCGGCACTGATCAATGCAGACAATGAGGCGGCTCTTCCCGGCACAACTTGGCTAGATAGCCCCAAGCTCCATGAGCTAGCAAACGACGAGCTTTCACGGTGACACCATCGGCGGGCAAACTCCACCTGACTCCACGAAACTTAAAGTCAACGACTGGCGGCTGAACACTACTTCTTTCCGGTGGCGGTCAATCAACGCGTGGTTAGCAGCCTAACCACTCCATACCAAGAATCACATCAAAACCGCTCATAGGCGTAACTATGAGCGTAGCCCCACAACTCTCCTGATATCTCGATCCGCCATCCCTAATCTTATCTCTAGCCAACATATTAACTCCCGAAGGAGTTGCAACAGATAACTCGAAACCTAGAGGCTCTAGTCTTAACTTAGCATGCTCAAAGAAACAACACAGATACAAATGAATGCGTGGAACGAGAATCAAACAAGACAAATGCGCAGTGATCTAAAACAAGAAGCGTACACCGCCAGCGGCATCCGTGCGCTGGCCTCTGACGGTCGTAGCAAACACTGACCTCGCCGCTGCTGGCCTTGGCCGAGCCGCCATAGCCGGGTGATCAAAAAAACGGGCCATGCCCCTCTCTACCACAACGGAAGCACAATCTAGGTCCAGTGACAAGCTCCGGCGTGGACTTTCCCACAAGTAGCACAAGCGGAACTCGCTTGGGTCCTCCTCGCACTCGGGCCGAAACGGATGGAGCTCTCCGCAGATCTCTGTCAAAATCGCCCTTGGCGGGGCTGCCGCATCCCCAAAAATCAAACTTCCTCTTCTTCCCCACACCGCCGGGACAGACGCCAAGCAGAGCGGCAACAACCCGCTCAAGCAGGATACTTCCCATTATAGATCGTGGCTAATCGACACCCTAGCATAAGTGTCGGGGGCCCGAGCCCGACATCCTAGGAAACACCTGCCTCAATCCAGATATGAACTTCCGAATCTTTTCCGGTGGCAATCAACGAGGAGCAAAATATCCATACTCTCCGAGAACTTGCGCTCATATTCCTCAATGGAATCGAACCACGCCTGTGTTCCGGAAGAGCTCCACCATCTTCTCTTGAGCTTCATCACCGATGAACTTTACCTTGAACTCACCCTTGAAGAACTCCCAAGTAGCGGGTGGAGACCCACCGTGGTCTCTCGCTCAAGGTGGACTCCCACCACCATCTCGCCAGTGCCTCCTAGCACATGAGCCGCACACCTCGGCCTCGAATATCGGGGCACACCATGATCGGAAGGTGTACTCCAAATGGGCAATCCACACGTTTGCCGCTAACGCATCACCGGTGGCATCAAACTTCTCGAGCTTCCACTTCACAAAATCCTTCACCACCTACCCAACTCCTCGGCACCCTCTGCCATATCGCCTCTGGGGCTACTTGCTCTGTGGAGCCGAGGTGCTACCGAGCTCTCTTTGAACCAATCGAGTCACCGCTCAATCTGGGCTCGGGACTCTTCCCGCCATACGCCAACAAGGCACAGGTCTCGCCTCTCTGTCACTCAACATGCGACCATAAAAGCCCTCATAGACTCGGCAAACTCGCTCCGAGAGCGCCTCACGGCGCTTCGATCGCCTCAACGCCCGCTCTAGGCGTAACAGAGGAGAGCTCTTTGGTGGAATGCCATCGATCTCGGCTTGGGACGATGTCCCTGCAGATGATCGAATCCGATCCGATACCTCGACCGCTCTCGAACCTCCTCTCCGATGCGGGTGGTCGCATCTTTGGCGATCTACATCCAAACCAACAACGAATCAAAATCACTTTGTCACCACTCCACAACACCAAACAGGGCATACACTAGATGAAAGGTATTGTAAATTCTTAACCCTTTTTCTTTCTAAAACAATAAATCTAGGCGTATTTGATGACCGCTCAGTCTTGGGTGATCATGGAAGGATGACCTACAACAAAGGTCGGTCTCTACGAATCTATGACTCGAGCTCGATACCAATCAGAAAGACCCGACCCAAAGGGGCTCTAAATGGGCCTTTACCCCAATGCATGTATTCAAAATAAAAGACGTTATGAAAAATAAGTTTGGATCCCAAGTAAAAACAAAACATTCAACAACCAAAACATACATTTCTAAAAGCATACTCGATCGAGATTTATTTAAACCATTTAAACAATCCACAAGTACAAATATGCTTGGAATCCATAAAACGTAAGAAAACATCCTGGGGCTCCGTGTCCGTCTACATGCATTCGGGGAATAACAAAAGTCAAGAGTCATGATATAATAAAATGGTCGAGAGATGACAATAGATTCCATGATCACGACTTATAACGCCCCGCTTTTCTATTCCAGCTTCTCGAGGTGCTTCCGGTTGATTCGATGGTTCGGTTGGGCCGTTAGAGTCGCTTTTTTGACCCTTAGGGTATTTTGGTCTTTTGCTCCCTGGTAGGATTTGTGGATTTTCGGGGCTTGAGGCGCTCTCCGCTTTGTTGAGGCTTGTATGTTGGTGGTCATGAGTCCCGAGATGTTTGGGGTACTCGTTTGGGAGTTCGGTTGTGATTTGGGTTTTGGGCAAAGTGATCGTTGTTTGGGTGTTTCCTTTGGGATTCGAGCCTGTGCCCTTAGAGTGATTTGGGAGTTTGTTTAAGTGAGAGTTATTGTTTGGAAAAGGTTGCTTCAGTAGGGTCTCAAAGAGAGGAAGCCGGAAATGGGATTTAAGGACTTTAAGGCTTGTTTAAATTAGGAAAAAGGGAAGAAAAATCAAGAAAGTCCCTTTCCCCTTGTTTTGCAATCTCTCTCTCTCTCTCTCTCTCTCTCTCTCTCTCTCTCTCTCTCTCTCTAGCCACCTCACCAAGAAGACCCAACCCTAGCCACCCACCATGCCCTAGCACCACCACTCCTGGCGCATCGGACCGCTCACCAGCGACAAAGATAGCCCCGCCCGGCACGCCGCACTGGGCCTCGCATCGCCCGGCCAGTGCGCCAGATGCGTTGCATCGTCCACCCTAGCCGCGCCTCGCTCCAGCCGCCCAGTCACCTATGCGCGCCATGCCGAGCCACCCAGCGCCTGATCGCGCCGCCTCGCCCTAGTCGCGCTGAGCCCGATCGCGTCGCCCTCGCCTTGATCGCGCCGAGCCCAGATCGGCATCGCCCGTGCCGCCTCCGTCTTAGTCGCCGCCCACAGAGGTCGTCGTGCCTTCCGAGCGCCCCGAGCCCGTCGCGTCGCGTCCGCCTCGCGTCTTGCGCCGCGCGGCGCCGCCTCTGTCTGCCGCGCGCGTGTCGCCGCCCGGGCCGACCTCGAGCCCGCGCCGTGCGCCTTTGCTTCGCCCAATGCGCGCGTGCTGCGCTGCGCAGCGCCCCTTGCCCTGCGCCCACACCCTGGGCTGCTGTGCCCGCGCGCCCAGCCGCTGCTCTCTACGCGCCCGGCACCGCTGTTGTGTGTCTTTGGGCCCGAGCCTTGTGGCTTCTCGGATGGTATTTTCCCAGTCTTTTCTTCGTTGGGCCCCGATTTTGTTGGTCTTTGTTTAGGGATTTGATTTGGGCCGCTTTATTTTATGTTTAGGTTGTTTGGGTTCGATTAGAGGCTCGAGGATCGCTTGGTTGAGTTATGATTATTTTTCTCGCTTGTCCTGTAAGGATTTCTTACTGTGGTTGTGTGGACCTGCGATATGTCTCGATTGTGCCTTGTATGTTTGCCGATTGTTATGAGCATGATAGTGATAGGCGGCTTTGTTTGATCTCTTGCTAGCATGTTTGTTGATTTTACATGTTAGTGCCATGCTAGGTTTGTTCTTCCAAATGCTTGTGATTCCTGCTTAAGTTGTAGTATCATGCTAGGTAAACGTGATTGATGTCGGTCATTGCTTGCTAGCCGTGAATCATTGATTTACTCGGTATTCTTGGATAGAGTAGTAGGGTTTGTCATCATCCGAGGTGAGAGCGGACATAACGTACTTTGTCCCCACCGGTCGGGAGTAGAGCGAAGCATAACGTACATTGCTTCCCCGGCAATGATGTGGATGTAGCTACCACATCGGCATAAGCCTAGTTTGTAGCTCGCTAGAGCGAAACCCCGCCAACGGTGCAAGCCCGCTTTGGCGGTTCTTAGCTTCGTGTCGGTGGTACAGCCGCACGCATGAGATGAGTCTTGAGGGCCTCGCACCACTCGTGTTCGGTGACACCGCTTTCCGAGTCTTAGGCATGCGTACTGCCCGCGTAGTTTGCCCTTAGGCCCCGCATTTACGCCGGCTGCGAGAAGAGCATGCGGTGTCGCGCACACGCCAGCGTTAGTCGCCGGTTCGAGAGCTCCCCGGCTAATGTTCGTGAGTACACCGCCCTTCCGCTTTAGAGCCGCATCGCAGTACTCTCCGATAGTCCGTTTGTTAGCGAGGGTAAGAGGCCCTTGAGGACACCCATTGGGATTGGCTTTTGAGCTAATCAATTGGTCGAGGAGAAAGACCTCTCGAGGGTGTCGGACATCTTGGGATCGGTTTTGAGTGATCAATTGGCCGAGGAGAAAGACCCTCGGAGATGTCCCGGGATTGGTTATGAGAACCAATCATTAGGCCTAAGTAGGAGACTTCCGATGATTCCTAAGTAAGAGACTTCCGATGTTTCCGATCTTGTTTTATGAGCTCGTTGAGCTATGATCCGTGTTGATAGTGCTTGCTTGCATGTTGAGGTGCTAGATGACTGATGTATCGTATTGTACCCGGTTGGGGATTCTTCTTGAGTATGTTTATACTCACCCTTATTTATCTTTCTGTAACTTGGGACAACACCGGGAGGGCTAGCGGAGGAGCCGATTGATCATGGGGAACCGCCAACTCTGTCTTTTATTATTGCATTGTTTATTCAAATGTAGATGGACAGAGTCCTAGGGGAACATTGTTTAAAACGTTGCTTAAATTGTATTGTACATTTTATTAAACACTGCCGTGTTGTTTTACTTTGTTGGATTGTTTAAAATGAAAATTGTTGGTTATGTTTTAAGGGCTCCCCCTTCTCATATGAATTGAAAGGTTTTTAAGTATAAGCTCTAAACCGCTTGTTATCATATTTAACTTGCATGCCGAGTAAGATCCTGTGTTTAGGACCATGTTTTGGGTCGGGTTCTTACAGTTGGTATCGAGCACGAGTCATAGATTCTCGTAGACTAACCTGCTTTGTAGGTTGTTGTTCCCATGATCATCAGCACTCCACGGCCGCTTGGTTTGTCTGAGTTCAATTAAGTTAAGGGGTAAGAATTTACAATACTTTTCTTCTAGCTTTTATGCATGTGTAGAGTTGTGGAGCGGAGACGAAGCGGTTTCGACTCGTTGTTGGTTTGGGCTTAGAGAGCCATCATGCCAACTTTTCCGCAGCTGCAGTAGTTGATGAGCGGTGAGAGCCCCGTGTGGGCGGGCTTTTGTTGCTTTGTGCGGATCGCCAAGGTGTGTCGATCGCACTCGCAGGGAGGCGAGATTAGACTCCCATAGGCCATCTGTGGCCCGGGGCTTGTTGGTTTCTCCCCAGTGAGAGGGTGGAGGTGCCTTGTGCGAATCGCCCGATATGTTGATTGCACTCAGAGGAGCAGGACGCTTGGCATGTCCGACCGAGGAGTTGGACTGATCTTGTTGATGTTGAGGCCGCGTCCTAGGGTTGTTTAGCCCGTTGGCCAAAGTTGGCCCTGGCAATTAAGTTGCCTAGAGGAGGGGGTAGAGGCTAGCTCGCCTCAGAGTTTGACTCCTTGAGCAGAGTGTGCTCCAGCCATGTGAGATTTGATGGCAGGTCTTTAGCTATCAGAGAGCAAAGACCCAGGCGCAGTTTGTAGCGCGTAGCGAGGAGTCCCGGCATAGATAGCCCAAATGACAGAGTTTGTTTCAAAGATTTTCCCCCAGTAGCTTTCTAGTAGCCCCTGAGGTTCCCGGGAGGGCTTGATCAAGAGGTTTATGCGATTGAGTTTGTTGGCGTTGATGGAGCCGCCCGGTTTGGCAAGTGGATGCCTGTAGAGCTTGATGTATTAGAAAGTCCTACTCGCTAGTAGTAAAGCGGTTGGCGAGTTTGAGTTTAGCATCCGTGTGTTGGGATGCCCTGCTGCTCGTAGGCCGAGGTGAGCCGTTCCGTCTTTGTTGATTCCGCAGCTTGGTGGTGGTAGTCCCTTGAGAGAGGTGGACTAGCGAGTCTCCAACAGATCGCCCGATTGATTGGCAAGTTGCCGTGTTAGTGGCTTGAGGCGGATGTAGAGACATCTGTGCCCCTTGCAAGCTCGCTTTGTTGTTTTGCAGCCGCTTCTCTTGTACCCTCGTAGCTGTGGTGTAGTGTGGAGTGTGCTTGCCGGGGTTTTATCCATCTGTGGATTTCGGCGGGCTAGTAGAGTGGAACACTCTTTTTTTTTTTTTTTTGGATGTTCCCAGTGTGGAACTAGTTGTTGCCACCCGAGGAGTTGGCCTGAGCTTTTGTTGAGCATCGAGTGGGATGCGGGGAGTAGGCCGTGGCAAGTCCGCTGGTCGAGATGCCGAGTTTAGGCCGCTCGAGTGTTTGGACTCTGTCTTTGAATGCCATTGCCCCGTCACTTGGAGGGTGACTTTCCCTATTCTCAGAGGGGCATAAAGCTCGTTTGAGGCTGATTCGTGTTGTAATGGATGTAGTGCCTGTTGGCACCAAGCTTTGAGAGGAGGCCTAGTTTCAGGCTGTTGGCACTCTTGGTGCGGTGGTTCCATGGTCGCCTGCAGTATAGCATCCCCGCTTGTCTTGTACCCTTTTCCCGAGGTTGCACTGTTTGGGTTGCTTAAGAGATCTAGCTCGGTGGTAGTCGAGGACTACAAGTTTGAGGTTTTCGAGGGAAAGTAGGAGCTGCTCGGGATCTCTCGAGAGTTGGGTGTAAAGGATGCTTTAGGTCATTAAGAGCCAGCGCGTTCGAGTTCTCGCTACCGTGTTGTGAGCCCGTGAGCCACTTGATGGTAGCATGATTCGGCTACCCTTTGAGTTGCCCTAGTATGGTTAGTGTTGGCATCGTGGATGCGTGGTTGATCCAGTGTTAGAGCCATGAGTTGAATGGCTGATCGGAGCGCGCTTAGTGAGCACATTGTTTTGAGGAATGTTAGCTTGGTGTGGTTTTGCGCTTGTAAGAGTAAGTTGGCCAATGTGGCTTTTCGTGGTGAGTTGGCCCCGAGTGGGTTTGAACTCTCGTTGCTCCCTTGTTTGTTGTGGCTCTGTTTGGAGGCAAAAGTTGCCCCAATGTGAGAGCCCTTGTTGGCTTTGGATCTTAAGAGATCAAGTTGGAGCCGTACACCCCGCACTTTTGCGTAGCTCGTTCCGTGGTTTATGTTTGGAAAACCACGAGAGGTTCGTGTTGAGGAGCCAGTGCTTTCGATCTTTGAGGTGTCAAGGCTTTAGTTCTTGGCAAGTGCCCTAGCTTTGGTACGTAAGGATGTCGTGCTCGTTCTTGGGCCGTTGGTTAAGCAAGTTTTGCTAGTTGGTCCTTGCCTCGGTTAGACTTCATTGGAACCGAACAAGAGCAAGAGTGGCAAGCCGCGCGAGCTTCTCGATCGTTTTGGCTAAGAAAGTCGTTCGGATCCTTACCTTGGGCGTAAGGTAAGTTGAGGTTGTTGCTTTGAGTAGGAGGATGACGCCTCCCGTAGCGCTTTCCTGTTCCCTTGGTTTCCAAGTTGGAGTTGGCCAAAGATAGTTGAGATCTTTGGAGAGGGTTGTGCCCGCGTGGCCGGTTGTTTGTTAGATCGTTGTCGACCGTGTGTGTGTCGGAGGGTGATCGAGAGGATCTCTAGTTGTGGAGAGCCTCTCCAGAGCTCGCTTAGACCCGGCGGTGTTCCTTGGGTGAGTTGCTTGCGATTTGGCGCCTCAGCAAGCTAGTGCTTGTTTGGTTTTGGAGGTTAGTTGGTGCTTGGTGTTGACCAAGATTTGGTTCTCTTGATGTTTCAAGAGCTTGCTCGGTTCGAGCCGCAGGACGTTGCCGTGAGGATTCGCTTCCTAGTCCGGTTGTTTTGGGAGTTGATTCCTCCCTCGGTGGTTGAGTAAGTTCGGCTAGTTCGGATCGGTGGTCCAATCGCTTGAGTTTCCCTTGGGTGTTGCTTCCAAGAGAGTTGGTTGATGTTGCCCTTGGGTTTGAGCAAGTCACGAGCATGTGTGATGTTCACGCCCTTTAGAGTTTTGCTTGCCGGGAAATCGTTCCCGTTGAGGAGTCGGCGTAGCTCTGAGAGTTGTGTAGTTGATCGAGTAGCGCAGCTGGTTAGCCCAAATGAGAGGTCCCCGCATTGTGTTGTTAGCAAGCGAAAAGTTGTTTGTCCCCGCAAGAGCGGTGGCCACCCGCTTTAGAGTTGAGCTTGAGTTGAGTTCCCGCCGAGCAAGGCCTTCTCGGGCTTTGTTTCTAGTTGTTGAGCTTTCAGCGAGCTGGCGAATAGCCGAGCCTCGATTGAGTGTGTTGGCACAGAGGTGCCGTGGCATTGGTTGGTTAGCCTTTGGGTCGTTTTCCTTTCCCAAGTTTGTTGTGTGTTCTTTGGTAGCCCTGTGAGGGTTTGGTCCTTCTTTGCCGAGATTTTCCATGAGAGGAATGTTGGGTGTTTCCTTGCACGGCAATGTTCTCTTTGGCCGCTTGCTAGTAGGTTTGCATGGAAAAGTTTGTGTTCGGCCGTTGTGAGGCTCCACTGCTGGCTTGGCCGAGTGGAGCCTATGCCTGGTTTTTGGCCATTTAGGGTTGGTCGTAGTCGAAGTTTCACTTTGTGCTAGTGGGAAAAGTTTGCCTTTTTAGGGATCAATCGTCGGTTGGTGGTTCGATTGTTTTTCGTTAAGGCTTTATGCAAGCCTTGTGGTTCACCGGTCTCTTGTGAAGAAAGAGTAGGCCGTTTGGTTTCGGAACCCGAGAGGTTCATTGTTTGGCCACTTGGCGTTGTGTTGAGGCGCTTTGTTATCGGTTGTGGGCATTCAGAGAAGTTACGCCAAAGGCGTGGCGTCGAGTTTTGGAGCTTGTGCCCGATCGCGGGCTTCTTTGAGAGTAACACCGCTGAGAGGTGTTCCGTGTTGGTTTAGTGGGGTTTTGGCCGAGCCCCAAGTTTGTAGGGCTTTTGAGATCCTTGAGCGGATTGGAGCAATGGTTAGCTTTGCCCCGTCTTTGACAAAGAAGCAAGTTTTGTGTTCCTCGTCTCTTTGTTGAGATAGTTTGTAAGCATCGTGAGCATCGTGGCTTTGAGCCTTTGAGAACCCAAGAGGGTTTGGTTATCGAGAGAAGGGCTAGTGTTGTTTTAGCCGAGAAGTTCAGCTTGGCTAAGAATCGGTGGAGTTTTTATAGAGTCAAGCTTGTTTTAGGACTTTCGAGGACGAAAGTCTTAAAAGGAGGGAGTATTGTAACGCCCCGCTTTTCTATTCCAGCCTTCGAGGTGCTTCCTGCCTTGATTCAGATGGTTCTGTTGGGCCGTTAGAGCTGCTTTGACCCTTAGGGGTATTTTGGTCTTTTGCTCCCGGGCGAGATTTGTGGATTTTCGTGGCTTCGAGGCAGCTCCCGCCTTTGTTGAGGCTTGTATGTTGGTGGTCATGCGAGTCCCGAGATGTTTGGGGTACTCGTTTGGGAGTTCGGTTGTGATTTGGGTTTTGGGCAAAGTGATCGTTGTTTGGGTGTTTCCTTTGGGATTCGAGCCTGTGCCCTTAGAGTGATTTGGGAGTTTGTTTAAGTGAGAGTTATTGTTTGGAAAAGGTTGCTTCAGTAGGGTCTCAAGGAGGAAGCTGAAATGGGATTTAAGGACTTTAAGGCTTGTTTAAATTAGGAAAAAGGGAAGAAAAATCAAGAAAGTCCCTTTCCCCTTGTTTTGCAATCTCTCTCTCTCTCTCTCTCTCTCTCTCTCTCTCTCTCCTAGTCGACCTCACCAAGAAGACCCAACCCTAGCCACCCAGCCATGCCCTAGCCGCACCACTCCCGGCCGCATCGGACCGCTCGGCCCAAAGATAGCCCCGCCCGGCCACGCCGCACTGCACGCCCGCATCGCCGCCCACCAGTGCGCCCGATCGTTGCATCGTCCAGCCCTAGCCGCGCCCTCGCTCGAGCCGCCCGTGTCACCCATGCCGCGCCGTCTCCGAGCCACCCCCAGCCCGCCCGATCGCGTCGCCGCTCGCCCTAGTATCGCCGAGCCCAGATCTGCATCGCCCGAGCCATCTTCGTGTCGCCTTGGTCGCGCTGAGTCCAGATCGCGTCGCCCTCGCCTTGGTCGCGCCGAGCCCAGATCGGCATCGCCCGTGCCGCCTCCGCGGCTTGAAGTCGCCGCCCACAGAGGTCGTCGTGCCTTCCCGAGCGCCCCGAGCCCGTCGCGTCGCGCGCGCTTCGCGCGCCCGCGCTGCCCGCTCTCTGTCAAGCCAGCGCCGTGTGTGTCGCCGCCAGCCGAGCTCAAGCCCGCGCCGCGGCGCTTTGCTTCGCCCAGCCACGCCGTGCTGCGCCAGCGCCCACGCCTGCGCCCCGCGTGCCCAGCGCTGGGTCAGGCGCAGCGCCCACCGGCTCTTTCTGCGCCAGCCACACACTGTTGTGTGTGTGGTTGGTTGGCCCGAGCCTTGTGGCTTCTCGGATGGTATTTTCCCTAGTCTTTTCTTCGTTGGGCCCCGATTTTGTTGGTCTTTGTTTAGGGATTTGATTTGGGTCGCTTTATTTTATGTTTAGGTTGTTTGGGTTCGATTAGAGGCTCGAGGATCGCTTGGTTGAGTTATGATTATTTTTCTCGCTTGTCCCGGTAAGGATTTCTTACCGTGGTTGTGTGGACCTGCGATATGTCTCGATTGTGCCTTGTATGTTTGCTGATTGTTATGAGCATGATAGTGATAGGCGACTTTGTTTGATCTCTTGCTAGCATGTTTGTTGATTTTACATGTTAGTGCCATGCTAGGTTTGTTCTTCCAAAGATGCTTGTGATTCCCGTTTAAGTTGTAGTATCATGCTAGGTAAACGTGATTGATGTCGGTCATTGCTTGCTAGCCGTGAATCATTGATTTACTCGGTATTCTTGGATAGAGTAGTAGGGTTTGTCATCATCCGGAGGCCGAGAGCGACATAACGTACTTTGTCCCCACCGGTCGGAGTAGAGCGAAGCATAACGTACATTGCTTCCCCGGCGGCCGATGTGGATGTAGCTACCACATCGGCATAAGCCTAGTTTGTAGCCCGCTAGAGCGGAACCACCCAACGGTGCAAGCAAGCTCCGCCTTGGCCGGTTCTTAGCTTCGTGTCGGTGGTACAGTGCGCACAGATGAGTGCCGAGGGCCTCGCACTCATCGTGTTCGGTGACCGCTTTCGAGTCTTAGGCATGCGTGCTGCCCGCGTGAGTTTGCCCTTAGGCCCCGCATTTACGCCGGTTGCGAGAAGAGCATGCGGTGTGCGCGCAAGACACGCGTTAGTCGCCGGTTCGAGAGCTCCCGTGCTAATGTTCGTGAGTACACCGGTTCCTTCCAGCTTTAGAGCGCATCATGCGGGTACTCTCGATAGTCCGCATTGTTAGCGAGGGTAAGAGGCCCTTGAGGACACCCATTGGGATTGGCTTTTGAGCTAATCAATTGGTCGAGGAGAAAGACCCTCGAGGGTGTCGGACATCTTGGGATCGGTTTTGAGAGTGATCAATTGGCCGAGGGAGAAAGACCCTCGGAGATGTCCCGGATTGGTTATGAGAACCAATCATTAGGCCTAAGTAGGAGACTTCCGATGATTCCGGAAGTAAGAGACTTCCGATGTTTCCAGATCTTGTTTTATGAGCTCGTTGAGCTATGATCCAATGTTGATAGTTGTTTGCTTGCATGTTGAGGTGCTAGATGACTGATGTATCGTATTGTACCCCGTTGGGGATTCTTACTGAGTATGTTTATACTCACCCTTATTTATCTTTCGGGTAACTTGGGACAACACCGGGAGGGCTAGCGGAGGAGCGATTGATCATGGGGAACCGCCAAGACTCTGTCTTTTATTATTGCATTGTTTATTCAAAGATGTAGATGGACAGAGTCCTAGGGAACATTGTTTAAAACGTTGCTTAAATTGTATTGTACATTTTATTAAACACTTGCCAGTTGTTTTACTTTGTTGGATTGTTTAAAATGAAAATTGTTGGTTATGTTTTAAGGGCTCCCCTTCTCATATGAATTGAAAGGTTTTTAAGTATAAGCTCTAAACCGCTTGTTATCATATTTAACTTGCATGCTTGAGTAAGATCCTGTGTTTAGGACCATGTTTTGGGTCGGGTTCTTACACGCTCCTCCTTCACCATCCTGTCTCCCGCTTGATTACTCGTGGAAAACCACGTAATAAGGGTGAGTAACGAATTACCAGTAAGAATCCCCAACCGGGTACAATACGATATACATGATCATCTAGAAGAATGTATGCAAGCTATGAGTACAAACACAGAGCGGAGCACATAGCTAAGTCCACACTTGGACCTCGGATGATGCCAACTCGTGGTCTTAGTCCGGAAAATACCACAACACACTATACGCGCTATACGGAACAAGTCCCGGCCTCGGCTGACTCGCCGATCGATACGAAAGGTGCACTCGCTCAAGATCCCGAGGAGCTCTCTAGTCGCTACACAGAATGAGCGTAAGCGCGCGCACCGCATGCTACCGCAAACTCGGGGTGCCGGGTCTAGTGGCAAGCCGCCTGTGTTCGATCCACCATGCCTAACTAAATCTCTCGGATCGGTGTCACCGACATAGGGTGTGTGAGACTCGACACGTGAACTATGTCACCTGTACCACCGCACTTTGAGGCTAAGGAACCGGCCGTGGTAGGCTTACACCGAAGCGGTCCTTGCCTAATAGGTGGCAATCAAGGGCTACGGCCGAACACGCCGAGGACGTGCCGATCGCCGGGGCGAGGCAATGCCAAGTCATCATCCCGACCGTTGGGGCATTTAACGATGCGCCACCCTCACCCAAGATTGCGGGGCCACGTTAGGGTTAGCTAAACCCTAACGGGATCGGGACGAGTACCATCTCGTCACGTCCTCGGGGATGCAAGTTACGTTATGCATCCGGCCGGATGATGCTACCTACTTGAACTCTAAACCATAACAATAATAACAATTCAATCAATGCAATCCAATACGTGCTCAACGGATACAAGGAACCTAGCATGATACTACGAAGCAAGAACAGATATCGAACATGCCGAGATGGAACAACCTAGCATGGGCTAACATGAGAAACAATACAAGAGTTCATACCAATCGAGAATTGAGCAGAGCACCTAGGGCTAAACATGCTAATAATCATACACAGAATACAAAACAACAATCACACATATACCGCAGGGCCCACACAACTCCTGGTAAGAAATCCTTACCTTGGTCCTGAGGCTTCTACACACAAATCCTAAGTCATGGAACAATCCCGAGCTAGCGAGCGGGAACCTAGCAAACCAATAATAATCAAGATCTAAAACGTCTAAACAACAAAAGAACAAAGAAGCTCGGCTCGTGGAACTCACGCGGCACGCGCGACACGAGCTTGAGTCGCCGGCGAGCCGGCACAGCAGGGCTGGCTCAGCCGCTACCGCACGGCAGTGGCCGGCGCCGCACGCAGGGCTGGCGTTGGCTGCTACCGGCCGCACAAAGACGCACGGATGCACGGTAGGGATGCGCGCGCGCAGCGAAAGCGCTCGTCGCGGCGGACGACGAGCAGCGCGGCGCGCGCTGCGGCGCGCGGCGCGGCGACGCGACGCGCGACGCTGGCCAGGCGCGCGCGGGCGCCGGCGTCGCGCGTCTGCTGCTAAGCGATCTCGCACGATCGGGCGATCGCGGCGATGGCGTCGCGGAGCCGCTTCAACAGATCTGGCGATCGTGCGATCGCAGGGCGAATCGTGCGACGGCGGGGCGCGATCTTCTTCTTCTGCCGGCTGGCGCGATCCGGCGTCGCGATCCGACCATTGGGCGTCGCGACGATGGTCTGCTGGCCGGGCTTCTCTCGGTGGGCCGCAATCAACACAAACACACACAACACACCTCTTTTCACTTGGCCAAAAGCACACCAAACGGATGAGAAGAAGAAGAGGAAGATCAATACCTACCCTAATGATGATGAACGATCCAAGGGAGCCGCAAGGATGAAGAATCGGCAAGGGCTATGGAGAGGGAGAGCTTGTGCGCCAAGAGGAGATTTGGAGAAGAAGATGGAATAAACCTAATTCTATTTCATTTAACCAAATGCACCAAAACTCCAAAATCCAAGGTTAACTAAGATGTGATGCGAAAAGAGCAACAAGAGCACCTAATGGCTCAATCGGCACACATCTCTACAAGCTTCCCAGAGACCTGTGTTCAAACCCCATGCAGCAAAGACAAATTCCTTTATTTTTACTTTTGCATCAAACCTTGCTCAAACCAAACCACAAACCCCTCCAAAACCTACATAAAACCATCCAATAATTTTAGTAATCGAAAAGACACAAACGACCGACTGACGTGGCCCGACCAAATTACCCCTAGGGCATACCGGAAGACCGGAAGAAAAACACGGGTCGTTACATGGGATAACATGAGAAACAATACAAGAGTTCATGCCACCGAGAATTGAATGCGAGCACCTAGGGCTAAACATGCTAGTAATCATACACAGCATACAAAACAACAATCACAAATATACCGCAGGCCCACACAACTCCTGGTAAGAAATCCTTACCTTGGTGGGAGGCTTCTACACACAAATCCTAAGTCATGGAACAATCCCGAGCTAGCGGCGGGAACCTAACAAACCAATAATAGTCAATACCTAAAAAGTCTAAAAACAATAGAAACGACAAGCTCGGCTCGGGGAACTCACGCGGCGACGGCGACACGAGCTTGAGCCGCTGCAAGCCGGGCACTGCAGCAGTGGCTGGCGCTGGCCGCTACGTACGGCACGGCAGGCTGGCGCTGGCCGCGCTACCGCAAGCGGTGGGCTGGCGCTGCCTGGCATGTGCGCACGGCACGGCACGGATGCCGGCAGGGACGCCAGCTTGCGCGGCGAGCGTCTGGGCGTCGCGGGCGAGCGGCTTCGGGGCGAAGGCGCGCGGCGCTGGCGTCGCGGCGACAGCGACGCGACGCGGCCGGCGCTGGGCGGCGGCGCGCGCGCGCGGCGCTGGCGTTTTTCGTCTTGCTGCTGCGCGATCCGCACGACGACGAGCAATGGCGTCGCGGGAGGTCTCGCGATGATGATGGATCTCGCGCGACCAGTGAGCGATAAGCGTCGCGGGAGGTCTCGCGGCGCTGCCCCGGCTTTAGCGTCGCGAGCGATCTGGCGAAAGCTGGCCCGTCCGGCTTTGGCGTGCGGCGGCGGCTTCAACAGATCTGGGCGAGGGGTGGCTACGGGATGGCGGCGACGATGGTCGTTGGTCGCTTCTCTCGGTGGTGCAAAACCACACAACACACACAACACTCTACTTCTTACCTTCGGCCAAAGAACAATAACCAAATGAGGAGATGAAGAGGATGAAGACTTACCCTTAATGATGATGATCGAACCCAAGGAGATGCAAGGGAAAGAAGAATCGGCAAAGGCTATGGAGAGGGAGAGCTTGTGCGGCCAAGAGGTGATTTGGAGAAGAAGATGGAATAAACCTAATTTCTATTTCATTTAATCAAATGCACCAAAACTCCAAAATCCAAGGCTAACCATAAGATGATGCAGAAAGAGCAACAAGAGCACCTAATGGCTCAATTGGCACACATCTCCACAAGCTTCCCAGGAGACCCGAGTTCAAACCCCTGCTGCAGCACAATATCCTTTATTTTTACTTTTGCATCAAACCTTGCTCAAACCAAACCACAAACCTCCAAAACCTACAAAAAACCATCCAATAATTTTAGTAACTGGAAAAGACACAAACGACCCTGACGGCCCGACCAAATTACTAAATTACCCCTAGGGCATACCTGGAAGACCGGGAAGAAAAACCTGGGTCGTTACAAGTTCCTAGCTGGAAGTTGAGATGGGTCTAAGCTTAAAAGGAAGAAGTCCATAGAGCAGCCAGATGGACTTAAGGGTTGAGTGGCAGTTTGGAGACGAGGTTCGCTCGTTGTAAGACTTGAGTTGAGTTTCCGTAGAGCAAGCCCTTCTTGGGCTTTGTCCCTAGTTGATGTGCATTCGCAGTTGGCGTTATAGCTGAGTCACAGTTGAGTGGGTTAGCACAGTGGTGTCGTGGCATTGGTTGGTAAAACCTTTGAGTTGTTATCCTCCAGCTATTGTGTTGCTAGTAGCCGCGTGATGTTTTATTCTTTGCTGCTCGAGGTTTCCGTGAGAGGAATGTTGTTGTTTTCCTGTTTGGCGATGTTCCCTTAGATTAGTGGCTAATCAGATTGCATTAGAAAGTTTGTTGTCGGTCGATGAGGGGCTCCAGTTTATTTTTTTGATTGAGTGGAACTTGCTCCTGGACCTTGTCATTCAGAGGTGGTCGTAGCTGAAGTTCAGCTAGTGTGAGTGGGTTAGCCGTCCCGTGAACTGGTATGTGCCCCCGGCTTGAGTGCGTCGATGCTCGTCAAGATGGTCGCTTAGTGTTGTGGGCGCGTGCATCAGGTTGGAAAGGTTTGCCTTAGGATCACCACCAGCCAGGTTCGATTTGGATCTCGTTAAGGATTGTAGGCAAACATTGGGGTTCGCAGGTCTCTTGTGAAGTAGGAGTTGGTAGAATAGTTTCGGGAACCCGAGAGGTTCAAATCCTTTATTTTTACTTTTGCATCAAACCTTGCTCAAACCAAACCACAAACCCCTCCAAAAACCTACAAAAAACCATCCAATAATTTTAGTAACTGGAAAAGACACAAACGACCCTGACGGCCCGACCAAATTACCAAATTACCCCTAGGGCATACCTGGAAGACCGGGAAGAAAAACCTGGGTCGTTACAAGTTCCTAGCTGGAAGTTGAGATGGGTCTAAGCTTAAAAGGAAGAAGTCCATAGAGCAGCCAGATGGACTTAAGGGTTGAGTGGCAGTTTGGAGACGAGGTTCGCTCGTTGTAAGACTTGAGTTGAGTTTCCGTAGAGCAAGCCCTTCTTGGGCTTTGTCCCTAGTTGATGTGCATTCGCAGTTGGCGTTATAGCTGAGTCACAGTTGAGTGGGTTAGCACAGTGGTGTCGTGGCATTGGTTGGTAAAACCTTTGAGTTGTTATCCTCCAAATTATTGTGTTGCTAGTAGCCGCGTGATGTTTTATTCTTTGCTGCTCGAGGTTTCCGTGAGAGGAATGTTGTTGTTTTCCTGTTTGGCGATGTTCCCTTAGATTAGTGGCTAATCAGATTGCATTAGAAAGTTTGTTGTCGGCCGATGAGGGGCTCCAGTTTATTTTTTTGATTGAGTGGAACTTGCTCCTGGACCTTGTCATTCAGAGGTGGTCGTAGCTGAAGTTCAGCTAGTGTGAGTGGGTTAGCCGTCCCGTGTGACTGGTATGTGCCCCGGCTTGAGTGCGTCGATGCTCGTCAAGATGGTCGCTTAGTGTTGTGGGCGCGTACCAGTTGGAAAGGTTTGCCTTAGGATCAGCCACCAGTTGTGGTTCGATTTGGATCTCGTTAAGGATTGTAGGCAAACATTGGGGTTCGCAGGTCTCTTGTGAAGTAGGAGTTGGTAGAATAGTTTCGGGAACCCGAGAGGTTCAGTTGTTTGGTCAGCATGGTGTAGAGTTAAGGCTGTTTGTTAACAGTTGCGAGCCAGAGAAGTTATGCCAGTGCTCGACGAAGAGTTTAGAGCTTGTGACCAGTCCTCGAGCTTGTTGTGAGTAGCGCCGTAGAGAGGCGTTCCGAGTTGGGTTAGCAGGGATAAGTGAGCCCTAGAGTTGTAAGACCGTTTGAGAGTTGGTGCGAGTCAGAGGGTGTGACTCACCGACTAGCTATCGCATGATTTCTTCGAAGCTCAGTGTTAGTTCAGTTTTGGTTGAGATAGTTTGTGGCAGACTCGGTGTCTTTTGGGCTTGGAGCCTTTGGGAAACCAAGAGGGTTCGGTTTCAAGAAGGATTTGTGTTGTCTTAACCGGAGCTTGGTTGGTTAAGAATCGGTGGAGTTTTCCTAGAGTTGTTTTCGTCTTAGGACTTTCGAGGACGAAAGTCTTAAAAGGAGGGAGTATTGTAACGGCCCAGTTTTCTATTTCGGTTACCCAGGTGATTTCAGGTCATTATTCGGATGTTCGGATGGGCCGTTAGAGCTGTTTTAACCCTTAGGGGCATTTTGGTCTTTTGCCCCTGGTCGTGGTTTTGTGGATTTTCGAGATTCCGAGGTCATTCCTGCGCTTTGTCGAAGCTTAATGGTTGTTGGTTGCAAGACCCGAGAGGTTTGGGCAAGTTGTTTGGAAGTTTGGAGGTGTTTTAGAAAATGGCAAAATTAATTGTAATTTTGGTGCTTCCATTGGGTTTTGAGCCCTTGCCCTAAATGGTCTTGGGGAGTTTGTAGGAAAAGAGAGTTTTATTTTAAAATAAGTTTGCTTCAGTAGGGTTTGGAAAGAGGAAGCTTTGGGAAGGGATTTTAGACCTATTTAATTAGGGAAAAGGAAAGAAAATCAAGAAAACCCCTTTTCCCCTTGTTTTGCAAAATCCTCTCTCTCTTTCTCTCTCTCTCTCCTAGCCGACCTAACCAAGAAACCCTAGTCGCCCAACCATGCCCAGCCGCACCAGCCAGCCCAGCCAGACCGCCTAGTCGCACTTCACTTCGGCCACCGCAGCACCCAGCGCACTGAGCAAAATTTCAAACCGTCCAGCCAGCGCACAGGCAAACCTTGCCGCCCGGCCCAGGCGCGCACGTGACAACCCAGTTGCTTGGCACGAGTCGCCCAGACGCGCCCACAAGCCAATAGATTCGCCTAATCGCGCCGCACCGACCAGCATCAGTTGCCAGACGCCGCGCGCCCCCGCCGCAAGAGCCGCCACCACACCGCTCTGCCGCGCCGCCCGTCGTCGCGCCCGTGCCCAAAGACCGCCAAGGTCTGAGTGCCGTGCGCTTGCGCTGTCCGCGTCCGCCCGCCAGGCGCGCTGCGCCATCGCGATCGCGCACAGATGCAGACCAGCGCCAGCGCCGTCCTCTGGCGCCCAGCGCCCTGCCGATAGCGCCAAAGAAGGCGCCAACTGCTGCTCGCCCGGTACCAGACGTCCCGCCGCCCACTTTCCGCCAAAGCTTGCTTTGCCAAGATTGTTGGGGCCGAGACCTAGTACCCTCTCGTTTGGTAATTCACGAGCCTCCACTCTTTTGGACCCTAAGTCGTTGGTCATTCTTTGTTTATTTAATTAGGTTGTTTTTATTAAAATGCTTAGGTTGCTCGCTTTCGCTTTAAAGCTCGAGGGTCATTATTTGATTGTGAAAGTTATTTCTGCTCGTTTACAGGTAAGGATTTCTTACCGTGGTTGTGTGGACCCTGCGATGCTTTCTTGATTGTGCCTTATATGCATGTTTACTTCTATGAACATGATTAGTGGATAGGACAACTTGTGATTGCATTCTTGCTAGCATGTTTGCTGCTTGTACATGTTAGTGCCATGCTAGGATTGTTCTTCCAAAGATGCTTGAGATTCCCGCTTTAAGTTCGTAGTATCATGCTAGGTTATGTGTGATTGATGTTGATATGTATGTCTAGCCAGAATCGCTTATTTTGTACTCTTAGCTAGTATAGTAGAGTTTGTCATCATCCGTAGGCCGGGAGCGGACATAACGTACTTTGTCCCCACCGGTCGGGAATAGAGCGAAGCATAACGTACATTGCTTCCCCGGCCGATGTGGATTTAGCTACCACATCGGCATAAGCCTAGTTTGTAGCTCGCTAGAGCGGAACCCCGCCAAAGGTGCAAGCCCGCCTTGGCCTGTTCTTAGCTTCGTCGGTCGGTGGTACAGCCGCACGGATGAGTGCCGAGGGCCTCGCACTCTGTGTTCGGTGACACCGCTTTCCGAGTCTTTAGGTATGCGTGCACTGCCCGCGTAGTTTTTGTACTTAGGCCCCACATTTACGCGCCGGTTGCGGCAGATGCGGTGTGCGCTGCACACACGCGTTAGTCGCCGGTTCGGAGAGCTCCCCGCTAATGTTCGTGAGTACACCGGTTCTCCCGCTTAGAGCCGGACTTGGGTACTCTCCGATAGTCTAGATTTGTTAGCGAGGGTAAGAGGCCCTTGAGGACACCCATTGGGATTGGCTTTTGAGTGATCATATGGTCGAGGAGAAAGACCCTCGAGGGTGTCGGACATCTTTGGGATCGGTTTTTGAGCCGATCAATTGGCCGAGGAGAAAGACCCTTGGAGATGTCCCGGATTGGTTATGAGAGCCAATCATTAGGCGGAAGTAGGAGACTTACGAGGATTCCAGATTCTGCTTGTAAGCTCGTTGAGCTATGATTTGTGTTGGTAACTGTTTGCATGTATACTAGGGTGCTAGATGATTGATGTATCGTATTGTACCCCGGTTGGGGATTCTTATTGAGTATGTTTATACTCACCCTTATTTCTGTGGTTTTCCACCAGGTAACTTGGGACAGCACCGGGACGGCTAGCGGAGGGAGCTGATTGATCATGGGAGCTGCCGACACTCTGTCTTTATTGTTTGCATATTTGTTCAGCATGTAGATGGACAGGAGTCCTAGGGGAAACATTATTAAAAGTTGTTTGAACTGTTTTGAATGTTTTTATATATACTGGCCAGGCTTGTTTTACTTCGTTGGTTTTTCTTAAACAAAATTGTTGATTATGTTTTAAGCATTCCCCGTTCTAAATGTTTTGGAAGGTTTAAATATGAGCACTAAACCGCTCGGTGAAATATTTAACTTGCATGCTGAGTGAGAACCTAGGTTTAGGACCGTATTTTGGGTCGGGTTCTTACACGATCCTTCTTTGCATCGACGTTTGATAGGCCAACTTTGACACTTAAACTATTTCTTGACTAGAAATTCTTCCGCAGTTAATCGCCTCATCCAATTTGTTCCAAACTGAGTTAAGTGCACGTCTTTGCAACTCATCACTTATCGGTTAAACGAACTCTAGTACAAGGCACGTTGTTTATACAATCATCCTCTTTTTCTGGGCATTTGTCAATCCCAATTGGGCCTCTTATCCAAGCACTCATCGTTCAACAATAGGTTTTTGTGTCTCTATTGGTAAATCACCTGTTTTCTGAAAATCCAAGAAGCAAATTTGTTTGTCTTTGCTCGTTTCTTCACGATTATTCAATTTTTGTATTCGTCTGCCACTATCTATTGCGACAGTTTGGCCACGATCCATATTGCTTCTAATCCTATGTTTTATGAGAGAGTACAACATATTGAATTGGGTTGTCATTTTTTTCAAGATAATGACTTTGTTAAACTACTCCTTGTTCCAACAACTTCATAACTAGCTGATGTTTTCACAAAGGCCTTGGCTTCCTCTGATTTGCATTGTTTACTTTCCAAGATGGTTTGTTATTATTATTATTTTTGAATTTTTCCTATGTTAGCTAGATTGTGTATAACTGATTGGTTGTTAACTCTTAGTAGGTTAGTTATTTACGTCCATTTGGATAATAAATTGGTTGTATAAATATTCACTGTTCACTGTTCACTCTTCACATTTTTACATTATGGTCATAGCTTGTAATAAATATTTTGCCAATAACTAAAAAATTTGGGGCTTCAACGTATAAGAGAAGAAAAAACCAGAAAAGTCACAAGACTTTAATGGCTGTTTCACTCAACAAGGAACTTCAATTTAATAACATTACTCCCTCTCTCATGGCGCTACCACCAGCCCACGCCTTATTAATTTACTTACTTTTTCTATTCTTTACTCCCGCTCTCACCAGAAATTATTATTTTTTTCCCTATTCGAATCTGCATTTAACTAAAGAAAAATGTACAAGCTCAGACAAGCCCCACTCACCCATTCATTCTTTCGCTCAAATTTATCATATTTTTCTGTTAAAATTCCAAAAAGTCCAAAACCCCCTATCAAACCAAAATGAACGGCGACGATCGATCACGAGAATCCAAGCCCCTTTGGCCTTTGCTCGCCTAAAAACAGAAAAGAAAAAGGCAGACAATAATGTTTTAAACTTGGTCTCACATTTTTTTATTTGCATTCTTTTTAATTGAGATCACAAGCGTAGCATAGTCCTGTTTAGTACAAAATGTATACGTTGGGAAATGGTGGGGGTTTGATTCTTCTTGGTGAGTTGTTTGTTTTGTCTTAGGACTGATTTTAACTGCTTATTTTCTTTCTATTTCGTTCTTCTTCCTCTTTCGATTTCCGTTCATTTGTGTGCATTTGAGTTTTGCTCTGCATCTGTACTTCTTTAGGGTTTTTGGTTCTATTCTGTAGCTGACTGAAGACTATTGGGATTACAGTGTTTCTTGTTAGATTATTCAGATCGGGTACTTGCTCACTTCCTGTTTTTCGATTTCCCAGCTGTGTTCTTTTCTATTTTGTATTCTAGATTTGTAAAGTTTGGCTTTGTAGTAGTAGTTCATATTCTAGATTTTCCTCCTTTGAGGTTTTAAATTTCTGCTTAAAATGGATTAGTTATTTGCTAATTAGAGGATGGAAGTGAAGGGGAATCGAAGCAATTTGTCATCTTGCTATGATACTCTCACATTTCTGTCTTTTATAGAATTATGTTTTCTATCAATATCCCGTCATTGCAAATTTTTCTTCATGCATTCAATTACTTCTACTTGTTTCTCTCAAATTGTTACTCTTGCTTGTTTTCATTTTTCATGACTTAATTGCAGACTGTATGCGTTTACTTGATTGAGTTTTGGGAGTTTGATTCTCGAGACGTGGAGGAAGTAGGGAGAAGCTAAGTTCATACTGAGCTGAAGAGTTTGAGTTTTGGTTAATTTCAAAATGCGTGAAGGGTGTCATGGAATTGTGATCTTGCTTCTATTTGGCATGTGTGTCAATGCATTAGGTATCTTAGTTACCTAACTTTGAGTTATTTTAACACTTCATATTTCTCATTGGAATATTTTTAAAATGTGCATGAACTTTATTTCTGTGATGTTGATTGCTGGTTGTGAGTATAAGCCGTAGAAATAAGGGCTTTTCTTACTGAGCTATGTTCTTGGTGTTAATAGGTGCATTTGTTGGGGTTAACCTCGGGACCGATGTTTCCAATCTTCCATCAGCTTCAGATATAGTTGCAATTCTTAAATCCCATCAAATTACGCATCTCCGCCTTTATAATGCTGACGCTCAGCTGCTAAAGGCCCTAGCAAACAGTAGCATCGAAGTAATCGTTGGCATCACTAATGAAGAAGTTCTCAGGATTGGCGAGTCTCCTGCAGCTGCTGCAGCATGGGTTAGTAAAAACGTTGCCGCTTACTTTCCAGGAACTAATATTACAGCCATTGCTGTTGGCAGTGAGGTCCTTACAACAATTCCTCATGTTAGTCCAGTCTTAGTTCCAGCCATGTATTCCCTACATAAAGCCTTGGTTGCTGCAAATCTAAACTTTGTGATAAAAGTTTCCACTCCCCAATCAATGGACATGATACCCCGGCCTTTCCCCCCATCCACTGCTGCCTTTAACGCCTCATGGAACTCTACTATCTATCAGCTCCTTCAGTTTTTAAAGAACACGAAGTCCTACTACATGTTGAATGCCTATCCTTACTATGGATACACTAGTGGGAATGGAATTTTTCCGCTTGATTATGCACTTTTTCGATCACTTCCTGCAATCAAGCAAATTGTTGATCCGAATACTCTTTTCCACTACAACAGTATGTTTGATGCTATGGTCGATGCAACCTACTACTCAATTGACGCTTTCAATTTTTCCGGGATTACTGTCGTGGTTACTGAGACTGGCTGGCCATGGTTAGGTGTAGCAAATGAACCTGATGCCACACTTCAAAATGCTGGCAGCTACATCAACAATTTGATCAGGAGAGTTTCTAATGATTCTGGTCCACCTAGTCAGCCCACGATTCCGATCAACACGTATCTGTATGAGTTGTTTAATGAAGACAAGAGGCCTGGCCCGGTCTTGGAAAAGAACTGGGGTATACTTTTCCCCAATGGCTCTGCTGTTTATCCTTTGGGTTTGGCTTCTGGCCACGCAACAGCAAATTCTTCTGCTGTTTATTGTGTGGCCAAGGAAGGTGCAGATGAAGATAAGTTGCATGATGGCCTGAATTGGGCTTGTGGACAAGGAGGGGCAAACTGTGCTGCCATTCAGCAAGGGAGGACATGCTCTCTCCCCAATAACATTACTAACCATGCTTCTTATGCATATAATGATTACTATCAGAAAATGCATAATGCTGGTGGAACATGTGACTTTGACGGTACCGCAACACTTACGACGATGGATCCCAGTAAGTTCTTCTTACAGTTTTCTTCTTTGTTCCTTAGATTAAGTTCATAGATGCAATTGTCCTACCTTATATATATTTATGTGTCCTTGAAATCATATACCTAATGAAAGAATACTCATAACTCCTATTTCTGTCTCATTTCTTAACCAACCTGAATTTTCGGGATTTTCCCTCCCTTTAATGAACTTCATTACACCAATGAAATTATTTGTTTTTATTCAAATAACAGAACAAAAGACTTAACTAGTGTGGCAAAGCATTGTATGTCCCTCGCTAACTCAATATATTGAAGTAGTACAAAGATAATCTATGGTTTCTGCAGTCGAATCTACTACAAAAAAAGCTTTTACCACATTTAGGCAGTAGAAGTTTGGCTTTACCTTGAGCCCATGACCACCTCTTGGATCTTTCTAACGTTCTTAGAAAAGTACCACTGATCCTTGACTGTTGGCTCAATCAAGGGAGAATGGTCTCTGAAAAAAGAAATGGGCTTGATCTTCAAGGTGCTTAGACCCCGTTTGATAACAATTTGGTTTATGAAATTTAAGCTTATTTCTACTCAAGTTTCCTACCATGTGCTCCATCTTTCCTACCATGTATCCATATTTCCTTAAGAAAGTAGGTGAATACTAACCAAATTTCAAAAAAAAAAAACAAGCTTTTGGAAGCTACTTTTTTTTGTTTCCAAATTTTGGTTTTGTTTATTAAAATATAGGTAAGATGTAAATATCCAAATAAGGAAAAAGGTATAGTAAGGTAGTTGTTGTAGGCTTAAATTTCATAAACAAAAAACGAAAAACAAAATGATTATCAAACGGGGCCTTAGATTTTAGAGATTCGTTTTTTGATGAACACACATTGGAATTTAGTTTCTCTAGGAACTAGCGTTGAATCATGTTACATCACCAATCAACCTAAAAGTTTAAGTTGATTGGTTGGATTATAACTATATCAACCGACAACTTGTTCTCCAGAAGCCTCAGATTAGTGCAGAACATTAAAAACATAAGCTCTCTTCTCTTGGTCCTTGTTTCTGTGCTTTTCCTTTACTTTGGTATTAAGAATCTAATATCTTTGCTCAATTTCATTTATATAGCCTCAGTTACTTGCCTGCATGTGTCGTATATGAATTTTGTATACCATTCTGTTTGCATACCTTGGCTAGCACTGGAAGAGGGGGACTATGTTTGTTACTTCGTGCTTTAAACTTCTACTTAATTTGCCTTTTCCTATGGAACTCAACTTCAACTAAAACTTTAATCCTTTGTATCCAACTTCTCTCATATTGTTCTTCCATCTTTTTGCAGGTCATGGTTCTTGCATATTCACAGGAAGGTAAGTGGGAAATTTACCAAAAACAGTCTCAATAACTTGAGAAATCTTCTGTTTGTGTATCAATACTTGACTTCTTAACTGTTCTAAATATTTGAAACAGTTCCAATTCAAGTAGTGGTGGTGGATTTTCTCCTCCAACAGCATTGGGGCCTTTAGGTCAGCTTCCTGGTGCAAGTTCAAAGCTGCAGGTCTCTTCATTTCAGTTCTTGATTTTGGTTACCTTTTCTTGGGCATTGCTGTTTGCTTTGACATGAAAAGATTCTTCTTCAAGTTCAATAGCCAAACCATTCTTCAAATTGCAAATTTATTGAGCACAAATGAAGGATGGATGGTCTCATCAACATGGTTTAAAATGTTTGTTCATCATTTTTCACTATTTTTCTTCTTTTGACCCCCTCTTATTCCCGAATGTTAAGTTCTAGCTGCTTAGTTCATTGTAATTTGTAATTTAATCTTCTGAGGTGGTAGCAACTGGGTTTAATTTGTATTATTCTTGAAACTCGTTGTTTCCATTTTTCCTATGAAAACCAGCCCAAATATTAGTCTATTGGAAAATTGAAGCTTCGCACCACTATATCCGAGATAACTATTTCCGTCCTTCAGACCAGACACCGAGAGACGTCAAAGAAATGAAGGCATGAGAAGTGTTGATAAAATAATGTAGGAATATACCTTTAAAGGTAAGTTTTGACCATCGTGCCACCCCTCGGAACATATTAGAGTCTTAATTAGAATTAGTTAAGCTAGGTGCTTATTTAAGTATTAGTTTGAGTCTCAATATCAAAAAAAAAAAAGAAAAAGGTATTAGTTTGAGTCTTAGAATAGGATAAGAAAATTGAGGAAAGCATCATTGACTCTATCACCAATATGTTATGGACTCATATGATTCTCCCTTTTAAAGCATATAGCTTTACTACTTTAAATTCACATTGGAAATGCTTTTTGTAACATTGTCGGGCATCTTCTTCCACTATTCATTTTATCAAGACCGAATGAGTTGGTGATACAGTTAGTTATCGTGTTTGGTGTTAATCCATTTCAACTCTACGTTCATGATTTCGAGTCTGAAAATCGGTATTTGGCTCTCATCTTATTTGAGAGCAGTGGTGCCCTCTATGTAGGGTTTGTTGTCCTCCTGCCCCTTTGACTTTTTCTTTTAAAAATTTTCTCTCTCTATATTTTCCCCTTTCATTTTTAAATAAAAACATATTTTATTGATGAAATTATCTATGTATATAAGTATTTTCTTTAATAATTAACATTATAGTTGAAATTTATAAATATTTTCCAAGAAAATCTAATTATTTAAAAGTATTGTCTAAAAAAATATATAAAAAATGTAAAAAAAAAATTGAAAAAATCCGCGCCTCGATCCCTGAGAAAAAAAATGGGGATTTTTCTGGGGACGGGGATTGAATTAAGTGGCAGGGACGGGGATGGAGAAGCCATTCCCTGACCTTGCCCCGCCCCGTGGACATCTCTAACTAACGCTGCGTTTGATAACTATTTTATTATTTTAAATTTAAGTCTACAACTACCTTGCCATATGTTTTTTCATGCTTGATATTTACATCTTACCTATATTTCTAGAAATCAAACCAAAATTTGGAAACAAAAAAAGTAGCTTCCAAAAGTTTGTTTTTGTTTTTGAAATTTGGTTAGCAACGCCCTACTTTCTTGAGGTAAGATAATAATACATTATAGGAAAGATGAAACATATTATATGAATTTTGAGTAAAAATAAGTTCAAATTTCAAAAACCAAAAACAAAAAAAACTAAGGCCCCGTTTGATAACCATTTCGTTTTTTGTTTAATAGTTTTTCATTTTTTGTTTTGGTTTTTTGTTTTAAAAAATAAAAAAACGTGTATGTTTGATAACTCATTTTAGTTTTATGTTTTTAAAAATGAAAAATAAAAAAACATGTTTGATCACTGTTTTTCGTTTTCAATTATCAAATTTTTTTTGAGAAACTTTCATTTATCACATTTTGTTTGGATTTTTTTAGTTTTTTTGCTATTTATTCTTGTTCTTTTCATACTTTTTTAAAAACAAAAACAAAAACATGTTTTTAAAAGCTACTTTTTTTAGTTTTTAAAATTTCTTTAATATTTTTAAAATTTTAAAAACGAAAACCAAAATTGGTTATCAAATAAACCTGTTTTTAAAAAAACAAAAACAAAAACAAAAACAAAAAATAAAAAACAAAAAACGAAATAATTATCAAACGAGGCTTAAATAGTTATTAAATGGGGTCTAAGAGTTAGACCTTTGCAAGGAGATCGAGGAGTTCTCATAACTTTAACTCTAGTTCATATATCAATATTACACAACAACTTTGATATCAACACATTTCCAATGTGATGTGAGATAAGATGGGATAACTATTAAGATGGTACCACATTGGAAGTATTATCTAGGATTGAAATTTGAGGATCAAATACCTATATGGAGTTCTAACATCATATTAAATAATAGAATTTCATCCAAACTAATTAGTGATGAAGAGAATAGCTCACATTTTATAAATGTGTTTGAGAACTCAACAATCTTTAAGAGAAGGTAAATATCTCAAACATTGAGTTGGGCTACATTGATCCAACTCTAGAAAAGTCTTTAAAATTGTTAGGAGGTTGGAAATGGTGGGGTGAAAGGAAGGATAGGATATTCAAAGATGAACAAATTTCCCTTAAATCCCTTACTGAAGCTACTGTACATACTGGAATTCGTTGGAGTCACGTGACATCTCCTTTTTGTAACTATGATCTTTCTTTTTTTTATATTCACACTAGCAACATCTTTTGTAAGGTTTTGAATGATGGATCTCATTGTAATATTTATTGATCAATAAAAGTTACCGTTTCTAATTAAAAAAAAAATGTTAGGAGGTTATCAATCTAGGTTGATTTTTAAAAATTTAGTTTGCGGTTGTTGAATTGATAGAATAATTTTTCGCAATTGAACTTCTGAAAAGATTATATGAGAAATGAAATAATACAGTTTTTGGTAAATTTCAATTTTAAATTAGAAAAATAGTTGTGGCGTTTGATAAATTAGTACTGAATTGTTGTGATATAGTTATAATGAATTAAGAAACTTAATCGGGCTTTTGCATGTATATTACAAAATAGATAAAATATTACATGAATAGTACAATAATAAAAATATTTGCACATATAGCAAAAATTGTAAATTGATAGACTTCATATTGATAGATTTTATCGATAAAATGTGATAGAATCAATTACTAATAAATAAAGTAAATTGATAGACTTCCATCATATTCTATCAAGAGTCTATCAATAAGAACCGATAGAATCAATCATTGATAAAATTGATAGACTTTCATCACTAGAGAATAATAGATTCTATCAAAGTCTTCTATAAAAAAGGTAAATAATTTTTTTTTTAAAATGGCTGAATTTGCTATAAAAGAATTATTTTTAAAAATGTGCTATAATTGTAAACCGTGGTAAAAAAGTTGTTATACAGCGCAAATTCCCAAACTTAATTGATTAAATTATTTTTACATTAATACTTATTTTATAATTTCATTATAAGAAAATTATTAAAAAATTTATGTGATTTTAATTGAATCTAATTTTATTTAATTAAATTCTTGGATAATTGATATAAGAGAATAGGGGGGTGTTTGGACGATATTTTGCATGAATCATTAATCTTGAGTAATTAGAAATTAGAATTTGTATACTAAGTAAAAAACTATTTTTCTAAACAATTTTTATGTTAAAATTTTAATTCATGTGTACATAAACTATAGTTCAATAACGTTGGTATACATCCAATGATTAGATCATAAATTTGAATCCCTTTACTCCTAACGGTGGTAGAACTTAAAAAAAAATGATTAAAAATCATATACATTAAATCTTTATTTTATTTAAAAACTTAATAAATTTATTAATTAAATATCTACTACATTTAGTAATGCACACAATGGACACAAAAAAAATTATTAATCAAATGTCAAACAACTTTTAATAATGCATGCGGGCACAAAAATTATTTGCAAATTACAATGTCTATCTAATTAAATGAGTAGCTATTTTAAGTAATTAAAATGGGTGGTTATTTTAAATTGTTAGAAAAGAGAGAATGTATGATTATTTTGAGTGTTTTTAAAAGAAGTGGTTATTTTGAGTGATTAAAAATGAATAATTATTTTGAATAGTTAAAAATGAGTGATTATTTTGATTATTTACGATAATTCATTTTGATATAATTATTTGAAGTATAATTTATGCACATGCTACATAGGACTTGACCATCAAATTAAATGTTATAATTTAAAAAAAAAAATAAAATTAATGCTTTAACTATTTATTGGTTGCAACCTACTTTCCTCAATTTGAAATATTGTCTCTTATTTTTAACTTCAACATTTTTATTTTAATTTTTTTTATATGTTGTTGTTCGAGATCAACGGTGGATTTGCATTTTGTTGGGATGAATACCAACTTTTTTATTTTTCAAATATATTTTTTCCATTATACATTTTCAAAATATCCTCCCTTCGAATTTATTTTTACATCTTATTAATTGTCAACCTCAAAAAATCACTTTTCAAAAAAAAAAAAAAAAACCTCAGAAAATCAGCAAACTAAAAAAAAAAAAATCACACTGAAGAATTTCAATCAACGAATCAAGAATGAAATAAAAGAATCCTAAAAAAATATCAATTTCACGAACGATCTAGTAGACCGTCGATGAACCAAGAATGAAACAAGAGAATCCTATGATCACAATTGCCATTAAATATCGAGCATATTGGAGTTCTCTCAAGGTTAAAGCCCACAATTTTCATGGAATCTACGTCTATTATAGTTGCATTTAATGGTATTTGGAACTAGAGCAATGTGTATTCGAACTACAAGACAATATGTATTCATTTTGTTCATGGATCCACGATATTACAATTTATATTGTTCATTGTTGTATGACTCAAGCTCGAAAAAATTTCTAAAGTTTCCAGTGAATCACTCTACAAAGATGGCACTGACAAAGACAAACTTGTAATCCTAACCGAAGACATAGATGAACTCTGATCGTATAATGGATTTGCGAATGGGATTGTAAGAACCCGACTCTAAAACAGTCCTAAAGGTAGTTCTTAGTCAGCATGCATGGATTTAAAACCATTAAAATTCGACAACTAAAACATTCAACCTTTATTAGCAAAGGGACAATCCAAATGAAACATAATTTAAAAACCAATACAGTTTGAAGCCTTTGGCTAGAGTATATTAAAACAGTTCTAAAACAATTCCTTTAAACAATCTAACATGCTGAAATTGTAAATAAAACAAAAGAGACGATGCAACGGACTCCCATGATCCATCAGCTCCTCTTCTAGCCTCCCCGGTGCTGTCCCAAGTTACCTGGTGGAAAAACCACAGAAATGGTGAGTACAAAAGCATTCAGTAAGCTTTAAAAAAAAAGCATTCAGTAAGAATTTCCAATCGGGGTACAGTTCGCAAGTCACATCATCTTGCATCCTAGCATACAAGCAAGCCAAACAACAAACAGACATTCTCAACACAAGTCCAATCAACGGTATGCTCAAACCTCGATAGTCTCTAACTCTCGGCTAAAGAATTCACTGCGGATCTCCAAATGGGTTATTAATATAACCCCTAGAATCTCGAGAATCTCTAACTCTCGGCTAACATGATTATCTCACTATTCTGATCCTGGACACTTGGGAGAGTACCCAAGTGTCGGGCTCTAGATGGAATGGAAAGGTGTATTGATACACTTGCCGGAGGGAACTCTCTTCCCGACATCTAATGCACATATGAGCACACCGCATGCTCCTGCAAACCAGGTAAATGTAGGCCTACACAAACTATGCTAGTCCAAGTGCGCATACTTATGACTCGGAAAGGTGTCCACTGATCCACAACAGGAGGGAGGCCCTCGGCACCATACTGTGGCAGCCTGTTCACACCAACGCCTGAAGCTAAAGCTCGGCTCAAAGCAGGTTTGCACCAAGGAAAGGACCATGCTCTAGCAGACCACAGACTAGGCTTATGCCGGGCTGGTAGCTACTCCACACCCAGCTGCCGGGGGTAAGGAATCTGTCCTCACTGCCCGACCGGTGGGGACTCGTATGTTGGTCCACTCTCAGCCTCTCAATGATGAGAACCTAACAATATTTAGCAAGGATGAAGCACCATAGAGCTAACAGAGTTCAACAATAGCATTGCACAATGAACATCAAGAATATCAACAGTCCCAATTACATAGCAGTCACTACAAAAAGAAAAGTGCAACTCAGGGTATACCAATCTACATACCAGGTCCTATCGACAAGTCATAGCAATCCTATCCACTAACACATGCTCATACATCAATTAAGCTAGTAAGAATCTATACACCAACATGTTCAGTAGACAGTAACAACATCCAGAAGCCTATCCACTAACATGCTCAGTAAGTAGAAACATACAACCAGAAACCTATCCACTAAACATGCTCGATAAACAATAACCAACAAGCAGGAAGCAATTAGTGGAAAGCGTAGGGTCCACACAACCTTGACAAGGAACCCTTACCTGAAAACTGGAAATAGACAAATACAGATATGCTCCTTGAGCTGTAGAACCAACACAAAATAACAACCTAGACATATTAATATCAAGCAAAATAATTAATAACCAAACAGCTAACTATTTAACCAGGCGAATAAGATCAACATGGCTGAGGAATAAGGAATACCCAAAACCGAAGGCAGCTCGACACAGGGCTGCTCGATAAGACTAAGTGAACGTGTGCAGAATTTGGACGTGTCTATTCACGGGGACAGATGTGCAAGACTGCGGGCTGGTGAGAGCTCGCGGACGTGTGCGAAGGGTTGCGACAGCAAGGACATGTGTACGCAAGGGGTCGCTGCGGCTGTGCGACACGAGCTGGTGAAGCGGTTGGGCGGCGTGGACGATCGAGGGCTGTGCGTCTGGAGAGTAGCGAGGGCGTGCACGCAAGTGCGGATCAGCAGCGATAGTGTGGCCGAGGGGCTGTGTGGCTGGTGCGTGATGCCTGCGGTGATGGTGACTCGATGCATGCGAGCGGCTGCTAGCGAAGGCGTGAGTGAGCTGTGATACGGAAGGCTCGACAAGGGTGATCGATGGCTAGGGAAGGTGAATCGATGGCAAAGGGGTGATGAGGGTGGTCTCGACAAGAAGGAGGAGAAGGAGAGAATTCGGCTGGGGGAGAAAGCTTCGGTTCTTCTTTTAGGTCGACCAAACAAATCCAACCCCTATTTGGCCTTCTATTTTTCTTTTAAATTAATTCCTTTTTTTAACCAAAATAGACTTCCTTCTTAAAATTGCCAAACTAACCCTCAAACTTCTAAAAATAACAAAAACTGCCCTGGTCTCAGTTAAATGTAAGAATAACCCTGAACCTCAACAAATTAACGAACTAACCCTAGGAGCACAATGACCAAAATGCCCCGAAGGCTAGAACTGCCCTATCGGCCAACGAAACAACTGAAAAAAGAGAGAAACATACTTGGAGAATCGGGATGAAAACCTGGGCCATTACAATACTCCCTCCTTTTAAGTCCCTAAGACTGAAAAACTCTGGATAATGTGTCTTCATCTCATCTTCCAACTCCCAAGTTGCTTCCTCGGCTTTATGACATCTCTATTGTACCTTGACCAAGTTGATCTCCTAGTTACGCATGGTCTTGCATTTTCGGGCTAAAATTCGCACATGCTTCTCTTTAAAGCTCAAATCCTTGTTCAGCTCCAACGACTCATAATCAACAATGTGAGACGAATCTGCCACATACTGACGCAAGATCGACACATGGAAAACATTATGCACTGCTGCCAACGATGGGGGCAACGCCAAGTGGTAAGCCACTGAACCAATCCGCTCAAGGATCTTAAAGGGGCCTACGAACCTGGGACTCAACTTTCCATGCTTACTAAACCTTAAAACTCCACGCATCGATGCCACTTTCAGAAACACATGCTGACCCACCTTAAACTCTACGTCTCTACGCCAAACAACAACGTAACTTTTCTGTCTACTCTGCGCTGTCAAAATATGAGACCTGATGTAAAGACCCGACCCGAAAGAGGTCTTAAACTAGGCCTTTACCTCAATACATGCTTTAAACTTAAAAATAATATGCAAGATTGTTTTCCAGACTCTGAATGAAAATAAAAACTTGTAAATAACCACTTTAACAACAAGCATAAAAAGTCCTGAAACCTGTCCCTGTTTCCAAGCACTTGTTCCAAGCTAAATACAGTTTAAAACACACTCTGATAAGAGATTTATTCGAAACATTCAAAACCCCAAACAGTTTACAATAGTGTCAGAATCCAGAAACAATCAGAAAACATCCTACGGGCTCCGTGCCCGACTACATGCATTCAGAGGACAAACTAAAACATAAATATAAACTCAAAGTTTAAAGACAACAGTTATTCCATGATCCGCAGCTCCTCCTTCAGCCATCCTGTCTCGCGCCCTGATTACCTGTGGAAAACCACAAAATAAGGGTGAGTAACGAATTACTCAATAAGAATCCCCAACCGGGGTACAATACGATACAACTGGTCATCTAGCAGAAAGTATGCAAGATATGAATACAACATAGAAGAGAGCACATCACTTTAATCCATACATAAATACCACGGATGCCATCTTACGGTCTTATTCCGAAAAACTACAACGCATCTCGATACTCTACGAGAAACTAATCTCGGCCTCAGCTTTCCTACTATTGTCGATACGAAAGGTTCACTGAACTCAAGATCCCGAGGAGCTCTCCAATCGGCGCTGTAATGAGCGTGTGCGGGCACCGCATGCTGCTGCAAACCAGGGAGGTGCTGGGTCTAGAGCATGCTGCCTGGTCCAGTACGCATGCCTAAAAGAATCTCTATATCGGTGTCACTGAACATAGTGGTGTGAGACCAGGACACTATGACTATGTCAGCCTGTACCACCGCACCTGAGGCTAAGAAACCGGCCGTGGTAGGCTTTGTAACGGCCCAGTTTTCTATTTCGGTTCTCGAGGTGCTTCCGGTTCAGATTCAGTTGTTCGGTTGGGCCGTTAGAGCTGTTTTAACCCTTAGGGGTATTTTGGTCTTTTTGCTCCCCGGGCAGGATTTGTGGATTTTCAGGACTTCGAGGTCGCTCCTGCCTTTGTCGAGGCTTGTTTGTTGTTGGTTGCGAGTCCCGAGATGTTTGGGCTATTCGTTTGGATGTTCGGTTGTGATTTGGGTTTTGGGCAAAGTTATGGTTATTTGGGTGTTTCCTTTGGGATTCGAGCCCGGGCCCTTAGTGTTGATTTGGGAGGTTGATTTAAGTGAGTTTTATTTAGTGGAAAAGGTTGCTTCAGTCGGGTCTCGAAGGAGGAAGCTGGGAAATGGGATTTTAAGGCTTATTTTAAAAATTGGATAAAATGGATAAGGTTGGAAAATTTTGATAAAAAAATCCCATTTTCCCTTTTATTTTTAAATCCCCATTTTCCCTTTTATCCATTTTTCCCCTTTTTTCTCTCTCTCTTTCTCTCTCTCTCCTCCAGCCCGAGCCAGCCCCCCCTGGTCGCCCAACCCGACCCCAGCTCCCAGCTCGCCCAACCCTAGCCGCCCAGCTCGCCCAAGCCCGAGCCCAGCCGCGTCGCACAGTGTCGCCCAGATCTGCCTCGCCCAGGTCGTCTCCGAGCCAGATCGCCCTAGTGCCGCGTTGCCCAACCCCGCACAGTGTCGTGCCAGCCCGAGCGCCCTGTAGCCCGTCGCGTCGCGTCGCCCACGCGCGTCCCTGTTGCTTGCCAAGCTTGCGCCCGCGCGCCATCTCCTGTGCCGAGCCACGCCGCACGCCATCGCCTAGCTGAGCTCGAGCCTGCGCCCGTGCGCCCTTGTCTCGCCCCAGCTCGTCCGCGCGCGACCCTCGCGCCCTCGGCGCGTGCTGCGCTGCGCTGCTTTGGCCGCCTGGCTGTGGTTGGCCGAGCCTTGTGGCTTCTCGGATGGTATTTCCCGAGTCTTTTCTTCGTTGGGCCCTGATTTGTTGGCTGTTGTTTATGGATTTAATTAGGGCGTTTTATTTAATGTTTAGGCTATTTGGGTTCGCTTAGAGGCTCGAGGGTCACTTGTTGATTTGTGATTATTTTCTGCTTGTTCCAGGTAAGGATTTCTTACCGTGGTTGTGTGGACCCTGCGATATTATCATGATTGTGCCTTGTATGCTTGTTTACTGTTATGAGCATGATAGTGATATGGCAGCTTTGATTGATCTCTTGCTAGCATGTTGCCTGATTTTACATGTTAGTGCCATGCTAGGTTTGTTCTTCCAGCATGCTTATGATTCCTGCTTAAGTTTGTAGTATCATGCTAGGTAAGCGTCTTTGATGTCGGTTATTGCTTGCTAGCCAGGAATCATTTTACTCTGTACTCTTAGATAGAGTTGTAGGGTTTGTCATCATCCAGAGGCTGAGAGCGGACATAACGTACTTTGTCCCCACTGGTCGTGAGTAAAGTGTGCGCAGCATAACGTTCATTGCTTCCCCCCGACCGCCGATGTGGATTTAGCTACCCACATCGGCATAAGCCTAGTTTGTAGCCTGCTAGAGCGGAACCTTGCCAACGGTGTAAGCCTACCTTGGCCGGTTCTTAGCTTCAGGTCGGTGGTTCAGGCTACACAGATGAGCGCCGAGGGCCTCGCGCTACTGTGATCAGTGATACCGCTTTCGAGTCTTAGGCATGCATACCTGGCCCGCGTAGTTTGTCCTTAGGCCCCCACATTTACGCCGGTTGCAGCAGCATGCGGTGTGCTCGCACACGCGTTAGTTGCCGGTTCGGAGAGCTCCCCCGGGCTAATGTCGTGAGTACACCATTCCTTCCAGTTTAGAGCCAGACTTTGGGTACTCTCCTGTAAGTCCAGATTAGTAGCAAGGGTAAAGAGGCCCTTGAGGACATCCTTGGGATCAGTTTTTGAGCTGATCAATCCCCCGAGTGAAAGAGACCTCGGTGATGTCCCGGGATTGGTTATGAGAACCAATCATTAGGCCGAAAGTAGGAGACTTCCGATGTAACGGCCCAGTTTTCTATTTCGGTTTCCCAGGTGTTTTCGGGACATTATGCAGATGTTCGGATGGGCCGTTAGAGCTATTTTAACCCTTAGGGGTATTTTGGTCTTTTTGCCCTCGATCAGGGTTTTGTGGATTTTCAGGATTTCAGGGCCATTCCTGCCTTTGTCAAAGCTTGGTGGTTGTTGGTTGTAAGACCCAAGAAGTTTGGGCAAGTTGTTTGGAAGTTTGGAGGTAAGTTAGATTTTGGCAAAATTAATTGTTATTTGAGTGCTTCCATTGGGATTTGAACCCTTGCCCTAAATGGTTTGGGGAGTTTGTAGGAAAAAAGGGTTTTATTTTAAAAAGGAAAGTTGTTTCAGCCGGGTCTCGAAGGAGGAAGCTTTGGGAAGGGATTTTAGGTCTATTTAAAAGAAGAAAAGGAAAGAAATCAAGAAAAATCCCTTTCCCCCTTGTTTTGCAAGATTCTCTCTCTCTCTCTCTCTCTCTCCCCAAGCCCTAGCTGCACCAACCCCAGCCGAGCCACCACACTCCAGCTGCACCAGATCGCCCATGTCGCCCGACCACCACTCCAAGACGCTGTCCTTGCGACGACGACTGACTCGCCGTCGCTGCTGCTGCAGCGCCTACTCCAGCGCGTCTGCTCGCATTGCCGCGCGCCCGATCCAGCGCCCAGCGCTGCCTCTCAGCGCCCAAGACCACTAAGCACTAGCGCCCCTCATCGCACTGGCAGCGCCATTCCTCGCCCCTTTGCTGCGAGACCGCGTGTCTTCTCGGTTGGTAATTCTCGAGCCTTTCCTCTTTTAGATTTTAAGCTGCTGGCTGCTGTTTTATTTACTTAGGTGTTTTTATTAAATGCTTAGGTTGCTCGGGTTCACTTAGAAGCTCGAGGGTCGCTTGGTTGTTATATGATAGTTAATTCTGCTTGTTTTCAGGTAAGGATTCCTTACCGTGGTTGTGTGGACCCTGCGATATTATCATAATGTGCTTGTATGCTTGTTGGTCATTATGAGCATGATAGTGATAGGACAAATGGTATGTTTGATCTCTTGCTAGCATGTTTGCCTGATTGTACATGTTAGTGCCATGCTAGGTTTGTTCTTCCAGCATGCTTATGATTCCTGCTTTAAGTTCGAAGTATCATGCTAGGTTATGTGTGATTTATGTTGATATGTATGTTTAGCCAGGAATCAGTTATTTTGTACTCTTAGCTAGTATGGTAGGGTTTGTCAACATCCAGAGGCTGAGAGCGGACATAACGTACTTTGTCCCCACCGGTCGGGAGTAGAGCGAAGCATAACGTACATTGCTTCCCCCCGGCAGCTGATGTGGATTTAGCTACCACATCGGCATAAGCCTAGTTTGTAGCCTGCTAGAGCGGAACCCTGCCAACGGTGCAAGCCTTCCTTGGCCGGTTCTTAGCTTCAGGTCAGTGGTACAGGATGCACAGATGAGTGCCGAGGGCCTCGCACTACTATGTTCAGTGACACCGTTTCCGAGTCTTTAGGCATGCGTACCTGGCCCGCGTAGTTTGTACTTAGGCCCCACATTTACGCCGGTTGCGAAAGCATGCGGTGTGCGCAAGCACGCCAGCGTTAGTCGCCGTTCGGAGAGCTCCCGGGCTAATGTTCGTGAGTACACGAGTTCCTTCGATTTAGAGCCGGACTTCGGGTACTCTCCCGATAGTCCAGATTTATTAGCGAGGGTAAGAGGCCCTTGAGGACACCCATTAGGATTGGCTTTTGAGCTGATCATATGGTCGAGGGAGAAAGACCCTCGAGGGTGTCATACATCTTTGGGATCGGTTTTTGAGCTGATCAATTGGCCGAGGGAGAAAGACCCTCGGAGATGTCCCGGGATTGGTTTTGAGAACCAATCATTAGGCCGAAGTAGAAGACTTCCGAGGATTCCGCAGATTCTGCGCTTTGTAAGCTCGTTAAGCTATGATCCGTGTTGGTAATCGCTTTTGAATGTATACTAGGGTGCGAGATGATTGATGTATCGTATTGTACCCCCTGAGGATTCTTCTTACCGAGTATGCTTATACTCACCCTTATTTCTGTGGTTTTTCCACCGGTAACTTGGGGACAAAGACCGGACGGCTAAGCGGAGGAGGCGATTGATCATGGGAGCCGCCGGCACTCTGTCTTTTATTGTTTGCATAATTTGTTCAACATGTAGACGGACAGGAGTCCTAGGGGGACGTTTTTAAAAGTTGTTTAAACTGTTTTATATGTTTTTATAAACACTGGCCAGGCTTGTTTTACTTTGTTGGGTTTGCTTAAATGAAGATTGTTGTTTATGTTTTAAGTGTTCCCCGTTCTCAAATGTTTTGAAAGATTTTAAATATGAGCACTAAACCGCTTGATGAAGTTTTTAACTTGCATGCTGAGTGAGAACCTAGGTTTAGAACCGTATTTTGGGTTGGGTTCTTACAGTTGGTATCAGAGCACAAAGTCATAGATTCTGTAGACTAACCTGCTTCGTAGGTTGTTGTTCCTATGATCATCAGCACTCCACGGCTGTCAGGTTTGTCTGAGTTCATTAAGCTAAGGGTCTTATTTTACAATACTGCATCTGGTATACATGTGTTACCCTTGTTGGGCAGTGAGAGCCCCAGCGTGGGCTAGTTTTTATGCTTTGTGTAGATTGCCAGTATGTTGATTACACTTAGAGGAGAAGGGACGTTTGGTATTTCCAACCGAGGAGTTGGACTGTTCATGTTGATGATGAGACCACGTCCAGGGTTGTCTAGACCCATAGGCCAGTTTTGGGCCCTGGCAGTTGAGTTGCCAAGAGGAGGGGGTAGAGGCTAGTCTGCCTCAAAGTGAGACTCCTTGAGCAGAGTGTGCTCCAACCATGAGGGAGTTGATGGCAGGTCTTTTAGCTAACAGAGAGCGGAAACCCAGGCGCAGTTTGTAGCGCGTAGTGAGGAGTCTTGGGCACAGATAGCCCAGTTGGCAGAGTTTATTTAGGAGACACCCCTCCTAGTAGCTCCAGTAGCCCCGGAGGTTCCCGGGAGGGCTTGATCAGCAGGTTTATGCGGATAAGTTAGTTGGCGTTGATCGAGCAGCCGGGTTTGGCAAGTGGAAGCCTGTAGAGCTGGATGTTTTTGAGACCTACTGCTAGCAGCGAGGTGGTTGGCCAGGATCGAGTTTATCATCCGAGTGTTGGAATGACCTGGTGTTCCTAGGCCGAGGCGTGCCGTTCTTGTGTTGATTGATGCAGCAGTGTGGTGGTGGAAGTCCCCTGTGAGAGGCGGACCAGCAGAGTCTCCACCAACCACCCGGTCGATTGTCAAGCTGCCAAGTTAGTAGCTTTTGAGGAAGATGTAGAGACATCTTGTCCTCCTGCAAGCCTGCAGTCGTTTTGCAGCCAGTTCTTTTAGTATCCTCGTAGCCAGGGTGTAGTGTGGAGTTTGCTTGTCAGGACTTAATCCGTCCGTGGTTTTCAGCTGGCTAGTAGAGAGAAGCACCTTGTGTTAGCATGTTCCAGGTGTGGAGCTAGGTGCTGCCACCCGAGGGTTGGCTTAAGTATTCGTTGAGCATCGAGTGGGATGCAGGAGTGGGTCGTGGCTTATCTGTTAGACGTGATGTCAGAGAGTAGTCTACTAGAGTGTTGAGACTCTTGTGTTAAGTGTCATTGCCCTGTCACCTAGAGTGTGACCTTCCCTACCCTTAGAGGGGCTTAAAGCCCGTAAAAAGATGCTTGTGTTGTAAAGGATGTAGTGCCTGTTGGCACCAAGCTTTGACAGGAGGCCTAGATTCAGGCCAGTTGGCACTTTTTGTGCAGGTGGTTCCAGGGCCCGCCCGGAGTTTAGCATCCCCACTAGTCTTGTACCCATTCCTGTGATTGCACCTGTTTGGGTTGCATAAGAGATCTAGCTCGGTGGTAGTTAGAGAACTACAAGTGTGAGGTCGTTCGAGGGATAAGTAGGAGCCTTTCAAGGTCACCGAGAGTTGGGTACAAAGGATACTGTTGGTTGTTAAGGGCTAGCGCGTCCGAGTTCTCGCGCCTTTGTTGTGGGCTTATGAGCCAGTTGGATGGTAGTGTGATTCAACTACCCTAGAGCTACCCTAATATGAGTAGAGTGGGCATCGATGATGCGTGGTTGATCCAGTGTTAGAGCCATGAGTTGGATGGTTGATCGGAGCACGTTTAGTGGACCATTGGTATGAGGTAAGTTAGCTTGGTGTAGCTATGCTCTTGTAAGAGTGAGTTGACCAGTGTGGAATTCCGTGGTGAGTTGACCCCGAGCGGGTTGAACTCTTGTTGCTCCTTGCTAGATGTGGTTCTATTGGGAGGCAAAAGTTGCCTTGTGTGAGAGTACTTGTTGGTTTGGATCTTAAGGAACCAAGTTGGAGCTGTACACGCCGGTGTACTTTTGTGTAGCTCATTCCGTGGTGTATTTTTTAGGAACCACGAGAGGATTCGGGTTGAGAAACCAATGCTCAGTTATGAGGAGTTAGGGCTTTAGTTCTTGGCAAGTGCCCTAACTTGGGTTGAGAGGTTACCGTGCCGGTAGCCGGGTTGTTGCGTAGGCAAGTTATGCTAGTTGGCCCTTGACCTAGGTAGAGGCATTTCTTGTTGATCGATGGTTGGAGTTCAGTTAGAACTCATCCAGGGCGATGGTATAATCGCGGAGTTTCTGGCCGCCATGGCTAAGAGTGTTGTTCGGATCCTTACCCTGGGTAGAAGCTACGATTCGGCTGATGCTTTGAGCAAGAGGATGTTTGGGTCTTCCGGTGGTTCCCGCTCAGGTGGATAGCGATCACTCGCCAGCGGGCGGCGATCTAGGGTTCGGGATCAGCGCGACCGCAGTTAGAGCTCGAGATCGCTCGGCGGGGGCGGCCAGCAAACGGCTCATTGCATCAAGTGTGGTAAGGCACTTTTCGGATAGTGTGGAGCATCGCCCGTGCTTGCTACAGATGTGGCAAGGAAGAGCTTTTGGCCAGCACAGTTGAGATGCTGGAGGGAGATGTGTTCGTGTAGCCAGATGTCTGTTAGTCCGTTGACGATAATATGTGTGTCGGAGGGTGATCGAAGGAACCCTAGATTGTGGAGAGCTTCACCGGAGCTAAGTCAGACCAGGTAGTGTTCCACGGATTGAGTTTTTGGATGCTTGTTGTCAGTTTACAAGCTGGAGTTGTTCTTAGTAAGCTCCACGTTGGTTTCAGAATTCTTAGCAAGGTGGTGCTTGGTGTTGACCAAGGTTTGGTTCCCATGTTGTTTCGTGAGCTAGCTCGGTTTGAGCAAGCGGGCGTTGCCCTGAGGACTTGTTCTTAGTCAGGAGGTTTCGAGAGTTGACCCCTCCCCCGGTGGTTGAGTAAATACTGTTAGTTCTGGGTAGGTGGTCCAATCGGTGGTGGACTCCCTCTGGGTAGGTGTTGCTTCCGAGAGAGTTGGTTGTTGATGCCCTTGGGTTTGAGCGAGGCAGCGAGCATGTGTGTAGTTCGCTATCCATAGGAAGTCCGTTTGCTAAGGAATCATCCCCGTTTTGAAGGAGTCAGCGTAGCTCCTGAGTTGTGAAGTTGAGCAGAGTGGCTCAACGGTCGATCCAAATGGGAATTCTCGTAGTGTTAGTAGCAAGCAGCAAGTTGTTCGACCTCGTGAGGTCGGTGGTTAGCCAGACTAAGTGGTTAAGTTGTTGCTGATTATTTGATGGGTCTTTGGAGTTTGAAGAACCCCTAGTTTCTGTGATCGTTGAGTTGCACCGTGGATGCCAGTTTCGAGTATTAACTTTTGGGGCAGTCTTGCTTGATTGGTGTTGCTCATGATCCGCGAGCTTTGTGGTTGTCGTTATCCTTATTCCTCGCGATGTTTCGTGGGTGGAGTTTCTGGATTGGAAGAAGAATTAGGTCTAAGCTATAAGGAGGAAGTCCTTTGAGTAGCCAGATGGGCTTAAGAGTTGAGTGGCAGCTTGGAGGCGAGCCTTGCTCGTTATAAGCCTGGGTTGAGTTTCTGCAGAGCAAGCCCTTCTTGGGCTTTGTTCCTAGTTGTTGTGCGTTCGCAGTCGGCGTTATAGTTGAGCCACAGTTGAGTGAGTTGGCACAGAGGTGCCCTGGCATTGGTTGGTAAAACCTTTGAGTTGTTATCCTCGAGGTGATGTGTTGCTAGTAGCCGCGTGATGTTTTATTCCCTGCAGCTAGAGATTTCTGTGAGAGGAATGTTGTTTGTTTTCTATCTGGTGATGTTCTCTTAGGCTAGTTGCTGGTAGGTTTGCATTGGAAAGTTTGTTCTCGGCCGTTGAGGGGCTCAGTTTGTTAGTTTGGCCGAGTGGAGCCTGTGCCTGGACCTTGTCTTTTAAAGGTGGCCGTAGCTGAAGTTTCAGCTGGTGTGATGGTGGTAGCCGTTTGGTGAGCCAGAAAAGTGCCCCTTGGCTTTGGTGTTTCGATTTCTCGCAAAATGGTTTCTTAAGTGTTGTGGACACGTGCTAGTTGGAGAAGTTTGCCTTGGGATCTGTCACCAGTTGGTGGTTCGATTTGGATTTCGTTAAGGATTGTAGGCAACCATTGGGGTTCGCAGGTCTCTTGTGAAGTAGGAGTAGGCCGATTAGTTTCGAGAACCTGGGACGTTCAGTTGTTTGGTCAGCATGGTGTAGAGTTGAGGCTGTTTGATAACACCTTGTGAGCCCGAGAGAGTTTCGCCAGGTGCTTGCGCGAGAGAGTTTAGAGCTTGTGACCAGTCTTCGAGTTTGCTGAGAGTAGCGCCGTAGAGAGGCGTTTCGAGTTGGGTTAGCAGGGATAAGTGAGCCCTAAAGTCGTAAGACCGTTTGAGTGTTGGTGCGAGTCAGAGGATGTGGCTCATCGACTAGCACTATCGCATGTTTTCTTCGAAGCTCGGTGTTAGTTCAGTTTTGGTTGAGATTGACCATGGTAGACTCGGTGTCTTTAAGGCTTGGAGCCTTTGGGAACCCAAGGGGGTTTGGATTTCGAAGAAGGTTTAGTGTTGTCTTGACCGGGAGTTTGGTTGGTTAAGGATCAGTGGAGATTTCCTAGAGTTGTTTTCGTCTTAGGACTAAAGTCTTAAAAGGAGGGAGTATTGTAACGCCCCGGTTTTCTATTTCGGCTTCCTAGGTGTTTTCGGGACATTATGCGGATGTTCGGATGGGCCGTTAGAGCTATTTTAACCCTTAGGGGTATTTTGGTCTTTTTGTCCCCGGTCAGGGTTTTGTGGATTTTCAGGATTTCAGGGCCATTCCTGCCTTTGTCAAAGCTTGGTGGTTGTTGGTTGCAAGACCCAAGAAGTTTGGGCAAGTTGTTTGGAAGTTTGGAGGTAAGTTAGATTTTGGCAAAATTAATTGTTATTTGAGTGCTTCCATTGGGATTTGAACCCTTGCCCTAAATGGTTTGGGGAGTTTGTAGGAAAAAAGGGTTTTATTTTAAAAAGGAAAGTTGTTTCAGCCGGGTCTCGAAGGAGGAAGCTTTGGGAAGGGATTTTAGGTCTATTTAAAAGAAGAAAAGGAAAGAAATCAAGAAAAATCCCTTTCCCCCTTGTTTTGCAAGATTCTCTCTCTCTCTCTCTCTCTCTCTCTCTCTGTCACCAAGCCCTAGCCGCACCAACCCCAGTCGAGCCACCACACTCCAGCTGCACCAGATCGCCCAGTGTCGCCTGCAGCTCCTCGCACTAGATCGCCCAGTCGCCCAGAGCCTTGCCGCCGCTGCCGCCGCCAGCGTCGCCGTCGTCGACCCAGCCTCCCAGATGCTCCTCCCGTGCGTCCACCCAGCCGTCGCACGCCCGCAGCCTAGACGCATCGCACAACGCCGCTCGCTGCCGCCCAGACGCGTCGCCCCCGCGCCGTCCTCGCAGACCAGACATCTCGCCCGTGCGCTTCGCCGGCGCCGCGCTTCCGCTCAGCCGCGTCTGCTCTCGCTCGCTGCCCCTTGCCCCGCGAGCAGCGCTCAGCGCCGTGCCGCACTGCCAGCGCCCATTCACGCGCTTCTAACTGCGAGACCGCGTGTCTTCTCGGTTAGTAATTCCCGAGCCTTTCCCTTTTAGATTTTAAGTCTGCTTTTTTCTTTGTTTTATTTACTTAGGTGTTTTTATTAAATGCTTAGGTTGCTCGGGTTCGCTTAGAAGCTCGAGGGTCGCTTGGTTGTTATATGATAGTTAATTCTGCTTGTTTCCAGGTAAGTATTCCTTACCGTGGTTGTGTGGACCCTGCGATATTATCATGATGTGCTTGTATGCTTGTTGACTGTCATGAGCATGATAGTGATAAGACAGCTATGTTTGATCTCTTGCTAGCATGTTTGCCCGATTGTACATGTTAGTGCCATGCTAGGTTTGTTCTTCCAGCATGCTTATGATTCCTGCTTTAAGTTCGAAGTATCATGCTAGGTTATGTGTGATTGATGTTGATATGTATGTTTAGCCAGGAATCAGTTATTTTGTACTCTTAGCTAGTAAGGTAGGGTTTGTCATCATCTAGAGGCTGAGAGCGGACATAACGTACTTTGTCCCCACCGGTCGGGAGTAGAGCGAAGCATAACGTACATTGCTTCCCCCCGACAGCCGATGTGGATTTAGCTACCACATCGGCATAAGCCTAGTTTGTAGCCTGCTAGAGCGGAACTCTGCCAACGGTGCAAGCTTCGCCTTGGCGGTTCTTAGCTTCAGTGTCGGTCGTCAGCCGCTCGGATGAGTGCCGAGGGCCTCGCACTACTGTGTTCAGTGACACCGTTTCCGAGTCTTGAGGCATGCGTACCTGGCCCGCGTAGTTTGTACTTAGGCCCCCACATTTACGTCGGTTGCAGCAACATGCGGTGTGCGCGTACACGCGTTAGTCGCCGGTTCGGAGAGCTCCCCCAGGCTAATGTTCGTGAGTACACCAGTTCCTTCCAGTTTAGAGCCAGACTTCGGGTACTCTCCCGATAGTCCAGATTTATTAGCGAGGGTAAGAGGCCCTTGAGGACACCCATTGGGATTGGCTTTTGAGCTGATCATATGGTCGAGGGAGAAAGACCCTCGAGGGTGTCGAACATCTTTGGGATCAGTTTTTGAGCTGATCAATTGGCCGAGGGAGATGTCCCGGGATTGGTTATGAGAACCAATCATTAGGCCGGAAGTAGGAGACTTCCGAGGGTTCCAGATTCTGCCTTGTAAGCTCGTTGAGCTATGATCTGTGTTGGTAACTGTTTGCACGTATACTAGGGTGCGAGATGATTGATGTATCGTATTGTACCCCGGTCGGGGATTCTTACTGAGTATGTTTATACTCACCCTTATTTATGTGGTTTTTCCACCAGGTAATTTGGGACAGCACCGGGACGGCTAGCGGAGGGAGCTGATTGATCATGGGAGCCGCCCACCCTCTGTCTTTTATTGTTTGCATAATTTGTTCAGCATGTAGACGGACAAGAGTCCTAGGGGGACGTTTTTAAAAGTTGTTTAAACTGTTTTATATGTTTTTATAAACACTGGCCAGGCTTGTTTTACTTTGTTGGTTTTGCTTAAATGAAGATTGTTGTTTATGTTTTAAGTGTTCCCCGTTCTCAAATGTTTTGAAAGATTTTAAATATGAGCACTAAACCGCTTGATGAAGTTTTTAACTTCCATGCTGAGTGAGAATCTAGGTTTAGGACCGTATTTTGGGTCTGGTTCTTACATCCGATGACTCCAGATCTTGCCTTGTGAGCTCGTTGAGCTATGATCTGTGTTGATAGCTGTTTGCTTGCATGCTGAGGTGCTAGATGACTGATGTATCGTATTGTACCCTTTTTGGGGATTCTTACTGAGATACTCACCCTTATTTATCTTTCAGGTAACTTGGGACAACACCAGGATGGCTAGCGGAGGGAGCTGATTGATCATGGGAGCTGCCGACACTTTGTCATTTATTATTGCATTGTCTATTCAGCATGTAGATGGACTTGAGTCCTAGGGGAACATTGTTTAAAAAGTTGTTTAAATTGTATTGTATGTTTTTATAAACACTGGCCAGACTTGTTTTATTTCGTTGGTTTGTTTAAATGAAAATTGTTGGTTATGTTTTAAGGGTTCCCCCTTCTCATATGTTTTGAAAGGTTTTTAAATATGAGCACTAAACCGCTTGTTATCATATTTAACTTGCATCCTGAGTGAGAACCCAGGTTTAGGACCATGTTTTGGGTCGGGTTCTTACAAGTCGGTATTAGAGCATAGACGAGCGAAGACGAGCAGGTTCTGACTTGTTGTTGGTTTGGGCTTAGAGCGCCATCATGCCAACTTTCCGCTGTGCGAGCAGTTTGATAGCAGCTTGTTGAGGTATCCAGATAGATTCGGATGCCCCTGGGACATCGTTCCAGAGGGAGGCAGAGATTAGACTCACGTAGGCCACTTGTGGCCCAGTTGTTGGTTTTCCCCTAGTGAGAGTGTGGAGGTGCTTTGTGCAGATCGCCAGTATGTTGATCGCACTCAGAGGAGCAGGGACGCTTGGCATGTCCGACCGAGGAGTTGGACTGATCGTGTTGATGTTGAGGCCGTGTCCAGGGTTGTTTAGACCCGTAGGCCAGATTTGGCCCTGACAGTTGAGTTGCCTAGTGGAGGGGGTAGAGGCTAGCACGCCTCAGAGTGAGACTCCTTGAGCAGAGTGTGCTCCAACCATGAGAGATTTGATGGCAGGTCTTTAGCTATCAGAGAGCGGAGACCCAGGCACAGATTGTAGCGTGTAGTGAGGAGTCCCAAGCACAGATAGCCCAGCTGACAGAGTTTTTCAGCAGACACACCTCAGTAGCTCTTGTAGCCCCGGAGGTTCCCGGGAGGGCATGATCAGCAGGTTTTTGCCGATGAGTTTGTTGGCGTTGATGGAGCCGCCCTGTTTGGCAAGTGGAAGCCTGTAGAGCTTGATGTTTAGAAAGTCCTACTGCTAGTAGTAAAGCGGTTGGCCAGGTTTGAGTTTATCATCCGTGTGTTGGGATGCCCTGCTGTTCAGAGGCCGAGATGTGCCGCCTGTCTTTTGCTTTGGTACAAAAGCAGCTTGGTGGTGGAAGTCCCTTGAGAGAGGTGGACTAGCAGAGTCTCCACCAGTCGCCCGATTGATTGGCAAGTTGCCGGGTTAGTGGTTTGAGGAAGATGTCGAGACATCTTTGCCCCCTTGCAAGCCTGCTGTCGTTTGGCAGCCAGTTCCTTTAGTACCCTCGTAGCCAGGGTGTAGTATGGAGTTTGCTTGTCAGGGCTTAATCCGTTTGTGGATTTCAACGAGCTAGTAGAGTGGAGCACTCTTTTGTTTGGATGTTCCAAATGTGGAACTAGTTGTTGCCACCCGAGGAGTTGGCCTGAGTTTTGTTGAGCATCGAGTGGGATGCAGGTGTAGGCCGTGGCAGGTCTGTTAGGCGAGATGCCAGAGATTAGACTGCTCGAGTATTGGGAGTCTTGTGTTAAGTGCCATTGCCCCGTCACTTGGAGTGTGACTTTCCCTATCCTCAGAGGGGCATAAAGCTCGTTTAGGGCTGATTTGTGTTGTAAAGGATGTAGTGCCTGTTGGCACCACGCTTTGAGAGGAGGCCTAGATTCAGGCCAGTTGGCACTTTTGTGCAGGTGGTTCCATGGCCGCTCAGAGTTTAGCATCCCCGCTAGTCTTGTACCCATTTCCTGAGGTTGCACCTGTTTGGGTTGCATAAGAGATCTAGCTCGGTGGTAGTCAGAGGACTACAAGTTTGGGGTCTTTCGAGGGAAAGTAGGAGCTTTTCAGGGTCCCCGAGAGTTGGGTACCAAAGGATGCTATAGGCTGTTAAGAACTAGCGCGTTCGAGTTCTCGCGCCTGTGTTGTGAGCTTGTGAGCCAGATTGTTGGTAGCATGATTCGGCTACCCTTTGAGTTACCCTAGTATGGGTAGTGTTGGCATCGAGGATGCGTGGTTGATCCAGTGTTAGAGCCATGAGTTGGATGGCTGATCGAGCGCGTTTAGTGGGCACATTGGCTTGAGGTATGTTAGCCTGGTTGGATACGCTCTTGTAGAGTGAGTTGGCCTATGTGGCGTTTCGCGGTGAGTTGACCTTGAGTGGGTTTTAACTTTTGTTGCTTTCTTGTTAGTAGTCTCTCTGTTGGAGGCAAAAGTTGCCCTGTGTGAGAGTCCTTGTTGGCATTGGATCTTAAGAAATCAGGTTGGAGCTGTACACGCCGGTGTACTATTGTGTAGCTCGTTCCGTGGTGTATGTTTGGAGAACCACGAGGGGTTCGTGTTGAGGAACCAGTGCTCAGTCTTTGAGTTGTCAAGGCTTTAGTTCTTGACAAGTGCCCTAGCTTTGGTTGTAAGGATGCCGTGCTCGTAGCCAGGTTGTTGTTTAAGCAAGTTTTGCTAGTTGGCCTTAGCCTGGTTAGAGTTCAGTTGGAACTGAGCAAGAGCAGTGGTAGCAAAGCCGCATAGTTTCTGATCGTCATGGCTAAGAGAGCTATTCGGATCCTTACCTTGGGCAGAAGCTGTGTTGAGGTTGATGCTTTGAGTAGGAGGATGACGCATTCTGTAGAGTTTCTGGTCCTCTTGGTTTTCCAAGGAGTTGGAGTTGGCCAGCGTAGTTGAGATGCTGGAGAGGTTGTGCCCGTGTAGCTTTGTTATCCGTCGGACCAGCGGTGTTCCTCGGGTGAGTTCTTTGTGAGACTTGGTAGTCTAGCAAGCTAGTGTTTGTTTGGAGTAGAGTCTGGATTGGTTCCGGTGAGGTGGCTAGTTGGTGCTTGGTGTTGACCAAGATTTGGTTCTCTTGTTGTTTCAAGAGCTAGCTTGGTTCGAGCAAGAGGGCGTTGCCCTGAGGACTTGTTCCTAGTCAGGAAGTTTTAGGAGTTGACCCCTCCCTCGAAGGTTGAGTAAGTTCTGCTAGTTCTGGGTTGGTGGTCCAATCAGTTGGGGTTTCCCTTGGGTGTTGCTTCCAAGAGAGTTGGTTGTTGTTGCCCTGGGTTTGAGCAAGTCAGCGAGCGTGTGTGAAGTTCATTTGCTGGGGAATCGTTCCCGTTGAGGAGTAGTCAGCTGTAACGGCCCAGGTTTTCATCCCAGTCTTCCAGGTATGCCCTAGGGGTATTTTGGTAATTTGGTCGGGCCGTCAGGGCCGTTTATGTCTTTTTCCAGTTGCTAAAATTATTGGATGGATTTATGAAGGTTTTTTAGGCTTTGTGGTTTGGTTTGAGCATGGGTAGATGCAAAAGTAAAAATAAAGGAATTTGTGTTGCAGCTGGGATTCGAACCTGGGTCTCCGAGAAAGCCTGTGGGGATGCGTGCCAGATGAGCCATGGAGAGCTCTTGTTGCTCTTTCTGCGTCATATTATGGTTAGCCTTGGATCTTGGAGTTTTGGTGCATTTGGTTAAATGAAAAGGAAATTAGGTTTTTTTGTTCTTTATTCTCCAAAACTCGCCTTTGTCGTCCAAGCCTTGTCTCCCTAGCTCTCTAAGCCGAATTTCATCCCCTTTGCAGCCCCGAGGTTCAATCATCACTCCGGGTAAGTCTTCATCCTCTTCATCTTCTCGATTGGGTGTTCTTGCTGGTCGAAGGTAAGAAGAAGAGCTTGTGTGTGTGTGTGTTTGTTGCAGGCCGCCCAGATCGCCCAGTGGAGCCAGAACTCCCGGATCGCCACGCCCCAGCGCGGCCCGAGATCGCCCGTCGCAACCCAGGACGCCCAGATCGCCCGCGCTCGCCCGTGCTGCTCTTCCGCGTCCGCGTCGCACGCCCAGCGCCCGCGCGCCCTCACTCCGTGCCGCTCGTCCGCGTCCTCGTCGCACGCCTAGCATCACGCGCCGCCGCGCCGTCTTCTTCTGCCGCGCGCGTCTCTGGCTATCTGTGTCCCGGGCGCTTTGTCGTGTACGCGGCCAGCGCCCAGCCAGCGTGCCATCGCTTTGCTCGCAAGCCAACCCAGCGCACCAAACCCGCCAGCCCAGCCCCGTGTCGTCGCCGTCTTTGTGTGAGTGCCCCCGAGCCGAGCCTTCCTGTTTTATTATATTTTAGGCCTATGGTTCTGATTATTGCTATGTTTGTTAGGTTCTTGATAGCTAGCTCGGGAGTGATCGCATCTTAGGATTTTGTGTGTAGAAGCCTCCCGACTAAGGTAAGGATTTCATACCGGAGTTGTGTGGGCCCTGCGGTATTATATGTGATTGTTGTTTGTATGTTTGTTTGTGATTATCAGCATGTATAGTGTTAGGTGCTCTGTTCTGAATTCTCGACTGGCATGATTTCTTATGTTGTTTTCTCATGTTAGTCCATGCTAGGTTGTTCCTTTCTGGCATGCTCGTATTCTTTCTTGCTTCGTAGTATCATGCTAGGTTCGTTGTATCTGTTGAGCAAGTAATGGATTGTATTGGATTGCTTGCTGTTGATATGATAGGTTAGAGTTCAGGTAGATAGCATCATCCCGGCCAGTATGCATAAAGTATCTTGCATCCATGGCAGGGACGCACGGGGTAATACTCCGTCCCTAGACCCCGTTTGGGTTTAGCTAACCCTACCGGTAGGCCCTACAATCTTGGGTGAGGGTGGTAGTCTGCGCGATGCCCCAACGGTCGGGATGATGACTTGGCAATGCCTAGTCCCCTTCAGCCGACACGTCCTCAGCATGTTCGGCAGTAGCCCTTGATTGCCACATGTTAGGGCAAGGACGGCTTGCTGGTGTAAGCCTACCACGACCGATTCCTTAGCCTTAGGTGCGGTGGTTCAGGCTGACATAGTTCACGTGTCCAGGTCTCACACCCCTATGTTAGTGACACCGATCCAGAGATTTAGTTAGGCATGGTGACTGGATCTGGGCTGCTTGCCACTAGACCCGACAACCCCCAGAGTCTGCAGTAGCATGCGGTGCGCGCTTACGCTCATTACAGCGCCGACTGGAGAGCTCCTCGGGATTGTGAGGCCGGGACTTGTTTCTCGTATAGGGCGTATTGTGTGGTGTGGATTTTCCGGACTAAGACCCTGAGTTGGCATCTGAGGTCCAAGCGTGGACTTAAGCTATGTGCTCTATTCTGTGTTTATATTCATAGCTTGCATACATTCATCTAGATGACCATGTATATCGTATTGTACCCCGGTAGGGGATTCTTACTGAGTAATTCGTTACTCACCCTTATTTTGTGGTTTTCCACAGGTAACCAAGGTGCGAGACAAGATGGCTGAAGGAGGAGCTGTGATCATGGGAACCTGCTGTCATCTCTGACTTTTTATATTATGACTCTTGTCTTTTATTTCCCCTGAATGCATGTAGTCGGGCACGGAGCCCTAGGATGTTTTCTCAATGTTTTGTGGATTCCGGCATTTATGTATCTGAGAAGGTTTTGAATGATTTTAATAAATCTCTGATTAGAGTAAACTTTGGAAATGTATTTGTCCTGAAACAGGTGCTTGGAGACAGGAACAGGTTTCAGCAAACTGTAATGATTTCTGTGTGAATGTTGAATGTTTTAAGTTTTTAATTGGAATCCGAAATCATATTTGCATATTGTCCTTTACTTTGAATGCATGCATTGGGGTAAAGGCCCATTTAGAGCCCTTTTTGGGTTGGGTCTTTACATCAGCTTAGCTCCTGAGTTGTGTAGTTGATCAGAGTAGCGCAGCGGTTAGCCAAGCGAGAGGGTCCTTGCATTGTGTTGTTAGCAAGCGAAAAGTTGTTTGTCCCCGCAAGGGCGGAGGCCAGCCAGTTTAAGAGTTGAGCTTTTGCTGGAAAGTTGTTGGTTTTTTTGGGGTTTGAAGAACCCCTAGTTTCCTTGGTGGTTGAGTTGCACCATGGATGACAGCCTCGAGTATTATCTTTGGAGGTAGCCTTGTCAGTCGGTATTCCTTGCGATGTTCCGAGTGTGGAGTTTCTAGTCGCAAGATGAGTTAGGCCTAAGCTAAAAGGAGGAAGTCCTTTGAGTTGCCAGTTGGACTTAAGAGTTGAGTGGTAGCTTGGAGGCGAGCTTTGCTCGTTATAAGCTTGAGTTGAGTTCTGCAGAGCAAGCCCTTCTCGGGCTTTGTTCCTATTTGTTGTGCGTTCGCAGTTGGCATTTTAGCTGAGCCACAGTTGAGTGAGTTGGCACAGAGGTGCCGTGGCATTGGTTGGTATAAACCCTTGAGTTGCTATCCTCAAGGTGTTGTGTTGCTAGTAGCCCTGTGATGGTTTGGTCCTTGCTACCCGAGATTTCCATGAGAGGAATGTTGGTTGTTTCCTTGTCTGGCGATGTTCTCTTAGGCCAGTTGCTGGTAAGTTGCATTAAAAAGTTTGCGTTCGACCGTTGAGAGGCTCCAGTTTGTTGGTTTGGCCGAGTGGAGCCTGTGCCTGGATTTTGCCAATCATTAGGCCGGAAGAAAGAGACTTCCGAGGATTCCAGATTCTGCCTTGTAAGCTCGTTGAGCTATGATCTGTGTTGGTAACTGTTTGCATGTATACTAGGGTGCCAGATGATTGATGTATCGTATTGTACCCCGGTTGGGGATTCTTCTTGAGTATGTTTATACTCACCCTTATTCTCGTGGTTTTCCACGAGTAACTTGGGACAAAGACCGGGGCGGCTAGCGAGGGAGCGATTGATCATAGGAGCCGCCAGACTCTGTCTTTATTGTTTGCATATTTGTTCAAGCATGTAGATGGACAGAAGTCCTAGGGAAACATTATTAAAAGTTGTTTGAACTGCTTTTGAATGTTTTTAGATACTTGCAGAGCTTGTTTTACTTCGTTGGTTTTTCTTAAACAAAATTGTTGATTATGTTTTAAGCATTCCCGTTCTAAATGTTTTGGAAGGTTTTAAATATGAGCACTAAACCGCTTCATGAAGTATTTAACTTGCATGCTTTGGTGAGAACCTAGGTTTAGGACCGTGTTTTGGGTCGGGTTCTTACGGCTTGGTATCGAGAGCACGAGTCATAGATTCAGAGACTAACTCGCTTTGCGAAGTTGTTGCCCCCATGATCATCAAAGACTCCGCTGGCCGTCGAGTTTGTCTGCGAGTTCATTAAGCTAAGGGTTTTATTTTACAATCACCGCATCTAGTATACATGTGTTACCCTTGTTTGGCGGAGAGCCCAAAGGCGTGGGCTAGCTTTTATGCTTTGTGTGGATCGCTAGTAGGTTGATTGCACTTAGAGGAGCAGGGACGTTTGGTATTTCCAACCGAGGAGTTGGACTGTTCATGTTGATGATGAGACCGCGTCCAGGGTTGTCTAGACCCGTAGGCCACCTTTGGCCCTGGCAGATGAGTTGCCAAGAGTAGGGGGGGTTGAGGCTAGCACGCCTCAGAGTGAGACTCCTTGAGCAGAGTGTGCTCCATCATGAGGAGTTGATGGCGTGTCTTTTAGCTAACAGAGAGCGGAGACCCAGCGCAGCTTTGTAGCGCGTAGTGAGGAGTCTTGGGCACAGATAGCCCAGCTGGCAGAGTTTATTTAGGAGACACCCCTCCTTGTAGCTCTAGTAGCCCCAGAGGTTCCCGGGAGGGCTTGATCAGCAGGTTTATGATGATAAGTAGTTGGCGTTGATCGAGCCGCCGAGTTTGTCAAGTGGAAGCCTGTAGAGCGGATGTTTTTGAGACCTCTCGCTAGCGACAAGGTGGTTGGCCAGATCGAGTTTATCATCCAAGTCTTTGGGATGACTTTGGTGTTTAAAGGCCGATGACCGGATGTTTAGAGGTCGAGGCGCGCTGCTCGTGTTGTTTGATGCAAAGCAGTGTGGTGGTGGAAGTCCCCGTGAGAGGCGGAATAGCGAGTCTCCACCACCACACGGTCGATTGGCAAGTCGCCAAGTTAGTAGCTTTTGAGGAAGATGTAGAGACATCTTGTCCTCTTGCAAGCCTCGCAGTCGTTTCTTGCACCCAGCTTTTTTTAGTACCCTCACAGCCGTGGGGTAGTGTAGAGTTTGCTTGTCGTGACTAAATCCGTCCGTGGTTTTCAGCTGGCTATTATAGAGAAGCACCTTCATTAGCATGTTCCGTGTGGAGCTAGGTGCGCCACCCGAGGTTGGCCTGAGTATTCGTTGAGCATCGAGTGGGATGCAGTAGTAGGCCGTGGTATGTCTCATTAGGCGAGATGCCGAGTTTAGGCCGCTCGAGTGTTTGGACTCTTGTGTTGAGTGCCTTTGCCCGTCACTTGGAGTGTGACCTTCCCTATCCTCAGAGGGGCATAAAGCTTGTTTTGGTCTGATTTGTGTTGTAAAGGATGTTGTGCCTGTTGGCACCAAGCTTTGAGAGGAGGCCTAGATTCGGGCGCAGTTGGCACTTTTGGTGCGAGATGGTTCCATGCCCGCCGGAGTATAGCATCCCCACCAGCCTTGTACCCATTTTTCCGAAGTTGCATCTGTTGGATTGCTTAAGAGATGTAGCTCGGTGGTAGTCAGAGAACTACAAGTGTGAGACCGTTCGAGGGATAAGTAGGAGCATTTCAGGGTCGCCGAGAGTTGGGTACAAAGGATGTTGTTGGTTGTTAAGGGCTGGCGCGTCCGAGTTCTAGCGCCTGTGTTGTGGGCTTGTGAGCCGCTTGGATGGTAGTGTGATTCGACTACCACCGGTTACCCTAATATGAGTAGGGTTGGCATCGATGATGCGTGGTTGATCCACCGTTAGAGCCATGAGTTGGATGGTTGATCAGAGCACGTTTAGTGGACCATCGGTATGAGGTAAGTTAGCTTGGTGTGGCTATGCTCTTGTAAGAGTGAGTCGACCAATGTGGCATTCCGTGGTGAGTTGACCTTGAGTGGGTTGAACTCTTGTTGCTCCTTTGCTAGATGTGGCTCTATTGGGAGGCAAAAGTTGCCTTGTGTGAGAATACTTGTTGGTTTGGATCTTAAGGAACCAAGTTGGAGCCAGTACACGGGTGTACTTTTTGTGTAGCTCGTTCCGTGGTGTATTTTTCAAGAACCACGAGGGGTTTGGGTTGTGAAACCAAATTACTCGGGTTGAGGAGTTAGGACTTTAGTTCTTGGCAAGTGCCCTAACTTGGGTTGAGAGGTTCACCGTGCGGTAGCTTTGGTTGTTGCGTGCGAGGCAAGTTATGCTAGTTGGCCCTTGACACGGTAGAGGCATTTCTGTTGATCGATGGTTGGAGTTCGGTTGGAACCGATCCGTGGCGATGGTAGCAAAATCGCGGAGTTTCCGCCGCCATGTCTAAGAGAGTTGTTCGGATCCTTACCCTGGATAGAAGCTACGATGTGGCTGATGCTTTGAGCAAGAGGAAGTTTGGGTCTTCCGTTATTCCCGCCAGTGGATAGCAGAACTCGCCACGACTCGCCGACAGGGCGATCTAGGGGTCGCGATCACGCCGACCGCAGAGTTAGAGCTTAGGATCGCCAAGAAAGCGGGGCGAGCAAAGCTCATTGCATCAAGTGTGGTAAGGCGCTTTTCCGGATTGTGTGGAGCATCGCCGTGCTTGCTACGCGATGTGGCAAGGAAGAGCTTTTGGCCAAACAGTTGAGATCTTTGTAGGGAGAGATGTGCTCGTGTAGCCAGTTGTCAGTTGTACCGTTTGACGACAGTGTGTGTCGGAGGGCGATCGGAGGAACCCTAAGTTGTGGAGAGCCTCACCAGAGCTCAGTCAGACCCAGGTAGTGTTCCTCGGTTGAGTTGCTGGATGCTTGTTGTCGGTTAACAAGCTAGAGTTGTTCTTGGTAACCTCCACGTTGATTTTTGGAATTCTTAGCGAGGTGGTGCTTGGTGTCGACCAAGGTTTGGTTCCCATGTTGTTTCGTGAGCTAGCTCGGTTAGAGCAAGAGGGCGTTGCGCTGAGGACTTGTTCCTAGTCAGGAGGTTTCGGGAGTTGACCCCTCCCTCGGTGGTTGAGTAAGTTCTGCTAGTTCCAAGTTGGGGGTTCAAGCGATTGAGGATCCTCGGATGTTGCTTCCGAGAGAGTTGGTTGTTGTTGCCCTTGGGTTTGAGCAAGGCGGCGGCGTGTGTGAAGTTCGTCATCGCTTCGGTTCGCTTGCTTCTGGAAATCGTTCTGTTGAGGAGGAGTCAACTTAGCTCCCGAGTTGTGTAGTTGATCGAGAGTAGCGCAAGCAGATACCGGTAATCCAATGAGAGTGTCACTGCGTTTGTTTGTTAGCAAGCGGAAAGTTGTTTGTTCCCGCAAGGGCGGAGGCCTGCCAGTTCAAGGACTTGAGTTGTTGCTGGAAGGTTGTTGGATCTTTGGAGTTTGTAGAACCCCTTAGTTCTTTGGTAGTTGAGTTGCACCGTGGATGTCGGCCTCAAGTTTTAACTTTTGAGGTAGTCTTGCCGACTCGTGTTGTTCAGGCTCTGCAAGCTTGTGGTTGTCGCTATCCTTATTCCTCGCGATGTTTCGTGGGTGGAGTTTCTGGATTGGAAGAAAAGTTAGGTCTAAGCTATAAGGAGGAAGTCCTTGGAGCAGCCAGATGGGCTTAAGAGTTGAGTGGCAGCTTGGAGGCGAGCTTTGCTCGTTATGAGCTTGGTTTGAGTTTCTGCTAAGCAAGCCTTTCTCGGGCTTTTCTTTTAGTCGTTGTGCATTCGCAGTTGGCATTTTAGCTGAGCCACAGTTGAGTGAGTTGGCACAGAGGTGTCGTGGCATTGGTTGGTAAAGCCCTTGAGTTGCGATCCTCAAGCTTTTGTGTTGCTAGTAGCCGCGTGTTGTTTTTATTCCTTGCTGCTCGAGGTTTCCGTGAGAGGAATGTTGTTTGTTATCAGGTCTGGCGATGTTCACCTAGGCCAGTGGCTGATCGGATTGCATTGGAAAGTTTGTTGTCGGCCGATGAGGGGCTCCGGTTTATTAGTTTGGCTGAGTGGAGCCTGTTCCTAGACCTTGTCGTTCAGGGGTGGCCGAAGCTGAAGTATCAGCTAGTGTGAGTGGTGGTAGCCGCTTGGTGAACCAGAAAAGTGCCCCTTGGCTTTGGTGCTTCGATTTCTCGTGAGATGGTTGCTTAAGAGTTGTGGACGCATGCTAGTTGGAGAAGGTTGCCTTGGGATCGACCACCGGTTGGTGGTTCAATTGGATTTCGTTAAGGATTGTAGGCACCGGTGGGGTTCGCAGTCTCTTGCGAAGTAAGAGTAGGCCGTTTGTTTCAAACATGGGAGGTTCATTGTTTGGTCGACATGGTGAAGGGTCGAGGTCGTTTGATAACAAATATGAGCATTCAGAGAAGTTACTGCCGGAGCGTGGCGTAGAGTTTTAGAGCTTGTGACCCGTCCACGAGTTTGTTGTGAGTAGCGCCAGTAGAGGCGTTTCGAGTTGGGTTAGCGAGGATAAGTGAGCCCTAGAGTCGTGAGACCGTTTGAGAGTTGGTGCGAGTCGAGGGTGTGACTCACCGACTAGCTATCGCATGATTTCTTCAAGCTCGATGTTAGTTCAGTTTTGGTTGAGATAGTTTGTGGCAGACTCGGTGTCTTTTGGGCTTGGAGCCTTTGGGAAACCAAGAGGGTTCGGTTTGAAGAAGGGTTTTGTGTTGTCTTACCCGGGAGCTGGGTTGGTTAAGAATCAGTGGAGTTTTCCTAGAGTTGTTTTCGTCTTAGGACTTTCGAGGACGAAAGTCTTAAAAGGAGGGAGTATTGTAACGCCTTGATTTTCTATTTCGGTTACCCGTGTGATTTCGGTCATTATTCGAATGTTCGGATGGGCCGTTAGAGCTATTTTAACCCTTAGGGGCATTTTGGTCTTTTGCCCCGGTCAGGGTTTTGTGGATTTTCAGGATTCCAGTGTCATTCCTGCCTTTGTCGAAGCTTAATGGTTGTTGGTTGCAAGACCCGAGAGGTTTGGGCAAGTTGTTTAGAAGTATTGAGGTGTTTTAGAAAATGGCAAAATTAATGGGTTTTTGAGTGCTTCCTTTGGGATTTGAACCCTTGCCCTAAATGGTTTTGGGAGTTTGAAGGAAAAAGAGTTTTATTAGAAAGAAAAGTTGGTTTGGGCCGGGTTTTGAAAGAGGAAGCTTTGGGAAGGGATTTTAGACCCATTTAAATTGGGAAAAGGGAAGAAAATCAAGAAAGTCCCTTTCCCCTTATTTTGCAATTTCTCTCTCTCTCTCTCTCTCTCTCTCTCTCTCTCTCTCTCTCTCTCTCTCTCTCTGCCGACCTCACCAAGAAAACCCAACCCTAGCCGCGCACTGACCACCATCGGCCCATGCCCGGCCGTTACGCACCACTGCCGCGCGCGCGCAGTCAAATGACTTCGCCGCCACCGCGCGCGCCGCCCGCACTGTGTCGCCAAGACGTGCCGCGCCGCCTAGCACCAGGCCGCCCTGCACCACGCCGCTCGTTGCCGTCCGCCCTCGTCGTCCAGCGCCGCCCCGTGCCTCTCGGCCAGTGCGCCCGAGCGCCGCGCGCCGTTGCTTCAGACCAGCCTTCCAGACGCGCGCGCGCGGCTCCACTCAGCTGCAGCCAGACGAAGTCGCCGCGCGCTACTGCTCTCGCGACCCGACGTCTCGCCCGCGCGCCGGACCCAGCGTGTTCGCTCGCCTGCGACAGCCTGCGTCTGCACATCCCCTGCCTCGCTAGCGCCAGCGCCCAGCGACCAGTGCCAACGCCCAGTGCCAGCGCCCAGCGCCAGCATGCCCTACTTGTCCTTGCAGACGGACAGCCTGCCCTGCCGTGCGAGTTGGGGCGTGACCTTGTGTCTTCTTGGTCGGTAATTCTCGAGTCTTTTCTCCTTTGGGCACTAGGTTGTTGGCTGCTGTTTATTTAATTAGGTTGTTTTTACTAAAATGCTTAGGTTGCTCGGTTTCGCTTTAAAGCTCGAGGGTCATTATTTGATTGTGAAAGTTATTTCTGCTCGTTTCCAGGTAAGGATTCCTTACCGTGGTTGTGTGGACCCTGCGATGCTTTCTTGATTGTGCCTTATATGCATGTTTACTTGTATGAACATGATTAGTGGATAGGACAGCTTGTGATTGCATTCTTGCTAGCATGTTTGCCTGTTTGTACATGTTAGTGCCATGCTAGGATTGTTCTTCCAAAGATGCTTGAGATTCCCGCTTTAAGTTCGTAGTATCATGCTAGGTTATGTGTGAATGATGATGATATGTATGTCTAGCCAGAATCGGTTATTTTGTACTTCTAGCTAGTATAGTAGAGTTTGTCATCATCCGTAGGAGAGCGGACATAACGTACTTTGTCCCCACAGTCGGGAGTAGAGCGAAGCATAACGTACATTGCTTCCCCGGCCGATGTGGATTTAGCTACCACATCGGCATAAGCCTAGTTTGTAGCTCGCTAGAGCGGAACCACCGCCAATGGTGCAAGCCCGCCTTGGCCGGTTTCTTAGCTTCGTGTCGGTGGTCACAGTGCGCACAGATGAGTGCCGAGGGCCTCACACTCACGTGTTCGGTGACACCGCTTCCGAGTCTTTAGGCATGCGTGCTGACCCGCGTAGTTTGTGTACTTAGGCCCCCACATTTACGCGGTTGCAAAGAAGATGCGGTGTGCGCGCACACGCAGCGTTAGTCGCCGGTTCGGAGAGCTCCACCGGGCTAATGTTCGTGAGGACACCGCCTTCTGTTTAGAGCCGGACTTCGGGTACTCTCCGATAGTCCGTTTTATAGAGAGGGTAAGAGGCCCTTGAGGACACCCATTGGGATTGGCTTTTGAGTGATCATATGGTCGAGGAGAAAGACCCTCGAGGGTGTCGGACATCTTTGGGATCGGTTTTTGAGTGATCAATTGGCCGAGGAGAAAGACCCTCGGAGATGTCCCGGATGGGTTATGAGAGCCAATCATTAGGCCTAAGAAGGAGACTTTCGAGGATTCCAGATTCTACCTTGTAAGCTCGTTGAGCTATGATCCATGTTGGTAATCTGCTTGCATGTATACTAGGGTGCCGATGATTGATGTATCGTATTGTACCCGATTGGGGATTCTTACCGAGTATGTTTATACTCACCCTTATTTCTGTGGTTTTCCACCGGTAACTTGGGACAAAGAACGGGGCGGCTAGCGGAGGAAGCCGATTGATCATGGAGCTGCCAAGACTCTGTCTTTATTGTTTGCATATTTGTTCAAAGATATAGATGGACAGAGTCCTAGGGAAACATTATTAAAAGTTGTTTGAACTGCTTTGAATGTTTTTAGATACTCGCCAGAGCTTGTTTTACTTCGTTGGTTTTTCTTAAACAAAATTGTTGATTATGTTTTAAGCATTCCCCGTTCTAAATGTTTTGGAAGGTTTTAAATATGAGCACTAAACCGCTTGATGAAGTATTTAACTTGCATGCTGTAACGACCCAGGTTTTTCATCCCGGTCTTCCAGGTATGCCCTAGGGGTAATTTGGTAATTTGGTCGGGTCGTCAGGGCCGTTTGTGTCTTTTCCAGTTACTAAAATTATTGGATGGATTTATGTAGGTTTTTGGAAGGATTTCTGGTTTGGTTTGAGCAAGGTTTGATGCAAAAGTAAAAATAAAGAAAATTGTGCTGCAGCTGGGGTTTGAACCCGGGTCTCCTGGAAAGCTTGTGGGGTTGTGTGCCAATTGAGCCATTAGGTGCTCTTGCTGCGCCCCAGCGCCCATCCGCGCCCCAGCGTCCATCCGCGCCCCAGCGCCCATCCGCGCCCCAGCGCCCATCCATCCAGCGCGCAGCGCGCGCCAGCCAGGCGGCCAGCAAGCAGCCAAGGCCTGCCACCTGCTGGTGATAACTGCCAAAGAACTCCAAGTTCGTGTCGCCGTGCCGCTTGAGTGCCCCGAGCCGAGCTTGCTGTTCTATTGTTTTTTAGACGTTTTAGATGCTGATTATTATTGGTTTGCTAGGTTCCCGCTCGCTAGCTCGGGATTGTTCCGCAGCTTAGGATTTGTGTGTAGAAGCCTCCCGACCAAGGTAAGGATTTCTTACCGGAGTTGTGTGGGCCTCGCGCGGTATATTTGTGATTGTTGTTTTGTATGCTCGTATGATTATTAGCATGTTTAGCCCTAGGTGCTCTGTTCAATTCTGGATCGCATGAACTCTTGTATTGTTTCTCATGTTAGCCCATGCTAGGTTGTTCCATTCTGGCATGTTCGATATCTGTTCTTGCTTCGTAGTATCATGCTAGGTTCCTTGTATCTGTTGAGCACGTATTGGACTGCATTGAATGAATTGTTATTATTGCTATGGTTTAGAGTTCAGGTAGGTAGCATCATCCGGGCGGATGCATAACGTAACTTGCATCCCCGACAGGGGGCGCATTTGTGATGGTACTCGTCCCACCGATCCCGTTAGGGTTTAGCTAACCCTAACGGTGGCCCCGCAATCTTGGGTGAGGGTGGCGGATCGTTAAATGCCCCAATGGTCGGGATGATGACTTGGCATTGCCTCGTCCGGCGATCGGCACGTCCTCGGCGTGTTCGGCCAGTAGCCCTTCATTGCCACTGTTAGGGCAAGGACCGCTTCTGGTGTAAGCCTACCACGGCCGGTTCCTTAGCCTCAAAGTGCGGTGGTGCAGTGACATAGTTCACGTGTCCGTGTCTCACACCCCTATGTCGGTGACACCGATCCGAGATTTAGTTAGGCATGGTGGATCGAACTCGGCGGCTTGCCACTAGACCCGGCACCCCCGAGTTTGCGGTAGCATGCGGTGCGCGCTTACGCTCATTTCGCGCACGACCGGAGAGCTCCTCGGGATCTTGAGCGATGCACCTTTCGTATCGACGATGAGATGCGGTGGGGCCGGACTTGTTTCCGTATAGGGCGTATAGTGTCTTTGTGGTATTTCCGGACTAAGACCACGAGTTGGCATCCGAGGTCCAAGTGTGGACTTAGCTATGTGCTCCGCTCTGTGTTTTGTACTCATAGCTTGCATACATTCTTCTAGATGATCATGTATATCGTATCGCACTCCCCCGGTTGGGGATTCTTCTTGAGTAATTCGTTACTCACCCTTATTTTGTGGTTTTCCACGAGTAACCAAGGCGCGAGACAGGATGGTGAAGGAGAAGCGTGATCATGGAATCCTGCACACCTCGACCATTTTATTATATTATGACTCTTGACTTTTGTTATTTCCCCGAATGCATGTAGACGGGCACGGAGCCCTAGGATGTTTTCTTATGTTTTATGGATTCCAGCATATTTGTACTTGTGGAATGTTTAAATGGTTTAAATAAATCTCTGATCAGAGTATGCTTTTAGAAATGTATTTATCCTGAAACAGGTGCTTGGCAACAGAGGGCAGTTTTAGAGTAAATTGTTTTGATTGTTGAATGTTTCTGCTTTTTACTTGGGATCCAAACATTATTTTTCATAATGTCTTTTATTTTGAATACATGCATTGGGGTAAAGGCCCATTTAGAGCCCCTTTCGGTCGGGTCTTTACTGCTTGGTATCGAGCTCGTAGTCATAGATTCTCGTAGACTCGACCTTTTGTTGTAGGTCGTCCTTCCATGATCACCAGCACTCCGACAGTCATTAGGTACGCCTAGGTTTATTGTTTTAGAAAGAAAAAGGGTTAAGAATTTACAATACCTTTCATCTAGTGTATGCCTTGTTTGGTGTTGTGGAGTGGTGACAGTGTGTTTTGATTCGTTGTTGGTTTGGATGTAGATCGCCACAGATGCGACCACCCGTCATCGGAGAGGAGGTTCGAGAGCGGTGTCGAGGTATCGGGATCGAATCGACATCTGCGAGGACATCGTCCCAAGCCGAGACCGATGGCATTCCACCAAAGAAATCCTCTTGTTACGCCTAGAGCGGGCGTTGAGGCGTGGCCGAGAGCCGTGAGACCGCTTCCCGGGCGAGAATTTGCCGAGTCTATGAGGGCTTTTATGGTCGACATGTTGAGTGACCGAGGGCGAGAGACCTGTGCCTTGTTGGCGTGCCATGGCGGGAAGAGTCCCGAGCCCAGTTGAGCGGTGACTCGATTTTTCAGCAGAGCACGCAGTAGCACCTCCACTCCACGAGGAGCAAGTAGCCCCAGAGGCGGATATGGCGAGAGGTGCCGAGGAGTTGGGTAGGTGGTGAAGGATTTTGTGAAGTGGAAGCTCGAGAAGTTTGATGCCACCGGTGATGCGTTAGCGGCGGCACAGTGGATTGCCCATTTGGAGTACACCTTCCGATCATGGTGTGCCCCGATATTCGAGGCCGAGGTGTGCGGCTCATGTGCTAGGAGGCACAAGCGAGATGGTGGTGGGAGTCCACCTTGAGCGAGAGACACCGGGTCTCCACCCGCTACTTGGGAGCTCTTCAAGGCCGAGTTCAAGGTAAAGTTCATCGGTGATGAGGCTCAAGAGAAGATGGTGGAGCTCTTCCGAACTCAAGCGGGGTCTCGATTCCATTGAGGAATATGAGAGGAAGTTCTCGGAGTATGGATATTTTGCTCATGATTGATAGCCACCCCAGTGAAAGATTCGAAAGTTCATATCCGGATTGAGGCGAGTGTTTCTCGGGATGTCGTGGCTCGTGCCCCCGACACTTATGCTAGGGTCATCCCATTAGCCACGATCTATAATGGGAAGTATCCTGCTGGCGCGGTTGTTGCCGCTCTGATTCAGCGTCTGTCCCAGCACACTGTAGGGGCGAAGAGGAAGTTTGATTTTTCGAGGCGGCGGCGCGCGCAAGGCGATTCGGATCGTAGATCGGCGGAGACCTCCATCCGTTTCAGGCCCAAAGACGGAGGACCCGGCGAGTTCCCGCTTGTGCTACTTGTGGGAAAGTCCACGCTGGAGCTTGTCGACCGGACCTAGATTGTGCTTCCGTTGTGGTAGAGGGGCACATAGCCCGTTTTTGTGATCGACAACTATGGCGGCTCGGCCAGTGCAGCAGGCAGGTCGAGTGTTTGCTACGACCGTCAGAGGCCGAGCGTCACGGATGCCGCTGTAAGGTGCACGCTTCTTGTTTTAGATCAACGCGCATTTGTCTTGTTTGATTCTGGTTCTACGCATTCTTTTGTATCTGTGTTGTTTCTTTGGGCATGCTAAGTTAAGATCGAGCCTCTAGGTTTTGAGTTGATCGCTTGCAACTCCTTCGGGAGTTAATATGTTGGCTAGAGATAAGATCGGGATGGCCGGATCGAGATATCCCGGAGAGTTGCTTGTGGCTACGCTCATAGTTACGCCTATGAGCGGTTTTGATGTGATTCTTGGTATGGAGTGGTTAGTCGCTAACCACGCGTTGATTGATCGCCACCGGAAAGAAGTAGTGTTCAGCCGCCGTGTCGCCCAAATTTTAAGTTTCGTGGAGTCCAGGGTGGAGTTTGCCCGCCGATGGTGTCACCGTGAAAGCTCGTCGTTTGCTAGCTCATGGAGCTTGGGGCTATCTAGCCAAGTTGTGCAGGGAGAGCCGCCTCGTCTCTGTTGATCGTGCACGGCCGTGCGGGAGTTTGCGGGCGTGTTTCTGAGGAGTTACCGGGTTGCCCCAAGAGAGGTTGACTTCACAATTGAGCTCGAGCCGGGGACCCTCCTATCTCGAAGGCTCCGTATCGTATGGCGCCACCGAGCTAAAGGCGAAGATTCGATTCACGGGAGATGCTTGATCGAGGGTTCATCCGTCCGAGTGTGTCCCCGTGGGGAGCACCCGGTTGTGTTGTGAAGAAGAAGGATGGTTCGATGCGCTTATGCATTGATTACCGCGAGCTTAATAAGGTGACGATGAAGAATAAGTATCCGTTGCCCGTATTGACGATTTGTTCGATCGGCTTCAGGAGCTTCCGTGTTCTCCAAGATAGATCTCGAGATCCGGTTACCATCGATTCGCGTTTCGGGGATGCCGACATTCCTAAGACACTTTTCGAGTCTAGATATGGTCACTATGAGTTTGTGGTCATGTCGTTTGGATTGACCAATGCCCCACGTTCATGGACATGATGGATAGGGTGTTCAAATCATTTTTGGACAACCGTCATCGTGTTCATTGACGATATTCTAATTTATTCGAGGTCTAAAGAAGACCATGCGAGCATTTGAGGCGAGTATTGGCGGCTTTGAGGAAAACCCGGCTTTATGCGAAGTTTTCCAAATGTGATTTCTGGTTGGAGCGGTGGCCTTCCTAGGCCACGTGGTTTCGAGAGATGGTATAGCCGTGGACCCCGCGAAGATTGAGGCCGTGAGTTCGTGGGCCAAGCCGACTTCCGATTCTGCCGAGATTCGCAGCCTTTCTCGGGTTTGGCGGTTTACTACCGCTCGGTTCGTCAAGACTTTTTCTGCTATAGCCTCGCCCCTCACTCGTCGGCGAGGAAGGAAGGGTGTCGAGTTTGTTTGGGACAGCAGAGTGTGATGAGAGCTTTGCCGAGCTCAAGCGCGATTTGACTTCAAAGACTGATGTTGGCGATCCGGAGGGGGACAGTGGTTTCGTGGTCTCTGATGATGCTTCCAAGTTTGGATTAGGTTGTGTGTTGATGCAAAGACGGAAGGTCATTGCCTATGCTTCCCGTCACCAAGCCGTATATGAGCGAGAACTACCCGACTCATGATATGGAGTTGGCGGCGGCGTGTTTGCATCAAGATTTGGAGGCATTACCGTATGGTGAGCGGATTCGGATGTTTACCGATCACGAGCCTCAAGTATCTGTTTGCTCAAAAGGAGTTGAATATGAGGCGAGAGGAGATGGTTGGAGTTGGTAAAGGATTATGATCTGCGAGATTTTGTACCATCCGGGTAAAGCCAATGTAGTGGTGATGCTTTGAGTAGAAAGACGACGCACTCGCGGCGTTGTTGAGTTCCCAGCCCATTTACGAGAGAGTTCGAGCGGGCGAGGTTGCGATGTTGTTGGGTGAGGTTACCGCCGAGGTAGCTCGATTGATATGCTCGTACCGTCGATTAGGCGTGGATTATAGACACCAGTTGGGTGACCCGCACTTAAGAGATTGGTTGAGTGAGTTAGTCTTGTGGAGACTTTGACTTTGTATATTCACGAGATGGTGGGTTGACTTATAGAGGCGGTTGTGTGTTCCGGACATTGCGAGATTGCGCAGCGAGTTGCTCTCGAGGCCCACATTCCCCATTTGCTTGGCACCCCGGGGTACCAAGATGTATCGAGACCTTAAGCGGACCTTTCCGGTGGATGGGAATGAAGAGAGATGTGGCGAGTTTGTCACCCGGTGTCTCACTTGTCGCCAAGTGAAGGCACCTGGTATAAACACCGGTTTGTTGCAAATGACCAGAGTGTGCCCAGTGGAAATGGGAAGAGATCTCCATGGACTTTATCTCTGGTTTGCCAAGGACTCAGAGGAAGTTCTCTCGATTTGGGTGATAGTCGACCGTTTGACCAAGAGCGCACACTTCATTCCCAGTAGAGACACTTATACCGTGGAGCAATGGGGGAGCGATTGTTTTTGAACAGATCATCCGTTATCATGGTGTGCCGGTGAGGATTGTGTCCGATCGTGACTCGCGATTCACTTCTCGTTTACGGGGCGCTCCAAAGGGTTTGGGCACAGAGTGCGATTTAAAAGATGACTTTTCACCCTCGAGACGGATGGTTAGGCCGAGAGAGTGAATCGATTCTCGAGGATATGTTGAGGGCTTGTGTGTTGGATTTCCCGTAGTTGGGACCAGATGCTCAGATACTTGATGGAGTTTGCCTATAACAACGATTACGATCGGCGGTCGAGATGGCTCCATTCGAGGCATTGTATGGTAAGCGTTATCGGTTCCTGTGTTCAGGAAGAGGTTGGTGATAGACGAGTTTTGGGTCCCGAGTTCTGCGATTGACCAATGGTGCAAATCACAGAAGATTAGAGCTCGTATGTTGACAAACTCGAGTAGGCGAGAAGAGTTACGCCGATGTTCGCGTCGAGATTTGGAGTTTGAGGTTTGTCGACATGTGTTCCTTAAGGTTGCTCCGATCTGAGGTGTTTTGAGGTTTGGTAAGCGTGGGAAGTTGAGTCCCCGTTTTGTTGGTCCATTTGAGATCCTAGAGAGGATTGGCGAGTTGCTTACCGGTTAGCCCTACCTCCGTCACTCTACTATCGGTGCATAGTGTTTTTCATGTATCGATGTTGAGGCGGTATGTGCCGGACCGTCGCACATTGTGGACTTTGAGCCTTTGCAGGTGAATGAGGATTTGAACTTCGAGGAGAAGCCGGTGAGGATCCTTGCCGTTGAGACCAAGACGTTGCGTGTCGCGAGATTCGTTTGGTAAAGGTTGATGGAAGAATCGGGGTTCGAGGAAGCCACTTGGGAGCGGGAAGACGAGATGAGATTGCATTACCCTGGAAATTTTTTGTTTTAAGGACTTTCGAGGACGAAAGTCATAAAAAGGAGGGAATATTGTAACGACCAGGTTTTTCATCCCGGTCTTCCGGTATGCCCTAGGGGTAATTTGGTAATTTGGTCGGGCCGTCGTCGGGCCGTTTGTGTCTCTTTCGATTACTAAAATTATTGGATGGATTTATGTAGGTTTTTGGAAGGATTTGTGGTCCGGTTTGAGCAAGGTTTGATGCAAAAGTAAAAATAAAGGAAATTGTCTTTGCACTGGGGTTTGAACCCGGGTCTCCTGGAAAGCTTGTGGGGTTGTGTGCCAATTGAGCCATTAGGTGCTCTTGTTGCTCTTTCTGCATCACATCTTAGTTAACCTTGGATCTTTGGTGTTTGGTGCATTTGATTAAATGAAAAGGAATTAGGTTTGTTGTGTTTTCTTCTCCAAAAGAGTTGTGGCCGCCAAAGCTTTCTCCCAAGCTCTCCTTGCCGATTTCTTCGTCCCCTTTGCAGCTCGAGACTCCATCATCATTCTGGTAAGTTTTCATCCTCTTCATCTTCTCGTTTGGGTGTTCTTGCTTTGGCGAAGGTAAGAAGGAGAGCTTGTGTGTGTGTGTTGTTGCAGTCATCCCGAGTGCGCCTTGCCGAGCCAAACGCCCAGATCCGAGCAGCAGCTATCCAGATCCGCACGAGCAGACGCCCAGGTCGCGCCAGATCTGCCGTCGCAGCCCTCTAGTGCGCCAACGCTCATTGCTGTCGCGGCCCTTGCCGTCCACAAACTATCGCGCCCGAGATCTCGCCACGACAAAGAATCGCCCGGCCCTACTCGGCCATCGCCCGGCCAGGCGTCACGCCCGTCGCGCTCGCGGCGCGAGCGACGCTCGACGCCCGCGCGCCTTCGCCCGTGTCGCTTGCCGAAGCTGCCGCCCGCACGCCCAGACGTTCGCCGCGCGCGCGTCCTGCCGGCGGCTCGCCGTGTCCGTCAAGCCGCAGCCGCGCCCAGCGCCCATCCGCAAGACGCGCCAGCGCCCGTGCCGTAGCGCGGCGGCAGCGCCAGCACTGCGCCGTGGCGACTGCCAAAGAACTCCAAGTTCGTGTCGCCGCGCGTGAGTGCCGTGAGCGAGCTTGTCGTTCTATTATTTTTAGACGTTTTAGATGCTTTGATTATTATTGGTTTGCTAGGTTCCCGCCGCGCTAGCTCGGGATTGTTCCAGCAGACTTAGGATTTGTGTGTAGAAGCCTCCCGACCAAGGTAAGGATTTCTTACCGGAGTTGTGTGGGCCTGCGGTATATTTGTGATTGTTGTTTTGTATGCTGTGTATGATTATTAGCATGTTTAGCCCTAGGTGCTCTGCTCAATTCTCGATCGCATGAACTCTTGTATTGTTTCTCATGTTAGCCCATGCTAGGTTGTTCCATTCGGCATGTTCGATATCTGTTCTTGCTTCGTAGTATCATGCTAGGTTCCTTGTATCTGTTGAGCACGTATTGGGTGCATTGAATGAATTGTTATTATTGCTATGGTTTAGAGTTCGTAGGTAGCATCATCCGGGCCGGATGCATAACGTAACTTGCATCCCCGAGCGGGGACGTGCGAGATGGTACTCAGTCCTCCGATCCCGTTAGGGTTTAGCTAACCCTAACGGTGGCCCCGCAATCTTGGGTGAGGTGGCGGTCGTTAAATGCCCCAATGGTCGGGATGATGACTTGGCATTGCCTCGTCCCGGCGATCGGCACGTCCTCGGCGTGTTCGGCCGTAGCCCTTCATTGCCACTGTTAGGGCAAGGACCGCTTCTGGTGTAAGCCTACCACGGCCGGTTCCTTAGCCTCAAGTGCGGTGGTACAGTGACATAGTTCACGTGTCGAGTCTCACACCCTATGTCGGTGACACCGATCCGAGATTTAGTTAGGCATGGTGATCAAACACAGGCGGCTGCCACTAGGCCCGGCACCCCGAGTTTGCGGTAGCATGGGGTGCGCGCTTACGCTCATTTCAGCGCCGACCGGAGAGCTCCTCGGGATCTTGAGCGATGCACCTTTCGTGACGACGATGAGCAGTGAGGCGGGACTTGTTTCCGTATAGGGCGTATAGTGTCTTTGTGGTATTTTCGGACTAAGACCACGAGTTGGCATCCGAGGTCCAAGTGTGGACTTAGCTATGTGCTCCGCTCTGTGTTTGTACTCATAGCTTGCATACATTCTTCTAGATGATCATGTATATCGTATTGTACCCCGGTTGGGGATTCTTACTGAGTAATTCGTTACTCACCCTTATTTTGTGGTTTTCCACAGGTAACCAAGGCGCGAGACAGGATGGCTGAAGGAGGAGCTGTGATCATGGAATCCTGCTGTCACCTCTGACCATTTTATTATATTATGACTCTTGACTTTTGTTATTTCCCCTGAATGCATGTAGACGGGCACGGAGCCCTAGGATGTTTTCTTATGTTTTATGGATTCCAGCATATTTGTACTTGTGGAATGTTTAAATGGTTTAAATAAATCTCTGATCAGTATGCTTTTAGAAATGTATTTATCCTGAAAAGCAGTGCTTGCAACAGAGGGACAGTTTTAGAGTAAATTGTTTTGATTGTTGAATGTTTCTGTTTTTACTTGGGATCCGAAACATTATTTTTCATAATGTCTTTTATTTTGAATACATGTATTGGGGTAAAGGCCCATTTAGAGCCCATTTCGGGTCGGGTCTTTACACATGCTGAGTGAGAACCTAGGTTTAGGAACGTGTTTTGGGTCGGGTTCTTACATCAATCTCCCGAGTGAAAGAGACCTCGTTGATGTCCCGGGATTGGTTATGAGAACCAATCATTAGGCAGGAAGTAGGAGACTTCCGATGACTCCAGATCTTGCCTTGTGAGCTCGTTGAGCTATGATCTGTGTTGATAGCTGTTTGCTTGCATGCTGAGGTGCTAGATGACTGATGTATCGTATTGTACCCCGGTTGGGGATTCTTACTGAGTATGTTTATACTCACCCTTATTTATCTTTCGGGTAACTTGGGACAACATCGGGATTGCTAGCGGAGGAGCCGATTGATCATGGAGCCGCCAAGACTCTGTCATTTATTATTGCATTGTCTATTCAGCATGTAGATGGACAGGAGTCCTAGGGGAACATTGTTTAAAAAGTTGTTTAAATTTTATTGTATGTTTTTATAAACACTGGCCAAACTTGTTTTATTTCGTTGGTTTGTTTAAATGAAAATTGTTGGTTATGTTTTAAGGGTTCCCCCTTCTCATATGTTTTGAAAGGTTTTTAAATATGAGCACTAAACCGCTTGTTATCATATTTAACTTGCATCCTGAGTGAGAACCCAGGTTTAGGACCATGTTTTGGGTGGGGTTCTTACAGGCTTACACCAGGAACCGGTCCTTGCCCTATCAGGTGGCAATCGAGGGCTACTGCCGACACGCTGAGGTCGTGTCGACTGCCGGGGACAAGGCAATGCCTCGTCATTCCCCCGACCGTTGGGGCATTTAACAGTCTGCCACCCTCACCCAAGATTGCACTGGGCTACCGTTAAGGTTAGCTAAACCCTAACGACGGATCAGGGACGGAGTACTGCCTCGTACGTCCCTGCCACGGATGCAAGTTACGTTATGCATCCTTGCCCGGATGATGCTATTTATCAGAACTCTAAGCTATAAACAGCTAACAACAAACATATTAACACGTGCTCAGCAGAAACAATGAACCTAGCATGATACTACGAAGCAAGGACATATAACGAACATGCCAGAACAGAACAACCTAGCATGGAACTAACATGAGAAATAATCACGAGAATCATGCCAGTCGAAATTCAGAACAGAGCACCTATCCATTAACACGCTGAGAAACATAAACATACATAAAATCAATAATCACAGAACATATCGCATGGCCCACACAACTTCGGTAAGAAATCCTTACCTGGGGTCGGAAGGCAAACAACACACAAGAAGATCCTAAGCTGCAACCGAACCCGACGTAGCTATCGGGAACCTAACAAACAACAACAAACATCACAACCTATAGGCCTTAGATAAAATACAAACAGAACTCGGCTCGGTCGAGAGCAACTCAGACGGCACGGGGAAGGGCGCGCGAGACGGACAGTGCAAAGGCACACACTTCGGTGGCGGCGTGCGCGACAGATTCGCTCGCGTGCATGCGATGCGAGGGGCTGCAAAGGGCGTTGGGGCACTGTAGGGTGTGCGGCTGGGCATGTAGACGTGCGGCTCGGCGCTGGGGCTACGACGTGTGTGCAGCTTAAGCGTTGGGGCTGCGCTCGCTGCGACAGGGCAAGGGGTGGCAATGGGGCGAGGCGCTCACGTGCGACAGGCTACGACGTGGGAGTGCGGGCGATCTCGACAGGGGCTACGATCGGGTCTTTGGGAGATCTTATTGCTGCCGGGCGTGGCGAACGGCAAGAGCTCGCTTTCGGTGGGGATGCGACAGCGGTGCGGGCGATCGCGATAGGGCTGTGATCGGGGATGGGAGCTGCAGGCTGGCGAGCGACGACGGCAGGGCTGCTTGGCTGGGGCTGCGATGGCGCTGGGGCACTACAGGCTTTGCAACGGCGGCAGGGCTGCTCGGCTGGGGCTGCATCAATCAAAAAACCAGCACTTAACAATCCCCTTCTCTCGGCCAACAAGATCATCACCAAAAAGACGAGAAGGAGATATCGAGGAACGAGGAATGCTTACCTGGAACGAACGAAACGACGAAGCTCCTAGGCTGGAAAAGGCACGACAAGAGAGCTTGGATAGGATGGAGGTGCGGCAAGGAGATTTGGAGAGGAGAGAAAGAGAAAAACCTATATTTTAACCAAACTCTCTTAAACCTCGAAAACCAAGTCAAACCAAGATAACCTGTAGAATGAGTTTTAATGACTACCTGAAGCTTGACTGGCAGAACCTCAACACTATCTTCCTAGCCACCCGGGCTCGAATCCCAGCTGCTGCATTTTTAATCCGGCAAAACCCCTATTTTATTTTTTGCAACTCTCAACACCCAAACTCATCCAAAATGCAACTAAACCCTATATTTGACCATCCAAGAATATTAACAGCTAAGAAAGATAGAAACGGCCCTAACGACCCAACCAAATGACCAAAATACCCTTAGGACATACTTGGAAGACCGGGATGAAAACTTGGGCCGTTACAATATTCCCTCCTTTTTATGACTTTAGTCCCCGAAAGTCCTTAAGATTGAAACAGCTTAGGATAGTGCAATCTCATCTCGTCCTCCCGCTCCCAAGTAGCTTCCTCAGAACTCTGACTCCTCCACTGAACCTTTACTAAACGGATCTCCCGCTTACGCAACGTCTTAGTCTCAAATGCTAGAATCCTCACAGGCTTCTCCTCAAAGATTAAATCCTCATTCAGCTGCAAAGGCTCAAAGTCTACAATGTGCGACCGGTCCGGCACATACTGCCTCAACAGCGATACGTGAAAAACACTGTGCACTGCTGACAACGACGGAGGTAAGGCTAACCGATATGCAACTCTGCCAATCCTCTCAAGAATCTCAAACGGACCAACAAAATGGGGACTCAACTTCCCTCACTTACCAAACCTCAACACACCTCGCATCGGTGCAACCTTTAAGAACAAGTGTTGTCCAACCTCAAACTCCAAGTCTCGACGCCGCACATCGGCGTAACTTTTCTGCCTGCTCTGAGCTGTCAACATACGAGCTCTAATCTTACGCCTTGCCTTTGTTGGTCAATCAGAGTAGCAACTCAGGACCCAAAACCTGTCTATCACCAACCTCTTCCAAGAACACAGGAGACCAGCAAGGCTTACCATACAAAGCCTCGAATGGAGCCATTTGGATCGTCAATTGATAACTGTTATTATAAGCGAACTCCATCAGATACAGATACTGGTCCCAACTGCCCGGGAAGTATAACATGCAGGCTCTCAGCATATCCTCAAGAATCTGGTTCACCCTCTCGGTCGACCATCATGCGAGGTGAAAAGGCTGATCTTCGCGCACTCGGTGCCTAAGCCTTTCTGGAGCGCCCTCTAGAAACGAGAAGTGAACCGCGAATCATGGACCGACACAATCCTCACAGGCACACCATGGTAACGGATAATCTGATCCAAGAACAACTGCGCCCACTGTTCCACGGTATAAGTGTCTCTACCGGGAATGAAGTGTGCGCTCTTAGTCAGGCGGTCTACAATCACCCAGATCTGAGAAAACTTCCTGGGAGTCCTCGACAATCCAGAAATAAAGTCCATGGAGATCTCTTCCCATTTCCACTAAGGCACACTCAGCGGCTGCAACAAACCGGCTGGCCTCTACCTGGGTGCCTTCACTTGCTGACAAGTGAAGCACCGACTAACAACCGAACTAGGAACTAAAAGCAAGGGCTCGAGAAGCTACCCAAACCAACAAGAATAAGTGCTATCGACAAAGTACTAGGAAGATGGCCAAGGGAGTGCTCTCGGCTGCAAGGTGCTCTAGGTCAACAAGAGTGCAAGGTGATGTGCGACAAAGAACAAGGCTCGGCTAGGATGTGTTTGCTGCAAGGTTGCTTTCGGCATGAAGGGGTGTGCTCGAGTGTGCTCTCGGCAAGGAAAGAGTGCTAGCTGCTAAGGTATGAGATAGAGATGTGTCAAACTTCAAGGTCTCGGCTAGGTTGTGTTTACGGCTAGGGGATGTGTTGCAAAGTTGTAATTCCTAGGCTAGGGCTTGCGACATTGGTGATGGTGAAATAGAGGACCTTTCGGCCAAGGGGGCTGTTTGGCTTGCGGCACCAAGGCTTGTGGCTAGGGAGGGTGAGCTTGGGTTGGAGCACCTCTAGGCTAGGTTGATGAGAAGAAGAGATCGTCAATCCAAGGGCACAACTAAGGGGTCTCGGCTAGGCTACTTGAAGGGGTTCTCGGTAATACATGGAGAAGGTGTAACAGCCCAGTTTTCTATTTCGGTTCTCCAGGTATGTTTGGCATTTCTTTCGATTGTTCGGTTGGGCCGTTAGGGCAGTTTTGTAATAGCCCAGGTTTTCCTTCCCGTCCTTCAGGTACGTTCGGTTGATTCTTCAGTTAGATGTTTGGGCTGTTAGAGCTGTTTGAACTTCCAGGGGCATTTTGGTCATTTTACCCTTCAGGCCAATTTTACATTTAACTAGGGTTTTAGGGCTGTTTCTGTCATTTGTTGACTTCAGTTATACATCGATTTCAGGTTTCAGGGCAAAAGTGTAAGAACCCAACCTGAATAACGGTCCTAACCTGGATTCTCACTCAACATGCATGCATAAAATCATAAAGTTTCAAAACTTAATTTAAAGCTCGAAGAAATAACATTTAAACCTTGGGAACCTGTTTTGCAATAATTAACGTATCTCCTGTTTTCAAAATATAAAGGTAACCTCGACCGGAGTATAATTTTCAAACAACTTAGAAATCATAAAGCATAAATCATGCAAACATCAAGAGAGTCATAATAAAATATACATCAGGTTCCAATGCAACAATCTATGGACTCCGTGTCCACTACATGCTGAACAAACAAGAATAAATAAACAGAAATAGAATGAGCGTCGGCAGCTCCCATGATCATCCAGACTTCTTCGCTAGCCGTCCTGGTGTAGTCCCAAGATACCTGGTGGAAAACCACTGAAATAAGGGTGAGTATAAATATACTCAGTAAGAATCCCCAACCGGGGTACAGTACGAACATCAATCATACGATGTACTAGTATACATACAATCGTTACCAACACAGATCAAACCCTTGAGTCAACCAAGCGACTCCTGATTCATCGGGGTATCTTACCACCGGCCTATGATCAGCTCAATAACTGATCCTGAAACTAGGACATCACTGTCCAATATCTGGGACCCGAAGGTCCAAACATCTGGGACACGAATGTCCAATCATCTGGGACGCGTAAGTCTAATCAACTGGTGACCACGTCTCCTAACTGGTCCTGGAAACTCGGGAGAGTACCCGGTGTCTGGCTCTAGACTCAGAAAGGCATGGTATACTGAAAGCATTATCCTGTGGGAGCTCTCCACCCGATGCCTAATGCTCGTGCGCGCACACCGCATGCTGCTGCAAACCGTGTAAAGATGTGGGACCTAAACGTGTTACACCGGTCCAGGTACGCATGCCTATGACTCAGAGCAATGTCACTGAATGAACAGTAGTGTGAGGTCCTCGGCACTCGACTGTAAGCAGCATAGACCACCGCACGCCTGAAGCTAAGAACCGGCCATGACAGGCTTACACCATCTGCTGGGTTCCGCTCTAACAGGCTACAGACTAGGCTTATGTCGATACGGGAGCTACTTCGTACCGACTACAGGGGCGGAAGCAACATACGTTGTGAAACTCGCGATCCCGGCCCGTGGGGACAAATTACTTTATGTCCGCTCTCAGCCTCTAGATGAAGACAACCCTAACAAGTCTAATTAAGAGTCCCGCTCCGTGCCTTAACAAGCCAAACATGCTCAACAGGTAACAAGGGATGCATGCCAGAGAACAACCTGGCACGGTACTAACATGTCACGGGAAATATAACACATGTTAGCAGAATAGGATAGGAAGATAATCATGCATGCTCAATCACAACAAGCAACCTATCCGCTAACATGCTCATAACAGTCATATATATAACAAATAGCAGTCATGATGAACGCAGGGTCCACACAACCCACGGTAAGAAATCCTTACCTTGAAAACAAGCATAAAATACAATAGAATCTAAGTGATTGCTGAGCTGCGGGATACCAACAATGCACATCACACCTAACAATAACATTAACTAATCAATACACCTGCCAGCCTCTAACTTAACCAAGAAACGCAAGAGAAACAGAGGTTACCCAAATCGAAAACTGGACCACAACTCAGGAAAATGATTCCGCTGCCTCGGGGGTTCGCTAGGGCAAAGTTGTGCTTGGCGAAGAAACACGCTGAGCAGGACATGAGCGAAGGAGAAGGAGAAACTCTCGGTAGGGCTCGCTGGCGTGTGCGAGCGAATGAGCAATGAGGCTATCTTCGGCTGCCATACTAACTGTTGTGCGCAGACTGGGATGCTCGCAGCTGTGCGTTGCGGCTGCGAGCAGGCGAGCAGTGCTACGACTGCAAAGGACTCGCCTCAGCGATGCGGCGATCGGCCAAGGGGCTGAGGATCCAATGCTTGCGAAGGGCCTGCTTGGTGACTTCGGCTCGGTAGCAACAAACACAAACACAAACACAAACCACACATTATCTCTCGACCAATGGCAAACAACAAAACCAAACACACAACCTTGGCTCACGGCTAGGCTACATGGACTCACCTAGGCAGCAAGAAGGCAAGGCTGCTCGCCAGCTGATGCGTGACTCGGACAGCAAGCAGGCTGGGATGCGGTTTGCTGCTGCGACGATAAGTGCAGAATGACCGAGGCTGCTGAGCGGCGGTGCGCAAAGACAAAGCCTATGCGGCCAAGGCTTCGTGAGGCAGGGCGATCAACGCTGCGGCTGCGATGCGGCGAAGTGCAGTGGCTGGGACGCACGCTGGCTGAGCGGTGTGTAGATCTGATCGGCTGCAAGGTTTTCGTGCTCGGCCAAGAGGTGAAGTGGCTAGAGCTCGGTTTTGCGAAGGAGATGGGGATGATGATCTACGATTAAAGGCCATCAGCAACAGCACCGGTGGGAAGGGAGGATGAGATTGACGATAGGGCTATTTTCTCGGGAGGCTCGATCGATCGAATGAAAACAGAAAGAAGGTGGTTTGCGATTGGGAGAATAGGGATTTTGCAATCTCACCTTTCTGCACGAATGAAACCTCAAAACTAAAAATTCCTTTTTCTTTCATTTACCCTAAACTCCAACCGACCAAGGGTCAAGAGAAATAACAACCGAAAAAGCACATACCTTCTAACAACGACTTAAGTGGAATTAACCTCCTTTTTGCACACAGCTGCAACCAGAACAACCCGGGTTCGAGCCCTGGCTCGAACACCTTTTTCTCAAACAAGCTTCCAAGCTTAGCTGGTCACATGTTCGAATTGTAGCGGCAACACTAATTAATTTCCAATTAAACAACAGCCAACTCCAACTCCTAGCCACCTGGGTTTGAATCCCAAGAGCAACTCTTTTAATCTCTTATTTTATCTAAAAGCCAAAATCCGAAATCCAATACCCTTCGAGCCTCAACAACCACACAATTAATTCTTATTTTCTCCTTTAACCAGAAAGCCACCAAAGTTCTGAAAATGCATTCCAACCCTAGAAACCTGAAATCGAAGAACAACCAATCTTAACGAATGATAAGAGCAGCCTTGAAACCCTGGCTATTTGCAAAAACGGACCTCAGGGCAAAATGACCAAAATGCCCCTAAGGGCTAAAATTGCCCTAATGGTCCAACCAAACAACGAAATATTAACCAAACATATCTAGGGAACCGGAATAGAAATCTAGGCCGTTACAATACTCACTCTTTTTAAGACTTTTGTCCTCGAAAGTCCTAAAAATAAAACAACTTCGGGAAACTCCACTGAACCTTAACCCACTGAACTCCTGGTTGAAACTGCACCAGTTCCTTCTCGAAACACAAAACACCTCTTTGGTTCCCAAAGTCTCAAAGCCTCAACGCCAACAATTCTACCACAAACTAACTCAACCAAAACGAGATAGACACAACGCTCCGAAGAAAGAGACGTGATAGTGCTAATCGGTAAGCCACTGCTCCGACTCCTTCCAACTCTCAAACGGTTCTACAACCCCTTGGCTCACCTATCCCCGCTTACCAAACTCAGAACGCCTTACCACTGCTCTACTTTTGGCAAACACACTGACTGTTCATAAGCTCTAAAACACTGCGCCGGCACCGGCACAACTTCCCTAAATACTCCCAACTGTTAACAACCAACCTCAACCCTACACCGCGTCGACAATCAACTAAACCTCTCCAGTCTTAGAAACCAGTAAACTCTAATGCTTACCAACAAACCCCAACGAAACCGTCTGGACCACTGACTGACTGACTATTGATCCTAAAGGCAAACTTCACCAATTGGTATCGGTCCCAACTACCTAAAATATTAATATGTTGACACGCAAAAAGTCCTAAAAAATCTGGTTCACCCTCTCAGACTGACCAACGGTCTGAGGGTGTGCGTCGTACTAAAACTGCTCTCAGCTCCCAAACCCAACCAGCTCCTGCACGGCTCCTTCACAAGCTAACCTCACACACTTGCTGAAACTTCAGCTACGACCACACTAAACAAGGTCAGGGCACAGACCCAACATGGCCAAACCAATAAACTGGGGCCCCTCAACGGCTGACCCCAATCATTCCAACGCAAAGCTCTACCAGTAACTGGCCTGTAACTGTCACGACCCAGGTTTTCATCCCGATCTTCCAGGTATGCCCTAGGGGTATTTTGGTAATTTGGTCGGGCCGTCAGGGCCGTTTATGTCTTTTTCGGATGTTAAAATTATTGGATGGTCTTATGTAGGATTTTGATGCTTTGTGGATGTGTTTGGGCATGGAGAGATGCAAAAGTAAAATAGGGATTTAAAGGTGCATTTGTTGGGGTTCAAACCCAGGTGGTTTGGGAGGTCAGTTGTGTGTCGTTGCCGGTTGAGCCTCGAGCTATTATTGATGCTCATTCGGCGGTATGTCTTGGTTAGCTATGGGTCTTTGGGGTCTTGGTGCATTTGACTAAATGAAGAGAAAAATAGGTTTTCATCTCTTTTGGTTCTCCAAACTCCCTAGCCGCCCAACCATTCTCTCCCAAGCTCCTTGCCGTGCTCTCCTTCTCAAAGCTCCATCGTTCGGCATCTAGGGTAAGTGATCTCGATCTCCCTTTCTCTCTTTCGTTATGGTGCTGTTCTTGCTGGCCGAGAGAGGGAAGAATTGATTTTGGTGTTGTGCTGCTAGACGAACAGTAGCCCAGCCGAGCAGCAGCCCCATCGCCCCTGCCCATCGCACCAGCAGCCAGATCGTGCCACACCAGGAGCCACATCGCCTCTCAGAGCCGCGCGTCGCCCGGTAGCGCCCGCCCGGTGGCGACCAGTCCAGCCACCGCCCATCGCACTACCGAAGTGACGCATCGCCCGGACGCCCGATGGTGAGTCGCCGCGCCCGAGCGCGCTGTCGCGCGACCTGCAGCGCATCGCACCAACAACCCTGCATCACGCCTAGTCCGCTTGCGTCGCCCGTCTGCGCTCAGACCGCCCGCCCCATCTGCCCGCGTCTCACCCACATTGCGTCTGCACGCCGCGCATGCGCACCGCACTCCCATCGCTCGTCCGCGCGCAGCTCTACGCCCCAGCGCCGTATCAGCACGCTCAGCCTCGCAGCCCAGCCGTGCCGTGTAAGTTGCTCCCGAGCTGAGCCCTATTTATTTTATTATATTTAGGCCTATAGATTGTGATATTGTTGTGCTTGTTAGGTTCTCATTAGCTAGCTCAGGATCGATCGTAGCATAGGATCTTTGTGTGTAGTTGCCTCCCGACCAAGGTAAGAATTTCTTACCGGAGTTGTGTGGGCCCTGCGATATAATATGTGATTGCTGTTTGTATGCTTGTTCATGTTTATCAGCATGTTTAGTGATAGGTGCTCTGTTCTAAATTTCGACTGACATGATTCTCGTGTTGTTCTCATGTTAGTTCCATGCTAGGTTGTTCTGTTCTAGCATGCTCGTTATCTGTTCTTGCTTCGTAGTAACATGCTAGGTTCATTGCCTCTGTTGAGCACGTATTAGATTGTTTGTTGTATCTGTTATAGTTAGAATTATGATAGGTAGCATCATCCGGGCGAGGGTGCATAACGTGACTTGCATCTGTGGCGGGGGGCGTGCGGCAAGATACTCCATCCCTGATCCGTCGTTAGGGTTTAGCTAACCCTAACGGCAGCCATTTGCAATCTTGGGTGAGGGTGGCAGACTGTTAAATGCCCCAACGGTCGGAATGATGACAAGGCATTGCCTTATCCCCGGTAGTCTGCACGTCCTCAACGTGTTCGGCAGTAGCCCTTGATTGCCACCTGATAGGGCAAGGACGGCTTCCTGATGTAAGCCTACCACGACCGGTTCCTTAGCCTCAGGTGCGGTGGTTCAGGCTGACATAGTTCACATGTCCAGGTCTCACACCCCTATGTCAGTGACAACGATCCAGAGATTAGTTAGGCATGAGTACTGGACCAGGGCAGCTTGCCACTAGACCCGGCACCCCCCATGGTTTGCAGCAGCATGCGGTGCGCGCACACGCTCATTATAGCGCCGACCGGAGAGCTCTTCGGGATCGTGAGTTCAGTGCACCTTTCATATCGATAGTAGACAGGCTGAGGCCGAGACTTGTTTCTCGTATAGGATCAAAAATTGTGGTGGATTTTCCGGAGTAAGACCCTAAGATGGCATCCGAAGTTTATGTGTGGATTTAAGCTATGTGCTCTCTTCTGTGTTTATATTCATTGCTTGCATACCTTTCTGCTGGATGACCATGTATATCGTATTTTACCCCGGTTGGGGATTCTTACTGAGTAATTCTTTACTCACCCTTATTTTGTGGTTTTCCACAGGTAACCATGGTGCGAGACAGGATGGCTGGAGGTGGAGCTGTGATCATGGAATCTCGTTGTTTCAAACTCTAAGTCTTTTATTTATGTTGTTATGTTTTAAATGTCCTCTGAATGCATGTAGTTGGGCACGGAGCCCTTAGGTTATTTTCTGGTTGTTTTCCAGATTCTGACACTGATGTAAACCCTTTTTGGATTTGAATGTTGAATTAAATCTCTGATCAAAGTACGTTTTAAATTGTATTTAGCTTGGAACAGGTACTTGGAAACAGGGACAGGTTCTAGGACATTTTGTTATTGTTTTGAATGGATGTTTTCTACTTTTTGTTTTAATCAGAATCTGGCATACAACATTGCATATTATTTTTCTAAGTTTTAAAGCATGCATTGAGGTAAAGGCCTATTTTAGGACCCCATTCACGTCGGGTCTTTATAGTAACGGCCCAGGTTTTCATCATGGTCTTCCAGGTATGCCCTAGGGGTATTTTAGTAATTTGGTCGGGCCGTCGTATGCTTTCACATCTTTCAAAATTAAAATTATTGGTTTGACTTTTGTAGGGCTTTGATGCTTTGTGGATGTGTTTGGGCATGGAGAGATGCAAAAGTAAATTAGGGAATTAAAAGTGTAGGTGTTGGGTTTCGAACCCAGGTCTCCGGGAAGTCAGTTGAGTAGCGTGCCAGTTGAGCCATTGGGTGCTCTTGTTGCTCTTTCTGCGGTATGTCTTGGTTAGCTATGGGTCTTTGGGATTTGGTGTATTTGGTTAAATGAAGAGGAAAATAGGTTTTGCTCTTTTGTGTTCTTCCAAACTCCCTAGCGGCCCCAAGCTCCGTAGCTCCTTGTCGTGTCCCCTTTCCAAGCTCCGTCGATTGTTCGTCGCCCCGGGTAAGTGTCCTCGATCCCTTCTTCTTTTGTTTGGTGTATTCTTGCTGGTATAGAGAAGAAGAGGTGAGGCTTGGTGTTGTGCTGCCCAGCCGAGCAGCTGCAGCCCCTACACGTCGCACCAGCAGCCGAACAGTCCAGACGCCCATCGCTAGGCCCTGCATCGCGCCCAGACGTCCATCGCGTCGCCTGCATCGCCAGTAGCTGCAACCGCAGAGCCCCGGCCTGTGCGTCACAACCCGCACGCCCAGTCTGCCCGTCGCTCCTTCCCAAGCGAGCCCATCCGCGCGCGCGCAGCCCCCTGTTGCCCAGCAGTGCCCAGCGTAGTGCAGCCCGTCTGTCCGCGCGCCAGCCCGTGCCATGTGAGTGCTCCCGAGCAGCCCTGTTTGTTTTATCATATTTAGGCTTATAGATTGTGATAATTGTTGTTGCTTGTTAGGTTCCCGTTAGCTAGCTAGGGGTCGATCGCAGTATAGGATCTTTATGTGTAGTTTCCTTCCGACCAAGGTAAGGATTTCTTATCGGAGTTGTGTCGGCCCTGCGATATATTCTGTGATTGCTGTTTGTGTGCTTGTTTATGTTTATCAGCATGTTTAGTGGATAGGTGCTCTGTTCTGAATTCCGACTGGCATGATTCTCGTGTTGTTGCTCATGTTAGTTCCATGCTAGGTTGTTCTGTTCTGGCATGCTCGTTATCTGTTCTTTCTTCGTAGTATCATGCTAGGTTCATTGTCTCTGCTGAGCCCATATTGGATTGTTTGATGTATCTGTTTATAGTTAGAATTATGATAGGTAGCATCATCCGGGCAAGGATGCATAACGTAACTTGCATCCGTGGCAGGGATGTACGAGGCAGTACTCCGTCCCTGATCGGGAGGATGACGAGGCATTGCCTTGTCCCTAGCAGCCGACACGTCCTCAGCATGTTCGACAGTAGCCCTTGATTGTCACCTGATAGGGCAAGGACTGTTTCCTGGTGTAAGCCTACCACGATCGGTTCCTTAGCCTCAGGTGCGGTGGTACATGCTGACATAGTTTAGGTGTAATGGTCTCACACCCCTATGTTCAGTGACACCGATCCAGAGATTAGTTAGGCATGAGTACTGGACCAGGGCAGCTTGCCCCAGACCCGGCACCCCCTGGATTGTAGCAGCATGCGGTGCGCGCACACGCTCATTACAACGCCGACTGGAGAGCTCCTCGGGATCTTGAGTTCAGTGCACCTTTCGTATCGATAGTAGACAAGCTGAGGCCGAGACTAGTTTCTCGTATAGGATCGTAAAGCGTTGTAGTTTTCCGGAGTAAGACCTTGAGATGGCATCCGAGGTTTATGTGAGGATTAAAGTAAAGTGCTCTCTTCTATGTTTATATTCATGGCTTGCATACTTTCTGCTAGATGACCAGCTATATCGTATTGTACCCCGGTTGGGGATTCTTACTGAGTAATTCGTTACTCACCCTTATTTTGTGGTTTTCCACAGGTAACCATGGTGCGAGACAGGATGGTTGAAGGAGGAGTTGTGATCATGGAAACCCGTTGTTTTGAACTCTGAGTTTTATGTTAATGTTTTTATGTCTTAAAGTCCTCTGAATGCATGTAGTTGGGCACGGAGCCCTTAGGTTGTTTTCTGGTTATTTTTTGGATTCTGATACTGTTGTAAACCGTTTGAAATTTTGAATGTTTAAGTTAATTCTCTGATCAGAGTATTTTTTAAATTGTATTTATCTTGGAGCAGGTACTTGGAAACAGGGACAGGTTCCAGGACAGTTGTGTTTGTTTTGAATGGATGTTTATCGTATTTGGTTTTATTCAGAATCTGGAAAATGATCTTGCATAATATTTTCTGAGTTTTTAAGCATGCATTGTGGTAAAGGCCTATTTTAGGACCCCATTCAGGTCGAGTCTTTATAGTTGGTATCAGATCTCAGAGTCATAGATTCTGTAGACTGACTTTTTGTTGTAGGTCATTTTTCCATGATCATCAACACTCCGACAGTCATCAGGTACGCCTAAGTTTACAGTTTTAGAAAAGGGGTTAAGAATTTACAATACATTTTACATCTTGTGTATGCCTATTTTAGCAGAGCAGGGCGGAGACGAGCAGGTTCTGACTCGTTGTGTGTTTGAGTCCAGAGCACCATCATGCCAACTATCCGCAGAGTAAGAGTATGATAGCAGCTAGTCAGGGTATCCAGATAGACTCAGATACCGCAGGGACATCGTCCCGAGGGGAAATAGAGATTAGACTCCCGTAGGCCACTTGTGGCTCAGTTGTTAGCTCTTCCCCCAAAGAGAGGGTGGAGGTGATTCACCTCGGAGTACTGCTCCAGGAGCAGAGTAGCTTTGGCTTTGCTCATGTTGTTGCTAGTGGAGCAAGTCCCAGTGTGGACTAACCTGGGTAGTTCAAGTGATAATCTTGAACCTTAATTGATTGTTTGGTTGCCCAGTGAGTGGCTGCAGAGTTAGTAGCCTTCGAGGAGGATGTAGAGACATCTTTGTTCTCTTGCAAATTGTTGTTGATTTGCAGCCAGTAAGTCGGAACCCTGTGGTTAAGGGTGCAGCGAGCAGTGTACCCATCGAACTTGATCCGTTGGTGGTTTCCCAAGTTGGCTAGTAGAGTTGAGCACTCTTCTTATGGTGAGCTCCTAGAGTAGAGCTCGTTGCTGCATGTTGAGAGAGCCGGTCGGAGTTTTGTTGAGCATCATGTGGAGATGCAAGAGTAGGCCATGAGACTTCAGTTAGATGAGATGCCATAGACAAGGTTGTTTGAGTTTTTAGCCTTGTATGCCTAGCCAGAGTTTTTGTCACTTGAGGTTGTGACCTTGCTGGCCCCATTTGTAGTAAGATGTGGAATTTGGTGGTAGTGGCACTTGAGGTGCGTTGGTTGGTGTGCCGGTTTGGCACTAAGTCTAGTTCAGGCCTGAGTTTGGCACTAGTAGGACAAATGGTTCTATAATTCGTCCGGAGTTCAGCACACTCCTTTAGTCATTGGACCCGTTTGTGGCAGTTGCACCTGTTTAGGTCGGTAAGAGGGCTAGTTCAGTAGTAGTCGTAGGACTACAAGCAAAAGGTCGTTCAAGAGGAGCAGGAGCCTCTTCCCAGTGTTACCGGGGGATGAGTGCGTCAGCAGGTTGTGGTTGATAAGTGTTAGCGCGTGTGAGTCTCACGCTAGTGCTAGGGCCAAGAGATCTATGTGGTTGGTAGTGCGGTCAACTACCTTCGAGTGCCTAGATCTGAGGGGAGTTGAGCATCGTAGATGCGTGTTTGGTCCAGCAGAGGGGCCATGAGTTGGATGCCTATGAGATGAGTTGGATGCTTAGGAGATGAGTTGGATGCTTAGGAGATGAGTTGGATGCCTATGAGATGAGTTGGATGCCTTATGAGATGAGTTGGATGCCTTATGAGTAAAGCACACTTGGTAGAGGCGTTAGTATGAGGTAAGTTCGGTTTGGCATTGTTATGCTTTAGTAGAGCAAGGTTGCCACAGCTTCGAATATCGTGTGAAGTTGGAACTCTTGGTGTTCGTTTGGTGGACTGTATTCCTGCCGGTAGTTGGTTGTTGCCTTATTAGAAAGCGTCTGTTAGACTTGGATCTCTAATGGAAGGTTGGGAGTTGTGCACACAAGTGTACTTTTGTGTAGTTCGTTCTGATGGCGAGAGGTTCGGAAACCGTGTAGGGTTTGCATTGGAGAGCTGGTGCTCAGTTCTTGGAGAAGTTGGACTCCAGGTGGAGGTCGAAAGGCCTTAGTTGAGGTTGTAAGGATACCGTGCTCGTAGTCGGGTTGTTGCTTAGGCAAGTTTTGTTAAGTTGGACCTAAGCTTGGTTGGTGGAACCTCTTGTTGATCATGGTTGGGGTTCAGATGGTACTGAAAAAATGGTGATTGTAGCGAAGCCACGTAGTTCCTGACCGTATGTAACGGCCCATTTTTCTATTCCAGTTTCCCAGGTGCTTTCGGTTCAATATTCGGTTGTTTGGTTGGGCCATTAAAGCTATTTTAACCCTTAGGGGTATTTTGGTATTTTTGCTCCCCAGACAGGGTTTGGGGATTTTTAGGATTCCAAGGTCAATCCTGCCTTTGTTGAGGCTTGAATGTTGTTGGTTGCAAGACCCAAGATGTATGGGCTAGTCGTTTGGAAGTTTGGAAGTGGTTTGGTTATTGGCAACATTATTGTTAATTTAAGTGCTTCCATTGGGATTTGAACCCTTGCCCTAAATGATGATTTGGGAGTTTGTCTTAAATGAGTTTTAATTAAGAGAAAAGATTGCTTCAGCCGGGGCTCGAAGGAGGAAGCCTTGGGAAGGGATTTAAGTCACCAAGGCCTATTTAAATTAGGAAAAGGAAGGAAAACCAAGAAAATTCCTTCCCTTGTTTTGCAGCTCACCCTCCATCACTCCTTCCCTCTCACCTTGCCGTCCTCCAAGAATCAAGAACCGAGAGCCAAGACCAAACGCCGGACCATTGCTCGCTCGATCTTTGCCGCCATCTAGCTAGCGCCACACTTTGCAATAAAGCCCCAAACGCCAGCTCGGCCCTGCATCACGAACAGACGCTCACGACCTCCTGCACCGCGCACCCAGTCAGCGCGTCGTCCCAGCGCAAGCCCGCCAGCGTCGCCTGTCGGCGTCTGTTCGCCAGCGCGCCCATGTCGCTGTCGCTCTTCCGCGCGCAGCTCCTCGCCTCCGGGCTCGTGCCAGCGCCAGCCCGCTCGCGCGCCCTTCCCCCTGCCGCGCCAGCGTGCCCAGCCTACTTCCTTGCGGCCGAGAGCCTATTTTTGCCGAGAGAGTTGGGCCGAGACCTAGTGCCTTCTTGGTTGGTAATTCCCGAGCCTCTACTCTTTTGGACCCTAAGTGTTTGGTTGCCGTTTGTTTAATTAGGATGATTTTATTATTTGCTTAGGTTGTTTGGCTTCACTTAGAAGCTCGAAGGGTCGCTTGTTGATTGTTATTTTCTGCTTGTTTCCAGGTACGGATTTCTTACCGTGGTTATGTGGACCCTGCGATGTTTTCTTGATTGTGACTCGTATGCCTGTTTACTTTTATGAGCATGATTAGTGGATAGGACAGCTTGTGTTTGAATTCCTGCTAGCATGTTTGCCTGTTGTACATGTTAGTGTCATGCTAGGTTTGTTCTTCCAGCATGCCTATGATTCCTGCTGTAAGTTCGTAGTATCATGCTAGGTTATGTATGATTGGTGTTGATATGTATGTTTAGCCAGGAATCAGTTATTTAGTACTCGTAGTTAGACTTGTAGGGTTTGTCATCATCCAGAGGCTGAGAGCGGACATAACGTACATTGTTCCCACCGGTCGGGAGTTAGAGCGAAGCATAACGTACATTGCTTCCCCCCGGCAACCGATGTGGATTTAGCTACCACATCGGCATAAGCCTAGTTTGTAGCCTGCTAGAGCGAAACCACGCTAGCGGTGCAAGCTGCCTCGACCGGTTCTTAGCTTGTCGGTGAGTACGGTATTCTGACAGATGAGTGCCGAGGGCCTCGGACTACTGTACTCAGTGACACCGCTTCCGAGTCTTTAGGCATGCGTACCTGGCCCGCGTAGTTTGTACTTAGGCCCCCACATTTACATCGGTTGCAGCAGCATGCGGTGTGCGCGCACACGTGTTAGTCGCCGGTTCGGAGAGCTCCCCCGAGCTAATGTTCGTGAGTACACCAGTTCCTTCCAGTTAGAGCCAGACTTCAGGTACTCTCCCGATAGTCCAGATTTGTTAGCGAGGGTGAGAGACCCTTGAGGACACCCATTGGGATTGGTTTTTGAGCTAATCATATGGTCGAGGGAGAAAGACCCTCGAGGGTGTCGGACATCTTTGGGATCGGTTTTTGAGCTGATCATTTGGCCGAGGGAGAAAGACCCTCGGAGATGTCCCGGGATTGGTCATGAAGACCAATCATTAGGCCGGAAGTAGGAGACTTCTGAGAACTCCGGATTTGCCTTGTGAGCTCATTGAGATAAGATCCGTGTTGATATCTGTTTGCATGTGTACTAGGTTGCTAGATGATTGATAGCATCGTATCATACCCCGGTCGGGGATTCTTATTGAGTATGTTTATACTCACCCCATCTTGTGTGGTTTTCCACGGTAACTTGGGGCAAAGACCGGGCGGCTAGCGGAGAGAGCTGGGAGATCATGGATGCTGCTGACACTCTGTCGTGTCTTCATTTGCATTATTTGAATTCAACATGTAGTTGGACATGAGTCCGTAGGGAAAACTTATTTAATGTTGCTTCGAATTATCTTTTATGTTTTAAGGAAAAAGTACTGATCAGTCACTGTTTTAAATTGGATGGTTTTACTTAATGATTATCTGACTTGGTTTTAATGTTTTCCACTCTATATGTTTTGAAAAGTTTTAAACTTGACCTCCGGTTTGTGTCATTTATGCTTTTCACTTGCATGCTGAGTAAAGACCTAGGTTTAGAACCGTTTTCGGGTCGGGTCTTTACTGGTTGTATCAGAGCACAGAGTCATAGATTTTGTAGACTAACCTGTTTGTAGGTTGTGTTCCCATGATCTCCAGCACTCCACGGCCGCTAGGTTTGTCTAAGTTCATTAAGCTAAGGGTTTTGATTTACGATATGTATGAAGTACACATGTGTTACCCTTGTTGGGCAGTGAGAGCCTCAGCGTGGGCTAGCTTTTATGCTTTGTGTAGATCGCCAGTATGTTGATTACACATAGTGGAGCAGGGACGTTTGGTATTTCCAACCGAGGAGTTGGAATGATCGTGTTGATAACGAGACCACGTCCAGGGTTGTCTAGACCCGTAGGCCACTTTTGGCCCTGGCAGTTGAGTTGCCAAGAGAAGGGGGTAGAGGCTAGTCTGCCTTAGAGTGAGACTCCTTGAGCAGAGTGTGCTCCAGCCATGAGAGAATTGATGGCAGGTCTTTTAGCTATCTGAGAGCAGAGACCCAGGCGCGGTTTGTAGCGCGTAGTGAGGAGTCCCGGGCACAGATAGCCTAGCTGACAGAGTTTATTTAGGAGATACCCCCAGTAGCTCCAGTAGCTCCGGAGGTTCCCAGGAGGGCATGATCAGCAGGTTTATGCTGATGAGTTAGTTGGCATTGATGGAGCCGCCGAGTTTGGCAAGCAGAAGCGAAGTGGTTGGCCAGGATCGAGTTTATCAACCGAGTGTTGGGATGACCTGATGATTCAGAGGCTGAGGCGTGCCGTTCTTGTGTTGTTTGATTCAGCAGTTTGGTGGTGGAAGTCCCTTGAGAGAGGTGGACCAGCAGAGTCTCCACCAATCACCCGGTCGATTGGCAAGTTGCCGAGTTAGTAGCTTTTGAGGAAGATGTAGAGACATCTTGACCTCTTGCAGGCCCGCAACTGTTTTGCAGCCAGCTCGCTTAGAACCCCGTAGTCAGGGCGTAGAGTAAAGTTTTCTTGTCGGGACTTAACCCGTCAGTGGCTTCTAGTTAGCTGGTAGAGAGAAGCACCTTTTGTTAGCATGTTCCAAATGTGGAGCTAGGTGCTGCCACCCGAGGGTTGGTCTGAGTATTTGTTGAGCATCGAGTGGGATGCAGGAGTAGGCCGTGGCATGTCTGTCCGACGAGATGTCAGAGACTAGACTGCTCGAGTGTTGGGCTTCTTGTTTGAGCTGAAAAGATGTAGTGCTTGTTGGCACGAAGCTTTGAGAGGAGGCCTGGGTTCAGGCCAGTTTGCACCATAGGTGTAGGTGGTTCCATGACCCACCCGGAGTTTAGCATCCCCACTATTCTTGTACCCGTTTCCTGACGTTGCACCTGTTTGGGTTGCATAAGAGATCTAGCTCGGTGGTAGTCAGAGAACTACAAGTTATTACCGGCGTTTCGTGAAATACTTTTCTGCTAAAGCAGCACCCCTGACCCGTTTGACCAAGAAGGGAGTGGACTTTGTTTGGGATGCTAGATGTGAGGAAAGTTTTGCCCAGCTTAAGCTCAGTTTGACGACAGCGCCAGTGTTGGTTGTTCCTGAGGGAACAGGAGGTTTCGTAGTTTATAGTGATGCATCCAAGTACGGTTTAGGCTGTGTGTTGATGCAGCATGGTAAGGTGATAACTTATGCTTCCCTGCAGTTGAAGCCCTATGAGAAGAATTATCCAACTCATGATATGGAGTTCGCTGCAGTTGTTTTTGCCCTAAAGATTTGGAGGCACTACTTGTTTGGTGAAAGGATTCAACTGTTCACGGGATCGAGAACTCTTACCCGGGACGACGATCGATGGAGCTTGGCAAGGGGATGCACGGCAAGGAGCTAGAGAGAGCTTGGTTGGGCGGCTAGGGAGTTTGGAGAAGCAAAAGAACAAAAACCTAATCAACCCCCTCATGGCAATCCGAGTAGTAAGGAAGACAACACCTGTAACGGCCCAGGTTTTCATCCCGGTCTTCCAGGTTTGCCCTAGGGGTATTTTGGTAATTTGGTCGGGTCGTTAGGGCCGTTTAGGTCTTTTTCAGTTGTTAAAATTATTGGGTGGTCGTATGTAGGGTTTTGATGCTTTGAGGATGTGTTTGGGCATGGTGAGATGCAAAAGTAAAATTGAGAAATAAAGGTGTGTTTGTTGGGGTTCGAACCCAACTGGTCTGGGAGGTCAGTTGTGTGTCGTTGCCGGTTAAGCCTCGAGCTATTATTGATGCTCATTCTGCGGTATGTCATGATTAGCTTTGGGTCTTTGGGGTTTTGGTGCGTTTGACTAAATGAAGAGAAATTAGGGTTGTGTTTGCTTTCTTCTCCAAATTCCCCTAGCCGCCCAAGCTCTCCCTCCCAAGCTTCAAGCCGAGCTCCATCTCCCCTAGCAGCCTCGTTGTTCGATCGTCATTCCGGGTAAGAGTCCTCATCCTTTTCATCTTCTTCCAATTGGAGTCTTGCTGGCTGAGACGAAAAGAGGTGAGTTTTGTGTTTTTTTGCGCGACCACCGAGAGAGAGCAAAGACCACTGCCGGTCCAGCCAGTAGAGCGAGCCAGGCGCCGCGCATCGCCCAGCCCCTGCTATCGCACCAGCAGCCCCATCGCCAGCAACAGACGCCCAGCCGAGCAGCCCTGCCAATCGCACAGCCGGACTGCATCGCCCAGACGCCAGGACGCCCAGCAGCGCGTCGCTCAGCCTTGATCGCGTCGCTCATCCGCACACAGCCCGCACGCGCGTCGCTCGTCCGCGAGCAGCTCTGCGCCCCAGCGCCATGCCAGCACGCTCAGCCGAGCTCCTAGTGTCGTGCAACCCGTCTATCCGCGTTTCAGCCGTGCCGTGTGAGTTGCTCCCGCACCGAGCCCTGTTTGTATTATTATTTTAGACCTATAGGTTGTGATATTTGATGTTGTTTGCTAGGTTCCCGTTAGCTAGCTCGTAGTCGATCGTAGCATAGGATCTTTGTGTGTAGTTGCCTCCCGACCAAGGTAAGGATTTCTTACCGGAGTTGTGTGGGCCCTGCGATATAATATGTGATTGCTGTTTGTATGCTTGTTTGTGTTTATCAACATGTTTGGTGATAGGTGCTCTATTCTGAATTTTCGACTGGCATGATTCTCGTGTTGTTCCTCATGTTAGTTCCATGCTAGGTTGTTCTGTTCTAGCATGCTCGTTATCTGTTATGCTTCGTAGTATCATGCTAGGTTCGTTGTTTCTGCTGAGCACGTATTGGATTGTTTGTTGTATCTGTTATAGTTAGATTGATGATAGGTAGCATCATCCGGGCGAGGGTGCATAACGTGACTTGCATCCGCGGCAGGGACGTACGAGGCAGTACTCCATCCCTGATCCGTCGTTAGGGTTTAGCTAACCCTAACGGCAGCCCTTTGCAATCTTGGGTGAGTGTAAAGACCCGACCCGAATGGGGTTCTAAAATAGGCATTTACCTCAATGCATGCATTCAAAGCTAAAATCAAAATGCAAAATGGTGTTTCAGATTCCAATTAAAACTAAAACATAAACATCCATTTAAAAGTCAACATAAAATTCCTGAAACCTGTCCCTGTTTCCAAGCACATGTTCCAAGACAAATACATTTCCAAAACTCACTCTGATCAGAGATTTATTTAAAACATTCAAACTTTCCAATAGTTACAACAGTGCTAGAATCCGGAAATACATTCAGAAAACAACCTAGGGCTCCGTGCCCAACTACATGCATTCAGGGACATTTAAAACATCAAAACATAAATACAAGACTCAGAGTTTGAACAACGGGTTTCCATGATCACAGCTCCTCCTCCAGCCATCCTGTCCCGCACCATGGTTACCTGTGGAAAACCACAAAATAAGGGTGAGTAACGAATTACTCAGTAAGAATCCCCAACCGGGGTACAATACGAAAACTTCTCATTTAGCACACCGACATGCAACCATACAATGACTTAGAGCAAAACGGTAGGTTTAGGCTATGTGCAAACACTGGAGCTAGCCTATCAAGGGCTTTCAACTACAACCTATCCTAGGTTCTACACCTGGATGCCCATCGGGGTCTTACACAACCTAGGATACAATGACACAATGATGCCCATCGAGGACTTACCCACAAGGATGCCCATCGGGGTCTTACACCTCTAAACAATGATGCCTATCGGGGTCTTACACATACGGATGCCCATCGGGGTCTTACACCCACGGATGCCCATCAGGGTCTTACACCTCTAGCAATCAATGTTGCCCAACGGGGTCTTACACATCTAGGATGCCCATCGGAGTCTTACACCAGCTAGGATCACAAAGATGCCCATCGGGGTCTTACACATACGGATGCCCATCGGGGTCTTACACCTCAATCAATGATGCCCATCGGGGTCTTACACATACGGATGCCCATCGTGTCTTACACCTCCTAAGCCCATCGGGTCTTACACCTCTAGCTATCAATGCCGCCAACGGTCTCTTACACATCTAGGATGCCCATCGGGTCTTACACCAGCTAGGATCACAAAGATGCCCATCGGGGTCTTACACCTCAAGGGAACAGTGCAGTGCCCATCGGGGACTTACCTACATTTTGGATCACCTGCCTAGCACTAACATGGAACTATCATAATATAACAGGAACAAGAATAGGCCAAGATAAAAGACCCTAGCCTGTAACTAATATAACAAAAACACCAGTACAACACAAACCTGGTGTAAGAACCCGACCCAAAACATGGTCCTAAACCTGGGATCTCACTCAGCATGCAAGCAAACAGCTATCAACACAGATCATAACTCAACGAGCTCATAAAACAAGATCTGGAAACATCGGAAGTCTCTTACTTCCAGAATCATCGGAAGTCTCCTACTTCCGCCTAATGATTGGTTCTCATAACCAATCCGGGACATCTCAGAGGTCTTTCTCCTCGGCCAATTGATCGGCTAAAAACCGATCCCAAAGATGCCCGACACCCTCGAGGGTCTTTCTCCCTCGACCATATGATCGACTCAAAAGCCAATCCCAATGGGTGTCCTCAAGGGCCTCTTACCCTCGCTAACAATCTGGACTATCGGGAGAGTACCCGCATCGGCTCTAAAGCCGAAGGAACCGGGTGTACTCACGAACATTAGCCCGGGAGCTCTCCGAACCGGCGACTAACGCGTGTCTTGCGCGCACACCGCATGCTCATCTGCAACCGGCGTAAATGCGGGGCCTAAGGGCAAACTACGCGGGTCGAGTGCATGCCTAAAGACTCGGAGCGGTGTCACCGAACACGATGGTCACGAGGCCCTCGGCACTCATCTGCATGCGGCTGTACCACCGACACGAAGCTAAGAACCGCCAAGGCGAGCTTGCACCGTTGGCGGGTTCCGCTCTAGCGAGCTACAAAACTAGGCTTATGCCGATGTGGTAGCTACATCCACATCGGTTTGCCGGGAAGCAATGTACGTTATGCTTCGCTCTACTCCCGGCCGGTGGGGGACAAAGTGCGTTATGTCCGCTCTCGGCCTCTGGATGATGACAAACCCTACTACGCTATCTAAGAATCTGAGTAAATCAATGATTCCCGGCTAGCAAGCAATGACCGACATCAATCACGTTTACCTAGCATGATACTACAACTTAAACAGGAATCACAAGCATGCCGGAAGAACAAACCTAGCATGGCACTAACATGTAAAATCAACAAACATGCTAGCAAGAGATCAAACAAAGTCGCCTATCACTATCATGCTCATAACAATCAAAGAAACATACAAGGCACAATCGAGATATATCGCAGGGTCCACACAACCACGGTAAGAAATCCTTACCAGGACAAGCGAAAAATAATCACAAATCAACCAAGCAATCCTCGAGCCTCTAATCGAACCCAAACAACCTAAACATAAAATAAAGCAAATTTCAAATCAAATACATAAAACAGCCCAAATAAATCCCTAAACAAAGACCAACAAATCGGGGCCCAACGAAGAAAAGACTCGGAAATACCATCCGAGAAGCCACAAGGCTCAAGCCAACCAAAGACACAACAGCAGGTGCCGGGCGCAGAAGAGCAGCCTTGGGTGGGCGCTGGGCACAGCGCTGGGCACTGGGCGCAGCGCGGGCGCTGGCGCCTTGCGCGCGCGTGCTGGGCGCGGGCAAGGCGCGCGCGGGCGCGAGCTCGAGCTCGGGCTGGCGACGACACACGCGCGGCTTGCGAGGATTTGCGCAGCGCGCGCGCGCGCGCGCGAGGCGACGCGACGCGATGGGCTCGGGGCGCTCGGGAAGGCACGACGACCTCTGAGGGCGAGCGACTTCGGTGCGGCGAGGGCTCGGGCGACTCGACACGGACACGGGCGACACGAGAGATGGCTGGCGATCAGATCTGGGCTCGGCGCGACTAGGGCGAGGCGATGCAGATCTGGACTCGGCGCGACCAAGGCGACACGAAGATGGCACGGGCGATGCAGATCTGGGCTCTGGCGCGACTAGGGCGAGGGCGATCGCGATCGGCGCTGGGTGGCTTTCGACGGCGCGCGCGCATGGGTGAGCTGGCGGCTGAGCGAGGGCGCGCTCGGTTGGGACAAGGTGCGACTAGGGCTGGGCATGGTGCGCCAAGGGGCCGCTCGGTGGAGGAGAGAAAAAGGAGAGAAAAAAGGAATTTTGGGGATTTTGGAAAATAAAAGGGAAAAATAAAAGGAAAAAGGGAATTAAAAGGAAAAATGGGATTTTATCCTCCTTTCCATCCTTAACCAATTTTCTTTCCAAATTTAAATAAGTCTTAAAGTCCTTAAATCCCATTTCCCGGCTTCCTCCTTCGAGACCCGGCTGAAGCAACCTTTTCCAAACAATAACTCTCACTTAAACAAACTCCCAAATCATCTCTAAGGGCCTGGGCTCGAATCCCAAAGGAAACACCCAAACAACGATCACTTTGCCCAAAACCCAAATCACAACCGAACTCCCAAACGAATACCCCAAACATCTCGGGACTCATGAGACACCAACATACAAGCCTCAACAAAGGCGGGAGCCGCCTCGAAGCCTGAAAAACCACAAATCTGCGCGGAGCAAAAAAAGACCAAAAATACCCCTAAGGGTCAAAACAGCTCTAACGGCCCAACCGAACCACTGAATCTGAACCGGAAGCACCTCGAGAACTGGAATAGAAAACTGGGCCGTTACACCTGGAAGCAAGAGAAAACATGTAACCTATCCACTAGAATTTCATACAATCACAAGATATGGCATACTATCAATTATTCGCAGGGTCCACACAACCTTGATAAGAAACCGTTACCTGGTCGAAAGGCAACAACACACAAGAAACCTAAGCTGCGATCGAACCCGAGCAACCTAAAGCGAACCTAACAAACACAACAATAATCACAATCCAAAGGCCTAAATATAATAAAATAAACAGGGCTCTGCTCGGGAGCAACTCACGAGGAGCGAATGACACGCGAACGGGCAGGCTGCACGTGCGAGGCAGCTGCTGGGCGCTGAGCTGCGCGCTGGGGGCATGGCTGGGCGAGACGAGGCGCTCTGGCGCGGACGCGAACGCGCGGGCGAGCTGCAGGGAGACGAGGGCTAGCGGGCGCGAGCTCGGCTGGGCGAAGGCGTGCGGCGCGGCGAGCTACAGGGACACGCTCAGGCTGGCGACACGACGAGCTACAGGGACACTCTCGGGCTAGGCGACGCGTATCTAGACAGCTCTGGGTCTGGGTGACGGGGATCTGGGCGGCGTTGGGTCTGGGCGACGCGGATATGGGCGGGCGACTGGCGCCGAAGCGGGCGACTCGAGCGCGGACGGACGCGACATCATGCGCGGCTGGGTCGGCGACGCGATCTGGCGGCAGCCAAGGCTAGGCGAGTGGGCTAGAGCGGCGAGCAGGCTAGAGGCTAGGGGAGAGAGAGAGAGAGAGAGAGAGAGAGAGAGAGAGAGAGAGAGAGAGAGAGAGAGAGAGAAAGAGAAAGGGGATGAAAATGGGATTGTTTTTTCCTTTTTTTCTTTTCTCCATCCTTATCCAATTAAAATAGCCTTAAAATCCCTAAAATCCCATTCCCCGGCTTCCTCCAAAAAGACCCGACCGAAGCAACCTTTTCCAATAAATAAAACTTACTTAAATCGAACTCCCAAATCAACACTAAGGGCAAGGGCTCAAATCCCAAAGGAAGCACTCAACCAATAATAACTTGCCAAAACTCAAACCACACCCGAACCTCCAAACGACTAGCCCAAACATCTCGGTACTCGCAACCAACAACAAACAAGCCTCGACAAAGGCAGGAGCTACCTTGTAGTCCTGGAAATCCAAAAATCCTGCCCGGGGACCCAAAAGACCAAAATACCCCTAAGGGCTAAAACAGCTCTAACGACCCAACCGAACAACCGAATCTTGAACCGAAGGCATCTCGAAAACTGGAATAGAAAACTGGGCTGTTACAATACTCCCTCCTTTTAAGACTTTCGTCCTCGAAAGTCCTAAGACGAAATAGCTCAAGGAAAACTCCACTGATTCCTAACCAACTGAACTTCTCGGCCAAGACAACACTAACCTTCTTCGAAAACCAAACCCTCTTGGGTTCTCAAAACTCAAGGCCACAATGCCATCCAGACTGCCACAAACTATCTCAACCAAGACTGGGCATACACTGAACTCCAAAGGAAATAGATGCGATAAAGCTAGACGGCAAACCACATCCTCAACTCGCACCAACTCTCAAATGGTGCTACTCTCAGCAAACTCGAGGACTGGCCACAAACTCTAAAACTCTACACCATGCTGGCCAACAACTGAACCTCCCAGGTTCCAGAAAACTAAATGGCCTACTCTTACTTCACAAGAGACCAGCGAACCTCAAATCTTGCCTACAGCCTTAACGAAATACAAACGAATCACCAACTGGCGACTGATCCTAACGGCAAACTTCTCCAACTAGAACGCGTCCTCAACACTTAAGCAACCATCTTAAAGAGAAATCGTCGAACCAAAGGCAAGGGGCACAATCCTGACACACCAGACGGCTAACAACACTCACACTAGCTGAAACTTCAGCTACGCCCACCTCTAAAAGACAAAGGCCAGGCACAGGCTCCACTCGGCCAAACCAACAAACTAGAGCTCCTCATCGGCAGAACCCAAACTTTTCAAAGCAAACCTACCAGCAACTGGCCTAACTCATCTTCCAACCAGAAGCTCCACTCCCGAAACCTCGCAAGGAAAATGGATAACGACAACCTCAAAGCTTACGAATCACGAGCCACATGAATCAGCAAGATTACCTCAGAAGCTAATACTCGAGGCTGGCATCCATGGAGCAACTCAACCACCACAAAGACTAGAGGGAAAAAGAATCTTCAATCCCCAAAGAACCAACAACTTTCCAGAAACAACTCAACTCTTATACTGGCTGGCCAAACAACTTTTAAACTTGCTAACAACACAAAGCGAGGACCCTCTCATTGGGTGACCATTGCGCTACTCTGATCAACTACACAACTCAGGAGCTAAGCTGACTTCTTCCAACGAGAAACGATTTCCCCAGCAAGCGAACTTCTGAAGGGCAGCGAACTTCCCACACGCTCGTTGACCCGTTCAAACCCAAGGCAACAACAACCAACTCTCTTGGAAGCAACACCCAAGGGAATTCTCAACCAAAAGGACCACCAACCCAAAACTAACAGAACTTACTCAACCGCCGAGGGAGGGGTCAACTCCCAAAACTTCCTGACTAGGAACAAGACCTCAGGGCAACGCCCTCCTGCTAGAACCGAACTAACTCTTGAAACAACAAGAGAACTAAATCTTGGTCAAACACTCACAAGAGGCAGAACACCCTTACTGCAACCTCCAGAACACCACTCAAGAGTCCGCCTAACTGGACAAACAACTGCTTCCAAGCAGCCAATAAACTTTTCCCTCTTGCTAGCACCACTACCATCAACTTCAAGACTAAGGGAGTAATCGACAACTCCCGGAAGGAAACGGCTCTTACAAGCGGACAAACCAAGGACGAGAGAGCTCCACACACACTCACTGTCTTGCTCCGCTAAAGCAACAACATCTAAATCTCACTGGGCAACAACATGGGGTCCACCACAGACTGAACCTCCAAATGCCAAACGGGGCAACTCTCTACATCCTGGAAACGGGAAAACAACCAACAGGGCACGAACCACTCGCCCCACAAGCAAAACTAACTTCTAGCAACTCCAATCCACACCTTGGTCAACACCAAGCACCAACTTGCCACCACACCGGAACCAATCCGGACTCTACTCCAAACAAACACTAGCTTGCTAGCCTACCAAAACTGCCAGCAACTCACCCGAGACTACAGACTACACGACTCCAGCTTGCCAACTGAAACTCACTACCTGGGTCTGACTGAGCTCTGGAGAGGCTCCCCACAACCTAGGATTCTTCGACAACCCTCGACACACACTGCCGACAAACGGACTAACAGCCAACTGCCTGAACAATCAACTCCATATTCCAGCATCACAACCATGCTGGGCAACTCCAACTCCTTGGAAACCAAGAGGACCCGAAACGCTACAGAATGCGTCATCCTCCTACTCAAAGCATCAACCACAACATAACTTCTACCCAAGGAAGGATCCGAACAACTCTCTTAGCCATGACAATCAGAAACTGCGCGGCTTTGCTACCACCGCTCTTGTTCAGTTTCCAACTGAACTCTAACCAACGATCAACAAGAAGATCCGCCAACCAAGCTTAGGTCCAACTTAACAAAGCTTGCCTAAGCAACAACCTGATACCACGAGCACGGTATCCTTACCACCTCAACTAAAGCCTTACAACATCCACCTGGAGTCCAACGTTTCCAAGAACTGAGCACCAGTTCTCCAATGCAAACCCTGCATGGATCTGAAACGCTCGCCATAGAACGAACCACACAAAACACACTTGTGTGCACAACTCTCAACCTTCCATCAGAGATCCAAGACTAACAGGTGCTTTTCCAAAAAGCAACACTAACTTCTGGCAGAGATACAATCAATCAAAGGAACACCAAAAGTTCCATCTCCATACGATACTCGAAGCTGTGGCAACCTTGCTCTACCAAAGCATAACCATGCCAAACCGAACTTACTTTATACCAAGCCTCTACCAAGGGAGCATACCCATAAGACGTCCAACTCCTCTCATAAGGCATCCAACTCATCTCATAGGCATCCAACTCATGACCCCTCTGCTGGACCAAGCTCGCATCTACGATGCTCAACTCTCCTCAGATTTAGGCACTCGAAGGTAGTTGACCGCACTACCAACCACAAAGATCTCTTGGACTTAACACTAGCATGAGGCTCATGCACACCAACACTTACCAACCGACAACCTGCTGACTTACTCAACCCCGCAGTAACACTGGGAAGAGTCTCCGGCTCCTCTCGAACATCCTTCCGCTTGTAGTCCTCCGACTACTACTGAACTAGCCCTCTTGCACGACCTAAACAGGTGCAACTGCCATAAACGGATCCAAGTCTAAAGGAGTGCGCTGAACTCCGGACGACATAGAACCATCTGCTATACCCATGCCAAACTCAGGCCTGAACCAGACTTAGTGCCAAAGTGGCACACCAACCAATGCACCTCAAGTGCCACTACTACCAAATCCACAACTTACTACAAATGGCGCCAGCAAGGTCACAACCTCAAGTGACAAAAACTCTGGCTAGGCATACAAGAGTTAAAACTAAAACAACCATGCCTATGGCATCTCATCAAACTGAAGTCTCACGGCCTACTCTTGCATCTCCACATGATGCTCAACAAAACTTCGGTCGGCTCTCTCAACATGCAGCAGCTAGCTCCACTCTAGGCGCTCACCAAAAGAAGAGTGCTCAACTCTACTAAACCACTGAGGAAACCACCAACGGATCAAGTCCGATGGGAACACTGCTCGCTGCACCCTTAACCACAGGGTTCCGGCTTATTGGCTGCAAACAAAAACACTTTACAAGAGCACAAAGATGCCTCATCAACCTCCACGAAGGCTACTAACTCTGCAGCCACTCTCTGGGCAATCAAACCATCTACTAAGGCTCAAGATCAAGATCAACACTTGAGCTACCCAGACTAGTCCACACTGGAACCTGCTCCACAAGCATCAACATGAGCAAAGCCATAGCTAACTCCTCTCTTGGAGTGGTACTCCAAGGCAAATCAACAACTGGCCTACAAGAGTCGAATCTCTACCTCCCCTGGAACGATGTCCCAGCGGCATCCGAATCTATCTGGATACCTCAACAAGCCACAACATACATCACACACTGCGGGAAGTTGGCATGACGGCGCTCTAAACCCAAACCAACAACGAGTCAGAACCTGCTCGTCTCCGCTCCACAACACTACACGAGGCATACACTAGAAGAAAAGTATTGTAAATTCTTAACCCTTTCTTTAAAACAGTAACCTTAGGCGTACCTGATGACTGTCAGAGTGCTGATGATCATGGAAAAAAAACAACCTACAACAAAAGGTCAGTCTACAGAATCTATGACTCTTAGCTCTGATACCAACTGTAAAGACCCGACCCGAATGGGGTTCTAAAATAGGCCTTTACCTCAATGCATGCATTCAAAGCTAAAATCAAAATGCAAAATGGTGTTTCGGATTCCAATTAAAACTAAAACATAAACATCCATTTAAAAGTCAACATAAAATTCACAAAACTCGTCCCTCGTTTCCAAGCACTGTTCCAAGACAAATACATTTCCAAAACTCACTCTGATCGAGATTTATTTAAAACATTCAAACTTTCCAATAGTTACAACAGTGCTAGAATCCGAAAATACATTCAGAAAACAACCTAGGGCTCCGTGCCCAACTACATGCATTCAGAGGACATTTAAAACATCAAAACATAAATACAAGACTCAGAGTTTGAACAACAGGTTTCCATGATCACAGCTCCTCCTCCAGCCACCCTGTCCCGCACCGTGGTTACTTGTGGAAAACTGTAACGGCCCAGTTTTCTATTTCGGTTTCCCAGGAGTTTTCGGGACATTATGCGGATGTTCGGATGGGCCGTTAGAGCTTTTTAACCTTTAAGGGTATTTTGGTCTTTTGCCCCTTGGCCGGTTTTGAGGATTTTCAAGATTTCAGGGCCATTCCTGCCTTTGTCGAAGCTTAATGGTTGTTGGTTGCAAGACCCGAGAGGTTTGGACAAGTTGTTTGGAAGTTTGGAGGTGTTTTAGAAAATGGCAAAATTATTTATAATTTTTGGTGCTTCCATTGGGATTTGAGCCCTTGCCCTAAATGATCTTTGAGAGTTTGTAGGAAATGAGAGTTTTATTTTTAAGTAAGTTTGCTTGGGCCGGGTTTTGAAAGTGGATGCTTTGGGAAGGGATTTTAGGCCTTTTAAATTAGGAAAAGGAAGGAAAAATCAAGAAAATCCCTCTTCCCCTTGTTTTGGCAAGATTTTCTCTCTCTCTCTCTCTCTCTCTCTCTCTCTCTCTCTCTCTCTCTCTCCTAGCCGACCTCACCAAGAACCCAAACCCTAGCCGCTAAGCCCACCGCCCATGCCCAGATCGCACTAGCTTTGCACATCCTTGTCGAGCCAGCCACACCACACTGCCCGCCAGACCATGCCCGGATCGCACCAACCCTGTGTCGCCTGCGGCAACCACTCACCGAGGCGGCGCTCCCAGACGCCCTGCATCGCCCATGCCCAGGCGCGCCCAGTCGCACTGCCTCGCCCAGCCCAGACGCGCGCGCTTGCTCGGCACGAGACCGCCAGAACTTCGCCATGCCGCCTCCGCTTTGTTGCCGCCCCGCCGCCCGCGCCTTCGACCGACCAGCGTGTTCGCTCGCTGCGGCAACCAAGGTCAAGGTCTGCGTGCCGTGCGCTTCGTCGCATCCGCCCGCCAAGACGCTGCTCCCGGCGCGCGCGATCGCAGCAAACCAGCGCCAGCGCCCTTTCCTCGCCGCGCCCAGCCCGCCCAAGAAGCGCCGATAGCGCCGCCCAGCGCCCAGCGCCCGATGCAGCGCCAGCGCCAGGCGCCGCCGCTTGTCTTGGCGACGGACGGACTTTGCCTTGCCGTCGCGGGTTGGGGCGTGGCCTTGTGTCTTCTCGGTCGGTAATTCCGAGACTTTTTCCTTTGGGCCCTAGGCTATTGGCATTTGCTTATTTAATTAGGTTGTTTTTATTAAAATGCTTAGGTTGCTCGGTTTCGCTTTAAAGCTCGAGGGTCATTATTTGATTGTGAAAGTTATTTCCGCTCGTTTCGTGTAAGGATTCCTTACCGTGGTTGTGTGGACCTGCGATGCTTTCTTGATTGTGCCTTATATGCATGTTTACTTTTATGGACATGATTAGTGGATAGGACAAACTTGTGATTGCATTCCCCGCTAGCATGTTTGCTTGTTTGTACATGTTAGTGCCATGCTAGGATTGTTCTTCCAAAGATGCTTGAGATTCCCGCTTAAGTTCGTAGTATCATGCTAGGTTATGTATGATTGATGATGATTATGTATGTTTAGCCAGAATCGTTTACTCTATACTCTAGCTAGTGTGTTAGAAATGTCATCATCTAGAGGTGAGAGCGGACATAACGTACCTTGTCCCCACCGGTCGGGAGTAGAGCGAAGCATAACGTACATTGCTTCTCCCCTACAGCCGATGTGGATTTAGCTACCACATCGGCATAAGCCTAGTTTGTAGCTCTGCTAGAGCGGAACCACGCCAGCGGTGCAAGCCTTGGCCTTGGCGGTTCTTAGCTTCGTGTCGGTGGTACAGTGCCATGTGATGAGTGCCGAGGGCCTCGCACTCACCGTGTTCAAAGTGACACCGCTTCGAGTCTTTAGGCATGCGTACTGCCCGCGTAGTTTGTACTTAGGCCCCCACATTTACGCCGGTTGCAGCAGCATGCGGTGTGCGCGCACACGCGTTAGTCGCCGGTTCGGAGAGCTCCCCCGGGCTAATGTTTGTGAGTACACCAGTTCCTTCCTGTTTAGAGCCAGACTTCGGGTACTCTCCCGATAGTCCAGTTATATAGCGAGGGTAAGAGGCCCTTGAGGACACCCATTGGGATTGGATTTTGAGTGATCATCATATGGTCGAGGAGAGAAAGACCCTCGAGGGTGTCGGACATCTTTGGGATCGGTTTTGAGTCGATCAATTGGCCGAGGAGAAAGACCCTCGGAGATGTCCCGGATTGGTTATGAGAGCCAATCATTAGGCCTAAGAAGGAGACTTCCGAGGATTCCAGATTCTGCCTTGTAAGCTCGTTGAGCTATGATCTGTGTTGGTAACTGTTTGCATGTATACTAGGGTGCTAGATGATTGATGTATCGTATTGTACCCCGGTTGGGGATTCTTACTGAGTATGTTTATACTCACCCTTATTTCTGTGGTCTCCACTAGGTAACTTGGGACAAAGACCGGACGGCTAGCGGAGGGAGTGATTGATCATGGGAGCCGCCAGCACTCTGTCTTTATTGTTTGCATATTTGTTCAAGATGTAGATGGACAGAGTCCTAGGGAAACATTATTAAAAGTTGTTTGAACTGCTTTTGAATGTTTTATATATAAACTGCCAGCTTGTTTTACTTCGTTGGTTTTTCTTAAACAAAATCTGTTGATTATGTTTTAAGCATTCCCGTTTTCTAAATGTTTTGAAAGGTTTTAAATATGAGCACTAAACCGCTTGATGAAGTATTTTAACTTGCATCTTGAGAGTGAGAACCTAGGTTTAGGACCGTATTTTGGGTCGGGTTCTTACGCTTGGTATCGAGCACGAGTCATAGATTCAGAGACTAACTCGCTTTGCGTTGTTGCCCCATGATCATCGCGATCTCATGGCCGTCGGGTTTGTCCGAGTTCATTAAGCTAAGGGTTTTATTTTACAATCATCGCATCTAGTATACATGTGTTACCCTTGTTTGGCGGTGAGAGCCCAGCGTGGGCTAGGTTTTATGCTTTGTGCGATCGCCAAAGTGTGTCGATCGCACCCGAGGGAGGTAGAGCTTAGACTCCGTGAGGCCATTTGTGGCCCGATTGTGGTTCTCCCCAGTGAGAGGGTGGAGGTGCTCGTGCGCGGATCGCTAGTGCGTGGATCGCACTCGAGGAGCAGGACGCTTTGGCATGTCCGACCGAGGAGTTGGACCGTTTGTATGGATGTTGAGGCCGCGTCCGGGTTGTTTAGCCCGCTTGGCGAGTTGGCCCCGGCGCTTGAGTTGCCTAGAGGAGGGGGTAGAGGCTAGCACGCCTCAGTGAGACTCCTTGAGCAGAGTGTGCTCCAGCCTTGAGGGAGTTGATGGCAGGTCTTTTAGCTAACAGAGAGCGAAGACCCAGGCGCAGTTTGTAGCGCATAGTGAGGAGTCTTGGGCATAGATAGCCCAAATGGTAGTAGAGTTTATTTAGGAGACACCCCTCCTTGTAGTTCCAGTAGCCCCGAGGTTCCCGGGAGGGCTTGATCAACAGTTTATGCCGATAAGATAGTTGGCGTTGATCGAGCCGCCGAGTTTGGCAAGTGGAAGCTGTAGAGCTTTGGATGTTTTGAGACCCATCGCTAGTAGCAAGGTGGTTGGCCAGATCGAGTGTATCATCCAAGTGTTGGGATGACTCGTTGTTCAGAGGCCGATGACCGATGTTCTGAGGTTGTGGCGTGCCGTTCTTGTGTTGTTTGATGCGAGAGTGTGGTGGTGGAAGTCCCCGTGAGAGGCGGACCAGAGAGAGTCTCCACCACCCACGGTCGATTGGCAAGCCGCCAAGTTAGTAGCTTTTGAGGAAGATGTAGAGACATCTTGTCCTTCCGCTAGCCTCGCGATCGTTTTGCAAACAGTTCTTTTAGTACCCTCGTAGCCGTGGGGTAGTGTGGAGGTTGCTTGTCGGGACTTAATCCGTCCGTGGTTTTCACCGGCTATTAGAGAGAAGCACCCTCTGTTAGCATGTTCCAGGTGTGGAGCTAGGTGCTGCCACCCGAGGGTTGGCCTGAGTATTCGTTGAGCATCGAGTGGGATGCGGGAGTGGGCCTTGGCTTGTCTGTTGGACGTGATGTCAGAGAGTAGTCTACTCGATTGTTGAGACTCTTGTGTTGAGTGCCATTGCCCTGTCACCTGGAGTGTGACCTTCCCTACCCTCAGAGTGGCTTAAAGCCCGTAAAGAGATGTTTGCGTTGTAAAGGAAGTAGTGCCCGTTGGCACCAAGCTTTGAGAGGAGGCCTAGATTCAGGCCAGTTGGCACTTTCGTGCGGTGGTTCCAGACCCGCCGGAGTTTAGCATCCCCACTAGTCTTGTACCCATTCATGAGATTTCACCTATTTGGGTTGCATAAGAGATCTAGCTCGGTGGTAGCTAGAGAACTACAAGTTTGAGGTCGTTCGAGGGATAAGTAGGAGCTTTCCACGGTCACCGAGAGTTGGGTACAAAGGATGCTGTAGGTTGGTGAGGGCTAGCGCGTCTGAGTTCTCGCGCTTGTGTGTGAGCTTGTGAGCCACTTGTTGGTAGTGTGTTTCACTACCCTTGGAGTTACCGTAATATGAGTAGGGTTGGCATCGATGATGCGTGGTTGATCCAGATGTTAGAGCCATGAGTTGGATGGTTGAGTGGAGCATTTAGTGGGCACATTGGTATGAGGTATGTCAGATTGGTGTAGTTAAGCTCTAGTAAGAGTGAGTCGACCAATGTGGCATTCCGTGGTGAGTTGACCCTAAGTGGGTTGAACTCTTGTTGCTCCTTTGCTAGAAGTGGCTCTATTGGGAGGCAAATGTTGCCTTGTGTGAGAATACTTGTTGGTTTGGATCTTAAGGAACCAAGTTGGAGCTGTACACGCCAATGTACTTTTGTGTAGCTCGTTCCGTGGTGTATTTTTCAAGAACCACGAGGGGTTTCGGGTTGTGAAACCAAAGCTCGGCCTCCGAGGAGTTAGGACTTTAGTTCTTGGCAAGTGCCCTAACTTGGGTTGAGAGGCTACCGTGCCGGTAGCTGGGTTGTTGCGTAGGAAAGTTATGCTAGTTGGCCCTTGGCCTGGGTAGAGGCATTTCTTGTTGGTCGACGGTTGGAGTTCAGTTGAAACTGAACAAGGGCGATGGTAGCATAATCGCGTAGTTTCTGGCCGCCATGGCTAAGAGAGTTGTTCGGATCCTTACCATGGATAGAAGCTACAATGTGGCTGATGCTTTGAGCAAGAGGAAGTTTGGGTCTTCCGCTTGTTCCCGCTTCGTGTGGGTAGCATACTTGCCGAGCAGGCGCGATCTAGGGTCGCGATCAGCGCCAAGCTGCGAGTTAGAGCTCGGATCGATCGCCGGCAGGCGGCCAGAGCGATCGGCTCATTGCATCAAGTGTGGTAAGGCACTTTTCGGATTGTGTGGAACATCGCCCGTGCTTGCTACAAATGTGGCAAGGAAGAGCTTTTGGCCAGCACAGTTGAGATGCTGTAGGGAGATGTGCTCGTGTAGCCAGTTGTCAGTTAGACCGTTTGACGACAGTGTGTGTCGGATGGAGATCGGAGGAACCCTAATTTGAGGAGAGCCTCACCAGAGCTCAGTCAGACCCAGGCAGTGTTCCTCGGTTGAGTTGCTGGATGCTTGTAGGCGGTTGTCAAGCTAGAGTTGTTCTTAGTAGCCTCCGCGTTGGTTTTTTTTAGAAGTCTTAGCAAGGTGGTGCTTGGCGTTGGCCAAGGTTTGGTTCCTTTGCTGTTTTCTAGGGCTAGCTTGGTTCGACCAAAGTGGCGTCGCTGAGGACTTGTTCCTAGTCGGGTAGTTTTGGGAGTTGGCCACCCCTCGGCGGTTGAGTAGTACAAACTAGTGCTTAGTTGGTGGTTCAAGCGATTGAGGAATCCTTGGATGTTTCTTCCGAGAGAGTTGGTGGTTTCTACCGTTGAGTTTGAGCAAGACAAATGAGCGTGTGAAATTCACTGTCCCTTCTAAGTCCGCTTGCTAGGAAATCGTTCTGTGAGGGAGGAGTCGACTTAGCTCCGAGTTGTGTAGTTGATCGAGAGTAGCGCGATGGTCACCCTAGCGAGTGTCCTCGCGTCTGTTTGATAGCAAGCGGAAAGTTGTTTGTTCCGCGAGGGCGAAGGCCACCCAGCTCAAAGGCTTGAGTTGTTGGCGGAAGGTTGTTGGATCTTTGGAGCTTGTAGACCCCCCTTAGTTCTTTGGTAGTTGAGTTGCACCGTGGATGCCGGCCTCGAGTTTTAACTTTTGAGGTAGTCTTGCCGACTCGTGTGGTTCGTGATCCGCAAGCTTGTGGTCGTCGCTATCCTTATTCCTCGCCATGTTTCGTGGGTGGAGTTTCTCGGATTGGAAGAAGAGTTAGGTCTAAGCTATAAGGAGGAAGTCCTTGAGCAACCAGTTGGGCTTAAGAGTTGAGTGGCGGCTTGGAGGCGAGCTTTGCTCGTTATGAGCTTGGTTTGAGTTTCGCTAAGCAAGCCTTTCTCGGGCTTTTCTTTTAGTCGTTGTGCATTCGCAGTTGGCATTTTAGCTGAGCCACAGTTGAGTGAGTTGGCACAGAGGTGCCGTGGCATTGGGTGGTAAAGCCCTTGAGTTTCGATCCTCCACTATCGTGTTGCTAGTAGCCACGTAATGTTTTATTCCTTCTTTGCTCGAGGTTTCCGTGAGAGGAATGTTGTTTGTTTTCCTGTCTCACGATGTTCACCTAGGCCGTTTAGTTTCTTAAACACAGGAGGTTCGGTTGTTTTGTCAAGATGGTGAAGGGTCGAGGTTTGTTTGATAACAAATGGCGAGCATTCAGAGAAGTTACGCCGGAGCGTGGCGTTGAGTTTTAGAGCTTGTGACCCATCGACGAGTTTGCTGAGAGTAGCACCATAGAGAGGCGTTCCGAGTTGGATTAGCATGGATAAGTGAGCCCTAGAGTCGTAAGACCGTTTGAGAGCTCAAAGTGCGAGTCGAGAGGATGTGGCTCACCGACTAGTTATCGCATGTTTTCTTCAAAGCTCGGTGTTAGTTCGGTTTTTTGTTGAGATATTTCGTGGCAGACTCGGTGTCTGTTGGGCTTGGAGACTTTGGGAAACCAAGAGGGTTCGGTTTCAAAGAAAGATTTGTGTTATCTTAATCAGGAGTTTGGTTGGTTAAGGATCAGTGGAGATTTCCTAGAGTTGTTTTCGTCTTAGGACTTTCGAGGACGAAAGTCTTAAAAGGAGGGAGTATTGTAACGGCCCAGTTTTCTATTTCGGTTTCCCAGGAGTTTTCGGGACATTATGCGGATGTTCGGATGGGCCGTTAGAGCTTTTTAACCTTTAAGGGTATTTTGGTCTTTTGCCCCAATCGGGGTTTTGAGGATTTTCAAGATTTGGGGCCATTCCCGCTTTTGTCGAAGCTTAATGGTTGTTGGTTGCAAGACCCGAGAGGTTTGGACAAGTTGTTTGGAAGTTTGGAGGTGTTTTAGAAAATGGCAAAATTATTTATAATTTTTGGTGCTTCCATTGGGATTTGAGCCCTTGCCCTAAATGGTCTTTGAGAGTTTGTAGGAAATGAGAGTTTTATTTTTAAGTAAGTTTGCTTGGGCCGGGTTTTGAAAGTGGATGCTTTGGGAAGGGATTTTAGGCCTTTTAAATTAGGAAAAGGAAGGAAAAATCAAGAAAATCCCTCTTCCCTTGTTTTGGCAAGATTTTCTCTCTCTCTCTCTCTCTCTCTCTCTCTCTCTCTCTCTCTCTCTCTCTCTCTCTCTCTCTCTCTCTCTCTGGCCGACCTCACCAAGAACCCAAACCCTAGCCGCTAAGCCCGGCCGCCATGCCCAGATCGCACCACCACAAGCACATCCTTGTCGAGCCACCCGCACCAACCAGCACCGCCCACCATGCCCAGATCGCACCAACCCTGTGTCGCCCAAGTAGCCACTCACCGAGGCGCTCCCAGACGCATACAGATCGCCCATGCCCAGCGCGCGCCCGGTCGCCAGATCTGCCCTCGCCAGGCCAGACGCGCGCGCATTGCCGTTCGCACGAGATCGCCAGACTCGCCGCGCCGCTCCGCTCGTTGCCGCCCAGCCGCCTTCGCCGCGCGCCCGACCAGCGTGTTCGCTCGCTGCGGCGACCAAATTCTGCGTGCCCGTGCCGCTTCGTCGCGTCGCCGCGCCAAAGACGCTGCTTTGCTCTCAGCGCGATCCGCGCGCAACCCAGCCCAGCGCCCTTCCTCTGCAAGCGCCACAGCCACGCCAAAGAATACCCGATAGCGCCAGCGCCCGATGCAGCGCCAGCGCCAGCGCGCCCTGCTTGTCCTTGTTGACGGACAGCCTGCCTTGCCGTGCGGGTTGGGGCGTGGCCTTGTGTCTTCTCGGTCGGTAATTCCCGAGACTTTTCCTTTGGGCCCTAGGCTATTGGCGTTTGCTTTATTTAATTAGGTTGTTTTTATTAAAATGCTTAGGTTGCTCGGTTTCGCTTTAAAGCTCGAGGGTCATTATTTGATTGTGAAAGTTATTTCCGCTCGTTTCCAGGTAAGGATTCCTTACCGTGGTTGTGTGGACCCTGCGATGCTTTCTTGATTGTGCCTTATATGCATGTTTACTTTTATGGACATGATTAGTGGATAGGACAGCTTGTGATTGCATTCCTGCTAGCATGTTTGCTTGTTTGTACATGTTAGTGCCATGCTAGGATTGTTCTTCCAGCATGCTTGAGATTCCTGCTTTAAGTTCGTAGTATCATGCTAGGTTATGTATGATTGATGATGATTATGTATGTTTAGCCAGGAATCGTTTACTCTATACTCTAGCTAGTGTGTTAGGGTTGTCATCATCTAGAGGCTGAGAGCGGACATAACGTACCTTGTCCCCACCGGTCGGGAGTAGAGCGAAGCATAACGTACATTGCTTCCCCCCGGCAGCCGATGTGGATTTAGCTACCACATCGGCATAAGCCTAGTTTGTAGCTCCGCTAGAGAGGAACCACACTTAGCGGTGCAAGCCTGCCTTGGCGGGTTCTTAGCTTCAGTGCTCGGTGGTACAGTCGCATGAGATGAGTGTCGAGGGCCTCGCACTCATCGTGTTCGATGACACCGCCTCCGAGTCTTTAGGCATGCGTGCACGGCCCGCGTAGTTTGTACTTAGGCCCCCACATTTACGCCGGTTGCAGCAGCATGCGGTGTGCGCGCACACGCGTTAGTCGCCGGTTCGGAGAGCTCCCCCGGGCTAATGTTCGTGAGTACACCAGTTCCTTCCTGTTTAGAGCCAGACTTCGGGTACTCTCCCGATAGTCCAGATTTATAGCGAGGGTAAGAGGCCCTTGAGGACACCCATTGGGATTGGCTTTTGAGCTGATCATATGGTCGAGGAGAAAGACCTCGAGGGTGTCGGACATCTTTGGGATCGGTTTTTGAGCTGATCAATTGGCCGAGGAGAAAGACCCTCGGAGATGTCCCGGATTGGTTATGAGAGCCAATCATTAGGCCGGAAGAAGGAGACTTCCGAGGATTCCAGATTCTCGCCTTGTAAGCTCGTTGAGCTATGATCCATGTTGGTAATCGTTTGCATGTATACTAGGGTGCTAGATGATTGATGTATCGTATTGTACCCGGTTGGGATTCTTCTTGAGTATGTTTATACTCACCCTTATTTCGTGGTCTCCACCGTAACTTGGGGGACAAAGACCGGACGGCTAAGCGGAGGGAGTTGATTGATCATGGGAGCCGCCGCACTCTGTCTTTATTGTTTGCATATTTGTTCAAAGATGTAGATGGACAGAGTCCTAGGGGAAACATTATTAAAAGTTGTTTGAACTGCTTTGAATGTTTTATATATAAACTGCCAAAGCTTGTTTTACTTCGTTGGTTTTTCTTAAACAAAATCATTGATTATGTTTTAAGCATTCCCCGTTTCTAAATGTTTTGAAAGGTTTTAAATATGAGCACTAAACCGCTTGATGAAGTATTTTAACTTGCATGCTGAGTGAGAACCTAGGTTTAGGACCGTATTTTGGGTCGGGTTCTTACAAAAACCACAAAATAAGGGTGAGTAACGAATTACTGAGTAAGAATCCCCAACCGGGGTACAATACGAAAACATCTCATTTAGCACACCGACATGCAACCATAAAATGACTTAGAGCAAAACGGTAGGTTTAGGCTATGTGCTAACACTAGAGCTAGCCTATCAAGGGCTTTCAACTACAGCCTATCCTAGGTTCTACACCTGGATGCCCATCGGGGTCTTACACAACCTAGGATACAATGACACAATGATGCCCATCGGGGACTTACCCACAAGGATGCCCATCGGGGTCTTACACCTCTAAACAATGATGCCCATGGGGGTCTTACACATACGGATGCCCATCGGGGTCTTACACCCACGGATGCCCATCGGGGTCTTACACCTCTAGCTATCAATGCTGCCCAACGGGGTCTTACACATCTAGGATGTCCATCGGGGTCTTACACCAGCTAGGATCACAAAGATGCCCATCGGGGTCTTACACATACAGATGCCCATCGGGGTCTTACACCTCAATCAATGATGCCCATCGGGGTCTTACACATACGGATGCCTATCGGGGTCTTACACCTCCAAAAGCCCATCGGGGTCTTACACCTCGAGCTATCAATGCTGCCCAACGGGGTCTTACACATACGGATGCCCATCGGGGTCTTACACCTCAAGGGAGCAGTGCAGTGCCCATCGGGGACTTACCTACATTATGGATCACCTGCCTAACACTAACATGGAACTATCATAATATAACAGGGACAAGAATATGCCAAGATAAAAGACCCTAGCTCAGAACTAATATAACGAAACACCAAAGATACAACACAAACCTGGAAGCAAGAGAAAACATGTAACCTATCCACTAGAATTTCATACAATCACAAGATATGGCATACTATCACTTATTCACAGGGTCCACACAACCTCGGTAAGAAACCCTTACCTAGTCGAAAGCCAACAACACACAAGAAACCTAACAAACACAACAATAATCACAATCCAAAGGCCTAAATATAATAAAATAAACAGGGCTCTGCTCGGGAGCAACGCACGAGGCGCGGCTGACACTCAAACGGGCAGGCTGCACGGGCGAGGCAACTGCTGGGCGCTGAGGGGCGCTGGCACGGGCGCTGGGGCACTGAGCTGCGCGCTGGGGGAACGGCTGGGCGAGACAAGGCCCTCGGGCGCGGACTCGAACGCGCGGGAGAGCTGCAAAGAGACGAGGGCGCGCGGGCGCGAGCTCGACTGGGCGAAGGCGTGCAGCGCGGTGAGCTATAGGGACACGCTCAGGCTGGCGACGCGACGAGCTACAGGGATATGCTCGGGCTGGGCGACGCGGATCTGGGCGGCGTTGGGTCTGGGCGACGCGGATCTGGGCGGAGCGACCAGGCGCTGAGCAGGGCGACTTAGGCGCGGACGAGATGCAACACTGTGCGCTGAGCTTGGCGACGCGGATCTGGGCGAGCAGGGCTCGAGCTGGGGAGCAGGGGTGTAACGACCCAGGTTTTTCTTCCCGGTCTTCCAGGTATGCCCTAGGGGTAATTTGGTAATTTGGTCGGGCCGTCAGGGTCGTTTGTGTCTTTTCCAGTTACTAAAATTATTGGATGGTTTTGTAGGTTTTTGGAGGGGTTTGAGGTTTGGTTTGAGCAAGGTTTGATGCAAAAGTAAAAATAAAGGAATTTGTCTTTGCAATGGGTTTGAACCCGGCCTCCCGGGAAGCTTGTAGAGAGGTGTGCCAATTGAGCCATTAGGTGCTCTTGTTGCTCTTTCGCATCACATCTTAGTTAACCTTGGATCTTTGGTGTTTGGTGCATTTGGTTAAATGAAATAGAAATTAGGTTTGTTGTGTTTTCTTCTCCAAAAGAGTTGTGGCCGCCAAGCTTTCTCCCAAGCTCTCCTTGACGATTCTTCATCCTTGCATCTCCTTGGGTTCGATCATCATCATTCCGGTAGGTATTGATCTTCTTCTTCTTCTTCTCATCCGCTTGGTGTGCGTTTGGCCAAGTGAAAAGAGGTGTGTTGTGTGTGTTGTGTTGATTGCAACCCGGTAGAGTGTAGCCGAGCCAAGCCAGATCGCCCGATCGCTCGCCACGCCCAGATCTGTCCCAAGAGCCTTGCCGTTCGCCCAGCCAAAGAAGACAGACGCCCTCGTTGCCGCGACGCCCAAATTGATCGCTCGCATGCCCAGATCTGTCCCAGCGAAATTTTGCTTGCTCGCCCGGCCAAAGAAGACAGATCGCGATCGCCGCGACGCCAGAGGTCTCGCCAACGCCACGCGCCGCCCATCGCGCGCCCCTCGCCGTGTCCGCTTGCCGAATCGCCGCCGCGCGCCGCTTCGCCGACGTTCGCCGCGCGCGCTCCCTCGCGAAGCCGCTGCTCGCCGTGCATCGCGACGCCAGCGCCGCCAGCGCCTTCGCCCGAGCCTTTCGCCGCGCAGCGCTATGCGTCCTGCCGTCTCGTGCCGGTAGCGCGCACAGCGTCCGTCCGTGCCGTGCCAGGTAGCGCGGCCAGCCAGCGCGTCCTTGCCGCGTTACCGGCTCGCCCGCCCCCCAAGCTCGTGTCGTCGCGCCGCGTGAGTTCCCTTTGAGCTTTGCTGTTCTATTGTTGTTTAGATATTTTAGATGCTTGATTATTGTTGGTTTGCTAGGTTCCCGCCGCTAGCTCGGGGATTGTTCCGCAGCTTAGGATTTGTGTGTAGAAGTCTTCCACCAAGGTAAGGATTTCTTACCGGGTTGTGTGGACCTCTGCGGTATATTTGTGATTGTTGTTTTGTATGCTCGTATGATTACTAGCATGTTTATCTCTAGGTGCTCTGTTCAATTCTGATCGCATGAACTCTTGTATTGTTTCTCATGTTAGCCCATGCTAGGTTGTTCTATTCTAGCATGTTCGATATCCGCTTCTTGCTTCGTAGTATCATGCTAGGTTCTTTGTATCCGATGAGCACGTATTGGACCGCATTGATTGAATCGTTATTATTGTTAAGGTTTAGAAATGAGGTAGATAGAATCATCCAGTGCCCGATGCATAAAGTATCTTGCATCTATGGCAAGGACGTTCGAGATGCTTCTCGTCTTCTTGACCCCGTGAGGGATTAGCTATCCCAACCGGTAGGCCCCGCAATCTTGGGTGAGGGTGGCGATCGTTAAATGCCCCAACGGTCGGGATGATGACTTGGCATTGCCTCGTCCCCGGCGATCGGCACGTCCTCGGCGTGTTCGGCCGTAGCCCTTGATTGCCACTGTTAGGGCAAGGACCGCTTCGTGGTGTAAGCCTACCACGACCGGTTCCTTAGCCTCAAAGTGCGGTGGTGCAGCCGACATAGTTCACGTGTCCGTGTCTCACACCCCTATGTCGCGACACCGATCCGGAGATTTAGTTAGGCATGGTGGATCGAACTCGGCACTTGCCACTAGACCCGCACTTCGAGTTTGCGGTAGCATGCGGTGCGCGCTTACGCTTATTACAGTGCCGATCGAGAGCTCCTCGGGATCTTGAGCCGCACCTTTCGTGACGACGATGAGAGACGTGCCGAGGCCGGGACTTGTTCTGTATAGCGCGTTTAGTGTGTTGTGGTATTTCCGACTAAGACCACGAGTTGGCATCCGAGGTCCAAGTGTGGACTTAGCTATGTGCTCCGCTCTGTGTTTGTACTCATAGCTTGCATACATTCTTCTAGATGATCATGTATATCGTATTGTACCCTGGTTGGGGATTCTTACTGGTAATTCGTTACTCACCCTTATTCTGTGGTTTTCCACGGTAATCAAGCGGGAGACAGGATGGTCGATGGAGGAGCCGTGATCATGGAATCCTGCTGTCATCTCTGATTATTCTATTTTATTTATCATGACTCTTGACTTTTGTTATTTCCCTGAATGCATGTAGACGGGCACAGAGCCCCGGATGTTTTCTTACGTTTTATGGATTCCAAAGATATTTGTACTTGTGGATTGTTTTAATGGTTTAAATAAATCTCCGATCGTAGTATGCTTTTAGAAATGTATGTTTTGGTTGTTGAATGTTTCGCTTTTACTTGGGATCCAAAATGTATTTTTCTTAATATCTTTTATTTTCACTACATGCATTGGGGTAAAGGCCCATTTAGAGCCCCTTTTGGGTCGGGTCTTTACAGATTGGTATCGAGCTCGAGTCATAGATTCTCAGAGACCGACCTTTTGTTGTAGGTCGTTTTCCATGATCATCGAAGACTCAGGCGATCCATCAGTACGCCTAGATTTATTGTTTTAGAAAGGAAAAGGGTTAAGAATTTACAATACCTATCATCTAGTGTATGCCTTGTTTGGTGTTGTGGAATGGTGACGACAGTGTTTTGATTCGTTGTTGGTTTGGATGTAGATCGCCAAAGATGCTACCACCCGCATCGGGAGAGGAGGTTCGAGAGCGGTCGAGGTATCGGGATCGGATCTCGATCTGCAGGACATCGTCCCAAGCCGACATCGATGGCATTCCACCAAAGCCGAGTTCCTCTGTTACGCCTAGAGCGGGCGTTGAGGCGATCGAGCGCCGTGAGATCGCTCCCCGGAGCAGAGTTTGCCGAGTCTATGAGGGCTTTTATGGTCGCATGTTGAGCGACCAGAGGGCCGAGACCCGTGCCTTGTTAGCGTGCGCAAGCGGGAAGAGTCCCGAGCCCGGATCGAGCAAAATGACTCGATTGGTTCAAAGAGCTCAGTAGCTCCTCCACTCCTCGAGAGCAAGTAGCCCCAGAGGCGTATATGGCGGAGGTGCCGAGGAATTGGGTAGTGGGTGAAGGATTTTGTGAAGTGGAAGCTCGAGAAGTTTGATGCCACCGGTGATGCGTTAGCGGCAAATGTGTGGATTGCCCATTTGGAGTACACCTTCCCGATCATGGTGTGCCCCGATATTCGAGAGGCCGAGATGTGCGGCTCATGTGCTAGGAGGCACAAATGAGATGGTGGTGGGAGTCCACCTTGAGCGAGAGACCACCGGGTCTCCACCCGCTACTTGGGAGTTCTTCAAGGCCGAGTTCAAGGTAAAGTTCATCGGTGATGAGGCTCGGGAGAAGATGGTGGAGCTCTTCCGTAACTCAAGCGTGGTTCTCGATTCCATTGAGGAATATGAGCGCAAGTTCTCGTAGTATGGATATTTTGCTCCTCGATTGATTGCCACCCCAGAGTCAAGATTCGGAAGTTCATATCCGGATTGAGGCGGGGTGTTTCCCGAGATGTCGTGGCTCGTGCCCCGACACTTATGCTTGGGCATCCCCATTAGCCACGATCTATAATGGGAAGTATCTGTGAGCGGGTTGTTGCCGCTCTGTTCATTCCCCGTCCCAACAAATGTGGGGCGTAAGAGAAAGTTTGACTTTCGGGAGGCGGCCAGCCACCAAGGGCGATTCGAACAGAGATCGGAGAGCTCGATCCGTTTCAGCCCCTGGCAGCGAGGAGGACCCAGGCGAGTTCCCGCTTGTGCTACTTGTGGGAAAGTCCACGCCGGAGCTTGTCACTGGACCTAGATTGTGCTTCCGTTGTGGTAGAGAGGGTCACATGGCCCGTTTTGTGATCGACCCGGCTATGGCGGCTCAAATGCCCAGCAGCAGAGCGGTCGAGTGTTTGCTACGACCCGTCAGAGGCCGAGCGTCACGGATGCCGCTGTGGCGTGTGCGCTTCTTGTTTTAGATCACTGCGCATTTGTCTTGTTTGATTCTGGTTCCACGCATTCATTTGTATCTGTGTTGTTTGCTGAGCATGCTAAGTTAAGTCTAGAGCCTCTAGGTTTCGAGTTATCTGTTGCAACTCCTTCGGGAGTTAATATGTTGGCTAGAGATAAGATTAAGGATGGCCGGATCGAGATATCCGGAGAGTTGCTTGTGGCTACGCTCATAGTTCTGCCTATGAGCGGTTTTGATGTGATTCTTGGTATGGAGTGGTTAGTCGCTAACCACGCGCTGATTGACCGCCACCGGAAAGAAGTAGTGTTCAGCCGCCGCCGTGTCGGCCTAGCTTTAAGTTTCGTGGAGTCCAGGGTGGAGTTTGCCCGCCGATGGTGTCACCGTGAAAGCTCGTCGCTTTGCTAGCTCATGGAGCTTGGGGCTATCTAGCCAAGTTGTTGCGGGAAGAGCCGCCCCTCGCCTCTGCTGATCGTGCACGGCCGTGCAGGAGTTCGCGGATGTGTTTCTGAGGAGTTACCGGGGTTGCCCCAAAGAGAGAGGTTGACTTCATTATTGAGCTCGAGCCGTGACCCTCCCTATCTCGAAGGCTCCGTGACGCATGGCGCCAGTGAGTTAAAGGAACCAAGATTCGATTCAGCAGGAGATGTTAGACCGAGGGTTCATCCGTCCAAGTGTGTCCCCGTGGGAGCACCGATTCTGTTTGTGAAAAAGAAGGATGGTTCTATGCGCTTATGTATTGATTACCGCGAGCTTAATAAGGTGACAAAGAAGAATAAGTATCCGCTGCCCGTGATCGATGATTTGTTCGATCGGCTTCAGGGAGCTTCAGTGTTCTCCAAGATAGATCTCGAGATCCGTTACCATCGATTCATGGATCGTGATGCCGACATTCCTAAGACGACTTTCGGTCTAGATATGGTCACTATGAGTTTGTGGTCATGTCGTTTGGATTGACCAATGCCCCAGTACCGTTCATGGACATGATGGATAGGGTGTTCAAATCATTTTTGGACAACCTTCGTCATCGTGTTCATTGACGATATTCTGATTTATTCGAGGTCTAAAGAAGACCATGCAGAGCATTTGAGGCGAGTATTGGCGGCTTTGAGGAAAACCACTTTATGCGAAGTTTTCCAAATGTGATTTCTGGTTGGAGCAGGTGGCCTTCCTAGGCCACGTAGTTTCGAGAGATGGTATAGCCGTGGACCCCGCGAAGATTGAGGCCGTGAGTTCATGGGCCAAGCCGACTTCGATTGCGAGATTCGCAGCTTTACAGGTTTGGCGAGTTACTACCGTCGTTCGTCAAGGACTTTTCTGCTATAGCCTCGCCCCTCACTCGTCGGCGAGGGAAGGGTGTCGAGTTTGTTTGGGACAAAGCAGTGTGATGAGAGCTTTGCTGTGCTCAAGCGCAGCTTTGACTTCAAAGACTGTGTTGGCGATCCCGGAGGGGACAGTGGTTTCGTGGTCTCATGATGATGCTTCCAAGTTTGGATTAGGTTGTGTGTTGATGCAAAGACGGGAAGGTCATTGCCTATGCTTCCGTCACCGTTTGCCGTATGAGCGAACTACCCGACTCATGATATGGAGTTGGCGGCAGTGGTGTTTGCAATCAAGATTTGGAGGCATTACACATGCGGTGAGCGGATTCGGATGTTTACCGATCACCGAGAGCCTCAAGTATCTGCTTACTCGTAAGGAGTTGAATATGAGGCGAGAGGAGATGGTTAGAGCTGTAAAGGATTATGATCGCGAGATTTTGTACCATCCGGTAAAGCCAATGTAGTGGCCGATGCTTTGAGCAGAAAGACGCGTCGCACTCTGCGGCGTTGTTGAGTTCCCACCAGCTTGCGAGAGAGAGAGTTCGAGCGGCCGAGGTTGCGCAGTGTTGTTGGGAGAGGTTACCGCTGTGGTAGCTCGATTGATCTGCTCACCGTCGATTCGCAATGGATTATAGACACCGGTTGGGTGACCCCGCACTTAAGAGATTGGTTGACCGAGTCAATCTTGTGGTGACTTTGACTTTGTATATTCACCGACATGGTGGGTTGACTTATAGAGGCGGTTGTGCGTTCCGGATATTGCGGGTTTGCGAGCGAGTTGCTCTCGAGAGGCCACATTCCCCTTTTTTGCTTGGCACCCCGGGGTACCAAGATGTATCGAGACCTTAAGCGCACTTTCCGGTGGATGGGGATGAAGAGAGATGTGGCAGAGTTTGTCGGCCTGGTGTCTCACTTGTCGGCAAGTGAAGGCACCCGTGCAGAGCCACTGTGGTTTGTTGCGACCAGAGTGTACCCAGTGGAAATGGGAAGAGATCTCTATGGACTTTATCTCTCGGTTTGCCAAGGACTCGAGGAAGCTCTCTCAAATTTGGGTGATAGTCGACCGTTTGACCAAGAGCGCACACTTCATTCCCTGACGAGACACTTATACCGTGGAACAGTGGGCGCAATTGCTTTTGGAGCAGATCATCCGTTATCATGGTGTACCGGTGAGGATTGTGTCCGATCGTGACTCGCGGTTCACTTCTCGTTTCGAGGGCGCTCGTAGATGGTTTTGGGCACACAGAGTGCAATTTCAAAGATGACTTTTCACCCTCGACGGATGGTCGACCGAGAGAGTGAATCGATTCTCGAGGATATGTTGAGAGCTTGTGTGTTGGATTTCCCGAGAAGTTGGGACCATGATCAGATTTCTGATGGAGTTTGCCTATAACAACGATTACGATCGATTTATTCGAGATGGCTCCATTCGAGGCATTGTATGGTAAGCGTTATCGGTCCCCGTGGTGTTCAGGGAAGAGGTTGGTGATAGATGTGTTTTGGGTCCCGAGTTACTGCGATTGACCAATGGTGCAAAGGCGAAGATTAGAGCTCGTATGTTGACCGCTCGGAGCAGCGAGCAGAAGAGTTACGCCGATGTTCGGCGTCGAGATTTGGAGTTTGAGGTTGGTCGGCATGTGTTCCTTAAGGTTGCTCCGATGCGAGGTGTTCTGAGGTTTGGTAAGCGTGGGAAGTTGAGTCCCCGATTTGTTGGTCCGCTTGAGATCCTAGAGAGGATTGGCAGAGTTGCTTACCTGTTAGCCCTACCTCCGTCACTATCGTGCGGCATAGTGTTTTTCATGTATCGATGTTGAGGCGGATGTGCTGGACCGTCGCACATTGTGGACTTTGAGCCTTTGCAATTGAATGAGGATTTGAACTTCGAGGAAAAGCCGGTGAGGATCCTTGCCTTTGAGACCAAGACGTTGCGTAATCGCGAGATTCGTTTGGTAAAGGTTTAGTGGAAGAGTCGGGGTTACGAGGAAGCCACTTGGGAGCGGGAAGACGCGATGAGGTTGCATTACCCTCGAAGTGTTTTTCTGTCTTAAGGACTTTCGAGGACGAAAGTCATAAAAGGAGGGAATATTGTAACGACCCGTGTTTTTCTTCCCGGTCTTCCGTGTATGCCCTAGGGTAATTTGGTAATTTGGTCGGGCCGTCGTGGTCGTTTGTGTCTTTCCATTACTAAAATTATTGGATGGTTTTTGTAGGTTTTGGAGGGGTTTGAGGTTTGGTTTGAGCAAGGTTTGATGCAAAAGTAAAAATAAAGGAATTTGTCTTTGCAAATGGTTTTGAACCCGGGCCTCCCGGGAAGCTTGTAGAGAGGTGTGCCAATTGAGCCATTAGGTGCTCTTGTTGCTCTTTCTCGCATCACATCTTAGTTAACCTTGGATCTTTGGTGTTTGGTGCATTTGGTTAAATGAAATAGAAATTAGGTTTGTTGTGTTTTCTTCTCCAAAAGAGTTGTGGCCGCCCAAGCTTTCTCCCAAGCTCTCCTTGCCGATTCTTCATCCTTGCATCTCCTTGGGTTCGATCATCATCATTCCGGTAGGTATTGATCTTCTTCTTCTTCTTCTCATCCGCTTTGGTGTGCGTTTGGCCAAGTGAAAAGAGGTGTGTTGTGTGTGTTGTGTTGATTGCAACCCGGTAGGAGTGTAGCCGAGCCAAGAGAAGACAGATCCGCCGATCGCTTCAGACGCCCAGATCTGTCCCTGCCGAGCCTTGCCGCTCGCCCAAGCCTGACAGACGCCTCGTTGCCGCGACGGCCACCGATCGCTCGCCGCGCCAGATCTGTCCCAGCAGCCTTTGCCGTTCGCCCAAGAAGACAGACGTCGCTCGCCGCGACGCCAGAGGTCTCCTCTCGCCAGCGCGCGCGCGCCCCATCGCGCGCCCTCGCCAGATCCGCTTGCCGAACCGCTGCTTCAGCGCCGCCGCCCGAGCGTTCGCGCCGCGCGCGTCCGCTGCCAGCCGCTCGCGCCGTGTCGCGCTGCCGCATCGCGCCCGGCCGCGCCGCGCCCGCGCCAGACGCTCGCCAGCGCGCGTCAAGGCCCTCGCCGTGCGCCGTGCCGGTATGCAAGCAGCGGCAGCGTAGCGTCCTTGCTGCCGTGCCGCTCGCCAGCTGACCCCAAGCTCGTGGTCGTCGCGCCGCGTGAGTTCCCCTGAGCCGAGCTTGTCGTTTCTATTGTTGTTTAGATATTTTAGATGCTTGATTATTGTTGGTTTGCTAGGTTCCCGCCGCTAGCTTGGGATTGTTCCGCGACTTAGGATTTGTGTGTAGAAGTCTTCCACCAAGGTAAGGATTTCTTACCGGGGTTGTGTGGACCTCATGTATATTTGTGATTGTTGTTTTGTATGCCTGTGTATGATTACTAGCATGTTTATCTCTAGGTGCTCTGCTCAATTCTGATCGGCATGAACTCTTGTATTGTTTCTCATGTTAGCCCATGCTAGGTTGTTCTATTCTAGCATGTTCGATATCCGTTCTTGCTTCGTAGTATCATGCTAGGTTCTTTGTATCCGATGAGCACGTATTGGACCGCATTGATTGAATCGTTATTATTGTTAAGGTTTAGAAATGAGGTAGATAGAATCATCCGGGCCGATGCATAAAGTATCTTGCATCTATGGCAAGGACGTTCGAGACAGTTCTCCGTCCTTGGACCCCGTGAGGGATTAGCTATCCCAACCGTAGGCCCCGCAATCTTGGGTGAGGGTGGCGGTCGTTAAATGCCCCAACGGTCGGGATGATGACTTGGCATTGCCTCGTCCTCGGCGATCGGCACGTCCTCGGCGTGTTCGGCCGTAGCCCTTGATTGCCACTGTTAGGGCAAGGACCGCTCTCGGTGTAAGCCTACCACGACCGGTTCCTTAGCCTCAAAGTGCGGTGGTACAGTGACATAGTTCACGTGTCCGTGTCTCACACCCCTATGTCGGTGACACCGATCCGGAGATTTAGTTAGGCATGGTGATCGAACTCGGGCAAAGCTTGCCACTAGACCCGCACTTCCCGAGTTTGTGTGGTAGCATGCGGTGCGCGCTTACGCTCATTACAACGCCGATCGAGAGCTCCTCGGGATCTTGAGCGAGTGCACCTTTCGTGTCGGCGAGTGAGCAGCCGAGGCCGGACTTGTTCTGTATAGCGCGTTTAGTGTGTTGTGGTATTTCCGGACTAAGACCACGAGTTGGCATCCGAGGTCCAAGTGTGGACTTAGCTATGTGCTCCGCTCGTGTTTGTACTCATAGCTTGCATACATTCTTCTAGATGATCATGTATATCGTATTGTACCCCGGTTGGGGATTCTTACTGGGTAATTCGTTACTCACCCTTATTCTGTGGTTTTCCACAGGTAATCAAGGCGGGAGACAGGATGGCTGATGGAGGAGCTGTGATCATGGAATCCTGCTGTCATCTCTGATTATTCTATTTTATTTATCATGACTCTTGACTTTTGTTATTTCCCCTGAATGCATGTAGACGGGCACAGAGCCCCAGGATGTTTTCTTACGTTTTATGGATTCCAGCATATTTGTACTTGTGGATTGTTTTAATGGTTTAAATAAATCTCTCGATCGTAGTATGCTTTTAGAAATGTATGTTTTGGTTGTTGAATGTTTCTGTTTTTACTTGGGATCCGAAATGTATTTTTCTTAATATCTTTTATTTTCACTACATGCATTGGGGTAAAGGCCCATTTAGAGCCCCTTTTGGGTCGGGTCTTTACAAGGGGCTAGGCTAGGGGGAGAGAGAGAGAGAGAGAGAGAGAAAGAGAAAGAGAGAAAGAGAAAGGGGAAGAAAATGGGATTTATTTTCCTTTTTTTCTTTTCTCCATCCTTATCCAATTAAAATAGCCTTAAAATCCCTAAAATCCAATTCCCCGGCTTCCTCCATCGAGACCCGACCGAAGAAACCTTTTCCAATAAATAAAACTCACTTAAATCGAACTCCCAAATCAACACTAAGGGCAAGGGCTCAAATCCCAAAGGAAGCACTCAACCAACAATAACTTGCCAAAACCCAAACCACACCCGAACCTCCAAACGACTAGCTCAAACATCTCGGGACTCGCAACCAACAACAAACAAGCCTCGACAAAGGCAGGAGCTACCTTGAAGTCTTGGAAATCCACAAATCCTGCCCAGGGAGCCAAAAGACCACAATACCCCTAAGGGATAAACAGCTCTAACGACCCAACCGAACAACCGAATCTTGAACCGAAGGCACCTCGAAAATTGGAATAGAAAACTGGGTTGTTACAGTGAGGGTGGCAGACTGTTAAATGCCCCAACGGTCGGGATGATGACAAGACATTGCCTTGTCCCCGGCAGTCGGCACGTCCTCAGCGTGTTCGGCAATAGCCCTTGATTGCCACCTGATAGGGCAAGGACGACTTTCTGGTGTAAGCCTACCACTACCGGTTCCTTAGCCTCAGGTGCGGTGGTTCAGGCTGACATAGTTCACGTGTCCAGGTCTCACACCCCTATGTCAGTGACACCGATCGAGAGATTAGTTAGGCATGAGTACTGGACCTGGGTAGCTTGCCACTAGACTCGGCACCCCCCATGGTTTGCAGCAGCATGCGGTGCGCGCACACGCTCATTATAGCGCCGACTGGAGAGCTCCTCGGGATCGTGAGTCAGTGCACCTTTCAGACGACGACAGATGAACAAGTGCCGGCCGAGACTTGTTTCTCCTATAGGATCGTATCGTGTGGTGGATTTTCCGGAGTAAGACCTTGAGATGGCATCCGAGGTTTATGTGTGGATTTAAGCTATGTGCTCTCTTCTGTGTTTATATTCATAGCTTGCATACCTTTCTGCTAGATGACCATGTATATCGTATTGTACCCTGGTTGGGGATTCTTACTGAGTAATTCGTTACCCACCCTTATTTTGTGGTTTTTCCACAGGTAACCATGGTGCGAGATAGGATGGCTGAAGAAGGAGTTGTGATCATGGAAACCAGCTGTCGAACTCTGAGTTTATGTCTATGATTCTTTATGCTTTATTTTCCTCTGAATGCATGTAGTTGGGCACGGAGCCCTAGGTTGTTTTTCTGACTGTTTTTCTGGATTCTAGCACTCTTGCAACTGTTGGAAGTTTTTGAATGGTTTAAATAAATCTCTGATCAGAGTGAGTTTTGGAAATGTATTTGACTTGAGACAGGTGCTTGGAAACAGGGACAGGTGTCAGGAATTCTATAATTGTGTTGGTTTTAAATGGTTGATTGCTTGTTTTAGTTTTCACTTAGAATCCAAAAACAATTCTTTCATACTGTCTTTAAGTTTTGAACGCATGCATTGAGGTAAAGGCCTAGTTTAGGACCCCATTCGGGTCGGGTCTTTACAACACCACACGGCTACTTGCGAACACAACAAAATAGTGGAATCCGACTCAAAGGTCTAGACCAACCAAGGTCGTGAAACAACTGTGCCAACCACTCAACTCTAGCTCAGCTATAACACCAACTAGGAACGCACAACAGCTAGGAACTAAGCCCGAAAAGGGCTTGCTCTGCCAAAACTCAAACCCAAGCTTACAACGGGGCGGAGCTCGCCTCCAAGGACATGCAACTCTCAAGTCCAGCCGGCTACTCAAAGGACGTCTTCCTTTTAGGTTAGTCCTAACTCATCTTCCAACCAGAAACTCCACACCCGGAATATCGCAAGGAATACGAACCCGTAAGGCTACCTCAAAGGTTAAAACTCGAGGCTGGCATCTACGGTGCAACTCAACCACCATGGAAAATAGGGGTCTCTCAAACTCCAAAGATCCAACAACCATCCAGCAACAACTCAAACTCTTGAACTGGCTGACCACCGTCCTGGCGGGGCCGAACAACCTGCCACTTGCTAACAGCACAACACAGGGATCCTCTAGCTGGGCTGACCGCTACGCCACTCTGATCAACTCCACAACACAGGAGCTAAGCTGATTCCTCCTAAACAAAAATGATCCCATAGCAAGCGGGCTTTCGAAGGACAACGAACTCCACACACGCTCGTTGTCTAGCTCAAACAAACATGGGAGTATTTTGTTCCAAAAAAGCTAGCTCTTGAAACAACATGGGAACCACACCTTGGTCAACACCAAGCACCACCTTGCTAAGTATTCTGAAAACCAACGCAGAGGTTACTAAGAACAACTCTAGCTTGTCAACTGACTACAAGCATCCAACAACTCAACCGAGGAACACTGCCTGGGTCTGTCTGAGCTCTAGTGAGGCTCTCCACAACTTAGGGTTCCTCCGACCACCCTCCGACACACACTGTCGTCAAACGGTCTAACAGTCCATTGACTACACGGCGACAGCTCCCTCAAGCATCTCAACTATGTTGGCTAGCTCCAACTCCTCGAAAAACCAAAAAGACCAGAAACGCTACAGGATGTGTCATTCTCCTACTCAAAGCATCAGCCACATCGTAGCTTCTACCCAGGGTAAGGATCCGAACAACACCCCTAGCAATGACGATAAAAAACTACGCGGCTTCGCTACCACCGCTCTTGCTCAGCACCAGCTGAACTCCAACCATCGAACAACAAGGAGTTCCTCCAACCAGGTCAAGGTCGAACTAACTTATCTTGCTTAAGCAACAACCCTTCTACGGGCACGGTATCCTTACAACCAAAGTTAGGGCACTTGACAGGAACTATGGCCCTAACACCTCAAGGACCGAGCACTGGTTTCTCAACAAGAACCACACGTGGTTCCCAAAACTTACACCACAGAACGAGCTACACAAAGGTACACGGACGTGTACAGCTCCAACTTGATTCCTTAAGATCCAAATCCAACAAGAACTCTCACACAAGGCAGCTTTTGCCTCCAAATAGAGCCACAACTAGCAAGGGAGCAACAAGAGTTCATACCCACTCGGGGTCAACTCACCACGAAACGCCACATTGGCCAACTCACTCTACAAGAGCATAACAGCACAAAGCTAACATACCTCATACCAATGTGTCCACTAAATGTGCTCCGCACCACCATCCAACTCATGGCTCTAACGATGGAAAAACCACGCATCATAGATGCCAACTCTACTCATACCAGAGTAACTCAAGGGTAGTTGAATCACACTACCAACAAACTGGCTCACAAGTCCACAACACAAGCGCGAGAACTCAGACGCGCTAACCCTTAGCAACCTTCAACATCCTTCGTACCCAACTCTCGGTGACCCTGAAAGCTCTTACTTTCCCATGAATGGCCTCACATTTGTAGTCATCTGACTACCACCGAGCTAATTCTCATAACAACCCAAAACAAGTGCAACAACAGGAAACGGGTACAAGACTAGTGAGGATTCTGAACTTCGGGTGGGTCATAGAACCACCTGCACATCTGGTGTGAACTTGCCTAAACCTAGGCCTCCTTGCAAAGCTTGGTGCCAACAAGCACTACATCCTTTACAACACAAAGCAACTATTTACGAGCTCAAAGTCCCACTGAGGGTAGGGAAGGTCACACTCCAGGTGACGGGGACAATGGCACTCAAAATAAGAATCCCAACACTCGAGCAGTCTAATCTCTAGCATCTCGTCTAATAGACATGCCACGGCCTACTCTTGCATCCCACTCGATGCTCAACAAATCCTCAGGCTAACCTTCGAGAGGCAGAAACTAACTCCACTGCAGAAACATGCTATCAAAAGAGTGCTCCACTCTACTCTCCAACTGGAATCCACGGACAGATTATGTAACGGCCCAGGTTTTTTGCATCCCGATCTTCCAGGTATGCCCTAGGGGTATTTTGGTAATTTGGTCTGGCCGTTTATGTCTTTTTAAGTTGTTAAAATTATGGGATGGACTTAAGTAGGATTTTGATACTTTGTAGATGTGTTTGGGCATGGTGAGATGAAAAAGAAAATTTGAGAATTAAAAGTGTTGTTGTTGGGATTCGAACCCAGGTCTCCGGGAAGCTTGTTGGGTAGTGTGCCAGTTGAGCTATTGGGAGCTCTAGTTACTCTTTTCGCGGCATATCTTGGTTAGCCTTGAGTCCTTGGGTTTTGGTGCATTTGATTAAAAAGAAGGAAAAAATAGGGTTGATGAGTTTCTTCTCCAAAACACCCATTGCCGCCGAAGCCTTCTCTCCCAAGCTCCAAGCAGATTTTCATCTCCCTAGCAGCCCCGTTGTGTCATCCCGGGTAAGATTCATCGTCCTTTTCTTCTTCTCCGATTGATGTTCTTGCTGGCCGAGTGAAAACGAAGGTGAGCTGTGTGTTTTGTTTGCAGCTGGCCGAAAGGAGAGCCCAACAGCCGAGCCAGACGCCGTCGCAGCCAGCAGCAGCGCCAGACGCCATCGCAGCCCAACAGCAGTCTTGTCGCAGCCGTCGCAAGCACCAGACGCCTCGCCCAGAGCAGCCCCGCGCACACACAAGCAGCGCGGATGCCTCGCCATTGCCGCGCGCCCCGCATCGCGACGCGACAAAGAATAAAGGCCAGACGCCATCGCTCAGCTGAGCAACCCGCACGCCCTATCCGTGCGCCGTCCCAGCGCACGCCCAAGTCTCGCCGTCCACGCCATCGCGTCTGCTTGTTTGCGACAGCGCGCGATCGATCCCAGGCCGGCCGTGCTCGCGACAGCGCACCACTGCCGCCCATCGGCGCCAGCGAGTGTCGTGCGACTTCGTCGGTCGTAAGCGCGCCGGCCGTCGCCGCGTGTGAGTGCTCCCGAGCCGAGCCCTATTTGTTTTATTATATTTAGGCCTATGGATTGTGATTATTGTTGTGCTTGTTAGGTTCTCATTAGCTAGCTCGGGATCGTTCGCAGCTTAGGATTCTTGTGTGTAGTTGTCTCCCGACCAAGGTAAGGATTTCTTACCGGAGTTGTGTGGGCCCTGCGATACTATATGTGATTGCTGTTTGTATGCTTGTTTGTGTTTATCAGCATGTTTAGTGCTAGGTGCTCTGTTCTGAATTCCCGACTGGCATGATTTCTTATGTTGTTGCTCATGTTGGTCCATGCTAGGTTGTTCCGTTCTGGCATGCTCGTTATCTGTTCTTGCTTCGTAGTATCATTCTAGGTTCGTTGTATCTGTTGAGCACGTATTAGATTGTTTGTTGTTGATGTTATAGTTTAGAGTTCAGATAGGTAGCATCATCCGGGCCAGGATGCATATAGTAACTTGCAACCACTGCAGGGACGTATGAGGCAGTACTCCGTCCCTGATCCACCGTTAGGGTTTAGCTAACCCTAACGGTAGGCCCTGCAATCTTGGGTGAGGGTGGCAGACTGTTAAATGCCCCAACGGTCGGGATGATGACATGGCATTGCCTCATCCCCGGCAGTCAGCACGTCCTCAGCTTGTTCGGCCATAGCCCTTGATTGCCACTTGATAGGGTAAGGACGGCTTCCTGGTGTAAGCCTACCACGACCGGTTCCTTAGCCTCAGGTGCTGTGGTTCAGGCTGACATAGTTCATGTGTCCAGGTCTCACACCCCTATGTTAGTGACACCAATCCAGAGATTAGTTAGGCATGGTGACTGGACCTGGGCAGCTTGCCACTAGACCCGACACCCCCCATGGTTTGTAGTAGCATACGATGCGTGCACACGCTCATTACAGCACCGACCAGAGAACTCCTCAGAATCTTGAGTTCAGTGCACATTTCGTATCGACAATAGACAGGCTGAGGCCGAGACTTGTTTCTCGTATAGGATCGTATCGTGTAGTGGATTATTCCGGAGTAAGACCCTGAAATGGCATCCGAAGTTTATGTGTGGATTTAAGCTATGTGCTCTCTTCTCTGTTTATATTCATAGCTTGCATACCTTTCTGCTAGATGACCATGTATATCGTATTGTACCCCGGTTGGGGATTCTTACTGAGTAATTCGTTACTCACCCTTATTTTTTGTTTTCCATAGGTCATCATGGTGCGAGACAGGATGGCTGAAGGAGGAGCTGTGATCATGGAAACCCGTTGTTCGAACTCTGCGTTTATGTCTATGATTCTTTATGTTTTATTTTCCTCTGAATGCATGTAGCTGGGCATGGAGCCCTAGGTTGTTTTCTGACTGCTTTTCCGGATTCTAGCACTGTTGTAACTATTGGAAAGTTTTGAATGTTTTAAATAAATCTCTGATCAGTGTGAGTTTTGGAAATGCATTTGTCTTGGAACAGGTGCTTGGAAATAGGGACAGGTTTCAAGAATTTATATTGACTTTTTAAATGGTTGTTTGTATGTTTTAGTTTTCACTTAGAATCCGAAAACCATTCTTGCATATTGTCTTTAACTTTTGAATGCATGCATTGAGGTAAAGGCCTAATTTAGAACCCCTTTTGGGTCGGGTCTTTACAGATTAAGTCCTGACAAGCAAACTGCACACTGCACCCTGGCCACGAGGTACTAATAAGACTGGCTGCAAAACAACAATAGGCTTGCAAGTGGTCAAAGACGTCTCAACATCTACCTCAAAAGCTACCAACTCGATAGTCACCCTCTAGGTATCTTGTCAATCAACCATGTGGCTGGTGGAGGCTCTACTAGTCCTCCTCTCTCGGTGGACTTCCACCACCAAAATGCTGTATCAACAGCACACGAGCAGAAAATATCAGCCTCTGAACATCAGGTCATCCCAACACTCGGATGAAAAGCTCTACAGGCTTCCACTTGCCAAACTCGGGGGCTCCATCAACGCCAACTAAATCATCAGCCTAAACCTATTGATCCTGCCCTCCCGGGGAACCTCCAGGCTACTTGAAATACTAGGGGTGTCTCCTAAATAAACTTTGTCAGCTGGGCTATCTGTGCATGGGACTCCTCACTGCGCGCTACAAACTGCGCCTGGGTCTCCGCACTCTGTTAGCTAAAAGACCTGCCATCAACTCTCTCATGGCTGGAGTACACTCTGCTCAAGGAGTCTCACTTTGAGGCATGCTAGCCTCTATCCCCTCTTTTGGCAACTCAACTGCCAGGGCCAAAGTGGCCTACGGGTCTAGTCAACCCTGGACGTGGTCGCATCAACAACAGGCTCAGTCCAACCCTCGGTTGGCAATACCAAACGTCCTCGCTCCTCTACGTGTAATCGGATCACTGGCAATCTACAGAAAACACAGAAGCTAGTCTACACTAGGACTCTTGCTGCCCAACCAAAGGGTAACTCATGTATACTAGATGTAGTATTGCAAACAAAACCCTTAACTTAACAAACTTAGGAAAACCTGATGGCCGTGGAGGGCTGATGATCATGGGGACAACAAATTACAAAGTAGGTTAGTCTACATAATCTATGACTCTGTGCTCTTATACCAACTGTAAGAACCCGTCCCAAAATACGGTCCTAAACCTAGGTTCTCACTTAGCATGCAAGTAAAATATGTTTACAAACGGTTTAGTGCTCATATTTAAAACTTTTCAAACAACGAAGCGAGGAACATTTAAACTCAACAACAATTTTCATAAAGTAAATCAATAACTTAAAACATGCCTGGCCAGTGTTCATAAAAACATTCAAATAGTTCTAAACCACAATTCACTAAGTTTCCCTAATGGACTCCATGTTCAACTACATGTTGAAATAACAATGCATAAAGAAAGACACAACAGAGTACCGGTAGCTCCCATGATCATGCAGCGCCCTCCATCCCGGTGCTATCCCAAGTTACCTGTTGGAAAAACCACAAAAATAAGGGTGAGCATAAGTATACTCAGTTAGAATCCCCAACTGGGGTACAATACGATACATCAGTCATCTAGCACCCTAGTATACATGCAAACAGTTACCAACACAGATCTTAGCTCAACTAGCTTTCAGTGCAAATCTGGAAACCTCCGAAGTCTCCTACTTCCGGCCTAATGATTGGTTCTCCTAACCAATCCCGAGACATCCCCTAGGGCTTTCTCCCTCGGCCAAATGATCAGCTCCAAAACCGATCCCAACAGATGTCAGACACCCTCGAGGGTCTTTCTCCCTCGACCGTATGATCAGCTCAATATCCAATCCCAAATAGGTGTCCTCGAGGGTCTCTTACCCTCGGCTAGCAAAAACTTGACTAACGAGAGAGTACTCGAAGTCTGGCTCTAAACTGGAATGGAAGTGGTGTACTCACGAACATTAGCCCGGGGGAGCGCTCTGAACTAGCGACTAATGTGTGTGCGTGCACACTGCATGCTGCTGCAATCGGCGAAAATGTGTGTGCGTGCACACTGCATGCTGCTGCAATCGGCCAGGTACGCATGCCTAAGAGAAATAGGAAACAGGAAGTTACCCAGTAGGCTACACCATGCTCTCGGCCAAGCTCCTTGGGTTTGTCCATGGGAGCTCTCGGCTAGGCTAGGGCTAGGGCTAGGGCTTGATCTCTGCCTCCTCTTCAACAACCTCCTGGATTTGGCTAGGCTTCGCCTCCAACACAATGGAACACAAGTTAGCTCGGTCAAAACAACAAACAATCCATCCCAACCAAGCATCCATGCTCACGACTAGGTTAGGAAACTCACATCGGGAGTGAGCTCGGCCAGGGCTTGATGCGGGAACTCTCTTTCGGCTTCGATTGGAGCTTGAAAAACATAAGGAACAAGGTTAGGGCTCACCCAACCAACAACTATGGTTCTCGGCCAAAGGGAAAGAACTCACCACTCAAGATTCGGTTGCAAGAACTTCAAGACTTCTCTCGGCAAGGTGATGGTTCTAAGCTTGCAGCTAGACAAGAGGAAGAGAAACAAAGCTTGTCTCGGCTTCCAAGACTCCTCCAAGGCTTAGCTAGGGTAAGCTTTGCGGCAAACAAGGGTTGGTTGCTTCGAGTGATGCAGCTACAAGAAGAATGAAGACAAGGCTTGAAAGCTCGGCCACACATGGACTTAAAAAGCCCTCGGCCAAGAGGGGAAGAAGGAGAGCTAGTTCGGCTAGGGAGAACTTCAACCACTTGAAACACACGGCTACCCAAGAGGAGGAATAAGAATGGTTGATCGGCACTCTCAAGAAGAAGAACGAAGCTTTGGCAATCCCAAGAAAACTCCATAGAGGGTCTCTGCTACAAGAGAGGAAGATAGAGAACTTGCTCGGTTAGGGAGACATCCAACCACACTTGAAGAACACAACTAGGCAAAGGAGACTTACCTCTCAGATTCTTGATCTTGGCTTCTTGAAGAATCGGGAAGAAGATGAGGGGAGGAAGGGTTGGAATCAACAAAGAGGAAGGTGGGAGAAAGAGATTTACCTGCGGCAAGATGGGGAAGGCAAAACACGAATTCCTTTTCCTTCTTTTTTTTTTTTTGATCTTTTAGTCGATTGACGTAACAGCCCAAGATTTTCCTTCCGGTTCTCCAGGTTTATCTGGTTGTTCCTTCAGTGAGTTGGTTGGGCTGTTAGGACTTTTTGTGCTTCCAAGGGCATTTTAGTCATTTTGTCCTCCAGGGGTACTTTGGTCATTTTTCCTTCCCGAGACAGTTATGCAGTAAGACATGGTTTCATGAATGTTTATGAGTTGGTGGACTTCAGTTTATTCTTCGATTTCAAGTTTTAGGGCAAGAGTTCCATTTATGGAAAGTTTGGAGGTCTTCCAGGGTAAAGAAGAAAAATGAAAATAAAATTGTTGGAGCTAGGATTCGAACCATGGTGGCTTGGGAGTTGAGTTTAAGCCTTGTGTAGAGAAAAAAATAAAAGAGTTTTTAAAAGTGCACTTGGTGAGATTTGAAGGTGGAATTTTTCTAAGCTTTTTATTAATTAAAATATGGGAAAATCACTCAGGGTTTTATCTTTTTCTCCTTCCCTTCCCCCTTGGCCGACCCACACTCTCTCTGTAACGGCCCAGGTTTTCATCCCAGTCTTCCAGGTATGCCCTAGGGGTATTTTGGTAATTTGGTCGGGCCGTCAGGGCCGTTTATGTCTTTTTCAGTTGTTAAAATTATTGGATGGACATAAGTAGGATTTTGATGCTTTGTGGATGTGTTTGGGCATGGTGAGATGGAAAAGAAAAATTGAGGAATAAAGGTGTGTTTGTTGGGATTCGAACCCGGGATGCTAAGAAGTCAGGTGGGTGGAGTGGCCAGTTGAGCCACATGAGGTTCTTGTTGCTCTTTCCGCGGCATGTCTTGGTTAGCCTTGGATCCTTGGAGTTTTGGTGCATTTGATTAAAAGAAAAGAAATAGGGTTTTTGGTGTTTCTTCTCCAAATCACCTTGGCCGCCCAAGCTATTCTCTCGCAAGCCCCAAGCCGATCCCCATCTTCCAAGCAGCCCCGTGGTTCTATCGTCATTCCGGGTAAGTTTCATCGTTCTCTTCTTCTTCTTCCGTTCGGAGTCTTGCTAGCCGAGGGGGAAAGAGGTGAGTTTTGTGTTTTGTGCGACCCGGTAGAGAGAGAGCGGCGACCTTGTCGCGCCAAAGAGCCCAAAGACTGCGTCGCCTAGCCATCAGCCCTGTCGCGCCAGACGGCCAGCCAGCCCGGCCACATCGCGCCCTGCGTGGCCCGTCGCGGCGGCAGCACGCATCGCGCCCCGTGGCCCGTCGCATGCACCAGATCGTCCAGCAGCGTCGCGCGTCGCCAAGAGCTTTCCCCGTCGCCCCGATCCTTGCCCAGCACCCTCGCGCCCGTCGCCGTCCCAGCGCGCCTGTGACGTGTCTCTCGCCTGCCCGCGTCCAGCCATCGCGTTTGCTTGTCCGCGCCCGTGCGCCTGTGCCCAGCCAGAACGTCCGTGCGCGCGCGCAGCCTTTGCCGCCCATCAGCGCCCAGCAGCAGCCACGCCCGTGTAGCCTGTCCGTCTGCACGTCAACCCTGCCGCGTGAGTTGCTCCTGAGCCGAGCCCTATTTATTTTATTATATTTAGGCCTATGGACTGTGATATTGATTGTGTTTGTTAGGTTCGAATTAGCTAGCTCGGGATCGATCGCAGCTTAGGATTCTTGTGTGTAGTTGCCTTCCGACCAGGTAAGAATTTCTTACCGGAGTTGTGTGGGCCCTGCGATATTATATGTGATTGTTGTTTGTATGCTTGTTTGTGTTTATCAGCATGTTTAGTGATAGGTGCTCTGTTCTGAATTCCCGACTGGCATGATTTCTAAAGTTGTTTCTCATGTTAGTCCATGCTAGGTTGTTCCGTTCTGGCATACTCGTATCTGTTCTTGCTTCGTAGTATCATGCTAGGTTCGTTGTATCTGTTGAGCACGTATTGGATTGTTTGTTGTTGATGTTATAGTTTAGAGTTCAGGTAGGTAGCATCATCCGGGCCAGGATGCATAAAGTACCTTGCATCCACGGCAGGGACGTACGAGGCAGTACTCCGTCCCTGATTCCCCGTTAGAGTTTAGCTAACCCTAACGGCTGGCCCTGTAATCTTGGGTGAGGGTTGCAGACTGTTAAATGCCCCAACGGTCGGGATGATGACATGGCATTGCCTTGTCTCCGGCAGTCGGCACATCCTCAGCCTGTTCGGCAGTAGCCCTTGATTGCTACCTGTTAGGGTAAGGACGGCTTCCAGGTGTAAGCCTACCACGACCAGTTCCTTAGCCTCAGGTGCGGTGGTTCAGGCTGACATAGTTCACGTGTCCAGGTCTCACACCCCTATGTCAGTGACACCGATCTAGAGATTTAGTTAGGCATGGTGACTGGACCTGGGCAGCTTGCCACTAGACCCGGCACCCCCCACGGTTTGCAGTAGCATGCGGTGTGCGCATACGCTCATTATATCGCCGACTGGAGAGCTCCTTGAGATTGTGAGCCAGTGCACCTTTCGTATCGACAGTAGACAGGCTGAGGTCGAGACTTGTTTCTCGTATACGATTGTATCGTGTGGTGGATTTTCCGGAGTAAGACCCTGAGATGGCATGCGAAGTTTATGTGTGGATTTAAGCTATGTGCTCTCTTCTGTGTTTATATTCATAGCTTGCATACCTTTCTGCTAGATGACCATGTATATCGTATTGTACCCCGGTTTGGGATTCTTACTGAGTAATTCGTTACTCACCCTTATTTTGTGGTTTTCCACAGGTAACCATGGTGCGACACAGGATGGCTGGAGGAGGAGCTGTGATCATGGAAACCCGTTGTTCGAACTCTGAGTTTATGTCTATGATTCTTTGTGTTTTATTTTCCTCTGAATGCATGTAGTTGGGCACGAAGCCCTAGGTTGGTTTCTGACTATTTTCCGGATTCTAGCACTATTGTAACTATTGGAAAGTTTTGAATGTTTTAAATAAATCTCTGATCATAGTGAGTTTTGGAAATGTATTTGTCTTGGAACAGGTGCTTGGAAACAGGAATAGGTTTCAGGAATTTATGTTGACTTTTAAATGGATGTTTTATGTTTTTAGTTTTTCTTAGAATCCAACACAACATTCTTGCATATTGACTTTAGTTTTGAATGCATGCATTGAGGTAAAGACCTATTTTAGGACCCTATTCGGGTCAGGTCTTTACAGTTTGGAAACCCATAGGGGAATCCCACATCGGTTGGGAAAGGGAACAAAGGACTCCTTATAAAGGGTGTGGACACCTTTCCCTAGCAAGACGCGTTTTCCCCATGGGGGGAGAACACAAACCCGTGAGGCCAATGGGTAAAAGCGGACAATATCTTGGCTAGCGATGGGTCGGGATGTTATAGATGAGATTAGAGCCAGGCATCGAGCCGGGACAATATCTTGGCTAGCGATGGGTCGGGATGTTATAGATCGGGACTCTGGACCTCTAAAGGGAGGTGGAAACCCATAGGGGAATCCCACATCGGCTGGGAAGGGGAACAAAGGACTCCTTATAAAGGGTGTGGACACCTTTCCCTAGCAAGACACGTTTTCCCCATGGGGGGAGAAACAAACCCGTGAGGCCAATGGGTCAAAGAGGGCAATATCTTGGCTAGCGATGGGTCGGGATGTTATACTCTCTTTCCCTCTCTTTGGCCGAGACCTCAAACCACCATTTCTCTCCATTGATTCCAAGCTTGCCTTGGTCCATTCTCAAGCCTCCAAGTGTATTTCTTCTCCTCCATTGTTGCTCCAAGGTAGGTCTTTGTAAAAGCTTTTCCTTCTCTTCTTTTATTGCCATGGCCGAGCCTACATCTAACCAAGAGGAGATGTGTTCTTCCTTCTTCTCTTCTTGTAGATCCGAGGAGCATCTTGTTGGATTCGAGATCTCTTTGTTGCTTGCATCCAAAAGCTCTTTATTCTCTTGATTGTTGAGATCCTAGAGCACCATTCTTCCAAGCTCCTTGGACGAGATCCCTTGGGTAAGTATGATGGTGTTTAAGCTTTGTCTAGTGTTGTAATGTGTAGATCTAATATTGTTCCTCTTCCATTATGCAAGACAAGCCCTAGCCGATTGCTTCTTGGTTGTGCATCTGTAACGGCCCAGTTTTCAATTCTGGTTTCCCAGGTGTTTTCGGTTCAATATTCGGTTGCTCGGTTGGGCCGTTAAAGCTATTTTAACCCTTAGGGGTATTCTGGTCTTTTCGCTCCCCGATCAGGGTTTGTGGATTTTCAGGATTCCAGGGTCATTCTTGCCCTTTATCGAGGCTTGATTGTTGTTGGTTGCAAGACCCAAGAAGTTTGTGCTAGTTGTTTGGAAGCTGGAGGTGATTTGGTTATTAGCAAAATTAATGTTAATTAAAGTGCTTCCATTGGGACTCGAACCCTTGGCCTTAAAGGGGGTTGGAAGCTTGGATTTAATTAAGGAAAATAGATGCGTCAGCTAGGACTCGAAAGAGGAAAGCCCTGGGAAGGGATTTTAGATCACCAAGGCTTATTTAAATTATAAAAAAATGAAAAGAAAATCAAGGCAGCATATTTCACCCTAGCTCTTGCCGCACGCCACCCTCATCCTCTCCCTCTCACCTTGCCGTCCTCCAAGAATCAAGAACAGGGAGCTTGTGTGTGTGTCTCTGCCCAACCGAGTCTAGCTGTCGCCCAGCCCCTGCATCGCCCAGACCGCACGCTGCCGCCAGCCCCAGCGTCGCACCGAGCCGCCCCTGTGTCACCCAAACCGTCGCCCGACCTCTCCTCTCTGCGTTGCCGCCACCCAGATGCCTCACCGAAAGCGACCTGCGCGCAGATCCCCATCGCGTGGTCGCGGCCAGCCCCCACTTACAAACCAGACGTCGTCGCTGCACGCGGCAGCCAGCGCCCAGCGCCCCAACTCCAGCGCAAGCGCATCCCCTTCCGCGCCAGCGTGCCCAGTCTGCTCGCCTCTGCCGCATGACTTGCCTGCCCCTTACTGCCGAGAGCCTATTGTGCCGAGAGAGTTGGGCCGAGACCTAGTGCCTTTTCGGTTGGTAATTCCCGAGCCTCCACTCTTTTGGACCTTAAGATGTTAGCTGCTGTTTGTTTAATTAGGATGATTTTTATTTTTTGCTTAGGTTGCTCGGGTTCACTTAGAAGCTCGAGGGTCGCTTGTTGGTTGTGGTCGTTATTTTCTGCTTGCTTCTAGGTAAGGATTTCTTATTGGGGTTGTGTGGACCCTGCGATGCTTTCAGGATTGTGCCTTGTATGCTTGACTTCTGTTATGAGCATGTTAGCTATAGGACAGCTTGTGTTTGAAATCTTGCTAGCATGTTTGCTTGTTGTTCATGTTAGTGTCGTGCTAGGTTTGTTCTTCCAGCATGCTTTTCATTCCTGCTTAAGTTCGTAGTATCATGCTAGGGGTTTTTCTTATCCTGGCATGTCCATGTTTCCTGTTCGTATTCTGTTGGTTCATGCTAGGGTTAGACAGGTAAAGTTGATTGTCCGATTGTTAGGCTAGTTGGTGTTCCTGTACTTAGGAGACCGTTAGGGGTTACTAGTTTAGGTCTCGCTTGGGTAAGTCCCCGATGGGCACCAATGCGTTGCTAGTGTATGTAAGTCCCCGATGGACACTACACTGCTGGCTTTATGTGTAAGTCCCTGATGGGCGTCATAAGGTTGCTAGGGAGTGTAAGACCCCGATGGGCCTCTCTGTGATCCTAACTAGAGTAAGACCTCGATGGGCATCCTAGATGTGTAAGACCCCATTGGGCAGCATTGATTGTGGAGTAAGACCCCGATGGGCATCCCTATGTGTAAGACCTCGATGGGCATCATTGATTTGTGGTGTAAGACCCCGATGGGCATCCGAATGTGTAAGACCCCGATGGGCATCATTGATTTGTGGTGTAAGACCCCAATGGGCATCCGAATGTGTAAGACCCTGATGGGCATCATTGATTGTGGTGTAAGATCCCGATGGGCATCCTTGTGTGTAAGTCCCCGATGGGCATCACTGTGTTTAGCAGGAGTAAGACCCCGATGGGCATCCGTATGTGTAAGACCCCGATGGGCATCATTGATTGTGGAGTAAGACCCCGATGGGCATCCTTGTGTGTAAGTCCTCGATGAGCATCATTGTTTGTAGCAGGAGTAAGACCCCGATGGGCATCCTAATGTGTAAGACCATGATGGGCATCATCGGGTCCTAGGTTGTGTAAGACCTCGATGGGCATCAAGGTGTAGAACCTAGTGTAGGTTGTGATTGTAAGTCCTTGAATAGGCAATTTCTAGATCGGCGGTTAGCCTGAGACAGCTTGTTGCTTCTGAGCTCGTATTTGTTTGCGTGTATACTAGGGTGCTAGATGACTGATGTATCGTATTGCACCCCTGTTGGGGATTCTTACTGAGTATGTTTATACTCACCCTTATTTCTGTGGTTTTTCTACCAGGTAACTTGGGACAGCACCGGGATGGCTAGCGGAGGGAGCTGATTGATCATGGGAACTGCCGGCACTCTGTCGTTTATTATTTACATTATTTGTTCAGCATGTAGATGGACAGGAGTCCTAGGGGAATGTTGTTTAAAGTTGTTTAAACTGTTTTGAGTGTTTTTATAAATACTGGCCAGGCTTGTTTTTAATTTGTTGGATTTGCTTAATGAAAATTGTGGTTATGTTTTAAGTGTTCCTCGTTCTCAAATGTTTTGAAATGTTTTAAATAAGTGAACTAAACCGCTTGGTGAAATATTTAACTTGCATGCTGAGTGAGAACCTAGGTTTAGGACCGTATTTTGGGTCGGGTTCTTACAACATCCTTCTTGGCCGAGACCTCTTTGCTCTTTGGAAGGCCTTGCTGAATCTACATAGGAGAGTTGGTGAGTATGTGGTTTTGGTTGCTTGTTGGTGTGGAATGGCTGAGAGCCTCATTTGGTGTTTAGGAGGTCGAGAGGTCCAAGGGTGTGTTGTGTGTGTGTTGTTTGCTCCTAGCCGAGACTTAACTTGTTGTTGTTGTTTGTTGATGCCCGAGCCGAGACACCTAGATGCAAGGAGTAGTCGAGACCTATCTATTGGTTGTGTTGGTGGTGTTGTGTAAAGACCCGACCCAAAAAGGGGTTCTAAATTAGGCCTTTACCTCAATGCATGCATTCAAAAGATAAAGACAATATGCAAGAATGGTTTTCGGATTCTAAGTGAAAACTAAAACATACAAACACCCATCTAAAAAGTCAATATAAAATTCCTGAAACCTGCCCCTGTTTCCAAGCACCTGTTCCAAAACAAATACATTTCCAAAACTCACTCTGATCAGAGATTGATTTAAAACATTCAAAACTTTGCAATAGTTACAAAAGTGCTAGAATCCGCAAAACAGTCAGAAAACAACCTAGGGCTCCGTGCCCAACTACATGCATTCAGAGGAAAATAAAACACAAAGAATCATAGACATAAACTCAGAGTTCGAACAACGGGTTTCCATGATCACAGCTCCTCCTCCAGCCATCCTGTCTCGCACCATGGTTACCTGTGGAAAAACACAAAATAAGGGTGAGTAACGAATTTGTAACGACCCAGGTTTTCATCCCGGTCTTCCAGGTATGCCCTAGGGGTATTTTGATAATTTGGTCGGGCCGTCAGGGCCGTTTATGTCTTTTTCCAGTTGCTAAAATTATTGGATGGGTTTATGTAGGTTTTTTAGGCTTTGTGGATGGGTTTGAGCAAGGTTTGATGCAAAAGTAAAAATAAAGGAAAATTGTGTTGCAGCTGGGATTCGAACCCGGGTCTCCAGGAAAGCCTGTGGGGATGCATGCCAATTGAGCTATTGAGAGCTCTTGTTGCTCTTTTCGCTTCATATCTTGGTTAGCCTTCGTTCCTTGGAGTTTTGGTGCATTTGGTTAAATGAAAAAGAAATTAGGTTTTTGTTCTTCTTCTCCAAAACTCATCGTGCCGCCCAAGCTTGTCTCCCAAGCTCCTCTAGCCGATTCTCTTCTCCCCTTGCAGCCCCGTAGTTTGTGCGTTGTCCCGGCCGAGCAGCGAGCCACTCGGCGACAGCAAAGACCAGCACAAGCGGCCAGACTAGGCGCCCAGCCAGCGAGCGCCCAGACGCCTGCAGCGACCCACTGTCGCATGCCCAGCCCACATCGCCGCGCTGCGGTACTGTCGCGCGCGCACCAGCCCTGTCGCAGCCGCCCAGATTGCCAATCGCAGCCGCCCAGGTAGCCCGTCGCAGCTGTCGCGCGCCTGCCGCATCGCGTCGCTCTCCCGCGCGCATCCTCGCTCCGCGTCCGAGCCCGCGCGCTTGCCGCAGCGCCGTCCGCGCGCAGCCCGCGCCCCAGCGCCTGTCCATGCGCGCAGCCCGCACCCCAGCTCATGTCCAGCATGCAGCCTCTGCGCCCAGCAGCAGCCTCGCCGTGCTGCCTGCCCGTCCGCATGTCAGCCGCGCCGCGTGAGTTGCTCCCGAGCCGAGCCTTGTTTATTTTTATTATATTTAGGCCTATGGATTGTGATTATTATTGTGTTTGTTTGGTTCTCGGTAGCTAGCTCGGGTTCGATCGCAGCTTAGGATTTTGTGTGTAGAAGCCTCCCGACCAAGGTAAGGATTTCTTACCGGTGTTGTGTGGGCCCTGCGATATTATATGTGATTGTTGTTTGTATGTTTGTTTGTGTTTATCAGCATGTTTAGCGATAGGTGTTCTGTTCTGAATTCCCGACTGGCATGATTCCTTATGTTATTTCTCATGTTAGTCCATGCTAGGTTGTTCTGTTCTGGCATGCTCGTATCTGTTCTTGTTTCGTAGTATCATGCTAGGTTCGTTGTATCTGTTGAGCACGTATTGCATTGTATTGGATTGTATCTTATTGATATGATAGGTTAGAGTGTAGGTAGGTAGCATCATCCGGGCCCGAATGCATAAAGTATCTTGCATCCATGGCAGGGACCCACGAGGTAATACTCCGTCCCTGGACCCCGTTAGGGTTTAGCTAACCCTACCGGTAGGTCCTGCAATCTTGGGTGAGGGTGGTAGTCTGCGCGATGGCCCAACGGTCGGGATGATGACATGGCAATGCCTAGTCCCCGGCAATCGGCACGTCCTCAACGTGTTCGACAGTAGCCCTTGATTGCCACCTGTTAGGGCAAGGACGACTTCCTGGTGTAAGCCTACCATGACCGATTCCTTAGCCTCAGGTGCGGTTGTTCAGGCTGACATAGTTCACGTGTCCAGGTCTCACACCCCTATGTCAGTGACACCGATCCAGAGAATTAGTTAGGCATGGTGACTGGATCTGGGCAGCTTGCCACTAGACCCGGCAACCCCCAAAGTCTGCAGTAGCATTTGGTGCCCCCTTACGCTCATTACAGCGCCGACTGGAGAGCTCCTCGGGATTGTGAGCTAGTGCACCTTTCGTATCGACAGTAGACAGGCTGAGGCCGAGACTTGTTTCTCGTATATGGCGTATTGTGTGGTGGTTTTTCCGGACTAAGACCCTGAGTTGGCATCCGAGGTTTGTAAGTGGATTTAAGCTATGTGCTCTATTCTGTGTTTATATTCATAGCTTGCATATCTTTTGGCTAGATGACAATGTATATCGTATTGTACCCCAGTTGGGGATTCTTACTGAGTAATTCGTTACTCACCCTTATTTTGTGGTTTTCCACAGGTAACCAAGGTGCGAGACAGGATGGCTGAAGGAGGAGTTGTGATCATGGGAACCTCCTGTCATTTCTGACTTTTTATATTATGACTCTTGTCTTTTTATCTCCCCTGAATGCATGTAGTCTGGCACGGAGCCCTAGGATGTTTTCTCAATGTTTTTGTGGATTCCAGCATTGTTGTATCTGAGAAGGTTTTGAATGATTTTAATAAATCTCTGATCAGAGTAAACTTTTGGAAATGTATTTGTCCTGAAACAGGTGCTTGGAGACAGGGATGAGTTTCATGAAATCATATTGATTTCTGTTTGAATGCTGAATGTTTTAATTTTAATTGGAATCTGAAATCATATTTGTATATTATCCTTACTTTGAATGCATGCATTGGGGTAAAGGCCCATTTAGAGCCCCCTTTTGGGTCGGGTCTTTACAGAATTACTCAGTAAGAATCCCCAACCAGGGTACAATACGATATACATGGTCATCTAGCAGAATTGTATGCAAGCTATGAATATAAACACAGAAGAGAGCACATAGCTTAAATCCACACATAAACCTCGGATGCCATCTCAGGGTCTTACTCCAGAAAATCCACCACACGATACGATCCTATACGAGCAACAAGTCTCGGCCTCAGCCTGTCTACTGTCGATACGAAAGGTGCACTGGCTCACAATCCCGAGGAGCTCTCTAGTTGGCGCTATAATGAGCATATGCACGCACCGCATGCTACTGCAAACCGTGGGGGTGCCGGGTCTAGTGGCAAGCTGCCCAGGTCCAGTCACCATGCCTAACTAAATCTCTGGATCGGTGTCACTGACATGGGGGTGTGAGACCTGGACACGTGAACTATGTCGGCTGAATCACCGCACTTTGAGGCTAAGGAACCGGTCGTGGTAGGCTTACACCAGGAAGCCGTCCTTCCCCTAACAGGTGGCAATCAAGGGCTACTGCCGAACACGCTGAGGACGTGCCGAATGCCGGGGACAAGGCAATGCCATGTCATCATCCCGATCGTTGGGGCATTTAACAGTCTGCCACCCTCACCCAAGATTTCAGGGCCTGCCGTTAGGGTTAGGTAAACCCTAACGGGGAATCAGGGACGGAGTACTGCCTCGTACGTCCCTGCCGTGGATACAAGGTACTTTATGCATCCTGGCCCGGATGATGCTACCTACCTGAACTCTAAACTATAACATCAACAACAAACAATCCAATACGTGCTCAACAGATACAACGAACCTAGCATGATACTACGAAGCAAGAACAGATACGAGCATGCCAGAACAGAACAACCTAGCATGGACTAACAAGAGAAACAACTTAAGAAATCATGCCAGTCGGGAATTCAGAATAGAGCACCTATCACTAAACATGCTGATAAACACAAACAAGCATACAAACATCAATCACATATAATATCGCAGGGCCCACACAACTCCGGTAAGAAATCCTTACCTTGGTCAGAAGGCAACTGCACACAAGAATTCCTAAGTTGCGATCGATCCCGAGCTAGCTAATGAGAACCTAACAAGCACAACAATAATCATAATCCATAGGCCTAAACATAATGAAACAAACAGGGCTCGGCTCGGGAGCACTCACACGGCACGGGCGACATGGGAGTCGGCGTTCTTTGCGTCTTTGATGAGGCAGTGCTTGTGGCTGACCGATGTGTAGAAAGACCCGACCCAAAAGGGGCTCTAAATGGGCCTTTATCCCAATGCATGTATTCAAAATAAAAGACATTATGAAAAATAAATTTCGGATCCCAAGTAAAAACAGAAACATTCCACAATCAAAACATACATTTCTAAAAGCATACTCTGATTAGAGATTTATTTAAACCATTTAAACATTCCACAAGTACAAATATCTTTGGAATCCATAAAATGTAAGAAAACATCCTAGGGCTCGTGCCTGTCTACATGCATTCGGGAAATAACAAAAGTCAAGAGTCATGATATAATAAAATGGTCGAGATGACAAAGAGATTCCATGATCACGGCTCCTCCTTGACCATCCTGTCTCCCGCCTTGGTTACCTGTGGAAAACCACAGAATAAGGGTGAGTAACGAATTACTCAGTAAGAATCCCCAACCGGGGTACAATACGATATACATGATCATCTAGAAGAATGTATGCAAGCTATGAGTATAAACACGAGAATAGAGCACATAGCTTAAGTCCACACTTGGACCTCGGATGCCAACTCGTGGTCTTAGTCCGAGAATAAATCCACCACACAATCGCCCCTATACGAAAACGAGTCCCGGCCTCACTGCACATCATCTCATCGTCGTCGAAAGGTGCACTAGCTCAAGATCCCGAGGAGCTCTCCGGTCGGCACTTTGTAATGAGCGTAAGCGCGCCGCGTGCGTGCTCTGCGGACTATGGGGTGCGGGTCTAGTGGCAAGCCGCCCATGTCCAGATCACCACGCCTAACTAAATCTCGGATCGGTGTCACAGCGACATAGGGGTGTGAGACACGACACGTGAACTATGTCGGCTGAACCACCGCACACGAGGCTAAGGAATCGGTCGTGGTAGGCTTACACCAGAAGCCGCCCTTGCCCTCTCGGTGGCAATCAAGGGCTACGGCCGAACACGCCGAGGACGTGTCGATCGCCGGGATGAGGCAATGCCAAGTCATCATCCCGACCGTTGGGGCATTTAACGATCGCCACCCTCACCCAAGATTGCGGGGCCACCGTTAGGTTAGCTAAACCCTAACGGGATCGAGGAGACGGAGTACCATCTCGTGCGTCCACATCGGGGATGCAAGTTACGTTATGCATCCGCCCGGATGATGCTACCTACCCGACTCTAAACCATAGCAATAATAACAATTCAATCAATGCGGTCCAATACGTGCTCAACAGATACAAGGAACCTAGCATGATACTACGAAGCAAGAACAGATATCGAACATGCCGAATGGAACAACCTAGCATGGGCTAACATGAGAAACAATACAAGAGTTCATGCCATCGAGAATTGAAACAGAGCACCTAGGGCTAAACATGCTAATAATCATACACAGCATACAAAACAACAATCACAAATATACCGCAGGGCCCACACAACTCCGGTAAGAAATCCTTACCTTGGTGGGAGGCTTCTACACACAAATCCTAAGTCATGGAACAATCCCGAGCTAGCGGCGGGAACCTAACAAACCAATAATAGTCAATACACGAAAAGTCTAAAAACAATAGAACAAGCAAGCTCGGCTCAAAGGAACTCACGCGGCACGGCGACACGAGCTTGGAGCTGCCGCAAGCCGGGCACGGCAGGCGGGCGCCGCACGTCACGCACGGATGCACGGCGAGGATGCGCGCGCGCGCGCGTCTGGGGCGTCTTGGGCGAGCGGCTTCGGCGCGAAAGCGCGCGCGGCGCTGGCGTGGCGGCGTCGCGACGCGGACGCGGCGCCGCGGCGGCGTAGGCGCGGCGGCTTCGAAGCGAAAGCGCGGCGCGGCGTCTGGCGTCTGCTCGTCTGCTGCTGCGCGCGATCTGGCACGACGACGAGCGATGGCGTGCGGGAGGGCTGCGACGGTGGATCTGGCGCGACTGGCGAGCGATGGCGTCGCGAAGCGATCTGGCGAAGCGATGGCGTCGAAGGCGATCTAGCGAAAAGCTGCTGTCCGCCCGGGCGTCGGCAGGCTGCTTCAACAGATCTGGCGAGGGTGGCCGGTGGACCAGCGACGATGGTCTCTTGGGCTGGCTTCTCTCGGCTGGCTGCAAACCACACAACACACACAACACTCTACTTCTTACCTTCGGCCAGCATCAATAACCAAATGAGGAGATGAAGAGGATGAAGACTTACCCGGAATGATGATGATCGAACCCAAGGAGATGCAAGGGAAAGAAGAATCGGCAAAGGCTATGGAGAGGAAAGCTTGTGCGGCCAAGAGGTGATTTGGAGAAGAAGATGGAATAAACCTAATTTCTATTTCATTTAACCAAATGCACCAAAACTCCAAAATCCAAGGCTAACCATAAGATGATGCAGGAAGAGCAACAAGAGCACCTAATGGCTCAATTGGCACACATCCCCACAAGCTTTCCAGGAGACCTGGGTTCAAACCCCAGCTGCAGCACAATTTCCTTTATTTTTACTTTTGCACCAAACCTTGCTCAAACCAAACCACAAATCCTTCCAAAAACCTACATAAATCCATCCAATAATTTTAGCAACTGAAAAAGATATAAACGGTCCTGACGGCCCGACCAAATTACTAAAATACCCCTAGGGCATACACGGAAGACCGGATGAAAACACAGGTCGTTACAATATTCCTCCTTTTTATGACTTTCATCCTCGAAAGTCCTTAAGATGAAACAACACGAGATATCGCATTCTCATCCGTCCTTCGCGCTCACGGCGGCCTCCTCCGAACTCGCACTCCTTCACTAAACTTTTACCAACGGATCTCACTTCTACGCAACGTCTTCGACTCAAGACCAGAATACTCATAGGCTTCTCCTCGAAGCCCTAAACCCTCAATCACCGCAAGGGCTCAAAGTCCACAATGAGCAATGGGTCCGGCACATCTTTGCCCCAACATCGATACATAAAACATCGTGCCACAAATGTCAACAAACAAACTCAACCCTACAACAAATCGGCCAAACAAGCTGAACCTTCCAGATTCCAAAACTAAACGGCCTACTCTTACTTCACAAGAGACCAACAAACCTCAAACCTTGACTACACCTGACCTTAACGAGATACAAACGAACCACCAATCGCGCGATCGATCCAAAAAGACAAACTTCTCCAACTAGAACACGTCCACAACACTTAAGCAACCATCTTAAGGAGAAATCGCCGAACCAAAGGCAAGGGGCACCATCTGGTACACCGGACGGGTAACAACACTCACACCAAATGAAACTTCACTCGGCCACCTTAAAAACAAGGGCCAAGCACGGACTCCACTCGGCCAAGCCAACAAACTAGAACTCCTCATCGGCCGAACGCAACTTTCCAACGAACACCTACCAAAGAACCGACCAAGGAGAACATCGCCGAGCAAGGAACATCCAACATTCCACTCAAGGAAAACTCGAGAAGCAAGGACTAAACCATCACGCAGCTATCTGCGACACAACACCTTGAGGAAAACAGCTCAACGACTTACCAACCAATGCCACGACACCTCTGTGCCAACTCACTCAAGCGCGGCTCGCTAACGCCAACCTGGAACTCACAACAACTAGGAACAAAGCCCGAGAAGGGCTTGCTCGTGAGAACTCAACCCAAACTTATAACGAGCAACGCTGCCTCCAAGCTACTACTCAACTCTTAAAATCCAACCGGCTACTCAAAGGACTTCCCTTTAAGCCTAAGCCTAACTCATCTTCCAACCGAAGCTCCACTCCCAAAACCTCACAAGGAAAACGGATAACGACAACCTCAAAGCTTACGGATCACGAGCCACACGAATCCGCAAGACTACCTCGCAAGCTATCACTCGAGGTCGGCATCCAAGGAGCAACTCAACCACCACAGAGGCTAGAGGAAAGGAAATCTTCAATCCCCAAAGAACCAACAACTTGCAAGAACAACTCAACTCTTCTTGGCCGGCCTCCGCCCTTGCGAAACAAACAACTCTTGCTTGCTATCAACACAAAGCGAGGACCCTCTCATTGGGGTGACCGCTGCGCTACTCGATCGACTACACAACTCGGGAGCTAAGTGACTCACGCCAAACGGAAACGACTTCCCGGCAAGCAAACTCGGAAGGGCAAATGAACTCCACACACGCTCGCTGACTTGCTCAAACCCAAGGCAACAACAACCAACTCTCTTGGAAGCAACACCCAAGAGAAAACTCAACCAATCGGACCACCAAATCAAAACAAACAAAGACTTGCTCAATCTGCCAGGGAGGGTCAACTCCCAAAACTTACTCGACTAGGAACAAGACCTCAAGGCAACGCCCTCCGCTAGAACCGAACTAGCTCTCGAAACAACAAACGAACCAAATCTTGGCCAAACACTCACAAGAGGCGAGAACAACCTTTCTGCGGCCTCTAGAACACCATCCAAGAATCCGCTTAATCGGACAAACGACTACTTCCAAGCGGCCAACAAACGTTTCCTTCAAGCTAGCGCTTCCACCATTAACTCCAAAACCAAGGGAGTAACTCGACAACTCCCGAAGGAAACGGCTCTTACAAGCGGACAACCAACGGACAGAGAACTCCACATACGCTCACCGCCTTGCTCCACCAGAGCAACAACATCTAATCTCACGGGGCACAACAAGGGTCCATCTCGGTGAACCTCCAAATGCCAAACGGGGCAACTCAAGATCCCGAAGCAGGAAAAAACAACCAACATGGCACAAACCACTCGCCCCTACGAGCAAAACTAAACTCTAGCAACTCCAATCCACACCTTGGTCAACACCAAGCATCAACTTGCCACCACACCAAACCACTCCGGACTTTACTCCAAACAAACACTAGCTTGCTAGTCTACCAAGATCATGCTAGCAACTCCACCGAGGCTACAAACTACACGCCTCCAGCCTAGCCAACTCAAACTCACTAGCTGGGCTGACCGAGCTCTGAGAGGCTCTCCACAACCTAGGGTTCTTCGGCAACCCTCGACACACACACCGCCAGGCATACGATCTAACAGGACAACCGCTCGAACAAACAACTCCAATTTCCAAAGATCCCAACCATGCTTTGGCCAACTCCAACTCCTTGGGAACCTAGAGGACCCGAAATGCTGCTGAACGCGTCATCCTCCTACTCAAAGCATCGGCCACAACTTAACTTCTACCCAAGGAAGGATCCGAACAACTCTCTTAGCCATGACGATCGAAACCACGCGGCTTAGCTACCACGCGCTCTTGTTCGGTTTCCAATCGAACTCCAACCAACGATCAACAAGAAGATCCGCCAACCAAGCTTAGGCCCAACTTAACAAATCTTGCCTAAGCAACAACTTGATACCACGAGCACGGTATCCTTACCACCTCAACCAAAGCCTTACAACAACCACCGAGTCCAACTTCTCAAGGAACCGAGCACGAGATCTCCAAAGCAAACCCTACATGGATCTCAAACTCTCGCCACGGACGAACCACACAAAACACACTTGTGTGCACAACTCCCAACCTTCCTTTAGAGATCCAAGACTAACAAGCGCTTTTCCACAAAGCAACGATAACTCCCGCGCGCGACATGAGACAATCCAAGGAACACCAAAAGTTCCATCTCCACACGATACTCAAGTGAGGCAACCTTGCTCTACCAAAGTATAATCATGCCAAATCAAACTTACTTTGTACCAAGCTCTACCAAGGGTGCTTACCCTAAGGCATCCAAAACCTCTCGCAAGGCATCACCATCTCGCCTCAAAAGCATCCAACTCATGGTCCTCACCGGACCAAACTCGCATCTACAATGCTCAACTCTCCTCGATTTAGGCACTCGAAGGTAGTTGACCGCACTACCAACCACAAGGAAAATCTCTTGGCCTTAACACTAGCGCGAGACTCACGCGCACCAACATTTACCAACCGCAACCTCACGACTTACTCAACCTCCGTAAACACCGGGAAGAGGCTCCGCTCCTCTCGAGCATCCTTTCGCTTGTAGTCCATCGACTACCACCGAACTAGCCCTCTCGCACGACCTAAACGGGTGCAAGCGCCATAAAACAGATCCAAGGCTAAAGGAGTACGCCGAACTCCGACGGCATAGAACCATCTGCTATGCCCAAGCCAAACTCAAGCTCGAACTGGACTTAGTGCCAAAGTGGCACACCAACCAATGCACCTCAAGTGCTACTACTACCAAATCCACATCTCGAGGAAGTCAGGTGTTAAACAACAAAGAAGCTCGCAAGGGGGCAAAGATGACCCTTCATCCGCCTCAAGCCACAAACACGGCAACTTGCCAAACAATCGGGCCACTGGTGGAGACTCGCTAGTCCACCTCTCACAAGGGACTTCCACCACCATCCGATGAACCAAATAAAGACAGAACGGCACACCTCGGCCTCACAGCAGCGGGCATCCCACACACGGATGCTAAACTCAAACTCAGCCAACTACTTTACTACTAGCGGTAGGGGACTTAATAAAACATCGAGCTCTACAGGCATCCATTTGCCAACCTCAGGCGTCTCCATCAACGCCAACAAACTCATCCGAATAAACTCGCTGATCATGCCCTCCCGGAACCTCCGGCTACAAGAGCTACTTGGGGAAAAATGCTTTGAAACAAACTCACACCGGGCTATCTGTGCCGGGACTCCTCACTACGCGCTACAAATCGTGCTCGGGTCTCCGCTCTCGATAGCTAAAGACACGCCATCAAATCTCTCATGGCCGGGAGCACACTCGCTCAAGGAGTCTCACTCGAGGCGCCGCTAGCCTCTACCCCTCCTCTAGGCAACTCAATCTGCCGGGCCAAATCGGCATGCGGGCCTAACAACCACGGACGCGGCCTCAACATCAACACGATCGGTCCAACTTCTCGGCCGGACATGCCAAGCGCCCTGCTCCTGCGGGTGCGATCAACATATCGGCGATCCGAACGGAAGCACCTCCACCCTCTCACTAGGGGAAAGCGAAAGAATCGGGCCACAAATGGCCAACGGAGTCTAAGCTCCTCCCTCGAACGATGTCCCGGGGCATCCGAATCTATCTGGATACCTCAACAAGTCGCTAAACAAATCGCTGCGCCTGCGGAAAGTTGGCATGATGGCTCACTAAGCCCAAACCAACAACGAGTCGAGAACTCGCTCGCTCTCCTCCACAACACTACACAAGGCATACACAAGATGACAGTATTGTAAATTCTTAACCCTTTTTCAACAACAAATAGTAAACTTAGGCGCACTGATGATGGTAGCCGGAGTCTTGATGATCATGGAAAAACGACCTACAACAAAAGGTCGATCCTACGAGAATCTATGACTCGAGCTCTCGATACCAATCAGAAAGACCCGACCCAAAAGGGGCTCTAAATGGGCCTTTACCCCAATGCATGTATTCAAAATAAAAGATATTATGAAAAATAAATTTGGATCCCAAGTAAAAATGAGAAACATTCCACAATCAAAACATACATTTCTAAAAGCATACTCGATCGTGAGATTTATTTAAACCATTTAAACATTCCACAAGTACAAATATGCTTTGGAATCCATAAAACGTAAGAAAACATCCTAGGGCTCCGTGCCCGCCTACATGCATTCGGGAAATAACAAAAGTCAAGAGTCATGATATAATAAAATGGTCGAGAGATGACAAAGCAGGATTCCATGATCACAGCTCCTCCTTCACCATCCTGCTCTCCCGCTTGGTTACCTCGTGGAAAACCACGGAATAAGGGTGAGTAACGAATTACTCGAAGAAGAATCCCCAACCGGGTACAATACGATATACATGATCATCTAGAAGAATGTATGCAAGCTATGAGTATAAACACGAATAGAGCACATAGCTTAAGTCCACACTTGGACCTCGGATGCCAACTCGTGGTCTTAGTCCGGAAATAAATCCACCACACAATACGCCCTATACGAGAAACGAGTCCCGGCCTCGGCTTTGTCTCATCGTCGATACGAAAGGTGCACTAGCTCAAGATCCCGAGGAGCTCTCCGGCCGGCGCCAGTAATGAGCGTAAGCGCGCGCATCGCGTGCTCTGCGCACTATGGGGCGCCGGGTCTAGTGGCAAGCCGCCCATGTCCAATCACCACGCCTAACTAAATCTCTCGGATCGGTGTCACCGACATAGGGTGTGAGACTGACACGTGAACTATGTCACCTGAACCACCGCACTTTGAGGCTAAGGAATCGGCCGTGGTAGGCTTATACCGAGAAGCCGCCCTTGCCCTATCGGTGGCAATCAAGGGCTACGGCCAACACGCCGAGGACGTGTCGATCGCCGGGATGAGGCAATGCCAAGTCATCATCCCGACCGTTGGGGCATTTAACGATCGCCACCCTCACCCAAGATTGCGGGGCGGTAGTTAGGGTTAGCTAAACCCTAACGGGATCGAACACAGTACCATCTCGTGCGTCCTGCTGGGGATGCAAGTTACGTTATGCATCCGGCCCTGATTATGCTACCTACACGAACTCTAAACCATAGCAATAATAACAATTTAATCAATGCACCCAATACGTGCTCAACGAGATACAAGGAACCTAGCATGATACTACGAAGCAAGAATGATATCGAACATGCCGAATGGAACAACCTAGCATGGGCTAACATGAGAAACAATACAAGAGTTCATGCCATCGAGAATTGAAATGAGCACCTAGGGCTAAACATGCTAATAATCATACACAGGCATACAAAACAACAATCACAAATATACCGCAGGCCCACACAACTCCGGTAAGAAATCCTTACCTTGGTCGGGAGGCTTCTACACATAAATCCTAAGTCTGCGGAACAATCCCGAGCTAGCGAGCGGGAACCTAACAAACCAATAATAGTCAATACGAAAAGTCTAAAAACAATAGAAACGTTAAAGCTCGGCTCGGGAACTCACGCGCACGGCGACACGAGCTTGGAGCCTGCGCAGCCGGCACAGGCAGGTAGGCGGCGCCGCTGCGGCCGGCACGTCACGGCACGGATGCACGGCAGCGAGGATGCGCGCGCGCGGCAGCGTCTGCGCGTCGCGCGCGGCGGCTTCGGGCGCGCGGCGCTGGCGTCACGCGCCGGCGACGCGGACGCGCCTGGCGCGCGCGGGCGGCGGCTTCGGCGCGGCGCGCGCGGCGGCTGGCGTCGGGCGTCTCTCTTGCCGCGCGATCGCACGACGACGCAGCGATGGCGTCGCGGGAGGGCTGCGACAGTGGATCTCGCGCGACCGCGAGCGATAAGCGTCGCGGCGATCGTCGCGGCGATGAGTCAGCGGGCGATCTAGCGGCCGCTGTCCGCCCGGCGTGGCGTCGCGGCCGCTTCTTCAACAGATCTGGGGCGAGGGGTCGCTGGCCGGACGGGCGACGATGGTCGCTGGGTGGCTTCTCTCGGTGTTTGCAAACCACACAACACACACAACACTCTACTTCTTACCTTCGCCCAAGATCAATAACCAAATGAGGAGATGAAGAGGATGAAGACTTACCCTAATGATGATGATCGAACCCAAGGAGATGCAAGGGAAAGAAGAATCGGTAAAGGCTATGGAGAGGAAAGCTTGCGGCCAAGAGGTGATTTGGAGAAGAAGATGGAATAAACCTAATTTCTATTTCATTTAACCAAATGCACCCAAACTCCAAAATCCAAGGCTAACCATAAAATGATGCAGGAAGAGCAACAAGAGCACCTAATAGCTCAATTGGCACACATCCTCACAAACTTTCCAGGAGACCCGGGTTCAAACCCCAACTGCAGCACAATTTCCTTTATTTTTGCTTTTGCAACAAACCTTGCTCAAACCAAACCACAAATCCTTCCAAAACCTACATAAATCCATCCAATAATTTTAGCAAATCGAAAAATATATAACGGTCCCGACGGCCCGACCAAATTACTAAAATACCCCTAGGGCATACCGGAAGACCGGATGAAAACTGGGTCGTTACGACGCGTTGGCACGGTGGCGCTTAGTCGCGCTAGCCGACAGAGAGATGGCATCATACTGTTGGGCCGCGCGCGACAAACAGTCTTTGGGGCGCGCGTCTTGATCACGACGGCGAGACGTGGGCGCGATGGTGGGCTCCACTGGGCGATGGCGTGAGGGCTACTCGGCTGGTGTGTGCGACGAGCTGCGACAGGGGTGAGGCGTCTGGGCAGATCTGCTGTTGGCTGCGACGGCGTCTGGCTCAATTACTGGGCGTGCGACAGGCTGCTCGGCAGATCTGCTGCTCTGCTGGTGCTCCTCTCGGCTAGCTGCAACAAAAACACCACTCACCTCTTTTTCTCTCTCGGCCAGCAAGAACCCAATCGTAAGAAGAAGAAGAAGAAATTGAGGAACCTTACCCAGGATGATGATCGAACGACGGGGCTGCTAGGGAGATGGAACTCGGCTTGGAGCTTGAGAGAGAAAAACTTGGGCGACCAAGAAGCTTTTGGAGAAGAAACTCAAAAACCTAATTCCTTTTCTTTTAATCAAATGCACCAAAACCCCAAGGACTCAAGGCTAACCAAGATATGCCGCGAAAAGAGTAACAAGAGCAGCTCAAGACTCAACCGGCAACGACACACAATTGACCTCCCAGACCACCTGGGTTCGAAACCCAACTGCTTTACTTTATTTCTCAATTTTTCTTTTGCATCTCACCATGCCCCAAACACATCCACAAAGCATCAAAATCCTACTTAAGTCCATCCAATAATTTTAACAACTGAAAGAGACATAAACGGCCCTGACGGCCCGACCAAATTACCAAAATACCCCTATGGCATACTTGGAAGACCGGGATGAAAACTTGGGCCGTTACATGTTGAAGAGTTGAGGTCGAGAGCACTAGGTGCTAGTAGAGGTAGCCTCTTGCTCCATTGCTTCTAGTTTGTAGTTGATAGATACGTGTTTAGCTATCTAGGTTAATTTGTATGTTGTATGCTTTTCGGTTGTGAGGCCTGCAGCTCAAGGAGCACTTTACTATTTGTGTTTCTGCTTGTTCTAGGTAAGGATCTCTTACCAGGGTTGTGTGGGCCCTGCGATATGTCTTGATTGCATTCTGTTTATATGTTATATGTTATGAGCATGTTAGTGGATAGGATTGTTTCCTTATTTAACTCTGCTAGCATGTTTGCCCCTGTTTCTACATGTTAGTGCCATGCTAGGTTTGTCCTTCCAGCATGTTCTGAGATCTTTGTTTAAATGCGTAGTATCATGCTAGGTTGCGCTTGTATATTGTTGAGCATGTTTAAACTACTAGATATTGTCTTCTCTGTGATATTAGATAGTTAGTTAGAATTGTCTTCATCTAGAGGCTGAGAGCGGACATAACGTACTTTGTCCCCACAGGTCGGGATCAATGAGTGGCATAACGTACCTTGCCTCTGCCCCTAGCAGCCGGTGCAGATTAGCTCCCGCATCGATATAAGCCTAGTTTGTAGCCTGCTAGAGCAGAACCCGTCACGGGTGCAAGCCTGCCCAGAGACAGTTCTTAGCTTCAGGTCGGTGGTACAAGCTGCTACAGCTGAGTGCCGAGGGCTTTGCACTACTGTAGTTCAGTGACACCACTTCCATTCTTGTTTAGAGCCTGACTTCGGGTACTCTCCCGTTGTCTTAGGAACAGCTTGGCCGATGATAAGAGGCCCTCGAGGACACCTATTCGGGATCAACTTTTGAGTTGGTCGTTTGGTCGAGGGAGAAAGACCCTCAAGGGTGTCTGACTGTAACGACCCAGGTTTTTCTTCCCGGTCTTCCAGGTATGCCCTAGGGGTAATTTGGTAATTTGGTCGGGCCGTCAGGGTCGTTTGTGTCTTTTCCAGTTACTAAAATTATTGGATGGTTTTTGTAGGTTTTGGAGGGGTTTGTGGTTTGGTTTGAGCAAGGTTTGATGCAAAAGTAAAAATAAAGAAAATTGTCTTTGCAGTAGGGTTTGAACCCGGGTCTCTGAAGAAGCTTGTGGAGATGTGTGCCAATTGAGCCATTAGGTGCTCTTGTTGCTCTTCCTGCATCATCTTATGGTTAGCCTTGGATTTTGGGGTTTTGGTGCATTTGGTTAAATGAAATAGAAATTAGGTTTATTCCATCTTCTTCTCCAAATCACCTCTTGGCCGCAAGCTTTCCCTCCCATAGCCTTTGCCGATTCTTCTTTCCCTTGCATCTCCTTGGGTTCAATCATCATCATTCCGGTAAGTCTTCATCCTCTTCATCTCCTCATTTGGTTATTGATGTTTGGCCAGAAGGTAAGAAGTAGAGTGTTGTGTGTGTTCTTCAGTAAAGACCCAACCCAAAATGGAACTAAATCTAGGTCTTTACTCAAAGATGCAAATTTAAAACATAAAAGGACCCGGCCAGTCGGATTAAAAGCTTTTCAAACACATGAACGGAAAACAATCAAAACAAGTAAACATTCATTAGGCAAAAACGAACCATTCAAATTAAAATGATGGATCGATCAAGACTTTACTTAAAAACATAAAATAGTTCAAATCATAGTTTTCCCTACGGATCTAAGTCCAACTACATGTTTGAAATCCAAAAGCAAAGAAAATAAGACAAGAGAGTGTCAAGCAGATCCATGATCTCCCAACTCTCTCCGCTAGCCACCTCGGTCTTTGTCCCAAGTTACACGTGGAAGAAACCACGATAAGGGTGAGTATAAACATACTCGGTAAGAACCCCGACCGGGAGTGCGATACGATGCAATCTATCATCTAGCGACCTAGTACACATGCCACAAATATCAACACGGATCTTAGCTCAATGAGCTCACAAGGCAAATCTGGAATCCACGGAAGTCTCCTACTTCCGGCCTAATGATTGGCTCTCAAACCAATCCCGGGACATCTCCAAGGGTCTTTCTCCCTTGGCCAATTGATCAGCTCAAAAACCGATCCCAAGATGTCCGACACCCTCGAGGGTCTTTCTTCCTCGACCAATTGATTAACTCTAAAGTCAATCCCAATGGGTGTCCTCAAGGGTCTCTTACCCTCGCTATAAATCTGGACTATCGGGAGAGTACCCGAAGTCTGGCTCTAAACAAGAAGGAACTGGTGTACTCACGGACATTAGCCCGGGAGCTCTCCGAACCGGCTACTACTTAACGCGCGCAGCGCGCACACCGCATGCTCTTCTCGCAACCGGCGTAAATGCGGGGCCTAAGGGCAAACTCACGCGGGCCGATGCACGCATGCCTAAGACTCGGAACGCGGTGTCGCCGATCACAGAGGTGCGAGGCCCTCGGCACTCATCTGTGCGGCTGCACCACCGACTGAAGCTAAGAACCGCCAAGGTAGGCTTGCACCGCTTGGCGGGGTTCGCTCTAGCGGGCTACAAACTAGGCTTATGCCAATGAGGTAGCTAATCCTCACCGGGCTGCCGGGAAGCAAGGTACGTTATGCTTCGCTCTACTCCCGACCGGTGGGGACAAGGTACGTTATGTCCGCTCTCACCTCTAGATGAAGACAAACCCTATCATACTAGCTTAGACTACCAAGTACGTGATTCTGGCTAACATCCACAAAGACATCTGTCATACATAGCCTAGCATGATACTACGCGCTTAAAGCAGAATCTCAAGCATCTTTGGAAGAACAAACCTAGCATGGCACTAACATGTTCAAAAGGCAAAACATGCTAGCAAGAATTCAATCACTAGCTATCCTATCCACTAACATGCTCATAAAGGTAAACAAGCATACAAGGCACAATTAAGAAAGCATAGCAGGGTCCACACAACCACGGTAGGGAAGTCCTTACACTGAAACAAGTGGAGAATAGCTATCACAACCAAAAAGACCCTCGAGCTTAATACGAACTCGAGCAACCTAGGCATAAATAAAGCATCCTAAGTAAATACATACAAAGCAGCGTGCTTAGAAAACACAAAGGGATTGGTTCGGGAATTACCACCGAGAAGACACGGGCCTCGCAAAGAGGAGGGTGGCTTGGGCGCCGCTGGCGGTGGGCGCTGGGCGCCATTGGCGCTGCCTTGCGCGCCGCGTCGGCGGGCAGCGGGCGTAGCAGCGGCGTGCCGCAGGCGACATGACGCGCGAGCGAGCGGCTCATTGGCCGGGCGCGCGCGCGCGGGGGTCGCGCTGAGTGGGCGCGCGCGCGGGGTCGCGCTGAGCGGCGGGGCGCGCGGCGCGCGCGCTGCCCGGCTGCGTTGCGGCCTTTGTCGACCACGAGCGACGTCGGGCGGTCTTTGGCGGCCACGAGCGACGCCGGCGGCGATGGGGTGCGGTGGGGCTTTCTTGGTCTCGCAGCGTCAGTGCTTGCGGCGAAGCGGGGGTCGGGCGGTGCAGTGGTCCGTGCGCGTGCAGGGCGATCACGATGCGGGCTGTCGCGGCGAGGTGGTGCGTGCGGCTAGGGCCGGGTGGCTCGGGGTGGCTCGATGGTGTGGCTAGGGCTGCTCGGCTAGGGTTTTAGGAGAGAGAGAGAGAGAGAGAGAGAGAGAGAGAGAGAAGAATGCGGCTAGGAGGGGAAAAATTAGGAGTTTCTTGATTTTCCTTCTTTTCCTTATTTTTAAATAGGTTAGGAGACCTAAATTCCTTTCCCAAGGCTTTTCTCTTACGGGTCCCGCCAAAGAAATTCTTTTCTCTTTTCTTTTAATTAAGACTCTTTTCTTAAAACTCCACATTCACCATTTAGGGCAAGGCTCAAATCCCAAAAGATTAAATTAATTTTCCAATTAATTTTGTTATTAATCGAAGGAAAACGGGCCGTTACAATACTCCCCCTTAAAAGACTTTCGTCCCCCGAAAGTCCTAAGATGGAACAACTCCGGGTAATGAGTCCTCATCTCATCCTCTAGCTCCCACGTCGCTTCCTCTCCCTCTCGATGCCTCCAAAGAACCTTTACTAAACTTATCTCTGGTTGCGCAATACCTTGCGCTCACAAGCCAAAATTTGCACGGCTTCTCCTCGAAGGATAAATCTTTACTCAACTCTAGGGGCTCATGCTCTAGCACATGCGAAGGATCTCGCCACGTACTTTCTCAACATCGAAACGTGGAACACATTATGCACCGACAAAAGACGGGGTAAAGCTAACCGATAGGCCACCGCTCCGATCCGCTCAAGGATCTCAAAAGGCCCTACAAACTCAGGGCTCACTTGCCTCGCTTTCCAAACCTTAACACCCCACGCATAGGTGCTAATTTCAGGAAAACATGTTGACCCACCTCAAACTCCAAGTCTCTACGCCTCACATCGGCGTAACTTTTCTCGCCTACTTTGTCTTTGTCAACATGCGAGCCCTTATCTTCGCGCTGACCGTCGTTCGTCATCTCGAAGTAACTCGGGTCCCAGAACCTCGCCTATCCCCAACCTCCTCCCCGAACACCGGGGATCTGCAGCGCTTACCATACAACGCCTCGAATGGGGCCATCTCGAATAGTCGCCGATAGCCGTTGTTGTGTTTAACTCCATCAAGTGTGTCTCGGTCCCAATCGCACGAAGTCCAAGACACAGGCTCTCAACATGTCTTCCGAATCGATTCACCCTCTCGATCGACCATCGGTTTGAGGGTGGAAGGCGATCTTGGCCACTCGGTTCCTGCACCCTTCCGGAGCGCGCTCTCGAAGCGAGATGTGAACCGAGAATCCCGATCGATACTATCTTTGCGGGTACCCGTGGTACCGCACAATCTGCTCAAGGAACAATCGTGCCCACTGCTTCCACGGTATAACTAATCTTCCCGAATAAAGTGTGCACTCTTGGTCACCGGTCCACTACTACCCGGATCCGAGTGAACCCTCTCGGTGTCCTCGGCAACCCGCAGATAAAATCCATCGAAATCTCATCCCACTTCCACTGTGGAACACTTAATCTACCGCAATAAACCCGCGGGTTTTACATGCGGGGGCCTTCACTTGTTGACAAGTGAGACACCGCTAACAAACTCCGCTATATCTCGCTTCATGCCCATCTACCGTAACGTCGCTTGAGATCTCTGGTACATCTTGGTACCTCCCGGGTGCCAAGTGAATGGGGAACTATGTGCCTCGGCGAGCAACTCTGCTCGAACCTCTGCGTCATCCGACGCACAATCGACCTCGGTACCTCAAGCCTTCGTCGGTGCCACAACAAAGTCGAAATCGCCATCGACCTTAACTCTCTCGAGCAATCTCCTCAACTTGGGATCACTCGGTGATCGTCGATGATCCTCTGCTAAGCGACGGGTGATCGATAGTTGGGCTACCCCGGCGGTAACCTCTCCCAACAAGACTGCAATACCACGGTTCGCTCAAACTCTTTCCGCAATTCAACTTGGGAGCTCAAAGCAAAGCCTGCTGAATGCGACGTCTTTCTACTCAGCAGATCAGCCACAACAACATTGGCTTTTCCGGGATGATACAAAATCTCACAATCGTAGTCCTTTACTAACTCGAGCCACCTCCTCTGCCTCATGTTCAACTCCTTACGAGTGAAGAAATATTTGAGGCTCGTGATCCGTGAACAATCAATCCTCTCACCATATAAGTAATGCCTCCAAATCTTTAGAGCAAAAACAATCTGCAGCCAACTCCATATCATGAGTTGGATAGTTCTTCTCATAAGGCTTCAACTGCTCAGGGAAGCATAAGCTATCACCTTCCCATGCCGCATCAACACACACAACCTAAACCATACTTGGAAGCATCACTATAAACTACGAAACCTCCTGTTCCTTCCGAATCGCCAACACAGTCTTTGTCGTCAAAGCCGAGCTTAAAGTCGGGCAAAACTTTCCTCACATCTAGCATCCCAAATAAAGTCAACACCCTTCTTGGTCGACGGGTTAGGTGCCGCCTTAGCGAAAAGTCTTTCACGAAACGCCGTAATAACTCGCTAGACCCAAAAGTCTGCGTATCTCGGCGACCGTCGTCGGTCCGCCCATGAGCTAATCGCTTCTATCTTTGCGGGGTCCACCGCTATACCATCTCACGACACGATATGTCCAAGGAAGGCTACTCTCTCTAGCCAAAATTCACACTTAGAGAACTTTGCGAACAATCGGTTCTCACGCAATCTTCATCAAAACTTGCCTCAAATGCGAAGCATGGTCCTCCTTTGTCCCGGAATAAATCAAAATGTCGTCTATGAATACGATAACGAAGTTATCCAAGAATGCCTTGAACACTCTGCCCATCATGTCCATAAACGCCTGCGGGGCGTTCGTGAGTCCGAAAGACATGACCACGAACTCATAATGACCATACCTCGATCCGAACGCGGTCTTCGGATCTGCATCTCGAATCCTCACCGATGGTACCACGACCTCAAATCAATCTTAGAAAACACCGAGGCTCCTCAAGGTGATCAAACAGATCATCTATACGCGGCGGGGATACTTATTCTTCACCGTGACTTTATTCGGGCTCTATATAGTCTATACACAAGCGCATGGATCCATCCTTCTTCTTAACAAACAGACCAGTGCTCCCCACGGGGACACACTCGGACGGATGAAACCTCGATCCAAAGATCTCTTGCAATCGCACTTTGAGTTCTCTCAACTCACCGGCGCCATACGATACGGGGCTTTGGAAATGGGAAGAGTCCTGGCTCCACTCAATGGTGAAGTCCAACTCCCGCTTGGGGTAAACCCAGCAACTCTTCGGGAAAACATCCGCAAACTCTTGCACCAGAGGGACCATGTCAACGACCAACGCAAGATTACTATCTCCCGACAGCTTTGCCAAGAAGCCCCAAGCTCCTCGAGCCAACAATCTATGGGCTTTCGCTGCGAGATCAAAGGCGGGCAAGTTCCGCCTGACACCGCGAAACTTGAAGCTCGGCCTCGAGGCGGCCTAAACACCACTTCTTTCCGTGGCGGTCTATCAAAGCATGGTTCTCTCGCCAACCAATCCATGCCAAGGATTACATCGAAACCGCTCATAGACAAAGACACTATGAGGGTAGCCTCTAAAATCTCATCGATATCTCAGTATCCGCCATGCTTAACTCTCTTCGCTAGCTAACATACTCACACCCGAAGGAGTGGCAACACACACTCAAACCCTAGAGGTTCGAGCTCCACACAAGCTTGTCTAACGAATGCATCGAAACAAAGGAATGGGTCGAACCCGAATCAAACAATACAAATGCATAGTGTTTGTAAGACAAGCAACAGACTGCAATCGCATCATCGATGCGCTCCGCCTCCGGCGAGTAGTGGCAAACACTCGGCCTACTGTTGGGCTGGTCCCCGCTGCTGCTAAATCCCGAGTGCAGACCGGCCAAGTGCCCCTCCTTGCCACATCCAGCAGCAAGCACGCGGGCGAAGCTCCACACGCACCATAATGTCCCTTTCCGCACTTGTTGCAATGAGTGTGCCGCTGGTCCCGCCTGCGCCGGGCGATCTCCGGCTCTACCTCGAGGTCGTGGCGCCGATCTCGACCATCTGGATCGCCTCGCCGGCGAGTCTGCCGACTGATTGCTGAGAAACCACTAGAAGTCCTGCACTTCCTCTTACGCGCCTCGAGTCTCACTGGCGCGGCCGAATCGACCGAGCCGGCGCAACAGATCTGCGATCAAGATACTTCGGGTTATAAATCGTGGCCAACTCTCTTGCTCGATCATAACTCTCGGGAGCGAGTGCTCGAACATCCCGAGCAACCTCCTTCCTCACCCACAAATGAACTTCTTAGTCTTGAGCTTCTCGGTGGCAATGAGCTCCGTGCGAAAATAGCTATACTCGAGAGAACTTCTTCTCATAGGCGACAATACTATCTCGATCCTGCTTGATTTGAGAAGGCCTCTGCCATCTCCCCGCTGAGCCTCGTCATTAACATACTTAGCTCAACTTCGTTCTAAAGAACTCCTGTGGTGGAGAAGACCCACTGGTCTAGCTCTATCTCGTGGACTCCACCACCACTCACCGTGTCGAGAGAACATGGGCCGCACATCTCGGCCTCTGTACATCTGGGCATCCCATAACTCTAAAGATGTACTCCATTCTTGCCAACCACCTGATCGCCACAAGTGGGTTCTCTGAGCGCCAAATTCTCTTGGCTTCCACTTGGTGAAATCTTTCAACCACTTGCCAAACTCAGCAGCTCCTCTGCACTATCAAGTGAGTCTCGATCGGTCTCGATGACCACTGCCCCTCCGGTTGAGCTACCGGAGCTACGAGAACTCTACCGGAGCTGCTGGGGGTGCTCGCCGCATGAGCTGTGTCAATCTGGGCTATCTGTGCCCTAGACTCTCTCTCTGCTGCGCCGCTAGCTGCGCTTCGAGTCTCGCTCTGCTCTTTCCATTAGGCCCATCATCATGTCTCTCATAGCGTAAATATCTCCTCCTCGAGCCGCACCTTGAGGCATAGCGACCTCCGCCCCTTCTCTGGGCAAGTTAACCTCTGGTGCCACGCGGCGCCTCTGAGCTCGATATACCACGCCGCTGCGGCTCTGCGAAGATCTCTATTTGCGCTTCAGACGGACTGCTCCACTACGTGTAACCCAGATATCGGGCGATCTACACTTAAACCACAACGTTAGTCCACGCTCGGACTTTCTCTCAACAAAGATAACACATGTGTACCGCATATAGTATCATAAACAAAACCCTTAGCTTATTGAACTTAGACAAACTCAGCGGCCTTGGAGTCTCTGGAGATCATGGGAACACAACCTACAAACAGTTAGTCTACAGAATCTATGACTCGTGCTCTGATACCAAATCAGAAAGACCCAACCCAAAATGGAACTAAATCTAGGTCTTTACTCAAAGATGCAAATTTAAAACATAAAAGGACCCGGCCAGGTCGGATTAAAAGCTTTTCAAACACATGAACGGAAAACAATCAAAACAAGTAAACATTCATGAGGCAAAACGAACCATTCAAATTAAAATAATGGATCGATCGGTACTTTACTTAAAAACATAAAATAGTTCAAATCATAGTTTTCCCTACGGATCTAAGTCCAACTACATGTCTTTGAAATCCAAAAGCAGAAAATAAGACAAGACAGAGTGTCGCGAAGATCCATGATCTCCCAAATTCTCTCCGCTAGCCACCTCGGTCTTTGTCCCAAGTTACACGTGGAAGAAACCACGATAAGGGTGAGTATAAACATACTCAAGAAGAACCCCCGACCGGGTACGATACGATGCAATCTATCATCTAGCAAACCTAGTACACATGCCACAAATATCAACACGGATCTTAGCTCAATGAGCTCACAAGGCAAATCCGGAATCCACGGAAGTCTCCTACTTCCGCCTAATGATTGGCTCTCAAACCAATCCCGGGACATCTCCAAGGGTCTTTCTCCTTGGCCAATTGATCACCTCAAAAACCGATCCCAAGATGTCCGACACCCTCGAGGGTCTTTCTTCCTCGACCAATTGATTAACTCTAAAGTCAATCCCAATGGGTGTCCTCAAGGGTCTCTTACCTCGCTATAAATCTGGACTATCGGAGAGTACCCAAGTCCGGCTCTAAACAAGAAGGAATCTGGTGTACTCACGGACATTAGCCCGGGAGCTCTCGAACCGGCTACTAACGCGTGTGCGCGCACACCGCATGCTCTTCCTGCAACCGGCGTAAATGCGGGGGCCTAAGGGCAAACTACGCGGGCGTGTGCGCATGCCTAAGACTTCGGAAACGGTGTCACCGATCACGATGGTCACGAGGCCCTCGGCACTCATCTGCGGCGGCTGTACCACCGACACGAAGCTAAGAACCGCCAAGGTAGGCTTGCACCGCTGGCGGGTTTCGCTCTAGCAGCTACAAACTAGGCTTATGCCAATGAGGTAGCTAATCCTCACCGGGCCGCCAGGGAAGCAAGGTACGTTATGCTTCGCTCTACTCCCGACCACCGTGGGGACAAGGTGCGTTATGTCCGCTCTCCTCCTCTAGATGAAGACAAACCCTATCATACTAGCTTAGACTACCAAGTACGTGATTCTGGCTAACATCCACAAAGACATCAGTCATACATAGCCTAGCATGATACTACGCGCTTAAAGCAGAATCTCAAGCATCTTTGGAAGAACAAACCTAGCATGGCACTAACATGTTCAAAAAGGCAAAACATGCTAGCAAGAATTCAATCACTAGCTATCCTATCCACTAACATGCTCATAAAGGTAAACAAGCATACAAGGCACAATTAAGAAAGCATAGCAGGTCCACACAACCACGGTAGAGGGAAGTCCTTACACGAAACAAGTGGAGAATAGCTATCACAACCAAAAAGACCCTCGAGCTTAATACTAACTCGAGCAACCTAGGCATAAATAAAGCATCCTAAGTAAATACATACAAAGACCTAAGCTTAGAAAACACAAAGGGATTGGTTCGGGAATTACCACCGAAGACACGGGCCTCGCAAGAAGGAGGGTGGCTTGGCGCGCTGCGCTGGTGCGGCTGGCGCGCGCAGGCGCTGGCGCTGGCGCTGGGCGCTGGGCGCGCGCGCCGTCGGACGCGACGCGCAGGCAGCGCGCGTGTGCGGCCGCAAGGCGACGCGCGAGCGAGCGAGCGAGCGCTCATTGGCCGGGCGCGCGCGCAGGGGTCGCGTTGGGAGTGGGCGCGCGGCGGCGGTCGCGCTGGAGCGCGCGGCGCGCGCGCGCGGCGCGCGCGCGCTGTCTGCGCGCGCGGCTGCGTGCGACCACGAGCGACGTCGGGCGGTCTTTGGCGCGCCACGCGACGCGTCGGCGCGATGGGGTGCGACGGTGGGGCCTGCTGTTCAGGCAGCGCGTCGCGTCGTGGCGGGGTGGGCCGGTGGGCGGTGTCTGCGTGCAGCGCAGGGCCGAGCGATGCGTGGGTCGTGCGGCGAGCAGGTGGTGCGTGCGGCTAGGGTGGGGTGGCTCGGGGTGGCTCGATGGTGTGGCTAGGGTCGCTTTCGGCTAGGGTTTTAGGAGAGAGAGAGAGAGAGAGAGAGAGAGAGAGAGAGAATGCGGCTAGGAGGGGAAAAATTAGGAGTTTCTTGATTTTCCTTCTTTTCCTTATTTTTAAATAGGTTAGAGACCTAAATTCCTTTCCCAAGGCTTTTCTCTTACGGGTCCCACCAAAGAAATTCTTTTCTCTTTTCTTTTAATTAAGACTCTTTTCTTAAAACTCCACATTCACCATTTAGGGCAAGGCTCAAATCCCAAAAGATTAAATTAATTTTCCAATTAATTTTGTTATTAACCGGAAGGAAAACGGGCCGTTACATAGCTTGTGTGGTTTGCACCACCGAGAGAAGCCGCCAGCCGGCCATCGTCGCCGTCGGTACCGCCCACTCGCCCAGATCTGTTGAAGCAGCCCCGCGCCGCGCGCCCGGGCCGGACAATGGCCGCGATCTCCCGCGACGCCATCGCTCACGTGTCGCGCGAGATCCACCGTCGCGCACTCCTCCCGCGACGCCATCGCTCACCGTGTCGCGCCAGATCCACCGTCGCAGCCTCCCGCACGCCATCGCTGCGTCGTCATGCCGATCGCGCGCCGCAGCGAGACGCCAGACGCCACGCCGCCCGCGCTTTTCGCTCGAAGCCGCTTGCCGCGCGCGCCAGCACCGTCCGCGTCTCGCCGTCGCCGACGCCAGCGCGCCGCGCGCTTTGCTCGAAGCCGCCGCCCGCCCGACGCCTTCGACGCTCGCTAGCGCTACAAGACGCTGCCCTCGCCAGTACATCCGTCCGTGCCGCGTGCAGCCACAAGCAGCGCCCACCACTGCTGCGTGCTTGCTTGCACTTCCAAGCTCGTGTCGCCGCGTCGCGCGAGTTCCCTTTGAGCCGAGAGCTTGTCGTTCTATTGTTTTTAGACTTTTTAGGTATTAACTATTATTGGTTTGTTAGGTTCCCGCCGCTAGCTCGGGATTGTTCCGCAGCTTAGGATTTGTGTGTAGAAGCCTCCCACCAAGGTAAGGATTTCTTCTTAGAGTTGTGTGGGCCTCACTGTATATTTGTGATTGTTGTTTTGTATGCCTGTGTATGATTACTAGCATGTTTAGCTCTAGGTGCTCTGTTCAATTCTCGATCGCATGAACTCTTGTATTGTTTCTCATGTTAGCCCATGCTAGGTTGTTCCATTCTCGCATGTTCGATATCTGTTCTTGCTTCGTAGTATCATGCTAGGTTCCTTGTATCTGTTGAGCACGTATTGGACCGCATTGATTGAATTGTTAGAGTTCGTAGGTAGCATCATCCGGCCGGATGCATAACGTAACTTGCATCCCCGACAGGACGCATTTGAGATGGTACTCCATCCACGATCCCGTTAGGGTTTAGCTAACCCTAACGGTGGCCCCGCAATCTTGGGTGAGGGTGGCGGTCGTTAAATGCCCCAAAGGTCGGGATGATGACTTGGCATTGCCTCGTCCCCTAGCGATCGGCACTCCTCGCCGTGTTCGGCCGTAGCCCTTGATTGCCACCGTTAGGGCAAGTACCGCTTCGGTGTAAGCCTACCACGACCGGTCCCTTAGCCTCAAAGCGGTGGTACAGTGACATAGTTCACGTGTCCGTGTCTCACACCCTATGCGTCGCTGACACCGATCCGAGAGATTTAGTTAGGCATGGTGGATCGAACTCGGGCGCTTGCCACTGGACCCGCACCCCGAGTTTGCAGTGCAGCATGCGGTGCGCGCTTACGCTCATTCATTACGGCACGACCGAGAGCTCCTCGGGATCTTGAGCCGCACACCTTTCGTATCGCCGATGACAGTGAGGCCGGACTTGTTCCCGCTTAGAGCGTATAGTGTGTTGTGGTATTTCTTTCCGGACTAAGACCCTGAGTTGGCATCCGAGGTCCAAGTGTGGACTTAGCTATGTGCTCCGCTCTGTGTTTGTACTCATAGCTTGCATACATTCTTCTAGATGATCATGTATATCGTATTGTACCCGGTTGCTAGATTCTTACCGAGTAATTCGTTACTCACCCTTATTCTGTGGTTTTCCACAGTGTAACCAAGGCGGCGAGAGATGGGATGGTCAAGGAGGAGCTGTGATCATGGAATCCTGCTGTCATCTCTGACCATTTTATTATATCATGACTCTTGACTTTTGTTATTTCCCCTGAATGCATGTAGACGGGCACGGAGCCCTAGGATGTTTTCTTACGTTTTATGGATTCCAGCATATTTGTACTTGTGGAATGTTTAAATGGTTTAAATAAATCTCTGATCAGAGTATGCTTTTAGAAATGTATGTTTTGATTGTTGAATGTTTCTGTTTTTACTTGGGATCCGAAATGTATTTTTCATAATGTCTTTTATTTTCAATACATGCATTGGGGTAAAGGCCCATTTAGAGCCCCTTTTGGGTCGGGTCTTTACACTGACATCTATTCGGGATCAGCTTTTGAGTTAATCAATTGGCCGAGGGAGAAAGACCCTTGAGGATGTCATTTGGGATTGGTTAGGAGAGCCACTCAGTAGGCCGGAAGTAGCAAACTTCCGAAGTTCCCAGACTTATCTTGATAGATCAGCTTGGACATAACGCACTTTGTCCCATTAGCTTGGACATAACACACTTTGTCCCACCAGCTTGGACATAATGCACTTTGTCCCATCAGCTTGGACATAACGCATTTTGTCCTATTAGTTTGGAATAAGATATGGCAGCTGATCACGAAGCCGAAAGCAGAAGACTTCCGAGGTTTATGTGCTGGTAACTGTTGCATATATACTAGGATGCCAAGTGATTGATATATCATATTGTACCCCGGTCGGGGATTCTTACTGAGTGCTTTCGTACTCACCCTTACTTATCTTTCAGGTTACTTGGGATAGCACCGGGATGGCTAGTGGAAGGAGCTGTGTGATCATGGGAGTTGTCGGCGTACTCTTTCCTCATTTATGTTTGATTCTTTATTCTGTAGTAGCATGTTGGGAAAACTCTGTTTTACCTTAAGAGTTATTTAAACTATTGTTTGAAACACTGGCCAGGAATTATTTATGGAAATTTATTTATGAAATGAATATGTTACTTATGTTTGTTTAATCAAGTTTTATTTTTAATTGGTTTTCTTTATTGTTTAAATGTTTGGGTCGGATACTTACAATTGAAGTCCTAGGCTTTCCCCCTTCGAGTCCCAGCTGAAGCAAGTATTTCTTTTGATTAAACTCATTTAAATCCATGTCTCAAAATCCCTTTAGGTCAAGGGTTCAAGCCCCAATGGAAGCATCTTAATCCCTTTTAATTTTATAATTAACCAGAACACCTCCAAAACCCTATCAAACAACATAACTCTTGGAAAAATGCCACCAACAAATCCACAGATCTCAGCAAATGTAACGGCCCAGTTTTCTATTTCGGTTACCCAGGTGATTTCGGGTCATTATTCGGATGTTCGGATGGGCCGTTAGAGCTGTTTTAACCCTTAGGGGCATTTTGGTCTTTTGCCCCTCCGTGGTTTTGTGGATTTTCAGGATTCCAGGGTCATTCCTGCCTTTGTCGAAGCTTAATGGTTGTTGGTTGCAAGACCCGAGAGGTTTGGGCAAGTTGTTTGGAAGTTTGGAGGTGTTTTAGAAAATGGCAAAATTAATTGTAATTTTGGTGCTTCCATTGGGTTTTGAGCCCTTGCCCTAAATGGTCTTGGGGAGTTTGTAGGAAAAGAGAGTTTTATTTTAAAATAAGTTTGCTTCGGCCGGGTTTGGAAAGAGGAAGCTTTGGGAAGGGATTTTAGACCTATTTAATTAGGGAAAAGGAAAGAAAATCAAGAAAACCCCTCTTCCCCCTTGTTTTGCAAAATCGTCTCTCTCTCTCTCTCTCTCTCTCTCTCTCTCTCTCTCTCCTTGCCGACCTCACCAAGAAAACCCAACCCTAGCACTTTTGCCCTAGCAAAGACTAACCCGAGCCACACCCCTTGTTATGCTATGTAAGGACCCGACCCAAGAAACGGTCTCTAACCTAAAGTGCATACTTAGCATGCATGATTAAGAATATAAACATCATTCAGAGTCAGAAGTTTAAAGCTTTGCAATAAACACTTTTAAAACAAAACCATAATTTCAATTAAATAAAACAGGTAAATGACTGATCAGTACTTTCTTAAAACAATTCAAAGGAAAACGGTATGAGAACATAAAATAGTTTGAGTGCTTTTTCCTAGGGACCCAAGTCCCACTACATGCTAAATCATTAAGGAAAACATAAGCGGCGAAATCGGTGCGCGACCTCTCGAGGCTCACTTGCCCCTCGCGCCTCTCCGGCAACACGGTTGAAGAGGGCCGACGGTGGCCTAACATCAAGATCGGCTTGGGACGAGGTCCCCGGTGTCGAGAATCGATACGAATGCCTGGGTGGTCGGCCTCGAGCCTCCCCGCCGTCTACGAGTGATCGCATACCGAAATCTCTGACCAAACCAACAATGGGTCGAACTCGCTTTCCTGCTCTACAACAACAAGTCATGTACATGCAAGGTGCAACCGGTATTGTAATTCTTAACCCTTAACTTTAAACTTACGGACATACACGATGGTGGCGGGCGGCCGATGATCATGGAAAACAACCTACAATCGCAGTCGAGTCTCTGTAACCTATAACTCGGGCTCGATATACCAACCGTAAGGACCCGACCAAGAAACGGTCTCTAACCTAAAGTCCATACTTAGCATGCATGATTAAGAATATAAACATCATTCGAGTCGGAAGTTTAAAGCTTTGCAATAAACACTTTTAAAAAAACCATAATTTCAATTAAATAAAACAGTAAATGATTGATCAGTACTTTCTTAAAACAATTCAAAGGAAAACGGTACGAGAACATAAAATAGTTTGAGTGCTTTTTCCTAGGGACCCAAGTCCGACTACATGCTAAATCATTAAGGAAAACATTTAAAGAATCGTATGCGACCAGTCACTATCCATGATCATCGAGCCGCTTCCTCCTAGCCATCCAAATTCTGTCCCAAGTTACCCGGTGGAAAGCCACAGAAAAATAAGGGTGAGCAACAAGTTACTCAAGAAGAATCCCCAATCGGGTACAATACGAAATCATCTCATTTAGCACACGGACAGCAACCATACAAAGACTTAGAGCACGAACGGTGGCTTAGGCTATGAGCTACTTCTAGGGCGAGCCTATTCAAGGGCTTCCATCAACAGCCTCTCTTAGGTCCTACGCTTGGATGCCCTTCGGGCCTTACACAATCTAGGACTTAGTGATGCCCAGTGGGCCTTACACACCTAGGATGCCCGTAGGGCCTTACACCTCCGCACTCGGTGATGCCCAAAGTGGGCCTTACACACCTAGGATGCCCGTAGGGCCTTACACCTCCGCACTCGGTGATGCCCAAAGTGGGCCTTACACACCTAGGATGCCCGTAGGGCCTTACACCTCCGGATGTCCATCGGGTCTTGCCCGAGCCGGACCCCAAACTAGTTACCTCTACGGCCCTCTATACTATACATCACACATCTAACTGTAACTTGGATCTAGCAAAGATACAATAGGCGGCATGGTTCTATCAAGATAGGAAAGCCTAACATGGAACTAATGGGATGTAAACATGTCACGAACATGAATCAAAAGAAAACATGAAAACTATCACTAGAAACTCATATAATTACGATGTCAGCGTGCTATCAACTATTCGCGAGTCCACACAACCCCCGTAAGAATCCTTACCGGAAATAAGTGGAGGTTAATTATCCCGAATCAAATAACGACCCTCGAGCTTTTAAGCGAACTCGAGCAACCTAAACAAGTAATAAAACATCCTAATTAATAAACAAAGATCTAAAAGTAGGAAGTCCAAAGGGTGGAGGCTCGGGAATTTACCCACCGAGAAGGCACTCGCCACGCAGCAGCGCGCAGCGACAGGGCGCGGCGCGCGCTAGCTAGGCAGGCGCGCTGCGCGCAGACGGCGCTATCGGCGCGCTGGCTGGCGCTGCGCGCGTAGCAGGGGACAAGCGCTGGCGCTGGCCGCGCTGCGCGCAGGAGACGAGCGCAGCGCGGGCGGCGGGCGGACGCGACGAGACGGCGGCACGGAGCACGCAGACGCGGCGGTGCGTCGCGTGCGAGTGTGTCGCGCCGCGACGGCGGCTGGGTGGTGTCGTCGCGGGCGCGAGGCGGCTTACACGGCTTTGTCTGGCCGGCGACTGGTGCGGAGTGGAGGCTGGGCTGCTGCGGGCGGTGGGCGAGGCTGCTCGACGCGATCTGGGCTGGCGGTGGCTAGGTGCGGTGCCGCAGTGGTCAGTAGGGCGTGCGGTGTCGTGGGGCGAAGCAGCAGGGCGTTGGGCGGCGGCGTGGGCGAGGCACGGCGGCGGTGTGGGGCGGAGCACGGCGGCGGTGTGGGGCGGCTTGGGCGAGGGTGAAGGAGAAGTCTAGGGTTTTGGGTTCTTTCTTTTGTCCTTATTTTCTCTTTTCTTTTTCTTTAAATATAATTCCCTTCCTTAACTTAAATAGACTTGGGAATCTCATATGACCTTCCCAAGACTCCTTCGAGCCCCTACGACGCGTTTATTTTCCTTATTTAAACCCAAGCTTCCAAACCCCTTTTTAGGCCAAGGGTTCGAGTCCTTCCAACAGCTCCTCCCAAACTAAAAAATATAAAAGGAAACCTTATTTTACATTTAGCTGAAAACCGGGTTGTTACAATACTCCCTCCTTAGAAGACTTCCGTCCCCGGAAGTCGCTGTAAAGACCCGACCCAAAAGGGGCTCTAAATGGGCCTTTACCCCAATGCATGTATTGAAAATAAAAGACATTATGAAAAATACATTTCGGATCCCAAGTAAAAACAGAAACATTCAACAATCAAAACATACATTTCTAAAAGCATACTCTGATCAGAGATTTATTTAAACCATTTAAACATTCCACAAGTACAAATATGCTGGAATCCATAAAACGTAAGAAAACATCCTAGGGCTCCGTGCCCATCTACATGCATTCAGGGGAAATAACAAAAGTCAAGAGTCATGATATAATAAAATGGTCAGAGATGACAGTAGGATTCCATGATCACAGCTCCTCCTTCAGCCATCCTGCCTCCCGCTTTGGTTACCGTGTGGAAAACCACGAGAATAAGGGGAGTAACGAATTACTCAAGAAGAATCCCTAACCGGGTACAATACGATATACATGATCATCTAGAAGAATGTATGCAAGCTATGAGTACAAACACAGAGCGGAGCACATAGCTAAGTCCACACTTGGACCTCGGATGCCAACTCAGGGTCTTAGTCCGGAAAGAAATACCACAACACACTATACGCTCTAAACGGGAACAAGTCCCGGCCTCGGCTGCTCACCGACGATACGAAAGGTGCAATCGCTCAAGATCCCGAGGAGCTCTCCACGGCACGCCAGAATGAGCGTAAGCGCGCACCGCATGCTACCGCAAACTCCGGGGGTGCCGGGTCTAGTGGCAAGCCGCCCGAGTTCGATCCACCATGCCTAACTAAATCTCCGGATCGGTGTCACCGACATAGGGTGTGAGACTCGACACGTGAACTATGTCACCTGTACCACACGCACTGAGGCTAAGGAACCGGCCGTGGTAGGCTTACACTAGGAAGCGATCCTTGCCCTAACAGTGGCAATCAAGGGCTACGGCCGAACACGCCGAGGACGTGCCGATCGCCGGGGGCGAGGCAATGCCAAGTCATCATCCCGACCTTTGGGGCATTTAACGATCGCCACCCTCACCCAAGATTGCGGGGCCACCGTTAAGGTTAGCTAAACCCTAACGGGATCGGGGGCCGGAGTACCATCTCGCACGTCCTCGCTCGGGATGCAAGTTACGTTATGCATCCGGCCCGATGATGCTACCTACCAACTCTAAACCATAGCAATAATAACAATTCAATCAATGCACCCAATACGTGCTCAACAGATACAAGGAACCTAGCATGATACTACGAAGCAAGAACAGATATCGAACATGCCGAGAATGGAACAACCTAGCATGGGCTAACATGAGAAACAATACAAGAGTTCATGCCACTCAGAATTGAATGCAGAGCACCTAGAGCTAAACATGCTAGTAATCATACACAGTGCATACAAAACAACAATCACAAATATACCGCGGGGCCCACACAACTCCGGTAAGAAATCCTTACCTTGGTCTGGGAGGCTTCTACACACAAATCCTAAGTCATGAACAATCCCGAGCTAGCGGCGGGAACCTAACAAACCAATAATAGTCAATACCTAAAAAGTCTAAAAACAATAGAACAGCAAGCTCGGCTCGGGGAACTCACGCGGCGCGCGACACGAGCTTGGAGTGCTGGCAGTCGGCAAGCGCAGCGGTGGGCGCCGCCGCTGCGTCTTTGCGCACGGCGAGGCTGGCGCTGCCGCCGCTGCTACCACGGCACGCACGGCACGCGGATGCACGGGCAGCGAGACGCGCAGCGCTTGCGGCGAGCGCTCGGGAGTGCGGCGAGCGGCGGCTGGCGCGCGCGCGCGGCGCTGGCGTCGCGACGCGACGCGCGACGCGGCCGGGCGCGCGCAAGCAAGCTTCTTCGGCGCGGCGCGCGCGGCGGCTCTGTCGGCGTCTTCTTCGCTACGCGATCCGCACGACGACGAGCGATGAGGCGTCGCGGGAGGCTGCGGCGGTGGATCTCGCGCGCGACTGGTGAGCGATGAGTCACGGGAGATCTCGCGGCGCTTCTTGTCCGCTTTGGCGGCGCAGGGGCCGCCTCAACAGATCTCGGCGGCGGGGGCTGGCCGGCCGGGCGGCGCGGCGATGGTCGCTTTGGTCAGCTTCTCTCGGTGGCGCAAACCACACAACACACACAACACTCTACTTCTTATCTTCGGCCAAAGATCAATAACCAAATGAGGAGATGAAGAGGATGAAGACTTACCCGGAATGATGATGATTGAACCCAAGGAGATGCAAGGGAAAGAAGAATCGGCAAAGGCTATGGAGAGGGAAAGCTTGTGCGGCCAAGAGGTGATTTGGAGAAGAAGATGGAATAAACCTAATTTCTATTTCATTTAACCAAATGCACCAAAACTCCAAAATCCAAGGCTAACCATAAGATGATGCAGGAAGAGCAACAAGAGCACCTAATGGCTCAATTGGCACACATCTCCACAAGCTTCCCAGAGACCCGGTTCAAACCCCACTGCAAAGACAATTTCCTTTATTTTTACTTTTGCATCAAACCTTGCTCAAACCAAACCACAAACCCCTCCAAAACCTACAAAAAACCATCCAATAATTTTAGTAACTGTAAAAGACACAAACGACCCTAACGGCCCGACCAAATTACCAAATTACCCCTAGGGCATACCGGAAGACCGGAAGAAAAACTGGGTCGTTACAATATTCCCTCCTTTTTATGACTTTCGTCCTCGAAAGTCCTTAAGACGTAAAACATTTCGGGGTAGTAATGCAATCTCATCTCGTCTTCCCGCTCCCAAGTGGCTTCCTCGAACCCCGATTCTTCCACTCAACCTTTACCAAACGAATCTCGCGATTACGCAACGTCTTGGTCTCAAAGGCAAGGATCCTCACCGGCTTCTCCTCGAAGTTCAAATCCTCATTCACCGCAAAGGCTCAAAGTCCACAATGTGCGACGGGTCCGCACATATCTTGCCTCAACATCGATACATGAAAAACACTATGCACCGATAGTGACGGAGGTAGGGCTAACTTGGGTAAGCAACTCGCCAATCCTCTCTAGGATCTCAAATGGACCAACAAAACGGGGACTCAACTTCCCACGCTTACAAACCTCGTAACACCTCGCATCGGAGCAACCTTAAGGAACACATGCCGACCAACCTCAAACTCCAAATCTCGACGCCAACATCGGCGTAACTCTTCTACTGCTCTGAGCCAGTCAACATACGAGCTCTAATCTTCTCGCGACCGCACCATTGGTCAAGCTATGAGAATCTCGGGACCCAAAACTCGTCTATCTCCAACCTCTTCCCGAAACACGGGGGCCCGACAAACGCTTACCATACAAAGCCTCGAATGGAGCCATCTCGAATCGCCGATCGTAATCGTTGTTATAGGCAAACTCCATCAAGTACAGAGATCTTTGGTCCCAATCGCACGGAAATCCAACACACAAGCCCTCAACATATCCTCGAGAATCGATTCACTCTCTCGGTCGACCATCCGTCTGAGGGTGAAAAGTCATCTTTGAAATCGCACTCTGTGCCCAAACCCTTCGGGCGCTCTCGAGAAACGAGAAGTGAACCGCGAGTCACGATCGGACACAATCCTCGCCGGCACACCATGATAACGGATGATCTGTCTCCACAAACAATCTGCGCCCATGCTCCACGGTATAAGTGTCTCTACCGGGAATGAAGTGTGCGCTCTTGGTCAAACGGCCGACTATCACCCAAATTTGAGAGAACTTCCTCGAGTCCTTGGCAAACCAGAGATAAAGTCCATGGAGATCTCTTCCCATTTCCACAGGGTACACTCGATGGTGCAACAAACAAACCACCGCCTCTGCTGCTGGTGCCTTCACTTGCTTGCGACAAGTGAGACACCTACCGACAAACTCTGCCACATCTCTCTTCATTCCCATCCACCGGAAGGTGCCGCTAAGGTCTGATACATCTTGGTACCCCGGGTGCCAAGCAAAGGGGAATCAGGGCCTCCGAGCAACTCGCTGCTCATGAACTCGCAATGTCCGGAACACACAACCGCCTCTATAAGTCAACCCACTGTCATCGGTGAATATACAAAGTCAAAGTCACCGTCAAGACTAACTCACAACCAATCTCTTAAGTGCGGGGTCACCCAACCGGCTGTCTATAATCCATTTGCCGCTAATCGACGGTGAGCAGTCCAATCGAGCTACCACTCGCGGTAACCTCACCCAACAACATCGCAACCTCGGCCCGCTCGAACTCTCTCCATAACCGGCTGGAACTCAACAACGCCGCGGAGTGCGACGTCTTTCTACTCAAAGCATCGGCCACTACATTGGCTTTCCCGGATGGTACAAAATCTCGCAGATCATAATCCTTTACCAACTCTAACCATCTCCTGCTGCCTCATATTCAACTCCTTCGAGTAAACAGATACTTGAGGCTCGGTGATCGGTAAACATCTCAATCCGCTCACCATACGGTAAATGCCTCCAAATCTTGATTGCAAACACCACTGCTGCCGCCAACTCCATATCATGAGTCGGGTAGTTCTGCTCATACGGCCAGGTGACGGAAGCATAGGCAATGACCTTCCCGTCTTTGCATCAACACACAACCTAATCCAAACTTGGAAGCATCATCAGAGACCACGAAACCACCTATCCCCTCCGGATCGCCAACATCGGTGCCAAGTCAAATCGCGCTTGAGCACGCAAAGCTCTCATCACACTGCTTGTCCCAAACAAACTCGACACCCTTCCTCGTCGACGAGTGAGGGGCGAGGCTATAGCAGCGAAAAGTCCTTGACGAACCGAAGCGGTAGTAACACGCCAAACCTGCAAAGCTGCGAATCTCGGCAATCGAAGTCGGCTTGGCCCATGAACTCACGGCCTCAATCTTCGCGGGGTCCACGGCTATACCATCTCTCGAAACCACGTGGCCTAGGAAGGCCACCGCTCCAACCAGAATCACATTTGGAAAACTTCGCATAAAGCCGGTTTTCCCTCAAAGCCGCCAATACTCGCCTCAAATGCTCTGCATGGTCTTCTTTAGACCTCGAATAAATCGAGAATATCGTCAATGAACACGATGACGGCCGTCATGTCCAAAAATGATTTGAACACCCTATCCATCATGTCCATGAACGCACTGGGGCATTGGTCAATCCAAACGACATGACCACAAACTCATAGTGACCATATCTAGACTGAAAAGTCGTCTCTTAGGAATGTCGGCATCCCGATCCGCAAATCGATGGTAACCGGATCTCGGATCTATCTTGGAGAACACGTAAGCTCCTGAAGCCGATCGAACAAATAGTCGATACGGGGCAACGGATACTTATTCTTCATCACCACCTTATTAAGCTCGCGGTAATCAATACATAAGCGCATAGAACCATCCTTCGTTTTCACAAACAGAATCGTGTGCCCCCACGGGACACACTCGGACGGATGAACCCTCGATCTAACATCTCCTGCAAATCAATCTTCGCTTCTTTAACTCACTGGCGCCATACGATACCGAGCCTTCGAGATAGGGAGGTCCTCGGCTCGAGCTCAATTGTGAAGTCAACCTCTCTCTTCGGGGCAACCCCAGAACTCCTCGGGAAACACGTCCGCAAACTCGCACGCACGCACGGTGCACGATCAGCAGACAGCGAGGGCGGCTTCTTCCCGCACAACTTGGCTAGATAGCCCCAAGCTCCATGAGCTAGCAAACGACGAGCTTTCACGGTGACACCATCGGCGGGCAAACTCCACCACGGACTCCACGAAACTTAAAGTCAATGGCGACTGGCGGCTGAACACTACTTCTTTCCGGTGGCGGTCAATCAACGCGTGATTAGCAACTAACCACTCCATACCAAGAATCACATCAAAACCGCTCATAGGCGTAACTATGAGCGTAGCCACAAGCAACTCTCCGGATATCTCGATCCGGCCATCCCTAATCTTATCTCTAACCAACATATTAACTCTCGAAGGAGTTGCAACAGATAACTCGAAACCTAGAGGCTCTAGTCTTAACTTAGCATGCTCAGCAAACAACACAGATACAAATGAATGCGTAGAACCAGAATCAAACAAGACAAATGCGCAGTGATCTAAAACAAGAAGCGTGCACCGCCACAGCGGCATCCGTACGCTCGGCCTCCTGACGGGTCGTAGCAAACACTCGACCTATTTCGGCTGCATTGGCCGGGCCGAGCCGCCATAGTTGGGTCGATCACAAAAACGGGCCATGTGTGTAAAGACCCGACCGAAAAGGGGCTCTAAATGGGCCTTTACCCCAATGCATGTATTGAAAATAAAAGACATTATGAAAAATATATTTCGGATCCCAAGTAAAAACAGAAACATTCAACAACCAAAACATACATTTCTAAAAGCATACTCGATCGTAGATTTATTTAAACCATTTAAACAATCCACAAGTACAAATATGCTTTGGGATCCATAAAACGTAAGAAAACATCCTAGGCTCCGTGCCGCCTACATGCATTCAGGGGAAATAACAAAAGTCAAGAGTCATGATATAATAAAATGGTCGAGATGATGACAGATTCCATGATCACGCCTCCTCCTTCACCATCCTGTCTCCCGCCTTGGTTACCCGTGGAAAACCACGAATAAGGGTGAGTAACGAATTATTCAAGAAGAATCCCCAACCGGGTACAATACGATATACATGATCATCTAGAAGAATGTATGCAAGCTATGAGTACAAACACGAGCGGAGCACATAGCTAAGTCCACACTTGGACCTCGGATGCCAACTCGTGGTCTTAGTCCGAAATACCACCACAACACACTATACGCGCTATACGGGAACAAGTCCCGGCCTCGGCTCATCTCGCCGATACGAAAGGTGCACCGCTCAAGATCCCGAGGAGCTCTCGATCGGCGCTATAATGAGCGTAAGCGCGCACCGCATGCTCTCGCAAACTCGGGGGTGCGTGTCTAGTGGCAAGCCGCCTGTGTTCGATCCACCATGCCTAACTAAATCTCTCGGATCGGTGTCACCGACATAGGGGTGTGAGACTGACACGTGAACTATGTCACCTGTACCACCGCACTTTGAGGCTAAGGAACCGTCGTGGTAGGCTTACACCAGAAGCGGTCCTTGCCTATAACAGTGGCAATCAAGGGCTCTACGGCCAACACGCCGAGGACGTGCGATCGCTCTGAGGGACGAGGCAATGCCAAGTCATCATCCCGACCGTTGGGGCATTTAACGATCGCCACCCTCACCCAAGATTGCGGGGCCAGTTGTTAGGGTTAGCTAAACCCTAACGGGATCGAGACGAGTACCATCTCGCACGCGTCCTCGCTTCGGGGATGCAAGTTACGTTATGCATCCAAACGGATGATGCTACCTACCCGAACTCTAAACCATAGCAATAATAACAATTCAATCAATGCACCCAATACGTGCTCAATGCGATACAAGGAACCTAGCATGATACTACGAAGCGAGAACAGATATCGAACATGCGAGAATGGAACAACCTAGCATGGGCTAACATGAGAAACAATACAAGAGTTCATGCCATCGAGAATTCGAATAGAGCACCTAGGGTTCTACACACTATACCGCAAGGCCCACACAACTCCGTAAGAAATCCTTACCTTGGTCGGGAGGCTTCTACACACAAATCCTAAGTCATGCGGAACAATCCCGAGCTAGCGGCGGGAACCTAGCAAACCAATAATAATCAGCATCTAAAACGTCTAAACAACAATAGAACGACAAGCTCGGCTCGGCTCGGGGAACTCACGCGGCGCGCGACACGAGCTTGGAGCTGGCCGCAAGCCGGGCACGCACGGCAGGCTGGGCGCAGCCGCGCTACCGCACGCACAGGCTGGCGGCTGGCTGCTGCGCACAAGACGCGCACGGATGCACAGCAGGAGGGCTTGCGCACGCGCGGCGCGTCTGGCGCGTCTGCGGCGGCGAGCAGCTTCGCGGCGCGCGGCCGGCGGCGTCGCGGCGGCGACAGCGCGACGCGACGCCTGGCGGCGCGCGGCGGCGCGCGGCGCGGCGCTGCGGCGCGCGTCTGGCGTCTGCGCTCGCTGCGCGCGATCTGGCACGACGACGAGCGATGGCGTGTGGGAGGGCTGCGACGGTGGATCTGGCGCGACCTGGCGAGCGATGGCGTGCTGGCGATCTGGCGAGCGATGGCGTGCGGCAGGGCTGCTTCAACAGATCTGGGCGACCTGGTGAGCGATGGCGTGCTGGCGATCTGGCGCGACGGCAGGGGCGATCTGTGCTGCTGCTGGCGCGATCCGGCGTGCGATCTGGCCGGCTGGACGTGCGACGATGGTTGCTGGCTGGGCTTCTCTCGGCTGGCTGCAATCAACACAAACACACACAACACACCTCTTTTCACTTGGCCAAAAGCACACCAAACGGATGAGAAGAAGAAGAGGAAGATCGATACCTACCCTGAATGATGATGAACGATCCAAGGGAGCTGCAAGGATGAAGAATCGGCAAGGAGAGCTTGGGAGAAAGCTTGGGCGGCCACAACTCTTTTGGAGAAGAAAACACAACAAACCTAATTTCTATTTCATTTAACCAAATGCACCAAACACCAAAGATCCAAGGTTAACTAAGATGTGATGCAGAAAGAGCAACAAGAGCACCTAATGGCTCAATTGGCACACATCTCCACAAGCTTCCCAGGAGACCCGGGTTCAAACCCCTACTGGAAGATAATTCCCTTTATTTTTACTTTTGCATCAAACCTTGCTCAAACCAAACCACAAACCCCTCCAAAACCTACAAAAAACCATCCAATAATTTTAGTAATCGAAAAAGATATAAACGGCCCTGACGGCCCACCAAATTACTAAAATACCCCTAGGGCATACCTGGAAGACCGGGATGAAAACCTGGGTCGTTACAATATTCCCTCCTTTTTATGACTTTCGTCCTCGAAAGTCCTTAAGACTGAAACAACACCGGATCTCGCATTCTCAACCCGTCCTTCCCTCCACGAGCGGCCTCCTCCGAACTCGGACTCCTTCACTAAACTTTTACCAACGGATCTCACTTCTACGCAACGTCTTCGACTCAAGACCGAATACTCATAGGCTTCTCCTCGAAGCCCAAACCCTCAATCACCGCAAGGGCTCAAAGTCCACAATGAGCAATGGGTCCGCACATGCCGCCCCAACATCGATACATAAAAACACCGTGCACACAAATCAACAAACAAACAAACTCAACCTACAACAAATCAAGCCAAACAACCGAACCTTCCAGATTCCAAAACTAAACGGCCTACTCTTACTTCACAAGAGACCAACAAACCTCAAACCTTGACTACACTTTAACGAGATACAAACGAACCACCAATCAAGCGATCGATCCAAAAAGACAAACTTCTCCAACTAGAACACGACCACAACACTTAAGCAACCATCTTAAGGAGAAAATCGCCAGCAAGGAACATCCAACATTCCTCTCAAGGAAAACTCGGGAAGCAAGGACTAAACCATCACGCAAATTATCTGCGACACAAAAACCTTGAGGAAAATAACTCAACAACTTACCAACCAATGCCACGACACCTCTGTGCCAACTCACTCAAACGCGGCTCGCTAACGCCAACCGGAACTCACAACAACTAGGAACAAAGCCCGAGAAGGGCTTGCTCAAAGAGAACTCAACCCAAACTTATAACGAGCAACGCCGCCTCAAGCTACTACTCAACTCTTAAAATCCAACCGGCTACTCAAAGGACTTCCCTTTAAGCCTAAGCCTAACTCATCTTCCAACCGAAGCTCCACTCCCAAAACCTCACAAGGAAAACGGATAACGACAACCTCAAAGCTTACGGATCCTGAGCCACACGAATCCATAAGACTACCTCGCAAGCTATCACTCGAGGCCGGCATCCAAGGAGCAACTCAACCACCACAGAGGCTAGAGGGAAAGGAAATCTTCAATCCCCAAAGAACCAACAACTTGCCGTAACAACTCAACTCTTCTTGGTGGCCTCCGCTTCTGCGGAAACAAACAACTCTTGCTTGCTAACAACACAAAGCAGGGACCCTCTCATTGGGGTGACGACATTGCGCTACTCGATCGACTACACAACTCGGGAGCTAAGTCGACTCTCGCCAAACGGGAAACGACTTCCCAAAGCAAGCAAACTCGGAAGGGCAACGAACTCCACACACGCTCACGACTTGCTCAAACCCAAGGCAACAACAACCAACTCTCTTGGAAGCAACACCCAAGAGAAAACTCAACCAATCGGACCACCAAATCAAAACAAACAAAGACTTGCTCAATCACGAGGGAGGGGTCAACTCCCAAAACTTACTGACTAGGAACAAGACCTCGGGGCAACGCCCCGGCTAGAACCGAACTAGCTCTCGAAACAACAAACGAACCAAATCTTGGCCAAACACTCACAAGAGGCGAGAACAACCTTTATGCAGCCTCTAGAACACCATCCAAGAATCCGCTTAATCGGACAAACGACTACTTCCAAGCAACCAACAAACTTTTCCTTCAAGCTAGCGCTTCCACCATTAACTCCAAGACCAAGGGAGTAACGACAACTCCCAAGGAAACGGCTCTTACAAGCGGACAACCAACGACGACAGAGAACTCCACATACGCTCACCGTCTTGCTCCACGAGAGCAACAACATCTAATCTCACGGGGGCACAACAAGGGTCCATCTCGATCAACCTCCAAATGCCAAACGGGGCAACTCAACATCCCGAAACAGGAAAAACAACCAACATGGCACAAAACCACTCGCCCCCACGAGCAAAACTAAACTCTAGCAACTCCAATCCACACCTTGGTCAACACCAAGCATCAACTTGCCACCACACCGAAACCACTCCGGACTTTACTCCAAACAAACACTAGCTTGCTAGTCTACCAAGATCGCTAGCAACTCCACCGAGGCTACAAACTACACGCCCAGCCTAGCCAATCAAACTCACTAGCTGGGCTCGACCGAGCTCTGGAGGGCTCTCCACAACCTAGGGTTCTTCGGCAACCCTCGACACACACACTGCCAGGCATACGATCTAACAGGATAACCGCTGAACAAACAACTCCAATTTCCAAAGATCCCAACCATGCTGGCCAACTCCAACTCCTTGGGAACCTAGAGGACCCAAACGCTACTGAATGCCTCATCCCCTACTCAAAGCATCGGCCACAACATAACTTCTACCCAAGGAAGGATCTCGAACAACTCTCTTAGCCATGACGATCGAAACCACGCGCTTTAGCTACCATCGCTCTTGTTCGGTTTCCAATCGAACTCCAACCAACGATCAACAAGAAGATCCGCCAACCAAGCTTAGGCCCAACTTAACAAATCTTGCCTAAGCAACAACTTGATACCACGAGCACGGTATCCTTACCACCTCAACCAAAGCCTTACAACAACCACCGAGTCCAACTTCTCAACGAACTGAGCACGAGATCTCCAAAGCAAACCCTACATGGATCTGAAACTCTCGCCACGGAACGAACCACACAAAACACACATGTGTGCACAACTCCCAACCTTCCTTTAGAGATCCAAGACTAACAAGCGCTTTTCCACAAAGCAACGATAACTCCCGGCAAATGATACAAACAATCCAAGGAACACCAAAAGTTCCATCTCCACACGATACTGAAGCGAGGCAACCTTGCTCTACTAAAGTATAATCATGCCAAATCAAACTTACTTTGTACCAAGCCTCTACCAAGGGTGCTTACCCCTAAGGCATCCAAAACCTCTCGCAAGGCATCACTCATCTCGCCTCAAAAGCATCCAACTCATGGTCCTCACCGGACCAAACTCGCATCTACAATGCTCAACTCTCCTCAGATTTAAGCACTCGAAGGTAGTTGACCGCACTACCAACCACAAGGAAAATCTCTTGGCCTTAACACTAGCGCGAGACTCACGCGCACCAACATTTACCAACCGGCAACCTCGCCGACTTACTCAACCTCCGTAAACATCGGGAAGAGGCTCCGGCTCCTCTCGAGCATCCTTTCGCTTGTAGTCCATCGACTACCACCGAACTAGCCCTCTCGCACGACCTAAACGGGTGCAATCGCCATAAACAGATCCAAGGCTAAAGGAGTACGCTTTTGAACTCCGAACGGCATAGAACCATCTGCTATGCCTAAGCCAAACTTAAGCTCAACTGACTTAGTGCCAAAGTGGCACACCAACCAATGCACCTCAAGTGCTACTACTACCAAATCCACATCCGAGGAAGCTGGGTCATTTAAACAACAAAGAGGCTCGCAAGGGGGCAAAGATGACCCTTCATCCGCCTCAAGCCACTAACACGGCAACTTGCCAAACAATCGGGCCACTCGGTGGAGACTCGCTAGTCCACCTCTCACAAGGGACTTCCACCACCATCCGATGAACCAAATAAAGACAGGAACGGCACACCTCGGCCTCGACAAAGAGGCATCCCACACACGGATGCTAAACTCAAACTGGCCAACTACTTTACTACTAGCGGTAGGACTTACTAAAACATCGAGCTCTACAGGCATCCATTTGCCAAACTGGGCGTCTCCATCAACGCCAACAAACTCATCTGAATAAACTTGCTGATCATGCCCTCCCGGGAACCTCCGGGGCTACAAGAGCTACTGGGAAAAATGCTGAAACAAACTCATCACCGGGCTATCTGCCCGGGACTCCTCACTACGCGCTACAAATCGCGCTGGGTCTCCGCTCTCGATAGCTAAAGACACGCCATCATCAAATCTCTCATGGCCGGAGCACACTCTGCTCAAGGAGTCTCACTCTGAGGCGCTGCTAGCCTCTACCCCCTCCTCTAGGCAACTCAACTACCGGGGCCAAATCTGGCATGCGGGCCTAACAACCCTGGACGCGGCCTCAACATCAACACGATCGGTCCAACTTCTCGGTCGGACATGCCAAGCGCCCTGCTCCTCTGGGTGCGATCAACATACTTGGCGATCGCACGAAGCACCACCACCCTCTCACTAGGGAAAAAGCGAAAGAATCGGGCCACAAATGGCCAACGGAGTCTAAGCTCTGCCTCCTCTGAACGATGTCCCGGGGGCATCCGAATCTATCTGGATACCTCAACAAGCCGCTAAACAAATCGCTCGCCTGATCGCGGAAAGTTGGCATGATGGCTCACTAAGCCCAAACCAACAACGAGACAGAACACCCGCTTTCGTCTCCGCTCCACAACACTACACAAGGCATACACAAGATGACAGTATTGTAAATTCTTAACCCTTTTTCAACGACAAATAGTAAACTTAGGCGCACTGATGACCGTATCTTGAGTCTTGATGATCATGGAAAAACGACCTACAACAAAAGGTCGGGTCTCACGAATCTATGACTCGAGCTCGATACCAATCAGAAAGACCCGACCCAAAAGGGGCTCTAAATGGGCCTTTACCCCAATGCATGTATTGAAAATAAAAGACATTATGAAAAATATATTTCGGATCCCAAGTAAAAATGTAAACATTCAACAACCAAAACATACATTTCTAAAAGCATACTCGATCGAGAGATTTATTTAAACCATTTAAACAATCCACAAGTACAAATATGCTGGGATCCATAAAACGTAAGAAAACATCCTAGGGCTCCGTGCCCGCCTACATGCATTCGGGGAAATAACAAAAGTCAAGAGTCATGATATAATAAAATGGTCGAGATGATGACAGATTCCATGATCACAGCTCCTCCTTCACCATCCTGTCTCCCGCTTGTTGGTTACTGTGGAAAACCACAAAATAAGGGTGAGTAACGAATTACTCAAGAAGAATCCCCAACCGGGGTACAATACGATATACATGATCATCTAGAAGAATGTATGCAAGCTATGAGTACAAACACAGAGCGAAGCACATAGCTAAGTCCACACTTGGACCTCGGATGCCAACTCGTGGTCTTAGTCCGGAAATACCACAACATACTATACGCGCTTATACGGGAACAAGTCCCGCCTCGGCCGGTCTCATCGTCGATACGAAAGGTGCACTGCTCAAGATCTCGAGGAGCTCTCCATCGGCGCGCCAGTAATGAGCGTAAGCGCGCACCGCATGCTACCGCAAACTCGGGGGTGCCGGGTCTAGTGGCAAGCCGCCCGTGTTCGATCACCATGCCTAACTAAATCTCTCCGGATCGATGTCACTAACATAGGGTGTGAGACTGGACACGTGAACTATGTCACTGTACCACCGCACTGAGGCTAAGGAACCGGCCGTGGTAGGCTTACACCAGAAGCGGTCCTTGCCCTAACAGTGGCAATCAAGGGCTACGGCCGAACACGCCGAGGACGTGCCGATCGCCGGGACAAGGCAATGCCAAGTCATCATCCCGACCGTTGGGGCATTTAACGATCTGCCACCCTCACCCAAGATTGCGGGGCCACCGTTAGGGTTAGCTAAACCCTAACGGGATCGAGATGGAGTACCATCTCGCACGCCCTGTCGGGGATGCAAGTTACGTTATGCATCCGCCCGATGATGCTACCTACTTGAACTCTAAACCATAACAATAATAACAATTCATTCAATGCGACCCAATACGTGCTCAATGAGATACAAGGAACCTAGCATGATACTATGAAGCGAGAATGGATATCGAACATGCCGAATGGAACAACCTAGCATGGGCTAACATGAGAAACAATACAAGAGTTCATGCCATCGAGAATTGAACAGAGCACCTAGGGCTAAACATGCTAATAATCATACACAGCATACAAAACAACAATCACAAATATACCGCAGGGGCCCACATAACTCCTGTAAGAAATCCTTACCTTGGTCGGGAGGCTTCTACACACAAATCCTAAGTGCGGAACAATCCCGAGCTAGCGAGCGGGAACCTAGCAAACCAATAATAATCGGATCTAAAACGTCTAAACAACAATAGAACGAAAGAAGCTCGGCTCGGGAACTCACGCGCACGGCGACACGAGCTTGAGCTGCAGCAAGCCGGCACGGCAGGCTGGCGCAGCCGCCGCGCTACCGCACGGCAGGCGGCGGCGCTGGCCGCGCTGCCGGCACAACGACGGCACGGGATGCATTTGTAGGGGCCTTGTATACGCGCGTCGAAGCGTCTCGGGCGGCGGCTTCGCAGCGCGCGGGCGCGCTGGCGCTGGCGCGGCGCGACAGCGACGCGGACGCGGGCCGGCGCGCGGCGGCGAGCAGCGCGGGCGCGCGCGCGCATCGGCGTCGGCGTCTGCTCGCTGCTCGCGATCCGCACGCACGATGAGCGATGGCGTGCGGGAGGGCTGCGACGGTGGATCTGCGCGACCGGCGAGCGATGGCGTCTTGCGATCGATCGATCCGGCGATGATGGCGTCTGGCGGGCCGCTTCAACAGATCTGGGCGACTCGTGAGCGATGGCGTCTTTGGCGATCCGGCGCGCGACGGCAGGGCGATCAGTCTTCTTCTTTGGCGCGATCCGGCGTCGCGATCTGGCCGGCCGGGCGTCGCGATGATGGTCGCTGGCCGGGCTTCTCTCTGGCCGCAATCAACACAAACACACACAACACACCTCTTTTCACTTGGCCAAAAGCACACCAAACGGATGAGAAGAAGAAGAGGAAGATCGATACCTACCCGGAATGATGATGAACGATCCAAGGGAGCTGCAAGGATGAAGAATCGGCAAGGAGAGCTTGGGAGAAAGCTTGGGCGGCCACAACTCTTTTGGAGAAGAAAACACAACAAACCTAATTTCTATTTCATTTAACCAAATGCACCAAACACCAAAGATCCAAGGTTAACTAAGATGTGATGCAGAAAGAGCAACAAGAGCACCTAATGGCTCAATTGGCACACATCTCCACAAGCTTCCCAGGAGACCCGGGTTCAAACCCCGGCTGTAGCACAATTACCTTTATTTTTACTTTTGCATCAAACCTTGCTCAAACCAAACCACAAACCCCTCCAAAAACCTACAAAAAATCATCCAATAATTTTAGTAACTGGAAAAAGACATAAACGGCCCTGACGGCCCGACCAAATTACTAAAATACCCTTAGGGCATACCTGGAAGACCGGGATGAAAACCTGGGTCGTTACAATGTGCCCCTCTCTACCACAACGAAAGCACAATCTAGGTCTAGTCTGACAAGCTCCAGCGTGGACTTTCCCACAAGTAGCACAAGCGGGAACTCGCACTCGGTCCTCCTCGCCGTCGGGCCGAAACGGACCGGAGCTTTCCACGATCTCTGCTTCAAATCGCCTTTGGCGGCGCCGGCCGCCCCGAAAATCAAACTTCTTCTTCTCGCCCCACACACCGCTGGGACAGACGCCAACAGAGCGACAACAACCCGCTCAAGCAGGATACTTCCCATTATAGATCGTGGCTAATCGGGATGCCCTAGCATAAGTGTCGGGGGCCCGAGCCCGACATCCCGAGAAACACCCCGCCTCAAACCGGATATGAACTTCCGAATCTTTAGCTCCGGGTGGCAATCAACCGAGGAGCAAAATATCCATACTCTGCGAGAACTTGCGCTCATATTCCTCAATGGAATCGTAACCTGCTTGTGTTCCGGAAGAGCTCCACCATCTTCTCTTGAGCCTCATCACCGATGAACTTTACCTTGAACTCACCCTTGAAGAACTCCCAAGTAGCGGGTGGAGACCCACTGGTCTCTCGCTCAAGGTGGACTCCCACCACCATCTCATTGTGCCTCCTAGCACATGAGCCGCACACCTCGGCCTCTGAATATCGGGGGCACACCATGATCGGGAAGGTGTACTCCAAGTGGGCAATCCACTGCGCCGCCGCTAACGCATCACCGGTGGCATCAAACTTCTCGAGCTTCCACTTCACAAAATCCTTCACCACCTACTCAATTCCTCGGCACCTCTCTGCCATATCTCGCCTCTAGGGCTACTTGCTCTGTGGAGCCGGAGGTGCTACCGAGCTCTTCTCAACCAATCGAGTCACCGCTCAACTGGGCTCGGACTCTTCCCATTGCCATACGCCAACAAGGCTCAGGTCTCTCGCCTCTCGGTCACTCAACATGCTGACCATAAAAGCCCTCATAGACTCAAAGAAACTCTGCTCCAGAGCGCCTCACGGCGCTCGATCGCCTCAACGCCTGTTCTAGGCGTAACAGAGGAGCTGCTGGTGGAGTGCCATCGATCTCGGCTTGGGACGATGTCCCCGCATGACGATCCAATCCTCGATACCTCGACCGCTCTCGAACCTCCTCTCCGTGCAGACGGGTGGATCGCATGTTTGGCGATCTACATCCAAACCAACAACGAATCAAAACTCGCACTGTCACCACTCCACAACACCAAACAAGGCATACACTAGATGATAGGTATTGTAAATTCTTAACCCTTTTTCTTTCTAAAAAAAAAACCTAGGCGTACTGATGACCGCGCTGAGTCTTGGGTGATCATGGAAGGATGACCTACAACAAAAGGTCAGTCTACAGAATCTATGACTCGAGCTCGATACCAATCAGAAAGACCAGACCAAAAGGGGCTCTAAATGGGCCTTTACCCCAATGCATGTATTGAAAATAAAAGACATTATGAAAAATACATTTGGATCCCAAGTAAAAAATAGAAACATTCAACAATCAAAACATACATTTCTAAAAGCATACTCGATCGAGATTTATTTAAACCATTTAAACATTCCACAAGTACAAATATGCTGGAATCCATAAAACGTAAGAAAACATCCTAGGGCTCCGTGCCCGTCTACATGCATTCGGGGAAATAACAAAAGTCAAGAGTCATGATATAATAAAATGGTCGGAGATGACAAAGCAGATTCCATGATCACGCCTCTTCCTTCACCATCCTGCCTCTCCGCTTGGTTACATGTGGAAAACCACAGAATAAGGGTGAGTAACGAATTACTCAAGAAGAATCCCCAACCGGGGTACAATACGATATACATGATCATCTAGAAGAATGTATGCAAGCTATGAGTACAAACACAGAGCGGAGCACATAGCTAAGTCCACACTTGGACCTCGGATGCCAACTCGTGGTCTTAGTCCGGAAGAAATACCACAACACACTATACGCTCTAAACGGGAACAAGTCCCGCCTCACTGCTTCTCTCGACGATACGAAAGGTGCACTGGCTCAAGATCCCGAGGAGCTCTCCGATCGGCGCTGTAATGAGCGTAAGCGCGCACCGCATGCTACGCGCAAACTCGGGGTGCCGGGTCTAGTGGCAAGTCGCCCGGTTCGATCCACCATGCCTAACTAAATCTCGGATCGGTGTCACCGACATAGGGGTGTGAGACTCGGACACGTGAACTATGTCACTGTACCACCGCACTGAGGCTAAGGAACCGGGCGTGGTAGGCTTACACCGAGAAGCGGTCCTTGCCCTAACAGTGGCAATCAAGGGCTACGGCCGAACACGCCGAGGACGTGCCGATCGCCGGGGACGAGGCAATGCCAAGTCATCATCCCGACCTTTGGGGCATTTAACGATCCGCCACCCTCACCCAAGATTGCGGGGCACCGTTAGGGTTAGCTAAACCCTAACGGGATCGGGACGAGTACCATCTCGTGCGTCCCCTCGCCGGGGATGCAAGTTACGTTATGCATCCACTCGGATGATGCTACCTACCCGAACTCTAAACCATAGCAATAATAATAATTCAATCAATGCACCAATACGTGCTCAATGGAGATACAAGGAACCTAGCATGATACTACGAAGCAAGAACAGATATCGAACATGCCGAATGGAACAACCTAGCATGGGCTAACATGAGAAACAATACAAGAGTTCATGCTAGTCGAGAATTGAAACAGAGCACCTAGAGCTAAACATGCTAGTAATCATACACAGCCTACAAAACAACAATCACAAATATACCGCAGGCCCACACAACTCCTGTAAGAAATCCTTACCTTGGTCGGGAGGCTTCTACACACAAATCCTAAGTCATGCGAACAATCCCGAGCTAGCGAGCGGGAACCTAACAAACCAATAATAGTCAATACCTAAAAAGTCTAAAAACATTAGAACAAAGAATCTCGGCTCGGGGAACTCACGCGCACGCAGCGACACGAGCTTGGAGCCGCTGCAAGCCGGGCACGGCAGTGGCGGGCGCTGCACGGCACGGCGCGGCGGATGCACGGCAGGACGCGCGCGCTTGCGCGGCGAGCGTCTGGCGTCGCGGCGCAGCGGCTTCGGGCGCGGCGCGCGAGCGCCGGCGTCTGACAAAGCGACGCGCGACGCGGCTGGGCGCGCTGGCGGCAGCGGCGGCGGCGCGGCGCGCGGCGCGCGCTGGAGTTCGGCGCTCGCTGCTGCTAGCGAAGCGATCCGCACGACGACGAGCGATGATGGCGTCGCGAGGCCGCGACGGTGGATCTGGCGCGACTCGTGAGCGATGAGTCACGGGAGATCTGCGGCTGCTGTCCGCCCGGCGTGCGCGCAGGGGCCGCTTCAACAGACTGGCGAGGGGCCGGCCGGGCGACGGCGATGATGATCGCTGGCCGGCTTCTCTCGGCCGGCTGCAAACCACACAACACACACAACACTCTACTTCTTACCTTCGCCAAAGATCAATAACCAAATGAGGAGATGAAGAGGATGAAGACTTACCCTAATGATGATGATTGAACCCAAGGAGATGCAAGGGAAAGAAGAATCGGCAAAGGCTATGGAGAGGGAAAGCTTGTGCGCCAAGAGGTGATTTGGAGAAGAAGATGGAATAAACCTAATTTCTATTTCATTTAACCAAATGCACCAAAACTCCAAAATCCAAGGCTAACCATAAGATGATGCAGAAGAGCAACAAGAGCACCTAATGGCTCAATTGGCACACATTTCCACAAGCTTCCCAGGGGACCCGGTTCAAACCCCACCAAGAAAGACATTTCCTTTATTTTTACTTTTGCATCAAACCTTGCTCAAACCAAACCACAAACCTCCAAAACCTACAAAAACCATCCAATAATTTTAGTAATCGAAAAGACACAAACGACTCGACGGCCCGACCAAATTACCAAATTACCCCTAGGGCATACGTGGAAGACCGGAAGAAAAACTCAGGTCGTTACAATCACGCTCTCCTAAAACAACTCGGGTAACTCCTCCTCATCTCCCTTCCAACTCCCAAGTAGCTTCCTCAACTCCCCCGATTCCGCCACTTTGCACTTTCACTAGGTCAATGGCCCGGTTCCTCAAAACCTTTTTCTCAAATGCCGGGATCCTTATGGGTTTCTCCTCAAAGCTCATGTCATGGTTCAACCGTAAAGGCTCAAAATCTATGACGTCATGAAGGATCTCGCCACATATCTTGGCGAGCATCGAAACGTGGAACACACTATGCACCGCAGCCAAGGACGGCGGCAATGCTAACCGATAGGCCACAACCCCAATCCTCTCAAGGACCTCGAAAGGTCCAACAAACCCGGGCTCGCTTTCCCCTTTTACCGAACCTCGGGACCCCTCGCATCGGAGCTACCTTGAGGAAAACATGCTTTGGCCAACCTCAAACTCCAGCCTCCTACGCCTAACATCGGCGTAGCTCTTCTCGCTGCTTTGGCGGTCAAGATACGAGCTCGATTTTTCTCGGATGACCTCATTGGTCACCAAAGCAACTCGGGCCTAACACTGCCGGTCACCAACCTCTTCCCGTAAGTCGGGGATCTGCAGCGCTTACCATACAACGCCTCAAACGGTGCCATCCGAATGGTCGATCAAAATCGTTGTTGTAGGCAAACTCCATCAAGTACAAGCATCGGTCCCAATCGCCAGGAAAATCCAACACGCAGGTTCGCAACATATCCTCTAAGATCTGATTTACCCGCTCAGTCTGGCCATCGGTCTGTGGGTGGAAGGTCAGGCTCAGAGCCGCACTCTGTGCCCAAACCTCGCTGAAGGGCCTTCCAAAACCGTGATGTAAAACGGGAATCCCGGTCGAGATAATTTTAACGGCACTCCGTGGTACCTCACTATCTCGCTCAAGGAACAGTTGTGCCCATCGCTTCCACGGTGTAGTTTATCCCGCCTTAATGAAATGGGCACTCTTAGTCAACCTATCAACGACCACCCAAATCTGTGCATATCCTCTAGGAGTCCTGGGCAAACCCGAGATAAAATCCATGGTGATCTCCTCCCACTTCCACTGTGGCACCCTTAGCGGTTGCAACAAACCTGCTGGCTTCTGCCTGGGCGCCTTCACCTGTTGACAGGTGAGACACCGACTAACGAACTGGGCAATCTCCCTCTTCATCCCCATCCACCAAAAAGTCTGTTTAAGATCTTGGTACATCTTGTTACCCCTCAGGTGCCAAGAAAAAGCGAGGTGTGAGCCTCGGTCAATAACTCTGTGGCGAACACCGCATCGGGCCGGAACACACAAATTACCTTTATATCTCGCACCCCATCCGCAAGTATCACAAAGTCGAAGTCACCATCAGCCTGAACCCTCTCATACAAACTTTTTAACTTAGGATCTTTCAGCTGGCTGTCGATAATCCTTTGCCTTATCGAAGGCTGGATGGTCAACTGAGCTACCCTGGCGGTAACATCCCCTAACAACACTGCTATTTCCGCCCTCTCGAGATCCTTCCTGATGATACTCTTGGGGTTTGCCAATGTTGCCAGATGCGAGGCCTTTCTACTTAGTGCATCAGCCACAACATTTGCTTTTCCAGGGTGATACAAGATCTCACAGTCGTAATCCTTCACGAGCTCCAACCACCTCCTCTGCCTCATGTTCAGGTCCTTCTGAGTGAAGAAATACTTGAGGCTTTGGTGATCGAGAAAATCTGAATCTTCTCCCCCCAAGTAGTGCCTCCAAATCTTAAGTGCAAAGATTTAATCACGCCAACTCCATATCATGAGTCGGGTAATTACGCTCGTGCGGTTTCAATCGCTCGAAGCGTGCGCTATCACCTTACCGTGTTGCATCGTAACGCACCCCAAACCAAACTTGCTGGCATCATCAGTACACCACGAAACCCCCCAGTTCCCTCCGGAATCGCCAACACCGGCGGATGTCAAATCGCTCTTTAGCTTAGCAAAACTCTCATCGCACTTCCTATCCCAAACGAAATCAACACCCTTCCTCGCCAATCGAGTAAGCGGGGCGGCTATAGCGGAAAAATTTTGAACGGCGTCGGTAATATCCGGCGGACCGTGAAGCTACGAATCTCAAATCACGATCGTCGGTCCGGCCCCACGAACTAACGGCCTCTACCTTCGAAGGGTCCACAGCCACTCCTCCTTAGACACAACGTGTCCCGGAAATGCTACCTCCTCGAGCCAAAAGTCACACTTTGAGAACTTCGCATAGAGCTTGTTCTCGCGCAAAGTTTCCAAAAATCGCCTTGGTGCGAGGCATGGTCCTCCTTAGACTTAGAGTACACAAGAATGTCATCTATGAACACGATGACAAAGCGGTCCAAGAATGCCTTGAACACTCTGTCCATCATGTCCATGAATGTCTTTGGGGCGTTCGTCGACCGAAAGACATGACTACGAACTTATAATGCCCATACCTCGACTTCGAACGCGCCTTGGGAATATCTCGCATCCCGAATCCTCAATCGGTGGTAGCCCGACCTCAAGTCAATCTTGAAAACACCCAAGCTCCTGGAGCTGGTCAAACAGTCATCGATATGAGGCGGCGGGTACTTGTTCTTAATGGTTACCTTGTTCGGTTCCTCAGAATCGATGCATAGGCGCATCGAGCCATCCTTTTTCTTAACAAACAGCACGGGTGCTCCCCACGAGGACACACTCGGCCTAATAAATCCTCTGTCAAGCATCTCCCGCAGCTGTTCTTTTAACTCTTTTAGCTCTGCTGGCGCCATGCGATAAGGAGCTTTCGAGATAGGGCGAGTCCCCGGCTCAAGCTCTATTGAGAAGTCCACCTCCCTCTTGGCGGCGGCCGTGCAACTCCTCGGGAAAAACATCTCGCAAACTCTTGCACTATGGGCACCTGCTCGACAGATAGTGGGTCACGGTTCTCCCCAGTCAACTTAGCTAAGAAACCCAAAGCTCCTCGAGCTAACAAACCGTGAGCTTTAACTGCCGAAATCACCGGCAGACACACCCCACTCTGGGTGCCCCGAAATTGAAAGGTAGGCCTACCTGGCGGCCTGAACACCACCTCCTTACAACGACAGTCAATCATAGCGTGGTTATCAGCTAACCAATCCATGCCGAGGATCACATCAAAACCGCTCATAGCTAACACAATGAGGGTAACTCAGCAGAGTCCAGTCGGATACACATCCGACCGTCCCTTACCTTCTGGCTAGCCAGCATACTAGTTCCCGAGGGAGTAGCGACAGACAACTCAAAGCCTAGAGGCTCTAAATTCATGCAAGCAAGCTCAGCAAAAACAGAAGAAACAAACGAATGGGTGGAACCCGAATCAAACAACACAAAGGCGAGGTGATCAAGAACTAGGCGCGCACTCGCCATCATGGGTCCGGCTCTCTCACCTCTTTGGCGAGTCGTAGCATATACTCTTCCTATCTTTCACTGAGCTGGCTGTGCCACCACCGCCTCTCGGTGCGATCTGGGCCCGATGCCCTTCCTTTCCACAGCTTGAAACAAGCTCTAGGGTTACCACCACGTGGTCCCCAATGCTTTGCTTCCCGCAGGATCTACAATACGGTGGCGGCCTCCCTACGCCTGCTGGCGAGGCCGATCACGATTGGCGGTCTCGATCTTGGTCTCGCCATGATAAGAACCCCGGGCGCCGACCGCCCCTGACATTGCTCCTCGAGTCAAACTTGCGCTTCGGCCCGAGTACACTAGGGCCTTAGACACTCTGGTACTAACAACCCGCTCCGGAGGATACTTCCCATCATAAATCGTTGCCAATCTGCATCGCCTTGGCAAAAGTTTCGGGCTGTGCCTAACATCCTGAGACACTCCTCGCCTCAAACCCGCAATAAACTTCCTGATCTTCAGTTCCGGGGTAGAAATCAACTGTGGCGCGAAGTATCCATACTCTGAGAACTTCTTCTCGTACACCTCGATCGTCTTGGGCCCCCCCTGCTTAAGGTTTGAAAACAGCTCAATCATCTTCTCTTGGGCTTCTTCGCTGATAAATTTTGCCTTGAACTCACCCTGAAGAACTCCCGTGGCGTGGAGACCAGCCGGGTCTCTCACTTAAGGTGGAATCCCACCACCACTTAGTCAGACGGCTAATACGTGAGCTTTGCACATCGAGCTCACCGCACCTCGTGACACTCCATTACCATAAACGTATATTCTAACTCAGCAATCCACGTGGCAGCTACCAATGGTTCCCTAGGGGCACTAAACTTCTCCCGCTTCCATTTCACAAAATCCTTCAGCCACTTGCCTAGATCCTCAGCACCTTCCGCCATAACGGCCTCATTCACAATTGGCTCTCGCGAGTCAAGTCTTGGTGGCACTGCAGATCCTCTGCTGAACCAACTCGGTCGATTCTTGTGTATCTCGAACGCGGACTCCTCCTCTCGCAGACTAACCAAGCTTGCGTTTCAGCTCTCTGCTCGCTCGCTCTGCAGTCGGCTAGCAACCCAACCATAAGAGCCCTCATAGACTCCACAAAAGCAGCTCGGTGCAGCCTCTCGAGGCTCACTTGCCCCTACGCCTCTCGGCAACACGGTTGAAGGGCTCCGACGGTGGCCTAACATCGCATCGCCTTGGGACGAGGTCCCCGGTGTCGAGAATCGATCACGAATGCCCTCGGTGGTCGGCCTCGAGCCTCCCCGCCGTCTACGAGTGATCGCATACCGAAAATCTACACCCAAACCAACAATGGGTCAGAACTCGTCTTCCCCGCTCTACAACAACAAGTCATGTACATGCAAGGTGCAACCGGTATTGTAATTCTTAACCCTTAACTTTAAACTTACGGACATACTGATGGTGGCGAGCGCTGATGATCATGGAAAACAACCTACAATCGCAGTCGATCTACGTAACCTATAACTCGGGGCTCGATACCAACCTATAAGGACCCGACCCAAGAAACGGTCTCTAACCTAAAGTCCATACTTAGCATGCATGATTAAGAATATAAACATCATTCGTAGTCGGAAGTTTAAAGCTTTGCAATAAACACTTTTAAAACAAAACCATAATTTCAATTAAATAAAACAGTAAATGATGATCAAGATTTTTCTTAAAACAATTCAAAGGAAAACGGTGACGAGAACATTAAATAGTTTGAGTGCTTTTTCCTAGGGACCCAAGTCCCACTACATGCTAAATCATTAAGGAAAACATTTAAAGAATCGTGCGACCCAGAGTCAGCTATCCATGATCATCGAGCCGCTTCCTCCTAGCCATCCAAATTCTCTGTCCCAAGTTACTTGGTGGAAAGCCACGTAGAAAATAAGGGTGAGCAACAAGTTACTCAAGAATCCCCAATCGGGTACAATACGAAATCATCTCATTTAGCACACCTGACAGCAACCATACAAAGACTTAGAGCACGAACGGTGGCTTAGGCTATGAGCTACTTCTAGGGCGAGCCTATTCAAGGGCTTCCATCAACAGCCTCTCTTAGGTCCTACGCTTGGATGCCCTTCGGGCCTTACACAATCTAGGACTTAGTGATGCCCAGTGGGCCTTACACACCTAGGATGCCCGTAGGGCCTTACACCTCCAGACTCAGTGATGCCTAGTGGGCCTTACACACCTAGGATGCCCGTGAGGGCCTTACACCTCCGCACTCGGTGATGCCCAAAGGGCCTTACACACCTAGGATGCCCGTAGGGCCTTACACCTCCGCACTCGGTGATGCCCAAAGTGGGCCTTACACACCTAGGATGCCCGTGAGGGCCTTACACCTCCGGACTCGGTGATGCCCAAAGGGCCTTACACACCTAGGATGCCCGTAGGGCCTTACACCTCCGCACTCGGTGATGCCCGGTGAGGCCTTACACACCTAGGATGCCCGTAGGGCCTTACACCTCTAGATGTCCATCGGGTCTTGCCCGAGCGGGACCCCAAACTAGTTACCTCTACGGCCCTCTATACTATACATCACACATCTAACCGTAACTTGGATCTAGCAGCATACAATAGGCAGCATGGTTCTATCAAGATAGGAAAGCCTAACATGGAACTAACGGGATGTAAACATGTCACGAACATGAATCAAAAGAAAACATGAAAACTATCACTAGAAACTCATATAATTACAGTAATCAGCGTGCTATCAACTATTCGCAGGGTCCACACAACCCCGGGTAAGAATCCTTACCTGGAAATAAGTGGAGGTTAATTATCCCGAATCAAATAACGACCCTCGAGCTTTTAAGCGAACTCGAGCAACCTAAACAAGTAATAAAACATCCTAATTAATAAACAACATCTAAAAGCAGGAAGTCCAAAGGGTGGAGGCTCGGGAATTTACCCACCGAGAAGGTACTCGTCTCGGCAGCAAGCAGCAAGGACAGGCGCTGCTAGGCAGCAGGGGCGCTGGCGCCGGCACTGGGCGCTATCGGGCGCTGCTGGGCGCGCTGGCGCGGCAGGGGACGAGCGCTGGCGCTGGGCTGCGCGCGGCAGGGGACGAGCGCAGGCGCGCTGGCGGGCGGACGCGGACGAGCGGCACGGGCACGCAGACGCGGGCGGTGCGGTGCAGGGTGTGCGGGCGCGACGGCGCTGGGGTGGTGTCGTGCGGGCGCGGAGTCGCAACACAGCCAGTGCGCTGGGCGACCTGGTGCGGAGTGGAGGCTGGGCTGTTGCGGCGGTGGGCGAGCTGGCTGCTCGACGCGATCTGGGCTGGCGGTGGCTCGGTGCGGTGCGGCAGTGGTCAGTAGGGCGTGCGGTGTTGTGGGGCGAAGCAGCAGGGCATTGGGCGGCGGCGTGGGCGAGGCACGGCGGCGGTGTGGGGCGGAGCACGGCGGCGGTGTGGGGCGGCTTGGGCGAGGGTGAAGGAGAAGTCTAGGGTTTTGGGTTCTTTCTTTTGTCCTTATTTTCTCTTTTCTTTTTCTTTAAATATAATTCCCTTCCTTAACTTAAATAGACTTGGGAATCTCATATGACCTTCCCAAGACTCCCTTCGAGAGCCAGGTGACGCGTTTATTTTCCTTATTTAAACCCAAGCTTCCAAACCCCTTTTTAGGCCAAGGGTTCGAGTCCTTCCAACAGCTCTTCCCAAACTAAAAAATATAAAAGGAAACCTTATTTTACATTTAGCTGAAAACCGGGCTGTTACAGCCACGCACCAGCCCTGCTCAGCCCATGCCTAGCCGCTCTGCACGAGGCCGCGCCGCACAGTCCAGCCACTCCTCCCAGTCGCGCCGCACCAGGCCGCCCAGACGCGCCGCGCCGCCCCGCACCAGGCCGCCCAAACGCGCCGCGCCGCCCCGCACCAAGCCGCCCAGACGCGCCGCGCCGCCCCGCACCAGGTCGCCCAGACGCGCCACGCCGCCCTGCACCGCGCCGCTCGTTGCCATCCGCACGCGTCGCCAAGCGCCACCCCGTTCCGCTCAGCCCAGGTGCACCCAGACGCGCCGCGCCGTTCCGCATTAGGCCATCCAGACGCGCCGCGCCGCTCCGCTCGCTGCCGCCCAGACGCGTCGCCCGCGCGCCGGACCCAGCATGTTCGCTCGCTTGCGACAGCCCGCGTCTGCACATCCCCTGCCTCGCTAGCGCCAGCGCCCAGCGCCTAGTGCTAGAGCCAGCGCCCAACGCCCAGTGCCAGCGCCCAGCGCCAGCGCGCCCTGCTTGTCCTTGCTGACGGACAGCCTGCCCTGCCGTGCGAGTTGGGGCGTGACCTTGTGTCTTCTCGGTCGGTAATTCCCGAGTCTTTTCTCCTTTGGGCACTAGGTCATTGGTCTTTGTTTATTTAATTAGGTTGTTTTTACTAAAATGCTTAGGTTGCTCGGTTTCGCTTTAAAGCTCGAGGGTCATTATTTGATTGTGAAAGTTATTTCTTTCGTTCTGGTAAGGATTCCTTCACCGTGGTTGTGTGGACCCTGCGATGCTTTCTTGATTGTGCCTTATATGCATGTTTACTTCTATGAACATGATTAGTGGATAGGACAGCTTGTGATTGCATTCTTGCTAGCATGTTTGCATGTTTGTTCATGTTAGTGCCATGCTAGGATTGTTCTTCCAGCATGCTTGAGATTCCTGCTTTAAGTTTGTAGTATCATGCTAGGTTATGTGTGATCGATGTTGATATGTATGTCTAGCCAGGAATCAGTTATTTTGTACTCTTAGCTTGTATAGTAGAGTTTGTCATCATCCAGAGGCTGAGAGCGGACATAACGTACTTTGTCCCCACCGGTCGGGTGTAGAGCAAAGCATAACGTACATTGCTTCCCCCCGGCAGCCGATGTGGATTTAGCTACCACATTGGCATAAGCCTAGTTTGTAGCCTGCTAGAGCGGAACCCTGCCAACGGTGCAAGCCTGCCTTGGCCGGTTCTTAGCTTCAGGTCGGTGGTACAGGCTACACAGATGAGTGCCGAGGGCCTCGCACTACTGTGTTCAGTGACACCGCTTCCGAGTCTTTAGGCATGCGTACCTGGCCCGCGTAGTTTGTACTTAGGTCCCCACATTTACGCCGGTTGCGGCGAAATGCGCGGTGTGCGCGCCTGACACGCCTTAGTCGCCGGTTCGAGCTCCCCCGGCTAATGTTCGTGAGTACACCAGCCCTTCCTCATTTAGAGCCGGACTTGGGTACTCTCCCGATAGTCCGATTTGTTAGCGAGGTAAGAGGCCCTTGAGGACACCCATTGGGATTGGCTTTTGAGTCGATCATATGGTCGAGGGAAGACCCTCGAGGGTGTCGGACATCTTTGGGATCGGTTTTTGAGCTGATCAATTGGCCGAGGGAGAAAGACCCTCGGAGATGTCCTGGGATTGGTTATGAGAGCCAATCATTAGGCCGGAAGTAGGAGACTTCCGAGGATTCCAGATTCTGCCTTGTAAGCTCGTTGAGCTATGATCTGTGTTGGTAACTGTTTGCATGTATACTAGGGTGCTAGATGATTGATGTATCGTATTGTACCCCGGTTGGGGATTCTTACTGAGTATGTTTATACTCACCCTTATTTCTGTGGTTTTCCACCAGGTAACTTGGGACAAAGACCGGACGGCTAGCGGAGGGAGCCGATTGATCATGGGAGCCGCCAGCACTCTGCCTTTCATTGTTTGCATAATTTGTTCAAAGATGTAGACGGACGGGAGTCCTAGGGGACGTTTTTAAAAGTTGTTTAAATTGTATTGTATGTTTTTATAAACACTGGCCAGACTTGTTTTACTTTGTTGGTTTTGCTTAAATGAAGGTTGTTGTTTATGCTTTAAGTGTTCCCCGCTTTTAAATGTTTTGAAAGGTTTTAAATATGAGCACTAAACCGCTTGGTGAAGTATTTAACTTGCATGCTGAGTGAGAACCTAGGTTTAGGACCGTATTTTGGGTCGGGTTCTTACAGCAAAGGACAGAAACAACCCTAGAACTTTAAAAATCCACAAACCCTAACTAGGGAGCAGAATTATCAAAATACCCCTAAGGGTAAAAATAGCTCTAACGGTTCAACCAAACACCCAAATAACGAACCAAAAGTACCTTGAGATCCGAAACATAAATCTTGGCCATTACACAGGGTGTGCTGACCAGATTCATGATTGACCCAATGTGTTGCTGATCCTGGGCTAGCCTAGTGTGTTGCTGCCCTTGTTCCCTAGGACTAGCCCAATGTGTTGCTGTCCCCTGTTAGCCCAGTGTGTTGCCAAACAGGTTGAGCAGAACTGCCTAGAGTGTTGTAGTTTAGGGCTGCCGAGTGTGTTGCAGTCCAGGACTAGCCCAGTGTGTTGTTGTCCTTAGTTAGTCCAGTGTGTGCTTGTAACGGCCCAGTTTTCTATTCCGGTTTTCGAGGTGCTTTTGGTTCAGATTTAGTTGTTCGGTTGGGCCCTTAGAGCTATTTTGACCCTTAGGGGTATTTTGATCTTTTGGCTCCCCGGGCAGGATTTGTGGATTTTTAGCATCCCGAGGCAGCTCCTGCCTTTGTCAAGGCTTGTTTGTTGTGGGCTGTGAGTCCCGAGATGTTTGGGCTATTTGTTTGGAGGTTCGGTTGTGATTTGGGTTTTGGCAAAGTTATGGTTGTTTGGGTGCAACCTTTGGGATTTGAGCCCGGGCCCTTAGTGTTGATTTTGGAGGTTGATTTAAGTGAGTTTTATTTATTGGAAAAGATTGCTTCAGTCGGGTCTCGAAGGAGGAAGCCGGGAAATGGGATTTTATGGATTTTAAGGCTTATTATATTTGGATAAGGATGGAAAATAAGGATAAAATAAAAAGAAAATCCCCATTTTCCCCATTTTCCCCATTTTTCCCTTTTTCCCATTTTTCACTTTTCTCTCTCTCTCTCTCTCTCTCCTCCAGCCCGAGCCAACCCCACCCGACCCAGGCTCCCTAGCCCAACCACGCCGCCCACTCTCGCACAAGCCCGAGCCACTGAGCCCACCGCAAGACAAAGCCTCGGCCGCCCAGCCTTGCTCGCCCAGACCCAGTCGCGTCGCACAGTGTCGCCCAGGCCCCGCGTCGCCCAGATCCGCCTCGCCCAGGCCATCCCCGAGCCAGATTGCCCTGGTCCGTGTCGCCCAGCTGTGCACTGTGCCGAGCTGCACACAGTGCCGCGTCGCCCAACCCTGCATAGTGTCGTGCCAGCCCGAGCGCCCTGTAGCCCGTCGCGTCGCGTCGCCCGCGCGTGTCCCTGTAGCTCGCCGAGCTTGCGCCTGCACGCCGTTCCCTGTGCCAAGTCGAGCCGCGCGCCTTCGCTCAGCTGAGCTCAAGCCCGCGCTCGCGCGCCCTTGTCTCGACCCAGCTCGTTCGCGCGTAGCCTCCGTGCCCCAACTGTAACGGCCCAGGATTTTCATCCCGGTTTTCCAGGTATGCCCTAGGGGTAATTTGGTAATTTGGTCTGGCCGTCAGGGCCGTTTGTGTCTTTTCCAGTTACTAAAATTATTGGATGAATTTATGTAGGTTTTTGGAGGGATTTGTGGTTTGGTTTGAGCAAGGTTTGATGCAAAAGTAAAAATAAAGGAAATTGTGCTGCAGTTGGGGTTTGAACCCGGGTCTCCTGGAAAGCTTGTGGGGATGTGTGCCAATTGAGCCATTAGTTGCTCTTGTTGCTCTTTCTGCGTCACATCTTAGTTAACCTTGGATCTTTGGTGTTTGGTGCATTTGGTTAAATGAAATAGAAATTAGGTTTGTCCATCTTCTTCCCCAAAGTGTGTGGCCGCCCAAGCTTTGCTCTCCATTGCCTGGCCGAATTCTTCATCCTTGCAGCTCCCTTGGATCGTTTATCATCATTCCGGGTAGGTATCGATCTCCCTCTTCTTCTTCTCATCCGTTTGGTGTGCTGTTTGGCCAAGTGAATAGAGGAGTGTTGTGTGTGTTTGTGTTGATTGTAGCCACCGAGAGAAGCCCAACCAGCCAGACCATCGTCGCACGTCCACCGCCGGCCAAGCCGCCAAATCGCGCCAAAGCAGCAGCCAGATCGCCCGCGCCGTCGCACGGATCGCCCTTGCCGCCACACGGCCCCGTCGCGCCCGGATCTCGCCACAAAGAACCGGCCCGGCCGCTCGGCCATCGCCACCCGACGTCACGCCCGGATCGCGCGCGCAGCGAGAGACGCCGACGCCCGCGCGCCTTCACCGTGTCGCTTGCCGAGCCGCTTCGCCCGCATGCCCAGACGTTCGCGCGCGCGCGGTCCTCTGCCGCGAGCGGCTTCAGCGTATCCGTCGCACGCCACGCCGCCGGCGCCGTGCGCCGGTGCGTCTGCGGCTTCGCTGCCGAGTCCTGCTCGTCTGTCGCACACCCGCGCCCGCGCCCATCCATCCATCGCGCAGCGCCTACTTAGCGCCGTGCCAGCGCGCAGCGCTGCCGCCCAGCCGCCGCGTGCCAGCCGCAAGAACTCCAAGTTCGTGTCGCCGTGCCGCGTGAGTGCCCCGAGCCGAGCTTGCTGTTCTATTGTTGTTTAGACGTTTTAGATGCTGATTATTATTGGTTTGCTAGGTTCTCGCTCGCTAGCTCAGGATTGTTCCGCAGCTTAGGATTTGTGTGTAGAAGCCTCCCGACCAAGGTAAGGATTTCTTATCGGAGTTGTGTGGGCCCTGCGGTATATTTGTGATTGTTGTTTTGTATGCTGTGTATGATTATTAGCATGTTTAGCCCTAGGTGCTCGCTTCAATTCTGATCGCATGAACTCTTGTATTGTTTCTCATGTTAGCCCATGCTAGGTTGTTCCATTCTGGCATGTTCGATATCTGTTCTTGCTTGTAGTATCATGCTAGGTTCCTTGTATCTGTTGAGCACGTATTGGACTGCATTGAATGAATTGTTATTATTCCTATGGTTTAGAGTTCGTAGGTAGCATCATCCGGGCGGGATGCATAACGTAACTTGCATCCCCGATGGGATGTACGAGATGGTACTCGTCCCTCGATCCCGTTAGGGTTTAGCTAACCCTAACGGGCGCCCCGCAATCTTGGGTGAGGGTGGCGATCGTTAAATGCCCCAACGGTCGGGATGATGACTTGGCATTGCCTCGTCCCGGCAGATCGGCACGTCCTCGGCGTGTTCGGCCGTAGCCCTTGATTGCCACTGTTAGGGCAAGGACCGCTTCACGGTGTAAGCCTACCACGACCGGGTCCTTAGCCTCAAAGCGGTGGTACAGTGACATAGTTCACGTGTCCAGTCTCACACCCCTATGTCGGTGACACCGATCCGAGAGATTTAGTTAGGCATGGTGATCGAACTCGGGCAGCTTGCCACTAGACCCGGCACCCCGAGTTTGCGGTAGCATGCGGTGCGCGCTTACGCTCATTACAACGCCGATCGAGAGAGCTCCTCGGGATCTTGAGCCGTGCACCTTTCGTATCGACAGAGAGCGGCCGAGGCCGGGACTTGTTCCCGTATAGGGCGTATAGTGTGTTGTGGTATTTCCGGACTAAGACCCTGAGTTGGCATCTGAGGTCCAAGTGTTGACTTAGCTATGTGCTCCGCCCTGTGTTTATATTCATAGCTTGCATACATTCTTCTAGATGATCATGTATATCGTATTGTACCCCAGTTGGGGATTCTTACTGAGTAATTCGTTACTCACCCTTATTCTGTGGTTTTCCACAGGTAACCAAGGCACGAGACAGGATGGCTGAAGGAGGAGCTGTGATCATGGAATCCTGCTGTCATCTCTGAGTATGCTTTTAGAAATGTATGTTTTGATTGTTGAATGTTTCTGTTTTTACTTGGGATCCGAAACTTATTTTTCATAATGTCTTTTATTTTGAATACATGCATTGGGGTAAAGGCCCATTTAGAGCCCCTTTTGGGTCGGGTCTTTACAGTTGGTATCAGAGCTCAGAGTCATAGATTCTGTAGACTGACCTTTTGTTGTAGGTCGTCCTTCCATGATCACCAGCACTCTAACAGTCATCAGGTACGCCTAGGTTTATTGTTTTAGAAAGAAAAAAAGGGTTAAGAATTTACAATACCTGTCATCTAGTGTAGTGTTGTGTAGCGGAGACGAGCAGGTTCTGACTCGTTGTTGGTTTGGGCTTAGTGAACCATCATGCCAACTTTCCCGCAGTGCGGGCAGTTTGTTTAGCAGCTTGTTGAGGTATCCGGATAGATTCGGATGCCCCTGGGACATCGTTCCAGAGGGAGGCAGAGCTTAGACTCCCGTTGGCCATTTGTGGGCCAGTTGCTGCTTTTCCCCTAGTGAGAGGGTGGAGGTGCTTCGTGCAGATCGCCAGTATGTTGATCGCACCCAGAGAAGCAGGGCGCTTGGCATGTCCGACCGAGGAGTTGGACCGATCGTGTTGATGTTGAGGCCGCGTCCAGGGTTGTTAGGCCCGCATGCCGGTTTGGCCCCGGCGAGCTTGAGTTGCGTAGAGGAGGGGTAGAGGCTAGCAAATACGCCTCGAGTGAGACTCCTTGAGCAGAGTGTGCTCCAATGCATGAGAGATTTGATGGCGGTCTTTAGCTATCGAGAGCGGAGACCCAGCGCAGATTTGTAGCGCGTAGTGAGGAGTCCCGGCACAGATAGCCCAAATGATGAGTTTGTTTCAGATTTTCCCCGTAGCTCTTGTAGCCCCTGAGGTTCCCTGGAGGGCATGATCAGCAGTTTATTCGGATGAGTTTGTTGGCGTTGATGGAGACGCCCGTGTTGGCAAATGGATGCCTGTAGAGCTCGATGTTTTAGTAAGTCCTACTGCTAGTAGTAAAGTAGTTGGCCGAGTTTGAGTTTAGCATCCGTGTGTGGGATGCCCCATGCTGTCGAGGCCGAGGTGTGCCGTTCTCTGTTTCGTTTGGTTCATCGGATGGTGGTGGAAGTCCCTTGTGAGAGGTGGACTAGCGAGTCTCCACCAATGGCCCGATTGTTTGGCAAGTTGCCGTGTTAGTGGCTTGAGGCGGATGAAGGGTCATCTTTGCCCCCTTGCGAGCTCTTTGTTGTTTAACAACCCAGCTTCCTCGATGTGGATTTGGTAGTAGTAGCACTTGAGGTGCATTGGTTGGTGTGCCACTTTGGCACTAAGTCCGGTTCGAGCTTGAGTTTAGCTTGGGCATAGCGGATGGTTCTATGCCGTTCGGAGTTCAGCGTACTCCTTTAGCCTTGGATCTGTTTATGGCAGTTGCACCCGTTTAGGTCGTGCCCGAGGGCTAGTTCAGTGGTAGTCGATGGACTACAAGCGAAAGGATGCTCGAGAGGAGCCGGAGCCGGAGCCTTTTCGCAGTGTTACTGGAGGTTGAGTAAGTCAGCAGGTTGGCGGTTGGTAATTGTTTGTGGGCGTGATTCTCGCGCTAGTGTTAAGGCCAAGAGATTTTCTTTGTGGTTGGCAGTGCGGTCAACTACCTTCGAGTGCCTTAATCTGAGGAGAGTTGAGCATTGTAGATGCGAGTTTGGTCCAACAGAGGGACCCTAAGTTGGATGCTCATGAGATGAGTTGGATGCCATGAGGCGAGTTGAATGCTTTTTGAAGCGAGATGAGCTGATGCCTTGCGAGAGGATTTGGATGCCTTATGGGTAGCACTCTTGGTAGAGGCTTGGTATAAAGTGAGTTCGGTTTGGCATGGTTATGCCTTGATAAAGCAAGGTTGCCTCAGCTTTGAGCATCGTGTGGAGTTGGAACTTTTGGTGTTCCTTCGGTTGGAGTTCAGTTGGAACCGAACAAGAGCGTGGTAGCAAAGCCGCGCAGTTTTTGTTCGCCTTGGCTAAGAGAGTTGTTTGGATCCTTTCCTTGGGTAGAAGCCTTGTTGAGAGGCTGATGTTTGAGTAGGAGGACGACGCATTCGGTAGCGTTTCGGGTCCTCTTGGTTTCCAAGGTATTGGAGTTGGCCTGCATGGTTGAGATGCCGGAGAGAGTTGTGCTGTTCGAGCGGTTGGGTCGTTAGCTCGTTTGTCGGCGGTGTGTGTGTCGAGGGTTGCCGAAGAACCCTAGGTTGTGGAGAGCCTCTCGAGCTCGGTCGAGCCCAGTAGTGAGTTTCAGTTGGCAAGTCGAGCCGTGTGGTTCGTAGCCTCGGTTGAGTTGCTAGCGATCTTGGTAGGCTAGCAGGCCAGTGGTTGTTTGGAGTAGAGTCCGGATTGGTTCCGGTGTGGTGGCAAGTTGATGCTTGGTGTTGACCAAGGTGTGGATTGGAGTTGCTAGAGATTAGTTTTGCTCGTGGGGCGAGTGGTTTGTGCCCTGTTGGTTGTTTTCTGTTTCCGGATGTTGAGTTGCCCTTGTTGTTGCCCCGTGAGATTTAGATGTTGTTGCTTTAGTGGAGCAAGACAAAGAGCGTTGTGGAGCTCTCTCGTCCTTCGGTTGTCTGCTTGTAAGAGCCGTTTCCATCTGGGAGTTGTCAGATTCCTCCCGTAGCCATGAGTTAATGGTAGAGGTGTTAGCTTGAAGGAAAAGTTTGTTGGCTGCTTGGAAGCAGTCGTTTGTCCAGTTAAGCAGACTCTTGGATGGTGTTCTAGAGGCTGCAGTAAGGGTTGTTCTGCCTCTTGTGAGTGTTTGGCTAAGATTGGGTTCTCTTGTTGTTTCGAGTGCTAGTTCGGTTCTAGCCGGAAGACGTTGCCACCGAGGTCGTGTTCTTAGTCAGTAAGTTGTGGGAGTTGACCCCTCCCTCGGCAGTTGAGCAAGTGCTGTTTGTTTCGGATTGGAGATCCGATTGGTTGAGATATTCCTTGGGTGTTGCTTCCAAGAGAGTTGGTTGCTGTTGCCTTGGGTTTGAGCAAGTCAACGAGCTTGTGTGAAGTCCGTTGCCCTTCAGAGTTTGCTTGCTGGGAAATTCGTTTCTTGTTTTTGTAGGAGTCAGCTTAGCTTCAGAGTTGTGTATTTGATCGAGTAGCGCGTGTCATTGAGAGAGGGTCCCTGCTTTGTGTTGTTAGCAAGCAAGAGTTGGTTGTCCCTGCAAGGGCGGTGGCCTGCCAGTAAGAGTTGTTTCTGGCAAGTTGTTGGTTCTTTGGGGATTGAAGATTTCCCTTTCCCCTAGTCTCTGTGGTGGTTGAGTTGCTCCCTGGATGTCAGCCTCGAGAGTTAGCTTTGAGGTTGTCGTTATCCGTTTTCCTCGTGAGGTTTCGGTTGTGGAGCTTCTGGTTGGAAGTTGAGTTAGGCTTAAGCTTAAAGGAGAAGTCCTTTGAGTAGTCAGTTGGATTTTAAGAGTTGAGAGGTAGCTTGGAGGCGAGTGTCGCTCGTTATAAGTTTGGGTTGAGTTCTCTGAGCAAGCCCTTCTCGGGCTTTGACCCTTGTTGTGCGCTCGCAGGTTGGAGTAGCAGAGCCGTTTGAGTGGGTTGGCACAGAGGTGCCATGGCTTTGGTTGGTAAAGCCATTGAGCTGTTTTCCTCAAGGTGTTGTGCCGTAGAGAGCTGCGTGATGGTTTAGTCCTTGCAGCTCGAGTTTTCCTTGAGAGGAATTTTGGTGGTTTCCTTGCCTAGCAGTGTTTTCTTTGGCCAGTTGCTAGTAGATTTGCATGGAAAAGTTTGCTTTCTGCCGTTTGCTTTCTGGAATCTGGAAGGTTCAGTTGTTTGGCCAGTTTGTTGAAGGGCTGAGTTTGTTGTTGTCAGCTGTGAGCTTCCAGAGGAGTTTAGCCAGAGCGTGGTGTAAAGTTTCAGAGCTTTTGGCCAGTCCTCGAGTTGCTGTGAGTAGCACCGTTTTAGAGTTGGTGCGAGTTGAGGACGTGGGTTGCCGTCTGTTCCCTTGTAGTTCAGTGTATGCCCAGTCTGGTTGGCATTGTGGCCTTGAGTTTTTGAGAACCCAAGAGAGTTTTGGATCTCGAAGAGGGCTTGTGTGTTGGATTTCCCGGGCAGTTGGGACCAGTATCTGTACTTGATGGAGTTTGCCTATAACAACGATTATCGATCGGCGATCTCGAGATGGCTCCATTCGAGGCTTTGTATGGTAAGCGTTATCGGTCCCCCGTGTTCAGGAAGAGGTTGGTGATAGACGAGTTTTGGGTCCCGAAAGTTACTGCAGCTTGACCAATGGTGCAATCACGAGAAGATTAGAGCTCGTATGTTGACAGCTCAGAGCAGGCAGAAGAGTTACGCCGATGTTCGGCGTCGGGATTTGGAGTTTGAGGTTGGTCAGCATGTGTTCCTTAAGGTTGCTCCGATGCGAGGTGTTTTGAGGTTTGGTAAGCGTGGGAAGTTGAGTGCCCGTTTTGTTGGTCCATTTGAGATCCTAGAGAGGATTGGCAGAGTTGCTTACCGGTTAGCCCTACCTCCGTCACTATCAGCGGTGCATAGTGTTTTTCATGTATCGATGTTGAGGCAGTATGTGCGGAACCCGTCGCACATTGTGGACTTTGAGCCTTTGCAGCTGAATGAGGATTTGAGCTTCGAGGAGAAGCCAGTGAGGATCCTTGCCTTATCATATCTTTGTTGGTTTGTTTAAAAGTAATTGTTGGTTATGTTTTAAGGGTTCCCCCTTCTCATATGTTTTGAAAGGTTTTTAAATATGAGCACTAAACCGCTTGTTATCATATTTAACTTGCATGCTGAGTGAGAACCCATGTTTAGGACCGTATGTTTTGGGTCGGGTTCTTACAGTGCTAACCTTGCTTGCTGTGCTATTATGCCTTTTGAGATTACTTGAGTGATTCTCCTGTTAGTTAGCCAAGTGTATGCTAACCTTGTCTAGCTATGAGCTTAGATCTTGTGAATGATGTCCTGCTGTTGTACTGTTTTTAAACTACCATGTTGTATGTGTTGCTTGTATGCTTGGATGTTAGAGGATTTTTTATGTGTAGTGTACCCCGATTGGGGAATTCTTACTGAGTGCTTTTGTACTCATCCCTTTCTATGGTTTTCTCCACCAGGTAACTTGACACAGCATCGAGGTGGCTAGAGGAGGAGCTGATGGATCATGGGAAAGGCCGCTGCATTGTCTGAGTCTTTTCATTTGTTGGAAAATTTTGTACTTGAACACTGTTGTATGGGATTTTTTATTTGGTTTTCATGAACTCTGGCCAGAGGTTGTTTTTTACTGGTTTTCCTTATGAGCTCAGAAAGTTTTAAGTTTGAGAGATTTTAATAAAGATGATTTAAATTTCAGTCCATTGCATGTTTTAATGAGAAAACATCTTAATGTAAAGACTATTTAGGACCATTTAGTGTCGGGTCTTTACAGTTGGTATCAAAGCTCAGAGTCATAGATTCTGTAGACTGTCCTACTAAGTTAGGTCATTGTGTCCCATGATCATCAGCACTATGACAGCCGCCAGGTATGTGTTTAAGTTCATTTAAGCGTTTAAGTTTACAATACTAGCACCTAACATACTTGCCTTGTTTTGTTGTTGGCAGTGTTGGTCCGAGTGTGGACTAACCTAGTGTGGTTTGGGTACAGATTGCCAGTACCGATTACCCGGAGAGGAGCAGGATCATCTGGGACAGCCAATCGAGGAGTTGGCATTGAGATTTTCACTAATGGAGTTGCAACAGGGTTGGATCAACCCAATAGGCCGCATGTGGCCCCAGCTACTAGTGTACCCCAAGCAAGGGAAGAGACTGCCCCGACTGTACCTCTTGGAGCTGAGTTAGCCTCTATGATGATAGAGATGATGTTGTTGATGGTAGAACAGCGGGCAGAGTCTCAAGCTCAGTTTTCTACACAGCTAGTAGAACAGTTAGCAGCACAGTGGGAGGAGTCTAGAGCACAGATGGCTTAGTTGACCTAGCTGTTTAGACAGCCTGCCCCAGTTGCACCAGCTGTTCCTGCAGCTCCAGTGTTACCCCAGTATGGGCAGGAGCCCATGGAAGTTGAGGCTGTAGCAGGGAATGGAGCTGTTTAGTATGGGAATTGGTTGAAGGACTTCTGTAAGTGGTAGCCTAAGGAGTTCGATGTACCTGAGGACCCGTTGTTGGCAGCCAGGTAGCTGGCTAGGATGGAGTAAATTTTCTAGGTCATGGATTGTCCGGATGTGCAGAGACCGTGGTGTGCTGCACATGGTCTCGATGATATAGTAGTGTGGTGGTGGGAGTCCACCCTTAAAGGCAGACCTGCAGGATCCCCACCCCCTACTTGGGAGTTCTTCAGGTTTGAGTTCAAAACCCAGTATATCAGCGAGGAAGCCCAGCAAGAGATGGTTGAGGCATTCAATAATCTGAAGCAGGGAGATGACTCCATAGCTGTATATGAAAAGAAGTTCTCAGAGCACAGCTATTTTACCCCAGAGTTGGTTGCTACCGAAGAGCTCAAGATAAAGAAATTTATCGGTGGGCTTAGACTGGAGGTTGCAAGGATATTAGGGCATTGGCCCCAGATACTTATACCCGGACAGTGGCTTTGGCCAAGATCTATAGCAGGAAGTATCCCCGTGTGAAAGTTCCTGCAGTGACTCAAGGTCTGCCGATCAGTTCAGGGCAGAAGAGGAAGTTTGAGCAGAGAGGTCAGCCGCGCCGTCAGGGCCGTTTCCAGCTGAGAGACCAGGGTCGTCAGTAGAATGCTGGAAGACAGCCGCCGTACTGCCGCACTTGTGGCAAGACTCACTATGGTCTATGTGGAGCAGCACCCAGAGCCTGCTTCAGGTGCGGGAAAGAGGGCCACTTGGCTAGAGCATTCCCGTAGGGTGAGACAGTTGCTAGACCGGCTCAGCAGTAGGGCCACATTTTTGCCACGACTCGGCAAGAGGCCGAGAAGACTGATGCAGCTGTTGCAGGTACCTTACTTTTTTTGGACCATTGTGCTTATGTGTCGTTTGATTCGGGCTCGACCCATTCGTTTATCTCTGTTTTATTTGCTAATCAAGCCTGTTTAGTGTTGGAACCCCTAGGGTTCGAGTTGTGTGTTGCAACTCCTTCGGGAGTTAGTATGTTTGCTAGTGAAAAGCTTTGAGACGGTCGGATCCTAGTATCCGGAGAGTCTTTAGTTGCTACACTCATAGTATTTCCTATGAGTGGTTTTGATGTGATTCTCGTGATGGATTAGTTAGCCGAGTACCATGCTTTAATTGATTACCGCCAGAAGGAAGTTGTGTTCAGGCCGCCAAAGAAACAGAGTTTCATATTCCGTGGTGTTCAGAGTGGGGTTTGCCCACCTTTGATCTCACCAGTGGAAGCTCAGCGTCTATTAGCTCGAGGAGCTTGGGGCTTCCTAGCAAAGTTGTCTGAAGTAGACCGTACTCTGCCGTCTGTGGATCAGGTACCAATAGTTCAGGATTTTGCAGATGTGTTCCCAGAGGAGCTGCCTGGTTTACCACCCCAGAAGGCTCCTTACCGGATGGCACCGAAAGAGTTAAAGGAGCTGAAGGTTCAGTTACAAGAGTTGTTGGATCGTGGATTCATTCGTCCTAGTGTGTCCCCGTGGGGAGCACCCATCCTGTTTGTAAAGAAGAAAGACGGTTCCATGCACCTCTGCATTGATTATAGAGAACTGAATAAGGTGACAGTGAAGAACAAGTATCTGCTGCCTCACATAGATGATTTGTTTGACCAGCTGTACGGAGCTTCTGTCTTTTCGAAAATAGATTTGAGGTCTGGGTATCACCAGTTGAGGATAAGGGATGCTGACATTCCCAAAACAGCGTTCAGGTCGAGGTATGGTCATTATGAGTTCGTAGTAATGTCTTTCGGGCTGACCAACGCCCCAATAGCTTTCATGGATATGATGGCCAGAGTGTTCAAGGCATTCTTGGATAGCTTTGTCATCGTATTCATAGAAGACATCCTTATCTATTAAAGGACCAGAGAGGACCATGCTTAGCACCTAAGGCAAGTTTTGATGGCTCTGAGGGATAACCAGCTTTATGCCAAGTTCTCCAAGTGCTACTTTTGGCTGGATCAGGTTGCCTTCCTTGGGCATGTTGTATCCAAGGATGGTACTGCAGTGGATTCCTCCAAGATAGATGCAGTGAGTTCTTGGGCTAGACCAACCACAGTTGTAGAGGTTCGCAGTTTTTTGGGTCTAGCAGGCTACTATCGTAGGTTTGTTCAGGGTTTTTCTGCTAAGGCTGCACCTTTGACCAGATTGACAAGGAAGGGTGTGGAGTTTATTTGGGATGAGAAGTGTGAAAAGAGCTTTGCCCTGTTGAAACATAGCTTGACCTCCGCTCTAGTTTTGACAGTGCCAGAGGGTACGGGTGGTTTCGTGGTCTATAGCGACGCTTCTAAGTTTGGTCTGGGTTGTGTTCTGATGTAGCATGGTAAGGTTATTGCTTATGCTTCGAGACAGCTGAAACTGTATGAGCAGAACTATCAGACGCATGACATAGAGCTAGCTGCAGTGGTTTTTGCTTTGAAGATCTGGAGACATTACTTGTACGGTGAGAAGATCCAGATTTTTTGTAAAGACCCGACCCGAATGGGGTCCTAAATTAGGCCTTTACCTCAATGCATGTGTTCAAAACATAAAGACAATATGCAAGAATGGTTTTTGGATTCTAAGTGAAAACTAAAACATGCAACAACCATTTAAAACAAACACAGTTATAGAATTCCTGAAACCTGTCCCTATTTCCAAGCACCTGTTGCAAGACAAATACATTTCCAAAACTCACTCTGATCAGAGATTTATTTTAAACATCCAAAACTTTCCAATAGTTACAACAGTGCTAGAATCCGGGAAATAGTCAGAAAATAACCTAGGGCTCCGTGCCCAACTACATGCATTTAGAGGAAAATAAAACACAAAGAATCATAGACATAAACTTAGAGTTCGAACAACGGGTTTCCATGATCACAGCTCCTCCTCCAGCCATCCTGTCTCGCACCATGGTTACCTGTGGAAAACCACAAAATAAGGGTGAGTAACGAATTACTCAATAAGAATCCCCAACCGGGGTACAATACGATATACATGGTCATCTAGCAGAAAGGTATGGAAGCTATGAATATAAACGCAGAATAGAGCACATAGCTTAAATCCACATATAAACTTCGGATGCCATCTCAGAGTCTTACTACGGAATAATCCACCACACAATACGCCCTATACGAGAAACAAGTCCCGGCCTCAGCCTGTCTACTGTCGATACGAAAGGTGCACTGGCTCACAATCCCGAGGAGCTCTCCAGTCGGCGCTATAATGAGCGTATGCGCGCACCGTATGCTACTGCAAACTCTGGGAGGTGTCGGGTCTAGTGGCAAGCTGCCCAGGTCCAGTCACCATGCCTAACTAAATCTCTGGATCGGTGTCACTGACATAGGGGTGTGAGACCTGGACATCTGAACTATGTCAGCCTGAACCACCGCACCTGAGGCTAAGGAACCGGTTGTGGTAGGCTTACACCAGGAAGCCGTCCTTGCCCTATCAGGTGGCAATCAAGGGCTACTGCCGAACACGCTGAGGACGTGCCGGCTGCCGGTGTAAAGACCCGACCCAAAAGGGGCTCTAAATGGGCCTTTACCCCAATGCATGTATTGAAAATAAAAGACATTATGAAAAATTACATTTCGGATCCCAAGTAAAACAGAAACATTCAACAACCAAAACATACATTTCTAAAAGCATACTCTGATCAGAGATTTATTTAAAACATTTAAAACAATCCACAAGTACAAATATGCTGGAATCCATAAAACGTAAGAAAACATCCTGGGGCTCCGTGCCCGTCTACATGCATTCGGGAAATAACAAAAGTCAAGAGTCATGATATAATAAAATGGTCGAGATGACAAAGCGGATTCCATGATCACGGCTCCTCCTTCACCATCCTGTCTCCCGCCTTGATTACCTGTGGAAAACCACGTAATAAGGGTGAGTAACGAATTACCAGTAAGAATCCCCAACCGGGGTACAATACGATATACATGATCATCTAGAAGAATGTATGCAAGCTATGAGTACAAACACAGAGCGGAGCACATAGCTAAGTCCACACTTGGACCTCGGATGCCAACTCGGGGTCTTAGTCCGAAAATACCACAACACACTATACGAGCTATACGGGAACAAGTCCCGGCCTCGGCTGACTATCGCCGATCTGAAAGGTGCACTCGCTCAAGATCCCGAGGAGCTCTCCGATCGGCGCCCGTAATGAGCATAAGCGCGCACCGCATGCTCATGCGCAAACTCGGGGGTTGCTTGGGTCTAGTGGCAAGCCGCCCGTGTTCGATCACCATGCCTAACTAAATCTCCGGATCGGTGTCACCGACATAGGGGTGTGAGACACGACACGTGAACTATGTCGGCTGTACCACCGCACCGAGGCTAAGGAACCGGTCGTGGTAGGCTTACACCGAGAAGCGGTCCTTGCCCTAACAGTGGCAATCAAGGGCTACGGCCGAACACGCCGAGGACGTGCCGATCGCCGGGGCGAGGCAATGCCAAGTCATCATCCCGACCGTTGGGGCATTTAACGATCGCCACCCTCACCCAAGATTGCGGGGCCACCGTTAGGGTTAGCTAAACCCAACGGATCGAGACGAGAGAACCATCTCGTGCGTCCCTGTCGGGGATGCAAGTTACGTTATGCATCCGGCCGGATGATGCTACCTACGAACTCTAAACCGTAACAATAATAGAAATTCATTCAATGCGGTCCAATACCGCGCCAATGAGATACAAGGAACCTAGCATGATACTACGAAGCAAGAAGATATCGAACATGCCGAATGGAACAACCTAGCATGGGCTAACATGAGAAACAATACAAGAGTTCATGCCACTCGAGAATTGAATGAGAGCACCTAGGGCTAAACATGCTAATAATCATACACAGCATACAAAACAACAATCACAAATATACCGCGAGGCCCACACAACTCCGGTAAAAATCCTTACCTTGGTGGGAGGCTTCTACACACAAATCCTAAGTCATGCGAACAATCCCGAGCTAGCGGCGGGAACCTAGCAAACCAATAATAATCAACATCTAAAACGTCTAAACAACAATAGAACAGCAAGCTCGGCTCGGGTAACTCACGCGCGCGCGGCGACACGAGCTTGGAGGCTGGCAAGCAGCGAGCACGGCAGGCTAGGCCCATCTTCTGCGCTACCGCACGCGCAGGCTGGCGCCGGCCGCGCCGCTGCCGCACGGCAGGGCTGGCGCTGGCGCGAGCCGGGCACAAAGACGGGCACGGATGCGACGGCAGGGACGCGCGCGCGCGGCGAAGCGTCTGGCGCGCGGCGCGCAGCTCGCGCGCGGCGCGCGGCGCCGCGCGATGGCGCGTCGGGCAGGCTGCTTCAACGAATCCGGCGACTGGTGGCGAGCGATGGCGTCTTTGGCGATCTGGCGCGACGGCAGGGGCGATCTGTCTTCTTCTTTGGCGTCGCGTACGATGGTCGGTCTTGCCGGGCTTCTCTCGGTGGCCGCAATCAACACAAACACACACAACACACCTCTTTTCACTTGGCCAAAAGCACACCAAACGGATGAGAAGAAGAAGAGGAAGATCGATACCTACCCGGAATGATGATGAACGATCCAAGGGAGCTGCAAGGATGAAGAATCGGCAAGGGCTATGGAGAGGGAGAGCTTGTGCGGCCAAGAGGAGATTTGGAGAAGAAGATGGAATAAACCTAATTTCTATTTCATTTAACCAAATGCACCAAAACTCCAAAATCCAAGGTTAACTAAGATGTGATGCAGAAAGAGCAACAAGAGCACCTAATGGCTCAATTGGCACACATCTCCACAAGCTTCCCAGGAGACCCGGGTTCAAACCCCGGCTGCAGCACAATTTCCTTTATTTTTACTTTTGCATCAAACCTTGCTCAAACCAAACCACAAATCCTTCCAAAAACCTACATAAACCATCCAATAATTTTAGTAACTGGAAAAGACACAAACGACCACGACGGCGGACAAATTACCAAATTACCCCTAGGGCATACCGGAAGACCGGAAGAAAAACACGGTCGTTACAATATTCCCTCCTTTTTATGACTTTCGTCCTCGAAAGTCCTTAAAAACAAAACATTTCGGGGGTAATGCAATCTCATCTCGTCTTCCCGCTCCCAAGTGGCTTCCTCGTAACCCCGATTCTTCCATCGAACCTTTACCAAACGAATCTCGCGATTACGCAACGTCTTGGTCTCAAAGGCAAGGATCCTCACCGCTTCTCCTCGAAGTTCAAATCCTCATTCACCGCAAAGGCTCAAAGTCCACAATGTGCGACGGGTCCGGCACATACCGCCTCAACATCGATACATGAAAAACACTATGCACCGCTGATAGTGACGGAGGTAGGGCTAACCGATAAGCAACTCTGCCAATCCTCTCTAGGATCTCAAATGGACCAACAAAACGGGGACTCAACTTCCTACGCTTGCCAAACCTCGTAACACCTCGCATCGGAGCAACCTTAAGGAACACATGTTGACCAACCTCAAACTCCAAATCTCGGCGCCGAACATCGGCGTAACTCTTCTGCTCTGCTCTGCTACACAACATACGAGCTCTAATCTTCTGCGCATTGCACCATTGGTCAATCGCCAGTAACTCGGGACCCAAAACACATCTATCACCAACCTCTTCCCGAAACACAAGGGACCGACAACGCTTACCATACAAAGCCTCGAATGGAGCCATCAGAATCGTCGATCGTAATCGTTGTTATAGGCAAACTCCATCAAAATACAGATCATCGGTCCCAATCACTGAAAATCCAACACACAAGCCCTCAACATATCCTCGAGAATCGATTCACTCTCTCGGTCGACCATCCGTCGAGGGTGAAAAGTCATCTTTGAAATCACTCTGTGCCCAAACCCATTCTCGGGCGCTCTCGTAAACGAGAAGTGAACCGCGAGTCACGATCGGACACAATCCTCACCGGCACACCATGATAACGGATGATCTGTTCCAAAAACAATCTGCGCCACTTCGTTCCACGGTATAAGTATCTCTACCGGGAATGAAGTGTGCGCTCTTGGTCAAACGGTCGACTATCACCCAAATCGAGAGAACTTCCTCGAGTCCTTGGCAAACCAGAGATAAAGTCCATGGAGATCTCTTCCCATTTCCACTGGGCACACTCGATGGGTGCAACAACAAACCACCTGCCTCCTGCTGGGTGCCTTCACTTGCCGACAAGTGAGACACCAGGTGACAAACTCTGCCACATCTCTCTTCATTCCCATCCACCGAAGGTCCGCTTAAGGTCTGATACATCTTGGTACCCCTGGTGCCAAGCAAAAGGGGAATGTGGGCCTCAGAGAGCAACTCTGCTCGCAAACTCGCAATATCCGAACGCACAACCGCCTCTATAAGTCAACCCACCCATCTCGTGAATATACAAAGTCAAGTCACCGTCGGCACTAACTCACAACCAATCTCTTAAGTGCGGGGTCACCCAACTGGCTGTCTATAATCCATTTGTCTAATCGACGGTGAATAGTCAATCGAGCTACCTCGGCCAGTAACCTCACCCAACAACATCGCAACCTCACCCGCTCGAACTCTCTCCGCAAAGCTGGCTGAACTCAACAACGCCAGCAGAGTGCGACATCTTTCTACTCAAAGCATCGGCCACTACATTGGCTTTACCCGGATGGTACAAAATCTCGCAGATCATAATCCTTTACCAACTCTAACCATCTCCTCTCGCCTCATATTCAACTCCTTACGAGTAAACAGATACTTGAGGCTCGGTGATCGGTAAACATCTGAATCCGCTCACCATACGGGTAATGCCTCCAAATCTTCGGTTACAAACACCACTGCTTTGCCAACTCCATATCATGAGTCGGGTAGTTACTGCCAGACGGCGGCACCGACGGGAAGCATAGGCAATGACCTTCCGTCTTTGCATCAACACACACCTAATCCAAACTTGGAAGCATCATCAGAGACCACGAAACCACTGTCCCCTCGGGATCGCCAACACCAGTCTTGAAGTCAAATCTGCGCTTGAGCACGCAAAGCTCTCATCACACTCTTTGTCCCAAACAAACTCGACACCCTTCCTCGTCGGATGAGTGAGGGGCGAGGCTAAAGCGAAAAAGTCCTTGACGAACCGAGCGGTAGTAACTCGCCAAACCAGAAGTCTGCGAATCTCGGCAATCAAGTCGGCTTGGCCCATGAACTCACGGCCTCAATCTTCGCGGGGTCCACGGCTATACCATCTCTCGAAACCAAGTGGCCTAGGAAGGCCACCGCTCCAACCAGAAATCACATTTGGAAAACTTCGCATAAAGCTCGTTTTCCCTCAAAGCCGCCAATACTCGCCTCAAATGCTCTGCATGGTCTTCTTTAGACCTCGAATAAATCGAATATCGTCAATGAACACGATGACGGTTGTCCAAAAATGATTTGAACACCCTATCCATCATGTCCATGAACGCACTGGGGCATTGGTCAATCCAAACGACATGACCACAAACTCATAGTGACCATATCTAAACTCGAAAAGTCGTCTTAGGAATGTCGGCATCCCGATCCGCATGGCGATGGTAACCGGATCTTAGATCTATCTTGGAGAACACTAAGCTCCTGGCCGATCGAACAAATCGTCAATACGGGCAACGGATACTTATTCTTCATCACACCTTATTAAGCTCGCGGTAATCAATACATAAGCGCATAGAACCATCCTTCTTTTTCATAAATGAGAATCGGTGCTCCCCACGGGGACACACTCGGACGGATGAACCCTCGATCCAACATCTCCTGCAAATCCCAATCTTTAGTTCCTTTAACTCACGGCACCATACGATCACGGAGCCTTCGAGATAGGGAGGGTCCTGGCTCGAGCTCAATTGTGAAGTCAACCTCTCTCTTCGGGGCAACCCCAGGTAACTCCTCGAGAAACACGTCTGCAAACTCCTGCACGGCCCGGTACTGACGATCAATGCAGACAATGAGGGGCGACTCTTCCCGCACAACTTGGCTAGATAGCCCCAAGCTCCATGAGCTAGCAAACGACGAGCTTTCACGGTGACACCATCGGCGGGCAAACTCCACCTGGACTCCACGAAACTTAAAGTCGGGCCGACTGGCGGCTGAACACCACTTCTTTCCGGTGGCGGTCAATCAACGCGCGTGGTTAGCGACTAACCACTCCATACCAAGAATCACATCAAAACCGCTCATAGGCGTAACTATGAGCGTAGCTAGCGACTCTCCTGGATATCTCGATCCGGCCATCCCTAATCTTATCCTTAGCCAACATATTAACTCCGAAGGAGTTGCAACAGATAACTCGAAACCTAGAGGCTCTAGTCTTAACTTAGCATGCTCAACCAAACAACACGAGATACAAATGAATGCGTAGAACCGAATCAAACAAGACAAATGCGCGGTGATCTAAAACAAGAAGCGTACACGCCATTACGGCGGCATCCGTGACGCTCGGCCTCTGACGGTCGTAGCAAACACTCGACCTGCTGCTGCTACCGGCCGAGCCGGGTCATAGCCGGCTAATCACAAAACGGGCCATGTGCCCCTCTCTACCACAACGGAAGCACAATCTAGGTCCATCGACAAGCTCCGGCGTGGACTTTCCCACAAGTAGCACAAGCGGGAACTGCTGGGGTCCTCCTGCTGTCGAGGCCGAAACGGATGGAGCTCTCCGCAGATCTCTGTTGCTTCGAAGCGCCCTTGGCGGCGCCCGCCGCCTCCCAAAAATCAAACTTCCTCTTACGCCCCACAATTTCTTTGGGACAGAAAGTGAACAGAGCGGCAACAACCCGCTCGTGAGATACTTCCCATTATAGATCGTGGCTAAGCGATGGACACCCTAGCATAAGTGTCGGGGCACGAGCCCCCGACATCTGAGAAACACCTGCCTCAATCCGGATATGAACTTCCGAATCTTGACTCAGGGTGGCAATCAACGAGGAGCAAAATATCCATACTCGAGAACTTGCGCTCATATTCCTCAAGGGAATCGAGAACCACCTGAGTTCTCGGAAGAGCTCCACCATCTTCTCTTGAGCCTCATCACCGATGAACTTTACCTTGAACTCACCTTGAAGAACTCCCAAGTAGCGGGTGGAGACCCACCGGTCTCTCGCTCAAGGTGGACTCCCACCACCATCTCGCCAGTGCCTCCTAGCACATGAGCCGCACACCTCGGCCTCTCTGAATATCGGGGCACACCATGATCGGGAAGGTGTACTCCAAATGGGCAATCCACTGGCCGCCGCTAACGCATCACCGGTGGCATCAAACTTCTCGGGCTTCCACTTCACAAAATCCTTCACCACCTACCCAATTCCTCGGCACCCTCTGCCATATCTCGCCTCTGGGGGCTACTTGCTCTGTGGAGCCGAGGTGCTCTTGAGCTCTGTTGAACCAATCGAGTCACCGCTCGATCTGAGCTCGGACTCTTCCCGCCATGCGCCAACAAGGCACAGGTCTCGCCCTCTGGTCACTCAACATGCGACCATAAAAGCCCTCATAGACTCGGCAAACTCTGCTCCGGGGAGCGATCTCACGGTGCTCGATCGCCTCAACGCCCGCTCTAGGCGTAACGGGAGGAGCTTCTTTGGTGGAATGCCATCGATCTCTCGGCTTGGGGCGATGTCCTGCAGATGTCGAGATCCGATCCCGATACCTCGACCGCTCTCGAACCTCCTCTCTCGACGGGCGGATGGTATGTCTTTGGCGATCTACATCCAAACCAACAACGAATCAAAACACGCTCATCACCATTCCACAACACCAAACAAGGCATACACTAGATGATAGGTATTGTAAATTCTTAACCCTTTTTTCTTTCTAAAACAATAAACCTAGGCGTACCTGATGACTGTCGGAGTGCTGGTGATCATGGAAGGATGACCTACAACAAAGGTCGAGTCTCTGAGAATCTATGACTCGAGCTCGATACCAATCAGTAAAGACCCGACCCAAAAGGGGCTCTAAATGGGCCTTTACCCCAATGCATGTATTGAAAATAAAAGACATTATGAAAAATTACATTTCGGATCCCAAGTAAAACAGAAACATTCAACAACCAAAACATACATTTCTAAAAGCATACTCTGATCAGAGATTTATTTAAAACATTTAAAACAATCCACAAGTACAAATATGCTGGAATCCATAAAACGTAAGAAAACATCCTGGGGCTCCGTGCCCGTCTACATGCATTCAGGGGAAATAACAAAAGTCAAGAGTCATGATATAATAAAATGGTCAGAGATGACAGCAGGATTCCATGATCACGGCTCCTCCTTCACCATCCTGTCTCCCCGCCTTGATTACCCGTGGAAAACCACGTAATAAGGGTGAGTAACGAATTACCCAGTAAGAATCCCCAACCGGGGTACAATACGATATACATGATCATCTAGAAGAATGTATGCAAGCTATGAGTACAAACACAGAGCGGAGCACATAGCTAAGTCCACACTTGGACCTCGGATGCCAACTCAGGGTCTTAGTCCGGAAAATACCACAACACACTATACGAGCTATACGGGAACAAGTCCCGGCCTCACCGACTGACTCATCGCCGATACGAAAGGTGCACTGGCTCAAGATCCCGAGGAGCTCTCCGATCGGCGCCAGTAATGAGCGTAAGCGCGCACCGCATGCTACTGCAAACTCGGGGTGCCGGGTCTAGTGGCAAGCCGCCCGGTGTTCGATCACCATGCCTAACTAAATCTCGGATCGGTGTCACCGACATAGGGTGTGAGACTCGACACGTGAACTATGTCGGCTGTACCACCGCACTTTGAGGCTAAGGAACCGGCCGTGGTAGGCTTACACCAGAAGCGGTCCTTGCCCTAACAGTGGCAATCAAGGGCTACGGCCGAACACGCCGAGGACGTGCCGATCGCCGGGGCGAGGCAATGCCAAGTCATCATCCCGACCGTTGGGGCATTTAACGATCCGCCACCCTCACCCAAGATTGCAGGGCCAGCCGTTAGGGTTAGCTAAACCCTAACGGGATCATGGACGGAGAACCATCTCGTACGTCCCTGTCGGGGATGCAAGTTACGTTATGCATCCGGCCCGGATGATGCTACCTACCTGAACTCTAAACCGTAACAATAATAGCAATTCATTCAATGCAGTCCAATACGTGCTCAACAGATACAAGGAACCTAGCATGATACTACGAAGCAAGAACAGATATCGAACATGCCAGAATGGAACAACCTAGCATGGGCTAACATGAGAAACAATACAAGAGTTCATGCCAGTCAGGAATTCAGAACATAGCACCTAGGGCTAAACATGCTAATAATCATACACAGGCATACAAAACAACAATCACAAATATACCGCAGGGCCCACACAACTCCGGTAAGAAATCCTTACCTTGGTCGGGAGGCTTCTACACACAAATCCTAAGTCATGGAACAATCCCGAGCTAGCGAAGGGAACCTAGCAAACCAATAATAATCAGCATCTAAAACGTCTAAACAACAATAGAAACGACAAGCTCGGCTCGGGAACTCACGCGGCACGGCGACACGAGCTTGGAGCTGGCAGCAAGCGGGCACGGCAGTGGCTGGCGCAGTGCGCGCTACCGCACACCAGGTCGGCTGGCGCTGGCTGCGCTGCACACAAACGGATGCCGCAGCGGGCAGCCTTGGACGCGCGCGCGCGGCGAAGCGTCTGGGCGTGCGGCGAGCGGCTTCGGCGAAGCGCGCGCGCGCGCCGCGCGCGATGGCGTCTGGCGAGGCTGCTTCAACAGATCCGGCGACTGGTGAGCGATGGCGTCTTTGGCGATCTGGCGCGACGGCAGGGGGGCGATCGTCTTCTGCTTTGGCGTCGCGGCGATGGTCTGCTGGGTGGGCTTCTCTCGGTGGGCCGCAATCAACACAAACACACACAACACACCTCTTTTCACTTGGCCAAAAGCACACCAAACGGATGAGAAGAAGAAGAGGAAGATCGATACCTACCCGAATGATGATGAACGATCCAAGGGAGCTGCAAGGATGAAGAATCGGCAAGGGCTATGGAGAGGGAGAGCTTGTGCGGCCAAGAGGAGATTTGGAGAAGAAGATGGAATAAACCTAATTTCTATTTCATTTAACCAAATGCACCAAAACTCCAAAATCCAAGGTTAACTAAGATGTGATGCAGAAAGAGCAACAAGAGCACCTAATGGCTCAATTGGCACACATCTCCACAAGCTTCCCAGGAGACCCGGGTTCAAACCCCAGCTGCAGCACAATTTCCTTTATTTTTACTTTTGCATCAAACCTTGCTCAAACCAAACCACAAATCCTTCCAAAAACCTACATAAACCATCCAATAATTTTAGTAACTGGAAAAGACACAAACGACCACGGCGGCCGGACAAATTACCCCTAGGGCATACCGGAAGACCGGAAGAAAAACTGGTCGTTACAAATGGGACAAGGCAATGCCAAGTCATCATCCCGATCGTTAGGGCATTTAACAGTCTGCCACCATCACCCAAGATTGCAGGGCCTATCGGTAGGGTTAGCTAAACCCTAACGGGGTTCAGGGACGGAGTACATGCCTCGTACGTCCCTGCCGTGGATGCAAGGTACTTTATGCATCCTGGCCCGGATGATGCTACCTACCATATCTCAAACCTATAAATAGATACAGCAAACAATCCAATACGTGCTCAACAGATACAAAGAACCTAGTATGGTACTATGAAGCAAGAACAGATAACGAGCATGCCAAAACGGAACAACCTAGCATGGACAAACATGAGCAAGAACATAAGAAATCATGCCAGTCATGAATTCAGAACAGAGCACCTATCAATAAACATGTTGATAAACACAAACAAGCATACAAACAACATCACATTATATATCGCAGGGCCCACACAACTTTAGTAAGAAATCCTTACCTTCGTCGAGAGGTAACTACACACAAGAATCCTAAGCTGCGATAGATACGGAGCTAGCTAATGAGAACCTAACAAACACAATAGTTATCACAATCCATAGGCCTAAATATAATAAAATAAACAAGGCTCGGCTCGGGAGCAACTCACGCGCGCACTGACACTCTCGATCGGCAGTCGCACGGCGATGGGAGCCGCAAGGCGCTGGCTGGTGGCGGGTGGTCGCACGCAGGCGCACTAGCACGACGCTGATGGGTGCTGATGGGCGGCAGGGGCTCCACGCGCGCGTGCGCGGATGGCTGGTTGGCGCAGGCGCAAGGGCGCGGACAAGCTGGACGCGGGTGGGCGAGCAGCACGGCACGGGCGGGCTAGCGCTCTGCGCGAGATGCGGCGGCAGCGCGAGCTCGGGAGGGAGACAGGCGTCGGCGGCATGCAACAGGCCGGGCGTCACGGCACCGCGATCTATGCGTGCGTTAGGGGTTTGTCTGAGCGTCTTTGGGCGGCTCGTGCTGCTCGTGGCCGCGACTCTTTGCTCGGCTGGGCCGCTTTGCTGCTCGGCCGGACGACGACCTGAACGACGGGGCCAAGGGAGAAGGAGCTCGGCAAGGAACTAGGGAGGGGGAGCTTGGGCGGCCAAGGAGCTTATGGAGAAGAAAGCCAAAAACCTAATTTCCTTTCATTTAATCAAATGCACCAAAATCCTGAAAACTCAAGGCTAACTAAGATATGCCGGGAAAGGAGCAACAAGATCCTCGTGTGGCTCAACTGGCCACATCTCCCACCTGACTTCCTAGCACTCCAGGTTCGAAACCTAACAAACACATCTTTATTCCTCAATTTTTCTTTTGCATCTCACCATGCCCAAACACAACCTCAAAGCATCAAAATCCTACTTAAGCCCATCCAATAATTTTAGAAACTGCAAAAGACATAAACGGCCCTGACGGCCGGACCAAATTACCAAAATACCCCTAGGGCATACCTGGAAGACCGGGATGAAAACCTGGGCCGTTACAATATTCCCTCCTTTTATGACCTTCGTCCTCGAAAGTCCTTAAGACTGAAACAGCTCAGGATACTGCAATCTCATCTCGTCCTCCCCGCTCACTAGCGGCTTCCTTTGAACTCTGACTCCACCACAGAACTTTTACCAAACGGATCTCACGATTACGCAACGTCTTAGACTCAAAGGCAAGAATACTCGCAGGCTTCCCCTCGAAGCTCAAATCCTCAGAAGGAGTTGAACATGAGGCAGAGGAGGTGGTTGGAGTTGGTTAAGGACTATGATTGTGAGATTCTATACCACCCGGGTAAAGCCAATGTGGTAACCGATGCCTTGCGTCGGAAGATTTCTCATTATGCCGCGTTGTTGAGTTCTCAGATCCCATTGCAGAGAGACTTAGAGCAAGCTGGGAAAGCAATACTGTTAGGAGAGGTTACAGCCAGGGTAGCCTAGTTGAGTGTTCAGCCTTCCATTAGATAGAGGATCATAGATGGCCAGCTAAGTGATCCCGAGTTGAGTCAACTGATTGCTAGGGTTCAGGCCGATGGAGATTTCAACTTTGTTGTGGCTCCAGATGGTGGTTTGAGGTATAGAGGACGCCTTTGCGTGCAAGCAGACTTTGGGCTGCGAGTTGAGTTGCTTTTTGAGGCTCACAGTTTTCCGTTCGCATGGCACCCACGGGGCAACAAAATGTACCAGGACCTCAAACAGACTTTTTGGTGGGTTAATATGAAAAGAGACATAGTAGAGTTCGTTAGCCAGAGTCTCACTTGTCAGCAAGTGAAGGCTCCCAGCCAGAAGCCTGCAGGGCTGTTGCAGCCACTGAGTGTACCTCAGTGGAAGTGGGAAGAGATATCCATGGATTACATTTCTGGTTTGTCGAGGACACCGAGAGGGTTTACTCAGATCTGGGTGATTGTCGACCGTTTGACAAAGTGTTCACATTTTGTAAGAACCCGACCCAAAACACGGTCCTAAACCTAGGTTCTAACTCAGCATGCAAGTTAAATACTTCATCAAGTGGTTTAGTGCTCATATTTAAAACCTTTCAAAACATTTAAAAGCGGGGACACTTAAAACATAAACAACAACCTTCATTTAAGCAAAGCCAACAAAGTAAAACAAGCCTGGCCAGTGTTTATAAAATCATACAATACAATTTAAACAACATTTAAAAACGTCCCCCTAGGACTCATGTCCGTCTACATGCTGAACAAATTATGCAAACAATAAAAGACAGAGTGCCGGCGGCTCCCATGATCAATCAGCTCCCTCCGCTAGCCGTCCGGTCTTTGTCCCAAGTTACACGTGGAAAACCACGAAATAAGGGTGAGTATAAACATACTCGTGAAGAATCTCCCAACCGGGGTACAATACGATACATCAATCATCTGGCACCCTAGTATACATGCAAACAGTTACCAACACAGATCATAGCTCAACGAGCTTACAAGGCAGAATCTGGAATCCTCAGAAGTCTCCTACTTCTAGCCTAATGATTGGCTCTCATAACCAATCACGGGACATCTCCGAGGGTCTTTTTCCCTCGGCCAATTGATCAGCTCAAAAACCGATCCCAAAGATGTCCGACACCCTCGAGGGTCTTTCTCCCTCGACCATATGATAAGCTCAAAAGCCAATCCCAATAGGTGTCCTCAAGGGCCTCTTACCCTCGCTAACAAATCTGGACTATCTTGAGAGTACCCAAAGTCTGGCTCTAAACTGGAAAGAACGGGTGTACTCACGAACATTAGCCCGGGGGAGCTCTCCGAACCGGCGACTAACGCGTGTCTTGCGCACACACATCTTGCCTTTGCCAACCGGCGTAAATGTGGGGCCTAAGTACAAACTACGCGGGCCGTGCGCATGCCTAAAGACTCGGAAACGGTGTCACTTTGAACACAATAGTGCGAGGCCCTCGACACTCATCATGCGGCTGTACCACCACCACGAAGCTAAGAACCGCCAAGGCGGGCTTGCACCGCTAAGCGGGGTTCCGCTCTAGCAGCTACAAACTAGGCTTATGCCGATGTGGTATCTAAATCCACATCGGCTGCCGAGGGGAAGCAATATACGTTATGCTTCGCTCTACACCCGACCGGTGGGGACAAAGTACGTTATGTCCGCTCTCAGCCTCTAGATGATGACAAACCCTACTATACTAGCTAGGAGTACAAAATAACTGATTCCTGGCTAAACATACATATCAACATCAATCACACATAACCTAGCATGATACTACGAACTTAAAGTAGGGAATCTCAAGCATCTTTGGAAGAACAATCCTAGCATGGCACTAACATGTACAAACAGGCAAACATGCTAGCAAGAATGCAATCACAAGCTGTCCTATCCACTAATCATGTTCATACAAGTAAACATGCATACAAGGCACAATCAAGAAAGCATCGCAGGGTCCACACAACCACGGTAAGGAATCCTTACCTGGAAACGAGCAGAAATAACTTTCACAATCAAATAAGACCCTCGAGCTTTATAACGAACCCGAGCAACCTAGGCATAATAAAAGCATCCTAATTAAATATACAGCAGCCAGCAGCTTAAAAAACTAAAAGGGAAAAGGCTCGAGAATAACCAACCGAGAGGACACGGGCTCTCGGCAGCAAGGGGCAGGTTTGGGCGCTGCTGGTGCGGCAGGGACGCTGGCGCTGGGCGCTGGGCGCATGGCAAGACAGGCGGACACACTGGAGCGGGCGCGCGGGCGAGACGTCGGGTCGCGAGGGCCAGGCGCGCGATTCTACGGTGCTGGCGGGCGGCGGCGGGCGGCGCTGGTGACGACGGGTGGCGCAGCGAGCCGAGCGGCGCGGAGCGTCTGGGCGCGCTTGGGCTGGGCGATGCAACGCGTCTGGGCGCACCTGGGCTGGGCGATGCAACGCGTCTAGGAGCACCTGGGCTGGGCGATCTGAGCGTCTGCGTGCGGCGTGGTGGGCGGTATCTTTGGCCGAGTGGTCTCGATGCACTGGCTGGCGCGCAGATGGTGGGTGGTGCACCGGTTAGTTAGGTGTGGCTCAATGGGTGGCTCGGTTTTTAGGAGAGAGAGAGAGAGAGAGACTACCTAGGGAACAAAGAGAGTTTTCCCTAATTTCTTTCTTTTTCCTATTTTAAAAGGGTTAGGAGACCTAAAATTCCCTTCCCAAGGCTTTCTCTTGTGGGTCCCGGCTAAAGAAATTCTTTTCTTTTTTTAACTAAAACTCTTTTCTAAAACTCCAAATTCACCATTTTAGGGCAAGGGTTCAAACCCCAATGGACCAACCAATTTCCAATTAATTTTGCTATTAACCGGAATGTCTCCGAACTTCTAATCAACTAACCCAAACTCCTTGGGTCTTGCAACGAACATCAATCAAGCCTCAACGAAGCGCGAAAGGCCCCAAAATCTTGAAAATCCTCAAAACCACGGACCGGGGCAAAAGACCAAAATACCCTAAGGGTTAAAATGAGCTCTAACGGCCCATCCGAACATCCGAATAATGACCCGAAATCACCAGGTAACAAATAGAAAACTGGGCCGTTACAATACTCCCTCCTTTTAAGACTTTCGTCCTCGAAAGTCCTAAGACGAAAACAACTCTAGGAAACTCCACTGATTCTTAACCAACCAAGCTCCCGATTAAGACAACACAAATCCTTCTTTGAAACCGAACCCTCTTGGGTTCCCAAAGGCTCCAAGCCCAACAGACCCCGAGTCTGCCACAAACTATCTCAACCAAGACTGGGCATACACCGAACTCCGAAGAAATAGATGTGATAGTGCTAACGGTAATACACATCCTCAAACTTGCACTAGCTCTCAAACGGTCTTAAAATCTTAGGGCTCACTTAACCCTGCTAGCCCAACTCGGAACGCCTCTCTACGGCGCTACTCTCAGCAAACTCATGGACGGGTCACAAGCTCTAAAACTCTACGCCACGCTCCGGCGTAATTTCTCTGAATGCTCATAGTTGTTATCAAACAACATCGACCCTTCACCATGCTGACCAAACAACTGAACCTCCCAGGTTTCAAAAACTAAACGGCCTACTCTTACTTCGCAAGAGATCTGTGAACCCCAATGGATGCCTACAATCCTTAACGAAATCCAAATCGAACCACCAACTGGTGACTGATCCCAAGGCAAACTTCTCCAACTAGCACGCGTCCACAACACTTAAGCAACCATCTTACGAGAAAACGAAGCACCAAAGCCAAGGGGCACTTTTATGGTTCACCAAACGGCTACCACCAACACACCAGCTGAAACTTCAGCTACGGCCACCTTTAGAAGACAAGGTCCAGGCACAGGCTCCACTCGGCCAAATTAACAAACTGGAGCCCCTCAACGGCCGACAACAAACTTTCCAATGCAATCCGATCAGCCATTAGCCTAAGAGAACATCGCCAGACAGAAAAACAAACAACATTCCTCTTACGAAAATCTCGAGCAGCAAGGAATAAAACATTATGTGGCTACTAGCAACACAATAGCTGGAGGATAACAACTCTAAGGTTTCCAACCAATGCCACGGCATCTCTGTGCCAACCCACTCAACTGTGGCTCAGCTATAATGCCAACGGCGAATGCACATTAACTAGGAACAAAGCCCGAGAAGGCTTGCTCTGCAGAAACTCAACCCAAGCTTATAACGAGCAAGGCTCGCCTCCAAGCTGCCACTCAACTCTTAAGCCCATCTGGCTGCTCCAAGGACTTCCTCCTTATAGCTTAGACCTAACTCTTCTTCCAATCCAGAAACTCCACCCACGAAACATCGCGAGGAATAAGGATAGCGACGACCACAAGCTTGCGGATCCTGAACAACACGAGTCGGCAAGACTACCTCAAAAGTTAAAACTCAAGGCCGACATCCACGGTGCAACTCAACTACCAAAGAACTAAGGGGTTCTACAAACTCCAAAGATCCAACAACCTTTCAGCAACAACTCAAGTCCTTGAACTGGCAGGCCTCCGCCCTTGCGGGAACAAACAACTTTCCGCTTGCTAACAAACAAACGCAGTGGCACTCTCGCTGGGCTGACCGCTGCGCTACTCTGATCAACTACACAACTCAGGAGCTAAGCCGACTCCTCCTCAACAGGAACGATTTCCCAGCAAGAGGACTTCCGAAGGACAGCGAACTTCACACACGCTCGCTGTCTTGCTCAAACCCAAGGGCAACAACAACCAACAGTCTCAGAAGCAACATCTGAGGATCCTCAATCGCTTGAACCCCCAACTTGGAACTAACAGTGCCTACTCAATTGCCGAGGGAGGGGTCAACTCCCAAAACTTCCTGACTAGGAACAAGTCCTCAGGGCAACGCCCGCTTTCTCGAACCGAGCTAGCTCACGAAACAACATGGGAACAAAACCTTGGTCAACACCAAGCACCACCTCGCTAAGAATTATGAAAATTAACGTGGAGGTTACCAAGAACAACTTTAGCTTGTTAACCGACAACAAGCATCCAGCAACTCAACCGAGGAACACTGCCTGGGTCTGACTGAGCTCTGGTGAGGCTCTCCACAACTTATGGTTCCTCCGATCGCCGTCCGACACACACTGTCGTCAAACGGTCTAACAGACAACTGCCTACACAAGCACATCTCCCTCCAGCATCTCAACTGTGCTGGCCAAAAGCTCTTCCTTGCCACATCTGTAGCAAGCACGGGCGATGCTCCACACAATCCGAAAAGAGCCTTACCAGAGTTGATGCAATGAGTCGGCGGCCTGGCCCCGCCCTGCTGACGATCCTGAGCTCTAACCTGCGGTCGGCGCTGATCCCGACCCTAGGCGGCCCTGTAGGCGAGTGCTGCTATCCACTGAATGGGAACCACCGGAAGACCCAAACTTCCTCTTGCTCAAAGCATCGCCCACATCGTAGCTTCTACCTGTGGTAAGGATCTGAACAACACTCTTAGCCATGGTCGCCGAAACTCCGCGATTTTGCTACCATCGCCTTGGATCGGTTCAAAGTGAACTCCAACCATCGATCAACAAGAAATGCCTCTACCTGGTCAAGGGCCAACCGCATAACTTGCCTCTGAAAACAACCCGCTCTGCACACGTGAAACCTCTCAACCCAAGTTAGGGCACTTGCCAAGAACTAAAGTCCCAACTCCTCAGAACTGAGCACTGGTTTCACAACCCGAAACCCCTCGTGGTTCTTGAAACATACACCACGGAACGAGCTACACAAAAGTACACCGGCGTGTATAGCTCCAACTTGGTTCCTTAAGATCCAAACCAACAAGTATTCCCACACAAGGCAACTTTTGCCTCCCAATAGAGCCACATCTAGCAAAGGAGCAACAAGAGTTCAACCCACTCGGGGTCAACTCACCACGGAATGCCACATTGGTCGACTCACTCTTACAAGAGCATAGCCACACCAAGCTAACTTACCTCATACCAATGGTCCACTAAACGTGCTCCGATCAACCATCCAACTCATGGCTCTAACAGTGGATAAACCACGCATCATCGATGACAACCCTACTCATATTAGGGTAACTCCAGGGTAGTCGAATCACACTACCATCCAACTGGCTCACAAGCCCACAACACAAAGCGCGAACTTCGGACGCGCTAGCCCTTAACAACCAACAACATTCTTTGTACCCAACTCTCGGTGACCTCGAAGGCTCCTACTTATCCCTCGAACGGTCTCACACTTGTAGTTCTCTGACTACCACCGAGCTAGATCTATTATGCAGCCCAAACAGGTGCAGTCTCAGGAATGGATACAAGACTAGTGGGGATGCTAAACTCCGGGCGGGTCCTGGAACCACCTGCACAAAAAGTGCCAACTGGCCTGAATCTAGGCCTCCTTCCAAAGCTTGGTGCCAGCAGCACTACTTCCTTTACAACACAAACATCCCTTTACGGGCTTTAAGCCCCTCGAGGGTAGGGAAGGTCACACTCCAGTGACAGGCAATGGCACTCAACACAAGAGTCTCAACACTCGAGTAGACTACTCTCGACATCACGTCTAACAGACAAGCCAAGGCCCACTCCTGCATCCCACTCGATGCTCAACGAATACTCGAGCCAACCCTCGGGTGGCAAAGCACCTAGCTCCACACGGAACATGCTAACAGAAGGTGCTTCTCTCTAATAGCCACCAAAACCAAGGGTGATTAAGTCCTCGACAAGCAAACTCACACACTACCGCTTTGCTACGAGGGTACTAAAAGAACTGGTGAAAAACGATCGCGAGGCTTGCGGGAGAACAAGATGTCTCTACATCTTCCTCAAAAGCTACTAACTTGGCCGCTTATCAATCGACCAGTGGTGGTGGAGACTCTGTGGTTCGCCTCTCACGGGGACTTCCACCACCACACTCTCGCATCAAACAACACCGAGCGCAGCGCGCGCCTCGACGTCTACACATCTGGTCATCGGCCTCTGAACACCAGGTCATCCCAACACTTGGATGATAAACTCGTTCCTGGCCAACCACCTTGCTGCTAGCAGTAGGTCACAAAAACATCCAGCTCTACAGGCTTCCACTTGCCAAACTCGGCGGCTCGATCAACGCCAACTAACTTATCAGCATAACCTGCTGATCGAGCCCTCTCGGGAACCTCTGGGGCTACTGGAGCTACAAGGAGGGGTGTCTCCTAAATAAACTCTGCCAGCTGGGCTATCTGTGCCCAAGACTCCTCACTACGCGCTACAAACTGCGCCTGGGTCTCCGCTCTCCGTTAGCTAAAAGACCTACCATGAACTTCCTCATGGCTGGAGCACACTCTGCTCAAGGAGTCTCACTCTGAGGCGTGCTAGCCTCAACCCCCCCTACTCTTGGCAACTCATCTGCCAGGGCCAAAGGTGGCCTACAGGTTTAGACAACCCTAGACGTGGTCTCATGATCAACATGAACAGTCCAACTCCTCGGTTGGAAATACCAAACGTCCCTGCTCCCCTAAGTGCAATCAACCTACTAGCGATCCACACAAAGCATAAAAGCTAGCCCACGCTGGGCTCTCACCGCCCAAAGAAGGGTAACACATGTATACTAGATGCGATGTTGTAAAATAAAACCCTTAGCTTAATGAACTCGAGACAAACTGTGTGTGCATGAGTCTTGATGTGTAATGACCGGTTTTAAAAGAAATATAAAATAAGGTTTTCTTTTATTTTAGTTTGTAAGGAGTTGTTGGAAGGACTCGAACCCTTGGCCTAAAAGGGATTTGGAAGCTTGGGTTTAAATAAAGAAAAATAAACGCTACGTCACCGGGGGCCCGAAGGGGAGTCTTGGGAAGGTCATTTGAGATTTCCAAGTCTATTTAAAGGAAAGGAAGGAGAAAATAAAAGAAAAAGAATCCAAAAACCCTAGCCTTCTCCTTCACTCACCCCCAAGCCGCCGCCGCGCACCAAGCCATTTGCCGCCCACGTCGCCGTCGCGCCTGCCCGGTCTTCGCCCCACACTCCCGTCGCCGCACCGAGCCATCGCCAACGCCCCAGCGCCGCTCAGCCACCCCATCGCACCAGCGCCGCAACCGCCCAGCCCTGCACCGTGCGCCCCAACGCACCGCTCCGTCCGGCCGCATCCGCACGACCGTGCAGCAGCGCACCCGGCCGCCCGCCGGCGCAGCGAAGACTCGACCTCGCGCGTCGCGACGCCGCGTCGCTCGCGGTGCCTCGCCGTCTGCTCGCCTTGCTGCACGCAACGCCCGAGGTCGGCGAAGACGAGCAGCGCCCAGCGCCTTGCCGCCGCCTTCTGCGCGCCGTTCGCGCCCTTCATTTATCGAGACCACACGCGCCTCTTCGGTTGGTAAATCCCCGAGCCTCCACCCTTTGGACTTCCGATTCTAGATGTTTGTTTATTAATTAGGATATTTTACTACTTGTTTAGGTTGCTCGAGTTAAACTTATAAGCTCGAGGGTTGTTAGTTGATTCGGGATAAATAACCTCCACTTTTTCCAGGTAAGGATTCTTACCCGGGGTTGTGTGGACCCTGCGAATACCTTGATAGCATGCTGATTTCTGTGATTGTATGAGTTTCTATTAGATAGGATTCATGCTTCCTTGATTCATGTTTGTGTTTGAATTGTGTTCCGCTAGTACCATGCTAGGTACCCTCTTCCTGGCATATCCATGTTTTCCGTTGATTGCCGTTAAATCCATGTTAAGTTGAGACTGAGATGTTTAGTGTAGAAGTTAGAAGGGGTATCTAGTGTAGGTCCCGCTCGGGTAAGACCCCGATGGACAGTTGGAGGTGTAAGACCCCGATGGGCATCCTAGGTGTATAAGACCCCGATGGGCATCACTGAGTCGGAGGTGTAAGACCCTGATGGGCAACCTAGGTGTATAAGACCCCGATGGGCATCACTGAGTCGGAGGTGTAAGACCCTGATGGGCAACCTAGGTGTATAAGACCCCGATGGGCATCACCGAGTCGGAGGTGTAAGACCACGATGGGCAACCTAGGTGTATAAGACCCGATGGGCATCACCGAGTCGGAGGTGTAAGACCACGATGGGCAACCTAGGTGTATAAGACCACGATGGGCATCACCGAGTTGGAGGTGTAAGACCACGATGGGCAACCTAGGTGTATAAGACCCTCGATGGGCATCACCGAGTCGGAGGTGTAAGACCACGATGGGCAACCTAGGTGTATAAGACCGATGGGCATCACCGAGTTGGAGGTGTAAGACCGATGGGCATCCTAGGTGTATAAGACCCGATGGGCATCACCGAGTTGGAGGTGTAAGTCCCCGATGGGCATCCTAGGTGTGTAAGTCCCCGATGGGCCTCACCGAGTATTAGGTTGTGTAAGGCCCGAGGCGTCTAGATGTAGAGCCCGAGAAGTTCGATAGCTAAGAGCCTCTGAGTAGGCAAGCCCTAGGATCATTGCATGGTTAATCCAACTACTCCCGCTTAAGTTTTGTATGGTTGCATGTCGGTGTGCTAAATGAGATGTTTTCGTAATGTACCCTTGGTTGGGGATTCTTCTTGAGTAACTTGTTGCTCACCCTTATTTTCTCGTGGTTTTCCACCGGGTAACTTGGGACAGAGCGGGGATGGCTAGGAGGAGGCGGTGGATGATCATGGACACCGACTCTGAGTTGCACGTAGTTTTCTTTTATGTTTTAGCATGTAGTGGGACTTGGGTCCCTAGGAAAACACTTAAACTGCGTTTTATGTTCTCGTACCATTCTCTTTGAATTGTTTTAAGAAAGTACTGATCAGTCATCTACCGTTTTATTTAATTGAATCATGGTCTTTATTTAAAAAGTGTTTACTGCAAACTTTTAAACTTCCGACTCTGAATGATGTTTTATATTCTTAATCATGCATGCTAAGTAAGGACTTTAGGTTAGAGACCGTTTCTTGGGTCGGGTCCTTACAGTTGGTATCAGAGCTCAGAGTTATAGGTTCTGTAGACCGACTGCGCAGCTTGTAGGTTGTTTTCCATGATCATCGGCTAGCTCATGACCATCGGTATGTCCGTAAGTTTTAAATTAAGGGTTAAGAATTATAATGCCGGTTGCACCTTGCATGTACATGACTTGTTGTTGTAGAGCTGGGAAGACAGGTTCTGACCCAGTGTTGGTTTGGCGGTAGATTTTCGGTATGCCAGTCACTCGTAGAGGGCAGGGAGGCTCGAGGCCGACCACCCAGGGCATTCGTATCGATTCGGACACCGGAGGGACCTCGTCCCAAGCTGATGCTGAGGTGAGGCCATCATCAGGCCCCTCAACTGTGTTGCCCGGAGAGGGTGTAGGGGCAAGCGGGTCTCGAGAGACTACACCGGGAGCTGCTTTTGTGGAGTCTATGAGGGCTCTTGTGGTTGGATTGTTGGCCGACCAGAGGGCCGAGCAGAGAGCTGAAACGCAAGCTTTGTTAGCTACGCAGGGGAGAGTCCCGCGTCCGATCTGCGGTGACCGAGTTGTTTCAAAGAGGAGGATGCAGTGCCACCAGCACCGCCAGCTCCGCAGGAGCCAATTGTGAATGAGGCCGTTATGGCAGAAGGTGCTGAGGATCTAGGCAAGTGGCTGAAGGATTTTGTGAAATGGAAGCCGGAGAAGTTTAGCGCCCCTGGAGAACCGTTGGTAGCTGCCACATGGATTGCGGAGTTAGAATATACGTTTATGGTAATGGAGTGTCCTGAGGTGCAGCGAGCTCGATGTGCAGCCCATGTATTAGCCAGAGTGCAAATTTAAGTGGTGGTGGGATTCTACCTTAAGTGAGAGACCGGCTGGGTCTCCACCTGCCACCTGGGAGTTTTTCAAAGCTGAGTTCAAGGCGAAGTTTATCAGTGAAGAAGCCCAAGAAAAGATGATTGAGCTGTTTTCAAACCTTAAGCAGGGGTCTGACCCAATCGAGGTGTACGAGAAGAAGTTCTCGGAATATGGATACTTCAGCGCCCACGATTGATTGCTACCCCGGAACTAAAAATCAGGAAGTTTATTGCGGGTTTGAGACAGGGAGTGTCTCAGGACGTTAGGGCACAGGCCCCAGAGACTTTTGCCAAGGCAGTACAGTTGGCAACGATCTATGACGGGAAGTACCCTCCAGAGCAGGTTGTTAGCACCATAGTGCAGAAGGCCCCAGTGTTCTCAGGCCAGAAGCGAAAGTTTGACTCAGGGGGTCATGGTCGTGGGGGCGGTCAGCGCCGCCAGAGTTCTTATCACGGCGAGACCCGATGATCGGGACCAGAATCGATCGGCCTCGCCATCAGGGCATAGGAGGCCGCCACCGTATTGTAGATCCTGTGGGAAGCAGCATTGGGGACCTTGTGGTGGAAACCCTAGAGCCTGCTATAACTGTGGTAAGGAGGGGCATCAAGCCCGGCATTGCAACCAGAGAGCAGTTGTGGCTCAGCCAGCTCAGCAGCAAGGGAGGGTGTATGCTACGACTCGCCAGGAGGCTGAGAGAACCGGACCCGCAGTGGCAGGTACGCTCCTAGTTCTTGATCACCTCGCCTTTGTGTTGTTTGATTCGGGTTCCACCCATTCGTTTGTTTCTGCTGTTTTTGCTGAGCTTGCTTGCATGAATTTAGAGCCTCTAGGTTTTGAGTTGTCTGTCGCTACTCCCTCGGGAATTAGTATCTTTGGCTAGCTGAGAAGGTGAGGATGGTCGGATCACGATATCCCGACCGGACTCTGCAGTTACCCTCATAGTGTTAGCTATGAGCGGTTTTGATGTGATCCTCGGCATGGATTGGTTAGGCGATAACCACGCGATGATTGATCGCCGTTGTAAGGAGGTGGTGTTCAGCCGCGAGATAGGCCTACCTTTAAATTTCGGGGCACCGGAGTGGGGTGTGTCCGCCGTGATTTCAGCAGATTAAAGCTCGTCGTTTGTTGGCACGAGGAGCTTGGGGTTTCTTAGCTAAGATGACTGGGAGAACTGTGACCCGCCATCTGTCGGCGGCAGCCCCATAGTGCAAGAGTTTGCGGATGTTTTCCCGAAGAGTTACGGCTGCCCGCCAAGAGAGAGAGGTGGACTTCTCAATAGAGCTTGAGCCGGGACTCGCCCTATCTCAAAAGCTCCTTATCGCATGGCGCCAGCAGAGCTGAAAGAGTTAAAGGAACAACTGCAGGAGTTGCTTGACAGAGGGTTTATTAGGCCGAGTGTGTCCTCGTGGGGAGCACCCGTGCTGTTTGTTAAGAAAAAGGATGGCTCGATGCGTCTATGCATCGATTACAGGGAGCTGAACAAGGTAACCATTAAGAACAAGTACCCGCTGCCTCGTATCGATGACCTGTTTGACCACTCGGGGAGCTTGTGTGTTCTCGAAGATTGACTCGGTCGGGCTACCACCAGTTGAGGATTCGGGATGCGGATATTCCCAAGACAGCGTTCGTGTCGAGGTATGGGCATTATGAATTCGTAGTCATGTCCTTCGGACTTACGAACGCCCACCGCATTCATGGACATGATGGACAGAGTGTTCAAGGCGTTCTTGGACCGCTTTGTCATCGTGTTCATAGATGACATTCTTGTGTACTCTAAATCTAAGGAGGACCATGCCTCGCACCTAAGGCGATTTTTTGCAGCCTTGCGCGAGAATAAGCTCTATGCGAAGTTCTCAAAGTGTGACTTTTGGCTTGAGGAGGTAGCTTTTAGGGACACGTTGTGTCTAAGGAGGAGTGGCATGGACCCTTCAAGATAGAGGTTTGTTAGTTCGTGGGCCAGACCGACGACCGTGTCGGAGATTCGTAGCTTTCTGGGCCTGGCCGGATATTACCGCCGCTTTGTTAAGAACTTCTCTGCTATAGCCACCCCGCTTACTCGACTGACGAGGAAGGGCGTCGATTTCGTTTGGGATAAGAAGTGCGATGAGAGTTTTGCTAAGCTAAAGAGTGTTTGACGACTGCACCGGTGCTGGCAGTTCCAGAGGGAACTGGGGGTTTCGTGGTGTACAGTGATGCCAGCAAGTTTGGTTTGGGATGCGTTCTGATGCAACACGGTAAGGTGATAGCGTACGCCTCGAGGCAGTTGAAACCACACGAGCAGAATTACCCAACTCATGATATGGAGTTGGCGTGATCGTCTTTGCACTTAAAATTTGGAGGCACTACTTGTATGGGGAGAAGATTCAGATTTTCTCGGACCACCAAAGCCTCAAGTATTTCTTCACTCGAAGGACTGAACATGAGAGCAGAGGAGGTGGTTGGAGCTTGTAAAGGATTATGACTGTGAGATCTGTATCACCCCTAAAGGCAAATGTGGTGGCGACGCACTAAGTAGAAAAACCTCGCATCTCGCAACGTTGGCAAATCCCAAAAGTATCATAAGGAAAGACCTCGAGAGAGCGAGAAATAGCGATGTTGTTAGGGGATGTTACGGCCGGGGTAGCTCGATTGACCATCCACCTTCGATAAGGCAAAGGATTATCGATAATCACCGAAAGATCCTAAGTTAAAAAGCTTGTATGAGAGGGTTCAGCCGACGGTGATTTCGATTTCGTGATACTCGCGGATGGTGGTCTAAGATATAAAGGCCGCTATATGTGTCCCACCGATGACGGTATTCGCGCGGAATTGTTGGCCGAGGCTCACACTCGCCTTTTGCTTGGCACCCGGGGGTAACAAGATGTACCAAGATCTTAAGCGCAGACTTTTTGGTGGATGGGGATGAAGAGGAGATTGCCCGGTTAAATCGGTCGGTGTCTCACCCGGCCAGCAGTGTGAAGGCGCCAGCAGCCCCAGCAGTTTGTTGCAACCGCTCGGAGTGCCACAGTGGAAATGGGAGGAGATCACCATGGATTTTATCTCGAGTTTGCCCGGGACTCCTAGAGGATATGCTCAAATTTGGGTGGTCGTTGATAGGTTGACTAAGTGTGCCCATTTCATTCCGGCGGGATAAACTACACCGTAGAGCGATGGGCACAACTATTCCTCGGCGAGATAGTGAGATACCACGAGTGCCGCTTAAGATTATCTCCGACCGGATTCCCGTTTTACATCACGGTTTTGGAAGGCCCTTCAGCGAGTTTGGGCACAGAGTGCAACCTACAAAGACGACCTTCCACCCACGGCACCGATGGCGGACCGATCGGCGGTAAATCGGATCTTAGAGGATATGTTTGCGAGCTGCGTATTGGATTTCCACGGCGATTTGGGACCAAGATTTATACTTGATGGAGTTTGCCTACAACAATAGTTTTGATCAAACCATCCGATGGCACCGTTTGAAGCGTTGTATGGTAAGCGCCGCAGATCCCCGACCTTCGGGAAGAGGTTGGTGACCGGCGCAGTGTTAGGCCTAATTGCTTCACTAACCAATGAGGTATCCGAAAAATCGAGCTCGTATCTTGACCGCCCGAGCGCGAGCGGAAAGAGCTACGCCGATATCGATACGTAGAGAGTTGGAATTTGAGATTGGCGGCCGACGTGTTCCTTAAGGTAGCTCCGTCGTGGAGTTCTGAGGTTTGGAAGGAAGGGGAAGCTGAGCCCCAGGTTTGTTGGACCATTCGAGATCCTTGAGAGGATCGGGGTTGTGGCCTACCGGTTAGCATTGCCGCCGTCCTTGGCTGCAGTGCATAGTGTGTTCCACGTCTCGATGCTCGCCAATATGTGGCGAGATCCTTCGCACGTCATAGATTTTGAGCCTTTACAGTTGAACCATGACCTGAGCTTTGAGGAAAAACCCATAAAGATCTTAGCATTTGAGAAGAAAGTCTTGAGGAACCGAGCTATTGATTTAGTGAAAGTGCAGTGGCGGAATCAGAGAGTTGAGGAAGCTACTTGGGAGTTGGAAGGGGAGATGAGAAGGAGTTACCCAGAGTTGTTTTAGGAGCAATGACTTAGGGACGGAAGTCTCCCAAGGAGGGTATTATAACAAATTTCGGTTTTGACAAAAAATATAAAATAAGGTTTTCTTTTATTTTAGTTTGTAAGGAGTTGTTGGAAGGACTCGAACCCTTGGCCTAAAAAGGATTTGGAAGCTTGGGTTTAAATAAAGAAAAATAAACGCGTCAGTACCGGGGCGAAAGAGTCTTGGGAAGGTCATTTGAGATTTCCAAGTCTATTTAAAGGAAAGGAAGGAGAAAATAAAAGAAAAAGAATCCAAAAACCCTAGCCTTCTCCTTCACTCACCCCCAAGCCGCCACGCACCAAGCCACTGCCGCCCGCCGCCGCGCGCGCTACCGCCGCCTTCGCCCCACTCCCGTCGCCGCACCGAGCCATCGCTAACGCCCCAGCGCCGCTCAGCCACCCCATCGCACCAGCGCCGCAACCGCCCAGCCATGCACCGTGCGCCCCAACGCACCGCTCCGTCCGGCCGCATCCGCACGACGTGCGGTAAAGAATACAGACCACCAGCCTTCGGCGCAGCACAGACTTTCGACCTCACGCGTCGCGGCAAAGACGTCGCTCCGCGGCTGCCTCGCCGTCGCTCGCCTTCTTTGCGCAACGCCAACGCCCGATGTCAGCGACACGAGCGGCGCCCAGCGCCTTGCCGCCTTCGCGGCGCAATGCCGTTCGCGCGCCCCTTCGCTGTCGAGACCACGCGCCTCTTCGGTTGGTAAATCCCCGAGCCTCCACCCTTTGGACTTCCTGATTCTAGATGCTGTTTATTAATTAGGATATTTTACTACTTGTTTAGGTTGCTCGAGTTCGCTTATAAGCTCGAGGGTTGTTAGTTGATTCGGGATAAATAACCTCCACTTTTTCCAGGTAAGGATTCTTACCGGGGTTGTGTGGACCTGCGAATACCTTGATAGCATGCTTGATTTACGTGATTGTATGAGTTTCTATTAGATAGGATTCATGCTTCCTTGATTCATGTTTGTGTTTGAATTGTGTTCCGCTAGTACCATGCTAGGTACCCTCTTCCTGGCATATCCATGTTTTCCGTTGATTGCCGTTAAATCCATGTTAAGTTGAGACTGAGATGTTTAGTGTAGAAGTTAGAAGGGGTATCTAGTGTAGGTCCCGCTCGGGTAAGACCCTGATGGGCATCACTGAGTTGGAGGTGTAAGACCCTGATGGGCATCCTAGGTGTATAAGACCCCGATGGGCATCACTGAGTCGGAGGTGTAAGACCACGATGGGCAACCTAGGTGTATAAGACCCGATGGGCATCACCGAGTCGGAGGTGTAAGACCCTGATGGGCAACCTAGGTGTATAAGACCCTGATGGGCATCACTGAGTCGGAGGTGTAAGACCCTGATGGGCAACCTAGGTGTATAAGACCCCGATGGGCATCACTGAGTCGGAGGTGTAAGACCCTGATGGGCAACCTAGGTGTATAAGACCCCGATGGGCATCACTGAGTTGGAGGTGTAAGACCCAGATGGGCAACCTAGGTGTATAAGACCCGATGGGCATCACCGAGTCGGAGGTGTAAGACCACGATGGGCAACCTAGGTGTATAAGACCACGATGGGCATCACCGAGTTGGAGGTGTAAGACCACGATGGGCATCCTAGGTGTATAAGACCCCGATGGGCATCACTGAGTTGGAGGTGTAAGTCCCCGATGGGCATCCTAGGTGTGTAAGTCCCCGATGGGCCTCACTGAGTATTAGGTTGTGTAAGGCCCGAAGGGCGTCTAGATGTAGAGCCCGGAGAAGTTCGATAGCTAAGAGCCTCTGAGTAGGCAAGCCCTAGGATCATTGCATGGTTAATCCAACTACTCCCTTAAGTTTTGTATGGTTGCATGTCGGTGTGCTAAATGAGATGTTTTCGTAATGTACCCGGTTGGGGATTCTTCTTGAGTAACTTGTTGCTCACCCTTATTTTTCTGTGGTTTTCCACCAGGTAACTTGGGACAGAGGCAGGATGGCTAGGAGGAGGCGGCTGGATGATCATGGACAGCTGACTCTGAGTTGCACGTAGTTTTCTTTTATGTTTTAGCATGTAGTGGGACTTGGGTCCCTAGGGAAAACACTTAAACTGTTTTATGTTCTCGTACCATTCTCTTTGAATTGTTTTAAGAAAGTACTGATCAGTCATCTACCGTTTTATTTAATTGAATCATGGTCTTTATTTAAAAAGTGTTTACTGCAAACTTTTAAACTTCCGACTCTGAATGATGTTTTATATTCTTAATCATGCATGCTAAGTAAGGACTTTAGGTTAGAGACCGTTTCTTGGGTCGGGTCCTTACATGATGATCATGGGAGCAACAACCTACAAAGCAGGTTAGTCTACAGAATCTATGACTCTGTGCTCTGATACCAACTGTAAGAAACCGACCCAAAACACGGTCCTAAACCTAGGTTCTCACTCAGCATGCAAGTTAAATACTTCATCAAGCGGTTTAGTGCTCATATTTAAAACCTTTCAAAAAATTTAAAAGCGGGGACACTTAAAACATAAACAACAACCTTCATTTAAGCAAAGCCAACAAAGTAAAACAAGCCTGGCCAGTGTTTATAAAATCATACAATACAATTTAAACAACATTTAAAAACGTCCCCCTAGGACTCATGTCCGTCTACATGCTGAACAAATTATGCAAACAATAAAAGACAAAGTGTCGGCGGCTCCCATGATCAATCAGCTCCCTCCGCTAGCCGTCCTGGTGCTGTCCCAAGTTACCTGGTGGAAAACCACAGAAATAAGGGTGAGTATAAACATACTCAGTAAGAATCCCCAATCGGGGTACAATACGATACATCAATCATCTGGCACCCTAGTATACATGCAAACAGTTACCAACACAGATCATAGCTCAATGAGCTTACAAGGCAGAATCTGGAATCCTCAGAAGTCTCCTACTTCTAGCCTAATGATTGGCTCTCATAACCAATCCCGGGACATCTTTGAGGGTCTTTCTCCCTCGACCAATTGATCAGCTCAAAAATCGATCCCAAAGATGTCCGACACCCTCGAGGTCTTTCTCCCTTGACCATATGATCAGCACAAAAGCCAATCCCAATGGGTGTCCTCAAGGGCCTCTTACCCTCGCTAACAAATCTGGACTATCGGGAGAGTACCCGAAGTCTGGCTCTAAACTGGAAAGAACGAGTGTACTCACGAACATTAGCCCGGGAGCTCTCGAATCGGCGACTAACGCGTGTCTTGCGCCACACACGCATGCTTTTTTGCCGCGTAAATGTGGGGCCTAAGTACAAACTACGCGGGCGAGTCGCATTCCTAAAGACTCGAAAACGGTGTCACCGAAGCGAGTAGTGCGAGACCCTCGGCACTCATCGGTCACGGCTGTACCACCGACTGAAGCTAAGAACCGGCCAAGGCGAGCTTGCACCGCTGGCGGGGTTCCGCTCTAGCGAGCTACAAACTAGGCTTATGCCGATGTGGTAGCTAAATCCACATCGGTACGCGGGGAAGCAATGTACGTTATGCTTCGCTCTACACCCGACTGGTGGGGACAAAGTACGTTATGTCCGCTCTCAGCCTCTGGATGATGACAAACCCTACTATACTAGCTAGGAGTACAAAATAACTGATTCCTTGCTAAACATACATATCAACATCAATCACACATAACCTAGCATGAAACTACGAACTTAAAGCAGGAATCTCAAGCATGCTGGAAGAACAATCCTAGCATGGCACTAACATGTACAAACAGGCTAACATGCTAGCAAGAATGCAATCACAAGCTGTCCTATCCACTAATCATGTTCATACAAGTAAACATGCATATAAGGCACAATCAAGAAAGCATCGCAGGGTCCACACAACCACGGTAAGGAATCTTTACCTGGAAACGAGCAGAAATAACTTTCACAATCAAATAAGACCCTCGAGCTTTATAACGAACCCGAGCAACCTAGGCATAATAAAAGCATCCTAATTAAATATACAGCAGCCAGCAGCTTAAAAAACTAAAAGGGAAAAGGCTTGAGAATTACCAACCGAGAGGACACGGGCTCTCGGCAGCAAAGGCGAGTTTGGGCGCTGGCTGAGTGCAGCGAGAGCCGCGCTGGGCGTTGGGTGCACGGCAAGGCGGCGGACACTGCATGGAGCGGCGCGCGGGCGAGACGTCGGGTCGCGAGGCAGTGCGCGATCGGCGCGTCACTGCGCGGCGGCCAGCGGCGGCGGCGACGTCGGGAACAACAATGGCCGGCGGTCGCGGCGCGTCTGAAGCGGCTCTGGTCGCGGAGCAATGCGCGGCACGTCTGGGCGCGCTTGGGCTGGGGGATACAACGCGTCTGGGCGCACTTGGGCTGGGCGATGCAACGCGTCTGGGCACACACAGGGCCGGGCGATCGTGAGGCGTCTGGTGCGGCGTGGTGGGACAGGTATCTCTTGGTGAAGCCGATCTGATCGACGCTGGGCGCGATGTGGCCGGCCGAGCGGTGTGGTGCGGTGTGGGTGGGTGGCTCGCTGGGTGGTGCTGGTGGGTTAGTTAGGGTGGCTCATTTGGGGTGGCTCGGTTTTTAGGAGAGAGAGAGAGAGAGAGAGAGAGAGAGACTACCAAGGAACAAAGAGGGTTTTCCTAATTTCCTTCTTTTTCCTATTTTAAAAGGGTTAGGAGACCTAAAATTCCCTTCCCAAGGCTTTCTCTTGCGGGTCCCGGCTTAAAGAAATTCTTTCCTTTTTTAACTAAAACTCTTTTCTAAAACTCCAAATTCACCATTTTAGGGCAAGGGTTCAAACCCCAATGGACCAACCAATTTCCAATTAATTTTGCTATTAACCGGAATGTCTCCGAACTTCTAATCAACTAACCCAAACTCCTTGGGTCTTGCAACGAACATCAATCAAGCCTCAACGAAGGCAGGAAAGGCCCTGAAATCTTGAAAATCCTCAAAACCATGACCGGGGGCAAAAAGACCAAAATACCCCTAAGGGTTAAAATAGCTCTAACGGCCCATCCGAACATCCGAATAATGACCCGAAATCACCTGGGTAACCGAAATAGAAAACTGGGCTGTTACACATTTTGTGCCTGGTAGAGTTAATTATACCGTAGAGCAGTGGGCACAGTTGTTTCTGGAGTAGATTGTGCGGTATCATGGGGTACCAGTCAAGATAATATCTGACAGGGATTCCCATTTCACTTCCCATTTCTGGAGGGCACTCTAGAAAGGTTTAGGTGCTGAATGCAGTTTTAGCACAGCTTTCCACCCTCAAACTGATAGACAGACTGAGAGGGTGAATCAGATCCTTGAGAATATGTTGAGGGCCTGTGTACTCGACTTCCGGGTAGTTGGGATCAGTATCTGTATCTAATGGAGTTTTCTTATAACAACAGTTATCAGGCGACGATTCAGATGGCACCATTTGAGGCCTTGTATGGAAAGCGTTGTAGGTCTCCTGTGTTCTGGGAAGAGGTTGGTGACTGGCAGGTTCAGGGTCCAGAGTTGCTTCAGTTGACAAATGAGGCAGTGCAGAAGATCCGAGCTCGTATGTTGACTGCTCAGAGTAGGCAGAAGAGCTACGCCGATGTGAGGCGTAAGAGCTTAGAGTTTAAGGTGGGACATCACGTGTTTATGAAAGTATCACCGATGCGTGAGGTTTTGAGATTTGGTAAGCGGGGAAAGCTGAGTCCTAGATTTGTGGGACCTTTTGAGATCCTTGAGCGAATCAGTCCAGTGGTGTAAAGACTCGACCCGAAAGGGGTTCTAAACTAGGCTTATACCTCAATGCATGCTTTTAAAACTTAAAGACAATATGCAAGATTGTATGCCAGATTCTGAATGAAAACTAAAACATGTAAACAACCATTTCAAAAGTCAAATATAATTTTCCTGAAACCTGTCCCTGTTTCCAAGTACCTGTTCCAAGCCAAATACAATTCCAAAACATACTCTGATCAGAGATTTATTCAAATCATTCAAAAACTCCAAACGGTTTACAATAGTGTCAGAATCCAGAAACAACCAGAAAACATCCTAAGGGCTCCGTGTCGTGCCCAACTACATGCATTCAGAGGACAACAAAAACATAAAGCATAAACATAAGACTCAGAGTTTAAAATAGCTGGTTTCCATGATCAGCAGCTCCTCTTTCAACCATCCTGTCTCGCTCCATGGTTCCTTGTGGAAAACCACAAAATAAGGGTGTGTAACGAATTTCTCAATAAGAATCCCCAACCGGGGTACAATACGATATAACTAGTCATCTAGCAGAATGTATGCAAGCTATGAATATAAACACAGAAGAGAGCACATCGCTTTAATCCAGACATAAACCTCGGATGCCATCTTATGGTCTTACACTGGAAAACTACAACGCTTTACGATACTATATGAGAAACTAGTCTCGGCCTAAGCCTTCCTACTGTCGATACGAAAGGTGCTCTAAACTCAAGATCCCGAGGAGCTCTCTAGTCTGCACTGTAATGAGTGTGTGTAACGGCCGAGGTTTTCATCTCGGTCATGCAGGTATGCCCTAGGGGTATTTTGGTAATTTGGTCTGGCCGTCAGGGCCGTTTATGTCTTTTTCAGTTGCTAAAATTATTGGATGGTCTTAAGTAGGATTTTGATGCTTTGTGGATGTATTTGGGCATGGAGAGATGCAAAAGTAAAATAGGGTTTTAAAAGTGTAGCAGTTGGGTTTCGAACCCAGGTGGTCTGGGAAGTTAGTTGTGTGTCCTTGCCAGTGGAGCTAGTGGGAGTTCTTGTTGCTCTTTCCGCGGCATATCTTGGTTAGCCTTGAGTCCTTTGGGTTTTGGTGCATTTGATTAAAAGAAAGGAAAATAGAGTTTTGTGTTTTCTTCTCCAAATCACCATTGCCGCCCCAAGTGTAACGGCCCAGTTTTCCATTCCGGTTTCCCAGGTACTCTCGGTTCAGAATTGGGGCAATCGGTTGGGCCGTTAGAGCTTTTTAACCTTTAAGGGTATTTTGGTCTTTTGCTCCCCGGTCAGAGGTTGAGGATTTTCAGGGCTTCAGGGTCATTTCGGCCTTCGTTGAGACTTGATTGATGTTGGTTGCAAGACCCAAGGAGTTTGGGTTAGTTGATTAGAAGTTCGGAGACATTCCGGTTAATAGCAAAATTAATTGGAAATTAGTTGGTCCATTGGGGTTTGAACCTGTAAGGACCTCAATTCCTATAAATGTTCTAGAAAGGGCAAATTGGGTAATTCCATAAATAGGATATTTTATTGAAGGGAAAGAGGAAAGCTCTTGGGGTATAAATATTGTAAGGAAGGGTTTAGAGAAAGGGCAATCTTATTCTGGTGGAGGCTAGGTCTGAGGACTTGGAGGAGGGATTCCGGTGCTCTCGAATACACCGGTCAGCTTATCGTTTTCTTTATTATCTTGTCGTGCTATTTCCATTAAGTTTGTATGGAAGTAAGCTTTGGATTATTAATGGTATATGAAATATAGTGTGTTTTCTACTATTATCTCTATCTATTTGGTTGTTGTTTTGTCCTGCGTATTATTGGGAACTTGTTAGGTATCGAATACCTAACATATTGGTATCAGAGCACGTTCGTCATGTGGAACAGAGGAAAGTAATGGCTGAGGATATGAAAACAATTTTTGAGAGAATCAACAGAATTCAAGAAGAAATGTTAGAGAGCAATCGCATCCTAAAACAGAGGATTGAAGAATGGTTCATTGAAAAAAAAAGGTCCACATAGGAGTTCAATAGCTGCTTAATCGGCGAAGAAGGAAAAGAAGAATTAGAATGTTATGAGCTAGAAGAGGAAGAAAATGAAGCTCATAAATCAGAAGAAGATTGTGTGAAAGATGATGAGCCCATGATCAACGAAGAAATGCCAAAAAAAATTGTGCAACAGAAAAGTAGAGTTCTATCGGAGAAGAATTTGAAATATGAGTTGTACAAAGCTGAAGAAAAACAAGAAATCGTGACGAGCGAGTTACGGAAGGATAAAGGTCACAGGCAGAAAAAGTTGTGGACAGAAATACAACATCGAGGACGGTGTTGGTTTACAATGCTAGAGAAGATGAGTCGGACCCCAGAGGCAAAAGCTTGGTCAGAGAGGATTCGTCGAAAGAAGAAACGTAGGAAGAAAAGGTGGCCAAATCGCTGGCGATGGAAGAAGCAATATCATCAACGGTGTCGGAGGGCAAAAGACGAGATCCAGAGACAGCGTAAGATCTGTTGCCGGAAGAAAAGGTTTCGGAACCGTAGAAAGTTTCGGAGGTCAGAGGCAACACGAAACCCCCAGCGACGGGGGAGAGATTGTCAGCTAACGTTGAAGAAGCATCGAGTGGAGAAGAAATCAAAGATATACGGGTGGCATTATCCATGGCCGGAGAATAACCGTCGAAGATGGCAGAGCACGAACTTGCAGAAGAAAACGTTGTTTACGTGGGGAAGATGCGTTTGGTGGGACCACATGAGTATGGGAGGTTGGAAGCAAAAGAAAAATAAAAGAAAAAAATTAAAAAGAAAATTGCAGTTGGCGGCTAACCCTAATTTTAGGATAAGGAGTGGTTATGTACAACTAAGAGAATATGGGCTGTTCAAGTTGTTGATACTTGGGCTCTGGAGATCAGAGCTTAATGGGCTTTATGGGCCAAGTTGCAATAAGTTAAGTCTTGTAAGACTTAAGATTAAGCACGCGAAATGTGGGCTTATAGGTGAGCAAAAAATTGAACGTAATGAGCTAAATATTTTGTGGGCTGGAGATTTACAAACAGGGAATTGGACTGAGAAAAAAGAGCACATAATTGATAGGCTGAATGGAGTTACACCTAATGGGCTGGAATTGGAAGTTACATTGAGAAGTAAAACAAGGGTTGTGGGCAAGTTGGTATTCTTTATGGGCACAAATTTTGGCTCAAAGACTATAGTGATTTTACCCAGGTTTGAGCCGCACGAAAAGAACATTGCTCCACATCATCAAGGGGTGATTGACAACTCCACAAGATCTGGTCATTTGAAGTACTCAAAGGTGAAACTCATGGACTGTGGCATGGCTGAATTTAGTCTATATTATGATAGAGAATTTAATGATCTTCAAGTTGAGATTGAATTGGTGTTTCCAATTATTCAACAAACCACCACTTCAACTTTAGAGCCAAAGCAGCACTGGCACAAATTAACCCATACCCAACAAAAATTGTTGCTGCCATTCATTGATGCCGAAGATGAAATTATCAGAGGGGTCAAAATTCGGTGGGATTTTTTATTTGGGTTTATCAGGGCTCAAATTGCGAGCATTGCTAAAGACATGGGTTTTAATGGAAAGGGCAGAATTTGGGAGGAAGGAATAAACACTGGGCTATGGAATGGAACATTCTCACTAGAAAATTGGGAAAAATTTCTCACAGTAGATGATGAACTCAAGGAAGATCCTTACCCATTAGTTTTTAAAAGTGGAATAATCGAGGGCAAATCTTGTGATAGAGCCAGGGGTCAGGTATCAACTTGTCATCATCGATCAATGAAAAATCTTTACCCTCGTTTTTACGGTATTTGGATTCTGACTATGCCTCTGGGAGCTATTAATACTTGGTCAGAACGTTTGAAGATTATGTGGAAGATAGTGGGAGCAGATATCACCACGGCAAGTCACCACACAAGGACGAATCGGGTATTTACTTCCTATCTAACAAGGATAATTGGAGTGGGGAATGCTGGGATTCTGTTACATAACCATCCTAATGAATACCACACATCTAAGTGGACAGATATGGAAACTATTCTAGAAGATCATGATGAGTGTGCCCACCAAATCAATTGTGCAATCATAGTTGGGAGAAAAAGTAATGACTCAATGTGCCAACGTTGTTGTAGACTTGCCCGAGCAATACCCAAGAGTTTCAAATGGCATGAGTCAGAAAGGGGTCAAATTAGTGTAGGGAAGGATCAAGTGACAAATGAAAACAAGCATATACAAGAAAATGCTAAAAGTCAGAGTCAACTTCTTGGAAGGAGTCACAACCGAATCAACATTATTCACCTTGAGGACAAGGTGTTGTTCGAAACCGCCAATATTTTAAGAACCATGATGGATAGGGAAGCTCAAGAAGAAAGGTTTCAAATATGCATCAAGCTTCAAGCTTGTAAATTGAAGAAAGACAAGGAACCAACCGACGGTGTTGATACTCAAATAGTTATAGTTAATGCAAGTGATGGAAGGCAGGTTGAACGATCAACTGAGTTAAGTTATTGTGTGAAAATAGAAGGGATTATATGGCGGTCGAGAAGACAGCATGTGCTTGCTCATTATACAGAAACCTTGGGGTCACTGCATCAAGATACTTCACGTGAGTGGGTATATCAAAAGGGAAGGAAGAGATCACAACCCATAATGAGGAAGAACAGATGCATGGGATACACAGTCTTTTGGCATAGAGAATTAAACATACTTTTGCAATGGCAAAGGCTAAAGTTGTGGGACAAGGAGATAAAGTCTGACAGAAAAGGTTTTGACGAAGAAAACAGTGAACATATGAAGAAACAGACCAGGAATGTGCAGTTGCAATTATTCACTTATAATGACTACCCACAAGTGGGAAGAACGAGCCGACGTTTGATGTGTAACGAGACCCTTGAAATGGAGCACGGTTGTATGAAGGCTAAAGTTGAGAATTTAAAGCGTTGGCCACTGAATTAAATCTCATTCAGACGGAGAACTTCAAGAGGAACCAAGCAGACAACAAGCACAAGCTTTGTATTCCCCACCTTGAGGACAAGGTGTGTCTTGACCCGGGCGGTAATGTAAGGACCTCAATTCCTATAAATGTTCTAGAAAGGGCAAATTGGGTAATTCCATAAATAGGATATTTTATTGAAGGGAAAGAGGAAAGCTCTTGGGGTATAAATATTGTAAGGAAGGGTTTAGAGAAAGGGCAGTCTTATTCAGGTGGAGGCTAGGTCTGAGGACTTGGAGGAGGGATTCTGGTGCTCTCGAATACACCGGTCAGCTTATCGTTTTCTTTATTATCTTGTCGTGCTATTTCCATTAAGTTTGTATGGAAGTAAGCTTTGGATTATTAATGGTATATGAAATATAGTGTGTTTTCTACTGTTATCTCTATCTATTTGGTTGTTGTTTTGTCCTGCGTATTATTGGGAACTTGTTAGGTATCGGATACCTAACAGAACCCTTGCCCAAAAATGGTGAATTTGGAGTTTTAGAAAAGAGTTTTAGTTAAAAAGAAAAGAATTTCTTTAGCCGGGACCCGCAAGAAAAAGCCTTGGGAAGGGAATTTTAGGTCTCCTAAACCTTTTAAAATAGGAAAAAGAAGGAAATTAGGGAAAACCCTTTTGTTCCCTTCGTAGCCGCACTGTCTCTCTCTCTCTCTCTCTCTCTCTCCTAAAAACCGAGCCACCCAGCCAAGCCACCCTAACCCAGCCGCACCACCCAGCCGAACCACCCCAGCCACACCGCACCACACCTGCCCGCTCAGCCAGCCACTGCGCCGCACCAGGCCGCTCAGCCCCTTGCCTCGCCCAGCCGCCGCTCGTCTGCAGTCCAGACACCCCGCCGTCGCATGCCCAGCACCGCCCGACGTCGCTCGCGGCCGCCCAGCGCCGCATCACACTGAGCCTCGCCAGCCACCCGACGCCCTTCGCGCTGCGCGCCGTCCAGCAAGCCCGCTTCGCTTCCGCCGCGCGCCTCCGCAGCCCGATCGCCCGCACACTGCCCCGCCGTCCAGACGCCGTGCCACGCGCCCGCTCCAGTGTGTCCGCCTGCCTTGCCGTGCGCCCAGCGCCCAGTGCCCAACGCCAGCGCAAGCGTCCTCGCCGCACTGCCAGCCGCCAAACTCCCCTTCTTTGCCGCGAGCCCGTGTCCTCTCGGTTGGTAATTCTCGAGCCTTTTCCCTTTTAGATTTTTAAGCTGCTGGCTGCTGTATATTTATTTAGGATGCTTTTATTATGCCTAGGTTGCTCGGGTTTGTTATAAAGCTCGTGGGTCTTATTTGATTCGTGATAGCTATCTTCCACTTGTTTCTAGGTAAGGATTCCTTACCGTGGTTGTGTGGACCCTGCGATGCTTTCTTGATTGTACCTTATATGCATGTTTACTTCTATGAACATGATTAGTGGATAGGACAGCTTGTGATTGCATTCTTGCTAGCATGTTTGCTTGTTTGTACATGTTAGTGCCATGCTAGGATTGTTCTTCCAGCATGCTTGAGATTCCTTGTAACGGCCCAACCCATCGCTAGCCAAGATATTGTCCGCTCGTTTCCAGGTAAGGATTCCTTACCGTGGTTGTGTGGACCCTGCGATGCTTTCTTGATTGTGCCTTATATGCATGTTTACTTTTATGGACATGATTAGTGGATAGGACAGCTTGTGATTGCATTCCTGCTAGCATGTTTGCTTGTTTGTACATGTTAGTGCCATGCTAGGATTGTTCTTCCAGCATGCTTGAGATTCCTGCTTTAAGTTCGTAGTATCATGCTAGGTTATGTATGATTGATGATGATTATGTATGTTTAGCCAGGAATCGTTTACTCTATACTCTAGCTAGTGTGTTAGGGCTGTCATCATCTAGAGGCTGAGAGCGGACATAACGTACCTTGTCCCCACCGGTCGGGAGTAGAGCGAAGCATAACGTACATTGCTTCCCCGGCGGCCGATGTGGATTTAGCTACCACATCGGCATAAGCCTAGTTTGTAGCTCGCTAGAGCGGAACCCCGCTAACGGTGCAAGCTGCGCCTGGCGTGTTCTTAGCTTCAGTGCTCGGTGGTACAGTGCGCACAGATGAGTGCCGAGGGCCTCGCACTCCGTGTTCGGTGACACCGTTTTCGAGTCTTAGGCATGCGTGCACCGCCCGCGTAGTTTGTACTTAGGCCCCCACATTTACGCCGTTGCAAAGCAGATGCGCGGTGTGCGCGCGCACACGCGTTAGTCGCCGCTCGAGAGCTCCCGGGATAATGTTCGTGAGTACACCGGTTCCTTCCTGTTTAGAGCCGGACTTCGGGTACTCTCCGATAGTCCAGATTTATAGCGAGGGTAAGAGGCCCTTGAGGACACCCATTGGGATTGGCTTTTGAGTCGATCATATGGTCGAGGGAGAAAGACCCGAGGGTGTCGGACATCTTTGGGATCGGTTTTTAGGTGATCAATTGGCCGAGGAGAAAGACCCTCGAGATGTCCGGGATTGGTTATGAGAGCCAATCATTAGGCCGGAAGTAGGAGACTTCCGAGGATTCCAGTTCTCGCTTTGTAAGCTCGTTGAGCTATGATCCATGTTGGTAGCTCGCTTTGCATGTATACTAGGGTGCTAGATGATTGATGTATCGTATTGTACCGGTTGGGGATTCTTCACCGAGTATGTTTATACTCACCCTTATTTCTCGTGGTTTTCCACCGTAACTAGGGACAAAGACCGGGACGGCTAGCGGAGGAGCCGAATGATCATGGGAGCCGCCACACTCTGTCGTTATTGTTTGCATATTTGTTCAAAGCATGTAGATGGACAGAAGTCCTAGGGGAAACATTATTAAAAGTTGTTTGAACTTTTTGAATGTTTTATATATAAACCGCCAGCTTGTTTTACTTCGTTGGTTTTTCTTAAACAAAATCTGTTAATTATGTTTTAAGCATTCCCCGTTTCTAAATGTTTTGAAAGGTTTTAAATATGAGCACTAAACCGCTTGATGAAGTATTTTAACTTGCATGCTTGAGTGAGAACACAGGTTTAGGACCGTATTTTGGGTCGGGTTCTTACTGATTGGTATCGAGCACGAGTCATAGATTCTCAGAGACTAACTCGCTTTGCGGTTGTTGTTGCCCCATGATCATCGATACTCGCGGTCCGTCAGTTTGTCTCGAGCTCATTAAGCTAAGGGTTTTATTTTACAATACTGCATCTAGTATACATGTGTTACCCTTGTTTGGCGGTGAGAGCCCAGCGTGGGCTAGGTTTTATGCTTTGTGCAGATCGCCAAAGGTGTCGATCGCACCCGCAGGGAGGTAGAGCTTAGACTCCGTAGGCCATTTGTGGCCCGGGCCAGGTTCTCCCCAGTGAGAGGGTGGAGGTGCTCGTGCAGATCGCTAGTGCGTGGATCGCACTCGAGGAGCAGGACGCTTGGCATGTCCGACCGAGGAGTTGGACCGCTTGTATGGATGTTGAGGCCGCGTCCAGGTTGTTTAGCCCGCTGGCGAGTTGGCCCCGCGCTTGAGTTGCCTAGAGGAGGGGGTAGAGGCTAGCACGCCTCGAGTGAGACTCCTTGAGCAGAGTGTGCTCCAAACATGAGGAGTTGATGGCGTGTCTTTTAGCTAACAGAGAGCGGAGACCCAAGAGCGCTTTGTAGCGCGTAGTGAGGAGTCTTGGGCATAGATAGCTCACCGGTAGAGTTTATTTAGAAGACACCCCTCCTTGTAGTTCCAGTGAGCCTCCGAGGTTTCCGGGAGGGCTTGATCACCGGTTTATCTTTGATAAGATAGTTGGCGTTGATCGAGCCGCCGAGTTTGGCAAGTGGAAGCTCAGAGAGTCGGATGTTTTGAGACCCATCGCTAGCAGCAAGGTGGTTGGCCAGATCGAGTTTATCATCCAAGTGTTGGGAAGACTCATTTGTTCGAGGCCGATGACCGATGTTACGAGGTTGTGGCGTGCCGCTCTTGTGTTGTTTGATGCAAAGAGTGTGGTGGTGGAAGTCCCCGTGAGAGGCGGACCAAAGTGAGTCTCCACCACCACCACCGGTCGATTGGCAAGTCGCCAAGTTAGTAGCTTTTGAGGAAGATGTAGAGACATCTTGTCCTCCCGCAAGCCTCGCAATCGTTTTGCACCAGTTCTTTTAGTACCCTCGTAGCTGTGGGGTAGTGTGGAGGTTGCTTGTCGACTTAATCCGTCCGTGGTTTTCAGCTGGCTATTAGAGAGAAGCACCTTCTGTTAGCATGTTCCAGGTGTGGAGCTAGGTGCTGCCACCCGAGGGTTGGCCTGAGTATTCGTTGAGCATCGAGTGGGATGTAGGAGTGGGCCTTGGCTTGTCTGTTGGACGTGATGTCGAGAGAGTAGTCTACTCGATTGTTGAGACTCTTGTGTTGAGTGCCATTGCCTGTCACACCGAGTGTGACCTTCCCTACCCTCGTGAGTGGCTTAAAGCCCGTAAAGGGATGTTTGTGTTGTAAAGGAAGTAGTGCCCGTTGGCACCAAGCTTTGAGAGGAGGCCTAGATTCAGGCCAGTTGGCACTTTCTGTGCAGATGGTTCCATGCCCGCCCGGAGTATAGCATCCCCACTAGCCTTGTACCCGTTTTTCTGAAGTTGCATCTGTTTGGATTGCTTAAGAGATCTAGCTCGGTGGTAGTCAGAGAACTACAAGTGTGAGGTCGATTGAGGGAAAAGTAGGAGCTTTTCTCGGTCACCGAGAGTTGGGTACAAAGGATGCTGTAGGTTGGTGAGGGCTAGCGCGTCTGAGTTCTCGCGCTTGTGTGTGAGCTTGTGAGCCAGCTTGTTGGTAGTGTGTTTCGACTACCCTTGGAGTTACCCTAATATGAGTAGGGTTGGCATCGATGATGCGTGGTTGATCCAGTGTTAGAACCATGAGTTGGATGGTTGAGTGGAGCATTTAGTGGGCACATTGGTATGAGGTATGTCAGATTGGTGTAGTTAAGCTCTAGTAAGAATGAGTCGACCAATGTGGCATTCCGTGGTGAGTTGACCCTGAGTGGGTTGAACTCTTGTTGCTCCTTTGCTAGAAGTGGCTCTATTGGGAGGCAAATGTTGCCTTGTGTGAGAATACTTGTTGGTTTGGATCTTAAGGAACCAAGTTGGAGCTGTACACGCCAATGTACTTTTGTGTAGCTCGTTCCGTGGTGTATTTTTCAAGAACCACGAGGGGTTTCGGGTTGTGAAACCAGTGCTCAGTTCTGAGGAGTTAGGACTTTAGTTCTTGGCAAGTGCCCTAACTTGGGTTGAGAGGCTACCGTGCCGGTAGCCGGGTTGTTGCGTAGGAAAGTTATGCTAGTTGGCCCTTGGCCTGGGTAGAGGCATATCTTGTTGGTCGACGGTTGGAGTTCGGGCTGAAACCCGAGCAAGGGCGATGGTAGCATAATCGCGTAGTTTCTGGCCGCCATGGCTAAGAGAGTTGTTCGGATCCTTACCATGGATAGAAGCTACAATGTGGCTGATGCTTTGAGCAAGAGGAAGTTTGGGTCTTCCAGTTGTTCCCGCTCAGGTGGATAGCAGACTTGCCGGCAGGCCGGGCGATCTAGGGTCGCGATCAGCGCCGATCGCAGTTAGAGCTCGTGATCGCCGCAGGCGGGCCAGCAATCGCTCATTGCATCAAGTGTGGTAAGGCGCTTTTCGGATTGTGTGGAGCATCGCCCGCGCTTGCTACAGGTGTGGCAAGGAAGAGCTTTTGGCCAAAGACAAGATCTTTGTCAGGGAGATGTGCTCGTGTAGCCGCTTATCGCTTAGACCGCTTGACGCACGGTGTGTGCGGAGGAGGGAGATCGGAGGAACCCTAATTTGAGGAGAGCCTCACCAGAGCTCAGTCAGACCCAGGCAGTGTTCCTCGGTTGAGTTGCTGGATGCTTGTAGGCGGTTGACAAGCTAGAGTTGTTCTTAGTAGCCTCCGCGTTGGTTTTCAGAATTCTTAGCAAGGTGGTGCTTGGTGTTGACCAAGGTTTGGTTCCTTTGTCGCTTTCTAGGGCTAGCTTGGTTCGACCAAATCAAGGCGTCGCTCGAGGACTTGTTCCTAGTCGTAGTTTTGGGAGTTGGCCACCCCCTCGCCAAGTTGAGTAGTACCGCTAGTGCTTAGTTGGTGGTTCAAGCGATTGAGGAATCCTTGGATGTTTCTTCCGAGAGAGTTGGTGGTTGCTACCGTTGAGTTTGAGCAAGACAAATGCAGCGTGTGTGAAATTCATTGTCCTTCTAAGTCCGCTTGCTAGGAAATCGTTCTCAGAGGAGGAGTCACTTTAGCTCCCGAGTTGTGTAGTTGATCGAGTAGCGCAATGGTCACCCTAGCGAGAGTGTCCCTGCGTCTGTTTGATAGCAAGCGGAAAGTTGTTTGTTCCCGCGAGGGCGAAGGCCAGCCAGTTCAAAGGCGTGAGTTGTTGGAGGAAGGTTGTTGGATCTTTGAAGCTTGTAGACCCCCCTTAGTTCTTTGGTAGTTGAGTTGCACCGTGGATGCCGGCCTCGAGTTTTAACTTTTGAGGTAGTCTTGCCGACTCGTGTGGTTCAGGATCCGCAAGCTTGTGGTCGTCGCTATCCTTATTCCTCGCGATGTTTCGTGGGTGGAGTTTCTGGATTGGAAGAAGAGTTAGGTCTAAGCTATAAGGAGGAAGTCCTTGGAGCAGCCAGATGGGCTTAAGAGTTGAGTGGCAGCTTGGAGGCGAGCTTTGCTCGTTATGAGCTTGGTTTGAGTTTCTGCTAAGCAAGCCTTTCTCGGGCTTTTCTATTAGTCGTTGTGCATTCGCAGTTGGCGTTATAGCTGAGTCAGAGTTGAGTGGGTTGGCACAGAGATGTCGTGGCATTGGGTGGTAAAACCCTTGAATTTCGATCCTCTAGCTATCGAGTTGCTAGTAGCCACGTAATGTTATATTCCTTGCTGCTCGAGGTTTCCGTGAGAGGAATGTTGTTTTTTTTCCTGTCTGGCGATGTTCACCTAGGCCGTTTAGTTTCTTAAACCTGGGAGGTTCATTGTTTGGTCAAGATGGTGAAGGGTCGAGGTCGTTTGATAACAAACTATGAGCATTCAGAGAAGTTACGCCGGAGCGTGGCGTTGAGTTTTAGAGCTTGTGACCCGTCCACGAGTTTGCTGAGAGTAGCACCGTAGAGAGGCATTCCGAGTTGGATTAGCATGGATAAGTGAGCCCTAGAGTCGTAAGACCGTTTGAGAGGTGGTGCGAGTCAGAGGATGTGGCTCACCGACTAGTTATCTCATGTTTTCTTCGAAGCTCGAGTGTTAGTTCGGCTTTTGGTTGAGATAGTTCGCGGGGCGCACTTTGTCTGTTGGGCTTGAGACTTTGGGAAACCAAGAGGGTTCGGTTTCAAAGAAAGATTTGTGTTATCTTAATCAGGGAGCTTGGTTGGTTAAGAATCAAGTGGAGTTTCATAGAGTTGTTTTTCGTCTTAGGACTTTCGAGGCGAAAGTCTTAAAAGGAGGGAGTATTGTAACGCCCGCTTTTCTATTTCCGGTTTCCCAGAGTTTTCGGGACATTATGCGGATGTTCGGATGGGCCGTTAGAGCTTTTTAACCTTTAAGGGTATTTTGGTCTTTTTGCCCCTGGTCGGTTTTTGAGGATTTTCAAGATTTCAGGGCCATTCCTGCCTTTGTCGAAGCTTAATGGTTGTTGGTTGCAAGACCCGAGAGGTTTGGGCAAGTTGTTTGGAAGTTTGGAGGTGTTTTAGAAAATGGCAAAATTAATTGTAATTTTGGTGCTTCCATTGGGTTTTGAGCCCTTGCCCTAAATGGTCTTTGAGAGTTTGTAGGAAATGAGAGTTTTATTTTTAAGTAAGTTTGCTTGGGTCGGGTTTTGAAAGTGGATGCTTTGGGAAGGGATTTTAGGCCTTTTAAATTAGGAAAAGGAAGGAAAAATCAAGAAAATCCTCTTCCCCTTGTTTTGGCAAGATTTTCTCTCTCTCTCTCTCTCTCTCTAGCCGACCTCACCAAGAACCCAAACCCTAGCCGCTAAGCCCACCGCCATGCCCAGATCGCACCACCAGCACATCCTGTCGCCGAGCCACCGCACCACCACCACCGCCCAACCCATGCCCAGATCGCACCAACCCTGTGTCGCCCAAGCAACCACTCACCCCAGCGCCTCCCGGGCGCCCACACGCCGCCCATGCCCAGCGCGCCCGATCGATCTTTGCCTCGCCCAGCCGAGCTGCGCGCGCGCGTTCCGCACTGAACCGCCCGAGCGCGCGCGCGCTCTCCGCTTCGTTACCGCCCAGCCAAGCCTCGCCGCGCGCCCCGACCCAGCGTGTTCGCTGCTGCGATACAACCAGCGTCTGCGTGCCGCTGCCGCTTCGTCGCGTCGCCCGCCACAAATAAGGCTTTGCTCCTCGCAGCGCGATCCGCGCAGAACCTAGCGCCAGCGCCGCTTCCCTGCCGCGCCAGCCGCCGCTTGTCCTTGCTGACGGACACCACCTTTGCCGTCGCGGGTTGGGGCGTGGCCTTATGTCTTCTCGGTCGGTAATTCCCTAGACTTTTCCTTTGGGCCCTAGGCTATTGGCATTGCTTTATTTAATTAGGTTGTTTTTATTAAAATACTTAGGTTGTTCGGTTTCGCTTTAAAGCTCGAGGGTCATTATTTGATTGTGAAAGTTATTTCCGCTGCTTCGTGTAAGGATTCCTTACCGTGGTTGTGTGGACCTGCGATGCTTTCTTGATTGTGCCTTATATGCATGTTTACTTTTATGGACATGATTAGTGGATAGGACAACTTGTGATTGCATTCCCGCTAGCATGTTTGCTTGTTTGTACATGTTAGTGCCATGCTAGGATTGTTCTTCCAAAGATGCTTGAGATTCCCGCTTTAAGTTCGTAGTATCATGCTAGGTTATGTATGATTGATGATGATTATGTATGTTTAGCCAGAATCGCTTACTCTATACTCTAGCTAGTGTGTTAGGGTCGTCATCATCTAGAGGCCGAGAGCGGACATAACGTACCTTGTCCCCACCGGTCGGGAGTAGAGCGAAGCATAACGTACATTGCTTCCCCGGCCGACGATGATGTGGATTTAGCTACCACATCGGCATAAGCCTAGTTTGTAGCTCGCTAGAGCGGAACCACCGCCAACGGTGCAAGCCTCGCCTTGGCCGGTTCTTAGCTTCGTGTCGGTGGTACAGCCGCATGAGATGAGTGCCGAGGGCCTCGCACTATCGTGTTCGGTGACACCGCTTTCCGAGTCTTAGGCATGCGTACCGCCCGCGTAGTTTGTACTTAGGCCCCCACATTTACGCCGGTTGCGCGGCATGCGGTGTGCGCGCACACGCGTTAGTTGCCGGTTCGAGAGCTCCCCGGGCTAATGTTCATGAGTACACCGGTTCCTTCTGTTTTAGAGCCGGACTTGGGTACTCTCCGATAGTCCGCATTTATAGCGAGGGTAAGAGGTCCTTGAGGACACCCATTGGGATTGGCTTTTGAGTTGATCATATGGTCGAGGAGAAAGACCCTCGAGGGTGTCGGACATCTTTGGGATCGGTTTTTGAGTGATCAATTGGCCGAGGAGAAAGACCCTCGGAGATGTCCGGGGATTGGTTATGAGAGCCAATCATTAGGCCTAGTAGGGAGACTTCCGAGGATTCCAGATTCTGCCTTGTAAGCTCGTTGAGCTATGATCTGTGTTGGTAATCGCTTTGCATGTATACTAGGGTGCTAGATGATTGATGTATCGTATTGTACCCCTTGCTAGATTTCTTCTCGAGTATGTTTATACTCACCCTTATTTCTGTGGTTTTCCACCGGTAACTAGGGACAAAGACCGGACGGCTAGCGGAGGAGCCGAATGATCATGGGAGCCGCGGCACTGGCTGTTATTGTTTGCATATTTGTTCAAATGTAGATGGACAGAGTCCTAGGGGAAACATTATTAAAAGTTGTTTGAACTGCTTTTGAATGTTTTATATATAAACCGCCCAGCTTGTTTTACTTCGTTGGTTTTTCTTAAACAAAATCAAGTAATTATGTTTTAAGCATTCCCGTTTCTAAATGTTTTGAAAGGTTTTAAATATGAGCACTAAACCGCTTGATGAAGTATTTTAACTTGCATGCTGAGTGAGAACCTGGGTTTAGGACCGCATTTTGGGTCAGGTTCTTACATTCCTGCTTTAAGTTCGTAGTTCCATACTAGGTTAGGTATGATTGATGATTATTGTGTATGTTAGCCAGGAATCGTTTACTCTGTACTCTAGCTAGTGTAGTAGGGTTGTCATCATCTAGAGGTTGAGAGCGGACATAACGTACCTTGTCCCCACAGGTCGGGAGTTGAGCGAAGCATAACGTACATTGCTTCCCCCCCGGCAGCCAATGAGGAATTAGCTACCTCATTGGCATAAGCCTAGTTTGTAGCCTGCTAGAGCGGAACCCTGCCAACGGTGCAAGCCTACCTTGGCCGATTCTTAGCTTCAGGTCGGTGGCACAGGCTGCACAGATGAGTGCCGAGGGCCTCGCACTACTGTGTTTAGTGACACTGCTTCCGAGTCTTAGGCATGCGTACTGCCCGCGTAGTTTGTACTTTAGGCCCCCACATTTATGCCGTTGCAAAGAAGATGCGGTGTGCGCCAAGACACGCTTTAGTCGCCGGTTCGGAGAGCTCCCGGGCTAATGTTCGTGAGTACACCGTTCCTTCGGCTTTAGAGCCGGACTTCGGTACTCTCCGATAGTCCAGATTATAGCGAGGTAAAGAGGCCCTTGAGGACACCCAATGGGATTGGCTCTTGAGCTAATCAATTGGTCGAGGAGAAAGACCCTCGAGGTGTCGACATCTTTGGGATCGGTTTGTGAGTGATCAATTGGCCGAGGAGAAAGACCCTCGGAGATGTCCCGGATTGGTTATGAGAACCAATCATTAGGTCGGAAGTAGGAGACTTCCGAGGACTCAGATTTTCCTTGTGAGCTCGTTCACCGAGAGATCCTTGTTGATAATCTTGTTTGCATGTGTACTAGGTTGCTAGATGATTGATTGCATCGTATCGCACTCCGGTCGGGGATTCTTCTTGAGTATGTTTATACTCACCCTTATTGTGGTTTCTTCCACGGTAACTTGGGACAAAGACCGAGGTGGCTAGCGGAGGAGCCGAGAGATCATGGATGCTTCTTGACACTCTGTCCGTGTCTTATTTTACTGCTTTTGATTTCAAAGATGTAGTTGGACTTAGGTCCGTAGGGTAAACTTATGATTTGAACTATTTTATGTTTTTAAGGAAAGTACTGATCAGTCACTGTTTTTAATTTGAATGGTTCGTTTTTGCCTAATGAATGTTTATTTTGTTTTTTAATGTTTTCCACTCTTATATTTGAAAAGTTTTACAAACCGACCCTGGCTGGGTCATTTTATGCTTTTCACTTGCATGCTGAGTAAAGATCTAGGTTTAGCATCGTTTTTCGAGTTGGGTCTTTACACCAAGCTTCTTCTCCCAAGCCCCTTGCGTGTGTCTTCTCCCGAGAGCCCCATCGTCCTTCATCTCGGCCAGCAAAGCAACCCAGCCGAGCAGCCCAGTCGAGCAACCCAGCCAGATCGCACAGCAAAGAAATTTCCATCGCCGATGAGTAGACGCCCGGCCAAAGAAGAGTCCCATCGCAGCCAGCCGGCCAGACGCCTAGCGATCGCGTAGCTCGAGCTGCCGCCGACGCCCACCGTCGTAGCCCAGCAGCACCGCACGCCCGCGTTCTCCCCGTCAGGGAGCCGTCGCGGGCACCAGACGCCATCGCCCAGCCGAGCTCGCGCCGCGCAGCCGTTCTTCTCCGTCGTCGTCTGCGCCGCGCCAGGTATCGCCGCAAGTGCCAGCCACGCTCGGCACCACGCAGCCCAACTCGCAGCCCCTACCGCCCATCAGTGCCCAGCAGCAGCCACTCTTGTGCAGCCTGTCCGTCTGCGCGTCAGCCGGGTCGCGTGAGTTGCTCCCGAGCTGAGCCCTGTTTATTTTATTATATTTAGGCCTATGGATTGTGATAATTATTGTGCTTGTTAGGTTCGCTTTAGCTAGCTCTAGATCGATCGCAGCTTAGGATTCTTGTGTGTAGTTGCCTTCCGACCAGGTAAGGATTTCTTACCGAAGTTGTGTGGGTCCTGCGATATTATATGTGATTGTTGTTTGTATGCTTGTTTGTGTTTATCAGCATGTTTAGTGATAGGTGATCTATTCTGAATTCCCGGCTGGCATGATTTCTTATATTATTTCTCATGTTAGTCCATGCTATGTTGTTCCGTTATGGCATGCTCGTATCTGTTCTTGCTTCGTAGTATCATGCTAGGTTCGTTGTATCTATTGAGCACGTATTGGATTGTTTGCTGTTGATGTTATAGTTTAGAGTTCAGATAGGTAGCATCATCCGGGCGTGGTGCATAAAGTACCTTGCATCCACGGCGGAGGGGCGTGCGAGGCAACACTCCATCCTGGACCCCATTAGGGTTTAGCTAACCCTACCGTAGGCCCCGCAATCTTGGGTGAGGGTGGTAGACCGTTAAATGCCCCAACGGTCGGGATGATGACATGGCATTGCCTTATCCCCCGTTAGACGGCACGCCTCCGCGGGGTCGTCGGTAAGCCCTTGATTGCCACCGATAGGGCAAGGACGGCTTCCTGGTGTAAGCCTACCACGACCGGTTCCTTAGCCTCAGGTGTTGTGGTTCAAGCTGACATAGTTCACGTGTAAGAACCCGACCCAAAATACGGTCCTAAACCTAGGTTCTCACTCAGCATGCAAGTTAAAATACTTCATCAAGCAGTTTAGTGCTCATATTTAAAACCTTTCAAAACATTTAGAAACGAGGAATGCTAAAAACATAATCAACAATTTTGTTTAAGAAAGACCAACGAAGTAAAACAAGCCTGGCCAGTATATAAAAACATTCAAAACAGTTCAAACAACTTTTTATAATGTTTCCCCTAGGACTTCTGTCCATCTACATGCTGAACAAATATGCAAACAATAAAGACAGAGTGCCTGCAGCCTCCCATGATCAATCGGCTCCTCCGCTTAGCCGTCCGGTCTTTGTCCCAAGTTACCCGTGGAAAACCACGAGAAATAAGGGTGAGTATAAACATACTCGGTAAGAATCCCCAACCGGGGTACAATCGATACTTCAATCATCTAGCACCCTAGTATACATGCAAACGATTACCAACACAGATCATAGCTCAACGAGCTTACAAAGCGAGAATCTGGAATCCTCGGAAGTCTCCTTCTTCCGACCTAATGATTGGCTCTCATAACCAATCCCGGGACATCTCCGAGGGTCTTTCTCCCTCGGCCAATTGATCACTCAAAACCGATCCCAAAGATGTCCGACACCCTCGAGGGTCTTTCTCCTCGACCATATGATCACTCAAAAGCCAATCCCAATGGGTGTCCTCAAGGGCCTCTTACCCTCGCTAATAAATCTGGACTATCGGAGAGTACCCAAGTCCGGCTCTAAACCGAAGGAACTGGTGTACTCACGAACATTAGCCCGGGAGCTCTCGAACCGGCGACTAACGCGCGTGTCGCGCGCACACCGCATGCCGCTTTGCAACGGCGCGTAATGTGGGGGCCTGGTACAAACTACGCGGGCCAGTGCACGCATGCCTAAGACTCGAAGCGGTGTCACCAACACGAGAGTGCGAGGCCCTCGGCACTCATCCATGCGCACTGTACCACCGACTGGAGCTAAGAACCGCCAAGGCGGAGCTTGCACCGCTGGCGGGTTCCGCTCTAGCAGCTACAAACTAGGCTTATGCCGATGTGGTAGCTAAATCCACATCGGTGCCGGGGAAGCAATGTACGTTATGCTTCGCTCTCTCCCGACCGGTGGGGACAAGGTGCGTTATGTCCGCTCTCACCTCTAGATGATGACAAACCCTAACACACTAGCTAGAGTATAGAGTAAACGATTCTGGCTAAACATACATAATCATCATCAATCATACATAACCTAGCATGATGCTACGAACTTAAAGCAGAATCTCAAGCATCTTTGGAAGAACAATCCTAGCATGGCACTAACATGTACAAACAAGCAAACATGCTAGCAGGAATGCAATCACAAGTCATGTCAATCCACTAATCATGTCCATAAAAGTAAACATGCATATAAGGCACAATCAAGAAAGCATCGCAGGTCCACACAACCACGGTAAGGAATCCTTACCGAAACGAGCGTAAATAACCTTCACAATCAAATAATGACCCTCGAGCTTTAAAGCGAAACCGAGCAACCTAAGCATTTTAAAAGCATCCTAAATAAATATACAAAGCAGCCCGTGACTTACAAAATCTACAAGGGATAGGTTCGGGAATTACCAACCGAGAAGGCACGGGTCTCGCAGCAAGAGGGGGCAAGGTCAAGGCTTCTTGTGCGGTACGGGCGCTGGCGCTGGCGCCGGGCGCCGGGCGCTGGGCCGGGCGCGCGGCAAGGCGAGACGTCGGGTCTGCGAGGACAGCAGCGCGCCGCGACGACGCTTTAAGCGGCAGCGAAGCGGCGCGTAAGCGGCGACGCGGGGCGGCAGCAAGTGGAGCGCGCGCGCGCGCGTCTGGGCGGCTCGTGCGGAACGCGCGACGCGTCTGGGCTGGGCGAGGCAAAGGCGGCCCGGGCTCGCTCGCATGGGCATGGGGCATCTTGCTGATGCGTGCGGCGTGGCCGGCGGGGCTGGTGCGATCTGGGCGGCGTGGCTGGGCAGGGCTTGCGCGATCTGGTGTGGGGATGGGCTGAGCGGCTAGGGTTTGGTTTCTTGGTGAGGGGCTCGGCAAGGAGAGAGAGAGAGAGAGAGAGAGAGAGAGAGAGATTTTTCCAAAACAAGGGGAATAGGATTTTCTTTTCCTTTTCCTAATTTAAATGGGTCTAAAATCCCTTCCCAAGGCTTTCTCTTGCGGGTCCCGGCTAAAGAAATTCTTTTCTTTTTTAACTAAATCTTCTTTTTCTAAAAACTTCAATTTCACCATTAGGGCAAGGGTTCAAATCTCAATGGGACCAATTAAATTCCAATTAATTTTGCTATCAACCGGAATGTCTCCGAACTTCTAATCAAGCAACCCAAACTCCTTGGGTCTTGCAACCAACATTAATCAAGTCTCAACGAAGGCCGAAATGACCCTGAAGCCCTGAAAATCCTCAACCTCTGACCGGGGAGCAAAATACCAAAATACCCTTAAAGGTTAAAAAGCTCTAACGGCCCATCCGAACATCCGCATAATGTCCCGAAAACTCCTGGGAAACCGAAATAGAAAACTGGGCCGTTACAATACTCCCTCCTTTTAAGACTTTCGCCCTCGAAAGTCCTAAGACGAAAACAACTCTATGAAACTCCACTGATTCTTAACCAACCAAGCTCCTGATTAAGATAACACAAATCTTTCTTTGAAACCGAACCCTTTTGGGTTCCCAAAGGCTCCAAGCCCAACAGACACCGAGTCTGCCACGAACTATCTCAACCTAAACTGAACTAACACTGAGCTTCGAAGAAAACATGCGATAACTAGTCGGTGAGCCACATCCTCTGATTCGCACCAACTCTCAAAAGGTCTTACGACTCTAGGGCTCACTTATCCCTGCTAACCCAACTCGGAACGCCTCTCTACGGTGCTACTCTCAGCAAACTCGTGGACGGGTCACAAGCTCTAAAACTCAACGCCACGCTCCGGCGTAACTTCTCTGAATGCTCATAGCTGTTATCAAACAGCCTCGACACTTCACCATGCTGACCAAACAACTGAACCTCCCAGGTTTAAGAAACTAAACGGCCTACTCATACTTCGCAAGAGACCTGCGAACCCCACTGGTTGCCTACAATCCTTAACGAAATCCAATTCGAACCACCAACTGGTGACTGATCCCTAGGCAACCTTCTCCAACTAGCATGCGTCCACAACAGTAAAGCAACCATCTTACGAGAAATCGAAGCACCAAAGCCAAGGGGCACTTTTCTGGTTCACCAAATGGCTACCACCAACACACCAGCTGAAACTTCAGCTACGGCCACCCCTGAACGACAAGGTCCAGGAATAGGCTCCACTCAGCCAAACTAATAAACCGGGGCCCCTCAACGGCCGACAACAAACTTTCCAATGCAATCCGATCAGCCACTGGCCTAGGTGAACATCGCGCACGGAGAATGCACAACATTCCTCTCAAGGAATCCTCGAGCAGCAAGGAATAAAACATTACGTGGCTACTAGCAACACGATAGTTGGAGGATCGCAACTCAAGGGCTTTACCACCCAATGCCACGGCACCTCTGTGCCAACTCACTCAACTGTGGCTCAGCTAAAATGCCAACTGCGAATGCATAACGACTAAAAGAAAAGCCCGAGAAAGGCTTGCTTAGCAGAAACTCAAACCAAGCTCATAACGAGCAAAGCTCACCTCCAAGCTGCCACTCAACTCTTAAGCCCATCTGGCTGCTCCAAGGACTTCCTCCTTATAGCTTAGACCTAACTCTTCTTCCAATCCAGAAACTCCACCCACGAAACATCGCGAGGAATAAGGATAGCGACGACCACAAGCTTGCGGAGCCTGAACAACACGAGTCGGCAAGACTACCTCAAAAGTTAAAACTTGAGGCCGACATCCACGGTGCAACTCAACTACCAAAGAACTAAGGGGTTCTACAAACTCCAAAGATCCAACAACAACTCAAGCCCTTGAACTGGCAGGCCTCCGCCCTTGCGGGAACAAACAACTTTCCGCTTGCTAACAAACAAACGCAAGGACACTCTCGCTGGGCTAACCGCTGCGCTACTCTGATCAACTACACAACTCAGGAGCTAAGCTGACTCCTCCTCAACAGGAACGATTTACCAGCAAGCGGACATCCGAAGGACAGCGAACTTCACACACGCTCGTTGTCTTGCCCAAACCCAAGGGCAACAACAACCAACTCTCTCGGAAGCAACATCCGAGGATCCTCAATCGCTTGAACCCCCAACTTGGAACTAGCAGTGCCTACTCAATTGCCGAGGGAGGGGTCAACTCCCAAAACTTCCTGACTAGGAACAAGTCCTCAAGGCAACGCCAGCTTGCTCGAACCAAGCTAGCTCTAGAAACAATATGGGAACCAAACCTTGGTCAACACCAAGCACCACCTTGCTAAGAATTCCGAAAACCAACGTGGAGGCTACTAAGAACAACTCTAGCTTGTTAACCGACAACAAGCATCCAGCAACTCAACCGAGGAACACTTTGCTGGTCCGACCGAGCCACAGTGAGGCTCTCCACAAATTAGGGTTCCTCCGATCTCCCTCCGACACACACTGTCGTCAAACGGTCTATCTGACAACCGGCTACACGAGCACATCTCCCTACACCATCTCAACTGTCTGCGGCCAAAAGCTCTTCCTTGCCCACATCTGTAGCAAGCACGAGCGATGCTCCACACAATCCGGCGCGCCTTACCACACTTGATGCAATGAGCGGCCGCTGCGCCCCGCCTGCGGACGATCCGAGCTCTAACTCGTGGTGGGCGCCGATCGCAACCCCTAGATCGCCCTCAGCCGGCGATGCGCCATCCACCTGAGCGGGAACAACCGAAGACCCAAAATTCCTCTTGCTCAAAGCATCAGCCACATCGTAGCTTCTACCCAGGGTAAGGATCCGAACAACACTCTTAGCCATGGCGGCCAGAAACTCCGCGATTTTACTACCATTGCCCTGGATCAGTTCTACCTGAACTCCAACCATCGATCAACAAGAAATGCCTCTACCCAGGTCAATGGCCAACTAGCATAACTTGCCTACGCAACAACCAGCTCTACGACGGTAACCTCTCGACCCATGTTAGGGCACTTGCCAAGAACTAAAGTCCTAACTCCTCGGAATCGAGCACCGGTTTCACAACCCAAACCCCTCGTGGTTCTTGAAAAATACACCACGGAACGAGCTACACAAAAGTACAATGGCGTGTACAGCTCCAACTTGGTTCCTTAAGATCCAAACCAACAAGTATTCTCACACAAGGCAACTTTTGCCTCCCAATAGAGCCACTTCTAGCAAAGGAGCAACAAGAGTTCAACCCACTCAGGGTCAACTCACCACGGAATGCCACATTGGTCGACTCACTCTTACAGAGCATAACTACACCAATCGACATACCTCATACCAATGTGCCCACTAAATGGTCCACTCAACCATCCAACTCATGGCTCTAACACCGATCAACCACGCATCATCGATGCCAACCCTACTCATATTAGGGTAACTCCAAGGGTAGTCGAAACACACTACCATCAAGCCGGCTCACAAGCCCACAACACAAAGCGCGAGAACTCCTGGACGCGCTAGCCCTTAACAACCAACAAAGATCCTTTGTACCCAACTCTCGGTGACCACGAAAGGCTTCTACTTATCCTCAAACGACCTCAAACTTTTAGTTCTCTGGCTACCACCGAGCTAGATCTCTTATGCACCCAAATGGGTGCAATCGCAGAAATGGGTACAAAACTTGTGGGGATGCTAAACTCGGGCGGGTCCTGGAACCACCTGCGAAAAAGTGCCAACCGCCCACGAATCTAGGCCTCCTCTCAAAGCTTGGTGCCAACAGCACTACTTCCTTTACAACACAAACATCCCTTTACGGGCTTTAAGCCCTCTCGAGGGTAGGGAAGGTCACACTCCGTGACAGGGCAATGGCACTCAACACAAGAGTCTCAACAATCGAGTAGACTACTCTCGACATCACGCCTAATGCATGACAAGCCAAGGCCCACTCCTGCATCCCACTCGATGCTCAACGAATACTCAGGCCAACCCTCGGGTGGCGGCACCTAGCTCCACACCGGAACATGCTAACGTAAGGTGCTTCTCTCTAATAGCCGATTGAAAACCACGGACGGATTAAGTCCTGACAAGCAAAACTCCACACTACCCCTGGCTACGAGGGTACTAAAAGAACTGGCTGCAAAACGTCTGCAGGCTTGCAGGAGGACAAGATGTCTCTACATCTTCCTCAAAAGCTACTAACTTGGAAGCTTGCCAATCGACCGGGTGGTGGTGGAGACTCTCTTTGGTCCGCCTCTCACAGGGGACTTCCACCACCACACTTCTTTGCATCAAACAACACCAGAATGGCGCGCCTCGACCTCTAAACATCTGGTCATCGGCCTCTGGACACCAGGTCATCCCAACACTTGGATGATAAACTCGAACCTGGGCAACCACCTTGCTACTAGCAGTAGGTCTCAAAACATCCAGCTCTACAGGCTTCCACTAGCCAAACTCGGCGGCTCGATCAACGCCAACTATCTTATCAAAGATAAACCTCGCCGATCAAGCCCTCCCGGAACCTCCGGGTTACTGGAACTACAAGGAGGGGTGTCTCCTAAATAAACTCTACCACCGGGCTATCTATGCCCAAGACTCCTCACTTCGCTACAAAATCTGCGCTGGTCTCCGCTCTCTGTTAGCTAAAAGACCTGCCATCAACTCCTTCATGGCTGGAGCACACTCTGCTCAAGGAGTCTCACTCTGAGGCGTGCTAGCCTCAACCCCCCCCCTACTCTTGGCAACTCATCTGCCAGGGCCAAATGTGGCCTACGGGTCTAGACAACCCTAGACGTGGTCTCATGATCAACATGAACAGTCCAACTCCTCGGTTGGAAATACCAAACGTCCCTGCTCCTCTAAGTGCAATCAACCTACTAGCGATCCACACAAGCATAAAAGCTAGCCCACGCTGGGGCTCTCACTGCCAAACAAGGGTAACACATGTATACTAGATGCAGTATTGTAAAATAAAACCCTTAGCTTAATGAACACAGACAAACCTGACGGTCGCGGAGTGCTGATGATCATGGGGGCAACAACTCCAAAGTGCAGTTAGTCTACAGAATCTATGACTCTGTGCTCTGATACCAACTGTAAGAACCCGACCCAAAATACGGTCCTAAACTAAGGTTCTCACTCAGCATGCAAGTTAAAATACTTCATCAAGCGGTTTAGTGCTCATATTTAAAACCTTTCAAAACATTTAGAAACGAGGAATGCTAAAAACATAATCAACAATTTTGTTTAAGAAAGACCAACGAAGTAAAACAAGCCTGGCCAGTATATAAAAACATTCAAAACAGTTCAAACAACTTTTTATAATGTTTCCCCTAGGACTTCTGTCCATCTACATGCTGAACAAATATGCAAACAATAAAGACAGAGTGCCGGCAGCTCCCATGATCAATCAGCTCCCTCCGCTAGCCGTCCAGGTGCTGTCCCAAGTTACCTGCTGGTGCGGCTGGGGCAGCGAGCGGCGCTGGGCAACGCGTCGGGGCGGCAGCAAGGGGAGCGGCGCGGCGCGTCTGGGCGGCTTGGTGCGGAACGGCGCGACGCGTCTGGGCTGGCGAGGCGGCTGGCGATCCGGGCGCGCTGGCATGGGCGCGATCGCAGCGTCTGGGCGCTTCGGGCATGGGCATCTTCTGCGATCCAGTGCGGCGTGGTGGGGCGGCGGTGGTGCGATCTGGGCGGCGTGGTCGGGCGGTGGCCGGGCGCGATCTGGTGTGGGGATGGGCTGAGCGGCTAGGGTTTGGTTTCTTGGTGAGAGGCTCGGCAAGGAGAGAGAGAGAGAGAGAGAGAGAGAGAGAGAGAGATTTCCAAAACAAGGGGAATAGGATTTTCTTTTCCTTTTCCTAATTTAAATGGGTCTAAAATCCCTTCCCAAGGCTTTCTCTTGCGGGTCCCGGCTAAAGAAATTCTTTTCTTTTTTAACTAAATCTTCTTTTCTAAAAACTCCAATTTCACCATTAGGGCAAGGGTTCAAATCTCAATGGGACCAATTAAATTCCAATTAATTTTGCTATCAACCGGAATGTCTCCGAACTTCTAATCAAGCAACCCAAACTCCTTGGGTCTTGCAACCAACATTAATCAAGTCTCAACGAAGGCCGAAATGACCCTGAAGCCCTGAAAATCCTCAACCTCTGACCGGGGAGCAAAATACCAAAATACCCTTAAAGGTTAAAAAGCTCTAACGGCCAATCCGAACATCCGCATAATGTCCCGAAAACTCCTGGGAAACCGAAATAGAAAACTGGGCCGTTACATCACGTGTCCAGGTCTCACACCCCTATGTCAGTGACACCGATCCAGAGATTTAGTTAGGCATGGTGACTGGACCTGGGCAGCTTGCCACTAGACCTGGCACCCCCCATGGTTTGTAGTAGCATGCGGTGCGCGCATACGCTCATTATAGCGCCGATCGAGAGCTCTCTCGGGATCGTGAGCCGAGTGCACCTTTCGTGACGACGATGAGACGGTGAGGCCGAGACTTGTTTCTCGTATAGGATCGTATCATGAGGTGGATTATTCCGGAGTAAGACCCTGAGTTGGCATCCGAAGTTTATGTGTGGATTTAAGCTATGTGATTTCTTCTGTGTTTATATTCATAGCTTGCATACCTTTCTGCTAGATGACCATGTATATCGTATTGTACCCCGGTTGGGGATTCTTACAGAGTAATTCGTTACTCACCCTTATTTTGTGGTTTTCCACAGGTAACCAAGGTGCGAGACAAGATGGCTGAAGGAGAAGCTGTGATCATGGAAAACAGCTGTTGAACTCTGAATTTATGTCATGACTCTTATATGTCTTGTTTTTTCTCTGAATGCATGTAGTTGGGCACGGAGCCCTAGGTTGTTTTCTGAATGTTTTTCCGGATTCTAGCACTATTGTAACTGTTGGATGTTTTGAAGGTTTTCAATAAATCTCTGATTAGAGTAAGTTTTGGAACTGTATTTGTCATGGAACAGGTGCTTGGAAACAGGGACAGGTTTCATGAATTATGTTGATTTTTAAATGGATGTTATATGTTTTTGGTTTTTACTTAGAATCCGAAACACCACTCTTGCATATTGATTTTAGCTTTGAATGCATTCATTGAGGTAAAGACCTATTTTAGGACCCCATTCGGGTCGGGTCTTTTCAGTGTGTGCGCGCACCGTATGCTGCTGCAAATCAGGGGGGTGCTAGGTCTAGGGCATGCTGCCCTGGTCCAGTACACATGCCTAACAAATCTCTGAATCGGTGTCACTGAACATAGTGGTGTGAGACCAGGACACTAAGACTATGTCAGCTTGTACCACCGCACTTGAGGCTAAGAAACTGGCCGTGGTATGCTTACACCAGGAACCGGTCCTTGCCCTATCAGGTGGCAATCAAGGGCTACTACCGACACACTGAGGACGTGTCCACTGCTGGGGACAAGGAAATGCCTCGTCATTCCTCCGATCGTTGGGGCATTTAACAGTCTGCCACCCTCACCCAATATTGCACTGGGCTACCGTTAGGGTTAGCTAAACCCTAACGACGGATCATGGACGGAGTACTGCCTCGCACGTCCCTGCCACGGATGCAAATTACATTATGCATCCTCGCCCGGATGATGCTACCTATCAAAATTCTAATCTATAAACAGATAACAATAAACAATCCAATACGTGCTCAAAAGAAACAACGAACCTAACATGGTACTACGAAGCAAGAACAGATAACGAGCATGCCAGAACAGGACAACCTAGCATGGAACTAACATGAGAAACAACACGGAAATCATGCCAGTCGGAATTCAGAACAAAGCACCTATCCACTAACATGCTGATAAACATAAACATACATACAAACAACAATCACAGAATATATCGCAGGGCCCACACAACTCCGATAAGAAATCCTTACCTTGGTCGGAAGGTAACAACACACAAAGATTATATGCTGCAATCGACCCCGAGCTAGCTAACGGAAACCTAACAAGCAACAACAAATATCACAACCTATAGGTCTAAAATAATAATACAAATTGGGCGCTGCTTTAGCTTCTTTGCCTGCGGCAGGAAATGCTGTACGCACGCGGACGGGCGGCTGCACGATGAGTTGGGGGAGCGTGCTTTGGCGTGCGTAGCGCAGCGAGAGGTCAGACGCGGACGGCTCGCTACTGAGAGCGGGCGACGCTACGAGCGTTGGGGCTAAGCGTGAATGGGCGACGACGCAGGCGTGCTTGCACTAGGACTGGGCGCGCGGGGCTGCACGAGGACGGGGCTGCTGCTCGCGCAGGGACGGTTGCGATCGAACGCTAGCTGCTACGCGATCTAGCTGGACGAGCGACTAAGGCTGGGCTGCGATCTGCCAGGGCTAGGTTCTGCTGCTGGTGCGATGGGCGTGCGACGGCGCTGCAGGGGCTCGGCGATGGGGCTACTGGTCTGGCTGCACAACACCAAAATTTAGCCTCTACCTCTCTCGGCCAGCAAGAACCACACCAACAATGAAAAGAGAAAGAGACATCGAGACACTTACCCGGGATGAACGAGACGACAGAGCTGCTTGGGGAGAAGATACACGGCAAGAAGCTAGAGAGGAGATGGGGTTGGGTGGCTAGGGGATTTGGAGAAGCAAAAGATGAAAACCTATTTTTCTCTTCTTTTAATCAAACACACCAAAATCCCGAAAAGCCAAAGCAAGCCAAGACATTCCGCGGAGTGAGCAACAAAAGCACCCAGTGGCCCAACAAAAGCACCCAGTGTTACGTCAGTACGTTGCAGACCTGTTCCACATTGTTGATTTTGAACCGTTACAGCTGTACAAGGACTTGATCTTCGAGGAGAAGCCCGTGCAGATTCTAGCTCGGGAGCCAAGACGTTGTGTAACCGAGAGATCGATTTAGTCAAAGTTCAGTGGAGAAATCAGGGAGCAGAAGAAGCAACTTAGGAGCACGAGGACGAGATGAGGGCGCATTACCCCGAGTTATTCCAGTCTTAGGACTTTCGAGGACGAAAGTCTTAAAAGGAGGGAATATTGTAACAGCCCAAGTTTTTCTTCTAGTTCTTCATGTATGTTTGGCTGGTTCACAGTTAGTTTGTTGGACTGTTAGGGCTTCTGGTGGCTCCAAGGGCATTTTGGTCATTTGGTCTCCTGGGGGCAATTTGGTAATTTCCAGCCTTGTCTCGAGTTAATAAAAATGATTTTGGTGTTTGTTCCAGGTTTGGGAGTTGTGTGGAGGAGTTTGGAGCTTGCCTGGGGTTAAACAAGAATTTCTTTTAATTAGTGTTGGAGCTGGGATTTGAACCATGGTGGTTTGAGAGTGAGTTTGAGCCAAATGTAGAGAATTTTAAAAAGGCTTTCAAAAATGCACTTGTTGGGATTTGAAGGTGGGATTTTTGGGGGTATTTTATTAATAAAATAATAGGAGAAATGCTTAGGGTTTTGTCTTATTCTCCCCATCCCCTCCCTTGGCCGAATTCCCTCTCCATCTTCCTTCATCTTGGCCAAATCTCACACCTCTCCATAGCTCTCCAACCTTCAAGCTCTTGAGTGCATCTCCATAGCTCATCTTCTACATTTTGCTTCAAGATAAGTTAGTGCAAATCTCTTCTCCTCTTTTCCTTGTCTTGGCCGAGAGCTAGCTTTAGCTCAAGGGAGTTCTTTTTCCTCTTCTCCTTTTAGTTTCGAACACCATTGCTTTGGGGGTGGTAGGTTCTTGCTTGGATGGAAGTAGATCCAAAGGCACCTCCTATTGTAGCATCCATAGCCGAGATCTTCCTTGCTCTTGCAACTTTCTCCTTGGTCGAGATCCTTAAGGTGAGTGTTCTTATATCTTTGCTCTTGTTCTTGATGTTCAAATGGTTGGATAATGATTTGCTCAAGCTTTCTTCTTGGTTGCACAAATGGAAGCCTAGCAGAAATCTCAAGTTGGTGTTGTTGGAGGAGCTAGCCGAGACCTCTTGTGTTCTCTCCTTAGCCGAGACTACAAGGTGAGTTAGTGTGATGTTGAAGTTTGATTTTTGCCCTAAAACCCTTGGGTGGCCAAGAGCACCATGTGGATGGTTTTGGTTGTGTGTTGTGTTGCAAGTAAAACTAACCCATGCTTGTATTATGTCTTGCCCTAGCCGAGAGTGGAAGGAAGAAAGATTTGGCTTTGCACAATTTGTGGTGTTCCTCAAGCATTGGCCGAGACCACCTTGTGAGTTGGAGTCTTGCTCGGGTTTCGGTAAAGCCCTATTTCCTGGTTGTTTGGTTGCTTGGTTTGTTGTGGTTTGGTTTGTAACTTGTTGTTCTGTGATTAGGGTAGCTTGTGTGGTGTCCTGCAGCTTAAGGATTTTTCTGGGTTTGGATTCTACTGTTGACAAGTAAGGGTTCCTTGCCGGGGTTGTGTGGGCCCTGCGCACTACATTGATATCTCCTGGTTGTATGTTTATATGTTGAACTGTTAGTGGATAGGCTTCTACAGGTTGTCTGGAAAATAAACGGCTAGTGTTAGGTTTTCTTGCAGGTACCCTAGAGGATGTTTGTTCTTGAGCATGCTTGTTCTGTTTGTCTCCTGTTGTTTGTGATATGAATTGTATGTTGTGTATGCTCTGCTGAATATGTATATTAAGCATGTTGTTAATAGGTTCCCTGATTTGTTGCTAGGGTGTTGGCATGTAGATTCTTGTTTTCTGCCACTGTTCTCTCCTGTTTATTGACTGCCTATCTTGTATGCATTTATTCTAGTATCCTGGATTTGTTGCTGATATACTCTATAGCCCTAGGATGCTTAATGTGTTAGAGTCCTTAGGGAGTCCCGAGTGACAGTCGAGTTGCGTTGTAACTACCCGACCCGAATGGGGTTCTAAATAGGCCATTACCTCAATGCATGCATACAAATCTACCGAAAATTTGCAAGATGGTGTTTGGATTCTAAGTAAAAACTAAAACATGAAAACATCCATTTAAAAATCAACATAAATTCCTGAAACCTGTCCCTGTTTCCAAGCACCTGTTCCAAGACAAATACATTTCCAAAACATACTTTGATCAGAGATTTATTTAAAACATACAAGCTTTGCAATAGTTACAACAATGCTAGAATCCGGAAATACATTCAGAAAACACCCTAGGGCTCCGTGCCCAACTACATGCATTCAGAGGACATTTAAATCATAAACATAAACATAAGACTCGAGAGTTGAACAACGGGTTTCCATGATCACACTCCTCCTCCACCCCATCCCGTCTCGCACCATGGTTACCCGTGGAAAACCACATAATAAGGGTGAGTAACGAATTACTCAGTAAGAATCCCCAACCGGGGTACAATACGATATACATGGTCATCTCGATGAGCGTATGCCAGCTATGAATATAAACACAGAATAGAGCACATAGCTTAGACCACACTTGGGCCTCGGATGCCAACTCAGGGTCTTAGTCCGGAAATAACCACCACATCCACACAATACACAAGTCGCCCTATACGAGAAACAAGTCCCGGCCTCAGCCTGTCTACTGTCGAATGAAAGGTACTCTAGCTCAAGATCCCGAGGAGCTCTCCGGTAGGCGCTGTAATGAGCGTAAGCATGCACCGCGTGCTACTGCAGACTATGGAGGGTGTCGGGTCTAGAGGCAAGCTGCCCATGTCCATTCACCACGCCTAACTAATTCTTTGGATCGGTGTCACTGACATAGGGGTGTGAGACCTGGACACGTAAACTATGTCAGCCTGAACCACCGCACCTGGGGCTAAGGAACGGGTCGTGGTAGGCTTACACCAGGAAGCCGTCCTTACCTTAACAGTGGCAATCAAGGGCTACGGCCGAACACGCCGAGGACGTGGCGATCGCTGCGGGGACGAGGCAATGCCAAGTCATCATCCCGACCGTTGGGGCATTTAACGATCGCCACCCTCACCCAAGATTGCGGGGCGGCCGTTAGGGTTAGCTATTCCCTAACGGGATCGGGCGAGCTCCATCTCATACGTCCTTGTCGGGGTGCATGGTACGTTATGCACCCGGCCCGGATGATGCCATCTACCTGCAACTCTAACCTGCCTTAGCATTCAGCAAACAAGCAATATAATCCAATACGTGCTCAAAAAGAATACAACGAACCTAGCATGATACTACGAAGCAAGGAAATGATTCGAGCATGCGAAAAGAACAACCTAGCATGGATTAACATGAGAATTAACCAGAAAGTCATGCTAATCGGAATTCAGATTAGAGCACTTAGCTACACATGTCAATAAACACAAACAAGCAATCAATCAAAGAATCACATATAATATCGCAGGTCCACACAACTCAGGTAAGAAATCCTTACCGGCGTAAGACCTCTAAACACAAGAAACCTAAGTGCGATCGAACCCGAGCTAGCTAGCGAGAACCTAACAAAAACAACAATAATTACAATCAAAAGGCCCAAATAATATAAAACAAACAGGGCTCAGCTCGGGAGCAACTCACGAGGCACGGCTAACACTCGGACGGGCAAGCTGCACGGCGGGGCTGCAACTGGGAGTTGGCTCGGCGCTGGGGGCGCGCAAGGGCACGACTGGGCGAGCAGGACGCTCGGGCGCGGACGCAAACGCCACGGCGAGCTACGAGGCGGCGCGCGCGCGGCACGACGACGCGCTGAGGGGCGCGACTTCGGGCGGCTCGGCCTGAGGGACAAGACGGGCGGGGCGACGGATCCGGCGACACGGTGGCTCAGGCGACATCAGGCGAGCGGCTTGGGGCTGGCGATGATGCGCGATCTTGGCCGGGCGACTGGCTAAGGAGTGGCGACGGCATGACTGGCAGCGGCGGGGGCTCGGCCGGAGAGGCTTGGCGTAGCGGTATTGGCGAGCCAAGCCAAGGGCTCGGGCTGGGCTAGGCTGCTCGGGCTAGGGCTAGGTCGGGGGGGGGGGGAGAGAGAGAGAGTGAGAGAGAGAGAGAGAGAGAGAGAGAGAGAGAGAGAGAAAGTGAATTTGGGGGAAAAAAATAAAAGAAAAGAAAATGAATTTGGAAAAGAAAAGGAAAATGGGAAATAAAAGGAAAAATAAGGATTTTATCCAAAATCCATCCTTATCCACTTTTATCCTTAAAAATCCCATTTCCCGCTTCTTCCTCCTTCGAGACCCGGCTGAAGCAACCTCTTCCAATAAATAAACTCACTAAATCCAACTCCCAAAACAACACCAAGGGCCCGGGCTCGAATCCCAAAGGAAGCACACAACCAACCAACACTTTGCCAAAACCCAAATCACAACCGAACTCCCAAACGACTAGCCCAAACATCTCGGGACTCACAGTAACAACAAACAAGCCTCGACAAAGGCAGGAGCTACCTCGAAGCCCTAAAAACCACAAATCCCGCTCAAGAGCCAAAGACCAAAATACCCCTAAGGGTCAAAACCGCTCTAACGACCCAACCAAAATACCGAATCTTGACCGAAGGCACCTCCTCAAACTGAATAGAAAAGCGGGATGTTATAATACTCCCTCCTTTTAAGACTTTCGTCCTCGAAAGTCCTAAGACAAACAGACTCGGGAAAACTCCACGAAAACTGGACCAACTAAACTTCTCGGCCAACAACACCAACCTTCTTGAAAACCAAACCTCTTGGGTTCACAAATCTCAAGGCCACAATGCCATCCAGGTCGCCAAACACCGAACTCCGAAGGAAAACAAATGCGAAAAAAAGCTAGACGGCAAACCACGTCCTCAACTTGCACCAACTCTCAAACGGTGCCACTCTCGATGAAACTCGAGGGTGGCCACAAGCTCAAAACTCTACACCACGCACCGCAAAACTCCTCTGGAAATTCACAAATGACAACAAAACAAACTCAACCCTACAAAGAATCAAGCCAAACAACCTGAACCTTCCAGATTCCAAAACTAAACGGCCTACTCTTACTTCACAAGAGACCAACAAACCTCAAACCTTGACTACACAATTTCTAACGAGATACAAACGAACCACCAACCGGCGATGATCCAAAAAGACAAACTTCTCCAACTAGAACATGACCACAACACTTAAGCAACCATCTTAAGGAGAAATCGCAAACCAAAGGCAAGGGGCACCATCCTGGTACACCAGACGGCTAACAACACTCACACCACCGAAACTTCACCTCGGCCTGTAAAAAGACAAGGGCCAAGCACGACTCCACTCGGCCAAGCCAACAAACTAGAATTCCTCATCGGCCGAACGCAAACTTTCCAACGAAAACCTACCAGAATCTGGCCAAGGAGAACATCGCCAGCAAGGAACAACCAACATTCCTCTCAAGGAAAACTCGGGAAGCAAGGACTAAACCATCACGCAGCTATCTCGCGACACAACACCTTGAGGAAAACAATTTCTCAACGACTTACCAACCAATGCCACGGCACCTCTGTGCCAACTCACTCAAACGCTGCTCGCTAACGCCAATCGCGAACGCGCAACAACTAGGAACAAAGCTCGAGAAGGGCTTGCTCGTGAAACTCAACCCAAACTTATAACGAGCAACGCTCGCCTCCAAGCTACCACTCAACTCTTAAAATCCAACTGGCTACTCAAAAGACTTCTCCTTTTCGCTTAGGCCAAACTCATCTTCCAACCAGAAGCTCCACTCCCGAAACCTAACAAGGAAAACGGATAACGACAACCTCAAAGCTTACGGATCCTGAGCCACACGAATCCGCAAGACTACCTCGCAAGCTAACACTCGAGGCTGGCATCCAGGGAGTAACTCAACCACCACAGAGGCTAGGGGAAAAGGAAATCTTCAATCCCCAAAGAACCAACAACTTGCCAGAACAACTCAACTCTTACTGGCTGGCCGCCGCCCTTGCAGGAACAAACAACTTTGCTTGCTAACATCACAAAGCGGGGACCCTCACCCAAGGCTGACCGCTGCGCTACTCTGATCAACTCCACAACTCAGGAGCTAAGCTGACTCCTGCCAAACGGGAAACGACTTCCCAGCAAGCAAACTCCAGAAGGGCAGCGAACTCCACACACGCTCGCTGACTTGCACAAACCCAAGGGAAAACTCAACCAATCGGATCACCAACCCAAAACTAACAGAACTTACTCGACTGCCGAGGGAGGGGTCAACTCTCAAAACTTACTGACTAGGAATAAGACCTCAGGGCAACGCCCTCCAGCTAGAACCGAACTACCTCTCGAAACAACAAGAGAACCAAATCTTGGCCAAACACTCACAAGAGGCAGAACAAACTTTACTGCAGCCTCTAGAACACCATCCAAGAATCCGCTTAACTGAGCAACCGACTGCTTCCAAGCAGCCAACAAACTATTTCCTCTTGCTAGCACCACTACCATCAATTCCAAGACCAAGGGAGTAACCTGACAACTCCTCGAAGGAAACGGCTCTTACAAGCAGACAACCAAAGGACAGAGAGCTCCACATACGCTCACTGTCATGCTCCACTAGAGCAACAACATCTAATCTCACGGGGCAACAATAGGGGTCCATCTCAGATTGAACCTCCAAAAGCCAAACGGGGCAACTCAACATCCTGGAAACAGGAAAACAACCAACAAGGCACAAACCACTCGCCCCACGAGCAAAACTAATCTCTAGCAACTCCAATCCACACCTTGGCCGACACCAAGCATCAACTTGCCACCACACCGGAACCAATCCGGACTTTACTCCAAACAAACACTAGCCTGCTAGTCTACCAAGACTGCTAGCAACTCCACCAAGGCTACAAACTACACGCATCCAGCTGGCCAACTAAACTCACTACCTGGGCCAGACTGAGCTCTGGAGAGGCTCTCCACAACCTAGGGTTCTCCGACAACCCTCGACACACACACTGCCGGCAAACGATCTAACAGACAACTGCCTGAACAAACAACTCCAATTTCCAGCATCCCAACCATGCTGGCCAACTCCAACTCCTTGGGAACCCAGAGGACCCAAAACGCTACAGAATGCGTCATCCTCCTACTCAAAGCATCGGCCACAACATAACTTCTACCCAAGGAAGGACTCAAACAACTCTCTTAGCCATGACGATCAGAAACCACGCGGCTTAGCTACCACCGCTCTTGTTCAGTTTCCAACTAAACTCCAACCAACGATCAACAAGAAGATCCGCCAACCAAACTTAGGTCCAACTTAACAAATCTTGCCTAAGCAACAACCTGATATCACGAGCACGGTATCCTTACCACCTCACTAAAGCCTTACAACATCCACCTGGAGTCCAACTTCTCCAGGAACTAAGCACTAGATTTCCAAAGCAAACTCTACAAGGATCTGAAACTCTCGCCACAGAACGAACCACACATAACACACTTGTGTGCACAACTCTCAACCTTCCTTCAGAGATCCAAGACTAACAAGAGCTTTTCCAAAAGCAACGCTAACTCCTGGCAGAGATACAAACAATCCAAGGAACACCAAAAGTTCCATCTCCACACGATACTCGAAGCTGAGGCAACCTTGCTCTACCAAGGCATAACAATGCTAAACCGAACTTACTTTATACCAAGCCTCTACCAAGGGTGCTTACCCCTAAGGCATCCAAAACCTCTCACAAGGCATCCAACTCGCCCCATCGACATCCAGCTCATCTCATAAGCATCCAACTCATGGTCCCTCTGCTGGACCGAACTCGCATCTACAATGCTCAACTCTCCTCAGATTAAGGTACTCGAAGGTAGTTGACCGCACTACCAACCACAAAGAAATCTCTTGGACTTAACACTAGCGCGAGGCTCACGCCCACCAACACTTACCAACCGGCAACCTACTGACTTACACAACCTCCAGCTACACAGGGAAGAGGCTCCGGCTCCTCTCGAACATCCTTTCGCTTGCAGTCCATCGACTACTACTGAACTAGCCCTCTGGCACGACCTAAACAGGTGCAACTGCCATAAACGGATCCAAGGCTAAAGGAGTGCGCTGAACTCCAGACGGCATAGAACCATCTGCTATGCCCAAGCCAAACTCAAGCCTGAACCAGACTTAGTGCCAAAGCGGCACACCAACCAATGCACCTCAAGTGCCACTACTACCAAAACCACATCTTACTACCAATGGGGCCAACAAGGTCACAACCTCAAGTGACAAGAACTCTGGCTAGGCATACAAGGGCTCCAACTCAAAAACCAGGCCTATGGCATCTCATCAAACCGAAGGCTCACGGCCTACCCTTGCATCTCCACATGATGCTCAACAAAACTCGGCGGCTCTCTCAACATGCGTGCCGACTAGCTCCACTCTAGGAGCTCACCAAACGAAAGTACTCAACTCTACCAAACATCCGAGGAAAACACCAACGGATCCAATCCGAAGGAACAACTTTCATTTGCACCTAACCACGGGGTTCCGCCTATCGGCTGCAAACAACAACACTTTACGGGAGCACAAAGATGCCTCAACAATCTCTTGAAGGTGCCAACTCTCTGACTACTCACCACCGGGCAATCAAAAATCTTCTAAGGCTCAAGATCAACACTTGAGCTACCCAGGCTAGTCCACACGGGGACTGCTCCACAAACATCCACATAAGCACGACCATAGCTAACTCCTCTCTTGGAGTGGCACTCCAAGGCAAAGCACCTCCACCCTCTCACTAGGGGAAAACCAACAAGCCCCAGCCACAATTGGCCTCACGAGTCTAAGCTCGCCTCCCACGGGGACGACGTCCCGGGGCATCCGAATCTATCTGGATACCTCAACAAGCCACAACATACATCACACACACTGCGGGAAGTTGGCATGATGGCGCTCTAAACCCAAACCAACAACGAGTCGAGAACTCTTTCGTTTCCGCTCCACAACACTACACAAGGCATACATTAGATGACAGTATTGTAAATTCTTAACCCTTTTTCAACAACAAATAGTAAACTTAGGCGTACTGATGACCGTGCCAGAGTCTTTGTGATCATGGGAAAACGACCTACAACAAAAGGTCAATCTACTGAGAATCTATGACTCGAGCTCGATACCAAGCTGTAATAACGACCCGACCCGAATGGGGTTCTAAATAGGCCATTACCTCAATGCATGCATACAAATCTCTGAAAAAATTTGCAAGATGGTGTTTGGATTCTAAGTAAAAACTAAAACATGAAAACATCCATTTAAAAATCAACATAAATTCCTCAAACTCATCTCTGTTTCCAAGCAACTGTTCCAAGACAAATACATTTCCAAAACATACTACGATCGTAGATTTATTTAAAACATACAAGCTTTGCAATAGTTACAACAATGCTAGAATCAGGAAATACATTGAGAAAACACCCTAGGGCTCAGTGCCCAACTACATGCATTCGGATGACATTTAAATCATAAACATAAACATAAGACTCGAGTTGAACAACGGGTTTCCATGATCACGGCTCCTCCTCCACCATCTGTCTCGCACCATGGTTACCTGTGGAAAACCACATAATAAGGGTGAGTAACGAATTACTCGGTAGAGAATCCCCAACCGGGGTACAATCACGATATACATGGTCATCTCGATGAGGTTATGCAAGCTATGAATATAAACACAGAATAGAGCACATAGCTTAGACCACACTTGGGCCTCGGATGCCAACTCGGGGTCTTAGTCCGAGAAATAACCACCACATCCACACAATACACAAGTCGCCCTATACGAGAAACAAGTCCCGCCTCGGCTGTCTCTTGTCGAATGAAAGGTACACTAGCTCAAGATCCCGAGGAGCTCTCCGGTGTGTTGTAATGAGCGTAAGCATGTACCGCGTGCTCTGCGGACTATGGGGTGCGGGGTCTAGAGGCAAAAATTGCCCATGTCCGATCACCACGCCTAACTAATTCTTTGGATCGGTGTCACCGACATAGGGTGTGAGACTGGACACGTAAACTATGTCAGCCTGAACCACCGCACCTGGGGCTAAGGAACGGGTCGTGGTAGGCTTACACCAGGCCGTCGTCCTTACCTTAACAGGAGGCAATCAAGGGCTACGGCCGAACACGCTGAGGACGTGCCGCATTGCACTCGGGCGAGGCAATGCCAAGTCATCATCCCGACCGTTGGGGCATTTAACAGTCTGCCACCCTCACCCAAGATTGCAGGGCCAGCCGTTAGGGTTAGCTATTCCCTAACGGGATCAGGGCGGAGCTCCATCTCATACGTCCTTGTCGGGGTGCATGGTACGTTATGCACCCGGCCCGGATGATGCTATCTACCTGCAACTCTAACCTGCCTTAGCAATCAGCAAACAAGCAATATAATCCAATACGTGCTCAAAAAGAATACAACGAACCTAGCATGATACTACGAAGCAAGGAACAGATTCGAGCATGCCAGAAAGGAACAACCTAGCATGGATTAACATGAGAATTAACCAGGAAAGTCATGCTAATCGGGAATTCAGATTAGAGCACTTAGCTACACATGTCAATAAACACAAACAAGCAATCAATCAACAATCACATATAATATCGCAGGGTCCACACAACTCCGGTAAGAAATCCTTACTTGGCCGGAAGACCTCTAAACACAAGAAACCTAAGCTGCGATCGAACCCGAGCTAGCTAGCGAGAACCTAACAAAAACAACAATAATTACAATCAAAAGGCCCAAATAATATAAAACAAACAGGGCTCAGCTCGGGGGCAACTCACGAGGCACGGCTGACACTCGGACGGGCAAGCTGCACGGCGGGGCTGCAGTTGGGCGCGCTGGGGCACGGCTGGGCGAGCAGGACGCTCGGGCGCGCGGGCGCGACGACGCGCTACACGGACGCGACTAGGAGCGGCTCGGCACAGGGGACAGCACGGGCGGGGCGACACGGATCCGGCGACACGGGGGCTCAGGCGACATCTTGTCGGCGGCGGCTCTGGGTGGGGCATGATACGCGATCTGGCGGCGAGCTCGGTGGCGGCGACCAGCTAGCGAGCTAGGGGACGGCGCCACTGGCGGCGGCCTTCGGTCGGCGAGGGCTTGAGCGCCGGCTTAGGCAGCCAAGGGCTCTGGGCCGGGCTAGGCGCTAAGCTAGGGCTAGGTCAGAGGAGAGAGAGAGAGAGAGAGAGAGAGAGAGAGAGAGAGAGAGAGAGAGAGAGAGAGAGAGAGAGAGAGAGAGAGAGAGAGAGAGAGAGAGAGAGAGAGAGAGAGAGAGAGAGAGAGAGAGAGAGAGAAAGAAAGAGAGAGAAAGTGAATTTGGGGAAATAAAATAAAAGAAAAGAAAATGAATTTGGAAAAGAAAAGGAAAATGGGAAATAAAAGGAAAAATAAGGATTTTATTCAAAATCCATCCTTATCCACTTTTATCCTTAAAAATCCCATTTCCCGGCTTCCTCCTTCGAGACCCGGCTGAAGCAACCTCTTCCAATAAATAAACTCACTAAATCCAACTCCCAAAACAACACCAAGGGCCCGGGCTCGAATCCCAAAGGAAGCATACAACCAACCAACACTTTGCCAAAACCCAAATCACAACATAACTCCCAAACGACTAGCCCAAACATCTCGGGACTCGCAAGCAACAACAAACAAGCCTCGATAAAGGCAGGAGCTACCTCGAAGCCCTAAAAACCACAAATCCTGCTCGAAGAGCCAAAAGACCAAAATACCCCTAAGGGACAAAACCGCTCTAACGACCCAACCAAAATACCGAATCTTGACCCGAAGGCACCTCGAAAACTGGAATAGAAAACTGGGCTGTTACATGCGTGCTGGCTCGGTTTGCTCAAGACTGCCCAGTGTGTTGCAGTCTAGGACTAGCCCAGTGTGTGTTGTCCCTTGTTGGCCTAGGGTGTGCTGACCAGATTCATGATTGGCCTAGTGTGTTGCTGATCCCGGGCTAGCCCAGTGTGTTATTGTCCACTGTTAGCCCAGTGTGTTGCTAAATAGGTTGAGTAGAACTGTAAGGACCCGACCCAAAAAGGGGCTCTAAATGGGCCTTTACCCCAATGCATGTGTTGAAAATAAAAGACATTATGAAAAATACATTTCGGATCCCAAGTAAAAACAGAAACATTCAACAATCAAAACATACATTTCCAAAAGCATACTCTGATCAGAGATTTATTTAAACCATTTAAACATTCCACAAGTACAAATATGCTGGAATCCATAAAACGTAGGAAAACATCCTAGGGCTCCGTGCCCGTCTACATGCATTCAGGGGAAATAACAAAAGTCAAGAGTCATGATATAATAAAATGGTCAGAGAAGACAGCAGGATTCCATGATCACAGCTCCTCCTTCAGCCATCCTGTCTCCCGCCTTGGTTACAGGGGGAAACCACGAGAATAAGGGTGAGTAACGAATTACTCGGTAAGAATCCCCAACCGGGTACAATACGATATACATGATCATCTAGAAGAATGTATGCAAGCTATGAGTACAAACACAGAGCGGGAGCACATAGCTAAGTCCACACTTGGACCTCGGATGCCAACTCGGGGTCTTAGTCCGGAAAGAAATACCACAACACACTATACGCTCTATACGGGAACAAGTCCTTACCTCGGCTGTCTCTACGGCGACGATACGAAAGGTGCACTCGCTCAAGATCCCGAGGAGCTCTCCGATCGGCGCCAGAATGAGCGTAAGCGCGCACCGCATGCTCTTGCAAACTCGGGGTGCCGGGTCTAGTGGCAAGCCGCCCGAGTTCATCACCATGCCTAACTAAATCTCGGATCGGTGTCACCGACAAAGGGTGTGAGACACGGACACGTGAACTATGTCGGCTGTACTACCGCACTTTGAGGCTAAGGAACCGCCGTGTGGTAGGCTTACACCGAAGCGGTCCTTGCCCTAACAGTGGCAATCAAGGGCTACGGCCGAACACGCCGAGGTGTGCCGATGCACGGGGCGAGGCAATGTCAAGTCATCATCCCGACCGTTGGGGCATTTAACGATCCGCCACCCTCACCCAAGATTGCGGGGCGGCCGCTAGGGTTAGCTAAACCCTAACGGGATCGGGGACGAGTACCATATCGTGCGTCCACCGCGGGGATGCAAGTTACGTTATGCATCCGGCCGATGATGCTACCTACCAACTCTAAACCATAGCAATAATAACAATTCAATCAATGCACCCAATACGTGCTCAACAGATACAAGGAACCTAGCATGATACTACGAAGCAAGAAGCAGATATCGAACATGCCGAATGGAACAACCTAGCATGGGCTAACATGAGAAACAATACAAGAGTTCATGCGGTCGAGACTTGAGCAGAGCACCTAGGGCTAAACATGCTAGTAATCATACACAGGCATACAAAACAACAATCACAAATATACCGCAGGGCCCACACAACTCCGGTAAGAAATCCTTACCTTGGTGGAGGCTTCTACACACAAATCCTAAGGCTGCGGAACAATCCAGGCTAGCGGCGGGGAACCTAACAAACCAATAATAGTCAATACCTAAAAAGTCTAAAAACAATAGAACAACAAGCTCGGCTCGGGAACTCACGCGCACGCGGCGACACGAGCTTGGAGCTGGCGCAAGCAGGCACGGCAGGGCTGGCGCTGGCGCTGCGCCTGCACAGCAGCGGTCTGGCGCTGCACGGCAACGCACGGATGCACGGCGAGGGACGCGAGCAGCGCGCGCGAGCGGCGCGCGCTGGCGTCGCGGGCGCGGGGTGAAGGCGCTGCGGCGGCTGCGGCGTCGCGACAGCGACGCGACGCGGCTGGCGCGCGGCGCGGCGGCTTCGAGCGAAGAAGGTGCGCGGCGCTGGCGTCTTCTTCTGCTGCGCGCGATCGCACGCACGAACGCGAGCGATGGCGTCGCGGGAGGCTGCGACGGTGGATCTGCGCGCGACTTTGGCGAGCGATAAGCGTCTGCGGGAGGGCTGCGACGGTGGATCTCGCGGCGATGGCGTCGCGGGCGATCTGCGAAAGCGCTTCTGTCCGGCTTTGGCGTCGCGGCGGGGCTGCCAACAGATGCTGGGCGAGGGGTGGCCGGTGGACGGCGGCGATGGTCGCTTGGTGGCTTTTCTCGGTGGTCCGCAATCAACACAAACACACACAACACTCTACTTCTTACCTTCGCCCGAAGATCAATAACCAAATGAGGAGATGAAGAGGATGAAGACTTACCGGAATGATGATGATCGAACCCAAGGAGATGCAAGGGAAAGAAGAATCGGCAAAGGCTATGGAGAGGGAAAGCTTGCGCGCCAAGAGGTGATTTGGAGAAGAAGATGGAATAAACCTAATTTCTATTTCATTTAACCAAATGCACCAAAACTCCAAAATCCAAGGCTAACCATAAGATGATGCAGGAAGAGCAACAAGAGCACCTAATGGCTCAATTGGCACACATCTCCACAAGCTTCCCAGGAGACCCGGGTTCAAACCCCGGCTGCAGCACAATTTCCTTTATTTTTACTTTTGCATCAAACCTTGCTCAAACCACACCACAAATCCTTCCAAAAACCTACATAAATCCATCCAATAATTTTAATAACCGGAAAAGACACAAACGGCTCTGACGGCCCGACCAAATTACCAAATTACCCCTAGGGCATACCTGGAAGACCGGGAAGAAAAACCTGGGTCGTTACAAGAACTGCACAGTGTGTTGTAGTTCAAGGCTGCCCATTATGTTGCAGTCCAGGACTAGCCGAGTGTGTTGCTGTCCTTAGTTAGCCCAGTGTGTGCTAACCTTGCTTGCTATGCTGTTATGCCTTTTGAGATTACTTGAGTGATTCTCCTGTTAGTTAGCCTAGTGTGTGCTAACCTTGTCTAGCTATGAGCTTAGACCTTGTGAATGACGTCCTGCTGTTGTACTGTTTTTAAACTACCATGTTGTAAGTGTTGCTTGTATGCTAGGATGTTAGAGGATTTGTTGTGCGTTTTGTACCCCGGTTGGGGAATTCTTACTGAGTGCTTTTGTACTCACCCCTTTCTGTGGTTTTCTCCACCAGGTAACTTGGCACAACATCGAGGTGGCTAGAGGAGGAGCTGATGGATCATGGGAAAGGCCACTACATTGTCTGAGTCTTTTCATTTGTTGGAAACATTTTGTACTTGAACACTGTTGTATGGGATTTTGTATTTGGTTTTAACGAACTCTGGCCAGAGGTTGTTTTTTACTGGTTTTCCTTATGAACTCATAAAGTTTTAAATTTGAGAGATTTTAATAAAGATGATTTAAATTTCAGTTCATTGCATGTTTTAATGAGAAAACATCTTAAAGTAAAGACTATTTAGGACCATTTAGTGACGGATCTTTACATGTATGTTTATCCAGGAATCTTTACTCTGAATTCTTAGATAGAACTATTAGGGTTTGTCATCATCCAGAGGCTGAGAGTGGACATAACATACTTTGTCCCCACCGGTCTGGATCCCGTGCAAAGCATAACACACTTTGCTTCCACCCCGGCAGCCGATGTGGATTTGCTCCCGCATCGGCATAAGCCTAGTTTGTAGCCTGCTAGAGCAGAACCCTGCCAACTGTGTAAGCTTACCTTGGCCGGTTCTTAGCTTCAGGTCGATGGTATAGGTTGTTCTAAATGAGTGTCGAGGGCCTCGCACTACTGTATTCAGTGACACCGCTTCCAAGTCATTAGAAATGCCTACCTAGCCCGCGTAGTTTGTCTGTATGCCCCCACATTTACGCCGGTTGCAGCAGCATGCGGTGTGCGCGCACATGCATTAGTCACCGGTTCTGAACGCTCCCCCAGGCTAATGTTCGTGAGTACACCACTTCTGTTCCAGTTTAGAGCCAGACTTCGGGTACTCTCCCGTTAGTCAAGTATTAGCTAGCCGAGGGTAAGAGGCCCTCGAGGACACCTATTTTGGGATCGATTTTTTAGCTGATCATTTGGCAAAGGGAGAAAGACCCTCGAGGGTGTCTGACATCTATTTGGGATCAACTTTTGAGTTGGTCATTTTGCCAAGGGAGAAAGACCCTCGAGGATGCTTGGGATTGGTTAGGAGAGCCAATCATTAGGCAAGAAGTAGGAGACTTCCAAGGATTCCAGATTTGCCCTGTTAGCTCGTTGAGCAACGATCTGTGTTGGTAACTATTTGCATGTATACTAGGATGCTAGATGACTGATGTATCGTATTATACCCCGGTTGGGGATTCTTACTGAGTATGTTTGTACTCACCCTTATTTCTGTGGTTTTTCCACCAGGTAACTTGGGACACACCGGGACGGCTAGCTGAGGGAGCTGGTTGATCATGGGAGCCGCGACACTCTGTCTTCCCTTTTGTCTTTATGAGTCATAAATTCCTTGATAGCTGCTAGAAAAACTGTTTTGTTTTGAGAAGTTGTTTTAGTTACTGAGTTTTAAATACTGGCCAGGACTTATTTAATGATGTTTTATTGAATGGATGCTTTTCTACAGTTTTAATAAATGAGCTTTTCTTGTCAAGCAGTTTCAAAGTTAATTTAAATGATTTTAAATTTTAAGCATGCTAAGTGAGAATCGGGTTTTAGGACCACTATTTGGGTCGAGTTTTTACACTAAACCCTAGAGGGGGAATCCCACATCGGTTGGGAAGGGGAACGAAGCACTCCTTATAAAGGGTGTGGACACCTTTCCCTAGCAAGAAGCGTTTTTCCCATGGGGGAGAAACAAATCAGTGCGGCTATTGGGCCAAAGCGGACAATATCTTGGCTAGCGATGGGTTGGATTGTTACAGATGGTATCAGAGCCAGGCATCGGACCGGTGTGCCAAGCCCATCAGGACGCTGGACCTCTAAGGGGAAGTGGAAACCCATAGGGGGAATCCCTCATCGGTTAGGAAGGGGAACGAAGCACTCATTATAAATGGTGTGGACACCTTTCCGTAGCAAGACGCATTTTTCCCATGGGGGAGAAACAAATCCGTGAGGCCATTGGGCCAAAGCAGAAAATATCTTGGCTAGCGATGGGTTGGGTTGTTACAAGCCTATCCGAATCCATCTTGCTTGCACCTTCTCCTTTGCCGAGATCTCCTTGCTTCTTGGAGTCCTTGCCGAGACCATCAAAGGTGATCTTGAAGTTGTTGTGTTTAAGTTGACCGAGCTACATGGTAAATAGTGGTTTTTTGGTTTTTCCCTTTGTCGAGAGCTAACTTGTTTGTTGTTGTTGCTGTGATGCCCTAGCCGAGACCATCTTGCAAGTGGTGGCCGAGAGCTTCTTGGGTTTCCTCAAAAGTGCTTGGCCGAGAGCACTAGTGTTGCTAGTGGGGTAGCTTCTTGAATCCCTTACTTCTAGTTCTTAGTTCAGTTGTTAGCTAGCTAGGTTTCATTTGTATGTATTATGATATTGTTAGGTTGTGAGACACTACAGCTCAAGGAGCACTTTGTTGTTGTTGTTTATCTTCTTGCTTTTCAGGTAAGGATCTCTTACCAGGGTTGTGTGGACCCTGCGATATGTTCTGATTGCATTCTTTGTATGTGTTGATTCTTATGAGAATGTTAGTGGATAGGACTGCTTCGTTGATTATCTCTGCTAGCATGTTTACCTTTGTTATCTACATGTTAGTGCCATGCTAGGTTTGTCCTTCCAGGATGTCCTGTGATTCCTGCTTTAAGTTCGTAGTATCATGCAAGGTTATATTTATATTCTTGTCGAGCATGTTTAAACTGTTAGGAATCGCTTACTTTGTGATCATAGATAGCTTAGATAGGTTGTCTTCATCCAGAGGCTGAGAGCGAACATAACGTATCTTGTCCCCACAGGTCGGGATCAGTGAGAAGCATAACGTACCTTGCTTCTGCCCCCGGCAACTGGTGCAGATTAGCTCCCACATAGGCATAAGCTTAGTTTGTAGCCTGCTAGAGCGAAACCCGTTACGGGTGCAAGCTTGCCCGGGGACAGTTCTTAGCTTTAGGTAGGTGGTACAGGCTGCTACAATTGAGTGCCGAGGGCCTCGCACTATTGTAGATCACTGACATCGCTTCCGAGTCTTTAGGCATGCGTACCTGGACCGACGTAGTTTGTCCTTAGGCCCCAACATTTACGCTGTTTACAACAGTATGCAGTGTGCACGCACACGGGTTATGCGCCGGGTTGAGAGCTCCCTCGAGCTAATGTTCGTGAGTACACCAATACCATTTTGGCATAGCGCCTGACTTCGGGTACTGTAAGAACCCGACCCAAAATGGTCCTAAACCTAGTTCTTACTAGCATGCTTACAATTTAAAACATTCGAACAATAAAGAAACAACTAAAAATAAAACTTATTCAAACATCAATAGAAAATATTCATTTCATAAATTCCTTAAATAACCCTAGCCAGTGTTTCAAAGTAAATAATTTCAAATAACTTCTTGTAACATAAAACAATGTTCCTTCAGCATGCTACGACGGGAATCAAGACTCAACAACATGATCACACAGCTCCCTCCACTAGCCATCCCAGTGTTGTCCCAAGTTACCTGAAAGATAAGTAAAGGTAAGTATAAACATACTCAGTAAAAAACCCCAACTGGGGTACAATACAATACATCAATCACTTGGCATCCTAGTATACATGCAATCAGCTACCAGCACAGAAACTTTGCTCATCAAGATAATCAAGACAAGTCCGGGGACCTCATAAGTTTCCTACTTCCGGCCTAATGATTGGTTCTCCTAACCAATCCCAAAGACATCCTCGAGGGTCTTTCTCCCTCGGCCAACTGACCAACTCAAAAGCTGATCCCAAATAGATGTCAGACACCCTCAAGGGTCTCTCTCCCTCGGCCAATTGACCAACTCAAAAGCTGTAAAGACCCGACCCGAAAAAGGTCCTAACCTAGGCCTTTACCTCCATGCATGCTATTAAAACTTAAATGAGTTATGCAAGATTGCCATCCAGATTCTGAATAAATTTAAAACTTACAACCATTCATTACACAAACAAACATAAAAACATCCTGAAACCTGTCCCTATTTCCAAGCACCTATTCCAAGCTATAAATAATTCAAAACATACTCTGATAAGAGATTTATTTCAAAACATTCAGTTCCAAATCAGTTCAAAGAAAAGACAGAATCCAGATACAATCCAAAAACATTCTAAGGGCTCCGTGCCCTAACTACATGCATTCAAAACCATAAAAAGAAACAGTCCATAACATAAGACTCAGAGCTTATAAGACAGCAGGATTCCATGATCAGCAGCTCATCCTTCAGCCATCCTCTCTCGTGCCCTGGTTACTTGTGGAAACCACAAAAGTAAGGGTGAGTAACGAATTACTCAGTAAGAATCCCCAACCGGGGTACAATATGATTCAATTGGTCATCTAGTAGAATGTATCCAAGCTATAAATACAAGCACTGAAAAGAGCACTTTACTTTAATCCATGCATAAATATAAACAGATGCCATCTTACGGTCTTACTTCGGGAGTTATCCCGAAACTCAGAACTCTACGAGAAACTAGTCTCAGCCTCAGCGTTTCGACTATACTGTGGATACGAAAGCTACACTGAACTCAAGATCCCGAGGAGCTCTCCAGTCGGCGCTGTAATGAGCGTGCGCGCGCACCTCATGCTGCTGCAAACCAGGGAGGTGCTGGTTTTAGTGCATGCTGCCCTGGTCCAGTATGCATGCCTAAAAGAATCTATGGATCGGTGTCACTAAACATAGTGGTGTGAGACTAGGACACTATGACTATGTCAGCCTGTGCCACCGCACCTGAGGCTAAGAAACCTTCTGTGGTAGGCTTACATCAGAGACCGGTCCTTGCCCTATCAGGTGGTAATCAAGGGCTACGGTCGACACGCTTAGGTCGTGTCGACTGCCGGGGAAAAGGCAATGCCTCGTCATTCCCCCGACCGTTGCGGCATTTAACAGTCTGCCACCCTCACCCAAGATTACAACTGGGCTGACGTTAGGGTTAGCTAAACCCTAACGACGGATCAAGGATGGAGTACTACCTTGCACATCCCTGCCACGGATGCAAGTTACGTTATGCATCCTTGCCCGGATGATGCTACCTATTAGAACACTATGCAATAAACAGCTAACAACAAACATACTAACACGTGCTCAGCATAATCAACAAACCTAGCATGGTACTACCAAGCAAGAACAGAATACGAACATGCCAGAACAGGACAACCTAGCATGGAACTAACATGAGCATAAGTACGAGAAATCATGCCAGTCGGAATTCAGAGCAAAGCACCTAATAACTAAACATGCTGGTAATCATTAGCAAACATACAAACAACAATCAATCACAGAAATATTGCAGGGTCCACACAACTCCGGTAAGAAATCCTTACCTGAAACGGAAGACAAACATTCACACAAGTGGACACCCGAGCTGCAAACGAACACTAGCTAGCTAACGGGAACCTAGCAGGCAAACAACAATTAAATTACTACTCTCAGCCCAAAAATAAAATATATACAGAAGCTAAGGCTCGGTAGGGAGCAACTCACACGGCTCAGCCCAAACACGGCAAGCAGCTGGTGCGCGAACGGCTGCAGCGTGCGGCTCGGCAAGGGCGTGCAGCACGGCTGGCAGGCTAGCAGATGCGGGGTAGTGCGGGAGAGCGGTCGAGCGGCTGCGACACGGGGCTATCAGGTGTGAGTGGGAGGGGCCACGATCGGGGCAGTCGGGCGTTCGTACGAGGGGCTGCGATCGAGCGGCACAGATCGGTGATAGGCTCTACAAGGTTGCAGCTTTGCGTGGGCGATGCCAGCGACGGGCGCTGCAGCGTTGGGCTGCGATGCCACTATCGGTGGGGCGAGCGTGCATGCGGCTGGGAGGCAACAGGGCTGGCCCTTGCGGCTGGGCGGTGATGAGGCTGCTCTCGGCTTGGCAAAACACACACACACACACAAGTCTTAGAGCTTGGCCAACAAGCAAATCGACCACAACAACCAAGGGGAACCAATCGAGCAAGAAGAATGACTTACCCGGAATGGACGATCGACGAAGGCGCTTGAGAGATGGTGGAATCGCAAAGCACGAAGAGGGAGAGGGAGAGGAACCAATTTTTGTATCCTAGAACAAATGAAACAACCCCCAACCCTTAGCTTCTAATTTTACTCCAAATCCCAAGCAACCGAGGGATATGCAAAACACCAACGAAACAAGAGCACACATGTAAAGACCCAACCCGAAAATGGAACTAAATCTAGGTCTTTACTCAGCATGCAAATTTAAAACATAAAAGGACCCAGTCAGGGTCGGATTAAAAGCTTTTCAAACACATGAGCGGGAAAACAATCAAAACAAAGTAAACATTCATTAGGAAAAAACGAACCATTCAAATTAAAATAATGGATCGATCAAGATTTTCCTTAAAAACATAAAATAGTTCAAATCATAGTTTTCCCTACGGATCTAAGTCCAACTACATGCTGAAATCCAAAAACAAAAATAAGACACGACAGAGTGTCAAGAAGATCCATGATCTCCCACTTCTCTCTCGCTAGCCACCTCGGTCTTTGTCCCAAGTTACCTGTGGAAGAAACCACGATAAGGGTGAGTATAAACATACTCGGTAAGAACCCCGACCGGTACGATACGATGCAATCTATCATCTAGCAACCTAGTACACATGCCACAAATATCAACACGGATCTTAGCTCAATGAGCTCACAAGTCAAATCCGGAATCCTCGGAAGTCTCCTACTTCCGCCTAATGATTGGCTCTCAAACCAATCCCGGACATCTCCAAGGGTCCTTCTCCCTTGGCCAATTGATCACCTCAAAAACCGATCCCAAGATGTCCGACACCCTCGAGGGTCTTTCTCCCTCGACCAATTGATTAACTCTAAAGTCAATCCCAATGGGTGTCCTCAAGGGTCTCTTACCCTCGCTATAAATCTGACTATCGGAGAGTACCCAAGTCCGGCTCTAAACAAGAAGGAACTGGTGTACTCACGAACATTAGCCTGGGGAGCTCTCCGACCGGCTACTAACGCTGCAGTGTCTTGCGACACCGCATGCTCTTCTCTTCAGCAACCGCGTAAATGCGGGGCCTAAGGGCAAACTACGCGGGCCGTGCACGCATGCCTAAGACTCGGAAACGGTGTCACCGATCACGAGTGAGTGCGAGGCCCTCGGCACTCATCTGCGGCACTGTACCCTGCACCGACTGAAGCTAAGAACCGCCAAGGTAGGCTTGCACCGCTGGCGGGGTTCCGCTCTAGCAGCTACAAACTAGGCTTATGCCAATGAGGTAGCTAATCCTCACCGGGTCGCCGGAAGCAAGGTACGTTATGCTTCGCTCTACTCCCGACCGGTGGGGACAAGGTACGTTATGTCCGCTCTCACCTCTAGATGAAGACAAACCCTATCATACTAGCTTAGACTACCAAGTACGTGATTCCCGGCTAACATCCACAAAGACATCTCGTCATACATAGCCTAGCATGATACTACGAGCTTAAAGCAGAATCTCAAGCATGCCGGAAGAACAAACCTAGCATGGCACTAACATGTACAAAAAGGCAAAACATGCTAGCAAGAATTCAATCACTAGCTATCCTATCCGCTAACATGCTCATAAAGGTAAACAAGCATACAAGGCACAATTAAGAAAGCATAGCAGGGTCCACACAACCACGGTAGGAAGTCCTTACACGAAACAAGTGGAGAATAGCTATCACAACCAAAAAGGCCCTCGAGCTTAATACTGAACTCGAGCAACCTAGGCGTAAATAAAGCATCCTAAGTAAATACATACAGCACGAGAAGCTTAGAAAACACAAAGGGATTGGTTCGGGAATTACCACCGAAGACACGGGCCTCGCAGCAAGCGAGGGGGTGGCTTGGGCGCCGCTGGTGGGCTGGGCTGGCGCTTGTGGGCGCAGGGCGCGTAACACGTCGGGCGGACGCGCGCAGGCGGCGCGTGCGTGTGCGTGCGCAGCAGGCGCACGCGCGAGCGAAGCGCTCTCATTGGCCGGCGCGCGGCGAGGGGTCGCGCTGAGTGGCGCGCGCGGCGGGTCGCGCCGAGCGCGGGGAGCGCGGCGGGCGCGCGTCTGGTCTGCGCGTGCGGCGCACTGCGACGACCACGAGCGACGCCGCGTCTTTGGCGCCACGCGCGACGCCAGCGCGATGGGGGTGCGACGGTGGCCGCTGGTTCGCAGCGCGCGCGTGCGGTAAGGCCGGGCGGCAGGGGTCAAGCGTGCAGTGTGGTCCGTGCGCGCGCAGGGCGAGCGATCACAGGTCGCAGGGCGGGGGTGGTGCGTGCGGCTAGGGCCGGTGGCTCGGGGTGGTTCGATGGTGAGGCTAGGGTTGCTCGGGCTAGGGTTTTAGGAGAGAGAGAGAGAGAGAGAGAGAAAAAATGCGCTAAGAGGGGAAAATTAGGGGTTTCTTGATTTTCCTTCTTTTCCTTATTTTTAAATAGGTTAGGAGACCTAAATTCCTTTCCCAAGGCTTTTCTCTTGCGTCCCTACTAAAGAAATTCTTTTCTTTTTTTTTTAATTAAGACTCGTTCTTAAAACTCCACATTCACCATTTAGGCAAGGCTCAAATCCCAAAAGATTCAATTAATTTTTCCAATTAATTTTGTTATCAACAGGAAGGAAAACGGGGCGTTACAATAATACTCCCCTTAAAAGACTTTCGTCCCCCGAAAGTCCTAAGACTGAACAACTCCGGGTAATGAGTCCTCATCTCATCCTCTAGCTCCCACGCCGCTTCCTCTCGCCTCTCACGATGCCTCCAAAGAACCTTTACTAAACTTATCTCTCGCTGCGCAATACCTTGCGCTCATAAGCCAAAATTTGCACGGGCTTCTCCTCGAAGGATAAATCTTTACTCAACTCTAGGGGCTCATGCTCTAGCACATGCGAAGGATCTGCCACGTACTTTCTCAACATCGAAACGTGGAACACATTATGCACCGGCGACAAAAGACGGGGTAAAGCTAACCGATAGGCCACCGCTCGATCCGCTCAAGGATCTCAAAAGGCCCTACAAACTCAGGCTCACTTTGCCTCGCTTTCCAAACCTTAACACCCCACGCATAGGTGCTACTTTCAGAAAACATGTTGACCCACCTCAAACTCCAAATCTCTACGCCTCACATCGGCGTAACTTTTCTGCCTACTTTGTCTGTCAACATGCGAGCCCTTATCTTCGACCGCGTCGTTCGTCATCCGGTAACTCGGGTCCCAGACACGCCTATCCCCAACCTCCTCCCGCAACACTGGGGATCTGCAGCGCTTACCATACAACGCCTCGAATGGGGCCATCTCGAATAGTTGCCGATGATAGCCGTTGTTGTAAGCGAACTCCATCAAGCATGTGTCTCGTCCCAACCGCACGGGAAGTCCAAGACATGTGCTCTCAACATGTCTTCCGAGACTGATTCACCCTCTCGGTCCGACCATCGGTTTGAGGGTGGAAGGCATCTTTGAATCGCACTCGCTTCCCAAACCCTTCCGGGCGCTCTCGAGCGAGATGTGAACCGAGAATCCCGATCGATACTATCTTTGCGGGTACCCCGTGGTACCGCACAATCGCTCAAGGAACAATCGTGCCCACTTTGCTCCACGGTATAACTAATCTTCCAGTGGAATAAAGTGTGCACTCTTGGTCACCGGGTCCACTACTACCCGGATCTGAGTGAACCCTCTCGGTGTCCTCGGCAACCCGCAGATAAAATCCATCGAAATCTCATCCCACTTCCATCGTGGAACACTTAACGGCCGCAATAAACCTCGCAGGTTTTCGTGCAGGGGCCTTCACTTGTTGACAAGTGAGACACCGCTAACAAACTCCGCTATATCTCGCTTCATGCCCATCCACCGAACGCCCGCTTGAGATCTCGGTACATCTTGGTACCTCCCGGGTGCCAAGTGAAAGGGGAACTATGTGCCTCGGCGAGCAACTCTGCTCTCGAACCTCTGCGTCATCCGACGCACAATCGACCTCGGTACCTCAAGCCTTCGTGCGGTGCCACAACAAAGTCGAAATCGCCATCGCCCTTAACCCTCTCGAGCAATCTCTCTCAACTTGGGATCACTCGGTGATCGTCGATGATCCTCTCGCTAAGCGACGGCTACCGAACTGATAGTTGGGCTACCTCAAGCGGTAACCTCCCCAACAAGATCGCAATACCGGTTCGCTCAAACTCTTTCCGCAATTCAACTTGGGAGCTCAAAGAAAGTCGCTGAATGTGACGTCTTCCTACTCAAATGCATCATCACCACCACATTGGCTTTTCCGGGATGATACAAAATCTCACAATCGTAGTCCTTTACTAACTCGAGCCACCTCCTCTCGCCTCATGTTCAACTCCTTCCGAGTGAAGAAATATTTGAGGCTCTCGTGATCCGTGAACAATCGAATCCTCTCACCATATAAGTAATGCCTCCAAATCTTTAGAGCAAAAACAATCTGCAATAACTCCATATCATGAGTTGGATAGTTCTTCTCATAAGGCTTCAAATCTGCGAAGCATAAGCTATCACCTTCCCATGCCGCATCAACACACACCTAAACCATACTTGGAAGCATCACTATAAACTACGAAACCTCCTGTTTCCTTCGGAATCCCACACACAGTCTTTGTCGTCAAGTGAGCTTAAGCCGGGCAAAACTTTCCTCACATCTAGCATCCCAAATAAAGTCAACACCCTTCTTGGTCGACGGGTTAGGGTGCCGCCTTAGCGAAAAGTCTTTCACGAAACGCCGGTAATAACTCGCCAGCACCCAAAAGTCACTGCGTATCTCGGCGACCGTCGCTTCGGTCCGGCCCATGAGCTTATCGCCTCTATCTTTGCGGGGTCCACCGCTATACCATCTGCCGACACGATATGACCAAGGAAGGCTACTCTTTCTAGCCAAAATTCACACTTAGAGAACTTTGCGAACAAGCTGGTTCTCACGCAATCTTCACAAAACTTGCCTCAAGTGCGAAGCATGGTCCTCCTTTGTCCCGAATAAATCAAAATGTCGTCTATGAATACGATGACGAAGTTATCCAAGAATGCCTTGAACACTCATCCCCATCATGTCCATAAACGCCGCGGGGCGTTCGTGAGTCCGAAAGACATGACCACGAGCTCATAATGACCATTCCTCGATCCAAACGCGTCTTCGGGATATCTCGCATCTCGAATCCTCACCGATGGTACCACGACCTCAAATCAATCTTAGAAAACACCGAGGCTCCGAAGTCGATCAAACAGATCATCTATACGCGGCAGGGGATACTTATTCTTCACCGTGACTTTATTCGGTTCTCTATAGTCTATACACAAGCGCATGGATCCATCCTTCTTCTTAACAAACAGATGGAGTGCTCCCCACGGGGACACACTCGGATGGATGAAACCTCGATCCAAAGATCTCTTGCAATCGCACTTTGAGTTCTCTCAACTCACCGGGCGCCATACGATACGGGGCTTTGGAAATGGGAAGAGTCCCCGGCTCCAGCTCAATGGTGAAGTCCAACTCCCGCTTGAGGTAAACCCGGCAACTCTTCAGGGAAAACATCCGCAAACTCTTGCACCACAGGGACCATGTCAATCAATAAACGCAAGCAGTTACTATCTCTCGATGACTTTGCCAAGAAGCCCCAAGCTCCTCGAGCCAACAATCTATGGGCTTTCATTCTTTGAGATCAATGGCGGGCAAGTTCCGCCGACACCGCGAAACTTGAAGCTCGGCCTCGAGGCGCCTAAACACCACTTCTTTCCGGGCGGCAGTCTATCAATGCATGGTTCTCTCACCAACCAATCCATGCCAATGATCACATCGAAACCGCTCATAGACAAACACTATGAGGGTAGCCTCTAAAATCTCATCGGATATCTCAGATCCGCCATGCTTAACTCTCATCGCTAGCTAACATACTCACACCAAGGAGTGGCAACACACACTCAAACCCTAGAGGTTCGAGCTCCACACAAGCTTGTCTAACGAATGCATCAAAAACAAAGGAATGGGTCGAACCCGAATCAAACAATACAAATGCATAGTCTTTGTAAGACAAGCAGCGTGCACTGGAATCGCATCATCGATGCGCTCCGCCTCCCGGCGAGTAGTGGCAAACACCGGCCCCTTTCATGGGCCGTCCCCTCTTTGCTAAATCCCGAGTGCGCAGACCGCCAAGTGCCCTCCCTTGCCACATCTCAGAGCAAGCACGGGCGATGCTCCACACAGACCATAATGTGCCTTTCCGCACTTGTTGCAATGAGTCGGCCGCTCGTCCCGCCTCGCCGCGATCCTCGGCTCTACCACTCGAGGTCGGCGATCTCTCGACCATCGGATCGCCCCTCGCCGGCGAGTCTCACGACTGGATTGAGCGGAAACCACTAGAAGTCCTGCACTTCCTCTTACGCCGAGTATCACTGGGCGGTGAATCGACTGAGCCGGCGCAATGCGAGATCTCGCATCGGCGGATACTTCGGGTTATAAATCGTGGCCAACTCTACTTTGCTCGATCATAACTCTCGGAGCGAGTGCTCGAACATCCCGAGCAACCTCCTTCCTCACCCCACAAATGAACTTCTTAGTCTTGAGCTCCTCGGTGGCAATGAGCTCCGGTGCGAAATAGCTATACTCGAGAGAACTTCTTCTCATAGGCGACAATACTATCTCGATCCTGTTTGGATTTGAGAAGGCCTCTGCCATCTCCTCGCCGAGCCTCGTCATTAACATACTTAGCTCAAACTTCGTTCTAAAGAACTCCCAGTGTGGTGGAGAAGACCCACCGTGGTCTAGCTCTATCTGTGGACTCCCACCACCACTCACCGTGTCGAGAGAACATGGGCCGCACATCTCGGCCTCTGTACATCCGGGCATCCCATAACTCTAAAGATGTACTCCATTCTTGCCAACCACCCGATCGCCACAAGTGGGTTCTCTCAAGCATCAAATTCTCTTGGCTTCCACTTGGTGAAATCTTTCAACCACTTGCCAAACTCAAAGCAGCTCCTCTCGCACTATCAAGTGAGTCTCGACTCGTCTCGATGACCTGCCCCTCCGGTTGAGCTACCGAGCTACCGGGCTACTGAGCCGCTGGGGGGCTCTCGCCGCATGAGCTGTGTCAATCGGGCTATCTGTGCCCTAGACTCCTCTCTCTCATACCGCTGCTAGCTGCGCTGAGTCTCGACTCTCTGCTCGGCCATTAGGCCCATCATCATGTCTCTCATAGCGTAAATATCTCCTCCGAGCCGCACCTTGAGGCATAGCAGCCTCCGCCCCTTCTCTGGGCAAGTTAACCTCTGCAGTGCCACGGGCGCCTACGAGCTCGATATACCACAGGCTGCGGCTCTGCTCGCAAAGATCTCTATTTGCGCCTCAGACGGACTGCTCCACTACGTGTAACCGCATATCGGGCGATCTACACGGAAACCACAACGGGTTAGTCCACGCTCGGACTTTCTCTGTCAACAAAGATGACACATGTGTAATGCATATAGTATCATAAACAAAACCCTTAGCTTATTGAACTTAGACAAACTCGGCGGCCTTGGAGTCTTTGGAGATCATGGGAACACAACCTACAAACAAAGTTAGTCTCACGAATCTATGACTCGTGCTCGATACCAACCAGAAAGACCCAACCCGAAAATGGAACTAAATCTAGGTCTTTACTCAAAGATGCAAATTTAAAACATAAAAGGACCCAATCGTGGCCGGATTAAAAGCTTTTCAAACACATGAGCGGGAAAATAATCAAAACAAAGTAAACATTCATTAGGCAAAACGAACCATTCAAATTAAAACAAATGGATCGATCAAGACTTTCCTTAAAAACATAAAATAGTTCAAATCATAGTTTTCCCTACGGATCTAAGTCCAACTACATGTCAAATCCAAAAACAAGAAAATAAGACACGACAGAGTGTCAAGCAGATCCATGATCTCCCTCTCTCCGCTAGCCACCTCTGTCTTGTCCCAAGTTACCCGTGGAAGAAACCACGATAAGGGTGAGTATAAACATACTCGGTAAGAACCCCGACCGGGTACGATACGATGCAATCTATCATCTAGCGACCTAGTACACATGCCACAAATATCAACACGGATCTTAGCTCAATGAGCTCACAAGTCAAATCCGGAATCCTCTAAGTCTCCTACTTCCTACCCTAATGATTGGCTCTCAAACCAATCCCGACATCTCCAAGGGTCCTTCTCCCTTGGCCAATTGATCACCAAAAACCGATCCCAAGATGTCCGACACCCTCGAGGGTCTTTCTCCCTCGACCAATTGATTAACTCTAAAGTCAATCTGTAAGGACCCGACCCAAAAGAAGCGGTCTCTAACCTAGATCCTTACTTAGCATGCATGCCTAGGAATGTAAAACGTCATTCAGAGTTTGAAATTTAAATCTTTGAAATAAGTACATTAAAAACAAGTAAAATATAATTCCATTTAAAATAAACAGTAGATGACTGATCAAGATTTTCTTAAAAACAAATCAAGGGAAACGGTGATGAGAAACACAAAACAGGTTTTTGAGTACTTTTCCTAGGGACTCAAGTCCCACTACATGCTAAATCATAAGAAAACAATAAAAGAATATGCATCCTGTAGTCACCTATCCATGATCATCCAAAGACCTCCTCCTAGCCATCCCGCCGATGTCCCAAGTTACCCGTGGAAAACCACAGAAAATAAGGGTGAGTAACGAGTTACTCAAGAAGAATCCCCAACCGGGTACATATACGAAAACATATCATTTAGCACACTGACATGCAACCATGCAAAGACTCGTGAGCCAACAGATGGGTTAACAGAACGTCACTCTTGGGGCTTGCCTATTCGAGGCTTACACGACCTAGAACTCAATGTTGCCCTTCGGGGACTTATACACCTAGGATGCCCATCAGGGTCTTACACCTCCAACTCAAGATGCCCATCTGGGACTTACACACCTAGGATGCCCATCAGGGTCTTACACCTCCAACTCAGTGATGCCCATCGGGGACTTACACACCTAGGATGCCCATCGGGGTCTTACACCTCCAACTCAGTGATGCCCATCTGGGACTTACACACCTAGGATGCCCATCAGGGTCTTACACCTCCCACTCAGTGATGCCCATCAGGGACTTACACACCTAGGATGCCCATCGGGGTCTTACACCTCCCACTCAGTGATGCCCTTCGGGGACTTACACACCTAGGATGCCCATCGGGGTCTTACACCTCCCACTCAGGATGCCCATCGGGGACTTATACACCTAGGATGCCCATCGGGGTCTTACACCTCCAGATGTCCATCGGGGCCTTCCCCGAGCGGGACGCGCTAGCTACCTCTACAATCTCTTACACTATACATCATCCGCCAATTCCTAGCATGGCACTAACAGATAACAAGGTCACGGTTATGCCGAGACAATTTAACTCCTAGCATGATAACCTAACAGATATATCAGAATCTCAAGCCACGTAATCACCGGAACAAGAAAGAGCAAGCAACCTATCCACTAGAAATTCCATACAAACACAACACATGGCATGCTATCAAAGTATTCACGGGGTCCACACAACCCCTGTGAAGAAATCCTTACCCGAGTGAATAGATCCAACGATCAACGGATGACTCTCGAGCTCTCTAAGCGAACCCGACAACCTAAGCAAGTAATAAAAATCAACCTAGTTAACCAACAAAGAAAAAAAAAAAACACAAAAGTCCAAAGGGTCACCTCGGAATTTACTAACCGAGAAGGCACCGTGCTCGGCAGGCGGCGCGCGCAAGGCGTGCGAGTGGCGTGTCGCTGCGCGGGCGGCGATCGACGCGGCGCTGCCGCACTGGGCGGCGTGCAGGGCGCTGGGCGCGGTGCGCTGTGCAAGGGCGAGGCGTGGGCCCTCGCAGCGATCTGATAGGCGTGACGCGGCGCGGCCGACGGCCGCGGCAGACGCGGCCGGCGTGGTGGCGCCATGCGCGCGGACGCAGGCGGTGCTGGGTGCCGAGCGGGGCGTCGCGTGCGGAATGAGAACCGGCGCGGGCGAGCGGGCTCGCTGGAGTAGGCGTGCGGGCGACGCTGAGGTACGGACGGACGGCACACGGTGGGTGTGCTGAGACCCGGTCTCGCGGGTGCGGTCGGTCGGAGCGACGCTGGGGCGCACGGTGCGGCGACGAGCGGCGCTGGGGCGCACGGTGCGACGTCGAGCAGGCTGAGGCGCACGGTGCGACGTCGAGCAGGCTGAGGCGCACGGTGCGACGGCGACGGCGCGGCAGCCGAGGCGCGCGGCGGCGACGCCGAGCAGCAGCCGAGGCGCACGGCGCGGCGACGGCGGGCGGGTTGAACGGTGCGCGGCGATCGGTCGGGCAGCGCGACGGCGAGGGTGGGCGGCGCGCGAGGTGTGGGAGAGGGTTTTTGCGAGAGGAGTGTTTTCTTTTCTTTCTTTTTTTTTTTTTTTTTAAATAAATAAGCTTGGAAATCCTAAATTCCCTTCCCTAGGCTTCCCTCCTTCAAACCCAAGTTGACTCATTTATTTTTCTTAATTAATTCCAAACTCCCATCTCTCTTTGAGGCCGAGGGTTCGAGTCCTCCAAAATCATCTTCTAATCCTTATTTTAATTTAACTAAAATCCGGCATTACAATACTCCTCCTTAGAAGACTTCCGTCCCCTAAGTCATTGCTCCTAAACAACTCGGTAACATCTCCTCATCTCCCTTCCAACTCCCGGTAGCTTCCTCAACTCCTTGATTCCGCCACTTCGCACTTTCACTAGGTCAATTGCCCGGCTCTCCTCAAAATCTTTTTCTCAAATGCTAAGATCTTTATGGGTTTTTCCTCAAAGCTCAGTCATGGTTTAGCCGCAAAGGCTCAAAATCTATGACATGCGAAGGGTCTCGCCACATACCAAGCGAGCATCAAACATGGAACACACTATGCACTCGCAGCCAAGGTGGGCGGCAATGCTAACCGGTAAGCTACGGCTCCGATCCTCTCGAGGATCTCGAATGGTCCGACAAACTGGGGCTCACTTCTTCCCTTCCTACCAAACCTCGTAACTCCACGCATCGGAGCAACCTTAAGGAATACGTGGCCGCCAATCTCAAACTCCAACTCTCTACGTCCGACATCGGCGTAGCTCTTTCCGCGCTCTGCAATGCAACAACATTCGAGCCCTCGATCTTCTCGGATGACCTCATTGGTCAACCGAGCAACTCGACCCAATACCGCCTATCTCCAACCTCTTCCTGCATCACTGGGGACTGCGCAGCTACTACCATACAATGCTTCGAACGGTGCCATCCGAATGGTTGATCAAAACTATTGTTGTAGGCGAACTCCATCAAATACAAGTATCGGGTCCCAACCGCCAGGAAATCCAACACGCAGCTCGCAACATATCCTCTAAGATCTGGTTTACCCGCCACCGCCATCACCAGGGGTGGAAGGTCAGGCCGTAGCCGCACTCGTGCTCAAGCCCGCTGAAGGGCCTTCCAAAACCGTGATGTAAACCGGAATCCTGGCCGAGATAATTTTAATCGGCACTCCGTGATACCTCACTATTCGCTCAAGGAACACCGTGCCCACCGCTTCTGGTGTAATTTATCCTCGCTCGGAATGAAGTGGGCACACTTAGTCAACCTATCAACGACCACCCAAATCTGTGCATATCCTCTAGGGGTTCTCGGCAATCCCAAATAAAATCCATGGTAATTTCCTCCCACTTCCACTGTGGCACTGAGCGATCGCAAAGAACCCCGCTGGTTTTTCGCTTAGGCGCCTTCACTTGCCGACAAGTGAGACACCGATCGACAAAGCGGGCAATCTCCTCTTCATACCCATCCACCAAAAAGTCTCGCTTAAGATCTTGGTACATCTTGTTACCTCCTGGTGCCATGCAAAAGGCGAGGTGTGAGCCTCGATCCAACAATTCCGAACGAATACCGGCATCGGCCGGGACACATAGCCGCCCCTTATATCGCAAGCCACCATCTGCATATATCTCAAAGTCGAAGTCACCATCACCGACCCTCTCATACAACTTTTTCAACTTAGGATCATCCAATTGGCCGTCAATAATCCTTTGCCTTATCGGTTATTTGGATGGTCACCGTGCTACCGGCGCGTAACATCCCCAACAACATCGCTACTTCGCCTCTCGAGGTCTTTCCTTATGATACTTTTGGGATTTGCCAACGTTGCTAGATGCGAGGTCTTCCTACTTAGTGCATCCGCCACAACATTTGCCTTTCCAGGTGATACAATATCTCACGTCGTAATCCTTCACGAGTTCCAAATGCCACCTCCTCTCGCCTCATGTTCAGTCCTTCGAGTGAAGAAATACTTGAGGCTTTGGTGATCCGAGAAAATCTGAATCTTTTCCCCATACAAGTAGTGCCTCCAAATCTTAAGTGCAAAGACGACCATTTGCTAACTCCATGTCATGAGTCGGGTAATTCGCTCGTGCGGTTTCAATCGCTCGAAGCGTATGCTATCACCTTACCGTGTTGCATCAAAACGCAACCCAACCCAAACTTGCCGGGCATCATCAGACACCACGAAACCCCGCCTCCGGAATCGCCAACACCGGCGGACGCCAAACCGCTTCTTTAGCTTAGCAAAACTCTCATCGCACTTCCTATCCCAAACGAAATCAACACCTTTCCTCGTCAATCGAGTAAGCGGGCGCGCTATAGCGGAAAAATTTTGAACGGTTGCGTCGGTAATATCCGCCAAACCTGCAAGCTACGAATCTCCGACACGCCGCTTGGTCCGCCCACCCACTAACTAACGGCCTCTACCTTCGAAGGGTCCACCCACTCCTCCTTAGACACAACGTGTCCCGCAAAAGCTACCTCCTCGAGCCAAAAGTCACACTTTGAGAACTTCGCATAGAGCTTGTTCTCGCGCAAGGTCGCCAAAATCGCCTTAGGTGCGAGGCATGGTCCTCCTTAGACTTGGAGTACACAAGAATGTCGTCTATGAACACGATGACAAAGCGGTCCAAGAACGCCTTGAACACTCATCCCATCATGTCCATGAATGCAAATGGGCGTTCACACCAAAGACATGACTACGAACTCATAATGCCCATACCTCGACTAACGCTGCCTTGGGAATATCTCGCATCCCGAATTCTCAATCGTGTGGTAGCCCGACCTCAAGTCAATCTTCGAAAACACACAAGCTCCCCGAGCCGGTCAAACAGTCATCGATACGAGGCAATGGATACTTGTTCTTAATGGTTACCTTGTTCGGCCTCGTAATCGATGCATAGACGCATCGAGCCATCCTTTTTCTTAACAAACAAAGACGGTGCTCCCCACGAGGACACACTCGGCCTAATAAATCCTCCGTCAAGCAACTCCTGCACTGTTCTTTTAACTCTTTCACTCTGCTTGGCGCCATGCGATAAGGAGCTTTCGAGATAGGGCGAGTCCCCGCTCAAGCTCTATTGAGAAATCCACCTCTCTCTTCTGGCAGCCGTGCAACTCCTCAGAAAACATCTGCAAACTCTTGCACTATGGGCACTGCTCGACAGATATCCGGTCACGGTTCTCGCCGGGTCAACTTAGCTAAGAAACCCCAAGCTCCTCGAGCTAACAAACGGTGAGCTTTAATCGCCGAATCACCGGCGGACACACCCCACTCGGGTGCCCCGAAATTTAAAGCTAGGCCTACCCGGCGCCCGAACACCACCTCCTTACAACGATAGTCAATCATAGCGTGGTTATCGCCTAACCAATCCATGCCGAGGATCACATCAAAACCGCTCATATCTAACACTATGAGGGTAACTCATGAGTCCGGCCTGACACCAGTATCCGACCATCCCTTACCTTCTCGCTAGCCAAAGATACTAGTTCCCGAGGGAGTAGCGACAGATAACTCAAAACCTAGAGGCTCTAAATTCATGCAAGCACGCTCAAAGAAAAATAAAGAAACAAAAGAATGGGTGGAACCCAATCAAACAACACAAAGGCGAGGTGATCAAGAACTAGGAGCGTGCACCGCCATCATGGGTCCGGCTCTCTCGACCCCTGGCGAGTCGTAGCATATACTCTTCCTCGTCACGAAGCTGGCCGTGCCACCACCGCTTTCGGTTGCAATGTCGGGCCCGATGTCCCTCCTACTACGCTTATAGCAAGCTCTAGGGTTACCACCACAAGGCCCCCAATGCCGCTTTACCACGTGGTCTACAATACGGTGGCGGCCTCCCACGCCTCGTTGGCGAGGGCCGATCGCGATTACGATCCCGTGCTTTGTCTCTCGCCATGATAAGTACTCGACGGCGCTGACCGCCTCCATGACCATTACCACTGCGTCAAACTTACGCTCGACCCGAGTACATGGGCCTTCGCACTACAAGATTAACAACTCGCTCGAGGATACTTTCCATCATATATAGTTGCCAATCGCACCGCCTTGGCAAAAGTCTCGGGGCTGTGCCTAACATCCTCGAGACACTCCCGCCTCGCACCATGAATAAACTTCCCGATCTTCACTCGGGGTAGCAATCAATCATGGTGCGAAGTACCCATACTCCGAAAACTTCCTCTCATACACCTCGATTGGGTCGACCCACGCTTAAGGTTCAAAACACCTCGATCATCTTTTCTTGGCTTCTTCACTAATAAATTTTGCCTTGAACTCACTTGAAGAATTCCCGTGTGGCGGGGGAGACCCAAATGGTCTCTCACTCAAGGTGGAATCCCACCACCACTTAGTTGCTCCAGCTAACGCATGAGTCGCACATCGAGCTCACGCACCTCGTGACAAGCCATTACCATAAAAGTATACTCTAGTTCGGCAATCCACCGGCCGCCACCAAAGTGGTTCCCAGGGCACTAAACTTCTCCTGGCTTCCATTTGACGAAATCTTTTAGCCACTTGCCCAAATCCTCAAGACCTTCCGCCACAACGGCCTCGTTCACAATTGGCTCCTACCGAGCCGGGCAGATCGGGCGGCGCGCGCGTCCTCTCTTTGAACTAACTTCGGTCACCGCTCTATCCAATCCGAGACTCCTCCTCTCAGGCAGCCTAACAGAGCTGCGTCTCGCCCTCTGCTCGGCTCTCCAGTCGACAAAGAACCCAACCATAAGAGCCCTCATGGACTCCACAAAAGCAACTCCCCGCAGCTCTCTCGAGGCCGAGTTGCCTCCACGCCCTCACCGGGCAACATGCAGAGGGGGCCTCGTAGGCGGCCTAACATCAGCATCGGCTTGGGACGACGTCCTCCCGTGTCGGAATCAATACGAATGCCACTGGGCTGGTCGGCCTTGAGCCTCCCCGCTCTACGAGTGGATCGCATAACGACAATCTACACTCAAACGAACAATGAGTCGTAACTGCTTTCCCGCTCCTCAACAACAAGTCATATACATGCAAGGTGCAAATGGTATTGTAATTCTTAACCCTTAACCTTAAACTTTCGGACATACCGATGGTCATGAGCGCTGATGATCATGGAAAACAACCTACAATCGCAGTCACTTACTACGTAACCTATAACTCGGGCTCTGATACCAACAGAAGGACCCGACCCAAAAGAAGCGGTCTCTAACCTAGATCCTTACTTAGCATGCATGCCTAGGAATGTAAAACGTCATTCAGAGTTTGAAATTTAAATCTTTGAAATAAGTACATTAAAAACAAGTAAAATATAATTCCATTTAAAATAAACAGTAGATGACTGATCAAGATTTCTTAAAAACAAATCAAGGGAAACGGTACGAGAAACACAAAAACAGTTTTTGAGTACTTTTCCTAGGGACTCAAGTCCCACTACATGCTAAATCATAAGAAAACAATAAAAGAATATGCATCCCAGTAGTCACTATCCATGATCATCCAAAGAGCCTCCTCCTAGCCATCCCGCCGATGTCCCAAGTTACCCGTGGAAAACCACAGAAAATAAGGGTGAGTAACGAGTTACTCAAGAAGAATCCCCAACCGGTACAATACGAAAAACATATCATTTAGCACACGGACATGCAACCATGCAAAGACTCGTGAGCCAACAGATGGGTTAACAGAACGTCACTCTTGGGGCTTGCCTATTCGAGGCTTACACGACCTAGAACTCAAAGTGTTGCCCTTCTGGGGACTTATACACCTAGGATGCCCATCGTGGTCTTACACCTCCAACTCGGTGATGCCCATCGGGACTTACACACCTAGGATGCCCATCGGGTCTTACACCTCCAACTCGGTGATGCCCATCGAGGACTTACACACCTAGGATGCCCATCGGGTCTTACACCTCCAACTCGGTGATGCCCATCGGGACTTACACACCTAGGATGCCCATCGGGTCTTACACCTCCCACTCAAAGTGATGCCCATCGGGACTTACACACCTAGGATGCCCATCGGGGTCTTACACCTCCCACTCAAAGATGCCCTTCGGGGACTTACACACCTAGGATGCCCATCGGGTCTTACACCTCCCACTCAAAGATGCCCATCGGGACTTATACACCTAGGATGCCCATCGGGGTCTTACACCTCCGATGTCCATCGGGGCCTTCCCGAGCGGGACGCGCTAGCTACCTCTACAATCTCTTACACTATACATCATCCGCCAATTCCTAGCATGGCACTAACAGATAACAAGGTCACGGTTATGCCGAGACAATTTAACTCCTAGCATGATAACCTAACAGGATATATATCAGAATCTCAAGCACGTAATCACCGGAACAAGAAAGAGCAAGCAACCTATCCACTAGAAATTCCATACAAACACAACACATGGCATGCTATCAAAGTATTCACGGTGGTCCACACAACCCCTGTAAGAAATCCTTACAGAGTGAATAGATCCAACGATCAACTGATGACTCTCGAGCTTCTAAGCGAACCCGACAACCTAAGCAAGTAATAAAAATCAACCTAGTTAACCAACAAAGCAAAGAAAAAACACAAAAGTCCAAAGGGTCACCTGAATTTACCAACCGAGAAGGCACCGTGCTCGCAGGCGGCGCGCGCGGGCAAGGCGTGGAGGGCGTGTGCCGCTGCGCTGGCGGTCGATCACCCGGGCTGCATTCTGGGCGGCTGGTGCAGCAGGGCGCTGGGCGCGGTGCGCTGCGCAAGTGCAAGAGCGCGCGTGGCCCTCGGCAGACGGATAGGCGGGACGCGCGCCGGCCGACGGCTGCAGACGCGTCTTTGCGTGCCGGCGCGCGGCGACGCTTGGAGTGCCGTGCCGAGCGGGCGTCGCGTCGCGGAATGAGAACCGGCGCGCGCGCGGCGGCTCGGCCGAGTAGGCGTCGCGGCGACGCGCGAGGTACGGGACGGACGGCACACAGTGGGTGTCTGCCGACCCGATCTCGCGGTGCGGTCGGTCGGAGCGACGGCTGGCGCACGGCGACGGCAGTCGCGGCGACGCGCGGCGCGGGCGCGACGCCGCGACGACGCCGAGCGCCGAGGCGACGCCGCGGTCGCGACGTCGAGCGGTGAGCGCCGCGGTGCGGCGGCGAGCGGTGCCGCCGAGTGCGGCGGCGACGCCGAGCGGTGCCGAGGCGCCACGGTGCGGCGGCGGTGGGCTGGTCTGCAGTCGGGCGGCAGTCGGGCAGCGCGCGACGGCGAGGGTGGGCGGCGCGCGCGGGGTGGGGAGAGGGTTTTGCGAGAGGAGTGTTTTCTTTTCTTTTCTTTTTTTTTTTTTTTTTAAATAAATAAGCTTGGAAATCCTAAATTCCCTTCCCTAGGCTTCCCTCCTTCAAACCCAAGTTGACTCATTTATTTTTCTTAATTAATTCCAAACTCCCATCTCTCTTTGAGGCCGAGGGTTCGAGTCCTCCAAAATCATCTTCTAATCCTTATTTTAATTTAACTAAAATCCGGGCAGTTACACAATCCCAATGGGTGTCCTCAAGGGTCTCTTACCCTCGCTTATAAATCTGGACTATCGGAGAGTACCCAAGTCCGGCTCTAAACAAGAAGGAACTGGTGTACTCACGAACATTAGCCCGGGAGCTCTCCGCACGGGCTACTAACGCGTGTCGCGCGACACCGCATGCTCTTCTCGCAACCGGCGTAAATGCGGGGCCTAAGGGCAAACTACGCGGGCCAGTGCGCATGCCTAAGACTCGGAAACGGTGTCACCGATCACGAGTGCGAGGCCCTCGGCACTCATCCTGCAGCTGCACTGTACCACCGACACTGAAGCTAAGAACCGCCAAGGTAGGCTTGCACCGCTTGGCGTGGTTCCGCTCTAGCAGGCTACAAACTAGGCTTATGCCAATGAGGTAGCTAATCCTCACCGGCTCACGGGGAAGCAAGGTACGTTATGCTTCGCTCTACTCCCGACCGGTGGGGACAAGGTACGTTATGTCCGCTCTCAGCCTCTAGATGAAGACAAACCCTATCATACTAGCTTAGACTACCAAGTACGTGATTCCTGGCTAACATCCACAAAGACATCTCACATACATAGCCTAGCATGATACTACGAGCTTAAAGGGAATCTCAAGCATGCTTGGAAGAACAAACCTAGCATGGCACTAACATGTACAAAAAGGCAAAACATGCTAGCAAGAATTCAATCACTAGCTATCCTATCCGCTAACATGCTCATAAAGGTAAACAAGCATACAAGGCACAATTAAGAAAGCATAGCAGGGTCCACACAACCACGGTAGGAAGTCCTTACACGAAACAAGTGGAGAATAGCTATCACAACCAAAAAGGCCCTCGAGCTTAATACGAACTCGAGCAACCTAGGCGTAAATAAAGCATCCTAAGTAAATACATACAGACTGACGAAGCTTAGAAAACACAAAGGGATTGGTTCGGGAATTACCACCGAGAAGACACGGGCCTCGCAGCAAGGAGGGTGGCTTGGGCGCCGCTGGTGCGCCGGGCGCTGGCGCTGGCGCTGGGCGCTGGCGCTGGCGCGCGCGTACGTCGGGCGGACGCGCAGGCAGCGGCGCCAGGGCGTGTGCGCCGCAAAGGCGACGCGCGAGCGAGCGCTCATTGGCCGGGCGCGCGTAGCGGGGGTCGCGCTGAGTGGGCGCGCGCGCAGGGTCGCGCTGGCGGCGGGCAAGCGCTGCGGGCGGCGCGCGCTCTGGGCTGCGTTGCGGCATCAGGCGACCACGAGCGACGCCGAGCGGTCTTTGGCGGCCACGAGGCGACGTCCAGGCGGCGATGGGGTGCGACGGTGGGGCTCTTCGCAGCGCGGCGTCGTGGTGGGGCGGGCGGTGTGGGGGCATGCAATCAGTGCAGTGCGCGCGCAGGGCCGAGGCGATCACGGTGTGCGTGCGGCGGGGGTGGTGCGTGCGGCTAGGGCTGGGTGGCTCGGGGGTGGTTCGATGGTGAGGCTAGGGTTGCTCGGCTAGGGTTTTAGGAGAGAGAGAGAGAGAGAGAGAGAGAGAGAAAATGCGGCTAAGAGGGGAAAATTAGGGGTTTCTTGATTTTCCTTCTTTTCCTTATTTTTAAATAGGTTAGGAGACCTAAATTCCTTTCCCAAGGCTTTTCTCTTGCGGGTCCCAGCTAAAGAAATTCTTTTCTCTTTTTCTTTTAATTAAGACTGCTTTCTTAAAACTCCACATTCACCATTTAGGGCAAGGCTCAAATCCCAAAAGATTCAATTAATTTTTCCAATTAATTTTGTTATCAACCGGGAAGGAAAACGGGGCCGTTACAACACACTACTTACCCGACACAACTGGAAACAACTCCTTTTGCTAGCTGCCACAACCAAGATAACTCGGGTTCGATCCTTGGCTCGAACACCTTTTTCTTTTAATTTCTGTTTTGCAAGCCAAGGCCACAAACCTCCCCAAACAATGTCGGGGCAAAGAACCTGCACACCCAATAAATCTCCAAACTCAGCAAAGGACTCAAATAGCCTCAACGGCCCAACCAAATTACCAAAACACCCTTAGGACATACCCGGAAGCCCGGGATGAAAACTTGGGCCGTTACAGTATTCCCTCCTTTTATGACTTTCATCCCCAAAAGTCCTTAAGACTGAAACAACTCAGGATGGTGCAATCTCATCTCGTCCTCCCGTTCCCAGGTAGCCTCCTCAGAACTCTGACTCCTCCACTCATCCTTTACCAGACGGATTTCTCGATTACGCAACGTCTTAGTCTCAAAGGCTAGAATCCTCACAGGCTTCTCCTCGAAGCTCAAATCTGCGTTCAGCTGCAAAGGCTCAAAGTCTAAATGTGCGACGGATCCGACACATACTGTCTCAACATCGATACGTGAAAAACACTATACACTGCTGACAACGACGGAGGTAAGGATAACCTATACGCAACTCTGCCAATCCTCTCCAGAATCTCAAACATACCCACGAATCTGGGACTCAACTTCCCTAACATACCAAACCTCAAAACACCATGCATCGGTGCAACCTTCAGCCATACATGCTGCCCTACCTCAAACTCCAAGGCCCAGCGCCGAACATCGGCGTAACTCTTCTGCCTGCTCTGCGCTATCAAGATACGAGCTCTAATCTTCTGCACTGCACTATTGGTCAACTGTAGCAACTTAGGACCCAAAACCTGCCTATCTCCAACCTCTTCCCAGAACACGGGAGACCGGCAACGCTTACCATACAAAGCCTCAAATGGAGCCATCTGGATTGATGACTGATAACTGTTATTGTAAGGGAACTCCATCAGATACAGGCACTGGCCCCAACTGCCCGGGAAATCTACCACGCAGGCTCTCAGCATATCCTCGAGAATCTGGTTCACCCTCTCAATCTGCCTATCTGTCTGAGGGTGAAAAGTCGTACTAAAACTGCACTCGGTGCCTAATCCCTTCTAGAGTGCTCTCTAGACACGGGAAGTGAACCGCGAATCACGGTCCGACACAATCCTCACAGGCACCCCATGATAACGGATAATCTGGTCCAAAAACAACTGCGCCCACTGTTCCACGGTATAAGTGTCTCTACCGGGAATGAAGTGTGCCCTCTTAGTCAAGCGGTCTACAATCACCCAGATCTAAGTAAACTTCCTCGGAGTCCTCAGCAATCCAGAAATAAAGTCCATGGAGATCTCTTCCCATTTCCACTGAGGCACGCTCAGCGGCTGCAACAAACCGGCTGGCTTCTGTCTAGGAGCCTTCATGGAGATCTCTTCCCATTTCCACTGAGCCACTGAGTGTAACGACCCAGGTTTTTCTTCCCGGTCTTCCAGGTATGCCCTAGGGGTATTTTAGTAATTTGGTCGGGCCGTCATGGTCGTTTGTGTCTTTTCCAGCTACTAAAATTATTGGATGGTTTTATGTAAGTTTTTGAGGCTTTGTGGATGTGTTTGGGCATGGGGAGATGCAAAAGGAAAATTGTGTGTTAAAAGTGTGTTTGGTGGGTTTCGAACCCAGGTGGTCTGAGAAGTCAGGTGGGTGGTGTGGCCAGTTGAGCTATGGAGAGCTCTTGTTGCTCTTTCTGCATCACCTCTTAGTTAACCTTGGATTTTGGAGTTTTGGTGCATTTGGTTAAATGAAATAGAATTAGGTTTATTCCATCTTCTTCTCCAAAACTCCTCTTGGCCGCACAAGCCCTCCCTCTCCATTGCCTTGCCGAATTCTTCTTCCCTTGCATCTCCTTGGGTTCGATCATCATCATTTCGGGTAAGTCTTCATCCTCTTCATCTCCTCATTTGGTTTTTGATGCTGGCCGAAGGTAAGATGTAGAGTGTGTGTGTGTTTGTGTTGGTTGCAAATGCAACGAGAGGAGCAGCCCATCATCGCCGACCACCGCACGCCCAGATCTGTCGAAGCAGCCACGCCGCGACGCCAGATCCGCCTTAGCACTTTGCCGTTCGTCCAAGCAAGACAGACGCCTCGCCGTCGCCGCGTCAAATGGCCGGTCGAATCGCACCGGATCGCGCCAAAGAATAAAGAGCCAGATCGTCGTTCGTCCTCGCCCGATCGCCGCGACGCCAGAGGTCCTCGCCAGCCGCCAAGCGTTCAGCCGCGTCTGCGTCGCCCATCGCACGCCCTCGCCGTGGTTCGCTTGCCGAATCGCTGCTTTCGCCGCGCGCCAGCCGCGTCTGCGTCCGTCGCCGCGCCGCGCCAAGGCGCCAGCGCCTTCGCCGCGAACGTTCGCCAAGCGCGCTCGTCCTGCCGCTTGCTTGCGTCCGCATCGCGCACGCCAGCGCCGCTGCGCCTTCGCCCGAACGCTTCGCCACGCGCGCGCTGTCCGCTGCCGTCTGCCGTGCAATAGCGCAGCAGCCAGCGCCCAGCAGCCAGCCAGGCTGCCAGCGGCTCCAAGCTCGTGTCGTCGTGCCGCGTGAGTTCCCCGAGCCGAGCTTGTCGTTCTATTGTTGTTTAGACATTTTAGATGCCGATTATTGTTGGTTTGCTAGGTTCCCGCCGCTAGCTCGGGAGTGTTCCGCAGCCTTAGGATTTGTGTGTAGAAGCCTCCCGACCAAGGTAAGGATTTCTTACCGGAGTTGTGTGGGCCTGCGGTATATTTGTGATTGTTGTTTTGTATGCCCGTGTATGATTACTAGCATGTTTAGCCCTAGGTGCTCGCTTGAATTCTGGATCGGCATGAACTCTTGTATTGTTTCTCATGTTAGCCCATGCTAGGTTGTTCCATTCTCGCATGTTCGATATCTGCCTTTGCTTCGTAGTATCATGCTAGGTTCCTTGTATCTGTGGAGCACGTATTGGACCGCATTGATTGAATCGTTATTATTGTTAAGGTTTAGAATTCGTAGATAGCATCATCCGGCCCGATGCATAAAGTATCTTGCATCTATGGCAAGGACGATTGAGACAGTTCTCCGTCCTTGGACCCCGTGAGGGATTAGCTATCCCAACCGGTAGGCCCTGCAATCTTGGGTGAGGGTGGTAGTCTAAGCGATGCCCCAACGGTCGGGATGATGACTTGGCAATGCCTAGTCCCCGGCAGCCGGCACGTCCTCAGCGTGTTCGGCAGTAGCCCTTGATTGCCACCTGTTAAGGTAAGGACGGCTTCCTGGTGTAAGCCTACCATGACCCGTTCCTTAGCCTCAGGTGCGGTGGTACAGGCTGACATAGTTCACGTGTCCAGGTCTCACACCCCTATGTCAGTGACACCGATCCAGAGATTTAGTTAGGCGTGGTATCCGGATATGGGCAGCTTGCCACTAGACCCGGCACCCCCCATAGTCTGTAGAAGCACGCGGTGCATCCTTACGCTCATTACAGCGCCGACCGGAGAGCTCCTCGGGATCTTGAGCTAGTGCACCTTTCGTATCGACAGTAGTCAGGCTGAGGCCGGGACTTGTTCCCGTATAGCGCGTTTAGTGTGTTGTGGTATTTCCGGACTAAGACCCTGAGTTGGCATCCGAGGTCCAAGTGTGGACTTAAGCTATGTGCTCTATTCTGTGTTTGTACTCATAGCTTGCATACATTCTTCTAGATGATCATGTATATCGTATTGTACCCCGGTTGGGGATTCTTACTGAGTAATTCGTTACTCACCCTTATTCTGTGGTTTTCCACAGGTAACCAAGGCGCGAGACAGGATGGCTGAAGGAGGAGCTGTGATCATGGAATCCTGCTGTCATCTCTGATTATTTTATTTTATCATGACTCTTGACTTTTGTTATTTCCCCTGAATGCATGTAGACGGGCACAGAGCCCCAGGATGCTTTCTTACGTTTTATGGATTCCAGCATATTTGTACTTGTGGATTGTTTTAATGGTTTAAATAAATCTCTGATCAGAGTATGCTTTTTGAAATGTATGTTTTGGTTGTTGAATGTTTCTGTTTTTACTTGGGATCCGAAATGTATTTTTCATAATGTCTTTTATTTTCACTACATGCATTGGGGTAAAGGCCCATTTAGAGCCCCTTTTGGGTCGGGTCTTTACAGTTGGTATCAAAGCTCAGAGTCATAGATTCTCAGTAGACCGACCTTTTGTTGTAGGTCATCCTTCCATGATCACCAAAGACTTCGGCGATCCATCAGTACGCCTAGGTTTATTGTTTTAGAAAGAAAAAGGGTTAAGAATTTACAATACCTATCATCTTGTGTATGCCTTGTGTAGTGTTGTGGAGCGAGAGACGAGCGTTTCGACTCGTTGTTGGTTTGGGCTTAGTGAGCCATCATGCCAACTTTCTTCACAGATCTGGCGGTTTGTTTAGCGACTTGTTGAGGTATCCAGATAGATTCGGATGCCCCAGGACATCGTTCCGAGGGAGGCGAGCTTAGACTCCGCTGGCCATTTGTGGCCCGGATTGCTTTTCCCCTAGTGAGAGGGTGGAGGTGCTTCTGCAGATCGCCAATATGTTGATCGCACCCGCAGGAGCAGGGGCGCTTGGCATGTCCGACCGAGGAGTTGGACCGATCGTGTTGATGTTGAGGCCGCGTCCGGGGTTGTTAGGCCCGCATGCCGATTTGGCCCCGGTAGTTGAGTTGCCTAGAGGAGGGGGTAGAGGCTAGCGCGCCTCAGTGAGACTCCTTGAGCAGAGTGTGCTCCACCATGAGAGATTTGATGGCGTGTCTTTAGCTATCGAGAGCGGAGACCCAGCGCGCATTTGTAGCGCGTAGTGAGGAGTCCCGAGCACAGCTTAGCCCAAATTGACAGAGTTTGTTTCAGCATTTTTCCCCAAAGAGCTCTTGTAGCCCCTGAGGTTCTCGGGAGGGCATGATCGTGAGTTTATTCAGATGAGTTTGTTGGCGTTGATGGAGACGCCTGTGTTGGCAAATGGATGCCCAGTAGAGCTCGATGTTTTAGTAAGTCCCACTTGCTAGTAGTAAAGTAGTTGGCAGAGTTTGAGTTTAGCATCCGTGTGTGGGATGCCCCATTGCTCAAAGGCCGAGGTGTGCTGCGTTCTGTCTTTTTTGGTTCATCGGATGGTGGTGGAAGTCCCTTGTGAGAGGTGGACTAGCGAGTCTCCACCATCGCCCGATTGTTTGGCAAGTTGCCGTGTTAGTGGCTTGAGGCGGATGAAGGGTCATCTTTGCCCCTTGCGAGTCTCTTTGTTGTTTAACAGCCCAGCTTCCTCAGATGTGGATTTGGTAGTAGTAGCACTTGAGGTGCATTGGTTGGTGTGCCACTTTGGCACTAAGTCTGGTTCAGGCTTGAGTTTGGCTTGGGCATAGCAAATGGTTCAATGCCGTTCGGAGTTCAGCGTACTCCTTTAGCCTTGGATCTGTTTATGGCAGTTGCACCCGTTTAGGTCGTGCCAGAGGGCTAGTTCAGTGGTAGTCGATGGACTACAAGCGAAAGGATGATCGAGAGGAGCCGGAGCCTCTTCCCAGTGTTTCTGGAGGTTGAGTAAGTCAGCAGGTTGCCGGTTGGTAAATGTTGGAGCGCGTGAGTCTCGCGCTAGTATTAAGGCCAAGAGATTTTCTTTGTGGTTGGTAGTGCGGTCAACTACCTTCGAGTGCCTAAATCCGAGGAGAGTTGAGCATTGTAGATGCGAGTTTGGTCCAGCTGAGGGACCATGAGTTGGATGCTTATCAGATGAGCTGGATGCCTATGAGGCGAGTTGGATGCTTTTGAGGCGAGATGAGCTGATGCCTTGCGAGAGGTTTTGGATGCCTTAGGGGTAAGCACCCTTGGTTGAGGCTTGGTACAAAGTAAGTTTGGTTTGGCACGGTTATGCTTTGGTAGAGCAAGGTTGCCTCAGCTTCGAGTATCGTGTGGAGATGGAACTTTTTGTGTTCCCTGGATTGTTTGTATCGCTGCCAGGAGTTAGCGTTGCTTGTGGAAAAGCGCTTGTTAGTCTTGGATCTCTAAAGGAAGGTTGAGAGTTGTGCACACAAGTGTGTTTTGTGTGGTTCGTTCCGTGGCGAGAGTTTCAGATCCATGTAGGGTTTGCTTTAGAGATCCCGTGCTCAGTTCCTTGAGAAGTTGGACTCCAGGTGGTTGTTGTAAGGCTTTGGTTGAGGTGGTAAGGATACCGTGCTCGTGGTATCAAGTTGTTGCTTAGGCAAGATTTGTTAAGTTGGGCCTAAGCTTGGTTGGCGGATCTTCTTGTTGATCGTTGGTTGGAGTTCAGTTGGAAACTGAATAAGAGCGGTGGTAGCTAAGCCGCGTGGTTTCTGATCGTCATGGCTAAGAGAGTTGTTTGGATCCTTCCTTGGGTAGAAGTTATGTTGTGGTCGATGTTTTGAGTAGGAGGATGACGCATTCTGTAGCGTTTCGGGTCCTCTAGGTTCCCAAGGAGTTGGAGCTGGCCAGCATGGTTGGGATGCTGGAAATTGGAGTTGTTAGAGTTTAGTTTTGCTCGTGGGGGCGAGTGGTTTGTGCCATGTTGGTTGTTTTCCTGTTTCCAGGATGTTGAGTTGCCCCGTTTGGCATTTGGAGGTTCAGCTGAGGTGGACCCTTGTTGCGCCCCGTGAGATTAGATGTTGTTGCTCTGGTGGAGCAAGACAGTGAGCGTATGTGGAGTTCTCTGTCCGTTGGTTGTCCGCACTGTAGAAGAGCCGTTTCCTTGGGGAGTTGTCGTTACTCCTTGGTCTTGGAGTTAATCGTGGAAGCGCTAGCTTGAAGGAAAAGTTTGTTGGCTGCTTGGAAGTAGTCGTTTGTCCAGTTAAGCGGATTCTTGGATGGTGTTCTAGAGGCTGCAGTAAAGGTTGTTCTGCCTCTTGTGAGTGTTTGGCCAAGATTTGGTTCGTTTGTTGTTTCGAGAGCTAGTTCGGTTCTAGCTGGAGGGCGTTGCCTCGAGGTCTTGTTCCTAGTCGATAAGTTTTGGGAGTTGACCCCTCCCTCGCAGCTTGAGCAAGTCTTTGTTTGTTTCGGTTTGGTGGACCAATTGGTTGAGTTTTCTCTTGGGTGTTGCTTCCAAGAGAGTTGGTTGTCGTTGCCTTGGGTTTGAGCAAGTCGGCGGCGTGTGTGGAGTTCACGCCCTTCTCGGAGTTTGCTTGCCGGGAAGTCGTTTCCCGTTTGGCGTGAGTCGCCTTAGCTCCCGAGTTGTGTAGTCGATCGAGTAGCGCAGATGGTCAGCCAATGAGAGGGTCCTCGCTTTGTGTTGTTAGCAAGCAAGAGTTGTTTGTTCCCGCATAGGGCGGAGGCCACCCAGTAAGAGTTGAGTTGTTCTCGGCAAGTTGTTGGTTCTTTGGGATGAAGATTTCCTTTCCCTCTAGCCTCTGTGGTGGTTGAGTTGCTCCTTGGATGCCAACCTCGAGTGATAGCTTGCGAGGTAGTCTTGCGGATTCGTGTGGCCCGGGATCCGTAAGCTTTGAGGTTGTCGTTATCCGTTTTCCTTGTGAGGTTTTGGGAGTGGAGTTTCGGTTGGAAGATGAGTTAGGCTTAGGCTTAAAGGGGAAGTCCTTTGAGTAGCCGGTTGGATTTTAGAGTTGAGTAGTAGTTTGAGGCGGCGTTGCTCGTTATAAGTTTGGGTTGAGTTCTGCTGAGCAAGCCCTTCCCGGGCTTTGTTCCTAGTTGTTGTGAGTTCCCAGTTGGCGTTAGTAGAGCCGCGTTTGAGTGAGTTGACACAGAGGTGCAGTGGCATTGGTTGGTAAGCTGTTGAGCTGTTTTCCTCAAGGTGTTGTGTCGCAGATAGTCACAGATGGTTTAGTCCTCGCTTCCCGAGTTTTCCTTGAAAGGAATGTGGGATGTTCCTTGCCTGGCGATTTTTCTCCTTAAGATGGTTGCTTAAGTGTTGTGGTCGTGTTCTAGTTGGAGAAGTTTGTCTTTTGGATCAGTCGCCAGTTGGTGGTTCGTTTGTATCTCGTTAAGGCTGTAGTCAAGGTTTGAGGTTTGTTGGTCTTTTGTGAAGTAAGAGTAGGCCGTTTAGTTTTGGAATCTGAAAGGTTCAGTTGTTTGTTGTAAAGACCCAACCCGAAAATGGAACTAAATCTAGGTCTTTACTCAGCATGCAAATTTAAAACATAAAAGGACCCAGCCAGGGTCGGATTAAAAGCTTTTCAAACACATGAACGGGAAAACAATCAAAACAAAGTAAACATTCATTAGGCAAAAACGAACCATTCAAATTAAAATAGTGACTGATCAGTACTTTACTTAAAAACATAAAATAGTTCAAATCATAGTTTTCCCTACGGATCTAAGTCCAACTACATGCTGAAATCCAAAAACAGTAAAATAAGACACGACAGTGTGTCAAGAAGATCCATGATCTCCCACTCTCTCCGCTAGCCACCTCGGTCTTTGTCCCAAGTTACCCGTGGAAGAAACCACGATAAGGGTGAGTATAAACATACTCAGTAAGAACCCCCGACCGGGAGTGCGATGATGCAATCTATCATCTATCTAGCAGCCCTAGTACACATGTCACAAATATCAACACGGATCTTAGCTCAATGAGCTCACAAGGCAAATCCGGAATCCACGGAAGTCTCCTACTTCCGGCCTAATGATTGGCTCTCAAACCAATCCCGGGACATCTCCAAGGGTCTTTCTCCCTTGGCCAATTGATCAGCTCAAAAACCGATCCCAAGATGTCCGACACCCTCGAGGGTCTTTCTCCCTCGACCAATTGATTAACTCTAAAGTCAATCCCAATGGGTGTCCTCAAGGGTCTCTTACCCTCCCTATAAATCTGGACTATCGGGAGAGTACCCGAAGTCTGGCTCTAAACAAGAAGGAACTGGTGTACTCACGAACATTAGCCCGGGGAGCTCTCCGAACCGGCTACTAACGCGTGTGCGCGCACACCGCATGCTCTTCTGCAACCGGCGTAAATGCGGGGGCCTAAGGGCAAACTACGCGGGCCAGGTACTGTAAGAACCCGACCCAAAACATGGTCCTAAACCTGGGATCTTACTCAGTATGCAAGTTAAATATGATAACAAGCGGTTTAGAGCTTACATTTAAAAACCTTTCAAAACATATGAGAAGGGGGAGCCCTTAAAACATAACCGACAATTTAAGTTTAAACAATCCAACAAATTAAAACATCCTGGCCAGTGTTTAATAAAATGTACAATACAATTTCAGCAACGTTTTAAACAATGTTCCCCTAGGACTCCTGTCCCATCTACATGCTTTGAATAAACAATGCAATAAATAAAGACAGAGTGCCGGCGGTTCCCCATGATCAATCAGCTCCCTCCGCTAGCCCTCCTGGTGTTGTCTCGAGTTACCTGAAAGATAAATAAGGGTGAGTATAAACATACTCAGTAAGAATCCCCAACCGGGGTACAATACGATACATCAGCCATCTAGCACCTCAATATGCAAGCAAACAGCTACCAACACAGATCATAGCTCAACGAGCTCATAACACAAGATCTGGAAACATCGGAAGTCTCTTACTTCCGGAATCATCGGAAGTCTCCTACTTCCGGCCTAATGATTGGTTCTCATAACCAATCCCGGGACATCTCCGAGGGTCTTTCTCCCTCGGCCAATTGATCAGCTCAAAAACCGATCCCAAGATGTCCGACACCCTCGAGGTCTTTCTCCTCGACCAATTGATTAGCTCAAAAGCCTATCCCAATGGGTGTCCTCAAGGGCCTCTTACCCTCGCTAACAATCTGGACTATCGGAGAGTACCCGCATCGCTCTAAATCGAAGGAACTGGTGTACTCACGAACATTAGCCCGGGGAGCTCTCCGAACAGGCTACTAACGCGTGTGCGCGCACACCGCATGCTCTTCTGCAACCGGGCGTAAATGCGGGGGCCTAAGGGCAAACTACGCGGGCCAGTACGCATGCCTAAGACTCGAAAAAGCGGTGTCACTGAACACGAGGTGCGAGGCCCTCGGCACTCATCTGTGCACCTGTACCACCGACACGAAGCTAAGAACCGGCCAAGGCGCGCTTGCACCGCTGGCGGTGGTTCCGCTCTAGCGGGCTACAAACTAGGCTTATGCCGATGTGGTAGCTACATCCACATCGGCCGCCGGGGAAGCAATGTACGTTATGCTTCGCTCTACTCCCCCCCGTGGGGACAAAGTACGTTATGTCCGCTCTCAGCCTCTGGATGATGACAAACCCTACTACTCTATCCAAGAATACCGAGTAACTCAATGATTCCTGGCTAGCAAGCAATGACCGACATCAATCACGTTTACCTAGCATGATACTACAACTTAAACAGGAATCACAAGCATGCTGGAAGAACAAACCTAGCATGGCACTAACATGTAAAATCAACAAACATGCTAGCAAGAGATCAAACAAAGCTGCCTATCACTATCATGCTCATAACAATCAGCAAACATACAAGGCACAATCGAGACATATCGCAGGGTCCACACAACCACGGTAAGAAATCCTTACCTGGGACAAGCAGAAAATAATCATAACTCAACCAAGCGATCCTCGAGCCTCTAATCGAACCCAAACAACCTAAACATAAAATAAAGCAGCCCAAATCAAATCCCTAAACAGCAGCCAACAAAATCGGGGCCCAACGAAGAAAAGACTCGGGAAAAATACCATCCGAGAAGCCACAAGGCTCGGGCCAACCAGCACACAACAGGCAGGCTGGGCGCTGGGCACGCCGCCCAAGCACGGGGCGCAGGCGGGCGGCGCCGGCGCAGTAGCCGCGCGCGCGCAGGCGGGCGCGCGCGCAGCAGCACGCGCGCGCAGGCGTGGCGCTGGCGCAGCACGCGCGCTGGGCGGCGCTAAAGCGCCGCGGCGCGGCTCGCTCGAGCTCGGCGGCGACGACACACGCAGCGGCTTGGCTTAGCGCGGACGGCGCGCGACGCGCGCGCGAGAGGCGACGCGATGGGCTCGGGGGCGCTCGGAAGGCACGGCGACCTACGAGGGGCAGCGACTTCGGTGCGGCGGGCTCGGGCGACTCGACACGGACTGGCGACGACGGAGACGGCACAGGCGATGCCGATCTGGGCTCGGCGCGACCTAGGCGACACGGAGACGGCCTGGGCGAAGCAGATCTGGGCTCGGCGCAACTAGGGCGAGGGCGACGCGATCGGACGCAGGGGTGGCTCGGCACGGCGCGGCATGGGTGACCTGGGCGGCCTGGTGCGAGGGCGCGGCTAGGGCTGGACGATGCAACGCATCTGGGCGCACCTGGGCTGGCGATGGAGTGCGTCTGGTGCGGCGGGCTAGGCAGGGCTATGCTGGGCTGAGCGGCCTGATGCGGCCAGGGTGTGGTGCGGCTAGGGCATGGCTGGGTGGCTAGGGTTGGGTCTTCTTGGTGAGGTCGGCTAGGGGAGAGAGAGAGAGAGAGAGAGAGAGAGAGAGAGAGAGAGAGAGAGAGAGAGAGAGAGATTGCAAAACAAGGGGAAAGGGACTTTCTTGATTTTTCTTCCCTTTTTCCTAATTAAAACAAGCCTTAAAGTCCTTAAATCCCATTTCCCGGCTTCCTCCTTCGAGACCCTAGCCAAAGCAACCTTTCCCAAACAATAACTCTCACATAAAACAAACTCCCAAATCATCTCTAAGGGCCTGGGCTCGAATCCCAAAGGAAACACCCAAACAACGATCACTTTGCCCAAAACCCAAATCACAACCGAACTCCCAAACGAATACCCCAAACATCTCGGGACTCGCAGCCACCAACACACAAGCCTCAACGAAGGCAGGAGCTGCCTCGAAGCCCTGAAAATCCACAAATCCCGCCTGGGAGCAAAAGACCAAAATACCCTAAGGGTCAAAATAGCTCTAACGGCCCAACCGAACCACTCGAATCTGAACCAGGAAGCACCTCGAGAACTGGAATAGAAAATCGGGCCGTTACAATACTCCCTCCTTTTAAGACTTTCGTCCTCGAAAGTCCTAAAACGAAATGACTCTAGGAAAACTCCAATGTTTCCTAGCCAATGAGAACTTCTCGGCCAAAACAACACTAACCCTTCTCTCAAAACCAAACCCTCTTGGGTTCTCAAAGGCTCAAAGCCACAATGCTCTCGATCATCATCACAAACTATCTCAACCAAGAGACGAGGAACACAAAACTTGCACTCATTGTCAACGACGGGGCAAAGCTAACCACTGCTCCAATCCGCTCAAGGATCTCAAAAGCCCTACAAACTTGGCGCTCACCCAAAACCCCGCTAAACCAACACGGAACACCTCTCAACGATGTTACTCTCAAAGAACCGCGGACTCGGCACAAGCTCCAAAACTCAACGCCACGCCTTCGGCGTAACTTCTCTGAATGCCCACAACCGATAACAAATCGCCTCAACACAACGCCAAGCTGGCCAAACAATCAACCTCTCGTGTTCCGTAAAACCAAACGGCCTACTCTTTCTTCACAAGAGACCAAATAACCACAAGGCTTGCCTAAAGCCTTAACGAAAAACAATCGAACCACCAATCGCGATTGATCCAAAAGGCGGACTTTTCCCACTAGCACAAGCCGAAACTTCACCACGGCCAACCCTAAATGGCCAAAAACCGAGCACAGAGCTCCACTCGGCCAAGCCAACAACTCGGAGCCTCACAACGGCCGAACACAAACTTTTCCATGCAAACCTACTAGCAATCGCCAAAAGAACATTGCCAGGCAAGGAAACACCCAACATTCCTCTCATGGAAAATCTCGGCAAGGACCAAACCCTCACGTGGCTACCAAAGAACACACAACACAGCTTGAGGAAGACAAATTTCAAAGGCTAACCAACCAATGCCACGGCACCTCTGTGCCAACACACTCAATCGAGGCTCACTTATTCGCCAATCACGAAAGCTCAACAACTAAAAACAAAGCCCGAGAAGGCCTTGCTCAGTAAACTCAACTCAAGCTCAACTCTTAAACTGGCCGCCACCGCTCTTGCGGGACAAACAACTTTTCGCTTGCTAACAACACAATGCGAGGACCCTCCGCCGGACTAACCACTGCGCTACTCGATCAACTACATAACTCAGAGCTACGCTGACTCCTCAACGGAGAACGATTTCCCGGCAAGCAAAACTCTAAAGGGCGGCGAACATCACACACACGCCACGACTTGCTCAAACCCAAGGGCAACATCAACCAACTCTCTTGGAAGCAACACCCAAGGAACTCAACCGATTGGACCACCAATCCGAATGTCGAACTTACTCAACCACCGAGGAGGAATCAACTCCCAAAACAACCGGACTAGGAACGAATCCTCGTGGCAACGCGCCTCTGCTCGAACCGAGCAAGCTCTTGAAACATCAAGAGAACCAAATCTTGGTCAACACCAAGCACCAACTAGCCTCCAAAACCAAACAAGCACTAGCTTGCTACATCGCCAAATCACGCAAGCAACTCACCCAAGGAACATCGCTCAGGTCTAACTGTAAAGACCCAACCCAAAATGGAACTAAATCTAGGTCTTTACTCAAAGATGCAAATTTAAAACATAAAAGGACCCCAACCAGTGGTCGGATTAAAAGCTTTTCAAACACATGAACGGAAAACAATCAAAACAAAGTAAACATTCATTAGGCAAAACGAACCATTCAAATTAAAATGAAGGATCGATCACTTTTTACTTAAAAACATAAAATAGTTCAAATCATAGTTTTCCCTACGGATCTAAGTCCAACTACATGCTTTGAAATCCAAAAACAAGAAAATAAGACACGGCAGAGTGTCAAGCAGCATCCATGATCTCCCAATCTCTCCGCTAGCCACCTCGGTCTTTGTCCCAAGTTACCCGTGGAAGAAACCACGATAAGGGTGAGTATAAACATACTCGGAAGAACCCCCGACCGGGTACGATACGATGCAATCTATCATCTAGCACCCTAGTACACATGCCACAAATATCAACACGGATCTTAGCTCAATGAGCTCACAAGGCAAATCCGGAATCCACGGAAGTCTCCTACTTCCGCCTAATGATTGGCTCTCAAACCAATCCCGGACATCTCCAAGGTCTCTTTCTCCCTTGGCCAATTGATCACTCAAAAAACCGATCCCAAGATGTCCGACACCCTCGAGGGTCTTTCTCCCTCGGCCAATTGATTAACTCTAAAGTCAATCCCAATGGGTGTCCTCAAGGGTCTCTTACCCTCGCTATAAATCTGGACTATCGGAGTACCCGAAGTCCGGCTCTAAATAAGAAGGAACCGGTGTACTCACGAACATTAGCCCGGGAGCTCTCCGAACCGGCTACTAACGCGTGTGCGCGCGACACCGCATGCTCTTCTCGCGCAACCGGCGTAAATGCGGGGCCTAAGGGCAAACTACGCGGGCGTGCACGCATGCCTAAGACTCGAAACGGTGTCACCGATCACGATGGTGCGAGGCCCTCGGCACTCATCTGTGCGGCTGTACCACCGACTGGCTAAGAACCGGCCAAGGTAGGCTTGCACCGCTGGCGGGTTCCGCTCTAGCGGGCTACAAACTAGGCTTATGCCAATGAGGTAGCTAATCCTCACCGGGCGCCGGGAAGCAAGGTGCGTTATGCTTCGCTCTACTCCCGACCGGTGGGGACAAGGTACGTTATGTCCGCTCTCGGCCTCTAGATGAAGACAAACCCTATCATACTAGCTTAGACTACCAAGTACGTGATTCTGGCTAACATCCACAAAGACATCTCATCATACATAGCCTAGCATGATACTACGAGCTTAAAGCGGAATCTCAAGCATGCTGGAAGAACAAACCTAGCATGGCACTAACATGTACAAAAAGGCAAAACATGCTAGCAAGAATTCAATCACTAGCTATCCTATCCACTAACATGCTCATAAAGGTAAACAAGCATACAAGGCACAATTAAGAAAGCATAGCAGGTCCACACAACCACGGTAGGAAGTCCTTACACGGAAACAAGTGGAGAATAGCTATCACAACCAAAAAGACCCTCGAGCTTAATACGAACTCGAGCAACCTAGGCATAAATAAAGCATCCTAAGTAAATACATACAAAGAGCGAAAGCTTAGAAAACACAAAGGGATTGGTTCGGGAATTACCACCGAGAAGACACGGGCCTCGCAGCAAGGAGGGGTGGCTTGGGCGCTTCTTTGGTGCGGCTGGCCAGGCCATTTAGGCTGGCGCTGGGCTGGGCGCTGGCGCTGGCGCTGGCCGCGCGGCGCGCGCGGCACGCCGGGCGGACGCAGGGCGGCCAGCGGTGTGCGGCGGCAAGGCGCGCGCAGCGAGCGAAGCGCTCGGGCCGGGCGCGCGCGAGGGGTCGCGCGTGGCTGGAGTGGGCGCGCTGTGGGTCGCGCTGAGCGGCGGGGCGCGCGCGGGCGCGCGCGTCTGGCTGCGTTGCGGCATCTGCGGCGACCACGAGCGACGCCGGGCGGCTGGCGGCCACGGGCGACGCCGCGCGCGATGGGGTGCGCGCCGGTGGGGCCGCTAGTTCGCAGCGCGCGTCGCTCGGCTGCGCGTGGGCCGCGCGGTTCGTGGTCCGGTGCAGTGCAGGGTCAGTGCGGCGCGGGGTGCGGCGGGGGTGGTGCGTGCGGCTAGGGCCGGGTGGCTCGATGGTGTGGCTAGGTCGCTTTGGCTAGGGTTTTAGGAGAGAGAGAGAGAGAGAGAGAGAGAGAGAGAGAGAGAATGCGGCTCTAAGGGGAAAAATTAGGAGTTTCTTGATTTTCCTTCTTTTCCTTATTTTTAAATAGGTTAGGAGCCCTAAATTCCTTTCCCAAGGCTTTTCTCTTACGGGTCCCGGCCAAAGAAATTCTTTTCTCTTTTTCTTTTAATTAAGACTCTTTTCTTAAAACTCCACATTCACCATTTAGGCAAGGCTCAAATCCCAAAAGATTAAATTAATTTTCCAATTAATTTTGTTATTAATCGGAAGGAAAAAGCGGGCCGTTACAATACTCCCCCTTAAAAGACTTTCGTCCCGAAAGTCCTAAGACTGAACAACTCCGGGTAATGAGTCCTCATCTCATCCTCTAGCTCCCACGTCGCTTCCTCTCGCCTCTCGATGCCTCCAAAGAACCTTTACTAAACTTATCTCTCGGTTGCGCAATACCTTGCGCCACAAGCCAAAATTTGCACGGGCTTCTCCTCGAAGGATAAATCTTTATTCAACTCTAGGGGCTCATGCTCTAGCACATGCGAAGGATCTCGCCACGTATTTTCTCAACATCGAAACGTGGAACACATTATGCACCGACAAAGACGGGGTAAAGCTAACCGATAGGCCACCGCTCTCCGATCCGCTCAAGGATCTCAAAAGGTCCTACAAACTCGGGGCTCACTTGCCTCCTCGCTTCCAAACCTTAACACCCCACGCATAGGTGCTACTTTCAGAAAACATGTTGACCCACCTCAAATTCCAAGTCTCTACGCCTCACATCGGCGTAACTTTTTCTGCCTACTTTGTGCTTTGTCAACATGCGAGCCCTTATCTTCGCACTGCGTCGTTCGTCATCCGAAGTAACTCGGGTCCCGTAACCTCGCCTATCCCCAACCTCCTCCCGCACACGGGATCTGCAGCGCTACCATACAATGCCTCGAATGGGGCCATCTCAATAGACGCTTTGATAGCCGTTGTTGTAAGCGAACTCCATCAAGTATCAGTGTCATGGTCCCAATCGCTCGGGAAGTCCAAGACACGTGCTCTCAACATGTCTTCCAGACCGATTCACCCTCTCGGTCCGACCATCGGTTTGAGGGTGGAAGGCGATCTTTGAAATCGCACTCGCCTCCAGCACTTTCTACGAGCGCTCTCGAAAGCGAGATGTGAACCGAGAATCCCGACCGATACTATCTTTGCGGGTACCCCGTGGTACCGCACAATCTGCTCAAGGAACAATCGCGCCCCACTGCTCCACGGTATAACTAATCTTCCCGAATAAAGTGTGCACTCTTGGTCACCGGTCCACTACTACCCGTGATCCGAGTGAACCCTCTCGGTGTCCTCGGCAACCCGCAGATAAAATCCATCGAAATCTCATCCCACTTCCACCGTGGAACACTTAACGGCCGCAATAAACCTGCGCAGGTTTTGCGTCAGGGGCCTTCACTTGTTGACAAGTGAGACACCGCTAACAAACTCCGCTATATCTCGCTTCATGCCCATCCACCGTAACGCCTGCTTGAGATCTTGGTACATCTTGGTACCTCCCGGGTGCCAAGTGAATGGGGAACTATGTGCCTCGGCGAGCAACTCGCTCGAACCTCAAGTCATCCGACGCACAATCGACTTCGGTACCTCAAGCCTTCGTCCGTGCCACAACAAAGTCGAAATCACCATCACCTTAACCTCTCGAGCAATCTCTCTCAACTTGGGATCACTCGGTGATCATCCGATGATCCTCTCGCTTAAGCGACGGTGAATCGATAGTTGGGCTACCTCGGCGTAACCTCTCCCAACAAGACTGCAATACCGGTCGCTCTCAAACTCTTTCCGCAATTCAACTTGGGAGCTCAAAGCAAAGCTGCTGAATGCGACGCCTTTCTACTCAGCCATCACCACAACATTGGCTTTTCCGGGATGATACAAAATCTCACATCGTAGTCCTTTACTAACTCGAGCCACCTCCTCTCGCCTCATGTTCAACTCCTTCTCGAGTGAAGAAATATTTGAGGCTCGTGATCCGTGAACAATGAATCCTCTCACCATATAAGTAATGCCTCCAAATCTTTAGAGCAAAAACAATCGCAGCCAACTCCATATCATGAGTTGGATAGCTCTTCTCATAAGGCTTCAACTCACGGAAGCATAAGCTATCACCTTCCCATGCCGCATCAACACACAAACCTAAACCATACTTGGAAGCATCACTATAAACTACGAAACCTCCTGTTCCTTCCGAATCGCCAACACAGTCTTTGTCGTCAAGCCGAGCTTAAGCCGGGCAAAACTTTCCTCACATCTAGCATCCCAAATAAAGTCAACACCCTTCTTGGTCGACGGGTTAGGGTGCCGCCTTAGCGGAAAAGTCTTTCACGAAAACGCCGGTAATAACCTCGCCAGACTCCAAAAAGTCACGTCTCTCGCGACCGTCGCTCGGTCCGCCCATGAGCTTATCGCCTCTATCTTTGCGGGGTCCACCGCTATACCATCTGCCGACACGATATGTCCAAGGAAGGCTACTCTCTCTAGCCAAAATTCACACTTAGAGAACTTTGCGAACAATCGGTTCTCACGCAATGTCACAAAACTTGCCTCAAATGCGAAGCATGGTCCTCCTTTGTCCCGAATAAATCAAAATGTCGTTTATGAATACGATAACGGTTATCCAAGAATGCCTTGAACACTCTGTCCATCATGTCCATAAACGCCGCGGGCGTTCGTGAGTCCGAAAGACATGACCACGAACTCATAATGACCATACCTCGATCCGAACGCGGTCTTCGGATATCTGCATCTCGAATCCTCACCGATGGTACCGACCTCAAATCAATCTTAGAAAACACCGAGGCTCCCCGAAGTTGATCAAACAGATCATCTATACGCGCGGGGGATACTTATTCTTCACCGTGACTTTATTCAGCCTCTCTATAGTCTATACACAAGCGCATGGATCCATCCTTCTTCTTAACAAACAGATGTGCTGCTCCCCACGGGGACACACTCGGACGGATGAAACCTCGATCCAAAGATCTCTTGCAATCGCACTTTGAGTTCTCTCAACTCACCGCCGGCGCCATACGATACGGGGCTTTCGAAATGGGAAGAGTCCCCGGCTCCACTCAATGGTGAAGTCCAACTCCCGCTTGGGGTAAACCCAAGCAACTCTTCAGGGAAAACATCTGCAAACTCTTGCACCACAGGGACCATGTCAATATCCAACGCAGCATTACTATCTCTCGACACGGCTTTGCCAAGAAGCCCCAAGCTCCTCGAGCCAACAATCTATGGGCTTTATTCGCTGAGATCAAAGCGGGCAAGTTCCGCCCTGACACACCGCGAAAACTTGAAGCTCGGCCTCGAGGCGGCCTAAACACCACTTCTTTCGTGCGGCAGCTATCAAAGCATGGTTCTCTCCCAACCAATCCATGCCAAGGATTACATCGAAACCGCTCATAGACAAAGACTATGAGGGTAGCCTCTAAAATCTCATCGAGATATCTCAGATCCGCCATGCTTAACTCTCACCGCTAGCTAACATACTCACACCCGAAGGAGTGGCAACACACACTCAAACCCTAAAGGTTCGAGCTCCACACAAGCTTGTCTAACGAATGCATCGAAACAAAGGAATGGGTCGAACCCGAATCAAACAATACAAATGCATAGTGTTTGTAAGACAAGCGGCGTACTGCAAATCGCATCATCGATGCGCTCCGCCTCCCGGCGAGTAGTGGCAAACACTCGCCCGCGCTGTTGGGCCGGTCCCGCCGCCGCTAAATCCCGAGTGCAGAATGCGGCCAAGTGCCCTCCTTGCCACATCTCAGTAGCAAGCACGGGCGAAGCTCCACACGCACCAAAATGTGCCTTTCCGCACTTGTTGCAATGAGTGGCCGCTCGTCCCGCCTCGCCGCGATCTCGGGCTCTACTACGAGGTCGGCGCCGATCTCGACCACTCGGATCGCCTCGCCGCGAGTCTGGCGACCAGTTGAGCGGAAACCACTAGAAATCCTGCACTTCCTCTTACGCCTGAGTATCTGGGCAGTGCACTGACGACCGAGCCGGCCGCGCAATGCGGTCTGCATCAAGGATACTTCGGGTTATAAATTGTGGCCAACTCTACCGCTCGATCATAACTCTCGGGAGCGAGTGCTCGAACATCCCGAGCAACCTCCTTCCTCACCCCACAAATGAACTTCTTAGTCTTGAGCTCCTCGGTGGCAATGAGCTCCGGTGCGAAATAGCTATACTCGTGAGAACTTCTTCTCATAGGCGGCAATACTATCTCGATCCCCAAGCTTGATTTGAGAAGGCCTCTGCCATCTCCCCACGAGCCTCGTCATTAACATACTTAGCTCTGAACTTCGCTCTAAAGAACTCCCAGTGGTGGAGAAGACCCACCGGTCTAGCTCTATCTGTGGACTCCCACCACCACTCACCGTGTCGAGAGAAACATGGGCCGCACATCTCGGCCTCTGTACATCCGGGCATCCCATAACTCTAAAGATGTACTCCATTCTTGCCAACCACCGATCGCCACAAGTGGGTTCTCTCAAGCGCCAAATTCTCTTGGCTTCCACTTGGTGAAATCTTTCAACCACTTGCCAAACTCAGCAGCTCCTCTCGCACTATCAAGTGAGTCTCGACCGTCTCGATGACCGCCCCTCCGTTGAGCTACCGAGAGCTACCGGGCTACTGGAGTCGCTGGGGTGCTCGCCGCATGAGCCGTGTCAATCGGGCTATCTCGTGCCCTAGACTCCTCTCTCTGCGCCGCTAGCCTGCGCTTTGAGTCTCGACTCTCTGCTCTCGGCCATTAGGCCCATCATCATGTCTCTCATAGCGTAAATATCTCCTCCCGAGCCGCACCTTGAGGCATAGCGACCTCCGCCCCTTCTCTCGGCAAGTTAACCTCTCGGTGCCACGGGCGCCTACGAGCCTCGATATACCACTCGGCCGCTGGCTCTGCAGAGATCTCTATTTGCGCCTCGCATTTGGACTGCTCCACTACGTGTAACCGCAGATATCTTGGCGATCTACACGGAAACCACAACGGGTTAGTCCACGCTCGGACTTTCTCTGTCAACAAAGATAACACATGTGTACTCGTGCATATAGTATCATAAACAAAACCCTTAGCTTATTGAACTTAGACAAACTCGGCGGCCTTGGAGGCTTTGGAGATCATGGGAACACAACCTACAAACAGTTAGTCTACAGAATCTATGACTCGTGCTCGATACCAACTGTAAAGACCCAACCCAAAAATGGAACTAAATCTAGGTCTTTACTCAAAGATGCAAATTTAAAACATAAAAGGACCCAAATTGTGGTCGGATTAAAAGCTTTTCAAACACATGAACGGAAAACAATCAAAACAAAGTAAACATTCATTAGGCAAAAACGAACCATTCAAATTAAAACAAATGGATCGATCAAGATTTTTTACTTAAAAACATAAAATAGTTCAAATCATAGTTTTCCCTACGGATCTAAGTCCAACTACATGTCAAATCCAAAAACAAGAAATAAGACACGACAGAGTGTCAAGCGGATCCATGATCTCCCGCTCTCTCCGCTAGCCACCTCGGTGCTGTCCCCCAGTTACCCGTGGAAGAAACCACGATAAGGGTGATAATAAACATACTCGGTAAGAACCCCGACCGGGTACGATACGATGCAATCTATCATCTAGCAACCTAGTACACATGCCACAAATATCAACACGGATCTTAGCTCAATGAGCTCACAAGGCAAATCCGAGAATCCACGGAAGTCTCCTACTTCCTACCTAATGATTGGCTCTCAAACCAATCCCGGGACATCTCCAAGGGTCTTTCTCCCTTGGCCAATTGATCACTCAAAAACCGATCCCAAGATGTCCGACACTCTCGGGTCTTTCTCCTCGGCCAATTGATTAACTCTAAAGTCAATCCCAATGGGTGTCCTCAAGGGTCTCTTACCCTCGCTATAACTGACTATCGGGAGAGTACCCAAGTCCGGCTCTAAATAAGAAGGAACTGGTGTACTCACGAACATTAGCCCGGGGAGCTCTCCGAACCGGCTACTAACGCGTGTGCGCACACACCGCATGCTCTTCTCGCAACCGGGCGAAATGCGGGGGCTAAGGGCAAACTACGCGGGCGTGCACGCATGCCTAAGACTCGAAACGGTGTCACCGATCACGATGAGCGAGGCCCTCGGCACTCATCCAGCGGCACTGTACCACCGACACGAAGCTAAGAACCGCCAAGGTAGGCTTGCACCGCTAAGCGGGTTCCGCCTAGCAGTTACAAACTAGGCTTATGCCAATGAGGTAGCTAATCCTCACCGGGTCGCCGGGGAAGCAAAGGTACGTTATGCTTCGCTCTACTCCCGACCGGTGGGGACAAGGTACGTTATGTCCGCTCTCACCTCTAGATGAAGACAAACCCTATCATACTAGCTTAGACTACCAAGTACGTGATTCTGGCTAACATCCACAAAGACATCTCATACATAGCCTAGCATGATACTACGAGCTTAAAGCAGAATCTCAAGCATGCTGGAAGAACAAACCTAGCATGGCACTAACATGTACAAAAAGGCAAAACATGCTAGCAAGAATTCAATCACTAGCTATCCTATCCACTAACATGCTCATAAAGGTAAACAAGCATACAAGGCACAATTAAGAAAGCATAGCAGGGGTCCACACAACCACGGTAGGAAGTCCTTACCGAAACAAGTGGAGAATAGCTATCACAACCAAAAAGACCCTCGAGCTTAATACGAAACTCGAGCAACCTAGGCATAAATAAAGCATCCTAAGTAAATACATACAAAGAGCCGTAAGCTTAGAAAACACAAAGGGATTGGTTCGGGAATTACCACCGAGAAGACACGGGCCTCGCAGCAAGGAGGGGGTGGCTTGGCGCCACTGGTGCGGGCGGCCGGGCGCTGGGCGCTGGGCGCTGGCGCTGGCGCCATGGCGCGCGCACGCCGGGCGGACGCGCAGGCGCGCAGCGCGTGCGTGCGCGGCGCGCAGGCGACGCGCGCGAGCGAAGCGGCTCGGCTGGCCGGGCGCGCGGCGAGGGGTCGCGCTGGAGTGGGCGCGCGTCAGGGGTCGCGCTGGAGCGGCGGGGCAGCGTGCGGGCGGCGCGTCTGAGCTGCGTTGCGGCACTGTGCGACCACGAGCGACGCCGGCGGTCTTTGGCGCCACGGCGACGCCGCGGCGATGGGAGTCGCGTGCGGGGGGGCTGCTGGTTCGCAGCGTGCGTCGCCTTTGCGGCGGGGGTCAAGGCGGTCGTGGTCTCGTGCGGTGCCATTGGTCATCGCGGCAGGGGTGGTGCGTGCGGCTAGGGCTGGGTGGCTCGGGGGTGGCTCGATGGTGTGGCTAGGGCTGCTCGGCTAGGGTTTTAGGAGAGAGAGAGAGAGAGAGAGAGAGAGAGAGAGAGAGAATGCGGCTCTAAGGGGAAAAATTAGGAGTTTCTTGATTTTCCTTCTTTTCCTTATTTTTAAATAGGTTAGGAGCCCTAAATTCCTTTCCCAAGGCTTTTCTCTTACGGGTCCCGGCCAAAGAAATTCTTTTCTCTTTTTCTTTTTAATTAAGACTCTTTTCTTAAAACTCCACATTCACCATTTAGGGCAAGGCTCAAATCCCAAAAGATTAAATTAATTTTCCAATTAATTTTGTTATTAACCGGGAAGGAAAACGGGGCCGTTACACTAACTGAGCTCTGGAGAGGCTCTCCGCAACTAGAGATCCTCTGATCACCCTCCGACACACACGGTCGACAACGATCTAACAAACAACCGGCTACGCGGGCACAACCCTCTCCAAAGATCTCAACTATGCCGGCCAACTCCAACTTGGAAACCACGGGGACCAGAGCGCTACAGAGGCGTCATCCTCCTACTCAAAGCAACAACCTCAACATACCTTCTTCTCAAGGTAAGGATCCGAACAGCTTTCTTAGCCAAAACGATCGTAAATCGCGCGGCTTGCCACTATCGCTCTTGCTCACCCCAATCAAGTCTAACCAGGGCAAGGACCAACTAGCAAAACTTGCTTAACCAACAAATTTCAAGAACGAGCACGGCATCCTTATAGCCAAAGCTAGGGCACTTGCCAAGAACTAAAGCCTTGACACCTCAAAGATCGAGCACTGGCTCCTCAACACGAACCTCTCGTGGTTTTCCGCACATAAACCACGGAACGAGCTACGCAAAAGTGCACCGGGTGCACACTCCAACTTGATCTCTTAAGATCCAAAGCCAACAAGGGCTCTCACACAGGGCAACTTTTGCCTCCAAACAGAGCCACAACAAACAAGGGAGCAACGAGTTCAAACCCACTCGGGGCCAACTCACCACGAAAAGCCACATTGGCCAACTTACCCTTACAAGCGCAAAACCACACCAAGCTAACATTCCTCAAAACAATGAGCTCACTAAACGCTGCTCCCGATCAGCCATCCAACTCATGGCTCTAACATCGATCAACCACGCATCCACGATGCCAACACTAACCATACTAGGGCGACTCAAAGGGTAGCCGAATCATGCTACCATCAAGCCGGCTCACGGGCTCCCAACACAGCGCGAGAACTCGAACGCGCTTAGCTCTTAACAACCTATAGCATCCTTTACACCCAACTCTCGAGAGATCCCGAACAGCTCCTACTTTCCTCGAAAACCTCAAACTTGTAGTCCTCTCGACTACCACCGAGCTAGATCTCTTAGGCAACCCAAACAGTGCAACCTCGTGAAAAGGGTACAAGACAAGCGGGGATGCTATACTGGGCGACCATGGAACCACCTGCACCTAAAAGTGCCAACCGGCTCAAAACTAGGCCTCCTCTCAAAGCTTGGTGCCAACAGCACTACATCCATTACAACACGAATCAGCCTCAAACGAGCTTTATGCCCCTCTCGAGAATAGGGAAAGTCACTCTCAAGTGACGGGGCAATGGCACTCAAAGACAGAGTCCAAACACTCGAGCAAAATTTCTAATCTCTCGGCATCTCGACCAATAGACTTGCCACGGCCTACTCCCGCATCCCACTCGATGCTCAACAAAAGCTCGAGCCAACTCCTCGGGTGGCAACAACTAGTTCCACACTCGGAACATCCAAATAAAAGAGGGTTCCACTCTACTAGCTCGCTTAAAATCCACGATGGATAAAACCCCGGCAAGCAAACTCCACACTACACCACAGCTACGAGGGTACAAAGAGAACTGGCAGAAACAACAACAAAGAAGCTTGCAAGGGGGCACAGATGTCTCTACATCCGCCTCAAGCCACTAACACGGCAACTTGCCAATCAATCGGGCGATCGGTGGAGACTCGCTAGTCCACCTCTCTAAAGGGACTACCACCACCAATCGCGGAATCAACAAAGACGGGAACGACTCACCTCGGCCTCTCGAATGCAGGCATCCCAACACACGGATGCTAAACTCGAACTCGCCAACCGCTTTACTACTACTAGCGGTGGGGACTTTCTAATACATCAAGCTCTCACAGCATCCACTTGCCAAATCGGGCGGCTCCATCAACGCCAACAAACTCAATCGCATAAACTCACTGATCAAGCCCTCCCGGAACCTCCGGGCTACGAGCTACCGGGGGGAAATGCTGAACAAACTCACACACACCGGGCTATCTATGCCCGGACTCCTCGCGCTGCTTACAAATCGCACTCGGTCTTTGCTCTCGATAGCTAAAGACTCGCCAACAAATCTCACATGGCCGAGCACACTCGCTCAAGGAGTCATACTCGAGGCGTGCTAGCCCCTACCCCCTCCTCTAGGCAACTCAATCGCCAGGGCCAACTCGCCAAAGGGCTAAACAACCACGGGGCGCGGCCTCAACATCAACAAGATCACCCAACTCCTTGGTCGGACATGCCAAGCGTCCTGCTCCCTCGAGTGCGATCGACACACCGGCGATCCGCACAAAGCAACAAAACGCCCACACGGGGGCTCTCACCGCTCATCAAACTACTCGCATCTGCGGAAAAGTTGGCATGATGGCTCTCTAAGCCCAAACCAACAACGAGTCGAGAACTCGCTCGTCTCCGCTCCACAACTCTACACATGCATAAAAGCTAGAAGAAAAGTATTGTAAATTCTTACCCCTTAACTTAATTGAACTCGGACAAACCAAGCGGCCGTGGAGTGCCGATGATCATGGGAACAACAACCTACAAAGCAGTTAGTCTACAGAATCTATGACTCGTGCTCGATACCAACCAGTAAAACCCGACCCAAAACATAGTCCTAAACACGGGATCTTACTCAAGATGCAAGTTAAATATGATAACAAGCGGTTTAGAGCTTACATTTAAAAACCTTTCAAAACATATGAGAAGGGGGAGCCCTTAAAACATAACCGACAATTTAAGTTTAAACAATCCAACAAATTAAAACATCCTCGCCGATGTTTAATAAAATGTACAATACAATTTCAAAGAACGTTTTAAACAATGTTCCCCTAGGACTCTGTCCATCTACATGCTTTGAATAAACAATGCAATAAATAAAGACAGAGTGCCGGCGGTTCCCCATGATCAATCAGCTCCCTCCGCTAGCCCTCCCGGTGTTGTCTCGAGTTACCCGAAAGATAAATAAGGGTGAGTATAAACATACTCGTGAAGAATCCCCAACCGGGGTACAATACGATACATCACCCATCTAGCACCTCAATATGCAAGCAAACAAACTACCAACACGGATCATAGCTCAACGAGCTCATAACACAAGATCTGGAAACATCGGAAGTCTCTTACTTCCGGAATCATCTAAGTCTCCTACTTCCGGCCTAATGATTGGTTCTCATAACCAATCCCGGACATCTCCGAGGGTCTTTCTCCTCGGCCAATTGATCACCTCAAAAACCGATCCCAAGATGTCCGACACCCTCGAGGGTCTTTCTCCCTCGACCAATTGATTAGCTCAAAAGCCTATCCCAATGGGTGTCCTCAAGGGCCTCTTACCCTCGCTAACAATCTGGACTATCTGGAGTACCCGCATCTGGTCAGAAAGACTCGACCCAAAAAGGGCACTAAATAGGCCTTTACCCCAATGCATGTATTAAAAGGAAAAGACATGATGAAAATAAAGTTTTCGATTCCCATTGAATCAAAACATTCAAGATTCATTCAGAACAATAAAGTCTACCAAACTCGTTTGTTGTCTCCAAGCACTGTTTCACACAGACAAATACATTTCCAACAGTTTACTCGATCGAGATTTTATTAAAAACATTTAAAACATCCTCAAATTCAACAAAGCCGAATCCACAAATAATTCGAAAAAGTATCCTAGGGCTCGTGTGCCTGCCACATGCATTCAGGGGAAAATAACGAAAAGAGTCATAACATAAGAAAAGTCGAGACGACAAAGAAGTTCCCATGATCATCACTCCTCCTCCTTCACCATCCCGCCTCGCGCCATGGTTACCCGAAAGATAAGTAAGGGTGAGTAACGAATTACCCAAAGAAGAATCCCCAACCGGTACAATACGATGCACATGGTCATCTAGATGAGTGTATGCAAGCTATGAATATAAACACGAATAGAGCACATAGCTTAAGTCCACACTTGGACCTCGGATGCCAACTCGTGGTCTTAGTCCTAATAATCCACACCACACAATACGCCCTATACGAGAACCAAGTCTCGTCTCGCCTTTGTCGCTTCATCGTCGATACGAAAGGTGCACTAGCTCAAGATCCCGAGGAGCTCTCCGGTCGGCCGGCGCGTGTAATGAGCGTAAGCATGCACCGCGTGCTACTGCAGACTATGGGGGTGCCGGGTCTAGTGGCAAGCCGCCCATGTCCATACCACGCCTAACTAAATCTCTCGGATCGGTGTCACCGACATAGGGTGTGAGACTCGACACGTGAACTATGTCACCAACCACCGCACTGAGGCTAAGGAACCGGCCGTGGTAGGCTTACACCGAGAAGCGGTCCTTGCCTAACAGTGGCAATCAAGGGCTACGGCCGAACACGCCGAGGACGTGCCGATCGCCGGGGACAAGGCAATGCCAAGTCATCATCCCAACCGTTGGGGCATTTAACGATCGCCACCCTCACCCAAGATTGCGTGGCCTACCGGCCGGGTTAGCTAAACCCTAACGGGGTCCGTGGGACGGAGGATCGCCTCGACGTCCCCGCCATGGATGCAAGATACTTTATGCATCGTGCCCGGATGATGCTACCTACCTACACTTTAACCTATCATATCAATAACATACAATCCAATACAATCCAAAACGTGCTCAACGGATACAACGAACCTAGCATGGTACTACGAAGCAAGAACAGATATGAGCATGCTAGAACGGAACAACCTAGCATGGGCTAACATGAGAGAACAACATACGAAGTCATGCTAGTCGAATTCGAACAGAGCACCTAAACTATACATGCTGATAATCACAAACAAACATACAAACAACAATCACAAAGAACATCGCAGGTCCACACAACTCCGGTAAGAGATCCTTACACCGCCGGGAGGCAACTACACACAAAAATCCTAAGCCGCGATCGATCCCGAGCCACTAACGAGAACCTAACAAACACAATAATAATCACAATCCATAGGCCTAAACATAATAAAATAAACAAGGCTTGGCTCGGGAGCAACTCACGCGCGCGCGCCGACACGCGGACGGCGCGACGGCATGGCGAGGCTGCTTCTTGGCGCTGATGCGGCGGGGCGCGGTCGGGCGGCCCGGCGTTGGCGTGACAGCGCGCAGGGCGCGGCAGAGCTGGCGCACGCGCGGACGACGGCCGGCCGGGCGCAGCGCACGGGCGCGACAAGCTGGAAGCGACGGACACGCGCGCGCTGCTGCGACGACGGCGCGCGCGGCCGACGAGCGCCTGGGACGCGCGATTCTCGCTGCGCAGGGCTCGGCAGGCGCGCGCTGGCTGGCTGCGCGACAGGCCGCTCGGGCGTCGCTAGGCCGCGAGTATCAGGGGCTGTCTGAAAGGCTCATTGGCCGCGATGTGGCTGCTCGAAAGCGTCTCGCTCGGCCGCTGAGCGACAGGCCGCTCCATGGCACTCGCATGGGCGATGGAGCTGGGCGACTCGGCGATCTGGAGCTTGTTCTTGGGCGATCTGGGCGGCTGGGCTTGTCTTTGGCAGATCTGGGCATGCCGGGCACTGCTACAACACACACACACACAGCTCTTCTCCTTACCTTCGGCCAACAAGAACACCCAATCGAGAAGATGAAGAGGATGAAGACTTACCCTTAATGATGATGAACGATCCAAGGGAGCTGCAAGGATGAAGAATCGGCAAGGAGAGCTTGGGAGAAAGCTTGGGCGCCACAACTCTTTTGGAGAAGAAAACACAACAAACCTAATTTCTATTTCATTTAACCAAATGCACCAAACACCAAAGATCCAAGGTTAACTAAGATGTGATGCAGAAAGAGCAACAAGAGCACCTAATGGCTCAATTGGCACACATCTCTACAAGCTTCTCAGAGACCCGGGTTCAAACCCCATTGCAGAAGACAAATACCTTTATTTTTACTTTTGCATCTACCCATGCTCAAACCAAACAACAAAGCCTCAAAACCTTCATAAAAAACCATCCAATAATTTTAGCAACCGAAAAAGATATAAACGGCCCCGACGGCCCGACCAAATTACTAAAATACCCTAGGGCATACTCGAAGATCGGGGCGAAAACTGGGCCGTTACAATATTCCTCCTTTTTATGACTTTCGTCCTCGAAAGTCCTTAAGATCAAACAAACCACAGATACCGCAATCTCATCCCGCCTTCCCGCTCTGCAAGCGGCCTCCTCTGAACTCTAACACCTCCACTGAACTTTTACCAAACGGATCTCACGATTATGCAACGTCTTCGTCTCAAAGACCAGAATACTCACAGGCTTCCCCTTGAAGCTCAAACCTCAATCAGCTGCAAAGGCTCAAAGTCCACAATGAGCAATGGGTCCGACACATACTGCCTCAACCGATACATGAGAACACCACACACGATCGACAATGACAGTAAAAGCTAACCAATATGCCACTCTGTCAATCCTCTCGAGAATCTCAAATGGTCCAACAACAGGAGACTCCACTTCTCCCGCTTACCAAACCTCAACACAACTCACAACGGCACAACCTTAAAAGCACGCACTGTCCAACCTCAAACTCTAAAACTCGACGCCGAACATCGGCGAAACTTTCATGCCTGCTCTGAGCTAACCACAAACGAGCTCAACCTCCTGTACAACACCTCTGGTCAACTGCAGCAACACACAGACCCAAAACAACACCGACGGCCACCAACCTTTTCTCACAAAGACTAGAGACTCGCAAACACTTACCATACAATGCCTCAATGGAACCACAAGAATCGACCACGAGAATCGCTACCCAAGGCAACCTCCTAAAACCACACCGGTCTCCCCGCTGCCTAATCACGGAAACACCAACTCGCAACAAGCTCTGAAGGATCTGGCTCACTCCTCCCAAAAGACCATCGGACAAGAAGGGTGAAAACACTACAGAAACTGCACTCAGCTCATAAGCCTCTAAGAACACTCTCCTGAACCACGGTTCGCCCACGCACTGCCTAGAACAAACCTTTGTTGCCACACCCTAATGGCAACATCTCCAACCTCAAATCGACATGCCTCTACTCCATAGAAATGGCATCTGCACACCAACCGAGGTGCGAGCTCTAGCTACTGAAGTCAATACTCCAAAAATCCGAACTCACACAACAACCTCAACTAGCTGACAGCTCCCACACGGAAACTTACAATCCAACAACTTGAGTGCTACGAACTAGGAAGCTCAAACAACTACAACTGCATAGCTATGCCAATCCACTCATCTCTAGCTCGACTCAAATCACTAGCTGGGCAAGACAACTTGCAAACAACCAGGCCCCAGAGGGCTCCATCCAATAAACTTACCTCCATGCAAACAACGGAACAAAGCTCGCCTCAAATATGAAACACATCTCACAAGTCCAAACGATAACACATACAGGCTTAACCCTCAAGCTTAGGCTTAATGCACCTTCCCACCGAAACTTCATAACGGAACTCCACTACCTGGTCAACACCAACTACCAAGAACAAGAATACCAACAATGGTCGGGCAGAGTGCAAGCTACACTAGCCAGCCAGCAAGGATCCTCAATAAGTCCGCACCTAATCCGCATACACAAGGTGCAACCTCATCCACAACTGAAACAAAGGGGCCCTCAACTACAAAGGTGCAACAGCTTCCAAGCTAACACTCAAAACCTTAACCAACTAGGCCAAACACTCATAGGAGGCAGAACAACCCTTACTGCAACTTCCAGAACACCACTCACGAGTCTGTTTAACTTGGACAAACAACTGCTTCCAAGCAGCCAACAAACTTTTCCTCCTACTAGCACCACTACCACTAATTCCAAGACCAAGGAATAACCTGACATCTTCCAAGGAGGAACAGATCCTTACAAGCGAACATCCGAAGGACAGAGAGCTTCACAGCCGCTCGCTGTCTTGCTCAGCTAAGCACAACATCCAACTCTCCCGAGGGCAACAACAAGGGGTCCACCACAGATCGGACCGCCAACCACTGGCAAGAGAAGACTCACCCCAAACAACAAATAAGGGCACTCTCAAACTCGGGAACAGGAGAGACATCCTACAGGGCAAACCACTTACCCACGAACAAGGCTAACTCCTTGGCAACTCGAAAACCACACCTTGGCCAACATCAAGCACCAACTTGCCACCACACCGGAACCAAATCCGGACTCTACTCCAAACAAACTCGGCTTTTTAGCCTACCAAAACCGCCAAGGAACTCACCCGAGGCTACAAACTACCCGACTCTGGCTTGCCAACTAAACTCACTACCTGGGTCTGACTGAGCTCTGGTGAGGCTCTCCACAACTAGGGTTCTTCGGCAACCCTCGACACACACTGTCGCCTAACGGTCTAACAACCAACTACCTGAACAAACAACTCCTTTTCCCAGCATCACAACCACGCTGGCCCGCTCCAAACCTCAAACCAAAAAGACCGAAACGCTTCTAATGTGTCATCCTCCTACTCAAAGCATCGGCCACAATGTAGCTTCCACCTAGGGTAAGGATTCCGAGCAACACCCTTAGCAACTACGGTCAGGAACTACGCGGCTTCACTACATCCACCATTCGCTCAAAGACCATCCAACACCAACCATGAACACAAGAGGTTCCACCAACCAAGCTTAGGGTCAACTTAACAAACTTGCCTAGGCAACAACCTGACTACGAGCACGGTATCCTTACAACCTCAACTAAAGCCTTACAACATCCACCTGGAGTCCAACTTCTCCAGAACCGAGCACCGCTCTCAATGCAATCCCTACATGGTTCTCGGAACTCTCGCCACCAGAACGAACTACACGAACACACTTGTGTGCACAACTCTCAACCTTCCTTCAGAGATCCAAGACTAACAGGTGCTTTCCAAAAGGCAACACTATCTTCTGGCAGGGATACAATCAACCAAAGGAACACCAAAAGTTCCATCTCCACACGATACTCGAAGCAGTGGCAACCTTGCTCTGCTAAAACATAACGATGCCAAACCGAACTTACTTTATACCAAGACTCTACCAAGTGCGCTTACACATAAGGCGTCCTACTCATCTCATAGGCATCCAACTCATCTCATAAGCATCCAACTCATCTCGAGAGCATCCAACTCATCTCACGGGCATCCAACTCATCTCATGAGCATCCAACTCATCTCACGGGCATCCAACTCATGGTTCCCTATTTGGACCGAACACGCATCTACAATGCTCATTCAACTCGTGTTTAGGCACCCGAAGGTAGTGGACCGCACTACCAACCACAAAGATCTCTTGGCCTTAGCACTAGCGTGAGACTCACACGCACTAACACTTACCACCGCCAACCTCGCGACTTACTCGACCCCAAACAACACCGGGAAGAGGCTCCAGCTCCTCTCGAACATCCTTTCACTTGTGGTCCTTCAACTACCACCGAACTAGCCCTCTTGCACGACCTAAACAAGTGCATTTTCCATAAATGGATCCAATGGCTAAAGAAGTGTGTTTGAACTCCGGACGGCATAGAACCATCTGCTATGCCAAGCCAAACTCAAGCTCTGAACCGGACTTAGTGCCAAAGTGGCACACCAACCAACGCACCTCAAGTGCTACTACTACCAAATCCACACTGAGGAAGCTGGGGTGCATTAAACAACAAAGAGCTCGCAAGGGGGCAAAGATGACCCTTCATCCGCCTCAAGCCACTAACACGGCAACTTGCCAAACAATCGGGCGATCGGTGGAGACTCGCTAGACCACCTCTCACAAGGGATTTCCACCACCATCCGATGAACCAAATAAAGACAGAACGGCACACCTCGGCCTTTGAATGCAGGCATCCCACACACGGATGCTAAACTCAAACCTGCCAACTACTTTACTACTACTACGGAGGGACTTACTAAAACATCGAGCTCTCTGAGCATCCATTTGCCAACCTGGGCGTCTCCAACAACGCCAACAGACTCATCCGAATAAACTCTGCTTGATCATGCCCTCCCGAGAACCTCCGGGGCTACAAGAGCTACTGGGGAAAATGCTGAAACAGACTCATCACCGGGCTAATCGTGCCCGGACTCCTCACTACGCGCTACAAATCTGCGCTGGTCTCCGCTCTCGATAGCTAAAGACTCGCCATCGATCTCTCATGGCCGGAGCACACTCGCTCAAGGAGTCTCACTGAGGCGCCGCTAGCCTCTACCCCTCCTCTAGGCAACTCAATCGCCGGGCCAAATCGCATGCGGGCCTAACAACCACGGACGCGCCTCAACATCAACACGATCGTCCAACTCCTCGGTCGGACATGCCAAGCGCCTGCTCCTCTGGGTGCGATCAACATATCGGGCGATCCGCACGAAGCACCACCACCCTCTCACTAGGGGAAAAGCGAAAGAATCGGGCCACAAATGGCCAACGGAGTCTAAGCTCTACCTCCTCTCGAACGATGTCCCGGGCATCCGAATCTATCCGGATACCTCAACAAGTCGCTAAACAAATCTGCGCGCAGATCATGAAAGTTGGCATGATGGCTCACTAAGCCCAAACCAACAACGAGTCGTAACTCGCTTTCGTCACCGCTCCACAACACTACACAAGGCATACACTAGATGAAAGGTATTGTAAATTCTTAACCCTTTTCAAAAAAATAAGAACTTAGGCGTGCTGATGACCGCTTGAGTCTTTGGTGATCATGGGAAAGACGACCTACAACAAAAAGGTCGAGTCTACAAAGTCTATGACTCGAGCTCGATACCAATCAGTAAGACTGACCCAAAAAGGGCACTAAATAGGCCTTTACCCCAATGCATGTATTAAAAGGAAAAGACATGATGAAAATAAAGTTTTCGGATTCCCATTGAATCAAAACATTCAAGATTCATTCAGAACAATAAAGTCTACCAAACTCGTTTGTTGTCTCCAAGCACTGTTTCACAGACAAATACATTTCCAACGAGCTTTACTCGATCGAGATTTTATTAAAAACATTTAAAACATCCTCAAATTCAACAAAGCTGAATCCACAAATAATTGAGAAAAGTATCCTAGGGCTCGTGTCTCGCCACATGCATTCAGGGAAAAATAACGAAAAGAGTCATAACATAAGAAAAGTCGAGACGACAAAGAAGTTCCCATGATCACAGCTCCTCCTTCAGCCATCCTGCCTCGCGCCATGGTTACCTGAAAGATAAGTAAGGGTGAGTAACGAATTACCCAGTAAGAATCCCCAACCGGGGTACAATACGATGCACATGGTCATCTAGATGAGTGTATGCAAGCTATGAATATAAACACGAATAGAGCACATAGCTTAAGTCCACACTTGGACCTCGGATGCCAACTCGTGGTCTTAGTCCGGAATAATCCACACCACACAATACGCCCTATACGAGAACCAAGTCTCGGCCTCACTGCTCTCATCGCCGATACGAAAGGTGCACTAGCTCAAGATCCCGAGGAGCTCTCCCGGTCGGCGTCAGTAATGAGCGTAAGCATGCACCGCGTGCTCACCGCACTATGGGGGGGTGCCGGTCTAGTGGCAAAGCCGCCCATGTCCAAATACCACGCCTAACTAAATCTCCGGATCGGTGTCACCGACATAGGGTGTGAGACTCGGACACGTGAACTATGTCACCAACCACCGCACCGAGGCTAAGGAACCGGCCGTGGTAGGCTTACACCGAGAAGCGGTCCTTGCCCTAACAGTGGCAATCAAGGGCTACGCCGAACACGCCGAGGACGTGCCGATCGTCGGGGACAAGGCAATGCCAAGTCATCATCCCAACCGTTGGGGCATTTAACATCGCCACCCTCACCCAAGATTGCGGGGCCTACCGGCCGGGTTAGCTAAACCCTAACGGGGTCCAGGGACGGAGGATCGTCTCGACGTCCCCGCCATGGATGCAAGATACTTTATGCATCGTGCCCGGATGATGCTACCTACCTACACTTTAACCTATCATATCAATAACATACAATCCAATACAATCCAAAACGTGCTCAACAGATACAACGAACCTAGCATGGTACTACGAAGCAAGAATAGATATGAGCATGCTAGAACGGAACAACCTAGCATGGGCTAACATGAGAGAACAACATACGAAGTCATGCTAGTCGTGAATTGAACAGAGCACCTAAACTATACATGCTGATAATCACAAACAAACATACAAACAACAATCACAAAGAACATCGCAGGTCCACACAACTCCGTAAGAGATCCTTACCGCCGGAGGCAACTACACACAAAAATCCTAAGTCGCGATCGATCCCGAGCCAAACAACGAGAACCTAACAAACACAATAATAATCACAATCCATAGGCCTAAACATAATAAAATAAACAAGGCTTGGCTCGAGCAACTCACGCGCGCGCGGCCGACACGCGGACGGGCGAGATAAAGATGGGCGAGGCTGCTGCTTTGGCGCCGATGGGCGGCGGGGAGCGGGCGCTGGGCGTTGACAGGCGCAGGTGGGCGGCAGAGCTGGGCGCACGCGCGCGCGCGGACGGCCGGCTGGCGCAGGCGCACGGGCGCGGACAAGCTGGAAGAGGACGGACACGCGCGGCGCTGGCTGGCGACGACGGGCGCGCTGCGACGACGGGCGCGCGGCCGACGCAGCGCCTCGACGCGCTGATTCTGCGCAGGCTCGGCAGCGCGATCTGATTGGCTGGCCGCGATGGCTGGCTGTCTCGGCGTCATTGGCCGCGATAGGGCTGCTCGAAGCGTCTCATTGGCCGCGATGGTGGCTGCTCGAAAGGCTCGCTCGGCCGCTGAGCGACAGTTGCTCGATGGCACTGCGCAGGGCGATGGAGCTGGGCGACTCGGCGATCTGGGCTTGCCTTTGGCGATCGGGCGGCTCGGGCTTCTTCTTTGCAGATCTGGGCATGCCGGGCACTGCTACAAACACACACACACACAAGCTCTTCTCCTTACCTTCGCCAACAAGAACACCCAATCGAGAAGATGAAGAGGATGAAGACTTACCCGGAATGATGATGAATGATCCAAGGGAGCTGCAAGGATGAAGAATCGGCAAGGAGAGCTTGGGAGAAAGCTTGGGCGGCCACAACTCTTTTGGAGAAGAAAACACAACAAACCTAATTTCTATTTCATTTAACCAAATGCACCAAACACCAAAGATCCAAGGTTAACTAAGATGTGATGCGAGAAAGAGCAACAAGAGCACCTAATGGCTCAATTGGCACACATCTCTACAAGCTTCCCAGAGACCGGGTTCAAACCCCTACTGCAAAGACAAATACCGTTATTTTTACTTTTGCATCAACCCATGCTCAAACCAAACCACAAAGCCTCAAAAACCTTCATAAAACCATCCAATAATTTTAGCAACCGAAAAAGATATAAACGGCTTCGACGCCCGACCAAATTACTAAAATACCCCTAGGGCATACCGGAAGATCGACGAAACTCGGGCGTTATAATCGCTCTAAATCGAAGGAACTCGTGTACTCACGAACATTAGCCCGGGAGCTCTCCAACCGGCTACTAACGCGCGTGTCGCGCACACCGCATGCTCTTCTCGCAACGGGCGAAATGCGGGGCCTAAGGGCAAACTACGCGGGCCGTGCACGCATGCCTAAGACTCGAAACGGTGTCACCGATCACGAGAGTGCGAGGCCCTCGGCACTCATCTGTGCGGCACTGTACCACCGACTGAAGCTAAGAACCGCCAAGGTAGGCTTGCACCGCTTGGCGGGGGTTCCGCTCTAGCAGCTACAAACTAGGCTTATGCCAATGAGGTAGCTAATCCTCACCGGTCGCCGGGGAAGCAAGGTACGTTATGCTTCGCTCTACTCCCGACCGGTGGGGACAAGGTACGTTATGTCCGCTCTCAGCCTCTAGATGAAGACAAACCCTATCATACTAGCTTAGACTACCAAGTACGTGATTCCTGGCTAACATCCACAAAGACATCTCATCATACATAGCCTAGCATGATACTACGAGCTTAAAGCAGGAATCTCAAGCATGCTGGAAGAACAAACCTAGCATGGCACTAACATGAACAAAAAGGCAAAACATGCTAGCAAGAATTCAATCACTAGCTATCCTATCCGCTAACATGCTCATAAAGGTAAACAAGCATACAAGGCACAATTAAGAAAGCATAGCAGGGTCCACACAACCACGGTAGGAAGTCCTTACCTGGAAACAAGTGGAGAATAGCTATCACAACCAAAAAGGCCCTCGAGCTTAATACGAACTCGAGCAACCTAGGCATAAATAAAGCATCCTAAGTAAATACATACAGCAGCCAGAAGCTTAGAAAACACAAAGGGATTGGTTCGGGAATTACCACCGAGAAGACACGGCCTCGCAGCGAAGGAGGGTGGCTTGGGCGCCGCTGGTGCGGCCAAGCGCCGGCGCTGGCGCTGGGCGCTGGGCGCGCGGCGACGCCGGCGGACGCGCAGGCGCAAGGCGCTGGCGTGCGTGTGCGGAGGCGGCGACGCGCGAGCGAAGCGCTCATTGGCCGGCGCGCGCGCGCGGGGTCGCGCCGGAGTGGGCGCGCGGGGGGTCGCGCTGAGCGGCGGGCGCTGCGCGGCGGCGCGTGTCTGGGCTGCGTTGCGGCACTGCGGCGCGACCACGAGCGACGCGACGCCGGCGGTGCTGGCGCCACGGCGACGCCGGCGCGGCGATGGGTGCGACGGCCGTGGGTTCGCAGCGCGCGCAGCGTCGGGCGGCGGGGGGCCGGGCGGTTCGTGGTCCGTGCGCGCAGGGCCGAGCGGCGCGTGGGCCAGGCGGTTCTTCGTGGTCCGTGCGCGCAGGGCCGAGCGATGCAGGCGATCGTGGCGGTCGTGGTCCGTGCGTGCGCAGGGCCGAGATCGCGATGCAGGGTCGGCGAGCAGGTGGTGCGCGTGGCTAGGGCCGGGTGGCTCGGGGTGGTTCGATGGTGAGGCTAGGTTGCTCGGCTAGGGTTTTAGGAGAGAGAGAGAGAGAGAGAAATGCGGCTAAGAGGGGAAAATTAGGGGTTTCTTGATTTTCCTTCTTTTCCTTATTTTTAAATAGGTTAGAGACCTAAATTCCTTTCCCAAGGCTTTTCTCTTGCGGGTCCCGGCTAAAGAAATTCTTTTCTCTTTTTCTTTTAATTAAGACTCTGTTCTTAAAACTCCACATTCACCATTTAGGCAAGGCTCAAATCCCAAAAGATTCAATTAATTTTTCCAATTAATTTTGTTATCAACCGGGAAGGAAAACGGGCCGTTATAATACTCCCCTTTAAAGACTTTCGTCCCCGAAAGTCCTAAGACTGGAACAACTCCGGGTAATGAGTCCTCATCTCATCCTCTAGCTCCCACGTCGCTTCCTCTCGCCTCCGATGCCTCCAAAGAACCTTTACTAAACTTATCTCTCGGTTGCGCAATACCTTGCGCCATAAGCCAAAATTTGCACGGGCTTCTCCTCGAAGGATAATTATTTACTCAACTCTAGGGGCTCATGCTCTAGCACATGCGAAGGATCTCGCCACGTACTTTCTCAACATCGAAACGTGGAACACATTATGCACCGCACGACAAAGACGGGGTAAAGCTAACCGATAGGCCACCGCTCCGATCCGCTCAAGGATCTCAAAAGGCCCTACAAACTGGGGCTCGGCTTTTGCCTCGCTTTCCAAACCTTAACACCCCACGCATAGGTGCTACTTTCAGAAAACATGTTGACCCACCTCAAACTCCAAGTCTCTACGCCTCACATCGGGCGTAACTTTTCTCGCCTACTTTGTCTCACAACATGCGAGCCCTTATCTTCTCGCACCGCGTCGTTCATCATCCGAAGTAACTCGGGTCCTGTAACCTCGCCTATCCCCAACCTCCTCCCGCACTGGGGATCTGCAGCGCGCTTACCATACAACGCCTCGAATGGGGCCATCCGAATAGTCGCCGATAGCCGTTGTTGTTGTAAGCGAACTCCATCAAGTACAGTCATCGGTCCCAACCGCACAGGAAGTCCAAGACACAGTGCTCTCAACATGTCTTCCGAACTGATTCACCCTCTCGGGCCCACCATCGGTTTGAGGGTGGAAGGCAAAGGTCTTTGGCGCACTCGGTTCCTGCACCATCCGAGCGCTCTAGAAGCGAGATGTGAACCGAGAATCCCGATCCGATACTATCTTTGCGGGTACCCGTGGTACCGCACAATCGCTCAAGGAACAATCAGCGCCCACTGCTCCACGGTATAACTAATCTTCCCGGAATAAAGTGTGCACTCTTGGTCACGGTCCACTACTACCCGTGATCTGAGTGAACCTCTCGGTGTCCTCGGCAACCCGCAGATAAAATCCATCGAAATCTCATCCCACTTCCACTGTGGAACACTTAACGGCCGCAATAAACTCGCAGGTTTTCGTCCGGGGGCCTTCACTTGTTGACAAATGAGACACCGCTAACAAACTCCGCTATATCTCGCTTCATGCCCATCCACCGTAACGTCTCGCTTGAGATCTTGGTACATCTTGGTACCTCCGGGTGCCAAGTGAATGGGGAACTATGTGCCTCGGCGAGCAACTCGCTCGAACCTCTGCGCATCCGGGCGCACAATCGACTTCACTACCTCAAGCCTTCGTCCGTGCCACAACAAAGTCGAAATCACCATCACCTTAACCCTCTCGAGCAATCTCCTCAACTTGGGATCACTCGGTGATCGCGATGATCCTCTCTTAGCGCGACGGTGAGAATCGATAGTTGGGCTACCCCGCGGAAACCTCTCCCAACAAGACTCGCAATACCGGTTCGCTCAAACTCTTTCCGCAATTCAACTTGGGAGCTCAAAGAAAGCTCAGCTGAATGCGACGCCTTCCTACTCAAATGCATCAGCCACAACATTGGCTTTTCCGGATGATACAAAATCTCACAATCGTAGTCCTTTACTAACTCGAGCCACCTCCTCTGCCTCATGTTCAACTCCTTCGAGTGAAGAAATATTTGAGGCTCGTGATCCGTGAACAATCTGAATCCTCTCACCATATAAGTAATGCCTCCAAATCTTTAGAGCAAAAACAATCTGCAGCCAACTCCATATCATGAGTTGGATAGTTCTTCTCATAAGGCTTCAATCTGCGGGAAGCATAAGCTATCACCTTCCCATGCTGCATCAACACACTCCTGACGGATGAAACCTCGATCCAAAGATCTCTTGCAATCGCACTTTGAGTTCTCTCAACTCAACCGGCGCCATACGATCACGGGGCTTTGGAAATGGGAAGAGTCCTGGCTCCACCAATGGTGAAGTCCAACTCCCGCTTGGGGTAAACCCGCAACTCTTCAGGGAAAACATCTCAAAACTCTTGCACCACAGGGACCATGTCAATAAATAACGCAGAGACTACTATCTCCCGACAGCTTTGCCAAGAAGCCCTAAGCTCCTCGAGCCAACAATCTATGGGCTTTCACGCGGAGATCAAAGGCGGGCAAGTTCCTCCTGGACACCGCGAAACTTGAAGCTCGGCCTCGAGGCGGCCTAAACACCACTTCTTTCCGGCGGCAGCCTATCAATGCATGGTTCTCTCGCCAACCAATCCATGCCAATGATCACATCGAAACCGCTCATAGACAACGACACTATGAAGGTAGCCTCTAAAATCTCATCGATATCTCAGATCGGCCATGCTTAACTCTCACTGCTAGCTAACATACTCACACCCGAAGGAGTGGCAACACACACCAAACCCTAGAGGTTCGAGCTCCACACAAGCTTGTCTAACGAATGCATCGAAACAAAGGAATGGGTCGAACCCGAATCAAACAATACAAATGCATAGTCTTTGTAAGACAAGCAACAGACCAGAATCGCATCATCGATGACGCTCCGCCTCCCGGCGAGTAGTGGCAAACACTCGGCCCCGCTGTTGGGCCGGTCCCCGCTTTTGCTAAATCCCGAGTGCAGAATCGGCCAAGTGCCCTCCTTGCCACACCCAGTAGCAAGCACGGGCGATGCTCCACACGCACCATAATGTGCCTTTCCGCACTTGTTGCAATGAGTGGCTGCTCGTCCCGCCTGGCGCGATCTCCGGCTCTACCGAGGTCGGCGCCGATCTCGACCATCGGATCGCCTCGCCGGCGAGTCTCTGCGACCAGCTTGAGCGGAAACCACTAGAAGTCCTGACTTCCTCTTCGCCGAGTATCGGCTGGGCAGGTGAATCGACCAGCCGGGCGCAACAGATCTCCGCTGACCGCGGATACTTCGGGTTATAAATCGTGGCCAACTCTCTTCGCTCGATCATAACTCTCGGAGCGAGTGCTCGAACATCCCGAGCAACCTCCTTCCTCACCCACAAATGAACTTCTTAGTCTTGAGCTCCTCGGTGGCAATGAGCTCCGTGCATGAAATAGCTATACTCGAGAACTTCTTCTCATAGGCGGCAATACTATCTCGATCCTCTGTTTGATTTGAGAAGGCCTCTGCCATCTCTTGCCGAGCCTCGCCATTAACATACTTAGCTCCGAACTTTGTTCTAAAGAACTCCTGTGTGGTCGGAGAAGACCCACCGGTCTAGCTCTATCTGTGGACTCCCACCACCACTCACCGTGTCGAGAGAGAACATGGGCCGCACATCTCGGCCTCTGTACATCCGGGCATCCCATAACTCTAAAGATGTACTCCATTCTTGCCAACCACTGATCGCCACAAGTGGGTTCTCTCAAGCATCAAATTCTCTTGGCTTCCACTTGGTGAAATCTTTCAACCACTTGCCAAACTCAGCAGCTCCCTCTGCACTATCAAGTGAGTCTGATCGTCCCGATGACCCCTGCCCCTCGGTTGAGCTACCGAGCTACCGGGACTACTGGTCTGCTGGGGTGCTGCCGCATGAGCTGTGTCAATCGGGCTATCTGTGCCCTAGACTCCTCTCTCTCTGGCTTTGCCGCTAGCTGCGCTGAGTCTCGCCTTCTGCTCGGCCATTAGGCCCATCATCATGTCTCTCATAGCAGAAATATCTCCTCCTGGAGCCGCACCTTGAGGCATAGCAGCCTCCGCCCCTTCTCTCGGCAAGTTAACCTCTCGGTGCCACGGGCGCCTACGAGCCCGATATACCCCGGGCCGTTGGCTCTGCGCAAAGATCTCTATTTGCGCCTCAGACGGACTGCTCCACTACGTGTAACCGGCATACTAGCGATCTACACGGAAACCACAACGGGTTAGTCCACGCTCGGACTTTCTCTCACAACAAAGATGACACATGTGTACTGCATATAGTATCATAAACAAAACCCTTAGCTTATTGAACTTAGACAAACTCCGCGGCCTTGGAGTCTTTGGAGATCATGGGAACACAACCTACAAACAGGTTAGTCTCGAGAATCTATGACTCGTGCTCGATACCAACCGTAAAGACCCAACCCAAAATGGAACTAAATCTAGGTCTTTACTCAAAGATGCAAATTTAAAACATAAAAGGACCCAAACAGTGGTCGGATTAAAAGCTTTTCAAACACATGAACGGAAAACAATCAAAACAAAGTAAACATTCATTAGGCAAAACGAACCATTCAAATTAAAACAGTGGATCGATCAAGATTTTACTTAAAAACATAAAATAGTTCAAATCATAGTTTTCCCTACGGATCTAAGTCCAACTACATGCTCAAATCCAAAAACAAGAAAATAAGACACGACAGAGTGTCAAGAAGATCCATGATCTCCCAATTCTCTCCCGCTAGCCACCTCTGTCTTCGTCCCAAGTTACCCGTGGAAGAAACCACGATAAGGGTGAGTATAAACATACTCGGTAGAAGAACCCCGACCGGGAACGATATACGATGCAATCTATCATCTAGCGACCTAGTACACATGTCACAAATATCAACACGGATCTTAGCTCAATGAGCTCACAAGGCAAATCCGGAATCCATCAAGTCTCCTACTTCCGGCCTAATGATTGGCTCTCAAACCAATCCTGGGACATCTCCAAGGGTCTTTCTCCTTGGCCAATTGATCACCTCAAAAACCGATCCCAAGATGTCCGACACCCTCGAGGGTCTTTCTCCTCGACCAATTGATTAACTCTAAAGTCAATCCCAATGGGTGTCCTCAAGGGTCTCTTACCCTCGCTATAACTGACTATCGGAGAGTACCCAAGTCCGCTCTAAACAAGAAGGAACTGGTGTACTCACGAACATTAGCCCGGGAGCTCTCCCGACCGGCTACTAACGCGTGCGTGTGCGCGACACCGCATGCTCTTCTCGCAACCGGCGTAAATGCGGGGCCTAAGGGCAAACTACGCAGCCGTGCACGCATGCCTAAGACTCGGAAACGGTGTCACCGATCACGAGAGTGCGAGGCCCTCGGCACTCATCTGTGCACCTGTACCACCGACTGGCTAAGAACCGCCAAGGTAGGCTTGCACCGCTTGGCGTGGTTCCGCCTCTAGCAGCTACAAACTAGGCTTATGCCAATGAGGTAGCTAATCCTCACCGGGCCACGGGGAAGCAAGGTACGTTATGCTTCGCTCTACTCCCGACCGGTGGGGACAAGGTACGTTATGTTCGCTCTCACCTCTAGATGAAGACAAACCCTATCATACTAGCTTAGACTACCAAGTACGTGATTCCCGGCTAACATCCACAAAGACATCTCATCATACATAGCCTAGCATGATACTACGAGCTTAAAGCAGAATCTCAAGCATGCCGGAAGAACAAACCTAGCATGGCACTAACATGAACAAAAGGCAAAACATGCTAGCAAGAATTCAATCACTAGCTATCCTATCCGCTAACATGCTCATAAAGGTAAACAAGCATACAAGGCACAATTAAGAAAGCATAGCAGGGGTCCACACAACCACGGTGAGGAAGTCCTTACACGAAACAAGTGGAGAATAGCTATCACAACCAAAAAGGCCCTCGAGCTTAATACGAACTCGAGCAACCTAGGCATAAATAAAGCATCCTAAGTAAATACATACAAAGAGCCAGAAGCTTAGAAAACACAAAGGGATTGGTTCGAGAATTACCACCGAGAAGACACGGGCCTCGGCAGCAAGGAGGGTGGCTTGGGCGCCGCTGGTGCGGGCTTGGCGCCGCTGGCGCTGGGCGCGCGCACGCCGGGCGGACGCGCAGGCAGGCGCGGGTGTGCGGCCGCAAGGCGACGCGCGAAAGCGCGCGCTCGGCTGGCCGGCGCGCGCGGCGAGGGGTCGCGCTGGAGTGGGCGCGCGAGGGGTCGCGCTGAGCGGCGCGGCGCGCGGCGGCGCGGCGCGCGTCTCGGCTGCGCGCGCACCTTGTGGCGACCACCACGAGCGACGCGGGCGGTCTTGGCGGCCACGCGACGCCGCGCGGCGGCGGGGTGCGACGGTGGGGCCGCTGGTTCGCAGCGCAGCGCTGCCTCGCGGCGCAGGCCGGGCGGGCGGTCTCGTGGTCTCGTGCGCGCAGGGCCGAGCGGCGGCGGGGGCCAGGCGGTCGTGGTCCGTGCGCGCGTAGGGCCGAGCGATGCGCGGTGGGTCATGGTTCAGTGGTCTGCGTGCGCGCAGGGCCGAGCGATGCAGGGGCGTGTCGCAGCAGGGGTGGTGCGTGCGGCTAGGGCTGGGTGGCTCGGGGGTGGTTCGATGGTGAGGCTAGGGTTGCTCGGCTAGGGTTTTAGGAGAGAGAGAGAGAGAGAGAGAGAGAGAAAATGCGGCTAAGAGGGGAAAATTAGGGGTTTCTTGATTTTCCTTCTTTTCCTTATTTTTAAATAGGTTAGGAGACCTAAATTCCTTTCCCAAGGCTTTTCTCTTGCGGGTCCCGGCTAAAGAAATTCTTTTCTCTTTTTCTTTTTAATTAAGACTCTGTTCTTAAAACTCCACATTCACCATTTAGGGCAAGGCTCAAATCCCAAAAGATTCAATTAATTTTTCCAATTAATTTTGTTATCAACCGGGAAGGAAAACGGGGCCGTTACATTTGTCCAGTTTGTTGTGGGGTTGAGTTTGTTTGTTGACAGCTATGCACAGTGTTTATGTATCGATGTTGGGGCAGCATGTGCCGGACCCATTGTTCATTGTGGACTTTTAGCCCTTGCAGCTGATTGAGGGTTTGGGCTTCGAGGAGAAGCCTATGAGTATTCTAGTCTTGAGTCGAAGACGTTGCGTAGAAGTGAGATCCGTTGGTAAAAGTTTAGTGAAGGAGTCTGAGTTCGGAGGAGGCCGCTCGTGAGCGAGAAGGACGGGATGAGAATGCAGTATCCTGTGTTGTTTCGGTCTTAAGGACTTTCGAGGACGAAAGTCATAAAAAGGAGGGAATATTGTAACGACCCAGGTTTTTCTTCCCGTCTTCCCGTATGCCCTAGGGGTATTTTAGTAATTTGGTCGGGCCGTCATGGTCGTTGTGTGTCTTTTCCAAATACTAAAATTATTGGATGGTTTTATGTAAGTTTTGAGGCTTTGTGGATGTGTTTGGGCATGGGGAGATGCAAAAGGAAAATTGTGTGTTAAAAGTGTGTTTGGTGGGTTTCAACCTGTGTGGTCCGAGAAGTCGTGGGTGGTGTGGCCGGTTGAGCTATGGAGAGCTCTTGTTGCTCTTTTCGCATCACCTCTTAGTTAACCTTGGATTTTGGAGTTTTGGTGCATTTGGTTAAATGAAATAGAATTAGGTTTATTCCATCTTCTTCTCCAAAACTCCTCTTGGCCGCACAAGCCCTCCCTCTCCATTGCCTTGCCGAATTCTTCTTCCCTTGCATCTCCTTGGGTTCGATCATCATCATTTGGTTTTTGATGCTGGCCGAAGGTAAGATGTAGAGTGTGTGTGTGTTTGTGTTGGTTGCAACCAGCCGAGAGGAGCAAACCATCATCGCCGACCACCGCCGCCGCCCAGATCTGTCGGCGAGCCTGCCGCGACGCCGATCCGCCTAGCGCTTTGCCGCTCGTCCAGCAGAGATCGCCCACATGCTGCCGCGACGCCCGTCGGCCGGTCGGATCGCGACGCCGGATCGCGCCAAAGAATAAAGCAGCCTCGGATCGCCGTTCGTCCTCGCCCGATCGCTCGCCGACGCCAGAGGTCTCGCTAGCGCCGCGCGCGTTCACCGCGTCTCGCGTCGCCCATCGCACGCCCTCGCCGTGGTTCGCTTGCCGAATCGCTGCGCAGCGCGCCCGGCCGCGTCTGCGTGCCGCGCCGCGCCGCGCCAGGCGCCGCGCGCGCCTTCGCCGCGAGCGTTCGCGCGCGCGCGCTCCCTGCCGAGCCGCTTTGCCGTGTCCGTCGCATCGCACGCCCGCCCCGCGCCGCTTCGCCCGCGCTTCGCCGCCGCTGCGCGCCGCGCCTGCTCGCCGTGCCGTGCAGCGCCAAAGCCCAGCCAGCCTTGCCGGCTCCAAGCTCGTGTCGCCGTGCGTGCGCGTGAGTTCCCGAGCCGAGCTTGCTCGCTCTATTGTTGTTTAGACATTTTAGATGCTGATTATTGTTGGTTTGCTAGGTTCCCGCCGCTAGCTCGGAGTGTTCCGCACTTAGGATTTGTGTGTAGAAGCCTCCCGACCAAGGTAAGGATTTCTTACCGGAGTTGTGTGGGCCCTGCGGTATATTTTTGATTGTTGTTTTGTATGCCTGTGTATGATTACTAGCATGTTTAGCCCTAGGTGCTCTGTTGCAGAATTCTCGATCGCATGAACTCTTGTATTGTTTCTCATGTTAGCCCATGCTAGGTTGTTCCATTCTGGCATGTTCGATATCTGTCTTGCTTCGTAGTATCATGCTAGGTTCCTTGTATCTGTTGAGCACGTATTGGACTGCATTGATTGAATCGTTATTATTGTTAAGGTTTAGAATTCGTAGATAGCATCATCCGGCCCGATGCATAAAGTATCTTGCATCTATGGCAAGGACGATTGAGACAGTTCTCCGTCCCTTGGACCCGTGAGGATTAGCTATCCCAACCGTAGGGCCCCGCAATCTTGGGTGAGGGTGGTAGTCTAAGCGATGCCCCAACGGTCGGGATGATGACTTGGCAATGCCTAGTCCCCGGCAGCCGGCACGTCCTCAGCGTGTTCGGCAGTAGCCCTTGATTGCCACCTGTTAAGGTAAGGACGGCTTCCTGGTGTAAGCCTACCATGACCCGCTCCTTAGCCTCAAAAAGGTGGTACAGTGACATAGTTCACGTGTCCGTGTCTCACACCCTATGTCGCGTGACACCGATCCGTAGATTTAGTTAGGCGTGGTATCCGGATATGGGCGACTTGCCACTAGACCCGCACCCCCATAGTCTGTAGAAGCACGCGGTGCATCCTTACGCTCATTACAAATACGACCGGAGAGCTCCTCGGGATCTTGAGCTAGTGCACCTTTCGTGATCGATGATGAGTCAGCCGAGGCCGGGACTTGTTCCCGTATAGCGCGTTTAGTGTGTTGTGGTATTTCCGGACTAAGACCCTGAGTTGGCATCCGAGGTCCAAGTGTGGACTTAAGCTATGTGCTCTATTCTGTGTTTGTACTCATAGCTTGCATACATTCTTCTAGATGATCATGTATATCGTATTGTACCCCGGTTGGGGATTCTTACCGAGTAATTCGTTACTCACCCTTATTCTGTGGTTTTCCACAGTAACCAAGGCGCGAGACAGGATGGTGGTGAAGGAGGAGCTGTGATCATGGAATCCTGCTTGTCATCTCGATTATTTTATTTTATCATGACTCTTGACTTTTGTTATTTCCCTGAATGCATGTAGACGGGCACAGAGCCCCGTGGATGCTTTCTTACGTTTTATGGATTCCAAATATTTGTACTTGTGGATTGTTTTAATGGTTTAAATAAATCTCTCGATCGTATGCTTTTTTGAAATGTATGTTTTGGTTGTTGAATGTTTCTGTTTTTACTTGGGATCCGAAATGTATTTTTCATAATGTCTTTTATTTTCACTACATGCATTGGGGTAAAGGCCCATTTATAGCCCCTTTTGGGTCGGGTCTTTACACTGAGCCTGCAACAAATCTCCAAAATGTTTTCTTAAGATCCTGATACATCTCTGTACCCCCAAGGTGCCAAGCAAACGGTGAACTGTGAGCCTCTAAAAGCAACTCTGCTCGCAGTCTTACAACCTCCGGGACACACAACCGGCCTCTGTAAGTCAACCCATCGTCAGATGAATAGACGAAGTCAAAGTCTCCGTCAGCACTAACTCTGTCAATCAGTCTCTTAAGTGCGGGATCACTCAGCTGGCTATCAATAATCCATTTATCCGATCGAAAGGTCGAATCATCAATCGAGCTACCCTGGCGGTAACCTCACCCAATAACACTGCAACCTCGGCCCGCTGGAACGTTTTGCGCAATCTGTACTGGGAACTCAACAACGCCGCAGAGTGCGGTGTCTTCCTACTCAACGCATCAGCCACAACGTTGGCTTTACCCGGATGGTACAAAATCTCGCAGTCATAATCCTTCACTAACTCTAACCATCTCTTTTGTCTCATATTCAACTCCTTCTCAGTAAACAGGTACTTGAGACTCTGGTGATCAGTAAACATCTGAATCTGCTCACCGTACAAGTAATGCCTCCAAATCTTTAACGCAAACACTACTGCTGCCAATTCCATATCATGAGTCGGGTAGTTCTGCTCATACGGTTTCAACTGACGAAAATCGTAAGCAATTACCTTCTCGTGCTGCATCAACACACATCCTAACCCAAACTTGGAAGCATCGCTGTAAACTACGAAACCACTTGTCCCCTTCGGGATCGCTAACACTGGAGTTGAAGTCAAACTGCGCTTGAGCATGGCAAAGCTCTCATCACATTTACCATCTCAAACAAACTCGACACCCTTCCTCGTCAGACAAGTAAGGGGCGAGGCAATGGTGGAAAAGTCCTTGAAGAACCGACGGTAGTAACCTGCCAAACTCAGAAAGCTGCGAACCTCGGCAATTGAAGTCGGCTTGGCCCACGAACTCAAGGCCTCAATCTTTGCGGGGTCCACGGCTATGCCGTGTCTCGATACCACATGACCTAGCAAGGCCACCTGCTCCAACCAGAAGTCACACTTGGAAAACTTTGCATAAAGCTGGTTTTCCCTCAAAGCTGCCAATGCTCGCCTTAAGTGTTCTGCATGATCCTCCTTAGTCCTCGAATAGACTAGAATGTCGTCGATGAACACAATGACGAAGCTGTCCAAAAATGATTTGAACACCCTATCCATCATGTCCATGAACGCTGCTGGGGCGTTAGTCAATCCGAAAGACATGACCACAAACTCGTAGTGGCCATATGTAGACCTGAAAGCTGTCTTAGGAATGTCGGCATCCCTGATCCGCAACTGATGGTAACCGGACCTCAAATCTATCTTGGAGAACACAGAAGCTCCCTGAAGCTGATCAAACAAGTCATCAATACGAGGCAACGGGTACTTATTCTTCACGGTAGCCTTATTAAGCTCACGGTAATCTATGCACAAGCCCATCGAACCATCCTTCTTCTTTACAAACAGAACTGGTGCTCCCCATGGGGACACTCTCGGTCGGATGAACCCTCGATCTAACATCTCCTGCAACTGAACCTTGAGTTCCTTTAGCTCCGCTTGCGCCATTCGGTATGGAGCCTTCAAAATAGGGAGGGTCCCTGGCTCGAGCTCGATTATGAAGTCAACCTCTCTCTGTGGGGGCAACCCCGGTAACTCCTTAGGAAACACATCCGCAAACTCCTGTACAACCGGTACCTGATCAACAGTCAGCTAGGGGCAACTCTCCCCAGACAACTTGGCTAGGTAGCCCCAAGCTCCACGAGCTAACAGACGACGAGCTTTCGCAGCTGAAGCTAACGGCGAGCAAACTCCACCCTGGACTCCACTAAACTTAAAGCTGGGCCGACCCGGCGATCTGAACACTACTTTTTTCTGGTGGCAGTCGATCAACGTGTGGTTAGCAGCTAACCACTCCATGCCAAGTATCACATCAAAACCGCTCATAGGCAGGACTATGAGCAAAACTACAAGCGACTCTCTAGATACCTCGATCCGGCCATCCTTAACCTTATCTCTAGCTAACATACTGACTCCAGAAGGAGTTGCAACTGACAACTCAAATCCTCGGGGCTCTAAATTCAAACTAGCATGCTCAACAAACACAACAGATACAATTGAATGCGTAGAACCAGAATCAAACAAAACAAATGCGCAATGATCTAAAACAAGTAGCTTACCTGCCACAGCGGCATCTGTATGCTCGACCTCCTGTCGGGTCGTAGCAAGCACTCAACCCTGCTGCTGCTGCACACCAATTTGAACCGCCGAGTCTGGCCGGTATAAAACAGAGCCAGTGCCCTCTTTGCCACAACAAGAATAACAAATCTGACCCTCGCCTGACAAACTTTAGTGTGAGCCTTCCCATAAGTAGCACATGGGGGAATCTGTCTAGGATCGCCCTGCTGGCGAGGCTAGAAGCGAGCCGGAGCTCTACGCTGATCTCGTGTAACGGCCCAGGTTTTCATCCCAGTCTTCCTGGTATGCCCTAGGGGTATTTTTGTAATTTGGTCGGGCCGTCAGGGCCGTTTATGTTTTTTTCAGTTGTTAAAATTATTGGATGGACTTAAGTAGGATTTTGATGCTTTGTGGATGTGTTTGGGCATGGTGAGATGCAAAAGAAAAATTGAGAAATAAAGTGAAGCATTTGGGATTCAAACCCAGGTCTCCAGGAAGTTTGTTGCGTTGTATGCCAGTTGAGCCATTGGGTGCTCTTGTTACTCTTTCCGTGGCATATCTTGGTTAGCCCTGAGTCCTTGGGGTTTTGGTGCATTTGATTAAAAGGAAGGAAAATAGGGTTGTGGTGTTTTCTTCTCCAAATCACCCATAGCTGCCCAAACCCTTCTCTCCCAAGCTCCAAGCCGATTTCCATCACCCTAGTAGCCTCGTTGTGTCATCCCGGGTAAGATTCATCATTCTCTTCTTCTTCTCCGATTGATGTTCTTGCTGGCCGAGTGAAAAAGAAGGTGAGTTGTGTGTTTTGTTGCAGCTGGCCGAGAGGAGAGCCCAAGCAACAGCACCAAGAAATTTCTCCAAAACCAGCAGACTGTAACGGCCCGCTTTTCTATTTCGCTACCTGGTGATTTCGGGTCATTATTCGGATGTTCGGATGGGCCGTTAGAGCTGTTTTAACCCTTAGGGGCATTTTGGTCTTTTGCCCCCGGTCAGGGTTTTGAGGATTTTCAAGATTTCAGGGCCTTTCCTGCCTTCATCGAGGTTTGGTGGTTGTTGGTTGCAAGACCCAAGAGGTTTGGGCAAGTTGTGTGGGAGTTTGGAGGTATTTTAGTTATTGGCAAAATTAATGGGTTTTTGAGTGCTCCCTCTGGGATTTGAACCCTTGCCCTAAATGGTTTTGGGAGTTTGAAGAAAAAATAGTTTTATTAGAAAGAAAATTTTGTTTGGGCCGGGTTTTGAAAGAGGAAGCTTTGGGAAGGGATTTTAGACCCATTTAAATTAGGAAAAGGGAAGAAAATCAAGAAAGTCCCTTTCCCCTTGTTTTGCAAACTCTCTCTCTCTCTCTCTCTCTCTCTCTCTCTCTCTCCTTGCCGACCTCACCAAGAAAACCCAACCCTAGTCAGCACCAGCCCTAGCAAAGACTAACCCGAGCCACACCTTGTGCCACGCAGACCACCTGCTCGGCCCATACCACCGGCTCTCTGCACGGGCGCACGCGCGCGCGCAATGACTCCACTCCGCCATCGCGCCGACTTGCCTCGCACTGGTCGCCAAGACGCGTGCGCGCCGCCGCCTCGCACTAGCAAATTTACACACGCCGCTTGTCATTGTTGCGCCGCTGCCGCGTCGCCCAGCGCCGCTCCGCGTGCGCTCAGGCCAGAGCGCCCGAGCGCGCTCCGCGCCAGTTCGCTCGAGACGCTGGGCCGCGCGCCACTCCACTCGCTGCCGCCAGACGCGTCTCCCGCTACTGCCCCCGCACTGACGTCTCGCCGCGCGCGCCCCCACCAGCGTGTTCTCTCGCTGCGACAACTGCGTCTGCACATCCCTCGCTCGCTAGCGCCAGGCGCCAGTTACCAAACGCCAGCGCGCCAGCAAGCCACTCGCTTGTCCTTGCAGACGGACACTGCCGCTCTGCCGCAGGCGAGTTGGGGCGTGACCTTGTGTCTTCTCGGTCGGTAATTCCCGAGTCTTTTCTCCTTTGGGCACTAGGTCATTGTTGGTCTGCTGTTTATTTAATTAGGTTGTTTTTACTAAAATGCTTAGGTTGCTCGATTTCACTTTAAAGCTCGAGGGTCACTATTTGATTGTGAAAGTTATTTCTGCTTGCTTCCAGGTAAGGATTTCTTACCGTGGTTGTGTGGACCCTGGATGCCTTCTTGATTGTGCCTTATATGCATGTTTACTTTTATGAACATGATTAGTGGATAGACACGACTTGTGATTGCATTCTTGCTAGCATGTTTGCTTGTTTGTACATGTTAGTGCCATGCTAGGATTGTTCTTCCAAAGCATGCTCGAGATTCTGCTTTAAGTCGTAGTATCATGCTAGGTTATGTATGATTGATGATTATGTGGTATGTTTAGCCAGAATCAGTTACTCTGTACTTTTAGCTAGTATAGTAGAGTTTGTCATCATCCGCAGGCCGAGAGCGGACATAACGTACTTTGTCCCCACCGGTCGGGAGTAGAGCGAAGCATAACGTACATTGCTTCCCCGTGATCGATGTGGATTTAGCTACCACATCGGCATAAGCCTAGTTTGTAGCTCGCTAGAGCGGAACCTCGCCAATGGTGCAAGCCCGCCTTGCCGGGTTCTTAGCTTCGTGTCGGTGGTACAGCCGCATGATGAGTGCCGAGGGCCTCGCACTCATGTGTTCGGTGACACCACTTTCGAGTCTTTAGGCATGCGTGCCGCCCGCGTAGTTTGTACTTAGGCCCCCACATTTACGCCGGTTGCGGCAAGATGCGGTGTGCGCGCAAGACACGCTAGTCGCCGGTTCAAGAGCTCCTGGGCTAATGTTCGTGAGTACACCAGCCTCCTTCTGTTTAGAGCCGGACTTCGGTACTCTCCGATAGTCCAGATTTATAGCGAGGGTAAGAGGCCCTTGAGGACACCCATTGGGATTGGTTTTTGAGCTGATCATATTGTCGAGGAGAAAGACCTCGAGGGTGTCGGACATCTTTGGGATCGGTTTTTGAGCTGATCAATTGGCCGAGGAGAAAGACCCTCGAGATGTCCCGGAATTGGTTATGAGAGCCAATCATTAGGCGGTAAGTAGGAGACTTCGAGGATTCCAGATTCTCGCTTTGTAAGCTCGTTGAGCTATGATCCGTGTTGTTAAATCGCTTGCATGTATACTAGGGTGCCGATGATTGATGTATCGTATTGTACATCGATTGGGGATTCTTACCGAGTATGTTTATACTCACCCTTATTTCTGTGGTTTTCCACGGGTAACTTGGGACAAAGACCGGACGGCTAGCGGAGGAGCCGATTGATCATGGGAGCTGCCAAGACTCTGTCTTTATTGTTTGCATATTTGTTCAGCATGTAGATGGACCAGAGTCCTAGGGGAAACATTATTAAAAGTTGTTTGAACTGTTTTGAATGTTTTTAGATACTGGCCAGGCTTGTTTTACTTCGTTGGTTTTTCTTAAACAAAATTGTTGCTTATGTTTTAAGCATTCCCCGTTCTAAATGTTTTGGAAGGTTTTAAATATGAGCACTAAACCGCTCGGTGAAATATTTAACTTGCATGCTGAGTGAGAACCTAGGTTTAGGACCATATTTTGGGTCGGGTTCTTACAAGACCCGAGCAACATGCAGCTGCCGCACTGGCCGTCACGCACTCAACAAAGATCGCAAGACGCCGAGATGCCCGGCAGCCGCACCGCACGCTCGCCATCGCCGCAGCCGCGCGCGCCGCCCCGCCGTCTCGCTGCGCTTAGCGGGTCCGCACGCCCGCATCTCGCCCTCCTTCATCTGCACACCCGCGTCCACGCCATCGCGTCTGCACGCCGCGCCCGCACGTTTGTGTCCAGCACGCTCGCGTCTACTTGTCTGCCCCTAGCCAGCCCGTTCGCGCGCGCGCGCAGTTCCTGTTGCCCATCAACGCCCATCAACGCCCAGCAATGCCCAATGCCGTGCAGCCTGTCCGTCCGCGTGTCAGCCGTGCCGTGTGAGTTGCTCCCGAGCTGAGCCCTGTTTGTTTTATTATATTTAGGCCTATGGATTGTGATTATTGTTGTGCTTGTTATGTTCTCATTAGCTAGCTCGGGATCGATCGCAGCTTAGGATTCTTGTGTGTAGTTGCCTTCCGACCAGGGCAAGGATTTCTTATCGGAGTTGTGTGGGCCCTGCGATATAATATGTGATTGTTGTTTGTATGCTTGTTTGTGTTTATCTGCATGTTTAGTGATAGGTGCTCCGTTCTGAATTCCTGACTGGCATGATTTCTTATGTTGTTTCTCATGTTAGTCCATGCTAGGTTGTTCCGTTCTGGCATGCTCGTTATCTATTCTTGCTTGGTAGTATCATGCTAGTTCGTTGTATCTGTTGACCACGTATTGGATTGTTTGCTGTACCTGTTTATAGGTTTGAGATATGGTGGTAGCATCATCCGGGCTAGGATGCATAACGTAACTTGCATCCACGGCAGGGACGTACGAGGCAGTACTCCGTCCCTGATCCACCGTTAGGGTTTAGCTAACCCTAATGGCACGCCCTGCAATCTTGGGTGAGGGTGGCAGACTGTTAAATGCCCCAACGGTCGGGATAATGACTAGGCATTGCCTTGTCCCCGGCAGTTGGCACGTCCTCAGCGTGTTCGGCAGTAGTCCTTGATTGCCACCTAATAGGGCAAGGACCGCTTCTTGGTGTAAGCCTACCACGACCGGTTCCTTAGTCTCAGGTGCGGTGGTTCAGGCTGACATAGTTCACGTGTCCAGGTCTCACACCTCTATGTCAGTGACACCGATCCAGAGATTAGTTAGGCATGGTGATCGACTGGGCGACTTGCCACTAGACCCGACACCCCCATGGTTTGCGCGAAGATGCGGCACGCATACGCTCATTATAGCGCTGATCGAGCTCCTCGATCGTGAGCGATGCACCTTTCGTGACGACGATGAGAAGTTTCGAGGCCGAGACTTGTTTCTCGTATAGGATCGTATCGTGTGGTGGATTTTTCTAGAGTAAGACCCTGAGATGGCATCCGAGGTTTATGTGTGGATTAAGCTATGTGCTCTCTTCTGTGTTTATATTCATAGCTTGCATACCATTCTGCTAGATGACCACGTATATCGTATTGTACCCCAGTTGGGGATTCTTACTGAGTAATTCATTACTCACCCTTTTTTTTGGGTTTTCCACAGGTAACCATGGTGCGAGACATGATGGCTGAAGGAGGAGCTGTGATCATGGAAACCCGTTGTTTCGAACTCTGAGTCTTTTATTTATGTTTTTATGTTTTAAATGTCCTCTGAATGCATGTAGTTGGGCACAGATCCCTTAGGTTGTTTTCTGGTTGTTGCCCGGATTCTGACACTGATGTAAACCATTTTTGGATTTGAATGCGAATTAAATCTCTGATTAGAGTACTTTTTAAATTGTATTTAGCTTGGAACAGGTGCTTGGAAACAGGGACAGGTTCCAAGACTTTTTGTTGTTGTTTTGAATGGATGTTTACTGCTTTTTGTTTTAATCAGAATCTGGCATACAACCTTGCATACTATTTTCTAAGTTTTAAAAAGCATGCATTGAGGTAAAGGCCTATTTTAGGACCCCATTCGGGTCGGGTCTTTACATCTCGGTTCTGATACTGTCCTTGGCGGCGCTGGCCGCCACCTCTAAAGTCGAACTTCCTCTTCTGCCCTGATGAGGCTGGGGCAGGACGCTGAACTAGAGCAGCGACAACCTACTCGACTGGGTACTTCCCGTTATAGATGGTCGCCAACTGCACTACCTTAGCATAAGTGTCGGGGGCCTGTGCCCTGACGTCCTGGGATACACCCTGTCTCAATCCAGACATAAACTTCCTTATTTTAAGCTCAGGCGTGGCTATCAACTGCGGGGCAAAATAACCATACTCAGAGAATTTCCTCTCCTACTCCTCTATCGAGTCAGTCTCCTGTTTCAGATTCTGGAACAGCTCTACCATATTTTCCTGAGCCTCGTCACTAATGTACTTGGCCTTAACACTGTCTTGAAGAAATCCCAGGTGGCAGGTGGTAACCCAGCTGGTCTCTCACTCAGAGTGGACTCCCACCACCATCTAGTTGTGCCCTCTAACACATGGGCTGCACAACGCGGTCTCTGGACATCAGGACACACCATGATCAGGAAGGTGTACTCCAGATGGGCAATCCATCTGGCTGCTGCTAATGGATCTCCTCGGGCGTCGAAACTTCTCTAGCTTCCACTTCACAAAATCTTTCAGCCATTTGCCAAGTTCCTCAGCACCATCTGTCCCAACTGTCTCGGTGGCCGCACGCTCCTGTGGAGCTGGTGGTGTTGCAGTGCTCTACTGGAACATACGAGTCAGCTGCTCTATCTGGGCGATGGGACTCTTCCCACTGCGCGGCCAACATGGCCTGAGTCTCTGCTCTCTGGTCACTCAACAAGCTGACTATCATGGCTCTTATAGAATCTGCAAACCCTACTCCAAGAGCAGTCTCTCGAGGCTCTGGCGCCTCTACACCTTTTTTAGGAGAAACAGGAGGAGCTGCTGATGGTACACCCTCTGTCTCAGCTTAGGACGATGTCCCAGTGGTATCTTAACCAATCCTGCTACTCTGTCCTGCTGCTCTCGAACCTCCTCTTCCTGTGCAGGTAGTTGGCATGCTGGCGATCTACACCCAAACCAACAACGAGTCAGAACCTGCTCGTCTCCACTCTACACCACTAAACAAGGCATACACTAGATGTAAAAGTATTGTAAATTCTTAACCCTTTTCTAAAACGGTAAACTTAGGCGTACCTGATGACTGTCAGAGTGCTGATGATCATGGAAAAACGACCTACAACAAAAGGTCAGTCTATAGAATCTATGACTCTGAGCTCTGATACCAACTGTAAAGACCCGACCCGAAAGAGGTCCTAACCTAGGCCTTTACCTCCATGCATGCTTTTAAAACTTAAATGAGTTATGCAAGATTGCCATCCAGATTCTGAATAAATTTAAAACTTACAACCATTCATTAAACAAACAAACATAAAAACATCCTGAAACCTGTCCATATTTCCGAGCACCTGTTCCAAGCTATAAATAATTCAAAACATACTCTGATCAGAGATTTATTTCAAAACATTCAGTTCGAAATCAGTTCAAAGAAAAGACAGAATCCAGATACAATCCAAAAACATCCTAAGGGCTCCGTGCCCTAACTACATGCATTCAAAACCACAAAAAGAAACAGTCCATAACATAAGACTCAGAGTTTATAAGACAGCAAGATTCCATGATCAACCATCCTGTCTCGTGCCCTGGTTACCTGTGGAAACCACAAAACTAAGTGTGCGTAAAGAATTACTCAGTAAGAATCCCCAACCGGAGTACAATACAATACAACTGGTCATCTAGTAGAATGTATGCAAGCTATAAATACAACCACTGAAGAGAGCACTTTACTTTAATCCATACATAAATATAAACGGATGCCATCTTAGGGTCTTACTCCAGGAGTTACTCGAAACTTGGAACTCTACGAGAAACTAGTCTCGACCTCAGCTTTTCTACTATACTTTTGATACGAAAGGTGCACTAAACTCAAGATCCCAAGGAGCTCTCCAGTCGGCGCTGTAATGAGCGTGCGTGCACACCGCATGCTGCTGCAAACCAGGGAGGTGCTGAGTCTAGGGCATGTTGCTCTGGTCCAGTACGCATGCCTAAAAGAATTTCTGTATCAGTGTCACTGAACATAGTGGTGTGAGACCAGGACACTATGACTATATCAGCCTGTACCACCGCACCTGAGGCTAAGAAACTGTCCGTGGTAGGCTTACACCAGAGACCGGTCCTTGCCCTATCAAGTGGTAATCAAGGGCTACAGACGACACTGTAAAGACCTATGAAGACCCGACCCGAATGGGTCCTAAACTAGACCTTTACCTCAATGCATGCTTTAAAACTAAGAAAATATTATGCAAGATCACTTTCCAGATTCTGAAATAAACTAAAAGAGGTAAACATCCATTCAAAAACAAACACAAAATGTCTTGGAACCGTTCCTTGTTTCCAAGCACCTGTTCCAAGCTAAATACAATTTAAAACGTACTCTGATTAGAGATTTAATTCAAACATTCAAAGTCCAAAATGGTTTACAACAGTGTCAGAATCCAGAAAACAACCTAAGGGCTCCGTGTCCAACTACATGCATTCAGAGGACAATAAAAACATAAAACATAAACTCAGAGTTTTCAAAGCAGCTGGTTTCCATGATCAGCAGCTCCTCCTTGAGCCATCCTGTCTTGCGCCCTGGTTACCTATGGAAAACCACAAAATAAGAGTGAGTAAAGAATTACTCAGTAAGAATCCCCAACCGGGGTACAATACTATATAACTGGTCATCTAGCAGAAAGTATGCAAGCTATGAATATAAACACAGAAGAGAGCACATAACTTTAATTCATACATATACCACGGATGCCATCTTACGATCTTACTCCAGAAAACTACAACGGGATACGATACTATACGAGAAACTAGTCTCGGCCTCAGCTTTCCCACTACTGTCGATACGAAAAGAGCACTGAACTCAAGATCCCGAGGAGCTCTCCAGTCGGCGCTGTAATGAGCGTGTGCGCGCACCGCATGCTGCTGCAAACAAGGGAGGTGCTGGGTCTAGGGCATTCTACCCTGGTCCAGTACACATGCCTAACAAATCTCTGGATCGGTGTCACTAAACATAGTGGTGTGAGACCAGGACTGTAACGGCCCAGGTTTTCATCCAGGTCTTCCAGGTATGCCCTAGGGGTATTTTGGTAATTTGGTCGGGCCGTCAGGGCCGTTTATGTCTTTTTCTAGTTGCTAAAATTATTGGTTGGGTTTATGTAGGTTTTTTAGGCTTTGTGGATGTGTTTGAGCATGGATAGATGCAAAAGTAAAAATAAATGAAAATTGTGTTACAGCTGGGATTCGAACCCGGGTCTCCAGGAAAGCCTGTAGGGATGCGTGCCAGTTGAGCTATGGAGAGCTCTTGTTGCTCCTTCTGCGTCATATTATGGTTAGCTTTGGATCTTGGAGTTTTGGTGCATTTGGTTAAATGAAAAAGAAATTAGGTTTTGTCTTTCTTCTCCAACATAATGGATGTTCAATCTTCCTTCCGGGTAAGTCTTCGTCCTCTTCATCTTCTCGATTGGGTGTTCTTGCTGGCCGAAGGTAAGAAGAAGAGCTTGTGTGTGTGTGTGTTTGTTGCAGGCCTCCCAGATCTGCCCAACACCGAGCCAGACGCCCAGATCGCCCTCAAAGATCCATCGCTCGCCGTCGCAAGACACCAGCCGCCGTCGTCGCCGCGCCCAGCCGGCCGAGCCGAGCCATTTATCGCCCTCGCCGCCTGTCGCAATAGGACGCCCATTCCGCCCGTCGCGAGCCAAAGACGCCCGAGACGCCGCGGTCGCGCTCCTCCTGCCGAAGCCGCTCGTCGCGTCGCGTCGCGCATCGCACGCCCAGCGCCCGCGCGTCCTCGCCCGTGCCGTGTCCCAGCGCATGCCCAGCGCCCCAGCGCCTGCCCAGCGCCCCAGCGCCTATCCGTGCTCACAGCCAGCGCCGTGCCACCGTCTGCCCAAATACAAGATTTCAAATGCCACACCCGGCTGCCGCAAAGCGCTCCCAAACCGTCGTCGCCGTGCCGTGTGAGTGCTCCCGAGCCGAGCCTGTTGTTTTATTAATTTTAGGCTTTTTAGATTATGATTATTATTGTGTTTGATAGGTTCGCGTTAGCTAGCTCGGGAGTGTTCGCAGCTTAGGATTTTATGTGTAGAAGCCTCCCGACCAAGGTAAGGATTTCTTACCGGAGTTGTGTGGGCCCTGCGGTATTATATGTGATTGTTGTTCGTGTGCTTGTTTGTGTTTATCAGCATGTTTAGTGATAGGTGCTCCGTTCTGAATTCCCGACTGGCATGATTCCTTATGTTGTTTCTCATGTTAGTCCATGCTAGGTTGTTTCGATCTGGCATGCTCGTATCTGTTCTTGTTTCGTAGTATCATGCTAGGTTCGTTGTATCTGTTGAGCACGTATTGGATTGTATTGGATTGTATGTTACTGATATGATATGTTAGAGTGTAGGTAGGTAGCATCATCCGGCCCCGAATGCATAAAGTATCTTGCATCCATGGTAGGGACGTCGAGCAAGTCATTCCGTCCCTGGACCCCGTGAGGGATTAGCTAACCCTACCGGTAGGCCCTGCAATCTTGGGTGAGGGTGGCAGACTGTTAAATGTCCCAACGGTCGGGATGATGACTTGGCATTGCCTCGCCCCGGCACCGCACGTCCTCGGCGTGTTCGACGGTAGCCCCGATTGCCACTGTTAGGGCAAGGACGGCTTCTGTGTAAGCCTACCACGACCGATTCCCTTAGCCTCAAGTGCGGTGGTTCAGCCGACATAGTTCACGTGTCGTGTCTCACACCCCTATGTCGCTGACACCGATCCGGAGATTTAGTTAGGCATGGTGATCGACATGGGCGGCTTGCCACTAGACCCGGCACTTCTATGGTCTGCAGCAGCATGCGGCAGTACGCTTACGCTCATTACAGCGTCGACCGGAGAGCTCCTCGGGATCTTGAGCTTGTTCACCTTTCGTATCGATAGTAGACAGGCTGAGGCCGGGACTTGTGTCTCGTATAGGGCGTAATGTGTGGTGTGGATTTCCGAACTAAGACCCTGAGTTAGCATCCGAGGATTATATGTGGATTTAAGCTATGTGCTCTATTCTGTGTTTATATTCATAGCTTGCATACATTCATCGAGATGACCATGTATATCGTATTGTACCCCGGTTCGGGATTCGTACTGAGTAATTCGTTACTCACGCTTATTTTTTGGTTTTCCACAGGTAACCAAGGTGCGAGACAGGATGGCTGAAGTAGGAGCTGTGATCATGGGAATCCTGCTATCGTCTCTGACTTTTTATATTATGACTCTTGTCTTTTATTTTCCCCTGAATGCATGTAGCCGGGCACGGAGCCCTAGGATGTTTTCTAAATGTTTTGTGGATTCCAGCATTGTTGTATCTGGGAAGGTTTTGAATGATTTTAATAAATCTCTGATCAGAGTAAACTTTGGAAATGTATTTGTCCTGAAACAGGTGCTTGGAGATAGGAACAGGTTTCAGCAAACTGTAATGATTTCTGTTTGAATGTTGAATGTTTTAAGTTTTAATTAGAATCCGAAATCATATTTGCATATTGACCTTTACTTTGAATGCATGCATTGGGGTAAAGGCCCATTTAGAGCCCTTTTTGGGTCGGGTCTTTACAGTTGGTATCAGAGCTCAGAGTCATAGATTCTGTAGACTGACCTTTTGTTGTAGGTCGTTTTCCCATGATCACCAGCACTCCGACCGTCATCAGGTACGCCTAGTTTACTGTTTTTAGGAAAGGGTTAAGAATTTACAATACCATTCATCTAGTGTGTGCCTTGTTTAGTGTTGTAGAGCGGAGACGAGCAGGTTCTGACTCGTTGTTGGTTTGGGTGTAGATCGCCAGCATGCCAGTTACCCGCACCGGAAGAGGAGGTTCGAGAGCAGGTCGAGGTATCGGGATCGGATCGATCATCGCGGGGACATCGTCCCCAAGCTGAGACTGATGGCATTCCACCAGTAGCTCCCCCTGTCGCGCCTAGAGGAGGCGTTGAGGCGACTGAGCACCGTGGGACTGCTCCTGGAGCAGAATTTGCTGATTCGATGAGGGCTTTGATCGTCAGCCTGTTGAGTGACCAGAGGGCAGAGACCCAGGCCTTGTTGGCAGCGCAGCGGGAAGAGTCCCGAGCCCAGATCGAGAAGTTGACTTGCATGTTTCAGCAGGGCGCAGCAGCACCCCTAGCTCCACAGGAGCAAGTAGCCCGAGAGGCAGATATGGCAGAGGGTGCCGAGGAGCTGGGTAGATGGTTGAAGGACTTCGTGAAGTGGAAGCCTGAGAAGTTTGATGCCTCGGGAGATGCTTTAGCGGCAGCCAGATGGATTGCCCATTTGGAGTACACCTTCCCGATTATGGTGTGCCCCGATGTTCAGAGGCCGAGGTGTGCAGCCCATGTGCTAGGAGGCACAACTAGGTGGTGGTGAGAGTCCACCTTGAGTGAGAGACCAGCTGGGTCTCCACCTGCTACTTGGGAGTTCTTCAAGTCGGAGTTCAAGGCCAAGTACATTAGTGATGAGGCTCAAGAGAAGATGGTGGAGCTTTTCCAGAACCTAAAGCAGGGTTCTGATTCTATAGAGGAGTATGAGAGAAAGTTCTCGGAGTATGGTTATTTTGCTCCGCAATTGATAGCCACCCCTGAGTTGAAGATTCGAAAGTTCATTTCTGGTTTGAGGCAGGGTGTTTCCCAGGATGTCTGGGCTCAGGCTCCTGACCCTTATGCCAGAGCTGTCCAGTTAGCCACCATTTATAATGGGAAGTATCCCGTGGAGCGGATTGTTGCCACTCCGGTTCAGCGTCCTGTCCCAGCTACAGTGGGCCAAAAGAGGAAGTTTGATTTCAGAGGTGGTGGCCAGCGTCACCAAGGTCAGTTTCAGAATCGGGATCAGCATAGAGCCCCGACCCGTTTCCAGCCTCGCCAGCAGGGTGGTCCCAGGCAGGTTCCCGCTTGTGCTTCTTGTGGGAGAGCCCACAATGGAGCTTGTCAGCCAGGGCCTAGGGTGTGTTTTCGTTGTGGTAAGGAGGGGCATATGATTCGTTTTTGTACTCAGCCAGCTATGGCGGCTCGGCCAATATACAGCAGCAGCGGTCGGGTGTGTTTGCTACGACCGTCAGAGGCCGAGCGTCACGGATGCCGCTGTGGCAGGTACGCTTCTTGTTTTAGATCACTGCGCATTTGTCTTGTTTGATTCTGGTTCTACGCATTCATTTGTATCTGTGTTGTTTGCTGAGCATATTAAATTGAGATTAGAGCCTCTAGGTTTTGAGTTGTCTGTTGCAACTCCTTCGGGAGTTGATATGTTAGCTAGAGATAAGATTAAGGATGGCCAGATCGAGATATCCGGAGTGTTGCTTGTGGCTACGCTCATAGTTCTGCCTATGAGCGGTTTCGATGGGATTCTTGGTATGGAGTGGTTAGCTGCTAACCACGCGCTGATTGACCGCCACCGGAAAGAAGTAGTGTTCAGGCCGCCTGGTCGGCCCAGCTTTAAGTTTCGTGGAGTCCAGGGTGAAGTTTGCCCGCCGTTGGTGTCAGCTGTGAAAGCTCGTCGTTTGCTTGCTCAAGGAGCTTGGGGCTACCTAGCCAAGTTGTCGGGGGAGAGCCGCCCCTCGCCGATCGTTGATCAGTGCCGCCAGTGCAGGAGTTTGCGGATGTGTTTCTGAGGAGTTCACGGGTTGCCCCCGAGAGAGAGGTTGACTTCACAATTGAGCTTGAGCCGGGACCCTCCCTATCTCGAAGGCTCCGTATCATGGTGTGCCTGTGAGGATTGTATCGGCCACCGTGACTCAGATTCACTTCTCGTTTCGAGAGCACTCGAGAAGGTTTAGGCACTCGAGTGCGATTTCAAGCCAGACTTTTTCACCCTTAGACAGATGGACAGATCGAGAGGGTGAACAGATTCTCGAGGATATGTTGAGGGCTTGTGTGTTGGATTTCCCGCGCTTGGGACCAAATTCATGATCGATGGAGTTTGCATATAACAACAGATTACGATCGATTTATCTCGCATGGCTCCATTCGAGGCTTTGTATGGTAAGCATTGTCGATCCTCGTGTTTTGGGAAGAGGTTGGTGATAGACAGTTTTGGGTCCCAAGTTGCTGCAGCTTGACTAATGGAGCGATCTGTAAGATTAGAGCTCGTATGTTGACAAATGAGAGCGAGCGGAAGAGTTACGCCGATGTTCGCGCGCCGTGATTTGGAGTTTGAGGTTGGACAAAGATGTGTTCCTAAAGGTTGCTCCGATGCGAGGTGTTTTGAGGTTTGGTAAGCGTGGGAAGTTGAGTCCCCGTTTTGTTGGTCCGTTTGAGATTCTTGAAAGGATTGGCAGAGTAGCTTATCGATTAGCCCTACCTCCGTCATTGTCAACGGTGCACAGTGTTTTCCATGTATCGATGTTGAGGGAGTATGTGCCGGACCCGTCGCACATTGTGGACTTTGAGCCTTTGCAGCTGAATGAGGATTTGAGCTTCGAGGAGAAGCCAGTGGGGATCCTTGCCTCTGAGACAAAGACGTTGCGTAATCGTGAGATCCGTTTGGTAAAGGTTCAGTGGAGAAGTCAGAGTTCTGAGGAAGTCACTTGGGAGCGGGAAGACGAGATGAGATTGCACTACCCTGAGCTGTTCCAGTCTTAAGGACTTTCGAGGACGAAAGTCATAAAAATGAGGGAATATTGTAACGGCCCAGGTTTTCATCCCGGTCTTCCAGGTATGCCCTAGGGGTATTTTGGTAATTTGGCCGGGCCGTCAGGGCGGTTTATGTCTTTTTCCAGTTGCTAAAATTATTGGTTGGGTTTATGTAGGTTTTTGAGGCTTTGTGGATGTGTTTGAGCATGGATAGATGCAAAAGTAAAAATAAAGGAAAATTGTGTTGCAGCTTGGATTCGAACCCGGGTCTCTGGGAAAGCCTATGGGGATGCATGCCAGTTGAGCTATGGAGAGCTCTTGTTGCTCTTTCTGCGTCATATTATGGTTAGCTTTGGATCTTGGAGTTTTGGTGCATTTGGTTAAATCAAAAAGAAATTAGGTTTTGTCTTTCTTCTCCAACATCCTCTTTGCCGCACAAGCCAAGATCTCCCTAGCCCTTGCCGAATTTCAACATTCCTTTGCAGCCCCGAGGTTCAATCATCATTCTGGGTAAGTCTTCGTCCTCTTCATCTTCTCGATTGGGTGTTCTTGCTGGCCGAAGGTAATAAGAAGAGCTTGTGTGTGTGTGTGTTTGTTGCAGGCCGCCCAGATCTGCCTAGCAGCCGAGCCAGACTCCCAGATCGCCCCAGCACGCCATCGCTCGCCGTCGCAGCACACCAGGCCGCCCGTCGCATGCCCAGCAGCCCGCCAGCCACATTGTTGTCCTCGCCGCCTGTCGCAATCGAACGCCCGATCCGCCTGTCCGCAAAACCAAAGACGCCCAGATAGCTCGCGAGCGCGTCCTTGCCCGAGCTGCTCGTCCGCGTCCTCATCGCATGCCCAGTGCCCGCACGTCCTCGCCCGTGCCGTGTCCCAGCGCCTGTCCGTGCGCGCAGCCAGCGCCAATGCAAAGCCACCAGTGCCACTCGTCTGCCCAGTGCGCGCAAATTTCACCAAGACTAGCCGCCAACAATGCCATGCCAGGCGGCCGTGTCGCCGTGCCGTGTGAGTGCTCCCGACCCGAGCCTGCTGTTTTATTAATTTTAGGCTTTTTAGATTATGATTATTATTGTGTTTGATAGGTTCGCGTAAGCTAGCTCGGGAGTGTTCGCAGCTTAGGATTTTGTGTGTAGAAGCCTCCCGACCAAGGTAAGGATTTCTTACCGGAGTTGTGTGGGCCCTGCGAAATTATATGTGATTGCTGTTTGTGTGCTTGTTTGTGTTTATCAGCATGTTTAGTGATAGGTGCTCCGTTCTGAATTCCCGACTGGCATGATTCCTTATGTTGTTTCTCATGTTAGTCCATGCTAGGTTGTTTCGTTCTGGCATGCTCGTATCTGTTCTTGTTTCGTAGTATCATGCTAGGTTCGTTGTATCTGTTGAGCACGTATTGGATTGTATTGGATTGTATGTTACTGATATGATATGTTAGAGTGTAGGTAGGTAGCATCATCCGGCCCCGAATGCATAAAGTATCTTGCATCCATGGCAGGGACGTACGAGGTAGTACTCCGTCCGTGGACCAGGTTAAGGTTTAGCTAACCCGACCGGTAGGCCCTGCAATCTTGGGTGAGGGTGGCAGACTGTTAAATGTCCCAATGGTCGGGATGATGACTTGGCATTGCCTCGTCCCTGACAGCCGGCACGTCCTCAGTGTGTTCGGCAGTAGCCCCTGATTGCCACCTGTTAGGGCAAGGACGGCTTCCTGGTGTAAGCCTACCACGACCGATTCCTTAGCCTCAAGTGCGGTGGTTCAGGTTGACATAGTTCACGTGTCCAGGTCTCACACCCCTATGTCAGTGACACCGATCCAGAGATTTAGTTAGGCATGGTGACTAGACATGGGCAGCTTGCCACTAGACCCGGCACCCCCCATGGTCTGCAGTAGCATGCGGTGTACGCTTACGCTCATTACAGCGCCGACCGGAGAGCTCCTCGGGATCTTGAGCTAGTGCACCTTTCGTATCGACAGTAGACAGGCTGATGCCGGGACTTGTGTCTCGTATAGGGCGTAATGTGTGGTGTGGATTTCCGGACTAAGACCCTGAGTTGGCATCCGAGGATTATATGTGGATTTAAGCTATGTGCTCTATTCTGTGTTTATATTCATAGCTTGCATACATTCATCTAGATGACTATGTATATCGTATTGTACCCCGGTTGGGGATTCTTACTGAGTAATTCGTTACTCACCCTTATTTTGTGGTTTTTCACAGGTAACCAAGGTGCGAGACAGGATGGCTGAAGGAGGAGCTGTGATCATGGGAATCCTGTTGTCGTCTCTGACCTTTTATATTATGACTCTTGTCTTTTATTTTCCCCTGAATGCATGTAGCCGGGCACGGAGCCCTAGGATGTTTTCTAAATGTTTTGTGGATTCCAGCATTGTTGTATCTGGGAAGGTTTTGAATGATTTTAATAAATCTCTGATCAGAGTAAACTTTGGAAATGTATTTGTCCTCAAACAGTGCTTGGAGATAGGAATGTGTTTTCAAGAAATCGTAATGATTTCTTTGAATGTTGAATGTTTTAAGTTTTAATTGGAATCCGAAATCATATTTGCATATTGTTCTTTACTTTGAATGCATGCATTGGGGTAAAGGCCCATTTAGAGCCCTTTTTCGGTCGGGTCTTTACAGTTGGTATCCGAGCTCAGAGTCATAGATTCTGTACACTGACCTTTTGTTGTAGGTCGTTGTAACGACCCAGGTTTTTCATCCCGGTCTTCCAGGTATGCCCTAGGGGTAATTTGGTAATTTGGTCGGGCCGTCAGGGCCGTTTGTGTCTTTTCCAGTTATTAAAATTATTGGATGGATTTATGTAGGTTTTTGGAGGATTTGTGGTTTGGTTTGAGCAAGGTTTGATGCAAAAGTAAAAAAAGGAAATTGTCTTGCAATGGGGTTTGAACACAGGTCTCTGAAAGCTTGTGGGGATGTGTGCCAATTGAGCCATTAGTTGCTCTTGTTGCTCTTTCTGCATCACATCTTAGTTAATCTTGGATCTTTGGTGTTTGGTGCATTTGGTTAAATGAAATAGAAATTAGGTTTGTCCATCTTCTTCTCCAAAGTGTGTGGCCGCCCAAGCTTTGCTCTCCATTGCCTTGCCGAATTCTTCATCCTTGCAGCTCCTTTGGATCGATCATCATCATTCCGGGTAGGTATCGATCTTCCTCTTCTTCTTCTCATCCGTTTGGTGTGCTGTTTGGCCAAGTGTGTTTGTGTTGATTGCAACCAGCCGAGAGAAGCCCAGCCAGCAGCAATCGTCGCGCGCGCGTCCAGTAGCCACCCGCACGCGCCGGTTCGCCTAGCGGCCTTGCCGTTAAATCCAAAGCAACAAATAGCTAGCCTTGTCGTCGGCAGCCATCCCACGCCCAGATCTGCCGGCACCTGCGCCACGCGCCAGATCGCGCCAGCAAGCAGCCAGATCGCCGTTCGCGCTCGCTTTGCCGATCGCTCGCGACGCCAGAGGCCCTCGCCAGCGCCCGTCGCCAGCCCGCGTCCGCGTCGCCCGCTCCGCCAGCGCCGCGCGCGCGCGCCTGCTCGGCTGCTCGCCTCGCTGCGCGCGCGCTGCGTGCGCCCGTGCCGTGCCTTGCTTGCCGTGGCGCTGCCAGCGCGCGCCCGCCAGCGCCCATCCGCGCTCGCGGCCAGCGCCAGCCTGCCGCCTGCCGTGCAACTGCCAAGAACTCCAAGTTCGTGTCGCCGTGCCGCGTGAGTGCCCCGGAGCCGAGCTTCTTTCGTTCTATTGTTTTTAGACGTTTTAGATGCTGATTATTATTGGTTTGCTAGGTTCCCGCCGCTAGCTCGGGTTTGTTCCGCACTTAGGATTTGTGTGTAGAAGCCTCCCACCAAGGTAAGGATTTCTTACCGGAGTTGTGTGGCCCTGCGGTATATTTGTGATTGTTGTTTTGTATGCTCGTGTATGATTATTAGCATGTTTAGCCCTAGGTGCTCTGTTACAATTCTGGATGGCATGAACTCTTGTATTGTTTCTCATGTTAGCCCATGCTAGGTTGTTCCATTCGCATGTTCGATATCTGTTCTTGCTTCGTAGTATCATGCTAGGTTCCTTGTATCTCATGCTGAGCACGTATTGGACCGCATTGGTTGAATTGTTATTATTGCTATAGTTTAGAGTTCGGTAGGTAGCATCATCCGGCCGGATGCATAACGTAACTTGCATCCCCGACGTGGACGCATGCGAGATGGTACTCGTCCACGATCCCGTTAGGGTTTAGCTAACCCTAACGGTGGCCCTCGCAATCTTGGGTGAGGGTGGCGGTCGTTAAATGCCCCAACGGTCGGGATGATGACTTGGCATTGCCTCGTCCCAGCGCGTCGGCACGCCCTCGGCGTGTTCGGCCGTAGCCCTTGATTGCCACTGTTAGGGCAAGGACCGCTTCGGTGTAAGCCTACCACGACCGGTTCCTTAGCCTCGGTGCGGTGGTACAGTGACATAGTTCACGTGTCTAGGTCTCACACCCCTATGTCGCTGACACCGATCCGGAGATTTAGTTAGGCATGGTGGATCAACACAGGCGGCTTGCCACTAGACCCCACACCCCCGAGTTTGCGTAGCATGCATGCGGTGCGCGCTTACGCTCACTACTGGCGCCGACCGAGAGCTCCTCGGGATCTTGAGCCAGCACCTTTCGTGACGATGCGAGAGCCGAGGTCGGGACTTGTTCCCGTATAGAGCGTATAGTGTGTTGTGGTATTTTCGGACTAAGACCCGAGTTGGCATCCGAGGTCCAAGTGTGGACTTAGCTATGTGCTCCGCTCGTGTTTGTACTCATAGCTTGCATACATTCTTCTAGATGATCATGTATATCGTATTGTACCCCGGTTGGGGATTCTTGCTTTGAGTAATTCGTTACTCACCCTTATTCTCGTGGTTTTCCACAGTAAACCAAGGCGGAGACAGGATGGTTGAAGGAGGAGTGATCATGGAATCCTGCTTTGTCATCTCCGACCATTTTATTATATCATGACTCTTGACTTTTGTTATTTCCCCTGAATGCATGTAGACGGGCACGGAGCCCTAGGATGTTTTCTTACGTTTTATGGATTCCAAATATTTGTACTTGTGGAATGTTTAAATGGTTTAAATAAATCTCTGATCGTAGTATGCTTTTAGAAATGTATGTTTTGATTGTTGAATGTTTCTGCTTTTTACTTGGGATCCAAATTTATTTTTCATAATGTCTTTTATTTTGAATACATGCATTGGGGTAAAGGCCCATTTAGAGCCCCTTTTGGGTCGGGGTCTTTACAGATTGGTATCGAGCTCAGAGTCATAGATTCTGTGAGACCGACCTTTTATTGTAGGTCATCCTTCCATGATCACCAAAGACTCAATACCATCAGTACGCGCTATGTTTATTGTTTTAGAAAGAAAAAGGGTTAAGAATTTACAATACCTTTCATCTAGTGTATGCCTTGTTTGGTGTTGTGGAGTGGTGACAGTGTGTTTTGATTCGTTGTTGGTTTGGATGTAGATCGCCAAAGATGCTGCCATCCACCCGCACGGGAGAGGAGGTTCGAGAGCGGTCGAGGTATCGGGATCGGATCTCGATCATCGCAGGGACTTCGTCCTAAGCCGAGACGCATGGCATTCCACCAAAGCCAGGCTCCTCTGTTACGCCTAGAGCGGGCGTTGAGGCGATCGAGCGCCGTGAGATCGCTCCCGGAGCAGAATTTGCCGAGTCTATGAGGGCTTTTATGGTCGCATGTTGAGTGACCAGAGGGCGTAGACCTAGGCCTTGTTGGCGCCAGCAAATGGGAAGAGTTCCGAGCCTAGATTGAGCAAATGACTCGATTGGTTCAAAGAGAGCACAAGAGCACCTCCAGCTCCACAGAGCAAGTAGTAGCCCAGAGGCGATATGGCGAGGGGTGCCAAGGAGTTGGGTAGGTGGTGAAGGATTTTGTGAAGTGGAAGCTTTGAGAAGTTTGATGCCACCGGTGATGCGTTAGCGGCAGCCGTGTGGATTGCCCATTTGGAGTACACCTTCCGATCATGGTGTGCCCCGATATTCAGAGGCCGAGGTGTGCGGCTCATGTGCTAGGAGGCACAATGAGATGGTGGTGGGAGTCCACCTTGAGCGAGAGACCACCGGGTCTCCACCCGCTACTTGGGAGTTCTTCAAGGCCGAGTTCAAGGTAAAGTTCATCGATGATGAGGCTCAAGAGAAGATGGTGGAGCTCTTCCCAACCTCGAAGCACGCTTACGATTCCATTGAGGAATATGAGAGGAAGTTCTCGAGAGTATGGATATTTTGCTCATAGATTGATAGCCACCCCAGAGTGAAGATTCGGAAGTTCATATCTGGATTGAGGCGGGGTGTTTCTCAGATGTCGTGGCTCGTGCCCCCGACACTTATGCTAGGGTCAGCCCGATTAGCCACGATCTATAATGGGAAGTATCCTCGCTTGGCGGGTTGTTGCCGCTCTGTTCGCCATCTGTCCCCGCAGTAGTGTAATGCGAGCGTAAGAGGAAGTTTGATTTTTCGGGGGCGGCAGCCGCGCCAAGGGCGCTTCGAAGCAGAGATCACGAGAGCTCAGTCCGTTTCACCCAGACAAAGCAGGGAGGAGGACCGGCGGAGTTCCCTTGCTGCTACTTGTGGGAAAGTCCACGCTGGAGCTTGTCGATCGACCTAGATTGTGCTTCCGTTGTGGTAGAGAGGGGCACATGGCCCATTTTTGTGATCAGCCACCTATGGCGGCTCGGCCAGTAACAGCAGCAGCGAGGTCGAGTGTTTGCTACGACCGTCAGAGGCCGAGCGTCACGGATGCCGCCGTAAGGTGCACGCTTCTTGTTTTAGATCATCGCGCATTTGTCTTGTTTGATTCTCGGTTCTACGCATTCATTTGTATCTGTGTTGTTTGGCTTTGAGCATGCTAAGTTAAGACTAGAGCCTCTAGGTTTCGAGTTATCTGTTGCAACTCCTTCGAGAGTTAATATGTTGGCTAGAGATAAGATTAGGGATGGCCGGATCGAGATATCCGGAGAGTTGCTTGTGGCTACGCTCATAGTTCTGCCTATGAGCGGTTTTGATGTGATTCTTGGTATGGAGTGGTTAGTCGCTAACCACGCGCTTGATTGACCGCCACCGGAAAGAAGTAGTGTTCAGCCGCCAGTCGTGACTTACTTTTTAAGTTTCGTGGAGTCCAGGTGGAGTTTGCTCATTATAACGGCCCCGCTTTTCCTTCCTGCTTAAAAACAAAATTAATTGGAAAATTAATTGAATCTTTTGGGACTTGAACCTTGCCCTAAATGGTGAATTTGGAGTTTTAAGAAAAGAGTCTTAATTAAAAAGAAAAAAAGAAAAGAAGGTTGCTTTAGCCGGGACCCGCAAGAGAAAAGCCTTGGGAAGGGAATTTAGGTCTCCTAACCTATTTAAAAATAAGGAAAAGAAGGAAAATCAAGAAAACCCCTAATTTTCCCCTCATAGCCGCATTCTCTCTCTCTCTCTCTCTCTCTCTCTCTCTCTCTCTCTCTCCTAAAACCCTAGCCGAGCGCCCTAGCCACACCATCGAACCACCCCGAGCCACCCACCCTAGCCGCACGCACCACCGCTCCATCGCACCACCCTGCGCGGGCCGCACTGCACCACGCCGCCACCTCTCTACGCCCCACCATCGCTGCGCTGCGGACTGAAGCCCCACCGTCGCACACCCATCGCTTTGGCGACGCCGCCCGTGGCCGCCAGCCAGACCGCCGGCGTCGCTCGTGGTCGCCGACAAGGCCGCAACGCAGCCTTCAGACGCGCGCCCGCCCGCCGCCGCCGCCTCCGCAGCGACCCCTCGCGCGCGCCAACCCGAGCCGCTCGCTCGTCGCGTCGCCTTGCAGCCGCACACCCATGCACACGCCTGCGCGCGTCCCCGACGTGTTACGCCGCGCGCCAGCGCCAGCGCCACCAGCGCCCAGCGCCCACCACCAGCGGCGCCCAAGCCACCCTCCTTCGCCGAGGCCCGTGTCTTCTCGGTGGTAATTCCCGGACCAATCCCTTTGTGTTTTCTAAGCATCCGCTCTTTGTATGTATTTACTTAGGATGCTTTATTTATGCCTAGGTTGCTCGAGTTCGTATTAAGCTCGAGGGTCTTTTTGGTTGTGATAGCTACTCTCCACTTGTTTCCAGTAAGGACTTCCTACCGTGGTTGTGTGGACCTCGCTATGCTTTCTTAATTGTGCCTTGTATGCTTGTTTACCTTTATGAGCATGTTAGTGGATAGGATAGCTAGTGATTGAATTCTTGCTAGCATGTTTTGCCTTTTTGTACATGTTATTGCCATGCTAGGTTTGTTCTTCCATGCTTGAGATTCCCGCTTTAAGCTCGTAGTATCATGCTAGGCTATGTATGACAGTGTCTTGTGAATGTTAGCCAGAATCACGTGCTTGGTAGTCTAAGCTAGTATGATAGGGTTTGTCATCATCTAGAGGTGAGAGCGGACATAACGTACCTTGTCCCCACCGGTAGGGAGTAGAGCGAAGCATAACGTACCTTGCTTCCCCGGCACCGTGAGGATTAGCTACCTCATTGGCATAAGCCTAGTTTGTAGCCCGCTAGAGCGGAACCCCGCCAACGGTGCAAGCCTACCTTGGCCGGTTCTTAGCTTCTCGTGTCGGTGGTACAGCCGCAGATGAGATGAGTGCCGAGGGCCTCGCGACCATCGTGTTCGATGACACCGTTTCCGAGTCTTAGGCATGCGTGCACTGCCCGCAGTAGTTTGCTCTTAGGCCCCCGCATTTACGCCGGTTGCAGAAGAGCATGCGGTGTCTTGCACACACAGCGTTAGTAGCCGGTTCGAGAGCTCCCGGGCTAATGTTCGTGAGTACACCAATTCCTTCCCGTTTAGAGCCGGACTTCGGTACTCTCCCGATAGTCCAGATTCTGAAATGAGGGTAAGAGGCCCTTGAGGACACCCATTGGGATTGACTTTAGAGTTAATCAATTGGTCGAGGAGAAAGACCCTCGAGGGTGTCGGACATCTTGGGATCGGTTTTAGAGCGATCAAGTGGCCAAGGGAGAAAGACCCTTGGAGATGTCCCGGGATTGGTTTGAGAGCCAATCATTAAGCGGAAGTAGGAGACTTCCGTGGATTCCGGATTTGCCTTGTGAGCTCGTTGAGCTAAGATCCGTGTTGATATTTGTGGCATGTGTACTAGGTTGCTAGATGATAGATTGCATCGTATCGCACTCCTGGTCGGGGTTCTTACTGAGTATGTTTATACTCACCCTTATCGTGGTTTCTTCCACGGGTAACTTGGGACAAAGACCGAGGTGGCTAGCGGAGAGAGCCGGGAGATCATGGATGCTTCTGACACTCTGTCGTGTCTTATTTTACTGCTTTTGGATTTCAAAGATGTAGTTGGACTTAGGTCCGTAGGGAAAACTATGACTTGAACTATTTTATGTTTTAAGGAAAGTACTCTTGATCATCCATCGCTTTTAATTTGAATGGTTCGTTTCTGCTTAATGAATGTTTACTTTGTTTTTAATGTTTTCCACTCTTATATTTGAAAAGTTTTACAAACCGACTCCCAGTAGGGTCCTTTTAAGCTTTTCACTTGCATGCTGAGTAAAGATCTAGATTTAGTCCCATCTTCGGGTTGGGTCTTTACACCCGCCGATGGTGTCACCGTGTGAAAGCTCGTCGCTTGCTAGCTCATGGAGCTTGGGGCTATCTAGCCAAGTTGTGCCGGGAGAGCGCCTCGCGTCTGCTGATCGTGCACGGCCGTGCGGTGGAGTTTGCGGACGTGTTTCTGAGGAGTTACCGGGTTGCCCCAAGAGAGGTTGACTTCACAATTGAGCTCGAGCCGTGGACCCTCCCTATCTCGAAGGCTCCGTGATCGTATGGCGCCAGCCGAGTTAAAGGAAAGGTCGATTCAGCGGGAGATGTTAGATCGAGGGTTCATCCGTCCGAGTGTGTCCCCGTGGGGAGCACCGATTCTGCTTGTGAAAAAGAAGGATGGTTCTATGCGCTTATGTATTGATTACCGCGAGCTTAATAAGGTGACATGAAGAATAAGTATCCGCTGCCTATATTGACGATTTGTTCGATCGGCTTCGTGGAGCTTCCGTGTTCTCCAAGATAGATCCGAGATCCGGTTACCATCGATTCTTGGATCGTGATGCCGACATTCCTAAGACAACTTTCGTGTCTAGATATGGTCACTATGAGTTTGTGGTCATGTCGTTTGGATTGACCAATGCCCCACCAAGCTGCGTTCATGGACATGATGGATAGGGTGTTCAAATCATTTTTGGACAAATTCACATCGTGTTCATTGACAATATTCGATTTATTCGAGGTCTAAAGAAGACCATGCAGAGCATTTGAGGCGAGTATTGGCGGCTTTGAGGGAAAACCACTTTATGCGAAGTTTTCCAAATGTGATTTCTGGTTGGAGCAGGTGGCCTTCCTAGGCCACGTGGTTTCGAGAGATGGTATAGCAGTGGACCCCGCGAAGATTGAGGCCGTGAGTTCATGGGCCAAGCCGACTTCTGCTGCCGCCGAGATTCGCAGCTTTTCTGGTTTGGCAGTTACTACCGTCGGTTCGTCAAGGACTTTTCTCGCTATAGCCTCGCCTCTCACTCGTCCCGACGAGGAAGGGTGTTGAGTTTGTTTGGGACAGCAGTGTGATGAGAGAGCTTGCCGCTGCTCAAGCGCAGCTTGACTTCAAGACTAAGTTGGCAATCCGGAGAGGACAGTGGTTTCATAGTTTACAGCGATGCTTCCAAGTTTGGTTTAGGTTGTGTGTTGATGCAAAGACGGGAAGGTCATCGCCTATGCTTCCCGTCACCAAAACCGTATGAGCGTAACTACCCGACTCACGATATGGAGTTGGCGGCGCGGTGTTTGCACCAAGATCTGGAGGCATTACCTGTATGGTGAGCGGATTCGGATGTTTACCGATCACCGAGCCTCAAGTATCTCGCTACTCGTAGGAGTTGAATATGAGGCGAGGAGATGGTTAGAGTTGGTAAAGGATTATGATCATGCGATTTTGTACCATCCGGTAAAGCCAATGTAGTGGCAGATGCTTTGAGTAGAAAGACGCCGCACTCTGCGGCGTTGTTGAGTTCCCAGCCAGCTTTACGGAGAGAGTTCGAGCGGGCCGAGGTTGTAGTGTTGTTGGGTGAGGTTACCGCCAGTGGTAGCTCACTTGACTGCTCAAATTGCCGATTAGGCGTGGATTATAGACACGCCTTGGCTGGGTGACCCGCACTTAAGAGATTGGTTGACGAGTTAGTGCCGACGGAGACTTTGACTTTGTATATTCACCAGACATGGTGGGTTGACTTATAGAGGCCGGTTGTGTGTTCCGGACATTGCGGGATTGCGAGCGAGTTGCTCTCGAGAGGCCCACAGCCCCATTTGCTTGGCACCCCTGGGTACCAAGATGTATCGAGACCTTAAGCGGACTTCCGGTGGATGGGAATGAAGAGAGATGTGGCGAGTTTGTCGGCCGGTGTCTCACTTGTCGCAAGTGAAGGCACCCAGCAGAGGCCAACTGGTTTGTTGCAACCACCGAGTGTGCCCTGTGGAAATGGGAAGAGATCTCCATGGACTTTATCTCTGGTTTGCCAAGGACTCCGAGGAAGTTCTCTCGATTTGGGTGATAGTCGACCGCTTGATCCAAGAGCGCACACTTCATTCCCTAGAGACACTTATACCGTGGAAATGATGCAGCTTGTTTTCTCGAATGTATCATCCATTATCATGGTGTGCCGGTGAGGATTGTGTCCGATCGTGACTCGCGGTTCACTTCTCGTTTCGAGAGCGCGCCGTAAGGGTTTGGGCACAGAGTGCGCCAAAGACAAACTTTTTCACCCTCGCGGACGGATGGTCGATCGAGAGAGTGAATCGATTCTCGAGGATATGTTGAGGGCTTGTGTGTTGGATTTCCCAGCGCTTTGGGACCATGTTCAGATTTTGATGGAGTTTGCCTATAACAACGATTACATCGACGATCTCGTATGGCTCCATTCGAGGCATTGTATGGTAAGCGTTGTCGGGTCCCCGTGTTCGGGAAGAGGTTGGTGATAGACAGTTTTGGGTCCCGAGTTACTGCAGCTTGACCAATGGTGCAATCACGTAAGATTAGAGCTCGTATGTTGTCACCCTCGAGCAGGCGAAGAGTTACGCCGATGTTCGGCGTCGGGATTTGGAGTTTGAGGTTGGTCGCATGTGTTCCTTAAGGTTGCTCCGATGCGAGGTGTTCTTAGGTTTGGTAAGCGTGGGAAGTTGAGTCCCCGCTTTGTTGGTCCATTTGAGATCCTAGAGAGGATTGGCGAGAGTTGCTTACCGGTTAGCCCTACCTCCGTCACTATCAACGGTGCATAGTGTTTTTCATGTATCGATGTTGAGGCAAGATGTGCCGGACCCGTCGCACATTGTGGACTTTGAACCTTTGCAAACCGAATGAGGATTTGAGCTTCGAGGAGAAGCGGTGAGGATCCTTGCCTTTGAGACCAAGACGCTGCGTAATCGCGAGATTCGTTTGGTAAAGGTTCAAAGTGGAAGAATCGTGGTTCTGAGGAAGCCACTTGGGAGCGGGAAGACGAGATGAGATTGCATTATCCTCGAGCTGTTTTTGATCTTAAGGACTTTCGAGGACGAAAGTCATAAAAAGGAGGGAATATTGTAACGACCCGTGTTTTTCATCCCGGTCTTCCGGTATGCCCTAGGGGTAATTTGGTAATTTGGTCGGGCCGTCGTTGTCGCTTGTGTCTTTTTCCAGCTTATAAAAATTATTGGATGGATTTATGTAGGTTTTGGAGGATTTGTGGTTTGGTTTGAGCAAGGTTTGATGCAAAAGTAAAAATAAAGGAAATTGTCTTTGCACTGGGTTTGAACCCGGGTCTCCCGAAAGCTTGTGGGGATGTGTGCCAATTGAGCCATTAGTTGCTCTTGTTGCTCTTTCTCGCATCACATCTTAGTTAATCTTGGATCTTTGGTGTTTGGTGCATTTGGTTAAATGAAATAGAAATTAGGTTTGTCCATCTTCTTCTCCAAAGTGTGTGGCCGCCCAAGCTTTGCTCTCCATTGCCTTGCCGAATTCTTCATTCTTGCAGCTCCTTTGGATCGATCATCATCATTCCGGTAGGTATCGATCTTCCTCTTCTTCTTCTCATCCGTTTGGTGTCTTTGTTTGGCCAAGTGTGTTTGTGTTGATTGCAAACACCGAGAGAAGCCCGGCCAAGCGGAATCGTCGTCGCGCGTCCAGCCGCCACCCGCACGCCAGATCCGCCTAGCGGCCTTGCCGTCATTCCAAAGAACAGCTAGCCTTGTCGCCGGCAACCACCCCACGCCCAGATCTGCTGGCGCAGCACGCCAGACGCCAGATCGCGCCAAAGAAGCAGCCCGTCGCGCTGCTCGTCCTCGCTCGATCGCTGCGACGCCAGAGGCCCTCGCCAGCCGCCCGCGCGCCCAGCCCGCGTCATGCGCCGCCCATCGCCCGCCAGCGCCGCGCGCGCCGCCGCTCCGAAGCTGCTCGCCACGTGCGCGCGTCCTCGCCAGGCGCCCGCGCCGTGCCTTGCTTGCCGCCGTCGCGCGCAGCCGCGCCAGCGCCCGACATACGCGCAGCGCCGCCGCCCGCCCTGCCGTGCACCGCCAAAGCAACTCCAAGTTCGTGTCGCGTGCGCGCGTGAGTGCCCTTTGAGCCGAGCTTGCCGTCTCTATTGTTTTTAGACGTTTTAGATGCTGATTATTATTGGTTTGCTAGGTTCCCGCCGCTAGCTCGGGTTTGTTCCGCAGCTTTAGGATTTGTGTGTAGAAGCCTCCCGACCAAGGTAAGGATTTCTTACCGGAAGTTGTGTGGGCCTGCGCGTATATTTGTGATTGTTGTTTTGTATGCCTATGTATGATTATTAGCATGTTTAGCCCTAGGTGCTCTGTCTCAATTTCTGATCGCATGAACTCTTGTATTGTTTCTCATGTTAGCCCATGCTAGGTTGTTCCATTCTCGCATGTTCGATATCTGCTCTTGCTTCGTAGTATCATGCTAGGTTCCTTGTATCTCATTGAGCACGTATTGACCGCATTGGTTGAATTGTTATTATTGCTATGGTTTAGAGTTCGTAGGTAGCATCATCCGGGCCGATGCATAACGTAACTTGCATCCCCGATGCGGGGACGTGCGAGTTGGTACTCGTCCCGATCCCGCTAGGGTTTAGCTAACCCTAACGGCCGGCCCCGCAATCTTGGGTGAGGGTGGCGGTCGTTAAATGCCCCAACGGTCGGGATGATGACTTGGCATTGCCTCGTCCTGGCGATCGGCACGTCCTCGGCCGTGTTCGGCCGTAGCCCTTGATTGCCACCTGTTAGGGCAAGGATCGCTTCGGTGTAAGCCTACCACGACCGGTTCCTTAGCCTCAAAGTGCGGTGGTACAGCCGACATAGTTCACGTGTCCAGTCTCACACCCTATGTCGCGTGACACCGATCCGGAGAGATTTAGTTAGGCATGGTGGATCGAACTCGGGCGCTTTTGCCACTAGACCCGGCACCCCCGAGTTTGCGGTAGCATGCGGTGCGCGCTTACGCTCACTACAGCGCCGATCGAGAGCTCATCGGGATCTTGAGCGGTGCACCTTTCGACGATCGGCGAGATAAACAGCCGAGGCCGGGACTTGTTCCCGTATAGAGCGTATAGTAGTGTGTTGTGGTATTTCCGGACTAAGACCACGAGTTGGCATCCGAGGTCCAAGTGTGGACTTAGCTATGTGCTCCGCTCCGTGTTTGTACTCATAGCTTGCATACATTCTTCTAGATGATCATGTATATCGTATTGTACCCTGGTTGGGGATTCTTGCCGAGTAATTCGTTACTCACCCTTATTCTGTGGTTTTCCATAGGTAACCAAGGCGGGAGACAGGATGGTCAAGGAGGAGCCGTGATCATGGAATCCTCTTTGTCATCTCTCCGACCATTTTATTATATCATGACTCTTGACTTTTGTTATTTCCCTGAATGCATGTAGACGGCACGGAGCCCTAGGATGTTTTCTTACGTTTTATGGATTCCAGCATATTTGTACTTGTGGAATGTTTAAACGGTTTAAATAAATCTCTGATCCGAGTATGCTTTTAGAAATGTATGTTTTGATTGTTGAATGTTTCTGTTTTTACTTGGGATCCAAAATTTATTTTTCATAATGTCTTTTATTTTGAATACATGCATTGGGGTAAAGGCCCATTTAGAGCCCCTTTTGGGTGGGTCTTTACAATGCTTTCCCATGATCACCAAAGACTGACACACCATCAGTACGCCTAGTTTAATGTTTTTAGGAAAGGGTTAAGAATTTACAATACCATTCATCTAGTGTGTGCCTTGTTTAGTGTTGTAGAGCGGAGACGAGCAGGTTCTGACTCGTTGTTGGTTTGGGTGTAGATCGCCAGCATACCAGTTACCCGCACCGGAAGAGGAGGTTCGACAGCAGGTCGAGGTATCGGGATCGGATCGATATCGCAGGGACATCGTCCCAAGCCGAGATCGATGGCATTCCACCAGTAGCTCCCCCTGTCGCGCCTAGAGGAGGCGTTGAGGCGACTGAGCATCGTGGGACTGCTCCTGGAGCAGAATTTGCTGATTCGATGAGGGCTTTGATCGTCACCGTTGAGTGACCAGAGGGCGAAACCCAGCCTTGTTGGCGCAGGCAAATGGGAAGAGTCCCGAGCCCAGATCGAGCAAAGAGACTTGCATGTTTCAGCGGCGCAAAGATCACCCCTAGCTCCACAGGAGCAAGTAGCCCCAGAGGCAGATATGGCAGAGGGTGCCGAGGAGCTGGGTAGATGGTTGAAGGACTTCGTGAAGTGGAAGCTTGAGAAGTTTGATGCCTCGGGAGATGCTTTAGCGGCAGCCAGATGGATTGCCCATTTGGAGTACACCTTCCCGATTATGGTGTACCCCGATGTTCAGAGGCCGAGGTGTGCAGCCCATGTGCTAGGAGGCACAACTAGGTGGTGGTGAGAGTCCACCTTGAGTGAGAGACCAGCTGGGTCTCCACCTGCTACTTGGGAGTTCTTCAAGTCGGAGTTCAAGGCCAAGTACATTAGTGATGAGGCTCAAGAGAAGATGGTGGAGCTTTTCCAGAACCTGAAGCAGGGTTCTGATTCTATAGAGGAGTATGAGAGAAAGTTCTCGGAGTATGGTTATTTTGCTCCGCAGTTGATAGCCACCCCTGAGTTAAAGATTCGAAAGTTCATTTCTGGTTTGAGGCGTGGTGTTTCCCGTGATGTCGTGGCTCGTGCTCTTGACACTTATGCCGAGTCATCCCAGATTAGCCACCATTTATAATGGGAAGTATCCGTGGAGCGATTGTTGCCACTCCTGGTTCAGCGTCTGTCCCGTCCCACTGCAGTGGGCGAAGAGGAAGTTTGATTTCGAGGTGGTGGCCGGCCAAAGCGTCACCAAGGTCGGGCTTTCGAAATCGGGATCGAAGATAGAGCCCCGACCCGTTTCCAGCCTCGCCAGCAGGGTGGTCTCAGGCAGGTTCCCGCTTGTGCTTCTTGTGGGAGAGCCCACACCGAGCTTGTCGGCCAGGGGCCTAGGTGTGTTTTTCGTTGTGGTAAGGAGGGGCATATGATTCATTTTTGTACTCACCAATATATGGCAAATCGGCAAATAAGTAGCAGAGGGTCGGGTGTTTGCTACGACCCGTCAGAGGCCGAGCGTCACGGATGCCGCTGTGTGGCGTGTACGCTTCTTGTTTTTTAGATCACCGCGCATTTGTCTTGTTTGATTCTGGTTCTACGCATTCATTTGTATCTGTGTTGTTTGCTGAGCATGTTAAATTGAGAATAGAGCCTCTAGGTTTTGAGTTGTCTGTTGCAACTCCTTCGGGAGTTGATATGTTAGCTAGAGATAAGATTAAGGATGGCCGGATCGAGATATCCGGAGTGTTGCTTGTGGCTACGCTCATAGTTCGCCTATGAGCGGTTTCGATGGGATTCTTGGTATGGAGTGGTTAGTCGCTAACCACGCGCTGATTGACCGCCACCGAAAGAAGTAGTGTTCGAGCCGCCCGGTCGGCCCACTTTAAGTTTCGTGGAGTCTAGGTGGAGTTTGCCCGCCGTTGGTGTCACCGTGAAAGCTCATCGCTTGCTTGCTCATGGAGCTTGGGGCTACCTAGCCAAGTTGTGCGGGAGAGCCCCCTCGCTATTGATCGCTGATCAGTGCCGGTTGTGCAGGAGTTTGCGGATGTGTTTCCTGAGGAGTTACCGGGGTTGCCCCCGAAGAGAGAGGTTGACTTCACAATTGAGTTTGAGCCAGGGACCCTCCCTATCTCGAAGGGTCCGTATCGTATGGCGCCAGCAGAGTTAAAGGAACTGAAGGTTCAGTTGCAGGAGATGTTAGATCGAGGGTTCATCCGTCCGAGTGTGTCCCCGTGGGGCGCACCAATTCTGTTTATAAAGAAGAAGGATGGTTCGATGCGCTTATGCATTGATTATCGCGAGCTTAATAAGGTGACGGTGAAGAATAAGTATCCGTTGCCCCGTATTGATGATTTGTTCGATCAGCTTCAGGGAGCTTCCGTGTTCTCCAAGATAGATCTGAGATCCGGTTACCATCAGTTGCGGATCAGGAATGCCGACATTCCTAAGACAGCTTTCAGGTCTAGATATGGTCACTATGAGTTTGTGGTCATGTCATTTGGATTGACCAATGCCCCAGCCGCGTTTATGGACATGATGGATAGGGTGTTCAAATCATTTTTGGACAGCTTCGTCATCGTGTTCATCGACGATATTCTGATTTACTCGAGGTCTAAGGAGGACCATGCAGATCATTTGAGGTGAGTATTGGCAGCCTTGAGGGAAAACCAGCTTTTTGCGAAGTTTTCCAAGTGTGAGTTTTGGTTGGAGCAGGTGGCCTTCCTAGGTCACGTAGTTTCGAGAGATGGTATAGCCGTGGACCCCGCGAAGATTGAGGCCGTGAGTTCGTGGGCCAAGCCGACTTCAGTTGCCGAGATACGCAGCTTTCTGGGATTTGCAGGTTACTACTGTCGGTTCGTTAAGGACTTTTCCGCCATAGCCTCGCCCCTCACTCGTCTGACGAGGAAGGGTGTCGAGTTTGTTTGGGACAGTAAGTGTGATGAGAGCTTCGCCAGCTCAGCGCAGCTTTGACTTCAAGACTGTGTTGGCATCCGGAGGGGACAGTGGTTTCGTGGTCTATAGCGATGCTTCCAAGTTTGGGTTAGGTTGTGTGTTGATGCAAAGACGGGAAGGTCATTGCCTATGCTTCCCGTCACCGGCCGTATGAGCGAACTACCCGACTCATGATATGGAGTTGGCAAAGCATGGTGTTTGCACCGAATATTTAGAGGCATTACCTGTATGGTGAGCGGATTCAGATGTTTACCGATCACCAGAGCCTCAAGTATCTGTTTACTCAGAAGGAGTTGAATATGAGGCAGAGGAGATGGTTAGAGTTGGTAAAGGATTATGACTGCGAGATTTTGTACCATCCAGGTAAAGCCAATGTAGTGGCTGATGCATTGAGTAGGAAGACGTCGCACTCAGCGGTGTTGTTGAGTTCCCAGCCCAGATTGCTGAGAGAGTTCGAGCGGGCCGAGGTTGTAATGTTGTTGGGTGAGGTTATCGCCAGAGTAGCTCAATTGACAGTTCAACCGTCGATTAGACAGCGGATTATTGATAGCCAGCTGAGTGACCCTGCACTTAAGAGATTGTTTGACAGAGTTAGTGCTGATGGGGATTTTGATTTCGTATATTCACCAGACAGTGGGTTGACTTATAGAGGCCGGTTGTGTGTTCCGGATGTTGCAGGATTGCGAGCAGAGTTGCTCTCAGAGGCCCACAATTCTCTGTTTGCTTGGCACCCCGGGGGTACCAAGATGTATCAGGACCTTAAGCAGACATTCTGGTGGATGGGTATGAAGAGAGATGTTGCGGAGTTTTTCAGTCGGTGTCTCACTTGTCAGCAAGTGAAGGCACCTAGGCAGAGGCCGGCCGGTTTGTTGCAGCCACTGAGTGTGCCTCAGTAAAAATGGGAAGAGATCTCCATGGACTTTATTTCTGGTTTGCCGAGGACTCTGAGGAAGTTCTCTCACATTTGGGTGGTAGTCGACCGTTTGACTAAGAGCGCACACTTCATTCCCGGTAGAGACACTTATACCGTGGAACAGTGGGCGCAGTTGTTTTTGGAGCAGGTCATTCGTTATCATGGTGTGCCTGTGAGGATTGTATCTGACCGTGACACGCGGTTCACTTCTCGTTTCTGGAGAACACTCCAGAAAAGGTTTAGGCACTGAGTGCGCCAAAGATAACCTTTCACCCTCGATGCATGGACAGATCGAGAGGGTGAACCAGATTCTCGAGGATATGTTGAGGGCTTGTGTGTTGGATTTCCGCGATTGGGACCAAAGATCTCAGATCTGATGGAGTTTGCATATGACAACAATTACATCGATGATTTATCTGGATGGCTCTTTTCGAGGCTTTGTATGGTAAGCATTGTCGATCCCCGTGTTTTGGGAAGAGGTTGGTGATAGACAGAAGTTTTGGGTCCCAAGTTGCCGCAGCTTGACTAATGGAGCAAAGGCGTAAGATTAGAGCTCGTATGTTGACAAATGAGCAGGCGAGAAGAGTTACGCCAATGTTCGGCGTCGTGATTTGGAGTTTGAGGTTGGACAGCATGTGTTCCTAAAGGTTGCTCCGATGCGAGGTGTTTTGAGGTTTGGTAAGCGTGGGAAGTTGAGTCCCCGTTTTGTTGGTCCGTTTGAGATTCTGGAAAGGATTGGCAGAGTAGCTTATCGATTAGCCCTACCTCCGTCATTGTCAACGGTGCACAGTGTTTTCCATGTATCGATGTTGAGGCAAAAGATGTGCCAACCCGTCGCACATTGTGGACTTTGAGCCTTTGCAAATGAATGAGGATTTGAGCTTCGAGGAGAAGCCAGTGGGGATCCTTGCCTCTGAGACAAAGACGTTGCGTAATCGTGAGATCCGTTTGGTAAAGGTTCAGTGGAGAAGTCAGAGTTTTGAGGAAGTCACTTGGGAGCGGGAAGACGAGATGAGATTGCACTACCCTGAGCTGTTCCAGTCTTAAGGACTTTCGAGGACGAAAGTCATAAAAAGGAGGGAATATTGTAACGGCCCAGGTATTCATCCCGGTCTTTCAGCTATGCCCTAGGGGTATTTTGGTAATTTGGCCGGGCCGTCAGGGCCGTTTATGTCTTTTTCCAGTTGCTAAAATTATTGGTTGGGTTTATGTAGGTTTTTGAGGCTTTGTGGATGTGTTTGAGCATGGATAGATGCAAAAGTAAAAATAAAGGAAAATTGTGTTGCAGCTTGGATTCAAACCCGGGTCTCCGAGAAAGCCTATGGGGATGCATGCCAGTTGAGCTATGGAGAGCTCTTGTTGCTCCTTCTGCGTCATATTATGGTTTGCTTTGGATCTTGGAGTTTTGGTGCATTTGGTTAAATGAAAAAGAAATTAGGTTTTGTCTTTCTTCTCCAACATCCTCTTTGCCGCACAAGCCAAGATCTCCCTAGCCCTTGCCGAATTTCAACATTCCTTTGCAGCCCCGAGGTTCAATCATCATTCCGGGTAAGTCTTCGTCCTCTTCATCTTCTCGATTGGGTGTTCTTGCTGGCCGAAGGTAAGAAGAAGAGCTTGTGTGTGTGTGTGTTTGTTGCAAGCCGCCCAGATCTGCCTAGCAGCCGGGCCAGACGCCCAGATCGCCCCAGCACGCCATCGCTCGCCGTCGCAGCACACCAGGCCGCCCGTCGCATGCCCAGCAAAAATGAGCCACCCCCACCGCCCTCGCCGCCTGGCCGCAACAGAACGCCCGATCCGCCCGCCGCGAGCCAAAGACGCCCAGATTGCCCGCGAGCGCGTCCTTGCCCGAGTTGCTCGTCCGCGTCCTCATCGCACGCCCAGTGCCCGCACGTCCTCGCCCATGCCGTGTCCTGCGCACTGTCGCGGCGCGCAGCGCCCAGCAGCATCGCAGCCACCAAGACCACCGCTGCCAACAGCCACGGCCCCGTGTCGCCGTGCCGTGTGAGTGCTCCCTACCCGAGCCTGCTGTTTTATTAATTTTAGGCTTTTTAGATTATGATTATTATTGTGTTTGATAGGTTCGCGTTAGCTAGCTCGGGAGTGTTCGCAGCTTAGGATTTTGTGTGTAGAAGCCTCCCGACCAAGGTAAGGATTTCTTACCGGAGTTGTGTGGGCCCTGCGAAATTATATGTGATTGCTGTTTGTGTGCTTGTTTGTGTTTATCAGCATGTTTAGTGATAGGTGCTCCGTTCTGAATTCTCGACTGGCATGATTCCTTATGTTGTTTCTCATGTTAGTCCATGCTAGGTTGTTTCGTTCGCATGCTCGTATCTTTTGTTTCGTAGTATCATGCTAGGTTCGTTGTATCCGTTGAGCACGTATTGGATTGTATTGGATTGTAAGTTACTGATATGATATGTTAGAGTGTAGGTAGGTAGCATCATCCGGCCCCGAATGCATAAAGTATCTTGCATCCATGGCAGGGACGTACGAGGTAGTACTCCGTCCCTGGACCCCGTTAGGGTTTAGCTAACTCGACCGGTGAGGCCCCGCAATCTTGGGTGAGGGTGGCGATCGTTAAATGTCCCAACAATCGGGATGATGACTTGGCATTGCCTCGTCCCCGACAAACCCGCACGTCCTCGGCGTGTTCGGCAAGAGCCCCGATTGCCACTGTTAGGGCAAGGACGGCTTCTGGTGTAAGCCTACCACGACCGATTCCTTAGCCTCAAAGTGCGTGGTTCAGCCGACATAGTTCACGTGTCGGTCTCACACCCTATGTCGCTGACACCGATCCGAGATTTAGTTAGGCATGGTGATCGGACATGGGCAGCTTGCCACTAGACCCGGCACCCCATGGTCTGCAGAGCATGCGGTGTACGCTTACGCTCATTACAAATACGACCGGAGAGCTCCTCGGGATCTTGAGCTAGTGCACCTTTCGTGACGACGATGAGACAGCCGATGCCGGGACTTGTGTCTCGTATAGGGCGTAATGTGTGGTGTGGATTTCCGGACTAAGACCCTGAGTTGGCATCCGAGGATTATATGTGGATTTAAGCTATGTGCTCTATTCTGTGTTTATATTCATAGCTTGCATACATTCATCTAGATGACTATGTATATCGTATTGTACCCCGGTTGGGGATTCTTACTGAGTAATTCGTTACTCACCCTTATTTTGTGGTTTTTCACAGTAACCAAGGTGCGAGCACAGATGGTCAAGGAGGAGCCGTGATCATGGGAATCCTGCTGTCGTGTCCGACTTTTTATATTATGACTCTTGTCTTTTATTTTCCCCGAATGCATGTAGCACGGCACGAGCCCTAGGATGTTTTCTAAATGTTTTGTGGATTCCAGCATTGTTGTATCTGGGAAGGTTTTGAATGATTTTAATAAATCTCTGATCGAGTAAACTTTGGAAATGTATTTGTCCTGAAACAGTGCTTGGAGATAGGAACAGTTTCAAAGAAATCAGTAATGATTTCTGCTTTGAATGTTGAATGTTTTAAGTTTTAATTGGAATCCGAAATCATATTTGCATATTGTCCTTTACTTTGAATGCATGCATTGGGGTAAAGGCCCATTTAGAGCCCTTTTGGGTCTGGTCTTTACAGCTTGGTATCGAGCTCGAGTCATAGATTCTGTAGATGACCTTTTTGTTGTAGGTCGTTTTCCCATGATCACCAAAGACTCACGACGATCATCAGTACGCCTAGTTTAATGTTTTTAGGAAAGGGTTAAGAATTTACAATACCATTCATCTAGTGTGTGCCTTGTTTAGTGTTGTAGAGCGGAGACGAGCAGGTTCTGACTCGTTGTTGGTTTGGGTGTAGATCGCCAGCATGCCAGTTACCCGCACCGGAAGAGGAGGTTCGAGAGCAGGTCGAGGTATCGGGATCGGATCTGATACTGCAGGGACATCGTCCCAAGCTGAGACTGATGGCATTCCACCAGTAGCTCCCCCTGTCGAGCCTAGAGGAGGCGTTGAGGCGACTGAGCACCGTGGGACTGCTCCTGGAGCAGAATTTGCTGATTCGATGAGGGCTTTGATCGTCAGCCTGTTGAGTGACTAGAGGCGAGAGACCTGTGCCTTGTTGGCGCTGCGCAAGGGAAGAGTCCCGAGCCCAGATCGAGCAGTTGACTTGCATGTTTCAGCAGGGCGCAGCATCACCCCTAGCTCCACAGGAGCAAGTAGCCCCAGAGGCAGATATGGCAGAGGGTGCCGAGGAGCTGGGTAGATGGTTGAAGGACTTCATGAAGTGGAAGCCTGAGAAGTTTGATGCCTCGAGAGATGCTTTAGCGGCAGCCAGATGGATTGCCCATTTGGAGTACACCTTCCCAATTATGGTGTGCCCCGATGTTCAGAGGCCGAGGTGTGCAGCCCATGTGCTAGGAGGCACAACTAGGTGGTGGTGAGAGTCCACCTTGAGTGAGAGACCAGCTGGGTCTCCACCTGCTACTTGGGAGTTCTTCAAGTCGGAGTTCAAGGCCAAGTACATTAGTGATGAGGCTCAAGAGAAGATGGTGGAGCTTTTCCAGAACCTGAAGCAGGGTTCTGATTCTATAGATGTAACGGCCCAGTTTTCTATTCCAGTTCTCGAGGTGCTTCCGGTTCAGATTCAGTGGTTCGGTTGGACCGTTAGAGCTGTTTTGACCCTTAGGGGTATTTTGGTCTTTTTGCTCCCCGGGCAGGATTTGTGGATTTTCAGGGCTTCAAGGCAGCTCCTGCCTTTGTTGAGGCTTGTATGTTGGTGGCTGCGAGTCCCGAGATGTTTGGGGTACTCGTTTGGGAGTTCGGTTGTGATTTGGGTTTTGGGCAAAGTGATCGTTGTTTGGGTGTTTCCTTTGGGATTCGAGCCTGTGCCCTTAGAGATGATTTGGGAGTTTGTTTAAGTGAGAGTTATTGTTTGGAAAAGATTGCTTCACCTGGTCTCAAGGAGGAAGCCTGAATTGGGATTTAAGGACTTTAAGGCTTGTTTAAATTAGGAAAAAGGGAAGAAAAATCAAGAAAGTCCCTTTCCCTTGTTTTGCAATCTCTCTCTCTCTCTCTCTCTCTCTCTCTCTCTCTCTCTCTCTCTCTCTCTCTAGCCGACCTCACCAAGAAAACCCACCATGCCCTAGCCGCACCACACACCACGGCGCATCGGACCGCTCAGCCAAAGATAGCCCTCGCCCCACCTCGCGCACCAGACGCCTGTGTCGCCCGGCCAGTGCGCCTGGATGCGTTGCATCGTCCAGCCCTAGCATCGCCCTCGCCTTGGTCGCGCCGAGCGCCCAGACGGCATCGCCCGTGCCGCCTCGTGCCGAGTCGCTCGCCCCTGTAGGTCGTCGTGCCTTCCCGAGCGCCCCCGAGCCCGTCGCGTCGCGTCGCCTCGCGCGCGCGCCCGTGCACCGTCCTCTGTCAAGCCGCGCCGTGTGTCGTCACCCAGCCGAGCTCAAGCCCGCGCCCGTGCGCCTTTGCTTCGCCCCAGCGCGCTGCTGCGCGCGCGCCCGCCCTGCGCCCACATGCCCCGGCGCACAGTGCCCAGTGCCGGCCACTGCTTCTCTTCTGCGCCACCGCTGTTGTGTGTCTTTGGTTGGCCCGAGCCTTGTGGCTTCTGGATGGTATTTTTCCCAGTCTTTTCTTCGTTGGGCCCCGATTTTGTTGGTCTTTGTTTAGGGATTTGATTTGGGTGCTTTATTTTATGTTTAGGTTGTTTGGGTTCGATTAGAGGCTCGAGGATTGCTTGGTTGATTTGTGATTATTTTCTGCTTGTCCTGTAAGGATTTCTTACCGTGGTTGTGTGGACCTGCGATATATCTCGATTGTGCCTTGTATGTTTGCTGATTGTTATGAGCATGATAGCGATAGGCGGCTTTGTTTGATCTCTTGCTAGCATGTTTGTTGATTTTACATGTTAGTGCCATGCTAGGTTTGTTCTTCCAAAGATGCTTGTGATTCCTGTTTAAGTTGTAGTATCATGCTTGGTAAACGTGATTGATGTCGGTCATTGCTTGCTAGCCAGAATCATTGATTTACTCGGTATTCTTAGATAGCGTAGTAGGGTTTGTCATCATCCGTGAGGCCGAGAGCGGACATAACGTACTTTGTCCCCACCGGTCGGGAGTAGAGCGAAGCATAACGTACATTGCTTCCCCGGCGGCCGATGTGGATGTAGCTACCACATCGGCATAAGCCTAGTTTGTAGCTCACTAGAGCGTAACCACCGCCAACGCGGTGCAAGCTGCCTTGGCCGGTTCTTAGCTTCGTGTCGGTGGTACAGCCGCACGATGAGTGCCGAGGGCCTCGCACTCTGTGTTCGATGACACCGTTTCCGAGTCTTAGGCATGCGTGCTGCCCGCGTAGTTTGCCCTTTAGGCCCCGCATTTACGCCGGTTGCGAGAAGAGCATGCGGTGTGCGCGCGCAAGACACGCGTTAGTAGCCGCCTCGGAGAGCTCCCCGGGCTAATGTTCGTGAGTACACCGTTCCTTCCAGTTTAGAGCCGATCATGGGTACTCTCCCGATAGTCCAGATTGTTAGCGAGGGTAAGAGGCCCTTGAGGACACCCATTGGGATTGGCTTTTGAGCTAATCAATTGGTCGAGGGAGAAAGACCCTCGAGGGTGTCGGACATCTTTGGGATCGGTTTTTGAGCTGATCAATTGGCCGAGGAGAAAGACCTCTGAGATGTCCCGGGATTGGTTATGAGAACCAATCATTAGGCCGGAAGTAGGAGACTTCCGATGATTCCAGAAGTAAGAGACTTCCGATGTTTCCAGATCTTGTATTATGAGCTCGTTGAGTTATGATCTGTGTTGTTAGCTGTTTGCTTGCATATTGAGGTGCTAGATGACTGATGTATCGTATTGTACCCCGGTTGGGGATTCTTACTGAGTATGTTTATACTCACCCTTATTTATCTTTCAGGTAACTTGGGACAACACCAGGAGGGCTAGCGGAGGGGGCTGATTGATCATGGGGAACCGCCGGCACTCTGTCTTTTATTATTGCATTGTTTATTCAGCATGTAGATGGACAGGAGTCCTAGGGGAATATTGTTTAAAACGTTGCTTAAATTGTATTGTACATTTTACTAAACACTGGCCAGGTTGTTTTACTTTGTTGGATTGTTTAAACTGAAAATTGTTGGTTCTGTTTTAAGGGCTTCCCCTTCTCATATGTTTTGAAAGTTTTTTAAATATAAGCTCTAAACCGCTTGTTATCATATTTAACTTGCATGCTGAGTAAGATCCCAGGTTTAGGACCATGTTTTGGGTCGGGTTCTTACAGCTTGGTATCGAGCACACGAGTCATAGATTCTCGTAGACTAACTCGCTTTGTAGGTTGTTGTTCCCATGATCATCAAAGACTCCACGGCCGCTTGGTTTGTCTCGAGTTCAATTAAGTTAAGGGTAAGAATTTACAATACTTTTCTTCTAGCTTTTATGCATGTGTAGAGTTGTGGAGCGGAGACGAGCGGTGTTCGACTCGTTGTTGGTTTGGGCTTAGAGAGCCATCATGCCAACTTTTCCGCAGATGCGAGTAGTTTGATGAGCGGTGAGAGCCCCGTGTGGGCGGGCTTTGTTGCTTTGTGCAGATCGCAAAGTGTGTCGATCGCACTCGGAGGGAGGCGAGGATTAGACTCCCATAGGCCATCTGTGGCCCGGTTGTTGGTTTCTCCCAGTGAGAGGGTGGAGGTGCCTTGTGCAGTCGCCAAGATGTTGATTGCACTCAGAGGAGCGGGGCGCTTGGCATGCCCGACCGAGGAGTTGGGCCGATCTTGTTGATGTTGAGGCCGCGTCCCCAGGTTGTGTAGCCCTTTGGCGAGTTGGCCCTGCGCGGTTGAGTTGCCTAGAGGAGGGGGTAGAGGCTAGCTCGCCTCGAGTTTGACTCCTTGAGCAGAGTGTGCTCCAACCATGTGAGATTTGATGGCGTGTCTTTAGCTATCGAGAGCAAAGACCAGCGCGCTTGTAGCGCAGCGTAGCGAGGAGTCCCGGCATAGATAGCCCAAATGACAGAGTTTGTTTCAGCATTTTCCCCCAAAGAGTTTCTCGTAGCCCCCCGAGGTTCCCGGGAGGGCTTGATCAGCAGTTTTATGCGATTGAGTTTGTTGGCGTGGATGGAGCGCCCGATTTGGCAAGTGGATGCCTGTAGAGCTTGATGTATTAGAAAGTCCTACCGCTAGTAGTAGTAAAGCGGTTGGCGAGTTTGAGTTTAGCATCCGTGTGTTGGGATGCCTCGCTGCTCGAGAGGCCGAGGTGAGCCGCTCCCGTCTTTGTTGATTCCGCAGCTTGGTGGTGGTAGTCCCTTGAGAGAGGTGGACTAGCGAGTCTCCACCGATCGCCCGATTGATTGGCAAGTTGCCGTGTTAGTGGCTTGAGGCGGATGTAGAGACATCTCTCGCCCCCTTGCAAGCCTCTTTGTTGTTTTGCAGCCAGTTCTCTTGTACCCTCGTAGCTGTGGTGTAGTGTGGAGTTTGCTTGCCGTGGTTTTATCCATCTGTGGATTTCATGGGCTAGTAGAGTGGAACACTCTTTTATTTGGATGTTCCGGGTGTGGAACTAGTTGTTGCCACCCGAGGAGTTGGCTGAGCTTTTGTTGAGCATCGAGTGGGATGCGAGGAGTAGGCCGTGGCAAGTCTGTTGGTCGAGATGCCGAGTTTAGGCTGCTCGAGTGTTTGGACTCTGTCTTGGCTGAGTTCCATTGCCCCGTCACTTGGAGAGTGACTTTCCCTATTCTCGTGAGGGGCATAAAGCTCGTTTGAGGCTGATTCGTGTTGTAATGGATGTAGTGCTGTTGGCACCAAGCTTTGAGAGGAGGCCTAGTTTCAGCTGTTGGCACTTTTGGTGCGGTGGTGCCATGGTCGCCTGCAGTATAGCATCCCCGCTTGTCTTGTACCCCTTTTCCGAGGTTGCACCTGTTTGGGTTGCTTAAGAGATCTAGCTCGGTGGTAGTCGAGAGGACTACAAGTTTGAGGTTTTCGAGGGAAAGTAGGGGCTGCTCAGATCTCTCGAGGGTTGGGTGTAAAGGATGCTATAGGTCATTAAGAGCTAGCGCGTTCGAGTTCTCGCGCTGTGTTGTGAGCCCGTGTGAGCCACCTTGATGGTAGCATGATTCGGCTACCCTTTGAGTTGCCCTAGTATGGTTAGCGTTGGCATCGTGGATGCGTGGTTGATCCAGCGTTAGAGCCATGAGTTGGATGGCTGATCGGAGCGCGTTTAGTGAGCACATTGTTTCGAGGAATGTTAGCTTGGTGTGGTTTTGCGCTTGTAAGAGTAAGTTGGCCAATGTGGCTTTTCGTGGTGAGTTGGCCCCGAGTGGGTTTGAACTCTTGTTGCTCCCTTGTTTGTTGTGGCTCTGTTTGGAGGCAAAAGTTGCCCTGTGTGAGAGCCCTTGTTGGCTTTGGATCTTAAGAGATCAAGTTGGAGCTGTACACCCCGGTGCACTTTTGCGTAGCTCGTTCCGTGGTTTATGTTTGGAAAACCACGAGAGGTTCGTGTTGAGGAGCCAGTGCTCAGTCTTTGAGGTGTCAAGGCTTTAGTTCTTGGCAAGTGCCCTAGCTTTGGTATAAGGATGTCGTGCTCGTTCTTGGGCCGTTGGTTAAGCAAGTTTTGCTAGTTGGTCCTTGCCACTGGTTAGACTTGATTGGAACCGAACAAGAGCAATAGTGGCAAGCCGCGCAGCTTCGATTTACGATCGTTTTGGCTAAGAAAGTCGTTCGGATCCTTACCTTGGGCGTAAGGTAAGTTGAGGTTGTTGCTTTGAGTAGGAGGATGACGCCTCCTGTAGCGTTCCGGTTCCCTTGGTTTCCAAGTTGGAGTTGGCCAAAGATAGTTGAGATCTTTGGAGAGGGTTGTGCCCGCGTGGCCGGTTGTTTGTTAGATCGTTGTCGACCGTGTGTGTCGGAGGGGGTGATCGAGGATCTCTAGTTGTGGAGAGCCTCTCCAGTAGCTCGATTAGACCCGAGCGGTGTTCCTTGGGTGAGTTGCTTGCAGATTTGGCGATCTAGCAAGCTAGTGCTTGTTTGGTTTTGGAGGTTAGTTGGTGCTTGGTGTTGACCAAGATTTGGTTCTCTTGATGTTTCAAGAGCTTGCTCGGTTCGAGCTGCAGGGCGTTGCCCCGAGGATTTGTTCCTAGTCCGGTTGTTTTGGGAGTTGATTCCTCTCTCGGTGGTTGAGTAAGTTCGGCTAGTTCTGGATTGGTGGTCCAATCGGTTGAGTTTCCCTTGGGTGTTGCTTCCAAGAGAGTTGGTTGATGTTGCCCTTGGGTTGGAGCAAGTTAGCGGCGTGTGTGATGTTCGCGCCTTTAGAGTTTTGCTTGCTGGAAATCGTTCCCGTTGAGGAGTCGGCGTAGCTCCCGAGTTGTGTAGTTGATCGAGTAGCGCAGTTGGTTAGCCCAATGAGAGGGTCCCCGCATTGTGTTGTTAGCAAGCGAAAAGTTGTTTGTCCCCGCAAGAGCGGTGACCAGCCCGCTTTAAGAGCCGAGCTTGAGTTGAGTTTCTGCTGAGCAAGGCCTTCTCGGGCTTTGTTTCTAGTTGTTGAGCTTTCGCAGATTGGTGAATAGCCGAGCCTCGATTGAGTGTGTTGGCACGCAGGTGCCGTGGCATTGGTTGGTTAGCCTTTGGGCAAGTTTCCTCAAGCCGTTGTGTGTTGGCTTTGGTAGCCCCGTGAGGGTTTGGTCCTTCTTGCCGAGATTTTCCATGAGAGGAATGTTGGGTGTTTCCTTGCACAGCAATGTTCTCTTTGGCCGATTGCTAGTAGGTTTGCATGGAAAAGTTTGTGTTCGGCCGTTGTGAGGCTCCAGCTTGTTGGCTTGGCCGAGTGGAGCTGTGCACTGGTTTTTGGCCATTTAGGGTTGGCCGTAGCTGAAGTTTCAGCTTGTGCTAGTGGGAAAAGTTTGCCTTTTGGATCAATCGCCGGTTGGTGGTTCGATTGTTTTTCGTTAAGGCTTTAGGCAAGCCTTGTGGTTCGCTGGTCTCTTGTGAAGAAAGAGTAGGCCGTTTGGTTTCTGGAACCTGAGAGGTTCAGTTGTTTGGCCAGCTTGGCGTTGTGTTGAGGCAGTTTGTTATCAGTTCTGGGCATTCAGAGAAGTTACGCCAGTGCGTGGCGTTGAGTTTTGGAGCTTGTGCCCAGTCTGCCAGTTTGCTGAGAGTAACACCGTTGAGAGGTGTTCCGTGTTGGTTTAGTGGGGTTTTGGCTGAGCCCCAAGTTTGTAGGGCTTTTGAGATCCTTGAGCGGATTGGAGCAGTGGTTAGCTTTGCCCCGTCCTTTCAGCAGTGCAAGTTTTGTGTTCTTCGTCTCTTTGTTGAGATAGTTTGTGGCAGACTGGAGAGCATCGTGGCTTGAGCCTTTGAGAACCCAAGAGGGTTTGGTTATCAGAGAAGGGCTAGTGTTGTTTTAGCCGAGAAGTTCAGTTGGCTAAGAATCAGTGGAGTTTTTATAGAGCTGTTTCGTTTTAGGACTTTCGAGGACGAAAGTCTTAAAAGGAGGGAGTATTGTAACGGCCCAGTTTTCTATTCCAGTTCTCGAGGTGCTTAGGTTCGTATTCAAAGTGGTTCGGTTGGACCGTTAGAGCTGCTTTGACCCTTAGGGGTATTTTGGTCTTTTTGCTCCCCGGGCAGGATTTGTGGATTTTCAGGGCTTCGAGGCAGCTCCTGCCTTTGTTGAGGCTTGTATGTTGGTGGCTGCGAGTCCCGAGATGTTTGGGGTACTCGTTTGGGAGTTCGGTTGTGATTTGGGTTTTGGGCAAAGTGATCGTTGTTTGGGTGTTTCCTTTGGGATTCGAGCCCAGGCCCTTAGAGATGATTTGGGAGTTTGTTTAAGTGAGAGTTATTGTTTGGAAAAGATTGCTTCAGCCGGGTCTCGAAAGAGGAAGCCGGGAATTGGGATTTAAGGACTTTAAGGCTTGTTTAAATTAGGAAAAAGGGAAGAAAAATCAAGAAAGTCCCTTTCCCCTTGTTTTGCAATCTCTCTCTCTCTCTCTCTCTCTCTCTCTCTCTCACTCTCTCTAGCCGACCTCACCAAGAAAACCCACCATGCCCTAGCCACCCACCATGCCCTAGCCGCACCACACCTGGCCGCATCGATCACCACTCGGCCAGCCAAAGCCAGCCCGACCTCGCCGCACAGACGCGCCTGTGTCGCCCGGCCAGTGCGCCCGGATCGTTGCATCGTCCAGCCCTAGCATCGCCCTCGCCTTTGGTCGCGCCCGAGCCCAGTCGGCATCGCCCGTGCCGTCTCGTCGTGCCGAGTCGCTCGACCACAGAGGTCGTCGTGCCTTCCCGCGCCCCGAGCCCGTCGCATCGCGCCGCGCGCTCGCGCGCGCGCGCGTCGCGCCGTCCTCTCGCTCAAGCCGCGCCGTGTGTCGTCGCCCAGCCGAGCTCGAGCCCGCGCGTGCGCTTTAGCCGCCCAGCGCGCGTGCTGCGCCAGCGCCCACGCGCTGCTCGCGCGCGCGCGTGCTGCGCCAGCGCCGCCTACCGCCTGCGCCACATGCCCAGCGCTGTGCCCAGCGCCCGGCCAGTTGCTCTTCTGCGCCACCACACTGCTGTTGTGTCTTTGGTTGGCATGAGCCTTGTGGCTTCTCGGATGGTATTTTTCCGAGTCTTTTCTTCGTTGGGCCCCGATTTTGTTGGTCTTTGTTTAGGGATTTGATTTGGGCCGCTTTATTTTATGTTTAGGTTGTTTGGGTTCGATTAGAGGCTCGAGGATTGCTTGGTTGATTTGTGATTATTTTCTCGCTTGTCCTGTAAGGATTTCTTACCGTGGTTGTGTGGACCTCGCGATATATCTCGATTGTGCCTTGTATGTTTGCTTGATTGTTATGAGCATGATAGCGATAGGCGGCTTTGTTTGATCTCTTGCTAGCATGTTTGTTGATTTTACATGTTAGTGCCATGCTAGGTTTGTTCTTCCAAAGATGCTTGTGATTCTGTTTAAGTTGTAGTATCATGCTAGGTAAACGTGATTGATGTCGGTCATTGCTTGCTAGCCAGGAATCATTGATTTACTCGGTATTCTTAGATAGCGTAGTAGGGTTTGTCATCATCCGTGGCCGAGAGCGGACATAACGTACTTTGTCCCCACCGGTCGGGAGTAGAGCGAAGCATAACGTACATTGCTTCCCCGGCGGCGATGTGGATGTAGCTACCACATCGGCATAAGCCTAGTTTGTAGCTCGCTAGAGCGTAACCACGCCAACGGTGCAAGCCTGCCTTGGCGGTTCTTAGCTTCAGTCGGTGGTACAGTACGCCGCACAGATGAGTGCCGAGGGCCTCGCACTCATCGTGTTCGGTGACACCGTTTCCGAGTCTTAGGCATGCGTGCACCGCGCGTAGTTTGCCCTTAGGCCCCGCATTTACGCCCGGTTGCGAAAGAGCATGCGGTGTGCTTGCACACGCGTTAGTAGCCGGCCGGAGAGCTCCCGGGCTAATGTTCGTGAGTACACCATTCCTTCCATTTAGAGCGATCATGGGTACTCTCCGATAGTCCAGATTGTTAGCGAGGGTAAGAGGCCCTTGAGGACACCCATTGGGATTGGCTTTTGAGCTAATCAATTGGTCGAGGAGAAAGACCCTCGAGGGTGTCCTGACATCTTTGGGATCGGTTTTTGAGTGATCAATTGGCCGAGGAGAGAAGACCCTCGGAGATGTCCCGGATTGGTTATGAGAACCAATCATTAGGCCTAAGTAGGAGACTTCCGATGATTCCTAAGTAAGAGACTTCCGATGTTTCCGATCTTGTATTATGAGCTCGTTGAGTTATGATCTGTGTTGTTGTTAGTCGCTTGCTTGCATATTGAGGTGCTAGATGACTGATGTATCGTATTGTACCCCTGTTGGGGATTCTTCTCGAGTATGTTTATACTCACCCTTATTTATCTTTCAGGTAACTTGGGACAACACCAGGAGGGCTAGCGGAGGGGGCTGATTGATCATGGGGAACCGCCGGCACTCTGTCTTTTATTATTGCATTGTTTATTCAGCATGTAGATGGACAGGAGTCCTAGGGAAATATTGTTTAAAACGTTGCTTAAATTGTATTGTACATTTTACTAAACACTGGCCAGGTTGTTTTACTTTGTTGGATTGTTTAAACTGAAAATTGTTGGTTCTGTTTTAAGGGCTTCCCCTTCTCATATGTTTTGAAAGTTTTTTAAATATAAGCTCTAAACCGCTTGTTATCATATTTAACTTGCATGCTGAGTAAGATCCCAGGTTTAGGACCATGTTTTGGGTCGGGTTCTTACAATAGAGGAGTATGAGAGAAAGTTCTCGGAGTATGGTTATTTTGCTCCGCAGTTGATAGCCACCCCTGAGTTGAAGATTCGAAAGTTCATTTCTGGTTTGGGGCAGGGTGTTTCCCAGGATGTCAGGGCTCAGGCTCCTGACACTTATGCCAGAGCTGTCCAGTTAGCCACCATTTATAATGGGAAGTATCCCGTGGAGCGGATTGTTGCCACTCCGGTTCAGCGTCCTATCCCAGCTGCAGTGGGCCAGAAGAGGAAGTTTGATTTCAGAGGTGGTGGCCAGCGTCACCAAGGTCAGTTTCAGAACCGGGATCAACATAGAGCCCCGACCCGTTTCCAGCCTCGCCAGCAGGGTGGTCCCAGGTAGGTTCCCGCTTGTGCTTCTTGTGGGAGAGCCCACACTGGAGCTTGTCAGCCAGGGCCTAGGGTGTGTTTTTGTTGTGGTAAGGAGGGGCATATGATTCATTTTTGTACTCAAATTACTATGGCGGCTTTCGGCCAAAGCAGCGGGAGGGTCGGGTGTTTGCTACGACCGTCAGAGGCCGAGCGTCACGGATGCCGCAGTGGCAGGTACGCTTCTTGTTTTAGATCACTGCGCATTTGTCTTGTTTGATTCTGGTTCTACGCATTCATTTGTATCTGTGTTGTTTGCTGAGCATGTTAAATTGAGATTAGAGCCTCTAGGTTTTGAGTTGTCTGTTGCAACTCCTTCGGGAGTTGATATGTTAGCTAGAGATAAGATTAAGGATGGCCGGATCGAGATATCCAGAGTGTTGCTTGTGGCTACGCTCATAGTTCTGCCTATGAGCGGTTTCGATGGGATTCTTGGTATGGAGTGGTTAGCTGCTAACCACGCGTTGATTGACTGCCACCGGAAAGAAGTAGTGTTCAGGCCGCCTGGTCGGCCCAGCTTTAAGTTTCGTGGAGTCCAGGGTGGAGTTTGCCCGCCGTAGGTGTCAGCTGTGAAAGCTCGTCGTTTGCTTGCTCATGGAGCTTGGGGCTACCTAGCCAAGTTGTCTGGGGAGAGCCGCCCCTCGCTAACTGTGGATCAGGTGCCGGTTGTGCAGGAGTTTGCGGATGTGTTTCCTGAGGAGTTACCGGGGTTGCCCCCGAAGAGAGAGGTTGACTTCACAATTGAGCTTGAGCCGTGGACCCTCCCTATCTCGAAGGCTCCGTATCGTATGGCGCCAGCAGAGTTAAAGGAACTGATGGTTCAGTTGCAGGAGATGTTAGATCGAGGGTTCATCCATCCGAGTGTGTCCCCGTGGGGCGCACCAATTCTGTTAATAAAGAAGAAGGATGGTTCGATGCGCTTATGCATTGATTATCGCGAGCTTAATAAGGTGACGGTGAAGAATAAGTATTCGTTGCCCCGTATTGATGATTTGTTCGATCGACTTCGTGGAGCTTCCGTGTTCTCCAAGATAGATCTCGAGATCCGGTTACCATCGATTGCGGATCGTGGATGCCGACATTCCTAAGACAAATTTTCGTGTCTAGATATGGTCACTATGAGTTTGTGGTCATGTCATTTGGATTGACCAATGCCCCACCCGCGTTTATGGACATGATGGATAGGGTGTTCAAATCTTTTTGGACAGCCCGTCATCATCGTGTTCATCGACGATATTCGATTTACTCGAGGTCTAAGGAGGACCATGCGGATCATTTGAGGTGAGTATTGGCGGCCTTGAGGAAAACCGACTTTTTGCGAAGTTTTCCAAGTGTGAGTTTTGGTTGGAGCGGTGGCCTTCCTAGGTCACGTAGTTTCGAGAGATGGTATAGCCGTGGACCCCGCGAAGATTGAGGCCGTGAGTTCGTGGGCCAAGCCGACTTCGATTGCTTGAGATACGCAGCTTTGCGGGATTTGCGAGTTACTACTGCCGGTTCGTTAAGGACTTTTCCGCCATAGCCTCGCCCCTCACTCGTCGGACGAGGAAGGGTGTCGAGTTTGTTTGGGACAATAAGTGTGATGAGAGCTTCGCCGAGCTCAAGCGCGCGATTTGACTTCACACGACTGTTGGCGATCCGGGGGACAGTGGTTTCGTGGTCTATAGCGATGCTTCCAAGTTTGGGTTAGGTTGTGTGTTGATGCAAAGACGGAAGGTCATTGCCTATGCTTCCCGTCACCGAAGCCGTATGAGCAGAACTACCCGACTCATGATATGGAGTTGGCGTGCGGTGTTTGCATCAATATTTGGAGGCATTACCTGTATGGTGAGCGGATTCAGATGTTTACCGATCACCGTAGCCTCAAGTATCTGCTTACTCGTAAGGAGTTGAATATGAGGCAGAGGAGATGGTTAGAGTTGGTAAAGGATTATGACTGCGAGATTTTGTACCATCCGGGTAAAGCCAATGTAGTGGCTGATGCATTGAGTAGGAAGACGTCGCACTCCGCGGTGTTGTTGAGTTCCCAGCCCAGATTGCGGAGAGAGTTCGAGCGGGCCGAGGTTGTAATGTTGTTGGGTGAGGTTACCGCTTGAGAGTAGCTCGATTGATGATTCAAATTAAATCGATTAGACAAATGGATTATTGATAGCCAGCTGAGTGACCCCGCACTTAAGAGATTGTTTGACAGAGTTAGTGCTGATGGGGATTTTGATTTCGAATATTCACCAGACAGTGGGTTGACTTATAGAGGCCGGTTGTGTGTTCCGGATGTTGCAGGATTGCGAGCAGAGTTGCTCTCAGAGGCCCACAATTCTCTGTTTGCTTGGCACCCCGGGGGTACCAAGATGTATCAGGACCTTAAGCAGACATTCTGGTGGATGGGTATGAAGAGAGATGTTGCGGAGTTTTTCAGTCGGTGTCTCACTTGTCAGCAAGTGAAGGAACCTAGGCAGAGGACGGCCGGTTTGTTGCAGCCACTGAGTGTGCCTCAGTAAAAATGGGAAGAGATCTCCCTGGACTTTATTTCTGGTTTGCCGAGGACTCTGAGGAAGTTCTCTCACATTTGGGTGGTAGTCGACCGTTTGACTAAGAGCGCACACTTCATTCCCGGTAGAGACACTTATACCGTGGAACAGTGGGCGCAGTTGTTTTTGGAGCAGGTCATTCGTTATCATGGTGTGCCTGTGAGGATTGTATCTGACCGTGACTCGCGGTTCACTTCTCGTTTCTGGAGAGCACTCCAGAAAGGTTTAGGCACGAGTGCGCCAAAGATACCTTTCACCCTCGCATGGATGGATGATCGAGAGGGTGAACCAGATTCTCGAGGATATGTTGAGGGCTTGTGTGTTGGATTTCCCGCGATTGGGACCAGATTCAGATCGATGGAGTTTGCATATAACAACAGTTACCAGTCGACGATTCAGATGGCTCCATTCGAGGCTTTGTATGGTAAGCATTGTCGATCCCTTGTGTTTTGGGAAGAGGTTGGTGATAGACAGGTTTTGGGTCCCAAGTTGCTGCAGTTGACTAATGGAGCAGTGCAGAAGATTAGAGCTCGTATGTTGACAGCTGAGAGCAGGCAGAAGAGTTACGCCGATGTTCGGCGTCGTGATTTGGAGTTTGAGGTTGGACAGCATGTGTTCCTAAAGGTTGCTCCGATGCGAGGTGTTTTGAGGTTTGGTAAGCGTGGGAAGTTGAGTCCCCGTTTTGTTGGTCCGTTTGAGATTCTAGAAAGGATTGGCAGAGTAGCTTATCGATTAGCCCTACCTCCGTCATTGTCAACGGTGCACAGTGTTTTCCATGTATCGATGTTGAGGCAGTATGTGCCGGACCCGTCGCACATTGTGGACTTTGAGCCTTTGCAGCTGAATGAGGATTTGAACTTCGAGGAGAAGCCAGTGGGGATCCTTGCCTCTGAGACAAAGACGTTGCGTAATCGTGAGATCTGTTTGGTAAAGGTTCAGTGGAGAAGTCAGAGTTCTGAGGAAGTCACTTGGGAGCGGGAAGACGAGATGAGATTGCACTACCCCGAAATGCTCGAGTCTTAAGGACTTTCGAGGACGAAAGTCATAAAAAGGAGGGAATATTGTTACGCCCGTGTTTTCATCCCGCTTTCCGTATGCCCTAGGGGTATTTTGGTAATTTGGCCGGGCCGTCAGGGCCGTTTATGTCTTTTTCCAGTTGCTAAAATTATTGGTTGGGTTTATGTAGGTTTTTGAGGCTTTGTGGATGTGTTTGAGCATGGATAGATGCAAAAGTAAAAATAAAGGAAAATTGTGTTGCAGCTTGGATTCGAACCCGGGTCTCCGGGAAAGCCAATGGGGATGCATGCCAGTTGAGCTATGGAGAGCTCTTGTTGCTCCTTCTGCGTCATATTATGGTTAGCTTTGGATCTTGGAGTTTTGGTGCATTTGGTTAAATGAAAAAGAAATTAGGTTTTGTCTTTCTTCTCCAACATCCTCTTTGCCGCACAAGCCAAGATCTCCCTAGCCCTTGCCGAATTTCAACATTCCTTTGCGACCCAGTTCAATCATCATTCCGGGTAAGTCTTCGTCCTCTTCATCTTCTCGATTGGGTGTTCTTGTTGGCCGAAGGTAAGAAGAAGAGCTTGTGTGTGTGTGTTTGTTGCAGGCCGCCCAGATCTGCCTAGCAGCCAAGCCAGACGCCCAGATCGCCCCAACACGCCATCGCTCGCCGTCGCAGCACACCAGGCCGCCCGTCGCATGCCCAGCAGCCGAGCCAGCCCATCGTCCCTGTCGCCCGTCGCAACAGAACGCCCAGTCCGCCCGTCGCAGGCCAGCACGCCCAGATCGGCCGCGAGCGCGTCCTTGCCCGAGCTGCTCGTCCGCGTCCTCATCGCATGCCCAGTGCCCGCACGTCCTCGCCCGTGCCGTGTCCCAACGCTTGTCCGTCGCGCGCGAGCGCTCGCCCACAGCAACACGTGCCACCGTCTCGCGGCAGTCGCAGCGCACCCGCACGCTGCCAACAATGCCAGCCCCGGTCGCCGCCGTTTCGTGTGAGTGCTCCCGACCCGAGCCTGCTATTTTATTAATTTTAGGCTTTTTAGATTATGATTATTATTGTGTTTGATAGGTTTGCATTAGCTAGCTCGGGAGTGTTCGCAGCTTAGGATTTTGTGTGTAGAAGCCTCCCGACCAAGGTAAGGATTTCTTACCGGAGTTGTGTGGGCCCTGCGAAATTATATGTGATTGCTGTTTGTGTGCTTGTTTGTGTTTATCAGCATGTTTAGTGATAGGTGCTCCTTTCTGAATTCCCGACTGGCATGATTCCTTATGTTGTTTCTCATGTTAGTCCATGCTAGGTTGTTTCGTTCTGGCATGCTCGTATCTGTTCTTGTTTCGTAGTATCATGCTAGGTTCGTTGTATCTGTTGAGCACGTATTGGATTGTATTGGATTGTATGTTACTGATATGATATGTTAGAGTGTAGGTAGGTAGCATCATCCGGCCCCGAATGCATAAAGTATCTTGCATCCATGGCAGGGACGTACGAGGTAGTACTCCGTCCCTGGACCCCGTTAGGGTTTAGCTAACTCGACCGGTAGGCCCTGCAATCTTGGGTGAGGGTGGCAGACTGTTAAATGTCCCAACAGTCGGGATGATGACTTGGCATTGCCTCGTCCCCGACAAACCGCACGCGTCCTCGGCGTGTTCGGCAAGAGCCCCGATTGCCACTGTTAGGGCAAGGACGGCTTCTGGTGTAAGCCTACCACGACCGATTCCTTTAGCCTCGGTGCGGTGGTTCAGGTGACATAGTTCACGTGTCCGTGTCTCACACCCCTATGTCGCTGACACCGATCCGGAGATTTAGTTAGGCATGGTGATCGGACATGGGCGACTTGCCACTAGACCCGGCACCCCCATGGTCTGCAGTAGCATGCGGTGTACGCTTACGCTCATTACAGCGCCGACCGGAGAGCTCCTCGGGATCTTGAGCTAGTGCACCTTTCGTATCGACAGTAGACAGGCTGATGTCGGGACTTGTGTCTCGTATAGGGCGTAATGTGTGGTGTGGATTTCCGGACTAAGACCCTGAGTTGGCATCCGAGGATTATATGTGGATTTAAGCTATGTGCTCTATTCTGTGTTTATATTCATAGCTTGCATACATTCATCTAGATGACTATGTATATCGTATTGTACCCCGGTTGGGGATTCTTACTGAGTAATTCGTTACTCACCCTTATTTTGTGGTTTTTCACAGGTAACCAAGGTGCGAGACAGGATGGCTGAAGGAGGAGCTGTGATCATGGGAATCCTGCTGTCGTCTCTGACTTTTTATATTATGACTCTTGTCTTTTATTTTCCCCTGAATGCTTGTAGCCGGGCACGGAGCCCTAGGATGTTTTCTAAATGTTTTGTGGATTCCAGCATTGTTGTATCTGGGAAGGTTTTGAATGATTTTAATAAATCTCTCGATCGAGTAAACTTTGGAAATGTATTTGTCTCAAACAGTGCTTGGAGATAGGAAAAGTTTCAAAGAAAAGCGTAATGATTTCTGTTTGAATGTTGAATGTTTTAAGTTTTAATTGGAATCCGAAATCATATTTGCATATTGTCCTTTACTTTGAATGGATGCATTGGGGTAAAGGCCCATTTAGAGCCCTTTTTGGGTCGGGTCTTTACAAGGACACTATGACTATGTCAGCCTGTACCACCGCACCTGAGGCAAGAAATCGGCCGTGGTAGACTTACACCAGGAACCGGTCCTTGCCCTATCAGGTGGCAATCAAGGGCTACTGCCAACACGCTGAGGTCGTGTCGACTGCTGGGGACAAGGCAATGCCTCGTCATTCCCCCGACCGTTGGGGCATTCAACATTCTGCCACCCTTACCCAAGATTGCACTGGGCTGCCGTTAGGGTTAGCTAAACCCTAACGACGGATCGAGGGCGAATCTTGCCTCGCCGCACGCCCCTCGCCACGGATGCAAGTTACGTTATGCATCCTCGCCCGGATGATGCTACCTATCAGAATTCTAAACTATAAACAGATAGCAGCTAACAATCCAATACGTGTTCAACAGAAACAATGAACCTAGCATGATACTACGAAGCAAGAACAGATAACGAGAATGCCAGAACAGAACAACCTAGCATGGAACTAACATGAGAAACAACACGAGAATCATGCCAGTCGAAATTCATAATAGAGCACCTATCCACTAACATGCTGATAAACATAAACAAGCATAAAAACAACAATCACAGAATATACCGTAGGGCCCACACAACTCCGATAAGAAATCCTTACCTTGGTCGGAAGGCAACAACACACAAAGATCCTATGCTGCAATCGAATCAGAGCTAGCTATTGGGAACCTAACAAACAACAATAAATATCACAACCTATAGGCCTTAAATAATAATACAAACAGGCTCGGCTCGAGAGAAACTCACACGTCTCGAGGCTCGCACGCGGACGGACGGCGGCACGGGCTCTAGGCGCTGCGGGCGTGCTGGCGCGGCAGGGGCTGCTCGCTCGAACGGTGTTGGCGCGGGAGTGCAGATGCGACGACTGGGCGCTGGGCTGCTCACAGACGGGTGGCCTTGGCGCGGGCGTGCAGATGGGCAATGGTTGCGACCAGTTGGGCGATCGGCGCTGCTGCTGCTGCTCGGCTGGCTGCACAACACCAAAAACTCAATTCTCTTCTCTCCGCCAGCAAGAACATCACCAAAACGAGAAGGAGAATCGAGGACACCTACCCGGGATGAACGAGACAACGAAGCTTCTTGGAAGAGGCGCACGACAAGGAGAGCTAGGGAGAATGGGGTGGGCGTCAAGGAGGATTTGGGAGACAAAATGATGCAACCCTATTTTCTTTTCTCTTTTAATCAAACTCCCTTAATCTCGAAAACCAAGGCAAATTAAGGCATACTACGGAATGAGCAACAAGAACAACTGGTGGCCCAACTGGCAGGACCACACCATTGACTCCCTGGCCACCTGGGTTCGAAACCCAACAAAAACACATTTAAACCACAATTTTATTTTTGAATCTCTCCATGCCCAAACACATCCAAAAAGCAACCAAACCCTACATTTGACCATCCAAGAATATTAACAGCTGAAAAAGACAGAAACGGCCCTAACGGCCCGACCAAATTGCCAAAATACCCTTAGGACATACCTGGAAGACCGGGATGAAAACCCAGGCCGTTACAAGACCCGACCCGAAAGAGATCCTAAACTAGGTCTTTACCTCAATGCATGCTTTTAAAACTTAAAAGTAATATGCAAGATTGCTTCCCAGATTTTGAATGAAAATAAAAACTTGTAAACATTCATGACATAATCAATTACAAAATGTCCTGAAACCTGTCCCTGTTTCCAAGCTAAAAGTAGTTTAAAACGTACTCCGATCAGAGATTTATTCAAAACATTCAAAACCCAAACAGTTTACAACAGTGCCAGAATCTAGCAACAATAAGAAAACATCCTAAGGGCTCCGTGCCCAACTACATGCGTTCAGAGGACAAAACCAAAAACATAAACATAAACTCAGAGTTAAAAGACAGCAGTTTTCCATGATCAGCAGCTCCTCCTTCAGCCATCCTGTCTCGCGCCCTGGTTACCTGTGGAAAACCACAAAATAAGGGTGAGTAACGAATTACTCAGTAAGAATCCCCAACCTGGGTACAATACGATATAACTGATCATATAGCAGAAAGTATGCAAAATACGGCACAGAAGAGAGCACATCACTTTAATCCATACATATATATACCATGGATGCCATCTTACGGTCTTACTCCAGAAAAACGCAACGCATCTCCATACTCTACGAGAAACTAATCTCGGCCTCAGCTTTCCTACTACTGTCGATACGAAAGGTGCACTGAACTTAAGATCCCGAGGAGCTCTCTAGTAGGCGCTGTAATGAGCGTGTGCGCGCAGCGCATGCTACTGCAAACCAGGGAGGTGATGGGTCTAGGGCATGCTGCCCTGGTCCAGTACGCATGCCTAAAGGAATCTCTGGATCGGTGTCACTGAACATAGTGGTGCGAGACCAGGACACTATGACTATGTCAGCCTGTACCACCGCACCTGAGGCTAAGAAATCGGTCGTGGTAGGCTTACACTAGGAACCGGTCCTTGCCCTATCAGGTGGCAATCAAGGGCTACTGCCGACACGCTGAGGCCGTGTCGACTGCCGGGGAAAAGGCAATGCATCATAATTTCCCCGACCGCTGGGGCATTTAACAGTCTGCCACCCTCACCCAATATTGCATTGGGCTGCCGTTAAGGTTAGCTAAACCCTAACGACGGATCAGGGACGAAGTACTATCTCGCACGTCCCTGCCACGGATGCAAGTTACGTTATGCATCCTCGCCCGGATGATGCTACCTATCAGAACTCTAAGCTATAAATAGCTAACAGCAAACATACTAACACGTGCTCAGCAGAAACAATGAACCTAGCATGATACTATGAAGCAAGAACAGAAAACGAACATGCCAGAACAGAAGAACCTAGAATGGAACTAACATGAGAAATAACACGAGAATCATGCCAGTCGGAATTCAGAACAGATCACCTATCCACTAACATGCTGAGAAACATTGTAACGGCCCAGGTTTTCATCCCGGTCTTCCAGGTATGCCCTAGGGGTATTTTGGTCATTTGGTCGGGCCGTCAGGGCCGTTTCTATTTCTCAGCTATTGTTTAGCCTTGGAGGGTTGTTTTCAGATTGTGGTTGCATTTTGGTTGAGTTCGGATGTTGGGAGGTTCAAAAATAAAATTAAAGTTGGGTTTGGATTAAAAGTTGAAGCAGCCGGGGTTTGAGCCAGGGTGGCCTTGTGTGCTAGAGGAGAGCCTTGCCAAGTTAGCCACTTGGTGTTTTTGTGTCTCACCTTGCAAGCTTTTGTGTTACCTTAAAATCCATGGCTTAGGAGAGTTGGTTCAAAATAGGTCTTTCATCCCTTTTTCCCAAAAACCTAACTCTCTTTTCTCTCCTTCTTCACCACATCCCCCATGCCAGCCGACTCACCCCCCATTGCACAAGCAGCAGCACCAACAGCCCCATCGCCCAAGCAGCATGCCCGTCGCCCAGCCGGCCAGCCCCTGCAACGCCCATCCCATCGCACCAAAGAAATCATCGCCAAAGCAGCAGCGCGCCTAGACTCCCATCGCCAAGTTTGCATCGACATCGACGCCCACGCCATCGCCCAAAGAATGTGCATTGTAATGCCCAGTGTTTTCATCCCGGTCTTCTAGGTATGCCCTAGGGGTATTTTGGTAATTTGGTCGGGCCGTCAGGGATTTAATGTTGCAGCAGCCAGGGTTCGAGCCAGGGTGGCCTTGTGAGCTAGAGCAGGGCCTTGCCAAATGAGCCACCAGGTGATCTTGTTGCTCTTTCCGCGGCATATCTTAGTTAGCCTTGAGTTCTTGGGGTTTTGGGGCTTTGATTAAAAGAAATGGAATTAGGGTTGTTATTGTTTCTTCTCCAAATCAACCTTGGCCGCCCAACCCTTTTCCTCAAGCTCCATTGCAGTGATTTTCTTCCCCGTGCCAAGCTTCAGCCATCGAACGTCGTCCCGGCAGAGCAGCCAAAGCCAATGCGGCAAAGAAGTCGTCGCCCAGCAGCCTTTCCAACCGAGCAAAGAGGTCACACGGCCGGAACACCCATCGCCCGGCCGAGCAGCGAGCGTCGTCCACCGTCGCATGACCAGACGCTGCAGCGCAGCACGTCGCCGTCGCCGCACCCGATCGCACGCCCAGATGCCCAGTAGCCGCATCGCGTTGCAGCCCAGCCGTGTCGCGCGTGCCAGACGCCATCGCCCTGCCGAGCTCGCTCTCGCACTCCCGCGTTCATCCGTCCGCGTCTGTGCCCCGCGCCCACAGTTCGTCTGCTCCAGCGCGCCCGCGCCCCAGTAGCCACGACCGTGCAGCCTGTCCGTTCGCTCGTCAGCCGTGCCGTGTGAGTTGCTCCTTAGTCGAGCCCTGTTTGTTTTATTATATTTAGGCCTATGGATTGTGATAATTATTGTGCTTGTTAGGTTCTCATTAGCTAGCTCGGGATCGATCTCAACTTAGGATTCTTGTGTGTAGTTGCCTTCCGACCAGGTAAGGGTTTCTTACCGGGGTTGTGTGTACCCTGCGAATAATTGATAGCATGCCATATCTTGTGATTGTATGAAATTTCTAGTGGATAGGTTACATGTTTTCTCTTGCTTCCAGGTTTGTGTTGTACTTGTGTTTCTGTTATATTAGTTCCATGCTAGGGTCTTTTTATCCTGGCATATTCTTGTTCCTGTTATATTCTGATAGTCCCATGCTAGGGCTAGGCAGGTGATCTATAGTGTAGGTAAGTCCCCGATGGGCACTACGCTATTCCCGTATGTGTAAGACCCCTATGGGCATCATAAGATTTCTAGAGAGTGTAAGACCCCGATGGGCATCTGTATGATCCTCGCTGGAGTAAGACCCCCATGGGCATCCTAGATGTGTAAGACCCCGTTGGGCAGCATTGATAGCTAGAGGTGTAAGACCCCGTTGGGCAGCATTGATAGCTAGAGGTGTAAGACCCCGATGGGCATCATTGATTGAGGTGTAAGACCTCGATGGGCATCTGTATGTGTAAGACCCAGATGGGCATCATTGATTGAGGTGTAAGACCCCGATGGGCATCCGTATGTGTAAGACCTCGATGGGCATCATTGATTAGAGGTGTAAGACCCCGATGGGCATCCTTGTGTGTAAGTCCCTGATGGGCATCACTGAGTTAGCCGGAGTAAGACCCCGATGGGCATCCTTATGTGTAAGTCCCCGATGGGCATCATTGTGTCATTGTATCCTAGGTTGTGTAAGACCCCGATGGGCATCCAGGCGTAGAACCTAGGATAGGCTGTAGTTGTAAGCCCTTGATAGGCTAGCTCTAGTGTTAGCACATAGCCTAAACCAACCGTTTTGCTCTAAGTCATTGTATGGTTGCATGTCGATGTGCTAAATGAAATGTTTTCTTATTGTACCCCGGTTGGGGATTCTTACTGAGTAACTCGTTGCTCACCCTTATTTTGTGGTTTTCCACAGGTAACCATGGTGCGAGACAAGATGGCTGGAGGAGGAGCTGTGATCATGGAAACCCGTTGTTCAAACTCTGAGTTTATGTCTATGATTCTTTGTAGTTTATTTTCCTCTGAATGCATGTAGTTGGGCACGGAGCCCTAGGTTGTTTTCTGACTGCTTTTCCAGATTCTAGCACTGTTGTAACTGTTGGAAAGTTTTGAATGTTTTAAATAAATCACTGATCAGAGTGAGTTTTGGAAATGTATTTGTCTTGGAACAGGTGTGTAAGGGACCGACCCGAATGGGGCACTAAATGGGCCCTTACCCCAATGCATGCATTCAAAGTAAAGGACATTAAACAGACATGATTTCGGATTCCAATTAAAACAAAACATTCAAAATAACCCCTTTAAAAACTAGAAAATTTCCTGAACTGTCCTCTGCTTCCAAGCACCTGTTCCAAGATAAATACATTTCCAAAGTATACTCCGATTAGAGATTTCTTAAAATCATTCAAAACATGTCTAAATACAATAATGTTGGAATCCACAAAATATTCAGAAAACATCCTAGGGCGTGCCCGGCTACATGCATTCAGGGGAAAATAAAACATAAAGAGTCATAACACAAAATCAGAGTTTGATGACTGAGCCCCATGATCACAGCTCCTCCTTCAGCCATCCTGTCTCGCAACTTGGTTACCTGTGGAAAAACCACAATAATAAGGGTAAGTAACGAATTACTCTGTAAGAATCCCCAACCGGGGTACAATACGATATACATGGTCATCTCGATGAGCGTATGCAAGCTATGAATATAAACACAGAATATAGCACATAGCTTAGCCCACACTTGGGCCTCGGATGCCAACTCAGGGTCTTAGTCCGGAATAATATCACCACAAAGTCCAATACATAAGTCGCCCTATACGAGAAACAAGTCCCGGCCTCGGCTTCATCTCGCCGACGATAGGTACACGCTCACAATCCCGCGAGCTCTCCAATCGGCGTTGTAATGAGCGTAAGCATGCACCGCGTGCTCTGCAGAACTATGGGGTGCCGGTCGAAGGCAAGCTCGCCCATGTCCAAATACCACGCCTAACTAAATCTTTGGATCGGTGTCACCGACATAGGGTGTGAGACTCGACACGTAAACTATGTCGGCACCAACCACCGCACTTTGGGGCTAAGGAACGGGCGTGGTAGGCTTACACCGTAAAGCCGTCCTTGCCTTAACAGTGGCAATCGGGGGCTACGGCCGAACACGCCGAGGACGTGCCGATCGCCGGGGGCGAGGCAATGCCAAGTCATCATCCCGACCGTTGGGGCATTTAACACTCTGCCACCCTCACCCAAGATTGCAGGGCCTACCGCTTGGGTTAGCTAATCCCTCACGGGGTCCAGGAATGGAGCACTGCTCGGCGTCCCCCGCCATGGATGCAAGGTACTTTATGCATCGGGCCGGATGATGCTATCTACCTCGCAACTCTAACTCGCCTAGCAATCGACAAACAATTCCATAAAATCCAATACGTGCTCAATAAGAATACAACGAGCCTAGCATGATACTACGAAGCAAGGCAGAATCACGAGCATGCCAAAAGGAACAACCTAGCATGGATTAACATGAGAATTAATCAGAAAATCATGCTAATCGGGAATTCGAATAGAGTACCTAGCTACACATGTCAATAAACACAAACAAGCAATCAATCAGCAATCACATATAATATCGCAGGGTCCACACAACTCCGGTAAGAAATCCTTACCTTGGTCGGGGACGATTTGACACGAAAACCTAGGTGGCGAACGAACCCGAACTAGCTATCGAGAACCTATCAATCACACCAAAAATCACACAATATGCCTAAATATAATAAAACAAACAAGGCTTAGCTCGGGAGCAACTCACGAGGCGCGACGAACTCACGAACGAGCAGATTGCACACGAACGGGCAAAGAACGGGCCGGGCCGGGCGCGGCTGGGGGAGCAGCGAGAATGGCGCGTGGCGCGCCGGCGCGCAGATCGCAGATCGCATCAAGCGCGAGCTGCGCCGGGATGCGATGCAGGGCGTTGCGCGAGGTTCGGTGGCTGGCGCCGCGATGCGACGCGACACTGAGGTGGGCGAGAGCGCGCGCGCTGGCACGACTCGATGCTCGGTGTGGCTCGGCGGGCTGGGCAGCTTCTGCGCACGAACAGGGCGTTGGAGAAAACGAGCTCGATTCGGGCGATTGGAGAGGATTCGACGCGCGATTTGTTGATGGAGAACTCCCCTACACTAGCTGCACAAAACCCATACCTCAAATCATCTCGACTCGGCCGAAAATGGCACAGCCCAAAATAGGGGAGAAGAAATCGAATTTTGAAGGAAAGGAAGAAGAAGAAGCTTACCGGGATGAAGAAGATCGGACCTCCTGCAGCTCGGGATGAGAACCGGCTTGGAATTGGGGAGGAAAACCCTACGAATCGCTGGTCGATCGAGGGAGAAGGAGAAGAAATCGCGAAGGAAGGAGAAGAGGAAGAAGAAGGCTCGGGCAAAAATTCTGCTTTTATAATAAATCTCCACTGCGCACGGCATATATACCAGATCGCGCGCATAGATTAACAAACACGCCCAGTGGCTCGGTTGGCAGCGACCCTTGCCTAGCTTCCAAAGCGTCCTTGGCTCAAATCTCACTCGACGCGCTATTTAATTCCCTGTTTATTTTTACCTTTTTCCAAGCCCAAATGTCTTCACCAAAATTCCCGATCCCATTCAAATCGACTCATAATTTTTCCGGCAATTAACAAATACATAACCGGCCCTGTCGGCCCGACCAAAATTACCAAAATGCCCCTAGGCCTCCCGGGAAGACCGAGATGAAATTTTCGGGCCGTTACAAGTTGCTTGGAAACAAGGACAGGTTTGAATTTTGTATTGACTTTTTAAATGGATGTTGTATGTTTTAGTTTTCACTTAGAATCCGAAAACCATTCTTGCATATTGTTTTTAACTTTTGAGCGCATGCATTGAGGTAAAGGCCCATTTTAGAACCCATTTCGGGTCGGGTCTTTACAGTTGGTATCAGAGCTCAGAGTCATAGGTTCTGTAGACTGACCTACAATTGTAGGTTGCTTTCCATGATCATCAGCGCTCTGACAGTCATCAGGTACGCCTAAGTTTGCAGTTTTAGAAAAGGGTTAAGAATTTACAATACTTTTCATCTAGTGTATGCCTTGTTTAGTGTTGTGGAGCGGAGACGAGCAGGTTCTGACTCGTTGTTGGTTTGGGTCCAGAGCACCATCATGCCAACTTTCCGCCGTGTAAGAAGTATGATATCAGCTAGTCAGGGTATCCAGATAGATTCAGATACCGCTGGGACATTGTCCTAGGGGGAGGTAGAGATTAGACTCCCGTAGGCCACTTGTGGCCCAGTTGTTAGTTTTCCCCTAGAGAGAGGGTGGAGGTGATTTGCCCTGGAGTACCACTCCCGGAGAGGAGTTAGCTATGGCTTTGCTCATGTTGATGCTTGTGGAGCAGGTCCCAGTGTGGACTAGCCTGGGTAGTTCAGGTGTTGATCTTGAACCTTAGCAGATTGTTTGATTGCCCAGAGAGTGGCTGCAGAGTTAGTAGCCTTCGTGGAGGATGTAGAGACATCTTTGTGCTCTTGTAAATTGTTGTTGTTTTGCAGCCAGTAAGTCGGAACCCTGTGGTTAAGGGTGCAGCGAGCAGTGTACCCATCAGACTTGATCTGTTGGTGGTGTCCCAGTTGTTTTGTAGAGTTGAGCACTCTTCTTATGGTGAGCCCCTAGAGTAGGGCTAGCTGCTGCATGTTGAGAGAGCCGACCAGAGTTTTGATTGAGCATCATGTGGAGATGCAAGAGTAGGCCGTGAGACTTCAGTTAGATGAGATGCCATAGGCAGGGTTGTTTGAGTTTTTGAGCCCTTGTATGCCTAGCCAGAGTTTTTGTCACTTGAGGTCGTGACCTTGTTGGCCCCATTTGTAGTAAGATATGGATTTGGTAGTAGTGGCACTTGAGGTGCATTGGTTGGTGTGCCGCTTTGGCACTAAGTCTGGTTCAGGCCTGAGTTTGGCATGGGTATAATAGATGGTTCTATGACCCGTCTGGAGTTCAGCACACTCCTTTAGCCTTTGGATCCGTTTATGGCAGTTGCACCTGTTTAGGTCGTGCAAGAGGGCTAGTTCAGTGGTAGTCGAAGGACTACAAGCGAAAGGATGTTTGAGAGGAGCTAGAGCATCTTCCCAGTGTTACTGGGGGTTGAGTAAGTCAGCAGGTTGACGGTTGGTAAGTGTTAGTGCGCGTGAGTCTCACGCTAGTGTTAAGGCCAAGAGATCTTTGTGGTTGGTAGTGCGGTCAACTACCTTCGAGTGCCTAAATCTGAGGAGAGTTGTGCATTGTAGATGCGAGATTGGTCCAGCAGAGGGACCATGAGGTTGATGCCTATGAGATGAGTTGGATGCTTATGAGATGAGTTGAATGCCTATGAGATGAGTGGGATGCTTATGAGATGAGTTGGATGCTTGTGAGATGAGTGGGATGCTTGTGAGATGAGTGGGATGCTTATGAGAGTAGTTGGATGCTTGTGAGATTAGTTGGATGCCGATGAGATGAGTTGGATGTCTTATCTGTAAAGCACACTTGGTAGAGACGTTGGTTGAGGTAAGTTCGGTTTGGCATTGCTATGCTTTGGTAGAGCAAGGTTGCCACAGCTTTGAGTATCGTGTGGAGATGGAACTTTTGGTGTTCTTTTGGTTGATTGCATCCCTGCCGGAAGTTAGTTGTTGCCTTTTGGAAAGGCACCTGTTAGTCTTGGATCTCTGAAAGAAGGTTGAGAATTGTGCACATAGGTGTGTTTTGTGTAGTTCGTTCTAGTGGCGAGAGTTTCGGAACCATGTAGGGTTTGCATTGGAGAACTGGTGCTTAGTTCTTGGAAAAGTTGAACTCCAGGTGGATGTTGTAAGGCCTTAGTTGAGGTTGTAAGGATACCATGCTCGTGGTCGGGTTGTTGCTTAGGCAAGTTTTGTTAGGTTGGACCTAAGCTTGGTTGGTGGAACCTCTTGTGCTCAGGGTTGGAGTTCAGGTGGTACTGAGCAAATGGTGGTTGTAGCGAAGCCACGTAGTTTCTGACCGTAGTTGCTAAGAGTGTTGCTCGGAATCCTTACCCTGGGTGGAAGCTACGATGTGGCTGATGCTTTGAGTAGGAGGATGACACATTCTGAAGCGTTTCTGGTCTTTTGGTTTCGAGGTTCGGAGCAGGCCAGCATAGTTGTGATGCTGGAAAATGGAGTTGTTTGTTCAAGCAGTTGGCTGTTAGACCGTTTGACGACAGTGTGTGTTTGAGAGTTACCGAAGAAACCCTAGTTGTGGAGAACCTCACCAGGGTTCAGTCAGACCTAGGTAGTGAGTTCAGTTGGCAAACTAGAGTCGTGTCGGTTTTAGACCTCGGGTGAGTTGTTGGCAGATTTGGTAGGCTAGCAAGCTAGAGTTTGTTTGGAGTAGAGTCCGGATTGGTTCCGGTGTGGTGGCAAGTTGGTGCTTGGTGTTGACCAAGGTGTGGTTTTGAGTTGCTAGAAGTTAGTTTTGCTCGTGGGGCGAGTGGTTCGTGCCTTGTCTGTTCTTTGTCCTGTTTCCAGGTTGTTGAGAGTTGCCCTCCTTTGGTGTTTGGAGGTGAGTCTTGGCTAGTGTGTGGTTGGCGGTTCAGTCTGTGGTGGAAACCCCCCTGTTGTTGCCTCCGTGAGATTTAGATGTTGTTGCTTTAGCGGAGCAAGACAGCGAGCGTGTGTGGAGCTCTCTGTCCTTCGGTTGTCCGCTTGTAAGAACCGTTTTCTCATAGGAGTTGTCAGGTTACTCCCTTCGTCTTGGAGTTGTTGGTAGTCATGCTAGCAAGAGGGAAAAGTTTGTTGGTTGCTTGGAAGCAGTTGTTTGTCCAGTTAAGCGAACTCTTAAATAGTTTTCGGGAAGTTGCAATAAGGGTTGTTCTGCCTCTTGTGAGTGTTGGGCCTAGTCAGCTAAGGTACTTTGTGTGATTGGCCTGGGAGCTGTTGCACCTTTGTAGTTGAGGAACCCCTTTGTATCAGTTGTGGATGAGGTTGCACCATTGTGGCTGGATTAGGGTCTTGACCTTTGAGAGATCCTTGCTGGTTAGTGTAGCTTGTGCTCCGTCAGCCATTGTTGGTATTCTTGTTCTTGGTAGTTGGTGTTAACCGGGTAGTGGCGTCCCGTTTGTGAAGTTTCGGTGGAAAGGTGCAATAAGCCTAAGCTAGAGGGTTAAGCATGTATGTGTTTCATATTTAAAGCAAGCTTCGTTCCGTTGCTTGCATGGAGGTAAGTTTGGTGGAGGGAGCCCTCTGGGGCCCTATTGATAGCAGGTTGACTTTTCAGTCAGTGATCTAGGTCGAGCTAGAGTTGATTAGACCGGCTGTAACGACCCAGGTTTTCATCCCGGTCTTCCAGGTATGCCCTAGGGGTATTTTAGTAATTTGGTCGGGCCGTCAGGGCCGTTTATGTCTTTTTCCAGTTGCTAAAATTATTGGATGGATTTATGTAGGTTTTTGGAAGGATTTGTGGTTTGGTTTGAGCAAGGTTTGGTGCAAAAGAAAAAATAAAGGAAATTGTGCTGCAGCTGGGGTTTGAACCCAAGTCTCCTGGGAAGCTTGTGGGGATGTATACCAATTGAGCCATTAGGTGCTCTTGTTGCTCTTCCTGCATCATTTTATGGTTAGCCTTGCATTTTGGGAGTTTTGGAGCATTTGGTTAAATGAAATAGAAATTAGGTTTGTCTCATCTTCTTCTCCAAAGTGTGTGGCCGCCCAAGCTTTTCTCTCCATTGCCTTGCCGAGTTCTTCATCCTTGCAGCTCCCTTGGTTCAATCATCATTCCGGGTAAGTCTTCATCCTCTTCATCTTCTCGATTGGGTGTTCTTGTTGGCCAAGGTAAGGAGAAGAGCTTGTGTGTGTGTGTTTTTGTTGCAGTCGCCCAAAGATGCCCAGATCTGCCAGCAAGAAGAAGCCCAAAGCCGCCCAGATCGCCTAGCAGCAAGAAGCCCCAGTCGCCGGTCATCGCGCAGCAGCCAGCGCACACCAGTGCCGCCCGTGCCGCCAGCCCCGTCGCAGCTCGTCACGCAAGACCACCGAGCAGCCGCGCTACGCTTCGCTTCGCCATGCGCCTCGCGCGCCGCATCGCGTCACCTCCTCGCGCGCCAGCGCGCTGCGTCCGTTCGCTTGCTCGCGCGCGTGCGCGCTCACCCAAATTGCCGTCGCGCGCGCTCGCCGCCTCGCCGCCTGCGTCGGCGCCCGGTGTGCGGTCCTCGCCCCCATCAACCCCTTCTGCGCTGTCGCGCCAGCGCAGCCCCACCGCCGCTTTGCCGCCCGTCCGCGTGTCACCGAGCCGCGTGAGTTGCTCCCGAGCCGAGCCTTGTTTATTTTATTATATTTAGGCTTATGGATTATGATTATCATTGTTTTGTTAGGTTCTCGGTAGCTAGCTCTCGGGTTCGTTCGCAGCTTAGGTTTTGTGTGTAGTTGCCCTGGCCAGTAAGGGATTTCTTACCGAGTTGTGTGGACCTGCGATGTTCTATGTGATTGTTGTTTGTATGTTTGTTTGTGATTATCGCATGTATAGTTTAGGTGCTCGTTTCAATTCTCGACTAGCATGACTTCGTATGTTGTTCTCTCATGTTAGTCCATGCTAGGTTGTTCCGCTTCGCATGCTCATATCTGTTCTTGCTTCGTAGTACCATGCTAGGTTCGTTGTATCCGTGAGCACGTTTTGGATTGTATTGGATTATATGCTATTGAAATGATATGTTAGAGTGTAGGTAGGTAGCATCATCCGGCCCGATGCATAAAGTATCTTGCATCCATGGCGGGGGACGTCACGAGGTAATACTTCGTCCCCGGACCCGTGAGGGTTTAGCTAACCCGACCGGTAGGCCCCCGCAATCTTGGGTGAGGGTGGCGATCGTTAAATGCCCCAACGGTCGGGATGATGACTTGGCATTGCCTCATCCCCGGCAATGACACGCCCTCGGCGTGTTCGGCCGTAGCCCTTGATTGCCACCGATAGGGCAAGGACGGCTTCGGTGTGTAAGCCTACCACGACCGATTCCTTAGCCTCAAAAAGTGGGTTCAGCCGACATAGTTCACGTGTCCGTGTCTCACACCCTATGTCGCTGACACCGATCCGAGATTTAGTTAGGCGTGGTGATCGACATGGGCGACTTTTGCCACTGGACCCGACACCCCCATAGTTCCGCAGTAGCACGCAGCGCGCGCTTACGCTCATTACAACCACCGCCGGAGCTCCTCGGGATCTTGAGCTAGTGCACCTTTCGTATCGGCGATGAGACAAAGCCGAGGTCGGGACTCGTTTCTCGTATAGGGCGTATTGTGTGGTGGATTTATTTCCTGACTAAGACCCCGAGTTGGCATCCGAGGTCCAAGTGTGGACTTAAGCTATGTGCTCTATTCTCGTGTTTATACTCATAGCTTGCATACATTCTTCTAGATGATCATGTATATCGTATTGTACCCCTGGTTGGGGATTCTTACCGAGTAATTCGTTACTCACCCTTATTCTCGTGGTTTTCCACGGGTAACCAAGCGGGAGACAGGATGGTCAAGGAGGAGCTGTGATCATGGAATCCTCATTGTCATCTCCCGACCATTTTATTATATCATGATTCTTGACTTTTGTTATTTCTCCCGAATGCATGTAGACGGGCACGAGAGCCCTAGGATGTTTTCTTACGTTTTATGGATTTCACATATTTGTACTTGTGGAAGGTTTAAATGGTTTAAATAAATCTCTGATCGTAGTATGCTTTTAGAAATGTATGTTTTGATTGTTGAATGTTTCTGCTTTTACTTGGGATCCAAATTTATTTTTCATAATGTCTTTTATTTTGAATACATGCATTGGGGTAAAGGCCCATTTAGAGCCCCTTTTGGGTCCTGGGTCTTTACAGCTTGGTATCGAGCTCGAGTCATAGATTCTGTAGAGATCGACCTTTTGTTGTAGGTCGTTTTTCCATGATCATCAAGACTCTGCGCACCATCAGTACGCCTAAGTTTACTATTTGTTGTTGAAAAAGGGTTAAGAATTTACAATACTGTCATCTTGTGTATGCCTTGTGTAGTGTTGTGGAGCGGAGACGAGCGAGTTCTCGACTCGTTGTTGGTTTGGGCTTAGTGAGCCATCATGCCAACTTTCTCGCAGCGATCGCGGCAGTTTGTTTAGCAACTTGTTGAGGTATCCAGATAGATTCGGATGCCCCAGGACATCGTTCCGCAGGGAGGCGAGCTTAGACTCCGCTGGCCATTTGTGGCCCGATTCGCTTTTCCCCTAGTGAGAGGGTGGAGGTGCTTCGTGCGGATCGCCAAGATATGTTGATCGCACCCGCAGGAGCAGGCGCTTGGCATGTCCGACCGAGGAGTTGGACCGATCGTGTTGATGTTGAGGCCGCGTCCTGTGGTTGTTAGGCCCGCATGCCACATTTGGCCCCTGGCAGCTTGAGTTGCCTAGAGGAGGGGGTAGAGGCTAGCAGCGCCTCAGTGAGACTCCTTGAGCGAGTGTGCTCCACCATGAGAGATTTGATGGCGTGTCTTTAGCTATCGAGAGCGGAGACCCAGCGCAGCTTTGTAGCGCGTAGTGAGGAGTCCCGGCACAGATAGCCCAAATTGTGACAGAGTTTGTTTCAAAGATTTTCCCCAAAGAGCTCTTGTAGCCCCTGAGGTTCCCTGGAGGGCATGATCAAGCAGTTTATTCAGATGAGTTTGTTGGCGTTGATGGAGACGCCTGTGTTGGCAAATGGATGCCAGTAGAGCTCGATGTTTTAGTAAGTCCTCTGTTAGTAGTAAATTAGTTGGCGAGTTTGAGTTTAGCATCCGTGTGTGGGATGCCCCATTGCTCGAGAGGTCGAGGTGTGCCGCCTCTGTCTTCTGTTGGGTTCATCGGATGGTGGTGGAAGTCCCTTATGAGAGGTGGACTAGCGAGTCTCCACCATCGCCCGATTGTTTGGCAAGTTGCCGTGTTAGTGGCTTGAGGCGGATAAAGGGTCATCTTTGCCCCCTGCGAGCCTCTTTGTTGTTTAACAACCCGCTTCCTCGTATGTGGATTTGGTAGTAGTAGCACTTGAGGTGCATTGGTTGGTGTGCCACTTTGGCACTAAGTCCGGTTCAGCTTGAGTTTGGCTTGGGCATAGCGGATGGTTCTATGCCGCTTGGAGTTCAAACGTACTCCTTTAGCCTTGGATCTGCTTTATGGCGGTTTGCACCGCTTAGGTCGTGCGGAGGGCTAGTTCGGTGGTAGTCGATGGACTACAAGCGAAAGGATGCTCGAGAGGAGCCGGAGCCTCTTCCCATGTTTTCGGAGGTTGAGTAAGTCGCCAGGTTGCCGGTTGGTAAATGTTGGTGCGCGTGAGTCTCGCGCTAGTGTTAAGGCCAAGAGATTTTCTTTGTGGTTGGTAGTGCGGTCAACTACCTTCGAGTGCCTAAATCTGAGGAGAGTTGAGCATTGTAGATGCGAGTTTGGTCCAAATTGAGGACCATGAGTTGGATGCTTATCGATGAGCCGGATGCCTATGAGGCGAGTTGGATGCTTTTGAGGCGAGATGAGTTGATGCCTTGCGAGAGGTTTTGGATGCCTTAGGGGTAAGCACCCTTGGTAGAGGCTTGGTACAAAGTAAGTTTGGTTTGGCATGATTATGCTTTGGTAGAGCAAGGTTGCCTCAGCTTCGAGTATCGTGTGGAGATGGAACTTTTGGTGTTCCTTGGATTGTTTGTATCGCTACCAGGAGTTAACGTTGCTTTGTGGAAAAGCGCTTGTTAGTCTTGGATCTCTAAAGGAAGGTTGGGAGTTGTGCACACAAGTGTGTTTTGTGTGGTTCGTTCCGTGGCGAGAGTTTCAGATCCATGTAGGGTTTGCTTTGGAGATCTCGTGCTCAGTTCCTTGAGAAGTTGGACTCCAGGTGGTTGTTGTAAGGCTTTGGTTGAGGTGGTAAGGATACCGTGCTCGTGGTATCAAGTTGTTGCTTAGGCAAGATTTGTTAAGTTGGGCCTAAGCTTGGTTGGCGGATCTTCTTGTTGATCGTTGGTTGGAGTTCGCTTGGAAACCGAACAAGAGCGGTGGTAGCTAAGCCGCGTGGTTTCTGATCGTCATGGCTAAGAGAGTTGTTCGGATCCTTCCTTGGGTAGAAGTTATGTTGTGGCTGATGCTTTGAGTAGGAGGATGACGCGTTCAGTAGCGTTTCCTCCTCTAGGTTCCCAAGGAGTTGGAGTTGGCCAAATGGTTGGGATGCCGGAAATTGGAGTTGTTTGTTCAGCAATTGTCCATTAGATCGTATGCCAAGAGCAGTGTGTGTCGAGGGTTGCCGAAGAACCCTAGGTTGTGGAGAGCCTCTCCAAAGCTCACCAGCCCAGCCTAGTGAGTTTCAGCCTTGGCTAGCCGGAGGCGTGTAGTTTGTAGCCTCGGTGGAGTTGCTAGCGCCTTGGTAGACTAGCAAGCTAGTGTTTGTTTGGAGTAAAGTCCGGAGTGGTTTCGGTGTGGTGGCAAGTTGATGCTTGGTGTTGACCAAGGTGTGGATTGGAGTTGCTAGAGTTTAGTTTTGCTCGTGGGGGCGAGTGGTTTGTGCCATGTTGGTTGTTTTTCCTGCTTTCCGAGATGTTGAGTTGCCCCGCTTGGCATTTGGAGGTTCATCGAGATGGACCCTTGTTGTGCCCCGTGAGATTAGATGTTGTTGCTCTGTGGAGCAAGACAGGTGAGCGTATGTGGAGTTCTCTCGTCCGTTGGTTGTCCGCTTGTAAGAGCCGCTTTCCTTCGGGGAGTTGTCGTTTACTCCTTGGTCTTGGAGTTAATGGTGGAAGCGCTAGCTTGAAGGAAAAGTTTGTTGGCCGCTTGGAAGTAGTCGTTTGTCCATTAAGCGGATTCTTGTATGGTGTTCTAGAGGCCGCAGTAAAGGATGTTCTCGCTCTTGTGAGTGTTTGGCCAAGATTTGGTTCGCTTTGTTGTTTCGAGAGCTAGTTCGGTTCTAGCCGAGGGCGTTATACCGAGGTCTTGTTCCTAGTCGATAAGTTTTGGGAGTTGACCCCTCCCTGGCAGCTTGAGCAAGTCTTTGTTTGTTTCGGTTTGGTGGTCCGATTGGTTGAGTTTTCTCTTGGGTGTTGCTTCCAAGAGAGTTGGTTGTTGTGCCTTGGGTTTGAGCAAGTCAACGAGCGTGTGTGGAGTTCACGCCTTCCGAGTTTGCTTGCCGGGAAGTCGTTTCCGCTTTGCGCGTGAGTCGCCTTAGCTCCCGAGTTGTGTAGTCGATCGAGTAGCGCAGCGTGGGTCACCAAAATGAGAGAGGTCCTCGCTTTGTGTTGTTAGCAAGCAAGAGTTGTTTGTTCCCGCAAGAAGCGAGGCCACCAAGAAGAGTTGAGTTGTTCCGGCAAGTTGTTGGTTCTTTGGGGATTGAAGATTTCCTTTCCCTCTAGCCTCTGTGGTGGTTGAGTTGCTCCTTGGATGCCACCTCGAGTGAAAGCTTGCGAGGTAGTCTTGCGGATTCGTGTGGCTCGTGATCCGTAAGCTTTGAGGTTGTCGTTATCCGTTTTCCTTGTGAGGTTTTGGGAGTGGAGCTTACGGTTGGAAGATGAGTTAGGCTTAGGCTTAAAGGGAAGTCCTTTGAGTAGCCAGCTGGATTTTAAGAGTTGAGTAGTAGCTTGAGGCGGCGTTGCTCGTTATAAGTTTGGGTTGAGTTCTGCTTTGAGCAAGCCCTTCTCGGGCTTTGTTCCTAGTTGTTGTGAGTTCCCGGTTGGCGTTAGCGAGCCGTGTTTGAGTGAGTTGGCACAGCAGGTGCCGTGGCATTGGTTGGTAAGTCGTTGAGCCGCTTTTCCTCAAGGTGTTGTGTCGCAGATAGCTGCGTGATGGTTTAGTCCTTGCTTCCCGAGTTTTCCTTGAGAGGAATGTTGGATGTTCCTTGCCTCGCGATGTTCTCCTTGGTCGGTTCTTTGGTAGGTGTTCGTTGGAAAGTTTGCGTTCGGCCGATGAGGAGTTCTAGTTTGTTGGCTTGGCCGAGTGGAGTCCGTGCTTGGCCCTTGTTTTTTTTTTTAAGGTGGCGAGTCGAAGTTTCACCGGTGTGAGTGTTGTTAGCCGTCCGGTGTACTGTGATGGTGCCCTTGCCTTTGGTTCGGCGATTTCTCCTTAAGATGGTTGCTTAAGTGTTGTGGTCGTGTTCTAGTTGGAGAAGTTTGTCTTTTTGGATCGATCCACTTGGTGGTTCGCTTTTGTATCTCGTTAAGGCTGTAGTCAAGGTTTGAGGTTTGTTGGTCTCTTGTGAAGTAAGAGTAGGCCGTTTAGTTTTGGAATCTGGAAGGTTCAGTTGTTTGGCCATTAGTTTGTTTGTTGACAGCTGTGCACAGTGTTTTTATGTATCGATGTTGGGGCAGCATGTGCCGGACCCATTGCTCATTGTGGACTTTGAGCCCTTGCAGCTGATTGAGGGTTTGGGCTTCGAGGAGAAGCCTATGAGTATTCTGGTCTTGAGTCGAAGACGTTGCGTAGAAGTGAGATCCGTTGGTAAAAGTTTAGTGAAGGAGTCTGAGTTCGGAGGAGGCCGCTCGTGAGCGGGAAGAACGGGATGAGAATGCAGTATCCTGTGTTGTTTCAGTCTTAAGGACTTTCGAGGACGAAAGTCATAAAAAGGAGGGAATATTGTAATGACCCAGGTTTTCATCCCGGTCTTCCAGGTATGCCCTAGGGGTATTTTAGTAATTTGGTCGGGCCGTCAGGGCCGTTTATGTCTTTTTCCAGTTGCTAAAATTATTGGATGGATTTATGTAGGTTTTTGGAAGGATTTGTGGTTTGGTTTGAGCAAGGTTTGGTGCAAAAGTAAAAATAAAGGAAATTGTGCTGCAGCTGGGGTTTGAACCCGGGTCTCCTGGGAAGCTTGTGGGGATGTGTACCAATTGAGCCATTAGGTGCTCTTGTTGCTCTTCCTGCATCATTTTATGGTTAGCCTTGCATTTTGGGAGTTTTGGAGCATTTGGTTAAATGAAATAGAAATTAGGTTTGTCTCATCTTCTTCTCCAAAGTGTGTGGCCGCCCAAGCTTTTCTCTCCATTGCCTTGCCGAGTTCTTCATCCTTGTAGCTCCTTTGGTTCAATCATCATTCCGGTAAGTCTTCATCCTCTTCATCTTCTCGATTGGGTGTTCTTGTTGGCCGAAGGTAAGGAGAAGAGCTTGTGTGTGTGTGTGTTTGTTGCAGTCGCCCAAAGATGCCCAGATCTGCCAAAGAAGAAGCCCAGCCGCCCAGATCGCTTAGCAAAGAAGCCCACCGCCCAGATCGCAGCAGAAGAGCAGGCACCAGAGCCGCCTGTGCCGCCACTTTCCGCAGCCCGTCGTCGCGCACCACCGATGTAACGACCCAGTTTTTTTCTTCCCGGTCTTCCGGTATGCCCTAGGGGTAATTTGGTAATTTGGTCGGCCGTCGTGGTCGTTTGTGTCTTGTCCAGCTTACTAAAATTATTGGATGGTTTTATGTAGGTTTTGGAGGGGTTTGAGGTTTGGTTTGAGCAAGGTTTGATGCAAAAGTAAAAATAAAGGAAATTGTCTTTGCAAAGGGGTTTGAACCCGGTCTCCCGGAAGCTTGTAGAGAGGTGTGCCAATTGAGCCATTAGGTGCTCTTGTTGCTCTTTCTGCATCACATCTTAGTTAACCTTGGATTTTGGAGTTTTGGTGCATTTGGTTAAATGAAATAGAATTAGGTTATTCCATCTTCTTCTCCAAAACACTTCTTGGCCGCCCAAGCTCTCCATCTCCATAGCCTTGCCGATTCTTCATCCTTGCATCTCCTTGGGTTCGATCATCATCATTCCGGGTAGGTATTGATCTTCTTCTTCTTCTTCTCATCCGCTTTGGTGTGCGTTTGGCCAAGTGAAAAGAGGTGTGTTGTGTGTGTTGTGTTGATTGCAACCACCGAGTGTAGCCGAGCCAAGAAGACAGATCGCCCCGATCGCCGCAGACGCCCAGATCTGTCCCAAAGCACCTTTGCTGCCCACCTTCAAAGAAGACAGATCGCCCCTCGTTGCCGCGACGCCCACCGATCGCTCGACGCCCAGATCTGTCCCAAAGCAGCCTTGCCGCTCGCCCAGCAAGAAGACAGACGCCGCGATCGCTCGCCATGACGCCAGAGGTCTCGCCAGCGCCGCGCGCGCCCAGCCGCGCCGCTTGCCGAATCGCTCGCCCGCGCGCCTTCGCCTAGACGTTCGCCGCGCGCTCCTCGCGCTGAGCTGAAGCCGCCGTGTCCGCGATCGCGCCGCCGCGCGCGCGCGCGCCGCCGCCCGCCGCTGCTCGCGCACAAGCAGCTCCTCGCGCCCGCTGTGCGTGCGCCGCCGTGCGGCCATGGCACACCAGCGTCCGTGTCGAGCTGGCACAGCCAGCGCGCCATCCAAGCCGCCCTGCCGTGCTACCGCCAGCACCCCAAGCTCGTGTCGTCGTGCGTGCGCGTGAGTTCCCCTTTGAGCCGAGCTTGCTTTCTATTGTTGTTTAGATATTTTAGATGCCGATTATTGTTGGTTTGCTAGGTTCCCGCCGCTAGCTCGGGATTGTTCCGCAGCCTTAGGATTTGTGTGTAGAAGTCTTCCACCAAGGTAAGGATTTCTTACCGGGGTTGTGTGGACCTCGCGGTATATTTGTGATTGTTGTTTTGTATGCCTGTGTATGATTACTAGCATGTTTATCTCTAGGTGCTCTGCTCAATTCTCGATCGGCATGAACTCTTGTATTGTTTCTCATGTTAGCCCATGCTAGGTTGTTCTATTCTAGCATGTTCGATATCTGCTCTTGCTTCGTAGTATCATGCTAGGTTCTTTGTATCCGATGAGCACGTATTGACGCATTGATTGAATCGTTATTATTGTTAAGGTTTAGAATTGAGGTAGATAGAATCATCCGCCCGATGCATAAAGTATCTTGCATCTATGGCAAGGACGTTCGAGACAGCTTCTCCGCCCTTGGACCCCGTGAGGGATTAGCTATCCCAACCGGTAGGCCCCGCAATCTTGGGTGAGGGTGGCAGATCGTTAAATGCCCCAACGGTCGGGATGATGACTTGGCATTGCCTCGTCCCGGCAATGGCACGCCCTCGCCGTGTTCGGCCGTAGCCCTTGATTGCCACTGTTAGGGCAAGGACCGCTTCCCGGTGTAAGCCTACCACGACCGGTTCCTTTAGCCTCAAAGCGGTGGTACAGCCGACATAGTTCACGTGTCCGTGTCTCACACCCCTATGTCGGACACCGATCCGAGAGATTTAGTTAGGCATGGTGATCGAACTCGGCAACTTGCCACTAGACCCGCACTTCGTGAGTTTGCGGTAGCATGCGGTGCGCGCGCTTACGCTCATTACAGCGCCGATCGGAGAGCTCCTCGGGATCTTGAGCCAGTGCACCTTTCGTATCGACGATGAGAGACAGCCGAGGCCGGGACTTGTTCCCGTGATAGCGCGTATAGTGTGTTGTGGTATTTCCGGACTAAGACCACGAGATGGCATCCGAGGTCCAAGTGTGGACTTAGCTATGTGCTCCGCCTGTGTTTGTACTCATAGCTTGCATACATTCTTCTAGATGATCATGTATATCGTATTGTACCCGGTTGGGGATTCTTACTGGGTAATTCGTTACTCACCCTTATTCTCGTGGTTTTCCACGGTGTAATCAAGGCGGAGACAGGGATGGCTGATGGAGGAGCCGTGATCATGGAATCTCGCTGTCATCTCTGATTATTCTATTTTATTTATCATGACTCTTGACTTTTGTTATTTCCCTGAATGCATGTAGACGGGCACAGAGCCCCGTGATGTTTTCTTACGTTTATGGATTCCATCATATTTGTACTTGTGGATTGTTTTAATGGTTTAAATAAATCTCTGATCGTAGTATGCTTTTAGAAATGTATGTTTTGGTTGTTGAATGTTTCTGCTTTTACTTGGGATCCGAAATGTATTTTTCTTAATATCTTTTATTTTCACTACATGCATTGGGGTAAAGGCCCATTTAGAGCCCCTTTTGGGTCTGGTCTTTACTGCTTGGTATCGAGCTCGAGTCATAGATTTTGTAGATCGACCTTTTGTTGTAGGTCGTTTTCCATGATCATCAAGACTCACAGCTCATCAGTGTACGCCTAGATTTATTGTTTTAGAAAGGAAAAGGGTTAAGAATTTACAATACCTATCATCTAGTGTATGCCTTGTTTGGTGTTGTGGAATGGTGACAGTGTGTTTTGATTCGTTGTTGGTTTGGATGTAGATCGCCAAAGATGCTACCACCCGCATCGGAGAGGAGGTTCGAGAGCGTGTCGAGGTATCGTGGATCGGATCTCGACATCGCAGGGACATCGTCCCAAGCCGACATCGATGGCATTCCACCAGCAAGCTCCTCCCGTTACGCCTAGAGCGGGCGTTGAGGCGATCGAGCGCCGTGAGATCGCTCCCCGGAGCAGAGTTTGCTTTGAGTCTATGAGGGCTTTTATGGTCAGCATGTTGAGTGACCAGAGGGCGAGACCTGTGCCTTGTTGCGCGCCAGGGGAAGAGTCCCGAGACCAGATCGAGCAAATGACTCGATTGGTTCAAGAGAGCTCGCAGAGCACCTCCAGCTCCACAGAGCAAGTAGCCCCAGAGGCGATATGGCGAGGGTGCCGAGGAATTGGGTAGGTGGTCAAGGATTTTGTGAAGTGGAAGCTCGAGAAGTTTGATGCCACCGGTGATGCGTTAGCGGCAGCCAGTGGATTGCCCATTTGGAGTACACCTTCCCGATCATGGTGTGCCCCGATATTCAGAGGCCGAGATGTGCGGCTCATGTGCTAGGAGGCACAGCGAGATGGTGGTGGGAGTCCACCTTGAGCGAGAGACCACCGGGTCTCCACCCGCTACTTGGGAGTTCTTCAAGGCCGAGTTCAAGGTAAAGTTCATCGCTGATGAGGCTCGGGAGAAGATGGTGGAGCTCTTCCGCAACCTCAAGCAGGTTCTGATTCCATTGAGGAATATGAGCGCAAGTTCTCGTGAGTATGGATATTTTGCTCCTCGGTTGATTGCCACCCCAGAGTCAAGATTCGGAAGTTCATATCCGGATTGAGGCGGGTGTTTCCCGAGATGTCGTGGCTCGTGCCCCGACACTTATGCTAGGGTCATCCAGCTTAGCCACGATCTATAATGGGAAGTATCCTGCTTGAGCGGGTTGTTGCCGCTCTTGTTCGGGCCATCCCGTCCCAGCCCAAATTGTGGGCGTAAGAGAAAGTTTGACTTTCGGGAGGCGCCAGCGCCGCCAAGGGCGCTTCGAATCAGAGATCATCGGAGAGCTCAACCCGTTCCAGCCAGACAGGAGGAGGACCCAGCGCTTCCGCTTGTGCTACTTGTGGGAAAGTCCACGCGGAGCTTGTCACCGACCTAGATTGTGCTTCCGCTGTGGTAGAGAGGGTCACATGGCCCGTTTTTGTGATCACCCGGCTATGGCACTCGGGCAAAGCGCAGCAGCAGGTCGAGTGTTTGCTACGACCGTCAGAGGCCGAGCGTCACGGATGCCGCCGTGTGGCGGTGTACGCTTCTTGTTTTAGATCATCGCGCATTTGTCTTGTTTGATTCTCGTTCCACGCATTCTTTTGTATCTGTGTTGTTTGCCGAGCATGCTAAGTTGAGGCTAGAGCCTCTAGGTTTTGAGTTATCTGCTGCAACTCCTTCGGAGTTAATATGTTGGCTAGAGATAAGATTAAGGATGGCCGATCGAGATATCCGGAGAGTTGCTTGTGGCTACGCTCATAGTTCCGCCTATGAGCGGTTTTGATGTGATTCTTGGTATGGAGTGGTTAGTCGCTAACCACGCGTTGATTGACTGCCACCGGAAAGAAGTAGTGTTCAAGCCGCCAGGTCGGCCTAGCTTTAAGTTTCGTGGAGTCCTGTAAAGACCCGACCCAAAAGGGCTCTGAATAGGCCTTTACCCCAATGCATGCATTCAAAGGAAAGGACAATATGCAAATAAGTTTTCGATTCCCAATTAAAACAAAACAATCAAGGTTCAATCAAATCAATATAGTTTTCTCAAACTGCTTCAAGGCAAATACATTTCCAAAACGTACACTCGATCGAGAGATTTATTAAAACATTTGAAACATCCTCAAATTCAATAAAGCGGGAATCCACAAAATCATTCGAGAAAACATCCTAGGCTCGTGCCCTTACTACATGCATTCAGGGGAAAATGAAAGACAAGAGTCATAGAAATAAAAAGTCGAGACGACAAAGACGCTCCCATGATCATAGCTCCTCCTTCACCATCCCGCCTCGCGCCATGGTTACCCGAAAGATAAGTAAGGGTGAGTAACGAATTACTCAAGAAGAATCCCCGATCGGGGTACAATACGATGCACATGGTCATCTAGATGAGAGTATGCAAGCTATGAACATAACACATAATAGAGCACATAGCTTAAGTCCACACTTGGACCTCGGATGCCAACTCGTGGTCTTAGTCCGGAATAATCCACACCACACAATACGCCTCCTATACGAGAACCAAGTCTCGGCCTCACCGCTCTACTCGCCGATACGAAAGGTACACTAGCTCAAGATCCCGAGGAGCTCTCCGGTCGGCGCTGTAATGAGCGTAAGCATGCACCGCGTGCTCACCAGCAGACTATGGGGTGCCGGTCTAGTGGCAAGCTCGCCCATGTCCAATCACCACGCCTAACTAAATCTCTCGGATCGGTGTCACCGACATAGGGGTGTGAGACTCGACACGTGAACTATGTCACCTGAACCACCGCACCGAGGCTAAGGAACCGGCCGTGATAGGCTTACACCAGAAGCGGTCCTTGCCCTAACAGTGGCAATCAAGGGCTACGGCCAACACGCCGAGGACGCGCCGATCGCCGGGGACGAGGCAATGCCAAGTCATCATCCCGACCGCTGGGGCATTTAACGATCGCCACCCTCACCCAAGATTGCGTGGCCCACCGGCCGGGTTAGCTAAACCTAACGGGGTCCAGGGACGGAGAACTGTCTCGACGCCCCCGCCATGGATGCAAGATACTTTATGCATCGTGCCCGATGATGCTACCTACCTACACTTTAACCTATCATATCAATAACATACAATCCAATACAATCCAAAACGTGCTCAACAGATACAACGAACCTAGCATGGTACTACGAAGCAAGAACAGATATGAGCATGCTAGAACGGAACAACCTAGCATGGGCTAACATGAGAGAACAACATACGAAGTCATGCTAGTCGAATTGCACAATGAGCACCTAAACTATACATGCCGATAATCACAAACAAACATACAAACAACAATCACATAGAACATCGCAGGTCCACACAACTCCTGGTAAAGAAATCTCTTACCTTGGCCGGGGGCAACTACACACAAAATCCTACGCTGCGATCGATCCCGAGCTAGCTAACGAGAACCTAACAAACACAATAATAATCACACTCTAAAGGCTTAAATATAATAAAATAAATAGGGCTCGGCTCGGGAGCAACTCACGCGATGCGGCTGACACGCGGACGGGCAGGCAGCAAAGACGGTGGCCGCTGGCTGGCGCGGATGGGCGCTGATGGGCGCTGATGGCGGCAAATGGGCGCACATCGGGCGCTGGCGCGCAGACGGACAGCGCGCTGGGCGCGGATGGCGCGCTAGGCGCGACGCGCTGGGACGGCAGCGCGACGGCACGGCGCGCAGACGCGAGGGGCGCGCGCGCGCGCGACGCGGACGACGGCGCTGGGCCGCGATGCGACGCGAGCTCGGCCGCGCGGATGGCGAGGCGGCTGGCGCGCGCGCGAAGCGGTGCGATGCGCGACGGCCGCGACGCGACGGACGCGCGATCGGTGCCGCGACGCTTGCTGGCGGCTGCGACGGCTCGGCGCTGGCGCTGCGCCGCTTCGCTGGCGCTCAGGCGTCTGGCGCTCTTCGGCTGGCGCTGGCGTCTGGCGCCTTCTTCTTTGGCGCTGGCTTTGGTGCGATCTGGTTGGGCTGCTCGACCGGGCGCTCGCTGGGTCGCTGGCTGGCGGAACGGCGCTCGTGGCAAAGGAAGAAAATCACGGCAAGGGGCTTGGGAGAGAAGAGGGTTAGGCGCCATGGAGTTTTGGGGAAGAAAACACAAAACCTAATTTCTTTTCATTTAACCAAATGCACAAAACTCCAAAGATCCAAGGGTAACTAAGATATGACGCGAAAGAGTAACAAGAGCTCTCCATAGCTCAACCGCACGCATCCTCACAAAGCTTTTCTCTCGAGACCCGGTTCGAATCCCAAACAGCAACACAAATACCTTTATTTTTACTTTTGCATCTACCCATGCTCAAACCAAACCACAAAGCCTCAAAACCTTCATAAATCCATCCAATAATTTTAGCAACTCGAAAAAGATATAAACGGCCTGACGGCCCGACCAAATTACTAAAATACCCCTAGGGCATACCGAAGATCGGGGCGAAACTCGGGCTGTTACAATATTCCTCCTTTTTTATGACTTTCGTCCTCGAAAGTCCTTAAGACTCAAAACAAAGACAGATACCGCAATCTCATCCGCCTTCCCGCTCACAAGCGGCCTCCTCTGAACTCTAACACCTCCACCGAACTTTTACCAAACGGATCTCACGATTATGCAACGCCTTCGTCTCAAAGACTGAGAATACTCACAGGCTTCCCCTTGAAGCTCAAACCTCAATCACCGCAAAGGCTCAAAGTCCACAATGAGCAATGGGTCCGGCACATGCGTCGCCCCAACATCGATACGTAAAAACACCACGGCACACTGTCAACAAACAAACTCAACCCTACAACAAATCAAGCAAACAACCGAACCTTCCAGATTCCAAAACTAAACGGCCTACTCTTACTTCACAAAAGACCAACAAACCTCAAACCTTGACTACACCTTAACGAGATACAAACGAACCACCAATCAAGCGCGATCGATCCAAAAGACAAACTTCTCCAACTAGAACACGACCACAACACTTAAGCAACCATCTTAAGGAGAAAATCGCCAGCAAGGAACATCCAACATTCCTCTCAAGGAAAACTCGGGAAGCAAGGACTAAACCATCACGTAGCTATCTCATGACACAACACCTTGAGGAAAACAAACTCAACAAATTACCAACTAATGCCACGCGCACCTCTGTGCCAACTCAATCAAACGCGGCTCTACTAACGCCAACCGGGAACTCACAACAACTAGGAACAAAGCCCGAGAAGGGCTTGCTCAAGCAGAAACTCAACCCAAACTTATAACGAGCAACGCCGCCTCCAAGCTACTACTCAACTCTTAAGATCCAACTGGCTACTCAAAGGACTTCCCTTTAAGCCTAAGCCTAACTCATCTTCCAACCTGAAGCTCCACTCCCAAAACCTCACAAGGAAAACGGATAACGACAACCTCAAAGCTTACGGATCCCGGGCCACACGAATCCGCACGACTACTACCTCGCAAGCTATCACTCGAGGTCGGCATCCAAGGAGCAACTCAACCACCACAGAGGCTAGAGGAAAGGAAATCTTCAATCCCCAAAAGAACCAACAACTTGCCGTAACAACTCAACTCTTCTGGCCGGCCTCCGCTCTTGCGGAACAAACAACTCTTGTTTGCTAACAACACAAAGCGAGGACCCTCTCATTGGTGATGACCGCGCTACTGATCGATCGACTACACAACTCAGAGCTGTCGACTCCGCCAAACGGGAAACGACTTCCCAAAGAAGCAAACTCGTAAGGGCAATGAACTCCACACACGCTCATTGACTTGCTCAAACCCAAGGCAACAAGAACCAACTCTCTTGGAAGCAACACCCAAGAGAAAACTCAACCAATCGGACCACCAAACCAAAACAAACAAAGACTTGCTCAATCACGAGGAGGGGTCAACTCCCAAAACTTACTCGACTAGGAACAAGACCTTAGGGCAACGCCCCTCAAATAGAACCGAACTAGCTCTCAAAACAACAAACGAACCAAATCTTGGCCAAACACTCACAAGAGGCGAACAACCTTTACTGCGCACCCTCTAGAACACCATCCAAGAATCCGCTTAATCGACAAACGACTACTTCCAAGCAACCAACAAACTTTTCCTTCAAGCTAGCGCTTCCACCATTAACTCCAAGACCAAGGAGTAACTCCGACAACTCCCGAAGGAAACGGCTCTTACAAGCGGACAACCAACGGACAGAGAACTCCACATACGCCACCGCCTTGCTCCACCAGAGCAACAACATCTAATCTCACGAGGCGCAACAAGGGTCCATCTCGCATCAACCTCCAAATGCCAAACGGGCAACTCAACATCCTGGAAGCAGAAAAACAACCAACATGGTACAAACCACTCGCCCCACGAGCAAAACTAAACTCTAACAACTCCAATCCACACCTTGGTCAACACCAAGCATCAACTTGCCACCACACCGAAAAACCACTCCGGACTTTACTCCAAATAAACACTAGCTTGCTAGTCTACCAAGATCATGCTAGCAACTCCACCGAGGCTACAAACTACACGCCTCCAGCTAGCCAATCCAACCAACTCACTAGCTGGGCTCGACCGAGCTCGAGAGGCTCTCCACAACCTAGGGTTCTTCGGCAACCCTCGACACACACACCGCCAAGATACGATCTAACAGATAACCGCTCAACAAACAACTCCAATTGCCAAGATCCCAACCATGCCGCCAACTCCAACACCTTGGGAACCTTGGGGACCCGAACGCTACTGAGAATCGTCATCTTCCTACTCGGACATTAACCACAACATAACTCCTATCCAAGGAAGGATCCGAACAACTCTCTCACCATGACGATCGTAAACCACGCGGCTTAGCTACCATCGCTCTTGTTCGGTTTCCAATCAACTCCAACCAACGATCAACAAAAAGATCCACCAACCAAGCTTAGGTCCAACTTAACAAATCTTGCCTAAGCAACAACTTGATACCACGAGCACGGTATCCTTACCACCTCAACCAAAGCCTTACAACATCCATCCGAGTCCAACTTCTCCGGAACCGAGCACTAGATCCCCAAAGCAAACCCTACATGGATCTCAAAACTCTCGCCACGGAACGAACCACACAAAACACACTTGTGTGCACAACTCTCAACCTTCCTTTAGAGATCCAAGACTAACAAGCGCTTTTCCCAAAAAGCAACACTAGCTCCTCGGCAGAGATACAAACACCCAAGGAACACCAAAAGTTCCATCTCCACACGATACTGAAGCCGAGGCAACCTTGCTCTACCAAAGCATAATCATGCCAAACCAAACTTACTTTGTACCAAGCCTCAACCAAGGGTGCTTACCCCTAAGGCATCCAAAACCTCTCGCAAGGCATCACTCATCTCGCCTCAAAAGCATCCAACTCATGGTCCCTCAATTTGGACCAAACTCGCATCTACAATGCTCAACTCTCCTCAGATTTAGGCACTCGAAGGTAGTTGACCGCACTACCAACCACAAGGAAAATCTCTTGGCCTTAACACTAGCGCGAGACTCACGCGCACCAACATTTACCAACCGCAACCTGTGACTTACTCAACCTCCGTAAACATCGAAGAGGCTCCGCTCCTCTCGAGCATCCTTTCGCTTGTAGTCCATCGACTACCACCGAACTAGCCCTCCGCACGACCTAAACGGGTGCAATCGCCATAAATGTGATCCAAGGCTAAAGGAGTACGCTGAACTCCGAACGGCATAGAACCATCTGCTATGCCTAAGCCAAACTCAAGCTCCGAACTGACTTTAGTGCCAAAGTGGCACACCAACCAATGCACCTCAAGTGCTACTACTACCAAATCCACATCCGAGGAAGCCGGGTCATTAAACAACAACAAAGCTCGCAAGGGGGCAAAGATGACCCTTCATCCGCCTCAAGCCACTAACACGGCAACTTGCCAAACAATCGGGCGATCGTGGAGAGACTCGCTAGTCCACCTCTCACAAGGGACTTCCACCACCATCCGATGAACCAAATAAAGACAGAACGGCACACCTCGGCCTCTGAGCAAGGGGCATCCCACACACGGATGCTAAACTCAAACTGCCAACTACTTTACTACTAGCAAAGAGGGACTTACTAAAACATCGAGCTCTACAGCATCCATTTGCCAACTTGGGCGTCTCCAACAACGCCAACAAACTCATCCAATAAACTCACGATCATGCCCTCCCGAGAACCTCCGGCTACAAGAGCTACTGGGGAAAAATGCTCAAACAAACTCACACCGGGCTAATCGTGCCCGGACTCCTCTCTACGCGCTACAAATCTGCGCTGGGTCTCCGCTCTCTAATAGCTAAAGACTCGCCATCAAATCTCTCATGGTCGGAGCACACTCGCTCAAGGAGTCTCACTGAGGCGCCGCTAGCCTCTACCCCCTCCTCTAGGCAACTCAACTGCCCGGGCCAAATCGCATGCGGGCCTAACAACCACAGACGCGGCCTCAACATCAACACGATCCGTCCCAACTCCTCGGTCGGACATGCCAAGCGCCCTGCTCCTCGGGTGCGATCAACATATCGGCGATCCGCACGAAGCACCACCACCCTCTCATTAGGGAAAAGCGAATCGGGCCACAAATGGCCAACGGAGTCTAAGCTCTGCCTCCCTCGAACGATGTCCCGGGGCATCCGAATCTATCTGGATACCTCAACAAGCCGCTAAACAAACTGCCGCATCGCGAAAGTTGGCATGATGGCTCACTAAGCCCAAACCAACAACGAGTCGTAACTCCGCTGCGTCTCCGCTCCACAACACTACACAAGGCATACACTAGATGAAAGGTATTGTAAATTCTTAACCCTTTTCTAAAACAGAAAACTTAGGCGTGCACTGATGACCGCTCGAGTGCTTGGTGATCATGGGAAAGACGACCTACAACAAAAGGTCGTCACTACAAAGTCTATGACTCGAGCTCATATACCATCAGAAAGACCCGACCCAAAAGGGCTCAAATAGGCCTTTACCCCAATGCATGCATTCAAAGGAAAGGACAATATGCAAATAAGTTTTCAGATTCCCAATTAAAACAAAACAATCAAGGTTCAATCGTAAATCAATATAGTTTTCTCAAACTGTTTCAAGGCAAATACATTTCCAAAACGTACACTCGATCGTAGATTTATTAAAACATTTGAAACATCCTCAAATTCAATAAAGCGGAATCCACAAAATCATTCAGAAAAACATCCTAGGGCTCGTGCGTACACATGCATTCAGGGGGAAATGAAAGACAAGAGTCATAGAAATAAAAAGTCGAGACGACAAAGACGCTCCCATGATCATAGCTCCTCCTTCACCATCCCGCCTCGCGCCATGGTTACCCTCGAAGATAAGTAAGGGTGAGTAACGAATTACTCAAGAAGAATCCCCGATCGGGGTACAATACGATGCACATGGTCATCTAGATGAGAGTATGCAAGCTATGAACATAACACATAATAGAGCACATAGCTTAAGTCCACACTTGGACCTCGGATGCCAACTCAGTGGTCTTAGTCCTAATAATCCACACCACACAATACGCCCTATACGAGAACCAAGTCTCGGCCTCACCGCACATCGCCGATACGTCTGAAAGGTACACTAGCTCAAGATCCCGAGGAGCTCTCCTGGCCGGCGTGTAATGAGCGTAAGCATGCACCGCGTGCTACCGCGAACTATGGGGGGTGCCGGTCTAGTGGCAAGCCGCCCATGTCCAATCCACCACGCCTAACTAAATCTCTGGATCGGTGTCACCGACATAGGGGTGTGAGACTGGACACGTGAACTATGTCACCAACCACCGCACTGAGGCTAAGGAACCGGCCGTGATAGGCTTACACCAGAAGCGGTCCTTGCCCTAACAGTGGCAATCAAGGGCTACGGCGAACACGCCGAGGACGCGCCGATCGTCGGGGGGCGAGGCAATGCCAAGTCATCATCCCGACCGTTGGGGCATTTAACGATCGCCACCCTCACCCAAGATTGCGGGGGCCTACCGGTCGGGTTAGCTAAACCCCTAACGGGTCCGTGGACGGAGAATCGCTGTCTCGACGTCCCCCGCCATGGATGCAAGATACTTTATGCATCGTGCCGGATGATGCTACCTACCTACACTTTAACCTATCATATCAATAACATACAATCCAATACAATCCAAAACGTGCTCAACAGATACAACGAACCTAGCATGGTACTACTGAAGCAAGCATGATATGAGCATGCTAGAACGGAACAACCTAGCATGGGCTAACATGAGAGAACAACATACGAAGTCATGCTAGTCGTGAATTCGAATGCAGCACCTAAACTATACATGCCGATAATCACAAACAAACATACAAACAACAATCACATAGAACATCGCAGGTCCACACAACTCCTGTAAGAAATCCTTACCTTGGCCGGGGCAACTACACACAAAATCCTACGCCGCGATCGATCCCGAGCTAGCTAACGAGAACCTAACAAACACAATAATAATCACACTCTAAAGGCTTAAATATAATAAAATAAATAGGGCTCGGCTCGGAGCAACTCACGCGATGCGGCGACACGCGGCGGGCGCGGCAAAGACGGCAAGGCTCTTCTTTGGCGCGGATGGGCGCTGATGGGCGCTGATGGGCGGCAAATGGGCGCACATCAAGGCGCTGGCCGCGCAGACGGACAGCGCTGGGCGCGGATGGCGCGCTAGGCGCGACGCTGGGCTGACGGGCACGCGACGGGCGCACGCGCGCAGACGTGGAGGGCGCGCGGCGCGCGCGACGCGACGACGGGCGCTCGGGCTGCGCGCGATGCGGACGCGAAGCTCGGCTGGCGATGGCGCGGCGCTAAGCGCGCGCGCGCGCGAAGCGGTGCGAGCGCGGCGGCCGCGACGCGACGGACGCTCTGGATCGGTGCCTGCGACGCCGGCTGCGGGCGGCCGCGACGGCCTGGCGCTGCTGGCTGCTGCTGGCGCCTGGCGCTGGCGGCCGCTGTTCTTTGGCGCTGGCGTCTCGCGCAGCTGGCTTTGGGCGCTGGGGCGATTCGGTGCGATCTGGTTGGGCGCTCGACCAGCCGCTCGCTGAGTCGCTTGGCCTGAACGGAGCAGCTTCGGCCGCAAGGGAAGAAAATCACGGCAAGGGGCTTGGGAGAGAAGAGGGTTGGGCGGCCATGGAGTTTTGGGGAAGAAAACACAAAACCTAATTTCTTTTCATTTAACCAAATGCACAAAACTCCAAAGATCCAAGGGTAACTAAGATATGACGCGGAAAGAGTAACAAGAGCTCTCCATAGCTCAACTGGCACGCATCCTCACAGCTTTTCTCGAGACCCGGTTCGAATCCCAAATTGCAACACAAATACCTTTATTTTTACTTTTGCATCTACCCATGCTCAAACCAAACCACAAAGCCTCAAAACCTTCATAAATCCATCCAATAATTTTAGCAACTGAAAAAGATATAAACGGCCCTGACGGCCCGACCAAATTACTAAAATACCCCTAGGGCATACCTCGAAGATCGGGACGAAACTCGGGCCGTTATAAGTCCAGTGGTGGAGTTTGCCCGCCGATGGTGTCACCGTGAAAGCTCGTCGTTTGCTAGCTCATGGAGCTTGGGGCTATCTAGCCAAGTTGTTCGGGAAGAGCCGCCTCGCCGTCTCTGCTGATCAAAGCCGGCCGTGCGGAGAGTTCGCGGATGTGTTTCTGAGGAGTTACGGGGTTGCCCCAAAGAGAGAGTTGACTTCATTATTGAGCTCGAGCCGTGGACCCTCCTTATCTCGAAGGCTCCGTGACGCATGGCGCCAGTGAGTTAAAGGAATCAAGATTCATTGCAGGAGATGTTAGACCGAGGGTTCATCCGCCCAAGTGTGTCCCGTGGGGAGCACCGATTCTGTTTGTGAAAAAGAAGGATGGTTCTATGCGCTTATGTATTGATTACCGCGAGCTTAATAAGGTGACAAGAAGAATAAGTATCCGCTTGCCCCCGTGATCGATGATTTGTTCGATCGGCTTGTGGAGCTTGATGTTCTCCAAGATAGATCTCGAGGTCCTAAGTTACCATCGATTCCATGGATCGGGGATGCCGACATTCCTAAGATCGCTTTCGTGTCTAGATATGGTCACTATGAGTTTGTGGTCACGCTCGCTTGGATTGACCAATGCCCCACCCGCTGCGTTCATGGACATGATGGATAGGGTGTTCAAATCATTTTTGGACGAACCGTCGCATCGTGTTCATTGACGATATTCTCGATTTATTCGAGGTCTAAAGAAGACCATGCAGAGCATTTGAGGCGAGTATTGGCAACTTTGAGGAAAACCACTTTATGCGAAGTTTTCCAAATGTGATTCTGGTTGGAAGCAGGTGGCCTTCCTAGGCCACGTAGTTTCGAGAGATGGTATAGCCGTGGACCCCGCGAAGATTGAGGCCGTGAGTTCATGGGCCAAGCCGACTTCGATTCTTGCCGAGATTCGCAGCTTTCTCTGGTTTGGCGAGTTACTACCGTCGGTTCGTCAAAGGACTTTTCTCGCTATAGCCTCGCCCCTCACTCGTCTCGACGAGGAAGGGTGTCGAGTTTGTTTGGGACAAAGCAGTGTGATGAGAGCTTTGGCGTGCTCAAGCGCAGCTTTGACTTCAAGACTGTTGTTGGCGATCCCGGAGAGGGGACAGTGGTTTCGTGGTCTACAAAGATGCTTCCAAGTTTGGATTAGGTTGTGTGTTGATGCAAAGACGGAAGGTCATTGCCTATGCTTCCCGGCCAATCAAGCCGTATGAGCGTAACTACCCGACTCATGATATGGAGTTGGCGCAGCGTGTGTTTGCAATCAAGATTTGGAGGCATTACCCATGACGGTGAGCGGATTCGATGTTTACCGATCACCGAGCCTCAAGTATCTCGCTTACTCGAAAGGAGTTGAATATGAGGCGAGGAGATGGTTAGAGCTGGTAAAGGATTATGATCGCGAGATTTTGTACCATCCGGTAAAGCCAATGTAGTGGCCGATGCTTTGAGCGCGAAAAGACGCCGCACTCTGCGGGCGTTGTTGAGTTCCAGCCCCACTTTGCGAGAGAGTTCGAGCGGGCGAGGTTGCAGTGTTGTTGGGAGAGGTTACCGCCCGTGGTAGCTCGATTGATCTGCTCACCGCCGATTCGCAAATGGATTATAGACAGCCCAGTTGGGTGACCCCGCACTTAAGAGATTGGTTGACCGAGTCGATCTTGACGGTGACTTTGACTTTGTGTATTCACCGCATGCTGGGTTGACTTATAGAGGCCGGTTGTGTGTTCCGGACATTGCGGAGTTTGCGAGCGCAGTTGCTCTCTGAGGCCCACAGCCTTTTGCTTGGCACCCCTGGGTACCAAGATGTATCAGACCTTAAGCGCACTTTCTCGTGGATGGGGATGAAGAGAGATGTGGCGAGTTTGTCACCCGGTGTCTCACTTGTCGCCAAGTGAAGGCACCAGCAGCAGAGCCACCGGTTTGTTGCAACCACCGAGTGTACCCCCAAAGGAAATGGGAAGAGATCTCTATGGACTTTATATCCGTTTGCCAAGGACTCAGGAAGTTCTCTCGATTTGGGTGATAGTCGACCGTTTGACCAAGAGCGCACACTTCATTCCCGGACGAGACACTTATACCGTGGAACGATGGGCGCACTTGCTTTTGGAGCGAGATCATCCGTTATCATGGTGTACCGGTGAGGATTGTGTCCGATCGTGACTCGCGGTTCACTTCTCGTTTCGAGAGCGCTCGTATGGGGTTTGGGCACGAGTGCGCCAAAGATGACTTTTCACCCTCACTGATGGTCGACCGAGAGAGTGAATCGATTCTCGAGGATATGTTGAGAGCTTGTGTGTTGGATTTCCCGAAGTTGGGACCAGATTCAGATTTGATGGAGTTTGCCTATAACAACGCTTACGATCGATTTATTCGGATGGCTCCATTCGAGGCATTGTATGGTAAGCGTTATCGGTCCCCGTGTTCGGGAAGAGGTTGGTGATAGATGTGTTTTTGGTCCCGAAGTTACTGCAGCTTGACCAATGGTGCATCAGGAGTAAGATTAGAGCTCGTATGTTGACCGCTCGAGCAGCGCAGAGAAGAGTTACGCCGATGTTCGGCGTCTAGATTTGGAGTTTGAGGTTGGTCAAGATGTGTTCCTTAAGGTTGCTCCGATGCGAGGTGTTCTGAGGTTTGGTAAGCGTGGGAAGTTGAGTCCCCGCTTTGTTGGTCCATTTGAGATCCTAGAGAGGATTGGCGAGTTGCTTACCGGTTAGCCCTACCTCCACACCTTTGTCGGCGGTGCATAGTGTTTTTCATGTATCGATGTTGAGGCAAGATGTGCTGGACCCGGCCGCACATTGTGGACTTTGAGCCTTTGCAAATGAATGAGGATTTGAACTTCGAGGAAAAGCCGGTGAGGATCCTTGCCTTTGAGACCAAGACGTTGCGTGTCGCGAGATTCGTTTGGTAAAGGTTCAAAGGAAGAGTCGGGTTCTAAGGAAGCCACTTGGGAGCGGGAAGACGAGATGAGGTTGCATTACCCTGAGTAAGCTGTCTTAAGGACTTTCGAGGACGAAAGTCATAAAAGGAGGGAATATTGTAACGACCTGTGTTTTTCTTCCCGGTCTTCGGTATGCCCTAGGGGTAATTTGGTAATTTGGTCGAGGCAATCGTGGTCGTTTGTGTCTTGTCCAGCTTACTAAAATTATTGGATGGTTTTATGTAGGTTTTTGGAGGGGTTTGAGGTTTGGTTTGAGCAAGGTTTGATGGAAAAGTAAAAATAAAGGAAATTGTGCCGCAATGGGTTTGAACCCTGTGTCTCCTGGGAAGCTTGTAGAGAGGTGTGCCAATTGAGCCATTAGGTGCCCTTGTTGCTCTTTCTCGCATCACATCTTAGTTAACCTTGGATTTTGGAGTTTTGGTGCATTTGGTTAAATGAAATAGAATTAGGTTATTCCATCTTCTTCTCCAAAACACTTCTTGGCCGCCCAAGCTCTCCATCTCCATAGCCTTGCCGATTCTTCATCCTTGCATCTCCTTGGGTTCGATCATCATCATTCCGGTAGGTATTGATCTTCTTCTTCTTCTTCTCATCCGCTTGGTGTGCGTTTGGCCAAGTGAAAAGAGGTGTGTTGTGTGTGTTGTGTTGATTGCAACCAACCAAGTGTAGCCGAGCCAAGAAGACAGACGCCCCGATCGCTTCGCACGCCAGATCTGTCCCAAAGAAATTTTTGCCGCTCGCCCAGCGGAAGACAGACGCCCGCTGCCGCGACGCCCAAACGGCCGATCGCCGCGACGCCCAGATCTCGTCCCAAAGAAATTTGCCGTTCGCTTCCAAGAAGACAGATCGCCGCGATCGCCGCGACGCCAGAGGTCCTCGCGCCAGCCGCCGCCGCGTCAGCCCGCGCCAAGTCGCCCATCGCGCGCCCTTGCCCGTGTCCGCTTGCCGAATCGCTCGCCGCGCGCGCGCCGCCGCCCGAGCGTTCGCCCGCGCGCTCGCGCCCTCGCTGAAGCCGCCGCTGCGGTTCGCATCGCGACGCCAGCGCCAGCGCCTTCGCGCTGCCTTCGCCGCCGCGCTGCCGTCGCTGCTGTCCTCGCTGCCGTGCCGCGGCCACAAGGCGTGTCGAGCGAGCCAGCGAGCACAGCCACAGCCAATGTAGCGTCCTTGCCGTGCCCGCTCGTCAGCTGCAGCCCCAAGCTCGTGTCGCCGTGCCGCGTGAGTTCCCCGAGCCGAGCTTGTTTGTTCTATTGTTGTTTAGATATTTTAGATGCTGATTATTGTTGGTTTGCTAGGTTCCCGCCGCTAGCTCGGATTGTTCCGCACTTAGGATTTGTGTGTAGAAGTCTTCCACCAAGGTAAGGATTTCTTCACCGGGTTGTGTGGACCTCATGTATATTTGTGATTGTTGTTTTGTATGCCCGTGTATGATTACTAGCATGTTTATCTCTAGCTGCTCTGCTCGAATTCCGATCGCATGAACTCTTGTATTGTTTCTCATGTTAGCCCATGCTAGGTTGTTCTATTCTAGCATGTTCGATATCCTGCTCTTGCTTCGTAGTATCATGCTAGGTTCTTTGTATCCGATGAGCACGTATTGGACCGCATTGATTGAATCGTTATTATTGTTAAGGTTTAGAATTGAGGTAGATAGAATCATCCGCCCGATGCATAAAGTATCTTGCATCTATGGCAAGGACGTTCGAGACGCTTCTCCGCCCTTGGACCCGTGAGGGATTAGCTATCCCAACCGGTAGGCCCCGCAATCTTGGGTGAGGGTGGCGATCGTTAAATGCCCCAACGGTCGGGATGATGACTTGGCATTGCCTCGTCCCGGCAATCGGCACGTCCTCGGCGTGTTCGGCCGTAGCCCTTGATTGCCACTGTTAGGGCAAGGACCGCTTCTGGTGTAAGCCTACCACGACCGGTTCCTTAGCCTCAAAAAGCGGTGGTACAGGTGACATAGTTCACGTGTCCGTGTCTCACACCCCTATGTCGGTGACACCGATCCGGAGATTTAGTTAGGCATGGTGGCCGAACCGGCAACTTTGCCACTGGACCCGCACCCCGCAGTTTGTAGTAGCATGCGGTGCGCGCTTACGCTCATTACAAACGCCGATCGAGAGCTCCTCGGGATCTTGAGCCATGCACCTTTCGTGACGATGATGAGACAGCCGAGGCCGGGACTTGTTCCCGTGATAGCGCGTATAGTGTGTTGTGGTATTTCCTGACTAAGACCCCGAGATGGCATCCGAGGTCCAAGTGTGGACTTAGCTATGTGCTCCGCTCTGTGTTTGTACTCATAGCTTGCATACATTCTTCTAGATGATCATGTATATCGTATTGTACCCCTGGTTGGGGATTCTTACTGGGTAATTCGTTACTCACCCTTATTCTCGTGGTTTTCCACGGTAAATCAAGGCGGGAGACAGGATGGTCGATGGAGGAGCCGTGATCATGGAATCTCTGTCATCTCTCGATTATTCTATTTTATTTATCATGACTCTTGACTTTTGTTATTTCCCTGAATGCATGTAGACGGCACAGAGCCCGTGGATGTTTTCTTACGCTTTATGGATTCCAAATATTTGTACTTGTGGATTGTTTTAATGGTTTAAATAAATCTCTGATCGAGTATGCTTTTAGAAATGTATGTTTTGGTTGTTGAATGTTTCGCTTTTACTTGGGATCCAAATGTATTTTTCTTAATATCTTTTATTTTCACTACATGCATTGGGGTAAAGGCCCATTTAGAGCCCCTTTTGGGTCGGGTCTTTACACTGAGCAGCCAGCGCGCGCTCTCGCGCCGCGCGCGCGCGCCGCTCTCGCCTCGCTGCGCGCTGTGCGCGCGTCGCGCGCCGCTCTCGCGCCAGCGGCTGCGCTCGTCCGTCTTGCTTGCGCGCGCCGTGCGCCGCGCCCGCCGGCCAGCCGTCGCGCGCGCGCGCCCTCGCCTCGCCTCTGCTGCCCGTCGGCGCCCGGTGTGCGGTCCTCGCCCATCAACCCCTTCGCGCTGCGTCGGCGCCAAGCAGCGACTTCGCGTGCTTTGCCGCCGTCCGCGTGTCGGCCAGAGCCGCGTGAGTTGCTCCCGAGCCGAGCCTTGTTTATTTTATTATATTTAGGCTTATGGATTATGATTATCATTGTTTTGTTAGGTTCTCGTGAGCTAGCTCGGGTTCGTTCGCAGCCTTAGGTTTTGTGTGTAGTTGCCCGCCAGTAAGGATTTCTTACCGAGAGTTGTGTGGACCTCTGCGATGTTCTATGTGATTGTTGTTTGTATGTTTGTTTGTGATTATCAAGCATATATAGTTTAGGTGCTCGTTCAATTCTGACTAGCATGACTTCGTATGTTGTTCTCTCATGTTAGTCCATGCTAGGTTGTTCCGCTCTCGCATGCTCATATCTGCTCTTTGCTTCGTAGTACCATGCTAGGTTCGTTGTATCTGCTGGAGCACGTTTTGGATTGTATTGGATTATATGCTATTGAAATGATATGTTAGAGTGTAGGTAGGTAGCATCATCCGGCTCGATGCATAAAGTATCTTGCATCCATGGCGGGACGCATTTGAGGTAATACTTCGTCCCCGGACCCCGTGAGGGTTTAGCTAACCCGACCGTGAGGCCCCGCAATCTTGGGTGAGGGTGGCGATCGCTAAATGCCCCAACGGTCGGGATGATGACTTGGCATTGCCTCATCCCCGCAATCGACACGTCCTCGGCGTGTTCGGCCGTAGCCCTGATTGCCACCGATAGGGCAAGGACGGCTTCTGGTGTAAGCCTACCACGACCGATTCCTTAGCCTCAAAGTGTGGTGGTTCAGCCGACATAGTTCACGTGTCCAGTCTCACACCCCTATGTCGGTGACACCGATCCGAGATTTAGTTAGGCGTGGTGATCGGACATGGGCGACTTGCCACTAGACCCGGCACTTCCCATAGTTCTGCGCAGTAGCACGCAGCGCGCGCTTACGCTCATTACAACGCCGACCGGAGAGCTCCTCGGGATCTTGAGCTAGTGCACCTTTTGTATCGACAGTAGACAGGCTGAGGCCGAGAATCGTTTCTCGTATAGGGCGTATTGTGTGGTGGATTTATTTCCGGACTAAGACCCTGAGTTGGCATCCGAGGTCCAAGTGTGGACTTAAGCTATGTGCTCTATTCTGTGTTTATACTCATAGCTTGCATACATTCTTCTAGATGATCATGTATATCGTATTGTACCCTCGGTTGGGGATTCTTCTTGAGTAATTCGTTACTCACCCTTATTCTCTGCGTGGTTTTCCACAGTAACCAAGGCGGGAGACAGGATGGCTGAAGGAGGAGCTGTGATCATGGAATCCTGCTGTCATCTCTGACCATTTTATTATATCATGACTCTTGACTTTTGTTATTTCCCCTGAATGCATGTAGACGGGCACGGAGCCCTAGGATGTTTTCTTACGTTTTATGGATTCCAGCATATTTGTACTTGTGGAATGTTTAAATGGTTTAAATAAATCTCTGATCAGAGTATGCTTTTAGAAATGTATGTTTTGATTGTTGAATGTTTCTGTTTTTACTTGGGATCCGAAATTTATTTTTCATAATGTCTTTTATTTTGAATACATGCATTGGGGTAAAGGCCCATTTAGAGCCCCTTTTGGGTCGGGTCTTTACACCGGCGTAGTTATGCAGTGTGCGGATGGTTAGGCTACCGAGTTTGTAGCACTCAAGTTGTTGGTTTGTAGGTTTCCGTGTGGAAGCCGGTAGCTGGTTGAGGTTGTTGAGTGAGTTCGGATGTTTGGCGGATTAGTTGTAGTAGCTAGAGCTCGCACCTTGCCCAGGTGGAGATGTCATTACTGTGGAGTAGTGGCATGACAGTTTCAGGCTGGAGTTGTTGGCACCAGGGTGTGGCAACAAAGGTTATTCTAGGCAGTGCGTTGAAGAACCGTGGTTCTGGAGAGAGTTCTTAAGAGGCTTATGAGCCGAGTTCAGTCCCAGTAGTGTTTTCACCCTCTGACCGATGGTCTTTTGGGATGAGTGAGCCAGATCCTTCAGAACTTGTTGCGAGTTGGTGTTTCCGTGGTTAGGCAACGGGAGACCAATGTTGGTTTTATGAGGTTGCTTTGGGTAGCAATTCCCAGCTGTTAGTTCTTATGGTTCCGTTGAGGCGTTGTATGATAAATGTTGCAGGTTTCTAGTGTTGTGAGAAAAGGTTGGTGGCCGTCAGTTTTTGGGTCCTGAGTTGCTCATGCAGCTTGCCAAAGATGCGATCAAGGAGAAAGATTAGAGCTCGTTTGTGTCATTTCCGAGAGCGAGCAGAGAGAGGTACGCCGATGTTCGGCGTCGAGTTTTAGAGTTTGAGGTTGGACAGTGCGTGTTTTTAAGGTTGCACCGATGTGAGGTGTGTTGAGGTCTGGTAAGCGAGGGAAGTGGAGTCCCCGTTTTGTTGGTCCATTTGAGATTCTCGAGAGGATTGGCAGAGTTGCATATTGGTTAGCTTTTCCCCGTCATTGTCAGCCGTGTGCAGTGTTCTCATGTATCGATGTTGAGGCAATATGTGTCAGAAACATCGCTCATTGTGGACTGATTGAGGATTTTAGCTTCGAGGGGAAGCCTGTGAGTGTTCTAGTCTTTGAGACGAAGACGTTGCATAATCGTGAGGTCCGTTTGGTAAATTTCAGTGGAGGAGTTAGAGTTCTGAAGAAGTCGCTCATGAGAGGGGAGGACGAGATGAGATTGCTTTATCTTGAGCTGTTTCAGTCTTAAGGACTTTCGAGGACGAAAGTCATAAAAAGGAGGGAATATTGTAGCGGCCCAGGTTTTCATCCCGGTCTTCTAGGTTTGCCCTAGGGTTATTTTGGTAATTTGGTCGGGCCGTCAGGGTCGTTAATGTCTTTTTCAGTTGCTAAAATTATTGGATGGTCTTATGTAAGATTTTGATGCTTTGTGGATGTGTTTGGGCATGGTGAGATGCAAAAGTAAAATTGAGAAATAAAGTTGCAGCAGCCGGGGTTCGAGCCAGGGTGGCCTTGTGTGCTAGAGGAGAGCCTTGCCAAGAAGCCACCAGTTTTATTGATGCTCATTCTGCGGTATGTCTTGGTTAGCTATGGGTTTTTGGGATTTTGGTGTTTTTGCTAAATGAAGAGAAATAGGTTTTTTCCCCATTTGTTCTCCAATCCCCTTGGCCGCCCAACCCTTTTCCTCAAGCTCCATTTCCGTGATTTTCTTCCCCGTGCCAAGCTTCGGCCAACGAGCGTCGTCCCTGGCCGAGCAAAGAAAGTTCAGCGAGCAAAGAAGTCACCCAAAGAAGAACTGTGATTGCACCAGCCCTGCCATTGCGCCAACATCCCCAGCCATCAGTCCTGTCGCCCAGCCGAGCAGCCCAGACGCTTGTAGCCCAGGCGCTCAGAAGCCCAGCAGCCAGGTCGCGTCGCAGCCCAGCCATGTCGCGTCGCTCGCTCGCTCGCGACGACCAGCGAAAGATCGCCGCCCGCGCTTGACCCAGCGCCGCCGCTTGTCCGCGCCAGTAGCGTCTGCCGTCTTGCGCGTCGCTCCTCCCGTCCGCGCGCAACTTGCGCCCGCACGCCTGCGTCCGCTCCATCGTGTCTGCGTGTCCGCGCCAGTACTCTTGCGCTCATCCAACCCGTCCGTGCAGCGCGCGCAGCCCTGCCGCCCATCAGCGCCTAGTAGTGCCTAGTGCCGTGCAGCTTGTCCGTCCGCGTGTCAGCCGTGCCGTGTGAGTTGCTCTCGAGCCGAACCCTATTTTTTTATTATATTTAGTCCTATGGATTGTGATTATTGTTTTCCTTGTTAGGTTCTCATTAGCTAGCTCGGGATCGATCGCAGCTTAGGATTCTTGTGTGTAGTTGCCTTCCGACTAGGGCAAGGATTTCTTATCGGAGTTGTGTGGGCCCTGAGATATAATATGTGATTGTTGTTTGTATGCTTGTTTGTGTTTATCTGCATGTTTAGTGATAGGTGCTCCATTCTGAATTCCCGACTAGCATGATTTCTTATGTTGTTTCTCATGTTAGTCCATGCTAGGTTGTTCCGTTCTGGCATGCTCGTTATCTGTTCTTGCTTCGTAGTATCATGCTAGGTTCGTTGTATCTGTTGAGCACGTATTGGATTATTTGCTGTACCTGTTTATAGGTTTGAGATATGGTGGTAGCAGCCACGACCATGCAGCCTGTCCGTTCGCGCGTCAGCCGTGCTGTGTGAGTTGCTCCCTAGCTGAGCCCTGTTTATTTTATTATATTTAGGTGTATGGATTGTGATAATTGTTGTACTTGTTAGGTTCTCATTAGCTAGCTCGGGTTCGATCGCTGCTTAGGACTCTTGCGTGTAGTTGCCTTCCGACCAGGTAAGGATTTCTTACCGCAGTTGTGTGGGCCCTGCGATATTATATGTGATTGCTGTTTGTATGCTTGTTTTTGTTTATCAACATTTTTAGTGATAGGTGCTCTATTCTGAATTCCCGACTGGCATGATTTCTTATGTTGTTTCTCAAGTTAGTCCATGCTAGGTTGTTCCGTTCTGGCATGCTTGTTATATGTTCTTGCTTCGTAGTATCATGCTAGGTTCGTTGTATCTGTTGAGAACGTATTGGATTGTTTTCTGTTGATGTTATAGTTTAGAGTTCAGATAGGTAGCATCATCCGGGCCAGGATGCATAAAGTACCTTGCATCCACGGCAGGGACGTACGAAGCAGTACTCCGTCCCTGATCCCCCGTTAGGGTTTAGCTAACCCTAACGGTAGGCCCTGCAATCTTGGGTAAGGGTGGAAGACTGTTAAATTCCCCAACGGTTGGGATGATGACATGGCATTGCCTTGTCCCCGGCAGTCGGCACGTCCTCAGCGTGTTCGGCAGTAGCCCTTGATTGCCACCTGATAGGGCAAGGACGGCTTCCTGGTGTAAGCCTACCACGACCGGTTCCTTAGCCTCAGGTGAGGTGGTTCAGGCTGACATAGTTCACGTGTCCGTCTCTCACACCCTATGCCGTCGATGACACCGATCCAGAGATTTAGTTAGGCATGGTGACTGGACCTGGGCAGCTTGCCACTAGACCCGACACCCCACATGGGTTGCAGTAGCATGCAGTGCGTGCATACGCTCATTATAGCACCGACTGGAGAACTCCTCGGGATTGTGAGCCAATGCACCTTTCGTATCGACAGTAGACAGGTTGAGGCCGAGACTTGTTTCTCATATAGGATAGTATCGTGTGGTGGATTTTCTAGAGTAAGACCCTGAGATGGCATCCGAAGTTTATGTGTGGATTTAAGCTATGTGCTCTCTTCTGTGTTTATATTCATAGCTTTCATACCTTTCTGCTAGATGGCCATGTATATCGTATTGTACCCCGGTTGGGGATACTTACAGGGTAATTCGTTACTCACCCTTTATTTTGTGGTTTTGCACAGGTAATCGTGGTGCGAGACAGGATGGCTGGAGGAGGAGCTGTGATCATGGAAACCCGTTGTTCTAACTCTGAGTTATGTCTATGATTCTTTGTGTTTTATTCTCCTCTGAATGCATGTAGTTGGGCACGGAGCCCTAGGTTGTTTTCTGACTCTTTTTCCGGATTCTAGCACTGTTGTAACTATTGGAAAGTTTTGAATGTTTTAAATAAATCTCTGATCAAAGAGAGTTTTGGAAATGTATTTGTCTTGGAACAGGTGCTTGGAAACAGGGACAGGTTTCAGGAATTTTATGTTGACTTTTCAAATGGTTGTTTGTATGTTTTAGTTTTCACATAGAATCCTAAAACCATTCTTGCATATGGTCTTTAACTTTTGATTGTATGCATTGAGGTAAAGGCCTATTTTAGAACCCCATTCGGGTCGGGTCTTTACAGTTTTGGTCCAGAGCACCATCCTGCCAACTATCCGCAGTGTAAGGAGTATGATAGCAGCTAGTCAGGGTATATAGATAGATTCAGATACCTCTGGGACATCGTCCCAGGGGGAGGCTGTAAAGACCCGACCCAAGAGGGGCTCTAAATGGGCCTTTACCCCAATGCATGCATTCAAAGTAAGGACATTATACAATTATGTTTTCGGATTCCAATTAAAAACAAAACATTCAAAACATTCAACTCAAAGTCAGACAATTTATCAAACACCGTCCCTGTCTCCAAGCACCTGTTTCAAGACAAATACATTTCCAAAAGTTTACTCTAATCAGAGATTTATTAAAATCATTCAAAACCTTCTCAGATACAACAATGCTGGAATCCACAAAAACATTGAGAAAACATCCTAGGGCTCCGTGCCCGACTACATGCATTCAAGGGAAATAAAAAGACAAGAGTCATAATATAAATAGGTCCGAGATGACAGCAGGTTCCAATGATCATAGCTCCTTCTTCAGCCATCCTGTCTCGCACCTTGGTTACCTGTGGAAATCCACAAAATAAGGGTGAGTAACGAATTACTCAGTAAGAATCCCCAACCGGGGTACAATACGATATACATGGTCATCTAACCGAAAGATATGCAAGCTATGAATATAAACACAGAATAGAGCACATAGCTTAAATCCACTCTTGGACCTCGGATGCCAACTCAGGGTCTTAGTCCAGAACAATCCACCACACAAAATGCCCTATACGAGAAACAAGTCCCTGCCTCAGCCTGTCTACTGTCGATACGAAAAGGTGCATTGGCTCACAATCTCGAGCAGCTCTCCAGTCGGCGCTGTAATGAGCGTAAGCGCGCACCACAAGCTACTGTAGACTCTGGTGGTTGCCGGGTCTAGTGGCAAGTCGCCCGCATCCATCACCATGCCTAACTAAATCTCTCGGATCGGTGTCACCGACATAGGGTGTGAGACTCGACACGCGTGAACTATGTCACCAAACCACCTCACCTGAGGCTAAGGAACCGGTCGGGGTAGGCTTACACCAGGAAGCCGTCCTTGCCCTATCAGGTGGCAATCAAGGGCTACTGCCGAACACGCTGAGGACGTGTCAGCTACCGGGGACTAGGAATTGCCAAGTCATCATCCCGACCGTTGGGGCATCGCCCAGACTATCACCCTCACCCAAGATTGCAGGGCCTACCGGTAGGGTTAGCTAAACCTTAACGGGGTCCAGGGACGGAGTATTACCTCGTGCGTCCCTGCCATGGATGCAAGATACTTTATGCATATTGACCGGATGATGCTATCTACCTGAACTCTAACCTATCATATCAACAGCATGCAATCCAATACAATCCATTACGTGCTCAACAGATACAACGAACCTAGCATGATACTACGAAGCAAGAAAGAATACGAGCATGCCAGAACGGAACAACCTAGCATGGACTAACATGAGAAAACAACATAAGAAATCATGCCAGTCGGGAATTCAGAACCGAGCACCTAACACTATACATGCTGATAATCACAAAGAAACATACAAACAACAATCACATATAATACCGCAGGGCCCACACAACTCCGGTAAGAAATCCTTACCTTGGTCGGGAGGCTTCTACACACAAAATCCTAAGCTGCGATCGATCCCGAGCTAGCTAACGAGAACCTAACAAACATAATAATAATCACAATCCATAGGCCTAAATATAATAAAATAAACAAGGCTCGGCTCGGGAGCAACTCACACGGCGCGGCTGACACGCGGACGGCAGCAAAGACGGCGGGTCGCTGGCTTGGCCCTCGATGGGCGGGCTGGGTGCGGGCTGGCCGCACGCCGATGTGCAATGGCACGGCCATTGGGGCTCTGGCTGCGCTCACGGACGGGCGCTGCGGCGTTGGCTGCGCGCACGGACTGGCGCTGGGCAGGCGCTCGGATGCGGACGGACGAACGCAGCGTGGTCTGGGCGCGCGGGCGAGCGGCGCGGAGCGAGGATGCGCGCGAGAGAGCAACGCGATGCGGCGGGCGTGCGACGGCGGCGACGCGCGCGCGATGCAGTGCGTCGCGGCGACGCCTCTTCGGCGCTGTCAGGCGGTCGCGCGACGACTGGCGTCTGGGCAGCTTCTTTGTTGGGTGATTTTGCTGGGCGCTTTACTGGCGGACGGGCGCTTCGGGGCGCAAGTGAAGAAAATCACGGCAAGGGGCTTGGGAGAGAAGCTTGGACGGCAAAGTGAGATTTGGAGACGAAGGAACAAAAAACCTAATTTCTTTTTCATTTAACCAAGTGCACCAAAACTCCAAAGACCCAAGGGTAACTAAGATATGACGCGAAAAGAGTAACAGTAACACCTGGTGGCTCACTTGGCAAGGCTCTCCTCTAGCACACAAGGCCACCCTGGCTCGAACCCCGGCTGCAACACAATTTCCTATATTTTTACTTTTGCATCTATCCAAGCTCAAACCCCTCCAGAAAACCTCAAAAACCTACATAAACCCATCCAATAATTTTAGCAACTGGAAAAAGACATAAACGGCCCTGACGGCCCGACCAAATTACCAAAATACCCCTAGGGCATACTTGGAAGACCGGAATGAAAACCTGGGCCGTTACAATATTCCCTCCTTTTTATGACTTTCGTCCTCGAAAGTTCTTAAGACTGAAACAGCACAGGATACTACAATCTCATCCCGTCTTCCCCGCTCACGAGCGACCTCCTCTGAACTCTGACTCCTCCACTGAACTTTTACCAAACGGACCTCACGGTTACGCAACGTCTTCATCTCAAAGACCAGAATACTCACAGGCTTCCCCTCGAAGCTGAAATCCTCAATCAGCTGCAAAGGCTCAAAGTCCACAATGAGTGATGGGTCCGACACATGCTGCCTCAACATCGATACATGAAAACACTGTGCACAGCTGACATCAACGGAGGAAAGGCTAACCAATATGCAGCTCTGCCAATCCTCTCGAGAATCTCAAATGGTCCAACAACAGGAGACTTCTCTTCTCCCGCTTACCAAACCTCAACACAACTCACAACGGTGCAACCTTAAAAGCACGCACTGTCCAACCTCAAACTCTAAAACTCGACTCCAAACATCGGCGAAACTTTTCTGCCTGCTTTGAGTTGACAACATGAGCTCTAAAATTTTGCACGGCACTGCTGACCAACCGCAGCAACTTAGGACCCAAAACAACACTGACAACCACCAACCTTTTCCTAGAACACTGGAATCCTGCAACACTTACAATACAACGCCTCAACGGAACTATATGAACTAACAGCTGGGAACTGCTACCCAAAGCAAACTCATAAAACCAACACTGGTCTCCCGCTGCCTCATCACGGAAACACCAACTCGCAACAAGTTCTGAAGGATCTGTCTCACTCCTCCCAAAAGACTATCGGTCAGAGGGTGAAAACACTACATGACTGCACTCGACTCATAAGCCTCTTAACATCGCTCTCCAGAACCACAGTTCATCAACGTACTGCCTAGAATAAACCTTTGTTGCCACACCCTGGTGACAACATCTCCGGCCTGAAATTAACATGCCTCTACTCCATAGAAATGGCCTCTGCACACGAAACGAGGTGCGAGCTCTCACTACTGAAACCAATCCTCCAAGAATCTAATCTCACACAACAACCTCAACTAACTAACAGTTCCCACACGGAAAACCTACAATCAAACAACTTGAGTGCTACGGACTCGGATGCCCAAACAACTACAAACTGCATAGTTATGGCAATCCACTAAACTCTAGCTCGACTCAAATCACTGGCTGGACAAGTCAGCCTGCCAACAACCGGGCCCCAGAGGGCTCCCCCCACCAAACTTACCTCCATGCAAGCAACGGAACGAAGCTCGCCTCAAATATGAAACGCATCTCACAAGTCCAAACGATAACACATACAGGCTTAACCCTCTAGCTTAAGCTTATTGCACCTTCCCACCAAAACTTCATAAATGCAACTCCACTACTCGGTTAACACCAACTACCAAGAACCAGAATACCAATAATGGCTGGTAGAGCACAAGTCACACTAACCAGCAAGGATCCCTCAAAAGGTCAAGACCCCAATCCAACCACAATGGTGCAACATCAACCCACAACTGATACAAAGGAGTTCTTCAACTACAAAGGTGCAACAGCTTCCATGCCAACACACAAAGACCTTAACCAACTAGGCCAAACACTCATAGGAGCAGACAACCTGTAACGACCCAGGTTTTTCTTCCCGGTCTTCCAGGTATGCCCTAGGGGTAATTTGGTAATTTGGTCGGGCCGTCAGGGTCGTTTGTGTCTTTTCCAGTTACTAAAATTATTGGATGGTTTTTGTAGGTTTTTGGAGGGGTTTGTGGTTTGGTTTGAGCAAGGTTCGTTGCAAAAGTAAAAATAAAGGAATTTGTCTTTGCAGCAATGGGGTTTGAACCCGGTCTCTTGGGAAGCTTGTAGAGAGGTGTGCCAATTGAGCCATTAGGTGCTCTTGTTGCTCTTTCTGCATCACTTCTTAGTTAACCTTGGATTTTGGAGTTTTGGTGCATTTGGTTAAATGAAATAGAATTAGGTTATTCCATCTTCTTCTCCAAAACACCTCTTGGCCGCCCAAGCTCTCCATCTCCATAGCCTTGCCGATTCTTCATCCTTGCATCTCCTTGGGTTCGATCATCATCATTCCGGTAGGTATTGATCTTCTTCTTCTTCTTCTCATCCGCTTTGGTGTGCGTTTGGCCAAGTGAAAAGAGGTGTGTTGTGTGTGTTGTGTTGATTGCGGCCACCCGAGTGTAGCCGAAAGCAAAGCCTTTGTCGCCAGCCAGCCTGACAGACGCCCCGCCGTCGCGACGTCGGCCCGATCGCTTCGACGCCCGAATCTGTCCCCCAGCCCGCCTTTGCTGCTTCGCCGCCAGCCATAGATCGCCGATCGCTCGCGACGCCAGAGGTCTCGCTAACGCCATAGCGTCGGCCCACGCGCCGCGCGCCGCCATCGCGCGCCTCTCGCGTGTCCGCTTGCCGAATCGCTGCCTCGCGCGCGCGCCAGCCGTAGCGTTACGCCGCGCGCCCTCCTGCCGTGCCGTGCAGTATACAGCGCCGGCAGCCAGCGTCCGTCGCCGCGTCTGCGCAGCGGCCAAGGCCCTCCTGCCGTGCCCGGCTTGCCAGCAGCCCCAAGCTCGTGTCGTCGCGCGCGCGTGAGTTCCCGTGAGCCGAGCTTGCTGTTTCTATTGTTGTTTAGATATTTTAGATGCTGATTATTGTTGGTTTGCTAGGTTCCCCGCTCGCTAGCTCGGGATTGTTCCGCAGCTTAGGATTTGTGTGTAGAAGTCTTCCACCAAGGTAAGGATTTCTTACCGGGGTTGTGTGGACTCTGCGGTATATTTGTGATTGTTGTTTTGTATGCCCGTGTATGATTACTAGCATGTTTATCTCTAGGTGTTCTGCTCAATTCTGATCGCATGAACTCTTGTATTGTTTCTCATGTTAGCCCATGCTAGGTTGTTCTAGTCTAGCATGTTCGATATCTGTTCTTGCTTCGTAGTATCATGCTAGGTTCTTTGTATCCGATGAGCACGTAGTGGATCGCATTGATTGAATCGTTATTATTGTTAAGGTTTAGAATTGAGGTAGATAGAATCATCCGGCCCGATGCATAAAGTATCTTGCATCTATGGCAAGGACGTTCGAGACGATTCTCCGCCCTTGGACCCCGTGAGGGATTAGCTATCCCAACCGGTAGGCCCCGCAATCTTGGGTGAGGGTGGCGGTCGTTAAATGCCCCAACGGTCGGGATGATGACTTGGCATTGCCTCGTCCCCGGCAATCGGCACGCCCTCGGCGTGTTCGGCCGTAGCCCTTGATTGCCACTGTTAGGGCAAGGACCGCTTCGGTGTAAGCCTACCACGACCGGTTCCTTAGCCTCAAAGTGCGGTGGTGTATGTTTGTTTTGAGAAAATATAAAATAAGGTTTTCTTTATTTTAGTTTGTAAGGAGTTGTTGGAAGGACTCGAACCCTTGGCCTAAAAGGGATTTGGAAGCTTGGGTTTAAATAAAGAAAAATAAACGCTACAACGGGGGCCCGAAGGGGAGTCTTGGGAAGGTCATTTGAGATTTCCAAGTCTATTTAAAGGAAAGGAAGGAGAAAATAAAAAGAAAAAGAATCCAAAACCCTAGCCTTCTCCTTCACTCTCACCCTGCCGCCACGACGCACTAAGCCGCCGCCCACGCCGCCGTCGCTACCGCCTGGTCTTCGCCCCACACTCCCGTCGCCGCGACGAGCCATCGCTAACGCCCGGGGCCACTCGGCCACCCCATCGCACCAGCGCAACGCGCCAGCCCACACCGCCGCCACGCCCTGCTTTGCTCCGCCCGAGCACGCACCGCGACCGACCCGCACCAAAGCCGCCGCCTGCACCGTGCGCCCCAACGCACCGCTCCGTCCGGCGCATCCGCCGACGATCGCGGCAAAGAATGCACCACCGCCCTTCGCGCGCGCGCAAGACTTCGACCACGCGCGTCGCGGCAGACGCTCGCCCGCAGCCGCCGCCTCGCTGCTCGCCGCCTTTGCCGCGCGCCGAACCCAACGCCAGCGTCAAGCGCATTCGAGCGGCGCCAAGACCTTGTCGCACGCAACGCCAGCCACAAGAGCGACACGAGCAGCGCCAGCGCCTTGCCGCCGCGGCGCAGTTCGTGCCGCCCTTCATTGCCGAGACCACGCGCCTCTTCGGTTGCTCGAGTTCGCTTATAAGCTCGAGGGTTGTTAGTTGATTCGGGATAAATAACCTCCACTTTTTCCGTAAGGATTCTTACCCGGGTTGTGTGGACCCCGCGAATACCTTGATAGCATGCTGATTTACGTGATTGTATGAGTTTCTATTAGATAGGATTCATGCTTCCTTGATTCATGTTTGTGTTTGAATTGTGTTCCGCTAGTACCATGCTAGGTACCCTCTTCCTGGCATATCCATGTTTTCCGTTGATTGCCGTTAAATCCATGTTAAGTTGAGACTGAGATGTTTAGTGTAGAAGTTAGAAGGGGTATCTAGTGTAGGTCCCGCTGGGTAAGACCCCGATGGACAGCTTGGAGGTGTAAGACCACGATGGGCATCCTAGGTGTATAAGACCTCGATGGGCATCACTGAGTCGGAGGTGTAAGACCCTGATGGGCAACCTAGGTGTATAAGACCCTGATGGGCATCACTGAGTTGGAGGTGTAAGACCCTAATGGGCATCCTAGGTGTATAAGACCCCGATGGGCATCACTGAGTCGGAGGTGTAAGACCCTGATGGGCAACCTAGGTGTATAAGACCGATGGGCATCACCGAGTTGGAGGTGTAAGACCCTGATGGGCATCCTAGGTGTATAAGACCCCGATGGGCATCACTGAGTCGGAGGTGTAAGACCCTGATGGGCAACCTAGGTGTATAAGACCCCGATGGGCATCACTGAGTCGGAGGTGTAAGACCGATGGGCATCCTAGGTGTATAAGACCCGATGGGGCATCACCGAGTCGGAGGTGTAAGACCACGATGGGCATCCTAGGTGTATAAGTCCCGATGGGCATCACCGAGTTGGAGGTGTAAGTCCCGATGGGCATCCTAGGTGTGTAAGTCCCCGATGGGCCTCACCGAGTATTAGGTTGTGTAGGCCCGAAGGGCGCCTAGATGTAGAGCCCTGAGAAGTTCGATAGCTAAGAGCCTCTCGAGTAGGCAAGCCCTAGGATCATGCATGGTTAATCCAACTACTCCCGCTTAAGTTTTGTATGGTTGCATGTCGGTGTGCTAAATGAGATGTTTTCGTAATGTACCCTGGTTGGGGATTCTTACTTGAGTAACTTGTTGCTCACCCTTATTTTCTCGTGGTTTTCCACCGTAACTTGGGACAGAGGCGGGATGGCTAGGAGGAGGCTACCGGATGATCATGGACACCGACTCACGAGTTGCACATAGTTTTCTTTTATGTTTTAGCATGTAGTGGGACTTGGGTCCCTAGGGAAAACACTTAAACTGCTTTTATGTTCTCGTACCATTCTCTTTGAATTGTTTTAAGAAAGTACTTGATCACCATCTACCGCTTTATTTAATTGAATCATGGTCTTTATTTAAAAGTGTTTCTTCGCAAGCTTTTAAACTTCCGACTCTGAATGATGTTTTATATTCTTAATCATGCATGCTAAGTAAGGACTTTAGGTTAGAGACCGTTTCTTGGGTCGGGTCCTTACAGTTGGTATCAGAGCTCAGAGTTATAGGTTCTGTAGACTGACCTGCAGTTGTAGGTTGTTTTCCATGATCATCAGCGCTCCGCCAGCCATCAGGTATGTCCGTAAGTTTTAAATTAAGGGTTAAGAATTATAATGCCGTTGCACCTTGCATGTACATGACTTGTTGTTGTAGAGTCGGGAAGATGTGTTCGACCCGATGTTGGTTTGGCGGTAGATTTTCGGTATGCCAGTCACTCGTAGAGGGCAGGGAGGCTCGAGGCCGACCACCCAGGGCATTCGTATCGATTCGGACACCGGAGGGACCTCGTCCCAAGCTGATGCTGAGGTGAGGCCATCATCAGGCCCCTCAACTGTGTTGCCCGGAGAGGGTGTAGGGGCAAGCGGGTCTCGAGAGACTACACCGGAGCCGCTTTTGTGGAGTCTATGAGGGCTCTTGTGGTTGGATTGTTGGCCGACCAGCAGGGCCGAGCAGAGAGCTGAAACGCAAGCTTTGTTAGCTACGCAGAGGAGGAGTCCCGCGTCCGGATCTGACAAATGACCGAGTTGTTTCAAAGAGAGGATCACAGCGCCACCAAGACCGCCAGCTCATGCAGGAGCCAATTGTGAATGAGGCCGTTATGGCGAAGGTGCGCCGAGGATCTAGGCAAGTGGTGAAGGATTTTGTGAAATGGAAGCCGGAGAAGTTTAGCGCCTCGAGAGAACCGCTGGTAGCCGCCACATGGATTGCGGAGTTAGAATATACGTTTATGGTAATGGAGTGTCCCGAGGTGCAATGAGCTCGATGTGCAGCCCATGTATTAGCCAGATGACTAAGTGGTGGTGGGATTCTACCTTAAGTGAGAGACCGGGTGGGTCTCCACCGCCACCCGAGTTTTTCAAAGCCGAGTTCAAGGCGAAGTTTATCGCTGAAGAAGCCCAAGAAAAGATGATTGAGTCATTTTCAAACCTTAAGCGGTCCGACCCAATCGAGGTGTACGAGAAGAAGTTCTCGAATATGGATACTTCGCGCCACGCTTGATTGCTACCCTTAACTAAAAATCGGGAAGTTTATTGCGGGTTTGAGACAGGAGTGTCTCGGGACGTTAGGGCACAGTGCCCTGCAGACTTTTGCCAAGGCAAGATCTGATTGGCAACGATCTATGACGGAAGTACCCTCCAGAGCGGGTTGTTAGCACCATAGTGCGAAAGGCCCCAGATGTTCTCGGGCCGTGGCGAAAGTTTGACTCGGGGGTCATGGTCGTGGGGGCGGCGGCACGCCAGAGTTCTTATCACGGCGAGACCACGATGCTCGGGACCGTGAGGATCGGATCACCATCGCATCGGGCATAGGAGAGCCGCCACCGTATTGTAGATCCTGTGGGAAGCAGCATTGGGGACCTTGTGGTGGAAACCCTAGAGCCTGCTATAACTGTGGTAAGGAGGGGCATCAAGCCCGGCATTGCAACCAGAGAGCAGTTGTGGCTCAGCCAGCTCAGCAGCAAGGGAGGGTGTATGCTACGACTCGCCAGGAGGCTGAGAGAACCGGACCCGCAGTGGCAGGTACGCTCCTAGTTCTTGATCACCTCGCCTTTGTGTTGTTTGATTCGGGTTCCACCCATTCGTTTGTTTCTGCTGTTTTTGCTGAGCTTGCTTGCATGAATTTAGAGCCTCTAGGTTTTGAGTTGTCTGTCGCTACTCCCTCGGGAATTAGTATGCTGGCTAGCCAGAAGGTGAGGGATGGTCGGATACAGATATCCGACCAGACTCTGCAGGTTACCCTCATAGTGTTAGCTATGAGCGGTTTTGATGTGATCCTCGGCATGGATTGGTTAGCTGATAACCACGCGATGATTGACTGCCGTTGTAAGGAGGTGGTGTTCAGGCCGCCAGATAGGCCTACCTTTAAATTTCGGGGCACCCGGAGTGGGGTGTGTCCGCCGGTGATTTCAGCAGTTAAAGCTCGTCGTTTGTTGGCACGAGGAGCTTGGGGTTTCTTAGCTAAGATGACTGGGGAGAACCGTGACCCGCCATCTGTCGAGCAGGTGCCCATAGTGCAAGAGTTTGCAGATGTTTTCCCCGAAGAGTTACCTGGCCTGCCGCCGAAGAGAGAGGTGGACTTCTCAATAGAGCTTGAGCCGGGGACTCGCCCTATCTCAAAAGCTCCTTATCGCATGGCGCCAGCAGAGCTGAAAGAGTTAAAGGAACAACTGCAGGAGTTGCTTGACAGAGGGTTTATTAGGCCGAGTGTGTCCTCGTGGGGAGCACCCGTCTTTGTTTGTTAAGAAAAAGGATGGCTCGATGCGTCATGCATCGATTACGGTGCCGAACAAGGTAACCATTAAGAACAAGTACCCGTTGCCTCGTATCGATGACTGTTTGACCACCTCGGGGAGCTTGTGTGTTCTCGAAGATTGACTCGAGGTCGGGCTACCACCACCTTGAGGATTCGGGATGCGGATATTCCCAAGACAGCGTTCGTGTCGAGGTATGGGCATTATGAATTAGTAGTCATGTCCTTCGGACTTACGAACGCCCCAGCTGCATTCATGGACATGATGGACAGAGTGTTCAAGGCGTTCTTGGACCGCTTTGTCATCGTGTTCATAGATGACATTCTTGTGTACTCTAAATCTAAGGAGGACCATGCCTCGCACCTAAGGCGATTTTGGCACCTTTTGCGCGAGAATAAGCTCTATCGCGAAGTTCTCAAAGTGTGACTTTTGGCTTGAGGAGGTAGCTTTTAGGGACACGTTGTGTCTAAGGAGGGAGTGGTCAGGACCCTTCGAAGATAGAGGTTTGTTAGTTCGTGGGCGGCACCGACGACCGTGTCGGAGATTCGTAGCTTTACGGGCCCGGCCGGATATTACCGCCGCTTTGTTAAGAACTTCTGCTATAGCCACCCCGCTTACTCGACCGACGAGGAAGGGCGTCGATTTCGTTTGGGATAAGAAGTGCGATGAGAGTTTTGCTAAGCTAAAGAGTGTTTGACGCATCGCATCGTCTTTGGCGCCTTCAGGAACCGGGGGTTTCGTGGTGTCTGATGATGCCAAAGCAAGTTTGGTTTGGGATGCGTTACGATGCAACACGGTAAGGTGATAGCGTGCGCCTCGAGGCGATTGAAACCACACGAGCAGAATTACCCAACTCATGATATGGAGTTGGCGTGTGTCGTCTTTGCACTTAAAATTTGGAGGCACTACTTGTATGGGGAGAAGATTCAGATTTTCTCGGACCACCAAAGCCTCAAGTATTTCTTCACTCGAAGGGACTGAACATGAGACAGAGGAGGTGGTTGGAGCTTGTAAAGGATTATGACCGTGAGATCCTGTATCACCCCTAAAGGCAAATGTGGTGGCGAGCACGCACTAAGTAGAAAAACCTCGCATCTCGCAACGTTGGCAAATCCCAAAAGTATCATAAGGAAAGACCTCGAGAGAGCGAGAAATAGCGATATTGTTAGGGGATGTTACGGCCGGGGTAGCTCGATTGACCATCCAAATTTCCTTGATAAGGCAAAGGATTATCGACGATCACCGAAAGATCCTAAGTTAAAAGCTTGTATGAGAGGGTTCAGTGGACGGTGATTTCGATTTCGTGATACTCGCAGATGGTGGTCTAAGATATAAAGGCCGGCTATGTGTCCCAAATTGATGACGGTATTCGCACGGAATTGTTGACCGAGGCTCACACCTCGCCTTTTGCTTGGCACCTGGGGGTAACAAGATGTACCAAGATCTTAAGCGAGACTTTTTGGTGGATGGGGATGAAGAGGAGATTGCCCAGCCTTCGTCGGGCCGGTGTCTCACTGTCAACAGTGAAGGCGCCCAGCAGGAAGCTCCAGCGAGTTTGTTGCAACCGCTCGGAGTGCCACAGTGGAAATGGGAGGAGATCACCATGGATTTTATCTCGGGTTTGCCCAGGACTCCTAGAGGATATGCTCAAATTTGGGTGGTCGTTGATAGGTTGACTAAGTGTGCCCATTTCATTCCGGCGGGATAAACTACACCGTAGAGCGATGGGCACAACTATTCCTCGAGCGAGATAGTGAGATACCACGGAGTGCCGCTTAAGATTATCTCCCACCGGGATTCCCGCTTTACATCACGGTTTTGGAAGGCCCTTCAGTGAGTTTGGGCACAGAGTGCGGCTACAAAGACACCTTCCACCCACGCAGCACCGATGGCGGACCGAGCGGGTAAATCGGATCTTAGAGGATATGTCTGCGAGCTGCGTATTGGATTTCCACAGCGCTTGGGACCAATATTTATACTTGATGGAGTTTGCCTACAACAATAGTTTTGATCAACCATCCGATGGCACCGTTTGAAGCGTTGTATGGTAAGCGCCGCAGATCCCCGACCTTACGGGAAGAGGTTGGTGACCGGCGAGTGTTAGGCGGAATTGCTTCACTAACCAATGAGGCCGCCCGAGAAAATCGAGCTCAGTATCTTGACCGCCCGAGCAGCGCGGTAAGAGCTACGCCGATATCGACGTAGAGAGTTGGAATTTGAGATTGGCGGCCACGTGTTCCTTAAGGTAGCTCCGTCGTGGAGTTACGAGGTTTGGAAGGAAGGGAAGCCGAGCCCCGTGTTTGTTGGACCATTCGAGATCCTTGAGAGGATCGGGGTTGTGGCCTCTGGTTAGCATTGCCGCCGTCCTTGGCCGCTGCGGTGCATAGTGTGTTCCACGCCTCGATGCTCCGCCAATATGTGGCGAGATCCTTCGCACGTCATAGATTTTGAGCCTTTACAGCTTGAACCATGACTCGAGCTTTGAGGAAAAACCCATAAAGATCTTAGCATTTGAGAAGAAAGTCTTGAGGAACCGAGCTATTGATTTAGTGAAAGTGCAAAGTGGCGGAATCGAGAGTTGAGGAAGCTACTTGGGAGTTGGAAGGGAGATGAGAAGGAGTTACCAGAGTTGTTTTAGGAGCAAATGACTTAGGGACGGAAGTCTCCCAAGGAGGGAGTATTGTAATGACCCGGTTTTCAAAGAAAATATAAAATAAGGTTTTCTTTTATTTTAGTTTGTAAGGAGTTGTTGGAAGGACTCGAACCCTTGGCCTAAAAAGGGATTTGGAAGCTTGGGTTTAAATAAAGAAAAATAAACGCGTCACCGGGGGGCGAAGGGGTCTCTTGGAAGGTCATTTGAGATTTCCAAGTCTATTTAAAGGAAAGGAAGGAGAAAATAAAAAGAAAAAGAATCCAAAACCCCTAGCCTTCTCCTTCACTCACCCCAAGCGCGACGCACGCACCACTGCCGCCGCCCACGTCGCCGTCGCCGCTGCCGCCGGTCTTCGCCCCACACTCCCGCGCCGCGACCGAGCCGCCGCCAACGCCCCCAGCCGCTCAGCCACCCATCGCATCGCACCAGCCACGCCGCGCCACCCACACCGCCAAGCCGCGCCTGGCCGCTCCGCCCGACGCGACCGCACCGACCGCACCAGCCGCCTTCGCACGCGCGCCCTAACGCACCGCTCCGTCCGCCGCATCCGCACGCGATCGCGGCAAAGCGCACTGAAGCGCCGCCGCGCAGCAGAAGACTTTCGACCTCACGCGTCGCGAAGACGTCGCTCCGCACCGCCTCGCCGCTCGCCGCTTTGCCTTGCCGCCCGAGCCAACGCGCCAAGAAGATCGCGCCGGCCCGAAAGACGCCCGGCACCTTCGCAACGCCGCCAGCGCCAGTCAGCACACGAGCCCAGCGCCCGCGCTGCCTTGCCGCAACTGCGGCGCCCGTTGCGCCGCCTTCTTCATGTCGAGACCACGCGCCTCTTCGGTTGCTCGAGTTCGCTTATAAGCTCGAGGGTTGTTAGTTGATTCGGGATAAATAACCTCCACTTTTTCCAGGTAAGGATTCTTACCCGGGGTTGTGTGGACCCTGCGAATACCTTGATAGCATGCTGAATTACTGTGATTGTATGAGTTTCTATTAGATAGGATTCATGCTTCCTTGATTCATGTTTGTGTTTGAATTGTGTTCCGCTAGTACCATGCTAGGTACCCTCTTCCCGGCATATCCATGTTTTCCGTTGATTGCCGTTAAATCCATGTTAAGTTGAGACTGAGATGTTTAGTGTAGAAGTTAGAAGGGGTATCTAGTGTAGGTCCCGCTCGGGTAAGACCCCGATGGGCGGTTGGAGGTGTAAGACCACGATGGGCATCCTAGGTGTATAAGACCTCGATGGGCATCACCGAGTCGGAGGTGTAAGACCGATGGGCAACCTAGGTGTATAAGACCACGATGGGCATCACCGAGTTGGAGGTGTAAGACCGATGGGCATCCTAGGTGTATAAGACCCGATGGGCATCACCGAGTCGGAGGTGTAAGACCGATGGGCAACCTAGGTGTATAAGACCACGATGGGCATCACCGAGTTGGAGGTGTAAGACCACGATGGGCATCCTAGGTGTATAAGACCCAGATGGGCATCACTGAGTCGGAGGTGTAAGACCCTGATGGGCAACCTAGGTGTATAAGACCCCGATGGGCATCACTGAGTCGGAGGTGTAAGACCCTGATGGGCATCCTAGGTGTATAAGACCCCGATGGGCATCACTGAGTCGGAGGTGTAAGACCCGATGGGCATCCTAGGTGTATAAGTCCCGATGGGCATCACCGAGTTGGAGGTGTAAGTCCCGATGGGCATCCTAGGTGTGTAAGTCCCCGATGGGCCTCACCGAGTATTAGGTTGTGTAAGGCCCGAAGGGCGCCTAGATGTAGAGCCCGGAGAAGTTCGATAGCTAAGAGCCTCTCGAGTAGGCAAGCCCTAGGATCATTGCATGGTTAATCCAACTACTCCCGCTTAAGTTTTGTATGGTTGCATGTCGGTGTGCTAAATGAGATGTTTTCGTAATGTACCCCGGTTGGGGATTCTTCTTGAGTAACTTGTTGCTCACCCTTATTTTCTCGTGGTTTTCCACCGGTAACTTGGGACAGAGGCAGGATGGCTAGGAGGAGGCTGGATGATCATGGACACCGACTCTGAGTTGCACGTAGTTTTCTTTTATGTTTTAGCATGTAGTGGGACTTGGGTCCCTAGGAAAACACTTAAACTGCTTTTATGTTCTCGTACCATTCTCTTTGAATTGTTTTAAGAAATCTTGATCAGTCATCTACCGTTTTATTTAATTGAATCATGGTCTTTATTTAAAAGTGTTTATCGCAAGCTTTTAAACTTCCGACTCGAATGATGTTTTATATTCTTAATCATGCATGCTAAGTAAGGACTTTAGGTTAGAGACCGTTTCTTGGGTCGGGTCCTTACAGTGTGGTACAGTGACATAGTTCACGTGTCCGTGTCTCACACCCCTATGTCGGTGACACACCGATCCGAGATTTAGTTAGGCATGGTGATCGAACACGGGCAGCTTGCCCACTAGACCCGCACCCCTAGAGTTTGCGGTGAGCATGCGGTGCGCTTACGCTCATTACGGCAAACACCGATCGAGAGCTCCTCGGGATCTTGAGCGAGTGCACCTTTCGTGTCGGCGATGAGAGACAGCCGAGGCCGGGACTTGTTCCCGTATAGCGCGTTTAGTGTGTTGTGGTATTTCCGGACTAAGACCACGAGTTGGCATCCGAGGTCCAAGTGTGGACTTAGCTATGTGCTCCGCTCGTGTGTTTGTACTCATAGCTTGCATACATTCTTCTAGATGATCATGTATATCGTATTGTACCACTGGTTGGGGATTCTTACTGGGTAATTCGTTACTCACCCTTATTCAGCGTGTGGTTTTCCACAGTAATCAAGGCGGGAGACAGGATGGTCGATGGAGGAGCCGTGATCATGGAATCCTCACTTGTCATCTCTGATTATTCTATTTTATTTATCATGACTCTTGACTTTTGTTATTTCCCTGAATGCATGTAGACGGGCACAGAGCCCGGATGTTTTCTTACGTTTTATGGATTCCAAAGATATTTGTACTTGTGGATTGTTTTAATGGTTTAAATAAATCTCTCGATCGTAGTATGCTTTTAGAAATGTATGTTTTGGTTGTTGAATGTTTCTGCTTTTACTTGGGATCCAAAATGATATTTTTCATAATATCTTTTATTTTCACTACATGCATTGGGGTAAAGGCCCATTTAGAGCCCCTTTTTGGGTCTGTCTTTACTGATTGGTATCGAGAGCGAGTCATAGATTCTGTAGACCGACCTTTTTGTTGTAGGTCGTTTTCCATGATCATCAAGACTCTGGCGGTCATCAGTGCGCGCTAGATTTATTGTTTTAGAAAGGAAAAGGGTTAAGAATTTACAATACCTATCATCTAGTGTATGCCTTGTTTGGTGTTGTGGAATGGTGACAAAGCGTGTTTTGATTCGTTGTTGGTTTGGATGTAGATCGCCAAAGATGCGATCACCGTCATCGGAGAGGAGGTTCGAGAGCGGTCGAGGTATCGGGATCGGATCGATCTCGCAGGGACATCGTCCCAAGCCGACAACGATGGCATTCCACCGCCGCTCCTCCTGTTACGCCTAGAGCGGGCGTTGAGGCGATCGAAGGCCGTGAGATCGCTCTCCCCGAGCAGAGTTTGCTTTGAGTCTATGAGGGCTTTTATGGTCGCGCATGTTGAGTGACCAGGGCGAGACCTGTGCCTTGTTGGCGTGGCGGGAAGAGTCCCGAGCCCGGATCGAGCGGTGACTCGATTGGTTCAAAGAGAGCTCTGTAGCTCCTCCAGCTCCTCGAGAGCAAGTAGCCCCAGAGGCGATATGGCGAGGGTGCCGAGGAATTGGGTAGGTGGTGAAGGATTTTGTGAAGTGGAAGCCCTAGAAAGTTCGATGCCACTGGTGATGAGTTAGCGGCGGCCGGTGGATTGCCCATTTGGAGTACACCTTCCCGATCATGGTGTGCCCCGATATTCGAGAGGCCGAGATGTGCGGCTCATGTGCTAGGAGGCACAACGAGATGGTGGTGGGAGTCCACCTTGAGCGAGAGACCACCGGGTCTCCACCCGCTACTTGGGAGTTCTTCAAGGCCGAGTTCAAGGTAAAGATCATCGGTGATGAGGCTCGGGAGAAGATGGTGGAGCTCTTCCGAACTCACAAGCGAGTTACGATTCCATTGAGAATATGAGCGCAAGTTCTCGAGTATGGATATTTTGCTCCTCGATTGATTGCCACCCCAGAGTGAAGATTCGGAAGTTCATATCCGGATTGAGGCGAGTGTTTCCCGGATGTCGGGGCTCGTGCCCCGACACTTATGCTAGGGTACATCCCGCTTAGCCACGATCTATAATGGGAAGTATCTGCTTGGCGGGTTGTTGCCGCTCTGCTCGGCCCCGTCCCAAAGAAATGTGGGGCGTAAGAGAAAGTTTGACTTTCGGGGCGGCGGCGGCGCCGCCAAGGCGCGATCGAAGCGAGATCGGAGAGCTCGGTCCGTTTCCACTCAGACGGCAGGAGGACCTAGGCGAGTTCCCGCTTGTGCCACTTGTGGGAAAGTCCACGCCGGAGCTTGTCGGCTGGACCTAGATTGTGCTTCCGTTGTGGTAGAGAGGGGCACATGGCCCGTTTCGTGATCACCACTATATGGCGGCTCGGCCAATAGCAGCCAGGCGGGTCGAGTGTTTGCTACGACCCGTCAGAGGCCGAGCGTCACGGATGCGGCTGTGGCGAGTGCGCTTCTTGTTTTAGATCACCGCGCGCATTTGTCTTGTTTGATTCTAGTTCCACGCATTCTTTTGTATCCGTGTTGTTTGCCGGCATGCTAAGTTAAGACTAGAGCCTCTAGGTTTCGAGTTATCTGTTGCAACTCCTTCAGGAGTTGATATGTTGGCTAGAGATAAGATTAGGGATGGCCGGATCGAGATATCCGGAGAGTTGCTAGTGGCTACGCTCATAGTCCCGCCTATGAGCGGTTTTGATGTGATTCTTGGTATGGAGTGGTTAGTCGCTAACCACGCGTTGATTGACCGCCACCGAAAGAAGTAGTGTTCGAAGCCGCCTGGTCGGCCCGACTTTAAGTTTCGTGGAGTCCAGGTGGAGTTTGCCCGCCGATGGTGTCGATTGTGAAAGCTCGTCGTTTGCTAGCTCATGGAGCTTGGGGCTATCTAGCCAAGTTGTGCAGGAAGAGCCGCCCCTCGCTGTCTGTTGATCAGTGCACGGTCGTGCGGGAGTTCGCGGATGTGTTTCTGAGGAGTTACAGGGTTGCCCCAAAGAGAGAGGTTGACTTCATTATTGAGCTCGAGCCGTGGACCTCCCTATCTCGAAGGCTCCGTGACGCATGGCGCCAGTGAGTTAAAGGCGAAGATTCAGATTGCGGAGATGTTAGACCGAGGGTTCATCCGTCCAAGTGTGTCCCCGTGGGAGCACCGATTCTGTTTGTGAAAAGAAGGATGGTTCTATGCGCTTATGTATTGATTACCGCGAGCTTAATAAGGTGACGATGAAGAATAAGTATCCGCTGCCCGTCGTATCGATGATTTGTTCGATCGGCTTCGAGGAGCTTGAGTGTTCTCCAAGATAGATCCGAGATCCGGTTACCATCGATTCTGCGGATCGGGGATGCCGACATTCCTAAGACGACTTTCGTGTCTAGATATGGTCACTATGAGTTTGTGGTCATGTCGTTTGGATTGACCAATGCCCCACCGCTCTCATGGACATGATGGATAGGGTGTTCAAATCATTTTTGGACAACCGTCATCGTGTTCATTGACGATATTCGATTTATTCGAGGTCTAAAGAAGACCATGCAGAGCATTTGAGGCGAGTATTGGCGGCTTTGAGGAAAACCAGCTTTATGCGAAGTTTTCCAAATGTGATTCTGGTTGGAGCGGTGGCCTTCCTAGGCCACGTAGTTTCGAGAGATGGTATAGCCGTGGACCCCGCGAAGATTGAGGCCGTGAGTTCATGGGCCAAGCCGACTTCGATTTGCCGAGATTCGCAGCTTTACGGGTTTGGCGAGTTACTACCGTCGGTTCGTCAAGGACTTTTCGCTATAGCCTCGCCCCTCACTCGTCGGCGAGGAAGGGTGTCGAGTTTGTTTGGGACAGCAGGTGTGATGAGAGCTTTGCGAGTGCTCAAGCGCGCTTTGACTTCAAAGACTGTGTTGGCGATCCGGAGGGGACAGTGGTTTCGTGGTCTCTGATGATGCTTCCAAGTTTGGATTAGGTTGTGTGTTGATGCAAAGACGGGAAGGTCATTGCCTATGCTTCCGTCCGTCACCAAGCCGTATGAGCGAACTACCCGACTCATGATATGGAGTTAGCGGCAGTGGTGTTTGCAATCAAGATTTGGAGGCATTACATGCGGTGGCGGATTCGAGATGTTTACCGATCACCGAGCCTCAAGTATCTGCTTTACTCGAAGGAGTTGAATATGAGGCGAGAGAGATGGTTAGAGCTGGTAAAGGATTATGATCTGCGAGATTTTGTACCATCCGGGTAAAGCCAATGTAGTGGCCGATGCTTTGAGCGAAAAGACGTCGCACTCTGCGGCGTTGTTGAGTTCCCAGCCCAGATTTGCGAGAGAGTTCGAGCGGGCCGAGGTTGCGATGTTGTTGGGAGAGGTTACCGCCAGTGGTAGCTCGATTGATTATTCACCGTCGATTCGGCAGCGGGATTATAGACGGCCAGTTGGGTGACCCGCACTTAAGAGATTGGTTGACCGAGTCGATCTTGACGGTGACTTTGACTTTGTGTATTCACCAGATGGGGGTTGACTTATAGAGGCCGGTTGTGTGTTCCGGACATTGCGGAGTTTCGAGCGAGTTGCTCTCGAGGCCCACAGCCTCCCCTTTGCTTGGCACCCGGGGTACCAAGATGTATCAGACCTTAAGCGACTTTCGGTGGATGGGAATGAAGAGAGATGTGGCGAGTTTGTCACCCGGTGTCTCACTTGTCGGCAAGTGAAGGCACCTGAGCAGAGGCCACTGTTTGTTGCACGACCAGTGTACCCAGATGGAAATGGGAAGAGATCTCCATGGACTTTATCTCTGGTTTGCCAAGGACTCAGAGAAAGTTCTCTCGATTTGGGTGATAGTCGACCGTTTGACCAAGAGCGCACACTTCATTCCGGTAGAGACACTTATACCGTGTGGAGCAAGGGCGCAGATTGTTTTTGGAGCGAATCATCCGTTATCATGGTGTGCTTGGTGAGGATTGTGTCCGATCGTGACTCGCGGTTCACTTCTCGTTTCGGAGAGCGCTCCGGAAGGGTTTGGGCACAGAGTGCAATTTCAAAGATGACTTTTCACCCTCGGACGGATGGTCGGTGAGAGAGAGTGAATCGATTCTCGAGGATATGTTGAGGGCTTGTGTGTTGGATTTCCCGAGCACCGGGACCAGATATCACATGCTTGATGGAGTTTGCCTATAACAACGATTACCGATCGGCGATTGAGATGGCTCCATTCGAGGCATTGTATGGTAAGCGTTATCGGTCCCCGTGTTCGGGAAGAGGTTGGTGATAGACGTGTTTTGGGTCCCGAGTTCTGCGAGCTTGACCAATGGTGCAGGTGCGAGAAGATTAGAGCTCGTATGTTGACCGCTTCGGCAGAGAGCGGCGAGAGTTACGCCGATGTTCGGCGTCGAGATTTGGAGTTTGAGGTTGGTCGGCATGTGTTCCTTAAGGTTGCTCCGATCACGAGGTGTTCTCGAGGTTTGGTAAGCGTGGGAAGTTGAGTCCCCGATTTGTTGGTCCGTTTGAGATCCTAGAGAGGATTGGCGGAGTTGCTTACCTGTTAGCCCTACCTCCGTCACTATCGGTGGTGCATAGTGTTTTTCATGTATCGATGTTGAGGCGGTATGTGCCGGACCCGTCGCACATTGTGGACTTTGAGCCTTTGCGGTGAATGAGGATTTGAACTTCGAGGAAAAGCCGGTGAGGATCCTTGCCTTTGAGACCAAGACGTTGCGTGTCGCGAGATTCGTTTAGTAAAGGTTCGATGGAAGAGTCGGGGTTACGAGGAAGCCACTTGGGAGCGGGAAGACGAGATGAGGTTGCATTACCCTGAAAGTCATTTTGTCTTAAGGACTTTCGAGGACGAAAGTCATAAAAAGGAGGAATATTGTAACGACCTGTGTTTTTCTTCCCGGTCTTCCGTATGCCCTAGGGGTAATTTGGTAATTTGGTCGGGCCGTCGAGTCGTTTGTGTCTTTCCAGATTACTAAAATTATTGGATGGTTTTTGTAGGTTTTTGGAGGGGTTTGTGGTTTGGTTTGAGCAAGGTTCGTTGCAAAAGTAAAAATAAAGGAATTTGTGCTGCAGTAGGGGGTTTGAACCCGGGTCTCCTGGGAAGCTTGTAGAGAGGTGTGCCAATTGAGCCATTAGGTGCTCTTGTTGCTCTTTCTGCATCACTTCTTAGTTAACCTTGGATTTTGGAGTTTTGGTGCATTTGGTTAAATGAAATAGAATTAGGTTATTCCATCTTCTTCTCCAAAACACCTCTTGGCCGCCCAAGCTCTCCATCTCCATAGCCTTGCCGATTCTTCATCCTTGCATCTCCTTGGGTTCGATCATCATCATTCCGGGTAGGTATTGATCTTCTTCTTCTTCTTCTCATCCGTTTGGTGTGCGTTTGGCCAAGTGAAAAGAGGTGTGTTGTGTGTGTTGTGTTGATTGCGGCCCGGTAGAGTGTAGCCGAAAGCGGCGGCCTTTGTCGTTCGCCAGCCTGCCACGGACAGACGCTTCTGTCGCCGCGTCCAGCCGATCGCTTCGCACGCCCAGATCTGTCCCAGCAATTTTTGCCGTTCGCCAGCCAGCGCGCCATCGCCCGACGCTCGCTCGCCGCGAGGTCTCGCCAACGCCGCGCGCGCGTCGGCCGCGCCGCGCGTCGCCATCGCGCGCCCTCGCCGTGTCCGCGCATCGCGCGCGCCAGCCGCCGCGCGCCGCGCCCGACGTTCGCCGCGCGCGCGTCGTCCACTGCCGTCACCGTGCGGTAGCGCAGCCGCAGCCAGCGTCCCGTCGCCGTCCGGCAACGCAGCGGGCCAGCGCGTCCTTGCCGTGCCCCTGGCTTGCGGCACTTCCAAGCTCGTGTCGTCGCGCGCGCGAGTTCCCCGAGCCGAGCTTGCTGCTTCTATTGTTGTTTAGATATTTTAGATGCTGATTATTGTTGGTTTGCTAGGTTCCCGCCGCTAGCTCGGGATTGTTCCGCGACTTAGGATTTGTGTGTAGAAGTCTTCCGACCAAGGTAAGGATTTCTTACCGGGGTTGTGTGGACCTGCGGTATATTTGTGATTGTTGTTTTGTATGCCTGTGTATGATTACTAGCATGTTTATCTCTAGGTGTTCTGCTCAATTCTGATTGGCATGAACTCTTGTATTGTTTCTCATGTTAGCCCATGCTAGGTTGTTCTATTCTAGCATGTTCGATATCTGTTCTTGCTTCGTAGTATCATGCTAGGTTCTTTGTATCCGATGAGGACGTAGTGGACCGCATTGATTGAATCGTTATTATTGTTAAGGTTTAGAATTGAGGTAGATTGAATCATCCGCCCGATGCATAAAGTATCTTGCATCTATGGCAAGGACGTTCGAGACGATTCTCCGTCCTTGGACCCGTGAGGGATTAGCTATCCCAACCGGTAGGCCACGCAATCTTGGGTGAGGGTGGCGGTCGTTAAATGCCCCAACGGTCGGGATGATGACTTGGCATTGCCTCGTCCGGCGGATCGGCGCGTCCTCGGCGTGTTCGGCCGTAGCCCTTGATTGCCACTGTTAGGGCAGGGACCGCTTCTGGTGTAAGCCTACCACGGCCAGGTTCCTTAGCCTCGTGCGGTGGTACAGTGACATAGTTCACGTGTCGTGTCTCACACCCCTATGTCGATGACACCGATCCGGAGATTTAGTTAGGCATGGTGATCGAACACGGGCGGCTGCCACTAGACCCGGCACCCCGAGTTTGCGGTAGCATGCGGTGCGCGCTTACGCTCATTACAGCCACGATCGGAGAGCTCCTCGGGATCTTGAGCGATGCACCTTTCGTGCTCGGCGATGAGACGGTGAGGCCGGGACTTGTTCCGTATAGCGCGTTTAGTGTGTTGTGGTATTTCCGGACTAAGACCACGAGTTGGCATCCGAGGTCCAAGTGTGGACTTAGCTATGTGCTCCGCTCTGTGTTTGTACTCATAGCTTGCATACATTCTTCTAGATGATCATGTATATCGTATTGTACCTGGTTGGGGATTCTTCTTTGGGTAATTCGTTACTCACCCTTATTCTGTGGTTTTCCACGGTAATCAAGCGGGAGACAGGATGGTGATGGAGGAGCCGTGATCATGGAATCCTGCTTTGTCATCTCTGATTATTCTATTTTATTTATCATGACTCTTGACTTTTGTTATTTCCCCTGAATGCATGTAGACGGGCACAGAGCCCCAGGATGTTTTCTTACGTTTTATGGATTCCAGCATATTTGTACTTGTGGATTGTTTTAATGGTTTAAATAAATCTCTGATCAGAGTATGCTTTTAGAAATGTATGTTTTGGTTGTTGAATGTTTCTGTTTTTACTTGGGATCCGAAATGATATTTTTCATAATATCTTTTATTTTCACTACATGCATTGGGGTAAAGGCCCATTTAGAGCCCCTTTTGGGTCGGGTCTTTACACAACCCTTACTGCAACCTCCAAAACACCACTCAAGGGTCCGCTTAACTGGACAAATAACTGCTTCCAAGCAGTCAACAAACTTTTTGTAACGACCCGACCCGAAAGGGTTCTAAAATAGGTCGTTACCTAAATGCATGCATTCAAATCTACAGAAAATTCGCAATAGGGTGTTCAGATTCTAAGTAAAAACTAAAACATAAAACATCCATTTAAAAAGTTAACATAATTTCCTGAAACCTGTCCCTGATTCCAAGCACCTGTTCCAAGACAAATACATTTACAAAACTTACTCTAGTCAGAGATTTATTTAAAACATACAAACTTTACAATAGTTACAACAATGCTAGAATCCTGAAATACATTCAGAAAACACCCTAGGGCTCCGTGCCCAACTACATGCATTCAGAGGACATTTAAATCATAAACATAAAAATTCAGAGTTGAACAACGGGTTTCCATGATCACAGCTCCTCCTCCAGCCATCCTGTCTCGCACCATGGTTACCTGTGGAAAACCACATAATAAGGGTGAGTAACGAATTACTCAGTAAGAATCCCCAACCGGGGTACAATACGATATACATGGTCATCTAGCAGAAAAGTATGCAAGCTATGAATATAAACACAGAATAGAGCACATAGCTTAGCCCACACTTGGGCCTCGGATGCCAACTCAGGGTCTTAGTCCGGAAATAACTCACCACACAATACGCCCTATACGAGAAACAAGTCAAGACCTCAGCCTGTCTACTGTCGACGAAAGGTGCACTGGCTCAAGATCCCGAGGAGCTCTCCGGTCGGCGCTATAATGAGCGTGCACGCTCACCGCGTGCTACTGCAGACTATGGGGGGTGCCGGGTCTACTAGCAAGCTGCCCATGTCCAGTCACCACGCCTAACTAAATCTCTGGATTGGTGTCACTGACATAGGGGTGTGAGACCTGGACACGTGAACTATGTCAGCGTGAACCACCGCACCTGAGGCTAAGGCACGGGTCGTGGTAGGCTTACACCAGGAAACCGCCCTTGCCCTATCGGTGGCAACTCAAGGGCTACTCTACCGCCACACACGCGAGGACGTGCTTACTGTCGAGGACAAGGCAATGCCAAGTCATCATCCCGACCGTTGGGGCATTTAACAGTCTGCCACCCTCACCCAAGATTGCAGGGCCCACCGTTATGGTTAGCTAGTCCCTAACGGGATCAGGGACGGAGCACCATCTCGTACGTCCCTGTCGGGGATGCAAGGTTCGTTATGCACCAGGCCAGGATGATGCTATCTACCTGAACTTTAACCTGTCATAGCAATCAGCAATCAATCCAATCAATCCAATACGTGCTCAATATGAATACAACGAACATAGAATGATACTACTAAGCAAGAACAGATACGAGCATGCCAGAAAGGAACAACCTAGCATGGACTAACATGAGAAACAACATAGGAAATCATGCCAGTCGGGAATTCAGAATAGAGCACCTATCATTAAACATGTCAATAAACACAAACAAGCATACAATCAGCAATCACATAATATATCGCAGGTCCCACACAACTCCGGTAAGAAATCCTTACTTGGTCGGAAGGCAAAAACACACAACAAACCTAACTGCGATCGAACCCGAGCAACCTATAGCGAGCCAAACAAACACATCAATAATCATAAAATATGCCTAAATACAATAAAATAAACAGGGCTCAGCTCGGGAGCAACTCACGAGGCGCGGCTGACACGCGAACGAGCCGGTTGCAAGGGTGAGGCAGCTGCTGGGCGCTGAGGGGCGCAAATGGGCGCAGGGCTGTTCGCTGGCGCGCTGGGTTTGGGCACTGGGAAAAAAGGAAATAAATGGGATTTTATCTCATTTTCCATCCTTATCCACTTTTTAAAACCTCAAAATCCTTAAAATCCCATTTCCCGGCTTCCTCCTTCGAGACCCGACCGAAGCAATCTTTTCCAATAAATAAAACTCACTTAAATCCAACTCCCAAATCAACACTAAGGGCCCGGGCTCGAATCCCAACGGAAGCACTCAACCAACAATCACTTTGCCAAAGCCCAAACCACAACCGAGCGTCCAACCGACTAGCCCAAACACCTCGGGACTCGCAACCAACCACAAACAAGCCACGACAAAGGCAGGAGCTACCTCGAAGTTCTGAAAACCACAAATCCTTCCCGGGGAGCCAAAAGACCAAAATACCCCCAAGGGTCAAAACCGCTCTAAGACCCAACCAAACAACAGAATCTTGACCCGAAGGCACCTCGAAAACTGGAATAGGAAACTGGGCTGTTACAATACTCCTTCCTTTTAAGACTTTCGTCCTCGAAAGTCCTAAGACGAAACAGCTCCAGGAAACTCCACTGATCCAGCCAACTGAACTTCTCGGCCAAGACAACACCAACCTTCTTCGAAAACCAAACCCTCTTGGGTTCTCAAAAACTCAAAGGCAGAATGCCATCCAGACTGCCATACACTGAACTCCAAAGGGAAAAGACGGCAAACCACGTCCTCAACTCGCACCAACTCTCAAAGGGTGCTACTCTCAGCAAACTCGAGGACTGGCTACAAGCTCTGAAACTCTACACCACGCACTGGCAAAACTCCTCTAGAAGCTCACAACTGCTAACAAGCAGCCTCAACCCTACAACAAACTGGCCAAACAACTGAACCTTCCAGGTTCTAGAAAACCAAACGGCCTACTCTTACTTCACAGAGACTAGCGAACCTCAAACCTTTCCTACAGCCTTAACGAGGCAAGGGTCACCATCCTGGTACACCCAACGGCTAACAACACTCACACCAGCTGAAACTTCAGCTACGGCCACCTCTAAAAGACAAGGGCCAAGCACAGGCTCCAATCGGCCAAACCAACAAACTAGAGCTTCTCATCGGCCGAACGCAAACTTTTCGGAGCAAACCAACATTCCTCTCAAGGAATATCGGGCTGTAAGGACTAAACCATCATGCAGCTCTCTACGGCACAACACTTGAGGAAAACAGCTCAACGACTTTACCAACCAAAGCCACGGCACCTCTGTGCCAACTCACTCAAACGAGGCTCCACTAATGCCAACTGCGAATGCACAACAACTAGGAGCAAAGCCCGAGAAGGGCTTGCTCTGCAGAACTCAACCCAAACTTATAACGAGCAACGCTCGCCTCCAAGCTACTACTCAACTCTAAAAAAATCCAACTGGCTACTCAAAGGACTTCTCCTTTAAGCTTAGGCCTAACTCATCTTCCAACCAGAAGCTCCACTCCCGAAACCTCACGAGAAAAACGGATAACGACAACCTCAAAGCTTACGGATCCTGAGCCACACGAATCCGCAAGACCACCTCAGAAGCTAACACTCGAGGCTGACATCCAGGGAGCAACTCAACCACACCAGAGACTAGGGAAAAAGGGAAATCTTCAATCCCCAAAGAACCAACAACTTGCCAGAAACAACTCTTACTGGCTGGCCACCGCCCTTGCGGGGACAAACAACTTTTGCTTGCTAACAACACAAAGTAGGGACCCTCACGCTGGGCTGACCACTGCGCTACTCTGATCAACTACACAACTCAGGAGCTAAGCTGACTCCTGCTAAACGGGAAACGATTTCCCAACAAGAAAACTCTGAAGGGCAGCGAACATCACACACGCTCGCTGACTTGCTCAAACCCAAGGCAACAACAACCAACTCTCTTGGAAGCAACACCCAAGGGAATACTCAACCAATCGGATCACCAATCCGAAACTAACAGCACTTGCTCAACTGTCGAGGGAGGGGTCAACTCCCAAAACTTCCTAACTAGGAACAAGACCTCAAGGCAATGCCCTCCAGCTAGAACCGAACTAGCTCTTGAAACAACAAGAGGACCAAACCTTGGCCCAACACTCACAAGAGGCAAAACAACCCTTATGGCAGCCTCTAGAACACCATCCAAGAGTCCACCTAACTGGACAAGCAACTGCTTCCAAGCAGCCAACAAACTTTTCCTTCAAGCTAGCACCACTACCATCAACTCATGGCTACGAGAGAAATCTGACAACTCCCAGAAGGAAACGGCTCTTACAAACAGACAACCGAAGGACAGAGAGCTCCACATACGCTCACTGTCTTGCTCCACTAGAGCAACAACATCTAAATCTCACGGGGCAACAACAGGGGTCCACCTCAGACTGAACCTCTAAATGCCAAACGGGGCAACTCTCAACATCCTGGAAACAGGAAAACAACCAACAGGGCACGGACCATTCGCCCCACGAGCAAAACTAATTTCTAGCAGCTCCAAACCATACCTTGGTCAACACCAAGCATCAACTTGCCACCGCACCGGAACCAATCCGGACTCTACTCCAAACAACCACTGGCTTGCTAGTCTACCAAGACTGCTAGCAACTCACCCGAGGCTACAAACTACACGCCTCCAACTTGCCAACTGAAACTCACTACCTGGGCTGGCTGAGCTCTGGAGAGGCTCTCCACAACCTAGGGTTCTTCGGCAACCCTCGACACACACTGTCGACTAACGAGCTAACAGCCAACTGCCTGGACAAACAACTCCATTTTCCAGCATCACAACCATGCTGGCCAACTCCAACTCCTTGGGAACCAAGAGGACCCGAAACGCTACCGAATTCGTCGTCCTCCGACTCAAACATCAGCCACAACAAGGCTTCTACCCAAGGAAAAGATCCAAACAACTCTCTTAGTCAAGGTGATCAGAAACTGCGCGGCTTTGCTACCACCGCTCTTGTTCAGTTTCCAACTGAACTCCAACCGATGGAACACCAAACGTTCCATCTCCCCACGATGCTCAAAGCTGAGGCAACCCTTACTTTATACCAAGCCTCTACCAAGGGTGCTTACCCATAAGGCATCCAAATCCTCTCGCAAGGCATCAACTCATCTCGCCTCAAAAGCATCCAACTCGCCTCATGGCATCCAACTCGCCTCATAGGCATCCAGCTCATCTCATGAGCATCCAACTCAGGGTCCCTCTGCTGGACCAAACTCACATCTACGATGCTCAACGCTCCTCAGATTAAGGCACTCGAAGGTAGTTGACCGCACTACCAACCACAAGGAAACTCTTGGCCTTAACACTAGCGCGAGACTCACGCGCACCAACACTTACCAACCGCCAACTCACGACTTACTCAACCCCAAAACATTGGGAAGAAGCTCGTGTAATGACCCGATTTTCTATCCCGCTTTTGAGGTGCCTTCGGGTCAAGTTTCGGTTGTTGGTGGGGTCGTTAGAGCGGTTTTGCCCCTTGGGGTATTTTTTGGTCTTTTGCTCTTCGGGCGGGATTTGTGGTTTTCGTGGCTTCGAGGTAGCTTCGCGCTGTCGTGGCTTGTTTGGGTTGGATCATGAGTCCCGAGATGTTTGGGCTAGTCGTTTGGAAGTTCGGTTGTGATTTGGGATTTTTGCAAAGTGATGGTTGGTTGTGTGCTTCCTTTGGGATTCGAGCCCGGCCCTTAGTGTTGCTTTGGGAGTGGGGTTTAAGTGAGATTTATTTATTGGAAAAGGTTGCTTGATCGGGTCTAGAAGGAGGAAGCCGGAAATGGGATTTTAAGGATTTTTAGAAAATTGGAAAAAATGGATAAGGATGGAAAAAGGGATTAAAATCCCATTTATTCTTTTATTTTCCCATTTTCCTTTTTATTTTCTTTTTCTTTTATTTTTCCCCCAAATCCATTTTTCTCTCTCTCTCTCTCTCTCTCTCCCCGAGCCGCTCCGAGTCGCTCGCCCAGTAGCTCGCCGTGCCGAGGCGCGCTGCTCCCTTATCGAGAGCTCGCGCCCGCGCCGCCTCGCCCGCAGCTGCTAGCTGCGCCAGCGATCGATCGCGCGCGCGCCGCTCAGAGCTCCTGCTCGCCAGCGTGCCCAGCGTGCCCAGCGCTGCAATGCAGCGGTGCACGGCCAAGCCCTTAGCTAACCCGTCTGCCTGGCCCGTCAGTGTCACCGTGCCTCGTGAGTTGCTCCCAGAGCCGAGCCTGCTTGTTTTATTATATTTGGGCCTTATGATTGTAATTATTGTTGTTTTTGTTAGGTTCTCGCTAGCTAGCTCGGGTTCGATCGCAGCTTAGGTTTCTTGTGTTTAGAGGTCTTCCGGCCAGGTAAGGATTTCTTACCGGAGTTGTGTGGACCCTGCGATATATTATGCGATTGCTGATTGATTGCTTGTTTGTGTTTATTGACATGTATAGCTAGGTACTCAATTCTGAATTCCCGATTAGCATGTTGTTCCTGATTAATTCTCATGTTAATCCATGCTAGGTTGTTCCCTTCTAGCATGCTCGTATCTGTTCCTTGCTTCGTAGTATCATGCTAGGCTCGTTGTATTCTTATTGAGTACGTATTGGATGTTATGGAATTGTTTGCTGATTGCTAGGGCAGGTTAGAGTTGCAGGTAGATAGCATCATCCGGGCCTGATGCATAAAGTACCTTGCATCCATGGCAGGGACGTCGAGCAAGTCATTCCGTCCCTGGACCCCGTGAGGGATTAGCTAACCCAAGCGGTAGGCCCTGCAATCTTGGGTGAGGGTGGCAGACTGTTAAATGCCCCAACGGTCGGGATGATGACTTGGCATTGCCTCGTCCCCGGCAGCCGGCATGTCCTCAGCATGTTTGGCGAGAGCCCCCGATTGCCACCATTAAGGCAAGGACGGCTTCTGGTGTAAGCCTACCACGACCGCCCTTGGCCCTAGGTGCGGTGGTTCAGCCGACATAGTTTACGTGTCCGTGTCTCACACCCCTATGTCGCTGACACCGATCCAAAGATTTAGTTAGGCGTGGTGGATCGGACATGGGCGACTTGCCTCTGGACCCGGCACTTCATGGTCTGCAGTGCACGCGGTGCATGCTTACGCTCATTATAGCTCCGATCGAGAGCTCCTCGGGATTGTGAGCCGGTGTACCTTTCGTCGTCGACGAGAGAGTGGTGGAGGCCGGGACTTGTTTCTCGTATAGGGCGACTTGTGTGATGTGTGGTGTGGTGATTTATTTCCGGACTAAGACCCTGAGTTGGCATCCGAGGCCCAAGTGTGGGCTAAGCTATGTGCTCTATCTGTGTTTATATTTATAGCTTGCATATCTTTCTGCTAGATGACCATGTATATCGTATTGTACCCCGGTTGGGGATTCTTACTGAGTAATTCGTTACTCACCCTTACTTATCTTTCAGGAAACCATGGCACGAGGCAGGATGGCTGGAGGAGCTGTGATCATGGAAAACCCGTTGTTCAACTCTGAGTTTTATGTTTATGCTTATGATTTAAATGTCCTCTGAATGCATGTAGTTGGGCACACGGAGCCCTAGGGTGTTTTCTGAATGTATTTCCGGATTCTAGCATTGTTGTAAAGTTTGTATGTTTTAAATAAATCTCTGATCAGAGTATGTTTTGGAAATGTATTTGTCTTGGAATAGGTGCTTGGAAACAGGGACAGGTTTCAGGAATTTATGTTGAATTTTAAATGGATGTTTTCATGTTTTAGTTTTTACTTAGAATCCAAACACTACCTTGCAAATTTTCTGTAGATTTGTATGCATGCATTGAGGTAATGGCCTATTTAGAACCCCATTCGGGTCGGGTCACATTCTGATTGGTATCGTGAGCTCGAGTCATAGATTCTGAGACCGACCTTTTATTGTAGGTCGTTTTTCCATGATCATCGAGACTCAAAGCGGTCATCAGTACGCCTAAGTTTACTATTTGTTGTTGAAAAAGGGTTAAGAATTTACAATACCTGTCATCTAGTGTATGCCTTGTGTAGTGTTGTGGAGCGGAGGCGAGCAGGTTCTGACTCGTTGTTGGTTTGGGTTTAGAGCGCCATCATGCCAACTTCCCACAGTGTGTGATGTATGTTGTGGCTTGTTGAGGTATCCAGATAGTTTCGGATGCCCCGGGACATCGTCCCCATGGGAGGTAGAGCTTGGACTCCGTTGGCCATTTGTGGCCCGATTCTTTCGCTTTCCCCAAGTGAGAGGGTGGAGGTGCTTCGTGCGGTCGCCGATATGTTGATCGCACCTGCAGGAGCAGGGCGCTTGGCATGTCCGACCGAGGAGTTGGACCGATCGTGTTGATGTTGAGGCCGCGTCCGTGGTTGTTAGGCCCGCATGCCGCTTTAGCCCCGCGCTTGAGTTGCCTAGAGGAGGGGGAGAGCTAGCAGCGCCCTGAGTGAGACTCCTTGAGCAGAGTGTGCTCCACCATGAGAGATTTGATGGCGTGTCTTTAGCTATCGAGAGAGCGGAGACCAGCGCGAGCTTTAGTAGCGCGTAGTGAGGAGGAGTCCCGGCACAGATAGCCCAAATTGACAGAGTTTGTTTCAAATTTTTCCCCAGTAGCTCTTGTAGCCCCGAGGTTCCCGGGAGGGCATGATCAGCAGTTTTATTCGGATGAGTTTGTTGGCGTTGATGGAGCCGCCCGGTTTGGCAAATGGATGCCCAGAGAGCTCGATGTTTTAGTAAGTCCTACTCGCTAGTAGTAAAGTAGTTGGCCGTGTTTGAGTTTAGCATCCGTGTGTGGGATGCCTTGTTGTTCGAGAGGCCGAGGTGTGCCGTTCCTGTGCTTGGTTCATCAGATGGTGGTGGACTAGCAGAGTCTCCACCAGTCGCCCGATTGATTGGCAAGTTGCCGTGTTAGTGGCTTGAGGCAGATGAAGGGACATATTTGCCCCCTTGCGAGCCTGCTGTTGTTTAACAGCCCAGCTTCCTCAGATGTGGATTTGGTAGTAGTAGCACTTGAGGTGCATTGGTTGGTGTGCCACTTTGGCACTAAGTCTGGTTCAGGCTTGAGTTTGGCTTGGGCATAGCAGATGGTTCTATGCCGTTCGGAGTTCAGCGCACTCCTTTAGCCTTGGATCTGTTTATGGCAGTTGCACCCGTTTAGGTCGTGCCAGAGGGCTAGTTCAGTGGTAGTCGATGGACTACAAGCGAAAGGATGCTCGAGAGGAGCCGGAGCCGGAGCTTTTTCCCAGTGTTACTGGAGGTTGAGTAAGTCAGCAGGTTGGCGGTTGGTAATTGTTTGTGGGCGTGATTCTCGCGCTAGTGTTAAGGCCAAGAGATTTTCTTTGTGGTTGGTAGTGCGGTCAACTACCTTCGAGTGCCTAAATCTGAGGAGAGTTGAGCGTTGTAGATGCGAGTTTGGTCCAGCTGAGTGTAAGGACCCGACCCAAAGAAGCGGTCGTTAACCTAGATCCTTACTTAGCATGCAAGTCTAGGAATGTAAAACACCATCCAACTGTAATAATTTAAGACTTTTGCAATCAACAACACTTTAAACAACCACAAAAGCCAATGTAAAAATCAAGAGTAATTTGACTGATCAGTGCTTTTCTTAAAAACAAATAAGAGTACGGTACGAGAACCATAAAATAGTTTGAGTGTTTCCCTAGGGACTCAAGTCCCACTACATGCTAAATCATAAAGAAAACAATTAAAGAACATGCATCCCAGAGTCAGCTATCCATGATCATCCAGCCGCCTCCTCCTAGCCATCCCGCCGATGTCCCAAGTTACCCGTGGAAAACCACAGAAAAAATAAGGGTGAGCAACGAGTTACTCAGTAAGAATCCCCAACCGGGGTACAATACGAAAACATATCATTTAGCACACGGACATGCAACCATGCAATGACTCAGAGCAAACAGATGGGTCAATAGAACGTCACTCCTGGGGCTTGCCTATTCGAGGCTTACAGCTACCAGCTACTCTAGGTTCCACACCTGGGTGTCCTTCGAGCCTTACACAACCTAGGACTCAGTGTTGCCCATCGGGGACTTATACACCTAGGATGCCCATCGTGGTCTTACACCTCCAACTCGGTGATGCCCATCGAGGACTTATACACCTAGGATGCCCATCGGGGTCTTACACCTCCAACTCAGTGATGCCCATCGGGGACTTATACACATAGGATGCCCATCGGGGTCTTACACCTCCAACTCAGTGATGGCCATCGGGGACTTATACACCTAGGATGCCCATCGGGGTCTTACACCTCCAACTCGGTGATGCCCATCGGGGACTTATACACCTAGGATGCCCATCGGGTCTTACACCTCCAACTCGGTGATGCCCATCGGGAGACTTATACACCTAGGATGCCCATCGGGTCTTACACCTCCAACTCGGTGATGCCCATCGGGACTTATGCACCTAGGATGCCCATCGAGGTCTTACACCTCCGGATGTCCATCGGGCCTTCCCGAGCGGGGCGCACTAGTTACCTCTACAATCTCTTACACTATACATCATCCGCCAATTCCTAGCATGGCACTAACAGATGACAAGGTCACTGCTTATGCCGAGACAATTTAACTCCTAGCATGATAACTAACAGAGGATATATCGGAATCTCAAGCACAAAATCACCCGAAACAAGAAAGAGCAAGCAACCTATCCACTAGAAATTCCATACAAACACAACACATGGCATGCTATCAAAGTATTCGCGGGGTCCACACAACCCCTGTAAGAAATCCTTACCGAAGTGAATAGAACCAACGATCAACGGACGACTCTCGAGCTTCTAAGCGAACCCGACAACCTAAGCAAGTAATAAAATCAACCTAGTTAACCAACAAAGAACTAAAAAGAACATAAAGTCCAAAGGGTCGGCCTCGGGAATTTACCAACCGAGAAGCACACGTCTCGGCGAGAAGGAGCAAGAACGACGCAGCTGGCTGGTGCAGCAGGGCGCTGGCGCTAGCACTAGCTCTCTGGGCGCCGCAGTCAAGGCGTCGCGGGCGCCAGGCGATGTCTTTGGCGACACAGGCCGTGGGGCGCGCGCGAACGAGCGACACGTTGGGACTACGCGGCTGCGCGAAGCGGCGACGACGCGGCGGACGGACGAGCGACGCGGCTGGTCGTGGTGCGTGATCGTCGCGGATGCGGCCGGATAGGGCGATCTGTTGGGCGCACGGCGCGCGACGGCCGGCTGATCGGTGCGGCGGAAGGCGGGCAGTGCGACGGCGAGCTTGCTGACGGTCTTTGGCGAAGGTCAAGCCAGTGCGACAGCGAGTGGGCCGACGGTCGTCGCGGGCGGAGGCTGGGTAGGTGCGACGGCGAGCTGGGGTGTGGGGAGAGGGTTTTTGCGAGAGGAGAGTTTTTTTTTCTTTTTCTTTCTTCCTCAAATTAAATAAGCTTTGGAAATCCCAAAATTCCCTTCCCAAGGCTTTCCTCCTTCAAACCTTAGTTGACGCATTTATTTTCCTTAATTAATTCCAAACTCCCATCTCTCTTTGAGGCTGAGGGTTCGAATCCTCCAAATAACATCTTTTAAACCTTATTTTATGTTTAACTAAAATTCGGGCTGTTACACTGAGGGACCATGAGTTGGATGCTTTTCAGGTGAGATGAGCTGATGCCTTGCGAGAGGTTTTTGATGCCTTAAGGGTAAGCACCCTTGGTAGAGGCTTGGTATAAAGTAAGTTCGGTTTGGCATTGTTATGCTTTGGTAGAGCAAGGTTGCCTCAGCTTCGTGTATCGTGTGGAGATGGAACTTTTGGTGTTCCTTGGATTGTTTGTATCATTGCCGGAGTTAGCGTTGCTTTTTGGAAAAGCGCTTGTTAGTCTTGGATCTCTAAAGGAAGGTTGAGAGTTGTGCACACAAGTGTGTTTTGTGTGGTTCGTTCCGTGGCGAGAGTTTCAGATCCATGTAGGGTTTGCTTTGGAGATCTATTGCTCAGTTTCTGGAGAAGTTGGACTCCAGGTGGATGTTGTAAGGCGTCAGCGAGGTGGTAAGGATATCGTGCTCGTGATATCAGGTTGTTGCTTAGGCAAGATTTGTTAAGTTGGACCTAAGCTTGGTTGGCGGATCTTCTTGTTGATCGTTGGTTGGAGTTTAGTTGGAAACTGAACAAGAGCGGTGGAAGCTAAGCCGCGTGGTTTCTGATCGTCATGGCTAAGAGAGTTGTTTGGATCTTTCCTTGGGTAGAAGTTATGTTGTGGCCGATGCTTTGAGTAGGAGGATGACGCGTGCTCAGAGCGTTTGGGTCCTCTAGGTTCCCAAGGAGTTGGAGTTGGCCAAATGGTTGGGATGCCGGAAATTGGAGTTGTTCGTTCGAGCAATTGTCTGCATTAGATCGATTCTTTGGCGAGTGTGTGTGTCGAGGGTTGTCGGAGAACCCTAGGTTGTGGAGAGCCTCTCCAGAGCTCAGTCAGGCCCAGGTAGTGAGTTTAGTTGGCCAGCTGGAGGCGTGTAGTTTGTAGCCTTGGTGGAGTTGCTAGCAGTCTTGGTAGACTAGCAGGCTAGTGTTAGTTTGGAGTAAAGTCCGGATTGGTTCCGGTGTGGTGGCAAGTTGATGCTTGGGGTCGACCAAGGTGTGGATTGGAGTTGCTTGAGATTAGTTTTGCTCGTGGGGCGAGTGGTTTGTGCCCTGTTGGTTGTTTCCCTGTTGCAAGATGTTGAGTTGCCCCGTTTGGCATTTGGAGGTTAGTCCGTGGTGGACCCTTGTTGTTGCCCCGCGAGATTTGATGTTGTTGCTCTAGTGGGGCAAGACAGTGAGCGTATATGGAGTTCTCTGTCCCTTGGTTGTCTGCTAGTAAGAGTCGTTCCCTTCGGGGAGTTGTCAGGTTCTTCCTTGGTCTTGGAATTGATGGTAGTGGTGCTAGCAAGAGGGAATAGTTTGTTGGTCGCTTGCTTAGGCGATCGTTTGTCCATTAAGCGGATTCTTGGATGGTGTTCTAGAGGCTGCAGTAAAGGTTGTTTTGCCTCTGGTGAGTGTTTGGCCAAGATTTGGTTCTTTTGTTGTTTCGAGAGCTAGTTCGGTTCTAGCTGGAGGGCGTTGCCCTGAGGTCTTTTTCCTAGTCAGGAAGTTTTGGGAGTTGACCCCTCCCTCGGCAGTTGAGTAAGTTTTGTTGGTTCTTTGGAGATTGAAGATTTCCTTTTCCCCTAGCCTCTGTGGTGGTTGAGTTGCTCCTTGGATGCCAGCCTCGAGTGTTAGCTCCTGAGGTAGTCTTGCGGATTCGTATGGTTCGGATCCGTAAGCTTGGAGGTTGTCGCCATCCGTTTTCCTTGTGAGGTTTTGGGAGTGGAGCTTCTGGTTGGAAGTTGAGTTAGGCCTAGGCTAAAAGGAGAAGTCTTTTGAGTAGCCAGTTGGATTTTAAGAGTTGAGTGGTAGCTTGGAGGCGAGCGTTGCTCGTTATAAGTTTGGGTTGAGTTCTGCTGAGCAAGCCCTTCTTGGGCTTTGTTCCTAGTTGTTGTGCGTTCGCAGTTGGCGTTAGCAGAGCCGCGTTTGAGTGAGTTGGCACAGAGGTGCCGTGGCATTGGTTGGTAAGTCGTTGAGCCGCTTTCCTCAAGGTGTTGTGCGCAGAGAGCTGCGTGATGGTTTAGTCCTTGCTTCCTGAGATTTTGAGAGGAATGTTGGTTGTTCCTTGCCTGGCGATGTTCTCCTTGGCCAGTTGCTGGTAGGTTTTTGTTGGAAAGTTTGCGTTCGGCCGTTGAGGAGCTCTAGTTTGTTGGTTTGGCCGAGTGGAGCCTGTGCTTGGTCCCTGTCTTTTAGAGGTGGTCGTAGCTGAAGTTTCAGCTGGTGTGAGTGTTGTTAGCCGTCGGGTGTACCAGGATGGTGCCCCTTGCCTTTGGTTTGGCGTTTTCTCCATAAGATGGTTGCTTAAGCGTTGTGGTCGTGTTCTAGTTGGAGAAGTTTGCCTTTTGGATCAATCGCCAGCTGGTGTTTCGCTTGGATCTCGTTAAGGCCGTAGGCAAGATTTGAGGTTCGCTGGTCTCTTGTGAAGTAAGAGTAGGCTGTTTGGTTTTCTGAAACCTATGAGGTTCAGTTGTTTGGTCAGCTTGTTGTAGGGTTGAGGTTGTTTTGTTGTCAGCCGTGAGCTTCCAGAGGAGTTTTGCCAGTGCGTGGTGTAGAGTTTCAGAGCTTGTGGCCAGTCCTCGAGTTGTTGAGAGTAGCACCGTTTGAGAGTTGGTGCAAGTTGAGGACGTGGTTTGCCGTCTAGTTTTTCGCATTTGTTTTCTTTCGGAGTTCAGTGTTTGGCAGTCTGGATGGCTTTGTGGCCTTGAGTTTTTGAGAACCCAAGAGGGTTTGGTTTTCGGAGAAGGTTGGTGCTGGTTTCTGTGGAGTTTTCCTAGAGCTGTTTCGTCTTAGGACTTTCGAGGACGAAAGTCTTAAAAGGAGGGAGTATTGTAACAGCCCAGTTTTCTATCCCAGTTTTTGAGGTGCCTTCGGGTCAAGTTTTGGTTGTTGGTGGGGTCGTTAGAGCGGTTTTGCCCCTTGGGGGTATTTTGGTCTTTTGGCTCTTCTGGGCGGGATTTGTGGTTTTCGGGCTTGAGGTAGCTCCCGCCTTTGTCGTGGCATGTTTGGGTTGGACTGCGAGTCCCGAGATGTTTGGGCTAGTCGTTTGGAAGTTCGGTTGTGATTTGGGATTTTTGCAAAGTGATGGTTGGTTGTGTGCTTCCTTTGGGATTCGAGCTCGGGCCCTTAGTGTTGCTTTGGGAGTGGGGTTTAAGTGAGATTTATTTATTGGAAAAGGTTGCTTCAGTCGGGTCTCGAAGGAGGAAGCCGGGAAATGGGATTTTAAGGATTTTTAGAAAATTGGAAAAAATGGATAAGGATGGAAAAAGGGATTAAAATCCCTTTTATTCTTTTATTTTCCCATTTTCCTTTTTATTTTCTTTTTCTTTTATTTTTCCCCAAATCCATTTTCTCTCTCTCTCTCTCTCTCTCTCTCTCTCTCTCTCTCTCTCTCTCTCTCTCTCTCTCTCTCTCTCTCTCTCTCTCTCTCTCTCTCTCTCTCTCCCCGAGCCCCCCACCTTGCCCGACCCAGCCTTGGCTCGCCCACCCATTTCTTGCTGAGCGGCCCATGGCTCGCCACTCTCGGCCAGCGCGCCCGACCCGTCTTGCGTCGCCGCCGCCCGCCAGCCAGTCGCCTCGGCCTCGGCGTCGTCATCGCGACATCGCCCGGCCGAGCCCCCCCATCGTGCGCCCCAGTGTCGTCAGGCCTCCGTGTCGCCCAGCCCGTCTTGTCCCTGTCTTGCCGAAACCGCTCGAAGTTGCTCGCGCCTTGTAGCTCGCCGTCCGTCGCAGCGCGCCGTCCTTATGCCGAAGCTTCGCGCGCCGCGCTGCCAGAGCCTGCCTGGCTCGCCAGCGCGATCAGCGTCGCGCCCGCGCCCTGCTGCTCGCCAGCGTGCCCAGCGCGCCCAGCCGCCGTGTCAGCGAGCCCAGCGCTGTGCTGCCTGCTGCCAAGAACCTGCCTAGCTCGTGCAACCGGCCCGTCCGAGTGTCAGCCGTGTCTCGTGAGTTGCTCCCGAGCTGAGCCCTGTTTGTTTTATTATATTTGGGCCTTATGATTGTAATTATTGTTGTTTTTGTTAGGTTCTCGCTAGCTAGCTCGGGTTCGATCGCGACTTAGGTTTCTTGTGTTTAGAGGTCTTCCTACCGGTAAGGATTTCTTACCGGAGTTGTGTGGACCTGCGATATATTATCGATTGCCGATTGATTGCTTGTTTGTGTTTATTGACATGTATAGCTAGGTACTCAATTCAAATTCCCGATTAGCATGTTGTTCTGATTAATTCTCATGTTAATCCATGCTAGGTTGTTCCCTTCTAGCATGCTCGTGATCTGCCCTTGCTTCGTAGTATCATGCTAGGCTCGTTGTATTCTTATTGAGTACGTATTGGATGTTATGGAATTGTTTGCTGATTGCTAGGCGCGAGTTAGAGTTGCGGTAGATAGCATCATCCGGCCTGATGCATAAAGTACCTTGCATCCATGGCGAGAGACGTCGAGCAAGTCATTCCGTCCCGACCCCGTGAGGGATTAGCTAACCCAAGCGGTAGGCCCCGCAATCTTGGGTGAGGGTGGCGGTCGTTAAATGCCCCAGCGGTCGGGATGATGACTTGGCATTGCCTCGTCCCGGCGGCCGGCATGTCCTCGGCATGTTTGGCGGTAGCCCCCGATTGCCACTGTTAAGGCAAGGCGGCTTCCTAGTGTAAGCCTACCACGACCGTTCCTTGGCCTCAAAAAGCGGTGGTTCAGTGACATAGTTTACGTGTCCAGTCTCACACCCCTATGTCGGTGACACCGATCCAAAGATTTAGTTAGGCGTGGTGGCTGGACATGGGCGACTTGCCTCTGGACCCAGCACCCCATGGTCCGCAGATAGCACTCGGTGCATGCTTACGCTCATTACAGCGCCATTGAGAGCTCCTCGGGATTGTGAGCGTGTACCTTTCGTCCGACGATGAGAGCGGTGGCCGGACTTGTTTCTCGTATAGGCGACTTGTGTGATGTGTGGTGTGGTGATTTATTTCCTGACTAAGACCACGAGTTGGCATCCGAGGCCCAAGTGTGAGCTAAGCTATGTGCTCTATCTGTGTTTATATTCATAGCTTGCATATCTTTCTCGCTAGATGACCATGTATATCGTATTGTACCTGTTGGGGATTCTTCTTGAGTAATTCGTTACTCACCCTTACTTATCTTTCAGAAACCATGGCGCGAGGCAGGATGGCTGGAGGAGCTGTGATCATGGAAAACCCGTTGTTCAACTCTGAGTTTTATGTTTATGCTTATGATTTAAATGTCCTCTGAATGCATGTAGTGGGGCACAGAGCCCTAGGGTGTTTTCTGAATGTATTTCCGGATTCTAGCATTGTTGTAAAGTTTGTATGTTTTAAATAAATCTCTCGATCAGTATATGTTTTGGAAATGTATTTGTCTTGGAGCAGTGCTTGGAAACAGGGGGACGTGTTTCAGAATTTATGTTGATTTTTAAATGGATGTTTACATTTTTTAGTTTTTACTTAGAATCCAAACACTACCTTGCAAATTTTCTGTAGATTTGTATGCATGCATTGAGGTAATGGCCTATTTAGAACCCCATTCGGGTCGAGTCGTTACATCCGGCTCTTCTCGGGCATCCTTTCACTTGTAGTCCATCGACTACCACTGAACTAGCCCTCTGGCACGACCTAAACAGGTGCAACTGCCATAACGGATCCAAGGCTAAAGGAGTGCGCTGAACTCCGGACGGCATAGAACCATCTGCTATGCCCATGCCAAACTCAAGCCAAACCAGACTTAGTGCCAAAGTGGCACACCAACCAATGTACCTCAAGTGCTACTACTACCAAATCCACATCTTACTACAGATGGGGCCAGCAAGGTCACTAACTCAAGTGACAACAACTCTGGTTAGGCATACAAGGGCTCAACTCAAACAACCATGCCTATGGCATCTCATCAAATCGAAGGCTCATAGCCTACTCTAGCATCTCCTCATGATGCTCAACAATGCTCTGGCCGGCTCTCTCAACATGCAGCAGCTAGCTCCACTCTAGGAGCTCACCAAGGAAGAGTGCTCAACTCTACCAAACATCTGAGGAAACTGGGCTGTTAAACAACAGCAGGCTTGCAATGGGCAAAGATGTCTCTACATCTGCCTCAAGCCACTAACACGGCAACTTGCCAATCAATCGGGCGACTGGTGGAGACTCTGCTAGTCCACCTCTCTCAAGGGACTTCCACCACCAACTGTTGTACCAAACAGCACAGGAACGGCACACCTTGGCCTCTGAACAGCAGGGCATCCCAACACACGGATGCTAAACTCAAACCTGGCCAACCGCTTTACTACCAGCAGCCGGACTTTCTAAAACATCGAGCTCTACAGGCATCCACTTGCCAAACTGGGCGGCTCCATCATCACCAACAATCTCATCTGAATAAACCTGCTGATCATGCCCTCCCGGGAACCTCCGGGGCTACAAGAGCTACTTGGGGGGAATGCTGAAACAAACTCTGTTAGCTGGGCTATCTGTGCCCGAGACTCCTCACTACGGGCTACAAACTGCGCCTGGGTCTCCGCTCTCTGATAGCTAAAGACCTGCCATCAAATCTCTCATGGCTGGAGCACACTCTGCTCAAGGAGTCTCACTCTGAGGCGTGCTAGCCTCTACCCCCTCCTCTAGGCAACTCAACTGCCAGGGCCAACTCTGGCCAACGGGCCTAACAACCCTAGACGCGGCCTCAACATCAACACGATCAGTCCAACTCCTCGGTCGGACATGCCAAGCGTCCTGCTCCTCTGAGTACGATCAACATACTGGCGATCTGCACAAAGCACCTCCACCCTCTCACTAGGGGAAAAGCAGCAACTGGGCCACAAATGGCCTACGGGAGTCTAAGCTCTGCCTCCCTCGGGGACGACGTCCCAGGGCATCCGAATCTATCTGGATACCTCAACAAGCTGCTATATAATGCTCGCACTGCGAAAAGTTGGCATGATGGCTCTCTAAGCTCAAACCAACAACGAGTCAGAACCTGCTCGTCTCCGCTCCACAACACTACACAAGGCATACACTAGATGAAAAGTATTGTAAATTCTTACCCCTTTCTTTAAAACAGTAAACTTAGGCGTACCTGATGACTGTCGGAGTGCTGATGATCATGGAAAAACGACCTACAACAAAGGTCAGTCTACAGAATCAATGACTCTAAGTTCTGATACCAACCTGTAACGACCCGACCCTAAAGGGTTCTAAAATAGGCCGTTATCTCAATGCATGCATTCAAATCTACAAAAAATTCGCAATAGGGTGTTTGGATTCTAAGTAAAAACTAAAACATAAAACATCCATTTAAAAAGTCAACATAATTTCCTGAAACCTGTCCCTGTTTCCAAGCACCTGTTCCAAGACAAATACATTTACAAAACTTACTCTGATCAGAGATTTATTTAAAACATACAAACTTTACAATAGTTACAACAATGCTAGAATCCTGAAATACATTCAGAAAACACCCTAGGGCTCCGTGCCCAACTACATGCATTCAGAGGACATTTAAATCATAAACATAAAAACTCAGAGTTGAACAACGGGTTTCCATGATCACAGCTCCTCCTCCAGCCATCCTGTCTCGCACCATGGTTACCTGTGGAAAGCCACATAATAAGGGTGAGTAACGAATTACTCAATAAGAATCCCCAACCGGGGTACAATACGATATACATGGTCATCTAGCAGAAAGGTATGCAAGTTATGAATATAAACACAGAATAGAGCACATAGCTTAGCCCACACTTGGGCCTCGGATGCCAACTAAGGGTCTTAGTCCGGAAATAACTCACCACACAATACGCCCTATACGAGAAACAAATCCCGACCTCAGCCTGTCTACTGTCGACAAAAGGTGCACTGGCTCAAGATCCTGAGGAGCTCTCCGGTCGGTGCTATAATGGCGTCGCGCTGGCTCACCGCGCGTGCTCTCTGCAGACTATGGGGGGGTGCCGGGTCTAGTGGCAAGCAGCCCATGTCCAGTCACCACGCCTAACTAAATCTCTGGATTGGTGTCACTGACATAGGGGTGTGAGACCTGGACACGTGAACTATGTCAGCCTGAACCACCGCACCTGAGGCTAAGGCATGGGTCGTGGTAGGCTTACACCAGGAAACCGTCCTTGCCCTATCAGGTGGCAACTCAAGGGCTACCGTCGAAACACGCTGAGGACGTGCCGGCTGTCAGGGACCAGGCAATGCCAAGTCATCATCCTAACCGTTGGGGCATTTAACAGTCTGCCACCCTCACCCAAGATTGCAGGGCCCACCTTTAGGGATAGCTAGTCCCTAACGGGATCAGGGACGGAGCACCATCTCGTACGTCCCTGTCGGGGATGCAAGGTTCGTTATGCACCCGGCCCGGATGATGCTATCTACCTAAACTCTAACCTGTCATAGCAATCAGCAAACAATCCAATCAATCCAATACGTGCTCAATAAGAATACAACGAACATAGCATGATACTACGAAGCAAGAACAGATACGAGCATGCCAGAAAGGAACAACCTAGCATGGACTAACATGAGAAACAACATAGGAAATCATGCCAGTCGGGAATTCAAAATAGAGCACCTATCATTAAACATGTCAATAAACACAAACAAGCATACAATCAACAATCACATAATATATCGCAGGTCCCACACAACTCCGGTAAGAAATCCTTACCTAGTCGGAAGGCAAAAACACACAACAAACCTAACTGCGATCGAACCCGAGCAACCTATAGCGAGCCAAACAAACACATCAATAATCATAAAATAGGCCTAAATACAATAAAATAAACAGGGCTGGGCGCTGGCGCTCTGGGCTTGGGCGCTGGGGGCGCTAGGCGACATAGGGGCGCGGGCGCTAGCTCGGCTGAGCGACGGTCTTGTGGCGGCTTCGGCACGACCTGGCGGCGGGCGGTCTGCGAACGACACGACGCCACGGCTACAGGACGTGTGATCGCCGATCTGGTAGCGAGACGACACGCGGCGCGAGGGCCGGCCGGCTGGCAGCGCATCTTGGGGTGACTCGAGAGCGGACGGACACGACACTGTGCGGCTGGGGCGGCGACACAGTCGACGTGGGCGAGGGCTCAGTGGGGCAACACAGGGGGCCCCGCAGGCCCGGGCTCGGCGACGCCACGCACGACTGGGTAGGGCACAGCGCGACTGGCGGCGGGGGCTCTCTCTGGGCGAGGCTCTCTCGAGCAGTATGGGGCTGGCTCGGCTGGGCGTGCTAGGTAGGGGGGCTAGGTGAGAGAGAGAGAGAGAGAGAGAGAGAGAGAGAGAGAGAGAGAGAGAGAGAGAAAAGGGATTTTGGAAAAAAATAAAAGAAAAATGGGAAAAAAGGAAATAAATGGGATTTTATCTCATTTTCCATCCTTATCCACTTTTTAAAACCTCAAAATCCTTAAAATCCCATTTCCCGGCTTCCTCCTTCGAGACCCGACCGAAGCAATCTTTTCCAATAAATAAAACTCACTTAAATCCAACTCCCAAATCGACACTAAGGGCCCGGGCTCGAATCCCAAAGGAAGCACTCAACCAACCATCACTTTGCCAAAGCCCAAACCACAACCGAGCATCCAACCGACTAGCCCAAACACCTCGGGACTCGCAACCAACCACAAACAAGCCACGCCAAAGGCAGGAGCTACCTCGAAGCCCTGAAAACCATAAATCTTGCCCGGGGAGCCAAAAGACCAAAATACCCCCAAGGGTCAAAACAGCTCTAAGACCCAACCAAACAACCGAATCTTGACCCGAAGGCACCTCAAAAACTGGAATAGGAAACTGGGCTGTTACACTTTTCCCTCTTCCTAGCACCACTACCATCAACTCCAAGACCAAGGAATAATCTGGCAACTCCCAACGAGAAACAGATCCTTACAAGCGGACATCCGAAGGACAGAGAGCCCCACAACCGCTCGATGTCTTGCTCAGCTATGCACAACATCCAACTCTCCTAGAGGCAACAACAAGGGGTCCACCACAGACTGGACCGACAACCACGGCAAGAGAAGACTCACCTCCAAACACCAAATAAGGGCAACTCTCAAACTCTGGAAACAGGAAAGACATCCGCCAGGGCAAAACCACTTGCCCCACGAGCAAGGCTAACTTCTAGCAACTAAAAAACCACACCTTGGTCAACACCAAGCGCCAACTTGCCACCACACCGGAACCAATCCGGACTCTACTCCAAACAAACACTAGCTTGCTAGTCTACCAAGACTGCCAGCAACTCACCCGAGGCTACAACCTACACGACTCCGGCTTGCCAACTGAATCTCACTACCTGGGCCTGACTGAGCTCTAGTGAGGCTTTCCACAACTAGGGTTCTTCGGCAACCCTCGACACTGCTTGTCGTCTCTAGCGGTCTAACAACCAACCGCTGCACGAGCGAACAACTCCTTTTTCCAGCATCTCAACCATGCTGGCCTGCTCCGAAACTCGAAACCAAAAAGACTAGAAACGCTTCAGAATGTGTCATCCTCCTACTCAAAGCATCAGCCACATCGTAGCTTCCACCTAGGGTAAGGATTCCGAGCAACACTCTTAACAACTACGGTCAGGAACTACGCGGCTTTGCCACAACCACCACTTGTTCAGTACCACCTTAACTCCAACCATGAACAACAAGAGGTTCCACCAACCAAGCTTAGGTCCAACGTGACCAAACTTGCCTAAGCAACAACCCAACTACGAGCACGATATCCTTACAACCTCCGCTAAAGCCTTACAACATCCATCTGGAGTCCAACTCCTCCAAGAACTGAGCACCAGTTCTCCAATGCAAACCCTACATGGTTTCGAAACTCTCGCCACCAGAACGAACTACACAAAAACTCTCAAGCTTTCTTCAGAGATCCAAGACTAACAGGTGCTTCCCAAAAGGCAACACTAACTTCTGGCAGAGATACCATCAACCAAAGGAACACCAAAAGTTCCATCTCCACACGATACACGAAGCAGTGGCAACCTTGCTCTGCTAAAACACAACGATGCCAAACCGAACTTACTTTATACCAAGTCTCTACCAAGTGTGCTTACACATAAGGCAACCAACTCATCTCATAAGGCATCCAACTCATCTCATAGGCTTCCAACTCATCTCATAGGCATCCAAGTCATCTCATAAACATCCAACTCATCTCATAAGCATCCAACTCATCTCAAAAGCATCCAACTCAGGCCCCTCAGCTGGGCCAACTCGCATCTACGATGCTCAACACTCCTCAGATTTAGGCACTCCAAGGTAGTTGACCGCACTACCAACCACAGAGATCTCTTGGCGTTAACACTAGCGTGAGACTCACGCGCACTAACACTTACCAACCGTCAACTTGCTAAGTTACTCAACCCCCGATAACACTGGGAAGAGGCTCCAGCTCCTCACAACATCCTTTCGCTTGTAGTCCTTCGACTACCACTGAACTAGCCCTCTTGCACGACCTAAACAGGTGCAACTGCCATAAACGGATCCAAAGGCTAAAGGAGTGTGCTGAACTCCGGACGGGTCATAGAACCATCTGCTATACCCATGCCAAACTCAGGCCTGAACCAGACTTAGTGCCAAAGCGGCACACCAACCAATGCACCTCAAGTGCCGCTACTAACAAATCCACATCTTACTACAAATGGGGCCAGCAAGGTCACAACCTCAAGTGACAAAAAACTATGGATAGGCATACAAAAGCTCAAACTCAAACAACCATGCCTATGGCATCTCATCTAACTGAAGTCTCATGGCCTACTCTTGCATCTCCACATGATGCTCAACAAAACTCTGGCCAGATCTCTCAACATGCAGCAGCTAGCCCTACTCTAGGAGCTCACCATAAGAAGAGTGCTCAACTCTACCAGACAACTGGGGTTACCACCAACGGATCAAGTCCGATGGGAACACTGCTCGCTGCACCCTTAACTACAGGGTTCCGACTTACTGGCTGCAAAACAACAACACTTACAAGAGAACAAAGATGTCTCAGCAACTTCCTCGAAGGCTACTAACTCTGCAGCTACTCTCTGGGCAACCAAACAATCTGCTAAGGTTCAAGATCAACACCTGAACTACCCAAGCTAGTCCACTCTGGGACCTGCTCCACAAGCATCAACATGAGCAAAAGCCAAAGCTAACTCCTCTCTTGGAGTGGTACTCCAGGGCAAAACACCTCCACCCTCTCTCTAGGGGAAAATAACAGCTGGGCCACACCGCAAGGGCCTACGGGAGTCTAATCTCTGCCTCTCTCTGGGACGGTGTCCCATCGGTATCTGAATCTATCTGGATACCCTGACAAGCTGCAAACATACATCTTACACTGAGGGAAGTTGGCAAGATGGTGCTCAGGACCCAAACCAACAACGAGTCAGAACCTGCTCGTCTCCGCTCCACAATGCTAAACAAGGCATACACTAGATGAAAAGTATTGTAAATTCTTAACCCTTTTCTAAAAACAGTAAACTTAGGTGTACCTGATGACTGTCGGAGTGCTGGTGATCATGGGGAAAACGACCTACAACAACAGGTCAGTCTACAGAATCTATGACTTTGAGCTCTGATACCAACTGTAAAGACCCGACCCAAGAGGGGCTCTAAATGGGCCTTTACCCCAATGCATGCATTCAAAGTAAGGACATTATACAATTATGTTTTCGGATTCCAATTAAAAACAAAACATTCAAAACATTCAACTCAAAGTCAGACAATTTACTGAAACATGTCCCTGTTTCCAAGCACCTGTTTCAAGACAAATACATTTCCAAAAGTTTACTTTGATCAGAGATTTATTAAAATCATTCAAAACCTTCTCAGATACAACAATGCTGGAATCCACAAAAACATTGAGAAAAACATCCTAGGGCTCCGTGCCCGACTACATGCATTCAAGGGAAATAAAAAGACAAGAGTCATAATATAAATAGGTGAGAGATGACAGCAAGTTCCCATGATCACAGCTCCTCCTTCAGCCATCCTTTCTCGCACCTTGGTTACCTGTGGAAATCCACAAAATAAGGGTGAGTAACGAATTACGCAGTAAGAATCCCCAACCGGGGTACAATACGATATACATGGTCATCTAGCCGAAAGATATGCAAGCTATGAATATAAACACAGAATAGAGCACATAGCTTAAATCCACTCTTGGACCTCGGATGCCAACTCAGGGTCTTAGTCCTGAACAATCCACCACACAAAACTCCCTATACGAGAAATAAGTCCCGGCTTCAGCCTGTCTACTGTCGATACGAAAGGTGCACTGGCTCACAATCCCGATGAGCTCTCCAGTCGGCGCTGTAATGAGCGTAAGCGCGCCTGACATGCTCTGCGACTCTGGGGTTCTTGCCGGTCTAGTGGCAAGCTGCCCGCATCCAGATCACCATGCCTAACTAAATCTGGGATCGGTGTCACCGACATAAGGGTGTGAGACACGGACACGTGAACTATGTCAGCCTGAACCACCGCACCTGAGGCTAAGGAATCGGTCGTGGTAGGCTTACACTAGGAAGCCGTCCTTGCCCTATCAGGTGGCAATCAAGGGCTACTGCCGAACACGCTGAGGACGTGTCGGCTGCCGGGGACTAGGCATTGCCAAGTCATCATCCCGACCGTTGGGGCATCGCGCAGACTACCACCCTCACCCAAGATTGCGGTGCCTACCGGTGAGGGTTAGCTAAACCTAACGGGGTCGAGGATGGAGTATTACCTCGCATGCGTCCACGACATGGATGCAAGATACTTTATGCATACTGACCCGGATGATGCTATCTACCTGAACTCTAACCTATCATATCAACAACAAGCAATCCAATACAATCCATTACGTGCTCTACAGATACAACGAACCTAGCATGATACTACGAAGCAAGAAAGAATACGGCATGCCAGAACGGAACAACCTAGCATGGACTAACATGAGAAAACAACATAAGAAATCATGCCAGTCGAGAATTCAGAACAGAGCACCTAACACTATACATGCTGATAATCACAAACAAACATACAAACAGCAATCACATATAATACCGCAGGGCCCACACAACTCCGGTAAGAAATCCTTACCTTGGTCGGGAGGCTTCTAAACACAAAATCCTAAGATGCGATCGATCTCGAGCTAGCTAACGAGAACGTAACAAACATAATAATAATCACAATCCATAGGCCTAAATATAATAAAATAAACAAGGCTCGGCTCGGGAGCAACTCACGCGGCGCGCGACGACACGAGACGGGCGCGCGCAGCGCGCTGGCTGATGGGCGATGGCGGGCTGGTGCGGGCTGGCGCACGCTGGACGAGCAATGGCACGCAGCCATTGGGCACCGCTGCGCGCATGGATGGGGCGCGCCGCAGCGCACGGGCGAGGACGCGGAAGGATGAAGGCAGCGTGCGACACGAAGCGGATTGGGCGCGGAGGCGAGCGGCGCGGAGCGAGGACGCACGCGGGCGAGCAACGCGATCGCGGCGGCGTCGCGGCGGCGGCTGCGGCCGCGCGACGCCGACGGAGCGCGGATGCGGTGCGTCGCGATGGCCTCTCTTGGCGCTGTCGCGGCTGCGGGCGCTTCTTCTTTGGGATCCTAGGCGTCTGGGCGGCTTCTTTGTTGGGTATCCGGTGAAATTTGCTCATTGGGTTGCTAGGCTGGCCGGAATGGCGCTCGGGGCTACAAGGGAAGAAAATCGCGGCAAGGGGCTTGGGAGAGAAGCTTGGACGGTAAAGTGAGATTTGGAGAAGAAGGAACAAAAAACCTAATTTCTTTTTCATTTAACCAAATGCACCAAAACTCCAAAGACCCAAGGGTAACTAAGATATGACGCGGAAAGAGTAACAATAACACCTGGTGGCTCACTTGGCAAGGCTCTCCTCTAGCACACAAGGCCACCCTGGCTCGAACCCCGGCTGCAACACAATTTCCTATATTTTTACTTTTGCATCTATCCAAGCTCAAACCCCTCCACAAAACCTCAAAAACCTACATAAACCCATCCAATAATTTTAGCAACTGGAAAAAGACATAAATGGCCCTGACGGGCCGACCAAATTACCAAAATACCCCTAGGGCATACCTGGAAGACCGGGATGAAAACCTGGGCCGTTACAGAGGCAGAGATTAGACTCTCGTAGGCCACTTGTGGCCCAGTGTTAGCTTTTCCCCAGAGAGAGGATGGAGGTGAGTTGCCTCGGAGCACCGCTCCAGGAGCGGAATGAGCTTTGGCTTTGCTCATGTTGTTGCTAGTGGAGCAGGTTCCAGTGTTGTAACGACCCAGTTTTCTATTTCGGTTTCCCAGGTGTTTTTGGGACATTATGCGGATGTTCGGATGGGTCGTTAGAGCTATTTTAACCCTTAGGGGTATTTTGCTTTTTTTGCCCCCGGTCAGGGTTTTTTGGATTTTCAGGATTTCAGGGCCATTCCTGCCTTTGTCAAAGCTTGGTGGTTGTTGGTTGCAAGACCCAAGAAGTTTGGGCAAGTTGTTTGGAAGTTTGGAGGTAAGTTAGATTTTGGCAAAATTAATTGTTTTTTTTAGTGCTTCCATTGGGATTTGAACCCTTGCCCTAAATGGTTTGGGGAGTTTGTAGGAAAAAGAAGGGTTTTATTTTAAAAAGGAAAGTTGTCTCAGCCGGGTCTCGAAAGAGGAAGCTTTGGGAAGGGATTTTAGGTCTATTTAAAGAAGAAAAGGAAAGAAATCAAGAAAAATCCCTTTCCCCCTTGTTTTGCAAGATTCTCTCTCTCTCTCCTTCTCTCTTTCTCTCTCTCTCCAAACTCTAGCCGCACCATGCCCAGCCGTAGTCTCACCAACCCCAGCCGAGCCACCACACCTTAGCCGCACCCCGCACCAGCCGTTCGGCCTGCCACGCCCCTGCCCGGCCGCCCGATCGCTCGACCACCGCCGCCCGGCCCGGTCTTGCCCACCGTCGCCCAGTGCCGCACCGCACCGAGCCACCACCCCGCCCAGACGCGCCGCACCGTCCCGTTCGAGTGTCGCCTGCGCTGAGGCGCCGCGCTATCGCTCGGCGGCGCCCGCACCGCTCCCGCTTCGCCGCCGCCCAGACACGCGTCGTCGCCCGCCGACGCCGCGCGCGAACCCATCGTCTCGCCCATGCCGCTCGCCCGCGCACCCGTTCCAGCGCGTTCGCTTCGCTGCGCGCCTGTGTGGTATGCAGCACGTGCTGCTGCCAGGCGCCACGCCGCTTCTTCTTCTGCCGGCCACCGCCTTGCCCGTGCGGGTTGGGCCGAGGCCATGTGCCTTCCTGGTCGGTAATTCTTGAGTCTTTTCTCCGTTGGGCTAAGCTGTTCGATGTTGTTTTATTTACTTAGGTGTTTTTATCATATGCCTAGGTTGCTCGGGTTCGCTTTAAGCTCGAGGGTCGTTATCTGATTCGTGATAGTTATTTTCCACTTGTTCCCAGGTAAGGATTTCCTACCGTGGTTGTGTGGACCCTGCGATGCTTCCTTGATTGTGCCTTGTATTCATGTTTACTGTTATGAGCATGATAGTGATAGGACAGCTATGTTTGATCTCTTGCTAGCATGTTTGCCTGATTGTACATGTTAGTGCCATGCTAGGTTTGTTCTTCCAGCATGCTTATGATTCCTGCTTTAAGTTCGAAGTATCATGCTAGGTTATGTGTGATTGATGTTGATATGTATGTTTAGCCAGGAATCAGTTATTTTGTACTCTTAGCTAGTATAGTAGGGTTTGTCATCATCCAGAGGCTGAGAGCGGACATAACGTACTTTGTCCCCACCGGTCGGGAGTAGAGCGAAGCATAACGTACATTGCTTCCCCGCAATGATGTGGATTTAGCTACCACATCGGCATAAGCCTAGTTTGTAGCTCTGCTAGACCGAACCACGCCAGCGGTGCAAGCTGCCCTTGGCCGGTTCTTAGCTTCGTGTCGTGGTACAGGTGCATGAGATGAGTGCCGAGGGCCTCGCACTCATCATTTTTCAGTGACACCATTTCCGAGTCTTTAGGCATGCATACCTGGCCCGCGTAGTTTGTACCTAGGCCCCCACATTTACACCGGTTGCGGCAACATGCGGTGTGCGCGCACACTCGTTAGTCGCCGGTTCGGAGAGCTCCCCCGGGCTAATGTTCGTGAGTACACCGCCCTTCCGTTTAGAGCCGACTTGGGTATTCTCCGATAGTCCAGTTTTATTAGCGAGGGTAAGAGGCGCTTGAGGACACCCATTGGGATTGGCTTTTGAGCTGATCATATGATCGAGGGAGAAAGACCCTCGAGGGTGTCGGACATCTTTGGGATCGGTTTTTTAGCTGATCAATTGGCCGAGGGAGAAAGACCCTCGGAGATGTCCTGGGATTGGTTATGAGAACCAATCATTAGGCCGGAAGTAGGAGACTTCCGAGGATTCCAGATTCTACCTTGTAAGCTCGTTGACCTATGATCTGAGTTGGTAACTGTTTGCATGTATACTAGGGTGCGAGATGATTGATGTATCGTATTGTACCCCAGTTGGGGATTCTTACTGAGTATGTTTATACTCACCCTTATTTCTGTGGTTTTTTCCACCAGGTAACTTGGGACAGCACCGGGACGGCTAGCGGAGGGAGCTGATTGATCATGGGAACCGCCGGCACTCTGTCATTTATTGTTTGCATAATTGTTCAGCATGTAGACGGACAAGAGTCCTAGGGGGACGTTTTTTTTAAAGTTGTTTAAACTGTTTTATATGATTTTATAAACACTGGCCATGCTTGTTTTACTTTGTTGGTTTTTCTTAAATGAAGATTGTTGTTTATGTTTTAAGTGTTCCCCGTTCTCAAATGTTTTGAAAGGTTTTAAATATGAGCACTAAACCGCTTGAAGAAGTATTTAACTTGCATGCTGAGTGAGAACCTAGGTTTAGGACCGTATTTTGGGTCGGGTTCTTACAGTTGGTATCGAGCATAGAGTCATAGATTCTTGTAGACTAACCTGCTTTGTAGGTTGTTGTTCCCATGATCATCAGCACTCCACGGCCGTCAGGTTTGTCTGAGTTCATTAAGCTAAGGGTTTTATTTTACAATACTGCATCTAGTATACATGTGTTACCCTTGTTGGGCAGTGAGAGCCCCAGCGTGGGCTAGTTTTTATGCTTTTTGTAGATAGCCAGTATGTTGATTACACTTAGAGGAACAGGGACGTTTGGTATTTCCAACCGAGGATTTGGACTGTTCATGTTGATGATGAGACCACGTCCAGGGTTGTCTAGACCCGTAGGCCAGTTCTGGCCCTGGCAGTTGAGTTGCCAAGAGGAGGGGGTAGAGGCTAGTCTGCCTCAAAGTGAGACTCCTTGAGCAGAGTGTGCTCCAGCCATGAGAGAGTTGATGGCAGGTCTCTTAGCTAATAGAGAGCGGAGACTCAGGCGCAGTTTGTAGCGCGTAGTGAGGAGTCGTGGGCACAGATAGCCCAGCTGGCAGAGTTTGTTTAGGAAACACCCCCCCTAGTAGCTCTAGTAGCCCCGGAGGTTCTCGGGAGGGCTTGATCAGCAGGTTTATGCTGATGAGTTGATTGGCGTTAATCGAGCCACCGAGTTTGGCAAGTGGAAGCCTCTAGAGCTGGATGTTTTTGAGACCTACTGCTAGCAGCAAGGTGGTTGGCCAGGATCGAGTTTATCATCCAAGTGTTGGGATGACCTCGTGTTCAGAGGCCGATGACCTAATGTTCAGAGGTCGAGGTGTGCCGTTCTTGTGTTGTTTGATGCAGCAGAGTGGTGGTGGAAGTCCCCTGTGAGAGGCGGACCAGCAGAGTCTCCACCAGCCACCCGATCGATTGGCAAGCCGTCAAGTTAGTAGCTTTTGAGGAAGATGTAGAGACATCTTGTCCTCCTGCAAGCCTACAGTCGTTTTGCAGCCAGTTCTTTTAGTACCCTCGTAGCCAGGGTGTAGTGTGGAGTTTGCTTGTCAGAACGTAACCCATCCGTGGATTCTAGTTGGCTAGTAGAGAGAAGCACCTTGTGTTAGCATGTTCCAAGAGTGGAGCCAGGTGCTGCCACCCGAGGGTTTCGTTGAGCATCGAGTGGGATGCAGGAGTGGGTCGTGGCTATGTCAGAGAGTAGTCTACTCGAGTGTTGAGACTCTTGTGTTGAGTGCCATTGCCCTGTCATGTAACGACCCGACCCGCAAGGGGTTCTAAAATAGGCCGTTACCTCAATGCATGCATACAAATCTACAGAAAATTTGCAATAGGGTGTTCGAATTCTAAATAAAAACTAAAACATAAAACATCCATTTAAAAAGTCAACATAATTTCCTGAAACCTGTCCCTGTTTCCAAGCATCTGTTCCAAGACAAATACATTTACAAAACTTACTCTGATCAGAGATTTATTTAAAACATACTAACTTTACAATAGTTACAACAATGCTAGAATCCGGAAATACATTCAGAAAACACCCTAGGGCTCCGTGCCAACTACATGCATTTAGAGGACATTTAAATCATAAACATAAAACTCAAAGTTGAACAACGGGTTTCCATGATCACAACTCCTCCTCCAGCCATCATGTCTCACACCATGGTTACTTGTGGAAAACCACATAATAAGGGTGAGTAACGAATTACTCAGTAAGTGTAACGACCCGACCCGAAAGGGGTTCTAAAATAGGCCAATACCTCAATGAATGCATTCAAAGCTACAGAAAATTTGCAATATGATGTTCGGATTCTAAGTAAAAACTAAAACATAAAACATCCATTTAAAAAGTCAACATAAAATTCCTGAAACTCATCCCCTGTTTCCAAGCACTGTTCCAAGACAAATACATTTACAAAACTTGCTCTGATCAGAGATTTATTTAAAACATACAAGCTTTGCAATAGTTACAACAATGCTAGAATCCGGAAATACAGTCAGCAAACACCCTAGGGCTCCGTGTCCAACTACATGCATTCAGAGGACATTTAAAACCTAAACATAACAAGACTCAGAGTTGAACAACGGGTTCCCATGATCACAGCCCTCCTCCACCATCCTGTCTCGCACAAGGTGGTTACACTGTGGAAAAACCACGAGAATATAAGGGTGAGTAACGAATTACTCAAGAAGAATCCCCAACCGGGGTACAATACGAAAACATCTCATTTAGCACACCGACATGCAACCAAACAATGACTTAGAGCAAAACGGTAGGTTTAGGCTATGTGCTAACACTAGAGCTAGCCTATCAAGGGCTTTCAACTCTGACTTATCCTAGGTTCTACACTGGATGCCCATCAGGTCTTACAGAACCTAGGATACAATGACACAATGATGCCCATCGGGGACTTACACACAAGGATGCCCATCGGGGTCTTACACCTCTAAACAATGATGCCCATCGGGGTCTTACACCTCTAAACACTGATGCCCATCGGGGTCTTACACCACTAGCTATCAATGCTGCCCAACGGGGTCTTACACATCTAGGATGCCCATCGGGGTCTTACACCAGCTAAACAATGATGCCCATCGGGGTCTTACACATACGGATGCCCATCGGGGTCTTACACCTCTAAACAATGATGCCCATCGGGGTCTTACACTCTTAAGCAGCCTCATGATGCCCATCGGGGGCTTACACACCAGGGAACAGTGCAGTGCCCATCGGGTACTTACCTACATTAAGGATCACCTGCCTAGCACTAACATGGAACTGTCAGGATATAACAAGAACCAGAATATGCCAAGATAAAAGACCTTAGCCTGTAACCAATATAACAGAAACACCAGTACAACACAAACCTGGAAGCAAGAGAAAACATGTAACCTATCCACTAGAATTTCATACAATCACAAGATATGGCATACTATCAATTATTCGCAGGGTCCACACAACCTCGGTAAGAAACCCTTACCTAGCCGGAAGGCAACAACACACAAGAAACTTAAGCTGCGATCGAACCCGAGAAACCTAAAGCGAACCTAACAAACACATCAAAAATCACAATCCATAGGCCTAAATATAATAAAATAACAGGGCACGACTCGGGAGCAACTCACGAGGCGCGGCTGACACGCGAACGAGCCGGCTGCACGGGCGAGGCAGCTGCTGGGCGCAGGGGCTGGCCGTTGGGGCGCGCTGACACGGCCGCTGGGGCGCTGAGCTGGGCGCTAGGGCACGGCTGGTCGAGCAGGGCGCTCGGGCACGGACGCGAACGCGCGGGCGAGCTGCAGGGAGGCGAGGGCGCGGCGCGCGCGCGCGCTCGGCCGGCGAGGGCGGCGTCGCGGCGTGGCTCGGCACGAGGATCGCGCTTCGAGCGCGACGCGACGCGACGACTACAAGACGCTCGATCTGGCACGAGGCGGCTCGGATCCGTGCGGCATGGGTGCGGACGGGACGAGCGGCACTGCGCAGTCGGGCTGGGCAAACTCAGGCCGGCGGCGCGACCTGGCTGGCGAGCTCGGGCTGGCGACCTGGCGATGGCGTGACCTCGGCAGGCGAGCTCGAGCGAGCCGACGACCGCGGCGAGCGCGAGCTCGGCGACGGCGCGACTGGGCGGCGGGGGCTCGGCGGGGCGAGCCGAGGTCGCTCGGGCTAGGGCTGGGCGAGCCAAGGGCTGCTGGGTCGGCTAGGAGGGGGTGCTCGGGGAGAGAGAGAGAGTGAGAGAGAGAGAGAGAGAGAGAGAGAGAGAGAGAGAGAGAGAGAGAGAAAGAAAAAAAAAAAAAAGAAAAGAAAAAAAATGAATTTGGAAAAGAAAAAGAAAAGGGAAAATGGGAAAATAAAAGGAAAATGGGGATTTAATCTCTTTTTCCATCCTTATCCAAATTAAAACCTTAAAATCCCATTTCCCGGCTTCCTCCTTCGAGACCCGACTGAAGCAACCTCTTCCAAAAATAAAACTCACTTAAATTCAACTCCCAAATCAACACCAAGGGCTCGGGATCGAATCCCAAAGGAAGCACACAACCAACCATCACTTTGCCAAAAACCCAAACCACAACCGAACTTCCAAACGACTGGCCCAAACATCTCGGGACTCGCAACCAACAACAATCAAGCCTTGACAAAGGCAAGAGCGACCTCGATCCCTAAAAATCCACAAAATCCTGCCCGGGGAGCCAAAAGACCAAAATACCCCCAAGGGTCAAAACAGCTCTAACGATCCAACCAAACAACCAAATCTTGACCCGAAGGCACCTCGAAAACTTGAGTGGAAAACTGGGCTGTTTCAATTCTCCCTCCTTTTAAGACTTTCGTCCTCGAAAGTCCTAAGACGAAACAGCTCCAGTAAACTCCATTGAAACCAAACCAACTGAACTTCTCGGCTAAAACAACACCAACCTTCTTCGAAACCAAACCCTCTTGGTTCTCAAAACTCAAAGCCACAATGCCATCCAGACTGCCACAACTACAACCCAGACTGGCAAAACTTCTCTGGAAGCTCACAGCCGCTAACAAGCAGCCTCAACCCTACAACAAGCTAGCCAAACAACTGAACCTTCCAGGTTCCAGAAAACCAAACGGCCTACTCTTACTCCACAAGAGACCAGCTAACCTCAAATCTTGCCTATAGTCTTAACGAAATCCAATCGAATCACCATCTGGCGACTGATCCAAAAAAAAAAAGCAAACTTCTCCAACTAGAACGCGACCATAACACTTAAGCAACCATTTTAAGGAGAAATCGCCAAACCAAAGGCAAGGGACACCATCCTGGTACACCAGATGGCTAACAACACTCACACCAGCTGAAACTTCAGCTACGACCACCTCTAAAGACAAGGGCCAGGCACAGGCTCCACTCGGCCAAACCAACAAGCTAGGACTCCTCATCGGCCGAACGCAAACCTTTCAACAACTGGCCAAAGAGAACATTGCCAGGCAAGGAAAAACCAACATTCCTCTCAAGGAAATCTCGGACTGCAAGGACTAAACCATCAAGCAGCTATCTGCGACACAACACCTTGAGGAAAGCAGCTCAACAGATTTACCAACCAATGCCACGGCACCTCTGTGCCAACTCACTCAACCGAGGCTCCGCTAATGCCAACTGCGAACGCACAACAACTAGGAACAAAGCCCGAGAAGGGCTTGCTCAGCAGAACTCAACCCAAACTTATAACGAGCAAAGCTCGCCTCCAAGCTACCACTCAACTCTTAAAATCCAACTGGCTACTCAAAGGACTTCTTCCTTTTAGCTTAAGCCTAACTCATCTTCCAGCCAGAAGCTCCACTCCCGAAACCTTACCAGGAAAACGGATAACGACAACCTCAAAGCTTAAGGATCCTGAGCCACCCGAATCCGCAAGACTACCTCGGAAGCTAACACTCGAAGCTGACATCCAGGGAGCAACTCAACCACCACCGAAACTAGAGGGAAAGGGAAATCTTCAATCCCCAAAGAACCAACAACTTGCCAGAAACAACTCTTACAGGCTGGCCACCACCCTTGCGGGGACAAACAACTTTTCGCTTGCTAGCAACACAAAGCAGGGACCCTCTCACTAGGCTGACCACTGCGCTACTCTGATCAACTCCACAACTCAGGAGCTAAGCTGACTCCTGCCAAACGGGAAACGACTTCCCAGAAAGCAAACTCCAGAAGGGCAGCGAACTCCACACACGCTCGCTGACTTGCTAAAACCCAAGGCAACAGCAACCAACTCTCTTGGAAGCAACACCCAAGGGAAAACTCAACCGATCGAACCACCAATCCGGAACTAACAGAACTTACTCAACCGCCGAGGGAGGGGTCAACTCCCAAACTTCCTGGCTAGGAACAAGACCTCAGGACAAAACCCTCCAGCTAGAACCGAACTAGCTCTTGAAACAACAAGAGGACCAAACCTTGGCCAAACACTCACAAGAGGCGAGAACTACCCTTCACTGCGACCTCTAGAACACCATCCTAGAGTCCGCCTAACTAGACAAACAAGCGCTTCCAAGCGACCAACAAACTTTTCCCTCTTGCTACACCACTCCCATCAACTCCAAGACTACGGGAGAAATTTGACAACTCCCAGGAGGAAACGGCTCTTACAAGCAGACAACCGAAGGACAGAGAGCTCCACATACACTCACTGTCTTGCTCCCCTAAAGCAACAACATCTAAATCTCACGGGCAACCACAGGGGCCCACCACAGACTGAACCTCCAAATGCCAAACGGGGCAACTCTCAACATCCTGGAAACAGGAAAGACAACCAACAGGGCACTAACCACTCGCCCACGAGCAGAACTAACTTCTAGCAGCTCCATCCATACCTTGGTCAACACCCAGCATCAAATTGCCACCACACCGGAACCAATCCGGACTCTACTCCAAACAACCACTAGCTTACTAGGCTACCAAGACTGCCAGCAACTCACCCGAGGCTACAAACTACACGGCTCCAGCTTGCCAACTGAAACTCACTACCTGGGCCTGACTGAGCTCTGGAGAGGCTCTCCACAACCTAGGGTTCTTCGACAACCCTCGACACACACTGTCGACCAACGAGCTAACAACCAACTGCCTGAACAAACAACTCCATTTTACAACATCACAACCATGCTGCCCAACTCCAACTCCTTGTGAACCAAAAGGACCCGAAACGCTACCGAATGCGTCATCCTCCTGCTCAAACATCAACCACAACAAAGCTTCTACCCAAGGAAAGGATCTGAACAACTCTCTTAGCCAAGGCGATCAGAAACTGCGCGGCCTTGCTACGACCGCACTTGTTCAGTTTCCAACTAACTTCAACCAAAGGAACGCTAAAAGTTCCATCTCCACACGATACTCGAAGCTGTGGCAACCATGCTCTACCAAAGCATAACCATGCCAAACCGAACTTACTTTATACCAAGCCTCTACCAAGGGTGCTTATCCATAAGGAGTCCAAATCCTCTCACAAGGCATCAACTCATCTCGCCTCATAGGCATCCAGGTCATCTCATGAGCATCCAACTCAGGGTCCCTCTGCTGGACCAAACTCGCTTCTACGATGCTCAACTCTCCTCAGATTTAGGCACTCGAAGGTAGTTGACCGCACTACCCACCATAAGGATCTCTTGGCCTTAACACTAGCGCGAGACTCACGCGCACTAACATTTACCAACCGACAACCTGCTGACTTACTCAACCCCCAGTAACACTGGGAAGAGGCTCCGGCTCCTCTCGAGCATCCTTTCGCTTGTAGTCCATCGACTACCACTGAACTAGCCCTCTTGTACGACCAAAACAGGTGCAACTGCCATAAACGGACCCAAAGGCTAAAGGAGTGCGCTGAACTCCGAACGGCATAGAACCATCTGCTATACCCATGCCAAACTCAGGCCAAACCAGACTTAGTGCCAAAGTGGCACACCAACCAAAGCACCTCAAGTGCTACTACTACCAAATCCATATCTTACTACCAATGGGGCCAGCAAGGTCACAACCTCAAGTGACAAGAACTCTGGCTAGGCATACAAAGGCCCAACTCAAACAACCATGCCTATGGCATCTCATCAAACCGAAGGCTCACGACCTACACTAGCATCTCCTCATGATGCTCAACAATGCTCTGGCCGACTCTCCCAACATGCAGCAGCTAGCCCTACTCTAGGGGCTTACTAAAAGGAGAGTGCTCAACTCTACCAAACAACTGAGGAAACCACCAACGGTTCCAAATCCAAGGGAACACTACTCATTGCACCCCTTAACCACGTGGTTCCGCCTGCGGGCTGCAAACAACAACACTTTACAGGAGCACAAAGATGCCTCATCAATCTCCCTCGAAGGCTACCAACTCTGCGGCCACTCACTGGGCAATCAACAATGCTGCTAAGGCTCAAGATCAACACTTGAGCTACCCAAGCTAGTCCACACCGGAACTGCTCCACAAGCATCAACATAAGCAAGCCATAGCTAACTCCTCTCTTGGAGTGGTACTCCAAGGCAAATCACCTCCACCCTCTCACTGGGGAAAACCAACAAGCCGGGCCACACGTGGCCTACGGAGTCTAATCTCTACCTCCCTCTGGAACGATGTCCCAGTGACATCCGAATCTATCTGGATACCTCAACAAGCCACAACATCTCTGCTCACACATCATGGGAAGTTGACATGATGGCGCTCTAAACCCAAACCAACAACGAGTCGAAACTGCTTCGTCCCGCTCCACAACACTACACAAGGCATACAATAGATGAAAAGTCTCATAAATTCTTAACCCTTTTCTTAAAACAGTAAACTTAGGCGTACACTGATGACTGTCGAGTGTCTTGATGATCATGAAAAAATGACCTACACAAAAGGTCGGTCTCACAGAATCTATGACTCGAGCTCGATACCAATCAGTAACGACGACCCGAAAGGGGTTCTAAAATAGGTCGTTACCTCAATGCATGCATTCAAAGCTACAGAAAATTTGCAATATGATGTTCGGATTCTAAGTAAAAACTAAAACATAAAACATCCATTTAAAAAGTCAACATAAAATTCCTGAAACTCATCCCTGTTTCCAAGCACTGTTCCAAGACAAATACATTTACAAAACTTGCTCGATCGAGATTTATTTAAAACATACAAGCTTTGCAATAGTTACAACAATGCTAGAATCCGGAAATACAGTCAGCAAACACCCTAGGGCTCCGTGTCCAACTACATGCATTCAGAGGACATTTAAAACCTAAACATAAACAAGACTCAGAGTTGAACAACGGGTTCCCATGATCACAGCTCCTCCTCCAGCCATCTTGTCTCGCATCAGTGTCAGTTACACTGTGGAAAAACCACGAGAAATAAGGGTGAGTAACGAATTACTCAGTAAGAATCCCCAACCGGGGTACAATACGAAAACATCTCATTTAGCACACCGACATGCAACCAAACAATGACTTAGAACAAAACGGTAGGTTTAGGCTATGTGCTAACACTAGAGCTAGCCTATCAAGGGCTTTCGACTACAGCTTATCCTAGGTTCTACACCTGGATGCCCATCGGGGTCTTACAGAACCTAGGATACAATGGCACAATGATGCCCATCGGGGACTTACACACAAGGATGCCCATCGGGGTCTTACACCTCTAAACAATGATGCCCATCGGGGTCTTACACCTCTAAACAATGATGCCCATCGGGGTCTTACACATACGGATGCCCATCGGGGTCTTAAACCTCTAGCTATCAATGCTGCCCAACGGGGTCTTACACATCTAGGATGCCCATCGGGGTCTTACACCAGCTAAACAATGATGCCCATCGGGTCTTACACATATGGATGCCCATCGAGTCTTACACCTCTAAAAATGATGCCCATCGGGTCTTACACATACGGATGCCCATCGAGTCTTACACCTCTAAACAATGATGCCCATCGGGTCTTACACATACGGATGCCCATCGGGTCTTACACCTCTAGCTATCAATGCTTTGCCCAACGGGTCTTACACACCTAGGATGCCCATCGGGTCTTACTCCACTAGGATCACCGAGATGCCCATCGCGGTCTTACACTCTTAAGCGACCTCATGATGCCCATCGAGGGCTTACACACCAGTGAACAGTCAAAGTGCCCATCGGGGACTTACCTACATTAAGGATCACCTGCCTAGCACTAACATGGAACTGTCAGGATATAACAAGAACCAGAATATGCCAAGATAAAAGACCCTAGCTTGTAACCAATATAACAGAAACACCAGTACAACACAAACCTGGAAGCAAGAGAAAACATGTAACCAATTCACTAGAATTTCATACAATCACAAGATATGGCATACTATCAATTATTCGCGAGGTCCACACAACGCGTCGGTAAGAAACCCTTACACGGCCTAAAGGCAACAACACACAAGAAACTTAAGCTGCGATCGAACCCGAGCAACCTAAAGCGAACCTAACAAACACATCACAAATCACAATCCATAGGCCTAAATATAATAAAATAACAGGGCACGGCTCGGGAGCAACTTATGAGGCGCGGCTGACACGCGAACGAGCAGCCAACAGGCGAGGCAAGGCATTCTTTGCCGCGAGAGGCGCAGATGGGCGCAGGCTGGCGGGCCATTTGGCGCACGACACGGCCAGGGCGCTGAAGCCTTGTGCTGCTGGGCACGGCAGCTGGCGAGCAGGAGCTCGAGCGCGGACGCAGCGAGCGCGCGCGCGGCGCTGCGGCGAGGCGCGGCGCGGCGAGCTCGGCTGGAGGGAGGCGTCGCGCGCGGCGCGGCTCGCGACGAGGATCGCTGCGCGCGCGCGACGCGACGCGACGGCTACAAGACGCTGATCCGCACGACGAGCTACGAGGACGCTCGATCGATCGCACGAGGCGGCTCGGATCTTGGCGGCACGGTGCGGACGGGATGAGCGGCACCGAGCGGCGGGGCCGGTGTGACGCGGGCGGCGCGCGCGACTGGCTGGCGAGCTCGGTGGGCGACACGGAAATGGCGCGACACAGGCAAAGTAGCGAGCTCGGGCTGGCGACCTAGCGGGCGAGCTCGGCGACGGCGCGACCTAGGTAGAGCAGGGCTCGGCAGGGTGAGCCAGGGGCTGCTCGGGCTAGGGTTGGGCGAGCCAAGGGCTGCTGGGTCGGCTAGCCGGTGCTCGGGGAGAGAGAGAGAGAGAGAGAGAGAGAGAGAGAGAGAGAAAAGAGAAAAAATAAATAAAAAGAAAAGAAAAATGAATTTGGAAAAGAAAAAGAAAAGGGAAAATGGGGATTTAATCTCTTTTTCCATCCTTATCCAAATTAAAACCTTAAAATCCCATTTCCCGGCTTCCTCCTTCGAGACCCGACTGAAGCAACCTCTTCTAAAAATAAAACTCACTTAAATTCAACTACCAAATCAACACCAAGGGCCCGGGCTCGAATCCCAAAGGAAGCACACAACCAACCATCACTTTGCCAAAAACCCAAACCACAACCGAACTTCCAAACGACTGGCCCAAACATCTCGGGACTCGCAACCAACAACAATCAAGCCTTGACAAAGGTAGGAGAGACCTCGAAGCCCTAAAAATCCACAAAATCCTGCCCGGGGAGCCAAAAGACCAAAATACCCCCAAGGGTCAAAACAGCTCTAACTATCCAACCAAACAACCGAATCTTGACCCGAAGGCACCTCGAAAACTGGAGTGGAAAACTGGGCTGTTACAGTAAGAATCCCCAACCGGGGTACAATACGATATACATGGTCATCTAGCAGAAAGGTATGAAAGCTATGAATATAAACAAAGAATAGAGCACATAGCTTAGCCCACACTTGGGCCTCGGATGCCAACTCAGGGTCTTAGTCTGGAAATAACTCACCACACAATACGCCTTATACGAGAAACAAGTCCAGGCCTCAGCCTGTCTACTGTCGATGAAAGATGCACTGGCTCAAGATCCCGAGGAGCTCTCCGGTCGGCGCTATAATGAGCGTTCGCGCGCACAGCGCAGACTATGGGGTGCCGGGTCTAGTGGCAAGCTGCCCATGTCTAGTCACCAAGCCTAACTAAATCTTTGGATCGGTGTCACTAACATAGGGGTGTGAGATCTGGACACGTGAACTATGTCAGCCTGAACCATCGCACCTGAGGCTAAGGCACGGGTCGTGGTAGGCTTACACCAGGAAACCGTCCTTGCCGTATCAGGTGGCAATTCAAGGGCTACCGCCGAAACACGTTGAGGATGTGCCGGCTGTCGGGGACAAGGCAATGCCAAGTCATCATCCCGACCGTTGGGGCGTTTAACAGTCTGCCACTCTCACCCAAGATTTTAGGGCCCGCCGTTAGGGTTAGTTAGTCCCTAACGGGATTAGGGACGGAGCACCATCTCGTACGTCCCTGTCGGTGATGCAAGGTTCGTTATGCACCAGGCCCGGATTATGCTATCTACCTGAACTCTAACCTGTCATAGCAATCAGCAAACAATCCAATCAATCCAATACGTGCTCAATAAGAATACAACGAACCTAGCATGATACTACAAAGCAAGAACAGATACGAGCATGCCAGAAAGGAACAACCTAGCATGGACTAACATGAGAAACAATATAGGAAATCATGCCAGTCGAGAATTCAGAATAGAACACTTATCACTAAACATGTCAATAAACACAAACAAGCATACAATCAGCAATCACATAATATATCGTAGGACCCACACAACTCCGGTAAGAAATCCTTACCTGGTCGGAAGGCAAAAACACACAAGAAACCTAACTGCGATCGAACCCGAGCAACCTATAGCGAGCCAAACAAACACATCAATAATCATAAAATAGGCCTAAATACAATAAAATAAACAGGGCTCGGCTCGGGAGCAACGCACGAGGCGCGACTGACACGCGAACGAGCCAGTTGCACGGACGAGGCAACTAAAGGGGCTGGCTGGGCGCGCTGGGGCGTAGAGCTGGGCGCTGTTGCGCTGGGCTGCGCGCGGACGGGCGCGAGCTCGGCTGGGCAACTGCGCGATGCGCGGCTTGGCACAGGGACAACGCACGGGAGCGAGCGACACGACGCCACTGCTACAGGACGCGCAATCTGGCCGACATGGGTGCGGATGACACGGGCGACGCGAGGGCTGGGCGGCCTGGCACTGTGCGTGGCTAGGGCTGGGCGACGCGACACTGTGCGGCTGGGCTGGGCGAGTAGGGGCTCGGGCTCTGGCGACGCGAGCTGGGCGACGCGTCACGACTCTGGGCGACACTGTGCGACGCGGGCGAGGAGCTCGGGTTGGCGACACAGGGCGCGCAGGGGCTGGGCTCGGGCGACGCTGGCACTACGCGGGCGAGGGGCTCGGGCTGGCGACCTGGCTCGGGCTAGCTGGGCTGGGCGAGCTGGAGCGGCTGGCTCGGGCTAGGTGGAGGGCTCGGGGAGAGAGAGAGAGAGAGAGAGAAAAAAAAAAGAGAAAAAAAAAGAAAAAAATGGGAATTTAGAAAATAAAAGGGAAAATGGGAAAAAAAAAGGAAAATAGGGATTTTAATCCTATTTCCATCCTTATCCACTTTTTATCCAAATTAAAACCTTAAAATCCCATTTCCCGGCTTCCTCCTTCGAGACCCGACCGAAGCGACCTTTTTCAATAAATAAAACTCACTTAAATCCAACTCCCAAAGCAACACTAACGGCCCGGGCTCGAATCCCAAAGGAAGCACACAACCAACCATCACTTAGCCAAAGCCCAAACCACAACCGAGCATCCAACCGACTAGCCCAAACACCTCACGACTCGCAGCCAACAACAAACAAGCCTCGACAAAGGCAGGAGCTACCTCGAAGCCCTGAAAATCCACAAATCCTGCCCGGGGAGCCAAAGACAAAAATACCCCCAAGGGTCAAAACCGCTCTAATGACCCAACCAAACAACCGAATCTTGACCCGAAGGCACCTCAAAAACTGGAATAGGAAACTGGGCTGTTACATGTCACCTGGAGTGTGACCTTCCCTTCCCTCAGAGGGGCTTAAAGCCGTAAAGGGATGTTTGTGTTGTAAAGGATGTAGTGCCTGTTGGCACCAAGCTTTAAGAGGAGGCCTAGATTCAGGCCAGTTGGCACTTTTTGTGCAGGTGGTTCCAGGACCCGCCCGGAGTTTAGCATCCCCACTAGTCTTCTACCCATTCCTGAGATTGCACCTGTTTGGGTTGCATAAGAGATCTAGCTCGGTGGTAGTCAGAGAACTACAAGTGTGAAGTCGTTCGAGGGATAAGTAGGAGCATTTCTGGGTCACCGACAGTTGGGTACAAAGGATGCTGTTGGTTGTTAAGGGCTAGCGTGTTCGAGTTCTCGCACCTGTGTTGTGGGCTTGTGAGCCAGTTCGATGGTAGTGTGATTCGGCTACCCTGGAGCTACCCTGATATGAGTAGAGTTGGCATCGATGATGCGTGGTTGATCCAGTGTTAGTGCCATGAGTTGGATGGTTGATCGGAGCACGTTTAGTGGACCATTGGTATGAGGTAAGTTAGCTTGGTGTGGCTATATAACGGCCCAGTTTTCTATCCCGGTTCTCGAGGAGCTTCCGGTTCAGATTCAGTGGTTCGGTTGGGCCGTTAGAGCTGTTTTGACCCTTAGGGGTATTTTGGTCTTTTTGCTCCCCGGGCAGGATTTGTGGTTTTTCAGGGCTTCGAGGCAGCTCCTGCCTTTGTTGAGGCTTGTTTGTTGTGGACTGCGAGTCCCGAGATGTTTGGGCTATTCGTTTGGGTGTTCGGTTGTGATTTGGGTTTTGGGCAGAGTTATGGTTGTTTGGGTGTTTCCTTTGGGATTCGAGCCCGGGCCCATGGTGTTGATTTGGGAGGTTGATTTCAGTGAGATTTGTTGTTTGGAAAAGGTTGCTTCAGTCGGGTCTCGAAGGAGGAAGCCGGGAAATGGGATTTAAGAATTTTAAGGATTTTTGGAAAATTGGATAAATTTGGATTTATTTTGGATAAGGATAAAAAGAAAAAGGAAATTTCTTTTTTTTATTTAAAAATCCCATTTTCCTTTGTTTTTTTCCCAAAATCCCCAAATTCCATTTTTTTTCTTTTTCCCTCTCCTCCATGCCCGAGCAGCCCCTCCCACGCCCGAGCCAGCCCTCCAGCTCGCCCACGCCCGAGCCTTAGCTCGCCCAGCCCAGCCCGGCCTCGCACAGTGCCCAGGCGCCCAGCCCCAGCTCGCCCAGGCCGATCGCGTCGCCCAGCTCGCCCTCGCCCTGGTCCGTGCGCCCTGTAGCTCGCCGTGCCGTGCTAGCCCGAGCGCCCCGAGCCATCGCGTCGCCCCGCGCACGCGTCCCTATAGTGCCGCGTGTCGCTCGCGCCCGTGCGCGCCGTCCCTCAATGCTTGCGAGCTCGCGCCATACCCGCCAGCCCCAATGTGTGCCAAGCGTGCAGCCAGCGCCAAGGCAGCCTCTGCGCCCGGAGAGTCATAACGCCTGTGTTTTTCATTCTGGTCTTCGAGGTATGCCCTAGGGGTATTTGGGTAATTTGGTCTGGCCGTCAGGGCCGTTTATGTCTTTTGCAGTTGTTAAAAATTATTGGATGGGTTTATGTAGGTTTTTGAGGCTTTGTGGATGGGTTTGAGCATGGTTAGATGCAAAAGTAAAAATAGGGAATTAATTGTGTAGCAGCTGGGATTCGAACCTAGGAAGCTAGGAAGTCAGGTGGGTGGTGTGGCCAGTTGAGCCACCAGGTGTTATTGTTACTCTTTCCGCGTCATATCTTAGTTACCATTGGATCTTTGAAGTTTTTTGGTGCATTTGGTTAAATGAAAAAGAAATTAGGTTTTGTTCTTCTTCTCCAACACACCCCTTTTGCCGTCCAAGCTTGTCTCCATAGCCTTCTCTAGCCAATTTTCATCCTCTTTGCAGCTCCGAGGTTCGACCGGGTGTTTTTGCAGGCCGAAGGTAAGAAGGAGTGCTTGTGTGAGTGTGTTTGTTGCAGGCTGCCCAGATCTGCCGAAGCAGCCCCTACCGCACGCCAGGCCGGTCAGCAACGAGCCCAGGTCGCCCGAAGTCGCCCAGCCCTCCGTCCGTCGCGCATAGCAGCAGCCCAGATCGCCCAAGCTCGCCGGCAGCCTCTCCATCTCGCGCCAGATCGCCGGTCGCACGCAGTCGCAGCCATCGCCGCACGCCCGCGTGCCCAACCGCTCGTCCGCGTCCGCTTCGCACGCCCAGCGCCCGCGCGCCGTCGCCCGCGCCGTGTCCTAGCGCTGTCCGTGCTCGAGCCGCGCCCAGCGCCTGCCCAGCGCGCAGCCCAGCCGCACCAGCCTACCAGCAGCACCCAGCCCCGTGTCGCCGTGCCGTGTGAGTGCCCTCGAGCCGAGCCTGCTTGTTTTATTATATTTTAGGGCTAAGGTTGTGATTGTTGCTATGTTTGTTAGGTTCTCGATAGCTAGCTCGGGAGTGTTCGCAGCTTAGAAGTTTGTGTGTGGAAGCCTCCCGACCTAGGTAAGGATTTCTTACCGGAGTTGTGTGGACCCTGCGATGTTCTATGTGATTGTTGTTTGTATGTTTGTTTGTGATTATCAGCATGTATAGTTTAGGTGCTCTGTTCTGAATTCCTGACTAGCTTGACTTCGTATGTTGTTCTCTCATGTTAGTCCATGCTAGGTTGTTCCGTTCTGGCATGCTCGTATTCATTCTTGCTTCGTAGTATCATGCTAGGTTCGTTGTATCTGTTGAGCACGTTTTGGATTGTATTGGATTGTATGTTATTGATATGATTGGTTAGAGTGTAGGTAGGTAGCATCATCCGGGCCCGATGCATAAAGTATCTTGCATCCTTGGCAGGGACGTACGAGGTAGTACTCCGTCCCTGGACCCCGTTAGGGTTTAGATAACCCGACCGGTAGGCCCTGCAATCTTGGGTGATGGTGGCAGACTTTTAAATGCCCCAACGGTCGAGATGATGACTTGGCATTGCCTCGTCCCTGGCAGCCGGCACGTCCTCAGCGTGTTCGGCAGTAGCCCCTGATTGCCACCTGTTAGGGCAAGGATGGCTTCCTGGTGTAAGCCTACCACGACCGATTCCTTAGCCTCAAAGCGGTGGTTCAGCCGACATAGTTCACGTGTCGAGTCTCACACCCCTATGTTAGTGACACCGATCCGAGAGATTTAGTTAGGCATGGTGATCGGACATGGGCGACTTACCACTAGACCCAGCACCCCATGGTCTGCGGTGGCATGCGGTGTACGCTTACGCTCATTACAAATACGACCGGAGAGCTCCTCGAGATCTTGAGCTAGTACATCTTTCGTGACGATGATGAGAGACAGTGTGAGGCCGAGACTTGTTTCTCGTATAGGGCATATTGTGTGGTGTGGATTATTCCGGACTAAGACCCTGAGTTGGCATCCGAAGATTATATGTGGATTTAAGCTATGTGCTCTATTCTGGGTTTATATTCATAACTTGCATACACTCATCTAGATGACCATGTGCATCGTATTGTACCCCGGTTGGGGATTCTTACTGAGTAATTCGTTACTCACCCTTATTTTGTGGTTTTCCACCAGTAACCAAGGGGCGAGACAGATGGTGAAGGAGAAGTCGTGATCATGGGAACTCGCTTGTCATCTCGACTTCTTTTATATTATGACTCTTGTCTTTTTATTTCCCCTGAATGCATGTAGTTGGGTACGGAGCCCTAGGATGTTTTTCTCAATGTTTTGTGGATTCCAGCATTGTTGTATCTGAGAAGGTTTTGAATGATTTTAATAAATCTCTGATCAGAGTAAACTTTGGAAAAGTATTTGTCCTGAAACAGGTGCTTGGAGACAGGAACAGGTTTCAGCAAACTGTAATGATTTTGTTTGAATGTTGAATGTTTTAAGTTTTAATTGGAATCCAAATCATATTTTCATATTGTCCTTTACTTTGAATGCATGCATTGGGGTAAAGGCCCATTTAGAGCCCCTTTTTGGGTCGGGTTTTTACAGTTGGTATCAGAGCTCAGAGTCATAGATTCTGTAGACTAACCTTTTGTTGTAGGTCGTTTTCCCATGATCACCAGAACTCCGACAGTCATCAGGTACGCCTAAGTTTACTGTTTTTAGAAAAGGGTTAAGAATTTACAATACCTTTCATCTAGTGTATGCCTTGTTTAGTGTTGTGGAGCGTAGACGAGCAGATTTTGACTCGTTGTTGGTTTGGGTCCTGAGCACCATCATGCCAACTTCTCGCAGTGTAAGATGTATGTTTGCAACGCGACGTTGTCGTGCAGCGTCGCCCAGTCCGCCCGGCTCGCCCGGCCGCCCTGCTCGCGTCGCAGGGTGTGGCCCGAGCAGCCCGCGTCGCGTCGCCGCGGCCCTCGCCCGCCCGCGTCGCCCTCGCCCCGTCCGTGCGCCTCAGCTCGCCGCGTGCGTGTTAGCCCGAGCGCCCCGAGCCATCGCGTCGCCCCGCGCGCGCGTCTCTGTAGCGCCTCGTGTCGCTCGCACCCGTGCGCGCCGTCCATGTGCTTGCCGAGCTCGCGCCCGTGAGTCGTCCCCTGTGTCGAGCCGCGCCCGCTGCCGCCTCGCCTCACCCAGCTCACCGCGCGCAGCACGCTCCAGCCCCCCCGCCCGCCCGCGCCCAACCCCACCCCACTGCCCCCGCCTGCCGCCTGTTGTGTCTTTGGTTGGCCCGAGCCTTGTGGCTTCTCGGATGGTATTTACCGAGTCTTTTCTTCGTTGGGCCCGGATTTTTTGGCTGCTGGTTATTGATTTTATTGGGCTGTTTTATGTATTTGATTTGGGTGCTTTATTTGATGTATAGGCTGTTCGGGATTGATTAGAGGCTCGAGGGTCGCTCGTTGATTTATTATTATTATTGTTTTTCTGCTTGTTCCAGGTAAGGATTTGTTACCGTGGTTGTGTGGACCATGCGATATATCTCGATATGCCTTGCTTGTTTGCTGATTGTTATGAGTATGTTAGAGATAGAGAAGTTGATTGATTTCTTGCTAGCATGTTTTCCTAATTTTACATGTTACTGCCATGCTAGGTTTGTTCTGCCAGCATGCTTATGATTCCTGCTTAAGTTGTAGTATCATGCTAGGTAATGTGATTTATGTCGGTCATTGCTTGCTAGCCAGGAATCATTGATTTTTCTCTGTACTCGTAGATAGAGTTGTAGGGTTTGTCATCATCCAGAGGCTGAGCGGACATAACGTACTTTGTCCCCACTGATCGGGAGTAAAGTTTGCGCAGCATAACGTATCTTGCTTCCCCCCCCGATCGCTAAGGTGGATTTAGCTCAGGTAGGGAGTAAAGTGTGCGCAGCATAACGTATCTTGCTACCCCCCCCCCCCGACCCGCCGGTTGTGGACTTAGCTACCCACTTCGGCAATAGCCTAGTTTGTAGCGTGCTAGAGCGGAACCCTGCCAACGGTGTAAGCCTACCTTGGCCGGTTCTTAGCTTCAGGTCGGTGGATCAGGCTGCACAGATGAGCGCCGAGGGCCTCGCGCCATCGTGATCGGTGACACCACTTCCGAGTCATAGGCATGTGCACCGCCCACGTAGTTTGCCCTTAGGCCCCGCATTTTTACGCCGTTGCGCAGAGCATGCGGTGTGCGCGCGCTGCCAGTTAGTTGCCGCCCGAGAGAGCTCTCCCGGGCTAATTTCGTTAGTACACCATTCTTTCCGTTAGAGCCTGACTTCGGGTACTCTCCCGTAAGTCCAGATTAGTTCAAGGGCAAGGAGGCCCTTGAGGACATTCTAGGGATCAGTGTATTCCCCTCGAGTGACAGATACCTCGGTGATGTCCCAGGATGGGTCAGTGTATCCAATCTCAGTTAGGCTGGAAGAAAGAGACTTCCGATGGCTCGAGATCTTGTTTTATGAGCTCGTTGAGCTATGATCTGTGTTGATAGCTGTTTGCTTGCATGTTGAGGTGCTAGATGACTGATGTATCGTATTGTACCCTGGTTGGGGATTCTTACTGAGTATTTTTATACTCACCCTTATTTATCTTTCAGGTAGCTTGGGACAACACCAGGATGGCTAGCGGAGGGAGCTGATTGATCATGGGGAGCCGCCGGCACTCTGTCATTTATTATTGCATTGTTTATTCAGCATGTAGATGGACAGGAGCCCTAGGGGAACATTGTTTAAAACGTTATTTAAATTGTATTGTATATTTTTATAAACACTGGCCAGGTTGTTTTACTTTGTTGATTATGTTTAAATGAAAACTGTTGGTTATGTTTTAAGGGTTCCCCCTTCTCATATGTTTTGAATGGTTTTTAAATATGTGCACTAAACCGCTTGATATCATATTTAACTTGCATGCTGAGTGAGAACCCCGATTTAGGGCCATGTTTTGGGTAGGATTCGTCACAGTTTGAGCTAGTCAGCGAGCATGTGTGATGTTCGCTGCCCTTCAGAGGTTGCTTGCTGGGGAATCGTTCCCCGTTGGGGAGTAGTCAGCTTAGCTCCTGAGTTGTGTAGTGGATCAGAGTAGCGCTGTGGTTAGCCCAGCGAGAGGGTCCCTGCATTGTGTTGTTAGCAAGTTTAAAGTTGTTTGTCCCCGCAAGGGGGCGGTGGCACCAGTTTAAGAGTTGAGTTTTTGCTGGTAAGTTGTTGGTTCTTTGGGGATTGAAGTTTTTCTCCCCCTAGTTTCTATGGTGGTTGAGTTACACCATGGATGCCAGCCTCGAGTGTTATCTTTTGAGGTAGCCTTGCCAGTCCGTATTCCTTGCGATGTTCCGAGTGTGGAGTTCTATTCGCAAGATGAGTTAGGCCTTGGCTAAAAGGAGGAAGTCCTTTGAGTAGCCAGTTGGACTTAAGAGTTGAGTGGTAGCTTGGAGGCTAGCTTTGCTCGCGATGAGCTTGAGTTGTGTTCTGCTGAGCAAACCTTTCTCGGGCTTTGTTGTTGTGCTTTTGCAGTTGGCGATTAGCTGAGCCTCATTTTAGAGAGTTGGCACAGAGGTGCCGTGGCATTGGTTGGTTAGACCCTTGAGTTGCTATCCTCAAGGTGTTGGATTGCTTCCTTGCCTGTCAATGTTCTCTTTGGCCAGTTGCTAGTAGATTTGCATGGAAAAGTTTGCTTTCGGCCGTTGAGAGGCTCCAGTTTGTTGGCTAGGCCGAGTGGAGCCTGTGCCTGGTTTTGGCCATTTAGGGTTGGTCAGAGTGAAGTTTCACTGTGTGCTTGTTGGAAAAGTTTTCCTTTTGGATCAATCGCCAGTTGGTGGTTCGATTGTTTTTCGTTAAGGCTTTAGGCAAGCTTTGTGGTTCGCTGGTCTCTTGTGAGGCAAGAGTAGGCCGTTTGGTTTCTGGAACCTGAGAGGTTCAGTTGTTTGGCCAGCATGATGTAGAGTTGAGGCTGTTTGATAACAGCTGTGGGCATTTTGAAAAGTTACGCCAGTGCGTGGCGTTGAGTTTTGAAGCTTGTGCCCAATCGGCGAGTTTGCTAAGAGTAACACCGTAGAGAGGTGTTCAGTGTTGGATTAGCAGAGGGTTTGTTTGAGCCCCAGGTTTGTAGGGCTTTTGAGATCCTTGAGCGGATCAGAGCAGTGGCCTTTCGGTTAGCTTTGCCCCGTTTGTGGCAGATTGGTTAGCTTTGTGGCTTTGAGCCTTTGAGAACCCAAGAGGGTTTGGTTCTCGAAGGTGGGCTAGTGTTGTCTTAGCCGAGAAGTTCAGTTGGCTAGGAATCAATGGAGTATTCCTAGAGCCGTTTCGTCTTAGGACTTTCGAGGACGAAAGTCTTATAAGGAGGGATTATTGTAACGGCCCAGTTTTCTATCCCGATTCTCGAGGAGCTTCAGCCTCATTCAAGGGGTTCTCAGGGCCTTTAGAGCTGTTTTGACCCTTAGGGGTATTTTGGTCTTTTTGCTCCCCGAGCAGGATTTGTGGTTTTTCAGGGCTTCGAGGCAGCTTCTGCCTTTGTTGAGGCTTGTTTGTTGTGGACTGCGAGTCCAGAGAGGTTTGGGTTATTCGTTTGGGAGTTAGGTTGTGATTTGGGTTTTGGGCAAAGTTATGGTTGTTTGGGTGTTTCCTTTGGGATTCGAGCCCGGGCCCTTGGTTTTGATTTGGGAGGTTGATTTCAGTGAGATTTGTTGTTTGGAAAAGGTTGCTTCAGTCAGGTCTCGAAGGAGGAAGCCGGAAAATGGGATTTAAGGATTTTAAGGATTTTTGGAAAATTGGATAAGTTTGGATTTATTTTGGATAAGGATAAAAAGAAAAAGGAAATTTCTTTTTTTTATTTAAAAATCCCATTTTCCTTTATTTTTTTTCCAAAAATCCCCAAATTCCATTTTTATTCTTTTTCTCTCTCCTCCAGCCCGAGCAGCCCCTCCCACGCCCGTGCGGCCCCTTTCTCGCCCACCGGCGCTTCACTTCGCCCACGCCCGAGCCCTCACCGCCCAAATTTCTTGCCCACAAGACAAGGCCCAGCCCCAAGCCCAGCTACGCGACAGCCGATCGCCGCCCAGCCTCCTGTGCCGCCCGACCGTGTCGCCCAGCTCGCCCTCGCCCTGGTCCGTGCGCCCTGTAGCTCGCCGTGCCATGCTAGCCCGAGCACCCCGAGCCATCGCGTCGCGTCGCCACTCGCGCGCGTCCCTGTAGCTCCTCGTGTCGCTCGCGCCCGTGCGCGCCGTCCCTTGTGCTTGCCGAGCTCGAGCTCGCGCGCCGTCCTCAGGCCGAGTCGCGCGCGCGCCTCGCCGCCCCTCGCCGCCGCACAGCGCTCGCGCGGCCCGGCGCGCCAAACACCCAACCCCGCCGAAGCGACACCCGCTGTGGTGTGTTGGTTGGCCCGAGACTTGTGGCTTCTCGGATGGTATTTCCCGAGTCTTTTCTTCGTTGGGCCCGGATTTATTGGCTGCTGGTTATGGATTTATTGGGCTGTTTTATGTATTTGATTTGGGTGCTTTGTTTGATGTTCAGGCTATTCGGGATCGTTTAGAGGCTCGAGGGTTGCTCGTTGATTTGTGATTTATTATTGTTTGCTGCTTGTTCCAGGTAAGGATTTCTTACCGTGGTTGTGTGGACCCTGCGATATATCTCGATTGCGCTTTGTATGCTTGGTGATTGTTATGAGCATGTTAGAGATAGAGTAGTTGATTGATTTCTTGCTAGCATGTTTGCCTGATTTTACATGTTAGTGCCATGCTAGGTTTGTTCTCACAAAGATGCTTATGATTCCTGCTTAAGTTGTAGTATCATGCTAGGTAATGTGATTTATGTCGGTCATTGCTTGCTAGCCAGGAATCATTGATTTTACTCTGTACTCTTAGATAGAGTTGTAGGGTTTGTCATCATCCAGAGGCTGAGCGGACATAACGTACTTTGTCCCCACTGATCGAGAGTAAAATGTGCGCAGCATAACGTATCTTGCTTCCCCCCCCGGTCGCTAAGGTGGATTTAGCTCAGGTCGGGAGTAAAGTGTGCGCAGCATAACGTATCTTGCTACGCCCCCCGACCCGCCGGGTGTGGACTTAGCTACCCACTTCGGCAATAGCCTAGTTTGTAGCCTGCTAGAGCAGAACCCTGCCAACGGTGTAAGCCTACCTTGGCCGGTTCTTAGCTTCAGTGTCCGGATCAGTCGCACGATGAGCGCCGAGGGCCTCGCGCTCATCATTATCGCGACACCGCTTCCGAGTCATAGGCATGCGTACCTGGCCCGCGTAGTTTGCCCTTAGGCCCCCGCATTTACGCCGGTTGCAGAGAGCATGCGGTGTGCACGCAGACGCGTTAGTTTCTGGTTCGGAGAGCTCCCCCGGGCTAATGTCGTGAGTACACCATTCGTTCCGTTAGAGCCTGACTTTGGGTACTCTCCCGTAAGTCCAGATTAGTGCAAGGGCAAGGAGGCCCTTGAGGACATTCTAGGGATCAGTGTATTCCCCCCGAGTGACAGATACCTCGGTGATGTCTCAGGATTGGTCAGTGTATCCAATCCCCAACGGTAGAAGAAAGAGACTTCATGGTTCCAGATCTTGTTTTATCACCGTTGAGCTATGATCCATGTTGATAGTCATTTGCTTGCATGTTGAGGTGCTAGATGACTGATGTATCGTATTGTACCCCGGTTGGGGATTCTTACTGAGTATGTTTATACTCACCCTTATTTATCTTTCAGGTAACTTGGGACAACACTAGGATGGCTAGCGGAGGGAGCTGATTGATCATGGGGAGCCGTCGGCACTCTGTCATTTATTATTGCATATTTTATTCAGCATGTAGATGGACAGGAGTCCTAGGGGAACATTGTTTAAAACGTTGTTTAAATTGTATTGTATGTTTTTATAAATACTGGCCAGGTTGTTTTACTTCGTTGGATTGTTTAAATGAAAACTGTTGTTTATGTTTTAAGGGTTCCCCCTTCTCATATGTTTTGAATGGTTTTTAAATATGAGCACTAAACCGCTTGTTATCATATTTAACTTGCATGCTGAGTGAGAACCCCGGTTTAGGGCCATGTTTTAGGTCGGGTTCGTCACAGGCTATGCTCTTGTTGAGTGAGTTGACCAATGTGTCGTTCCGTGGTGAGTTGACCCCGAGTGGGTTGAACTCTTGTTGCTCCTTTGCTAGATGTGGCTCTATTGGGAGGCAAAAGTTGCCTTGTGTGAGAATACTTGTTGGTTTGGATCTTAAGGAACCAAGTTGGAGCTGTACACGCCGGTGTACTTTTTGTGTAGCTCGTTCCGTGGTGTATTTTTCAGGAACCACGAGAGGATTCGGGTTGAGAAACCAGTGCTGAGTTCTGAGGAGCTAGGGCTTTATTTCTTGGGAAGTGCCCTAACTTGGGTTGAGAGGTTACCGTGCCGGTAGCCGGGTTGTTGAGTAGGCAAGTTATGCTAGTTTGCCCTTGACCTGGGTAGAGGCATTTCTTGTTGATCGATGGTTGGAGTTTAGTTGGAACTGATCCAGGGCGATGGTAGTAAAATCGCGGAGTTTCTGGCCGCCATGGTTAAGAGTGTTGTTCGGATCCTTACCCTGGGTAGAAGCTACGATGTGGCTGATGCTTTGAGCAAGAGAAAGTTTGGGTCTTTCGGTGGTTCCCGCTCAGGTGGATAGCAGACTCACCGACAGGGCCAGTCTTGGGCTCGAGATCAGCGCCGACCGCAGGTTAGAGCTCAGGATCGTCAGTAGGGCGGGGCCAGGCAGCCGGCTCATTGCATCAAGTGTGGTAAGGCGCTTTTCGGATTGTGTGGAGCATCGCACGTGCTTGCTACAGATGTGGCAAGGAAGAGCTTTTGGCCAGCACAGTTGAGATGCTGGAGGGAGATGTGCCCGTGTAGCCAGTTGTCTGTTAGACCGTTTGACGACAGTGTGTGTTGGAGGGTGATCGGAGGAACCCTAAGTTGTGGAGAGTCTCACCAGAGCTTAGTCAGACCCAGGCAGTGTTCCTCGGTTGAGTTGCTGGATGCTTGTTGTCGGTTGACAAGCTAGAGTTGTTCTTAGTAGCCTCCGCGTTGGTTTTCAGAATTCTTAGCAAGGTGGTGCTTGGTGTTGACAAAGGTTTGGTTCCCATGTTGTTTCGTGATCTAGCTCGGTTCGAGCAAGCAGGCGTTTCCCTGAGGACTTGTTCTTAGCCAGGAGGTTTTGGGAGTTGACCCCTCCCCCGATGGTTGAGTAAGTACTGTTAGTTCTGGGTAGGTGGTCCAATCGGTTGTGGACTCTCTGTGGTGTTGCTTTCGAGAGAGTTGGTTGTTGATGCCTTTGGGTTTGAGCGAGGCAGCGAGCATGTGTGTAGTTCGCTATCCATCGGAAGTCCGTTTGCTAAGGAATCATCCCCGTTTTGAAGGAGTCAGCGTAGCTCCTGAGTTGTGAAGTTGAGCAGAGTGGCGCAGCGGTCAGTCCAGCCGGGGGAATTCCTGTGTAGTGTTAGTAGCAAGCGGCAAGTTGGTCGACCTCGTGAGGTCGGTGGTTAGCCAGACTAAGTGGTTAAGTTGTTGCTGATTATTTGATGGGTTTTTGGAGCAGCTAGATGGACTTAAGAGTTGAGTGGCAACTTGGAGGCGAACTTCGCTCTTTGTGAGGCTTGGGTTGAGTTTCTGCAGAGCAAGCCTTCTCACGCTTTGTTCCTAGTTGATGTGCGTTCGCAATTGGCGTTATAGTTGAGCCACAGTTAAGTGGGTTGGCACGGAGGTGTCGTGGCATTTGTTGGTAAAACCTTTGAGTTGTATCCTCCAGCTATTGTGTTGCTAGTAGCCACGTAATGTTTTATTCCTTGCTGCTCGAGATTTCCGTAAGAGGAATGTTGTTTGTTTTCCTGTCTGGCGATGTTCTCTTAGGCCAGTGGCTGATCGGATTGCATTGGAAAGTTTGTTCTCGGCCGTTGAGGGGCTCCAGTTTGTTAGTTTGGCCGAGTGGAGCCTGTGCCTGGACCCTGTCTTTTAAAGGTGGCCGTAGCTGAAGTTTCAGCTGGTGTGATGGTGGTAGCCGTTTGGTGAACCAGAAAAGTGCCCCTTGGCTTTGGTGTTTCCATTTCTCGCAAGATGGTTGCTTAAGTGTTGTGGACGCGTGCTAGTTGGAGAAGTTTGCCTTGGGATCTGTCACCAGTTGGTGGTTCAATTTGGATTTCGTTAAGGATTGTAGGCAACCATTGGGGTTCGCAGGTCTCTTGTGAAGTAGGAGTAGGCCGATTAGTTTCGAGAACTCGGGAGGTTCAGTTGTTTGGTCAGCATGGTGTAGAGTTGAGGCTGTTTGATAACAGCTGTGAGCCCAGAGAAGTTTCGCCGGTGCGCGGCGGAGAGTTTAGAGCTTGTGACCAGTCCTCGAGTTTGCTGAGAGTAGCGCCGTAGAGAGGCGTTTCGAGTTGGGTTAGCAGGGATAAGTGAGCCCTACAGTCGTAAGACCGTTTGAGTGTTGGTGCGAGTAAGAGGATGTGGCTCACTGACTAGCACTATCACATGTTTTCTTCGAAGCTCGGTGTTAGTTCAGTTTTGGTTGAGATTGACCATGTCAGACTTAGTGTCTTTAAGGCTTGGAGCCTTTGGGAACCCAAGGGGGTTTGGATTTCGAAGAAGGTTTAGTGTTGTCTTGACCGGGAGTTTGGTTGGTTAAGGATCAGTGGAGATTTCCTAGAGTTGTTTTCGTCTTAAGACTTTCGAGGACGAAAGTCTTAAAAGGAGGGAGTATTGTAACGGCCCGGTTTTCTATTTCGGTTTCCCAGGTGTTTTCGGGACATTATGCGGATGTTCGGATGGGCCGTTAGAGCTATTTTAACCCTTAGGGGTATTTTGGTCTTTTTGCCCCCAGTCAGGGTTTTGTGGATTTTCAGGATTTCAGGGCCATTCCTGCCTTTGTCAAAGCTTGGTGGTTTTTGGTTGCAAGACCCAAGAAGTTTGGGCAAGTTGTTTGGAAGTTTGGAGGGAAGTTAGATTTTGGCAAAATTAATTCTTTTTTTTTTAGTGCTTCCATTGGGATTTGAACCCTTGCCCTAAATGGTTTGGGGAGTTTGTAGGAAAAAAAAGGGTTTTATTTTAAAAAGGAAAGTTGTTTCAGCCGGGTCTTGAAGGAGGAAGCTTTGGGAAGGGATTTTAGGTCTATTTAAAAGAAAAAAGGAAAGAAATCAAGAAAAATCCCTTTCCCCCTTGTTTTGCAAGATTCTCTCTCTCTTCTTCTCTCTCTCCAAACCCTAGCCGCACCATGCCGAGCCCTAGCCGCACCAACCCCAGCCGAGCCACCACACCTTAGCCGCACCGTGCACTGTGCCGCTCACCACGCACACCCCCCCAGCCGCCCGATTGCTCATCCTCGCATCGCCCGGCCAGTCTTGCCCACCGCCCCAAAGTCGCACCGCACCGAGCCACCACCCCGCCCAGACGCCCCTCACCATCCCGCTCCAGGCTGCCCTGCTGTAACGGCCCAGTTTTCTATTTCGGTTTCCCAGGTGTTTTCGGGACATTATGCGGATGCTCGGATGGGCCGTTAGAGCTATTTTAACCCTTAGGGGTATTTTGGTCTTTTTGCCCCCGGTCAGAGTTTTGTGGATTTTCAGGATTCCAGGGTCACTCCTACCCTTGTCGAGGCTTGATTGTTGTTGGTTGCAGGACCCAAGAAGTTCGGGCAAGTTGGTTGGAAGTTTGGAGGTGATTTGGTAATTAACAAAATTATTGTTAATTTAAGTGCTTCCATTGGGATTTGAACCCTTGCCCTTAATGGTTTTAATAAGGAGAAAAGGTTGCTTCAGCCGGGACTCGAAGGAGGAAGCCCGGGGAAGAGATTTATGTCACCAAGACCTATTTAAATTAGGAAAAGGAAAGAAAATCAAGAAAATCTCATTCCCCTTGTTTTACCTCTCTCTCTCTCTCTCTCTTTCTCTCTGTCTCTCCTTACCGACCTCACCAAGAAACCCAACCGAGCCGCACCGAGCCTCCCCGAGCCACCAGCCCCAGCAGCAGCCCCTGCCTGCCATCAGCCCAGTCGCCCAACCATCAGCCCTGTCGCCCAACCGAGCAGCCCAGACGCCTGTCGCAGCCGGCAGCCCGTCGCCCAGATGCCAGACGCCAGCCAGCGCAGCCGCGACGACCATCGCCCAGCGCCAGGCCACGCCGCCGATCGCGCGTCTCGTCGCTTCGAGCGCCAGACGATCAGGTCGCCAGCGCCGCCCGCGCGCGCTGTCCCCCGCCCGCGCCAACGTGCCCAGCAGCGCCCGATCACCTTTCGCCCCAGTACACGCCCCGCCCGCCCACTTGCCGCCGAGAGCCTGTTTTGCCAAAATTGTAGGGGCCGAGACCTTGTACCTTCTCGGTTGGTAATTCCCAAGCCTCCACTCTTTTGGACCCTAAGTTGATTGGCTGTTGCTATTAATTAGGATATTTTTATTAAATGCTTAGGTTGCCCGGGTTCACTTAGAAGCTCGAGAGTCGCTTGGTTGGCTTATGGTAGTTATTTTCTGCTTGTTTCTAGGTAAGGATTTCTTACCGTGGTTGTGTGGACCCTGCGATGCTTTCTTGATTGTGCCTTATATGCATGTTTACTTCTATGAACATGATTAGTGGATAGGACAAATTTTGTGATTGCATTCTTGCTAGCATGTTTGCTGCTTGTACATGTTAGTGCCATGCTAGGATTGTTCTTCCAGCATGCTTGAGATTCCTGCTTTAAGCTCGTAGTATCATGCTAGGTTATGTGTGATTGATGTTGATATGTATGTCTAGGCAGGAATCAGTTATTTTGTACTCTTAGCTAGTATAGTAGAGTTTGTCATCATCTAGAGGCTGAGAGCGGACATAACGTACTTTGTCCCCACCGGTCGAGAGTAGAGCGAAGCATAACGTACATTGCTTCCCCCCGGCAGCCGATGTGGATTTAGCTACCACATCGGCATAAGCCTAGTTTGTAGCTCTGCTAGAGCGCGGACCCACGCTAAAGGTGCAAGCCTGCCTTGGCCGGTTCTTAGCTTCAGGTCGGTGGTACAGGCTGCACAGATGAGTGCCGAGTGCCTCGCACTACTGTGTTTAGTGACACCGTTTCCGAGTCTTTAGGCATGCGTACCTTGCCCGCGTAGTTTGTACTTAGGCCCCCACAATTACGCCGGTTGCAGCAGCATGCGGTGTGCGCGCACACGCGTTAGTCGCCGGTTCGGAGAGCTCCCCCGGGTTAATGTTCGTGAGTACACCAGTTCCTTCCAGTTTAGAGCCAGACTTCGGGTACTCTCCCGATAGTCCAGATTTGTTAGCGATGTAAGAGGCCCTTGAGGACACCCATTGGGATTGGCTTTTGAGCTGATCATATGGTTGAGGGAGAAAGACCCTCGAGGGTGTCGGACATCTTTGGGATCGGTTTTTAAGCTGATCAATTGGCCGAGGGAGAAAGACCCTCGGAGATGACCCGGGATTGGTTATGAGAGCCAATCATTAGGCCGGAAGTAGGAGACTTCCGAGGATTCCAGATTCTGCCTTGTAAGCTCGTTGAGCTATGATCTGTGTTGGTAACTGTTTGCATGTATACTAGGGTGCTAGATGATTGATGTATCGTATTGTACCCCGGTTGGGGATTCTTACTGAGTATGTTTATACTCACCCTTATTTCTGTGGTTTTCCACCAGGTAACTTGGGACAGCACCGGGACCGCTAGCGGAGGGAGCTGATTGATCATGGGAGCCGCCGACACTCTGTCTTTTATTGTTTGCATAATTTGTTCACCATGTAGACGGACAGGAGTCCTAGGGGGACGTTTTTAAAAGTTGTTTAAAGTGTATTGTATGATTTTATAAACACTGGCCAGGCTTGTTTTACTTTGTTGGCTTTGCTTAAATGAAGGTTGTTGTTCATGTTTTAAGAGTCCCCGCTTTTAAATGTTTTGAAATGTTTTAAATATGAGCACTAAACCGCTTGATGAAGTATTTAACATTCATGCTGAGTGAGAACCTAGGTTTAGTACCGTGTTTTGGGTCGGGTTCTTACACCTGCGCCAGGCCGCACGCTGCCGCCTAGCAGCGCCGTGCACCGCTTCTCTCGCTGCAGCCTAGAAGGGTCGTCTGCGAGCTGTCCTCGCAGACCCGTCGTCTCGCCCGTGCCACTCGCCCGCGCGCTTGTTCCAGCGCGTTCGCTCGCTTGCGCCAGCCGTGTCACGCGCGTCGCTGCCGCCGCGCCAAACACAAGACACCGCCTCGCTTCTTGCCGGCCAGCCTGCCTTGCCGTGCGGGTTGGGCCGAGGCCATAAGCCTTCTCGGTCGGTAATTCTTGAGTCTTTTCTCCGTTGGGCTAAGCTGTTCGATGCTATTTTATTTACTTAGGTGTTTTTATCATATGCCTAGGTTGCTCGGGTTCGCTTTAAGCCCGAGGGTCGTTATCTGATTCGTGATAGTTATTTTCCACTTGTTCCCAGGTAAGGATTTCCTACCGTGGTTGTGTGGACCCTGCGATGCTTCCTTGATTGTGCCTTGTATGCATGTTTACTGTTATGAGCATGATAGTGATAGGACAGCTATGTTTGATCTCTTGCTAGCATGTTTGCCTAATTGTACTTGTTAGTGCCATGCTAGGTTTGTTCTTCTAGCATGCTTATGTTTCCTGCTTTAAGTTCCAAGTATCATGCTAGGTTATGTGTGATTGATGTTGATATGTATGTTTAGCCAGGAATCAGTTATTTTGTACTCTTAGCTAGTATAGTAGGGTTTGTCATCAACCAGAGGCTGAGAGCGGACATAAAGTACTTTGTCCCCACCGGTCTGGAATAGAGCGAAGCATAACGTACATTGCTTCCCCCCGGCAGCCGATGTGGATTTAGCTACCACATCGGCATAAGCCTAGTTTGTAGCCTGCTAGAGCGGAACCCTGCCAACGGTGCAAGCCTGCCTTGGCCGGTTCTTAGCTTCAGGTCGGTGGTACAGGCTGCACAGATGAGTGCCGAAGACCTCGCACTACTGTGTTCAGTGACACCGTTTCTTAGTCTTTAGGCATGCGTACCTGGCCCGCGTAGTTTGTACCTAGGCCCCTACATTTACGCCGGTTGCAGCAACATGCGGTGTGCGCGCACATGCGTTAGTGGCCGGTTCGGAGAGCTCCCCCAGGCTAATGTTCGTGAGTACACCAGTTCCTTCCAGTTTAGAGCCAGACTTCGGGTACTCTCCCGATAGTCCAGATTTATTAGCGAGGGTAAGAGGCCCTTGAGGACACCCATTGGGATTGGCTTTTGAGGTGATCATATGGTCGAGGGAGAAAGACCCTCGACGGTGTCGGACATCTTTGGGATCGGTTTTTTAGCTGATCAATTGGCTGAGGGAGAAAGACCCTTGGAGATGTCCTGGGATTGGTTATGAGAACCAATCATTAAGCCAGAAGTAGGAGACTTCCGAGGATTCTAGATTCTGCCTTGTAAGCTCGTTGAGCTATGATCTGAGTTCGTAACTGTTTGCCTGTATACTAGGGTGCAAGATGATTGATGTCTCGTATTGTACCCCAGTTGGGGATTCTTACTGAGTATGTTTATACTCACCCTTATTTCTGTGGTTTTTCCACTGTAACTTGGGACAAAGACCGGACGGCTAGCGGAGGGAGCTGATTGATCATGGGAGCCGCCTGCACTCTGTCATTTATTGTTTGCATTATTGTTCAGCATGTAGACGGACAAGAGTCCTAGGGGGACGTTTTTTTAAAGTTGTTTAAACTGTTTTATATGATTTTATAAACACTGGCCAGACTTGTTTTACTTTGTTGGTTTTGCTTAAATGAAGATTGTTGTTTATGTTTTAAGTGTTCCCCGTTCTCAAATGTTTTGAAAGGTTTTAAATATGAGCACTAAACCGCTTGAAGAAGTATTTAACTTGCATGCTGAGTGGGAACCTAGGTTTAGGACCGTATTTTGGGTCGGGTTCTTACAAGTGTAGACTAGCCTGGGTAGTTCAAGTGTTGACCTTGAACCTTAGCAGATTGTTTGGTTGCCCAGAGATTGGCTGCAGAGTTAGTAGCCTCAAGGAGGATGTAGAGACATCTTTGTTCTCTTGTAAATTGTTGTTGTTTTGCAGCCAGTAAGTCGGATCCCTGTGGTTAAGGGTGCAGCGAGCAGTGTGCCCATCGGACTTGATTCGTTGGTGGTTTCCCTAGTTGTCTAGTAGAGTTGAGTACTCTTCTTTTGCTTGGTATGGATGTGCTCTTGTAGAGTGCGTTGGTCAATGTGGCTTTTCGTGGTGAGTTGACCCCGAGTGGGTTTGAACTCTTGTTGCTCCCTTGTTAGTTGTGGCTCTATTTGGAGGCAAAAGTTGCCCTGTGTGAGAGCCCTTGTTGGCATTGGATCAAGTTGAAGCTGTACACCCCGGTGTACTATTGTGTAGCTCGTTCCGTGGTTTATGTTTGGAGAACCACGAGGGGTTCGTGTTGAGGAGCCAGTGCTCAGTCTTTGAGTTGTCAAGGTTTGGTTCTTGGCAAGTGCCCTAGCTTTGGATGTAAGGATGTCGTGCTCGTTATCGGGTTGTTGTTTAAGCAAGTTTTGCTTGTTGGTCCTTAGCCTGGTCAGAGTTCAGTTGGAACTGAACAAGAGCGGTGGTAGCAAAGTTGCGCAGTTTCTGATTGTTATGGCTAAGAGAGCTGTTCGGATCCTTACCTTGGGCAGAAGGTATGTTGTTGTTGATGCTTGAGTAGGAGGATGACGCATTCTGTAGCGTTTCCGGTCCTCTTGGTTTTCAAGTTGGAGTTGGCCAGCGTAGTTGAGATGCTGGAGAGGGTTGTGCCCATGTAGCCGGTTGTCTGTTAGATCATTTGACGATCGTGTGTGTCGGAGGGTGATCGGAGGATCCCTAGGTTGTGGAGAGCCTCTTCAGAGCTCAGTTAGACCCAGACAGTGTTCCTTGGGTGAGTTGCTTGCAGACTTGGTAGTCTAGCAAGCTAGTGCTTGTTTGGAGTAGAGTCCGGATTGGTTCTGGTGTGGTGGCAAGTTGGTGCTTGGTGTTGACCAAGATTCGGTTCTCTTGTTGTTTCAAGAGCTAGCTCGGTTCGAGCAAGAGGGCGTTGCCCTGAGGACTTGTTTCTAGTCAGGATGTTTTGGGAGTTGACCCCTCCCGCGGCAGTTGAGTAAGTTCTGCTAGTTCTTGTTGGTGGTCCAATCAGTTGAGGTTTCCCTTGGGTGTTGCTTCCAAGAGAGTTGGTTGTTGTTGCCCTTGGGTTTGAGCTAGTCAGCGAGCATGTGTGATGTTCGCTGCCCTTCAGAGTTTGCTTGCTGGGAAATCGTTCCCTTTGAGGAGTCACCGTAGCTCCTAAGTTGTGTAGTTGATCAGTGTAGCGCAGTGGTTAGCCTAGCGAGAGGGTCCCTGCATGGTGTTGTCAGCAAGTGAAAAGTTGTTTGTCCCCGCAAGAGCGGAGGCCAGCCAGTTTAAGAGTTGAGTTGTTGCTGGAAAGTTGTTGGTTCTTTGGGGTTTGAAGTTTTTCCCCCTAGTTTCTATGGTGGTTGAGTTGCACCATGGATGCCAGCCTCGAGTATTATCTTTTGAGGTAGCCTTGCTAGTCCGTATTCCTTGCGATGTTCCGAGTGTGGAGTTCTAGTCGCAAGATGAGTTAGGCTTAAGCTTAAAGGAGGAAGTCCTTTGAGTAGCCAGTTGGACTTAAGAGTTGAGTGGTAGCTTGGAGGCAAGCTTTGCTCGTTATGAGCTTGGTTTGAGTTTCTGCTGAGCAAGCCTTTCTCGGGCTTGCTTCTAGTTGTTGTGCTTTCGCAGTTGGCGTTAGCTGAGCCTGTAACGACCCGACCCAAAGAAGCGGTCGCTAACCTAGATCCTTACTTAGCATGCATGTCTAGGAATGTAAAACACCATCCAACTCTAATAATTTAAAACTTTTGCAATCAACAAAACTTTAAACAAACCACAAAAGCCAATGTAAAAATCAAGAGTAATTTGACTGATCAGTGCTTTTCTTAAAAACAAATAAGAGTACGGTACGAGAACCATAAAATAGTTTGAGTGTTTCCCTAGGGACTCAAGTCCCACTACATGCTAAATCATAAAGAAAACAATTAAAGAACATGCATCCCAGAGTCAGCTATCCATGATCATCCAGCCGCCTCCTCCTAGCCATCCTGCCGATGTCCCAAGTTACCTAGTGGAAAACCACAGAAAATAAGGGTGAGCAACGAGTTACTCAGTAAGAATCCCCAACCGGGGTACAATACGAAAACATATCATTTAGCACACGGACATGCAACCATGCAATGACTCAGAGCAAACAGATGGGTCAACAGAACGTCACTCTTGGGGCTTGCCTATTCGAGGCTTACAAACTACCACTACCCTAGGTTCCACACCAGGTGTCCTTCGAGCCTTACACAACCTAGGACTCGGTGTTGCCCATTGGGGACTTATACACCTAGGATGCCCATCGTGGTCTTACACCTCCAACTCGGTGATGCCCATCGGGGACTTATACACCTAGGATGCCCATCGGGTCTTACACCTCCAACTCGGTGATGCCCATCGGGACTTATACACCTAGGATGCCCATCGGGGTCTTACACCTCCAACTCAAAGTGATGCCCATCGGGACTTTATACACCTAGGATGCCCATCGGGTCTTACACCTCCAACTCGGTGATGCCCATCGTGGACTTATACACCTAGGATGCCCATCGGGGTCTTACACCTCCGGATGTCCATCGGGGCCTTCCCGAGCGGGGACGCACTAGTTACCTCTACAACCTCTTACACTATACATCATCCGCCAATTCCTAGCATGGCACTAACAGATAACAAGGTCACGGTTATGCGAGACAATTTAACTCCTAGCATGTAACTAACAGGATATATCAGAATCTCAAGCACAAAATCACCTGAAACAAGAAAGAGCAAGCAACCTATCCACTAGAAATTCCATACAAACACAACACATGGCATGCTATCAAAGTATTCGCGAGGTCCACACAACCCCGTAAGAAATCCTTACACGAAGTGAATAGAACCAACGATCAACGGACGACTCTCGAGCTTCTAAGCTAACCCGACAACCAACCGAGAAGCACACGCCTCGGCAGCAGGAGAGCAGAACGACGCTGCTGTCGCTGCAGGGCGCTGGCGCGCTGCACTTCGGGCGCCACGGTCAAGGCGTCGTCGTCACGGCGAAGTCAGCGCGCGACTGGGCGGTGGGGCCGGCGCGGGAACGAGCGACACGTTGAGGCGACGCACGGGCGAGCAGGGCGACGCGGGCGGACGGACGAGCGACGCGGCGTGGTGCGTCTGCGCGCGCGTGATGCGTCGCAGGATGCGGCCGGACGAGCAGGCGATCGCGGGAGGTGCGCTGGGCACACGGTGGTGTGACGGGCGGCGCTGGGCGCGGCGGTGGATGTGGCGGCGCTGGGCGCGCGCGCGCGGTCGGCAAATTGGTGGTTGTCGGTCTGCGGCGAAGGCTGGGCAGGTGCGACGGCGAGCTGGCTGATCGGTGCGGGGCGAAGGCTGGGGCGCACGGTGCGGCGACGAGCGGCGGCTGCGAGGGTGTGGGGAGAGGGTTTTTGCGAGAGGAGAGTTTTCTCTTTTTTTTTTTTTTTTTTTTTCTTTCTTCCTCAAATTAAATAAGCTTTGGAAATCTAAAATTCCCTTCCCAAGGCTTTCCTCCTTCAAACCCTAGTTGACGCATTTATTTTCCTTAATTAATTCCAAACTCCCATCTCTCTTTGAGGCTGTGGGTTCGAATCCTCCAAATAACATCTTTTAAACCTTATTTTATGTTTAACTAAAATCCAGGCTGTTACAATACTCCCTCCTTGGAGGACTTTCGTCCTCGGAAGTTGCTGCACTAAAACAACCCCGGGTAATTTCTCCTCATCTCCCCTTCCAACTCCCAAGTAGCTTCCTCAACTCTCTGATTCCGCCACTGCACTTTCACTAAATCAATAGCTCGGTTCCTCAAGACTTTCTTCTCAAATGCTAAGATCTTTATGGGTTTTTCTTCAAAGCTCAGGTCATGGTTTAGCTGCAAAGGCTCGAAATCTATGACATGCGAAAGGTCCGCCACATATCTTGGCGAGCATCGAAACATGGAACACACTATGCACCGCAGCCCAAGGATGGCGGCAATGCTAACCGATAGCTTACGGCCCCAATCCTCTCGAGGATCTCGAATGGTCCAACAAACACGGGGCTCGGCTTCCCTTCCTACCAAACCTCGAACTCCACGCGACGGAGCTACCTTAAGGAACACGTGGCCGCCAATCTCGAACTCCAACTCTCTACGTCGACATCGGCGTAGCTCTTACGCTGCTGCGCCGATCAACATCACGAACATGCGAGCTCGATCTTACGGATGACTTCATTGGTCAATCGAGCAACTCGGACCCAATACCATGCTGTTCCAACCTCTTCCCAGAATACCGGGGATCTGCAGCGCTTACCATACAACGCTTCAAACGGTGCCATCTGAATGGTTGACTGAAAACTATTGTTGTAGGCGAACTCCATCAAATACAAGTACTGGTCCCAACTGCCAGGGAAATCCAACACACAAAGCTCGCAACATATCCTCTAAGATCCGATTTACCCGCTCGGTCGGCCATCGGTGCTGTGGGGTGGAAGGTCAGGCTTTGTAGCTGCACTCTGTGCCCAAACCTGCCTGAAGGGCTTTCCAAAATCGTGATGTAAAACGGGAATCCCGGTCGGAGATAATTTTAACTGGCACTCCGTGGTACCTCACTATCTGCTCAAGGAACAGCTGTGCCCACTGCTCCACGGTGTAGTTTATCCCGCCTGAATGAAGTGGGCACACTTAGTCAACCTATCAACGACCACCCGGATCTGTGCATATCCTCTAGGGGTTCTGGGGCAATCCCGAAATAAAATCCATGGTAATTTCCTCCCACTTCCACTTTGTGGCACCCGAGCGATCAGAGCAACCCCGCTGGTTTTACGCTTAGGCGCCTTCACTTGCCGACAAGTGAGACACCGACCGACAAACCGGGCAATCTCTCTCTTCATCCCCATCCACCAAAAAGTCTGCTTAAGATCTTGGTACATCTTGTTACCCCCTGGGTGCCATGCAAAAGGCGAGGTGTGAGCCTCGGTCAACAACTCCGAACGAATACCGGCATCGGCTGGGACACATAGCCGACCCTTATATCTCAAGCCACCATCTGCAAATATCTCAAAATCAAAGTCACCATCAGCCTGGACCCTCTCATACAACTTTTTCAACTTAGAATCACTCAATTGGCCGTCAATAATCCTTTGCCTTACCGAGAAAGGCTGGATGGTCAATCGAGCTACCACAGCGGTAACATCCCCTAACAACACTGCTATTTCTGCTCTCTCGAGGTCTTTCCTTATGATACTTTTGGGATTTGCCAACGTTGCTAGATGCGAGGTCTTCCTACTTAGTGCATCTGCCACAACATTTGCCTTTCCAGGGTGATACAATATCTCACAGTCGTAATCCTTTACTACTCCAACCACCTCCTCTCGCCTCATGTTTAGGTCCTCCGAGTGAAGAAATACTTGAGGCTTTGGTGGTCCGAGAAAATCTGAATCTTTTCCCCATACAAGTAGTGTCTCCAGTTTTAAGTGCAAAGACGACCACGCCAACTCCATATCATGAGTCGGATAGTTCTGCTCGTGCTGTTTCAACTGCCTCGAGGCGTACGCTATCACTTTACCGTGTTGCATCAGGACGCATCCCAAACAAAACTTTCTAGCATCACTGTACACCACGAAACCCCCTGCTCCCTCTGGAATCGCCAACATCGGCGCAGACGTCAAGTCGTTCTTCACTTTAGCAAAACTCTCATCGCACTTCTTATCCCAAACGAAATCGACGCCTTTTCTCGCCAACCGAGTAAGTGGGGCTACTATAGCGAGAAAAATTTTGAACGGCGCGTCGGTAATATCCGGCCGGACCCGAAGCTACGAATCTCGACACGCGGTCGTCGATGCGCCCACGAACTAACGGCCTCTACCTTCGAAGGGTCCACGACCACTCCTCCTTAGACACAACGTGTCCCGGAAAAGCTACCTCCTCGAGCCAAAAGTCACACTTTGAGAACTTCGCATAGAGCTTGTTCTCGCGCAAGGCCGCCAAAATCGCTTTAGGTGCGAGGCATGGTCCTCCTTAGACTTAGAGTACACAAGAATGTCATCTATGAACACGATGACAAAGCGGTCCAAGAACGCCTTGAACACCCCCTGTCCATCATGTCCATGAATTCACCAAGGGGCGTTCACACCAAAAGACATGACTACGAACTCATAATGCCCATACCTCGACTTTGAACTCTGTCTTTGGGAATATCTCGCATCCCGAATTCTCAACCGTGGTAGCCCGACCTCAAGTCAATCTTCGAAAACACACAAGCTCCCGGAGCCGGTCAAACAGTCATCGATACGAGGCGGCGGATACTTGTTCTTAATGGTTACCTTGTTCGGTTCCTTCATGTAATCGATGCATAGACGCATCGAGCCATCCTTTTTCTTAACAAACAAAGACGGGTGCTCCCCACGAGGACACACTTGGCCGAATAAATCCTCTGTCAAGCAACTCCTGCAATTGCTCTTTTAACTCTTTCATTCTGCCGCGCCATACGATAAGGAGCTTTCAAGATAGGGCGAGTCCCCTACTCAAGCTCTATTGAGAAGTCCACCTCTCTCTTGGCGGCAGCCAGGCAACTCTTCAGAAAACATCTCAAAACTCTTGCACTATGGGCACTGCTCGACAGATAATCGGTCACGGTTCTCCCGGTCCAACTTAGCTAAGAAACCCCAAGCTCCTCGAGCTAACAAACGGTGAGCTTTAATCGCCGAAATCACCGGCGGACACACCCCACTCTGGGTGCCCCGAAATTTAAAGCTAGGGCTACCTGCGGCGGCTGAACACCACCTCCTTACAACGACAGGTCAATCATAGCGTGGTTATCGGCTAACCAATCCATGCCGAGGATCACATCAAAACCGCTCATAGCTAACACTATGAGGGTAACTCAGAGTCCGGTCGGACACCATGTATCCGACCATCCCTTACCTTCTCACAGTTAGCCAACATACTAGTTCCCGAGGGAGTAGCGACAGAGATAACTCAAAACCTAGAGGCTCTAAATTCATGCAAGCACGCTCAAAGAAAAAAAAGAAACAAAAGAATGGGTGGAACCCGAATCAAACAACACAAAGGCGAGGTGATCAAGAACTAGGAGCGCACTGCCACTCTCACGGTCCGGCTCTCTCTCCTCTCCGGCGAGTCGTAGCATATACTCTTCCTCGCCACTGAGCTGGCCGTGCCACCACCGCTTACTCGTTGCAATGCCGGGCCGATGTCCCTCCTTACCACGATTATAGCAAGCTCTAGGGTTACCACCACAAGGCCCCCAATGCTTGTTTACCACGGGGTCTACAATACGGTGGCGGCCTCCCTACGCCTGTTGGCGAGGCCGATCGCGATTCACGATCCCGGTCTTTGGTCTCTGCCATGATAAGTACCACGGCGCCGACCGCCCCCATGTCTATTACCACTGCGTCAAACTTACGCTTCGACCCGAGTACACTGGGCCTTCGCACTACAAGACTAACAACCTCGCTTTGGAGGATACTTTCCATCATAAATAGTTGCCAATCGCACTTGCTTTGGCAAAAGTCTCTGGGGCTCGTGTGCCCTAACATCCTGAGACACTCCTGCCTCGCACTGCAATAAACTTCCCGATCTTCACTCGGGAGTAGCAATCAATCTGCGGTGCGAAGTACCCATACTCAAAAACTTCCTCTCATACACCTCGATTGGGTCGGACCCTGCTTAAGGTTCAAAACACTCAATCATCTTTTCTTGGGCCTCTTCACCGATACATTTTGCCTTGAACTCACCTTGAAGAATTCCCGGTGGGTAGGGGAGACCAGTAGGTCTCACTCAAGGTGGAATCCCACCACCACTTAGTCGCTCCAATGAAAGCATGAGCCGCACATCGAGCTCGCTGTACCTCAGGACAAGCCATCACCATAAAAGTATACTCTAGCTCGGCAATCCACCTGGCTGCCACCAGTGGTTCTCCAGGGGCACTAAACTTCTCTGGCTTCCATTTGACGAAATCTTTTAGCCACTTGCCCAAATCCTCAGCACCTTCCGCCACAACGGCCTCGTTCACAATTGGCTCTCTTTGAGCCGAGTCAAGCGATCTTGGTGGCACTATGGTCCTCTCACAACCAACTCGGTCACCGCTCTATCCGAATCCGGACTCCTCCTCTATGCATTCCTAACAGAGCTGCGTCTCGGCTCTCTGTTCGGCCCTGCAGTCGACAAAACAACCCAACCATAAGAGCCCTCATGGACTCCACAAAAGCAACTCCCGGTGCAGCCTCCCGAGGCCGAGTTGCCTCCACGCCCTCACCGGGCAACACAGCAGAAGGGCCTGTAGGCGGCCTAACATCAGCATCAGCTTGGGACAACGTCCCTCCCGTGTCGGAATCAATACGAATGCCCTGGTTGGTCGGCCTCGAGCCTCCCTGCCCTCTACGAGTGACTGGCATAACGACAATCTACACTCAAACGAACAATGAGTCAGAACCTGTTTTCCCTGCTCCTCAACAACAAGTCATATACATGCAAGGTGCAAATGGTATTGAAATTCTTAACCCTTAACCTTAAACTTTCGGACATACCTGATGGCTGGCGGAGAGCTGATGATCATGGAAAAAAAACAACCTACAACTGCATGTCAGTCTACAGAACCTATAACTCTGGGCTCTGATACCAACTGTAACGACCCGACCCAAAGAAGCGGTCGCTAACCTAGATCCTTACTTAGCATGCATGTCTAGGAATGTAAAACACCATCCAACTCTAATAATTTAAAACTTTTGCAATCAACAAAACTTTAAACAAACCACAAAAGCCAATGTAAAAAATCAAGAGTAATTTGACTGATCAGTGCTTTTCTTAAAAACAAATAAGAGTACGGTACGAGAACCATAAAATAGTTTGAGTGTTTCCCTAGGGACTCAAGTCCCACTACATGCTAAATCATAAAAAAACAATTAAAGAACATGCATCCCAGAGTCAGCTATCCATGATCATCCAAATAGCCTCCTCCTAGCCATCCCGCCGATGTCCCAAGTTACCCGTGGAAAACCACAGAAAATAAGGGTGAGCAACGAGTTACTCAGTAAGAATCCCCAACCGGGGTACAATACGAAAACATATCATTTAGCACACGGACATGCAACCATGCAATGACTCAGAGCAAACAGATGGGTCAACAGAACGTCACTCTTGGGGCTTGCCTATTCGAGGCTTACAGCTACCAGCTACCCTAGGTTCCACACCTGGGTGTCCTTCGAGCCTTACACAACCTAGGACTCAGTGTTGCCCATCGGGGACTTATACACCTAGGATGCCCATCGTGGTCTTACACCTCCAACTCGGTGATGCCCATCGGGACTTATACACCTAGGATGCCCATCGGGGTCTTACACCTCCAACTCAGTGATGCCCATCGGGGACTTATACACCTAGGATGCCCATCGGGGTCTTACACCTCCGGATGTCCATCGGGGCCTTCCCCGAGCGGGACGCACTAGTTACCTTTACAACCTCTTACACTATACATCATCCGCCAATTCCTAGCATGGCACTAACAGGATAACAAGGTCACGGTTATGCCGAGACAATTTAACTCCTAGCATGATAACTAACAGGATATATCAGGAATCTCAAGCACAAAATCACCTGGAAACAAGAAAGAGCAAGCAACCTATCCACTAGAAATTCCATACAAACACAACACATGGCATGCTATCAAAGTATTCGCAGGGTCCACACAACCCCGGTAAGAAATCCTTACCTGGAAGTGAATAGAACCAACGATCAACGGACGACTCTCGAGCTTCTAAGCGAACCCGACAACCAACCGAGAAGCACACGTCTCGGCAGCAAGGAGCAAGAACGACGCTGCTGGTGCGCGCAGGGCGCCGGGGCGCTGCACTGGCACCGGCGCTGCACTCTCTCGCGCCGCGGTCAAGGCGTCTGGGCAATGGCGGTGTCAGCGGGCGACTTTGGCCGTGGGGCGGTGCGAACGAACGAGCGACACGTTGGGCGACGCGACGCGCAGCGAGCGGTGGCGACGCGGCCAGTGCGCTGTGCGCTTGTGATCGTCTTGGATGCGGCCGGACAGAGGCGATCTGGGCGGTCTGTTTGGGCGCCTGATCAGGCGGCGACGGCGGCGCGCTGGGCGCACGGCGTGTGACGGCGCGCGCTGGGCGCACGGTGCGGCGACGGCTGGCTGATCGGTCTTGGGGCTAAAGGCGGCGCGTCAGCGACGGCGAGGCCGGGCCGTCGCGGTGGTGAAGGTCGGGCGCAGCGGCGCGGCGAGCGGCGGCGGCGAGGGTGTGGGGAGAGGGTTTTTGCGAGAGGAGAGTTTTCTCTTTTTTTTTTTTCTTTTTCTTTCTTCCTCAAATTAAATAAGCTTTGGAAATCTAAAATTCCCTTCCCAAGGCTTTCCTCCTTCAAACCCTAGTTGACGCATTTATTTTCCTTAATTAATTCCAAACTCCCATCTCTCTTTGAGGCTGAGGGTTCGAATCCTCCAAATAACATCTTTTAAACCTTATTTTATGTTTAACTAAAATCCGGGTTGTTACAGAGCCTCAGTTGAGAGAGTTGGAACAGAGGTGCCGTGGCATTGGTTGGTTAGCCCTTGAGTTGCTATCCTCAAGCTGTTGCGTTGCTAGTGGCTGCGTGATGGTTTGGTCCTTGCAGCCCGAGTTAGCCATGAGAGGAACGTTGGTTGTTTCCTTGCCTGGCAATGTTCTCTTTGGCCAGTTGCTAGTAGATTTGCATGGAAAAGTTTGCGTTCGGCCGTTGAGAGGTTCCAGTTTGTTGGCTTGGCCGAGTGGAGCCTGTGCCTGGATTTGGCGATTTAGGGTTGGCCGTAGCTGAAGTTTCAGCTTGTGCTAGTTGGAAAAAGTTTGCCTTTTGGATCAATCGCCAGTTGGTGGTTCGATTGTTTTTCGTTAAGGGTTTAGGCAAGCTTGTGGTTTGCTGGTCTCATGAGAAGTAAGAGTAGGCCGTTTGGTTTCTGGAACCTGAGAGGTTCAGTTGTTTGGCCAGCATGGTGTAGAGTTGAGGCTGTTGGTTAACAGCTGTGGGCATTCAGAGAAGTTACGCCAGTGAGTGGCGTTGAGTTTTGGAGCTTGTGCCCAGTCTTCTAGTTTGCTGAGAGTAACACCGTAGAGAGGTGTTCCGTGTTGGATTAGCAGGGTTTTGTTTGAGCCCCTGGTTTGTAGGGTCTTCTGATATCCTTGAGCGGATCGGAGCAGTGGCCTTTCGGTTAGCTTTGCCCCGTTTGTGGCAGTCTGGTTATCATTGTGGCTTTGAGCCTTTGAGAACCCAAGAGGGTTTGGTTCTCGTAGAGGGCTAGTGTTGTCTTAGCCGAGAAGTTCAGTTGGTTAGGAATCAGTGGAGATTCCTAGAGCCGTTTCAACTTAGGACTTTCGAGGACGAAAGTCTTAAAAGGAGGGAGTATTGTAATGGCCCAGGTTTCTATCCCGGTTCTCGAGGAGCTTCCGGTTCAGATTCAGTGGTTCGGTTGGGCCGTTAGAGCTGTTTTGACCCTTAGGGGCATTTTGGTCTTTTGGGCTCCCTGGGCAGGATTTGTGGATTTTCAGGGCTTCGAGGCAGCTCCTGCCTTTGTTGAGGCTTGTTTGTTGGTGGCTGCGAGTCCCGAGATGTTTGGGCTATTCGTTTGGGAATTCAGTTGTGATTTGGGTTTTGGGCAAACTGATGGTTGTTTGGGTGTTTCCTTCAGGATTCGAGCCGGGCCCTCAGTGTTGATTTGGGAGGTTGTTTTAAGTGAGATTTATTGATTGGAGATGGTTGCTTCAGTCGGGTCTCGAAGGAGGAAGCCGGGAAATGGGATTTAAAGATTTTAAGGATTTTTGGATTTATTTGGATAAGGATGGAAAATTAATAAAAGAGAAAAGAAAAGAAAAAAAAGAAAATCCCATTTTTTTCCCCCATTTTTCCCTTTCTTTCTCCTCCAACCCAAGCCTCCCCCTTGGCCCCTCGCCTCCCTGCCCGAGCCAGCCCAGCTCGCCCACCCTGGCCGCCCAGCCCGAGCCCACTGGCCGCCCGAGCTCGCCCCTGGTCGCCCAACCCCAGCGCCCAGCTCACCAGGTCGCTCCGAGACCAGCCCCTGCTCGCCCAAGCCCGCGTCGCCCAGATCTGCCTTGCCCAGGCCATCCCAAAGCCAGCTCGCCCTGGTCCGCGTCGCCCAGCCTCGTGCCGTGCCGTGCCGTGCCAGCCCAAGTGTCTTGTAGCTCGTGTCGCTCGCGCCCGAGCGCCCTATAGCTCGTTGCCCCGCGCGCGTCCCTATGCTTGCCGAGCTCGCGCCGCGCCGCCGTCCCTGTCTTGCCGCGCGCCGCGCCGCTGCGCTGTACACTGCGTCTGCGCCCGTGCCTGCGCCCAGCGCTGCCTCGCGCCACCGCCTGCACATGTGTGTCTTTGGTTGGCCCGAGCCTTGTGGCTTCTCGGATGGTATTTCCCGAGTCTTTTCTTCGTTGGGCCTGGATTTTGTTGGCTGCTGGTTATTGATTTATTTGGGTTGTTTTATGTATTTGATTTGGGTGCTTTGTTTAATGTTCAGGCTGTTCGGGATCAATTAGAGGTTCGAGGGTCGTTCGTTGATTTGTGATTTATTATTATTGTTTTCCTGCTTGTTCCAGGTAAGGATTTCTTACCGTGGTTGTGTGGACCCTGCGATATATCTCGATATGCCTTGCTTGTTTGCTGACTGTTATGAGCATGTTAGAGATAGAGCAGTTTGATTGATTTCTTGCTAGCATGTTTGCCTGATTTTACATGTTAGTGTCATGCTAGGTTTGTTCTGCCAGCATGCTTATGATTCCTGCTTAAGTTGTAGTATCATGCTAGGTAATGTGATTTATGTCGGTCATTGCTTGCTAGCCAGGAATCATTGATTTTTCTCTGTACTCTTAGATAGAGTTGTAGGGTTTGTCATCATCCAGAGGCTTAGAGCGGACATAAAGTACTTTGTCCCCACCGGTCGGGAGTAAAGCGAATCTTTGCTTCTGGGGTTGAGAGCGGACATAACGTACTTTGTCCCCAGTGGTCAGATTTAGAGCAAAGCATAACATACATTGCTTTTTCTCCCCCCTCCCAGCAGCCAATGAGACTTAGCTACCTCATTGGTGTATGTCTAGTTTGTAGCCTGCTAGAGCGGAACCCTGCCAACAGTGTAAGCCTACCTTAGCCGGTTCTTAGCTTCAGGTCGGTGGATCAGGCGGTACAGATGAGCGCCGAGGGCCTCGCACTACTGTGATCAGTGACACCGCTTCCGAGTCATAGGCATGCGTACCTGGCCCGCGTAGTTTGCCCTTAGGCCCCCGCATTTACGCCGGTTGCAGAGAGCATGCGGTGTGCGCGCACACACGTTTACTTGCCTGTTCGAAGAGCTCCCTCGGGCTAATGTTCGTGAGTACACCATTCCTTCCGTTAGAGCCTGACTTCGGGTACTCTCCCGTAAGTCCAGTTTAGTGCAAGGGCAAGGAGGCCCTTGAGGACATTCTAGGGATCAGTGTATTCCCCCCGAGTGACAGATACCTCGGTGATGTCCAGGATTGGTCAGTGTATGCAATCCCTAGGCCGGAAGTAAGAGACTTCTGATGACTCCAGATCTTGTTTTATGAGCTCGTTGAGCTATGATCTGTGTTGATAGCTATTTGCTTGCATGTTGAGGTGCTAGATGACTGATGTATCGTATTGTACCCCGGTTGGGGATTCTTACTGAGTATGTTTATACTCACCCTTATTTACCTTTCAGGTAACTTGGGATAACACCAGGAGGGCTAGCGGAGGGAGCTGATTGATCATGGGGAGCCGCCGGCACTCTGTCATTTATTATTGCATTGTTTATTCAGCATGTAGATGGACAGGAGTCCTAGGGGAACATTGTTTAAAAAGTTGTTTAAATTGTATTGTATGTTTTATAAATACTGGCTAGGTTGTTTTACTTCATTGGATTGTTTAAATGAAAACTGTTGGTTATGTTTTTAAGGGTTCCCCCTTCTCATATGTTTTGAAAGGTTTTTAAATATGAGCACTAAACCGCTTGATATCATATTTAACTTGCATGCTGAGTGAGAACCCCGGTTTAGGGCCATGTTTTGGGTCGGGTTCGTCACACAACCACAAAGATCTCTTGGCCTTAACACTAGCGTGAGACTCACGCGCACCAACACTTACCAACCGTCAACCTGCTGTCTTACTCAACCCCCAGTAACACTGAGAAGAGGCTCCAGCTCCTCTCAAACATCCTTTCGCATGTAGTCCTTCGACTACCACTGAACTAGCCCTCTTGCACGACCTAAACAGGTGCAGCTGCCATAAACGGATCCAAAGGCTAAAGGAGTGCGCTGAACTCCGGACGAATTATAGAACCATCTGTCCTACTCGTGCCAAACTCAGGTCTGAACCAGACTTAGTGCCAAAGCGGCACACCAACCAATGCGCCTGAAGAGCCACAACTACCAATTCCACATCTTACTACAAATGGGGCGAGCAAGGTCACAACCTCAAGTGACAAAAACTATGGCTAGGCATACAAGGCTCAATCTCAATCAACCCTGCCTATGGTATCTCATCTAACTGAAGTCTCACGGCCTACTCTTGCATCTCGCACATGATGCTCAACAAAACTCTGGCCGGATCTCTAAACATGCAGCAGCTAGCTCTACTCTTGGAGCACACCATAAGAAGAGTGCTCAACTCTACCAGACAACTGGGGAAACCACCAACGGATCACGTCTGATGGGTACACTGCTCGCTGCACCCTTAACCACAGGGTTCCGACTTACTGGCTGCAAAACAACAACACTTTACTAGAGAACAAAGATGTCTCAGCAACCTCCTCGAAGGCTACCAACTCTGCAGCTACTCACTGGGCAATCGAACAATCTGCTAAGGTTCAAGATCCACACCTGAACTACCCAGGCTAGTCCACTCTAGGTCCTGCTCCACAAGCATCAACATTAGCAAAAGCCAAAGCTAACTCCTCTCCTGGAGTGGTACTCTAGGGCAAAACACCTCCACCCTCTCTCTAGGGAAATCAACACCGGCCACACCGCAAGGGCCTCACGGAGTCTAATCTCTGCTGTCTCGGGACGGTGTCCCACCAGATCTGAATCTATCTGGATACCCCGACAAGCGCAAACATACATCTTACACTGTGGGAAGTTGGCATGATGGTGCTCAGGACCCAAACCAACGACGAGTCAGAACCTGCTCGTCTCCGCTCCACAACACTAAACAAGGCATACACTAGATGAAAAGTATTGTAAATTCTTAACCCTTTTCTAAAAACAGAAAACTTAGGCGTACACGATGGTCGCTCTGAGTCTTTGGTGATCATGGGGAAAACGACCTCTGAAGAAAAGGTCGATCTCACGAATCTATGACTCTGAGCTCTGATACCAACTGTAAAGACCCGACCCAAAAGGGGCTCTAAATGGGCCTTTACCCCAATGCATGCATTCAAAGTAAGGACAATATAAAAATATGATTTCAGATTCCAATTAAAATTAAAACATTCAAAGATTCAAACAAATCAATACGATTTATCAAACTCATCCCTGTCTCCAAGCACATGTTTCAAGACAAATACATTTCCAAAAGTTTACTCTGATCAGAGATTTATTAAAATCATTCAAAACCTTCTCAGATACAACAATGCTGGAATCCACAAAAACATTAGGAAAACATCCTAGGGCTCCATGCCCGACTACATGCATTCAGGGGAAATAAAAGACAAGAGTCATAATATAAAAGGTAAGAGATGACACCCAAGATCACAGCTCCTCCTTCAGCCATCCTGTCTCGCACCTTGGTTACTTGTGGAAAACCACAAAATAAGGGTGAGTAACGAATTACTCAGTAAGAATCCCCAACCGGGGTACAATACGATATACATGGCCGTCTAGATGAATGCATGCAAGCTATGGATATAAACATAGAATAGAGCACATAGCTTAAATCCACAAATAATCCTCGGATGCCAACTCAGGGTCTTATTCAGGAAAATCCATCACGCAAATCGCCCTATACGAGAAACAAGTCCCGACCTCAGCCTGTCTACTGTCGATACGAAAGGTGCACTAGCTCAAGATCCCAAGGAGCTCTCCGGTCGGCTCTTTAATGAGCGTAAGCGCGCACCGCATGCTACTGCAGACTCTGGGGGGTGCCGGGTCTAGTGGCAAGCTGCCCAGGTCCAGTCACCATGCCTAACTAAATATCTGGATCGGTGTCACTGACATAGGGGTGTGAGACCTGGACACGTGAACTTTGTCAGCCTGAACCACCGCACCTGAGGCTAAGGCACCGGTCGTGGTAAGCTTACACCAGGAAGCCGTCCTTGCCCTATCAGGTGGCAATCAAGGGCTACGGCCGAACACGCTGAGGACGTGCCGACTACCGGGGACGAGGCAATGCCAAGTCATCATCCCGACCGTTGGGGCATTTAACAGTCTGCCAACCTCACCCAAGATTGCAGGGCCAGCCGTTAAGGTTAGCTAAACCCTAACGGGATCAGGGACGGAGTACCGTCTCGTACGTCCCTGTCGTGGATGCAATTTACGTTATGCATCCGGCCCGGATGATGCTACCTACCTGAACTCTAAACTATAATATCTACAGCAAACAATCCAATACGTGCTCAACAAATACAACGAACCTAGCATGATACTACGAAGCAAGAACAGATAACGAGCATGCTAGAACAGAACAACCTAGCATGGACTAACTTGAAGAACAACATAAGAAATCATGCCAGTCGGGAATTCAGAACAGAGCACCTATCACTAAACATGCTGATAAACACAAACAAGCAGACAAACAGCAATCACATATAATACTGCAGGGCCCACACAACTCCGATAAGAAATCCTTACCTGGCCGGGAGGCAACTACACACAAAATCCTAAGCTGCGATCGATCCCGAGCTAGCTAACGAGAACCTAACAAACATAATAATAATCACAACCCATAGGCCTAAATATAATAAAATAAATAGGACTCAGCTCAGGAGCAAATCACGCGGCACGGCTGACGCGCGGACGGACCGGTTGCACGGTGTGGCTGCTGCTGAGCGCTGATGGGCGGTAGGGGCCACACACGGCGGGCGCGACCGACACGGCTACTGGCCAGCGTGCGCGGATGGGCTTGCTAAGCGCTTGCAGCACACAGCGCGACAAGCCGAACCAGTGGCGGCGGGCGCAGCGGCACGGCGGGCGCTACTGGACGCGGCCACGACGCTGCGGCGTTAGGCTGCGCAGCGCGCGGACGCGCTGGGACGGCGACGGGCGAGCGGGCGCTAGCTGCGTGCTGACGGTCTGGGACGGCGACGGGCGCGCTGGGACGGGCTGTGCGATGAGCTGCTCGGCGCCTGGGCGTCTGGGCGAGGCAGGGGCTGCCTAGGCTTGCTGCTGGGGGCCTGGTGCCTGCTGGTGCGATCTGGGCGGGCTGCAATGGCGATCTGGGTGCAATCTGGCTGGCTGGGCTTGTTGCTGGTGCGATCTGGGTGGTCTGGGCTTTCTGCTGAGTGCGACGAAGGCTGCTGGTTGGGGGCTCCTCTCGGTTGGCTGCAACCTAACACAACACACACACACACACACACACACACAAGCTTCTATTTACTAGGCCAAACAGCACACCAAACGGAGGAGGAGAAGAAAAAGACGAAACTTACCCGAACGACGATCGAATCTCGGGGCTACTAGGGAGAAGAGAATCGGCTAGAGGAGCTTGGGAGACAAGCTTGGGCAGCAAGATGAGTTTTGGAGAAGAAAAACAAAAACCTAATTTCTTTTTCATTTAACCAAATGCACCAAAACACCAAGGAACCAAGGCTAACCAAGATATGATGCGAAAAGAGCAACAAGAGCTCTCAATAGCTCAACTGGCATGCATCCCCACAGGCTTTCCCGGTGACCCCGGTTCGAATCCCAACTGCAACACAATTATTCTTTATTTTTACTTTTGCATCTAACCATGCTCAAACCCATCCACAAAGCCTAAAAAACCTACATAAACCCATCCAATAATTTTAGCAACTGGAAAAAGACATAAACGGCCCTGACGGCCCGACCAAATTACCAAAATACCCCTAGGGCATACCTGGAAGACCGGGATGAAAACCTGGGCCGTTACACTTCAATTAGATGAGATGACATAGACAGGGTTGTTGAGTTTGGCCCAGCAGAGGGGCCATGAGTTGGATGCCTATGAGATGAGTTGGATGCCATATGCGTAAGCACACTTGGTAGAGGCGTTGGTATGAGGTAAGTTCGGTTTGGCATTGTTATGCTTTAGTAGAGCAAGATTGCCACAGCTTCGAGTATCGTGTGGAGATGGAACTTTTGGTGTTCCTTTGGTTGACTGCATCCCTGCCGGAAGTTAGTTGTTGCCTTTTTAGAAAGCGCCTCTTAGTCTTGGATCTCTAAAAAAAGGTTGGGAGTTGTGCACACAAGTGTACTTTTGTGTAGTTCGTTCTGGTGGTGAGAGTTTTGAAATCCATGTAGGGTTTGCATTGGAGAACTGGTGCTCAGTTCTTGGAGAAGTTGGACTCCAGGTGGAGGTCGAAAGGCCTTAGTTGAGGTTGTAAGGATACCGTGCTCGTAGCGGGTTGTTGCTTAGGCAAGTTTTGTTAAGTTGGGCCAAAGCTTGGTTGGTGGAACCTCTTGTTGATCATGGTTGGAGTTCAGATGGTACTGAACAAATGGTGGTTGTAGCGAAGCCACGTAGTTCCTGACCGTAGTTGCTAAGAGTGTTGCTCTGAATCCTTACCCTGGGTGGAAGCTACGATGTGGCTGATGCTTTGAGTAGGAGGATGACACATTCTGAAGCGTTTCTGGTCTTTCTGGTTTCGAGGTTCGGAGCAGGCCAGCATAGTTGTAATGCTGGGAAAGGAGTTGTTTGTTCAGGCAGTTGGCCGTTAGACCGTTTGACGACAGTGTGTGTTTGAGGGTTGCCGAAGAAACCCTAGTTGTGGAGAGCCTCACCAGAGCTCACTCACTCCAGCAAAGGAGCTTGATTGACAAGCCGAGTCGTCGTGTAGGTTGTAGCCCTCGGGTGAGTTACCGGCAGTTGGGTAGGCTAGTAGGCTAGAGTTTGTTTAAAGTTGAGTCTGGATTGGTTCCGGTGTGGTGGCAAGTTGGTGCTTGGTGTTGACCAAGGTGTGATTTTTGAGTTGTTAAAAGTTAGTCTTGCTCGTGGGGCAAGTGGTTCTTGCCCTATCGGTTGTTTTTCCTGTTCCGGAGTTTTGGGAGTTGCCTCCTTTGGCGTTTGGGGGTGAGTCTTTGCTAGTTTGTGATTGGCGGTTCAGTCTGTGGTGGAACCCCCTTGTTGTTGCCCCATGAGACTTAGATGTTGTTGCTTTAGCTGAGCAAAACAGCGAGCGTGTGTGGAGCTCCTTGTCCTTTGGATGTCCGCATGTAGGGAACTGTTTCTTCTTGGGAGTTGTTAGGTTACTCCTTTGGTCTTGAAGTTCGTGGTAGTGGTGCTAGGAAGAGGGAAAGTCTGTTGGCCGCTTGAAAGTAGTTGTTTGTCCAATTAAGCGGACTCGTGAGTGGTCTTCTGGAAGTTGCAGTAAGGGTTGTTCTGCCTCCTACGAGTGTTTGTCCTAGTCGGTTAAAGTACTTTGTGTGTTTGGCCTGGGAGATGTTGCACCGTTGTAGTTGAGGAACTCTTTGTATCAGTTGTGGGATGAGTTTGCACCACTGTGGCTGGATTAGGGTCTTGACCTTTGAGGGATCCTTGTTGGTTAGTGTAGCTTGTGCTCTGCCAGCCATTGTTGGTATTCTTGTTCTTGGTAGTTGGTGTTAACCGGGTAGTGGCGTCCCGTTTGTGAAGTTTCGGTGGGAAGGTGCAATAAGCCTAAGCTACTGGGTTAAGCCAGTATGTGTTATCGTTTGGACTTGTGAGATGTGTTTCATATTTGAGGGAAGCTTCGTTTCGTTGCTTGCATGGAGGTAAGTTTAGTGGAGGGAGCCCTCTGGGGCCCTGTTGATAGCAGGTTGACTTTTTCAGTCACTGATCTAGGTCGAGCTAGAGTTGAGTAGACCGGCGTAGTTATGCAGTGTGCGGTTGGTTAGGCTACCGAGTGTTTAGGACTCAAGTTGTTGCTTTGTAGGATTCCGTGTGGAAGCCGGCAGCTGGTTGAGGTTGTTGTGTGAGTTCGGATGTTTAGCGGATTAGTTGTAGTAGCTAGAGCTCGCACATCGCCCCAGGTGGAGATGTCATTACTGTGGAGTAGTGGCATGGCAGTTACGAGCTAGAGTTGTTGCCACCAGAGTGTGGCAAGAAAGGTTTATTCTAGGAAGTGCGTTGAAGAATCGTGGTTCTGGAGAGCGTTCTTAGAGGCTTGTGAGCCAAGTGCAGTTCCAGCAGCGTTGTCACCCTCTGACCGATGGTCTTTTGGGAGGAGTGAGCCAGAACCTTCAGAACTTGTTGCGAGTTGGTGTTTCCGTGGTTGGCATCGGGGAACCAGGGTTGGTTTTATGAGGTTGCTTTGGGTAGCAGTCCCCAGCTGTTAGTTCATATGGTTTCGTTGAAGCGTAGTATGGTAAATGTTGCAGGTTTCAAGTGTTATGGGAAAAGGTTGGTGGCCGTCAGTTTTTGGGTCCTGAGTTGCTGCAGCTGACCAGTAGTGCGGTGCAGAGGATTAGAGCTCGTATGTTGTCAGCTCTGAGCAGGCAGAAGAGTTACGCCGATGTTCGGCGTCGAGATTTGGAGTTTGAGGTTGGACAGTTCCTGTTTTTAGGGTTGCACCGATGCGAGGTGTGTTGAGGTTTGGTAGGCGAGGGAAGTTGAGTCCCCATTTGTTGGTCCGGTTGGAGATTCTCGAGAGGATTGACATAGTTGCATATCAGTTAGCTTTTCCTCCGTCATTGTCAGCTGTGCATAGTGCGTTTCATGTATCGATGTTGAGGCAGTACGTGCCGGACCCGTCGCACATTATGGACGTTGAGTTTTCTTAGCTGAATGAGGATTGGTGCTTCGAGGTGAAGCCTGAGAGGATTTTTGCCTTTGAGACGAAGACGTTGCGTAATTGTGAGATCAGTTAGGTAAAAGTTCAGTGGAGGAGTCAGAGTTCAGAGGAAGCCGCTCGTGAGCGGGGAGGACGAGAGAAGATTGCAGTATCCTGAGCTGTTTCAGTCTTAAGGACTTTCGAGGACGAAAGTCATAAAAAGGAGGGAATATTGTAACGGTGCAGGTTTTCATCCCAGTCTTCCAGTTATGCCCTAGGGGTATTTTGGTAATTTGGTCGGGCCGTCAGGGCCGTTTCTGTTTCTCAGCTGTTGTTTAGTCTTGGAGGGTTGTTTTCAGATTGTGGTTGCATTTTGGTTGAGTTCGGATGTTGGAAGGTTCAAAAAAAAATTTAAAGTTGGGTTTGGATTAAACGTTGCAGCAGCCGGGGTTTGAACCAGGGTGGCCTTGTGTGCTAGAGGAGAGCCTTGCCAAGTGAGCCACTTGGTGTTTTTGTGTCTCACCTTGCAAGCTTTGTGTTACCTTAAAATCCATGACTTAGGAGAGTTGGTTCAAAATAGGTATTTCATCCCTTTTTCCCAAAAACCTAACTCTCTTTTCTCTCCTTCTTCACCACATCCCCCATGCCAGCCGACTCACCCCCCATCGCCCAAGTAGCAGCGCCAGTAGCCCCATCGCCCAAGCAGCATGCCCGTCGCCCAGCCGGCCAGCCCTTGCATCGCCCAGCCTATCTCGCCAGCAGCCTCATCGCCAGCAGAAGAGCCTAGACGCCCATCGCCCAGCAGCTGCATCGCCCAGACGCCCATCGCACAACCGAGCAGCAGATCGCGTCGCCGTCCGCGCGCAGCCAGCGCCCGTGCCGCGTCGCTATGCCCATCCGCGCGCAGCCAGCGCCCGCGTCTCGCCCGCATAGCGTCTGCACGCTGCGCTAGCACGCCCGCACGCCCGTTGTTCATTCCCGCGTAGCTCCGCGCCCCAGTGCGTTGCCAGCATGCTCAGCCGCGCAGCCCCCTGCAGCCCAGCATCGCCCAGTGCGTGTAGCCCGTCGTCCGCGTGTCAGCCGTGCCATGTGAGTTGCTCCCGAGCCGAGCCCTATTTGTTTTATTATATTTAGGCCTATAGATTGTGATATTGTTGTGCTTGTTAGGTTCTCATTAGCTAGCTCGAGATCGATCTCAGCATAGGATCTTTGTGTGTAGTTGCCTCCCGACCAAGGTAAGGATTTCTTACCAGAGTTGTGTGGGCCCTGCGATATATTATGTGATTGCTGTTTGTATGCTTGTTTATGTTTATCAGCATGTTTAGTGATAGGTGCTCTGTTCTGAATTCCGACTGGCATGATTCTCGTGTTGTTCTCATGTTAGTTCCATGCTAGGTTGTTATGTTCTGGCATGCTCTGTAATGGCCCAGTTTTCCGTTCCGGTTTCTCAGATACTTTCGGTTCAGTATTGGGGCAATCGGTTGGGTCGTTAGGGCTTTTTAACCCTTAGGGGTATTTTGGTCTTTTTGCTGGCCGGTCAGGGTTTGGGGATTTTAAGGATTCCAGGGTCAATCATGCCTTTGTCGAGGCTTGATTGTTGTTGGTTGCAAGACCCAAGAAGTATGGGCTAGTTGTTTGGAAGTTTGGAAGTGGTTTGGTTATTGGCAAAATTATTGTTAATTTAAGTGCTTCCATTTGGATTTGAACCCTTGCCCTAAATAATGATTTGAGAGTTGACTTAAATGAGTTTTTAATAAGGAGAAACGATTGTTTTAGCCGGGACTCGAAGAAGATAGCCTTGGGAAGGGATTTAGGTCACCAAGGCCTATTTAAATTAGGATAAGGAAGGAAAAATCAAGAAAATCTCTGCTCCCCTTGTTTTGCCGCACACCACCCACACTCCTTCCCCTCTCACCTTGCCAATTTCATCAAGCCCTAGAGCCGAGCCAAGAAGCCTAGCCGCAACGCACCTAGCCACCAACCCACCCCGCCACAAGACACCGCCCCAGCCTCGCGCCACAAGATCGCACTTGCCCGCCCACTCGCTCGCTAGCCGCCACACGCCGCAGCAGAACCATCGCCTGCATCGCAACACCACCAGCAACCCAGACGCTTCGCCCGCGCGACGTCCCAGCAGCCTAGAAGCCTCGTCGGAGCAACGTCCCAGCAGCCGAGATGCCTCGCCCGCGCGCCGTTCCAGCAGCTCAGACGCCTTGCCCGCGCGCCGCACCAGCCGTGTTCGCACGCCTGCGCCCTGCACCAGCCCGCGTTTGCACGCTTGCGCCCCGCGCCAGCCCGCGTCAGCACACCCGCGCCCGTCCTAGCGCAGCATCGGGCGAGCCGTCCGCGCAGCGGCATCGGCGCGACAGCCGTCCGGCGTCGTCGTCCTCGCCAAGCGCCAGCGCCCGCCCAGCTTCGCCCCTACCCGCACGTTCCGCCTGCCCTTGCTGCCGAGCACCGCCTTTTTTGTGAGGATTGGGCCGAGACCTTGTGTCTTCTCGGTTGGTAATTCCCGAGTCTTTTCTCTTTTGGGCCCTAAGCTGTTGGTTGTTGTTTATTTAATTAGGATATTTTTATTGATTGCTTAGGTTGCTCGGGTTTGCTTAGAAGCTCGAGGGTTGCTTATTGATTGTGGTAGTTATCTTCTGCTTGTTTCCAGGTAAGGATTTCTTACCGTGATTGTGTGGACCCTACGATGTTTTCTTGATTGTGCCTTGTATGCCTGTTACTTTTATGAGCATGTTAGTGGATAGGACAGCATGTGTTTGAATTCCTGCTAGCATGTTTGCTTGTTTGTACATGTTAGTGCCATGCTAGGTTTGTTCTTCCAGCATGCTATGGTTCCTGCTTTAAGTTCGTAGTATCATGCTAGGTTATGTATGATTGAGGTTGATATGCATGTTTAGCCAGGAATCAGTTATCTTGTACTTGTAGTTAGCACAGTAGGGTTTGTCATCATCTAGAGGCTGAGAGTGGACATATCGTACGTTGTCCCCACCGGTCGGGAGTTAGAGAGAAGCATAACGGACCTTGCTTCCCCCCGGCAGCCGATGTGGATTAGCTACCACATCGGCATAAGCCTAGTTTGTAGCCTGCTAGAGCGGAACCCTGCCAACTGTGTAAGCCTACCTTGGCCGGTTCTTAGCTTCAGGTCGGTGGTACAGACTGTTACAAATGAGTACCGAGGGCCTCGCACTACTGTATTCAGTGACACAGCTTCCGAGTCTTTAGGCATGCATACCTGGCCCGCGTAGTTTGTACTTAGGCCCCCACATTTACGCCGGTTGCAGTAGCATGCGGTGTGCGCGCACACGCGTTAGTCACCGGTTCGGAGAGCTCCCCCGGGCTAATGTTCGTGAGTACACCAATTCCTTCTAGTTTAGAGCCAAACTTCAGGTACTCTGTAACGGCCCAGTTTTCTATTCCAGTTTCCCAGGTGTTTCCGGTTCAATATTCGGTTGTTCGGTTGGGCCGTTAAAGCTATTTTAACCCTTAGGGGTATTTTGGTCTTTTTGCTCCCTGGTTAGGGTTTGGTTGCAAGACCCAAGAAGTTTGGCTAGTTGTTTGGAAGTTTGGAAGTGGTTCGGTTATTGGCAAAATTAATATTAATTTGAGTGCTTCCATTGAGGATTTGAACCCTTGCCCTAAATAATGATTTGGGAGTTTGACTTAAATGAGTTTTAATTAAAAGAAAAGATTGCTTCAGCCGGGACTCGAAGGAGGAAGCCTTGGGTAGGGATTTAGGTCACCAAGGCCTATTTAAATTAGGAAAATGAAGGAAAAATCAAGAAAATCTCCACTCCCCTTGTTTTGCCTCACACCACCCACACTCCTTCCCTCTCTCCTTGTCGATTTCATCAAGCCCTAGAGCCGAGCGAAGAAGCCTAGCTGCACCGCACCTAGCGACAAACCTGTAAAGACCCGACCAAAAAGGGGCTCTAAATGGGCCTTTACCCCAATGCATGTAGTGAAAATAAAAGACATTATGAAAAATACATTTCGGATCCCAAGTAAAAACAGAAACATTCAACAACCAAAACATACATTTCTAAAAGCATACTGATCGTAGATTTATTTAAACCATTAAAACAATCCACAAGTACAAATATGCTGGAATCCATAAAACGTAAGAAAACATCCTGGGGCTCTGTGCCCGTCTACATGCATTCAGGGGAAATAACAAAAGTCAAGAGTCATGATAAAATAAAATAATCAGAGATGACAAAGCAGATTCCATGATCACGCCTCCTCCTTCACCATCCTGTCTCGCGCCTTGGTTACCTGTGGAAAACCACGAGAATAAGGGTGAGTAACGAATTACTCAGTAAGAATCCCCAACCGGGGTACAATACGATATACATGATCATCTAGGAGATTATATGCAAGCTATGAGTATAAACACAGAATAGAGCACATAGCTTAACTCCACACTTGGACCTCGGATGCCAACTCAGGGTCTTAGTCCGGAACTACCACAACACACTAAACGCGCTATACGGGAACAAGTCCCGGCCTCAGCCTGCCTACTGTCGATACGAAAGGTGCACTAGCTCAAGATCCCGAGGAGCTCTCCGGTCGGGCGCTGTAATGAGCGTAAGGATGCACCGCGTGCTTCTACGACTATGGGGTGCCGGGGTCTAGTGGCAAGCCGCCCATATCCGGATACCACGCCTAACTAAATCTCTGGATCGGTGTCACACGACATAGGGGTGTGAGACTCGGACACGTGAACTATGTCACTGCACCACCGCACTTTGAGGCTAAGGAACGGGTCATGGTAGGCTTACACGAGAAGCCGTCCTTACTGTAAAAGACCCAACCCGAAAATGGAACTAAATCTAGGTCTTTACTCAAAGATGCAAATTTAAAACATAAAAGGACCCAGCCAGTCGGATTAAAAGCTTTTCAAACACATGAACGGAAAACAATCAAAACAAGTAAACATTCATTAGGCAAAAACGAACCATTCAAATTAAAACAGTGACTGATCAGTACTTTACTTAAAAACATAAAATAGTTCAAATCATAGTTTTCCCTACGGATCTAAGTCCAACTACATGCTGAAATCCAAAAACAAGAAAATAAGACACGGCCAGTGTCGGCAGCATCCATGATCTCCCAGCTCTCCGCTAGCCACCTCGGTCTTTCCCAAGTTACCCGTGGAAGAAACCACGATAAGGGTGAGTATAAACATACTCGTGAAGAACCCCGACCGGGAGTGCGATACGATGCAATCTATCATCTAGCACCCTAGTACACATGCCACAAATATCAACACGGATCTTAGCTCAATGAGCTCACAAGGCAAATCCGGAATCCACGGAAGTCTCCTACTTCCGGCCTAATGATTGGCTCTCAAACCAATCCCGGGACATCTCCAAGGGTCTTTCTCCCTTGGCCAATTGATCACTCAAAAACCGATCCCCGATGTCCGACACCCTCGAGGGTCTTTCTCCTCGACCAATTGATTAACTCTAAAGTCAATCCCAATGGGTGTCCTCAAGGGTCTCTTACCCTCGCTATAAAGCTGGACTATCGGGAGAGTACCCGAAGTCGGCTCTAAACAAGAAGGAACTCGTGTACTCACGAACATTAGCCCGGGAGCTCTCCGAACCGGCTACTTAACGCGTGTGCGCGCGCACACCGCATGCTCTTCTCGCAACCGGCGTAAATGCGGGGGCCTAAGGGCAAACTACGCGGGCAGTGTACGCATGCCTAAGACTTCGGAAACGGTGTCACCGATCACAGTGGTGCGAGGCCCTCGGCACTCATCTGCGCGGCACTGTACCACCGACACGAAGCTAAGAACCGGCCAAGGTAGGCTTGCACCGCTGGCGGTGGTTCCGCTCTAGCGAGCTACAAACTAGGCTTATGCCAATGAGGTAGCTAATCCTCACCGGCTGCAGGGGAAGCAAGGTACGTTATGCTTCGCTCTACTCCCGACCGGTGGGGACAAGGTACGTTATGTCCGCTCTCAGCCTCTAGATGAAGACAAACCCTATCATACTAGCTTAGACTACCAAGTACGTGATTCCTGGCTAACATCCACAAAGACATCTGTCATACATAGCCTAGCATGATACTACGAGCTTAAAGCAGGAATCTCAAGCATGCTGGAAGAACAAACCTAGCATGGCACTAACATGTACAAAAAGGCAAAACATGCTAGCAAGAATTCAATCACTAGCTATCCTATCCACTAACATGCTCATAAAGGTGAACAAGCATACAAGGCACAATTAAGAAAGCATAGCGAGGTCCACACAACCACGGTAGGAAGTCCTTACCTGGAAACAAGTGGAGAATAGCTATCACAACCAAAAAGACCCTCGAGCTTAATACGAACTCGAGCAACCTAGGCATAAATAGAGCATCCTAAGTAAATACATACAGCAGCCAGAAGTTTAGAAAACACAAAGGGATTGGTTCGGGAATTACCACCGAGAAGACACGGGCCTCTAAGCAGCAAGGAGGGTGGCTAGGGCGCTTTCTTTGAGTGGGCGCCAAGGCTGGCGCTGGCGCTGGCGCTGGCGCGGCGGGCGCTGGCGCTGGCGCCTGGCAGCGCTGGGCGCGCAACACGCAGGCGGACGCGCAGGGGCAAGCGCGGGTGTGCGCTGCAGGCGACGCGCGCGAGCGCGCATGGCTTGGCTGGGTTGGCCTAGGCGCAGTCGCGTCGCGCTGGAGTGGGCGCGCGGCGGGGTCGCGCTGAGCGGCGGGCGCGTGCGGCGGGCGCGCGTCTGGGCTGCGTTGCGGCCTTTGTCGACCACGAGCGACGTCGGCGGTCTTTGGCGCCACGGCGACGCCAGCGGCGGCGATGGTGCGACGGTGGGGCTTCGCCGGCAGCGTCGTGTTGTTGGTCGGGCGGCGGGGTCGGGGCGTGGTGCGGTGCGGTGCAGGGGCTGTGCGGGCAGGGGCTGTGCGGCAGGGGTGGTGCGTGCGGCTAGGGCTGGGTGGCTCGGGGGTGGCTCGATGGTGTGGCTAGGGCTGCTCGGCTAGGGTTTTAGGAGAGAGAGAGAGAGAGAGAGAGAGAGAGAGAGAGAGAGAATGCGGCTAAGAGGGGAAAAATTAGGAGTTTCTTGATTTTCCTTCTTTTCCTTATTTTTAAATAGGTTAGGAGACCTAAATTCCTTTCCCAAGGCTTTTCTCTTACGGGTCCCGGCCAAAGAAATTCTTTTCTCTTTTTCTTTTTAATTAAGACTCTTTTCTTAAAACTCCACATTCACCATTTAGGGCAAGGCTCAAATCCCAAAAGATTAAATTAATTTTCCAATTAATTTTGTTATTAACCGGGAAGGAAAACGGGGCCGTTACAATACTCCCCCCTTAAAAGACTTTCGTCCCCGAAAGTCCTAAGACTGGAACAACTCCGGGTAATGAGTCCTCATCTCATCCTCTAGCTCCCACGTCGCTTCCTCTGCCCTCTGATGCCTCCAAAGAACCTTTACTAAACTTATCTCTCGGTTGCGCAATACCTTGCGCTCACAAGCCAAAATTTGCACGGGCTTCTCCTCGAAGGATAAATCTTTACTCAACTCTAGGGGCTCATGCTCTAGCACATGCGAAGGATCTGCCACGTACTTTCTCAACATCGAAACGTGGAACACATTATGCACCGACACAAAGACGGGGTAAAGCTAACCGATAGGCCATTTGCTCCGATCCGCTCAAGGATCTCAAAAGGCCCTACAAAACACGGGGCTCAGCTTGCCTCGCTTTCCAAACCTTAACACCCCACGCATAGGTGCTACTTTCAGAAAACATGTTGACCCACCTCAAATTCCAAGTCTCTACGCCTCACATCGGCGTAACTTTTTTTCGCCTACTTTGTCTTTGTCAACATGCGAGCCCTTATCTTCTCGCCTGCGTCGTTCGTCATCCGAAGTAACTCGGGTCCCAGAACACGCCTATCCCCAACCTCCTCCCGAACACTGGGATCTGCAGCGCTTACCATACAATGCCTCGAATGGGGCCATCTCGAAAAGTCGCCTGATAGCCGTTGTTGTGTTTAACTCCATCAAGTATGTGTCTCGGTCCCAACCGCACAGGAAGTCCAAGACACGAGCTCTCAACATGTCTTCCGAATCTGATTCACCCTCTCGATCGACCATCGGTTTGAGGGTGGAAGGCGATCTTGAAATCGCACTCGGTTCCCGCACCATTCGGAGCGCTCTCGAGCGAGATGTGAACCGAGAATCCCGATCTGATACTATCTTTGCGGGTACCCCGTGGTACCGCACAATCTGCTCAAGGAACAACTGTGCCCACTGTTCCACGGTATAACTAATCTTCCCGGGAATAAAGTGTGCACTCTTGGTCAGCCGGTCCACTACTACCCAGATCTGAGTGAACCCTCTCGGTGTCCTCGGCAACCCAGAGATAAAATCCATCGAAATCTCATCCCACTTCCACTGTGGGAACACTTAACGGCTGCAATAAACCTGCAGGTTTCTGTCTGGGGGCCTTCACTTGTTGACAAGTGAGACACCGCTAACAAACTCCGCTATATCTCGCTTCATGCCCATCCACCGAGCGTCCCGCTTGAGATCTCGGTACATCTTGGTACCTCCCGGGTGCCAAGTGAATGGGGAACTATGTGCCTCGGCGAGCAACTCTGCTCGAACCTCTCACGTCATCCGGGACGCACAATCGACTCTCGGTACCTCAAGCCTTCGTCCGGTGCCACAACAAAGTCGAAATCGCCATCACCTTAACCCTCTCGAGCAATCTCCTCAACTTGGGATCACTTTACGGTGGTATCGATGATCCTCTCGCTAAGCGACGGCCGAATGAGCCCGATAGTTGGGCTACCACAGCGGTAACCTCTCCCAACAAGACTGCAATACCGGTTCGCTCAAACTCTTTCCGCAATTCAACTTGGGAGCTCAAAGCAAAGTCACTTTGAATGCGACGTCTTTCTACTCAAATGCGCATCAGCCACAACATTGGCTTTTCCGGGATGATACAAAATCTCACAATCGTAGTCCTTTACTAACTCGAGCCACCTCCTCTCGCCTCATGTTCAACTCCTTACGAGTGAAGAAATATTTGAGGCTCTGGTGATCCGTGAACAATGAATCCTCTCACCATATAAGTAATGCCTCCAAATCTTTAGAGCAAAAACAATCTGCAGCCAACTCCATATCATGAGTTGGATAGTTCTTCTCATAAGGCTTCAATCACGGGAAGCATAAGCTATCACCTTCCCGTCTTTGCATCAACACACAGCCTAAACCATACTTGGAAGCATCACTATAAACTACGAAACCTCCTGTTCCTTCAGAACCGCCAACACAGTCTTGTCGTCAAGTTGAGCTTAAGCCGGGCAAAACTTTCCTCACATCTAGCATCCCAAATAAAGTCAACACCCTTCTTGGTCGACGGGTTAGGGGGTCTTTGCCTTAGCGAAAAAGTCTTTCACGAAACGCCAGTAATAACTCGCCAGGACCCAAAAAGTCTGCGTATCTCGGTGACCGTCGTCGGTCTGGCCCATGAGCTTATCGCCTCTATCTTTGCGGGGTCCACCGCTATACCATCTGCCGACACGATATGTCCAAGGAAGGCTACTCTCTCTAGCCAAAATTCACACTTAGAGAACTTTGCGAACAACTCGTTCTCACGCAATCTTTGTCAAAACTTGCCTCAAATGCGAAGCATGGTCCTCCTTTGTCTGGAATAAATCAAAATGTCGTCTATGAATACGATAACGAAGTTATCCAAGAATGCCTTGAACACTCTGTCCATCATGTCCATAAACGCTGCGGGGCGTTCGTGAGTCCGAAAGACATGACCACGAACTCATAATGACCATACCTCGATCCGAACGCGGTCTTGGGATATCTGCATCTCGAATCCTCACCGATGGTACCACGACCTCAAATCAATCTTAGAAAACACCGAGGCTCCTGAAGGTGATCAAACAGATCATCTATACGCGGCGGGGATACTTATTCTTCACCGTGACTTTATTCAGTTCTCTCTATAGTCTATACACAAGCGCATGGATCCATCCTTCTTTTTAACAAACAGGGCGGTGCTCCCCACGGACACACACTCGGACGGATGAAACCTCGATCCAAATCTCTTGCAAATCGCACTTTGAGTTCTCTCAACTCACCGGCGCCATACGATACGGGGCTTTGGAAATGGGAAGAGTCCCTGGCTCGGCTCAATGGTGAAGTCCAACTCCCGCTTGGGGGTAAACCCAAGCAACTCTTCAGGGGAAACATCTCGCAAACTCTTGCACCACGGGGACCATGTCAACGACCAACGCAGTGCTACTATCTCCTCGACAGCTTTGCCAAGAAGCCCCAAGCTCCTCGAGCCAACAATCTATGGGCTTTCATTTGCTTTGAGATCAAAGGCGGGCAAGTTCCGCCCCCGACACCGCGAAACTTGAAGCTCGGCCTCGTGAGGCGCCTAAACACCACTTCTTTCCGTGGCGGTCTATCAAAGCATGGTTCTCTGCCAACCAATCCATGCCAAGGATTACATCGAAACCGCTCATAGACAGCACTATGAGGGTAGCCTCTAAAATCTCATCGGATATCTCAGATCCGCCATGCTTAACTCTCATCGCTAGCTAACATACTCACACCCGAAGGAGTGGCAACACACACTCAAACCCTAGAGGTTCGAGCTCCACACAAGCTTGTCTAACGAATGCATCGAAAATAAAGGAATGGGTCGAACCCGAATCAAACAATACAAATGCATAGTCTTCAGTAAGACAAGCAGCGTACTCGCAATCGCATCATCGATCGCGCTCTCGCCTCTGGCGAGTAGTGGCAAACACTCGGCCTGCTTTGTTGGCCGGCCCCGCTGCCGCTAAATCCCGAGTGCGAGAATCGGCCAAGTGCCCCTCCTTGCCACATCTCGTAGCAAGCACGGGCGATGCTCCACACGACTCCATAATGTGCCTTTCCGCACTTGTTGCAATGAGTGGCTTGCTCGTCCCCGCCTGCTTTGGCGATCTGGGCTCTACCACTTCGAGGTCGGCGCTGATCTCGACCATCGGACTGGCCTCGCCTGCGTAGTCTGAGTCTGCGACCAGCTTGAGCGAAACCACTAGAAGTCCTGCACTTCCTCTTACGCGAGTATCTTCTTGGGCAGTTTGAATCGACCGAGTGGCGCAGCAGGATCCTCGCACTCGGATACTTCGGGTTATAAATCGTGGCCAACTCTACTTGCTCGATCATAACTCTCGGGAGCGAGTGCTCGAACATCCCGAGCAACCTCCTTCCTCAGCCCACAAATGAACTTCTTAGTCTTGAGCTCCTCGGTGGCAATGAGCTCCGTGCGCGAAATAGCTATACTCGAGAACTTCTTCTCATAGGCGACAATACTATCTCGATCCTCGCTTTCAGATTTGAGAAGGCCTCTGCCATCTCCTGCTGAGCCTCGTCATTAACATACTTAGCTCAACTTCGTTCTAAAGAACTCCTGTGTGGTGGAGAAGACCCACCGGGTCTAGCTCTATCTGTGGACTCCCACCACCACTCAGCTGTGTCAGAGAGAACATGGGCCGCACATCTCGGCCTCTGTACATCTGGGCATCCCATAACTCTAAAGATGTACTCCATTCTTGCCAACCACCTGACTGCCACAAGTGGGTTCTCTGAAGCATCAAATTCTCTTGGCTTCCACTTGGTGAAATCTTTCAACCACTTGCCAAACTCAGCAGCTCCCTCTGCACTATCAAGTGAGTCTGACTGGTCCTGATGACCCTGCCCCTCCGGTTGAGCTACCGGAGCTACCGGGGCTACTGGAGCTGCTGGGGGTGCCTGCTGCATGAGCTGTGTCAACTGGGCTATCTGTGCCCTAGACTCCTCTCTCTGCTGTTTGCCGCTAGGCTGCGCCGAGTCTCGCTCTGCTGCTCGGCCATTAGGCCCATCATCATGTCTCTCATAGCGAAATATCTCCTCCTGGAGCTGCACCTTGAGGCATAGCGACCTCCGCCCCTTCTCTGGGCAAGTTAACCTCTGGTGCCACGGCGCCTACGAGCTTTGATATACCTCGCTGCTTGGCTCTGCAAAGATCTCTATTTGCGATTCCAGACGGACTGCTCCACTACGTGTAACGCGCATCTTGGCGATCTACACGGAAACCACAACAGGTTAGTCCACGCTCGGACTTTCTCTGTCAACAAAGATAACACATGTGTCGCGCATATAGTATCATAAACAAAACCCTTAGCTTATTGAACTTAGACAAACTGGCGGCCTTGGAGTCTTTGGAGATCATGGGAACACAACCTACAAACAGTTAGTCTCACGAGAATCTATGACTCGTGCTCGATACCAACCAGAAAGACCCAACCCGAAAATGGAACTAAATCTAGGTCTTTACTCGGATGCAAATTTAAAACATAAAAGGACCCGGCCGTGGTCGGATTAAAAGCTTTTCAAACACATGAACGGGAAAACAATCAAAACAAGTAAACATTCATTAGGCAAAAACGAACCATTCAAATTAAAACGATGGATCGATCATTACTTTACTTAAAAACATAAAATAGTTCAAATCATAGTTTTCCCTACGGATCTAAGTCCAACTACATGCTGAAATCCAAAAGCAATAAAATAAGACACGGCCAGAGTGTCAAGCGGCATCCATGATCTCCCGGCTCTCTCCGCTAGCCACCTCTGTCTTGTCCCCAAGTTACCTGTGGAAGAAACCACGATAAGGGTGAGTATAAACATACTCGGTAAGAACCCCGACCGGAGTGCGATACGATGCAATCTATCATCTAGCACCTAGTACACATGCCACAAATATCAACACGGATCTTAGCTCAATGAGCTCACAAGGCAAATCCGAATCCACGGAAGTCTCCTACTTCCGCCTAATGATTGGCTCTCAAACCAATCCCGGACATCTCCAAGGGTCTTTCTCCTTCGCCAATTGATCACTCAAAAACCGATCCCCGTGATGTCCGACACCCTCGAGGGTCTTTCTCCTCGACCAATTGATTAACTCTAAAGTCAATCCCAATGGGTGTCCTCAAGGGTCTCTTACCCTCGCTATAAAATCGGACTATCGGGAGAGTACCCAAGTCCGGCTCTAAACAAGAAGGAACGGTGTACTCACGAACATTAGCCCGGGAGCTCTCCGAACCGGCTACTAACGCGCGTGCGCGCGCACACCGCATGCTCTTCTGCAACCGGCGTAAATGCGGGGCCTAAGGGCAAACTACGCGGGCCAGTGCGCATGCCTAAGACTTCGGAAACGGTGTCACCGATCACAAGAGGTGCGAGGCCCTCGGCACTCATCTGCGCGCACTGTACCACTGACACGAAGCTAAGAACCGGCCAAGGTAGGCTTGCACCGTTGGCGGGGTTCCGCTCTAGCAGAGCTACAAACTAGGCTTATGCCAATGAGGTAGCTAATCCTCACCGGCTGCCGGGAAGCAAGGTACGTTATGCTTCGCTCTACTCCCGACCGGTGGGGACAAGGTGCGTTATGTCCGCTCTCACCTCTAGATGAAGACAAACCCTATCATACTAGCTTAGACTACCAAGTACGTGATTCTGGCTAACATCCACAAAGACATCTCACATACATAGCCTAGCATGATACTACGAGCTTAAAGCGGGAATCTCAAGCATCTTTGGAAGAACAAACCTAGCATGGCACTAACATGTACAAAAAGGCAAAACATGCTAGCAAGAATTCAATCACTAGCTATCCTATCCACTAACATGCTCATAAAGGTGAACAAGCATACAAGGCACAATTAAGAAAGCATAGCGGGGTCCACACAACCACGGTAGGAAGTCCTTACACGGAAACAAGTGGAGAATAGCTATCACAACCAAAAGACCCTCGAGCTTAATACGAACTCGAGCAACCTAGGCATAAATAGAGCATCCTAAGTAAATACATCATAGAGACGGAAGTTTAGAAAACACAAAGGGATTGGTTCGGGAATTACCACCGAGAAGACACGGGCCTCGCGTGCAGGAGGGTGGCTAGGCGCCTTCTTTGGTGCGGCTGGGCGCTGGCCTGGGCGCTCAAGGCGCTGGCGCTGGGCGCTGGCCTTGTAACGCCGGAGGACAGGCAGCGCAGCGGGCAGCGCGCGTCTGTGCGGCGACGCGCGCGCGAAGCGAGCGAGCGGCTCTGGTTGGCGTCGCGCGCGGGTCGCGCTGGAGTGGGCGCGCGGCAGGGGTCGCGTTGGGAGCGGCGCGGCGTCTGGCGCGCGCGCGCTGGGCTGCGTTGCGGCCTTTGTGCGACGACCACCACGAGCGTCGCCGGCGGTGCTGGGCGGCCACGGGCGACGTCAGGCGGCGTGGTCTGGTGCGGTGCAGGGGCTGTGCGGGCAGGGGCTGTGCGGCAGGGGTGGTGCGTGCGGCTAGGGCTGGGTGGCTCGGGGGTGGCTCGATGGTGTGGCTAGGGCTGCTCGGCTAGGGTTTTAGGAGAGAGAGAGAGAGAGAGAGAGAGAGAGAGAGAGAGAGAGAGAATGCGGTTAAGAGGGGAAAAATTAGGAGTTTCTTGATTTTCCTTCTTTTCCTTATTTTTAAATAGGTTAGGAGACCTAAATTCCTTTCCCAAGGCTTTTCTCTTACGGGTCCCGGCCAAAGAAATTCTTTTCTCTTTTTCTTTTTAATTAAGACTCTTTTCTTAAAACTCCACATTCACCATTTAGGGCAAGGCTCAAATCCCAAAAGATTAAATTAATTTTCCAATTAATTTTGTTATTAACCGGGAAGGAAAACGGGGCCGTTACATTACCTTAACAGGTGGCAATCAAGGGCTACTGCCGAACACGCTGAGGACGTGCCGGCTGCCGGGGACTAGGCATTGCCAAGTCATCATCCCGACCGTTGGGGCATCGCTTAGACTACCACCCTCACCCAAGATTGCAGGGCCTACCGGTTGGGATAGCTAATCCCTCACGGGGTCCAAGGACGGAGAACTGTCTCGAACGTCCTTGCCATAGATGCAAGATACTTTATGCATCGGGCCCTGATGATGCTATCTACCCGAATTCTAAACCTTAACAATAATAACGATTCAATCAATGCGGTCAATACGTGCTCAACAGATACAAGGAACCTAGCATGATACTACGAAGCAAGAACAGTATCGAACATGCTAGAATAGAACAACCTAGCATGGGCTAACATGAGAAACAATACAAGAGTTCATGCCGATCGAGAATTGAACAGAGCACCTAGGGCTAAACATGCTAATAATCATACACAGGCATACAAAACAACAATCACAAATATACTGCAGGGCCCACACAACTCCTGTAAAGAAATCCTTACCTTGGTAGGAGAGGCTTCTACACACAAATCCTAAATCATGCGGAACAATCCCGAGCTAGCGAGGGAACCTAGCAAACCAACAATAATCGGCATCTAAAATGTCTAAATAACAATAGAACGACAAGCTCGGCTCGGGGAACTCACGCGGCGACGACGACCACGAGCTTGGAGCCTGCTGCAAGCCGGCACAGCAGTGGTGGCGGCGCACGCACGGCCGCAGCGGGGGCCAGCGCACCGCAACACGGCAGGGGCGCGCCAGCGCGAGCGCGCTGTCGCGGCGGCGCGCGCGGGCGCCGCGTCGCGATCTGAATACTGGCGAGCAGCTCGGCGGACGGAGGCGCGCGGCGAACGTCTGCGGCGCGCGCGCGCGCGGCGCTGCGCGCGCGACGGCGACGCAGACGCGGCTGGGTACGCAGGCGGGCGGCGATTCGGCAAGCGGACACGGCGATCTGCTCAGCTGCGCTTCGGCTGGTGCGACGGCGGGCTCGTCGCGAGATCTGGGCGTCGCGATGGACGGATCTGGCGGCTGCCGGTGTCACGGCGAGCGGCGATGCGACCGACGCGCTTAGGCGATGATGGCTTCCCTCGGGCTGCGACTGGCGTGCGACAAGCGATCTGCGATCCTCGGCGGATCTGTGCATTTGCTTGGTCGAGGGCGTCGTCTGCGGCGGCAAAGCGGGTGCGACAGAGCCATTCAGTGCCGATCGGGGCGTCTTCGCTCGGCGGTTAGGCGACGGTGGATCTCTTTGGTGCTGCGCCGGCGGATCTCGCTGGGTTGGGGTCAGCTTGTGCGGCAAAGAGAGGTGTTGGAGAAGAAATGCAAACCTAGCTTCCTTTCTCTTTTAACCAAATACAACAAAACTCCAAAACCCAAGGCTAACCATAAAATGACCCGGAAGGAGCAACAAGAGCTCTCAATAGCTCAACTGGCCACACCACCCACCTGACTTCTCAGACCCCCTGGGTTCGAAACCCACCAAACACACTTTTAACACACCATTTTCCTTTTGCATCTCCCCATGCCCAAACACATCCACAAAGCCTCAAAACTTACATAAATCCATCCAATAATTTTAGCAATCGAAAAAGACATAAAACGGTCCCGACGGCCCGACCAAATTACTAAAATACCCTAGGGCATACCTGGAAGGCCGGGATGAAAACTTGGGTCGTTACACAACCCCAGCGCGAACGCGCCGCCCGATCCCGGGCCACAACGCACCGCACCGAGCCGCCCGCCTGCCTCGCGCTAGCGCGCGCATCATGAGACCATCGCCTGCATCGCGACACCACTAGCAGCCTAGAAGCCTCGACTGCAACGTCCCAAGAGCCCAGACGCCTCGCCCGCGCGACGTCCCAAGAGCTGAGCAGCCCATACGCCCCAGCTCAGCCCCTACATCGCGCCCAGACGCCCACGCCATTTTGCAAAGCGAGCCCAGTCCGCGCGCCGTCCGAGCAAAAGATCTCCTGCGTCACCCTTCTGCGTCTGTGCGCCAGTGCGCCCGTGTCGTCGTCGCTCGTCCGCGCTCAGCTTTGCGCCTCCGCTCCCGTCCGCGCACGCGCCCATCCCCCTGTCGCGCCAGCGCTCCCAGCAGCGACCAGCCTGCTCGTCCAGCCTGCTTCCTTGCAGCCGAGAGCCTATTTAGCGCCTAGAGAGTTGGGCCGAGAACTTGTGTCTTCTCGATTGGTAATTCCCGAGTCTTTTCTCTTTTGGGCCCTAAGCTGTTGGCTGCTGTTTGTTTAATTAGGATGTTTTTATAGAATGCTTAGGTTGCTCGAGTTTGCTTAGAAGCTCGAGGGTCGCTTATTGATTCGTGGTAGTTATTTTTCTACTTGTTTCAAGGTAAGGACTTCTTACCGTGGTTGTGTGGACCCTGCGATGTTTTCTTGATTGTGCTTTGTATGCCTGTTCACTTTTATGAGCATGTTAGTGGATACGACAGCTTGTGTTTGAATTCATGCTAGCATGTTTGCTTGTTTGTTCATGTTATACCCATGCTAGGTTTGTTCTTCCAGCATGCTATGGTTCCTGCTTTAAGCTCGTAGTATCATGCTAGGTTATGTATGATTGATGTTGATATGTATGTTTAGCCAGGAATCAGTTATTTTGTACTCGTAGTTAGCACAGTAGGGTTTGTCATCATCTAGAGGCTGAGAGTGAACATAACGTACGTTGTCCCCACCGGTCGAAAGTGTAACGGCCCAGGTTTTCATCTCGGTCTTCCAGGTATGCCCTAGGGGTATTTCGGTAATTTGGCCGGGCCGTCAGAGCCGTTTATGTCATTTTCAGTTGCTAAAATTATTGGATGATCTTAAGTGGGATTTTGATGCTTTGTGGATGTGTTTGGGCATGGTGAGATGCAAAAGAAAAATTAAGGAGTAAAGGTGTGTTTTTTGGGATTCGAACCCAAGATGCTAGGAAGTCAGGTGGGTGGAGTGGCCAGTTGAGCCACAGGAGGTTCTTGTTACTCTTTCCGCGGCATGTCTTGGTTAGCCTTGAGTCCTTGGGGTTTTGGTGCATTTGATTAAAAGAAAGGAAATTAGGCTTGAGTGTTTTGCTCTCCAATCCCCTTGCCGCCCCAACCCATTGTCTCTCAAGCCTTGCGTGTGCCTTCTCTAGAGAGGAGCCCAGCCGAGCAGCAGATCTGCTCAGCAGCCAAGCCAGACGCCATCTGTAAGAACCCGACCCAAAATACGGTCCTAAACCTAGGTTCTCACTCAGCATGCAAGTTAAAATACTTCATCAAGCGGTTTAGTGCTCATATTTAAAACCTTTCAAAACATTTAGAAACGAGGAATGCATAAAACATAATCAACAATTTTGTTTAAGAAAGACCAACGAAGTAAAACAAGCCTGGCCAGTATATAAAAACATTCAAAACAGTTCAAACAACTTTTTATAATGTTTCCCCTAGGACTTCTGTCCATCTACATGCTTGAACAAATATGCAAACAATAAAGACAGAGTGCTGGCGGCTCCCATGATCAATCGGCTCCTCTCGCTAGCCGTCCGGTCTTTGTCCCAAAGTTACCCGTGGAAAACCACGAAATAAGGGTGAGTATAAACATACTCGGTAAGAATCTCAACCGGGGTACAATACGATACTTCAATCATCTAGCACCCTAGTATACATGCAAATAGTTACCAACACGGATCGTAGCTCAACGAGCTTACAAGGCGAGATCTGGAATCCTCGGAAGTCTCCTTCTTCCGACCTAATGATTGGCTCTCATAACCAATCCCGGGACATCTCCGAGGGTCTTTCTCCTCTACCAATTGATCACTCAAAAACCGATCCCAAAGATGTCCGACACCCTCGAGGGTCTTTCTCCTCGACCATATGATCACTCAAAAGCCAATCCCAATGGGTGTCCTCAAGGGCCTCTTACCTCTCGCTAATAAATCTGGACTATCGGAGAGTACCCAAGTCCGCTCTAAACTGGAAGGAACCGTGTACTCACGAACATTAGCCCGGGAGCTCTCCGAACCGGCGACTAACGCGTGTGCGCGCACACACCGCATGCTTTGCAACATAAATGTGGGGGCCTAAGTACAAACTACGCGGGCCGGTACGCATGCCTAAGACTCGAAGTGGTGTCACTCGAACACGAGAGTCGCGAGGCCCTCGGCACTCATCATGCGCGGCTGTACCACCGACTGGAAGCTAAGAACCGCCAAGGCGGGCTTGCACCGCTAGCGGTGGTTCCGCTCTAGCGAGCTACAAACTAGGCTTATGTCGATGTGGTAGCTAAATCCACATCGGTGCCGGGGAAGCAATGTACGTTATGCTTCGCTCTACTCCCGACCGGTGGGGACAAGGTACGTTATGTCCGCTCTCGGCCTCTAGATGATGACAAAATTTAACACACTAGCTAGAGTATAGAGTAAACGATTCTGGCTAAACATACATAATCATCATCAATCATACATAACCTAGCATGATGCTACGAACTTAAAGCAGAATCTCAAGCATGCTTGGAAGAACAATCCTAGCATGGCACTAACATGTACAAAGAAGCAAACATGCTAGCAGGGAATGCAATCACAAGTCATCCTATCCACTAATCATGTCCATAAAAGTAAACATGCATATAAGGCACAATCAAGAAAGCATCGCAGGGTCCACACAACCACGGTAAGGAATCCTTACCTGGAAACGAGCAGAAATAACCTTCACAATCAAATAATGACCCTCGAGCTTTAAAGCGAAACCGAGCAACCTAAGCATTTTAAAAGCATCCTAAATAAATATATCTGACACCAAGCAGCTTAAAAATCTACAAGGGATAGGTTCGGGAATTACCAACCGAGAAGGCACGGGGTCTCGGCAGCAGGGGGGCAAGGCTGGGCGCTGCTGGTGCGGCTGGGGCGCTGGCGCTGGGCGCGCGGCAAGGCGAGACGTCGGGTCTGCGAGGACAACGCGCGCGGCGATTTGATGGCGGCGTATTGAAGCGGCAGCGTGGCGTGACGCGGCGTCGGGCGGCAGCAGCGCGAGCGGCGCGCTGGCCAGCGTCTGGGCGGCTCTGGTGCGGAACGGCGCGACGCGTCTGGCTGGGCGGCGAGCGAGGCATGCGATCGGGCGCGCTGGCATGGGCGATCTGAGGCGTCTGGGCGCGCTGGGCATGGGCTGTGGCTGCGGTCTCAGTGCGCGGCGTGGGCAGGCGGGCTGGTGCGATCTGGGCGGCGTGGCTGGGCAGGGCTGGCGCGATCTGGTGTGGGGATGGGCTGAGCGGCTAGGGTTTGGTTTCTTGGTGAGGGGCTCTGCAAGGAGAGAGAGAGAGAGAGAGAGAGAGAGAGAGAGATTTTTCCAAAACAAGGGGAATAGGATTTTCTTTTCCTTTTTCTAATTTAAATGGGTCTAAAATCCCTTCCCAAGGCTTTCTCTTGCGGGTCCCGGCTAAAGAAATTCTTTTCTTTTTTAACTAAATCTTCTTTTTCTAAAAACTCCAATTTCACCATTAGGGCAAGGGTTCAAATCTCAATGGGACCAATTAAATTCCAATTAATTTTGCTATCAACCGGAATGTCTCCGAACTTCTAATCAAGCAACCCAAACTCCTTGGGTCTTGCAACCAACATTAATCAAGTCTCAACGAAGGCCGAAATGACCACAAGCCACGAAAATCCTCAACCTCGACCGGGAGCAAAATACCAAAATACCCTTAAAGGTTAAAAAGCTCTAACGGCCCATCCGAACATCCGCATAATGTCCCAAAAACTCCTGGGAAACCGAAATAGAAAACTGGGCCGTTACACCATCGCCCAGCAGCTGAAACGCCCAGCCCCTGCCGTCGCTCCAACAGCCCCATTGTCAGCAGCAGACGCCCAGCCGAGCAGCAGATCTGTCGCAGCCAGCAGCCCAGGCGTCCAGACGCCCAGCAGCGTGTCGCTCAGCCCAGATCGCGTCGCCCGTCCGCGTTAAGCCCGCACGCCCGCACTCCCGTCTCCCGTGCCGCGTCTCTCCGCCCGTCCGCGCGCAGCCAGCGCCCTCGCGCCCAGTCCACCTCGTCGCTCGTCCACGACAGCGCTCGTCCGCGCGCTCCAGAGCCGTGCCAGCACGTCCAGCGCTGAGCAACAGCCACGACCGTGCAGCCTGTCCGTCCGCGCGTCAGCCGTGCCTTGTGAGTCGCTCCCGAGCTGAACCCTGTTTATTTTATTATATTTAGGCCTATGGATTGTGATAATTATTGTGCTTGTTAGGTTCTCATTAGCTAGCTCGGGATCGATCGCAGCTTAGGATTCTGGTGTGTAGTTGCCTTCCGACCAAGTAAGGATTTCTTACCGGAGTTGTGTGGGCCCTGCGATATTATATGTGATTGTTGTTTGTATGCTTGTTTGTGTTTATCATCATGTTTAGTGATAGGTGCTCTATTCTGAATTCCTGACTGGCATGATTTCTTATGTTGTTTCTCATGTTAGTCCATGCTAGGTTGTTCCCTACTGGCATGCTCGTTATCTGTTCTTGCTTCGTAGTATCATGCTAGGTTCGTTGTATCTGTTGAGCACGTATTGGATTGTTTGCTGTTGATGTTATAGTTTAGAGTTCAGATAGGTAGCATCATCCGGGCCAGGATGCAAAACATAACTTGCATCCACGGCAGGGACGTACGAGGCAGTACTTCGTCCCCGATCCACCGTTAGGGTTTAGCTAACCCTAAAGGCAGGCCCTACAATCTTGGGTGAGGGTTGCAGACTGTTAAATACCCCAACGGTCGGGATGATGACATGGCCTCGTCTTGTCCCCAGCAGCCGGCACGTCCTCAGCGTGTTCGACCGTAGCCCTTGATTGCCACCTGATAGGGCAAGGACGGCTTCCTGGTGTAACCCTACCACGATCGGTTCCTTAGCCTCAGGTGCGGTGGTTCAGGCTGACATAGTTCACGTGTCCAGGTCTCACACCCCTATGTCAGTGAACCCGATCCAGAGATTGGTTAGGCATGGTGACTGGACCTGGGCAGCTTGCCACTAGACCCGACACCCCCCATGGTTTGCAGTAGCATGCGGTGTGCGCACACGCTCATTACAGCGCCGACCGGAGAGCTCCTCGGGATCTTGAGTTCAGTGCACCTTTCGTATTGACAGTAGACAGGCTGAGGCCGAGACTTTTATCTCATATAGGATCATATCGTGTGGTGGATTATTCCGGAGTAAGACCCTGAGATGGCATCCGAAGTTTATGTGTGGACTTATGTAAGGACCTCACCCAAGGAACGGTCTCTAACCTAGATCCTTTCTTAGCATGCATGATTAAGAATGTAAAACGTCATTCAGAGTTCCAAGTTTAAAGCTTTGCAGTCAACACGTTTTAAACAAAAACCATAATTCCAATAAATAAAACCAACAAGTAAGTGACTCATCAGTACTTTCTTAAAACAATTCAAAGGGAAACGGTTTGAGAACATAAATTAGTTTTTGAGTGTTGTCCTAGGGACTCAAGTCCCACTACATGCTAATTCATAAAAACAGTAAAAGAATGTGCAATCTCAGAGTCAGCTATCCATGATCATCCAGCAGCCTCCTCCTAGCCATCCAACCTCTGTCCCAAGTTACCTGGTGGAAAACCACAGAAAATAAGGGTGAGCAACAAGTTATTGAGTAAGAATCCCCAACCGGGGTACAATACGAAAACATTTCATTTAGCACAAGCACATGCAACCATACAACGACTTGGAGCAAACAGTTGGGTTAAACCATACGCCCCTCCTGGGGCTTGCCTATCCGAAGGCTTACAGCTATAAACTACCCTAGGTTCTACACCGGGACGCCCTTCGGGCCTTACAAAACCTAGGACTCAGTGCTGCCCATCGGGGACTTACACACCTAGGATGCCCATCGTTACACCTCCAACTCAGTGATGCCCATCGGGGACTTACACACCTAGGATGCCCATCAGGGTCTTACACCTCCAACTCAGTGATGCCCATCGGGGTCTTACACCTCCAACTCAGTGATGCCCATCGGGGACTTACACACCTAGGATGCCCATCGGGGTCTTACACCTCCAACTCAGTGATGCCCATCGGGGACTTACACACCTAGGATGCCCATCGGGGTCTTACACCTCCAACTCAGTGATGCCCATCGGGGACTTACACACCTAGGATGCCCATCAGGGTCTTACACCTCCAACTCAGTGATGCCCATCGTGGACTTACACACCTAGGATGCCCATCAGGGTCTTACACCTCCAACTTAGTGATGCTCATCGGGGTCTTACACACCTAGGATGCCCATCGAGGTCTTACACCTCCAACTCAGTGATGCCCATCGGGGACTTACACACCTAGGATGCCCATCGGGGTCTTACACCTCCAACTCAGTGATGCACATCGGGGTCTTACACACCTAGGATGCCCTTCGGGGTCTTACACCTCCGGATGTCCATCGGGGTCTTACTCGAGCGGGACCTACATTAGTTACCCCTACAATTTTCTACACTATACATCACTTGTCTAAACCTAACATGGATCTAACAGCATTCAACGGAAAACATGGTTATGCCAGGATGGAAGGACCTAGCATGGAACTAATAGAATACAACATAAAGCATGGATATGTCAGGTTAGGAGAACAATAGCATGGAGCTAACAAAACGCAAACATAACACGAACATGAATAAAAAGCAAGCATGAGGCCTATCCACTAGAAACACATACAGTTACAATAATCAATATGCTATCAAGTGTTCGCAGGGTCCACACAACCCCGGGTAAGAAATCCTTACCTGGAAACGAGTGGAAAGTAACTATCACGAATCAACTAACAACCCTCGAGCTTTAAAGCGAACCCGAGCGACCTAGGCATACAATAAAATATCCTAAATAAATAAACAGCAGCTAAAATCATGAAGTGCAAAGGGTGGAGGCTCGGAAATTTACCAACCGAGAAGACACACGTCTAGACAGCAACAAGCAGGAATGGGCGCTGCTGGTGCGACAGGGGCGCTGGCTCGAACGCGCGGCAAGGCGAGCAGACACGCTGGAGAGGGCGCGCGGCAAGGCGACGGGACGGTGGGGCAGCGAGCGGGCGACCTGGGCTGCGAAGAAGGCGCGCAGACGTGCGGTCTCGCTGGGACAGCGCGCGGCGGCGCGAGCGGCGACGCGACGACAGCTTTCGGCCGATCTTATTGGCGCGCGGGCGCGCGATGAGCGTGGACGGCTCTGGCGCTGTTGTGCGGCGCGCGACGGCGCGGCGATGGGCGGTGCGGGGCGTGCGACCTAGTCGCGGCGGATGCAGTGCGGCGGCTTTGGGTTGGGCGACTGGTGCGCGCGCGGGCTGGCTGGCCGCAAGGCGCTCGGTTCGCCCGGCTCGGGTTGGGCGAGGGTGTGGGGAGAGGGTGAGGGTTTGCGAGAGAGGGGCTTTTTCTTTTTTTTTTTTCTTTTTCCTTCCTTCCCTAAGTTAAATAGGCTTTGGGAATCTCAAATGCCCTTCCCAAGGCTTCCCCCCTTCGAGCCCTGGCCAACGCATTTATTTTTCCTTAATTAATTCCAAACTCCCTTCCCTCTTTGAGGCTAAGGGTTCGAGCCCTCCTATTCCTTTTTCTTTTTCTTTTTTTGAAACTAATTTCCATTTAACTGAAATCCGGGCTGTTACAATACTCCCTCCTTGGAGGACTTTCGTCCTCGGAAGTCGCTGCACTAAAACAACTCCGGGTAGTTTCTCCTCATCTCCCCTTCCAACTCCCAAGTAGCTTCCTCAACTCTCTGATTCCGCCACTGCACTTTCACTAAATCAATAGCTCGGTTCCTCAAGACTTTCTTCTCAAATGCTAAGATCTTTATGGGTTTTCCCTCAAAGCTCAGGTCATGGTTTAGCTGCAAAGGCTCGAAATCTATGACATGCGAAGGGTCTGCACACATCTTTGGCGAGCATCGAAACATGGAACACACTATATGCATCGCAGCCAAGGATGGTGGCAATGCTAATCGGTAAGCTACGGCCCCAATCCTCTTGAGGATCTCGAATGGTCCAACAAACCTGGGGCTCAGCTTCCCCTTTCTACCAAACCTCAGAACTCCACGCATCGGAGCTACCTTAAGGAACACGTGCTGGCCAACCTCAAACTCCAACTCTCTACGCCTGACATCGGCGTAGCTCTTCTGCCGCTCTGGGCAGTCAACATACGAGCTCGAATTTTCTAGACAGCCTCATTGGTCAATGGAGCAACTCCGGACCCAATACTGCTGTCTCCAACCTCTTCCTGCAATCTTTGGGGATCAGAGCGCTTACCATACAATGCCTCAAACGGTGCCATCTGAATGGTCGACTGGAAACTATTGTTGTAGGCAAACTCCATCAATATAAGTATTGGTCCCAACTACCTGGGAAATCCAACACACAGGCTCGCAACATATCTTCTAAAATCTGGTTCACCCGCTCTGTCTGACCATCGGTCTGTGGATGGAAGGTTGTACTGTAGCTGCACTCTATCCCCAAACCTGCCTGAAGAGCTTTCCAAAACCGTGATGTAAAACGGGAATCTCGGTCGGAGATAATTTTAACTGGCACTCCGTGGTACCTAACTATCTGCTCAAGGAACAATTGCGCCCACTGCTCCACGGTATAGCTTATCCTGCCGGGAATGAAGTGTGCACACTTGGTCAACCTGTCGACGATCACCCAAATCTGTGCATAACCTCTAGGAGTCCTGGGAAAACCCGAAATAATGTCCATGGTAATCTCCTCCCACTTCCACTGTGGCACCCCGAGCGGCTGCAGCAAAACGTCTTTGGTTTTTACGCTTAGGCGCCTTCACTTGCAGACAAGTGAAGCACCGACTGACAAACTGGGCAATCTCTCTCTTCATCCCCATCCACCAAAAAGTCTGCTTAAGATCTTGATACATCTTGTTACCCCCTGGGTGCCATGCAAAAGGCAAGGTGTGAGCCTCGGTCAACAACTCTGTGCGAATACCGGCATCGGCTGGGACACATAGCCGACCCTTATATCTCAAGCCACCATCTGCAAATATCACAAAATCGAAGTCACCGTCCGCCTGAACTCTCTCATACAAACTCTTTAACTTAGGATCATTCAACTAGTCGTCGATAATCCTTTGCCTTATCGAATGCTGGATGGACAACTGAGCTACCCTGGTGGTAACATCCCCTAACAACACTGCTATTTCCGCTCTCTCGAGGTCTTTTCTTATGATACTGTTGGGATTTGCCAACGTTGCTAGATGCGAGGTCTTCCTACTTAGTGCATCTGCTACAACGTTTGCCTTCCCAGGGTGATACAGGATCTCACAGTCATAATCTTTTACAAGTTCCAACCACCTCCTCTGTCTCATGTTTAGGTCCTTCTGAGTGAAGAAATACTTGAGGCTTTGGTGGTCTGAGAAAATCTGAATCTTTTCCCCATACAAGTAGTGCCTCCAGATCTTAAGTGCAAAGACGACCGCTGCCAACTCCATTTCATGAGTCAGATAGTTCTGCTCGTGTGGTTTCAACTGCCTCGAGGCGTACGCTATCACCTTACCGTGTTGCATCAGAACGCAACCCAAACCAAACTTGCTGGCATCACTGTACACCACGAAACCCCCTGTTCCTTCTGGAACTGCCAACACTAGCGCAGACATCAAGTTGTTCTTCAGCTTAGCAAAACTCTCATCGCACTTCTTATCCCAAACGAAATCAACGCCCTTTCTCGTCAACCGAGTAAGCGGGGCTGCTAGCAGAAAAATTTTGAACGAAGCGTCGGTAATATCCGGCCAGACCTAGAAAGCTACGAATCTCTGACATAGTCGTCGGCCTGGCCCACGAACTAACGACCTCTATCTTTGAAGGGTCCACAGCCACTCCCTCCTTAGACACAACGTGTCCTAGAAAAGCTACCTCCTCAAGCCAAAAGTCACACTTTGAAAACTTCGCATAGAGCTGGTTTTCGCGCAAGGCTGACAAAATCTGCCTTAGGTGCGAAGCATGGTCCTCCTTAGACTTAGAGTACACAAGAATGTCGTCTATGAATACGATGACAAAGCGGTCCAAGAATTCCTTGAACACTCTGTCCATCATGTCCATGAATGCTGCTGGGGCGTTCGTCAGTCCGAAGGACATGACTACGAACTCGTAGTGACCATACTTCGACTTGAAAGCTGTTTTAGGGATATCTGCATCCCGGATCCTTAACTGGTGGTAGCCTGACCTTAAGTCAATCTTCGAGAACACACAAGCTCCCTGGAGCTGGTAAAACAGGTCATCGATATGTGGCAGTGGATACTTGTTCTTGATAGTCACCTTGTTCAGTTTCCTTTAATCGATGCATAGGCGCATCGAGCCATCCTTTTTCTTAACAAATAGCACGGGTGCTCCCCACGAGGACACACTAGGCCTAATAAATCCTCTGTCAAGCAACTCCTGCAACTGCTCCTTTAGCTCTTTCAGTTCAGCTGGCGCCATACGATAAGGAGCTTTCGAAATAGGACGAGTCCCTGGCTCAAGCTCTATTGAGAAATCCACCTCCCTCTTTGACGGCAGACTAGGCAACTCTTCAGGAAAAACATCTGCAAACTCTTGCACAATGGGCACTTGCTCAACAGATAACTGATCACGGTTCTCTCCGGTCAACTTAGCTAAGAAACCCCAAGCTCCTCGAGCTAGCAAATGGTGAGCTTTAACTGCCGAAATCACTGGCGGACACACCCCACTCTAGGTGCCCCGAAATTTAAAGCTAGGCCTACCTGGCGGCCCGAACACTACCTCCTTTCGGCGGCAGTCAATCATAGCGTGGTTATCAGCCAACCAATCCATACCGAGGATTACGTCAAAACCACTCATAGCTAACACTATAAGCGTAACCTGCAGAGACTCGTCGGATACCTGTATCCGACCATCCCTTACCTTCTGGCTAGCCAACATACTAACTCCCGAGGGAGTACCAACAGATAACTCTAATCCTAGGGGCTCTAAAATCATGCAAGCATGCTCAACAAACACAACAGAAATAAAAGAATGTGTGGAACCCGAATCAAACAAAACAAAGGCAAGGTGATCAAGAACTAGAAGCGTACCTGCCACCGCGGCCCCAGCTTTCTCAGCCTCCTGGCGGGTCGTAGCATACACACACCTCTCGCTTTGCTTTGGCCGCCGCGCCACCATCTTCTTCGATTGCAATGTCGGGCCTGATGCCCCTCCTTACCACAGATATAGCAAGCTCTAGGGTTACCACCACAAGGTCCCCAATGCTGCTTCCCACAGGATCTACAATACGGTGGCGGCCTCCCTACGCCCTGTTGGCGAGGCTGATCACGGTTACGGTCCCGATGCTGGTCTCTGCCATGATAAGTACCCTGGCCGCGCTGATCGCCCCCACGGCCATTACTTCCCGAGTCAAACTTACGCTTCTGACCCGAGTACACTGGGGCCTTCTGCACCACGCGACTAGCTACCTGCTCTAGAAGGTACTTCCCATCATAAATCGTCGCCAACTGTACTGCCTTTGGAAAAGTCTCTGGGGCCTGCGCCCTAACATCCTGAGACACTCCCTGTCTCAAACCTACAATTAACTTCCTGATCTTCAACTTGGGGGTAGCAATCAACTGCGGCGCGAAGTACCCATACTCCGAAAACTTTTTCTCATACACCTCTATCGAGTCAGACCCCTACTTAAGGTTTGAAAATAGCTCAATCATCTTTTCTTGGGCTTCTTCACTGATAAACTTTGCCTTCAACTCAGCCTTGAAGAATTCCCAGGTGGCAGGTGGAGACCCAGCCGGTCTCTCACTCAAGGTGGAATCCCACCACCACTTAGCCGTACCACCTAACACATGAGCTGCACATCGAGCTCGCTGCACCTCAGGACAAGCCATCACCATAAATGTATATTCCAGCTCAGCAATCCACCTGGCAGCTACCAATGGTTCCCCAGGGGCACTAAACTTCTCGGGCTTCCATTTGACAAAATCCTTCATCCACTTGCCCAGATCCTCAGCACCTTCCGCCGCAACGGCCTCGTTCACAATTGGCTCCTGCTGAGCGAGCGGTACTGGTGGCACTGCAGTCCTCTGCTGAACCAACTCGGTCAGCTACTCTATCTAAATTCGGGACTTCTCCCTCTGTGCAGCTAACGGAGCCTGCGTCTCAACTCTCTGCTCAGCCCTCTGGTCAGACAGCAACCCAACCATAAGAGCCCTCATGAACTCCACAAAAGCAACTCCTGGAGCAGCCTCCCGAGGCTAAGTTGCCTCCACGCCCTCTCCGAGTAACACAGCAGAAGGGCTTGTAGGCGCCCTAACATCAACATCAGCTTGGGACGACGTCCCTCCCGTGTCAGAATCAATACGAATGCCCTGGGTGGTCGGCCTCGAGCCTCCCTGCCCTCTACGAGTGACTGGCATACTGGCAATCTACACCCAAACCAACAATGAGTCGAAACTGCTTTCCTGCTCTCTACAACAACAAGTCATGTACATGCAAGGTGCAAACGGTATTGTAATTCTTAACCCTTAACCTTAAACTTACGGACATACCTGATGGCTGGCGGAGCGCTGATGATCATGGAAAACAACCTACAACTGCAGGTCAGTCTACAGAACCTATAACTCTGAGCTCTGATACCAACTGTAAGGACCTCACCCAAGGAACGGTCTCTAACCTAGATCCTTACTTAGCTTGCATGATTAAGAATGTAAAACGTCATTCAGAGTTCCAAGTTTAAAGCTTTGCACGTTTTAAACAAAAACCATAATTCCAATAAATAAAACCAACAAGTAAGTGACTGATCAGTACTTTCTTAAAACAATTCAAAGGGAAACGGTTTGAGAACTTAAATTAGTTTTTGAGTGTTGTCCTAGGGACTCAAGTCCCACTACATGCTAATTCATAAAAACAGTAAAAGAATGTGCAATATCAAACTCAGCTATCCATGATCATCCAGCAGCCTCCTCCTAGGTTCTACACCGGGACGCCCTTCGGGCCTTACACAACCTAGGACTCAGTGCTGCCCATCGGGGACTTACACACCTAGGATGCCCGTCGGGGTCTTACACCTCCAACTCAGTGATGCCCATCGGGGACTTACACACCTAGGATGCCCATCAGGGTCTTACACCTCCAACTCAGTGATGCCCATCGGGGTCTTACACACCTAGGATGCCCATCGGGGTCTTACACCTCCAACTCAGTGATGCCCATCGGGGACTTACACACCTAGGATGCCCATCGGTCTTACACCTCCAACTCAGTGATGCCCATCGGGGTCTTACACACCTAGGATGCCCATCGGGGTCTTACACCTCCAACTCAGTGATGCCCATCGGGGACTTACACACTTAGGATGCCCATCGGGGTCTTACACCTCCAACTCAGTGATGCCCATCGGGGACTTACACACCTACGATGCCCATCGAGGTCTTACACCTCCAACTCAGTGATGCCCATCGGGGACTTACACACCTAGGATGCCCATCAGGGTCTTACACTGTAACGACCCGACCCGAATGGGGTTCTAAATAGGCCGTTACCTCAATGCATGCATACAAATCTACAGAAAATTTGCATGATGGTGTTCGGATTCTAAGTAAAAACTAAAACATAAAACATCCATTTAATTTCCTGAAACCTGTCCCTGTTTCCAAACACTGCTCCAAGACAAATACATTTACAAAACCTACTCGATCGTAGATTTATTTAAAAATACAAACTTTACAACAATGCTAGAATCCGGAAATACATTCGAGAAAACACCCTAGGGCTCCGTGCCCAACTACATGCATTCAGAGAACATTTAAATCATAACATAAGACTCAGAGTTGAACAACGGGTTTTCCATGATCACAGCTCCTCCTCCAGCCATCCTGTCTCGCACCATGATTACGTGTGGAAAAACCACAGAAATAAGGGTGAGTAACGAATTACTCAGTAAGAATCCCCAACCGGGGTACAATACGATATAATCAGTCATCTAGTACCAAAGCATGCAAGCAAAAATGCGACTACCAACACGGATCATAGCTCAACGAGCTCATAAAACAAGATCTGGAGTCATCGGAAGTCTCCTACTTCCGGCCTAATCGGGATTGGATACATCGTCCAATCCTGGACATCACCGAGGTATCTGTCACTCGGGGGGGGGGGGGGGAAACACTGATCCCTAGAATGTACTCAAGGGCCTCCTTGCCCTTGCACTAATCTGGACTTACGAGAGAGTACCCGAAGTCAGGCTCTAACGGAAAGAATGGTGAAACCGGCGTAAATGCGGGGGCCTAAGGGCAAACTACGCGGGCCAGGTATTCATGCCTATGACTCGGAAGCGGTGTCACTGATCACAGTAGCGAGAGGCTCTCGGCGCTCATCTGTGCAGCCTGATCCACCGACCTGAAGCTAAGAACCGGCCAAGGTAGGCTTACACCGTTGGCAGGGTTTCGCTCTAGTAGGCTACAAACTAGGCTATTGCCGAAGTGGGTAGGTAAGTCCACAACCGACAGGTCGGGGGAGGGTAGCAAGATACGTTATGCTGCGCACACTTTATTCCCGACCTGAGCTAAATCCACCTTAGTGACCGGGGGGGAAGCAAGATACGTTATGCTTCGCACACTACTCCCGATCATTGGGGACAAAGTAAGTTATGTCCACTCAACCTCTGGATGATGACAAACCCTACAACTCTATCTAAGAGTACAGAGCAAAAAGCAATGATTCCTGGCTAGCAAACAAAGACCGACATCAATCACACTACCTAGCATGATACTACGAGGTTAAGTAGGAATCACAAGTATGCTGGCAGAACAAACCTAGCATGGCACTAACATGTAATATCAAGCAAACATGCTAGCAAGAAATAAATCAAAGCTGCTCTATTATTATCATGCTCATAACAGTCAGCAAACAAGCAAGGCAAATCATGAAAATATCGCAGGGCCCACACAACTCCGGTAAGAAATCCTTACCTGGTCGGAAGGCAACAACACACAATAAAATTAACTGCGATCGAACCCGAGCAACCTATAACGAGCCAAGCAAACACATCAATAATCATAAAATAGCACTAAATACACTAAAATAAATAGGGCTCGGCTCGGGAGCAACTAACGAGGCGCGGCTGACACACGAACGAGCCGGCTGCACGAGCTAGGCAGCCAAAGGGGCTGGCTGGGCGCGAGCTACGCGCGAGCTGCACGCGGAGGGGCGCTGGTGTAACGGCCCAACCCATCGCTAGCCAAGATATTGTCCGCTTTGGCCCACTGGCCTCACGGATTTGTTTCTCCCCCCATGGGAAAACGCGTCTTGCTAGGGAAAGGTGTCCACACCCTTTATAAGGAGTGCTTCGTTCCCCTTCCCAACCGATGTGGGATTCCCCTATGGGTTTCCACCTCCCCTTAGAGGTCCAGCGTCCCGATGGACCGGCACACCGATCCGATGCACGGCTCGATACCATCTCGTGACGGCCCAACCCATCGCTAGCCAAGATATTGTCCGCTTTGGCCCACCGGCCTCACGGATTTGTTTCTCCCCATGGGAAAACGCGTCTTTGCTAGGGAAAGGTGTCCACACCCTTTATAAGGAGTGCTTCGTTCCCCTTCCCAACCGATGTGGGATTCCCTATGGGTTTCCACTCTCCTTAGAGGTCCAGCGTCGATGGACCCGCACACCCGATCCGATGCCTGGCTCTGATACCATCTGTAACGGCCCAACCCATTACAGATGGTTGGGAAAGGTGTCCACACCCTTCCCAACCATCTGTAAGAACCCAACCCATAATACGGTCCTAAACCTAGGTTCTCACTCAGCATGCAAGTTAAATATTTCACCGAGCGGTTTAGTGCTCATATTTAAAACCTTTCAAAACATTTATAACGGGAATGCTTAAAACATAATCAACAACTTTGTTTAAGAAAACCAACGAAGTAAAATAAGCTCAGCAGTATATATATAAAACATTCAAAATAGTTCAAACAACTTTTAATAATGTTTCCCCAAGGACTCTGTCCATCTACATGCTTGAACAAATATGCAAACAATAAAGACAGAGTGCCATGGCTCCCATGATCAATCGCTCCTCCGCTAGCCGTCCCAAGCTTTGTCCCAAGTTACACCGTGGAAAACCACAGAAATAAGGGTGAGTATAAACATACTCGGTAAGAATCTCCAACCGGGTACAATACGATACTTCAATCATCTAGCACCCTAGTATACATGCAAACAAGCACCAACACGGATCATAGCTCAACGAGCTTACAAGGCGAGAATCTGGAATCCTCGGAAGTCTCCTACTTCCGGCCTAACGATTGGCTCTCATAACCAATCCCGGGACATCTCCGAGGGTCTTTCTCCCTCGGCCAATTGATCACTCAAAAACCGATCCCAAAGATGTCCGACACCCTCGAGGGTCTTTCTCCTCGACCATATGATCACTCAAAAGCCAATCCCAATGGGTGTCCTCAAGGGCCTCTTACCCTCGCTATGAATCTGACTATCGGGAGAGTACCCAAGTCCGGCTCTAAACAGAAGGAACGGTGTACTCACGAACATTAGCCCGGGAGCTCTCCGAACCGGCGACTAAAGCGTGTGCGCGCACACCGCATGCTCTTCTCGCAACCGGCGTAAATGCGGGGCCTAAGGGCAAACTACGCGGGCCAGTGCACGCATGCCTAAGACTCGGAAACGGTGTCACCGAACACGAGTGGTGCGAGGCCCTCGGCACTCATCTGCGGCACTGTACCACCGACTGAAGCTAAGAACCGGCCAAGGCGGGCTTGCACCGCTGGCGGGTTCCGCTCTAGCGGAGCTACAAACTAGGCTTATGCCGATGTGGTAGCTATATCCACATCGGCCGTCGGGGAAGCAATGTACGTTATGCTTCGCTCTACTCCCGACCGGTGGGGACAAGTTACGTTATGTCCGCTCTCGGCCTCTAGATGATGACAACCTAAACACACTAGCTAGAGTATAGTGTAAACGATTCCTGGCTAAACATAATAATCCATCATCAATCATACATAACCTAGCATGATACTACGAACTTAAAGTAGGAATCTAGCATGCTTTGGAAGAACAATCCTAGCATGGCACTAACATGTACAAACAAGCAAACATGCTAGCAGGAATGCAATCACAAGTCATCCTATCCACTAATCATGTCCATAAAAGTAAACATGCATATAAGGCACATTCAAGAAAGCATCGCAGGTCCACACAACCACGGTAAGGAATCCTTACCTGGAAACAAGTGGAGAATGGCTATTACAACCAAAAAGACCCTCGAGCTTAATACGAACTCGAGCAACCTAGGCATAAGTAAAGCATCCTAAGTAAATATACAGCAGCCAGCAGCTTAAAAAAAAACGAAAGGGAAAAGGCTCGAGAATTACCAACCGAGAGGACACGAGCTCGCGGCAAAGAAGGGCAGCTTGGCGCGCTGGTGCGTGCGCAGGAGTGGGCGCTGGCTCGCGCGCGCGAAGCGCGCAAAAGCGAAAGACGCTGGCGCTGGCGCGAGGCAGCGCGCACGCGCTGGCGCGTGGCGGCAGACGGCGTGTCAGCAGTCGCGGCGCACGCGCAACGCGCGCGCCGCGGCGACGAGCGCGAGCGAAGCGGCTCGCTGGTTGGCGCGCGGCGAACGCTCAATCGGCGGGGCGTGATTTAGCCGCAGCGACGCGGCTGGCGCGCGAGCGGCGTCGAGCGATGATGGTGTGCGGCAGTGGGGCTTCACGGTCGCGAGCGTCGGGTGGTGCGGCGGTAGGCCGGGCGGTGTCTGCGGGTGGCTCGGGCGGGTGTGTGCAGTGCGTGCGCGCAGGGCAGGCGGCGGTGTGTGGTGCGGGTGCGCGCGGCGGTGTGGTGCGATGGACGGTGCGTCGCGGGGCCGGGTGGCTCGGTGGGTGGTTCGATGGTGTGGCTAGGGTTTCGCTCGGCTAGGGTTTTAGGAGAGAGAGAGAGAGAGAGAGACGGCCAACAAGGGGAAAAATAGGGGTTTCTTGATTTTTCCTTCTCTTCCTTATTTTAAATAGGGTTAGGAAACCTAAAATTCCCTTCCCAAGGATTTTTCTCTTGCGGGTCCCGGCTAAAGAAATTCTTTTCTCTTTTTACTTCAAATTCTTATTTAAAACTCCAATTCCACCATCTAGGGCAAGGGTTCAAATCCCAAAGGATCCAATTAATTCCCAATTAATTTTGCTATTAACCGGGAAGGAAACGGGGCCGTTACAATACTCCCCCCTTAAAAGACTTTCGTCCCCGAAAGTCCTAAGACGAAAACAACTCTAGAAAAACTCCACTGGTTCTCAACCAACCAAGCTTCTGAAAAAGACAACACAAATCCTTCTTTGAAACCGATCCCTCTTGGGTTCCCAAAGGCTCCAAGCCCAACAGACGCCGAGTCTGCCACGAATTATCTCAACCAAAACTGAACTAACACTGACCTTCGAAGAAAACATGCGATAACTAGTCGGTGAGCCACATCCTCTGACTCGCACCAACTCTCAAACGGTCTTACGACTCTAGGGCTCACTTATCCATGCTAACCCAACTCGGAACGCCTCTCTACGGTGCTACTCTCAGCAAACTCGTGAACGGGTCACAAGCTCTAAAACTCAACGCCACGCTCCGGCGTAACTTCTCTGAATGCTCATAGCTGTTATCAAACAGCCTCGACCCTTCACCATGCTGACCAAACAACTGAACCTCCCAGGTTTAAGAAACTAAACGGCCTATTCATACTTCGCAAGAGACCTGCGAACCCCACCGTAAGAACCCCACTGGTTGCCTACAATCCTTAACGAAATCCAATTCGAACCACTAACTGGTGACTGATCCTAGGCAACCTTCTCCAAACTAGCATGCGTCCACAACACTAAAGCAACCATCTTACGAGAAATCGAAGCACCAAAGCCAAGGGCACTTTTCTCGTTCACCAAACGGCTACCACCACACACACTAGGCGATACTTCGCCTTTCTGGCCACCCCCGAACGCGGGGTCAAGAAACCAAGAATCCTCCACTCACCAAACTAATAACCCGAGCCCCTCATCGGCCGACAACAAACTTTCCAATGCAATCCGATCAGCCACCGCCTAGGTGAACATCGCGAGACAGAAAACAAACAACATTCCTCTCACGGAAACCTCGAGCAACAAGGAATAAAACGCGTTACGTGGCTACTAGCAACACGATAGCCGGAGGATCGAAACTCAAGGGCTTTACCACCCAATGCCACGACACCTCTGTACCAACTCACTCAACCGTGGCTCGGCTAAAATGCCAACTACGAATGCACAACGACTAAAAGAAAAGCACGAGAAAGGCTTGCTTAGCGTAAACTCAAACCAAGCTCATAACGAGCAAAGCTCGCCTCAAAGCCGCCACTCAACTCTTAAGCCCATCCGTCGCTCCAAGGACTTCCTCCTTATAGCTTAGACCTAACTCTTCTTCCAATCCGAAACTCCACCCACGAAACATCGCGAGGGATAAGGATAGCGACGACCACAAGCTTGCGGATCTGAACAACACGAGTCGGCAAGACTACCTTAAAAGTTAAAACTCGAGGTCGGTATCCACGGTGCAACTCAACTACCCAAGAACTAAGGGGTTCCACAAACTCCAAAGATCCAACAACCTTCCGCCAACAACTCAAGCCACCCGAACTGGCTGGCTTTAGCCCTCGCGGAACAAACACTTTCCGCTTGCTATCAAACAGACGCAGGGACACTCTCGCTAGGTGACCACTGCGCTACTCGATCAACTACACAACTCGGGAGCTAAGTGACTCTTCCTTTACAGAACGATTTCCTAGCAAGCGGACTTAGAAGGACAAATTTTCACACACGCTGCTGTCTTGCTCAAACTCAACAAAGAAACAACCACCAACTCTTCTCGGAGAAACATCCAAGGGTTCCTCAATTGCTTGAACCACCAACTAAGCACTAGCGGTACTTACTCAACCGGCCGAGGGGAGGCCAACTCCCAAAACTACCGACTAGGAACAAGTCCTCGGGGCAACGCCCGCTTGCTCGAACCGAGCTAGCTCACAAAACAACATGGGAACCAAACCTTGGTCAACACCAAGCACCACCTCGCTAAGAATTCGAAAATCAACGTGGAGGTTACCAAGAACAACTCTAGCTTGTTAACCGACAACAAGCATCCAAAGAACTCAACCGAGGAACACGCTTTGGTCCGACCGAGCTCGTGAGGCTCTCCACAACTAAGGGTTACACCGATCGCCTCCGACACACACCGTTGTCAAACGGTCTAACAGATACCGCTACACGAGCACATCTCCCTCCAAAGATCTCAACTATGCCGGCCAAAAGCTCTTCCTTGCCACATCTCAGCAGCAAGCACGCGGCGATGCTCCACACAATCCGAAGAGTGCCTTACCACACTTGATGCAATGAGCGGCCGCTCGGCTCCGCCTGTGGACGATCTCGAGCTCTAACTCGGTCGGTCGCGATCGCGACCCTAGATCGCCCTATCGACGAGTGCGCTATCCACTGAAAGGAAACAACTGGAAGACCCAAACTTCCTCTTGCTCAAAGCATCACCCACATCGTAGCTTCTATCCGGTAAAGGATCCGAACAACTCTCTTAGCCATGGCGGCCGAATTACGCGATTATGCTACCATCGCCCTTTGTTCGGTTCCAAGCCAACTCCAACCATCGATCAACAAGAAATGCCTCTACCGGTCAAGGGCCAACTAGCATAACTTTCCTACGCAACAACCCGCTACGCACGCACGTGAGCCTCTCAACCCAAGGGCACTTGCCAAGAACTAAAGTCCTAACTCCTCGGAACCGAGCACCGGTTTCACAACCCGAAACCCCTCGTGGTTCTTGAAAAATACACCACTAACGAGCTACACAAAAGTACATTGGCGTGTACAGCTCCAACTTGGTTCCTTAAGATCCAAACCAACAAGTATTCTCACACAAGGCAACTTTTGCCTCCCAATAGAGCCACTTCTAGCAAAGGAGCAACAAGAGTTCAACCCACTCGGGGGTCAACTCACCACGGAATGCCACGTTGGTCGACTCACTCTTACAAGAGCATAGCCACACCAAGCTAACTTACCTCCTACCGATGGTCCACTAAACGTGCTCCGATCAACCATCCAACTCATGGCTCTAACAGTGGATCAACCACGCATCATCGATGCCAACCCTACCCATATTAGGGTAACTCCAGGGTAATCGAATCACACTACCATCCAACTGGCTCACAAGCCCACAACACAGGCGCGAGATCTCGGACGCGCTAGCCCTTAACAACCAACAGTATCCTTTGTACCCAACTCTCGGTGACCCTGAAGGCTCCTACTTATCCCTCGAACGACCTCAAACTTGTAGTTCTCTAGCTACCACCGAGCTAGATCTCTTATGCAACCCAATTAGGTGAAATCTCATGAATGGGTGCAGGACTAGTGGGGATGCTAAACTCCAAGCGGGTCCTGGAACCACCTCACACAAAAGTGCCAACTGGTCCGAATCTAGGCCTCCTCTCAAAGCTTGGTGCCAACAGCACTACTTCCTTTACAACACAAACATCCCTTTACGGGCTTCAAGCCACTCGAGGGTAGGGAAGGTCACACTCCGTGTGACAGGCAATGGCACTCAACACAAGAGTCTCAAGAATCGAGTAGACTACTCTCGACATCACGTCCAACGCACAAGCCAAGGCCCACTCCCGCATCCCACTCGATGCTCAACGAATACTCGAGCCAACCCTCGGGTGGCACACCTAGCTCCACACCGAACATGCTAACAGAAGGTGCTTCTCTCTAATAGCCACCAAAAAAACCACGAACGGATTAAGTCCTCGACAAGCAAACTCCACACTACCCCCGCTACGAGGGTACTAAAAGAACTCGGCTGCAGAACGATCAGAGGCTTGCGGGGGGACAAGATGTCTCTACATCTTCCTCAAAAGCTACTAACTTGGCGGCTTGCCAATCGACCGGGTGGTCGGTGGAGACTCTGCTGGTCCGCCTCTCACAGGGGACTTCCACCACCACACCGCGCATCAAACAACACGAGCAGCGCGCCTCGACCTCTAAACATCCGGTCATCGGCCTCTGAACACCAGTCATCACAACACTTGGATGATAAACTCGATCTGGCCAACCACCTTGCCGCTAGCGATGGGTCTCAAAACATCCAAATTTCTACAGCTTCCACTTGCCAAACTCGGCGGCTCGATCAACGCCAACTATCTTATCAGCATAAACCTGCTGATCAAGCCCTCCCGGGAACCTCCGGGGCTACTAGAACTACAAGGAGGGGTGTCTCCTAAATAAACTCTACCAGCTGGGCTATCTATGCCCAAGACTCCTCACTACTGCGCTACAAAAGCTGCGCTGGGTCTCCGCTCTCTGTTAGCTAAAAGACACGCCATCAACTCCCTCATGGTCGGAGCACACTCTGCTCAAGGAGTCTCACTGAGGCGTGCTAGCCTCTACCCCTCCTCTAGGCAACTCAATCGCCAGGGCCAACTCGCCCAACGGGCTAAACAACCACGGGCGCGGCCTCAACATACATACAAACGGTCCAACTCCTCGGTCGGACATGCCAAGCGTCTTGCTCCTCGAGTGCGATCCACGCACTAGCGATCTGCACGAGCACCTCCACCCTCTCACTAGGGGAGAACCACAATCCCCGGGCCACAAATGGCCTCACGAGTCTAAGCTCTACCTCCCTCCGGGTGCGATCGACACACCGGCGATGCCGCACAAAGCATAAAACCTAGCCCACGCCGCTCTCTCACTTTGCCAAACAAGGGTAACACATGTATACTAGATGCGATGATTGTAAAATAAAACCCTTAGCTTAATGAACTCGCACAAACTGACGGCCATGAGAGTGCGATGATCATGGGGCAACAACACACAAAAGCAGAGTTAATCTACTGAAATCTATGACTCGTGCTCGATACCAACCGTAAGAACCCAACCCATAATACGGTCCTAAACCTAGGTTCTCACTCAAAGATGCAAGTTAAATATTTCACCGAGCGGTTTAGTGCTCATATTTAAAACCTTTCAAAACATTTATAACGGGAATGCTTAAAACATAATCAACAACTTTGTTTAAGAAAACCAACGAAGTAAAATAAGCTGCAAGCAGTATATATATAAAACATTCAAAACAGTTCAAACAACTTTTATTAATGTTTCCCCAAGGACTCCTGTCCATCTACATGCCGAACAAATATGCAAACAATAAAGACAGAGTGCCGGCGGCTCCCCATGATCAATCGCCCTCCGCTAGCCGTCCGGTCTTTGTCCCAAGTTACTCGTGGAAAACCACGAGAAATAAGGGTGAGTATAAACATACTCGGTAAGAATCTCCCAACCGGGTACAATACGATACTTCAATCATCTAGCACCCTAGTATACATGCAAACATTACCAACACGGATCATAGCTCAACGAGCTTACAAGGCGAGAATCTGAATCCTCGGAAGTCTCCTACTTCCGGCCTAACGATTGGCTCTCATAACCAATCCCGGGACATCTCCGAGGGTCTTTCTCCCTCGGCCAATTGATCACTCAAAAACCGATCCCAAAGATGTCCGACACCCTCGAGGGTCTTTCTCCCTCGACCATATGATCACTCAAAAGCCAATCCCAATGGGTGTCCTCAAGGGCCTCTTACCCTCGCTATGAATCTGGACTATCGGAGAGTACCCAAGTCCGGCTCTAAACAGAAGGAACCGGTGTACTCACGAACATTAGCCCGGGAGCTCTCCGAACCGGCGACTAAAGCGTGTCGCGCGCACACCATGCTGCTCTTCTCAACCGGCGTAAATGCGGGGCCTAAGGGCAAACTACGCGGGCCGTGTGCGCATGCCTAAGACTTCGAAACGGTGTCACCGAACACGCGAGGTGCGAGGCCCTCGGCACTCATCCATGCAGCGACTGTACCACCGACACTGAAGCTAAGAACCGCCAAGGCGGGCTTGCACCGCTAAGCGGGGTTCCGCTCTAGCGGGCTACAAACTAGGCTTATGCCGATGTGGTAGCTATATCCACATCGGTACCGTCGGGGAAGCAATGTACGTTATGCTTCGCTCTACTCCCGACCGGTGGGACAAGGTGCGTTATGTCCGCTCTCGGCCTCTAGATGATGACAAATTTAACACACTAGCTAGAGTATAGTGTAAACGATTCTGGCTAAACATACATAATCATCATCAATCATACATAACCTAGCATGATACTACGAACTTAAAGCGAGAATCTCAAGCATGCCGGAAGAACAATCCTAGCATGGCACTAACATGTACAAACAAGCAAACATGCTAGCAGAATGCAATCACAAGTCATCCTATCCACTAATCATGTCCATAAAAGTAAACATGCATATAAGGCACATTCAAGAAAGCATCGCAGGTCCACACAACCACGGTAAGGAATCCTTACACGAAACAAGTGGAGAATGGCTATTACAACCAAAAAGACCCTCGAGCTTAATACTGAACTCGAGCAACCTAGGCATAAGTAAAGCATCCTAAGTAAATATACAAGCAGAGCAGCTTTAAAAAACGAAAGGGAAAAGGCTCGAGAATTACCAACCGAGAGGACACGAGCTCTCGCAGCAAGCAAGGCAGCCTGGGCGCCACTGCTGCGCGTGCAGGAGCCGGGCGCTGGGCTCGGCGCGCAGCAGCAAAGCGAAAGGACGCTGGCGCTGGCGAGGCAGCGCTGGCGCTGGGCGTCTTGGCGGAGACAGCGATCGTCGCAGTCGCGTGCGCGCACGGCAACGCGCGTCTGCTGCGGGGCGACGCGCGAGCGAAGCGGCTTCGCTGGTTGGCGCGCGGCGCGAACATCTCAATCGCGCGGGCGTGACGAGCCGCAGCGACGGGGCCGCGGCGCGTCGCGGCGGCGTCGGCGATGATGGGTGTGCGACGGTGGGGCTTCACGTCGGATAAGCGCGGCGGTGGCCGGCGCGGCGCAGGCCGGGCGCTCGTGCGGGTGGCTCGGGCGGGTGTGGTGCAGTGCGTGCGCGCAGGGTCTGCGGCGTGTGGTGCGCGGGGGTGCGCGGCGGTGTGGTGCGATGGACGGTGCGTCGTGCGGTGGGTGGCTCGGTGGGTGGTTCGATGGTGTGGCTAGGGCTGCTCGGCTAGGGTTTTAGGAGAGAGAGAGAGAGAGAGAGAGACGGCCAACAAGGGGAAAAATAGGGGTTTCTTGATTTTTCCTTCTCTTCCTTATTTTAAATAGGGTTAGGAAACCTAAAATTCCCTTCCCAAGGATTTTTCTCTTGCGGGTCCCGGCTAAAGAAATTCTTTTCTCTTTTTACTTCAAATTCTTATTTAAAACTCCAATTCCACCATCTAGGGCAAGGGTTCAAATCCGAAAGGATCCAATTAATTCCCAATTAATTTTGCTATTAACCGGGAAGGGAAACGGGGCCGTTACAGCTGGGCTGCGCGCGGACGGCACGCTAGCGACATAGGGGCCCGCGCACTAGCTCGGCTGCGCGCTGGCGCGCGGTGCGGCTCGACAATCTACAGGGCGAAGGCACGCGACACGGGCGTTGGGACGCGCGATCGAGCAGGGCTCGGCACAGGGCGACGCTGCTCAAGGTTGGGCGACTCGGCCGCGGACAGACACGAGCTGGGCGAGCTCAGGCTGGCGACGCGACGGCCTGGGCGAGTTGGGCAACACTGTGCAAGGCAAGGGCTCGGGCTGGGCGAGGCAGGGGCGCGCGGGCGCTGGGCGACATGGGCGAGCTGGGGCTCGGGCTGGGCGAGGGCGACGGCGCACGGGGCTAGGCTGCTCGGGCTGGAGCTGGGCGAGCCAAGGGGGCTAGGCTAGGGGGCTAGGTCGGGGAGAGAGAGAGAGAGAGAGAAAATTGATTTTGGGAAAAAAAAGAAAAGAAAAATGGGAAATAAAAAGGAAAATGGGAAAAAGATAGGGAAAATATGGGATTTTATCCATTTTTCCATCCTTATCCACTTTTAAAACCTCAAAATCCTATTTCCCGGCTTCCTACTTCGAGACCCGACCGAAGTAATCTTTTCCAATAAATAAAACTCACTTAAATCCAACTCCCAAAGCAACACTAAGGGCTCGGGCTCGAATCCCAAAAGAAGCACACAACCAACCATCACTTTGCCAAAGCCCAAACCACAACCGAGCATCCAACCGACTAGCCCAAACACCTCGGGACTCGCAGCCACCAACAAACAAGCCTCGACAAAGGCAGGAGCTATCTCGAAGCCCTGAAAACCACAAATCCTACCCGGAGAGCCAAAAGACCAAAATACCCCCAAGGGTCAAAAGCACTCTAACGGCCCAACCAAACAACCGAATCTTGACCCAAGGCACCTCAAAAAGCTGGAATAGGAAATCGGGTCATTTATAATACTCCCTCCTTTTAAGACTTTCGTCCTCGAAAGTCCTAAGACGAAACAGCTCTCGAAAAACTCCATTGATCCAAAATAATCGAACTTCTCGGCCAACAACACTAGCCCTCTTCGAGAACCAAACCCTCTTGGGTTCTAAAAAACTCAAGGCCACAATGCCATCCAGACTTGGCATACGCTGAACTCCAAAGGGAATAGACGGCAAACCACGTCCTCAACTCGCACCAACTCTCAAAGGGTGCTACTCTCAAAGAAACTCGAGGACAGCCACAAGCTCAAAACTCTACACCACGCACCGGCGAACTCCTCGGAAACTCACACCGCTAACAAGCGGCCTCAACTCAACAACAAATCGCCAAACAATCGAACCTTCGTGTTCCAAAACCAAACGGCCAACAAACAAAGAAATTTCTCAACGGCCGAAAAGCAAACTTTTCCATGCAAACCTACTAGCAATCGCCAAAGAAAACACTATCGTGCAAGGAAACCACCAAAATTCCTCTCAAGGAAAACTCGGTGCGCAAGGACTAAACCATCACGCAGCTCTCTCGCGCACAACACCTTGAGGAAAACTGCTCCACAGCTTTACCAACCAAAGCCACGGCACCTCTGTGCCAACTCACTCAAACGGCTCTGCTACTTCAACTGCGAGCGCACAACAACAAGGAGCAAAGCCCGAGAAGGGCTTGCTCAAAGTGAAACTCAACCCAAACTCAGAGACTAGGGGGAATAGAAATCTTCGATCCCCAAAAAAACCGACAACTTGCAAGAAACAACTCTTCTTGGTGGCCACCGCCCTTGCGGGATAAAAACTCTTGCTTGCTAACAACACAAAGCAGGACCCTCTCATTGGGTGACCATTGCGCTACTCGATCAACTACACAACTCGGAGCTAAGTCGACTCACGCCAAACGGAAACGACTTTCCCCGCAAGCAAACTCAAGGGCGCTGAACTTCACACAAGCTCACGACTAGCTCAAACCCAAGGCAACAAAGAACCAACTCTCTTGGAAGCAACAACAAAGGGAAAACTCAACCAATCGGATCACAAATCCGGAACCAACAAAACTTACTCAACTGCCGAGGGAGGGATCAACTCCCAAAACTTCCTGACTAGGAAAAAGACCTCAGGGCAACGCCCACCAGCTAGAACCGAACTAGCTCTCGAAACAACAAGAGAACCAAATCTTGGCCAAACACTCACAAGAGGCGAACAACCTTTATCGCACCTCTAGAACACCATCCAAGAATCCGCTTAATCGAACAAACGACTACTTCCAAGTAGCCAACAAATTTTTCCTCTTGCTAGCACCACTACCATCAATTCCAAGACCAAAGGAGTAACTCCGACAACTCCCGAAGGAAACGGCTCTTACAAGCAGACAACCAAAGGACAGAGAGCTCCACATACGCTCACTGTCTTGCTCCACTAGAGCAACAACATCTACATCTCACGGGGCAACCACAGGGGTCCACCTCAGACTGAACCTCCAAATGCCAAACGGGGCAACTCGACATCCTGGAAACAGGAAAACAACCAACTGGACATGAACCATTCGTCCCACGAGCAAAGCTAATCTCTAGCAGCTCCAAACCACACCTTGGTCAACACCAACCATCAACTTGCCACCGCACCGGAACCAATCCGGACTCTACTCCAAACAAACACTGGCTTGCTAGACTACCAAGACTGCTAGCAACTCAACCGAGGCTACAACTACACGCCTCCAAATTTGCCCATCAAACTCACTACAGGCTCGACCGAGCTCGGAGGCTCTCCAAAACCTAGGGATCCTCAGATCACCCTCCGACACATACGGCCGACAAACGAGCTAACAGCCAACTGCCTGAACAGGCACCACTCTCTCCAGCATCTCAACAATGCAGGCCAACTCCAACTCCTTGGGAACCAAGAGGACCCGAAACACTACCGAATGCGTCGTCCTCCTACTCAAACATCAGCCTCAACAAGGCTTCTACCCAAGGAAAGGATCCAAACAACTCTCTTAGCCAAGGCGATCAGAAACTGCGCGGGTTTGCTACCACCGCACTTGTTCGGGCCTCCAATCGAACTCCAACCGAAGGAACACCAAAAGTTCCAACTCCACACGATGCTCAAAGCTGAGGCAACCTTGCTCTACCAAGGCAAAACCATGCCACACCGAACTCACTTTATACCAAGCCTCTACCAAGGGTGCTTACCCATAAGGAATCCAAAACCTCTCGCAAGGCATCAGCTCATCTCGCCTCAAAAGCATCCAACTCGCTCATAGGCATCCAGCTCATCTCATGAGCATCCAACTCAGGGTCCCTCTGCTGGACCAAACTCGCATCTACGATGCTCAACTCTCCTCAGATAAAGGCACTCGAAGGTAGTTAACCGTACTACCAACCACAAGGATCTCTTGGCCTTAACACTAGCGCGAGACTCACTCGCACCAACACTTGCCAACCGGCAACCTGCTGACTTACTTAACCTCCAGAAACACTGGGAAGAGGCTCCGGCTCCTCTCGAGCATCCTTTCGCTTGTAGTCCATCGACTACCACTGAACAAGCCCTCTGGCACGACCTAAACAGGTGCAACTGCCATAAACGGATCCAAGGCTAAAGGAGTGCGCTGAACTCCGAACGGCATAGAACCATCTGCTATGCCCAAGCCAAACTCAAGCCTGAACCAGACTTAGTGCCAAAGTGGCACACCAACCAATGCACCTCAATTGCTACTACTACAAAATCCACATCTTACTACAGATGGGGCCAACAAGGTCACTACCTCAAGTGACAACAACTCTGCCTAGGCACACAAGGGCTCAACTCAAACAACCATGCCTATGGCATCTCATCAAACCGAAGGCTCACAGCCTACCCTAGCATCTCCTCATGATGCTCAACAAAGCTCTGGCCGGATCTCTCAACATGCAGCAGCTAGCTCCTCTCTAGGAGCTCACCAAGGAAGAGTGCTCAACTCTACCAAACATCTGAGGAAACCACCAACGGATCCAGTCCGACGGGAACACTGCTCGCCGCACCCTTAACCACAGGGTTCTAGCTCACTGGCTGCAACAACAAAACTTTATGGGAGCACAAAGATGCCTCAACAATCTCCTCGAAGGTTGCAACCTCTGCAGCTACTCACTGGGCAATCAACAATCTGCTAAGGCTCAAGATCAACACTTGAGCTACCCAGGCTAGTCCACACGGGGACCTGCTCCACAAGCATCCTCATCGGCATAAACCTGCTGATCATGCCCTCCCAGGAACCTCCGGGGCTACAAGAGGTACTGGGGGGAATGCTGAAACAAACTCTGCCAGCTAGGCTATCTGTGCCCAGGACTCCTCACTACGCGCTACGAAATGCGCCTGGGTCTCCGCTCTCTGATAGCTAACGACCTGCCATCAAATCTCTCATGGCTAGAGCACACTCTTCTCAAGGAGGCTCACTCTGAGGCGCTGCTAGCCTCTACCCCCTCCTCTAGGCAACTCAACTGTCAGGGCCAACTCTGGCCAACGGGCCTAACAACCCTGGACGCGGCCTCAACATCAACACGATCAGTCCAACTCCTCGGTCGGACATGCCAAGCGTCCTGCTCCTTTGGGTGCGATCAACATATTGGCGATCTGCACAAAACACCTCCACCCTCTCACTAGGGGAAAAGCAGCAACTGGGCCACAAATGGCCAATGGGAGACTAAGCTCTGCCTCCCTCGGGGACGACGTCCCAGGGCATCCAAATCTATCTGGATACCTCAACAAGCCACAACATACATCACACACTGCGGGAAGTTGGCATGATGGCGCTCTAAACCCAAACTAACAACGAGTCAGAACCTGCTCGTAACCGCTCCACAACACTACACAAGGCAAACACTAGATGAAAAGTATTGTAAATTCTTACCCCTTTCTTTAAAACAGTAAACTTAGGCGCACTGATGATCATCAGTCGAGTGTCAAGATCATGGAAAAATGACCTACAACAAAGGTCGAGTCTACAGAATCTATGACTCGAGCTCGATACCAACTCAGAACGACCCGACCCGAATGGGGTTCTAAATAGGCCGTTACCTCAATGCATGCATACAAATCTACAAAAAATTTGCATGATGGTGTTCGGATTCTAAGTAAAAACTAAAACATAAAACATTCATTTAATTTCTCAAAAACTCGTCCCTCTTTCCCAAGCACTGCTCCAAGACAAATACATTTACAAAACCTACTCGATCGAGATTTATTTAAAACATACAAAATTTACAACAATGCTAGAATCCGGAAATACATTCAGAAAACACCCTAGGGCTCCGTGCCCAACTACATGCATTCAGAGAACATTTAAATCATAATATAAGACTCAGAGTTGAACAACGGGTTTTCCATGATCACAGCTCCTCTTCCAGCCATCCTGTCTCGCACCATGATTACCTGTGGAAAAACCACAGAAATAAGGGTGAGTAACGAATTACTCAGTAAGAATCCCCAACCGGGGTACAATACGATATAATCAGTCATCTAGTACTAAAGCATGCAAGCAAATAGCTACCAACACAGCATCATAGCTCAACGAGCTCATAAAACAAGATCTGGAGTCATCGGACGCCTCCTACTTCCTACTTAATCGGGATTGGATACATCGCCCAATCCTCGACATCACCGAGGTATCTGTCACTCGGGGAAAACACCGATCCCTAGAATGTCCTCAAGGGCCTCCTTGCCCTTGCACTAATCTAGACTTACGGAGAGTACCAAGTCGCTCTAACAGAAAGAATGGTGTACTCACGAACATTAGCCCGGGAGCTCTCCGAACCGGCAGAACTAACGCTGCGTGTCGCGCACACCGCATGCTCTCTGGCCCGGGCGTAAATGGGGGCCTAAGGGCAAACTAAGCGGGCCAGGCACGCATGCCTATGACTCGGAAGCGGTGTCATCGATCACGAGCGCGAGGCCCTCGACGCTCATCTGCGCGGCTGATCCACCGACTGAAGCTAAGAACCGGCCAAGGTAGGCTTACACCGCTGGCGGGGTTCCGCTCTAGCGAGCTACAAACTAGGCTATTGCCGGCGTGGGTAGCTAAGTCCACAACCGGCGGTCGTGGAGGGTAGCAAGATACGTTATGCTGCGCACAATTTATTCCCGACTGAGCTAAATCCACCTTAGTGACCGGGGAAGCAAGATACGTTATGCTTCGCACACTACTCCCGATCGCTGGGGACAAAGTACGTTATGTCCGCTCACCCTGGATGATGACAAACCCTACAACTCTATCTAAGAGTACAGAGCAAAAGCAATGATTCCCGGCTAGCAAACAAAGACCGACATCAATCACACTACCTAGCATGATACTACGAGCTTAAGCAGGATTCACAAGCATGCTGGCAGAACAAACCTAGCATGGCACTAACATGTAATATCAAGCAAACATGTTAGCAAGAAATCAATCAAAGCTGCTCTATTATTATCATGCTCATAACAGTCAGCAAACAAGCAAAGCAAATCATGAAAATATCGCAGGCCCACACAACTCCTGTAAGAAATCCTTACCGTGCCTAAGGCAACAACACACAATAAAATTAACTGCGATCGAACCCGAGCAACCTATAACGAGCCAAGCAAACACATCAATAATCATAAAATAGCCCTAAATACACTAAAATAAATAGGGCTCGGCTCGGGAGCAACTCACGAGGCGCGGCTGACACGCTGAACGAGCCAGCCGGCCAGACGAGCCAGGCAAGCGACAAAGGGGCTGGCCGGGCGCTACTGGGATTCGTGGAGGCGCGCTTAGGGCGCTGCTCGGCTGCTGGGCCCGGGCGCGCTGGCGCGAGCTGCGCGACCGTCTGCTGCGAGCGACACAGGGGAGCGCGGGAGCTAGCTCGGCTGGCGCCCGGTGCGCGCGCGCGACTCGACAATCTACAGTTGAAGAAGCGCGCGCGGCGCGGGGCGCGGACGCGCACGACACGGCGCTGGACGCGCGATCGAGCCGGGCTTTCGTGCACAGGCGATGCGGCTCAAGGTTGGGCGACTCGAGCGCGACGGACACGAGCTGGGCGAGCTCGGGTCCGGCGACGCGACGGCTGGGCGGCGAGCGGGCGACATCGCGGCGCGGCGGGCGCGCGGGCGCTGGGCGACCTGGGCGAGCTGGGGCTCGAGCTGGGCGAGGGCGACGGCGCATGGGGCTGGGCTGCTCGGGCTGGAGCTGGGCGAGCCAAGGGGGCTGGGCTAGGGGGCTAGGTCGGGGAGAGAGAGAGAGAGAGAGAGAAAATTGATTTTGGGAAAAAAAAGAAAAATGGGAAATAAAAAGGAAAATGGGAAACAAAAGGGAAAATATGGGATTTTATCCATTTTTCCATCCTTATCCACTTTTAAAACCTGAAAATCCCATTTCCCGGCTTCCTCCTTCGAGACCCGACCGAAGCAATCTTTTCCAATAAATAAAACTCACTTAAATCCAACTCCCAAAGCAACACTAAGGGTTCGGGCTCGAATCCCAAAAGAAGCACACAACCAACCATCACTTTGCCAAAGCCCAAACCACAATCGAGCATCCAACCGACTAGCCCAAACACCTCGGGACTCGCATCCACCAACAAACAAGCCTCGACAAAGGCAGGAGCTACCTCAAAGCCCTGAAAACCACAAATCCTGCCCAGAGAGCCAAAAGACTAAAATACCCCCAAGGGTCAAAACAGCTCTAACGGCCCAACCAAACAACCAAATTTTGACTCGAAGGCACCTCAAAAACTGGAATAGGAAACTGGGTTGTTACATACACCTCCAACTCAGTGATGCCCATCGGGGACTTACACACCTAGGATGCCCATCCGGGTCTTACACCTCCAACTCAGTGATGCCCATCGGGGTCTTACACACCTAAGATGCCCATCGGGGTCTTACACCTCCAACTCAGTGATGCCCATCGGGGACTTACACACCTAGGATGCCTATCGGGGTCTTACACCTTCAACTCAGTGATGCCCATCGGAGTCTTACACACCTAGGATGCCCTTCGGGGTCTTACCCGAGCGGGACCTACATTAGTTACCCCTACAATTTTCTACAATATACATCACTTGTCTAAACCTAACATGGATCTAACAGCATTCAACGGAAAACATGGTTATGCCAGGATGGAAGGACCTAGCATGGAACTAATAGAATACAACATAAAGCATGGATATGTTAGGTTAGAAGAACACTAGCATGGAGCTAACGGAACGCAAACATAACACGAACATGAAACAAAAGCAAGCATGAGGCCTATCCACTAGAAACACATACAGTTACAATAATCAATATGCTATCAAGTGTTCAGTGGTCCACACAACCCCCGTAAGAAATCCTTACCGAAACGAGTGGAAAGTAACTATCACGAATCAACTAACAACCCTCGAGCTTTAAAGCGAACCCGAGCGACCTAGGCATACAATAAAATATCCTAAATAAATAAACAGCAGCTAAAATCATGAAGTCCAAAGGGTGGAGGCTCGAAATTTACCAACCGAGAAGACACACGCCTCGCAAAGAAGAAGCGAGGAATGGGCGTTGTTGGTGCGGCGGGGCGCTGCACTGCACTGCTCGGCGCGCGCGCAAAAGGCGCGAAAGCGCACGCTGGAGCGGCGCGCAGCAGCAAAGCGACGGATCGGCGAGGCAATGAGCGGCGCGACTGGCCGTGAGAGACGGCGCACGGACGTCGCGGTCTCGCTGAAAAGTGCGGCGAGCCAGAACGCCCGCTTTTCTATTTCGGTTCCTCAGAGTTTTCGGGACATTATGCGGATGTTCGGATGGGCCGTTAGAGCTTTTTAACCTTTAAGGGTATTTTGGTCTTTTGCCCCTGGCCGTGGTTTTGAGGATTTTCAAGATTTCAGGGCCATTCCCGCCTTTGTCGAAGCTTAATGGTTGTTGGTTGCAAGACCCGAGAGGTTTGGGCAAGTTGTTTGGAAGTTTGGAGGTGTTTTAGAAAATGGAAAATTATTTATAATTTTTGGTGCTTCCATTGGGATTTGAGCCCTTGCCTAAATGGTCTTTGAGAATTTGTAGGAAATGAGAGTTTTATTTTTAAGTAAGTTTGCTTGGGCCGGGTTTTGAAAGTGGATGCTTTGGGAAGGGATTTTAGGCCTTTTAAATTAGGAAAAGGAAGGAAAAATCAAGAAAATCCCTCTTCCCTTGTTTTGGCAAGATTCTCTCTCTCTCTCTCTCTCTCTCTAGCCGACCTCACCAAGAACCCAAACCCTAGCCGCTAAGCCCACCGCCATGCCCAGATCGCACCACCAAGCACATCCTGTCCGAGCCACCAGTACACCGCAAACGCCCACCCATGCCCAGATCGCACCAACCCTGTGTCGCCCAAGCGGCCACTCACCCAGCGCGCGCTCCCAGACGCCTCGCATCGCCCATGCCCAGCGCGCCCGATCGATCGCCTCGCTCAGCCAGAGACGCGCGCGCGCGCGCTCCGCACTGAGACCGCCCAGACGCGCGCGCGCCACTCGCTCGTTGCCGCCAGCCGCCACTCACCGCGCTGCTCTCGGCCAGCGTGTTCGCTGCTGCGATAAACAGATCTCGTGCCGCCTGCGCTGCTGTCGCGCGCCCGCCCCACAAAGGCCGCTCCCTATCGCGATCACACAGCAACCTCCAGCGCCCTTCCCTCCTACGCCCAGCACACCCAAAGAGCGCCAGCGTCGATGCAGCGCCAGCGCCAGCGCGCCACATGCTTGCTTGTCCTGCCGACGGCACCGCGCTTTGCCGTCGCGGGTTGGGGCGTGGCCTTGTGTCTTCTCGGCCGAGAATTCCCGAGACTTTATCCTTTGGGCCCTAGGCTATTGGCATTTGTTATTTAATTAGGTTGTTTTTATTAAAATGCTTAGGTTGCTCGGTTTTCGCTTTAAAGCTCGAGGGTCATTATTTGATTGTGAAAGTTATTTCCGCTCGTTTCCAGGTAAGGATTCCTTACCGTGGTTGTGTGGACCCTGCGATGCTTTCTTGAATGTGCCTTATATGCATGTTTACTTTTATGGACATGATTAGTGGATAGGACAACTTGTGATTGCATTCCCCGCTAGCATGTTTGCTTGTTTGTACATGTTAGTGCCATGCTAGGATTGTTCTTCCAAAGATGCCCGAGATTCCCGCTTTAAGTTCGTAGTATCATGCTAGGTTATGTATGATTGATGATGATTATGTATGTTTAGCCAGGAATCGTTTACTCTATACTCTAGCTAGTGTGTTAGGGATGTCATCATCTAGAGGCCGAGAGCGACATAACGTACCTTGTCCCCACCGGTCGGGAGTAGAGCGAAGCATAACGTACATGCTTCCCCGGCACCGAATGATGTGGATTTAGCTACCACATCGGCATAAGCCTAGTTTGTAGCCTGCTAGAGCGGAACCCTGCCAACGGTGCAAGCCTGCCTTGGCCGGTTCTTAGCTTCATGTCGGTGGTACAGGCTGCACAGATGAGTGCCGAGGGCCTCGCACATCGTGTTCGGTGACACCGCTTCCGAGTCTTTAGGCATGCGTGCACTGCCCGCGTAGTTTGTACTTAGGCCCCACATTTACGCCGGTTGCAGCAGATGCGGTGCGGTGTGCGCGCACACGCTGCGTTAGTCACCGGTTCGGAGAGCTCCCCGGGCTAATGTTCGTGAGTACACCAGCCCTTCCTGTTTAGAGCCGGACTTCGGGTACTCTCCCGATAGTCCAGATTTATAGCGAGGGTAAGAGGCCCTTGAGGACACCCATTGGGATTGGCTTTTGAGCTGATCATATGGTCGAGGGAGAAAGACCCTCGAGGGTGTCGGACATCTTTGGGATCGGTTTTTGAGCTGATCAATTGGCCGAGGAGAAAGACCCTCGGAGATGTCCCGGGATTGGTTATGAGAGCCAATCATTAGGCCTAAGTAGGAGACTTCCGAGGATTCCAGATTCTCGCTTGTAAGCTCGTTGAGCTATGATCCGTGTTGGTAATGCTTGCTTGCATGTATACTAGGGTGCTAGATGATTGATGTATCGTATTGTACCCCTGGTTGGGATTCTTCTGAGTATGTTTATACTCACCCTTATTTCTGTGGTTTTCCACCGTGTAACTAGGGACAAAGACCGGACGGCTAGCGGAGGGAGCTGAATGATCATGGGAGCCGCCAGCACTCTGTCTTTATTGTTTGCATATTTGTTCAAATGTGTAGATGGACAGAGTCCTAGGGGAAACATTATTAAAAGTTGTTTGAACTGCTTTTGAATGTTTTATGTATAAACCGCCAGCTTGTTTTACTTGGTTGTTTTTCTTAAACAAAATCATTGATTATGTTTTAAGCATTCCCCGCTTCTAAATGTTTTGTAAGGTTTTAAATATGAGCACTAAACCGCTTGATGAAGTATTTTAACTTGCATGCCGAGTGAGAACCTAGGTTTAGGACCGTATTTTGGGTCGGGTTCTTACAGCTTGGTATCGTGAGCACGAGTCATAGATTCAGAGACTAACTCGCTGCGAGGTTGTTGCCCCCATGATCATCGGTACTCATGGCCGTCAGTTTGTCTCGAGTTCATTAAGCTAAGGGTTTTATTTTACAATATCGCATCTAGTATACATGTGTTACCCTTGTTTGGCAAAGTGAGAGCCCAGCGTGGGCTAGGTTTTATGCTTTGTGCGGATCGCCAGTGTGTCGATCGCACCCGCAGGGAGGTAGAGCTTAGACTCCGTGAGGCCATTTGTGGCCCGGTTGTGGTTCTCCCCTAGTGAGAGGGTGGAGGTGCTCGTGCAGATCGCTAGTGCGTGGATCGCACTCGAGGAGCAGGGCGCTTGGCATGTCCGACCGAGGAGTTGGACCGCTTGTATGGATGTTGAGGCCGCGTCCCGGGTTGTTTAGCCCGTTGGCGAGTTGGCCCCGGCAGCTTGAGTTGCCTAGAGGAGGGGGTAGAGGCTAGCACGCCTCGCAGTGAGACTCCTTGAGCAGAGTGTGCTCCACCATGAGGGAGTTGATGGCGTGTCTTTTAGCTAACAGAGAGCGGAGACCCAGCGCGGTTGTAGCGCGCGCGTGTGAGGAGTCTTGGGCATAGATAGCCCACCGGTAGAGTTTATTTAGGAGACACCCCTCCTTGTAGTTCCAGTAGCCCCTGAGGTTCCCTGGATGGCTTGATCAAAGCAGGTTTATGCCGATAAGATAGTTGGCGTTGATCGAGCCGCCGAGTTTGGCAAGTGGAAGCCTCAGAGAGCTGGATGTTTTGAGACCCATCGCTAGTAGCATGGTGGTTGGCCAGATCGAGTGTATCATCCAAGTGTTGGGATGACTCGTTGTTCGAGGCCGATGACCGATGTTCTCGAGGTTGTGGCGTGCCGCTTCTTGTGTTGTTTGATGCGAGAGTGTGGTGGTGGAAGTCCTCTCGTGAGGCGCGGACCAGCCAGAGTCTCCACCACCACCCGGTCGATTGGCAAGCCGCCAAGTTAGTAGCTTTTGAGGAAGATGTAGAGACATCTTGTCCTCCCCGCAAGCCTCGCAATGCGTTTTGCTGGCCAGTTCTTTTAGTACCCTCGTGAGCCCGGGGTAGTGTGGAGGTTGCTTGTCGGGACTTAATCCGTCCGTGGTTTTCACCGGCTATTAGAGAGAAGCACCCTCTGTTAGCATGTTCCGTGTGGAGCTAGGTGTCGCACCCCAGAGGGTTGGCCTCGAGTATTCGTTGAGCATCGAGTGGGATGCGGGAGTGGGCCTTGGCTTGTCTGTTGGACGTGATGTCGAGAGTAGTCTACTCGATTGTTGAGACTCTTGTGTTGAGTGCCATTGCCCTGTCACCGGAGTGTGACCTTCCCTACCCTCGAGTGGCTTAAAGCCCGTAAAGGGATGTTTGTGTTGTAAAGGAAGTAGTGCCCGCTGGCACCAAGCTTTGAGAGGAGGCCTAGATTCAGCCCGCTTGGCACTTTTCTCATGCAGTGGTTCCAGGACCCACCCGAGTTTAGCATCCCCACTAGCCTTGTACCCGTTTTTCCGAAGTTGCATCTGCTTGGATTGCTTAAGAGATCTAGCTCGGTGGTAGTCGAGAGAACTACAAGTTTGAGGTCGTTCGAGGATAAGTAGGAGCTTTCCACGGTCACCGAGAGTTGGGTACAAAGGATGCTTTGTAGGTTGGTGAGGGCTAGCGCGTCCGAGTTCTCGCTTGTGTGTGAGCTTGTGAGCCAGCTTGTTGGTAGTGTGTTTCGACTACCCTTGGAGTTACCCTAATATGAGTAGGGTTGGCATCGATGATGCGTGGTTGATCCAGTGTTAGAGCCATGAGTTGGATGGTTGAGTGGAGCATTTAGTGGGCACATTGGTATGAGGTATGTCAGATTGGTGTAGTTAAGCTCTAGTAAGAGTGAGTCGACCAATGTGGCATTCCGTGGTGAGTTGACCCTGAGTGGGTTGAACTCTTGTTGCTCCTTTGCTAGAAGTGGCTCTATTGGGAGGCAAATGTTGCCTTGTGTGAGAATACTTGTTGGTTTGGATCTAAAGGAACCAAGTTGGAGCTGTACATGCCAATGTACTTTTGTGTAGCTCGTTCCGTGGTGTATTTTTCAAGAACCACGAGGGGTTTCGGGTTGTGAAACCAGTGCTCAGTTCTGAGGAGTTAGGACTTTAGTTCTTGGCAAGTGCCCTAACTTGTTGAGAGGCTACCGTCTTGTGAGTCGGGTTGTTGCGTAGGAAAGTTATGCTAGTTGGCCCTTGGCCTGGGTAGAGGCATTTCTTGTTGGTCGATGGTTGGAGTTCAGTTGAAACTGAACAAGGGCGATGGTAGCATAATCGCGTAGTTTCTGGCGTCGCCTGAGGACTTGTTCCTAGTCAGGTAGTTTTGGGAGTTGGCCACCCCCTCAGCGGTTGAGTAGTACCGCTAGTGCTTAGTTGGTGGTTCAAGCGATTGAGGAATCCTTGGATGTTTCTTCTGAGAGAGTTGGTGGTTGCTACCGTTGAGTTTGAGCAAGACAGCGAGCGTGTGTGAAATTCGCTGTCCTTCGGAAGACCGCTTGCTAGGAAATCGTTCCTGTTAGAGGAGGAGTCAGCTTAGCTCCTGAGTTGTGTAGTTGATCAGAGTAGCGCAGCCGTCACCTAGCGCGAGTGTCCTCTGCGTCTGCTTGATAGCAAGCGGAAAGTTGTTTGTTCCCGCGAGGGCGAAGGCCAGCCAGTTCAAAGGCTTGAGTTGTTGGCGGAAGGTTGTTGGATCTTTGGAGCTTGTAGACCCCCCTTAGTTCTTTGGTAGTTGAGTTGCACCGTGGATGCCGGCCTCGAGTTTTAACTTTTGAGGTAGTCTTGCCGACTCGTGTGGTTCAGGATCCGCAAGCTTGTGGTCGTCGCTATCCTTATTCCTCGCGATGTTTCGTGGGTGGAGTTTCTAGATTGGAAGAAGAGTTAGGTCTAAGCTATAAGGAGGAAGTCCTTGGAGCAACGGATGGGCTTAAGAGTTGAGTGACGGCTTGAGGCGAGCTTTGCTCGTTATGAGCTTGGTTTGAGTTTCGCTAAGCAAGCCTTTCTCGGGCTTTTCTTTTAGTCGTTGTGCATTCGCAGCTTGGCATTTTAGCCGAGCCACGCTTGAGTGAGTTGGCACGCAGGTGCCGTGGCATTGGGTGGTAAAGCCCTTGAGTTTCGATCCTCCACTATCGAGTTGCTAGTAGCCACGTAATGTTATATTCCTTGTCGCCGAGGTTTCCGTGAGAGGAATGTTGTTTGTTTTCTGTCTCGCGCGATGTTCACCTAGGTCGTTTAGTTTCTTAAACCCGGAGGTTCAGCTTGTTTGGTCAAGATGGTGAAGGGTCGAGGCCGTTTGATAACACTACGAGCATTCGTAGAAGTTACGAGCGCGTGGCGTTGAGTTTTAGAGCTTGTGACCCGTCCCACGAGTTTGCCGAGAGTAGCACCGTAGAGAGGCGTTACGAGTTGGATTTGCATGGATAAGTGAGCCCTAGAGTCGTAAGACCGCTTTGAGAGCCGGTGCGAGTTAGAGGATGTGGCTCACCGACTAGTTATCGATGTTTTCTTCAAGCTCGATGTTAGTTCGGCTTTTGTTGAGATAGTTCGTGGCGCACTTTGTCTGTTGGGCTTGAGACTTTGGGAAACCAAGAGGGTTCGGTTTCAAAGAAAGATTTGTGTTATCTTAATCAGGAGCTTGGTTGGTTAAGAATCAGTGGAGTTTCATAGAGTTGTTTTCGTCTTAGGACTTTCGAGGGCGAAAGTCTTAAAAGCAGTGAGTATTGTAACGGCCCGATTTTCTATTTCTGGTTTCAGAGTTTTCGGGACATTATGCGGATGTTCGGATGGGCCGTTAGAGCTTTTTAACCTTTAAGGGTATTTTGGTCTTTTGCCCCTGTCGTGGTTTTGAGGATTTTCAAGATTTCAGGCCATTCCCGCCTTTGTCGAAGCTTAATGGTTGTTGGTTGCAAGACCCGAGAGGTTTGGGCAAGTTGTTTGGAAGTTTGGAGGTGTTTTAGAAAATGGCAAAATTATTTATAATTTTTGGTGCTTCCATTGGGATTTGAGCCCTTGCCTAAATGGTCTTTGAGAGTTTGTAGGAAATGAGAGTTTTATTTTTTAAGTAAGTTTGCTTGGGCTGGTTTTGAAAGTGGATGCTTTGGGAAGGGATTTTAGGCCTTTTAAATTAGGAAAAGGAAGGAAAAATCAAGAAAATCCCTTTTCCCCTTGTTTTGGCAAGATTCTCTCTCTCTCTCTCTCTCTCTCTCCGAGCCGACCTCACCAAGAACCCAAACCCTAGCCGCTAAGCCCACCCGCCATGCCCAGATCGCACCACCACACATCCTGTCGAGCCGCCGCACCACCAGACCGCCCCAGCCATGCCCCCGATCGCACCAACCCTGTGTCGCCTGGCAACCACTCACCCAGCGCTCCCAGGCGCGCCTCGCAGACGCCATGCCCAGCGCGCCCGATCGCCTTCGCCTCGCCAGCCAGACGCGCGCGCGCCGCTCCGCACTGAATCGCCCGAGACGCGCGCGCCTCTCCGCTCGTTACCGCCCGCCGCCACAACTGCGCGCTTCGACCCAGCGTGTTCGCTCGCTGCGGCAGCCCGCATCTGCGTGCCGTGCACGCTTCGTCGCGTCCGCCGCGGCCAGCGCGCCTGCTCCTATCGCGATCCCCGCGCAACCCAGCGCCAGCGCCCTTCCCTGCCGCGCCCCAAAGCAAAGCCAGCGCCAGCGTCGATGCAGCGCCAGCGCCAGCCACACACACTACGCTTGTCCTGGCGACGGCAGGCTGCATTGCCGTCTGCGGGTTGGGGCGTGGCCTTGTGTCTTCTCGGTCGAGAATTCCCGAGACTTTTTCCTTTGGGCCCTAGGCTATTGGCCGTTGTTTATTTAATTAGGTTGTTTTTATTAAAATGCTTAGGTTGCTCGGTTTCGCTTTAAAGCTCGAGGGTCATTATTTGATTGTGAAAGTTATTTCCGCTGCTTCCGTGTAAGGATTCCTTACCGTGGTTGTGTGGACCTGCGATGCTTTCTTGAATGTGCCTTATATGCATGTTTACTTTTATGGACATGATTAGTGGATAGGACAACTTTGTGATTGCATTCCTGCTAGCATGTTTGCTTGTTTGTACAAGTTAGTGCCATGCTAGGATTGTTCTTCCAAATGCCCGAGATTCCCGCTTTAAGTTCGTAGTATCATGCTAGGTTATGTATGATTGATGATGATTATGTATGTTTAGCCAGGAATCGTTTACTCTATACTCTAGCTAGTGTGTTAAGGCTATCATCATCTAGAGGCTGAGAGCGGACATAACGTACCTTGTCCCCACCGGTCGGGAGTAGAGCGAAGCATAACGTACATGCTTCCCCGGCACCGATGTGGATTTAGCTACCACATCGGCATAAGCCTAGTTTGTAGCTCCGCTAGAGCGGAACCCCGCCAACGGTGCAAGCTTTGGCCGGTTTCTTAGCTTCAGTGTCGGTGGTACAGTGCCGCACAGATGAGTGCCGAGGGCCTCGCACTCGTGTTCGGTGACACCGCCTCGAGTCTTTAGGCATGCGTGCACGCCCGCGTAGTTTGTACTTAGGCCCCACATTTACGCCGGTTGCAGCGGATGCGGTGTGCGCGCAAGACACGCATTAGTCGCCGCTCGAGAGCTCCCCAGGCTAATGTTCGTGAGTACACCGCCTTCCTGTTTAGAGCCGGACTTGGGTACTCTCCCGATAGTCCGTGGATATAAGCGAGGGTAAGAGGCCCTTGAGGACACCCATTGGGATTGGCTTTTGAGTGATCATATGGTCGAGGAGAAAGACCCTCGAGGGTGTCGGACATCTTTGGGATCGGTTTTTGAGTGATCAATTGGCCGAGGGAGAAAGACCCTGGAGATGTCCTGGGATTGGTTATGAGAGCCAATCATTAGGCCTAAGTAGGAGACTTCCAAGGATTCCAGATTCTGCCTTGTAAGCTCGTTGAGCTATGATCCATGTTGGTAATCGCTTGCATGTATACTAGGGTGCTAGATGATTGATGTATCGTATTGTACCCCTGTTGCTAGATTCTTACCGAGTATGTTTATACTCACCCTTATTTCTCGTGGTTTTCCACCGGTAACTAGGGACAACACCGGACGGCTAGCGGAGGAGCCGAATGATCATGGAGCCGCCACTGCTCTGTCTTTATTGTTTGCATATTTGTTCAAAGATGTAGATGGACAGAGTCCTAGGGGAAACATTATTAAAAGTTGTTTGAACTGTTTTGAATGTTTTATATATAAACTGGCCAGGCTTGTTTTACTTCGGTTGTTTTTCTTAAACAAAACTGTTGATTATGTTTTAAGCATTCCCCGTTTCTAAATGTTTTGTAAGGTTTTAAATATGAGCACTAAACCGCTTGATGAAGTATTTTAACTTGCATGCTGAGTGAGAACCTAGGTTTAGGACCGTATTTTGGGTCGGGTTCTTACACGAGCGGAGCGACGCGAACGGACGGCTCGGCCGGTGCGCTGAAGAGTGGTGATGCAGACGTGATGGCTCTGGGCGCTGTCGTACGGGCGCGGCGACAGGCGGTAGTGGGCGGTGCAGGGCGTGCGACCTGGTGCGGCGGTGCAGTGCGCGCGGCGCTCGAGTTGGGCGACCCGGTGCGCGAAGGCGGCGGGGCTTGGGTGCAAAGGCGGCTCGGTCTTTGCGCTTTGGGTTGGGCGAATGTGTGGGGAGAGGGTCAGGGTTTGTGATAGAGGGGCTTTTTCTTTTCTTTTTTTTCTTTTTCCTTCCTTCCCTAAGTTAAATAGGCTTTGGGAATCTCAAATGCCCTTCCCAAGGCTTCCCCCCTTCGAGCCCTGGCCAACGCATTTATTTTTCCTTAATTAATTCCAAACTCCCTTCCCTCTTTGAGGCTAAGGGTTCGAGCCCTCCTATTCCTTTTTTAAAGAAAAAAAACTAATTTCCATTTAACTGAAATCCGGGCTATGTGCTCTCTTATGTGTTTATATTCATAGCTTGCATACCATTCTGCTAGATGACCATGTATATCGTATTGTACCCCAGTTGGGGATTCTTACTAAGTAATTCGTTACTCACCCTTATTTTGTGGTTTTCCACAGGTAATCATGGTGCGAGACAGGATGTCTGAAGGAGGAGTTGTGATCATGGAAACCCGTTTTTTTGAACTCTGAGTCTTTAATTTATGCTTTTATGTTTAAATATCCTCTGAATGCATGTAGTTGGGCACAGAGCCCTTAGGTTGTTTTCTTGTTGTCTTTCCAGATTCTGACACTGATGTAAACGATTTCTGCGTTTAAATGTTGAATGAAATCTCTTATCAGAGTACGTTTTAAATTGTATTTTGCTTGGAACAAGTACTTGGAAACAGGGACAGGTTCCAGGACGTTTGTGTTGTTTGAATGGATGCTTTATCGTATTTTGTTTTAATCTGAATCTGGCCTACAACCTTGCATATTATTTTCTAAGTTTTAAAGCATGCATTGAGGTAAAGACCTATTTTAGGACCTCATTCAGGTCGGGTCTTTACAGTTTGTATCAGAGCTCAGAGTCATAGATTCTGTAGACTGACCTTTTGTTGTAGGTCATTTTTCCATGATCACCAAAGACTCGGCAGTGGTCATCGTATGCCTAAGTTTACAGTTTTAGAAAAGGGTTAAGAATTTACAATACCTTTCATCTAGTGTATGCCTTGTTTAGTGTTGTGGAGCGGAGACGAGCAGGTTCTGACTCGTTGTTGGTTTGGGTCCAGAGCACCATCATGCCAACTTCCCGCAGTGTAAGAAGTATGTTAGCAGCTAGCCAGGGTATCCAGATGAGCATGTTAGTGGATAGGACAGCTTGTGTTTGAATTCCTGCTAGCATGTTTGCTTGTTTGTACATGTTAGTGCCATGCTAGGTTTGTTCTTCCAGCATGCTATGGTTCCTGCTTTAAGTTCGTAGTATCATGCTAGGTTATGTATGATTGAGGTTGATATGCATGTTTAGCCAGGAATCAGTTATCTTGTACTCGTAGTTAGCACAGTAGGGTTTGTCATCATCTAGAGGCTGAGAGTGGCACTACTACAAAAATCAAGAACGTTGACGCGCATGGAACGTCAACTGGCTAGTTTAGATGACGCTCTAAAAAACGTCAAGGAATCGACTGTCAACTAAAGTCATTATAGTTGACGCTTGTATAAGCGTCATGTAATAGTATAATTGACATGTTCGAAATGTCAAGACTAGAAGTGATGGACACAAAAAAAGCGTCATGTGAGATTTTTGATGACATTGTACACACGTCAACGAATTATTTTGTTGACAGGTCTTAAACGTCAACGATAGTTTCAAAACGTCAAGTAAACATATATTTGTTGACGTTTTTTTATGTCAATAAAAGTTATATTTGACAGTTTTTGTACGTTAACTAATATTTTACAAAACGTCATTGTAAATTAAGGTTGACACGTATTAAACGTCAAGGAATATACCTCTTTTTTTTTTTTTATTTGGTCCAATTTATCAATTTATTTTGTTCATCCTGTTTAATAACCTGTTCATCCTGTCAAATAGGATACTAAATTTCCTGTTCATCTTGTCAAATATAGTTGGAGATAATTCAAATTTTAAAATACAAAATATTTCAACATGAACATAAACATAATATATATTTTCAATAATACTAAGTTCAAAACATGTTATAACATGTTTTGAACTTAGAAATGTCGTTCAAAGTTCTCTTCCTAAATGTATACAAAAAATATATCATATTCCAAAAATATACCCCATCCAAACTATACCCCATCCAAACTATACCCCATCTAAAGTATACTCATTCCAAAAACTAACCCAACTATTTCCAAAACTAATTTTTCCACAAAAAAGAATATGAAGTATATGTTTCTCAAAAGTTGTAGTCTTCCAAAATATATTCATGAGCTACAAACAAAAGATCATTCCAGGCGCACTGTATCCAACTCACATGTAGGGCACTAGAAATTCAGCCCATTCCACACTCACTTCATCCAGCTTATCCTGTGTGTATGCTTCTCTTTTATCAATCTGTCACCATTAATTAAGAGTCAAATAATAACTAATTTATGAAAATCAATATAATAAATTTTCAAACTAAACAATAGAATGAAGAACATACTATTTCGATGATGTTTGTGCTATTTGTTTTGATGATTTCTCTCATATTTCTCATCACATAATAGCCACATTCAGTACTCCCCTCTTGTAGTGGACACTATAATTCCAATAAAGAGAAGAAATAAATGAAGTCATAAATCACATAAAGACAGCCCTTTGCTACACAACCACATAAAGATGTTTCAAGTAGAAAATTTGTATTAAAAAAAGAATGAATCACATGAAGACATTTATTCCCACAGAACAACCAAAATGTAAGGGTATTACTTTCCTTAACAAATTTTGAAGATCCTATTTCCACATAATGATCACATAAAGACATTCATCAATCTCTTATTTCCACAGAATAACCATAAGAAAACAAATAGAAAATGGACATTACTTGCCTTAACATTTTTCCAAGGATTTTTTCGAGCAGATTTCAAGTTTTTCTGAGCTTGATACATTGTAAGTGCCCTACATGACAACCAGAGAATACACATATGAGCTTACTCTAAATCGTAAGTACTCGACATTTATTAAATAATGAAAAAAAACTCAGCTTACATATTTATTATAGCTTTGAGATCATCTTTTGAACTAGTTCGCATTGAATCAAGATAGTAAACCACATCCTTATATGGATGAATAACAACCAAGGACCAATGACCACTAAATGAAAAACACAACTAATTAGAATACTTCACATTGACTATAATAACAAGAAAAAATGAATTATTTCAACTTCACTAACCCGGGATTATAAGGGGCAATGACTAGTTGATTGTCTTCTGCAATCATGAATCTGGAACAAAGATTGCGGGCTCTAACTTCTTGATTGTATTGACCTACCGATATTAGGGATGGATCTACAAAAATATATTTTGTAGTTATATTTGATTCATTACAATAATTGTGCAAGCTCCTACAAGTAAACACAAACGTCCACCAATATAAGTTTCCATTCAAATTTATAGACACTAAAATACGATAAAGTAAAAATTACTTACGCCATGTATGCAACAAGTGATAAAGTCTTGACTTCTTTCATGTCGTACATATAAAAAATATCTCCTCGTAAAACAAAGCTCGTGCGATTGCACCCAAAAAGCCCACTAGGGAGTTTGAAGGAAATACTGTCATCCTTGTCCATAGCTCTTTCAGCAAACTTATGAATAGACGTTAAAGCAACTGGTAACTTGCGCGACGACATATCAGTAAATCTTCTCTTTTTACTACCCTTCTTCATAGGTTTTTCCTACCATAAGAAAGTTAGAAATTCTTTCATGAGTTATCAAGAGTTAGAATTTTTTATAAAGTTTAAAATTAAAGAACTAACCTCCTTTTTTTCTGGTTCTTTACAAAACTCCACCGTCGTGATGATAACATCTTCTTCGATCTTAACTCCTCTCTCCTCTACATTCTTTGAAGGTCTTTTTGAGCAACTTCCTTCTCCTGAAATTGGCGAGAATTGTGACTTGTGCGCATTATCTTCCAATTCTTTCATGCGTCGACGCAACTTCTCGTTCTCATCAATCAGTTCTTTCTCTTTTTCACTTGTCGTTTGTGTACTTCTGGTTTTTTTTTGCTGTGTGAAAATATGTTGTAGGTGTTATAAAACTCCCTACCCCACGTACACGACCACTGTATTCAGGAAAACCCAATGCTTGTGCCAAAACATCATTAGGAGTACAATTTTTGTCGGCGGTTAGGTTTATATTTTCTTGGATTTCATCCTACATAGATAAAAAAAACATCACTTTATAGTAGGAAAAACCTATAATATTGAAACATTAATTTGTATACATGGACATGTAGTATTTGATCTTACCATTTTTCTTACTACTTTCTGTACTTCCTCGTCCTCAATCTCTCCTTTCTTATTGGAATGAGCTATTTTCCACAAATTATGTCGTTGCATTTCAGTATCGCTTGCCCCTTGTTTCTTCTACAGTAATCCAATGAACACAATGCGTTAGATACATAATATGAGAAATTTTAATATTGGTAGGTACATTATATAACCCATTACCAATTCCTCCTTAATGTTAGCATAACCTTTGCGAGCGATTCGATGATTGTACTTTGCTTTGGCTCGTCGTTCTTGTTGTTTAACTCTCCATTCCTATATTAATGTAATGAGCAATAACATAAAATATAAATAATAATATAGTCATTCTAAGTTTTTCATACCTGAAACTCTTTAGTTAGTCGTGATTTGACAAACTTGGTCCATTCGTTTATGTCGATGAATGCATATACAGTTGGTGGATTCTCTAACAATTGAGGTTCATCCTTAAACGAAATTATATGTTTTGAGGTTAGCTTGTTCTTGAATTGACGAAAGGCAGTGCTTGCCGTTCTTAGAATATTCTTTTTTGATCTAATATCAATTTCAAAAGCAGCCTACACATTAAAAGTACATATTTTTTTAATATTAAACACATAACTCATAAATATTTTAGAATGACAATCATGAAAAAGAAAAACATACCTCGACGATATTAAACACCTTTTCTTTCAACTCTTTTGGCACATCCTTCCATTTTTTATAAGTAATGGGGATATGATGATGCACAGTGGTTCCGATAAATGAATGCAACTTACTTCCATTTTTTCCAATTGGTATTCCATCCTCATTATAGGTAACAATTCTTTTCCCTCTACTTCTTTTGCGTGTTACATTGTACATAACAGTTGCACCTCGAGTTTTCTTCTTCTTTGTCGATGTTTCACCTAACTCAAGATTAGCATTCTCCTTGGTACATGGAACATCATGTGATCCTACAGCTGGGTCTTCATCACTTGATTGCTTCATTGATCCTACATTAATATATATAAACAAACATATCAACAATATGGATAAGATAAAATATTTTAAGTCATAAAGTAACAATTAATTACCGAGAAATAACATCTTATTTATGTATCCAAGTGCCCTCACAGTCAACTCGTACGTATGTTGATGCATTTTCATCCAAATCATTTGTTGATTTGAAATTTGGCATATCTTTCGGCATCCCTTGACAATTTAATATTGTATCTCCAAGGTCATCATCATAATATTGTTCTTCAATGTCTCTTTGTGGTGGAGTAAGCACAATTGTCCATTTTACATCACTGGGATCCTCAATGTAAAACACTTGTCTTGCTTGAGTAGCGAGTATAAATGAATCTAGCTTGTGACCTATTCTATTCAAGTCAACTAAAATGAAACCTAGTTCATCTGTTTTTATACCATTGTTGTTCTCAATCCAATCACACTTAAACATAGCAACGTTAAATGTATTATAATTTAGTTCCCAAATTTCTTGTATGACTCCATAAAAAGACATGTCTCCAATAATAGGATTTTTATCTTTTGAACTAGAGACTTGAATTGTTTTGGCAACTAAAGTAACACCACTATTTTGTACCCTCCTATTATCGTCACAAGCTTTTGTGTGATAGTGACATCCATTTATTATATAACCATTATATTTAGTCACATACGGATGAGGTCCATGAGCAATCCACCTCAAGTTATCAGAAATCTTAGTATCTCCCATTTCAAGCTCAGCTGCCACCTAACATCATAGTTACTTAACACGGTTAACTTTAAATAACAACATCATATATTAATTCCATAATACACATTTGGAACATTGCCATTACCGTTTCACGTAACCAAGAAATGAAACCTCGATTATGTTCATCTTGAACCCATTTCTGACTTTTGGGTCTACTAGGTCGTTGGGATTGCAATACGGACATATGTTTCCTTTTGAAGAAAAATAATGTATTATAGTTAGGTTACAGTCGTACATTGTGGTTTAAAATATGAAACTTAGTAAAATAAACTTACTCTATATATGGTTGGACATCAATTGTATTTTCCAAAACATATCGATGATCTTGATATAGAATTTCTAGTTCAGGTCTGAATAGAACTCCACACGACAATGACTTGCCAACATTTAAGTCTTCTGAATTTTCTCGCAATGTTTGACTACCGAGACCAATTGAAACCACTCCAGATAAATGAACTTACACGGCTGTCCCCACACGGTAGTACCCCCACCATGATATCATTCATGAAACAATTTGGACCACTCGGGTTTCCTTGAGTGATCTAGATTAAATGAACTTACACGGCTGTCCCCACAAAGTTGGATGAAATTTCTCACATTTTTTTAAGAATGTTGAAAAAAGAAACCTCATTTTGATTTCCATTTTGCTCACTTGGTTTTTGTAAATGTAACCTTTAAAACCTTGCTTATTACCCAATATTTACTTAATTAGCTGAGTGGGTGAATTTGTCAGCAAAAAGAACACGAAACAAATAGTTTGTATACCTATATAGTGACTATTAGTTAGTCTTTATCTACATTTTCATTTAAAAGATACAATTGTTTTGGCTAGACAATTGGAATGGAAACAGAGCCCTGATCAATTTGACATATCCCCTCATTTACAATATCTCTATATGCAAGCAGGCTTTAATTACTGATTGTTGGGGTGTGTCACTCATAGATCCTGGAACTTGAAACTTCAAAGAAACTCTTAAGGATGATGAAATTTCAGAGTGGGCAGAATTATCTCATCTTTTGGATAGTACCACTCTAAATGATAGAAAAGATTATTGGAATGAACTCTGGAAACAAGTTGGACTTTCACATCTAAATCTCGATTAAAGCAATTATCCTCATCCCCTTTGGCTCAAAATAGTGAATATTATATCGAAATATGGAAAGCCCAACATCCTAAGAAGGTAAAGTTCTTTGTTTGGGAGCTTAGCCATGGAGCTATCAATACTATTGTCACCTATAGATGAAATTGCCGAGAATGGCCTTGGCACCTTACAGTCATGGCTAAAATCTATGTGAAATTATCTACTCTATGTCAAATTATCTACTCTACACTTGTTTCAGGTTTTTTTCTTTCAACTTTTGCCTATTTTTATATCTCTTTTTCAAACTTGGAATTTCATTCGAACACCTTACAGTCATGGCTAAAATCTACAAATTCCTACAATGTTGATTCACTTTATCCATCTCTTTCAATTAATTTCTCACTACTAAGTTATCAAATGCCTAAAAAATAGTGTAGCCTCCATAATTCAGTACATCAAGTAATTTTGGCATCCAACAAAATGAAATGATATTTGAAGAGGGGGAGGGGTTAATAGAGGAGTAAATTTACAGAGAACCAAGCGAGATCTGTTGGCGAGCGGAGAAACGATTGGAAGAAGAGAGAGGACGGACGTGTGCGGGAGCTCATGTACGGGTGGCGGTGGGCTTGCGCGCGAGCTCATGCGAGGAGCTCTAGGCGTGGTCGAGAGGTCTGTGCACGAAAGAGTGGCGCGGCGAGCTCTGGTGCGCAGGAGTGTGCGTGCGAGGGAGTGCCAGTGGCCATTCTCGACGAGCTCTGTTCAGCGGGAGGCGATGGTGTGCGCGCGACGAGCTCATTGTCTTTGGAGCTCGCCGTGCGCCGAGTGGCAGTGGAATGTGAACGAAAGAGTGCGGCAGGCGAGAACAAATCCGACTAAGGCCACGGCGTTGAGAGGTCGGTAGGAGAGGAAGGGGTTAGGGTTTGAGGATGGAGGAGAAGGGAATATGATTTTCCTTTTACTTTTCTTAATGTCCTAAATGAGTTTTATTTTATTTTTTCCATTTTTTTTCCCTCATTTAACAAAACAAAAACCAAAACAAAACAAACATTTTCACCTTCTTTTTTCCCCCATTTAACAAAACAAAAACCAAATCGTGATTATTAAAACTAGATTTAATAATTTAATTTTTTATAAGTATTCACTGACGTTTATAATTAGTCAACACATGTAACATAATAATTGACATGCAGAATGCGTCAACTAAAAAGAAACAACAAAATCATCTCCGTATTTTTGTATTAGTTGACGTTTTTTATACTCAATTTGTATTAGTTGACATTTTTTCCTTATAAACGTCAATTATTAAAAACTATCGAGCGTCAACTATACCAGTTTTTGTAGTAGTGTGGAAATAACATACGTTGTCCCCACCGGTCGAGAGTTAGAGCGAAGCATAACGTACCTTGCTTCCCCCCGGCAGCCGATGTGGATTAGCTACCACATCGGCATAAGCCTCGTTTGTAGCCTGCTAGAGCGAAACCCTGCCAACTGTGCAAGCCTGCCTTGGCCGATTCTTAGCTTCAGGTCGGTGATACAGGCTGTTACAGATGAGTGCCGAGGGCCTCGCACTACTGTATTCAGTGACACCGCTTCCGAGTCTTTAGGCATGCGTACCTAGCCCGCGTAGTTTGTACTTAGGCCCCCACATTTACGCCGGTTGCAGCAGCATGCGGTGTGCGCGCACACGCGTTAGTCGCCGGTTTGAAGAGCTCCCTCGGGCTAATGTTTGTGAGTACACCAATTCCTTCTAGTTTAGAGCCAGACTTCGAGTACTCTTCCGTTAGTCCAGATTTATTAGCGATGGTAAGAGGCCCTTGAGGACACCCATTGGGATTGGCTTTTGAGCTGATCATATGGTTGAGGGAGAAAGACCCTCGAGGGTGTCGGACATCTGTTGGGATCAGTTTTTGAGCTGATCAATTGGCCGAGGGAGAAAGACCCTCAGAGATGTCCCGAGATTGGTTATGAGAACCAATCATTAGGCTGGAAGTAGGAGACTTCCGAGGACTCCGGATATTGCCTTGTAAGCTCGTTGAGCTAAGATTCGGTGTTGATATCTGTTTACATGTGTACTAGATTGCTAGATGATTGATTGCATCGTATCGTACCCCGGTCGGGGATTCTTACTGAGTATGTTATACTCACCCTTACTGTGGTTTTCCACCAGGTAACTTGGGACAGCACCGGGGCGGCTAGCAGAGGGAGCTGAGAGATCATGGATGTTGTTGACACTCTGTTGTGTCTTTATTTATATTTTTGAATTCAGCATTTAGTTAGACATCAGTCCGTAGGGAAAACTTATTCATCGAAGCATTGAACTATCTTTTATGTTTTTTTTTTAGAAAAGTACTTATCTGTCACTGTTTTAACTTGAATGGTTTTGCTTAATGATTATTTAGTTTGTTTTAAAGTTTTCCACTCTTTATGTTTGAAAGGTTTACAATTCGACCCCTGGTTGGGTCATTTACGCTTTTCACTTGCATGCTGAGTAAAGACCTAGGTTTAGCATCGTTTTTTGGGTTGGGTCTTTACATGCTCGTTATCTGTTCTTGCTTCGTAGCATCATGCTAGGTTCATTGCCTCTGCTGAGCACGTATTGGATTGTTTGTTGTATCTGTTATAGTTAGAATTATGATAGGTAGCATCATCCGGGGGAGGGTGCATAACGTGACTTGCATCCGTGGCAGGGACGTACGAGGCAGTACTCCGTCCCTGATCCGTCGTTAGGGTTTAGCTAACCCTAACGGCAGCCGTTTGCAATCTTGGGTGAGGGTGGCAGACTGTTAAATGCCCCAACGATCGGGATGATGACAAGGCATCACCTTGTCCCCGGCAGTCAGCACATCCTCAGCGTGTTCGGCAGTAGCCCTTGATTGCCACCTGATAGGGCAAGGACGGTTTCCTGGTGTAAGCCTACCACGACTGGTTCCTTAGCCTCTGGTGCGGTGGTTCAGGCTGACATAGTTCACGTGTCCAGGTCTCACACCCCTATGTCAGTGACACCGATCCAGAGATTAGTTAGGCATGAGTACTGGACCAGGGCAGCTTGCCACTAGACCCGGCACCCCCCATGGTTTGCAACAGCATGCGGTGCGCACACACGCTCATTATAGAGCCAACCGGAGAGCTCCTCGGGATCGTGAGTTCAGTGCACCTTTCGTATCGATAGTAGACAGGCTGAGGCCGAGACTTGTTTCTCGTATAGGATCCTATCGTGTGGTGGATTTTCCGGAGTAAGACCCTGAGATGGCATCCGAAGTTTATGTGTGGATTTAAGCTATGTGCTCTCTTCTGTGTTTATATTCATAGCTTGCATACCTTTATGCTAGATGACCATTTATATCGTATTGTACCCCGGTTGGGGATTCTTACTGTGTAATTCGTTACTCACCCTTATTTTGTGGTTTTCCACAGGTAACCATGGTGCGAGACATAATGGCTGGAGGAGGAGTTGTGATCATGGAAACCCATTGTTTCGAACTCTGAGTCTTTTATTTGTGTTGTTATGTTTTAAATGTCCTCTGAATGCATGTAGTTGGGCACGGAGCCCTTAGGTTATTTTCTGGTTGTTTTCCGGATTCTGACACTGATGTAAACCATTTTTGGATTTGAATGTTGAATTAAATCTCTGATCAGAGTACATTTTAAATTGTATTTAGCTTGGAACAGGTGCTTGGAAACAGGGACAGGTTCCAGGACATTTTTTTGTTGTTTTGAATGGATGTTTACTGCTTTTTGTTTTAATCAGAATCTGGCATACAACCTTGGATATTATTTTCTAAGTTTTAAAGCATGCATTGAGGTAAAGGCCTATTTTAGGAACCCATTCGGGTCGGGTCTTTACAAACATAAACATACATACAATCAACAATCACAGAAAATATCGCAGGGCCCACACAACTCCGGTAAGAAATCCTTACCTAGGTCGGAAGGCAAACACACACAAGAAAGATCTTAAGCTGCAACCGAACCCGAGCTAGCTATCGGGAACCTAACAGACAAACAACAAACATCACCATCTATAGGACTTAGGTAAAATACAAACAGAACTCGGCTCGGTCGGAAGCAACTCACACGGCACGGGGCTGGCGTGCGGACGGACAAGCTGCAAGGCTCACAGCTCGGCGACGTGCGGCTGGGCTTGAGCGGCGAGCGCGTCGCGCACGGCCGGGCGGCGGCGGCGCTGGGGTGCGTCTCTTCTTCTTCTTGTGATCAGGCGATGAACGGCGGTGGCTGCTTGGCTGGGCGGCGACGCGATGGGGCTGCTGCAGGCTGGGCGACGGCGTGCGGCAGCAAGGCTGCTCTCGGCTGCAACAAACACACAACCAGCAATAACTATTCCCTTCTCTCGGCCAGCAAGAACAATACCTAAAGACCAACAACTAGAAGGAGAGATCGAGGAACGAGGAACTCTTACCCGGAACGAACAAAACGACGGAGCTCTAGGGCTGGAATCGCACGGCAAGAAAGATCTTGGAGAGGTGGTTTGCGGCAAAGTGATTTGGGGAAGAAGAAAAGGGAATAAACCTATTTTTTTTAATCAAACTCACTTAAATCTCGAAAACCAAGGCAAACCAAGATAACCTGCGGAATGAGTATCAATAACTACCTGAAGCTTGACTGGCAGAACCTCACCGCTATCTCCCTAGCCACCTATGCTCTAATCCCAGCTGCTGCATTTTTAATCCGGCAAAACCCCTATTTTATTTTTGCAACTCTCAACACCCAAACTCAACCAAAATGCAACCAAACCCTATATTTGAACATCCAAGAATATAAACAGCTGAGAAAGACGGAAACGACCCTAACGGCCCAACCAAATTACCAAAATACCCTTAGGACATACCTGGAAGACCGGGATGAAAACCTGGGTCATTATAGTATTCCCTCCTTTTTATGACTTTCGTCCCCGAAAGTCCTTAAGACTGAAACAGCTCAGGATACTGCAATCTCATCTCGTCCTCCCGCTCCCAAGTAGCCTCCTTAGAACTCTGACTCCTCCACTGAACCTTTACCAAACGGATCTCTCGATTACGCAACGTCTTAGTCTCAAAGGCAAGAATCCTCACAGGCTTCTCCACAAAGCTCATATCCTCATTCAGATGAAAGGCTCAAAGCCTACAATGTGCGACGGGTCCGGCACGTACTGCCTCAACATCGATACTTGAAAAACACTGTGCACTGCTGACAATGATGGAGGTAAGGTTAACCGATATGCAACTCTGCCAATCCTCTCAAGAATCTCAAACGGACCAACAAAACGGGGACTCAACTTCCCTTGCTTACCAAACCTCAACACACCACGCATCGGCGTAACTTTTCTGCCTGCTCTAAGATGTCAACATACGAGCCCTAATCTTTTACAATACAAAGCCTCGAATGGAGCCATCTAGATCGTCGACTGATAGTTGTTATTATAAGCAAACTCCATCAGATACATATACTGGTCCCAACTGCCCAGGAAGTCTAACATGCAGGCTCTCAACATATCGTCAAGAATCTGGTTCACCCTCTCAGTCTGACCATCTGTCTGAGGGTGAAAAGCTATGCTGAAACTGCACTCGGTGCCTAAGCCTTTCTGGAGCGCTCTCCAGAAACGAGAAGTGAACCGCGAATCTCGGTCCGACATGATCCTCACCGGCACACCATGGTAACGGATAATCTGATCCAAGAACAACTGCGCCCACTGTTCCACGGTAAAAGTGTCTCTACCTGGAATGAAGTGTGCGCTCTTAGTCAAGCGGTCTACAATCACCTAGATCTAAGAAAATTTCCTCGGAGTCCTCGGCAAACAAGAAATAAAGTCCATGGAGATCTCTTCCCATTTCCACTGAGGCACACTTAGTGGCTGCAACAAACCGACTGAAATCTGCCTGGGTGCCTTCACTTGCTGACAAGTGAAGCACCGACTAACAAACTCTGCAACGTCTCTCTTCATGCCCATCCACCAGAACGTTTGCTTAAGATCCTGATACATCTTGGTACCCCCGGGGTGCCAAGCAAACGGTGAACTGTGGGCCTCTGAAAGCAACTCTACTCACAATCCTGCAACCTCCGGAACACACAATCGGCCTCTGTAAGTCAACCCACTGTCTGGTGAATACACGATGTCAAAGTCTCCGTCAGCACTAACTCTGTCAATCAATCTCTTAAGTGCGGGATCACTCAGCTGGCTATCAATAATCCGCTGTCTGATCGAAGGCTGAACTGTCACCTGAGCTACTCTGGCGAAAACTTCACCCAACAACACTGCAACCTCGGCCCGCTCGAACTCTTTCCGCAATCTGAGCCGGGAACTCAACAATGTCGCGGAGTGCGACGTCTTCCTAGTCAAAGCATCAGCCACAACATTGGCTTTACCCGGATGGTACAAAATCTCGCAGTCATAATCCTTCACTAACTCTAACCACCTCCTTTGTCTCATATTCAACTCCTTCTGAGTAAACAGATACTTGAGACTCTGGTGATTAGTAAACATCTGAATCCGCTCTCTGTACAAGTAATGTCTCCAAATCTTCAACGCGAACACTGCTGTTGCCAACTCCATATCATGAGTCGGGTAGTTCTGCTCATACGGTTTCAACTGACGAGAAGCGTAAGCAATTACCTTCCCGTGCTGCATCAACACACAACCTAACCCAAACTTGGAAGCATCGCTGTAGACTACGAAACCACATGTCCTCTCGAGGACTGCTAACACTGGTGCTGAAGTCAAACTACGCTTGAGCCTGGCAAAGCTCTTATCACACTTACTATCCCAAACAAACTCGACACCCTTCCTCGTCACACGAGTGAGGGGCGAGGCTATGGCGGAAAAGTCTTTGACAAACCGACGGTAGTAACCTGCCAAACCTAGAAAGTTACGAATCTCGACAACTGAAGTCGGCTTGACCCACGAACTCACGACCTCAATCTTCGCAGGGTCCACCGCTATACCATCTCTCGATACTACGTGACCTAGGAAGGCCACCTGCTCGAACCAGAAATCACATTTGGAAAACTTCGCATAGAGCTGGTTTTCCCTCAAAACTAACAACACTTGCCTCAAATGCTCTGCATGATCCTCCTTAGTTCTCGAATAGATAAGAATGTCGTCAAAGAACATGATGACGAAGCTGTCCAAAAATGATTTGAACACCCTATCCATCATGTCCATGAACACTGTTGGGGCGTTAGTCAATCCGAACGACATGACCACAAACTCGTAGTGACCATATCTAGACCTCAAAGCTGTCTTAGAAATGTCGGCATCCCTAATCCGCAACTGATGGTAACCGGATCTCAAATCTATCTTGGAGAACACAGAAGCTCCCTGAAGCTGATCAAACAAATCATCAATACGAAGCAACGGGTACTTATTCTTCACGGTAACCTTATTAAGCTCAAGGTAATCTATACACAAGCGCATCGAACCATCCTTCTTCTTTACAAATAGAACTGGTGCTCCCCACGGGGACACACTCGGACGGATGAACCCTCGATCTAACATCTCCTGCAACTGAACCTTAAGTTCCTTTAACTCTGCTGGCGCCATACGATACGGAGCCTTCAAGATAGGGAGGGTCCCTGGCTCGTGCTCGATTGTGAAGTCAACCTCTCTCTTTGGGGAAACCCCGGTAACTCCTCAGAAAACACATTCGCAAACTCCTGTACGACTGGTACCTGATCAATAGTCAGCGAGGGGCAGCTCTCCCCAGACAACTTGGCTAGGTAGCCCCAAGCTCAACGAGGTAACAGACGACGAGCTTTCACAGCTGAAACCATCGGCGGGCAAACTCCACCCTAGACTCCATGAAACTTAAAGTTGGACCGACCCGACAGCCTGAACACTACTTCTTTCCGGTGGCAGTCGATCAACACGTGGTTAGCAGCTAACCACTCCATACCAAGTATCACATCAAACCCGCTCATAGGCATGACTATGAGCGTAGCTACAAGAAACTCTCTGGATATCTCGATCCGGCCATCCTAAACCTTATCCCTAGCTAACATACTGACCCCCGAAGGAGTTGCAACTGACAACTCAAATCCTAGAGGCTTTAATCTCAAACTAGCATGCTCAGCAAACATAACAGATACAAATGAATGCGTAGAACCAGAATCAAACAAAACAAATGCGCAATGATCTAAAACAAGTAGCGTACGTGCCACGGCGGCATCTGTATGCTCGGCCTCCTGTCGGGTCGTAGCAAACACCCGACCCTGCTGCTGCTACACTCGCTGAGCTGCCATAGCTGGCTGATTACAAAAATGGGCCAGATGCCCCTCCTTACCACAGCGGTAACAAAGTCTGGTCCCTGCCTGACAGATTCCAGTGTGGGCTCTCCCACAAGTAGCACATAAGGGAATCTGTCTAGGACCGCCCTGCTGGTGAGGCTGGAAGCGAACCGGAGCTCTACGCTAATCCTGGTTCTAATACTGCCCTTGGCGGCGCTGGCCGCCACCTCTAAAGTCAAACTTCCTCTTCTGCCCCGATGTGGCTGGGACAGGACGCTGAACCAGAGCTGCGACAACCTGCTCGACTTGGTACTTTCCATTATAAATAGATGCCAACTGCACTGCCTTAGCATAAGTATCGAGGGCCTGTGCCATGACATCCTGGGATACACACTACCTCAAACCAGAAATAAACTTCCTTATCTTTAACTCAGGAGTAGCTATCAACTGTGGAGCAAAGTATCCATACTCTGAGAATTTCCTCTCATACTCCTCTATCGAATCAGATCCCTGCTTTAGGTTATAGAACAACTGTACCATCTTCTCCTTGGCCTCATCACTGATATACTTGGCCTTGAACTCTGACTTGAAGAAATCCCAGGTGGCAGGTGGAGACCCAGCTGGTCTCTCACTCAAAGTGGACTCCCACCACCATATAGCTGTGCCTTCTAACACATGAGCTGCACAATGCGACCTCTGGACATCAGGACACACCATAATCAGAAAGGTGTATTCTAGATGGGCAATCCATCTGGCTGTTGCTAACGGATCTCCTAGGGCGTCGAACTTCTCTGGCTTCCACTTCACAAAGTCTTTCAGCCATCTGCCAAGTTCCTCAGCACCCTATGCCCCAACTGCCTCTGTGGCTGCTTGCTCCTGTGGAGCTGGTGGTGCTGCAGTGCCCTGTTGGAACATCCGAGTCAACTACTCTATCTGGGATTGGGACTCTTCTCGCTGCATGGCCAACAAAACCTGGGTCTCTGCCCTCTGGTCACTCCCAACAAAGCCTAGGTCTCTGTCCTCTAGTCACTCAACAAACTGACCATCATGGCCCTCATGGAATCTGCAAACTCTGCTCCAGGAGCAGTTTCTCGCAGCTCGGTCGACTCAATGCCTTCTCTAAGCAAAATAGGAGGAGCTACTAGTGGCACACCACTGTCTCAGCTTGGGACGATGTCCCTGCGGTGTCAGAACCAATCCTGATACTCTGACCTGCTGCTTTCAAACCTCCTCTTCCTGCGCAGGTAATTGGCATGCTGGCGATCTACACCCAAACCAACATCTAGTCAGAACCTTGCTCGTCTCTGCTCTACAACACTAAACAAGGCATACACTAGATGAATAGTATTGTAAATTCTTAACCCTTTTTCTAAAACAGTAAACTCAGGCCTACCTAATGACTGTCGAAGTGCTGATGATCATGGAAAAATGACCTACAACAAAAGGTCAGTCTACAGAATCTATGACTCTGAGCTCTGATACCAACTGTAAAGACCCGACCCGAAAGAGGTCCTAAACTAGGCCTTTACCTCAATGCATGCTTTTAAAACTTAAAAGTAATATGCAAGATTGCTTCCCAGATTCTGAATGAAAATAAAAACTTGTAAACATTCATGAAATAATCAATTACAAAATGTCCTGAAACCTGTCCCTGTTTCCAAGCCCTGTTCCAAGCTAAAAGCAGTTTAAAACGTACTCTGATCAGAGATTTATTCAAAACATTCAAAACCCAAACAATTTACAACAGTGCTAGAATCCAGGAACAATCAGAAAACATCCTAAGGGCTCCGTGCCCAACTACATGAAATCAGAGGACAAAACCAAAAACATAAACATAAACTCAGAGTTAAAAGACAGCAGGTTTCCATGATCAGCAGCTCCTCCTTCAACCATCCAGTCTCACGCCCTGATTACCTGTGGAAAACCACAAAATAAGGGTGAGTAACAAATTACTCAGCAAGAATCCCAAATCGGGGTACAATATGATATAACTGATCATCTAGCGGAAAGTATGCAAGCTATGAATACAGCACAGAAGAGAGCACATCACTTTAACCTAGCATGGAACTAACATGAGAAATAACACGAGAATCATGCCAGTCAGAATTCATAACAGAGCACCTATCCATTAACATGCTGACAAACATAAACATACATACAATCAACAATCACAGAAAAATATCGCAGGGCCCACACAACTCCGGTAAGAAATCCTTACCTGGGTCGGAAGGCAAACACACACAAGAAAGATCTTAAGCTGCAACCGAACCTGAGCTAGCTATCGGGAACGTAACAGAAAAACAACAAACATCACCATCTATAAGACTTAGGTAAAATACAAACAGAACTCGACTAGGTCGGCAGCAACTCACACGGCACGGGGATGGCTCGCGGACATACAAGCTGCAAGGCTCACGGCTCGGCGACGTGCGGTGGGCGTGAGCGCGGGGGCAGGTAGGCGTGCGCGCACGACAGCGCGAGCGGCGGGCGCGGGGTGCGTCACGTGCTACTCTGGCAGGCAGGGCGGCGGCGGGTTTCTTGCAAGCTGGACGACGGCGTCGCGGCGACAAAGAAAGCTTTCGGCTGCAACAAACAAACAACCAAAAATAACTATTCCCTTCTCTCGGCCAGCAAGAACAACACCAAAAGACCAACAACAAGAAGGAGAGATCGAGGAATGAGGAACGCTTACTCATAACGAACGAAATGATGAAGCTCCCGGGCTAGAATCGCAGGGTAAGAAAGAGCTTGGAGAGGTCGTTTCCGTGAAAGTGATTTGGGGAAGGAGAAAAGAGAATAAACCTATTATTTTAATCAAACTCACTTAAATCTCGAAAACCAAGGCAAACTAAGATAACCTGCGGAATGAGTATCGATAACTACCTGAAGCTTGACTGGCAGAACCTCACCGCTATCTCCCTAGCCAAACTCAACCAAAACCCCTATTTTATTTTTGCAACTCTCAACACCCAAACTCAACCAAAATGCAACCAAACCCTATATTTGAACATCCAAGAATATAAACAACTGAGAAAGGCAGAAACGGCCCTAACGGCCAGACCAAATTACCAAAATACTCTTAGGACATACCTGGAAGACTAGGATGAAAAACCTGGGCCGTTACAGACACGCTGAGGTCATGTCGACTGTCGGGGACAAGGCAATGCCTCATCATTCCCCCGACTGTTGGGGCATTTAACAGTCTGCCACCCTCACCCAAGATTACAACTGGGCTGCAGTTATGTAACAGCCCGGATTTCAGTTAAATGTAAAATAAGATTTTTAAAAGATGTTATTTGGAGGACTCGAACCCTTGGCCTCAAAAGGGGTTTGGAAGCTTGGATTTAATTAAGGAAAATAAACGCGTCAGCTAGGACTCGAAGGAGGGAAGCCTTGGGAAGGAATTTTGGGATCCCCAAAGCCTATTTAATTTAGGAAAATGAAAAAAAAAAAAAGAGAAGATCAAGATTTCACCCTAGCCCTTGCCGCACCCCCTCACCCTCTCCTTCTCACCATTGCCGACCTCCAAGAATCAAGAACCGGGAGCTAGTGTGTGTGTTTCTGCCCAGCCGAATCTAGCCATCGCACCAGCCCTTGCATCGCCCAGACCGCACACTACCGCTTGACCCAGTGCGCGCACAGACCGAGCCACCGTCGCCCGGCCGTCGCCCGACCTACGCCTTGCACAGACGCTATCGCTGCCCCAGAGAGCGCCCCCATCGCGCCGACGCGCAAAGAAGCCCGCCGAGCTGCACGCCATCGCCTGCATCGCGCCCAGCGCCCGCGAGTCGTCACTTGCACCGCGCGCAGCCAGCGCCGCGTCGCTCCAATCGTTCGCTCGCCGTCCCAGCTCGAGCTTGCCTCATCGTTCGTCCGCGTCTGCACGCCCAGCTCCCTCGCGTGCATCCCCTGCAGCGCCAGCGCGCCCGACAGTGCCCAGTTTGCTCGCCTCTAACACACGACCTGCCTGCCCCTGCCGCCGAGGGCCTGTTCTGCCGAGAGGGTTGGGCCGAGACCTAGTGCTTCTCGATTGGTAGTTCCCGAACCTCTACTCTTTTGGACCTTAAGATGCTAGCTGTTGTTTGGTTAATTAGGATGATTTATTTTATTGTTTGCTTAGGTTGCTCGGGTTCACTTAGAAGCTCGAGGGTCGCTTGTTGGTTGTAGTCATTATTTTCGGCTTGCTTCCAGGTAAGGATTTCTTACTAGGGTTGTGTGGACCCTGCGAATACTTGATAGCATGTCGTATCTTGTAACTGTATGAAACTTCTAGTGGATAGGATTCATGTTTTCTCTTGATTTCAGTTTTGTGTTATGCATGTATTCTGTTAGTTCCATGCTAGGTTTTTCTTATCCTGGCATATCTATGTTTCCTGATGTATCCTGTTAGTTCCATGTTAGGGTCTTCTTATCCTGGCATATCCATGTTTCCTATTGTATTCTGTTAGTTCCATGCTAGGGATAGACAGGTGATGTATAGTATAGGAGATTGTAGGGGTTCTATTTTAGGTCCCGCTTGGGTAAGTCCTGATGGGCACCAATGCGGTGCCAGTGTAGGTAAGTCCCCAATGGGCACTGCACTATTTTCCTGGTGTGTAAGTCCCCGATGGGCATCACTGAGTCTAGCTGGAGTAAGACCCCGATGGGCATCCGTATGTGTAAGACCCCGATGGGCATCCTTGTGTGTAAGTCCCCGATGGGCATCCTAGATGTGTAAGACCCCGTTGGCCAGCATTGATGGCTAGAGGTGTAAGACCCCGATGGGCATCCCTATGTGTAAGACCCCGATGGGCATCATTGATTTGAGGTGTAAGTCCCCGATGGGCATCCTTGTGTGTAAGTCCCCGATGGGCATCACTGAGTTAGCAGGAGTAAAGACCCCGATGGGCATCATTGTGTCCTAGGTTGTGTAAGACCGTGAAGGGCATCCAGGTGTAGAACCTAGGATAGGCGGTAGTTGTAAGCCCTTGAACAGGCTAGCTCTAGAAGTAGCACATAGCCTAAACCAATTGTTTTGCTCTAAGTCATTGTATGGTTGCATGTCGGTGTGCTAAATGAGATGTTTTCGTATTGTACCCCGGTTGGGGATTCTTACTGAGTGATTCGTTGCTCACCCTTATTTTCTATGGTTCTCCATCAGGTAACTTGGGACAGAGGCATGATGGCTAGGAGGAGGCTGCTGGATGATCATGGATGGCCGAACTCTGAGACAGTTTTATCTTTATTTGATTTTGGTTTAGCATGTAGTTGAACTTGAGTCCTTAGGTTATCATTCATTCAAAAACTTGTTTAAAATTCTTGAACCGTTTCCTTTGATTTTAAGAAAGTACTGATCAGTCACTTTACCTATTGGTTTTGCTTAATGAATTTATGGTTTGATTTAATTGTGTTGATTGAGAAGTTTTAAATTGGTACTCTGAATGGTGATTTCATATTTTTAATTATGCATGCTAAGTAAGGATCTAGGTTAGAGACCGTTTTTTTCGTGTCGGGTCCTTACACGTTAGGGTTAGCTAAACCCTAACGACGGATCAAGGATGGAGTACTGCCTCGCACGTTCCTGCCACGGATGCAAGTTACGTTATGCATCCTCGCCCGGATGATGCTACCTATCAGAACACTATGCTATAAAAAGCTAACAACAAACATACTAACACCTGCTCAGCAGAATCAATGAACCTAGCATGGTACTACGAAGCAAGAACAGAATACGAACATGCCAGAACAGGACAACCTAGCATGGAAAAAACAGGATCATAAGTACGAGAAATCATGTCAGTCGGAATTTAGAGCAAAACACCTAATAACTAAACATGCTGTTAATCATAAGCAAACATGCAAACAAAAATCACAGAAATATCGCAAGGTCCACCCAAGCTGAAACGAAACAGAAGACAAACATTCACACAAGTGGACACCCAAGCTGCAAACGAACACGAGCTAGCTAACGGGAACCTAGCAGGCAAACATCTATTAAATTATTACCCTCGGTACTAAAATAAAATATAAACATAAGCTCTGGCTCGGTCGGGATCAACTCACACGGCTCGGCCCAAACACCAAGGGTGCTCGGTTGCAAGGCACACGGCGAGGAGCTGGTGCGCAAACGGTGCGACGCGGGGCTCGACAAGGGCATGCGACATGGGGGGTGCGGCTGGGCAGCGTGCGGGCGAGCGGTTGAACGGTTGCGACGCGGGGATGTCGGGCGTGCGTGCTAGGGGCCGCGATCAGGGTTGTCGGGCGTGCGTGCGAGGGGCTACGATAGGGCGTGCGTGCGAGGGGCTGTGATCAAGCGGCACAGATCTGCGACGGGCTCTGCATGACTGCGGCTTCGAGTGGGCAATGCGGGCGCACGAGCCGCGACGGCGCGGTAACGCCGCTACGATGGCACGATCCGTGGGGCGGCATGCACCGGCGAGACGGCCGGCGCTTGCGCGTCTGGGAGGCGATGAGGCTGCTCTCGGCTGGGCAAAACACACACACACACACAAGTCTTAGAGCTTGGCCAACAAGGAAATCGACCACAACAACCAAGGGGAACCAATCGAGCAAGAAGAATGACTTACTCGGAATGGACGATCGGCGAAGGTGCTCGGGAGATGGTGGAATCGCAAAGCACGAAGAGGGAGAGGGAGAGGAACCAATTTCTGTATCCTGGAACAAATGAAACAATCCCCAACCCTTAACTTCTAATTTTACTCCAAATCCCAAGCAACCGCGGGATATGCAAAACACCAACGAAACAAGAGCACAAACTACTTACCCGGCACAACTAGAAACACCTCTTTTTGCTAGCTGCCACAACCAAGATAACCCGGGTTCGATCCTTGGCTCGAACACCTTTTTCTTTTAATTTCTATTTTGCAAGCCAAGGCCACAAACCTCCTCAAACACTCCCGGGGCAAAGAACTTGCACACCCAATAAATTTCCAAACTCAGCAAAGGACTCAAACAGCCTCAACGGCCCAACCAAATTACCAAAGTACCCTTAGGACATACCTGGAAGACCGAGATGAAAACCTGGGCCGTTAAAGAAGCTGATCCTGAATAGGTGTCCTCGGGGACCTCTTACCCCAGGCCAGGCTAAACCCTAAGACAACGGGAGAGTACCCGAGTCAGGCTCTAAACAAGAATAAGAATGGTGTCACTGGTCTACAGTAGTGCAGAGCCCTCGGCACTCAGTTGTAGCAGCATGTACCACCAACTTGAAGCTAAGAACTGTCTCCAGGCAGGCTTGCACCCGTGACGGGTTCCGCTCTAGCAGGTTACAAACTAGGCTTGTAACGATGCGGGAGCTAATCCGCACTGGCTTTCGGGGGTGAAAACAAAGTACGTTATGCCTTTCACTAATCCCTACCTGTGGGGACAAGATACGTTATGTTCGCTCTCAGCCTCTGGAAGACAAGTCTACTAACTAACTAATATGACACAATATACATTCCTAGTATCTGAACATGCTTAACAAGAACACAAGTATGACATAGCATGATACTACTAATGTAAACAGGGAACTAGAACATGTTGGAAGGACAAACCTAGCATGGCACTAACATGTAGAAACAAGGCAAACATGCTAGCAGAGATAAACAGTGAAACAGTCTTAACCACTACATGCTCATAACAAACAACATATATATAAGATGCAATCAAAACATATCGTAGGGTCCACACAACCCTGGTAAGGGATCCTTACCTGGAACAAGCAGAAATACAAACAGAAAAGTGCTCCTTGAGCTGGAGTGTCTCACAACCTTAAAGCATATAACAAATCAATAAACCTAGCTAGCTAATTATCTAACCAAACACTAAACCAAGGCAAGGGAATAAGAAACTACCCCAACAACAAGCAACAATTACTCTAGGCCAAGCACTTGGAGAAACCCTAGAAGCCCTCGGCCACAACCCCTTCAACACTTGGTCTTTGCTAGGGCAACACAATAAGCACAATCAAGCTAGGTCTCAGCTACTCCTTGCAACAAGGTGTCTCGGCTAGGGTATTAACAAGCAACAACCACAAGTTAGATTCCTTGTCCATGAAGCAAGCAAACACACACCCAACTTCCATGGAGCTCTCGACCACAAACCCCTATTGGGGCTCTCAGCCAAACCAACACACAAGTAACCAAAATCACACACTTACCAACTCACCTACTGAAGATTCGGCAAGAAATTCCAAGGAGCAAGGTGGTCTCGGCCAAGAAGAATGCACAACAAAGGTTGGCTCGGCTAGGGCTTGGATCTTGCACAAGGATAAAGAACCATGTTAGATCTATCCCATCTATAACTCAAACACAGCAAAAACACAATCAATCTTACCTTGAAGCTCTTGGCAATGGAGGTTGGAGAAGGAAGATGAGTTCGGATTTCCAACAAACCAAAGGAAGCAAGCACAATTTCCTCTACCCAAAACAAGCCTCTCGGATCTACAAGAAGAGAAGAAGAAAAACCACAACTCCCTTAGGTGAAGCTTGGTTCGGCAATGGCAAGAGGGAGAGAAAAGAGAATGTATTTGAAAAAGCTTACCTTGGAAAAACAATGGAGAAGGAGATCAATTTGATCTAAGGAGAAGCTTGAAAGTTGGGGCATGGAGCTTGGAACTTGGAGCTTGGAGCTATGGAGATTTCGGCCAAGGTGAGGAAATGAGGGGGGTGTGGGTCGCCCAAGAGGAGAAAAGGAGGAAAATGATAAAACCCTAGCTTGTTTTTCCCTATTTTTAATAAATAAAATACTTAGAAAAAATCCCACCTTCAAATCCCACCAAGCACACTTTTTAAAACTAATTTTAATTTCTCTACACATGGCTCAAACTCAACTCCCAAGCCACCATTGTTCAAATCCTAACTCCAACACTTTATTTTTAATTTTTCTTCTTTTAACCGGGAAGGCCTCCGAACTTTCCATAAATGGAACTCTTGCCCTAGAACTTGAAACCGAAGAATAAACTGAAGTCCACCAACTCATAAACATTCCTGAAACCATGCCTTACTGCAACACTGTCTCGGGAAGGAAAATGACCAAAATACCCCTGGAGGGAAAAATGACCAAAATGCCCTAAAAGCACACAAAGCCCTAACAGCCCAACCAACCCACTGGAGGAACAACCGAATAAATCTGGAGAACCGGAAGGAAATCTTGGGTTGTTATAGGACTCTCCCGTTGTCGTAGGAACAGCTTGGTCGAGGGTAAGAGGCCCTCGAGGACATCTTCTGGGATCAATTTTTGAGTTGGTCATTTGGCCGAGGGAGAAAGTCCCTCGAGGATGTCTTTTGGGATTTGTTAGGAGAGTCAATCGTTAGGCCGAAAGTAGGAGACTTCCGAGGATTCCAGACTTATCTCGTTAGCTCATTGAGTAAAGATCTGTGTTGGTTACCGTTTGCATGTATACTAGGATGCTAGATGATCGATGTCTCGTATTGTACCACGGTTGGGGATTCTTACTGAGTGCCTTTGTACTCACCCTTATTTTATGTGGTTTTCCACCAGGTAACTTGGGACAGCACCAGGGCGGCTAACGGAGGGAGCTGATTGATCATGGGAGCTGTGTAAGAACCCGACCCAAAACACGGTCCTAAACCTAGGTTCTCACACAGCATGCAAGTTAAATATGTCAACAAGCGGTTTAGTGCTCATATTTTAAAACTTTTCAAAACATTTGTGAACGGGGAACACTTAAAGCATAACTAGCAATTTTCATTGAGCAGAACCAACAAAGTAAAAACAAGCCTGGCCAGTATTTATAAAACTATCAAAACAGTTTAAATCACTTTCAATAACGTTCCCCTAGGACTTCCGTCCATCTACATGCTGAATAAATAATGCAAATAACAAATAACAGAGTGCCGGCAGCTCCCATGATCAATCAGCTCCCTCCACTAGCCGGCCCGCTGCTGTCACAAGTTACCTGGTGGAAAAACCACAGAAATAAAGGTGAGTATAAACATACTCAGTAAGAATCCCCAACCGGGGTACAATACGATACATCAGTCATCTAGCACCCTAGTATACATGCAAACAGTTACCAACACAGATCATAGCTCAACGAGCTTACCAGGCAAAATCCGGAATCCTCAGAAGTCTCCTACTTCCGGCCTAATGGTTGGTTCTCATAACCAATCTTGAGACATCCCTGAGGGTCTTCCTCCCTCAATAAGATGATCAACTCAAAAACTGATCCCAATAGATGTCTAACACCCTCGAGGGTCTCTCTCCCTCGACCATATGATCAACTCAAAAACCAATCCCAATGGGTGTCCTCAAGGGCCTCTTACCCTCGCTAATAAATCTGGACTATCGGGAGAGTACCCGAAGTTTGGCTCTAAACTGGAAGGAATTGGTGTACTCACGAACATTAGCCCGGGGGAGCTCTCCGAACAGGCGACTAACGCATGTGCGCGCACATCGCATGCTGCTGCAACCGGAGTAAATGTGGGGGCCTAAGTACAAACTACGCGGGCCAGGTATGCATGCCTAAAGACTCGGAAGCGGTGTCACTGAACACAGTAGTGCGAGGCCCTCGACACTCATCTGTGCAGCCGGTACCACCGACCTGAAGCTAAGAACCGGCCAAGGCAAGCTTGCACCGTTGGCAGGGTTCCGCTCTAGCAGGCTACAAACTAGGCTTATGCCGATGTGGTAGCTAAATCCACATCGGCTGCTGGGGGAAAGCAAGGCACGTTATGCTTCGCTCTACTCCAGACCGGTGGGGACAAAGTATGTTATGTCCGCTCTCAGCCTCTGGATGATGACAAACCCTACTATACTAGCTAAGAGTACAGAGTAAATGATTCCTGGCTAACATACAATAATCCACAACAATCACACTTAACCTAGCATGATACTACAAACTTAAAACAGGAATCATAAGCATGCTGGAAGAACAAACCTAGCATGGCACTAACATGTACAATCAGACAAACATGCTAGCAAGAGATCAATCATAGCTGCCCTATCACTATCATGCTCATAACAGTCAACAAGCATACAAGGCACATCATGATAATATCGTAGGGTCCACACAACCACGGTAAGAAATCCTTACCTGGAAACAAGCGGAAATAACTATCACAAATCAACCAAGCGACCCTCGAGCTTCTAAGAGAACCCTCGAGCTTCGAGACCCGGCTGAAGCAATCTTTTCCAAAAATAAAACTCATTTAAATCAAACTCCGAAATCAACATTTAGGGCAAGGGTTCAAATCCCAAAGGAAGCACTTAAATTAACAATAATTTTGCCAATAACCAAACCACTTCCAAACTTCCAAACGACTAGCCCAAACATCTTGGGTCTTGCAACCAACAACAATCAAGCCTCGACAAAGCGCGAAATGACCACGAATCTGAAAAATCCACAAATCCTGCCCGGGGAGCAAAAGACCAAAATACCCCTAAGGGTTAAAATAGCTCTAATGCCCAACCGAACAACCGAATATTGAACCGAAAGCACCTGGAAAACCGGAATAGAAAACTGGGCCGTTACAAGCTACCAGCGTTTACTCTGTCTTTCTATTGTTTCGTTGAGTCTTTGTAACAGCCCAGTTTCCTATTCCAGTTTTCGAGGTGCCTTCGGGTCAAGATTCGGTTGTTGGTTGGGTCATTAGAGCGGTTTGGACCCTTGGGGGTATTTTGGTCTTTTGGCTCCCCGGGCAGGATTTGTGGATTTTTAGGGCTTCGAGGTAGCTCCTGCCTTTTATCGAGGCTTGTTTGTTGTTGGTTGCGAGTCCCGAGGTGTTTGGGCTAGTCGATTGGAAGCTCAGTTGTGGTTTGGGCTTTGGCAAAGTGATGGTTGTTTGGGTGTTACCTTTGGGATTCAAGCCCGGGCCCTCAGTGTTGATTTGGGAGTTGGATTTAAGTGAGTTTTATTTATTGGAAAAGATTTCTTTGGTCGGGTCTCGAAGGAGGAAGCCGAGAAATGGGATTTTAAGGATTTTGAGGTTTTAAAAAGTGGATAAGGATGGATAAAAGAGATAAAATCCCATATTTTCCTTTTTTCCCATTTTCCTTTTATTTCCCATTTTTCTTTTATTTTTTTCCCAAATTCCCATTTCTCTCTCTCTCTCTCTCTCTCTCTCTCTCTCTCTCTCTCTCTCTCTCTCTCTCTCTCTCTCTCTCTCTCTCTCTCTCCCCGAGCCCCCACCTTGCCCGAGCCAGCCCCCTTGGCCGCCCAGCCTGCTCGCCCAATCCCCAACCCAAGCTAGCCCAGCCCCTACTCGCCCAGCCCGAGCCTCGCCCTGCCCAGGTCGCGCCATCGCCTGTCCGAGCCTTACCCAGCTTGTGACGCCCGAGCCTCGCCCAGCTCGCCTCGCCCGAGCCCGCCAGGTCCCGTCTCCAGCCCGAGCTAGCCCGACCCGGCCGCCAAGACAGCAGTCGCGCTCGTCTGCCTCTGTGCCCATGTCGCCCAAATCTTGAGCCGTCGCGTCGTGCTCGCTCGCACCGCGCTCTGTCCTGTGCTGCGACCATTCGCGCGCCACATGTCGCCGCGCCCATCCGCGCGCAGCCACCGCGCCAGCGCTCATCCCTGCGCCTGTCTGCGCCCATCAGCTGCCTAGCCCGTGCAGCCGGCTCGTTCGCGTGTCAGCCGCACCTCCTGAGTTGCTCCCGAGCTAAGCCCTATTTATTTTATTGTATTTAGGCCTATTTTATGATTATTGATGTGTTTGTTTGGCTCGCTATAGGTTGCTCGGGTTCGATTGCAGTTAATTTTATTGTGTGTTGTTGCCTTCCGACCAGGTAAGGATTTCTTACCGGAGTTGTGTGGGCCCTGCGATATATTATGTGATTGCTGATTGTATGCTTGTTTGTGTTTATTGACATGTTTAATGATAGGTGCTCTATTCTGAATTCCCGAATGGCAATATTTCCTATGTTGTTTCTCATGTTAGTCCATGCTAGGTTGTTCCTTTCTGGCATGCTCGTATCTGTTCTTGCTTCGTAGTATCATGCTAGGTTCGTTGTATTCTTATTGAGCACGTATTGGATTGATTGGATTGTTTGATGATTGCTATGACAGGTTAGAGTTCAGGTAGATAGCATCATCCGGGCAGGGTGCATAACGAACCTTGCATCCCCGACAGGGACGTAAGAGATGGTGCTCCGTCCCTGATTCCGTTAGGGACTAGCTAACTCTAACGGCGGGCCCTGCAATCTTGGGTGAGGGTGGCAGACTGTTAAATGCCCCAACGGTCGGGATGATGACTTGGCATTGCCTTGTCCTCGACAGCCGGCACGTCCTTAGCGTGTTTCGGCGGTAGCCCTTGAGTTGCCACCTGATAGGGCAAGGACGGTTTCCTGGTGTAAGCCTACCACGACCCGTGCCTTAGCCTCAGGTGCGGTGGTTCAGGCTGACATAGTTCACGTGTCCAGGTCTCACACCCCTATGTCAGTGACACCGATCCAGAGATTTAGTTAGGCGTTGTGACTGGACATGGGCAGCTTGCCACTAGACCCGGCACCCCCCATAGTCTGCAGTAGCACGCGGTACGCGCGAAGGCTCATTATAGAGCCGACCGGAGAGCTCCTCGGGATCTTTAGCCAGTGCACCTTTCGTCGACAGTAGACAGGCTGAGGTCGGGACTTGTTTCTCGTATAGAGCGTATTGTGTGGTGAGTTATTTCTGGACTAAGACCCTGAGTTGGCATCAGAGGCCCAAGTGTGGGCTAAGCTATGTGCTCTATTCTGTGTTTATATTCATAGCTTGCATACCTTTCTGCTAGATGACCATGTATATCGTATTGTACCCCGGTTGGGGATTCTTACTGAGTAATTCGTTACTCACCCTTATTATGTTGTTTTCCACAAGTAACCATGGTGCGAGACAGGATGGCTGGAGGAGGAGCTGTGATCATGGAAACCCGTTGTTCAACTCTGAGTTTTATGTTTATGATTTAAATGTCCTCTGAATGCATGTAGTTGGGCACGGAGCCCTAGGGTGTTTTCTGAATGTATTTCCATATTCTAGCATTGTTGTAACTATTGTAAAGTTTGTATGTTTTAATAAATCTCTGATCAGAGTAAGTTTTGTAAATGTATTTGTCTTGGAACAGGTGCTTGGAAACAGGGACAGGTTCCAGGAATTGATGTTGATTTTTAAATGCATGTTTTATGTTTTAGTTTTACTTAGAATCCGAACACCATCTTGCGAATTTTCTATAGATTTGTATGCATGCATTGAGGTAACGGCCTATTTTAGAACCCCATTCGGGTCGGGTCGTTACAGTCTTACTTTATTTGTTAGCATGCTGGAGAAACTGTTTTTCTTTGAGAAGTTGTTTGAAATGTTAAACTTTTAATCACTGGCCAGGATCTATTTATGGAAACTATTCAATGAATGTTTTCTGCAAGTTTGGTTTATTAAGTTTTCTTGTTAAGCAGTTTCAATATTAATTTAAATGTTTTAATTTTTAAGCATGCTAGTAAGAACCGGTTTAGGACCACTATCTGGGTCGGGTTCTTACAGAAGGAAAGAAGGAAGAGAATTCGGCAAGCAATTAGGGAAGGAGAAGAGGAGAATCGACCGATTTCTTGGTAAAAAGAGGAAAGAACCGTACTATGTCGAAGGCTACGGGAGAAATCGCATATGGAAAGTACGATTCTTTCTTCCTAATTACAAAACTGTTTCCCCCTAACGCCACATATCCCTGACCACCCGACTTCGAGTCCTAACATCAATGCATTTTTCCTATTTTCCCTTCTTTTTAAGAACAAGCTTCCAAAAGCCTTACTGATCGCCCCTTCGAGTCCCAGCAAACACACTTTTGTTTATGTTTTAATTAAAAGCCAAACTCCCAAATCCACCACCCTTCAAGTCCCAACAGACGCACAAATAAATTCTTTATTTTCTAGTTTAACCTAATAACCTCCAAACTTCACAGAATGCCACTTTTAACCCTGGAACCTGAAATCGAAGAATAATTGAACTCAACGAATGACAAAAACAACCCTAAAACTCTGGTTAATTACAAAACCGGCCCTAAGGGCAAAATGACCAAAATTCCCCTAATCGAACAACGGAATAAATAACTAAACATACCATGAGAACCGGAATGAAAAATTGGGCCGTTACAGGCCATCTGTCTGAGGATGAAACGCGATACTGAAACTGCATTCAGTACCCAAACCTTTCTGAAGTGCCCTCTAGAAACGGGAAGTAAAGCGAGAATCTTGATCAGACACAATCTTTACTAGCACCCCGTGGTACCGAACAACCTACTCGAAAAGTAACTGTGCCCGCTACTCCACAGTATAAGTGACTCTACCGGGAATGAAGTAAGCACTATTGATCAAACGATTCACAATCACCCAGATCTGAGTATACCCTCTTGGTGCCGTCGAAAACCCAGAGATAAAATTCGTGGAGACCTCCTCCCATTTCCATTGAGGCACACTCAGTGACTACCACAAACCTGCGTGTTTCTGTCTAGGAGCCTTCACTTGTTGGCAAGTAAGACACCGGCTAACAAACTCTGCAATATCCCTCTTCATGTTGTTCCACCAGAAAGTATGCTTAAGGTCTTGATAAATCTTGGTACCCCCTGGGTGCCAAGTAAACAGGGAACTGTGAGCCTCGGTGAGCAACTCGGCTCGTAGCCTGGCATCTGCTGGCACACAAAGGCGTCCTCTAAACCTCAAACCTCCATCCGATCCTACTACAAAATCAAAATCTCGGTCTGTCTGAACTCTAGCAATCAATCTACTCAACTCGGGATCACTCAGCTGGCCATCAATGATTCTCTGTCTGATCAAATTCTGCACAGTCAACTAGGCTACCCTAACGGTAACCTCTCCCAACAACACTGCTATACCGGATCGCTCAAACTCTTTCTGCAATGGAAGCTGGGAACTCAACAAGGATGTAGAATGCAAAGTCATTCTGCTTAAAGCATCAGCCATCACATTGGCCTTACCTGGATGGTACAAGATCTCACAGTCATAGTCCTTGACTAACGCAAGCCATCTCCTCTGCCTCATGTTTAACTTCTTCTGAGTGAAAAAGTACTTAACGCTCTAGTGGTCTGTGAACATATTAATCTTTTCATCGTACAAGTAATGCCTCAAGATTTTTAGGGCAAACACAACTGCTGCTAGCTCCATGTTATGGTTCGGGTAATTTTTCTCATAGGGCTTCAACTGTCGAGAAGCATAAGTAATCACCTTACAATGCTGCATCAGAACACAACCCAAACCAAACTTTGAAGCATCACTGTACACTACAAAATAACTCGTTCCCTCTAGAATTGACAACACTAGGGCGGATGTCAACTGTGCTTCAACAGGGAAAAGCTCTCTTCGCAACTGGAATCCCAAACAAAATCAACACCTTTCCTCATCAACCGATTAAGTGGTGCTACTTTAGCAGAAAAGTCCTTGACGAATCGACGGTAGTAGCCTGCCAATCCTAGAAAGCTACGAATCTTTGCGACGGTAGTCGGTCTGGCCTATGAACTCACTGCATCAATCTTGGTGGGGTCCACTGCAATACTATCTCTAGAAACAACGTGTCCAAGGTAAGCCACCTAATCTAACTAGAAATCACACTTGGAGAATTTGGCATACAACTGGTTTTCTCTTAATGTTGTAAACACCTATCTCAGATGCGAGGCAACAGGTACTTGTTCTTCACCGTGACTTTGTTTAGCTCTCTGTAATCTATGCAAAGGCGCATCGAACCATCTTTCTTTTTCACAAACAAAATTGGTGCTCCTCAAGGGGACACATTGGGACGAATGAACCCTCGGTCCAACATCTCTTGCAGCTGCACTTTTAACTCTTTCAGTTCTGCTGGCGCCATCCAGTATGGAGCCTTTGAGATAGGGAGAGTTCCTGGCTCGAGCTCAATGATGAAGTCAACCTCTCTCTGTGGAGGCAAACTAGGCAACTCCTCTGGGAACACATCCGTGAACTCCTGTACCACTGGTACCAGGTCAACGGACAAAGAGGGCGACCTTCTCCAGACATCTTTGCCAAGTAGTCTCAAGCTACTCGAGCTAACAAGCAACAGGCTTTCACTGCATAAATCAACTGCTGGAAAACTCCGCTCTGGACACAACAAAACTTGAAACTCTACCTCTTGGGCAGCCTGAACACTACTTCTTTCTGGCGACAGTCAATCAACATGTGGTTCTTAGCTAACCACTCCATACCAAGAATCACATCAAACCCGTTCATAGGCAGAATTATGAGGGTAGCTGCTAACAGCTCTTCGGATACCAGGATCTGGCCGTCTCTAACCTTATCACTAGCAAGTATACTAACTCCTGAAGGAGTGGCAACACACAACTCGAACCCTAGAGTGTCTAGTTCTAAAAAGACTTGCAAAGCAGAGATAAATAAATGGGTTGAGCTCAAATCAAACAATACATATGCATAGTGGTCCAAGACAAGTAGTGTATCGACGACAACTCCATCTGTCCTCTTGGCCTCTTATCTAGTCGTGGAAAACACGCGACCCTACTGTTGAGCCTGTCTGAAATCTGTTACAATTTGCGGGCACACTTTGGCGTCACTCTGTCTATGTTTTCTGTCTTTATTTGAATCAGCATGTAGTTGGGCACGGAGTCCATAGGAGGATTTGCATTATGTTGTTTTAAACTATTTTGGATGTTTAAATGAAATTACTGGCCAGGACCTTTGTTTACTATTTTAATAGGTTTATGTTTCGATGATTTTAAATTCAAAGGGAATTTTCAATTACAAAGATGTCTCATTTGTTTTAAATGCTTTTACATTCATGCATGCTAAGTAAGAACCTGGTTTAGGACTATATTTTGGGTCGGGTTCGTACACTGAGGTAGCTTCAGACACTGATTCTGAGCTACTGTCGGAAGCATTCATCTCACTAGTTGTTGCGTGAGTCGGAGTCTTTGATACCAACTTTGAAAAAGGTAAGAAGAAGGTATTTGAAAAAGGAAGGAGATGCCCAAATACTCGGTAATTTTATTGAATCAATTAGGGAAGACTATATGGTACAATCAAGGTGGGAAAAAGACATAAAAACCCACCACACAAATACAGACGCGTGTATTCAGAAAGGACAAAATAATCCAACGAATTTAACAATCCTAACGACACAATTTAGCACACAAAATATACAAAACAAAAACGACATCGTTTTACACAGCTTCACTAACAGATCAAACTTGAAAGTATAGAGACCAAAATGATATTTTAACCCTTTATTTTTTGTTTTATTTAAAAAGCATCATACCAATAGAGATAGTTGTTGTCACTTATATACCATGATCTTCCCCTCATCTGATCAATGTAAGATAACTATATTTCTTTCTTAACACTAGGTTTCTTATGGCTGAAAAAAATGTCTCTTTCATTTTCTTTTATAGAATGATTAAGCGAAATTTAACATGCACTTGGTTGATAAATAGTGAGGGATGGTAAAAAAGAGATAGTTCTAGAAACATCATATACGAATAATTTAGGCCTCGTTTGATAAACATTTGGTTTTTCGTTTTTTGTTTATGAAATTTAAGCCTATTTCTACTCAAATTTCCTACCATGTGCTCCATCTTTCCTACAATGTATCCATATTTTTTTAAGAAAGTAGGTGAAGACTAACCAAATTTCAAAAACAAAAATAAACTTTTGGAAGCTACTTTTTTGTGTTTATAAATTTTGGTTTTGTTTATTAAAAGATAGGTAAGATGTAGATATCCCAATAAGGAAAAAGGTATAGTGAGGTAGTTGTTGTAGGCTTAAATTTCATAAACAAAAAACAAAAAACAAAATGGTTATCAAACGGGAACCTAACATCCACTTATTAGTTATGGGATTACGGGTTTAAATCCACATTTTGTCAAATCCACATTATTTTCTTAAACTTTCGAGTATTAAACAATTGTTCATTTTGTAATATGCAAATAATTTTGAACTATTTAAAATCACTTTATCATTTTCATCACTCCAAAATCTATTTTAATTATTTAAAATTAATTTTAACCATTTAAAAGAATTTTAAAAATCATTTTCAAAATATAAAACTAAATAATAAATTAATGTTAAATCATCAAAGATATATTTAATTTTAAAATATATGTTCACTGACCAAAAAATTATGAACTTATTCATTCTCGTTGTCATTCAACTAAAAAAATTGCACTTTTTCAAATGTTTATTCAATATTTTCTTCTTCTTTTCAATTACGCATATCTAAACATGATCGCATAGAAAAATGAACCCCCCTACCCCATTTTGGAACTTTCTACTTCCTTTTAATACTTCAATCCATTTTATAATTACTATATGGAATTTTTTCATAAATAGATCATATTTGAAAAGCATTTGTGTAACGGCCCAGATGTCCATTCCGGTTTTCCAGGTACTCTCGGTTCTGTATTAGGGCAATCGGTTGGGCCGTTAGAGCATTTTAACCCTTAGGGGTATTTTGTTCTTTTTGCTCCCCAGTCAAGATTTGGGATTTGAACCTTTGCCTTAGTGATTTATTAAGTGAGTTTCATTATTGGAAAAGATCGCTTCAGCCGGGTCTCGAAGAGGAAGCCAAAATGGGATTTTTAGGGATTTATTTTAAATGGATTTTAAGGCATTTAAAATGGGATAAGTATGGATTATTAAATAAATAAAAGAAATCCCCAATTTCCCCATGTGTTTTATTTTTCATTTTCTCTCTCTCTCTCTCCCTCACCCGACCCCTAGCCAGCCCGAGCCCCCCCTGCTCGCCCCTGCTCGCCTAGCCAGCTGCACCACGCCGAGCCACCCAGTGCCAACCCACGCCAGCGCCAGCTCGCCCCGCGCCAGGTCGACCAGCCCTACAGCTTGCCGAGTCCCCGCGCGCGTCCCCTATAGCCCAGGTGCATCGTGTCGCCCGTGCCAGCGCTCGTGTCCCTGTAGCGCCGCTCGCCTTCGCCTAGCCGAGCCCGCGCCCGAGCGCCCTCGCCTCCCAACAGCTCGCCCGCACACAGCTCCACGCCCCCGGCGCCCAGCTTCTGTGCGCGAGCCTTTCCCCTACCGAGCCAGAGCGCCCAGCCTGCCCCTTTTCAGCCGACAGCCTGCCCAACTGAGTTGGTTTGGCCGAGCCGAGTGTTTTCTCGATTGGTAATTCCCGAGCCTTTTCCTTCTTTGGGTCCTGAGTTGATTGGCTGTTGATTTGTATTTAAATTGGGTGTTTTATGGAAATTCTTAGGTTGTTCGGGATTCGATTGAGGCTCAAAGGTTGTTTGTCGGTCGTGATAGTTATTATTCTCTGCTTATTTCCAGGTAAGGATTCCTTACCGTGGTTGTGTGGACCCTACGATGTTTTCTTGATTGTGACTTGTATGCATGTTACTTTTATGAGCATGTTAGTGGATAGGACTGCTTGTGATTCAATTCTTGCTAGCATGTTTGGCTGTTTGTACATGTTAGTGCCATGCTAGGTTTGTTCTTCCAGCATGCTCGAGATTCCTGCTTTAAGTTCGTAGTACCATGCTAGGATACGTATGATTGATGTCTATTATGTATGTTAGCCAGGAATCTTTCACTCCATACTCTTAGATAGAGTTGTAGGGTTTGTCATCATCCAGAGGCTGAGAGCGGACACAACGTACTTTGTCCCCACCGGTCGGGAGTAGAGCGAGGCATAACGTACATTGCTTCCCCTCCCGGCAGCCAATGAGAATTAGCTACCTCATTGGCGTATGCCTAGTTTGTAGCCTGCTAGAGCGAAACCCTGCCAACGGTGTAAGCCTACCTTGGCCGGTTCTTAGCTTCAGGTCGGTGGCTCAGGCTGCACAGATGAGTGTCGAGGGCCTCGCACAACTGTGATCAGTGACACCGCTTCCGAGTCATAGGCATGCGTACATGGCCCGCGTATTTTGTCCTTGGGCCCCCACATTTACGCCGGTTGCAGCAGCATGCGGTGTGCGCACACACGCGTTAGTTGTCGGTTCGGAGAGCTCCCCCGGGCTAATGTTCGTGAGTACACCAATTCCTTCCAGTTTAGAGCCAGACTTCAGGTACTCTCCCGTAAGTCCAGATTGCAGCAAGGGCAAGAGGCCCTTGAGGACATCCTTGGGATCAGTTTTTGAGCTGATCAATGCCCCGAGTGAAAGAGACCTCGGTGATGTCCCGGGATTGGTTAGGACAACCAATCATTAGGCCGAAAGTAGGAGACTTCTGAGGACTCCGGATTTGCCTTATAAGCTCGTTGAGCTAAGATCCGTGTTGATAACTGTTTGCATGTGTACTAGGTTGCTAGATGATTGATTGCATCGTATCGTACCCCGATTGGGGATTCTTACTGAGTAATTCGTTACTCACCCTTATTTTGTGGTTTTTCCACAGGTAACTTGGAACAAAGACCGAGGCGGCTAAGCGGAGGTAGCCGAGATCATGGATGCTCTTTGACACTCTGTCGCGTCTTATTTCGTTTTGTTTTGAATTCAGCATGTACATGGATTTTGGTCTGTAGGGAAAACTTATGTTTTGTACTATTTTTATGTTTTAAGAAAAGTACTGATCAGTCACTGTTTTGTAAATGAATGTTTAGTTTGTTTTAATGTTTTCCACACTTATGTATTAATAGTTTTTCAATCCGACCCCTGGTTGGGTCATTTTATGTATTTCCATTTGCATGCATTGAGGTAGAGGCCTATTTTAGAACCCCATTTCGGTCGAGCTTTTACAGTTGGTATCAGAGCACAGAGTCATAGATTCTGTAGACTAACCTGTTTGTAGGTTGGGTTCCCATGATCTCCAGCACTCCACGGCCGTCAGGTTTGTCTAAGTTCTTTAAGCTAAGGGTTTTGTTTACGATACTTTATGCAGTACACATGTGTTATCTTTGTTGGCAGAGAGAGTCCGAGAGTGGCTAACCCGTAGTGGTTTTCGTGTAGATCGCCAGTATGCCGGCACACGCAGTGGAGCAGGTCCATCTGGAACTGCAAATAGAGATGTTGTAGAGCCAGCAGCCAGGGTTTATCGGGCTCGTAGGCCGCCCGTGGCTCCAGATGCTAGCTTACCCAGTGTAGGGGTGGAGGTTGTTATGCCTCAAGGTGTAGCTCTAGGGGGAGATGTTTCTGCTATGAGAGATATGTCGATGGGCCTAATGGCCGAGCAGAGAGCTGAGACTCAGGCGCAGCTAGCAGCGCAGCGAGAGGAGTCTAGGGCACAGATTGCCCAATTGACACAAATTTATACAAAGAGCACCCCTAGTAGCTCCGTGTAGCTCAACCGAGAGGGCGGTCATGAGGACCATCGATTCACTTGATAGTGCAGAGGAGGCTGCTTTGAATTTGGGCGATGGTTGAAAGATTTCACCAAGTGGAAGCCAAGGAATTTGATGCTTGAGAGAACCCACTTGTGGCGATCGGTGGTTGGCCAGGATGGAGTACATCTTTAGAGTTATGGGATGCCCAGATGTACAGAGGCCGAGATGTGCGGCCCATGTTCTCACTGACACAGCTGAATGGTGGTGGGAGTCCACAGATAGAGCTAGACCGAATAGGTCTTCTCCAGCCACCTGGGAGTTCTTCAGAACGAAGTTCAGGGCTAAGTATGTTAATGACGAGGCTCAAAGAGAGATGGCGAGAGGCCTTCTCGAATCAAAAGCAGGGTTCTGATAGTATTATTGCCTATGAAAAGAAGTTCTCTGAATATAGTTATTTCGCCCCGGAGCTCGTTGCAACTGAGGAGCTCAAGACTAAGAAATTCATTAGTGGGCTGAGGAAGGAGGTTGCTCAGGATGTTCGAGCACTCGCTCCTGAGAGTTATGACCGAGCAGTGGAGTTGGCCACGATCTATAATTCGAAGTATCCGCCGGTGCAGGATTCTGTTGCACCACTTCGATCGATTCGGCACCTTTCAGCAGATGTCTGGTCATAAGAGGAAGTTTGGGTCTTCTAGTGGTTCCCGCTCAGGGGGACAGCAGACTCACCGTCAGGGCCAGTTTAGAGGTCGAGATCAGCGCCGACCTCAGGGTAGAGCCCAGGATCGCCAGCAGGGCGGGACCAGGCAGCCAGCTCATTGCAACAAGTGCGGAAAGGCACATTTTGGTTTATGTGGAGCATCGCCCCGTGCTTGCTACAGATGTGGCCAGGAAGGACATTTGGCCAAATTTTGTGCTCATGATTTAGCAGCAGCAGGACCGGTCCAGCAGTAGGGCCGGGTGTTTGCCACTACTCGCCAGGAGGCGGAGCGTGCTGATAATGCAGTTGTAGGTACGCTGCTTGTCTTAGAGCATTATGCATTTGTATTGTTTGATTCGGGTTCGACCCATTCTTTTGTATCTTATGCATTTGTTAGACAAGCTTGTGTGGAACTCGAACCTCTAGGGTTTGAGCTGTGTGTTGCCACTCCCTCGGGAGTGAGTTTGTTAGCTAGCAGTAGAGTTAAGAGTGGCCGGGTACAGATATCTGATGAGACTCTAGATGCTACCCTCTTAGTTCTGTCTATGAGCGATTTTGATGTGATCCTTGGTATGGATTGGTTGGCGGAGAACCATGCTTTGATAGACTGCAACCGGAAAGAAGTTGTGTTTAGGCCGCCTCAAAAGCCAAGCTTCAAGTTTCGCAGTGTTCAGGGCGGAATTTGCCCGCTATTGATCTCAGCAGTGAAAGCCCGTAGATTGTTAGCTCGAGGAGCTTGGGGTTTCTTGGCAAAGCTGTCAGGAGATGATAGGACTGCGTTGTCTGTTCACATGGTCCCTGTGGTGCAAGAGTTTGCAGATGTTTTCCCTGAGGAGTTGCCGGGTTTACCCCCGAAGAGGGAGTTAGACTTCACCATTGAGCTGGAGCCAGGGACTCTTCCAATTTCTAAAGCCCCTTATCGTATGGCGCCAGCTAAGTTGAAAGAACTCAAAGTGCAATTGCAAGAGATGCTGGATCGAGGTTTCATTCGGCCGAGTGTGTCCCCGTGGGGAGCATCTATCCTGTTTGTTAAAAAGAAGGATGGATCCATGCGTTTATGTATAGACTATAGAGAGCTGAATAAAGTCACGGTGAAGAATAAGTATCCCCTGCTGCGTATTGATGATCTATTCGATCAGCTTCAGGGAGCCTCAGTGTTTTCTAAGATTGATTTGAGGTCAAGGTACCATCAGCTGAGGATTCGAGATGCAGATATCCCTAAGACCGCGTTTAGATCGAGGTATGGTCATTATGAGTTCGTGGTTATGTCTTTTGGGTTAACGAACACCCCTGCAGCGTTTATGGACATGATGGACAGAGTGTTCAAGGCATTCTTGGATAACTTTGTCATCGTATTCATAGACGACATTTTGATTTATTCCAAGACAAAAGAGGACCATGCTTAGCATTTGAGGCACGCTTTTATGCAGATTGCGATGAAAAAATCGATTTGTTCGCAAAGTTCTCTAAGTGTGAATTCTGGCTAGAGAAAGTAGCTTTCCTTGGTCATATCGTTTCGGTAGATGGTATAGCGGTGGACCCCATAAAGATAGAGGCGATCGGTTCATGGGCGGACCAACGACGCCGTCGAGATTCGCAGATTTTTACGGGGATGGCGAGTTATTATCGGCGTTTCGTGAAAGACTTTTCATAAGGCAAAGACCCCCTAACCCGTCGACCAAGAAGGGTGTTGACTTTGTTTGGGATGCTAGATGTGAGGAAAGTTTTGCTCGGCTTAAGCACGATTTGACAACGGCGCCGTGTTGTTGGCGCCTCGAGGAGCAGGAGGTTTCAAGTTTACTGATGATGCATCCAAGTATGGTTTAGGCCGTGTGTTGATGCGGCATGGGAAGGTGATAGCTTATGCTTCCCAGTGAGTTGAAGCCCTATGAGAAAGAATTACCCAACTCGTGATATGGAGTTGGCGTGAGTTGTTTTTGCCTAAAGATTTGGAGGCACTACTTGTATGGTGAAATGATTCAACTGCTTCACGGACCACGAGCCTTAAGTATTTCTTCACTCGTAAGGAGTTGAACATGAGGCAGAGAGAAGATGGCTCGAGTTGGTAAAGGACTACGATGTGAGATCTTGTATCATCCCGGAAAGGCCAACGTTGTGGCTGATGCACTGAGTAGGAAGACGTCGCATTCCGTAGCTTTGTTGAGCTCTCAGGTTGAATTTCGGAAAGAGTTTGAGCGAGCCGGTATCGCAGTTATGTTGGGAGAGAGTTACACCCGAGGTAGCCCGATTATCTCCAGTTCGGTAAATCGCTTAGCGAGAGGATCGTCGACAGTCAGTTGAGTGATCCCAAGTTAAAGAGATTGCTCGAGAGAGTCGAGGCAGATGGCGATTTTGACTTTGTTGTTGCACCAGACGAAGGCTTGAGATATAGAGGTCGGTTGTGCGTCCCGGACGACGCAGGGATTCGAGCCGAGTTGCTCGCCGAGGCTCACAGTTCCCCATTCACTTGGCACCCAGGAGGTACCAAGATGTATCAGGATCTCAAGCAGACGTTTTGGTGGATGGGTATGAAAAGGGGCATAGCTGAGTTTGTTAGCCGGTGTCTCACTTGTCAGCAAGTGAAGGCTCCCAGACAAAAGCCAGCAGGTTTGTTGCAGCCGTTGAGTGTTCCACAGTGGAAGTGGGACGAGATTTCGATGGATTATATCTCAGGGTTGCCGAGGACACCGAGAGGGTTTACTCAGATATGGGTGATAGTGGACCGACTGACTAAGAGTGCACACTTCATTCCCGACAGGATTAGTTATACCGTGGAGCAGTGGGCACAGTTATTTTTGGAGCAGATTGTTCGGTACCACGGGGTACCGGCGAAGATAGTGTCAGATCGAGATTCTCGATTCACATCCCGCTTCTAGAGAGCGCTCCAGAAGGGTTTGGGAACTGAGTGCAGCTTCAGCACTGCCTTCCACCCTCAAACCGATGGTCAGACCGAGAGGGTGAATCAGATTCTGAAAGATATGTTGAGAGCATGTGTTTTGGACTTTCCAGGCAGTTGGGACTAGTACCTGTATTTGATGGAGTTCGCTTACAATAACAGCTATTAGTCGACTATTCAGATGGCTCCTTTCGAAGCATTATATGGTAAGCGTTGTAGATCCCCAATGTTTTGGGAGGAGGTTGGTGATAGACAGGTTCTGGGACCCGAGTTACTTCAGATGACGAACGCACGCGATCTGCGTAAGATCGGGGGCTCGCATGTTGACAGCACAAAGTAGGCAGAAAAGTTACGCCGATGTGAGGCGTCGGGATTTGGAGTTTGAGGTTGGTCAACATGTTTTTCTGAAGGTAGCACCAATGCGTGGTGTGTTAAGGTTTGGGAAGCGAGGCAAATTGAGCCCCAGGTTTGTAGGGCCGTTTGAGATCCTTGAGCGGATCGGACCAGTGGCCTATCTGTTAGCCTTGCCCCCGTCTTTGGCAGCGGTGCATAATGTGTTCCATGTTTCGATGCTGAGGCAATACGTGGCAGATCCATCGCATGTCCTAGAGCATGAGCCCTTAGAGTTAAGTGATGATTTATCCTTCGAAGAGAAGCCCGTTCAGATTTTGGCTCGTGAGCGCAAGGTTTTGCGCAATCAAGAGATAAGCTTAGTAAAGGTTCTTTGGAGGCATCAGAGGGCAGAGGAAGCGACGTGGGAGTTAGAGGATGAGATGAGGACTCATTACCCGGAGCTGTTCCACTCTTAGAACTTTTGAGGACAAAAGTCTTTTAAGGGGGGAGTATTGTAACGGCCTAGATGTCCATTCCGGTTTTCCAGGTACTCTCGGTTCTGTATTAGGGCAATCGGTTGGGCCGTTAGAGCATTTTAACCCTTAGGGGTATTTTGGTCTTTTTGCTCCCCAGTCAAGATTTGGGATTTGAACCTTTGCCTTAGTGATTTATTAAGTGAGTTTCATTATTGGAAAAGATCGCTTCAGCCGGGTCTCGAAGAGGAAGCTAAAATGGGATTTTTAGGGATTTATTTTAAATGGATTTTAAGGCATTTAAAATGGGATAAGTATGAATTATTAAATAAATAAAAGAAATCCCCAATTTCCCCATGTGTTTTATTTTTCATTTTCTCTCTCTCTCTCTCTCTCCCTCACCCGACCCCTAGCCAGCCCGAGCCCCCCCTGCTCGCCCCTGCTCGCCTAGCCAGCCGCACCACGCCGAGCCACCCCGTGCTGACCCACGCCAGCGCCAACTCGCCCCGCGCCAGGTCGACCAGCCCTGCAGCTTGCCGAGTCCCCGCGTCGTCCTCGTAGCCAGTGCGTCGTGTCGCCGTGCGAGCTCGTGTCCTGTGCGCGCCGCTCGCTTTCGCTTAGCGAGCCGCGCCCTCGCCTCCCTCAGCTCTCGCGCGCGCACGGCTCGCCCCAGCGCCCAGCTTCTACGCCCGAGCCTTTCCCCCCTGCTGAGCTAGCGCGCCCAGCCGGCCCCTTTGCCGCCGACAGCCTGCCCAGCTGAGTTGGTTTGGCCGAGCCAAGTGTTTTCTCGATTGGTAATTCCCGAGCATTTTCCTTCTTTGGGTCCTGAGTTGATTGGCTGCTGATTTGTATTTAAATTGGGTGTTTTATGGAAATGCTTAGGTTGTTCGGGATTCGATTGAGGCTCAAAGGTTGTTTGTCGGTCGTGATAGTTATTATTCTCTGCTTGTTTCCAGGTAAGGATTCCTTACCGTGGTTGTATGGACCCTGCGATGTTTTCTTGATTGTGACTTGTATGCCTGTTACTTTTATGAGCATGTTAGTGGATAGGACCGCTTGTGCTTCAATTCTTGCTAGCATGTTTGGTGGTTTGTACATGTTAGTGCCATGCTAGGTTTGTTCTTCCAGCATGCTCGAGATTCCTGCTTTAAGTTCGTAGTACCATGCTAGGATATGTATGATTGATGTCTATTATGTATGTTGGCCAGGAATCGTTCACTCCGTACTCTTAGATAGAGTTGTAGGGTTTGTCATCATCCAGAGGCTGAGAGCGGACACAACGTACTTTGTCCCCACCGGTCGGGAGTAGAGCGAGGCATAACGTACTGTAACGGCCCAGTTTTCCATTCCGGTTTCCCAGGTACTCTCGGTTCAGTATTGGGGCAATCGGTTGGGCCGTTAGAGCTTTTTAACCTTTAACGGTATTTTGGACTTTTTGCTCCCCGGTCAGAGGTTGAGGATTTTCAGGGTTTTAGGGTCATTTCGGCCTTCGTTGAGACTTGATTAATGTTGGTTGCAAGACCCAAGGAGTTTGGGTTAGTTGATTAGAAGTTCGGAGACATTCCGGTTGATAGAAAAATTAATTGGAATTTAATTGGTCCCATTGAGATTTGAACCCTTGCCCTAATGGTGAAATTGGAGTTTTTAGAAAAAGAAGATTTAGTTAAAAAGAAAAGAATTTCTTTAGCCGGGACCCGCAAGAGAAAGCCTTGGGAAGGGAATTTTAGGTCTCCTAACCCTTTTAAAATAGGAAAAAGAAGGAAATTAGGGAAAACCCTCTTTGTTCCCTTGGTAGTCTCTCTCTCTCTCTCTCTCTCTCTCTCTCTCTCTCTCTCTCCTAAAACCGAGCCACCCTAACCCAGCCGCACCACTCAGCCGAGCCAACCCAGCCACACCGCACCACACCAGGCCGTTCAAACCGGCATCACACGCGCACCAGGCCGCTCGGCCTTCCCTTGCCCCAACGCGGCTCGTCTGCGATCCAGACACCCGCCGCCGCCGCCACGCCCAAAGACCGCGACATCGCCATCGCGGCCGCCCACGGCGCGCGCGCCGCGAAACCTCGTCCCGGCCGAGCCCGCTGGCTGCGCGCGTCGCCTCCGCCCGATCGCCGCTCGCGCACCGCCTCGCGCTGCCCCGCGCCCGCTCGGCGCGTCCGCTTCGCTGCTGCCGCGCTCCGCTCGGTGTGTCCGCGCTTGCCTTGCTGCTGGCGCCCGGCGTCCTCGCGCACTGCCCAGCGCCCAAACACATCCCCTTGCTGCCGCCGAGCCCGTGTCCTCTCGGTTGGTAATTCTCGAGCCTTTTCCCTTTTAGATTTTTAAGTCTGCTGGCTGCTAGGATGCTTTTATTATGCCTAGGTTGCTCGGGTTCGTTATTAAGCTCGAGGGTCTTATTTGATTCGTGATAGCTATTTTCCACTTGTTTCCAAGTAAGGATTTCTTACCGTGGTTGTGTGGACCCTGCGATGCTTTCTTGATTGCGCCTTATATGCATGTTTACTTTTATGAACATGATTAGTGGATAGGACAGCTTGTGATTGCATTCCTGCTAGCATGTTTGCTTGTTTGTACATGTTAGTGCCATGCTAGGATTGTTCTTCCAGCATGCTTGAGATTCATGCTTTAAGTTCGTAGTATCATGCTAGGTTATGTACGATTGATGATGATTATGTATGTTTAGCCAGGAATCGTTTACTCTATACTCTAGCTAGTGTGTTAGGGTTGTCATCATCTAGAGACTGAGAGCGGCCATAACGTACCTTGTCCCCACCGGTCGGGAGTAGAGCGAAGCATAACGTACATTGCTTCCCCGTGACCAATGAGGATTAGCTACCTCATTGGCATAAGCCTAGTTTGTAGCTTTGCTAGAGCGGAACCACGCCAACGGTGCAAGCCTACCTTGGCCGGTTCTTAGCTTCAGTCGGTGGTACAGTTTGCACAGATGAGTGCCGAGGGCCTCGCACTCTCGTGTTCGGTGACACCGTTTCCGAGTCTTAGGCATGCGTACACGCCCGCGTAATTTGTACTTAGGCCCCCACATTTACGCCGGTTGCAAAGAGTGGCATGCGGTGTCTTGCGCAAGACACGAATTAGTCGCCGGCCGGAGAGCTCCCGGGCTAATGTTCGTGAGTACACCATTCCTTCCGATTTAGAGCCGGACTTGGGTACTCTCCCGATAGTCCAGTTATAAGCGAGGGTAAGAGGCCCTTGAGGACACCCATTGGGATTGGCTTTTGAGCTAATCAATTGGTCGAGGGGAAAGACCCTCGAGGGTGTCGGACATCTTTGGGATCGGTTTTGAGCTGATCAATTGGCCGAGGAGAAAGACCCTCGGAGATGTCCCGGATTGGTTATGAGAACCAATCATTAGGTGAGGTAGGAGACTTCCGAGGACTCCGGATTTGCCTTGTGAGCTCGTTGAGTGAGATCCTTGTTGATAATCGGTTGCATGTGTACTAGGTTGCTAGATGATTGATTGCATCGTATCGCACTTTTGATGCAGGATTCTTCTTGAGTATGTTTATACTCACCCTTATTGTGGTTTCTTCCACGGGTAACTTGGGACAACACCGAGGCGGCTAGCGGAGGGAGTGGGGATCATGGATGCTTGCTAACACTCTGTCGTGTCTTATTTTACTGTTTTTTATTTCAGCATGTAGTTGGACTTGGGTCCGTAGGGAAAACTTATGATTTGAACTATTTTATGTTTTTAAGGAAAGTACTGATTAGTCACTGTTTTTAATTTGAATGGTTCGTTTTTGCCTAATGAATGTTTACTTTGTTTTTAATGTTTTCCACTCTTATATTTGAAAAGTTTTACAAACCGACCCTAGCTGGGTCCTTTTATGCTTTTCACTAGCATGCTGAGTAAAGAGATAGGTTTAGCACCGTTTTCAGGTCGGGTTTTTACAATTGGTATCAGAGCGCAGAGTCATAGATTCTATAGACTAACCTGTTTGTAGGTTGTGTTCCCATGATCTCCAGCACTCCACGGCCGCCAGGTTTGTCTAAGTTCAATAAGCTAAGGGTTTTGTTTACGATACTATATGCAGTACACATGTGTTATCTTTGTTGGCAGAGAAAGTCCGAGCGTGGACTAACCCGTTGTGGTTTCCGTGTAGATCGCCATAGATGCCGGTTTACACGCGCGGGAGCAGTCCGTCAGGAATCGCAAATAGAGATCTTTGCAGAGCCAGCGGCCAGTATATATCAAGCTCGTAGGCGCCCGTGGCACCAGAGGGTAACTTGCCCGAGAGAAGGGGTGGAGGTTGCTATGCCTCAAGGTGCAGCTCCAGGAGGAGATATATCTCGCTATGAGAGATATGATGATGGGCCTAATGGCCGAGCAGAGAGCTGAGACTCAGCGCGCTGCGGCTAACGGCAGAGAGAGAGGAGTCTAGGGCACAGATAGCCCGAGTTGACACAGCTCATGCAAAGCGAGCACCCAAGCTCATGTACCCCCAGCGAGCTCCAGAGCCCCGGTAGCTCCGGTAGCTCAATCGAGGGGCGAGGTCATCGTGACCAGCTTAGACTCACTTGATAGTGCAGAGGAGTCTGCTGAGTTTGGCAATTGGTTGAAAGATTTCACCAAGTGGAAGCCAAGGGAATTTGATGCTTCAGAGAACCCACTTGTGGCGATCAGTGGTTGGCAAGAATGGAGTACATATTTAGAGTTATGAGATGCCCGGATGTACAGAGGCCGAGATGTGCGGCCCATGTTCTCTCTCGACACGGTGAGTGGTGGTGGGAGTCCACAGATAGAGCTAGACCAAATGGGTCTTCTCCACCCACAGGGAGTTCTTTAGAACGAAGTTCGAGCTAAGTATGTTAATAATGACGAGGCTCGGCAGAAGAGATGGCAGAGGCCTTCTCGAATCAAAACAGGATCGAGATAGTATTGCTGCCTATGAAAAGAATTTCTCTGAGTATAGCTATTTCGCCCGGAGCTCATTGCCACCGAGGAGCTTAAGACTAAGAATTTTATTTGTGGGGTGAGGAAGGAGGTTGCTCAGGATGTTCGAGCACTCGCCCACGAGAATTATGACCGAGCGATGGAGTTGGCCACGATTTATAATCCAAAGTATCCTCCAGTGCGAGGATTCTGTTGCTCCAGCTCGGCCAGACAAAGATGCTCAGCAGATGTCCGGGCGTAAGAGGAAGTCCAGGACTTCTAGTGGTTTCCTTTCTCAACTGTCAAAGAGACCGGCCGTCGGGGCGATCTAGAGGTCGAGATCGGCGCCGACCACGAGGGAGAGCCTGGATCGCCGGCGGGCGGGGCGAGCAAACACACTTCATTGCAACAAGTTTGGAAAGGCACACTTTGGTTTGTGTGGAGCATCGCCCGTGCTTGCTACTGAGATGTGGCAAGGAAGGGCACTTGGCCGATTCTCGCACTCGAGATTTAGCGCAGCGGGACCGGCCCAACAAAGCGAGGTCGGATGTTTGCCACTACTCACCAGGGAGGCGGAGCGTCTCGATGATGCGATTCTGATTCTGTACGCTGCTTGTCTTACAAAGACTATGCATTTGTATTGTTTGATTCGGGTTCGACCCATTCCTTTGTTTCGATGCATTCGTTAGACAAGCTTGTGTGGAACTCGAACCTCTAGGGTTTGAGTGTGTGTTGCCACTCCTTCCGGGTGTGAGTATGTTAGCTAGCGATGAGAGTTAAGCATGGCGATCTGAGATATCTGATGAGATTTTAGAGGCTACCCTCATAGTGTTTGTCTATGAGCGGTTTCGATGTGATCCTTGGCATGGATTGGTTGGCAGAGAACCATGCATTGATAGATCGCCACGGAAAGAAATGGTGTTTAGGCCACCTCGAAGCCGAGCTTCAAGTTTCGCAGATGTCTAGGGCGGAACTTGCCCGCCATTGATCTCAAAGGTGAAAGCCCATAGATTGTTGGCTCGAGGAGCTTGGAGCTTCTTGGCAAAGCTGTCGGAGATAGTAGTACTGCGTTAGCTGCTGACATGGTCCCCGTGGTGCAAGAGTTTGCGCAGATGTTTTCCCTGAAGAGTTGCTGGGTTTACCCCCCGAAGCGGGAGTTAGACTTCACCATCGAGTGGAGCCGGGGACTCTTCCCATTTCTAAAGCCCCGTGATCGTATGGCGCGCCAATGAGTTAAAAGAGCTCAAAGTGCGATTTGCAAGAGATGTTGGATCGAGGTTTCATCCGACCGAGTGTGTCCCCGTGGGGAGCACTCATCTGTTTGTTAAGAAGAAGGATGGATCCATGCGTGCGTGTATAGACTACGAGAGTTGAATAAAGTCACGGTGAAGAATAAGTATCCTCCTGCGCGTATAGATGATCTGTTTGATCGACCTTCAGGAGCCTCGGTGTTTTCTAAGATTGATTTGAGGTCGAGTACCATCACCGAGGATTTGGGATGCGGATATCCCAAGACCGCGTTCGTCGATCGAGTATGGTCATTATGAGTTCGTGGTTATGTCTTTTGGATTAACGAACGCCCCGCAGCGTTTATGGACATGATGGGCCAGAGTGTTAAAGGCATTCTTGGACAACTTTGTCATCGTATTCATAGACGACATTTTGATTTATTCCAGACAAAGGAGGACCATGCTTCGCATTTGAGGCAAGTTTTGACACCATTGCGAGAGAACCAGATTGTTCGCAAAATTCTCTAAGTAAGAATTACGGCTAGAGAGTAGCCTTCCTGGGCATATAGTGTCGGCAGATGGTGTAGCGGTGGACCCGCAAAGATAGAGGCGATTAGCTCTGGCGAGACCGACAACGATCGGCGAGATACGCAGCGACTTTCTGGTCCGGCGAGTTATTACCTGCGTTTCGTGAAAGACTTTTCCGCTAAGGCAAGACACCCCAACCCCGTCGACAAAGAAGGGTGTTGACTTTGTTTGGGATGCTAGATGTGAGGAAAGTTTTGCCCAACTTAAGCTCGGTTTGACGACACAAGACTGTGTTGGCAAAGATCTGGAAGGAAGCAGGAGGTTTCGTAGTTTATAGTGATGCTTCCAAGTATGGTTTAGGTTGTGTGTATATGCAAAGATGGGAAGGTGATAGCTTATGCTTCCCGGCGGTTGAAGCGTTATGAGAAGAACTATCCAACTCATGATATGGAGTTGGCTGCAGTTGTTTTTGCCCTAAAGATTTGGAGGCACTACTTATATGGTGAGAGGATTCAGTTGTTCACGGACCACCAGAGCCTCAAATATTTCTTCACTCAGAAGGAGTTGAACATGAGGTAGAGGAGGTGGCTCGAGTTAGTAAAGGACTACGACTGTGAGATCTTGTACCATCTGAAAAAGCCAACGTTGTGGTCGATCGCGCCGAGTAGGAAGACGTCGCATTCAGCGAAATTCTTGAGCTCCCAAGTTGAATTGCGGAAAGAGCTTGAGCGTACCGGTATCGCAGTTTTGTTGGGAGAGGTTACCGCCAGGGTAGCCCAGCTATCAGTTCAGCCGTCGCTTAAGCAGAGGATCATCGACAGCCAGTTGAGTGATCCCAAGTTAAAGAGATTGCTCGAGAGGGTTGAGGCTGATGGCGATTTCGACTTTGTCGTGGCACCAGACGAAGGCTTGAGATACAGAGGTCGGTTGTGCGTCCCGGACGACGCAAGGATTCGAGCCGAGTTGCTCACCGAGGCACATAGTTCCCCTTTCACTTGGCACCCAGGAGGTACCAAGATGTATCAGGACCTCAAGCAGGCTTTTTGGTGGATGGGCATGAAGCGGGATATAGCGGAGTTTGTTAGCCGGTGTCTCACTTGTCAGCAAGTGAAGGCTCCCAGGCAGAAGCCTGCAGGTTTATTGCAGCCATTAAGTGTTCCACAGTGGAAGTGGGACGAGATTTCGATGGATTATATCTCTGGGTTGCCGAGGACACCGAGAGGGTTTACTCAGATCTGGGTAGTAGTGGACCAGCTGACTAAGAGTGCACACTTTATTCCTGGGAGGATTAATTATACCGTGGAACAGTGGGCACAGTTATTCCTAGAGCAGATTGTGTGGTACCATGGGGTACCAGCGAAGATAGTGTCAGATCGGGATTCTCGGTTCACATCTCGCTTCTGGAGAGCGCTCCATAAGGGTTTGGGAACTGAGTGCAGCTTCAGCACTGCCTTCCACCCTCAAACCCGATGATGGTCGATCGAGAGGGTGAATCGGTTCTGGAAGATATGTTGAGAGCACTGTGTATTGGATTTTCCAGCACTTGGGACCAAGACTGTGATTTGATGGAGTTCGCTTACAACAACAAATGCTATCGGTTACTATTCGAGATGGCCCCATTCGAGGCGTTGTATGGTAAGCGTTGCGCATCCCCAAGTGTTCGGGGAGGAGGTCGGTGATAGACGAGTTACGGGACCCGAGTTGCTTCGGATGACGAACGACGCAGTCTGCGTAAGATCGTGGCTCGCATGTTGACAAAGACAAAGTAGGCGAGAAAAGTTACGATGTGAGGCGTAGGGATTTGGAATTTGAAGTGGGTCAACATGTTTTCTGAAGGTAGCACCTATGCGTGGGGTGTTAAGGTTTGGTAAGCGAGGCAAGTTGAGCCCCGTGTTTGTAGGGCCTTTTGAGATCCTTGAGCGGATAGGAGCAAAGTGGCCTACCGGTTAGCTTTAAAAACCCGTCCTTAGCGGTGCATAATGTGTTCCACGTTTCGATCTTTGAGAAAGTACGTGGCAGATCCGTCGCATGTGCTAGAGCATGAGCCCTTAGAGTTGAGTAAAGATTTATCCTTCGAGGAGAAGCCCGTGCAGATTTTGGCTTATGAGCGCAAGGTATTGCGCAACCGTGAGATAAGTTTAGTAAAGGTTCTTTGGAGGCGAGAGGCGGAGGAAGCGACGTGGGAGCTAGAGGATGAGATGAGGACTCATTACAGAGCTGCTCCATCTTAGGACTTTCGGGGACGAAAGTCTTTTAAGGAGGGAGTATTGTAACGGCCCAGTTTTCCATTCCAGTTTCCCAGGTACTCTCGGTTCAGTATTGGGGCAATCGGTTGGGCCGTTAGAGCTTTTTAACCTTTAAGGGTATTTTGGTCTTTTTGCTCCCCGGTCAGAGTTTGAGGATTTTCAAGGCTTCAGGGTCATTTCGGCCTTCGTTGAGACTTGATTAATGTTGGTTGCAAGACCCAAGGAGTTTGGGTTAGTTGATTAGAAGTTCGGAGACATTCCGGTTGATAGCAAAATTAATTGAAATTTAATTGGTCCCATTGAGATTTGAACCCTTGCCCTAATGGTGAAATTGGAATTTTTAGAAAAAGAAGATTTAGTTAAAAGAAAAGAATTTCTTGGTAAGGACCCATGAAGAGAAAGCTTTGGGAAGGGAATTTTAGGTCTCCTAACCCTTTTAAAATAGGAAAAAGAAGGAAATTAGGGAAAACCCTCTTTGTTCCCTTGGTAGTCTCTCTCTCTCTCTCTCTCTCTCTCTCTCTCTCTCCTAAAACTGAGCCACCCTAACCCAACCGCACCACTCAGCCGAGCCAACCCACCCACACCGCACCACACCTGCCCTCGCTCGGCCACCCAACTGCGCGCACGCACTGCACCGCACGCCGCTCGGCCCCACCCATCTGCGCCGCACCAGGCCGCTCGGCCTTTGCCTCGCCCGGCCGCGCTCGCTCTCAGCACTCCAGACACCCTACCGTCGCACGCCCAGCACCGCCCGACTTCGCTCGCGGCCGCCCAGCACCGCATCGCACCGAGCCTCGTCCCAGCGAGCCCGCTCGCTCGCGCGTCGCCTCCATAGCTCGATCGCCCGCACACTGCCCCGCCGTGCCGCGCGCCCGCTCCTGCGCGTCCGCTCGCTTTGCCGCGCGCCCAGCGGTGTGTCCGCTTTGCCTTGCCGTCGCCCGAGCGTCCTGCCGCACCAGCCAGCGCCCAAACTGTCCCCTCTGCTGCCGAGAGCCCGTGTCCTCTCGGTTGGTAATTCTCGAGCCTTTTCCTTTTAGATTTTTAAGGCTGCTGGCTCATTTTGTATATTTATTTAGGATGCTTTTATTATGCCTAGGTTCCTCGGGTTCGTTATTAAGCTCGAGGGTCTTATTTGATTCTTGATAGCTATTTTCCACTTGTTTCCAGGTAAGGATTTCTTACCGTGGTTGTGTGGACCCTGCGATGCTATCTTGATTGCCCTTATATGCATGTTTACTTTTATGAACATGATTAGTGGATAGGACAGCTTGTGATTGCATTCCTGCTAGCATGTTTGCTTGTTTGTACATGTTAGTGCCATGCTAGGATTGTTCTTCCAGCATGCTTGAGATTCCTGCTTTAAGTTCGTAGTATCATGCTAGGTTATGTATGATTGATGATGATTATGTATGTTTAGCCAGGAATCGTTTACTCTATACTCTAGCTAGTGTGTTAGGGTTGTCATCATCTAGAGGCTGAGAGTGGACATAACGTACCTTGTCCCCACCGGTCGGGAGTAGAGCGAAGCATAACGTACATCGCTTTCTTCCCCGGCGACCAATGAGGATTAGCTACCTCATTGGCATAAGCCTAGTTTGTAGCATGCTAGAGCGGAACCCTGCCAACGGTGCAAGCCTACCTTGGCCGGTTCTTAGCTTCAGGTCGGTGGTACAAGCTGCACAGATGAGTGTTGTAAAGGCCCGGAAATTTCATCCCAGTCTTCCCGGGAGGCCCAGGGGCATTTTGGTAATTTTGGGTCTGGCCGACAGGGCCGGTTTTGAAATTGTAAATTGCCGGAAAAATTATGAGTCGATTTGAATGGGATCGAGAATTTTGGTGAAGGCATTTGGGCTTGGAAGAATGTGGAAATAAATAGGGAATTAAATAGCGCGTCGAGTGAGATTCGAGGCAAGGACGTGTCGCGTGCTAGGCAGGGGGCAGTGCCAATGGAGCCACCGGGCGTGTTTGTTATTTTAATTGCGCGATCTAATACATATGCGTGTTTTCGAAGGCGGTTGGTATAAAAGCAGAGTCGGCCGAAGCTCCTTCCCCATTTCCTCTTCTTCTTCTTCGCGGATTCCCTTCAACCGACCGGCGATTTCCTTGCGATTTCTTCCTTCTCCAGCTCTGTTCGACCAAGCTTCGTCTCCAATTCGAAGTCGTTTTTCCATCCCCGAGCAGCAGGTAAGCTTCTTCTTCCTCTTTTCCTTCAAAAATCCGATTTTCTTTCTCCCTGGTTTCGATTTCATTTTTCGGCCGAGTCGAGGCGATTTGAGGTATGGGTTTTGTGCAGCTAGTGTAGGGGAGTTCGCCATCCAAGAATCGCTCGTCGAATCCCCGTGGATCGCTCGATTTCGGGTTTCTTCTTCGCCTCTGTTCGCGCGCAGAAACAGAGCCACTGCCGCCGAGCCGCCGCGCGCCATCGCGCGCTCGCGCGCGCGCACGCGCGCTCGCCAGCTCCATGTCACGCCGCTGCGCGCGCGCCTCGCGCCTACTGCTCGCTCGCGCGCCGCGTCGCGCCCAACGCCTGCGTTCGTCCAGCGCAGCGCGCTGCGCCTTCATCTGCCAAGCGCCCAGCCAAGACGCGCCCATTCTGCGCCCAGCTTCGCCCGCCAGCCCCGTTCTTTGCCGTTCGTCAATCGGCTCGTTAAATGCGTTAAATGCGTGCCTCGTGAGTTGGTCCTCAGCCGAGCCTCGTTTATTTTATTATATTTAGGCCTATTGTGTGATTTTTGTTGTGATTGATAGGTTCTCGTAGCTAGTTTTGGTTGCTCGCTTTAGGATTTCGTGTCAAATTGTCCCCACCAAGGTAAGGATTTCTTACCGGAGTTGTGTGGACCTGCGATATATTATGCGAATCTTGATTGATTGCTTGTTTGTGTTTATTGACATGTGTAGCTAGGTATTCTATTCTGAATTCCTATTAGCATGATTTTCCCGATTTAATTCTCATGTTAATCCATGCTAGGTTGTTCCCTTCTAGCATGCTCGTATCTCTTCCTTGCTTCGTAGTATCATGCTAGGCTCGTTGTATTCTTATTGAGCACGTATTGGATTTTATGGAATTGTTTGTCGCTTGCTAGGCGGGTTAGAATTGCGGGTAGATAGCATCATCCGGCCCGATGCATAAAGTACCTTGCATCCATGGCGGGGGACGTCGAGCAAGTCATTCCGTCCCTGGACCCCGTGAGGGGATTAGCTAACCCAAGCGGTAGGCCCCGCAATCTTGGGTTAGGGTGGCGCTTGTTAATGCCCCAACGGTCGGGATGATGACTTGGCATTGCCTCGTCCCGCAGCCGGCATGTCCTCAGCATGTTTGGCGGTAGCCCCTGATTGCCACCTGTTAACGCAAGGACGGCTTCCTGGTGTAAGCCTACCACGACCGTTCCTTGGCCCAGTGCGGTGGTTCAGCCGACATAGTTTACGTGTCCAGTCTCACACCCCTATGTCGGTGACACCGATCCAAAGATTTAGTTAGGCGTGGTATCGGACATAGGCGCTTTGCCTCTGACCCGGCACCCCCATAGTCTCATGATGCACGCTACTGCATGCTTACGCTCATTACAGCGCCGACCCGGATAGCTCCTCGGGATTGTGAGCGCTGTACCTTTCGTCGCCGATGAAGACGGTGAGGCCGGACTTGTTTCTCGTATAGGCGACTTATATATTGGATGTGTGGTGATATTATTCCGACTAAAACCCTAAGCCGGCATCCGAGGCCCAAGTGTGGGCTAAGCTATGTGCTCTATTCTGTGTTTATATTCATAGCTTGCATACGCTCATCGAGATGACCATGTATATCGTATTGTACCCGGTTGGGGATTCTTCTTGAGTAATTCGTTACTCACCCTTATTCTATGGTTTTCCACGGTAATCGTGGTGCGCGACAGGATGCACAAGAAGGAGAAGCTGTGATCATGGGGCCCATCTTCCAACTCGATTTTTGTATTATGACTCTTTATGTTTTGTTTTCCCCGAATGCATGTAGTGGGCACGGAGCCCTAGGATGTTTGTAAATATTTGTGGATTCCAAGATTTTGTATCTGAATGAGTTTTGAATGGGTTTTAGTAAATCTCTGATCGAGTAAACTTTGGAAATGTATTTATCTTGGAACAGTGCTTGGAAACAGGGGCGTTTCAGGAAATTGTCTAGTTTTTAAAGGGGTTATTTTGGATGTTTTTGTTTTAATTGGAATCAAAATCATGTCCGCTTAAATGTCCTTTACTTTGAATGCATGCATTGGGATAAGGGCCCATTTAGTGCCCCATTCGGTCGGTCCCTTACGGTTGGTATCGAGCTCGAGTCATAAATTTTGTAGTATGACTCGTTGTTGTAGGTCGTTTTCCCATGATCACTAGCACTTCGGCGATCATCAGTGCGCCTAAGTTTACTATTTGTTGTTGAAAAAGGGTTAAGAATTTACAATGCCCGTCATCTAGTGTATGCCTTGTGTAGTGTTGTGGAGCGGAGACGAGCGGTGTTCGACTCGTTATTGGTTTGGGTGTAGATCGCCAAAGATGCCGCTTACCCGCGCCGGAAGAGGATGCCCGAGAGGAGGCCGAGGTGTCGGGGATCGGATCGACACCGCGAGGACATCGTCCCAAGCCGAGACTGATAGCATTCCGCATGTAGCTCCCCCTGTTGAGCTCAGAGTAGGCATTGAGGCGACTGTGCGCCGTGAGACTACTCCTCGAGCAGAATTTGATAATTCTATGAGGTCTCCGTGGTCGACTGTTGAGTGGCGGAGGCGAGACCTGAGCTTTGTTGGCGCACGGCGGGGAAGAGTCCCGAGCTCGGATCGAGCAAATGACTCGTTTGATTCAAAGAGGCGCAAAGAAGACTTTGACTCCGCAGGAGCCAGCAGATTGTGTGGCGTAGTGGCGGAAGGTGCCGATGAGCTTGGTAAATGGTTGAAGGATTTCGTAAAATGGAACCCTGATAAGTTTGACGCCACAGTGATGCTTTAGCAGCAGCTAGATGGATTGCCCATTTGGAGTACACCTTCCTGATTATGGTGTGCCCCGATGTACAGAGGCCGAGGTGTGCAGCCCATGTGTTAGGGGGCGTAGCTAGATGGTGGTGGGAGTCCACCTTGAGTGAGAGACCAGCTGGGTCTCCACCTGCTACCTGGGAGTTCTTCAAGTCAGAATTTAAAGCCAAGTACATTAGTGATGAGGCTCAAGAGAAGATGGTAGCTCTTTTCCGAAATCTCTGCAGGTTTCGATTCTATAGAGGAGTACGAGAGGAAGTTTTCGAAGTATGGCTATTTTGCTCCGCAGCTGATAGCAACCCCTGAGTTGAAAATTCGGAAGTTCATTTATGGTCTGAGGCAGGGTGTGTCTTAGGATGTCAGGGCTCTGGCCCCTAACACCTATGCTAAAGCTGTTCAGCTAGCCACTATTTACAACGGAAAGTATCCTGTCGAGCGGACTGGCGCCGCTCGGGCAGTCAGCGTCTGTCCCAGTATAGTAGGGGCAGAAGAGAAGGTTTGAGTTCAGAGGAGGCGGCCAGCGTCGCCAAGGGTAGTTCCGAACCGGATCGGCGCAGGATTCCGCCCGGTTCAGCCTCACGCGAGGCGGTCTAGGCGATTCCCGCCTGTGCCACTTGTGGAAGAGTCCACTTCGGAGCTTGTCAGACCAGGCCCAGGCGGTGTTTCTGATGTGGAAAGGAGGGGCATACGATCCGTTCTTGTGATCAGCCAGCTATGGCGATTCGACTGTCTGCAAAGCAGCAGCAGGCGGGTGTTCGCTACGAACCGTCGAGGCCGAGCGCGTCAGATGCCGCAGCGGCGAGTGCGCTTCTTGTTTTGGATCATTGTGCATTTGTCTTGTTTGACTGCAGTTCTACGCACTCGCTTTGTATCTCAGATTGTTTCTTTGAGCATGCTAGGTTGAGATTAGAGCCTCTAGGTTTTGAATTATTTGTTGCAACTCCTTCGGGAGTTAATATGTTAGCAAAAGATAAGATTAAGGATGGCCGGATCGAGATATCCGGAGAGTTGTTGGTAGCTACGCTCATAGTTCTACACATGAGTGGTTTCGATGTGATTCTTGGTATGGAGTGGTTAGCCGCTAACCACGCATTGATTGATCGCCACCGGAAGGAAGTAGTGTTCAGCGCCGCGCGGTCGGCCCGACCTTCAAGTTTCGTGGAGTCCAGGTGGAGTTTGCCGCCCGATGGTGTCACCGTGAAAGCGCGTCGTTTGCTAGCTCATGGAGCTTGGGGCTACTCGCCAAGTTGTCCGAGAGAGCCGTCCCTCACCGACTATTGATCAAGTGCTTGGGTTGTGCGAGAGTTTCTTTGATGTGTTTCCCGAGGAGTTCTGGGGTTGCCCCCAAAGAGAGAGGTTGACTTCACAATTGAGCTCGAGCCGTGACCCTCCCTATCTCGAAGGCTCCGTGTCGTATGGCGCCACTAGAGTTGAAAGGAATCAAGGTTCGATTCTGCGAGAAATGTTAGATCGAAGGTTCATCCGTCCGAGTGTGTCCCGTGGGGAGAGCGCGCGATGTTGTTTGTGAAGAAAAAGGATGGTTCGATGCGCCTATGCATTGACTATCGTGAGCTTAATAAGGTGACAGATGAAGAATAAGTATCCGCTGCCCGTATCGATGATTTGTTCGATCGCCTTCGAGGAGCTTCCGTATTCTCCAAGATAGATTTGAGATCCGGGTATCATCAGTTGCGGAATAGGGACGCCGACATTCCTAAGACAGCGTTCAGGTCTAGATATGGGCACTACGAGTTTGGGGTCTTGTCGTTTGGATTGACTAATGCACCAGCAGCGTTCATGGACATGATGGATAGGGTGTTCAGAGCATTTTTGGACAGCTTCGTCATCGTGTTCATTGACGATATTCTGATCTATTCACGGACCAGGGAGGATCATGCAAAACATTTGAGACAAGTGTTGACAGCCTTGAGGAAAAACCAGCTTTATGCGAAATTTTCCAAATGTGAGTTCTGGTTGGAACAAGTGGCCTTCTTAGGTCATGTAGTCTCGAGAGATGGTATAGCTGTGGATCCTGCAAAGATTGAGGTCGTGAGTTCGTGGGCCAGGCCGACTTCAGTTACCGAGATACGCAGCTTCCTGGGCCTGGCAGGTTACTACCGTCGGTTTGTTAAGGACTTTTCTGCCATAGCCTCGCCCCTCACTCGTCTAACGAGGAAGAGTGTCGAGTTTGTTTGGGACGGTAGGTGTGATGAGAGCTTTGCCCGGCTCAAGCGCAGTTTGACTTCAGCACTAGTGTTTGCAGTCCCGGAGGGGACAAGTGGTTTCGTGGTTTACAGCGATGCTTCCAAGTTCGGGTTGGGTGTGTGTGTTGATGCAAAGACGGGAAGGTCATTGCTTATGCTTCCCGTCACCAAGCCATATGAGCGAGAACTATCCGACTCATGATATGGAGTTAGCGTGCAGTGGTGTTTGCAATCAAGATTTGGAGGCATTACCAGTATGGTGAGCGGATCCGGATGTTTACCGATCACCGTGAGCCTCAAGTATCTGCTTTACTCGAAAGGAGTTGAATATGAGACAGAGGAGATGGTTAGAGTTAGTGAAAGATTATGATCATGAGATTTTGTACCATCCGGGTAAAGCCAATGTTGTAGCCGATGCTCGAGTAGGAAGACGTCGCACTCCGCGCGGTGTTGTTGAGCTCCCACCCAGACGGAGGGAGTTCGAGCGGGCGAGATTGAGATGCAGATGTTGTTAGGTGAGGTTACCGCCAGAGTGGCTCGATTGATATCCGACCATCGATTAGACAAATGGATTATTGATAGTCACCGAGTGAGTGACCCGCACTCAAGAAATTGGGTGATGAGTTAGTCTTGATGGAGATTTTGACTTTGTGTATTCACGAGCATGGTGGGCTGACGTCACGAGGCCGGTTGTGTGTTCCGGATGTCGCAGGATTGCGAACGAGTTGCTCTCTCAAAGGCCCACAGTTCTCCGTTTGCTTGGCACCCCGGGTACCAAGATGTATCGAGATCTTAGCGCGACATTCGGTGGATGGGTATGAAAAGAGATGTTGCGGAATTTGTCGATCGATGTCTCACTTGTCGGCCAAGTGAAGGCACCCAGCGAGACCAAATAGGTTTATTACAAACTACCGAGTGTGCCTTAGTGGAAATGGGAAGAGATCTCCATGGACTTTATTTCAGGTTGCCGAGGACTCAGAGGAAGTTCTCTCGATTTGGGTGGTAGTCGATCGATTGATTAAGAGCGCACACTTCATTCCCTGTAGAGACACTTATACCGTGGAACAAAGCGATGCGCAGATTGTTTTTGGAGCGGATCATTCGATATCACGGTGTGCCCGTGAGAATCGTGTCCGACCGTGATTCGAGGTTCACTTCGCTTAGAGAGCGCTCCGTAAGGGTTTAGGCACCGAGTGCGCTTTAAAGATAGACTTTTCACCCTCGGACCGATGGATGCATCGAGAGGGTGAACCAGATTCTCGAAGATATGTTGAGGGCTTGTGTGTTGGATTTCCGGCGATTGGGACCAGATTCATATCGATGGAGTTTGCATATAACAACGCTTATTAGTCGGCGGTTATCTGGGGATGGCTCCATTCGAGGCTTTGTATGGTAAGCGTTGCCGATCTCCCGTGTTCGGGAAGAGGTTGGTGATAGGCGTGTTTTGGGTCCCGAGTTGCTGCAGCTTGACCAATGGTGCCGTCAAGAAAGATTAGAGCTCGTATGTTGACATTTCGGAGCGCATGTAAGAGTTATGTCGATGTTCGCGTAGGGATTTGGAGTTTGAGGTTGGTCAACATGTTTTCCTGAAGGTCGCACCGATGCGAGGTGTTTTGAGGTTTGGCAAGCGTGGAAAGCTGAGTCCCCGTTTTGTTGGCCCATTTGAGATTCTGGAGAGAATCGGAAAGGTTGCTTATCGATTAGCCTTGCCTCCGTCATTGTCGGCAGTGCACAGTGTTTTTCATGTTTCGATGTTGAGGCGATGCGTCTTGGATCCGTCGCACATTGTTGATTTTGAGCCTTTGCAGCTGAATGAGGATTTGAGCTTCGAGGAGAAGCCTGTGGGGATTCTTGCTTTTGAGACAAAGACACTGCGTAATCGTGAAATCCGGTTGGTAAAGGTTCAGTGGAGGAGTCAGAGCTCAGAGGAAGCCACTTGGGAGCGGGAGGACGAGATGAGATTGCAGTATCCCGAGCCGCCAATCTTTAAGTGACTTTCGAGGACGAAAGTCTTATAAGGGGGAATATTGTAACGGCCCTGAAATTTCATCCTGGTCTTCCGGGAGGCCCAGGGCATTTTGGTAATTTTGGGTCGGTAAGACAGGGCGGTTTTGAAATTGTAAATTGCCGAAAAAATTATGAGTCGATTTGAATGGGATCGAGAATTTTGGTGAAGGCATTTGAGCTTGGAAGAATGTGGAAATAAATAGGGAATTAAATAGCGCGTCGAGTGAGATTCGAGCCAAGGACGTGTCGCGTGCTAGGTAGGGGGTGCTGCCAATCGAGCCACCGAGCGTGTTTGTTATTTTAATCGCGCGATCTAATACATATGCGTGTTTTCGAAGGCGGTTGGTATAAAAGCAGAGTCGGCCGAAGCTCCTTCCCCATTTCCTCTTCTTCTTCTTCGCGGATTCCCTTCGACCGACCAGCGATTTTCTTGCGATTTCTTCCTTCTCCAGCTCTGTTCAACCAAGCTTCGTCTCCAATTCGAAGTCGTTTTTCCATCCCCGAGCAGCAGGTAAGCTTCTTCTTCCTCCTTTCCTTCAAAAATCCGATTTTCTTTCTCCCTGGTTTCGATTTCGTTTTCCGGCCGAGTTGAGGCGATTTGAGGTATGGGTTTTGTGCAGCTAGTGTAGGGGAGTTCGCCATCCAAGAATCGCTCGTCGAATCCCCGTGGATGATTTCGGGTTTCTTCTTCGCCCCTGTTCGCGTGCAGAAACAGAGCCACTACCGCCGAGTCGCGCCGCGCATCGCCTCGCGCCCGCGCGCACGCCTCACCTAGCTCTCGTGTCACGCGCTCTGCGCGCGCGCCTCGCGCCTCTGCATCGCTCGCGCGCTTCGCGCGCGCGTCGCCCAACGCCTGTTCGTCCGCGCGCGGCTCGCGCCAGCGCTTCATCCGCGCCCAGCGCCAGCGCGCCCATTCTGCGCCCGATTAGCCCGCCCGGCCAAATTTCTTTGCCGTTAAATGCTGTCGGCTGCCTCGTTCGTGCGTTAAATGCGTGCCTCTTGAGTTGCTCCCGAGCCGAGCCTCGTTTATTTTATTATATTTAGGCCTATTGTGTGATTTTTGTTGTGATTGATAGGTTCTCGGTAGCTAGTTAGTTCGGGTTCGTTCGCGCTTAGGATTTCGTGTCAAATTGTCCCCACCAAGGTAAGGATTTCTTACCGGAGTTGTGTGGACCCTGCGATATATTATGCAAATGCTGATTGATTGCTTGTTTGTGTTTATTGACATGTGTAGCTAGGTATTCTATTTTGAATTCCCGATTAGCATGATTTTCCTGATTTAATTCTCATGTTAATCCATGCTAGGTTGTTCCCTTCTAGCATGCTCGTATCTGCTCCTTGCTTCGTAGTATCATGCTAGGCTCGTTGTATTCTTATTGAGCACGTATTGGATTTTATGGAATTGTTTGCTTTGTTTGCTAGGCGAGTTAGAATTGCGGTAGATAGCATCATCCGGGCCGATGCATAAAGTACCTTGCATCCATGGCGGGGACGCGAGCAAGTCATTCCGCCCCCTGGACCCCGTGAGGGATTAGCTAACCCAAGCGGTAGGCCCTGCAATCTTGGGTGAGGGTGGCAGTTGTTAATGCCCCAACGGTCGGGATGATGACTTGGCATTGCCTCGTCCCGGCAGTAGCATATGTCCTCGGCATGTTTGGCGGTAGCCCTTGATTGCCACCGTTAAGGCAAGGATCGCTTCTGGTGTAAGCCTACCACGATCGTTCCTTGGCCCCAAGTGCGGTGGTTCAGTGACGATAGTTTACGTGTCCGTGTCTCACACCCCTATGTCGGTGACACCGATCCAAAGATTTAGTTAGGCGTGGTGATCGGACATGGGCGGCTTGCCTCTGGACCCGGCACCCCATAGTTCGCAGCAGCACGCGGTGCATGCTTATGCTCATTCTGACCCGACCGGAGAGCTCCTCGGGATTGTGAGCCGCTGTACCTTTCGTCCAACAGTGAGACAGCCGAGGCCGGACTTGTTTCTCGTATAGGGCCACTTATATATTGGGTGTGTGGTGATATTATTCCGACTAAGACCCTAAGCCGGCATCCGAGGCCCAAGTGTGGGCTAAGCTATGTGCTCTATTCTGTGTTTATATTCATAGCTTGCATACGCTCATCGAGATGACCATGTATATCGTATTGTACCCCGGTTGGGGATTCTTCTTGAGTAATTCGTTACTCACCCTTATTCTGTGGTTTTCCACGGTAATCGTGGTGCGCTTGTGACAAGATTCTGAAGGAGGAGCCGTGATCATGGGGCCCATCTTCCAACTCGATTTTTGTATTATGACTCTTTATGTTTTGTTTTCCCTGAATGCATGTAGCCAGCACGAGCCCTAGGATGTTTGTAAATATTTGTGGATTCCGGCATTTTGTATCCGAATGTGTTTTGAATGGGTTTTAGTAAATCTCTCGATCGAGTAAACTTTGGAAATGTATTTATCTTGGAACAGTGCTTGGAAACAGGAGGGACGAGTTCTAGGAAATTGTCTAGTTTTTAAAGGGGTTATTTTGGATGTTTTTGTTTTAATTGGAATCCGAAATCATGTCTGTTTAAATGTCCTTTACTTTGAATGCATGCATTGGGATAAGGGTCCATTTAGTGCCCCATTCGGGTCGGTCCCTTACAAGTGTCGAGGGCCTCGCACTCACCGTGTTCGATGACACCTTTTCCGAGTCTTAGGCATGCGTACCTGGCCCGCGTAATTTGTACTTAGGCCCCCACATTTACGCCGGTTGCAGCAGCATGCGATGTGTGCGCACACGCGTTAGTCGCCGGTTCGGAGAGCTCCCCCGGGCTAATGTTCGTGGGTACACCAGCCCTTCCGCTTTAGAGCGGACTTGGTACTCTCCCGATAGTCCAGTTATAAGCGAGGGTAAGAGGCCCTTGAGGACACCCATTGGGATTGGCTTTTGAGCTAATCAATTGGTCGAGGGGAAAGACCCTCGAGGGTGTCGGACATCTTTGGGATCGGTTTTGAGCTGATCAATTGGCCGAGGAGAAAAAGACCCTCGGAGATGTCCCGGATTGGTTATGAGAACCAATCATTAGGTCGGAGGTAGGAGACTTCCGAGGACTCCGATTTGCCTTGTGAGCTCGTTGAGTGAGATCCTTGTTGATAAGCGGTTGCATGTGTACTAGGTTGCTAGATGATTGATTGCATCGATCGTACCGTTGCGGTCGGGATTCTTACTGAGTATGTTTATACTCACCCTTATTGTGGTTTCTTCCACGGTAACTTGGGACAACACCGAGGCGGCTAGCGGAGGAGGAGCTGAGATCATGGATGTTGGCCGACACTCTGTCGTGTCTTATTTTACTGTTTTTGATTTCAGCATGTAGTTGGACTTGGGTCCGTAGGGAAAACTTATGATTTGAACTATTTTATGTTTTTAAGGAAAGTACTGATCAGTCACTATTTTTAATTTGAATGGTTCGTTTTTGCCTAATGAATGTTTACTTTGTTTTTAATGTTTTCCACTCTTATATTTGAAACGTTTTACAAACCGACCCTAGCTGGGTCCTTTTATGCTTTTCACTTGCATGCTGAGTAAAGATCTAGGTTTAGCACCGTTTTCAGGTCGGGTTTTTACACGTACATTGCTTCCCCTCCCGGCAGCCAATGAGAATTAGCTACCTCATTGGCGTATGCCTAGTTTGTAGCCTGCTAGAGCGGAACCCTGCCAACGGTGTAAGCCTACCTTGGCCGGTTCTTAGATTCAGGTCGGTGGCTCAGGCTGCACATATGAGTGTCGAGGGCCTCGCACTACTGTGATCAGTGACACCGCTTCCGAGTCATAGGCATGCTTACCTAGCCTGCGTAGTTTGTCCTTGGGCCCCCACATTTACGCCGGTTGCAGCAGCATGCGGTGTGCGCGCACACGCGTTAGTTGCCGGTTCGGAGAGCTACTCCGGGCTAATGTTCGTGAGTACACCAATTCCTTCCAGTTTAAAGCCAGACTTCGGGTACTCTCCCGTAAGTCCAGATTGCAGCAAGGGCAAGAGGCCCTTGAAGACATCCTTGGGATCAGTTTTTTAGCTGATCAATGCCCCGAGTGAAAGAGACCTCGGTGATGTCCCGTGATTGGTTAGGATAACCAATCATTAGGCCAGAAGTAGGAGACTTCCGAGGACTCTAGATTTGCCTTATAAGCTCGTTGAGCTAAGATCCGTGTTGATAACTGTTTGCATGTGTACTAGGTTGCTAGATGATTGATTGCATCGTATCGTACCCCGGTTGGGGATTCTTACTGAGTAATTCGTTACTCACCCTTATTTTGTGATTTTTCCACAGGTAACTTGGAACAACACCGAGGCGGCTAGCGGAGGTAGCTGGGAGATCATGGATGCAGCTGACACTCTGTCGCGTCTTATTTCGTTTTTTTTTAATTCAGCATGTACATGGATTTTGGTCTGTAGGGAAAACTTATGTTTTGTACTATTTTTATGTTTTAAGAAAAGTATTGATCAGTCACTATTTTGTAAATGAATGTTTTATTTGTTTTAATGTTTTCCACACTTATGTATTAATAGTTTTTCAATCCGACCCCTGGTTGGGTCATTTTATGTATTTCCATTTGCATGCATTGAGGTAAAGGCCTATTTTAGAACCCCATTTGGGTCGGGCTTTTACAATTTGCAAATATATGTTCCTCGAAAAATATTAGCAAAAACGGAATTTCATTAATTACATTAATAATTACCTAAATTGGCATTTACAATAATACCCTCCTTAATTAATTTTTTAATTTTTGAATTATTAATCATTTTGGAAAAACTCACCATATTCCATACCCACAAATTCCTAAATTAGCATGCATTTATTACGAATATTAAATACAATAAAAAAGCTAAAAAAAGTGTCTTTTCATTTATTTTCTTTTAATTTTTCCATCATTTCAACTTCTTCTTGATTTCTCCAAAAAAAAACTTTCTAGTTGGGCAATCTCGACGACGTTTCTATGTTCTTGCGATTGACGATCGGAATCGAAAACAAGGCAAAAGAAGAACTGAAGGTCATCATACGGTAGGTTTATACAGTTATGTTCAGTTTTTAAAGGTTTTTTTAAATATATTAAATCTGGTGTTCGATAGTGGGGAGTGAGGGGATTCTAGGGTTGCATGTACGATAATGTTATAATTTTGATAGGTTCTCACTATTCATTCTATTTGGATTGTAGTTGTTTAGTGATTGTTTAAAAATTCTTAGTCTTCTGCTGGTTTAGTTGAATTGGTGTATTCTTTCATCAGGGTGTAGATAGTATGGTTATGTGTAATGTATGGATGTTTTGTTTATGTTATACCGTATTTACTAACTAAATTATTTTTTTCACATTTAAGACATCAAGTTCATCCAGTACTTATCGTGACAAAAAAAGATCATCAGAAGGTGAAACTCAAAGGACGATGGAATGACAAGAAAGAAACAAGGTTGATAGAAGTTAAGACTAGAAGAGAAGTATGAATAACTGGGTTGTCTGGAAATACTGTAGGAAAAATAGGGAAAAAAATACTTTAATATCTAGTCATACATGTCTACAAATATTGTAGGAAAAATATGGCAAGATGACACTTTACTTTCTAGTCACACAGTGGTAGTCGTATGTGCGTGCAATAGTGAACAACCGCTGGTATAGTCATGTACAATCATTATTCCCTTTGAATTTGATTTTAAGGTATTGAAACATGAGGCATTAATGTACCAAACTGTATATATTGTATAGATATGTGAGTATTACGTTCACATGTAGGAATTTGAGGAAATAAAGTGTATAAAAAAAAAACTATCGGATGCTTGTATTTATCGAACCGTATTATTATTCTTTAAGCAACACTTATATAGATTTATGTATTGTATTTCACGTTCGAGTATCTAAATGAGGTATTATTAACAACTAGAACTACAACTAAAATATGCTCTATTTGAGAGCTATCATTAAACCAATGGAAGTGTAGCTTGTATTTATCGAACCGTATTATTATTCTTTAAGCAACACTTATATAGATTTATGTATTGTATTTCACGTTCGAGTATCTAAATAAGGTATTATTAACAACTAGAACTACAACTAAAATATGCTCTATTTGAGAGCTATCATTAAACCAATGGAAGTGTAGCTTGTATTTATCGAACCGTATTATTATTCTTTAAGCAACACTTATATAGATTTATGTATTGTATTTCACGTTCGAGTATCTAAATGAGGTATTATTAACAACTAGAACTACAACTAAAATATGCTCTATTTGAGAGCTATCATTAAACCAATGGAAGTGTAATACAATATTTATTAAAACAATAGGACAGTTCAGAAAATGCTTTTATTGGGTAAATGGATTTCATAAGGATTTAACATTACAAACATAGAGTGTTGTTCTATAATACAATACGGTACTGGTGCATTTACGAGTAATACAGTATTATAGTTAAACCGTATTATTTTCATCTTCAACGTTCGTGCAAATTAGAGTTTCGTAAGAGCGCCGCCATAAATCAAGACGACGCAGGTGCACTTTAGAAATCTACAAGAAATCATCCATGTTTTTGTTTTTTTGAAATCAATACATAACAATACAGTCTTGACTAGGGGTGTACAAAAAAACCGGTAACCCGAGCTACCCGGACTACCCAACCCAAACCGTAAGGGTTGGGTTGGGTTATGTTTTTTAAAATTTGGGTTGGGTTAGATTTTTAGTAAACCCGGATTTTTGGGTCGGTTCGCGGGTTCACGGGTTTTGGGTTGGGTTCAACCCGGAACCCGAATATAAATATATATTTCTTAACATATCTTTGTAGTGTAAAATCGTTGATAGCCTAGTGGTTGTACATCTTTTCTTATTTTATGTTTTCTTTTTCTTTTCTTGCTTTTTTTTTTCCTTCTATGAGAAAGTAGACTTCAATCTTTTTCAAACCTTTTTTCCCTCAAGAATTTATCCAATCTTTTTATCTCTTATTAAGTTAAATACAATATTTTTTAAATTTTAAAATTAATTCTTTTCTTTTTTAAAAAAATCTCATACTCTTTACAAAATTAGCTTTATATTTAATCAAATTTTATACCAGTATTTGACTTCCAAATATTGAAATAATTAGTGTTTTCGTCGAATTTGTAATCTCGCCTTCAACTTTTAATCCTTTTGAATCGATGAACCCAACCCAACCCAATCCAAAAATACAGGGTTGGGTTGGGTTGGGTTAAAAAGTTGATCGACCCAAATTTTTGGGTTGGTCCAAAAATTACCCTTAACCCTACCCAACCCAACCCATGTACACCCCTAGTCTTGACAGAACTGTATATTGTTGAAATAAGGAAAGTTTTCGATAAAAAAATGCATACGAAAATTCTTGACAATAGAAAAATGAGAGGTTGAAGATGAAGAGAGAGAAAAATCGTTTTGGAAAAAGTATTTTAGGAATGTACTACTAAAATCTCATAACACTAATTTGATATTTAAAAATGGTATGTAATATAAATATGGGAAGTTTGAAAAATGGAGGTTGAATTTGAAAATGAGGCATTAAATGTGTAGAAGGGCAAAATGGTATTACTAAAAAATCATTAATTTCGAATTTTAAAAATAAAATTAAGTTTGCAAAAAAAAAAACTTGAACGCTTATATTTGTAAATACTTATCGAATGTGGTCTAATTACTACAATTTCCCTTACTATATTTCTAAGTAAAAATTTGTGGTTCTAAAAGTAGTAGGTATTTTCAAAATACTAACTCGTCCTTACCTAAATATTGCTCTTCTAAATTGTTTAAGTTTAGAAGATTTACTTGTTTAAATTATAAGTTTACTTTCTTAATTCTATGAACCAAAATAAAAGTTTAGTGATATAAATGTGTGTATAAACTTAAAAATTATGAATTCAAATCTTTTCACGTTTAATTGTTGTTAAATTAAAAGAAATTTAAAAAAAAAAAAAAAAAAAACCCCCACTCAAGTTAATGTTTAAAAGGTTCAAAACCCTTAAAAAATGTCTAATAAATTCTTAAATTTTTTATTTTGTGACTAATAAAATCTCTATACTTCCAATTTTGTGTTTGATAGGTCTTTGTCATACTCTAAAAAGTTTAAAAATAAATGAATCAATCAAACATAAAATTAAATTTTATTTATTATTTTAAAACTTTACAATTTTCAAATTTTGCAGCCTAATGGCTTGTTTACGTAAATAAAAATATTGGATAAGCTGAAGATTTACTAGATGTACCAGATTTAGTATTTGATAATGTTATCATTTCTTGTTTACCGTTTATTTATTTATTTATTTATTTATTTATTTATTTTAGAACAAGAAACAAAAATATGTTTGATAATCATTTATGTTTCTTATTTCTTAAAAAAGTTAGAATCAAGAGCAAAACTTGGTTGATAATCTTTTTTTTGTTTCTTATTTATTTTTATTGTTAAAAATAAATAAAATCATGTTGTATTTTTTAATATAAAATAAAATCATGTTGTATAAAAATATATATCATGCATTAAAAATAATACATGATTTAATATAAATAAATATTTTATAAAAAAGTACAAATAAATCTTATTAAAAATTAACCATATATTTAATACGTCATTTTTCACTGGTCACTCGAATGATTCATATAAAACGATCTCGACTAAAATATGTAACAATTATTATATTTTGAAAATGGTGTGGCAATAAAAAATTAAAGTAATACCTTTTATTAGTAAATAAATGGGGAAGGGAACCAATACACTGAGAGCTAAATATTAATGTAATATCAAATGTATATAGAGGAAGAGAATAATTGTTTAATGAAAAATGTATTAACATGATTAAAACAGAAGTATAAAAATGTATCCGAACAAATAGAAATAAATCTTGATTCAAATTTATATATATAAAAAATCAAAATTAATAGATAAACCCATTGCTTAAGGTAATGTCAAATTTATATTAAAGTGAAAAAAAATTTACTATGTCGAAAATTTTATGGGTTCCAAATATATTAAATAAATACGCATATTTTAGATTTTTAAAATCAAACCACAAGTAATAATAAATAATTTACCAAAAAAAGAAATTAAAATAATATAGGAGTATAAGTATTATTTATTTAAGAAATAAAATAATATATATGATACAAATAAAATTAAAAAGTTGTTTTAAAAAAATAATAAAACTAAAAATTAAACTCCTAAAAAATCAAAAAGTAAAAAAGAAAAGACAAAAAAAACTATTCAATTGTGCGAGCGTGCCAAATTTATTAATAAATTGGACTATTAAATTGTCTCAAAAGAAAAAAAAAATAAATTGGACTATTAAAAATAAAAATTAAAAAAAGCAAATTGAGAGTTAAGACAGTTGTAGAAGTTCCGTTTAAAAAGAAAAAAAAACAATTACAGAAATGAGAAACGGAACGGTTTCTCACCAAACGGCATCCTAGTTTGATGGCCAACATGTCAAATTTAAATTTAGTTTGATTTGATGTTCTTGGTCTCAAGATCGAATTCTAGTAGGTACTTTCAAAAAAAAAAAATGGAACGGTTTCTCATTTTCAAGCTAAAAATTAGAAATGGCCTCATTTGATAATTATTTTGTTTTTCGTTTTTTGTTTCTGAAATTTAATTCTACATCAACTACATTACTATAACTTTTTTTTTTATTTGGATATCTTTATCTTACCTATATTTTAAGAAACAAAACTAAAATTTGGAAATAAAAAAAAGTAGCTTCTCACTTACTTTCTTAAGAAAAGATGGATACATGGTAGGAAAGATGGAGCACATGTTAGGAATTTTGAATAGAAATAACCTTAAATTTCATAAACAAAAAACAAAAAAAACAAAATGGTTATCAAACGAGGCCTTAATTTTTGGGAACAAGAAACGAGAATGGTAATCAAACAAATCTGTTTCTAAAAAAAAGAGAAATAGAAACGAAAACGTTATCAAACGACTTCATGCTGTGCATGATTAATTGTGTATTAAGGGTGGGTAAGTATTTGAAAATACTTGATCACCACCATTTTTTACTATAAAATTGTACATGTAATTTTTCTCTCCATCCATGAAAGTTGAATTTTTTTAAAAAATAAAAATATGTGATCCAAAATAGTGGCAAGTATTTCTAATATGCTTACCTATCTTAATATAAGTTTTCTCTTTTTTTTTCTATTCAATAACATTTGATGGAGAATTTGAATATGTAATCTCATGATTACTAAGTTATATAAGAGATTATTAGAAATCTATTTTCGTTAGCCGATTAATGGTATATTAGACTTGATCATATTAGAATAAATGGAAAAATCAAGATGTTGGAAAAATTATAATTAGTTTTTTATTTAATTATAATTATTTATTAAGTGGTCCATGTTTTTAGGAAACCACCCCACCTCATTTGTTTTGTAACTTCCCACTATTTTTTATCGATTTATTTTCTGTTAACGGTAGAGAAAATAATCGATAGATTTCAGAACTCATTTCAGAGAATTATAGAGAGTTTTTACAGAGAAACTGGATTTCTACTTCAGTTTTTGGTCCCTATACCTACTCTCCCCTTCAGAAAAACTACACCATTTGAGTTAGGCAGAGTGAGGGTGTAGAAGATCCAAGAACTACGCGCTCGATGTGTTCGTTGCGAGGTATGCATTGGCCTTCATCTCTCTGTTACCAAAAAATGGCTGGAGGTATACATTTTATTTACTTTTAATTACGTTTCCGCTGCATGTGATTAAATTTATTAAGCACATTTTAATTTTTTGTGATAGAAAATATCTAACATTTGGTATCAGAGCCATTTAGGCATGTGCTTTGTTTTGGTAGCCATTAATGGAGTTCTTGGCTGTTTTTTTATTTTGTGTTATTTTTAACAATAACATAATTAATTAGTAGGAAATTATTTTACCAGAATTTCCATTTAAAGTATGTGAATATTGTGAAATTTAAAATTTGGAATTGAGAATAATAAGTTATGGCCAAATCTGAATTTCCATAATAAGTTATGGCCAAATCTGAATTTCCATTTATGTGTTATCTATGTTATGCAAGCTTTTATATGTTTGGTAAAATGACAGAACAGTGAGGATGACTCATTAATAAACATAAATAATTACACAAAGGAAATTACACATACTGATTTTCCATTTTAGATATTTAAATACGCTTTTTTTTATATCTTTGAGTTGGTATCTTTTTGGATTCTGCAATTTTTTTTGTGTAATTATTATATCTTGTAGAATTGACCATATTATATTTTTGGTCAAAGTAATGAATTTTTTGATATATTTGAGCACAATTTATTTTTATTTATCTTTTGGCCAAATGGACTAAATTTAATTATTTGGCACTAGATTTGATTCTCTAGCTACAACTTGTTACAAGATAAATAAATTCAAATCCATATATTGTAACGGCCCAGTTTTCTATTTCGGTTTCCCAGGTGTTTTCGGGACATTATGCGGATGTTCGGATGGGTCGTTAAAGCTATTTTAACCCTTAGGGGTATTTTGGTCTTTTGCCCCGGTCGTGGTTTTGTGGATTTTCGATTCGGGGGTCACTCCTGCCCTTGTCGAGGCTTGATTGTTGTTGGTTGCAGGACCCAAGAAGTTCGGGCTAGTTGGTTGGAAGTTTGGAGGTGATTTGGTAATTAACAAAATTATTGTTAATTTAAGTGCTTCCATTGGGATTTGAACCCTTGCCCTTGATGGTGATTTGGGAGCTTGGTTTAAATGAGTTTTAATAAGGAGAAAAGGTTGCTTCAGCCGGGACTCGAAGGAGGAAGCCCGGTGAAGAGATTTAGGTCACCAAGACCTATTTAAATTAGGAAAAGGAAAGAAAATCAAGAAAACCCCATTCCCCTTGTTTTACCTCTCTCTCTCTCTCTCTTTCTCTCTCTCTCTCCTTGCCAACCTCACCAAGAAACCCAACCGAGCCGCACCGAGCCGCCCCGAGCCACCAGCCCCAGCAGCAGCCTTTGCCTGCCATCAGCCCTGTCGCCTAGCCATCAGCCCAGTCGCCCAGCCATCAGCCCTGTCGCCCGGTGAGCGGCCAGACGCGCTGTCGCGGCCGGCAGCCTTGTCGCGCGAGACGCCAGACGCCCAGCAGCGCGTCGCACAACCCGTCGCCCAGCGCCAGCGCGCCCGCGTCGGGCGTCTCCGTCGCTACAAGGCGCGCCAAGGCCGCGCGCCAGCGTCGTCGCGCACCAGACGATCGTGTCGCGGCGCCCGTCCACGCGCTTGTCCCTCACCCGCGCGCCCGGCTCAGTGTCGTTGTGCGCGCGGTCCCTGCGCGCGCCAGCGTGCCAAGCGCCCGCCGCCAGATCTGCTCGCCCCCACCGCACGTCATGCTGCCCACTTGCCGCGAGAGCTGCTTTTGCCAAAATTATTGGGGCGAGACCTTGTACCTTCTCGGTTGGTAATTCCCGAGCCTCCACTCTTTTGGACCCTAAGTTTATTGGTATGTTGTTATTTAATTAGGATATTTTTATTAAATGCTTAGGTTGCTCGGGTTCACTTAGAAGCTCGGGAGTCGCTTGGTTGGCTTATGGTAGTTATTTTCTGCTTGTTTCCAGGTAAGGATTTCTTACCGTGGTTGTGTGGACCTGCGATGCTTTCTTGATTGTGCCTTATATGCATGTTTACTTCTATGAACATGATTAGTGGATAGAAACGACTTGTGATTGCATTCTTGCTAGCATGTTTGCTGTTTGTACATGTTAGTGCCATGCTAGGATTGTTCTTCCAAATGCTTGAGATTCTGCTTTAAGTTCGTAGTATCATGCTAGGTTATGTGTGATTGATGTTGATATGTATGTCTAGCCAGAAATCGCTTATTTTGTACTCTTAGCTAGTATAGTAGAGTTTGTCATCATCCAGAGGCTGAGAGCGGACATAACGTACTTTGTCCCCATCGGTCGGGAGTAGAGCGAAGCATAACGTACATTGCTTCCCCCCGGCAGCCGATGTGGATTTAGCTACCACATCGGCATAAGCCTAGTTTGTAGCTCGCTAGAGCGAGAACCACGCCAAAAGGTGCAAGCTCGCCTTGGCCGGCTTCTTAGCTTTAGGTCGGTGGTGCGGTACAGCCGCATGATGAGTGCCGAGGGCCTCGCACTCATCGTGTTCGGTGACACCGCTTCCGAGTCTTTAGGCATGCGTGCACGGCCCGCGTAGTTTGTACTTAGGCCCCACATTTACGCCGGTTGCGAAGATGCGGTGTGCGCGCCTACGCATTAGTCGCCGGTTCGAGAGCTCCCGGGCTAATGTTCGTGAGTACACCAGCCTTCCGCTTTAGAACTGGACTTGGGTACTCTCCGATAGTCCAGTTTTGTTAGCGAGGGTAAGAGGCCCTTGAGGACACCCATTGGGATTGGCTTTTGAGTGATCATATGGTCGAGGAGAAAGACCCTCGAGGGTGTCGGACATCTTTGGGATCGGTTTTGAGATGATCAATTGGCCGAGGAGAAAGACCCTCGGAGATGTCCTGGGATTGGTTATGAGAGCCAATCATTAGGCCGAAAGTAGGAGACTTCCGAGGATTCCAGATTCTCCTTGTAAGCTCGTTGAGCTATGATGCATGTTGGTAATCGCTTGCATGTATACTAGGGTGCGGATGATTGATGTATCGTGTTGTACCCTGGTTGGGATTCTTACCGAGTATGTTTATACTCACCCTTATTTCGTGGTTTTCCACCGTGTAACTTGGGACAAAGACAAGGACGGCTAGAGGAGGGAGCGATTGATCATGGGAGTCGCCAGCACTCTGTCTTTTATTGTTTGCATAATTTGTTCAAAGATGTAGATTTTACGAGAGTCCTTGGGGGACGTTTTTAAATGTTGTTTAAATTGTATTGTATGATTTTATAAACACTGGCCAGGCTTGTTTTACTTTGTTGGCTTTGCTTAAATGAAGGTTGTTGTTTATGTTTTAAGTGTCCCCGCTTTTAAATGTTTTGAAAGGTTTTAAATATGAGCACTAAACCGCTTGATGAAGTATTTAACTTGCATGCTGAGTGAGAACCTAGGTTTAGGACCGTGTTTTGGGTCGGGTTCTTACATATATTTACCATTTGGTTGCTGGTAAATTGGTTTTGGAATTTTTTTTTTTATTTGTTTGTGATATGTTCAAGTAATCAATTTGTAATATTTATTAGTTGGATTTGATTATTTGGCTTGATGGATTTTTGGTTAATGTGTTTATTAAAATAATAAATCCACACCTGTATATTTTCCATCTGTTGTAATCCATATCTTTTGCTTGTGATATACTCATTGTTAAGAGATATGGTTTTGGCCAAATTTATGGATTTTATTTTTATTGATGATCGTGCGATCTATTTTGGCCCTGCTGATTATGTATTTGGATGGATCGATTTTGAATATTATATGTCTATTAAATCAATAACTTCCAATTTATATATTTACCTTGCTGGTAAATTGGATTTGTTTTTTTATTTGTTTGTGACATAATGCATTAATTGATATGTCAAATTTATTAATTTTTGGCTAATTTGGCTATCTCGATTTTGATTACTTTTTATTAAAAAAACAAATCAAATCCATTGTGTTGGATTTGATTATGTGGAATTATTTGTGTGGCTGGAGATTTGGTTATTTTTTGACTTTCTTTAAAAATCTAAAGATATGGTCATTTTTTGTTATATGCATATTGTACTACCTTATTTTTAATTTATTAAAAAAATGGTAGAATTGCATATAAATAATATATGTTATTGAGAATTGATCTCTTATAGTTGGTGATCTAAATATTATATTATATATATTTTTATTACCATAAATGACATGTAACTTGTAGCTTATTAAATTTAAAAAAATTTAAAATAAAGTTGCTACAATTAAGAATTGATCTCACACCCTTTAAATGTTTGGTGAACCACTATGGTGTATCATATTGCCTTGTTCAATTTATGCACTGTGTTTATGTGGTTCAAAATATGTATTTGATATGGGGTGCAATGACATATATATGTAGCTTTTTAAATTCAATGAATTTAAAAATAAAGCTCCTACAATTAGGAGTTGATGACACAACCTTTTGTACGCACATATTTATGTCGAATCATTAAGCTAGTTGATTATTTTATTAACTAGATTGGTTCTTTAAATAATTTATTGCGCGATTGTTGTGATCAATTTAATACATTATGCTTATTAAATATTTTGGTATTAATTTAATAAAGTATGCATAATGGAATTATTGACAATGACTCAGTTTTATTTTATATTATCTATATTTTGGTTGCATGATTATTTTTATAATTATTTATGCAATATTAAGTTAGATAATATTATTTCTTTAGAAATACTTAATATTGCATGAAGCAATAATTGAGTCTATGTAAGAGCTTGTTTAGTGAAGTTTTTATTAGTGTTATTAACAGATTTTTTATTTGTTGGTTGTTTGTTTAAAACTCATGTGTTTTCCCTTTTAATAGCAAAATGAATTTTACTCCCATCTTACTATTTTGGGGTAGGTGTTTTAGGGTTTGGTGACTTTTGGTGGAATTTCCTAAGTTGGGAGGTGTTTAGTTTTATTATTTTCTTATTATTTGTGTTGTCTCCTTCCCCAAAAACCTCCCAGCTGTCAGACTCACCCCCTCCCATTGAGATCCACACCAAAAGAAAAACCCTAGCAGCCAAGAGAAACCCATCTTTCAATCCTAACCGTTGATCTCCAGCGCAGCTGCCCATCAGCCCTGCCACGTGTCGCCGCGCCACCTGCCAGGGACGGTGAGTTGTCGCAGCCGCACAAATCGACGTCCCCTCCCACCTCGCGCGAACCCAGCTAGCCGACTCCCCGCGACGCCTGCCACGCGTTCCCAGCCGCGTTCGAGCCGCATCGAGAGCATCATCTTGTGAGTCCATGACGCCGACCACGCCCGAGCTGCCTTCTACACCACCAATCCCGCCACCGACGAGCCTCGGCCGTTACTCGCACGCACGCTCCAAGCTAGCTCGAGCTGTCTTCTCTGCGCTAGTTTGCAAGGTAAGTCTCCGTCCAAGCAAGCCGAGCTTGATCCTCGCCGAGTTCTCTTAGCATTCCGACCTCTTCCTGTGCACGTAAGTTCCCCTAACATCTTCCATTAAAAAACCCCCCCTGTTTCACCATGGATTTCGGCGAAACCCTCCAAGCCAAATCACCTTTTTCTTTTGCAGATTGCCGAGGCAAGAGAGCTCCGTTTGGAAATTCGAGGCCAGATCCGTGATCTAGAGACCGAGGCCTTCGAAACAAGGTATCACCTGCCCAGTCTCACCGCCACGCGCCGGCGCCGTGCTCCGGCGAGGGTCTCGGAACAGTTTCTTCCCTCCGATTCCGTGATCCTAGTTCTCTTTGTAGTTTGTTTAACGTGCCCCTAACGAACTCTCGACTTGGGTTCCTTGTTTAGGTGACCCGGGCTTCATTTGTATCTAGCAGAGCTGGTTCGGAGTTCGGTTGAGCCATCAGAGAGGTAAGGGGTCTCACTATGAGCTGGGTGTGGCAATCTCATAGCAAGTAGTGGCATGACTAGGGTTCTCCGGGCTTCGGCACGATAAATAATGCATGTTTTCTGCATTTGGATCTTATGTTTTGGTTGCTTGGTTGTGTGAAGTATGATATGAAAGGCACTTCCCCGTTCTATTTCCTGATGTGTGTTTATGATCTTAACCTCATTCTTAATTTCGTATTTTACTATGGAACTTATGCTTGTTGAGCTTGCTTTACTTCCAACTCATGCGGTACATCGTATCTCGAATGTCAGTTAGGGACTCACATGTACTTCTTAATTTCATTCCTGTTCGTTTCCACTAGTGCGGATCATTTATGCCCTGTTTACTTTACTTACTTACCGTTGCGTACGTGGGAAGGAGGGTTGGGCATGACTTGCCTAACCCTAACACGACAACGGCCCAGTACGTGGGAAGGAGGGCAGTCATGACTTGCCTGACCCCGACACCTACTGGAAGAGGCCACTAGGACAGATGACGGTGTGGAGGAATGCCTGTGGGTGCGCCTGTTGCCCAGGACTCATGGATGTTGTGTGTTCCCCTCTCTCGTGGTGGGGTCCCTGACAGTGGTCAGGCTACCCCGAGACATTCGTGTATGTCTCTTTGAACATAGTTCGGGACGTGTTCCGACCCGAGGCTCAAGGATGTTGTGTGTTTCCCTAACTCGCAGTCCCTTCTTGACAGAGGTCAAAGGACTTGTTGGCTCCCGTGCAAGCCTCTGTTTGTCCTGGTACGGGTATCGTTGACCTGGGTCTAAAGCAGTGGATCGACCCTGCTCCGAGTGGTATTGTGCTCTTAACTCGATTATTCGAGTCCTGTTAGTACTTGCATGATTTTCCCCATAGTGAACTTCTTGTTGAGTATATATATTTCTATATGTACTCACCCCTTATATCTTTCAGGTATGGGAGTGCACCGAGGTGGCTGAATGCGGAGCTGCTTGATCATGGGCACGACGTCTGTCTTCTCTTCTGCATTACTTTTCGTATTCAGTTATCTTAGGCATGTTTTGACTGTATTTGTTTTATGACTATTTTGGGGATCTCAAAACCTTGACTTTGGATGTTTTCCTTGTTTCTAAAACTATCTACTTTATTTCCACTAAATGAGAATGCATACCGTGCTGATTTTATCTAAATGTTTTCTGGAACTCATGCATGCATAACGTCCCACTAGAGTCGTTAGGGAGTCGGGTCGTTACATTCTAAGTTTTATGATGTTTAAGTGATCCATATAATTAAATTAAATTAAAGAGCAGCCACAACATCTTTAATCTAATTAATATTATAATAAAGTTTATTAGGGTCACATTTGAATAATAAACATTAATTGTGATTAATCTATGTAATATGATAAATTTTATCATGTTTCATATGGATTAATTAGGATAAAATATTAAATTATATTTTCTAATTTACCCACAGTAATTAGAAAAAGGAACATAATTTAATATTTTTATCATTAAGTTTAAATAAATCTAATTGAATAAAAATTTAGCCCACAGACAAGTTTTATGTCTTTAGATTCATATTTTTCATTATTCTACCTTAGTAGAATAATACTTCATTTAACATACTTGATAAAATATTAAATTATATTTTCTAATTTACCAACGGGATTAGAAAAAGAAATATAATTTGATAGGTTTATCATTATGGTTAAATGAATTTAATTTCATATCATAAAAAAATATTATAGAGAAAACCAAATTAAAAAATATTTGTAAAAAAAAGTTATGAATATAAATATAATATTTGAAATTTAAAATCATAAACAATCAAAAGAAATTATTTTATTAATAAAACTCATAAATGTCAAACCATGCATAAATAACAAAACTCTCCTACAACTCAATTATATACATCCAAACAAACTCTTATTATAATCCCTCTAAAAATAAACACATTCAAACGAACTTTTATTATAATTCTTATACTAAACTTGTCATCCAAACACCTCTTTAAAATAATCCCTCAAAATAACCCATCAACCAAATACCTCCTAGAAGAACAAAAAATTCCATCTTCATATCTCACTCACTTAGAATTAAGTTCATTTAGTATATATCGAATAGGTTAGTGGCGCAATGATTTTATTGTTTGGTTGTAAACCAGTTCAACACCAGCGTCACAGGTTCGAACCCGAGAATCGGTATTTGTCCCCCCTCTCCCAATATGTACTAAAAAAAAAAAGTTCATTTAGTATACACAAAATCAACCTTCACCTATGGTACTGTGACATTGAAGTTCAAATGCAAAGGTTCGCCATGAACTTTTCTAATATATATATATATATTTTTTTTTTTTTTTTGTGACTATTAAGACCAATTTAAGTTATCACAAATTATATTTATATTGGTGGCCATTTTAGATTAAATTCATCATCCTTTAATTTTTTAACTCTCAAATAAATGAAAGTCAAATACCTTGAACATGTGATCAGAAATGGCTTACTACTAATAATGAAATCAACGTGTGACTGATTCGACATTTCTCCAAACTCTCTTACCACTGTCGTCATCCCATATTTGATACTTAACCTTGGAAAAGTATTTAATGAGTAAATATATTTTTATTAATTCTATTTAATTAGTATCTTGTGTTAGAATTAAAATTAAAATGTGATTAATAAATTTAATCACATACAACAGAAACGTAATTAAAAGTAAATAAAGTGTATACTTCCAGCCATTGTTTTGGTAGCTGTAAGGGACCGACCCGAATGGGGCACTAAATGGGCCCTTATCCCAATGCATGCATTCAAAGTAAATGACATTTAAACAGACATGATTTCGGATTCCAATTAAAACAAAAACATTCAAAATAACCCATTTAAAAACTAGACAATTTCCCTGGAACCTGTCCCTGTTTCCAAGCACCTGTTCCAAGATAAATACATTTCCAAAGTTTACTCTGATCAGAGATTTACTAAAAACCATTCAAAACCTGTTCAGATACAAAATGCTGGAATCCACAAATATTTACAAAACATCCTAGGGCTCTCTGCCCGGTTACATGCATTCAGGGGAAAACAAAACATAAAGAGTCATAATACAAAAATCAGAGTTGGAAGACTGGGCCCCATGATCACAGCTCCTCCTTGGGCATCCTGTCACGCACCACGATTACCTATGGAAAACCACGAGAATAAGGGTGAGTAACGAATTACTCGGTAAGAATCCCCAACCGGGTACAATATCGATATACATGGTCATCTCGATGAGCGTATGCAAGCTATGAATATAAACACATAATAGAGCACATAGCTTAGCCCACACTTGGGCCTCGGATGCCAAATTAAGGTCTTAGTCCGAATAATATCACCACACGATCCACTACACAAATCGCCCTATACGAGAAACAAGTCCCGGCCTCGGCTGTCTCTTTGTCGACGAAAGGTACACTCGCTCAAGATCCCGATGAGCTCTCGGGTCGGCGCAGTAATGAGCGTAAGCATGTACCGCGTGCTCTGCAGCAGACTATGGGGTGCCGGGTCTAGAGGCAAGCGCCCATGTCCAGTCCACCACGCCTAACTAAATATTTGGATCGGTGTCACGACATAGGGGTGTGAGACTGACACGTAAACTATGTCGGCTGAACCACCGCACTTTTTGGCCAAGGAAGCGGGTCGTGGTAGGCTTACACCAGAAGCCGTCCTTGCCTTAACAGTGGCAATCGGGGGGCTCTCTTGCCAAACATGCTAAGACATGCCGGGCCGGGGCGAGGCAATGCCAAGTCATCATCCCGACCGTTGGGGCATTTAACAATCTGCCACCCTCACCCAAGATTGCGGGGCCTACCTGTAGGGTTAGCTAATCCCTCACGGGGTCCGGGGCGAGAATGACTTGCTCGGCGTCCCCGCCATGGATGCAAGGTACTTTATGCATCGGGCCGGATGATGCTATCTACCCGCAACTCTAACTGCCCTAGCAATCGACAAACAAATCCATAAAATCCAATACGTGCTCAATAAGAATACAACGAGCCTAGCATGATACTACGAAGCAAGGAACAGATCTGAGCATGTTAGAAAGGAACAACCTAGCATGGATTAACATGAGAATTAAATCGGAAAAATCATGCTAATCGGGAATTCGGAATAGAATACCTAGCTACACATGTCAATAAACACAAACAAGTAGTCAATCAACAATCGCATAATATATATCGCAGGTCCACACAACTCCGGTAAGAAATCCTTACCTTGGTCGGGGGCGATTTGACACGAAATCCTAAATTGCGAAACGAACCCGAACTAGCTACGGAGAACCTATCAATCACAACAAAAATCACACAATAGGCCTAAATATAGTAAAACAAACAAAGCTCGGCTCAGGAGCAACTCACGAGCGCGGCGAAACGCATTTAACGAGCCGATTGCAGAGCGGGCAGCAACGAACGGGCTGGCTGGGCGAGCTGGGCGCAGAAATGGCGCGTGGCGCTCTGGCGCGCGGACGGGCGGCTGAGCGCGCGAAGCTGCGTGGACGAACAGGGCGTTAGGCGCGGGCGCGGCGCGCGCGAGCGATGAGCGTAGGCGCGAGGGCGAGCGCGGGCGCGAGCACAGGCACCGGCACGGCGCCGGGCGTGACACTTAGCCGGGCAAGGACGCGGCGCGGTGTCTGCGGCGAGGCTCGGCGGCGCGCGCAGCGGCGAGCAGCGCGAAAAGGCGATGGAAAAACCCAAAATCGAGCGATCCACGAGGTTTCGACGAGCGATTCTTTTACTCGTGAACTCCCTACACTAGTTGCGCAAAAACCATCCGAAATTCACTTCAACACGGCCGGAAAACGAAGCCGGAAGCGAGGGCTCGGATCGAAGAAGAGAAGAAGAAAAGAAGAAAAGCTTACCTTGGCCGGAAAAGGATCGACCTTCGAGCTGGGGAAGACGACCACGTTCGAATCGGAGCTGGAGAAGGAAGAAATCGCCGGAAATCGCCGGTCGGTCGAAGGAGAAAACGGAGAAGAATCGCGAGGAAGAAAGAAGCAGGCGAGCTCGCTTTTATACCAACCGCCTCGAAAAACAAGGATATAACGATCTTTGTACGTTTAGAAGCACAAAGACGCCCAGTGGCTCGGCTGGCAGCGCCCCCTGCCTAGCACGCGACACGTCCCTGGCTCGAATCTCACTCGACGCGCTATTTAATTCTTTATTTATTTCCACATTCTTCCAAGTCCAAATGCCTTCACCATCATAATTTTTCCGGCAATTTAAAATTTCAAAACCGGCCTTGTCGGCCCGACCCAGGCCGTTACAGTAGCCGAGAGATGAAGGCCAATGCATACCTCGCAACGAACACATCGAGCACGTAGTTCTCGGATCTTCTACACCCTCACTCTTCCTAACTCAAATGGTGTAGTTTTTCTGAAGAGGAGAGTAGGTATAGGGACAAAAAACTGAAGTAGAAATCCAGTAGAGTTCTCTATAAAAACTCTTTGTAATTCTCTGAAATGAGTTCTAAAATCTATCGATTATTTTCTCTACCATTAACAGAAAATAAATCGATAAAAAATAGTGGGAAGTTACAAAACGAATAAAATTTAGATTAGTGTTTGGTAGACGGATTAAGTTAATCCTTCACGAAATCCAACAATAATCCTCATATATTCTTTCTCTACCTAGTTTTTCGTAATCATCTTTAATTCTATTTTTCAAACCATTTATTCAACTTTAAAATTTAGATTTAAAAGTTTATTCAAATTATTTTTTAAGTTTTATTTTTTTAGAATAAAATTAATTTTTATGTTTGGTAGTTTATTTTATATATAATTGTATGATTTAAAAAATTTAATGTTAAATCTTAAATAATTAAAGAAATAAATGATTCAAAAGAACAAGAAAAATATATTTGAATTTGAAAAGACAATTATTTGATTGTAACAAAATTTTGTTATTGAGATATAGTATGAATTTTTTTTAATTTGGAACGAATAGATATTAACAATATAATTAACAAATAATTTGAAATAATGGATATTAACAACTGACTTTTTTAGTACTATTAACAATTGAGTTAACAAATTTTAAATTTATATCGAGAAAACTTGTATGAATCTTTTTTACATTTGTAAAATATAAAATGCATTCTTTTTTACATTTGTAAAATATAAAATACATACATCTAATAGAATGTCAAAAAATTTGTTTTGTTATTTTTTTATCGTATTTAAAAATGGGTTCGAATTCCTTTATCCTAGTTATTGTAAAAAAAAAATTGAAAACTGTATTCATTTTAAAAGGTTTTAATGAGTTTTATTAAATAAAAAATCAAATAGAACATATTACGTTTAAATTTTCATAAAGAATTTGAATGCATTTGGATACTTTAGTTTAATTAATTGAAAAAACACTATTAAATAGTTTAATTGACTATTTTTAAATTATGTTTAATTGAAACCAATTGTTGCTACCTAAAATGTCACAAAAATTGCTAAATTTTAAAGGGGTTTTTGCATGTAAATTGAAAAAAACAAAATAATTACATGAATAGCACAATTCCCAAACTTATTCATTTGTGGCACAAAAGTGATTGAAGTCTATCAGTTGAACTGATAGAAGCCTATTAGTTGACTGATAGAAGTCTAAAGTCTATCAGTTGAACTGATAGAAATCTAAAATCCATCAGTTGACTTGATAGAAGTCGAAATAGGAATTTTGGGCAAAATGTACTATGAATGAAATTATTTTAAAAAATGGGCTACAATTGTAATGAAGAGCCAAAAATATGCCATGGAGGATAAATTCCCAAAGTATTATTATAAGGGAATTTTGCATGTATATTAAAAAAAAAACAAATAATTCCATGTATTGCACAATTCTCAAACTTATTCATTTGTGGCACAAAAATGATTGAAGTCTATCAATTTGAATTGTTCATGTAACGACCCGACCCGAATGGGGTTCTAAATAGGCCGTCACCTCAACGCATGCATTCAAATCTACAGAAAATTTGCAAGATGGTGTTTGGATTCTAAGTAAAAACTAAAACATGAAAACATCCATTTAAAAATCAACATAAATTCACAGAAACACATCCTGTTTCCAAGCACTTGTTCCAAGACAAATACATTTCCAAACATACTCTGATCAGAGATTTATTTAAAACATACAACTTTACAACAATGCTAGAATCCGGAAATACATTCAGAAAACACCCTAGGGCTCCGTGCCCAACTACATGCATTCAGGAGGACATTTAAATCATAAACATAAATCTCGAGTTGAACAACGGGTTCCATGATCACAGCTCCTCCTCCAGGCCATCACGCCTCGCGCCATGGTTTCTGAAAGATAAGTAAGGGTGAGTAACGAATTACTCAAGAAGAATCCCCAACAGGGTACAATACCATATACATGGTCATCTCGAGAAAGATATGCAAGCTATGAATATAAAAGCAGATAGAGCACATAGCTTAGCCCACACTTGGGCCTCGGATGCCAACTCGAGGTCTTAGTCAGAAAAATAACTCACCACACAACACATCACACAAGTCGCCCTATACGAGAAACAAGTCACGGCCTCACCTATCTCATCATCGACGAAAGGTACACTAGCTCAAGATCCCGAGGAGCTCTCGGTCGTGTGTTGTAATGAGCGTAAGTATGCACCGCGTGCTCTGCTGCCAGACTATGGGGGGTTGCCGAGTGCGAAGGCAAGCCGCCCATATCCGATCACCACGCCTAACTAAATCTTTGGATTGGTGTCAGCGACATAGGGGTGTGAGACACGGTCACGTAAACTATGTCGGCTGAACCACCGCACACAGGGCCAAGGCAGGTCGTGGTAGGCTTACACCGAGAAGCCGTCCTTGCCTTAACAGTGGCAATCGGGGCTACGGCCGAACATGCGAGGACGCGTGCCGACTATCGAGGGCGAGGCAATGCCAAGTCATCATCCCGACGGTTGGGGCATTTAACGATCGCCACCCTCACCCAAGATTGCGGGGGCCTACCGCTCGGGTTAGCTAATCCCTCACGGGGTCGGGGGCGGAATGACTTGCTCGGCGTCCCCGCCATGGATGCAAGGTTCTTTATGCATCGGGCCCGATGATGCTATCTCTACCGCACTTCTAACTTTGCCTAGCAAACGACAAACAATTCCATAAAATCCAATACGTGCTCAATAAGAATACAACGAGCCTAGCATGATACTACGAAGCAAAGAACGAATCTGAGCATGCGAGAAAGAACAACCTAGCATGGATTAACATGAGAATTAACCGGAAAGTCATGCTAATCGGGAATTCAGATTAGAGCACTTATCACCAAACATGTCAATAAACACAAACAAGCATACAATCAAGAATCGCATAATATATCGCGAGGTCCACACAACTCCGGTAAAAATCCTTACAGGCGGAAGACCTCTAAACACAAGAAACCTAAGCTGCGATCGAACCCGAGCTAGCTAGCGAGAACCTAACAAAAACAACAATAATTACAATCAAAAGGCCCAAATATAATAAAACAAATGAGGGGCTCGGCTCAGGAGCAACTCACGAGGCACGGTGACACTCGGACGGGCCATTTTGCAGAGCTAAGCATTGCTTTGGCGCAGTTGGGCGCCACGGGCACGGCTTGGCGCGCATTCTTGTGTGCGACGTTTGTATTGTGACTGAGCACTGACACTGAGCGATGGGGCGCTGGGCACGGCTGGCGAGCGGGGCACTCGGCCCGGCGCACCTGTGGCGAGCTTCGGTTGGAGCGAGGCGACAACTGCGCTTGCGGCCGGGCGAGCTTCGGCCGGCACCGAGCTGGTGGCGACGCCGGCCTTCGGTGGCGACTGGACGACGACGGCAGATTCTGCGTGGCGCGCCGAATCGGCGTCTTGCGACGGGCCAATTCTTGGCGGTGGCGGCTGCCTGCGGCGTGGCGAGCCACTGGCGCGACGGCGTGCGGGCTCATTCTGCTTGGGCGACAGGCTCCTCTCATTTCTTTGGCGTCTGACGGCAGACGAGGGCCGTGGTGGGTGGCCATTTGGTTCTTTGGCGAGGAGCTAGGTCGGGGTGGGGGTGCTCGGGAGAGAGAGAGAGTAGAGAAAAGGAAATTTTGGGAAAAAATGAGATTTTTCCTTTTTTTTTTTTTTTTTCTTTTATTTAAAATCCAAACTTATCCAAATAAATCCAATTTATCCAATTTCCAATTTTTCCAAAAATCCTTAAAATCCTTAAATCTCATTTCCCGGCTTCCTCCTTGAGACCCGTGAAGCAACCTTTCCAAACAACAAAACTCACTTTGAAATCAACCTCCCAAACCCATCACTGAAAGCAGCTCGAATCCAAGGAAACACCCAAACAACCATCATTTTGCCCAAAACCCAAATGACAACCGAACTCCCAAACGAAAAGCCCAAACATCTCGGGACTCGCGACCCACAACAAACAAGCCTCAACAAAGCGGGGAGCTGCCTCGAAGCCCCGAAAATCCACAAATCCTGCCCGGGGAGCAAAAAGACCAAAATGCCCCTAAGGGACAAAACAGCTTTAACGACCCAACCGAACCACTGAATCTGAACCGGAAGCTCCTCGAGAACCGGGATAGAAAATTGGGCCGTTACAATACTCCCTCCTTATAAGACTTTCGTCCTCGAAAGTCCTAAGACAACGGCTCTAGGAATACTCCACCGATTCCTAGCCAACCCGAACTTCTCGGCCAACAACACCAACCTTCTTGAAAACCAAACCCTCTTGGGTTCTCAAAAACTCAAGGCCACAAAGCTAACCATTACGCCAAAGACTAGCTCAACAAAGACTGGGCACAAGCTCCAAAACTCAACGCCACGCACTGGCGTAACTTTTCTGAATGCCCACAACGGAACCTTCTAGATTCCAGAAAACCAATCGGCCTACTCTTACTTCACAAGAGACCGTGAACCTCAACACTTGACTACAACCTTAACGAGATCCAAGCGAATCACCAATCGGCGATTGATCCAAAAAGCAAACTTCTCCAACTAGAACACGACCACAACGCTTAAGCAACCATCTTAAGGAGAAATCGCCGAACCAAAGGCAAGGGGCACCATCCTGGTACACCCGACGGCTAACAACACTCACACCACCAAAAACTCAGCTCGACCACCTTAAAAGGCAAGGGCCAAGCCACAGACTCCACTCGGCCAAACCAACGAACTAGAACTCCTCATCGGCCGAGCGCAACATTTACGAAGCAAACCTACCAACAATCGCCAAAGAGAACAACGCCGGGCAAGGAACAACCAACCTTCCTCCCAAAATCTCGGGAAGCAAGGGCTAAACCAACACGCAGCTCTGCGGCACAACACCTTGAGGAAAACGGCTCAACGACACCAGCCAAAGCCACGGCACCTCGTGCCAACTCACTCAAGCGAGGCTCCGCTAACGCCAATGCGCGAACACAACAACAAGAAGCAAAGCTCGAGAAGGGCTTGCTCGTGAGAACTCAACCCAACTTAAAGCGAGCAACGCTGCCTCAAGCTACTACTCAACTCATAAAATCCAGCGGCTACTCAAAAGAATTTCTCCTTTAAGCTTAGGCCTAACTCAACTTCCAACCGAGCTCCACTCCGAAACCTCACAAGGAAAACGGATGACGACAACCTCCAAGCTTACGGATCCTGAGCCACATGAATCCGCAAGACTACCTCGAAAGCTAACACTCGAGGCTGGCATCCAAGGAGCAACTCAACCACCACAGAGACTAGGGGCAAAAAGGAAAATATTCATTCTCCAAAGAACCAACGACTTGCCAGAACAACTCAACTCTTACTGGCTGGCCTCCGCCCTTGCAGGAACAAACAACTCTTGCTTGCTAACAACACAAAGCAGGGACACTCTCGCTGGGCTGACCGCTGGGCTACTCTGACCAACTACACAACTCAGGAGATAAGCTGACTCCTGCCAAACGGGAAACGACTTCCCAGCAAGCAAACTCCAGAAGGGCAGCGAACTCCACACACGCTCGCTAACTTTCTCAACCCAAGGCAACAGCAACCAACTCTCTTGGAAGCAACACCCAAGAGAAAACTCAACCAATCGGACCACCAATCCGAAACTAACAAAGACTTGCTCAATCGCCAAGGAGGGGTCAACTCCCAAAACTTCTGACTAGGAACAAGACCTCGGAACAACGCCCTCAGCTAGAACCAGAACTAGCTCTCGAAACAACAAAAGAGCCAAATCTTGGCCAAACACTCACAAGAGGCGAACAACAACCCTTACTGCGACCTCTAGAACACCATCCAAGAATCCGCTTAAGCTGGACAACCGATCGCTTCCAAGCGGCCAACAAACTATTCCCTCTTGCTAGCACCACTACCATCAATTCCAAGACCAAGGGAGTAACGACAACTCCCAAAGGAAGCGGCTCTTACAAGCGGACAACCAAAGGACAGAGAGCTCCACATACGCTCACCGTCATGCTCCACTAGAGCAACAACATCTAATCTCACGGGGCAACATCGGGGTCCATCTCGGTGAACCTCCAAAAGCCAAACGGGGCAACTCAACATCTTGAAAACAGAACAAAACCAACAGGGGCACAAACCACTCGCCCCACGAGCAAAACTAATCTCTAGCAACTCCAAACCATACCTTGGTCAACACCAAGCATCAACTTGCCACCACACAGGAACCAATGCGGACTTTACCCCAACCAAACACTAGCTTGGCTGGTCTACCAAGATCTACTAGCAACTCCACCGAGGCTACAAACTACACGCCTCCAAATAGCCAACCGAAAATCACTAGCCGGCCTGACCGAGCTCTAGAGAGGCTCTCCACAACCTAGGGTTCTCAGGCAACCCTCGACACACACCGCTGCTAGATATACGATCCAACAGGACCACTTTGCTGAACAAACAACTCCAATTTCCAAGCATCCCAACCATGCGGCCAACTCCAACTCCTTGGGAACCTAGAGGACCCGAAACGCTACGAGAATCGTCATCCTCCTACTCAAAGCATCGGCCACAACATAACTTCTACCCAAGGAAGGATCCGAACAACTCTCTTAGCCATGACGATCGAAACCCGCGCGGCTTAGCTACCATCGCTCTTGTTCGGTTTCCAAGCGAACTCCAACCAACGATCAACAAAAGATCCACCAACCAAGCTTAGGTCCAACTTAACAAATCTTGCCTAAGCAACAACTTGATACCACGAGCACGGTATCCTTACCACCTCAACCAAAGCCTTACAACATCCACCTGGAATCCAACTTCTCCAGGAGCTGAGCACTAGATCTCCAAAGCAAACCCTACATGGATCTGAAACTCTCGCCACGGAACGAACCACACAAAACACACTTGTGTGCACAACTCTCAACCTTCCTTTATAGATCCAAGACTAACAAGCGCTTTTCCAAAAAGCAACGCTAACTTCTGGCAGAGATACAAACAATCCAAGGAACACCAAAAGTTCCATCTCCACACGATACTCGAAGCTGAGGCAACCTTGCTCTACCAAAGCATAATCATGCCAAACCAAACTTACTTTGTACCAAGCCTCTACCAAGGGTGCTTACCCCTAAGGCATCCAAAACCTCTCGCAAGGCATCAGCTCATCTCGCCTCATAGGCAACCAGCTCATCTCATGAGCATCCAACTCAGGGTCCCTCTGTTGGACCAAACTCGCATCTATGATGCTCAACTCTCCTCAGATTAAGGCACTCGAAGGTAGTTGACCGCACTACCAACCACAAAGATCTCTTGGCCTTAACACTAGCGCGAGAATCACGCCCACAAACAATTACCAACCGCCAACTGTTGACTTACTCAACCTCCGGTAACATCGAAAAAGGCTCGGCTCCTCTCGAGCATCCTTTAAACTTGTAGTCCATCGACTACCACCGAACTAGCCCTGCGCACGACCTAAAGAGGTGCCACTGCCATAAACGGATCCAAGGCTAAAGGAGTGCACTAAACTCCGAACGGCATAGAACCATCTGCTATGCCCAAGCCAAACTCAAGCCTCAACCAGACTTAGTGCCAAAGCGGCACACCAACCAATGCACCTCAAGTGCCACCACTACCAAAACCACACCTTACTACCAATGGGCCAACAAGATCACTACCTCAAGTGACAACAACTCTGGCTAGGCATACGAGGGCTCAACTCAAACAGCCATGCCTAAGGCATCTCACCAAACCGAAGGCTCACCGCCTACTCTTGCACCTCCACAAGATGCTCAACAAAACTCTGGCCGGCTCTATCAACATGCAACAGCTAGCTCCACTCCAGGAGCTCACCAAAGGAAGAGTGCTCAACTCTCCCACACAACTGAGGAAAACACCAACGGATCCAATCAGAGGAACAACTGCTCATTGCACCCTTAACTCTGAGGTTCCGCTACTCGGTGCAAACAACAACACTTTACAGGAGCACAAAATGCCTCAACAATCTCCTCGAAGAGTGCCAACTCTGCGGCTACTCACTTGGGCAATCAAACAATGCTGCTAAGGCTCAAGATCAACACTTGAGCTGCCCGAGCCGGTCCACACGGAGACTGTTCCACAAACATCCACATCAAGCCACGACCATAACTAACTCCTCTCTTGGAGTGGCACTCCAAGGCAAAGCACCTCCACCCTCTCACTGGGGAAAACCAACAACTAGGCCACAATTGGCCTCACGGGAGTCAAAGCTCGCCTCCCACGGGGCGATGTCCCGGGGCATCGAATCAATCTGGATACCTCAACAAGCCACAACATACATCACACACTTTGCGGGAAGTTGGCATGATGGCTCTCTAAGCCCAAACCAACAACGAGTCGAGAACACGCTCGTCTCGCTCCACAACACTACACAAGGCATACACTAGATGGCAGTATTGTAAATTCTTAACCCTTTTTAACAACAAATAGTAAACTTAGGCGTGCACATGATGATGTGTGCCGGAGTCTTGATGATCATGGAAAAAACGACCTACAACAAAAGGTCGATCTCTACAGAATCTATGACTCACGAGCTCGATACCAAGCTATGAGGACCCGACCCGAATGGGGTTCTAAATAGGCCGTCACCTCAACGCATGCATTCAAATCTCTGAAAAATTTGCAAGATGGTGTTTGGATTCTAAGTAAAAACTAAAACATGAAAACATCCATTTAAAAATCAACATAAATTCACAAACACTGTCCCTATTTCCAAGCACTGTTCCAAGACAAATACATTTCCAAACATACTCGATCAGAGATTTATTTAAAACATACAACTTTACAACAATGCTAGAATCAGGAAATACATTGAGAAAACACCCTAGGGCTCCGTGCCCAACTACATGCATTCGGAGGACATTTAAATCATAAACATAAATCTCGAGTTGAACAACGGGTTCCATGATCACAGCTCCTCCTCCGACCATCCGCCTCGCGCCATGGTTTCTGAAAGATAAGTAAGGGTGAGTAACGAATTACTCGGTAAGAATCCCCAACCAGGGTTTGTCGATATACATGGTCATCTCGAGAAAGATATGCAAGCTATGAATATAAACACGAGATAGAGCACATAGCTTAGCCCACACTTGGGCCTCGGATGCCAACTCGGGGTCTTAGTCCGGAAAATAACTCACCACACAACACATCACACAAGTCGCCCTATCGAGAAACAAGTCCGGCCTCGGCTGTGTCTCATGTCGACGAAAAAGGTACACTAGCTCAAGATCCCGAGGAGCTCTCGGTCGTATTGTAATGGCGTAAGCATGCACCGCGTGCGTGCTACTGCGAACTATGGGGGTTGCGAGTGCGAAGGCAAAGCTGCCCATATCCGATCCACCACGCCTAACTAAATCTTTGGATCGGTGTCACCGACATAGGGTGTGAGACACGGACACGTAAACTATGTCGGCTGAACCACCGCACACAGGGCAAGGAGCGGTCGTGGTAGGCTTACACCAGAAGCCGTCCTTGCCTTAACAGTGGCAATCGGGGCTACTGGCCGAACACGGCGAGGACGTGCCGACTATCGGGGGCGAGGCAATGCCAAGTCATCATCCCGACGGTTGGGGCATTTAACGATCTGCCACCCTCACCCAAGATTGCGGGGCCTACGCTCGGGTTAGCTAATCCCTCACGGGGTCGAGGGACGGAATGACTTGCTCGGCGTCCCGCCATGGATGCAAGGTTCTTTATGCATCGGGCCGGATGATGCTATCTACCGCACTTCTAACTTTGCCTAGCAAGCGACAAACAATTCCATAAAATGCAATACGTGCTCAATAAGAATACAACGAGCCTAGCATGATACTACGAAGCAAAGAATGCATCACGAGCATGCGAGAAAGGAACAACCTAGCATGGATTAACATGAGAATTAACCGGAAAGTCATGCTAATCGGGAATTCAGATTAGAGCACTTATCACCAAACATGTCAATAAACACAAACAAGCATACAATCGGCAATCGCATAATATATCGCGAGGTCCACACAACTCCGGTAAGAAATCCTTACAGCGGAAAGACCTCTAAACACAAGAAACCTAAGGCTGCGATCGAACCCGAGCTAGCTAGCGAGAGAACCTAACAAAAACAACAATAATTACAATCAAAAGGCCCAAATATAATAAAACAAACGGGGCTCGGCTCGGGAGCAACTCACGAGGCACGGTGACACTCGGACGGGCCGTTTGCCTGAGCTAGGCAATTCTGGGCGCAAGTGGTGGCGCAGCATGGGACACGCAGGTGCGCATGTCTGCAATGTGTGACGCTTGTGTGGGAACCTGTTTCACGAGCGATGGAAGCGCGCGGCAGGGCACGGCTGGGCGAAGCGGGGCACTCGCCCCGCGCGCTTGCTGCGGGCGAGCTCGGTTGGAGCGAGGGCGACAACTGCTGCGACGCTTGGTAGGCGAGCTTCGGTAGCAGCGAGGTGAAGTGGCGGCGCTCGGTGGCGCGACTCGACTGGCTTTCTTCTGCGACGGCGAATCTGCGCGCGACGACGAGACCAGTCTGGTGGCGGCGCAATTACTGCGCAGCGGCGAGGCGAGCCTGTTCGCGCGACGACGTCTGAGCTCATTTCTGGCGGCGACAGGCTCCTCTCATTTCTTGGCGTCTGACAGCGACGAGGCCGTGATGGGGCTGGCCATTCTTTGGCGAGCTAGGTCGGGGTGGGGGTGCTCGGGAGAGAGAGAGAGAGAGAGAGAAAGGGAAATTTTGGGAAAAAATGAGATTTTTCCTTTTTTTTTTTTCTTTTCTCTTTTATTTAAAATCCAAAATTATCCAAATAAATCCAATTTATCCAATTTCCAATTTTTCCAAAAATCCTTAAAATCCTTAAATCTCATTTCCCGCTTCCTCCTTGAGACCCGTGAAGCAACCTTTCCAAACAACAAAACTCACTTTGAAATCAACCTCCCAAACCCATCTTTGAAAGCCCTACGAATCCAGAGGAAACACCCAAACAACCATCATTTTGCCCAAAACCCAAATGACAACCGAACTCCCAAACGAAAAGCCCAAACATCTCGGGACTCGCACCCACAACAAACAAGCCTCAACAAAGGCGGGAGCGCCTCGAAGCCACGAAAATCCACAAATCCCGCCAGAGCAAAAAAAGACCAAAATGCCCTAAGGGACAAAAGCGACTTTAACGGCCCAACCAACCACTTTTGAATCGAGCGGAAGCTCCTCGAGAACCGGGATAGAAAACTCGGCCGTTACAGTTCAATCACTCAAAATCGATTGAAGTCTATCAGTTGAACTGATAGAAGTCTAAAGTCCATCGATTAAACTGATAGAAGTCTATTAGTTGAAGTGATAGAAGTCTATCAATTGAACCGATAGAAGTCTAAAATATATCAGTTGAACTGATAGAAGTCTGATGATGTTAGAATATAGCAATTTTGGGCAAAATGTGTTATGGATGAAATTATTTTTACAAAATGTGCTATAGGTGAAATTATTTTTAAAAATGTGCTATAATTATAATGAAGAGCCGAAAATATGCTATGAAGGATACATTCCCAATTTTAAAACTCATTTTTCTACTTAGAATATAATTTGATTTATTATTATATACATAAGAAATTTTACTTGTGTTATTTGATGGCTTGTTTTCTAAGCATCTAAATAGGTTTTTATGTTTCTCAAATTTTTTATTATTATTATTATTATGTATACCCATATATGAATGTAATTTTGTTATTTCTATATTGACTACAATTTTAATTAAATGAGTATTAACCTATAAAATAGATAGAATAATTTAAAAATGCATGAAAATTAAGTTTACACTTTTATTATAACTTTCTATTTCAAGTCTGAACTATTTTTAAAATATGAGTAAAATTAAATTTCAAACTTAATTATCATTCACAAAAATTAGGGTGTACTAAATAAATTAAATTATTTTTTTTTAATTTAAAATTTATACCAACCTTATAATTAAGTAATTAAATTAAAATGATTTTTACATAATTTAAATGTCTTTCTAAATTTTTTTAATGGATATAAAATTTGTTATATTTTTTTAAATTTAATATAAATATTAAGTTAAAATTGAAATAAATAATAAAATATATATTGATAAACATATTTTTTTAAATGAATATTATATGGTTAATATTTCAAATGAATGTCATTTTGTCATTTTTCATTTATCTATTATCAAGAGAAAACAAATCAAGAGTAAACAATTTTTAAAAAATGTTAAATAAAAAATCAGTTTAACTTAATCTTTGCACCAAACAACAGTCAGTTAACTTAATCCAATCCAGCTTAACATAACATGTACACCAAACACAGATTAACTTAATCTTCAGCTTAACTTAATATTCGACTTAACTTCATACCGACTAACTTAATCATAATCTTTATACCAAACACGCCTAAAGATATCAGAGAGCATGGTCAAACGTGTCAAATATATGTATAAAAGATTATGTTTATTTTTTAAAATGCATCACAAACTCTCAAAGGAAGTTGCTTGGAATCGTGGACATTGAAATGGTTAAACCCACGACAAAAAATCCAGAAACTTTCTTAAATATTTTTAAAAATTCATTTCTATTTCGACCATTCATAATTTCTAATCTTATTTTTATCACATCTACCCATAACTTTTCAATTTAAAAAGATATTTTCTCCTCAATCCAAATGAATATTTTTTATTACAATCATTTATTGTATTTGTGTATAAATATTTTTCCAATTTCACTTCCTCTTAAAAATACTCTTATCTAAATATATTAATACTTTTTCCCGGTGCCACAATCTAGGGACGGACCAGTGGTGCCCCAGGTATAGGGGAACAAAGCTCCGATATCCCGATTTAAAATATATATATATATATATATATATATATATATATTAATAATTTTTTCTTCAAAACAATAATTTCTTATACGTTCAACTAAATAATTTTTTAATCATAATTTTTCTATAATTGGCTGTTTGTTTGACATATTTAGGAGTTAAAAATTGAGAATTGTGTCAAAAACTCGTTTGGATGTAGTTTTTGTATAGATGAGTTAAAAGTCAAAATCTTGTTTGGATGAAGATTTGAAAATGAGTAGTTATTTTTAGTAGTTAAAAAAGAAATGATTAAAAATGAATGGTTAAAAATGAGTTATTTTGATTTATTTGAAAGAAATGATTAAAAATAAGTTGTTAGAAATGATTGAGTAGTTATAAATGAATAATTAAAAATAAATGGTTAGAAATGAGAGTTATTTTTAAAAGTAAAAATGAAGAGTAGTTAATAAAATCTCGTTTTGATGTAGATTTTTTAGGAGTTAATAACTTCTCCTGCTAACTCCTACCTAAATATGTCAAACAAACAGCCCCTAAATGTTCATCGTTATCAATGCATTTATTAATATTTTCATACATCACCTTTCACCCAAATACCTCTTAAATAAAAAATATATGTTTGACATGATTTTAAATTTTATGTTTTTGGTACTATAGTTCGAGATCTGAACTTCATTAAAATCTTTAAGAACTCTTTAAGTAATTGATTTGATTCCCTTCCATATTATACAACATCTAGAATTCTAATGTAAGAAAAAGTATTAACAAATGTAGTAAAACATATATAAGAAAAAGTAATAAAACAGAATTTTGAAAAGGAAAAAAAGAAGAGGTAATAAAACAGAGTAGAGAAAATGCTCCTATACTATGGTGTTTGTGTCAAAAATGTCTCTAAACTTTTAAAAGTAATTTCAAAATTACTCCTAAGCTTTAACAAAAGTTTTAAAAATGCCCTCACCGTTAAAGTTGGATGGAAACCGTCAAAGTTTGGTTTCAAAAATACCCTTAAACTTGTATTCTGTTTCGAAAATGCCCCTAAATTTGCAAGATGTTTCAAAAATACCTTTAATCTTAAAAAATATAAAATAATAATGAAAATGTTAACATTTTGTTTCAATAATACCATAAATATTTAATTATGCTCGTAAAGATAAATTTTACTTTTGTATTTATAACTTATGAATTATTTTTATATAAATATTAATTGTTTAAACTTGAATTGTGTTGAACAAGTACTAAAAACAAATTGTGTTGAAAATCTCACATTGAAAATGTGACATACCTCTTTTTTTTTTTAAATCAAATGTAACATACCTCTTAGCGATGAATTACTCTTTCATTGTCAATTGATTATGAAATGAAAATCTCATGCTATTCTAATATTGTATCGAATTTTTTTTATTAAATTCAAATAAGTATATATATATAATATACATAATAAATTATCTTTAAATTTTGAATAATTGAATAAATCTTTACCTCAAAATATTCATTCATGCCAAAATTCATCCTGCCAGCAACTTTTTAAAAAAAAAAAATTATGAATGATGATTATGATTTAGAATTTTAGAACTTTTTTTTGGTCACATTATTATTGAAATGTTAATAACATTTTATTTTCATGGCAAAAAAAGATATGAATAAAGAATAACTATTTTTAAGTAAGAATAATTTTTAGAGTTTTTTAAGGGTACAATATTGACACTTTTAAACAAAATACGTAATATTTTTTTTTTATCCAAAAGTTATCGACAATGTTAAATTTGGATGAAAACCGCATACTCATCGTCAATTAATTTAGTTTCAGATCACAAATAAGCAATTCTATTATTTAAATAAATTCAAGTTAAAATCCCTAAATTCAATTATAAATTATCTTTAAAGAGTTATGATTATTATTATAGATTTTTAATTTTGGAACTTGTTTGGTCATTGTTATTTAAAGGCTAATAATATATTTATTTTCGTTAATTTTTTTTTTTTGGAGAAAATGCATTTGAATAGAGAAAAAAAACATTTTTTAAATAAGAATATATATTTTTTAAGTTTTTAAAAGATCAATAATACTATTGAAATAAAAGTATAATATTTTTTTTATCTAAAAGTTATTGACGATGATATTTTTAATTATTTTTTAAGTCGAAGGTATTTTTGATTGTTTTTAAAATTTAAGGGCATTTGTGAAATATTTTCAAAGTTTAGGGGTATTTTTGAAACTAAATTTTAACGGTTTCCATCCAAATTTAACTGCAAGGATATTTTTGAAACTAAATTTAAAGTTTGAAAATATTTTTGAAACTTTTCAAAGTTCAAGGGCATTTTTGACACAACTCCAATAGTATAGGACATTTTCTATAATTTAGCCAATAAAAATATGATACGAACTCTTGAAGTAATTGGTTTGATTCCCTTCCAATATAGCAATTAAGATAATATCTACAAATTAAAAGCACAATTTAAGTAAAGAGAATCAAAATTAAAATCTGAAAGTAAACTACAAACCAAAAAAAGAGAATTGAATAGCAGATTTTTCAGAAATCTTCCATGGTTTGAAGCCGAGGACAGAACTCGAATATATTCATCTTCTTGCAAAGAATCATGAGGCCAAACCAGAGAATCCCAGCGGCGGTCATCACAGCGCTGACCCAGAACACAGTCTTGTGAGTAAAGACCATAAGAAGCACCAAAAACGCGGAGGGAAGCAAGCACATGGCGATCAACCCGGGCAGCTTCATCGGAACCTTGAACGGCCGCTTCATCCCCGGATGCTTCCATCTCAGCCAAACAAACGCCGCAAACTCCAACAACATCCCCAGGCTGTATATGAAATTGGCCGACGCCACAATGTCCGCCAACTCCATGTACGAAACCCCAACCGAAATCCCCGTGCAGATCACGATCCCAATCCACGGAGTGTTGAACCACTTCGCTCTGCTCCCGAACAATTTGGGGAGAATCCCGATCTCCGCCATCCCCAGGATCTGATACGCGCTGCTGCTCAATTGCGCTTCGAACAGCCCGATTGCCGACAGCACCGACCCGATTTCGACTAGGATTTTGAGCCATTTTCCGGAAATGATCTCGGCCGCCTGAGCGTGGAATCCGTACCCCCAAGCGGATTGCTCGACATCCACGGCGCCGATGACTGCCAGAAGCGGGATTATGTAAGAGAGACAAGTGAAAATCACAGACACGAACAAAGCCGTGGGGAAGGTTTTGTGTGGGCTTTCGACCTCTCCGGCGAGAGTGGAGACGTTATCCCAGAAATTGAGGTTCCAAAAGAGAGTGTTGAGGTAGAGGTTCCAGTCTTTCTTGAGGGCTTTGTCGCCGAGGGAGAGCCAGCGGTGGGGGTGGATTTTGGGGAGGGAGAGGAAGGTGATGAGGAGGAAGGGGAGAAGGGAGAAGAAGGCCAAGGCGACGGCGACGTAGCCGACGATGGTGAGGCCGATGTAGTTGAGGAGGGCGAGGAGGAGGGTGGAGGTCAAGATGGCGACGCGGCGGGGCCAGCCGGACTGGAGCGCGGGGGCGATCTTCTTCATGTAGTCGATGCAGAGGACGGGGAAGGCGGCGATGTTGATGACGCCGCTCAGGAGCTTCCACGTGCCCATGAGAGAGCCCCAGAAGGGACCGAAGGCTCTCTCCGCCCAGATCACGAACCCGCCGTTGCCGGGGAACGCCGTGGACAGCTCCGCCGTAATTAGGGCCTCCGGGACGCTCCATATGAAAGGGAACACCAAGAACCCCAGGATCGCCAGGAGTGGTCCGGCGGCCTGCACGGCCGGCTCCTCGCCGTAGGGACCGCCGGCCACCTCGAAGTAGATCAGGAAGATCAAGGGGATTAGACTCAGTTTTTTTCTGGTGGCGGCGGCGCTGCTGCGGGTGGTGGTGCTGGGGAGAGTCTCGGAAATGGAAGGGAAATCTGCGGAGGGGGATTGTTTCTTGTCGGCCATGAAGGATGGATTGGGCGATGCTAACAAACAGAGGAGAGGATGAAACAGATACAACCAAACAAATCAAAATAAAAGTCTTAATAGAGGAAAATATCAACAAATTAATTTATATTTTTGAGAAAATAATTAAATAATGATTTGAAGGTGAGCTGTGGCCCATTGTCGTCGGTCTTCAATCGTAAATAATAAATATGCTGTCTGTTTGATCTTGGTTATTACCCCAACACGTGCGCATACTACCATCTTAATTTTATATTCACTATTAATATTTTTCGAATAATACATTTTTAATTTCTAAGCTTTGAGTTCATCTTTCTATTTCAAAATTTAATATATATATATATATATTTATTATTATTTAAAAAAGTCATGGTAAATAATGTTTTTAAAAAAAGAAAAGAGACGTAAATATTTATAATAGGTAAATGTAACCAAATCTTATTTTATCTTATCTTACTACTTGTGTGGGAGAATTATTTTTAAATGATTTTGTCCTTAAACCATATTTTATATCTATATATATGCCATTAGATTTTACCGTTAGAGGCATGTTTGGCATAGTAAAGATTATGATTAAGTTAAGAGAGTTTAAGTTAAGTTGAGGGATTAAGTTAATCTATATGTTTGGTGTAGAGATTAAATTAAGCTGGATTAAGTTAAGTTAACTGTTATTTGGAGGAGGTATTAAGTTAAGTTGATGATTAATAATTGTGTTTGGTACGAATATTAAGTTAAGCTGAGTTTTTAAAGTTATATTTATCATTTTCATGCATTTTTTTAACGATTCCACACATTATGTATACTTTTGACTATTCAACTTTTTTTTTAGCAATATATAAAATGACATTCATTTTAAATTATAACATAATATTCATTCTGTAGCGAAATTATAATTTGAACATAATATATAAATTTTAGTTCAATCAAATAAGAGATACTAATAAGATCACTCACCTACACTTAGTATATTATAAAGTTATTTCATTCACTCATTTATTAAGGTTTTCCATTTCGTAAACTCTTCCATCATCTGAGAACAGTGTTGTGTATAATATTCGTTCCATGATCCATAATCTAAACAAACAATAGTTTAAATTTACTTTATTTGAGTAGGTTGCTAGTACTACAATCAAATTGCTTTATTTCATAATTTATACCAATTATTTGTGGATTATTTAGAACACGTATGTATTTTCATATTAAAGTTATTGAGATATTATTTTCCCATTTTAAAATATATTGATATTTAAAACATATATTTTATTTTTAAATTTGTTGAGATTTTATTTCGCAATTCAAAACATAAATTTAAAATAATATCCTTTTAAACTCATAGATTTATGTCCTATTTACTATATTTTCAATGAAAATTTAATGTAATCCAAATAAATTTTGAATTTCCATTTAGAATTTTATAATATATTGAAAGTAAATCGTATGTAGATATGAACTTACACCAATTAGCATAATGTCAGTTTAAGTTTTTTCTTTATAAAGAAAATGTACAAATTTGTTGAGATGATCCAATTTAATTTATAAATTTAATTAGCCAAAATTTGTGGGATTCATAGTTCTTGGCGAGGGTAGCTTGTCATCTAAAATTTTCTAAAATTAACTTATGAATTAAAGAAAATGAATGAAGTAAGCCGTATGATAAAAGTTTTATATGATTGAAAACTAAAACTGTTATAGTCAATATCATATCATAAAGTTATAAAAATTAAGAATACAAACCAAAGTACATTTATTTAAGAATATTTATCGAACTAAAGCATATTATTAATAATGTAACATCAGAGTTGAACAATATTCGAAGTGCATCAATACAAAATTAAAGCAAAATGTTGCACTATGTTAACGAAACGAGTGAGGTCGTTGTTAGGGTTCGAATCTGAAAAAAACATAAAAAAAAAAAAAACATTATCAATACGAATATCATTTATACCAAATGACTTATTTACATATAAATTAATGACATACAAAAATTGAAACCCAACCTCAGGAATAATATCCCTGGTTCATGTCTCACTTGACATCAGATGCTAGCCATATCCTTATACTATTATTTGTAATGGAAACATTAACTTAAGAACAGTGAATCAAATTAACATATTATTTTTAACTCATACAAAGCACGTCAATTAGTTCTTTTTTTTTTTTTTGAGAAACAGCACATCAATTAGTTAAAAAAAGAAAAATAAAACATACATTAATTAACCACGGTCAAGAAACGAAGCAAATATGCTTCGACCACAAATCCTCAGCCAAGAACAGAGTCAACATGCTTCGAACCAGAGCCATATTTATGGATTACAGGTGAAAAATCCCTTAAAAAGTTTCAAAAACACAAAGACAAAAAATGGCAAAAAGGCAATTGTATGATTTTTTTTTGTTTTTTGATTAAAATTGTAAAAGGTTTTTTCATTCGATTGAATAGATATCCACACAACATTTGAACCAGTATTTGAAGTCAAAATCATAGTTAAGAAAACAAATTGAAAAATGAAGATATTTCCAAAAAATGAAAAGTGTATAGACATGGCTCATCATCGGCTGGGGAGGGTTAGAAATACGTACCTGGACCTGAAATCCCTTAACTAGTCGAATCCACCCAAACCCTTCCAAGTTGTTTGAACTTAGGTCGATTTCTGCACATACAAGCCCAAGGAAGGTACATTTGAACGCATGCAAGTCCCAACGAAGCCCTAATAGCGGCAAGATTTGGGTGAAATCGGCAGATCTATGAAGGAAAAGGAAAATAGAGATTATATCGAGAAAAAAAAATGGAACGAACAATAAGGGGAAATACTTGTATCTGAATAAAACTGTAACGGCCCGGAAAATTCATCCCGGCCTTCCCGGGAGGCCCAGGGGCATTTTGGTAATTTTGGGTCGGGCCGACAGGGCCGGGTTTGAAATTAAAAATTTCCGAAATAATTATGAGCCAAATTAAAAAGAATCGGGATTTTTGGTGAAGGCGTTTGGGCTTGGGAAAAGGTAAAAATAAATAAGGAATTAAATAGCGCGCAGAGCAGGAATCGAACCAGGGGCGTGTCATGTGCTAGGCGGAGGGCTCAGCCAGCCAAGCCACCGCGCGCGTTTGTTAACTTAATCGCGCGCTCTTGTAGATATGTCTGCTCGTCCCCTGCTTTGGTTAAAAGGCCAGCTCGCCCGAGCCTTCGCCCCATTTCTTCTTCTTCTTCCTCGCGAGCTCCCCCGACCGACAGCCAACTTCTCTCGATTTCTTCCTTCTCCAGCTTCAATTCAACCGAGTTTCCATCCCCAAGGTCGAAGGCGTTCCATCCTCACGCTGTTGGTAAGCTCTCTTTCTTCTTCTCCTTCGTTTTTCCCTGTGTTTTCAATTCCGTCCTGCGCCCGAGGAGGAGTGAGGAAATTTGTGTGTTTTCTGTTCAGCAGGTGTAGAGGAACTCATCCATCAACTGAACGAACGTCGAATCCTCTCCAATCGCTCGAATTCGAGTTCGTTTTCTCCGTCGCCCAGATCGCCCTGTTCGCCCCTGTTCGTCGAGCTCGCCAGATCGCCTCGCCCGTCGCCGCGCGCAGAAGCAGAGCCTCCGCCGAGCCACGCCGCGCATCGCTCGCGCGTCCTCGCCCAGCTACGCGTCGCGTCGCATCGCCAGCGCCAGCCGCGCGCCCTTGCGCCCTGCCGCCCCCGCGTCGTCGCGCCGCGCTCGCGCCGCCAGCGTGCGCACCAAAGACGTCCAGCTCTCGGCTCGCCCATTTCTGCGCCCCCAACGCGCGCCAGCGAGCCTCGTTCTTTGCCCGTTCGTGCAATCGGCGGCTCGTTCGTGCGTTAAATCGCGCCTCGTGAGTAGCTCTCGGCCGAGCCTCGTTTATTTTATTATATTTAGGCCTATTGTGTGATTTTTGTTGTGATTGATAGGTTCTCGGTAGCTAGTTCGAGATAGTTCGCGGCTTAGGTTTTCGTGCGATCGTCCCCCTACCAAGGTAAGGATTTCTTACCGAGTTGTGTGGACCTGCGATATTATATGTGATTGTTGATTGATTGCTTGTTTGTGATTATTGACATGTGTAGCTAGGTGCTTCAATCTGAATTCCCGGTTAGCATGATTTCTTGGTTAATTCTCATGTTAATCCATGCTAGGTTGTTCCTTTACGGCATGCTCGTATCTGCTCCTTGCTTCGTAGTATCATGCTAGGCTCGTTGTATTCTTGTTGAGCACGTATTGGATTTTATGGAATTGTTTGTTTGTTTGCTAGGGCGAGTTAGAGTTGCGGGTAGATAGCATCATCCGGCCCGATGCATAAAGTACCTTGCATCCATGGCGGGGGCGTCGAGCAAGTCATTCCGCCCCCTGGACCCGTGTGAGGATTAGCTAACCCGAGCGGTAGGCCTGCAATCTTGGGTGAGGGTGGCGGTCGTTAAATGCCCCAACCGTCGGGATGATGACTTGGCATTGCCTCGCCCCCGATAGTCGGCACGCGTCCTCGGCGTGTTCGGCCGTAGCCCCGATTGCCACTGTTAAGGTAAGGGCGGCTTCTGGTGTAAGCCTACCACGACCGTTTCCTTAGCCTCAGTGCGGTGGTTCAGCCGACATAGTTTACGTGTCCAGTCTCTCACACCCCTATGTCGGTGACACCGATCCAAAGATTTAGTTAGGCGTGGTGGATGGACATGGGCGGCTTGCCTCTGGACCCGGCACCCCATGGTGCTGCAAAGTAGCACGCGGTGCATGTTTACGCTCATTACAACGCCGACCGGAGAGCTCCTCGGGATCTTGAGCCGAGTGTACCTTTCGTCGACGAGAGATGTGCGAGGAGGCCGAGACTTGTTTCTCGTATAGGGCGACTCATGTATTGGACTGTATGATGATATTATTCCGAACTAAGCCACCGAGTTGGCATCCGAGGCCCAAGTGTGGGCTAAGCTATGTGCTCTATTCTGTGTTATATTCATAGCTTGCATACGCTCATCGAGATGACCATGTATATCGTATTGTACCCCGGTTGGGGATTCTTCTTGAGTAATTCGTTACTCACCCTTATTATGTGGTTTTCCACAGGTAATCGTGGTGCGCGACAGGATGCCTGAAGGAGGAGCTGTGATCATGGGGCCCAGTCTTCCAACTCTGATTTTTGTATTATGACTCTCGTGTGTTTTTGTTTTCCCCTAAATGCATGTAACCGGGCACGGAGCCCTAGGATGTTTGTAAATATTTGTGGATTCCAGCATGTTGTATCTGAACAGGTTTTGAATGGCTTTTAGTAAACCTCTGATCAGAGTAAACTTTGGAAATGTATTTATCCTGGAACAGGTGCTTGGAAACAGGGACAGGTTTCAGGGAAAATGTCTAGTTTTTAAAGGGGTTATTTTGAATGTTTTGTTTTAATTGGAATCCGAAATCATGTCTGTTTAAATGTCCTTTACTTTGAATGCATGCATTGGGGTAAGGGCCCATTTAGTGCCCCATTCGGGTCGGTCCCTTACAGTTGGTATCAAAGCTTAGAGTCATAAATTCTGTAGTATGACCTGTTGTTGTAGGTCATTTTCCCATTATCACTAGCACTCCGACAGTCATCAGGTACGCCTAAGTTTACTATTTGTTGTTTAAAAAGGGTTAAGAATTTACAATACCTGTCATCTAGTGTATGCCTTGTGTAGTATTGTGGAGCGGAGACGAGCATGTTCTGACTCGTTATTGGTTTGGGTGTAGATTGCCAGCATGCCAGTTACCCGCGCCGGAAGAGGACGCCCGAGAAGAGGCCGAGGTGTCAGGATCGGATCTGACACCGCAGGGACATCGTCCCAAGTTGAGACTGATAGCATTCCGCCTGTAGCTCCCCATGTTGAGCCCAGAGTAGGCATTGAGGCGACTGTGCGCCGTGAGACTGCTCCTGGAGCAGAATTTGCTAATTCTATGAGGTCTATGGTGGTCGACCTGTTGAGTGGCCAAAGGCGAGACCCGAGCCTTCTTTGCGGCAACAAGGCGGGAAGAGTCCCGAGCTCAGATCGAGCAGCTGACTCGTTTGTTTCAACGGCGCGCAATAGCACCCCCAGCTCGCAAGAGCCAGCAGCCTTTGAGGCGGAAGTGGCAGAAGGTGCCGATGAACTTGGTAAATGGTTGAAGGACTTCGTTAAGTGGAACCACGATAAGTTTGACGCCACGGTGGCGCTTTATCGGCCGACGGATGGATTGCCCATTTGGAGTACACCTTCCTGATTATGGTGTGCCCCGATGTGCAGAGGCCGAGGTGTGCAGCCCATGCGTTAGGGGGCGTAGCTAGATGGTGGTGGGAGTCCACCTTGAGTGAGAGACCAGCTGGGTTTCCACCTGCTACCTGGGAATTCTTCAAGATAGAATTTAAAGCCAAGTACATTAGCGATGAGGCTCAAGAGAAGATGGTAGCGCTATTCCAGAATCTGCAGCAGGGTTCTGATTCTATAGAGGAATACGAAAGAAAGTTTTCGGAGTATGGCTATTTTGCTCATGACTAATAGCAACCCCGAGTTGAAAAGTCGGAAGTTCATTTCTCGTCCGAGGCGGTGTGTCTCGGGATGTCGAGGCCCGGCCCTATCACTTATGCTAAAGCTGTTCAGCTGGCCACTATTTACAATGGAAAGTATCCTGTCGAGCGGGCTGGCGCCGCTCCGGTGCCGCGTCCTGTCCCAGCTGTAGTAGGCCAGAAGAGGAGGTTTGAGTTCGAGAGGGGCGCGGCGTCGCCAAGGCGATTCGAACCGGGATCAGCGTAGGATGCCGGCCCAGTTCCAGCCTCGCCAGCAGGGCGGTCCGAGGCAGGTTCCCACTTGTGCCACTTGTGGAAGAGTCCACTTTGGAGCTTGTCAGACCGGGCCCAGGCGATGTTTCAGATGTGGAAGAGAGGGTCATACGATCCGTTTCTGCGATCAGCCAGCTATGGCTTTTCCGCTGTCAGCAGCAGCAGCAGGGCGGGTGTTCGCTACGAACCGTCGAGGCCGAGCGTCACGGATGCCGCAGATGCGGCAGTGCACGCTTCTTGTTTTGGATCATTGTGCATTTGTCTTGTTTGACTGCAGGTTCCTCGCACTCGTTTGTATCCGAATTGTTTCTTTGAGCATGCTAGGTTGAGATTAGAGCCTCTAGGTTTTGAATTATCTGTTGCAACTCCTTCGGGAGTTAATATGTTAGCAAAAGATAAGGTTACGGATGGCCGGATCGAGATATCCGGAGAGTTGCTGGTAGCTATGCTCATAGTTCTACCCATGAGTGGTTTCGATGTGATTCTTGGTATGGAGTGGTTAGCCGCTAACCATGCATTGATTGACCGCCACGAGAAAGGAAGTAGTGTTCGGGCCACCGGTCGGCCCGACTTCAAGTTTCGTGGAGTCGAGGTGGAGTTTGCCCGCCATCGGTGTCGGTAGTGAAGGCCCGTCGTTTGCTAGCTCATGGAGCTTGGGGCTACCTAGCCAAATTGTCCGAGAGAGAGCCGTCCCTCACCGACTATTGATCAAGTGCCGGTTGTGCGGGAGTTTCTTGGCGTGTTCCACGAGGAATTACAGGGGTTGCCCACGAAGAGAGAGTTGACTTCACAATTGAGCTCGAGCCGGGGACCCTCCCTATCTCGAAGGCTCCGTGTCGTATGGCGCCAGTAGAGCTAAAGGCGAAGGTTCACCGCAGGAAATGTTAGATAGAGGATTCATCCGTCCGAGTGTGTCCCCATGGGGAGCGCCAGGTGTTGTTTGTGAAGAAAAAGGATGGTTCGATGCGCCTATGCATTGACTATCGTGAGCTTAATAAGGTGGTTTGTGAAGAATAAGTATCCGTTGCCCGTATCGATGATTTGTTCGATCGACTTCGGGGAAGCTTCCGTGTTCTCCAAGATAGATTTGAGATCCAGGTATCACCATTCTGGATTAGGGACGCCGACATTCCTAAGACATCGTTCAGGTCTAGATATGGGCACTACGAGTTTGGGGTCATGTCGTTTGGATTGACGAATGCACCAGCAGCGTTCATGGACATGATGGATAGGGTGTTCAAAGCATTTTTGGACAGCTTCGTCATCGTGTTCATTGACGATATTCTGATCTATTCAAGGACCAGAAAGGATCATGCAGAGCATTTGAGGAAAGTGTTGACAGCCTTGAGGGAAAACCAGCTCTATGCGAAATTTTCCAAATGTGAGTTCTGGTTGGAACAAGTGGCCTTCTTAGGTCATATAGTCTCGAGAGATGGTATAGCTTTGGATCCTGCAAAGATTGAGGCCGTGAGTTCGTGGGCCAGGCCGACTTCGATTACCGAGATACGCAGCTTCCTAGGTTTAGCAGGTTACTACCGTCGATTTGTTAAGGACTTTTCCGCCATAGCCTTGCCCCTCACTCGTCTGACGAGGAAAGGTGTCGAGTTTGTTTGGGACGGTAGGTGTGATGAGAGTTTTGCCAGGCTCAAGCGCAGTTTGACTTCAAAGCACTGATGTTGGCGATCCGGGGGACAGTGGTTTCGTGGTTTCTGATGCATCAAGTTCGGGTTGGGTTGTGTGTTGATGCAAAGACGGGAAGGTCATTGCTTATGCTTCCGTCATTTGAAGCCATATGAGCGAACTATCCGACTCATGATATGGAGTTAGCGGCGGTGGTGTTTGCACCAAGATTTGGAGGCATTACACCGTATGGTGAGCGGATCCAGATGTTTACCGATCACGAGCCTCAAGTATCTGTTTACCCCAGAAAGAGTTGAATATGAGGCAGAGGAGATGGTTAGAGTTAGTGAAAGATTATGATTGCGAGATTCTGTACCATCCGGTAAAGCCAATGTTGTAGGTGATGCTCTGAGTAGGAAGACGCCGCACTCGCGGTGTTGTTGAGCTCCCACCAGACACGGAGAGAGTTCGAGCGGGCTGAGATTGCGATGTTGTTAGGTGAGGTTCTTGCCAGAGTGGCTCGATTGGCCGATCCGACCATCGATTAGACAAATGGATTATTGATAGTCGGTGAGTGACCCCGCACTTAAAAGATTATTTGTGAGTTAGTGCGATGGAGATTTTGACTTTGTATATTCACGAGCAGTGGGCTGACGTCTGAGAGGCGGTTGTGTGTTCGGATGTTGCGGGATTGCGGCGAGTTGCTCTCGAGAGGCCCACAGATTCTCCGTTTGCTTGGCACCGAAGGGTACCAAGATGTATCGAGATCTTAAGCGAGACATTACGGTGGATGGGTATGAAAAGAGATGTGGCGAGTTTGTCGATCGATGTCTCACTTGTCGGCAAGTGAAGGCACCCCAGCGAGACCAGCCGGTTTGTTGCGTGCCCACCGAGTGTGCCCAGTGGAAATGGGAAGAAATCTCCATGGACTTCATTTCGGGTTTGCCGAGGACTCAGAGGAAGTTCTCTCGAATCTGGGTGATAGTTGACCGTTTGACTAAGAGCGCACACTTCATTCCCGGTAGAGACACTTATACCGTGGGAACAATGGGCGCGATTGTTTTTGGAGCGGATCATTCGCTATCACGGTGTGCTGTGAGGATCGTATCGACCGTGATTCGAGGTTCACTTCTCGTTTAGAGAGCGCTCGAGAAGGGTTTAGGCACTGAGAGTGCGGCTTGACCTGACTTTTCACCCCTCGGACCGATGGTCGGTGAGGAGAGGTGAACCAGATTCTCGAAGATATGTTGAGGGCTTGTGTGTTGGATTTCCCGGGCAGTTGGGACCAGTATCTGTATCTGATGGAGTTTGCATATAACAACAGTTATCAGTCGACGATTCAGATTGCTCCATTCGAGGCTTTGTATGGTAAGCGTTGCCGATCTCCTGTGTTCTGGGAAGAGGTTGGTGATAGGCAGGTTTTGGGTCCCGAGTTGCTGCAATTGACCAATGGTGCTTTGTCGTAAGATTAGAGCCCGTATGTTGACAAACTTCGGAGCGCGATGAGAAGAGTTATGCCGATGTTCGACGTCGGGATTTGGAGTTTGAGGTTGGCCAACATGTATTCCTAAAGGTCGCACCAATGCGGGGTGTTTTGAGGTTTGGCAAGCGTGGAAAGCTGAGTCCCCGTTTTGTTGGTCCGTTTGAGATTCTGGAGAGGGTCGGCCAGGTTGCTTATCGATTAGCCTTGCCTCCGTCATTGTCGGCGATTACGCGTGTATTTCATGTATCAATGTTGAGGCGATGCGTGCCGGACCCGTCGCACATTGTGGATTTTGAGCCTTTGCAGCTGAATAAGGATTTGAGCTTCGAGGAAAAGCCAGTGGGAATTCTTGCTTTTGAGACAAAGACACTGCGTAATCGTGAAATCCGGTTGGTAAAGGTTCAGTGGAGGAGTCAGAGTTCTGAGGAAGCCACTTGGGAACGGGAGGATGAGATGAGATTGCAGTATCCCGAGCTGTTCCAATCTTAAGTGACTTTCGAGGACGAAAGTCTTGTAAGGGGGGAGTATTGTAACGGCCCAGAAAATTCATCCCGGCCTTCTCGGGAGGCCTAGGGGCATTTTGGTAATTTTGGGTCGGGCCGACAGGGCCGGGTTTGAAATTAAAAATTTCCGAAATAATTATGAGCCAAATTAAAAAGAATCGGGATTTTTGGTGAAGGCGTTTGGGCTTGGGAAAAGGTAAAAATAAATAAGGAATTAAATAGCGCGTCGAGCAGGAATCGAACCAGGGGCGTGTCATGTGCTAGGCGGAGGGCTCAGCCAGTCGAGCCACCGCGCGCGTTTGTTAACTTAATCGCGCGATCTTGTAGATATGTCTGCTCGTCCCCTGCTTTGGTTAAAAGGCCAGCTCGCCCGAGCCTTCGCCCCATTTCTTCTTCTTCTTCCTCGCGAGCTCCCCCGACCGACAGCCAACTTCTCTCGATTTCTTCCTTCTCCAGCTTCAATTCAACCGAGTTTCCATCCCCAAGGTCGAAGGCGTTCCATCCTCACGCTGTTGGTAAGCTCTCTTTCTTCTTCTCCTTCGTTTTTTCCCCTGTTTTCAATTCCGTCCCTGCCGGCCGAGGGAGTGAGGAAATTTGTGTGTTTTCTGTTCAGCAGGTGTAGAGGAACTCATCCATCAACTGAACGAACGTCGAATCCTCTCCAATCGCTCGAATTCGAGTTCGTTTTCTCCGTCGCCCAGATCGCCCTGTTCGCCCCTGTTCGTCGAGCTCGCCAGATCGCCTCGCCGTTGCCGCGCGGCGAGCCCTCTGCCGAGCCACGCCGCGCATCGCTCGCGCGTCCTCGCCCAGCTACGCGTCGCGTCGCGCCGCGCGCCGCCCAACCGCGCGCCCTACTTCGCCCGCGTCCGTCGCGCGTCGCGCCTCGCGCCAGCAGCGCACGCGGCAAGACGTCCACTTCGCCCAGCTCGCCCATTTCTGCTCCCCAGCGCGCCCAGCGAGCCTCGTTGCTGCCCCGTTCGTGCAATCGGCTCGTTCGTGCGTTCGTCGCGCCTCGTGAGTAGCTCTCGAGCTGAGCCTCGTTTATTTTATTATATTTAGGCCTATTGTGTGATTTTTGTTGTGATTGATAGGTTCTCGGTAGCTAGTTCGAGATAGTTCGCAGCTTAGGTTTTCGTGCGATCGTCCCCGACCAAGGTAAGGATTTCTTACCGGAGTTGTGTGGACCCTGCGATATTATATGTGATTGTTGATTGATTGCTTGTTTGTGATTATTGACATGTGTAGCTAGGTGCTTCAATCTGAATTCCAGGTTAGCATGATTTCTTGGTTAATTCTCATGTTAATCCATGCTAGGTTGTTCCTTTCTGGCATGCTCGTATCTGTTCCTTGCTTCGTAGTATCATGCTAGGCTCGTTGTATTCTTGTTGAGCACGTATTGGATTTTATGGAATTGTTTGCTGTTTGCTAGGGCAGGTTAGAGTTGCAGGTAGATAGCATCATTCGGGCCTGATGCATAAAGTACCTTGCATCCATGGCGGGGACGTCGAGCAAGTCATTCCGTCCCTGGACCCCGTGAGGGATTAGCTAACCCGAGGGGTAGGCCCTGCAATCTTGGGTGAGGGTGGCAGACTGTTAAATGCCCCAACCGTCGGGATGACCATGTATATCGTATTGTACCCCGGTTGGGGATTCTTACTGAGTAATTCGTTACTCACCCTTATTATGTGGTTTTCCACAGGTAATCGTGGTGCGCGACAGGATGCCTGAAGGAGGAGCTGTGATCATGGGGCCCAGTCTTCCAACTCTGATTTTTGTATTATGACTCGTGTGTTTTTGTTTTCCCCTGAATGCATGTAACCGGGCACGGAGCCCTAGGATGTTTGTAAATATTTGTGGATTCCAGCATGTTGTATCTGAACAGGTTTTGAATGGCTTTTAGTAAACCTCGATCGAGTAAACTTTGGAAATGTATTTATCTGGAGCAGTGCTTGGAAACAGGGACGAGGTTTGAGGAAAATGTCTAGTTTTTAAAGGGGTTATTTTGAATGTTTTGTTTTAATTGGAATCTGAAATCATGTCTGTTTAAATGTCCTTTACTTTGAATGCATGCATTGGGGTAAGGGCCCATTTAGTGCCCCATTCGGGTCGGTCCCTTGCAAAAACCAAGCAAATCAGGTGTCAATAAACTTGAAATTGAACATAGATTAAGATTTATAAAGATGAAAGAATGATTACAAGTATGAATCCACAGATAATCAGAAAAGAAAGTTGAGCCAGAAAAGCAATAGAAAAAGAGGGAGAATGCGTGAAAAATGGGGCAAAAGATGCCTAAAATGAGAGGGTTTACTCAGATTTCTTGAAATCTGAGTTTATTTAATACGGTTTACCTTTTTGTTTATCTGTCCACCAAACAAGGGTTGGAGGGTGTTAACTTAATCCGATTTAAGTTAATCCCTCCTCCAAACATGTCCTAAGCCATATTATATATCTACAAATATGACATTATTTTCTTAAAATTAAAAAAAAAAAAAAAAACTCACGTACAAAAAAATCTTCCTTAACTCTAGAAAAAAAAACCCAACATTAAATTGAATTAAAAAACAAAAAACAAAAAAACAAAATGAAAACCCACGTACAAAAAACCCTACATTAATTCTAAAAAACCCTACATTAAATTAAATTATGCTCATGTAGCACCTAGAAGATATTTTTAAGAAACATAAATATTATCTCTATAAAAACAATAATATTACATTTATAACCACAATTCTTCCTAAGTTTTCTGATTACTCTCAAAAATTGAAAGTTAAAGTAGCTTAAAAGAATATATTTTTATAAGAATTTACTAATATTTAATTAATTTACTATTGAATTTCGCCTCATCATACCAAAATGTCACTTAAACGAAACATCCTTTAGTTTTTTTATTGGGATGCATTTTCTATGTTCACTACAATAACGACCCATAATTCTATTCCAGTTTCCCAGGTTTTAGGGCAAGAGTGGCTTTTTGAGTGGTTTGGAGGCTTTCCGGTTAAAAGAGAAAAATAAGAATAAAATGTGTTGGATGGTGGTTTGGAGGGGGAGTTGAGCCAAATGAAGGAAAAATAAAAAGGTTTTTAAAAGTGTCCAAGCTAGGATTTGAAGGTCGGATTTTTGGGACTTTTTAACATTTTAAAATAAGAAAACAAATAGGATTTTATCTTTTCTCCTTCCCTCCTCCCTTGGCCGACCACACCATCCCCTTCCTCTCTTCTCCTTGGCCAAAATCCTTCTCCTCCATAGCTTCTCCTTGTTTCTTGCTCCAAGCTCTTGAGGATTGCTCCAAGGTTAGTTCTTTGCCAAGCTCATCTTCTCCATCTCTTTTATTTTGTCATGGCCGAACCTTAGATCTAACCAAGAGGAACTTTCCTCTCTTCTCCTTGTAGATCTGAAAGCTCCTTGCATTGGGATTCGAAGATCTCTCTTCTTGTTCCTTGGTGTAACGGCCCAGGTTTTCATCCCGGTCTTCCAGGTATGCCGTATGGGTATTTTGGTAATTTGGTCGGGCCGTCAGGGCCGTTTATGTCTTTTTCAGTTGCTAAAATTATTGGATGGTCTTATGCAGAATTTTGATGCTTTGTGGATGTGTTTGGGCATGGTGAGATGCAAAAGTAAAATTGAGAAATAAAAGTGAAGCAGTTGGGGTTCGAACGCCAAGTCTCCGGGAAGCTTGTTAGGTAGTGTGCCAATTGAGCCATTGGGAGCTCTTGTTGCTCTCTCCGCGACATGTCTTGGTTAGCCTTGAGTCCTTGGGGTTTTGGTGCATTTGATTAAAAGAAGGGAAAATAGGTTTGAGTGCATTCTTCTCCAAAATCCCCTAGCCGCCCAAGCTTCTTCTCCCAAGCCTCAAGCCGAGCTCCATCTCCCAAGCAGCCCCGTCGTTCGTTTGTCATCCCGGGTAAGAGTATCGTCTTCTTCTTCTTCTTCCGATTGGGTTCTTGTTGGCCGAGAGGAAAAAATGGCTTAGTTGTGTGTTTTGTTGCAGCTAGCCGAGAGGAGCCCAGTTGAGCAGCAGGCCCGTCGCACGCACCAAACGCCGTCCAAGCGCACGCCCGCGTCTCGCCGTCCGCGTCTGTAAAGACACGACCCGAATGGGGTCCTAAAATGGGCCTCTACCTCAATGCATGCATCCAAAAGTTAAAGACAATATGCAAGAATGGTTTTCGGATTCTAAGGGAAAACTAAAACATACAACATCCATTTAAAAAGTCAATACAAAATTCCTGAAACCTGTCCCTGTTTCCAAGCACCTGTTCCAAGTACATTTCCAAAACTCACTCTGATCAGAGATTTATTTAAAACATTCAAAACTTTCCAATAGTTACAACAGTGCTAGAATCCAGAAAAGTAGTCAGAAAACAACCTAGGGCTCCGTGCCCAACTACATGCATTCAGAGGAAAATAAAACACAAAGAATCATAGACATAAACTCAGAGTTCGAACAACGGGTTTCCATGATCACAGCTCATCCTCCAGCCATCTTGTCTCGCACCATCGTTACCTGTGGAAAACCACAAAAATAAGGGTGAGTAACGAATTACTCAGTAAGAATCCCCAACCGGGGTACAATACGATATACATGGTCATCTAGCAGAAAGGTACGCAAGCTATGAATATAAACACAGAAGAGAGCACATAGCTTAAATCCACACATAAATCTCGGATGCCATCTCAGGGTCTTACTCCGGAAAATCCACCACACGATACGATCCTATACGAGAAACAAGTCTCGGCCTCAGCCTGTCTACTGTCGATACGAAAGGTGTACTGGCTCACAATCTCGAGGAGCTCTCCAGTAGGCACTATAATGAGCGTATGCGCGCACCGCATGCTACTGCAAACAATGGGGGGTGCCGGGTCTAGTGGCAAGCTGCCCGTGTCCGATCCACCATGCCTAACTAATCTCTGGGATCGGTGTCACCGACATAGGGGTGTGAGACACGGACACGTGAACTATGTCAGCCTGAACCACCGCACCTGAGGCTAAGGAACCGGTAGTGGTAGGCTTACACCAGAAAGCCGTCCTTGCCCTAATAGGTGGCAATCAAGGGCTACTGCCGAACACGCTGAGGATGTGCCGACTGCCGGGGACAAGGCAATGCCATGTCATCATCCCGACCGTTAGGGCATTTAACAGTCTGCCATCCTCACCCAAGATTGCAGGGCCTGCCGTTAGGGTTAGCTAAACCCTAACGGGGGATCAGGGACGGAGTACTGCCTCGTACGTCCCTGCCGTGGATGCAAGTTACTTTATGCATCCTGGTCCGGATGATGCTACCTTTATGAACTCTAAACTATAACATCAACAACAAACAATCCAATACGTGCTCAACAGATACAACGAACCTAGCATGATACTACGAAGCAAGAACAGATAACGAGCATGCCAGAACGGAACAACCTAGCATGGACTAACATGAGAAACAACATAAGAAATCATGCCAGTCGGGAATTCAGAACAGAGTACCTATCACTAAACATGCTGATAAACACAAACAAGCATACAAACAACAATCACATATAATATCGCAGGGCCCACACAACTCCAGTAAGAAATCCTTACCTGGTCGGAAGGCAACTACACACAAGAATCCTAAACTGCGATCGATCCCGAGCTAGCTAATGAGAACCTAACAAGCACAACAATTATCACAATCCATAGACCTAAATATAATAAAATAAATAGGGCTCAGCTCGGGAGCAACTCACACGGCACGGCTGACGCGCGGACGGACAGGCGCACAACACTGGGCACTGCTGGGCGTTGTTGGGCGGTAGGGGCTGCGCGCTGGGCTTGCTGGCACGACGCTGGGGCGCGCTGGAGCGGACAAGCTGCGGGCGAGACAAGGGCGCGCAGGCGCGGCGTGCAAACGAGAAGCGGGCGCGGGGCGCAGACCCGGACGGGTGAATGCGGGCGTGCGGGCGCTAGCTCGGCTGGGAGATGGCGTCTGGTACGCGCGACGGCTACGACGGCCTGCTGCTAGTGCGTGTGATAGGGGGGACGGGCCTACTACTGGTGCGTGCGACAAGGGGCGGCGAATGCTTTGGCGATGGGCAATCGGCGCGACACGAGAGGTCTTCTTGCCGGCTGCGACTGTTGCTTGGTGAGAAATTGCTACTCGGCCGAGACGACGCTTGATGGAGCTTGGGAAGAAGAGCACGGCAAGGGGGCTTGGGAGAGAAGGTTTGGGGCGGCAAGGGGATTTTGGAGAAGAAACACCCAAACCTAATTTCCCTTCTTTTAACCAAAAACACCAAAATCCCAAAAACCCATAGCTATCCAAGACATACCGCAGAATGAGCATCAATATCACCTGGTGGCTCAACTGGAAAGGCCCTGCTCTAGCACACAAGGCCACCCTGGCTCAAACCCAGGCTGCTGCAACTTTAACTCCCTATTTTACTTTTGCATCTCTCCATGCCCAAACCCATCCACAAAGCAACAAAATCCAACATAAGACGAACCAATAATTTTAGCAACTGAAAAAGACATAAACGGCCTTGGCGGTCCGACCAAATTACCAAAATACCCCTAGGGCATACCTGGAAGACCGGGATGAAAACCTGGGCCGTTACAGCGTCTGCACGCCGCGCCAGCGCGCCTGCGCCTCGCCCGTCCGCGTCTGTACGCCGCGCTCACACGTCCGCGTCTCGCACGCTCGCGTCTTATTGTCCGTGCCAGCGCCTGCGCCCAGCCAGCCCGTCCGCTTGCCCGCGCAGCCCCTGCCGCCTAGCAGCGCCCAGTGTCGTGCAACTCGTCTGTCCGCGTGTCAGCCGTGTAGTGTGAGTGCTCCCGAGGCGAGCCCTGTTTGTTATATTTTATTTAGGCCTATAGATTGTGACTATTGTTGTGCTTGTTAGGTTCTCATTAGCTAGCTCAGGATCGATCGCAGCATAGGATCTTTGTGTGTAGTTGCCTCCCGACCAAGGTAAGGATTTCTTACCGGAGTTGTGTGGGCCCTGCGATATTATATGTGATTGTTGTTTGTATGCTTGTTTGTGTTTATCAGCATGTTTAGTGATAGGTGCTCTGTTATGAATTCCGACTGGCATGATTCTAGTGTTGTTCTCATGTTAGTTCCATGCTAGGTTGTTATGTTCTGGCATGTTCGTTATCTGTTCTTGCTTCGTAGTATCATGCTAGGTTCATTACCTCTGCTGAGCACGAATTGGATTGTTTGTTGTATATGTTATAGTTAGAATTATGATAGGTAGCATCATCCGGGCGAGGGTGCATAACGTGACTTGCATCCGTGGCAGGGATGTACGAGGCAGTACTCCATCCCTGATCCGTCGTTAGGGTTTAGCTAACCCTAACAGCAGCCCTTTGCAATCTTGGGTGAGGGTGGCAGACTGTTAAATGCCCCAACGGTCGGGATGATGACAAGGCATTGCCTTGTCCTCGGTAGTCGGCACGTCCTCAGCGTGTTCGACAGTAGCCCATGATTGCCACCTGTTAGGGCAATGACCGTTTCCTGGTGTAAGCCTACCACGACCGGTTCCTTAGCCTCAGGTGCGGTGGTACAGGCTCACATAGTTCACGTGTCCAAGTCTCACACCCCTATGTCAGTGACACCGATCCAGAGATTAGTTAGGCATGAGTACTGGACCTGGGCAGCTTGCCACTAGACCCGGCACCCCCCATGGTTTGCAGCAGCATGCGGTGCGCGCACACGCTCATTATAGCACCGATTGGAGAGCTCATCGAGATCGTGAGCCAGTGCACCTTTCTTATCGACAGTAGACAGGCTGAGGTCGAGACTTGTTTCTCGTATATGATCGTATCGTTTGGTGGATTATTCCGGAGTAAGACCCTGAGATGGCATCCGAGGTTTATGTGTTGATTTAAGCTATGTGCTCTCTTCTGTGTTATATTCATAGCTTGCATACCTTTCTGCTAGATGACCATGTATATTGTATTGTACCCCGGTTGGGGATTCTTACTGAGTAATTCGTTACTCACTCTTATTTTGTGGTTTTTCCACAAGTAACCATGGTGCGAGAAGGGATGGCTGAAGGAGGAGCTGTGATCATGGAAACCAGTTGTCGAACTCTGAGTTTATGTCTATGATTCTTTATGCTTTATTTTCCTCTGAATGCATGTAGTTGGGCACGGAGTCCTAGGTTGTTTTTCTGACTGTTTTTCCAGATTCTAGCACCGTTGTAACTGTTGGATGTTTTTGAATGGTTTAAATAAATCTCTGATCAGAGTGAGTTTTGGAAATGTATTTGACTTGAAACAGGTGCTTGGAAACAGGGACAGGTTTAAGGAATTCTATAATTGTGTTTGTTTAAATGGTTGTTTGCATGTTTTAGTTTTCACTTAGAATCCGAAAACCATTCTTGCATATTGTCTTTAAGTTTTGAATGCATGCATTGAGGTAAAGGCCTATTTTAGGACCCCATTCGGGTCGGGTCTTTACAGTTGGTATCAGAGCTCAGAGTCATAGATTCTGTAGACTGACCTTTTGTTGTGGGTCGTTTTTCCATGATCCTCAAGACTCTCAAGCGATCATCAGTGCGCCTAAGTTTACTGTTTTTAGAAAAGGGTTAAGAATTTACAATACCATTCATCTAGAGTATGCCTTGTTTAGTGTTGTAGAGCGGAGACGAGCAGGTTCTGACTCGTTGTTGGTGTGGGTGTAGATCGCCAGCTTGCCAATCACCTACGCCGTAAGATGAGGTTCGAGAGCAGGTCAGAGTATTAGGATCGGGTCTGATACTGTAGGGACATCGTCCCAAGCTGAGACTAATGGCGTTCCACCAGTAGCTCCCCCTGTTGAGCCTAGAGCAGGCGTTGAGGCAACTGAGCTCCGAGAGATTGCTCATGGAGCAGAGTTTGCTGATTCTATGAGGGCTTTGATGGTCGTGTTGAGTGACCGAGGGCGAGACCTGAGCTTTGTTGGTCGCGTGTGAAAGAGTCCCGAGCCCAGATCGAGCGCTTGACTCGCATGTTTCAATGAGGCGCGCAAAGAAGACTTCACTCCACAGAGCAAGAAGCCCCAGAGGCAGATGTGGCAGAGGGTGCCGAGGAGCTTGACAGATGGTTGGAAGACTTCGTGAAGTGGAAGCCAGAGAAGTTTGATGCCTCGGGAGATGCTTTAGCGGCAGCTAGATGGATTGCCCATTTGGAGTACACCTTCCTGATTATGGTGTGCCCCGATGTTCAGAGGCCGAGGTGTGCAGCTCATGTGCTAGGAGGCACAGGTAGATGGTGGTGGGAGTCCACTCTAAGTGAGAGACCAGCTGGGTCTCCACCTGCCACCTGGGATTTCTTCAAGTCTGAGTTCAGGGCCAAGTATATTAGTGATGAGGCCCAGGAAAAGATGGTAGAGCTGTTCCAGAATCTGAACTCTCTTGCTCTTCTCCTTGTTGGTGGAATCCGAGATCACACTCCTCCTCTAGCCTCCAATGCCTAGAGCTCCAAGGTGAATTTGTTTGTGTTTTGGCTTTGATTTGTTGTGTGGTTGCTTAGATCTAACCAAAGCTCTTCTCCTTTGTGCAAACCTAGCCCAAGCCGAATCCATCTTGCTTGCATATCTACCTTGGCCGAGAACTCATTGCATCCTTGGAGTCCTTGTTGAAATCACCAAGGTGAGCTTGTTGTGTTGGTTTGGCCGAGAGCTACATAGTAGCAAGGTTGGTGTTGCTCTCCCTTTGGCCGAGAGCTACTTGGTAGCTAAGAGTGTGCTGTTTTCCCTTGGACCGAGAACTAACTTGTTTTTGTGTTTGTGTGCCCTAGCCGAGATGTAACAGCCCAGTTTTCTATTCCAGTTTTCGAGGTGCCTTCGGTTCAAGATTCAGTTGTTCGGTTGGGTCATTAGAGCTGTTTTGACCCTTAGGGGTATTTTGGTCTTTTGGCTCCCCGGGCAGGATTTGTGGATTTTCGGGTCTTCAAGGTAGCTCCTGCCTTTGTCGAGGCTTGTTTGTTATTGGTTGCGAGTCCCGAGATGTTTGGGTTAGTCGTTTGGAAGTTCGGTTGTGATTTGGGTTTTGGCAAAGTTATGGTTGGTTGAGTGCTTCCTTTGGGATTCGAGCCCGGGCCCTTAGTGTTGATTTGGGAGTTGGATTTAAGTGAGTTTTATTTATTGGAAAAGATTTCTTTGGTCGGGTCTCGAAAGAGGAAGCCGGGGAATGGGATTTTAGGGATTTTAAGGTTTTAAAAGTGGATAAGGTTGGAAAATAGGAAAAAAATCCCATTTTTCCCTTTTCTCTCTCTCTCTCTCTCTCTCTCTCTCTCTCTCCCCCCCAAGCCCGAGCCCCAGCTCTGCTCGCCCAGGTCGCCCAAGCCCGAGACTAGCCCCAGCCCGAGCCCTGCTCGCCCAGCTCGCCCAGCCTAGGTCGCTAGCCCAAGCCCAGCTCGCCCAAGCCCGAGCCCCTAGCCGCCCAGCTCACCGAGCCCAGCCCCCTGTTCGCCCAGTGTCGCGTCGCCCAACCCAGCCGCACAGTGTCGCATCCCGTCCGCGCCCGAGTCGCCCCGCACAGTGCCGCGTTACTCGTCCCCGCGCCAGGCTATCCCATCCCCGCTCGAGTCGCCAAGATCCGAGCCACCTCGTGTCAGATCACGCGTCCTTGGAGCCATCGCGTCGTGTCGCCCCTCGCTCGTCCCTGTAGCTCGCCCCGTCCCTGTGCCGAGCCGCACCGCACGCCTTCGCCCAGCCGAGCTCGCGCCCATGCCCGCACTCCCTTGTGTCGCCCCTCAAAGATCTGCTCATAGCGCCTTCGCGCCTACGCCGCGCGCGCGCCGCCATCGTCGTGTTCGCGCGCTCTTTTCGCCCAACAACAATCGCTGCCGCCGTGCGTGCGCTGCCCGTTCGCGTGTCAGCCGCGCTTCGTGAGTTGCTTCCGAGCCGAGCCCTGTTTATTTTATTATATTTAGGCCTATGGATTGTGATTATTGTTATGTTTGTTAGGTTCTCGTTAGCTAGCTCGGGTTCGATCGCAGCTTAGGTTTCTTGTGTGTTGTTGCCTTCCGGCCAGGTAAGGATTTCTTACCGGAGTTGTGTGGGCCCTGCAATATTATCATGATGTGCCTTGTATGCTTGTTGATTGTTATGAGCATGATAGTGATAGGGCAGCTATGATTGATCTCTTGCTAGCATGTTTGCCTGATTGTACATGTTAGTGCCATGCTAGGTTTGTTCTTCCAGCATGCTTATGATTCCTGTTTTAAGTTCGTAGTATCATGCTAGGTAATTGTCATTGATGTTGATTATTGTTTGCTAGCCAGGAATCATTTTTCTCTGTACACTTAGCTAGTGTTGTAGGGTTTGTCATCATCCAGAGGCTGAGAGCGGACATAATGTACTTTGTCCCCACCGATCGGGAGTAGAGCGAGCGAAGCATAACGTACATTGCTTCCCGCCCCGGCCGCCGATGTGGATTTAGCTACCACATCGGCATAAGCCTAGTTCGTAGCCTGCTAGAGTGAAACCCTGCCAACGGTGTAAGCCTACTTTGGCAGGTTCTTAGCTTCAGGTCGATGGTACAGGCTGCACAGATGAGTGCCGAGGGCCTCGCACTACTGTGATCAGTGACACCGCTTTCGAGTCTTAGGCATGCATACCTGGCCCTCGTAGTTTATCCTTAGGCCCCCACATTTACGCCGGTTGCAGCAGCATGCGGTGTGCGCGCACACGGGTTAGTCGTCGGTTCGGAGAGCTCCCCCGGGCTAATGTCGTGAGTACACCATTCCTTCCAGTTTAGAGCCAGACTTCGGGTACTCTCCCGTTAGTCCAGATTTGTTAGCAAGGGTAAAGAGGCCCTTGAGGACATCCTTGGGATCAGTTTTTGAGCTGATCATCTAGCTGAGGGAGAAAGACCCTCAGAGATGTCCCGGGATTGGTTAGGATAACCAATCATTAGGCCGGAAGAAGGAGACTTCCGAGGATTCCAGATTCTGCCTTGTAAGCTCGTTGAGCTATGATCTGTGTTGGTAGCTGTTTGCTTGTATGCTAGGGTGCTAGATGATTGATTGTATCGTATTGTACCCCGGTTGGGGATTCTTACTGAGTAATTCCGAATGTATTTCTGAATGTATGATTGATTGTTTCTGAATGTAATATTACTGAGTAACTGAGTAACAATCAATCAACCGGGGTAAGTATTACTGAGTAACAATCAATCATACAGAGTGAGTAACAAAAATAAGGGTGAGTAACTATTGTACCTAGGGTGTTTTCTGAATGTATTTCCGGATTCTAGCACTGTTGTAACTATTGGAAAGCTTTTATTGTTTTAAATAAATCTCTTACAGAGTGAGTTTTATAAATGTATTTGTCTTGGAACAGGTGCTTGGAAACAGGGACAGGTTTCAGGAAATTGTGTTGACTTTTAAATGGATGTTTTATGTTTTAGTTTTTACTTAGAATCCGAAACACCATTTTGCAAATTGTCTGTAGTTTTGAATGCATGCATTGAGGTAAAGGCCCATTTAGAACCCCATTCAGGTCGGGTTGTTACACGAGTTCTTTTTGCAAGAGGTAGCCGAGAGCTCGTAAGGTTCGTCCTTTTAGTGCTTGGTCGAGAGCACTAGGTTTCAAGTAGGGGTAGTTTCTTGAATCCCTTACTTCTAGTTCATAGTTCTGTTGTTAGCTAGCTAGGTTTAATTGTATGTGTTATGTTTTTATTATGTTTTGAGACACTGCAGTTCAAGGAGCACTTTATTGTTATTGTTTATCTGCTTTCTTTTCAGGTAAGGATCTCTTACCAGGGTTGTGTGGACCCTGCGATATGTCTTGATTGCACTCTGTATATGTGTTAATTGTTATGAGCATGTTAGTGGATAGGACTGCTTTGTTGTTTATCTCTGCTAGCATGTTTACCTTGTTTCTACATGTTAGTGCCATGCTAGGTTTGTCCTTCCAGCATGTTCTATGATTCTTGCTTTAAGTTCGTAGTATCATGCTAGGTAATATTTGTATACTTGTTGAGCATGTTAGGACTATTAGGAATTGTTACTCTGTGATATTAGATAGATTAGTTTGATTTTCTTCATCTAGAGGCTGAGAGCAGACATAACGTATCTTGTCCCCATAGGTCGGGATTAGTGAGAAGCATAATGTACTTTACTTCTACCCCGACAGCCGGTGCGGATTAGCTCTTGCATCGGTATAAGCTTAGTTTGTAGCCTACTAGAGCGAAACCTGTCACGGGTGCAAGCCTGCTCGGGGACAGTTCTTAGCTTCAGGTCGGTGGTATAGGCTGCTACAGATGAGTTCCGAGGGCATCACACTACTGTAGATCAGTGACACCTCTTGCGAGTCTTTAGGCATGCGTACCTGGATCGACATAGTTTGTCTTTAGGCCCCACATTTACGTAGTTTACAGTAGCATGAGGTGTGCGCGCACGCGTTAGTTGCCGGTTTGGAGAGCTCCCCAAGGCTAATGTTCGTGAGTACACCACTTCGGTTCCAGTTTAGAGCCAGACTTCGGGTACTCTCCCGTTTGTCATAGAAACTGTTTAGCCGAGGGTAAGAGGCCTTTGAGGACACCTGTTTGGGATCAACTTTTGAGTTGGTCATTTGGCCGAGGGAGAAAGACCTTCGAAGGTGTCTGACATCTATTTGGGATAAGCTTTTGAGTTGATCAATTGTCTGAGGGAGAAAGACCCTTGAGGATGTAGGAGACTTCCGAGGATTCTGAACTTGTCTCGTAGCTCATTGGTTAGGAGAGCCAATCATTAAGCCGGAAGCAGGAGACTTCCGAGGATTCCGAACTTGTCTCGTAGCTCATTGAGAAAAGATCTGTGTTGGTAACTATTTGCATGTATACTAGGATGCTAGATGATTGATGTATCGTATTGTAGCCCGGTTCGGGATTCTTACTGAGTACCTTCGTACTTACCCTTATTTATGTGGGTTTTCCACCAGGTAACTTGGGACAACACTTGGACGGCTAGTGGAGGGAGTTGCTTGATTATGGAAGCTTTCGGCGTTTACTCTGTCATTTATTGTCTTGTTGAGTCTTTCTTTCTGTGTTAACATGCTGGGGAAACTGTTTTGTTTTGAGGAGTTGTTTTAATTGTTTTAAACTTTTAAATACTGGCCATGATCTATTTATGGAAACTTTTCAATGAATGTTTCTACAAGTCGTTTTATCATGTTTCTTGATCAAGCAATTTCGATATTTATTTAAATGTTTTAAATTATAAGCATGCTAAGTAAGAACCGGGTTTAGGACCACTATTTAGGTCGGGTTCTTACAACTGCAGAGAAATATGCTTGAATGTGTGCGTTGTATATGTTAAAAAGAATTGATATTTTCTAGTTTTTATGCAGCATTCTCGATGGAGCGAAGCAAAATTCACACAAGAAGGAGTTTGCCAAAGCGAACATCAGCCAACCAAGCGTGCCTTGAAGATATCCAACACAGCAGCGGAACTTGAAGAATTGCCAAAGGCTTCGCCACATCGAAGTGTCCGGCGAAAGAAGATGTTGTGAAAATAGCGAAGCCAAAGATGCTATGACAATCGACAATGTAGATCGTGGAGCAGAAATGTCAAAATAAAACAGTCATTTGGCTGAAAAGCGATCGCAGAGCAGCCTAGACATTGTCAGGATCATGGAGTAGGCTTTGACGTTTGGAGCTAGAGTATAAATAGATGTCTTCTCCTTCAGAGAAATTCATCACCCATTCTGGGGTCGATCACCCTTTCTTAGAGATTTTTCCATCAAGCTAATTCCGATTCGCATTTCTTAGTTTGGCCTTAGTTTAGTTGTTTCATGCGTTTCCTTTTATTGCTTTCGTTTACTTCTGCGTAGCACTAGTTTCAGCGAATATTGTTATTTGGTGTTTTAATGAAGATGAATTGTTGCTTTTACTTTGCTTTGCTTTTATTTATCGTTATGAGTAGCTAAGTTCATCAATGGAAGGAAGTAGGAAAGTAGGAGAATTTCGCCTAAGCGAAGCCTTAGCGAGATGTCAACTTATTATGCATGCTGTGTTAATTCGAAATACATTACGTTTGATCCACTGCATGTATGTCTTTATTTCGCTTCGAGAGAATAGAAATAGAGTGATCTTGCATGTTTAACATTAGGTTCGCCTAATGCTATTTTGCATAGTCTTAACATCGTTTGAGTCCGAGAGAACCAAACCAAGAGCTCGAGAGAACCCGCTTCTGAAACTCGAGAGTGTTAAAGAGAGAGCCTTTAGTTGTTTCTTCTTAGCTTTACTTAATTTCGCCTAAGAGAAACTCTCCGAAAATGTCTTATTCCCTTTCGATGTATTGCACTTGGTTCGTTTTATTTTGCATTTAGTTCGCTTAACTTAATCTTAGCACAACAATTTCACCCGTTACTTTGACTCTCTTAATTTCGCTTGAACATGACATTAATCACTAATCCTTGTGAAGATGACCTTTACTTACATTAAAACTTGCTGACAAAGACTGTGTTTACTTGCACAACCATTGGGATCACACACACGTTTCGCTTGAAAAGAAGTTGAAGTTTTACTTTGACGTAACTCTGAACAAGCCACGTCATCATTCTTCTTTAATTATTATTTTCTTTAAAATTGCGTGTGGGTTTGAACCACAACATTTTCCATCCATTTATTTTGTAACCTCACACAATTCAATTTTCTTTTTTCATAACATCTCTTAAATTTTTAAATTTCCTTTTTTCTTTAATTTCTTCTACGCCCTTTCACATTCTTACTATCCATTTATTTTCATCATCATTTAATTATATTTATAATATTATATGAGAAATACTTACCTCGACATATATATTAAAATTTGAAATATATATATTGAATTTTAAATAAAATGTTATATGTTCTATTTAATATAAATATTGTTTTCTTTTTATTTTGTATTTTTTTCAATGTTATATTCTCATCTATATTCAACGTTTTCTTACCAAATCTTTAAAATACCAAATCTGTAAAATCATTAATTTTTAATTTTATAATATTTTTAAATAGTAGAAAACTAGCTAAAAAATTCTCACATTTCAAATGTGAAGGGCCACATAACAATCTTTAAAACCAATATTTTTTTAATTTGAAATCATCGTAGAATTAAAATATTATTATTATTTTTTAATGAATTTCTATGATATCAAATAAATGATATTATATTATATTATATTGTAACGACAAGACTCGAAATGGTCATAGATGGTCATCACTAAATGTCGTGAGTCAAAAATTCGTAAAATCTTAAACGTAAAAGATTTGAAAACATGCCTCTCATTAAAACAATTCAAATCCAAATATCCAGTAAATTCATAAAACACTTAGCCTTTGGCCAGAGTATATAAAATCCAATACAACTTAAATAGAGTTTTCAGAAATAAAGATGCGAATAAAAAACAGTAGATGCAACGGACTCGTCCCCATGACCAATCAGCTCCTCCTCTAACCACCTCGATGCTGTGCCAAGCTATCTGGTGGGAGAAACCACAGAAAGGGTGAGTACAATTACACTCAGTAAGAATTCCCCAACTAGGGTACATTATGCAAGACAAATCATTTAGCATCCTAGCATACAAGGAAACAACAATAAACAATAATGGCAGTCTCAAACAAATAAGGACAAGAAGTGTCGAGCAGGATCAGCACACCACTGGGCTGACTAGACAAGAGGGCAACCTAATGACCTCGGTCTCTGGAAAGTCTATCTCTAAGAAAACACTAAGTTAGCACGCAACTGGGCTAACTGGGACAACACACTTCTGGGCTTGTCCTAGAAAGCATGCAACTGGGCTTGTCCTTACTATACCGGGCAGCACGCAACTGGGCTCAACCCTGATACAGCTCAAACTTGGCTGTCAATGGACAGCACGCCTCTGGGATTGTAACGACCCGACCCAAAATGGGTTCTAAAATAGGCAGTTACCTCAATGCATGCATTCAAATCTACAGACAATTTGCAAAATGGTGTTCGGATTCTAAGTAAAAACTAAAACATAAAACATCCATTTAAAAAGTCAACATCAATTCCTGAAACCTGTCCCTGTTTCCAAGCACCTGTTCCAAGACAAATACATTTACAAAACTTACTCTGATCATAAATTTATTTAAAACATAAAAGCTTTCCAATAGTTACAACAATGCTAGAATCCGAAAATACATTCAGAAAACAACCTAGGGCTCCGTGCCCAACTACATGCATTCAGAGGACATTTAAAACATAAACATAAACACAAGACTCAGAGTTGAACAACGGGTTTCCATGCATCACAGCTCCTCCTCCAGCCATCCTGTCTTGCACCATGGTTACCTGTGGAAAAACCACAAAAATAAGGGTGAGTAATGAATTACTCAGTAAGAATCCCCAACCGGGGTACAATACGATACAATCAATCATCTAGCTCCCTAGCATGCAAGCAAACAGCTACCAACACAGATCATAGCTCAACGAGGTTAAAAGGCAAGATCTGGAATCATCGGAAGTCTCCTACTTCCGGCCTAATGATTGGTTATCCTAACCAATCCCGGGACATCTCCGAGGGTCTATCTCCCTCGGCCAGCTGATCAGTTCAAACACTGATCCCGGGGATGTCCTCAAGGGTCTCTTACCCTTGCTAACAAATCTGGACTTACGGGAGAGTACCCGAAGTCTGGCTCTAACTGGAAGGAATGGTGTACTCACGACATTACCCCGGGGGAGCTCTCCGAACCGGCAACTAACGCGTGTGCGCGCACACACATCATGCCGCCGCAATCGGCATAAATGTGGGGGCCTAAGGACAAACTACGCGGGCGGTATGCATGCCTAAGACTTCGGAGCGCGGTGTCACGATCACGATGAGTGCGAGGCCCTCGGCACTCATCTGTGCAGCATGTACCACCGACCTGAAGCTAAGAACCGGCCAGGGCAGGCTTTCACCGATGGCAGGGTTCCGCTCTAGCAGGCTACAAACTAGGCTTACGCCGATGTGGGTAGCTAAATCCACATCGGCGGACGGGGGGGGGGGGGGAAGCAATGTACGTTATGCTTCGCGCGCTCTACTTCCGACCGGTGGGGACAAAGTACGTTATGTCCGCTCTCAGCCTCTAGATGATGACAAACCCTACAACTCTAGCTAAGAGTACAGAGAAAAATGATTCCTGGCTAGCAAACAATAAACGACATCAACCACACTTACCTAGCATGATACTACGAACTTAAGCCGGAATCATAAGCATGCTGGAAGAACAAACCTAGCATGGCACTAACATGTAAAATCAGGCAAACATGCTAGCAAGAGATCAATCAAAGCTGCCCTATCACTATCATGCTCATAACAGTCAACGAGCATACAAGGCCCATCATGAAAATATCGCAGGGCCCACACAACTCCAGTAAGAAATCCTTACCTGGTCGGAAGGCAACAACACACAAGAAACCTAAGCTGCGATCGAACCCGAGCAACCTAAAGCGAACCTAACAAACACAACAATAATCACAAAATAGGCCCAAATATAATAAAATAACAGGGCTCGGCTCGGGAGCAACTCACGAGGCGCGGTTGACACGCGAACGAGCCGGCTACACGGGCGAGGCAGCTGCTGGACGTTGAGAGGCACAGATGGGCGCAGATGGGTGCAGGGCTGGGCGCTGGGCTGCGTGCGGACGGGCGCTGGGGCGACACATGGGCGCGCGTGCGCGGGCGCGAGCTCAGATCTGGGCGACTCGGGCGCAGACAAGACGGGCGACGCGAGGGCTGGGCGGCCTGGCGTTGTGCGCGGCTTGGGCTGGGCGACGCGACACTGTGCGGCCAGGGCTCGGGCGACGCGACACATGGCGAGCAGGGCTAGGGCTGGGCGAGCTGGGGGGGCTGGCTCGGGCTGGGGGGAGAGAGAGAGAGAGAGAGAGAGAGAGAAAAGGGAAAAATGGGAAAAAAGGGAAAAAATGGGATTTTTGCTATTTTTCCAACCTTATCCATTTTAAATCCTTAAAATCCCATTTCCCGGCTTCCTCCTTCGAGACCCGGCTGAAGCGACCTTTTCCAATAAATAAAACTCACTTAAATCCAACTCCCAAATCAACAATAAGGGCCCGGGCTCGAATCCCAAAAGAAGCACTCAACCAAACATAACTTTGCCAAAGCCCAAACCACAACCGAACTTCCAAACGACTAGCCCAAACATCTCGGGACTCGCAACCAACAACAAACAAGCCTCGACAAAGGCATGAGCTACCTTGATGTAACGACCCAATTTTCTATTTCGGTTACCCAGGTGATTTCGGATCATTATTCGGATGTTCGGATGGGCCGTTAGAGTTGTTTTAACCCTTAGAGGTATTTTGGTCTTTTGCCCCCGGTCAGGGTTTTGAGGATTTTCAAGATTTCAGGGCCTTTCCTTCCTTCGTCGAGGTTTGGTGGTTGTTGGTTGCAAGACCCAAAAGGTTTGGGCAAGTTGTGTGGGAGTTTGGAGGTATTTTAGTTATTGGCAAAATTAATGGGTTTTTGAGTACTTCCTTTGGGATTTGAACCCTTGCCCTAAATGGTTTTGGGAGTTTGTAGGAAAAGAGTTTTATTAGAAAGTTTGTTTGGGCCGGGTTTTGAAAGAGGAAGCTTTGGGAAGGGATTTTAGACCCATTTAATTTAGGAAGAAGGGAAGAAAATCAAGAAAGTCCCTTTCCCCTTGTTTAGCAATCTCTCTCTCTCTCTCTCTCTCTCTCTCTCTCCTAGCCGACCTCACCAAGAAAACCCAACCCTAGGCGCCCAGCCATGCCCTAGCCGCAAAGACACCGGCCGCATCGGGACCGCTCACCCGAGCCCCAGCCGTGCCCAATCGCTCTGCACCAGGCCGCGCCGCACAGCCCAGCCATTCCGCCCGAGACGTGCGCGCGCGCCCGCACCAGCCGCCACGCGACGCGCCGCTTCGTTTGCCGTCCGCCGCGCGCCGCCAGCGCCCGCCGCCGCCGCCGGCGGCGCTCGCACACGCGCGCGCGCGCCGTTCGCACAGCAGTGCCCGAGACGCGCCGCGCCGCTCCGCTCGCTGCCGCCTAGACGCGTCGCCCATTGCCGCTCGCTGCCGCCCAGACGCGTCGCCGCCATGCTATTGCCCTCGCACCCGACCGGCGTCGCCTCGCCGCGCGCCCAGCCCAGCGTGTTCGCTCGCTGCGGCAACCCAGCGTCACCACGTCCCTCGCTCGCTAAGCGCCAGCGCCCAGCGCCAGCGCCCACTACCGCTTCGCTTGCCGCGGACGACACCCTGCCGCGCGTGTGAGTTGGGGCGTGACCTTGTGTCTTCTCGGTCGGTAATTCCCGAGTCTTTTCTCCTTTGGGAACTAGGATGTTGGTTGTTGTTTAATTAATTAGGTTTTTGTACTAAAATGCTTAGGTTGCTCGGGTTCGCTTTAAAGCTCGAGGGTCGTTATTGATTGTGAAAGTTATTTCTGCTTGCTTCCAGGTAAGGATTTCTTACCGTGGTTGTGTGGACCCTGCGATGCTTTCTTGATCATGCCTTATATGCATGTTTACTTGTATGAACATGATTAGTGGATAGGACAGCTTGTGATTGCACTCTTGCTAGCATGTTTGCCTGTTTGTACATGTTAGTGCCATGCTAGGATTGTTCTTCCAGCATGCTTGAGATTCCTGCTTTAAGTTCGTAGTATCATGCTAGGATATGTGTGATTGATGATGATATGTATGTCTAGCCAGGAATCAGTTATTTTGTACTTTTAGCTAGTATAGTAGAGTTTGTCATCATCCAGAGGCTAAGAGCGGACATAACGTACTTTGTCCCCACCGGTCGGGAGTAGAGCGAAGCATAACGTACATTGCTTCCCCCCGGCAGCCGATGTGGATTTAGCTACCAAATCGGCATAAGCCTAGTTTGTAGCCTGCTAGAGCGGAACCCTACCAACGGTGCAAGCCTGCCTTGGCCGGTTCTTAGCTTCAGGTCGGTGGTACAGTTTGCACATATGAGTGCCGAGGGCCTCGCACTCACTGTGTTCGGTGACACCGCTTTCCGAGTCTTTAGGCATACGCACTGCCCGCGTAGTTTGTACCTAGGCCCCACATTTACGCCGGTTGCGCGGCAGATGCGGTGTGCGCGCACACGCCACGCGTTAGTCGCCGGTTTGGAGAGCTCCCGAGCTAATGTTCGTGAGTACACCAGCCCTTCCGCTTTAGAGCCGGACTTGGGTACTCTCCCGATAGTCCGTTTGTTAGCGAGGGTAAGAGGCCCTTGAGGACACCCATTGGGATTGGTTTTTGAGTGATCATATGGTCGAGGAGAAAGACCCTCGAGGGTGTCGGACATCTTTGGGATCGATTATTGAGCGATCAATTGGCCGAGGGAGAAAGACCCTCGGAGATGTCCCGGATTGGTTATGAGAACCAATCATTAGGCCTAAAAGGAGACTTCCGAGAATTCCGATTTACGCCTTGTAAGCTCGTTGAGCTATGATCCGTGTTGGTAATCGTTTGCATGTATACTAGGGTGCTAGATGATTGATGTATCGTATTGTACCCCTGGTTGGGATTTCTTCACCGAGTATGTTTATACTCACCCTTATTTCTCTCGTGGTTTTCCACGGTAACTTGGGACAAAGACCGGGAAAATGAGCGGAGGGAGCCGATTGATCATGGGAGCCGCCGGCACTCTGTCTTTTATTGTTTGCATAATTGTTCAGCATGTAGACGGACAGGAGTCCTAGAAGGATGTTTTTAACAGTTGTTTAAATTGTATTGTATGATTTCATAAACACTGGCCAGGCTTGTTTTACTTTGTTGGTTTGCTTAAATGAAGGTTGTTGTTTATGTTTTAAGTGTCCACGCTTTTAAATGTTTTGAAAGGTTTTAAATATGAAGCACTAAACCGCTTGATGAAGTATTTAACTTGCATGATGAGTGAGAACCTAGGTTTAGGACCGCATTTTGGGTCGGTTGGAAAGGAGAACGAAGCACTCCTTATAAAGGGTGTGGACACCTTTCCCTAGCAAGACGCGTTTTCCCATGGGGGGGAGAAACAAATCCGTGAGGCCAGTGGGCCAAAGCGGACAATATCTTGGCTAGCGATGGGTTTGGCCATTACAGATGGTATCAGAGCCAGGCATCAGACCGGAGTGCCGGGTCCATCAGGACGCTGGACCTCTAAGGGGAGGTGGAAACCCATAGGGGAATCCCACATCGGTTGGAAAGGAGAACGAAGCACTCCTTATAAAGGGTGTGGACACCTTTCCCTAGCAAGACGTGTTTTCCCATGGGGGGGAGAAACAAATCCGTTAGGCCAGTGGGCCAAAGAGGACAATATCTTGGCTAGCGATGGGTTTGGCCGTTACACTTGAAGTCCTAAAAATCCACAAATCCTGCCCGAGGAGCCAAAAGACCAAAATACCCCCAAGGGTCAAAACAGCTCCAACGACTCAACCAAACAACTGAATCTTTAACCGAAGGCACCTCGAAAACTGGAATAGAAAACTGGGCTGTCTGTGGCTAGTCCTAAGCATAGTCGGGTGGCAACGCAACTGGGCCAAACCCTAGATTGGCAACGACACTGGCTAATCTGGATCGACAACGCAACTTTGTCGATCGGGATCGCCTGCAACTGGGCGAGTCCGAAAAGAGGCTTGGGTGGCAACGCAACTGGGCCAAACCTTGGATTGGCAACGCCACTGGGCCAATCTGGATCGACAATGCAACTAAGCGAGTCCTGAGCCTAATCGAGCCAGCACGCACTCGACTGACACTTGGGAAACGAGCCAGCACCCAACTCGATTGACACTCGTGACTCCCTAATAAACTCTAGCACACTAGGCTACCTAGAGCTAACATGATCCAATATTCCACAAAGATTGTAAACAACAGAGTAATTGCAGACGTACAGAACAGTTACTAAACCGGGAAGTGCAACATTGCATTACAATAAATTACATGCCAATCCTCAGCAAACAGACGAGCATAACTACAATAATCAGGAATTAGGGTATATAAGATAGATCATAGCATTCAGACAACCTACACGAACCTAATCCACTAACATGCTTTGGCCACAACATGATAAATAGGCACACATCATACAATAACACATTAACAGGCAAACAGGACAGAGCATGGTATTTACAGAACAACATACAGTAAACCTGCACGAGCCTATCCACTAACAGTTTATAGAACCACCGACAACCTGCATAGACATATCCACTAACAATTTATAATATCATGCAGAACAAACAAGTTGGGAGTTTATCAAAGCAGTGCGCAGGGTCCACACAACCCCGACAAGGAACCCTTACCTGAAAAGTGGAAACAGACAACCACAACAAACTCAAGCCGAAGGATCACACAGGTAAACCTAGCAAACAGAACATATTTGAATCAATCCTAAACCACAAATCAATCAACCAAACAACAAACGAACTCGGGAAGAAGGGTTTTTACACAATACCGAGAAGAGCTAGGCACTAGGCAGCGAGGTGAAGACACAGCAAGCGAACAACAACGCGGCGAGGCGTCTCGGTGAGGCTTTGTGGGAGCGAGCAGGCTATGCGGCTGCTGGACCCTCTGCTGCGTGCGGCTTGGGCGAGGCGAGACTGTGCGTGCAGATCTGTTGGACGATGCGAGTTGCTGCACAGCGAAGACAAAGGCAGTGATGGAGTCGATGCGGGCAGGCGAGGCTCGCATGGGCAAACTGCTGCTACGCGATGCGGGCTGTTGGCAGATCTGCTCGGCGATGGCTGCAATGGAGCTTTGGAGATGAAGCTTGGGGATGGAGCTCGACCAAAGAAGGAAGAAGAAGGAGAATCGGGAATGAAGTTTTGGGGTTCACGAAGGAGAAGAGAATGAGGGGTGTGGGGAGTCGGCTAGGGAAAAATGAAGGGGAAAAGGATTTTCTCCTAATTTTCTCATCTTAAAATGCTCCAAATTCCTCCTTGTGCCAAGTGTCCTTGGAGGTCCCAACAAGCTCACAATTATCTCCTATTTTCTGTTTTAATTCCGAATGACCTCTAAACAACTCCCGGCCCTGGAACCTAAAACCAAAACCCAAAAAAACAACTTAACACTTATCTGTGAAACAAACCGAAATCCCAAAAAATTACCAAAATGTCGCCGGATGCCAAATGACCAAAATACCCCTAAAAGCTCAAACAGCTCTAATGGCCCAACCAAACGACCAAATAAATAACCGACATACCTGGAGAACTGGAACGGAAATCTGGGCTGTTACATATATAGTATTTTCATCTTATCTATTAAAAGTTAAGATTGGGTTAAAAATTAAAATAGAATAAATTTAAAATGAAAGAAAATTAATAATATTTTTAAAATAAAACTAGCATTAAAAAGGTAAAAATCAATAATAAATAAAACATTTATTAATATATAAATTCAAAAAATAAACTTAGCATTCAAAAGTATAGAAGATTGTAACATTTAATGAAGGATGATATGGAAAACAAAAAATACAAAACTTTAAAATGGAAATGAGTGGTTATAAAAGTGACACATAGGGCATGAGTAGGGCTTACCTCCACATGCATGTGGAGGCAAGTATTTCTCTTTGTCCCCCTCCTTCAATATGTACTAAAAAAAAGTCAATCATTTTGCTTTGAAGTTTTTTTTAATGTATGATTATAAAATGAAAAAAAAATTGTGGATCACATTTTAATAAAAATGTATCAATTAAAATAATTAATTAGATTGAAAGTAGAATATATTGGATTTTAATTTTTAAATATTAGAAATTAAATTTTAACTTTCTATAAATTATAGTGAAATGATTTTTTTTAATACAAATTGGGGGGAAGGGGGCCAACATTCTCAAGTAATATGAGAGTTGAATATCAATATTTGAGCTCAAACTCGTGTCCATGAAGTTAAAATGAATTAATACTAAACAAAATAATCAATTGCGCCACTGACCTTCAATATTATAGCCAAATGATTAACCTATCAAAATTTAACAATTCTTTATCATTAAATCGAAAAAAAATGATTCTTTGTCATTAATCTACTAATTTCTTAAAAATTAGACACTAAACATTTCTTTAAAAAAAACTTAAATAAAAATATTTGTTTAAAATTATTACAAGAATAATCTATAATACCATTTTTAAATCTACATTTCACTATTTTAATTTTTAAAATTGGTTCTAAAACAAGTTTCAAATGGAATTTTAAAAAACCAGTTTTAAATAAAATATTTATTGAAAAAATCTTGGTTTGATTTAAAAGTATTATGAATTTTAATCGGTTTTAAAAAAAAAAAATCTAAACGGTTTTTTATCTTAAAATCTGTTTTTTAAAAGTTTGTTATTATAAAATGGAAAAATAAATGTAACGGTATATTAATTAAAAATTTTAACATGTCAATGAATGAAAAAAAAAGAAGTTTGATGTGTCTTAAAGAAAATTAAAAACGATTAAGAAAAGGGAATTTGCTACGGGTAGCATCTTTGGCCTACCTTTTTTTTTTAATTATAACACAAATCTTAAACAAATTCATATATTGTAGATTTTTAAGATACTTTTCAATTTCCAAATGTACTCTTTCTTCTTTAACTTCCTCTTCAAACCTTTCTTCTTACGATCTCTTGGTTCATATGTTTGGGTTTCTACAACTTCTTTGAGTTTTTTGTGAATCGACTTCTTTGTGAATTTCTAGCTTCTTTACATTTGGGTTTCTATATCTTCTTTACGTTTGGCGACTTCTTTATGAATTTCTAGCTTCTCTACGTTGGGGTTTCTACAGCTTCCTTACGTTTGAGTTTCTACAGCTTCTTTGGTTAGAACCTAAACCTACTGATTTCTTCTTTGGGTTTTCAATCTAGGCTATATCAATAAAACTTTATCACTTACAAAACCGATTGAATTCTCTCAATTCAACTAATAGAAGTCAATCAGTTTTGTAAGTGATAAGAGCCAGTCAATTTATTTGATAGATGCTATCTAATACTATGTTTAACTGTCTCTTTATAATGTACATTGTTAATTGATTGATGTATATAGGAGGAGTTTAAAGACATGAAATATAGGTTTAGGATCTATAAGTAAAACTGATAGAAGTGAATCTAATTGACTTCTATCACTTACAAAACTGATTGAATTCTTTCAGTTCAATCGATAGAAATCAATCAGTTTTGTAAGTATAGGAGTTAGTAAATTTATTTGATAGATGATATCTAATACTATTTTTAATTGCCTCTTTATATAAGGTACATTGTTAATTGATTGATATACATAATTTTCCTTTCAGATTTTCCATCATGGGTTAAACTTCCTTTTATTGTCTTTCATGGTGGGCGATGAAATGTAAATGGTTCTCATGAGAACTATAAGGTTTGTGGAGTTTTGGTTGACAAAGTAATGAATTTTGAGGGTTTTGGATTATTGATTATGACAGAGTTAAAATTGGATGTACATCAATCTTCTTTACAATTATCAATCTTATTGGATTATGGCCAAAACACCCCTCCTTTTCAAATTTTGGAAGATAAAGATGTAGACTGATTCTTAACTTCAGTGAAGGATAATAGTACAAGACATCCATTAATGGTTGATAATAAGGATTTTTGTTTAGATGGGACATCAAATAGTGTTGTTAGCAATTCTAATTTGTTGGTGTATTTCTTAACAATAAATGATGATGCTGGTGTTGATGTCCCTTTTCACGTCATTCGAGATATTCAATTGGATTGTGCATTTAATGTAAAAGGTGTATTTGCTAGCAAGGAAGTGTTGTGTATGTAACGACCCAGGTTCACGTCTCGGTTTCCCAGGTGCGTTCCCTAGTCAATTTAGTTGTTTCGTTGGGCCGTTAGGGCAGTTTTAGCTTCAGGCCATTTTAGTAATTTATTGTGCCTCAAGGTTGTTCTTGCTTTCTTTGAGATCAAGGTTGTTTTTGTGGTTTGCAGGGCATCAGGGTTATTTTTTCATTTTGGAAGAAAAAAAGGCTTGTTTTGGGTTAAGGAAATTTAAAAAAAAGAGTTGTATGTAAAGAGAAAAGAAAATGTAAAAATGGGAGTTTTTGAGTTTGATCAATCAAAACATCTAGGGAAACCAAATCCTCTTTTCTATCGACTCATGTCCTCTTTCTCTTCTCCATCGTAGCCGAGGCAAGTCCCGAGCCACCGCCATTCGCCGATCCCATTGCTACCGCTCGTCCACGCTAATCGCCCTGCCTCGCCATCGCAGCCTGCCCACGATCGCACAAACCCTTGCACGCACCAGCTCTACATCGCAGCCCCGAACCTCGCCTCGCTCGCTCGCAGACACTCTTTGCCAGCCGTCATGCGTCTGACTCGCCACGGCTTGCATCGCCCACAACCATGCCCACAACCCGCACGCACACACCGTGCCATGCCCAATCGCACAAGCCCGAGTGATAGCTCTCAAATATAGCATTATTTAGGCTAATATCGTAATATATTCTAAAGGTATTTGTGCATTAGTTGAATAAATTTTAGATTTAGAATAGCATTAAGATGGGAAATTCGTATAAATAAGATGCATGCATGATTTTTGAGCCGAGATATAAAAGGTTAAAGAAATTAGCGCATTTTAGAGTAAAATGTGAGTGTTGATGCTTTTTGTACTTAAATGCCAAAGATTCCATGCTACGCCAATTTATTGCTATGTCTACATGAATTCGAAACATGGTTCGCATCACATTCAAAGGAGAAGCGGAAGGTCAAAATGCGCATCCGGACGCTTTAGAGGTTGTAGAACGCAGGATCTCCCAAATAATATTTACGATGGACAAATACATGTTGCAAAATAGATTAGATGCAAAAGCCTCAATAAGGAAAGAATCGGATGATGCCAACTATGAGATTGCAGAATAGACAAACTGCAATAATCATGAGATTCATACTTTAATTAGCAAAGATGTGCTTGACAAAATCAGAGGAAATTTGTCGCAAGAATCAAGGGATATGCAATAAAAGGAAATAAAATTCCAAATCAAATCCTTGCCTTCCAAGTTGATTTCTTAGTCCCCAAGTATTTCAAGCCTATAAAAAGGAGAAGAATCAAGAGTGAAAGTGTGCTTGTTTTTGGAGTTCTTCTCCCACACTTGGGATGAAGGTTTCGAAGCGAAGTTCATGTTCCTATTGACACAGAGTCCTGTTCTTCAAGCGGTCACCACCATTTACCGCTTTCTAGTTTATCTTTTCTTATTTATTTTATGCTTTATTTATTTTCAACATCATTTTCCCCTTCGAACTGTTCTTGCATTTGAATTAATTCAGTTTCTTTTGCAATAACGTTCACTTTATTCTTCTTTATTGTAACGGCCCAGTTTTCTATTTCGGTTACCCAGGTGATTTCGGGTCATTATTCGGATGTTCGGATGGGCCGTTAGAGCTATTTTAACCCTTAGGGGTATTTTGGTCTTTTTGCCCCCGGTCAGGGTTTTGAGGATTTTCAAGATTTCAGGGCCATTCCCGCCTTTGTCGAAGCTTAATGGTTGTTGGTTGCAAGACCCGAGAGGTTTGGGCAAGTTGTTTGGAAGTTTGGAGGTGTTTTAGAAAATGGCAAAATTAATTGTAATTTTGGTGCTTCCATTGGGTTTTGAGCCCTTGCCCTAAATGGTCTTGGGAGTTCGTAGGAAAAGAGATTTTTATTTTTAAAATAAGTTTGCTTCTAGGGTTTGGAAAGAGGAAGCTTTGGGAAGGGATTTTAGACCTATTTAATTAGGGAAAAAGGAAAGAAAATCAAGAAAATCCCTTCTCCCCTTGTTTTGCAATCTCTCTCTCTCTCTCTCTCTCTCTCTCTCTCTCTCTCTCCTAGCCGACCTCACCAAGAAACCCTAGCCGCCCTAGCCGCACCCACGCTCACCCTGCTCGGCCCGCAGCGCACAGTGCCAGACCAAGACACCCAGCGACCAGCAAACGAAATTGGCCACCAAATCCAGGCGCACTGCACACAGCCTTCCAGCCGCTCCGCACCAGTCGCCCAGACGCTACGCGCACTAACCTCGCATCGGGTCGCCCAGACGCGCGCTGTCGTCCCGCACCAGCCGCCGCCACCGCCACGCGCGCGCGCGTCGCCGCTTCGCGCCAAGCCCGCGCCTCTAGCACCGTCCGCGTCTGCGTGCGTGTGCCACTCGTCCCGCTCGCCGCCGCGCCAGGCGCAAGGCCCATCCTCACCGCGCCAGCGCCTGCCAAAGCCGCCTGTTAGCGCCAGCGCCCAGCGCCAGCGCCCCACCACTCACCGCAGCGCCCAAAATCGCTTCCCTTGCTGCGAGACCCCGTGCCTTCTCGGTTGGTAATTCCCGAACCTATCCCTTTTAGATTTTTAAGTCTGCTGGCATTGCTGATATATTTATTTAGGATGCTTTTAAAATGCTTAGGTTGCTCGGTTTCGCTTTAAAGCTCGAGGGTCATTATTTGATTGTGAAGGTTATTTCTGCTCGTTTCCAGGTAAGGATTCCTTACCGTGGTTGTGTGGACCCTACGATGCTTTCTTGATCGTGCCTTATATGCATGTTTACTTTTATGGACATGATTAGTGGATAGGATGACTTTTGTGATTGCATTCCCGCTAGCATGTTTGCTTGTTTGTACATGTTAGTGCCATGCTAGGATTGTTCTTCCAAAGATGCTTGAGATTCCTGCTTTAAGTTCGTAGTATCATGCTAGGTCATGTATGATTGATGATGATTATGTATGTTTAGCCAGGAATCGTTTACTCTATACTCTAGCTAGTGTGTTAGGGCTGTCATCATCTAGAGGCTGAGAGCGGACATAACGTACCTTGTCCCCACCGGTCGGGAGTAGAGCGAAGCATAACGTACATTGCTTCCCCCCGGCAGCCGATGTGGATTTAGCTACAACATCGGCATAAGCCTAGTTTGTAGCCTGCTAGAGCGGAACCCTGCCAACGGTGCAAGCCTACCTTGGCCGGTTCTTAGCTTCAGGTCGGTGGTACAGCCGCACGATGAGTGCCGAGGGCCTCGCACTCACCGTGTTCGGTGACACCGCTTTCCGAGTCTTAGGCATGCGTGCCGCCCGCGTAGTTTGTACTTAGGCCCCCACATTTACGCCGGTTGCAGCAGCATGCGGTGTGCGCGCACACGCGTTAGTCGCCGGTTCGGAGAGCTCCCCCGGGCTAATGTTCGTGAGTACACCAGTTCCTTCCTGTTTAGAGCCAGACTTCGGGTACTCTCCCGATAGTCCAGATTTATAGCGAGGGTAAGAGGCCCTTGAGGACACCCATTGGGATTGGCTTTTGAGCTGATCATATGGTCGAGGGAGAAAGACCCTCGAGGGTGTCGGACATCTTTGGGATCGGTTTTGAGTGATCAATTGGCCGAGGGAGAAAGACCCTCGGAGATGTCCCGGGATTGGTTATGAGAGCCAATCATTAGGCCGAAAGTAGGAGACTTCCGAGGATTCCAGATTCTGCCTTGTAAGCTCGTTGAGCTATGATCTGTGTTGGTAACTGTTTGCATGTATACTAGGGTGCTAGATGATTGATGTATCGTATTGTACCCCGGTTGGGGATTCTTACTGAGTATGTTTATACTCACCCTTATTTCTGTGGTTTTCCACCAGGTAACTAGGGACAGCACCGGGACGGCTAGCGGAGGGAGCTGAATGATCATGGGAGCCGCCGGCACTCTGTCTTTATTGTTTGCATATTTGTTCAAAGATGTAGATGGACAGAGTCCTAGGGAAACATTATTAAAAGTTGTTTGAACTGCTTTTGAATGTTTTATATATAAACTGCCAGCTTGTTTTACTTCGTTGGTTTTTCTTAAACAAAATCTGTGATTATGTTTTAAGCATTCCCGCTTTCTAAATGTTTTGAAAGGTTTTAAATATGAGCACTAAACCGCTTGATGAAGTATTTTAACTTGCATGCTGAGTGAGAACCTAGGTTTAGGACCGTATTTTGGGTCGGGTTCTTACATTTATTCTCTCCCTTACTTTCATGTTTAGCTAAGGATTTTAGGCGAAGGTTAAGGGTGCGGGTTGTAGATATCATGTACTAGGGTAAAGAGAGTTGTTAATTGAAGCATGTTAAACTAGGATCTTAATTAAATAGAAAATGTCGACCGATCATCCACATGCGTTAATAGGTTGTAAATCGGAAGAGGAATACCTAAGGCTAAATTACATGTTCAATAGGTTAGTATTTTGACGACTATAGTACTTTAAATCGGAGTTTAGGAATAAACTCGTAACTATTACATGCGAAGCGTTGGTTTTTTATTACATCGAGTTGCGACGAAAGTCGGACTTGATGCTGAACAAAAGTGGAAGCGGACGTTTGTTAGGCGAAGTATGGCAATTACTACTTACTACATTTTATCCTAGGAATTTTTATATGCATCCCATAACTTTAACCCGAGCCTTACTTAGTTCATTTCACATTTTATTTTCACTTTCTCATTTAGATATAAAACAAGCCTTAAATCCCAACACCATTCATTTTAATTTTCTTGCACGACTCCTAGATTAATTAACTAATTGTAGACATCAATCCCTATGGAGAACGATAAAATATAAATACTTATCACTTGCTGCATACTCGACTGCGTATACTTGCGTATTAATGCAATTCAAAGTGTAGAACTTAGTTTCACTCTTAGAATTAATCATTTGCTTACTTATACTGCACCGAATCATCGCATCACCGAGCACCTTGCTCACCTTCACCGCTCACGCCCAAGACGCCACTAAATGTAAAATTTCTCCTCATTGTGCTAGCTGTGTTTCTTGCCGCAAATGAGACCCTATGTTTGCGAGCCTACCGTTCGGTTTGGTAACCCCTGTTGATTTTGCTAGCCTGGATAAATAGTTATCTGTGTAGTTTTATTTACCTATTATTGTTGTCTAGGTTTATTACGTGGTTGGTTATCTACAGCTCAAGGAGCATCGTATATTTGTTATGTTCTATTTCAGGTAAGGATTTCTTTTCGTGGTTGTGTGAACCCTATGTGAATATACATTGATAGTATTGTATGCTGCTTGTTTTATAGTTTGACTGACATTCTTAGTGGATAGGTTGATGTTGTACCCTGACTGTTTGACTAGCATGTCTTAGTGGATAGGTTGAGGTTATATCCTATTTGTTTGAGAGCATGTTGTGACTCCTTGTGACATATCTGTTAGTACCATGCTACAGTTTTCCTTATCTTTACTGTTAAGCATGTTGTGATCTGTATGAACTAGGCAAGTAAACTCTTAGCATAGTTTTGGTTAGGTTGTCATCATCTAGAGGCTTAAAGCGGACACGATGTATGCTGTCCCCACAGGTTCGAGACCAGTGAGGATAGATTCCTGCCTCCGATAGTCAACTGTGGAGTAGCTACCACTCGATAGTCTGTAGCCTACTAGAGCGAGGTTCTTTCCTTTGTGTAAGCCTACCTTGAGACGATCTTTAGCTTCAGGCGTTGGTGTGAACACGCTGCCACAGTTGGGTGCCAAGGGCCTCCCACCGGCTGTGGATTAGTGGACACCGTTTCGATTCTAGTTAGGCATGCATACTCGATTTGGAGCAGCATGCGGTGTGCGCTCACATGCATTAGATGCCGAGAGGATGACTCCCTCTAGCTAATGTCATCAACACACCATTCCGTTCCTATTTAGAGTCAGATACTTGGGGATTCACCCAAGTGCTGAGGATCAGTTAGAGAGCTGATCACCTAGCCGAGAGTTAGAGACTTACGAGGTTTGAGAGTTATTTTGATAACTTAAGTTTCTACAACTGGTTGGTAAGCTATTTTGCATATATGCAAGGATGCTAGGTGATGTGTTGTTTACGTACTGTACCCCGGCTGGGGATTTTTACTGAGTGCCTTTGTACTCACTCTTTGTAAAGACTCGACTCTAAATGGTCCTAAATGGCCTTTACACGCGATGCATTTAAAATTCATATGGTTTAAAATAGATTAAAAATCATCCATTTCATAAATAAAATTGAAAACCCCAAATGCTTAAGTGTAAAAAAACAAGAAAACAGTTTCAGCCTCTGGCTAGAGTATAAAAAAAACCATTACAAAAGTTCAAAGTAAAATATCTCAACATGAAAGACTGTAAAATGAAACGAGCATATGAAACAGACTCTCCCATGATCATCCAGCTCCTCCTCTAGCCACCTCGATGTTGTGCCAAGTTACCTGGTGGAAAAACTACAGAAAGGGTGAGTACAATTGCACTCAGTAAGGATCCCCCAACCAGGGTACAATATGCAAGAAAAATCATCTAGCATCCTAGCATACAAGCATGACGACAATACAGTAAGGCAGGCTCAACAGTAACATACAACAAGTCTCAAGCGAGGTCAGCACACACTAGGCTGACTAAACGGGGGCCCAACTACGTAACCTCAGAAGCACGAGAGTCTCTAATTCTAAGACAAACTTGGTTAGCACACAACTGGGCTTGTCCTAGACATGCTTGGGCAACGCATAACTGGGCTAAATCCTAGATCAACTCACACCTAGCTAATCTCGAACTGTACACCATTGGGCTAGTCCGGAGCAAACTTGGGAGGCACACAACTAGGCCAAACCCTAGATCAGCACACCACTAGGCCAATCTTGGACCGTACACAACTGGGCTAGTCTTGAACAAAAACTCAGGCAGTACACAACTGGGCTTGTCCTGAGTAAACTCGGTCAGCACACAACTGGGCTAACCTTGGACAACACACACTAGGCTAGTCCTGAGTAAACCGTGTCAGCACACAACTGGGCCAACCTGGAACAATCCTAATAGGATCTATTAGGATGGAAAGTCCTAGGGCTAACAGAGTTTGACACCTAACATTGCACTTCAAGGAAGAATAACATAATCGTAACTAGCATTCAATGTAAACAGGAAGTATAACCAACAGAGGGTAATATTCTACATGCCAAGTCCTAACAAGCAGAACATACATTTCCTATCCACTAACATGCTCTACAGTATACATTCAAGAAACAGGGCATAATCATTACCATCACAACATTCAGACAACATGCACGAGCCTATCCACTAACATTTAATCCAACAAGAAATAACAATTAAAACCTATCCACTAAGTATGCATGTCAAACAAGACAAGAAACTAAGAGCTATCAAAGCCAAGAGCAGGGTCCACACAACCTCGGCAAGGAACCCTTACCTGAAAAACAGAGACAATTAATCTGTAAAGACCCGACCCAAAAAGGGCTCTAAATGGGCCTTTACCCCAATGCATGCATTCAAAGTAAATGCAATATAGAAATATGATTTCGGATTCCAATTAAAATTAAAACATTCAACATTCAATCAGAATTCAATACAGTTTACTGAAACTTGTCCCTGTCTCCAAGCACCTGTTTCAGGACAAATACATTTTCAAAAGTTTACTCTGATCAGAGATTTATTCAAATCGTTCAAAACCTTCTCAGATACATCAATGCTGGAATCCACAAAACATTGAGAAAACATCCTAGGGCTCCGTGCCCAACTACATGCATTCAGGGGAAATAAAAAGAAAAGAGTCATAATATAAAAGAAGTCAGAGATGATAGCAGGTTCCCATGATCACAGCTCCTCCTTCAGCCATCCTGTCTCGCACCTTGGTTACCTGTGGAAAACCACAAAAATAAGGGTGAGTAACGAATTACTCAGTAAGAATCCCCAACCGGGGTACAATACGATATACATGGTCATCTAGATGAATGTATGCAACCTATGAATATAAACACAGAATAGAGCACATAGCTTAAGTCCATACTTGGACCTCGGATGCCAACTCAGGGTCTTAGTCCGGAATAATCCACCACACAATACGCCCTATACGAGAAACAAGTCTCGGCCTTAGCTTGTCTACTGTCGATACGAAAGGTGCACTAGCTTAAGATCCCGAGGAGCTCTCCGGTCGGCGCTGTAATGAGCGTAAGCGCGCACCGCATGCTACTGCAGACTCTGGGGAGTGCCGGGTCTAGTGGCAAGCCGCCTGTCCCATCCACCATGCCTAACTAAATCTCTGGATCGGTGTCACCGACATAGGGGTGTGAGACTCGGACACGTGAACTATGTCACCTGTACCACCGCACTGAGGCTAAGGAACCGGCCGTGGTAGGCTTACACTGAAGCGGTCCTTGCCCTAACAGTGGCAATCAAGGGCTACGGCCGAACACGCTGAGGACGTGCCGACTGCCGGGGACGAGGCAATGCCAAGTCATCATCCCGACCGTTGGGGCATTTAACAGTCTGCCACCCTCACCCAAGATTGCAGGGCCTACCGGTCGGGTTAGCTAAACCCTAACCGGGTCTAGGGACGGAGTGCTACCTCGTACGTCCCTGCCATGGATGCAAGATACTTTATGCATTCGGGCCCGGATGATGCTACCTACCTACACTCTAACATATCATATCAATAACATACAATCCAATACAATCCAATACGTGCTCAACAGATACAACGAACCTAGCATGATACTACGAAACAAGAACAGATACGAGCATGCCAGAACGGAACAACCTAGCATGGACTAACATGAGAAACAACATAAGGAATCATGCCAGTCGGGAATTCAGAACAGAGCACCTAACACTATACATGCTGATAATCACAAACAAACATACAAATAACAATCACATATAATACCGCAGGGCCCACACAACTCCGGTAAGAAATCCTTACCTTGGTCGGGAGGCTTCTACAAACAAAAACTTAAGCTGCGATCACTCCCGAGCTAGCTATCGAGAACCTAACAAACATAGCAATGATCACAACCATAAGCCTAAAATATAATAAAACAAGCAGGCTCGGCTCGGGGCACTCACATGGCACGGCGACACGAGGCTGGGCGCTGCTGGAGGGCTGGAGCGGCTGGGCTGCGAGCTGGGCAGGCGATGGCACGAGGCTGGGGCGCGGGCTGCACACACGGACGGTGCTGAGGCAGGTGCGCGGGCGAGCGGCACGGAGCGAGGACGCGTGGCGCTAGGCGTGCGATGCGGACGCGGACGAGCAGCAGCTGCGACGGGCGCGCGGGCGCTGGGCGTGCGATGGCGTGCGACAGAAGCTGGGCGAAGAGGCTGGCGATCTGGGCGTCTGCTGCTGCGCGCGACATGAACGATGGCTGACGATCTGGGCGTCTGCTGCTGCGCACGACAGGGACGATGAAGCTGGCGATCTGGGCGTCTGCTGCTGCGCACGATAGGGACGATGAAGCTGGCGATCTGGGCGGGCTACGACGGCGACCTGGGCGTGGTCTGGCCGGCTGGGGAGCTGCGATGGTGAGGCTGCCGGCTGGGGGCTGCTCTCGGCTGGCTGCAACCTAACACAACACACACACACTATTTACTCGGCCAAACAACACACCAATCGGAGGAGGAGAAGAAGAAAAGATGATCGATACCTACCCGGATTGACGATCGAGCAACGGAGCTGCAAAGGGGATGAACAATCGGATTGGAGAGCTAAGAGGCAAGCTTGGAAGACAAGGGGGGTGTGTTGGAGAAGAAGGACAAAAAACCTAATTTCTTTTTCATTTAACCAAATGCACAAAAACTCCAAGATCCAAGGCTAACCATAATATGACGCAGAAAGAGCAACAAGAGCTCTCCATAGCTCAACTGGAAAAAGACATAAACGGCCCTGACGGCCCGACCAAATTACCAAAATAACCCTAGGGCATACCTGGAAGACCGGGATGAAAACCTGGGCCATTACATAATCAACCGAGTAAACTCCTTGAGCTGCAGGATTAACAATGACAACCTAGAAGATAAACACAACAATAATTAAATTCATAATCAAACAAACAGCCAAAAACACAAGCCCCAAGAATTAGGGCTTACTTAACCCGAGAGCACAAGGCTCGACAGCAAGGGGCTTGGCGGTCGCGTTCGACAGTATGCGAGCAGCGATTGCGAACGGGGCAACAACGTGCGGGCGTGGGCGTGGCAGGCTTGGTCGCTAGATGTTGCCGGAGTGCAGGTGCGGCTCCTCGGCAGTGGGGCGTGTGGGACAAAGCTGCTGGCTCGGTGGCTGTGCATGCGGGCTTGCGGAGGTGAGGCTTTGCGATTGCAAAGGGCTACTCGCACAAGCAGCCCCATCACTCACGCCCGTCGCGCCGCACGAGCGATCGCAGTAGAAGAAGAAGAAGGTGGAGGGGAACGCTAAGGCTTCTCCAAAATAAGGATCATCCCTCATTTTTCTTTTCTCTTTAATTGACAAATTCCTCAATAATTCCAAGTGTCCAAAGTGGTTCCCCCTTCGAGTCATAGCTACAACACTTTATTTTTCTTATTTTATGTTTTTAACCGAACGACCTCTAAACCTCTTAACAACAATCCCGGACCTGGAACTTGAAACTGAAACATAATCTCCAACTCACCACAGGTTAGGAAACAACCCAGATACCCCAAAAAATTACAAAACTACCCCTGAACCCCAAATTATGAAAATGCCCCTAAAGGCTCAAACTGCCCTAACGGCCCAACCGAACAACCGAATAAACAACCGAACGTACCTGAAGAACCAGAACGGAAACCTGGGTAGTTACACCCTTATTTATATGGTTTCTCACTAGGTAACTTGGGACAACATCGGAACGGCTAGAGGAGAAGTTGATGGATCATGGGAGCCCACCGACATTCACTCTGTTTATTTGTAATTTGGGCCTTTTGTTCAACATGTAGGTGGGGACGGAGTTCCTGCTAGGAGGATTTTGTTCTGTTTGTTTTAAATAAATCTTTGGCAGAGGCTTTAACTGATTTTGATGAATATTTATGTTTGAATTGTTTACTCTTTTGGAAATGTTTAAGTTCTTTTTATGTTTTACATTTATCTGAATGGTTTTAAATTCATGCATGTTGAGTAAGAATTGCTTTTAGGACTGTTTTTAGAGTCGGGTTCTTACAGTGTAGTTCTTTCAAATACATGACTGTGAAAAATAATTTCAAGTTTCAGACTCCTAGATCCAACAATAGAGCAGTTAAGTTTCAATGTTGCAAAGATGATTGTTTATGGAATGTCAAGGCTTCTTGTTATAGGAATAGTGATTTATGGATCTTTAGGAAGTATACTTCTATTCATAATTGTCCTTTGAATAGTATTCAAACATCTCATAGACAAACATCATCCATTTTAATTGGGGATTCTTTAAAAGAAGAATTTAGGTTTAGTTCCTATAAAAGTTTGACTCCGAAAGAAATTAAGCTTAAAGTGCATTTAAAGATTGGCATCAGTGTGCAATGGCCCAGGTTTTCATTCCAGTCCTCCAGGTACGTTCGATTGATTATCCAGTCGTTTGGTTCGGTCGTTAGGGCTGCTTGAGCCTTCAAGGGTAGTTTAGTAATTGTTTAGGGTTTGTTTCCAGACTTGTGTTAAGTTGATGCTATGTTTTGGTTTTAGGTTTCAGTTCGGGAGTTGATGATGAGAGGTTTGGAGTTCGTTAAGCTTAAAATAAAAAATAGGATTTAATTGTGGGCTTGCTAGGATTGGAAGGGAGGACCTCTTTGGACAGTTGTCATTTGTGTAGGATCGGTATGACAACCCTAGAGGGGGGTGAATAGGGTTTCTTTAAACTTTATGAAACTTTTTCCTAATGTGGGCCCAATTAAACCAATGAATTTACTTTTTACTAAACAATCAATTTAACCAAGAATGCCATGTAAATTAAATAAGAAATTATCAAAGACCGATTTCAAGCACCCTATTTAATTATAATATAAAGATTGGTAAAGAATATGTCAAGATAAAATTATAACAACCAAACAAAACATATAAGAGCAATTAATATAATATAACAATAAATTAATTGCAAAAATAAAAGAAGTTAAGGATAGAGAAATTGACACCGTGAATTTATAGTGGTTCGGCGCACCTACTCCACTCCCCAAGCTCCTCTTGGGTATTCCACTAAAACAATGAAGACTCTTTCCACGGCTTAGAGTCAAACCGTTACAACGTTCCTTTTGCGGGAGCAAAAACAAACCCGATCTTTTCCACGGCTCAAGATCAAACCGTTACAACCTCTCTTTTTATGGATCAAGAGAAAATCGTACAATGATTTGGAAATGTAAGATCAAGATGAACAAACTCTCTCCAAGAGTGTATTTACAAATTTAACTCTCACAAATCAAATCCTCACAATACAATAATTTCTCTCTCAAGAATAAGATGAAAATTGAAAGCTTGGAGAGAGCAACAATGAAGACTTCTTTATTTTGGAGGATTGAGAAATATGAAACTTGGTGTCTACAATTGGTAGAGAAGATGAAGATTAAATAGACATGAAGAGACAAAGTTACCGTTAGACACAAAACATAATAATATTATAATATGCGAAAAGTTACCGTTAGACACAAAGCATAATAGTATTATAATATTAAAAAAGTTACCGTTAGACACAATGTATTATAATAATATAATATTATAAAAAAGTTACATTTAGACAAACAACATAAAAGTAGTATAACAACATTTAATTTTCTTTCCATTTTAAGAAAGTTACCGTTAGACACATCCTCAAATAATAATATAATAATGGATTCTATTTTGCTTTTACCTTGACTTTTTATAATACAAAAAAATCTCAAATGTCAAACATCCAAGGCTCCACATGTCGCTCTTGGATTGGCCAATTTTTGCTACGTCATCACGTCGGGATTTACCATTCAAAATCTTTTAGGCCATAACCTTTTCATCTTAACTTTGATTTGAGTAATTCAAAGTACGTTTGAATTATTATTTCAAGCTCTACAAAATGTATACTTCAAAACACTATATTTGTTAGTAAATAAATTTCAAGTTTGTTATCTTCAAAACATTAATTAATTAATTAGTTAAAATTAATTAATTTGAGACGGCCAAAGAGCCAACAATCTCCCCCTTTTTGATGATGACAAACTATACAAGAAAAATGAATTCAAAGTGGTGTATGATATATGATATTATGATACACAATCAACAAACATACAAAATATCAATATACTTTCATTTTTCTTATCACCTCTCCCCCTTTTGGAATCAATCAAAAAGGAAAAATAAGAAAACTAATATAGAGAAGATTTTAACTAAACATTTTCCCATTTTTAAATAATCATTAATTTCTCCCCCTTCTGAAATCAATTTAATACTCCCCCTTAATAAACGAAAAAAAAGACATTTAACACATAAATCAATTATAGATGAGTATAGAGATATTAATCAATAAAATAAATATTTTCATGAAATTACTTCAAAGACAATAACAACTTCACCTAAAAAGCTAAGCAATATGCATAAGAAGGGTAATCACCAAAAGAGTTCTACAAGGTAAAACAACATCAAAATTATCGTATAAAGTAGTACTCGCCCTTAAAACAAATAATATTCTTCTAATTTTAAAAAATAAATACCGAGTAGATAAAACTATTTGAGTAAATTCAAGAATAATAATTTACACAATATAAAAGTAAAATTTTGAACTTCAAACTATCAAAAAATAAACAATTTATAATTTTTTCATTAAAAATCTCATTCAAGAAAAAAATAATTTTGAATAAAATGCTTACGGGATTCAAGAATATAGATCAATTTCATAAAATACTCCCCCTATGAAAAAGAATTATACAACTCTTTTGAAACATTTTTTTTTAGAACATTTTATTCAAATGAGCAAGCAATGTATAAAATTAAACTTTGATTAGTAACATGCTTCATATAATGAGACAAAAGCCAAACAATACAATATGTCTCTCAAGAATAAAATCTAATATTCAATATTTTCTAAGGCACACAAAAATTTATAGAGAGCAAATATCATCATAGCTCATGTTAAAAAAAAACAACAATAGTATTGTACTATAAGTATAATCAAGCTATTAGCACTTTCAATCAAAATAATAGCACATTTAAATAACTATCATAATATAAGATTTCTCAAGAATTATATGTTCAATCAACCAAAAATCACAATAATACCATAAATAGATATTCAATATTTTTCCATGGTATCAATAATTAAAATAATAAGGTATAAGAAATTTTGAATAAGTTTGGAAATAATTGGCCACAACATTTAAAGAATAAATAACCTAATTTATGGAAAATAAAGCAATAAAAATATCTTCATTTTAACTAAAGACATTTAACCCAATAATCAATAAAAAGAATGAAATTAATTTCAAACATTTAAATCATTCATGAGATGTATTTTCCATAATAGATCCAACAAAAATACTTATCTCCAAAATTCAAAAATAAGTTACCAAACTAAGCAACTTTTCCTTTATTGGTTTCAAGCAAGCCAAAATTGTTGCTCCATTTGAATTAAATTCAAATTTGAAGTTCAAGCAACCAATTGCTTCTTGAAAGTTACACCTACAAAGAAAGTTCAATCAAAGGATTTTGGTACCCATCTTTTGGGTCCTTCATTGTTAGTAAATATAGATTTTGGAATCCATTTCATTTTAGGTCCAATACATTTAAAATTCAACTTTGGCAAATAACAAGTCTTGAATTTATGACCAATTTTTCCACAAGAATAACAAATAACATTTGACATGAATTTCTTTTTAACACGATAATTTTTCACAAATAAATTCTTTCTTGGAGTATTTTTCAATTTCAAGCAATTTGGTCTAATATGACCTTTAACTCCACAATAATGACATATTGGTATAAATTTAGATTTTGAATGCACATGTCTAGTATTTCTAAAATTATGCACAAATTTTGATTTTTCATGTAAATCTCTATCCATTTCATACTTATGATTACATTTTTCATTATGAACACATTTAGATCTAGTATGAAATTGTCTAGGCACAAAAGTTGAATTCTCATTAATTTTTCTAACTTTCTCATACTTTGACACAAAACTAGAACTAACCAAATTAGACGCATGAGGTAAAACACTTCTAGACATACAAGAAGTACCCTTAACAAAAATATTCTTAGAGCTAGATGAAAGATTTTCAATCTCATAACCTAAACTCTTTTTCATATTTAAAGCTTTATCCATGTCAATAGTTTTATCTAATTGTTGAGCATCAATAGTCAATTTTCTAATGGATTCTTTTGCAATTTCAAGTTCTTTAGTAGCCATCATTTCTTTTTCTTTAAGCATATGCAAAAGATCATTTTTACCAAGACTATCACATTCAATAAATTTAATTTTGTCAATCAAAGAAAATTTATCACTTTCTAAAGATGTATTGCTATTTTCCAAATCAATAATTTTATCATTTAAGCTAGCAATTTCTTCTTTTAATTTCAATGAACAAAAATCAATTTCCTCATTTTTTTTTTTCAAATCATCTAATTCCATTTTCAAATCACAAGATAAAGATTTGATTTCATCATTCTCTTTTTCAAGGGATTTAATTTTATCAACTAAGGGATTTTTCTCATCACAACAACTATCAATCTCACTATGCAACAATAAAGTATTTGCACCATTTTTCAAATAAACATTTTCATCTATCAAAGACTTATTTTCAAAAGATAAAATTTTATACTTCTTTGATAGTTTGACATATTTAGATACAAGTTTTTCTAAATCATGTTGCATGCTTTCAAATGCATCAAATAACTCATCGTAAGAAAGAGGTTCTCGAGTTACCTCAACTTCATCGCTTTCCTCATCGAAATCGTTGGTTGAATTAGCCATCAAGCATAAATAAGGTTTATCACATTTCTCTTTTTCAACTTCATGAATAATTTCTTGATTTTGAGAATTGTAATTCTCTTTCACATCAAATAAATCATTAGAAATAGAAGGAGAATTTTCTACACTATACATGTTTTCAAGAAAATTCCAAACATCATATGCATATTCAAAATGTGAAATTATATCAAACATTTTTCTATCTAATGCACAATATATAATATTTAAAGCTTTAGCATTAAAAGTGAGCAACTCAATATTCAATTCTAATTTGGACAAATCATGCTCACAAACATATAGAATATTAAAATCCATACCAAGCATAAACGTTTTTATTCTATTTCTCCAAACATTATAATTTAAACCATCAAAGAAAGGAGGTCTATCATTAGAATCACTTTCAAAATTTAAAGTTGTCATAGCTCTTAGCAATTAAGCTTTTAAAATAATTTCTTCAAAATATTAATAAGATACTAAAAGTATCAAAATAATATTTGAAAATTATTTTTATCCAAAGAGCAACCGCTCTGATACCAATTGTAGGATCGGTATGACAACCCTAGAGGGGGGTGAATAAGGTTTCTTTAAACTTTATGAAACTTTTTCCTAATGTGGGCCCAATTAAACCAATGAATTTACTTTTTACTAAACAATCAATTTAACCAAGAATGCCATGTAAATTAAATAAGAAATTATCAAAGACCGATTTCAAGCACCCTATTTAATTATAATATAAAGATTGGTAAAGAATATGTCAAGATAAAATTATAACAACCAAACAAAACATATAAGAGCAATTAATATAATATAACAATAAATTAATTGCAAAAATAAAAGAAGTTAAGGATAGAGAAATTGACACAGTGAATTTATAGTGGTTCGGCGCACCTACTCCACTCCCCAAGCTCCTCTTGGGTATTCCACTAAAACAATGAAGACTCTTTCCACGGCTTAGAGTCAAACCGTTACAACGTTCCTTTTGTGGGAGCAAAAACAAACCCGATCTTTTCCACGGCTCAAGATCAAACCGTTACAACCTCTCTTTTTATGGATCAAGAGAAAATCGTACAATGATTTGGAAATGTAAGATCAAGATGAACAAACTCTCTCCAAGAGTGTATTTACAAATTTAACTCTCACAAATCAAATCCTCACAATACAATAATTTCTCTCTCAAGAATAAGATGAAAATTGAAAGCTTGGAGAGAGCAACAATGAAGACTTCTTTATTTTGGAGGATTGAGAAATATGAAACTTGGTGTCTACAATTGGTAGAGAAGATGAAGATTAAATAGACATGAAGAGACAAAGTTACCAAGTAGACACAAAACATAATAATATTATAATATGCGAAAAGTTACCGTTAGACACAAAGCATAATAGTATTATAATATTAAAAAGTTACCGTTAGACACAATGTATTATAATAATATAATATTATAAAAAGTTACATTTAGACAAACAACATAAAAGTAGTATAACAACATTTAATTTTCTTTCCATTTTAAGAAAGTTACCGTTAGACACATCCTCAAATAATAATATAATAATGGATTCTATTTTGCTTTTACCTTGACTTTTTATAATACAAAAAAATCTCAAATGTCAAACATCCAAGGCTCCACATGTCGCTCTTGGATTGGCCAATTTTTGCTACGTCATCACGTCGGGATTTACCATTCAAAATCTTTTAGGCCATAACCTTTTCATCTTAACTTTGATTTGAGTAATTCAAAATACGTTTGAATTATTATTTCAAGCTCTACAAAATGTATACTTCAAAACACTATATTTGTTAGTAAATAAATTTCAAGTTTGTTATCATCAAAACATTAATTAATTAATTAGTTAAAATTAATTAATTTGAGACGGCCAAAAAGCCAACAATTTGGATGGTTTTTAGTGAATTAAAATAAAGAAAATAGGAGAAAGTCACATTCTATCTCCCTTGCCCTAGCCGACCACCATATCTTTTTCTCCTCCTTCATTTGGTCGAATTCCCTTCCATCTACAAGCTCCATTACCGAATCGCCAAGCTCCTTTGCAAGCCATCGCCGAGCTCCCGCAAGGAACTCCAGCAGCAGCATCGCCGAGAGCCATCACCCATCACAGCTGAGAAGCTTCGCCTGCACTGTCGCTCGCAAGAAGTAGCACGCTCGCCGGCCTTGGATCTGCTCGCTGAGCGTAGACGTCTCACACATTCCGTTCGAACGCCCTTCGCAGCAGCGAGCCCTGTAGCAACCAACGATCGTGCAACTCGCTCGCCCACGCGAGCTTCGCCTGCACGTCGCCTAACTGCTGCTCGCACTCGCTGATCCGTGTCGCATCTGCTCGCTCAGTCGCGAGCCTCGCCTATCGCATAGCCGATCCGCCGAGCAGCTTTACCAAGCCTCGCATTGCTGCAACGTCACCCTACCGGTCCGAGGCTGCTCGCCCATGTGAGGATCACTGCCCATGCTCGGCCCGAACGCTATTGCCTTGCTCACCCGTGTCCCTACCAAGGCTACCTTGCAGCCGAGCCTTGTGTTCTCAGTTTTGGGTAAAAGCCTAATCCCCAGACTTGCTTGCTGATTTGTTGTCTCGACTGTTTAGGTTATGAGTTGTGATTTATTATTTTGTCTGCTAGGTCTTCGTTGATTGGTTTTGCAACTCGAGGAGATTGTTCACTGTTGATTGACTGTTTCTAATTTCAGGTAAGTGTTCTTTGCCGGGGTTGTGTGGACCCTGCACACGACATTGATATCTCTTAGCTTGTTTGTTCTGCATGATATTTACTGTTTCTCATTTTGTTTGTTAGGGCTTGGCACTTTGTACATTGATGATGCATTCTTCTATTCGTTTAACTATTCTATATGTCTGTAATACTCTATTATTTGTATGCTAGTTGGATGCTGAACCTTGTTAGCTCTAGTTGTTCTAGTGTGGGTTAGAGCTTGTTAATGTTGTCCCGGGTTACAACCTAGTTGCATGCTGACTCGGTTTGGCTCAAGACTCGCCCAGTAGCGTTCAGTCTAAGACTTGCCTAGTTGCGTGTAGTCTATAATCTTCAAGGTTTGAGTTGATCCAGGGTTTGGCCCAGTGGTGTGCTACCCGAGCCTCTTCCGGACTCGCCCAGTTGTGTGCAGTCCTAGATCGACCCAGTTGCATTGTCGATCCAGTTTGGCTCAGTGGCATTGCCAATCCAGGGTTTGGCCCAGTTGCGTGCCACCCGACAATGCTTCAGGACTAGCTCAGTTGGGGGATTCTTATTGAGTGCAATTGTACTCATCCTTTCTATGGTTTTTCCACCAGGTAACTTGACACAGAATCGAAGTGGCTAGAAGAGAAGCTGGTTAATCATGGGGGAGAGTCTGTTGCATATTCTTAATCATTTTACATTTTTTTAGTTGAACATTTAACTATGGGATTTTTGTAACTGTTTTGTTGTACTCTGGCCAGAGGCTGAACTGTTTTACTGTTTTTACACTTAAGCTTGTTGGGATTCTTTTTTATCTTATGAAATGAATGTTTTTTAATTCAGTTTTAATTCTCGTATTTTAATAATAAATCATTGAGTAAAGACCATTTAGGACCATTTAGTGTCGGGTCTTTACAGTTGGTATTAGAGCTCAGAGTCATAGATTCTGTAGACTGAGCTACATAGTTAGGTCGTTGTGTCCCATGATCATTAGCACTCCAACAGCCACTAGGTATGTGTTTAAGTTTATTTTAAGGGTTTAAGTTTACAATACCTGTATCTAGCATACTTGCTTTGTTTTGTTATTGGCAGTGTTAGTTCAAGCATGGACTAACTTAGTATGATTTGGGTATAGATCGCAGTATGTCGATCACCCGTAAAGGAGCAGGATCATCTAGTACCGCCAACCAAGGTGTTGGTATCGAGATTGCTACTGATGAGACAACATCAGGGATTGTCCAGACCCGTAGGCCGCTTAGTTGCTGATATGCCCCCAGTAGGGGGAAAGACTTCTCAGCCCCAGGCTGCAGCTCCTGGAGCAGAACTGGCATCAGTGATGAGAGAGATGATGCTCTTGATGGCTTAGTAGAGAGCTAAATACTAGGCGCAGTTTTCAGCATAGCTTGTAGAGCAGCTTGCAGTGCAAAGAGGGGAGTCCCGAGCACGAATGGCTCAGTTGACTTAGTTGCTCTGCCAGGCACCCCCAGTTGCACCTGCAGCCCCAGTGTTTCCCCAGGATGGACAAGAGCCTATGGTTGTTGAGGCTGTTGTAGGGAACGGAGCTGCCGAGTACGACCAGTGGCTCAAAGATTTCTGTAAGTGGAAGCCCAAGGAGTTTGATGATTTTGCGAAACTGCTGAAAGCAGTGAAGTGGTTGGCCAAATTACAGTACATCATCCAGGTGATGGATTGTCCTGACGTTCAGAGGTCGAGATGTGCTGCTCATGTACTCACTGTCACAGTAGTGTGGTGGTGGGAGTCCACTCTTGGAGGCAGACGTACAGGATCCCCACCCCCTACTTGGTAATTCTTCAAGGCTAAATTTATGACTCAGTAGATTAGTGAGGAGGCTCAGCAAGAGATGGTTGAGGCTTTTAATAATCTGAAGTAGGGAGATGACTCTATAGTGGCATATGATAAAACATTTTCGGAGCACAATTATTTTGCTCCAGAGTTAGTTGCCATTGAGAAGGTACAATGTATGAACCCGACACAAATAGTGGTCCTAAATTCGGTTCTTACTTAGCATGCTTAAAATTTAAAACATTTAAATTAACATTGGAACTGCATAACAAGAAAACATATTAAATAAAACTTGTAGAAAAACATTAATTCAAATAGCTTCCATAAATAGGTCCAGGCCAGTGTTTAAAAGTTTAAAATTCAAACAACTTCTCAAATTAAACAGTTTCCCCAACATGCTAACAAAGAAATAAGACTCAACGAGACTGTAACGACCCGACCCGAAAGGGTTCTAAAATAGGCCGTTACCTCAATGCATGCATTACAAATCTACAGAAAATTTGCAAGATGGTGTTCAGATTCTAAGTAAAAACTAAAACATAAAACATCCATTTAAAATCAACATCAATTCCTGGAACCTGTCCCTGTTTCCAAGCACCTGTTCCAAGTCAAATACATTTACAAAACTTACTCTGATAAGAGATTCATTTAAAACATACAAACTTTACAACAATGCTAGAATCCGGAAATACATTCAGAAAACACCCTAGGGCTCCGTGCCCAACTACATGCATTCAGAGAACATTTAAATCATAACATAAACATAAGACTCAGAGTTGAACAACGGGTTTCCATGATCACAGCTCCTCCTCCAGCCATCCTGTCTCGCACCATGGTTACCTGTGGAAAAACCACAAAAATAAGGGTGAGTAACGAATTACTCAGTAAGAATCCCCAACCAGGGTACAATACGATATAATCAGTCATCTAGTACCAAAGCATGCAAGCAAACAGCTACCAACACAGATCATAGCTCAACGAGCTCATAAAACAAGATCTGGAGTCATCGGAAGTCTCTTTCTTCCGGCCTAGGGATTGGATACACTGACCAATCTTGGACAACACTAAGGTATCTGTCACTCGGGGGGGAATACACTGATCCTTAGAATATCCTCAAGGGCCTCCTTGCCCTTGCACTAAACTGGACTTCTGGGAGAGTACCCGAAGTCAGGCTCTAACGGAAGGAATGGTGTACTCACGACATTAGCCCGGGGGAGCTCTCCGAACTGGCAACTAACGCGTGCGCGCACACACCGCATGCTCTCTGCAACCGGCGTAAATGCGGGGCCTAAGGTCAAACTACTACGCGCCGTGCACGCATGCCTAAGACTCGGAAGCGGTGTCACTGATCACAGTAGCACGAGGCCCTCGGCGCTCATCTGTGCAGCATGATCCACCGACCTGAAGCTAAGAACCGGCTAGGGCAGGCTTACACCGATGGCAGGGTTTCGCTCTAGCAGGCTACAAACTAGGCTATGCCGAAGTGGGTAGCTAATTCCACAACCGGCGGGTCGGGGGGGGGGAAGCAAGATACGTTATGCTGCACACACTTTACTCCCGACCTGAGCTAAATCCACCTTGGCGATCGGGGGGGGGGGGAAGCAAGATACGTTATGCTGCGCACACTTTACTCCCGATCAGTGGGGACAAAGTACGTTATGTCCGCTCAGCCTCTGGATGATGACAAACCCTACAACTCAATCTAAGAGTACAGAGTAAAAATCAATGATTCCTGGCTAGCAAACAAAGACCGACATCAATCACATTTACCTAGCATGATACTACGATCTTAAGCAGGAATCATAAGCATGCTGACAGAACAAACCTAGCATGGCACTAACATGTAAAATCAGGCAAACATGCTAGCAAGAAATCAATCAAACTGCTCTATCTCTAACATGCTCATAACAGTCAGCAAACAAGCAAGGCATATCATGAAAAATATCGCAGGGCCCACACAACTCCGGTAAGAAATCCTTACCTGGTCGGAAGGCAACAACACACAATAAAATTAATTCCGATCGAACCCGAGCAACCTATAGCGAGCCAAACAAACACGTCAATAATCATAAAATAGGCCTAAATACAATAAAATAAACAAGGCTAGGCTCGGGAGCAACTCACAAGGCGCGACTGACACGCGAACGAGCCGGCTGCACGGGCTAGGCAACAGCTGGGCGCACACAGGCGCAGGGATGGGCGCTGGTGCGCTGGGCTCGGGCGCTGGGGCGACACTGGGCGCGCGGGCGCTTGCTCGGCTGGGCGACGGCGCTGCGCGGCTCGGCACAGGGGACGGCGCGCGGGCGCGAGCAACGCGACGCGTCAGGCTACAGGACGCGCGATCTGGCCGACACGAGCGACGCGACGCGACACTGTGCGCGGCTCGGCACAGTGCGCAGCTGGGCGACACGGACCAGAGCAGGGCGAGGGCGCGCGGGCTGGGCGACGCTGGGCGATGGCGCGGGCGACTCGGGGCTGGGGCTGGCGACGCTGGGCTGGACGAGGCTCGACCTGGGCAGGGTAGGGGCTCGAGCGCGCGGGCTGGCTGGGCGAGCGGGCTGACTGGGTTGGGCGACCAAAGGGGCTCGGCTAGGTGGGGGCTCGGGGAGAGAGAGAGAGAGAGAGAGAGAGAAAATGGATTTTGGGAAAATAAAATAAAAGAAAATGGGAAATAAAAGGAAAATGGGAAAAATGGGAAAAATGGGATTTTTATCTCATTTTATCCATCCTTATCCACTTTTATCCAAATCAAAACCTTAAAATCCCATTTCCCGGCTTCCTCCTTCTAGACCCGACCGAAGCAATCTATTCCAATAAATACAACTCACTTAAATCCAACTCCCAAAGCAACACTAAGGGCCCGGGCTCGAATCCCAAAGGAAACACCCAAAAACCAACACTTTGCCAAAGCCCAAACCACAACCGAGCATCCAACCGACTAGCCCAAACACCTCGGGACTCGCAGCCAACAACAATCAAGCCTCAACAAAGGCAGGAGCTACCTCGAAGCCCTGAAAACCACAAATCTTGCCTGGGGAGCCAAAAGACCAAAATACCCCCAAGGGTCAAAACCGCTCTAATGACCCAACCAACAACCGAATCTTGACCCGAAGGCACCTCGAAAACTGGAATAGGAAATCAATGTCATATAATACTCCTCTTTTTATGACTTTCGTCCTCGAAAGTCTTAAGACGAAACAGCTCCAGGAAAACTCCACTGATCCAGCCAACTAAACCTCTCGGCCAACAACACCAACCTTCTTCGAAAACCAAACCTTCTTGGGTTCTCAAAACTCAAGGCCACAATGCCATCCAGACTGCCACAAACTACAACCAAGACTGGCATACCCTGAACTCCAAGGGAAATAGACGGCAAACCACATCCTCAACTCGCACCAACTCTCAAACGGTGCTACTCTTAGCAAACTCGAGGACGGGCCACAAGCTCTGAAACTCAACGCCACGCACTGGCGAACTCCTCTGGAAGCTCACAGCTGTTAACAAACAGCCTCAACCCAACAACAAATCAAGCAAACAACTCAACCTCCTGTGTTCTAGAAACCAAACGGCCAACAACACTCACACCAGCTGAAACTTCAGCTACGACCACCTCTAAAAGACAAGGGCCAGGCACATGCTCCACTCGACCAAACCAACAAACTAGAGCTCCTCATCGGCCGAACGCAAACTTTTCGGAGCAAACCTACTAGCAACTGGCCAAAGAAAATACTGCCAGGCCAGGAAACCACCAAAATTCCTCTCAAGGAAAACTCGGGCTGCAAGGGCTAAACCATCACGCAACTCTCTGCGGCACAACACCTTGAGGAAAACAGCTCAACGGCTTACCAAACAAAGCCACGACACCTCCGTGCCGACTCACTCAAACGGCTCTGCTACGCCAACTGCGAGCGCACAACAACTAGGAGCAAAGCCCGAGAAAGGCTTGCTCAGCAGGAACTCAAACCAAGCTTATAACGAGCAACGCTCGCCTCCAAGCTACTACTCAACTCTAAAAATCCAACTGGCTACTCAAAGGACTTCTCCTTTAAGCTTAAGCCTAACTCAACTTCCAACCAGAAGCTCCACTCCCGAAACCTCACAAAGAAAATGGATAACGACAACCTCAAAGCTTACGGATCCTGAGCCATACGAATCCGCAAGACTACCTCAGGAGCTAACACTCGAGGCTGACATCCAGGGAGCAACTCAACCACCACAGAGACTAGGGGGAAGGGAAATCTTCAATCCTCAAAGAACCAACAACTTGCAAGAAACAACTCTTACTGGCTGGCCTCGGCCCTTGCGGGAAAAAACAACTCTTGCTTGCTAACAACACAAAGTAGGGACCCTCTCGCTGGGCTGACCACTGTGCTACTCTGATCAACTACACAACTAAGGAGCTAAGCTGACTCCTGCCAAACGGGAAACGACTTCCCAGCAAGCAAACTCGAGAAGGGCAGCGAACTCCACAAACGCCCGCTGACTTGCTCAAACCCAAGGCAACAACAACCAACTCTCTTGGAAGCAATACCTAAGGGAAAACTCAACCAATCGGATCACCAATCCGGAACTAACAACACTTACTCAACTGCCGAGGGAGGGGTCAACTCCCAAACTTCCTAACTAGGAACAAGACCTCAGGGCAACGCCCTCCAGCTAGAACCGAACTAGCTCTCGAAACAACAAGAGGACCAAACCTTGGCCCCACACTCACAAGAGGAAAAACAACCCTTACTGCAGCCTCTAGAACACCATCCAAGAGTCCGCTAAACTGGACAAACAACTGCTTCCAAGCAGCCAACAAACTTTTCCTTCTAGCTAGCACCTCTACCATCAACTCATGGCTACGGGAGAAATCTGACAACTCCCAGAAGGAAACGGCTCTTACAAGCAGACAACCGAAGGACAGAGAGCTCCACATACGCTCACTATCTTGCTCCACTAGAGCAACAACATCTAAATCTCACGGGGCAACAACAGGGGTCCATCTCAGACTGAACCTCCAAATGCAAAACGGGGCAACTCAACATCCTGGAAACAGGAAAGCCACCAACAGGGAACGAACCACTCGCCCCACGAGCAAAACTAATCTCTAACAGCTCCAAACCACACCTTGGACAACACCAAGCATCAACTTGCCACCGCACCGAAACCAATCCGGACTCTACTCCAAACAACCACTGGCTTGCTAGTCTACCAAGACTGCTAGCAACTCACCCAAGGCTACAAACTACACGCCTCCAATTTGCCAACTGAAACTCACTACCTGGGCTGGCTGAGCTCTGGAGAGGCTCTCCTCAACCTAGGGTTCTTCGGCAACCCTCGACACACACTGTCGACAAACGAGCTAACAACCAACTGCTTGAACAGGCACAACTCTCTCCAGCATCTCAACCATGCTGGCCAACTCCAACTCCTTGGGAACCAGGAGGACCCGAAACGCTACCGAATGCGTCGTCCTTCTACTCAAACATCAGCCTCAACAAGGCTTCTACCCAAGAAAAAGATCCAAACAACTTTCTTAGCCAAGGCGATCAGAAACTGCGCGGCTTTGCTACCATCAAGACTTGTTCGGGCCTCCAATCAACTCCAACCGAAGAAACACCAAAAGTTCCTTCTCCATACGATGCTAAAAGCTGAGGAACCTTGCTCTACCAAGGCATAACCATGCCACACCGAACTTACTTTATACCAAGCCTCTACCAAGGGTGCTTACCCATAAGGCATCCAAAACCTCTCACAAGGCATCAGCTCATCTCGCCTCATAGGCATCCAGCTCATCTCATGAGCATCCAACTCAGTGGTCCCCTCATCGACCAAACTCGCATCTACGATGCTCAACTCTCCTCGATTAAGGCACTCGGAGGTAGTTGACCGCACTACCAACCACAAGGAAACTCTTGGCCTTAACACTAGCGCGAGACTCACGCGCACCAACACTTACCAACCGCCAACCTGCTGACTTACTCAACCTCCAGAAACACTGGGAAGAGGCTCCGACTCCTCTCGAGCATCCTTTCGCTTGTAGTCCATCGACTACCACTGAACTAGCCCTCTTGCACAACCAACAGGTGCAACTGCCATAACGGATCCAAGGCTAAAGGAGTACGCTGAACTCCGGACGGCATAGAACCATCTGCTATGCCCATGCCAAACTCAAGCCAAACCAGACTTAGTGCCAAAGTGGCACACCAACCGATGCACCTCAAGTGCTACTACTACCAAAACCACATCTTACTACAGATGGGGCCAACAAGGTCACTACCTCGAGTGACAACAACTCTGGCTAGGCATACAAGATCTCAACTCAAACAGCCATGCCTATGGCATCTCATCAAACAAAGGCTCACAGCCTACTCTTGCATCTCCTCATGATGCTCAACAAAACTCTGGCCGGATCTCTCAATATGCAGCAGCTAGCTCCACTCTAGGAGCTCACCAAGGAAGAATGCTCAACTCTACCAAAAATCTGAGGAAACTGGGCTGTTAAACAACAGCAGGCTCGCAAGGGGGCAAAGATGTCTCTACATCTGCCTCAAGCCACTAACACGGCAACTTGCCAATCAATCGGGCGACTGGTGGAGACTCTGCTAGTCCACCTCTCACAACGGACTACCACCACCAATTGTTGTACCAAACAGCACAGGAACGACACATCTCGGCCTCTGAACAGCAGGGCATCCCAACACACGGATGCTAAACTCAAACCTGGCCAACCGCTTTACTACTAGCAGCAGGACTTGCTAAAACATCGAGCTCTACAGGCATCCACTTGCAAAATCAAGCGCTTCATCAATGCCAACAAACTCATCTCAATAAATCACTGATCATGCCCTCCCGGAACCTCCGGGCTACAAGAGCTACTGGGGAAAATGTTGAAACAAACTCATCACCGGGCTATCTGTGCCCGACTCCTCACTACGCGCTACAAATCGCGCTGGGTCTCCGCTCTCCGATAGCTAAAGACTCGCCATCCAATCTCTCATGGCCGGATCACACTCGCTCAAGGAGTCTCACTCGAGGCGTGCTAGCCTCTACCCCTCCACTAGGCAACTCAACCGCCAGGGCCAAACTGGCTCGCGGGCCTAACAACCCCGGACGCGCCTCAACATCAACACGATCGTACCAACTCCTCGGCCGGACATGCCAAGCGCCCCGCTTCCTCTCGAAAAAGCGATCAACATACCGGCGATCCGCACAAAGCACCTCCACCCTCTCACTAGGGGAAAAGCAACAATCGGGCCACAAATGGCCTACGGAGTCTAAGCTCGCTCCCTCGGGGACGATGTCCTGTGGGCATCCGAATCTATCTCGATACCTCAACAAGCCGCTAACAAATCGCTCAGATCAGAGGAAAGTTGGCATGATGGCTCTCTAAGCCCAAACCAACAACGAGTCGTAACTCGCTTCGCCTCCGCTCCACAACTCTACACAAGGCAAACACTAGATGAAAAGTATTATAAATTCTTACCCTTTCTTTAAAATAAGAAAACTTAGGCGCACTGATGACCGCTTGAGTGCCGATGATCATGGAAAAACGACCTACAACAAAAGGTCACTCTACGTAATCTATGACTCGAGCTCGATACCAACTCAGAACGATCCAACCCGAAAGGGTTCTAAAATAGGCCGTTACCTCAATGCATGCATTACAAATCTACGTAAAATTTGCAAGATGGTGTTCAAATTCTAAGTAAAAACTAAAACATAAAACATCCATTTAAAATCAACATCAATTCCTCGAACTCCGTCCCTATTTCCAAGCACTGCTCCAAGTCAAATACATTTACAAAACTTACTCGATCGTGAGATTCATTTAAAACATACAAACTTTACAACAATGTTAGAATCCGGAAATACATTCAGAAAACACCCTAGGGCTCCGTGCCCAACTACATGCATTCAGAGAACATTTAAATCATAACATAAACATAAGACTCAGAGTTGAACAACGGGTTTCCATGATCATAGCTCCTCCTCCAGCCATCCTGTCTCGCACCATGGTTACCTGTGGAAAAACCACAAAAATAAGGGTGAGTAACGAATTACTCAGTAAGAATCCCCAACCGGGGTACAATACGATATAATCAGTCATCTAGTACCAAAGCATGCAAGCAAACAACTACCAACACAAATCATAGCTCAACGAGCTCATAAAACAAGATCTGGAGTCATCAGAAGTCTCTTTCTTCCGGCCTAGAGATTGGATACACTGACCAATCCTGGACATCACAGAGGTATCTGTCACTCGGGGGGGAATACACTGATCCCTAGAATGTCCTCAAGGGCCTCCTTGCCCTTGCACTATACTGGACTTACGAGAGAGTACTCGAAGTCAGGCTCTAACGGAAGGAATGGTGTACTCACGACATTAGCCCGGGGGAGCTCTCGGAACCGGAAACTAACTCGTGTGCGCGCACACCGCATGCTCTCTTCAACCGGCGTAAATACAGGGGCCTAAGGGCAAACTACGCCGGCCAGATACGCATGCCTAAGACTCGGAAGAGGTGTCACTGATCACAGTAGCGCGAGGCCCTCGACGCTCATCTGTGCAGCATGATCCACCGACCTGAAGCTAAGATCCGGCCAGGGTAGGCTTACACCGATGGCAGGGTTCCGCTCTAGCAGGCTACAAACTAGGCTATGCCGAAGTGGGTAGCTAATTCCACAACAGGCGGGTCGGGGGGGAAGCAAGTTACGTTATGCTGCGCACACTTTACTCCCGACCTGAGCTAAATCCACCTTGGCGACCGGGGGTGGAAGCAAGATACGTTATGCTGCGCACACTTTACTCCCGATCAGTGGGGACAAAGTACGTTACGTCCGCTCAGCCTCTGGATGATGACAAACCCACAACTCTATCTAAGAGTACAGAGTAAAAATTAATGATTCCTGGCTAGCAAACAAAGACCGACATCAATCACATTTACCTAGCATGATACTACGATCTTAAGCAGGAATCATAAGCATGCTGGCAGAACAAACCTTGCATGGCACTAACATGTAAAATCAGGCAAACATGCTAGCAAGAAATCAATCAAACTGCTCTATCTCTAACATGCTCATAACAGTCAGCAAACAAGCAAGGCAAATCATGAAAAATATCGCAGGGCCCACACAACTCCGGTAAGAAATCCTTACCTGGTCGGAAGGCAATAACACACAATAAAATTAACTGCGATCGAACCCTAGCAACCTATAGCGAGCCAAACAAACACATCAATAATCATTAAATAGGCCTAAATACAATAAAATAAACAAGGCTCGGCTCGGGAACAACTCACGAGGCGCGGCTGACACGCGAACGAGCCGGTTGCACGGGCTAGGCAGCAGCTAGGCGCAGACAGGTGCAGGTATGGGTGCTGGCGCGCTAGGCTGCGCGCGGACGGGCGCTGGGGCGACACTGGGCGCGCGGGCTCGGGCGCTTGCTTGGCTGGGCGACGGCGGGCGGCGCGGCTTGGCAAAGGGGACGGCGCGCGGGCGCGAGCGACACGACGCGTCAGGCTACAGGACGCACGATCTGGCCGACATGGGCGCGGACGACACGGGCGACACGGACCAGGGCAGGGCGAGGGCGCGCGGGCTGGGCGACGCTGGGCGATGGCGCGGGCTACTCGGGGCTGATGCTGGCGACGCTGGGCTGGGCGAGGCTCGACCTGGGCAGGGCTGGGGCTCGAGCGTGCGGGCTGGTTGGGTTGGGCGACCAAAGAGGCTCGGCTAGGTGGGGGCTCGGGGAGAGAGAGAGAGAGAGAGAGAGAGAGAGAGAGAGAGAGAAAATGGATTTTGGGAAAATAAAATAAAAGAAAATGGTAAATAAAAGGAAAATGGGAAAAAAGGGAAAAATGGGATTTTTATCTCATTTTATCCATCCTTATCCACTTTTATCCAAATCAAAACCTTAAAATCCCATTTCCCGGCTTCCTCCTTCGAAACCCGACCGAAGCAATCTATTCCAATAAATACAACTCACTTAAATCCAACTCCCAAAGCAACACTAAGGGCCGGGGCTCGAATCCCAAAGGAAACACCCAACAACCAACACTTTGCCAAAGCCCAAACCACAACCGAGCATCCAACCGACTAGCCCAAACACCTCGGGACTCGCAGCCAACAACAATCAAGCCTCGACAAAGGCAGGAGCTACCTCGAAACCCTGAAAACCACAAATCCTGCCCGGGGAGCCAAAAGACCAAAATACCCCCAAGGGTCAAAACCGCTCTAATGACCCAACCAACAACCGAATCTTGACCCGAAGGCACCTCGAAAACTGGAATAGGAAACTGGGCTGTTACAGAGACAACAGAAAAGCAGAGTAAACGCCGACAGCTCCCATGATCAATCAGCTCCCTCCACTAGCCGTCCCGGTGCTGTCCTAAGTTACCTATTGGAAAAACCATAGAAAATAAGGGTGAGTACGAAGCACTCAGTAAGAATCCCCAAACGGGTTACAATACGATACATCAATCGTCTAGCATCCTAGTATACATGCAAATGGTTACCAACATAGATCTTTGCTCAACAAGCTAATGGGGGCAAGTCCGGTATCTTCAGAAGTCTCTTACTTCTAGCTTAAAGATCAGCTGTAAAATTTCTTATTCCAAACTGAGGGGACAAAGTGCGTTATGTCCATGCTGAAGGGACAAAGTGCTTTATGTCCATGCTGAAGGGACAAAGTACGTTATGTCCAAACTGATCCTATGAAGAACAAGGGAGTGCTTAAAGTCTGGCTCTAAACTAGAACGGAAGTGGTGAACTCACGAACATTAGCTCGGAGGAGCTCTTCTAACCAGTGACTAACGCGTGTGCACACACACTGCATGCTACTGCAAACTGCGTAAATGTGGGGCCTAAGGACAAACTACACGGTCCAGGTACGCATTCCTAAAGACTCGAAAGTGGTGTCACTAATCCACTATAGTGGGAGGCCCTTGACACTCAACTGTATCAGCCTGTACCACCGATGCCTGAATCTTAGAACCGGCAAGGTAGGCTTACACCGTTGTCAGGGTTCCGTTCTATAGCAGGCTACAAACTAGGCTTATGCTAAAGCGAGAACTAATCCACATCGGCTGCCAGGGGCGAAGTAAAGTACGTTATGCTTCTCACTGATCCTAACCTGTGGGGACAAGATAAGTTATATCTGCTCTCATCCTCTGGATGAAGACAACCTAACTAAGTTATCTAAGATCACAGAGTAATCGATTCCTAACAGATCAAACATGCTTAACAAGTATATATGGTAGCATGATACTACGAACTTAGAGCAAGAATCATAGAACATGCTGGAAGGACAAACCTATAATGGCACTAACATGTAGAAACAAAGGTAAACATGCTAGTAGAGATAAATCAACAAAGCAATCCTATCCACTAACATGCTCGTAACAATCAACAGATATACACGGTGCAATCAATATATATCGCAGGGTTCACACAACCTTGGTAAGAGATCCTTACTTAGAAAACAAGCAGTAAAAAAATAAACAATGTAATGTGCTCCTTGAGCTGCAGAGTCTCACAACCTATCAATAACACAAACACATACATATTAAACCTAGCTAGCTAACAACCGAACTAGGAACCAGAAGCTAAGGGCTCGTTTGATAACGTTCTCGTTTCCTGTTTCTTGTTCCTGTTTCTTATTTATTGAGAAACAGTCTTGTTTGATAACTGTTCCCGTTTCTTGTTCCCAAAAATACATGAAATGTTTCTCAAATGTATGTGAAAAAATGAGAAACTCTCAAAACTTGAATCTCTTGTTCCGTTCTTTTTTTTTTTTTTTTTTTTTTTTTTTTTTTTTTTTTTTTTCTGAAACCTAGTAATGTTTTAGTTTTATATTATGCATTCCAAAAAAGTCACAATATGCAACTTGTGGTGTGATGGTTGGGTTGTCAACCTTTTTTTCCAGAATTTGAGTCCATGGTTCAAATCCCAACTTTGCTTTTTTTTTTTCAAATCATTTTTGCAATTTTTAATTCTTTTAATTTTGTATGTTTTTTTACCATTCTATTTTTTAGTTTAAAATTTTGTAATCTTTTATTGTTTATATTTTTAATGGAATTATGTATTTTTAATTTATGGGTTGATTTGAAAATTTTGTATATGTGTATTTATTTATTATTTAAGTTAATAATACATTCGAATCAAGTAAAAATTTAGTATCATGAAAAATTTGTTCACTAAAATATACAACTGACACTACCTTAATATTTTACGCTCACAACATTTTTTAAACACGTCATTTGTGACAAATAATTTATGTGAGAGATAGCATATTAAATTTATGGTTAGTTCTATATTAAGAATTTTTTTAATTATAAAAGATTTAATTATACTAGAAAATGTAAACTTTCGATGTCCATATTTTAATGCATGTTATATTTTGTTAGAAGCCTAAATATATACATATACATACATACATACATACATACATACATACATATATATATATATAAACAAAAAGCAAGAAATAAGAAACAAGAAACAAGAAATAGTTATCAAACAAGTTTGTTTCTATTTTTTATATCTTTTAAGAAACAAGAATCAGAAACGGTTATCAAACATATTATTGTTTCTTATTCTCAAAAAATAAGAAACAAGAAACTAGAAACAAGAACTAAGAAACAAGAAACAGGAAATAGAAACGTTATCAAACGAGCCCTAAGGGTTCTAGAAACTACCGAACCAACAAGAACAAGTGCTCTCGACCAAGCACTAATGAGAAGACCAATGAAGCTCTCGGCTGCATGGTGTTCTTGGCCAAAACACTTGTGCAAGATGATCTTGGCTAGGCAAATCTTCACTCTCGGCAATGCAACCTCTCGGCTCGACAACCAAAGGTCTTCTCGGGCAGCAAGGATTGCGAAAGAGAGGTGCGGCTCACTCGGGGACTCAGCTAGATGAAGCTTGCAGCTAGGGTTGGTGATGGGGATGTGGCCTCGGAAACAAGGGGCTGTTTTACTTAGGGTGGTGCGGCAACCAAGGGACTCCCGGCTAGGTTGAATGTGCGGCAAGAACAAGGCAAGGTGAGGAAGCGTTTTCGACAATCACAAGAACAAGATCAAGATCAAGATTTTGACTTATGAGATGGAGTGCTCGGCAACCACAAGGAGTAGGGAGAAGGAGTGTCTCAGCTAGGTGAAGAGGAAGAGAGAAGAGATCTCTTGGCTAGGGCTTTCTTGCGGCAAGACTAGGAGCAAAGGGAGGAGAAGAAGTCGCCAATAGATAGAGAGAAGTGCTCTCGGCAAGGACAAGCAAGAAAAAAAAAAGAGAGGAGATGAGGAGGATGAGAAATTCAGCAAGATAGGAGGGATGAAGATGAAGTCAGCAAGATGGAGAACAAGGATAATATGCATGCAGCTAGGTTGGGGAAAAATATGATTTCTCCTTTTTGATTTTGTCGATTGAATATCCTAGCCACCCAGCATCGAATCCTAGAAAAAAACACTATTTTCCTTCTTTTTCTTTTTTTGTTTCTAAAACAAGCCTCCAAAAGCCTAGCTAGTCACAGGTTCGAGTCCCAGCAACAACACTTGTAATTCTTAATTTTCCCTTTTAACCAAACGACCTCCAAACTTCACACAAAGACACCTTTAAACCCTGGAACCTGAAACCGAAGAATAACTAAACTCAAAGAATGATAGAAATAGCCCTGAAACCCTGGTAAATCACAAAACTGGCCCTGAGGGAAAAATGACCAAAATGCCCTTAAAGGGCTAAAACTGCCCTAACGGCCCAACCGAACAACCGAATAACAAGCCGAACATACCTGGGAAATCAGAATAGAATTCTGGGCCATTACAATTCTCCCTCCTTTTAAGACTTTCGTCCCCGAAAGTCCTAAGACTAAAACAACTCCAGGTAGTGCGTCCTCATCTCATCCTCTAACTCCCAAGTAGCTTCCTCTGCCCTCTGATTTCTCCACTCAACCTTCACTAGGTTGATCTCCTGGTTACGCAAGGTCTTACGCTCCCAAGCCAGAATCTGCATAGGTTTTTCCTCGAAACTCAAATCCTTGTTCAACTCCAATGGCTCATGGTCAACTACGTGCGCCGGGTCTGCCACTTACTGTCTCAACATCAAAACATGGAAGACATTATGCACTGTTGCCAAAGATGGGGGCGACTCCAAACGGTAAGAAACTGCACCAATCCACTCAAGGATCTCGAAAGGCCTTATAAACCTAGGGCTCAACTTTCCCGCTAACCAAACCTCAACACACCTTGCATCAGCGCTACCTTTAGGAAAACGTGCTGACCAGCTCAAACTCCAAGTCTCTACGCCGAACATCGACGTAAGTTTTCTGTCTACTTTGAGCTGTCAACATACGAGCTTGGATCTTCTGCACTGCATCGTTGGTCATCTAAAGCAACTCGGCACCCAACTCCTGCTTGTCCCCGACCTCTTCCTAGAACATTAGGGACCTGCAACGCTTGCCATACAAAAGCCTCAAACGAAGCCATCTGAATGGTCGACGGATAGCTGTTATTATATGCAAACGCCATCAAATACAGGTACTTATCCCAACTGTAGGGAAAGTCCAACACACACGCACACAACATATCCTCGAGAATCTAGTTCACCCTCTCAGTCTGGCCATCTGTCTGAGGGTGTAAAACAGTCCCGAAACTGCACTCGGTTCCCAAACCCTTTTGGAGCACTCTCCAGAAGCGGAAAGTGAACCGAGAATCACAGTTTGAAACAATCTTCGATGGTACCCCATGGTACCGAATGATCTACTCCAAAAACAACTGTGCCCACTATTCCCCGGTATCGTTAACTCTATCGAGAATGAAGTGTTCACTCTTAGTCAGCCGATCCACAACAACCCAGATCTGAGTAAACCCTCTTGGTATCCTCGGCAACCCAGAAATGTAATCCACAAGAATCTCATCCCATTTCCACTAGGAACGCTCAACGGTTGCAACAGATCTACCAGTTTATGTCTGGGAGCCATCAGTTGCTGACAAGTGAGACACTTGCTAACAAACTGTCAAGACCTAACACTAAATGGTCGAAAAAGGCCTTTACTAAGTGATGTGATTCAAAACATATTGCACTTGTAAATAAGTCAATTCAAAACTCCATTTTATTAAAAAATTCAAGTCACAAACACTTGAGCAGAAATCATAAACAAAGGTTCAACCTCTGGCCAGAGTATAATAAAAATAGTTACAAAATCCCAATAAAACATTACAAGCTCCAAAAACGTATTTCAACAACCTAAAAGTAAATGAAGGAGATGCAGCAGCCTTTCCCATGATCATCCAGCTCCACCTCTAGCCACCTCGATGCTGTGCCAAGTTACCTGGTGGAAGAAACCACAGAAAGGGTGAGTACAATTGCACTCAGTAAGGATTCCCCAACCGTGGTACAATATGCAAGATAAGACATCTAGCATCCTAGCATACAAGAATCATACAATAACATGACAGTCTCAACAAGTACAACAGTAGGATGAACATCATCAGGGGTCTATGTTCAAAGCTAGATAGGATTAGCACACACTGGGCTAACAAGTAGGAGAAACAGTTAAGTAATCTCAGCAGCTAAATTAGTACAACAAACATGGTTAGCACACACTAGGCTAACTAAGGACAACACACACTGGGCTAGTCCTGGACCGTCACTCGACTGTCACTTGGGGCACAACGAGCCAGCACGCAACTCGACTGTCACTCGGGCCAAAATGAGCCAGCACGCAACTCGACTGTCACTCGGGGCACCGTAATAAACTCTAACACTCTGAGCAGCCTAGAGCTAACAGTGTCCAACTTCTAACTAGCTTATAAACATTAGAGTAATTGTAGACAACCGGAATAGTTAATAAACAGGAGAGTGCAACAACACGGTACAATAAACTAATTGCCAAGCCCTAGCAAACAGCACAAGCATAAACCTAATATTCAGGAAAACAGGGCATACAACATGCAAGATCAGATCAACAGACTAACAGGAATTAAACATAACTATAAATAGAGTAACATCCAAGAAACCTGCAAGAACCTATCCTCGGCAACAAGTAGCCAGGCAGGCGTGCTGACGGTAGTGATGGGCTGCGGCTGGCTGCGGGCCTGATCGGCGAGTAGGGGGCTGTCCTCACGTTGCTTCACTAAGGCGAGATGGGGCGATGTTGGGACTGCAGCTCGCTACTACGGGGATGTACGAGGCGAGCAGCGAGGGCATGCGGCTGCTGGGCGGGGGTACGACGAGTGTGTACGGGCGTGAGCAAACAAACGGTAGGGGCGAGCTCGAGGGTGTGAAGGGCAAAGGGGTGCTGCATCGCGGGCTGGACACTAGCGACTGGGATCGGGATTAGGGGCTGGTGCAAGGGCGAGCGGTCGGGTGCGAGGCTCCGCTGGTGACGGGGCTGGGCTTGGTTCGACGCTGAGGCTGGCGACAATGGTTGTTACTGCTGGTCTCGGCTGGGTGGCAACCACACACACAGGTGGTCAGGGGCTCAGCCAACCACAAACAAGAGAATTTCGACTAGGGGAGTGGAAAAAGGAGTCTTACCTCTCGATTCTTGGCTCGAGTTCTTGAAGAAATGGAAAGGAGGGTGAAGAAATCTTGGAGACGGCAAGAAGAAGGTGGGGAAAATCTTGGAGAACATGCGACAACTTCTTGGTAGAGAAAAGAACGATTTTTCTCTTTATTTAAAAAACAATTAGGTTAAGCGATTCCCTTCCCTGGGCTTTCCCCCTTCGAGTCCCAGCAGAAACAATCTTTTTCTCCTTGATAAACCCATTTAATCCAAGCCTCCAAATCCCTTTAGGTCAAGGGTTCAAACCCCAATGGAAGCACTTTAATTCCTTTTTAAATTATAATTTCCCGAACGACCCCCAAGCTTCCAAACAAGCTACACAACCTCTTGGGTCTTGCAACCAACAACAGACAAGCTTCAACAAAAGACAGTAATAACCCTGGAATCCTGAAAATTCACAAACCCGGCCCTGGGAGTAAAATGACCAAAATGCCCTTAAAGGTTAAAATAGCTCTAACGGCCCAACCGAGCATCCGAATAATGAACCGGAAGCACCTAAAGAGCTGGAACAAAAATCTGGGCCATTACACTAAGAGTGAAACTAAGTTTTACACTTCGAATCACATTAATATGCAAGTATATGGAGTCGAGTATGCACCAAGTGATAAGTATTTATATTTTATCGTTCTCCACAGGGATTGATGTCTACAATTAGTTAATTAATCAAAGAGTCATGCAAGAAAAGTAAAATGAATGGTGTTGGGATTTTTGGTTTGTTTTATATCTAAATGCAAAAGTAAAATAAAATGCGAAATGAACTAAGTAAGGCTTGGGCTAAGGTTATGGCACGTGTCTAGAAATTCCTAGGATAAAATGCAGTAAGTAGTAATTGCCATACTTCGCCTAACAAACTACCGCTTGCGCTTTCGTTCAGCATCAAGTCCGACTTCCATCGCAATTTGATGTATTGCATGAATTGGTATTGTTGATATTATTTTGGGTTTGCAAGACAAAGAAATAAATAAACGATAAAACAATTTTGCTAAGTTAAGGCTAAACTATGATACTTGTGAGTGCAGCAACAATGGGATAACAAGAAACATGTGGTAAGAGAATCTAGCATACTATGCTTACAAACTACTACTTCCATTTTCATTCAACATTCAACCCAAATTACGCTGCGACTAAGTGTAATTATGAACCGCACTAAGTATGTAATAGTTTCTCATTTATTCCTAAACTCCGATTTAAAATGTCACAGCCATAACACTACCTATTAAACATGCATGATAGACTTAGATCGTTTCCTCTTCCGAATTACAATCTATTAGCTTGTGTAGATGGCCGGTTGACACTTACTTTTCTGATGAAGTACCTATCGTACATGCTCTAGATTAAACCCTTCCAATTCCTTCCTACAACATGCTACTAAAACTCACGTTCCCCCAGTTTCACCTTTTGAAAATTAGTTCATAATGAAAACAGAGAACACAATGCACAATATAGAAAACATCATGGAATTGTAATACTTAATTAAAATGAGCTAACAATGTGTTTTAACAAAACAAACAAACAAAACAAAAACAGTAAAATTGTAGCATAGATTAATCCTCTGAAACTCTCCATTTTCTCTATTACATCACGTCCCTTTTATAGAGTTAGGTCTTCGAGCCTCCGAATGTTCCATAATGGTAAGAATCAATTTGCACGATGATTTCTCCTTTTAATTTCTTGCCATACGTGGTTGATTTGTCTAAGGCAGGAATCCTGTGATTTCAGTAATTCGTCTCTTAATTGTCTCATTAGTCAACTTCTCGCTGGCAGATTCTTCCTTCCTTATTTACTCGTAGTGCAAATAGCCTTGACCTTCCAAGCTTAAGTACTTGTGTTCGCGCGTCTTGATTTTCTCTTGGTGATGCTTCCTTAGTGCTAATCCTACGAAATAGAAATAGTCATAAGTTTCTGCGAACTTTATGCTGACTGCGTTTCTTTATCTTTCTTTTGCATGATAGTCGATATTTAGCATTAAACTTCGCCAATTCGCAACATTAGTAAATTACACCCTTTAGCGCGCACTTTTTGTCTTTGCAAACGCTTAATATGAATTGAATAATATGAATAATGATCCGAATTAAGGCTAAAATCTGACTCTATTTTAGAGTCATCATTTGGCATTTATGTACAAAAAGAATTCAACATTCACATTTTATTCTTAAATGCGCTAATTTCCTTAACCTGTTATATCTTGGCTCATAAATCATGCATGCATCGTATTTATATGAATTTTCCATCTTAATGTTAATTCAACTCTAAAGTTTATTCAATTAATGCATAAATACCTTTGGAATATATTAAGATATTAGCCTAAATAATGCTATATTTGAGAGTTATCAAACCCCCAAACTTGAATTATTGCTTGTCTTGAGTAATGCTCCACATATTAACGTGCAAGGAAAATTCATAGAAATGTTTTTATGTAAATGCTCTCAACAATTCTCTAAATATCGCAGTCCAATTAAGAAAAATTTCATCACAAGCTAAACGTATCAACTTTTATCCCATAGATTTTAGAGTCCTAGTCTTGCTAAAACAATTTTCTTATTGATAACACGCTCTTCCAAGTTAGACTAAAAACTAAGCCCTCCGAGAGATTAATGCCTACGACTTGAACTACTTCATTCAAACCCTCGATCATCCTAAGTTTTCCCAAAACATTCTGTTCGAGGCTATTTATTTGGGTTCCTTTGAATAAATGTTCTGCTTGCCGCTAAAGGGGTCTATAGCATTGCTAGCAGAATACTTGGATATCCCACGACCATTCGCTATTTTGCCTTTTCATTTTTACCCAGAACGTTTTGATCTTTATTTTTTCAAATTTTGTTTTTATTTTTTATGATTATTTTTAATGCTGCTCTCGATCACTCTTTTCTTTCTCAGCATTTCACTCCTTGGGCTTGCCCTCACCCTCAAACTTAAAATCTGCATTGTCCTCAATAAAGGTGAGGCTTAGTTCCCCCAAACTTACTTTGTTCTAAGATTTCAATTCCATGTTTCAAGCTTTCAGTTTTAACCTTGAGAGTTAACTCATTTCTTTTCTGATCAGGGATTAGTGCACTATCAACTTGGTCCATATTTTGGCTAGTCCTTTCTCATAAAATCCTAAGAATAAAGGTGCGTGTTTTAGATTGTTTAGAAATTTTGACTATACTAGACTACAACATTAGAGAGCAAAGTGAAAAAAAACATTTATTTTCCTTACTCCATCATGCGCCTTAATGCGTGTACTTCCTATCAATATCAGAGTTGATAGGGTGTGAAGCATCACATTGAAGTTTAATTGAATTGCCCTCTCATCAGATTTTTGAATGATCTCTTAGTTGGGTTCTTGAGAGCATGATATTTTAAAAGTGTTTTGCATAATTTCTAGGGGTTCAACGCTATTAAAACTATCTTCGGTTTTCTGCAACTCTTGCTTGATCACTTCTTTTTTAAGGGGTTGATGCTTTTCTTCTTCTGTTGTAGTTGCAGGTTCTTCCTCCATGAAGCTGATATTTGTTTGGGGAATTTCTTCCTTAATTTGGCTGTCTTCAACTCCACTCTGTTCAGCGAAAACCTCACAACTCCTCGGTTTAGGTTCTGGTTCATACCATTCGTCGTCGGTTGTTGTTGGGGATGCATAAGCCGCTGAAAGCACTTCTAAATGCAAAGTTTTTAGCCCTGCCACCAATCGCCTTATTTTATCATTTAAATCTTGCATCAAAGCTTGGTTTCTTTGCATTACATCATCATTCTTGGCCATGAAGTCCTCCAAAGATGGTTCAAGACTATGTACTAGGGTGTTGTGCTCTTGGTTTCCGTGTGCATAGTCTGAGATTTCTTCTGCTTGCCACGGTTTCCACACAGTAGTTGATCGTTCCACCATATCAGTAAGTTTCATCATCATGGCCCAATTCCTTTGGCTTGAAGCGTTGCTTTGTGTCATACTTTTCCTGAGTACATCTTCCAAAGATGGCTCATAGTTATACACTGGATAATTGGGCTCATGCTATCCATAATCTTGTGTATAACTTGTTGTGTTATAATTCCAATACTCAATCTATTGGTTCTCATAATGCTTTTCCCATGGCTTTTGAAGGTGATTTTCTTGACTTCTCCAATATAGTTGTGATTGGACTCCCCAGTTGGTTTCATGGTGATCTAGTTGAAAGTTTGTTGCATTCATTTGAACTGTTGGTTCTGCTACTCTCCATGGCTCTTGGTAGTAATTCATTTGGTTTCCACAATGGAATTGAGTTGCAGCGCGGTTCTAAATATCGTTCGTCACAGCATTGTCCAGCCATCCGTTAAACTCGTTTCTTGTGGTGGATAATATATTTGGGACTTTTTCCTTGTTGGCTAGTATGCTCCGCGTTCGTAGTGTTCTACAGTACACCTTGAAAATACAAAGTGATTAGCCTTTTGACAATTAAGAACTACTCTTAAACTAATACAACTAACTATAAATAAATCAATCCCTGACAACGGTGCCAAAAATTTGATGCGATTATTCGATGCGGTATAAATAAGCTAATAATTAATTCTAAGAGAGAAACTAAGTTCTACACTTTGAGTTGCATTAATATGCAAGTATACGCGACAGTCTAGTATGCACTGTAAAGACCCGACCCAAAAGGGGCTCTAAATGGGCCTTTACCCCAATGCATGTATTCAAAATAAAAGACGTCATGAAAAATAAGTTTCGGATCCCAAGTAAAAACAGAAACATTCAACAACCAAAACATACATTTCTAAAAGCATACTCTGATCAGAGATTTATTTAAACCATTTAAACAATCCACAAGTACAAATATGCTGGAATCCATAAAACGTAAGAAAACATCCTGGGGCTCCGTGCCCGTCTACATGCATTCAGGGGAAATAACAAAAGTCAAGAGTCATGATATAATAAAATGGTCGAGATGATGGCGAGAATTCCATGATCACAGCTCCTCCTTCACCATCCTGTCTCCCGCTTGATTACCTGTGGAAAACCACGTAATAAGGGTGAGTAACGAATTACCCAGAAGAATCCCCAACCGGGTACAATACGATATACATGATCATCTAGAAGAATGTATGCAAGCTATGAGTACAAACACAGAGCGGAGCACATAGCTAAGTCCACACTTGGACCTCGGATGCCAACTCGTGGTCTTAGTCCGGAAAAATACCACAACACACTATACGAGCTATACGGAACAAGTCCCGGCCTCACTGACTACATGCCGATACGAAAGGTGCACTCGCTCAAGATCCCGAGGAGCTCTCGATCGGCGCTGTAATGAGCGTAAGCGCGCACCGCATGCTCACCGCAAACTCGGGGTGTCTTTGGGTCTAGTGGCAAGCCGCCCGAGTTCGATCACCATGCCTAACTAAATCTCGGATCGGTGTCACCGACATAGGGGTGTGAGACTGACACGTGAACTATGTCACTGTACCACCGCACTGAGGCTAAGGAACCGGTCGTGGTAGGCTTACACCAGAAGCGGTCCTTGCCCTAACAGTGGCAATCAAGGGCTACGGCCGAACACGCCGAGGACGTGCCGATCGCCGGGGGCGAGGCAATGCCAAGTCATCATCCCGACCGTTGGGGCATTTAACGCTTTGCCACCCTCACCCAAGATTGCGGGGCCACCGTTAGGGTTAGCTAAACCCTAACGGGATCGAGGACGAGTACCATCTCGCACGTCCTATCGCTTGGATGCAAGTTACGTTATGCATCCGGCCCTGATGATGCTACCTACTTGAACTCTAAACCATAACAATAATAACAATTTAATCAATGCGACCAATACGTGCTCAATGTATACAAGGAACCTAGCATGATACTACGAAGCAAGAAGAGATATCGAACATGCCGAATGGAACAACCTAGCATGGGCTAACATGAGAAACAATACAAGAGTTCATGCGATCAGAATTGAGCGAGCACCTAGGGCTAAACATGCTAATAATCATACACAGCATACAAAACAACAATCACACATATACCGCAGGGCCCACACAACTCCGGTAAGAAATCCTTACCTTGGTCGGGAGGCTTCTACACACAAATCCTAAGTCATGGAACAATCCCGAGCTAGCGAGCGGGAACCTAGCAAACCAATAATAATCGGCATCTAAAACGTCTAAACAACAAAAGAACAAAGCAAGCTCGGCTCGGGGAACTCACGCGCACGGCGACACGAGCTTGGAGCCGCCGGCGAGCCGGCACGCAGCAGGTGGGCGCAGCCGCGCTGCCGGCACGGCAGTGGCCGGGCGCCGCCCGGCGGGCTGGCGCGCCGCACAAGACGGCACGGATGCACGGCAGGGACGCGCGCGCGCGGGCGAGCGTCTGGGCATGCGGGCGAGCAGCTCGGGCGAAGGCGCGCGCGGCGCCGGCGTCTGCGGCGAGGCGACGCGGCGCGGCCAGCGCGTGGGCGAGCGGCTTCGAGCGGCGCGCGCGCGCTGCGTCTCGCGTCTGGCGCGCGCTGCTGCACAGCGCGATCCGCACGCGATCGCGAGCGATGGCGTCGGGCGGCTGCTTCAACAGATCTGGGCGACTGGTGAGCGATGGCGTGCGGTAGGGGCTGCTCAACAGATCTGGGCGATCTGGTGCGATCGCAGGGGCGAATCGTGCGCGGCGGCGGGGCGATCTGTCTTCTTCTTCTTGCGCGATCCGGCGTCGCGATCCGACCGGGTGGGCGTGCGACGATGGCTTCTGGCCGGGCTTCTCTCTACCGGGCCGCAATCAACACAAACACACACAACACACCTCTTTTCACTTGGCCAAAAGCACACCAAACGGATGAGAAGAAGAAGAGGAAGATCAATACCTACCCGGAATGATGATGAACGATCCAAGGGAGCTGCAAGGATGAAGAATCGGCAAGGGCTATGGAGAGGGAGAGCTTGTGCGGCCAAGAGGAGATTTGGAGAAGAAGATGGAATAAACCTAATTCTATTTCATTTAACCAAATGCACCAAAACTCCAAAATCCAAGGTTAACTAAGATGTGATGCGAGAAAGAGCAACAAGAGCACCTAATGGCTCAATTGGCACACATCTCTACAAGCTTCCCAGGAGACCGGGTTCAAACCCCTTTGCGGCAAATTCCTTTATTTTTACTTTTGCATCAAACCTTGCTCAAACCAAACCACAAACCCCTCCAAAACCTACATAAAACCATCCAATAATTTTAGTAATCTGGAAAAGACACAAACGACTCGACGGCCCGACCAAATTACCAAATTACCCCTAGGGCATACCCGAAGACGGGGAAGAAAAACACAGGTCGTTACAATATTCCCTCCTTCTTATGACTTTCGTCCTCGAAAGTCCTTAAGACAGAAATAGCTCGGGGTAATGCAACCTCATCTCGTCTTCCCGCTCCCAAGTGGCTTCCTCGTAACCCCGATTCTTCCATTTGAACCTTTACCAAACGAATCTCGCGATTACGCAACGTCTTGGTCTCAAAGGCAAGGATCCTCACCGCTTCTCCTCGAAGTTCAAATCCTCATTCACCGCAAAGGCTCAAAGTCCACAATGTGCGGCGGTCCGGCACATCTTGCCTCAACATCGATACATGAAAAACACTATGCACCGATAGTGACGGAGGTAGGGCTAACCGGTAAGCAACTCGCCAATCCTCTCTAGGATCTCAAATGGACCAACAAAACGGGGACTCAACTTCCCACGCTTACAAACCTCGTAACACCTCGCATCGGAGCAACCTTAAGGAACACATGCCGACCAACCTCAAACTCCAAATCTCGACGCCAACATCGGCGTAACTCTTCTTCTCGCTCGCCTGAGTCAAACATACGAGCTCTAATCTTACTTGACTTTGCACCATTGGTCAATCTGCAGTAACTCGGGACCCAAAACTCGTCTATCACCAACCTCTTCCCGAGAACACGGGGGGACCGACAAACGCTTACCATACAATGCCTCGAATGGAGCCATCTCAGATCGCCGATCGTAATCGTTGTTATAGGCAAACTCCATCAAGTACAGATCTCGGTCCCAATCGCTCGGGAAATCCAACACACAAGCCCTCAACATATCCTCGAGAATCGATTCACTCTCTCGGTCGACCATCCGTCCGAGGGTGAAAAGTCATCTTTGAAACCGCACTCTGTGCCCAAACCCTTCGGAGCGCTCTCGAAAGCGAAGTGAACCGCGAGTCACGATCGGACACAATCCTCACCGGCATACCATGATAACGGATGATCTGCTCCAAAAACAATCTGCGCCCATCGCTCCACGGTATAAGTGTCTCTACCGAAATGAAGTGTGCGCTCTTGGTCAAACGGTCGACTATCACCCAAATCGAGAGAACTTCCTCGAGTCCTTGGCAAACCAGAGATAAAGTCCATGGAGATCTCTTCCCATTTCCACTGGGTACACTCGGGCATTTTGCAACAAACCAGGTGGCCTCTGCTGGGGTGCCTTCACTTGTCGACAAGTGAGACACCTACCGACAAACTCTGCCACATCTCTCTTCATTCCCATCCACCGTAAGGTCTCAGCTTAAGGTCTCGATACATCTTGGTACCCCGGGGTGCCAAGCAAAAGGGGAATCAGGGCCTCCGAGAGCAACTCGCTCATGAAACTCCGCAATGTCTGGAACACACAACCGGCCTCTATAAGTCAACCCACTATCTCGGTGAATATACAAAGTCAAAGTCACCGTCAAGACTAACTCTATCAACCAATCTCTTAAGTGCGGGGTCACCCAACCGGCCGTCTATAATCCATTTGCTTAATCGGCGGTGAATACCAATCGAGTTACCACAGCGGTAACCTCACCCAACAACATCGCAACCTCGGCCCGCTCTCTCTCTCTCCGCAAACCGGGGTGAAACTCAACAACGCCGCAGAGTGCGACGTCTTTCTACTCAAAGCATCGCCCACTACATTGGCTTTACCGGATGGTACAAAATCTCGCAGCCATAATCCTTTACCAACTCTAACCATCTCCTCTGCCTCATATTCAACTCCTTCGAGTAAACAGATACTTGAGGCTCGGTGATCGGTAAACATCTCGAATCCGCTCACCATACGGTAATGCCTCCAAATCTTGATTGCAAACACCACTATCGCCAATCGCATATCATGAGTCGGGTAGTTCTGCTCATACGGCTTGGTGGCGACGGAAGCATAGGCAATGACCTTCCCGTCTTGCATCAACACACAACCTAATCCAAACTTGGAAGCATCACCAGAGACCACGAAACCACTGTCCCCTCCGGATCGCCAACACTCGTGCTTTGAAGTCAAACTACGCTTGAGCCCGCAAAGCTCTCATCACACCTCGCTGTCCCAAAAAAACTCGACACCCTTCCTCGTCGACGAGTGAGGGGCGAGGCTAACGCGAAAAGTCCTTGACGAACCGACGGTAGTAACTCGCCAAACCAGCAAAGTCGCGAATCTCGGCAATCGAAGTCGGCTTGGCCCATGAACTCACGGCCTCAATCTTCGCGGGGTCCACGGCTATACCATCTCTCGAAACCACGTGGCCTAGGAAGGCCACCGCTCCAACCAGAATCACATTTGGAAAACTTCGCATAAAGTCGTTTTTCCTCAAAGTCGCCAATACTCGCCTCAAATGCTCTGCATGGTCTTCTTTAGACCTCGAATAAATCGAATATCGCCAATGAACACGATGACGAAGCCGTCCAAAAATGATTTGAACACCCTATCCATTATGTCCATGAACGCACCGGGCATTGGTCAATCCAAACGACATGACCACAAACTCATAGTGACCATATCTAGACTGAAAGTCGCCTCTTAGGAATGTCGGCATCCCCGATCCGCAATCGATGGTAACCGGATCTCGGATCTATCTTGGAGAACACTAAGCTCCTCAAGCCGATCGAACAAATCATCGATCTGGGGCAACGGATACTTATTCTTCATCACACCTTATTAAGCTCGCGGTAATCAATACATAAGCGCATAGAACCATCCTTCTTTTTCACAAACAGAATCGGTGCTCCCCACGGGGACACACTGACGGACGGATGAACCCTCGATCTAACATCTCCTGCAATCGAATCTTGGGCCTTTAACTCACGGGCGCCCATACGATACGGAGCCTTCGAGATAGGGAGGGTCCCCGGCTCGAGCTCAATTGTCAAGTCAACCTCTCTCTTGGGGCAACCCCGTAACTCCTCGGGAAACACGTCCGCAAACTCCCCGCACGACCGGTACGATCAATCAGACATACGAGGGGCGGCTCTTCCCGACAACTTGGCTAGATAGCCCCAAGCTCCATGAGCTAGCAAACGACGAGCTTTCACACACCGACACCATCGGTGGGCAAACTCCACCACGACTCCACGAAACTTAAAGTCGGGCCGACTGGCGGCGCTGAACACTACTTCTTTCCGGTGGCGGTCAATCAACGCGTGGTTAGCGACTAACCACTCCATACCAAGAATCACATCAAAACCGCTCATAGGCGGAACTATGAGCGTAGCCCCAAGCAACTCTCCTGGATATCTCGATCCGGCCATCCCTAATCTTATCTCTAGCCAACATATTAACTCCCGAAGGAGTTGCAACAGATAACTCGAAACCTAGAGGCTCTAGTCTTAACTTAGCATGCTCGGCCAAACAACACGAGATACAAATGAATGCGTGGAACCAGAATCAAACAAGACAAATGCGCAGTGATCTAAAACAAGAAGCGTGCACGCCAGCGGCATCCGTGACGCTCGGCCTCTGACGGTCGTAGCAAACACTCGACCTCGCTTCGCTGCTGCTGGCCGAGCCGCCATAGCCGGTGATCACAAAAAGCGGGCCATGTGCCCCTCTCTACCACAACGGAAGCACAATCTAGGTCCAGCCGACAAGCTCGGCGTGGACTTTCCTACAAGTAGCACAAGCGGGAACTCGCTGGGTCCTCCCTTTACCGCTTGGCCGAAACGGATGGAGCTCTCCGCAGATCTCTGCTTCGAAAGCGCCCTTGGCGGCGCCGCCGCCTCCCGAAAATCAAACTTCCTCTCGCGCTTTACAGTTTCTTTGGGACAAGATCTGGCAAGCAGAGCGGCAACAACCCGCTCAACAGATACTTCCCATTATAGATCGTGGCTAATCGATGCTGACCCTAGCATAAGTGTCGTGTGCACGAGCCCCGACATCTCGGGAAACACCTGCCTCAATCCAGATATGAACTTCCGAATCTTCACTCGGGTGGCAATCAATCGAGGAGCAAAATATCCATACTCGAGAACTTGCGCTCATATTCCTCAATGGAATCGTAACCACCTTGTGTTACGGAAGAGCTCCACCATCTTCTCTTGAGCCTCATCACCGATGAACTTTACCTTGAACTCACCACCTTGAAGAACTCCCAAGTAGCGGGTGGAGACCAACCGGTCTCTCGCTCAAGGTGGACTCCCACCACCATCTCATTGTGCCTCCTAGCACATGAGCCGCACACCTCGGCCTCTGAATATCGGGGCACACCATGATCGGGAAGGTGTACTCCAAATGGGCAATCCACCGGGCCGCCGCTAACGCATCACCGGTGGCATCAAACTTCTCGGACTTCCACTTCACAAAATCCTTCACCACCTACCCAATTCCTCGGCACCTCTCCATCATATCTGCCTCTGGGGCTACTTGCTCCCGAGGAGCCGAGGTGCTCTCGAGCTCACTTTGAACCAATCGAGTCACCGCTCGATCTGGGCTCGGGACTCTTCCCGCCGCTACGCCAACAAGGCTCGGGTCTCGCCCTCTCGGTCACTCAACATGCTGACCATAAAAGCCCTCATAGACTCGGCAAACTCGCTCCGGGAGCGATCTCACGGCGCTCGATCGCCTCAACGCCCGTTCTAGGCGTAACAGAGGAGCCTGGCGGTGGAATGCCATCGATCTTTAGCTTGGGACGATGTCCTGCGCAGTGATCGAGATCCTATCCCGATACCTCGACACGCTCTCGAACCTCCTCTCGTGCGAGACGGTGATCGCATGTCTTGGCGATCTACATCCAAACCAACAACGAATCAAAACTCACTCTGTCACCATTCCACAACACCAACAAGGCATACACTAGATGATAGGTATTGTAAATTCTTAACCCTTTTCCTTTCTAAAACAATAAATCTAGGCGTACTGATGACCGCCAGAGTGCTGTGGTGATCATGGAAGGATGACCTACAACAAAGGTCGGGCTCTGAGAATCTATGACTCGAGCTTTGATACCAATCAGAAAAGACCCGACCCAAAAGGGGCTCTAAATGGGCCTTTACCCCAATGCATGTATTCAAAATAAAAGACGTCATGAAAAATAAGTTTCGGATCCCAAGTAAAAACAGAAACATTCAACAACCAAAACATACATTTCTAAAAGCATACTCTGATCAGAGATTTATTTAAACCATTTAAACAATCCACAAGTACAAATATGCTGGAATCCATAAAACGTAAGAAAACATCCTGGGGCTCCGTGCCCGTCTACATGCATTCAGGGGAAATAACAAAAGTCAAGAGTCATGATATAATAAAATGGTCGAGAGATGACAAAGCAGATTCCATGATCACGCCTCCTCCTTCACCCATCCTGTCTCCCGCCTTGATTACCTCGTGGAAAACCACAGAATAAGGGTGAGTAACGAATTACCCAGTAAGAATCCCCAACCGGGGTACAATACGATATACATGATCATCTAGAAGAATGTATGCAAGCTATGAGTACAAACACAGAGCGGAGCACATAGCTAAGTCCACACTTGGACCTCGGATGCCAACTCAGGGTCTTAGTCCGGGAAAAATACCACAACACACTATACGAGCTATCACGGGAACAAGTCCCGCCTCGGCTGACTCATCGCCGATACGAAAGGTGCACTGCTCAAGATCCCGAGGAGCTCTCCGTGGCGCAGTAAATGAGCGTAAGCGCGCACCGCATGCTACCGCAAACTCGGGGTGCCGGGTCTAGTGGCAAGTCGCCCCGTGTTCATCCACCATGCCTAACTAAATCTCCGGATCGGTGTCACCGACATAGGGGTGTGAGACACGACACGTGAACTATGTCACCTGTACCACCGCACCGAGGCTAAGGAACCGGCCGTGGTAGGCTTACACCGAAGCGGTCCTTGCCCTAACAGTGGCAATCAAGGGCTACGGCCGAACACGCCGAGGACGTGCCGACTATCGGGGGCGAGCAATGCCAAGTCATCATCCCGACCGTTGGGGCATTTAACGGTTTGCCACCCTCACCCAAAATTGCCGGGCGCCACCGTTAGGGTTAGCTAAACCCTAACGGGATCGTGACGAGTACCATCTCGTGCGTCCCCGCCGGGGATGCAAGTTACGTTATGCATCCGGCCCGATGATGCTACCTACTTGAACTCTAAACCATAACAATAATAACAATTCAATCAATGCACCCAATACGTGCTCAACAGATACAAGGAACCTAGCATGATACTACGAAGCAAGAACAGAGATATCGAACATGCCGAGAATGGAACAACCTAGCATGGGCTAACATGAGAAACAATACAAGAGTTCATGCGATCGAGAATTGAAACAGAGCACCTAGGGCTAAACATGCTAATAATCATACACAGCATACAAAACAACAATCACACATATACCGCAGGGCCACACAACTCCGGTAAGAAATCCTTACCTTGGTCCGGGAGGCTTCTACACACAAATCCTAAGTCGCGAACAATCCCGAGCTAGCGAGCTGAACCTAGCAAACCAATAATAATCAGCATCTAAAACGTCTAAACAACAAAAGAACGTGCCAAGCTCGGCTCGGGAACTCACGCGCACGGCGACGACGAGCTTGGAGTCTGCTGCGCCGGCACGGCAGCAGGTCGGGCGCAGCCGCGCTACCGCACGGCAGGCAGGCGCTGGCGGCCGGCTGCCGCCGCACAAAGACGGCACGGATGCACGGGCAGGACGCGCGCGCGCGGGCGAGCGTCTCGGCGTGCGGCGCCAGCGGCTTCGGCGCGCGCGGCGCCGGGCGTCGCGCGACGGCGGCAGAGCGCGCGGCGGCGCGCGGGCGGCGGCTTCGCAAAGGCGCGTGGGCGCTGGCGTGGCGCGGCGACGGCGACGCGACGCGCTGCGCGGCGCGCGGCGGCGGCGCGGGCGCTAAGCGTCTGGCGTCTCTTCTTCTGCTACGAGGCGACCGCACGATTCGCGAGCGATGGCGCGCGGCGTGGCCGCTTCAACGGATCTGGGCGACTCGTGTGGCGATGGCGTGCGGCGGGAGGCTGCTCAACGGATCTGGGCGATCGACGTGCGATCGCAAGCGGCGAATCGTGCGCGACGGTAGGGGCGATCTGTCTTCTTCTTGCTGCTGGGCGCGATCCGGCGTCGCGATCGGCCACTTTGGGCGTGCGACGATGGTCTGCCGGCTGCTCTTCTCTCGGTGGTGCAATCAACACAAACACACACAACACACCTCTTTTCACTTGGCCAAAAGCACACCAAACGGATGAGAAGAAGAAGAGGAAGATCAATACCTACCCGGAATGATGATGAACGATCCAAGGGAGCTGCAAGGATGAAGAATCGGCAAGGGCTATGGAGAGGGAGAGCTTGTGCGGCCAAGAGGAGATTTGGAGAAGAAGATGGAATAAACCTAATTCTATTTCATTTAACCAAATGCACCAAAACTCCAAAATCCAAGGTTAACTAAGATGTGATGCGAGAAAAGAGCAACAAGAGCACCTAATGGCTCAATTGGCACACATCTCTACAAGCTTCCCAGAGACCGGTTCAAACCATTTGCAAAGACAAATTCCTTTATTTTTACTTTTGCATCAAACCTTGCTCAAACCAAACCACAAACCCCTCCAAAAACCTACATAAAACCATCCAATAATTTTAGTAACTGGAAAAGACACAAACGACCCTGACGGCCCGACCAAATTACCAAATTACCCCTAGGGCATACCTGGAAGACCGGGAAGAAAAACCTGGGTCGTTACATGCACAAAGTTATAAGTATTTATATTTTATCGTTCTCCACAAGGATTGATGTCTACAATTAGTTAATTAATCTAAGAGTCGTGCAAGAAAAGTAAAATGAATGGTGTTGGGATTTTTGGTTTATTTTATATACTCAAATGCGAAAGTAAAATAAAATGTGAAATGAACTAAGGCTTGGGCTAAGGTTATGGCATGCGTCTAGCAATTCCTAGGATAAAATGCAGTAAGTAGTAATTGTCATACTTCGCCTAACAAACTACCACTTCCACTTTCGTTCAGCATCAAGTCCGACTTCCGTTACAATTCGCTGTAAATGATAACCCGACGCTACATATGCAATAGTTACGCATTTATTCCTAAACTTCGATTTAAAGTACTACAATTGTCAAAATACTAACCTATTGAACATGTAAACTAGCCATAGGTTATTCCTTTTCCGATTTACAACCTATTAACACATGTGGATGATCAGTCGACATTTGCTATTTAATTAAGATCCTAATTTAACATGCTTTCATTAACAACTCCCTTTACCCTAGTACATGATTTCTACAACCCGCACCCTTAACCTTTGCCTAAAATGTTTAGCTAAACATGAATGTAAGGGAGAGCATAAAGAAGAATAAGAAGAAAGTCATTGCAAAAGAAACTGAATTAATTCAAATGCAAGAATAGTTCAAAGGGGAACAATGATCCTGAAATAAATAAAGCATAAAAGAAATAAAGAAAAGATAAACTATAAAGCGGTAAATGGTGGCGACTACTTGAAGAATAGGACTTCGTGTCAATAGTAACACGAACTTCACATCGAATCCTTCATCCCAAGTGTGGGAGAAGAACTCCGAAAACAGAAACACTTTCTGTAACGGCCCAACCCATCGCTAGCCAAGATATTGTCCGCTTTGACCCACTGGCCTCACGGATTTGTTTCTCCCCCCATGGGGAAAACGTCTTGCTAGGGAAAGGTGTCCACACCCTTTATAAAGAGTGCTTCGTTCCCCTTCCCAACCGATGTGGGATTCCCCTATGGGTACTGTAACAGCCCAAGATTTTCCTTCCGGTTCTCCAGGTTTATTCGGTTGTTCCACTAGTGAGTTGGTTGGGCTGTTAGGGCTTTTGTGCTTCTAGGGGCATTTTGGTCATTTTGTCCTCCAGGGGTATTTTGGTCATTTTGCCTTTCCGAGATAATTTTGTAGTGAGTCAGGGTTTCAGGAATGTTTTTGAGTTGGTGGACTTTAGTTTATTCTTCGGTTTCAAGTTCTAGGGCAAGAGTTCCATTTATGGAAAGTTTGGAGGCCTTCCCGAGTAAAGAAGAAAAATAAAAATAAATTGTGTAGGAGCTACGATTCAAACCTTGATGGTTTGGAAGTTGGATATGAGCCATTTGTAGAGAAAATAAAATAGTTTTAAAAAGTGCTCTTGGTGGGATTTGAAGGTGAGATTTTTATATGCATTTTATTATTGAAAAATAAGGAAAATACATTAGGGTTTTGTCATTTTCTCCTCCTCCTTCCCTTGGCTGACCCACATCTTCCCCATTCCCTCTCCTTGGCCGAGCTTCAAGTTCTCCATTGCTCTCCATTTCGAAGCTTCCAAGTTTTGCCCCATAGCTCATCTTCTCCATTGTTGCTTTAAGGTAAGTTCGTATAAGTCCTTTTCTTCTTCTTCTCTTTGCAATGGCCGAGACCAAGGTCTAACCTAGAGGTACTTTTCCTCACTTCTCCATTGTAGATCCGAGAAGCTCTCCTCTCTTGGGTTCGAGTTCTCTTTGTTGCTTGCACCCAAAAAGCCATTGCTCTTCCTCTTTGTTGGATTGGATCCGAGCCATCTCTCTTCTCCCAAGCTCCATTGCCGAGAGTCCAAGGTAGGTTTACTAGTGTTTCTGTTGTGTTTTGGTTGATGGTTGGTGTAGATCTAACTTTGTGCTTCATCCTTGTGCAAGTCAAGCCTAGACGAGCCTCCCCTTGTTGTGCAACCATCTTGGCCGAGATACCTAGTTCCATTAGAAGTCCTTGCCGAGTCTACATAGGTGAGTTTGTAAGGACCCGACCCGAAATACGGCCCTAAACCTAGGTCCTCACTCAAACATGCAAGTTAAATATTTCAACAAGCGGTTTAGTGCTCATATTTAAAACTTTTCAAAACATTTGAGAACGGGGAACACTTAAAACATAACCAACAATTTTCATTAAGCAAATCCAACAAGTAAAAACAAGCCTGGCCAGTATTTATAAAAACCATCAAAACAGTTTAAACAACTTTAACAACATTCCCCTAGGACTCCTGTCCATCTACATACTGAACAATAATGCAAATAATATACGACAGAGTGCCGGCAGTTCCCATGATCAATCAGCTCCCTCCGCTAGCCATCCTGTCTTTGTCCCATGTTACCCGTGGAAAAACCACGAAATAAGGGTGAGTATAAACATACTCAAGTAAGAATCCCCAACCGGGTACAATACGATACATCAGTCATCCAAAGCACCCTAGTATACATGCAAACAAAACGAGCTCATAACAAGTTGTCTCGGGCTAACCGCCGATCTAGAAATTGCCTATTCAAGGACTTACAACCACAACCTACACTAGGTTCTACACCTTAATGCCCATCAGGGTCTTACACAACCTAGGACGCGATGATGCCGATCGGGGTCTTACACATAAGGATGCCCATCGGGGTCTTACACTTGCTAGACTCAGTGATGCCCATCGGGGACTTACACACAAGGATGCCCATCGGGGTCTTATTCCCCAATTCAATGATGCCCATCGGGGTCTTACACATACGAATGCCCATCAGGGTCTACCTCTAGCTATCAATGCTGCCCAACGGGGTCTTACACATCTAGGATACCCATCGGGGTCTTACTCCAACTATCAATGATGCCCATCGGGGTCTTACACATACGGATGCCCATCGGGGTCTTACACATAAGGATGCCCATCAGGGTCTTACATCTCTAGCCATCAATGCTGCCCAACGGGGTCTGACACATCTAGGATGCCCATCGGGGTCTTACTCCAGCTAGGATCACGAAGATGCCCATCGGGGTCTTACACTCCCTAACAACCTTATGACGCCCATCAGGGACTTACACATAAGCCAACAGTGTTGTAACGACCCAGGTTTTTCTTCCCGGTCTTCCAGGTATGCCCTAGGGGTAATTTGGTAATTTGGTCGGGCGTCGAGTCTGTTTGTGTCTTCTCCGATTACTAAAATTATTGGATGGTTTGTAGGTTTTGGAGGGGTTTGTGGTTTGGTTTGAGCAAGGTTTGATGCAAAAGTAAAAATAAAGGAAATTGTCTTTGCAGTAGGGTTTGAACCTGGGTCTCTGGAAGCTTGTAGAGATGTGTGCCAATTGAGCCATTAGGTGCTCTTGTTGCTCTTTCGCATCACATCTTAGTTAACCTTGGATCTTTGGTGTTTGGTGCATTTGGTTAAATGAAATAGAAATTAGGTTTGTTGTGTTTTCTTCTCCAAAAGAGTTGTGGCCGCCCAAGCTTTCTCCCAAGCTCTCCTTGCCGATTCTTCAACCTTGCGGCTCCTTGGATCGTTCATCATCATTCCGGGTAGGTATCGATCTTCCTCTTCTTCTTCTCATCCGTTTGGTGTCTTTGTTTGGCCAAGTGAATAGAAGAGTGTTGTGTGTGTTTGTGTTGATTGCACCCCGTAGAGAAGCCCGACCACAAGGCGTCGTCGCCGCGTTCGTTCACCGCCGGATCGCCGCGCGGATCGCGCCAAAGAAGCAACGGATCGCCTCTGCCGTCGCACCAGATCGCCCTTACCGCCCGGCCCTGTTCGGCCATCGCCACCCGGCGTCACGCCCGGATCGTGCGCGGCGCGCGAGCGCTGGCGCTGCGCGTGCCTTCGCCCGTGTCGCTTGCCGAAACGCTTCGCCGCCGCGCGACGCCCGTTCGCGCTCGCGCCTCGCGTCCTCGCCGAAGCCGCTCGCCCAGTGTCACGCATCGCACGCCAGCGCCCGTCAGCCGTGCCGCCGCTCGCTGCCGAGTCCGTCTGTCCGTCGCGCACATACCGCGCTTCGCGCCCATCATCGCGCAGACGCGCGCGCGCCCGCCGCCGCTGCCGTGCCCGCCGCCAAAGGCAACTCCAAGTTCGTGTCGCCGTGCGCGTGAGTTCCCGAGCCGAGCTTGTTGTTCTATTGTTTTTAGACTTTTTAGGTATTGACTATTATTGTTTTGTTAGGTTCTCGGTAGCTAGCTCGGGTTCGTTCGCAGCTTAGGTTTTGTGTGTAGTTGCCCCGGCCAGGTAAGGATTTCTTCACGGGTTTGTGTGGATGTAAAGACCCGGCCCAAAAGGGGCTCTAAATGGGCCTTTACCCCAATGCATGTAGTGAAAATAAAAGACATTATGAAAAATACATTTGATTCCAAGTAAAAATGAAACATTCAACAACCAAAACATACATTTCTAAAAGCACACTCTGATCGAGATTTATTTAAACCATTAAAACAATCCACAAGTACCAATATGCTGGAATCCATAAAACGTAAGAAAACATCCTGGGGCTCTGTGCCCGTCTACATGCATTCGGAAATAATAAAAAGTGAAGAGTCATGATAATTAAAATAAATAATCGAGAGATGACAAAGAGGTTCCATGATCATAGCTCCTCCTTCACCATCCTGTCTCCCGCTTGATTACCCGTGGAAAACCACGTAATAAGGGTGAGTAACGAATTACCCAGTAAGAATCCCCAACCGGGTACAATACGATATACATGATCATCTAGAAGAATGTATGCAAGCTATGAGAACAAACACAGAGCGGAGCACATAGCTAAGTCCACACTTGGACCTCGGATGCCATCTCGTGGTCTTAGTCCGGAAAATACCACAACACACTAAACGCACTATACGGGAACAAGTCCCGGCCTCACTGCTTCTCATCGTCGATACGAAAGGTGCACTCGCTCAAGATCCCGAGGAGCTCTCGATCGGCGCTAATAATGAGCGTAAGCGCGCACCGCATGCTCCGCAAACTCGGGGTGCCGGGTCTAGTGGCAAGCCGCCCGAGTTCGATCCACCATGCCTAACTAAATCTCTGGATCGGTGTCACCGACATAGGGGTGTGAGACTGACACGTGAACTATGTCGGCTGTACCACCGCACTTTGAGGCTAAGGAACCGGTCGTGGTAGGCTTACACCGAGAAGCGGTCCTTGCCCTAACAGTGGCAATCAAGGGCTACGGCCGAACACGCCGAGGACGTGTCGATCGCCGGGGACGAGGCAATGCCAAGTCATCATCCCGACCGTTGGGGCATTTAACATCGCCACCCTCACCCAAGATTGCGGGGCCTACCGGGTTGGGATAGCTAATCCCTCACGGGGTCCAAGGACGGAGAATCGTCTCGAACGTCCTTGCCATAGATGCAAGATACTTTATGCATCGGGCCCGATGATTCTATCTACCTCAATTCTAAACCTTAACAATAATAACGATTCAATCAATGCGATCCAATACGTGCTCATCGGATACAAAGAACCTAGCATGATACTACGAAGCAAGAACAGATATCGAACATGCTAGAATAGAACAACCTAGCATGGGCTAACATGAGAAACAATACAAGAGTTCATGCGATCAGAATTGAACAGAGCACCTAGGCTAAACATGCTAGTAAACATACACAGCATACAAAACAACAATCACAAATATACCATGAGGTCCACACAACCCCTGTAAGAAATCCTTACCTTGGTCGGAAGACTTTTACACACAAATCCTAAGTCATGAACAATCCCGAGCTAGCGGCGGGAACCTAGCAAACCAACAATAATCGTTATCTAAAATATCTAAACAACAATAGAACGACAAGCTCGGCTCGGGAACTCACGCGCGCGACGACACGAGCTTGGGGTCACGGCAAGCCGCTCTCTCGCAAAGTGAAGGCGCTGGCCGTCTTATACCGCACGGCAGCGAGACACGCGCTGGCGAAGCGCTCGACTGACGGCGCGCGCGGCGCCGGCGTCTGGGCGGCGCGCGCGCGAGCAACTCGCGAGGACGCACGCGCGCGGCGAATGTCTGAGCGGCGCGCGCGCGGCGCTGGCCGGCTCGCAAGCGGACACGGCGAGGGCGTCGGCGAGCGATCGGGCGATCTCGCCTTTGGGGCGAACGGCGAGGCCGCTTCTTGCTGGGCGACAGCGCGAGGCCGCTTTGAAGGCGAACGGCGAGGCCTGCTGCGAATGTGCAGGCGTGTGCGTGTGCGCGGGTGGCTCGACCGATCTGGGCGTCTGGCGGCTGGCTCGGCCGATCTGGGCGTCGCGACGGTGGCTGGCTCGGCCGATCCGGGCGTCTGGTGAGTGGGGATGATGGTCACTCCTCTCGGTGGCGCACACACACACACACACACACAACCCCTTTTTCTTACATTCGGCCAACAAACACCCAAATGAGAAGATGAAGAAGACGAAGACTTACCCTAATGATGATGATCGAACCCAAGGAGATGCAAGGATGAAGAACTCGGCAAGGCTATGGAGATGGAGAGCTTGGGCGGCCAAGAGGTGTTGTTGGAGAATAAGATGAAATAACCTATTTCTATTTCATTTAACCAAATGCACCAAAACTTCAAAATCCAAGGTTAACTAAGATGTGATGCGAAAGAGTAACAAGAGCACCTAATGGCTCATTTGGCACACCTCTCTACAAGCTTCCCGGAGACCCGGTTCAAACCCCACTGCAAGACAATTTCCTTTATTTTTACTTTTGCATCAAACCTTGCTCAAACCAAACCTCAAACTCCTCCAAAACCTATATAAAACCATCCAATAATTTTAGTAATCTGAAAAAGACACAAACGACTCCTGACGGCCCGACCAAATTACCAAATTACCCCTAGGGCATACCTGGAAGACCGGGAAGAAAAACTCGGTCGTTACAATATTCCCTCTTTTTATGACTTTCGTCCTCGAAAGTCCTTAAGACAGTAAACATACTGAGGGTAATGCAACCTCATCTCGTCTTCCCGCTCCCAAGTGGCCTCCTCGAATTCCGACTCCTCCACCGAACCTTTACCAAACGAATCTCGCGATTACGCAACGTCTTGGTCTCAAAGGCAAGGATCCTCACCGGCTTCTCCTCGAAGTTCAAATCCTCATTCACCGCAAAGGCTCAAAGTCCACAATGTGCGACGGTCCGCACATCTTGCCTCAACATCGATACATGGAAAACACTATGCACTCACGATAGTGACGGAGGTAGGGCTAACCGGTAAGCAACTCTGCCAATCCTCTCTAGGATCTCAAATGGACCAACAAAACGGGGACTCAACTTCCCACGCTTACAAACCTCGAACACCTCGCATCGGAGCAACCTTAAGGAACACATGTTGACCAACCTCAAACTCCAAATCTCGGCGCCGAACATCGGCGTAACTCTTCTTCTCTACGCTCCGAGCCACAACATACGAGCTCTAATCTTCTCGCACTGCACCATTGGTCAAGCTGCAGAACTCGGGGACCCAAAACTGCTCTATCACCAACCTCTTCCCGAACACACGGGGGACCGACAACGCTTACCATACAATGCCTCAAATGGAGCCATCCAATCGCCGATCGGTAACTATTGTTATAGGCAAACTCCATCAAGTACAGAATCATCGGTCCCAATCACTGGAAATCCAACACACAAGCCCTCAACATATCCTCGAGAATCGATTCACTCTCTCGGTCGACCATCCGTCCGAGGGTGAAAAGTCATCTTTGAAATCGCACTCTGTGCCCAAACCCTTCTCGAGCGCTCTCCGTAAACGAGAAGTGAACCATGCGAGTCACGATCGGACACAATCCTCACCGGCACACCATGATAACGGATGATCTGCTCCAAAAACAATCTGCGCCCACTGCTCCACGGTATAAGTGTCTCTACCGGGAATGAAGTGTGCGCTCTTGGTCAAACGGTCGACTATCACCCAAATCGAGAGAACTTCCTCGAGTCCTTGGCAAACCAGAGATGAAGTCCATAGAGATCTCTTCCCATTTCCACTGGGGTACACTCGATGGTCGCAACAAACCTCTTGGCCTCTGCACTGGTGCCTTCACTTGCCGACAAGTGAGACACCTACCGACAAACTCTGCCACATCTCTCTTCATCCCCATCCACCGTAAAGTCTCGCTTAAGGTCTGATACATCTTGGTACCCCCAGGTGCCAAGCAAAAGGGGAAACAGTGGGCCTCAGAGAGCAACTCGGCTCGCAAACCCGCAATGTCCGGAACACACAACCGGCCTCTATAAGTCAACCCACCATCTCGTGAATATACAAAGTCAAAGTCACCGTCGGCACTAACTCTATCAACCAATCTCTTAAGTGCGGGGTCACCCAACCGGCTGTCTATAATCCATTTGCCGAATCGGCGGTGAGCAGTCCAATCGAGCTACCCTAGCGGTAACCTCTCCCAACAACACCGCAACCTCACCCGCTCGAACTCTCTCTCGCAAACCCAGCTGAGGAACTCAACAACGCCGCAGAGTGCGACGTCTTTTCGCTCAAAGCATCGGCCACTACATTGGCTTTACCGGATGGTACAAAATCTCGCAGCCATAATCCTTTACCAACTCTAACCATCTCCTCTCGCCTCATATTCAACTCCTTCGAGTAAACAGATACTTGAGGCTCGGTGATCGGTAAACATCTCGAATCCGCTCACCATACGGTAATGCCTCCAAATCTTGATTGCAAACACCATCTGCTGCCAACTCCATATCATGAGTCGGGTAGTTCTGCTCATACGGCTTGGTGACGGAAGCATAGGCAATGACCTTCCCGTCTTTGCATCAACACACAACCTAAACCAAACTTGGAAGCATCATCAGAGACCACGAAACCACTGTCCCCTCCGGATCGCCAACATCTTGAAGTCAAACTACGCTTGAGCCACAGCAAAGCTCTCATCACACTGGCTTGTCCCAAACAAACTCGACACCCTTCCTCGTCGACGACGAGTGAGGGGCGAGGCTAAAGCGAAAAAGTCCTTGACGAACCGACGGTAGTAACTCGCCAAACCTGTAAAGTCGCGAATCTCGGCAATCGAAGTCGGCTTGGCCCATGAACTCACGGCCTCAATCTTCGCGGGGTCCACGGCTATACCATCTCTCGAAACCACGTGGCCTAGAAAAGCCACTGCTCCAACCAGAATCACATTTGGAAAACTTCGCATAAAGCCGTTTTCCCTCAAAGCCGCCAATACTCGTCTCAAATGCTCTGCATGGTCTTCTTTAGACCTCGAATAAATCGAGAATATCGTCAATGAACACGATGACGGTTGTCCAAAAATGATTTGAACACCCTATCCATCATGTCCATGAACGCGGCTGGGCATTGGTCAATCCAAACGACATAACCACAAACTCATAGTGACCATATCCGACTCGAAAAGTCGTCTTAGGAATGTCGGCATCCCCGATCCGCAAATCGATGGTAACCGGATCTCGATCTATCTTGGAGAACACGAAGCTCCACGAAGCCGATCGAACAAATCATCGATACGGGGCAACGGATACTTATTCTTCACATGTCACCTTATTAAGCTCGCGGTAATCAATACACAAGCGCATAGAACCATCCTTCTTTTTCACAAACAGAATCGGTGCTCCCACGGGGACACACTTGGACGGATGAACCCTCGGTCTAACATCTCCTGCAGAATCGATCTTGATTCCTTTAACTCACTGGCGCCATGCGATACGGAGCCTTCGAGATAGGGAGGTCCTCGGCTCGAGCTCAATAATGAAGTCAACCTCTCTTTGGGGGCAACCCCGGTAACTCCTCGGAAACACATCCGCGAACTCTTGCACGACCGGCTTTGACGATCGGCCAGAGACAGAGAGGCGCTCTTTCCTGCACAACTTGGCTAGATAGCCCCAAGCTCCATGAGCTAGCAAACGACGAGCTTTCACACCGACACCATCGGCGGGCAAACTCCACCCTCGACTCCACGAAACTTAAAGTCAATGCCGACTGGCGGCCCGAACACTACTTCTTTCCGGTGGCGGTCAATCAACGCGTGGTTAGCGACTAACCACTCCATACCAAGAATCACATCAAAACCACTCATAGGCGTAACTATGAGTGTGGCTACTAGCAACTCTCCTGATATCTCGATCCGGCCATCCTTAATCTTATCTCTAGCCAACATACTAACTCCCGAAGGAGTTGCAACAGATAACTCAAAACCTAGAGGTTCTAGTCTTAACTTAGCATGCTCGAAGAAACAACACAGATACAAATGAATGCGTAGAACCAGAATCAAACAAGACAAATGCGCAGTGATCTAAAACAAGAAGCGTACACGCCACAGCGGCATCCGTCACGCCGGCCTCTGACGGGTCGTAGCAAACACTCGACCTCTTCTTTGCTGCATTGGCCGAGCCGCCATAGCCGGTGATCACAAAAACGGGCCATGTGCCCTCTCTACCACAACGGTAGCACAATCTAGGTCCAGCCGAAAGCTCGGCGTGGACTTTCCCACAAGTAGCACAAGCGGAAATCGCTGGGGTCCTCCTGCCGCCGGGCTGGAAACGGATGAGCTCTCCGCCGGTCTCTGCTTCAAAATCGCCCTTAGGCGGCGCTGGCCGCCTCCCGAAAGTCAAACTTCCTCTTACGCCCCAATTGTACCGCTGGGGACGGACGCCAACAGAGCGGCGGCAACAACCCCGCTCAATGAGATACTTCCCATTATAGATTGTGGCTAATCGATGCCCCTAGCATAAGTGTCGGGGCCCGAGCCACGACATCTCGGGAAACACCGCCCTCAATCCGGATATGAACTTCCGAATCTTCACTCGGGGTGGCAATCAACCGAGGAGCAAAATATCCATACTCCAGAACTTGCGCTCATATTCCTCAATGGAATCGTAACCACCTTGAGGTCTGGAAGAGCTCCACCATCTTCTCCTGAGCCTCATCGATGAACTTTACCTTGAACTCACCCTTGAAGAACTCCCAAGTAGCGGGTGGAGACCCACTGGTCTCTCGCTCAAGGTGGACTCCCACCACCATCTCATTGTGCCTCTCCTAGCACATGAGCCGCACATCTCGGCCTCTGAATATCGGGGCACACCATGATCGGAAGGTGTACTCCAAATGGGCGATCCACTGGCCGCCGCTAACGCATCACCGGTGGCATCAAACTTCTCGAGCTTCCACTTCACAAAATCCTTCACCACCTACCCAATTCCTCGGCACCCTCGCCATATCCGCCTCGGGGGCTACTTGCTCTGTGGAGCCGGAGGAGCTACCGAGAGCTCTCTTTGAACCAATCGAGTCACCGCTCGATCCGGGCTCGGGGACTCTTCCCGCCAGCACGCCAACAAGGCTCAGGTCTCGCCCTCTCTGGTCACTCAACATGCTGACCATAAAAGCCCTCATAGACTCAAAGAAACTCGCTCCAGGAGCGCGATCACGGCGCTCGGTCGCCTCAACGCCCGCTCTAGGCGTAACGGAGGAGCTGCTGGTGGAATGCCATCGATGTCGGCTTGGGACGATGTCCTGCGCATGACGATCCGATCCTCGATACCTCGACTCGCTCTCGAGCCTCCTCTCCGACGCGGGATCGGTATGCATCTTTGGCGATCTACATCCAAACCAACAACGAATCAAAACTCGCTGTCACCATTCCACAACACCAAACAAGGCATACACTAGATGATAGGTATTGTAAATTCTTAACCCTTTTCCTTTCTAAAACAATAAATCTAGGCGTACTGATGACCGTCAGAGTCTTGATGATCATGGAAAACGACCTACAACAAAAAGGTCACCTCACGAATCTATGACTCGAGCTCGATACCAATCAGAAAGACCCGACCCAAAAGGGGCTCTAAATGGGCCTTTACCCCAATGCATGTAGTGAAAATAAAAGACATTATGAAAAATACATTTGGATTCCAAGTAAAAATGCAAAACATTCAACAACCAAAACATACATTTCTAAAAGCACACTCTGATCGAGATTTATTTAAACCATTAAAACAATCCACAAGTACCAATATCTTTGGAATCCATAAAACGTAAGAAAACATCCTCGGGCTCTGTGCCTGTCTACATGCATTCAGGGAAATAATAAAAAGTGAAGAGTCATGATAATTAAAATAAATAATCGTGAGATGACAAAGAGGTTCCATGATCATAGCTCCTCCTTCACCATCCTGTCTCCCGCCTTGATTACACCGTGGAAAACCACGTAATAAGGGTGAGTAACGAATTACCCAAGTAGAATCCCCAACCGGGGTACAATACGATATACATGATCATCTAGAAGAATGTATGCAAGCTATGAGAACAAACACAGAGCGGAGCACATAGCTAAGTCCACACTTGGACCTCGGATGCCATCTCGTGGTCTTAGTCCGGAAAATACCACAACACACTAAACGCACTATACGGGAACAAGTCCCGCCTCGGCTGTCTTCATCGCCGATACGAAAGGTGCACTGCTCAAGATCCCGAGGAGCTCTCCGGGCCGGCGCCAGTAATGAGCGTAAGCGCGCACCGCATGCTACCGCAAACTCGGGGGTGCCGGGTCTAGTGGCAAGCCGCCTGTGTTCGATCACCATGCCTAACTAAATCTCTGGATCGGTGTCACCGACATAGGGGTGTGAGACACTCGACACGTGAACTATGTCACCTACCACCGCACTTTGAGGCTAAGGAACCGGTCGTGGTAGGCTTACACCAGAAGCGGTCCTTGCCCTAACAGTGGCAATCAAGGGCTACGGCGAACACGCCGAGGACGTGTCGATCGCCGGGGGCGAGGCAATGCCAAGTCATCATCCCGACCGTTGGGGCATTTAACGATCGCCACCCTCACCCAAGATTGCGGGGCCTACCGGTTGGGATAGCTAATCCCTCACGGGGTCAAGGACGGAGAACTGTCTCGAACGTCCTTGCCATAGATGCAAGATACTTTATGCATCGGGCCCTGATGATTCTATCTACCTCAATTCTAAACCTTAACAATAATAACGATTCAATCAATGCACCCAATACGTGCTCATCGGATACAAAGAACCTAGCATGATACTACGAAGCAAGAACAGATATCGAACATGCTAGAATAGAACAACCTAGCATGGGCTAACATGAGAAACAATACAAGAGTTCATGCCATCCAGAATTCGAACGAGCACCTAGGCTAAACATGCTAGTAAACATACACAGCATACAAAACAACAATCACAAATATACCATAGGTCCACACAACCCCGGTAAGAAATCCTTACCTTGGTCTAAGACTTTTACACACAAATCCTAAGTCGCATGAACAATCCAGAGCTAGCGAGCGGGAACCTAGCAAACCAACAATAATCGGTATCTAAAATATCTAAACAACAATAGAACAAAGCAAGCTCGGCTCGGGAACTCACGCGCGCGACGACACGAGCTTGGGGCTTCGCTGCAAGCCGGCTCGGCAAGGGGCCGGCGCGCGCACGGCAGCGAGGGGACACGCGCGCGCGGCGAGCGCTCGACGGCGGCGCTGGCGCCAAGCGCTCGGGCGGCGCGCGGGCGAGCAACTCGGCAGGACGCACGCGCGGGCGAATGTCTCGAGCGGCGCGCGCGGCGAGCGGCTCGGCAAGCGGACACGGCGAGGGCGTCTGAGCGATCGGGCGATTCGCCTTCTGGCGAACGCGCGCGAGGCCGCTCTTGGGCGAACGGCGAGGCCGCTTCTGGGCGAACGGCGAGGCTCGCCGCGAATGTGTCCGGGCGTCTGCGGCGGCTGCTCGACCGATCCGGGCGTGCGCGACAGGGCTGCTCTCGGCCGATCCGGGCGTCGCGACAGTATCGCTCTCGCCGATCCGGGCGTCTTGGTGAGGCTGGGCCGATGATGGTCGCTCTCCTCTCGGGGGTGCACAACACACACACACACACAACCCTTTTTCTTACATTCGCCAACAAACACCCAAATGAGAAGATGAAGAAGACGAAGACTTACCCGGAATGATGATGATCGAACCCAAGGAGATGCAAGGATGAAGAACTCGGCAAGGCTATGGAGATGGAGAGCTTGGGCGGCCAAGAGGTGTTGTTGGAGAATAAGATGAAATAACCTATTTCTATTTCATTTAACCAAATGCACCAAAACTCCAAAATCCAAGGTTAACTAAGATGTGATGCGAAAAGAGTAACAAGAGCACCTAATGGCTCATTTGGCACACCTCTCTACAAGCTTCCCAGAGACCCGGTTCAAACCCCACTGCAAAGACAATTTCCTTTATTTTTACTTTTGCATCAAACCTTGCTCAAACCAAACCTCAAACTCCTCCAAAAACCTATATAAAACCATCCAATAATTTTAGTAATCGGAAAAGACACAAACGACTCTCGACGGCCCGACCAAATTACCAAATTACCCTAGGGCATACCGGAAGACCGGGAAGAAAAACTCCGGTCGTTACAAAGGGACCTCGCGATGTTCTATGTGATTGTTGTTTGTATGTTTGTTTGTGATTATCAAAGATGTATAGTTTAGGTGCTCTGCTTACAATTCTCGACTAGCATGACTTCGTATGTTGTTCTCTCATGTTAGTCCATGCTAGGTTGTTCCGCTCGCATGCTCATATCTTTTTTGCTTCGTAGTACCATGCTAGGTTCGTTGTATCTGCTTGAGCACGTTTTGGATTGTATTGGATTATATGCTATTGAAATGATATGTTAGAGTGTAGGTAGGTAGCATCATCCGGGCTCGATGCATAAAGTATCTTGCATCCATGGCGAGGGACGTGCGAGGTAATACTCCGTCCTCGACCCCGTGAGGGTTTAGCTAACCCGACCGGTGAGGCCTCCGCAATCTTGGGTGAGGGGTGGCAGATCGTTAAATGCCCCAACGGTCGGGATGATGACTTGGCATTGCCTCATCCCCTGCGATGACACGTCCTCGGCGTGTTCGCCGTAGCCCTTGATTGCCACCGATAGGGCAAGGACGGCTTCTCGGTGTAAGCCTACCACGACCGATTCCTTAGCCTCAAAAGGTGGTTCAGCCGACATAGTTCACTTGTCCAGTCTCACACCCTATGTCGCTGACACCGATCCGTAGATTTAGTTAGGCGTGGTGGATGGACATGGGCAAACTTTGCCACTAGACTCGGCACCCCCATAGTCTCGCAGTGAGCACGCAGCAGCGCGCGCTTACGCTCATTACAACACACGCCGCAGAGCTCCTCGGGATCTTGAGCTAGTGCACCTTTCGTCGACGACGAGAGAGCCGAGGCCGGGACTCGTTTCTCGTATAGGGCGTATTGTGTGGTGGATTTATTTCCTGACTAAGACCCCGAGTTGGCATCCGAGGTCCAAGTGTGGACTTAAGCTATGTGCTCTATTCTGTGTTTATACTCATAGCTTGCATACATTCTTCTAGATGATCATGTATATCGTATTGTACCCTGGTTGGGGATTCTTACTGAGTAATTCGTTACTCACCCTTATTCTGTGGTTTTCCACAGTAACCAAGGCGGGAGACAGATGGTCAAGGAGGAGCTGTGATCATGGAATCTCTTGTCATCTCTCGACCATTTTATTATATCATGACTCTTGACTTTTGTTATTTCCCTGAATGCATGTAGACGGGCATGGAGCCCTAGGATGTTTTCTTACGCTTTATGGATTCCAAAGATATTTGTACTTGTGGAATGTTTAAATGGTTTAAATAAATCTCTCCGATCGTAGTATGCTTTTAGAAATGTATGTTTTGATTGTTGAATGTTTCTCGCTTTTACTTGGGATCCAAAACTTATTTTTTTATAATGTCTTTTATTTTGAATACATGCATTGGGGTAAAGGCCCATTTAGAGCCCTTTTTGGTCGGGTCTTTACAGCTTGGTATCATAGCTCGAGTCATAGATTCTGTAGACCGACCTTTTTTGTAGGTCGTTTTTCCATGATCATCAAGACTCTGGCATACATCAGTGCACGCCTAAGTTTACTATTTGTTGTTTAAAAGGGTTAAGAATTTACAATACTGTCATCTTGTGTATGCCTTGTGTAGTGTTGTGGAGCGGAGACGAAAGGTGTTCGACTCGTTGTTGGTTTGGGCTTAGTGAGCCATCATGCCAACTTTCATGATCGCGGCAGCGCTTGTTTAGCGGCTTGTTGAGGTATCCGGATAGATTCGGATGCGCTGGGACATCGTTCCGCAGGGAGGCGAGCTTAGACTCCGCTGGCCATTTGTGGCCCGATTCTTTTTTCCCCTAGTGAGAGGGTGGAGGTGCTTCGTGCGATCGCCAAGATGTTGTTCGCACCCGCAGGAGCAGGGCGCTTGGCATGTCCGACCGAGGAGTTGGACCGATCGTGTTGATGTTGAGGCCGCGTCGTGGTTGTTAGGCCCGCATGCCGTTTTGGCCCCGGCAGCTTGAGTTGCCTAGAGGAGGGGTAGAGGCTAGCGCGCGCCTCAGTGAGACTCCTTGAGCAGAGTGTGCTCCACCATGAGAGATTTGATGGCGTGTCTTTAGCTATCGAGAGAGCGGAGACCTGTGCGCAGCTTTGTAGCGCGTAGTGAGGAGTCCCGGCACAGAGATAGCTCGGTGATGAGTTTGTTTCAAAGATTTTTCCCCCAAGAGAGGTCTTGTAGCCCCCGGAGGTTCCCGGAGGGCATGATCAGCAGGTTTATTCGGATGAGTTTGTTGGCGTTGATGGAGACTCCCGTGCTTGGCAAATAGATGCCCAGAGAGCTCGATGTTTTAGTAAGTCCTACTTTGCTAGTAGTAAAGTAGTTGGCCAGTTTGAGTTTAGCATCCGTGTGTGGGATGCCCTGCTGTTCAGAGGCCGAGGTGTGTCGTTCCTGTGCTGTTTGGTTCATCAGATGGTGGTGGAAGTCCCTTGTGAGAGGTGAACCAGCAGAGTCTCCACCAGTCGCCCGATTGTTTGGCAAGTTGCCGTGTTAGTGGCTTGAGGCAGATGAAGGGTCATCTTTGCCCCTTGCGAGCCTGCTGTTGTTTAACAGCCCAGCTTCCTCAGATGTGGATTTGGTAGTAGTAGCACTTGAGGTGCATTGGTTGGTGTGCCACTTTGGCACTAAGTCCGTTCGAGCTTGAGTTTGGCTTGGGCATAGCGGATGGTTCTATGCCGTTCGGAGTTCAGCGTACTCCTTTAGCCTTGGATCTGTTTATGGCAGTTGCACCCGTTTAGGTCGTGCCAGAGGGCTAGTTCAGTGGTAGTCGATGGACTACAAGCGAAAGGATGCTCGAGAGGAGCCGGAGCCTCTTCCCAGTGTTTCTGGAGGTTGAGTAAGTCAGCAGGTTGCCGGTTGGTAAATGTTGGTGCGCGTGAGTCTCGCGCTAGTGTTAAGGCCATGAGATTTTCTTTGTGGTTGGTAGTGCGGTCAACTACCTTCGAGTGCCTAAATCTGAGGAGAGTTGAGCATTGTAGATGCGAGTTTGGTCCAAATGAGGACCATGAGTTGGATGCTTATCGATGAGCCGGATGCCTATGAGGCGAGTTGGATGCTTTTGAGGCGAGATGAGCCGATGCCTTGCGAGAGGTTTTGATGCCTTGGGGGTAAGCACCCTTGGTAGAGGCTTGGTACAAAGTAAGTTTGGTTTGGCATGATTATGCTTTGGTAGAGCAAGGTTGCCTCGAATTCAGTATCGTGTGGAGATGGGACTTTTGGTGTTCCTTGGATTGTTTGTATCATTGCCAGAGTTAACGTTGCTTTGTGGAAAAGCGCTTGTTAGTCTTGGATCTCTAAAGGAAGGTTGGGAGTTGTGCACACAAGTGTGTTTTGTGTGGTTCGTTCCGTGGCGAGAGTTTGAGATCCATGTAGGGTTTGCTTTGGAGATCTCGTGCTCGGTTCCTTGAGAAGTTGGACTCGGTGGTTGTTGTAAGGCTTTGGTTGAGGTGGTAAGGATACCGTGCTCGTGGTATCAAGTTGTTGCTTAGGCAAGATTTGTTAAGTTGGGCCTAAGCTTGGTTGGCGGATCTTCTTGTTGATCGTTGGTTGGAGTTCGATTGGAAACCCGAACAAGAGCGATGGTAGCTAAGCCGCGTGGTTTCGATCGTCATGGCTAAGAGAGTTGTTCGGATCCTTCCTTGGGTAGAAGTTATGTTGTGGCCGATGCTTTGAGTAGGAGGATGACGCGTTCAGTAGCGTTTCGGGTCCTCTAGGTTCCCAAGGAGTTGGAGTTGGCCAAACATGGTTGGGATGCCGGAAATTGGAGTTGTTTGTTCGAGCGGTTGTCCTGCATTAGATCGTATGCCGGCGGTGTGTGTGTGTCGAGGGTTGCCGAAGAACCCTAGGTTGTGGAGTGCCTCTCCGAGCTCACCGAGCCCAGCTAGTGAGTTTCATTGGCTAGCCGAGGCGTGTAGTTGTAGCCTCGGTGGAGTTGCTAGCGATCTTGGTAGACTAGCAAGCTAGTGTTTGTTTGGAGTAAAGTCCGGAGTGGTTTCGTGTGTGGTGGCAAGTTGATGCTTGGTGTTGACCAAGGTGTGGATTGGAGTTGCTAGAGTTTAGTTTTGCTCGTGGGGGCGAGTGGTTTGTGCCATGTTGGTTGTTTTTCCCGCTTTTCCGGGATGTTGAGTTGCCCCGCTTTGGCATTTGGAGGTTCATCGAGATGGACCCTTGTTGTGCCCCGTGAGATTAGATGTTGTTGCTCGTGGAGCAAGACAAAGTGAGCGTATGTGGAGTTCTCTGTCCGTTGGTTGTCTCGCTTGTAAGAGCCATTTCCTTCGGGGAGTTGTCGTTACTCCTTGGTCTTGGAGTTAATGGTGGAAGCGCTAGCTTGAAGGAAAAGTTTGTTGGTCGCTTGGAAGTAGTCGTTTGTCCATTAAGCGGATTCTTGGATGGTGTTCTAGAGGCCGCAGAAAAGGTTGTTCCTCCTCTGTGAGTGTTTGGCCAAGATTTGGTTCGTTTGTTGTTTCGAGAGCTAGTTCGGTTCTAGCCGGAGGGCGTTGCCCTCGAGGTCTTGTTCCTAGTCGCAAGTTTTGGGAGTTGACCCCTCCTCTGCATGGAGCAAGTGCTTTGTTGTTTCGGTTTGGTGGTCCGATTGGTTGAGTTTTCTCTTGGGTGTTGCTTCCAAGAGAGTTGGTTGCTGTTGCCTTGGGTTTGAGCAAGTCAGCGAGCGTGTGTGGAGTTCGCTGCCCTTCTGGAGTTTGCTTGCTGGGAATTCGTTTCCCGTTTGGCAGGAGTTAGCTTAGCTCTTGAGTTGTGTAGTCGATCAGAGTAGCGCAGCGGTCAGCCCAGCGAGAGGGTCCCTGCTTTGTGTTGTTAGCAAGCAAGAGTTGTTTGTTCCCGCAAGGGTGGAGGCCAGCCAGTAAGAGTTGAGTTGTTCTGGCAAGTTGTTGGTTCTTTGGGGATTGAAGATTTCCTTTCCCTCTAGCCTCTGTGGTGGTTGAGTTGCTCCTTGGATGCCAGCCTCGAGTGATAGCTTGCGAGGTAGTCTTGCGGATTCGTGTGGCTCAGGATCCGTAAGCTTTGAGGTTGTCGTTATCCGTTTTCCTTGTGAGGTTTTGGGAGTGGAGCTTACGTTGGGAAGATGAGTTAGGCTTAGGCTTAAAGGGAAGTCCTTTGAGTAGCCGGTTGGATTTTAAGAGTTGAGTAGTAGCTTGGAGGCGGCGTTGCTCGTTATAAGTTTGGGTTGAGTTCTGAGAGCAAGCCCTTCTCGGGCTTTGTTCCTAGTTGTTGTGAGTTCCCGGTTGGCGTTAGCGAGCGCGCTTGAGTGAGTTGGCACAGAGGTGCCGTGGCATTGGTTGGTAAGCTATTGAGCTGCTTTCCTCAAGGTGTTGTGTCGCAGATAGCTGCGTGATGGTTTAGTCCTTGCTTCCCGAGTTTTCCTTGAGAGGAATGTTGGATGTTCCTTGCCTGGCGATGTTCTCCTTGGTCGGTTGCTGGTAGGTGTTCGTTGGAAAGTTTGCGTTCGGCCGATGAGGAGTTCTAGTTTGTTGGCTTGGCCGAGTGGAGTCTGTGCTTGGCCCTTGTTTTTTTAAGGTGGCCGTAGCTGAAGTTTCAGCTGGTGTGAGTGTTGTTAGCCGTCTGGTGTACCAGGATGGTGCCCCTTGCCTTTGGTTCGGCGATTTCTCCTTAAGATGGTTGCTTAAGTGTTGTGGTCGTGTTCTAGTTGGAGAAGTTTGTCTTTTTGGATCAGTCGCCAGTTGGTGGTTCTTTTGTATCTCGTTAAGGCTGTAGTCAAGGTTTGAGGTTTGTTGGTCTCTTGTGAAGTAAGAGTAGGCCGTTTAGTTTTGGAATCTGGAAGGTTCAGTTGTTTGGCCAGTTTGTTGTAGGGTTGAGTTTGTTTGTTGACAGCTGTGCACAGTGTTTTTATGTATCGATGTTGGGGCAGCATGTGCCGGACCCATTGCTCATTGTGGACTTTGAGCCTTTGCAGCTGAATGAGGATTTGAACTTCGAGGAGAAGCCAGTGAGGATCCTTGCCTTTGAGACCAAGACGTTGCGTAATCGTGAGATTCGTTTGGTAAAGGTTCAGTGGAAGAATCGGGGTTCTGAGGAAGCCACTTGGGAGCGGGAAGACGAGATAAGGTTGCATTACCCCCGAGCTATTTACGTCTTAAGGACTTTCGAGGACGAAAGTCATAAAAAGGAGGGAATATTGTAACGACCCGTGTTTTTCTTCCCGGTCTTCCCGTGTATGCCCTAGGGGTAATTTGGTAATTTGGTCGGGCCGTCGTGGTCGTTTGTGTCTTTTCCAGCTTACTAAAATTATTGGATGGTTTTGTAGGTTTTTGGAGGGTTTGTGGTTTGGTTTGAGCAAGGTTTGATGCAAAAGTAAAAATAAAGGATTTGTCTTTGCAATGGGGTTTGAACCCGGTCTCTGGGAAGCTTGTAGAGATGTGTGCCAATTGAGCCATTAGGTGCTCTTGTTGCTCTTTCGCATCACATCTTAGTTAACCTTGGATCTTTGGTGTTTGGTGCATTTGGTTAAATGAAATAGAAATTAGGTTTGTTGTGTTTTCTTCTCCAAAAGAGTTGTGGCCGCCAAGCTTTCTCCCAAGCTCTCCTTGCCGATTCTTCAACCTTGCAGCTCCCTTGGATCGTTCATCATCATTCCGGTAGGTATCGATCTTCCTCTTCTTCTTCTCATCCGTTTGGTGTCTTTGTTTGGCCAAGAGAATAGAAGAGTGTTGTGTGTGTTTGTGTTGATTGCACCCACCGAGAAAGCCCGACCCCAACATCGATCGCCGCGTTTAGCGGCCAGATCGCGCGCCGGATCGCGCCCGGCGGCGGCCCGATCGCCCCTGCCGCGCACGATCGCCCTTGCCGCCCGGCCTGCTCGCCATCGCCACCCGGCGTCACGCCAGATCGCGCTGGCGGCAGACGCTGACGCTGCGTGCGTTCGCCGCCTGCGTTCGCTTGCCGAGCCGCTCGCCCGCCGCGCCCAGACGTTCGCCAGCGCGCGCGCGCTCCCTACCGAAGCTCGCCGTGTCCGCATCGCACGCGCGCGCCGGCGCCGTGCGCATGTGCCGTGCCGCTCGCTGCTGAGTCCCGTCTGTCGTCTGCGCGCACACATAGCGCCCTAGCGCCCTTCCAGCGCGCCAGCGCCCGTGCAGCGCCAGCCACTGCCGTGCGCCGCCTGCCAGAACTCCAAGTTCGTGTCGCCGTGCGCGTGAGTTCCCGAGCCGAGCTTGTCATTTCTATTGTTTTTAGACTTTTTAGGTATTGACTATTATTGTTTTGTTAGGTTCTCGGTAGCTAGCTCGGGTTCGTTCGCGCCTTAGGTTTTGTGTGTAGTTGCCCGCCTGTAAGGATTTCTTACGGAGTTGTGTGGACCTGCGATGTTCTATGTGATTGTTGTTTGTATGTTTGTTTGTGATTATCGGTATGTATAGTTTAGGTGCTCTGCTCAATTCTGACTAGCATGACTTCGTATGTTGTTCTCTCATGTTAGTCCATGCTAGGTTGTTCCGTTCGGCATGCTCATATCTGCTTTTGCTTCGTAGTACCATGCTAGGTTCGTTGTATCTGTTGAGCACGTTTTGGATTGTATTGGATTATATGCTATTGAAATGATATGTTAGAGTGTAGGTAGGTAGCATCATCCGGCCTCGATGCATAAAGTATCTTGCATCCATGGCGGGGGACGTCACGAGGTAATACTCCGCCCCGGACCCGTGAGGGTTTAGCTAACCCGACCGCAGAGGCCCCGCAATCTTGGGTGAGGGTGGCGAGATCGTTAAATGCCCCAACGGTCGGGATGATGACTTGGCATTGCCTCATCCCGGCGATCGACACGTCCTCGGCGTGTTCGGCCGTAGCCCTTGATTGCCACCGATAGGGCAAGGACGGCTTCTGGTGTAAGCCTACCACGACCGATTCCTTAGCCTCAAAAAGGTGGTTCAGCCGACATAGTTCACGTGTCCGTGTCTCACACCCCTATGTCGGTGACACCGATCCGAGAGATTTAGTTAGGCGTGGTGGTGGACATGGGCGGCTTGCCACTGGACCCGACACCCCCATAGTCTGCGTAGCACGCAGTGCGCGCTTTACGCTCATTACAGCGCCGACCGGAGAGCTCCTCGGGATCTTGAGCTAGTGCACCTTTCGTGACGATGATGACAAAGTGAGGCCGGGACTCGTTTCTCGTATAGGGCGTATTGTGTGGTGGATTTATTTCCTGACTAAGACCACGAGTTGGCATCCGAGGTCCAAGTGTGGACTTAAGCTATGTGCTCTATTCTCGTGTTTATACTCATAGCTTGCATACATTCTTCTAGATGATCATGTATATCGTATTGTACCCCCGTTGGGGATTCTTACTGAGTAATTCGTTACTCACCCTTATTCTGTGGTTTTCCACAGGTAACCAAGGCGGGAGACAGGATGGCTGAAGGAGGAGCTGTGATCATGGAATCCTGCTGTCATCTCTGACCATTTTATTATATCATGACTCTTGACTTTTGTTATTTCCCCTGAATACATGTAGACGGGCACGGAGCCCTAGGATGTTTTCTTACGTTTTATGGATTCCAGCATATTTGTACTTGTGGAATGTTTAAATGGTTTAAATAAATCTCTGATCAGAGTATGCTTTTAGAAATGTATGTTTTGATTGTTGAATGTTTCTGTTTTTACTTGGGATCCGAAACTTATTTTTTTTATAATGTCTTTTATTTTGAATACATGCATTGGGGTAAAGGCCCATTTAGAGCCCCTTTTGGGTCGGGTATTTACAAGTGTAGTGCCCATCGGGGACTTACATACACTAGCAATGCATTGGTGCCCATCGAGGACTTACCCAAGCGAAACCTAAACCTACAACCCCTAACGGTCTCCTAAGTACAGGGACACAAATTAGCCTAACAATCAGACAATCAACATTACCTGTCTAACCCTAGCAAGAAACCAACAGAATACGAACAGGAAACATGGATATGCCAGGGTAAGGAAAGTCCCTAGCATGATACTACGAACTCAAGTAGGAATAAAAAGCATGCTGGAAGAACAAACCTAGCATGGCACTAACATGAAAAACAAGCAAACTTGCTAGCAAGATTTCAAACACAAGCTGTCCTGTAGCTAACATGCTCATAACAGTAGCCAAGTATACAAGGCACAATCCTGAAAGCATCGCAGGGTCCACACAACCACGGTAAGAAATCCTTACCTGAAAACAAGCAGAGAATAACTACCACAACCAACAAGCGACCCTCGAGCCTCTAAGTGAACCTAAGCAACCTAAGCAAACAATAAAAATCATCCTAATTAAGCAGGCAACAACTTAAATCTTAAGGTCCAAAAGAGTGGAGGCTCGGGAATTAACAACCGAGAAGGCACAAGGTCTCGGCCTAACTCTCTTAGCAAAATCAGGCTCTCGGCGCCAAGGCGGGGCGGGTTGGCGTTCTTTGGCGCGGCTTGCAGGCGCTGCGAGGATGGCGCGCTGCGCGCGACACGGCGGGCCGGGCGCGCAGGGATGGGGCGCGCGCGCGCGACGACGACACACGGACTGGGCGCGCAGGTTGTGCGCGACGTGAGCAGGCTGGCGAGGGCGTCTGGCGCGATCGAGCAGGTTGTGCCTTTGTAATTCGGGCCGCTTTCATTGCTTTGCGACAGACAGTGTGCTGCCGCTTCTTCGAGCGCGCGCCAGGGCCGGGCAAGCGCGGCGTCTTGCGTGGGGTTGGTGCATAGGCGAGCGGTCGGGTCCGATGCGCTTGTTCGGCTCTGCTGGTGCGACGGCCTGCTGCTGGTCTTGGCTCTCGGTTCTTGATTCTTGGAGGACGGCAAGGTGAGAAATAGGGCTCCTTCCCTTCTTTTCGTTTTTCCTAATTTTAAATAAGCCTTGGTGAACTAAAATCCCTATCCAGGGCTTGCCTTCTTCGAGTCCCCGCTGAGACAATCCTTTCTTTTTAATAAAACTCATTTAAATCAAGCTTCCAACTCACCATTAGGTCAAGGGTTCAAATCCCATTGGAGGCACTTTAATTAACATTAATTTTGCTAATAACCAAATCACCTCCAAACTTCCAAACAACTAGCACCAACTTCTTGGGTCTTGCAACCAACAACAATCAAGCCTTGATAAAGGGCAGGAATGACCCTGGAATCCTGAAAATCTACAAACCTTAACTGGGGAGCAAAAAGACCAAAATACCCCTTAGGGTTAAAATATCTTCAACGGCCCAACCGAACAACCAAATATTGAACTAGAAACACCTGAGAAACCGAAATCGAAAACTGGGCCGTTACAATACTCCCTCCTTTTAAGACTTTCGTCCTCGAAAGTCCTAAGACGAAAACAACTCCAGGAAGTCTCCACTGATCCTTAACCAACTGAACTCCCGGTCATGACAACACTAGATCTTCTTTGAAATCCAAACCCACTTGGGTTCCCAAAGGCTCAAGACCATAATGACATCGAGTGCGCCACAAACTATCTCACCCAAGACTGGACATACACTGAACTCTGTGGAAAGAGATGCCATAGTGCTAGTCGGTAAGCCACATCCTCAAACTCGCACCAACTCTCAAACGGTCTTACAACCCTAGGGCTCTCTTATCTCTGCTGACCCAACTCAGAACGCCTCTCTACGGCGCTACTCTCAGCAAACTTGTGGACTGGTCACAAGCTCTAAAACTCTACGCCACGCACCGGTGTAACTCCTCTTAATACTCACAGCTGTTAACGAAGAACCTCAACCCTACACCATGCTGGCCCAACAACTGAACCTCTCGGGTTCCAGAAACCAGCCAGCCTCCTCTCTTGTCACAGGAGACCAGCGAACTCCAACGTTTGCCTACAAGCCTTAACGAAATCCAATCGAACCACCAACTAACGGCTGATCCCAAAGGCAAACGTCTCCAACTAGCACGCGCTCACAACAATTATGCAACCATCTTAAAGAGAAATCGTCGCACCAAAGACAAGGGGCACATTCCTGGTTCGCCAGACTTCAGCCGTGGCCATCTCTAAACGACAAGGTCCAGGCACAGGTTCCACTCAGCCAACCAACAAACTGGAGCCCCTCATCGGCCGACCACAAACAGCAACTAGCCCAAGTGAACATCGCCAGCCAAGGAAACAAACAACATTCCTCTCACGGAAATCTCGAGTATCAAGGAATAAAACATCACACAGCTACCTCAAAGTTAAGGCTCGAGGCTGGCACTCACGGTGCAACTCAACGACCAGAGAAACTAGGGGTTCCTCAAACTCCAATGATCCAACAACTTCTAGCAACCACTCAACCACTTAAACTGGCTGACCACCGTTCTCACGGGGTCGAACAACTAGCTGCTTGCTATCAACACCACACAGGAATTCCTCTGGCTGGGCTGACAGCTGTGCCACCCTGATCAACTCCACAACTCAGGAGCTATGCTGCTCCTCTTAAATGGGGACGATTCCCCAGCAAGAGGACTTCCGAAGGACAACAAACTTCACACACGCTCGCTGTCTTGCTCAAACCCAAGGCCAACAATCCAACTCTCTCAGAAATAACAGCAGAGAGATTCCACAATCGATTGAACCACCAACTTAGAACTAGCAGTACTTATCCAAACACCGAAGGAGGTGCCAACTTCCAAACTTTCCAAACAAGAACAAGTCCTCATGGCCACGCCCGCTTGCTCCAACCAAGCTAGCTCTTACAACAACATGGGAACCAAACCTTGGCCAACGCCAAGCACCAACTGATAACAGTTTCGAAACCAACACGGAGGTACTAAAAACAACACTAGCTTGTCAACCGACTACAAGCTTCCAGCAAATCAACCGAGGAACACTGCCTGGGTCTGACTGAGCTCTGGTGAGGCTCTCCACAACCTAGGGTTCCTCCGATCACCCTCCGGCACACACTATCGTCAAACGGTCTATCAGACAACTGGCTACACGGCACAACTCTCTCCAGCATCTTAACTATGTTGGCCCGCTCCATCTCTTCGAAAAACAAGAATACCAGAAATACAACAGAATGTGTCAACCTCCAACTCAAGCATGGACCACATCGTAGCTTCTACCCAGGGTAGGGATCCGAACAACACTCTTAGCAATGACTGTCAGAAACTACGCGGCTTTGCTACCACATCGCTTCTTGTTCGGTTCCTCCCGAACTCTCAACCATCGATCAACAAGAAAATCCTCTACCCAGGTCAAGGGCCAACTAGCATAACTTGCCTAAGCAACAACCCGGGTACAAGCACGGTATCCTTACAACGAAAATTAGGGCACTTGCCAAGAACTAAAGCCCTAACACCTCAAGGACTGAGCACTGGTTCCTCAACACGAACCTTTCGTGGTTCCCAAAACATACACCACGGAACGAGCTACACAAAAGTACACTGGCGTGTACAGCTTCAACTTGAATCCTTAAGATCCAACAAGAACTCTCACACAAGGCAACCTTTGCCTCCAAATAGAGCCACAACTAGAAAGGGAGCAACAAGAGTTCAAACCCACTCGGGGTCAACTCACCACGAAACGCCACATTGGCCAACTCACTCTACAAGAGCGTAACCTCACCAAGCTAACAAACCTCATACCAATGTGTCCACCCAAATGTGCTCCGCACAGTCCATCCAATTCATGGCTCCAAAGCTGGACCAACCACGCATCATCGATGCCAACTCTACTAGTACTAAGGAAACTCAAGGGTAGTTGAATCACTCTACCAATAAACTGGCTCACAAGGCCACAACACAAGCGCGAGGACTCGGACGCGCTAGCCCTTAACAACCAACAACATCCTTTGTACCCAACTCTCGGTGACCCCAAAACTTCTGCTTTCCCTCGAACGACCTCACACTTATAGTCATCCGACTACCACCGAGCTAAATCTCTTATGCAACCCAAACAGGTGCAACCGCAGGAAATGGGTACAAGGCTAGTGGGGATGCTAAACTCCGTGTGGGCCATAGAACTACCTGCACATCTGGTGCGAACTAGCCTGAACTTAGGCCTCCTTACCAAGCTTGGTGCCAACAAGCAGTACATCTTTTACAACCCAAAACAACTATATACGTGCTTTATGTCCCACTAAGGGTAGGGAAGATCACACTCCAGGTGACGGGGACAATGGCACTCAAAACAAGAAGCCCAACACTCGAGCAGTCTTATCTCTGAAATCTCGTCTAATAGGCATGCCACAGCCTACTCTTACATCCCACTCGATGCTCAACAAATACTCAGGCCAACCCTCGGGTGGCAACAACTAGTTCCACATTTGGAACATGCTAACAAAAAGAGTGCTCCACTCTACTAGCCAATTGAAATCCACGGACGGTTTAAGTCCTGACAAGCAAGCTCCACACTACACCTGGCCAAGGATACTAACCGGACAGGCTGCAAAACAACGACAGGCTTGCAAGAGGTCAAGATGTCTCTACATCTTCCTCAAAAGCTACCAACACAGCCACTTGCCAATCGACCGGGGGACTGGTGGAGACTCTGCTGGTCCACCTCTCTCAAGGGACTTCCACCACCAAACTGTTGTATCAAACAGCACCAGAACGGCATGCCTTGGCCTTTGAACATCAGGTCATCCCAACACTCGGATGATAAACTCCATCCTGGCCAACCACCTCGCTTCTGCTTGCCAAACGCGGCGGCTCCATCAACGCCAACTAACTCACCAAAGATAAACTCGCTGATCATGCCCTCCCGAGAACCTCAGGGCTCTGGAGCTACTAGGGTGTCTCCTAAATAAACTCAGTCAACTGGGCTATCTGTGCCCGGGACTCCTCACTACGTGCTACAAACTGCGCCTGGGTCTCCGCTCTCTGTTAGCTAAAAAGACCTGCCATCGACTCCCTCATGGCTGGAGCACAGTCTGCTCAAGGAGTCTCATTCTAAGGCATGCTAGCCTCTACCCCCTTCCCTTGGCAACTCATCTGCCAGGGCCAAAGGTGGCCTACGGGTCTAGACAACCCTGGACGCGGTCTCGTCATCAACAGGAACAGTCCAACTCCTCGGTTGGAAATACCGAACGTCCCTGCTCCTATAAGTGCAATCAACCTACTAGCAATCCACACAAAGCATAAAAGCTAGCCCACGCTGGGGCTCTCACTGCGAATCAAGGGTAACACATGTATACTAGATGCAGTATTGTAAAATAAACCCTTCGCTTAATGCACTTAAACAAACCTGACGGCCGTGGAGTGCTGATGATCATGGGGACAACAACCTACAAAGCAGGTTAGTCTACAACCCTAAACCTAGGTCCTCACTAACACATGCAAGTTAAATATTTCAACAAGAGGTTTAGTGCTCATAATTAAAACTTTTCAAAACATTTGAGAACGGGGAACACTTAAAACATAACCAACAATTTTCATTAAGCAAATCCAACAAGTAAAAACAAGCCTGGCCAGTATTTATAAAAACAATCAAAACAGTTTAAACAACTTTAACAACATTCCCCTAGGACTCCTGTCCATCTACATGCTGAACAATAATGCAAATAATATACGACAGAGTGCCGGCAGTTCTGTAAAGACCCGACCCAAAAGGGGCTCTAAATGGGCCTTTACCCCAATGCATGTATTGAAAATAAAAGACATTATGAAAAATACATTTCGGATCCCAAGTAAAAACAGAAACATTCAACAATCAAAACATACATTTCTAAAAGCATACTCTGATCAGAGATTTATTTAAACCATTTAAACATTCCACAAGTACAAATATGCTGGAATCCATAAAACGTAAGAAAACATCCTAGGGCTCCGTGCCCGCCTACATGCATGCATTCGGGGAAATAACAAAAGTCAAGAGTCATGATATAATAAAATGGTCGAGATGACAAAGCAGGATTCCATGATCACGGCTCCTCCTTCACCATCATCCTGTCTCCGCTTGGTTACCTGTGGAAAACCACGACTAAGGGTGAGTAACGAATTACTCAAGAAGAATCCCCAAGCGGGGTACAATACGATATACATGATCATCTAGAAGAATGTATGCAAGCTATGAGTACAAACACAGAGCAGAGCACATAGCTAAGTCCACACTTGGACCTCGGATGCCAACTCAGGGTCTTAGTCCGGAAAATACCACAACACACTATACGCTCTATACGGGAACAAGTCCCGGCCTCGGCTGTCTCTCATCGACGATACGAAAGGTGCAATCGCTCAAGATCCCGAGGAGCTCTCCACGGCTGCCGTAATGAGCGTAAGCGCGCACCGCATGCTCACCGCAAACTCGGGGTGCCGGGTCTAGTGGCAAGCTGCCCGTGTTCGATCCACCATGCCTAACTAAATCTCGGATCGGTGTCACCGACATAGGGTGTGAGACTCGGACACGTGAACTATGTCACTGTACCACCGCACTGAGGCTAAGGAACCGGTGTGGTAGGCTTACACCGAAGCGGTCCTTGCCCTAACAGTGGCAATCAAGGGCTACGGCCGAACACGCCGAGGACGCGCCGATCGCCGGACGAGGCAATGCCAAGTCATCATCCCGACCGTTGGGGCATTTAACGATCCGCCACCCTCACCCAAGATTGCGGGGCCACCGTTAGGGTTAGCTAAACCCTAACGGGATCGGGGACGAGTACCATCTCGCACGTCCTGTCGGGGATGCAAGTTACGTTATGCATCCAAATGATGATGCTACCTACGAACTCTAAACCATAGCAATAATAACAATTCAATCAATGCACCCAATACGTGCTCAACAGATACAAGGAACCTAGCATGATACTACGAAGCAAGAACAGATATCGAACATGCTAGAATGGAACAACCTAGCATGGGCTAACATGAGAAACAATACAAGAGTTCATGCCATCGAGAATTTGAAACGAGCACCTAGGGCTAAACATGCTAGTAATCATACACAGCATACAAAACAACAATCACAAATATACCGCAGGCCCACACAACTCCAGAAGAAATCCTTACCTTTATCGGGAGGCTTCTACACACAAATCCTAAGTCATGCGAACAATCCCGAGCTAGCGGCGGGAACCTAACAAACCAATAATAGTCAATACCTAAAAAGTCTAAAAACAATAGAACAAACAAGCTCGGCTCGGGAACTCACGCGCACGCGACACGAGCTTGGAGCTGCCAGCAAGCCGGCACGGCAGCAGGCTGGCGCTGGCCGCGCTGCCGGGCATGCAGGCTGGCGCCGGCCGCGCTACCGCACGGTAGGGCGGGCGATGGCTGCTGCAGCCGCACGGCACGGCACGGATGCACGCAGCAGGACGCGCGCGCGCGCGAAGCGCGTCGGGCGTGCGGGCGGCAGCGCGCGGCGAAGCGCGCGCTGGCGTGGCGAGCGTCGCGACGACGGCACGCGGGCCGGGCGCGGCGGCGGGCGGCGCCGGCGTCTGGCGTCGCTGCTTCTAGCGCGATCGCACGACGACGACCAGCGATGGCGCGCGGTGGAGGTCTCGCGATGGTGGATCTGGCGCGACTCGTGAGCGATGGCGTCGCGGGAGGTCTCGCGAAAATTCTTTGTCCGGCTTTGGCGTCGCGGCGATCTGGCGGGCTACGTCCGGCTTTAGTATGGCGGGCGGGCTGCTTCAACAGATCTGGGAGAGGCTGGCCGGCCGGGCGGCGACGATGGCTGCTGGCCGGGCTTCTTCTCTACCGGGCCGCAAACCACACAACACACACAACACTCTACTTCTTACCTTCGGCCAAAGAACAATAACCAAATGAGGAGATGAAGAGGATGAAGACTTACCCGAATGATGATGATCGAACCCAACGAGATGCAAGGGAAAGAAGAATCGGCAAAGGCTATGGAGAGGAGAGCTTGTGCGGCCAAGAGGTGATTTGGAGAAGAAGATGGAATAAACCTAATTTCTATTTCATTTAATCAAATGCACCAAAACTCCAAAATCCAAGGCTAACCATAAGATGATGCAGAAGAGCAACAAGAGCACCTAATGGCTCAATTGGCACACATCTCCACAAGCTTCCCAGAGACCCGGGTTCAAACCCCTACTGCAAACAATATCCTTTATTTTTACTTTTGCATCAAACCTTGCTCAAACCAAACCACAAACCCCTCCAAAACCTACAAAAAACCATCCAATAATTTTAGTAATTGGAAAAGACACAAACGACCACGACGGCCCGACTAAATTACCAAATTACCCCTAGGGCATACTTGGAAGACCGGAAGAAAAACTCGGGTCGTTACAATATTCCCTCCTTTTATGACTTTCGTCCTCGAAAGTCCTTAAGACTGAAATAGCTCGGGTAATGCAATCTCATCTCGCCTTCCCGCTCCCAAGTGGCTTCCTCGTAACCCCGACTCTTCCATCAACCTTTACCAAACGAATCTCGCGATTACGCAACGTCTTGGTCTCAAAGGCAAGGATCCTCACTAACTTCTCCTCGAGTTCAAATCCTCATTCACCGCAAAGGCTCAAAGTCCACAATGTGCGACGGTCCGGCACATACCGCCTCAACATCGATACATGAAAAACACTATGCACCACGATAGTGACGGAGGTAGGGCTAACCGGTAAGCAACTCTCGCCAATCCTCTCTAGGATCTCAAATGGACCAACAAAACGGGGACTCAACTTCCCACGCTTGCAAACCTCGTAACACCTCGCATCGGAGCAACCTTAAGGAACACATGCTTGACCAACCTCAAACTCCAAATCTCGACGCCGAACATCGGCGTAACTCTTCTCGCGCTCTGCCTGAAATGTCAACATACGAGCTCTAATCTTCTCGCACTACACCATTGGTCAACCGCAGTAACTCGGGACCCAAAACTGTCTATCTCCAACCTCTTCCCGAACACGTGGGACCGAAACCAACGCTTACCATACAAAGCCTCGAATGGAGCCATCTCAATCGCCGATCGTAATCGTTGTTATAGGCAAACTCCATCAAGTGGCATGAGATCATCGGGTCCCAATCGCTCGGGAAATCCAACACACAAGCCCTCAACATATCCTCGAGAATCGATTCACTCTCTCGGTCGACCATCCGTCCGAGGGTGAAAAGTCATCTTTGAAATCGCACTCTGTGCCCAAACCCTTCTGGAGCGCTCTCGAAAACGAGAAGTGAACCATGAGTCACGATCGGACACAATCCTCACCGGCACACCATGATAACGGATGATCTGCTCCAAAAACAATCTGCGCCTTTCATCGCTCCACGGTATAAGTGTCTCTACCGGAATGAAGTGTGCGCTCTTGGTCAAACGGTCGACTATCACCCAAATCTGAGAGAACTTCCTCGAGTCCTTGGCAAACCGTAGATAAAGTCCATGGAGATCTCTTCCCATTTCCACTGGGTACACTCGTGGTCGCAATAAACCACCGCCTCTGCACAGGTGCCTTCACTTGCGACAAGTGAGACACCTACCGACAAACTCTGCCACATCTCTCTTCATTCCCATCCACCGAAAGGTCTCGCTAAGGTCTGATACATCTTGGTACCCCTGGGTGCCAAGCAAAAGGGGAATCAGGCCCTCCGAGAGCAACTCTTTGCTCATGAAACTCGCAATGTCCGGAACACACAACCGCCTCTATAAGTCAACCCACCATCTCGTGAATATACAAAGTCAAAGTCACCACAAGACTAACTCTGTCAACCAATCTCTTAAGTGCGGGGTCACCCAACTGGTCATCTATAATCCATTTGCCTAATCGACGGTGAGCAATACCAATCGAGCTACCACAGCGGTAACCTCACCCAACAATATCGCAACCTCGGCCGCTCGAACTCTCTCATCCGCAAACTGGGCTGAACTCAACAAAGCCGCGGAGTGCGACGTCTTCCTACTCAAAGCATCGGCCACTACATTGGCTTTACCCGATGGTACAAAATCTCGCAGATCATAATCCTTTACCAACTCTAACCATCTCCTCTCGCCTCATATTCAACTCCTTACGAGTAAACAGATACTTGAGGCTCGTGATCGGTAAACATCTCGAATCCGCTCACCATAGGTAATGCCTCCAAATCTTGATTGCAAACACCACTCTTTGCCAACTCCATATCATGAGTCGGGTAGTTCTGCTCATACGGCTTGGTGTGACGGGAAGCATAGGCAATGACCTTCCCGTCTTGCATCAACACACAACCTAATCCAAACTTGGAAGCATCATCAGAGACCACGAAACCACTGTCCCCTCCGGATCGCCAACATCTTTGAAGTCAAATCTGCGCTTGAGCCTCGCAAAGCTCTCATCACACTCTTTGTCCCAAACAAACTCGACACCCTTCCTCGCCGACGAGTGAGGGGTGAGGCTATAGCAGAAAAGTCCTTGACGAACCCGACGCGGTAGTAACTCGCCAAACCCGTAAAGTCGCGAATCTCGGCAAGCCCGGAAGTCGGCTTGGCCCATGAACTCACGGCCTCAATCTTCGCGGGGTCCACGGCTATACCATCTCTCGAAACCACGTGGCCTAGGAAGGCCACCGCTCCAACCAGAATCACATTTGGAAAACTTCGCATAAAGCCGGTTTTCCCTCAAAGCCGCCAATACTCGCCTCAAATGCTCTGCATGGTCTTCTTTAGACCTCGAATAAATCGAATATCGTCAATGAACACGATGACGAAGCCGTCCAAAAATGATTTGAACACCCTATCCATCATGTCCATGAACGCACTGGGGCATTGGTCAATCCAAACGACATGACCACAAACTCATAGTGACCATATCTAGACTGAAAGCTCGTCTTAGGAATGTCGGCATCCCCGATCCGCATAATCGATGGTAATCGGATCTCGATCTATCTTGGAGAACACGAAGCTCCTGAAGCCGATCGAACAAATCATCGATACGGGGCACAGCGGATACTTATTCTTCACTGTCACCTTATTAAGCTCGCGGTAATCAATACATAAGCGCATAGAACCATCCTTCTTTTTCACAAACAGAATCGGTGCTCCCCACGGGGACACACTCGGACGGATGAACCCTCGATCTAACATCTCCGCAGAATCGAATCTTGATTCCTTTAACTCACTGGCGCCATACGATACGGAGCCTTCGAGATAGGGAGGGTCCCGGCTCGAGCTCAATTGTGAAGTCAACCTCTCTCTTGGGGCAACCCCGTAACTCCTCGTGAAACACGTCCGCAAACTCTGCACGGCGGTGCACTGATCAATGACAAATGAGGGGCGGCTCTTCCCGCATAACTTGGCTAGATAGCCCCAAGCTCCATGAGCTAGCAAACGACGAGCTTTCACAAATGACACCATCGGCGGGCAAACTCCACCGACTCCACGAAACTTAAAGTGGGCCGACACGGCGGCTTTGAACACTACTTCTTTCCGGTGGCGGTCAATCAACGCGTGGTTAGCGACTAACCACTCCATACCAAGAATCACATCAAAACCGCTCATAGGCGGAACTATGAGCGTAGCCACAAGCAACTCTCCGGATATCTCGATCCGGCCATCCCTAATCTTATCTCTAGCCAACATATTAACTCCCGAAGGAGTTGCAACAGATAACTCGAAACCTAGAGGCTCTAGTCTTAACTTAGCATGCTCAAAGAAAACAACACGATATACAAATGAATGCGTAGAACTGAATCAAACAAGACAAATGCGCAGTGATCTAAAACAAGAAGCGTACTGCCACACGCGCATCCGTATGCTCGGCCTCTCGACGGTCGTAGCAAACACTCGACCTATTTCTGCTGCATTGGCCGAGCCGCCATAGCCGGTCGATCACAAAAACGGGCCATGTGCCCCTCTCTACCACAACGAAAGCACAATCTAGGTCCACCGACAAGCTCCAGGCGTGGACTTTCCCACAAGTAGCACAAGCGGGAACTCGCTCAGGTCCTCCTCGCCGTCGGGGCCGAAACGGATCGGAGCTCTCCGCCGATCTCTGCTTCGAATCGCCCTTGGCGCGCGCGCCGCCGCCTCCCGAAAATCAAACTTCCTCTTCTCGCCCCATAGCTGCTGGGACAGACGCCAACAGCAGAGCGGCAACAACCCGCTCAGCGGATACTTCCCATTATAGATCGTGGCTAATCGGGATGCCCTAGCATAAGTGTCGGGGCCCGAGCCCCGACATCCTGAGAAACACCTGCCTCAATCTAGATATGAACTTCCGAATCTTCACCTCGGGGTGGCAATCAACCGAGGAGCAAAATATCCATACTCTGAGAACTTGCGCTCATATTCCTCAATGGAATCGAACCACCGCCGAGTTCCGGAAGAGCTCCACCATCTTCTCTTGAGCCTCATCACCGATGAACTTTACCTTGAACTCGGCCTTGAAGAACTCCCAAGTAGCGGGTGGGGACCCACCGGTGTCTCGCTCAAGGTGGACTCCCACCACCATCTCGCCAGTGCCTCCTAGCACATGAGCCGCACACCTCGGCCTCTGAATATCGGGGCACACCATGATCGGGAAGGTGTACTCCAAATGGGCAATCCACACAGGCTGCCGCTAACGCATCACCGGTGGCATCAAACTTCTCGGGCTTCCACTTCACAAAATCCTTCACCACCTACCCAACTCCTCGGCACCCTCTCGCCATATCTCGCCTCTGGGCTACTTGCTCTGTGGAGCCGAGGTGCTCTCGAGCTCTGCTTGAACCAATCGAGTCACCGCTCAATGGGGCTCGGGACTCTTCCCAACGCGCTAACAAGGCTCAGGTCTCGCGCCTCTGGTCACTCAACATGCTGACCATAAAAGCCCTCATAGACTCGGCAAAACTCTGCTCCAGAGCGCGATCTCACTGCGCTTCGATCGCCTCAACGCCCGCTCTAGGCGTAACAGAGGAGCTGCTGGTGGAATGCCATCGATCTCGGCTTGGGACGATGTCCCTGCAGATGTCGAGATCCGATCCGATACCTCGACACGCTCTCGAACCTCCTCTCGATGCGGGTGGTAGCATCTTTGGCGATCTACATCCAAACCAACAACGAATCAAAACACACTGTCACCACTCCACAACACCAAACAGGCATACACTAGATGAAAGGTATTGTAAATTCTTAACCCTTTTTCTTTCTAAAACAATAAACCTAGGCGTACTGATGACCGCCAGAGTGCTTTGGTGATCATGGAAGGATGACCTACAACAAAAGGTCGAGTCTCAGAGAATCTATGACTCGGGCTTTGATACCAATCAGAAAGACCCGACCCAAAAGGGGCTCTAAATGGGCCTTTACCCCAATGCATGTATTGAAAATAAAAGACATTATGAAAAATACATTTCGGATCCCAAGTAAAAACAGAAACATTCAACAATCAAAACATACATTTCTAAAAGCATACTGATCATGAGATTTATTTAAACCATTTAAACATTCCACAAGTACAAATATGCTTTGGAATCCATAAAACGTAAGAAAACATCCTAGGGCTCCGTGTGCCGCCTACATGCATTCGGGAAATAAAAAAAGTCAAGAGTCATGATATAATAAAATGGTCGAGATGACAAAGCAGATTCCATGATCACGGCTCCTCCTTCACCATCCTGTCTCCCGCTTTGGTTACCCGTGGGAAAACCACGAATAAGGGTGAGTAACGAATTACTCAAGTAAGAATCCCCAACCGGGTACAATACGATATACATGATCATCTAGAAGAATGTATGCAAGCTATGAGTACAAACACGGAGCAGAGCACATAGCTAAGTCCACACTTGGACCTCGGATGCCAACTCGTGGTCTTAGTCCGGAAAATACCACAACACACTATACGCTCTATACGGGAATAAGTCCCGGCCTCCGCTTCATCGACGCGTACGAAAGGTGCACCGCTCAAGATCCCGAGGAGCTCTCGATCGCGCCGTAATGAGCGTAAGCGCGCACCGCATGCTCACCGCAAACTCGGGGGTGCCGGGTCTAGTGGCAAGCCGCCCGAGTTCGATCCACCATGCCTAACTAAATCTGGATCGGTGTCACCGACATAGGGTGTGAGACACGACACGTGAACTATGTCGGCTGTACCACCGCACTGAGGCTAAGGAACCGGCCGTGGTAGGCTTACACCGTGAAGCGGTCCTTGCCTAACATGTGGCAATCAAGGGCTACGGCCGAACACGCCGAGGACGTGCCGATCGCGCCGGGGCGAGGCAATGCCAAGTCATCATCCCGACCGTTGGGGCATTTAACGATCCGCCACCCTCACCCAAGATTGCGAGGCCACCGTTAGGGTTAGCTAAACCCCTAACGGGATCGGGATGGAGTACCATCTCGCATGCGTCCCTCGCTCGGGGATGCAAGTTACGTTATGCATCCGGCCCGGATGATGCTACCTACCCGAACTCTAAACCATAGCAATAATAACAATTCAATCAATGCGATCCAATACGTGCTCAATGAGATACAAGGAACCTAGCATGATACTACGAAGCAAGAACAGATATCGAACATGCTAGAATGGAACAACCTAGCATGGGCTAACATGAGAAACAATACAAGAGTTCATGCCATCAGAATTGAACAGAGCACCTAGGGCTAAACATGCTAGTAATCATACATGTGCATACAAAACAACAATCACAAATATACCGCAGGGCCCACACAACTCCTGTGTAAGAAATCCTTACCTTGGTCGGGAGGCTTCTACACACAAATCCTAAGTCATGAAACAATCCCGAGCTAGCGAGCGGGAACCTAACAAACCAATAATAGTCAATACCTAAAAAGTCTAAAAACAATAGAACAACAAGCTCGGCTCGGGAACTCACGCGCACGGCGACACGAGCTTGGAGCTTGGAGCCGGCAAGCCGCACGGCAGGGCTGGTGCTGCTGCCGCGCTGCACGGCAGGCTGGCGCTGGCCGCGCTGCCGCACGGCAGACGGCACGGATGCACGCAGCGAGGAGGACGCGCGCGCGCGGCGAGCGTCTGGCGTGCGGCGGCGCGCGCGGCGCGCGCGCGCGGGCGCGTGGCGTGCGTCGGCGACGAGCGACGACGCGCGGGCGCGCGCGCGCGAGCAGCGGGCGAAAGCGCGCGGCGCTGGCGTCGTCGCGTCTCGCTGCTGCTAAGCGATCCGCACGACGACGAGCGATGGCGTCACGGGAGGTCTCGCGATGGTGGATCTGGCGCGACCGTGAGCGATAGCGTCGCGGGAGAGGTCCGCGCGGCTCGCCGTCCGGCTTTGCGTCGCGGCGATCTGGAGAAGCCGCTGTCCGCCCGGGCGTGGCGTGCAGCGGCCGCCTCAACAGATCTGGGCGAGGGGCCGGGCGGGCCGACGCGACGATGGCTGCCGGCTGGCTTCTCTCCGTGCCGCAAACCACACAACACACACAACACTCTACTTCTTACCTTCGGCCGGCAACAATAACCAAATGAGGAGATGAAGAGGATGAAGACTTACCCGAATGATGATGATCGAACCCAAGGAGATGCAAGGGAAAGAAGAATCGGCAAAGGCTATGGAGAGGAGAGCTTGTGCGGCCAAGAGGTGATTTGGAGAAGAAGATGGAATAAACCTAATTTCTATTTCATTTAATCAAATGCACCAAAACTCCAAAATCCAAGGCTAACCATAAGATGATGCAGAAGAGCAACAAGAGCACCTAATGGCTCAATTGGCACACATCTCCACAAGCTTCCCAGAGACCCGGTTCAAACCCACTTGCAAAAAGACAATATCCTTTATTTTTACTTTTGCATCAAACCTTGCTCAAACCAAACCACAAACCCCTCCAAAAACCTACAAAAACCATCCAATAATTTTAGTAATCGGAAAAGACACAAACGACCCTGACGGCCCGACCAAATTACCAAATTACCCCTAGGGCATACCTGGAAGACCGGGAAGAAAAACCTGGGTCGTTACAAGTTCCCATGATCAATCAGCTCCCTCCGCTAGCCGTCCCGGTGTTGTCCCAAGTTACCTGGTGGAAAAACCACATAAATAAGGGTGAGTATAAACATACTCAGTAAGAATCTAGCAACCGGACCGGGTACAATACGATACATCACCATCTAGCACCCTAGTATACATGCAAACAAAACGAGCTCAGAAGCAACAAGTTGTCTCAGGCTAACCGCCGATCTAGAAATTGCCTATTCAAGGACTTACATACACAACCTACACTAGGTTCTACACCTTGATGCCCATTAGGGTCTTACACAACCTAGGACGCGATGATGCCCATCGGGGTCTTACACATAAGGATGCCCATCGGGGTCTTACACCTGCTAGACTCAGTGATGCCCATCGGGGACTTACACACAAGGATGCCCATCGGGGTCTTATTCCACAATTCAATGATGCCCATCGGGGTCTTACACATACGGATGCCCATCAGGGTCTTACACCTCTAGCTATCAATGCTGCCCAACGGGGTCTTACACATCTAGGATGCCCATCGGGGTCTTACTCCAGCAATCAATGATGCCCATCGGGGTCTTACACATACGGATGCCCATCGGGGTCTTACACCTCAAATCAATGATGCCCATCGGGGTCTTACACATACGGATGCCCATAGGGGTCTTACACCTCAAATCAATGATGCCCATCGGGGTCTTACACATACGGATTCCCATCAGGGTCTTACACCTCTAGCCATCAATGCTGCCCAATGGGGTCTTACACATCTAGGATGCCCATCGGGGTCTTACTCCAGCTAGGATCACGGAGATGACCATCGGGGTCTTACACTCCCTAACAACCTTATGACACCCATCGGGGACTGACACATAAGCCAACAGTGTAGTGCCCATCGGGGACTTACATACACTAGCAACGCATTGGTGCCCATCGGGGACTTACCCAAGCGAAACCTAAACCTACAACCCCTAACGGTCTCCTAAGTACAGGGACACAAATTTGCCTAACAATCAGACAATCAACATTACCTGTCTAACCCTAGCAAGAAACCAACAGAATACGAACAGGAAACATAGATATGCCAGGGTAAGGAAAGTCCCTAGCATGATACTACGAACTCAAGCAGGAATCAAAAGCATGCTGGAAGAACAAACCTAGCATGGCACTAACATGAACAACAAGCAAACATGCTAGCAAGATTTCAAACACAAGCTGTCCTATAGCTAACATGCTCATAACAGTAACCAAGCATACAAGGCACAATCCTGAAAGCATCGCAGGGTCCACACAACCACGGTAAGAAATCCTTACTTGAAAACAAGCAGAGAATAACTACCACAACCAACAAGCGACCCTCGAGCCTCTAAGTGAACTTGAGCAACCTAAGCAATCAATAAAAATCATCCTAATTAAGCAAACAACAACTAACATCTTAAGGTCCAAAAGAGTGGAGGCTCGGGAATTACCAACTGAGAATGCACAAGGTCTCGGCCCAACTCTCTTAACAAAATCAGGCTCTCGGCAGCAAGGGGCAGGCAGGTTGGGCGTTGCTGGGTACGCTGGGGACGGGCGCTGGCATGACGACAAGGGCGCGCTGGCGCGGCACGATGACATGGACTGGGCGCGGGGGTTGAGCGCGCGCGCGAGCAGCCGGTCTGAGGCGCGATCTCGGGCGTGTTGTGGCGTCTGGTTGCTCATTTGCTGGTCGCGGCCCAGCAGCAAATTCGCGGTCTTCTGCTGGAGCGGCCAGAAGCTGGTGCACGGGTGAGCGGTCGGGTCCGATGCGCTGGTTCGGCTCTGCTGGTGCGACGGCCTGCTGCTGGTCTTGGCTCTCGGTTCTTGATTCTTGGAGGATGGCAAGGTGAGAAATAGGGCTCTTTCCCTTCTTTTTTTTTCCTAATTTTAAATAAGCCTTGGTGAACTAAAATCCCTTCCCAGGGCTTCCCTTCTTCGAGTCCCTACTAAGACAATTCTTTCTTTTTAATAAAACTCATTTAAATCAAGCTTCCAACTCACCATTAGGTCAAGGGTTGAAATCCCATTGGAGGCACTTTAATTAACATTAATTTTGCTAATAACCAAATCACCTCCAAACTTCCAAACAACTAGCACCAACTTCTTGGGTCTTGCAACCAACAACAATCAAGCCTCGATAAAGGGCAAGAATGACCCTGGAATCCTGAAAATCTACAAACCCTGAGAAACTGGAATAGAAAACTGGGCCGTTATAGAGTTGGTAAGCTTGTGGTTTTGTGTGCTTGTTGTGTTGGTGTGGCCGAGAGCTCCAATTGGTGTGGAGGAGGTCGAGAGCCCCAAGTGTGTGTATGTTGTGTGTGTGGTGTTTGCTCCTAACCGAGACCTAACCTTGGTTGTTGTGTGGTTTGTCCTAGCCGAGACACCTTGTTGCAAGGAGTAGCCGATCCTAGGGTTTCTTCAAGTGCTTGGCTGAGAGCACTAGTTGCTTTTTGGGGTAGTCTCTTGATTCCCTTGCTTCTAGTTTGTAGTTCATAGATAAGTGTTTAGCTAGCTAGGTTAATTTGTATGTTGTATGCTTTTAGGTTGTGAGACACTGCAGCTCAAGGAGCACTTTACTGTTTGTATTTCTGCTTGTTCCAGGTAAGGATCTCTTACCAGGGTTGTGTGGGCCCTGCGATATGTCTTGATTGCATTCTAGTTATATGATATATGTTATGAGCATGTTAGTGGATAGGACTGTTTCCTTGTTTAACTCTGCTAGCATGTTTGCCCCTGTTCTACATGTTAGTGCCATGCTAGGTTTGTCCTTCCAGCATGTTTTGAGATCCTGTTTAAATGTGTAGTATCATGCTAGGTTGTACTTGTATATTGTTGAGCATGTTTGAACTACTAGATATTGTCTTCTCTGTGATATTAGATAGTTAGTTAGAATTGCCTTCATCTAGAAGCTGAGAGCGGACATGACGTACTTTGTCCCCACAGGTCGGGATCAGTGAGTAGCATAACGTACTTTGCTTCTGCCCCCGACAGCCAGTACGGATTAGCTCCCGCATCGGTATAAGCCTAGTTTTTAGCCTACTAGAGCAGAACCCGTCACAGGTGCAAGCCTGCCAGGAGACAGTTCTTAGCTTCAGGTCGGTGGTACAGGCTGCTACGGTTGAGTGCTGAGGGCTTCGCACTACTGTAGTTAAGTGACATCGCTTCTGTTCTTATTTAGAGCTTGACTTCGGGTACTCTCCCATTGTCTTAGGAACAGCTTAGCCAAGGGTAAGAGGCCCTCGAGGACACCTATTCGTGTAAAGACCCAACCCGAAATACGGTCCTAAACCTAGGTCTTTACTCAGCATGCCAATGAAAAGCATAAATGATACAAACTAGCAGTTGAATTTAAAAACTTTTCAAACATAAAGGTTGGACAACATTTAAATCAAAACAAATATTCTTTAAGCAAATCCATGCAACTAAAAAACAGTGACTGATCAATACCTTTTTTAAAACATAAAAGATGGTTCGAGCAATAATGAAATAATTTTCCCTATGGACTCATGTCCAACTGCATGCTGAATTCAAAAGTAAATAACGACACGACAAAGTGTCAGCAACATCCATGATCTCTCAACTCACTCCGCTAGCCATCCCGGTGCTGTCCCAAGTTACCTGATGGAAAACCATAGTAAGGGTGAGTATAAACATACTCAGTAAGAATCCCCGACTGGGGTACGATACGATGCATTCAATCATCTAGCAATGTAACAGCCCAGTTTCCTATTCCAGTTTTCGAGGTGCCTTCGGGTCAAGATTCGGTTGTTTGGTTGGGTTTTAGAGCGGTTTTGCCCCTTGGGGGTATTTTGGTCTTTTGGCTCTCCGGGCAGGATTTGTGGTTTTCTGGGCTTCGAGGTAGCTCCTGCCTTTGTTGAGGCTTGTTTGTTGTTGGCTGCGAGTCCCGAGATGTTGGGCTAGTCGTTTGGAAGTTCGGTTGTGGTTTTGGGTTTTGGCAAAGTGATGGTTGTTTGGGTGTTTCTTTTGGGATTCGAGCCCGAGCCTTTAGTGTTGCTTTGGGAGTTGGATTTAAGTGAGTTTGATTGATTGGAAAAGATTTCTTTGATCGGGTCTCGAAGGAGGAAGCCGGGAAATGGGATTTTGAGGTTTTAAGTGGATAAGGATGGAAAATGGAATTAAAAATCCCATTTTTTCCCTTTTTTCCCATTTTCCTTTTTATTTCTCTTTTTCTTTTCTTTTTTTCCCCAAAATGCATTTTCTCTCTCTCTCTCTCTCTCTCTCTCTCTCTCTCTCTCTCTCTCTCTCTCTCTCTCCCCGAGCCCCCCACCTAGCCCCGACCCAGCCCTTGGCTCGCCTAGCCCCACACGTCACCACTGCTCGCCCACGCTCACCAGCCCGAGCCCAGCGTCGCGAGCGGCCGAGCTCGCCCGGACCGATCATGCGCGCCGCCTCGCCCGGCCCGAGCATCGCGCGCCCTCGCCAGCGTCGCTACCGGCTCGCGCGCCGCCCTGCCACGGTCCGTGTCGCCCGGTGCGCCTTCGTGCCGAGCCACGCCGCAGGTGTCGCGTCGCGTCGCCGAGAAACCTCGCCACGCGCCAGCGCCAGCGCTGTCACAGCGCAGCCCAGCGCCCCTCGCAAAGCTCGCGCCAGCGCCAGTGCCGGTGCAGCGCGCCCAGTAGCGCCCACTGCGGCCTAAGCGCGCCCCAGCCACTTTTTTGGTCGCTTAGCCCGTCTGCTGGCCGGCTCGTTCGAGTGTCGTAGCGCCTCGTGAGTTGCTCCCGAGCCGAGCCCTGCTTTATTTTAGTGTATTTAGGGCTATTTTATGATTATTGATGTATTTGTTTGGCTCGATATAGGTTGCTCGGGTTCGATCGCGCTTTATTTTATTGTGTGTTGTTGCCTTCCGACTGTAAGGATTTCTTACCGAGTTGTGTGGGCCTGCGATATTGTCATGATTTTGCCTTGCTTGTTTGTCGATCATTATGAGCATGATAATAATAGAGCGACTTTGATTGATTTCGCTAGCATGTTTGCTTGATATTACATGTTAGTGCCATGCTAGGTTTGTTCTGCGGCATGCTTATGATTCCCGCTTAAGCTCGTAGTATCATGCTAGGTAGTGTGATTGATGTCGGTCTTTTCTTGCTAGCCAGAATCATTGCTTTTTCTCTGTACTCTTAGATAGAGTTGTAGGGTTTGTCATCATCTAGAGGTGAGCGGACATAACGTACTTTGTCCCCACCGATCGGGAGTAGTGTGCGACGCATAACGTATCTTGCTTCCCAGGTCACTAAGGTGGATTTAGCTCAGTCGGGAATAAAGTGTGCGCAGCATAACGTATCTTGCTACCCCGCCCGACCAGGTAGGTTGTGGAATTAGCTACCCACTTCTGCATAGCCTAGTTTGTAGCTCCGCTAGAGCGGAACCACCACACGTGTAAGCTGCCTTGGCCGGTTCTTAGCTTCGTGTCGGTGGACCCAGTGTTGCACAGATGAGCGCCGAGGGCCTCGCGCTCGTGATCGGTGACACCGTTTCCAAGTTTTAGGCATGAGTACTGCCCGCGTAGTTTGCCCTTAGGCCCCCGCATTTACGCCGGTTGCGCGAAGAGCATGCGGTGTGCGCGCGCACACGCGTAGATGCCGGATCGGAGAGCTCCTTCCGGGCTAATGTTCGTGAGTACACCATTCCTTCCGTTAGAGCTCGACTTCGGTACTCTCCGTAAGTCCAGTTAGCAAGGGTAAGAGGCCCTTGAGGACATCCTTGGGATCGGTTTTGAGTGATCAATTGGTGAGGAGAAAGACCTCGAGATGTCCCGAGATTGGTTAGGATAACCAATCATTAGGCCTAGTAGGAGACTTCCGATGACTCCAGCATCTTTCTTTGTAAGCTCGTTGAGCTATGATCCGTGTTGGTAGCCGTTTGCTTGCATGCTTTGGTTCTAGATGATTGATTATATCGTATTGTACTTGGTTGGGGATTCTTCTTGAGTAATTCGTTACTCACCCTTACTTATCTTTCAGAAACCATGGCGCGAGGCGGATGGCCGGAGGAGGAGCTGTGATCATGGAAACCCGTTGTTCAACTCGAGATTTATGTTTATGTTTTAAATGTCGTCTGCAGAATGCATGTAGTTGGGCACGGAGCCCTAGGTTGTTTTATGAATGTATTTCCGATTCTAGCATTGTTGTAAATGTTGTAAAGTTGTATGTTTTTAATAAATCTCGATCGAGTAAGTTTTGGAAATGTATTTGTCTTGGAACAGGTGCTTGGAAACAGGGACAGGTTTCAAGAATTTTGTATTGACTTTTTAAATGAACTCTTGCCGGTTTTTGGTTTTTACTTAGAATCCGAAACAACCCTATTGCAAATTCTAGTGTTGATTTGTATGCATGCATTGAGGTAAGGGCCCATTTAGAGCCCCATTCGGGTCAGGTCCTTACAAGCAACCTAGTACACATGTAACAGATATCAACATAGATCTTAGCTCAACGAGCTTACAAGGAAAATCCAGAGTCCTCCAAAGTCTCCTACTTCCAGCCTAATGATTGGTTCTCAAAACCAATCCCAAGACATCTCCGAGGGTCTTTCTCCCTCAGCCAATTGATCAGCTCAACAATCGATCCCAAAAGATGTCCGACACCCTCGAGGGACTTTCTCCCTTGACCATATGATCGGCTCAAAAACCAATCCCAATGGGTGTCCTCAAGGGCCTCTTACCCTCGCTAACAAATCTAGACTGTCGGGAGAGTACCCGAAGTCTGGCTCTAAACTAGAAGAAGTTGGTGTACTAACAAACATTAGTCGGGGGAGCTCTCCGAATCGGCGACTAACGCGTGTGCGCGCACACTGCATGCTGCTGCAACCGACGTAAATGTGGGGGCCTAGGTACAAACTACTCGGGCCAGGTACGCATGCCTAAAGACTCGGAAGCAGTGTCACTGAACACAGTAGTGCGAGGCCCTCGACACTCATCTGCGTAGCCTGTACCACCGACCTGAAGCTAAGAACCGACCAAGGCAGGCTTGCACCGTTGGCAGGGTTCCGCTCTAGTAGGCTACAAACTAGGCTTATGCCGATGTGGAAGCTAATCCACATCGGCTGTCGGGGGGAAGCAAGGTACGTTATGCTTCGCTCTAACTCCCGACCGGTGGGGACAACGTACGTTATGTCCACTCTCAGCCTGTAGATGATGACAAACCCTACAAGTCTAACTACGGGTACAAAATAACTGATTCCTGGCTAAACATACATATCAACATCAATCACACATAACCTAGCATGATACTACGAACTTAAAGCAGGAATCATAAGCATGCTGGAAGAACAAACCTAGCATGGCACTAACATGTACAAAATAGGAAAACATGCTAGCAGGAATTCAAACACAAACTGTCCTATCCACTAACATGCTCATAAAAGTAAACAGGCATACAAGGCACAATCAAGAAAACATCGCAGGGTCCACACAACCCTGGTAAGGAATCCTTAACTGGAAATAAGAAGAAGATAACTACCACAATCAACAAGCGACCCTCGAGCTTCTAAGTGAACCTGAACAACCTAAGTAAACAATAAAATCATCCTAATTAAACAAAACAACGACCAACACCTTAGGGTCCAAAGGAGTAGAGGCTCGGGAATTACCAACCGAGAAGGCACTAGGTCTCGGCCCAACTCTCTCGGCAAAAGAATACTAGGTCTAGGCGCTGCTGAGCGCGCTGGCGCGGCAGGGTGTGCGTCGCGACGGCCAAGCTCAAGTGGTGCTGTGACGACGGTGCTAGGGCGCGCGTACTTGAGGTCAAGCCGGGCGCGGCGCGTGACAGACGCGGTCCGGCGCTGGGCGGGCGCGTGACGTAGTCGCATCAGGGCGCGCAGCGTCTGACGTGGTCGGCGCTGGGCGCCGCATGCGACGCACCGCGCTGGGAGCGGGCGTGCAAACGCGGTCTGGCGCTCGGGGCTCGGGTGTCTGAGATGCGACGGAGGCGATCACGATGAGCTCGCGGCTGGGGCCGAAAAGGCGGCGCAAGCTGGTCTGCTGGTGATGCCGCGATGCAAAGCGACGGACCACCGGCCGAGTCACGACGGCTAGGCGGCGGGCAGGCCGCTTTCGGTCGCGTGTTGGGGGTGATCTGGTGGCGGCTCGGTCGGTCTTCGGGCGATGCACATCGCTTTCAGTTCTTGGGCTCGGTTCTTGGTCTAGATGAAGTCGGCAAGGTGAGAGGGTGGGAGTGAGAGAGGCGTGCGGCAAGAGCAAGGGGGTGATGATTTCTTGATTTTCCTTCCTTTTTCCTAATTTAAATAGGCTTTGGTGACCTAAAATCCCTTCCCAGGGCTTTCCTCCTTCGAGTCCCAACTGACGCGTCTTAATTCATAATTAACTCAAGCTGCCAAACTCCCATTTTGGTCAGGGGCTCGAATCCTCTTGGAAACATTTTTAAAAAGAAACTTTATTTTACAATTAACCGGAAGCTTCCAGATACTCCCAAATATTTCCAACAACTCTTGGTATCCTGCACCAACAACCTAACCAACTTAGCAAAGCCAGAAATAATCTCGGGTTCTCTAAAATCCCAAGAGGCCATCCCTAAGAGTATAATGACCAAAAAGCCCTTCAGGGTTTAAAAACCCTAACGGCCCAACCAAACAACCAAATACTAAACTGGACATACCTGAGGAACCGGAACGAAAGTCTGGGCCGTTACAATACTCCCTCCTTTTAAGACTTTAGTCCCGGAAAGTCCTAAGACTGAAATAGCTCCGGGTAATGAGTCCTCATCTCATCCTCTAGCTCCCACGTCGCTTCCTCTGCCCTCTGATGTCTCCATAGAACCTTCACTAAGCTTATCTCCCGGTTGCGTAGAACCTTGAGCTCACGAGCCAAAATTTGCATTGGCTTCTCCTCGAAGGATAGATCTTTACTCAACTCTAATGGTTCATGCTCTAGCACATGTGTCGGGTCTGCCACGTACTGCCTCAGCATCGAGAAGTGGAAAACGTTATGCACTGCTGCCAATGACGGGGGAAAAGCTAATCGATAGGCCACTGCTCCGATCCGCTCAAGGATCTCAAAAGGTCTTACAAACTGGGGGCTCAATTTGCGTCGCTTTCCAAACCTTAACACACCACGCATTGGTGCTACCTTCAGAAAAACATGTTGACCCACCTCGAACTCCAAATCTCTACGCCTCACATCGGAGTAACTTTTCTGCCTACTCTGAGCTATCAACATGCGACCCCTGATCTTCTGCACTGCGTCGTTCGTCATCTGAAGTAACTCGGGTCCCAGAACCTGTCTATCACCAACTTCCTCCCAAAACACTGGGGATCTACACCACTTACCATACAATGCCTATAATGGAGCCATCTATATAGTCGACTAATAACTGTTATTGTATGCGAACTCCATCAAATACAGGTATTGGTCCCAACTGCCTGGAAAGTCCAAAACACAGGCTCTCAACATATCTTCAAGAATCTGATTCACCCTCTCGGTTTGACCATCGGTTTGAGGGTGAAAAGCAGTACTGAAACTGCACTCGGTTCTTAAACCCTTTTGGAGCGCTCTCCAGAAGCGAGATGTGAACCGAGAATCTCGATCTGACACTATCTTCACTAGTACCCCATGGTACCGAACAATCTGCTCCAAAAATAACTGTGCCCACTATTCCACGGTATAATTAATCCTGCCGGGGATGAAGTGTGCACTCTTAGTCAGCCGGTCCACTATTACCCAAATCTGAGTAAATCCTCTCGGAGTCCTCTGCAACCCAGAGATGTAATCCATCGAAATCTTGTCCCACTTCCACTATGGAACACTCAACGGCTGCAATAATCCTGCTGGCTTCTGTCTAGGAGCCTTCACTTACTGGCAAGTTAGACACCGGCTAACAAACTCAGCTATGTCCCGCTTCATACCCATCCACCAAAACGTCTGCTTGAGATCCTGATACATCTTGGTACCTCCCTGGGTGCCAAGTGAATGGGAAACTATGTGCCTCGGTGAGCAACTCGGCTCGTATCCCTGCATCGTTCGGGACGCACAACCGACCTCTGTATCTCAAACCTCCGTCTGGTGCTACGACAAAGTCAAAATCGCCATCAGCCTCAACTCTCTCGAGCAATCTTTTTAACTTAGGATCACTCAGCTGGCAGTCAATAATCCTCTGCTTAAGCGACGGCTGAACTGATAGCTGGGCTACCCTGGTGGTAACCTCTCTCAACAAAACTGCGATACCGGTTAACTCAAACTCTTTCCGCAATTCAACCTGAGAGCTCAGCAAAGCTGCGGAATGCGACGTCTCACTACTACAAAAAATGGTATAGTTGACGCTCGATAGTTTTTAATAATTGACGTTTATAAGGAAAAAACGTCAACTAATACAAATTGAGTATAAAAAACGTCAACTAATACAAAAATACGGAGATGATTTTGTTGCTTCTTTTTAGTTGACGCATTCTGCATGTCAATTATTATGTTACATGTGTTGACTAATTATAAACGTCAATGAATACTTATAAAAAATTAAATTATTAAATCTAGTTTTAATAATCACGATTTGGTTTTTGTTTTGTTAAATGGGGGAAAAAAGAAGGTGAAAATGTTTGTTTTGTTTTGGTTTTTGTTTTGTTAAATGAGGGAAAAAAATGGAAAAAATAAAATAAAACTCATTTAGGACATTAAGAAAAGTAAAAGGAAAATCATATTCCCTTCTCCTCCATCCTCAAACCCTAACCCCTTCCTCTCCTACCGACCTCTCAACGCCGTGGCCTTAGTCGGATTTGTTCTCGCCTGCCGCGCTCTTTCGTTCACATACCACTGCCACTCCGGCGCACGGCCAGAGCTCCAGCACAACAGAGCTCGTCACGCACGGCCACTGCTCCCGCTGAATAAAGCTCGTCGAGAACGGCCACTGGCACTCCCTCGCACGCACACTCCTGCGCACCAGAGCTCGTCGCGCCACTCTTTCGTGCACAGACCTCTCGACCACGCCCAGAGCTCCCTCGCAACAGAGCTCGCCGCGCAAGCCCACTGCCACTCCCGTACAACAGAGCTCCCGCACACGTCCGTCCTCTCTCTTCTTCCAATCGTTTCTCCGCTCGCCAACAGATCTGCTTGGTTCTCCGTAAATTTACTCCTCTATTAACCCCTCCCCTCTTTCAAATATCATTTCATTTTGTTGGATGCCAAAATTACTTGATGTAATCGAATTATGGAGGCTACACTATTTTTAGGCATTTGATAACTTAGTAGTGAGAAATTAATTGAAAGAGATGGATAAAGTGAATCAACATTGTAGGAATTTGTAGATTTTAGCCATGACTGTAAGGTGTTCGACGAAATTCCAAGCTGAAAAAGAGATATAAAAAATAGGCAAAAGTTGAAAGAAAAAAACCTGAAACAAGTGTCGAGTAGATAATTTGACATAGAGTAGATAATTTCACATAGATTTTAGCCATGACTGTAAGGTGCCAAGGCCATTCTCGGCAATTTCATCTATAGGTGACAATAGTATTGATAGCTCCATGGCTAAGCTCCCAAACAAAGAACTTTACCTTCTTAGGATGTTGGGCTTTCCATATTTCGATATAATATTCACTATTTTCAGCCAAAGGGGATGAGGATAATTGCTTTAATCGAGATTTAGATGTGAAAGTCCCACTTGTTTCCAGAGTTCATTCCAATAATCTTTTCTATCATTTAGAGTGGTACTATCCAAAAGATGAGATAATTCTGCCCACTCTGAAATTTCATCATCCTTAAGAGTTTCTTTAAAGTTTCAAGTTCCAGGATCTATGAGTGACACACCCCAACAATCAGTAATTAAAGCCTGCTTGCATAAAGAGATATTGTAAATGAGGGGATATGTCAAATTGATCAGGGCTCTGTTTCCATTCCAATTGTCTAGCCAAAACAATTGTATCTTTTAAATGAAAATGTAGATAAAGACTAACAAATAGTCACTATATAGGTATACAAACTATTTTTTTCGTGTTCTTTTTTTTGACAAATTCACCCACTCACTAATTAAGTAAATATTGGGTAATAAGCAAGGTTTTAAAGGTTACATTTACAAAAAACAAGTGAGCAAAATGGAAATCAAAATGAGGTTTCTTTTTCAACATTCTTAAAAAATGTGAGAAATTTCATCCAACTTTGTGGGGACAAATAGTGTAAGTTCATTTAATCTAGATCACTCAAGGAAACCCGAGTGGTCCAAATTGTTTCATGAATGATATCATGGTGGGGTACTACGTGTGTGGGGACAGTAGTGTAAGTTCATTTATCCGGAGTGGTTTCAATTGGTCTCGGTAGTCAAACATTGCGAGAAAATTCAGAAGACTTAAATGTTGGCAAGTCATTGTCGTGTGGAGTTCTATTCAGACCTGAACTAGAAATTCTATATCAAGATCATCGATATGTTTTGGAAAATACAATTGATGTCCAACCATATATAGAGTAATTTTATTTTACTAAGTTTCATATTTTAAACCAAAATGTACGACTGTAACCTAACTATAATACATTATTTTTCTTCAAAAGGAAACATATGTCCGTATTGCAATCCCAACGACCTAGTAGACCCAAAAGTCAGAAATGGGTTCAAGATGAACATAATCGAGGTTTCATTTCTTGGTTACGTGAAACGGTAATGGCAATGTTCCAAATGTGTATTATGGAATTAATATATGATGTTGTTATTTAAAGTTAACCGTGTTAAGTAACTATGAAGTTAGGTGGCAGCTGAGCTTGAAATGGGAGATACTAAGATTTCTGATAACTTGAGGTGGATTGCTCATGGACCTCATCCGTATGTGACTAAATATAATGGTTATATAATAAATGGATGTCACTATCACACAAAAGCTTGTGACGATAATAGGAGGGTACAAAATAGTGGTGTTACTTTAGTTGCCAAAACAATGCAAGTCTCTAGTTCAAAAGATAAAAATCCTATTATTGGAGACATGTCTTTTTATGGAGTCATACAAGAAATTTGGGAACTAAATTATAATACATTTAACGTTGCTATGTTTAAGTGTGATTGGATTGAGAACAACAATGGTATAAAAACAGATGAACTAGGTTTCATTTTAGTTGACTTGAATAGAATAGGTCACAAACTAGATTCATTTATACTCGCTACTCAAGCAAGACAAGTGTTTTACATTGAGGATCCCAGTGATGTAAAATGGTCAATTGTGCTTACTCCACCACAAAGAGACATTGAAGAACAATATTATGATGATGACCTTGGAGATACAATATTAAATTGTCAAGGGATGCCGAAAGATATGCCAAATTTCAAATCAACAAATGATTTGGATGAAAATGCATCAACATACGTCATTTAGTTGGATGTGAGGGCACTTGGATACATAAATAAGATGTTATTGCTCGGTAATTAATTGTTACTTTATGACTTAAAATATTTTATCTTATCCATATTGTTGATATGTTTGTTTATATATATTAATGTAGGATCAATGAAGCAATCAAGTGATGAAGACCCACATGATGTTCCATGTACCAAGGAGAATGCTAATCTTGAGTTAGGTGAAACATCGACAAAGAAGAAGAAAACTCGAGGTGCAACTGTTATGTACAATGTAACACGCAAAAGAAGTAGAGGGAAAAGAATTGTTACCTATAATGAGGATGGAATACCAATTGGAAAAAATGGAAGTAAGTTGCATTCATTTATCGGAACCACTGTGCATCATCATATCCCCATTACTTATAAAAAATGGAAGGATGTGCCAAAAGAGTTGAAAGAAAAGGTGTTTAATATCGTCGAGGTATGTTTTTCTTTATCATGATTGTCATTCTAAAATATTTATGAGTTATGTGTTTAATATTAAAAAAATATGTACTTTTAATGTGTAGGCTGCTTTTGAAATTGATATTAGATCAAAAAAGAATATTCTAAGAACGGCAAGCACTGCCTTTCGTCAATTCAAGAACAAGCTAACCTCAAAACATATAATTTCGTTTAAGGATGAACCTCAATTGTCAGAGAATCCACCAACTGTATATGCATTCATCGACATAAACGAATGGACCAAGTTTGTCAAATCACGACTAACTAAAGAGTTTCAGGTATGAAAAACTTAGAATGACTATATTATTATTTATATTTTATGTTATTGCTCATTACATTAATATAGGAATGTAGAGTTAAACAACAAGAACGACGAGCCAAAGCAAAGTACAATCATCGAATCGCTCGCAAAGGTTATGCTAACATTAAGGAGGAATTGGTAATGGGTTATATAATGTACCTACCAATATTAAAATTTCTCATATTATGTATCTAACGCATTGTGTTCATTGGATTACTGTAGAAGAAACAAGGGGCAAGCGATACTGAAATGCAACGACATAATTTGTGGAAAATAGCTCATTCCAATAAGAAAGGAGAGATTGAGGACGAGGAAGTACAGAAAGTAGTAAGAAGAATGGTAAGATCAAATATTACATGTCCATGTATACAAATTAATGTTTCAATATTATAGGTTTTTCCTACTATAAAGTGATGTTTTTTTTATCTATGTAGGATGAAATCCAAGAAAATATAAACCTAACCGCCGACAAAAATTGTACTCCTAATGATGTTTTGGCACAAGCATTGGGTTGTCCTGAATACAGTGGTCGTGTACGTGGGGTAGGGAGTTTTATAACACCTACAACATATTTTCACACAGCAAAAAAAACCAGAAGTACACAAACGACAAGTGAAAAGGAGAAAGAACTGATTGATGAGAACGAGAAGTTGCGTCGACGCGTGAAAGAATTGGAAGATAATGCGCACAAGTCACAATTCTCGCCAATTTCAGGAGAAGGAAGTTGCTAAAAAAGACCTTCAAAGAATGTAGAGGAGAGAGGAGTTAAGATCGAAGAAGATGTTATCATCACGACGGTGGAGTTTTGTAAAGAACCAGAAAAAAAGGAGGTTAGTTCTTTAATTTTAAACTTTATAAAAATTCTAACTCTTGATAACTCATGAAAGAATTTCTAACTTTCTTATGGTAGGAAAAACCTATGAAGAAGGGTAGTAAAAAGAGAAGATTTACTGATCTGTCGTCGCGCAAGTTACCAGTTGCTTTAACGTCTATTCATAAGTTTGCTGAAAGAGCTATGGACAAGGATGACAGTATTTCCTTCAAACTCCCTAGTGGGCTTTTTGGGTGCAATCGCACGAGCTTTGTTTTACGAGGAGATATTTTTTATATGTACGACATGAAAGAAGTCAAGACTTTATCACTTGTTGCATACATGGCGTAAGTAATTTTTACTTTATCGTATTTTAGTGTCTATAAATTTGAATGGAAACTTATATTGGTGGACGTTTGTGTTTACTTATAGGAGCTTGCACAATTATTGTAATGAATCAAATATAACTACAAAATATATTTTCGTAGATCCATCCCTAATATCGGTAGGTCAATACAATCAAGAAGTTAGAGCCCGCAATCTTTGTTCCAAATTCATGATTGCAGAAGACAATCAACTAGTCATTGCCCCTTATAATCCCGGGTTAGTGAAGTTGAAATAATTCATTTTTTCTTGTTATTATAGTCAATGTGAAGTATTCTAATTAGTTGTGTTTTTCATTTAGTGGTCATTGGTCCTTGGTTGTTATTCATCCATATAAGGATGTGGTTTACTATCTTGATTCAATGCGAACTAGTTCAAAAGATGATCTCAAAGCTATAATAAATATGTAAGCTGAGTTTTTTTTCATTATTTAATAAATGTCGAGTACTTACGATTTAGAGTAAGCTCATATGTGTATTCTCTGGTTGTCATGTAGGGCACTTACAATGTATCAAGCTCAGAAAAACTTGAAATCATCGAAAAATCCTTGGAAAAATGTTAAGGCAAGTAATGTCCATTTTCTATTTGTTTTCTTATGGTTATTTTGTGGAAATAAGAGATTGATGAATGTCTTTATGTGATCATTATGTGGAAATAGGATCTTCAAAATTTGTTAAGGAAAGTAATACCCTTACATTTTGGTTGTTCTGTGGGAATAAATGTCTTCATGTGATTCATTCTTTTTTTAATACAAATTTTCTACTTGAAACATCTTTATGTGGTTGTGTAGCAAAGGGCTGTCTTTATGTGATTTATGACTTCATTTATTTTTTCTCTTTGTTGGAATTATAGTGTCCACTACAAGAGGGGAGTACCGAATGTGGCTATTATGTGATGAGAAATATGAGAGATATCATCAAAACAAATAGCACAAACATCATCGAAATAGTATGTTCTTCATTCTATTGTTTAGTTTGAAAATTTATTATATTGATTTTCATAAATTAGTTATTATTTGACTCTTAATTAATGGTGACAGATTGATAAAAGAGAAGCATACACACAGGATAAGCTGGATGAAGTGAGTGTGGAATGGGCTGAATTTCTAGTGCCCTACATGTGAGTTGGATACAGTGCGCCTGGAATGATCTTTTGTTTGTAGCTCATGAATATATTTTGGAAGACTACAACTTTTGAGAAACATATACTTCATATTCTTTTTTGTGGAAAAATTAGTTTTGGAAATAGTTGGGTTAGTTTTTGGAATGGGTATACTTTAGATGGGGTATAGTTTGGATGGGGTATATTTTTGGAATATGATATATTTTTTGTATACATTTAGGAAGAGAACTTTGAACGACATTTCTAAGTTCAAAACATATTATAACATGTTTTGAACTTAGTATTATTGAAAATATATATTATGTTTATGTTCATGTTGAAATATTTTGTATTTTAAAATTTGAATTCTCTCCAACTATATTTGACAAGATGAACAGGAAATTTAGTATCCTATTTGACAGGATGAACAGGTTATTAAACAGGATGAACAAAATAAATTGATAAATTGGACCAAATAAAAAAAAAGAGGTATATTCCTTGACGTTTAATACGTGTCAACCTTAATTTACAATGACGTTTTGTAAAATATTAGTTAACGTACAAAAACTCATCAAATATAACTTTTATTGACATAAAAACGTCAACAAATATATGTTTACTTGACGTTTTGAAACTATCGTTGACGTTTAAGACACACAACAAAATAATTCGTTGACGTGTGTACAATGTCATCAAAAATCTCACATGACGCTTTTTTTGTGTCCATCACTTCTAGTCTTGACATTTCGAACATGTCAATTATACTATTACATGACGCTTATACAAGCGTCAACTATAATGACTTTAGTTGACAGTCGATTCCTTGACGTTTTTTAGAGCGTCATCTAAACTAGCCAGTTGACGTTCCATGCGCGTCAACGTTCTTGATTTTTGTAGTAGTGTATTCCTACTCAGTGCATCAGCCACAACGTTGGCCTTTCCGGGATGATACAAGATTTCACAGTCGTAGTCCTTTTGTAAGGACCCGACCCGAGAAATGGTCTCTAACCTAGATCCTTACTTAGCATGCATGATTAAGAATGTAAAACTCCATCCAGAGTACCAATTTAAATCTTAACAATCAACACATTTTAAAACAAACCGTAAATTCCAATAAATAAAATCAACAAGTAAATGACTAATTAGTACTTTCTTAAAACAAAACAAAGGGTATGGTTCGAGAATCATAAAATAGTTTTGAGTGCTTTCCTAGGGACTCAAGTCCCACTACATGCTAAAACATAAAAACAATAAAAGAAACGTGCATCTTAGAGTCAGCTATCCATGATCATCCAGCAGCCTCCTCCTAGCCATCTAGCCTCTGTCCCAGGTTACCTGGTGGAAAACCACAGAAAATAAGGGTGAGCAACGAGTTACTCAGTAAGAATCCCCAACCGGGGTACAATACGAAAACATCTCATTTAGCACGCTGACAAGCAACCATACAATGACTTAGAGCAAACAGTTGGGTTAAACCATACGCCACTCCTAGAGCTTGTCTGTTTAAGGGCTTATAACTAAGGCTTACCCTAGGTTCTACCTTTGGATGCCCCTCGGGGTCTTACACAACCTAGGACTCTATGATGCCCATCGGGGTCTTACACATAAGGATGCCCATCGGGGTCATACTCCTGCCAACTCAGTGATTCCCATCGGGGCCTTACACACAAGGAAGCCCATCAGGGTCTTACACCTCAATCAGTGATGCCCATCGGGGTCTTACACCTCAATCAGTGATGCCCATCGGGGTCTTACACACATGGATGCCCATCGGGGTCTTACACCTCAATCAATGATGCCCATCAGGGTCTTACACATACGGATGCCCATCGGGGTCTTACACCTCTAGCTATCAATGCTGCCCAACGGGGACTTACACACCTAGGATGCCCATCGGGGACTTACACCAGCTAGCAACATGGAGACGCCCATCGGGGTCTTACACTCCCTAGCAACCTTATGATGCCCATCGGGGTCTTACACACAAGGGAACAATGTAGCGCCCATCGGGGACTTACCTACACTGGCACCGCATTGGTGCCCATCGGGGGCTTACCCAAGCGGGACCTAAACTAGAACTCCTACAGTGTTCTACACTCTACGTCACCTGTCTATCCCTAACATGGATCTAATAGCATACAACGGAAAACATGGATATGCCAGGATGTAAGAACCTAGCATGGAACTAATAGATTACAACATGAAGCATGGATATGTCAGGATAGGAAGACCCTAGCATGGAACTAACGGAATGCAAACATAACACGAACACGGAATCAAAAGAAAGCATGAATCCTATCCACTAGAAACCCGTACAGTTACAATAATCAACATGCCATCAAGTATTCGCAGGGTCCACACAACCCCGGGTAAGAAATCCTTACCTGGAAACAAGTGGAAAATAACTATCACGAATCAAATAACGACCCTCGAGCTTCAAAGCGAACTCGAGCAACCTAGGCATACAATATAAAATATCCTAAATAAATAAACAGCAGCCAGCAGCTTTAAGTCTAAAAGGGGAAGGGCTCGAGAATTACCAACCGAGAAGACACGAGGTCTCGGCAGCAAGGGGCAGGAGTGGGCGCTGCTGGTGCGACAGGGGCGCTGGCGCTGGGAGCTGGCTCGGGCGCACGTTAAGGGGAGCAGAAGAGCTGGAGCGGCGCGCGGCAAGGCGTCTGGACGGCGGGGCAGCGTGCGGGCGAATTGGGCTGCGGAGACGGCGCGCGAACGAGCGGACTCTCTGGGACGGCACGCGGGCGAGCGTCTGGTCTGCTGGGGGTGTCGTGCTGCAGGCGACGGTCCTGCTGTGGGCGTGCTACGGCTGGACGTCTGGGCTGGGTGATGGCTCGGTCTTTGTCGCGCGGGTGGCGATGGCGCTGGCTGGTCGGGTCAAGCGATCGCGGCGTCGCGACGGTTGGGCAAGGCAGAAGCAACGACGACGTCGGGCGACGAGGGTGAGGGCGCTGGGTGACGACGGCGTGGGTTAGGGGAGAGCGTGTCGGCGGCTAGGGTGAGGGGGAGAGAGTGAGTTTTTTTTTTTATTTTCCTTCCTTCCCTAAATTAAATAGGCTTTGGGAATCTCAAAATCCCTTCCCAAGGCTTCCCCCATTTGAGCCCTAGCTGACGCGTTTATTTTCCTTATTTAAATCCAAGCTTCCAAACCCCTTTTTAGGCAAAGGGTTCGAGTCCTCCAAATAACACCCTTCAAAAATAAAATATATAAAAACCTTATTTTACATTCACCTGAAAACCGGGCTGTTACACCTTTACCAACTCGAGCCACCTTCTCTGCCTCATGTTCAACTCCTTCTGAGTGAAGAAATACTTAAGGCTCTGGTGGTCCATGAACAATCGAATCCTTTCACCATACAAGTAGTGCCTCCATATCTTTAGGACAAAAACAACTGCAGCCAACTCCATATCATGAGTTGGATAATTCTTCTCATAAGGCTTCAACTGCCCGGAAGCATAAGCTATCACCTTCCCATGCTGCATCAACACACAGCCTAAACCGTACTTAGAAGCATCACTATAAACTACGAAACCTCCAGTCCCCTCAGGAACTGCCAACACTGGCGCTGTCGTCAAACTGAGCTTAAGTTGGGCAAAACTTTCCTCACATCTTGTAACGGCACAGTTTTCTATTTCGGTTTCCCAGGTGTTTTCGGGACATTATGCGGATGTTCGGATGGGCCGTTAGAGCTATTTTAACCCTTAGGGGTATTTTGGTCTTTTTGCCCCCGGTTAGGGTTTTGAGGATTTTCAAGATTTCAGAGTCATTCCTGCCTTTGTCGAAGCTTAATGGTTGTTGGTTGCAAGACCCGAGAGGTTTGGGCAAGTTGTTTGGAAGTATGGAGGTGTTTTAGAAAATGGCAAAATTAATGGGTTTTTTAGTGCTTCCTTTGGGATTTGAACCCTTGCCCTAAATGGTTTTGGGAGTTTGAAGGAAAAAGAGTTTTATTAGAAAGAAAAGTTTGTTTGGGCCGGGTTTTGAAAGAGGAAGCTCTGGGAAGGGATTTTAGACCCATTTAAATTAGGAAAAGGGAAGAAAATCAAGAAAGTCCCTTTCCCCTTGTTTTGCAATTTCTCTCTCTCTCTCTCTCTCTCTCTCTCTCTCTCTCTCTCTCTCTCCCTTGCCGACCTCACCAAGAAAACCCAACCCTAGCCGCACCAGCCCTAGCAGCACCAACCCTAGCCACACCTGCGCCACCAACTTACCACACCACCCCATGCCCACTGCTTCACGACTGCGCGCGCCGCGACAGCCCCCAAATCCTACCCGCCGCGCCGCAGCCCGCCTAGCACCAGTGTCGCCAAGACGTGCGCGCGCGCCTCGCACACGAGCCGCCACCACCGCATGCGCTGCGTTGCCGTCCCGCACTTCGTCGCCAGCGCTCCCGTGCCTCAAAACAGTGTGCGCCAGACGCGCCGCGCCGTTCCGCACTAGGCCGTCTAGACGCGCCGCGCCGCTTCGATCGCTGCCGCCCAGACGCGTCGCCCGCGCGCTGTCCTCGCAGACCCGATGTCTCGCCCGCGCGCCCGACCTAGCGTGTTCGCTCACCTGCGACAGCCCGCGTCTGCACATCCCCTGCCTCGCTAACGCCAGCGTCCAGCGCCCAGTGCCAGCGCCAGCGCCCAGCGCCAGCACGCCCTGCTTGTTCTTGCAGACGGACAGCCTGCCCTGCCGTGCGAGTAGGGGCGTGACCTTGTGTCTTCTCGGTCGGTAATTCCCGAGTCTTTTCTCCTTTGGGCACTAGGCTGTTGGCTGCTGTTTATTTAATTAGGTTGCTTTTGCTAAAATGCTTAGGTTGCTCGGTTTCACTTTAAAGCTCGGTTTCTTACCGTGGTTGTGTGGACCCTGCGATGCTTTCTTGATTGTGCCTTATATGCATGTTTACTTTTATGAACATGATTAGTGGATAGGACAGCTTGTGATTGCATTCCTGCTAGCATGTTTGCTTGTTTGTACATGTTAGTGCCATGCTAGGATTGTTCTTCCAGCATGCTTGAGATTCCTGCTTTAAGTTCGTAGTATCATGCTAGGTTATGTATGATTGATGATGATTATGTATGTTTAGCCAGGAATCGTTTACTCTATACTCTAGCTAGTGTAGTAGGGCAGTCATCATCTAGAGGCTGAGAGCGGACATAACGTACCTTGTCCCCACCGGTCGGGAGTAGAGCGAAGCATAACGTACATTGCTTCCCCCCGGCAGCCAAGGAGGATTAGCTACCTCATTGGCATAAGCCTAGTTTGTAGCCTGCTAGAGCGGAACCACCGCCAACGGTGCAAGCCTACCTTGGCCGGTTCTTAGCTTCGTGTCGGTGGTACAGCCGCATGCATGAGTGCCGAGGGCCTCGCACCTGTGTTCGGTGACACCGCTTCCGAGTCTTTAGGCATGCGTGCACGGCCCGTTTGTAGTTTGTACTTAGGCCCCACATTTACGCCGGTTGCAAAGAAGATGCGGTGTGCGCACACACGCAGCGTTAGTCGCAGTTCGGAGAGCTCCCGGGGCTAATGTTCGTGAGTACACCAGCCCTTCCAGCTTTAGAGCCGACTTGGGTACTCTCCCGATAGTCCAGATTTGTTAGCGAGGGTAAGAGGCCCTTGAGGACACCCATTGGGATTGGCTTTTGAGTCGATCATATGGTCGAGGAGAAAAGACCCTCGAGGGTGTCGGACATCTTTGGGATCGGTTTTGAGTCGATCAATTGGCCGAGGAGAAAGACCCTCGGAGATGTCCCGGGATTGGTTATGAGAGCCAATCATTAGGCCTAAGTAGGAGACTTACGAGGATTCCAGATTCTCGCCTTGTAAGCTCGTTGAGCTATGATCCGTGTTGGTAATCGTTTGCATGTATACTAGGGTGCGGATGATTGATGTATCGTATTGTACCCTGTTGGGGATTCTTCACGAGTATGTTTATACTCACCCTTATTTCTGTGGTTTTCCACCGTGTAACTTGGGACAATCTGGGGCGGCTAGCGGAGGAGCCGATTGATCATGGGAGCCGCCGACACTGCATCTTTTATTGGTTGCATAATTTGTTCAAGATGTAGACGGACAGAGAGTCCTAGGGGATGTTTTTAACAGCTTGTTTAAATTGTATTGTATGATTTCATAAACACTGGCCAGGCTTGTTTTACTTTGTTGGTTTGCTTAAATGAAGGTTGTTGTTTATGTTTTAAGTGTCCCCACTTTTAAATGTTTTGAAAGGTTTTAAATATGAAGCACTAAACCGCTTGATGAAGTATTTAACTTGCATGCTGAGTGAGAACCTAGGTTTAGGACCGCATTTTGGGTCGGGTTCTTACACATCTAGCTTCCCAAACAAAGTCAACACCCTTCTTGGTCAGACGGGTTAGGGGTGCTGCCTTAGCGGAAAAGTCTTTCACGAAACGCCGGTAATAACCTGCCAGACCCAGAAAGCTGTGAATTTCTGCGACCGTCGTCTGTCTGGCCCACGAACTAACTGCCTCTATCTTTGCGGGATCCACCGCTATTCCATCTCTGGATACGATATGTCCATGGAAGGCTACTTTCTCTAGCCAGAAGTCACACTTTGAAAACTTCGCGAACAACTGATTCTCTCGCAATGCTGTTAAAACCTGTCACAAATGCGAAGCATGGTCCTCCTTTGTCTTGGAATAAATCAAAATATCGTCTATGAACACGATGAAAAATTTGTCCAAGAATGCCTTGAATACTCTGTCCATCATGTCCATAAACACTGTAGGGGCGTTCGTTAGTCCAAAAGACATGACCACGAACTCATAATGACCATACCTCGATTTAAATGCGGTCTTAGGGATATCTGCATCCCGAATCCTCAGTTGATGGTACCCTGACCTCAAATCGATCTTGGAAAACACTGAAGCTCCCTGAAGCTGATCAAACAAATCATCAATACGCGGCAGGGGATACTTATTCTTCACCGTGACTTTATTCAGCTCTCTATAGTCTATACATAAACGCATGGATCCATCCTTTTTTTTAACAAACAGGACAGGCGCTCCCCACGGGGACACACTCGGTCGGATGAACCCTCGATCCAAAGATCTCCTGCAGAATCAACTTTGAGTTCTTTCAACTCAGCTGGCGCCATACGATACAGAGCTTTAGAAATGGGAAGAGTCCCTGGTTCCAGTTCAATGGTGAAGTCTAACTCCCTCTTCGGGGGTAAACCCGGTAACTCCTCAGGAAAAACATCAGCAAACTCTTGCACCACAGGGACCATGTCAACCGACAACGCGGTACTGCTACCTCCTGACATCTTTGCTAAGAAGCCCCAAGCTCCTCGAGCTAACAATCTACGGGCTTTTACTGCTGAGATCAACGGCGGGCAAACTCCGCCTTGAACACCGCGAAACTTGAAGCTCGGCTTCTGAGGCGGCCTAAACACAACTTCTTTCTGGCGGCAGTCTATCAAAGCATGGCTCTCTGCCAACCAATCCATACCAAGTATCACATCGAAACCGCTCATAGACAGAACTATGAGGGTAGCCTCTAAAATCTCATCGGATATCTGTATCCGGCCATTCTTAACTCTATTGCTAGCTAACATACTCACTCTCGAGGGAGTGGCAACAGACAGCTCAAACCCTAGAGGTTCGAGTTCCACACAAGCTTGTCTAACAAATGCATCAGAAACAAAAGAATGGGTCGAACCCGAATCGAACAACACAAATGCATAATGTTCCAAGACAAGTAGCTTACCTACAACTGCATCATCCGTACGCTCCGCCTCCTGGCAAGTAGTGGTAAACACCCGACCCTGCTGCTGAGCCGGTCTTACTGCTGCTAAATCCTGAGTACAAAATCTGGCCAAATGCCCTTCCTTGCCACATCTGTAGCAAGCACGGGGAGATGCTCCACATAATCCGAAATGCTCCTTACCACACTTGTTGCAATGAGACGGCTGCCTGGCCCCGCTCTGCTGGCGATCCTGTGCTCTACCCTGTGGTCGGCGCTGATCCCGACCCCTAGACTGGCCCTAACGGCGAGTCTGCTGCCCACCTGAGCGAGAACCATAGGAAGACCCAAACTTCCTCTTATGCCCAGAATGCTGCTGATCAAGCTGAACTGACTGAGCTGGTGCAACAGAATCCTGCACTGGCGGATACTTCAGATTATAGATTGTGGCCAACTCCACTGCACGGTCATAACTCTAAGGAGCGAGTGCTCGGACATCCTAAGCAACCTCCTTCCTCAGCCCACTAATAAACTTCTTAGTCTTAAGCTCCTCAGTTGCAATGAGCTCCGGGGCAAAATAGCTATATTCAGAGAACTTCTTTTCATACGCAGCAATACTATCTGATCCCTGCTTCAGATTCGAGAAGGCCTCTGCCATCTCCTGCTAAGCCTCGTCGTTGACATACTTGGCTCTAAATTTCTTCATAAAGAACTCCCAGGTGGCTGGAGAAGACCCAGCTGGTCTAGCTCTATCTGTGGACTCCCACAACCATTCAGCTGTGTCGGAGAGAACATGGGCCGCACATCTCGGCCTCTGCACATCGAGGAATCCCATAACTCTAAAAATGTACTCCATCCTTGCCAACCACCTGACTGCCACTAGTGGGTTCTTTGAAGCATCGAATTCCTTCAGCTTCCACTAGGTGAAATCCTTCAGCCACTTGCCAAACTCAGCGGCTCCCTCTACACTATCAAGTGAATCAGTCAGGTCCTGCTGACCCTGCCCCTCCGGTTGAGCTACCGGGGCTACTGGAGTTGTTGGGGCTACTAGAGCTGCTGGGGGTGCCTGCTGCATAAGGTGTGTCAACTGGGCTATCTGTGCCCTAGACTCCTCTCTCTGCGCTGCTAGCTGCGCCTGAGTCTCAGCTCTCTGCTCGGCCATTAGGCCCATCATCATGTCTCTCATAACAGAAACATCTCCTCCTGGAGCTGCACCTCGAGGCATAGCAGCCTCCACCCCTTCTCTGGGAAAGTTAGCACCTGGAGCCACATGCAGCCTACGAGCCTGATCTGCCCTAGCTGCTGGCTCTACAACATCTCTATTTGCAGTTTCGGACGGCCTGCTCGACTGTGTGTAACCGGCATACTGGCGATCTACACGGAAACCACAACGGGTTAGTCCACTCTCGGACTCTCTCTGCCAACAAAGGTAATGCATGTGTACTTCATACAGTATCATAAACAAAACCCTTACTTAACAAACTTAGACAAACCTGACGGCGGTGGAGTGTTGGAGATCATGGGAACACAACCTACAAACAAGTTAGTCTACAGAATCTATGACTCTGTGCTCTGATACCAACTGTAAAGACACAACCCGAAATACGGTCCTAAACCTAGGTCTTTACTCAGCATGCAAATGAAAAGCATAAATGATACAAACTAGCAGTTGAATTTAAAAACTTTTCAAACATAAAGGTTGGACAACATTTAAATCAAAACAAATATTCTTTAAGCAAATCCATGCAACTCAAAAACAGTGACTGATCAGTACCTTTCTTAAAAACATAAAAGATAGTTCGAGCAACAAATATTCTTTAAGCAAATCCATGCAACTCATGTCCAACTACATGATGAATTCAAAAGTAAATAACGACACGACAGAGTGTCAGCAGCATCCATGATCTCTCAACTCACTCCGCTAGCCGCCCCGGTGCTGTCCCAAGGTACCTGGTGGAAAACCACAGTAAGGGTGAGTATAAACATACTTTGTAAGAATCCCTGACTGGGGTACGATACGATGCATTCAATCATCTAGCAACCTAGTACACATGTAACAGATATCAACACAGATCTTAGCTCAACGAGCTTACAAGGCAAATCCAGAGTCCTCGGAAGTCTCCTACTTCCAGCCTAATGATTGGTTCTCAAAACCAATCCCGGGACATATTCGAGGGTCTTTCTCCCTCGACCAATTGATCAGATCAACAACCGATTCCAAAAGATGTCCACACCCTCGAGGGTCTTTCTCCCTCGACCATATGATCGGCTCAAAAACCAATCCTAATGGGTGTCGTCAAGGGCCTCTTACCCTCGCTAACAAATCTAGACTATCGAGAGAGTACCCGAAGTCTGGCTCTAAACTTAAAGGAATTGGTGTACTCACGAACATTAGCCCGGGGGAGCTCTCCGAACCGGCAACTAACGCGTGTGCGAGCACACCGCATGCTGCTGCAACCGGCGTAAATGTGGGGGCCTAGGTACAAACTACGCGGGCCAGGTACGCATGCCTAAAGAATCGGAAGCGGTGTCACTGAACACAGTAGTGCGAGGCCCTCGTCACTCATCTGCGCAGCCTGTACCACCGACCTGAAGCTAAGAACCGGCCAAGGCAGGCTTGCACCGTTGGCAGGGTTCCACTCTAGCAGGCTACAAACTAGGCTTATGCCGATGAGGTAGCTAATCCACATCGGCTGTCGGGGGAAGCAAGGTACGTTATGCTTCGCTTTACTCCCGATCGGTGGGGACAACGTACGTTATGTCCACTCTCAGCCTCTAAATGATGACAAACCCTACTGTGCTAACTACGAGTACAAGGTAACTTATTCGTGGCTAAACATGCATATCAACCTCAATCATACATAACCTAGCATGATACTACGAACTTAAAGCAGGAATCATAGGCATGCTGGAAGAACAAACCTAGCATGGCTCTAACATGTACAAAACAGGAAAACATGCTAGCAGGAATTCAAACACAAACTGTCCTATCCACTAACATGCTCATAAAAGTAAACAGGCATACAAGGCACAATCAAGAAAACATAGCAGGGTCCACACAACCCCGGTAAGGAATCCTTACCTGGAAATAAGCAGAAGATAACTACCACAATCAACAAGCGACCCTCAAGCTTCTAAGTGAACACGAACAACCTAAGTAACAATAAAATCATCCTATTTAAACAAAACAGCGACCAACACCTTAGGGACAAAACAACGATGCAGGCGACGAACCTGCTGCTGGCGTGCGATGGGCTAGGAGAGGCAGGGGCTGCTCGGTGCGGCGCTGGGCGATGCTGGGCTGCTCGGTGCGGCGCTGAGCAATGCAAGGCTGCTAGGTTCTTGGGCTCGGTTCTTGGTCTAGATGAAGTCGGCAAGGTGAGAGGGAGGGAGTGAGAGAGGCGTGCGACAAGAGCAAAGGGGTGATGATTTCTTGATTTTCCTTCCTTTTTCCTAATTTAAATAGGCTTTGGTGACCTAAAATCCCTTCCCAAGGCTTTCCTCCTTCGAGTCCCAACTGACGTGTCTTAATTCATAATTAACTCAAGCTTCCAAACTCCCGTTTAGGTCAGGGGCTTGAATCCTCTTGGAAACATTTTTAAAAAGAAACTTTATTTTACAATTAACCGGAAGCTTCCAAATACTCCCAAATATTTCCAACAACTCTTGGTATCCTGCACCAACAACCTAACCAACTTAGCAAAGCCAGAAATAATCTCGGGTTCTCTAAAATCTTAAGAGGCCATCCCTAAGAGTATAATGACCAAAAAACCCTTTAGGGTTTAAAAACCCTAACGGCCCAACCAAACAACCAAATACTGAACTGGACATACCTGAGGAACCGGAACGAAAGTCTGGGCCGTTACAATTCGGGATCAGCTTTTGAGTTGGTCATTTGGCCGAGGGAGAGACCCTTGAGGGTGTCTGACATCTAGTCGGGATCAGCTATTGAGTTGATCGATTGGCCGAGGGAGATAGACCCTCGAGGATGTCTTTTGGGATTGGTTAGGACAGCCAATCAGAAGGTCGGAAGTAGGAGACTTCCGAAGTTCCCGGACTTATCTTGCTAGATCAACTTGGACATAACGCACCTTGTCCCATCAGCTTAGACATAACGCACTTTGTCCCATCAGTTTGGACATAATGCACTTTGTCCCATTAGCTTGGAACAAGATATGGAAGTTGATCACTAATTCGGAAGTAAGAGACTTCCGAGGATTCCAGAATTGTTTTGTTTAGCTTGGTGCGCAAAGTTCTGTGTTGTAACTGTTGCATGTATACAAGGATACCAGGTGATTGATGTATCGTATTGTACCCCGGTCGGGGATTCCTACTGAGTATGCTTTATACTCACCCTTACTTATCTTTCAGGTAACTTGGGACAGCACCAGGATGGCTAGTGGAGGGAGCTGTCGGCGTACTCTGTTGTTGTATTTATTTGGAGTCTTTTATTCTATAGTAGCATGCTGTGAACATTGTTTACTGTTAAGACTTGTTTTAACTGTTGTTTTGAAAAATGTTGGCCAGTAATCATTTATGGAAAGTTTGGAAATGGATGTTGTTCTTATCTTGTTTTAATCAAGTTTTATTTTAAGCAGTTTTCTTTATTGTTTAAAGGTTTTAATTTGTAAGCATGCTAGTAAGAACCGGGTTTAGGACCACTTTTGGGTCGGGTTCTTACACTTTCACTCTTGGTTCTTCTCTTTTTTATAGGCTTGAAATGCTTGGGGATTAAGAAATCGACTTAAAAGACAAGGATTTGACTTGGACTTTTATTTTCCTTTATTGCATATCCCTTGATTCTTGCGACATATTTCCTCTAATTTTGTCAATCACATCTTTGTTGATTAAGGCATGAATCCCATGATTATTTCACTTTGTCTATTCTACAATCTAACTATTGGAATTAACTCGACATCTGAATTTTTACTTATTGAGACTTTTGCATCTGATCTCATCTGCAGTTTTTGCATTAACGTTTTCAATTCGCATTGCTCTTCTCATTTCCGCATTAATTCTTTCTCTATTTTCACAAGATATTTGTCCTTCATAAATATTATTTGGGAGATCTTGCAGTTTGCAACCTCCAAAGTGTCCGGATGTGCATTTTGACCTTCCACTTCTCCTTTGAATGTGATGCTAACCATATTTCCAATTCCTGTAGATATAGCAATAACTTAGCGCATTATGGAATCTTTGGCATTTACGTACAAAAAGCATTCAACATTCACATTTTACTCTAAAATGCGCTAATTTCCTTAACCTTTTATATCTCGACTCATAAATCATGCATTCATCGTATTTATATGAATTTCCCATTTTAATGTTATTCCAACACTAAAGTTTACTCATTTAATGCACAAACATCTTTGTAAAATATTAAGATATTAGTCTAAATAATGTTTATTTGAGAGCTATCAATAAGACATAGACAGACTAACTCCGGTAGCTCCCATGGTCTTCGCTCCTCCGCTAGCCGTTCGGGTTCTATCCCAAGTTACCTAGTGGAAAACCATAGAAAATAAGGTTGAGTACAAAAGCACTGAGTAAGAATCCCCAACTGGGGTACATTACAAAATAACATCTCATCTAGCATCTAAGTATACATGCAAACAGTTACCAACTTAGAATCCCTGGTTTGAGTTGTCAATACCACTCATGAGTCATCGAAGTCTCTTACTTCCGGCCTAATGATTAACTCTAAATAACTGATCCCGATCTGAGGGGACAAAGTGCGTTATGTCCGGTCTATGGGGACAAAGTGCGTTATATTCGATCAGTGGGGACAAAGTATGTTATGTCCGATCTGTGGTGACCAACTCTCCAAACTAGTCTTGGGACAACCGGGAGAGTATCTAGTGTCTGGCTCTAAACTCGGAACGAAAGTGGTGTACTCACGAACATTAGCCAAAGGGAGCTCTCTTTCCGGTGCCTAACATGTGTGCGCGCACACCGTATGCTGCTACAAACCGTGTAAATGTGGGGCTAGAGACAAACTACGATGGTCCAGGTACGCATGCCCAAAGACTCAGAAGCGGTGTCACTGAATACCACTGACGCCTGAAGCTAAGAACCGACCAAGGCAGGCTTGCACAGTTGGAAGAGACTACTTTATGAATGCATGCTGATTTTCTAAGTTATTTCTCTGTATTTTCTCTAGGAACACGTATATTCTTTACTTAAATATTAAAATAGTGCAAACTAAGTAGCCTAAAATATGATCTCTTCGAGAGTTATCACCAAAAACATGATCGGACGATTCCACTACTAATATATTAAACAGTAACTAATTCTTATGCAAAACGCACTTGGAATCACTTACGCGCAAGTATATCTGGTCGAGAATTGCAGCAAGTAATAAGTATATAGATTATTGATCCCATAGAGATTGATGTCTAGAGCGAATACCACTTAAGTCAGAGTCATGTGAAAAAGTGAATAAGCATAAATTGTTGGGTTGTGTGGTTTTGTTTAATAAGATAAATGAAATGCAGAAATAAAATACTAATGCATAAATAATACTAATGCATGCAGTGAGTAATGTTGACTATGTATTCCTAGAAAAGGCTAAGAGCGTGGACTAGCCAACAAATGTCTTACTTCCCTAATAATTATCACTTATGTGACTCATGATTTATGGGCAAACTAGCTTCCACTGCAAACACAGTACTTAGCATAGGGAGACGTAAGCAGTAGTGAGGTTATTCATAACTCCCTAGATGTCGAACAACTGTTCATGCAACCTAAAGTAGCATACTGGGTCAACATGTGATTCCTCTTCCGATTCTTTGCAAGGTACGTGCGCGGTAGCTAATCGTCACACACATATATAAATAAACATTCAGCAATGTAACATTCAATGACCTACACTCGTAACATAATCTATTCATAAGTAGCCATCATATACTCTTATAACGCAATCATAGTAAGTAAACACAATATAAAAGTTTAAACCAGAAGATTTTATTATGACTATGAACTATTTAAATACTGCAACTACTCCTAATAAAATCAATAAATGGTATTGGCACGGATGAAGGTGTGTGGTCTCCTTGTCACCAGTTCCCACAGCACCATCATTTGTTTCTCGGCAGTAGACTCAAGTCCTAGCTTTATCCCCTTGATTGACTTATGTCCAACCGACCAGCTCAATGAATTCTGCTCCTTGCTTTGATATTTATAGGGTTGAATTTTGTGATCTACAAGTAGAGGTGAGTTGTACAAATCATCATCAATGCATATTCCATGATTTTCGTCGGGGTTTATTTGATTATCGTCGCCTTGATTGCATAATTGATTCTCTGATTCTTTCCTTGTAGATGAAACTTTTTCCGAATGTGTTTCCTTTTTTAGGTTTTGCGTCTTCGCAAGATCTGGTCACCGTTCTCATTTTTGTCTTTCCCTCGATGTTGTGTGAAATCCTACTGAAAAGCGTTAATTAGGCACAATTTCTTTGTGATTTTAAAGCGTAGATTCATGCTTTCGATGCTACTTTATGAATGCATGCTGATTTTCTAAGTTATTTCTCCGTATTTCCTCTAGGAACGCATATATTCTTTACTTAAATATTAAAATAATGCAAACTAAGAGGACTAAAATATGCTCTCTTCGAGTGTTATCACACCCCCAAACTTACATCATGGCTTGTCCTCAAGTAATGCTTAATTTCTTAGGATGCTTATTTTAATTAATTCAGCATTTCTACACTTCTTCTCGTCTACTTCCATGTTTCTTAACACATGTCTTATTTCTAGTGAGGAACTTCTTCCTTTTCGCAAAATTTAAATTTTCCAAAAGATTCAATTTAAGCCTTAAAATCTTCTTTATCATGACTAACAAATTATCCTCATCGCAAGTACTCCATAATGCTCAACCTATTGTGTTGCAATCGCATCTAGTTCAAAGTTTGCCCAACCTACTCTTCAAAGGTATCTGTTCTAGTCCTTGTGTCTTTTGAGGATTTTAGTTATGCCTTTTGCATTCCTCGTAAGTTGCACCCATATCTACTAAATTCCATAGTTCTTAGAGTAAATGGTTTGAGCATCAACAATTCCGCTTAGCAAAGGAATTTCAAGCTTGCGCTAATGTAGACAACGAAATACTTAAGGTATCCTTGGGTTCATACGCTAGTAACGACCTTCTTATTTTTTTCCAGAGTAAGATGATGGTTTATTTTATTGAAGTTTAAAATCGGGCTGCCCTCACCCCCAAACTTAAAATTTTCATTGTCCTCAATGAAGGTGAGGCTTAGTTCCCCCAAGCTTAGCGATTGATGTGATTGTGCTACACTATCGTGAGTTTCTTTGGCTTTCTTGCGATTTTTTGGTATTTTCTGTCATTTATTATTTCTACCAATCGAACTACTATTTCTTCCAAATCTAATAGTTGTGATGATAACACTTGCCAGATCTACTATTTCTTCAAGTAGTTATCCGAGTTTTTGCATAGATGATCAAACTAATGCACCAGGCTATCTATATTTATTAGAATCATTTCATTTCCTTCCTTTCCTTCTTCTTCCATTCCTTTCACCTTTCTTGGTTGGATTTTTAGCAGTCCGTCAGTTAGTTGTGTGTGAACTCCTTGATCCCTACACAGTTCTGTAATGGTGTAAAGGTAAAATATCTTCCTACGATTAGCATAAGCCCATCGCTGAATATGTCCTTCCATTATCTTCCCTAGGTGTGCTTACTCCACTTAAGATCGCTGACCTCGTGATTCCACTGCTAATATATAGAACAGTAACTAATTCTTATGCGAAATGCAATCGAAATCACTTACGCACAAGTATACGAGCAGTAACTAATTCTTATGCGAATAGTAAAATCGCAAGGAAGCCAAAGAAACTCTCGATAGCGTAGCGCAATCGCATCAATCACTAAGTTTGGGGGAACTAAGCCTCACCTTTATTGAGGACAATGAAGATTAGTTTGGGCGTGAGGGCAAGCCCGATGAGTGAAATGCTGAGAAAGAAAATAGTGATCGAGAGCAGCATTGAAAATAAATATATGTAAAGACCCGACCTGAAATACGGTCCTAAACCTAGGTCCTCACTCAGCATGCAAGTTAAATATTTCAACAAGCGGTTTAGTGCTCATATTTAAAACTTTTTAAAACATTAGGGAAACGGGGAACACTTAAAACATAACCAACAATTTTGATTAAAGCAAATCCAACAAGGTAAAACAAGCCTGGCCAGTATTTATAAAAGAACATTCAAAATAGTTTAAACAACTTTAACATCATTCCCCTAGGACTCCTGTCCATCTACATGCTGAATAAATAAATGCAAACAATAAACGACAGAGTGCCGGCAGTTCCCATGGTCAATCAGCTCCCTCCGCTAGCCGTCTCGGTGCTGTCCCAAGTTACCTGGTGGAAAAACCATAGAAATAAGGGTGAGTAGAAACATACTTAGTAAGATTCCCCAACCGGGGTACAATACGATACATCAGTCATCTAGCACCCTAGTATACATGCAAACAAAACAATGACTTAGAGCAAAATGGTTGAATTAGGCTATGAGCTACTCCTAGAGCGACCCTATTCAAGGGCTTTCATCTACAGCCTATCCTAGGTTCTACACCTGGATGCCCTTCGGGCCTTACACAACCTAGGACTCAGTTATTCCCTTTGAAGCCTTACACACCTAGGATGCCCATCAGGGTCTTACACCTCCAGACTCAGTGATGCCCAGTGGGGCCTTACACACCTAGGATGCCCATAAGGGTCTTACTCCTCCAGACTCAGTGATGCCCAGTGGGGCCTTACACACCTAGGATGCCCATCAGGGTCTTACACCTCCAGACTCAGTGATGCCCAGTGGGGCCTTACACACCTAGGATGCCCATCGGGTCTTACTCCTCCAGACTCAGTGATGCCCAGTGGGGCCTTACACACCTAGGATGCCCATCGGGGTCTTACTCCTCCGCACTCGGTGATGCCCAAAGGGGGCCTTACACACCTAGGATGCCCATTAGGGTCTTACTCCTCCAGACTCAGTGATGCCCAGTGGGGCCTTACACACCTAGGATGCCCATCGGGGGCTTACTTCTCCAGACTCAGTGATGCCCAGTGGGGCCTTACACACCTAGGATGCCCATCAGGGTCTTACACCTCTAGACTCACTAATGCCCAGTGGGGCCTTACACACCTAGGATGCCCATCGGGGTCTTACTCCTCCAGACTCAGTGATGCCCAGTGGGGCCTTAGATACCTAGGATGCCCATCGGGGTCTTACTCCTCCAGACTCGGTGATGCCCAGTGGGGCCTTACACACCTAGGATGCCCATCAGGGTCTTACACCTCCAGACTCAGTGATGCCCAATGGGGCCTTACACACCTAGGATGCCCAGCAGGGTCTTACACCTCTGGATGTCCATCGGGGTCTTACCCGAGCGGGACCTAAACTAGTTACCCCTACAGTCTTCTACACTATACATCACCCGCCTATGCCTAGCATGGAACTAACAGGATAAAATAGGACAAGGTATGCCAAGATAATTAAACCCCTAGCATGGAACTAACAGAATATATCATGGACACAAGAACAACACGATCTGGAAGCAAGAGGAAACATGTAACCTACCCACTGGAAATTTCATAAAATCACAAGACATGGTGTAACGACCCAGTTTTCTATTCTGGTTCTCGAGGAGCTTCCGGTTCAGATTCAGTGGTTCGGTTGGGTCGTTAGAGCTGTTTTGACCCTTAGGGGTATTTTGGTCTTTTTGCTCCCTGGGCAGGATTTGTGGTTTTTCAAGGCTTCGAGGTAGCTTCTGCCTTTGTCGAGGCTTGTTTGTTGGTGGCTGCGAGTCCCGAGATGTTTGGGCTTTTCGTTTGGAAGTTCGGTTGTGATTTGGGTTTTGGGCAAAGTTATGGTTGTTTGGGTGTTTCCTTTGGGATTCGAGCCCGGGCCCTCAGTGTTGATTTGGGAGGTTGATTTAAGTGAGATTTATTCTTTGGAAAAGGATTGCTTCAGTCGGGTCTCGAAGGAGGAAGCCGGGAAATGGGATTTAAGGATTTTAAGGATTTTTGGAAAATTGGAAAAAATGGATAACTTTGGATTTTGGATAAGGATAAATTTAAAAGAGAAAAAGGAATTTCTTTTTTTAAAAAAAAATCCCCAAAATCCCCATTTTTCCCCATTTTTCCTTTTTCCTCATTTTTCCCCTTTCTCTCTCCTCCAGCCCGACCCCAGCCCTCCTCCCAGCCCGACCCCAGCCCTAGCTCGCCCCACCCCCGTGCCAGCCTCGCCCAAGTCGCGCCAAGCCCAGCCCTGCTGCCCTGTGCCGAGTAGCATCGCCCAGGCCCCGCGTCGCCCGACCTCGCCCAGGTCCGTGTCGCCCAGCTGCGCATTATGTCGAGCCGCGCACAGTGTCGCGTCGCCGTCCCCCCGCACAGTGTCGTGCCAGCCCGACAGCCCCGAGCCCATCGCGTAGCGCCGCCCTCGCGCTCGCGTCCCTGTGCTTGCCGAGCCGCGCGCCGCGCTATGTATCAGGCGCAGGCCGAGCCACGCCGCGCGCCCTCGCCTCGCCCCACTCGCCTGCGTCACCTCCGTGCCCAAATAATGCGCCCAAAGACTGCTGCTCCACCAAACCCGACCCTGCGCCCGGCTGCTTTGTTGTGTCTTTGGTTTATCCCGAACCTTGTGGCTTCTCGGATGGTATTTCCCGAGTCTTTTCTTCATTGGTCTCTGATTTCTGGCTGCTGGTTATTGATTTATTTGGGGTGCTTTATTTGATGTATAGGCTGTTTGGGATCGATTAGAGGCTCGCGGGTCGCTCGTTGATTTGTGATTTATTATTGTTTTCTGCTTGTTCCAGGTAAGGATTTCTTACCATGGTTGTGTGGACCCTGCGATATATTTCGATTGTACCTTGTATGTTTGCTGATTGTTATGAGCATGATAGTGATAGGCAGCTTTGATTGACCTCTTGCTAGCATGTTTGCCTGATTTTACATGTTAGTGCCATGCTAGGTTTGTTCTCACAAACATGCTAATGATTCCGCTTGCCTTTGTAGTATCATGCTAGGTAAATGTGATTGATGTCGGTCATTGCTTGCTAGCCAGGAATCATTTATTTGCTCTGTATTCTTAGATAGAGTTGTAGGGTTTGTCATCATCCAGAGGCTGAGAGCGGACATAAAGTACTTTGTCCCCACCGGTCGGGAGTAAAGCGAAGCGTTGCTTCAGGGGTTGAGAGCAGACATAACGTACTTTATCCCCAGTGGTCGGATATAGAGCAAAGCATAACATACATTGCTTTTTCTCCCTCCTCCCGGCAGCCAATGAGACTTAGCAACCTCATTGGCGTATGCCTAGTTTGTAGCCTGCTAGAGCGGAACCCTGCCAACGGTGTAAGCCTACCTTGGCCGGTTCTTAGCTTCAGGTCGGTAGATCAGGCTGCACAGATGAGCGCAAGGGCCTCGCGCTACTGTGATCAGTGACACCGCTTCCGAGTCATAGGCATGCGTACCTGGCCCTCGTAGTTTGCCCTTAGGCCCCCTCATTTACGCCGGTTGCAGCAGCATGCGGTGTGCGCGCACACGCGTTAGTCACCGGTTCGGAGAGCTCACTCGGGCTAATGTTCGTGAGTACACCATTCCTTCCATTAGAGCCTGACTTCGGGTACTCTCCCGTAAGTCCAGTTTAGTGCAAGGGAAAGGAGGCCCTTGAGGACATTCTAGGGATCAGTGTATTCCCCCCCGAGATACCTCGGTGATGTCCCAGGATTGGTCAGTGTATCCAATCCCTAGGCCGGAAGTAAGAGACTTCCGATGACTCCAGATCTTGTTTTATGAGCTCGTTGAGCTATGATCTGTGTTGATAGTTGTTTGCTTGCATGTTGAGGTGCTAGATGACTGATGTATCGTATTGTACCCCGGTTGGGGATTCTTCTTGAGTATGTTTATACTCACCCTTATTTATCTTTCAGTAACTTGGGACAACACCAGGATGGCTAGCGGAGGGAGCTGATTGATCATGGGGAGCCGCCGACACTCTGTCATTTATTATTGCATTGTTTATTCAGCATGTAGATGGACAGGAGTCCTAGGGGAACATTGTTTAAAAAGTTGTTTAAATTGTATTGTATGTTTTTATAAACACTGGCCAGGATGTTTTACTTCGTTGGATGTTTAAATGTAAATTGATGGTTATGTTTTAAGGGTTCCCCCTTCTCACATGTTTTGAAAGGTTTTTAAATATGAGCACTAAACTGCTTGTTATCATATTTAACTTGCATGCTGAGTGAGAACCCCGGTTTAGGACCATGTTTTGGGTCGGGTTCCATCACAGTTGGTATCAGAGCACGAGTCATAGATTCTGTAGACTAACCTGCTTTGTAGGTTGTTGTTCCCATGATCATCAGCACTCCACGGCCGCCAGGTTTGTCTAAGTTCAATTAAGCTAAGGGTTAAGAATTTACAATACTTTTCATCTAGCTTTTATGCCTTGTGTAGAGTTGTGGAGCGGAGACGAGCAGGTTCTGACTCGTTGTTGGTTTTGGCTTAGAGAGCCATCATGCCAACTTTCCGCAGTGCGAGCAGTTTGATGAGCAGTGAGAGCCCCAGTGTGGGCAGCATTTATGCTTTGTGCAGATCACCAGTGTGTCGATCGCACCCGCAGGAGGCGAGCTTTAGACTCCGTGAGGCCATTTGTGGCCCAGTTGTTGCTTTTCTCCTGGTGAGAGGGTGGAGGTGCTTTGTGCAGATCGCCAGTGTGTTGATCGCACTCAGAGGAGCAGGATGCTTGGCATGTCCACCTGAGGTGTTGGACTGATCGTGTTGATGTTGAGGCCGCGTCCCAGGGTCGTTTAGACCCGTAGGCCAGAGTTGGCCCTGGCAGTTGAGTTGCCAAGTGGAGGGGGTAGAGGTTAGCACGCCTCAGAGTGAGACTCCTTGAGCAGAGTGTGCTCCAGCCATGAGATTTGATGGCGTGTCTTTAGCTATCGTGAGAGCGGAGACCTGTGCGCAGCTTTGTAGTGCGTAGTGAGGAGTCCCGGCATAGATAACCCAAATGACAGAGTTTGGTTCAAAGATTTTCCCCAGTAGAGCTCTTGTAGCCCCGGAGGTTCCCGATAGGGCATGATCAGCAGGTTTATGCAGACGAGTTTGTTGGCGTTGATGGAGCCGCCCAGTTTGGCAAGTGGATGCATGTAGAGCTCGATGTTTAGAAAGTCCTGCTGCTAGTAGTAAGCGGTTGGCCAGGTTTGAGCTTTAGCATCCGTGTGTTGGGATGCCTCACTGCTCGAGGCCGAGATGTGCCGCCTCTGGTCTTTGCTTGGTACAAAGATTGGTGGTGGTAGTCCCTTGAGAGAGGTGGACTAGCAGAGTCTCCACCAGTCGCCCGATTGATTGGCAAGTTGCCGTGTTAGTGGCTTGAGGCAGATGTATAGACATCTTTGCCCCCTTGCAAGCCTGCTGTTGTTTTGCAGCCAGTTCTTTTAGTACCCTCGCAGCCAGGGTGTATTGTGGAGTTTGCTTGTCAGGGCTTAATCCGTTTGTGGATTTCAGCGGGCTAGTAGAGTGGAGCACTCTTTTATTTGGATGTTCACAGTGTGGAACTAGTTGTTGCCACCCGAGGAGTTGGCCTGAGCTTCTGTTGAGCATCGAGTGAGATGCAAGAGTTGGCCTGAGCTTGTGTTGAGCATCGAGTGGGATGCAGGAGTAGGCCGTGGCATGTCTGTTGGACGAGATGCCAGAGATTAGGTTGCTCGAGTGTTTGGACTCTTGTGTTGAGTGCCATTGCCCCGTCACTTGGAGTGTGACCTTTCCTCAGAGGGGCATAAAGCTCGTTTAGGGCTGATTTGTGTTGTAATGGACGTTGTGCCTGTTGGCACCAAGCTTTGAGAGGAGGCCTAGATTGAGGCCAGTTGGCACTTTTGTGCAGGTGGTTCCATGGCCGCCCAGAGTACAGCATTCCCGCTAGTCTTGTACCCATTTCCTAAGGTTGCACCTATTTGGGTTGCATAAGAGATCTAGCTCGGTGGTAGTTAGAGGACTACAAGTATGAGGTTTTCGAGGGAAAGTAGGAGCTTTTCAGGATCGCCGAGAGTTGGGTACCAAAGGATGCTGTAGGCTGTTAAGAGCTAGCGCGTTCGAGTTCTCGCACCTGTGTTGTGAGCTGGTGAGCCAGTTTGATGGTAGCATGATTCGGCTACCCTTTGAGTTACCCTAGTATGGGTAGTATTGGCATCGATGGATGCGTGGTTGATCCAGTGTTAGTGCCATGAGTTGGATGGCTGATCGGAGCTCGTTTAGTGAGCCCATTGGCTTGAGGTTTGTCAGCTTGGTTGGATACGCTCTTGTAGAGTGAGTTGGCAAATGTGGCTTTCCGTGGTGAGTTGCCCCCGGGAGGGTTTGAACTCTTGTTGCTCCCTTGTTAGTTGTGGCTCTGTTGGAGGCAAAAGTTGCCCTGTGTGAGAGTCCTTGTTGGCATTGGATCTTAAGGAATCAAGTTGGAGTTGTACACCCCGGTGTACTATTGTGTAGTTCGTTCCGTGGTTATGTTTGGAGAACCACGAGGGGTTCGTGTTGAGGAACTAGTGCTCAGTCTTTGAGTTGTCAAGGCTTTGGTTCTTGGCAAGTGCCCTAGCTTTGGTTGTAAGGATGTCGTGCTCGTTGCCGGGCTGTTGTTTAAGCAAGTTTTGCTAGTTGGCCTTGGCTTGGTTAGAGTTCAGTTGGAACTGAACAAGAGCGGTGGTAGCAAAGCCGCGCAGTTTCTGATCGTTATGGCTAAGAGAGCTGTTCAGATCCTTGCCTTGGGCAGAAGGTTTTTTGAGGTTGAGTTTTGAGTAGGAGGAAGACGCATTCTGTAGCGTCTTCGGTCCTCTTGGTTTTCGAGTTGGAGTTGGCCAGCGTAGTTGAGATGCTGGAGAGGGTTGTGCCCGTGTAGCCGGTTGTCTGTTAGATCGTTTGACGACCGCGTGTGTCAGAGGGTGATCGGAGGATCCCTAGGTTGTGGAGAGCCGCTCCAGAGCTCAGTCAGACCCAGGCAGTGTTCCTCGGGTGAGTTGCTTGCAAACTTGGTAGTCTAGCAAGCTAGTGCTTGTTTGGAGTAGAGTGTGGATTGGTTCCGGTGTGGTGGCTAGTTGGTGCTTGGTGTTGACCAAGATTTGGTTCTCTTGATTGTTTCAAGAGCTAGCTCGGTTCGAGCAAGAGGGCGTTGCCCTGAGGACTTGTTTCTAGTCAGAAAGTTTTGGGAGTTGACCCCTCCCTCGGTGGTTGAGTAAGTTCTGCTAGTTCTGGATTGGTGGTCCAATCGGTTGAGGTTTTCCCTTGGGTGTTGCTTCCAAGAGAGTTGGTTGTTGTTGCCCTTGGGTTTGAACAAGTCAGCGAGCGTGTGTGATGTTCGCTGCCCTTCAGAGTTTGCTTGCTGGGAAATCGTTCCCGTTGAGGAGTCAGCTTGGCTCCTGAGTTGTGTAGTTGATTAGAGTAGCGCAGTGGTTAGCCGAGCGAGAGGGTCTCTGCTTTGTGTTGTTAGCAAGCGAAAAGTTGTTTGTCCCCGCAAGAGCGGAGGCCAGCCAGTTTAAGAGTTGAGCTTTTGCTGGAAAGTTGTTGGTTCTTTGGGGTTTGAGGAACCCCTAGTTTCTATGGTGGTTGAGTTGCACCATGGATGCCAGCCTCGAGTATTATCTTTGGAGGTAGCTTTGCCAGTCCGTTTTCCTTGCGATGTTCCGAGTGTGGAGTTTCTAGTCGCAAAATGAGTTAGGCTTAAACTTAAAGGAGGAAGTCCTTTCAGTAGCCAGTTGGACTTAAGAGTTGAGTGGCAGCTTGGAGGCGAGCTTTGCTCGTTATGAGCTTGGTTTGAGTTTCTACAGAGCAAGCCTTTCTCGGGCTTTGTTGTTGTGCTTTCGCAGTTGGCGATTTGCGGAGCCATAGTTGAGTGAGTTGGCACAGAGGTGCCGTGGCATTGGTTGGTTAGCCTTTGAGCTATTCTCCTCAAGCTGTTGAGTTGTAGGTAGGCCTGTGATGGTTTAGTCCAAGATGCCCGAGATTTTCCTTGAAAGGAACGTTGGTTGTTTCCTTGCCTGGCAATGTTCTCTTTGGCCAGTTGCTAGTAGATTTGCATGGAAAAGTTTGTGTTCGGCCGTTGAGAGGCTCCAGTTTGTTGGCTTGGCCGAGTGGAGCCTGTGCCTGGTTTTGGCCATTTAGGGTTGGCCGTAGCTGAAGTTTCAGCTTGTGCTTGTTGGAAAAGTTTGCCTTTTGGATCAATCGCCAGTTGGTGGTTTGATTGTATTTCGTTAAGGCTGTAGGCAAGCTTTGTGGTTCGCTGGTCTCTTATGAAGTAAGAGTAGGCCGTTTGGTTTCTGGAACCTGAGAGGTTCAGTTGTTTGGCCAGCTTGGTGTAGTGTTGAGGCTGTTTGTTAACAGCTGTGAGCATTCAGAGAAGTTACGCCAGTGCGTGGCGTTGAGTTTTGGAGCTTGTGCCCAGTCTGCGAGTTTGCTGAGAGTAACACCGTAGAGAGGTGTTCAGTGTTGGATTAGCAGGGTTTAGATTGAGCCCCTGGTTTGTAGGGCCTTCTGAGATCCTTGAGCGGATCGGAGCAGTGGCCTTTCGGTTAGTTTTGCCCAGTCTTTGTTGAGATAGTTTGTGGCAGATTGGTTAGCTTTGTGGCTTTGATCCTTATAGAACCCAAAAGGGTTTGGTTCTCAAAGAGGGCTAGTGTTGTTTTAGCCGAGACGTTCAGTTGGCTAGGAATCAGTGGAGTATTCTGTAACAGCCCAACCCATCGCTAGCCAAGATATTGTCCGCTTTAGCCCACTGGCCTCATGGATTTGTTTCTCCCCCCATGGGAAAACACGTCTTGCTAGGGAAAGGTGTCCACACCCTTTATAAGGAGTGCTTCGTTCCCCTTCCCAACCGATGTGGGATTCCCCTATGGGTTTCCACCTCCCCTTAGAGGTCCAGCGTCCCGATGGACCCGGCACACCGGCCCGGAACATCGTTAGGGTAAGAGGCCCTTGAGGATACCCATTGGGATTGGCTTTTGAGCTGATCATATGGTCGAGGGAGAAAGACCCTCGAGGGTGTCGGACATCTTTGGGATCAGTTTTTGAGCTGATCAATTGGCCGAGGGAGAAAGACCCTCGGAGATGTCCCGAGATTGGTTATGAGAGCCAATCATTAGACCGGAAGTAGGAGACTTGCGAGGATTCCAGATTCTGCCTTGTAAGCTCGTTGAGCTATGATCTGTGTTGGTAACTATTTGCATGTATACTAGGGTGCCAGATGATTGATGTATCGTATTATACCCCGGTTGGGGATTCTTACTGAGTATGTTTATACTCACCCTTATTTCTATGGTTTTCCACTGTAAACTTGGGACAAAGACCGGACGGCTAGCGGAGGGAGCCGATTGATCATGGGAGCCGCCAAGCACTCTGTCTTTTATTGTTTGCATAATTTGTTCAAGATGTAGATTTGACGAGAGTCCTAGGGGACGTTTTTAAAAGTTGTTTAAATTGTATTGTATGATTTTATAAACACTGGCCAGGCTTGTTTTACTTTGTTGGCTTTGCTTAAATAAAGGTTGTTGTTTATGTTTTAAGTGTCCCCGCTTTTAAATGTTTTGAAAGGTTTTAAATATGAGCATTAAACCGCTTGATGAAGTATTTAACTTGCATGCTGAGTGAGAACCTAGGTTTAGGACCGCATTTTTGGTCGGGTTGTTACAGTTGGTATTAGAGCACAGAGTCATAGATTTTGTAGACTAACCTGCTTTGCAGGTTGTTGCCCCCATGATCATCGACACTCCACGTGCCAGTCGAGTTTATCCGAGTTCATTAAGCTAAGGGTTTTATTTTACAATACTGCATCTAGTATACATGTATTACCCTTGTTTGGCAGTGAGAGCCCCAGCGTGGGCTAGCTTTTATGCTTTGTGTGGATCGCTAGTAGGTTGATTGCACTTAGAGGAGCAGGGACGTTTGGCATTTCTAACCGAGGAGTTGGACTGTTCATGTTGATCATGAGACCACGTCTAGGGTTGTCTAGACCAGAGGCCACCTTTGGCCCCGCAGCGATGAGTTGCCAAGAGTAGCGGGGAGGGGGTTGAGGCTAGCACGCCTCGTGAGTGAGACTCCTTGAGCAGAGTGTGCTCCACCCATGAGGAGTTGATGGCGTGTCTTTTAGCTAACAGAGAGCGGAGACCCAGCGCAATTTGTAGCGCGTGAGTGAGGAGTCTTGGGCACAGATAGCCCAAATGGCAGAGTTTATTTAGGGGACACCCCTCCTTGTAGCTCCAGTAGCCTGCAGGTTCTCGGGAGGGCTTGATCGCAGGTTTATCTTTGATAAGATAGTTGGCGTTGATCGAGCCGCCGAGTTTGGCAAGTGGAAGCCTCAGAGAGCTGGATGTTTTTGTGACCTCATCGCTAGTAGGAAGGTGGTTGGCCAGATCGAGTTTATCATCCAAGTGCCGGGATGACTCGGTGTTCGAGAGGCCGATGACCGATGTTTAGAGGTCGAGGCGCCGCCGTTCTCGGTGTTGTTTGATGTAGTAGTGTGGTGGTGGAAGTCCCCGTGAGAGGCGCATCAGCAGAGTCTCCACCACCACCCTGGTCGATTGGCAAGTCGCCAAGTTAGTAGCTTTTGAGGAAGATGTAGAGACATCTTGTCCTCCTCCAAGCCTGCAGTCGTTTTGCAGCCAATTCTTTTAGTACCCTCGTAGCCAGGCGGTAGTGTGGAGTTTGCTTGTCAGGACTTAATCCGACCTTGGTTTTCAGCTAGCTATTAGAGAGAAGCACCTTCTGTTAGCATGTTCCAAGTGTGGAGCTAGGTGCTGCCACCCGAGGGTTGGCCTGAGTATTCGTTGAGCATCGAGTGGGATGCAGGAGGGGGCCGTGGCTTGTCTATTAGACGTGATGTCAGAGAGTAGTCTACTCGAGTGTTGAGACTCTTGTGTTGAGAGCCATTGCCCTGTCACCTGGAGTGTGACCTTCCCTTCCCTCAGAGAGGCTTAAAGCCCGTAAGGGGATGTTTGTGTTGTAAAGGATGTAGTGCCCGTTGGCACCAAGCTTTGGAAGGAGGCCTAGTTTCAGGCCAGTTGGCACTTTTTGTGCAGGTGGTTCCAGGACCTGCCCGGAGTTTAGCATCCCCACTAGTCTTGTATCCATTCCTGAGATTGCACCTGTTTGGGCTGCATAATAGATCTAGCTCTGTGGTAGTCAGAGAACTACAAGTGTGAGACCGTTCGAGGGATAAGTAGGAGCCTTTCAGGGTCACCGAGAGTTGGGTACAAAGGATGTTGTTGGTTGTTAAGGACTAGCGCGTCCGAGTTCTCGCGCCTGGGTTGTGGGCTTGCGAGCTAGTTGGATGGTAGTGTGATTCGGCTACCCTAGAGCTACCCTAATATGAGTAGAGTTGGCATCGATTATGCGTGGATGATCCAGTGTTAGAGCCATGAGTTAGATGGTTGATCGAGCACGTTTAGTGGACCATTGGTATGAGATAAGTTAGCTTGGTGTAGCTATGCTCTTGTAAGAGTGAGTTGGCCAATGTGGCATTCCGTGGTGAGTTGACCCCGAGTGGGTTGAACTCTTGTTGCTCCTTTGCTAGATGTGGCTCTATTGGGAGGCAAAAGTTGCCTTGTGTGAGAATACTTGTTGGTTTGGATCTTAAGGAACCAAGTTGGAGCTGTACACGCCGGTGTACTTTTGTGTAGCTCGTTCCGTGGTGTATTTTTCTGGAACCACGAGAGGATCCGGGTTGAGAAACCAGTGCTCAGTTCTGAAGAGTTAGGGCTTTAGTTCTTGGCAAGTGCCCTAACTTTGGTTGAGAGGTTACCGTGTTGGTAGCCGGGTTATTGCGTAGGCAAGTTATGTCAGTTGGCCCTTGACCAGGGTAGAGGCATTTCTTGTTGATCGATGGTTGGAGTTCACTTGGAACTGATCCAAGGCGATGGTAGCAAAATTGCGGAATTTATGGCCGCCATGGCTAAGAGTGTTGTTCAGATCCTTACCCTGGGTAGAAGCTACGATGTGGCTGATGCTTTGAGCAAGTGGAAGTTTGGGTCTTCCGGTGGTTCCCGCTAAGGTGGATAACAGACTCGCCGACAGGGCCAGTCTAGGGGTCGGGATCAGCGCCGACCGCAGGTTAGAGCTCGTGATCGCCGCCAGGCGGGCCAGCCGCCAATCATTGCATCAACTCGTAAGGCACTTTTCGGATTGTGTGGAGCATCGCCCGTGCTTGCTACGTATGTGGCAAGGAAGAGCTTTTGGCCAAAGACAATGAGATGCTTTGAGGGAGATGTGCTCGTGTAGCCGCTTGTCCATTAGACCGCTTGACGACGATGCAGTGTGTCGGAGGGCGATCGGAGGAACCCTAAGTTGTGGAGAGCCTCACCAGAGCTGAGTCAGACCCAGGCAGTGTTCCTCGGTTGAGTTGCTGGATGCTTGTTGTAGGTTAACAAGCTAGAGTTGTTCTTGGTAACCACCACGTTGATTTTTGGAATTCTTAGCGAGGTGGTGCTTGGTGTTGACCAAGGTTTGGTTCCCATGTTTCGTGAGCTAGCTCGGTTCGAGCAAGCGGGTGTTGCCCTGAGGTCTTTTCCTAGTCAGGAAGTTTTAGGAGTTGACCCCTCCCTCGGCAATTGAGTAGGCACTGCTAGTTCCAAGTTGGGGGTTCAAGCGATTGAGGATCCTCGGATGTTGCTTCCGAGGGAGTTGGTTGTTGTTGCCCTTGGGTTTGAGCAAGGCAATGCGCGTGTGTGAAGTTCGCCGTCCTTCTAAGTCCGCTTGCCGGTAAATCGTTCTGTTGAGGAGGAGTCGCCTTAGCTCCGAGTTGTGTAGTTGATCGAGTAGCGCAATGCGGTCACCCCAAATGAGAGTGTCCTCTGCGTTTGTTTGTTAGCAAGCGGAAAGTTGTTTGTTCCTTAAGGGCGAGGCCTGCCAGTTCAAGGGCTTGAGTTGTTGCCGAAGGTTGTTGGATCTTTGGAGTTTGTAGAAACCCTTAGTTCTTTGGTAGTTGAGTTGCACCGTGGATGCCGGCCTCGAGTTTTAACTTTTGAGGTAGTCTTGCCGACACGTGTTGTTCAGGATCCGCAAGCTTGTGGTCGTCGTTATCCTTATTCCTCGCGATGTTTCGTGGGTGGAGTTTCTCGGATTCAAGAAGAGTTAGGTCTAAGCTATAAGGAGGAAGTCCTTGGAGCAAACGGATGGGCTTAAGAGTTGAGTGGCGGCTTGGAGGCGAGCCTTGCTCGTTATAAGCTTGGGTTGAGTTTCTGCAGCAAGCCTTCTCGGGCTTTGTTCCTAGTTGATGTGCGTTCGCGAGCTGGCGTTATAAATGAGCCACGCTTGAGTGGGTTGGCACAGAGATGTCGTGGCATTGGTTGGAAACCTTTGAGTTGTATCCTCCAGCTATTGTGTTGCTAGTAGCCGCGTAATGTTTTATTCCTTGCTGCTCGAGATTTCCGTAAGAGGAATGTTGGTTGTTTTTCTGTCTGGCGATGTTCTCTTAGGCTAGTGGTTGATCGGATTGCATTGGAAAGTTTGTTGTCGGCCGTTGAGGGGCTCCAGTTTGTTAGTTTGGCCGAGTAGAGCCTGTGCCTGGACCTTGTCTTCTAAAGGTGGTCGAGTGAAGTTTCAATTTGGTGTGTTGGTGGTAGCCGTTTGGTGAACCAGAAAAGTGCCCCTTGGCTTTGGTGCTTCGTTTTCTCGTAAGATGGTTGCTTAAGTGTTGTGGACACGTGCTAGTTGGAGACGTTTGCCTTGGGATCAGTCACCAGTTGGTGGTTCGATTTGGATTTCGTTAAGGATTGTAGGCAACCATTGGGGCTCGCAGATCTCTTGCGAAGTAAGAGTAGGCCGTTTAGTTTCTAAAACCTGGGAGGTTCAGTTGTTTGGTCAGCTTGGTGAAGGGTTGAGGCTGTTTGATAACAGCTATGAGCATTCAGAGAAGTTACGCAGGAGCGTGGCGTTGAGTTTTAGAGCTTGTGACCTGTCCACGAGTTTGCTGAGAGTAGCGTCGTAGAGAGGCGTTCCGAGTTGGGCTAGCAGGGTTAAGTGAGCCCTAAGATTTTAAGACCGTTTGAGAGCTAGTGCGAGTTTGAGGATGTGTATTACCGTTAGCACTATCACATCTATTTCTTCGGAGTTCGGTGTATGCCCAGTCTTGGTTGAGATAGTTCGTGGCAGACTCGGTGTCTGTTGGGCTTGGAGCCTTTGGGAACCCAAGAGGGTTCGGTTTCAAAGAAGGATTTGTGTTGTCTTAATCGGGAGCTTGGTTGGTTAAGAATTAGTGGAGTTTCCTAGAGTTGTTTTCGTGTTAGGACTTTCGAGGACGAAAGTCTTAAAAGGAGGGAGTATTGTAACGGCCCAGTTTTCTATTTCGGTTACTCAGGTGATTTCGGGTCATTATCCGGATGTTTGGATGGGCCGTTAGAGTTGTATTAACCCTTAGGGGTATTTTGGTCTTTTTGCCCCCGGTCAGAGTTTTGAGGATTTTCAAGATTTCAGGGCCTTTCCTGCCTTCGTTGAGGCTTGATTGATGTTGGTTGCAAGACCCAAGGAGTTTGGCTTAGTTGATTAGAAGTTCAGAGACTTTCCGGTTAATAGCAAAATTAATTGGAAATTAGTTGGTCCATTGGGGTATGAACCCTTACCCTAGAATGGTGAATTTGGAGTTTTAGAAAAGAGTTTTAGTTAAAAAGAAAAGAATTTCTTTAGCCGGGACCTGCAAGAGAAAGCCTTGGGAAGGGAATTTTAGGTCTCCTAACCCTTTTAAAATAGGAAAAAGAAGGAAATTAGGGAAAACCCTCTTTGTTCCCTTGGTAGCTGCACTCTCTCTCTCTCTCTCTCTCTCTCTCTCTCTCACTCTCCTAAAAACCGAGCCACCCAGCCGAGCCACCCCAGCCACACCGCACCACACTTGCCCGCTCAGCCTGCCACTGCGCCGCCCAGACCGCACCAGGCCGCTCAGCCCCTTGCCTCGCCCAGACCGCACCTTGCTAGGAAAAGGTGTCCACACCCTTTATAAGGAGTGCTTCGTTCCCCTTCCCAACCGATGTGGGATTCCCCTATGGGTTTCCACCTCCCCTTAGAGGTCCAGCGTCCCGATGGACCCGGCACACCGGCCCGAAACATCGTTAGGGTAAGAGGCCGTTGAGGACACCCATTGGGATTGGCTTTTGAGCTCATCATATGGTCGAGGGAGAAAGACCCTCGAGGGTGTCGGACATCTTTGGAATCGGTTTTTGAGCTGATCAATTGGCCGAGGGAGAAAGACCCTCGGAGATGTCCCAGAATTGGTTATGAGAGCCAATCATTAGACCGGAAGTAAGAGACTTCCGAGGATTCCAGATTCTGCCTTGTAAGCTCGTTGAGCTATGATCTGTGTTGGTAATCTGCTTGCATGTATACTAGGGTGCCGATGATTGATGTATCGTATTGTACCCCTGTTGGGGATTCTTCACGAGTATGTTTATACTCACCCTTATTTTTGTGGTTTTCCACGTGTAACTTGGGACAAAGACCGGGACGGCTAGCGGAGGGAGCCGATTGATCATGGGAGCCACGACACTCATCTTTTATTGTTTGCATAATTTGTTCAGCATGTAGACGGAGAGGAGTCCTAGGGGGATGTTTTTAAAAGTTGTTTAAATTGTATTGTATGATTTTATAAACACTGGCCAGGCTTGTTTTACTTTGTCGGCTTTGCTTAAATAAAGGTTGTTGTTTATGTTTTAAGTGTCCCCGCTTTTAAATGTTTTGAAAGGTTTTAAATATGAGCATTAAACCGCTTGATGAAGTATTTAACTTGCATGCTGAGTGAGAACCTAGGTTTAGGACCGCATTTTGGGTCGGGTTCTTACATATTCCTAGAGCTTTTTCGTCTTAGGACTTTCGAGGACGAAAGTCTTAAAAGGAGGGAGTATTATAACTGCCCAGTTTTCTATTCCGGTTCTCGAGGAGCATCCGGTTCAGATTTAGTGGTTCGGTTGGGCCGTTAGAGCTGTTTTGACCCTTAGGGGTATTTTGGTCTTTTTGCTTCCCGGGCAGGATTTGTGATTTTTTAGGGCTTCGAGGCAGCTCCTGCCTTTGTCGAGGCTTGTTTGTTGGTGGCTGCGAGTCCCGAGATGTTTGGGCTTTTCGTTTGGAAGTTCGGTTGTGATTTGGGTTTTGGGCAAAGTTATGGTTGTTTGGGTGTTTCCTTTGGGATTCGAGCCCGGGCCCTCAGTGTTGATTTGGGAGGTTGATTTAAGTGAGATTTATTATTTGGAAAAGGATTGCTTTAGTCGGGTCTCGAAGGAGGAAGCCGAGAAATGGGATTTAAGGATTTTAAGGATTTTTGGAAATTTGGAAAAAATGGATAAGTTTGGATTTTGGATAAGGATAAATTTAAAAGAGAAAAAGGAATTTCTTTTTTTTTTAAATCCCCAAAATCCCCATTTTTCACCATTTTTCCTTTTTCCCCATTTTTCCCCTTTCTCTCTCCTCCAGCCCGACCCCAGCCCTCCTCCCAGCCCGACCCCAGCCCTAGCTCGCCCAGCCCTGGCCGCCCAGCTCGCCTACACCAACGTCGTGCCGAGCCACCCCGTGCCATCCTCGCCCAGGTCGCGTCGAGCCCAGCCCTTGCTGCCGTGTGCCGAGTCGCGTCGCCTAGGCCCCGCGTCGCTCGACCTTGCCCAGGTCCGTGTCACCCAGCTGCGCACTGTGCCGAGCCGCGCACAATGTCGCGTCGCCATCCCCCCGCACAGTTCCATGCCAGCCCGAGCGCCCCGAGCCCGTCGCGCCGCCCTCGCGCGCGCGTCCCTGTGCTTGCCGAGCTCGCGCCCGCGAGCCGTCCCCTATGCCGAGCCGCGCCCCGCGCTCTCGCCTCACCCCGCTCGCCCGCGCGCGGCCTTCGCGCCCCAGCGCGCCCAGCGCCTGCGCCCAGCCTACCCTATTGAGTACTGGTTGGCCCGAGCCTTGTGGCTTCTCGGATGGTATTTCCCAAGTCTTTTCTTCGTTGGGCTTTGATTTGTTGGCTGCTGGTTATTGATTTATTTGGGGTGCTTTATTTGATGTATAGGTTGTTCGGGATCTATTAGCGGCTCGAGGGTCGCTTGTTGATTTGTGATTTATTATTGTTTTCTGCTTGTTCCAGGTAAGGATTTTTTACCGTGGTTGTGTGGACCCTGCGATATATCTCGATTGTACCTTGTATGTTTGCTGATTGTTATGAGCATGATAGTGATAGGCAGCTTTGATTGACCTCTTGCTAGCATGTTTGCCTGATTTTACATGTTAGTGCCATGCTAGGTTTGTTCTGCCAGCATGCTAATGATTCGTGCTTGAGTTTGTAGTATCATGCTAGGTAAATGTGATTGATGTCGGTCATTGCTTGCTAGCCAGGAATCATTTATTTGCTCTGTACTCTTAGATAGAGTTGTAGGGTTTGTCATCATCTAGAGGCTGAGAGCGGACATAAAGTACTTTGTCCCCACCGGTCGGGAGTAAAGCGAAGCGTTGCTTCAGGGGTTGAGAAGCGGACATAACGTACTTTGTCCCCAGTGGTCGGATATAGAGCAAAGCATAACATACATTGCTTTTTCTCCCCCCCTCCTGGTAGCCAATGAGACTTAGCTACCTCATTGGCGTATGCCTAGTTTGTAGCCTGCTAGAGCGGAACCCTGCCAACGGTGTAAACCTACCTTGGCCGGTTCTTAGCTTCAGGTCGGTGGATCAGGCTGCACAGATGAGCGCCGAGGGCCTCGCGCTACTGTGATCAGTGACACCGCTTCCGAGTCATAGGCATGCGTACCTGGCTCGCGTAGTTTGCCCTTAGGCCCCGGCATTTACGCCGGTTGCAGCAGCATGCGGTGTGCGAGCACACGCGTTAGTCGCCGGTTCGGAGAGCTCCCCTGGGCTAATGTTCGTGAGTACACCATTCCTTCCGTTAGAGCCTGACTTCGGGTACTCTCCCGTAAGTTGTAACAGGAAGGTTGAGAGTTGTGCACACAAGTGTGTTTTGTGTAGTTCGTTCTGGTGGCGAGAGTTTCAGAACCATGTAAAGTTTGCATGGGAGAACTGGTGCTCAGTTCTTGGAGAAGTTGGACTCGAGGTGGATGTTGTAAGGCTTTAGTTGAGGTTGTAAGGATACCGTGCTCGTAGTTGGGTTATTGCTTAGGCAAGTTTGTTAAGTTGAACCTAAGCTTGGCTGGTGGAACCTCTTGTGTTCATGGTTGGAGTTCAGATGGTACTGAACAAATGGTGGTTGTAGTCAAGCCGCGTAGTTCCTGTCCGTAGTTGCTAAGGGTGTTGCTCAGAATCCTTACCCTGGGTGGAAGCTACGATGTGGCTGATGCTTTGAGTAGGAGGATGGCACATTCTGAAGCTTTTCAGGTCTTTTTGGTTTCGAGATTCGGAGCGAGCCAAAGATGGTTGTGATCTTTGGAAAAGGAGTTGTTTGTTCAGCAATTAGGCTGTTAGACCGTTAGACGACAGTGTGTGTCGAGGGTTGCCGAAGAACCCTAGTTGTGGAGAGTCTCACCAGAGCTCAGTCAGGCCCAGGTAGTGAGTTTCAGTTGGCAAGACGGAGTCGTGTAGGTTGTAGACCTCGGGTGAGTAGCTGGCGGATTTGGTAGACTAGCAAGCTAGTGTTTGTTTGGAGTAGAGTCCGGATTGGTTCTGGTGTGGTGGAAAGTTGGTGCTTGGTGTTGACCAAGGTGTGGTTTTTGAGTTTCTAGAAGTTAGCCTTGCTCGTGGAGCAAATAGTTTTGCCCTGGCGGATGTTTTTCCTGTTTTCAGAGTTTCAGAGTTGCCCTTATTTGGTGTTTGGGGGTGAGTCTTCTCTTGCCCGTGGTTGGCGGTCCAGTCTGTGGTGGACCCTTGTTGTTGCCTCTGGGAGAGTTGGATGTTGTGCTTAGCTGAGCAAGACAACGAGCGGTTGTGAAGCTCCCTGTCCTTCGGATGTCCGCTTGTAAGGATCTGTTTCTCCTTGGGAGTTGTCAAGTTATTCCTTGGTCTTGGAATTGGTGGTAGTGGTGCTAGTAGGAGGAAAAGTTTGTTGGCTGCTTGGAAGCAGTTGTTTGTCCAAGTTAAGCGGACCCTTGAGTGGTGTTCTGGAAGTTGTTGTTAGGGTTGTTCTGCTCCTATGAGTGTTTGGCCTGGTTGGTTAAGGTTCTTTGTGTGTTTGGCCTGGGAGCTGTTACACCTTTGTAGTTGAAGAACTCCTTTGTATCAGTTGTGGGTTGAGGTTGCACCATTGTGGTTGGATTAGGGTCTTGACCTTTTGAGGGATCCTTGCTGGTTAGTGTGGCTTGTGCTCTGCCAACCACTTTTTGGTAATCTGGTTCTTGGTAGGTGGTGTTAACCGAGTAGTGGAGTTCCGTTTATGAAGTTTCGGTGGGAAGGTGCAATAAGCCTATCTAGAGGGTTAAGCCTGTATGTGTTATCGTTTGGACTTGTGAGATGTGTTTCATATTTGAGGCAAGCTTCGTTCCGTTGCTTGCATGGAGGTAAGTTTGGTGGAAGGAGCCCTCTGGGGCCCGGTTGTTGGCAGGCTAACTTGTCCTGCCAGTGATTTGAGTCAAGTTAGAGTTGTGTGGATTGGCATAGCTATGCAGTTTGTAGTTGTTTGAGCTTCCGAGTTCGTACCACTCAAGTTGTTGGATCGTAAGTTTCCCTGTGGGAGCTGTCAGCTAGTTGAGGTTGTTGTGTGAGTTCCAATTCTTGGAGGATTGGTTTCAGTAGCTAGAGCTCGCACCTCGTTTCGTGTGCAGAGGCCATTTTTATGGAGTAGAGTCATGTCGATTTAGTCGGAGTTGTTGTCACCAGGGTGTGACAACAAAGGTTTGTTCTAGGCAGTGCGTGGATGAACTGTGGTTCTGGAGAGCATTGTTAAGAGGCTTATGCGCCGTGTGCAGTTTCTGTAGTGTTTTCACCCTCTGACCGATGGTCTTTTGGGAGAAGTGAGCCAGATCCTTCAGAACTTGTTGCGAGTTTTAGAGTTTTCTTTGGGTAGCAGTTCCCAGCTGTTAGTTCATATAGTTCCGTTGAGGCGTTGTATTGTAAGTGTTGCAGGATTCCAGTGTTCTGGGAAAAGGTTGGTGGTCGTCAGTTTTGTTTTGGGTCCTGAGTTGCTGCGGTTGGCCAGCAGCGCAGTGCAAAAGTGTAGTGTTCGTTTGTTGGTAGCTCTGAGCAGGCAGAAGTGTAACGGCCCCGTTTTCCTTCCCGGTTAATAACAAAATTAATTGGAAAATTAATTTAATCTTTTGGGATTTGAGCCTTGCCCTAAATGGTGAATGTGGAGTTTTAAGAAAAGAGTCTTAATTAAAAAGAAAAAGAGAAAAGAATTTCTTTGGCCGGGACCCGTAAGAGAAAAGCCTTGGGAAAGGAATTTAGGTCTCCTAACCTATTTAAAAATAAGGAAAAGAAGGAAAATCAAGAAACTCCTAATTTTTCCCCTTAGAGCCGCATTCTCTCTCTCTCTCTCTCTCTCTCTCTCTCTCTCTCTCTCCTAAAACCCTAGCCGAGCAAAATTCTAGCCACACCATCGAGCCACCCCGAGCCACCCAGCCCTAGCCGCACGCACCACCCGCCGCAGATACACGGCCCCTCACAAACAGCCACCGCACTGCACCACGCACCGCCCGCCCACTGCGCCGCACGGCCGCTGCGCACGCTGCGAACCAGCCAATTTCCACCGTCGCACCCCATCGCTACCGACGTCGCCGTGGCCGCCAAAGACCGCCCCGACGTCGCTGCGTGGTCGCACAAAGGCCGCAACGCAGCCCAGACACGCGCCGCCGCGACGCCCCGCCGCTCAGCGCGACTCGACCGCGCGCCCACTCCAGCGCGACCCCTCGCGCGCGCGCCCGGCCAATGAGCCGCTGCGCTCGCTCGCGCGTCGCCTTTGCAACCACCACCCACGCTGCCTGCGCGGTCCGCCCGACGTGTCATGCGCCCTGCAGCGCCCAGCGCCAGCGCCAGGCGCCCAGCCGCACTCAAAGCGGCGCCTGCCACCCTCCTTGCTGCGAGGCCCGTGTCTTCTCGGTGGTAATTCCCGAACCAATCCCTTTGTGTTTTCTAAGCTTCGGCTCTTTGTATGTATTTACTTAGGATGCTTTATTTATGCCTAGGTTGCTCGAGTTCGTATTAAGCTCGAGGGTCTTTTTGGTTGTGATAGCTATTCTCCACTTGTTTCCGTGTAAGGACTTCCTACCGTGGTTGTGTGGACCCTGCTATGCTTTCTTAATTGTGCCTTGTATGCTTGTTTACCTTTATGAGCATGTTAGTGGATAGGATAGCTAGTGATTGAATTCTTGCTAGCATGTTTTGCCTTTTTGTACATGTTAGTGCCATGCTAGGTTTGTTCTTCCAAAGATGCTTGAGATTCCCGCTTTAAGCTCGTAGTATCATGCTAGGCTATGTATGACAGATGTCTTTGTGGATGTTAGCCAGAAACACGTGCTTGGTAGTCTAAGCTAGTATGATAGGGTTTGTCTTCATCTAGAGGCCGAGAGCGGACATAACGTACCTTGTCCCCACCGGTCGGGAGTAGAGCGAAGCATAACGTACCTTGCTTCCCCGACCAAAGAGGATTATTAGCTACCTCATTGGCATAAGCCTAGTTTGTAGCTGCTAGAGCGGAACCCCGCCAACGGTGCAAGCCTACCTTGGCCGGTTCTTAGCTTCGTGTCGGTGAAATACAGGCCGCATGAGATGAGTGCCGAGGGCCTCGCACTCTGTGATCGGTGACACCGCTTCCGAGTCTTAGGCATGCGTGCCTGCCCGCGTAGTTTGCCCTTAGGCCCCGCATTTACGCCGGTTGCGAGAAGAGCATGCGGTGTGCGCGCACACGCTGCGTTAGTAGCCGGTTCGGAGAGCTCCCGGGCTAATTTTCGTGAGTACACCGCCTTCTTGTTTAGAGCCGGACTTCGGTACTCTCCGATAGTCCAGATTTATAGCGAGGGTAAGAGACCCTTGAGGACACCCATTGGGATTGACTTTAGAGTTAATCAATTGGTCGAGGGAGAAAGACCTCGAGGGTGTCGGACATCTTGGGATCGGTTTTGAGTGATCAATTGGCCAAGGGAGAAAGACCCTTGGAGATGTCCCGGATTGGTTTGAGAGCCAATCATTAGGCCGGGAGTAGGAGACTTCCGTGGACTCCGATTTGCCTTGTGAGCTCATTGAGCTAAGATCCGTGTTGATATTTGTGGCATGTGTACTAGGTCGCTAGATGATAGATTGCATCGTATCGTACTCCCTGGTCGGGGTTCTTCGAGTATGTTTATACTCACCCTTATCGTGGTTTCTTCCACAGTAACTTGGGACAAAGACCGAGGTGGCTAGCGGAGAGAGCCGGGAGATCATGGATGCTTCTTGACACTCTGCCGTGTCTTATTTTATGTTTTTTGGATTTCAACATGTAGTTGGACTTAGATCCGTAGGGAAAACTATGATTTGAACTATTTTATGTTTTTAAGTAAAGTACCGATCGATCCAACGCTTTTAATTTGAATGGTTCGTTTCGCCTAATGAATGTTTACTTTGTTTTGATTGTTTTCCGTTCATGTGTTTGAAAAGCTTTTAATCCGACCACAGGCCGGGTCCTTTTATGTTTTAAATTTGCATCTTTGAGTAAAGACCTAGATTTAGTTCCATTTTCGGGTTGGGTCTTTACAGCTTGGTATCGAGCACGAGTCATAGATTCTGTAGACTAACCTGCTTGTAGGTTGTGTTCCCATGATCTCCTCGCACTCCAAGGCCGCCAGTTTGTCTAAGTTCAATAAGCTAAGGGTTTTGTTTATGATACTATATGTAGTACACATGTGTTATCTTTGTTGACAGAGAAAGTCCGAGCGTGGACTAACCTGTTGTGGTTTCCGTGTAGATCGCCAATATGCCTGTTACACGTAGTGGAGCAGTCCGTCTGAATCTGCAAATAGAGATGCCGCAGAGCCGCCAGCAGCCGGTGGTATATCAAGCTCGTAGGCGCCCGTGGCACCGTGAGGTTAACTTGCCCAGAGAAGGCGGAGGCTGCTATGCCTCAAGGTGCAGCTCGTGGAGGAGATATTTCGCTATGAGAGACATGATGATGGGCCTAATGGCCGAGCAGAGAGCTCGAGACTCGGCGCAGCCTAGCAGCACAGAGAGAGGAGTCTAGGGCACAGATAGCCCGGGGCTGACACAGCCTCATGCAAAGAGCACCCCAGCAGCTCCAAAGAGCCGGTAGCTCCGGTAGCTCAACCGAGGGGCAGGGTCATCGGGACCACCGGACTCACTTGATAGTGCAGAGGAGCTGCTGAGTTTGGCAAGTGGTTGAAAGATTTCACCAAGTGGAAGCCAAGAGAATTTGACGCTTGAGAACCCACTTGTGGCGCTCGGTGGTTGGCAAGAATGGAGTACATCTTTAGAGTTATGGGATGCCCAGATGTACAAGGGCCGAGATGTGCGGCCCATGTTCTCTCCGACACACCGAGTGGTGGTGGGAGTCCACAGATAGAGCTAGACCACCGGGTCTTCTCCACCACACAGGAGTTCTTTAGAACGAAGTTCGAGCTAAGTATGTTAATGACGAGGCTCAAGCAGAGATGGCAGAGGCCTTCTCAAATCAAAAGCAGGATCGAGATAGTATTGCTTTGCCTATGAGAAGAAGTTCTCTGAGTATAGCTATTTCGCACCGGAGCTCATTGCCACCGAGGAGCTCAAGACTAAGAAGTTCATTTGTGGGTCGAGGAAGGAGGTTGCTCGGGATGTTCGAGCACTCGCTCCCGAGAGTTATGATCGAGCGAAGAGAGTTGGCCACGATTTATAACCCGGCGTATCCGCCAGATGCAGACCCCCTGTTGCGCCAAATTTCGGTCAGATTCGGCCTGCCAGCAAGATTCGGCGTAAGAGGAAGTCTCGGACTTCTAGTGGTTTCCGCTCAATCGTCGCAGACTCGCCGGCAGGCGACCCAGTGGTCGAGATCGGCGCCGACCTCGTGGTAGAGCCCAGATCGCCAAAGCAGGCGGGACCAGCAACCAGCTCATTGCAACAAGTGCGGAAAGGCACATTTTGGTCTCGTGTGGAGCTTCCCCGTGCTTGCTACGGATGTGGCAAGGAGGGGCACTTGGCCAGTTCTCGCACTCGGGATTTAGCAAAGAAATGGGACCGCCCAACAAAGCAGGCCGAGTGTTTGCCACTACTACTCGCCAGAGGCGGAGCGCATCGATGATGCAGATTCTGTACGCTGCTTGTCTTACAAAGACTATGCATTTGTATTGTTTGATTCGGGTTCGACCCATTCCTTTGTTTCGATGCATTCGTTAGACAAGCTTGTGTGGAGCTCGAACCTCTAGGGTTTGAGTCTGTGTGTTGCCACTCCTTCGGGTGTGAGTATGTTAGCTAGCAATAGAGTTAAGCATGGCCGGATACGTATATCCGATGAGATTTTAGAGGCTACCCTCATAGTGCTTTGTCTATGAGTGGTTTCGATGTAATCCTTGGCATGGATTGGTTGGCGAGAGAACCATGCTTTGATAGACTGCGCCACGAAAGAAGTGGTGTTTAGGCCGCCTCGAGGCCGAGCTTCAAGTTTCACGGTGTCGGGCGGAACTTGCCCGCCTTTGATCTCAAAGCAGCCGAAAGCCCATAGATTGTTGGCTCGAGGAGCTTGGGGCTTCTTGGCAAAGCCGTCGAGAGATAGTAATCTTTGCGTTGATCATTGGCATGGTCCCCGTGGTGCAAGAGTTTGCAGATGTTTTCCCAAGAGTTGCTGGGTTTACCCAAGCGGGAGTTGGACTTCACCATTGAGCCGGAGCCGTGACTCTTCCCATTTCCAAAGCCCCGTGATCGTATGGCGCCGGTGAGTTGAGAGAACTCAAAGTGCGCTTGCAAGAGATGCCGAATCGAGGTTTCATCCGTCCGAGTGTGTCCCGTGGGGAGCACTCGTCCTGTTTGTTAAGAAGAAGGATGGATCCATGCGCTTGTGTATAGACTATAGAGAATCAATAAAGTCACGGTGAAGAATAAGTATCCCCGCCGCGTATAGATGATCTGTTTGATCAACTTCGTGGAGCCTCGGTGTTTTCTAAGATTGATTTGAGGTCGTGGTACCATCACCGAGGATTCGAGATGCAGATATCCCAAGACCGCGTTCGGATCGAGGTATGGTCATTATGAGTTCGTGGTCATGTCTTTCGGACTCACGAACGCCCCGCAAATGCTTATGGACATGATGGACAGAGTGTTCAAGGCATTCTTGGATAACTTCGTTATCGTATTCATAGACGACATTTTGATTTATTCCAGACAAAGGAGGACCATGCTTCGCATTTGAGGCAAGTTTTGACAAACATTGCGTGAGAACCATGCTTGTTCGCAAAGTTCTCTAAGTGTGAATTTTGGCTAGAGAGAGTAGCCTTCCTTGGACATATCGTGTCAAATAGATGGTATAGCGGTGGACCCCGCAAAGATAGAGGCGATTAGCTCATGGGCCGACCGACGACGGTCGCCGAGATTCGCAGCTTTTTGGGTCTAGCAGTTATTACCTGCGTTTCGTGAAAGACTTTTCCGCTAAGCGGCACCCCTAACCCGTCTCGACCAAGAAGGGTGTTGACTTTATTTGGGATGCTAGATGTGAGGAAAGTTTTGCCCACTTTAAGCTCACTTTTGACGACAAAGACTGTGTTGGCGATCCGGAAGGAACAGGAGGTTTCGTAGTTTATAGTGATGCTTCCAAGTATGGTTTAGGCCAGTGTGTTGATGCAAAGATGGGAAGGTGATAGCTTATGCTTCCCTATTTTGAAGCCTTATGAGAAGAACTATCCAACTCATGATATGGAGTTGGTCTGCAGCTTGTTTTTGCTCTAAAGATTTGGAGGCATTACTTATATGGTGAGAGGATTCATTGTTCACGGATCACCGAGCCTCAAATATTTCTTCACTCGTAAGAGTTGAACATGAGGCGAGAGGAGGTGGCTCGAGTTAGTAAAGGACTACGATCGTGAGATTTTGTATCATCCCTAAAAGCCAATGTTGTGGCTGATGCGCCGAGTAGAAAGACGTCGCATTCAAAGCAGCTTTGCCGAGCTCCCAAGTTGAATTGCGGAAAGAGTTTGAGCGAACCGGTATTGCGCCTTGTTGGGAGAGGTTACCGCTGAGGTAGCCCAACTATCGGTTCGGTAATCGTCGCTAAGCGGAGGATCATCGACAACGGTAGAGTGATCCCAAGTTGAGGAGATTGCTCGAGAGGGTTAAGGCCGATGGTGATTTCGACTTTGTTGTGGCACCGCACGAAGGCTTGAGGTACCGAGATCGATTGTGCGTCCCGGATGACGCAGAGTTCGAGCAGAGTTGCTCGCCGAGGCACATAGTTCCCCATTCACTTGGCACCCGTGAGGTACCAAGATGTACCAAGATCTCAAGCGCACGCTCTCGTGGATGGGCATGAAGCGAGATATAGCGGAGTTTGTTAGCCGGTGTCTCACTTGTCAACAAGTGAAGGCCCCAGCATGCAAAACCCGCAGGTTTATTGCACCCGTTAAGTGTTCCCGGCTGGAAGTGGGATGAGATTTCGATGGATTTTATCTCTCAGGTTGTTGCCGAGGACACCGAGAGGGTTCACTCGAGATCGGGTAGTAGTGGACCGGTGACCAAGAGTGCACACTTTATTCCCGGAAGATTAGTTATACCGTGGAACAAAGTGGGCACGATTGTTCCTTGAGCAGTTGTGCGGTACCACGGGTACCCGCAAAGATAGTATCGATCGGGATTCTCGGTTCACATCTCGCTTCGAGAGCGCTCCGTATGGTCCGGGAACTGAGTGCGCTTTCAAGATCGCCTTCCACCCTCAAACCGATGGTCGATCGAGAGGGTGAATCGATTCTCGAAGACATGTTGAGAGCCTGTGTCTTGGACTTCCTGTGCATTGGGACCATGACAGCATTTGATGGAGTTCGCTTACAACAACAAATATCAGCGCCTATTCGAGATGGCCCCATTCGAGGCATTGTATGGTAAGCGCTGCAGATCCCCGTGTTCGGGAGGAGGTTGGGGATAGGCGTGTTCTGGGACCCGAGTTACTTCCGGATGACGAACGACGCAGCGCGTAAGATAAGGGCTCGCATGTTGACAAAGACAAAGTAGGCGAGAAAAGTTACGCCGATGTGAGGCGTAGAGACTTGGAATTTGAGGTGGGTCAACATGTTTTCCTGAAAGTAGCACCTATGCGTGGGGTGTTAAGGTTTGGAAAGCGAGGCAAGCCGAGCCCCGTGTTTGTAGGGCCTTTTGAGATCCTTGAGCGGATCGGAGCAAAGGGCCTATCGGTTAGCTTTACCCCCGTCTTTGTCGGCGGTGCATAATGTGTTCCACGCTTCGATGTTGAGAAAGTACGTGGCGAGATCCTTCGCATGTGCTAGAGCATGAGCCCCTAGAGTTGAGTAAAGATTTATCCTTCGAGGAGAAGCCCGTGCAAATTTTGGCTTGTGAGCGCAAGGTATTGCGCAACCGAGAGATAAGTTTAGTAAAGGTTCTTTGGAGGCATCGGAAGCGAGGAGGAGCGACGTGGGAGCTAGAGGATGAGATGAGGACTCATTACCCGAGTTGTTCCAGTCTTAGGACTTTCGGGGACGAAAGTCTTTTAAGGGGGAGTATTGTAACGGCCCCGCTTTTCCTTCCCTATTAATAACAAAATTAATTGGAAAATTAATTTAATCTTTTGGGATTTGAGCCTTGCCTAAATGGTGAATGTGGAGTTTTAAGAAAAGAGTCTTAATTAAAAAGAAAAAGAGAAAAGAATTTCTTTGGCCGGACCCGTAAGAGAAAAGCCTTGGGAAAGGAATTTAGGTCTCCTAACCTATTTAAAAATAAGGAAAAGAAGGAAAATCAAGAAACTCCTAATTTTTCCCCTTAGAGCCGCATTCTCTCTCTCTCTCTCTCTCTCTCTCTCTCTCTCTCTCCTAAAACCCTAGCCGAGCAAAATTTCTAGCCACACCATCGAGCCACCCCCGAGCCACCCCAAATTTCTAGCCGCACGCACCACCCCCGCCAGACACCGCTCGCGACAAATTTCACCGCACTGCACCACGCACCGCCCGACCGCTGCCGCGCGCCACGCAGACGCTCACTGCCAGCAAATTTCCACCGCCGCACCCCATCGCCGCCGACGGCGTCGCCCGTGGCGCCAAAGACCGCCCGACGTCGCTCGTGGTCGCCGCAGCCCGCAACGCAGCCAGACGCGCCGCCGCGACGCCGCCGCCCGCCGCCCCTCACGACTTCGACAAGCGCGCCCACTCCAGCGCGACCCCTCGCGCGCGCGCCACCAGCCAGCCGCTTGCTGCGCGCGCTCGCCTTGCAGGCCGCACACCACACCGGCCGCCCTGCCTGCTCCGCGTCTCGCCTGGCCTGCCGCCGCCACCAGCCGCCGCAAGCCCACCGCACTCAAAGCGCCCAAGCCACCCTCCTTGCGCGAGGCCCGTGTCTTCTCGGTGGTAATTCCCGAACCAATCCCTTTGTGTTTTCTAAGCTTCGTCTGCTGTATGTATTTACTTAGGATGCTTTATTTATGCCTAGGTTGCTCGAGTTCGTATTAAGCTCGAGGGTCTTTTTGGTTGTGATAGCTATTCTCCACTTGTTTCCGTGTAAGGACTTCCTACCGTGGTTGTGTGGACCCTGCTATGCTTTCTTAATTGTGCCTTGTATGCTTGTTTACCTTTATGAGCATGTTAGTGGATAGGATAGCTAGTGATTGAATTCTTGCTAGCATGTTTTGCCTTTTTGTACATGTTAGTGCCATGCTAGGTTTGTTCTTCCAAAGATGCTTGAGATTCCCGCTAAGCTCGTAGTATCATGCTAGGCTATGTATGACAGATGTCTTTGTGGATGTTAGCCAGAAACACGTGCTTGGTAGTCTAAGCTAGTATGATAGGGTTTGTCTTCATCTAGAGGCCGAGAGCGGACATAACGCACCTTGTCCCCACCGGTCGGGAGTAGAGCGAAGCATAACGTACCTTGCTTCCCCACCCAAAGGAGGATTAGCTACCTCATTGGCATAAGCCTAGTTTGTAGCTCCGCTAGAGCGGAACCACCGCCAACGGTGCAAGCCTACCTTGGCCGGTTCTTAGCTTCGTGTTGGTGGTACAGTCGCACGCATGATGAGTCGAGGGCCTCGCACCACTCGTGATCGGTGACACCGCTTTCGAGTCTTAGGCATGCGTGCACTGCCCGCGTAGTTTGCCCTTAGGCCCCGCATTTACGCCGGTTGCTGGCGAGAGAGCATGCGGTGTGTGCGCGCACACGCAGCGTTAGTAGCCGGCCTCGAGAGCTCCCGGCTAATTTTCGTGAGTACACCAGCCTCCTTCTTGTTTAGAGCCGGCTTTCGGGTACTCTCCGATAGTCCAGATTATAGCGAGGGTAAGAGACCCTTGAGGACACCCATTGGGATTGACTTTAGAGTTAATCAATTGGTCGAGGGAGAAAGACCCTCGAGGGTGCTCTGACATCTTGGGATCGGTTTTGAGTCGATCAATTGGCCAAGGGAGAAAGACCCTTGGAGATGTCCTGGATTGGTTTGAGAGCCAATCATTAGGCCGGAGTAGGAGACTTCCGTGGACTCGGATTTGCCTTGTGAGCTCATTGAGCTAAGATCCGTGTTGATATTTGTGGCATGTGTACTAGGTCGCTAGATGATAGATTGCATCGTATCGCACTCCCGGTCGGGGTTCTTACCGAGTATGTTTATACTCACCCTTATCGTGGTTTCTTCCACAGTAACTTGGGACAAAGACCGAGGTGGCTAGCGGAGAGAGCCGGGAGATCATGGATGCCGACACACTGTCGTGTCTTATTTTACTGCTTTTGGATTTCAACATGTAGTTGGACTTAGATCCGTAGGGAAAACTATGATTTGAACTATTTTATGTTTTTAAGTAAAGTAATCTTGATCGACCACTTTATTAATTTGAATGGTTCGTTTTGCCTAATGAATGTTTACTTTGTTTTGATTGTTTTCCCGCTCATGTGTTTGAAAAGCTTTTAATCCGACCACTGGCCGGGTCCTTTTATGTTTTAAATTTGCATGCTGAGTAAAGACCTAGATTTAGTTCCATTTTCGGGTTGGGTCTTTACAAGAAGAGGTACGCCGATGTACGGCGTCGAGTTTTAGAGTTTGAGGTTGGACAGTGCGTGTTTTTTAAGGTTGCACCGATGTGAGGTGTGTTGAGGTTTAGTAAGCGTGGGAAGTTGAGTCTCCGTTTGTTGGTCCATTTGAGATGCTTGAGTGGATTGGCGAGTTGCATATTGGTTAGCCTTTCCTCCGTTGATGTCACCAGGCACGTTGTTTTCTTGTATCGATGTTGAGGCGCTTTGTCTTGACCATCGCTCATTGTGGTCTTTGAGCCTTTGCAGCTTGAGTGAGAATTTGAGCTTGAGGGAAGCTCGTGAGTATTCTCGTCTTTGAGTCGAAGACGCTGCGTAATCGTGAGATCCGCTTTGGTAAAAGTTCGGTGGAGGAGTTGGAGTTCTAAGGAAGCGCTCGTGAGCGGGAGGTCGGGTTGAGTTTGCAGATATCTGAGTCAAGCTTTGATTTAAGGACTTTCGAGGACGAAAGTCATAAAAAGGAGGGAATATTGTAACGGCCTGTGTTTTCATCCCGGTCTTCGAGGTATGCCCTAGGGGTATTTTGGTAATTTAGTCAGCCGTCAGTAGCCGTTATGTTTTTTTCGGTTGCTAAAATTATTGGATGGGTTTATGTAGGTTTTTAGGCTTTGTGGATGGGTTTGAGCAAGGATAGATGCAAAAGTAAAAATAAAGGAAATTTGTGTTGCAGCTGGGTTTCGAACCTGGGGTACTAGGAAGTAAGGTGGGTGGTGTGGCTAGTTGAGCCACAGGAGGAACTTGTTATTCTTTCCGCAGCATATCTTGGTTAACCTTGATTTCTTTGGGTTTTGGTGCATTTGATTAAATGAATGGAAATTAGGTCTTTTGAGCTTCTTCTCCAAATAAGCCTTGGCCGCCCAACCCTCTTCCTCAAGCTCCATTGACGTGTTCTTCTTCCAGAGAGTCCTCCGAGCGTCATTCCGGCCAGCCAAGCGACCCAGCCGAGCAAATTTCCAACAGATCGCACCAAAGAAATTTCAGCGCCCCAAAGAAGACGCAGCCCGTAGCCGCCGCAGCCGCCCAGCGCGCCAGCGAAGGCCGTCGCCGCGACGCACTGCATCAAGGCGGCCCGCTGCCGCGCGCAGCCGCCGCATCGCGTTGCTCGCCCACGCGCGCCCATCCCGTCCGCCCGCTAGACGCCATCGCCCGCTGCTCGCATGCAGCAGCCCGCCCAGCGCGCTGTCGCCGCCTCAGCGCTCGCGCCAGCAGCGCCAGCGTCTTTGCGCGCCGCCGCTCTTGTCCCGCCTGTCTCTGCTGTCGCTTGCGCGCTTAGCTGCCGCTGCGCGCCCATCCGTGCCCATCCAGTACCCCAGCGCAGCAGCCCCGCCGTGTTGCCTGCCCGTCCGCGTGTCAGCCGAGCCGAGCCTTGTTTATTTTATTATATTTAGGCATATGGATTGTGATTATCATTGTTTTTGTTAGGCTCTCGGTAGCTAGCTCGAGTTCGATCGCAGCTTAGGTTTTTGTGTGTAGTTGCCTCCCGGCCAGGTAAGGATTTCTTATCGGAGTTGTGTGAGCCCTGCGATGTTATATGTGATCGTTGTTTGTATGCCTGTTTATGATTAGTAGCATGTTTAGTGTTAGGTGCTCTGTTCTGAATTCCCGACTGGCATGGTTTCTTATGTTGTTTCTCATGTTAGTCCACAACTTCCAAGCAAAAACTGTTTGAACATAAATAAACATGATTAGACAAGGAGATGCAACGACCTTTCTCATGATCATCCAACTCCTCCTCTAGCCACCCCGATACTATGCCAAGTTACCTGGTGGAAGAAACCACAGAAAGGGTGAGTACAATTGCACTCAGTAAGGATTCCCCAACCGGGGTACAATACGCAAGACAAATCTTCTAGCATCTTAGCATACAAGCATCATACAATAACATGGCCATCTCAACAAATACAACAGCAGGACGATCACAACAGGGGTCTATGCTCTAAGCCAGAAAGGGTTAGCACACACTTGGCTAACAAACAGGCGAAACAGTTACGTAATCTCAGAAGCTAAATCAACAACAAACAAGGTTAGCACACATTGGGCTAACAAAGGACAACAACACACTGGGCTAGCCCAAGATCAACAACACTGGGCCAATCCTGAAAACTGGTTAGCACACACTAGGCCGACAAAGGGACAACACAAACTGGGCTAGTCCAGCTTATACCTATCAGTAGCACACTGGGCTAACATGGGATAGCAACACACTGGGCTAGTCTTGAGCAAAATCGAGCCAGCATGCAACTTGACTATCACTCGAGACACTCTAATAACTCTAACACTCTAGGCAGCCTAGAGCTAACAGGGTCCAACATCCAACTAGCTTATAATCGATAGAGTATTTGCAGACATACGGAACAATTAATAAACAAGAGAGTGCAACAACAAAGTACAATAAACTAAATGCCAAGCCCTAGCAACAGCACGAGCATAAACACAATATTCAAGAAATAGGGCATACATGACAGAACAGAGCATTCATACAACCTACACAAACCTATCCACTAACAATTTATAATATCAAACAGAACAGACAAGCTAGGAGTTTATCAAAGCCGTGCGCAGGGTCCACACAACCCCGACATGGAACCCTTACCTGTCAAACAAGAAGAACCTAACAATATAGAGTGCTCCTTGAGCTGCAGATCACCAAACTAGCTAACCTTACAACAAGCCAGCAAACAGTTAGTAACCGATGTAGAACAAACTAAACAACCAAACCAGAACAGGAGCTAGGGCTTTACTGAAACCCGAACAACTGGTGCTACAAGGGCTGTCTGTCTGAGTAACTAAGTCAGCAGAGCCATCTGTACACTAGACTCTTCCCTCTGTACTGCCAACTGTTCTACAAGCTGCACCGAAAACTGTGCCTGATATTCAGCCCTCTACTCAACCATCAACACACTAATGTCAGCTCTGCTCTAGGAGCTGCAGTCTTGGGTTGAGAAGTCTCTCCTTATGTTCAGGGCATATCAACAATTGGGGCCATAGGCGGCCTACAAGTCTGGTCCATCCCTGATGCTGCCTCATCAGAAGTGATCTCTATGCCAACACCTTGATTGGCGGTACCAGACGATCCTGCTCCTCTACGCGTAATCGGCATACTGGCGATCTATACCCAAACCATACTAAGTTAGTCCAAGCTCGAACTCAGTAGGTCAGTCTACAGAATCTATGTCTCTAAGCTCTGATACCAACTGTAAATACCCGACACTAAATGGTCCTAAATGGTCCTTACTTAATGATGCATAATTAAAATACGGGAATTAAAGCTGAACTAAAAACATTCATTTATATAATTGAGTAATCCCAAAATATCTTAAAACTTGGCATCCAAAACATTTAGCCTCTGGCCGAAGTTATTTAAAGAAAACATTACAACTTCCAAGCAAAAATTGTTTAAACGTAAATAAACATGATTTGACAAGGAGATGCGGCGACCTTTCCCATGATCATCCAGCTTCTCCTCTAGCCACCCCGATACTGTGCCAAGTTACCTGGTGGAAGAAACCATAGAAAGGGTGAGTACAATTGCACTTAGTAAGGATTCCCCAACCGGGGTACAGTACACAAGAAAAATCCTCTAGCATCCTAACATACAAGCATCATACAATAACATGGCAGTCTCAACAAATACAACAACAGGACGATCACAACAGGGGTCTATGCTCAAAGCTAGACAGGGTTAGCACATACTAGGCTAACAAACAGGAGAAATAGTTATGTAATCTCAGAAGCTAAATCAACAGCAATAGCACTGGGCTAACAAAGGACATCAACACACTAGGCTAGTCCTCGACTGCACACACTGGGCAAGTCCTGCTCATACCTGTCAGCAACACACTGGGCTTATAGAGAACATCAACACACTAGGCTAGTCCTGAGCAACACGGGCAACAACACACTAGGCCACTCTTGAAAACTGGTCAGCACACACTAGGACAACAAAGGGACAGCATAAACTGGGCTAGTCCGACTCATACCTGTCAGTAGCACACAAGGCTAATAGGGGACAACAACACACTGGGCTAGTCTTGAGCAAAAATGAGCCAACACGCAACTCAACTATCACTCGGGACACCCTAATAACTCTAACACTCTAGGCAGCCTAGAGCTAACAGGGTCCAACATCCAAGTAGCTTATAATCGATAGAGTATTTGCAGATATACGGAACAATTAATAAACAGGAGAGTGCAACAGCAAAGTACAATACACTAAATACCAAGCCCTAGCAACAGCACGAGCATAAACACAATATTCAAGAAACGGGTGTAACGGCCTAGGTTTTCATCCCAGTCTTCTAGGTATGCCCTAGGGGTATTTTGGTAATTTGGTCGGGTCGTCAGGGCCGTTTATGTCATTTTTCAGTTGCTAAAATTATTGGTTGGTCTTAAGTAGGATTTTGATGCTTTGTGGATGTGTTTGGGGCATGGTGAGATGCAAAAGAAAAATTGGGAAATAAAGTGAAGCAGTTGGGTTTTGAACCCAGGTGGTTTGGGAGGTCAGTTGTGTGTCGTTGCCGGTTGAGCCTCGAGATGCTCTTGTTACTCTTTCCACAGCATATCTTGGTTAGCCTTAAGTCCTCTGGGTTTTGGTGCATTTGATTAAAAGAAAGGAAATTAGGTTTGAGTGTCATCTTCTCCAAAATCCCCTTGGCCGCCCAAGCCCTTCTCTCCCGTTGTTCGATCGTCATCTCGGGTAAGGGTCCTCGTCCTTTTCATCTTCTTCTGTTTGGAGTCTTGCTGGCCGAGAGGGAAAGAGGTGAGTTTTGTGTTTTGTGCAGCCAGCCGAGAGGAGAGCAAAGAGCCTTGTCGCGCCGGCCAAGAAATTAACAACCCAAAGACTGCGCGCCGCCCGACCATCACCACTGTCGCGCGCAGACGGCCAGCCAATGCTGAATCGCACCCCAGACGCCCGTTACAACAGCCTGCATCACGCCCCAAAGCCCTGTCGCAGCCCGTCGCACGCACCAGATCGCGCGTCGACAGCAGCCCGTGCGCCCAGTCCGTGCCCAGCACCCGCGCGCCCGTCGTCGTCCCACCACGCCCGTGTCGTGTCGCTCGCCCCCGTCCAGCCATCGCGTCTGCTTGTCCGCGCTCGTGCGCATGCGCCCATCCAGCCCGTCTGCGCGAAAGCGCCAGCGAGCTCTACATGCCAACGCCCGCCAAAGCAGCACGCTGTCGCCGGCTGTCGTCTGTCGTCGCGTCGGCCGTGCGCGTGAGTTGCTTCCGAGCCGAGCCCTGTTTATTTTATTATATTTAGGCCTATGAATTGTGATTATTGTTGCATTTCTGCGTGTAGTCGCCTCCCGACCAAGGTAAGGATTTCTTACCGGAGTTGTGTGGGCCCTGCGATATTATATGTGATTGCTGTTTGTATGCTTGTTTCTGTTTATCAGCATGTTTAGTGATATGTGCTCTGCTCTGAATTCCTGACTGGCATGATTTCTTATGTTTGTTTCTCATGTTAGTCCATGCTAGGTTGTTCCGTTCAGGCATGCTCGTTATCTGTTCTTGCTTCGTAGTATCATGCTAGGTTCGTTGTATCTGTTGATCACGTATTGGATTGTTTGCTGTTGATTTTATAGTTTAGAGTTTAGATAGGTAGCATCATCCGAGCCAGGATGCATAAGGTAACTTGCATCCACGGCAGGGACGTACGAGGCAATACTCCGTCCCTGATCCACCGTTAGGGTTTAGCTAACCCTAATGGCAGGCTCTGCAATCTTGGGTGCGGGTGGCAGACTGTTAAATGCCCCAACGGTCGGGATGATGACATGGCATTGCCTTGTCCCGGCAGTCGACACGTTCTCAACGTGTTTGGCAGTAGCCCTTGATTGCCACCTGATAGGGCAAGGCAATGGTGACTGGACCTGGGCAGCTTGCCACTAGACCCGGCACCCCCCATGGTTTGTACTAGCATGCGGTGCGCGCACACGCTCATTATAGCGCCGACTGGAGAGTTCCTTGGGATTGTGAGCCAGTGCACCTTTCGTATCGACAGTAGAGAGACTGAGGCCGAGACTTGTTTCTCGTATAGGATCGTATCGTGAGGTGGATTATTCCGGAGTAAGACCCCGAGATGGCATCCGAAGTTTATGTGTGGTTTTAAGCTATGTGCTCTCTTCTGTGTTTATATTCATAGCTTGCATACCTTTCTGCTAGACGAGCATGTATATCGTATTGTACCCCGGTTGGGGATTCTTACTGAGTACTTCGTTACTCACCCTTATTTTGTGGTTTTCCACAAGTAACCAAGGTGCGAGACATGATGGCTGAAGGAGGAGCTGTGATCATGGAAACCAGTTGTCGAACTCTGAATTTATGTCTATGATTCTTTATGTTTTATTTTCCTCTGAATGCATGTAGCTGGGCACGGAGCCCTAGGTTATTTTCTGACTGTTTTTCCGGATTCTAGAACTATTGTAACTATTGGAAAGTTTTGAATGTTTTAAATAAATCTCTGATCAGAGTGAGTTTTGGAAATGTATTTGTCTTGGAACGGGTGCTTGGAAACAGGGACAGGTTTCAGTAATTTTATATTGACTTTTTAAATGGTTGTTTGTATGTTTTAGTTTTCACTTAGAATCCGAAAACCGTTTATGCATATTGTCTTTAACTTTTGAATGCATGCAATGAGGTAAAGGCCTAATTTAGAACCCCTTTTAGGTCGGGTCTTTACAGGTACACACAATCGGCCTCTGTAAGTCAACCCACCGTCTGGTGAATACACGCAATCAAAGTCTCCGTCAGCACTAACTCTATCAATCAGTCTCTTAAGTGCGGGATCACTCAGTTGGCTATCAATAATTCGCTGTCTGATCGACGGCCGAACCGTCAACTGAGCTACCCTGGCGGTAACCTCACCCAATAACACTGCAATCTCAGCCCACTCGAACTCTTTCCACAATCTGTACTGGGAACTCAACAACGCCGTGGAGTGTGACGTCTTCCTACTCAACACATCAGCCACAACATTGGCTTTACCCGGATGGTACAAAATCTCGCAGTCATAGCCTTTCACTAACTCTAACCATCTCCTTTGTCTGATGTTCAAGTCCTTCTGAGTAAACAGGTACTTGAGACTCTAGTGATCAGTAAACATCTGAATGCGCTCACCGTACAAGTAATGCCTCCAAATCTTCAACGCAAAAACTACAGCTGCCAACTCCATATCATGAGTCGGGTAGTTCTGCTCATACGGTTTCAACTGACGAGAAGCGTAAGCAATTACCTTCTCGTGCTGCATCAACACACATCCTAACCCAAACTTGGAAGCATTGTTGTAGACTACGAAACCACCTGTCCCTTACGGGACCGCTAACACTGGTGTTGAAGTCAAACTGCGCTTGAGCCTGGCAAAGCCCTCGTCACATTTACCATCCCAAACAAACTCGACACCCTTCCTGACGAATCGACGGTAGTAACTTGCCAAACCCAGAAAGCTGGGAATCTCGAGAACTGAAGTCGGCTTGGCCCACGAACTCACGACCTCAATCTTTGTGGGGTCCACGACTATACCATCTCTTGATACCACGTGACCTAGAAAGGCCACCTGCTCCAACCAGAAGTCACACTTGGAAAACTTCGCATAAAGCTGGTTTTCCCTCAAAGCTGCCAGTACTCGCCTTAAGTGTTCTGCATGATCCTCCTTAGTCCTTCAATAGACTAGAATGTCGTCAATGAACATGATGACGAAGCTGTCCAAAAATGATTTGAACACCCTATCCATCATGTCCATGAACGCTGCTGGGGCGTTAGTCAATCCGAAAGACATGACCACAAACTCGTAGTGACCATATCTAGACTCGAAGTCATCTTAGGAATGTCGGCATCCCTGATCTGCAACTGATGGTAACCGGACCTCAAGTCTATCTTGGAGAACACGGAAGCTCCCTGAAGCTGATCAAACAAGTCATCAATACAAGGCAATGGGTATTTATTCTTCATGGTAACCTTATTAAGTTCACCGTAATCTATGCACAGCCGCATCGAACCATCCCTCTTCTTTACAAACAGAACTGGTGCTCCCCACGGGGATACACTCGGTCGGATGAACCCTCGATCTAACATCTCATGTAACTGAACCTTAAGTTACTTTAGGTTTGCTGACGCCATGCGGTACGGAGCCATCAAGAAAGGGAGTGTAACGACCTAGGTTTTTCTTCCCGGTCTTCCAGGTATGCCCTAGGGGTAATTTGGTAATTTGGTCGGGCCGTCAGGGTCGTTTGTGTCTTTTCCAGTTACTAAAATTATTGGATGGTTTTTTGTAGGTTTTTGGAGGGGTTTGTGGTTTGGTTTGAGCAAGGTTTGATGCAAAAGTAAAAATAAAGGAAATTGTCTTTGCAGTAGGGTTTGAACCCGGGTCTCCGAAGCTTGTAGAGATGTGTGCCAATTGAGCCATTAGGTGCTCTTGTTGCTCTTTCTCGCATCACATCTTAGTTAACCTTGGATCTTTGGTGTTTGGTGCATTTGGTTAAATGAAATAGAAATTAGGTTTGTTGTGTTTTCTTCTCCAAAAGAGTTGTGGCCGCCTAGCTTTCTCCTAAGCTCTCCTTGCCGATTCTTCAACCTTGCAGCTCCCTTGGATCGCTTCATCATCATTCCGGTAGGTATCGATCTTCCTCTTCTTCTTCTCATCCGCTTGGTGTGTTTGTTTGGCCAAGTGAATAGAACAGTGTTGTGTGTGTTTGTGTTGATTGCAACCACCGAGAGAGAAGCCCCCACCAAGAAAGATCGCCGCACGCTCTGCGGCGGCCAGATCGCGACGCCGGATCGCGCCAGCCAGCGCCCCGATCGCCCTTGCCGCAACACACTGCTGCCGCGCGCCGATCTCGCACAACAACCGCCCACCTGCTCGCCATCGCCACCCGACGCGTCGCGCCCGATCGCGTCGCGGCAAAGAAGAGACGCCGACGCCTCGCGCGCCGCCCGTGTCGCTTGCCGAGCCGCCGCTTCGCCGACGCCAGACGTTACGCTCGCTGCCGCGCTCGAAGCCGAGCTGCCATTGCGCCGTGACGCGCTCGCCGCGCCGCCGCCCGTGCGCCCTTGCCGTGCCGCTACCTGCGCTGAGTCCCGTCTGTCGTCGTCGCGCATACCGCGCTTAGCGCCCATCCGCGCGCGCGACGCGCCAGCCCGCAGCGGTAGCAGCGGCAGCCAGCGCCACCCTGCCGTGCCTACCTGCCCAAAGAACTCCAAGTTCGTGTCGCCGCCGTGCGCGTGAGTTCCCCGAGCCGAGCTTGCTTGTTCTATTGTTTTTAGACTTTTTAGGTATTGACTATTATTGGTTTGTTAGGTTCCCTCCGCTAGCTCGGGATTGTTCCACACCTTAGGATTTGTGTGTAGAAGCCTCCCCACCAAGGTAAGGATTTCTTACCGAGTTGTGTGGGCCTCGCGTATATTTGTGATTGTTGTTTTGTATGCTCGTGTATGATTACTAGCATGTTTAGCCCTAGGTGCTCGCTTACAAATTCTGATCGGCATGAACTCTTGTATTGTTTCTCATGTTAGCCCATGCTAGGTTGTTCCATTCTCGCATGTTCGATATCTGTTCTTGCTTCGTAGTATCATGCTAGGTTCCTTGTATCCATTGAGCACGTATTGGACCGCATTGATTGAATTGTTATTATTGCTATGGTTTAGAGTTCGTAGGTAGCATCATCCGGGCCGATGCATAACGTAACTTGCATCCCCGACAGGACGCGTGCGAGATGGTACTCAAAGTCCTCGATCCCGTTAGGGTTTAGCTAACCCTAACGGCCGCCCTCGCAATCTTGGGTGAGGGTGGCGATCGTTAAATGCCCCAATGGTCGAGATGATGACTTGGCATTGCCTCGTCCCGCGATCGGCACGCTCCTCGCCGTGTTCGGCCGTAGCCCTTGATTGCCACTGTTAGGGCAAGGACCGCTTCGGTGTAAGCCTACCACGACCGGTTCCTTAGCCTCAAAGTGCGGGTACAGTGACATAGTTCACGTGTCCGAGTCTCACACCCCTATGTCGGTGACACCGATCCGAGAGATTTAGTTAGGCATGGTGGATCGAACACGGGCAGCTTGCCACTAGACCCGCACTTCCGAGTTTGCGATGAGCATGCGGTGCGCGCTTACGCTCATTACAGCGTCGTCGATCGAGAGCTCCTCGGAATCGCGGTGCACCTTTCGTATCGCCGATGAGACAGCCGAGGCCGGACTTGTTCCCCGTATAGAGCGTATAGTGTGTTGTGGTATTTTCCGGACTAAGACCACGAGTTGGCATCCGAGGTCCAAGTGTGGACTTATGTAACGACCTGTGTTTTTCTTCCCGGTCTTCCAGGTATGCCCTAGGGGTAATTTAGTAATTTGGTCGGGCCGTCAGGGTCGTTTGTGTCTTTTCCAGTTACTAAAATTATTGGATGGTTTTTGTAGGTTTTTGGAGGGGTTTGTGGTTTGGTTTGAGCAAGGTTTGTTGCAAAAGTAAAAATAAAGGAAATTGTGTCAGAGCTGGGTTTGAATACGGGTCTCCTGGGAAGCTTGTAGAGAGGTGTGCCATTTGAGCCATTAGGTGCTCTTGTTGCTCTTTCTGCATCACATCTTAGTTAACCTTGGATTTTGGAGTTTTGGTGCATTTGGTTAAATGAAATAGAATTAGGTTATTTCATCTTCTTCTCCAAAACATCTCTTGGCCGCCCAAGCTCTCCATCTCCATAGCCTTGCCGATTCCTCATCCTTGCATCTCCTTGGGTTCGATCATCATCTTTCCGGGTAGGTATTGATCTTCTTCTTCTTCTTCTTCTTCTTCTCATCCGTTTGGTGTGCGTTTGGCCAAGTGAAAAGAGGTGTGTTGTGTGTGTTGTGTTGATTGCAGCCAGCCGAGTGTAGCCGAGCCAGCAGCACAGATCGTCCAGCCGATCGCTCGCACGTCCAGCCGATCGCTCGCACGCCCAGATCCGTCCCAGCCGCCTTGCCTGCTCGCCAGCCAGACAGATCGCCCATCGCCGATCGCCAGACGTCCAAACGTCGCTTCCACGCCCAGATCCGTCCCAGCCAGCCTTGCGGTGCCGCCAAAAGAAAGAAGACGTCGCTCGCGCGCGAGAGAGCCACCAGCCAGTCTCGCCAGCGCCGCTCGCCGCTGGTCGCTTGCTTGCGCCGCTGCGCGCGCGCGCCTTCGCTTCGTTCGCCAGACGCCGCTTCGCGCGCGCCCTGCTGCTGCGCTGCCGCGCCGCATGTCGCACGCGCGCCGCCGCGCGCCGCCGCCCGAGCGCCGCGCGCGCGCGCGCCAGGCTGCTGCCGCGCCGTGCACTGCAGCCAGCGGCGCGCGGTCGCGTCTCACTGCCGTGCCGCGCCAGCCAGCAGCGGCCATCGCGCGTCCTGCACTGCCGTGCGCCGCCAGCCTGGCAGCGCGTCGTCGCTGTCCTCCGCCGCGTGCAGCGCAGCGCAAACAATGCGCTGGCGCTGCCGTGCCAGGCTCGCCAGCCGGCCCAAGCTCGTGGTCGTCGCGCCGCGTGAGTTCCCTGAGCCGAGCTTGCTGCTTCTATTGTTGTTTAGATATTTTAGATGTTGATTATTGTTGGTTTGCTAGGTTCCCGCCGCTAGCTCGGGATTGTTCCGCACTTAGGATTTGTGTGTAGAAGTCTTCCACCAAGGTAAGGATTTCTTACCGGGTTGTGTGGACCTGCGGTATATTTGTGATTGTTGTTTTGTATGCCCGTGTATGATTACTAGCATGTTTATCTCTAGGTGCTCTATTCTCAATTCTGATCGCATGAACTCTTGTATTGTTTCTCATGTTAGCCCATGCTAGGTTGTTCTATTCTAGCATGTTCGATATCTGTTTCTTGCTTCGTAGTATCATGCTAGGTTCTTTGTATCCGATGAGCACGTATTGGATCGCATTGATTGAATCATTATTATTGTTAAGGTTTAGAATTGAGGTAGATAGAATCATCCGGCCGATGCATAAAGTATCTTGCATCTATGGCAAGGACGTTCGAGACGCTTCTCCGCCCTTGGACCCCGTGAGGATTATTAGCTATCCCAACCGGTAGGCCCCGCAATCTTGGGTGAGGGTGGCGATCGTTAAATGCCCCAACGGTCGGGATGATGACTTGGCATTGCCTCGCGTCCGGCGATCGGCACGTCCTCGCCGTGTTCGGCCAGTAGCCCTTGATTGCCACTGTTAGGGCAAGGACCGCTTCGTGTAAGCCTACCACGACCGGTTCCTTAGCCTCAAAGCGGTGGTACAGTGACATAGTTCACGTGTCCAGTGTCTCACACCCCTATGTCGGTGACACCGATCCGAGATTTAGTTAGGCATGGTGGATCGAACACTCGGCAAATTTGCCACTAGACCCGGCACCCCCGAGTTTGCGGTAGCATGCATGCGCGCGCTTACGCTCATTACAATACCGATCGAGAGCTCCTCGGGATCTTGAGCGCTGCACCTTTCGTGACGACGATGAGACAGCCGAGGCCGGGACTTGTTCCCGTGATAGCGCGTTTAGTGTGTTGTGGTAATTCGGACTAAGACCCCGAGATGGCATCCGAGGTCCAAGTGTGGACTTAGCTATGTGCTCCGCTCTGTGTTTGTACTCATAGCTTGCATACATTCTTCTAGATGATCATGTATATCGTATTGTACCCTGGTTGGGGATTCTTACTGGTAATTCGTTACTCACCCTTATTCTGTGGTTTTCCACGGTAATCAAGGCGGGAGACAGGATGGTCGATGGAGGAGCCGTGATCATGGAATCCTGCTTGTCATCTCTCGATTATTCTATTTTATTTATCATGACTCTTGACTTTTGTTATTTCCGAATGCATGCATGACGGCAGGCACAGAGCCCGGGATGTTTTCTTACGTTTTATGGATTCCAGCATATTTATACTTGTGGATTGTTTTAATGGTTTAAATAAATCTCTGATCGTAGTATGCTTTTAGAAATGTATGTTTTGGTTGTTGAATGTTTCTGTTTTTACTTGGGATCCAAATGTATTTTTCTTAATATCTTTTATGTTCACTACATGCATTGGGGTAAAGGCCCATTTAGAGCCCCTTTTTGGGTCGGGTCTTTACAGCTTGGTATCGAGCCCGTCATAGATTCTGTAGACCGACCTTTGTGTGTAGGTCGTTTTCCATGATCATCAAGACTCAATACCATCATCAGTACGCCTAGATTTATTGTTTTAGAAAGGAAAAGGGTTAAGAATTTACAATACCTATCATCTAGTGTATGCCTTGTTTGGTGTTGTGGAATGGTGACAGCGAGTTTTGATTCGTTGTTGGTTTGGATGTAGATCGCCAAAGATGCTACCACCCGCATCGGGAGAGGAGGTTCGAGAGCAGTGTCGAGGTATCGTGGATCGGATCTCGACATCGCAGGACATCGTCCCAAGCCGACATCGATGGCATTCCACCAAAGCTCCTCCTCTGTTACGCCTAGAGCGGGCGTTGAGGCGATCGAGCGCCGTGAGATCGCTCCTCGAGCAGAGTTTGCCGAGTCTATGAGGGCTTTTATGGTCGCATGTTGAGTGACCGAGAGGGCGAGACCTGTGCCTTGTTGGCGCCGGGCAGGCGGGAAGAGTCCCGAGCCCAGATCGAGCGGTACCGACTCGATTGGTTCAAAGAGAGCTCAGAGCTCCTCCAGCTCCTCGAGAGCAAGTAGCCCCAGAGGCGAGATATGGCGGAGGGTGCCGAGGAATTGGGTAGGTGGTGAAGGATTTTGTGAAGTGGAAGCTCGAGAAGTTTGATGCCACCGGTGATGCGTTATCGGCAGCCAGTGTGGATTGCCCATTTGGAGTACACCTTCCCGATCATGGTGTGCCCCGATATTCGAGGCCGAGATGTGCGGCTCATGTGCTAGGAGGCACAATGAGATGGTGGTGGGAGTCCACCTTGAGCGAGAGACCACCGGGTCTCCACCCGCTACTTGGGAGTTCTTCAAGGCCGAGTTCAAGGTAAAGTTCATCGGTGATGAGGCTCGGGAGAAGATGGTGGAGCTCTTCCGAACCTCGGCGAGGTTCTGATTCCATTGAGGAATATGAGCGCAAGTTCTCGTAGTATGGATATTTTGCTCCTCGCTTGATTGCCACCCCAGAGTGAAGATTCGGAAGTTCATATCCGGATTGAGGCGGGTGTGTTTCCCGAGATGTCGTGGCTCGTGCCCCGACACTTATGCTAGGGCCGCCCGATTAGCCACGATCTATAATGGGAAGTATCCTGCTTGAGCGGGTTGTTGCCTCCTGCTCAGCCCCTGTCCCAAAGCAGCTGTGGGGGCGTAAGAGAAAGTTTGACTTTCGGGAGGCGGCAGCGCCGCCAAGGGCGCTCGAAGCAGATCGGATCGGAGAGCTCCACCGTTTCCAGCCCCGACACAGGCAGGAGGACCTGAGCGAGTTCCCGCTTGTGCCACTTGTGGGAAAGTCCACGCCGAGCTGTCGGCCGGACCTAGATTGTGCTTCCGTTGTGGTAGAGAGGGTCACATGGCCCGTTTTTGTGATCACCCCTATGGCAGCGGCAATCGGCCAGCAGCAGCGAGGTCGAGTGTTTGCTACGACCCGTCAGAGGCCGAGCGTCACGGATGCCGCTGTGCGTGGCGATGCACGCTTCTTGTTTTAGATCACTGCGCATTTGTCTTGTTTGATTCTGTTTCTACGCATTCATTTGTATCTGTGTTGTTTGCTGAGCATGCTAAGTTGAGGCTAGAGCCTCTAGGTTTTGAGTTATCTGTTGCAACTCCTTCGGGAGTTAGTATGTTAGCTAGAGATAAAATTAAGGATGGCCGGATCGAGATATCCGGAGAGTTGCTTAGAGCCACACTCATAGTTCTCGCTATGAGTGGTTTTGATGTGATTCTTGGTATGGAGTGGTTAGTCACTAACCACGCGCTGATTGACCGCCACCGGAAAGAAGTAGTGTTCAGCGCCAGTGTCGTCCCACTTTAAGTTTCGTGGGGTCCAGGTGGAGTTTGCCCGCCGATGGTGTCACCGTGAAAGCTCGTCGTTTGCTAGCTCATGGAGCTTGGGGCTATCTAGCCAAGTTGTGCAGGAAGAGCCGCCCTCGCCGTCTGCTGATCAAAGCCGCCGTCGTGCGAGTTCGCGGATGTGTTTCTGAGGAGTTACCGGGTTGCCCCCAAAGAGAGAGGTTGACTTCATTATTGAGCTCGAGCCGTGACCCTCCCTATCTCGAAGGCTCCGTGACGCATGGCGCCAGTGAGTTAAAGGAATCAAGATTCGCGGTGAGATGTTAGACCGAGGGTTCATCCGTCCAAGTGTGTCCCCGTGGGAGCACCCGGGTTCTCTGCTTTTGTGAAAAAGAAGGATGGTTCTATGCGCTTATGTATTGATTACCGCGAGCTTAATAAGGTGACAATGAAGAATAAGTATCCGTTGCCCCGTGATCGATGATTTGTTCGATCGCCTTGAGGAGCTTGGTGTTCTCCAAGATAGATCTCGAGATCCGGTTACCATCGGGCCATGGATCGGGGATGCCGACATTCCTAAGACAACTTTTCGTGTCTAGATATGGTCACTATGAGTTTGTGGTCATGTCGTTTGGATTGACCAATGCCCCACCCGCTTCATGGACATGATGGATAGGGTGTTCAAATCATTTTTGGACGGCTTTCACATCGTGTTCATTGACGATATTCTCGATTTATTCGAGGTCTAAAGAAGACCATGCAGAGCATTTGAGGCGAGTATTGGCGGCTTTGAGGAAAACCACTTTTATGCGAAGTTTTCCAAATGTGATTGGTTGGAGCAGTGGCCTTCCTAGGCCACGTGAGTGTCGAGAGATGGTATAGCCGTGGACCCCGCGAAGATTGAGGCCGTGAGTTCATGGGCCAAGCCGACTTCAGATTGCCGAGAGATCGCGGCTTTACGGGTTTGGCGAGTTACTACCGTCGGTTCGTCAAGGACTTTTCTCATTATAGCCTCGCCTCACTCACTCGTCGGCGAGGAAGGGTGTCGAGTTTGTTTGGGACAAAGAGTGTGATGAGAGCTTTGCCGTGCTCAAGCGCGCTTTGACTTCAAGACTGATGTTGGCACCCGAGGGGACAGTGGTTTCGTGGTCTACAATGATGCTTCCAAGTTTGGATTGGGTTGTGTGTTGATGCAAAGACGGAAGGTCATTGCCTATGCTTCCGTCGTCACCGAAGCCGTATGAGCAGAACTACCCGACTCATGATATGGAGTTGGCGGCAGTGGTGTTTGCAAAAGATTTGGAGGCATTACTCATGCGGTGAGCGGATTCGAGATGTTTACCGATCACCGAGCCTCAAGTATCTGCTTACTCGTAAGAGCCAATATGAGGCGAGGAGATGGTTAGAGCCGGTAAAGGATTATGATCATGAGATTTTGTACCATCCGGTAAAGCCAATGTAGTGGCCGATGCTTTGAGCAGAAAGACGTCGCACTCTGCGGCGTTGTTGAGTTCCCAGCCAGTTTGCGAGAGAGAGTTCGAGCGGCCGAGGTTGCGATGTTGTTGGGAGAGGTTACCGCTGTGGTAGCTCGATTGGATCGCTCACCGGCCGATTCGGCAAATGGATCATAGACGGCCAGTTGGGTGACCCCGCACTTAAGAGATTGGTTGACCGAGTTAGTGCTGACGGTGACTTTGACTTTGTATATTCACCGACATGGGGTTGACTTATAGAGGCCGGTTGTGTGTTCCGGACATTGCGGTGTTTGCGGCGAGAGTTGCTCTCTGAGGCCCACAGCTTCCCCTTTTGCTTGGCACCCCTGGGGTACCAAGATGTATCGAGACCTTAAGCAGACCTTTCCGGTGGATGGGAATGAAGAGAGATGTGGCAGAGTTTGTCACCGGTGTCTCACTTGTCGCCAGTGAAGGCACCCAGCAGAGGCCACCGGTTTGTTGCAAATGACCAGTGTACCCAGTGGAAATGGGAAGAGATCTCTATGGACTTTATCTCTGGTTTGCCAAGGACTCAGGAAGTTCTCTCAGATTTGGGTGATAGTCGACCGTTTGATTAAGAGCGCACACTTCATTCCCGGTAGAGACACTTATACCGTGGAACAAAGGCGCAGCTTGTTTTTGGAGCAGATCATCCGTTATCATGGTGTGCCGGTGAGGATTGTGTCCGATCGTGACTCGCGGTTCACCTCTCGTTTCTCGGAGAGCACTCCGGAAGGGTTTGGGCACAGAGTGCAATTTCAAAGACATGACTTTTCACCCTCGGACGGATGGTCGATCGAGAGAGTGAATCGATTCTCGAGGATATGTTGAGGGCTTGTGTGTTGGATTTCCCGTGCACTGGGACCATGATTCTGCTTCTTGATGGAGTTTGCCTATAACAACATTACGAATCGGCGATCTGGATGGCTCCATTCGAGGCATTGTATGGTAAGCGTTATTTGGGTCCCCCGTGTTCGGGAAGAGGTTGGTGATAGACAGTGTTTTGGGTCCCGAGTTACTGCGCAGCTTGACCAATGGTGCAAAGTGAGAAGATTAGAGCTCGTATGTTGACCGCTCGGAGCAGAGAGGCAGAAGAGTTACGCCGATGTTCGGCGCCGAGATTTGGAGTTTGAGGTTGGTCAAGATGTGTTCCTTAAGGTTGCTCCGATGCGAGGTGTTCTGAGGTTTGGTAAGCGTGGGAAGTTGAGTCCCCGATTTGTTGGTCCGCTTTGAGATCCTAGAGAGGATTGGCGAGTTGCTTACCGGCTTAGCCCTACCTCCGTCACTATCGGTGCATAGTGTTTTTCATGTATCGATGTTGAGGCAAGATGTGCCGGACCCGTCGCACATTGTGGACTTTGAGCCTTTGCAAAATGAATGAGGATTTGAACTTCGAGGAGAAGCCGGTGAGGATCCTTGCCTTTGAGACCAAGACGTTGCATGTCGCGAGATTCGTTTGTAAAGGTTCGATGGAAGAGTCGGGGTTCTGAGGAAGCCACTTGGGAGCGGGAAGACGAGATGAGATTGCATTACCCGAGTAATGTTTACGTTTAAGGACTTTCGAGGACGAAAGTCATAAAAAGGAGGGAATATTGTAACGACCAGTGTTTTTCTTCCCGGTCTTCCGTGTATGCCCTAGGGGTAATTTAGTAATTTGGTCGGGCCACGTCGGTCGTTTGTGTCTTTTCCATTACTAAAATTATTGGATGGTTTTTGTAGGTTTTGGAGGGGTTTGTGGTTTGGTTTGAGCAAGGTTTGTTGCAAAAGTAAAAATAAAGGAAATTGTGTCTTTGTGCTGGGGTTTGAACTCAGGTCTCTGGGAAGCTTGTAGAGAGGTGTGCCATTTGAGCCATTAGGTGCTCTTGTTGCTCTTTCTGCATCACATCTTAGTTAACCTTGGATTTTGGAGTTTTGGTGCATTTGGTTAAATGAAATAGAATTAGGTTATTTCATCTTCTTCTCCAAAACATCTCTTGGCCGCCCAAGCTCTCCATCTCCATAGCCTTGCCGATTCCTCATCCTTGCATCTCCTTGGGTTCGATCATCATCTTTCCGGGTAGGTATTGATCTTCTTCTTCTTCTTCTTCTTCTTCTCATCCGCTTGGTGTGCGTTTGGCCAAGTGAAAAGAGGTGTGTTGTGTGTGTTGTGTTGATTGCGGCCCGGCCGAGTGTAGCCGAGCCAAAGAAGCGATCGTCCAACCGATCGCTCGCGTCCAACCGATCGCTCGCCGCGCCTAGATCCGTCCCAGCCGCCTTGCCGTTCGCCCAGCAGAAGACAGATCGCCGCCGCCGATCGCTCGCCGCGTCGCGTCAAACCGCTCGCCGCGACGCCCAGATCCGTCCCGCGCCGCCTTGCTGTCGCCCAAAGAGAATCGCAGACGTCGCCCGATCGCTCGCGCCAGAGGTCCTCGCCAGCGCTTCGCGCGCCCTCGCTGTGGTCCGCTTGCCGCCTCGCCGCCGCCGCGCGCCGTTTGCGCGCGACGCTGCCAAGCGCTGGCTCGCTGAGCCGCCGCTTGCCGTGTCCGCGCATCGCACGCCGCCGCCCGCGCCTTCGCCCGACGCTTCGCCAGCGCTGCGCCCTGCCGCTGCCGTGCCGTGCCAGCAGCGCCGGCGCGCGCGTCCTGCGCGTGCCGCCGTGCCACAGCGCGGCCGGCCGCGCGTCCTGCGCCAGGCGTGCGTGCGCCCGCGCCAGCGCGGTCCACAGGTCCCTGCCGTCTGCGTGCCAGCGCGGCCAGCGCAGCGCCCTTGTCGTGCCGGCTCGCCAAAGCAGCCCCAAGCTCGTGTCGTCGCGCCGCGTGAGTTCCCGAGCCGAGCTTGTCGCTGTTCTATTGTTGTTTAGATATTTTAGATGCCGATTATTGTTGGTTTGCTAGGTTCCCGCCGCTAGCTCGGGATTGTTCCGCACTTAGGATTTGTGTGTAGAAGTCTTCCACCAAGGTAAGGATTTCTTCACCGGGTTGTGTGGACCTGCGGTATATTTGTGATTGTTGTTTTGTATGCCTGTGTATGATTACTAGCATGTTTATCTCTAGGTGCTCTGCTCAAATTCTGATGGCATGAACTCTTGTATTGTTTCTCATGTTAGCCCATGCTAGGTTGTTCTATTCTAGCATGTTCGATATCTGCTCTTGCTTCGTAGTATCATGCTAGGTTCTTTGTATCCGATGAGCACGTATTGGATGCATTGATTGAATCGTTATTATTGTTAAGGTTTAGAATTGAGGTAGATAGAATCATCCGGCCCGATGCATAAAGTATCTTGCATCTATGGCAAGGACGTTCGAGACGCTTCTCGTCCTTGGACCCCGTGAGGGGATTAGCTATCCCAACCGTAGGGCCCCGCAATCTTGGGTGAGGGTGGCGGATCGTTAAATGCCCCAACGGTCGGGATGATGACTTGGCATTGCCTCGTCCTCGGCGGTCGGCACGTCCTCGGCGTGTTCGGCCAGTAGCCCTTGATTGCCACTGTTAGGGCAAGGACCGCTTCGGTGTAAGCCTACCACGACCGGTTCCTTAGCCTCAGTGCGGTGGTACAGCCGACATAGTTCACGTGTCGTGTCTCACACCCCTATGTCGCTGACACCGATCCGTAGATTTAGTTAGGCATGGTGGATCAACACGGGCGGCTTGCCACTAGACCCGCACACCCGCAGTTTGCGGTAGCATGCGGTGCGCGCTTACGCTCATTACAACGCCGATCGAGAGCTCCTCGGGATCTTGAGCCAGCACACCTTTCGTGACGATGATGAGATGTGCCGAGGCCGGGACTTGTTCCCGTATAGCGCGTTTAGTGTGTTGTGGTAATTCCGGACTAAGACCCTGAGATGGCATCCGAGGTCCAAGTGTGGACTTAGCTATGTGCTCCGCTCTGTGTTTGTACTCATAGCTTGCATACATTCTTCTAGATGATCATGTATATCGTATTGTACCCCGGTTGGGGATTCTTACTGGGGTAATTCGTTACTCACCCTTATTCTCGTGGTTTTCCACGGTAATCAAGGCGGGAGACAGGATGGTGATGGAGGAGCCGTGATCATGGAATCCTGCTTTGTCATCTCTGATTATTCTATTTTATTTATCATGACTCTTGACTTTTGTTATTTCCCTGAATGCATGTAGACCGGCACAGGCCCCGGATGTTTTCTTACGTTTATGGATTCCAAAGATATTTATACTTGTGGATTGTTTTAATGGTTTAAATAAATCTCTGATCGTAGTATGCTTTTAGAAATGTATGTTTTGGTTGTTGAATGTTTCTGTTTTTACTTGGGATCCGAAATGTATTTTTCTTAATATCTTTTATGTTCACTACATGCATTGGGGTAAAGGCCCATTTAGAGCCCCTTTTTGGGTCGGGTCTTTACAACTTAGCTATGTGCTCTGCTCTGTGTTTGTACTCATAGCTTGCATACATTCTTCTAGATGATCATGTATATCGTATTGTACCCCGGTTGGGGATTCTTACTGAGTAATTCGTTACTCACCCTTATTCTGTGGTTTTCCACAGGTAACCAAGGCGGGAGACAGGATGGTCAAGGAGGAGCCGTGGTCATGGAATCCTGCTTGTCATCTCGACCATTTTATTATATCATGACTCTTGACTTTTGTTATTTCCCTGATGCATGTAGACGGGCACGGAGCCCTAGGATGTTTTCTTACGTTTTATGGATTCCAGCATATTTGTACTTGTGGAATGTTTAAATGGTTTAAATAAATCTCTGATCAGAGTATGCTTTTAGAAATGTATGTTTTGATTGTTGAATGTTTCTGTTTTTACTTGGGATCCGAAATGTATTTTTCATAATGTCTTTTATTTTCAATACATGCATTGGGGTAAAGGCCATTTAGAGCCCCTTTTAGGTCGGGTCTTTACAGGGAGGGTCTTTGGCTCGAGCTCTATTGTGAAGTCAACCTCTCTTTGCGAGGGCAACCCTGGTAATTCCTTAGGAAACACATCTGCAAACTCCTGTACGACTGGTACCTGATCAACAGTCAGCGAGGGGCAGCTCTCCCCAAACAACTTGGTTAGGTAGCCCCAAGCTCCACGAGCCAACAGACGATGAGCTTTCCAAGCTGAAACAATCGGCGAGCAAACTCCACCCTGGACTCCACGAAACTTAAAGTTGGGCCGACCCGGCGGCTTGAACACTACTTCTTTCTGGTGGTAGTCGATCAACGCGTGGTTAGCAGCTAACCACTCCATACCAAGTATCACATCAAAGACGCTCATAGGCAGGACTATGAGTGTAACTACAAGCGACACTCAGGATATCTCGATCCAGCCATCCTTAACCTCATCTCTACCTAACACACTGACTCCCAAAGGAGTTGCAACTGACAACTCAAATCCTAGGGTGTAAAGACCCAACCAGAAAGAGGTCCTAACATAGGCCTTTACCTCAATGCATGCTTTTAAAACTTAAAAATGTTATGCAAGATTGTCATCTAGATTCTGAATAAAATGTAAAACTTGCAACCATTCATTTAACAAACAAGTATAAAACATCCTGAAACCTGTCCCTATTTCCAAGCACCTGTTCCAAGCTAAAAAAAGTTCAAACATACTCTGATAAGAGATTTTATTTCAAAACATTCAGTTCCAAATCAGTTCAATAAAAGACAAAATCCAGATACAATCCTAAAACATCCTAAGGGCTCCGTGCCCAACTACATGCATTCAGAGATAGAGTGTTTGAGCTTTTGCAGCTGAGTGAGTGTTTGAGCTTCGAGGGGAAGCATGTGAGTATTCTGGTCTTTGAGGTGAAGACGTTGTGTAATCGTGAGATCCGTTTGGTAAAAGTTCAGTGGAGGAGTTAGAGTTCTGAGGAGGCCGCTCGTGAGCGGGGAGGACGGGATGAGATTGCAGTATCCGAGCTGTTTCAGTCTTAAGGACTTTCGAGGACGAAAGTCATAAAAAGGAGGGAATATTGTAACGGCCCAGGTTTTCATCCCGGTCTTCCAGGTATGCCCTAGGGGTATTTTGGTAATTTGGCCTGGCCGTCAGGGCCGTTTATGTCTTTTTCAGTTGTTAAAATTATTGGATGGACTTAAGTAGGATTTTTTATGCATTGTGGATGTGTTTGGGCATGGAGAGATGCAAAAGAAAAATAGGGATTTAATGTTGCAGCAGCTAGGATTCGAGTCAGGGTGGCCTTGTGTGCTAGAGCAAGGCCTTGCCAGTTGAGCCACCAAGTGATCTTGTTGCTTTGTCCGCAACATATTTTAGTTAGCCTTGAGTTCTTGGGGTTTTGGTGCATTTGATTAAAATGAAAGGAAATTTAGGTTTTTGTGTTTTATTCTCCAAACCCCCCATGGCCGCCCAACCCTCTTCTCTCTAGCCATCTTGCATGACTCTTCTCCAGAGAGTCCTCCGAGTGTCATTCCGGCCAGCTAAGCAACCCAGTCGAGCAAATTTCAATCGAGCGACCCAGCCAAATAGCTCGCACCAGCAGAAATCTCTCAGCGCCCGATGCAGCAGTCGCCCAGACGCCTAGCGCCAAAGAAGACGGAGCCCAGCGCCCGGCCGTCGCAGCCGCCCAATAGCCCAGCGAGGGCCGCCGCCGCGTATGCACTGAGACCAGCGTGCCCATCGCCGTAGCAGCCGCCGCATCGCGTTGCTCGCCCACGCGCTCCCAGCCCGTCCGCGCGCCAAACGCTATCGCCCAGCCGAGCTCGCGCGTCGCCGCTCCGTCAATGCGTCTCCGTGCCCGGCCGACAGCGTCTTTGTGCCGCTCGCGCTGCCTGCGTGTCTTGCTCATCTGCAAGCATCTGCGCCAATATGATGCCAGCCAGCGCGCCCATCCGTGCCCCCAGCGCCGTGCTGCGCCCAAGCAGCCAGCCAGCCACGCCACGTGCGGCTGTGTCGTCCGCGCGCTTCACCGTGCGCGTGAGTTGCTCCTGAGCTGAGCCCTATTTATTTTATTATATTTAGGCTTATGGATTGTGATAATTATTATGCTTGTTAGGTTCTCATTAGCTAGCTCAAGATCGGTCGTAGCTTAGGATTCTTGTGTGACTGCCTTCCGACCAGGTAAGGGTTTCTTACCGAGGTTGTGTGGACCCTGCGAATAATTGATAGAATGCCATATCTTGTGATTATATGAAATTCTAGTGGATAGGTTACATGTTTTCTCTTGCTTCCGGGTTTGTGTTGTACTGGTGTTCCTGTTATATTAGTTACAGGCTAGGGTGTTTTATCTTGGCATATTCTTGTTCCTGTTATATTCTGATAGTTCCATGTTAGTGCCAGGCAGGTGATCCATAATGTAGGTAAGTCCCCGATGGGCACTACACCGTTCCCTTGTGTGTAAGCCCCCGATGGGCATCATAAGGCCGCTTAAGAGTATAAGACCCCGATGGGCATCTCAGTGATCCTAGCTGGAGTAAGACCCCGATGGGCATCCTAGATGTGTAAGACCCCGTCGGGCAGCATTGATAGCTAGAGGTGTAAGACCCCGATGGGCATCCGTAGGTGTAAGACCCCAATGGGCATCCGTATGTGTAAGACCCCGATGGGCATCATTGATTGAGGTGTAAGACCCCGATGGGCATCCGTAGGTGTAAGACCCCGATGGGCATCCGTATGTGTAAAACCCCGATGGGCATCATTGATTGAGGTGTAAGACCCCGATGGGCATCCGTATGTGTAAGACCCCGATGGGCATCCTTGTGTGCAAGTCCCCGATGGGCATCATTGTGTCATTGTATCCTAGGTTGTGTAAGACCCCGATGGGCATCCAGGTGTAGAACCTAGGATAGGCTGTAGTTGAAAGCCCTTGTTAGGCTAGCTCTAGTGTTAGCACATAGCCTAAACCTACCGTTTTGCTCTAAGTCATTGTATGGTTGCATGTCGGTGTGCTAAATGAGATGTTTTCGTATTGTACCCCGGTTGAGGATTCTTACTGAGTAATTCGTTACTCACCCTTATTTTGTGGTTTTCCACAGGTAACCATGGTGCGGGACAGGATGGCTGGAGGAGGAGTTGTGATCATGGAAACCCGTTGTTCAACTCTGAGTCTTGTATTTATGTTTTGATGTTTTAAAGGTCCTCTGAATGCATGTAGTTGGGCACGGAGCCCTAGGTTGTTTTCTGAATGTATTTCTGGATTCTAGCCCTATTGTAACCATTGGAAAGTTTGAATGTTTTAATTAAATCTCTGATCAGAGTGAGTATTGGAAATGTATTTGTCTTGGAACAGGTGCTTGGAAATATGGACAGGTTTCAAGAATTTTATGTTGACTTTTAAATGAATGTTTATGTTTTAGTTTTTACTTAGAATCCGAAACACCATTTTGGATTTTGATTTTAGCTTTGAATGCATGCATTGAGGTAAAGGCCTATTTTAGAACCCCATTCGGGTCGGGTCTTTACAGTTGGTACAGAGCTCAGAGTCATAGATTCTGTAGACTGACCTTTTGTTGTAGGTCGTTTTTCCATGATCATCAGCACTTCGACAGTCATCAGGTACGCCTAAGTTTACAGTTTTAGAAAAGGGTTAAGAATTTGCAATACTTTTCATCTAGTGTATGCCTTGTGTAGTGTTGTGGAGCGGAGACGAGTAGGTTCTGACTCGTTTTTGGTTTGGGTTTAGAGCGCCATCATGCCAACTTCTCGCAGTGTGAGCTGTATGTTGAGATATCCAGATAGATTTGGATACCGCTGGGACATCGTTCCAGAGGGAGGCAGAGGTTAGACTCCCGTAGGACACGTGTGGCCCAGTTGTTGGTTTTCCCCTAGTGAGAGGGTGGAGGTGATTTGCCCTAGAGTACCACTCCAGGAGAGGAGTTAGCTATGGCTTTGCTTATGTGGATGCTTGTGGAGCAGTCTCCTGTGTGGACTAGCTTTGGGTAGCTCAAGTGTTGATCTTGAGCCTTAGCGGTTGTTTGATTGCCCGGTGAGTAGCCTGCAGAGTTGGTAGCTTCGAGGAGGTTGATGAGGCATCTTTGTGCTCTTGTAAAGTGTTGTTGTTTGTAGCCGAGCTGTAACCACGTGGTTAAGGGTGCAAAGGCGCGTGCCCCTTCGGACTTGATCCGTTGGTGGTTTCCTCGCTTGTTTTGTAGAGTTGAGCACTCTTCTTTTGGTGAGCCCTAGAGTAGAGCTAGCTGCTGCATGTTGAGAGAGCCGGCCAGAGTTTCGTTGAGCATCATGTGGAGATGCAAGAGTGGGCCGTGAGCCTTCAGTTTGATGAGATGCCATAGTCTGGTTGTTTGAGTTTTGAGCCCTTGTATGCCTAGCCATAGTTTTTGTCACTTGAGGTTGTGACCTTGCGGGCCCCATTTGTAGTAAGATGTGGATTTGGTAGTAGTGGCACTTGAGGTGCATTGGTTGGTGTGCCGCTTTGGCACTAAGTCTGGTTTAGGCCTGAGTTTGGCATGAGTATAAGTATGGTTCTATGACCCGTTCGGAGTTCAGCACACTTCTTTAGCCGTTGGATCCGTTTATGGCAGTTGCACCTGTTTAGGTCGTGCAAGAGGGCTAGTTCAGTGGTAGTCGAAGGACTACAAGTGAAGGGATGTTCGAGAGGAGCTGGAGCCTCTTCCCAGTGTTACTGGGGGTTGAGTAAGTCAGCAGGTTGACGGTTGGTAAGTGTTAGTGCGTGCGAGTCTCACGCTAGGGCTGAGGCCAAGAGATCTTTGTGGTTGGTAGTGCGGTTCACTACCTTCGGGTGCCTAAACCTGAGTTGAGTGAGCATTGTAGATGCGAGTCCGGTCCAGCAGAGGGACCATGAGTTGGATGCCCGTGAGATGAGTTGGATGCTTATGAGATGAGTTGGTCGCCTTATGTGTAAGCACACTTGGTATAAAGCAAGTTTGGTTGGGCATTGTTATGCTTTAGTAGAGCAAGGTTGCCGCAGCTTCGAGTATCGTGTGGAGATGGAACTTTTGGTGTTCCTTTGGTTGATTGTATCTCTGCAAGAAGTTAGTGTTGCCTTTTGGAAAGCACCTGTTAGCCTTGGATCTCTGAAGGAAGGTTGAGAGTTGTGCACACAAGTGTGTTTTGTGTAGTTCGTTCTGGTGGCGAGAGTTTCCAAACCATGTAGGGTTTGCATTGGAGAACTGGTGCTCAGTTCTTGGAGTAGTTGGACTCCAGGTGGATGTTGTAAGGCCTTAGTTGAGGTTGTAAGGATACCGTGCTCGTAGTTGGGTTGTTGCTTAGGCAAGTTTGGTTAGGTTGGGCCTAAGCTTGGTTGGTGGAACCTCTTGTTGTTCATGGTTGGAGTTCAGATGGTACTGAACTAATGGTAGGTTGTAGCAAAGCCGCGTAGTTCCTGACCATAGTTGCTAAGGGTGTTGCTCGGAATCCTTACCCTGGGTGGAAACTACGATGTGGTTGATGCTTTGAGTAGGAGGATGACACATTCTGTAGCGTTTCGGGTCCTCTTGGTTTCCAAGGAGTTGGAGTTGGCCAGCATGGTTGAGATGCTGGAGAGAGTTGAGCCCGTGTAGGTAGTTGGCTGTTAGTTCGTTAGTCGACAGTGTGTGTCGAGGGTTGCCGAAAATCCCTAGGTTGTGGAGAGCCTCTCCAGAGCTCAGTCAGGCCCAGGTAGTGAGTTTCAATTGGCAAGCCGGAGTCGTGTAGGTTGTAGACCTCGGGTGAGTTGCTGGCAGATTTGGTAGGCTAGCAAGTTGGAGTTTGTTGGAGTAGAGTTCGGATTGGTTTCGGTGTGGTGGCAAGTTGGTGCTTGGTGTTGACCAAGGTGTGGTTTGAGTTGTTAGAAGTTAGTTTTGCTCGTGGGGCGAGTGGTTCGTGCCCTGTCTGTTGTTTTTCCTGTTTCCAGGATGTCGAGAGTTGCCTCTTTGGCTTTTGGAGGTGAGTCTTGGCTAGTGTGTGGTTGGAGGTTTAGTCTGTGGTGGACCCCTGTTGTTGCCTCCGTGAGACTTCGTGTTGTGCTTTAGCTGAGCAAGACAGCGAGCGTGTGTGGAGCTCTCTGTCCTTCGGATGTTCGCTTGTAAGGATCTGTTTCTCCTTGGAAGTTGTCTGGTTATTCCTTGGTCTTGGAATTGGTGGTAGTGGTGCTAGTAGGAGGAAAAGTTTGTTGGCTGCTTGGAAGCAGTTGTTTGTCCAAGTTAAGCGGACTCTTGAGTGGTGTTCTGGAAGTTGCGGTAAGGGTTGTTCTGCCTCCTATGAGTGTTTGGCCTAGTCGGTTAAGGTTTTTTGTGTGTTTGGCCTGGGAGCTGTTGCACCTTTGTAGTTGAGGACCCCTTTGTATTAGTTGTGGGTTGAGGTTGCACCATTGTGGTTGGATTAGGGTCTTGACCTTTTGAGGGATCCTTGCTGGTTAGTGTGGCTTGTGCTCTGCCAGCCATTTTTGGTATTCTGGTTCTCGGTAGTTGGTGTTGACCGAGTGGTGGAGTCCTGTTTGTGAAGTATTCGGTGGAAGGTGCATTAAGCCTAAGCTAGAGGGTTAAGCCTATATGTGTTGTCGTTTGGACTTGTGAGATGTGTTTCATATTTGAGGCAAGCTTCGTTCCGTTGCTTGCATGGAGGTAGGTTTGGTGGAGGGAGCCCTCTGGGGCCCGGTTGTTGGCAGGCTGACTTGTCCAGCCAGTGATTTGAGCCAAGCTAGAGTTGAGTGGATTGGCATAGCTATGCAGTTTGTAGTTGTGTGAGCTTCTGGGTGCGTAGCACTCAAGTTGTTGGTTTGAAGGAGTCCGTGTGGAAGCTGGCAGCTGGTTGAGGTTGTTGTGTGAGTTCGGATTTTTGGTGGATTAGTTTCAGTAGCTAGAGCTCGCACCTCGCCCAGGTGGAGATGTTTTTACTGTGGAGTAGTGGCATGGCAGTTTCAGGCTAGAGTTGTTGGCACCAGGGTCTTACACATCTAGGATGCCATCAATGCTGCCCAACAGGGTCTTACACATCTAGGATGCCCACCGGGGACTTACTCCTGCTAGGATCACGGAGATGCCCATCGGGGTCTTACACTCCCTAGCAACCTGATGACGCCCATCGGGGACTTATGCATAAGCCGACAGTGTAGTGCCCATCGGGGACTTACATACACTAGCAACGCATTGGGGCCCATCGGGGACTTACCCAAGCGGAACCTAAACTAACAACCCCTAACGGTCTCCTAAGTTCAGGGACACAAGCTAGCCTAACAATCAGACAATCAACATTACCTGTCTAACCCTAGCAAGAAACCAACAGAGTACGAGCAGGAAACATGGATATGCCAAGGTAAGGAAAGTCCCTAGCATGATACTACGAACTCAAGCAGGAATCAAAAGCATGCTGGAAGAACAAACCTAGCATGGCACTAACATGAACAACAAGCAAACATGCTAGCAAGATTTCAAACACAAGCTGTCCTATAGCTAACATGCTCATAACAGTAACCAAGCATACAAGGCACAATCCTGAAAGCATCGCAGGGTCCACACAACCACGGTAAGAAATCCTTACCTGGAAACCAGTAGAAAATAACTACCACAAATCAATAAGCGACCCTCGAGCATCTAAGTGTACCCGAGCAACCTAAGCAATCAACAAAATCATCCTAATTAAGAAAACAACAACTAACATCTTAAGGTCCAAAAGAGTGGAGGCTCGGGAATTACTAACCGAGAAGGCACTAGGTCTCAGCCCAACTCTCTCTTGGCAAAACAGGCTCTCGGCAGCAAGAGGCAGGCAGGTCGGGCGGTAGAGGCGAGCAGGCTGGGCGCGCTGGCGCGGCAGGAGACGGGCGCGCTGGCACGGCCCGGTGACACGAACTGGGTGGCGTGCGCGACGCTAGCAGGCTGGTGGGGCGTCTGGGCACGATGCAGGGGCTGTGCTGCTGGGCGTGCTGGTGCGGCAAGGGCTGCGATGCTGGGCGCTGGGCGCAATCGTGCAGACGCGACGACGTTGGGGCGCTGTCGTGCGGACGCTAGCAGATGGAGCGATGCAGCGAGCTCGCGCTGGGAAGGCGTGGAGGATGGGCGGAGCGACTCGGCGCCGGCTGCGCACGATGGGGCGACGTCGCGCGGAGGCTGGGCGCGATGCAGGCGATGGGGTGCGGCTCATACCGGCCGCGACGGCCGCGCGGGAGTGGCAGTGGCTGTTCGGTCGGTTCAATCAGCCGGGCTGCTGCGCGAGGCGAGGCAGGGGCGACGGTGGCATCGGGCGGCGAGGCAGGGGGCTAGGCGACGGCGCCAATGGTGAGAGGGATAGGCTGGTGTGGCAAAGCTAGGGTTCCTTTTTCTCTTTCTCTTTTTTTTTTTCTTTCTTTTCCTTTTTCCTAAATTAAATAGGCCTTGCGGAATCCCAAAATTCCTTCCCAAGGCTTTCCTCCTTCGAGTCCTAGCTAACGCCTTATTTTTCTCTTAATTAAATCCAAGCTTCCAAATTCCTTAGGTCTAGGGTTCAAATCCCACTTGAGGCACTTAATTAACATTAATTTTGCTAATAACCAAATCACCACCAAACTTCCAAACAACTAGCACCAACTTCTTGGGTCTTGCAACCAACAACAATCAAGCCTCGATAAAGGGCAGGAATGACCCTGGAGTCCTCAAAATCCACAAAACCCCTGCCGGGGGCGAAAAGACCAAAATGCCCCTAAGGGTTAGAATAGCACTAACGACCCATCCGAACATCCGAATAATGAACCGGAAACACCTGGGAAACCGAAATAGAAAACTGGGTCGTTACAATACTCCCTCCTTTTAAGACTTTCGTCCTCGAAAGTCCTAAGACGAAACAACTCTAGGAAATCTCCACTGATCCTTAACCAACCAAACTCCTTGTCAGGCCAACACTAGTCCTTCTTCGAAATCCCAACCCTCTTGGGTTTCCAAAGGTTCGAGCCATAAAGACATCGAGTCTGCCACAAACTATCTCACCCAAGACTGGACATACACTGAGCTCCGAGGAAAGAGATGCGATAGTGCTAGTCGGTAAGCCACATCCTCAAACTCGCACCAACTCTCAAACGGTCTTACAACCCTAGGGCTCTTTTATCCCTGCTGACCCAACTCAGAACGCCTCTCTACTACGCTACTCTCAGCAAACTTGTGGACTGGTCACAAGCTCTAAAACTCTACCCCACGCACCGGCGTAACTCCTCTTAATACTCACAAATATTAACGAACAACTTCAACCCTACACCATGCTGGCCAACAACTGAACCTCTCGGGTTCCAGAAACCAGACAGCCTCCTCTCTCGTCACAGAAGACCAGCGAACTCCAATGTTTGCCTACAAAATTCAACGGAATCCTTCCAAACCACCATCTGGCGACTGACCCTAAAGGAAAACTTCACCAACTGGTACGAGTCCCAAACAACTAAGCCACCACCTTAAAGAGAAATCAGCGTACTAAGGTCAAGGCACAAACTCCACTCAGCCCAACCAACAAACTGGGCCCCTCAACGGCCTACTGCCATAATTCCAACGCAATCCTACCAGCAACTGGTCCAAGAAAACATCGCCAGCCAAGGAAGCGATCAACAATCCTCTCATGGCAATCTCGAGAAGTAAGGAAGAAAACAACACGGGGCTACCTGCAACTCAACAGCTTGAGGATAACAACTCAAAGGTCTAACCAACCAATGCCACGACACCACTATGCCAATCCACTCAGTTTTGGCTCAACTAAATGCCAACTACAAACGCGCAACAACTAGGAGCAAAGCCTGAGAAAGGCTTGCTCTGCATAACTCAACTCAAGCTTACAACGGGCGAAGCTCGCCTCCAAGGACATGCCACTCTCAAGTCCAACTGGCTAAACAAAAGACTTCCTCCTTTTAGCAATGCAATAACAATAAATGACAGAGTGCCGGCAGCTCCCATGATCAATCAGATCCCTCTGCTAGCCATCCTGGTGTTGTCCCAAGTTACCTGAAAGATAAATAAAGGTGAGTATAAACATACTCAGTAAGAATCCCCAACCGGGGTACAATACGATACATCAGTTATCTAGCACCTCAACATGCAAGCAAACAACTATCAACACAGATCATAGCTCAACGAGCTCACAAGGCAAGATCTGGAGTCATCGGAAGTCTCCTACTTCCGGCCTAATTGTAACAGCCCAGTTTTCTATCCCTGTTTTCAAGGTGCCTTCGGGTCAAGTTTCGGTTGTTTGGTTGGGCCGTTAGAGCGGTTTTGCCCCTTGGGGGTATTTTGGTCCTTTGGCTCTTCGGGCAGGATTTGTGGATTTTCAGGGCTTCGAGATAGCTCCTGCCTTTGTCGAGGCTTGTTTGTTGTTGCTTGCGAGTCCCGAGATGTTTGGGCTAGTCGTTTGGGAGTTCGGTTGTGATTTGGGTTTTGGCAAAGTGTTGGTTGGTTGTGTGCTTCTTTTAGGATTTGAGCCCGGGCCCTTGGTGTTGTTTTAGGAGTTGGATTTAGTGAGTTTATTTATTGGAAGAGGTTGCTTCAGCCGGGTCTCGAAGGAGGAAGCCGGGAAATGGGATTTTTAAGGATAAAAGTGGATAAGGATGGATTTTGGATAAAATCCTTATTTTTCCTTTTATTTCCCATTTTCATTTTCTTTTCCAAATTCATTTTCTTTTCTTTTATTTTTTTTCCCCAAATTCACTTTCTCTCTCTTTCTCTCTCTCTCTCTCTCTCTCTCTCTCTCTCTCTCTCTCTCTCTCTCTCTCTCTCTCTCTCTCTCTCTCTCTCTCTCTCTCTCTCTCCCCCCCGACCTAGCCCTAGCCCGAGCAGCCTAGCCCAGCTCGAGCCCTTGGCTCGCCCAGCGCCCGCGCGCCCAAGCCTCGCCCGGCCTAGCCCTGCCCTGCCAGGTCGCGCCGTCGCCCAGCTCGCCAGCCCCAGTGTAAGGACCCGACCCAAAAGAAGCGGTCTCTAACCTAGATCCTTACTTAGCATGCATGTCTAGGAATGTAAAACGTCATTCAGAGTTTGAAATTTAAATCCTTGAAGTAAGTACATTCAAAACAAAGAAAATATAATTCCATTTAAAATAAACAGTAGATGACTGATCAAGATTTCTTAAAAACAAATCAAGGGAAACAGATGCGAGAAACATAAAATAGGTTTTTGAGTACTTTTCCTAGGGACTCAAGTCCCACTACGTGCTAAATCATAAGAAAACAATAAAAGAACATGCATCCCAGTCGACTATCCATGATCATCCAAAGACCTCCTCCTAGCCATCCCGCCGATGTCCCAAGTTACCCGTGGAAAACCACGAGAAATAAGGGTGAGCAACGAGTTACTCAAGTAAGAATCCCCAACCGGGTACAATACGAAAAACATATCATTTAGCACACGGACATGCAACCATGCAATGACTCGAGCAAACAGATGGGTCAACAGAACGTCACTCTTGGGCTTGCCTATTCGAGGCTTACATCTACCAACCACCCTAGGTTCCACACATGGGTGTCCTTCGAGCCTTACACAACCTCGGACTCAGTGTTGCCCATCGGGGACTTATACACCTAGGATGCCCATCGGGGTCTTAAACCTCCAACTCAGTGATGCCCATCGGGGACTTATACACCTAGGATGCCCATCGGGTCTTACACCTCCAACTCTCGATGATGCCCATCGGGACTTATACACCTAGGATGCCCATCGGGTCTTACACCTCCAACTCGGTGATGCCCATCGGGTCTTACACCTCCAACTCGGTGATGCCCATCGGGTCTTATACACCTAGGATGCCCATCGGGTCTTACACCTCCAACTCGGTGATGCCCATCGGGGTCTTATACACCTAGGATGCCCATCGGGTCTTACACCTCCAACTCGGTGATGCCGTCGGGACTTATACACCTAGGATGCCCATCGGGTCTTACACCTCCAACTCGGTGATGCCCGTCGGGACTTATACACCTAGGATGCCCATCGGGTCTTACACCTCCAACTCGGTGATGCCGTCGGGGACTTATACACCTAGGATGCCCATCGGGGTCTTACACCTCCAACTCGGTGATGCCCATCGGGACTTATACACCTAGGATGCCCATCGGGTCTTACACCTCCAACTCGGTGATGCCCATCGGGGACTTATACACCTAGGATGCCCATCGGGTCTTACACCTCCGATGTCCATCGGGTCTTACCCGAGCGGGGCGCACTAGTTACCCCTACAATCTCTTACACTATACATCACCCACCAATTCCTAGCATGGCACTAACAGATAACGTGGTCACGGTTATGCCGAGACAATTTAACCCCTAGCATGAAACTAACAGGATATATCGGAATCACAAGCGCAAAACCATCCGAAAACAAGAAAGAAGAAGCAACCTATCCACTAGCAGTTTCATACAAACACAACACATAGCATGCTATCAAGTGTTCGCAGGGTCCACACAACCCCGGTAAGAAATCCTTACCTGGAAGTGAATAGAACCAACGATCAGCGGATGACTCTCGAGCTTCTAAGCGAACCCGACAACCTAAGCAAGTAATAAAATCAACCTAATTAACCAACAGCAGCTAAAAATAACATAAAGTCCAAAGGGTCAGTCTCGGGAATTTACCAACCGAGAAGACACACGCCTCGGCAGCAAGGAGCAAGAACGACGCTGCTGGCGCGGCAGGGGCGCTGGCGCTGGCGCTGGCACCGCTCGGCGCCGCGGTCAAGGCGTCTGGGCAGCGGCGCGAGTCGCGGCGACTGGCCGCGGGGGCGGCGCGCGGAACGAGCGACACGTTGGGACGACGCGCGCGAAGCGGGCGACGCGGCGCGGACGGACGACGCGCGGCGGCTGCGCGCGCGGTCGTGCGGATGCGCGGCGACAGCGATGCGGGCGGTGGCGCGGCGCAGAGGCGCCGCGGTGCGGCGGCGGCGGCGGCGCTAGGGCGCCGCGGTGCGGCGGCGGGCGACGCGACGGCGCGGCGCGGTGCGGCGGCGGCGGCGGCGCTGGTGCGCCGCAGTGCGGCGGCGGCGAGCGACAGCGACTCTGGCGGGTGGGGTCGGTGCGGGCGAAGGCGGGTGGGCGGTGCGGCGGCGGCGATGGGCGGCGGGGTCGAGGGTGTGGGGAGAGGGTTTGCGAGAGGAGTGTTTTTCTTCTTTCTTTTTTTTTTTTCTTTTTCTTTCTTCCTCAAATTAAATAAGCTTGGAAATCTAAAATTCCCTTCCCAAGGCTTTCCTCCTTCAAACCCAAGTTGACGCATTTATTTTCCTTAATTAATTCCAAACTCCCATCTCTCTTTGAGGCCGAGGGTTCGAGTCCTCCAAAATCATCCTTTAATCCTTATTTTAATTTAACTAAAATCCGGGCTGTTACAAGCAGGGCGGCCCACGCTGGAGTTTGTCAGGCAAGGCCGAGGGTGTGTTTTCGCTGTGGTAAGGAGGGGCATATGATCCGTTCTTGTCCTCAGCCAGCGCAGCAGCAGGGTTGGGTGTTTGCTAGGAACCGTCAAGAGGCCGAACATACGGATGCCACTGTGGCAGGTACGCTTCTTGTTTTAGATCACTGCGCATTTGTCTTGTTTGATTCTGGTTCTACGCATTCATTTGTATCTGTGTTGTTTGCTGAACATGCTAAATTGAGTTTAGAGCCTCTAGGTTTTGAGTTGTCTGTTGCAACTCCTTCGGGACTTAATATGTTAGCTAGAGATAAGATTAAGGATGGCCGGATCGAGATATCCAGAGAGTTGCTTGTAGCTACACTCATAGTTCTGCCTATGAGCGGTTTCGATGTGATTCTTGGTATGGAGTGGTTAGTTGCTAACCACGCTGATTGACTACCACCGGAAAGAAGTAGTGTTTAGGCCGCCTGGTCGGCCCAGCTTTAAGTTTCGTGGAGTTCAAGGTGGAGTTTGCCCGCCGATGGTGTCAGCTGTGAAAGCTCATCGTTTGCTAGCTCATGGAGCTTGGGGCTACCTAGCCAAGTTGTGCAGGGAGCCGTCCCTCGCCGATCGTTGATCAAAGTGCCACAGCGAAGTTTGCGGATGTGTTTCCTGAGGAGTTACTAGGGTTGCCCCCGAAGAGAGAGGTTGACTTCACAATTGAGCTCGAGCCAGGGACCCTCCCTATCTCGAAGGCTCCGTATCGTATGGCGCCAGCCGAGTTAAAGGAACTGAAGGTTCAGTTGCAGGAGATGTTAGATCGAGGGTTCATCCGTCTGAGTGTGTCCCCGTGGGGAGCACGAGTTCTGTTTGTGAAGAAGAAGGATGGTTCGATGCGCTTGTGTATTGATTATCGCCAGCTTAATAAGGTGACAGTGAAGAATAAGTATCCGTTGCCGCGTATCGATGATTTGTTCGACCAGCTTCAGGGAGCTTCCGTGTTCTCCAAGATAGATTTGAGATCCGGTTACCATCAGTTGCGGATCAGGGATGTCGACATTCTTAAGACAGCTTTCAAGTCTAGATATGGTCACTATGAGTTTGTGGTCATGTAGTTTGGATTGACCAATGCCCCAGCCGCGTTTATGGACATGATGGATAGGGTGTTCAAATCATTTTTGGACAGCTTCGTCATCGTGTTCATTGACGATATTTTGATCTATTCGAGGTCTAAGGAGGACCATGCAGTGCATTTGAGGCGAGTATTGGCAGCCTTGAGGGAAAACCAGCTTTATGCAAAGTTTTCCAAGTGTGAGTTTTGGTTGGAGCAGGTGGCCTTCCTAGGTCACGTAGTTTCAAGAGATGGTATAGCCGTGGACCCTGCGAAGATTGAGGCCGTGAGTTCGTGGGCCAAGCCGGCTTCAGTTGCCGAGATACGCAGCTTTCTGGGTTTGGCAGGTTATTACCGTCGGTTCATTAAGGACTTTTCCGCCATAGCCTCGATCCTCACTCGTCTGACGAGGAAGGGTGTCGAGTTTGTTTGGGACAGTAGGTGTGATGAGAGCTTTGCGTGCTCAAGCACGCTTTGACTTCAAAGACTAGTGTTGGCGATCCGGAGGGGATAGGTGGTTTCGTGGTCTACAACGATGCTTCCAAGTTTGGGTTAGGTTGTGTGTTGATGCAGCACGGGAAGGTCTTTGCCTATGCTTCCCGTCAGCTGAAGCCGTATGAGCAAAACTACCCAACTCATGATATGGAGTTGGCAGTAGTGGTGTTTGCACTGAAGATTTGGAGGCATTACCTGTATGGTGAGCGGATTCAGATGTTTACTGACCACCAGAGCCTCAAGTATCTTTTTACTCAGAAGGAGTTGAATATGAGGCAGAGGAGATGGTTAGAGTTGGTAAAGGATTATGACTGTGAGATATTGTACCATCCGGGTAAAGCCAATGTAGTGGCTGATGCTTTGAGTAGGAAGACGTCGCACTCCACGACGTTGTTGAGTTCCCAGCCCAGATTGCGGAGAGAGTTCGAGCGGGCCGAGGTTGCAGAGTTGTTGGGCGAGGTTACCGCCAGAGTAGCTCAGTTGTCAGTTCAGCCGTCGATTAGACAGCAGATTATTGACAGCCAGCTGAGTGACCCCGCACTTAAGAGATCTCCATGGACTTTATTTCTGGTTTGCCGAGAACTCCGAGGAAGTTCTCTCAGATCTGGGTGATAGTCGACCGTTTGACTAAGAGCGCACACTTCATTCCCAGTAGAGACACTTATACCGTGGAGCAGTGGGAGCAGTTGTTTTTGGAGCAGATCATTCGTTATCATGGTGTGCCTGTGAGGATTACATCTGACCGTGACTCGCGATTCACTTCTCTTTTCAGGAGAGCACTCCATAAAGGTTTAGGCACTGAGTGCGCCAAAGATAGACTTTCACCCCTCGGATGGATGGACAGATCGAGAGGGTGAACCAGATTCTCGAGGATATGTTGAGGGCTTGTGTGTTGGATTTCTCGGGCGATTGGGACCATATCAGATCTCGATGGAGTTTGCATATAACAACAGATTATCGATCGGCGATTCGGATGGCTCCATTCGAGGCTTTGTATGGTAAGCGTTGTCGGTCCCCGTGTTCGGAAGAGGTTGGTGATAGGCGTGTTTTGGGTCCCGAGTTGCTTTGCAGCTGACTAATGGAGCGAAGCAGCGAGAAGATTAGAGCTCGTATGTTGACAGCTCAGAGCAAGCAGAAAAGTTACGCCGATGTTCGGCGTCGAGATTTGGAGTTTGAGGTTGGTCAGCATGTGTTCCTAAAGGTTGCTCCGATGCGAGGTGTTTTGAGGTTTGGTAAGCGTGGGAAGTTGAGTCCCCGTTTTGTTGGTCCATTTGAGATTTTGGACAGGATTGGTAGAGTTGCTTATTGTAACGACCCAGGTTTTTCATCCCGGTCTTCCAGGTATGCCCTAGGGGTAATTTGGTAATTTGGTCGGGCCGTCAGGGCCGTTTGTGTCTTTTCCAGTTACTAAAATTATTGGATGGATTTATGTAGGTTTTTGGAAGGATTTGTGGTTTAGTTGGAGCAAGGTTTGTTGCAAAAGTAAAAATAAAGGAAATTGTGCTACAGCTGGGGTTTGAACCCGGGTCTCCTGGAAAGCTTGTGGGGATGTGTGCCAATTGAACCATTAGGTGCTCTTGTTGCTCTTCCTGCATCATTTTATGGTTAGCCTTGGATTTTGGGAGTTTTGGTGCATTTGGTTAAATGAAATAGAAATTAGGTTTGTTCCATCTTCTTCTCCAAAGTGTGTGGCCGCCCAAGCTATTCTCTCCATTGCCTTGCCGAGTTCTTCATCCTTGCAGCTCCCTTGGATCGATCATCATCATTCCGGGTAGGTATCGATCTTCCTCTTCTTCTTCTCATCCGTTTGGTGTGCTGTTTGACCAAGTGAATAGAAGAGTGTTGTGTGTGTTTGTGTTGATTGCAACCACCGTAGAGAAGCCCCACCCAGCGACCATCGTCGCGACGTCCGCCCAAATAGCTCGCCGCGACGCCGGATCGCGCCAGCAGCAGCCCCGATCGCCCGAAGTCGCCAGCCCTCCGTCCGTCACGCACAGCAGCAGCCCAGATCGCCCAAGGTCGCTCGCGGTCGCAGCCATCGCACGCCAGATCGCCGGTCGTCCTCCCCTGATCGCTCGCACGCCAGGAGGCCCTCGCCGGCGCCCGCGCGCCTTCGCTCCGAGCTGATCGCCCGCACGCCCACACGCTGGCCCGCGCGCGCGCGTCCATGCCGTGCGTCTGTGCCGTGCCTTGCTGCCGCTGCGGCGCGCCCTCGCCTCCCCAGCGCCCATCCATCACATGCGCAGCGCGCCACCGGCCGTGCTGCGCGCGCGCGCAGCTTCACTGCCACTGCCGTGCCAGCCTACTAGCAACTCCAAGTTCGTGTCGCCGTGCCGCGTGAGTGCCCCGAGCCGAGCTTGCTGTTCTATTGTTTTTAGACGTTTTAGATGCTGATTATTATTGGTTTGCTAGGTTCCCGCTCGCTAGCTCGGGATTGTTCCGCAGCTTAGGATTTGTGTGTAGAAGCCTCCCGACCAAGGTAAGGATTTCTTACCGGAGTTGTGTGGACCCTGCGATGTTCTATGTGATTGTTGTTTGTATGTTTGTTTGTGATTATCGCATGTATAGTTTAGGTGCTCTGTTTCTCAATTCTCGACTAGCATGACTTCGTATGTTGTTCTCTCATGTTAGTCCATGCTAGGTTGTTCCGCTCGCATGCTCATATCTCTGTTCTTGCTTCGTAGTACCATGCTAGGTTCGTTGTATCTGTTGAGCACGTTTTGGATTGTATTGGATTGTATGCTATTGAAATGATATGTTAGAGTGTAGGTAGGTAGCATCATCCGGGCCTGATGCATAAAGTATCTTGCATCCATGGCAGGGACGTACGAGGTAATACTCCGCCCCTGACCCCGTGAGGGTTTAGCTAACCCGACCGGTAGGCCCCGCAATCTTGGGTGAGGGTGGCGGTCGTTAAATGCCCCAACGGTCGGGATGATGACTTGGCATTGCCTCGTCCCCGGCGATCGGCAAGTCCTCGGCGTGTTCGGCAGTAGCCCTTGATTGCCACCGATACGGCAAGGACGGCTTCTCGGTGTAAGCCTACCACGACCGATTCCTTAGCCTCAAAAAGCGGTGGTTCAGTGACATAGTTCACGTGTCCGTGTCTCACACCCCTATGTCGATGAGCCTGATCCAGAGATTTAGTTAGGCGTGGTGACTGGACATGGGCAGCTTGCCACTAGACCCGGCACCCCCCATAGTCTGCAGTAGCACGCAGTGCGCGCGCTTACGCTCATTACATACCGCCGACCGAGAGCTCCTCGGGATTTTTAGCTAGTGCACCTTTCGTATCGACAGTAGACAGGCTGAGGCCGGGACTCGTTTCTCGTATAGGGCGTATTGTGTGGTGGATTTATTTTCGGACTAAGACCCTGAGTTGGCATCCGAGGTCCAAGTGTGGACTTAAGCTATGTGCTCTATTCTGTGTTTATATTCATAGCTTGCATACATTCTTCTAGATGATCATGTATATCGTATTGTACCCCGGTTGGGGATTCTTACTGAGTAATTCGTTACTCACCCTTATTTTGTGGTTTTCCACAGGTAACCAAGGAGCGAGACAGGATGGCTGAAGAAGGAGCTGTGATCATGGGCACCTGCTGTCACTCTGACACTTTTATTCATTTTATGACTCTTAACTTTATATTTCCCCTGAATGCATGTAGACGGGCACGGAGCCCTAGGACGTTTTCTCATGTTTTATGGATTCCAGCATAGTCGTACCTGAAAAGGTTTTTGAATGGTTTAAATAAATCTCTTATTAGAGTATACTTTTAGAAATGTACTTTTCCTGAAACAGGTGCTTGAAAACAGGGACTTTTAATGTTTTAGTTTTACTTGGAATCTGAAAGTATGTTGCATATTGTTTTATTTTGAATGCATGCATTGGGGTAAAGGCCCATTTAGAACCCCATTCGGGTCGGGTGTTTACAGTTGGTATCAGAGCTCAGAGTCATAGACTTTGTAGACTGACCTTTTGTCGTAGGTCGTCTTTCCCATGATCATCAGCACTCCGACAGTCATCAGGTACGCCTAAGTTTTCTGTTTTTTAGAAAATGGTTAAGAATTTACAATACCTTTCATCTAGTGTATGCCTTGTTTTGTGTTGTGGAGCGGAGACGAGCAGGTTCTGACTCGTCGTTGGTTTGGGTTTAGAGCGCCATCATGCCAACTTCCCGTAGTGTGAGTCATGTTGTTGTGGTTTGTTGAGATATCCGGATAGATTCGGATACCCACAGGACATCGTTCGGATGGAGGCAGAGTTAGACTCCGTAGGCCACGTGTGGCCCAGCTGTTAATTCCCCTAGTGAGAGGGTGGAGGTGTTTGCCCTGGAGTACCACTCCAGGAGAGGAGTTAGCTTTGGCTTTTGCTCATGTTGATGCTTGCGGAGCAGGTCCCAAAGTGGGCTAGCCTGGGTAGTTCAGGTGTGGATCTTGAACCTTAGCAGATTGTCTGTTTGCTCAATGAGTAGCTGCAGAGTGGGTAGCCTTCGAGGAGGTTGCTGAGACATCTTTGTTCTCTTATAAGTGTTGTTGTTTGCAGCCAGTAAGCCGGAACCCTGTAGTTAAGGGTGCAGCGAGTAGTGTTCCCATCGGACTTGATCCGTTGGTGGTTCCTCAGTTGTTTAATAGAGTTGAGCACTCTTCTTTTGGTGAGCCCTAGAGTAGGGCTAGCTGCTGCATGTTGAGAGAGCCGGCCAGAGTTTTGTTGAGCATCATGTGGAGATGCAAGAGTGGGCCGTGAGCCTTCAGTTTGAGGAAATGCCACAGTCTGGTTGTCTGAGTTTTGAGCCCTTGTATGCCTAGCCATAGTTTTTGTCACTTGAGGTTGTGACCTTGCTAGCCCCATTTGTAGTAAGATGTGGATTTAGTAGTAGTGGCGCTTGAGGTGCATTGGTTGGTGTGCCGCCTTGGCACTAAGTCTGGTTCAGGCTTGAGTTTGGCATGGGTATAGCAGATGGTTCTATGACCGTCCGGAGTTCAAAGACACTTTTTAGCCATTGGATTCCATTTATGGGAAATGCACTTGTTTAGGTCGTGCAAGAGGGCTAGTTCAGTGGTAGTCGGAGGACTACAAGTGAAAGGATGTTCGAGAGGAGCTGGAGCCTCTTCCCAGTGTTACTGGGGATTGAGTAAGTCAGCAGGTTGGCGGCTGGTAAGTGTTAGTGCGTGTGAGTCTCACGCTAGTGCTAAGGCCAAGAGATCTTTGTGGTTGGTAGTGCGGTCCACTACCTTCCGGGTGCCTAAACTCGAGTTGAGTGAGCATTGTAGATGCGAGTTCGGTCCAAAGAGAGGGACCGTGAGTTGGATGCTTATGAGATGAGTTTGGTGCTTATGAGATGAGTTGGATGCCTTATGAGATGAGCAGGTTGTCTTATGTGTAAAGCACACTTGGTAGAGTCTTGGTATAAAGTAAGTTCGGTTTGGCATCGTTATGTTTTAGTAGAGCAAGGTTGCCACTGCTTCGAGTATCGTGTGGAGATGGAACTTTTGGTGTTCCTTGGGTTGATTGTATCTCTGCGGAAGTTAGTGTTGCCTTTTGGAACAAAGACTGTTAGTCTTGGATCTCTGAAGGAAGGTTGAGAGTTGTTCACACAAGTGTGTTTTGTGTGGTTCGTTCTGGTGGTGATAGTTTCAGAACCATGTAGGGTTTGCATTGGAGGACTGGTGCTCAGTTCTTGGAGAAGTTTGACTCCAGGTGGATGTTGTAAGGCTTTAGTTGAGGTTGTAAGGATACCGTGCTCGTAGTCGGGTTGTTGCTTAGGCAAGTTTGGTAAGTTGAACCTAAGCTTGGTTGGTGGAACCTCTTGTGTTCATGGTTGAAGTTCAGATGGTACTCAACAAATGGTGGTTGTAGTGAAGCCACGTAGTTCCTGGCCGTAGTTGCTAAGGGTGTTGCTCGGAATCCTTACCCTGGGTGGAAGCTACGATGTGGCTGATGCTTTGAGTAGGAGGATAACACATTCAAGCGCGTTTACGGTCTTTTTGGTTTCGAGGTTCAGAGCAGGCCAGCATGGTTGAGATGCTGGAAAAAGGAGTTGTTTGTTCAAGCAGTTGGCTGATAGACCGTTTGACGACAGTGTGTGTCGAGGGTAGCTGAAGAACCCTAGTTGTGGAGAGCCTCACCAGAGCTCAGTCAGACCTATGTAGTGAGTTTCAGTTGGCAAGCCGGAGTCGAGTAGGTTGTAGGCTTCGGGTGAGTTGTTTGCGATTTTGGTAAGCTAGCAAGCCGAGCTTGTTTCAAGTAGAGTCCGATTGGTTCCGGTGTGTGGCAAGTTGGTGCTTGATGTTGACCAAGGTGTGGTTTTTGAGTTGCTAGAAGTTAGCTTTGCTCGTGGGGCAAATGGTTTTGCCCTGGCGGACGTCTTTCCTGCTTCTAGAGTTTGAGAGTTGCCCTTATTTGGTGTTTGGGGGTGAGTCTTCTCTTGCCCGTGGTTGGCGGTCCAGTCTGTGGTGGACCCCTTGTTGTTGCCTCTGGGAGAGTTGGATGTTGTGCTTAGCTGAGAAAGACAGCGAGCGGTTGTGTAACAGCCCGGATTTTAGTTAAATTAAAATAAGGATTAAAGGATGATTTTGGAGGACTCGAACCCTCGGCCTCAAAGAGAGATGGGAGTTTGGAATTAATTAAGGAAAATAAATGCGTCAACTTGGGTTTGAAGGAGGAAAGCCTTGGGAAGGGAATTTTAGATTTCCAAGCTTATTTAATTTGAGGAAGAAAGAAAAAAAAAAGGGAAAACACACTCTCTCTCGCAAAACCCTAACCCTCTCGCCCAACACCCACGCCGCACGCCACGCCGCGCGCGCACTGCCGCCAACCCACCACACCGCCGCGCGCCGCCCGCCGCCACCGCCGCACCGCACCGACCGAGCCATCGCCACCCGAGCATCGTGCCGAGCACCCAGCGCCGCCGTCGCCGCGACTGCGGCGCCTCGCCACGCCGCCGCCGCCGCCGCGCCGTGCGCCGCACCACCCGCATCGCTTCGCTCCGGCCACTGTCGCGCGACAAAGACTCTCAGCACCCAGATCAGCGCTGCGTCGCTCGCGCGCGCCGACAAAGACCACCCAGCGCCCGATCGTCGCTCCGCTCGCCGCGCCGCCCCCAGCGTGTCGCTCGTTAGCGCGCCCGCCTACGCCGCCAGTCGCCACAGCCGCCGCTGCCGCCATCCAGACGCTTTTGATAGCGCGCCCGCCCGGCGTGTCGGCCGCCTGCCACCGCGCGCGCGCCGCGCGCCGCCAAACGCCCGCCGCCAGCGCCGCCCTCCTTGCTGCTAACTGCCGAGACGTGTGCCTTCTCGGTTGGTAAATTCCCGAGCCTCCACCCTATGGACTTCCTGATTTTAGATGCTGTTTATTAATTAGGATATTTTATTACTTGCCTAGGTTGTCGGGTACGCTTAGAAGCTCGAGAGTCATCCGTTGATCGTTGGATCTATTCACTTCCGTGTAAGGACTTCTTACCGGGGTTGTGTGGACCTCGCGAACACTTTGATAGCATGCTATGTGTTGTGTATGTATGAAACTGCTAGTGGATAGGTTGCTTGTTCTTTCTTGTTTTCAGATGGTTTTGCGCTTGTGATTCCTGATATATCCTGTTAGTTTCATGCTAGGAATTGGTATAGTGTAAGAAATTGTAGGGGTAATCAAAGTGCGTCCCGCTCGGTAAGACCCGATGGACATCTGAGGTGTAAGACCCGATGGGCATCCTAGGTGTATAAGACCCGATGGGCATCACTGAGTTGGAGGTGTAAGACCCCGATGGGCATCCTAGGTGTATAAGACCCCGATGGGCATCACTGATCTGGAGGTGTAAGACCCCGATGGGCATCCTAGGTGTATAAGTCCCCGATGGGCATCACTGAGTTGGAGGTGTAAGACCCGATGGGCATCCTAGGTGTATAAGACCCCGATGGGCATCACCGATCCGGAGGTGTAAGACCCGATGGGCATCCTAGGTGTATAAGTCCCGATGGGGCATCACCGAGTTGGAGGTGTAAGACCCGATGGGCATCCTAGGTGTATAAGTCCCCGATGGGCAACACTGAGTCCTAGGTTGTGAAAGGCTCAAGGACACCTGTGTGTGGAACCTAGGGTAGCTGGTAGTTGTAAGCCTCGAATAGGCAAGCCCCAAGAGTGACGTTCTGTTAACCCATCGGTTTGCTCTGAGTCTTTGCATGGTTGCATGTCCGTGTGCTAAATGATATGTTTTCGTATTGTACCCCGGTTGGGGATTCTTACTGAGTAACTCGTTGCTCACCCTTATTTTCTCTGTGGTTTTCCACCGGGTAACTTGGGACATCGGCAGGATGGCTAGGAGGAGGCTGCCTGGATGACCATGGATAGCTGGCTCTGGATGCATGTTCTTTTATTGTTTTCTTATGATTTAGCATGTAGTGGGACTTGAGTCCCTAGGAAAAGTACTCAAAAACCTATTTGTGTTTCTCGTGCCGTTTCCCTTGATTTGTTTTTAAGAATGTACCGATCACCATCTACACTGCTTATTTTAAATGGAATTATATTTTACTTGTTTTTAATGTACTTACTTCAAGGATTTAAATTTCAAACTCAAATGACCTTTTACATTCCTAGGCATGCATGCTAAGTAAGGATCTAGGTTAGAGACCGCTTCTTTTGGGTCGGGCCTTACGGTTGGTATCGAGCCCGAGTTATAGGTTCGTAGGACTGACTGCAGCTTGTAGGTTGTTTTCCATGATCATCGCCCTCACCACCATCGGTATGTCCGAAAGTTTAAGGTTAAGGGTTAAGAATTACAATACCATTTGCACCTTGCATGTATATGACTTGTTGTTGAGGAGCAGGGAAAACCGGTTCTGACTCATTGTTCGTTTGAGTGTAGATTGTCGTTATGCCAGTCACTCGTAGAGGGCAGGGAGGCTCGAGGCCGACCAGCCAGGGCATTCGTATTGATTCCGACACGGGAGGGACGTCGTCCCAAGCTGATGCTGATGTTAGGCCGCCTACAGGCCCTTCTGCTGTGTTGCCCGGTGAGGGCGTGGAGGCAACTCAGCCTCGGGAGGTCTGCACCGGAGTTGCTTTTGTGGAGTCCATGAGGGCTCTTATGGTTGGGTTCTTTGTCGACCGCAGGGCCGAAAGCGGAGGGTCGAGACGCAGCTCATAGCCGCACGCAGGGAGGAGTCTCGGATTCAGATAGAGCAGCTGACCGAGTTAGTTCAGCAGAGGACCGCCGTGCCACCAGTACCGCCAGCTCAGCAGGAGCCAATTGTGAACGAGGCCGTTGTGGCGGAAGGTGCTGAGGATTTGGGCAAGTGGCTAAAAGATTTCGTCAAATGGAAGCCGGAGAAGTTTAGTGCCCCCGAGAACCACCGTGGCAGCGGCCAGGTGGATTGCCGAGCTAGAGTATACTTTTATGGTAATGGCTTGTCTCGAGGTGCAGCGAGCTCGATGTGCGACTCATGCGTTAGCCGGAAACAAATAAGTGGTGGTGGGATTCCACCTTGAGTGAGAGAGGCAGCTGGGTCTCCCCACCACCGGGGAAATCTTCAAGGCGGAGTTCAAGGCAAAATTTATCGATGAAGAAGCCCAAGAAAAGATGATTGAGCTATTTTCGAACCTTAGCGGGGTCCACCCAATCGAGGTGTATGAGAGGAAGTTTTCGGAGTATGGGTACTTCGCACCGCAGTTGATCGCTACCCCTGAGCTGAAGATCAGGAAGTTTATTGCGGGTCTGAGGCAGGGAGTGTCTCAGGATGTTAGGGCACAGGCCCCAGAGACTTTTGCCAAGGCAGTGCAGTTGGCAACTATTTATGATGGGAAGTATCCTCCAGAGCGAGTTGTTAGCACTTGTGGTGCGTAAGGCCCCAGTGTACTCGGGTCGGCGTAAGTTTGACGCAGTGGTAATGGACATGGAGGCGGTCAGCGCCCGTCGATACTTATCATGGCGAGACCCAAGACCGGATCGTAATCGCGCGATCACCTCGCCAACAGGGCGTAGGGAGGCCGCCACCGTATTGTAGACCCTGTGGTAAACAGCATTGGGGGCCTTGTGGTGGTAACCCTAGAGCTTGCTATAACTGTGGTAAGGAGGGACATCAGGCCCGACATTGCAACCTGAATATAAGCAGGTGGCACGGCCAGCTCAAGCCAGCAGGGAAGAGTATATGCTACGACTCGCCAGAGGCCGAGAGAGCCGACCAGCAGGCAAGGTGCACGCTCCTAGTTCTTGATCACCTCGCCTTTGTGTTGTTTGATTCGGGTTCCACCCATTCTTTTGTTCTCTCACTGCTTTTGAAGCGTGCTTGCATGAATTTAGAGCCTCTAGGTTTTGAGTTATCTGTCGCTACTCCCTCGAACTAGTATGTTTGGCTAGCTGTATAGGTAAGGGATGGTCGGATACAGTGTCCACCAGACTCTGCAGAGTTACCCTCATAGTGTTAGCTATGAGCGGTTTTGATGTGATCCTCGGCATGGATTGGTTAGTCGATAACCACGCTATGATTGACTGTCGTTGTAAGGAGGTGGTGTTCGGCCGCCAGTAGGCCTAGCTTTAAATTTCGGGGCACCCAGAGGGGTGTGTCCGCCGGTGATTTCGGCGATTAAAGCTCACCGCTTGTTAGCTCGAGGAGCTTGGGGTTTCTTAGCTAAGTTGACCGGCGAGAACCGTGACCGCTTATCTGTCGAGCAGTGCCCATAGTGCAAGAGTTTGCGGATGTTTTTCCCCGAAGAGTTGCACGGCTCTGCCAAGAGAGAGGTGGATTTCTCAATAGAGCTTGGCCGGCCGGGACTCGCCCTATCTCGAAAGCTCCTTATCGTATGGCGCCGGCAGAATCGAAAGAGTTAAAAGAACAAATGCGCAGGAGTTGCTTGACAGAGGATTTATTCGGCCAAGTGTGTCCTCGTGGGGAGCACCCGTGCTGTTTGTTAAGAAAAAGGATGGCTCGATGCGTCTATGCATCGATTACAGGGAACTAGAACAAGGTAACCATTAAGAACAAGTATCCGCTGCCTCGTATCGATGACTGTTTGACCACTCCAGGAGCTTGTGTGTTTTCGAAGATTGACTTGAGGTCGGGCTACCACCAGTTGAGAATTCGGGATGCGATATTCCCAAGACAAATGCTTCAGTCGAGGTATGGGCATTATGAGTTCGTAGTCATGTCTTTGGATCGACGAACGCCCCAATTGCGCATTCATGGACATGATGGACAGAGTGTTCAAGGCGTTCTTGACCGCTTTGTCATCGTGTTCATAGACGACATTCTTGTGTACTCCAAGTCTAAGGAGGACCATGCCTCGCACCTAAGACAGATTTTGGCGCCTTTGCGCGAGAACAAGCTCTATGCGAAGTTCTCAAAGTGTGACTTTTGGCTCGAGGAGGTAGCTTTTCCGGGACACGCTGTGTCTAAGGAGGAGTGGTCAGGACCCTTCAAAGGTAGAGGCCGTTAGTTCGTGGGCGGACCGACGATCGTGTCGGAGATTCGTAGCTTTACGGTCCGGCCGATATTACCGACGCTTTGTTCAAAATTTTTCCGCTATAGCCGCCCGCTTACTCGATTGACGAGGAAAGGTGTTGATTTCGTTTGGGATAGGAAGTGCGATGAGAGTTTTGCTAAGCTAAAGAGCGCTTTGACGTCTGCCGGTGTTGGCGATTCCGAGGGAATCTGGGGGTTTCGTGGTGTCTGATGATGCCAAAGAAGTTTGGTTTGGGTTGCGTTTTGATGCAACACGGTAAGGTGATAGCATACGCTTCGAGTGCAGCTTGAAACCGCACGAGCGAGATTACCCGACTCATGATATGGAGTTGGCAATGTGGTCGTCTTTGCACTTAAGATTTGGAGGCACTACTTGTATGGGGAAAAGATTAAGATTTTCTCGGATCACCAAAGCCTCAAGTATTTCTTCACTCGTAAGGACCCGAACATGAGGCGAGGGAGGTGGTTGGAGCCGGTAAAGGATTACGACCGTGAGATATTGTATCACCCCGAAAGGCAAATGTTGTGGCGATGCACTAAGTAGGAAGACCTCGCATCTAGCAACGTTGGCAAATCCCAAAAGTATCATAAGGAAAGACCTCGAGAGAGAGCGGAAATAGCGGTGATGTTAGGGGATGTTACCGCTGTGGTAGCTCGATTGACCATCCACCCTTCTGTAAGGCAAAGGATTATTGACGGCCAATTGAATGATCCTAGGTTGAAAAAGTTGTACGAGAGGGTCCAGCCGATGGTGACTTTGATTTTGAGATATTTGCAGATGGTGGCTTGAGATATAAGGGTCGGGCTATGTGTCCCAAATTGATGCCTGTGATTCGTTCGAATTGTTGGATCGAGGCTCCCACCTCGCCTTTTGCATGGCACCCAGGGGGTAACAAGATGTACCAAGATCTTAAGCAGACTTTTTGGTGGATGGGGATGAAGAGAGAGATTGCCCAGTTTGTCAGTCGGTGTCTCACTTGTCAGCAAGTGAAGGCGCCTAGGCAGAAACCAGCAGGGTTGCTACAGTCGCTCGGGGTGCCACAGTGGAAGTGGGAGGAAATTACCATGGATTTTATTTCAGGATTGCCCAGGACCCCTAGAGGATATGCACAGATTTGGGTGGTCGTTGATAGGTTGACTAAGTGTGCCCACTTCATTCCGGGCAGGATAAACTACACCGTGGAGCAGTGGGCACAGCTGTTCTTTGAGCAGATAGTGCGGTACCACGGAGTGCCAGTTAAAATTATCTCCGACCGGGATTCCCGGTTTACATCACGGTTTTGGAAGGCCCTGCAGGCAGGTCTGGGCACAGAGTGCAGCTACAGCACAGCCTTCCACCCACAGACTGATGGCCAGACTGAGCGGGTAAATCAGATCTTAGAGGATATGTTGCGAGCTTGCGTGTTGGATTTCCACGGCGCTTGGGACCAATGATTTGTATTTGATGGAGTTCGCCTACAACAATAGTTTTCAATCAACCATTCGATGGCACCGTTTGAAGCTTTGTATGGTAAGCGCTGCAGATCCCCGTGATTCAGGAAGAGGTTGAAGACAGCGAGATATTGGGTCCAGAGTTGCTCCAGCTTGACCAATGAGGCATCCGTAAGATCGAGCTCGAATGTTGACCGCACGCAGCGAGCGTAAGAGCTACGCCGATGTCGACGTAGAGGTTGGAGTTTGAGATTGGCCAAACGTGTTCCTTAAGGTGGCTCCGATGCGTGGAGTTCTGAGGTTTGGTAGGAAGGGGAAGCTGAGCCCCAGGTTTGTCGGACCATTCGAGATCCTCGAGAGGATCGGGGCCGTAGCTTATCGGTTAGCATTGCCGCCACCTTGGCAGCAGCAGCATGGTGTGTTCCATGTTTCGATGCTCCGCCAGTATGTGGCAGACCCTTCGCATGTCATAGATTTCGAGCCTTTGCAGCTAAACCATGACCTGAGCTTTGAGGAAAAGCCCATAAAGATCTTAGCATTTGAGAAGAAAGTCTTGAGGAACCGAGCTATTGATTTAGTGAAAGTGCAGTGGCGGAATCAGAGAGTCGAGGAAGCTACTTGGGAGTTGGAAGGGAGATGAGGAGTAACTACCCGGGGTTGTTTTAGTGCAAAGAACTTCCGAGGACTAAGTCCTCCAAGGAGGGAGTATTGTAACAGCCGGATTTTAGTTAAATTAAAATAAGGATTAAAGGATGATTTTGGAGGACTCGAACCCTCGGCCTCAAAGAGAGATGGGAGTTTGGAATTAATTAAGGAAAATAAATGCGTCAACTTGGGTTTGAAGGAGGAAAGCCTTGGGAAGGGAATTTTAGATTTCCAAGCTTATTTAATTTGAGGAAGAAAGAAAAAAAAAAAAAAAACTCTCTCTCTCGCAAAAAACCCTAACCTCTCGCCCAACACCCACGCCGCACGCCATCGCCGCGCGCCGCACTGCCGCCCGCCACCCAGCCACACCGCCGCGCGCCGCCGCCACCGCCACCGTCGCACCGCACCGAGCCCATCGCCACCCCAGCATCACGTCCGAGCACCCAGCCGCCTGTCGCCGCACCGTGCGCCCCAGCGCCGCCCGTCGCCGCACCGTGCGCCCAGCGCACCACCACCCGCATCGCCGCTCGGCCACGCCCAGCACGACAAAGACTCCCAGGCGCCAGATCGCGTCGCTCACGCGCGCCGCACGACAAAGCCCCAGCTGGGGCCGCTCAGCTCGCCGCTCGCCGCGCCGTCAGCGTGTCGCTCGTTGCGCTGCGCGCCCGGCCTACCGCGCCCGCCGCCAGTCGCTTCGCCACGCTGCCGCCATCCAGACGCTTGATGCGCCGCTACCGCCGCCCGGTCATGTCACCGCTTCACCGCGCCACGCCAGCGCCAGCGCCAGCGCCCCCAGCCCGCTGCCGCCTCGCTGCTTGCTTGCTGCGAGACGTGTGCCTTCTCGGTTGGTAAATTCCCGAGCCTCCACCCTATGGACTTCCTGATTTTAGATGTTGTTTATTAATTAGGATATTTTATTACTTGCCTAGGTTGTCGGGTACGCTTAGAAGCTCGAGAGTCATCCGTTGATCGTTGGATCTATTCACTTCCAGGTAAGGACTTCTTACCGGGGTTGTGTGGACCCTGCGAACACTTTGATAGCATGCTATGTGTTGTGTATGTATGAAACTGCTAGTGGATAGGTTGCTTGTTCTTTCTTGTTTTCAGATGGTTTTGCGCTTGTGATTCCTGATATATCCTGTTAGTTTCATGCTAGGAATTGGTATAGTGTAAGAAATTGTAGGGGTAACTGGTGCGTCCCGCTCGGGTAAGACCCCGATGGACATCTGGAGGTGTAAGACCCCGATGGGCATCCTAGGTGTATAAGACCCCGATGGGCATCACTGAGTTGGAGGTGTAAGACCCGATGGGCATCCTAGGTGTATAAGACCCCGATGGGCATCACCGATCCGAGGTGTAAGACCGATGGGCATCCTAGGTGTATAAGTCCCCGATGGGCATCACCGAGTTGGAGGTGTAAGACCCGATGGGCATCCTAGGTGTATAAGACCCGATGGGCATCACCGATCCGAGGTGTAAGACCCGATGGGCATCCTAGGTGTATAAGTCCCCGATGGGCATCACCGAGTTGGAGGTGTAAGACCCCGATGGGCATCCTAGGTGTATAAGACCCGATGGGCATCACCGATCCGAGGTGTAAGACCCGATGGGCATCCTAGGTGTATAAGTCCCGATGGGCATCACCGAGTTGGAGGTGTAAGACCGATGGGCATCCTAGGTGTATAAGTCCCCGATGGGCAACACTGAGTCCTAGGTTGTGAAAGGCTCAAGGACACCTGTGTGTGGAACCTAGGGTAGCTGGTAGTTGTAAGCCTCGAATAGGCAAGCCCCAAGAGTGACGTTCTGTTAACCCATCGGTTTGCTCTGAGTCTTTGCATGGTTGCATGTCCGTGTGCTAAATGATATGTTTTCGTATTGTACCCCGGTTGGGGATTCTTACTGAGTAACTCGTTGCTCACCCTTATTTTCTGTGGTTTTCCACCAGGTAACTTGGGACATCGGCAGGATGGCTAGGAGGAGGCTGCTGGATGATCATGGATAGCTAGCTCTGGGATGCATGTTCTTTTATTGTTTTCTTATGATTTAGCATGTAGTGGGACTTGAGTCCCTAGGAAAAGTACTCAAAAACCTATTTGTGTTTCTCGTACCGTTTCCCTTGATTTGTTTTTAAGAATGTACTGATCAGTCATCTACCTGTTTATTTTAAATGGAATTATATTTTACTTGTTTTTAATGTACTTACTTCAAGGATTTAAATTTCAAACTCTGAATGACCTTTTACATTCCTAGGCATGCATGCTAAGTAAGGATCTAGGTTAGAGACCGCTTCTTTTGGGTCGGGTCCTTACAGGTTGTGAAGCTCTCTGTCCTTCGGATGTTCGCTTGTAAGGATCTGTTTCTCCTTGGAAGTTGTCAGGTTATTCCTTGGTCTTGGAATTAGTGGTAGTGGTGCTAGTAGAAGGAAAAGTTTGTTGGTCGCTTGGAAGCGCTTGTTTGTCCAAGTTAAGCGGACTCGTGAGTGGTGTTCTGGAAGTTGCGGTAAGGGTTGTTCTGCCTCCTATGAGTGTTTGGCCTAGTTGGTTAAGGTTTTGTGTGTTGGCATGGAAGTTGTGCACCTTTGTAGTTGAAGAACTCATTTGTATCAGTTGTGGGTTGAGGTTGAACCATTGTGATTGGATTAGGGTCTTGACCTTTTGAGGGATCCTTGCTGGTTAGTGTGGCTTGTGCTCTGCCAGCCATTTTTGGTAATCTGGTTCTTGGTAGTTGGTGTTAACCGAGTAGTGGAGCTCCGTTTATGAAGTTTCGGTGGAAAGGTGCAATAAGCCTAAGCTAGAGGGTTAAGCTTCAGTATGTGTTATCGCTTGGACTTATGAGATGTGTTTCATTTTTTTGAGGCAAGCTTCGTTCCGCTGCTTGCATGGAGGTAAGTTTGGTGGAGGGAGCCCTTTAGGGCCGGTTGTTGGCGGTGACTTGTCCAAATTGGTGATTTGAGCCAAGCTAGAGTTGAGTGGATTGGCATAGCCATGAAGTTTGTAGTTGTTTGGGCTTCCGAGATCGTAGCACTCAAGTTGTTGGTTTGAAGGAGTTCGTGTGGAAGCTGGCAGTTTGTCGAGGTTGTTGTGTGAGTTCGGATTTTTGGTGGACTGGTTTTTGTAGCTAGAACTCGCACCTCGCCCAAGTGGAGATGTCATTCTGTGGAGTAGTGGCATGTCAGTTTCAGGCTGGAGTTGTTGGCTCCAGAGCGTGGCAACAAATATTTTTCTAGGTAGTGCGTGATGAACCGTGGTTCTGAGAGCGTTGTGAAGAGGCTTATGAGCCGTGCGCTTTCTGAGTGTTTTCACCCTCTCGACCGATGGTCTTTTGGGAGGAGTGATCCGAACCTTTGGAGCTTGTTGCGAGTTGGTGTTTCCGTGATTAGGCAGCGGAAGACTAGAGTGGTTTTATGAGGTTGCCTTTGGTTGCAGTTCTCAGTGGTCAATTCTTGTTGTTCCATTGAGGCATTGCAAGGTAAGTATTGCACGATTCCAATGTTCTGGGAAAAGGTTGGTGGCCATCAATTTTGTTTTGGGTCCCGAGTTGCTTTGCATTTGACCGCAGGTGATGTGCGTGGAGTTTAGAGCTAGTGTTGTCAACTCCGCAGCAGCAGAAAAGTTACGCCGATGTTCGGCGCCGAGTTTTAGAGTTTGAGGTTGGGCAAAGGCGTAGTTTTAAGGTTGTGCCGTTGTGAGTTGTGTTGAGGTTTGGTAAGCGGGAGAAGTGGAGTCTCCCGTTGTTGGACCATTTGAGATTCTCGAGAGGATTGGCAGAGTTGCATATTGGTTAGCTTTTTCTCACATTGTCACCGTGTGCGCGGTTCTTCTCATGTATCGGTGTGAGGCAAGATGTGTCCTGACCCATTGCTCATTGTGGACTTTGAGCCTTTGCGCACTGATTGAGGATTTGAGCTTCAAGGGAAGCCTCGTGAGTATTCTGGTCTTTGAGACGAAGACGTTGCATAATCGTGGGATCCGCTTTGGTAAAAGTTCGGTGGAGGAGTCGAGTTCGGAGGAGGCCGCTTGTGAGCGGGAAGACAGATGATGAGATTGCGATATCTCCGTGGCTGTTTGAGTCTTAAGGACTTTCGAGGACGAAAGTCATAAAAAGGAGGGAATATTGTAACGACCTGTGTTTTTCATCCCGGTCTTCCGTATGCCCTAGGGGTAATTTGGTAATTTGGTCGGGCCGTCGTGGCCGTTTGTGTCTTTTCCAGCTTACTAAAATTATTGGATGGATTTATGTAGGTTTTTGGAAGGATTTGTGGTTTGGTTTGAGCAAGGTTTGTTGCAAAAGTAAAAATAAAGGAAATTATGCTGCAACTGGGATTTCAACCCGGGTCTCTGAAAGCTTGTGGGGATGTGTGCCAATTGAGCCATTAGGTGCTCTTGTTGCTCTTCCCGCATCATTTTATGGTTAGCCTTGGATTTTGGGAGTTTTGGTGCATTTGGTTAAATGAAATAGAAATTAGGTTTGTTCCATCTTCTTCTCCAAAGTGTGTGGCCGCCCAAGCTATTCTCTCCATTGCCTTGCCGAGTTCTTCATCCTTGCAGCTCCCTTGGATCGATCATCATCATTCGGGTAGGTATCGATCTTCCTCTTCTTCTTCTCATCCGCTTTGGTGTCTTTGTTTGCCCAAGTGAATAGAAGAGTGTTGTGTGTGTTCGTGTAGATTGCACCACCGAGAGAAGCCCCACCAGCCAGCCCATCGTCGCCCGCCCACCGCCACCAGACGCCGGATCGCGCGCCGGCAAATTTCCCGACGCCTCGGTCGCCAAACCCGTCCGTCCGTCGCACAAAGCAGAAAGCCCAGATTGCCCAAGGTCGCTCGCGGCCGCAGCCCATCGCCGCGCCGGATCGCCGATCGTCCTCCCTCGATCGCTCGACACCGGAGAGGCCCTCGCCGGCGCCAGCGCGCCGCCGCTCCGAAGCTGATCGCCACAAGCGCCCTCGTCCTGCTGTCGCGTCGTGCGCGTTGCGGTTGCGCTGCTGCGCTGCGCGCAGCCGCGCCCATCCATCCATCCGCGCAAGGCACCAAGCCAAAGACTGGTTGCGCGCAGCCAGCCTCCGCCTGCCGCTGCGTGCGGCGCAAAGAACTCCAAGTTCGTGTCGCCGTGCCGCGTGAGTGCCCTTGAGCCGAGCTTGTCGTTCTATTGTTTTTAGACGTTTTAGATGCTGATTATTATTGGTTTGCTAGGTTCCCGCCGCTAGCTCGGGATTGTTCCGCAGACTTAGGATTTGTGTGTAGAAGCCTCCCACCAAGGTAAGGATTTCTTACCGAGTTGTGTGGACCTCGATGTTCTATGTGATTGTTGTTTGTATGTTTGTTTGTGATTATCAAGCATGTATAGTTTAGGTGCTCTGCTCAATTCTCGACTAGCATGACTTCGTATGTTGTTCTCTCATGTTAGTCCATGCTAGGTTGTTCCGCTTCGCATGCTCATATCTGCTCTTGCTTCGTAGTACCATGCTAGGTTCGTTGTATCTGTTGAGCACGTTTTGGATTGTATTGGATTGTATGCTATTGAAATGATATGTTAGAGTGTAGGTAGGTAGCATCATCCGGCCCGATGCATAAAGTATCTTGCATCCATGGCGGGACGCATTTAGGTAATACTCCGCCCCCGACCCCGTGAGGGTTTAGCTAACCCGACCGTGAGCCCCGCAATCTTGGGTGAGGGTGGCGATCGTTAAATGCCCCAACGGTCGGGATGATGACTTGGCATTGCCTCGCCCCGGCATCGGCACGTCCTCGGCGTGTTCGGCCGTAGCCCTTGATTGCCACCGATACGGCAAGGACGGCTTCTGGTGTAAGCCTACCACGACCGATTCCTTAGCCTCGTGCGTGCGGTGGTTCAGCCGACATAGTTCACGTGTCCAGTCTCACACCCCTATGTCGGTGACACCGATCCGGAGAGATTTAGTTAGGCGTGGTGATCGGACATGGGCAACTTTTGCCATTAGACCCGGCACTTCATAGTCTCGCAGAGAGCACGCAGCGGCGCGCGCTACGCTCATTACAAACGCCCGACCGGAGAGCTCCTCGGGATCTTGAGCTAGTGCACCTTTCGTATCGACGATGAGACAGTGCCGAGGTCGGGACTCGTTTCTCGTATAGGGCGTATTGTGTGGTGGATTTATTTCCGACTAAGACCACGAGTTGGCATCCGAGGTCCAAGTGTGGACTTAAGCTATGTGCTCTATTCTGTGTTTATATTCATAGCTTGCATACATTCTTCTAGATGATCATGTATATCGTATTGTACCCCGGTTGGGGATTCTTACTGAGTAATTCGTTACTCACCCTTATTTTGTGGTTTTCCACAGGTAACCAAGGAGCGAGACAGGATGGCTGAAGGAGGAGCTGTGATCATGGGCACCTGCTGCCACTCTGACACTTTTATTCATTTTATGACTCTTAACTTTATATTTCCCCTGAATGCATGTAGACGGGCACGGAGCCCCAGGACGTTTTCTCATGTTTTATGGATTCCAAAGATAGTCGTACTGAAAAGGTTTTTGAATGGTTTAAATAAATCTCTGATCGAGTATACTTTTAGAAATGTACTTTTCCCCAAACAGTGCTTGAAAACAGGGGACTTTTAATGTTTTAGTTTTACTTGGAATCTGAAAGTATGTTGCATATTGTTTTATTCTGAATGCATGCATTGGGGTAAAGGCCCATTTAGAACCCCATTCGGGTCGGGTCTTTACACTTATCGGTTAGCTCTACCTCCGTCATTGTCAGCGGTGCACAATGTGTTCCATGTATCGATGTTGAGGCAGTATGTGCCGGACCCGTCACATATTGTGGACTTTGGGCCTTTGCAACTGAATGAGGATTTGAGCTTCGAGGAGAAGCCAGTGGGGATCCTTGCCTTTGAGACAAAGACGTTGCGTAATCGTGAGATTCGTTTGGCAAGGTTCAGTGGAGGAGTCAGGGATCAGAGGAAGCCACTTGGGAGCGGGAAGACGAGATGAGATTGCACTACCCTAAGCTGTTCCAGTTTTAAGGACTTTCGAGGACGAAAGTCGTAAAAAGGAGGGAATATTGTAACGGCCCAGGTTTTCATCCCGATCTTCCACGTATGCCCTAGGGGTATTTTGGTAATTTGGTCGGGCCGTCATGGCCGTTTATGTCTTTTTCCAGTTGCTAAAATTATTGGTTGGATTTATGTGAGTTTTTGAGGCTTTGTGGATGGGTTTGAGCATGGTTAGATGCAAAAGTAAAAATAAAGGATAATTGTGTTGCAGGTGGGATTCGAACCCGAGTCTCTGGGAAAGCCTATGGGAATGCGTGCCAGTTGAGCTATGAAGAGCTCTTGTTGCTCTTTTCGCGTCATATCTTGGTTAACCTTGGATCTTTGGAGTTTGGGTACATTTGGTTAAATGAAAAAGGAATTAGGTTTTTGTTGTTCTTCTCCAAAACTCTCATTGTCGTCCAAGCTTGTTCTCCCTAGCTCCCCAAGCCGATTTTCATCCCCTTTGCAGCTCCGTGGTTCGATCATCTTTCCGGGTAAGTTTCTTCGTCTCTTCGTCTTCTCCGATTTGGATTCTTGATGGCCGAATGTAAGAAGAAGAGCATGTGTGTGTGTCTTGTGCAGCTAGCCGAGGGAAGCCCAGTAGCCGAGCCAGATCGCCATGGCAAAGACGCCTGTGTCGCCATTACAAAGACGCCCGTCGTCGCCACAGCGCCGCCGCCCGATCGCCATCTCCATTGTCCTCGCGCGCGCGCAGCGAGAGACGCCAGATCGCCAAAATTTCATCATCCTCGCGCGCAAGCAGCAGAGACGCCCAGATCGCGCACCCAGACGCCCAGGGGCCGTCTCACGTCGCTTAGCCCCGTTGCGAGCAGCAGCATCCGCGCCCGAACGCTGCGCCAGCGCATGTCCTCGATCCGTACCGCTCACCCGCGCGCCTGCCTCAGCGTCGTTCGTCGCGCGCGCACGCCCACGCCCGCTTATCCGTGCGCTAGCGAGCAGCGCGCGCCAACAAAGAAGACCAAATTTCCGCCAAAGCGCCCAGCTTCTTGTCGCCGTGCCGTGTGAGTGCCCTCGAGCCGAGCCTGCTTGTTTTATTATATTTTAGGCCTATGGTTGTGATTATTGCTATGTTTTTTAGGTTCTCGATAGCTAGCTCGGGAGTGATCGCAGCTTAGGATTTTGTGTGTAGAAGCCTCCCGACCAAGGTAAGGATTTCTTAACGGTGTTGTGTGGGCCCTGCGATATTGTATGTGATTGCTGTTTGTATGTTTGTTTGTGTTTATCAGCATGTTTAGCGATAGGTGTTCTGTTCAATTCCCGACCGCATGATTCCTTATGTTGTTTCTCATGTTAGTCCATGCTAGGTTGTTCCGTTCTGGCATGCTCGTATCTGTTCTTGTTTCGTAGTATCATGCTAGGTTCGTTGTATCTGTTGAGCTCGTATTGGATTGTATTGGATTGTATGTTATTGATATGATAGGCTAGAGTGTAGGTAGGTAGCATCATCCGGCCCGAATGCATAAAGTATCTTGCATCCATGGCGGGGACGTCACGAGGTAGTACTCCGCCCCGACCCCGTTAGGGTTTAGCTAACCCGACCGGTAGGCCCCGCAATCTTGGGTGAGGGTGGCGATCGTTAAATGCCCCAACGCGGTCGGGATGATGACTTGGCATTGCCTCGTCCCGGCAAATGCAAGCGCCCTCGGCGTGTTCGGCAAAGAGCCCTTGATTGCCACCGATAGGGCAAGGACGGCTTCCTAGTGTAAGCCTACCACGACCGATTCCTTAGCCTCAAAGCGGTGCTTCAGCCGACATAGTTCACGTGTCGTGTCTCACACCCTATGTCGCTGACACCGATCCGGAGATTTAGTTAGGCATGGTGATCGACTCGGGCAACTTGCCACTAGACCCGGCACCCCTAGAGTCTCGCAGAGATGCGGTGCACGCATACGCTCATTATAGCGCCGACTGGAGAGCTCCTCGGGATCGTGAGCCAGTGCACCTTTCGTATCGATAGTAGACGAGCTGAGGCCGAGACTCGTTTCTCGTATAGGGCGTATTGTGTGGTGGATTATCTGGACTAAGACCCTGAGTTGGCATCCGAGGATTATTTGTGGATTTAAGCTATGTGCTCTATTATGTGTTTATATCCATAGCTTGCATACATTCATCTAGATGACCATGTATATCGTATTGTACCCCGGTTGGGGATTCTTACTGAGTAATTAGTTACTCACCCTTATTTTGTGGTTTTCCACAGGTAACCAAGGGGCGAGACAGGATGGCTGAAGGAGGAGTTGTGATCATGGGAACCTGCTGTCATCTCTGACTTTTTTTATATTATGACTCTTGTCTTTTTATTTCCCCTGAATGCATGAGGTCGGGCACGGAGCCCTAGGATGTTTTCTCAATGTTTTGTGGATTCCAGCATTGTTGTATCTAAGAAGGTTTTGAATGTTTTTAATAAATCTCTGATTAGAGTAAACTTTTGGAAATGTATTTGTATTGAAACAGGTGCTTGGAAACAGGGGCACGTTTCAGTAAACTGCATTGATTTCTGATTGAATGCTGAATGTTTTAATTTTAATTGGAATCCGAAATCATATTTGTATATTGTCCTTACTTTGAATGCATGCATTGGGGTAAAGGCTCATTTAGAGCCCCTTTTTGGTCTGCCTTCTTTACAAAGTAGCCGAGCCGGGTCGGGCAGTGAGGGCTCTCGGCCGAGGAGAGAGAGAGAGAGAGAGAGAGAGAGAGAGAAAAGGGAAAAATGGGGATAAAATTGGGATTTTTTTTTCTTTTATTTAATTTTCCATCCTTATCCTTTTAAAATAGGCCTTAAATCCCAAAAATCCCACTTCTCGGCTTCCTCCTCGAGACCCGGCTAAAGCAACCTTTTCCAATAAATAAAACTCACTTAAATCCAACTCCCAAATCAACACTAAGGGCCCGGGCTCGAATACCAATGGAAGCACTCAAACAACAATGATTTTGCCAAAACCCAAATCACAACCGAACTTCCAAATGAATAGCCCAAACATCTCGGGACTCGCAACCCACAACAAACAAGCCTCCACAAAGGTAGGAGCTGCCTTGGGATCCTGAAAATCCACAAATCCTGCCCAGGGAGGCAAAAGACCAAAATACCCCTAAGGGTCAAAACAGCTCTAACGGCCCAACCAAACAACTGAATCTGAACCAGAAGCACCTCGAGATCCGCAATAGAAAACTGGGTCGTTACATCGCAGGCGTGAGCGGCAGGGCTCGGCAAGGGTGGGCGGCACAGAGCGAGTGACGAGCTATTGCTGCGTGGCTTGGCAGGGCATGGGCGTGCATGCTTCCGCCGGCCGCTTCTTTGACGAGCGGGCAGCGCAGGCGCGCGCGTGCGTCGTCGTGTGATGGGCGAGCAAAGAACGCGCAATCGTGCAATCGCGCCGCTCGCGAGGTCGCGGGCGCGATTGGAGATGGGCAGGTTGTAGATGAGTGGTCGAGCACCTGGGCAGAAAGGGCTGTTCCCGGCTGGAAAATCACACACACACGCAAATCCGTCGGTCAAGAAATCGACAACACACTAGAAGGGAGTAACGCACAAGAAGAACCACTTACCCAGAACGGATGATCGGCGAGAACTCTCTTGAGATGAAGAAATCGCCAAGCACAAGAGGGAGAGGGAGAGAAGCCAAACTGCAATTTCCTGTAACAAATGAGACAACCCCCAAACCCTCAGCTTCTAATTTTACTCCAAATCCCAAGCAACTATGGGATAAGCAAAACACCAACGAAACAAGAGCACAAACTGCTTACCGACACAACTGGAAATATCTCCTTTTTCTAGCTGCCACAACCAAGATAACCCGGGTTCAATCCTTGGCTCGAACACCTTTTTCTTTTAATTTCTGTTTTGCAAGCCAAGGCCACAAACCTCCCCAAACACCCTCGGGGCAAAGAACCTGCACACCCAATAAATCTCCAAACTAAGCAAAGGACTCAAACAGCCTCAACGGCCCAAACGAATTACCAAAATACCCTTAGGACATACCTGGAAGACCGGGATGAAAACCTGGGCTGTTACATAGGGGCTTTAATCTCAAACTAGCATGCTCAGCAAACACAACAGATACAAATGAATGCGTAGAACCGGAATCAAACAAAACAAATGCCAGTGATATAAAATAAGTAGCGTACCTGCCACAACGGCATCTGTGCTCTTGGCTCCTGTCGGGTCGTAGCAAACACCCGACCCTGCTGCTGCTGCACCGGCTAAACTTCCATAGCTGGCTGGTTACAAAAATGGGCCAGGTACCCCTGTTTACCACAACGGTAACATAATCTGGACCCTGCCTGACAAACTCCAGTGTGAGCCTTCCCACAAGTATCACATGGGGGAATCTGTCTAGGACCGCCCTACTGGCGAGGCTGGAAGCGAGCCGGAGCTCTACGCTGATCTTGGTTCTATAACTGTCCTTGGCGGCACTGGCCGCCACCTCTAAAGTCAAACTTCCTCTTCTGCCCTGATGATGATGGGGTAGGACGCTGAACTGGAGCGGCTACAAACTGCTCGATCGAGTACTTCTCATTATAGATAGTCGCCAACTGCCTTGCCTATGCCTTGACGTCCTGGGATACACCCTGTCTCAGTCCAGAAATAAACTTCCTTATTTGTAGCTTAGGTGTGGCTATCAACTGCGGGAAAAAATAACAATACTCAAAGAATTTCCTCTCGTACTCCTCTACCTTGTCAGTCCCCTGTTTCAGATTCTGGAACAGCTCTACCATCTTTTCCTGGGCCTCTTCACTGACGTACTTGGCCTTGAACTCTGTCTTGAAGAAATCCCAGGTGGCAGGTGGTGACCCAGCTGGTCTCTCACTCAGAGTGGACTCCCACCACCATCTATCTATGCCCTCTAACACATGGGCTGCACAACGCGGTCTCTGGACATCGGGCCACACCATGATCAGAAAGGTGTACTCCAGATGGGCAATCCATCTGGCTGCTGCTAATGGATCTCCTAGGGCGTCGAACTTCTCTGGCTTCCACTTCACAAAATCTTTCAGCCATTTGCCAAGTTCCTCAGCACCATCTGTCCCAACTGTCTCTGTGGCTGCACGCTTCTGTGGAGCTGGTGGTGCTGCGGTGCCCTACTGGAACATACGAGTCAGCTGCTCTATCTGGGCTCGCGACTCTTCCCGCTGGGTGGCCAACATGGCCTGAGTCTTTGCTCTCTGGTCACTCAACAAGTTGACCATCATGGCTCTCATAGAATCTGCAAACCCTGCTCCCGGAGCAGTCTCTCGAGGCTTTGTCGCCTCTACACCTTCTCTAGGCAAAACAAGAGGAGCTGCTGGTGGTACACCCTCTGTCTCAGCTTGGGACGGTGTCCCAGCGGTATCTGAACCAATCCTGATACCCTGTCTTACTGCTCTCGAACCTCCTCTTCCTGTGCGGGTAGTTGGCATGCTGGCGATCTACACCCAAACCAACAACGAGGCATACACTAGATGTAAAAGTATTTTAAACTCTTAACCCTTTTATAAAACAGTAAACTTAGGCGTACTTGATGACTGTCAGAGAGCTGATGATCATGGAAAAATGACCTACAAGAAAAGGTCAGTCTACAGAATCTATGACTCTAAGCTCTGATACCAACTGTAAAGACCCGACCCGGAAGAAGTCCTAACCTAGGCCTTTACTTCAATCCATGCTTTTAAAACCTAAAAAAGTTATGCAAGATTACCATCCAGATTCTGTATAAATTTAAAACTTTCAATCATCCATTAAACTAGCAAGCATGAAAACATCCTGAAACCTGTCCCTTTTTCCAAGCACCTGTTCCAAGCAATAAATAATTCAAAATGTACTCTGATCAGAGATTTATTTCAAACATTCAGTTCCAAATCATTTCAATGAAAAGACAGAATCCAGATACAATCCAAAACATCCTAAGGGCTCCGTGCCCTAACTACATGCATTCAAGACTATATAAAGAAAAATCGGTAACATAAAACTCATAGATAAAACAGCAGGATTCCATGATCAGCAGCTCCTCCTTTAGCCAACAAGTCTCGCGCCCTGGTTACCTGTGGAAACCACAAAAGTAAGGGTGAGTAACGAATTACTTAGTAAGAATCCCCAAACGGGGTACAATACGATACAACTGGTCATCTAGTAGAATGTATAAAGGCTATAAATACAAACACTGAAGAGAGCACTTTACTTTAATCCATACATAACTATAAACGGGTGCCATCTTACAGTCTTACTCTGGGAGTTATCTTAAATCTCGGAACTCTACGAGAAACTAGTCTCGGCCTCAACTTTTCTGCTATACTGACTGTACGAAAGGTGCACTAAACTCAAGATCCCGAGGAGCTCTCTAGTCAGCACTGTAATGAGCGTGAATGCACACCGCATGCTGCTGCAAACCAGGGAGGTGCTGGGTCTCGGGCAAGCTGCCCTAGTCTAGTACGCATGCCTAAAAGAATCTCTGGACCGGTGTCACTGAACATAGTGGTGTAAGACTAGGACACTATGACTATGTCAGCCTATACCACCGCACTCGAGGCTAAGAAACCGTCCGTGGTAGGCTTACACCTGAGATCGGTCCTTGCCCTATCAGGTGGTAATCAAGGCTTACTGTCGACACTCTAAGGTCGTGTCAACTTCCGGGATAAGGCAATGCCTTGTCATTCCCCCGTGCGTCCCTGCCACGGATGCAAGTTACGTTATGCACCCTCGCTCGGATGATGCTACCTATCATGACACTATGTTATAAACAGCTAACAATAAACGTACTAACACGTGCTCAACAAAATCAACGAACCTAGCATGGTACTACGAAACAAGAACAGAATACGAACATGCTAGAATAGAACAATCTAGCATGGAACTAACATGAGAATAATCACGAGAAGTCATGCCAGTCGGAATTCAGAACAAAGAACCTAATAACTAAACATGCTGGTAATCATAAGCAGACATACAAACAACAATCACAGAAATATCACAGGGTCCACAAAACTTGGGTAAGAAATCCTTACCTGAATCGAAAGACAAACAGTCACAGAAGTGGACACCCGAGCTGCAAATAGATAACCTAGAGAACCAGAAACCTAGCAAACAACAGTAATTAAATTACTAATTATAGGCCTTAAAATAAAATATAAAATAGAAGCTCGGTCTCGGTCGGGAGTGAACTCATGCGGCTCGACCAAACACCAAGGATGCCTGTAACGACCCAGGTTTTTCTTCCCGGTCTTCCAGGTATGCCCTAGGGGTAATTTGGTAATTTGGTCGGGCCGTCAGGGTCGTTTATGTCTTTTCCAGTTACTAAAATTATTGGATGGTTTTTTGTAGGTTTTTGGAGGGGTTTGTGGTTTGGTTTGAGCAAGGTTTGATGCAAAAGTAAAAATAAAGGAAATTGTGCTGCAGCCGGGGTTTGAACCCGAGTCTCCTGGGAAGCTTGTAGAGATGTGTGCCAATTGAGCCATTAGGTGTTCTTGTTGCTCTTTCTGCATCACATCTTAGTTAACCTTGGATCTTTGGTGTTTGGTGCATTTGGTTAAATGAAATAGAAATTAGGTTTGTTGTGTTTTCTTCTCCAAAAGAGTTGTGGCCGCCCAAGCTTTCTCCCAAGCTCTCCTTGCCGATTCTTCAACCTTGCAGCTCCCTTGGATCGTTCATCATCATTCCGGGTAGGTATCAATCTTCCTCTTCTTCTTCTCATCCGTTTGGTGTGCTGTTTGGCCAAGTGAATAGAAGAGTGTTGTGTGTGTTTGTGTTGATTACAACCACCGAGAGAAGCCCCACCCAAGAAATCGTCGCGACGCTCACCGCCAGATCGCCTGCGCCGGATCGCGCCAAAAGAAGAAATTTCAGACGCTTCCTGCCGCGCACCAGATCGCCCTTGCCGTCACGGCGCTGTCGCTTCGCCCAAATCTCGCACAACAACCGCCCGGCCTGTTCGCCATCGCCGCCCGGCGACGTCGCGCCAGATCGCGCGCAGCAGCGAGACGCTCGACACCCGCGCGCCGCCCGTGTCGCTTGCCGAGCCGCTCGCCCGCGACGCCAGACGTTACGCGCGCGCGCCCCTACCGAAGCCGCTCGCCGTGTCCGCGATCGCGCGCCGCGCGCGCCGTGCGCCGCGTGCCGCGCCGCTGCCGCTGAAGTCCGTCTGTCTCGTCTGCGCGCATAGCTGCGCCTCTAGCGCCCATCCGCTGCGCAGACGCGCGCGCCACAGCGCCAGCCCAGCCTGCAGCCAGCGCCAGCCTGCTGCCTGCTACACGCCAAAGAACTCCAAGTTCGTGTCGCCGCGCGCGCGTGAGTTCCCGAGCCGAGCTTGCTGCGTTCTATTGTTTTTAGACTTTTTAGGTATTGACTATTATTGGTTTGTTAGGTTCCCGCCGCTAGCTCGGGATTGTTCCGCAGACTTAGGATTTGTGTGTAGAAGCCTCCCGACCAAGGTAAGGATTTCTTACCGGAGTTGTGTGGGCCTCGCGTATATTTGTGATTGTTGTTTTGTATGCCTGTATGATTACTAGCATGTTTAGCCCTAGGTGCTCGCTCAATTCTGATCGCATGAACTCTTGTATTGTTTCTCATGTTAGCCCATGCTAGGTTGTTCCATTCGGCATGTTCGATATCTGTTCTTGCTTCGTAGTATCATGCTAGGTTCCTTGTATCTGCTGAGCACGTATTGGACCGCATTGATTGAATTGTTATTATTACTATGGTTTAGAGTTCGTAGGTAGCATCATCCGGGCCGGATGCATAACGTAACTTGCATCCCCGATGTGGACGTGCGAGATGGTACTGCCGTCCCGATCCCGTTAGGGTTTAGCTAACCCTAACGGTTGGCCCCGCAATCTTGGGTGAGGGTGGCGGTCGTTAAATGCCCCAATGGTCGGGATGATGACTTGGCATTGCCTCGCCCCCTCGCGATCGGCACGCGTCCTCGGCGTGTTCGCCGTAGCCCTTGATTGCCACTGTTAGGCAAGGACCGCTTCTGGTGTAAGCCTACCACGACCGGTTCCTTAGCCTCAAAGCGGTGGTACAGTGACATAGTTCACGTGTCCAGTCTCACACCCCTATGTCGGTGACACCGATCCGGAGATTTAGTTAGGCATGGTGATCGAACTTGGGCGGCTTGCCACTGACCCGGCACCCCGAGTTTGCGTGAGCATGCGGTGCGCGCTTACGCTCATTACAAATACGACTAGAGAGCTCCTCGGGATCTTGAGCCGTGCACCTTTCGTATCGTCGATGAGCGGCGAGGCCGGGACTTGTTCCCGTGATAGAGCGTATAGTGTGTTGTGGTATTTTCTCGACTAAGACCCCGAGTTGGCATCCGAGGTCCAAGTGTGGACTTAGCTATGTGCTCTGCTCTGTGTTTGTACTCATAGCTTGCATACATTCTTCTAGATGATCATGTATATCGATTGTACCCCTGGTTGGGGATTCTTACCGAGTAATTCGTTACTCACCCTTATTCTGTGGTTTTCCACAGGTAACCAAGGCGGGAGACAGGATGGCTGAAGGAGGAGCTGTGGTCATGGAATCCTGCTGTCATCTCTGACCATTTTATTATATCATGACTCTTGACTTTTGTTATTTCCCCTGAATGCATGTAGACGGGCACGGAGCCCTAGGATGTTTTCTTACGCTTTTATGGATTCCAAAGATATTTGTACTTGTGGAATGTTTAAATGGTTTAAATAAATCTCTGATCAGAGTATGCTTTTAGAAATGTATGTTTTGATTGTTGAATGTTTCTGTTTTTACTTGGGATCCGAAATGTATTTTTCATAATGTCTTTTATTTTCAATACATGCATTGGGGTAAAGGCCATTTAGAGCCCCTTTTGGGTCGGGTCTTTACAATGCCTCGGCTGCAAGGCACACCGCAAGAAGGCTGGCGTGCGCGGCAAGGCAAGCGAGCAAGGGAACGGCGTGCAGACGGCTGCTGTGCGCGGTGACGTGCGCGGGTGAGCGGCTCGGCGAGGGCGTGTGGCACGGTGCTGCTGCACGGCTGGGTAGAGCGTGCGCGGGCTGTTGCTTGAGCGACGAGTCTCGGTGCTGGGAAGGCGTGTCGCGGTGTGGGCTGGCTTGAGATGGACGACGCGTCTCAGGCTAGGGTTTGAGTTAGTCCTCTCGGTTGCACTCCACAACAAACAAACACAAACAACAACAAGCCCCTCAACCTCTCGACCAGCAAGAAATCGATAAACCTAGGCCATGAATCGACAACAACAACCAAGGAGGAAGTATCGAATAAGGGGAATCGCTTACCCAGAATGGTCGATCGATGAAGGCTCTCGGGAGATGGTGGAATCGCAAACTGCACGGGAAGCTTGGAGGAACGGCGAACGCTTATGTCTTGGGATTTGGGAGAGAAAAGAATAAAACCTATTTTTTCAAATAAATCCCACTTAAGTCCTGAAACCAAGGCCAAATAATTAATCTGTGGAAAGAGTATAAGAAAGTACCTGAAGGTCAATTGGCAAAGCCCTGCTGCTTTCTAACTAGGCCACCCTAGTTCAAACCTCAACTGCTGCACTTTAATTTTCGGCAAAAACCCTACATTTATTTTTTTTTGCAACTCCCAACACCCAAACTCAACCGGAATGCAACCAAACCCTAATTGTGAACAACCAGGAATATATTTAGCTAAGAAAAGACAGAAACAGCCCTAACGGCCCGACCAAATTACCAAAACACCCTCAGGACATACCTGGAAGACTGGGATGAAAACCTGGGCCGTTACATAGGCACATACACACCACCTCCGATTAGGGCTTGGCTGAACCAAACAAAGAGAGAGTTTTTTCGGCTAGGGTAGAAGAAGAAGAAGGAGGAGAAATCTTGGAGAATTCATCAAGAAGATGATGGGAAGGGCTAGGGAACTCGTGGGGCAAAGAGAGGAGGTTAGAAATACTATTTCTCCTTTTACTTTCTTAAATAGGTTAAGTGATTCCTTCCCTGGGCTTTCCCCTTTCGAGTCGCAGCTCAAGCAATCTTTTCTCTTTATTAAAACTTATTTAAACCAAGCCTTCAATTCCCCTTTAGGTCAAGGGTTCAAATCCTAATGGAAGCACTTTAATTTTCTTTAATTTTGCTAATAACCAAACCACCTCCAAGCTTCCGAACAACCAGCACAAACTTCTTGGATCTTGCAAGCAACAACAGTCAAGGCTCAACAGAAGATAGGAATAGTTCGGGAATCCTGAAAATCCACAAACCCTAATCGGGAAGAAAAATGACCAAAATGCCCTTAAAGTTTAAAATAGCTCTAACAGCCCAACCAAACATCCAAATAACGAACCGGAAGTACCTAGAGAACCGAAACAAAAATCTGGGCCGTTACACATGATAAACGCAGGGCCCAGACAATCCTCTGTAAGAAATCCTTACCTGGAAACAACAAAAACATACAACAATAACTAATTGCTCCTTGAGCTGCTGAACCAACACGAACAACCTAGGAAATAGTAATATAAACAACACATTAAGACAAGCAGCTAACTGACAATTAAACACCAACAAATAAGGGCTCGAGAACTACCCAAATCGAGAAGAACAGCTTGCGGTAGTCCAAAGACTCGGCCGAAGCAGGGGCTTCGACAGTGACGAAGGGCTGCATCTGGTAGGGTGAGGCTAGCGGCTGCAAGGCTGAGTAGCACGACAACGTGTGAGAGAGAAGACGCGTGCTTACGCTCGACTGACGCAAAGGCACTCGCTGCTGCGTGTGCGAGTGAAGGAGCAAGGAGGGTATCCTCGGTGCGGCTACTTGTGGTGCAGGGTGACGGCTCGCTGCTTCGAAACGGTCTGCGACTGCGAGGCGACGAAGAGGATCTGGAGTAAGCGATTGCAAGGGCGAAGCAGCTCGGTGAGGATTGCTGCTGCACATGGATCGGTGAGGGCTTCCGTGTGCGTGTGGCTGCATTTGCGACTGCGAACGGTGATGCGATCGGCTAAGGGGCTACGGATCCAATGCTTGCTAAGGGGTTGTTTGGTGATGGCAATGTGGATCTCTCGGCTGCAAGGACTGATTTGCTTAGAGTGGTGCTGCATAAAGAGTTCGGGTAGAGCTTAACATACACAACAAAAAATCTTCTGTTAGGGCACAACCAACCAACAACGAAAGATCTCGGCTAGGGAAAAACTTACCTCTCGGCTAAATGGTACTTGCGGAAACAAGGGCTGGTCGGCTTGGGAGATCTAGACAAAACCAGGAGAAAGAGGAATGATAAGGACTTGGCAATCAAGGAGTTGCTCTATTGCAATGATGGTCGGCAAGAACAAGCAAAATCAATAAGAAGTGATGGAGAGGGAGAAATTACCTGGAAAAAAGAGGAAACCGACTTGGAGAAGCTTCTCTGGAAGAGGAAATCATAAAGAACAGGGGCTCTGGAGAATTTGCAAGCTTCTGGAACAAAACGACCAACGGAAAGCCTTCTCCTAAATGCAAAAAGAATCCCCTTGCGCCACTTTTCCCTTTTGATTTATCAATTCCAACTCCTAGGCATCTCCCCTTCGAGTCCCAGCTCCAACGCATTTTCCTCTATTTAATAATCTTTAAACTAAGCTCCACAACTCCAAACAACTAAAGTTCGAGCCTTGGCAAGAGCATTCTTATTTTCTCCTTAACAAACACTTATGCAAAAGCTCCCCAAATCCACCCAGGTTCGAACCCAAGCAAAGAAAAAAATTAATTCTCAATTAAACAACAACCAACTTCAACTCCTAGCCACCTGGGTTTGAGTCCTGGCTCGAACACTTTTCTTTTAAATTTTCCTTTTTCATTCCAAGCCACCAAAACACAAGGATAGACTCCAATTCCAAGAACCTGAAACTAAATAAAATCTCCGAGCTCAGCAAAAGACTAAAACAGCCCTAACGGCCCAAATGAACAACCAAAATATTAACCGAACATACCTAGGGAACTAGAACAGAAATCTGGGCCGTTACAATACTCCCTCCTTTTAAGACTTTCGTCCCCGAAAGTCCTAAAACTAAAACAACCCTGGGAAACTCCACTGAAGTTTAACCAACTGAACTCCCGATTAAAACTACACCTGTTCGTCCACGAAACTCAAAACCTTCTTCTATTCCAAAGGCTCAAAGCTACAACGTCAACGAGTCTGCCACAAACTAACTCAACCACAACGAGATATACACTGTAAAGACCCGACCTGAAAGAGATCCTAACCTAGGCCTTTACCTCATTGCATGCTTTTAAAAACTCAAATAAGTTATGCAAGATTGTTATCCAGATTCTGAATAAATTTAAAACTTACAACCATTCATTAAACAAATAAACATAAAAAAAAAACATCCTGAAACTTGTCCCTATTTCCAAGCACCTGTTCCAAGCTAAAAATAATTCAAAACGTACTCTGATCAAAGATTTATTTCAAACATTCAGTTCCAAATCATTTCGATGAAAAGACAGAATCCAGATACAATCCAAAAACATCCTAAGGGCTCCGTGCCCAACTACATGCATTCAAGAGATCAAATAACATAACACATAAGACGCAGACTTTATAAATAAGCTGGATTTCATGATCAGCAGCTCCTCCTTCAGCCATCATGTCTCGTGCCCTAGTTACCTGTGGAAACAACAAAAGTAACGGTGAGTAACGAATTACTCAGTAAGAATCCCCAACCGGGGTACAATACGATACAACTGGTCATCTAGTAGAATGTATGCAAGCTATAAATACAAACACTAAAGAGAGCACTTTACTTTAATCCATACATAGATATAAACGGATGCCATCTTACGGTCTTACTCTGGGAGTTATCTCAAAACTCGAAACTCTACTAGAAACTAGTCTCGGCCTCAGCTTTCCTACTATACTGTCGATACGAAAGGTGCACTGAACTAAAAAGCTCGAGGAGCTCTCCAGTCGGCGCTGTAATGAGAGTGCGCGCACATTGCATGCTGCGCAAACCAGGGAGGTGCTGGGTCTAGGACCTGCTGCCCTAGTCCAGTACGCATGCCTAAAGAATCTTTGGATCGGTGTCACTGAACATAGTGGTGTGAGTCCAGGACACTATGACTATGTCAACCTGTACCACCGCACCTGAGGCTAAGAAACCGTCCGTGGTAGTCTTACACACAGAGACCGGTCCATGCCCTATCAGGTGGTAATCAAGGGCTACGGTCGACACGCTGAGGTTGTGTCGAATGTCGAGGACAAGGCAATCCCTCGTCATTCCCCCGACCGTTGGGGCATTTAACAGTCTGCCACCCTCACCCATACATAAATACCACGAATGTCATCTTACGGTCTTACTCCGGAAAACTACAACGCATCCCGATACTCTACAAGAAACTAATCTTGACCTCAGCTTTCCGACTACTGTCGATGCGAAAGGTGCACTGAACTCAAGATCCCGAGGAGCTCTCCAGTCAGAGCTGTAATGAGCGTGTACGCGCACCGCATGCTGCTGCAAACCAGGGAGGTGCTGGATCTAGAGCATGCTGCCCTGGTCCAGTACGCATGCCTAAAAGAATCTCTAGATCGGTGTCACTGAACATAGTGGTGTGAGACCAGGACACTATGACTATGTCAACCTGTACCACCGCACCAGAGGCTAAGAAACTAGCCGTTGGCATGCTGGCGATCCACACCCCAACCAACTAGTCAGAACCTACTCGTCTCCGCTCTACACCACTAAACAAGGCATACACTAGATGTAAAACTATTGTAAATTCTTAACCCTTTTCTAAAACAGTAAACTTAGGCGTACCTGATGACTGTCGAAGTGCTGATGATCATGGAAAAACGACGTACAACAAAAGGTCAGTCTACAGAATCTATGACTCTGAGCTCTGATACCAACTGTAAAGACCCTACCCGAAAGTGGTTCTAACCTAGGCCTTTACCTCATTGCATGCTTTTAAAAACTCAAATAAGTTATGCAAGATTTCCATCCAGATTCTGAATAAATGTAAAACTTACAACCATTAATTAAACAAACAAACATAAAAAAAAACATCCTGAAACCTGTCCCTGTTTCCAAGCACCTGTTCCAAGCTAAAAATAATTCAAAACGTACTCTGATTAGAGATTTATTTCGAACATTGAGTTCCAAATCATTTCAATGAAAAGACAGAATCCAGATACAATCCAAAAAACCTCCTAAGGGCTCCGAGCCCAACTACATGCATTCAAGAGATCAAATAACATAACACATAAGACTTAGAGTTCAAAAATCAGCGGGATTCCATGATCAGCAGCTCCTCCTTCAGCCATCCTGTCTCGTGCCCTGGTTACCTATGGAAACCACAAAAGTAAGGGTGAGTAACGAATTACTCAGTAAGAATCCCCAACCGGGGTACAATACGATACAACTGGTCATCTAGTAGAATGTATGCAAGCTATAAATACAAACACTGAAGAGAGCACTTTACTTTAATCCATACATAGATATAAACGGATGCCATCTTATGGTCTTACTCCGGGAGTTATCTCAAAACTTGAAACTCTACGAGAAACTAGTCTCGACCTCAGCGTTTCTACTATACTGTCGATACAAAAGGTGCACCGAACTCAAGATCCTGAGGAGCTCTCCAGTCGGCGCTGCAATGAGCGTGAGCGCACACCGCATGCTGCTGCAAACCAGGGAGGTGTCGTGTCTAGGGCATGCTGCCCTGGTCCAGTATGCATACCTAAAGAATCTTTGGATATGTGTCACTAAACATAGTGGTGTGAGACCAGGACACTATGACTATGTCAGCTTGTACCATCGCACTTGAGGCTAAGAAACCGGTCGTGGTAGGCTTACACCAGGAACCCGTCATTGCCCTATCAGGTGGCAATAAAGGGCTACTGCCGACACGCTGAGGTCGTGTCGACTGCCTGGGACAAGGCAATGCCTCGCCATTCCCCCTACCGTTGGGGCATTTAACAGTCTGCCACCCACACCCAAGATTACAACTGGGCTGTTAGGGTTAGCTAATCCCTAACGACGGATCAAGGACGGAGTACTGCCTCGCACGTCCCTGCCACGGATGCAAGTTACGTTATGCATCCTCGCCCGGATGATGCTACCTATCAGAACACTATGCTATAAACAACTAACAACAAACATACTAACACGTGCTCAGCAGAATCAACGAACCTAGCATGGTACTACGAAACAAGAACATTATACGAACATGCCAGAACAGAACAACCTAGCATGGGACTAACATGAGCATAAGTACGAGAAATCATGTCAGTCGGAATTCAGAGCAAAGCACCTAATAACTAAACATGCTGGTAATCATAAGCAAACTTACAAACACCAATCATAGAACTATCGCAGGGCCCACTGTAACGGCCCAGATTTTCATCCTGGTCTTCGAGGTATGCCCTAGGGGTATTTTGGTAATTTGGTCGGGCCGTCAAGGCCGTTTATGTCTTTTTCCAGTTGCTAAAATTATTGGATGGGTTTATGTAAGTTTTTTAGGCTTTGTGGATGGGTTGGAGCAAGGATAGATGCAAAAGTAAAAATAAAGGAAAATTGTGTTGCAGCTGGGTTTTGAACCTGGGGTACTAGGAAGTTAGGTGGGTGGTGTGGCCAGTTGAGCCACAGGAGGATCTTGTTACTCTTTCCGCATCATATCTTAGTTACCCTTGGATCTTTGGATTTTTTGGTGCATTTGGTTAAATGAAAAAGAAATTAGGTTTTGTTCTTCTTCTCCAACACACCCCCTTTGCCGTCCAAGCTTGTCTCCATAGCCTTCTCTAGCTGATTTTCATCCTCTTTGCAGCTCCAAGGTTCGTTCGTCAACCCGGGTAAGTCTTCATCCTCTTCCTCTTCCCGATCGGGTGTTTTTGCAGGCCGAAGGTAAGAAGGAGTGCTTGTGTGAGTGTGTTTGTTGCAGTCGCCCAGATCGCGAAGTAGCCCCTCGCCGCGACGCCAAAGGTCCGCCAGCGAGCCCAGGTCGCTCGAAGTCGCCCAGACCTCCGTTCATCGCGCACAGCAGTAGCCCAGATCGCCCAAGGTCACCGGCAGCCTCTCCATCGCTCGCCAGATCGCCGGTCGCACGCAGTCACAGCCATTGCGCGCCAGTGCCCTCGCCGCGACGCTTATCGCAGCTCGCGGCCGTTACCTCGCGCGCGCCTCCGCGCCACGCCGGCCGCTCGTCGCGTCCGCCAGACGCCCAGCGTCCGCGCGCCCTCATTCGCGCCGTGTCCAGGCTATGTCCGTGCGCAGCAGCGCCGCCCAAGACTCGCCCAAAGGTGGCAAGCGGCACCCACCGCCAGCTGCCACAAAGAAGCCCGTGTCGCCGTGCCGTGTGAGTGCCCCCGAACTGAGCCTGCTTGTTTTATTATATTTTAGGGCTAAGGTTGTGATTGTTGCTATGTTTGTTAGATTCTTGATAGCTAGCTCGGGAGTGTTCGCAGCTTAGGAGTTTGTGTGTAGAAGCCTCCCGACCAAGGTAAGGATTTCTTACCGGAGTTGTGTGGACCCTACGATGTTCTATGTGATTGTTATTTGTATGTTTGTTTGTGATTATCAGCATGTATAGTTTAGGTGCTCTGTTCTGAATTCCTGACTAGCATGACTTCGTATGTCGTTCTCTCATGTTAGTCCATGCTAGGTTGTTTCGCTTACGCATGCTCATATCTCGTTCTTGCTTCATAGTACCATGCTAGGTTCGTTGTATCTGTTGAGCACGTTTTGGATTGTATTGGATTGTATGTTTTTGATATGATAGGTTAGAGTGTAGGTAGGTAGCATCATCCGGGCCCGATGCATAAAGTATCTTGCATCCATGGCAGGGACGTACGAGGTAGTACTCCATCCCTGGAACCCGTTAGGGTTTAGCTAACCCGACCAGTAGGCCCTGCAATCTTGGGTGAGGGTGGCAGACTGTTAAATGCCCCAACGGTGGGGATGATGACTTGGCATTGCCTCGTCCCTGGCAGCCGGCACGTCCTCAACGTGTTCGGCAGTAGCCCCTGATTGCCACCGTTAGGGCAAGGACGGCTTCGGTGTAAGCCTACCACGACCGATTCCTTAGCCTCAAAGCGGTGGTTCAGCCGACATAGTTCACGTGTCCGTGTCTCACACCCCTATGTCAGTGACACCGATCCAGAGATTTAGTTAGGCATGGTGACTGAACATGGGCAGCTTGCCACTAGACCCGGCACCCCCCATGGTCTGCAGTAGCATGCAGTGTACGCTTACGCTCATTACAGCGCCGACCGGAGAGCTCCTCGGGATCTTGAGCTAGTGCACCTTTCGTATCGACAATAGACAGGCTGAGGCCGAGACTTGTTTCTCGTATAGGGCGTATTGTGTGGTGGAGTATTCCGGACTAAGACCCTGAGTTAGCATCCGAGGTCCAAGCGTGGACTTAAGCTATGTGCTCTATTATGTGTTTATATTCATAGCTTGGATACATTCATCTAGATGACCATGTATATCGTATTGTACCCCGGTTGGGGATTCTTACTGAGTAATTCGTTACTCACCCTTATTTTTGTGGTTTTCCACAGGTAACCAAGGTGCGAGACAGGATGGCTGAAGGAGGAGCTGTGATCATGAGAACCTGCTGTCATCTCTGACTTTTTATATTATGACTCTTGTCTTTTATTTCCCCTGAATGCATGTAGTCGGGCACGGAGCCCTAGGATGTTTTCTCAATGTTTTGTGGATTCCAGCATTTATGTATTTGAGAAGGTTTCGAATGATTTTAATAAATCTCTTATCAGAGTAAACTTTTGGAAATGTATTTGTCTTGAAACAGGTGCTTGGAGACAGGGACAGGTTTCAGCAAACTGTAATGATTTTTGTTTGAATGTTGAATGTTTTAAATTTTAATTGGAATCCGAAATCATATTTTCATATTGTCCTTTACTTTGAATGCATGCATTGGGGTAAAGGCCCATTTAGAGCCCCTTTTTGGGTCGGGTCTTTACAGTTGGTATCAGAGCTCAGAGTCATAGATTCTGTAGACTGACCTTTTGTTGTAGGTCGTTTTCCCCATGATCACTAGCACTCCGACAGTCATCAGGTACGCCTAAGTTTACTGTTTTTAGAAAAGGGTTAAGAATTTACAATACTTTTCATCTAGTGTATACCTTGTGTAGTGTTGTGGAGCGGAGACGAGCAGGTTCTGACTCGTTGTTGGTTTGGGTTTAGAGCGCCATCATGCCAACTTCTTGCAGTGTGAGCTGTATGTTGTGGTTTGTTGAGATATCGAGATAGATTCGGATACCGCTGGGACATCGTTCCAGATGGAGGCAGAGGTTAGACTCCCATAGGCCACGTGTGGCCCAGCTGTTAGTTCCCCTAGTGAGAGGGTGGAGGTGTTTTGCCCTGGAGTACCACTCAAGGAGAGGAGTTAGCTTTGGCTTTTGCTCATGTTGATGCTTGTGGAGCAGGTCCCAGAGTGGGCTAGCCTGGTAGTTCCAGTGTGGGATCTTAACCTTAGCAGATTGTCTGATTGCCCAATGAGTAGCTGCAGAGTTGGTAGCCTTCGAGGAGGTTGCTGAGACATCTTTGTTCTCTTATAAGTGTTGTTGTTTTGCAGCCAGTAAGTCGGAACCCTATAGTTAAGGGTGCAGCGAGCAGTGTTCCCATCGGACTTGATCCGTTGGTGGTTCCTCAGTTGTTTAGTAGAGGTGAGCACTCTTCTTTTGGTGAGCCCTGGAGTAGGGCTAGCTGCTGCATGTTAAGAGAGCCGTCCGGAGTTTTGTTGAGCATCATGTGGAGATGCAAGAGTAGGCAGTGAGACTTCGGTTTGATGAGATGCCTTAGGCATGGTTGTTTGAGTTGAGCTCTTGTATGCCTCGCCATAGTTTTTGTCACTTGAGGTTGTGACCTTGCTGGCCCCATTTATAGTAAGATGTGGATTTGGTAGTAGTGGCACTTGAGGTGCATTGGTTGGTGTGCCACTTTGGCACTAAGTCTGGTTCAGGCCTGAGTTTGGCATGGGTATAGCAGATGGTCCTATGACCTGTCCGGAGTTCAGCACACTTTTTTAGCCGTTGGATCCGTTTAGGGCAGTTGAACCTGTTTAGGTCGTGCAAGAGGGCTAGTTCAGTGGTAGTCGAAGGACTACAAGTGAAAGGATGTTCGAGAGGAGCTGGAGCCTCTTCCCAGTGTTACTGGTGGTTGAGTAAGTCAAGAGTTGACGGTTGGTAAGTGTTAGTGCGTGTGAGTCTCACGCTAGGGCTGAGGCCAAGAGATCTTTGTGGTTGGTAGTGCGGTCCACTACCTTCGGGTGCCTAAACCTGAGTTGAGTGAGCATTGTAGATGCGAGTTCGGTCCAGCAGGGGAACCATGAGTTGGATGCCCGTGAGATGAGTTGGATGCCTATGAGATGAGCTGGATGCCTATGAGGCAAGTTGGATGCCTATGAGATGGGTAGGATGCCTTATGAGAGGAGTTGGACGCCTTATGTGTAAGCACACTTGGTAGAGGCTTGGTATAAAGTAAGTTCGGTTTGGCATTGTTATGTTTTAGCAAAGCAGGGTTGCCACTACTTCGTGTATCGTGTGGAGATGGAGCTTTTGGTGTTCCTTTGGTTGATTGTATCTCTGCCAGAAGTTAGTGTTGCCTTTTGGAAAGCACCTGTTAGTCTTGGATCTCTGAAGAAAGGTTGAGAGTTGTGCACACAAGTGTGTTTTGTGTAGTTCGTTCTGGTGGCGAGAGTTTCAGAACCATGTAAGGTTTGCATGGGAGAACTGGTGCTCAGTTCTTGGAGAAGTTGGACTCCAGGTGGATGTTGTAAGGCTTTAGTTGAGGTTGTAAGGATACCGTGCTCGTAGTTGGGTTGTTGCTTAGGCAAGTTTGTTAAAATGAACCTAAGCTTGGCTGGTGGAACCTCTTGTGTTCATGGTTGGAGTTCAGATGGTACTGAACAAATGGTGGTTGTAGTGAAGCCGCGTAGTTGCTAAGGGTGTTGCTCGGAATCCTTACCCTGGGTGGAAGCTACGATGTGGCTGATGCTTTGAGTAGGAGGATGGCACATTCTGAAGCGTTTCAGGTCTTTTTGGTTTCGAGGTTCGGAACAGGCCAGCATGGTTGTGATGCTGGAAAAAGGAGTTGTTTGTTCAGGCAGTTGGCTGTTAGACCGTTAGACTACAGTGTGTGTCGAGGGTTGCCGAAGAACCCTAGTTGTGGAGAGTCTCACCGAGCTCACGAGCCCGCAGTAGTGAGTTTCAGTTGGCAAGTCGGAGTCGTGTAGGTTGTAGACCTCGGGTGAGTTGCTGGCAGATTTGGTAGGCTAGCAAGCTGGAGTTCGTTTGGAGTAGAGTCCGGATTGGTTACGGTGTGGTGGCAAGTTGGTGCTTGGCGTTGACCAAGGTGTGGTTTTTGAGTTCCTAGAAGTTAGCCTTGCTCGTGGGGCAAGTGGTTTTGCCCTGGCGGATGTCCTTCCTGTTTCTAGAGTTTGAGAGTTGCCCTTATTTGGTGTTTGGGGTTGAGTCTTCTCTTGCCCATGGTTGGCAGTCCAGTCTGTGGTGGACCCCTTGTTCTTGCCTCTGGGAGAGTTGGATGTTGTGCTTAGCTGAGCAAGACAGCGAGCGGTTGTGAAGCTCCCTGTCCTTCGGATGTCCGCTTGTAAGGATCTGTTTCTCCTTGGGAGTTGTCAGGTTATTCCTTGGTTTTGGAATTGGTGGTAGTGGTGCTAGTAGGAGGAAAAGTTTGTTGGCTGCTTGGAAGCAGTTGTTTGTCCAGGTTAAGCGGACCCTTGAGTGATGTTCTGGAAGTTGTTGTTAGGGTTGTTCTGCTCCTATGAGTGTTTGGCCTGGTTGGTTAAGGTTATTTCTGTGTTTGGCCTGGGAGCTGTTGCACCTTTGTAGTTGAAGAACTCCTTTGTATCAGTTGTGGGTTGAGGTTGCACCATTGTGGTTGGATTAGGGTCTTGACCTTTCGAGGGATCCTTGCTGGTTAGTGTGGCTTGTGCTCTGCCAGCCATTATTGGTAATCTGGTTCTTGGTAGTTGGTGTTAACCGAGTAGTGGAGTTCCGTTTATGAAGTTTCAGTGGGAAGGTGTAATAAGCCTAAGCTAGAGGATTAAGCCTACATGTGTTATCGTTTGGACTTGTGAGATGTGTTTCATATTTGAGGCAAGCTTCGTTCCGTTGCTTGCATGGAGGTAAGTTTGGTGAAGGGAGCCCTCTGGGGCCCGGTTGTTGGCAGGCTGACTTGTCCAGCCAGTGATTTGAGTCAAGCTAGAGTTGTGTGGATTGGCATAGCTATGCAGTTTGTAGTTGTTTGAGCTTCCGAGTTCGTAGCACTCAAGTTGTTGGATCGTAAGTTTCCATGTGGGAGCTGTCAGCTAGTTGAGGTTGTTGTGTGAGTTCAAATTCTTGGAGGATTGGTTTCAGTAGCTAGAGCTCGCACCTCGTTTCGTGTGCAGAGGCCATTTTTATGGAGTAGAGTCATGTCAGTTTCAGGCTGGAGTTGTTGTCACCAGGGTGTGGCAACAAAGGTTTGTTCTAGGCAGTGCGTGGATGAACTGTGGTTCTGGAGAGCGTTGTTAAGAGGCTTATGCGCCGTGTGCAGTTTCTGTAGTGTTTTCACCCTCTGACCGATGGTCTTTTAGGAGGAGTGAGCCAGATCCTTCAGAACTTGTTGCGAGTTGGTGTTTCCGTGATGAGCGCAATGGAGACCGGTGTTGGTTTTATGAGTTTTCTTTGGGTACTGCGATTCCACCGTTAGTTCATATAGTTCCGTTGAGGCGTTGTATTGTAAGTGTTGCAGGATTCCAGTGTTCTGGGAAAAGGTTGGTGGTCGTCAGTTTTGTTTTGGGTCCCGAGTTGCTGCGGTTGTGGCCAGCCATGAGCGCAAAAGTGTAGTGTTCGTTTGTTGGTAGCTCTGAGCGGCGAGAGAAGAGGTACGCCGATGTCTGGCTTCGAGTTTTAGAGTTTGAGGTTGGGCGGTCGTGTTTTTTTAAGGTTGCACCGATGTGAGGTGTCTTTGAGGTTTGCAAGCGTGGGAAGTTGAGTCTCCGTTTTGTTGGTCCATTTGAGATGCTTGAGAGAATTGGCGAGTTGCATATTGGTTAGCCTTTCCTCCGTTGATGTCACCACCGCACGTTGTTTTCTTGTATCGATGTTGAGGCGAGATGTGCCGACCCATCGCTCATTGTGGTCTTTGAGCCTTTGCGCTTGGGTGAGGATTTGAGCTTGAGGAAGCTCGTGAGTATTCTCGGTCTTTGAGTCGAAGACATTGCGTAATCGTGAGATCCGCTTTGGTAAAAGTTCGGTGGAGAAGTTGGAGTTCGAGGAAGGCGCTGCGTGAGCGGGAGGTCGGGTTGAGTTTGCGATATCTCCGAGTGTTTGAGTCTTAAGGACTTTCGAGGACGAAAGTCATAAAAAGGAGGGATCTTTCGTAACGGCCGTGTTTTCATCCCGGTCTTGAGGTATGCCCTAGGGTATTTTGGTAATTTGGTCGGGCCGTCAGGGCCGTTTATGTCTTTTTCCAGTTCCTAAAATTATTGGATGGGTTTATGTAGGTTTTTTAGGCTTTGTGGATGGGTTTGAGCAAGGATAGATGCAAAAGTAAAAATAAAGGAAAATTGTGTTGCAGCTGGGTTTCGAACTTGGGGTACTAGGAAGTCAGGTGGGTGGTGTGGCCAGTTGAGCCACAGGAGGATCTTGTTACTCTTTCCGCGTCATATCTTAGTTACCCTTGGATCTTTGGAGTTTTTGGTGCATTTGGTTAAATGAAAAAGAAATTAGGTTTTGTTCTTTTTCTCCAACACACCCCATTTGCCGTCCAAGCTTGTCTCCATAGCCTTCTCTAGCCGATTTTCATCCTCTTTGCAGCTCCGAGGTTCGTTCGTCATCCCAGGTAAGTCTTCATCCTCTTCCTCTTCTCGATCGGGTGTTTTTGCAGGCCGAAGGTAAGAAGGAGTGCTTGTGTGAGTGTGTTTGTTGCAGTGCTCCAGATCTACTGGCGGCCTGCCGCATACGCCAAAGCCGGTCGTGAATGAGCCCAGTCGCCTGAAGTCGCCCGACCCTCCGTCCGTCGCGCCGCAGCGAAGAGCCCGGATCGCCCAAGGTCGCCGACAGCCTTCTCTCCATCGCGCGCCCGGATCGCCGGTCGCACGCGATCGCGACCATCGCGTCGCGTGCCGCCCTCGCCAGCACGCTGCGCATAGATCGCCTCGCGCCGACGCCGCGCAGCGCCACCCGCTCGTCGCGTCCGCCCACGCCGCTTAGCGCCGCGCGCCCTCGCCCGCACCGTGTCCCAGCTCTGTCGTCGCGCGCGCGCGCCCCCAGCGCTTTGCCGCAACGCTACACCCAACCGCACCTGCGCTGCCCGCCCGATCTGCGACCAGCCCACACGACTGCCAAAGAAGACTCGAAGATTCCCCGCGTCGCCGTGCCGTGTGAGTGCCCCCGAGCTGAGCCTGCTTGTTTTATTATATTTTAGGGCTAAGGTTGTGATTGTTGCTATGTTTGTTAGGTTCTCGATAGCTAGCTCGGGAGTGTTCGCAGCTTAGGAGTTTGTGTGTAGAAGCCTCCCACCAAAGGTAAGGATTTCTTCTGGGAGTTGTGTGGACCTGCGATGTTCTATGTGATTGTTGTTTGTATGTTTGTTTGTGATTATCGGCATGTATAGTTTAGGTGCTCTGCTCAATTCTCGACTAGCATGACTTCGTATGTCGTTCTCTCATGTTAGTCCATGCTAGGTTGTTCCGTTCTGGCATGCTCATATATGTTCTTGCTTCATAGTACCATGCTAGGTTCGTTGTATCTGTTGAGCACGTTTTGGATTGTATTGGATTGTATGTTATTGTAAAGACCCGACCCAAAAAGGGGCTCTAAATGGGCCTTTACCCCAATGCATGTAGTGAAAATAAAAGATATTATGAAAAATACATTTCGGATCCCAAGTAAAAACAGAAACATTCAACAACCAAAACATACATTTCTAAAAGCGTACTCTGATCAGAGATTTATTTAAACCATTAAAACAAACCACAAGTACAATTATGCTGGAATCCATAAAACGTAATAAAACATCCTGGGGGCTCTGTGCCCGTCTACATGCATTCAGGGGAAATAACCAAAAGTCAAGAGTCATGATAAATAAAATAGAATAATCGAGAGATGACAAAGAGATTCCATGATCACGGCTCCTCCATCACCATCCTGTCTCCCGCCTTGATTACCCGTGGAAACCACGAGAATAAGGGTGAGTAACGAATTACCCAAGAAGAATCCCCAACCGGGTACAATACGATATACATGATCATCTAGAAGAATGTATGCAAGCTATGAGTACAAACACAGAGCGGAGCACATAGCTAAGTCCACACTTGGACCTCGGATGCCAACTCGTGGTCTTAGTCCGGAAATACCACAACACACTAAACGCGCACTATACGGGAACAAGTCCCGGCCTCGGCTGTCTCATCGACGATACGAAAGGTGCACTAGCTCAAGATCCCGAGGAGCTCTCGGTGGCGCCAGTAATGAGCGTAAGGATGCACCGCGTGCTTCTACAGACTATGGGGTGCCGGGTCTGGTGGCAAGCCGCCCATATCCGGATACCACGCCTAACTAAATCTCTGGATCGGTGTCACCGACATAGGGGTGTGAGACTCGGACACGTGAACTATGTCGGCTGTACCACCGCACTGAGGCTAAGGAACGGGTCATGGTAGGCTTACACCGTGAAGCCGCCCTTACCTTAACAGTGGCAATCAGGGGCTCTTGCCGCCAACACGCCGAGGACGTGTTTACCGCCGGACTAGGCATTGCCAAGTCATCATCCCGACCATTGGGGCATCGCTTAGACTACCACCCTCACCCAAGATTGCGGGGCCTACCGGTTGGGATAGCTAATCCCTCACGGGGTCCAAGGACGGAGAATCGTCTCAATCGTCCTTGCCATAGATGCAAGATACTTTAGGCATCGGGCCGGATGATGCTATCTACCCAATTCTAAACCTTAACAATAATAACGATTCAATCAATGCGGTCCAATACGTGCTCAACGAGATACAAGGAACCTAGCATGGTACTACGAAGCAAGACAGATATCGAACATGCCGAATGGAACAACCTAGCATGGGCTAACATGAGAAACAATACAAGAGTTCATGCCATCAGAATACGAATGAGCACCTAGGGCTAATCATGCTAGTAATCATACACCGGCATACAAAACAACAATCACAAATATACCGCAGGCCCACACAACTCCTGGTAAGAAATCCTTACCTTGGTCGGAGGCTTCTACACACAAATCCTAAGTCGCTGAAACAATCCCGAGCTAGCGGCGGGAACCTAGCAAACCAACAATAATCGGCATCTAAAATATCTAAACAACAATAGAAACGACAAGCTCGGCTCGGGGAACTCACGCGCGCGCGACGACACGAGCTTGGGGTCAGCTGCTTGGCCGGTGCACAGCAAGGACGCGCTACCGGCGCTGGCGCACGCAACCTGCAGCGAGGGCGCAGCATGCGCGGCGCGTCTGCGCGGCGCGCGGCGCGCGCTGGCGTCGTGCGATGCGGACACGGCAAGCGGCTTCGGCGAGGACGAGCGCGCGGGCGAACGTCTGGCGGCGGCGCGGCGGCGGCTCAGCGAGGAGGACGCGCGCGCGGCGAACGTCTCGCGGCGGCGCGCGCGGCGAACGTCTGGCGAAGCGCGCGCGGCGGCAGCCGGCAAGCGGACACGCGAGCGCGCGCGAGCGCTGGCGAGACCTCTGGCGCGAGCGATCGGGCGATCTGTCTTCTTTGGCGAACAGCAAGGCCGCCCGGGACAGAATCTGGCGTCGCGAGCGATCGGTTTCCGGACGTCTGAGCGATCGGGCGATGGGCGATCTGTCTTCTTTGGGCGAACAGCAAGGCAGCCGGGACAGATCTGGGCGTCGCGGCGATCGGCCGGCGTCTGAGCGATCGGCGATGGGCGATCCAGGTCTTGGCTTTCGGCTACACTCGGTACCGGCCGCAATCAACACAACACACACAACACACCTCTTTTCACTTGGCCAAACGCACACCAAACGGATGAGAAGAAGAAGAAGAAGAAGATCAATACCTACCGGAATGATGATGATCGAACCCAAGGAGATGCAAGGATGAGGAATCGGCAAGGCTATGGAGATGGAGAGCTTGGGCGGCCAAGAGATGTTTTGGAGAAGAAGATGAAATAACCTAATTCTATTTCATTTAACCAAATGCACCAAAACTCCAAAATCCAAGGTTAACTAAGATGTGATGCGAAAGAGCAACAAGAGCACCTAATGGCTCAATTGGCACACCTCTCTACAAGCTTCCCGGAGACCGGGTTCAAACCCTATTGCGGCACAAATTCCTTTATTTTTACTTTTGCAACAAACCTTGCTCAAACCAAACCACAAACCCCTCCAAAAACCATCCAATAATTTTAGTAATCGAAAAAGACACAACGACGACTGACGGCCCCACCAAATTACTAAATTACCCCTAGGGCATACCGGAAGACCGGAAGAAAAACACAGGTCGTTACAATATTCCTCCTTTTTATGACTTTCGTCCTCGAAAGTCCTTAAGACAATGTACTTTGGGGTAATGCAATCTCATCTCGTCTTCCCGCTCCCAAGTGGCTTCCTCGAACCCCGACTCTTCCACCGAACCTTTACCAAACGAATCTCGCGATTACGCAACGTCTTGGTCTCAAAGGCAAGGATCCTCACCGCTTCTCTCGAAGTTCAAATCCTCATTCACCGCAAAGGCTCAAAGTCCACAATGTGCGACCGTCCGGCACATCTTTGCCTCAACATCGATACATGAAAAACACTATGCACCGCCGATAGTGACGGAGGTAGGGCTAACCGGTAAGCAACTCTGCCAATCCTCTCTAGGATCTCAAACGGACCAACAAATCGGGACTCAACTTCCCACGCTTACCAAACCTCGTAACACCTCGCATCGGAGCAACCTTAAGGAACACATGCCGACCAACCTCAAACTCCAAATCTCGGCGCCGAACATCGGCGTAACTCTTCTCGCTGCTCTGAGCGGTCAACATACGAGCTCTAATCTTCTCAGACTGCACCATTGGTCAACTGCGCAGAATCTCGGGACCCAAAACTCGTCTATCACCAACCTCTTCCCGAAACACGGGGGCCGATAACGCTTACCATACAATGCCTCGAATGGAGCCATCTCGAATCGCCGATCGTAATCGTTGTTATAGGCAAACTCCATCAAGTATGCAGAATCTTGGTCCCAATCGCTGGGAAATCCAACACACAAGCCCTCAACATATCCTCGAGAATCGATTCACTCTCTCGGTCGACCATCCGTCTGAGGAGGGTGAAAAGTCATCTTTGAATCGCACTCGTGCCCAAACCCTTCCGGGCGCTCTCGAAAACGAAGTGAACCGCGAGTCACGATCGGACACAATCCTCACCGGTACACCATGATAACGGATGATCTGCTCCAAAAACAAGCTGCGCCCACTTGCTCCACGGTATAAGTGTCTCTACAGGGAATGAAGTGTGCGCTCTTGTCAAACGGTCGACTATCACCCAAATCAGAGAGAACTTCCTGAGTCCTTGGCAAACCGTAGATAAAGTCCATGGAGATCTCTTCCCATTTCCACCGGGTACACTCGGGTGCATTGCAACAAACCACTGGCCTCTGCACTGGTGCCTTCACTTGCGACAAGTGAGACACCTACCGACAAACTCGCCACATCTCTCTTCATCCCCATCCACCGAAAAGTCCGCTTAAGGTCTCGATACATCTTGGTACCCCGGGGTGCCAAGCAAAAGGGGAACAGTGGGCCTCCGAGAGCAACTCGGCTCATGAACTGCAATGTCCGAACACACAACCGGCCCTCTATAAGTCAACCCACCATGTCTGTGAATACACAAAGTCAAAGTCACCGTCAAGATCGACTCACAACCAATCTCTTAAGTGCGGGTCACCCAACCGGCATCTATAATCCATTGCCGAATCGACGGTGAATAGTCAATCGAGCTACCACAGCGGTAACCTCTCCCAACAACACCGCAACCTCGGCCGCTCGAACTCTCTCTCGCAAACTGGCTGGGAACTCAACAACGCCAGCAGAGTGCGGCGTCTTTCTCTCAAAGCATCGGCCACTACATTGGCTTTACCCGATGGTACAAAATCTCGCAGCCATAATCCTTTACCACTCTAACCATCTCCTCTGCGCCTCATATTCAACTCCTTCGAGTAAATGTATACTTGAGGCTCGTGTGATCGGTAAACATCCGAATCCGCTCACCGCATGTAATGCCTCCGGATCTTGATTGCAAACACCACTGCGCCGCCAACTCCATATCATGAGTCGGGTAGTTCTCGCTCATACGGCTTGGTGGCCGACGGAAGCATAGGCAATGACCTTCCGTCTTTGCATCAACACACAACCTAATCCAAACTTGGAAGCATCATCAGAGACCACGAAACCACACTGTCCCCTCCGGATCGCCAACATCAGTCTTTGAAAGTCAAATCGCGCTTGAGCTCGCAAAGCTCTCATCACATCTCTGGCCGTCCCAAACAAACTCGACACCCTTCCTCGTCGACGAGTGAGTGAGGCGAGGCTAAAGCAGAGAAGTCCTTGACGAACCGACGGTAGTAACAACCGCCAAACCCAGAAAGTCGCGAATCTCGCAAATCGAAGTCGGCTTGGCCCATGAACTCACGGCCTCAATCTTCGCGGGGTCACGGCTATACCATCTCTCGAAACTACGTGGCCTAGGAAGGCCACCGCTCCAACCAGAAATCACATTTGGAAAACTTCGCATAAAGTGGTTTTCCTCAAAGCCGCCAATACTCGCCTCAAATGCTCTGCATGGTCTTCTTTAGACCTCGAATAAATCGAATATCGTCAATGAACACGATGACGAAGGTTGTCCAAAAATGATTTGAACACCCTATCCATCATGTCCATGAACGCGGTGGGGGCATTGGTCAATCCAAACGACATGACCACAAACTCATAGTGACCATATCTAGACTCGAAAGTCGTCTTAGGAATGTCGGCATCCCCGATCCGCAATCGATGGTAACCGGATCTCGATCTATCTTGGAGAACACCGAAGCTCCTGAAGTCGATCGAACAAATCATCGATACGGGGCAACGGATACTTATTCTTCATCGTCACCTTATTGAGCTCGCGGTAATCAATACATAATCGCATAGAGCCATCCTTCTTTTCACACAATGCAATCGTGCTCCCCACGGGACACACTCGGACGGATGAACCCTCGATCTAACATCTCCCGCATCAATCTTGATTCCTTTAACTCTCTTTGGCGCCATACGATCACGGAGCCTTCGAGATAGGGAGGGTCCTGCTCGAGCTCAATTGTGAAGTCAACCTCTCTCTTCGGGGCAACCTCGGTAACTCCTCGAAACACGTCCGCAAACTCCTCGCACGACCGGTGCACGATCAACAGATACGAGAGGGCGGCTCTTCCCGCACAACTTGGCTAAATAGCCCCAAGCTCCATGAGCTAGCAAACGACGAGCTTTCACACCGACACCATCGGCGGGCAAACTCCACCTCGACTCCACGAAACTTAAAAAGTCGGCGACACAGCGCGCTGAACACTACTTCTTTCGGTGGCGGTCAATCAACGCGTGGTTAGCGACTAACCACTCCATACCAAGAATCACATCAAAACCACTCATAGGCGTAACTATGAGTGTGGCTACAAGCAACTCTCCTGGATATCTCGATCCGGCCATCCTTAATTTTATCTCTAGCTAACATACTAACTCCCGAAGGAGTTGCAACAGATAACTCAAAACCTAGAGGCTCTAGCCTCAACTTAGCATGCTCGCTCAAACAACACGATACAAATGAATGCGAAGAACCAGAATCAAACAAGACAAATGCGCAGTTGATCTAAAACAAGAAGCGTACACGCCACAGCGCCGCATCCGTGCGCTCGGCCTCTGACGGTCGTAGCAAACACTCGACCTCGCCGCTGCTGCGGCATAGCCGGGCCGAGGACGAAACGGATCATATGCCCCTCTTTACCACAACGAAAACACACTCGGGGCCTGCATCGCAAGCTCCGGTGTGGGTCCTCCCGCAAGAAGCACAAGCGAGAACACGCTCGGGACCGCCTGGCGAGGCCGAAACGGATCGGGGCCCTATGCCGATCCCGGCTTTGAATCCCTTGGCGACGCCGCCGCCACCCCGAAAGTCAAACTTTCTCTTACCCCCACAACCGCTGGGACGGGGCCGGCTGAACAGAGCGGCAACAACCCGCTCGGCAGATACTTCCCATTATAGATCGTGGCTAATCGACTGACCCTAGCATAAGTGTCGGGGGCCGAGCCCTGACATCTCGGGAAACACCTCGCCTCAATCCGGATATGAACTTCCGAATCTTGACTGCGGGGTGGCAATCAACCGAGGAGCAAAATATCCATACTCGAGAACTTGCGCTCATATTCCTCAATGGAATCGTAACCTGCTTGAGTTCCGGAAGAGCTCCACCATCTTCTCCCGAGCCTCATCACCGATGAACTTTACCTTGAACTCACCCTTGAAGAACTCCCAAGTAGCGGGTGGAGACCCACCTGGTCTCTCGCTCAAGGTGGACTCCCACCACCATCTCGCCGTGCCTCCCTAGCACATGAGCCGCACATCTCGGCCTCTCCGAATATCGGGCACACCATGATCGGAAGGTGTACTCCAAATGGGCAATCCACCGGCCGCCGATAACGCATCACCGGTGGCATCAAACTTCTCGGGCTTCCACTTCACAAAATCCTTCACCACCTACCCAATTCCTCGGCACCCTCGCCATATCCGCCTCTGGGCTACTTGCTCTGTGGAGCCGGAGGTGCTACTGAGCTCTCACTGAACCAATCGAGTCACCGCTCGATCCGGGCTCGGGACTCTTCCCACTGCTACGCCAACAAGGCTGGGTCTCGCCCTCGGGTCACTCAACATGCTGACCATAAAAGTCCTCATAGACTCGGCAAACTCCGCTCCCAGAGCGATCTCACGGCCTTCGATCGCCTCAACGCCCGCTCTAGGCGTAACAGAGGAGCTGCTGGCGGTGGAATGCCATCGATGTCGCTTGGGACGATGTCCTCGCAAGATCGAGATCCGATCCCGATACCTCGACCGCTCTCGAACCTCCTCTCCCGAGACGGGTGGTCGCATGTTTGGCGATCTACATCCAAACCAACAACGAATCAAAACTCGCTCATCACCATTCCACAACACCAAACAAGGCATACACTAGATGATAGGTATTGTAAATTCTTAACCCTTTTCCTTTCTAAAACAATAAATCTAGGCGTACTGATGATCGCTCGAGTCTTGATGATCATGGAAAACGACCTACAACAAAAAGGTCGATCTCACGAATCTATGACTCGAGCTCTCGATACCAATCAGAAAGACCCGACCCAAAAAGGGGCTCTAAATGGGCCTTTACCCCAATGCATGTAGTGAAAATAAAAGATATTATGAAAAATACATTTGGATCCCAAGTAAAAAAAACATTCAACAACCAAAACATACATTTCTAAAAGCGTATTCTGATCGTAGATTTATTTAAACCATTAAAACAAACCACAAGTACAATTATGCTGGAATCCATAAAACGTAATAAAACATCCTGGGGCTCTGTGTCCGCCTACATGCATTCGGGGAAATAACCAAAAGTCAAGAGTCATGATAAATAAAATAGAATAATCGAGATGACAAAGCAGGATTCCATGATCACAGCTCTCCATCACCCATCCTGTCTCCCGCTTGATTACCCGTGGAAAACCACGTAATAAGGGTGAGTAACGAATTACCCAGAAGAATCCCCAACCGGGTACAATACGATATACATGATCATCTAGAAGAATGTATGCAAGCTATGAGTACAAACACGGAGCGGAGCACATAGCTAAGTCCACACTTGGACCTCGGATGCCAACTCGTGGTCTTAGTCCGGAAATACCACAACACACTAAACGCACTATACGGGAACAAGTCCCGGCCTCGGCTGTCTCATCGACGATACGAAAGGTGCACTAGCTCAAGATCCCGAGGAGCTCTCCACCGGCGCTGTAATGAGCGTAAGGATGCACCGCGTGCTTCTACGGACTATGGGGGTGCCGGTCTAGTGGCAAGCCGCCCATATCCGGATACCACGCCTAACTAAATCTGCCGGATCGGTGTCACCGACATAGGGGTGTGAGACCTGAGACACGTGAACTATGTCGACTGTACCACCGCAAAATTGAGGCTAAGGAACGGGTCATGGTAGGCTTACACCGAGAAGCCGCCCTTACCTTAACAGTGGCAATCAAGGGCTACTTGCCGAACACGCCGAGGACGTGCCGGCTGCCGGGGACTAGGCATTGCCAAGTCATCATCCCGACCATTGGGGCATCGCTTAGACTACCACCCTCACCCAAGATTGCGGGGCCTCACCGGTTGGGATAGCTAATCCCTCACGGGGTCCAAGGACGGAGAACTGCCTCAATCGTCCTTGCCATAGATGCAAGATACTTTAGGCATCGGGCCTGATGATGCTATCTACACCGAATTCTAAACCTTAACAATAATAACGATTCAATCAATGCGGTCCAATACGTGCTCAACAGATACAAGGAACCTAGCATGGTACTACGAAGCAAGACAGATATCGAACATGCCAGAATGGAACAACCTAGCATGGGCTAACATGAGAAACAATACAAGAGTTCATGCCATCAGAATACGAACGAGCACCTAGGGCTAATCATGCTAGTAATCATACACCGGCATACAAAACAACAATCACAAATATACCGCAGGCCCACACAACTCCTGTAAGAAATCCTTACCTTGGTCGGGAGGCTTCTACACACAAATCCTAAGTCATGAACAATCCCGAGCTAGCGAGCGGGAACCTAGCAAACCAACAATAATCAAAGATCTAAAATATCTAAACAACAATAGAACGACAAAGCTCGGCTCGGGGAACTCACGCGGCGCGACGACGACACGAGCTTGGGGTCGCGAAGCGGCGGGCACACGGCAGGACGCCACTGGCCGCTGCTGCACGCACGCAAGACGGCAGGGCGCACGCGGCGCGTCTGCGAAGCGCTCGGCGGCGGCGCGCGGCGTCGCGTCGCGGCGGCGCGACACGCGCAGCAGCTTCAGCGAGGACGCCGCGCGCGTAACGTCCGCGAAGGTGCGCGGGCGAGCGGCTTCGGCAGACGACGCGCGCGCGCGACGTCTGGCGGCGCGCGCGCGAGCGAACGTCTGGCGGCGCGGCGCGCGGCGCGGCTTCGCTTCGGCAAGCGGACACGGCGAGGGCGCGCGAAGCGCCGGCGAGGACCTCTCGCGCGAGCGATCGGGACGATCTGTCTTCTGCCGGGCGAACAGCAAGGCCGGCCGACAGATCTGGGCGTCGCGCGAGCGACGGGCGTCGGCGAGCGATCGGCGATGGGCGATCTGTCTTCTTGCTCTCGCCTACACTCGGTGGGCCGCAATCAACACAACACACACAACACACCTCTTTTCACTTGGCCAAACGCACACCAAACGGATGAGAAGAAGAAGAAGAAGAAGATCAATACCTACCCTAATGATGATGATCGAACCCAAGGAGATGCAAGGATGAGGAATCGGCAAGGCTATGGAGATGGAGAGCTTGGGCGGCCAAGAGATGTTTTGGAGAAGAAGATGAAATAACCTAATTCTATTTCATTTAACCAAATGCACCAAAACTCCAAAATCCAAGGTTAACTAAGATGTGATGCGAGAAAGAGCAACAAGAGCACCTAATGGCTCAATTGGCACACCTCTCTACAAGCTTCCCAGAGACCGGGTTCAAACCCCTACTGCAAAGACAAATTCCTTTATTTTTACTTTTGCAACAAACCTTGCTCAAACCAAACCACAAACCCCTCCAAAAACCATCCAATAATTTTAGTAATCGAAAAGACACAAACGACTCTCGACGGCCCACCCAAATTACTAAATTACCCCTAGGGCATACCTGGAAGACCGGAAGAAAAACACGGGTCGTTACGATTATTGATATGATAGGTTAGAGTGTAGGTAGGTAGCATCATCCGGGCTCGATGCATAAAGTATCTTGCATCCATGGCGGGGACGTGCGAGGTAGTACTCGTCCTGGACCCCGTTAGGGTTTAGCTAACCCGACCGGTAGCCCCCGCAATCTTGGGTGAGGGTGGTCGATCGTTAAATGCCCCAACGGTCGGGATGATGACTTGGCATTGCCTCGTCCTCGGCGCAAGCGACGTCCTCGGCGTGTTCGGCAAGAGCCCCCGATTGCCACTGTTAGGGCAAGGACGGCTTCTGGTGTAAGCCTACCACGACCGATTCCTTAGCCTCAAAGCGGTGGTTCAGTGACATAGTTCACGTGTCCGTGTCTCACACCCTATGTCGCTGACACACGATCCGTAGATTTAGTTAGGCATGGTGGATCGGACATGGGCGCTTGCCACTAGACCCGCACCCCATGGTCTGCGCAGTAGCATGTGGTGTACGCTAACGCTCATTGCGGCAATGCCGACCGAGAGCTCCTCGAGATCTTGAGCTAGTGCACCTTTCGTATCGACGATGAGAGCCGTGAGGCGAGACTTTTTCTCGTATAGGGCGTATTGTGTGGTGGATTATTCCGGACTAAGACCCTGAGTTGGCATCCGAGGTCCAAGCGTGGACTTAAGCTATGTGCTCTATTCTGTGTTTATATTCATAGCTTGCATACATTCATCTAGATGACCATGTATATCGTATTGTACCCCGGTTGGGGATTCTTACTGAGTAATTCGTTACTCACCCTTATTTTTGTGGTTTTCCACAGGTAACCAAGGTGCGAGACAGGATGGCGAAGGAGGAGCTGTGATCATGGGAACCTGCTGTCATCTCTGACTTTTTATATTATGACTCTTGTCTTTTATTTCCCCACGAATGCATGTAGTCGGCACGGAGCCCTAGGATGTTTTCTCAATGTTTTGTGGATTCCAAAGCATTTATGTATCCGAGAAGGTTTCAATGATTTTAATAAATCTCTTATCGTAGTAAACTTTTGGAAATGTATTTGTCTTGAAACAGTGCTTGAGACAGGACACAGTTTGAAGAAAGCTCAGAATGATTTTTGTTTGAATGTTGAATGTTTTATGTTTTAATTGGAATCCGAAATCATATTTTCATATTGTCCTTTACTTTGAATGCATGCATTGGGGTAAAGGCCCATTTAGAGCCCCTTTTTGGGTCGGGTCTTTACACCCACACAAGTCCAGTAAGGAATCCTTACCTGGGTCGGAGGGTAGTAAACACAACGTAATCCTTAAGCTACAAACGAACACGAACTAGCTAACGGGAACCTAACAGTCAAACAGTGATTAAATTAAGACCATCGGCCCTAAAATAAAATATAAATGGAAGCTCGGGCTCGGTCGGGAGCAACTCACACGGCTCGGCCCAAACACCAAGGGTGTCTCGGCTGCAAGGCACACGGTGAGGAGCAAGCTCGCTGACGGCTGCGGCGCTCGGCTCGGCAAGGGCTTGCGGCACGGCTGGGTGGCGAGCGGACGCGGGGGCGTGCGGCTTTACTGCTGGGCGGTTGGGCAGCGTGCGGTCGAGCGGCTGTGACGTGGGGCTGTCGGGCATGCGTGCGAGAGGCTGCGATTGACGGCATGCGGCGATGCTGGCTGGGCGGCAATGAGCGGAGATGGGGCTGTTCTCGGCTGGGCAAAACACACACATACAAGTCTTAGAGCTTGGCCAACAAGGAAATCGACCACAACAACCAAGGAGAAACAAATCAATCAAGAAGAATGACTTACCCGGAATGGACGATCGGCGAAGGCTCTCGGGAGATGGTGGAATCGCAAAGAACGACGAGGGAGAGGGAGAGGAACCAAATTCTGTATCCTGGAACAAAAGAAACAACCCCCAACCTTTAGCTTCTAATTTTACTCCAAATCCCAAGCAACCACGGGATATGCAAAACACCAACGAAACAAGAGCACAAACTACTTACCCGGCTCAACTAGAAACACCTCATTTTGCTAGCTGCCACAACCAAGATAACCCGGGTTCGATCCTTGGCTCGAACACCTTTTCTTTTTAATTTATGATTTGTAAACCAAGCCCACAAACCTCTCCAAGCACTCCCGGGGCATAGAACTTGCACACACAGTAAATCCCCAAACTCAGCACAGGACTCAAGCAGCCTCAACGGCCCAACCAAATTACCAAAATACCCTTAGCACATACCTGGAAGACCGGGATGAAAACTTGGGCCGTAACATACACAATGCTTCGAAGAAAGAGGCATGGTAGTGCTAATCTGTAAGCCACTGCTCCGACTCACTCGAACTATCAAATGGTCCTACAACCCTGGGGCTCACCTATCCCAGCGTACAAAGCTCAGAATGCCCCACCACGGCGCTACTTTCGACAACCACGCTGACTGTTCACAAGCTCTAAAACAATACGATGGGCACCATCGTAACTTCCCTGAATACTCACAGCTGTTAACAAACAACCTCAACCCTACACCACGTCGACAATCAACTAAACCTCTCTGGTCCCAGAAACCAGTCAGCTTCCACTCGCTTCACAAGAGACCAGCGAACTCAAATGATTGTCTACAAACCTTAACGGAACCATTTGAACCACCGACTGACGACTGATCCTAAAGGCAACCTTCACCAACTGGTACTGGTCCAAAACAACTAAGCCACAAACTTAATAAGAAATCACCTTACCAAGGCCAAGGGGCGCACTCTTAGTTCACCGAACAGTTAAAACACAAATTGAGTACTCCTCTCAAGGTGCTTGCCACTCCTAGATGGATTCCCAACGGTCTCCCAGCAAAGTCTCTGACACAAACTAGACGGCTTCAACCACTCAGCCAGCTCCTACATGGCTCTTTCACATGCTAACCATACACACTTGTTGAAACTTCAGCTACGACCACACTAAACAACAAGGTCAGGGCATAGGCTCAACACGGCCAAACCAACAAACTGGGGCCCCTCAACGGCCGCCTGCGATCATTCCAACGCAATGCTCTACTAGAAACTGGCCTAAAAGAAACACCGCCAGACAAGAAATCAACCACAATCCTCTCATGGAAAAATCGAGTAACAAGGAAGATAATACCACACAGCTACTTGCAAAAACAACAACTTGGGGGAATACGACTCACTGGTCTAACCAACCAAGGGCACTGAACAACTGTGCCAACCCACTCAACTCTGGCTCAGCTATAACACCAAATGAGAACATGCAATAACTAGGAACAAGACCTGAGAATGGCTTTCTCTACTAATACTCAAATCCAAGCATACAACGGGGCGGAGCTCGCCTCAAAGGTGACACGGAACTCACAAGTCCAGCTGGTTACTAAAAAAGGACTTCCTCATTTTAACTTAGGCTTAAAGCATCTTCCAACCAGAAACTCCACACACGAGACATCGCAAGGAACACGAATAACAACAACAACAATGGCTGGCGGATCGCAAGCAACACGAACCAGCAAGGCTACCTCAAATGTCAAGACTTGAGGCTGGCAACCACGGTGCACCTCAACCACCACGGAAACTAGGGATTTCCTCAAACTCCAAAGATCAAACAACTTTCCAACAAAAACGCAAAACTCTTGAACTGGATTGGCCACTTCTCTAGTGTGGTCGAACAACTTGCAGTTTGCTAGCAACACGACACAGGAATCCTTTAACTCCACTGGCCGCTGCCCTCAACAGGCCGAACAACTTTACAACTTGCTAGCACCACTCCAACCGACCCCACAACACATGAGCTAACCTGACTTCTCCTATGCATAAACAATTTCTTACAAGTGGACTTCCGATGGAGCGCAAACTCCACACACGCTCGCTGTCTTGCTCAAACAAAAGTGACAACAACCAACTCTCTCGGGAGCAACAGTAGAGGGATTTCACAACAGTCTAAACCACCAACTCAGAACTAGCAGTACTCACCCAAACGTCGAAGGAGGGGTTAACTCCCAAAACTCCCACAACAGGAACAAGTTCTTAGGGCAACGCCCGCTTGCTCCAACCAAGCTAGCTCTTGAAACAACACGAAAAACCACACCTTGGTCAACACCAAGCACCATCTTGCTAAGAACTCTGAAATCATCGTGGAGGCTACTAAGAACAACTCTAGCTTGTTAACCGACCACAAGGATTCCATAAACTCAAACCGAGGTTCATTACCTCGGTCTGACTGAGTTCTAGTGAGGCCCTCCACAACTTAGGGTTCCTCCGACAACCCTCGGACACACACTGTCGTCAAACGATCTAACACTCAACTGACTACACTGGCAACAACTCCCTCCAGCATCTCAACTATGCCATCCAGCTTTAACTCCTCGAAAACAAAGAAGACCAAAAACACTATAGAATGTGTCATCCTGCCACTCAAAGCATCAGCCACATCGTAGCTTCTACCCAGGGTAAGGATCTGAACAACACTCTTAGCAACGACGGTCAGACTGCGTGGCTTCGCTACAACCGCTCTTTGTTCAGTACCATCTAAACTCACACCATCAATCAACCCTGCTACGTGCACGATACTGTTACAACCTAACCTAGGGCACTCTGACATCGAACTGAAGCCGTAACACCTCAAGGACTGACTACTGGCTCCACAACACGAACCACACGTGGTTACCAAAACTTACACCTTACACCATGGAACGAGCTACACAAAAGTACACCGGCGTGTGCAGCTTCCTCTTGTTTCCTTAAGATCCAAGTCCAACAAGTACTCTCACACAAAGGCAACATTTACCTTCTAGTAGAGCCACCGCTAACAAAAGAGCAACAAGAGTTCAAACTCCCTACTAGGTCAACTCACAACGATACACAACATTGGCCACATTACTCTACAAGAGCATAACAACACCAAACTTACATACCTAGTACCAATGTGTCCACTAGACGTGCTCCGCACAAAACCAACCAACTCATGGCTCCACTGCTGGATCAATCTCCCATCATTTATGCTAACTCTACTCAGACTATGGTAACTCAAGGGTAGTTGAATCACACTACCAACAAACTAGCTCACATGTCCACAACATAAGCTCGAGAACTCGGACGAGCTAGCCCTTAACAACCTTTAACATCCTTCGTCCAACCTCTCGGTAACCCTAGAAAAGCTCCTACTTTCCCTCGTACGTCCTTACACTTGTAGTCATCTGACTACCATCGAGCTAGATCTCTCAAACCACCCCAATAGGTGCAACCACAGTAAACGGGTACAACGACTAGTGGGGATGCTAAACTCCGAGTGGTCATAGAATCACCTGCACAACTGGTGCGACCTGCCCTGAATCTAGGCCTCCTAGCAAAGCTTGGTGCCAACAAGCACTACATCCTTTACAACACATAACAGCTACAAACGAGCTCTACATCCTACCATAGCTAGAACTAGGAAGGACACAACTTGTAACGGCCCAGTTTTCTATTCCAGTTCTCGAGGTGCATCCGGTTCAGATTCAGTGGTTCGGTTGGGCCGTTAGAGCTGTTTTGACCCTTAGGGGTATTTTGGTCTTTTTGCTCCCCGGGCGAGATTTGTGGATTTTCGGGGCTTCGAGACACTCCCGCTTTTGTTGAGGCTTGTTTGTTGGTGGTGCTGAGTCCCGAGATGTTTGGGGTATTCGTTTGGGAGTTCGGTTGTGATTTGGGTTTTGGGCAAAGTGATCGTTGTTTGGGTGTTTCCTTTGGGATTCGAGCCTGTGCCCTTAGAGATGATTTGGGAGTTTGTTTTAAGTGAGAGTTATTGTTTGGAAAAGGTTGCTTCAATGGGTCTCGAAGGAGGAAGCTGGAAATGGGATTTAAGGACTTTAAGACTTATTTAAATTTGGAAAGAAAATTGGTTAAGGATGGAAAGGAGGATAAAATCCCATTTTTCCTTTTATTTCCTTTTCTTTTATTTTTTTCCTTTTTGTCCAAACCCATTTTCCTTTTCTTTTTATTTTTCTTTTCTTTTTCTTTTTCTCTTTTCTCTCTCTCTCTCTCTCTCCCCGACGTAGCCGCACTTCCAACCCGAAGCCTGCCAGACGCTGTCGCGCTACACCACCGGAGCCGGCCAGATCCGCGACGCTGCCGTCGCAGCCCAAAGATCGCCGCACCAGCCCGACCCCTCGCGCGCCCGGATCGCCGCATTGCCGCGAGTCCGTCGCCGCCAGCCAGCCGAGATCGCGCGTCGTCGCACTGAACTCCCAGATCCGAGCTCGCCTCGCGGATCTCGCCCACATCACCGTCGCTCGCTCGCCGCTTCCCCCTCCTGCCCGGATCTGCAAGCGCTGCTCCATCCTCGCCGAGCGCGCGCGCGTCGCTGGCCCCGGGCTTGTGTCGTGCGCCCTCGCGCCGCGCGCGTCTTTCTGCGCGCCGAGCCGCTCTGAAGTCGCGTCCCCTCAGAAGCGCGTCGTCGCGCCGCGCGCGCCTCTTCCTCGCTCGCGCTGCGCGCGCTGCGCGCTCGCTTCGCCCAGCGCGCCCGTAGCGTGTCCAAGCCGCTTTCCTGCGCCCGCGCCGCACCGCCTGCCAGCCAGCACTGCTTGTGATGTCTTTGGTTGGCCCGAGCCTTGTGGCTTCTCGGATGGTTGTTTGGGTTCGATTAGAGGCTCGAGGATTGCTTGGTTGATTTGTGATTATTTTCTCGCTTGTCCTGTAAGGATTTCTTACCGTGGTTGTGTGGACCTCGCGATATATCTCGATTGTGCCTTGTATGTTTGCTTGATTGTTATGAGCATGATAGTGATAGGCGACTTTGTTTGATCTCTTGCTAGCATGTTTGTTGATTTTACATGTTAGTGCCATGCTAGGTTTGTTCTTCCAAATGCTTGTGATTCTGTTTAAGTTGTAGTATCATGCTAGGTAAATGTGATTGATGTCGGTCATTGCTTGCTAGCTGTGAATCATTGATTTACTCGGTATTCTTAGATAGCGTAGTAGGGTTTGTCATCATCCGTGAGGCCGAGAGCGGACATAACGTACTTTGTCCCCACCGGTCGGGAGTAGAGCGAAGCATAACGTACATTGCTTCCCCGGCGGCCGATGTGGATGTAGCTACCACATCGGCATAAGCCTAGTTTGTAGCTCGCTAGAGCGGAACCACGCCAACGGTGCAAGCCCGCCTTGGCCGGTTCTTAGCTTCGTGTCGGTGGTACAGTGCGCACAGATGAGTGCCGAGGGCCTCGCACTCTGTGTTCGGTGACACCGCTTCCGAGTCTTTAGGCATGCGTGCGACCCTGCGTAGTTTGCCCTTAGGCCCCGCATTTACGCCGGTTGCAAATGAGCATGCGGTGTGCGCAAGACACGCGTTAGTCGCCGGTTCGAGAGCTCCCGGGCTAATGTTCGTGAGTACACCAGCCTTCCAATTTAGAGCCGCATCGCGGTACTCTCCGATAGTCTAGATTGTTAGCGAGGGTAAGAGGCCCTTGAGGACACCCATTGAGATTGGCTTTTGAGTGATCATATGGTCGAGGAGAAAGACCCTCGAGGGTGTCGGCATCTTTGGGATCGGTTTTGAGTGATCAATTGGCCGAGGAGAAAGACCTCGAAGATGTCCCGGGATTGGTTATGAGAACCAATCATTAGGCCGAAAGTAGGAGACTTCCGATGATTCCGGAAGTAAGAGACTTCCGATGTTTCCGGATCTTGTTTTATGAGCTCGTTGAGTTATGATCTGTGTTGATAGCCGCTTGCTTGAATGTTGAGGTGCTAGATGACTGATGTATCGTATTGTACCCCTGTTGGATTCTTCTTGAGTATGTTTATACTCACCCTTATTTATCTTTCGGTAACTTGGGACAACACCGGGAGGGCTAGCGGAGGGAGCCGATTGATCATGGGGAACCGCCAGGCACTCTGTCTTTTATTATTGCATTGTTTATTCAAAGATGTAGATGGACAGAGTCCTAGGGGAACATTGTTTAAAACGTTGCTTAAATTGTATTGTACATTTTATTAAACATCGCAAAGTTGTTTTACTTTGTTGGATTGTTTTAAATGAAAATTGTTGGTTATGTTTTAAGGGCTCCCCTTCTCATATGTTTTGAAAGGTTTTTAAATATGAGCTCTAAACCGCTTGTTATCATATTTAACTTGCATCTTTGAGTGAGAACCCGGTGTTTAGGACCATGTTTTGGGTCGGGTTCTTACAGCTTGGTATCGAGCACGAGTCATAGATTCTGTAGACTAACTGCTTTTTGTAGGTTGTTGTTCCCATGATCATCAAGACTCCACGGCGCCAGTTTTGTCCGAGTTCAATTAAGTTAAGGGTAAGAATTTACAATACTTTTCTTCTAGCTTTTATGCCTGTGTAGAGTTGTGGAGCGGAGACGAGCGTGTTCGACTCGTTGTTGGTTTGGGCTTAGAGCGCCATCATGCCAACTTTTCCGCAGTCACGCAGTAGTTTGATGAGCGGTGAGAGCCCCAGTGTGGGCGCTTTTGATGCTTTGTGCGATCGCCGTATGTTGATCGCACTCGAGGAGGCGGTTTGACTCCCATAGGCCATTTGTGGCCCGGTTGTTGGTTTCTCCCCTAGTGAGAGGGTGGAGGTGCCTTGTGCGGATCGCCATATGTTGATTGCACTCGAGAGGAGCAGGGCGCTTGGCATGTCCGACCGAGGAGTTGGACCGATCTTGTTGATGTTAAGGCCGCGTCCCGTGGTTGTTAGGCCCTGTGAGGCCGAGTTGGCCCCGGCGCTTAAGTTGCCTAGAGGAGGGGGTAGAGGCTAGCTCGCCTCGAGTTTGACTCCTTGAGCAGAGTGTGCTCCACCATGTGAGATTTGATGGCGTGTCTTTAGCTATCGAGAGAGCAAAGACCAGCGCGCAGCTTTGTAGCGCGTGAGCGAGGAGTCCCGGCATAGATAGCCCAAATTGATAGAGTTTGTTTCAGCATTTTTCCCCCAACAGCTCTTGTAGCCCCTGAGGTTCCCGGAAGGGCATGATCAGCAGGTTTATGCAGCTTGAGTTTGTTGGCGTTGATGGAGCCGCCCGGCTTTGGCAAGTGGATGCCCAGAGAGCTCGATGTATTAGAAAGTCCTGCCGCTAGTAGTAAAGCGGTTGGCGAGTTGAGTTTAACATCGGTGTGTTGGGATGTCCCGCTGCTCGCAGGCCGAGGTGTGCCGCCCCCGTCTTTGCTTGGTACAAAGATTGGTGGTGGTAGTCCCTTGAGAGAGGGGACTAGCAGAGTCTCCACCAGTCGCCCGATTGATTGGCAAGTTGCCGTGTTAGTGGCTTGAGGAAGATGTAGAGACATCTGTGCCCCCTTGCAAGCATGTCGTCGTTGTGCAACCGAGTTCTTTTAGTGCCCTCGTGAGCTGTGGTGCGCGCTTTGGAGTTTGCTTGCGTGGTTTGATCCGTATGTGGATTTCAATGGGCTAGTAGAGTGGAGCACTCTTTTTATTTGGATGTTCCCGGTGGAACTAGTTGTTGCCACCCGAGGAGTTGGCCTTAGCTTTTGTTGAGCATCGAGTGGGATGCGAGGAGTAGGCCGTGGCAAGTCCGTTGGTCGAGATGCTAGAGATTAGGCCGCTCGAGTGTTTGGACTCTGTCTTTGAGTGCCATTGCCCCGCCACTTGAGAGTGACTTTCCCTATTCTCGAGGGGCATAAAGCTCGTTTGAGGCTGATTCGTGTTGTAATGGATGTAGTGCTGTTGGCACCAAGCTTTGAGAGGAGGCCTAGATTCGGGCCGCTTGGCACTTTTTTGGTGCGGTGTGGTTCCATGGTCGCCCAGAGTATAGCATCCCCGCTTGTCTTGTACCCTTTTCCCGAGGTTGCACTGTTTGGGTTGCTTAAGAGATCTAGCTCGGTGGTAGTCGAGGACTACAAGTTTGAGGTTTTCGAGGGAAAGTAGGAGCTGCTTCGGGATCTCTCGAGAGTTGGGTGTAAAGGATGTTATAGGTCATTAAGAGCTAGCGCGTTCGAGTTCTCGCGCTGTGTTGTGAGCTTTGAGCCACCTTGATGGTAGCATGATTCGGCTACCCTTTGAGTTACCCTAGTATGGTTAGTGTTGGCATCGTGGATGCGTGGTTGATCCAGTGTTAGAGCCATGAGTTGGATGGCTGATCGGAGCGCGTTTAGTGAGCACATTGTTTTGAGGAATGTTAGCTTGGTGTGGTTTTGCGCTTGTAAGAGTAAATTGGCCAATGTGGCTTTTCGTGGTGAGTTGGCCCCAAGTGGGTTTGGACTCTTGTTGCTCCCTGGTTAGTAGTGGCTTTGTTTGGAGGCAAAAGTTGCCCTGTGTGAGAGCCTTGTTGGCTTTGGACCTTAAGGGATCAAGTTGGAGCCAGACACCCCCTGTACTTTTGCGTAGCTCGTTCCGTGGTTCATGTTTGGGAAAACCACGAGAGGTTCGTGTTGAGGAGCCAGTGCTCAGTCTTTGAGGTGTCAAGGCTTGGGTTCTCGGCAAGTACCCTAGCTTTGGGTTGTAAGGATGCCGTGCTCGTTGCCGGGCTGTTGGTTAAGCAAGTTTTGCTAGTTGGTCCTTGCCTGGTTAGACTTCAGATTGGAACCGAACAAGAGCAAGAGGGCAAGCGCGCAGATTTCGATCGTTTTGGCTAAGAAAGTCGTTCGGATCCTTACCTTGGGCGTAAGGTATGTTGAGGTTGTTGCTTTGAGTAGGAGGATGACGCCTCTGTAGCGCTTTCGGTTCCCTTGGTTTCCAAGTTGGAGTTGGCGGGGTAGTTGAGATCTTTGGAGAGGGTTGTGCCCGCGTGAGCCGGTTGTTTGTTAGATCGTTGTCGGCCGTGTGTGTCGGAGGGTGATCGAGGATCTCTAGTTGTGGAGAGCCTCTCCGAGCTCGCTTAGACCTGTGCGGTGTTCCTTGGGTGAGTTGCTTGCGATTTGGCGATCTAGCAAGCTAGTGCTTGTTTGGTTTTGGAGGCTAGTTGGTGCTTGGTGTTGACCAAGATTTGGTTCTCTTGATGTTTCAAGAGCTTGCTCTGCTTCGAGCGAGAGGGCATTGCCCCGAGGATTTGTTCCTAGTCCGGTTGTTTTGGGAGTTGATTCCTCCCTGGGTGGTTGAGTAAGTTCGGCTAGTTCTGGATTGGTGGTCCAATCGGTTGAGTTTCCCTTGGGTGTTGCTTCCAAGAGAGTTGGTTGATGTTGCCCTTGGGTTTGAGCAAGTCGTGAGCGTGTGTGATGTTCACGCCCTTTAGAGTTTGCTTGCCGGGAAATCGTTCCGTTGAGGAGTCGGTGTAGCTCCCGAGTTGTGTAGTTGATCGAGTAGCGCAGTTGGTTAGCCAAATGAGAGGGTCCTCTGCATTGTGTTGTTAGCAAGCGAAAAGTTGTTTGTCCCTCGCAAGAGCGGTGGCAGCCACTTTAAGAGTTGAGCTTTTCTTTGGTAAGTTGTTGGTTCTTGGGGTTTGAAGTTTTCCCCTAGTTTTCCTTGGTGGTTGAGTTGCACCATGGATGCCACCCTCGAGTATTATCTTTGGAGATAGCCTCATCATTCGTTTTCCTTGCAATGTTTCGAGTGTGGAGTTTCTAGTCGCAAGATGAGTTAGGCCTCGAGCTAAAAGGAGGAAGTCCCTTGAGTAGCCAAAGTGGGACTTAGGTGTTGAGTGGTAGCTTGGAGGCAAGCTTTGCTCGTTATGAGCTTGAGTTGAGTTTCTGCTTGAGCAAGCCCTTCTCGGGCTTTGTTTCTAGTTGTTGAGCTTTCGCAGCTTGGCGAATAGCCGAGCCTCGATTGAGTGTGTTGGCACAGAGGTGCCGTGGCATTGGTTGGTTAGCCTTTGGGCCGCTTTCCTCAAGCCGTTGTGAGTTCTTTGTAGCCAGCCCCGTGAGGTTTGGTCCTTCTTTGCCTAGATTTTCCATGAGAGGAATGTTGGGTGTTTCCTTGCACAGCAATGTTCTCTTTGGCCGCTTGCTAGTAGGTTTGCATGGAAAAGTTTGTGTTCGGCCGTTGTGAGGCTCCAGCTTGTTGGCTTGGCCGAGTGGAGCTGTGCTCGGTTTTTTGGCCATTTAGGGTTGGCCGTAGCTGAAGTTTCAGCTTGTGCTAGTGGGAAAAGTTTGCCTTTTGGATCAATCGCCAGTTGGTGGTTCGATTGTTTTTCGTTAAGGCTTTAGGCAAGCCTTGTGGTTCGCTGGTCTCTTGTGAAGAAAGAGTAGGCCGTTTGGTTTCTGGAACCTGAGAGGTTCAGTTGTTTGGCCAGCTTGGCGTTGTGTTGAGGCAGTTTGTTATCAGTTGTGGGCATTCAGAGAAGTTACGCCAGTGCGTGGCGTTGAGTTTTGGAGCTTGTGCCCGATCGCGGTTTCTTTGAGAGTAACACCGTTGAGAGGTGTTCCGTGTTGGTTTAGCGGGGTTTTGGCTGAGCCCCAAGTTTGTAGGGCTTTTGAGATCCTTGAGCGGATTGGAGCAGTGGTTAGCTTTGCCCCGTCTTTGACAGCAGTGCAAGTTTTGTGTTCCTCGTCTCTTTGTTGAGATAGTATGTGGCAGACTGGAGAGCATTGTGGCTTTGAGCCTTTGAGAACCCAAGAGGGTTTGGTTATCAGAGAAGGGCTAGTGTTGTTTTAGCCGAGAAGTTCAGTTGGCTAAGAATCAGTGGAGTATTCATAGAGTCATTTTGTTTTAGGACTTTCGAGGACGAAAGTCTTAAAAGGAGGAGTATTGTAAAGGCCCGCTTTCTATTCCAGCCTTCGAGGTGCTTCCTGTTCAGATTCATGGTTTCGGTTGGGCCGTTAGAGCTGCTTTGACCCTTAGGGGTATTTTGGTCTTTTGCTCCCGGGCGGATTTGTGGATTTTCACGGCTTGAGACAGCTCTCCCGCTTTGTTGAGGCTTGTTTGTTGGTGGTCTGCGAGTCCCGAGATGTTTGGGGTATTCGTTTGGGAGTTCGGTTGTGATTTGGGTTTTGGGCAAAGTGATCGTTGTTTGGGTGTTTCCTTTGGGATTCGAGCCTGGCCCTTAGAGATGATTTGGGAGTTTGTTTTAAGTGAGAGTTATTGTTTGGAAAAGGTTGTTTCAAATGGGTCTCGAAGGAGGAAGCTGGGAAATGGGATTTAAGGACTTAAAGACTTATTTAAATTTGGAAAGAAAATTGGTTAAGGATGGAAAGGAGGATAAAATCCCATTTTTCCTTTTATTTCCCTTTTCTTTTATTTTTTCCTTTTGTCCAAACCCATTTTCCTTTTCTTTTTATTTTTATTTTTCTTTTTCTTTTCTCTTTCTCTCTCTCTCTCTCTCTCTCCCCGACCTAGCCGCACTTCCAACCCGAAGCCGCCAGACGCCGTCGCGCCACCGCCGCCAGAGCCGGCGGATCCATACGCTGCTGTCGCACTCCAAAGATCGCCGCACCAGCCCGGCCCTCGCGCGCCGAGATCGCTATTGCCGCCGAGTCCGTCGCCCAGCCCGGCCGAGATCGCGCGCGTAGTCGCACCAGACGCCCAGATCCGAGCTCGCCCTCGCGAGATCTCGCCCACATCATCGTCGCTCGCCGTCGCTCCCCCTCGCGTGCGGATCTGCTCATGCGCTGTTCCATCCTCGCTGAGCCGCGTCGCGCGTCCCTGCGCTCTTTTGTCGCGCGCGCCAAAGCTGCACCTGCGCCGAGCGCTCGAAGTCGCGTCCTTTAGCGCGCGTCGTCGCGCCGCGCGCCTCTCTTCTTCTGCTCGCCGCCAGCGCGCGCGCCTTAGCCGCAGGTCACGCGCGCCCAGCTGTCGTGTCATACGCCTCAGCCAGCCAGTGTCCGCGCGCCCAATGGTCGTGTCCGTCGCGCCCCAGCGTCGTGTCCGCGCGCCCAATGCCCGTGTCGCCGCGCGCTGCCTGCGCCAGCGCCCCGCTTGAGCCCAGCCAGCTGCTTGTGATGTGCTTGGTTGGCGAGAGCCTCGTGGCTTCTGGATGGTTGTTTGGGTTCGATTAGAGGCTCGAGGATTGCTTGGTTGATTTGTGATTATTTTCTGCTTGTCCTGTAAGGATTTCTTACCGTGGTTGTGTGGACCTGCGATATATCTCGATTGTGCCTTGTATGTTTGCTGATTGTTATGAGCATGATAGTGATAGGCGACTTTGTTTGATCTCTTGCTAGCATGTTTGTTGATTTTACATGTTAGTGCCATGCTAGGTTTGTTCTTCCAAAGATGCTTGTGATTCTGTTTAAGTTGTAGTATCATGCTAGGTAAATGTGATTGATGTCGGTCATTGCTTGCTAGCCGTGAATCATTGATTTACTCGGTATTCTTAGATAGCGTAGTAGGGTTTGTCATCATCCGTAGGCCGAGCGGACATAACGTGCTTTGTCCCCACCGGTCGGGAGTAGAGCGAAGCATAACGTACATTGCTTCCCCGGCGACCGATGTGGATGTAGCTACCACATCGGCATAAGCCTAGTTTGTAGCTCCGCTAGAGCGGAACCACGCCAGCGGTGCAAGCTCCGCCTTGGCGGTTCTTAGCTTCAGTCGGTGGTGCAGTGCCGCACAGATGAGTGCCGAGGGCCTCGCACTCACCGTGTTCGGTGACACCGCTTCGAAGTCTTTAGGCATGCGTACCGACCCGCGTAGTTTGCCCTTAGGCCCCGCATTTACGCCGGTTGCGAGATGAGCATGCGGTGTGCGCGCACACACGCGTTAGTCGCCGGTTCGAGAGCTCCCCGGCCTAATGTTCGTGAGTACACCAGTTCCTTCCGCTTAGAGCCGATCATGCGGGTACTCTCCCGATAGTCTAGATTGTTAGCGAGGGTAAGAGGCCCTTGAGGACACCCATTGAGATTGGCTTTTGAGTGATCATATGGTCGAGGAGAAAGACCCTCGAGGGTGTCGGGCATCTTTGGGATCGGGTTTTGAGCCGATCAATTGGCGAGGGAGAAAGACCCTCGGAGATGTCCCGGGATTGGTTATGAGAACCAATCATTAGGCCGAAAGTAGGAGACTTCCGATGATTCCTAAGTAAGAGACTTCCGATGTTTCCAGATCTTGTTTTATGAGCTCGTTGAGTTATGATCTCGTGTTGATAGTCGCTTGCTTGCATGTTGAGGTGCTAGATGACTGATGTATCGTATTGTACCCGGTTGGGGATTCTTACCGAGTATGTTTATACTCACCCTTATTTATCTTTCGGTAACTTGGGACAACACCGGGAGGGCTAGCGGAGGGAGCCGATTGATCATGGGGAACCGCAAGACTCTGTCTTTTATTATTGCATTGTTTATTCAGCATGTAGATGGACAGAGTCCTAGGGAACATTGTTTAAAACGTTGCTTAAATTGTATTGTACATTTTATTAAACACTGCCGTGTTGTTTTACTTTGTTGGATTGTTTTAAATGAAAATTGTTGGTTATGTTTTAAGGGCTCCCCCTTCTCATATGTTTTGAAAGGTTTTTAAATATGAGCTCTAAACCGCTTGTTATCATATTTAACTTGCATGCTGAGTGAGAACCCAGGTTTAGGACCATGTTTTGGGTCGGGTTCTTACACAACTCCACGTGACAGGAACACTGGCACTCCAAACAAGAATCTCCACTCGATGCTTAGCAAATACTCCAGCCAACTCTCGGAATGCAACAACTAACTCCGCTTTAGAAACACTTTAACAGAAGAGTGCTCCACTCTACTAGCCAACTAGAAGCCACCGACGGATCAAGTCCCGACAAGTAAACTACACACTGCACTTTGGCTACGAGGTACTAATAGAACTGGCTGCAAAACAACAGCAGGCTTGCAAGTGGTCAAAGATGTCTCTACATCTTTCTATAAAGCTACTAACTCTGTAGCCACTCGTTGGGTAACTTGTCAATAGACCAAGGTCAAGATCTACACTTGAACAACCCAGGCTAGTCCACACTTGGACCTACTCTACTAGCAACAAAACACAAGCAAAGCCAAAGCAAACTCCTCTACGGGAGTTGCACTCCGAGGCAAAACAACTTTCACCTTCTCTATGGGAGAACTAACAACTGGGCCAAACATGGCCTTCGGGTCAGGCCAACCCTGGACATGGTCTCAAACACAACTGGCTCAGTGCCAACTCTTCGGCTGGCAGTATCGGGCGTCCCTACTCTACTACATGTATCCGACACACTAGCAGTCTACACTCAAACCTCAAGGGTCAGTCCACTCTCGGACTTTCGCTGCCACAACAAAGAAATAACAAACCATGCATGTATACTAGATGCGGTACTATAACAAAACCCTTAAACAACAAACTTGGACGTACCTGTAACGGCCCCGTTTTCCTTCCCGGTTAATAACAAAATTAATTGGAAAATTAATTGAATCTTTTGGGATTTGAACCTTGCCCTAAATGGTGAATTTGGAGTTTTAAGAAAAGAGTCTTAATTAAAAAGAAAAAGGAAAGAAGGTTGCTTTAGCCGGGACCCGCAAGAGAAAAGCCTTGGGAAGGGAATTTAGGTCTCCTAACCTATTTAAAAATAAGGAAAAGAAGGAAAATCAAGAAAACCCCTAATTTTCCCCTCATAGCCGCATTCTCTCTCTCTCTCTCTCTCTCTACTAAAACCCTAGCCGAGCAGCCCTAGCCACACCATCGAGCCACCCCCGAGCCACCCAGCCCTAGCCGCACGCACCACCTGGTCCATCGCACCACCCCGCGCCAGCCAGCTGCGCGCTTCGGCCTGCGCCGCGCAGCACCACGCCTCCCGGCCTCTGCCCGCCGCCGACCACTGCCGCTGCCGCCCGGAAGCCCCCCACCGTCGCACACCCATCGCCGCCTGACGTCGCCCGTGGCCGCCCAGCACCGCCCGACGTCGCTCGTGGTCGCACAGTGCCGCAACGCAGCCCAGACGCGCCGCCCGCACGCTGCCCCGCCGCTCCAGCGCGATCCCTCGCCGCGCGCCAACCCAGCGAGCCGCTCGCTCGCGCGTCGCCTTTGCAGCCCGCGACACCCGCCACGCGCCGCCTGCGTCCGCCTGACGTGTCGCGCGCGCGCCAGCCGCCGCCAGCGCCAGCCGCACTAACAGGCGCCCAAGCCACCCTCCTTGCTGCGAGGCCCGTGTCTTCTCGGTGGTAATTCCCGAACCAATCCCTTTGTGTTTTCTAAGCTTCTGGCTTTGTATGTATTTACTTAGGATGCTTTATTTATGCCTAGGTTGCTCGAGTTCGTATTAAGCTCGAGGGTCTTTTTGGTTGTGATAGCTATTCTCCACTTGTTTCCAGGTAAGGACTTCCTACCGTGGTTGTGTGGACCCTGCTATGCTTTCTTAATTGTGCCTTGTATGCTTGTTTACCTTTATGAGCATGTTAGTGGATAGGATAGCTAGTGATTGAATTCTTGCTAGCATGTTTTGCCTTTTTGTACATGTTAGTGCCATGCTAGGTTTGTTCTTCCAAAGATGCTTGAGATTCCCGCTTAAGCTCGTAGTATCATGCTAGGCTATGTATGATGAGATGTCTTTGTGAATGTTAGCCAGAATCACGTGCTTGGTAGTCTAAGCTAGTATGATAGGGTTTGTCATCATCTAGAGGCCGAGAGCGGACATAACGTACCTTGTCCCCACCGGTTGGGAGTAGAGCGAAGCATAACGTACCTTGCTTCCCCCTGGCAGCCAGTGAGGATTAGCTACCTCATTGGCATAAGCCTAGTTTGTAGCCTGCTAGAGCGGAACCACGCCAACGGTGCAAGCCTACCTTGGCGGTTCTTAGCTTCGTCGGTGGTACAGTGCGCACGGATGAGTGCCGAGGGCCTCGCCTTCGTGATCGGTGACACCGCTTTCCGAGTCTTAGGCATGCGTGCACTGCCCGCGTAGTTTGCCCTTAGGCCCCGCATTTACGCCGGTTGCGAGAAGAGCATGCGGTGTGCGCGCACACGCCAAGCGTTAGTAGCAGTTCGGAGAGCTCCCGGGCTAATGTTCGTGAGTACACCGCCTTCCCGTTTAGAGCCGACTTGGGTACTCTCCGATAGTCCAGATTTATAGCGAGGGTAAGAGACCCTTGAGGACACCCATTGGGATTGACTTTAGAGTTAATCAATTGGTCGAGGAGAAAGACCCTCGAGGGTGTCGGACATCTTGGGATCGGTTTTTGAGCTGATCAATTGGCCAAGGGAGAAAGACCCTTGGAGATGTCCCGGATTGGTTTGAGAGCCAATCATTAGGCCTAAGTAGGAGACTTCCGAGGATTCCGGATTTGCCTTGTGAGCTCGTTGAGCTAAGATCCGTGTTGATATTTGTGGCATGTGTACTAGGTTGCTAGATGATAGATTGCATCGTATCGTACCCCGGTCGGGGTTCTTCACCGAGTATGTTTATACTCACCCTTATCGTGGTTTCTTCCACGGTAACTTGGGACAAAGACCGAGGTGGCTAGCGGAGAGAGCCGGGAGATCATGGATGCTTTACGACACTCTGCCGTGTCTTATTTTACTGCTTTTGGATTTCAAAGATGTAGTTGGACTTAGGTCCGTAGGGAAAACTATGATTTGAACTATTTTATGTTTTAAGGAAAGTTGATCGATCACCATTTTTTTAATTTGAATGGTTCGTTTCTCGCTTAATGAATGTTTACTTTGTTTTTAATGTTTTCCACTCTTATATTTGAAAAGTTTTACAAACCGACCCCAGCCGGGTCCTTTTAAGCTTTTCACTTGCATGCTGAGTAAAGATCTAGATTTAGTCCCATCTTCGGGTTGGGTCTTTACAGCTTGGTATCGTGAGCACGAGTCATAGATTCTGTAGACTAACTCGTTTGTAGGTTGTGTTCCCATGATCTCCAAAGACTCCAAGGCCGCCAGTTTTGTCTAAGTTCAATAAGCTAAGGGTTTTGTTTATGATACTATATGCGATACATGTGTTATCCTTGTTGACAGAGAAAGTCCGAGCGTGGACTAACCCGTTGTGGTTTCCGTGTAGATCGCTAGTATGCCGGTTACACGTAGTGGAGCAGGTCCGTCTGGAACTGCAAATAGAGATGCTGCAGAGCCAGCAGCCAGGGTATATCGGACTCGTAGGCCGCCCGTGGCACCAGAGGCTAACTTGCCCAGAGAAGGGGCGGAGGCTGCTATGCCTCAAGGTACAGCTCCAGGAGGAGATATTTCTGCTATGAGAGACATGATGATGGGCCTAATGGCCGAGCAGCAGAGTCGAGACTCAGCGCAGCTAGCGGCGCACAGCAGAGAGAGGAGTCTAGGGCACGAGATAGCCCGGTTGACACAGCTCATGCAAAGAGCAGCACCCAGCAGCTCCAGTAGCCCCAGTAGCTCCGGTAGCTCAACCGGAGGGGCAGGGTCAACAGGACCAGTCAGACTCACTTGATAGTGCAGAGGGAGCTGCTGAGTTTGGCAAGTGGTTGAAAGATTTCACCAAGTGGAAACCGAGGGAGTTTGATGCTTGAGAGAACCCACTTGTGGCAAAGTGTGGTTGGCAAGAATGGAGTACATCTTTAGAGTTATGGGATGCCCAGATGTACAGAGGCCGAGATGTGCGGCCCATGTTCTCTCGACACACAAATGAGTGGTGGTGGGAGTCCACAGATAGAGCTAGACCACCGGGTCTTCTCCACCACACAGGAGTTCTTTAGAACGAAGTTCAGAGCTAAGTATGTTAATGACGAGGCTCAGCAGAGATGGCAGAGGCCTTCTCAAATCAAACAGGGATCGAGATAGTATTGCCGCCTATGAGAAGAAGTTCTCTCGAGTATAGCTATTTCGCACCGAGCTCATTGCCACCGAGGAGCTCAAGACTAAGAAGTTCATTTGTGGGCTGAGGAAGGAGGTTGCTCGGGATGTTCGAGCACTCGCCTCCCGAGAGTTATGATCGAGCGATAGAGTTGGCCACGATTTATAACCCGAAGTATCCGCCAAGTCAGAGGATTCTCATTGCGCCACTTCGTCGATTCGGCTGCCAGCAGATTCCGGCGAAGAGGAAGTGCAGGACTTCTAGTGGTTTCCGCTCAATCGTGGTCGTGAGACTCGCCGGCGAGGCCGATCCGATGGTCGAGATCGCGCGCCGACCTCGTGGTAGAGCCCGGTGATCGCCCGGCGGGGCGGCGAGCGAACACTCATTGCAACAAGTGCGGAAAGGCACATTATGGTCTCATGTGGAGCATCGCCCGTGCTTGCTATAGATGTGGCAAGGAGGGCACTTGGCCGATTCTCGCACTCGGGATTTAGCAAAGCGGCGGGATCGCCCAACAGCGGGCCGAGTGTTTGCCACTACTCGCCAGGAGGCGGAGCGTCTCGATGATGCAGATTGCGAGTCTGTGCTTGTCTTACAAAGACTATGCATTTGTATTGTTTGATTCGGGTTCGACCCATTCCTTTGTTTCGATGCATTCGTTAGACAAGCTTGTGTGGAGCTCGAACCTCTAGGGTTTGAGTGTGTGTTGCCACTCCTTCTGGTGTGAGTATGTTAGCTAGCGATGAGAGTTAAGCATGGCGGATCTGAGATATCGATGAGATTTTAGAGGCTACCCTCATAGTGCTGTCTATGAGCGGTTTCGATGTGATCCTTGGCATGGATTGGTTGGCGAGAAACCATGCATTGATAGATCGCCACCGGAAAGAAGTGGTATTTAGGCCGCCTCTAAGGAGCTTCAAGTTTCGCGATATCCGGCGGCGGAACTTGCCCGCCATTGATCTCGCAGAATGAAAGCCCATAGATTGTTGGCTCGAGGAGCTTGGGGCTTCTTGGCAAAGCCGTCGGAGATAGTAGTCTTTGCGTTGGATCGTTGACATGGTCCCCGTGGTGCAAGAGTTTGCGAGATGTTTTCCCCGAAGAGTTGCTTGGGTTTACCCCGGCGGGAGTTGGACTTCACCATTGAGCCGGAGCCGGGACTCTTCCCATTTCCAAAGCCCCGTGTCGTATGGCGCGCCAATTGAGTTGAGAGAACTCAAAGTGCGATTGCAAGAGATGCTTTGGATCGAGGTTTCATCCGTCCGAGTGTCCCCGTGGGGAGCACACATCCCGCTTGTTAAGAAGAAGGATGGATCCATGCGCTTGTGTATAGACTATAGAGAATCGAATAAAGTCTCGGTGAAGAATAAGTATCCCCGCCGCGCGTATAGATGATCTGTTTGATCACCTTCAGGAGCCTCGGTGTTTTCTAAGATTGATTTGAGGTCGAGGTACCATCACCGAGGATTCGAGATGCGAGATATCCGAAGACCGCGTTCGGATCGAGGTATGGTCATTATGAGTTCGTGGTCATGTCTTTCGGACTCACGAACGCCCAGCAGCGTTTATGGACATGATGGACAGAGTGTTCAAGGCATTCTTGGATAACTTTGTCATCGTATTCATAGACGACATTTTGATTTATTCGAGACAAAGGAGGACCATGCTTCGCATTTGAGGCAAGTTTTGACAACATTGCGTGAGAACCAGCTTGTTCGCAAAGTTCTCTAAGTGTGAATTTTGGCTAGAGAGAGTAGCCTTCCTTGGACATATCGTGTCGGCGGATGGTATAGCGGTGGACCCCGCAAAGATAGAGGCGATTAGCTCATGGGCGGACCGACGACGACGGCCGCGAGATACTGCAGCTTTTGGAGTCCAGCGAGTTATTACCGGCGTTTCGTGAAAGACTTTTCCGCTAAGGCAAAGACCCCTAACCCGTCGACCAAGAAGGGTGTTGACTTTATTTGGGATGCTAGATGTGAGGAAAGTTTTGCCCGGCTTTAAGCTCGGCTTGACGACAAAGACTGTGTTGGCGATTCCGGAAGGAACAGGAGGTTTCGTAGTTTATAGTGATGCTTCCAAGTATGGTTTAGGCCGTGTGTTGATGCAAAGATGGGAAGGTGATAGCTTATGCTTCCGTGCAGCTTGAAGCCTTATGAGAAGAACTATCCAACTCATGATATGGAGTTGGCTGCAGCTTGTTTTTGCTTTAAAGATTTGGAGGCACTACTTATATGGTGAGAGGATTCGATTGTTCACGGACCACGAGCCTCAAATATTTCTTCACTCGTAAGGAGTTGAACATGAGGCGAGAGGAGGTGGCTCGAGTTAGTAAAGGACTACGACTCGTGAGATTTTGTATCATCCCTAAAAAGCCAATGTTGTGGCTGATGCACTGAGTAGGAAGACGTCGCATTCAAGCAGCTTTGCTTTGAGCTCCCAAGTTGAATTGCGGAAAGAGTTTGAGCGAACCCCAGATTGCGGTCTTGTTGGGAGAGGTTACCGCCGTGGTAGCCCAGACTATCGATTCGGCCGTCGCTTAGCGAGAGGATCATCGACAATCACCGAGTGATCCCAAGTTGAGGAGATTGCTCGAGAGGGTTGAGGCGATGGCGATTTCGACTTTGTTGTGACACCGCACGAAGGCTTGAGGTACCGAGAAGTCGATTGTGCGTCCCGGATGACGCAGAGGTTCGAGCAGAGTTGCTCGCCGAGGCACATAGTTCCCCATTCACTTGGCACCCGTGGAGGTACCAAGATGTACCAGATCTCAAGCGGACGTTTTGGTGGATGGGCATGAAGCGAGATATAGCGGAGTTTGTTAGCGGTGTCTCACTTGTCAACAAGTGAAGGCCCTCAGACAGAAACCCGCAGGTTTCATCGCAGTAGTTAAGTGTTCCACATGGGAAGTGGGACGAGATTTCGATGGATTTTATCTCTCGGGTTGCCGAGACACCGAGAGGGTTTACGCAGATCTGGGTAGTAGTGGACCGGTGACCAAGAGTGCACACTTTATTCCCGGAAGATTAGTTATACCGTGGAACAAAGTGGGCACGATTGTTCCTTGAGCGATTATGCGGTACCACGGGTACCCGCAAAGATAGTATCGATCGGGATTCTCGGTTCACATCTCGCCTCGAGAGCGCTCCGAATGGGTTTGGGAATCGAGTGCGGCTTTCAAGATCGCCTTCCACCCTCAAACCGATGGTCGATCGAGAGGGTGAATCGGTTCTGAAGACATGTTGAGAGCACGTGTCTTGGACTTCCCAGAGCGATTGGGACCAGATGACATGCTTGATGGAGTTCGCTTACAACAACAAATGCTATCGGCGACTATTCGATGGCCCCATTCGAGGCGTTGTATGGTAGCCGCTGCAGATCCCCGTGTTCGGGAGGAGGTTGGGGATAGGCGAGTTACGGGACCCGAGTTACAAAGATAGATGACGAACGACGCAGTCTGCGAAGATAAGGGCTCGCATGTTGACAAAAGACAGTAGTAGGCAAAAGTTTACGCCGATGTGAGGCATAGAGACTTGGAGTTTGAGGCGGGTCAACATGTTTTCCTGAAAGTAGCACCTATGCGTGGGGTGTTGAGTTTGGAAAGCGAGGCAAAGTGAGCCCGGGTTTTTGTAGGGCCTTTTGAGATCCTTGAGCGGATCGGAACAGTGGCCTATCGGTTAGCTTTACCCCGTCTTTGTCAGTGGTGCATAATGTGTTCCACGTTTCGATGTTGAGAAAGTGCGTGGCGAGATCCTTCGCATGTGCTAGAGCATGAGCCCTTGAGTTGAGTAAAGATTTATCCTTCGAGGAGAAGCCCGTGCAAATTTTGGCTTATGAGCGCAAGGTATTGCGCAACCGAGAGATAAGTTTAGTAAAGGTTCTTTGGAGGCATCGGAGAGGCGAGAGAAGCGACGTGGGAGCTAGAGGATGAGATGAGGACTCATTACCCGAGTTGTTCCAGCTTAGGACTTTCGGGGACGAAAGTCTTTTAAGGGGAGAGTATTATAACGGCCCCGCTTTTCCTTCCGATTAATAACAAAATTAATTGGAAAATTAATTGAATCTTTTGGGATTTGAACCTTGCCTAAATGGTGAATTTGGAGTTTTAAGAAAAGAGTCTTAATTAAAAAGAAAAAGGAAAGAAGGTTGCTTTAGCCGACCCGCAAGAGAAAAGCCTTGGGAAGGGAATTTAGGTCTCTAACCTATTTAAAAATAAGGAAAAGAAGGAAAATCAAGAAAACCCCTAATTTTCCCCTCATAGCCGCATTCTCTCTCTCTCTCTCTCTCTCTCTCTCTAAAAAACCCTAGCCGAGCAAAATTTCCCTAGCCACACCATCGAGCCACCCCCGAGCCACCCGGCCTAGCCGCACGCACCACCCCATCCATCGCACCACCCCGCCTGCGACCTGCGCCGCTCGGCCTGCGCGCACGCACCACGCCGCCCGGCCTCCGCCGCCCCAACATCGCACGCTGCCGCTGCACCGAAGCCCCACCGTCGCACACCCATCGCCGCCGACGCCGCGTCGCGTGCCGCCAAAGACCGCCGGCGTCGCTCGTGGTCGCCAAAGTGCCGCAACGCAACCCAGACAGCGCCGCCCGCCGCACGCTGCCGCGCCGCTCAGCGCGATCCTCGCCCGCGCGCCAACCCAGCCGAGCGCTGCGCTCGCGCGTCGCGCTTGCGCACACGCACACCTGCCTGCGCTGCACTGCGTCCGCCCGCCGGTGCGTCACGTGCATGCGCCAGCGCCCAGCCGCCCAGCCCACCCGCACCAAAGAGCGCCCAAGCCACCCTCCTTGCTGCGAGGCCCGTGTCTTCTCGGTGGTAATTCCCGAACCAATCCCTTTGTGTTTTCTAAGCTTACAGGCTGCTGTATGTATTTACTTAGGATGCTTTATTTATGCCTAGGTTGCTCGAGTTCGTATTAAGCTCGAGGTCTTTTTGGTTGTGATAGCTATTCTCCACTTGTTTCCGTGTAAGGACTTCCTACCGTGGTTGTGTGGACCTGCTATGCTTTCTTAATTGTGCCTTGTATGCTTATTTACCTTTATGAGCATGTTAGTGGATAGGATAGCTAGTGATTGAATTCTTGCTAGCATGTTTTGCCTTTTTGTACATGTTAGTGCCATGCTAGGTTTGTTCTTCCAAATGCTTGAGATTCTGCTTTAAGCTCGTAGTATCATGCTAGGCTATGTATGACAGATGTCTTTGTGAATGTTAGCCAGAATCACGTGCTTGGTAGTCTAAGCTAGTATGATAGGGTTTGTCATCATCTAGAGGCCGAGAGCGGACATAACGTACCTTGTCCCCACCGGTCGGGAGTAGAGCGAAGCATAACGTACCTTGCTTCCCCGCACCGGTGAGGATTAGCTACCTCATTGGCATAAGCCTAGTTTGTAGCTTTGCTAGAGCGGAACCACGCCAACGGTGCAAGCCTACCTTGGCGGTTCTTAGCTTCAGTCGGTGGTACAGTGCCGCACGATGAGTGCCGAGGGCCTCGCCTTGCTTGTGATCGGTGACACCGTTTCCGAGTCTTAGGCATGCGTGCACGGCCCGCGTAGTTTGCCCTTAGGCCCCGCATTTACGCCGGTTGCGAAGAGCATGCGGTGTGCGCGCGCAGACAGCGTTAGTAGCCGGTTCGGAGAGCTCCCGGGCTAATGTTCGTGAGTACACCAGTTCCTTCCGTTTAGAGCCGGACTTGGGTACTCTCCGATAGTCCAGTTATATAGCGAGGGTAAGAGACCCTTGAGGACACCCATTGGGATTGACTTTAGAGTTAATCAATTGGTCGAGGAGAAAGACCCTCGAGGGTGTCGGACATCTTGGGATCGGTTTTGAGTGATCAATTGGCCAAGGAGAAAGACCCTTGAGATGTCCCGGATTGGTTTGAGAGCCAATCATTAGGCCTAAGTAGGAGACTTACGAGGATTCCGGATTTGCCTTGTGAGCTCGTTGAGCTAAGATCCGTGTTGATATTTGTGGCATGTGTACTAGGTTGCTAGATGATAGATTGCATCGTATCGTGCCCCTGGGTCGGGGTTCTTCTTGAGTATGTTTATACTCACCCTTATCGTGGTTTCTTCCACGGGTAACTTGGGACAAAGACCGAGGTGGCTAGCGGAGAGAGCGGGAGATCATGGATGCCACTGACACTCTGCCGTGTCTTATTTTACTTGTTTTTGGATTTTAGCATGTAGTTGGACTTAGGTCCGTAGGGAAAACTATGATTTGAACTATTTTATGTTTTAAGGAAAGTCTTGATCGATCCAACGTTTTTAATTTGAATGGTTCGTTTCGCTTAATGAATGTTTACTTTGTTTTTAATGTTTTCCACTCTTATATTTGAAAAGTTTTACAAACCGACCCCAGCCGGGTCCTTTTAAGCTTTTCACTTGCATGCTGAGTAAAGATCTAGATTTAGTCCCATCTTCGGGTTGGGTCTTTACAGTACCTGAAGCTCGTTGGAGTGTTGGTGATCATGGGACAAACAACAACCTACAAAAGTAGGTTAGTCTACAGAATCGATGACTCTGTACTCTGATACCAATTGTAAGGACCCGACCTAAAGCATGGTACTAAATGGATCTTTACTTAGCATGCACTTTAAAACATAAAAGAATTTAAAACAAATGATGCAAATTTCCTGTTTAAACCTGTCAAATCCTAGAACCTGTTCAAAACATTTATTTCAACCTGTAAAACATATAGCAATCCTGGCTAGAGTTTATTTCAAAACCAACACATTTCAAAACATGACATTCCAAGTATTTAAGTAAGTTCAAACAAAACTCAACAACAGTTTAAAACATCCAGAAATACCAAAATAGTTAAACAGGTTCCAAATAGTAAAAATCCTAAGGCTCTGTGCCCAATACAGGCTGATAACAATAATGACAAAATAAAGTAAGCAGATTTACTTGCGGAGTCCCATGATCGAGCAGCCACTCCTCTAGCCGTCTTGTCGCTGTCCCAAGTTACCTGGTGGAAAACCACCGAAAATAAGGGTGAGTATAAACATACTCAGTAAGAATCCCCAACTGGGGTACAGTACGAACATCAATCATACAACATACTAGTATACATACAACTGCTACCGACACAGATCAAACCCTTGAGTCAACCAAGCGACTTCTGAATCATGAGGGTCTCTTACCACCGGCCTAGTGATCAGCTCAACAGCTGATCCTGAAACTGGGACAAGTATGTTCATTAACTGGGACCCGAAGGTCCAAACATCTGGGACACGAATGTCCAATCATTTGAGACACGAATGTCCAAACTGCTGACTAGCTCTCCAAACTGGTCCTGAACACACGGGAGAGTACCAGGTGTCTGGCTCTAGACTCGGAAAGGAATAGTGTACTGTAAGCATTATCCAAGGGGAGCCCTCCTCCAGATGCCTAATGCCAGTGCGCGCACACCGCATGCTGCTACAAACTATGTAAGGATGTGGGACCTAAATGTTCTACACCGGTCACGGTACACATGCCTACGACTCAGAGCAGTGTTGCTGAACATACAGCAGTGCGAGGTCCGCGACACTCGACTGTAAGCAGCATAAGACCACCGCACACCTGAAGTTAAGAATCGGCCACTGCAGGCTTACACCGTCTGCTGTGTTCCACTCTAGCAGGCTACAAACTATGCTTATGCCGATACAGAAGCTAATCCGTACTGGCTACCGGGGTGGAGCATCATATGTCGTGCAACTCGTGATCCTGGCCCGTGGAGACAATATACGTTATGTCCGCTCTCAGCCTCTGGATGAAGACAAACCCTAATAAGTCTGCCTAAGAGTCCCGCCCAATGCCTTAACAGGCCAAACAAGCTCAACAGATAACAATGGAATGCATGCCGCAGAACAACCTTGCATGGTACTAACATGTCACAGGAAACATACATGCTAGCTAGAACAGGACAACATATCAAATCATAATATGCTCGTAATCAATCAAAGCATAGCCTATCCACTAACATGCTCATAACAGTCAAACATATAAAAGTAGCAGTAATGATGAACGCATGGCCCACACAACCCTCCATAAGAAATCCTTACCTGGAAACAGCAAAAACATACAACAATAACTAATTGCTACTTGAGCTGTAGAACCAACACGAACAACCTAAGAAATAGTAATATAAACAACACATTAAAACCAACAGCTAACTAACAATTAAACACCAACAGACAAGGGCTCGGGAACTACCCAAACTGAGAAGAACAGCTCACGGCAGTCCAAAGGCTCGGTTAAGCAGGATCCTCGACAGCGCGAAGGGCTGCGTCTGGCGAGGCTGAGGCTAGCAGTTTCAAGGCTGAGTGGCACGCCAGCGTGTGCGGGTGAAGACACTTCCTAACGCTCGACGATGCTGCAGTTGGGCAACGTAAAGGCACTCAAAGCGGCTCGTGCAAGGTAACGAGCAAGGAGGCTATCCTCGTTGTGGCTGCTTGCGGTGCAGGCTTACGACTCGCTGCTGCGAAACTGTCTACGGCTGCAGGGCGACAAGAGGATATGGCATGAGCGATTGCAAGGGCAAAGCGGCTCGGTGAGGATCGCTGCTACGCACGGATCAATGAAGGCTCCCGTATGCGTGTGGCTGCGTTCGCAGTTGAGAATGGTGATGCGATCGGCTAAGGGGCTGTAGATCCAATGCTTTCGAAGGGGCTATTTGGTGATGGCGATCTGGATCTCTCGGTTGTAAGGAAGGATTAGCTTAGGGTGGTGTAGGACAAAGAGTTCGGCTAGAGCTTCACATACACAACAACAAACCTTCGGTTAGGGCACAACCAACCAACAAAGAAAGACCTCGGCTAGAGGAAAAATTTACCTCTCGGCTAAGTGGTGCTTGTGTCAACAAGGCCTAGTCGGCTTGGGAGATCTCGGAAAAACAAGTAGAAAGAGGAATGATTAGGGCTTGGCGATCAAGAAGCTGCTAGGTTGCAATGATGGTCAGCAAGAACAAGCAAAAACAATGAGAAGTGATGAAGAGGAAGAAATTACCTGGAAAAAAGAGGAAACCGATTTGGAAAAGCTTCTCTGGAAGAGGAAATCGTAAAGAACAGGGGCTCTTGAGAATTTGCAAGCTTCTAGAACAAAACGACGAAAAGGTTTTATGGAAAGCCTTCTCCTAAACGCAAAAAGAATCCCCCTTGAGCCACGTGTCTCTTTTGATTTGTCGATTCCAACTCCTGCCCATCTCCCCTTCGAGTTCCAGCTCTAATGCATTTTCCTCTATTTAAAAATCTTTAAACTAAGCTCCACAACTCCAAAACAACCAAGGTTCGAGCCTTGGCAAGAGCATTCTTATTTTCTCCATAACAAACACTTAAGCAAAAGCTCCCCAAATCCACCCAGGTTCGAACCCTAGCAAAGATACAAATTAATTCTTAATTAAACAACAACCAACTTCAACTCCTAGCCACCTGGGTTTGAGTCCTGACTCGAACACTTTTCTTTTAAATTTTCCTTTTTCATTCTAAGCCACCAAAACACAAGGATAGACTCCAATTCCAAGAACCTGAAACTTAATAAAATCTCCGAGCTCAGCGAAAGACTAAAACAGCCCTAACGGCCTAATCGAACAACCAAAATTTTAACCGAACAAACCTAGGGAACCAGAACAGAAATCTAGGCCTTTACAGGCGTGCGTGTGGCTTGCAATGGGGTTGTTTGGTGACTTCATCTAGGGCTTGGTTTTTGGGAAGGGGATAGGAAAGAGAGAAGAAATTGGCAAGCTTGAAGGGAAGGAGAAGAGAGTCGTGCGCCTAGGTCGATGAACATATGTTTTCTCCTTCTTTTTTTTCCTTTTAAAATAAGTCTTCAAATGCCTTATTGAACACCCCTTCGAGTCCCAGCAAACACACAAATAATTCTTATTTTTCTCTTTTAACCGGGAGACCTCCAAACTTCTCAAAATGCATTCTAACCCCGAAACCTGGGGAACCAGAATAGAATTCTGGGTCGTTACACTAAGGCTAGTTTACATGTTCAATAGGTTAGTATTTTGACGACTGTAGTACTTTAAATCTGTAACGGCCCAGTTTTCTATTCCGGTTTCCCAGGTGCTTTCGGTTCAATATTCGGTTGTTCGGTTGGGCCGTTAAAGCTATTTTAACCCTTAGGGGTATATTGGTCTTTTTGCTCCCATGTCAGGGTTTGTTGATTTTCAGGATTCCAGGGTCATTCCTGCCTTTTATCGAGGCTTGACTGTTGTTGGTTGCAAGACCCAAGAAGTTTGTGCTAGTTGTTTGGAAGTTTGGAGGTGTTTTGGTTATTAGCAAAATTAATGTTAATTAAAGTGCTTCCATTGGGATTTGAATCCTTGACCTAATGGTGGTTTGGAAGCTTGATTTAAATGAGTTTTAATAAAGAGAAAAGATTGATTCAGCTGGGACTCGAAGGAGGAAAGCCCTGGGAAGGGACTAAAGGTCACCAAAGCCTAATTAAATTAGGAAAAAGGAAAAGAAATCTAGAAACCCTATTTTTCCCTTGCTTTTGCCGAGTTAACTCACTTCCCTTGCCCCTTGCCGAATTCACATTAGCACTCCCCTTGCCCCTTGCCGAAATCACTCTCCCTCTCTCACCCTTGCCGAATCCTCCAAGAATCAAGAACCAAGTTCAAGATTCATGTAAGTTATCTCTTCTCCTTCTTCTCCTCAAAGCCGAATTTCTTCCCTTTGGTGTTTAGCCAAACCCTAACCGAGGAGTTGGTGTTTCCTTGTAGCCGAGAACCTCTTAGGTGTTTCTTGGAGTTGCCGAGCCTTGCGTTTCCTTTCTTGGAGAGTGCCAAATTGCCTTCTTGATTCCTCTCTTGGTGTAGCCACAAACCAATTCAAGAACCATGGCCGAGAGGTGAGTTTTCCTTTCTTTTCCTTCTTCTCCTTGCCGAAAACTCTTCCCTTGTTGATTGCGCAAACCCTAACCAAGAAAGAACTCATTGCCCTAGCTTGTAGCTGAGAGGCAGGAGAAGTTTTGGGGCTACCGAAGTTGGGGAATCATCTTGCAAAGAGCCGAGCCTCCATCCTTGTTCATCCCCATTGTTGCCGAATCAATTCCTTAGCTTTCCTTGCAACCGAAACACCTTGTGGTAAGTCTTTCTTTCCATTGGCCGAGAGCTAAGCTTACTGGTTGGGTGTGCCCTAATCATGTTCTTGTTGTTTTGCAAGCTCCGATCGAAGCCGAGAGTGTTTCCGCATCAAGCCCTAGTAGCCGTGAGCAATTGCCAAGCCGAGCACACTCCAGAGGTGAGTTCTCAACCCTAGCCGAGAGCATGTTGGTGTGGTTTGGGAGTGTGTTGTTTGTCTTCCCGTCAAGCTAACTTGTGTTCCGTTGTGTTGGAGGTGAAGCCTAGCCGAATCCAGGAGGTTATTGAAGAGGAGGCCGAGATTAAGCCCTAGCCCTAGCCTAGCCGTGAGCTCCCTTGGACTTTCCAAGGGGTTGGCCGAGAGCTTGTATAGCTCACCGGGTAACTTCCCGATTCTTGTTTCTTTGAGTTTTGTTTAGAGATAGCTAGTTTAGGTTATTGATGTAACTATGTATGTTTTGCTAGGTTGTGTGTTCTGCAGCTCTAGGAGCGTTAAACTTATTTACTGCTTGTTTCCAGGTAAGGATTCCTTACCGGGGTTGTGTGGACCCTGCTGTGTTTTCTTGATTGTGCTATGTATGCCTGTTTACTTTTATGAGCATGATAATGGATAGGACAGCTTGTGTTTGATTTCCTGCTAGCATGTGTTCTTGTTTGTACATGTTAGTGTCATGCTAGGTTTGTTCTTCTAGCATGCTTTCTGTAAAGACCCGACCCGAAAAATGGTTCTAAACCTAGGTCTTTACTCAGCATGCAAGTGAAAAGCATAAATGACACAAACCGGAGGTCGAATTTAAAACTTTTCAAAACATATAGAGTGGAAAACATTAAAACCAAGTCAGATAATCATTAAGTAAAACCATCCAATTTAAAACAGTGACTGATCAGTACTTTTTCCTTAAATCATAAAAGATAGTTCGAAGCAACAGTAAATAAGTTTTCCCTACGGACTCATGTCCAACTACATGCTGAATTCAAATAATGCAAATAAAGACACGACAGAGTGTCAGCAGCCTCCATGATCTCCCAGCTCTCCTGCTAGCCGCCCCGGTGCTGTCCCAAGTTACCTGGTGGAAAACCATAGTAAGGGTGAGTATAAACATACTCAGTAAGAATCCCCGACCGAGGTACGATACGATGCTATCAATCATCTAGCAACTTAGTACACATGTAAACAGATATCAACACGGATCTTAGCTCAACGAGCTTACAAGGCAAATCTAGAGTCCTTGGAAGTCTCCTACTTCCGGCCTAATGATTGTTTCTCATAACCAATCTCGGGACATCTCCGAGGGTCTTTCTCCCTCGGCCAATTGATCGGCTAAAAAACCGATCCCAAAAGATGTCCGACACCCTCGAGGGTCTTTCTCCCTCGACCATATGATTAGCTCAAAAACCAATCCCAATGGGTGTCCTCAAGGGTCTCTTACCCTCGCTAACAAATCTGGACTATCGGGAGAGTACCCGAAGTCTGGCTCTAAACTGGAAGAAACTGGTGTACTCACGAACATTAGCCCGAGGGAGCTCTTCGAACCGGTGACTAATGCGTGTGCACGCACACCGCATGTTGCTGCAACCTGTGTAAATGTGAGGGCCTAGGTACAAACTACGCGGGCTAGGTACGCATGCCTAAAGACTCGGAAGCGGTGTCACTGAACACAGTAGTGTGAGGCCCTCGACACTCATCTGTGCAGCCTGTACCACCAACCTGAAGCTAAGAACCAGCCAAGGCAGGCTTGCACCGTTGGCAGGGTTCTGCTCTAGCAGGCTACAAACTAGGCTTATGCCGATGTGGTAGCTAATCCACATCGACTGTCGGGGGGAAGCAAGGTACGTTATGCTTCGCTCTACCTCCCGACCGGTGGGGACATCGTACGTTATGTCCACTCTCAACCTCTAGATGATGACAAACCCTACTGTGCTAACTATGAGTACAAAATAACTGATTCCTGGCTAAACATACATATCAACATCAATCCTACATAACCTAGCATGATACTACGAGCTTAAAGCAGCAAACATAGCATGCTGGAAGAACAAACCTACAATGGGTCTAACATGTACAAACAAGCAAACATGCTAGCAGGAATTCAAACACAAGCTGTCCTATCCACTAACATGCTCATAAAAGTGAACAGGCATACAAGGCACAATCAAGAAAACATCGCAGGGTTCACACAACCACGGTGAGAAATCCTTACCTAGAAATAAGCAGAAAATAACAATCAACAAGCGACCCTCGAGCTTCTAAGTGAACCCAAACAACCTAAGCAAATAATAAAATCATCCTAATTAAACAACCGGCAACCAACAACTTAGGGTCCAAAAGAGTAGAGGCTCGGGAATTACCAACCGAGAAGGCACTAGGTCTCGGCCCAACTCTCTCGGCGAAAAATAGGCTCTCGCGGCAAGAAAGCGGTGGCGCGCGCGGCAGGGGACAGCGTCTTGCGTGGACGAAGCCCGCACAGCGCCGGGCGCGGAGCTGCGCGCAGACGATCGAAGGCGACACGGGTGCGCATGCGCACAGACGCGGACGGGCGACGCGGGCGATTTTGCACTGGGACGGCGAGCGGACTGGGCGCGCGGTGCAAGCTGGCGTGGGCATCTGGGCGTGATCGCGGGGGCCGTGGGCGTCTGGGGCTCTTTGGTTGTTGGGGCACAGTGAGGGCTCGCTTGCAGTCTTGTGGCCAGGCAAAGATCGACATCGTCTGTGTGGCCGAGCTGGTGCACGAGCGAGCGGCCGGGTCCGATTGGCTGGTCTTGGCTCTCGATTCTTGATTCTTGGAGGACGGCAAGGTGAGAGGGAAGGAATGATGGAGGGCGTGCGGCAAAACAAGCGGAGGAATTTTCTTGGTTTTCCTTCCTTTTCCTAATTTAAATAGGCTTTGATGACCTAAACTCCCTTCCCAGGGCTTTCCTCCTTCGAGTCCCCGCTGAGACAAATTTTTCTCTTTATTAAAACTCATTTAAATCATGCTTCCAACTCACCATTAAGTCAAGGGTTCAAATCCCAATGGAAGCACTTAATTTAACATTAATTTTGCTAATAACCAAATCACTTCCAAACTTCCAAACTACTAACACAGACTTCTTGGTTCTTGCAACCAACAATAATCAAGCCTCGACAAAGGCAGGAATGAACTTGGAATCCTGAAAATCCCCAACCCTGACCGGGGAGCAAAAAGACCAAAATACCCCTAAGGGTTAAAATAGCTTTAACGGCCGAACCAAACAACCGAATATTGAACCGAAAACACCTGGGAAACCGGAATAGAAAACTGGGCCGTTACACTTTCGATTCCTACTTAAGTTCGTAGTATCATGCTAGGCTATGTGTTTTATGTTGAGAATGTATGTTTAGCTAGGAATCGATTACTCTGTACTCTTAGCTAGTGTAGTAGGGTTTGTCATCATCCAAAGGCTGAGAGCGGACATAACGTAGTTTGTCCCCACGGGTCGGGAGTTAGAGCGAAGCATAACGTACATTGCTTCGCCCGGCAGCCGATGTGGATGTAGCTACCACATCGGCATAAGTCTAGTTTGTAGCCTGCTAGAGCAGAACCCTGCCAACGGTGCAAGCCTACCTTGGCTGGTTCTTAGCTTCAGGTCGGTGGTACAAGCTGTTATAGATGAGTGCCGAGGGCCTCGCACTACTGTGTTCAGTGACACCGCTTCCGATTCTTTAGGCATGTGTACCTGGCCCGCGTAGTTTGTACCTAGGCCCCCACATTTAGCCGGTTGCAGCAGCATGCGGTGTGCGCTCACAAGCGTTAGTCGTCAGTTTGGAGAGCTCCCCCGAGCTAATGTTCGTGAGTACACCAGTTCCTTCCAGTTTAGAGCCGACTTCGGGTACTCTTCCGATAGTCCAGATTTGTTAGCGAGGGTAAGAGACCCTTGAGGACACCCATTGGGATTGGTTTTTTAGCTGATCATATGGTCGAGGGAGAAAGACCCTCGGAGATGTCCCGGGATTGGTTATGAGAATCAATCAGTAGGCCGGAAGTAGGAGCTTCCGAGGACTCCAGATTTTTCCTTGTAAGCCCGTTGAGCTAAGATCTGTGTTGATATCTATTACATGTGTACTAGGTTGCTAGATGATTGATTGCATCGTATCGTACCCCAGTTGGGGATTCTTACTGAGTATGTTTATACTCACCCTTACTGTGGTTTTCCACCAGGTAACTTGGGACAGCACCAGGGCGGCTAGCGGAGTGAGTTGGGAGATCATGGATGCTGCTGACACTCTGTCGTGTCTTTATTTACATTATTTGAATTCAGCATGTAGTTATACATGAGTTCGTAGGGAAAACGTATTTACTTTTGCTTCGAACTATCTTTTATGTTTTAAGGAGAAAGTACTGATCAGTCACTGTTTTAAATTGGATGGTTTTACTTAATGATTATTTGACTTTTTTTTAATGTTTTCCACTCTATATGTTTTGAAAAGTTTTAAATTCGACCTCTGGTTTGTGTCATTTATGCTTTTCACTTGCATGCTAAGTAAAGACCTAGGTTTAGAATCATTTTTTTTCGGGTCGGGTCTTTACAAAATCGGAGTTTAGGAATAAACACGTAACTATTGGTGTAAAGACCCGACCCGAATGGGGTCCAAAAATGGGCCTTTACCTCAATGCATGCATTCAAAAGTTTAAAGACAATATGCAAGAATGGTTTTCGGATTCTAAGTGAAAACTAAAACATACAAACAACCATTTAAAAAGTCAATATAAATTCCTGAAACCTGTCCCTGTTTCCAAGCACCTGTTCCAAGACAAATACGCTTCCAAACCTCACTCTGATCAGAGATTTATTTAAAACATTCAAAAATTTCCAATAGTTACAACAGTGCTAGAATCTGGAAAAACAGTCAAAAAACAACCTAGGGCTCCGTGCCCAACTACATGCATTCAGAAGAAAATAAAACACAAAGAATCATAAACATAAACTCAGAGTTCGAACAACGGGTTTCCATGATCACAGCTCCTCCTCCAGCCATCCTGTCTCGCACCATGGTTACCTGTGGAAACCACAAAATAAGGGTGAGTAACGAATTAATCAGTAAGAATCCCCAACCGGGGTACAATACGATATACATGGTCATCTAGCAGAAAGGTATGCAAGCTATGAATATAAACACAGAAGAGAGTACAAAGCTTAAATCCACACATAAACTTCGGATGCCATCTCAGGGTCTTACTTCGGAATAATCCACCTCATGATACGATCCTATACGAGAAACAAGTCTCGGCCTCAGCCTGTCTACTGTCGAGTTCCCGAGAATCTCTCCGGTCAGCGCTGTAATGAGCGTGTGCATGCACCGCATGCTACTGCAAACCATGGGGGGTGCCGGGTCTAGTGGCAAGCTGCCCAGGTCCAGTCACCATGCCTAACTAAATCTTTGGATCGGTGTCACTGACATAGGGGTGTGAGACCTGGACACGTGAACTATGTCAGCCTGAACCACCGCACCTGAGGCTAAGGAACCGGTCGTGGTAGGCTTACACCAGGAAGCGGTCCTTGCCCGAACAGGTGGCAATCAAGGGCTACAGCCGAACACGCTGAGGACGTGCCGACTGTTGGGGATAAGGCAATGCCATGTCATCATCCCGACCATTGGGGTATTTAACAGTCTGCCACCCTCACCCAAGATTGCAGGGCCTGCCGTTAGGGTTAGCTAAACCCTAACGGTGGATCAGGGACGGAGTACAGCCTCGTACGTCCCTGCCGTGGATGCAAGTTACGTTATGCATCCTGGCCTGGATGATGCTACCTACCAAATCTCAAACCTATAAACAGATACAACAAACAATCCAATACGTGATCAACAGATACAACGAACCTAGCATGATACTACGAAGCAAGAACAGATAACGAGCATGCCAGAACGGAACAACCTAGCATGGACTAACATGAGAAACCAAATAAGAAATCATGCCAATCGGGAATTCAGAGCAGAGCACCTATCACTAAACATGCTGATAAACACAAACAAGCATACAAACAACAATCACATAATATATCGCAGGGCCCACACAACTCCGGTAAGAAATCCTTACCTGGTCAAAAGGCAACTACACACAAGAATCCTAAGCTGCCATCGCACCCGAGCTAGCTAATGAGAACCTAACAAGCACAATAATTATCACAATCCATACACCTAAATATAATAAAATAAACAGGGCTCAGCTCGGGAGCAACTCACACAGCACGGCTGACGCGCGGACGGACAGGCTATATGGTCGTGGCTGCTGCTGGGCGCTGATGGGCGGCATGGTTGCGCGCACGCGCGCGCTTGGGCGAACACGCAGACACGATGGCGTGAACTTGGGCGTGCGGGAGCTGGCTGCGGGCGGACGGGAGGTGTAAAGACCCGACCCAAAAGGGGCTCTAAATGGGCCTTTACCCCAATGCATGTATTGAAAATAAAAGACATTATGAAAAATACATTTCGGATCCCAAGTAAAAACAGAAACATTCAACAATCAAAACATACATTTCTAAAAGCATACTCTGATCAGAGATTTATTTAAACCATTTAAACATTCCACAAGTACAAATATCTTTGGAATCCATAAAACGTAAGAAAACATCCTAGGGCTCCGTGCCCGTCTACATGCATTCGGGGAAATAACAAAAGTCAAGAGTCATGATATAATAAAATGGTCGGAGATGACAATGGATTCCATGATCACGGCTCCTCCTTCAGCCATCCTGTCTTCCGCCTTGGTTACCTGTGGAAAACCACGAGAATAAGGGTGAGTAACGAATTACTCAAGAAGAATCCCCAACCGGGGTACAATACGATATACATGATCATCTAGAAGAATGTATGCAAGCTATGAGTACAAACACAGAGAAGCGAGCACATAGCTAAGTCCACACTTGGACCTCGGATGCCAACTCGGGTCTTAGTCCGGAAAATACCACAACACACTATACGCTCTATCACGGAACAAGTCCCGACTCACCTGTCTCATCGACGCGTCACGAAAGGTGCACTCGCTCAAGATCCCGAGGAGCTCTCCAATCGGCGCGCCAGAATGAGCGTAAGCGCGCACCGCATGCTCACCAAAACTCTAGGGGTGCCGGTCTAGTGGCAAGCCGCCCGTGTTCGATCACCATGCCTAACTAAATCTCGGATCGGTGTCACGACATAGGGGTGTGAGACTTGGACACGTGAACTATGTCAGCCTGTACCACCGCACCTGAGGCTAAGGAACCGGTCGTGGTAGGCTTACACCAGGAAGCGGTCCTTGCCCTAACAGGTGGCAATCAAGGGCTACGGCCGAACACGCTGAGGACGTGCCGACTGCCGGGGACGAGGCAATGCCAAGTCATCATCCCGACCGTTGGGGCATTTAACAGTCTGCCACCCTCACCCAAGATTGCAGGGCCAGCCGTTAGGGTTAGCTAAACCCTAACGGGATCAGGGACGGAGTACCATCTCGTACGTCCCTGTCGGGGATGCAAGTTACGTTATGCATCCGGCCCGGATGATGCTACCTACCTGAACTCTAAACCATAGCAATAATAACAATTCAATCAATGCAGTCCAATACGTGCTCAACAGATACAAGGAACCTAGCATGATACTACGAAGCAAGAACAGATATCGAACATGCCAGAATGGAACAACCTAGCATGGGCTAACATGAGAAACAATACAAGAGTTCATGCCATCGAGAATTGAAATGAGCACCTAGGGCTAAACATGCTAGTAATCATACACAGCATACAAAACAACAATCACAAATATACCGCAGGCCCACACAACTCCTGTAAGAAATCCTTACCTTGGTGGGAGGCTTCTACACACAAATCCTAAGTCATGGAACAATCCCGAGCTAGCGAGCGGGAACCTAACAAACCAATAATAGTCAATACCTAAAAAGTCTAAAAATAATAGAACAGCAAGCTCGGCTCGGGGAACTCACGCGGCACGGCGACACGAGCTTGGAGCTGCAGCAAGCCGCACAGCACGCAGGCTGGGCACTCAGCCGCGCTACCGCACGGCAGCAGGCTGAGCCGCCGCGCTACCGCACAACAGTGGTCGGCGCTGGCCGCGCGCCGCACGGCAGGGTGGGCGTTAGCTTGCTGCACACGGCAACGGCATACGGATGCATGGCAGGACGCGCGCGCGCGCAGCGTCTGGGCATGCGAGCGGCGGCTTCGAAGCGGCGCGCGCGGCGCCGGCGTCGGCGACAGCGACAGCGGACGCGGCCAGTGGCGCTTGAGCGGCGGCTTCGGCGCGCGCCGCGCGGCGCTGGCGTCGGCGTCTCTTCTTGTCTGCGCGCGATCCGCACGACAACGAGCGATGGCGTCGGGAGGTCTCGCGACGGTGGATCTCGCGCGACACGTGAGCGATAAGCGTCGCGGGAGGTCTGCGAAAATTGCTTTGTCCGGCTTTGGCGTCGCGAGCGATCTGGCGAAAATCTTCGTCCGGCTGGCGTGCGCGGGGCTGCTTCAACAGATCTGGGCGAGGGGCTGGCCGGCTGGACGGCGACGATGGCTGCTGGCTGGCTTCTCTCGGCTGGCTGCAAACCACACAACACACACAACACTCTACTTCTTACCTTCGGCCAGCAACAATAACCAAATGAGGAGATGAAGAGGATGAAGACTTACCTTAATGATGATGATCGAACCCAAGGAGATGCAAGGGAAAGAAGAATCGGCAAAGGCTATGGAGAGGGAGAGCTTGTGCGGCCAAGAGGTGATTTGGAGAAGAAGATGGAATAAACCTAATTTCTATTTCATTTAATCAAATGCACCAAAACTCCAAAATCCAAGGCTAACCATAAGATGATGCAGAAGAGCAATAAGAGCACCTAATGGCTCAATTGGCACACATCTCCACAAGCTTCCTGGAGACCGGGTTCAAACCCCACTGCGAAGACAATATCCTTTATTTTTACTTTTGCATCAAACCTTGCTCAAACCAAACCACAAACCCCTCAAAAACGTACAAAAAACCATCCAATAATTTTAGTAACTAGAAAAGACATAAACGACCACGACGGCTGACCAAATTACCAAATTACCCCTAGGGCATACACGGAAGACCGGGAAGAAAAACACAGGTCGTTACAATATTCCCTCCTTTTTATGACTTTCGTCCTCGAAAGTCCTTAAGACTGAAATAGCTCGGGGTAATGCAACCTCATCTCGTCTTCCCCGCTCCCAAGTGGCTTCCTCGAAACCCCGACTCTTCCACCAACCTTTACCAAACGAATCTCGCGATTACGCAACGCTTGGTCTCAAAGGCAAGGATCCTCACCGGCTTCTCCTCGAAGTTCAAATCCTCATTCACCGCAAAGGCTCAAAGTCCACAATGTGCGACGGGTCCGGCACATACTTGCCTCAACATCGATACATGAAAAACACTATGCACCGCCGATAGTGACGGAGGTAGGGCTAACCAGGTAAGCAACTCGCCAATCCTCTCTAGGATCTCAAATGGACCAAACTTCCCACGCTTACCAAACCTCGTAACACCTCGCATCGGAGCAACCTTAAGGAACACATGCCGACCAACCTCAAACTCCAAATCTCGACGCCGAACATCGGCGTAACTCTTCTACTGCTCTGAAATTTGTCAACATACGAGCTCTAATCTTCTCAGACTGCACCATTGGTCAATCTGCATTAACTCGGGACCCAAAACTGTCTATCTCCAACCTCTTCCCGAACACAGGGGGACCGACAACGCTTACCATACAAAGCCTCGAATGGAGCCATCTCGAATCGCCGATCGTAAATCGCTGTTATAGGCAAACTCCATCAAGTACTGAATCATCGGTCCCAATCGCTCGAAATCCAACACACAAGCCCTCAACATATCCTCGAGAATCGATTCACTCTCTCGGTCGACCATCCGTCTGAGGGTGAAAAGTCATCTTTGAAATCGCACTCTGTGCCCAAACCCTTCTGGAGCACTCTCCGAAAACGAGAAGTGAACCGCGAGTCACGATCGGACACAATCCTCACCGCACACCATGATAACGGATGATCTGTTCCAAAAAATCAGCTGCGCCTTTGTTCCACGGTATAAGTGTCTCTACCGGGAATGAAGTGTGCGCTCTTGATCAAACGGATCGACTATCACCCAAATCGAGAGAACTTCCTCGAGTCCTTGGCAAACCGGAGATAAAGTCCATGGAGATCTCTTCCCATTTCCACTGGGGTACACTCGATGGTTTGCAAACAAACCACCGGCCTCTGCTGGTGCCTTCACTTGTCGACAAGTGAGACACCTACCGACAAACTCTGCCACATCTCTCTTCATTCCCATCCACCGGAAGGTCTGCTTAAGGTCTGATACATCTTGGTACCCCGGGTGCCAAGCAAAGGGGGAACTGTGGCCCTCAGAGAGCAACTCTACTCGCAAACCTCGCAATGTCCGGAACACACAACCGCCTCTATAAGTCAACCCACCGTCTGTGAATATACAAAGTCAAAGTCACCGTCAAGACTAACTCACAACCAATCTCTTAAGTGCGGGGTCACCCAACCGGCCGTCTATAATCCATTTGCCTAATCGACGGTTTGAATAGTCAATCGAGCTACCACGGCGGTAACCTCACCCAACAATATCGCAACCTCGGCCCGCTCGAACTCTCTCCGCAAACTGGGCTGAACTCAACAACGCCGCGCGAGTGCGACGTCTTCCTACTCAAAGCATCGGCCACTACATTGGCTTTACCGGATGGTACAAAATCTCGCAGATCATAATCCTTTACCAACTCTAACCATCTCCTCTCGCCTCATATTCAACTCCTTCGAGTAAACAGATACTTGAGGCTCGTGATCGGTAAACATCTCGAATCCGCTCACCATACGGTAATGCCTCCAAATCTTGATTGCAAACACCACTGCTTGCCAACTCCATATCATGAGTCGGGTAGTTCTGCTCATACGGCCAAATGACGGGAAGCATAGGCAATGACCTTCCCGTCTTTGCATCAACACACAACCTAATCCAAACTTGGAAGCATCACTCAGAGACCACGAAACCACACTCCCCTCTCTCCGATCGCCAACAGTCTTGCCGAAGTCAAAGCTGCGCTTGAGCTCGGCAAAGCTCTCATCACACTGCTTTGTCCCAAACAAACTCGACACCCTTCCTCGTCGACGAGTGAGGGGCGAGGCTATAGCGAAAAGTCCTTGACGAACCGACGGTAGTAACTCGCCAAACCAGTAAAGTCGCGAATCTCGGCAGAATCGAAGTCGGCTTGGCCCATGAACTCACGGCCTCAATCTTCGCGGGGTCCACGGCTATACCATCTCTCGAAACCACGTGGCCTAGGAAGGCCACTGCTCCAACCAAATCACATTTGGAAAACTTCGCATAAAGCCGGTTTTCCCTCAATCCGCCAATACTCGCCTCAAATGCTCTGCATGGTCTTCTTTAGACCTTGAATAAATCGAATATCGTCAATGAACACGATGACGAAGCCGTCCAAAAATGATTTGAACACCCTATCCATCTTGTCCATGAACGCACTGGGGCATTGGTCAATCCAAACAACATGACCACAAACTCATAGTGACCATATCTAGACACGAAAGTCGCCTCTTAGGAATGTCGGCATCCCCGATCCGCAAATCGATGGTAACCGGATCTCGAGATCTATCTTGGAGAACACGAAGCTCCTCGAAGCCGATCGAACAAATCATCGATACGGGGCAACGGATACTTATTCTTCACTCACACCTTATTAAGCTCGCGGTAATCAATACATAAGCGCATAGAACCATCCTTCTTTTTCACAAACAGAATCGGTGCTCCCAAGGGGACACACTCGGACGGATGAACCCTCGATCTAACATCTCCCGCAAATCGAATCTTCGCCTTTAACTCCTCATTGGCGCCATACGATACGGAGCCTTCGAGATAGGGAGGGTCCCGGCGCTCGAGCTCAATTGTGAAGTCAACCTCTCTCTTCGGGGCAACCCCGGTAACTCCTCTCGAGAAACACGCGTCCGCAAACTCCCGCACGACCGGTACTGATCAACAGATGACGAGGGGCGGCTCTTCCCGCATAACTTGGCTAGATAGCCCCAAGCTCCATGAGCTAGCAAACGACGAGCTTTCACGGTGACACCATCGGCGGGCAAACTCCACCTGGACTCCACGAAACTTAAAGTTGGGCGACTGGCGGCTGAACACTACTTCTTTCCGGTGGCGGTCAATCAACGCGTGGTTAGCAACTAACCACTCCATACCAAGAATCACATCAAAACCGCTCATAGGCGTAACTATGAGCGTAGCCACAAGCAACTCTCCTGATATCTCGATCCGGCCATCCCTAATCTTATCTCAGTAGCCAACATATTAACTCCCGAAGGAGTTGCAACAGATAACTCGAAACCTAGAGGCTCTAGTCTTAACTTAGCATGCTCGGCCAAACAACACGGATACAAATGAATGCGTAGAACCGTAATCAAACAAGACAAATGCGCAGTGATCTAAAACAAGAAGCGTACACGCCACGCGGCATCATCCGTGCGCTCGGCCTCTGACGGTCGTAGCAAACACTCGACCTGCTGCTGCTACTGGCCGAGCCGCCATAGCCGGGTGATCACAAAAACGGGCCATGTGCCCCTCTCTACCACAACGAAAGCACAATCTAGGTCCATCGACAAGCTCCAGCGTGGACTTTCCCACAAGTAGCACAAGCGGGAACTCGCTGGTCCTCCTCCTGCTTTGTGGGCCGAAACGGACCGGAGCTCTCCGCCGATCTCGTTTCAATCGCCTTTGGCGCGCCGCCGCCTCCCAAAAATCAAACTTCCTCTTACGCCCCACACATTTCTTTGGGATAGGGCGCCGAACAGAGCGCAAACAACCCGCTCGGCAGGATACTTCCATTATAGATCGTGGCTAATCGATGACCCTAGCATAAGTGTCGGGGGCACGAGCCCACGACATCTCGAGAAACACCCCGCCTCAATCCGGATATGAACTTCCGAATCTTCAACTCCGGGTGGCAATCAATCGAGGAGCAAAATATCCATACTCTCGAGAACTTGCGCTCATATTCCTCAATGGAATCGTAACCCGCTTGAGTTCGGAAGAGCTCCACCATCTTCTCTTGAGCCTCATCACGATGAACTTTACCTTGAACTCGGCCTTGAAGAACTCCCAAGTAGCGGGTGGGGACCCACTGGTCTCTCGCTCAAGGTGGACTCCCACCACCATCTCATTGTGCCTCCTAGCACATGAGCCGCACACCTCGGCCTCACGAATATCGGGGCACACCATGATCGGGAAGGTGTACTCCAAATGGGCAATCCACACAGGCTGCCGCTAACGCATCACCGGTGGCATCAAACTTCTCGAGCTTCCACTTCACAAAATCCTTCACCACCTACCCAACTCCTCGGCACCCTCTGCCATATCTCCTCTCTGGGGCTACTTGCTCATGTGGAGCTGGAGGTGCTCTTGAGCTCTGCTTTGAACCAATCGAGTCACCGCTCAATCTGGCTCGGGACTCTTCCCGCTGGGCGCCAACAAGGCACAGGTCTCTCGCCTCTGGTCACTCAACATGTTGACCATAAAAGCCCTCATAGACTCGGCAAACTCTGCTCCGGGAGAGCGATCTCACGGCGCTCGATCGCCTCAACGCCCTCTCTAGGCGTAACGGGAGGCTGCTTTGGTGGAATGCCATCGGTCTCGGCTTGGGACGATGTCCTGCGATGATCGATCCGATCCCGATACCTCGACCGCTCTCGAACCTCCTCTCCGATGCGGGTGGTAGCATCTTTGGCGATCTACATCCAAACCAACAACGAATCAAAACACCGCTGTCACCACTCCACAACACCAAACAGGGCATACACTAGATGAAAGGTATTGTAAATTCTTAACCCTTTTTCTTTCTAAAACAATAAACCTAGGCGCGTACTGATGACCGCTGGAGTCTTTGGTGATCATGGAAGGATGACCTACAACAAAAGGTCGGTCTGAGAATCTATGACTCGGGCTTTGATACCAATCAGTAAAGACCCGACCCAAAGGGGCTCTAAATGGGCCTTTACCCCAATGCATGTATTGAAAATAAAAGACATTATGAAAAAATACATTTCGGATCCCAAGTAAAAACAGAAACATTCAACAATCAAAACATACATTTCTAAAAGCATACTCGATCCAGAGATTTATTTAAACCATTTAAACATTCCACAAGTACAAATATGCTGGAATCCATAAAACGTAAGAAAACATCCTAGGGCTCCGTGCCCGTCTACATGCATTCAGGGGAAATAACAAAAGTCAAGAGTCATGATATAATAAAATGGTCAGAGATGACAGCAGGATTCCATGATCACAGCTCCTCCTTGACCATCCTGTCTCCCGCTTTGGTTACCCGTGGAAAACCACGGAATAAGGGTGAGTAACGAATTACTTAGTAAGAATCCCCAACCGGGGTACAATACGATATACATAATCATCTAGAAGAATGTATGCAAGCTATGAGTACAAACACAGAGCAGAGCACATAGCTAAGTCCACACTTGGACCTCGGATGCCAACTCAGGGTCTTAGTCCGGAAAATACCACAACACACTATACGCTCTATACGGGAACAAGTCCCGGCCTCGGCTGTCTATCGACGCGATACGAAAGGTGCAATCGCTCAAGATCCCGAGGAGCTCTCCGATCGGCGTTGTAATGAGCGTAAGCGCGCACCGCATGCTCACCGCAAACTCTAGGGGTGTCGGGTCTAGTGGCAAGCCGCCCGTGTTCGATCACCATGCCTAACTAAATCTCGGATCGGTGTCACCGACATAGGGGTGTGAGACACGACACGTGAACTATGTCACTGTACCACCGCACTTTGAGGCTAAGGAACCGGTCGTGGTAGGCTTACACGAGAAGCGGTCCTTGCCCTAACAGTGGCAATCAAGGGCTACGGCCGAACACGCCGAGGACGTGCCGATCGCCGGGGACGAGGCAATGCCAAGTCATCATCTTGACCGTTGGGGCATTTAACGATCTGCCACCCTCACCCAAGATTGCGGGGCACCGTTAGGGTTAGCTAAACCCTAACGGGATCGAAGGACGAGTACCATCTCGCACGCCCCCGTCGGGGATGCAAGTTACGTTATGCATCCGGCCCGATGATGCTACCTACCCGAACTCTAAACCATAGCAATAATAACAATTCAATCAATGCGGTCCAATACGTGCTCAACAGATAAAAGGAACCTAGCATGATACTACGAAGCAAGAACAGATATCGAACATGCTAGAATGGAACAACCTAGCATGGGCTAACATGAGAAACAATACAAGAGTTCATGCGATCGAATTGAACAGAGCACCTAGGGCTAAACATGCTAGTAATCATACACAGCATACAAAACAACAATCACAAATATACCGCAGGCCCACACAACTCCTGTAAGAAATCCTTACCTTGGTCGGGAGGCTTCTACACACAAATCCTAAGGCTGCGGAACAATCCCGAGCTAGCGAGCGGGAACCTAACAAACCAATAATAGTCAATACCTAAAAAGTCTAAAAACAATAGAATGTTAAGCTCGGCTCGGGGGACTCACGCGGCACGGCGACACGAGCTTGGAGCCGCTGCAAGCCGGCACGCAGCAGGCTGGGCACTGGCTGCGCTGCCGCACGGCAGGCAGGGCGCTGCACGGCAGGGCTGGCGCTGGCCGCTAACCACTGCACGGCAGGCTGGGCGCTGCCGCGCTGCACGGCACGCACGGCACGGAGCGATGGCAGGATGCGCGCGCGCGAAGGCTCGTCGCGGCGGCGGCTTCGCTCGGCGCGCGCGCGGCGGCGTCGCGCGGCGCGAGCGACGACGCGCGACGCGGCCGGCGCGCGGGCGAGCGAGCGGCGAAGGCGCCCGGCGCCAGCGTCTGGCGTCTCTTCTGCTGCGATTCGCACAACGCACGACGACGAGCGATGGCGTCGCGAGAGGTCGCGACGGTGGATCTGCGCGACTCGTGAGCGATAAGCGTCTGGGAGGTCTGCGGCTGCTGTCCGGCTTTGGCGTCGCGGCGCGATCTGAGAAGCCGCTTTGTCCGCCTGGCGTCTGGCAGGGCTGCTTCAACAGATCGGGCGAGGGGGCTGGCCGGTGGGCGGCGACGATGGTTCTTTGGTGGCTTCTCTCGGTGGCCGCAAACCACACAACACACACAACACTCTACTTCTTACCTTCGGCCAAAGAACAATAACCAAATGAGGAGATGAAGAGGATGAAGACTTACCGGAATGATGATGATCGAACCCAAGGAGATGCAAAGGAAAGAAGAATCGGCAAAGGCTATGGAGAGGGAGAGCTTGTGCGGCCAAGAGGTGATTTGGAGAAGAAGATGGAATAAACCTAATTTCTATTTCATTTAATCAAATGCACCAAAACTCCAAAATCCAAGGCTAACCATAAGATGATGCAGGAAGAGCAACAAGAGCACCTAATGGCTCAATTGGCACACATCTCCACAAGCTTCCCAGGAGACCCGGGTTTAAACCCCGGCTGCAGCACAATATCCTTTATTTTTACTTTTGCATCAAACTTTGCTCAAACCAAACCACAAACCCCTCCAAAAACCTACAAAAAACCATCCAATAATTTTAGTAACTGGAAAAGACACAAACGACCCTGACGGCCCGACCAAATTACCAAATTACCCCTAGGGCATACCTGGAAGACTGGGAAGAAAAACCTGGGTCGTTACAGAAGGAGCGATACGGCACGAGCGCTCTGGCGCTGGGGCTTCTGGCGTGATGCGTCAGCGAGGCCGAGTGATCGCGCGTCGGGCGCGTCGCGACGGCACAGGCGACGCAATGCTTCTTTGGCGTCTGGCGCTGGTCGCTGCGACGAATCGCTACTCGGTGGGCGATATCTGCGACGATGGGGCTGCTTGTGCAATCTGGGTGGGCTGCTCGGTTGGGTGCTTGGCTGGCTGGGACGACGGTCGGTGGGGCTCTTGGGAGAAGACACACGCAAGGGGCTTGAGAGAAGATGGGTTGGGGCAGCAAGGGGATTGGAGAACAAATGGGGGAAAAAACCTATTTCTCTTCATTTAGCCAAAAACACCAAAATCCCCAAAAACCCATAGCTATCCAAGACATACCGCAGAATGAGCATCAATATCACCTGGTGGCTCACTTGGCATGGCTCTCCTCTAGCACACAAGGCCACCGTGTCTTGAACCCCGGCTGCTGCAACTTTATTTCCCTAATTTACTTTTGCATCTCTCCATGCCCAAACACATCCACAAAGCAACAAAATCCTACTTAAGACCATCCAATAATTTTACGAACTTAAAAAGACATAAACGGCCCTGACGGCCCGACCAAATTACCAAAATACCCCTAGGGCATACCTGGAAGACCGGGATGAAAACCTGGGCCGTTACAATTGGTTTTTCACTACATCAAGTTGCAACGGAAGTTCCACTAGGTGTTGAACGGAAGTGGAAGCGAACGTTTGTTAGGAAAAGTATGACAATTACTATTTACTACATTTTATCCTAGGAATTGTTTGATGCATCCTATAAGTTTAACCCGAGCCTTACTATTTACGACTTTAGCGTTTAGATATTGTAACGGCCCAGGCTTTCATCCTGGTCTTCCAGGTATGCCCTAGGGGTATTTTGGTAATTTGGTCGGGCCATCAGGGCTGTTTCTGTCTTTTTCAGCTGTTAAAATTATTGGATGGTCTTTGTAGGGCTTTGATGCTTTGTGGATGTGTTTGGGCATGGAGAGATGCAAAAGTAAATTAGAGAATTAAAAGTGTAGGTGTTGGGTTTCGAACCTGGGTCTCTGGGAAGTCAGTTGAGTAGCCAGTTGAGCCATTGGGTGCTCTTGTTGCTCTTTCAGCGGTATGTCTTGGTTAGCTATGGGTCTTTGGGATTTGGTGTATTTGGTTAAATGAAGAGGAAAATAGGTTTTGCTCATTTTGTTTCCCCAAACTCCTTAGACCGCCCAAGCCCTCACTCCCAAGCTTCTAGTCGAGCTTCATCTCCCCAAGTAGCTCCTTCGATCGATCGTCATCTCGGGTAAGAGTTCTCGTTCCCATCTTCTTCTTCGTTTTGGGTGTGTTTATGTTGGCCGAGAAGAGGGAGAGGCTGAGTTTGTTGTCTTGTGCAGCCAGTTGAGAGGAGAGCAGCAGCCAAGCAGCCCAGACGCCGTGTCGCACAGCAGCATCTAGCCCAGTAGCCTTCGCGTCGCCCAGCAGCCCTGCATCGCTCCAGACGCCCAGCGCCCTGGCCTGTCGTTGCAGCCCAGATCGCATCGCCGTCGGCGCACAGCGCCAGCCACCTCCGCCACGCCCGTCCTCGTCGCACACTGCGCGCGCCGCCGACGCTCGCCGCTAGTTCGCGTCAGACGCCGCGCCCGAGCTCATCCACACGCGCGCTTCGGCTCATGTGTGCGCACATGCGACCTGCCGCACCGCCCGCCAAAGAATGCGCCGGCTCCGTGCGACTGCTCGTCCACATGTAAACCGTTCCGTGTGAGTTACTCCCGAGCCGAGCCCTGTTTGTTTTATTATATTTAGGCCTATAGATTGTGATAATTGTTGTGCTTGTTAGGTTCTCATTAGCTAGCTCGGGATCGATCGCAGCATAGGATCCTTGTGTGTAGTTGCCTTCCGACCAAGGTAAGGATTTCTTACCAGAGTTGTGTGAGCCCTGCGATATATTATGTGATTGTTGTTTGTATGCTTGCTTATGTTTATCAGCATGTTTAGTGATAGGTGCTCTGTTCTGAATTCCGACTGGCATGATTCTCGTGTTGTTTCTCATGTTAGTTCCATGCTAGGTTGTTCTATTTTGGCATGCTCGTTATCTGTTCTTGCTTCGTAGTATCATGCTAGGTTCATTGTCTCTGTTGAGCACGTATTGGATTGTTTGTTGTATCTGTTATAGTTAGAATTATGATAGGTAGCATCATCCGGGCGAGGATGCATAACGTAACTTGCATCCGTGGCAGGGACATACGAGCCAGTACTTCGTCCCTGATCCGTCGTTAGGGTTTAGCTAACCGTAACAGCAGCCCTTTGCAATCTTGGGTGAGGGTGGCAGACTGTTAAATGCCCCAACGATCGGGATGATGACGAGGCATTGCCTTGTCCCCGACAGTCAACACATCCTCAGCGTGTCGGCCGTAGCCCTTGATTGCCACCTGATAGGGCAAGGACCGTTTCCTGGTGTAAGCCTACCACGACCAGTTCCTTAGCCTCAGGTGCGGTGGTACAGGCTGACATAGTTCACGTGTTTTGGTCTCACACCCCTATGCTCAGTGACACCGATCCAGAGATTTGTTAGGCATGAGTACTGGACTAGGGCAGCTTGCTCTAGACCCAACACCCCCTAGTTTGCAGCAGCATGCGGTGCGCGCTTACACTCATTACAGTGCCAACTAGAGAGCTCCTCGGGATCTTGAGTTTAGTGCAACTTTCGTATCGACAGTAGGAAGGCTGAGGCCCAGACTAGTTTCTCGTCTAGTATCGTATCGCGTTGTAGTTTTCAGGAGTAAGACCCTAAGATGGCATCCGAGGTTTATGTATGGAGTAAAGTGATGTGCTCTCTTCTGTGTTTATATTCATAGCTTGCATACATTCTGCTAGATGACCAGTTGTATCGTATTGTACCCCAGTTGGGGATTCTTACTGAGTAATTCGTTACTCACCCTTATTATGTGGTTTTCCACAGGTAACCATGGTGCGAGACAGGATGGCTGAAGGAGGAGCTGCTGATCATGGGAACCAACTGTTTTACTCTGAGTCTTAAGTTTATGTTTTCTTTTTGTTTTATTATCCTCTGAATGCATGTAGTTGGGCACGGAACCCTTAGGGTGTTTTGTGATTGTTGTTATGTATTCTGACACTACTGTAAACCATTTAAAGTTTTGAATGATTTAAATAAGTCTTTGATCAGAGCATGTTTTGGAAATGTATTTGTCTTGGAACAGGTGCTTGGAAACAGGGACAGTTTTCAGGAATTAAATGTTTGATTTTTAGAATGGATGTTTGTATGTTTTTTGTTTTCATTCAGAATCTGGAATGCAATCCTGCATATTGTTTCTAAGTTTTAAAGCATGCATTGAGGTAAATGCCTAGCTTAGGACCCCATTCGAGTCGGGTCTTTACAGATATAAAACAAACCAAAAATCGCAACATCATTCATTTTACTTTTTGTAATGGCCCAGGTTTTTGTTCCAGTTCTCTAGGTACGTTCGGTTGTTTATTCGATTATCTGGTTGGGTCGTTAGGGAAGTTTGGCATTCAGGGTCAGTTTTGGAAATATTTAGGGTTTTCGAGTGGTTTCCTGACTCTTACTGAGTTGGTTTGTGTTTCAGTTTCAGGTTCTCAATGTGTGATTTCTTTCTGAGTGGTTTGGAGGTCATTTAGTTGAAAGAGTAAAAAAAGAGGAAATTAAAGTTTGTTGGTGGGACTCGAAGAGAGGATTGACAAGGGATTTGAAGCTTTGCTTTTAAAGAAGAAAATAGGATTTAAATGTGTGTTTGCTGGGACTTGAAGTAGTGATGGACAAGGCATTTGGAGTCTTGTTTTAAAAAGAAGAAATAAAGGTGAAAAAGATGTTGCCAGGACTCGAAGCCTGCTGGTTTTGCATTTGAGAGGCTTGGAAGTTATTTTCAAAAAATAGAAGAAAAAGGCTCGTTCGCTGGGACTCGAAGGTGGGTGATAGGGAGTTTCAATGGACAAATGAAAAGATTTGCGTTTTTAGTTTTGGTCGATTCCTTCCTCAGACCAAGCCACTTAAGACACCTCATCTTCTTCCTCTTGCAATTTCTCTTTTCCTTTATCTCCATTGCCGAGACCTTCAACCTCTAAGCCATCATCTTCTTCTCTTTCTCTACTTGACTGAACCACTCTCCACTCTACCGAAATCAAAACTCTAGTTATCGTTTCTCCCAACTCCATTGCAAGAGCTAGCCGAAAGCTCCATCTTCAAGCCTTGGCTGAGAGCTCCATTTTTTAAGCTATCTCTCTCTCTCTCTTCTTCTTTGTTTGGTTGTCGCACAACATAGGTTGCACCTGAGAGCTCCATCTTCAAGCCTTGTTGCCGCACCTAGACTACCCAAGGTCTCTTCTTCTCCTTATTGTTGTTGCCGCGACCAAAAAGCTTGTAAATACACCATTGTCGAGAGGGTTTCCTTGCTGCACTCACACAAGTCCAAGCTTGGAGGCTGAGGAACACACTTGTTGAGACGAACCATCCTTGCTGCCGAGCCTTGTGCTCGGGTTGGGTAAACCCTAACTCCTAGGGCTTGTATTTTTTATTATTGTTTGTGTAGGAATTTAATTGATGTTGTTGTGTTTTCTTCTAGGTTGTGATTGATTAGTTATGCAGCTCGAGCAATTGTTCCCTATTGTTTGTTTGCCTCTGTTTAAAGTAAGGGTTCCTTGCCGGGGTTGTGTGGACCCTATGCATGACATTGATATCTCCTAGCTTGTTTGTTTTGCATGATATATAATGTTAATGGATAGGCTTGTGCAGGTTGTCTGTTGATATTATAATGTTAGTGGATAGGCTTGTGTAGGTTGTTTGTTGATATTATATTGTTAGTGGATAGGCACAGATAGCCCAACTGACTCAATTGTTAGTGGATAGGCACAGATAGCCCATCTTCATGGTGATAGGGTGCCCTGATGTTCAGAAACTAAGATGTGCGGCCCACATATTGACAGATACCGCAGTGTGGTGGTGGGAGTCTACCGATAAGGCTAGACCAGCTAGATCCCCACCGGCCCCCTAGGAGTTTTTCAGGGCCATGTTCCGAGCCATGTAAGTCAATGACGAGGCTCAGCAAGAGATGGCGGAGGCCTTCTCGAACCTGAAGTAGGGGTCGGATAGTATAGCAGCGTATGAGAAGAAAATTAAGAAGTTCGTCAGCGAGTTGAGGAAGAAGGTTGCTCAGGACGTTTGAGCACTCACTTCTGACTCCTACGATAGGGCGGTGGAACTAGCCACCATATATAATTCCAAGTACCCGCTAATGCAACAAGTTGATGCACCAGTCCAGTTCCAGGCAGAGTAGTAGTGGAAGTTCGAGGCCCCTAGTGGTTCTAGTCCAGGCAGACAACAGGGCCACTGCCCAGGACGGTTTCGAGGTCGAGATCAGCGTCGACCCCAGCAGCACAGACCTTAGGGTGGAATTAGGCAGCCGCCCCAGTGCAACTCGTGCGGTAAAGCTCACTTCGGTATGTGTGGAACATCGTCCCGCACTTGTTATAAGTGCGGCAAGGAGGGTGTAAAGACCCGACCCGAATGGGGTCCAAAATAGGTCTTTACCTCAATGCATGTGTTCAAAACTTAAAGACATTATGCAAGAATGGTTTTCAGATTCTAAGTAAAAACTAAAACATTCAAACGTCTATTTAAAAAGTCAATACAAAGTTCCTGAAACCTGTCCCTATTTCCAAGCACTTGTTCCAAGGCAAATACATTTCCAAAACTCACTCTGATCAGAGATTTATTTAAAACATTCAAAGCTTTTCAATAGTTACAACAGTGCTAGAATCCGGAAAAACAGTCAGAAAACAACCTAAGGCTCCGTGCCCAACTACATGCATTCAGAGGAAAAATAAGACATAAAGAATCATAGACATAAACTCAGAATTCAACAACGGGTTTCCATGATCACAGCTCCTCCTCCAGCCATCCTGTCTCGCACCATGGTTACCTGTGGAGAACCACAAAATAAGGGTGAGTAACGAATTACTCAGGAAGAATCCCCAACCGGGGTACAATACGATATACATGGTCATCTAGAAGAAAGGTATGCAAGCTATGAATATAAACACAGAATAGAGCACATAGCTTAAATCCACACATAAACTTCGGATGCCATCTCAGGGACTTACTCCAGAATAATCCACCTCATAAAATGCCCTATACGAAAAACAAGTCTCGGCCTCAGCCTGTCTACTGTCGATACGAAAGGTGCACTGGCTCAAGATCCCGAGGAGCTCTCCGGTTGGCCCTGTAATGAGCGTATGTGCGCACCGCATGCTACTGCAAACCATGGGGGGTGCAGGGTCTAGTGGCAAGCTGCCCAGGTCCAGTCACCATGCCTAACTAAATCTCTGGATCGGTGTCACTGACATAGGAGTGTGAGACCTGAACACGTGAACTATGTCAGCCTGAACCACCGCACCTGAGGCTAAGGAACCGGTAGTGGTAGGCTTACACCAGGAAGCCGTCCTTGCCCTATCAGGTGGCAATAAAGGGCTACGGCCGAACACGCTGAGGACGTGCCGACTGCCGAGGACGAGGCAATGCCAAGTCATCATCCCGACCGTTGGGGCATTTAACAGTCTGCCACCCTCACCCAAGATTGCAGGGCCTGCCGTTAGGGTTAGCTAAACCCTAACGGGATCAGGGACGGAGTACCGTCTCGTACGTCCCTGTCGTGGATGCAAGTTACGTTATGCATCCGGCCCGGATGATGCTACCTACCTGAACTCTAAACTATAATATCAACAGCAAACAATCCAAAACAATACAATACGTGCTCAACAGATACAACGAACCTAGCATGATACTACGAAGCAAGAACAAATACGAGCATGCCAGAACGGAACAACATAGCATGGACTAACATGAGAAACAACATAAGAAATCATGTCAGTCGGGAATTCAGAACAGAGCCCCTATCACTAAACATGCTGATAAACACAAACAAGCATACAAACAACATCACATAATATATCGCAGGGCCCACACAACTCCGATAAGAAATCCTTACCTTGGTCGGGAGGCAACTACACATAAGAATCCTAAGCTGCGATCGATCCCGAGCTAGCTAACGAGAACCTAACAAACACAATAATTATCACAATCCATAGGCCTAAATATAATAGAATAAACAAGGCTCGGCTCGGGAGCAACTCACGCGGCTCGGCTGACACGCGGAAGGGCAGGCTGCACGACACTTTGGCGCGCCGCAGGTTGCACACTGGCGCTGATGGTCGCGACGCTGCTGCCAAGCGCTGCGCAGCGCACGCTGCTGAACGGCTTGGCCGGGCGCAGCGCACGGTGCGACAAGCTGGATGCGGGCGAGAGCTCGGCTGGGCGACCTGAGCGTGCGACGGCTGCGACGGCGTGCAACAGGGGCTGGGCGTGCGACAGCTGCGATCTGGGCATGCGATAAGGGTTGTCTGGGTGTGCGACAGGGTCTGTCTGGGCGTGCAACAGGGGCTGTCTAGGTGTGCTGGGCGGCCTGGTGCCTGCTCGCTACGACCTTCTGCTCGGCTCGGCTGCTGCTCTGCCGGGACGACGCACGAACGACGGGGCTGCAAGGGGAGAAGGAGCTCGGCAAGGAACTAGGGAGGGGGAGCTTGGGCGGCCATGGAGCTTATGGAGAAGAAAGCCAAAAACCTAATTTCCTTTCATTTAATCAAATGCACCAAAATCTCGAAAACTCAAGGCTAACCAAGATATGCCGCGGAAAGAGCAACAAGATCCTCGTGTGGCTCAACTGGCCACACCACCCACCTGACTTCCTAGCACTCCAGGTTCGAATCCTAACAAACACATCTTTATTCCTCAATTTTTCTTTTGCATCTCACCATGCCTAAACACAGCCTCAAAGCATCAAAATCCTACTTAACCCCATCCAATAATTTTAGAAACTGGAAAAGACATAAACGGCCCTGACGGCTCGACCAAATTACCAAAATACCCCTAGGGCATACCTAGAAAACCGGGATGAAAACCTGGGCCGTTACAATATTCCCTCCTTTTTATGAGTTTCGTCCTCGAAAGTCCTTAAGACTGAAACAGCTCAGGATACTGCAATCTCAACCCGTCCTCCCTGCTCATGAGCGGCTTTTTCAGAACTCCAACTCCTCCACTGAACTTTTACCAAACGGATCTCACGATTACGCAACGTCTTCGTCTCAAGACCAGAATACTCACAAGCTTCCTCTCGAAGCTCAACCCTCACTCAGCTGCAACGGCTCAAAGTCCACAATGAGCGATGGGTCCGGCACATACTGCCTCAACATCGATACATGAAAACACTGTGCACAGTTGACATCAACGGAGGAAAGGCTAACCAATATGCAACTCTGCCAATCCTCTCAAGCATCTCAAATGATCCAATAAAATGGGGACTCCACTTCCCTCGCTTACCAAACCTCAACACACCTCACATCGGTGCAACCTTAAAAACAAGCACTATCCAACCTCAAACTCCAAAACTCGACGCCGTACATCGGCGTAACACTTCTGCCTGCTCTGGGCTAACAACATACGAGCTCTAAACTTTTGCACTGCTCTGCTGGCCAACCGCAGCAACTCAGGACCCAAAACAAATCTGACGACCACCAACATTTTCAAAGAACACTGAAATCCTGCAACACTTACAATACAACGCCACAACGGAACTATATGAACTAACAGCTGGGAACTGCTACCCAAGGAAAACTCATAAAACCAACACTGGTCCCTCGCTGCTTAGAATAACCTTTGTTGCCACACCCTGGTGCCAACAACTCTAGCCTGAAACTGCCATGCCACTACTCAACAGTAATGACATCGCCACCTGGGCGAAGTGCGAGCTCTAGCTACTACAACTAATCCGCCAAACATCCGAACTCACACAACAACCTCAACCAGCTGCCAGCTTCCACACGAACGCCTACAAACCAACAACTTGAGTGCTACGAACTCGGTAGCCTAACCAACCGCACACTGCATAACCACGCCAATCTACTCAACTCCAACTCGACCTAGATCACTGTCTGGAAAAGTCAACCTGCTATCAACAGGGCCCTAGAGGGCTCCCTCCACCAAACTTACCTCCATGCAAGCAATGGAACGAAGCTTGCCTCAAATATGAAACACGTCTCACAAGTCCAAACGATAACACATATCGGCTTAACCCTCTAGCTTGGGCTTATTGAACATTTCCACCGAAAATTCACAAACGGGACGCGGCTACCCGGTTAACACCAACTACCAAGAACAAGAATACCAACAATGGTTGGCAGAGCACAAGCTACACTAGCCATCAAGGATCCCTCAAAAGGTCAAGACCCTAATCCAGCCACAATGGTACAACCACATCCCACAACCGATACAAAGGGGTTCCTCCACTACAAAGGTGCAACAGCTCCCAGGCCAAACACACAAAGAACCTTAACCAACTAGGCCAAACACTCATAGGAGGCAGAACAACCCTTACTGCAACTTCCAGAACACCACTCAAGAGTCAGCTTAACTGTACAACAACTACTTCCAAGCAGCCACCAAACTTTTCCCTCCTGCTAGCACCACTACCATCAACTCCAAGACCAAGGAATGATCTGGCAACTTCCAAGGAGAAACAGTTCCTTACAAGCGGACAACCGAAGGACAGAGAGCTCCACACACGCTCGCTGTCTTGCTCAGCTAAAGCAACAACACCTAAGTCTCACGGGGGAAACAATAGGGGGGGTCCACCACAGACTGAACCTCCAACCACACACTAGCCAAGACACACCTCCAAACACCAAAGGGGCAACTCTCTACATCCTGGAAACAGGAAAACAACCAACAGGGCACGAACCACTCGCTCCACGAGCAAAACTAACTTCTAGCAACTCAAAACCACACCTTGGTCAACACCAAGCACCAACTTGCCACCACACCGGAACCAATCCGGACTCTACTCCAAACAAACTCAAGCTTGCTAGCCTACCAAATCTGCCACAACTCACCCGAGGTCTACAACCTACACGACTTCGGCTTGCCAACTGAAACTCACTACCTGGGCCTGACTCAGCTCTAGTGAGGCTCTCCACAACTAGGGTTCTTCAGCAACCCTCGACACACACTGTCGTCTAACGGTCCTAACGACCAACCGCTCAACAAACAACTCCTTTTTCCAGCATCACAACCATGCTGCCCTGCTCCGAACCTCGAAACCAAAAAGACTAGAAACGCTTCAGAATGTGTCATCCTCCTACTCAAAGCATCAGCCACATCGTAGCTTCCACCCAGGGTAAGGATTCCGAGCAACACCCTTAGCATCTACGGTCAGGAACTACGCGGCTTCACTACAACCACACATTTGTTCAGTACCATCTGAACTCCAACCATGAACACAAGAGGTTCCACCAACCAAGCTTAGGTTCAACTTAACAAACTTGCCTAAGCAACAACCCGACTACGAGCACAGTATCCTTACAACCTCAACTAAAGCCTTACAACATCCACCTAGAGTCCAACTTCTCCAAGAACTGACCACTAGTTCTCCAATGCAAACCCTACATGGTTCTGAAACTCTCGCCACCAGAACGAACTACACAAAACACACTTGTGTGCACAACTCTCAACCTTCCTTCAGAGATCCAAGACTAACAGGTGTTTTCCAAAAGGCAACACTAACTTCTGGCAGAGATACAATAAACCAAAGGAACACCAAAAGTTCCATCTCCACACGATACTCGAAGTTGCGGCAACCTTGCTCTACTAAAACATAACAATGCCAAACCGAACGTACTTTATACCAAGTGTGCTTACACATAAGGCGTCCAACTCCTCTCATAAGGCATCCTACTCATCTCCTAGGCATCCAACTCACCTCATAGGCATCCAGCTCATCTCATAGCATCCAACTCATCTCTTAGGCATCCAACTCATCTCATAAGCATCCAACTCGCCTCATAGGAATCCAGCTCATCTCATAGGCATCCAACTCATCTCATAGGCATCCAACTCATCTCTTAGGCATCCAACTCATCTCATAAGCATCCAACTAGCCTCATAAGCATCTAGCTCATCTCATAGGCATCCAACTCATGGTCCCTCTGCTGGACCAAACTCACATCTACAATGCCCAACTCTCCTCAGATTTAGGCACTCGAAGGTAGTTGACCGCACTACCATCCACAAAGATCTCTTGGCCTTAACACTAGCGTGAGACTCATGCGCACTAACACTTGCCAACCGTCAACCTGCTGACTTACTCAACCCCCAGTAACACTGGGAAGAGGCTCCAGCTCCTCTCGAACATCCTTTCGCTTGTAGTCCTTCGACTTCCACTGAACTAGCCCTCTTGCACGACCTAAAAAGATGCAACTGCCATAAACGGATCCAAAGGCTAATGAAGTGCGCTGAACTCCGGACGAATTATAGAACCATTTGTCCTACTCGTGCCAAACTTAGGCCTGAACCAGACTTAGTGCCAAAGCGGCACACCAACCAATGCACCTCAAGTGCCACTACTACCAAATCCACATCCTACTACAAATGGGGCCAGCAAGGTCACAACCTCAAGTGACAAAACTCTGGCTAGGCATACAAGGGCTCAAAACTCAAACAACCCTGCCTATGGCATCTCATCTAACGGAAGTCTCACGACCTACTCTTGCATCTCCACATGATGCTCAACAAAACTCCGGCCGGCTCTCTCAACATGCAGCAGCTAGCTCTGCTCTAGGAGCTCACCAAAAGAAGAGTGCTCAACTCTACAAGACAACTGAGGAAACCACCAACGGATCAAGTCCAATGGGAACACTGCTCGCTGCACCCTTAACCACAGGGTTCTGGCTTACTGGCTACAAAACAACAACAACAATTTGCAAAGGAACAAAGATGTCTCTACATCCTCCACGAAGGCTACTAACTCTGGAGCCACTCTCTGGGCAATCAAACAATCTGCTAAGGTTCAAGATCAACACTTGAACTACCCAGGCTAGTCCACACTGGAATCTGCTCCGCAAGCATCAACATGAGCAAAGCCAAAGCTAACTTCTCTCCTGGAGTGGTACTCTAGGGCAAATCACCTCCACCCTCTCTCTAGGGGAAAAACTAACAACTGGGCCACAAGTGGCCTACGAGAGTCTAATCTCTGCCTCCCTCTAGGACGATGTCCCAGCGGTATCGAATCTATCTGAATACCCTGACAAGCTGCTAACAAAATTCTTACACTGCGGAAAGTTGGCATGATGGTGCTCTAAACCCAAACCAACAACGAGTCAGAACCTGCTCGTCTCCGCTCCACAACACTCAACAAGGCATACACTAGATGAAAAGTATTGTAAATTCTTAACCCATTTCTAAAATCAGAAACTTAGGCGTGTCGATGACCGTGCGAGTCTTGACAAAGGTCAATCTCTGAATCTATGACTCTGAGCTCGATACCAATCAGTAAAGACCAGGCCAATGGGGTCCAAAATAGGCCTTTACCTCAATGCATGTGTTCAAAACTTAAAGACAATATGCAAGAATGGTTTTCGGATTCTAAGTGAAAACTAAAACATTCAAAGCTTTTCAATAGTTACAACAGTGCAAGAATCCGAAAAAATAGTCAGAAAACAACCTAGGGCTTCGTGCCCAACTACATGCATTCAGAGGAAAAATAAGACATAAAGAATCATAGACATAAACTCAGAGTTCAACAACGAGTTTCCATGATCACAGCTCCTCCTCCAGCCATCCTGTCTCGCACCATGGTTACCTGTGGAGAACCACAAAATAAGGGTGAGTAACGAATTACTCAGTAAGAAACCCTAACCGGGGTACAATACGATATACATGGTCATCTAGCAGAAAGGTATGCAAGCTATGAATATAAACACAGAATATAGCACATAGCTTAAATCCACACATAAACTGTAACGGCCCAGTTTTCTATCCCGGTTCTCGAGGAGCTTCCGGTTCAAATTCAGTGGTTCGGATGGGCCGTTAGAGCTGTTTGGACCCTTAGGGGCATTTTGGTCTTTTGCTCCCGGCGGGATTTGTGGTTTTTCGGGGCTTGAGGCAGCTCCGCGCTTGTTGAGGCTTGTTTGTTGTGGATCATGAGTCCCGAGATGTTTGGGCTATTCGTTTGGGAGTTCGATTGTGATTTGGGTTTTGGGCAAAGTTATGGTTGTTTGGGTGTTTCCTTTGGGATTCGAGCCCGGGCCTTCAGTGTTGATTTGGGAGGTTGATTTCAGTGAGATTTGTTGTTTGGAAATGGTTGCTTCAGTCGGGTCTCGAAGGAGGAAGCCGGGAAATGGGATTTAAGGATTTTAAGGATTTTTTGGAAAATTGGAAAATTGGATTTTATTTGGATAAGGATGGAAAATAAATAAAAGAGAAAAAAAAAGAAAAAAAAAAAGAAAAATCCCATTTTCTTTCCCCCCATTTTTTCCTCTTTCTCTCTCCTCCAACCCGAGCCCCCCCTTTGGCCCCTCACCTCCCAGCCCGAGCAGCCCCTGGTCGCCCACCTTGGCCGCCCAGCCCGAGCCCAGCTCGCCCATGGTCGCGAGCCTAGCCGCCCTGCCGCGTCGCACTGTGCCGACCCCCTGCCCTGTGTCGATCGCCCCTGCCCCAGCGTCGCCTAGGTCGCGCAGCCTCGCCCGAGCCAGCTCGAGCCCAGCCGCACAGTGCAGTGCCAGCGTCGCCCAGGTCCGCCCCAGCTCGCCCAACCTGCCCGATCGCGTCGCACAGTGTCGCCCAGGCCGCTCGAGTCACGTCGCACAGCCCTCGCCCAGCCCCGCGTCGCCCTCGCCCTGGTCCGTGCGCCCTGTAGCTCGCCGTGCCAAGCCAGCCCGAGCGCCCTGTAGCTCGTCCCCCCGCGCGCGCGTCCCTGTAGCATCTCGTGTAGCTCGCGTCCGTGTGCGCTGTCCCCTGTGCTTGCCGAGCTCGGGCCCGCGCGCCGTCCCCTGAACCGAGTCATGCCGCGCGCCCTCGCCTCGCCCCAGCTCGCCCGCGCGCAGCTTTGCGCCCCAGCGCCCAGCGCCTCTGCCCTGCGCCCCAGCCAGCTGTAAAGACCCGACCCAAAAGGGCTCTAAATGGGCCTTTACCCCAATGCATGTATTGAAAATAAAAGACATTATGAAAAATATATTTCGGATCCCAAGTAAAAACAGAAGCATTCAACAACCAAAACATACATTTCTAAAAGCATACTCTGATCAGAGATTTATTTAAACCATTTAAACAATCCACAAGTACAAATATGCTGGAATCCATAAAACGTAAGAAAACATCCTAGGGCTCCGTGCCCGTCTACATGCATTCAGGGGAAATAACAAAAGTCAAGAGTCATGATATAATAAAATGGTCGAGAGATGACAAAGCAGGATTCCATGATCACAGCTCCTCCTTCACCATCCTGTCTCCCGCTTGATTACCCGTGGAAAACCACGAGAATAAGGGTGAGTAACGAATTACCAGTAAGAATCCCCAACCGGGGTACAATACGATATACATGATCATCTAGAAGAATGTATGCAAGCTATGAGTACAAACACGAGCGGAGCACACATAGCTAAGTCCACACTTGGACCTCGGAAGCCAACTCGGGGTCTTAGTCCGGAAAATACCACAACACACTATACGCGCTATACGGGAACAAGTCCCGCCTCAACTCGACTCTTTATCGATACGAAAGGTGCACTGCTCAAGATCCCGAGGAGCTCTCGATCGTGGCGCTGTAATGAGCGTAAGCGCGCACCGCATGCTCTTGCAAACTCGGGGTGCCGGGTCTAGTGGCAAGTCGCCCGTGTTCGATCCACCATGCCTAACTAAATCTCTGGATCGGTGTCACCGACATAGGGGTGTGAGACCTTGACACGTGAACTATGTCGGCTGTACCACCGCACTGAGGCTAAGGAACCGGTCGTGGTAGGCTTACACCGAAGCGGTCCTTGCCCTAACAGTGGCAATCAAGGGCTACGGCCGAACACGCCGAGGACGTGCCGATCGCTGCCGGGGCGAGGCAATGCCAAGTCATCATCCCGACCGTTGGGGCATTTAACGATCGCCACCCTCACCCAAGATTGCGGGCCACCGTTAGGGTTAGCTAAACCCTAACGGGATCGAGAGACGGAGTACCATCTCGTGCGTCCCTATCGGGGATGCAAGTTACGTTATGCATCCGGCCCGATGATGCTACCTACTTGAACTCTAAACCATAACAATAATAACAATTCAATCAATGCGGTCCAATACGTGCTCAATGAGATACAAGGAACCTAGCATGATACTACGAAGCAAGAATGAGATATCGAACATGCCGAATGGAACAACCTAGCATGGGCTAACAGGAGAAACAATACAAGAGTTCATGCCACCGAGAATTCGAATGCGAGCACCTAGGGCTAAACATGCTAATAATCATACACAGCATACAAAACAACAATCACACATATACCGCAGGCCCACACAACTCCTGTAAGAAATCCTTACCTTGGTCGGGAGGCTTCTACACACAAATCCTAAGGCTGCGAACAATCCCGAGCTAGCGAGGGAAACCTAGCAAACCAATAATAATCAAAGATCTAAAACGTCTAAACAACAAAAGAACAAAGCAAGCTCGGCTCGGGGAACTCACGCGGCACGGCGACACGAGCTTGGAGCTCTTTGCCGGCGCCGGCACGCAGTGGGGCGCAGCGCAGTGCTACCGCACCACGGCAGTGGTGGCGCTGCACGGCAGTGGCTGGGCGGCGCTGGCTGTATTGGCGATGCACGGCAGCCGCACAGCGCGCGCGGCGAAGGCTCTGGGCGTGCGGGCGGCGAGCGGGCGGCGAAGCCGCGCGGGCGTTAGCGTCGCGACGAGCGGCGACGCAGACGCGGCTGGCGCGCGGGCGGCAGCGGGCAAAGGCGCGCGGGCGCGCGCGTCTGGCGCTCGCTGCTGCTCGCTGCGATCGGCGCGATCCGCACGATCGCGAAGCGATGGCGTCGCGGCGGGCTGCTTCAACCGACCGGGCGACTGGTGAGCGATGGCGTCGGCGGGGGTACGCTCAACGGTCTGGGCGATCGTGCGATCGCAGGGCGAATCGTGCGACGGCGAGGGCGATCAGTCTTCTTCTTCTTTGGCGCGATCCGGCGTGCGATCTGACCGGCTGGACGTGCGACGATGGCTGCTGGCTGGGTTTCTCTCGGCTGGCTGCAATCAACACAAACACACACAACACACCTCTTTTCACTTGGCCAAAAGCACACCAAACGGATGAGAAGAAGAAGAGGAAGATCAATACCTACCCTAATGATGATGAACGATCCAAGGAGCTGCAAGGATGAAGAATCGGCAAGGGCTATGGAGAGGGAGAGCTTGTGCGGCCAAGAGGAGATTTGGAGAAGAAGATGGAATAAACCTAATTCTATTTCATTTAACCAAATGCACCAAAACTCCAAAATCCAAGGTTTACTAAGATGTGATGCAGAAAGAGCAACAAGAGCACCTAATGGCTCAATTGGCACACATCTCTACAAGCTTCCCAGGAGACCCGGGTTCAAACCCCACTGCAAAGACAAATTCCTTTATTTTACTTTTGCATCAAACCTTGCTCAAACCAAACCACAAACCCCTCCAAAACCTACATAAAACCATCCAATAATTTTAGTAATCGAAAAGACACACAAACGACCACGACGGCCCGACCAAATTACCAAATTACCCCTAGGGCATACCGGAAGACCGGAAGAAAAACTCGGGTCGTTCTGACCCGACCCTGCGCCCGCCTTACTGTTGTGTCTTTGGTTGGCCCGAGCCTTGGGGCTTCTCGGATGGTATTTCCCGAGTCTTTTCTTCGTTGGGCCCAGATTTATTGGCTGCTGGTTATGGATTTATTTGGGTTGTTTATGTATTTTATTTGGGTGCTTTGTTTGATGTTTAGGCTATTCGGGATCGTTTAGAGGCTCGAGGATTCGCTCGTAGATTTATTATAATTATTGTTTTTCCTGCTTGTTCCAGGTAAGGATTTCTTACCGTGGTTGTGTGGACCCTGCGATATATCTCGATATGCCTTGCTTGTTTGCTTGCTGTTATGAGCATGTTAGAGATAGAGCAGTTGATTGATTTCTTGCTAGCATGTTTGCCTGATTTTACATGTTAGTGCCATGCTAGGTTTGTTCTGCCAGCATGCTTCTGATTCCTGCTTAAGTTGTAGTATCATGTTAGGTAATGTGATTATTGTCGGTCATTGCTTGCTAGCCAGGAATCATTGATTTTGCTATGTACTCTTAGATAGAGTTGTAGGGTTTGTCATCATCCAGAGGCTGAGCGGACATAACGTACTTTGTCCCCACTGATATGGAGTAGTGTGCGAAGCATAACTTATCTTGCTTCCCCCCCCCCGGTCGCTAAAGTGGATTTAGCTCAAGTCGAGAGTAAAGTGTGCGCAGCATAACGTATCTTGCTACCCCCCCGACCCGCCGGTTGTGAACTTAGCTACCCACTTCGGCAATAGCCTAGTTTGTAGCCTGCTAGAGCGGAACCCTGCCAACGGTGTAAGCCTACCTTGGCCGGTTCTTAGCTTCAGGTCGGTGGATCAGGCTGCACAGATGAGCGCCGAGGGCCTCACGCTATTGTGATCAGTGACACCGCTTCCGAGTCATAGGCATGTGCACCTGGCCTGCGTAGTTTGCCCTTAGGCCCCCGCATTTACGCCGGTTGCAGAGGAGCATGCGGTGTGCGCGCACACGCGTTAGTTGCCTGTTCGGAGAGCTCCCCCGGGCTAATGTCGTGAGTACACCATTCCTTCCGTTAGAGCCTGACTTCGGGTACTCTCCCGTAAGTCCAGTTTAGTGCAAGGGCAAGGAGGCCCTTGAGGACATTTTAGGGATCATTGTATTCCCCCCCGAGTGACAGATACCTCGGCGATGTCCCAGGATTGGTCAGTGTATCCAATCCCAGTTAGGCCGGAAGTAAGAGACTTCTGATGGCTCCAGATCTTGTTTTATGAGCTCGTTGAGCTATGATCTGTGTTGATAGCTATTTGCTTGCATGTTGAGGTGCTAGATGACTGATGTATCGTATTGTACCCCAGTTGGGGATTCTTACTGAGTATCTTTATACTCACCCTTATTTATCTTTCAGGTAGCTTGGGACAACACCAGGATGGCTAGCGGAGGGAGCTGATTAATCATGGGGAGCCGCCGGCACTCTGTCTTTTATTATTGCATTGTTTATTCAGCATGTAGATGGACAGGAGTCCTAGGGGAACATAATTTAAAACGTTGTTTAAATTGTATTGTATATTTTTATAAATACTGGCCAGGATGTTTTACTTCGTTCGATTGTTTAAATGAAAACTGTTGGTTATGTTTTAAGGGTCCCCCCTTCTCATATGTTTTGAATGGTTTTTAAATATGAGCACTAAACCGCTTGATATCATATTTAACTTGCATGCTGAGTGAGAACCCCGGTTTAGGGCCATGTTTTGGGTCGGGTTCGTCACATAAACTTCGGATGCCATCTCAGGGACTTACTCCAGAATAATCCACCTCATGAAACGCCCTATACGAGAAACAAGTCTCGGCCTCAGCCTGTCTACTGTCGATACGAAAGGTGCACTGGCTCAAGATCCCGAGCAGCTCTCCGGTCGGCGCTGTAATGAGCGTATGCGTGCACTGTGTAAGGACCCGACCCAAGAATCGGTCTCTAACCTAGATCCTTACTTAGCATGCGTGATTAAGAATGAAGGAAAAACATCGTTCGGAGTACCAAATTTAAATCTTTTCAATCAACACATTTAAAACAAACCATAAATCCATTAAAATAAAAATCAACAAATAAGTGACTGATCAGTACTTTCTTAATAAACAAAGGAAACGGTTCGATAACATAAAATAGTTTTTGAGTGCTTTCCTAGGGACTCAAGTCCCACTACATGCTAAATCATAAAAGACAATAAAAGAACGTGCAACTCAGAGTCAGCTATCCATGATCATCCAGCAGCCTATTCCTGGCCATCCAGCCTTTGTCCCAAGTTACCTGGTGGAAAACCACAGAAAATAAGGGTGAGCAACGAGTTACTCAGTAAGAATCCCCAACCGGGGTACAATACGAAAACATCTCATCTAGTGCACTAACATGCAATCATACAATGACTTAGAGCAGAAACGGTTGGTTTAGGCTATGAGCTACTTCTAGAGCGAGCCTATTCAAGGGCTTTCATCTACAGCCTATCCTAGGTTCTACAACTGGATGCCCTTCGGGCCTTACACAACCTAGGACTCAGTGATGCCCATTGGGGCCTTACACACCTAGGATGCCCATCAGGGTCTTACACCTCCAGACTCAGTGATGCCCATTGGGGCCTTACACACCTAGGATGCCCATCAGGGTCTTACACCTCCAGACTCAGTGATGCCCATTGGGGCCTTACACACCTAGGATGCCCATCGAGGTCTTACTCCTCCAGACTCAGTGATGCCCAGTGGGGCCTTACACACCTAGGATGCCCATCAGGGTCTTACACCTCCAGACTCAGTGATGCCCAGTGGGGCCTTACACACCTAGGATGCCCATGAGAGTCTTACACCTTCAGACTCAGTGATGCCCAGTGGGGCCTTACACACCTAGGGTGCCCATCAGGGTCTTACACCTCCAGACTCAGTGATGCCCAATGGGGCCTTACACACCTAGGATGCCCATCAGGGTCTTACACCTCCGGATGTCCATCGGGGTCTTACCCGAGTGGGACCTAAACTAGTTACCCCTACAGTCTTCTACACTATACATCACCCGCCTATGTCTAGCATGGAGCTAACAGGATAAAATAGGACAAGGTATGCCAAGATAATTAAACCCCTAGCATGGAACTAACAGAATATATCATGAATACAAGCACAACACCATCTGGAAGCAAGAAAGAGCATGCAACCTGTCCACTAGGAATTTCATACAATCACAAGAAATGGCATGCTATCAAGTATTCGCAGGTTCCACACAACTCCGGTAAGAAATCCTTACCTGGAAATAAGTGGAGAATAACTATCACGAATCAAATAACGACCCTCGAGCTTTAAAGCGAACCCGTGCAACCTAGGCATACAATAAAAACATCCTAAATAAATAAATAGCAGCCAGCAGCTTTAAGTCTAAAAGGGGAAAGGATCGAGATTTACCAACCGAGAAGACACGCGGTCTCGGCAGCAAGAAGCAGGAATGGGCGCTGCTGGTGCGGTAGGGTGCTGGCGCTGGGCGCTGGCTCGGGCGTGCGGCAAGGCGAGCAGGCTAGCTGGAGTGGGCGCGCGGCAAGGCGTCTGAACGGTGGGGCAGCGTGCGGGCGGACTGGGCTGCAGAGACAGCGCGCGAACGAGCGTCATGTGCGCTGAAGCGCGCGCGGCGTCGCGACGCGGCTGGGCGCTGCTCTTGCGATCGCGAGACGGGTTGGTGGGCGCACGACGACACGAGCGACGGGCTGGTGGGGCGCCACGATGCAAATGACGGGCGGCGTGGGTGGGTGGGAGAGGGTGCGTTTCTTTCTTCTTTTTTTTCTTTTCCTTCCCTAAATTAAATAGGCTTTGGGAATCTAAAAATCCCTTCCCAAGGCTTCCCCCCTTCGAGCCCTGGCTGACGCGGTTATTTTCCTTATTTAAACCCAAGCTTCCAAAACCCCTTTTTAGGCCAAGGGTTCGAGTCCTCCAAATAACACCCTTCAAAAATAAAATATATAAAAACCCTATTTTACATTTAGCTGAAAACCAGGCTGTTACAATACTCCTTCCTTAGAAGACTTCCGTCCCTAGAAGTCGCTATACTAAAACAGCTCCGGGTAGTTCCTCCTCATCTCCCCTTCCAACTCCCAAGTAGCTTCCTCAACTCCCTGATTCCGCCACTGCACTTTTACTAAATCAATTGCTCGGTTCCTCAAAACCTTTTTCTCAAATGCTAAGATCTTTATGGGTTTTTCCTCAAAGCTCAGGTCACGATTCAACTGCAAAGGCTCAAAATCTATGACGTGCGAAGGGTCTCCCACATACTGACGGAGCATCGTAACGTGGAACACACTATGCACTGCAGCCAAGGATGGCGGCAATGCTAACCGGTAAGCCACAGCCTCAATCCTCTCAAGGACCTCGAAAGGTCCAACAAACCTGGGGCTCAGTTTCCCCTTCTTACCAAACCTTAGAACCCCACGCATCGGAGCTACCTTAAGGAAAACATGCTGGCCAACTTCAAACTCCAACTCTCTACGCCTGACATCGGCGTAGCTCTTCTGCCTGCTCTGGGCAGTCAACATACGAGCTCTGATTTTTTGGACAGCCTCATTGGTCAACTGAAGCAACTCCGGACCTAATACCTGCCTGTCTCCAACCTCTTCCCAGAACACCAGGGATCTGCAGCGCTTACCATACAACGACTCAAACGGTGCCATCTGAATGGTCGACTGAAAACTATTGTTGTAGGCAAACTCCATCAAATATAAGTACTGGTCCCAACTACCCAGGAAGTCTAACACACAGGCTCGCAACATATCTTCTAAGATCTGGTTTACTCGCTCTGTCTGACCATCGGTCTGTGGATGGAAGGTTGTACTGTAGCTGCACTATGTGCCCAAACCTGCCTGAAGGGCTTTCCAAAACCGTGATGTAAAACGGGAATCACGGTCGGAGATAATCTTAACTGGCACTCCGTGGTACCTAACTATCTGCTCAAGGAACAATTGTGCCCACTGCTCCACGGTATAGTTTATCCTGCCGGGAATGAAATGTGCACACTTGGTCAACCTGTCAACGATCACCCAAATCTGTGCATAACCTCTAGGAGTTCTGGGCAAACCCAAAATAAAGTCCATGGTAATCTCCTCCCACTTCCACTGTGGCACCCCGAGCGGCTACAACAAACCTGCTGACTTCTGCTTAGGCGCCTTCACTTGCTGACAAGTGAGGCACCGACTGACAAACTGGGAAATCTCTCTCTTCATCCCCATCCACCAAAAATTCTGCTTAAGATCTTGGTACATCTTGTTATCCCCTGGGTGCCATGCAAAAGGCGAGGTGTGAGCCTCGGTCAACAACTCAGTGCGAATATCGACATCGGCTGGGACACACAGCCGACCCTTATATCTCAAGCCACCGTCTACAGATACCACAAAATCGAAGTCACCATCGGCCTGAACCCTCTCGTACAAACTCTTCAATTTAGGGTCGTTAAACTGGCCATCAATAATCCTTTGCCTTACCGAAGGATGGATGGTCAACTGAGCTACCCTAGCAGTAACATCCCCTAACAACACTGCTATTTCTGCTCTCTCGAGGTCTTTCCTTATAATACTTTTGGGGTTTGCCAACGTTGCTAGATGCGAGGTCTTTCTACTTAGTGCATCTGCCACGACATTTGCCTTTCCAGGGTGATACAGGATCTCACAGTCGTAATCCTTTACAAGCTCCAACCACCTCATCTGTCTCATGTTCAGGTCCTTCTGAGTGAAGAAATACTTGAGGCTGTGGTGGTCCGAGAAAATTTGAATCTTTTCCCCATACAAGTAGTGCCTCCAGATCTTAAGTGCAAAGACGACCGCTGCCAACTCCATATCATGAGTCGAATAATTCTGCTCGTGCGGTTTCAACTTCCTCGAGGCGTACGCTATCACTCTACCATGTTGCATTAGAACGCAACCCAAACCAAACTTGCTGGCATCACTGTACACCACGAAACCCTCTGTTCCCTCTAGAACTGCCAACACTGGCGCAGACGTCAAACTGCTCTTCAGCTTAGCAAAACCCTCATCGCACTTCTTATCCCAAACGAATTTGACGCCCTTCCTCTTCAATCGAGTAAGCGGGGTTGCTATAGCAGAAAAATTCTGAACGAAGCGACGGTAATATCCGGCCAGACCCAGAAAGCTATGAATCTCTGACACAGTCGTCGGTCTGGCCCACGAACTAACGGCCTCTATCTTGGAAGGTCCACAGCCACTCCCTCCTTAGACACAACATGTCCTAGAAAAACTACCTCCTCTAGCCAAAAGTCACACTTTGAAAACTTCGCATAGAGCTGGTTCTCGCGCAAGGTTGTCAAAATCTGCCTTAGGTGCGAAGCATGGTCCTCCTTAGACTTAGAGTACACCAGAATGTCATCTATGAACACAATGACAAAACGGTCCAAGAACGCCTTGAACACTCTGTCCATCATGTCCATGAATGCAGCTGGGGCGTTCGTCAGTTCGAAAGACATGACTACGAACTCATAATGACCATACCTCGACCTGAACGCTGTCTTGGGGATATCTGCATCCCGAATCCTCAATTGGTGGTAGCCCAACCTCAAGTCAATTTTCGAAAACACATAAGCTCCCTGGATCTGGTCAAACAGGTCATCGATACGAGGCAGCGGCTACTTGTTCTTAATGGTTACCTTGTTCAGTTCCCTGTAATCGATGCATAGACGCATCGAGCCATCCTTTTTCTTAACAAACAGCACGGGTGCTCCCCACGAGGACACACTCGGCCTAATATATCCTATGTCAAGCAACTCTTGCAGTTGCTCCTTTAACTGTTTCAGTTCAGCTGGCGCCATACGATAAGGAGCTTTCGAGATAGGGCGAGTCCTCGGCTCAAGTTCTATTGAAAATCCACCTCCCTCTTTGGCGCGCACTGTGCAACTCTTCAGGAAAAACATCTGCAAATTCTTGCACAATGGGCACTTTCTCAACAGATAACTGATCACGGCTCTCTCAGGTCAACTTAGCTAAAAAACCCCAAGCTCCTCGAGCTAGCAAACGATGAGCCTTAATCGCGAAATCATCAAGGACACACCCCCTCTCAGGTGCCCCAAAATTTAAAGCTTGGCACGCTTTCGGGCTTTGAACACTACCTCCTTGCGCGCGGCAGTCAATCATAGCATGGTTGTCAGCTAACCAATCCATGTCGAGGATCACATCAAAACCACTCATAGCTAACAGTATGAGCGTAACCCGCAGAGACTCGTCGGATACCTGTATCCGACCATCCCTTACCTTCTGACTAGCCAACATACTAGCTCCCGAGGGAGTAGCATCAGATAACTCAGATCCTAGAGGCTCTAAATTCATGCAAGCATGCTCAGCAAAAACAGTAGAAACAAAAGAATGTGTGGAACCCGAATCAAACAACACAAAGGCAAGGTGATCAAGAACTAGGAGCGTACTTGCCACTGCGGCCCCGGCTTTCTCAGCCTCCTGGCGGGTCGTAGCATACACTCTCCCCTGTTGTTGAGCTGGTGCGCCACCACTACTTTCTGGTTGCAATGCCGGGCCCGATGCCCTTCCTTTTCACAGTTGTAGCCAGCTCTAGGGTTACCACCACAAGGTCCCCAATGCTGCTTCCCACAAAGTTTACAATACGGTGGCGGCCTCCCTACGCCCTGTTGGCGAGGCTGATCACGGTTACGGTCTCGATGCTGGTCTCTGCCATGATAGGAACCCTGAAGGCGCTGACTGCCCCCACGGCCATTACTCCTTGAGTCAAACTTACGCTTCTGGCCCGAGTACACTGGGGCCCTCTGCACAACAGCACTAGCAACCTGCTCTGGAGGATACTTTCCATCATAAATAGTTGCCAACTGCACTGTAAAGACCCGACCCAAAAGAAGCGGTCTCTAACCTTGATCCTTACTTAGCATGCATGTCTAGGAATCTAAAACACCATCCAACGTACTAATTTAAAACTTTTGCAATCAACAGAACTTTAAACAAACCACAAAAGCCAATATAAAAATCAAAGAGTAATTGACTGATTAGTGCTTTTCTTAAAAACAAAACCAGAGTACGGTACGAGAACCATAAAATAGTTTGAGTGCTTCCCTAGGGACTCAAGTCCCACTACATGCTAAATCATAAAGAAAACAATAAAAGAACATGCATCCCAGAGTCAGCTATCCATGATCATCCAGCCGCCTCCTCCTAGCCATCCCGCCTATGTCCCAAGTTACCCGTGGAAAACCACAGAAAAATAAGGGTGAGCAACGAGTTACTCAAGAAGAATCCCCAACCGGGTACAATACGAAAACATATCATTTAGCACACGGACATGCAACCATGCAATGACTCAGAGCAACCAGATGGGTCAACTGAACGCCACTCTTGGGGCTTGCCTATTCGAGGCTTACAGCTATAACTACCCTAGGTTCTACACCTGGATGCCCTTCGGGCCTTACACAACCTAGGACTCAGTGCTGCCCATCGGGGTCTTACTCCTCCAACTCATTGATGCCCATCGGGGTCTTATACACCTAGGATGCCCATCGGGGTCTTACACCTCCAACTCAGTGATGCCCTAGATGCAGTATTGTAAAATAAAACCCTTAGCTTAATGAACTCAGACAAACTGACGGCGCGAGAGTACTCGATGATCATGGGGGCAACAACTCGCAGCAAAGTTAGTCTCTGAATCTATGACTCGTGCTCGATACCAACTAGTAAGAACCCGACCCTAAATACGGTCCTAAACCTAGGTTCTCACTCAGCATGCAAGTTAAATATTTCATCAAGCGGTTTAGTGCTCATATTTAAAACCTTTAAAAACTTTTAGAACGGGGAATGCTTAAAACATAATCAACAGCTTTTGTTTAAGAAAACCAACGAAGTAAAAAAGCTCACAGCCAAGATATATATAAAACATTCAAAATAGTTCAAACAACTTTTAATAATGTTTCCCTAGGACTCTGTCCATCTACATGCCGAACAAATATGCAAACAATAAAGACAGAGTGCCATGGCTCCCCATGATCATTCAGCTCCTCCTCCGCCGCCCGGTCCCTGCCGTCCCAAGTTACCCGGTGGAAAACCACGAGAAATAAGGGTGAGTATAAACATACTCAAGAAGAATCTCAACCGGGTACAATACGATACTTCAATCATCTAGCACCCTAGTATACATGCAAACAGCTTACCAACACGGATCATAGCTCAACGAGCTTACAAGGCGAGAATCGGAATCCTCGGAAGTCTCCTACTTCTTCCGGCCTAATGATTGGCTCTCATAACCAATCCCGGGACATCTCCGAGGGTCTCTCTCCTCGGCCAATTGATCACCAAAAATCGATCCCAAAGATGTCCGACACCCTCGAGGGTCTTTCTCCTCGACCATATGATCACCTCAAAGCCAATCCCAATGGGTGTCCTCAAGGGCCTCTTACCCCGCTTATAACTGGACTATCGGAGAGTACCCAAGTCCGCTCTAAACAGAAGGAACCGGTGTACTCACGAACATTAGCCCGGGAGCTCTCCGACCGGCGACTAACGCGTGGCAGGCGCGCACACCGCATGCTTCTTTGCAACCGGCGTAAATGTGGGGCCTAAGTACAAACTACGCGGGCGGTACGCATGCCTAAGACTCGGAAAGCGGTGTCACCGAACACGAGGTGCGAGGCCCTCGGCACTCATCTGTGCGCCTGTACCACCGACACGAAGCTAAGAACCGCCAAGGCGGCTTGCACCGCTGGCGTGGTTCCGCTCTAGCGGGCTACAAACTAGGCTTATGCCGATGTGGTAGCTAAATCCACATCGGCATTGCCGGGGAAGCAATGTACGTTATGCTTCGCTCTACTCCCGACCGTGGGGACAAAGGTACGTTATGTCCGCTCTCGGCCTCTAGATGATGACAAACCTAACACACTAGCTAGAGTATAGAGTAAACGATTCTGGCTAAACATACATAATCATCATCAATCATACATAACCTAGCATGATACTACGAACTTAAAGCGGGAATCTCAAGCATGCCGAAGAACAATCCTAGCATGGCACTAACATGTACAAACAAGCAAACATGCTAGCAGGAATGCAATCACAAGTCATCCTATCCACTAATCATGTCCATAAAAGTAAACATGCATATAAGGCACATTCAAGAAAGCATCGCAGGTCCACACAACCACGGTAAGGAATCCTTACACCGAAACGAGCAAAGAATAACCTTCACAATCAAATAATGACCCTCGCGCTTTAAAGCGAAACCGAGCAACCTAAGCATTTTAAAAGCATCCTAAATAAATATATAGCAGCCACGTGACTTAAAAATCTAAAAGGGATAGGTTCGGGAATTACCAACCGAGAAGGCACGGGTCTCGCAAAGCAGGGGGCAATTTTTGGCGCCATTGGCGCACTGGCGCAGTTAGGGACGGGCGCTGGCGCTGGCTGCGCGCGGCAGACGCGACAGCGCGCAGCGCTACCGCGCGGGCGGCGGACGCGACGAAGCGTGCACGGCACGCAGACGCGACGGTCTTTGGCGCGCGCGCGCGGCAAAGGGCGACGCGCGGCGCGTCGGGCGGCTTTGGTGCGGGACGCCAATGCGCGCGTCTGGGCGGCTCGTGCGGAACGGCGCGACGCGCCTGGCTGGGCGAGGCGGCCGCGATCGGGCGCGCTTCGGTGGGCGAGGCGAGGCAGGCGTCTGGGCACGCTGGGCATGGGCCATCTTCTTGATCAGGCCGCTTGCGTGCGCTGGGGTCTGCTGGTGGGCTGCCTGTGCGCCTGAGCCGAGCAGGGCTGAAAGCGGTGCGGCTAGGGCGGCTAGGGTTTCTTGGTGAGGTCGGCTAGGAGAGAGAGAGAGAGAGAGAGAGAGAGAGATTTTTCCAAAACAAGGGGAATAGGATTTTCTTTCCTTTTCCTAATTTAAATGGGTCTAAAATCCCTTCCCAAGGCTTTCTCTTGCGGGTCCCAACTAAAGAAATTCTTTTCTTTTAACTAAATCATCTTTTCTAAAAACTCCAATTTCACCATTAGGGCAAGGGTTCAAATCTCAAAGGGACCAATTAAATTCCAATTAATTTTGCTATCAACCTAATGACTCAGAACTTCTAATCAACTAACCCAAACTACTTGGGTCTTGCAACCAACGTTAATCAAGTCTCAACGAAGGCCGAAATGACCTGAAGCCCCGAAAATCCTCAACCTCTAACCGGGAGCAAAATACCAAAATACCCTTAAAGGTTAAAAGCAGCTCTAACGGCCCATCCGAACATCCGAATAATGACCCAAATCACCTGGTACCCGAAATAGAAAATCGGGCGTTACAATACTCCCTTCTTTTAAGACTTTCGTCCTCGAAAGTCCTAAGACGAAAACAACTCTAGAAAAACTCCACCGGTTCTTAACCAACCAAGCTCCCAAAAAGACAACACAAATCCTTCTTTGAAACCGAACCCTCTTGGGTTCCCAAAGGCTCAAGCCCAACAGACAATCGAGTCCGCCACGAACTATCTCAACCAAAATCAACTAACACTTTGAGCTTCAAGAAAACATGCGATAACTAATCGGTGAGCCACATCCTCCGACTCGCACCAACTCTCAAACGGTCTTACGACTCTAGGGCTCACTTATCCATGCTAACCCAACTCGGAACGCCTCTCTCTTGCTACTCTCAAGAAACTCGTGAACGGGTCACAAGCTCTAAAACTCAACGCCACGCTCCGGCGTAACTAATCTCCCCGAATGCTCATAGTTTGTTATCAAACAAATTCGACCCTTCACCATGTTGACCAAACAAGCTGAACCTCCTGTGTTTAAGAAACTAAACGGCCTACTCATACTTCGCAAGAGACCTGCGAACCCCACCGGTTGCCTACAATCCTTAACGAAATCCAATTCGAACCACCAACTGGTGACTGATCCCTAGGCAACCTTCTCCAACTAGCATGCGTCCACAACACTAAAGCAACCATCTTACGAGAAATCGAAGCACCATAGCCAAGGGCACTTTTCTAGTTCACCAAACAGCTACCACCACACACACTAGCTGATACTTCAGCTTCGGCCACCCCTGAACGACAGGGTCCAAGAACAGGCTTCACTCAGCCAAACTAATAAGCCGGAGCCCCTCAACGGCCGACAACAAACTTTCCAATGCAATCCGATCAGCCACTGGCCTAGGTGAACATCGCCAGACAGGAAAACAAACAACATTCCTCTCACGGAAACCTCGGGCAAAGAAGGAATAAAACATACGTGGCTACTAGCAACGATGATAGCCGGAGGATCGCAACCCAAGGGCTTTACCACCCAATGCCACGGCACCTCTGTGCCAACTTACTCAATCGTGGCTCAATTAAAATGCCAACTGCGAATGCACAACAACTAAAAGCCTTTGAATTGGCTGGCCTTCGCCCTCGCGGGAACAAACAACTTTTCGCTTGCTATCAAACAGACGCAGGGACACTCTCGCTAGGCTGACCGCTACGCTACTCTGATCAACTACACAACTCAGGAGCTAAGCTGACTCCTCCTCTACAGGAACGATTTCCTAGCAAGCGGACTTCCGAAGGACAGCGAATTTCACACACGCTCGCTGTCTTGCTCAAACTCAACTGTAGCAACCACCAACTCTCTCAGAAGAAACATCCAAGGATTCCTCAATCGCTTGAACCACCAACCAAGCACTGGCGGTACTACTCAACCGCTGAGGGGGAGGCCAACTCCCAAAACAACCTGACTAGGAACAAGTCCTCAGGGCAACGCTCGCTTGCTCGAACCGAGCTAGCTCACAAAACAACACGGGAACCAAACCTTGGTCAACACCAAGCACCACCTCGCTAAGAATTCTGAAATTCAACGTGGAGGTTACCAAGGACAGCTCTAGCTTGTTAACCGACAACAAGCATCCAGCAACTCAACCGAGGAACACTGCCTTGGTCCGACCGAGCTCGTGAGGCTCTCCACAAATTAGGGTTCCTCCGATCTCCCTCCGACACACACTGTCGTCAAACGGTCTAACTGACAACTGGCTACACGAGCACATCTCCCTACAGCATCTCAACTGTGCTGGCCAAAAGCTCTTCCTTGCCACATCTGTAGCAAGCACGGGCGATGCTCCACACAATCCGGAAAGCGCCTTACCACACTTGATGCAATGAGCCGACTGCCTGGCCCCACCTGGCGGCGATCCCGAGCTCTAACTGCGATGGCGCCGATCCCGACCCCCTAGATCGCCCAGCGGCAAGTCTGCTATCCACTTGAGCGGGAACAACTGGAAGACCCAAACTTCCTCTTGCTCAAAGCATCAGCCACAATGTAGCTTCTATCCATGGTAAGGATCCGAACAACTCTCTTAGCCATGGCGGCCAGAAACTACGCGATTATGCTACCATCGCCCTTGTTCGTTTCAACCAACACCAACCGTCGACCAACAAGAAATGCCTCTACCTGGGCCAAGGGCCAACTAGCATAACTTTCCTACGCAACAACCCAACTCACGCACGCGCGTAGCCTCTCAACCCAAGTTAGGGCACTTGCCAAGAACTAAAGTCCTAACTCCTCGGAATCGAGCACTGGTTTCACAACCCAAACCCCTCATGGTTCTTGAAAAATACACCACTAACGAACGAGCTACACAAAAGTACATTGGCGTGTACAACTCCAACTTGGTTCCTTAAGATCCAAACCAATAAGAATTCTCACACAAGGCAACATTTGCCTCCCAATAGAGCCACTTCTAGCAAAGGAGCAACAAGAGTTCAATCCACTCGTGGTCAACTCACCACGGAATGCCACATTGGTCGACTCACTCTTACTAGAGCTTAACTACACCAATCGACATACCTCATACCAATGTGCCCACTAAATGCTCCACTCAACCATCCAACTCATGGTTCTAACATCGGATCAACCACGCATCATCGATGCCAACCCTACTCATATTAGGGTAACTCCAAGGGTAGTCGAATCACACTACCATCCAACCGGCTCACAAGCCCACAACACAGTGCGCGAGATCTCGGACGCGCTAGCCCTTAACAACCAACAAAGATCCTTTGTACCCAACTCTCGGTGATCGTGAAAAGCTCCTACTTTTCCCTCAAACGACCTCACACTTGTAGTTCTCTAACTACCACCGAGCTAGATCTCTTAAGCAATCCAAACAGATGCAACTTCGTAAGAATGGGTACAAGGCTAGTGGGGATGCTAAACTCAGGGCGGGTCTGGAACCACACGCACAAAAGTGCCAACCGGCTTTGAACCTAGGCCTCCTCTCAAAGCTTGGTGCCAACGGGCACTACTTCCTTTACAACACAAACATCCCTTTACGGGCTTTAAGCCACTCTGAGGGTAGGGAAGGTCACACTCCGGTGACAGGCAATGGCACTCAACACAAGAGTCTCAACAATCGAGTAGACTACTCTCTCGACATCACGTCCAACGCATGCCAAGGCCCACTCCCGCATCCCACTCGATGCTCAACGAATACTCAGGCCAACCCTCGGGTGGCGGCACCTAGCTCCACACCGGAACATGCTAATGAAGGTGCTTCTCTCTAATAGCCACCGAAAACCACGGACGGATTAAGTCGTGACAAGCAACCTCCACACTACCCCCGGCTACGAGGGTACTAAAGGAACTGGCCGCAAAACGACTACGGCTTGCGGGAGGACAAGATGTCTCTACATCTTCCTCAAAAGCTACTAACTTGGCGACTTGCCAATCGACCGGTGGTCGGTGGAGACTCTGCTGGTCCGCCTCTCATAGGGGACTTCCACCACCACACTCTCGCATCAAGCAACACCGTAACGGCATGCCACAACCTCGAGAACATCGTGTCATCGGCCTGCAACAACAGTCATCCCAACACTTGGATGATACACTCGATCTGGCCAACCACCTTGCCGCTAGCGATGGGTCTCAAAACATCCACTCTTCACAGCTTCCACTTGCCAAACTCGGCGGCTCGATCAACGCCAACTACCTTATCGGCATAAACCTCACGATCAAGCCCTCCCGGGAACCTCCGGCTACTGGAACTACAAGGAGGGGTGTCTCCTAAATAAACTCTACCACCGAGCTATCTATGCCCAAGACTCCTCACTACGCGCTACAAAGCGCGCTGGGTCTCCGCGCTCTCTGTTAGCTAAAAGACTCGCCATCAACTCCTCATGGTCGGGAGCACACTCCGCTCAAGGAGTCTCACTCTGAGGCGTGCTATCCTCTACCCCTTCCTCTAGGCAACTCAATCGCCGGGGCCAACTCTCGCCAACTAAGCAAATGTACCCGGACGCGCCTCAACATCCATACAAACGGTCCAACTCCTCGGTCGGACATGCCAAGCGCGTCCGCCTCCTCGAGTGCGATCCACGCACTAGCGATCTGCACGAGCACCTCCACCCTCTCACTAGGGGAGAACCACAACCGGGCCACAAATGGCCTCGGGAGTCTAAGCTCTACCTCCCTCTAGGTGCGATCGACACACTAGCGATCCGCACAAAGCATAAAACCCTAGCCCACGCTGGGCTCTCACCGCCAAACAAGGGTAACACATGTATACTAGATGCGATGTTGTAAAATAAAACCCTTAGCTTAATGAACTCGCACAAACTGACTTACGGCCATGAGTCACCGATGATCATGGGGGCAACAACCCGCAAAGCGGGTTAGTCTCTGAGAATCTATGACTCGTGCTCATATACCAATCAGTAAGAACCCGACCCTAAATACGGTCCTAAACCTAGGTTCTCACTCAGCATGCAAGTTAAATATTTCATCAAGCGGTTTAGTGCTCATATTTAAAACCTTTAAAAACTTTTAGAACGGGGAATGCTTAAAACATAATCAACAGTTTTGTTTAAGAAAACCAACGAAGTAAAACAAGCCTGGCCAGTATATATATAAAACATTCAAAACAGTTCAAACAACTTTTAATAATGTTTCCCTAGGACTCCTGTCCATCTACATGCTGAACAAATATGCAAACAATAAAGACAGAGTGCCGGCGGCTCCCATGATCATTCAGCTCCCTCCGCTCGCCGTCCCGGTGCTGTCCCAAGTTACCTGGTGGAAAACCACAGAAATAAGGGTGAGTATAAACATACTCAGTAAGAATCCCCAACCGGGGTACAATACGATACTTCAATCATCTAGCACCCTAGTATACATGCAAACAGTTACCAACACAGATCATAGCTCAACGAGCTTACAAGCGCAGATCTGGAATCCTCGGAAGTCTCCTACTTCCGCCCTAATGATTGGCTCTCATAACCAATCCCAAGACATCTCCGAGGGTCTCTCTCCTCGGCCAATTGATCACTCAAAAACGATCCCAAAGATGTCCGACACCCTCGAGGGTCTTTCTCCTCGACCATATGATCACTCAAAAGCCAATCCCAATGGGTGTCCTCAAGGGCCTCTTACCCCGCTTATAAATCTGGACTATCGGGAGAGTACCCAAGTCCGGCTCTAAACAGAAGGAACCGTGTACTCACGAACATTAGCCCGGGAGCTCTCGAACCGGCGACTAACGCGTGTCTTGCGCACACACCGCATGCCGCCGCAACCGGCGTAAATGTGGGGGCCTAAGTACAAACTACGCGGGCCGTGTGCGCATGCCTAAGACTCGGAACGCGGTGTCACCGAACACGATGAGTGCGAGGCCCTCGGCACTCATCTGCGCGGCCTGTACCACCGACTGAAGCTAAGAACCGCCAAGGCGAGCTTGCACCGCTGGGGGTTCCGCTCTAGCAGCTACAAACTAGGCTTATGCCGATGTGGTAGCTAAATCCACATCGGCCGCCGGGGAAGCAATGTACGTAATGCTTCGCTCTACTCCCGACCGGTGGGGACAAGGTGCGTTATGTCCGCTCTCGGCCTCTAGATGATGACAAATTTCTAACACACTAGCTAGAGTATAGAGTAAACGATTCTGGCTAAACATACATAATCATCATCAATCATACATAACCTAGCATGATACTACGAACTTAAAGCGGGAATCTCAAGCATGCTTGGAAGAACAATCCTAGCATGGCACTAACATGTACAAACAAGCAAACATGCTAGCGGAATGCAATCACAAGTCATCCTATCCACTAATCATGTCCATAAAAGTAAACATGCATATAAGGCACATTCAAGAAAGCATCGCAGGGTCCACACAACCACGGTAAGGAATCCTTACCTGGAAACGAGCAGCAATAACCTTCACAATCAAATAATGACCCTCGCGCTTTAAAGCGAAACCGAGCAACCTAAGCATTTTAAAAGCATCCTAAATAAATATATAGCAGCCAGCAGCTTAAAAATCTAAAAGGGATAGGTTCGGGAATTACCAACCGAGAAGGCACGGGGTCTCGGCAGCAAGGGGGCAATTTTTGGGCCTTTGGCGCACCGGGCGCAGTTAGGGGGACGGGCTGGCGCTGGCTGCGCGCAGATCGCGACAGGCGCAGCGCTTGGCGCGGCGGACGCGACGAGCGGCACGGCACGCAGCACGCGAGACGCGAGACGGTCTTTGGCGCGGGCGCGCGCAAAGCGAAGCGACAGCGTCTTGCGCGCGGTGTGGCGGCTTTGGTGCGGACGGCGCGCGCGTCTCGGGCGGCTCGTGCGGAACGGCGCGACGCGTCTGGCTGGCGAGGCAGCCGCGATCGGGCGCGCTGGCCGGGCGAGGCGAGGCGCGTCTCGGGCACGCTGGGCATGGGCTGTCTTCTGCGATGCAGGCTTTTACTGGTGCGCTGGGTGTGCTTGGTGCTGGCTGCTCTTGCGCTCGAGCCGAGCAGGCGAGGGTGCGGCTAGGCGGCTAGGGTTTCTTGGTGAGGTCGGCTAGGAGAGAGAGTGAGAGAGAGAGAGAGAGAGAGATTTTTCCAAAACAAGGGAATAGGATTTTCTTTCCTTTTCCTAATTTAAATGGGTCTAAAATCCCTTCCCAAGGCTTTCTCTTCCCGGTCAGGCTAAAGAAATTCTTTTCTTTTTAACTAAATCATCTTTTCTAAAAACTCCAATTTCACCATTAGGGCAAGGGTTCAAATCTCAAAGGGACCAATTAAATTCCAATTAATTTTGCTATCAACCTAATGACTCAGAACTTCTAATCAACTAACCCAAACTACTTGGGTCTTGCAACCAACGTTAATCAAGTCTCAACGAAGGCCGAAATGACCTCAAGCCCCGAAAATCCTCAACCTCTAACCGGGAGCAAAATACCAAAATACCCTTAAAGGTTAAAATAAGCTCTAACGGCCCATCCGAACATCCGAATAATGACCCGAAATCACCGGGTACCCGAATAGAAAATCGGGCCGTTACAAGGGCTAAGGAACCGGTCGTGGTAGGCTTACACCAGAAGCGGTCCTTGCCCTAACAGTGGCAATCAAGGGCTACGGCCGAACACGCTGAGGACGTGCCGCATCGCCGGGGCGAGGCAATGCCAAGTCATCATCCCGACCGTTGGGGCATTTAACGATCTGCCACCCTCACCCAAGATTGCGGGGCCTACTGGTTGGGATAGCTAATCCCTCACGGGGTCCAAGGACGGAGAACTCGTCTCGAACGTCCTTGCCATAGATGCAAGATACTTTATGCATCGGGCCCTGATGATTCTATCTACCTCAATTCTAAACCTTAACAATAATAACGATTCAATCAATGCGACCCAATACGTGCTCATCGGATACAAAGAACCTAGCATGATACTACGAAGCAAGAACAGATATCGAACATGCTAGAATAGAACAACCTAGCATGGGCTAACATGAGAAACAATACAAGAGTTCATGCGATCGAGAATTCGAATGCAGAGCACCTAGAGATAAACATGCTAGTAATCATACACAGCATACAAAACAACAATCACAAATATACCGCAGGTCCACACAACCCCTAAAGAAATCCTTACCTTGGTCTCCAAGACTTCTACACACAAATCCTAAGTGCGAACAATCCCGAGCTAGCGAGCGGGAACCTAGCAAACCAACAATAATCGGCATCTAAAATGTCTAAACAACAATAGAACAACAAGCTCGGCTCGGGGAACTCACGCGGCGCGACGACACGAGCTTGGGGCTGCTTGCGAGCCGGGCAGCAAGGACGCTGCTACCGGCTACTCTACAGCACGGCACGACGACGCTGGCTGCCGCTACCGCACGCACGACGGCAGGACGCATACGCGCGCGGCGAGCGTCGGGCGGCGGCGCGCGGGCGCCGGCGCGGCGATCGCGGATCACGGCGAGCGGCTACGCAGGACGCGCGCTACAGCGAACGCTCTCGGGCGAAGCGCGCGCGCGAGCGTAGTTCGTAGTTCGCAAGCGGACGCGCGCGGGGCGCGCGAGCGGCAGCGATTCGGCAAGCGGACACGGCGAGGCGCGCGCGCGCAGCGGTTCGCAAGCGGACACGGCGAGGGCGCGCGAGCGAGCGGCCGGGCAAGCGGACACGGCGAGGGCGCGCGATGGCGACGCGGCGCGGGCCGACGCGCGGCGCGCGCGAGACCTCTGGCGTCGAAGCGATCGGGCGATCTGTCTTTGGCTGGGCGAACGGCAAGGCTCTTGGGACAGATCTGGGCGTCGCGGCGATCGGTGGGGACGTCGCGGCAGACGAGGCGATCTGTCTTCTTTGGGCGAACGCAAGGCTCTTGGGACAGATCTGGCGCGTGGCGAAGCGATCGGGGCGATCTGTCTTCTTGGCTCTCGCTACACTCGGTGACCGCAATCAACACAACACACACAACACACCTCTTTTCACTTGGCCAAACGCACACCAAACGGATGAGAAGAAGAAGAAGAAGATCAATACCTACCCTAATGATGATGATCGAACCCAAGGAGATGCAAGGATGAAGAATCGGCAAGGCTATGGAGATGGAGAGCTTGGGCGGCCAAGAGGTGTTTTGGGGAAGAAGATGGAATAACCTAATTCTATTTCATTTAACCAATGCACCAAAACTCCAAAATCCAAGGTTAACTAAGATGTGATGCAGAAAGAGTAACAAGAGCACCTAATGGCTCAATTGGCACACATCTCTACAAGCTTCCCAGAGACCCGGGTTCAAACCTACATTTGCAAAGACAAATTCCTTTATTTTTACTTTTGCAACAAACCTTGCTCAAACCAAACCACAAACCCCTCCAAAAACCTACAAAAACCATCCAATAATTTTAGTAACTGGAAAAGACACAAACGACCCTGACGGCCCGACCAAATTACCAAATTACCCCTAGGGCATACCTGGAAGACCGGGAAGAAAAACCTGGGTCGTTACAGGACCCGACCCAAAAGAAGCGGTCTCTAACCTAGATCCTTACTTAGCATGCATGTCTAGGAATGCAAAACACCATCCAACGTACTAAATTAAAACTTTTGCAATCAACAGAACTTTAAACAAACCACAAAAGCCAATGTAAAAATCAAGAGTAATTTGACTGATCAGTGCTTTTCTTAAAAACAAACAAGAGTACGGTACGGGAACCATAAAATAGTTTGAGTTCTTCCCTAGGGACCCAAGTCCCACTACATGCTAATTCATAAAGAAAACAATTAAAGAACATGCATCCCAGAGTCAGCTATCCATGATCATCCAGCCGCCTCCTCCTAGCCATCCTGCCGATGTCCCAAGTTACCTGGTGGAAAACCACAGAAAATAAGGGTGAGTAACGAGTTACTCAGTAAGAATCCCCAACCGAGGCACAATACGAAAACATATCATTTAGCACACGGACATGCAACCATGCAATGACTCAGAGCAAACAGATGGGTCAACAGAACGTCACTCTTGGGGCTTGCCTATTCGAGGCTTACAGCTACCAACTACCCTAGGTTCCACACCTGGGTGTCCTTCGAGCCTTACACAACCTAGGACTCAGTGTTGCCCATCGGGGACTTATACACCTAGGATGCCCATCGGGGTCTTACACCTCCAACTCAGTGATGCCCATCAGGGTCTTATACACCTAGGATGCCCATCGGGGTCTTACACCTCCAACTCAGTGATGCCCATCAGGGTCTTATACACCTAGGATGACCATCGGGGTCTTACACCTCCAACTCAGTGATGCCCATCGGGGACTTATACACCTAGGATGCCCATCGGGGTCTTACACCTCCAACTCAGTGATGCCCATTCGCCTCAACGCCTCCTCTAGGTAGAACAGAGGGAGCCACTAGTGGTACACCATCTGTCTCAGCTTGGGACAATGTCCCAACGGTATCAGAACCAATCTTGATACTCTGACCTGCTGCTCTTGAACCTCCTCTTCCTACGGGGGTAATTGGCATGCTGGCGATCTACACCCAAACCAACAACGAGTCAGAACCTGCTCGTCTCTGCTCTACAACACTAAACAAGGCATACAGTAGATGAAAAGTATTGTAAATTTTGAACCCTTTTCTAAAACAGTAAACTTAGGCGTACCTGATGATTGTCGAAGTGCTGATGATCATGGAAAAATGACCTACAACAAAAGGTCAGTCTACAGAATCTATGACTCTGAGCTCTGATACCAACTGTACAGACCCGACCCGAACGAGGTCCTAAACTAGGCCTTTACCTCAATGCGTGCTTTAAAACTTAAAAACATTATGCAAGATCGCTTTCCAGATTCTAAATAAAATAAAAACTTGTAAACAATCACTTTAACAACAAGCATAAAAGTCCTGAAACCTGTCCCTGTTTCCAAGCACCTGTTCCAAGCTAAATACAGTTTAAAACATACTCTGATCAAAGATATTCAAATCATTCCTAAACCCCAAACAGTTTACAACAGTGTCAGAATCCAGAAAACAATCAGAAAACATCCTAAGGGCTCCGTGCCCAACTACATGCATTAAGAGGGGGAGTGGTCGGCTAGGGCAATGGAAAGAGGAAAAGGTTTGTCTTTTTCTTATTTAAAAATGCAACTTCATTCCTCCTTTTGACAAGTGTCAAATGAGGTTCCCCCTTCGAATCCCAACTCCAACACTTTTTAAAAAGAATTTCTATTTAACCTCGGGCAAGCCCCAAATTTCTCCAAACAACTCCCTAACCTGGAACAAGAACCAAAATAATTTATTAACTCAACACAAGCCTGGAAAATTACCAAGATACCCTCGGGAGGCCAAATGACCAAAATGCAACTGGAAGCTCAAACAGCTCTAATAGCCCAACCATCTAACTGGAAAGCAACCAAACGTACCTGGAGAACCGGAAGGAAAACCTGGGCTGTTACAGTATTCCCTCCTTTTTAAGACTTTCGTCCCCGAATGTCCTAGGATTGGAACAACTCCGGGTAGTGCGTCCTCATCTCGTCCTCAAGCTCCCATGTTGCTTCCTCCGCCCTTTGATTTCTCTACTGAACTTTGACTAAATTTGTAATGGCCCAGGTTTTCATCCCGGTCTTCCAGGTATGCCCTAGGGGTATTTTGGTAATTTGGTCGGGCCGTTTATGTCTTTTTCAGTTGTTAAAATTATTGGATGGACTTAAGTAGGATTTTGATGCTTTGTGGATGTGTTTGGGCATGGTGAGATGCAAAAGAAAAATTGAGGAATAAAAGTGTGTTTATTGGGATTCAAACCGAGAATGCTAAGAAGTCAGGTGGGTGGAGTGGATAGTTGAGCCACAGGAGGTTCTTGTTGCTTTTTCCGTGGCATGTCTTGGTTAGCCTTGGATCCTTGGAGTTTTGGTGCATTTGATTAGAAGAAAAGAAATAGGGTTTTTGGTGTTTCTTCTCCAAATCACCTTGGCTGCCCAAGCTATTCTCTCCCAAGCCCCAAGCCGATCCCCATCTTCCAAGCAGCCCCGTGGTTCGATCGTCATTCCGGATAAGTTTCATCGTTCTCTTCTTCTTCTTCCGTTCGGAGTCTTGCTGGCCTAGAGGGAAAGAGGTGAGTTTTATGTTTTGTGCAGCCAGCCGAGAGGAGAGCAGCAGCCTTGTCGCGCCAGCAGCCGAGCAGCCCAGCACCTGCGTCGCCCAGCCATCAGCCCTGTCGCGCCAGACGGCCAGCCCAGCAGCCCGCATCGCGCCCCAGACGCCAGATCGCGGCGGCTACGCATCGCACCCAGAGCCCCGCCGCACCGTCACACGCACTCGATTTCCCAAAGCCGTCCTCGTCGCCCGGCCGTCGCGCCCAATCCGCACCCAGCACCCGCCCGCCTGTCGTCGTCCCAGTGCACCAATGTCGTGTCGCTCGCCCGCTCGCCCGCGTCGCTTGTGCGTGCGTGCACATGCGCCAGCCACCGGCTTCGTCCGTATGCGCTGCGTAGCCCTCGCCGCCATCGCCACACTGCTCGCTCGTCATGCGTGCGTCGTGAGTGTCGCGTGAGTTGTTCCCGAGCGGAACCCTATTTATTTTATTATATTTAGGCCTATTGATTGTGATATTTATTGTTCTTGTTAGGTTTGCATTAGCTAGCTCAGGATCGATCGCAGCTTAGGATTCTTGTGTGTAGTTGCCTTGCCTTGAGGCCGGTGGGATTTCTTCTTTGGAGTTGTGTGGGCCCTGCGATATTATATGTGATTGATGTTTGTATGCTTGTTTGTATTTATCAACATGTTTATTGATAGGTGCTCTATTCTGAATTTTCGACTGGCATGATTTCTTAAGTTGTTTCTCATGTTAGTCCATGCTAGGTTGTTCCGTTCTGGCATGCTCGTATCTGTTCTTGCTTCGTAGTATCATGCTAGGTTCGTTGTATCTGTTGAACACGTATTGGATTGTTTGCTGTTGATGTTATAGTTTAGAGTTCAGGTAGGTAGAATCATCCGGGCCAGGATGCATAAAGTACCTTGCATCCACGACAGGGACGTACGAGGCAGTACTCCATCCCTGATTCCCCGTTAGGGTTTAGCTAACCCTAACGGCAGGCCCTGCAATCTTGGGTGAGGGTAGCAGACTGTTAAATGCCCCAACGGTCGGAATGATGACATGTCATTGCCTTATCCCCGACAGTCGGCACGTTCTCAGCGTGTTCGGCAGTAGCCCTTGATTGCCACATGTTAGGGCAAGGACGGCTTCCTGGTGTAAGCCTTCCACGACTAGTTCCTTAGCCTCAGGTGCGGTGGTTCAGGCTGACATAGTTCACGTGTCCAGGTCTCACACCCCTATGTCAGTGACACCGATCCAGAGATTTAGTTAGGCATGGTGGCTCGGACTGGGCGACTTGCCACTAGACCCGGCAACCCCCACGGTTTGCAGTAGTATGCGGTGCGCGCATACGCTCATTATAGCGCCGACTGGAGAGCTCCTCGGGATTGTGAGCCAGTGCACCTTTCGTATCGACAGTAGACAGGCTGAGGCCTAGACTTGTTTCTCGTATAGGATCGTATCGTGAGGTGGATTATTTTGGAGTAAGACCCTGAGATGGCATCCGAGGTTTATGTGTGGATTTAAGCTATGTGATCTCTTCTGTGTTTATATTCATAGCTTGCATACCTTTCTGCTAGATGACCATGTATATCGTATTGTACCCCGGTTGGGGATTCTTACTGAGTAATTCGTTACTCACCCCTTATTTTATGGTTTTCCACAGGTAACCATGGTGCAAGACAAGATGGCTGGAGGAGGAGCTGTGATCATGGAAACCAGCTGTCTAACTCTGAATTTTATCTATGATTCTTTATGTCTTATTTTTCCTCTGAATGCATGTAGTTGGGAACGGAGCCCTAGGTTGTTTTCTGAATGCTTTTCCGGATTCTAGCACTATTGTAATTGTTGGATGTTTTGAATGTTTGAAATAAATCTCTGATCAAAGTAAGTTTTGGAAATGTATTTGTGTAAAGACCCGACCCGAATGGGGTCCTAAAATAGGCCTTTTAAAACTTAGCAAATAATATGCAAGTTGAATGCCAGATTCTGATTAAAACAAAATAAAATAAAACATCCATTCAAAACAACACAAACCGTCCTGGAACCTGTCCCTGTTTTCAAGTACCTGTTCCAAGCTAAAAACAATTTAAAACGTACTCTGATCAGAGATTTTATTCACATTCAAATCAAAAAATGGTTTACATCAGTGTCAGAATCCGGGCAACAACTAGAAAACAACCTAAGGGCTTTGTGCCTGTAACGACCCAGGTTTTCATCCCAGTCTTCCAGGTATGCCCTAGGGGTATTTTGGTAATTTGGTCGGGCCGTCAGGGCTGTTTATGTCTTTTTCCAGTTGCTAAAATTATTGGATGGGTTTATGTAGGTTTTTTAGGCTTTGTGGATGGGTTTGAGCAAGGATAGATGCAAAAGTAAAAATAAAGGAAAATTGTGTTGCAGCTGGGATTCGAACCCGGGTCTCCGGGAAAGCCTGTGGGGATGCATGCCAGATGAGCTATAGAAAGCTCTTATTACTCTTTTTGCGACATATCTTAATTAGTCTTGGATCTTTGGAGTTTTGGTGCATTTGGTTAAATGAAAGGAAATTAGGTTTTGTTTTGTCTTCTTCTCCAAAAGCATTGTGGCCGCCCAAGCTTGTCTCCCTAGCTCCCCAAGCCGAATTTCTTCTCCTTAGCAGCCCCGAGATTCGATCGTCGTTCTGGGTAAGTTTCGTCTTCTTCTTCTTCTTCTCCTCCTCACATTGTTGTGTTCTGTGGCCTAGTGAATAGAAGTGGGTGTGTGTTTGTGTTTGGTTGCAGCCAGCCGAGAGGAGCCCCAGCCAGCAGCCCCATCGTCCCTGTCGCGCGCAGCAGCAGGCACCAAGCCGCCCAGATCGCAGTCCAGACCGCCCAGATCACCAACAGCCCCATCGTGTCCCTGTCGCGCGCAGCAGTAGGCACCAGGCCGCCCAGACGCCCGATCCTCGCCAATACGCACGATCGCACGCACGGACGCCACGCGCGCTCCTAGCGGCTCCCGTGCCAGCGCCCGCGCGCCCGTGCCGTGCGCCGACGCCCAGCCAACCATCCGCGCGCGCGCGTGCCCGTTGCCCTGCCGCCCATCAGCTCCCGTCAGCGCCCAGCGTGCGGCCTCTACCGCATATCAGCGCCCATCTGCGCCCAGCAGCAGCCTTGCTGTGCTGTCCGCCCGTCCGCGTGTCAGCCGCGCCGCGTGAGTTGCTTTCGAGCCGAGCCTTGTATATTTTATTATATTTAGGCCTATGGATTGTGATTATTATTGTGTTTGTTAGGTTCTCGGTAGCTAGCTCGGGTTCGATCGCAGCTTAGGATTTTGTGTGTAGTTGCCTCCTGGCCAGGTAAGGATTTCTTAACGAAGTTGTGTGGGCCACGCAATATTATATGTGATTGTTGTTTGCATGCTTGTTTGTGTTTATCAGCATGTTTAGTGATAGGTGCTCTATTCTGAATTCCCGACTGGCATGATTTCTTATGTTGTGCTTCATGTTAGTCCATGCTAGGTTGTTCTGTTCTGGCATGCTCGTTATCTATTCTTGCTTCGTAGTATCATGCTAGGTTCGTTGTATCTGTTGAGCAAGTATTGGATTGTATTGGATTGTTTGCTGTTGATGTATAGCTTAGAGTCCAGATAGGTAGCATCATCCGGGCCAGAATGCATAAAGTATCTTGCATCCATGGCAGGGACGTATGAGGTAGTACTCTGTCCCTAGACCCCGTTAGGGTTTAGCTAACACTACCGGTAGGCCCTGCAATCTTGGGTGAGGGTGGCAGATTGTTAAATGCCCCAACGGTCCGGATGATGACTTGGCATTGCCTTGTCCCCGGCAGTCAGCACATCCTTAGCGTGTTAGGCAGTAGCCCTTGATTGCCACCTGTTAGGGCAAGGTCGGCTTCCTGGTGTAAGCCTACCACGACCGATTCCTTAGCCTCAGGTGCGGTGGTTAAGGCCGACATAGTTCACGTGTCCGTGTCTCACACCCTATGTCGGTGACAGATCCGGAGATTTAGTTAGGCATGGTGGTCGGACCAGGCGCGCTTGCCACTAGACCCGGCACTTCCCAGTCTGCGCAGTGAGCATGCGGTGCGCGCGCATACGCTTATTACAACCCGATGGAGAGCTCCTCGGGATTGTGAGCGGTGCACCTTTCTTATCGACAGATGACAGGTGAAAGGCCGGACTTGTTTCTCGTATAGGGCGTATTGTGTGGTGGATTTTCCGGACTAAGACCCTGAGTTGGCATCCGAGGTTTATATGTGGATTTAAGCTATGTGCTCTATTCTCTGTTTATATTCATAGCTTGCATACCTTTCTGCTAGATGACCATGTATATCGTATTGTACCCCAGTTGGGGATTCTTACTGAGTAATTCGTTACTCACCCTTATTTTTGTTGTTTTCCACAGGTAACCAAGGTGCGAGACAGGATGGTCAAGGAGGAGGCTGTGATCATGGGAACTCTTTGTTGTCTCTGATTTTTATATTATGACTCTTTGCCTTTTTATTTCCTCTGAATGCATGTAGCCGGGCACGGAGCCCTAGGATGTTTTCTAAAATGTTTTTGTTGATTCCAGCATTGTTGTAACTGAGAAGGTTTTGAATTTTTTTAATAAATCTCTTATTAGAGTAAACTTATTTGAGCATTGGAAACGAATTTGTCTAGAAACAGGTGCTTGGAGACAGGGACAGGTTTCAGTAAACTGTATTGATGTCTGGATTGAATGTTGAATGTTTTAGTTTTAATTGGAATCCGAAAACATACCTGCATATTGTCCTTTACTTTGAATGCATGCATTGAGGTAAAGGCCCATTTAGAGCCCCTTTTGGGTCGGGTCTTTACAGTGCCCAACTACATGTATTTAGAGGACATTTAAAACATATAAAAACATAAATACAAGACTCAGAGTTCGAAACAACGGGTTTCCATGATCACAGCTCCTCCTCCAGCCATCCTGTCTCGCACCATGGTTACCTGTGGAAAACCACAAAATAAGGGTGAGTAACGAATTACTCAGTAAGAATCCCCAACCGAGGTACAATACGATATACATGGTCATCTAGCAGAATGGTATGCAAGCTATGAATATAAACACAGAAGAGAGCACATAGATTAAATCCACACATAAACTTCGGATGCCAACTCAGGGTCTTACTACGGAATAATCCACCTCATGATACGATCCTATATAAGAAACAAGTCTCGGCCTCACTTCTCTCATCGTCGATCGAAAAGGTGCACTCGCTCAAGATCCCAAGAGCTCTCCTGGCCGGTGTTTGTAATGAGCGTATGCGCCACCGCATGCTTCTTTGCAAACCATGGGGGTGCCAGTGTCTAGTGGCAAGCTGCCTAGGTCCGATCACCATGCCCTAACTAAATCTCTAGATCGATGTCACCGACATAGGGTGAGAGACTGACACGTGAACTATGTCACCAACCACCGCACCGAGGCTAAGGAACCGGTTGTGGTAGGCTTACACCAGAAGCGGTCCTGCCCTAACAGTGGCAATCAAGACTACTGGCCGAACATGCCGAGGACGTGCCGATCGCCGGGACAAGGCAATGTGTAAAGACCCGACCCAAAAGGGGCTCTAAATGGGCCTTTACCCCAATGCATGTAGTGAAAATAAAAGACATTATGAAAAATACATTTCTGGATTCCAAGTAAAAACAGAAACATTCAACAACCAAAACATACATTTCTAAAAGCACACTGATCGAGATTTATTTAAACCATTAAAACAATCCACAAGTACCAATATGCTTGGAATCCATAAAACGTAAGAAAACATCCCGGGGCTCTGTGCTGCGTCTACATGCATTCAGGGAAATAATAAAAAGTGAAGAGTCATGATAATTAAAATAAATAATCGAGAGATGACAAAGAGGTTCCATGATCATAGCTCCTCCTTCACCATCCTGTCTCCCGCCTTGATTACCCGTGGAAAACCACGAGAATAAGGGTGAGTAACGAATTACCCAGTAAGAATCCCCAACCGGGTACAATACGATATACATGATCATCTAGAAGAATGTATGCAAGCTATGAGAACAAACACGAGAGCGGAGCACATAGCTAAGTCCACACTTGGACCTCGGATGCCATCTCGGGTCTTAGTCCGGAAAATACCACAACACACTAAACGCACTATACGGGAACAAGTCCCGGCCTCGGCTGTCTCTTCGCCGATCACGAAAGGTGCACTCGCTCAAGATCCCGAGGAGCTCTCCACGTCGGCGCTGTAATGAGCGTAAGCGCGCACCGCATGCTACTGCAAACTCGGGGGTGCCGGTCTAGTGGCAAGCCGCCCGTGTTCACCACCATGCCTAACTAAATCTCTCTCGGTGTCACCGACATAGGGGTGTGAGACTCGGACACGTGAACTATGTCACCTGTACCACCGCACTTCGAGGCTAAGGAACCGGTCGTGGTAGGCTTACACCAGAAGCGGTCCTTGCCCTAACAGTGGCAATCAAGGGCTACGGCCAACACGCCGAGGACGTGTCGATCGCCGGACGCGAGGCAATGCCAAGTCATCATCCCGACCGCTTGGGGCATTTAACGATCGCCACCCTCACCCAAGATTGCGGGGCCTACCGGTTGGGATAGCTAATCCCTCACGGGGTCCAAGGACGAGAATCGTCTCGAACGTCCTTGCCATAGATGCAAGATACTTTATGCATCGGGCCCGGATGATTCTATCTACCTCAATTCTAAACCTTAACAATAATAACGATTCAATCAATGCACCCAATACGTGCTCATCGATACAAAGAACCTAGCATGATACTACGAAGCAAGAACAGATATCGAACATGCTAGAATAGAACAACCTAGCATGGGCTAACATGAGAAACAATACAAGAGTTCATGCCAATCAGAATTCGAACGAGCACCTAGGCTAAACATGCTAGTAAACATACACAGGCATACAAAACAACAATCACAAATATACCGCAGGGTCCACACAACCCCGTAAGAAATCCTTACCTTGGTCGGAAGACTTTTACACACAAATCCTAAGTCATGGAACAATCCCGAGCTAGCGAGCGGGAACCTAGCAAACCAACAATAATCGATATCTAAAATATCTAAACAACAATAGAACGAGCAAGCTCGGCTCGGGGAACTCACGCGCGCGCGACGACACGAGCTTGGGGCTCTGCAAGCCGCTCGGCAAAGGCCGGGCGCTGGCCGTGGCGCCGCACGGCAGCGAGGACACGCAGCGGCGGCGAGCGTCTGGACGGCGGCGGCGCGCGCGCGGCGTCTGTCGGGCGAAGGCGCGCGGCGAGCAACTTCGCGAGGACGCACGCGCGCGCGGCGATGTCTCGAGCGAAGGCGCGCGGGCGAAGCGGCTCGGCAAGCGGACACGGCGAGGGGCGTGCGAGCGACGGCGATCTCGCTGCTGGCGAACGGCGAGGCCGCTGGCTGGCGAACGGCGAGGCTCTTCTGCTGGGCGAACGGCGAGGCCGCCGCGAATGTGTCCGGGCGTCGGCGGCAGGCTGGCTCGACCGATCCGGGCGTCGCGACAGTGGCTCGGCGATCTGGGCGTCGCGACAGTGGCTGCTCGGCCGATCCGGGCGTCTGCGAGCCGGGCCGGGATGATGGTCGCTCCTCTCTACCGGGCCGCACAACACACACACACACACACACCCCTTTTTCTTACATTCGGCCAACAAACACCCAAATGAGAAGATGAAGAAGACGAAGACTTACCTTAATGATGATGATCGAACCCAAGGAGATGCAAGGATGAAGAACTCGGCAAGGCTATGGAGATGGAGAACTTGGGCGGCCAAGAGGTGTTGTTGGAGAATAAGATGAAATAACCTATTTCTATTTCATTTAACCAAATGCACCAAAACTCCAAAATCCAAGGTTAACTAAGATGTGATGCGAGAAGAGTAACAAGAGCACCTAATGGCTCATTTGGCACACCTCTCTACAAGCTTCCCAGAGACCCGGGTTCAAACCCCTACTGCAAAGACAATTTCCTTTATTTTTACTTTTGCATCAAACCTTGCTCAAACCAAACCTCAAACTCCTCCAAAAACCTATATAAAACCATCCAATAATTTTAGTAATCGAAAAGACACAATCGACTCTCGACGGCCCCGACCAAATTACCAAATTACCCCTAGGGCATACCGGAAGACCGGAAGAAAAACACGGTCGTTACAATATTCCTCCTTTTTATGACTTTCGTCCTCGAAAGTCCTTAAGACAGCAAATCGGGGTAATGCAACCTCATCTCGTCTTCCCGCTCCCAAGTGGCCTCCTCGACTCCGACTCCTCCATCGAACCTTTACCAACGAATCTCGCGATTACGCAACGTCTTGGTCTCAAAGGCAAGGATCCTCACCGCTTCTCCTCGAAGTTCAAATCCTCATTCACCGCAAAGGCTCAAAGTCCACAATGTGCGACGGTCCGGCACATACCGCCTCAACATCGATACATGGAAAACACTATGCACTCGCTGATAGTGACGGAGGTAGGGCTAACCGGTAAGCAACTCGCCAATCCTCTCTAGGATCTCAAATGGACCAACAAAACGGGGACTCAACTTCCCACGCTTACCAAACCTCGTAACACCTCGCATCGGAGCAACCTTAAGGAACACATGCCGACCAACCTCAAACTCCAAATCTCGACGCCGAACATCGGCGTAACTCTTCTGCACTCGCTCTGAGCTGTCAACATACGAGCTCTAATCTTCTCGCACTGCACCATTGGTCAATCTGCAGTAACTTCGGGACCCAAAACTCGTCTATCACCAACCTCTTCCCGAAACACGGGGACCGATAACGCTTACCATACAATGCCTCAAATGGAGCCATCCGACCGCCGATCGTAACTATTGTTATAGGCAAACTCCATCAAGTACGAATCTCGGTCCCAATCGCTCGGGAAATCCAACACACAAGCCCTCAACATATCCTCGAGAATCGATTCACTCTCTCACCGACCATCCGTCCGAGGGTGAAAAGTCATCTTTGAAATCGCACTCTGTGCCCAAACCCTTCGGAGCGCTCTCGAAAACGAAGTGAACCATGAGTCACGATCGGACACAATCCTCACCGGCACACCATGATAACGGATGATCTGCTCCAAAAACAATCTGCGCCCACTTTCTCCACGGTATAAGTGTCTCTACCGGAATGAAGTGTGCGCTCTTGGTCAAACGGTCGACTATCACCGAAATCGAGAGAACTTCCTCGAGTCCTTGGCAAACCAGTAGATGAAGTCCATAGAGATCTCTTCCCATTTCCACTCGGGTACACTCTCGGTCGCAACAAACTCGGCGGCCTCTGCTGGGGTGCCTTCACTTGGCGACAAGTGAGACACCACCGACAAACTCGCCACATCTCTCTTCATCCCCATCCACCGTAAAGTCTCGCTTAAGGTCTGATACATCTTGGTACCCCGGGTGCCAAGCAAAAGGGGAACAGTGGGCCTCCGAGAGCAACTCGGCTCGCAAACTCGCAATGTCCGGAACACACAACCGGCCTCTATAAGTCAACCCACTGTCTCGTGAATATACAAAGTCAAAGTCACCACAAGACTAACCCTATCAACCAATCTCTTAAGTGCGGGTCACCCAACTGGCCGTTTATAATCCACGCCGAATCGACGCGGTGAGCAGTCAATCGAGCTACCCTAGCGGTAACCTCTCCCAACAACACCGCAACCTCAGCCCGCTCGAACTCTCTCTCGCAAGCTGGCTGGGAACTCAACAACGCCGCAGAGTGCGACGTCTTTTCTGCTCAAAGCATCGGCCACTACATTGGCTTTACCCGGATGGTACAAAATCTCGCAGTCATAATCCTTTACCAACTCTAACCATCTCCTCTCGCCTCATATTCAACTCCTTCGAGTAAACAGATACTTGAGGCTCGTGATCGGTAAACATCCGAATCCGCTCACCATACAGTAATGCCTCCAAATCTTCATTGCAAACACCACTGCTGCCAACTCCATATCATGAGTCGGGTAGTTCTGCTCATACGGCTTGGTGACGGGAAGCATAGGCAATGACCTTCCGTCTTTGCATCAACACACAACCTAAACCAAACTTGGAAGCATCATCAGAGACCACGAAACCACTGTCCCCTCCGGATCGCCAACACTGTGCCGAAGTCAAACTACGCTTGAGCTCGCAAAGCTCTCATCACACTCTTTGTCCCAAACAAACTCGACACCCTTCCTCGTCGACGAGTGAGGGGCGAGGCTAAAGCGAAAAGTCCTCTGACGAACCGACGGTAGTAACTCGCCAAACCCGTAAAGTCGCGAATCTCTGCAGAATCAAGTCGGCTTGGCCCATGAACTCACGGCCTCAATCTTCGCGGGGTCCACGGCTATACCATCTCTCGAAACCACGTGGCCTAGAAAAGCCACCGCTCCAACCAGAAATCACATTTGGAAAACTTCGCATAAAGCCGGTTTTCCTCAAAGCCGCCAATACTCGCCTCAAATGCTCTGCATGGTCTTCTTTAGACCTCGAATAAATCGAGAATATCGTCAATGAACACGATGACGAAGCTGTCCAAAAATGATTTGAACACCCTATCCATCATGTCCATGAACGCGGGCCGGGCATTGGTCAATCCAAACGACATAACCACAAACTCATAGTGACCATATCTGGACTCAAAAGTCGTCTTAGGAATGTCGGCATCCCCGATCCGCAAATCGATGGTAACCGGATCTCGATCTATCTTGGAGAACACGAAGCTCCTCGGCCGATCGAACAAATCATCGATACGGGGCAACGGATACTTATTCTTCATCACACCTTATTAAGCTCATGCGGTAATCAATACACAAGCGCATAGAACCATCCTTCTTTTTCACAAATGCAGAATCGTGCTCCCCACGGGGACACACTTGGACGGATGAACCCTCGGTCTAACATCTCCTGCAATCGAATCTTGATTCCTTTAACTCACCGGGCGCCATGCGATACGGAGCCTTCGAGATAGGGAGGGTCCTGCTCGAGCTCAATAATGAAGTCAACCTCTCTCTTTGGGGCAACCCCAGAAACTCCTCGTGAAACACATCCGCGAACTCTTGCACGACCGGCACTGATCGACAGACAAATGAGGCGCGCTCTTCCCGCACAACTTGGCTAGATAGCCCCAAGCTCCATGAGCTAGCAAACGACGAGCTTTCACGGTGACACCATCGGCGGGCAAACTCCACCTGGACTCCACGAAACTTAAAGTCGGGGCCGACTGGCGGCTCCAACACTACTTCTTTCCGTGGCGGTCAATCAACGCGTGGTTAGCGACTAACCACTCCATACCAAGAATCACATCAAAACCACTCATAGGCGTAACTATGAGTGTGGCTACTAGCAACTCTCCTGATATCTCGATCCGGCCATCCTTAATCTTATCTCTAGCCAACATACTAACTCCCGAAGGAGTTGCAACAGATAACTCAAAACCTAGAGGTTCTAGTCTTAACTTAGCATGCTCAAAGAAACAACACGTATACAAATGAATGCGTAGAACCAGAATCAAACAAGACAAATGCGCAGTGATCTAAAACAAGAAGCGTGCACGCCACAACGCATCCGTGACGCTCGGCCTCTGACGGGTCGTAGCAAACACTCGACCTACTATTGCTGCTGGCCGAGCCGCCATAGCCGGGCCGATCACAAAAACGGGCCATGTGCCCCTCTCTACCACAACGGTAGCACAATCTAGGTCCAGGTGACAAGCTCCGCGTGGACTTTCCCACAAGTAGCACAAGCGGAAATCGCTGGGTCCTCCTCGCCGCTGTCGGGGCTGAAACGGACTGGAGCTCTCCGCTGTCTCTCTTCAAATCGCTTGGCGGCGCGCCGCCGCCTCCCGAAAGTCAAACTTCCTCTTACGCCCACACCGCTGGGACAGACGCCGAACAGAGCGGCAACAACCCGCTCAGCAGATACTTCCCATTATAGATTGTGGCTAATCGGGCTGCCCTAGCATAAGTGTCGGGGCCCGAGCCCTCGACATCTGGGAAACACCTCGCCTCAATCCAGATATGAACTTCCGAATCTTCACTCGGGGGTGGCAATCAATCGAGGAGCAAAATATCCATACTCCGAGAACTTGCGCTCATATTCCTCAATGGAATCGTAACCCCGCTTCAGGTTCGAAGAGCTCCACCATCTTCTCCTGAGCCTCATCGATGAACTTTACCTTGAACTCACCTTGAAGAACTCCCAAGTAGCGGGTGGAGACCCACCGGTCTCTCGCTCAAGGTGGACTCCCACCACCATCTCGCTGTGCCTCCTAGCACATGAGCCGCACATCTCGGCCTCTCAATATCGGGGCACACCATGATCGGGAAGGTGTACTCCAAATGGGCGATCCACTGGCCGCGCGCTAACGCATCACCGGTGGCATCAAACTTCTCGAGCTTCCACTTCACAAAATCCTTCACCACCTACCCAATTCCTCGGCACCTCTGCCATATCTCGCCTCGGGGGCTACTTGCTCTGTGGAGCCGAGGAGCTACTTGAGCTCTCTTTGAACCAATCGAGTCACCGCTCGATCCGGGCTCGGGACTCTTCCCGCCAGCGCTACGCCAACAAGGCACGGGTCTCGCGCCTCTGGTCACTCAACATGCTGACCATAAAAGCCCTCATAGACTCAAAGAACTCTGCTCCAGAGCGATCTCACGGCCGCTCGATCGCCTCAACGCCCGCTCTAGGCGTAACAGGAGGAGCCGCCGTGGAATGCCATCGATGTCGGCTTGGGACGATGTCCCTGCAGATCGAGATCCGATCCTCGATACCTCGACCGCTCTCGAGCCTCCTCTCCCTGCATGCGACGTGATCGCATGTTTGGCGATCTACATCCAAACCAACAACGAATCAAAACTCGCCTGTCACCATTCCACAACACCAAACAAGGCATACACTAGATGATAGGTATTGTAAATTCTTAACCCTTTTCCTTTCTAAAACAATAAATCTAGGCGTACTGATGACGCTTGAGAGGCCGATGATCATGGAAAACGACCTACAACAAAAGGTCGATCCTACAGAATCTATGACTCGAGCTCGATACCAATCAGAAAAGACCCGACCCAAAAGGGGCTCTAAATGGGCCTTTACCCCAATGCATGTAGTGAAAATAAAAGACATTATGAAAAATACATTTCGATTCCAAGTAAAAATGAAACATTCAACAACCAAAACATACATTTCTAAAAGCACACTCTGATCGTGAGATTTATTTAAACCATTAAAACAATCCACAAGTACCAATATGCTGGAATCCATAAAACGTAAGAAAACATCCGGGCTCTGTGCCCGCCTACATGCATTCAGGGAAATAATAAAAAGTGAAGAGTCATGATAATTAAAATAAATAATCGAGAGATGACAAAGAGTTCCATGATCATAGCTCCTCCTTCACCCATCCTGTCTCCCGCTTGATTACCCGTGGAAAACCACGTATATAAGGGTGAGTAACGAATTACCCAGTAAGAATCCCCAACCGGGGTACAATACGATATACATGATCATCTAGAAGAATGTATGCAAGCTATGAGAACAAACACAGAGCGGAGCACATAGCTAAGTCCACACTTGGACCTCGGATGCCATCTCGTGGTCTTAGTCCGGAAAATACCACAACACACTAAACGCACTATACGGGAACAAGTCCCGGCCCACCGCTGTCTCATCGCCGATACGAAAGGTGCACTGCTCAAGATCCCGAGGAGCTCTCCAATCGGCCTGTAATGAGCGTAAGCGCGCACCGCATGCTACCGCAAACTCGGGGTGCCGGGTCTAGTGGCAAGCCGCCTGTGTTCATCCACCATGCCTAACTAAATCTCCGGATCGGTGTCACCGACATAGGGGTGTGAGACTCGACACGTGAACTATGTCACCGTACCACCGCACTTTGAGGCTAAGGAACCGGCCGTGGTAGGCTTACACCAGAAGCGGTCCTTGCCCTAACAGTGGCAATCAAGGGCTACGGCCAACACGCCGAGGACGTGTCGATCGCCGGGGGCGAGGCAATGCCAAGTCATCATCCCGACCGTTGGGGCATTTAACACCGCCACCCTCACCCAAGATTGCGGGGCCTACCGGTTGGGATAGCTAATCCCTCACGGGGTCCAAGGACGGAGAATCGTCTCGAACGTCCTTGCCATAGATGCAAGATACTTTATGCATCGGGCCCGGATGATTCTATCTACCTCAATTCTAAACCTTAACAATAATAACGATTCAATCAATGCACCCAATACGTGCTCATCGATACAAAGAACCTAGCATGATACTACGAAGCAAGAACAGATATCGAACATGCTAGAATAGAACAACCTAGCATGGGCTAACATGAGAAACAATACAAGAGTTCATGCCATCGAGAATTGAATGTGAGCACCTAGGCTAAACATGCTAGTAAACATACACAGCATACAAAACAACAATCACAAATATACCGCAGGTCCACACAACCCCGGTAAGAAATCCTTACCTTGGTCGGAAGACTTTTACACACAAATCCTAAGTCATGAACAATCCCGAGCTAGCGAGCGGGAACCTAGCAAACCAACAATAATCGGTATCTAAAATATCTAAACAACAATAGAACAAAGCTCGGCTCGGCCGGGGAACTCACGCGCGCGACGACACGAGCTTGGGGCTCACGCAAGTCGCTCGCTCGGCAAGGCTCGGGCGCTGGCCGTATACCGCACGGCAGGCAGCACAAGACGACGCGCGCGCGAAGCGGCTCGACGGACGGCGCGCGCGGCGCCGCGTCTCGGGCGAAGGCGGCGAGCAACTCGCGAGGACGCACGCGCGGCGAATGTTCGAGCGAAGGCGCGCGCGGCGAGCGGCTCGGCAAGCGGACACGGCGAGGGCGTCGCGAGCGATCGGGCGATCTCGCTGGGCGAACGGCGAGGCTGCTGGCTTGGCGACAGCGAGGGCCGCTTCTTTGGCGAACGGCGAGGCTCGCCGCGAATGTGTCCGGGCGTCTGCGGCAGGCTGGCTCGACCGATCTGGGCGTCGCGACAGGGCTGGCTCGGCCGATCTGGGCGTCTGCGACGAGTGGCTCGGCTCGGCGATCCGGGCGTCTGGTGGTGGGGATGATGGTCGCTTCTCCTCTCTCGGTGGCGCACAACACACACACACACACAACCCCTTTTTCTTACATTCGCCAACAAACACCCAAATGAGAAGATGAAGAAGACGAAGACTTACCCTAATGATGATGATCGAACCCAAGGAGATGCAAGGATGAAGAACTCGGCAAGGCTATGGAGATGGAGAGCTTGGGCGCCAAGAGGTGTTGTTGGAGAATAAGATGAAATAACCTATTTCTATTTCATTTAACCAAATGCACCAAAACTCCAAAATCCAAGGTTAACTAAGATGTGATGCAGAAAAGAGTAACAAGAGCACCTAATGGCTCATTTGGCACACCTCTCTACAAGCTTCCCAGAGACCCGGTTCAAACCCCTACTGCAAAGACAATTTCCTTTATTTTTACTTTTGCATCAAACCTTGCTCAAACCAAACCTCAAACTCCTCCAAAACCTATATAAAACCATCCAATAATTTTAGTAACTGGAAAAGACACAAACGACCCTGACGGCCCGACCAAATTACCAAATTACCCCTAGGGCATACCTGGAAGACCGGGAAGAAAAACCTGGGTCGTTACACAATGCCATGTCATCATCCCGACCGTTGGGGCATTTAACAATCTGCCACCCTCACCCAAGATTGCAGGGCCTGCCGGTAGGGTTAGCTAAACCCTAACGGAGGATCAGGGACGGAGTACCGCCTCGTACGTCCCTGCCGTGGATGCAAGTTAGGTTATGCATCCTGGCTCAGATGATGCTACCTACAATATCTCAAACCTATAAACAGATACAGCAAACAATCCAATACGTGCTCAACAGATACAACGAACCTAGCATGATACTACGAAGCAAGAATAGATAACGAGCATGCCAGAACGGAACAACCTAGCATGAACTAACATGAGAAACAACATAAGAAATCATGCTTGTCGGAAATTCAAAACAGAGCACCTATCACTAAACATGCTGATAAACACAACAAGCATACAAACAACAATCACATATAATATCGTAGGGCCCACATAACTCCGGTAAGAAATCCTTACCTGGTCGAAAGGAAACTACACACAAGAATCCTAAGCTGCGATCAATCCCGAGCTAGCTAACGAGAACCTAACAAACACAAAAATAATCACAATCCATAGGCCTAAATATAATAAAATAAACAGGGCTCGGCTTGGGAGCAACTCACGCGGCACAGTTGACGTGGGGACAGACAGGCTGCACGGTCGGGGCTACTGCTGGGCGCTGATGGGCGCAGATGGGCGGCAGGGGCTGTGCGCTGGGCGCTGACGGGCGCAGATGGGCGGCGAGGGGCGCGCGGGCGATGGGCGCTGGGCGCTGGTCACGGCGATTCTTTACGGCGTCTGGCGCTGGGCGATGGGCGATTGGTCTGCGTGCGACGGCAGGGTCAAGGCGTCAAGCGTCTGGGCAGGGGCTGCTGCTGTTCGGCTGGGCTGCACAACACCAAGGTTCACCTCTTCTTCCCCATACCAGCAAGAATACACCAAACATAGAAGGAGAAGAGGAAGAGAACTCTTACCCGGGATGACACTCGATCAAAGGGCTGCTCGGGGCGATGAAACTCGGCTTGAAGCTTGGGGGAGACATGCTTGGGCGGCCAAGGTGATTTGGAGAAGAAAACACAATAACCCTATTATTTTAATCAAATGCACCAAAACCCAAAGGACTCAAGGCTAACCATGATATGTCGCGGATAGAGTAACAAGATCACTTGGTGGCTCAACTGGCCACACCACCCACCTGACTTCCTAGCACCCCGGGTTCGAATCCCAACCAACACACCTTTATTCCTCAATTTTTCTTTTGCATCTCACCATGCCCAAACACATCCACAAAGCATCAAAATCCTACTTAAGTCCATCCAATAATTTTACCAAAATACCCCTAGGGCATACTTAGAAGACCGGGAAGAAAACCTGGGCCATTACAATATTCCCTCCTTTTTATGACTTTCGTCCTCGAAAGTCCCTAAGATTGAAACAGCTCTGGATACTGCAATCTCATCTCGTCCTCCTTGCTCACGAGCGGCTTCTTCAAAAACTCAAACTCCTCCACTAAACTTTTACCAAACGAATCTCACGATTATGCAACGTCTTCGTCTCAAAGACCAGAATACTCACAGGCTTCCTCTCGATGCTCAAATCCTCATTCAACTGCAAAGGCTCAAAGTCCACAATGAGCGATCGGTCCGACACATACTGCCTCAACATCGATACATGAAAACACTGTGCACAGCTGACATCAACGGAGGAAAGGCTAACCAATATGCAACTCTGCCAATCCTCTCAAGCATCTCAAACGGACCAACAAAACGGGGACTCAACTTCCCACGCTTACCAAACCTCAACACACCTCACATCAGTGCAACTTTAAAAAACACGCACTGTCCAACCTCAAACTCTAAAACTCGACGCCGTACATCGGCGTACCTCTTCTGCCTGCTCTGAGCTGACACAAACGAGCTCTAATCTTTTGCACCTTTGCATCTTTGGACAACTTCAAAGAACTCAGACCCAAAACCGACAGCACCAACCTTCTACCAGAACACAGAAAACCTGCAACACTTACAATACAACGCCTCAACGGAATTATATGAACTAACAGCTGGGAACTGCTACCCAAGGCAACCTCGCAAAACCAACACTGGTCTCCCGCTGCCTAACCACGGAAACACCAACTCGCAACAAGCTCTGAAGGATCTGGCTCACTCCTCCCAAAAGGCCATCGGTCAGAGGGTGAAAACACTACAGGACTGCACTCGGCTCATAAGCCTCTTAACAACGCTCTCCAAAACCACAGTTCATCAACGCACTGCCTAGAATAACCTTTGTTGCCACACCCTGGTGCCAACAACTCTAGCCTGAAACTGCCATGTCACTACTCCACAGTAATGACATCTCCACCTGGGCGAGGTGCGAGCTCTAGCTACTACAACTAATCCGGCAAACATCCGGACTCACACAACAACCTCAACCAGCTACCAGCTTCCACACGGACTCCTACAAACCAACAACTTGAGTTCTACTAACTCGGTAGCCTAACCAACCGCACACTGCATAACCACGCCAATCTACTCAACTCCAACTTGACCTAGATCACTGTCTAGAAAAGTCAACCTGCTAACAACAGGGCCCTAGAGGGCTCCCTCCACCAAACTTACCTCCATGCAAGCAACGGAACGAAGCTTGCCTCAAATATGAAACACATCTCACAAGTCCAAACGATAACACATACTGGCTTAACTCTCTAGCTTAGGCTTATTGCACCTTCCCACCGAAACTTCATAAACAGAACTCCACTACTCGGTTAACACCAACCACCAAGAACAAGAATACCAACAATGACTGGCAGAGCACAAGCTACACTAACCAACAAGGATCCCTCAATAGGCCAAGACCCTAATCCAGCCACAATGGTGCAATCTCAACCCACAACTGATACAAAGGGGTTCTTCAACTACAAATTGCAACAGCTCCTAGGCCAAGCACACCAAGAACCTTAACCGACTAGGCCAAACACTCATAGGAGGCAGAACAACCCTACTGCAACTTCCTGAACACCACTCAAGAGTCCGCTTAACTGGACAAACAACTGCTTCCAAGCAGCCAACAAACTTTTCCCTCTTGCTAGCACCACTACCATCAACTCCAAGACAAAGGGAGTAACCTGACAACTCCTATGAGGAAACAGTTCTTACAAGCGGACAACCGAAGGACAGAGAGCTCCACACATGCTCGCTGTCTTGCTCTGCTAAAGCAACAACATCGAAATCTCACGAGGGCAACAACAGGGGGTTCCACCACAAACTGAACCGCCAACCACACACTAGCCAGGACTCACCTCTAAATGCCAAAGGGGCAACTCTCAACATCCTGGAAACAGGAAAAACAACCGACAGGGCACGAACCACTGGCCCCACGAGCAAAACTAACTTCTAGCAACTCCAATCCACACCTTGGTCAACACCAAGCACCAACTTGCCACCACACCGGAACCAATCCGGACTCTACTTTAAACAACTCTAGCTTGCTAGCCTACCAAAACTGCCAGCAACTCACCCGAGGCTACAAACTACACGACTCCGGCTTGCCAACTGAAACTCACTACCTGGGTCTAACTGAGCTCTGGTGAGGCTTTCCACAACTAGGGTTCTTCGGCAACCCTCGACACACACTGTCGTCTAACGGTCTAACAACCAACTGCCAGAACAATCAACTCCTTTTTCCAGCATCATAACCATGCTGGCCTGCTCCGAACCACGAAACCAAAAGACCAGAAACGCTTCAGAATGTGTCATCCTCCTACTCAAAGCATCAGCCACATCGTAGCTTCCACCAAGGGTAAGGATTACGAGCAACACTCTTAGAAACTACGGTCAGGAACTACGTGGCTTCGCTACAACCACCATTTGTTCAGTACCATCTGAACTCCAACCATGAACAACAAGAGGTTCCACCAACCAAGCTTAGGTCCAACCTAACAAAACTTGCCTAAGCAACAACCCGACCACGAGCACGGTATCCTTACCACCTCAACTAAAGCCTTACAACATCCACCTGGAGTCCAACTTCTCCAAGAACTGAGCACCAGTTCTCCAATGCAAACCCTACATGGTTCCGAAACTCTCGCCACCAGACGAACTACACAAAACACACTTGTGTGCACAACTCCCAACCTTCCTTCAGAGCTCCAAGACTAACAGGTGCTTTCCAAAAGGCAACACTAACTTCTGGCAAAGATACAATCAACCAGAGGAACACCAAAAGTTCCATCTCCACACGATACTCGAAGCTGTGGCAACCTTGCTCTACTAAAGTATAACAATGCCAAACCGAACTTACCTTATACCAAGTCTCTACCAAGTGTGCTTACACATAAGGCGTCCAACTCCCCTCAATAGGCATCCAGCTCATCTCATAGGCATCCAACTCATCTCATAGGCATCCAACCCATCTCATAAGCATCCAACTCATGGCCCCTCTACTGGACCAAACTCGCATCTACGATGCTCAACTCTCCTCAGATTTAGGCACTCAAAGGTAGTTTACCGCACTACCAACCACAAAGATCTCTTGGCCTTAACACTAGCGTGAGACTCACGAGCACTAACACTTACCAACCGTCAACCTGCTGACTTACTCAACCCCCAGTAACACTGGGAAGAGGCTTCAGCTCCTCTTGAACATCCTTTCGCTTGTTGTCCTTCGACTACCACTGAACTAGCCCTCTTGCACGACCTAAACAGGTGCAACTGCCACAAACGGATCCAAAGGCTAAAGGAGTGCGCTGAACTCAGGACGAATTATAGAACCATCTGTCCTACTCGTGCCAAACTCAGGCCTGAACCAGACTTAGTGCCAAAGCGGCACACCAACCAATGCACCTCAAGTGCCACTACTACCAAATCCACATCTTACTACAAATGGGGCCAGCAGGGTCACAACCTCAAGTGACAAAAACTATGGCTAGGCATACAAGGGCTCAAAACTCAAACAACCCCGCCTACGACATCTCATCTAACTGAAGTCTCACGACCTACTCTTGCATCTCCACATGATGCTCTACAAAACTCTGGCTGGCTCTCTCTCAACATGCAGCAGCTAGCTCCACTCTAGAAGCTCACCATAAGAAGAGTGCTCAACTCTACTAAACCACTGGGAAACCACCAACGGATCAAGTCCGATGGGTACACTGCTCGCTGCACCCTTAACCACAGGGTTCCGACTTACTGGCTGCAAACAACAACACTTTACAAGAGCGCAAAGATGTCTCTACATCCTCCCTGAAAGCTACTTACTCTGCATCCACTCTCTGGGCAACCAAACAATCTGCTAAGGTTCAAGATCAACACTTGAACTACCCAGGCTAGTCCACACTGGAACCTGCTCCGCAAGCATCAACATGAGTAAAGCCATAGCTAACTCCTCTCTTGGAGTGGTAACTCCAGGGCAAATCACTTCCACCCTCTCTTTAGGGGAAAACTAACAACTGGGCCACAAGTGGCCTACGAGAGTCTAATCTCTACCTCCCTCTGGAATGATGCCCCAGCGGTATCTGAATCTATCTGGATACCCTGACTAGCAGCTATCATACTTCTTACACTGCGGGAAGTTGGCATGATGGTGCTCTAGACCCAAACCAACAACGAGTCGAACTCTCGCTCGTCTAAAATCAGAACTTAGGCGTACTGATGATCGCCGAGTGCTGATGATCATGGAAAAATGACCTACAACAAAAAGTCAGTCTACAAAATCTATGACTCTGAGCTCTGATACCAACTGTAAAGACTCGACCCGAATGGGGTCCTAAAATAGGCCTTTACCTAAATGCATGCTTTAAAACTTAGAAAATAATATGCAAATTGAATGCCAGATTCTTATTAAAACAAAATAAAATAAAACATCCATTCAAAACAACACAAAACGTCCTGGAACCTGTCCCTGTTTCCAAGTACCTTTTCCAAGCTAAAAACAATTTAAAACGTACTCTGATCAGAGATTTCATTCACATTCAAATCAAAAAATGGTTTACATCAGTGTCAGAATCCGGGCAACAACCAGAAAATAACCTAAGGGTTTCGTGCCCAACTACATGCATTCAAAGGACATTTAAAACATATAAAAACATAAATACAAGACTCAGAGTTCAAAACAACGGGTTTCAATGATCACAGCTCCTCCTCCAGCCATCCTGTCTCGCACCATGGTTACATGTGGAAAACCACAAAATAAGGGTGAGTAACGAATTACTCAGTAAGAATCCCCAACCGGGGTACAATAAGATATACATGGTCATCTAGCAGAATGGTATGCAAGCTATGAATATAAACACAGAAGAGAGCACATAGATTAAATCCACACATAAACTTCGGATGCCAACTCAGGGTCTTACTCCGGATTAATCCACCTCATGATACGATCCTATACGAGAAACAAGTCTCGGCCTCAGCCTGTCTACTATCAATACGAAAGGTGCACTGGCTCAAGATCCCGAAGAGCTCTCTGGTCGGCGCTGTAATGAGTGTATGGGCGCACCGCATGCTACTGCAAACCATGGGGGGTGGCGGGTCTAGTGGCAAGCTGCCCAGGTCCAGTCACCATGCCTAACTAAATCTCTGGATCGGTGTCATTGACATAGGGGTGTGAGACCTCGACACGTGAACTATGTCAACCTGAACCACCGCACCTGAGGCTAAGGAACCGGTCGTGGTAGGCTTACACCAAGAAGAGGTCCTTGCCCTAACAGGTGGCAATCAAGGGCTATGGCCGAACACACAGAGGTCGTGCCGACTGCAGGGGACAAGGCATTGCCATGTCATCATCCCGACCGTTGGGGCATTTAACAGTCTGTGTAACGCCCCAGGTTTTCATCCCGATCTTACAGGTATGCCCTACGGGTATTTTGGTAATTTGGTCGGGCCGTCAGGGCCGTTTATGTCTTTTTCAGTTGCTAAAATTATTGGATGGTCTTAAGTAGGATTTTGATGCTTTGTGGATGTGTTTGGGAATGGTGAGATGCAAAAGAAAAATTGAGGATTAAATGGTGTTTTTGTTGGGATTCGAACCCAGGGTGCTAGGAAGTCAGGTGGGTGGTGTGGCCAGTTAAGTCACTAGGTGATCTTGTTACTCTTTCCGCGGCATATCTTGGTTAGCCTTGAGTCCTTTGGGTTTTGGTGCATTTGATTAAAATATTAGTGTTATTGTGTTTTCTTCTCCAAATCACCTTGGGCGCCCAAGCATGTCTCCCCCAAGCTTCAAGCCAAGTTTCATCTCCCCGAGCAGCCCTTTGATCGAGTGTCATCCCGGGTAAGAGTTCTCTTCCTCTTCTCCTTCTTTGTTTGGTGTATTCATGCTGGTATGGAGAAGAAGAGGTGAACCTTGGTGTTGTACAACCCAGCCGAGCAGCAGCAGCCCCTACCCAGACGCCCAGACGCAAGCCCCTGCCGTCGCACCAGCAGCCCCATCGCCCATCTGCTACCATCAGCGCCCAGCAGCAGCCCCGCACGTGCAGCCTGTCCGTCGGCGCGTCAGCCGTGCCATGTGAGTTGCTCCCGAGCTGAGCTTTGTTTAATTTATTATATTTAGGCCTATGGATTGTGATTATTGTTGTGTTTATTAGGTTCTCGTTAGCTAGCTCGGGATTGATCGTAGCTTAGAATTCTTGTGTGTAGTTGCCTTCCGACCAGGTAAGGATTTCTTACCGGAGTTGTGTGGGCCCTGCGATGTATTATGCGATTGCTGTTTGTATGCTTGTTAGTGTTTATCAGCATGTTTAGTGATAGGTGATCTGTTCTGGTTTCCCGACCGGCATGATTTCTTATATTGTTTCTCATGTTAGTCCATGCTATGTTGTTCCGTTCTGGTATGCTCGTATCTGTTCTTGCTTCGTAGTATCATGCTAGGTTCGTTGTATCTATTGAGCACGTATTGGATTGTTTGTTGTTGATGTTATAGTTTAGAGTTCAGATAGGTAGCATCATTCAGGCCAGGATGCATAAAGTACCTTGCATCCACGGTAGGGACGTACGAGGCAGTACTCCGTCCCTAGACCCCGTTAGGGTTTAGCTAACCCTAACGGTAGGTCCTGCAATCTTGGGTGAGGGTGGCAGACTGTTAAATGCTCCAACGGTCGGGATGATGACATGGCATTGCCTTGTCTCCGACAGTCGGCACGTCCTCAGCGTATTCGGCAGTAGCCCTTGATTGCCACCTGTTAGGGCAAGGACGGCTTCCTGGTGTAAGCCTACCACGACCGGTTCCTTAGCCTCAGGTGCGGTGGTTTAGGCTGACATAGTTCACGTGTCCAGGTCTCACACCCCTATGTCAGTGACACCGATCCAGAGATTTAGTTAGGCATGGTGACTAGACCTAGGCAACTTGCCACTAGACCCGACACCCCCACGGTTTGTAGTAGCATGCGGTGCGCGCATACGCTCATTATAGTGCCGAGTGGAGAGCTCCTCTGGACTGTGAGCCAGTGCACCTTTCGTATCGACAGTAGACAGGCTGAGGGCGAGACTTGTTTCTTGTATAGGATCGTATCGTGAGGTGGATTATTCCAGAGTAAGACCCTAAGATGGCATCCGAGGTTTATGTGTGGATTTAAGCTATGTTCTCTCTTCTGTGTTTATATTCATAGCTTGCATACCTTTATGCTAGTTGACCATGTATATCGTATTGTACCCCGGTTGGGGATTCTTACTGAGTAATTCGTTACTCACCCTTATTTTGTGGTTTTCCACAGGTAACCATGGTGCGAGACAAGATGCCTGGAGGAGGAGCTGTGATCATGGAAACCCGTTGTTTCGAACTCTGAGTCTTTTATTTATGTTTTCATGTTTTAAATGTCCTCTGAATGCATGTAGTTGGGCACGGAGCCCTAGGGTTGTTTTCTAGTTGTTGCCCGGATTCTGACACTGATGTAAACCATTTTTGGATTTGAATGTGAACTAAATCTCTGATCAGAGGACGTTTTAAATTGTATTTGGATTGGAACAGGTACTTGGAGACAGGGACAAGTTCCAGGACGTTTTGTTCTTGTTTTGAATGAATTTTTTATTGTATTTTGTTTTAATTAGAATATGGCATTCAACCTTGCATATTATTTTATAAGTTTTAAAGCATGCATTGAGGTAAAGGCCTATTTTAGGACCCCATTTGATTCGGGTCTTTACAGTTTGCCACCGTCACCCAAGATTGCAGGGCCAGCCGTTAGGGTTAGCTAAACCCTAACGGGGGATCAGGGACGGAGTACCACCTCGTACGTCCCTGCCGTGGATGCAAGTTACGTTATGCATCCTGGCCTGGATGATGCTACCTACCATATCTCAAACCTATAAACAGATACAGCAAACAATCCAATACGTGCTCAATAGATACAACGAACCTAGCATGATACTACGAAGCAAGAACAGATAACGAGCATGCCAGAACGGATCAACCTAGCATGGACTAACATGAGAAACAACATAAGAAATCATGCCAGTCGGAAATTCAGAATAGAGCACCTATCACTAAACATGCTGATAAACACAACAAGCATACAAACAGCAATCACAAATAATATCGCAGGGCCCACACAACTCCGGTAAGAAATCCTTACCTCGTCGGAAGGCAACTACACACAAGAATCCTAAGCTGCGATCGATCCCGAGCTAGCTAACGAGAACCTAACAAACACAACAACAATCACAATCCATAGGCCTAAATATAATAAAATAAACACGGCTCGACTCGGCAGCAACTCACGCGGCACAGTTGACGCGCGGACGGACAGGCTGGATGGTAGGGGCTACTACTGGGCGCTGATGGGCGGCAGCGGCTGCGCGCTGGGCTCTGACGGGTGTAGATGGGCAGCAGGGGCTGCGCGCTGGGCGCTGACAGGCGCAGATGGGCGCTGGGGCTGCGACGCGAACGTTAGGACGGCGACGGGCACGCGGGCGCTGGTGCTGCGACGCGGACGCTGGGACGGCGACGGGCGCGCGAGCGCTGGTGCTGCGACGGGCGCTGGGCGCGGACTGGGCGTGCAACGGCTGCGTTGACGAGTTGCTGGGCGTCTGAGCGCCTGGGCGATGGGGCTGCTGGTGCGACGGTAGGGGCTGGCGTCTGGGCGTCTAGGCAGGGGCTGCTGCTGCTAGGCTCGGCTGCACAACACCAAGGCTCACCTCTTCTTTCTCCATACCAGCAAGAATACACCAAACATTGAAGGAAAAGAGGAAGAGAACTCTTACCCGGGATGACACTCGATCAAAGGGCTGCTCGGGGAGATGAAACTCGGCTTGAAGCTTGGGGGAGACATGCTTGGGCGGCCAAGGTGATTTGGAGAAGAAAAGACAATAACCCAATTATTTTAATCAAATGCACCAAAACCCAAAGGATTCAAGGCTAACCATGATATGCTGCAGAAAGAGTAACAAGATCACCTGGTGGCTCAACTGACCACACCACTCACCTGACTTCCTAGCACCCCGGATTCGAATCCCAACCAACACACCTTTATTCCTCAATTTTTCTTTTGCTTCTCACCATGCCCAAACACATCCACAAAGCATCAAAATCCTACCTAAGGCCATCCAATAATTTTAAAAACTGAAAAAGACATAAACGGCCCTGACGGCCCGACCAAATTACCAAAATACCCCTAGGGCATACCTGGAAGACCGGGAAGAAAACCTGGGCCGTTACAATTTGTCTTGGAACAGGTGCTTGGAAACAGGGACAGGTTTCAGGAATTTATGTTGACTTTTAAATGGTTGTTTTATGTTTTTAGTTTTTCTTAGAATCCGAAACACCATTCTTGCATATTGACTTTAGTTTTGAATACATGCATTGAGGTAAAGACCTATTTTAGGACCCCATTCAGGTCAGGTCTTTACAGTTGGTATCAGAGCTCAGAGTCATAGATTCTGTAGACTGACCTTTTGTTGTAGGTCATTTTTCTATGATCACCAGCACTCAAACAGTCATCAGGTACGCCTAAGTTTACAGTTTTAGAAAAGGGTTAAGAATTTACAATACTTTTCATCTAGTGTATGCCTTGTTTAGTGTTGTGGAGCGGAGACGAGCAGGTTCTGACTCGTTGTTGGTTTGGGTCCAGAGCACCATCATGCCAACTTCCCGTAGTGTAAGAAGTATGATAGCAGCTAGTCGGGGTATCCAGATAGATTCAGATACCGCTGGGACATCGTTCTAGAGGGAGGAAGAGATTAGACTCACGTAGGCCACTTGTGGCCCAGTTGTTAGTTCTCCCCTAGTGAAAGGGTGGAGGTGATTTGCCCTGGAGTACCACTCCAGGAGAGGAGTTAGCTATGGCTTTGCTTATGTTGATGCTGGTGGAGCAGGTTCCAGTGTGGACTAGCCTGGGTAGTTCAAGTGTTGATCTTGAACCTTAGCAGATTGTTTGATTGCCTAGTGAGTAGCTGCGGAGTTGGTAGCCTTCGAGGAGGTTGTTGAGACATCTTTGTTCTCTTGTAAAGTGTTGTTGTTTTGCAGCCAGTAAGTCGGAACCCTTTGTGTTAAGGGTGCAGCGAGCAGTGTTCCCATCGGAGTTAATCCGTTGGTGGTTTCCCAGTTGTTTAGTTGTAAAGACCCGACTCGAAAAAACGGTGCTAAACCTAGGTCTTTACTAAGCATGCAAGTGAAAAGCATAAATGACCCAACCAGGGGTCGAATTGAAAAACTTTTCAAACATAAGAGTGGAAAACATTAAAAACAAACTAAACATTCATTAAGAAAAACTATTCAAGTTAAAACAGTGACTGATCAGTACTTTTCTTAAAAACATAAAAATAGTTCAAACAACAATGAATAAGTTTTCCCTACAGACTAATGTCCAACTACATGCTGAAATAAAACATAAAAGTAAAGACACAACAGAGTGTCAGCATGTAAAGACCCGACCCAAAAAGGGGCTCTAAATGGGCCTTTACCCCAATGCATGTAGTGAAAATAAAAGATATTATGAAAAATACATTTCGGATCCCAAGTAAAAACAGAAACATTCAACAACCAAAACATACATTTCTAAAAGCATACTCTGATCAGAGATTTATTTAAACCATTAAAACAAACCGCAAGTACAATTATGCTGGAATCCATAAAACGTAATAAAACATCCTGGGGGCTCTGTGCCCGTCTACATGCATTCAGGGGAAATAACCAAAAGTCAAGAGTCATGATAAATAAAATAGAATAATCAGAGATGACAGCAGGATTCCATGATCACGGCTCCTCCATCGGCCATCCTGTCTCCCGCTTGATTACACCGTGGAAAACCACGAATAAGGGTGAGTAACGAATTACCCAGTAAGAATCCCCAACCGGGTACAATACGATATACATGATCATCTAGAAGAATGTATGCAAGCTATGAGTACAAACACGAGGAGCGGAGCACATAGCTAAGTCCACACTTGGACCTCGGATGCCAACTCGGGGTCTTAGTCCGGAAATACCACAACACACTAAACGCACTATACGGGAACAAGTCCCGCCTCACCTGCCTCTGCCGATACGAAAGGTGCAATCGCTCAAGATCCCGAGGAGCTCTCCGATCGGCGCCAGTAATGAGCGTAAGGATGCACCGCGCGCTTCTACAGCACTATGGGGTGCCGGGTCAGTGGCAAGCCGCCCATATCCGGATACCACGCCTAACTAAATCTCGGATCGGTGTCACCGACATAGGGGTGTGAGACTCGGACACGTGAACTATGTCACCTGTACCACCGCACTGAGGCTAAGGAACGGGTCATGGTAGGCTTACACCGTGAAGCCGCCTTACCTTATCGTGTGGCAATCAGGGGCTACTTTGCCGACACGCCGAGGACGTGTTTACCGCCGGGGACTAGGCATTGCCAAGTCATCATCCCGACCATTGGGGCATCGCTTAGGCTACCACCCTCACCCAAGATTGCGGGGCCTACCGGTTGGGATAGCTAATCCTCACGGGGTCCAAGGATCGGAGAATCGTCTCAATCGTCCTTGCCATAGATGCAAGATACTTTATGCATCGGGCCGGATGATGCTATCTACCCGAATTCTAAACCTTAACAATAATAACGATTCAATCAATGCACCCCAATACGTGCTCATCGATACAAAGAACCTAGCATGATACTACGAAGCAAGAACAGATATCGAACATGCTAGAATGAAACAACCTAGCATGGGCTAACATGAGAAACAATACAAGAGATCATGCCATCGAGAATTCTGAGCAGAGCACCTAGAGATAAACATGCTAGTAATCATACACACGTGCATACAAAACAACAATCACAAATATACCGCAGGTCCACACAACCCCTGGTAAGAAATCCTTACCTTGGTCGGAAGACTTCTACACACAAATCCTAAGTCATGGAACAATCCCGAGCTAGCGAAAGGGAACCTAGCAAACCAACAATAATCGGCATCTAAAATATCTAAACAACAATAGAACAACAAGCTCGGCTCGGGAACTCACGCGGCGCGCGACGACAAGAGCTTGGGGCTCACGGGCGAAGCCGGCACGGCAAGGACGCTACTGCTGCCGCTGCGCTACACGCACAGCACGGACACGCTACTGGCTGCTGCTACTGCACGGCACGGCAGCGACGACGCGCGCGCGGCGAACGCTCGCGAAGGCGCCGGGCGAACGTCTCGCGGCGCGCAGCGCGCGGCAGCGGGCAGGAGGCGCGCGCGCGAACGTCTCGGCGCGGCGCGCGGCGCGGCGCAAGCAAGCGGACACGGCGAGGGCGCGCGAGCGCTGGCGAGGACCCCTCTGGCGCGAGCGATCGGGCGATCTGTCTGCTGGGCGAACGGCAAGGCCGCTGGGACAGATCTGGGCGTGCGAGCGATCGGCTGACGCGGCGAGCGATCGCGATGGGCGATCTGTCTTTGCTGGGCGAACGGCAGCAAGGCGCTGACGGATCTGGGCGTCGCGGCGATCGGCGTGACGCCGACGTGCGAGCGATCGGCGATGGGCGATCTATCTTTGCCGCTGGGCGAACGCAGCAAGGCAGGCTGGGACGAATCTGGGCGTCGCGAGCGATCGGCTGGACGTCGCGCGCGATCGACGGTGGGACGTCGCGAGCGATCGGCGATGGGCGATCTGTGCTGCTGGCTCGGCTACACTCGGCTGGCTGCAATCAACACAACACACACAACACACCTCTTTTCACTTGGCCAAACGCACACCAAACGGATGAGAAGAAGGAGAAGAAGAAGAAGAAGATCAATACCTACCCTAATGATGATGATCGAACCCAAGGAGATGCAAGGATGAAGAATCGGCAAGGCTATGGAGATGGAGAGCTTTGGGCGCCAAGAGATGTTTTGGAGAAGAAGATGAAATAACCTAATTCTATTTCATTTAACCAAATGCACCAAAACTCCAAAATCCAAGGTTAACTAAGATGTGATGCGAGAAGAGAGTAACAAGAGCACCTAATGGCTCAATTGGCACACATCCCCACAAGCTTCCCAGAGACCCGGTTCAAACCCCACTGCAAAGACAAATTCCTCTATTTTTACTTTTGCAACAAACCTTGCTCAAACCAAACCACAAACCCCTCCAAAAACCTACATAAAACCATCCAATAATTTTAGTAATCGAAAGACACAACGACTTCGACGGGCCCGACCAAATTACCAAATTACCCCTAGGGCATACCGGAAGACCGGGAAGAAAAACTCGGGTCGTTACAATATTCCCTCCTTTTTATGACTTTCGTCCTCGAAAGTCCTTAAGACAAAAAACAGCTCGGGGGTAATGCGCCTCATCTCGTCTTCCCGCTCCCAAGTGGCTTCCTCGTAACCCCGACTCTTCCATCAACCTTTACTAAACGAATCTCGCGATTACGCAACGCCTTGGTCTCAAAGGCAAGGATCCTCACCGCTTCTCCTCGAAGTTCAAATCCTCATTCACCGCAAAGGCTCAAAGTCCACAATGTGCGACGGGTCCAAAGACATACCGCCTCAACATCGATACATGAAAAACACTATGCACCGCGAGTAGTGACGGAGGTAGGTAGGGCTAACCGGTAAGCAACTCTGCCAATCCTCTCTAGGATCTCAAATGGACCAACAAAATGAAGACTCAACTTCCCACGCTTACCAAACCTCGTAACACCTCGCATCGGAGCAACCTTAAGGAACACATGCCGACCAACCTCAAACTCCAAATCTCGACGCCGAACATCGGCGTAACTCTTCTTCTCGCTCGCCTGAGCCGCCAACATACGAGCTCTAATCTTCTCCTTTGCACCATTGGTCAATCAGAGTAACTCGGGACCCAAAACTCGTCTATCACCGACCTCTTCCCGCAACACGGGGACCGATAACGCTTACCATACAATGCCTCGAATGGAGCCATCCAGATCGCCGATCGTAATCGTTGTTATAGGCAAACTCCATCAAAATGCAGATCTCTGGTCCCAATCGCTGGGAAATCCAACACACAAGCCCTCAACATATCCTCGAGAATCGATTCACTCTCTCGGTCGACCATCCGTCTCGAGGGTGAAAAGTCAGTCTTTGAATCGCACTCTGTGCCCAAACCCTTCGAGCGCTCTCGAAAACGCGAAAAGTGAACCATGAGTCACGATCGGACACAATCCTCACCGGCACACCATGATAACGGATGATCTGCTCCAAAACAATCAAGCTACCCCACTGCTTCCACGGTATAAGTGTCTCTACCGGAATGAAGTGTGCGCTCTTGGTCAAACGGTCGACTATCACCCAAATCGAGAGAACTTCCTGAGTCCTTGGCAAACCGGATATAAAGTCCATAGAGATCTCTTCCCATTTCCACTGGGTACACTCGATGGTCGCAAATAAACCACCGGCCTCTCGCTGGGTGCCTTCACTTGTCGACAAGTGAGACACCTACCGACAAACTCTGCCACATCTCTCTTCATCCCCATCCACCGTAAAGTCCGCTTAAGGTCTCGATACATCTTGGTACCCCGGTGCCAAGCAAAAGGGGAATCAGGGCTCTCGAGAGCAACTCGCCAGCAAACTCGCAATGTCCGGAACACACAACCGGCCTCTATAAGTCAACCCACCGTCTGTGAATACACAAAGTCAAAGTCACCACAAGATCGACTCACAACCAATCTCTTAAGTGCGGGGTCACCTAACTGGGTACGTCTATAATCCATTGCCGAATCGATCACGCTGAGCAGTCAATCGAGCTACCACGCGGTAACCTCACCCAACAACATCGCAACCTCGGCCCGCTCGAACTCTCTCTCGCAAACTGGCTGAAACTCAACAACGCCGCAGAGTGCGACGTCTTTCTGCTCAAAGCATCGGCCACTACATTGGCTTTACCGGATGGTTCAAAATCTCGCAGTCATAATCCTTTACCACTCTAACCATCTCCTCTCGCCTCATATTCAACTCCTTCGAGTAAACAGATACTTGAGGCTCGTGATTGGTAAACATCTCAATCCGCTCACCGTCATGTAATGCCTCCAAATCTTGATTGCAAACACCACTGCCGCCAACTCCATATCATGAGTCGGGTAGTTCTGCTCATACGGCTTCAAATGACGGGAAGCATAGGCAATGACCTTCCCGTCTTGCATCAACACACAACCTAATCCAAACTTGGAAGCATCATCAGAGACCACGAAACCACTGTCCCCTCCGGGATCGCCAACACCAGTGCCAAGTCAAATCGCACTTGAGCACGCAAAGCTCTCATCACACTCTTTGTCCCAAACAAACTCGACACCCTTCCTCGCCGACGAGTGAGGGGCGAGGCTAAAGCAGAGAAGTCCTTGACGAACCGACGGTAGTAACTCGCCAAACCTGAAAGTCGCGAATCTCGGCAATCGAAGTCGGCTTGGCCCATGAACTCACGGCCTCAATCTTCGCGGGGTCCACGGCTATACCATCTCTCGAAACTACGTGGCCTAGGAAGGCCACCGCCCCAACCAGAATCACATTTGGAAAACTTCGCATAAAGCCGGTTTTCCCTCAAAGCCGCCAATACTCGCCTCAAATGCTCTGCATGGTCTTCTTTAGACCTCGAATAAATCGAGAATATCGTCAATGAACACGATGACGGCCGTCCAAAAATGATTTGAACACCCTATCCATCATGTCCATGAACGCGGTACCGGGCATTGGTCAATCCAAACGACATGACCACAAACTCATAGTGACCATATCTAGACTCGAAAGTCGTCTTAGGAATGTCGGCATCCCCGATCCGCAAATCGATGGTAACCGGATCTCGATCTATCTTGGAGAACACCAAGCTCCTGAAGCCGATCGAACAAATCATCGATACGGGCAAACGGATACTTATTCTTCATCACCCTTATTAAGCTCGCGGTAATCAATACATAAGCGCATAGAACCATCCTTCTTTTTCACAAACAGATCGTGCTCTCCCACGGGGACACACTCGGACGGATGAACCCTCGATCTAACATCTCCCGCAAATCGAATCTTCGCCCTTTAACTCTGCGGGCGCCATACGATCACGGAGCCTTCGAGATAGGGAGGGTCCCCGGCTCGAGCTCAATTGTGAAGTCAACCTCTCTCTTCGGGGCAACCCCAGAACTCCTCAGAAACACGTCCGCAAACTCCTCGCACGACCGTGTGACTGATCAACGCACAAATGCGAGGCGGCTCTTCCCGCACAACTTGGCTAAATAGCCCCAAGCTCCATGAGCTAGCAAACGACGAGCTTTCACAACCGACACCATCGGCGGGCAAACTCCACCTGGACTCCACGAAACTTAAAGTCAACCGACTGGCGGCTCGAACACTACTTCTTTCCGTGGCGGTCAATCAACGCGTGGTTAGCAACTAACCACTCCATACCAAGAATCACATCAAAACCACTCATAGGCGTAACTATGAGTGTGGCTACAAGCAACTCTCCTGGGATATCTCGATCCGGCCATCCTTAATTTTATCTCTAGCTAACATACTAACTCCCGAAGGAGTTGCAACAGATAACTCAAAACCTAGAGGCTCTAGCCTCAACTTAGCATGCTCAAAGAAACAACACAGATACAAATGAATGCGTAGAACCTGAATCAAACAAGACAAATGCGCAGTTGATCTAAAACAAGAAGCGTACCCGCCACAGCGGCATCCGTGACGCTCGGCCTCTGACGGGTCGTAGCAAACACTCGACCTCCGCCGCTGCTACTGGCCGAGCCGCCATAGCCGGTGAGGACGTAAACGGATCATATGTCCTCTTTACCACAACGAAAACACACTCGGGCCCCGCATGCGCAAGCTCCGGTGTGGGTCCTCCCGCAAGAAGCACAAGCAGAACTCGCTCGACCGCCTCGCCGGCGAGGCCGAAACGGATCGGGGCCCTATGCCGATCCCGCTTTGAATCGCCCTTGGCGACGCTGGCCGCCACCACCGAAAGTCAAACTTTCTCTTACGCCCCACACCGCTGGGACAGACGCCCGAACAGAGCGGCAACAACCCGCTCAAAGATACTTCCCATTATAGATCGTGGCTAATCGATGCCTTAGCATAAGTGTCGTGGGCCCGAGCCCCGACATCCTCGGGAAACACCACGCCTCAAACCAGATATGAACTTCCGAATCTTCACTCTGGGGTGGCAATCAACCGAGGAGCAAAATATCCATACTCGAGAACTTGCGCTCATATTCCTCAATGGAATCGTAACCTGCTTGTGTTCGAAGAGCTCCACCATCTTCTCCTGAGCCTCATCACCGATGAACTTTACCTTGAACTCACCTTGAAGAACTCCCAAGTAGCGGGTGGAGACCCACCGGTCTCTCGCTCAAGGTGGACTCCCACCACCATCTCGGCCGTGCCTCCTAGCACATGAGCCGCACACCTCGGCCTCTGAATATCGGGGCACACCATGATCGGGAAGGTGTACTCCAAATGGGCAATCCACCGGCCGCCGCTAACGCATCACCGGTGGCATCAAACTTCTCGGCTTCCACTTCACAAAATCCTTCACCACCTACCCAATTCCTCGGCACCCTCTGCCATATCCGCCTCTGGGGCTACTGCTGCTCTGTGGAGCCGAGGTGCTACTGAGCTCTCTTTGAACCAATCGAGTCACCGCTCGATCCGGGCTCGGGACTCTTCTCTCGCGCGCCGCCAACAAGGCTCAGGTCTCGCCCTCTGGTCACTCAACATGCTGACCATAAAAGCCCTCATAGACTCGGCAAAACTCGCTCGGAGCGATCTCACGGCGCTTCCATCGCCTCAACGCCCGCTCTAGGCGTAACAGAGAGAGCCGCTGGTGGAATGCCATCGATGTCGGCTTGGGACGATGTCCCTCGCAGATGTCGATCCGATCCCGATACCTCGACACGCTCTCGAACCTCCTCTCTCGATGCAGACGGTGATCGCATGTTTGGCGATCTACATCCAAACCAACAACGAATCAAAACACGCTGTCACCATTCCACAACACTAAACAAGGCATACACTAGATGATAGGTATTGTAAATTCTTAACCCTTTTCCTTTCTAAAACAATAAATCTAGGCGTACTGATGACTCGCTTGAGTGTCTTGATGATCATGGAAAACGACCTACAACAAAAAGGTCGATCTCACAGAATCTATGACTCGAGCTCGATACCAATCAGTAAAGACCCACCCAAAAAGGGGCTCTAAATGGGCCTTTACCCCAATGCATGTAGTGAAAATAAAAGATATTATGAAAAATACATTTCGGATCCCAAGTAAAAACAGAAACATTCAACAACCAAAACATACATTTCTAAAAGCATACTCGATCGTAGATTTATTTAAACCATTAAAACAAACCGCAAGTACAATTATGCTGGAATCCATAAAACGTAATAAAACATCCTGGGGCTCTGTGCCTGCCTACATGCATTCAGGGAAATAACCAAAAGTCAAGAGTCATGATAAATAAAATAGAATAATCGGAGATGACAAAGCAGGATTCCATGATCACAGCTCCTCCATCACCCATCCTGCCTCCCGCCTTGATTACTGTGGAAAACCACGTAATAAGGGTGAGTAACGAATTACCCAAGTAGAATCCCCAACCGGGGTACAATACGATATACATGATCATCTAGAAGAATGTATGCAAGCTATGAGTACAAACACAGAGCGGAGCACATAGCTAAGTCCACACTTGGACCTCGGATGCCAACTCGGGTCTTTAGTCCGGAAATACCACAACACACTAAACGCACTATACGGAAACAAGTCCCGCCTCGCCTGCCTCACCGCCGATACGAAAGGTGCACTGCTCAAGATCCCGAGGAGCTCTCCAATCGGCGCCAGAATGAGCGTAAGGATGCACCGCGCGCTTCTACTGCACTATGGGGTGCCGGCCCAGTGGCAAGTCGCCCATATCCGGATACCACGCCTAACTAAATCTCCGGATCGGTGTCACCGACATAGGGGTGTGAGACTCGGACACGTGAACTATGTCGGCTGTACCACCGCACTTTGAGGCTAAGGAACGGGTCATGGTAGGCTTACACCGTGAAGCCGCCCTTACCTTATCGTGGCAATCAAGGGCTCTTGCCGAACACGCCGAGGACGTGCCGGCCGCCGGGACTAGGCATTGCCAAGTCATCATCCCGACCATTGGGGCATCGCTTAGGCTACCACCTCACCCAAGATTGCGGGGCCTACCGGGTTGGGATAGCTAATCCCTCACGGGGTCCAAGGACGGAGAATCTGTCTCAATCGTCCTTGCCATAGATGCAAGATACTTTATGCATCGGGCCGGATGATGCTATCTACCCGAATTCTAAACCTTAACAATAATAACGATTCAATCAATGCGGTCCAATACGTGCTCATCGGATACAAAGAACCTAGCATGATACTACGAAGCAAGAATGATATCGAACATGCTAGAACAGAACAACCTAGCATGGGCTAACATGAGAAACAATACAAGAGATCATGCCATCAGAATTGAATGCAGAGCACCTAGAGATAAACATGCTAGTAATCATACACAGCATACAAAACAACAATCACAAATATACCGCAGGTCCACACAACCCCTGTAAGAAATCCTTACCTTGGTCGGAAGACTTCTACACACAAATCCTAAGTCATGAACAATCCCGAGCTAGCGAGCGGAAACCCTAGCAAACCAACAATAATCAGCATCTAAAATATCTAAACAACAATAGAACAAAGCAGCTCGGCTCGGGGAACTCACGCGCGCGACGACGAAAGCTTGAGCTTGGGGTCGCTGGCGAGCCAGCACGGCAAGGACGCTACGGCTGCTGCTACCGCACGGCACGGACACGCTACTGCCGCTACCGCACGCAACCTGTTGCGGGCAGGACGCGCGCGCGCGAACGTCGCGAGCGCGGCGGCGCCGCGCGAACGTCTGGCGAAGGCGCGCGGGCGAGCAGCTCGGCAGGGACGCGCGCGCGGGCGAACGTCTGGGCGAAGGCGCGCGGGCGAGCAGCTCGGCAAGCGGACACGGCGAGGGCGCGCGAGCGCTGGCGAGACTCTCTCGGCGCGAGCGACGGGCGATCTGTCTTTTGGCGGCGAACAAGGCGGGCTGGGACAGATCTGGGCGTCGGCGAGCGACGGCCGACGTCGAAGCGATCGACGATGGGCGATTCAGGCTTCTTGGGCGACAACGGCAAGCAAGGCATGCTGGGACGGATCTGGGCGTGCGAGCGATCGGCTGGACGTGCGAGCGATCGGCGATGGGCGATCTGTGCTGCTGGGCGAACGGCAAGGCCGCTGGGACGAATCTGGGCGTGCGAGCGATCGGCTGGACGTGCGAGCGATCGGCTGGACGTGCGAGCGATCGGCGATGGGCGATCTGTGCTGCTGGCTCGGCTACACTCGGCTGGCTGCAATCAACACAACACACACAACACACCTCTTTTCACTTGGCCAAACGCACACCAAACGGATGAGAAGAAGAAGAAGAAGAAGAAGAAGATCAATACCTACCCGGAATGATGATGATCGAACCCAAGGAGATGCAAGGATGAAGAATCGGCAAGGCTATGGAGATGGAGAGCTTTGGGCGGCCAAGAGATGTTTTGGAGAAGAAGATGAAATAACCTAATTCTATTTCATTTAACCAAATGCACCAAAACTCCAAAATCCAAGGTTAACTAAGATGTGATGCAGAAAGAGTAACAAGAGCACCTAACGGCTCAATTGGCACACATCCCCACAAGCTTCCCAGAGACCCGGTTCAAACCCCACTGCAAAGACAAATTCCTCTATTTTTACTTTTGCAACAAACCTTGCTCAAACCAAACCACAAACCCCTCCAAAACCTACATAAAACCATCCAATAATTTTAGTAATCGGAAAAGACACAACGACTCGACGGCCCGACCAAATTACCAAATTACCCCTAGGGCATACCCGGAAGACCGGAAGAAAAACACTGGTCGTTACGCAAAAGATCCATGATCTCTCAACTCCCTTCGCTAGCCGCCTGGTCTTTGCCCCAAGTTACACGTGGAAAAAACCACAATAAGGGTGAGTATAAATATACTCAGTAAGAATCCCCGACCGGGGTACGATACGATGCAATCAATTATCTAGCAGCCTAGTACACATGCAAACAGATATCAACAAGGATCTCAGCTCAACGAGTTCACAAGGTAAATCCGGAGTCCTCAGAAGTCTCCTACTTCCGGCCAATGATTGGTTCTCATAACCAATCCTGGGACATCTCCGAGGGTCTTTCTCCCTCGGCCAATTGATCAACTCAAAATTCGATCCCAAAGATGTCCGACACCCTCGAGGGTCTTTCTCCCTCGACCACATGATTAGCTCAAAAACCAATCTCAATGGGTGTCCTCAAGGGTCTCTCACCCTCGCTAACAAATCTGGACTATCGGGAGAGTACCCGAAGTGTGGCTCTAAATGGAAGGAACTGGTGTACTCACGAACATTAGCCCGGGGAGCTCTCCAACCGGCTACTACTAACGCGTGTCTTGCGCACACACGCATGCTTCCGCAATCGGGCGTAAATGTGGGGCCTAAGTACAAACTACGCGGGCCAGCTACGCATGCCTAAAGACTCGGAAGCGGTGTCACTTAACACAGTAGTGCGAGGCCCTCGACACTCATCTGTGCAGCCTGTACCACCGACCTGAAGCTAAGAACAGGCCAAGGTAGGCTTGCACCATTGGCAGGGTTTTGCTCTAGCAGGCTACAAACTAGGCTTATGCCGATGTGGTAGCTAATCCACATCGGCTGCCGAGGGGAAGCAATGTACGTTATGCTTCGCTCTACTCCCGACAGGTGGGGACAATGTACGTTATGTCCACTCTCAGCCTCTAGATGATGACAAACCCTACAAGTCTAACTATGAGTATGAAATAACTGATTCCTGGCTAAACATACATATCAACATCAATCACACTTAACCTAGCATGATACTACGAACTTAAACCAGGAATCATAAGCATGCTGGAAGAACAAACCTAGCATGGCACTAACATGTACAAACAGCCAAACATGCTAGCAGGAAATCAAACACAAACTGTCCTATCCACTAACATGCTCATAAAAGTAAACAGGCATACAAGTCACAATTAAGAAAGCATCGCAGGGTCCACACAATCATGGTAAGAAATCCTTACCTGGAAACAAGTGGAAAATAACTACCACGAATCAATAAACCATGGTAAGAAATCCTTGTGGCTTCACTCGGATGGTATTTCCCGAGTCTTTTCTTCGTTGGGCCCTGATTTTTTGGCTGCTGTTTATGGATTTAATTAGGGTGTTTTTTTGAAATGTTTAGGTTGTTCGGGTTCGATTAGAAGCTTGAGGGTCGCTTGTGATTTGTGATAAATTATTTGCTGCTTGTTCCAGGTAAGGATTTCTTACCGTGGTTGTGTGGACCCTGCGATATTATCACGATGTGCCTTGTATGCTTGTTTACTGTTATGAGCATGATAGTGATAGGGCAGCTTTGATTGATCTCTTGCTAGCATGTTTACCTGATTGTACATGTTAGTGCCATGCTACGTTTGTTCTTCCAACATGCTTATGATTCCTGCTTTAAGTTCGTAGTATCATGCTAGGTAAGCGTGTTTGATGTCGGTTATTGTTTGCTAGCCAGGAATCATTTTCTCTATACTCTTAGCTAGAGTTGTAGGGTTTGTCATCATCCAGAGGCTAAGAGCGGACATAACGTGCTTTGTCCCCACTGGTCAGGAGTAAAGCGCGCGAAGCATAATGTACATTGCTTCCCCCCCCCCCCGGCCGCCGATGTGGATTTAGCTACCCACATCGGCGTAAGCCCAGTTTGTAGCCTGCTAGAGCGGAACCCTGCCATCGGTGTAAGCCTGCCCTGGCCGGTTCTTAGCTTCAGGTCGGTGGATCATGCTGCACAGATGAGTGTCGAGGGCCTCGCACTACTGTGATTAGTGACACCGCTTCCGAGTCTTAGGCATGCATACCTGGCCCACGTAGTTTGTCCTTAGGCCCCCACATTTACGCCGGTTGTAGCAGCATGCGGTGTGCGCGCACACGCTTTAGTTTCCAGTTCGGAGAGCTCCCCCGGGCTAATGTCGTGAGTACACCATTCCTTCCAGTTTAGAGCCAGACTTCGGGTACTCTCCCGTAAGTCCAGATTATTAGCAAGGGTAAAGAGGCCCTTGAGGACACCCTTGGGATCAGTTTTTGAGCTGATCAATCCCCCGAGTGAAAGAGACCTCGGAGATGTCCCGGGATTGGTTAGGAGAACCAATCATTAGGCCGGAAGTAGGAGACTTCCGAAGACTCCAGATCTTGCCTTGTAAGCTCGTTGAGCTATGATCTGTGTTGGTAGCTGTTTGCATGTATGTTGAGGTGCTAGATGACTGATGTATCGTATTGTACCCCGGTTGGGGATTCTTACTGAGTATGTTTATACTCACCCTTATTTATCTTTCAAGTAACTTGGGACAACACCAGGATGGCTAGCGGAGGGAGCTGATTGATCATGGGAGCCGCTGCCAGACTCTGTCATTTATTATTGCATTGTTTATTCAGCATGTAGATGGACAAGAGTCCTAGGGGAACATTGTTAAAAAGTTGTTTAAATTGTATTGTATGTTTTTATAAACACTGGCTAGACTTGTTTTACTTTGTTGGTTTTGCTTAAATGAAAATTGTTGGTTATGTTTTAAGGGTTCCCCCTTCTCATATGTTTTGAAGAGTTTTTAAATATGAGCACTAAACCACTTGTTATCATATTTAACTTGCATGCTGAGTGAGAACCCAGGTTTAGGACCGTATTTTGGGTCGGGTTCTCACATTTGTAGCCGGCTTTTGGTTGAGGTTGTTGTGTGAGTTCGGATTTTTGGTGGATTGGTTTCAGTAGCTAGAGCTCGCACCTCGCCCAGGTGGAGATGTCATTACTGTGGAGTAGTGGCATGGCAGTTTCAGACTAGAGTTGTTGGCACTAGGGTGTGGCAACAAAGGTTATTCTAGGCAGTGCGTTGATGAACTGTGGTTTTGGAGAGCGTTGATAAGAGGCTTACGAGCCGAGTGCAGTCCTGTAGTGTTTTCACCCTCTGACCGATGGTCTTTGGAAGGGGTGAACTAGGTCCCTTAGATCTTGTTGCGAGTTGGTGTTTCTGTTAGTGTTGGTTTTATGAGGTTGCCTTGGGTTGCCGTTCTCAGCGGTCAGTTCTTGTGGTTCCGTGGAGGTGTTGTATAGTAGATGTTGGAGGTTTCTAGTGTTTTGGGAAAAGATTGGTGGCCGTCAGTTCTTTTGGTGCCTGAGTTGCTGCAGCTGACCAGCAGTGCAGTGCAAAAGTTTAGAGCACGTTTGTTGGTAGCCCAGAGCAGGCAGAAGTGTTACGCCGATGTACGGCGTCGAGATTTAGAGTTTGAGGTTGGACGGTACTTGTTTTTAAGGTTGCACCGATGTGAGGTGTGTTGAGGTTTGGTAAGCGAGGGAAGTGGAGTCCCCGTTTTGTTGAACCATTTGAGATTCTCGAGAGGATTGGCAGAGTTGCATATCGGTTAGTTCTTTTCCTTCATTGTCAGCTGTACATGTTTGTGACGAACCCGACCCAAAACATGGCCCTAAACCTGGGTTCTCACTCAGAATGCAAGTTAAATATGATATCAAGCGGTTTAGTGCTCATATTTAAAAACCTTTCAAAACATATGAGAAGGGGGAACCCTTAAAACATAACCAACAGTTTTCATTTAACAATCCAACGAAGTAAAACAACCTGACCAGTATTTATAAAACATACAATACAATTTAAACAACTTTTTAAACCATGTTCCCCTAGGACTCCTGTCCATCTACATGCTGAATAAATAATGCAATAATAAATGACAGAGTGTCGGTGGCTCCCCATGATCAATCAGCTCCCTCCGCTAGCCATCCTGGTGTTGTCCCAAGTTACCTGAAAGATAAATAAGGGTGAGTATAAACATACTCAGTAAGAATCCCCAACCGGGGTACAATATGATACATCAGTCATATAGCACCTCAACATGGAAGCAAACAGCTATCAACACAGATCATAGCTCAACGAGCTCATAATGCAAAATCTGGAGTCATCGGAAGTCTCCTACTTCCGGCCTAAGGATTGGATACACTGACCAATCCTAGGACATCACCGAGGTATCTTTCACTCGGGGGGAATGCACTGATCCCAAGAATGTCCTCAAGGGCCTCTTGCCCTTGCTAATCTGGACTTACGGGAGAGTACCCGAAGTCTGGCTCTAACGGAAGGAATGGTGTACTCACGAACATTAGCCCTGGGGAGCTCTCCGAACCGGCGACTAACGCATGTGCGCGCACACCGCATGCTGCTGCAACCGGCATAAATGAGGGGGCCAAAGGGAAAACTACGCGGGCCAGGTACGCATGCCTATGACTCGGAAGCAGTGTCACTGATCACAGTAGAGCGAGGCCCTCGGCGCTCATCTGTGCAGCCTGAACCACCGACCTGAAGCTAAGAACCGGCCAAGGTAGGCTTACACCGTTGGCAGGGTTCCGCTCTAGCAGGCTACAAACTAGGCATACGCCAATGAGGTAGCTAATTCTCATTGGCTGCCGGGAGGGGGGAGAAAAAGCAATGTATGTTATCCTTTGCTCTATATCCGACCACTGGGGACAAAGTACGTTATGTCCACTCTCAACCCCTGAAGCAATGCTTCGCTTTACTCCCGACCGGTGGGGACAAAGTACTTTATGTCCGCTCTAAGCCTCTGGATGATGACAAACCCTACTACTCTATCTAAGAGTACAAAGCAAATAAATGATTCTTGGCTAGCAAACAATGACCGACATCAATCACATTTACCTATCATGATACTACGAACTTAAGCAGAAATCATAAGCATGCTGGCAGAACAAACCTAGCATGGCACTAACATGTAAAATCAGGCAAACATGCTAGCAAGAGGTCAATCAAAGCTGCCTATCACTATCATGCTCATAACAGTAAACAAGCATACAAGGCATATCATGATATATCGCAGGGTCCACACAACCACGGTAAGAAATCCTTACCTGGGACAAGCTGAAAAACAATAATCATAATAAATCAACAAGCGACCCTCGAGCCTCTAATCGATCCGGAACAGCCTATACATCAAATAAAGCACCCCAAATAAATCAATAACCAGCAGCCAACAAATCAGAGCCCAACGAAGAAAAGACTCGGGAAATACCATCCGAGAAGCCACAAGGCTCAGGCCAACCAACACACCACAAGCAGGTTGTCGGCAGGGGCAGAAGCTGGCTGGGCGCAGGCGCTGGGAGCGCTAGGGCGCAGACAAGGGCGCAGGGGCGCTAGGGGCCCAGGCACAGGGGCGCGGGCTGGAGTGAGGCAAGAACGCGCGACGCTCGACGAGGCTCGGCACAGGGGACAGCGCGCGGGCGCGAGCTCAGCAAGCACAGGGATGCGCGAGGGGCGAAGAGCTACAGGGCGCTCGGGTTGGCACGCACTGAGCGGGGCTGGGCGACGCGGAACAGGGCGACGCGGGCTGGGCTCGGCGCGACCTGGGCGAGGGCGAGCTGGGCGACGCGGGGCCTGGGCGAGGGCAAGCTAGGCGACGCGGGCTGGCGAGCTGGGCGCTGGGGTCGGGCGACACGACCTGGGCGCATGGGTGGCTCGGGCGTGCTGGGCACTTTTCTAGGAGAGCTGGCTCGGGCTGGGCGGCCAGGGTGGGCGAGCTGGGCTGGCTCGGGCTAGGGTGGGGGCTGGGGTCGAGTTGGAGGAGAGAGAAAGGGAAGAAAAATGGAAAAAGGGAAAATGGGAATTTTGGGGGAAAAAAATGGTATTTTAAATCTTTTTCTTTTTCTCTTTTTATCCTTATCCAAAATCCAAACTTATCCATTTTATCCAATTTTTCCAATTTCTAAAATAAGCCTTAAAATCCTTAAAATCCCATTTCCCGGCTCCCTCCTCGAGACCCGACTGAAGCAAACCTTTTCCAATAAACAAATCTCACTTAGATCAACCTCCCAAATCAACACTGAGGGCCCGGGCTCGAATCCCAAAGGAAACACCCAAACAACCATAACTTTGCCCAAAACCCAAATCACAACCGAACCTCCAAAAGAATAGCCCAAACATCTCGGGACTTGCAACCACCAACAAACAAGCCTCAACAAAGGCAGGAGCTGCCTCGAAGCCTTGAAAATCCACAAATCCTGCCCGGGGAGCAAAAAGACCAAAATAGCCCTAAGAGTCAAAATAGCTCTAACGGCCCAACTGAACAACTAAATCTGAACCGGAAGCTCCTCGAGAATCGGTATAGAAAACTGGGCCGTTACAATGTTTTCTTGTATCGATGTTGAGGCAGTATGTGCCAGACCCATCGCTCATTGTGGACTTTGAGCCTTTGCAGCTGAATGAGGATTTGAGCTTCTAGGGGAAGCCTGTGAGTGTTCTGGTCTTTGAGACAAAGTCGTTGCGTAATCGTGAGCTCCGTTTGGTAAAAGTTCAGTGGAGGAGTCAGAGTTCAGAGGAAGCCGCTCGTGAGCGGGGAGGACGAGATGAGATTGCAGTATCTTGAGCTGTTTCAGTCTTAAGGACTTTCGAGGGCGAAAGTCATAAAAAGGAGGGAATATTGTAACGGCCCAGGTTTTCATCCCGGTCTTCCAGGTATGCCCTAGGGGTATTTTGGTAATTTGGTCGGGTCGTCAGGGCCGTTTATGTCTTTTTCAGTTGTTAAAATTATTGGATGGACTTAAGTAGGATTTTGATGCTTTGTGGATGTGTTTGGGCATGGTGAGATGCAAAAGAAAAATTGAGGAATAAAGGTGTGTTTGTTGGGATTCGAACCCGGGATGCGAAGAAGTCAGGTGTGTGGAGTGGCCAGTTGAGCCACATGAGGTTCTTATTGCTCTTTCCGCGGCATGTCTTGGTTAGCCTTGGATCCTTGGAGTTTTGGTGCATTTGATTAAAAGAAAAGAATTAGGGTTTTTGGTGTTTCTTCTCCAAATCATCTTGGATCCGGGTATGTTTCATCGTTCTCTTCTTCTTCTTCTTCCTTTCGGAGTCTTGCTGGCCGGGAGGGAAAGAGGTGAGTTTTGTGTTTTGTGCAGCCAACCGAGAGAAGAGCAGTAGCCTTGTCGCGCCAGTAGCTGAGCAGCCCAGCACCTGCGTTGCCCAGCTATCAGCCCTGTCGCGCCAGACGGCCAGCCCAGCAGCCTGCATCACGCCCCAGACGCCCGTCGCAGCAGCGTGCATCATGCCCTAGAGCCCTGTCAGAGCCTGTCGCGACGCACTCGCAGACGCCCGCTCCGCTCGTCGCCAAGCCCGGCCGTCGCGCGCCACCCGCGCTCATCACCCGCGCGCCCGTGCCGTGTCACTTGCCCGCCCTCGTCCAACCATCGCGTCGCTTCTGCGCGCGCTTGCTCTCTGCTCTCCCAGCCAGCCCCGTCCGCTGCGCCTGCAGCCTTTGCCGCCATCGCCAGCCAAGAAGCCACGCCCGCGTCTGTCTCTCCGTCTGCGCGTCAGCCCTGCTGCGTGAGCTGCTCCCGAGCCGAGCCATGTTTATTTTATTATATTTAGGCCTATGGATTGTGATATTTATTGTGCTTGTTAGGTTTGCATTAGCTAGCTCGGGATTGATCGCATCTTAGGATTCTTGTGTGTAGTTGCCTTCCGACCAGGTAAGGATTTCTTATCGGAGTTGTGTGGGCCCTGCGATATTATATGTGATTGTTGTTTGTATGCTTGTTTGTGTTTATCAACATGTTTAGTGATAGGTGCTCTGTTCTGAATTCCCGACTGGCATGATTTCTTAAGTTGTTTCTCATGTTAGTCCATGCTAGGTTGTTCCGCTTACGCATGCTCGTGATCTGCTTTGCTTCGTAGTATCATGCTAGGTTCGTTGTATCTGTTGAGCACGTATTGGATTGTTTGCTGTTGATGTTATAGTTTAGAATTCAGGTAGGTAGCATCATCCGGGCCAGGATGCATAAAGTACCTTGCATCCATGGCGAGGGACGCGTGCGAGGCAAGACTCGCCCCTCGATTCCCCGTTAGGGTTTAGCTAACCCTAACAGTAGGCCCTGCAATCTTGGGTGAGGGTGGCAGACTGTTAAATGCCCCAACGGTCGGGATGATGACATGGCATTGCCTTGTCCCCAGCAGTCGGCACGTCCTCAGGTTTTTCGATAGTATCCCTTGATTGCCACCTGTTAGGGCAAGGACGGCTTCCTGGTGTAAGCCTACCACGACAGGCTCCTTAGCCTCAGATGCGGTGGTTCAGGCTGACATAGTTCATGTGTCCAGGTCTCACACCCCTATGTCAGTGACACCGATCCAGAGATTTAGTTAGGCATGGTGACTGGACCTGGGCAGCTTGCCACTAGACTCGGCACCCCCCACGGTTTGCAGTAGCATGTGGTGCGCACATACTCTCATTATAGCGCCGACTGGAGAGCTCCTCGGGATTGTGAGCTAGTGCACCTTTTGTATCGACAGTAGACAGGCTGAGGCCGAGACTTGTTTCTCGGATAGGATCGTATCGTGAGGTGGATTATTCCGGAGTAAGACCGTGAGATGGCATTCGAGGTTTATGTGTGGATTTAAGCTATGTGCTCTCTTCTGTGTTTATATTCATAGCTTGCATACCTTTCTGCTAGATGACCATGTATATCGTATTGTACCCCGGTTGGGGATTCTTACTGAGTAATTCGTTACTCACCCTTATTTTGTGGTTTTCCACAGGTAGCCATGGTGCGAGACAGGATGGCTTGAGGAGGAGTTGTGATCATGGAAACCAGTTGTCGAACTCTGAATTTTATCTATGATTCTTTATGTCTTATTTTTCCTCTGAATGCATGTAGTTGGGCACGGAGCCCTAGGTTGTTTTCTGAATGCTTTTCCGGATTCTAGCACTATTGTAATTGTTGGATGTTTTGAATGTTTTAAATAAATCTCTGATCAGAGTAAGTTTTGGAAATGTATTTGTCTTGGAACAGGTGCTTGGAAACAGGGACAGGTTTCAGGAACTTATGTTGACTTTTAAATGGATGTTTTATGTTTTTAGTTTTTCTTAGAATCCGAAACACCATTCTTGCATATTGACTTTAGTTTTGAATGCATGCATTGAGGTAAAGACCTATTTTAGGACCCCATTCGGGTCGGGTCTTTACAAAATTGATCTCCCGATTACTCAAAGTCTTGCGCTCTCGAGCTAGAATCGACAAAGGCTTATCCTCGAAGCTCAAGTCCTTGTTCAGCTCTAATGGCTCAAAATCAACAATGTGGGATGGGTCCGCAACGTACTGACGTAACATCGATACGTGGAATACGCTATGCACATATGCTAACGACGGAGGCAAAGCTAATCGATACGCCACTGGACCGATTCGCTCAAGGATCTCAAAAGGTCCCACAAACCTGGGATTCAACTTGCCCCGTTTACCAAACCTCAAAACCCCACGCATCGGTGCTACCTTCAGAAAAACGTGTTGCCCCACCTCAAACACTAAGCTTCGATGCCTAACATCGGCGTAGCTCTTCTGTCTACTCTGAGCAGTCAACATACGAGCTCAGATCTTCTACACTACCTCGTTAGTCAACTGAAGCAACTCTGGACCCAAAACCTGCCTGTCACCAACCTCTTCCCAGAACGTAGGAGACCTACAACGCTCTCCATATAAAGCCTCAAACGGTGCCATCTGAATCGTCGCCTGATAACTGTTGTTATAAGAAAACTCCATCGGATACAAATACTGGTCCCAACTGCCGGGGAAGTCAAGTACACATGCCCTCAACATATCCTCAAGTATCTGATTCACCCTCTCAGTCTGTCCATCAGCCTGAGGGTGAAAAGTTGTGCTGAAACTGCAATCAACACCCAACCCTGTCTGGAGTACCCTCTAGAAACGGGCAGTGAAACAGGAGTCTCTGTCAGACACAATCTTAACTGGTACCCCATGGTACCATACAATCTGCTCCAACAACAACTGTGTCCACTACTCTACAGTATAATTAACTCTACCTGGAACGAAGTGTGCACACTTGGTCAAACGCTCGACAATCACCCAGATCTGAGTAAACCCTCTCGGTGTCCTCGGCGAACCAAAAATGAAATCCATAGAAATCTCTTCCCACTTCCACTGAGGCACGCTCAGTGGTTGCAATAGCCCTGCATGCTTCTGTCTGGGCGCCTTCACTTGTTGACAAGTGAGACACCGACTAACAAACTCTGTTATGTCTTTCTTCATATTATTCCACCAAAAAGTCTGCTTGAGTTCCTGGTACATCTTGTTGCCCCCTGGGTGCCAAGTGAACGGGGAACTGTAAGCCTTAGAAAGCAACTCAGCCCGCAGTCCAGCGTCCGTTGGCACGCAAAGGCGTCCTCTATACCTCAAACCACCATCTAGTGCCACAACAAAGTCAAAGTCTCCGTCGGCCTGAACCCTGGCAATCAGTCGGCTCAACTCAGGATCACTCAGCTAGCTATCTATGATCCTCTGCCTGATGGAAGGCTGAACAGTCAACTGGGCTACCCTGGCGGTAACCTCTCTCAACAGTACTACTATCCCAGCTCGCTCTAACTCTTTTCACAACTGGATCTGTGAACCCAAGAGAGCAGCAGAATGTGAAGTCTTTCGACTCAAAGCATCAGCTACCACGTTGGCCTTGCCCGGATGGTACAGAATCTCGCAGTCATAATCCTTAACCAACTCCCGCCATCTACTCTGTCTCATGTTCAGCTCCTTCTGAGTGACGAAGTATTTAAGGCTCCGGTGGTCAGTAAAAATCTGAATCTTCTCACCATACAAGTAATGTCTCCAGATTTTCAATGGAAAAACTACTGCAGCTAGCTCCATATCATGAGTCGGATAGTTCTGCTCGTATGGCTTAAGCTGTCTCGAAGCATAGGCAATAACCCTACCATGCTGCATAAAAACACAACCCAGACCAAACTTGGAAGCATCGCTGTACACTACAAAACCACCTGTACCCTCTAGCACTGTCAAAACCAGAGCGGATGTCAAACTGTGCTTTAACAGGGCAAAGCTCTCTTCACACTTATCATCCCAAACAAACTCAACACCCTTCCTTGTCAATCTGGTCAGGGGTGCTGCTTTGGTGGAAAAATCGTGAACGAACCTACGGTAATAGCCTACCAATCCCAGAAAGCTGCGAATCTCTGCGACCGTGGTCGGTCTAGCCCAAGAACCCACTGCATCAATCTTGGCAGGGTCCACTGCGATACCTTTCTTAGAAAAAACATGACCAAGGAAAGCAACCTGATCCAACCAAAATTCACACTTGGAGAGCTTGGCGTATAACTGAATTTCTCTCAGCGCTGTCAGTACTTGCCTCAGGTGTGAAGCATGATCCTCCCTGGTCTTAGAGTAAATAAGGATGTCATATATGAATACAATGAAAAAGCTATCCGAGAATGCCTTGAATACTCTGTCCATCATGTCCATGAAAGCAGCTAGGGTTTGGCAAGTGGAAGCCTGTAGAGCTGGATGTTTTTTAGACCTACTGCTAGCAGCGAGGTGGTTGGCCAAGATCGAGTTTATCATCCAAGTGTTGTGATGACCTGGTGTAACGGCCCCGTTTTCCTTCCCGGTTAATAACAAAATTAATTGGAAAATTAATTGAATCTTTTGGGACTTGAGCCTTGCCCTAAATGGTGAATGTGGAGTTTTAAGAAAAGAGTCTTAATTAAAAAGAAAAAGAGAAAAGAATTTCTTTAGCCGGGACCCGCAAGAGAAAAGCCTTGGGAAAGGAATTTAGGTCTCCTAACCTATTTAAAAATAAGGAAAAGAAGGAAAATCAAGAAACCCCTAATTTTTCCCCTCATAGCCGCATTCTCTCTCTCTCTCTCTCTCTCTCTCTCCCTAAAACCCTAGCCGAGCAAAATTTCCTAGCCACACCATCGAGCCACCCCCGAGCCACCCAGCCCTAGCCGCACGCACCACCCCCCCGCCACACACCCCCCGCTCAAGACACCCCTGCGCACACACTGCACCCACGCCGCCCTCTTCGCCTTCGCCCATCACGCTCTTTAATAAATTTTGCCAGTTTTCAAAAAAATATAAAATAAGGTTTTCTTTATTTTAGTTTGTAAGGAGTTGTTGGAAGGACTCGAACCCTTGGCCTAAAAAGGGATTTGGAAGCTTGGGTTTAAATAAAGAAAAATAAACGCAGCACCGGGGCCCGAAGGGGAGTCTTGGGAAGGTCATTTGAGATTTCCAAGTCTATTTAAAGGAAAGGAAGGAGAAAATAAAAGAAAAAGAATCCAAAACCCTAGCCTTCTCCTTCACTCTCACCCCAAGCCGCACGCGCACTGCCGCCGCTGCCACGCCGCGCCGCCGCGCGCCGCCCGCCTTCGCCCCACACTCCGCCGCCGCACCGAGCCATCGCCAACGCCCCAGCGCCGCTCCACCACCCCATCGCACCAGCGCCAAGAACCGCCCGCCACCGCACTGCGCGCCTAACGCACCGCTCCGTCCGGCGCATCCGCGACGACCGTGCGGCGAATACACCACCGCCGCCGGCGCGCGAAGACTTCGACCTCGCGCGCGTCGCGAAGACGCCGCGCGGCACCTGCCGCCGCCGCCTCGCTTTTGCTGCACACAACGCCCAAAGGTCAGCAGACTGAGCGAGCCGCCCCAGCGCGCTTTGCCGCATCGCAGCGCCGTTCGCGCCTTCATTCAGCCGAGACCACGCGCCTCTTGGTTGGTAAATCCCGAGCCTCCACCCTTTGGACTTCCCGATTCTAGATGCTTGTTTATTAATTAGGATATTTTACTACTTGTTTAGGTTGCTCGAGTTCGCTTATAAGCTCGAGGGTTGTTAGTTGATTCGGGATAAATAACCTCCACTTTTTCCAGGTAAGGATTCTTACCCGGGGTTGTGTGGACCCTGCGAATACCTTGATAGCATGCTGATTTCTGTGATTGTATGAGTTTCTATTAGATAGGATTCATGCTTCCTTGATTCATGTTTGTGTTTGAATTGTGTTCCGCTAGTACCATGCTAGGTACCCTCTTCCTGGCATATCCATGTTTTCCGTTGATTGCCGTTAAATCCATGTTAAGTTGAGACTGAGATGTTTAGTGTAGAAGTTAGAAGGGGTATCTAGTGTAGGTCCCGCTCGGGTAAGACCCCGATGGACAGTTGGAGGTGTAAGACCCCGATGGGCATCCTAGGTGTATAAGACCGGCGGGGCATCACCGAAGTCGGAGGTGTAAGACCCTGATGGGCAACCTAGGTGTATAAGACCCCGATGGGCATCACTGAGTCGGAGGTGTAAGACCCTGATGGGCAACCTAGGTGTATAAGACCCTGATGGGCATCACTGAGTTGGAGGTGTAAGACCCTGATGGGCATCCTAGGTGTATAAGACCCTGATGGGCATCACTGAGTTGGAGGTGTAAGACCCTGATGGGCATCCTAGGTGTATAAGACCCCGATGGGCATCACTGAGTCGGAGGTGTAAGACCCTGATGGGCAACCTAGGTGTATAAGACTCGATGGGCATCACCGAGTCGGAGGTGTAAGACCACGATGGGCATCCTAGGTGTATAAGACCCCGATGGGCATCACTGAGTCGGAGGTGTAAGACCCTGATGGGCATCCTAGGTGTATAAGTCCCCGATGGGCATCACTGAGTTGGAGGTGTAAGTCCCCGAAGGGCATCCTAGGTGTGTAAGTCCCCGATGGGCCTCACCGAGTATTAGGTTGTGTAAGGCCCGGAGGGCGTCTAGATGTAGAGCCCGAGAAGTTCGATAGCTAAGAGCCTCTCGAGTAGGCAAGCCCTAGGATCAAGTTGCATGGTTAATCCAACTACTCCCGCTTAAGTTTTGTATGGTTGCATGTCGGTGTGCTAAATGAGACGTTTTCGTAATGTACCCCGGTTGGGGATTCTTACTGAGTAACTTGTTGCTCACCCTTATTTTCTGTGGTTTTCCACCAGGTAACTTGGGACAGAGGCAGGATGGCTAGGAGGAGGCGGCCGGATGATCATGGACACCGACTCGAGTTGCACGTAGTTTTCTTTTATGTTTTAGCATGTAGTGGGACTTGGGTCCCTAGGGAAAACACTTAAACTGTTTTATGTTCTCGTACCATTCTCTTTGAATTGTTTTAAGAAAGTACTGATCAGTCATCTACCGTTTTATTTAATTGAATCATGGTCTTTATTTAAAAAGTGTTTACTGCAAGCTTTTAAACTTCCGACTCTGAATGATGTTTTATATTCTTAATCATGCATGCTAAGTAAGGACTTTAGGTTAGAGACCGTTTCTTGGGTCGGGTCCTTACAGTTGGTATCAGAGCTCAGAGTTATAGGTTCTGTAGACTGACCTGCAGTTGTAGGTTGTTTTCCATGATCATCAGCGCTCCGCCAGCCATCAGGTATGTCCGTAAGTTTTAAATTAAGGGTTAAGAATTATAATGCCGGTTGCACCTTGCATGTACATGACTTGTTGTTGTAGAGCTGGGAAGACAGGTTCTGACCCAGTGTTGGTTTGGCGGTAGATTTTCGGTATGCCAGTCACTCGTAGAGGGCAGGGAGGCTCGAGGCCGACCACCCAGGGCATTCGTATCGATTCGGACACCGGAGGGACCTCGTCCCAAGCTGATGCTGAGGTGAGGCCATCATCAGGCCCCTCAACTGTGTTGCCCGGAGAGGGTGTAGGGGCAAGCGGGTCTCGAGAGACTACACCGGGAGCTGCTTTTGTGGAGTCTATGAGGGCTCTTGTGGTTGGATTGTTGGCCGACCAGAGGGCCGAGCAGAGAGCTGAAACGCAAGCTTTGTTAGCTACGCAGAGGAGGAGTCCGCGTCGCCTGAGGTGGCAAAGTTGTTTGACCGACCGAGTTGTTTCAAAGAGAGGACCACAGCCTACCAAGACCGCCACCCGCAGAGAGCCAATTGTGAATGAGGCCGTTATGGCGTAAGGTGCCGAGGATCTAGGCAAGTGGCTGAAGGATTTTTGAAATGGAAGCCGGGAGAAGTTTAGCGCCCCTGGAGAACCGTTGGTAGCTGCCACATGGATTGCGGAGTTAGAATATACGTTTATGGTAATGGAGTGTCCTGAGGTGCAGCGAGCTCGATGTGCAGCCCATGTATTAGCCGGTACAGCTAAGTGGTGGTGGGATTCTACCTTAAGTGAGAGACCGGCTGGGTCTCCACCTGCCACCTGGGAGTTTTTCAAAGCTGAGTTCAAGGCGAAGTTTATCAGTGAAGAAGCCCAAGAAAAGATGATTGAGCTGTTTTCAAACCTTAAGCAGGGGTCTGACCCAATCGAGGTGTACGAGAAGAAGTTCTCGGAATATGGATACTTCGCGCCACAGTTGATTGCTACCCCGGAACTAAAAATCAGGAAGTTTATTGCGGGTTTGAGACAGGGAGTGTCTCAGGACGTTAGGGCACAGGCCCCAGAGACTTTTGCCAAGGCAGTACAGTTGGCAACGATCTATGACGGGAAGTACCCTCCAGAGCAGGTTGTTAGCACCATAGTGCAGAAGGCCCCAGTGTTCTCAGGCCAGAAGCGAAAGTTTGACTCAGGGGGTCATGGTCGTGGGGGCGGTCAGCGCCGCCAGAGTTCTTATCACGGCAGAGACCAGTATCGGGACCGTGAATCGGATCACCTCGCCATCGAGGCATAGGAGGCCGCCACCGTATTGTAGATCCTGTGGGAAGCAGCATTGGGGACCTTGTGGTGGAAACCCTAGAGCCTGCTATAACTGTGGTAAGGAGGGGCATCAAGCCCGGCATTGCAACCAGAGAGCAGTTGTGGCTCAGCCAGCTCAGCAGCAAGGGAGGGTGTATGCTACGACTCGCCAGGAGGCTGAGAGAACCGGACCCGCAGTGGCAGGTACGCTCCTAGTTCTTGATCACCTCGCCTTTGTGTTGTTTGATTCGGTTTCCACCCATTCGTTTGTTTCTCACTGCTTTTGGCTGAGCTTGCTTGCATGAATTTAGAGCCTCTAGGTTTTGAGTTGTCTGCATCGCTACTCCCTCGGGAATTAGTATCTTTGGCTAGCCGAGCAGGTGAGGATGGTCGGATCATGAGATATCCGACCGCACTCTGCAGATTACCCTCATAGTGTTAGCTATGAGCGGTTTTGATGTGATCCTCGGCATGGATTGGTTAGCTGATAACCACGCGATGATTGACTGCCGTTGTAAGGAGGTGGTGTTCAGGCCGCCAGATAGGCCTACCTTTAAATTTCGGGGCACCGGAGTGGGGTGTGTCCGCGGTGATTTCAGCGATTAAAGCTCGTCGTTTGTTGGCACGAGGAGCTTGGGGTTTCTTAGCTAAGATGACTGGGAGAACTGTGACCCGCCATCCGCCGAGCAGTGCCCATAGTGCAAGAGTTTGCGGATGTTTTCCCAGAAGAGTTACTCGCTGCTTGCCGCCGAGAGAGGTGGACTTCTCAATAGAGCTTGAGCCGGGGACTCGCCCTATCTCAAAAGCTCCTTATCGCATGGCGCCAGTGAGCTGAAAGAGTTAAAGGAACAAATTGCAGGAGTTGCTTGACAGAGGGTTTATTAGGCCGAGTGTGTCCTCGTGGGGAGCACCCGTCTTTGTTTGTTAAGAAAAAGGATGGCTCGATGCGTCTATGCATCGATTACGAAGCCAACAAGGTAACCATTAGAGAAGTACCCACCCACCTCGTATCGATGACTGTTTGACCACTCCGGAGCTTGTGTGTTCTCGAAGATTGACTGAGGTCGGGCTACCACCAGCTTGAGGATTCGGGATGCGGATATTCCCAAGACAGCGTTCGAGTCGAGGTATGGGCATTATGAATTGTAGTCATGTCCTTCGGACTTACGAACGCCCCAAACCGCATTCATGGACATGATGGACAGAGTGTTCAAGGCGTTCTTGGACCGCTTTGTCATCGTGTTCATAGATGACATTCTTGTGTACTCTAAATCTAAGGAGGACCATGCCTCGCACCTAAGGCGATTTTGGCGGCCTTGCGCGAGAATAAGCTCTATGCGAAGTTCTCAAAGTGTGACTTTTGGCTTGAGGAGGTAGCTTTTTCCGGACACGTTGTGTCTAAGGAGGAGTGGTCAGTGGACCCTTCAAGATAGAGGTCATTAGTTCGTGGGCGGGCCCGACGACCGTGTCGGAGATTCGTAGCTTTACGGGCTGGCGGATATTATCGCCGCTTTGTTAAGAACTTCTGCTGCTATAGCCACCCCGCTTACTCGATCGACGAGGAAGGGCGTCGATTTCGTTTGGGATAAGAAGTGCGATGAGAGTTTTGCTAAGCTAAAGAGTAGTTTGACGATCGCATCGCAGGTCTTTGGCGCCCCAGAGGAATCGGGGTTTCGTGGTGTGTGCAATGATGCCGCAGCAAGTTTGGTTTGGGATGCGTTACGATGCAACACGGTAAGGTGATAGCGTGCGCCTCGAGGCGATTGAAACCACACGAGCAGCAATTACCCAACTCATGATATGGAGTTGGCGTGATCGTCTTTGCACTTAAAATTTGGAGGCACTACTTGTATGGGGAGAAGATTCAGATTTTCTCGGACCACCAAAGCCTCAAGTATTTCTTCACTCGTAAGGACCTCGAACATGAGGCAGAGGAGGTGGTTGGAGCTTGTAAAGGATTATGACCGTGAGATCTGTATCACCCCTGAAAGGCAAATGTGGTGGCGGACGCACTAAGTAGAAAAACCTCGCATCTCGCAACGTTGGCAAATCCCAAAAGTATCATAAGGAAAGACCTCGAGAGAGCGAGAAATAGCGATGTTGTTAGGGGATGTTACGGCCAGGGTAGCTCGATTGACCATCCAAATTTCTTCGATAAGGCAAAGGATTATCGATGATCAATTTGAAAGATCCTAAGTTAAAAAGCTTGTATGAGAGGGTTCAGGCTGACGGTGATTTCGATTTCGTGATACTCGCAGATGGTGGTCTAAGATATAAAGGCCGGCTATGTGTCCCAGCCGATGACGGTATTCGCACGGAATTGTTGACCGAGGCTCACACCTCGCCTTTTGCTTGGCACCCAGGGGGTAACAAGATGTACCAAGATCTTAAGCAGACTTTTTGGTGGATGGGGATGAAGAGGGAGATTGCCCAGTTCGTCAGTCGGTGTCTCACCTGTCAACAGGTGAAGGCGCCCAGGCAGAAGCCCGCAGGTTTGTTGCAACCGCTCGGAGTGCCACAGTGGAAATGGGAGGAGATCACCATGGATTTTATCTCAGGTTTGCCCAGGACTCCTAGAGGATATGCTCAAATTTGGGTGGTCGTTGATAGGTTGACTAAGTGTGCCCATTTCATTCCGGGCAGGATAAACTACACCGTAGAGCAATGGGCACAACTATTCCTCGAGCCAGATAGTGAGATACCACGGAGTGCCAGTTAAGATTATCTCCGACCGGGATTCCCGTTTTACATCACGGTTTTGGAAGGCCCTTCAGTGAGTTTGGGCACAGTGCGGCTACAAAGACAGACCTTCCACCCACGGACGATGGCGGCGGTGACCGGGTGTAAATCGGATCTTAGAGGATATGCTGCGAGCCTGCGTATTGGATTTCCCTGGCAGTTGGGACCAGTACTTATACTTGATGGAGTTTGCCTACAACAATAGTTTTCAGTCAACCATCCAGATGGCACCGTTTGAAGCGTTGTATGGTAAGCGCTGCAGATCCCCGACTTACGGGAAGAGGTTGGTGACCGGCAGTGTTAGGCCCGGTTGCTTCACTAACCAATGAGGTCATCATCCAGAAAATCGAGCTCGTATGCTTGACCGCCCGAGCGAGCGTGAGAAGAGCTACGCCGATATCGACGTAGAGAGTTGGAATTTGAGATTGGCCAAAGACGTGTTCCTTAAGGTAGCTCCGTCGTGGAGTTACGAGGTTTGGAAGGAAGGGAAAGCCGAGCCCCGTGTTTGTTGGACCATTCGAGATCCTTGAGAGGATCGGGGTTGTAACCTACCACGGTTAGCATTGCCGCCGTCCTTGGTCGTGCAGTGCATAGTGTGTTCCACGTCTCGATGCTCGCCAATATGTGGCGAGATCCTTCGCACGTCATAGATTTTGAGCCTTTACGCTTGAACCATGACTCGAGCTTTGAGGAAAAACCCATAAAGATCTTAGCATTTGAGAAGAAAGTCTTGAGGAACCGAGCTATTGATTTAGTGAAAGTGCAGTGGCGGAATCAGAGAGTTGAGGAAGCTACTTGGGAGTTGGAAGGGGAGATGAGAAGGAGTTACCCAGAGTTGTTTTAGGAGCAGCGACTTCCGGGGACGGAAGTCTCCCAAGGAGGGAGTATTGTAACAGCCCGGTTTTCAGCAAAATATAAAATAAGGTTTTCTTTTATTTTAGTTTGTAAGGAGTTGTTGGAAGGACTCGAACCCTTGGCCTAAAAAGGGATTTGGAAGCTTGGGTTTAAATAAAGAAAAATAAACGCGTCAGCCGGGGCCCGAAGGGGAGTCTTGGGAAGGTCATTTGAGATTTCCAAGTCTATTTAAAGGAAAGGAAGGAGAAAATAAAAAAAAAAGAATCCAAAAACCCTAGCCTTCTCCTTCACTCTCACCCCAAGCCGCGCACGCACTGCTGCGCCGCCGCCCACGCCGCCGCCGCGCGCTGCCTGTCTTCGCCCCACACTCCGTCGCCGCACCGAGCCATCGCCAACGCCCAGCGCCGCTCGGCCACCCCATCGCACTGCGCCGCAGCGCTGCCAACCGCCGACCACTGCGGCGCGCCCCAACGCACCGCTCCGTCGGCCGCATCCGCACGACTCAGGTGCGGCGCACCACCGCCGCCCGCCGCGCGGCAGACTTTCGACCACGCGTCGCGAAGACGTCGCTCCGCACCTTCCTCGCCGTCTCGCTCGCCTTGCCGCACACAACGCCCGATGTCGCGAAGACCGAGCAGCGCCAGCGCAGCCTTTGCCGCATCGCAGCGCCCGTTCTTTGCCCGCCTTCTTCATCGAGACCACGCGCCTCTTCGGTTGGTAAATCCCGAGCCTCCACCCTTTGGACTTCCGATTCTAGATGTTGTTTATTAATTAGGATATTTTACTACTTGTTTAGGTTGCTCGAGTTCGCTTATAAGCTCGAGGGTTGTTAGTTGATTCGGGATAAATAACCTCCACTTTTTCCGTAAGGATTCTTACCCGGGGTTGTGTGGACCTGCGAATACCTTGATAGCATGCTGATTTACGTGATTGTATGAGTTTCTATTAGATAGGATTCATGCTTCCTTGATTCATGTTTGTGTTTGAATTGTGTTCCGCTAGTACCATGCTAGGTACCCTCTTCCCGGCATATCCATGTTTTCCGTTGATTGCCGTTAAATCCATGTTAAGTTGAGACCGAGATGTTTAGTGTAGAAGTTAGAAGGGGTATCTAGTGTAGGTCCCGCTTTCAGTAAGACCCCGATGGACGAGTTGGAGGTGTAAGACCACGATGGGCATCCTAGGTGTATAAGACCCGATGGGCATCACCGAGTCGGAGGTGTAAGACCACGATGGGCAACCTAGGTGTATAAGACCCAGATGGGCATCAGCGAGTCGGAGGTGTAAGACCACGATGGGCAACCTAGGTGTATAAGACCGATGGGCATCACCGAGTTGGAGGTGTAAGACCTGATGGGCATCCTAGGTGTATAAGACCCGATGGGCATCACCGAGTTGGAGGTGTAAGACCCTGATGGGCATCCTAGGTGTATAAGACCCGATGGGCATCACCGAGTCGGAGGTGTAAGACCACGATGGGCAACCTAGGTGTATAAGACCCGATGGGCATCACCGAGTCGGAGGTGTAAGACCGATGGGCATCCTAGGTGTATAAGACCCGATGGGCATCACTGAGTCGGAGGTGTAAGACCCTGATGGGCATCCTAGGTGTATAAGTCCCCGATGGGCATCACTGAGTTGGAGGTGTAAGTCCCCGAAGGGCATCCTAGGTGTGTAAGTCCCCGATGGGCCTCACTGAGTATTAGGTTGTGTAAGGCCCGAAGGGCGTCTAGATGTAGAGCCCGGAGAAGTTCGATAGCTAAGAGCCTCTGAGTAGGCAAGCCCTAGGATCATTGCATGGTTAATCCAACTACTCCCGCTTAAGTTTTGTATGGTTGCATGTCGGTGTGCTAAATGAGACGTTTTCGTAATGTACCCCGGTTGGGGATTCTTACTGAGTAACTTGTTGCTCACCCTTATTTTCTGTGGTTTTCCACCGGGTAACTTGGGACAGAGGCGGGGATGGCTAGGAGGAGGCGGCTGGATGATCATGGACGGTGACTGAAGTTGCACGTAGTTTTCTTTTATGTTTTAGCATGTAGTGGGACTTGGGTCCCTAGGGAAAACTGCTTAAACTGTTTTTATGTTCTCGTACCATTCTCTTTGAATTGTTTTAAGAAAGTCTTGATCAGTCATCTACCGCTTTATTTAATTGAATCATGGTCTTTATTTAAAAAGTGTTTACCGCAAGCTTTTAAACTTCCGACTCTGAATGATGTTTTATATTCTTAATCATGCATGCTAAGTAAGGACTTTAGGTTAGAGACCGCTTTCTTGGGTCCGGGTCCTTACACCGCCCGACCGAAAGCCCCACCGCGCACACACCCATCGCCGCTGACGTCGCCGTGGCCGCCAGCCACCGCCCGCCGGACGTCGCTCGTGGTCGCACAGCGCCGCAACGCAGCCAGAGACGCGTCGCCCGCCGCCTGCCCCCGCCGCTCAGCGCGATCCTCGCCAGCGCGCCAACCCAGAGCCGCTTCGCTGTTGCGCGCCGCGCGCCTCGCCTTGCCACGCACACTCGCGCGCCTGCTGGCCCGCGCGTCTTGCCGTGTTCAAGCGCCAGCCAGCCACGCCAGCGCCAGCGCCCGCGCCTTGATCGCACCAGCGGCGCCCAAGCCACCCTCCTTGCTGCCGAGGCCCGTGTCTTCTCGGTGGTAATTCCCGAACCAATCCCTTTGTGTTTTCTAAGCTTCGTCTTTGTATGTATTTACTTAGGATGCTTTATTTATGCCTAGGTTGCTCGAGTTCGTATTAAGCTCGAGGGTCTTTTTGGTTGTGATAGCTATTCTCCACTTGTTTCCAGGTAAGGACTTCCTACCGTGGTTGTGTGGACCCTGCTATGCTTTCTTAATTGGGCCTTGTATGCTTGTTTACCTTTATGAGCATGTTAGTGGATAGGATAGCTAGTGATTGAATTCTTGCTAGCATGTTTTGCCTTTTTATGCATGTTAGTGCCATGCTAGGTTTGTTCTTCCAGCATGCTTGAGATTCCTGCTTTAAGCTCGTAGTATCATGCTAGGCTATGTATGACAGATGTCTTTGTGGATGTTAGCCAGGAATCACGTACTTGGTAGTCTAAGCTAGTATGATAGGGTTTGTCATCATCTAGAGGCTGAGAGCGAACATAACGTACCTTGTCCCCACCGGTCATCTTGGGATCGGTTTTTGAGCTGATCAATTGGCCAAGGGAGAAAGACCCTTGGAGATGTCCCGGGATTGGTTTGAGAGCCAATCATTAGGCCGGAAGTAGGAGACTTCCGAGGATTCCGGATTTGCCTTGTGAGCTCGTTGAGCTAAGATCCGTGTTGATATTTGTGGCATGTGTACTAGGTTGCTAGATGATAGATTGCATCGTATCGTCACTCCCGGTCGGGGGTTCTTACTTGAGTATGGTTATACTCACCCTTATCGTGGTTTCTTCCACGGGTAACTTGGGACAAAGACCGAGGTGGCTAGCGGAGAGAGGCTGGGAGATCATGGATGCCTTGACACTCTGTCGTGTCTTATTTTACTTGTTTTGGATTTGACATGTAGTTGGACTTAGGTCCGTAGGGAAAACTATGATTTGAACTATTTTATGTTTTAAGGAAAAATCTTGATCGATCCACCATTTTTTAATTTGAATGGTTCGTTTCGCTTAATGAATGTTTACTTTGTTTTTAATGTTTTCCACTCTTATATTTGAAAAGTTTTACAAACCGACCCAGTAGGGTCCTTTTAAGTCTTGTCACTTGCATGCTTTGAGTAAAGATCTAGATTTAGTCCCATCTTCGGGCCGGGTCTTTACACACTGTGTTCGAGAGGCCGATGACTGATGTTCGAGAGGTCGAGGCGTGCCGCTCGTCTTTGTTTGATGCAAAGAAGTGTGGTGGTGGAAGTCCCCTGTGAGAGGCGGACCAGCAGAGTCTCCACCACCACCGGGTCGATTGGAAAGCTGCCAAGTTAGTAGCTTTTGAGGAAGATGTAGAGGCATTTTGTCCTCCTGCAAGCCTCTGATCGTTTCTGCGATCGAGTTCTTTTAGTACCCTAGTAGCCGTGGGTAGTGTGTGGTTTGCTTGTCGAGACTTAATCCGTCTGTGGTTTTCAATCGGCTATTAGAGAGAAGCACCTTCATTAGCATGTTCCGGTGTGGAGCTAGGTGCCGCCACCCGAGGGTTGGCCTGGGTATTCGTTGAGCATCGAGTGGGATGCGGGAGTGGGCCTTGGCTTGTCATTAGACGTGATGTCGAGAGTAGTCTACTCGAGTGTTGAGACTCTTGTGTTGAGTGTCATTGCCTGTCACCGGAGTGTGACCTTCCCTACCCTCGAGAGGGGCTTAAAGCCCGTAAAGGGATGTTTGTGTTGTAAAGGAAGTAATGCTGTTGGCACCAAGCTTTGACAGAGGCCTAGATTCAGCGATTGGCACTTTTCGTGCAGTGGTTCCAGACCCTTGCCGAGTTTAGCATCCCCACTAGTCTTGTACCCATTCATGAGATTCACCTATTTGGGCTGCATAAGAGATCTAGCTCGGTGGTAGCCAGAGAACTACAAGTTTGAGGTCGTTCGAGGGATAAGTAGGAGCCTTTTGAGTCACCGAGAGTTGGGTACAAAGGATCTTTGTTGGTTGTTAAGGGCTAAGCGCGTCCGAGTTCTCGCGCGCTGTGTTGTGGGCTTGTGATCCAGGTTGGATGGTAGTGTGATTCGACTACCACAGAGTTACCCTAATATGAGTAGGGTTGGCATCGATGATGCGTGGTTGATCCACTGTTAGAGCCATGAGTTGGATGGTTGATCGGAGCATGTTTAGTGGACCATTGGTATGAGGTAAGTTAGCTTGGTGTGGCTATTCTCTTGTAAGAGTGAGTCGACCAATGTGGCATTCCGTGGTGAGTTGACCCCGAGTGGGTTGAACTCTTGTTGCTCCTTTGCTAGATGTGGCTCTATTGGGAGGCAAAAGTTGCCTTGTGTGAGAATACTTGTTGGTTTGGATCTTAAGGAACCAAGTTGGAGCTGTACACGCCGGTGTACTTTTGTGTAGCTCATTCCGTGGTGTATTTTTCAAGAACCACGAGGGGTTTAGGGATGTGAAACCAGTGCTCAGTTCTGAGTAGTTAGGACTTTAGTTCTTGGCAAGTGCCCTAACTTGGGTTGAGAGGTTACCGTGCCGGTAGCCTGGTTGTTGCGTAGGCAAGTTATGCTAGTTGGCCCTTGACCTGGGTAGAGGCATTCCTTGTTGATCGATGGTTGGAGTTCGATTTGGAACCGATCCGAGGCGATGGTAGTAAAATCGCGGAGTTTCTGGCCGCCATGGCTAAGAGAGTTGTTCGGATCCTTACCCTGGGTAGAAGCTACGATGTGGCTGATGCTTTGAGCAAGAGGAAGTTTGGGTCTTCTGGTTGTTCGCGCCAGAGGATAGCGACTTCGCCGACGGGGCGATCTAGGGTCGCGATCGATCGCCCGACCACGAGTTAGAGCTCGAGATCGTCGTCAGGCGGCGAGGCGAGCGGCCGCTCATTGCATCAAGTGTGGTAAGGCACTTTTCGGATTGTGTGGAGCATCGCCCGTGCTTGCTACAGATGTGGCAAGGAAGAGCTTTTGGCCAGCACAGTTGAGATGCTGGAGGGAGATGTGCTCGTGTAGCCAATTGTCTGTTAGACCGTTTAACGAAAGTGTGTGTCGGAGGGCGATCGGAGGAATCCTAAGTTGTGGAGAGCCTCACCAGAGCTCAGTCAGACCCAGGCAGTGTTCCTCAGTTGAGTTGTTGGATGCTTGTTGTCGGTTAACAAGCTAGAGTTGTTCTTGGTAACCTCCACGTTGATTTTCGGAATTCTTAGCGAGGTGGTGCTTGGTGTTGACCAAGGTTTGGTTCCCATGTTGTTTCGTGAGCTAGCTCGGTTCGAGCAAGCGGGCGTTGCCCTGAGGACTTGTTCCTAGTTAGGAAGTTTTGGGAGTTGACCCCTCCCTCGGCAATTGAGTAGGCACTGCTAGTTCCATGTTGGGGGTTCAAGCGATTGAGGATCCTTGGATGTTGCTTCCGAGAGAGTTGGTTGTTGTTGCCCTTGGGTTTGAGCAAGGCAGCGAGCGTGTGTGAAGTTCGCTGTCCTTCGGAAGTTCGCTTGCTGGGAAATCGTTCCTATTGAGGAGGAGTCAGCTTAGCTCCTGAGTTGTGTAGTTGATCAGAGTAGCGCGCGGTCATTGTGAGTGTCCTTGCGTTTGTTTGTTAGCAAGCGGAAAGTTGTTTGTTCCCGCAAAGGGCGGAGGCCCGCCAGTTCAAGGGCTTGAGTTGTTCTTTGGAAGGTTGTTGGATCTTTGGAGTTTGTAGAACCCCTTAGTTCTTTGGTAGTTGAGTTGCACCGTGGATGCCGGCCTCGAGTTTTAACTTTTGAGGTAGTCTTGCCGACTCGTGTTGTTCAGGATCCGCAAGCTTGTGGTCGTCGCTATCCTTATTCCTCGCGATGTTTCGTGGGTGGAGTTTATGGATTGGAAGAAGAGTTAGGTCTAAACTATAAGGAGGAAGTCCTTGGAGCAGCCAGATGGGCTTAAGAGTTGAGTGGCAGCTTGGAGGCCAGCCTTGCTCTTTATAAGCTTGGGTTGAGTTTCTGCAGAGCAAGCCTTCTCGGGCTTTGTTCCTAGTTGATGTGCGTTCGCAATTGGCGTTATAGCTGAGCCACAGTTGAGTGGGTTGGCTCAGAGATGTAGTGGCTTTGGTTGGAAACCTTAGAGTTGTTATCCTCCAGCTATTGTGTTGCTAGTAGCCACGTAATGTTTTATTCCTTGCTGCTTGAGATTTCCGTAAGAGGAATGTTGTTGGTTTTTCTGTCTGGCGATGTTCTCTTAGGCTAGTGGCTGATCGGATTGCATTGGAAAGTTTGTTGTCGGCCGTTGAGGGGCTCCAATTTGTTAGTTTGGCCGAGTGGAGCCTGTGCCTAGACCTTGTCTTCTAAAGGTGGTCGTAGCTGAAGTTTCAGCTGGTGTGTTGGTGGTAGCCGTTTGGTGAACCAGAAAAGTGCCCCTTGGCTTTGGTGCTTCGATTTCTCGTAAGATGGTTGCTTAAGTGTTGTGGACGCATGCTAGTTGGAGGAGTTTGCCTTGCGATCAGTCACCAGTTGGTGGTTCGATTTGGATTTCGTTAAGGATTGTAGGCAACCATTGGGGCTCGCAGATCTCTTGAGAAGTAAGAGTAGGCCGTTTAGTTTCTGAAACCTGGGAGGTTCAGTTGTTTGGTCAGCATGGTGAAGGGTCGAGGCTGTTTGATAACAGCTATGAGCATTCAGAGAAGTTACGCCGGAGCGTGGCGTAGAGTTTTAGAGCTTGTGACCCGTCCACGAGTTTGCGGAGAGTAGCGCCGTAGAGAGGCGTTCCGAGTTGGGCTAGCAGGGTTAAGTGAACCCTAAGATTTTAAGACCATTTGAGAGCTAGTGCGAGTTTGAGGATGTGTATTACCGTTAGCACTATCACATCTATTTCTTCGGAGTTCGGTGTATGCCCGGTCTTGTTGTAAGCGCATCGGATGGCTTGTGGCTTTGAGCCTTTGGGAACCTAAGGGGGTTGGATTTCAAGAAGATTTAGTGTTGTCTTGACCGGGAGTTTGGTTGGTTAAGGATCAGTGGAGATTTCCTAGAGTTGTTTTCGTCTTAGGACTTTCGAGGACGAAAGTCTTAAAAGAAGGGAGTATTGTAACAGCCCAGTTTTCTATTTCGGTTTCCCAGGTGTTGTCGGGACATTATGTGAATGTTCGGATGGGCCGTTAGAGCTATTTTAATCCTTAGCGGTATTTTGGTCTTTTTGCCCCCGGTAAGGGTTTTGTGGATTTTCAAGACTTCGGGGTCACTCCCGCCCTTGTCGAGGCTTGATTGTTGTTGGTTGCAGGACCCAAGAAGTTCGGGCTAGTTGGTTGGAAGTTTGGAGGTGATTTGGTAATTAACAAAATTATTGTTAATTTAAGTGCTTCCATTGGGATTTGAACCCTTGCCCTTGATGGTGATTTGGGAGCTTGGTTTAAATGAGCTTTAATAAGGAGAAAAGGTTGCTTCAGCCGGGACTCGAAGGAGGAAGCCCGGGGAAGAGATTTAGGTCACCAAGACCTATTTAAATTAGGAAAAGGAAAGAAAATCAAGAAAATCTCATTCCCCTTGTTTTACCTCTCTCTCTCTCTCTCTCTCTCTCTTTCTCTCTCTCTCTCCTTGCCGACCTCACCAAGAAACCCAACCGAGCCGCACCGAGCCGCCCCGAGCCACCCCAGGCCCAGCAGCCCCACGCCATCAGCCTGTCTCCCAGTAAAGCGGCCCGGACGCTGTCGCGGTGGCAGCCGTCGCCCGAGACGCGAGACGCCCACCAGTATGTCGTCGCCCCCGTCGCCAGCGCCAGCGCTCCCGCGTCGGGCGTCTCCGTCTGCTTCTGCGCACCAGCGCTCCCGCGCCCCAGCGCCGTCCGCGCCTGCACGACCGTGTCGCCAGCGCTCTTCCGCGCGCCTGTCCCCTGCTGCGCCAGCGTGCCTAGCAGCGCCGCCACGCCAGATCTGCTCGCCCCAGTACCGTCCCGCTGCCCACTTGCCGCAGAGCCTATTTTGCCAAAATTGTTGTGGCCGAGACCTTGTACCTTCTCGGTTGGTAATTCCCGAGCCTCCACTCTTTTGGACCCTAAGTTGATTGGCTGTTGTTATTTAATTAGGATATTTTTATTAAATGCTTAGGTTGCTCGGGTTCACTTAGAAGCTCGGGAGTCGCTTGGTTGGCTTATGGTAGTTATTTTCTGCTTGTTTCCAGGTAAGGATTTCTTACCGTGGTTGTGTGGACCCTGCGATGCTTCCTTGATTGTGACTTATATGCATGTTTACTTCTATGAACATGATTAGTGGATAGGACAGCTTGTGATTGCACTCTTGCTAGCATGTTTGCCTGTTTGTACATGTTAGTGCCATGCTAGGATTGTTCTTCCAAAGATGCTTGATTCTGCTTTAAGTTCGTAGTATCATGCTAGGTTATGTGTGATTGATGATGATATGTATGTCTAGCCAGGAATCAGTTATTTCGTACTTTTAGCTAGTATAGTAGACTTTGTCATCATCCAGAGGCTGAGAGCGGACATAACGTACTTTGTCCCCACCGGTCAGGAGTAGAGCGAAGCATAACGTACATTGCTTCTCCCGGCGATGTGGATTTAGCTACCACATCGGCGCATAAGCCTAGTTTGTAGCTGCTAGAGCGGAACCACCGCCAGCGGTGCAAGCTCTGCCTTGGCCGGTTCTTAGCTTCAGTCGGTGGTACAGTGCCGCAGATGAGTCTTAGGGGGCCTCGCACTACTCGTGTTCGGTGACCGCCGTTCCGAGTCTTTAGGCATGTGTGCCGGCCCGCGTAGTTTGTACTTAGGCCCCACATTTACGTTGGTTGCAGCAGCATGCGGTGTGTGCGCACACGCGTTAGTCGCCGGTTCGGAGAGCTCCCGGGCTAATGTTCGTGAGTACATCGCCTTCCTTCCGCTTAGAGCCATACTTGGGTACTCTCCCGATAGTCCAGTTGTTAGCGAGGGTAAGAGGCCCTTGAGGACACCCATTGGGATTGGTTTTGAGCTAATCATATGGTCGAGGGAGAAAGACCCTCGAGGGTGTCGGACATCTTTGGGATCGGTTTTTGACTGATTAATTGGCCGAGGAGAAAGACCCTCGGAGATGTCCTGGATTGGTTATGAGAGCCAATCATTAGGCCTAAGTAGGAGACTTACGAGGATTCCAGATTCTGCCTTGTAAGCTCAATGAGCTATGATCTGTGTTGGTAACTGTTTGCATGTATACTAGGGTGCGAGATGATTGATGTATCGTATTGTACCCCGGTTGGGGATTCTTACTGAGTATGTTTATACTCACCCTTATTTCTGTGGTTTTCCACCAGGTAACTTGGGACAGCACCAGGACGGCTAACGGAGGGAGCTGATTGATCATGGGAGCCGCCGTCACTCTGTCTTTTATTGCTTGCATAATTTGTTCAGCATGTAGACGGACAGGAGTCCTAGGGGGACGTTTTTAAAAGTTGTTTAAATTGTATTATATGATTTTATAAACACTGGCCAGGCTTGTTTTACTTTGATGGCTTTGCTTAAATGAAGGTTGTTGTTTATGTTTTAAGAGTCCCTGCTTTTAAATGTTTTGAAAGGTTTTAAATATGAGCACTAAACCGCTTGATGAAGTATTTAACTTGCATGCTAAGTGAGAACCTAGGTTTAGTACCGTGTTTTGGGTCGGGTTCTTACATCGCGACCCCTAGACTGGCCCTGTCGGCGAGTCTGCTATCCACCTGAGCGGGAACAACCAGAAGACCCAAACTTCCTCTTGCTCAAAGCATCAGCCACATCGTAGCTTCTACCAAGGGTAAGGATCCGAACAACTCTCTTAGCCATGGCGGCCAGAAACTCAGCGATTTTACTACCATCGCCCTGGATCAGTTCCAACTAAACTCTAACCATCGATCAACAAGAAATGCCTCTACCCAGGTCAAGGGCCAACTAGCATAACTTGCCTACGCAACAACCCGCCACTCACAAGCGCGGTAACCTCTCAACCCAAGTTAGGGCACTTGCCAAGAACTAAAGTCCTAACTCCTCAGAACTGAGCACTGGTATCACAACCCGAAACCCCTCGTGGTTCCCTAAACGTGCAAAGGAGCAACAAGAGTTCAACCCACTCGGGGTCAACTCATCACGGAATGCCACATTGGTCGACTCACTCTTACAAGAGCATAGCCACACCAAGCTAACTTACCTCATACCAATGGTCCACTAAACGTGCTCCGATCAACCATCCAACTCATGGCTCTAACAGTGGATCAACCATGCATCATCGATGCCAACCCTACTCATATTAGGGTAACTCCAGGGTAGTCGAATCACACTACAATCCAACTGGCTCACAAGCCCACAACACAGCGCGAGAACTCGGGACGCGCTAGCCCTTAACAACCAACAACATCCTTTGTACCCAACTCTGGTGACCACGAAGGCTCCTACTTATCCTCTCGAAGACCTCAAACTTGTAGTTCTCTGGCTATCACCGAGCTAGATCTCTTATGCAGCCCAAATAGGTGCAATCTCATGAATGGGTACAAGACTAGTGGGGATGCTAAACTCCGGGTGGGTCCTGGAACCACCTGTACGAAAAGTGCCAACTGGCCTGAATCTAGGCCTCCTGTCAAAGCTTAGTGCCAACAGGCACTACTTCCTTTACAACACAAACATCCCTTTACGGGCTTTAAGCCCCTCTGAGGGTAGGGAAGGTCACACTCCAGGTGACAGGGCAATGGCACTCAACACAAGAGTCTCAACACTCGAGTAGACTACTCTCTGACATCACGTCTAACAGACAAGCCAAGGCCCACTCCTGCATCCCACTCGATGCTCGACGAATACTCAGAGCCAACCCTCGGGTGGCGACACCTAGCTCCACACCGGAACATACTAACGTAAGGTGCTTCTCTCTAATAACCATCTGAAAACCACGGACGGATTAAGTCCTGACAAGCAAACTCCACACTACCACTTGGCTACGAGGGTACTAAAAGAATTGGCTACAAAACGACTGTAGGCTTGCAGGAGGACAAGATGTCTCTACATCTTCCCCAAAAGCTACTAACTTGGCGACTTGCCAATCGGCCGGGGTGGTGGTGGAGACTCTGTTGGTCCGCCTCTCACAGGGGACTTCCACCACCACACTCTTCGCATCAAAGCGGCACGAGCAGCACGCCTCGACCTTTGAACATCGTGGTCATCGGCCTCTGAACACCAGGTCATCACAACACTTGGATGATAAACTCGATCTTGGCCAACCACCTCGCTGCTAGCAGTAGGACTAAAAAACATCCAGCTCTACAGGCTTCCACTTGCCAAACTCGGCGGCTCGATCAACACCAACTAACTTATCAAAGATAACTCTGCGATCGAGCCCTCCTGGGAACCTCAGGGCTACTGGAGCTACAAGGAGTGGTGTCTCCTAAATAAACTCTGCCACCGGGCTATCTGTGCCCAAGACTTCTCACTCTGGCGCTACAAAGCTGCGCACTGGTCTCTCCGCTCTCTGTTAGCAAAAGACCTGCCATCAACTCCCTCATGGCTGGAGCACACTCTGCTCAAGGAGTCTCACTTTGAGGCAGACTAGCCTCTACCCCCTTCTCTTGGCAACTCATCTGTCAGGGCCAAAGGTGGCCTACGGGTCTAGACAACCCTAGACGTGGTCTCATGATCAACATGAACAGTCCAACTCCTCGGTTGGAAATACCAAACGTCCCTGCTCCTCTAATTGCAATCAACATACTTGCGATCTACACAAAGCATAAAAGCTAGCCCACGCTGGGGCTCTCACTGCCAAACAAGGGTAACACATGTATACTAGATGCAGTATTGTAAAATAAAACCCTTAGCTTAATGAACTCGAGACAAACTGGACGGTAGCGGGCGTCTTGATCATCATGGGGGCAACAACCTACAAAGCAGGTTAGTCTACAAAATCTATGACTCTGTGCTCTGATACCAACTGTAAGAACCCGACCCAAAACACGGTCCTAAACCAAGGTTCTCACTCAGCATGCAAGTTAAATACTTCATCAAGCGGTTTAGTGCTCATATTAAAAACCTTTCAAAACATTTAAAAGCGAGGACACTTAAAACATAAACAACAACCTTCTTTTAAGCAATGCCAACAAAGTAAAACAAGCCTGGCTAGTGTTTATAAAATCATACAATACAATTTAAACATCTTTTAAAAAAACGTCCCCCTAGGACTTTTGTCCGTTTACATGCTGAACAAATTATGCAAACAATAAAAGACAGAGTACCGGCGGCTCCCATGATCAATCAGCTCCCTCCGCTAGCCGTCCGGTCTTTGTCCCCAAGTTACACACAGTGGAAAACCACGAGAAATAAGGGTGAGTATAAACATACTCGGTAAGAATCCCCAACCGGGTACAATACGATACATCAATCATCCGCACCCTAGTATACATGCAAACAAGCATTACCAACACGGATCATAGCTCAACGAGCTTACAAGGCAGAATCTGGAATCCTAAGAAGTCTCCTACTTCCGGCCTAATGATTGGCTCTCATAACCAATCCCGGGACATCTCCGAGGGTCTTTCTCCCTCGGCCAATTGATCAACTCAAAAACCGATCCCAAAGATGTCCGACACCCTCGAGGGTCTTTCTCCCTCGACCATATGATCAGCTCAAAAGCCAATCCCAATGGGTGTCCTCAAGGGCCTCTTACCCTCGCTAACAAATCTGGACTATCGGGAGAGTACCCGAAGTGTGGCTCTAAACTGAAAGGAACTGATGTACTCACGATCATTAGCCCGGGATAGCTCTCCGAATCGGCGACTAACGCGTGTGCGCGCACACCGCATGCTACTGCAACCGACGTAAATGTGGGGGCCTAAGTACAAACTACGCTGGCCAGGTACGCATGCCTAAAGACTCAGAAACGGTGTCACTGAACACAGTAGTGCGAGGCCCTCGGCACTCATCTGTGCAGCCTGTACCACCGACCTGAAGCTAAGAATCGGCCAAGGAAGGCTTGCACCTTTGGCAGGGTTCCGCTCTAGCAGGCTACAAACTAGGCTTATGCCGATGTGGTAGCTAAATCCACATCGGCTACCGGGGAGAAGCAATGTACGTTATGCTTCGCTCTACTCCCGACCGGTGGGGACAAAGTACGTTATGTCCGCTCTCAGCCTCTGGATGATGACAAACTCTACTATACTAGCTAAGAGTACAAAATAACTGATTCCTGGCTAGACATACATATCAACATCGATCACACATAACCTAGCATGATACTACGAACTTAAAGCAGGAATCTCAAGCATGCTGGAAGAACAATCCTAGCATGGCACTAACATGTACAAACAGGCAAACATGCTAGCAAGAATGCAATCACAAGCTGTCCTATCCACTAATCATGTTCATAGAAGTAAACATGCATATAAGGCACAATCAAGAAAGCATCGCAGGGTCCACACAACCACGGTAAGAAATCCTTACTTGGAAACAAGCAGAAAATAACTACCATAAGCCAACCAAGCGACTCCCGAGCTTCTAAGTGAACCCGAGCAACCTAAGCATTTAATAAAAATATCCTAATTAAATAACAACAGCCAATCAACTTAGGGTCCAAAAGAGTGGAGGCTCGGGAATTACCAACCGAGAAGGTACAAGGTCTCGCCACACAACAATTTTGGCAAAATAGGCTCTCGCGGCAAGTGGGCGAGCGGGGCGTGCGGTGGGCGAGCGATCAAGGCGCCTTCTGCACGCTGGGCCGGCGAGGACAAAGCGCGCGGACGTCTGCTGCGCGACACGATCGTCTGTGTAGCGCAGCGCGCGGCTTTGGGGCGCGGAGCGCTGCTCGCCAGTAGATGGAGACGCCCGACGCGGCGCACTGGCGCTGGCGACGGGCCGTGGCGACGCGCGCTGGCGCTTTGCGTCTGGCGTCTGGCGACGGGCTGCCGCGCGACAGCGCGTCTGGCTGCTGCTCGGTGGCGCCAGTGATGATGGTCGGGCGATGGCGATGGCGGCGGCGGCGGTACTCTCTGGGTCAGTGGCTCGGGCGGCTCGGTGCGGCTTCGGTTGGGTTTCTTGGTGAGGTCGGCAAGGAGAGAGAGAGAGAGAGAGAGAGAGAGAGAGAGAAAGAGAGAGGTAAAACAAGGGAATGAGATTTTCTTGATTTTCTTTCCTTTTCCTAATTTAAATAGGTCTTGGTGACCTAAATCTCTTCCCAGGCTTCCTCCTTCGAGTGCAGGCTGACAGCAACCTTTTCTCCTTATTAAAGCTCATTTAAACCAAGCTCCCAAATCACCATCAAGGGCAAGGGTTCAAATCCCAATGGAAGCACTTAAATTAACAATAATTTTGTTAATTACCAAATCACCTCCAAACTTCCAACCAACTAGCCCGAACTTCTTGGGTCCTGCAACCAACAACAATCAAGCCTCGACAAGGGCGGGAGTGACCACGGAATCACGAAATCCACAAAACCACGACCGGGGCAAAAGACCAAAATACCCTAAGGGTTAAAATAGCTCTAACGGCCCATCCGAACATCCGCATAATGTCCCGAAAACACCTGGGAAACCGAAATAGAAAACTGGGCCTTTACAAGCGTTTCTGGTCTTCTTGGTTTTCAAGGATTTGGAGTTGGCCAGCGTAGTTGAGATGCTGAAGGAAGTTGTGCTCGTGTAGCCAGATGTCTGTTAGACCGTTTGACGACAGTGTGTGTCGGAGGGTGATCGGAGGAACCCTAGGTTATGGAGAGCCTCACCAGAGCTCAGTCAGACCCAGGTAGTGTTCATCGGTTGAGTTGTTGGATGCTTGTAGTCGGTTTACAAGCTAGAGTTGTTCTTAGTAACCTCCGCGTTGGTTTTCGGAATTCTTAGCAAGGTAGTGCTTGGTGTTGACCAAGTTGTGGTTCCCATGTTGTTTCAAGAGCTAGCTCGGTTCGAGCAAGCGGGCGTTGCCCTGAGGACTTGTTCCTAGTCAGGAAGTTTCAGGAGTTGACCCCTCCCTCGGTGGTTGAGTAAGTACTGTTAGTTCTGGGTTGGTGGTCCAATCGATTGTGGAATCCCTCTGTTGTTTCTTCCTAGAGATTTGGATGTTGTTGCCTTTGATGAGCAAGACAGCTAGAGTGTGTGAAGTTCGCTGTCCTGCAGAAGTTTGCTTGCTGGGGAATCGTTCCCGTTTAGGAGGAGTCAGCTTAGCTCCTGAGTTGTGTAGTTTATTAGAGTGGCGCAGTGGTCAGCCCAACGAGAGGGTCCCTGCGTTGTGTTGTTCGCAAGTGGAAAGTTGTTTGACCCCGCAAGGGCGGAGGCCAGCCAGTTCAATAGCTTGAGTTGTTGCTGGAAGTAGTTGGATCTTTGGAGTATGAAGAACCCTAGTTTCTATGGTGGATGAGTTGCACCGTGGATGCTAGCTTCGAATATTAACTTTTGAGGTTGGCTTGCTGATTCGTGTTGCTCATGATCCGCAAGCTTTGTGGTTGCCGTTATCCGTATCCCTCGCAATGTTCCGGGTGTAGAGTTTCTGGTTGGAAGATGAGTTAGGTCTAAGCTAAAAGGAGAAAGTCCTTTGAGTAGTGTAACGGCCCAGGTTTCTATTCCGGTTCTCGAGCTTCCTGCCTGTCGGTCGATGGTTCGGTTGGGCCGTTAGAGCTGTTTTGACCCTTAGGGGTATTTTGGTCTTTTGGCTCCCTGGGCAGGATTTGTGGTTTTTCCCGAGTCTTTTCTTCGTTGGGCTCGGATTTATTGGCTGCTGATTATGGATTTATTGGGCTATTTTATTGTATTTGATATGGGTGCTTTGTTTGATGTTCAGGCTGTTCGGGATCGATTAGAGGCTCGAGGGTCGTTCGTTGATTTGTGATTATTATTATTGTTTTTCTGCTTGTCCCAGGTAAGGATTTCTTACCGTGGTTGTGTGGACCCTGCGATATATCTCGATATGCCTTGCTTGTTTGCTGACTGTTATGAGCATGTTAGAGATAGAGCAGTTGATTGATTTCTTGCTAGCATGTTTGCCTGATTTTACATGTTAGTGCCATGCTAGGTTTGTTCTGCCAACATGCTTATGATTCCTGCTTAAGTTGTAGTATCATGCTAGGTAATGTGATTTATGTCGGTCATTGCTTGCTAGCCAGGAATCATTGATTTTTGCTCTGTACTCTTAGATAGAGTTGTAGGGTTTGTCATCATCCAGAGGCTGAGAGCGGACATAAAGTACTTTGTCCCCACCGGTCGGGAGTAAAGCGAAGCGTTGCTTCAGGGGTTGAGAGCGGACATAACGTACTTTGTCCCCAATGGTCGGATATAGAGGAAAGCATAACATACATTGCTTTTTCTCCCCCCTCCCGGCAGCCAATGAGACTTAGCTACCTCATTGGCGTATGCCTAGTTTGTTGCCTGATAGAGCGGAACCCTGCCAAAGGTGTAAGCCTACCTTGGCCGGTTCTTAGCTTCAGGTCGGTGGATCAGTGCCGCATGCATGAGCGCCGAGGGCCTCGCTCTCACGTGAGCAATGACACGCTTCCGAGTCTTAGGCATGCGTACTGCCCGCGTAGTTTGCCCTTTGGCCCCGCATTTACGCCCGATTCTGGCGGCATGATGTGCGCGCGCGCCACGCGTTAGTCGCCGGTTCGAGAGCTCTCCGGGCTAATGTTCGTGAGTACAACATTCCTTCCGTTAGAGCGACTTCGGTACTCTCCGTAAGTCCATTTAGTGCAAGGGCAAGGAGGCCCTTGAGGACATTCTAGGGATCGATGTATTCCCCGAGTGACAGATACCTCGGTGATGTCCAGGATTGGTCAGTGTATCCAATCCATTAGGCCGGAAGTAAGAGACTTCCGATGGCTCCAGATCTTGTCTTATGAGCTCGTTGAGCTATGATCTGTGTTGATAGCTGTTTGCTTGCTTGTTGAGGTGCTAGATGACTGATGTATCGTATTGTACCCCGGTTGGGGATTCTTACTGAGTATGTTTATACTCACCCTTATTTATTTTTCAGTAGCTTGGGACAACACCGGGATGGCTAGCGGAGGAGCCGATTGATCATGAGGAGCACCCGGCACTCTGTCATTTATTATTGCATTGTTTATTCAGCATGTAGATGGACAGGAGTCCTAGGGGAACATTGTTTAAAAAGCTGTTTAAATTGTATTGTATATTTTTATAAATACTGGCCAGGATGTTTTACTACTGTTGGTTATGTTTTAAGGGTTCCCCCTTCTCATATGTTTTGAAAGGTTTTTAAATATGAGCACTAAACCGCTTGTTATCATATTTAACTTGCATGCTGAGTGAGAACCCCGGTTTAGGACCATGTTTTGGGTCGGGTTCGTCACAAGTAGCCAGATGGACTTAAGAGTTGAGTGGCAGCTTGGACACGAGCTTCGCTCATTGTAAGCTTAGGTTGAGTTCTGTAGAGCAAGCCCTTCTCGAGCTTTGTTCCTAGTTGTTGTGCGTTCGCAGTTGGCGTTATAGCTGAGCCACATTTGAGTGGGTTGGCACAGAGGTGCCGTGGCATTGGTTGGTAAAACTTCTGAGTTGTTATCCTCAAGGTGTTGTGTTGCAAGTAGTTGTGTGATTTTTTTTTCCTGGATACCCGAGATTTCTGTGAGAGGAATGTTGGTTGTTTCCTTGTCTGACGATGTTCTCTTAGGCCAGTTGCTGGTAGGTTTGCATTGAAAAGTTTGCGGTCGGCCGATGAGGGGCTCCAGTTTGTTGGTTTGGCCAATTGAAACCTGTGCCTGGACCTTGTCTTTGGTGCGACAATTTCTCTTTAAGATGGTTGCTTAAGTATTGTGGACGCGTACTAGTTGGAAAAGTTTGCCTAAGTGTTGTGGACGCGTACTAGTTGGAAAAGTTTGCCTTTAGGATCAGTCGCCAGTTGGTCGTTCGATTGGATTTCGTTAAGGCTTGTAGGCAAACACTGGGGTTGTTCGGTTCAATATTCGGTTCAATATTCGGTTGTTCAGTTGGGCCATTAAAGCCATTTTAACCCTTAGGGGTATTTTGGTCTTTTTGCTCCCTGGTCAGGGTTTGTGGATTTTCAGGATTCCAGGGTCATTCCTGCCCTTTATCGAGGCTTGACTGTTGTTGGTTGCAAGAACCAAGAAGTTTATGCTAGTTGCTTGAAAGTTTGGAGGTGATTTGGTTATTAGCAAAATTAATGTTAATAAAGGTGCTTCCATTGAGATTTGAACCCTTGACCTAATGGTGATTTGGAAGCTTGATTTAAATGAGTTTTAATAAAAAGAAAAGATTGATTCAGCTGGGACTCGAAGAAGGAGAGCTCTGGGAAGGGACTTTAGGTCACCAAAGCCTAATTAAATTAGGAAAAAGGAAAAGAAATCTAGAAACCCTATTCTTCCCTTGTTTTTTCCGAGTTAACTCACTCCCCTTGCCCTTGCCGAATTCACATTAGCACACCATCCCCTTGCCGAATTCACACTAGCACTCCATCCCCTTGCCAAATTCACACTAGCACTCCATCCCCTTGTCGAAATCACTCTCTCCCTCTCTCACCCTTGCCGAATCCTCCAAGAATCAAGAACCAAGTTCAAGATTCATGTAAGTTCTCTCTTCTCCTTCTTCCCTTCATAGTCGAATGTCATCTCCTTTGGAGTTTGGCCAAACCCTAATCAAAAGTTGTGTGTTGCATGGTAGCCGAAGCTTTCTTTGATCTTCCTTGGAGTAGCCGAATTCCTCCTTGATCTTCCTCGGTGTTGCCGCAAACAAATCAAGAACCGAGAGGTGAGCCATCCCTTCTTCTTTCTCTCCTTGTCGAGACCTCACTTTTGTTATTGTGCAAACCCTAACCGAGAGGATCATCTCTCCGTTGCAGCCGAGAACTTCCTTGGCTCCTTCCCCTTGAGTAGCCGCATCTCTCTCAAGCTTTTCTTGGAGCCGAACCTTGATTGAGGTGAGTTTTCCTTCCTTGGCCGAGAGTATGTCCTTGCTGGTTGGTTGAGTTGTAAGCCTTTCTCCTTTGTTTTGCAAACTCCGATCGAAGCCGAAAGAGTTCCCGCATCCAACCCTTGAAGCTGAGAGCAATAGGCAAGCAAAACTCCATCCCGAGGTAAAATTTCCCATCCTAGCGGAGAGCTTGATGGTGTGTTTAGGAGTGTGTTGTTTGTTTCCCGGTTAGCTAACTTGTGTTCTTTCCTATTGAGGTGAAGTCGAGCAAGTTCTTGGAAGTTGTTGTTTGTGAAGGCCAAAAGCCAAGCTTGGCCGAGAGCTTGTGGGACTAGCTAGGTAGTTTCCCGACTCTTGTTTCTCTTGGTTTGTATGTAGGGTTAGCTAGTTTAGATGATAATGTATTTTGGTTGTTTTCTAGGTTGTGTGCTTCTGCAGCTCAAAGAGCATTTGAATTATTTTCTGCTTGTTTCCAGGTAAGGATTCCTTACCAGGGTTCTGTGGACCCTGTGATGTTTTCTGGATTGTGCCTTGTATGCCGGTTTACTTTTATGAGCATGTTAGTGGATAGGACAGCTTGTGTTTTAATTCCTGCTAGCATGTTTGCCTGGTTGTACACGTTTGTGCCATGCTAGGTTTGTTCTTCCAGCATGCTTATGATTCCTGCTTTAAGTTCGTAGTATCATGCTAGAATATGTGTGAATGATGTTGATATGTATGTTTAGCCAGGAATCAGTTATTTTGTACTCGTAGTTAGACTGGTAGGGTTTGTCATCATCTAGAGGCTGAGAGTGGACATAACGTACGTTGTCCCCATCGGTCGGGAGTTAGAGCGAAGCATAACGTACATTGCTTCCCCCCGATAGCCGATGTGGATGTAGCTACCACGTCGGCACAAGCCTAGTTTGTAGCCTGCTAGAGCAGAACCCTGCCAACGATGCAAGCCTACCTTGGCCGGTTCTTAGCTTCAGGTCGGTGGTACAGGCAGTTACAGATGAGTGCCGAGGGCCTCGCACTACTGTGTTCAGTGACACCGCTTTTGAGTCTTTAGGCATGCGTACCTGGCCCGAGTAGTTTGTACCTAGGCCCCCACATTTACGCCGGTTGCAGCAGCATGCGGTGTGCGCGCACACGCGTTAGTCGCCGGTTCGGAGAGCTCCCCCGGGCTAATGTTCGTGAGTACACCTGTTCCTTCTAGTTTAGAGCAAGACTTCGGGTACTCTCCCGTTAGTCCAGATTTGTTAGCGAGGGTAAGAGGCCCTTGAGGACACCCATTGGGATTGGCTTTTGAACTAATCATGTGGTCGAGGGAGAGAGAACCTCGAGGGTGTCGGACATCTTTTGGGATCGGTTTTTGTGCTGATCAGTTGGCCGAGGGAGAAAGACCCTCGGAGATGTCCCGGGATTGGTTATGAGAACCAATCATTAGGCCGAAGGTAGGAGACTTCCAAGGACGCTGGATTTTGCCTTGTAAACTCGTTGAGCTAAGATCGGTGTTGATATCTGTTTACATGTGTACTAGGTTGCTAGATGATTGATTGCATCGTATCGTACCCCGGTCGGGGATCCTTACTGAGTATGTTTATACTCACCCTTACTGTGGTTTTCCACCAGGTAACTTGAGACAGCACCAGGGCGGCTAGCGGAGGGAGTTGGGAGATTATGGATGCTGCTGACACTCTGTCGTGTCTTATTTACTTATTTGAATTCAGCATGTAGTTGGACATGAGTCCATAGGGAAAACTTGTTTACTGGTGCTTCGAACTATCTTTTATGTTTTAAGGAAAAAGTACTGATCAGTCACTGTTTTAAATTGGATGGTTTTACTTAATGATTACCCGACTTTGTTTTAATGTTTTCCACTCTATATGTTTTGAAGATTTTTAAATTCGACCTCTGGTTTCTGTCGTTTATGCTTTTCACTTGCTTGCTGAGTAAAGACCTAGGTTTAGAACCATTTTTCGGGTCGGGTCTTTACAGTTGGTATCAGAGCACAGAGTCATAGATTTTGTAGACTAACCTGTTTGTAGGTTGTGTTCCCATGATCTCCAGCACTCCACGGCCTTCAGGTTTGTCTATGTTCATTAAGCGAAGGGTTTTGTTTTACGATACTGCATCTTGTACACATGTGTTACCCTTGTTGGGTAGTGAGAGCCCTAGTGTGGGCTAGCTTTTATGCTTTGTGTTGATTGCCAGTATGCTGATTACACATAGAGGAGCAGGGACGTTTGGTATTTCCAACCAAGGAGTTGGACTGAGCATGTTGATGATGAGACCACGTCCAGGGTTGTCTAGACCCGTAGGCCACTTTTGGCCCTGGCAGTTGAGTTGCCAAGAGAAGGGGGTAGAGGCTAGTCTGCCTTAGAGTGAGACTCCTTGAGCAGAGTGTGCTCCAGCCATGAGAGAATTGATGGCAGGTCTTTTAGCTATCTGAGAGCAGAGACCTAGGCGCAGTTTGTAGCGCATAGTGAGGAGTCCCGGGCACAGATAGCCCAGCTGACATAGTTTATTTAGGAGATGCCCCCAGTAGCTCCAGTAGGCCCGGAGGTTCCCGAGAGGGCTTGATCAGCAGGTTTATGCTGATGAGTTAGTTGATGTTGATGGAGCGGCCGAGTTTGGCAAGTAGAAGCGAGATGGTTGGCCAGGATCGAGTTTATCATCCGAGTGTTGGGATGACCTGATGTTCAGAGGCCGAGGCATGCCGTTCTTGTGCTGTTTGATACAGCAGTTTGGTGGTGGAAGTCCCTTGAGAGAGGTGGACCAGCAGAGTCTCCACCAGTCACCCGGTCGATTGGCAAGTTGCCGAGTTAGGAGTTTTTGAGGAAGATGTAGAGACATCTTGACCTCTTGCAAGCCTGCAACTATTTTGCAGCCAGCTCGGTTAGTACCCCGTAGTCAGGGTGTAGTGTGAAGTTTTCTTGTCCGGACTTAACCCGTCTGTGGCTTCTAGTTGGCTAGTAGAGAGAAGCACCTTTTGTTAGCATGTTCCAAATGTGGAGCTAGGTGCTGCCACCCGAGGGTTGCTCTGAGTATATGTTGAGCATCAAGTGGGATGCAAGAGTAGGTCGTGGCATGTCTGTTAGACGAGATGTCAGAAACTAGACTGCTCGAGTGTTGGGCTTCTTATTTTGAGTGCCATTGTCCCCGTCACCTGAAGTGTGACCTTCCCTACCCTTGGCGGGACGTAGAGCTCGTTTATAGTTGTTTGAGCTGAAAAGGTGTAGTGCTTGTTGGCACGAAGCTTTGAGAGGAGGCCTAGGTTCAAGCCAGTTTGCACCATAGGTGTAGGTGGTTCCATGACCCACCCGGAGCTTAGCATCCCCACTATTCTTGTACCCGCTTCCTGAGGTTGCACCTGTTTGGGTTGCATAAGAGATCTAGCTCGGTGGTAGTCAGAGAACTACAAGTTTGAGGTCATTCGAGGAAAAGTAGGAGCTTTTCAGAGTCACCAAGAGTTGGGTGCGAAGGATGTTGTAGGTTGTTAAGGGCTAGCGTGTAACGGCCCAGCTTTCTATTTCGGTTACCCAGGTGATTTCGGGTCATTATTCGGATGTTCGGATGGGCCGTTAGAGCTGTTTTAACCCTTAGGGGCATTTTGGTCTTTTGCCCTCGGTTAGGGTTTTGAGGATTTTCAAGATTTCAGGGCCTTTCCTGCCTTCGTCGAGGTTTGGTGGTTGTTGGTTGCAAGACCCAAGAGGTTTGGGCAAGTTGTGTGGGAGTTTGGAGGTATTTTAGTTATTGGCAAAATTAATGGGTTTTTGAGTGCTCCCTTTGGGATTTGAACCCTTGCCCTAAATGGTTTTGGGAGTTTGAAGGAAAAAGAGTTTTATTAGAAAGAAAAGTTTGTTTGGGCCGGGTTTTGAAAGAGGAAGCTTTGGGAAGGGATTTTAGACCCATTTAAATTAGGAAAAGGGAAGAAAATCAAGAAAGTCCCTTTCCCCTTGTTTTGTAATCTCTCTCTCTATCTCTCTCTCTCTCTCTCTCTCTCTCCTTGCCGACCTCACCAATAAAACCCAACCCTAGCCGCACCAGCCCTGCTCAGCCCATGCCCAGCCGCTCTGCACCAGGCCGCGCCGCACAGTCCAGCCACTCCGCCCGTCGCGCCGCACCGTCCCGCACCAGGTCGCCAAGACGTGCCGCGCCGCCTCGCACCAGGCCGCCCTGCACCGCGCCGCTCGTTGCCATCTGCAGGCGTCGCCGCCAATGCGCTCCGTGCCGCTTTCAGCCAGTGCGCCCGACGCGCGCCGCGCTGCTCCGCACGAGTGCCGCCCAGACGCGCGCGCCGCTCGCTTCAGCCGCCGCCCGACGCGTGCCGCCAGCATATTGCCTCGCGCGAACCCGATGTCTCGCCCGCGCGCCCGACCTAGCGTGTTCGCTCGCCTGCGACAGCCTGCGTCTGCTCGTCCCCTGCCTCGCCAGCGCCAGCGCCAGCGCCAGTGCCCGCTGCCCAAAGCGCCACGCGCTCGCTCCTTGCGGACGGACATCCCGCCTCGCCGCCGTGCGGGTTGGGGCGTGACCTTGTGTCTTCTCGGTCGGTAATTCCCGAGTCTTTTCTCCATTGGGCACTAGGTTGTTGGCTGCTGTTTATTTAATTAGGTTGCTTTTGCTAAAATGCTTAGGTTGCTCTTGTTTAAACTTTTAAAGCTCGAGGGTCACTATTTGATTGTGAAAGTTATTTCTGCTTGCTTCCAGGTAAGGATTTCATACCGTGGTTGTGTGGACCCTGCGATGCTTTCTTGATTGTGCCTTATATGCATGTTTACTTCTATGAACATGATTAGTGGATAGGATGACTTGTGATTGCATTCTTGCTAGCATGTTTGCTCTGCTTGTACATGTTAGTGCCATGCTAGGATTGTTCTTCCAAAGATGCTTGAGATTCCCGCTTTAAGTTCGTAGAATCATGCTAGGTTATGTGTGATTGATGTTGATATGTATGTTTAGCCAGGAATCAGTTATTTTGTACTCCTAGCTAGTATAGTAGGGTTTGTCATAACGTACCTTGTCCCCACCGGTTGGGAGTAGAGCGAAGCATAACGTACATTGCTTCCCCCCGGCAGCCGATGTGGATTTAGCTACCACATCGGCATAAGCCTAGTTTGTAGCCTGCTAGAGCGGAACCCTGCCAAAGAGCCTGCCTTGGCCGATTCTTAACTTCGTGTCGGTGATGCAGGCAGCCGCATGATGAGTGCCGAGGGCCTCGCACTCTCTGTGTTTAGTGACACCGCTCTCGAGTCTTAGGCATGCGTGCCGCCGCCGTAGTTTGTACTTAGGCCACCACATTTACGCCGGTTGCAAAGAAATGCGGTGTGCGCGCAAGACACGTTAGTCGCCGGTCGGAGAGCTCCCGGGCTAATGTTCGTGAGTACACCAGTTCCTTCCAGTTTAGAGCCGGACTTCGGGTACTCTCCCTGTAGTCCGGTTTATTAGCGAGGGTAAGAGGCCCTTGAGGCACCCATTGGGATTGGCTTTTGAGCTGATCATATGGTCGAGGTAGAAAGACCCTCGAGGGTGTCGGACATCTTTGGGATCGGTTTTTGAGCTGATCAATTGGCCGAGGGAGAAAGACCCTCGAGATGTCCCGGATTGGTTATGAGAGCCAATCATTAGGCCTAAGTAGGAGACTTCCGAGGATTCCAGATTCTCGCCTTGTAAGCTCTTGAGCTATGATCCATGTTGGTAATCGCTTGCATGTATACTAGGGTGCCGATGATTGATGTATCGTATTGTACCCCTGGTTGGGATTCTTACCGAGTATGTTTATACTCACCCTTATTTCTGTGGTTTTCCACTGTAACTTGGGACAAAGACCGGACTGCTTAGCGGAGGGAGCCGATTGATCATGGAGCCGCCAGACTGCCTCTATTATTGTTTGCATAATTTGTTCAAGATGTAGTAGGACAGAGTCCTAGGGGATGTTTTTAACAGCTTATTTAAATTGTATTGTATGATTTCATAAACACTGGCCAGGCTCGTTTTACTTTGTTGGTTTGCTTAAATGAAGGTTGTTGTTTATGTTTTAAATGTCCCCGCTTTTAAATGTTTTGAAAGGTTTTAAATATGAGAACTAAACCGCTTGATGAAGTATTTAACTTGCATGCTGAGTGAGAACCTAGGTTTAGGACCGTATTTTGGGTCGGGTTCTTACAGCTTGGTATCGAGCACGAGTCATAGATTCTGTAGACTAACTCGCTTTGTAGGTTGTTGCCCCCATGATCATCAAGACTCTCACGCTACCGTCAGTTTGTCTGCGAGTTCATTAAGCTAAGGGTTTTATTTTACAATCGCATCTAGTATACATGTGTTACCCTTTGTTTGGCGGTGAGAGCCCAGCAAATATGGGCTAGCTTTTATGCTTTGTGTGGATCGCTAGTAGGTTGATTGCACTTAGAGGAGCAGGGACGTTTGGTATTTCCAACCGAGGAGTTGGACTGTTCATGTTGATGATGAGACCGCGTCCAGGGTTGTCTAGACCCGTAGGCCACCTTTGGCCCCGGCATGAGTTGCCAAGAGTAGGGGTGAGGCTAGCACGCCTCGCAGTGAGACTCCTTGAGCAGAGTGTGCTCCAGCCATGAGAGAGTTGATGGCAGGTCTTTTAGCTAACAGAGAGCGGAGACCCAGGCGCAATTTGTAGCGGGTAGTGAGGAGTCTTGGACACAGATAGCCCAGCTGGCAGAGTTTATTTAGGAGACACCCCCTAGTAGCTCCAGTAGCCCCGGAGGTTTCCGAAAGGGCTTCATTAGCAGGTTTATGCTGATGAGTAAGTTGGCGTTGATCGAGCCGCCGAGTTTGGCAAGTGGAAGCCTCAGAGAGCTGGATGTTTTTGAGACCTCATCGCTAGCGCAAGGTGGTGGCCGGCTGTGTTCGAGTTTATCATCCAAGTGTTGGGATGACCTGGTGTTCAGAGGCCAATGACCAGATGTTTTTGAGGTCGAGGTGCGCCAATATGGTGTTGTTTGATGCAGCAGTGTGGTGGTGGAAGTCCCCTGTGAGAGGCGGACCAGTAGAGTCTCCACCAGCCACCCGGTCGATTGGCAAGCTTCCAAGTTAGTAGCTTTTGAGGAAGATGTAGAGACATCTTGTCCTCCCGCAAGCCTCAGTAGTCGTTTTGCACCCAGTTCTTTTAGTACCCTCGTAGCTGTGGGGTAGTGTGGAGTTTGCTTGTCAGGACTTAATCCGTCCGTGGTTTTCAGCTGGCTAGTAGAGAGAAGCACCTTCTTTTAGCATGTTCCAGGTGTGTAGCTGTAAGAACCCAACCCAAAATACTGTCCTAAACCTAGGTTCTCACTCAGCATGCAAGTTAAATATTTCACCGAGCGGTTTAGTGCTCATATTTAAAACCTTTCAAAACATTTAGAACGGGAATGCTTAAAACATAATCAACAATTTTGTTTAAGAAAACCAACGAAGTAAAACAAGCTCTCGCCAAGATATATAAAAACATCCAAAATAGTTCAAACAACTTTTAATAATGGTTCCCTAGGACTCTGTCCCATTTACATGCCGAACAAATATGCAAACAATAAAGACAGAGTGCCTAGCACCTATGATCAATCAACTCCCTCGCTAGCCGTCCCCTGCCGCCCCAAGTTACCTAGTGGAAAGCCACGAAATAAGGGTGAGTATAAACATACTAAGTAAGAATCCCCAACCGGGGGTACAATACGATACTTCAATCATCTAGCACCCAAGTATACATGCAAACAAAGCACTAATACAGATCATAGCTCAACGAGCTTACAAGGCAGATCTGAATCCTCTAAGTCTCCTTCTTCCGGCCTAATGATTGGCTCTCATAACTAATCCCGACATCTCTCAGGGTCTTTCTCCTCGGCCAATTGATCACCTCAAAACCGATCCCAAAGATGTCCGACACCCTCGAGGGTCTTTCTCCTCGACCATATGATCACCAAAAGCCAATCCCAATGGGTGTCCTCAAGGGCCTCTTACCCTCGCTAATAAATGCGACTATCGGAGAGTACCCGAAGTCCGGCTCTAAACAGAAGGAACCGTGTACTCACGAACATTAGCCCGGGAGCTCTTCGAACCGGCGACTAACGCGTGTCTTGCGCGCACACCGCATGCCGCCGCAACCGCGTAAATGTGGGGCCTAAGTACAAACTACGCGGGCCAGTGCACGCATGCCTAAGACTCGGAAAAAAGTGTCACCGAACACGATGAGTGCGAGGCCCTCGGCACTCATCTGTGCACTGTACCACCGACTGGCTAAGAACCGCCAAGGTAGGCTTGCACCGCTGGCGGTGTTCCGCTTAGCAGCTACAAACTAGGCTTATGCCAATGAGGTAGCTAATCCTCATTGGTCTGCCGGGGAAGCAATGTACGTTATGCTTCGCTCTACTCCCGACCGGTGGGGACAAGGTACGTTATGTCCGCTCTCAGCCTCTAGATGATGACAACCCTAACACACTAGCTAGAGTATAGATGTAAGAACCCGACCCAAAACATGGTCCTAAACCTGGGATCTTACTCAGCATGCAAGTTAAATATGATAACAAGCGGTTTAGAGCTTATATTTAAAAATCTTTCAAAACATATGAGAAGGGGGAGCCCTTAAACCATAACCAACAATTTAAGTTTAAACAATCCAACAAAGTAAAACATCCTGGCCAGTATTTAATAAAATGTACAATACAATTTAAACAACGTTTTAAACAATGTTCCCCTAGGACTCTGTCCATCTACATGCTTTGAATAAACAATGCAATAATAAAAGACAGAGTGCCGGCGGTTCCCATGATCAATCGCCTCCTCCGCTAGCCCTCCCGGTGTTGTCCCGAGTTACCCAAAGATAAATAAGGGTGAGTATAAACATACTCAAGAAGAATCCCCAACCGGGTACAATACGATACATCGGACATCTAGCACCTCAATATGCAAGCAAACAACTACCAACACGGATCATAGCTCAACGAGCTCATAACACAAGATTCTGGGAAACATCTAAGTCACTTACTTCCGGAATCATCTAAGTCTCCTACTTCCTACTAATGATTGGTTCTCATAACCAATCCCGGACATCTCCGAGGGTCTTTCTCCTCGGCCAATTGATCACTCAAAAACCGATCCCAAGATGTCCGACACCCTCGAGGGTCTTTCTCCTCGACCAATTGATTAGCTCAAAAGCCAATCCCAATGGGTGTCCTCAAGGGCCTCTTACCCTCGCTAACAATCTGGACTATCGAGAGAGTACCCGCATGCCGCTCTAAACTGAAGGAACTGTGTACTCACGAACATTAGCCCGGGAGCTCTCCGAACCGGCGATTAACGCGCGTGTGCGCAAGACACCGCATGCTCTTCTTCGCAAACCGGCGTAAATGCGGGGCCTAAGGGCAACCTACGCGGGCAGTGCACGCATGCCTAAGACTCGGAAACGGTGTCACCGAACACGAGAGTGCGAGGCCCTCGGCACTCATCCGTGCGGCACTGCATGCCACCGACTGGCTAAGAACCGCCAAGGCAGGCTTGCACCGCTGGCGGTGGTTCCGCTCTAGCAGCTACAAACTAGGCTTATGCCGATGTGGTAGCTACATCCACATCGGCCGCCGGGGAAGCAATGTACGTTATGCTTCGCTCTACTCCCGACCGGTGGGGACAAAGTACGTTATGTCCGCTCTCACCTCCGGATGATGACAAACCCTACTACTCTATCCAAGAATACCGAGTAAATCAATGATTCCCGGCTAGCAAGCAATGACCGACATCAATCACGCTTACCTAGCATGATACTACAACTTAAACAGAATCACAAGCATGCCGGAAGAACAAACCTAGCATGGCACTAACATGTAAAATCAACAAACATGCTAGCAAGAGATCAAACAAAGTCGCCTATCACTATCATGCTCATAACAATCAAAGAAACATACAAGGCACAATCGAGACATATCGCAGGGTCCACACAACCACGGTAAGAAATCCTTACCTGGGACAAGCAGAAAATAATCATAACTCAACCAAGCGATCCTCGAGCCTCTAATCGAACCCAAACAACCATCCGAGAAGCCACAAGGCTCGGGCCAACCAAAGACACAACAGTGTGTGGCCGGGCGCTGGGCACAGCGCCCAGCAAAGGGGCGCAGGCGTGGCGCCGGCGCAGTACGGCGCGCACTGGGCGGCAAAGCGCGCACGGCGCGCGGCTCGAGCTTCTACCTGGCGACGACACACGGCGCGGCTTGACAGAGGATCGGCGCACGGGCGCGCGAGGCGACGCGACGCGACGGGCTCGCCTGCTGGGCGCTGAAGGCACGACGATCTGCAGGGGCGAGCGACTCGGCACGGAGACGGCCTGGGCGATACCGATCTAGGCTCGGCGCGACCAAGGCGAGGGCGATGCGATCTGGACTCGGCGCGACCAAGGCGAAACGAAGATGGCCTGGGCGATGCAGATCTGGGCTCGGCGCGACTAGGGCGAGGGCGACGCGACGGGCGCAGGGTGGCTCGCACGGCGCGACTAGGGCGAGGCGATGACGCGACGGGCGCAGGTGGCTCGGCACGACGGCGCGCATGGGTGACCCGGCGGCTTCGAGCGAGGGCGCGGCTAGGGGCTGGACGATGCAACGCATCTGGGCGCACTGGCCGGGCGATGCAAATCGCCTGGTGCGCGCGGGGTCAAGCAGGCTATGTTTGCCGAGCGGCCCGATGCGCCAGGTGTGGTGCGGCTAGGGCATGGTCGGGTGGCTAGGGTTGGGTCTTTTGGTGAGGTCGGCTAGGGGAGAGAGAGAGAGAGAGAGAGAGAGAGAGAGAGAGAGAGATTGCAAAACAAGGGGAAAGGGACTTTCTTGATTTTTCCTTCCCTTTTTCCTAATTAAAACAAGCCTTAAAGTCCTTAAATCCCATTTCCGCTTCCTCCTTCGAGACCCTACTGAAGCAACCTTTCCCAAACAATAACTCTCACATAAAACAAACTCCCAAATCATCTCTAAGGGCACAGGCTCGAATCCCAAAGGAAACACCCAAACAACGATCACTTTGCCCAAAACCCAAATCACAACCGAACTCCCAAACGAATACCCCAAACATCTCGGACTCATGACCACCAACACACAAGCCTCAACGAAGCGCGTGAGCCGCCTCAAGCCCCGAAAATCCACAAATCCCGCCCCGGGAGCAAAAGACCAAAATACCCTAAGGGTCAAAATAGCTCTAACGCCCAACCGAACCATCAATCTGAACCTAAGCACCTCGAGAACTGGAATAGAAAATCGGGCCGTTACAATACTCCTCCTTTTAAGACTTTCGTCCTCGAAAGTCCTAAAACGAAACAAATTTAGGAAAACTCCAATGTTTCCTAGCCAATGTAACTTCTCGGCCAAAACAACACTAACCCTTCTCTCAAAACCAAACCCTCTTGGGTTCTCAAAGGCTCAAAGCCACAATGCTCTCCATCACCACAAACTATCTCAACCAAGAGCCGAGGAACACAAAACTTGCACTCATTGCCAACGACGGGGCAAAGCTAACCACCGCTCCAATCCGCTCAAGGATCTCAAAAGCCCTACAAACTTGGGGCTCACCCAAAACCCCACTAAACCAACACTTAACACCTCTCAACGGTGTTACTCTCAAAGAACCGCGCACTCTTGGCACAAGTTCCAAAACTCAACGCCACGCACCGGGCGTAATCTCTCTGAATGCCCACAATCGATAACAAATCGCCTCAACACAACGCCAAGTCAAGCAAACAATCAACCCCTCGTGTTCCGTAAAACCAAACGGCCTACTCTTTTTTCACAAGAGACCAAATAACCACAAGGCTTGCCTAAAGCCTTAACGAAAAAACAATCGAACCACCAATCGCGATTGATCCAAAAGGCAAACTTTTTCCCACTAGCACAAGCCGAAATCTCAAACTACGGCCAACCCTAAATGGCCAAAAACTAGGGCACAGCTCCGCTCGCCAATCCAACAACCGGAGCCTCACAACGGCCGAACACAAACTTTTCCATGCAAACCTACTAGCAATCGCCAAAAAGAACATTGCCAGCAAGGAAACACCCAACATTCCTCTCATGGAAAATCTCGGCAAGAAGGACCAAACCCTCACAGTGGCTACCAAAGAACACACAACAGCTTGAGGAAAACAAAACCCAAAGGCTAACCAACCAATGCCACGGCACCTCTGTACAACACACTCAACCGAGGCTCACTATTTGCCAATCTGCGAAAGCTCAACAACTAGAAACAAAGCCCGAGAAGGCCTTGCTCAAGCAGAAAACTCAACTCAAGCTCAACTCTTAAATCGGCCGCCACCGCTCTTGCGGGGACAAACAACTTTTCGCTTGCAACAACACAATGCAGGGACCCTCTCATTGGCTAACCATCGCGCTACTCGATCAACTACACAACTCAGAGCTACGCCGACTCCTCAACGGAACGATTTCCCAAAGAAGCAAAACTCTAAAGGGCGGCGAAACATCACACACGCTCGACTTGCTTGCTCAAACCCAAGGGCAACATCAACCAACTCTCTTGGAAGCAGCACACCTGGGGAAACTCAACCGATTGGACCACCAATCCGTAACTAGCCGAACTTACTCAACCACCGAGAGAGGAATCAACTCCCAAAACAACCAGACTAGGAACAAATCCTCGTGGCAACGCCCTCCTCTCAAACCGAGCAAGCTCTTGAAACATCAAGAGAACCAAAATCTTGGTCAACACCAAGCACCAACTAACCTCCAAAACTAAACAAGCACTAGCTTGCTAGATCGCCAAATCATGAGCAACTCACCCAAGGAACACCGCCTCGGGTCTAATCGAGCTCGAGAGGCTCTCCACAACTAGAGATCCTCTGATCACCCTCCGACACACACACGGTCGACAACGATCTAACAAACAACCGGCTACGCGGGCACAACCCTCTCCAAAGATCTCAACTACGCCGCCAACTCCAACTTGGAAACCAAGGGAACCGGAACGCTACAGAGGCGCCATCCTCCTACTCAAAGAAACAACCTCAACATACCTTCTTCTCAAGGTAAGGATCCGAACAGCTTTCTTAGCCAAAACGATCGAAATCGCGCGCGCTTGCCACTATCGCTCTTGTTCAAATCCCAATCAAGTCTAACCAGTGGCAAGGACCAACTAGCAAAACTTGCTTACCCAACAAACCCAAGAACGAGCACGGCATCCTAATAGCCAAAGCTAGGCACTTGCCAAGAACTAAAGCCTTGACACCTCAAAGATCGAGCACTGCTCCTCAACACGAACCTCTCGTGGTTTTTTCCAAACATAAACCACTTTAACGAAGACGCAAAGGTGCACCGGGTGCACACCCAACTTGATCTCTTAAGATCCAAAGCCAACAAGGGCTCTCACACAGGGCAACTTTTGCCTCCAAACAGAGCCACAACAAACAAGGGAGCAACGAGAGTTCAAACCCACTCGGGGCCAACTCACCACGAAAAGCCACATTGGCCAACTTACTCTTACAAGCGCAAAACCACACCAAGCTAACATTCCTCAAACAATGTGCTCACTAAACGCTGCCGATCAGCCATCCAACTCATGGCTCTATCATCGGATCAACCACGCGCTCTACGATGCCAACACTAACCATACTAGGGCAACTCAAAGGGTAGCCGAATCATGCTACCATCAAGCCGCTCTCACAGCTCACAACACAGCGCGAGAACTCGAACGCGCTTAGCTCTTAATGTACCTAAAGCATCCTTTACACCCAACTCTCGTGAGATCCCGAACACTCCTACTTTCCCTCGAAAACCTCAAACTTGTAGTCCTCTCGACTACCACCGAGCTAGATCTCTTAAGCAACCCAAACAGTGCAACCTCGTGAAAAGGGTACAAGACAAGCGGGGATGCTATACTGGGCACCATGGAACCACCTCGCACTAAAAGTGCCAACCGGCCCGAAACTAGGCCTCCTCTCAAAGCTTGGTGCCAACAGCACTACATCCATTACAACACGAATCACCTCAAACGAGCTTTATGCCCCTCCGAGAATAGGGAAAGTCACTCTCCAAGTGACGGGGCAATAGCACTCAAAGACAGAGTCCAAACACTCGAGCACCTAATCTCTCGCATCTCGACCAACAGACTTGCCACGGCCTACTCCTCGCATCCCACTCGATGCTCAACAAAAGCTCAGCCAACTCCTGGGTGGCAACAACTAGTTCCACACCGGGAACATCCAAATAAAAGAGGGTTCCACTCTACTAGCCCGCCAAATCCACAGATGGATAAAACCCTGCAAGCAAACTCCACACTACACCCTTGCTACGAGGGTACAAAGAGAATCGGTCAGCAAAACAACAAAGAGCTTGCAAGGGGGCACACATGTCTCTACATCCGCCTCAAGCCACTAACACGGCAACTTGCCAATCAATCGGGCGATCGGTGGAGACTCGCTAGTCCACCTCTCTCAAGGGACTACCACCACCAATCGCGGAATCAACAAAGACGGAACGGCTCACCCTCGGCCTCTGAATAAATGGGCATCCCAACACACGGATGCTAAACTCAAACTCGCCAACCGCTTTACTACTAGCGGTAGGACTTTCTAATACATCAAGCTCTACAGCATCCACTTGCCAAGCCGGGCGGCTCCATCAACGCCAACAAACTCAATCGCATAAACTCGCTGATCAAGTCCTCCCGAACCTCCGGCTACGAGCTACCGGGGAAAATGCTCAAACAAACTCACACCGGGCTATCCATGCCCGGACTCCTCGCTACGCGCTACAAAATCGCGCTGGTCTTTGCTCTCTCGATAGCTAAAGACTCGCCATCAAATCTCGCATGGTCGAGCACACTCGCTCAAGGAGTCATACTGAGGCGTGCTAGCCTCTACCCCTCCTCTAGGCAACTCAATCGCCAGGGCCAACTCGCCAAAGGGCTAAGCAACCCCGGGACGCGCCTCAACATCAATAAGATCACCCAACTCCTTGGTCGACATGCCAAGCGCCCTACTCCTCCTCGAGTGCAATCAACATATCGGCGATCCGCACAAGGCACCTTCACCCTCTCACTAGGGGAGAAACCAACAACCGGGCCACAAATGGCCTAAGGGAGTCTAATCTCTCGCCTCCTCGAGTGCGACGATCGACACACCGCGACCGCACAAAGCAACAAAACCGCCCACACGGGGCTCTCACCGCTCATCAAACTACTCGCGATCATGCGAAAAGTTGGCATGATGGCTCTCTAAGCCCAAACCAACAACGAGTCGTAACCCGCTCGCCTCCGCTCCACAACTCTACACATGCATAAAAGCTAGAAGAAAAGTATTGTAAATTCTTACCCCTTAACTTAATTGAACTCGCACAAACCAAGCGGCCGTGGAGTGCCGATGATCATGGGAACAACAACCTACAAAGCAAAGTTAGTCTACGAATCTATGACTCACGTGCTCGATACCAACCAGAAGAACCCGACCCAAAACATGGTCCTAAACTCGGATCTTACTCAAAGATGCAAGTTAAATATGATAACAAGCGGTTTAGAGCTTATATTTAAAAATCTTTCAAAACATATGAGAAGAAGGGGAGCCCTTAAACCATAACCAACAATTTAAGTTTAAACAATCCAACAAAGTAAAACATCCCGCCAAAGATTTAATAAAATGTACAATACAATTTAAACAACGCTTTAAACAATGTTCCCTAGGACTCCTGCCCATCTACATGCCGAATAAACAATGCAATAATAAAAGACAGAGTGCCGGGTGGTTCCCCATGATCAATCGCCTCCTCCGCTAGCCCTCCGGTGTTGTCCTTGAGTTACCCAAAGATAAATAAGGGTGAGTATAAACATACTCAAGAAGAATCCCCAACCGGGTACAATACGATACATCGGACATCTAGCACCTCAATATGCAAGCAAACAAACTACCAACACGCATCATAGCTCAACGAGCTCATAACACAAGATCTGGAAACATCGGAAGTCACTTACTTCCGGAATCATCTAAGTCTCCTACTTCCGGCCTAATGATTGGTTCTCATAACCAATCCCGACATCTCCGAGGGTCTTTCTCCTCGCCAATTGATCACCAAAACCGATCCCAAGATGTCCGACACCCTCGAGGGTCTTTCTCCTCGACCAATTGATTAGCTCAAAAGCCAATCCCAATGGGTGTCCTCAAGGGCCTCTTACCCTCGCTAACAACTGGACTATCGAGAGTACCCGCATCCGCTCTAAACCGAAGGAACCGTGTACTCACGAACATTAGCCCGGGAGCTCTCCGAACCGGCGACTAACGCGTGGCGCGCGCACACCGCATGCTCTTCTCGCAACCGGCGTAAATGCGGGGCCTAAGGGCAAACTACGCGGGCGTGTGCGCATGCCTAAGACTCGAAACGGTGTCACCGAACACGAGAGGTGCGAGGCCCTCGGACTCATCTCACATGCACTGTACCACCGACTGGCTAAGAACCGCCAAGGCGTGCTTGCACCGCTGGCGGGGTTCCGCTCTAGCAGCTACAACTAGGCTTATGCCGATGTGGTAGCTACATCCACATCGGCCGCAGGGAAGCAATGTACGTTATGCTTCGCTCTACTCCCGACCGGTGGGGACAAAGTACGTTATGTCCGCTCACCTCGGATGATGACAAACCCTACTACTCTATCCAAGAATACCGAGTAAATCAATGATTCCCGGCTAGCAAGCAATGACCGACATCAATCACGCTTACCTAGCATGATACTACAACTTAAACAGAATCACAAGCATGCCGGAAGAACAAACCTAGCATGGCACTAACATGTAAAATCAACAAACATGCTAGCAAGAGATCAAACAAAGCCGCTTATCACTATCATGCTCATAACAATCAAAGAAACATACAAGGCACAATCGAGACATATCGCAGGTCCACACAACCACTGTAAGAAATCCTTACCGGGACAAGCGTAAAATAATCATAACTCAACCAAGCGATCCTCGAGCCTCTAATCGAACCCAAACAACCATCCGAGAAGCCACAAGGCTCGGGCCAACCAAAGACACAACAGTGTGCCGGGCGCTGGGCACAGCGCTGGGCAAAGGGGCGCAGGCGTGGGCGCCGGCGCAGCACGGCGCGCTGGCTGGGCGAAGCAAAAGCACACGGGCGCGCGCTCTCGAGCTCTACCGGCGACGACACACGCGCGCGCTTGACAGAGGATTTGGCGCACGGGCGCTGCGCGAGCGCGAGGCGACGCGACGCGACGGGCTCGGGGGCGCCGGAAGGCACGACGACGACCTGCGGGCGAGCGACTTCAAGACGAGACGGCCCGGGCGATACCGATCTAGGCTCGGCGCGACCAAGGCGAGGGCGATGCGATCTCGACTCGGCGCGACCAAGGCGAAACGAAGATGGCCTGGCGATGCAGATCCGGGCTCGGCGCGACTAGGGCGAGGGCGACGCGACGATCGCGCGGGGTGGCTCGCGACGGCGCGACTAGGGCGAGGCGACGCGACGGGCGCAGGGGTGGCTCGGCGCAGCGCGGCATGGGTGACCCGGCGGCCCGGAGCGAGGGCGCGGCTTAGGGCTGACGATGCAACGCGATCCGGCGCACTGGCCGGGCGATGCAAAGGCGTCTCGTGCGGCGGGGGTCAAGGTGGCTATGTTGGGTGAGCGGCCCGATGCGCCAGTGTGTGGCGGCTAGGGCATGGTCGGGTGGCTAGGGTTGGGTCTTCTTGGTGAGGTCGGCTAGGGGAGAGAGAGAGAGAGAGAGAGAGAGAGAGAGAGAGAGAGAGAGAGAGAGAGAGAGAGATTGCAAAACAAGGGAAAGGGACTTTCTTGATTTTTCCTTCCCTTTTTCCTAATTAAAACAAGCCTTAAAGTCCTTAAATCCCATTTCCGCTTCCTCCTTCGAGACCCTACTGGAAGCAACCTTTCCCAAACAATAACTCTCACATAAAACAAACTCCCAAATCATCTCTAAGGGCCTGGCTCGAATCCCAAAGGAAACACCCAAACAACGATCACTTTGCCCAAAACCCAAATCACAACCGAACTCCCAAACGAATACCCCAAACATCTCGGGACTCGCAGCCACCAACACACAAGCCTCAACGGCGGCGGAGCTGCCTCGAAGCCCCGAAAATCCACAAATCCTGCCCGGGAGCAAAAGACCAAAATACCCCTAAGGGTCAAAATAAGCTCTAACGCCCAACCAACCATCGAATCCAAACAGGAAGCACCTCGAGAACTGAATAGAAAATCGGGCCGTTATAATAGAGTAAACGATTCTCGGCTAAACATACACAATCATCATCAATCATACATAACCTAGCATGATACTACGAACTTAAAGCAGGAATCTCAAGCATGCTGGAAGAACAATCCTAGCATGGCACTAACATGTACAAACAAGCAAACATGCTAGCAGGAATGCAATCACAAGTCATTCCTATCCACTAATCATGTTCATAAAAGTAAACATGCATATAAGGCACGATCAAGAAAGCATCGCAGGGTCCACACAACCACGGTAAGGAATCCTTACCTGGAAACGAGCAGAAATAACCTTCACAATCAAATAATGACCCTCGAGTTTTAAAGCAAAATCGAGCAACCTAAGCATTTTAAAAGCATCCTAAATAAATATACAAAGAGACAAAGAGCTTAAAAATCTAAAAGGGATAGGTTCGGGAATTACCAACCGAGAAGGCACGGGTCTCGCAGCAAGGGGGGCGCTTTTGGGCGCCTTTGCTGGTGCGGGCGGGCGCTGGCGCTGGCGCTGCTCGAGAGCTAACGGCGCTGGCTGGGCGCGCTGGCGCGCAGGGGACGGCGCTGGCGCTGGTCGCGCGATCGCGACAGGCGCAGCGCGCGCCGGCGGGCGGACGCGACGAAGCGGCAGCGGCACACGCAGACGCGACGGTTGGGGCACGCGCGCGGCAGGGCGACAACGTCGCGCGCGCGCGTGCAGGAAAAAGGGATTTTCTTGATTTTCTTTCCTTTTTCTCTAATTAAATAGGTCTAAAAATCCTTCCCAAAGCTTCCTCTTTCCAACCCGCCAAGCAAACTTATTTTAAAAATAAAACTCTCTTTTCCTACGAACTCCCCAAGACCATTTAGGGCAAGGGCTCAAACTCAATGGGAGCACCAAAATTACAATTAATTTTGCCATTTTCTAAAACACCTCCAAACTTCCAAACAACTTGCCCAAACCTCTCGGGTCTTGCAACCAACAACCATTACGCTTTGAGAAAGGCAGAATGGCCCCAAATCTTGAAAATCCCGAAAATCCTCAACCTCCGCCGGGAGCAGAAAGACCAAAATACCCTTAAAGGTTATAAAGCTCTAACGGCCCAACCGATTGCCCCAATACTTAACCGAGAGTACTGGAAATGGAATGGAAAATCAACAAGTTATAATACTCCCTCCTTTTAAGACTTTCGTCCTCGAAAGTCCTAAGACGAAAAACAACTCTAGGAAATCTCCACCGATCCTTAACCAACCAAACTCCTGGTCGAGACAACACTAAAGCTTCTTCAAATCCAAACCCCCTTGGGTTCCCAAAGGCTCAAGCCACAAGCCATCCATGCGCCACAAACTATCTCAACCAAGGCCGGGCATACACCGAACTTCAAGAAATAGATGTGATAGTGCTAATGGTAATACACATCCTCAAACTCGCACTAGCTCTCAAACGATCTTAAAATCTTAGGGCTCACTTATCCTCGCTAGCCCAACTCGAACGCCTTTCTACGGCGCTACTCTCAAGAAACTCGTGGATGGGTCACAAGCTCTAAAATCTACGCCACGCTCGGCAGAATTCTCTCGAATGCTCATAGTTGTTATCAAACACCTCGACCCTTCACCATGCCGACCAAACAACCGAACCTCCTGTGTTTCGAAAACTAAACGGCCTACTCATGCTTCGCAAGAGAGACTCCGAACCCCACCGGTTGCCTACAATCCTTAATGAAATCCAATTTGAACCACCAACCGTGATCAACCCAAGGCAACCTTCTCCAACTAGCATGCGTCCACAACACTAAAGCAACCATCTTACGAGAAATCGAAGCACCAAATCCAAGGGCACTTTTCTCGTTCTCCAAGCGGCTACCACCACTCACACTAGCCGAAACTTCACTTTCGCCACCACCGAACGACAAGGTCCAGAACAGCTCCACTCACCAAACTAACAAACCGAGCCCTCATCGGCCGACAACAAACTTTCCAATGCAATTCGATCACCCATCGCCTAGGTGAACATCGTCGACAGAAAACAAACAACATTCCTCTCACGGAAACCTCGAGCAAAGAAGGAATAAAAACAACACGCGCTACTAGCAACACAAAAGCTTGAGGATCGCAACTCAAGGGCTTTACCAACCAATGCCACGGCACCTCTGTGCCAACTCACTCAACTCGTGGCTCACCTAAAATGCCAATCGCGAATGCACAACGACTAAAAGAAAAGCCCAAAAAGGCTTGCTTAGCGTAAACTCAACTCAAGTCTTACAACGAGCGAACCTCGTCTCCAAACCGCCACTCAACTCTTAAGTCCATCCGCCGCTCTATAGACTTCCTCCTTTTAAGCTTAGACCCATCTCAACTTCCAAATAGGAACTTCACACACGAAACAAATACAGAGGGATAAGGATAGCGTCGACCTCAAGTCGGGCGGATCAAGAACAATACGAGTCAAGCCAAGACTACCTCAAAAGTTAAAACTCGAGACCGGCATCCACTGCAGCAAAACAACCACCAAAGAACTAAGGGGTTCTACAAACTCCAAAGATCCAACAACAACTCAAGCCCTTGAACCGGCAGCCCTCCGCCCTTGCGAGAACAAACAACTTTCCGCTTGCTAACAAACAATCGCAGCGGACACTCTCGCTAGGCCGATCACCGCGCTTACTCTCGATCAACTACACAACTCAGAGCTAAGTTGACTCCTCCTCAACAGAACGATTTCCCGACAAGCGAACTTCCGGCGACGAATGAACTTCACACACGCCGCTGCCTTGCTCAAACCCAAGGGCAACAACAACCAACTCTCTCTCAAGCAACATCCGAGGATCCTCAATCGCTTGAACCCCAACTTGGAACTAGCAAAGGCCTACTCAATTGCCGAGGGAGGGGTCAACTCCCAAAACTTCCTGACTAGGAACAAGTCCTCAGGGCAACGCCAGCTTGCTCGAACCAAGCTAGCTCTAGAAACAACATGGGAACCAAACCTTGGTCAACACCAAGCACCACCTTGCTAAGAATTCCGAAAACCAACGTGGAGGCTACTAAGAACAACTCTAGCTTGTTAACTGACAACAAGCATCCAGCAACTCAACCGAGGAACACTACTTGGGTCTGACTGAGCTCTGGTGAGGCTCTCCACAAATTAGGGTTCCTCCGATCTCCCTCCGACACACACTGTCGTCAAACGGTCTAACTGACAACTGGCTACACGAGCACATCTCCCTACCGCATCTCAACTGTGCTGGCCAAAAGTCTTCCTTGCCACATCTGTAGCAAGCACGGGCGATGCTCCACACAATCCGAAAAGCGCCTTACCATACTTGATGCAATGAGCTACCGCTCGCCCCGCCCCTATTGACAATTCAGTGCTCTAACTCGCGGTCGGCGCCGATCCCGACTCCCTAGATCGCCCTGCTTCGGCGAGTCTGCTATCCACCTTAGCGGGAACCACCTAAGACCCAAACTTCCTCTTGCTCAAAGCATCACCCACATCGTAGCTTCTACCTGTGGTAAGGATCCGCATAACTCTCTTAGCCATGGCGGCCAGAAACTCCGCGATTTTACTACCATCACCCTGGATCAGTTCCAACTGAACTCTAACCATCGATCAACAAGAAATGCCTCTACCCTGGTCAAGGGCCAACTAGCATAACTTGCCTACGCAACAACCAAGCTACCGGCACGGTAACCTCTCAACCCAAGTTAGGGCACTTGCCAAGAACTAAAGTCCTAACTCCTCGAATCGAGCACCGGGTTTCACAACCCAAACCCCTCGTGGTTCTTGAAAAATACACCACTAACGAGCTACACAAAAGTACACCGTCGTGTACAGCTCCAACTTGGTTCCTTAAGATCCAAACCAACAAGTATTCTCACACAAGGCAACTTTTGCCTCCCAATAGAGCCACATCTAGCAAAGGAGCAACAAGAGTTCAACCCACTCGGGGTCAACTCACCACGGAATGCTACATTGGTCGACTCACTCTTACAAGAGCATAGCCACACCAAGCTAACTTACCTCCTACCGATGGTCCACTAAACGTGCTCCGATCAACCATCCAACTCATGGCTCTAACAGTGGATCAACCACGCATCATCGATGCCAACCCTACTCATATTAGGGTAACTCTGTGGTAGTCGAATCACACTACCATCCAACCGCTCACAAGCCCACAACACAAAGTGCGCGAGAACTCTGACACGCTAGCCCTTAACAAAAAAACAAAGATCCTTTGTACCCAACTCTCGGTGACCTGAAAGGCTCCTACTTATCCTCGAACGGTCTCACACTTGTAGTTCTCTGCTACCACCGAGCTAGATCTCTCATGCACCCCAAATAGGTGCAATCTCGTGAATGGGCACAAGACTTGTGGGGATGCTAAACTCCGGGCGGGCATGGAACCATCTCGCACTAAAAGTGCCAACTGCCCGAATCTAGGCCTCCTCTCAAAGCTTGGTGCCAACAGTACTACATCCTTTACAACACAAACATCCCTTTACGGGCTTTAAGCCCCTCTGGGTAGGGAAAGTCACACTCCGGTGACAGGGCAATGGCGCTCAACACAAGAGTCTCAACACTCGAGTAGACTACTCTCGACATCACGCCTAATGCATGCCAAGGCCCACTCCTGCATCCCACTCGATGCTCAACGAATACTCAGCCAACCCTCGGGTGGCAAAGACCTAGCTCCACACCGAACATGCTAACAGAAGGTGCTTCTCACTAATAGCCGATTGGAAACCGCGGACGGATTAGGTCCTCGACAAGCAAACTCCACACTACCCCGGCTACGAGGGTACTAAAAGAACTGGCCAGAAAACGATCGCAGAGACTTGCAGGAGGACAAGATGTCTCTACATCTTCCTCAAAAGCTACTAACTTGGCAAATGCCAATTCGACCGGGTGGTCGGTGGAGACTCACTGTCCGCCTCTCACGGGACTTCCACCACCACACCGCTGCATCAATAAACGGACCAGATCGGCACGCCCCGACCTCTCAACATCGTGTCATCGGTCTCTCGAACACCGTGTCATCCCAACACTTGGATGATAAACTCGAACTCGTCAACCACCTTGCCGCTACCAAAGAAGTTCTCTAAAGCATCAAGCTCCTCAGGCTTCCACTTGCCAAACTCGGCGGCTCCATCAATGCTAACTAACTCATCAGCATAAACTTGCTGATCCTGCCCTTCCGGAAACCTCCGGGGCTATTGGAGCTACTAGGAGGGGTGTCTCCTAAATAAACTCTACCAGCTGGGCTAACTGTGCCCAAGACTCCTCACTATGCGCTACAAACTACACCTGGGTCTCCGCTCTCTGTTAGCTAAAAGACCTGCCATCAACTCCCTCATGGCTGGAGCACACTCTGCTCAAGGAGTCTCACTATGAGGCGTGCTAGCCTCAACCCCTACTCTTGGCAACTCATCCGCCAGGGGCCAAAGGTGGCCTACGGGTCTAGACAACCCTAGACGTGGTCTCATGATCAACATGAATACCCAACTCCTCGCTTGGACATACCAAACGCCCCTGCTCCTCTAAGTGCAATCAACCTACTAGCGATCCACACAAAGCATAAAAGCTAGCCCACGTTGGGGCTCTCACTGCCAAACAAGGGTAACACATGTATACTAGATGCAGTATTGTAAAATAAAACCCTTAACTTAATGAACTCAAACAAACCTGACGGCCGCGGAGTGCCGATGATCATGGGGCAACAACCCGCAAAGCGAGTTAGTCTCTGAATCTATGACTCGTGCTCGATACCAACCGTAAGAACCCAACCCAAAATACGGTCCTAAACCTAGGTTCTCACTCAAGATGCAAGTTAAATATTTCACCGAGCGGTTTAGTGCTCATATTTAAAACCTTTCAAAACATTTAGAACGGGAATGCTTAAAACATAATCAACAATTTTGTTTAAGAAAACCAACGGCGTAAAACAAGCTCAGCAAGATATATAAAAACATCCAAAATAGTTCAAACAACTTTTAATAATGGTTCCCTAGGACTCTGTCCCATTTACATGCCGAACAAATATGCAAACAATAAAGACAGAGTGCCAAGCAGCTCCCATGATCAATCAACTCCTCCGCTCAGCTAGCCGTCCCCTCTTGTCCCAAGTTACCCGTGGAAAACCACGAAATAAGGGTGAGTATAAACATACTCGGTAAGAATCCCCAACCGGGGTACAATACGATACTTCAATCATCTAGCACCCTAGTATACATGCAAACAATTACTAACACAGATCATAGCTCAACGAGCTTACAAGGCGAATCTGAATCCTCTAAGTCTCCTTCTTCCGGCCTAATAATTGGCTCTCATAACCAATCCGGGACATCTCCGAGGTCTTTCTCCTCACCCAATTGATCACTCAAAACCGATCCCAAAGATGTCCGACACCCTCGAGGGTCTTTCTCCTCGACCATATGATCACTCAAAAGCCAATCCCAATGGGTGTCCTCAAGGGCCTCTTACCCTCGCTAATAACTGACTATCGGAGAGTACCCAAGTCCGCTCTAAACAGAAGGAACCGTGTACTCACGAACATTAGCCCGGGAGCTCTCCGAACCGGTGACTAACGCGTGTGCGCGCACACCGCACACCGCATGCCGCCGCAACCGCGTAAATGTGGGGCCTAAGTACAAACTACGCGCGGGCACGCACGCATGCCTAAGACTCGAAACGGTGTCACCGAACACGAGTGGTGCGAGGCCCTCGGCACTCATCTGCATCCGCGGCACTGCACTGACCACCCGACTGAAGCTAAGAACCGCCAAGGTAGGCTTGCACAGCTGGCGGTTTCCGCTCTAGCAGCTACAAACTAGGCTTATGCCAATGAGGTAGCTAATCCTCATTGGCCGTCGGGGGAAGCAATGTACGTTATGCTTCGCTCTACTCCCGACCGGTGGGGACAAGGTACGTTATGTCCGCTCTCACCTCTAGATGATGACAAAATTTCTAACACACTAGCTAGAGTATAGAGTAAACGATTCTGCTAAACATACACAATCATCATCACTCATACATAACCTAGCATGATACTACGAACTTAAAGCAGAATCTCAAGCATGCCGGAAGAACAATCCTAGCATGGCACTAACATGTACAAACAAGCAAACATGCTAGCAGAATGCAATCACAAGTCATCCTATCCACTAATCATGTTCATAAAAGTAAACATGCATATAAGGCACGATCAAGAAAGCATCGCAGGTCCACACAACCACGGTAAGGAATCCTTACCGAAACGAGCGTAAATAACCTTCACAATCAAATAATGACCTCGAGCTTTAAAGCAAAACCGAGCAACCTAAGCATTTTAAAAGCATCCTAAATAAATATACAAAGAGCTTGAAGAGCTTAAAAATCTAAAAGGGATAGGTTCGGAATTACCAACCGAGAAGGCACGGGGTCTCGCAGCAGAGGGGCGCTTTTGGCGCTCTTGGTGCGGCAGCTGGGCACTTGCGCGCTGGGCGCTGGTGCTTGCTCGGCGCTTAACGGCGCGCTAACCTGGCGCCGCGCGCGCGCAGGGACGGGCGCTGGCGCGCTGGCCGCGCGATCGCGACGCGATAGGCGCGCAGCGCGCTGGCGGGCGACGCGGACGAAGCGCACGGGCACGCAGACGCGGACGGTCTGGGGCACGGCTCGCGCGGCGGGCGACAGCGTCGGCGGCGGCGGCGTGGCGGCTCGGTGAAAGACGGCGCGCGCGCGGCTCGGGCGACCGGTGATCGGTGGCCGGCGCGGGCGCTGGGCGCTGGTGCGAGCGCTTGGTTGCCTGGTGCGCTTCGGCTGACTGGCTGGTCGCTGCGCGCTGGGCCAGTGCAGTAAAGCGGGGTGGTGCGCGCTAGGGCGGCTAGGGTTTCTTGGTGAGGCTTGCTAGGAGAGAGAGAGAGAGAGAGAGAGAGAGAGAGAGAGAGAGATTGCAAAACAAGGGGAAAAGGGATTTTCTTGATTTTCTTTCCTTTTTCTCTAATTAAATAGGTCTAAAAATCCTTCCCAAAGCTTCCTCTTTCCAAACCCTACTAAGCAAACTTATTTTAAAAATAAAACTCTCTTTTCCTACGAACTCCCAAGACCATTTAGGGCAAGGGCTCAAACCCAATGGGAGCACCAAAATTACAATTAATTTTGCCATTTTCTAAAACACCTCCAAACTTCCAAACAACTTGCCCAAACCTCTCTGGTCTTTCAACCAACAACCATTACGCTTTGACAAAGGCGTGAATGGCCCCAAATCTTGAAAATCCTAAAATCCTCAACCTCCGCCGGGGCGCAGAAAGACCAAAATACCCTTAAAGGTTATAAAGCTCTAACGGCCCAACCGATTGCCCCAATACTTAACCGAGAGTACTGGAAACTGGAATGGAAAATCGGGCAAGCACAGAGCTAGGTGCTGCACCCGAGGGTTGGCCTCGAGTATTCGCTTGAGCATCGAGTGGGATGCGGAGTGGGCCTTGGCTTGTCCGTTAGACGTGATGTCGAGAGAGTAGTCTACTCGAGTGTTGAGACTCTTGTGTTGAGTGCCATTGCCTGTCACCGGAGTGTGACCTTCCCCTACCCTCTGAGGGGCTTAAAGCCCGTAAAGGGATGTTTGTGTTGTAAAGGAAGTAGTGCCTGTTGGCACCAAGCTTTGAGAGGAGGCCTAGATTCAGGCCAGTTGGCACTTTTCGTACAGGTGGTTCTAGGACCCGCCCGGAGTTTAGCATCCCCACTAGTCTTGTATCCATTCCTGAGACTGCACCTTTTTGGGCTGCATAATAGATCTAGCTCGGTGGTAGTCAGAGAACTACAAGTGTGAGACCGTTCGAGGGATAAGTAGGAGCCTTTCAGGGTCACCGAGAGTTGGGTACAAAGGATGTTGTTGGTTGTTAAGGGCTAGCGCGTCCGAGTTCTCGCGCCTGTGTTGTGGGCTTGTGAGCCAGTTGGATGGTAGTGTGATTCGACTACCCTGGAGTTACCCTAATATGTGTAGGGTTGGCATCGATGATGCGTGGTTGATCCACTGTTAGAGCCATGAGTTGGATGGTTGATCAGAGAGCGTTTAGTGGACCATTGGTATGAGGTAAGTTAGCTTGGTGTGGCTATGCTCTTGTAAGAGTGAGTCGACCAATGTGGCATTCCGTGGTGAGTTCACCCCGAGTGGGTTGAACTCTTGTTGCTCCTTTGCTAGATGTGGCTCTATTGGGAGGCAAAAGTTGCCTTGTTTGAGAGTACTTGTTGGTTTGGATCTTAAGAAACCAAGTTGGAGCTGTACACGCCGGTGTACTTTTGTGTAGCTCGTTGCGTGGTGTATTTTTCAAGAACCACGAGGGGTTTCGGGTTGAGAAACTAGTGCTCAGTTCTGAGGAGTTAGGGCTTTAGTTCTTGGCAAGTGCCCTAACTTGGATTGAGAGGTTACCGCGTGCCGTGAGCCGGGTTGTTGCGTAGGCCAAGTTATGCTAGTTGGCCCTTGACCTGGGTAGAGGCATTTCTTGTTGATCGATGGTTGGAGTTCAGTTGGAACTGATCCAGGGCGATGGTAGCAAAATCGCGGAGTTTCTGCCGCCATGGCTAAGAGTGTTGTTCGGATCCTTACCCTGGGTAGAAGCTACGATGTGGCTGATGCTTTGAGCAAGAGGAAGATTGGGTCTTCCGGTGGTTCCCGCCTCGATGGTTAGCGCACTCACCGACAGGCGTGGCGCCTAGGGTCGGGATCACTGCACGACCGCGAGTTAGAGCTCGTGATCGCCGGTAGGGGCGGGCAGCAAACGCTCATTGCATCAAGTGTGGTAAGGCGCTTTTTGGATTGTGTGGAGCATCGCCCCGTGCTTGCTGCAGATTTGGCAAGAAAAATCTTTTGGCCAGCACAGTTGACATGCTGGAGGGAGATGTGCTCGTGTAGCCAGATGTCTGTTAGACCTTTGACAACAATATGTGTCGAAGGGTGATCGGAGGAACCCTAGTTTGTGGAGAGCTTCACTAGAGCTAAGTCAGACCAGGCAGTGTTCCACGGGTTGAGTTGATGGATGCTTGTTGTCGGTTAACAAGCTAGAGTTGTTCTTGGTAACCTCCACGTTGATTTTCGGAATTCTTAGCAAAGTGGTGCTTGGTGTTGACCAAGGTTTGGTTCCCATGTTGTTTCGTGAGCTAGCTCGGTTCGAGCAAGCGGGCGTTGCCCTGAGGACTTGTTACTAGGCAGGAAGTTTTGGGAGTTGACCCCTCCCTCGACAATTGGGAAGGCACTGCTAGTTCCAAGTTGGGGGTTCAAGCGATTGAGGATCCTCGGATGTTGGTTCCGAGAGAGTTGGTTGTTGTTGCCCTTGGGTTTGGGCAAGACAGCGAGCGTGTGTGAAGTTCGCTGTCCTTTGGAAGTTCGCTTGCTGGGAAATCGTTCCTGTTGAGGAGGAGTCAACTTAGCTCCTGAGTTGTGTAGTTGATCAAAGTAGCGCAGCGGTCAGCCCAGCGAGAGTGTCACTGCGTTTGTTTGTTAGCAAGCGGAAAGTTGTTTGTTCCCGCAAGGGCGGAGGCCTGCCAGTTCAAGGACTTGAGTTGTTGCTGGAAGGTTGTTGGATCTTTGGAGTTTGTAGAACCCCTTAGTTCTTTGGTAGTTGAGTTGCACCGTGGATGCCGGCCTCGAGTTTTAACTTTTGAGGTAGTCTTGCCGACTCGTGTTGTTAAGGATCCGCAAGCTTGTGGTCGTCGCTATCCTTATTCCTCACGATGTTTCGTGGGTGGAGTTTCTGGATTGGAAGAAGAGTTAGGTCTAAGCTATAAGGAGGAAGTCCTTGGAGCAGCCAAATGGGCTTAAGAGTTGAGTGGCAGCTTGAAGGCGAGCTTTGCTCGTTATGAGCTTGGTTTGAGTTTCTGCTAAGCAAGCCTTTCTCTGGCTTTTCTTTTAGTCGTTGTGCATTCGCAGTTGGCATTTTAGCTGAGCCACAGTTGAGTGAGTTGGCACAGAGGTGCCGTGGCATTGGTTGGTAAAGCCCTTGAGTTGCGATCCTCAAGCTTTTGTGTTGCTAGTAGCCGCGTGTTATTTTATCCCTTGCTGCTCGAGGTTTCCGTGAGAGGAATGTTGTTTGTTTTCCTGCCTGGAGATGTTCACCTAGGCCAGTGGCTGATCGGATTGCATTGGAAAGTTTGTTGTCGGCCGATGAGGGGCTCCGGTTTATTAGTTTGGCCGAGTGGAGCCTTCTCGACCTTTGTCGCTCGTGGGGTGGCCGGGTTGAAGTATCAGCTAGTGTGAGTGGTGGTAGCCGCTTGGTGAACCAGAAAAGTGCCCCTTGGCTTTGGTGCTTCGATTTCTCGTAAGATGGTTGCTTAAGTGTTGTGGACGCATGCTAGTTGGAGAAGGTTGCCTTGGGATCAGTCACTAGTTGGTGGTTCGAATTGGATTTCGTTAAGGATTGTAGGCAACCGGTGGGGTTCGCAGGTCTCTTGCGAAGTAAGAGTAGGCCGTTTTGTTTCAAAACCCGGGAGGTTCAGGTTGTTTGGTCACATGGTGAAGGGTCGAGGTCGTTTGATAACAAATGGCGAGCATTCGGAGAAGTTACGCCGAGAGCGTGGCGAGTTTTAGAGCTTGTGACCCGTCCACGAGTTTATCGAGAGTAGCGCCAGAGAGAGGCATTCCGAGTTGGGTTAGCAGGGGATAAGTGAGCCCTAGAGTCGTGAGACCGCTTTGAGAGTTGGTGCGAGTCGGAGGGTGTGACCCACCGACTAGCTATCGCATGATTTCTTCAAGCTCGGTGATAGTTCGATTTTGGTTGAGATAGTTTGTAAGCGCACTCTGTCTTTTGGGCTTGAGCCTTTGGGAACCCAAGAGGGTTCTGGTTTCAAAGAAGGATTTGTGTTGTCTTAATCGGAGCTTGGTTGGTTAAGAATCGGTGGAGTTTTCCTAGAGTTGTTTTTCGTCTTAGGACTTTCGAGGACGAAAGTCTTAAAAGGAGGGAGTATTGTAACGGCCCAACTTTCTATTTCTGTTACCTGTGATTTCGGGTCATTATTCGGATGTTTGGATGGGCCGTTAGAGTTGCTTTAACCCTTAGGGGCATTTTGGTCTTTTGCCCCTGGTCGTGGTTTTGAGGATTTTCAAGATTTCGGGGCCTTTCCCGCTTCGTCGAGGTTTGGTGGTTGTTGGTTGCAAGACCCAAGAGGTTTGGGCAAGTTGTGTGGGAGTTTGGAGGTATTTTAGTTATTGGCAAAATTAATGGGTTTTTGAGTGCTCCTTTGGGATTTGAACCCTTGCCCTAAATGGTTTTGGGAGTTTGAAGGAAAAGAGTTTTATTAGAAAGAAAAGTTTGTTTGGGCTGGGTTTTGAAAGAGGAAGCTTTGGGAAGGGATTTTAGACCCATTTAAATTAGGAAAAGGGAAGAAAATCAAGAAAGTCCCTTTCCCTTTGTTTTGCAATCTCTCTCTCTCTCTCTCTCTCTCTCTCTCTCTCTCTCTCTCCTTGCCAAGAAAACCCCAACCCTAGCCTCACCACCTGCTCGGCCCATGCCCACCCGCTCTGCACTGTGCCGCGCCCGCGATACCAGCCCACTCTACTGCCCGTCGCGCGACCGCCCCGCACCCAGTCGCCAGGCGTGCCGCGCCGCCTCAAGCGAGCCGCCGCCTGCACCACCGCGCCGCTACGTTGCCGTCCGCGACGCTGCCGCCAGCGCCCTGCTCCGTGCGCTTCACCCGATATGCGCCCGACGCGCGCGCCGTTCCGCACCAAAGCCGCCCAGACGCGCCGCGCCCGCTTCCGCTGCCGCCGCCGCCGACCAGCGTCGCCGCCATGCTATATGCCCTCGCAGACCCGATGTCTCGCCGCGCGCCCGACCTAAGCGTGTTCGCTTCTCTCGCGACGGCCAAGCGTCGCTTGCGTCCCTGCCTCGCCAGCGCCACAAGCGCGCCGCTGCTCGTCGCTTGCTGACGGACATCCCGCCTCGCCGTGCGGGTTGGGGCGTGACCTTGTGTCTTCTCGGTCATTAATTCCCTAGTCTTTTTCTCCTTTGGGCACTAGGTCATTGGTCTGCTTTTATTTAATTAGGTTGCTTTTGCTAAAATGCTTAGGTTGCTCGGTTTCGCTTTAAAGCTCGAGGGTCGCTATTTGATTGTGAAAGTTATTTCTGCTTGCTTCCAGTTAAGGATTTCTTACCGTGGTTGTGTGGACCCTGCGATGCTTTCTTGATTGTGCCTTATATGCATGTTTACATCTATGAACATGATTAGTGGATAGGACAAACTTGTGATTGCATTCTTGCTAGCATGTTTGCTCTGCTTGTACATGTTAGTGCCATGCTAGGATTGTTCTTCCAAATGCTTGAGATTCCTGCTTTAAGTTCGTAGAAATCATGCTAGGTTATGTGTGATTGATGTTGATATGTATGTTTAGCCAGAATCGCTTATTTTGTACTCTTAGCTAGTATAGTAGGGTTTGTCATCATCCGTAGGCCGAGAGCGGACATAACGCACCTTGTCCCCACCGGCCGGGAGTAGAGCGAAGCATAACGTACATTGCTTCCCCGGCAGCTTGTTGTGGATTTAGCTACCACATCGGCATAAGCCTAGTTTGTAGCTCCGCTAGAGCGGAACCCCGCCAAAGGTGCAAGCCCGCCTTGGCCGGTTCTTAGCTTCGTGTCGCTGGTACAGTGCCGCACAGATGAGTGTGCGAGGGCCTCTCACTACTCGTGTTCGGTGACACCGCTTCCGAGTCTTAGGCATGCGTGCACCGCCCGCGTGTTTTGTACTTAGGCCCCACATTTACGCCGGTTGCAAAGACCATGCGGTGTGCGCGCAGACACGCGTTAGTCGCCGGTTTGGAGAGATCCCCTGCTAATGTTCGTGAGTACACCGTTCCTTCCAGCTTTAGAGCCGACTTCTGTACTACTCTCCGGTAGTCCAGATTTATTAGCGAGGTAAGAGGCCCTTGAGGACACCCATTGGGATTGGCTTTTGAGTGATCATATGGTCGAGGAGAAAGACCCTCGAGGGTGTCTCTGACATCTTTGGGATCGGTTTTTGAGCCGATCAATTGGTGAGGAGAAAGACCCTCGGAGATGTCCCGGATTAGTTATGAGAGCCAATCATTAGGCGTAGTAGGAGACTTCCGAGGATTCCAGATTCTCGCCTTGTAAGCTCTTGAGCTATGATCTGTGTTGGTAATCGCTTTGCATGTATACTAGGGTGCCGATGATTGATGTATCGTATTGTACCCCTGTTAGGGATTCTACTGTATGTTTATACTCACCCTTATTTCTCGTGGTTTTCCACCGGTAACTTGGGACAAGACCGGACGGCTAGCGGAGGGAGCCGGTTGATCATGGGAGCTACGGCACTCTGCTCATTATTGTTTGCATAATTTGTTCAGCATGTAGTAGGACAGGAGTCCTAGGGGGATGTTTTTAATAGTTATTTAAATTGTATTGTATGATTTCATAAACACTGGCCAGGCTCGTTTTACTTTGTTGGTTTGCTTAAATGAAGGTTGTTGTTTATGTTTTAAATGTCCCCGCTTTTAAATGTTTTGAAAGGTTTTAAATATGAGCACTAAACTGCTTGATGAAGTATTTAACTTGCATGCTGAGTGAGAACCTAGATTTAGGACCGTATTTTGGGTCGGGTTCTTACATAGCGCGTCCGAGTTCTCACGCCTGTGTTGTGGGCTTGTGAGCCAGTTTGATGGTAGTATGATTCGACTACCCTTTGAGTTACCCTAGTATGAGTAGGGTTGGCATCGATGATGCGTGGTTGATCCAGTGTTAGAGCCATAAGTTGGATGGTTGAACGGAGCACATTTAGTGGGCACATTGGTTTGAGGTATGTCAGCTTGGTGTGGTTATGCTCTTGTAGAGTGAGTTGGCCAAAGTGGCATTTTGTAACGGCCCAGTTTTCTATTCCGGTTTCCCAGGTGTTTCCGGTTCAATACTCGGTTGTTCGGTTGGGTCGTTAAAGATATTTTAACCCTAAGGGGTATTTTGGTCTTTTTACTCCCCGGTCAGGGTTTGTGGATTTTCGGGATTTCGGGGTCATTCCTGCCTTTGTCGAGGCTTGATTGTTGTTGGTTGCAAGACCCTGAAAGTTTGGGCTAGTTGTTTAGAAGTTTGGAAGTATTTTGGATAATGGCAAAATTTATTATGATTTAAGTGCTTTCTTTGGAATTTGAACCCTTTCCCTAAATAGTGTTTTTGGGAGTTTGACTTAAATGAGTTATAATTAAAAGAAAAGATTGCGTCTGCTGGGACTCGAAGGACGAAGCCTTGGGAAGGGATTTTAGGTCACCAAGACATATTTAAAATAGGAAAAGGAAGGAAAATAGAGAAAATTTCATGCCCCTTGTTTTACCACCCACACACACACTCTCTCTCTCTCTCTCTCTCCTTGCCGAGCCCCACTAAACCCTAGCCGCACCATGCCCAGCCGCTCCGCACCAGGCCACCCAGCCGCTCCGAACAGCCCTGCAGCAGCCCCACCGCAGCGGTCGCAGCCAGCCGCAGAGCCGCATTCCATCTCCTGCATCGCACCCAGCCTCCGCGCGACGTCGCCCCATCGTGCGCAGCCGGCGCCGCGTTGCTCCGCCTATCCTCCTCGCCGTCCCAACATGATGCTCGCTCGCGCTAGCTGCCGCGTCGCTCGCGATCGCATGACGCGCCGCCCAACGCCTTCTCGTCGCGACGATTGCGCCCACGCGCCACCGCCAGAAGATACCGCGCATCGCGCTTCGAGACGCCCGCTTCGCTCGCTTCACGTCGCACCCGCGCGCCTAGTCCGTGTCGCCGTGCCGTGCCAGTGCGCCCAGCCTGCTCGCCTCTGACGCTCGACCTACTTGCCCCTTGCTGCAGAGAGCCTGTTTTGCCAAGAGAGAGTTGGGTCGAGACCTAGTGCCTTCTCGGTTGGTTGCTCGTGTACACTTAGAAGCTCGAGGGTCGCTTATTGATTTGTGGTAGTTATTTTCTACTGGTTTTCAGGTAAGGATTTCTTACCGTGGTTGTGTGGACCCTGCGATGCTTTCAGAATTGTGCCTTGTATGCTTGGTTACTGTTATGAGCATGTTAGCTATAGGACAGCTTGTGTTTGAAATCTTGCTAGCATGTTTGCTTGTTGTTCATGTTAGTACCATGCTAGGTTTGTTCTTCCAGCATGCTTTTGATTCCTGCTTGAGTTCGTAGTATCATGCTAGGGACTTTCCTTACCTTAGCATATCCATGTTTCCTGCTCGTACTCTGTTGGTTTCTTGCTAGGGTTAGACAGGTAATGTTGATTGTCTGATTGTTAGGCTAGTTTGTGTCCCTGTACTTAGGAGACTGTTAGGGGTTGTTAGTTTAGGTTCCGCTTGGGTAAGTCCCCGATGGGCACCAATGCGTTGCTAGTGTATGTAAGTCCCCGATGGGCACTACACTGTTGGCTTATGTGTAAGTCCCCGATGGGCGTCATAAGGTTGCTAGGGAGTGTAAGACCCCGATGGGCATCCGTATGTGTAAGACCCCGATGGGCATCCGTATGTGTAAGACCCCGATGGGCAACATTGATTTGAGGTGTAAGACCCCGATGGGCATCCGTATGTGTAAGACCCCGATGGGCAACATTGATTTGAGGTGTAAGACCCCGATGGGCACCCGTATGTGTAAGACCCCGATGGGCATCATTGATTTGAGGTGTAAGACCCCGATGGGCATCCTAGATGTGTAAGACCCTATTGGGCAGCATCGATGGCTAGAGGTGTAAGACCCCGATGGGCATCCGTATGTGTAAGACCCCGATGGGCATCATTGATTTGAGGTGTAAGACCCCGATGGGCATCCTTGTGTGTAAGTCCCCGATGGGCATCACTGAGTCTAGCAGGTGTAAGACCCCGATGGGCATCCTTATGTGTAAGACCCCGATGGGCATCATCGCGTCCTAGGTTGTGTAAGACCCCGATGGGCATCAAGGTGTAGAACCTAGTGTAGGTTGCGGTAGTAAGTCCTTGAATAGGCAATTTCTAGACCGGCGGTTAGCCTGAGCCAACTTGTTGCTTCTGAGCTCGTATTGTTTGCATGTATACTAGGGTGCTAGATGACTGATGTATCGTATTGTACCCCGGTTGGGGATTCTTACAGAGTATGTTTATACTCACCCTTATTTCTGTGGTTTTTCCACCAGGTAACTTGGGACAAAGACACGGGATGGCTAGAGGAGAGGAGCCGATTGATCATGGAACTCGCCGCACTGGCGCTTTATCGTTTGCATTTATTTATTCAAAGATGTAGATGGACAGAGTCCTAGGGGAATGATGTTAAAGTTGTTTAAACTGCTTTGAATGTTCTTTTATAAATCTTCGCCAGTGCTTATTTTACCTTGTTGGATTTGCTTTATGAAAATTGTTGGTTATGTTTTAAGTGTTCCCCGTTTCCAAATGTTTTGAAAAAGTTTTAAATATGAGCACTAAACCGCTTGTTGAAATATTTAACTTGCATGCTGAGTGAGGACCTAGGTTTAGGACCGTATTTCAGGTCGGGTCTTTACACATTTCGCGGTGAGTTGACCCCAAATGGGTTTGAACTCTTGTTGCTCCCTTACTATATGTGGCTCTATTGGGAGGCAAAAGCTGCCTTGTGTGAAGAGTCCTTGTTGGAATTGGATCTTAAGGAATCAAGTTGGAGCTGTACACGCCGGTGTACTTTTGTGTAGCTCATCCGTGGAGTATGTTTTGGGAACCACGAGAGGTTCGTGTTGAGAAACCAGTGCTCAGTCCTTGAGGTGTCAAGGCTTTAGTTCTTGTCTAGTGTCCTGACTTTGGTTGTAAGGATACCGTGCTCGTAGCCGGGTTGTTTTTTAAGCAAGTTTCGCTAGTTGGACCTTGACCTGGTTAGAGGAACTTCTTGTTGATCGATGGTTAGAGTTCAGTTGGAACTGAACAAGAGCGGTGGTAGCGAAGCCGCGCAGTTTCTGACCGTCATGGTTAAGAGTGTTGTTCGGATCCTTACCCTAGGTAGAAGCTACGATGTGGCTGATGCTTTGAGTAGGAGGATGACACATTCTGTAGCGTTTCTGGTCTTCTTGGTTTTCAAGGATTTGGAGTTGGCCAGCGTAGTTGAGATGCTGGAGGAAGTTGTGCTCGTGTAGCCAGATGTCTGTTAGACCATTTGACGACAGTGTGTGTCGGAGGGTGATCGGAGGAACCCTAGGTTGTGGAGAGCCTCACCAGAGCTCAGTCAGACCCAGGCAGTGTTCCTCGGTTGAGTTGCTGGATGCTTGTAGTCGATTGACAAGCTAGAGTTGTTCTTAGTAACCTCCGCGTTGGTTTTTGAATTCTTAGCAAGGTGGTGCTTGGTTTTGACCAAGGTGTGGTTCCCATGTTGTTTCAAGAGCTAGCTCGGTTCGAGCAAGCGGGCTTTGCCCTGAGAACTTGTTCCTAGTCAGGAAGTTTCAGGAGTTGACCCCTCCTTCGATGGTTGAGTAAGTACTGTTAGTTCTGGGTTGGTGGTCCAATCGATTGTGGAATCCCTCTGTTGTTGCTTCCTAGAGATTTGGTTGTTGTTGCCTTTGATGAGCAAGACAGCTAGAGTGTGTGAAGTTCGCTGTCCTGCAGAAGTCTACTTGCTGGGGAATCGTTCCCGTTTAGGAGGAGTCAGCTTAGCTCCTGAGTTGTGTAGTTGATTAGAGTGGCGCAGCGGTCAGCCCAATGAGAGGGTCCCTGCATTGTGTTGTTCGCAAGCGGAAAGTTGTTTGACCCCGCAAGGGCAGAGGCCAGCCAGTTCAATAGCTTGAGTTGTTGCTGGAAGTAGTTGGATCTTTGGAGTATGAAGAACCCTAGTTTCTATGGTGGATGAGTTGCACCGTGGATGCTAGCTTCGAGTATTAACTTCTGAGCCACTTTTGCTGATTCGTGGTTCTCATGATCCCCAAGCTTTGTGGTTGTCGTTATCCGTATCCCTCGCGATGTTCCAGGTGTAGAGTTTCTGGTTGGAAGATGAGTTAGGTCTAAGCTAAAAGGAGAAAGTCCTTTGAGTAGCCAGATGGACTTAAGAGTTGAGTGGCAGCTTGGACGCGAGCTTTGCTCATTGTAAGCTTAGGTTGAGTTCTGTAGAGCAAGCCCTTCTCGGGCTTTGTTCCTAGTTGTTGTGCGTTCGCAGTTGGCGTTATAGCTGAGCCACATTTGAGTGGGTTGGCACAGAGGTGCCGTGGCATTGGTTGGTAAAACTTCTGAGCTGTTATCCTCAAGGTGTTGTGTTGCAAGTAGTTGTGTGATTTTTGTTTTCCTTGATACCCGAGATTTCCGTGAGAGGAATGTTGGTTGTTTCCTTGTCTGGCGATGTTCTCTTAAGCCAGTTGCTGGTAGGTTTGCATTGAAAAGTTTGTGGTCGGCCGATGAGGGGCACCAGTTTGTTGGTTTGGCCGAGTGGAGCCTGTGCCTGGACCTTGTCTTTGGTGCGACGATTTCTCTGTAAGATGGTTTCTTAAGTGTTGTGGACGCGTACTAGTTGGAAAAGTTTGCCTAAGTGTTGTGGACGCGTACTAGTTGGAAAAGGTTGCCTTTAGGATCAGTCGCCAGTTGGTCGTTCGATTGGATTTCGTTAAGGCTTGTAGGCAAACACTGGGGTTTGCTGGTCTCTTGTGAAGTAAGAGTAGGCCGATTAGTGTCTGGAACGCAGGAGGTTCAGTTGTTTGGTCAGCATGGTGTAGGGTTGAGGTTGTTCGTTATCAGCTGTCAGCATTCAGAGGAGTTACGTCATTGCGTAGCGTAGAGTTTTAGAGCTTGTGACCAGTCCACAAGTTTGATGTGAGCAGCGTCGTAGTGAGGCATTTCGAGTTGGGTCAGCAGGGATAAGTGAGCCCTAGGGTCGTAAGACCATTTGAGAGTTGGTGCGAGTTTGAGGATGTGGCTTACCGGCTAGCACTATCACATCTATTTCTTCGGAGTTTAGTGTACGTCCAGTCTTGGTTGAGATAGTTTGTGGGAGACTGGATGGCAGTGTGGTTTGAGCCTTTGGGAACCCAAGAGGGTTTGGGATTCGAAGAAGATGTAGTGTTGTCTTAACCGGGAGTTCGGTTGGTTAAGGATCAGTGGAGATTTCCTAGAATTGTTTTCGTCTTAGGACTTTCGGGGACGAAAGTCTTAAAAGGAGGGAGTATTGTAGCGGCCCAGTTTTCTATTCCGGTTTCCCAAGTGCTTTCGGTTCAATATTCGGTTGTTCGGTTGGGCCATTAAAGCCATTTTAACCCTTAGGGGTATTTTGGTCTTTTTGCTCCCTGGTCAGGGTTTGTGGATTTTCAGGATTCCAGGGTCATTCCTGCCCTTTATCGAGGCTTAACTGTTGTTGGTTGCAAAACCCAAGAAGTTTATGCTAGTTGCTTGGAAGTTTGGAGGTGATTTGGTTATTAGCAAAATTAATGTTAATAAAGGTGCTTCCATTGAGATTTAAACCCTTGATCTAATGGTGATTTGGAAGCTTGATTTAAATGAGTTTTAATAAAAAGAACAGATTGATTCAGCTGGGACTCGAAGGAGGAGAGCCCTGGGAAGAAACTTTAGGTCACCAAAGCCTAATTAAATTAGGAAAAAGGAAAAGAAATCTAGAAACCCTATTCTTCCCTTGCTTTTGTCGAGTTAACTCACTCCCCTTGCCCTTGCCGAATTCACATTAGCACACCATCCCCTTGCCGAATTCACACTAGCACTCCATCCCCTTGCCAAATTCACACTAGCACTCCATCCCCTTGTCGAAATCACTCTCTCCCTCTCTCACCCTTGCCGAATCCTCCAAGAATCAAGAACCAAGTTCAAGATTCATGTAAGTTCTCTCTTCTCCTTCTTCCTTCATAGCCGAATGTCATCTCCTTTGGAGTTTGGCCAAACCCTAATCAAAAGTTGTGTGTTGCATGGTAGCCGAAGCTCTCTTTGATCTTCCTTGGAGTAGCCGAATTCCTCCTTGATCTTCCTCGGTGTTGCCGCAAACAAATCAAGAACCGAGAGGTGAGCCATCCCTTCTTCTTTCTCTCCTTGTCGAGACCTCACTTTTGTTATTGTGCAAACCCTAACCGAGAGGATCATCTCTCCGTTGCAGCCGAGAACTTCCTCGGTTCCTTCCCCTTGAGTAGCCGCATCTCTCTCAAGCTTTTCTTGGAGCCGAACCTTGATTGAGGTGAGTTTTCCTTCCTTGGCCGAGAGCATGTCCTTGCTGGTTGGTTGAGTTCTAAGCCTTTCTCCTTTGTTTTGCAAACTCCGATTGAAGCCGGAAGAGTTCCCGCATCCAACCCTTGAAGCCGAGAGCAATAGGCAAGCAAAACTCCATCCCGAGGTAAAATTTCCCATCCTAGCCGAGAGTTTGATGGTGTGTTTAGGAGTTTGTTGTTTGTTTCCCAGTTAGCTAACTCGTGTTCTTTCCTATTGAGGTGAAGCCGAGCAAGTTTTGGGAAGTTGTTGTTTGTGAAGGCCAAAAGCCAAGCTTGGCCGAGAGCTTGTGGGACTAGCTAGGTAGTTTCCCGGCTCTTGTTTCTCTTGGTTTGTATATAGGGTTAGCTAGTTCAGATGATAATGTATTTTGGTTGTTTTCTAGGTTGTGTGCTTCTACAGCTCAAGGAGCATTTGAATTATTTTCTGCTTGTTTCCAGGTAAGGATTCCTTATCGGGGTTGTGTGGACCCTGCGATGTTTTCTTGATTGTGCCTTGTATGCCGGTTTACTTTTATGAGCATGTTAGTGGATAGGACAACTTGTGTTTGAATTCCTGCTAGCATGTTTGCCTGGTTGTACATGTTAGTGCCATGCTAGGTTTGTTCTGCCAGCATTCTTATGATTCCTGCTTTAAGTTCATAGTATCATTGTAACAGCCCAGTTTTCCATTCCGGTTTCCCAGGTACTCTCGGTTCAGTATTGGGGCAATTGGTTGGGCCGTTAGAGCTTTTTAACCCTTAGGGGTATTTTGGTCTTTTTGCTCCCCATTCAGAGGTTGAGGATTTTCAGGACTTCAGGGTCATCTCGGCCTTCATTGAGACTTGATTGATGTTAGTTGCAAGACCCAAGGAGTTTGGGTTAGTTGTTTAGGAGTTCGGAGGCATTCTGGTTAACGGCAAAATTAATTGAAAATTAATTGGTCCCACTGGGATTTGAACCCTTGCCCTGATGGTGAAATTGGAGTTTTTAGAAAAGGAGTTTTAATTAAAAAGAAAAAGGGTTGTTTCAGCCGGGACCCGCAGGACGAAGCCTTGGGAAGGGTATTTAGGTCTTCTAACCTATTTAAAATAGGAAAAAGAAGGAAAATAGGGAAAACCCTCTTTGCTTCAATTGGTAGCCGCAATCCTAACCACACAGCCGAGCCACCAACAGCCACACCGCACCACACCAGCCCGCACAAACCAGCCATCTGCGCGCACTGCCTCACCTCCCACCTCCCCTGCCGCCACGCCGCATCGCGCCAGCCAAGCCCGCACCGAGCCACACCCAGCAGACCGAACGCTCGCCCGCGCTCCGTCTCAGAGCCGCTGCCATTCGCTCGCGCGCTCTCTCCGCGACGTCGCCGCGCGCGCCCCAGCCGAGCCCGCTTCAGTGCTTCCGCTCACCTTGTCGTGCGCCCGAGCCAGCGCCCAGTGCCAGCGTCCCTGCCGCACCAGCAGCGCCCAATCCTGCCCCTTGCTGCCGAGAGCCCGTGTCCTCTCAGTTGGTAATTCTCGAGCCTTTTCCCTTTTAGATTTTTAAGTCTGCTGTCACTGATATTTATTTAGGATGCTTTTATTATGCCTAGGTTGCTTGGGTTCGTTATAAAGCTCGAGGGTCTTATTTGATTCGTGATAGCTAATTTCCACTTGTTTCCAGGTAAGGATTTCTTACCGTGGTTGTGTGGACCCTGCGATGCTTTCTTGATTATGCCTACTATGCATGTTTACTTCTATGAACATGATTAGTGGATAGGACAGCTTGTGATTGCATTCTTGCTAGCATGTTTGCCTGTTTGTACATGTTAGTGCCATGCTAGGATTGTTCTTCCAGCATGCTTGAGATTCCTGCTTAAAGTTCGTAGTTCCATGCTAGGTTATGTATGGTTGCTGATTATTGTGTATGTTAGCTAGGAATCGTTTATTCTGTACTCTTAGCGAGTGTAGTTGTAACGACCCAGGTTTTTCTTCCCGGTCTTCTAGGTATGCCCTAGGGGTAATTTGGTCGGGCCGTCAGGGTCGTTTGTGTCTTTTCCAGTTACTAAAATTATTGGATGGTTTTTTGTAGGTTTTTGGAGGGGTTTGTGGTTTGGTTTGAGCAAGGTTTGATGCAAAAGTAAAAATAAAGGAAATTGTGCCGCAGTGGGTTTGAACCCGGTCTCTGGAAGCTTGTAGAGATGTGTGCCAATTGAGCCATTAGGTGCTCTTGTTGCTCTTTCTGCATCACATCTTAGTTAACCTTGGATCTTTGGTGTTTGGTGCATTTAGTTCTCCAAAAGAGTTGTGGCCGCCCAAGCTTTCTCCCAAGTTCTCCTTGCCGATTCTTCAACCTTGCAGCTCCCTTGGATCGTTCATCATCATTCCGGGTAGGTATCGATCTTCCGCTTCTTCTTCTCATCCGTTTGGTGTGCTGTTTGGCCAAGTGAATAGAAGAGTGTTGTGTGTGTCTGTGTTGATTGCAGCCAGCCGAGAGAAGCCCAAGCCAGCAGCATCGTCGCACGTTCAGCCGGCCAGATCGCACGCCGGATCGCGCCAAAGAAGCAGCCCAGATCGCCCTCGCCGTCGCACCAGACGCCCTTGCCGCCACACTGCCGCGCCGCCCGATCTCGCACAACAACCGGCCCGGCCACTGTTCGCCATCGCCAGGCCAGACGTCCACGCCCGATCGCGCGCAGCGAGCGCCTGACGCTTGACGCGCGCGCTTCGCCCGTGTCGCTTGCCGAAAGCCGCTTCGCCCGCCGACGCTTCAGACGTTCGCGCGCGCAGACGTCCTCGCCGAGCCGCCGCTCGCCGTGTCCGCAGATCGCACGCCAGCGCCGTCGGCGCTGCGTGCCGCGCCGCCGCTCGCTGCCGAGTCCTGTCTGTCTGTCGCGCATGGCCGCGCCCTAGCGCCCATCCATCGCAGCGCAGACGCGCCAATGGTCGCGTGCGTGCCAGCGCCAGCCCCCTACCTGCCGTGCCCGGCTGCCGCCAACTCCAAGTTCGTGTCGCCGTCGCGCGTGAGTTCCCGAGCCGAGCTTGCTGTTTCTATTGTTTTTAGACTTTTAGGTATTGACTATTATTGGTTTGTTAGGTTCCGCCGCCGCTAGCTCGGGATTGTTCCGCACTTAGGATTTGTGTGTAGAAGCCTCCCACCAAGGTAAGGATTTCTTACCGGAGTTGTGTGGGCCTCATGCGGTATATTTGTGATTGTTGTTTTGTATGCCTCGTGTATGATTACTAGCATGTTTAGCCCTAGGTGCTCGTTCAATTCTGGTCGCATGAACTCTTGTATTGTTTCTCATGTTAGCCCATGCTAGGTTGTTCCATTCTCGCATGTTCGATATCTGTTCTTGCTTCGTAGTATCATGCTAGGTTCCTTGTATCTGTTGAGCACTTATTGGACCGCATTGATTGAATTGTTATTATTGCTATGGTTTAGAGTTCGGTAGGTAGCATCATCCGGCCGGATGCATAACGTAACTTGCATCCCCGATGGGACGCACGAGATGGTACTCCGTCCCGATCCCGCTAGGGTTTAGCTAACCCCTAACGGCGGCCCCGCAATCTTGGGTGAGGGTGGCGGATCGTTAAATGCCCCAATGGTCGGGATGATGACTTTGCATTGCCTCGCCCCGGCGGTCGGCACGCCCTCGCCGTGTTCGCCGTAGCCCTTTTGATTGCCACTGTTAGGGCAAGGACCGCTTCTGGTGTGTAAGCCTACCACGGCCGGTTCCTTAGCCTCAAAAAGTGGTACAGTGCCGACATAGTTCACGTGTCCGTGTCTCACACCCCTATGTCGCGACACCGATCCGTAGATTTAGTTAGGCATGGTGATCGAACTCGGGCAGCTTGCCACTAGACCCTGCACACCCGCAGTTTGCGGTAGCATGCGGTGCGCGCTTACGCTCATTACTGGCCCGATCGAGAGCTCCTCGGGATCTTGAGCGATGCACCTTTCATATCGTCGTGAGATAGGCCGAGGCCGGGACTTGTTCCCGTATAGAGCGTATAGTGTGTTGTGGTATTTTCCGGACTAAGACCCCGAGTTGGCATCCGAGGTCCAAGTGTGGACTTAGCTATGTGCTCCGCCTCTGTGTTTATACTCATAACTTGCATACATTCTTCTAGATGATCATGTATATCGTATTGTACCCTGGTTGGGGATTCTTACTGAGTAATTCGTTACTCACCCTTATTCTGTGGTTTTCCACAGTAACCAAGGCGGAGACAGGATGGTCAAGGAGGAGTCTGTGATCATGGAATCCTCGCTGTCATCTCCGACCATTTTATTATATCATGACTCTTGACTTTTGTTATTTCCCACTGAATGCATGTAGACGGGCACGGAGCCCTAGGATGTTTTCTTACGCTTTATGGATTCCAAAGATATTTGTACTTGTGGAATGTTTAAATGGTTTAAATAAATCTCGATCGTAGTATGCTTTTAGAAATGTATGTTTTGATTGTTGAATGTTTCTGCTTTTACTTGGGATCCAAATGTATTTTTCATAATGTCTTTTATTTTCAATACATGCATTGGGGTAAAGGCCCATTTAGAGCCCCTTTTGGGTCGGTCTTTACAGATTGGTATCGAGCTCGAGTCATAGATTCTCAGTAGGCCCGACCTTTTGTTGTAGGTCATCCTTCCATGATCACCAAAGACTCAGACACCATCAGTACGCCTAGGTTTATTGTTTTAGAAAGAAAAAGGGTTAAGAATTTACAATACCTATCATCTAGTGTATGCCTTGTTTGGTGTTGTGGAGTGGTGACAAAGCGAGTTTTGATTCGTTGTTGGTTTGGATGTAGATCGCCAAAGATGCCACCACCCATACCGGAGAGGAGGTTCGAGAGGAGGTCGAGGTATCGTGGATCGGATCTCGACATCGCAGGACATCGTCCCAAGCCGAGATCGATGGCATTCCACCAGCAGCTCCTCCTGTTACGCCTAGAGCGGGCGTTGAGGCGATCCGAGCGCCGTGAGACGCTCTTGGAGCAGAGTTTGCCGAGTCTATGAGGGCTTTTATGGTCGGCATGTTGAGTGACCAGAGGCGCGAGACCCGTGCCTTGTTGGCGCCAGCAATGGGAAGAGTCCCGAGCCCAGTTGAGCAAAACGACTCGATTGGTTCAAAGAGAGCTCGCAGTAGCACCTCAGCTCCACAGGAGCAAGTAGCCCCAGAGGCGATATGGCGGAGGGTGCCGAGGAGTTGGGTAGGTGGTCAAGGATTTTGTGAAGTGGAAGCCCGAGAAGTTTGATGCCACCCGTGATGCGTTAGCGGCAGCCCGTGTGGATTGCCCATTTGGAGTACACCTTCCCGATCATGGTGTGCCCCGATATTCGAGAGGCCGAGGTGTGCGGCTCATGTGCTAGGAGGCACAATGAGATGGTGGTGGGAGTCCACCTTGAGCGAGAGACCACCACGGGTCTCCACCCGCTACTTGGGAGTTCTTCAAGGCCGAGTTCAAGGTAAAGTTCATCGGTGATGAGGCTCAAGAGAAGATGGTGGAGCTCTTCCGGAACCTCAAGCGAGGTTCTCGATTCCATTGAGGAATATGAGCGCAAGTTCTCGAGTATGGATATTTTGCTCCTCGCTTGATTGCCACCCGGAGTGAAGATTCGGAAGTTCATATCTGGATTGAGGCGGTGTTTTTCGAGATATCGTGGCTCGTGCCCCGACACTTATGCTAGGGCTCCAGCTTAGCCACGATCTATAATGGGAAGTATCCTACCGAGCGGGTAGTTGCCGCTCTGTTCGGCGGCTGTCCCAGCACTGTGGGGGCGTAAGAGGAAGTTTGATTTTAGGGAGGCGGCCAGCGCCGCCAAGGGCGATTCGAAGCAGAGATCACGGAGAGCTCGGTCCGTTTCCAGCCCAGCGACAGCAGGAGGACCCAGCAGCGAGTTCACGCTTGTGCTACTTGTGGGAAAGTCCACGCTGGAGCTTGTCGACCGACCTAGATTGTGCTTTCGTTGTGGTAGAGAGGGGCACATGGCTGCTTTTTGTGACCAGCCAGCTATGGCGGCTCGGCCAGCCAGCAGCACGGCGGTCGAGTGTTTGCTACGACTGTCAGGGAGGCCGAGCGTCACGGATGCCGCTGTGGCGTGTGCGCTTCTTGTTTTAGATCACTGCGCATTTGTCTTGTTTGATTCTGTTCTACGCATTCATTTGTATCTGTGTTGTTTGGTTGAGCATGCTAAGTTAAGACTAGAGCCTCTAGGTTTCGAGTTATCTGTTGCAACTCCTTCGGGAGTTAATATGTTGGCTAGAGATAAGATTAGGGATGGCCGGATCGAGATATCCGGAGAGTTGCTTGTGGCTACGCTCATAGTTCTCGCCTATGAGCGGTTTTGATGTGATTCTTGGTATGGGTGGTTGTTAGTCGCTAACCACGCGTTGATTGACCGCCACCGGAAAGAAGTAGTGTTCGTGCCGCCAGTGCCCCCACTTTAAGTTTCGTGGAGTCCAGGTGGAGTTGGCCCGCCGATGGTGTCACCGTGAAAGCTCGTCGTTTGCTAGCTCATGGAGCTTGGGGCTATCTAGCCAAGTTGTGCGGGAAGAGCCACCTCGGCTGTCTGCTGATCGTGCACCGCCGTGCGTGCGGGAGTTTGCGGACGTGTTTCTGAGGAGTTACGGGGTTGCCCCAGAAGAGAGAGGTTGACTTCACAATTGAGCTCGAGCCGAGAGACCTCCCTATCTCGAAGGCTCCGTGATCGTATGGCGCCAGTGAGTTAAAGGAATCAAGATTCAGATTGCGGGAGATGTTAGATCGAGGGTTCATCCGTCCAGTGTGTCCCCGTGGGGAGCACCGGATTGTGTTTGTGAAAAAAGAAGGATGGTTCTATGCGCTATGTATTGATTACCGCGAACTTAATAAGGTGACAAATGAAGAATAAGTATCCGCTGCCCGTATCGATGATTTGTTCAATCACTTGGGAGCTTCTGTGTTCTCCAAGATAGATCTGAGATCCGGTTACCATCGATTCTGCGGATCGTGGATGCCGACATTCCTAAGACACTTTTCAGTCTAGATATGGTCACTATGAGTTTGTGGTCATGTCGTTTGGATTGACCAATGCCCCACCAAGCGTTCATGGACATGATGGATAGAGTGTTCAAATCATTTTTGGACAAATTTCGTCATCGTGTTCATTGACGATATTCGATTTATTCGAGGTCTAAAGAAGACCATGCAGAGCATTTGAGGCGAGTATTGGCGGCTTTGAGGGAAAACCACTTTATGCGAAGTTTTCCAAATGTGATTTCTGGTTGGAGCAGGTGGCCTTCCTAGGCCACGTGGTTTCGAGAGATGGTATAGCCGTGGACCCCGCAAAGATTGAGGCCGTGAGTTCATGGGCCAAGCCGACTTCAGATTGCCGAGATTCGCGACTTTCTAGGTTTGGCGAGTTACTACCGTCGGTTCGTCAGGACTTCTTCTGCTATAGCCTCGCCCCTCACTCGTCGGCGACGAGGAAGGGTGTCGAGTTTGTTTGGGACAAAGCGAGTGTGATGAGAGCTTTGCCGTGCTCAAGCGCGAGCTTGACTTCAAAGACACGGTGTTGGCGATCCGGAGGGGACAGTGGTTTCGTGGTCTCTGATGATGCTTCCAAGTTTGGATTAGGTTGTGTGTTGATGCAAAGACGGGAAGGTCATTGCCTATGCTTCCCGTCACCGGCCGCCGTATGAGCGTAACTACCCGACTCATGATATGGAGTTGGCGGCGAGTGGTGTTTGCAATCAAGATTTGGAGGCATTACCCGTATGGTGAGCTGATTCGGATGTTTACCGATCACGAGCCTCAAGTATCATGCTTACTCGAGAAGAAGTTGAATATGAGGCGAGAGAGATGATGGTTAGAGCTGGTAAAGGATTATGATCATGAGATTTTGTACCATCCGGTAAAGCCAATGTAGTGGCCGATGCTTTGAGTAGGAAGACGTCGCACTCCGCGGCGTTGTTGAGTTCCTCACCCAGTTTGGGGAGAGAGTTCGAGCGGGCCGAGGTTGCGATGTTGTTGGGTGAGGTTACCGCCAGTGGTAGCTCGATTGGCTTGACTGCTCACCGCCGATTAGGCGTGGATTATTATAGACGGCCAGTTGGGTGACCCCGCACTTAAGAGATTGGTTGATGAGAGTTAGTCTTGTGGTGACTTTGACTTTGTATATTCACGAGCATGATGGGTTGACTTATAGAGGCCGGTTGTGTGTTCCGGACATTGCGGGTTTGCTGCGAGTTGCTCTCTGAGGCCCACAGCCTTCTTTTGCTTGGCACCGGGGTACCAAGATGTATCAGACCTTAAGCGGACCTTCCGGTGGATGGGAATGAAGAGAGATGTGCAGAGTTTGTCACCCGGTGTCTCACTTGTCGCAAGTGAAGGCACCCGCGCAGAGGCCACCGGTTTGTTGCAAATGCATCAGTGTACCCGATGGAAATGGGAAGAGATCTCCATGGACTTTATCTCCGGGTTTGCCAAGGACTCCGAGGAAGTTCTCTCGATTTGGGTGATAGTCGACCGTTTGACCAAGAGCGCACACTTCATTCCCGGTAGAGACACACTATACCGTGGAACAATGGCGCGCGATTGTTTTTGGAACAGATCATCCGTTATCATGGTGTGCCGGTGAGGATTGTGTCCGATCGTGACTCGCGGTTCACTTCTCGTTTCGGAGAGCGCTCCGAAGGGTTTGGGCACAGAGTGCGCCAAAGATGACTTTTCACCCTCGAGACGGATGGTCGACCGAGAGAGTGAATCGATTCTCGAGGATATGTTGAGGGCTTGTGTGTTGGATTTCCCGAGCAGATTGGGACCAAATATCAGTACTTGATGGAGTTTGCCTATAACAACGATTACGATCGATTTATCTGAGATGGCTCCATTCGAGGCATTGTATGGTAAGCGTTATCGGTCCCCCGTGTTTCGGGAAGAGGTTGGTGATAGACGAGTTTTGGGTCCCGAGTTCACCGCGATTGACCAATGGTGCGGTCACGTAAGATTAGAGCTCGTATGTTGACACTCAGCGAGGAGCAGTAGAGAGTTACGCCGATGTTCGGCGTCGAGATTTGGAGTTTGAGGTTGGTCGGCATGTGTTCTTTAAGGTTGCTCCGATGCGAGGTGTTACGAGGTTTGGTAAGCGTGGGAAGTTGAGTCCCCGCTTTGTTGGTCCATTTGAGATCCTAGAGAGGATTGGCGAGTTGCTTACCGGTTAGCCCTACCTCCGTCACTATCGGTGGTGCATAGTGTTTTTCATGTATCGATGTTGAGGCGGTATGTGCTTGGACCCGTCGCACATTGTGGTTATGAGCCTTTGCAATTGAATGAGGATTTGAACTTCGAGGAGAAGCCGGTGAGGATCCTTGCCTTTGAGACCAAGACGTTGCGTAATCGCGAGATTCGTTTAGTAAAGGTTCGATGGAAGAATCGGGGTTCTGAGGAAGCCACTTGGGAGCGGGAAGACGAGATGAGGTTGCATTACCACCGAGCTATTTACATCTTTAAGGACTTTCGAGGACGAAAGTCATAAAAAGGAGGGAATATTGTAACGACCAGTGTTTTTCTTCCCGGTCTTCCGTATGCCCTAGGGGTAATTTGGTAATTTGGTCGGGCCGTCGAGGTCGTTTGTGTCTTTTCGATTACTAAAATTATTGGATGGTTTTTGTAGGTTTTGGAGGGGTTTGTGGTTTGGTTTGAGCAAGGTTTGATGCAAAAGTAAAAATAAAGGAAATTGTCTTTGCAAAGGGTTTGAACCCGGGTCTCCTAGGAAGCTTGTAGAGATGTGTGCCAATTGAGCCATTAGGTGCTCTTGTTGCTCTTTCTGCATCACATCTTAGTTAACCTTGGATCTTTGGTGTTTGGTGCATTTGGTTAAATGAAATAGAAATTAGGTTTGTTGTGTTTTCTTCTCCAAAAGAGTTGTGGCCGCCCAAGCTTTCTCCCAAGCTCTCCTTGCCGATTCTTCAACCTTGTAGCTCCTTGGATCGCTCATCATCATTCCGGGTAGGTATCGATCTTCCTCTTCTTCTTCTCATCCGTTTGGTGTCTTTGTTTGGCCAAGTGAATAGAAGAGTGTTGTGTGTGTTTGTGTTGATTGCGGCCGGTGAGAGAAGCCCGGCCAGCAAGATCGTCGCGCGACGCTCACCGCCAGATCGCGACGCGGATCGCGCCAAAGAAGCAGCCAGATCGCCCCTGCCGTCGCACGGATCGCCCTTGCCGTCCACGGCCCTGTCGCGCCCGGATCTCGCACAACAACCGCCCGGCCCGCTGTTTGGCCATCGCCGCCCGACGCGTCACGCGCCGGATCGCGCGCAGCAGCGCCGACGCCGCGGCGCGCGCGCTTCGCGTGTCGCTTGCCGAGCCTTCGCCCGCCACGCCCGACGTTCGCTCGCGCGCGCGCGTCCGCCGAAGCCGCTCGCCGTGCCGGCTGATCGCACGCGCCAGCGCCCGTCGCGCGTCTGCGTGCCGCTTCGCCTGCCGAGTCCCGTCTGTCCGTCGCGCCGCCGCGCCTTCTAGCGCCCATCCATCAGCAGAGCGCGCCGCCAGCCGTGCCGTGCCTGCCGCCAACTCCAAGTTCGTGTTGCCGTGCCGCGTGAGTTCCCTTTGAGCCGAGCTTGCTTTGTTCTATTGTTTTTAGACTTTTTAGGTATTGACTATTATTGGTTTGTTAGGTTCCCGCCGCTAGCTAGGGATTGTTCCGCAGCTTAGGATTTGTGTGTAGAAGCCTCCCGGACCAAGGTAAGGATTTCTTACCGAGTTGTGTGGGCCCTGCGTATATTTGTGATTGTTGTTTTGTATGCCCGTATGATTACTAGCATGTTTAGCCCTAGGTGCTCTGTTCAATTCCTTACCGGCATGAACTCTTGTATTGTTTCTCATGTTAGCCCATGCTAGGTTGTTCCATTCTCGCATGTTCGATATCTGTTTTCTTGCTTCGTAGTATCATGCTAGGTTCCTTGTATCTCGCTGAGCACGTATTGGACCGCATTGATTGAATTGTTATTATTGCTATGGTTTAGAGTTCGGTAGGTAGCATCATCCGGGCCGGATGCATAACGTAACTTGCATCCCCGATAGAGGACGTGCGAGATGGTACTCGTCCCGATCCCGTTAGGGTTTAGCTAACCCTAACGGTGGCCTACAATCTTGGGTGAGGGTGGCGGATCGTTAAATGCCCCAATGGTCGGGATGATGACTTGGCATTGCCTCGTCCCCGGCGATCGGCACGTCCTCGGCGTGTTCGTAGTAGCCCTTGATTGCCACTGTTAGGGCAAGGACCGCTTCTGGTGTAAGCCTACCACGACCGGTTCCTTAGCCTCGGTGGGTACAGTGACATAGTTCACGTGTCGTGTCTCACACCCTATGTCGGTGACACCGATCCGGAGATTTAGTTAGGCATGGTGGATCGAACACAGGCGACTTGCCACTAGACCTGCACCCCCGAGTTTGCGTGAGCATGCGGTGCGCGCTTACGCTCATTACAAATACCGACCGGAGAGCTCCTCGGGATCTTGAGCGCTGCACCTTTCGTATCGCCGAGAGAGCGCCGAGGCCGGACTTGTTCCCGTATAGAGCGTATAGTGTGTTGTGGTATTTTCCGGACTAAGACCACGAGTTGGCATCCGAGGTCCAAGTGTGGACTTAGCTATGTGCTCCGCTCTGTGTTTGTACTCATAGCTTGCATACATTCTTCTAGATGATCATGTATATCGTATTGTACCCCGGTTTGGGGATTCTTACTGAGTAATTCGTTACTCACCCTTATTCTGTGGTTTTCCACAGGTAACCAAGGCGGAAGACAGGATGGCTGAAGGAGGAGCTGTGATCATGGAATCCTGCTGTCATCTCTGACCATTTTATTATATCATGACTCTTGACTTTTGTTATTTCCCCTGAATGCATGTAGACGGGCACGGAGCCCTAGGATGTTTTCTTACGTTTTATGGATTCCAGCATATTTGTACTTGTGGAATTTTTAAATGGTTTAAATAAATCTCTGATCAGAGTATGCTTTTAGAAATGTATGTTTTGATTGTTGAATGTTTCTGTTTTTACTTGGGATCCGAAATGTATTTTTCATAATGTCTTTTATTTTCAATACATGCATTGGGGTAAAGGCCCATTTAGAGCCCCTTTTGGGTCGGGTCTTTACAGTTTGTACTTAGGCCCCCACATTTACGCCGGTTATAGTAGCATGTGGTGTGCGCGCACACGCGTTAGTCGCCGGTTCGGAGAGCTCCCCCGGGCTAATGTTCGTGAGTACACCAGTGCCTTCCAGTTTAGAGCCAGACTTCGGGTACTCTCCTGATAGTCTAGATTTATAGCGAGGGTAAGAGGCCCTTGAGGACACCCTTTGGGATTGGCTCTTGAGCTAATTAATTGGTCGAGGGAGAAAAACCCTCGAGGGTGTCGGACATCTTTGGGATCAGTTTTTGAGCTGATCAATTGGCTGAGGGAGAAAGACCCTCGGAGATGTTCCGGGATTGGTTATGAGAACTATTCATTAGGTCGGAGGTAGGAGACCTCCGAGGACTCCGGATTTGCCTTGTGAGCTCGATGAGCTAAGATCCGTGTTGATAACTGTTTGCATGTGTACTAGGCTGCTAGATGATTGATTGCATCGTATCGTACCCCGGTCGGGGGTTCTTACTGAGTATGTTTATACTCACCCTTATTGTGGTTTCTTCCACAGGTAACTTGGGACAGCACCGAGGCGGCTAGCGGAGGGAGATGGGGGATCATGGATGCTGCTGACACTGTGTCGTGTCTTATTTTACTGTTTTTTTGAATTCAGCATGTAGTTGGACTTTGATCCGTAGGGAAAAACTTATGGTTTGAACTATCTTATTGTTTTTAAGGAAAGTACTGATCAGTCACTGTTTTTAATTTGAATGGTTTTGCCTAATGTATGTTTACTTTGTTTTTAATGTTTTTCCGCACTTATGTTTGAAAAGTTTTCCAATCCGACCCTGGCTCGGGTCCTTTTATGCTTTTCACTTGCATGCTGAGTAAAGACCTAGGTTTAGTACCGTTTTTCTGTTGGGTCTTTACAATCATGCTAGGATATGTGTGAATGATGTTGATATGTATGTTTAGCCAGGAATCAGTTATTTTGTACTCGTAGTTAGACTGGTAGGGTTTGTCATCATCTAGAGGCTGAGAGTGGACATAACGTACGTTGTCTCCACCGGTCGGGAGTTAGAGCGAAGCATAACGTACATTGCTTCCCCCCGACAGCCGATGTGGATGTAGCTACCACGTCGGCATAAGCCTAGTTTGTAGCCTGCTAGAGCGGAACCCTGCCAACGGTGCAAGCCTACCTTGACCGGTTCTTAGCTTCAGGTCGGTGGTACAGGCAGTTACAGATGAGTGCCGAGGGCCTCGCACTACTGTGTTCAGTGACACCGCTTCCGAGTCTTTAGGCATGCGTACCTGGCTCACGTAGTTTGTACCTAGGCCCCCACATTTACGCCGGTTGCAGCATCATGCAGTGTGCGCGCACACGCGTTAGTCACCGGTTCGGAGAGCTCCCCCGGGCTAATGTTCGTGAGTACTTCTGTTCCTTCTAGTTTAGAGCCAAACTTCAGGTACTCTCCCGTTAGTCAAGATTTGTTAGCCAGGGTAAGAGGCCATTGAGGACACCCATTGGGATTGGCTTTTGAGCTAATCATGTGGTCGAGGGTGAGAGAACCTCGAGGGTGTCGGACATCTTTTGGGATCAGTTTTTGTGCTGATCAATTGCCCGAGGGAGAAAGACCCTCGGAGATGTCCCGGGATTGGTTATGAGAACCAATCATTAGGTCAGAGGTAGGAGACTTCCAAGGACGCTGGATTTTGCCTTGTAAGCTCGTTGAGCTAAGATCGGTGTTGATATCTATTTACATGTGTACTAGGTTGCTAGATGATTGATTGCATCGTATCGTACCCCGGTTGGGGATCCTTACTAAGTATGTTTATACTCACCCTTACTGTGGTTTTCCACCAGGTAACTTGAGATAGCACCACGGCGACTAGCGGAGGGAGCTGGGAGATTATGGATGCTGCTGACACTCTGTCGTGTCTTATTTACATATTTGAATTCAGCATGTAGTTGGACCTGAGTCCATAGGGAAAACTTGTTTACTGGTGCTTCGAACTATCTTTTCTGTTTTAAGGAAAAACTACTGATCAGTCACTGTTTTAAATTGGATGGTTTTACTTAATGATTACCCGACTTTGTTTTAATGTTATCCACTCTATATGTTTTGAAGAGTTTTAAATTTGACCTCTGGTTTGTGTCGTTTATGCTTTTCACGTGCATGCTGAGTAAAGACCTAGGTTTAGAACCGTTTTTCGGGTCGGGTCTTTACAGATGTACTAGGTTTTAAACTCAACCCTGAAGAATTCCCATGTAGAGGGTGGGGATCCTGCAGGTCTGCCTCGTAGGGTGGACTCCCACCACGTGCATGCTGAGTAAAGACCTAGGTTTAGAACCGTTTTTCGGGTCGGGTCTTTACAGATGTACTGGGTTTTAAACTCAGCCCTGAAGAATTCCTATGTAGGGGGTGGGGATCCTGCAGGTCTGCCTCGTAGGGTGGACTCCCACCACCACATTGCTGTGTCAGCAAGAATATGCGCGGCGCACCGCGACCTCTATACATCTGGACAGTCCATAACCTGAAAGATATATTCCATCCTGGCCAGCCACTTTGCTGCCTTCAATGGGTTCTCAGTTGCATTAAACTTTTTAGGCTTCCATTTGCAGAAGTCCTTTAGCCATTTTCCATAATCAACAGCTCCATTTCCTACCACAGCCTCATCTATCATTGGCTCTTGCCCATCCTAGGGAATCACTGGAGCTGCAGGTGCAGCTGGTGCTGTCTGTCTGAATAACTGAGTCAGTTGAGCCATCTGTGCTCTGGACTCCTCCCTTTGCACTGCCAGCTGTTCAGTAGGCTGGGCTGCAAACTCATCACTGAAGCCAACTCTGCTCTATGAGTTGCAGTATGGGGCTAGGCAGTCTCTTCCTTTATTCGGGGTAAACTAGCAGCTGGGGCCACAGGTAGCCCACAGGTCTGATCCAGCCCTGATGTTATTCTATCAGTGGTAATCTCTATGCCAACTCCTCGATTAGCTGTACCAGAAGATCCTGCTCCTCTCCGGGTAATTGGCATACTGACGATCTGTACCCAAATCATACTAAGTTAGTCCACACTCGGACCAACACTGTAACGGCCCAGGTTTTCATCCCGATCTTCCAGGTATGCTCAAGGGGTATTTTGGTAATTTGGTCGAGCCGTCAGGGCCGTTTATGTCTTTTTCAGTTGTTAAAATTATGGGATGGACTTAAGTAGGATTTTGATGCTTTGTGGATGTGTTTGGGAATGCTGAGATGCAAAAGAAAAATTGAGGAATAAAGATGTGTTTATTGGGATTCGAACCCGGGGTGCTAGGAAGTCAGATGGGTGGTGTGGCCAGTTGAGCCACAGAAGGATCTTGTTGCTCTTTCCGCGGCATATCTTGGTTAGCCTTGAGTCCTTTGGGTTTTGGGTGCATTTGATTAAATGAAAGGAAATTAGGGTTTTGTCTTCTTCTCAAAAAAGCCCTTGGCCGCCCAAGCCTCTTTCTCCCTAGCTCCCAAGCTGAGTTCTTCCTCCTTAGCAGCCCCGAGGTCCGATCGTCGTTCTGGTAAGGTTCTTCGTCCTCTTCTTCTTCTCCTTCTTCGATTGATTTGCTGGCTGGCCGAGTGCAACTAGCCGAGAGGAGCCAGCCCAGCAGCCACGCCCAGCTCGCCCAGATCGCCCCTGTCACATGCCCGATCGCGCGTGATCGCCGCCCGTCGTGCGCGATCGGATCACCCAAAGCGCACCCAGAGCCCCATCGCGACGCGCACCAGTCGCCCAGCCGAGCTTGCGCCCGCTCGCCTCGCTCGCGCCGCTGCGTGCCCGAGCGCCTTGCCTCGCACCCGAAGAACGCGCCAAAGACGCCTAGCCCAGCTGGCCACAGCACCACGCTCTGCCGCCCATCAACGCCCATCAACACCCAGCAGCAGCCTGTCCGTCCGCGCCTCAGCCGTGCCGCGTGAGTTGCTCCTGAGCCGAGTCCTATTTATTTTATTATATTTAGGCCTATGGATTGTGATTATTATTCTGTTTGTTAGGTTCTCGTTAGCTAGATCGGGTTTGATCGCAGCTTAGGATTCTTGGGTGTAGTTGCCTTCCTACCAGGTAAGGATTTCTTACTAGAGTTGTGTGGGCCATGCGATATTATATGTGATTGATGTGTGTATGCTTATTTTTGTTTATCAACATGTTTAGTGATAGGTGCTCTGTTCTGAATTCCTGACTGGCATGATTTTTTATGTTGTTTCTCATGTTAGTCCATGCTAGGTTGTTCTGTTCTGGCATGCTCGTTATCTGTTCTTGCTTCGTAGTATCATGCTAGGTTCACTGTATCTATTGAGCACGTATTGGATTGTTTGCTGTTGATGTTATAGTTTAGAGTTCAGATAGGTAGCATCATCCGGGCCAGGATGCATAAAGTACCTTGCATCCACGGTAGGGGACGTCGGAGGCAAGATTCGTCCTAAACCCCGTTAGGGTTTAGCTAACCCTAACGGTAGGCCCTGCAATCTTGGGTGAGGGTGACAGACTGTTAAATGTCCCAACGGTCGGCATGTTGACATGGCATTGGCTTGTCCCCGGGAATCGGCACGTCCTCAGCGTGTTCGGCAGTAGACCTTGATTGCCACCTGATAGGGCAAGGACGACTTCCTGGTGTAAGCCTACCACGACCGGTTCCTTAGCCTCAGGTGCGGTGGTTCAGGCTGACATAGTTCACGTGTCTCAGGTCTCACACCCTATGTCGCTGACACCGATTCGTAGATTTAGTTAGGCATGGTGATCGACTGGCGACTTTGCCACTAGACCCGGCACTTCACGATTTGCGGTAGCATGCGGTGCGTGCATACGCTCATTATAGCGCGCCGATCGAGAGCTCTCCTCGGGATTGTGAGTCGAGTTGCACCTTTCGTATCGGCGATGAAGCGAGTAAAGGTCGAGACTTGTTTCTCGTATAGGATCATATCATGAGGTGGATTATTCTGGAGTAAGACCCTGAGATGGCATCCGAAGTTTATGTGTGGATTTAAGCTATGTGCTCTCTTCTGTGTTTATATTCATAGCTTGCATACCTTTCTGCTAGATGACCATGTATATCGTATTGTACCCCGGTTGGAGAATCTTACTGAGTAATTCGTTACTCACCTTTATTTTGTGGTTTTCCACAGGTAACCATGGTGCGAGACAGGATGGCTGAAGGAGGAGTTGTGATCATGGAAACCCGTTGTTTCGAACTCTTAGTCTTTTATTTATGTTTTCAGGTTTTAAATGTCCTCTGAATGCATGTAGTTGGGCACGGAGCCCTTAGGTTGTTTTCTGGTTGTTGCCCGGATTCTGACACTGATGTAAACCATTTTTGGATTTGAATGTGAACTAAATCTCTGATCAGAGTACGTTTTAAATTGTATTTAGATTGGAACAGGTACTTGGAAACAGGGACAGGTTCCAGGACGTGTTGTTCTTGTTTTGAATGGATGTTTTATTGTATTTTGTTTTAATTCGAATCTGGCATTCAACCTTGCATATTATTTTATAAGTTTTAAAGCATGCATTGTGGTAAAGGCCTATTTTAGGACCCCATTTGGGTCGGGTCCTTACAGTTGGTATCAGAGCTCAGAGTCATAGATTCTGTAGACTGACCTTTTGTTGTAGGTCATTTTTCCATGATCATCAGCACTTCGACAGTCATCAGGTACGCCTAAGTTTACAGTTTTAGAAAAGGGTTAAGAATTTACAATACTTTTCATCTAGTGTATGCCTTGTTTAGTTTTGTGGAGCGGAGACGAGCAGCTTCTGACTCCTTGTTGGTTTGGGTCTAGAGCACCATCATGCCAACTTCCCGCAGTGTAAGAAGTATGTTAGCAGCTAGTCAGGGTATCCAGATAGATTCAGATACCTCTGAGACATCGTCCCAGGGGGAGGCAGAGATTAGACTCTCGTAGGCCACTTGTGGCCCAGTTGATAGTTTTCCCCTAGAGAGAGGGTGGAGGTGATTTGCCCTGGAGTACCACTCCAGGAAAAGAGTTAGCTATGGCTTTGCTTATGTTGATGCTTGCGGAGCAGGTTCCAGTGTGGACTAGCCTGGGTAGTTCAAGTGTTGATCTTGAACCTTAGCAGATTGTTTGATTGCCTAGAGAGTGGCTACAAAGTTAGTAGCCTTTGTTGAGGATGTAGAGACATCTTTGTGCTCTTGTTAATTGTTGTTGTTTTGCAGCCAGTAAGTCGAAACCCTGTGGTTAAGGGTGCATCGAGCAGTGTTCCCATCGGACTTGATCCGTTGGTGGTTTCCCCAGTTGTCTGGTAGAGTAGAGCACTCTTCTTATGGTGAGCTCCTAGAGTAGAGCTAGCTGCTGCATGTTGAGAGAGCCGGCCAGAGTTTTGTAGAGCATCATGTGGAGATGCAAGAGTATGTCGTAAGACTTCAGTTAGATGAGATGCCATAGGCAGGGTTGTTTGAGTTTTGAGCCCTTGTATGCCTAGCCATAGTTTTTGTCACTTGAGGTTGTGACCCTGCTGGCCCCATTTGTAGTAAGATGTGGATTTGGTAGTAGTGGCACTTGAGGTGCATTGGTTGGTGTGCCGCTTTGGCACTAAGTCCGGTTCAGCCCGAGTTTGGCACGAGTAGGACAGATGGTTCTATAATTGTCCGGAGTTCAGCCTCACTTTAGCCTTTGGATCCGGTTGTGGCAGTTGCACCTGTTTAGGTCGTGCAAGAGGGCTAGTTCAGTGGTAGTCGAAGGACTACAAGAGAAAGGATGTTCGAGAGGAGCTGGAGCCTCTTCCCTGTGTTACTGGGGGTTGAGTAAGTCAGCAGGTTGACGGTTGGTAAGTGTTAGTGCTCGTGAGTCTCATGCTAGTGTTAAGGCCAAGAGATCTTTGTGGTTGGTAGTGCGGTCAACTACCCTTGAGTGCCTAAATCTCAAAAGAGTTGAGCATCGTAGATGCGAGTTTGGTCCAGCAGAGGGGCCATGAGTTGGATGCTATGAGATGAGTTGGATGCCTATGAGATGAGTTGGATGCCTATGAGATGAGCTGGATGCCTTATGAGGGGAGTTGGACGCCTTATGTGTAAGCACACTTGGTAGAGACTTGGTATAAGGTAAGTTCGGTTTGGCATTGTTATGCTTTAGTAGAGCAAGGTTGCCACAACTCCGAGTATCGTGTGGAGATGGAACTTCTGGTGTTCCTCTGGTTGATTGTATCTCTGCAAGAAGTTAGTGTTGCCTTTTGGGAAAGCACCTGTTAGTCTTGGATCTCTGAAGAAAGGTTGGGAGTTGTGCACACAACTGTGTTTTGTGTAGTTCGTTCTGGTGGCGAGAGTTTCAGAACCATGTAGGGTTTGCATTGGAGAACTGGTGCTCAGTTCTTGGAGAAGTTGGACTCCGGGTGGATGTTGTAAGGTTTTAGTTGAGGTGGTAAGGATACCTTGCTCGTGGTTGGGTTGTTGCTTAGGCAAGTTTTGTTAGGTTGGACCTAAGCTTGGTTGGTGGAACCTCTTGTTGTTCATGGTTGGAGTTCAGATGGTACTGAACAAATAGTGGGTGTAGCGGAGCCACGTAGTTCCTGACCGTATGTAACTGCCCAGTTTTCTATTTCGGTTTCCCAGGTGTTTTCGGTTAATTATTCGGATGTTCGGATGGGCTGTTAGAGCTATTTTAACCCTTAGGGGTATTTTGGTCTTTTTGCCCCCGGTCAGGGTTTTGTGGATTTTCAGGATTCCAGGGTCACTACTGCCTTTGTCGAGGCTTGATTGTTGTTGGTTGCAGAACCCAAGAAGTTCGGGCTAGTTGGTTGGAAGTTTGGAGGTGATTTGGTAATTAGCAAAATTATTGTTAATTTAAGTGCTTCCATTGGGATTTGAACCCTTGCCCTTGATGGTGATTTGAAAGCTTGGTTTAAATGAGTTTTAATAAGGAGAAAAGGTTGCTTCAGCCGGGACTCGAAGGAGGAAGCCCAGGGAAGGGATTTAGGTCACCAAGACCTATTTAAATTAGGAAAAGGAAAGAAAATCAATAAAATCACATTCCCCTTGTTTTACCACTCTCTCTCTCTCTCTCTCTCTCTCTTTCTCTCTCTCTCTCCTTGCCGACCTCACCAAGAAACCCAACCGAGCTGCACCGAGCCACTAGCCTCAAAGAAGAAACCCTGCTGCCACACCAGCGATGAGCAGCTACACTGTCGCCCGACCATCATCCCTGTCTCTCGACCTAAGCGGCCAGACGCGCTGCGCGGCCGGCGATTCGTTGCCCACACGCCAGACGCCCAGCAACGCGTCGCACAGCCTGTCGCCCAGCGCTAGCGCGCCCGCGTCAGGCGTCTCGTCATTTCTACTACTGCGCGCGCGCGTGCCGCGCCATTGCTCCATCTGCCGACGATCGTCGTCGCCACGCCAGCGCCCGTCCGCGCTCCCGTCCTTTGCCGCGCCAGTGCCCGTGTCACCGTGCCAGCGCCGGTCCCCTGCCGCTCCAGCGTGCCCTACAGCGCCTTTGCAGCGCCCGCCAACTCCCAGTCTGCTCGCCCCAGCTGCACGTCCTGCCTGCCCACTTGCCGCCGAGAGCCTATTTTGCTGGGATAGATGGGACCGAGACCTAGTACCTTCTCGGTTGGTAATTCTCGAGCCTCCACTCTTTTGGACCCTAAGTTGATTGGCTGTTTTATTTAATTAGGATATTTTTATTAAATGCTTAGGTTGCTCGGGTTCACTTAGAAGCTCGGGAGTCGCTTGATTGGCTTATGGTAGTTATTTTCTTCTTGTTTCCACGTAAGGATTTCTTACCGTGGTTGTGTGGACCCTGCGATATTATCATGATGTGCTTTGTATGCTTGTTGACTGTTATGAGCATGATAGTGATAGGACAGCTATGTTTGAATTTCTTGCTAGCATGTTTGTCTGATTATACATGTTAGTGCCATGCTAGGTTTGTTCTTCCAGCATGCTTATGATTCCTGCTTTAAGTTCGTAGTATCATGCTAGGTTATGTGTGATTGATGTTGATATGTATGTTTAGCCAGGAATCGGTTACTTTGTACTCTTAGCTAGTATAGTAGGGTTTGTCATCATCCAGAGGCTGAGAGCGGACATAACGTACCTTGTCCCCACCAGTCGGGAGTAGAGTGAAGCATAACGTACATTGCTTCCCTGTAAAGACCCAACCCGAAAATGGAACTAAATCTAGGTCTTTACTCAGCATGCAAATTTAAAACATAAAAGGACCCAGCCAGGGTCGGATTAAAAGCTTTTCAAACACATGAACGGGAAAACAATCAAAACAAAGTAAACATTCATTAGGCAAAAACGAACCATTCAAATTAAAACGATGGATCGATCGGTATTTTACTTAAAAACATAAAATAGTTCAAATCATAGTTTTCCCTACGGATCTAAGTCCAACTACATGCTTTGAAATCCAAAAACAAGAAAATAAGACACGGCAGAGTGTCGGCGAAATCCATGATCTCCCCAGCTCTCTCCGCTAGCCACCTCGGTGCTTTGTCCCAAGTTACACCGTGGAAGAAACCACGATAAGGGTGAGTATAAACATACTCGGTAAGAACCCCCGACCGGGTGCGATACGATGCAATCTATCATCTAGCGACCTAGTACACATGCCACAAATATCAACACGGATCTTAGCTCAATGAGCTCACAAGGCAAATCCGGAATCCACGAAGTCTCCTACTTCCGCCTAATGATTGGCTCTCAAACCAATCCCGGGACATCTCCAAGGGTCTTTCTCCCTTGGCCAATTGATCACTCAAAAACCGATCCCAAGATGTCCGACACCCTCGAGGGTCTTTCTTCCTCGACCAATTGATTAACTCTAAAGTCAATCCCAATGGGTGTCCTCAAGGGTCTCTTACCCTCGCTATAAATGACTATCGGGAGAGTACCCAAGTCCGGCTCTAAACAAGAAGGAACTGTGTACTCACGAACATTAGCCCGGGAGCTCTCCGAACCGGCTACTAACGCGTGCTTGCGCTGCGACACCGCATGCTCTTCTCGCAACCGGCGTAAATGCGGGGCCTAAGGGCAAACTACGCGCCAGTGCACGCATGCCTAAGACTCGAAACGGTGTCACCGATCACGATGGTGCGAGGCCCTCGGCACTCATCTGCATGCAAACTGTACACACCGACACTGGCTAAGAACCGGCCAAGGTAGGCTTGCACCGCTAAGCGGGGTTCCGCTCTAGCAGCTACAAACTAGGCTTATGCCAATGAGGTAGCTAATCCTCACCGGCGCCGGAAGCAAAGGTACGTTATGCTTCGCTCTACTCCCGACCGGTGGGGACAAGGTACGTTATGTCCGCTCTCAGCCTCTAGATGAAGACAAACCCTATCATACTAGCTTAGACTACCAAGTACGTGATTCATGGCTAACATCCACAAGGACATCTGTCATACATAGCCTAGCATGATACTACGAGCTTAAAGCAGGAATCTCAAGCATGCTGGAAGAACAAACCTAGCATGGCACTAACATGTACAAAAAGGCAAAACATGCTAGCAAGAATTCAATCACTAGCTATCCTATCCACTAACATGCTCATAAAGGTAAACAAGCATACAAGGCACAATTAAGAAAGCATAGCAGGTCCACACAACCACTGTAGGAAGTCCTTACACGGAAACAAGTGGAGAATAGCTATCACAACCAAAAGACCCTCGAGCTTAATACTAACTCGAGCAACCTAGGCATAAATAAAGCATCCTAAGTAAATACATACAAAGACGAGCTTAGAAAACACAAAGGGATTGGTTCGGGAATTACCACCGAGAAGACACGGGCCTCGCAGCAGCGAGGGTGGCTTGGCGCCTTGGTGCATCTGGGCGCTGCGCGCGGCGCGCTGGCGCTGGCGCTGGGCGCGCGTACGACACGTCGGGCGGACGCGCAGGCAGCCACAGCGGGTGTGTGGCTGCAAGGCGACGCGCGAGCGAAGCGTTCGCTTGGCCGGCGCGCGGCGAGGGTCGCGCTGGAGTGGGCGCGCGGCAGGGGGTCGCGCACTGAGCGGCGGGGCGGCGTGCGGGCGACGACGCGTCTGGGCTGCGTTGCGGCCTTTGTCGACCACGAGCGACGTCCGGGCGGTCTTTGCGCCACGCGCGACGTCGGCGGCGATGGGAGTGCGGCGGTGCGAAATTTCTGATGCAGTGCGCGTCTCACAGCAGGTGTGTGCGGCGGTGGGTCAAGCGGGGGTGGTGCGTGCGGCTAGGGTCGGGGTGGCTCGGGGGTGGCTCGATGGTGTGGCTAGGGTCGCTCGGCTAGGGTTTTAGGAGAGAGAGAGAGAGAGAGAGAGAGAGAGAGAGAGAGAGAATGGCTAGGAGGGGAAAAATTAGGAGTTTCTTGATTTTCCTTCTTTTCCTTATTTTTAAATAGGTTAGGAGACCTAAATTCCTTTCCCAAGGCTTTTCTCTTACGGGTCCCGGCCAAAGAAATTCTTTTCTCTTTTTCTTTTTAATTAAGACTCTTTTCTTAAAACTCCACATTCACCATTTAGGCAAGGCTCAAATCCCAAAAGATTAAATTAATTTTCCAATTAATTTTGTTATTAATCGGGAAGGAAAACGGGCCGTTACAATACTCCCCTTTAAAAGACTTTCGTCCCCAAAGTCCTAAGACTGAACAACTCCGGGTAATGAGTCCTCATCTCATCCTCTAGCTCCCACGTCGCTTCCTCCGCCTCTGATGCCTCCAAAGAACCTTTACTAAACTTATCTCTCGGTTGCGCAATACCTTGCGCTCACAAGCCAAAATTTGCACGGGCTTCTCCTCGAAGGATAAATCTTTACTCAACTCTAGGGGCTCATGCTCTAGCACATGCGAAGGATCTCGCCACGTACTTTCTCAACATCGAAACGTGGAACACATTATGCACCGACAAAGACGGGGTAAAGCTAACCGATAGGCCACCGCTCCGATCCGCTCAAGGATCTCAAAAGGCCCTACAAACTCGGGCTCGGCTTGCCTCGCTTTCCAAACCTTAACACCCCACGCTTAGGTGCTACTTTCAGGAAAACATGTTGACCCACCTCAAATTCCAAGTCTCTATGCCTCACATCGGCGTAACTTTTCTGCCTACTTTGTGCCACAACATGCGAGCCCTTATCTTCTCAGACTGCGCTGTTCGTCATCCGGTAACTCGGGTCCCGTAACCCGCCTATCCCCAACCTCCTCCCGAACACTGGGATCTGCAGCGCTTACCATACAATGCCTCGAATGGGGCCATCTGAATAGTCGCCGATAGCCGTTGTTGTGCGAACTCCATCAAGTACAGTGCATCGGTCCCAATTGCTCGGGAAGTCCAAGACACAGTGCTCTCAACATGTCTTCCAGAACTGATTCACCCTCTCGGTCGACCATCGGTTTGAGGGTGGAAGGCGATCTTTGAAATCGCACTCGCCTCCTGCACTTTCCGGAGCGCTCTCGAAGCGAGATGTGAACCGAGAATCCCGATCCGATACTATCTTTGCGGGTACCCCGTGGTACCGCACAATCTGCTCAAGGAACAATCAGTGCCCACTGCTCCACAGTATAACTAATCTTCCCGAATAAAGTGTGCACTCTTGGTCACCGGTCCACTACTACCCGGATCTGAGTGAACCCTCTCGGTGTCCTCGGCAACCCGCAGATAAAAAATCCATCGAAATCTCATCCCACTTCCACCGTGGAACACTTAACGGCCGCAATAAACCCGCAGGTTTTTACATCGGGGCCTTCACTTGTTGACAAGTGAGACACCGCTAACAAACTCCGCTATATCTCGCTTCATGCCCATCCACCGTAACGTCCGCTTGAGATCCCGGTACATCTTGGTATCTCCCGGGTGCCAAGTGAATGGGGAACTATGTGCCTCGGCGAGCAACTCTGCTCGAACCTCACTCATCCGACGCGCACAATCGACCTCGGTACCTCAAGCCTTCGTCGGTGCCACAACAAAGTCGAAATCGCCATCACCCTTAACCCTCTCGAGCAATCTCCTCAACTTGGGATCACTAGGTCGATCATCGATGATCCTCTCTCGCTTAAGCGACGGCTGAACTCGATAGTTGGGCTACCTCAGCGGTAACCTCTCCCAACAAGATCGCAATACACGGTCGCTCAAACTCTTTCCGCAATTCAACTTGGGAGCTCGGCAAGAAAGCCGCAGATGCGACGTCTTTCTACTCAGCGCATCACCCACAACATTGGCTTTTCCGGATGATACAAAATCTCACAAATCGTAGTCCTTTACTAACTCGAGCCACCTCCTCTCGCCTCATGTTCAACTCCTTCTCGAGTGAAGAAATATTTGAGGCTCGTGATCCGTGAACAATCAATCCTCTCACCATATAAGTAATGCCTCCAAATCTTTAGAGCAAAAATAATCTGCAGCCAACTCCATATCATGAGTTGGATAGTTCTTCTCATAAGGCTTCAACCGCGGGAGCATAAGCTATCACCTTCCCATGCCGCATCAACACACACCCTAAACCATACTTGGAAGCATCACTATAAACTACTTAAACCTCCTGTTCCTTCCGAATCGCCAACACAGTCTTGCTGTCAAGCCGAGCTTAAGCCGGGCAAAACTTTCCTCACATCTAGCATCCCAAATAAAGTCAACACCCTTCTTGGTCGACGGGTTAGGGTGCCGCTTTAGCGGAAAAGTCTTTCACGAAACGCCGGTAATAACTCGCTAGACCCAAAAGTCTGCGTATCTCGGCGACCGTCGTCGGTCCGCCCATGAGCTAATCGCTCTATCTTTGCGGGGTCCACCGCTATACCATCTCACGACACGATATGTCCAAGGAAGGCTACTCTCTCTAGCCAAAATTCACACTTAGAGAACTTTGCGAACAAGCTCGTTCTCACGCAATGTCATCAAAACTTGCCTCAAATGCGAAGCATGGTCCTCCTTTGTCCTGGAATAAATCAAAATGTCGTTTATGAATACGATAACGAAGTTATCCAAGAATGCCTTGAACACTCTGTCCATCATGTCCATAAACGCCATGGGGCGTTCGTGAGTCCGAAAGACATGACCACGAACTCATAATGACCATACCTCGATCCGACGCGGTCTTGGGATATCTCATCTCGAATCCTCACCGATGGTACCACGACCTCAAATCAATCTTAGAAAACACCGAGGCTCCTCGGCCGATCAAACAGATCATCTATACGCGGCGGGGATACTTATTCTTCACCGTGACTTTATTCAGTTCTCTATAGTCTATACACAAGCGCATGGATCCATCCTTCTTCTTAACAAACAGATGTGTGTGCTCCCGGGGACACACTCGGACGGATGAAACCTCGATCCAAATCTCTCTGCAAATCGCACTTTGAGTTCTCTCAACTCACCGGCGGCGCCATACGATACGGGGCTTTGGAAATGGGAAGAGTCCTCGGCTCCACTCAATGGTGAAGTCCAACTCCCGCCGGGGGTAAACCCAAGCAACTCTTCAGGAAAACATCCGCAAACTCTTGCACCACAGGGACCATGTCAATAATCAACGCAAGATTACTATCTCCTCGACAGCTTTGCCAAGAAGCCCCAAGCTCCTCGAGCCAACAATCTATGGGCTTTCATTCTTTTGAGATCAAAGGCGGGCAAGTTCCGCCCGACACCGCGAAACTTGAAGCTCGGCCTCGAGGCGGCCTAAACACCACTTCTTTCCGGCGGCGGTCTATCAAAGCATGGTTCTCTCGCCAACCAATCCATGCCAAGGATTACATCGAAACCGCTCATAGACAAAGACTATGAGGGTAGCCTCTAAAATCTCATCGAGATATCTCAGATCCGCCATGCTTAACTCTACTGCTAGCTAACATACTCACACCCGAAGGAGTGGCAACACACACTCAAACCCTAGAGGTTCGAGCTCCACACAAGCTTGTCTAACGAATGCATCGAAACAAAGGAATGGGTCGAACCCAATCAAACAATACAAATGCATAGTGTTTGTAAGACAAGCAACGTACTGCAACCGCATCATCGATGACGCTCCGCCTCCGCGGCGAGTAGTGGCAAACACTCGGCCTATTTGTTGGGCCGGCCCCGCTGCCGCTAAATCCCGAGTGCAGAATCGGCCAAGTGCCCTCCTTGCCACATCTCATAGCAAGCACGGGGCGAAGCTCCACACAGACCATAATGTGCCTTTCCGCACTTGTTGCAATGAGTGGCTGCCGCTCGTCCCGCCTGCGCGCGATCTCGGGCTCTACCCGAGGTCGGCGCCGATCTCGACCATCGGATCGCCCTCGCGAAGCGAGTCTCTGGCGACCGCTTGAGCGAAACCACTAGAAGTCCCAGACTTCCTCTTACGCCTCGAGTCACTGGGCGCCGAATCGACCGAGCCGGCGCAACAGATCCTGCATCGGCGGATACTTCAGGTTATAAATCGTGGCCAACTCTACCGCTCGATCATAACTCTCGGAGCGAGTGCTCGAACATCCCGAGCAACCTCCTTCCTCACCCCACAAATGAACTTCTTAGTCTTGAGCTCCTCGGTGGCAATGAGCTCCGGCATAAATAGCTATACTCGAGAGAACTTCTTCTCATAGGCAACAATACTATCTCGATCCTGCTTCAGATTTGAGAAGGCCTCTGCCATCTCCCTGCTGAGCCTCGTCATTAACATACTTAGCTCTGAACTTCGTTCTAAAGAACTCCTGTGTGGCTGGAGAAGACCCACTGGTCTAGCTCTATCTGTGGACTCCCACCACCACTCACCGTGTGTCGAGAGAACATGGGCCGCACATCTCGGCCTCTGTACATCTGGGCATCCCATAACTCTAAAGATGTACTCCATTCTTGCCAACCACCCGATCGCCACAAGTGGGTTCTCTCAAGCGTCAAATTCTCTTGGCTTCCACTTGGTGAAATCTTTCAACCACTTGCCAAACTCAGCAGCCTCCTCTGCACTATCAAGTGAGTCTCGATCGTCCTCGATGACCCCTGCCCCTCCGGTTGAGCTACACCGAGCTACCGGCTACTGAGCCTGCTGGGGTGCTCGCTTTGCATGAGCTGTGTCAACTAGGCTATCTGTGCCCTAGACTCCTCTCTCTCTGCATACCGCTAGCCGCGCTCTGAGTCTCAGCTCTGCTCGGCCATTAGGCCCATCATCATGTCTCTCATAGCGAAATATCTCCTCCTGAGCCGCACCTTGAGGCATAGCACCTCCGCCCCTTCTCTGGGCAAGTTAACCTCTCGGTGCCACGGGCGCCCTACGAGCCTCGATATACCACTGGCTGCTGGCTCTGCAGCATCTCTATTTGCGCCTCCAGACGGACGGACTGCTCCACTACGTGTAACCGGCATATCAAGCGATCTACACTAAAACCACAACGGTTTAGTCCACGCTCGGACTTTCTCACAACAAAGATAACACATGTGTACGCATATAGTATCATAAACAAAACCCTTAGCTTATTGAACTTAGACAAACTCCGGCGGCCTTGGAGTCTTTGGAGATCATGGGAACACAACCTACAAACAAAGTTAGTCTACGAATCTATGACTCGTGCTCGATACCAACCAGAAAGACCCAACCCAAAATGGAACTAAATCTAGGTCTTTACTCAAAGATGCAAATTTAAAACATAAAAGGACCCGGCCGTGGTCGGATTAAAAGCTTTTCAAACACATGAACGGAAAACAATCAAAACAAAGTAAACATTCATTAGGCAAAAACGAACCATTCAAATTAAAACAGTGGTACGATCGATCAAGATTTTGCTTAAAAACATAAAATAGTTCAAATCATAGTTTTCCCTACGGATCTAAGTCCAACTACATGCTGAAATCCAAAAACAAGAAAATAAGACACGACAGAGTGTCGGCGGATCCATGATCTCCCGGCTCTCTCCGCTAGCCACCTCGGTCTTTGTCCCAAGTTACCCGTGGAAGAAACCACGATAAGGGTGAGTATAAACATACTCAAGAAGAACCCCGATCGGGTAGTGCGATACGATGCAATCTATCATCTAGCGACCTAGTACACATGCCACAAATATCAACACGGATCTTAGCTCAATGAGCTCACAAGGCAAATCCGGAATCCACGGAAGTCTCCTACTTCCTACCTAATGATTGGCTCTCAAACCAATCCCGGGACATCTCCAAGGGTCTTTCTCCCTTGGCCAATTGATCACTCAAAACCGATCCCAAGATGTCCGACACCCTCGAGGGTCTTTCTTCCTCGACCAATTGATTAACTCTAAAGTCAATCCCAATGGGTGTCCTCAAGGGTCTCTTACCCTCGCTATAAATCTGACTATCGGGAGAGTACCCAAGTCCGGCTCTAAACAAGAAGGAACGGTGTACTCACGAACATTAGCCCGGGAGCTCTCCGAACCGGCTACTAACGCTGCGTGTCGCGCGCACACCGCATGCTCTTCTCGCAACCGGCGTAAATGCGGGGCCTAAGGGCAAACTACGCGGGCCGTGCACGCATGCCTAAGACTTCGGAAGCGGTGTCACCGATCACGATGAGCGCGAGGCCCTCGGCACTCATCTGTGCGACTGTACCACCGACTGGAAGCTAAGAACCGCCAAGGTAGGCTTGCACCGTTGGCGTGGTTCCGCTCTAGCAGAGCTACAAACTAGGCTTATGCCAATGAGGTAGCTAATCCTCACCGGTGCCGGGGGAAGCAAGGTACGTTATGCTTCGCTCTACTCTCGACCAGGTGGGGACAAGGTACGTTATGTCCGCTCTCACCTCTAGATGAAGACAAACCCTATCATACTAGCTTAGACTACCAAGTACGTGATTCTGGCTAACATCCACAAGGACATCTGTCATACATAGCCTAGCATGATACTACGAGCTTAAAGCAGAATCTCAAGCATGCTTTGGAAGAACAAACCTAGCATGGCACTAACATGTACAAAAAGGCAAAACATGCTAGCAAGAATTCAATCACTAGCTATCCTATCCACTAACATGCTCATAAAGGTAAACAAGCATACAAGGCACAATTAAGAAAGCATAGCAGGTCCACACAACCACGGTAGGAAGTCCTTACACGAAACAAGTGGAGAATAGCTATCACAACCAAAAAGACCCTCGAGCTTAATACGAACTCGAGCAACCTAGGCATAAATAAAGCATCCTAAGTAAATACATACAGCAGAAATGAGCTTAGAAAACACAAAGGGATTGGTTCGGGAATTACCACCGAGAAGACACGGGCCTCGGCAGTAAAGAAGGGTGGCTTGGCGCGGCTTCTTTGGTGCAATTTAGCTGGGCGCTGGCGCTGGCTGGCGCAGGGCGTGCGACACGTCGGGCGGATGCGCAGGCAGCGCGGCGTGTAGTGTGTCGCAAGGCGACGCGCGAGCGAAGCGGTTCATTGGCCGGCGCGCGCGCGCGAGGGGTCGCGCTGGAGTGGGCGCGCGCAGGCGGGTCGCGCTGAGCGGCGGGCGGCGTCACGCGGCGCGCGTCTGAGGCTGCGTTGCGGCAGCATCGTTCGACCACGAGCGACGCGTGGGCGGTCTTTGGCGGCCACGCGACGTCGGCGGCGATGGTGCGACGGTGCGACGCCGCTCTGCGTGCGTGCTGCAGTGGTGCAGGGGTCAGGCGCGGCGGTGGTGCGTGCGGCTAGGGTCGGGTGGCCTGGGGTGGCTCTGATGGTGTGGCTAGGGGGTGGCTCGATAGGGTTTTAGGAGAGAGAGAGAGAGAGAGAGAGAGAGAGAGAGAGAGAGAGAGAGAGAGAGAGAGAGAGAGAGAGAATGCGGCTAGGAGGGGAAAAATTAGGAGTTTCTTGATTTTCCTTCTTTTCCTTATTTTTAAATAGGTTAGGAGACCTAAATTCCTTTCCCAAGGCTTTTCTCTTACGGGTCCCGGCCAAAGAAATTCTTTTCTCTTTTTCTTTTTAATTAAGACTCTTTTCTTAAAACTCCACATTCACCATTTAGGGCAAGGCTCAAATCCCAAAAGATTAAATTAATTTTCCAATTAATTTTGTTATTAACCGGGAAGGAAAACGGGGCCGTTACATTCCCCCCGGCAGTCGATGTGGATATAGCTACCACATGGCATAAGCCTAGTTTGTAGCCTGCTAGAGCGGAACCCTACCAACGGTGCAAGCCTGCCTTGGCCAGTTCTTAGCTTCAAGTCGGTGGTACAGGCTGCACAGATGAGTGTCAAGGGCCTCGCACTACTGTGTTCAGTGACACCGCTTCCTAGTCTTTAGGCATGCGTACCTGGCCCGCGTAGTTTATACCTAGGCCCCCACATTTACTCCGGTTGCAGTAGCATGCGGTTTGCGCGCACATGCTTTAGTCGCCGGTTCGGAGAGCTCCCCCGGGCTAATGTTCGTGAGTACACCAGTTCCTTCCAGTTTAGAGCCAGACTTCGGGTACTCTCCCGATAGTCTAGATTTGCTAGCGAGGGTAAGAGGCCCTTGAGGACACCCATTGGGATTGGCTTTTGAGCTGATCATATGGTTGAGGGAGGAAGACCCTCGAGGGTGTCAGACATCTTTGGGATCGGTTTTTGAGCTGATCAATTGGCCGAGGGAGAAAGACCCTCAGAGATGTCTCGGGATTAGTTATGAGAACCAATCATTTGGCTGGAAGTAGGAGACTTCCGAGGATTCCAGATTCTGCCTTGCAAGCTCGTTGAGCTATGATCTGTGTTGGTAACTGTTTGCATGTATACTAGGGTGCTAGATGACTAATGTATCGTATTGTACCCCGGTTGGGGATTCTTACTGAGTATGTTTATACTCACCCTTATTTCTGTGGTTTATCCACCAGGTAACTTGGGACAGCACCGGGACGGCTAGCGGAGGGAGCTGTTTGATCATGGGAGCCGCCGCCACTCTATCATTTATTGTTTGCATAATTTGTTCAGCATGTAGACGGACAGGAGTCCTAGGGGGACGTTTTTAAAAGTTGTTTAAACTGTGTTGTATGTTTTTATAAACACTGTCCAGGCTTGTTTTACTTTGTTGGTTTTGCTTAAATGAAGGTTGTTGTTTATGTTTTAACTGTTTCCCGCTTTTAAATGTTTTGAAAGGTTTTCAATATGAGCACTAAACTGCTTGGTGAAGTATTTAACTTGCATTCTGAGTGAGAACCTAGGTTTAGGACCGTATTTTGGGTCGGGTTCTTACACCGTAGTTGCTAAGAGTGTTGCTCGGAATCCTTACCCTGGGTGAAGCTACGATGTGGCTGATGCTTTGAGTAGGAGGATGACACATTCTGAAGCGTTTCTGGTCTTTTTGGTTTCGAGGTTCGGAGTAGGCCAACATGGTTGTGATGCTGAAAAAATGAGTTGTTTGTTCAGGCAGTTGGCTGTTACATCGTTTGACTACAGTATGTGTTTGAGGTTTTGCCGAAGAACCCTAGTTGTGGAGAGCCTCACCAGAGCTCATCAGACCTAGGTAGTGAGTTCAGTTGGCAAGCCGGAGTCGTGTAGGTTGTAGACCTCAGGTGAGTTGCTGGCAGATTTGGTAGGCTAGCAAGCTAGAGTTTGTTTGGAGTAGAGTCCGGATTGGTTCCGGTGTGGTGGCAAGTTGGTGCATGGTGTTGACCAAGGTGTTGTTTCGAGTTGCTAGAAGTTAGTTTTGCTCGTGGGGCGAGTGGTTCGTGCCCTGTCGGTTGTTTTTCCTGTTTACAGGATGTTGAGAGTTGCCCTCCTTTGGTGTTCGGAGGTGAGTTTTGGCTAGTTTGTGGGTGGCGATTCAGTCTGTGGTGGAACCCCCCTATTGTTGCCCCCGTTAGAGTTAGATGTTGTTGCTCTAGCAGAGCAAGACAGCAAGCGTGTGTGGAGCTCTCTGTCCTTCGGTTGTCTGCTTGTAAGAACTGTTTCCTCATAGGAGTTGTCAGGTTACTCCCTTGGTCTTGGAGTTGATGGTAATGGTGCTAGCAAGAGGGAAAAGTTTGTTGGCTGCTTGGAAGCAGTTGTTTGTTCAGTTAAGCGGACTCGTGAGTGGTGTTCTGGAAGTTACAGTAAGGGTTGTCCTTCCTCCTATGAGTGTTTGGCCTAGTCAGTTAAGGTTCTTTGTGTGTTTGGCTTGGGAGGTGTTGCACCTTTGTAGTTGAAGAACCCCTTTGTATCAGTTGTGGGTTGAGGTTGCACCATTGTGGTTGGATTAGGGTCTTGACCTATTGAGGGATCCTTTCTGGTTAGTGTAGCTTGTGCTCTACCAACCATTGTTGGTATTCTTGTTCTTGGTAGTTGGTGTTAACCGAGTAGTGGAGTTCCGTTTATGAAGTTTCGGTGGGAAGGTGCAATAAGCCTAAGCTAGAGGGTTAAGCATGTATGTGTTATAGTTTGGACATGTGAGATGTGTTTCATATTTGAGGCAAGCTTCGTTCCATTGCTTGCCTGGAGGTAAGTTTGGTGGAGGGAGCCCTCTGGGGTCCTGTTGATAGCAGGTTGACTTTTTCAGTCATTGCTCTAGGTCGAGCTAGAGTTGAGTGGAATGGCGTGGTTATACAGTGTGTTGTTGGTTAGGCTACTGAGTTCGTAGCATTCAAGTTGTTGGTTTGTAGGAGTTCGTGTGGAAGCTGGCAGCTGGTTGAGGTTGTTGTGTGAGTTCGGATGTTTGGCAGATTAGTTGTAGTAGCTAGAGCTCGCACCTCGCCCAGGTGGAGATGTCATTACTGTGGAGTAGTGGCATGGAAGTTTCAGGCTAGAGTTGTTGGCACCATGGTGTGGCAACAAAGGTTTATTCTAGGCAGTGCGTGGAAGAACCATGGTTCTGGAGTGAGTTCTTAAGAGGCTTATGAGCCGAGTTCAGTCCCAGTAGTGGTTTCACCCTCGGACCGATTGTCTTTTAGGAGGAGTGAGCTGGATCCTTCAGAACTTGTTACGAGTTGGCGTTTCCTTGGTTAGGCAGCGGGAGACCAGTGTTGGTTTTATGGGGTTGCTTTGGGTAACAGTTCCCAGCTGTTAGTTCATATAGTTTCGTTGAGGCGTTGTATTGTAAGTGTTGCAGGTTTTCTGTGTTCTGGGAGAAGGTTGGTGCCCGTCAGTTTTTGGGTCCTGAGTTGCTGCAGTTGTCCAGCAGTGCAGTACAAAAGATTAGAGCTCGTATGTGGGTAGCCCAGAGCAGGCAGAAGTGTTACGCCGATGTACGGCGTCGAGTTTTAGAGTTTGAGGTTGGACAGTGCGTGTTTTTAAGGTTGCACCGATGTGAGCTGTGTTGAGGTTTGGTAAGCGAGGGAAGTGGAGTCCCCGTTTTGTTGGACCATTTGAGATTCGCGAGAAGATTGGCAGAGTTGCATATCGGTTTGTTCTTCCCCGTCATTGTCAGTTGTGCACAGTATTTTCATGTATCGTTATTGAGGCAGTATGTGCCGGACCCATCGCTCATTGTGGACGTTGAGCCTTTGCAGTTGAATGAGGATTTGAGCTTCGAGGGGAAGCCTGTGAGTATTCTGGTCTTTGAGACTAAGACGTTGCGTAATCATGAGATCCGTTTGGTAAAAGTTCTGTGGAGGAGTCAGAGTTCAGAGGAAGCCGCTCGTGAGCGGGGAGGACGAGATGAGATTGCAGTATCCTAAGCTGTTTCAGTCTTAAGGACTTTCGAGGACGAAAGTCATAAAAAGGAGGGAATATTGTAACGGCCCAGGTTTTCATCTCGGTCTTCGAGGTATGCCCTAGGGGTATTTTGGTAATTTGGTAGGGTCGTTAGGGCCGTTTATGTCTTTTTCAGTTGTTAAAATTATGGGATGGACTTAAGTAGGATTTTGATGCTTTGTGGATGTGTTTGGGAATGGTGAGATGCAAAAGAAAAATTGAGGAATAAAGATGTGTTTGTTGGGATTCGAACTCAGGGTACTAGGAAGTCAGGTGGGTGGTGTGGCCAGTTGAACCACAGGAGGATCTTATTGCTTTTTCCGCGACATATCTTGGTTAGCCTTGAGTCCTTTGGGTTTTGGGTGCATTTGATTAAATGAAAGGCAATTAGGGTTTTGTCTTCTTCTCCAAAAAGCCCTTGGCCGCTCAAGCCTCTTTCTCAATAGCTCCCAAGCCGAGTTCTTCCTCCTTATCAGCCCCGGGGTCCGATCGTCATTCCGGTAAGGTTCTTCGTCCTCTTCTTCTTCTCCTTCTTCGATTGATTTGCTGGTTGGCCGAGTGAAAAGCGGTGTGTGTGTTTGTGTGCAGCTAGCCGAGAGGAGCTAGCCCAGCAGCCACGCCCAGCTCTCCCAGATCGCCCCTGTCGCACGCCCAGCTCGCCCAGATCGCCCCGGTCGCACGCCCAGCTTGCCCAGATCTCCCCTGTCGCACGCCCAGATCGCCAGCAGACTGTCGCCCCGTCGCGCTCATCGGATCACCCAGCAGCACACCAGTCGCCCCGTCGCACGCACCAGGTCGCCCAACCGAGCTCGCCCCCGCGCGCCCGCTTCTCGTCTGCGCCCCGCACCCTAGCGCCTTGCCTCGCTCGCAGCTTGCCCTGCGCCGCGCCAAAGACGCCCGCCTTTAGCACGCCCAACGCGCCACCCCCCATCAGCGCCAGCCCGGAAGCCTTTCCCGTGCGACTGTCCGTCATTAGCGTCACCGTGCCACGTGAGTTGCTCCCGAGCCAAGTCCTGTTTATTTTATTATATTTAGGCCTATGGATTGTGATTATTATTCTGTTTGTTAGGTTCGCGTTAGCTAGCTCGGGTTTGATCGCAGCTTAGGATTCATGTGTGTAGTTGCCATCCGACTAGGTAAGGATTTCTTACCGGAGTTGTGTTGGCCCTGCGATATTATATGTGATTGTTGTGTGTATGCTTGTTTTTGTTTATCAACATGTTTAGTGATACCTTTCATCCACGGTAGGGACGTACGAGGCAGTACTCCGTCCCCGAACCCCGTTAGGGTTTAGCTAACCCTAACGGTAGGCCCTGCAATCTTGGGTGAGGTTGGCAGAGTGTTAAATTCCCCAACGGTCGGGATGATGACATGGCATTGCCTTGTCCCCGGCAGTCGGCACGTCCTTAGCGTGTTCGGCAGTAGGCCTTGATTGCCACCTAATAGGGCAAAGACGGCTTCCTGGTGTAAGCCTACCACGACCGGTTCCTTAGCCCCAAGTGCGGTGGTTCAGGCTGACATAGTTCACGTGTCCAGGTCTCACACCCCTATGTCAGTGACACCGATCCGTAGATTTAGTTAGGCATGGTGGATCGAATCGGGCGCTTTGCCACTAGACCCGGCACCCCCCACGGTTTGCAGTAGCATGCGGTGCGCGCATACGCTCATTATAGTGCCGACTGGATAGCTCCTCGGGATTGTGAGCCAGTGCACCTTTCGTATCGACTGTAGACAGGTTGAGGTCGAGACTTGTTTCTCGTATAGGATCGTATCATGAGGTGGATTATTCCAGAGTAAGACCCTGAGATGGCATCCGAAGTTTATGTGTGGATTTAAGCTATGTGCTCTCTTCTGTGTTTATATTCATAGCTTGCATACCTTTCTGCTAGATGACCATGTATATCGTATTGTACCCCGGTTGGGGATTCTTACTGAGTAATTCGTTACTCACCCTTATTTTGTGGTTTTCCACAGGTAACCATGGTGCGAGACAGGATGGCTGAAGGAGGAGCTGTGATCATGGAATCCCGTTGTTTCGAACTCTGAGTCTTTTATTTATGTTTTCAGGTTTTAAATGTCCTTTGAATGCATGTACTTGGGCACGGAGCCCTTAGGTTGTTTTCTGTTTGTTGCCCGGATTCTGACACTGATGTAAACCATTTTTGGATTTGAATGTGAACTAAATCTCTGATCAGAGTATGTTTTAAATTGTATTTAGATTGGAACAGATACTTGGAAACAGGGACAGGTTCCAAGACGTGTTTTCTTGTTTTGAATGGATGTTTTATTGTATTTTGTTTTAATTAGAATCTGGCATTCAACCTTGCATATTATTTTATAAGTTTTAAAGCAGGCATTGAGGTAAAGGCCTATTTTAGGACCCCATTTGAGTCGGGTCTTTACAAACACTGCCAAAACAAAATAGAGCAAGTATGCTAGATGCAGGTATTGTAAACTTAAACCCTTGCATTAAACTCAAACACCGTAACGGCCCAGGTTTTCTTCCTGGTCTTCCAGGTATGTCCTGAGGGTATTTTGGTAATTTGGTCTGGCCGTTAGGGCCGTTTCTATCTTTTCCAACTGTTAATATTTTTGGATGCTAAAATGCAGGGTTCGGTTGCTTTGTGGATGTGTTTGGGCATGGAGAGATGCAAAGATAAATTAGGGGTTTTAAAGTGTTGTTGATGGGTTTCGAACCCGGGTGGCCAGGGAGTCAGAGGTGTGGTCCTGCCAGTTGGGCCACTGGGTAATTTTGTTGCTCACTCCGCAGTATGTCTTGGTTTGCTTTGGGTTTTTGGGATTTTGGTGTGTTTGATTAAAGGAGGAGAAAAATAGGTTTTCATCTTTTGTTTCTCCAAATCGCCTAGCCGCCCAACCCCATCTCCTCTCTAGCTTCTTGCCGTGCATCTTCTCCCCAAGCAGCTCCGTCGTCTCGTTCATCCTGGGTAAGTGTCTCGATCTCTCTTTCTCTTTGTGTTGTTGGTGTGGTTCTTGCTGGCCGAGAGAGGAAGAGGCTAAATTTTGGTGTTGTGCAGCCAGCCGAGAAGACCAGCAGCCCCATCGCCTAGTGTAAAGACCCGACCCGAATGGGGTCCTAAAATGGGCCTTTACCTCAATGCATGCTTTAAAACGTAGAAAATAATATGCACGGTTGTATGCCAGATTCTGATTAAAACAAAATCAGTAAACATCCATACAAAATAACAACAAACCGTCCTGGAACCTGTCCTTGTTTCCAAGCACCTGTTCCAAGCTAAATACAATTTAAAACGTACTCTGATCAGAGATTTAATTCAACATTCAAATCCAAAAATGGTTTACATCAGTGTCAGAATCCGGAAAACAACCAGAAAACAACCTAAGGGCTCCGTGCCCAACTACATGCATTAAGAGGACATTTAAACATAACAACATAAATAAAAGACTCAGAGTTCGAAACAACGGGTTTCCATGATCACAGCTCCTCCTTCAGCCATCCTGTCTCGCACCATGATTCCTATGGAAAACCACAAAATAAGGGTGAGTAACGAATTACTCAGTAAGAATCCCCAACCAGGGTACAATACGATATACATGGTCATCTAGCAGAAAGGTATGCAAGCCATGAATATAAACACAGAAGAGAGCACATAGCTTAAATCAACACATAAACCTCGGATGCCATCTCAAGGTCTTACTCCCAAAAATCCACCACAAGATACGATCCTATACGAGAAACAAGTCTCGGCCTCAGCCTGTCTACTATCGATACGAAAGGTGCACTGACTCACAATCCCGAGGAGCTCTCCAGTCGGCCCTATAATGAGCGTGTGCGCGCACCACATGCTACTGCAAACCATGGGGGGTGCCGGGTTGTAAAGACCCGACCTGAAAATGGTGCTAAACCTAGGTCTTTACTCAGCATGCAAGTGAAAAGCATAAAAGGACCCGACCAGGGTCGAATTGTAAAACTTTTCAAACATAAGGGCGGAAAACATTAAAAATAAAGTAACATTCATTAAGCAAAACCTTTCAAAATAAAAGCAAAGGATCGATCAAGATTTCCTTAAAAACATAAAAGCAGTTCAAAACATAAGTTTTCCCTACGGACCAATGTCCAACTACATGCTGAAATCATAAAGCAGTAAAATAAGACACGACAGAGTGTCAGCAACATCCATGATCTCCCAGCTCCCTCCGCTAGCCGCCTCGGTGCTGTCCCAAGTTACCTGGTGGAAATCCACAGAAATAAGGGTGAGTACAAACATACTCAGTAAGAATCCCCGACCGGGGTACGATACGATGAAATCAATCATCTAGCAACCTAGTACACATGCCACAAATATCAACACGGATCTTAGCTCAACGAGCTCACAAGGCAAATCTGGAATCCTCTAAGTCTCCTACTTCCTACTAATGATTGGCTCTCAAAACCAATCCCAGGACATCTCCGAGGGTCTTTCTCCCTCGGCCAATTGATCAACTCAAAAACCGATCCCAAGGATGTCCGACACCCTCGAGGGTCTTTCTCCCTCGACCAATTGATTAACTCTAAAGTCAAACCCAATGGGTGTCCTCAAGGGCCTCTTACCCTCGCTATAATATGGACTATCGGGAGAGTACCCGAAGTCTGGCTCTAAACTGGAAGGAATTGGTGTACTCACGAACATTAGCCCGGGAGCTCTCCGAATCGGCGACTAACGCTGCGTGTGCGCACACACATCATCTTCTTTGCAACCGGCGTAAATGTGGGGCCTAAGTACAAACTACGCGGGCCGTATGCATGCCCTAAGACTCGGAAACGGTGTCACTTGAACACGAGAGTGCGAGGCCCTCGGCACTCATCCATGCGCTGTGCACCACCGACTGGCTAAGAACCGCCAAGGCGGCTTGCACCGCTGGCGGGGTTCCGCTCTAGCAGCTACAAACTAGGCTTATGCCGATGTGGTAGCTAAATCCACATCGGCTGCCGGGGGGAAGCAATGTACGTTATGCTTCGCTCTACTCCCGACCGGTGGGGACAAGGTACGTTATGTCCGCTCTCAGCCTCTAGATGATGACAACTCTAACACACTAGCTAGAGTATAGAGTAAACGATTCCTGGCTAAACATACATAATCATCATCAATCATACATAACCTAGCATGATACTACGAACTTAAAGCAGAATCTCAAGCATCTTTGGAAGAACAATCCTAGCATGGCACTAACATGTACAAACAAGCAAACATGCTAGCAGAATGCAATCACAAGTCATCCTATCCACTAATCATGTTTATAAAAGTAAACATGCATATAAGGCACAATCAAGAAAGCATCGCAGGGTCCACACAACCACGGTAAGGAATCCTTACCTGGAAATAAGTGGAAAAAGCTATCACGAGTCAAGCAAGACCCTCGAACTTTAAAACGAACTCGAGCAACCTAGGCATATTAAAAGCATCCTAAATAAATATACAGACCCAAAGAACTTAAAAATCAAAAGGGAAAAGGCTCGAGAATTACCAACCGAGAGGACACGGGCTCTTGGCGGCAAGGGGCGGCGTGGCGGCGCCGGCTGCCAGGCGGCTGGGCGCCGCGCTGAGCTGGGCAAGGCGAAGCGGACGCGCAGGAGCAGCGCGCGGGTACGGCGTCTGGACGCGGGCGGCGTATGAAGCGGCGATTTGGCTGCGGCGATCTGCGCGCGAGCGAAGCTGCTCGCTGGTTGGAGCGCGGCGCGAGCGCTCGATCGCTGGGCGTGTCGCCGCTGCCGGCAGCGACGGATCGGGCGCCGCGACGGCGCGTCGGCGGTGATGGGCGTGGCGATCGTGGGGATTCTCGTTCGCAGCGTCGCGGCGGCCGGGCGGCGAGGGCTAAGCGGCTCGGGCGGTGGCTCGGGCGGTGTGGTGCAGTGCGCATGGGGGCCGGGCCAGCGCGCAAGTGTGGTGCGATGTTGGTGGGGTGGCTCGGCTGGGTGGTGCGGCTGGGTTAGGGTGCTTGGCTCGATTTAGGAGAGAGAGAGAGAGAGAGAGAGAGAGAGAGAGAGAGAGAGAGAGAGAGAGAGAGAGAGAGAATGCGGCTATGAGGGGAACAATAGGGGTTTTCTTGATTTTCCTTCTTTTCCTTATTTTTAAATAGGTTAGGAGACCTAAATTCCCTTCCCAAGGCTTCCTCTTGCGGGTCCCGGCTAAAGCAACCTTTTTTTTCTTTTTAATTAAGACTCTTTTCTAAAACTCCAAATTAACCATTTAGGGCAAGGGTTCAAATCCCGATGGAACCATTTAATTTTCAATTAATTTTCCCATTAACCTAAATGCTACCAAACTTCTAAACAACTAACCCAAACTCCTTGGGTTTTGCAATCAACATCAACAAGCCACAACGGCGGCCTAATGACCTCAAATCTTGAAAATCCTCAACCTCTGGCCGGGGAGCAGAAAGACCAAAATACCCTTAAAGGTTATAAAGCTCTAACGGCCCATCCGATTGCCCCAATACTGAACCGAGAGTACCTGGGAAACTGGACTGGAAAACTGGGCCGTTACACGGGTCTAGTGGCAAGCTGCCTAGGTCCAGTCACTATGCCTAACTAATCTCTGGATCGGTGTCACTAACATAGGGGTATGAGACCTGGACACGTGAACTATGTCAGCCTGAACCACCGCACCTGAGGCTAAGGAACCGGTCGTGGTAGGCTTACACCAGGAAGTCATCCTTGCCCTATCAGGTGGCAATCAAGGGCTACTGCCGAACACACTGAGGCGTGCCGACTGCCGGGGACAAGGCAATGCCATGTCATCATCCCGACCGTTGGGGCATTTAACAGTCTGCCACCCTCACCCAAGATTGCAGGGCCTGCCGTTACGGTTAGCTAAACCCTAACGGGGAATCAGGGATGGAGTACTGCCTCGTACGTCCCTGCCGTGGATGCATGGTACTTTATGCATCCTGGCCCGGATGATGCTACCTACCTGAATTCTAAACTATAACATCAACAGCAAACAATCCAATACGTGCTCAATAGATACAACGAACCTAGCATGATACTACGAAGTAAGAATAGATACGAGCATGCCAGAACGGAACAACCTAGCATGGACTAACATGAGAAACAACTTAAGAAATCATGCCACTGAAATTGCAATGAGCACCTATCACTAAACATGCTGATAAACACAAACAAGCATACAAACAGCAATCACATATAATATCGCAGGGCCCACACAACTCCGGTAAGAAATCCTTACCTTGGTCGGGAGGCAACTACACACAAAGAATCCTAAGCTGCGATCGATCTCGAGCTAGCTAATGAGAACCTGACAAGCACAATAATTATCACAATCCATAGGCCTAAATATAATAAAATAAACAGGGCTCAGCTCGAGAGCAACTCACACGACACGGCTGACGCGCGGACGGACAGGCTGCACGGTCGTGGCTCCTACTGGGCGATGATGGGCGGCAGGGGCTGCGCACGCGCGAACGGGCTGGCTGTGTGCAGGCGCGGACAAGCAGACGCAATGGCGCAGACGCGGGCGTGCGGGCGCTGGCTCCGCGCGATCGGGATGAGCAACGCGGCAAGGGCGGACGCGCTGGCGCGGACGAGCGACGAGCGCTAAGGCTGCGCGCGGGCTGACGCTGGTGCTCGCGCGTGGACGGCTGTGACACGATATGGCTGCTGGGCGTCTGGGCGTGTGGTACGGCTGTGCGATGGGCAGGGGCGATGTAGGGGCTTCTCGGCAGGGCGACAGGGCGTGCTGGCTGCTACGGTGGGGCGATGGGGACTTGGCTGCTGCGGCAATCATCTGCTGGTGCGATGGGCAGCTGGCGGCGGCTCTGCTACCTGGCCGATGGGGCTGCTTGCGATCTGGTTGGCCTGCTCGGCTGGGCTGCTCGGGAGAAGGCACACGCAAGGGCTTGAGAGACAATGGGTTGGGGCGGCAAAGGTATTGGAGAACAAATGGGGAAAAAACCTATTTCTCTTCATTTAGCCAAAAACACCAAAATCCCAAAAACCCATAGCTAACCAAGACATACCGCAGAATGAACATCAATATCACCTGGTGGCTCAACTGGCAAGGCCCTACTGCTACCAACTAAGCCACCTTGGCTTGAGACCCAACCACAACACCTTTAATTCCCTAAATTATTTTTGCATATCTCCACCCCAAACACATCAACAAAGCAACAAAATCCTACATAAGACCATCCAATAATTTTAGCAACTGAAAAAGACACCAACGGCCCTGACGGCCCGACCAAATTACCAAAATGCCTCTAGGGAAAACCTGGAAGACCGGGATGAAAACCTGGGCCGTTACACCTAGCCCCTTGTAAAGACCCGACCCAAAAGGGGCTCTAAATGAGCCTTTACCCCAATGCATGTATTCAAAATAAAAGACATTATGAAAAATAAGTTTCGGATCCCAAGTAAAAACATAAACATTCAACAACCAAAACATACATTTCTAAAAGCATACTCTGATCAGAGATTTATTTAAACCATTTAAACAATCCACAAGTACAAATATGCTGGAATCCATAAAACGTAAGAAAACATCCTGGGGCTCGTGCCCGCCTACATGCATTCGGGGAAATAACAAAAGTCAAGAGTCATGATATAATAAAATGGTCGAGATGACAAGCAGGATTCCATGATCACAGCTCCTCCTTCACCATCCTGTCTCCCGCTTGATTACCTCGTGGAAAACCACGTAATAAGGGTGAGTAACGAATTACCAGTAGAAAATCCCCAACCGGGTACAATACGATATACATGATCATCTAGAAGAAAGTATGCAAGCTATGAGTACAAACACAGAGCGGAGCACATAGCTAAGTCCACACTTGGACCTCGGATGCCAACTCGTGGTCTTAGTCCGAAAATACCACAACACACTATACGCGCTTATACGGAACAAGTCCCGCCTCGGCTTCATCGACGATATGAAAGGTGCACTCGCTCAAGATCCCGAGGAGCTCTCGATCGTGGCGCTCAGAATGAGCGTAAGCGCGCACCGCATGCTACCGCAAACTCGGGGTGTGCGGGTCTAGTGGCAAGTCGCCCGTGTTCATCCACCATGCCTAACTAAATCTGGATCGGTGTCACCGACATAGGGGTGTGAGACTCGACACGTGAACTATGTCACTGTACCACCGCACTGAGGCTATGGAACCGGCCGTGGTAGGCTTACACCAGAAGCGGTCCTTGCCCTAACAGTGGCAATCAAGGGCTACGGCCGAACACGCCGAGGACGCGCCGATTCGCCGGGCGAGGCAATGCCAAGTCATCATCCCGACCGCTGGGGCATTTAACGATCCGCCACCCTCACCCAAGATTGCGGGGCGGCACCGTTAGGGTTAGCTAAACCCTAACGGGATCGAGGACGAGTACCATCTCGCACGCCCCCGCTGGGATGCAAGTTACGTTTTGCATCCGGCCTGGATGATGCTACCTACCGAACTCTAAACCATAGCAATAATAACAATTCAATCAATGCAAACAATACGTGCTTAATGGATACAAGGAACCTAGCATGATACTACGAAGCAAGAACATATATCGAACATGCCGAATGGAACAACCTAGCATGGGCTAACATGAGAAACAATACAAGAGTTCATGCCATCGAGAATTGAATGAGCACCTAGGGCTAAACATGCTAATAATCATACACAGGCATACAAAACAACAATCACAAATATACAAAGCAGGCCCACACAACTCCGGTAAGAAATCCTTACCTTGGTCGGGAGGCTTCTACACACAAATCCTAAGTCATGAACAATCCCGAGCTAGCGAGCAAGAACCTAGCAAACCAATAATAATCAAGATCTAAAACGTCTAAACAACAAAAGAACAGAAGCTCGGCTGGGGGAACTCACGCGCACGCGCGACACGAGCTTGAGCTGCTGCAAGCCGGGCACGGCAGGGTCGGGCGCAGCTACGCTACCGCACGCAGCAGGCTGGCGCTGCTGCGCTGGCGGCACGCACGCACACGACGGATGCACGCGGCAGGATGCGCGCGCGGCGGCGAGCGTCTAGGCGTCGCGGCGAGCGGCTTCGGGCGCGCGCGCGCAGGGCGCCGGCGTGGCGACAGCGACGCGCGACGCGGCCGGGCACGCGCAAGCGGCAAGCGGCGGCGGCGCGCGGCGGCGCTGGCGTCGCTCTTCTGCGATTCGATCACGCACGACGACGAGCGATGGCGTGCGGGAGGGCTGCGACGACGGTGGATCTCGCGCGACCGCGGCGATGGCGTGGCGCGCGCAGGTCGCTTCAACAGATCCGGGCGACTCGTGAGCGATGGCGTCGGCGCAGGGGCTGCTCAACGGATCTGGGCGACGGCAGGGGCGATCCGGCGTGCGATCCCGGCTACGACGTGGCGACGATGGTCGCTGGCCGGGCTTCTCTCGGTGGGCGCAATCAACACAAACACACACAACACACCTCTTTTCACTTGGCCAAAAGCACACCAAACGGATGAGAAGAAGAAGAGAAAGATCGATACCTACCCTAATGATGATGAACGATCCAAGGGAGCCGCAAGGATGAAGAATCGGCAAGGGCTATGGAGAGGGAGAGCTTGTGCGGCCAAGAGGAGATTTGGAGAAGAAGATGGAATAAACCTAATTCTATTTCATTTAACCAAATGCACCAAAACTCCAAAATCCAAGGTTAACTAAGATGTGATGCGAAAGAGCAACAAGAGCACCTAATGGCTCAATTGGCACACATCTCTACAAGCTTCCCAGAGACCCGGTTCAAACCCCACTGCAAAGACAAATTCCTTTATTTTTACTTTTGCATCAAACCTTGCTCAAACCAAACCACAAACCCCTCCAAAACCTACAAAAACCATCCAATAATTTTAGTAATCGAAAAGACACAAACGACCCTGACGGCCCGACCAAATTACCAAATTACCCCTAGGGCATACCTGGAAGGCCGGGAAGAAAAACCTGGGTCGTTACACCCCTGCAGTGCCGTCGCATGCCCATCGCACCAAAGAGCCCTGCCTCACGCAGCCGCCGCGATCGCAAAGCAGCGATGCGCCGCCGAGCCCTGGCCGATCGCACCCGGCCTTTCCGAGCTCGCCCGGTGGATCGCGTCGCAGCTAGCGTTCAATCGCAACCGTCCCCAGCGTGCGGAGCGCCGCCCCGCCTCGCCGCATCCCCAAAGACGCCCGGTCCCTACTCCAAAGAAGCCTCGTCGGCCAAGCCGCACGGCCGCGTGCCCGCCTCGGTAGCGAAAGTACGCCCGCATCGCTCGATCCCGTCCGCGCCCAATGCCAGTGCCCGTGTCGCGTCGCCCAACTCCAGCGCGAGTTAGTCTGCGCGGCGCGGCCCCTACTACGGCAAGAACGGCTCGTAGCTCCCCATCGTCGTGGCACCAACGGAAATCTGCTGCGCGTAGCTCGCTGCACACCAAAGACTCCAGAGAGCCAGCGCCAATGCAACAATCATCATTCGCGCGCTAGCCATGCCGTGTGAGTTGCTCCCAAGCCGAGCCCTGTTTGTATTATTATTTTAGACCTATAGGTTGTGATATTTGTTGTTGCTTGTTAGATTCTCGTTAGCTAGCTCGGGATCGATTGCAGCATAGGATCTTTGTGTGTTGTTGCCTTCCGACCAAGGTAAGGATTTCTTATCGGAGTTGTGTGGGCCTTGCGATATATTCTGTGATTGTTGTTTGTATGCATGTTTATGTTTATCAGCATGTTAGTGGATAGGTTCTCTGTTCTGAATTCCAACTGGCATGATTTCCGTATTGTTTCTCATGTTAGTTCCATGCTAGGTTATCCTGTTCTAGCATGCTCATTATCTGTTCTTGCTTCGTAGTACCATGCTAGGTTCGTTGTTTCTGCAGAGCACGTATTGGATTGTTTTCTCTTATCTATTTATAGATTAGAATTCTGATAGGTAGCATCATCCGGGCGAGGATGCATAACGTAATTTGCATACGTGGCAAGGACGTGCGAGGCAGTACTCCGTCCCTGATCCGTCGTTAGGGTTTAGCTAACCCTATCTGTAGCCTAGTGTAATCTTGGGTGACGGTGGCAGATTGTTAAATGCCCCAACGGTTGGGGGAATGACGAGGCATTGCCTTGTCCCCGATAGTCGACACGTCCTCAGCGTGTCGGCAGTAGCCCTTGATTGCCATCTGATAGGGCAAGGACCGATTCCTAGTGTAAGCCTACCACGGCCGGTTTCTTAGCCTCAGGTGCGGTGGTACAGGCTGACATAGTCTTAGTGTCCTGGTCTCACACAACTATGTTCAGTGACACCGATCCAGAGATTTGTTAGGCATGCGTCTTTGGACCGTGGCAAAGATGCCCTAGACCCAGCCCCCCTGGTTTGCAGCAGCATGCGGTGCGCGCACATGCTCATTACAGTGCCGACTGGAGAGCTCCTCGGGATCTTGAGTTCAGTGCACCTTTCATATCGATAGTAGGAAGGCTGAGGTCGAGACTAGTTTCTCGTATAGTATCGTAAAGCGTGGTAGCTTTCCGGAGTAAGACCGTAAGATGGCATCCGAGGTTTATGTATGGATTAAAGTGTTGTGCTCTCTTCTGTGTTTATATTCATAGCTTGCATACATTCTGCTAGATGACCAGTTATATCGTATTGTACCCCAGTTGGGGATTCTTACTGAGTAATTCATTACTCACCCTTATTTTGTGGTTTTCCACTGGTAACCATGGCGAGAGACAGGATGGCTGAAGGAGGAGCTGCTGATCATGGAGCCAGCTGTTTTAAACTCTGAGTCTTATGTTTATGCTTTTATGTTTTTATTGTCCTGAATGCATGTAGTTGGGCACGGAGCCCTTAGGTTGTTTTCTGGTTGCTTTCTGAATTCTGACACTGATGTAAACTATTTTGGATTTGAATGTTTGAATTAAATCTCTAATCAGAGTACGTTTTAAATTGTATTTAGCTTGGAACAAGTACTTGGAAACAGGGACAGGTCCCAAGACATTTTGTGTTTGTTTTTGAATGGATGTTTACCGCTTTTAGTTTTATTCAGAATCTGGAAAGTGATCTTGCATAATATTTTCTAAGTTTTTAAGCATGCATTGAGGTAATGGCCTAGTTTAGGACCCCATTCGAGTCGGGACTTTACAAACACATACCTAGCGGCTGTCGGAGTGTTGATGATCATGGGATACAACGACCTAACTCAGTAGGTCAGTCTACAGAATCTATGACTCTGATCTCTGATACCAACTGTAAAGACCTGACACTAAATGGTCCTAAATAGTCCTTACTTTAAGATGCAATCTCAAATCAGGCAGTGGAATGGAAATTCAACATCTTTTATTAAATCCTTCAAAACTTAAACATTTCAAAGTATAGTATGAAAACAGTAAAACAACATAAGCCTCTGGCCAGAGTTAAATCAAAACAGTTACACAATCTCGATAAAACAATTACAAGTTCCAGAAAACACTTTCAAGACTAGATTGTAAATGACTCAAGGACATGCAACGACCTTTCCCATGATCCATCAGCTCCTCCTCTAGCCACCTCGATGCTATACCAAGTTACCTGGTGGACAAAACCACAGAAAGGGTGAGTACAATTGCACTTAGTAAGGATTCCCCAACTGGGGTACAATACGCACAACAAATCCGCTAGCATCCTAGCATACATGCATCAAATAAGAACATGGCAGTCTCAATAGTACAAATAGTAGTATAAACAACATCAAGGCCTAGGCTCAAAGCTAGACAGGGTTAGCTCACACTTGGCTAACAAACAGGAGAAACAGTTAAGTAATCTCATATGCTCTATCAATACTGCAAGCAAGGTTAGCACACATTGGGCTAACTAAGGACAACAACACACTGGTCTAGTCCTGGACTGCACACACTCAGCAAGTCCTGCTCATACCTAATCAGCAACACACTGGGCTTATAGGAAACGGCAACACACTGGGCTAGTCCTGAGGAACACAGGCAGCAACACACTAGGTATAACGACCCGACCCGAATGGAGTTCTAAATGGGCCTTTACCTCAATGCATGCATTCAAACTACAGATAATTTGCAAAATGGTGTTTCGGATTCTAAGTAAAAACTAAAACATAAAACATCCATTTAAAAGTCAACATAATTTCCTAAAACCTGTCCCTGTTTCCAAGCACTTGTTCCAAGACAAATACATTTACAAAACTCACTCTGATCAGAGATTTATTTAAAACATTCAAGCTTTCCAATAGTTACAACAATGATAGAATTCAGAAATACATTCAGAAAACAACCTAGGGCTCCGTGCCCAACTACATGCATTCAGAGGACATTTAAAACATCAAAACATAAATACAAGACTCAGAGTTTGAACAAAGGGTTTCCATGATCACAGCTCCTCCTCCAGCCATCCTGTCTCGCACCATGGTTACATGTGGAAAAACCACAAAAATAAGGGCGAGTAACGAATTACTCAGTAAGAATCCCCAACCGGGGTACAATACGATACAATCAATCATCTAGCACCCTAGCACACATGCAAACAGCTACCAACACAGATCATAGCTCATCAAACTTACAAGGCAAGATCTGGAATCCTCGGAAGTCTCCTACTTTCGGCCTAATGATTGGTTATCCTAACCAATCCCAGGACATCCTTGAGGGGCTTTCTCCCTCAACCAATTGATCAACTAAAAAACCAATCCCAATGGATGTCCTCAAGGGTCTTTTACCCTTGCTAACAAATCTGGACTTACGGGAGACTACCCGAAGTCTGGCTCTAAACTGGAAGGAATTGGTGTACTCACGACATTAGCCCGGGGGAGCTCTCCGAACCGGCAACTAACGCGTGTGCGCGCACACCGCATGCGGCTGCAACCGGCGTAAATGTGGGGGCCTAAGGACAAACTACGAGGGCCAGGTATGCATGCCTAAGACTCGGAAGCGGTGTCACTGATCACAGTAGTGCGAGGCCCTCGGCACTCATCCATGCGGCACTGTACCACCGACGACGAAGCTAAGAACCGGCCAAGGCAGGCTTACACCGTTGGCAGGGTTCCACTCTAGCAGGCTACAAACTAGGCTTATGCCGATGTGGTAGCTAAATCCACATCGGCAGCCGGGGGGGAAGCAATGTACGTTATGCTTCGCTCGCTCTACTCCCGACCGGTGGGGACAAAGTATGTTATGTCCGCTCTCAGCCTCTGGATGATGACAAACCCTACAACACTAGCTAAGAGTACAGAGAAAATGATTCCTGGCTAGCAAACAATAATCGACATCAATCACACTTACCTAGCATGATACTACGAACTTAAAGCAGGAATCATAAGCATGCTAGAAGAACAAACCTAGCATGGCACTAACATGTACAATCAGGTAAACATGCTAGCAAGAGATCAATCATAGCTGACCTAACACTATCATGCTCATAACAGTCAACAAGCATACAAGGCACATCGTGATAATATCGCAGGGCCCACACAACTCCGGTAAGAAATCCTTACCTGGTCGGAAGGCAACAACACGCAAGAAACCTAAGTTGCGATCGAACCCGAGCTAGCTAACGAGAACCTAACAAACATAACAATAATCACAATCCATAGGCCTAAATATAATAAAATAAACAGGGCTCGGCTCGGGAGCAACTCACGAGGCGCGGCTGACACGCGTACGGACAGGCTACACGGGCGAGGCAGCTGCTGGGCGCTGAGGGGCGCCGATGGGCGTAGAGGCTGGGCGCTGAGCTGCACGCGGACGATCGCTGGGGCAACACAAGGGCGTGTGGGCGCTGGCGTGAGCTCGGCTGGGCGAAGGCGTGCAGCGCGGCTCGACACAGGGACGACACGCGGGTTGGCGACGCTACGAGCGACGGGGGAGCGCGCGGGGCGACGGGACGCGATGGCTTCAAGAAGCCACGATCTGGCACGGGGCGGCTCGGATCTGGGTGACACGGGCGCGGACGGGATGACCTGGCGCGGGGACGAGCAACGCGACACTATGCTGGGCGACTCGAGGTTGGGCGACGCGACACTGTGCGAGGCGACTCGGGGCTGGGCGACGCGACACTGCGCGGCTAGGGGCTCGGGCTTGGGCGACCTGGGCGAGCAGGGCTCGGGCTGGCGGCCTGGGCTGGGCGAGCTGGGGCTAGGCTCGGGCTGGGCGACTAGGGCTAGGGCTGGGCTCGGGGAGAGAGAGAGAGAGAAAAGGGAAAAATGGGATTTTTCCTATTTTCCAACCTTATCCACTTTTTAAAACCTTAAAATCCCTAAAATCCCATTCCCCGACTTCCTCCTTTGAGACCCGACCAAAGCAATCTTTTCCAATAAATAAAACTCACTTAAATCCAACTCCCAAATCAACACTAAGGGCCCGGGCTCGAATCCCAAAGGAAGCACTCAACCAACCATAACTTTGCCAAAACCCAAACCACAATCGAACTTCCAAACGACTAGCCCAAACATCTCGGGACTTCCAACCAACAACAAACAAGCCTCGACAAAGGCAGGAGCGACCTCGAAGTCCTGAAAATCCATAAATCCTGCCCGGGGAGCCAAAAGACCAAAATACCCCCAAGGGTCAAAACAGCTCTAACGACCCAACCAAACATCCGAATCTTGAACCGAAGGCACCTCGAAAATTGGAATAGAAAACTGGGATGTTACACTAGGCTAGCCTAGGATTAGCAACACACTGGGCCGATCCTGAAAACTGGTCAGCACACACTGAGCCAACAAGGGACAGCACACACTGAGCTAGTCCTGAGCAAATCCGATTGGCAACACACTGGGTCAACCTTGGACAGCACACACTAGGCTAGTCCTGGGTAAACTTAAGTAGAAATAGCTATGGCTACACAACCTAGAGCTAACATAGATCAGCACCAACAATTAAGAATAGCAGCAATAGAAATAACCAGAGTCTAACATTCTACATGCAAACCCTAGCAATAATCCAGAAGACCTATCCACTAACATTCTTATTCACAACATATACATCAAGCATACAACATACTAGTTTAGATCAACAGACAGACAGGAGTAAACATGTTTAGAATCAGGGCAGCATCCAGGGTACTGCAAGAACCTATCCACTAACAATAAATCATGTAACCTGCAGAAACCTATCCACTAACAATATAATTCAGGTAACCGACAGAAAACCTATCCACTAACAGTTCAGCATATAGTCAAACAACCAGAAGCTATCATTGAGGTGCGCAGGGCCCACACAACCCTGGCAAGGAACCCTTACCTGTCAATAGTAGAACCCAAAAACAGAGGATGCCCTTGAGCTGCAGATCACCACATAAGCTAACCTAACAACACCCAACAAAGTTACAAACAATGCAAAAACACCCTGAGCAACCAAACAAAACAGAAATTAGGGCTTTACCGAACCCGAGCAAAACTCCAACTCCCAAGGAGGGGTCTTGGCCAACCAAGCTCAAACCACACACAAGAGAACTTCAAGCTCCTTCTTCTTCACTCTCGGTTAGGGCATACAACAAAATCAAAGGCACAAGTTGTGACGAACCGACCCAAAACATGGCCCTAAACCGGGGTTCTCACTCAGCATGCAAGTTAAATATGATATCAAGCGGTTTAGTGCTCATATTTAAAAATAATTTCAAAACATATGAGAAGGGGGAACCCTTAAAACATAACCAACAGTTTTCATTTAAACATCCAACGAAGTAAAACAACCTGGCCAGTATTTATAAAAATATACAATACAATTTAAACCACGTTTTAAACAATGTTCCCCTAGGACTCCTGTCCATCTACATGCTGAATAAACAATGCAATAATAAATGACAGAGTGCCGGCGGCTCCCCAGGATCAATCAGCTCCCTCCGCTAGCCCTCCTAGTGTTGTCCCAAGTTACATGAAAGATAAATAAGGGTGAGTATAAAGATACTCAGTAAGAATCCCCAACCGGGTACAATACGATACATCGGGTCATCTAGCACCTCAACATGCAAGCAAACAGCTATCAACACAGATCATAGCTCAACGAGCTCATAAAACAAGATCTGGAGCCATCGGAAGTCTCTTACTTCCGGCCTAACTAGGATTGGATACACTGACCAATCTTGGGACATCACCGAGGTATCTGTCACTCGGGGGGAATACACTGATCCCTAAAATGTCCTCAAGGGCCTCCTTGCCCTTGCACTAATATGGACTTACGGGAGAGTACCCGAAGTCAGGCTCTAACGGAAGGAATGGGGTACTCACGACATTAGCCCGGGGGAGCTCTCCGAACCGGCAACTAACGCGTGTGCGCGCACACCGCATGCTCCTCTACAACCGACGTAAATGCGGGGGCCTAGGGCAAACTACGCGGGCCAGGTGCACATGCCTATGACTCGGAAGCTGTGTCACTGATCACAGTAGCGCGAGGCCCTCGGCGCTCATCTGTGCAGCATGATCCACCGACCTGAAGCTAAGAACCGGCGAGCGGCGCTTACACCGATGGCGGGGGTTCCGCTCTAGCGAGCTACAAACTAGGCTCGGCGGAAGTGGGTAGCTAAGTCCACAACCAGCGGGTCAGGGGGGGGGTAGCAAGATACGTTATGCTGCGCACACTTTACTCCCAACCTGAGCTACTAGGGACAAAGTACGTTATGTCCGCTCAGCCTCTGGATGATGACAAACCCTACAACTCTATCTAAGAGTACAGAGCAAAAAATCAATGATTCCTGGCTAGCAAGCAATGACCGACATAAATCACATTAGCTAGCATGATACTACAACTTAAGCAGGAATCACGAGCATGCTGGCAGAACAAACCTAGCATGGCACTAACATGTAAAATCAGGCAAACATGCTAGCAAGAATTCAATCAACTGCTCTATCTCTAACATGCTCATAACAATCAGCAAACAAGCAAGGCATATCGAGATATATTGCAGGGTCCACACAACCACGGTAAGAAATCCTTACCTGGAACAAGCAGAAAAAACAATAATAATAATAAATCAACGAGCGAATCCTCGAGCCTCTAATCGATCCCGAACAGCCTAAACATCAAACAAAGCACCCAAATCAAATACATAAATAGCCCAAATAAATCCATAACCAGCAGCCAATAAATCCGGGCCCAACGAAGAAAAGACTCGAGAAATACCATCCAAGACGCTACAAGGCTCGGGCCAAGCCAACACACATCAGGCAGGCTGCTGGGCGCTGGGCTGGGCGAGGGGCGCTGGCGCAGGCACGGGCGCGCTAGGGCGTGGAGCTGCGCGCGAACGAGCTGGGGTGAGGCAAGGGCGCGCGACGCGCAGTGCGGCTCGGCACAATGGACGGCGCACAGGCGCGAGGCGACGCGACGCAATGGCTCGGGGCCCTCGAGCTACAGGGCGCACGGACTAGGCGCGGCGGCGCGACGCGGCCGGGCGACACACCAGGCGACGCGACTTCGGGCGGCTCAGGCGACACCGTGCGCGCGATCGAGCGAGCGGTGGGCTCGGCTCTGTGCGACGCGGCGGGCGAAAAGCAGCTAAGGTCATGACCATGGCGCCCAGCGCCGGCAGGGCTGCTCTCGGCAAGCTGAGCGGGCGACCAGGGGGGCTCGGGCGGGGAGGAGAGGGCCAAGGGGGGCTCGGGCTGGAGGAGAGAGAAAGGGGAAAAAATGGGAAAAATGGATTTTTTTCTTTTTTTTTTCTTTTCTCTTTTATTTAAATTTCCAACCTTATCCAAAATTAAATCCAACTTTATCCATTTTCCAATTTTTCCAAAAATCCTTAAAATCCTTAAATCTCGTTGCCCGGCTTCCTCCTTCGAGACACAACTGAAGCAACCTTTCCAAACAACAAATCTCACTTAAATCAGCCTCCCAAACCAACACTGAAGGCCCGGCTCGAATCCCGAAGGAAACACCCAAACAACCATCATTTTGCCCAAAACCCAAATCACAACCGAACTCCCAAACGAATAGCCCAAACATCTCGGGACTCGCAGCCACCAACAAACAAGCCTCAACCAAGGCAGGAGCTGCCTCGAAGCCCTGAAAAACCCCAAATCCTGCCCAGGGAGCCAAAAGACCAAAATGCCCCTAAGGGTCCAAACAGCTCTAACGGCCCAACCGAACCACTGAATTTGAACCGAAAGCTCCTCGAGAACCGGGATAGAAAACTGGGCCGTTACACAAGTTAAACTTGGTTAATCTCCAACACACAAACAATGCCCTTCCATGAAGCTCTCGGCCCCATGGGGAACTTGGGTAGTACAACACAAACAACACACACTTGCTCACCTTGAGGTCTCGGCAATGGAGAGGGTGCAAAGGTGGCCTCGGCTAGCTCTTCCAACAAAACAACCAAGGCTCTTGGCTAGGCTAGGATTGCACACAAGTGGAAGTTTTGTTAGAACTGTCTCCAACCAAGATAGGTTAGATCTCGGCTAGATCTACACAACTAAGCATCCAAACACAAAAACCTTACCTTGGAGCTCTCGGCAATGGTGTCTACAAAGGGGTGCTCTTAGATTTTCCACCAACAAGAGGATTAGCAAGCAAGATTTCCAATCCTCAAGGCAAAGAGCTCTTGGATCTACAAGAGGAGGAGAAGAAAAACTTCTCTTGGTTAGCTCCTAGTTTCGGCCATGACAAGGAGGAAGAAGAAAAAGAGTTTTGCAAGAGATTTACCTTGGAGCAAGATGGAGAAGATGAGCTATGGAAGAGATCTTGAAGGCTTGGCAATGGAGAGCTATGGAGATGGAGCTTGGTCGGCCAAATGAGGAAGAAGAAAGAACAAGGAGAGAAAGAGAGGGGAAGTGGTCGGCTAGGGCAAGGGAAGGAGGAAAAGGTTTGTCTTTTTCTTATTTAAGAATGCAACTTAATTCCTCCATTTGACAAGTGTCAAATGAGGTTCCCCATTCGAGTCTCAACTCCAACACTTTTTAAAAAGAATTTCTATTTAACCTCGGGCAAGCCCCAAACTTCTCCAAACAACTCCCTAACCTGGAACAAGAACCAAAATAATTTATTAACTCAACACAAGCCTGGAAAATTACCAAGATACCCCTGAGAGGCCAAATGACCAAAATGGTCCTAGAAGCTCAAACACCTCTAATAGCCCAACCATCTAATTGATAAGCAACCAAACGTACCTAGAGAACCGGAAGGAAAACCTGTTCTGTTACACTTTTAATAGTGGCAACAATATTCGTCCTTTTTTTTATAAAGTAATGTCTTTCAATGGCGAGCGGGCTCCATATTGCTCTATTTTATTATGTTTTGATCAAATGCAAATTTTGATGATGGTCACAATCTTCTTTTTAATTAGTATTGACTATATAATCATTTTAAAAATAATTAGGTTATGACCGAGACCTCTTTTGATGGTGAGAATTTTTTTAAAATAAATAAAATAAAATATTGGTGGCGGGCACAATGCCCGCCATTATTAAGCCCAGAATAAAGGTGGCGGGCAATGTCTGTGTAACGACCCAGGTTTTCATCCCGGTCTTCTAGGTATGCCCTAGGGGTATTTTGGTAATTTGGTCGGGTCGTCAGGGCCGTTTATGTCTTTTTCCAGTTGCTAAAATTATTGGATGGGTTTATGAAGGTTTTTCAGGCTTTGTGGATGGGTTTGAGCAAGGACAGATGCAAAAGTTAAAATAAAGGAAAATTGTGTTGCAACCAGGGTTCGAGCCAGGGTGGCCTTGTGTGCTAAAGGAGAGCCTTGCCAAGTGAGCCACCAAGTGTTATTGTTACTCTTTCCGCGTCATATCTTAGTTACCCTTGGATCTTTGGAGTTTGGGTGCATTTGGTTAAATGAAAAAGAAATTAGGTTTTTATGTTCTTCTTCTCCAAATTCCATGGCCGCCCAACCTTCTTCTCCCAAGTTCCTTGCCGAGCTTCTTCTTCCCTTGCAGCCCCGAGCGTCATCCGGCCAGCAGCGGCCAGTTGGCCGACTGTAAGCCCCATGCCATCTCTCGCCAAAGAAGACGCCCGAGCAGCCCCCTGCCGCGGCCCGGCCGCCCAGACGCCCGGCCGGCCAGGCCTCACCCATCAGCTACGCCCCTGTCGCGTGCCTGCAGCAGCCGTCGCACAAACAGATCGCACGTCCAGACGCTCATCAGCTGCATCGCGTCGCAGCCCAGCCGCGCCCGTCGCCGTCCCAGCGCCTGCACGCCAGTCGTCGTTTCAGCGGGCCCGTGCGTGTCCGTTCGTGCCAGCACGCCCGCGTGCTCAATGCCAGTGCGCCAGCGTGCGGTACCGCCGCCAGGCGCTGCCAAAGCAGAGGCCCGATCTTCTTTGCTGCCTGCCCGTCCGCGTGTCAGCCGCGCCGCGTGAGTTGCTCCCAATCCGAGTCCTATTTATTTTATTATATTTAGGCCTATGGGTTGTGATTATTATTATGTTTGTTAGGTTCTCGTTAGCTAGCTCGGGATCGATCGCAGCTTAGGATTTTGTGTGTAGAAGCCTCCCGACCAAGGTAAGTATTTCTTACCGGTGTTGTGTGGGCCCTGCGATATTACATGTGATTGTTGTTTGTATGTTTGTTTGTGTTTATCAGCATGTTTAGCGATAGGTGTTCTGTTCTGAATTCCCGACTGGCATGATTCCTTGTGATGCTGGAAAAAGGAGTTGTTTGTTCAGCAGATTGGTCATTAGGCCCGTTAGACGACAGCGGTGTGTGTCGAGGGTTGCCAAGAACCCTAGTTGTGGAGAGCCTCACCAGAGCTCAGTCAAGCCCAGGTAGTGAGTTTCAGTTGGCAAGCCGAAGTCGTGTAGGTTGTAGCCTCGGGGGAGTTGCTGGCAGTCTTGGTAGACTGGCAAGCTAGTGTTTGTTTGGAGTAGAGTCCGGATTGGTTCCGGTGTGGTGGCAAGTTGGTGCTTGGTGTTGACCAAGGTGTGGTTTTTGAGTTGCTAGAAGTTAGCTTTGCTCGTGGGGCGAGTGGTTTGTGCCCTGTTGGTTGTTTTCCTGTTTCTAGGATGTTGAGAGTTCCCCCTTTGGTGTTTGGAGGTGTGTCTTGGCTAGTGTGTGGTTGGAGGTTCGATCTGTGGTGGACCCCTATTGTTGCTCCGTGAGACTTAGGTGTTGTTGCTTTAGTTGAGCAAGACAGAGCGTGTGTGGAGCTCTCTGTCCTTCGGTTGTCCGCTTGTAAGGAACTGTTTCTCCTTGGGAGTTGCCAGATTATTCCTTGGTCTTGGAGTTGATGGTAGTGGTGCTAGCAAGAGGGAAAAGTTTGTTGGCTGCTTGGAAGCAGTTGTTTGTCTAGTTAAGCGGACTCTTGAGTGGTGTTCTGGAGGTTGCAGTAAGGGTTGTTCTGCTCCTATGAGTGTTTGGCCTAGTTGGTTAAGGTTTTCGTGTGTTGGCATGGAAGCTGTTGCACCTTTGTAGTTGAAGAACTCCTTTGTATCAGTTGTGGGTTGAGGTTGCACCATTGTGGTTGGATTAGGGTCTTGACCTTTTGAGGGTTCCTTGCTGGTTAGTGTGGCTTGTGCTCTGCCAGACATTATTGGTATTCTGGTTCTTGGTAGTTGGTGTTAACCGAGTAGTGGAGTTCCGTTTATAAAGTTTCGGTGGGAAGGTGCAATAAGCCTAGCTAGAGGGTTAAGCCTGTATGTGTTATTGTTTGGACTTGTGAGATGTGTTTCATATTTGAGGCAAGCTTCGTTCCGTTGCTTGCATGGAGGTAAGTTTGGTGGAGGGAGCCCTCACAGGGCCCGGTTGTTGGCGGTGACTTGTCCAAACCGGTGATTTGAGTCAAGCTAGAGTTGAGTGGATTGGCATAGCTATGCAGTTTGTAGTTGTTTGGGCTTCCGAGTTCGTAGCACTCAAGTTGTTGGGTTGTAATTTCCATGTGGGAGCTGTCAGTTAGTCGAGGTTGTTGTGTGAGTTAAGATTTTTAGAGGATTGGTTTCAGTAGCTAGAGCTCGCACCTCGTTTAGTGTGCAGATGCCATTTCTATGGAGTAGAGCATGTTAGTTTCAGGCTGGAGTTGTTGTCACCAGGGTGTGGCAACAAAGGTTTGTTCTAGGCAGGGCGTTGATGAACTGTGGTTTTGGAGAGCGTTTCGAGGCTTGTGAGCCGAGTGCAGTTCCTGTAGTGTTTTCACCCTCTGACCGATGGTTTTTTGGAGGAGTGAGCCAGATCCTTTGGGAGCTTGTGGTGAGTTGGTGTTTCCTGTGGTTAGGCAGCGGGAACCAGTGTTGGATTTTATGAGGTTGCCTCGAGATAGCGATTCCAGTTTGTTAGTTCATTTGGTTTCGTTGAAGCGTTGTATGGTAAGTATTGCAGGATTCCAGTGTTCTGGGAAAAGGTTGGTGGCCATCAGTTTTGTTTTGGGTCCTGAGTTGCTGCATTTGACCAGAGGTGATGTGCAGGAGTTTAGAGCTCGTATGTTGTCAGCTCGGAGCAGGAAGAAGAGTTACGCCGATGTTCGGCGTCTAGATTTGGAGTTTGAGGTTGGACAGATCATGTTTTAAGGTTGCACCGTTGCTAGGTGTGTGAGGTTTGGTAGGAGAGGGAAGATGAGTCCCCGATTGTTGGTTCGTTTGGAGATTCTCGAGAGGATTGTCAGAGTTGCATATCGGTTATCTTTCCTCCGTCATTGTCAGCTGTTCAGTGTTTTTCATGTATCGATGTTGAGGCAGCATGTGTCGGACCCATCGCTCATTGTGGACGTTGAGCCTTTGCAGCTGAGTGAGGATTTGAGCTTCGAGGGGAAGCCTGTGAGTATTCTGGTCTTTGAGTCGAAGACGTTGCGTAATCGTGAGATCCGTTTGGTAAAAGTTCGGTGGAGGAGTTGGAGTTACGAGGAAGCGCTCGTGGCGGGAGTCGGGTTGAGATTGCGATATCTGTCTTTGTTTGATCTTAAGGACTTTCGAGGACGAAAGTCATAAAAAGGAGGGAATATTGTAACGGCCCAGGTTTTCATCCCGGTCTTCTAGGTATGCCCTAGGGGTATTTTGGTAATTTGGTTTGGCCGTCAGGGCCGTTTATGTCTTTTTCCAGTTGCTAAAATTATTGGATGGGTTTATGTAGGTTTTTTAGGCTTTGTGGATGGGTTTGAGCAAGGATAGATGCAAAAGTTAAAATAAAGGAAAATTATGTTGTAGCCAGGGTCCGAGCCAGGGTGGCCTTGTGTGCTAGAGGAGAGCCTTGCCAAGTGAGCCACCAGGTGTTATTATTACTCTTTCCGCGTCATATCTTAATTACCCTTGGATCTTTGGAGTTTGGGTGCATTTGGTTAAATGAAAAAGAAATTAGGTTTTTATGTTCTTCTTCTCCAAACTCCATGGCCGCCCAACCTTCTTCTCCCAAGTTCCTTGCCGAGCTTCTTCTTCCCTTGCAGCCCCGAGCATCGTCCGGCCAGCCGAGCAGCAGCCCAGCCAACGAAGCCCGTCGTCGCCTGCCCAGCCCCATCATTGGCAACCCAAAGAAGACGCCCAGAGCGGCCTGCCGCGGCCTCAGCCGCCCGGATCGCCCGGCCAGCCAGATCTCGCCTAGCAACTGCGCCCCTGTCGCGCGCCTACAGCAGCCGTCGCACAGACAGATCGCACGTCTAGACGCTCATCAGCCGCATCGCGTCGCAGCCCAGCTTCGCCCGCGCGCCCGTCGCCGTCCCAGCGCCCGCGCGTGTCCGTCCGTGCCAGCACGCCCGCGCCCCAGCGCCGTGCCAGCACGCCCATCCACGCTTCAGCGCCGTGCCAGCACGCCCATCCGCGCCCCAGCGCCATGCCAGCGTGCAACCTTGCCGCCAGCAGTGCCCAGCAGCAGCCCCGACCGTGCTGTCTGCCCGTCCTCGTGTCAGCCACGCCGCGTGAGTTGCTCCCGATCCGAGTCCTATTTATTTTATTATATTTAGGCCTATGGGTTGTGATTATTATTATGTTTGTTAGGTTCTCGTTAGCTAGCTTGGGATCGATCGCAGCTTAGGATTTTGTGTGTAGAAGCCTCCCGACCAAGGTAAGGATTTCTTACCCGTGTTGTGTGGGCCCTGCGATATTATATGTGATTGCTGTTTGTATGTTTGTTTGTGTTTATCAGCATGTTTAGCGATAGGTGTTCTGCTTCAATTCGTGGCATGATTCCTTATGTTGTTTCTCATGTTAGTCCATGCTAGGTTGTTTCGTTCTGGCATGCTCGTATCTGTTCTTGTTTCGTAGTATCATGCTGGGTTCGTTGTATCTGTTGAGCACGTATTGGATTGTATTGGATTGTATGCTATTGATATGATAGGTTAGAGTGTAGGTAGGTAGCATCATCCGGGCCCGAATGCATAAAGTATCTTGCATCCATGGCAGGGACGCACGAGGTCATACTCCGTCCCTGGACCCCGTTAGGGTTTAGCTAACCCTACCGGTAGGCCCTGCACTCTTGGGTGAGGGTGGTAGTCTGCGCGATGCCCCAACGGTCGGGATGATGACTTGGCAATGCCTAGTCCCCAACTGTCGGCACGTCCTCAGCGTGTTCGGCAGTAGCCCTTGATTGCCACCTGTTAGGGCAAGGACGACTTCCTGGTGTAAGCCTACCACGACCGATTCCATAGCCTCAGGTGCAGTGGTTTAGGCTGACATAGTTCACGTGTTCAGGTCTCACACCCCTATGTCAGTGATGCCGATCCAAAGATTTAGTTAGGCATGGTGACTGGATCTGGGCAGCTTTCCACTAGACCCAGCAACCCCCAGAGTCTGCAGTAGCATGCGGTGCGCGCTTACGCTCATTACAACGCCGACTGGAGAGCTCCTCGGGATTGTGAGCCAGTGCACCTTTCGTGACGACGATGAAGCGGTGAGGCGAGACTTGTTTCTCGTATAAGGCGTATTGTGTGATGCATTTTCCGGACTAAGACCTTGAGTTGGCATCCGAGGTTTGTAAGTGGATTTAAGCTATGTGCTCTATTCTGTGTTTATATTCATAGCTTGCATATCTTTCGGCTAGATGACCATGTATATCGTATTGTACCCCGGTTGGGGATTCTTACTGAGCAATTCGTTACTCACCCTTATTTCGTGGTTTTCCACGGGTAACCAAGGTGCGAGACAGGATGGTCAAGGAGGAGCCGTGATCATGGGAACTCATTGTCATCTCTCGACCTTTTATATTATGACTCTTGTCTTTTTATTTCCCCTGAATGCATGTAGTCGGGCACGAAGCCCTAGGATGTTTTCTCAATGTTTTTGTGGATTCCAGCATTGTTGTATCTGAGAATGTTTTGAATGATTTTAATAAATCTCTAATCAGAGTAAACTTTTGGAAATGTATTTGTCTTGAAACAGGTGCTTGGAGACAGGGGACGAGTTTGATGAAAGCGTATTGATTTACGATTGAATGCTTGAATGTTTTAATTTTAATTGGAATCCGAAAACATATTTGTATAATGTCCTTACTTTGAATGCATGCATTGGGGTAAAGGCCCATTTAGAGCCCCTTTTGGGTCGGGTCTTTACAGTCTGCCATCTATTCTTTCCCGCCAAAATGTTTTAATGGTAGGGCTATTGATGGCGAACACATACCCGCCATTATTTTTTATTTAATGGCGGGCTCCGCCCGCCATCTTTCCTCGAATTTCTACTAGAGTATGGAGAATGATAAATAAATACTTATCACTTGCTGCACTTTCAACTGTGTATACTTACATAAAATGCGATTCTAAAGTGTAGGATATTAGTAGTTAGGATCTTACCCTTATGAATTTTTCTTTATTGTATTGCACCAAAAAATCGTATTAACAGGTTCTTTATGATGCTTATCAGCTGAACCATGGAGGTTCTTAAGTTATGTGAGTATGAGCTTCTGTTGACTCCTTGACTTTTGAGCTAGGTTTTCATTCCCTTATCTTTGTCACTTGACAAAGATCTGTGACAAGACTGGCTTGTTCTCAAGATTATTGTCCTGAGTGTTGGGTTGTAGATAATGATTGTAATTTTTTGTTTAAATGTTGAGCTGACGTTTGCATTATGTGTACTAGATAGAGGTCCTTACTGAGTAATTCTCATTACTCACCCTTATTACTTTCCTCTCAAAGTATAAAACCATACAAGGGTGACAGAGCTGGAGAGTATTGGTGATTGATCATGATGGACGTGTTGTCCTAAATTTATTTTATTTATGAACTTCCTTTCTGCATGAACTATTTAATTATTGTTATGTCATTCCAACAAGTTTATTGTTATGTTTTGAATTATCCTAGCCAAGAAATTGATTTTACGCTTTTACGTTTGTTAAATAATTATTTGAATTTGAATTTCAGAGCGTGTGTTGTAAGTATTTATTCATGCATGCTAGTAATTATCTATTTACACTTCATTTTTAAGTCGTATCATTACATCATAAATTTTGAAAACTAAATTAATAATAAATTTAATGTTTGTTATGAACTTTTATAAATTATAAATAAATAAGTGTTAAAAACTAAAAACGTTTTTTTTTTATAACAAATGTTTAATAATTCAAATGTTTGGTCGATAGAAATGATGGATTTTGCATGTATTTTTTTTTAAAAATAAAATAATTTCATGTATAACACAATTCTCAAACTTATTCATTTGTGACACAAAAATGATTGAAGTCTATCAATTTGCATTGTTTAATCACTCAAAATCGATTGAAGTCTATCAATTGAACGGATAGAAGTCTAAAGTCTATCAGTCGAACCGATAGAAGTTTATTAGTTGAACTTGGTAGAAATCTAAAACTTATCAGTTGAACTCATAAAATTCTAAAGTCTATTAGTTCAACTGATAGAAGTCTAAAATCTATCAATCCAACTGATAAAAGTCTAATAATGTTAGAATAAGAATTTTGAGCAAAATATGCTATACATGAAATTATTTTAAAAAATGTGCTAAAATTATGATGAAGAGCCAAAGATATGTGACAAAGGATAAATTCCTTAGAAATGAAAACATGGCATGAAAATTGAAAAGAAAAAAAATCATAATTTTAAAATTATAATGATTATTTAATGATATGTGATATAATTAACTATCCATTTTATAGTTCGCCCAACTGCAGCTTTTTCCCTACAAAAAAAATTTAAGAACTTTGACATCATTAGTCTCTTCTATAATTTTAGAATTTTCATTCGGGGCAGTCCAACGATTGAGACTAAAGACATTAAGGGCATGCTTTCAATCCCTAGTTCGAGTCTGTTGAAAAATGCTTAAATTTGAATATCGTTTGAAATATCCCGATCCCACAGTTTAAAGACCGACCAGTGGTGCCTTGGGTATAGAGAAGCAAAGCTCCAATTTCTCAATTTTCAAAAAATTAAAATTAAAATTAATTTAGAATTTTCAAGTTTGAATCCTTTCCTTCGGAATATTTTTGAAAAAGAAAACTCATTGATAATTTATTCTATTTCTAAAAAATATTTCTTTTATTCTGTTTCTAAAAATAGTTTTAGATTATATTTAATCAAACATGATTTTTCTTTTCTTTTTTTTGAGTTCAATCAAACATGACTTAACTACTATCTAAATCTGAAATTATCTTCAAATATATCTACATATCAATATACTAATAATTTAGTACATACATTCAAGTTGTTTTTTTAACCAAACATACATTCAAGTAGTTAATCTTTACGTCAATAAGAATTGAATTCAATAATATAATGTATAATTTTATTATAAAAAATTTATGAATTCGAATCTTTTCAATTTAGATATTATTGAATTAAAAAAAAAACTTTAGTTAGTCAACAACTAGAACTCAACTTGGAAATGAAGATGTGATTTAAACTTGCATTTGAATATTATTTAAAAAATTTCTCCAAAAAAAAAAAAGAAGAAAGAAGACGAACTGAAAAAGAAAAGAAATGAAAATTAGAGAAATTTGAAAAAATCCAAGCCAATGCTTTTGGACCTGACATAATGAATTCAAAAAATAGAATTATTCCAAAATTATGTTCCTTTTCTTTTGCGGATTCGTTTTGTATCTTTACGCCACTGATTTAAAAATAAAAATTTTCCACCGCTGATTTTTTTGCTTTGTATTTTTTTTTCTCGTTTTTTTAATTGATAATAGATGTTTTTTTTTTTAAAATATAATATTTAAATTAGCGTTTCAGAAGTTCGCGTCGAAATTAAAAAAACGAAGTGATGCGACATGCCCTCCTTTATTTATTATTTCCTAGGAAATAGCATTATATAGAGATGTCCACGGGACGGGGCGGGATCGGGGAATGACTTTCCCGTCCACGGGACCGCCACTTAATTTAATTCCCATTCCCGGAAAAAATTTCGATTTTATTTTCGGGGATCGGGGCGGGGATTTTTGCAAATTTTTTTTTACATTTTTTATATATTTTTTTGGACAATACTTTTAAATAATTAGATTTTCTTAGAAAATATTTATAAATTTCAACTATAATATTAATTATTAAAGAAAAATACTTATATGCATGGATAATTTCATCAAAAAATATTTTTTTATTTGAAATAAAAGAGGTAAAGTATAGAAAAAATATTAAAAAAATAAAAAAAAAGTAATCGGGGCGGGGATCGAAGAATCGGGGACTGGGAATACATTCTCCATCCCTAGCCCCGATTAACTCACGGGGAATTTTTTCCCTCGTTCCCCGCCCCGTTAGGGACGGGAAAACAGACATCTCTAGCATGCATTATACACAAAAAAAAAATCATTTACTACTTTCTTTTATATATATCCAATATTTTGGGACTTATCCTTCCTGCATTATACACACCTGCACATTGCATGTGAACCTCCATCCACTGCTAGAAATTGAGGCTACCATGACACTTGAGATAATGGATTTGGGGGAAGGAAGGAAAAAAAAGTTTCATTAAAAGGAAAACGGGCGATTTTTTTTAGAAAAATCGAAATATTTAATATTTTATGCCATTATGACAATAGTGTAGAGTCATAAAGATTTGGTTTTTCAAAAAAAAAAGAGTCATAAAGATTTCCCGGTACAATATTATAGGTTTGAACTTGGAAGGAAGCTCTTTTCACACTGACGGAAAATAAATTTTAAGAAAAGAGGGACAGCTTTAGGCAAAAATAAAAATTCAGAGATTTTAGGAATTTCTTGCTAATGCAATAGGTTTCGTTTTCTCTCGGTGTCCACCAAAATCTTGACCGATCAGCGGACAACAATATTGTTCTAGGTGCATCACCCTTCTCTCCTTCTTCATTCTAAACGTATCAGGTGAATTATGATCCCATCTGGTGAGTTCTACCCACTTTCTAGCTACACATTTGGCATTAAAGAACCGAAGCTCAAGAAGGACACCTCTGTCATTGATTGCCTCGCTCACATCAAAATCAAGTATGCATATTTACTCTAATTCCTCAAACCCTAAATTTATGCTTTTTTTCCTTTAAAGTTTCAAAGTCGTATTGTTCTCGAAATTTAGGTAATTTGGCCGTTCCTTATGAAAGATTAATGTCCCTTTAACACTTAACATGTGCACAGGTTGAATTACATGGAATCGTGGAAAAAGTTGTATGGTTTTATGATGTTCCTCAATTATTTGTCGCAAGATTTGAGTATTTGTGAAATTGCAAGATGTAAAAAATAAACCCAAGAATAGTATGTGTGTTCAGATTTTAAGAAATAGAGTAATGGGTGAAATTGTAGTATTGATTTTACTCGAGTCATTTGTCCAAAAATTATTATTGAACCAATTCAACCAATATTAATTTTGTTGGAATAAAATTAAATACTTTTTATTGTATTTTTGAAATATTTAATTTAGAAATTAGCGGTAGACAATTAAGGAATTAATGGATTGTCAATTTAGAAGAGTGATTAAGGAATTAGTAAATTTTATTGTTTTAGCAATTTTGGTAAGAACTTGGAAACCAATTTTGTAATAAGCTATAAATAGAGTTTTCCTTTATTGTTAATTGCATAGACAATTGTAGAGCAAAAGAGAGTGAAGAGAAATTGTTGTGTGCATTGTCTCTCCAATCTCGAAGAGAAATGCTTGCCTGATTTTTATTTGTGTTTATTATTTTATTTTTTTTGAATCTAGATCTTACAAATTTGTATTAGATTCGATGGCGAACGTAACAGGTCAATTATTGCTGCCACAATTGACGAAGGCAAATTACGAGAATTGGAGCATTTAGATGAAAGCGCTACTTGGATCAGAATTGAAGAATCAATCATGCAATAAAGACGGCATGAATAAAATAAATCCCAGGTTGTTGTTGTGCCATGGGGGGTCCATCTCATTGTGAATTCTCCTTCTCCGCTCACGTATCCTCCTTCGAAGAGTTCGTTTAGGTTTGGATCAAACACAAGAGTAGCGTTCATGCACTAGTAAATCTGAAATGTTAAGGCAAATGCAACTGTCCACTTTTTTCTTTATATATATCTCATCTCAAAAATATTTTTTTTCACAGTTCCCAACAACGGCGCCAAAAACTTGATGCGTCTGCAGATCTGTGTTATAAAACACCAAATACTTACGGTGTGAATCGATCCCACTATTGAAGCACAATAGAATTCAACCAAATATTCCACTTCAATTATATTTAAATAATATCATTTATCAATTTCCATGAAATTAATAAAAAGATGTTAAAGAGGTGAATTCAACTACTTAAAACCCAAATTCAGCGCAAAGAGGGATTACAAATAGAAGAGTTGGGATTTTCTTCGGAGGGATTTGAAACGACGGCGTTTTTGGTTTTGATTTATATTGATATTTTTAATTTAAAGTCTTTTTGGTTTTAAAAAAAAATATACAAATAAAATGTGCTCCAACAAATCCTGCCTTTCAATCACATTATTTTTTAATTTATTTGACCTTTAGTAAGTGTCAAGCAATATCGGGCCACACTTGACGCTTTATAAACTACAAATATTGTTAACAATTAAAAACACGGGATTCTGGAATGAATTTGAGTATGATTTAAACTATATGTGATGCTTTCATTATAAATTAACTCATTATTTACCATTTTTAACCCAAAATGTCAAGTATTTCAAACTAGGTAGTGTCAAGTAATGTATTTTTTGTAGTAGTGTACTTCACGCAAGTATACGTGGTTTGCAACAAGTAATAAGTAAATTATCGATCTCCACAAGGACTGGAAAAATCATTCAAGGTGATGTTTAGAATTAATATAAATTGCATAGAATGATGAGTTGAGTTGAATTTTGGTTTTGTATTAAAACTGGGAAAATAAACAAAGAAATAGTTTTTTGAAGTTAAGGCTAACTAGGATACTCATGAATTCTGTAGCAGTGCAATAACAAGAAACATGCGGTTAGAGATTCTATCATAGAACGCATTCAAAAGGTTTTCATCCCGGTCTTCCAAGTATGTCCTAAGGGTATTTTGGTAATTTGGTCAGGCCGTTAGGGCCGTTTCTGTCTTTCTCAGCTGATATTATTCTTGGATGGTCAAATGTAGGGTTTGGTTGCCTTGTGGATGTGTTTGGGCATGGGGAGATGCTTAAATAAAATAGAGATTTTAAAGTGTTGTTGTTGGGTTTCGAACCTGGGTGGCTAGAGAGTTAGAGGTGTGGTCTTGCCAGTTGGGCCACCGAGTGCTTTTGTTGTTCATTCTGCGGCATGTCTTGGTTTTCCTTGGGTTCTTGGGATTTTGGTGTGTTTGATTAAAAGAAGAGAAAATAGGTTTTCTTCTTTTTGTTTCTCCAAATCCCCTAGCCGCCCAACCCCATCTCCTCTCTAGCTTTTGCCGTGCGCCCAGCCCTAAGCAGCTCCGTCGTCGCGTTCTTCTCGGGTAAGTGTTCTCGATCTCTTTTTCTCTTTCGTTTTGGGTGTTGTCCTTGCTGGCCGAGAGAAGAAGAGGTTGATTTTTGTTGTTGTGCAGCCAGCCGAGCAGCAGCCCCATCGCCCCTACCGTTGCACGCCCAGCCCCTGCAGTGTCGTCGCACGACCATCGCACCGGTAGCCCGTCGCGTCGCCCAGCCGAGTAGACCCCACCGTCGGATCGCGTAGCGGCAAAGAAGTATCCGCCGTCACGCATGACAAACCGCGTACCCGATCTCGGCCTCGAAGCGAAAGCACGCCAAGCGTCACATAGCCTGTCCGCTCGTAGCCCCGCCCGCCCAGTCCCAGAGCGAGCACGCCCGCATCATCGCCGTCCCGCCTGGCCCAGCGCCGCGTCGCTCCACCGTCGTCAGCGCCGCAGCGCCGGCGTCCGTCGTGTTGCTGCTCGGCTCGGTGCTAGTCGTCCGTGCGCGCGCACCCCTCTGCGCCAGAGACACCAGCCAGCGCCCCGGCGTCGTCACGCGCCGTCCATGGCGCGACCTGCCGCACCAACCCACCAGCAGCGCCCCAACGCCATGCAGCCCGTCTGTCGCGTCGCCTAGCCGTACCGTGTAAGTTGCTCCCGAGCCGAGCCCTATTTGTATTATCATTTTAGACCTATAGGTTGTAATATTTGCTATTGTTTGTTAGGTTCCCGTTAGCTAGCTCGGGTAAGTTTGCAGCATAGGATCTTTGTGTGTGGTTGCCTTCCGACCAAGGTAAGGATTTCTTACCGGAGTTGTGTGGGCCCTGCGATATATTCTGTGATTGCTGTTTGTATGTTTGTTTGTGTTTATTAGCATGTTAGTGGATAGGTGCTCTGTTATGAATTCCGACTGGCATGATTCTCATATTGCTTCTCATGTTAGTTCCATGCTAGGTTGTTCTGTTCTGGCATGCTCGTTATCTGTTCTTGATTCGTAGTATCATGCTAGGTTCATTGTTTCTGCTGAGCACGTATTGGACTGTTAGCTGTTGTCTGTTTATAGTTTAGAATTCTGATAGGTAGCATCATCCGGACGAGGATGCATAACATAACTTGCATCCGTGGCGGCGGGGCATGCGGCAAGATCCATCCTCGATCCGTCGTTAGGGTTTAGCTAACCCTAACGGCAGCCCAGTGCAATCTTGGTTGAGGGTGGAAGACTGTTAAATGCCCCAACGGTCGGGGGAATGACGAGGCATTGCCTTGTCCCCAGCAGTCGACACGTCCTCAACGTGTCGACAGTAGCCCTTGATTGCTACCTGATAGGGCAAGGACCGGTTCCTGGTGTAAACCTACCCGGTCGGTTTCTTAGCCTCAGGTGCGATGGTACAGGCTAACATAGTCATAGTGTCCTGGTCTCACAGCACTATGTTCAGTGACACCGATCCAGAGATTTGTTAGGCATGCGTATTGGACCAGGGCAGCATGCCCTAGACCCAGAACCCCCCTGGTTTACAGCAGCATGCGGTGCGCATACACCCATTACAGCGCCGACTGGAGAGCTCCTCGGGATCTTGAGTTCAGTGCATCTTTCGTATCGACAGTAGGAAGGCTGAGGCCGAGACTAGTTTCTCGTACAGTATCGTATCGCGTTGTAGTTTTCCTGAGTAAGACCGTATGATGGCATCCGAGGTTATGTATGGAGTAAAGTGATGTGCTCTCTTCTGTGTTTATATTCATAGCTTGCATACATTCTGCTAGATGACCAGTTGTATCGTATTGTACCCCGGTTGGTGTAAAGACCCGACCCGAATGGGGTCCTAAAATAGGCCTTTACAACATCCATGCTTTAAAACTTAGAAAAATAATATGCAAGGTTGTATGCCAGATTCTGATTAAAACAAAAAGCAGTAAACATCCATTCAAAACAACAACAAAATGTCCTGGAACCTGTCCCTGTTTCCAAGCACCTGTTCCAAGCTAAATACAATTTAGAACGTACTCTGATCAGAGATTTAATTCAACATTCAATTCAAAAAAATGGTTTACATCAGTGTCAGAATCCAGAAAACAACCAGAAAACAACCTAAGGGCTCCGTGCCCAACTACATGCATTCAGAGGACATTTAAAACATAACAACATAAATAAAAGACTCAGAGTTTGAAACAACGGGTTTCCATGATCACAGCTCCTCCTTCAACCATCATGTCTCGCACCATGGTTACCTGTGGAAAACCACAAAATAAGGGTGAGTAACTGTAAAGACCCGACCCAAAAGAAACGGTCTCTAACCTAGATCCTTACTTAGCATGCATGTCTAGGAATGTAAAGCACCATCCAACGTACCAATTTAAAACTTTGCAATCAACAGAATTTTAAACAACCACAAAAGCCAATATAAAAATCAAAGAGTAATTGACTGATCAGTGCTTTTCTTAAAACAAAACAAGAGTACGGTACGAGAACCATAAAATAGTTTGAGTGCTTCCCTAGGGACTCAAGTCCCACTACATGCTAAATCATAAAGAAAACAATAAAAGAACATGCATCCCAGAGTCAGCTATCCACGATCATCCAGCCGCCTCCTCCTAGCCATCCTGCCTATGTCCCAAGTTACCTGGTGGAAAACCATAGTAAATAAGGGTGAGCAACGAGTTACTCAGTAAGAATCCCCAACCGGGGTACAATACGAAAACATATCATTTAGAACACGGACATGCAACCATGCAATGACTCAGAGCAAACAGATGGGTCCACTGAACGCCACTCTTGGGGCTTGCCTATTCGAGGCTTACAGCTATAACTACCCTAGGTTCTACACCTGGATGTCCTTCGAGCCTTACACAACCTAGGACTCAGTGTTGCCCGTCAGGGACTTATACACCTAGGATGCCCATCAGGGTCTTACACCTCCAACTCAGTGATGCCCATCGGGGACTTATACACCTAGGATGCCCATCAGGGTCTTACACCTCCAACTTAGTGATGCCCATCGGGGACTTATACACCTAGGATGCCCATCAGGGTCTTACACCTCCAACTCAGTGATGCCCATTGGGGACTTATACACCTAGGATGCCCATCAGGGTCTTACACCTCCAACTCGGTGATGCCCATCGAGACTTATACACCTAGGATGCCCATCGTGGTCTTACACCTCCAACTCGGTGATGCCCATCGGGACTTATACACCTAGGATGCCCATCAGGGTCTTACACCTCCAACTCAGTGATGCCCATCGGGGACTTATACACCTAGGATGCCCATCAGTGTCTTACACCTCCAACTCAGTGATGCACATCGGGGACTTACACACCTAGGATGCCCATCAGGGTCTTACACCTCCAACTCAGTGATGCCCATCGGGGACTTATACACCTAGGATACCCATCAGGGTCTTACACCTCCAACTCAGTGATGCCCATCGGGGACTTACACACCTAGGATGCCCATCAGGGTCTTACACCTCCGGGTGTCCATCGGGGTCTTACCCGAGCGGGACGCACTAGTTACCCCTACAATCTCTTACACTATACATCACCCGCCAATTCCTAGCATGGCACTAATAGGATAACATGGTCACGGTTATGCCGAGACAATTTAACCCCTAGCATGAAACTAACAGGATATATCAGGAATCACAAGCACAAAAACCATCTGAAAACAAGAAAGAACAAGCAACCTATCCACTAGCAATTTCATACAAACAGAACACATAACATGCTATCAAGTATTCGCAGGGTCCACACAACCCCGGTAAGAAATCCTTACCTGGAAGTGAATAGAACCAACAATCAACGGATTACTCTCGAGCTTCTAAGCGAACCCGAAAACCTAAGCAAGTAATAAAATCAACCTAATTAACCAACAGCAGCTAAAAAGAACATAAAGTCCAAAGGGTGGAGGCTTGGGAATTTACCAACCGAGAAGGCACTGAGCTCTCGGCAAGGAGGCGTGCGAGCGGTGGCGTCTTGAGCGACGGGCTCTTGTGTGCGTCTTGATCGGCCGCTGGGGCGCTTTCTGCTGGCTGAAGCGAAGGCTGGTACACAGCAGGGGCGCTGGGCTCGAGCGCGTGGCCCTCGGCAACAACACGAGCGTGACGTGCGGCCGCGCGAAGAAGCGTCGCAGACGCGGTCGGCGTCTTTGGGCGCGCGCGACGCGACGGTCTTGGGTGTCTTGAGGGGCGTCGCGTGTGGACAAGAACCGGCGCGGGCGAGCGGGCTCGCTGGAGCAGGCGTGCGGGCGACGCTGAGGCACGGACGGACGACACACGGTGGGTGCGCTGGGATGCGGTCGGTCGGAGCCACGCTGGGGCGCGTTGTGCAGACTACGGTCGGCGCTGGGGCACGCGATGCAGGCGATGGACGGCGCTGGGCTCTGCGGCTGGCTGCAAGGCTGCTCGGTGCGGCGTGGGCTGTCAGCTGAGAGCGCCGGGGTGGGGCGATGGATGGCGACGGGCGGCGGCGGCGAGGGTGTGGGGAGAGGGTTTTTTTTTTTTTGTAAGTGAAGCTTTCTTTTTTCCTTTTTTTTTTCCTTCCTCAAATTAAATAAGCCTTGGGAATCCCAAATTCCCTTCCCAAGGCTTCCCCGAGCCCGTGATGACGCACTTATTTTCTTTATTTAATTCCAAGCTTCCCACCCCTTTTAGGCCAAGGGTTCGAGTCCTCCCAACAACACGTTTCAAAATAAAATATATACAAACCTAATTTTGCGTTCAACTGTAAACCGGGCTGTTACAGTAACGAATTACTCAGTAAGAATCCCCAACTGGGGTACAATACGATATGCATGGTCATCTAGCAGAAATGTATGCAAGCAATGAATATAAGCACAGAAGAGAGCACATAGCTTAAATCCACACATAAACTTCGGATTCCATCTCAGGGTCTTATTCTGGAAAAATCCACCACACAATACGATCCTATACGAGAAACAAGTCTCGGCCTCAGCCTGTCTACTGTCGATACGAAAGGTGCACTGGCTCACTGTAACGGCCCAGTTTTCTATTTCGGTTACCCAGGTGATTTTGGGTCATTATTCGGTTGTTCGGATGGGCCGTTAGAGCTGTTTTAACCCTTAGGGGTATTTTTGTCTTTTTGCCCTCAGTCAGGGTTTTGAGGATTTTCAAGATTTCAGAGCCTTTCCTGGCTTGGTCGAAGTTTGGTGGTTGTTGGTTGCAAGACCCAAGAGGTTTGGGCCAGTTGTTTGGGAGTTTGAAGGTATTTTAGTTATTGGCAAAATTAATGGGTTTTTTTTAGTGCTTCCTTTGGGGTTTGAACCCTTGCCCTAAAATGGTGAATTTGGAGTTTTAGAAAAGAGTTTTAGTTAAAAAAGAAAAGAATTTCTTTAGCCTGGACCCGCAAGAGAAAGCCTTGGGAAGGGAATTTTAGGTCTCCTAACCCTTTAAAAATAGGAAAAAGAAGGAAATTAGGGAAAACCCTCTTTGTTCCCTTGGTAGTCTCCCTCTCTCTCTCTCTCTCTCTCCTAAAAACCGAGCCACCCAGCCGAGCCACCCTAACCCACCAAGACCACACCGCTCGCTCGGCCCACCCATCTGCGCTTGCAGCCGCATCGAGACCGATCACCCCGAAGGCAGCCACCCAGCCACGCCGCACGGGCGACGCCTCAGATCGCCCAAATTGTGTGCGCCCGAGACGCTTGCCAGCGTTATTCCGCACTGAGCCGCCCAGACGCGCGCGCGCGCTCACGCTCATTCAGCTGCCGCCTTGACGCGCCTCAGCGCCGCTTCGCTGCCGCCAGACGCGCCGCCGCTGCTATCCTCGCGACCCGACGTCTAGCCAGCGCGCCCGACCCAGCGTGTTCGCTCGCTGCGGCGGCGGCCGCGTCAGCCGTCCCCCCCTCGCTAGCGCCAAGGCGCCAAGTGCCAGCGCCCGCGCCAGCCAGCCACCCGCTTCGCTTGGCGACGACAGACACCCCCGCCTGCGGATTGGGGCGTGACCTTGTGTCTTTTCTGGTCGGTAATTCCGAGTCTTTTCTCCTTTGGGCACTAGGTCATTGGTCTGCTGCTTTATTTAATTAGGTTGTTTTTACTAAAATGCTTAGGTTGCTCGGTTTAGCTTTAAAGCTTGAGGGTCATTATTTGATTGTGAAAGTTATTTCTGCTCGTTTCGGTGTAAGGATTTCTTACCGTGGTTGTGTGGGACCTCGCGATGCTTTCTTGATTGTGCCTTATATGCATGTTTACTTCTATGAACATGATTAGTGGATAGGACAGACTTGTGATTGCATTCTTGCTAGCATGTTTACTGTTTGTACATGTTAGTGCCATGCTAGGATTGTTCTTCCAAAGCATGCTTGAGATTCCCGCTTTAAGTTCGTAGTATCATGCTAGGTTATGTGTGATTGATGTTGATATGTATGTCTAGCCGAGAATCGCTTATTTTGTACTCTTAGCTAGTATAGTAGAGTTTGTCATCATCTAGAGGCTGAGAGCGGACATAACGTACTTTGTCCTCACCGGTCGGGAGTAGAGCGAAGCATAACGTACATTGCTTCCCCGGCAAATGATGTGGATTTAGCTACCACATCGGCATAAGCCTAGTTTGTAGCTCGCTAGAGCGGAACCACGCCAGCGGTGCAAGCCCGCCTTGGCTGGTTCTTAGCTTCGTGTCGGTGGTACAGTTTGCACAGATGAGTGCCGAGGGCCTCGCACCATCGTGTTCGGTGACTCCGTTTCGAGTCTTTAGGCATGCGTGCACTGCTCGCGTAGTTTGTACCTAGGCCCCACATTTGCGCCGTTGGCGGCGGATGCGGTGTGCGCGCGCCTGCCACGCGTTAGTCGCCGGCTCGGAGAGCTCCCCGGCTAATGTTCGTGAGTACACCGCCTCCTTCCAGTTTTAGAGCCGGACTTCGGTACTCTCCGTAGTCCAGTTTATTAGCGAGGGTAAGAGACCGTTGAGGACACCCATTGGGATTGGTTTTTGAGCTGATCATATGGTCGAGGGAGAAAGACCCTCGAGGGTGTCTGACATCTTTGGGATCGGTTTTTGAGCTGATCAATTGGCCGAGGGAGAAAGACCCTCGGAGATGTCCCGGGATTGGTTATGAGAGCCAATCATTAGGCCGAAAGAAGGAGACTTCCGAGGATTCCAGATTCTGCCTTGTAAGCTCGTTGAGCTATGATCTGTGTTGGTAACTGTTTGCATGTATACTAGGGTGCCAGATGATTGATGTATCGTATTGTACCCGGTTGGGGATTCTTACTGAGTATGTTTATACTCACCCTTATTTCTGTGGTTTTCCACCGTAACTTGGGACAAAGACAGGGCGGCTAGCGGAGGGAGCCGATTGATCATGGGAGCCGCCAAGACTCTGTCTTTTATTGTTTGCATAATTTGTTCAAGATGTAGTCGGACAGGAGTCCTAGGGGGATGTTTTTAACAGTTGTTTAAATTGTATTGTATGATTTCATAAACACTGGCCAGGCTTGTTTTACTTTGTTGGTTTACTTAAATGAAGATTGTTGTTTATGTTTTAAGTGTCCCCGCTTTTAAATGTTTTGAAAGGTTTTAAATATGAGCACTAAACCACTTGATGAAGTATTTAACTTGCATCTTTGGTGAGAACCTAGGTTTAGGACCGTGTTTTGGGTCGGGTTCTTACAGCTTGGTATCGAGCACGAGTCATAGATTCTGTAGACTAACTCGCTTTGTGTAGTTGTTGCCCCCATGATCATCAAGCACTCATGGCCGTCGGGTTTGTCTCGAGTTCATTAAGCTAAGGGTTTTATTTTACAATACCGCATCTAGTATACATGTGTTACCCTTGTTTGGCAAAGTGAGAGCCCAGCGTGGGGCTAGCTTTTATGCTTTGTGTAGATCGCTAGTATGTTGATTGCACTTAGAGGAGCAGGGACGTTTGGTATTTCCAACCGAGGAGTTGGACTGTTCATGTTGATCATGAGACCACGTCTAGGGTTGTCTAGACCCGTAGGCCACCTTTGGCCCTGGCAGATGAGTTGCCAAGAGAAGGGGGTAGAGGCTAGTCTGCCTCAAAGCGAGACTCCTTGAGCAGAGTGTGCTCTAGCCATGAGGGAATTGATGGCAGGTCTTTTAGCTAACAGAGAGCGGAGACCCAGGCGCAGTTTGTAGCGCGTAGTGAGGAGTCTTGGGCATAGATAGCCCAGCTGGCAGAGTTTATTTAGGAGACACCCCTCCTTGTAGCTCCAGTAGCCCCAGAGGTTCCCGGGAGGGCTCGATCAGCAGGTTATGCTGATAAGTTAGTTGGCGTTGGTCGAGCCACCGAGTTTGGCAAGTGGAAGCCTGTAGAGGTGGATGTTTTTGAGACCTACTGCTAGCAGCAAGGTGGTTGGCCAGGATTGAGTTTATCATCCAAGTGCTGGGATGGCCTGGTGTTCGGAGGCCGATGACCAGATGTGTAGAGGTCGAGGCGCGCCGTTCTGGTGTTGTTTGATGCAGCAGTGTGGTGGTGGAAGTCCCCTGTGAGAGGCGGACCAAAGAGAGTCTCCACCAGCCACACAGTGGTCGATTGGCAAGCGGCCAAGTTAGTAGCTTTTGAGGAAGATGTAGAGACATCTTGTTCTCCTGCAAGCTTCGTAGTCGCTTTGCAAACAGGTTCTTTTAGTACCCTCGTGAGCCAAAGCGGCGGTGTGTGGTTTGCTTGTCGTGGACTTAATCCGTCCTTGGTTTTCAGCTGGCTATTAGAGAGAAGCACCTTCTGTTAGCATGTTCCAAGTGTGGAGCTAGGTGCTGCCACCCGAGGGTTGGCCTGAGTATTCGTTGAGCATCGAGTGGGATGCATGAGTGGGCCTTGGCTTGTCTGTTAGACGTGATGTCAGAGAGTAGTCTACTCGAGTGTTGAGACTCTTGTGTTGAGTGCCATTGCCCTGTCACCTGGAGTGTGACCTTCCCTACCCTCAGAGGGGCTTAAAGCCCGTAAAGGGATGTTTGTGTTGTAAAGGAAGCAGTGCCTGTTGGCACCAAACTTTGGGAGGAGGCCTAGTTTCAGGCAAGTTGGCACTTTTGTGCAGGTGGTTCCAGGACCCGCCCGGAGTTTAGCATCCCCACCAGTCTTGTACCCATTCTTGAGATTGCACCTATTTGGGTTGCATAAGAGATCTAGCTTGGGGGTAGTCAGAGAACTACAAGTGTGAGACCGTTCGAGGGATAAGTAGAAGCCTTTCAGGGTCACCGAGAGTTGGGTACAAAGGATGCTGTTGGTTGTTAAGGGCTAGCGCGTCCGAGTTCTCGCGCCTGTGTTGTGGGCTTGTGAGCCAGTTGGATGGTAGTGTGATTCGACTACCCTGGAGTTGCCCTAATATGAGTAGGGTTGGCATCGATGATGCGTGGTTGATCCACTGTTAGAGCCATGAGTTGGATGGTTGATCGGAGCACGTTTAGTGGACCATTGGTATGAGGTAAGTTAGCTTGGTGTGGCTATGCTCTTGTGAGAGTGAGTCGACCAATGTGGCATTCCGTGGTGAGTTGACCCCGAGTGGGTTGAACTCTTGTTGCTCCTTTGCTAGATGTGGCTCTATTGGGAGGCAAAAGTAGGCTTGTGTGAGAATATTTGTTGGTTTGGATCTTACGGAACCAAGTTGGAGCTGTACACGCCGGTGTACTTTTGTGTAGCTCGTTCCGTGGTGTATTTTTCAGGAACCACGAGAGGATCCGGGTTGAGAAACCAGTGCTCAGTTCTGAGGAGTTAGGGCTTTAGTTCTTGGCAAGTGCCCTAACTTTGGTTGAGAGGTTCTGCGTCAGGCGTGGCGTCGTTGTTGCGTAGGCAAGTTATGCCAGTTGGCCCTTGACCAGGGTAGAGGCATTTCTTGTTGATCGATGGTTGGAGTTCAGTTGGAACTGATCCAGGGCGATGGTAGTAAAATCGCGGAGTTTTTGGCCGCCATGGCTAAGAGAGTTGTTCGGATCCTTACCCTGGGTAGAAGCTACGATGTGGCTGATGCTTTGAGCAAGAGGAAGTTTGGGTCTTCCGGTGGTTCCCGCTCAGGTGGATAGCAGACTCGCCGACAGGGCCAGTCTAGGGGTCGGGATCAGCACCGACCGAAGGTTAGAGCTCAGGATCGTTAGCAGGGCAGGGCCAGGCCGCCGACTCATTGCATCAACTCTGGTAATGCACTTTCCGGATTGCGTGGAGCATCGCCCGTGCTTGCTATAGATGTGGTAAGGAAGAGCTTTTGGCCAGCACAGTTGAGATGATGGAGGGAGATGTGCTCGTGTAGCCAGTTGTCTGTTAGACCGTTTGACGACAGTGTGTGTCCGAGGGCGATCGGAGGAACCCTAAGTTGTGGAGAGCCTTACACGAGCTCGCCGACCACGGTGTTCCTCGGTTGAGTTACTGGATGCTTGTTGTCGGTTAACAAGCTAGAGTTGTTCTTGGTAACCTCCACGTTGATTTTCAGAATTCTTAGCGAGGTGGTGCTTGGTGTTGACCAAGGTTTGGTTCCCATGTTTCGTGAGCTAGCTCGGTTCGAGCAAGCGGGCGTTGCCCTGAGGACTTGTTCCTAGTCAGGAAGTTTTGGGAGTTGACCCCTCCCTCGGCAATTGGGTAGGCACTGCTAGTTCCAAGTTGGGGGTTCAAGCGATTGAGGATCCTCGGATGTAGCTTCCGAGAGAGTTGGTTGTTGTTGACCTTGGGTTTGGGCAAGACAGCGAGCGTGTGTGAAGTTCGCTGTCTTTCGGAAGTCCGCTTGTTGGTAAATCGTTCCTGTTGAGGAGGAGTCATCTTAGCTCCTGAGTTGTGTAGTTGATCAGAGTAGCGCAGCGGTCAGCCCAGCGAGAGTGTCCCTACGTTTGTTTGTTAGCAAGTGGAAAGTTGTTTGTTCCCGCAAGGGCAGAGGCCTGCCAGTTCAAGGGCTTGAGTTATTGCTGGAAAGTTGTTGGATCTTTGGAGTTTGTAGAACCCCTTAGTTCTTGGGTAGATGAGTTGCACCGTGGATGCCGGCCTCGAGTTTTAACTTTTGAGGTAGTCTTGCCGACTCGTGTTGTTCAGGATCCACAAGCTTGTGGTCGTCGCTATCCTTATTCCTCGCGATGTTTCGTGGGTGGAGTTTCTGGATTGGAAGAAGAGTTAGGTCTAAGCTATAAGGAGGAAGTCCTTGGAGCAGCCAGATGGGCTTAAGAGTTGAATGGCAGCTTGGAGGCGAGCCTTGCTCGTTATAAGCTTGGGTTGAGTTTTTGCAGAGCAAGCCTTCTCGGGCTTTGTTCCTAGTTGATGTGCGTTCATGATTGGCGTTATAAATGAGCCACGCTTGAGTGGGTTGGCACGAGAGATGTCGTGGCATTGGTTGGAAACCTTAGAGTTGTTATCCTCCACTATTGTGTTGCTAGTAGCCACGTAATGTCTTACTCCTTGCTTTGCTCGAGATTTCGTAAGAGGAATGTTGTTTGTTTTTCTGTCTCAGCGATGTTCTCTTAGGCTAGTGGCTGATCAGATTGCATTGGAAAGTTTGTTGTCGGCCGTTGAGGGCTCCAGTTTGTTAATTTGGCCGAGTGGAGCCTGTGCCTGGACCTTGTCTTCTAAAGGTGGCCGTAGCTGAAGTTTCAGCTAGTGTGTTGGGTGGTAGCCGTTTGGTGAACAAGAAAAGTGCCCCTTGGCTTGGGTGCTTGATTTCTCGTAAGATGGTTGCTTAAGTGTTGTGGACGCATGCTAGTTGGAGGAGTTTGCCTTGGGATCATCACCAGCTGGTGGTTCGATTTGGATTTCAAGTAGGATTGTAGGCATCCATTGGGGTTCACGAGATCTCTTGCGAAGTAAGAGTAGGCCGTTTAGTTTCAAAACACGGGAGGTTCGGTTCTTTGGTCAACATGGTGAAGGGTCGAGGCCGCTTGATAACAGATTATGAGCATTCGAGAGAAGTTACGCCGGAGCGTGGCGTAGAGTTTTAGAGCTTGTGACCCGTCCACGAGTTTGTTTGAGAGTAGCGCCAGAGAGAGGCGTTCCGAGTTGGGTTAGCGAGGATAAGTGAGCCCTAAAGTCGTAAGACCGTTTGAGAGTTGGTGCGAGTCGAGGATGTGGCTCACCGACTAGTTATCGCATGTTTTCTTCTTGGCTCGATGTTGGTTCGGGCTTTTGGTTGAGATAGTTCGTGGCGCACTCGGTGTCCATTGGGCTTGAGCCTTTGGGAACCCAAGTGGGTTCGGTTTCAAAGAAGGAATTGTGTTGTCTTAATCGGGAGTCGGTTGGTTAAGAATCGGTGGAGTTTCCTCTGATTGTTTTTCGTATTAGGACTTTCGAGGACGAAAGTCTTAAAAGGAGGGAGTATTGTAACGGCCCAATTTTCTATTTCCTTTACCTGTGATTTCGGTCATTATTCGGTTGTTCGGATGGGCCGTTAGAGATGTTTTAACCCTTAGGGGTATTTTGGTCTTTTGCCCCTCGTGCAGTGGTTTTGAGGATTTTCAAGATTTCAGAGCCTTTCCCGCCTTCATCAAGTTTGGTGGTTGTTGGTTGCAAGACCCAAGAGGTTTGGGGCGTTGTTTGGGAGTTTGGAGGTATTTTAGTTATTGGCAAAATTAATGGGGTTTTTTTTAGTGCTTCCTTTGGGGTTTGAACCCTTGCCTAAAATGGTGAATTTGGAGTTTTAGAAAAGAGTTTTAGTTAAAAAGAAAAGAATTTCTTTAGCCTGACCAAAGAAGAGAAAGCCTTGGGAAGGAAGTTTAGGTCTCCTAACCCTTTTAAAATAGGAAAAAGAAGGAAATTAGGAAAACCCTCTTTGTTCCCTTGATAGTCTCTCTCTCTCTCTCTCTCTCTAAAAACCGAGCCACCCACCGAGCCACCCTAACCCACCGCACCACCCACCCCGAGCCACCCACCACACCGCACCACACCCGCCGCTCGGCCCCACCATCTGCGCATACCCCCAGAGCCGCATCGATCCGCTCCACCAAAGATAGCCCTGCCCCCCACGCCGCACCAGACGCCACACGATCGCCCGGCCAGTGCGCCCGCGCCAGACGCGCGCGACGCTCCGCTGGCTTGCCGCCGCCGACGCGTCGCCAGCGCGGCTTCATTGCGCCGCCGCAGACGCGCGCCGCATTGCCCTCGCGAACCCGAAGTCTCGCCACGCGCCCGACCCAAAGATGTTCGCTCGCTGCGCGCGGCCAGCGTCTGCCGCGTCGCCCGCCGCCGCTTAGCGCCCGGCGCCGTACAGCGCTAGCGCGCCCTGCTTGTCCTTGCTGACAGACAGCCTGCCCTGCCGTGCGGGTTGGGCCGTGACCTTGTGTCTTCTCGGTCGGTAATTCCCGAGTCTTTTCTCCTTTGGGCACTAGGCTGTTGGCTGCTTTTTATTTAATTAGGTTGTTTTTACTAAAATGCTTAGGTTGCTCGGTTTCGCTTTAAAGCTCGAGGGTCATTATTTGATTGTGAAAGTTATTTCGCTCGTTTCCGGTGTAAGGATTTCTTACCGTGGTTGTGTGGACCTCGCGATGCTTTCTTGATTGTGCCTTATATGCATGTTTACTTCTATGAACATGATTAGTGGATAGGACAACTTGTGATTGCATTCTTGCTAGCATGTTTGCTGTTTGTACATGTTAGTGCCATGCTAGGATTGTTCTTCCAAAGATGCTTGAGATTCCCGCTTTAAGTTTGTAGTATCATGCTAGGTTATTTGTGATTGATGTTGATATGTATGTCTAGCCAGAATCGCTTATTTTGTACTCTTAGCTAGTATAGTAGAGTTTGTCATCATCCAGAGGCTGAGAGCGGACATAACGTACTTTGTCCCCACCGGTCGGGAGTAGAGCGAAGCATAACGTACATTGCTTCCCCTCGGCAGCCGATGTGGATTTAGCTACCACATCCGCATAAGCCTAGTTTGTAGCTGCTAGAGCGGAACCACGCCAAGCGGCAAAGCTGCGCTTTGGCCGGTTCTTAGCTTCAGTCGGTGGTACAGTTTGCACAGATGAGTCTGAGAGGGCCTCGCACTCATCGTGTTCGGTGACACCATTTCCGAGTCTTTAGGCATGCGTACACGCCCGCGTGAGTTTGTACCTAGGCCCCCACATTTACGCCGGTTGCAAGAAGATGCGGTGTGCGCGCGCTGCACGCGTTAGTCGCCCGGCCGAGAGCTCCCGGGCTAATGTTCGTGAGTACACCAGTTCCTTCCAGTTTAGAGCCAGACTTCGGGTACTCTCCCGGTAGTCCAGATTTATTAGCGAGGGTAAGAGGCCCTTGAGGACACCCATTGGGATTGGTTTTGAGTCGATCATATGGTCGAGGAGAAAGACCCTCGAGGTGTCGGACATCTTTGGGATCGGTTTTTGAGCCGATCAATTGGCCGAGGAGAAAGACCCACGGAGATGTCCCGGATTGGTTATGAGAGCCAATCATTAGGCCGGAAGTAGGAGACTTCCGAGGATTCCATTTTTGCCTTGTATGCTCGTTGAGCTATGATCCATGTTGGTAATCGCTTTGCATGTATACTAGGGTGCCGGATGATTGATGTATCGTATTGTACCCCTGGGGATTCTTACCGAGTATGTTTATACTCACCCTTATTTCTGTGGTTTTCCACCAGGTAACTTGGGACAGCACCGGGACGGCTAGCGGAGGGAGCTGATTGATCATGGGAGCCGCCGGCACTCTATCTTTTATTGTTTGCATAATTTGTTCAGCATGTAGTCGGACAGGAGTCCTAGAGGGATGTTTTTAACAGTTGTTTAAATTGTATTGTATGATTTCATAAACACTGGCCAGGCTTGTTTTACTTTGTTGGTTTACTTAAATGAAGATTGTTGTTTATGTTTTAAGTGTCCCCGCTTTTAAATGTTTTGAAAGGTTTTAAATATGAGCACTAAACCGCTTGATGAAGTATTTAACTTGCATGCTGAGTGAGAACCTAGGTTTAGGACCGTGTTTTGGGTCGGGTTCTTACACTCACAATCCTGAGGAGATCTCCAGTCGGCGCTATAATGAGCGTATGCGCGCACCGCATGCTACTGCAAACCGTGGGGGGTGCCGGGTCTAGTGGCGAGCTACCTAGGTTCAGTCACCATGCCTAACTAAATCTCTGGATAGGTGTCACTGACATAGGGGTGTTAGACCTGGACACGTGAACTATGTCAGCCTGAACCACCGCACTTGAGGCTAAGGAACCGGTCGTGGTAGGCTTACACCAGGAAGCGGCCCTTGCCCTAACAGGTGGCAATCAAGGGCTACGGCCGAACATGCTGAGGACGTGCCGACTGCCGGGGACAAGGCAATGCCTTGTCCTCATCCCGACCGTTGGGGCATTTAACAGTCTGCCACCCTCACCCAAGATTGCAAAGGGCTGCCGTTAGGGTTAGCTAAACCCTAACGACGGATCAGGGACGGAGTACTGCCTCGTACGTCCCTGCCACGGATGCAAGTTACGTTATGTATCCATGCTCGGATGATGCTACCTACCATATCTCAAACCTATAAACAGATACCACAAACAATCCAAAACGTGCTCAACAGAAACAACGAACCTAGCATGATACTACGAAGCAAGAACACATAACGAGCATGCCAGAACAGAACAACCTAGCATGGACTAACATGTGAAACAACACAAGAAATCATGCCAGTCGGGAATTCAGAACAGAGCACCTATCACTAAACATGCTGATAAACACAAACAGGCATACAAACAGCAATCGCATATTATATCGCAGGGCCCACACAACTTCGATAAGAAATTCTTACCTTGGTCGGGAGGCAACTACACACAAGGGTCCTATGCTGCGTTCGATCCTGAGCTAGCTAATGAGAACCTAACAAGCACAATAATATCACAATCTATAGGCCAAAATATAATAAAACAAACAGGGCTCAGCTCGGGAGCAACTCACACGGCATGGCTGATGCGCGGACGGACAGGTTGCACGGCACTGGGCACTGCTGGGCGGCAGGGCTGCACGCTGGGCATGCTGGCACCGGCACTGGGGCACTCGGCTGCGCGGCTGAGCGTGCTGGCACGACACTGGGGTGCGGGCACGCTGGCGCGGACGAGCGAGACGCGGAAGGGCGAGACGCAGACGGACTGGGCGCGCTGGCATGAACGAGCGACGGGCGTGCGGGCTGTGCGCGGACTAGCGACGCGATCCAAGCTGCTGCGACAGAGCTACTGGGCGACGGGCGTCTGGGCGCTCTTCTTTCGTTCGTCGCGACAAAGTTGCAACGGGGCTTCTTGCTGGCGTGCGTCGCGGCAGTGCGGCAATTTCTTTGGGTAGGGGCCGCTTGGTCAGCTACTCTGGTCGACAGACAGATCTGTTGCTCGGCTGCTGGCGCGACACAAGGCTGCTGCTCTCCTCTCAGCTGGCCGGGATGATGAACGATCAACGGGGCTGCTTAGGGAGATGAAACACGGCTAGAGGCTTGGGAGAGAGAGCTTGGGCGGCTAGGGAGGATTTGTAGAAGAAAACACAACCAAACCTAATTTCCCTTCATTTAGTCAAATGCACCAAAACCCCAAAGACCCGTAGCTAACCAAGACATACCGCAGAATGAGCATCAATAACAGCTCGAGGCACAACCGACAACCACACACAACTGACCTCCATAGTGTTCGGCACGTCCCCGGCAGTCGGCACGTTCTCAGCGTGTTCGGCCGTAGCCTTTGATTGCCACCTGTTAGGGCAAGGAAGGCTTCCTGGTGTAAGCCTACCACGACCGGTTCCTTAGCCTCAGGTGCGGTGGTGGTAGGCTAAGGAACCAGTCGTGGTTGGCTTACACTAGGGCCAGCCGTTAGGGTTCGCTAAACCCTAATGGGGATCAGGGACGGAGAACCGTCTCGTACGTCCCTGTCGTGGATGCAAGTTACGTTATGCATCCGACCCACATGATGCTACCTACCTGAACTCTAAACTATAGTATCAGCAGCAAACAATCCAATACGTGCTCAACAGATACAACGAACCTAGCATGATACTACGAAGCAAGAACAGATACGAGCATTCCAGAACGGAACAACCTAGCATGGACTAACATGAGAAACAACATAAGAAATCATGCCAGTCGGGAATTCAGAACAGAGCACCTATCACTAAACATGCTGATAAACACAAACAAGCATACAAATAGCATCACATAATATATCGCAGGGCCCACACAACTCCGGTAAGAAATCCTTACCTGGTCGGAAGGCAACTACACACAAGAATCCTAAGCTGCAAACGATCCCGAGCTAGCTAATGAGAACCTACCAAGCACAATAATAATCACAATCCGCAGGCCTAAATATAATAAAATAAACAGGACTCAGCTCGGGAGCAACTCACGTGGCACGGCTGACGCGCAGACGGACAGGATGCACGAGCGGGGCTGCTGCTAGGCGCAGATGGGCGGCAGGGTTGCGCGCACGAGCGCTTGCAGACGGGCTGGCTGGGCGCAGGTGCAAGGGCAGACAAGCTGGATGCGGGCAGGCGAGCGGCACGGCACGGGCGCGCTGGGACGGTGACAGGCGCGCAGGCGCTGGCGACGCGGACGTGCAGACGTGAGCTCGGCTTGGCGTGTAAGAACCCGACCCAAAACACGGTCTTAAACCTAGGTTCTCACTCAGCATGCAAGTTAAATACTTCATCAAGCGGTTTAGTGCTCATATTTAAAACCTTTCAAAACATTTAAAAGCGGGGACACTTAAAACATAAACAACAACCTTCATTTAAGCAAAGCCAACAAAGTAAAACAAGCCTGGCCAATGTTTATAAAATCATACAATACAATTTAAACAACTTTTAAAAACGTCCCACTAGGACTCCTGTCCGTCTACATGCTAAACAAATTATGCAAACAATAAAAGACAGTCTGTGCCGGCTGCTCATGATCAATCGCCTCCTCCGCTAGCCGTCCAGGTGCTGTCCCAAGTTACCTGGTGGAAAACCACAGAAATAAGGGTGAGTATAAACATACTCAGTAAGAATCCCCAACCGAGGTACAATACGATACATCAATCATCTGGCACCCTAGTAAACATGCAAATAGTTACCAACACAGATCATAGCTCAACGAGCTTACAAGGCAGAATCTGGAATCCTCGGAAGTCTACTACTTCCGGCCTAATGATTGGCTCTCATAACCAATCTTGGGACATCTCCGAGGGTCTTTCTCCCTCGACCAATTGATCAGCTCAAAAACCGATCCCAAAGATGTCCGACACCCTCGAGGGTCTTTCTCCCTCGACCATATGATCAGCTCAAAAACCAATCCCAATGGGTGTCCTCAAGGGCCTTCTTACCCTCTCTAATAAATCTGGACTATCGGGAGAGTACCCGAAGTCTGGCTCTAAACTGGAAAGAAGGGGTGTACTCACGAACATTAGCCCGGGGGAGCTCTCCGAACCGGCTACTAACGCGTGTGCGCGCACACCGCATGCTGCTGCAACAGGCGTAAATTTGGGGGCCTAAGTACAAACTACGCTGGCCAGGTACGCATGCCTAAAGACTCGGAAACGGTGTCATCGAACACGAGGTCGAGTCCTCGGCACTCATCTCAGTGCGCCTGTACCACCGACTGCTAAGAACCGGCCAAGGCAGGCTTCCACCGTTGGTAGGGTTCCGCTCTAGCAGGCTACAAACTAGGCTTATGCCGATGTGGTAGCTAAATCCACATCGGCTGTCGGGGGGAAGCAATGTACGTTATGCTTCGCTCTACACCCGACCGGTGGGGACAAAGTACGTTATGTCCGCTCTCAGCCTCTGGATGATGACAAACCCTACTATACTAGCTAGGAGTACAAAATAACTGATTCCTGGCTAGACATACATATCAACATCAATCACACATAACCTAGCATGATACTACGAACTTAAAGCAGGAATCTCAAGCATGCTGGAAGAACAATCCTAGCATGGCACTAACATGTACAAACAGGCAAACATGCTAGCAAGAATGCAATCACAAGCTGTCCTATCCACTAATCATGTTCATACAAGTAAACATGCATATAAGGCACAATCAAGAAAGCATCGCAGGGTCCACACAACCACGGTAAGAGATCCTTACCTGGAAACGAGCAGAAATAACTTTCACAATCAAATAATGACCCTCGAGCTTTAAAGCGAAACCGAGCAACCTAAGCATTTTAATAAAAACAACCTAATTAAATAAACAGCAGCCAACAACTTAGGGTCCAAAAGAGTGGAGGCTCGGGAATTACCAAACGAGAGGGTACTAGGTCTCGGCCCCAACAATCTTGGCAAAACAGGCTCTTTGAGGCAAGTAGGCGGCGGGGCGTGTACCGGGCGCGCAGCGAGCTGGCGCTCATCGGGCGCTATCGGTCATTCTTGGCGGGCGACGGACGGACGAAGCGGCATGAGCACGCAGACGCGGGCGGTGCTGGGGCGCAGGCGCGTGGCATAGGCGACGCGTGCAGCGTGGTGCAGGGCGGCCTGGTGCGGGACGGCGCGGCGCGTCTGGGCGACCTGATGCAGGTCGGTGCGGCGCGATTGGGCATAGTACAGGGCTGCGCGGCGCGTCTGGGCAGCCTGGCTGGACGGCTGGGCGCCTGGGCTGGTGGGGTGGCTGGCTGCTCGTGCGCTGGCTGACGGCTGGCCGCTCTGTGCGCCTGGCTGCCAGGTGGCCGAGCGAGGTGCGGCTAGAAGGCGGCTGGGCTGGCTGGTGCGGCTGGGCATGGCTGGGCGGCTAGGGTTTCTTGGTGAGGTCGGCTAGTAGAGAGAGAGAGAGAGAAAGAGAGAGAGGATTTTGCAAAACAAGGGGAAAAAGGGTTTACTTGATTTTCTTTCCTTTTCCCTAATTAAATAGGTCTAAAATCCCTTCCCAAAGCTTCCTCTTTCCAAACCCGGCCGAAGCAAACTTATTTTAAAATAAAACTCTCTTTTCCTACAAACTCCCCAAGACCATTTAGGGCAAGGGCTCAAAACCCAATGGAAGCACCAAAATTACAATTAATTTTGCCAGTTTCTAAAACACCTCCTAACTTCCAAACAACTTGCCCAAACCTCTTGGGTCTTGCAACCAACAACCATTAAGCTTCGACAAAGGCAGGAATGACCCCGAATCCCGAAAATCCACAAAACCACGATCGGGGCAAAAGACCAAAATGCCCCTAAGGGTTAAAATACTCTCTAACGGCCCATCCGAACATCCGAATAATGACCCAAAATCACCGGGTAACCAAATAGAAAATCGGGCCGTTATAATACTCCTCCTTTTAAGACTTTCGTCCTCGAAAGTCCTAAGACGAAAAACAACTCTAGGAAAACTCCACCGATTCTTAACCAACCAAGCTCCCTGTTAAGACAACACAAATCCTTCTTCAAACCAACCTCTTGGTTTCCCAAAGGCTCCAAGCCCAAAAGACACCGAGTCCACTACAAACTATCTCAACCAAAATCGAACTAACACCGAAGCTTGAAGAAATCATGCGATAGCTAGTCGGTGAGTCACACCTCTCGACTCGCACCAACTCTCAAACGGTCTTACGACTCTAGGGCTCACTTATCCCTGCTAACCCAACTCGGAACGCCTCACTACGGCGCTACTCACCGCAAGCTCGAGGACTGGTCACAAGCTCTAAACTCTTCGCCGAGCACTGGCATAACGTCTCTGGCTCGCAACTGTTAACAAACAGCCTTAACTCTACACCATGCTGACCAAACAACTGAACCTCTCGGGTTCCCGAAACTATTCTACCTACTCCTACTTCACAAGAGACCTACGAACCCCAATGTTTGCCTACAATCCTTAACGAGATCCAAATCGAACCACAACTGGTGGCTGATCCTAAGGCAAACCTTTCCCACTGGTACGCGCCCACAACACTAAGCGACCATCTTGAGGAGCATCGACGCACTCAAGCCAGGGGCACATACCTGGTTCACCAGACGGCTAACCCACTCACACTAGCTGAACTTCAGCTACGGCCACCTCTGAATGACAAGGTCCAGGAGCAAGTTCCACTCAATCAAAAAAAAAATTGGAGCCCCTCATCGGCCGACAAAAAACTTTCTAATGCAATCTGATTAGCCACTAATCTAAGGGAACATCGCCAAACAGGAAAACAACAACATTCCTCTCACGGAAACCTCGAGCAGCAAAGAATAAAACATCACGCGGCTACTATCAACACAATAGCTGGAAGATAACAACTCAAAGGTTTTACCAACCAATGCCACGGCACCACCGTACAACCCACTCAATCGTGACTCAATATAACGCCAACTGCGAACGCACATCAACTAGGGACAAAGCCCAAGAAGGGCTTGCTCTGAGGAAACTCAACTCAAGTCTTACAACGAGCGAACCTCGTCTCCAAACTGCCACTCAACTCTTAAGTCCATCTGGCTGCTCTATGGACTTCCTCCTTTTAAGCTTAGACCCATCTCAACTTCCAAAGGAACTTCACACACGAAACAAATACGAGGGATAAGGATAGCGTCGACCTCAAGCTGGCGGATCAAGAATAATACGAGTCAGCAAGACTACCTCAAAAGTTAAAACTCGAGACCGGCATCCACGGTGCAGCTCAACCACCAAAGAACTATGGGGGGTCTAAAAGCTCCAAAGGTCCAACAACCATCCGCCAACAACTCAAGCCCTTGAACTGGCTGGCTTTCGCCCTCGCGGGAACAAACAACTTTCCGCTTGCTAACAAACAGACACACGGGGACACTCTCGCTAAGGTCTGACCGATTTGCGCTTACTCGATCAACCAAACAACTCAGGAGCTAAGCTGACTCCTCCTCTACAGGAACGATTTCCTAGCAAGCGGACTTCCGAAGGACAGCGAATTTCACACACGCTCGCTGTCTTGCTCAAACTCAACGGTAACAACCACCAACTCTTCTCGGAAGAAACATCCAAGGGTTCCTCAATCGCTTGAACCACCAACTAAGCACTAGCGGTACTTACTCAACCGCTGAGGGGGAGGCCAACTCCCAAAACTACCTGACTAGGAACAAGTCCTCGAGCGCGACGCCACTTTGGTCGAACCAAGCTAGCCTTAGAAAACAAAGAAGGAACCAAACCTTGGCCAACGCCAAGCACCACCTTGCTAAGAATTCTAAAACCAACGCGGAGGTTACTAAGAACAACTCTAGCTTGTCAACCGCCTACAAGCATCCAAAGCAACTCAACCGAGGAACACTGCCTGGGTCTGACCGAGCTCTGGTGCGGCTCTCCACAACTTAGGGTTCCTCCGATCACCCTCCAACACATACTGACGACAAACGGTCTAACAGACATCTGGCTACACGAGCACAACTCCCTTCAGCATCTCAACTATGCTAGCCAAAAGCTCTTCCTTGCCACACCTGAAGCGAGCATGGGGCGTTGCTCCACAAAATCCAGAATGCGCCTTACCACACTTGATGCAATGAGCCTGCTGCCTGGCCCCGCCCTGCTGACGATCCAGAGCTCTGACCTACGGTCGGCGCTGATCCCGACCCCTAGACTGGCCCTGTCGGCGAGTCTGCTATCCACCTGAGCGGGGAACCACCGGAAGACCCAATCTCCCTCTTGCTCAAAGCATCAGCCACAACGTAGCATCCACCCTGCTCTTCTAAGTGCAATCAACCTACTAGCGATCCACACAAAGCATAAAAGCTAGCCCACGCTGGGGCTCTCACTGCCAAACAAGGGTAACACATGTATACTAGATGCAGTATTGTAAAATAAAACCCTTAGCTTAATGAACTCAGACAAACCAGACGGCCGCGGAGTGCTGATGATCATGGGGGCAACAACCTACAAAGCAGGTTAGTCTCTGAATCTATGACTCGTGCTCATACCAACCGTAAGAACCCGACCCAAAACACGGTCCTAAACCTAGGTTCTCACTCAAAGATGCAAGTTAAATACTTCATCAAGCGGTTTAGTGCTCATATTTAAAACCTTTCAAAACATTTAAAAGCGGGGACACTTAAAACATAAACAACAACCTTCATTTAAGCAAAGCCAACAAAGTAAAACAAGCTCCGCCAAGTGTTTATAAAATCATACAATACAATTTAAACAACTTTTAAAAAACGTCCCCTAGGAATCCCATGTCGTCTACATGCTTGAACAAATTATGCAAACAATAAAACAGAGAGTGCGGCGGCTCTCATGATCAATCGCCTCCTCCGCTAGCCGTCCAGTGTTGTCCCAAGTTACAGTGGAAAACCACGAGAAATAAGGGTGAGTATAAACATACTCGTAAGAATCCCCAACCGAGTACAATACGATACATCAATCATCCGCACCCTAGTAAACATGCAAACGATTACCAACACGGATCATAGCTCAACGAGCTTACAAGGCGAGAATCTGGAATCCTCGGAAGTCTCCTACTTCGGGCCTAATGATTGGCTCTCATAACCAATCCGGGACATCTCCGAGGGACTTTCTCCCTCGGCCAATTGATCAGCTTAAAACCCGATCCCAATGGGTGTCCTCAAGGGCCTTCTTACCCTCGCTAATAAATCTGGACTATCGGGAGAGTACCCGAAGTCTGCCTCTAAACTGGAAAGAACAGGTGTACTCACAAACATTAGCCCGGGAGCTCTCCGAACCGACGACTAACGCTGGCAGTGCGCGCGCACACCGCATCTTCTTTGCAACCGGCGTAAATGTGGGGTCTAAGTACAAACTACGCCGGCGTGCACGCATGCCTAAAGACTCGGAACGGTGTCACTTTGAACACGATGGTCGCGAGCCCTCGGACTCACTCATCTGTGCGGCTGTACCACCACCGACCTGAAGCTAAGAACCGGCCAAGGCAGGCTTCCACCGTTGGTAGGTTTCCGCTCTAGCAGGCTACAAACTAGGCTTATGCCGATGTGGTAGCTAAATCCACATCGGCTGCCGGGGGGAAGCAATGTACGTTATGCTTCGCTCTACACCCGACCGGTGGGGACAAAGTACGTTATGTCCGCTCTCAGCCTCTGGATGATGACAAACCCTACTATACTAGCTAGGAGTACAAAATAACTGATTCCTGGCTAGACATACATATCAACATCAATCACACATAACCTAGCATGATACTACGAACTTAAAGCAGGAATCTCAAGCATGCTAGAAGAACAATCCTAGCATGGCACTAACATGTACAAACAGGCAAACATGCTAGCAAGAATGCAATCACAAGCTGTCCTATCCACTAATCATGTTCATACAAGTAAACATGCATATAAGGCACAATCAAGAAAGCATCGCAGGGTCCACACAACCACGGTAAGAGATCCTTACCTGGAAACGAGCAGAAATAACTTTCACAATCAAATAATGACCCTCGAGCTTTAAAGCGAAACCGAGGAACCTAAGCATTTTAATAAAAAAAAACCTAATTAAATAAACAGCAGCCAACAGCTTAGGGTCCAAAAGAGTGGAGGCTCGGGAATTACCAAACGAGAGGGTACTAGGTCTCGGCCCCAACAATCTTGGCAAAACAGGCTCTCGGCGGCAAGTGGGCGTGCAGGACGGGACGTCGGGCGGGGCAGCCAGCCGGGCCTTGCTGGCGCTTATCGGCGCGCACTTGGCGCTACCGGGCGCGACAGGGGGACGATCGGCTGGCGCTGGCCGGGCGCGGATCGCGACAGGCGCAGCGCGCGCTGGGCGGCGACGCGCGAGCGAGCGGCGACGCACGCGCACGCAGCGAGCGCGCAGTCTTTGCGAAGCGCGCGCGCGCGAGCGCGTCGATCGTCGGCGCGCGATGCATGGCGGCTCGTTATGCGGACGCGCGACAACGTCTGGCGACTCGATGCAGTCGGTCTGCGGCGCGATTGGGCAAAAAGTACAAAGGCTGCGCGGCGCGTCTGGGCGCTGCCTGCAGAGCGGCCGGGTTGTCTCGTGCGCTGGGTGGTTGGGCGGTTGGGCTGTCTGGTTCGCTTTGGGCTGGGCGGCAGGCTGCTGTCGTGCGCTGGGCTGTGGCTTGCTGAGCGGGGGTCTGCGCTAGAGCGGTCTTGGCCGGGCAGGTGCAATTTGGGCATGGTCAGGCGGCTAGGGTTTCTTGGTGAGGTCAGCTAGGAGAGAGAGAGAGAGAGAGAGAGAGAGAAAGAGAGAGAGGATTTTGCAAAACAAGGGGAAAAGGGGTTTTCTTGATTTTCTTTTCTTTTCCCTAATTAAATAGGTCTAAAATCCCTTCCCAAAGCTTCCTCTTTCCAAACCCTGCCGAAGCAAACTTATTTTAAAATAAAATCTCTTTTCCTACAAACTCCCTAAGACCATTTAGGGCAAGGGCTCAAAACCCAATGGAAGCACCAAAATTACAATTAATTTTGCCATTTTCTAAAACACCTCCCAACTTCCAAACAACTTGCCCAAACCTCTCGGGTCTTGCAACCAACAACCATTAAGCTTCGACAAAGCGCGAAATGACCACGAATCTGAAAATCCACAAACCCACGATCGGGGCAAAAGACCAAAATGCCCCTAAGGGTTAAAACAGCTCTAACGGCCCATCCGAACATCCGAATAATGACCCGAAATAACCTGGGTAACCGAAATAGAAAACTGGGTCATTACAGGGCGATCTAGGCGGCTGCGACGGGGTCTGGTGCGAGCAATAGGAAGCTGCAGGCGTGCGACAGGGGCTGGGCGTGCGACAGCTGCAATCTGGGCGTGTTGGGAGGCCTGCAACAAAACACACACACCCACCACCTCTTCCTTTACACTCGGCCAACAAGGACACCAAATGGAGAAGATGAAGAGGATGAAGACTTACCCGGAATGACGATCGAACCACGGAGCTTCTAAGGAGATGAAAAATGGCTTGGGGCTTGGGAGAGATTGGCTTGGGCGACCAAGAGACTTTTGGAGAAGAAAACCCAAAACCCTACATTTCTTTTCTTTTAATCAAATGCACCAAAACTCCAAAGATCCATGGTTAACCAAGATATGACGCGGAAAGAGTAACAAGAGCTCCCAATAGCTCCATTGGCACGCATCTCAATAGGCTTTCCCGGAGACTCGGGTTTGAATCCCAGCTGCAACACACTTTTAAATCCCTATTTTACTTTTGCACCTCTCCATGCCCAAATACATCCACAAAGTATCAAAATCCTACTTAAGACCATCCACTAATTTTAGCAACTGAAAAAAATACATAAACGGCCCTGACGGCCCGACCAAATTACCAAAATACCCGTAGGGCATACCTGAAAGACTGGGATGAAAACCTGGGCCGTTACACCAACTATCCGCAGTGTAAGGAGTATGATAGCAGCTAGTCAGGGTATCCAGATAGATTCAGATATCGCTGGGACATCGTCCCAGGGGGAGGCAGAGATTAGACTCCCGTAGGCCACTTGTGGCCAAGTGTTAGCTTTTCCCTAGAGAGAGGGTGGAGGTGATTTGCCTCGGAGTACCGCTCCAGGAGCGGAATTAGCTTTGGCTTTGCTCATGTTGTTGCTAGTGGAACAGGTTCCAGTGTGGACTAGCCTGGGTAGTTCAAGTGTTGATCTTGAACCTTAGCAGAGTGTTTGGTTGCCCAAAGATTGGCTGCAGAGTTAGTAGCCTTCAAGAAGGATGTAGCGACATCTTTGTTCTCTTGTAAATTGTTGTTGTTTTGCCGCCAGTAGGTCGGAACCCTGTGGTTAAGGGTGCAGCGAGCAGTGTACCCATCGGGCTTGATCCGTTGGTGGTTTCCTCAGTTGTCTAGTAGAGTTGAGCACTCTTCTTATGGTGAGCTCCTAGAGCAGAGCTAGCTGCTGCATGTTGAGAGAGCCGGTCGGAGTTTTGTCGAGCATCATGTGGAGATGCAAGAGTAGGCCGTGAGACTTCAGTTAGATGAGATGCCATAGACAGGGTTGTTTGAGTTTTGAGCCTTTGTATGCCTAGCCAGAGTTTTTGTCACTTGAGGTTGTGACCTTGTGTGACGAACCCGACCCAAAACATGGTCCTAAACCGGGGTTCTCACTCAGCATGCAAGTTAAATATGATAACAAGCGGTTTAGTGCTCATATTTAAAAAACCTTTCAAAACATATGAGAAGAGGGAACCCTTAAAACATAAACAACAGTTTTCATTTAAACAATCCAACGAAGTAAAACAACCTGGCCAGTATTTATAAAAATATACAATACAATTTAAACCACGTTTTAAACAATGTTCCCCTAGGACTCGTGTCCATCTACATGCTGAATAAACAATGCAATAATAAATGACAGAGTGTCGGCGGCTCCCCATGATCAATCAGCTCCCTCCGCTAGCTCTCCTGGTGTTGTCCCAAGTTACCTGAAAGATAAATAAGGGTGAGTATAAACATACTTAGTAAGAATCCCCAACCGGGGTATAATACGATACATCAGTCATCTAGCACCTCAACATGCAAGCAAACAGCTATCAACACAAATCATAGCTCAACGAGCTCATAAAACAAGATCTGGAGTCATCAGAAGTCTCTTACTTCCGGCCTAATGGATTGGATGCACTGACCAATCCTGGACATCACCGAGGTATCTGTCACTCGGGGGGAATACATTGATCCCTAGAATGTCCTCAAGGGCCTCCTTGCCCTTGCACTAAACTGGACTTACTGGAGAGTACCCGAAGTCAGGCTCTAACGGAAAGAATGGTGTACTCACGACGTTAGCCCGGGGGAGCTCTCCCAACCGGCAACTAACGCGTGTGCGCGCACACCGCATGCTCTCTGCAATCGGCGTAAATGCGAGGTCCTAAGGGCAAACTACGCGGGCCAGGTACGCATGCCTATGACTCAGAAGCGGTGTCATCGATCACGATGGCGCGAGGCCCTCGGCGCTCATCTCATGCGGCATGATCCACCGACTGGCTAAGAACCGGCGGCGGCGAGCTTACACCGATGGCGGGGTTCCGCTCTAGCGGGCTACAAACTAGGCTTATGCCGAAGTGGGTAGCTAACTCCACAACCGGCGGGTCGGGGAAGCAAGATACGTTATGTCAGTGCACACTTTACTCCCGACACGAGCTAAATCCACCTTGGCGACCGGGGAAGCAAGATATGTTATGCTGCGCACACTTTACTCCCGATCAGTGGGGACAAAGTACGTTATGTCCGCTCAGCCTCTGGATGATGACAAACCCTACAACTCTATCTAAGAGTACATAGCAAAATCAATGATTCCTGGGTAGCAAGCAATGACCGACATAAAACACATTACCTAGCATGATACTACAACTTAAGCAGGAATCATAAACATGCTGGCAGAACAAACCTAGCATGGCACTAACATGTAAAATCAGGCAAACATGCTAGCAAGAGGTCAAACAAAGCTGCCCTATCAATATCATGCTCATAACAATCAGCAAGCATACAAAGCACAATCATGATATATCGCAGGGTCCACACAACCACGGTAAGAAATCCTTACCTGGAACAAGCAGGAAAACAATTACAAATAACAAATCAACGAGCGATCCTCGAGCCTCTAATCGATCCCGAACAGCCTATACATCAAATAAAGCACCCAAATCAAATACATAAAAAAGCCCAATAAATCCATAACCAGCAGCCAATAAATCCAGGCCCAACGAAGAAAAGACTCGGGAAATACCATCCGAGAAGCCACAAGGCTCGGGCCAAGCCAACACACAACAAGCAGGCTGGGCGCAGGCACTGGGCGCGCTAGGGCTCGAACACGGGCGCAGAGGCACGCTAGGGCGCTGCGGGCGCAGGCGCAGGGGCACTGGGGCCTGCTGGGGCGCGGAGTTGCGCGCGGGCGTGGGCTGGGGCGAGGCGAGGGCGCGTACAAAGACCCGACCCAAAATGGGCTCTAAATGGGCCTTTACCCCAATGCATGTATTCAAAGTAAAGACAATATACAAATATGATTTCGGATTCCAAGTAAAAATTAAAACATTCAGCATTCAATCATAAATCAAAATAGTTCTATCAAACTCATCCCCATGTCTCCAAGCACCTGTTTCAAGACAAATACATTTCCAAAAGTTTACTCTGATCAGAGATTTATTAAAATCATTCAAAACCATCTCAGGTACAACAATGCTGGAATCCACAAAGACATTAAGAAAACATCCTAAGGCTCCGTGCCCGACTACATGCATTCAGGGGAAATAAAAAGACAAGAGTCATAATATAAAAAGGTCGAGATGACAAAGAGTTCCCATGATCACAGCCTCCTCCTTCATCATCCTCTACTCGCACCTTTGGTTACCCGTGGAAAACCACAAAATAAGGGTGCGTAACGAATTACTCGAGAAGAATCCCCAACCGGGGTACAATACTATATACATGGTCATCTAGCCGAAAGATATGCAAGCTATGAATATAAACACAGAATAGAGCTCATAGCTTAAGTCCACACTTGGACCTCGGATGCCAACTCAGGGTCTTAGTGCGGAATAATCCACCACACAATACGCCCTATACGAGAAACAAGTCTCGGCCTCGGCTGTCTCTCATCGCGATCGAAAGGTGCACTAGCTCAAGATCCCGAGGAGCTCTCCGGTCGGCGCCAGTAATGAGCGTGGCGTGCACCGCATGCCATCAGAGACTCTAGGGTGCGCCGGTCTAGTGGGAAGTCGCCCGTGTCCATCCACCATGCCTAACTAAATCTGGGATCGGTGTCACCGACATAGGGGTGTGAGACTCGGACACGTGAACTATGTCACCTGAACCACCGCACTGAGGCTAAGGAACCCGGTCGTGGTAGGCTTACACCAGAAGCCGCCCTTGCCCTAACAGTGGCAATCGTGGCTCTTGCCGAACATGCCGAGGACGTGCGGCCATCGGGACAAGGCAATGCCAAGTCATCATCCCGACCGTTGGGGCATTTAAGAGTCTGCCACCCTCACCCAAGATTGCAGGGCCTACCGATCGGGTTAGCTAAACCCTAACGGGGTCCAGGGACGGAGTACTACCTCGTACGTCTCTGCCATGGATGCAAGATACTTTATGCATTCGGACCCGGATGATGCTACCTACCTACACTCTAACCTATCATATCAATAACATACAATCCAATACAATCCAATACGTGCTCAACAGATACAACGAGCCTAGCATGATACTACGAAACAAGAACAGATACGGGCATGCCAGAACGGAACAACCTAGCATGGACTAACATGAGAAACAACATAAGGAATCATGCCACGGAAATTGAATGCAACACCTATCGCTAAACATGCTGATAAACACGAACAAACATACAAACAACAATCACATATAATATCGCAGGGCCCACACAACTCCGGTAAGAAATCCTTACCTTGGTCGGGAGGCTTCTACACACAAATCCTAAGCTGCGAACAATCCCGAGCTAACTAACAGAACCTAGCAAACACAATAATAATCAACATCTATAAGCCTAAAAATATAAAACAGCAGGCTCGGCTCGGGAGCACTCACACGGCACGGCGACACGAGGCTAGGCGCACTGCCGCAAGCCCGGTGCGGCTTGGCCGGGCGCCGGCGCTGCGCGCGTTAGCTGCTGTTAGTCGCGCTACCGCCGAAGCGCTGGGCGTTAGGCCGCTCATGCGGGCAGCGCGCAGGGGCGACACACGACTGGCGGGACGGCGGGCGTGCGACGCGGACTCGGGAGAGAGACACGGCACGGGCGAGGACACGCGGGCGCTGGGAGTGCGATGCGGACGCAGATGAGCTTCTCGGGCGAGGACGCGCAGGCGACCGGCGTCGTGGCTGCTCGCGAGCGAATCGGGCGACTGCGCCGCGATGGCAAGTCGGCGACTGGGCGACTTCGGCCGCCGGGGCGCGACGGGCGATCTGGTGCGGCAGATGCTGCCGACGATGGAGTGCTAGGCTTTCTTTGCGAGCGCGGCAGTGATCTGGGCGCGATCTGGCCGGGCGATGGAGCTGGCTGGTGCGACGAGTTTGGTAGCTGGGCTTCCCTCGACTGGCTGCACCAAACACACACACACACAACCCCTTATTTTTTTACATTCGGCCAGCAAGAATCCATAACGGAGAAGACGAAGAGACGAAGGACTTACCCGGAATGCTGATTGAACCTCGGGGTTGCAAAGGGAATGAAAAAATCGGCAAGGGGGCTAGGGAGAGCTTGGCTTGTGCGGCAAAGAGGATGATGGAGGAGAATGACAAAAGACCTAATTTCTTTTTCATTTAACCAAATGCACCAAAACTCCAAGATCCAAGGCTAACCATAATATGACGCAGAAAGAGCAACAAGAGCTCTCCATAGCTCAACTGGAAAGCATCCCCATAAGCTTTCCCGGAGATCCGGGTTCAAATCCCAACTGCTACACAAATTCCTTTATTTTTATTTTTACAACTATCCATGCTCAAACCCATCCAAAAATCCTCAAAAACTTACATCAATCCATCCAATAATTTTATCGACTGGAAAAAGACATAAACGGCCCTGACGGCCCGACCAAATTACCAAAATACCCCTAGGGCCTTCCTGGAAGACCGGGATGAAAACCTAGGCCGTTACAATATTCCCTCCTTTTTATGACTTTCGTCCTCGAAAGTCCTTAAGACTGAAACAACACAAGATACTGCAACCTCAACCCGTCTTCCCCGCTCACGAGCGGCCTCCTCTGAACTCTGACTTCTCCACTGAACTTTTACCAAACGGATCTCACGATTACGCAACGTCTTCGTCTCAAAGACCGAGATACTCACAGCTTCCTCAAGCTCAAATCCTCAATTAGCTGCAAAGGCTCAAAGCCCACAATGAGCGATGGGTCCGACACAAACTTCCTTACACCGATACATGAGAACACTGCACACGGCTGACAATGACAGAAAAAGCTAGACCCAAAACAAAATTGATGGCCACCAACCTTTTCCCAGAACATTGGAATCCTGCAATACTTACAACACAACGCCTCTACGGAACTATATGAATTAACAGCTGGGAACTGCTACCCAAGGCAAACTCATAAAACCAACACTGGTCTCCCGCTACCTAATCACGGAAACACCAACACGCAACAAGTTCTGAAGGATCTGGCTCACTCCTCCCAAAAGACCATCGGTTAGAGGGTGAAAACACTACATGACTGCACTCAGCTCATAAACCTCTTAACAACGCTCTCGTAACCACACTCATCAACGCATCGCCTAGAAATAACCTTTGTTGCCACACCTGGTGCCAACAACTCTAGCTCAAATCGCCATGCCACTACTCCACAGTAATGACATCTCCACCTGGGCGAGGTGCGAGCTCTAGCTACTGAAACTAATCCACCAAAAATCCGAACTCACACAACAACCTCAACCAGCTGCCAGCTTCCACACGGACTCCTTCAAACCAACAACTTGAATGCTACGAACTCGGTAGCCTAACTATCCACACACTGCATAACCACACCAATCTACTCAACTCCAACCCGACCTAGATCACTGACTAGAAAAGTCAACCTGCTATCAACAGGGCCCCAGAGGGCTCCCTCCACCAAACTTACGTCCATGCAAGCAATGGAACGAAGCTTGCTTCAAATATGAAACACATCTCACAAGTCCAAACGATAACACATACAGGCTTAATCCTCTAGCTTAGGCTTATTACACCTTCCCACCAAAACTTCATAAACGGAACTCCACTACTCGGTTAACACCAACTACCAAGAATCAGATTACCAAAAATGGCTGGCAGAGCACAAGCCACACTAACCAGCAAGGATCCCTCAAAAGATCAAGACCCTAATCCAACCACAATGGTGCAACCTCAACCCACAACTGATACAAAAGAGTTCTTCAACTACAAAGGTGCAACAGCTTCCATGCCAACACACAAAAACCTTAACCAACTAGGCCAAACACTCATAGGAGGCAGAACAACCCTTACTGCAACCTCCAGAACACCACTCAAGAGTCCGCTTAACTTGGACAAACAACTGCTTCCAAGCAGCCAACAAACTTTTCCTCCTACTAGCACCACTACCACCAATTCCAAGACCAAGGAATAAGCTGACAACTCATAAGAGGAAACAGATCCTTACAAGCGGGCATCCGAAGGACAGAGAGCTCCACACACGCTCGCTGCCATGCTCAGCTAAAGCCACAACATCTATGTAATGGTCCAGTTTTCTATTCCAGTTCTCGAGGTGCTTACGGTTCAGATTCAGTGGTTCGGTTGGGCCGTTAGAGCTGCTTTTGACCCTTAGGGTATTTTGGTCTTTTGCTCCCGGCGGGATTTGTGGATTTTCGTGGCTTCAAGCGGCTCCCGCCTTTGTTGAGGCTTGTATGTTGGTGGTCATGAGTCCCGAGATGTTTGGGGTATTCGTTTGGGAGTTCGGTTGTGATTTGGGTTTTGGGCAAAGTGATCGTTGTTTGGGTGTTTCCTTTGGGATTCGAGCCCAGTGCCCTTAGAGATGATTTGGGAGTTTGTTTAAGTGAGAGTTATTGTTTGGAAAAGGTTGCTTCAAGGTCTCAAGGAGGAAGCCAGAAATGGGATTTAAGGACTTTAAGACTTATTTAAATTGGTTAAGGATGGAAAGGAGGATAAAATCCCATTTTTCCTTTTAATTCCCTTTTTCCTTTTTTTTCCCTTTATTTTCCAAAATCCCCAAAATTCCTTTTTCTCTCCCTTTCTCTCTCCTCCCGCCCGCGAGCCCCTTGGTCGCCCATGTCCACCCTCTAGCACACCATGCCCAAATTTCTAGTCGCACCATGTCCACCGAGCCGCGCCTCGCTCCAGCCGCCCGGCTCGCCCATGCCCGCGCGCGTGCCGAGCCACCCCAGCGCCCGATCGCATCGCCCCGCCCCTAGTCGCGCCGAGCCCAGATCTGCATCGCCCGTGCCATCTCCGTGTCGCCTTGGTCGCGCCGAGCCCAGATCGGCATCGCCCGTGCCGCCTCTCGTGTCGCCCAGTCCGTGTCGAGTCGCCCGAGCCCTCGCCGCACCGAAGTCGCCGCCCCAGTAGGTCGTCGTGCCTTCTCGAGCGCCCCGAGCCCGTCGCGTCGGCGTCGCCTCACGCGCGTCGCCCGTGCGCGCGTCCTCTCCAAGCCAAGCGCGCGTGTTGTCGCCCGACCTAAGCTCGAGCCGCGCGCGCGCGCCCTTGCCTCGCCCCGCCAACAAGCGCTGCTGCGCCCAGCGCCCGCCCTGCGCCCAAGTGCCCAGCTGTGTGCCAGCGCCCGGCCAGGTACTCTTCTGCGCGCGCCACACTGCTGTGTGTGTGTTGGTTGGCCCGAGCCTTGTGGCTTCTCGGATGGTATTTCCCGAGTCTTTTCTTCGTTGGGCCCCGATTTGTTGGTCATTTGTTTAGGGATTTATTTGGGCTGTTTTATGTATTTGATTTGGGTTTGCTTTTTTATGTTTAGGTTGTTTGGGTTCGATTAGAAGCTCGAGGATTGCTTGGTTGATTTGTGATTATTTTCTCGCTTGTCCTGTAAGGATTTCTTACCGTGGTTGTGTGGACCTGCGATATATCTCGATTGTGCCTTGTATGTTTGCCGATTGTTATGAGCATAATAGTGATAGGCGGCTTTGTTTGATCTCTTGCTAGCATGTTTGTTGATTTTACATGTTAGTGCCATTCTAGGTTTTTTCTTCCAAAGATGCTTGTGATTCCCGTTTAAGTTGTAGTATCATGCTAGGTAAACGTGATTGATGTCGGTCATTGCTTGCTAGCCGTGAATCATTGTTTTACTCGGTATTCTTAGATAGCGTAGTAGGGTTTGTCATCGTCCGGTGAGAGCGGACATAACGTACTTTGTCCCCACCGGTCGGGAGTAGAGCGAAGCATAACGTACATTGCTTCCCCGCAAATTGATGTGGATGTAGCTACCACATCGGCATAAGCCTAGTTTGTAGCTCGCTAGAGCGGAACCACGCCAACGGTGCAAGCTGCGCTTGGCCGGTTCTTAGCTTCGTGTCGGTGGTACAGCCGCACAGATGAGTGCCGAGGGCCTCGCACTCTCGTGTTCGGTGACACCGCTTCCGAGTCTTTAGGCATGCGTGACTGACCGCGTAGTTTGCCCATAGGCCCCCGCATTTACGCCGTTGCGCAGATGAGCATGCGGTGTGCGCGCGCACACGCGCGTTAGTCGCCGGTTCGAGAGCTCCCGGGCTAATGTTCGTGAGTACACCGTTCCTTCCGCTTAGAGCCGATCATCGCGGTACTCTCCGATAGTCCAGATTGTTAGCGAGGGTAAGAGGCCCTTGAGGACACCCATTGGGATTGGCTTTTGAGCTGATCATATGGTCGAGGAGAAAGACCCTCGACGGTGTCGGGCATTTTGGGATCGGTTTTTGAGTGATCAATTGGCCGAGGAGGAAGACCCTCGGAGATGCCCCGAGATTGGTTATGAGAACCAATCATTAGGCCTAAGTAGAAGACTTCCGATGATTCCTAAGTAAGAGACTTCCGATGTTTCCAAATCTTGTTTTATGAGCTCGATGAGTTATGATCCGTGTTGATAGCCGCTTTGGTTGCATGTTGAGGTGCTAGATGACCGATGTATCGTATTGTACCCTGCTTTGGGATTCTTCTGAGTATGTTTATACTCACCCTTATTTATCTTTCAGTAACTTGGGACAACACCGGGAGGGCTAGCGGAGGGAGTTGATTGATCATGGGGAACCGCGCCACTCTGTCTTTTATTATTGCATTGTTTATTCAAAGATGTAGATGGACAGAGTCCTAGGGAACATTGTTTAAAACGTTGCTTAAATTGTATTGTACATTTTATTAAACATCGCGAAAGTTGTTTTACTTAGTAAGGATTGTTTTAAATGAAAATTGTTGGTTATGTTTTAAGGGCTCCCCTTCTCATATGTTTTGAAAGGTTTTTAAATATGAGCTCTAAACCGCTTGTTATCATATTTAATTTGCATGCCGAGTGAGAACCAGATTTAGGACCATGTTTTGGGTCGGGTTTTTACAGATTGGTATCGAGCACGAGTCATAGATTCTCAGAGACTAACTCGCTTTGTAGGTTGTTGTTCCCATGATCATCAAGACTCCACGGCCGCTTGGTTTGTCCGAGTTCAATTAAGTTAAGGGGTAAGAATTTGCAATACTTTTCTTCTAGCTTTTATGCATGTGTAGAGTTGTGGAGCGAGACGAGCGCAGTTCTCGACTGCGTTGTTGGTTTGGGCTTAGAGAGCCATCATGCCAACTTCCGCAGATCGAGCAGCTTGTTGAGCGGTGAGAGCCCCAGCAGGGCCAAAGATTTATGCTTTGTGCGGATCGCCATGTGTCGATCGCACTCGAGGGAGGCGAGAGATTAGACTTCCATAGGCCATTTGTGGTCCAGTTGTTGGTTTCTCCCCAGTGAGAGGGTGGAGGTGCCTTGTGCGCATCGCCAATATGTTGATTGCACTCGGAGGAGCAGGGCGCTTGGCATGTCCGACCGAGGAGTTGGGTGATCTTGTTGATGTTGAGGCCGCGTCCCAGGGGTTGTTTAGCCCGTTGGCGAGTTGGCCCCGGCGCTTGAGTTGCCTAGAGAGGGGGGTAGAGGCTAGCACGCCTCGTAGTATGACTCCTTGAGCAAAGTGTGCTCCAAACCATGAGAGGTTGATGGCGTGTCTTTAGCTATCGAGAGCAAAGACCCGAGCGCGATTTGTAGCGCGTAGTGAGGAGTCTCGGCACAGAGATAGCCCAAATGACAGAGTTTGTTTCAAAGATTTTCCCCAAAGAAGACTTGTAGCCCCGAGAGGTTCCCGGGAGGGCATGATCAGCAGTTTATGCAGATTGAGTTTGTTGGCGTTGATGGAGCGCCCGGTTTGGCAAGTGGATGCCTGTAGAGCTCGATGTATTAGAAAGTCCTGCCGCTTGTAGTAAAGCGGTTGGCGTGTTTGAGTTTAACATCCGTGTGTTGGGATGTCCTGCTGCTCGTTCGGCCGAGGTGTACTGTTCCTCGTCTTTGCTTGGTACAAGAGTTGGTGGTGGTAGTCCCTTGAGAGAGGGGACTAGCGAGTCTCCACAAGTCGCCCGATTGATTGGCAAGTTGCCGTAATAGTGGCTTGAGGCGGATGTAGAGACATCTGTGCCCCCTTGCAAGCTTCTTTGTTGTTTTGCACCATTCTCTTTGTACCCTCGTAGCTGTGGTGTAGTGTGGAGTTTGCTTGCCGTGGTTTTATCCATCCGTGGATTTCAAGGTTAGTAGAGTGGAACACTCTTTTATTTGGATGTTCCCGTGGAACTAGTTGTTGCCACCCGAGGAGTTGGCTGAGCTTTTGTTGAGCATCGAGTGGGATGCGAGGAGTAGGCCGGGCAAGTCCGCTGGTCGAGATGCCGAGAGATTAGGCCGCTCGAGTGTTTGGACTCTGTCTTTGAGTGCCATTGCCCCGTCACTTGAGAGTGACTTTCCCTATTCTCGAGAGGGGCATAAAAGCTCGTTTGAGGTCTGATTCGTGTTGTAATGGATGTAGTGCTGTTGGCACCAAGCTTTGAGAGGAGGCCTAGATTCGTGCCGCTTGGCACTTTTTGTGCGGTGGTTCCATGGTCGCCTGCAGTATAGCATCCCCGCTTGTCTTGTACCCTTTTCCCGAGGTTGCACTGTTTGGGTTGCTTAAGAGATCTAGCTCGGTGGTAGTCGAGGACTACAAGTTTGAGGTTTTCGAGGGAAAGTAGGAGCTGCTCAGGATCTCCGAGAGTTGGGTGTAAAGGATGTTATAGGTCATTAAGAGCTAGCGCGCTCGAGTTCGCGCGCTGTGTGTTGTGAGCTCGTGAGCCACCTTGATGGTAGCATGATTCGGCTACCCTTTGAGTTGCCCTAGTATGGTTAGTGTTGGCATCGTGGATGCGTGGTTGATCCATGTTAGAGCCATGAGTTGGATGGCTGATCGGAGCGCGCTTTAGTGAGCACATTGTTTCGAGGAATGTTAGCTTGGTGTGGTTTTGCGCTTGTAAGAGTAAGTTGGCCAATGTGGCTTTTCTTGGTGAGTTGGCCCCAGTGGGTTTGAACTCTTGTTGCTCCCTTGTTTGTTGTGGCTCTGTTTGGAGGCAAAAGTTGCCCTGTGTGAGAGCCCTTGTTGGCTTTGGATCTTAAGAGATCAAGTTGGAGCCAGACACCCCGGTGCACTTTTGCGTAGCTCGTTCCGTGGTTTATGTTTGGAAAACCACGAGAGGTTCGTGTTCGCGAGCCAGCTGCTCGATCTTTGAGGTGTCAAGGCTTTAGTTCTTGGCAAGTGCCCTAGCTTTGGTATGTAAGGATGTCGTGCTCGCGTTCTTGGGCCGTTGGTTAAGCAAGTTTTGCTAGTTGGTCCTTGCCTGGTTAGACTTCGATTTGGGCCCGAACAAGAGCAAGAGTGGCAAGCCGCGCGCTTTACGATCGTTTTGGCTAAGAAAGTCGTTCGGATCCTTACCTTGGGCGTAAGGTATGTTGAGGTTGTTGCTTTTAGTAGGAGGATGACGCCTCCCGTAGCGTTTTCGGTTCCCTTGGTTTCCAAGTTGGAGTTGGCCAGCGTAGTTGAGATGTTTGGAGAGGGTTGTGCCCGCGTGGCCGGGTTGTTTGTTAGATCGTTGTCGACCGTGTGTGTCGGAGGGTGATCGAGAGGATCTCTAGTTGTGGAGAGCCTCTCGAGCTCGATTAGACCCGAGCGGTGTTCCTTGGGTGAGTTGCTTGCAGATTTGGCGATCTAGCAAGCTTGTGCTTGTTTGGTTTTGGAGGCTAGTTGGTGCTTGGTGTTGACCAAGATTTGGTTCTCTTGATGTTTCAAGAGCTTGCTCGGTTCGAGCTGCAGGGCGTTGCCACGAGGATTTGTTCCTAGTCCGGTTGTTTTGGGAGTTGATTCCTCCTCGGTGGTTGAGTAAGTTCGGCTAGTTCTGGATTGGTGGTCCAATCGGTTGAGTTTCCCTTGGGTGTTGCTTCCAAGAGAGTTGGTTGATGTTGCCCTTGGGTTTGAGCAAGTCGTGGCGTGTGTGATGTTCGCCGCCTTTAGAGTTTTGCTTGCCGGGAAATCGTTCCGTTGAGGAGTCGGCGTAGCTCCCGAGTTGTGTAGTTGATCGTAGTAGCGCAGTGGGTTAGCCCAACGAGAGGGTCCTCGCATTGTGTTGTTAGCAAGCGAAAAGTTGTTTGTCCCCGCAAGAGCGGTGGCCACCAGATTTAAGAGTTGAGCTTGAGTTGAGTTTCTGCGAGCAAGGCCTTCTCGGGCTTTGTTTCTAGTTGTTGAGCTTTCGCGAGCTGGCGAATAGCCGAGCCTCGATTGAGTGTGTTGGCACAGAGGTGCCGTGGCATTGGTTGGTTAGCCTTTGGGCCGCTTTTCCTCAAGTTGTTGTGAGTTGTTTGGTAGCCCCGTGAGGGTTTGGTCCTTGCTGCCGAGTTTTTCCATGAAAGGAATGTTGGGTGTTTCCTTGCACGGCAATGTTCTCTTTGGCCGATTGCTAGTAGGTTTGCATGGAAAAGTTTGTGTTCGGCCGTTGTGAGGCTCCGCTTGTTGGCTTGGCCGAGTGGAGCTCAGTGCTCGGTTTTTGGCCATTTAGGGTTGGCCGTAGGCTGAAGTTTCACTTGTGCTAGTGGGAAAAGTTTGCCTTTTGGATCGATCGCGATTGGTGGTTCGATTGTTTTTCGTTAAGGCTTTAGGCAAGCCTTGTCGTTCACGGTGGTCTCTTGTGAAGAAAAAGAGTAGGCCGTTTGGTTTCTGGAACCCGAGAGGTTCATTGTTTGGCCACCTTGGCGTTGTGTTGAGGCGATTTGTTATCGATTGTGGGCATTTAGAGAAGTCGCCGGTGCGTGGCGTTGAGTTTTGGAGCTTGTGGCGATGTGTCGGTTTTTTCGAGAGTAACACCGTTGAGAGGTGTTCCGTGTTGGTTTAGCGGGGTTTTGGCCGAGCCCCAAGTTTGTAGGGCTTTTGAGATCCTTGAGCGGATTGGAGCGGTGGTTAGCTTTGCCCCGTCTTTGACAAAGATGCAAGTTTTGTGTTCCTCGTCTCTTTGTTGAGATAGTATGTGGCGGTCGAGAGCATTGTGGCTTTGAGCCTTTGAGAACCCAAGAGGGTTTGGTTATCGAGAAGGGCTAGTGTTGTTTTAGCCGAGAAGTTCGATTGGCTAAGAATCGGTGGAGTATTCATAGAGTCAAGTTTCATTTTAGGACTTTCGAGGACGAAAGTCTTAAAAGGAGGGAGTATTGTAACGGCCCGCCTATTCCAGTTCTCGAGGTGCTTACGGTTCGATTCATGGTTCGGTTGGGCCGTTAGAGCTGCTTTTTGACCCTTAGGGGTATTTTGGTCTTTTGCTCCCTGGGCAGATTTGTGGATTTTCAGGGGCTTGAGGCGCTCTCCCGCTTTTGTTGAGGCTTGTATGTTGGTGGTCATGAGTCCCGAGATGTTTGGGGTATTCGTTTGGGAGTTCGGTTGTGATTTGGGTTTTGGGCAAAGTGATCGTTGTTTGGGTGTTTCCTTTGGGATTCGAGCCTGTGCCCCTTAGAGATGATTTGGGAGTTTGTTTAAGTGAGAGTTATTGTTTGGAAAAGGTTGCTTGGTAGGGTCTCTCAAGGAGGAAGCGGAAATGGGATTTAAGGACTTTAAGACTTATTTAAATTGGTTAAGGATGGAAAGGAGGATAAAATCCCATTTTTCCTTTTAATTCCCTTTTTCCTTTTATTTTTCCCTTTTATTTCCAAAATCCCCAAAATTCCTTTTTCTCTCCTTTCTCTCTCCCTCCCGGCCCAGCGCACCCTTTGGTCGCCCATGTCCACCCTAGCCGCACCATGCCCGACCCTAGTCGCACCATGTCCAGTAGAGCCGCGCCGCCGCCGCTCGCAGCCGCCCGGCTCGCCCATGCCGCGCCGTCTGCGCGACCACCCCAGCGCCGATCGCATCGCCCTCGCCTAGTCGCGCCGAGCCCAGATCTGCATCGCCCGGGCCATCTCCGTGTCGCCTTGGTCGCGCCGAGCCTAGATCGGCATCGCCCGTGCCGCCTCTCGTGTCGCCCGTGTCCGTGTCGAGTCGCCCGAGCCACGCCGCGCCGAAGTCGCTCGCCCCAGTAGGTCGTCGTGCCTTCCCGAGCGCCCCAGAGCCCGCGTCGCGTCGCGTCGCGTCGCCTCGCGCGCCGCGCGCCGCCCTCCTCTGCCAAGCCGCGCCGTGTGTCGTCGCCCGCCAGAGCTCGAGCCGCGCCCCGGCGCGCTTGCCTCGCCCAGCCTAGCGCGCGTGCTGCGCCGCCTGCCCACCTCTACGCCCGCCCGCCCAGCGCACATGCCCAGCGCCCGGCCACCGCTCTTCTGCGCCCGGCTTTGCTGTTGTGTCTTTGGTTGGCCCGAGAGCCTTGTGGCTTCTCGGATGGTATTTCCCGAGTCTTTTCTTCGTTGGGCCCCGATTTGTTGGTCATTTGTTTAGGGATTTATTTGGGCTGCTTTTATGTATTTGATTTGGGTTTGCTTTATTTTATGTTTAGGTTGTTTGGGTTCGATTAGAGGCTCGAGGATTGCTTGGTTGAATTGTGATTATTTTACGCTTGTCCCGGTAAGGATTTCTTACCGTGGTTGTGTGGACCTGCGATATATCTCGATTGTGCCTTGTATGTTTGCTTTGATTGTTATGAGCATGATAGTGATAGGCGACTTTGTTTGATCTCTTGCTAGCATGTTTGTTGATTTTACATGTTAGTGCCATGCTAGGTTTGTTCTTCCAAAGATGCTTGTGATTCTGTTTAAGTTGTTGTATCATGCTAGGTAAACGTGATTGATGTCGGTCATTGCATGCTAGCGGGAATCATTGTTTTACTCGGTATTCTTAGATAGCGTAGTAGGGTTTGTCATCGTCCGTAGGTGAGAGCGGACATAACGTACTTTGTCCCCACCGGTCGGGAGTAGAGCGAAGCATAACGTACATTGCTTCCCCGTGACCGATGTGGATGTAGCTACCACATCGGCATAAGCCTAGTTTGTAGCTCGCTAGAGCGGAACCACGCCAGCGGTGCAAGCTCGCCTTGGCGGTTCTTAGCTTCGTCGGTGAGGTACAGCAGCGCACAGAGATGAGTGTCGAGGGCCTCGCACTCATCGTGTTCGGTGACACCGCTTAGAGTCTTTAGGCATGCGTGCGACCCGCGTAGTTTGCCCTTAGGCCCCGCATTTACGCCGGTTGCGAGATGAGCATGCGGTGTGCGCGACACGCGTTAGTCGCCGGTCGGAGAGCTCCCGGCTAATGTTCGTGAGTACACCGTTCCTTCGATTTAGAGCCAGATGCGGGTACTCTCCGATAGTCCGTTTGTTAGCGAGGTAAGAGGCCCTTGAGGACACCCATTGGGATTGGCTTTTGAGTGATCATATGGTCGAGGGAGAAAGACCCTCGAGGGTGTCGGGCATCTTTGGGATCGGTTTTGAGTGATCAATTGGCCGAGGAGGAAGACCCTCGGAGATGCCCCGGGATTGGTTATGAGAACCAATCATTAGGCCGGAAGTAGAAGACTTCCGATGATTCCGGAAGTAAGAGACTTTCGATGTTTCCAGATCTTGTTTTATGAGCTCGATGAGTTATGATCTGTGTTGATAGCTGTTTGGTTGCATGTTGAGGTGCTAGATGACTGATGTATCGTATTGTACCCCGGTTGGGGATTCTTACTGAGTATGTTTATACTCACCCTTATTTATCTTTCTGTAACTTGGGACAACACCAGGAGGGCTAGCGGAGGGAGTTGATTGATCATGGGGAACCGCCGGCACTCTGTCTTTTATTATTGCATTGTTTATTCAGCATGTAGATGGACAGGAGTCCTAGGGGAACATTGTTTAAAACGTTGCTTAAATTGTATTGTACATTTTATTAAACACTGGCCAGGTTGTTTTACTTAGTAAGGATTGTTTTAAATGAAAATTGTTGGTTATGTTTTAAGGGCTCCCCCTTCTCATATGTTTTGAAAGGTTTTTAAATATGAGCTCTAAACCGCTTGTTATCATATTTAATTTGCATGCTGAGTGAGAACCCAGGTTTAGGACCATGTTTTGGGTCGGGTTTTTACAATCTAACTCTCACGGAGGCAACAACAGGGGGGTCCACCACTGACAGAACCGCCAACCACATACTAGCCAAGACACACCTCCACACCAAAGGAGGGCAACTCTCTACATCCTGGAAGTAGGAAACCACCGACAAGGACGAACCACTCGATCCACGAGCAAAACTAACTTCTAGCAACTCAAAAGCCACACCTTGGTCAACATCAACTACCAACTTGCCACCACACCTACTTGAAACAAACTCTGGCTTGCTAGCCTACCAAAACTGCCAGCAACTCACCTGAAGCCTACAACCTACTCGACTTCGGCTTGCCAACTGAAACTCACTACCTGGGCCTGACTGAGCTCTGGTGAGGCTCTCCACAACTAGGGTTCTTCGGCAACCCTCGACACACACTGTCGACTAACGGTCTAACAGCCAACTGCCTGAACAAACAACTCATTTTTCCAGCATCACAACAATGCTGGCCTGCTCCGAACCTCGAAACCAAAAAGACCAAAAATGCTTCAGAATGTGTCATCCTCCTACTCAAAGCATCAGCCACATCGTAGCTTCCACCCAGGGTAAGGATTCCGAGCAACACCCTTAGCAACTACGGTCAGGAACTACGCGGCTTCACTACATCCACCATTTGTTCAGTACCATCTGAACTCCAACCATGAACACAAGAGGTTCCACCAACCAAGCTTAGGTTCAACTCAACAAATTTGCCTAAGCAACAACCCAACTACGAGCACGGTATCCTTACAACCTCAACTAAAGCCTTACAACATCCACCTGGAGTCCAACTACTCCAAGAACTGAGCACCAGAACGAACTACACAAAACACACTTTTGTGCACAACTCTCAACCTTCCTTCAGAGATCCATGGCTAACAGGTGCTTTCCAAAAGGCAACACTAACTTCTTGCAGAGATACAATCAACCAAAGAAACACCAAAAGTTCCATCTCCACACGATACTCGAAGCTGCGGCAACCTTGCTCTACTAAAGCATAACAATGCCAAACCAAACTTACTTTATACCAAGCCTCTACCAAGTGTGCTTACACATAAGGCATCCAACTCCTCTCATAAGGCATCCTACGAATCTCATAGGCATCCAACTCGCCTCATAGGCATCCAGCTCATCTCATAGGCATCCAACTCGCCTCATAGGCATCTAGCTCATCTCATAGGCATCCAACTCATCTCACGGGCATCCAACTCATGGTTCCCCTGCTGGACCGAACTCGCATCTACAATGCTCACTCAACTCAGGTTTAGGCACCCGAAGGTAGTGGACCTGTAACGACCCAACCCGAATGGGGTTCTAAAATGGGCCGTAACTTAATGCATGCAAAAGGAAAACATAAAAAGACCCAACCTAGGGTCGGATTGAAACTTTTCAACATAAGAGTGGAAAACATTAAAGCAAACTAAACATTCATTTACAAAATAGTGACTGATCAGTACTATTCTTAAAATCATCAAAACAGTTCAAACCATAAGTTTTCCATACAAACCAAAATCCATTTACATGCTGTATTCAAAATGAAACAAAATAAGACACGACAGAGTGTTAGCAGCATCCATGATCTCCCAGCTACCTCCGCTAGCCACCTCGGTGCTGTCCTGAGTTACCTGAAAGATAAATAAGGGTGAGTATAAAAATACTCAGTAAGAATCCCCAACCGGGGTACGATACGATGCAATCAATCATCTAGCAACCTAGTACACATGCAACAGATATCAACATAGATCTTAGCTCAACGAGCTTAGAAGACAAATTTGGAGTCCTCGGAAGTCTCCTACTTCCGGCCTAATGATTGGTTATCCTAACCAATCCTGGGACATCTCTGAGGGTCTTTCTCCCTCAGCCAGTTGATCAGCTCAAAAACCGATCCCAAGGATGTCCTCAAGGGCCTCTTACCCTTGCTAATAAATCTGGACTATCGGGAGAGTACCCAAGTCCGCTCTAAATCGGGAAGGAATGGTGTACTCACGAACATTAGCCCGGGGGAGAACTCCGAACCGGCGACTAACGCGTGTGCGCGCACACCGCATGCTCTTTTGCAACCGGAGTAAATGCGGGGGCCTAAGGGCAAACTACGCGGGCCAGGTACGCATGCCTAAAACTTGGAAGCGGTGTCACTGATCACAGATGGCGCGAGGCCCTCTACGCTCTTACGTGCATCCCGATCCACCGACTGAGCTAAGAATCGGCCAAGGTAGGCTTACACCGTTGGTAGGGTTCCGCTCTAGCGGGCTACAAACTAGGCTTATGCCGATGAGGTAGCTAATTCTCATTGGTCACGGGAGGGGAAGCAATATACGTTATGCCTCGCTCTACCCCGACCGGTGGGGACAAAGTACGTTGTGTCCACTCGGCCCTCTGGATGATGACAAACCCTATAACACTAGCTAAGAGTACAGAGTGAGAGATTCTGGCTAACATATACATTAGACATCAATCATACATATCCTATCATGATACTACTAACTTAAAGCAGAATCTCGAGCATGCTTGGAAGAACAAACCTAGCATGGCACTAACATGTACAACAGCAAACATGCTAGCAAGAATTCAATCACAAGCTATCCTATCCACTAACATGCTCATAAAAGTAAACAGCATACAAGGCACAATCAAGAAAGCATCGCGAGGTCCACACAACCACGGTAGAGATCCTTACACGAAACAAGCGAGAAAATAATAATTATCACGACCAACGAATAATGACCCTCGAGCTTTAATCGAATCCCGAACAAATTGATTATTACAATAAACACCCTAATTAAATACATAAACAAAGACCAACAACTCGAGTCCAAAGAGGGAAAAGACTCGGGAATTACCAACCGAGAAGCACAAGGCTCACCAAAACAACACACCGTGGCAGGTGGTCGGCGCCTAGATGGTCGGGTCAAGCGCGCAGCGCGCGCAGGAGAGCTCTCGCCCCGGGGCGCGCTCGGCGAGGAAGCTTCAGGAAGCTCACTGGCGCGCGCGCGCGACGAGCTCTGAGGATGCGATGGCGCGCGGCGAGGCTCGGCTAGGTGAAGGCACGCGAGCCGAGACGCGACGCTTCTGAGAGGCCGATGGCGCGCGCGCAAGGCTCGGACGACACACACACAGGCGACGAGGAACGCGCGCGCGCGCTCCACAGTCGCGGGCTAGGGTGGCGAGCTAGGATCCGACTTAGGCGGTCTTTGTCATGGGGTGGCTCGCACGCAGTGCATGGCTGGCTAGGTGGTCAGGCGAGCAAGGGGCTCGGGTGAGGGCTAGGGGTCGGGTGAGGGTGAGAGAGAGAGAGAGAGAAGGAAATAAAACACATGGGGAAAATGGGGGATTTTCTTATTTTAATAATTTCCTTTTTTCCTTTCTTTTCTTTTTTTTTTTTTTTTCATCCTTATCCTTTTAAAATACAACAAAAATCCCATTTTTGGCTTCCTCTTCGAGACCCGGCTGAAGCAAATCTTTCCAATAATAAAACTCACTTATAAATCACTAAGGCAAAGGTTCAAATCCCAAATCCTGACCGGAGAGCAAAAAGACCAAAATACCCCTAAGGGTTAAAAAGCTCTAACGGCCCAACCGATTGCCCTAATACTGAACTGAGAGTACCTGGATAACCGGAATGGAAAACTGGGCCGTTACAATACTCCCCCGTTAAAATACTTTCGTCCTCGAAAGTCCTAAGACTGGAACAGCTCCGGGTAATGAGTCCTCATCTCATCCTCTAGCTCCCACGTCGCTTCCTCTGCCCTCTGATGCCTCCAAAGAACCTTTACTAAGCTTACCTCTCGATTTGCAAAAACCTTGCGCTCACGAGCCAAAAATCTGAACAGGCTTCTCCTCGAAGGATAAATCTTCACTTAACTCTAAGGGCTCATGCTCTATCACATGCGACGGATCTCACTCATCTTGCCTCAACATCGAAACATGGAACACATTATGCACTGCACGCCAAAGACGGGGCAAAGCCAACCGATAGGCCACTGCTCAGATCCGCTCAAGGATCTCAAAAGGCTCTACAAACCTTGGGCTCAATTTGCCTCTCTTTCCAAACCTTAACACACCACGCATTGGTGCTACTTTCAGAAAAACATGTTGACCAACCTCAAACTCCAAATCTCTACGCCTCACATCGTGAAACTTTTCTCGCCTACTTTGAGTCACATTAACATGCGAGCCACGATCTTCACTGCACAGTCGTCGTTTGTCATCTGAAGTAACTCGGGTCCCGTAACCTGTCTATCACCAACCTCCTCCCAAAACTCTAGGGATCTACAACGCTACCATACTGTAGCTTCAAAAGGAGCCATCTGAATAGTCGATCGATAGTCATTTATTGTGTAAGGGAACTCCATCAAATCAGTGCATCTGTCCCAAAGCGCCAGAAAGTCCAAAACACATGCTCTCAACATATCTTCCAGAATCTGATTCACCCTCTCGGTCTGGCCATCGGTTTGAGGGTGAAAGGCAGTGCTGAAGTTGCACTCAGCTCCCAAACCCTTCTGGAACGCTCTCCAGAAGCGGGATGTGAATCGAGAATCCCGATCTGACACTATCTTCGCCGGTACCCCGTGGTACCGAACAATCTACTCCAAAAATAACTGTGCCCACTGCTCCACGGTATAACTAATCCTGCCGGGGATAAAGTGTGCACTCTTAGTCAGTCGGTCCACAATTACCCAAATCTGAGTAAACCCTCTAGTTGTCCTCGGCAACCCTGAGATATAATCCATCGAAATCTCGTCCCATTTCCATTGTGGAACACTCAACGGCTGCAACAAACCTGCAGGCTTCTGTCTGGGAGCCTTCACTTGCTGACAAGTGAGACACCGGCTAACAAACTCAGCTATGTCCCTCTTCATACCCATCCACCAAAACGTCTGCTTGAGATCCTGATACATCTTGGTACCTCCACGGGTGCCAAGTGAATGAGAACTATGCACCTCGGCGAGCAACTCTCGGCTCGAATCCTGCGACATCCGGAGCGCACAACCGACCTCTGTATCTCAAGCCTCCGTGCGGTGCTACAACAAAGTCAAAATCGCCATCCGCCTCGACTCTCTCAAGCAATCTCTTTAACTTGGGATCACTTAGGCCGATCGTTGTCGATGATCCTCTTCCTTAGCGACGGTTGAACTGATAATCGGGCTACCACAGGCAACCTCTCCTAACAAAGCTGCGATCTGGCTCTCTCAAACTTCTTCCGCAATTCAACTCGAGAGCTCAAAGAAAGCTGCAGAATCGCGACGTCTTCCTACTCGATTGCATCGGCCACAACGTTGGCCTTTCCGAGATGATACAAGATCTCACGATCGTAGTCCTTTACCAACTCGAGCCATCTTCTCTGCCTCATGTTCAACTCCTTCTGAGTGAAGAAATACTTAAGGCTCTGGTGGTCCGTGAACAGTTGAATCCTTTCACCATACAAGTAGTGCCTCCAAATCTTTAGGGCAAAAACAACTGCAGCCAACTCCATATCATGAGTTGGGTAATTCTTCTCATAGGGCTTCAATCTGCGGGAAGCATAAGCTATAACCTTTCCATGCTGCATCAACACACAACCTAAACCATACTTGGATGCATCACTGTAAACTACGAAACCTCCTGTTACCTCAGGAACTGCCAACACTGGCGCTGTCGTCAAACTGTGCTTAAGCTGGGCAAAACTTACCTCACATCTAGCATCCCAAACAAAGTCAACACCCTTCTTGGTCAGACGGGTTAAGGGTGCTGCCTTAGCGGAAAAGTCTTTCACGAAACGCGGATAATAACCTTCCGACCCAAATGCGAATCTCTGTGACGTCGGCCAGTGCGGCCCGCCCATGAACCGATCGCTTCTATCTTTATGGGGTCCACCGCTATACCATCTACCGAAACAATATGACCAAGGAAAGCTACTTTCTCTAGCCAGAATTCACACTTAGAGAACTTTGCGAACAACTGATTTTCTCGCAATGTTGCCAAAACTTGCCTTAAATGCGAAGCATGGTCCTCTTTTGTCTTGGAATAAATCAAAATGTCGTCTATGAATACGATGACAAGGTTATCCAAGAATGCCTTGAACACTCTGTCCATCATGTCCATAAACGCTGCAGGGGCGTTCGTTAATCCAAAAGACATAACCACGAACTCATAATGACCATACCTCGATCTGAACGCGGTCTTAGGGATATCTCGCATCCCGAATCCTCGGTGATGGTACCACGACCTCAAATCAATCTTAGAAAATACTGAGGCTCCCTGAAGCTGATCGAATAGATCATCAATACGCGGCAGGGGATACTTATTCTTCACCGTGACTTTATTCAGCTCTCTATAATCTGTACATAAAAGCATGGATCCATCCTTCTTCTTAACAAACAGGACAGGTGCTCCCCACGGGGACACACTCGGACGAATGAAACCTCGATCCAGCATTTCCTGCAACTGCACTTTGAGTTCTTTCAACACAGCTGGCGCCATACGATACGGGGCTTTAGAGATGGGAAAAGTCCCTGGCTCCAACTCAATGGTGAAGTCTAACTCCCTCTTCGGGGGTAAACCCGGTAACTCCTCAGGGAAAACATCTGCAAATTCTTGCACCACAGGGACCATGCCAACAGACAACGCAGAACTATCATCTCCTAACAGCTTTGCCAAGAAACCCAAAGCTCCTCGAGATAACAATCTACGGGCTTTCACTACTGAGATCAATGGCGGGCAAATTCCGCCCTGAACACCGCGAAACTTGAAACTTGGCTTCTGAGGTGGCCTGAACACAACTTCTTTTCGGCGGCAGTCTATCATAGCATGGTTCTCCGCCAACCAATCCATATCAAGGATCACATCAAAACCGCTCATAGACAGAACTAGGAGGGTAGCATCTAGAGTCTTATCGGATATCTGCATCCGCCACTCTTAACTCTCTTCGCTAGCTAACAAACTTACTCCCGAGGGAGTGGCAATACACACTCAAACCCTAGAGGTTCGAGTTCCACACAAGCTTGTCTAACAAATGCATCGATATAAAAAGAATGGGTCGAACCCGAATCAAACAACACAAATGCATAATGCTCTAAGACAAGTAGCGTACCTGCAACTACATTATCAGCACGCTCCGCCTCCTGGCGAGTAGTGGCAAACACCCGGCCCTGCTGCTGGACCGGTCCTGCTGCTGTTGCTACATCCTGAGTACAGAATCTGGCCATATGCCCTTCCTGGCCACATCATGTAGCAAGCCTTGGGCGATGCTCCACATAATCCAAAATGTGACTTTCCGCATTTGTTGCAATGAGTGTTTGCCGCTGGCCCGCCCTCTTGGCGATCCTGGGGCTCTATCCCGAGAGGTCGGCGCCGATCCCGACCTTTAGATCGCCCGGACGGCGAGTCTCGCCGCCCACCTGAGCGGAAACCACTAGAAGACCCAAACTTCCTCTTATGTCCGAATCTTTGCTGAGCAGGTGAACTAATCGAATCGAGCAACATAATCCTCGCCTCGGCGGATACTTCGAATTATAGATCGTGGCCAACTCCATCGCTCGGTCATAACTCTCGTGGAGCGAGTGCTCGAACATCCCGAGCAACCTCTTTCCTCAAATTTCACAAATGAATTTCTTAGTCTTTAGCTCCTCAGTTGCAACGAGCTCCGGGGCGAAATAACTATATTCAGAGAACTTCTTTTCATAGGCAATAATACTGTCATAACCCTGTTTTAGATTCGAGAAGGCCTCTGCCATCTTCTGCTGAGCCTCGTCATTAACATACTTAGCTCTAAACTTCGTTCTAAAGAACTCCCAAGTGGCTGGAGAAGACCCATCTGGTCTAGCTCTATTTTTGGACTCCCACCACCACTCAGCGGTGTCAGTGAGAACATGGGCCGCACATCTCGGCCTCTACACATCTGGGCATCCCATAACTCTAAAGATGTACTCCATCCTTGCCAACCACCTGACTGCCACAAGTGGGTTCTCTGAAGCATCAAATTCCTTCGGCTTCCACTTGGTGAAATCTTTCAACCACTTGCCAAATTCAGCAGCTCCCTCTTCACTATCAAGTGAATCAGCCTGGTCCTGCTGACCCTGTCCCACCGGTTGAGCTACCGGAGCTACTGGAGCTATTGGGGCTACTGGGGGTACTGGGGGTGCCTGCTGTATAAGCTGGGTCAATTGGGCTATTTGTGCCTAGACTCCTCTCTCTGCGCTGCTAGCTGCGCCTGAGTCTCAGCTCTCTGCTCGGCCATTAGGCCCATCATCATATCTCTCATAGCAGAAACATCTCCCCCTGGAGCTACACTTTGAGGCATAGCAGCCTCCACCCCTACACTGGGCAAGCTAGCATCTGGAGCCACGGGCGACCTACGAGCCCGATAAACCACTCGCTGCTGGCTCTCTGAAGATCTGTATTTGCGATTCGGATGGACTGCTCCTCTGCGATAACCGCAGGCATCTTTGGCGATCTACACGGAAACCACTACGGGTTAGCAACTCTCGGACTCCCTCGCCAACAAGGATAATGCATGTGTACTGCATAAAGTATAAATAAACAAAACCCTTAGCTTAAAGGACTTAGACAAACCTGGCGGCCGTGGAGTGCCGGAGATCATGGGAACCCAACCTACAAACAGGTTAGTCTACAGAATCTATGACTCTGTGTTTTGATACCAACTGTAACGACCCAACCCGAATGGGGTTCTAAAATTGGCCCTTAACTTAATGCATGCAAAAGGAAAACATAAAAAGACCCAACCTAGGGTCCGATTGAAACTTTTCAACATAAGAGTGGAAAACATTAAAGCAAACTAAACATTCATTTACAAAATAGTGACTGATCAGTACTATTCTTAAAATCATCAAAACAGTTCAAACCATAAGTTTTCCATACAGACCAAAATCCATTTACATGCTGTATTCAAAATAAAACAAAATAAGACACGACAGAGTGTTAGCAGCATCCATGATCTCCCAGCTACCTCCGCTAGCTACCTCGATGCTGTCCTAAGTTACCTGAAAGATAAATAAGGGTGAGTATAAAAATACTCAGTAAGAATCCCCAACCGGGGTACGATACGATGCAATCAATCATCTAGCAACCTAGTACACATGCAACAGATATCAACATAGATCTTAGCTCAACGAGCTTAGAAGACAAATTTGGAGTCCTCGGAAGTCTCCTACTTCCGGCCTAATGATTGGTTATCCTAACCAATCCTGGGACATCTCTGAGGGTTTTTCTCCCTCAGCCAGTTGATCAGCTCAAAAACCGATCCCAAGGATGTCCTCAAGGGCCTCTTACCCTTGCTAATAAATCTGGACTATCGGGAGAGTACCCGAAGTCTGGCTCTAAACTGGAAGGAATGGTGTACTCACGAACATTAGCCCGGGGGAGAACTCCGAACCGGCGACTAACGCGTGTGCGCGCACACCGCATGCTCTTCTGCAACCGGAGTAAATGCGGGGGCCTAAGGGCAAACTACGCGGGCAGTGCATCGCATGCCTAAAACTTGGAAGCGGTGTCACTGATCACAGTAGCGCGAGGCCCTCGGCGCTCTTCTGTGCATCCTGATCCACCGACCTGAAGCTAAGAACCGGCCAAGGTAGGCTTACACCGTTGGTAGGGTTCCGCTCTAGCAGGCTACAAACTAGGCTTATGCCGATGAGGTAGCTAATTCTCATTGGCTGCCGGGAGGGGAAGCAATATACGTTATGCCTCGCTCTACCCCCGACCGGTGGGGACAAAGTACGTTGTGAACACTCTCAGCCTCTGGATGATGACAAACCCTATAACACTAGCTAAGAGTACAGAGTGAGAGATTCCTGGCTAACATATACATTAGACATCAATCATACATATCCTATCATGATACTACGAACTTAAAGCAGGAATCTCGAGCATGCTGGAAGAACAAACCTAGCATGGCACTAACATGTACAACAGGCAAACATGCTAGCAAGAATTCAATCACAAGCTATCCTATCCACTAACATGCTCATAAAAGTAAACAGGCATACAAGGCACAATCAAGAAAGCATCGCAGGGTCCACACAACCACGGTAAGAGATCCTTACCTGGAAACAAGCAGAAAATAATAATTATCACGACCAACGAATAATGACCCTCGAGCTTTAATCGAATCCCGAACAACTTGATTATTACAATAAACACCCTAATTATATACATAAACAGCAGCCAACAACTCGGAGTCCAAAGAGGGAAAAGACTCGGGAATTACCAACCGAGAAGCACAAGGCTCAGCCAAAACAACACAAATGGCAGGCTGGGTCAGCGCTAGATAGATGGTCGTTGGCGCGCCGCAGCGCGCGGCAGGAGGCTCACCGAGGCGCTGGCTGCTCTGCGAGGAAGCTTCGGTGGGGCGCGCGCGCGACGAGCTCTCTGAGGACGCGATGGCGCGCGGGCGAGCTACAAGGACGCGATGGCGCGCGGGCGAGGCTCGGCTAGGCGAAGGCACGCGAGCTGGGAGACGCGATGGCGCGCGGGCAAGGCTCGGATGACTCACCTGGGCGACAAGGAACGCGCGCGGGCGCTCTGCACGGTGCGGGCTGGGGCTGAGCGAGCTAGGACTAACTTGGGCGGTGCTGGCACGGGGTGGCTCGCACGGTGCGGCTGGCTAGGTGGCTGGGGCGAGCAAGGGGCTCGGGTGAGGGCTAGGGGTCGGGTGAGGGTGAGAGAGAGAGAGAGAGAGAGAGAAGGAAATAAAACACATGGGAAAAATGGGGGATTTTCTTATTTTAATAATTTCCTTTTTTCCTTTTTTTTTTCTCATCCTTATCCTTTTAAAATACAACAAAAATCCCATTTTTGGCTTCCTCTTTGAGACCCGGCTGAAGCAAATCTTTCCAATAATAAAACTCACTTATAAATCACTAAGGCAAAGGTTCAAATCACAAATCCTGACCGGAGAGCAAAAAGACCAAAATACCCCTAAGGGTTAAAAAGCTCTAACGGCCCAACCGATTGCCCTAATACTGAACTGAGAGTACCTGGATAACCGGAATGGAAAACTGGGCCGTTACAATACTCCCCCCTTAAAAGACTTTCGTCCTCGAAAGTCCTAAGACTGGAATAGCTCCGGTTAATGAGTCCTCATCTCATCCTCTAGCTCCCACGTAGCTTCTTCTGCCCTCTGATGCCTCCAAAGAACCTTTACTAAGCTTACCTCTCAGTTGCGCAAAACCTTGCGCTCACGAGCCAAAATCTGAACGGGCTTCTCCTCGAAGGATAAATCTTCACTTAACTCTAAGGGCTCATGCTCTATCACATGCGACGGATCTGCTACGTACTGCCTCAGCATCGAAACATGGAACACATTATGCACCGCTGCCAAAGACGGGGGCAAAGCCAACCGATAGGCCACTGCTCAGATCCGCTCAAGGATCTCAAAAGGCTCTACAAACCTTGGGCTCAATTTGCCTCTCTTTCCAAACCTTAACACACCACGCATTGGTGCTACTTTCAGAAAACTGGGACCGCACTACCAACCACAAAGATCTCTTGGCCTCAGCCCTAGCGTGAGACTCACACGCACTAACACCTACCAACCGTCAACCTGCTGACTTACTCAACCACCAGTAACACTGGGAAGAGGCTCCAGCTCCTCTCGAACATCCTTTCACATGTAGTCCTTCGACTACCACTGAACTAGCCCTCTTGCACGACCTAAACAAGTGCAACTGCCATAAACGGACCCAACAGCTAAAGAAGTGTGCTGAACTCCAGACGGGTCATAGAACCATCTGCTATACCCATGCCAAACTCAGGCCTGAACCAGACTTAGTGCCAAAGCGGCACACAACCAATGCACCTCAAGTGCCACTACTACCAAATCCACATCTTACTACAAATGGGGCCTTTAAGGTCACAACCTCAAGTGACAAAAACTATGGCTAGGCATACAAGGGCTCAAAACTCAAACAACCAGACTGTGGCATTTCATCAAACTGAAGGCTCACGGCCTACTCTTGCATCTCCACATGATGCTCAACAAAACTCTAGCCGGCTCTCTCAACATGCAGCAGCTAGCCCTACTCTAGGGCTCACCAAAAGAAGAGTGCTCAACTCTACTAAACAACTAAGGAACCACCAACGGATCAAGTCCGATGGGAACACTGCTCGCTGCACCCTTAACTACAGGGTTCCGACTTACTGGTTGCAAAACAACAACACTTATAAGAGAACAAAGATGTCTCAGCAACCTCCTCGAAGGCTACCAACTCTGCAGCTACTCATTGGGCAATCAAACAATCTGCTAAGGTTCAAGATCCACACCTGAACTACCCAGGCTAGCCCCCACTGGGACCTGCTCCACAAGCATCAACATGAACAAAAGCCAAAGCTAACTCCTCTCTTGGAGTGGTACTCCAGGGCAAAACGCCTCCACCCTCTTTCTAGGGGAAAACTAACAACTGGGCCACACCACAAGGGCCTACAGGAGTCTAATCTCTACCTCCCTCTGGGACGATGTCCCAGCGGTATCTGAATCTATCTGGATACCCTGACAAGCTGCAAACATACATCTTACACTGCGGGAAGTTGGCATGATGGTGCTCAGGACCCAAACCAACAACGAGTCAGAACCTTCTCGTCTCCACTCCACAACACTAAACAAGGCATACACTAGAAGAATAGTATTGTAAATTCTTAACCCTTTTCTAAAAACAATAAACTTAGGCGTACCTGATGACTGTCGGAGTGCTGGTGATCATGGGAAAGACGACCAACAATAAGAGGTCAGTCTACAGAATCTATGACTCTGAGCTCTGATACCAACTGTAAAGACCCGACCCAAAAGGGGCTTTAAATGGGCCTTTACCCGAATGCATGTATTCAAAGTAAAGACAATATACAAATATGATTTCGGATTCCAAGTAAAAATTAAAACATTCAGCATTCAATCAGAAATCAAAACAGTTTTCATCAAACTCCATCCTCGTCTCCAAGCACCTGTTTCAAGACAAATACATTTCCAAAAGTTTACTCTGATCAGAGATTTATTAAAATCATTCAAAACCTTCTCAGGTACAACAATGCTGGAATCCACAAAAACATTAAGAAAACAACCTAGGGCTCTGTGCCCGACTACATGCATTCAGGGGAAATAAAAAGACAAGAGTCATAATATAAAAAGGTCAGAGATGACAGCCGGTTCCCATGATCACAGCTCCTTCTTCAGCCATCCTGTCTCGCACCTTGATTACCTGTGGAAAACCACAAAATAAGGGTGAGTAACGAATTACGCAGTAAGAATCCCCAACCGGGGTACAATACGATATACATGGTCATCTAGCCGAAAGATATGCAAGCTATGAATATAAACACAGAATAGAGCTCATAGCTTAAGTCCACACTTGGACCTCGGATGCCAACTCAAGGTCTTAGTCCGGAATAATCCACCACACAATACGCCTTATACGAGAAACAAGTCTCGGCCTCGGCGCATCTCTCAGCGTCGTCAAAAGGTGCACTAGCTCAAGATCCCGAGGAGCTCTGGTGTATTTGTAATGAATGAGCGTAAGCGCGCGCGCATGCTACTCTGCAGACTGCACTGGGGTGTCGGGTCTAGTGGCAAGCTGCCTAGGTCCGATCCACCATGCCTAACTAAATCTCGGATCGGTGTCACCGACATAGGGTGTGAGACTCGGACACGTGAACTATGTCGGCTGAACCACCGCACTTTGGCTAAGGAACCGGTCGTGGTAGGCTTACACCAGAAGCCGCCCTTGCCCTAACAGTGGCAATCGGGGGCTCTTGCCAAACACGCCGAGGACGTGCCGGCCGCCGGGGACAAGGCAATGCCAAGTCATCATCCCGACCGTTGGGGCATTTAATACCGCCACCCTCACCCAAGATTGCGGGGCCTCTGGCCGAGGTCGAGTTAGCTAAACCCTAACGGGGTCCAGGGACGGAGTACTACCTCGTACGTCCCTGCCATGGATGCAAGATACTTTATGCATTCGGGCCCGGATGATGCTACCTACCTACACTCTAACCTATCATATCAATCCAATACAATCCAATACGTGCTCAACAGATACAACGAGCCTAGCATGATACTACGAAACAAGAATAGATACGGGCATGCCAGAACGGAACAACCTAGCATGGACTAACATGAGAAACAACATAAGGAATCATGCCAGTCGGGAATTCAGAACAGAACACCTATCGCTAAACATGCTGATAAACATGAACAAACATACAAACAGCAATCACATATAATATCGCAGGGCCCACACAACTCCGGTAAGAAATCCTTACCTTGGTCGGGAGGCTTCGACACACAAATCCTAAGCTGCGAACAATCCCGAGCTAGCTAACGGAACCTAGCAAACACAATAATAGTCAACATCTATAACCCTAAAAATAATAAAACAGCAGGCTCGGCTCAAGATCACTCACACGGCACGGCGACACGAGGCTAGGCGCTGCTGGCAAGCTGGTGCGGCTTGGCTGGGCGCTGGCTGCGTGGGGGCAGGCGTTGGTGCACGGCACAGGCGAGAACACTGGGAGTGCGACGCTGACACGGGCGAGCGACACGGCTTGGGCGAGGACGCGCGGGCGCTGGGCGTGCGATGCGGAAGCAGACGAGCTGCTCGGGCGAGGACGCGCGAAGCGATCAGGCGTCTTGCCGCTCGCAAGCGCCCGGGCGACTTGCTGTGATTTCCGCGGCCGCGATCCGGCGACTTCGAGCTGCTGGGGCGTGTGACGGGCGATCTAGGTGCGACAGGGCTGCCGACGATGGAGCTGGCTGGGCTGCTGGGAGAGCGGCAGGGCGATCTGGGCGCGATCTGGCCAGGCGATGGAGCTGTCTGGTGCGACGAGCTCGGCTGGCTGCACCAAACACACACACAAACACAACCCATTTTCTTTTACATTCGGCCAGCAAGAATCCATAACGGAGAAGACGAAGAGACGAAGGACTTACCCGGAATGATGGTTGAACCTCGGGGATGCAAAGGGAATGAAGAAATTGGCAAGGGGGCTAGGGAGAGCTTGGCTTGTTCGGCAAAGAGGATGATGGAGGAGAATGACAAAAGACCTAATTTCTTTTTCATTTAACCAAATGCACCAAAACTCCAAGATCCAAGGCTAACCATAATATGACGCAGAAAGAGCAACAAGAGCTCTCCATAGCTCAACTGGCACGCATCCCCACAGGCTTTCCTGGAGACCCGGGTTCAAATCCCAGTTGCTACACAAATTCCTTTATTTTTACATTTACAACTATCCATGCTCAAACCCATCCACAAAGCCTCAAAAACTTACATCAATCCATCCAATAATTTTATCGATTGGAAAAAGACATAAACGGTTCTGACGGCCTGACCAAATTACCAAAATACCCCTAGGGCCTTCCTGGAAGACCGGGATGAAAACCTGGGCCGTTACAGCGCATGGGCGGGAGGAGAGCGGTGGCGGTCTTTGGGGTGCGGCGCGCTCTCGGCATAGGGGCGCGCGGGGCGCGCGCTCGCGCAAGCACTGCAGCAAGCGCGCGGCGATCGACGCGACCCGACGGGCTCGAAACGCTCGGATGGCACGACGAGCTACGAGGCGCGCACGGCTCGGCGGCGCAGTGTGGCGAGGGCGTGGGGCTGGCCGGCGAGGTCTGAGCGACGCGACTCGGGCGGCCTGGGCGACACTGTGCGACGCGATCGGGCAGGCTGGGAGAGCTGGGGCGGACCTGGGCCACGCTGGCACGGCACTGTGCTGTTGGGCTCGAGCTGGCTCGGGCGTGGGCAGGGGCTGGGGTCGGGCTTGAGGAGAGAGAAAGGGAGGAAAAAAGAGAAAAATGGAAAAGAAAAGGAAAAAAGGAAAAATGGGAAAAATGGGGATTTTATCCTCATTTTCAAACTTATCCATTTAAATCCAATTTTCCAAAAATCCTTAAAATCCTTAAATCCCATTTCCCGGCTTCCTCCTTCGAGACCCGACTGAAGCAACCATTTCCAATAAAAAAATCTCACTTAAAACAACCTCTCAAATCAACACCGAGGCCCCTCTAATCCGAAGGAAACACCCAAACAACCATCACTTTGCCCAAAACCCAAATCACAACCGAACTCCCAAACGAATAGCCCAAACATCTCGGGACTCGCAACCACCAACAAACAAGCCTCAACAAAGGCAGGAGCTGCCTCGAAGCCCTGAAAAACCACAAATCCTGCCCAGGGAGCAAAAAGACCAAAATACCCCTAAGGGTCAAAACAGCTCTAACGGCCCAACCGAACCACTGAATCTGAACCGGAAGCTCCTTGAGAACCGGAATGGAAAACTGGGCCGTTACAATACTCCCTCCTTTTAAGACTTTCGTCCTCGAAAGTCCTAAGACGAAACGGCTCTAGGAATACTCCACTGATTCCTAGCCAACTGAACTTCTCGGCTAAGACAACACTAGCCCTCTTTGAGAACCAAACCCTCTTGGGTTCTCAAAGGCTCAAAGCCACAAAGCTATCCAGTCTGCCACAAACTATCTCAACAAAGACTGGGCAAGGCTAACCGAAAGGCCACTGCTCCGATCCGCTCGAGGATCTCAAAAGGCCTTACAAACCAGGGGGTCAAATAAACCCTGCTAATCCAACACTGAACACCTCTCTACGATGTTACTCTCAGCAAACTCGCCGACTGGGCACAAGCTCCAAAACTCAACGCCACGCACTGGCGTAACTTCTCTAAATGCCCACAGCTGTTAACAAACAGCCTCAACTCTACACCATGCTGGCCAAATAGCTGAACCTCTCAAGTTCCAGAAACTAAACAGCCTACTCTTGCTTCACAAGAGACCAGCGAACCACAAAGCTTGCCTACAGCCTTAACGAACAACAAATCGAACCACCAACTGGCGATTGATCCAAAAAGGCAAACTTTTTCCAACAAGCACAAGCTGAAAACTTCACTCACGCCAACCCTAAATGGCCAAAAACCGAGCCTGAGCTCCACTCGGCCAAGCCAACAAACTGGAGCCTCTCAACGGCCGAACACAAACTTTTCCATGCAAATCTACTAGCAACTGGCCAGAGAGAACATTGCCAGGCAAGGAAACAACCAACGTTCCTCTCATGGAAAAAAAAAAATCTCGGGCTGCAAGGACTAAACCATCACGCAGCCACTAGCAACACAACACCTTGAGGATAGCAACTCAAGGGTCTAACCAACCAAAGCCACGACACCTCTATGCCAACTCTCTCAAATGAGGCTCCGCTAACGCCAACTGCGACAGCACAACAACTAGAAGCAAAGCCCGAGAAAGGCTTGCTCAACAGAAACTCAACTCAAGCTCATAACGAGCAAAGCTCGCCTCCAAGCTACCGCTCAACTCTTAAGTCCAACTGGTTACTCAAAGGACTTCCTCCTTTTAGCCAAGGCCTAACTCATCTTGCGACTAGAAACTCCACACTCGAAACATCGCAAGGAAAATGGACCGACGAGGCTATCTCCAAAGATATACTCGAGGCTGGCATCCATGGTGCAACTCAACCACCAAGGAAACTAGGGGTTCCTCAAACCCCAAAGAACCAACAACTTTCCAGTAAAAGCTCAACTCTTAAACTGGCTGGCCACCGCCCTTGCGGGGACAAACAACTTACGCTCGCTAACAACACCATGCAGGGACCCTCTCGCTGGGCTAACCACTGCACTACACTGATCAACTACACAACTTAGGAGCTACGCTGACTCCTCAACGGGAACAATTTCCCAGCAAGCAAACTCTGAAGGGCAGCGAACATCACACATGCTCGTTGACTAGCTCAAACCCAAGGGCAACAACAACCAACTCTCTTGGAAGCAACACCCAAGGGAAACCTCAACTGATTGGACCACCAACAAGAACTAGCAGAACTTACTCAACTGCCGAGGGAGGGGTCAACTCCCAAAACCTCCTTACTAGAAACAAGTCCTCAGGGCAACGCCCTCTTGCTCTAACCAAGCTAGCTCTTGAAACAACAAGAGAACCGAATCTTGGTCAACACCAAGCACCAACTAGCCAACTCACCAGAACCAATCCGGACTCTACTCCAAACAAGCACTAGCTTGCTAGACTACCAAGTCTGCAAGCAACTCACCCAAGGAACACTGCCTGGGTCTAACTGAGCTCTAGAGAGGCTCTCCACAACTAGGGATCCTCCGATCACCCTCCGACACACACGATCTTCAAACGATCTAAAAGACAACCGGCTACACGGGCACAACCCTCTCCAGCATCTCAACCACGCTGGCCAACTCCAACTTGAAAACCAAGAGGACCGGAAACGCAACAGAATGCGTCATCCTCCTACTCAAGCATCAGCCACAACAAAACTTCTGCCTAAGGTAAGGATCCGAACAGCTCTCTTAGCCATAACGATCAAAAACTGCGCGGCTTTGCTACCACCGCTCTTGTTCAGATCCAACTAAACTCTGACCAGGCTAAGGACCAACAAGCAAAACTTGCTTAAACAACAACCCGGCAACGAGCACGGCATCCTTACAACCAAAGTTGGGGCACTTGCCAAGAACTAAAGCCTTGACACCTCAAAGACTGAGCACTGGGTCCTCAACACGAACCCCTCATGGTTTCCAAACATAAGCACAGAACGAGCTACACAATAGTACACCGGGGTGTACAGCTCCAACTTGATCCAATGCCGACAAGGGCTCTCACACAAGGCAACTTTTGCCTCCAACAGAGCCACTACTATCCAGGGAGCAACAAGAGTTCAAACCCACTCGGGGTCGACTCACCAAGGAAAGCCACATTGGCCAACTCACTCTACAAGAGCATATCCAACCAAGCTAACATACCTCAAGCCAATGCGCTCACTAAACGCGCTCCGATCAGCCATCCAACTCATGGCACTAACACTGGATCAACCACGCATCCATCGATGCCAACACTACCCATACTAGGGTAAATCAAAGGGTAGCCGAATCATGCTACCAGCAAACAGGCTCACAAGCTCACAACACAGGCGCGAGAACTCGAACGTGCTAGCTCTTAACAGCCTACAACATCCTTTGGTACCCAACTCTCTGTGACCCTGAAAAGCTCCTACTTTCCCTCGAAAACCTCATACTTGTAGTCCTCTGACTACCACCGAGCTAGATCTCTTATGCAACCCAAACAGGTGCAACCTCAGGAAATGGGTACAAGACTAGCGGGGATGCTATACTCTGGGCGGCCATGGAACCACCTGCACAACAGTGCCAACTGGCCTCAATCTAGGCCTCCTCTCAAAGCCTGGTGCCAACAGGCACAACATCCATTACAACACAAATCAGCCCTAAACGAGCTTTATGCCCCACTGAGAAAAGGGAAGGTCACACTCCAAGTGACGGGGCAATGGCACTCAGCACAAGAGTCCAAACACTCGAGCAGCCTAATCTCTGGCATCTCGCCTAACAGACATGCCATGGCCTACTCCTGCATCCCACTCGATGCTCAACACAAGCTCAGGCTAACTCCTGCATCTCACTCGATGCTCAACAAAAGCTCAGGCCAACTCATCAGGTGGCAGCAACTAGTTCTACACTGGGAACATCCAAACAAAAGAGTGCTCCACTCTACTAGCCCACTGAAATCCACAAACGAATCAAACCCTGACAAGAAAATTCCATACTACACCCTGGCTACGAGGGTACTAAGAGAACTGGTCAGAAACAACAAAGAGGCTTGCAAGGGGGCAAAGATGTCTCTACATCTCGCCTCAAGCCACTAACCAGGCAACTTGCCAATCAATCGGGCGACTGGTGGAGACTCTGCTAGTCCACCTCTCACAAGGGACTTCCACCACCAACTGATGTACCAAACAGCACAGGAAAGGCACATCTCGGCCTCTGAATAATGAGGCATCCCAACACACGGATGCTAAACTCAAACTCAGCCAACCGCTTTACTACTAGCGGTAGGACTTTCTAAACATCAAGCTCTCTGGCATCCACTTGCCAAATGGGCGCTCCATCAACGCCAACAAACGCATAGCGGCAAAAACTCACGATCATGCCCTCCCGGGAACCTCCTGCTACAAGAGCTACTGGGAAATCTGCTGAAATACTCACACCGGGCTATCTCGTGCCGGGACTCCTCACTACGCGCTACAAATCTGCGCTGGGTCTCCGCTCTCGATAGCTAAAGACACGCCCATCAAATCTCTCATGGTTGAGCACGATCGGCTCAAGGAGTCTCACTCACGAGGCATGCTAGCCTCTACCCCTCCATTTGGCAACTCAACTGCGAGGGCCTACTCTGGCAAACGGGTCTAACAACCCTGGACGCAGCCTCATCATCAATACAATCAGGTCCAACACCTCGGGTGGACATGCCAAGCGTCTGCTCCTCTCGAAAAGGCGATCAACACACCGGCGATCCGCACAAAGCACCTCCACCCTCTCACTAGGGGAAAAGCAACAACTGGGCCACAAATGGCGTACGGGAGTCTAAGCTCGCCTCTCCTGCGGGTGCGATCGACACACTGGCAATCTGCACAAAGCATCAAAGCTGGCCCACACTGGGGCTCTCACTGCTCAACAAACTGATGGCGCTCAAAGCCCAAACCAACAACGAGTCAGAACCTGCTCGTCTCCGCTCCACAACTCTACACAAGGCATAAAAGCTAGATGAAAAGTATTGTAAATTCTTACCCCTTAGCTTAATTGAACTCGCACAAACTCGCGGCCGTGGAGTGCTAATGATCATGGGAGCAACAACCTACAAAGCGAGTTAGTCTAAAGAATCTATGACTCGTGCTCGATACCAAATCGTGATGAACCCGACTCAAAACATGGTCCTAAATCGGGGTTCTCACTCAGCATGCAAGTTAAATATGATAACAAGCGGTTTAGTGCTCATATTTAAAAAACCTTTCAAAACATATGAGAAGGGGGAACCCTTAAAACATAAACAACAGTTTTCATTTAAACAATCCAACGAAGTAAAACAACCTGGCCAGTATTTATAAAAATATACAATACAATTTAAACCACGTTTTAAACAATGTTCCCCTAGGACTCTGGTCCTTCTATACTTTGAATAAACAATGCAATAATAAATGACAGTCTGCCGGCTCCTCCCATGATCAATCGGCTCCTCCGCTAGCCCTCCCGGTGTTGTCCCAAGTTACCCGAAAGATAAATAAGGGTGAGTATAAACATACTCGTGAAGAATCCCCAACCGGGGTACAATATGATACATCAGTCATCGAGCACCTCAACATGCAAGCAAACAGCTATCAACACAGATCATAGCTCAACGAGCTGATAAAACAAGATCTGGAGTCATCGGAAGTCTCTTACTTCCGGCCTAATAGATTGGATACACTGACCAATCCTGGACATCACCGAGGTATCTATCACTCGGGAATACACCGATCCCTAGAATGTCCTCAAGGGCCTCCTTGCCCTTGCACTAAATCGGACTTACGGAGAGTACCCGGTCGCTCTAACGGAAAGAATGGTGTACTCACGACATTAGCCCGGGGAGCTCTCGAACCGCAAGCGGGCGTAAATGCGGGGCCTAAGGGCAAACTACGAGGGCCAGTGCGCATTCCTATGACTCGGAGCGGTGTCACCGATCACGATGGCGCGAGGCCCTCGCGCTCATCATGCGAAAGATGATCCACCGAACTGAAGCTAAGAACCGGCCAGGGCAGGCTTACACCGATGGCAGGGTTCCGCTCTAGCAGGCTACAAACTAGGCTTATGCCGAAGTGGGTAGCTAACTCCACAACCGGCGGGTCGGGGAAGCAAGATACGTTATGCTACGCACACTTTACTCCCGACCTGAGCTAAATCCACTTTGGCGACCGGGGGGGGGGGGGAAGCAAGATACGTTATGCTGCGCACACTTTACTCCCGATCAGTGGGGACAAAGTACGTTATGTCCGCTCAGCCTCTGGATGATGACAAACCCTACAACTCTATCTAAGAGTACAGAGAAAAATCAATGATTCCTGGCTAGCAAGCAATGACCGACATAAAACACATTACCTAGCATGATACTACAACTTAGCGGGAATCATAAGCATCTTTGGCGAGAACAAACCTAGCATGGCACTAACATGTAAAATCAGGCAAACATGCTAGCAAGAGGTCAAACAAAGCTGCCCTATCAATATCATGCTCATAACAATCAGCAAGCATACAAAGCACAATCATGATATATCGCAGGGTCCACACAACCACGGTAAGAAATCCTTACCTTTAACAAGCAGGAAAACAATTACAAATAACAAATCAACGAGCGATCCTTGAGCCTATAATCTGTAACGGCCTAGTTTTCCATTCCAGTTTCCCAGGAACTCTCGGTTCTGTTTTGGGGCAATCGGTTGGGCCGTTAGAGCTTTTTAACCTTTAAGGGTATTTTGGTCTTTTGCTCCCCGGTCAGAGGTTGAGGATTTTCAGGGCTTCAGGGTCATTTCGGCATTCGATGAAACTTGATTAATGTTGGTTGCAAGACCCAACGAGTTTGGGTTAGTTGATTAGAAGTTCGGAGACATTCTGGTTGATAGCAAAATTAATTGGAATTTAATTGGTCCCATTGAGATTTGAACCCTTGCCCTAATGGTGGAATTGGAGTTTTTAGAAAAAGAGATTTAGTTAAAAAGAAAAGAATTTCTTTAGCCGGGACCCGCAAGAGAAAGCCTTGGGAAGGGAATTTTAGTTCTCCTAACCCTTTTAAAATAGGAAAAAGAAGGAAATTAGGGAAAACCCTCTTTGTTCCCTTGGTAGTCTCTCTCTCTCTCTCTCTCTCTCTCTCTCTCTCTCTCTCTCTCTCTCTCTCTCTCTCTCTCTCTCTCTCTCTCTCTCTCTCTCTCTCTCTCTCTCTCTCTCTCTTTCTCTCTCTCTCTCTCTCTCTCTCCTAAAACCGAGCTACCCTAACCCAAGCGCACCACTCAAATGCCAAGCCACCCCACCACACCACACCACACTGCCGCCACTCCACGGCCAACTGCGCCGCACGAGACCGCACCAGCCGCTCACTTCTACCTCGCCCACCCGCCGCGCGCGTCTGCGATCCGAAGCCCCACCGTCGTCGCATGCCCAACACCGCCCGGCCGTCCGGCACGACGCTCAGCCTTTCCTTCGCGCCGCGACACGCCACAGCGATCGAGACCGCTCGCCGCGCGCGCCAACCACCAGCGAGCCGCTCGCTCGCGATCGCTTTTCGCAGCTCGCCGCTCGCCGCCTTTGCCCGCCGTCGAGACGCCGCGTGCCGTCGCGCCCGCTAATCGCGCGTCCCATTCGCCTTGCCGCGCGCCGCGCCACCCGCACCACCAGCAGCGCCCATATACCGCCCCTCTTTGCGAGAGCCCATGTCCTCTCGGTTGGTAATTCTCGAGCCTTTCCCCTTTTTGATTTTTAAGTCTGTCACTTTGTATATTTATTTAGGATGCTTTTAATATGCCTAGGTTGCTCGAGTTCGTTTTAAAGTTCGAGGGTCTTGCTTGACTCGTGATAGCTTTTTCCACTTATTTCCAGGTAAGGATTCCTTACCGTGGTTGTGTGGACCCTACGATGCTTTCTTGATTGTGCCTTATATGCATGTTTACTTTTATGAACATGACTAGTGGATAGGACAGCTTGTGATTGCATTCCTGCTAGCATGTTTGCTTGTTTGTACATGTTAGTGCCATGCTAGGATTGTTCTTCCAGCATGCGTGAGGTTCCCGCTAAGTTCGTAGTATCATGCTAGGTTATGTATGATTGATGATGATTATGTATGTTTAGCCAGAATCGTTTACTCTATACTCTAGCTAGTGTGTTAGGCCGTCATCATCTAGAGGCCGAGAGCGGATATAACGTACCTTGTCCCCACCGGTCGGGAGTAGAGCGAAGCATAACGTACATTGCTTCCCCGCACCAATGAGGATTAGCTACCTCATTGGCATAAGCCTAGTTTGTAGCTCCGCTAGAGCGGAACCCCGCCAACGGTGCAAGCCTACCTAGGCCGGTTCTTAGCTTCGTGTTGGTGGTACAGTGCATGAGATGAGTGCCGAGGGCCTCGCACTCTCGTGCTCGGTGACACCGTTTCCGAGTCTTAGGCATGCGTGCACGGCCCGCGTAGTTTGTACTTAGGCCCCACATTTACGCCGGTTGCGTGTGGAAGATGGGTGTGCGCGCACACACGCGTTAGTGCCGGTTCGGAGAGCTCCCCTGCTAATGTTCGTGAGTACACCAGTTCCTTCCTGTTTAGAGCCGGACTTGGGTACTCTCCGATAGTCCAGTTTGTTAGCGAGGGTAAGAGGCCCTTGAGGACACCCATTGGGATTGGTTTTTAGCTGATCATATGGTCGAGGAGAAAGACCCTCGAGGGTGTCGACATCTTTGGGATCGGTTTTTGAGTGATCAATTGGCGGAGGGAGAAAGACCCTCGGAGATGTCCCGGGATTGGTTATGAGAGCCAATCACTAGGCCGAAAGTAGGAGACTTACGAGGATTCCAGATTACGCCTTGTAAGCTCGTTGAGCTATGATCTGTGTTGGTAATCGTTTGCATGTATACTAGGGTGCGGATGATTGATGTATCGTGTTGTACCCGGTTGGGATTCTTACCGAGTATGTTTATACTCACCCTTATTTCTGTGGTTTTCCACCAGAAACTTGGGACAAAGACCGGGACGGCTAAGCGGAGGAGCCGATTGATCATGGGAGCCGCCAGGCACTCTGCTCTATTATTGTTTGCATAATTTGTTCAAGCATGTAGTAGGACAGAGTCCTAGGGGATGTTTTTAACATTATTTAAATTGTATTGTATGATTTCATAAACACTGGCCAGGCTCGTTTTACTTTGTTGGTTTGCTTAAATGAAGGTTGTTGTTTATGTTTTTAAATGTCCCCGCTTTTAAATGTTTTGAAAGGTTTTAAATATGAGCACTAAACCGCTTGATGAAGTATTTAACTTGCATCTTTGAGTGAGAACCTAGGTTTAGGACCGTATTTTGGGTCGGGTTCTTACGCTTGGTATCGAGCACGAGTCATAGATTCTCAGAGACTAACTCGCTTTGCAGGTTATTGTTGCCCCATGATCATCAAAGACTCACGGCCGTCGAGGTTTGTCTCGAGTTCATTAAGCTAAGGGTTTTATTTTACAATACTGCATCTAGTATACATGTGTTACCCTTGTTTGGCAGTGAGAGCCCCAGCGTGGGCTAGCTTTTATGCTTTGTGTGGATCGCTAGTAGGTTGATTGCACCCAGAGGGAGGTAGAGCTTAGACTCCCGTAGGCCATTTGTGGCCCAGTTGTTGGTTCTCCCCTAGTGAGAGGGTGGAGGTGCTCGTGCGGTCGTCGGTGTGTGGATCGCACTCGAGGAGCGGGGCGTTTGGTATTTCCAACCGAGGAGTTGGACTGTTCATGTTGATCATGAGACCACGTCTAGGGTTGTCTAGACCCGTTGGCCACCTTTGGCCCTGGCAGATGAGTTGCCAAGAGTAGGGGGGTTGAGGCTAGCACGCCTCAGAGTGAGACTCCTTGAGCAGAGTGTGCTCCAGCCATGAGGGAGTTGATGGTAGGTCTTTTAGCTAACAAAGAGTGGAGACCCAGGCGCAATTTGTAGCGCGTAGAGAGGAGTCTTGGGCACAGATAGCCCAGCTGGCAGAGTTTATTTAGGAGACACCCCTCCTTGTAGCTCTAGTAGCCCCAGAGGTTCCCGGGAGGGCTTGATCAGCAGGTTTATGCTGATAAGTAGTTGGCGTTGATCGAGCCGCCGAGTTTGGAAGTGGAAGCCTGTAAAGCTGGATGTTTTGAGACCTACTGCTAGCAGCAAGGTGGTTGACCAGGTTCGAGTTTATCATCCAAGTGTTGGGATGACCTGGTGTTCAGAGACCGATGACCTGATGTTCAGAGGTCGAGGCGTGCTGCTCGTGTGCTTTGTTTGATGTAGCGAGTGTGGTGGTGGAAGTCCCCATGAGAGGCGGACCAGCGGAGAGTCTCCACCACCACCCGGTCGAATTGGCGAGCTGCCAAGTTAGTAGCTTTTGAGGAAGATGTAGAGACATCTTGTCCTCCTGCAAGCCTGCAGTCGTTTTGCAGCCAGTTCTTTTAGTACCCTCGTAGCCAGGGGGTAGTGTGGAGTTTGCTTGTCAGGACCTAATCCGTCCGTGGATTTCACCGGCTATTAGTGAGAAGCACCTTCTAGCATGTTCCGTGTGGAGCTAGGTGCTTTGCACCCGAGGGTTGGCTTTGAGTATTCGTTGAGCATCGAGAGGGATGCGAGAGTGGGCCTTGGCTTGTCTGTTAGACGTGATGTCAGAGAGTAGTCTACTCGAGTGTTGAGACTCTTGTGTTGAGTGCCATTGCCCTGTCACCTGGAGTGTCACCTTCCCTATCCTTAGAGGGGCATAAAGCTTGTTTTGGGCTGATTTGTGTTGTAAAGGAGGTTGTTCCTGTTGGCACCAAGCTTTGAGAGGAGGCCTAGATTCGGGCCAGTTGGCAGTTTTGGTGCAGATGGTTCCATGCCCACCCGGAGTATAGCACCCCCACCAGCCCTGTACCCGTTTTTCTGAAGTTGCATCTGTTGGATTGCTTAAGAGATCTAGCTCGGTGGTAGTCAGAGAACTACAAGTGTGAGGTCGTTCGAGGGAAAAGTAGGAGCTTTTCAAGGTCACCGAGAGATGGGTGCAAAGGATGTTGTAGGTTGGTGAGGGCTAGCGCGTCCGAGTTATCGCGCCTGTGTTGTGGGCTTGTGAGCCAGTTGGATGGTAGTGTGATTCGACTACCCTGGAGTTACCCTAATATGAGTAGGGTTGGCATCGATGATGCGTGGTTGATCCACTGTTAGAGCCATGAGTTGGATGGTTGATCGGAGCACGTTTAGTGGACCATCGGTATGAGGTAAGTTAGCTTGATGTGGCTATGCTCTTGTAAGAGTGAGTCGACCAATGTGGCATTCCGTGGTGAGTTGACCCTGAATGGGTTGAACTCTTGTTGCTCCTTTGCTAGATGTGGCTCTATTGGGAGGCAAAAGTTGCCTTGTGTGAGAATACTTGTTGGTTTGGATCTTAAGGAACCAAGTTGGAGCTGTACACGCCGGTGTACTTTTGTGTAGCTCGTTTCGTGGTTATGTGTTTGAGAACCACGGGAGGTTCGTGTTGAGGAGCCGTTGCTCGATCTTTGAGTTGTCAAGGCTTTAGTCCTTGGCAACTGCCCTAGCTTGGGTTGAGAAGTTACCGTGCCGGTAGCTGGGTTGTTGCGTAGGCAAGTTATGCTAGTTGGCCCTTGACCTGGGTAGAGGCATTTCTTGTTGATCGATGGTTGGAGTTCAATTGGAACCGATCCGAGCGATGGTAGCAAAATCGCGAGTTTCGCCGCCATGGCTAAGAGTGTTGTTCGGATCCTTACCTGGGTAGAAGCTACGATGTGGTGATGCTTTGAGCAAGAGGAAGTTTGGGTCTTCCGGTGGTTCCCGCTAAGGTGGATAGCGGACTCGCCGGCGGGGCCGATCTAGGGGTCGGGATCGGCGCCGACCGCAGAGTTAGAGCACGAAATTGTCGGTAGAAATTTGGGCGAGCAGCCGGCTCATTGCACCAAGTGTGGTAAGGCGCTTTTCGGATTGTGTGGAGCATCGCCCGTGCTTGCTACAGATGTGGCAAGGAAGAAGCTTTTGGCCAGCACAGTTGAGATGCTGGAGGTTAATGTGCCCGTGTAGCCAGTTGTCTGTTAGACCGTTTGACGGCGGTGCAGTGTGCTCGAGGGTGATCGGAGGAACCCTAAGTTGTGGAGAGCCTCACCGGAGCTCAGTCAGACCTAGGCAGTGTTCCTCGGTTGAGTTGCTGGATGCTTGTTGTCGGTTGACCAGCTAGAGTTGTTCTTAGTAAAATCCGCGTTGGTTTTCAGAATTCTTAGCGAGTTGGTGCTTGGTGTCGACCAAGGTTTGGTTCCCATGTTGTTTCGCGAGCTAGCTCGATTCGAGCAAGCGGGCGTTGCCCTGAGGACTTGTTCCTAGTCAGGAAGTTTTGGGAGTTGACCCCTCCCTCGGCAATTGAGTAGGCACTGCTAGTTCCAAGTTGGGGGTTCAAGCGATTGAGGATCCTCGGATGTTGCTTCCGAGAGAGTTGGTTGTTGTTGCCCTTGGGTTTGAGCAAGGCAGCGAGCGTGTGTGAAGTTCGCTGTCCTTCTAAAGTTCGCTTGCTGGGAAATCGTTCCTGTTGAGGAGGAGTTAGCTTAGCTCCTGAGTTGTGTAGTTGATCAGAGTAGCGCAGCGGTCAGCCCAGCGAGAGTGTCCCTGCGTTTGGTTGTTAGCAAGCGGAAAGTTGTTTGTTCCCGCAAGGGCGGAGGCCTGCTAGTTCAAGGGCTTGAGTTGTTGCTGGAAGGTTGTTGGATCTTTGGAGTTTGTAGAACCCCTTAGTTCTTTGGTAGTTGAGTTGCACCGTGGATGTCTGCCTCAGGTTTTAACTTTTGAGGTAGTCTTGCCGACTCGTGTTGTTCAGGCTCCGCAAGCTTGTGGTCGTCGCTATCCTTATTCCTCGCGATGTTTCGTGGGTGGAGTTTCTGGATTGGAAGAAGAGTTAGGTCTAAGCTATAAGGAGGAAGTCCTTGGAGCAGCCAGATGGGCTTAAGAGTTGAGTGGCAGCTTGGAGGCGAGCTTTGCTCGTTATGAGCTTGGTTTGAGTTTCTGCAGAGCAAGCCTTTCTCGGGCTTTGCTTTTAGTTGTTGTGCATTCGCAGTTGGCATTTTAGCTGAGCCACAGTTGAGTGAGTTGGCACAGAGGTGCCGTGGCTTTGGTTGGAAACCTTAGAGTTGCTATCCTCAAGCTATTATGTTGCTAGTAGCCGCGTGTTGTTTTATTCCTTGCTGCTCGAGGTTTCCGTGAGAGGAATGTTGTTTGTTTTCCTGTCTGGCGATGTTCACCTAGGCCAGTGGCTGATCGGATTGCATTGGAAAGTTTGTTGTCGGCCGATGAGGGGCTCCGGCTTGTTAGTTTGGCTGAGTGGAGCCTGTTCCTGGACCTTGTCGTTCAGGTGTGGCCGAAGCTGAAGTATCAGCTAGTGTGAGTGGTGGTAGCCGTTTGGTGAACCAGAAAAGTGCCCTTGGCTTTGGTGCTTCGATTTCTCGTAAGATGGTTGCTTTAGTGTTGTGGACGCATGCTAGTTGGAGAAGGTTGCCTTGGGATCGATCACGATTGGTGGTTCGAATTGGATTTCGTTAAGGATTGTAGGCAACGGTGGGGTTCGCAGATCTCTTGCGAAGTAAGAGTAGGCCGTTTAGTTTACGAAACACAGGAGGTTCGGTTGTTTGGTCGACATGGTGAAGGGTCGAGGTTTGTTTGATAACAAATTATGAGCATTCAGAGAAGTTACGCCGGAGCGTGGCGTAGAGTTTTAGAGCTTGTGACCCGTCCACGAGTTTGCTGAGAGTAGCGTCGTAGAGAGGCGTTTCGAGTTGGGCTAGCAGGGTTAAGTGAGCCCTAAGATTTTAAGATCGTTTGAGAGCTAGTGCGAGTTTGAGGATGTGTATTACCGTTAGCACTATCACATCTATTTCTTCGAAGTTCGGTGTATGCCCAGCCTTGGTTGAGATAGTTTGTGGCAGACTGGATGGCTTGTGGCTTGATCCTTTGGGAACCCAAGATGGGTTTGGATTTCGAAGAAGATTTAGTGTTGTCTCGACCGGGAGTTTGGTTGGTTAAGGATCAGTGGAGATTTCCTAGAGTTGTTTTCGTCTTAGGACTTTCGAGGACGAAAGTCTTAAAAGGAGGGAGTATTGTAACGGCCCAGTTTTCCATTCCAGTTTCCCAGGAACTCTCGGTTCAGTTTTGGGGCAATCGGTTGGGCCGTTAGAGCTTTTTAACCTTTAAGGGTATTTTGGTCTTTTGCTCCCCGGTCAGAGGTTGAGGATTTTCAGGGCTTTAGGGTCATTTCGGCCTTCGTTGAGACTTGATTAATGTTGGTTGCAAGACCCAAGGAGTTTGGGTTAGTTGATTAGAAGTTCGGAGACATTCCGGTTGATAGCAAAATTAATTGGAATTTAATTGGTCCCATTGAGATTTGAACCCTTGCCCTAATGGTGGAATTGGAGTTTTTAGAAAAAGAGATTTAGTTAAAAAGAAAAGAATTTCTTTAGCCGGGACCCGCAAGAGAAAGCCTTGGGAAGGGAATATTAGGTCTCCTAACCCTTTTAAAATAGGAAAAAGAAGGAAATTAGGGAAAACCCTCTTTGTTCCCTTGGTAGTCTCTCTCTCTCTCTCTCCTAAAACCGAGCCACACTAACCCAGCCGCACCACTCAGCCAAGCCACCCCAGCCACACCGCACCACACCTGCCCGCTCAGCCAGCCACTGCGCCGCACCAGACCGCACCAGGCCGCTCAGCCCCTACCTCGCCCAGCCGCAGCACGTCTGCAGTCCAAAAGCCCCACCGTCGCACGCCCAACACCGCCCGACGCCGTTCGCTAACGCCCAGTCCCGTCGCCCGCAGCGCGACACGCCCAGCAGTCCAGACGCTTGCCCGCGCGCCAACCCAGCGAGCCCGCGCGCTGCCCCGCCGTCCAGATGTCGTGCCGCGTGCCCGCTCCTGCGCGTCCGCTCGCCTTGCCGCGCGCCCAGTGCCAGCGCCCATACCTGCCCCTTGCTACCGAGAGCCCGTGTCCTCTCGGTTGGTAATTCTCGAGCCTTTCCCCTTTTTGATTTTTAAGCTGCTGGCTGCTGTATATTTATTTAGGATGCTTTTAATATGCCTAGGTTGCTCGAGTTCGTTTTAAAGTTCGAGGGTCTTGCTTGACTCGTGATAGCTTTTTCCACTTATTTCCAGGTAAGGATTCCTTACCGTGGTTGTGTGGACTCTACGATGCTTTCTTGATTGTGCCTTATATGCTTGTTTACTTTTATGAACATGATTAGTGGATAGGACAGCTTGTGATTGCATTCCTGCTAGCATGTTTGATTGTTTGTACATGTTAGTGCCATGCTAGGATTGTTCTTCCAGCATGCGTGAGGTTCCTGCTTTAAGTTCGTAGTATCATGCTAGGTTATGTATGATTGATGATGATTATGTATGTTTAGCCAGGAATCGTTTACTCTATACTCTAGCTAGTGTGTTAGAAATTTGTCATCATCTAGAGGCCGAGAGCGGGCATAACGTACCTTGTCCCCACCGGTCGGAGTAGAGCGAAGCATAACGTACATTGCTTCCCCGTGACCAATGAGGATTAGCTACCTCATTGGCATAAGCCTAGTTGTAGCTCTGCTAGAGCGGAACCACCAAGCGGTGCAAGCATACCTTGGCGGTTCTTAGTTTCGTCGTCGTGGTGGTACAGGTGCCGCAGGATGAGTCTTGAGGGCCTCGCACCACGTGTTCGGTGACACCATTTCCGAGTCTTAGGCATGCGTGCACTGGCCCGCGTAGTTTGTACTTAGGCCCCACATTTACGCCGGTTGCGGCGGCATGCGGTGTGCGCGCGCTGACACGCGTTAGTCGCCGGTTCGGAGAGCTCCCGGGCTAATGTTCGTGAGTACACCGGTTCCTTCTGTTTAGAGCCGGACTTGGTACTCTCCGATAGTCCGTGATTTGTTAGCGAGGTAAGAGGCCCTTGAGGACACCCATTGGGATTGGTTTTGAGTGATCATATGGTCGTGGGAGAAAGACCCTCGAGGGTGTCGGACATCTTTGGGATCGTTTTTGAGCTGATCAATTGGCCAAGGAGAAAGACCCTCGGAGATGTCCCGGATTGGTTATGAGAGCCAATCATTAGGCGGAAGTAGGAGACTTAGGAGGATTCTAGATTCTCGCCTTGTAAGCTCGTTGAGCTATGATCCGTGTTGGTAACTTTTTGCATGTATGCTAGGGTGCGGATGATTGATGTATCGTATTGTACCGGTTGGGGATTCTTCACCGAGTATGTTTATACTCACCTTTATTTCGTGGTTTTCCACGGGTAACTTGGGACAAAGGCCGGACGGCTAGCGGAGGAGCCGATTGATCATGGGAGCCGCCACTGCTCTGTCTATTATTGTTTGCATAATTTGTTCAGCATGTAGTAGGACAGGAGTCCTAGGGGGATGTTTTTAACAGTTATTTAAATTGTATTGTATGATTTCATAAACACTGGCCAGGCTCGTTTTACTTTGTTGGTTTGCTTAAATAAAGGTTGTTGTTTATGTTTTTAAATGTCCCCGCTTTTAAATGTTTTGAAAAGTTTTAAATATGAGCACTAAACCGCTTGATGAAGTATTTAACTTGCATGCTGAGTGAGAACCTAGGTTTAGGACCGTATTTTGGGTCGGGTTCTTACATAATCGATCCCGAACAGCCTATACATCAAATAAAGCACCCAAATCAAATACATAAAACAGCCCAATAAATCCATAACTAGCAGCCAATAAATCCGGGCCCAACGAAGAAAAGACTCGGGAAATACCATCCGAGAAGCAACAAGGCTCGTGCCAAGCCAACACACAATAAGCGGTGGGCGCGAAGGGCTGGTGGTGGCCGGGCGCAGCGCCAGGGCGTTAGGCGCGGTGAGGCGAGCGAGGGCGCGGGAGAGCGGTGGCCGGCGCGCTGGCGCGCGCGCGCACTTCGGCACAGAGAGGCAGCATGCGGCGCGAGCTCGGCAAGCATAGGGGACGCTCGGGATAGCACGGCGAGCTACAGGGTGCACGGGCTCGGCACAGTGCGAGGCAGAATGGACCAGGGCAAGGGCGACGTGGGGCAAGGCGATTGCTGAGCGACGCGACTCGGGCGGCCTGGGCGACACTTTGCGACGCGATCGGGCAGGCTGGGCTAGTTGGGGCGGACACAGGCGGCACTGCACGGCAATGTCTTGGTGGGCTCTGGCCGCTCGGGCGTGGGCGGTGGGTGGGCGACCGACGGTGGCTCGGGAGTGGGCAGGGACAGGGTGTTCAAGGCGTTCTTGGACCGCTTTGTCATCGTGTTCATAGATGACATTCTTGTGTACTCTAAGTCTAAGGAGGACCATGCCACGCACCTAAGGCAGATTTTGGCAGCCTTGCGCGAGAACAAGCTCTATGCGAAGTTCTCAAAGTGTGACTTTTGGCTCGAGGAGGTAGCTTTTCTGGGACACGTTGTGTCTAAGGAGGGAGTGGTTGTGGACCCTTCGAAGGTAGAGGCCGTTAGTTCGTGGGCCAGACCGACGACTGTGTCGGAGATTCGTAGCTTCCTGGGTCTGGCCGGATATTACCGACGCTTCGTTTAAAAATTTTCTGCTATAGCAGCCCCGCTTACTCGGTTGATGAGAAAGGGCGTCGATTTCGTTTGGGATAAGAAGTGCGATGAGAGTTTTGCTAAGTGAAGAAACGACTTGATGTCTGCCCGGTGTTGGCGATTCAGAGGAGCGGGGGTTTCGTGGTGTATAGTGATGCTAGCAAGTTTGGTTTGGGATGCGTCCTGATGCAACACGGTAAAGTGATAGCGTACGCCTCGAGACAGTTGAAACAGCACGAGCAGAACTATCCGACTCATGATATGGAGTTGGCAGCGGTCGTCTTTGCACTTAAAATCTGGAGACACTACTTGTATGGGGAAAAGATTCAGATTTTCTCAGACCACCAAAGCCTCAAGTATTTCTTCACTCAGAGGGACCTAAACATGAGGCAGAAGAGGTGGTTGGAGCTGGTAAAGGATTACGACTGTGAGATATTGTATCACCCTGGAAAGGCAAATGTTGTGGCAGATGCACTAAGTAGGATGTAAGAACCCGACCCAAAACATGGTCCTAAACCTGGGATCTCACTCAGCATGCAAGTTAAATATGATAACAAGTGGTTTAGAGCTTATATTTAAAAACCTTTCAAAACATATGAGAAGGGGAGCCCTTAAAAACATAACCAACAACTTTCATTTTAAACAATCCAACAAAGTAAAACAACTTTGGCGGTGTTTAATAAAATGTACAATACTGATTTAAGCAACGTTTTAAACAATGTTCCCCTAGGACTCTGTCCATCTACATGCTTTGAATAAACAATGCAATAATAAAAGACAGAGTGCTGGCGGTTCCCCATGATCAATCAACTCCCTCCGCTAGCCCTTACGGTGTTGTCCCAAGTTACAGAAAGATAAATAAGGGTGAGTATAAACATACTCATGAAGAATCTAACCGGGGGTACAATACGATACATCAGTCATCTAGCACCTCAACATGCAAGCAAACAGCTATCAAAGACAGATCATAACTCAACGAGCTCATAAAACAAGATGCGGAAACATCGGAAGTCTCTTACTTCCGGAATCATCGGAAGTCTCCTACTTCCACCTAATGATTGGTTCTCATAACCAATCCGGGACATCTCCGAGGTCTTTCTCCCTCGGCCAATTGATCACTCAAAAACCGATCCCAAAGATGCCCGACACCCTCGAGGTCTTTCTCCTCGACCATATGATCGACTCAAAAGCCAATCCCAATGGGTGTCCTCAAGGGCCTCTTACCCTCGCTAACAATCTGGACTATCGGGAGAGTACCCGCATCGGCTCTAAAGCGGAAGGAACTGGTGTACTCACGAATATTAGCCCGGGAGCTCTCCGAACCGGCGACTAACGCGCGTGTCTTGCGCACACCGCATGCTCATCTGCAACCGGCGTAAATGTGGGGGCCTAAGGGCAAACTACGCGGGTCGTGTACGCATGCCTAAAGACTCGGAGCGGTGTCACCGAACACGAGAGTGCGAGGCCCTCGGCACTCATCTGTGCGGCACTGTACCACCGACACGAAGCTAAGAACCGGCCAAGGCGAGCTTGCACCGCTGGCGGGTTCCGCTCTAGCGGGCTACAAACTAGGCTTATGCCGATGTGGTAGCTACATCCACATCGGCTGCCGGGGAAGCAATGTACGTTATGCTTCGCTCTACTCCCGACCGGTGGGGACAAAGTACGTTATGTCCGCTCTCGGCCTCTGGATGATGACAAACCCTACTACACTATCTAAGAATACCGAGTAAATCAATGATTCTGGCTGGCAAGCAATGACCGACATCAATCACGTTTACCTAGCACGATACTACAACTTAAACAGAAATCACAAGCATCTTTGGAAGAACAAACCTAGCATGGCAAAGTAACATGTAAAATCCACAAACATGCTAGCAAGAGATCAAACAAAGTGCCTATCACTATCATGCTCATAACAATCGGCAAACATACAAGGCACAATCGAGATATATCGCAGGGTCCACACAACCACATGAAGAAATCCTTACAGGACAAGCGAAAAATAATCACAAATCAACCAAGCAATCCTCGAGCCTCTAATCGAACCCAAACAACCTAAACATAAAATAAAGCGACCTAAATCAAATACATAAAAGCAGCCCAAATAAATCCTAAACAAAGACCAACAAATCGGGGCCCAACGAAGAAAAGACTCGGGAAATACCATCCGAAAGCCACAAGGCTCGGGCCAACCAAAGACACAACAGCAAGGTGGGCGCAGAAGAGCACCGGGTGGGCCAGGCACACAGCGCTGGGCAGCAGGCGCGCAGGCGGCGCGCGCGCGCACGGCGTCTTTGGGGCGAGGCAGAGCGCCTGCACCGCGAGGCTCGAGCTCGGTGGCGGCGACGATCCACGGCGCGGCTTGGCAAAGGATTTGCGCGACGCGCGCGCGCGCAGGTGTGACGCGACGCGATGGGCTCGGGGCGCTCGGGAAGGCACGACGACCTACGAGGGGGCGGCGACTTCGGTGCGGCGGCGGCTCGGACGACTCGACACGGACTTGGGCGACACGGAGACGCGGCACAGGCGATGCAGATCTGGGCTCGGCGCGACCAAGCGCGACACGAAGATGGCTTTGGGCAATGCGAGATCTGGGCTCGGCGCGACTAGGGCGAGGCGATGCGATCGATCGGGCGCCAGGGTGGCTCGGCACGGCGCGGCATGGGTGAGTCAGGCGGCTGGAGCGAGGGCGCGGCTCGGTGGACATGGGCGACCAAGAAGTGGGCATGGTGTCGCTAGGGTCTGACATGGGCGACCAAGGGGCCGCTCGGGCGGAGGAGAGAGAAAAGGAGAGAAAAAGGAATTTTGGGGATTTTGGAAAATAAAAGGAAAAATAAAAGGAAAAAGGGAATTAAAAGGAAAAATGGGATTTTATCCTCCTTTCCATCCTAAACCAATTTTCTTTCCAAATTTAAATAAGTCTTAAAGTCCTTAAATCCCATTTCCGGCTTCCTCCTTCGATACCAGGTGAAGCAACCTTTTCCAAACAATAACTCTCACTTAAACAAACTCCCAAATCATCTCTAAGGGCACAGGCTCGAATCCCAAAGGAAACACCCAAACAACGATCACTTTGCCCAAAACCCAAATCACAACCGAACTCCCAAACGAATACCCCAAACATCTCGGGACTCGCAGACACCAACATACAAGCCTCAACAAAGCGCGGAGCCGCCTCGAAGCCTGAAAAACAAAATCCTGCCCGGGAGCAAAAAGACCAAAATACCCCTAAGGGTCAAAGCAGCTCTAACGGCCCAACCGAACCACTGAATCTGAACCTAAGCACCTCGAGAACTGGAATAGAAAATCGGGCCGTTACAATACTCCCTCCTTTTAAGACTTTCGTCCTCGAAAGTCCTAAAACGAAACAGCAGATCTATGAATACTCCAATGAGTCTTAGCCAAGCTGAACTTCTCGGCTAAAACAACACTAGCCCTTCTCTGATAACCAAACCCTCTTGGGTTCTCAAAGGCTCAAAGCCACAATGCTCTCGATGCACCACATACTATCTCGACAAAGAGACGAGGAACACAAAACTTGCTGCTTTGTCAAAGACGGGGCAAAGCTAACCACTTGCTCCAATCCGCTCAAGGATCTCGAAAGCCCTACAAACTTGGGGCTCACCAAAACCCCACTAAACCAACACGGAACACCTCTCAACGGTGTTACTCTCAAAGAAAGCAGCGGTCGGGCACAAGCTCCAAAACTCAACGCCACGCATTGGCGTAACTTCTCTGAATGCCCACAACCGATAACAAATCGCCTCAACACAACGCCAAGTCAAGCCAAACAAGCTGAACCTCTCGGGTTCCGAAAAACCAAACGGCCTACTCTTTCTTCACAAGAGACCAGGCGAACCACAAGGCTTGCCTAAAGCCTTAACGAAAAACAATCGAACCACCAATCGGCGATTGATCCAAAAGGCAAACTTTTCCCACTAGCACAAGTGAAACTTCAACTCGGCCAACCCAAATGGCCAAAAACCAGCACACAGCTTCACTCGGCCAAGCCAACAAGCTGAGCCTCACAACGGCCGAACACAAACTTTTCCATACAAACCTACTAGCAATCGCCAAAGAGAACATTGCCGGGCAAGGAAATACCCAACATTCCTCTCATGGAAAATCTCGGCAACAAGGACCAAACCCTCACGGGGCTACGAGAACCCACAACGGCTTGAGGAAAACAGCCCAAAGGCTAACCAAACCAATGCCACGGCACCTCTGTGCCAACACACTCAAGCGAGGCTCGGCTATTCGCCAATCGCGAAAGCTCAACAACTAGAAACAAAGCCCGAGAAGGCCTTGCTCAGTGAAACTCAACTCAAGCTCAACTCTTAAATCTGGTGGCCACCGCTCTTGCGGGGACAAACAACTTTTAAACTTGCTAACAACACAATGCAGGGTCCTCTCGTTGGGCTAACCAACTGCGCTACTCGATCAACTACACAACTCAGGAGCTACGCCGACTCCTCAACGGAACGATTTCCCGGCAAGCAAAACTCCAAAGGGCGTGAACATCACACACGCTCGTGACTTGCTCAAACCCAAGGGCAACATCAACCAACTCTCTTGGAAGCAACACCCAAGGAAACTCAAGCCGATGGACCACCACTCCGTAACTAGCCGAACTTACTCAACCACCGAGGAGGAATCAACTCCCAAAACAACCGGACTAGGAACAAATCCTCGGGGCAACGCCCTGCAGCTCGAACAGAGCAAGCTCTTGAAACATCAAGAGAACCAAATCTTGGTCAACACCAAGCACCAACTAGCCTCCAAAACCAAACAAGCACTAGCTTGCTAGGCGCGCCAAATCTGCAAGCAACTCACCCAAGGAACACTTTGCAGGTCTAATCGAGCTCTGAGAGGCTCTCTCACAACTAGAGATCCTCTGATCACCCTCCGACACACACGGTCGACAACGATCTAACAAACAACCGCTCTGCGGGCACAACCCTCTCCAAAGATCTCAACTACGCTGGCCAACTCCAACTTGGAAACCAAGGGAACCGGAAACGCTACAGGAGGCATCATCCTCCTACTCAAAGCAACAACCTCAACATACCTTCTCTCTCAAGGTAAGGATCCGAACAGCTTTCTTAGCCAAAACGATCGAAATCTGCGCGCTTGCCACTCTTGCTCTTGTTCGGTTCCAATCAAGTCTAACCAGGGCAAGGACCAACTCGCAAAACTTGCTTAACCAACAGCCCGAACGAACGAGCACGGCATCCTTCACCAAAGCTAGGGCACTTGCCAAGAACTAAAGCCTCGACACCTCAAAGATCGAAAGCACTGGCTCCTCAACACGAACCTCTCGTGGTTTTCCAAACATAAACCACGGAACGAGCTACGCAAAAGTGCACCGGGGTGTACACGGCTCCAACTTGATCTCTTAAGATCCAAAGCCAACAAGGGCTCTCACACAGGGCAACTTTTGCCTCCAAACAGAGAGCCACAACAAACAAGGGAGCAACAAGAGTTCAAACCCACTCGGGGCCAACTCACCACGAAAAGCCACATTGGCCAACTTACTCTTACAAGCGCAAAACCACACCAAGCTAACATTCCTCAAACAATGTGCTCACTAAACGCGCTCCGATCAGCCATCCAACTCATGGCTCTAACATTTGGATCAACCACGCATCCACGATGCCAACACTAACCATACTAGGGCAACTCAAAGGGTAGCCGAATCATGCTACCATCAAGCCGGCTCACGGTTTCACAACACGGCATGAGAACTCGAACGCGCTAGCTCTTAATGACCTAAAACATCCTTTACACCCAACTCTCGGAGATCCCGAACACTCTCTTACTTTCCCTCGAAAACCTCAAACTTGTAGTCCTCTGACTACCACCGAGCTAGATCTCTTAAGCAACCCAAACAGTGTGCAACCTCGAAAAGGGTACAAGACAAGCGGGGATGCTATACTGCAGGCGACCATGGAACCACCTGCACCAAAAGTGCCAACCGGCCCAAACTAGGCCTCCTCTCAAAGCTTGGTGCCAACAGCACTACATCCATTACAACACGAATCAGCCTCAAACGAGCTTTATGCCCCTCTCGAGAATAGGGAAAGTCACTCTCCAAGTGACGGGGCAATGGCAATCAAAGACAGAGTCCAAACACTCGAGCAAAATTTAATCTCCGGCATCTCGACCAACAGACTTGCCACGGCCTACTCCTGCATCCCACTCGATGCTCAACAAAAGCTCGAGCCAACTCCTCGGGTGGCAACAACTAGTTCCACACTGGGAACATCCAAATAAAAGAGTGTTCCACTCTACTAGCCCGCCGAAATCCACAGATGGATAAAACCCCGGCAAGCAAACTCCACACTACACCACGCTACGAGGGTACAAAGAGAACTGGCCAGAAAAACAACAGAGAGGCTTGCAAGGGGCGAGATGTCTCTACTTCGCCTCAAGCCACTAACACGGCAACTTGCCAATCAATCGGGCGATCGTAGTAGAGACTCGCTAGTCCACCTCTCTCAAGGGACTACCACCACCAATTGCGGAACCAACAAAGACGGAACGGCTCACCTCGGCCTCTGAGCAATGGGGCATCCCAACACACGGATGCTAAACTCAAACTCGCCAACCGCTTTACTACTAGCGGTAGGACTTTCTAATACATCAAGCTCTCTGGGCATCCACTTGCCAAACCAAGCGCTCCATCAACGCCAACAAACTCAATCGCATAAACTCTGCTGATCAAGCCCTCCCGGGAACCTCCGGGGCTACGAGCTACTGGGGAAAATGTGAAACAAACTCATCATTTGGGCTATCTATGCCCGGACTCCTCGCTACGCGCTACAAATCTGCGCTGGTCTTTGCTCTCTGATAGCTAAAGACCTGCCATCAAATCTCACATGGCTGGAGCACACTCTGCTCAAGGAGTCAAACTCTGAGGCGAGCTAGCCTCTACCCCCTCCTCTAGGCAACTTAACTGCCAGGGCCAACTTTGGCCTACGGGCCTAACAACCCTGGGACGCGTCCTTAACATCAACAAGATTAGTCCAACTCCTCGGTCAGACATGCCAAGCGTCCTGCTCCTCTGAGTGCAATCAACATACTGGCGATCTGCACAAAGCAACAAAACTGGCCCACACGGGGGCTCTCACTGCTCATCAAACTACTCGCACTGCGGAAAAGTTGGCATGATGGCGCTCTAAGCCCAAACCAACAACGAGTCAGAACCTGCTCGTCTCCGCTCCACAACTCTACACATGCATAAAAGCTAGAAGAAAAGTATTGTAAATTCTTACCCCTTAACTTAAATGAACTCAGACAAACCAAGCGGCCGTGGAGTGCTGATGATCATGGGAACAAAAGCCTACAAAGCAGGTTAGTCTACAGAATCTATGACTCTGTGCTCTGATACCAACTGTAAGAACCCGACCCAAAACATGGTCCTAAACCTGGGATCTCACTCAGCATGCAAGTTAAATATGATAACAAGCGGTTTAGAGCTTATATTTAAAAACCTTTCAAAACATATGAGAAGGGGGAGCCCTTAAAACATAACTAACAACTTTCATTTTAAACAATCCAACAAAGTAAAACAACCTGGCCAGTGTTTAATAAAATGTACAATACAGTTTAAGCAACGTTTTAAACAATGTTCCCCTAGGACTCCTGTCCATCTACATGCTGAATAAACAATGCAATAATAAAAGACAGAGTGCCGGTGGTTCCCCATGATCAATCAACTCCCTCCGCTAGCCCTCCTGGTGTTGTCCCAAGTTACCTGAAAGATAAATAAGTGTAAGGACCCGACCCAAAAGAAGCGGCCTCTAACCTAGATCCTTACTTAGCATGCATGCCTAGGAATGTAAAACACCATCCATTCTACTCATTTTAAAACTTTTGCAATCAATGAACTTTAAACAAACCACGAAGCCAATGTAAAAATCAAGAGTAATTGATGATCGATTGCTTTTCTTAAAAACAAAACAAGAGTACGATGACGAGAACCATAAAATAGTTTGAGTGTTTTCCCTAGGGACTCAAGTCCCACTACATGCTAAATCATAAAGAAAACAATAAAAGAACATGCATCCCAGAGTCAGCTATTCATGATCATCCAGCCGCCTCCTCCTAGCCATCCCGCCGATGTCCCAAGTTACCCGTGGAAAAACCACGAAATAAGGGTGAGTATAAACATACTCGGAAGAATCCCCAATCGGGTACAATACGATACATCAGTCATCTAGCACCCTAGTATACTTGCAAATAAAACAATGACTTAGAGCAAAACGGTTGAGTTAGGCTATGAGCTACTTCTAGAGCGAGCCTATTCAAGGGCTTTCATCTACTCCCTATCCTAGGTTTTACACTTGGATGCCCTTCTTCGGCCTTACACAACCTAGGACTCGGTCTTTGTCCCCGGTCGGGGACTTACACCTCCAACTCAGTGATGCCCATCGGGGACTTACACACCTAGGATGCCCATCAGGGTCTTACACCTCCAACTCGGTGATGCCCATCGAGGACTTACACACCTAGGATGCCCATCGGGTCTTACACCTCCAACTCGGTGATGCCCTTCGGGACTTACACACCTAGGATGCCCATCGGGTCTTACACCTCCAACTCGGTGATGCCCATCGGGACTTACACACCTAGGATGCCCATCGTGTCTTACACCTCCAACTCGGTGATGCCCTTCTGGGGACTTACACACCTAGGATGCCCATCGGGGTCTTACACCTCCAGATGTCCATCGGGGTCCTACCCGAGCGGGACCTAAACTAGTTACCCCTACGCCTTCTACACTATACATCACCCGCCTATGACTGGCATGGAACTAACAGGATAAAGTAGAACAAGGTATGCCAAGATAATTAAACCCCTTGCTTGGAACTAACAGAATATATCAGGGGACACAAGAGCAACACGATATGGAAGCAAGAGAAAACATGTAACCTATCCACTGGAAATTTCATACAATCACAAGACATGGCATGCTGGAAGAACAAACCTAGCATGGAACTAACATGAACAACAAGCAAAGATGCTAGCAAGATTTCAAACACAAGTTGTTCAATAGCTAACATACTCATAACAACAACCAAGCATACAAGGCACAATCATGATAGCATCGCAGGGTCCACACAACCACGGTAAGAAATCCTTACCTGGTAACAAGCAGAAAATAACTACCATAAGCCAACCAAACGACTCCCGAGCTTCTAAGTGAACCCGAGCAACCAACCGAGAAGGCACTAGATCTCGGTCCCATCTATCTCGGCAAAACAGGCACTTTCGGCGGCAAGTGGGCGAGCAGAGGGACGTACTGGGCGGCAGCAGTCGGGCGCCGCGGCGCCGGCTGCGCTGGCGCTTGAGCTGGGCGGCGCTGGCTGGCGCTGGCTGTAGTGCGGTGCGAGGGGACGAAGCGCTGGCGACACGGCGCTGGCGCGGCGTGCGTCTTTAGCGCGGAATCGGTTAGGCGATGGCGTCGTCAGCGCGACGCGCGCCAGCGAGACGGGTAACGCGGCGGGCGCGCTGCTGGGCGTCTGGGCGCTGAAATTTCTTGGCTGCGACAGATCTCTTCTTTGGGGCTGGGCGTCTCGCTCGCCGATGATGGTCTTCTGGTGCGATCTGGTGGCCGCTGACTGGCCGCTTGCTTTGCTGGTTGGGTTGCTTAGTGGCGGGGACGGCTCGGTGAGGCTCGGTTGGGTTTCTTGGTGAGGTCGGCCAGAGAGAGAGAGAAAGAGAGAGAGAGAGAGAGAGAAAAGTGGTAAAACAAGGGAATGGGATTTTCTTGATTTCCTTTCCTTTTCCTAATTTAAATAGGTCTTGGTGACCTAAATCCCTTCCCAGGCTTCCTCCTTCGAGTCCCTGCTGAAGCAACCTTTTCTCCTTATATAAACTCATTTAAACCAAGCTTCCAAATTACCATCTAGGGCAAGGGCTCAAATCCCAATGGAAGCACTTAAATTAACAATAATTTTGCTAATTACCAAATCACCTTCAAACTTCCAAACAACCAGCTCGAACTTCTTGAGTCCTGCGACCAACAACAATCAAGCCTCGACAAAGGCGGGGAGTGACCACGAATCCTCCAAAACCCACAAAACCACGACCAGGGGCAAAAGACCAAGATGCCCCTAAGGGTTAAAATAGCACTAACGACCCATCCGAACATCCGAATAATGAACCTAAAACACACAGGAAGCCAAAATAGAAAATCGGGCGTTACAATACTCCCTCCTTTTAAGACTTTCGTCCTCGAAAGTCCTACGACGAAAACAACTCTAGGAAAACTCCACTGATCCTTAACCAAGTAAACTCCTTGTCAAGCCAACACTAGTCCTTCTTCGAAATCCCAACCCTCTTGGGTTTCCAAAGGCTCAAAGCCGCAAAGCCATCCATTCTGCCACAAGCTATCTCAACCAAGACTGGGCATACCCTGAACTCCGAGGAAATAGATGCGGTAGTGCTAAACGGTAAGCCACATCCTCAATCTCGCATTAGCTCTCAAACGATCTTAAAATCTTAGGGCTCACTTATCCTGCCGACCCACTCGAATGCCTCTCCACGACGCTACTCTCGGAAAACTTGTGGATTGGTCACAGTGCTCTAAAACTCTCTCGCGCCACGCACCTGCGAAACTTCTCTGGGCTCACAACAAGTGCTACCAACATTTCAACTCTACACCATGCTGACCAAACAACTGAACCTCCCGGGATTCAGAAATTACAAGGCCTACTCTTACTTCACATGAGATCAACGAACCACAAGGCTTGCCTGCAGCCTTAACGAAATCCAATCGAATCACCAACTGGCGACGGATCCCAAAGGCAAACTTGTCTCACTAGAACACGACCACAACACTTAAACAACCATCTTGAAGAGCACCGACGCACTGAAGCCAGGGGCACATACCTGGTTCACCCGACGGCTAACGCCACTCACACTAGTGAAACTTCACCACGGCCACCATGAACGACAAGGTCCGAGAACAGGCTCCACTCAACCAAACTAATAAATCGGAGCCTTCATCGGCCGACAACAACTTTCCAATGCAATCCGATCAGCCATCGGCCTAAGAGAATATCTCCAAATAAGGAAACAACAACATACCACTCTAAAAATCTCGAGCAAAGAAGGAATAAAACAACACGCGGCTACTTGCAACACAACACCTCGAGGATAACGACTCAAAGGTTTTACCAACCATTCCCACGGCACCTCTGTGCCAACCCACTCAATCGTGGCTCACTTTATAACGCCAATCGCGAACGCACACCAACTAGGAACAGAGCCCGAGAAGGGCCGGCTCTGCAGAAACTCAAACCAAGTCTTACAACGAGCGAAGCTCCCCTCAAGCCGCCACTCAACCCTTAAGTCCATCCGGCGCTCTAAGGACTTCCTCCTTATAGCTAGACCTAGCTCTCCTTCCGATCCGAAAACTCCACCCACGAAACATCGCGAGGAATAAGGATAGCGACGACCACAAGCTTGCGGATCATGAGCAACTCCGGGTCGACAAGACTACCTCAAAAGTTAATACTCGAAATGGCATCCACGGTGCAACTCAACGACCAAGGAACTAGGGGTTCTACAAACTCCAAGGACCCAACAACCTTCCAACAACAACTCAAGCCCTTGAACTGGCCGCCTCACCCTCGCGGACAAACAACTTTCCGCTTGCTAACAAGCCAACGCAGGACACTCTCATTGGGGTGACGGCTACGCCACTCTAATCAACTACACAACTCGGGAGCTAAGTCGACTCCTCCTCTTCGTGGGGACGATTTCCCGGCAAGCGGACTTCGAAGGACGAGTGAACTTCACACACGCTAGTTGTCCTACTCATCGAAGGCAACAACAACCAATTCCTTTGAAAGCAACAATCGAGGGATTCCACAATCGCTTGAACCACCAACTTAGAACTAGCAAGATTTACTCAACCTCCGAGGAGGGGTCAACTCCCAAAACTTCCCGACTAGGAACAAGTCCTCGGGCAACTCCACTTGCTCGAACGAAGCTAGCTCTAGAAACCACATGGGAACCAAACCTTGGTCAACGCCAAGCACCAACTTGCTAAGAATTACGAAAACCAACGCAGAGGCTACTAAGAACAACTCTAGCTTGCCAAACGACTACAAGCATCCAAAGAACTCAACCGAGGGACACTTTGCTTGGAGTCGACTGAGCTCTGGTTCCTCAACACGAACCTTTCGTGGATCCCAAAACATACACCACGGAACGAGCTACACAAAAGTACACACGACGTGTACATCTCCAACTTGATTCCTTAAGATCCAAACCAATAAGTACTCTCACACAAGGCAACTTTTGCCTCCCAATAGAGCCACAACTAGCAAAGGAGCAACAAGAGTTCAACCCACTCGTGGTCAACTCACCACGGAACGCCACATTGGTCCACTCACTCTTACAAGAGCATAGCCACACCAAGCTAACTTACCTCATACCAATGGTCCACTAAACGTGCTCGATCAACCTTCCAACTCATGGCTCTAACATCGGATCAACCAAGCATCATCGATGCCAACCCTACTCATATTAGGGTAACTCCGTGGTAGTCGAGTCACACTACCATCCAACTGGCTCACAAGCCCCCACAACACAGGGCGCGAGAACTCGGACGCGCTAGCCCTTAACAACCAACACATCCTTTGACCTAGCTCTCGGTGACCCTGAAAGGCTCCTACTTATCCTCGAACAACCTCACTCTTGTAGTTCTCTTACTACCACCGAGCTAGATCTCTTATGCAACCCAAACAGTGCAATCTCGTGAAGTGGGTACAAGACTAGTGGGGATGCCAAACTTCGGGCGGGTCTTGGAACCATCTGCACAAAACGTACCAACTGGCCTGACTCTAGGCCTCCTCTCAAAGCTTGGTGCCAACAGGCACTACATCCTTAACAACACAAACATCTCTTTACGGGCTTTTAAGTCCCTTCGAGGGAAGGGAAGGTCACACTCCAGTGACAGGCAATGGCACTCAACACAAGGGTCTCAACACTCGAGTAGATTATTCTCCGACATCACGACTAACGCAGACAAGCCACGGCCCCCTCCCGCATCCCACTCGATGCTCAACAAATACTCAGGCCAACCCTAGGGTGGCAGCACCTGGCTCCACTCTTGGAACATGCTAACAGAAGGTGCTTCTCTCTAATAGCCAGCTGAAAACCACGGACGGATTAAGTCTTGACAAGCAAACTCCACACTACCCCCTGGCTACGAGGGTACTAACGGAAGTGGCTACAAAACGACTGCAGGCTTGCAGGAGGACAAGATGTCTCTACATCTTCCTCAAAAGCTACTAACTTAGCAGCTTGCCAATCGACCGGGTGGCTGGTGGAGACTCTGCTGGTCCGCCTCTCATAGGGGACTTCCACCACCACACTGCTGCATCAAACAGCACCAGAACGGCACGCCTCGACCTCTGAACATCAGGTCATCGGCCTCTGAACACCAGGTCATCCCAACACCTGGATGATAAACTCGATCCTGGACAACTACCTCGCCAAAGCAGATGGGTCTCAAAACATCCAAATTTCTGAGGTTCCACTAGCCAAACTCGGCGGCTCGATCAACGCCAACTAACTTATCAAAGATAACTCGTTGATCGATCCCTCCCGAGAGCCTCGGGCAACCGGAGCTACAAGGAGGGGTGTCTCCTAAATAAACTCTCGCCACCGGGCTATCTCGCGCCAAGGCTTCCCATTACGCGCTACAAATTGCGCTGGTCTCCGCTCTCTGTTAGCTAAAAGACCTACCATCAATTCTCGCATGGCTGGAGCACACTCTGCTCAAGGAGTCTCACTCTGAGGCGTGCTAGACTCTACCCCTTACTCTTGGCAACTCATCTGCCAGGGCCAAAGGTGGCCTACGGGTCTAAACGACCACGGGCGAGGTCTCATCATCAACATGAACGGTCCAACTCCTCGGTTGGAGATACCAAACGTCCTGCTCTTCAATGTGTAATCAACAATCGCGGTCTCTGACGAAAACATAAAAACTAGCCCACGCTGGCTCTCTTTGCCCAACAAGGGTAACACATGTATACTAGATGCGATATTGTAATTCTTAACCCTTAACTTTAAACTTACGGACATACCGATGGTCATGAGCGCTGATGATCATGGAAAACAACCTACAAGCTGCAGTCGGTCTACGTAACCTATAACTCGAGCTCGATACCAACCGTAAGGACCCGACCCAAAAGAAGCGGCCTCTAACCTAGATCCTTACTTAGCATGCATGCCTAGGAATGTAAAACACCATCCATTCTACTCATTTTAAAACTTTTGCAATCAACGAACTTTAAACAAACCACGAAGCCAATGTAAAAATCAAGAGTAATTGACTGATCGGTGCTTTTCTTAAAAACAAAACAAGAGTACTGATGCGAGAACCATAAAATAGTTTGAGTGTTTTCCCTAGGGACTCAAGTCCCACTACATGCTAAATCATAAAGAAAACAATAAAAGAACATGCATCCCGGAGTCGGCTATTCATGATCATCCAGCCTAGCCTCCTCCTAGCCATCCCGCCGATGTCCCAAGTTACCCGGTGGAAAAACCACGAGAAATAAGGGTGAGTATAAACATACTCGGTAAGAATCCCCAATCGAGGTACAATCACGATACATCAGTCATCTAGCACCCTAGTATACTTGCAAATAAAACAATGACTTAGAGCAAAGCGGTTGAGTTAGGCTATGAGCTACTTCTAGAGCGAGCCTATTCAAGGGCTTTCATCTACTCCCTATCCTAGGTTTTACACTTGGATGCCCTTCGGCCTTACACAACCTAGGACTCGGTCTTTGTCGATCGGGGACTTACACCTCCAACTCGGTGATGCCCATCGGGGACTTACACACCTAGGATGCCCATCGGTCTTACACCTCCAACTCGGTGATGCCCATCGGGACTTACACACCTAGGATGCCCATCGGGTCTTACACCTCCAACTCAGGTGATGCCCTTCGAGGACTTACACACCTAGGATGCCCATCGGGTCTTACACCTCCAACTCGGTGATGCCCATCGGGACTTACACACCTAGGATGCCCATCGGTCTTACACCTCCAACTCGGTGATGCCCTTCTGGGACTTACACACCTAGGATGCCCATCGGTCTTACACCTCCGGATGTCCATCGGGTCCTACCCGAGCGGGACCTAAACTAGTTACCCCTACGATCTTCTACACTATACATCACCCGCCTATGCCCGGCATGGAACTAACAGATAAAGTAGAACAAGGTATGCCAAGATAATTAAACCCCTTGCTTGGAACTAACTGAATATATCGGGGACACAAGAGCAACACGATATGGAAGCAAGAGAAAACATGTAACCTATCCACCGGAAATTTCATACAATCACAAGACATGGCATGCTTTGGAAGAACAAACCTAGCATGGAACTAACATGAACAACAAGCGACATGCTAGCAAGATTTCAAACACAAGGTGTTCAATAGCTAACATACTCATAACAACAACCAAGCATACAAGGCACAATCATGATAGCATCGCGAGGTCCACACAACCACGGTAAGAAATCCTTACACGTAACAAGCGAAAAATAACTACCATAAGCCAACCAAACGACTCCCGAGCTTCTAAGTGAACCCGAGCAACCAACCGAGAAGGCACTAGATCTCGGTCCCATCTATCTCGGCAAAGCAGGCACTCGGCGGCAAGTGGGCGGACGACGTACTGCTGGCGCGAGCAGCTGGCGCGCCGGGCGGCGGCTCTTTGGCGGCTGAGCTGGCGGCGCTGCGCCAATTTGCTGCGCGTAGCGTCTGGACGAAGAGGGCGCCAGCGCGCGACACGGCGCTGGGCGCACTGGGCGCGAATCGGTTAGGCGATGGCGTCAGCAGTCGCGACGACGCGCGCGCCTTGTGACGGCAAACGCGGCGGCGGCGCTGTGCGTTGGGCGTCTGGCGCTGAAATTTCTGCGGCTGCGACAGATCTCTTCTTTGGTGGGGCGTCTCTTCTTGGCGATGGGGCTGGTGCGATCTGGCCGGGCGCTGATCGACTTTGCTTTCTGGGTGGTTGCTTGGCTGGCCGGGACGGCTCGGTGAGGCTCGGTTGGGTTTCTTGGTGAGGTCGGCCAGGAGAGAGAGAGAGAGAGAGAGAGAGAGAGAGAGAGAGAGAGAAAAGTGGTAAAACAAGGGAATGGGATTTTCTTGATTTCCTTTCCTTTTCCTAATTTAAATAGGTCTTGGTGACCTAAATCCCTTCCCTGGCTTCCTCCTTGAGTCCCTGGTTGAAGCAACCTTTTCTCCTTATATAAACTCATTTAAACCAAGCTTCCAAATTACCATCTAGGGCAAGGGCTCAAATCCCAATGGAAGCACTTAAATTAACAATAATTTTGCTAATTACCAAATCACCTTCAAACTTCCAAACAACCAGCTCGAACTTCTTGAGTCCTGCGACCAACAACAATCAAGCCTCGACAAAGGCAGGAGTGACCCTGGAATCCTCCAAAACCCACAAAACCCTGACCGGGGCAAAAGACCAAGATGCCCCTAAGGGTTAAAATAGCACTAACGACCCATCCGAACATCCGAATAATGAACCGGAAACACCTGGGAAGCCAAAATAGAAAACTGGGCCGTTACAATAAGGGTGAGTATAAACATACTCAGTAAGAATCCCCAACCGGGGTACAATACGATACATCAGTCATCTAGCACCTCAACATGCAAGCAAACATGCTATCGGCCTGACATCATAACTCAACGAGCTCATAAAACAAGATCTCGAAACATCGGAGTCTCTTACTTCCGAATCATCTAAGTCTCCTACTTCCGCCTAATGATTGGTTCTCATAACCTATCTCGGGACATCTCCGAGGGTCTTTCTCCTCGGCCAATTGATCGACTCAAAACCGATCCCAAAGATGCCCGACACCCTCGAGGGTCTTTCTCCTCGACCATATGATCACCTCAAAAGCCAATCCCAATGGGTGTCCTCAAGGGCCTCTTACCCTCGCTAACAATCTGGACTATCGGAGAGTACCCGCGATGCGCTCTAAACCGGAAGGAACTGTGTACTCACGAATATTAGCCCGGGAGCTCTCCGAACCGGCGACTAACGCGCGTGTCTTGCGCACACACCGCATGCTCATCTCGCAACCGGCGTAAATGTGGGGGCCTAAGGGCAAACTACGCGGGTCGTGTGCGCATGCCTAAAGACTCAGCGCGTGTCACCGAACACAGAGGTCGAGGCCCTCGGCACTCATCTGTGCGGCACTGTACCACCGACACGAAGCTAAGAACCGCCAAGGCAGCTTGCACCGTTGGCGGGATTCCGCTCTAGCGGGCTACAAACTAGGCTTATGCCGATGTGGTAGCTACATCCACATCGGTGCCGGGGAAGCAATGTACGTTATGCTTCGCTCTACTCCCGACCGGTGGGGACAAAGTACGTTATGTCCGCTCTCGCCCTGCGGATGATGACAAACCCTACTACGCTATCTAAGAATACCGAGTAAATCAATGATTCCCGGCTAGCAAGCAATGACCGACATCAATCACGTTTACCTAGCACGATACTACAACTTAAACAGAATCACAAGCATGCTAGAAGAACAAACCCAACATGGCACTAACATGTAAAATCAACAAACATGCTAGCAAGAGATCAAACAAAGTCGCCTATCACTATCATGCTCATAACAATCAAAGAAACATACAAGGCACAATCGAGATATATCGCAGGTCCCACACAACCACGGTAAGAAATCCTTACAGGGACAAGCGAAAATAATCACAAATCAACCAAGCAATCCTCGAGCCTCTAATCGAACCCAAACAACCTAAACATAAAATAAAGCAAACCCAAATCAAATACATAAAATGCAGCCCAAATAAATCCCTAAACAAAGACCAACAAATCGGGGCCCAACGAAGAAAAGACTCGGAAATACCATCCGAGAAGCCACAAGGCTCGGGCCAACCAAAGACACAACAGTGTGCGGGCGCAGAAGAGTACTGGGTGCAGGCGCTGGGCACAAAGCGCTGGGCACTGGGCGCAGGCACTGGCGCTGGCGCAGCACTGGCGCTACTGGGCGAGGCAAGGGCGCGCGCAGGCGCGAGCTCGAGCTCGGTGGGCGGCGACACACGCGCGCGCTTGGCGAGGACGGCGCGCATGGGCGCGGCGGCGAGGCGACGCGACGCGATGGGCTCGGGGCGCTTTCGGAAGGCACGACGACCTATAGGGGCGAGCGACTTCGGTCGCGGCGGGGCTCGGGCGACTCGACACGGACACAGCGACACGGAGACGGCACAGGCGATCAGATCTGGGCTCGCGCGACCAAGGCGACACGAAGATGGCACAGGCGATGCAGATCTGGGCTCGGCGCGACTAGGGCGAGGGCGATCGCGATCAGCGCCCCAGGTGGCTTTCGCACGGCGCGCGCATGGGTGAGTGGGCGGCTGGAGCGAGGGCGCGCTCGGTGGACATGGGCGACCAAGGGTTGGGCATGGTGCGGCTAGGGTTTGGACATGGGCGACCAAGGGGCTGCTCGGGCCGAGGAGAGAGAAAAGGAGAGAAAAAGGAATTTTGGGGATTTTGGAAAATAAAAGGGAAAAATAAAAGGAAAAAGGGAATTAAAAGGAAAAATGGGATTTTATCCTCCTTTCCATCCTAAACCAATTTTCTTTCCAAATTTAAATAAGTCTTAAAGTCCTTAAATCCCATTTCCCGGCTTCCTCCTTCGAGACCCGGCTGAAGCAACCTTTTCCAAACAATAACTCTCACTTAAACAAACTCCCAAATCATCTCTAAGGGCCTGGGCTCGAATCCCAAAGGAAACACCCAAACAACGATCACTTTGCCCAAAACCCAAATCACAACCGAACTCCCAAACGAATACCCCAAACATCTCGGGACTCGCAGACACCAACATACAAGCCTCAACAAAGGCAGGAGCTAACCTCGAAGCCCTGAAAAACCACAAATCCTGCCCGGGGAGCAAAAAGACCAAAATACCCCTAAGGGTCAAAACAGCTCTAACGGCCCAATCGAACCACTGAATCTGAACCGGAAGCACCTCGAGAACTGGAATAGAAAACTGGGCCGTTACATAGGAAGACCTCGCATCTAGCAACGTTGGCAAATCCCAAAAGTATCATAAGGAAAGACCTCGAGAGAGCAGAAATAGCAGTGTTGTTAGGGGATGTTACCGCTGAGAGTAGCTCATTGACCATCCACCCTTCCTGGTAAGGCAAAGGATTATTGACGGCCAATTGAAAGATCCTAAGTTGAAAAAGTTGTATGAGAGGGTCCAGGCTGATGGTGACTTTGATTTTGAGATATTTGCAGATGGTGGCTTGAGATATAAGGGTCGGCTATGTGTCCCAACCGATGCCGGTATTCGTTCGGAGTTGTTGACCGAGGCTCACACCTCGCCTTTTGCATGGCACCCAGGGGGTAACAAGATGTACCAAGATCTTAAGCAGACTTTTTGGTGGATGGGGATGAAGAGAGAGATTGCCCGGTTTGTCGGTCGGTGTCTCACTTGTCGGCAAGTGAAGGCGTCTAGGCGGCTCCAGCCCGAGGTTGCTCTGATCGCTCGGGGTGCCACAAAGGGAAGTGGGAGGAAATTACCATGGATTTTATTTCGAGATTGCCCGAGAACCCCTAGAGGATATGCACAGATCCGGGTGGTCGTTGATAGGTTGACTAAGTGTGCCCACTTCATTCCGCGGGATAAACTACACCGTGGAGCGGTGGGCACAAATGTGCTCTTGAGCAGATAGTGAGGTACCACGGAGTGCCGCTTAAAATTATCTCCGACCGGGATTCCCGTTTACATCACGATTTTGGAAAGCCCTTGAGCGTGTTTGGGCACAGAGTGCGGCTACAAAGACTGACCTTCCACCCACAGACCGATGGCGACCGAGCGGGTAAATCGATCTTAGAGGATATGTTGCGAGCCCGTGTGTTGGATTTCCCCGGCGATTGGGACCAAAGATTTGTATTTGATGGAGTTCGCCTACAACAATAGTTTTCAGTCAACCATTCAGATGGCACCGTTTGAAGCGTTGTATGGTAAGCGCTGCAGATCCCCGAGATTCTGGGAAGAGGTTGGAGACAGACAGGTATTGGGTCCAGAGTTGCTCCAGTTGACCAATGAAGTCATCCGAAGATCGGCTGGCGCATGTTGTTGCCCGCCTGCGAGCGCGGAAGAGCTACGCCGATGTCAGACGTAGAGAGTTGGAGTTCGAGATTGGCCAGCACGTGTTCCTTAAGGTAGCTCCGATGAGTGGAGTTCTGAGGTTTGGTAGGAAGGGGAAGCTGAGCCCCAGGTTTGTTGGACCATTCGAGATCCTCGAGAGGATTGGGGCCGTAGCTTACCGGTTAGCATTGCCGCCATCCTTGGTCAGCGATGCATAGTGTGTTCCATGTTTCGATGCTCCGCCAGTATGTGGCAGACCTTTCGCATGTCATAGATTTCGAGCCTTTGCAGCTAAACCATGACCTGAGCTTTGAAGAAAAACCCATAAAGATCTTAGCATTTGAGAAGAAAGTCTTGAGGAACCGAGCTATTGATTTAGTGAAAGTGCAGTGGCGGAATCAGAGAGTTGAGGAAGCTACTTGGGAGTTGGAAGAGGACATGAGGAGAAATTGCCCGGGGTTGTTTTAGTGCAGCAACTTCCGAGGACGGAAGTCCTCCAAGGAGGGAGTATTGTAACAGCCCGGATTTTAGTTAAACATAAAATAAGGTTTAAAAGATGTTATTTGGAGGATTCGTTGTAACGACCCAGGTTTTTCTTCCCGGTCTTCCAGGTATGCCCAAGGGGTAATTTGGTAATTTGGTCGGGCCGTCAGGGTCGTTTGTGTCTTTTCCAGTTACTAAAATTATTGGATGGTTTTTGTAGGTTTTTGGAGGGGTTTGTGGTTTGGTTTGAGCAAGGTTTGATGCAAAAGTAAAAATAAAGGAATTTATGCTGCAGTGTGGGTTTGAACCCGGTCTCCCGGAAGCTTTGTAGAGATGTGTGCCAATTGAGCCATTAGGTGCTCTTGTTGCTCTTTCTCGCATCACATCTTAGTTAACCTTGGATTTTGGAGTTTTGGTGCATTTGGTTAAATGAAATAGAATTAGGTTTATTCCATCTTCTTCTCCAAATCTCCTCTTGGCCGCACAAGCTCTCCCTCTCCATAGCCCTTGCCGATTCTTCATCCTTGCGGCTCCCTGGATCGTTCATCATCATTCCGGTAGGTATTGATCTTCCTCTTCTTCTTCTCATCCGTTTGGTGTGCTTTTGGCCAAGTGAAAAGAGGTGTGTTGTGTGTGTTTGTGTTGATTGCGGCCCCAGAGAAAGCGAGCCAGCGACCATCGTCGCCGCGTCCCACCGGTCGATCGCGACGCCGATCGCGCGCCAGCGGCGGCAGCCCTGATCGCCCCGCCGCACACGATTGGCCCTCAGAGTCGCACCAGACGCCCGAGATCTGAGGCGGCCCTGCCGCCGCGCCATCGCTCACCAGTCGCCCAGATCTGTTGAAGCGACCGCCGCCGACGCCATCACTCGCCGGATCGTGCGGATCGCGCAGCAGCGAGCGCGACGCCGCGCCGCGCCGCGCGCGCTTCTCCCGAATCGCTCGCGCGCCAGCCCAGCGTCGCGTCGCTGTCGCTGCGCGCCAGCGCCGCGCGCGCGCCATTGCCATTGCTATTGCCGCCTGCGCGCCAGCCCCGCATCCGCGTCGCTCGCGCCGCCGCCGCGCCGCGCCGCGCGCCTTCGCCCGAAGCCGCCGCCCGCGCGCTGCGCCGCGCCGCGCCTTCGCCGCTCGCGCCGCCGCCGCGCTTCGCCTTCGCCAGCGCGCGCGCGCTGCCGTGCATCCAGCCGTGCCGTCTTTGTGCCGGTAGCGCGCAGCGCGCCAGCCTGCCGTGCCCGGTAGCGCAACTGCGCCCGCCTGCCGTGCGGCTACTCGCCAGCCTCCAAGCTCGTGTCGCCGTGCCGCGTGAGTTCCCCAGGCGAGCTTGCTGTTGTTCTTTTGTTGTTTAGACGTTTTAGATGCTGATTATTATTGGTTTGCTAGGTTCCCGCCGCTAGCTCGGGATTGTTCCGCACTTAGGATTTGTGTGTAGAAGCCTCCCACCAAGGTAAGGATTTCTTACCGGAGTTGTGTGGGCCTGCAGTATATGTGTGATTGTTGTTTTGTATGCCTGTATGATTATTAGCATGTTTAGCCCTAGGTGCTCGTTACAATTCTGATCGGCATGAACTCTTGTATTGTTTCTCATGTTAGCCCATGCTAGGTTGTTCCATTCTCGCATGTTCGATATCTGTTCTTGCTTCGTAGTATCATGCTAGGTTCCTTGTATCTCATGAGCACGTATTGGACCGCATTGATTGAATTGTTATTATTGTTATGGTTTAGAGTTCAAGTAGGTAGCATCATCCGGCGGATGCATAACGTAACTTGCATCCCCGACGAGGGACGTGCGAGATGGTACTCCGTCTTCGATCCCGTTAGGGTTTAGCTAACCCTAACGGTGGCCTGCAATCTTGGGTGAGGGTGGCGGACTATTAAATGCCCCAACGGCCGGGATGATGACTTGGCATTGCCTCGTCCGGCGATCGGCGCACGTCCTCGGTGTGTTCGGCCGTAGCCCTTGATTGCCACTGTTAGGCAAGGACCGCTTCTGGTGTAAGCCTACCACGACCGGTTCCTTAGCCTCGGTGCGGTGGTACAGCCGACATAGTTCACGTGTCGGTCTCACACCCTATGTCGGTGACACCGATCCGGAGATTTAGTTAGGCATGGTGGCCGAACACGGGCGGCTTGCCACTAGACCGGCACCCCGAGTTTGCGTAGCATGCGGTGCGCGCTTACGCTCATTACAACGCCGATCGAGAGCTCCTCGGGATCTTGAGCGATGCACCTTTCGTGTCGACGATGAGTCGGTGAGGCCGGGACTTGTTCCCGTATAGCGCGTATAGTGTGTTGTGGTATTTTCTCGACTAAGACCACGAGTTGGCTTCCGAGGTCCAAGTGTGGACTTAGCTATGTGCTCCGCTCTGTGTTTTTGTACTCATAGCTTGCATACATTCTTCTAGATGATCATGTATATCGTATTGTACCCCTGGTTGGGGATTCTTCTTTGGGTAATTCGTTACTCACCCTTATTCTCGTGGTTTTCCACGGGTAATCAAGCGGGAGACAGGGATGGTGAAGGAGGAGCCGTGATCATGGAATCCTGCTTTGTCATCTCGACCATTTTATTATATCATGACTCTTGACTTTTGTTATTTCCCCACGCATGTAGACGGACACGGAGCCCTAGGATGTTTTCTTACGTTTTATGGATTCCAAAGATATTTGTACTTGTGGATTGTTTAAATGGTTTAAATTAATCTCTGATCGTAGTATGCTTTTAGAAATGTATGTTTTGGTTGTTGAATGTTTCATTTTTTTGGGATCCGAAATATATTTTTCATAATGTCTTTTATTTCCAATACATGCATTGGGGTAAAGGCCCATTTAGAGCCCCTTTTGGGTCGGGTCTTTACAATTCGAACCCTCAGCCTCAAAGAGAGATGGGAGTTTGGAATTAATTAAGGAAAATAAATGCGTCAACTAAGGTTTGAAGGAGGGGAGCCTTGGGAAGGGAATTTTGGGATTTCCAAAGCTTATTTAATTTGAGGAAGAAAGTAAAAGAAAAAAAAAAACTCTCCTCTCGCAAAAACCCTCTCCCCACACCCCAGCTCGCGTCACTTTGCCCGGCCTCCGCCCGCACCGATCAGCCACTTCGCTCGTGACTGCCTGCCCGCCTTCCCCACACCGATCAACCACTCACTGTCGCACTCGCCCCTTCGCCGCCGCGCCTGACAGCCATCAGCCCGGCCGCCGTCGCCGCCGCGCGCCGCTGCCACTCGCCGCCGCCCTCCGCGCCCAGCGCCGCCGCCCCGCCGTCGCGCCCAAATAAGCCGCCCCCGCATCGCCTCCACCAGCCCGCATCGATCGCGACCGCGCACAGCGCGCACCAGCCGCGTCGCTCGTCCGTCCGCCCGTCGCGCCCCAACGTGTCGCTGTTCCGCGCCCGGCCCCACAGCCAGTCGCCCGCAGACATCGCCCGCCGTCCGAGACGCCTTGACCGTCGCCGCGAGCGAGCTGCAGCGCCAGCGCGCCAGTGCAGCGCCAGCGCCTGCCGCCGCACTGCCAGCCGGCGTCGTTCTTGCTCCTTCTGCCGCGAGACGCGTGTGCTTCTCGGTTAGTAAATTCCCGAGACCGACCCTTTGGACTTTATGTTCTTTTTAGTTCTTTGTTGGTTAACTAGGTTGATTTTATTACTTGCTTAGGTTGTCGGGTTCGCTTAGAAGCTCGAGAGTCGTCCGTTGATCGTTGGTTCTATTCACTTCCAGGTAAGGATTTCTTACCGGGGTTGTGTGGACCCTGCGAATACTTTGATAGCATGCCATGTGTTGTGTTTGTATGGAATTTCTAGTGGATAGGTTGCTTGCTCTTTCTTGTTTCCAGGTGATTTTGTGCTTGAGATTCCTGATATATCCTGTTAGTTATGATGCTAGGAGTTAAATTGTCTCGGCATAACCGTGACCTTGTCATCTTGTTAGTGCCATGCTAGGAATTGGCGGATGATGTATAGTGTAAGAGATTGTAGAGGTAACTAGTGCGTCGCGCTCGGGGAAGGCCCCGATGGGCATCACTGAGTTGGAGGTGTAAGACCCCGATGGGCATCCTAGGTGTATAAGTCCCCGATGGGCATCACTGAGTTGGAGGTGTAAGACCCCGATGGGCATCCTAGGTGTATAAGTCCCGATGGGCATCACCGAGTTGGAGGTGTAAGACCCGATGGGCATCCTAGGTGTATAAGTCCCCGATGGGCATCACTGAGTTGGAGGTGTAAGACCCCGATGGGCATCCTAGGTGTATAAGTCCCCGATGGGCATCACTGAGTTGGAGGTGTAAGACCCCGATGGGCATCCTAGGTGTATAAGTCCCCGATGGGCATCACTGAGTTGGAGGTGTAAGACCCCGATGGGCATCCTAGGTGTATAAGTCCCCGATGGGCAACACTGAGTCCTAGGTTGTGTAAGGCTCGAAGGACACCCAGGTGTGGAACCTAGGGTAGCTGGTAGCTGTAAGCCTCGAATAGGCAAGCCCCAGGAGTGACGTTCTGTTGACCCATCTGTTTGCTCTGAGTCATTGCATGGTTGCATGTCCGTGTGCTAAATGATATGTTTTCGTATTGTACCCCGGTTGGGGATTCTTACTGAGTAACTCGTTGCTCACCCTTATTTTCTGTGGTTTTCCACCAGGTAACTTGGGACATCGGCAGGATGGCTAGGAGGAGGCGGTGGATGATCATGGATAGTCGACTGGGGATGCATGTTCTTTAATTGTTTTCTTTATGATTTAGCATGTAGTGGGACTTGAGTCCCTAGGGAAACACTCAAACTATTTTATGGTTCTCGTACCGTACTCTTATTTGTTTTTAAGAAAAGCACTGATCAGTCAAATTACTCTTGATTTTTACATTGGCTTTTGTGGTTTGTTTAAAGTGTTGTTGATTGCAAAAGTCTTAAATTATTACAGTTGGATGGTGTTTTACATTCCTAGACTTGCATGCTAAGTAAGGATCTAGGTTAACGACCGCTTCTTTGGGTCGGGTCCTTACAGACGGCGACAAGGCTGACCGGCGGTGGGGCTGGCCGGCTGCTCGGGCTGGGGTGCTCGGGGGAGAGAGAGAGAGAGAGAGAAAGAGAGAGAAAGTGAATTTGGGGAAAAAAATAAAAGAAAAGAAAAGAAAATGAATTTGGAAAAGAAAAGGAAAATGGGAAATAAAAGGAAAAATAAGGATTTTATCCAAAATCCATCCTTATCCACTTTTATCCTTAAAAATCCCATTTCCCGGCTTCCTCCTTTCGAGACCCTACCAAAGCAACCTCTCCCAATAAATAAAACTCACTAAAATCCAACTCCCAAATCAACACCATGGGCCCGGGCTCGAATCCCAAAGGAAGCACACAACCAACCAACACTTTGCCCAAAAACCCAAATCACAACCGAACTCCCAAACGACTAGCCCAAACATCTCGGGACTCGCAAGCAATAACAAACCAGCCTCGACAAAAGCAGGAGCTACCTCGAAGCCTGAAAAACCACAAATCCTGCACGGAGAGCCAAAAGACCAAAATACCCCTAAGGGTCAAAACAGCTCTAACGGCCCAACCCAACAACCGAATCTTGACCCGAAGGCACCTCGAAAACCGGAATAGAAAACTGGGCCGTTACAATACTCCCTCCTTTTAAGACTTTCGTCTTCGAAAGTCCTAAGACGAAACAGCTCCAGAAAACCCCACAGAATCCAATCCCACCAAACTTCTCGGCTAAAACAACGCCAACCTTCTCCGAAAACGAAACCCTCTTGGGTTATCAAAAATCAAGGGCACTATGCCATCCAGGCTGCCACAAACAAACTCAACCAAGACTGGGCATATACTGAACTCCGAAGGGAAATAGACGGCGATCCATATCCTCAACTCGCACCAACTCTCAAACGGTGCTACTCTCAGCAAACTCGAGGACTGGCCACAAGCTCTGAAACTCTACACCACGCACTGGCAAAACTCCTCTGGAAGCTCACAGCTGCTACAAAACAACCTCAACCCTACAACAAGCTGACCAAACAACTGAACCTCATAGGTTCCAGAAAACCAAACAGCCTACTCTTACTTCACAAGAGACCAGCGAACCTCAAATCTTGCCTACAGCCTTAACGACTATAACCAAACCACCAACTGGCGACTGATCCAAAAAAGCAAACTTCTTCAACTAGAACGCGACCACAACACTTAAGCAACCATCTTAAGGAGAAATCGCCGAACCAAAGGCAAGTGGCACCATCCTGGTACACCAGACGGCTAACAACACTCACACCAGCTGAAACTTCAGCTACGGCCACCTTTAAAGACAAGGGGCCGTGCACGAGCTCCACTCGGCCAAACCAACAAACTAGAACTCCTCATCGGCCGAACGCAAACTTACGGAGCAAAACTACCAGCAATTGGCCAAAGAAAACACTGCCAGGCAAGGGACAACCAACATTCCCCTCAAGGAAAAAAATCTCGGGCTGCAAGGACTAAACCATCACGCAGCTAACCGCGGCACAACACCTTGAGGAAAATAGCTCAACAGCTTTACCAACCAAGCCACGACACCTCTGTGCCAACTCACTCAAACGCGGCTTTGCTAACGCCAACTGCAAAAGCACAACAACTAGGAACAAAGCCCGAGAAGGGCTTGCTCAGCAGAACTCAACCCAAACTTATAACGAGCAACGCTCGCCTCCAAGCTACCACTCAACTCTTAAAATCCAACTGGCTACTCAAAAGACTTCTCCTTTTAGCCTAGGCCTAACTCAACTTCCAACCAGAAGCTCCACTCCCGAAACATTACAAGGAAAACGGATGACGACAACCTCAAAGCTTACGGGTCCTGAGCCACCCGAATTCGAAAGACTACCTCGCAAGCTAACACTCGAGGCTGGCATCCAAGGAGCAACTCAACCACCACAGAGGCTAGGGGAAAGGAAATCATCACTCCCCAAAGGACCATCAACTTGCCAGAACAACTCAACTCTTACTGGCTGGCCTCCGCCCTTGCGGGGACAAACAACTCTTTCTTGCTAACAACACAAAGCAGGGACCGTCTCGCTGGGCTGACCGTTGCGCTACTCTTATCATCTCCACAACTCAGGAGCTAAGCTGACTCCTGCCAAACGGGAAACGACTTCCCAGCAAGCAAACTCTGAAGGGCAGCGAACATCACACACGCTCGCTGACTTGCTCAAACCCAAGGCAACAACAACCAACTCTCTAGGAAGCAACACCCAAGGAAAACTCAACCAATCGGATCACCAACCCAAAACTAACGAGAACTTACTCAATCTGCCGAGGAGGGGTCAACTCCCAAAACTTCCTGACAAGGAACAAGACCTCAGGGCAACGCCCTCCAGCTAGAACCGAACTAGCTCTCGAAACAACAAAAGAACCAAATCTTGGCCAAACACTCACAAGAGGCAGAACAACCTTTACTGCAGCCTCTAGAACACCATCCAAGAATCCGCTTAACTGGACAAACAACTGCTTCCAAGCAGCCAACAAAACTTTTCCTTCTTGCTAGCACCTCTACCATCGACTCATGGCTACGGGAGAAACCTGACAACTCCTAGAAGGAAAACGGCTCTTACAAGCGGACAAACCAAGGGACAGAGGGCTCCACATATGCTCACTTTGTCTTGCTCCTCTAGAGCAACAACATCTAATCTCACGGGGCAACAACAAGGGGTCCATCTCAGACTGAACTTCCAAATGCCAAACGGGGCAACTCAACATCCTGCAACAGGAAAACAACCAACAGGGCACAAACCACTCGCCCCACGAGCAAAACTAATCTCAAGCAACTCCAATCCACACCTTGGTCGACACCAAGCATCAACTTGCCACCACACCGGAACCAATCCGGACTTTACTCCAAACAAACACTAGCTTGCTAGTCTACCAAGACTGCTAGCAACTCAACCGAGGCTACAACCCACACGCCTCGGTGGCCAATCAAACTCACTACAGGCTGACCGAGCTCGGAGAGGCTCTCCACAACCTAGGGTTCTCCGACAACCCTCGACACACACACTGCCGGCAAACGATCTAACAGACAACTGCTGAACAAACAACTCCAATTTCCAGCATCCCAACCATGCTGGCCAACTCCAACTCCTTGGGAACCTAGAGGACCCGAAACGCTACAGAATGCGTCATCCTCCTACTCAAAGCATCGGCCACAACATAACTTCTACCCAAGGAAAGATCCAAACAACTCTCTTAGCCATGACGCTCAGAAACCACGCGGCTTAGCTACCACCGCTCTTGTTCAGTTTCCAACTGAACTCCAACCAACGATCAACAAGAAGATCCGCCAACCAAGCTTAGGTCCAACCCAACAACACTTGCCTAAGCAACAACCTGATACCACGAGCACGGTATCCTTACCACCTCGACTAAAGCCTTGCAACAACCACCTGGAGTTCAACTTCTCCAGAAACTGAGCACTAGATCTCCAAGGAAAACCCTACATGGATTTGAAACTCTCGCCACATAACGAACCACACATAACACACTTGTGTGCACAACTCTCAACCTTCATTTAGAGATCCAAGACTAACAAATGCTTTTTCCCAAAAGCAACACTAGCTCCTGGCAGAGATACAATCAATCCAAGGAACACCAAAAGTTCCATCTCCACACGATACTCGAAGCTGAGGCAACCTTGCTCTACCAAAGCATAACAATGCCAAACCGAACTTACTTTATACCAAGCCTCTACCAAGGGTGCTTACCCCTAAGGCATCAAAAACCTCTCGCAAGGCATCGGCTCTCATCTCTTTGAAAAGCATCCAACTCACCTCATAGGCATCCAACTCATGGTCCTCAATGGACCAAACTCGCATCTACAATGCTCAACTCTCCTCAGATTTAGGCACTCGAAGGTAGTTGACCGCACTACCAACCACAAAGAAAATCTCTTGGCCTTAACACTAGCGCGAGAATCACGCCCACAAACAATTACCAACCGCCAACCTGCTGACTTACTCAACCTCCAGTAACACCGGGAAAAGGCTCGGCTCGGCTCCTCTCGAGCATCCTCTCGCTTGTAGTCCATCGACTACCACCGAACTAGCCCTCTGCACGACCTATCACAGTGCCACGCGCCATAAACGGATCCAAGGCTAAAGGAGTGCACTAAACTCGAACGGCATAGAACCATCTGCTATGCCCAAGCAAAACTCAAGCCTCAACCAGACTTAGTGCCAAAGCGGCACACCAACCAATGCACCTCAAGTGCCACTACTACCAAAACCACATCTTAGTACCAATGGGGCCAACAAGGTCACAACCTCAAGTGACAAGAACTCTGGCTAGGCATACAAGGGCTCCAACTCAAAAACCATGCCTACGGCATCTCATCAAACCAAGGCTCACGGCCTACCCTTGCATCTCCACATGATGCTCAACAAAACTCGTGGCGGCTCTCTCTCAACATGCAAAGACTAGCTCCACTCTAGGAGCTCACCAAAAGAAGAGTGTTCAACTCTACCAAACATCTGAGGAAAACACCAACGGATCCAGTCCGAAGGGAACACTACTCACTGGCACCCTTAACCATAGGGTTCCGCTTACTGGCTGCAAAAACAACAACAACAACACTTTACAATAGCACAAAGATGCCTCAACAATCTCCTCGAAGGTGCCAACTCTGCAGCTACTCACTGGGCAATCAAAAAATCTGCTAAGGCTCAAGATCAACACTTGAGCTACCCAGGCTAGTCCACACGGGGACCTGCTCAACAAGCATCCACATAAGCACAGCCATAGCTAACTCCTCTCTTGAAGTGGCACTCCAAGGCAAAGCACCTCCACCCTCTCACTAGGGAAAACCAACAAGCCCAGGCCACAATTGGCCTCACGGAGTCCAAGCTCGCCTCCCACGGGGACGGCGTCCCGTGGCATCCGAATCTGTGCGGATACCTCAACAAGCCACAACATACATCACACACTGCGGGAAGTTGGCATGATGGCGCTCTAAACCCAAACCAACAACGAGTCAGAACCTGCTCGTCTCCGCTCCACAATACTACACAAGGCATACCCAGATGAAAAGTATTGTAAATTCTTAACCCTTTTTCAACAACAAATAGTAAACTTAGGCGTACTGATGGTATCAGGAGTCTTGATGATCATGGAAAAACGACCTACAACAAAAGGTCGGTCACTACGAGAATCTATGACTCTGAGCTCTGATACCAATTGTAAAGACCCGACCCGAATGGGGTTCTAAATAGGCCATTACCTAAATGCTAGCATACAAATCTACAGAAAATTTGCAAGATGGTGTTTGGATTCTAAGTAAAAACTAAAACATGAAAACATCCATTTAAAAATCAACATAAATTCTGAAACTCGTCCCTGTTTCCAAGCACTGTTCCAAGACAAATACATTTCCAAAACATACTCGATCGAGAGATTTATTTAAAGCATACAAGCTTTGCAATAGTTACAACAATGCTAGAATCAGGAAATACATTCGAGAAAACACCCTAGGGCTCCGTGCCCAACTACATGCATTCAGAGGACACTTAAATCATAAACATAAACATAAGACTCGAGTTGAACAACGGGTTTCCATGATCACAGCTCCTCCTCCATCATCCTGTCTCGCACCATGGTTACTGTGGAAAACCACATAATAAGGGTGAGTAACGAATTACTCGATGAAAAACCCCAACCGGGGTACAATACGATATACATGGTCATCTAGCGAGAAAGATATGCAAGCTATGAATATAAACACGAATAGAGCACATAGCTTAGCCTACGCTTGGGCCTCGGATGCCAACTCGAGGTCTTAGTCCGGAAATCAATCACCACATCCACACAATACACAAGTCGCCCTATATGAGAAACAAGTCCCGGCCTCGGCTGTCTCTTTGTCGGCGAAAGGTGCACTAGCTCAAGATCCCGAGGAGCTCTCCGGTCGTGCGCGTAATGGCGTAAGCATACACCGCGTGCTCTGCGCAGACTATGGGGTGTCTTTGGGTCTAGTGGCAAGTCGCCATGTCCATCCACCACGCCTAACTAAATCTCTCCGGATCGGTGTCACCGACATAGGGGTGTGAGACACGGACACGTGAACTATGTCGGCTGAACCACCGCACCGGGTTAAGGAACGGGTCGTGGTAGGCTTACACCGAGAAGCCGTCCTTACCTTAACAGGTGGCAATCAAGGTCTCTGGCCGAACACGGCGAGGGCGTCTTGGCTGCTGGGGCGAGGCAATGCCAAGTCATCATCCCGACCGTTGGGGTATTTAACGATCGCCACCCTCACCCAAGATTGCGGGGGCCTACCGGTCGGGTTAGCTAAACCCTAACGGGGTCAAGGGACGGAGAACTGTCTCGACGTCCCTGCCATAGATGCAAGGTACTTTATGCATCGGGCCGGATGATGCTATCTACTCGCAACTCTAACTCGCCTTAACAATCGACAAACAATTTCATAAAATCCAATACGTGCTCAATAAGAATACAACGAGCCTAGCATAATACTACGAAGCAAGGAATGAATCTGAGCATGCCGAGAAAGGAACAACCTAGCATGGACTAACATGAGAAACAACATAGGAAATCATGCCAGTCGGGAATTCAGAATAGAGCACTTATCAGGAAACATGTCAATAAACACAAACAAGCATACAATGAGCAATCACATAATATATCGCAGGGTCCACACAACTCCGGTAAGAAATCCTTACAGCCTAAGACCTCTAAACACAAGAAACCTAAGCTGCGATCGAACTTGAGCTAGCTAGCGAGAACCTAACAAAAACAACAATAATTACAATTAAAAGGCCCAAATATAATAAAACAAACAGGGCTCAGCTCGGGAGCAACTCACGAGGTGCGACAAACACACGAAGCAAGCATTTGCTAGAGCTAGCGGCGTAGGCAAAGCAGCCTGGGCGCGCAGGGCTCGATGCGCTGGCTGCAGAACCATCGGCGCTGGGCACTGGCACGGGCGCATGGGCAGGGCACGCAGTGGCGCGCGAGACGAGCAAGCTGCAGGGCGCGGCGCGCGACACGGCCGAGACGGCGACTCGGACCAAGGCTCGGGCGTTCTGGCGCGAGGACACGCGACGAGGGCGCTGGGACGCGCGATCTGGCTGGTCTCGGCACTGGGCGACGCGGCTCGAGGCTGGGGCTGGTGAGCTGGGTGACGGCGCGACCTGGGCGAAGTTGGCCGACGCGACAACGGGCGAGGCGACGCGAGCAGGGGCTCGGGCGACACAAGCTGGGCGAGGCTCGGGCAACGCTTGGGCTGACGACTCGGTCTTGGCGCGTCACGACAATGATGGACAAACGACCGACGGTGAATGGCTACCGCCGCTCAGTGCTGGGTGCTCGGAGAGAGAGAGAGAGAGAGAGAGAGAGAGAGAAAGAGAGAGAAAGTGAATTTGGGGAAAAAAAAATAAAATAAAAGAAAAGAAAATGAATTTGGAAAAGAAAAGGAAAATGGGAAATAAAAGGAAAAATAAGGATTTTATCCAAAATCCATCCTTATCCACTTTTATCCTTAAAAATCCCATTTCCCGCTTCCTCCTTCGAGACCCTACTGAAGCAACCTCTCTCCCAATAAATAAAACTCACTAAAATCCAACTCTCAAATCAACACCAAGGGCCCGGGCTCGAATCCCAAAGGAAGCACACAACCAACCAACACTTTGCCCAAAAACCCAAATCACAACCGAACTCCCAAATGACTAGCCCAAACATCTCGGGACTCGCAAGCAATAACAAACCAGCCTCGACAAAGGCAGGAGCTACCTCGAAGCCTGAAAAACCACAAATCCTACACGGAGAGCCAAAAGACCAAAATACCCCTAAGGGTCAAAACAACTCTAACGGCCCAACCCAACAACCGAATCTTGACCCGAAGGCACCTCGAAAACCGGAATAGAAAACTGGGCCGTTACACTTCGATCGGCTTATGGCCAAACTGACCAGCTCGATGAATTTCGCTCCTTGCTTTGGTATTTATAGGTTTGAATTTCATGATCCGCTAGTAGAAGTGAGCTGTACAAATCATTATCAATGCATATTCCATAATTTTCATCAAGATTTATTTGATTTCTGCCGCCTTGATTGCATAATCGATTCTCTGATTCTTTCCTCATAGAAGAGACTTTGTCCATACGTATTTTCCGTCTTTGGGTTCTGCGTCTTTGCGCTATCTGGTCGTAGTTCGCAATATTGTCTTTCCCTCGATGATGCGCGAAATCTTGCTAAAAAGTGTTAATTAAGCACAGTTGCTTTGCGAATTGCGCTAAAGCATGGATTCATGCTTTTGATGCAACATTATGAATGCATGCTGATTTTCTAAGTTATTTCTCTGTATTTCTATGAGGAATGCATATATTCTTTACTTAAATAGTAAAATAATGCAACCTAAGCAGCCTAAAATATGCTCTCTTTGAGAGTTATGATCATTTACCAATCTCTTAATCATTCCAAATCATCATTTACTAGGATCCTAGCAATCTTATCTCAGTTCTTCTTCCTTTTCCCTTAGTCCGAAGTTCACTTCTTGTTTGGAGACTTCTGCTGTAGTGTAAATCATTCACCTCTCTCAGCTAAGTTTGATCAAGACATTTTGTCCACGACTTATTATTTGGGTATCTCTAAGCAAAATGTTCTGCTTGCCACTATTTGGTTTGGTGTAACAGTGCTAGCAGAATACTAGGATCTTCCACGGCTCATTCGCCCGTGTTGTCTTTAGCTCTTTTACCCAGAATGTCTTGAGGTTTTTTTTTTTTTTGAAAACATCATACGCATTCGGATATTTTTTCAAAAGCAATGTTGTATGACATTCTCACCCCCCAACTTAAGGCTATCATTATCCTCAATGATTGTGAGACTTATATCCCCCCCCCCCCAAACTTAAATGAATATAAGTCTAAGGAATTCTTTACTTTAAGCTAAATGCATCTCCTCCCATGGAATTGATCTAAGTCCTAAGCTCACAAGTGTTCGTCCCAAGATAATTTCGCTATTGACTTCGCAAATGATGTCTTGGGGCAAAGTGAATATTGGCGTATCAAAGGCAATGTTTGAAAATGCATAATTAAAAAGAAGAAATTAAAAATCAGCATTAGTCAACTCATTAACTTAGCAGTGAGTAAAATGAAATATTTATTATAAGTGAGCAGATAAAAAAAAATGAAGATAGGAACAGTAGAGACAGAGACTTCCTTTATCACTTTTCATCTTGTGAATCAGAGTTGTTAGAGTCGATGGAGGAGATGATGTCTTGGATCTCTAGGAGGACAGGTCTGTAGAGATATGGCTCAAAGGGAGTCAGTATGTCAAAGATTATACAGTCTCGATTTGCCATGTAATCCACAAGCTTCCTCATATTGTTGTCTCGAAACGCCCGAATTTTTCTCTCATTGTCTTCTTCATCTTTGGTGGCCTAGTAGACACATGAGGTGTGTAGAAGGCCCCGCTTCCTTCGGTAGTGTTGCACTTTCGTATGCAAAAAAATCTGTCACGAGGCACTGGATAACTCGGTCAGGGTCCTCTTCCATTGGTGTCACTCGAACTCTCTACTGCTTGGCGTTATTTTTCTCAGCTTCTCTACTTCTGCGTCGAAATAGGTCCTCCAGCGCAGGAATTCCTCTCCTTGCTGCTCCAGTCTTATCTGCCACATTCTTCTGTACGTTGTTGCAAGTCTTTGTACCATGGTTAAAGTTATGGATTGTTTGCAAGGTTGAGTTTTCGGTTTGAAAAGAATAGGTAAATAGAAACTCTTTGGAGGGTATTTAGAGGTTTGAGGTGAAGGGGTGTAACGATTGAAAATTGCAATCGTCGCATATGTCAGGGAGACGATCGGGTTTTTGGAAACCATGCACGACTTGCACACCGTTGGATCTAACCTCTTGTGATCCAAATGCTCGATATTCATCCGTGATTAATGGTTCACATGATTGCACTAGAGATTTACTAAAGTATTAAAATTTAAGAATTGCAACTAAAATAAAAAGTGAAAATAAAATTAAACATAAAATTTGGATAATCTTCTCGCATAAGTAGATAGGAAATATTAAAACTTAGCATGCGTGGAGAAGAAATTAAAAGGTAGCGATACGCTCTGGCTCCACTAACATGACCGCGCACTTATTCTTCAATCAATGTGAATGAAGATATTCCGCGTTGAATATCCTCATTCCAGTAATGCTTTAGTCTCTAACCGTTGACTGTAAATTCATTCTCAGTTGCTTCGTTCTTAATCCATATTGCTCCTCCTACTTTTACCTGCGTAATATAGAATGGTCCAGACCACTTTGATCTGAGCTTTCTTGGAAACAAAAGAATTCTAGAGTTAAACAATAACACTTGTTGTCTGCAACGACGTTTTCATTCTAGTTCCATAGGTATGTTCGGTTGATTATTCGGTTGTTCGGTTGGGCCGTTAGGGCAGTTTGTGTAATGGCCCAGAATTCTATTCCGATTCCCCAGGTATGTTCGATTAATTATTCGGTTGTTCGGTTGGGTCGTTAGGGCAGTTTTAACTCTTAGGGGTATTTTGGTCATTTTGCCCTCAGAGCCGGTTTTGTAGTTAACCAGAGTTTCAGGGTTGTTTCTGTCTATTGTTGAGTTCAGTTAGTCTTCGATTTTAGGTTTCCAGGGTTGGAATGCATTTTTGTGAAGTTTGGAGGTCTTCTCGTTTAAAAGAGAAAAATAAGAGTTAATTGTGTGTTTGTTGGAAGTCGAAGGGAGTTGGATTTGGGAGATTGGCTTTTAAGTAAAATAGGAGATTAAAAGTGTTGCTGCTGGGACTCAAACCTGTGACCAGCTAGGCTTTTGAAGGCTTGTTTTGAAAAGAATAAAATAAAAGGAAAAATGTGCTGCAGCTGGGACTCGAAGGGGGGATGGCGAGGATTTTTAATCGACAAAATAAAGAAGAAATCGCATTCATTTAGATGATTCGTCCCGAGACCTAGCCGCACGTTCTCTTCCTCCTTCCCTCAAGCTTGCTGATTTCTCCCTCTTTCCCATCTCCATTGCCGAATCCTTCATCATCTCCATCTCTTCTCATTGTGTTTTTTTTTGTTCTTGCTGAGAAGCTCCACAACCTAGCCTAGCCGAGATCACTTCTTCCTCTTTCTCCTTGGGATTGCCAAAAACATCACCTTGAAGTCGAGAGGTCATTTTCTCTTCTCCATCACCTTTTCCATGTTCTTGCAGCAAAAACCAAACCCTAGCCGAGGCCAACTCCTTCTTCTTATGATTGTCGAGACCACACCACCATCACCATCCCAAGGAGCCGATTGCAAGCCCTACCCAAGGTTGACTTCTCCTTGCTGCACACCACTTAGCCACAAGCACCATCAAGCCGAGAGCACCCAAGTACCCTTGTTGTCGAAGATTTTCCCTAACCGAGACCACCTTGGGCAAGTGTTGTGGCCAAGAGCACCTTGTAGCCAAGGGCCTCCCTTGGTTTTTCCCTAGTGCTTGGTCGAGAGCACTTGTATTACTAGTGGGGTAGTGTCTTGAACCCTTTGTTCCTAGTTTCTAGTTCGGTCAAATTACTAGCTAGTCGTAATATGTGTTTGTATGCTATTGTTAGGTTTGTGAGACTCTACAGCTCAAGGAGCCATTATTGTTATTGTTTATGCTTGTTTTCCAGGTAAGGATCTCTTACCAGGGTTGTGTGGACCTTGTATATTTGTTGATTGTTACGAGCATGTTAGTGGATAGGATTGTTGTGTTGATTTATCTCTACTAGCATGTTTACCTCTGTTTCTACATGTTAGTGCCATGCTAGGTTTGTCCTTCCAACATGCTCTGTGATTCCTACTTTAAGTTCGTAGTATCATGCTAGGATATATATACTTGTTAAGCATGTTTGAACTGTTAGGAATTGATTACTCTGTGATTCTTAGATAGCTTGGTTAGGTTGTCTTCATCCAGAGGCTGAGAGCGGACATAACGCACTTTTTCCCCACAGGTTGGGATAAGTGAGAAGCATAACGTTTGCTTTTGCCTTTGGCAGCCGGTGCGGATTAGCTCCCCCATCGGCATAATCCTAGTTTGTAGCCTACTATAGAGCGGAACCCTCCCAACGGTGTAAGCCTACCTTGGCAGGTTCTTAGCTTCAGGCGTCGATGGTACAAGCTACTACAATTGAGTGCCGAGGGCCTCGCTCTACTGTAGATCAGTGACACCGCTTCCGAGTCTTTAGGCATGCATACCTGAACCGTGTAGTTTGTCCCTAGGCCCCCACATTTACACGGTGTGCAGCAGCATGCGGTGTGCGCGCGCACGCGTTAGTCACCGATTCAGAGAGCTCCCCCAGGCTAATGTTCATGAGTACACCCTTTCCGTTCCAGTTTAAAGGCAGACATCGTGTACTCTCTCGTTCGTCACAAGATCAGTTTGGACATAACGTACTTTTTCCCTACAGCATGGACACACCATACCTTGTCCCTACAGGATGGACATAACGAACTTTGTCCCTTCAGGTTGGACATAACGCAGTTTTTCCCCACAGTTTGGAATAAGATATTTTACAGCTGATCTATAAGCCAGAAGTAGGAGACTTTAGAGGATTCTGGACTTTCCTGTTAGCTCGTTGAGCAAGGATCTGTGTTGTTGCATGTATACTACGATGCTAGATGATTGATGTATAGTATTGTACCCCAGTTGGGGATTCTTACTAAGTGCTTTGTACTCACCCTTATTTTCTATGGTTTTTCTACCAGATAACTTGGGACAGCACCTGGACGGCTAGCGGAGGGAGCTGATTGATCATGGGAGCTGTCGGCATTTACTCTGTCTTTTCCTATTGTCTTGTTGAGTCTTTTTCTTTGTTACCATGCTGGGGAAAAACTGTTTGATTTGAGAAGTGTTTTGAATGTTAAATTTTAATTACTGGCAGGATCTATTTATGGAAACTATTTGAATTAATGTTTTCTACAAGTTTTATTTGATATGTTTTCTTGTTAGGTAGTTCCAATGTTAATTTAAATGTTTTAAATTTTAAGCATGCTAAGTAAGAACCGGGTTTAGGACCACTTTTTGGGTCAGGTTCTTGCAGACCGTGACTCAGTGGACATCTTTCTTCAAGTCATTAGGCATGTCGACCTGGACCCGGTCAGTACTGTGTAGGTCTATACCTGACTGGTTTTCAGCACCATGCGGTGTATGCGTACACGCACCAAGTAGCAAGTAGATGGCTCACCTGGATCGGTATCGTCAGTACACCAGTAGTGAAAATTTATGCTTGAGCTAGATAGCTGTAATAGCCTAGTTTCCTATTCCAATTTTCGAGGTGCCTTCGGGTCAAGATTCAGTTGTTTGGTTGGGTCATTAGAGCGGTTTTGACCCTTGGGGGTATTTTGGTTTTTTGGCTCCTCGGGCAGGATTTGTGGTTTTCAGGGCTTCGAGGTAGCTCCTGCCTTTGTTGAGGCTTGTTTGTTGTTGCCTGCGAGTCCCGAGGTGTTTGGGCTAGTCGGATGGATGCTCGGTTGTGGTTTGGGCTTTGGAAAAGTGATGGTTGATTGTGTGCTTCCTTTGGGATTCGAGCCCGGGCCCTTATTATTGATTTGGGAGTTGGATTTAAGTGAGTTTTACTTATTGGAAATGGTTGCTTCAGTCGAGTCTCGAAGGAGGAAGACGGAAAATGGGATTTTAAGGTTTTAAAATGGATAAGTATGGAAAAATGGATAAAATCCCTATTTTCCTTTTATTTTCCCATTTTTCAGTTTTCTTTTCAAAATCCCTTTTCTCTCTCTCTCTCTCTTTCTCTCTCTCTCTCTCTCTCTCTCTCTCTCCCCGAGCTAGCCCCCACCTAGCCGAGCCAGCCCCTTTGGTCGCCCAGCCCGGGCTAGCCCAGCCCTCTCCTCCGCTCGAGCGAGCCACCACCCAGTCGCGCCATCGCCCAGCCCGAGTCACCCCTACCAAGGTCGCGTCGCCCGAGACCTCGCCCAGGCCGTCTCGTCAGCGTCCGTGTCGCCAGTTTGCGCCTTGTCTTGAGCCGCGCCACGATGTCGCGTCGCGTCGCCGCCGTCTGCCGCCGTCGCGCGTCCTATAAATCGCGCGCGTTGTGTCGCTCGCACCGCGCGTCGTCCTCACTCGCGCGCGTGTCCCGCGGTCGTCGCCTGCCAGCGCTTCGCGCGCCTCGCCGAGCTCGCTCGCTCTCGCGCGCTGGCGCTCGTCTTCGCGTAAACGCCAGCGAGCAGTAGCGGACCTGCGATATATCTCGATATGCTTTGCTTGTTTGCTGATTGTTATGAGCATGTTAGAGATAGAGCAGTTAATTGATTTCTTGCTAGCATGTTTGCCTGATTTTACATGTTAGTGCCATGCTAGGTTTTGTTCTGCACAAAGATGCTTATGATTCCTGCTTAAGTTGTAGTATCATGCTAGGTAATGTGATTTATGTCGGTCATTGCTTACTAGCCAGGAATCATTGATTTTTCTCTGTACTCTTAGATAGAGTTGTAGGGTTTGTCATCATCTAGAGGCTGAGCGCACATAACGTACTTTGTCCCCACTAATCGGGAGTAAAGTGTGCGCAGCATAAAGTATCTTGCTTTCCCCCCCGGTCTCTAAGGTGGATTTAGCTCAGGTCGGGAGTAAAGTGTGCGCAGCATAACGTATCTTGCTACCCCCCGACCCGCCGATTGTGGACTTAGCTACCCACTTCGGCAATAACCTAGTTTGTAGCCTGCTAGAGCGGAACCCTGCCAACGGTGTAAGCCTACCTTGGCCGGTTCTTAGCTTCAGGTCGGTGGATCAGTCTGCACAGATGAGCGCCGAGGGCCTCGCGCTCTCGTGATCGATGACACCGCTTCCGAGTCATAGGCATGTGCACTGGCCGCGTAGTTTGCCCCCTTAGGCCCCGCATTTACGCCGGGTTGCGCAGAGCATGCGGTGTCGCGAACACGTGTTAGTTGCCGGTTCGAGAGCTCCCGGGCTAATGTCGTGAGTACACCATTCCTTCCGTTAGAGCTCCTTGACGGGTACTCTCGTAAGTCCAGATTAGTGTAAGGGCAAGGAGGCCCTTGAGGACATTCTAGGGATCGATGTATTCCCCGAGTGACAGATAACTTCGGTGATGTCCCGTGATTGGTCGATGTATCCAATCCCGATTAGCTTGGAAGAAAGAGACTTTCGATGGCTCCAGATCTTGTTTTATGAGCTCGTTGAGCTATGATCTGTGTTGATAGCTGTTTGCTTGCATGTTGAGGTGCTAGATGACTGATGTATCGTATTGTACCCCCGTTGGGGATTCTTCTTGAGTATCTTTATACTCACCCTTATTTATCTGTCGGTAGCTTGGGACAACACCGGGATGGCTAGCGGAGGGAGCTGATTGATCATGGAGAGCCGCCGGCGCTCTGTCATTTATTATTGCATTGTTATTCAGCATGTAGATGGACATGAGTTCTAGGGGAACATTGTTTAAAACGTGGTTTAAATTGTATTGTATATTTTTATAAATCTTCGGCGAGTTGTTTTACTTTGATTTGTTTAAATGAAAATCATTGGTTATGTTTTAAGGGTTCCCCCTTCTCATATGTTTGAAATGATTTTTAAATATGAGCACTAAACCGCTTGATATCATATTTAACTTGCATCTTGAGTGAGAACCCCGGTTTAGGACCATGTTTTGGGTCGGGTTCGTCACGATTGGTATCGAGCACGAGTCATAGATTCTGTAGAGACTAACCAACTTTGTAGGTTGTTTGCTCCCATGATCATCGGCCTCTCACGGCGCCATGTTTGTCCGAGTTCAATTAAGCTAAGGGGTAAGAATTTACAATACTTTTCATCTAGCTTTTATGCCTTGTGTAGAGTTGTGGAGCGAGACGCAGCGAGTTTCGACTCGTTGTTGGTTTGTGCTTAGAGAGCCATCATGCCAACTTTCCGCAGATCGCGGCAGATTTGATGAGCGGTGAGAGCCCCAGTGTGGGCGGCAGATTTATGCTTTGTGCAGATCGTCGGTGTGTCGATCGCACGCAGGGAGGCGAGCTTAGACTCCGTGAGGCCATTTGTGGCCCGGGCTTGTTGCTTTTCCCTAGTGAGAGGGTGGAGGTGCTTTGTGCGGATCGCCAGGTGTGTTGATCGCACTTTCGAGGAGCAGGGCGCTTGGCATGTCCGACCGAGGAGTTGGACCGATTGTATTGATGTTGAGGCCGCGTCGAGTCGTCGTGGTAGACCAGATTGGCGAGTTGGCACCGCGCTTGAGTTGCCAAGTGGATGGGGTAGAGGTTAGCACGCCTCGAGTGAGACTCCTTGAGCGAGTGTGCTCCAACCATGTGAGATTTGATGGCGGTCTCTTTAGCTATCGAGAGCGGAGACCAGTGCGCAGATTGTAGCGCGTAGTGAGGAGTCCCGCACAGATAGCCCAAATGACGAGTTTGTTTCAAAGCATTTCCCCCGGTAGCTCTTGTAACCCCTGAGGTTCTCGAGAGGCATGATCAGCAGAGTTTATGCAATCGAGTTTGTTGGCGTTGATGGAGCGCCCGGTTTGGCAAGTGGATGCCTGTAGAGCTCGATGTTTTGGAAAGTCCTACTGCTAGTAGTAAAGCGATTGGCGTGTTTGAGTTTAGCATCCGTGTGTTGGGATGCCTGTTTGCTCAGAGGCCAAGGTATGCCGTTCTGTCTTTGCTTTGGTACAAAGTGCTTGGTGGTGGTAGTCCCTTGAGAGAGGTGGACTAGCTGAGTCTCCACCAATCGCCAGATTGATTGGCAAATTGCCGTGTTTGTGGCTTGAGGCAGATGTAGAGACATCTTTGCCCCCTTGCAAGCCTGCTGTTGTTTTGCAGCCAGTTCTTTTAGTACCCTCGTAGCCAGGGTGTAGTGTGGAGTAGCTTGCCAGGGTTTTATCCATTTGTGGATTTCAGCGGGCTAGTAGAGTGGAGCACTCTTTTGATTGGATGTTCCCAGTGTGGAACTAGTTGTTGCCACCCGAGGCGTTGGCCTGAGCTTTTGTTGAGCATCGAGTGAGATGCAGGAGTTAGCCTGAGCTTTTGTTGAGCATCAAGTGGGATGCAGGAGTAGGCCTTGGCATGTCTGTTGGTCGAGATGCCAGAGATTAGGCTGCTCGAGTGTTTGGACTCATGTGTGAGTGCCATTGCCATGTCACTTGGAGTGTGACCTTCCCTTTCCTTAGAGGGGCATAAAGCTCGTTTAAGGCTAATTTGTGTTGTAAAGGATGTAGTGCCTGTTGGCACCAGGCTTTGAGAGGAGGCCTAGATTGAGGCCAGTGGCACTTTGGTGCAGGTGGTTCTGTGGCCGCCCAGAGTTCAGCATCCCCGCTAGTCTTGTACCCATTTCCTGAGGTTGCACCTGTATGGTTGCATAAGAGATCTAGCTCGGTGGTAGTCAGAGGACTACAAGTATGATGTTTTCGAGGGAAAGTAGGAGCTTTCCAGGGTCACCGAGAGTTGGGTACCAAAGGATGTTGTAGGCTGTTAAGAGCTAGCGCGTTCGAGTTCTCGCGCCTGTGTTGTGAGCTTGTGAGCCAGTTTGTTGGTAGCATGATTCGGCTACCCTTTGAGTTACCCTAGTATGGGTAGTGTTGGCATCGAGGATGCGTGATTGATCCAGTGTTAGAGCCATGAGTTGGATGGCTGATCGGAGCGTTAGTGAGCACATTGGCGTGAGGTATGTTAGCTTGGTATGGATTCGCTCTTGTAGAGTGAGTTTGCGAATGTGGCTTTCCGTGGTGAGTCGACCCCGAGTGGGTTTGGACTCTTGTTGCTCCCTGGTTAGTAGTGGCTCTGTTTGGAGGCAAGTGTTGCCTTGTGTGAGAGCCCTTGTTGGCATTGGATCAAGTTGGAGTTGTACACCCCGGTGTACTTTTGTGTAGCTCATTCCGTGGTTTATGTTTGGAGAACCACGAGAGGTTCGTGTTGAGGAGCCAGTGCTCAGCCTTTGGGTTGTCAAGGTTTAGTTCTTGGCAAGTGCCTCAGCTTTGGTTGTAAGGATGCCGTGCTCGTTGCCGGGTTATTGTTTAAGCAAGTTTTGCTTGTTGGTCCTTAGCCTGGTCAGAGTTCAGTTGGATCTGAACAAGAGCGGTGGTAGCAAAGCCGCGTAGTTTCTGATCGTTATGGCTAAGAGAGCTGTTCGAATCCTTGCCTTGGGCAGAAGGTTTGTTGTGTAGTTGATCAGAGTAGCGCAGTGGTTAGCCCAGCGGGAGGGTCCCTGCTTTGTGTTGTTAGCAAGCGAAAGTTGTTTGTCCCCTCAAGAGCGGAGGCCATCCAGTTTAAGAGTTGAGTTTTTGCTGGTAAGTTGTTGGTTCTTTGGGGATTGAAGTTTTTATCCCCCTAGTTTCTATGGTGGTTGAGTTGCACCATGGATGCCAGCCTCGAGTGTTATCTTTGGAGATAGCCTCGTCGGTCCATTTTCCTTGCGATGTTTCGAATGTGGAGTTTCTAGTCGCAAGATGAGTTAGGCCTTGGCTAAAAGGAGGAAGTCCTTTGAGTAGCCAGTTGAACTTAAAAGTTGAGTGGTAGCTTGGAGGCGAGCTTTGCTCGAGATGAGCTTGAGTTGAGTTTCTGCTGAGCAAGCCTTTCTCGGGCTTTGTTCCTGTTGTTGTTGTGCTTTCGCAGTTGGCGTTAGCGGAGCCTCAGTTGAGTGAGTTGGCATAGTGGTGCCGTGGCTCTGGTTGGTTAGCCTTTGGGTTGTTCTCCTCAAGCTGTTGTGTTGCTAGTGGCTGCGTGATTGTTTGGTCCTTGCAGCCCGAGTTTTTCCATGAGAGGAAACGTTGGTTGTTTCCTTGCCTGGCAATGTTCTCTTTGGCCAGTTGCTAGTAGGTTTGCATGGAAAAGTTTGCTTTCGGCCATTGAGAGGCTCCTGTTTGTTGGCTAGGCCGAGTGGAGCCTGTGCCTGGTTTTGGCCATTTAGGGTTGGCCGTAGCTGAAGTTTCAGCTTGTGCTTGTTGGAAAAAGTTTGCCTTTTGGATCAATCGCCAGTTGGCGGTTCGATTTTTTGTTCGTTAAGGTTGTAGGCAAGCTTTGTGGTTCGCTGGTATCTTGTGAGGCAAGAGTAGGCCGTTTGGTTTTGGAACCTGAGAGGTTCAGCTGTTTGGCTAGCATGGTGTAGAGTTGAGGCTGTTTGTTAACAGCTATGGGCATTTAGAGAAGTTACGCCAGTGCATGGCGTTGAGTTTTGGAGCTTGTGCCCAGTCTGCGAGATTGCTGAGAGTAACACCGTAGAGAGGTGTTCAGTGTTGGATTAGCAGGGTTTTGATTGAGCCCCTGGTTCGTAAGGCCTTCTGAGATCCTTGAGCGGATCGGAGCAGTGGCCTTCTCTGTTAGCCTTGCTCGATCTTTTGTTGAGATAGTTTCTCAGCGATCAAGTTAGCTTTGTGGCTTTGAGCCTTTGAGAACCCAAGAGGGTTTGGTTCTCGAAGAAAGGCTAGTGTTGTCTTAGCTGAAAAGCTCAGTTGGATAGGAATCAGTGGAGTATTCCTAGAGCCTTTCGTCTTAGGACTTTGGAGGACGAAAGTCTTATAAGGAGGGAGTATTGTAACGGCCCAGGTTTCTGTCCCGGTTCTCGAGGAGCTTCCTGTTGATTTCGATGGTTCAAGTTGGGCCGTTAGAGCTGTTTTGACCCTTAGGGGTATTTTGGTCTTTTTTCTCCCCAGGCAGGATTTGTGGTTTTTTTCAGGGCTTCGAGGAAGCTCCTGCCTTTGTTGAGGCTTGTTTGTTGGTGGCTGCGAGTCCCGAGATGTTTGGGCTTTTCGTTTGGGAGTTCGGTTGTGATTTGGGTTTTGGGCAAAGTAATGGTTGTTTGGGTGTTTCCTTTGGGATTCGAGCCTGGGCCCTCAGTGTTGATTTGGGAGGTTGATCTAAGTGAGATTTGATGTTTGGAAAGGTTGCTTCAGGTCGGGTCTCGAAGGAGGAAGCTGGGAAATGGGATTTAAGGAGTTAAGGATTTTAAGGATTTTTGGAAAATTGGAAAATTTGGATAAAATGGTTTTGGATAAGGATAAAAGAGAAAAAGAAAAGAAAAAAAAAAAGAAATTCCCATTTTTCCCCATTTTTTCCCTTTCTCTCTCCTCCAACCCGGCAGCGACCCTCAAGCCCCCTTGGTCGCTGAACCCGACCCTCTGGCGCGCCCGGCCGAGCGACCCAGCCTTGCTACTCGCTGTGGTCGCGAGCCTAGCCGCCCAGCTCGCCCTGCTGCGTCACACAGCGCCGAGCCCAACCTTGCCGCCGCCTGCTGGCCGATCACCCCTTCTGTGCCGACGTCGCCCCTGCCCAGCCGTCGCCCGTCGCGTGTCGCCCGGCCACAAGATCGTGCCGAGCCGCGCCGCGGTGTCTCGTCGCCGTCCCTTGCACAAGATGTCGTGCAGTTTGAGCGCCCGAGCACGCGTCGCCACGCCTTGCCTATGCGCGCCTGCCAGTAGCTGCGAGGTCGCGCTGCGCGCGCCAGCGTTAGCCGAGCCGCGCCGCCTCCAGCGCCCGACCAGTACTCTCCGTGCCGCGTGCCCTCGCCTCGCCTCGCCCGCCCGCGCCAGCGTGCGCTCGCGCGCCCAGCGTCGCCCAGCGCCCGGCCACCTCATTGTGTCTTTGGGTTGGCGGCGTTGTGGCTTCTCGGATGGTATTTCCGAGTCTTTTCTTCGTTGGGCCCGGATTTATTGGCTGTTGGTTATGGATTTATTTGGGTTGTTTTATGTATTTGATTTGGGTGCTTTATTTGATGTATAGGCTTTTCGGGATCGATTAGAGGCTCGAGGATCGCTCGATGATTTGTGATTATTATTATTGTTTTTCTGCTTGTTCCAGGTAAGGATTTCTTACCGTGGTTGTGTGGACCCTGCGATATATCTCGATATGCCTTGCTTGCTTGCTGATTGTTATGAGCATGTTTGAGATAGAGCAGTTGATTGATTTCTTGCTAGCATGTTTGCTCGATTTTACATGTTAGTGCCATGCTAGGTTTGTTACGCGGCATGCTTATGATTCCCGCTTAAGTTGTAGTATCATGCTAGGTAATATGATTTATGTCGGTCATTGCTTGCTAGCCAGGAATCATTGATTTTGCTCTGTACTCTTAGATAGAGTTGTAGGGTTTTTCATCATCCAGAGGCTGAGCGGACATAACGTACTTTGTCCCCACTGATCGGGAGTAAAGTGTGTGCGATAACGTATCTTGCTTTCCCCGGCCGCTAAGGTGGATTTAGCTCGGTCGGGAGTAAAGTGTGCGCGACATAACGTATCTTGCTACCCCAGACCCGCGGTTGTGGACTTAGCTACTCACTTCGGCAATAGCCTAGTTTGTAGCTCGCTAGAGCGGAACCACGCCAGCGGTGTAAGCCTACCTTGGTCGGTTCTTAGCTTCGGTCGATGGATCGGTTGCCGCACGATGAGCGAGGGCCTCGCTCTCGCGTGATCGCGACACCGCCTCCGAGTCATAGGCATGTGCACTGCCCGCGCGTGTTTGCCCTTAGGCCCCCGCATTTACGCCGGTTGCGCGAGAGCATGCGGTGTGCGCGCGCCACGCCAGCGTTAGTTGCCGGTTCGAGAGCTCCCGGCTAATGTCGTGAGTACACCATTCCTTCCGGTAGAGCCTGACTTCGGGTACTCTCCCGTAAGTCCAGATTAGTGTAAGGGCAAGGAGGCCCTTGAGGACATTCTAGGGATCAGTGTATTACCCCCGAGTGACAGATACCTCGGTGATGTCCCAGGATTGGTCAGTGTATCGAATCCCAGTTAGGCCGGAAGAAAGAGACTTCTGATGGCTCCAGATCTTGTTTTATGAGCTCGTTGAGCTATGATCTGTGTTGATAGCTGTTTGCTTGCATGTTGAGGTGCTAGATGACTGATGTATCGTATTGTACCCCGGTTGGGGATTCTTATTGAGTATCTTTATACTCACCCTTATTTATCTGTCAGGTAGCTTGGGACAACACCAGGATGGCTAGCGGAGGGAGCTGATTGATCATGGGGAGCCGCCGGCACTCTGTCATTTATTATTGCATTGTTATTCAGCATGTAGATGGACAGGAGTCCTAGGGGAACATTGTTTAAAACGTGGTTTAAATTGTATTGTATATTTTTATAAATACTCGCCAGGTTGTTTTACTTCTGTTGATTTGTTTAAATGAAAACTGTTGGTTATGTTTTAAGGGTTCCCCCTTCTCATATGTTTGAAATGATTTTCAAATATGAGCACTAAACCGCTTGATATCATATTTAACTTGCATGTTGAGTGAGAACCCCGGTTTAGGACCATGTTTTGGGTCGGGTTCGTCACACCCTAGCATGTACCTAATATAATATAACAGGGATACAAGAACAACACGATCTGGAAGCAAGAGAAAACATGTAACCTTCCCACTGGAAATTTCATACAATCACAAGACATGGCATGCTGGAAGAACAAACCTAGCATGGCACTAACATGAACAACAAGCAACCTGCTAGCGAGATTTCAATCACAAGCTGTTCAATAGCTAACATACTCATAACAACAACCAAGCATACAAGGCACAATCATGATAGCATCGCAGGGTCCACACAACCACGGTAAGAAATCCTTACCTGGAAACAAGCAGAAAATAACTACCATAAACCAATCAAGCGACTCTTGAGCTTCTAAGTGAACCCGAGCAACCTAAGCATTTAATAAAAACACCTAAGTAAATAAAACAGCAGCCAGCAGCTTAAAATCTAAAAGGGGAAAGGCTCGGGAATTACACACCGAGAAGACACGCGGTCTCGGCAACAAGGAGCAGAATGGCGCCGCTGCCTGCTGCTCGGGCGCACGGCAAGCAGGCGGCGAGCGACGCTGGAAGCGAGCCGCGCGCGCGAGCGAAGCGCACGGCGAGACTTCAGTGCGCGAGGAAGGCGCGGGCGACGCGTCGGCAGCGGCCGGCAGCCGAAGCGGCGCTGGCGACGTCGTCTGGCTGCGAGCGTCGGCGGCGGGCTGGGACAACGCCGCAGAGTCGCATCTGGGTGGCTGGTCGACGACGGCGACGGCCCGCGGCGCGGCGGCGTCGCGCGTCGTCGAGAAGCTTTGAGGGTGGGTGGTGCGGCTGGGCATGGTCGGGCGGCCTAGGCGATGCAGTGCGGGCGGTGGGCACTGGGCAATCTAGTGCTTGGTGGAGTGTGGTGGCTCACCAAGGGTTAGTGCGGCTAGGGCTTGGGGAGAGAGAGAGAGAGAGAGAGAGAGAGAATCTTGCAAAACAAGGGGGAAATGGATTTTTCTTGATTTCTTTCCTTTTCTTCTTTTAAATAGACCTAAAATCCCTTCCCAAAGCTTTCCTCCTTCGAGTCCTAGCTGACACATTCTTTTCCTTTTAATAAAACCCATTTAAATGCAGCCTCGTAATCACAGTTAGGTCAAGGGTTCAATTCCCAAAGGAAGCACTCTAATTAACAATATTTTTGCTAATTACCAAAACACCTCCAAACTTCCAAACAACTAGCCCGAACTTCTTGGGTCCTGCAACCAACAACAATCAAGCCTCGACAAAGGCAGGAGTGACCCTGGAGTCCTCAAAATCCACAAAACCCCGACCGGGGGAAAAAAGACCAAAATGCCCCTAAGGGTTAAAATAGCACTAACGACCCATCCGAACATCCGAATAATGAACCAGAATCACCTACTTTTAATACTTTCGTCCTCGAAAGTCCTAAGACGAAAACAACTCTAGGAAATCTCCACTGATCCTTAACCGACCAAACTCTCGGTCAAGACAACACTAAACCTTCTTCGAAATCCAAACCCCCTTGGGTTCCCAAAGGCTCAAAGCCACAGAGCCATCCAGTCTGCCACAAGCTATCTCAACCAAGACTGGGCATACACTGAACTCCGAAGAATTAGATGCGATAGTGCTAAACGGTAAGCCACATCCTCTAACTCACACTAGCTCTCAAACGGTCTTAAAATCTTAGGGCTCACTTAACCCTGCTAACCCAACTCGGAACGCCTCTCTACGACGCTACTCTCAGCAAACTCGTGGATGGGTCACAAGCTCTAAAACTCTACGCCACGCACCGGCGTAACTCCTCTTAGTACTTACAGCTGTTAACGAACAATCTCAACCCTACACCATGCTGGCCAACCAACTGAACCTCTCGGGTTCCAGAAACCAGTCAGCCTACTCTTATTTCACAAGAGACCAACGAACTCCAATGGTTTCCTATAAGCCTTAACGAAATCCAATCGAACCATCAACTGGTGACTGATCTTAAAGGCAAACTTCTCCAACTAACACGCGTCCACGACACTTAAGCAACCATCTTAAGAGAAATCGAAACACCAAAGCCAAGGGGCACTTTCCTGGTTCACCAAACGGCTACCACCATCACACCAGCTGAAACATCAGCTACGGCCACCTTTAAAAGACAAGGTCCAGGCACAGGCTCCACTCGACCAAACCAACAAACTGGAGCCCCTCATCGGCCGACAGCAAACTTTTCAATGCAAACCTACCAGCAACTGGACTAAGAGAACATCGCCAGACAGGAAAACAAACAACATTCTTCTCACAAAAATCTCTAGCTGCAGGGAATAAAACATCACGCGGATACTAGCAACACAACACCTCGAGGATAACAACTAAAAGGTTTTCCCAACCAAAGCCAGAGCACCTCTGTGCCAACCCACTCGACTGTGGTTCAGCTAAACGCAAACTGCCAACGCACCACAACTAGGAACAAAGCCCGAGAAGGGCTTGCTCTGCAGAAACTCAACCCAAGCATATAACGAGCAAGGCTGGCCTCCAAACTGCCACTCAACTCTTAAGCCCATCTGGCTACTCAAAGGACTTCCTCCTTTAGCTTAGACCTAACTCCTCTTCCAACCAGAAACTCCACACCGAAACGTCCCGAGGAATAACGATAACGACAACCAAAAAGCTTGCGGATCACGAGCAACACCAATCAAGCAAGACTGCCCTAAAAGTTAATACTCGAAACTGGCATCCACGGTGCAACTCAACGATCAAAGAAACTATGGGTTCTTCAAACCCCAAAGATCCATCAAATAATCAGCAAAAACTTAACCACTTAGCCTGGCTAACCACCGTCCTCACTAGGTCGAACAACTTGCCGCTTGCTACTAACACTACACAGGAATTCCCCTGGCTGGACTGACCGCTGCGCCACTCTGCTCAACTTCACAACTCAGGAGCTACGCTGACTCCTTCTAAAAGGGGATGATTCCTTAGCAAACGAACTTCCGATGGATAGCGAACTACACACATGCTCGCTGCCTTGCTCAAACCCAAAGGCATCAACAGCCAACTCCCTCGGAAGCAACACCAGAGGGAGTCCACAACCGATTGGACCACCTACCCAGAACTAACAGTACTTACTCAACCACCGGGGGAGGGGTCAACTCCCAAAACCTCCTGACTAAGAACAAGTCCTCAGGGCAACGCCCGCTTGCTCGAATTGAGCTAGCTCACGAAACAACATGGGAACCAAACCTTGGTCAAAACCAAGCACCACCTAGCTAAGAATTTCGGAAACCAACGCGGAGGTTACTAAGAACAACTCTAACTTGTTAACCGACAACAAGCATCCAGCAACTCAATCCGTGGAACACTGCCTGGTCTGACTTAGCTCTGGCGAAGCTCTCCACAATCTAGGGTTCCTCCGATCACCCTCCGACACAAATTTTCGTTAACGGACTAACAGACATCTGGCTACACGAGCACATCTCCCTCCAGCATCTCAACTGTGCTGGCCAAAAGCTCATCCTTGCCACATATGTAGCTTCTATCCAGGGTAAGGATCCGAACAACACTCTTAGCCATGGCGGCCAGAAACTCCGCGATTTTGCTACCATCGCCCTTGATCAGTTCCAACTGAACTCCAACCATCAATCAACAAGAAATGCCTCTACCCAGGTCAAGGGCCAACTAGCATAACTTGCCTACGCAACAACCCGACTCACAAACACGGTAACCTCTCAACCAAAGTTAGGGCACTTGCCAAGAACTAAAGCCCTAACTCCTCAGAACTGAGCACTGGTTCTCAACCCGAATCCTTTCGTTGATCCCCAAACATACATCAAGGAATGAGCTATGCAAAAGTACACCGACGTGTACAGCTCCAACTAGATTCCTTAAGATCCAACAAGAACTCTCACACAAGGCATCTTTTGCCTCCAAACAGAGCCACAACCGGCAAGGGAGAAACAAGAGTTCAAACCCTCTCGGGGTCAAATCACCACGAAACGACACATTGGTCAACTCACTCAACAAGAGCATAGCCACACCAAGCTAACTTACCGCATACCAATGGTCCACTAAACGTGCTCCGATCAACAATCCAACTCATGGCTCTAACACTGGATCAACCACGCATCATCGATCCCAACTCTACTCATATTAGGGTAACTCCAGGGTAGTCGAATCACACTACCATCCATCTGGCTCACAAGCCCACCACACCGGCGCGAGAACTCGGACACGCTAGCCCTTATCAACCAACAACATCCTTTGTACCCAACTCTCGGTGACCCTGAAAGGCTCCTACTTATCCCTCGAACGACCTCGCACTTGTAGTTCTCTGACTACCACCGAGCTAAATCTCTTATGCAGCCCCAACAGGTGCAATCTTAGGAAATGGGTACAAGACTAGTGGGGATGCTAAACCCCGGGCGGGTCCTGGAACCACCTGCACAAAAAGTGCCAACTGGCCTGAATCTAGGCCTCCTCTCAAAGCTTGGTGCCAATAGGCACTACATCCTTTACAACACTAACATCCCTTTACGGGCTTTAAGCCCCTCTAAGGGAAGGGAAGGTCACACTCCAGGTGACAGGGCAATGGCACTCTACACAAGAGTCTCAACACTTGAGTAGTCTACTCTCTGACATCACATCTAACAGACAAGCCACGACCCACTCCTGCATCCCACTCGATGCTCAACAATTACTCAGGCTAACCCTCGGGTGGCAGCACCTGGCTCCACTCTTGGAACATGCTAACACAAGGTGCTTCTCTATACTAGCCAACTAGAAACCACGGATGGGTTAAGTCCTGACAAGCAAACTTCACACTACACCCTGGCTACGAGGGTACTAAAAGAACTTGCTGCAAAACGACTGCAGGCTTGCAGGAGGACAAGATGTCTCTACATCTTCCTCAAAAGCTACTAACTTGGCAGCTTGCCAATCAACCGGGTGGCTGGTGGAGACTCTGCTGGTCTGCCTCTCACAGGAAACTTCCACCACCACACTACTGCATCAAACAACACAAGAACGGCACGCCTCGGCCTCTGAACAATAGGTCATTCCAACACTCGGATGATAAACTCGATCCTGGCCAACCACCTCGCTGCTAGCAGTAGGTCTCAAAACATCCAGCTCCACAGGCTTCCACTTGCCAAACTCGGCGGCTCGATCAACGCCAACTAACTTATCAGCATAAACCTGCTGATCAAGCCCTTCCGGAAACCTCCGGGGCTACTGGAGCTACTAGGGGGGTGTCCTAAATAAACTCTGCCAGCTGGGCTATCTGTGCCAGGGACTCCTCCCTAGGCGCTACAATTTGCGCCTGGGTCTCCGCTCTCTGATAGCCAAAAGGCCTGCCATCGATTCTCTCATGGCTGGAGCACACTCTGCTCAAGGAGTCTCACTCTAAGGCGTGCTAGCCTCTACCCCATTCTCTTGGCAACTCAACTGCCAGGGCCAAAGGTGGCCTACGGGTCTAGACAACCCTGGACGTGGTCTCATCATCAACATGCGCAGTCCAACTCCTCGGTTGGAAATACCAAACGTCCCTGCTCCTCAATGTGTAATCAGCATAAGCGATCTACACTAAACACAAAGCTAGTCCACACTGGGACTCTCACTACCCAACAAGGGTAACACATGTATACTAGGTGAAGTATTGTAAAATAAAACCCTTAGCTTAATGAACTCAGACAAACCTGACGGCCGTGGAGTGCTGATGATCATGGGGACAACAACCTACAAAGCAGGTTAGTCTACAGAATCTATGACTCTGTGTTCTAATACCAACTGTAAAGACCCGACCTGAAATACGGTCCTAAACCTAGGTCCTCACTCAGCATGCAAGTTAAATATTTCAACAAGCGGTTTAGTGCTTATATTTAAAACTTTTTCAAAACATTTGGAAACGGGGAACACTTAAAACATAACCAACAATTTTCATAAAGCAAATCCAATAAGGTAAAATAAGCCTGGCCAGTTTTTATAAAAGAACATTCAAAACAGTTTAAACAACTTTAACATCATTCCCTAGGACTCTGTCCATCTACATGTTTGAATAAATAAATGCAAACAATAAACAACAGAGTGCCTGTGACCCCATGATCAAACACTCCATCCGCTAGCCATCCTGGTGTTTGTCCCAAGTTACACAGTGGACAAACCACGAGAAATAAGGGTGAGTATAAACATACTCGGTAAGAATCCCCAACCGGGGTTTGTCTACGATACTTCAGTCATCTAACACCCTAGTATACATGCAAACAAATACGAGCTCATAAACCTCAGGTTGGCTCAGACTAACTGCCGAACTAGAAATTTCCTATTCAAGGCTTACATCTACAGCCTATCCTAGGTTCTACACCTGGATGCCCTTCGGGGTCTTACACAACCTAAGACTCAGTGATGTCCATCGGGGACTTACACACCTAGGATGCCCATCAGGGTCTTACACCTCCAACTCAGTGATGCCCATCGGGGACTTACACACCTAGGATGCCCATCGGGGACTTACACACCTAGGATGCCCATCGGGGTCTTACACCTCCAACTCAGTGATGCCGATCGAGGACTTACACACCTAGAATGCCCATCGCGGTCTTACACCTCCAACTCAGTGATGCCCATCGGGGACTTACACACCTAGGATGCCCATCAGGGTCTTACACCTCCAACTCAGTGATGCCCATCGGGGACTTACACACCTAGGATGCCCATCGGGGTCTTACACCTCCAACTCAGTGATGCCCATCGGGGTCTTACACACTTAGAATGCCCATCAGGGTCTTACACCTCCAACTCAGTGATGCCCATCGGGGTCTTACACACCTAGGATGCCCATCAGGGTCTTACACCTCCAACTCACATACGGATGTCCATCGGGGTCTTACCCGAGCGGGACCTAAACTAGTTACCCCTACCATCTTCTACACTATACAACATCTGTCTATCCCTAGCATGGAACTAATTAGGAGAAAATAGGACTAGGTTATGCCAAGATAAGGATACCCCTAGCATGTACCTAATAGAATATAACAGGGATACAAGAACAACACGATCTGGAAGCAAGAGAAAACATGTAACCTTCCCTTTGGAAATTTCATACAATCACAAGACATGGCATGCTGGAAGAACAAACCTAGCATGGCACTAACATGAACCACAAGCAACATGCTAGTGAGATTTCAAACACAAGCTGTTCAATAGCTAACATACTCATAACAACAACCAAGCATACAAAGCACAATCATGATAGCATCGCAGGGTCCACACAACCACGGTAAGAAATCCTTACCTGGAAACAAGCAGAAAATAACTACCATAAGCCAATCAAGCGACTCCTGAGCTTCTAAGTGAACCCGAGCAACCTAAGCATTTAAAAAAACACCTAAGTAAATAAAACAGTAGCCAGCAGCTTAAAATCTAAAAGGGGAAAGGCTCGGGAATTACCAACTTAGAAGACACGCGGTCTCGCGGCAAGAGGGCGAGGAATGGGCGCTGGCTCTTTGCGTGGCAGGGCGCTGACGCTGCTTTCGCGCACGGCAAGCGCGGCGCGCGTAGCGCTGGAGTGGGCGCGCGGGTGAGCGGCACGGGCGAGACTTCGGGTGCGAGGAGGGCGGCGCGCGGCGACGCAGCGTATGGCTGCGAAGCGTCACGATACTGGGACGACGCCGCGGAAGGCGCATCTGGTGGGCTGGGTCGACGCCGCCGGCGACGCCAAGCGGCGCGGCGTCGCGGCGCGTCAGGGCAACTTGGGTTGGGTCGTGCGGTTGGGCATGGCTGGGCGGCCTAGGCGGTCTGGTGCGGAGCGGTTGGGCAGCCTGGGCGATCTGGTGCGGCTGGAGTGTGGTGGCTTGGCTGGGGTTGGTGCGTCTAGGGATTGGGGAGAGAGAGAGAGAGAGAGAGAGAGAGAATCTTGCAAAACAAGGGGGAAAGGGATTTTTCTTGATTTCTTTCCTTTTCTTCTTTTAAATAGACCTAAAATCCCTTCCCAAAGCTTTCCTCCTTCGAGTCCAAGCTGACGCATTCTTTTCCTTTTAATAAAACCCATTTAAATCAAGTCTCCTAATCACCGTTAGGTCAAGGGTTCAATTCCCAAAGGAAGCACTCTAATTAACAATATTTTTGCTAATTACCAAAATACCTACAAACTTCCAAACAACTAGCCCGAACTTCTTGGGTCCTGCAACCAACAACAATCAAGCCTCGACAAAGGCAGGAGTGACCCTGGAGTCCTCAAAATTCACAAAACCCCGACCGGGGGCAAAAGTACCAAAATGCCCCTAAGGGTTAAAATAGCACTAACGACCCATCCGAACATTCGAATAATGAACCGGAATCACCTGGGAAACCGAAATAGAAAACTGGGTCGTTACAGTAAAAATCAATGATTCCTGGCTAGCAAACAATGACCGACATCAAACACGCTTACCTAGCATGATACTACGAGCTTAAGCAGGAATCATAAGCATGCTGGCAGAACAAACCTAGCATGGCACTAACATGTAAAACCAGGCAAACATGCTAGCAAGAAATCAATGAAACTGCTCTATCTCTAACATGCTCATAACAGTCAGCAAACAAGCAAGGCATATCATGAAAATATCGCAGGTCCCACACAACTCCGGTAAGAAATCCTTACCTGGTCGGAAGGCAACAACACACAATAAAATTAACTACGATCGAACCCGAGCAACCTATAGCGAGCCAAAAAAACACATCAATAATCATAAAATAGCCCTAAATACAATAAAATAAATAGGGCTCAGGTCGGGAGCAACTTACGAGGCGCGGATGACACGCGAACGAGCCGGTTGCACAGGCGAGGCAGCTAAAGGGGCTGGCTGGACGGGCGCGCGGGCGCTTGCTCGGCTGGGCGCTGGCGCGTGGCGCGGCTCGGCACAAGGACAGCGCGCGGGCGCGAGCGACACGACGTGACGGCTCGGCACTAGGTGACACGGCGCGGGCGAGACACAGCGGCGATGTCGCGGCCGGGCTAGGGTCGGGCGACGCCACTGGCGCGAGCGAGCTTCGGGCGGCGAAGCCAGTGGCGAGCCAGCTGCTTTCTGCTCAGGCGGGGTTGGGCGACCCAAGGGGCTCGGGGAGAGAGAGAGAGAGAGAGAGAAAATGGATTTTGGGAAAAAAAATAAAAGAAAATGGGAAATAAAAGGAAAATGGAAAAAAAGGGGAAAATGGGATTTTATCTCATTTTTCCATACTTATCCAAATTTTATCCAAACTTAAAAATCCTTAAAATCCCATTTCCCAGCTTCCTCCTTCGAGACCCGACCGAAGCAACCTTTTCCAATAAACAAACTCACTTAAATCCAACTCCCAAATCAACACTGAGGGCCTGAGCTCGAATCCCAAAAGAAACACCCAAACAACCATCACTTTGCCAAAGCCCAAAACACAACCGAGCATCCAACCGACTAGCCCAGACATCTCGGAACTCGCAATCCACAACAAACAAGCCTCGACAAAGGCAGGAGCTTCCTCGAAGCCCTGAAACCCACAAATCCTGCCTGAGGAGCCAAAAGACCAAAATACCCCTAAGGGTCACAACGGCTCTAAGACCCAACCAAACAACCGAATCTTGACCCAAAGGCACCTCGAAAACTGGAATAGGAAACTGGGCTGTTACAAAGTTGTTGGTTCTTTGGGGATTGAAGATTTCCCTTTCCCCCTAGTCTCTGTGATGGTTGAGTTGCTCCCTGGATGCCAGCCTCGAGTGTTAGCTTCTGAGGTGGTCTTGCGGATTCGTGTGGCTCATGATCTGTAAGCTTTGAGGTTGTCGTTATCCGTTTTCCTTGCGAGGTTTCGGGAGTGGAGCTTCTGGTTGGAAGTTGAGTTAGGCTTAAGCTAAAAAGAGAAGTCCTTTGAGTAGCCAGTGGGGTTTTAAGAGTTGAGTGAGTCGGCACGGAGGTGCCGTGGCTTTGTTTGGTAAAGCCGTTGAGCTGTTTTCCTCAAGGTGTTGTAACGCAGAGAGCTGCGTGATGGTTTAGTCCTTGCAGCCCGAGATTCCTTGAGAGGAATGTTGGTTGTTCCTTGCCTGGCAGTATTCTCTTTGGCCAGTTGCTGGTAGGTTTGCTCCGAAAAGCTTGCGTTTGGCCGATGAGGAGCTCTAGTTTGTTGGTTTGGCCGAGTGGAGCCTGTGCTTGGCCCTTGTCTTTTAGAGGCGGTCGTAGCTGAAGTTTCAGCTGGTGTGAGTGTTGTTAGCCGTCAGGTGTACCAGGATGGTGCCCTTTGCCTTTTGGATCAGTCGCCAGTTGGTGATTCGATTGGATTTCGTTAAGGTTGTAGGCAAGGTTTGAGGTTCGCTAGTCTCTTGTGAAGTAAGAGTAGGCCATTTGGTTTTCTGGAACCTGGAAGGTTCAGTTGTTTGGCCAGTCCTCGAGTTTGCTGAGAGTAGCACCGTTTGAGAGTTGGTGCAAGTTGAGGACGTGGTTTGCCGTCTATTCCCTTTGGAGTTCAGTGTATGCCCAGTCTTGGTTGAGTTAGGTTGTGGCAGTCTGGATGGCATTCTGCCTTTGAGCCTTTGAGAACCTAAGAGGGTTTGGTTTTCGAAGAAGGGCTAGTATTGTCTCGGCCGAGAAGTTCAGTTGGCTAGATCAGTGGAGTTTTCCTGGAGCTGTTTCGTCTTAGGACTTTCGAGGACGAAAGTCTTAAAAGGAGGGAGTATTGTAACAACACAGTTTCCTATTCCATTTTTCGAGGTGCCTTCGGGTCAAGATTCAGTTGTTTGGTTGGGTCATTAGAGCGGTTTTGACCCTTGGGGGTATTTTGGTCGTTTAGCTCCCCGGGCAGGATTTGTGGTTTTCAGGGCTTCGATGTAGCTTCTGCCTTTGTCGAGGTTTGTTTGTTGTTGGCTGCGAGTCCCGAGGTGTTTGGGCTAGTCGGTTGGATGCTCGGTTGTGGTTTGGGCTTTGGCAAAGTGATGGTTGGTTGTGTGCTTCCTTTGGGATTCGAGCCCGGGCCCTTATTGTTGATTTGGGAGTTGGATTTAAGTGAGTTTAATTTATTGGAAAAGGTTGCTTCAATCGGGTCTCAAAGGAGGAAGCCGGGAAATGGGATTTTAAGGTTTTAAAATGGATAAGTATGGAAAAATGGATAAAATCCCTATTTTCCTTTTATTTTCCCATTTTTCCCTTTTCTTTTCAAAATCCCTTCTCTCTCTCTCTCTCTCTCTCTCTCTCTCTCTCTCTCTCTCTCTCTCTCTCTCTCCCGAGCTAGCCCCCACCTAGCCGAGCCAGCCCCTTTGGTCGCCCAGCCCGGGCTAGCCCAGCAACCCTAGCTCGCCCAGCCGAGCCCTACCCTACCCAGGTCGCGCCATCGCCCAACCCGAGTCGCCCCTGCCAAGGTTGCGTCGCCCAACCTTTGCTCGCGTCGCCCGAGCCCTAGCCCAGGCCGTCTCGTCTGCGTCCGTGTCGCCCAGCTGCGTACTGTGCCGAGTCGCGCACAGTGCCACGTCGCGTCGCTCGTGTCGTCCAGATCGCGCGTCCTGTAGCCCGACGCGTCGTGTCGCTCACGCCCGCGCGCTATCCCTGTGTCGAGCCGTGCTGCGGGTCGTCGCCTAGCCTAGCTCGCGCCCGCTCCTGCGCGCCCTACGTGTCGCCGCCAGCGCGCTTGTCACAGCGCCAGTAGCCAGCCACCACCCCTTTAGTTTGCCTCGCTCGTCATGGTGCGGCTCTTTTTTCAGCGTGTCACCGCGCTGGTGAGTTGCTCCTGAGCCGAGCCCTGTTTATTTTATTGTAGTTCAGGCCTATTTTGATGATTATTGATGTGTTTGTTTGGCTCGCTATAGATTGCTCGGGTTCGATGGCAGTTAGGTTTGTTGTGTGTTTTTGCCTTCCGACCAGGTAAGGATTTCTTACCGGAGTTGTGTGGGACCTGCGATATTATATGTGATTGCTGATTGTATGCTTGTTTGTGTTTATTGACATGTTTAGTGATAAATGCTCTATTCTGAATTCCCGACTGCCATGATTTCCTATGTTGTTTCTCATGTTAGTCCATGCTAGGTTGTTCCTTTCTGGCATGCTCGTATCTGTTCTTGCTTCGTAGTATCATGCTAGGTTCGTTGTATTCTTATTGAGCACGTATTGGATTGTTTGGATTGTTTGTTGATTGCTATGGCAGGTTAGAGTTCAGGTAGATAACATCATCCGGGCCGGGTGCATAACGAACCTTGCATCCTCGATAGGGACGTACGAGATGGTGCTCCATCCTTGATCCCGTTAGGGACTAGCTAACCCTAACGGCGGGCCCCGCAATCTTGGGTGAGGGTGGCAGACTGTTAAATGCCCCAACGGTCGGGATGATGACTTGGCATTGCCTTGTCCCCGGCAGCCAGCACGTCCTCAGCGTGTTTCGGCGGTAGCCCTTGAGTTGCCACCTGATAGGGCAAGGACGGCTTCCTGGTGTAAGTTTACCACGACCCGTGCCTTAGCCTCAGGTGCGGTGGTTCAGGCTGACATAGTTCACGTGTCCAGGTCTCACACCCCTATGTCAGTGACACCGATCCAGAGATTTAGTTAGGAGGGGTGACTGGACATGGGCAGCTTGCCACTAGACCCGGCACCCCCCATAGTCTGCAGTAGCACGCTGTGCGCGCGAATGCTCATTACAGCGCCGACCGGAGAGCTCCTTGGGATCTTGAGCTAGTGCACCTTTCATTCGACAGTAGACAGGCTGAGGCCAGGACTTGTTTCTCGTATAGGGCGTATTGTGTGGTGAGTTATTTCTGGACTAAGACCTTGAGTTGGCATCCGAGGCCCAAGTGTGGGCTAAACTATGTGCTCTATTCTGTGTTTATATTCATAGCTTGCATATCTTTCTGCTAGATGACCATGTATATCGTATTGTACCCTGGTTGGGGATTCTTACTGAGTAATTCATTACTCACCCTTATTTTTGTTGTTTTTCCACAGGTAGCCATGGTGGGAGACAGGATGGCTGGAGGAGGAGCTGTGATCATGGAAATCCCGTTGTTCAACTCTGAGTTTTATGTTTATGATTTAAATGTCCTCTGAATGCATGTAGTTGGGCACGGAGCCCTAGGGTGGTTTCTAAATGTATTTCTGGATTCTAGCACTATTGTAAAGTTTGTATGTTTTAAATAAATCTCTGATCAGAGTAAGTTTTGGAAATGTATTTGTCTTGAAACAGGTGTTTGGAAACAGGGACAGGTTTCAGGAAATTATGTTGATTTTTAAATGGATGTTTTATGTTTTAGTTTTTACTTAGAATCCGAACACCCTATTGCGAATTTTTCTGTAGATTTGAATGCATGCATTGAGGTAACGGCCTATTTTAGAACCCCTTTCGGGTCGGGTCGTTACAATAGCTGTGTAATGAACTTCACGACCAATCATATTATCTAGAAAAGGTGAGTGTCTCAAATGCCTCACAAGAGAGTTGTGTAACGAATTTCACAACCTGTTATATATTTTTTATTTTGGTGAGTGTCTCAACACAAGAAAGTTGTGTAATGTAACTCATAACCGGTCAAATTCTTATGTTTAGTTGAGTGTCTTAAGGGCTTCACAGTTGAGTCATGCAACGTACCTCGTGACCAAGTAAAAGCTAAGATGAGCTGAGAGTAAGTTGATTAATTGAGAAAGACATGTAACAAAATTTATGGTCATTTAGTAAGCTAAGTTGAGACGATAATAAGTATGTATTACTAGCATGTTGAGTTCTACTTTGTGCATTGTACCCCTGTTGAGGAGTTCTAACTGAGTATTCTTTTATACTCACCCTTTTTGTGGTTATTTTCTTTCCATAGGTAATCAGATGGCACCGCCGAGACTATTAGCTGGGAGGTGTTGAAGTGACCAGGGATGGAGCGCTGCATTGTCTTTAAGTTGTTGATAGGATAGATGCTTCTTTCTTTAGTAGCAAGCAATTGTTTAAACTCATGTTATTTCTATTAATTGTTGGCATGGATGCCATTATTTGTAATTAACTGATTATTTATTTGAAACATTTTGTAAACACCTTGGCTAAGGGCTTGTCACTTATTTATTTACTCTGAAATAAAACTCAACAGGAGCAGCTACTTAAAGTTTGAAATTCGCATTTGCATTGATTTATAACTGTTTTAAGTGAGCATGTCGTGGGAAACATCATTTAAAATTACAGGTCCTTACAGTTCAGCCTCACTTTGGGCAAAAGAGGAAGTTTGAGTCTTCCAGTGGTTTCTGTTCAGGTGGATAGCAGACTCGCCGTCAGGGCCAGTTTCGAGGTCGAGGTGAATGTCAACCGCAGTTTAAACTACAGGACAGCCAGCAGGGTGTAGTTAGGCAGCTGTCCTAGTGCCACACTTGTGGTAGGGAACACTTCGAAATTTATGGAGCATCACCCCACGCTTGCTATAAATGTGGCAAGGAGGGCCATCTAGCCAGAGCTTGTAACCAGGCTGGAGCATCAGCCAGACCGGCCCAGCAGCAGGGCAGAGTGTTTGCCATGACGCCACATGTACGCTGCTTGTCTTAGATCACTAGGCATTTATGTTGTTTGATTCAGGCTCGACCCACTAGTTTGTTTCTGATGCATTTTTTAGACAAGCCTGTTTGGAACTTGAACCGTTAGAGCTTGAGCTGTGTGTTTCAAATCCTTCAGGAGTAAGTATGTTAGCTAGTAATAAGGTTAAGAATGGTCAAATACAGATATCCAGAGGGCTTTTAGTGGCTACCCTTATAGTCTTTCCTATGAGTGGTTTTGACATTACCCTTGATATGGATTGGTTAGCGGAGAACCATGTGATGATAGATTTCCGCCAGAAAGAAGTCGTGTTTAGACCACCCAAAAAGTAGAGCATCAAGTTCCACAGTGTCTAGGGTGGAGTGTGTCTGCCGTTGATTTCAGCAATGGAAGCCCGACGTTTAATAGCTCCAGGAGCTTGGGGCTATTTAGCAAAGTTTTGACAATTGATATGGTACCAGTAGTACAAGAGTTTGCAGATGTCTTCCCTGAGGAGGTACTGGGTTTTCCCCAAAAGAGAGAGGTGGACTTTACCATTGAGCTTGAGCCAGGGATTCTCCCTATGTAACGGCCCAGACTTCCGTTCTGGTTCCCATGGTTCTCTAGAGTTGTTGAAGTTACTAGGGTTTCTGAAAGCCTTCCGGTTATTTGTAAAATAAGGATTTTAAAAGTGTTTCCTGGAGGATTCGAACCCCTAACCTCAAAGGGGTTTGAAGGCTTGGATTTAATTGTGTAAAATAGATGCATCAGCTAGGACTTGAAGGGGAAAGCCTGGGAAGGGGCTTTTGTCGCCAAACCTAATTAAATTAGGAAAAGGAAAAGAAAAAAAAAGAATTTGATCCCTAGACTTGCCGCACGCATTTGCTCTCTCCTCTTTGCCGAATTCTTGCTTCCTCCTTCCCCATCTTTTTGCCGTTCCATTAAGCTCAATAACAAGATCAAGAACCATGTAAGTTTCTCTCTTCTCCTCTCTTTCTTCATAGTCGAAATTTTTCCCCCTTGGTGGTTGGCCAAACCCTAACCGACGAGTTGATGTTCCCTTGTAGCTGAGACCCTCTTGGTGCTTCTTTGGAGTTACCGAGCCTTGAAGTTCCATTCTTGAGGTGTGCCGATTGTCTTCTTGATCCTCTCTTGGTGTAGCCGCAAGTCAAATCAAGAACCAAGGGTCGAGAGGTACGCTTCTCTTCTTTCTTTTCTTCTCCTGGCCGAAAACCCTAACCCTTGTTGTTAGCACAAGTCCTAACCAAGCAAGAACTCTTTGCCCTATCTTGTAGCCGAGAGTTTGGAGAGGCTTTGGGGCTGCCGAAGCTTGGTGTTTCTTCTTGCAAAGAGCCGAGCACTCATTCTTGTTCATCCCATTGTTGCCGAATCAATTCCCTAGCCCTCCTTGCAACCGAAACATCTTGAGGTAGGCTTTCCTTTCCCTTGGCCGAGAGCCTTTCCTTGTTGGTTGGTTGTTCTCTAAGCGTTTCTCCTTTGTTTTGCAAGCTCTGATCAAAGCCGAGAGAGTTCTTGCAACTAACCCTAGTAGCCGTGAGCAGTTGCCAAGCCAAGCACAATCCCGAGGTAAATTCTCCATCCTAGCCGAGAGCATGATGGTGTGTTTTGGAGTGTGTTGTTTGGTTTCCCGGTAAGCTAATTGTGTTCTTTCCTGTTGAGGTGAAGCCGAGCAAGTTCCTAGAAGTTGTTGTGTTTGGAGGCCAAAAGTCAAGCTTGGCCGAGAGCTTGTGGGACTAGCTAGGTAGTTTCCCGGCTCCCATTTCTCTTGGTTTGAAGTTAGGGTTAGCTAGTTAATATGTTAATGTATTTCGGTTGTTTTTTTCTAGGTTGTGTGTTTCTGCAGCTCAAGGAGCATTATAGTTATTTTCTGCTTGTTTCCAGGTAAGGATTCCTTACCGCGGTTGTGTGGACCCTGCGATGCTTTCTTGATTATGCCTTGTATGCCGGTTTACTTTTATGAGCATGTTAGTGGATAGGACAACTTGTGTTTGACTTCCTGCTAGCATGTTTGACTGTTTGTACATGTTAGTGCCATGCCAGGTTTGTTCTTCCAGCATGCTTACGATTCCTGCTTTAAGTTCGTAGTATCATGCTAGGTTATGTGTATATGATGTTGATTATGTATGTTTAGCCAGGAATAATTTATTTTGCACTCTTAGTTAGAACAGTAGGGTTTGTCGTCATCTAGAGGCTGAGAGTGGACATAACATACGTTGTCCCCACCGGTCGGGATTCAGTGCCAAGCATAACTTACATTGTTTCCACCCCGGCAGCGGATGTGGATTAGCTCCCGCATCGGCATAAGCCTAGTTTGTAGCCTGCTAAAGCGGAGCCCAGCCAACAGTGTAAGCCTACCTTGGCCGGTTCTTAGCTTCAGGTTGGTGGTACAGGCTGTTACAGATGAGTGTCAAGGGCTTCGCACTACTGTGTTCAGTGACATCTCTTCCGAGTCTTTAGGCATGCGTACCTGGCCCGCGTAGCTTGTCCCTAGGCCCCCACATTTACGCCGTTTGTAGCAGCATGCAGTGTGCGTGCACAAGCGTTAGTCGCCCGTTCGGAGAGCTCTCCCGGGCTAATGTTCGTGAGTACACCACTCTGTTCCAGTTTAGAGCCAGACTTCGGGTACTCTCCCATTAGTCAATTTTTAGCAAGCCGATGGTAAGAGGACCTCGAGGACACCCATTTGGGATTGGTTTTTGAGCTGATCATACGATCGAGGGAGAAAGACCCTCGAGGGTGTCTGACATCTATTAGGATCAGTTTTTTAGCTGATCATACGGCCGAGGGAGAAAGACCCTCGAGGATGTCACGGGATTGGTTAGGAGAATCAATCATTAGGCAGGAAGTAGGAGACTTTCGAGGATTCTGGATTTTGCCCTATAAGCTCGTTGAGAGAAGATCTATGTTGTTAACGTATGCATGTGTACTAGGTTGCTAGATGATTGATTGCATCGTATCGTACCCCCGGTTGGGGATTCTTACTGAGTATGTTTGTACTCACCCTTTCTGTGGTTTTTCCACCACGTCACTTGGGACAGCACCGGGGCTGCTAGCGAAGGGAGCTTGGAGATCATGGAAGCTGCTGACACTCTGTCGTGTCTTATTTGCATTTATTTGATTCAACATGTAGTTGGACTTGAGTCCTTAGGGGAAAACTTGTTTACTGTTGTTCCGAACTGTTTCTTATGTTTTAAAGAAAAGTACTGATCAGTCACTGTTCTTAATTTGATTGCTTTGCTTAATGATTATCTGGTTTTGTTTTAAATGTTTCCCACACTTGATGTTTGTAAAGTTTTAAATTGGTTCTCTAAACTGTGTTGTTTATGTTTTTCACATGCATGCTGAGTAAGGACCTAGGTTTAGGACCGTATTTCGGGTCGGGTCCTTACACCTTATCTCTAAAGCTCTATACCGTATGTCGTTAGCTGAATTACGAGAACTTAAAATGCAGTTGCAAGAGATGTTTGACCAAGGATTCATTCGCCCGAGTGTGACCTCGTGGGGAGCACCTGTTTTGTTTGTAAAGAAAAAGGATGGATCGATGCGTTTGTGTATTGATTACCGAGAGTTCAACAAGGTCACCGTAAAGATCAAGTATCCTTTGCCTCGTATAGATGATCTGTTTGACCAGCTTCAGGGAGCTTCTGTGTTCTCTAAGATTGATTTGAGATCACGGTACCATTAGTTGAGGATTCGAGATGCAGACATCCCTAAGACGGCGATCAGGTCGCGGTATGGTCATTACGAGTTCGTGGTCATGTCTTTCGGACTGACTAACACCCCAACAGCGTTTATGGACATGATCGACAGGGTGTTCAAGGCATTCTTGGACAGTTTTGTCATTGTGCTCATAGACGATATTCTGATTTACTCAAAGATGAAATAGGACCATGCTTTACACTGGAGACAAGTTTTGTCAGCTTTGAGAGAGAATCAGTTGTATGCAAAGTTCTCTAAGTGTTATTTTTGGTTGGAAAAAGTAGCTTTCTTTGGACACGTTGTTTCTAGAGATCGCATAGCAGTGGACCCCGCTAAGATTGAGGCAGCAAGTTGGTGTGCCAGACCGACGACAGTGGTCGAGATTCACAGCTTTCTGGGTTTGGCAGGTTATTACCGGCTATTTTTCAAGGACTTTTCTGCTAAAGGAGCACCCCTGACTAGATTGACGAGAAATGGTGTTGACTTTGTTTAGGATGCCAGTTGTGAAGAAAGTTTTGCCCAGCTAAAGCGCAGTTTGACGATAGCACCAATGTTGGCAATTCCTGTAACGACCCAGATTTCTATTCTAGTTTCCTAGGTATGTTTGGTTATTTATTCGGTAGTTCGCTTGGCCATTATGTAGTTTGAGCCTTTAGGGGCATTGTGGTAATTTTTCCCTTAGGGCCAGTTCTGTAATTAACCAGAGTTTCAGGCTTGATTCTGTATTTGCTAAGTTCGATTATTCTTTTGGTTTCAGGTTTCCATGGCTACTATTGCTTTTTGAGAAGTCTGGAGGTCGTTCGGGTAAAAGAGAAAATAAGAAAATATTAGTGTCTTTGCTAGGACTCTAAGAGGTGATTGACAAGGAATTTGGAGGTTTGCATTGAAAAGAAGAAAAAGGGAGAAAAAGGTGTCTTCACTAGGACTCGAAGTCGGGTGGCCAGGGACACGTGGCATTTGGAGATTTTGTAAAGACCCGACTCGAAAGAGGTTCTAACCTAGGACTTTACCTCAATGCATGCTTTTAAAACTCAAATAAGTTATGCAAGATTGCCATCCAGATTCTGAATAAATTTAAAACTTACAACCATTCATTAAACAAACAAACATAAAAAAAAACATCCTGAAACCTATCCTTATTTCCAAGCACCTGTTCCAAGCTAAAAATAATTCAAAACGTACTTTGATCAGAGATTTATTTCAAACATTAAGTTCCAAATCATTTCAATGAAAAGACAGAATCCAGATACAATCCAAAAACATCCTAAGGGCTCCGTGCCCAACTACATACATTCAAGAGATCAAATAACATAACACATAAGACTTAGAGTTTATAAATCAGCGGGATTCCATGATCAGCAGCTCCTCCTTCAGCCATACTGTCTCGTGCCCTGGTTACCTGTGGAAACCACAAAAGTAAGGGTGAGTAAAGAATTACTCAGTAAGAATCCCCAACTAGGGTACAATACGATACAACTGGTCATCTAGTAGAATGTATGCAAGCTATAAATACAAACACTGAAGAGAGCACTTTACTTTAATCCATACATAGATATAAACGGATGCCATCTTACGATCTTACTCTGGGAGTTATCTCAAAACTCGGAACTTTACGAGAAACTAGTCTCGGCCTCAGCTTTTCTACTATACTGTTGATACGAAAGGTGCACTGAACTCAAGATCCCGAGGAGCTCTCCAGTCGGCGCTGTAATGAGCGTGCACGCACACCGCATGTTGCTGCAAACTAGGGAGGTGCCGGGTCTAGGGCATGCTGCCCTGGTCTAGTACGCATACCTAAAGAATCCCTGGATCGGTGTCACTGAACATAGTGGTGTGAGACCAGGACACTATGACTATGTCAGCCTGTACCACCGCACCTGAGGCTAAGAAACCGTCTGTGGTAGGCATACACCAGAGACTGGTCCTTGCCCTATCAGGTGGTAATCAAGGGCTACGGTCGACACGCTGAGGTCGTGTCGACTGTCGGGGACAAGGCAATGCCTCGTCATTCCACCGACCGTTGGGGCATTTAACAGTCTGCCACCTTCACCCAAGATTACAATTGGGCTGCCGTTATGTTAGCTAAACCCTAACGACGGATCAAGGACGGAGTACTGCCTCGCACGTCCTTGCCACGGATGCAAGTTACGTTATGCATCCTCGCCCGGATGATGCAACCTATCAGAACACTATGCTATAAACAGCTAACAGCAAACATACTAACACGTGCTCAGCAGAATCAACTAACCTAGAATGGTACTACGAAACAAGAACAGAATACGAACATGCCAGAACAGGACAACCTAGCATGGAACTAACTTGAGCATAAGTACGAGAAATCATGCCAGTCGGAATTCAGAGCAAAACACCTAATAACTAAACATGCTGGTAATCATAAGCAAACATACAAACAACAATCACAGAAATATCGCAGGGCCCACACAACTTCGATAAGGAATCCTTACCTGGGTCAGAGGGTAGTAAACATAACGTAATCCTTAAGCTGCAAACGAACATGAGCTAGCTAACGGGAACCTAGCAATCAAATAGTGATTAAATTACTACCATCGGCCCTAAAATAAAATTAAACAAAAGCTCGGGCTCGGTCGGGAGCAACTCACACGGCTCGGCCCAAACACCAAGGGTGTCTCGGCTGCAAGGCACACAGCGAGGAGCTATCGCGCGGACGGCTGAGGCGCGCGGCTAGGCAAGGAGTGCGGCATGGTCAGGCGGCGAGCGGGCCGCGGGCGTCTTGGCTCTGGCTTCTGCTTGGTGCGCGCGTCTTGAACAAGCGATCAAGCGGCCGCGACATCGGGTCAGAGGGCGTGCGTTCGAGGGTGTTACGACCCAAGATTTATATTATTATTGTGTTGTTATTTTTGTTGGTTCCCATAGTTTTGTTAAATTAAATTATGAGAATTTAATTTGGTTGTTGTTGGTAATTTTATTATTTTATTTATGTTTGCATTAAAATATTGTGAGTTTCTTTTATTTAGTTTTAGGAAGATGAAGACCGTTTCTTTTAGCTATTGTGTAGTTATGTTATTTGATTTTTATGAAAATGATTGGGTTTTGTAATTTAACCTTAAGTCATTTAATATGAATAACTCCCTTTTCAATCCTAGCCATTCATCTTCACTTTTGCCTCCCTAACCTTTTCCCCTCCCAATTTCGTAACTCAACACTTCATTCCCATTTATTTTGGTTTTATTTTATTTAAAATAGCAGCTGCACCTCTGAAATTACAGAGTCTTTGTCCCCTTTTTCTTCAAATTTTAAGCTCAAGCAAAACCTCTCACAGTCACCCAAACGCGCCGGAAAACCTTCATTTCTGCCGGCTTAAGCTCCATTTGCACGCGAACTAGACCTGTGTCGTCTCCCCTTTTTATCGTATCCTGCTTGTGAGGTATTTTGGGGCTTCCCATGTTTTGGATCTTTACCTCTTAATTGTTTTAATAATTTATTTTTTGAGCTGCTGTAAACTAGAGATTAAACATGGGTTTGAGTTTTAAATTGCTGATATATGCCATGGCCTAATTTAATTGTCCAACAATGTGAAATATTTAAGTTTAATTCGTTGATAAATATTCTGTTAAAATTATAAGTCTTTGGGGGGTAATTCCTTGGTATCCTTCTAAGATGATTTTATTATCATTTTGATGTAAGGTTATTGGATAATTATTATGTTTACATATCTTTATTTTGGGAACCTATAGGAAGATATTTTATTATCTCTTCTTTAGGATTTTTGTAAGGAATTTAATGAGAATATTTGGTATCTTATTTAACGGAAGTTTTCATGGAAATTTTAAATCACGGACCTTTGTTTTAGAATGTATTTTACATGTTTTGGGCCAAAGATAATTAAATGGTTAAAATACTTAAGGGTTAATTCAATACTAACGTTAGGCCATAGAGTAAATTGCAAAATAAAGATTAAGTCATGAATCTTTAATTGACAATTTAAGAAGTATCAAAAATATATTTATATCTTTTAATTGGGAGTTTTTGTGATATTTTTTTTAAATATCATTAAAGAGAGTTTTTGTTAAATAAATATTCTTTTAAAATGAGTTCTATTCTTTTATTATTTTTGAACGGTTGTAAGTTAGGAGGAAGGATTGAACTCTAGGTCCTAATCTCAAGGTTTGACTATGAGGATCATTTGGTTGACTCGTTCGAGATTTTCTAGACGCGCTTTTCGAGGAAGTTCTGTATCTTCAAAGGTAAGGACTTTTACCTAGGGTTGTGTGGTCCTTAAATGCATTGTTTGCTCAATATTTGATTGATAATTTGCTAGATTATCTATAAGATGCATGGATTTAATCCTTGAGATAAGTTTGACCTCGTTGACTTCTATGCTTGTTGTTTGAGCTGATGATAGTTTGTTTAACATATTTTTATACGAATATTCCTTGTGCTTGATACTGTTCAGTAGTATGGGATGCTGAGTAATAAATAGGATGATTGTAACTTATAAGACCAGTTGCATTTCCTATAGGTTTTATTAGGACCAGTTGAGCTCCTAAATCTTTAATAGGGCCACTTGAGTCCCTACATTATTATAGGACCAGTAGCGTTCCTATAAGATTTATTATGACCAGTTAAGTTCCTAATCTTTAATAGGGCCAGTTGAGTCCCTACATTATTATAGGACCAGTAGCATTCCTATAAGATTTATTAGGACCAGTTGAGTTCCTAATCTTTAATAGGGCCAGTTGAGTCCCTACATTATTATAGGACCAGTAGCGTTCCTATAAGATTTATTAGGACCAGTTGAGTTCCTAATCTTTAATAGGGCAAGTTGAGTCCCTACATTATTATAGGACCAGTAGCGTTCTTATAAGATTTATTAGGACCAGTTGAGTTCCTAATCTTTAATAGGGCCAATTGAGTCCCTAGATTATTATAGGACTAATAGCGTTCCTATAAGATTTATTAGGACCAGTTGAGTTCCTAATCTTTAATAGGGCCAGTTGAGTCCCTACATTATTATAGGACCAGTAGCGTTCCTATAAGATTTATTAGGACCAGTTGAGTTCCTAATCTTAATAGGGCCAGTTGAGTCCCTACATTATTATAGGATCAGTAGCGTTCCTATAAGACATATTAGGACCAGTTGAGTTCCTATTCTTTAATAGGGCCAGTTGAGTCCCTACATTATTATAGGACCAGTAGCGTTCCTATAAGATTTATTAGGACCAGTTGAGTTCCTAATCTTAATAGGGCCAGTTGAGTCCCTACATTATTATAGGATCAGTAGCGTTCCTATAAGACATATTAGGACCAGTTGAGTTCCTATTTGTAACACTTGGTCTAGATAAATTCCTTAGGTAAATGGACCAGACAAGTACTTGAATAGGTGGAACCAGTTGTGTTTCCCCAATTAGCTGAGCCTAGAGGTTCTCAGCTTAGAGCTCTGAGTCTGACCGTGTTGTAGATAATGAGGGCAGTTGTTGGTTAGGTATTGAGCTGATGTATGCATTTTTGTACTCTAGGTGAGAGTTCTTACTGAGTAATCCTCATTACTCACCCTTATCATTTTCCCCTTCCAGATGCTGAGGTATACTGAGACGGATGAGCTGGACGAGGCTGTTGGATCATGGGGGTCACGTGTCCTATTATTTATTAACTTTCTTTCTATTCCGCACGAACTATTTAATAAATGTTTATTTCAATTCCGAAAGTTGTATTTATTTTTTTTATCATTCCTGGCCAGGAGAACATATTACTGTTTTACCCTTATTGACTATTCAGTTGGTTTTAATACAGAGCATGTTTTGATTTTAAATTATTTGAGACTTGTTAAGTTTTTAATCATGCATGCTAGTAAAGTCCTACTAAAATTGGTTATTTTAGCCGGGTCTTCACAGTTGGTATCAGAGCTTAGAGTCATAGATTCTGTAGACTGACTTACTAAGTAAGTCAGTGTGTCCCCATGATCTTCAGCGCTCCAGCCATCGTCAGGTCTGTTGGGAATAAGGGTTTTTGCATACTTTAGCATGTTAAAAAAAAAGGAGAAATTCTTGCGTTTCCTTCACTCTGCGTGAAATTATACTGCTAGCCACATCATCGCTGTCGGTTTTCCTCTAACGTTGTCGGAAACAAGTTGAGGTTGCGCCGAATTTCTTCCCTAGGGGTATCTGAGTAGCGCAACTATGTTTGCGCGAGAAATCAGCCAAACCCACGCTCGTATCTGGTCGATTAGTCGCTTATTGTCTGTTATGACATCTACTTGTTGCATGTTAGTAGTCCTAGTTGTGGATTAAGGCTCTTCTCGATTCGAGTGTATATCTTGAACATGGTTGTTAGTCGAGATGCCAGAGGACAAATTGATGCTAAACCCTAAGCTAAACAAGTAATCCACCAAACATACCACGAAGTGCTGCTTCCAATAAAACTTATGGCCCTCCCATAGGTAGATGACGCTGCTGCTGCTGGGCGTGCTGGATCGAGCGACGCGGGCGCTGGGGCTGCTGGGACTGAGACTGGACTGGATCGAGGGACGCGGGCACGGGAGATGACGCAGGCTTGCTCGTCTTTGGGGCAAGCGCGCGGGTCTTGCGAGGACGAAATTTCTTTGCTCAGTAAAGACCAGACACAAAAAACGGTGCTAAACCTAGGTCTTTACTCAGCATGCAAGTGAAAAGTATAAATGACCGAACCAGGGGTCGAATTGAAAAACTTTTCAAACATAAGAGTGGAAAACATTAAAAACAAACTAAACATTCATTAAGCAAAACCATTCAAGTTAAAACAGTGACTGATCAGTACTTTTCTTAAAAACAAAAAAATAGTTCAAACAACAATGAATAAGTTTTCCCTACGGACTAATGTCCTACTACATGCTGAAATCAAACATAAAAGTAAACACACAACAGAGTGTCAGCAGCATCCATGATCTCTCAGCTCCCTCCGCTAGCCACCCCGGTGCTGTCCCAAATTACCTGGTGGAAAACCACAGTAAGGGTGAGTATAAACATACTCAGTAAGAATCCCCGACTGGGGTACGATACGATGCAATCAATCATCTAGCAACCTAGTACACATGCAAACAGATATCAACACGGATCTTAGCTCAACGAGCTTGCAAGGCAAATCTGGAGTCCTCGAAAGTCTCCTACTTCCGGCCTAATGATTGGTTCTCATAACCAATCCCGAGACATCTCCTAGGGTCTTTCTCCCTCGGCCAATTGATCAGCTCAAAAACCGATCCCAAAAGATGTCCGACACCCTCGAGGGTCTTTCTCCCTCGACCATATGATCGGCTCAAAAACCAATCCCAACGGGTGTCCTCAAGGGTCTCTTACCCTCGCTAACAAATCTGGACTATCGGAAGAGTACCCGAAGTCTGGCTCTAAACTGGAAGGAACTGGTGTACTCACGAACATTAGCCCGGGGGAGCTCTCCGAACCGGCGACTAACGCGTGTGCGCACACACACGCATGCCGCAACAACAGCGTAAATGTGGGGCCTAAGTACAAACTACGCGGGCCGCATACGCATGCCTAAAGCTCGGGCGGTGTCACCGAACACGATGAGTGCGAGGCCCTCGGCACTCATCTGTGCAGCCTGTACCACCGACTTGAAGCTAAGAACCGGCCAAGGCAGGCTTGCACCGTTGGCAGGGTTCCGCTCTAGCAGGCTACAAACTAGGCTTATGCCGATGTGGTAGCTAATCCACATCTGCTACCGGGGGGAAGTAAGGTACGTTATGCTTCGCTCTACTCCCGACCGGTGGGGACAACGTACGTTATGTCCACTCTCAGCCTCTAGATGATGACAAACCCTACAAGTCTAACTACGAGTGCGAAATAACTGATTCCTGGCTAAACATACAAATGAACATCAATCACACTTAACCTAGCATGATACTACGAACTTAAAGCAGGAATCATAAGCATGCTGGAAGAACAAATCTAGCATGGCACTAACATGTACAAACAGGCAAACATGCTAGCAGGAATTCAAACACAAGTTGTCCTATCCACTAACATGCTCATAAAAGTAAACAGGCATACAAGTCACAATCAAGAAAGCATCGCAGGGTCCACACAACCACGGTAAGAAATCCTTACCTGGAAACAAGTGGAAAATAACTACCACGAATCAATAAACGACCCTCGAGCTTTTAAGCAAACCCGAGCAACCTAGGCATTCAATAAAAACATCCTAAAAAAATAAACAGCAGCCAACAACTTAGGGCCCAAAGAAGAAAAGGTTCGGGAATTACCAATCGCGAAGACACAAGGTCTCGGCAGCAAGGGGGCTGCTGGTGCGGCAGGGGCGCTGGGCGAGGCGTGAAGACGCGCTGGAATGGGCGCTCCGGCATCGCGTCTAGGCTGCGAGGACGCTGGGCGAGGCATGCAGACGCGCTGGAACGGGCGCGCGGGCGTCGCGTCTGGGCTGCGGGGACGGTGCGCGGCACAGGAGATGGAACTGGGCGGCAGTGAGCGGTGTCGAGCGGTGCGGGGAGGCTCAGCACGGTGCGGGGCTGGGTGGCAGCGTGCGGTGCGTGACGGCGCTGGGTTGGGCGACCTGGTGCGAAGCGGTGCGGCACTGGGGCTGAGCGGCCTGGTGTGGTGCGGTGCGGCGCAAAAGCTGGGGTTGTGCTGCCTGGTGCGGTGCGGTGCGGCGCGACGCGGCTAGGGCTTGGTGCGGCTAGGGTTTGGTGCGGCTAGGGTTCGGTGTGGCTAGGGTTTGGTGGGGTCGACAGAGAGAGAGAGAGAGAGAGAGAGAGAGAGAGAGAGAGAGAGAGAGAGAGAGAGAGAGAGAGAGAGAGAGATGTGAGGCAAAACAAGGGGGAATGGGATTTTCTTTATTTTTCCTTCCTTTTCCTATTTTAAATAGGTCTTGGTGACCTAAAATCCCTTCCCAAGGCTTCCTCCTTCGAGTCCCGGTTGAAGCAATCTTTTCTATTAATTAAAACTCATTTTCTACAAACTCCCAAATCACCATTTAAGGCAATGGTTCAAATCCCAATGGAAACACTTAAATTAATATTAATTTTGCCAATATCCAAAACACTTCCAAACTTCTAAACAACTAGCCCAAACTTCTTGGGTCTTGCAACCAACAATGATCAAGCCTCGATAAAGGCAGGAATGGTCCTGGAATCCTGAAAATCCACAAATTCTGACTGGGGAGCAAAAAGACCAATTTATCCCTAAGGGTTAAAAAGCCCTAAAGGCTTAACCGATTGTCCCAATACTGAACCGAAAGTACCTAGGAAACCGTAACAGAAAATTGGGCCGTCACATGCTCGAGCAGGGTCGGCTGCGATCGGATGCTGGGCTGCGACACGATCTGGCTGGGGCTACAGGCGAGGCGCGCGACGGCAGGGCTGCGGGCGATAGGCTGCGATGCGGTCGGCCGGGGCGATGCAGTGGCGACGCGACGACGGTGGGCGCTTATCCCATCGGGCGCGATCTTATTCTTTGAGTCGCGGCAATTTGGGACGGGGTGGGCGATGGGGCTTCAGTGCGCTCACCGGCGCAACAAACCCCAAAACTCAATTACCTTCTCTCGGCCGGCAAGAACAACACCAAAAATGAAAGAGAGAAAGAGAGATCTAGAACACTTACCCGGGAAGAACGAGACGACAAAGCTTTGGGAGAAGGCGTACGGCAAGAGGCTTGGGAGAATGAGGGTTGGACGGCAAGGGATTTGGAGGAAGGAAAAAATGAAAACCTATTTTCTTTTCTTTTAATCAAACACACCAAAATCCCAAAAACCCAAAGCAAACCAAGACATACCGCGGAATGAGCAACAAAAGCAACCGGTTGCCCAACTAGCAAGACCACACCTTTGACTCCCTGGCCACCTGGGTTTGAAACCCAACAACAATAGTTTTAAACCTCTATTTTATTTATGCATCTCCCCATGCCCAAACACATCCACAAAGCAACCAAACCCTACATTTGACCATCCAAGAATAATATCAGCTGAGAAAGACAGAAACGGCCCGACCAAATTACCAAAATACCCTTAGGACATACCTGGAAGATCGGGATGAAAATATGGGCCGTTACACGTACTTTTCCGTCGATTCCAAGCACAGAGGCTTTCTTTTTGCGATTTTCTCCTCCCTTCTCCCAGGAAACCAATCGATTCTCCAAGTTTTCTTCCCCAATCACCTACCACAATTCATCTCTTCTCCATTGGCGATCTCTTCTCTTCTCCATGCCCTTGTTGTCGCAAGCCCCCTTGGCCAATTGGTCCTCTATTTCATCATCCCCATCTCCTTCGTAAAAACCAAGCCCTAGTCGAGGTCACCAAATAGCCCTATCGCAAGCCACACTCACGTCTACAGAGCAGCAGCCGCCTTTGCAGCCGATCGAATCCGTTCACTACCCACAGCCACATCTGCAGCACCCCCTTGGTCGAGCGCAGCCGCAGCACTGAACGCGCATGGGTGCCCCTAGCTGATCCGTGCGCAGCAGCAATTCCGTCATGTCTGCACCTGCAGTCGAGCCTTGCCTAGTGTCTTCGCTGCACCTTCGCCGCTTGCCCTTGTGCAGTCAGACGCACGATCGCAACTCGTCTTCGCTGCTACATCCCCGTCTTTGTCGAGTTTTGCCTACGCAGCTTGTTGCCTATGACGCACAACCTTGCAACTACAGCCTTCACTCGTGCTCTACGAACCCCTGAGGTAGCAGAATCGTCTTCTCGTGTTGTGGTCCAGTTCTCGGTTTAGGTAACCTTTGTTTCCCTTGCGCTCCTTGTTTAAGTTATATGCTTGCAGGTGTATTGATTATCTTAATGTTATTGTTAGGTGTGTTATGCATTGTTGGTATCCTGCAGCTCAAGGAGCACTTAGATTCTGTTATTATTTTACTGCTTGTTTTCTAGTTAAGGATTTCTTACCAGGGTTGTGTGGACCCTGCGATATATCATGATTGTACCATGTATGCCTATTGATTGTTATGAGCATTTTAGTGGATAGGACTGCTTTGTTGATTGATTTATGCTAGCATGTTTACCTCTGTTTCTACATATTAGTGCCCTGCTAGGTTTGTCCTTTCAGCATTTTCCGTGATTCTTGCTTTAAGTTCGTAGAATCATGCTAGGTTATGTATTTGTATTGTTGAACATGTTTACTCTGAAATCTTAGATAGAACTGTCATGTTGTCATCATCTAGAGGCTGAGAGCGGACATAACGTACTTTGTCCCCACCGGTTGGGATTCAGTGAGAAGCACAATGTAATTTGCTTCCACCCTGGCAGCCGGTGCAGATTAGCTCCCGCACTGGCATAAGCCTAGTTTGTAGCCTACTGGAGCGAAACCAAGCCAACGGTGTAAACCTGCCTTGGCCAGTTCTTAGCTTCAGGTCGGTGGTACAGGCTGCTACAGTTGAGTGTCGAAGGCCTCGAACTACTGTAGATGTCCTAAGGGTATTTTGGTAATTTGGTTGGGCTATTAGGGCTGTTTCTGTCTTTTTCAGCTGTTAATATTCTTGGATGGTCAAATGTAGGGTTTGGTTGATTTTTAAATGTGTTTGGGCATGGAGAGATGCTAAAGTAAAATTGTGGTTTAAATGTGTTTCTGTTGGGTTTCGAACCCGGGTGGCCAGGGCATCACTGGTGTGGTCCTGCCAGTTGGGCCACCGGTCGTTCTTGTTGCTCATTCTGTAGTATGCCTTGGTTTGCCTTGGTTTTTGGGATTTAGGTGAGTTTGTTTAAAAGAAAAGAAAATAGTTTTCATCCTTTTCTTCCCCAAATCCCCATAGCTGCCCAACCCCATTCTCCCTAGCTCTCCTTGTCGTGCGCTTCTTCCCAAGCAGCTTCGTCGTCTCATTTCATCCCAAGTAAGTGTTCTCGATCTCTCCTTCTCTTTTGGGTGTTGTTCTTGCTGGCCGAGAGAAGAAGAAATTGAGTTTTGGTGTTGTCACGGCCAGGCGACCCTCGTCCGTCCGTGCGCCTGATCCTTTAGCGGCAGCGTCGCCGCGTCTAGTCGCCCAAAGAAGAGCGCATTGCGATCTTGTCGCCCCTCCTGCCCTTCTCTCGATCGCCTGCCGAAAGCGGCGCCAGTCGTCGCGCCTAGTCGCCAGCGAAGATGGCATTGCTCGCCAGCGTCGCGACCTAGAGTTCGCATCGCAGCGCCCGCGTCCAGCCCCAGCGCTTGATCGTGAGCACGCCCGCCCACCAACGCGCCAACTCCACCGTCCGCACGCAGCCCAACGCCCAACCGTCGCGTCTGCATGACCACGCCCGTGCCGTCGTCCGTCCGCGTGCGCAACCCCTGCCACGCCAAAGACGCCAAAGAGCGTCCCCTGCCCGTCGCGGCACAATCTGTCCGTCACGCGCCCGGCCGTCGTGCCGTGTGAGTTGCTCCCGAGCCGAGCCCTGTTTGTATTATTATTTTAGGCCTATAGGTTGTGATAGTTGTTTTTATTTGTTAGGTTCCCGATAGCTAGATTGGGTTCGATTGCAGCATAGGATCTTTGTGTATTGTTGCCTTCCGACCAAGGTAAGGATTTCTTACCGGAATTGTGTGGGCCCTGCGATATATTCTGTGATTGCTGTTTGTATGCTTATTTATGTTTATCAGCATGTTAGTGGATAGGTGCTCTGTTATGAATTCCGACTGGCATGATTCTCGTGTTGTTTCTCATGTTAGTTCCATGCTAGGTTGTTCTATTCTGGCATGCTCGTTATCTGTTCTTGCTTCGTAGTATCATGTTAGGTTCATTATTTCTGCTGAGCACGTATTGGATTGTTAGCTGTTATCTGTTTATAGTTTAGAATTCTAATAGGTAGCATCATCCGGGTGAGGATGCATAACGTAACTTGCATCCGTGGCAGGGACGTACGAGGCAGTACTCCGTCCCGGATCCATCGTTAGGGTTTAGCTAACCCTAACGGCAGCCTAGAGCAATCTTGGGTGAGGGTGGCAGACTGTTAAATTGTAAGGACCTCACCCAAGGAACGGTCTCTAACCTAGATCCTTACTTAACATGCATGATTAAGAATGTAAAACGTCATTCAGATTTCCAAGTTTAAAGCTTTGCAGTCAACACGTTTTAAACAAAAACCATAATTCCAATAAATAAAACCAACAAGTAAGTGACTGATCAGTACTTTCTTAAAACAATTCAAAGGGAAACGGTTTGAGAACTTAAATTAGTTTTTGAGTGTTGTCCTAGGGACTCAAGTCCCACTACATGCTAATTCATAAAAACAGTAAAAGAATGTGCAATCTCAAAGTCAGCTATCCATGATCATCCAGCAGCCTCCTCCTAGCCATCCAGCCTCTGTCCAAAGTCACCTGGTGGAAAACCACAGAAAATAAGGGTGAGCAACAAGTTACTCAATAAGAATCCCCAACCGGGGTACAATACGAAAACATCTCATTTAGCACAAGCACATGCAACCATACAACGACTTGAAGCAAACAGTTGGGTTAAACCATACGCCCCTCCTGGAGCTTGCCTATCCGAAGGCTTACAGCTATAAACTACCCTAGGTTCTACACCGGGACGCCCTTCGAGCCTTACACAACCTAGGACTCAGTGCTGCCCATCGGGGACTTACACACCTAGGATGCCCGTCGGGGTCTTACACCTCCAACTCAGTGATGCCCATCGGGGACTTACACACCTAGGATGCCCATCAGGGTCTTACACCTCCAACTCAGTGATGCCCATCGGGGTCTTACAAACCTAGGATGCCCATCGGGGTCTTACACCTCCAACTCAGTGATGCCCATCGGGGACTTACACACCTAGGATGCCCATCGGGGTCTTACACCTCCAACTCACTGATGCCCATCGGGGACTTACACACCTAGGATGCCCATCGGGGTCTTACACCTCCAACTCAGTGATGCCCATCGAGACTTACACACCTAGGATGCCCATCGGTCTTACACCTCCAACTCGGTGATGCCCATCGAGTCTTACACACCTAGGATGCCCATCAGGGTCTTACACATCCAACTCAGTGATGCCCATCGGGGTCTTACACACCTAGGATGCCCATCGGGGTCTTACACCTCCAACTCAGTGATGCCCATCGGGGACTTACACACCTAGGATGACCATCGGGGTCTTACACCTCCAACTCAGTGATGCCCATCGGGAACTTACACACCTAGGATGCCCATCAGGGTCTTACACCTCCAACTCAGTGATGCCCATCGGGGACTTACACACCTAGGATGCCCATCGTGGTCTTACACCTCCAACTCAGTGATGCCCATCGGGGACTTACACACCTAGGATGCCCATCGGGGTCTTACACCTCCGGATGTCCATCGGGGTCTTACCCGAGCGGAACCTACATTAGTTACCCCTACAATTTTCTACACTATACATCACTTGTCTAAACCTAACATGGATCTAACAGCATTCAACGGAAAACATGGTTATGCCAGGATGGAAGGACCTAGCATGGAACTAATAGAATACAACATAAAGCATGGATATGTCAGGTTAGGAGAACACTAGCATGGAGCTAACGGAACGCAAACATAACACGAACATGAATCAAAAGCAAGCATGAGGCCTATCCACTAGAAACACATACAGTTACAATAATCAATATGCTATCAAGTGTTCGCAGGGTCCACACAACCCCGGGTAAGAAATCCTTACCTGGATACGAGTGGAAAGTAACTATCACGAATCAACTAACAACCCTCGAGCTTTAAAGCGAACCCGAGCGACCTAGGCATACAATAAAATATCCTAAATAAATAAACAAAGAAATAAAATCATGAAGTCCAAAGGGTGGAGGCTCGGAAATTTACCAACCGAAAGACACACGTCTCGGCAAAAAGAAACGAGAACGGGCGCGGCGGCGCTGGCGCTGCTTTCTCAGGCGCGGCAAGCAAGGCGCGACACGGCTGGAGCGGGCACGCGCGGCAAGGTGACGGGGCGGCGAAGGCGCGTGAAGCGGCGACTGGGCTGCGGAGACGCGCGCGCGCGGACGTCGGTCTCGGCTGGGGCAGCTTCATGCGGCGGCCCAGCGAGCGACGCGACGGATAGCTCGGCCGGCGGTCGGCTGCGCGCGATGAATCTGACGTGACGGCTCTGGCGCTGCTGTCGTCAGCAGCGCGGCAGGCGGCGGCGATGGGCGGTGCAGGACGTGCGACTTGGTGCGGCGGATGCAGTGCGGCGGCTTTGAGTTAGGCGACTGGTGCGTGCAGGCGGCCGCATGGCGCGCAGGCGGCTCGGTGCGGCTGAGGTGGTGTGGGCTGCGCGCCGAGCGGGGCGATGGGCGGCAACGAGCGGCGGCGGCGGCGAGGGTGTGGGGAGAGGGTGAGGGTTTGCGAGAGAGGGGATTTTTGTGTTTTTTTTTTCTTTTTCCTTCCTTCCCTAAGTTAAATAGGCTTTGGGAATCTCAAATGGCCATCCCAAGGCTTCCCCCCTTCGAGCCCTGGCCAACGCATTTATTTTTCCTTAATTAATTCCAAACTCCCTTCCCTCTTTGAGGCTAAGGGTTCGAGCCCTCCTATTCCTTTTTTTTTTTTTTTAAACTAATTTCCATTTAACTGAAATCCGGGCTGTTACAATACTCCCTCCTTGGAGGACTTCCGTCCTCGGAAGTCGCTGCACTAAAACAACTCCGGGTAGTTTCTCCTCATCTCCCCTTCCAACTCCCAAGTAGCTTCCTCAACTCTCTGATTCCGCCACTGCACTTTCACTAAATCAATAGCTAGGTTCCTCAAGACTTTCTTCTCAAATGCTAAGATCTTTATGGGTTTTTCCTCAAAGCTCAGGTCATGGTTTAGCTGCAAAGGCTCGAAATCTATGACATGCGAAAGGTCTGCACACATCTTGGCGAGCATCGAAACATGGAACACACTATGCACTGCAGCCAAGGATGGCGGCAATGCTAATCGGTAAGCTACGGCCCCAATCCTCTCGAGGATCTCGAATGGTCCAACAAACCTGGGGCTCAGCTTCCCCTTTCTACCAAACCTCAGAACTCCACGCATCGAAGCTACCTTAAGGAACACGTGCTGGCCAACCTCAAACTCCAACTCTCTATGCCTGACATCCGCGTAGCTCTTCTACCTGCTCTGGGCAGTCAACATACGAGCTCTGATTTTCTGGACAGCCTCATTGGTCAACTGGAGCAACCTCGGACCCAATACACCTTTGTCTCAACCTCTTCCCGAGAATCATTGGGGATCTGCAGCGCTTACCATACAATGCCTCAAACGGTGCCATCTGAATGGTCGACTGGAAACTATTGTTGTAGGCAAACTCCATCAAATATAAGTATTGGTCCCAACAACAAGAAGCAAAGCCCGAGAAGGACTTGCTCAGCAAAACTCAACTCAAGCTCATCGCGAGCAAAGCTCGCCTCCAAGCTACCACTCAACTCTTAAGTCCAACTGGCTACTCAAAGGACTTCCTCTTTTTAGCCAAGGCCTAACTCATCTTGCGACTACAAACTCCACACTCGGAACATCGCAAGGAAAAAGGACCGACGAGGCTATCTCCAAAGATAACACTCGAGGCAGGCATCCATGGTGCAACTCAACCACCATAGAAACTAGGGGTTCCTCAAACCTCAAAGAACCAACAACTTACCAGCAAAAACTCAACTCTTAAACTGGCTGGCTTCTGCCCTTGCGGGGACAAACAACTTTCACTAGCTAACAACACCAAGCATGGACCCTCTCGCTGGGCTAACCACTGCGCTACTCTGATCAACTACACAGCTCAGAAGCTACGCTGACTCCTCAACGGGAACGATTTTCCAGCAAGCAAACTCTGAAGGGCAGCGAACTACACACACGCTCGCTGACTAGCTCAAACCCAAGGGCAACAACAACCAACTCTCTTGGAAGCAACACCCAAGGGGAAACCTCAACCGATTGGACCACCAACCAGAACTAGCAGCACTTACTCGACTGCCGAGGGAGGGGTCAACTCCCAAAACAACCTGACTAGGAACAAATCCTCGTGGCAACGCCCTGCAGCTCGAACCGAGCTAGCTCTTGAAACATCAAGAGAACCAAAACTTGGTCAACACCAAGCACCAACTAGCCTCCATAAACCTTCTGCCCAAGGCAAGGATCCGAACAGCTCTCTCAACCATAACAATCAAAAACTACGCGGCTACTACCACCGCTCTTGATCAGATCCAACTAAACTCTGACCAGGCTAAGGACCAACAAGCAAAACTTGCTCAAACAACAACCCGGCAACGAGCACGGCATCCTTACAACCAAAGCTAAGGCACTTGCCAAGAACCAAAGCCTTGACAACTCCAAGACTGAGCACTGGCTCCTCAACACGAACCCTTCGTGGTTCTCCAAACATAAACCACGGAACGAGCTACACAAAAGTACACCAGGGTGTATAGCTCCAACTAGATCCAATGCGATCAGGGGGTCTAACACAGTGCAACTTTTGCCTCCAAACAAAGCCACTACTAACCAGGGAGCAACAAGAGTCCAAACCCTCTCGGGGCCAACTCACCACGAAAAGCCACATTGGCCAACTTACTCTACAAGAGCAAATCCATACCAAGCAATCAAACCTCAAGCCAATGTGCTCACTAAACGCGCTCCGATCAGCCATCCAACTCATGGCTCTACACTGGATCCATCACGCATCCATCGATGCCAACACTACCCATACTAGGGTAACTAAAGGGTAGCCGAATCATGCTACCAACAACTGGCTCAGAAGCTCACAACACAGGCGCGAGAACTCAAACGCGCTAGCTCTTAACAGCCTACAGCATCCTTTGCACCCAACTCTCGGTGACCAAGGAAAGCTCCTACTTTCCCTCGAAAACCTCATACTTGTAGTCCTCTGACTACCACCGAGCTAGATCTCTTATGCAACCAAACAGGTGCAACCTCAGGAAATGGGTACAAGACTAGCGGGGATGCTATACTCTGGGCGGCCATGGAACCACCTGCACAATAGAGCCAACAGGCCTCAATCTAGGCCTCCTCTCAAAGCCTGGTGCCAACAGGCACAACATCCTTTACAACACAAATCAGCCTCAACGAGCTTATGCCCCACTGAGGAAAGGTCACACTCCAAGTGACGGGGCAATGGCACTCAACACAAGAGTCCAAGAACTCGAGCAGCCTAATCTCTAGCATCTCGACCAACAGACATGCCAAAGCCTACTCCTGCATCCCACTCGATGCTCAACAAAAGCTCAGGCTAACTCCTGCATCTCACTCGATGCTCAACAAAAGCTCAGGCTAACTCCTGCATCTCACTCGATGCTCAACAAAGCTCAGGCCAACTCCTCGGGTGGCAACAACTAGTTCCACACTGGGAACATCCAAATAAAAGAGTGCTCCACTCTACTAGCCCGCTGAAATCCACAAATGGATAAAACCACGCAAGCAAACTCAATCGCACTCACAGCTACGAGGGCACTAAAAGAACTGGCCGCTGCTGACAAAGAGGCTTGCAAGGGGGCAAAGATGTCTCTACATCCGCCTCAAGCCACTAGCACGGCAACTTGCCAATCAATCGGGCGATGGTGGAGACTCAAATAGTCCACCTCTCTCAAGGACTACCACCATCAATCACTGTACCAAACAAAGACAGAACAACACATCTCGGCCTCACGAGCAGCGGGGCATCCCAACACACGGATGCTAAACTCAAAATCGGCCAATCGCTTTACTACTAGCACTGGACTTTCTCAAACAACGAGCTCTACATGCATCCACTTGCCAAATCAAGCGGCTTCATCAATGCCAACAAACTCGATTGCATAAACACAGTTGATCATGCCCTCTCGGGAACCTCTCCGGCTACAAGAGCTACTTTGGGGAAAAATGCTGAAACAAACTCTGCCACCGGGCTATCTCGTGCCGGACTCCTCACTATGCGCTACAAATCTGCGCTGGTCTCCGCTCTTTGATAGTCAAGACACGCCATCAAATCTCTCATGGTGGAGCACACTCTGCTCAAGGAGTCTCACTCTGAGGCGTGCTAGCCTCTACCCCCTCCTCTAGGCAACTCAATCGCCAGGGGCCAACTCGCGGCAACGGGCCTAACAACCACGGGGCGCGGCCTCAACATCAATACAATCGGTCCAACTCCTTGGTCGGACATGCCAAGCGTCCCCGCTCCTCGAAAGTGCGATCAACACACCGGCGATCCGCACGAGCACCTCCACCCTCTCACTGGGGAAAAGCAACAATCGGGCCACAAATGGCCTCACGGAGTCCAAGCTCGCTTCTCCCTGCAGGTGCGATCGACACACCGGCAATCTGCACAAAGCATAAATGCCGGCCCACCACAGGGCTCTCACCGCTCAACAAATCGCTCAGATGCTGAAAGTTGGCATGATGGCTCTCTAAGCCCAAACCAACAATGAGTCGAACACCCTTTCGTCTCCGCTCCACAACTCTACACAAGGCATAAAAGCTAGATGAAAAGTATTGTAAATTCTTACCCCTTAGCTTAATTGAACTCAGACAAACCTGGCGGCCGTGGAGTGCTGATGATCATGGGAGCAAACAACCTACAAAGCAGGTTAGTCTACAGAATCTATGACTCGTGCTCGATACCAAGCGTGATTTAACCCGACCCAAAACATGGTCCTAAACCGAGGTTCTCACTCAGCATGCAAGTTAAATATGATAACAAGCGGTTTAGTGCCCATATTTAAAAACCATTCAAAACATATGAGAAGGGGGAACCCTTTAAACATAAACCACAGTTTTCATTTAAACCATCCAACGAAGTAAAACCACCTAGCCAGTATTTATAAAATCATACAATACAATTTTAACAACTTTTTAAACAATGTTCCCCTAGGACTCCTGTCCATCTACATGCTTTGAATAAACAATGCAACAATAAAAGACAGAGTGCCGGGCGGCTCCCATGATCAATCAGCTCCCTCCGCTAGCCATCCTGGTGTTGTCCCAAGCTACCTGAAAGATAAATAAGGGTGAGTATAAAGATACTCAGTAAGAATCCCCAACCGGGGTACAATACGATACATCCGTCATCTAGCACCTCAACATGCAAGCAAACAGCCATCAACACAGATCATAGCTCAACGAGCTCAAAAGGAAAGATCTGGAACCGTCGAAAGTCTCCTACTTCCAGAATCATCAGAAGTCTACTACTTCCGGCCTAATGATTGGTTCTCATAACCAATCCCGGGACATCTTCGAGGGTCTTTCTCCCTCGGCCAATTGATCACCTCAAAACCGATCCCAAGATGTCCGACACCCTCGAGGTCTTTCTCCTCGACCAATTGATTAGCTCAAAAGCCAATCCTAATGGGTGTCCTCAAGGGCCTCTTACCCTCGCTATACATCCGGACTATCGGGAGAGTACGGTAAGTCCGCTCTAAAGCGGAAGAATGGTGTACTCACGAACATTAGCCCGGGAGCTCTCCAAACCGGCAACTAACGCGCGTGCGCGCGCACACGCATGCTCTCTCAAACCGGCGTAAATGCGGGGCCTAAGGGCAAACTACGCGGGCGAGGTGCGCATGCCTATGACTCGAGCGGTGTCACGATCACGATGCGCGCGAGGCCCTCGACGCTCATCTGTGCGGCTGATCCACCGACACGAAGCTAAGAACCGGCCAAGGTGCGCTTACACCGCTAGCGGGGTTCCGCTATAGCGAGCTACAAACTAGGCTTTGGCGGAGTGGGTAGCTAAGTCCACAACCGGCGGGTCGGGGTAGCAAGATACGTTATGCTACGCACACTTTACTCCCGACTGAGAGCTACTAGGAAAAAGTACGTTTTGTCCGCTCGGCCTGCGGATGATGACAAACCCTACAACTCTATCTAAGAGTACAGAGAAAAATCAATGATTCTGGCTAGCAAGCAATGACCGACATAAATCACATTACCTAGCATGATACTACAACTTAAGCGGGAATCACAAGCATGCCGTGAAACAAACCTAGTATGGCACTAACATGTAAAATCGAGCAAACATGCTAGCAAGAAATCAATCAATCGCTCTATCTCTAACATGCTCATAACAATCAAGAAACAAGCAAGGCATATCGAGATATATCGCGAGGTCCACACAACCACGGTAAGAAATCCTTACAGGACAAGCGAGAAAACAATAATTATAATAAATCTACGAGCGAATCCTCGAGCCTCTAATCGATTCCCGAACGGCTGAACATCAAACAAAGCACCCAAATCACATACATAAACAAAATTTCAATAAATCAACAACCAAAGACCAACAAATCGGGGCCCAACGAAGAAAAGACTCGGAAATACCATCCGAGAAGCCACAAGGCTCGGGCCAAACCAACACACACAAGCGGTGTCGGCGGTCTGAGTAGGCCGGGCGCGCGAGCCGGGCGCACTGGGGCTCGGACACGGCGCGCAGGCACGCGCGCGGGCGCGCGAGGCTGCGCTGCGCGGCGACCGAGGCGAGGCGGCGCGCGCGCGCGCTCGTCGTGATGCGGGCGCGCGCGCGCGAGCTCGGCAAGCAGGCAAGCGCGCGCGCGGCGACTTCGGCGCGACGGCTCGGGGCCCGATCCGCACGCGATCGTGGCGAGGTCGGGCCGGGCGAGCGGTGGCTGGCTCGACGCGCACGCGTCGTGCTGGGGTGAGCTCGGGCGGCCAGGGCTCGGGCTGGCGGCGGCCGAGGCGGGGGGGCGCTCGGGCGCCGGCAGGAGAGGGCCAAGGGGGGCTCGGGCTCGAGGAGAGAGAAAGGGGAAAAATGGGGAAAAATGGATTTTTCCTTTTTTTTCTTTTCTTTTTCTTTTATCTAAATTCCAACCTTGTCCAAATAAATCCAATTTATCCATTTTCCAATTTTTCCAAAAATCCTTAAAATCCTTAAATCTCATTTCCGCTTCCTCCTTGAGACCCGATCAAGAAACCTTTACAAACAACAAAACTCATCAAATCAACCTCCCAAACCATCTCAAGGGCTGCTCGAATCCAGAAGGAAACACCCAAACAACCATCATTTTGCCCAAAACCCAAATCACAACCGAACTCCCAAACGAACAACCCAAACATCTCGGGACTCATGACCCACAACAAACAAGCCTCAACAAAGCGGGGAGCCGCCTCAAGCCCTAAAAACCACAAATCCTGCCCGAGGAGCAAAAAGACCAAAATGCCCCTAAGGGTCCAAATGCGACTCTAACGGCCCAACCAAACCACTTTGAATCTGACCTAAGCTCCTCGAGAACCGGATAGAAAACTGGGTCGTTACAGGTACTCTCCCGATAGTCCAGATTTGTTAGCGAGGGTAAGAGGCCCTTGAGGACACCCATTGGGATTGGCTTTTGAGCTGATCATATGGTCGAGGGAGAAAGACCCTCGAGGGTGTTGGACATCTTTGGGATCGGTTTTTGAGCTGATCAATTGGCCGAGGGAGGTAGCCCCTCGGAGATGTCCCGGGATTGGTTATGAGAGCCAATCATTAGGCCAGAAGTAGGAGACTTCCGAGGATTCCAGATTCTGCCTTGTAAGCTCGTTGAGCTATGATCTGTGTTGGTAACTGTTTGCATGTATACTAGGGTGCCAGATGATTGATGTATCGTATTGTACCCCGGTTGGGGATTCTTACTGAGTATGTTTATACTCACCCTTATTTCTGTGGTTTTCTGTAAGAGCCCCATTTTTCCTTATTAGTATTCTTTTATCAGTTTAAATAAGTGGCTAATTGAAAAGAAGGGCATTTTTGTGAATGTCTTGAGAGTAAAGGGCAGTTTGGTATTCTTCCATGGCTATTTAATTGCACTTTCGCGGATCCCTAGAGCAGCTCTGTTCACTCTCGAACCAGGCGCCGTTCCCCTTCCTCTCGCTTTTCCGACCACCAGCTCGCCTTCGCCGGAGGCATTGCAGTCGGGATCGTTTGCGCGCGTGTGTGGCGTCATCTCCGTCGAAGCAGGTCGCGGGTTCGAGCTGTGGCGGCTGCGCTGGCACCTTCGATTCGTCGTCCGAGTCGCTGCTGTCGGGGCGCGGGTTCGTCGTAGCGGGGGAGTCGGCCGTCGAGTTCTGGCGTGGTGCGCGCGTGCAAGCTCGGCGTGGTAGTCTGCGGCGGGTCTGCTGCGGAGCGCGCGGGTGTGTCGAGCGGTGTGGGTTGAGGTCGTCGTCGCCGGAAGCATCAGGGGTCCGTTGTCGAGGTCGTAGCGCCACAACCGCCAGTCTCTCGTCGTCGCCGGAGTTGTGGTGAGGTCCATCTTGTCTTCTCACTTTTACTTTTGTTCCTTGAGTTAAGTTGCAAATGGTGGTTAAAGGAAGGAGAAGATGGGTGTTTGGTAAATGGGCTTGTTATTTAAATTGGGTTTAAGGCTATTCTAGTAAGGAATAGGGGTGTTTGGTTACGGATCAAGCTTATTTTAATGAGGGTTTGGGCTAGTTTGGTTATATGATTAAAGCTATTCAAGTGGAATTTAAGAGTTGTTTGTTTCTAGGTTCAAACTCACTAAAGTGATGGTTTAGGCTTATTTGATTAATGAGTTGGATTTATTTAATTGATGAATAAGGGTTTGTTTATTTCTTTGGTTCTTGGATATTCAAGTTGAGATTAATTTATGTTTGGTTATGAGTTTAGGGGTGTTTGGGGTTAAAGGTTGTTTGGATTTGGGGTTTAATAGTATGTGTTTTGAGTTAAATGACAAGTGATGATCGTTTGACTTTTCGTTGACCGAGGTTTGCCTCGAGCTAATTCTTGTTCTCCGAGCCAAGTTTGAGGGTCGCGTGGGACCATCAGGACACATTTTTCGAGGTTCTCCACTTCTTCGCTAAATTTGACTTGCTGGATCTGTTTTAATGGTCTAAGGTGCTAGTTCTGACCGGTTTGTTTGCTTTAGGGCTCGGAAGTGGTGTTTGGCTTTTGAGAGCTTCCCGTTCACGCTAGAGTGTTGATTGGGAGTTCCACTGAGGTAAGGGACCCTTTACCCCTTCTCGAGGACCTGTGGTTAATACATGTTGTTGGTTTACTTGCATTAGTTGATTTGTCTGATTGTGGCATGACCATGTGTATTGTATGTTGCATTTGATTGCATCGAGAGCATATACATTTCATGTTTATCTGTTGTATGACTAGTGATGCATGAATCATGTACGTATGTCTGATATGGTCGAGTTGCACATGGTTGCATGATTGTCCTGATATGGACCCAAACGAGTCATAAAGATCGGATAGAGGAGACTAGTAGGTGGGTGTGGACGAAGAGATTCGGGCGCACACCCTAGCTTGAGGTGATATTCTCTCGCTCTGCAGGACTTCCGTGGATGGTCGGCCGGCCAGGCTCACGGCCCTGGATGGTTTCTACTAGTAGCCTAGGCTCTCTCCATGTAGGTGGTATGGGCCTGATATGGTTCCTTGGTGAGTGGTGTGGCACCACCTCTCGCCGTGAGTACGAGGCCTAGGGCCAATAGGTTGCTCGACTCACCAGTTCCCTCTGGAGTAGGATGCCAGATTGCTCTCGAGTCAGAGGACTCTTGTGAGCTTTGGGTCTTGGGGTCTACGATCCTTAGACCGCTCTACGTGGTGCTCGTCTAGGACGAGGTTTCTTGACTTAGCACCCAGGAGTTTGGGTTTTGTATACCCCTCGATTATGTTGCTGATCATACTTGTTTGCTAATGTTTGTATTCTTGTGCATGTCTGTCCCCGAGCTGGGGAAGCCTTACTGAGTTTGCGAAAACTCACCCTTTCCACTGTGGAATCCCCACAGGTACTACTAGACTGTACCGAGATGGATGATCGATGGCGCTGGAGATGACCATGGGACCTGCTGCATTATTCTATTTAGAGTCTTTTGAATTCTTCCTTCTGCATGAACTATTTATGGGCATGATAAGTGAGGTTTTACCGCGATTTCATGTTTTGACTATTGGGTACCCGAACGACTGTGTTAAATGAATTTATAGTTTTTATAAACTTGATCTTCTGAGTTGTTTAAAAGGAGTTTTGTTTTAAATTTATATGCCCGGGACATCGAGTATAATTTCATGCATTTAGAGTTAAGGACTTAGGTTTAGACCCTGATTTGGGTCGGTCCTTCTGATTGGTATCGAGCTCGAGTCATAGATTTCTCAGAGACTAGCTTACATCGTAAGCTGTTGTTTTGGTCCCCATGGTCTTCAGCTGCCGATCGACATCAGGTATTCTAGTAGGGAGGTTAAGGTTTTGTAGCATGTTTAGTATGATCAGCTATGTTGTATTGCATTGCATTTTTATTGCATTATGTCACTTACTTGCTAGCATGGAGTTTGAGGACGAGACTGAGATGTCCTCGAGACACTTGTACAGTGTGGAGATACCTAGTAGAGTTACTAGAAGTGATGTTAAAAGTGCAAGATCTGTTGAGCAGAGTGAGCTTTAAGCTTAGGAGGTGCACCGATCCTTAGGTGCAGCCTAGAGTTGGAGCAATAGAGACATCCAGAGTTGTTGAGAACTGTTGCAATTGCATGAATTGGGCCGGAAGCTGAGTTATTGGCGGATTTGCATGCTAAGTAGCAGTTGAAGGATGTTCTTCAGATCGGGCAAGATGTTTCTTAGGTGTCTACGCCAGTTACAGATGCTCAGGTTAGGCGCAGTGATGGGAATTGTAGAATTTTCAAAGATCTTAGAAGAGTTTAGGAAGTGGGATCCGTACCACTTTGTTGGATTATCTAAAATCTCCTTAGTAGTTGAGGAGTGGTTGTTACTATTCAAGATGATCTTCAACCACCAAGTTGCATAGAAAGGCAGAAGATTCAACGTGATGTTTCACTTGAGAGATTGAGGAAAAGATCTGGTGATGGTCTATGCTGATTTTGACCTAAAGGGTTCGACCGTTTCAAGTTTAGTGATCTTAGAGAGTGGTTTATCCGTTGGCTTGCCAAATGTTGATAAGCAGAGGGTGTTAGTCCAGTTCCCTTACTTTGGATAGAGGAATGGCGCAATGTCAGTTATGAGATATATGGTTTGAACTTTTGAGGTGTGCCAAAGATTCGATCAATATTGGTTGCAAAAGAGAAAGTTTGGTACTACCAGATCGTTTGGGCCTAGGGGTCAGCAGCATGGTTAATGACTCGATAAGTTTAAGGTCAAGTTTAGTTAGTAGGTTGTGTTTGGGGAATCACCAGATGTCGCCCCTAGTGGCCTGCCAGTGGATCAGATTTGACTCTTGGATTGGAGTGGTTGTTGAATAACCATGTTGTGATTGAAGATAGTTTAAGTGGGTGTTTTCAAACGTCTCGGAAAGTCAAGCCTCTAGTTTAGAGGCAAGAAGAAGAAGACAGACTCGTGTTGGTTTCAGCCTTGAACGTGAGGAAGCTGTTAGCTAAAGGAGCGTGAGTTGTCTAGCCCCAGTATTCAAGAGCAGAAAATTTTGTGTGGGTTGTCTGTTCAATTTCAGTAATGAGCAAGGTCGCTATTGTGGTTCATGAGGATCCACCAGGGTTGCCTCCACCTGGAGTAGTGTTCTTTTGGGCAAGTTCGAGCTGGGGAATGACCTCATCTCAAGGTTTCCAATTATGGTAACCCCGATGGAGTTAAAGGAACTTGAGGTTAAGTTGCAGGAGTTGTTCGACCATGGATCAGTTCGTCAGTGTGACCTTGTGTAGCGCCTTGGTGTGGTAGTCAATAAGAATGTCGGTTATATGAAATGTGTTTTAGTTTCTGAAAGTTCTTTAAGCTAGCAGTTAAGTCAAATGTTTGTTGCTCAAGATCGATGGCTTATCCGAGGAGCTTTATAGAGTAGTGATATTCTGAATACCGGTTTTTTTTTCTGGTTGCCAATGTTGGTAGAGGCATCGTGGCATTGTGGGTTAACGACCAGAAAGTCCCCAGGACTTTCTGAGCGGGTTTATGATCGTGTTCATAGTTGCGTTATGAGCTTGATCAAAGTTAGCATTAGATCATGTTGGGAACTTGAGAAATGTTTTGGGAATACTTTGAGAAATTCAGTGGCGTTCAAGTTCTAAATGCGATTATGATTGGTTTAGTAGCCTTCTTCGGGTTATGTGGTGTCTCGTCAAGAAACTTCAATGGATCTTGGTAGGACCGATGCAATGAGCAATTGGATCAGGTCATCATCGATTGCAGAGGATCGGTTACATAGTTGACTAGAGAGAGGTCAGACGTTGTGAGATAAGTGGGTTTGGTGTTGGTTCAGTAATTTGAGAGGATGTTTGATTTCTGCGCTGTTTGGTCAGGACCTGAGAGGTCAAGTGGGTTGTGGCTTGTATTGAGGCTTCAGAAAGGGTGTGTGTTATGCTTTGGCTGATGGTTGACGCATATAGAGAGCGTGGTTGCAAGATTCCTCACCACCCTGGTAAAGCTCTTGTGATTGCTCTCGCACTGAGTAGAGAAGTTCATTTTCAGTGGCGTTTGTTGTTTCTCTGTTTTATTGTGGCCTTGGTTGACCGAGCAGAGTTGTGTTGATTGAAAAGTTTTAGCTCAGTGGTTCAATTATCAGCATAGTTGTTTTTGGGCCGAGTTTTTCAGCGGTCAGTTGTATGCGAGACTGTAGTCGAGAGAGCTCACTGAAATGTCTATTGCTTCTGTTGTAAATGACAATTCAGTTAGAGACTCAATATGTCTGTTGAAGTTGAAATCAGACCTGAATTCTAGTTAGAGGGGTATAGTTCGTTGTTTGCTTGGCACCCCGAGGGTACCAAGATGTACGTAGATTTGAGGATTCTGCGACTATGGAATGTCGAGTAGCGAGATTGTTGAGTTGTCAGTTTGTGTTGTCTGTTAGCAAGTGAGTTTGCATTGTTGTTGCAACCCCCCACTTAGTTTCCCTGAGTGGAAGTGGACCAGGGTCTCTATGAGTTTCATTTCAGGACTCCCTAGGACGCCGAGAGGTTTCACTATGATACTGGTGATGTGGATCGATTTACCCAGTGTACTCACTTTATTCTAGGGAAGCTGGATTGTTCTGTTGAGAAGTGAGCACAGTCGTACTTGGTGGAGATCGTCAGGTAGCATGGGTTTCCTGTAAGTATCGTTGTAGATAGAGACATTTGGTCCACTTGGCGCTTCTAGAAGAGCCTTCAGGAAGGTCTTGGAACCACTTGTAAGTTTAGTACAGCTTTCCACCCACAGACAAATGGACAGACCGAGAGGGTCAATCAGATCTTGGAAGACATGTTGAGGGCTTGTGTGCTAGACTTTCAAGGCAGTTGGGATAAGTGGTTATATTTGATGGAATTTGCATACAACAACAGTTACCAGTCCACTATCCAAATGGCTCCTTTTGAGGCACTATATGGGAGGAAATGTAGATCACCTGTCCATTGGGACGAGGTTGGGGAAAGAAAGTTGTTGGGTCCTGAGTTGTTGCAATTGACTAATGAAGCAGTTCAGAAGATTCGGGCTAAGATGCTTACTGCTCAGAGTCGTCAGAAAAGTTATGCCGATACTCGTCGCAGAAATCTTGAATTCGAGGTTGGGAATCATGTGTTTCTAAAAGTGGCACCGATGCGGGGAATCCTGAGATTTGGGAGAAAAGGGAAGTTGAGTCCGAGATTCGTTGGGCCATTTGAGATCCTTGAGAGGATTGGTGCAGTAGCTTATCGTCTAGCGTTGCCTCCTTCGTTATCGGAAGTTCATGATGTGTTCCATGTTTCTATGCTTCGTCAGTATGTGCATGACCCATCACATGTTGTGGACCACGAGCCTTTGGGGTTAAATGCAGACTTGTCTTATGAAGAGAAGCCGGTGCAGGTCTTGGATCGAGGCCGTAAGGTTCTGAGGAACCGCGAGATCGCTCTTGTGAAAGTGTTGTGGAGAAATCAGAAGGTTGAGGAAGCCACCTGGGAATGAGAGGATGACATGCGTACTCGTTTTCCGGGGTTGTTTGTGCCTTAGCCAACCTTCGAGGACGAAGGTTCCCTAAGGGGGGAATGTTGTAAGAGCCCCATTTTTCCTTATTAGTATTCTTTTATCAGTTTAAATAAGTGGCTAATTGAAAAGAAGGGCATTTTTGTGAATGTCTTGAGAGTAAAGGGCAGTTTGGTATTCTTCCATGGCTATTTAATTGCACTTTCGCGGATCCCTAGAGCAGCTCTGTTCACTCTCGAACCAGGCGCCGTTCCCCTTCCTCTCGCTTTTCCGACCACCAGCTCGCCTTCGCCGGAGGCATTGTAGTCGGGATCGTTTGCGCGCGTGTGTGGCGTCATCTCCGTCGAAGCAGGTCGCGGGTTCGAGCTGTGGCGGCTGCGCTGGCACCTTCGATTCGTCGCCCGAGTCGGCTCTTTGTCGGCGCGGTTCGTTCGTAAGGCGAGTCGGCCGTCGAGTTCCGGCGTGGTGCGCGCGTGCAAGCTCGGCGTGAGCTGTGCGGGTCTGTTGCGGGAGCGCGGTTGGGTGTCGAGCGGTGTGGGTTGAGGTCGTCGTCGCCGGAAGCATCAGGGGTCCGTTGTCGAGGTCGTAGCGCCACAACCGCCAGTCTCTCGTCGTCGCCGGAGTTGTGGTGAGGTCCATCTTGTCTTCTCACTTTTACTTTTGTTCCTTGAGTTAAGTTGCAAATGGTGGTTAAAGGAAGGAGAAGATGGGTGTTTGGTAAATGGGCTTGTTATTTAAATTGGGTTTAAGGCTATTCTAGTAAGGAATAGGGGGTGTTTGGTTCTGGATCAAACTTATTTTAATGAGGGTTTGGGCTAGTTTGGTTATATGATTAAAGCTATTCAAGTGGAATTTAAGAGTTGTTTGTTTCTAGGTTCAAACTCACTAAAGTGATGGTTTAGGCTTATTTGATTAATGAGTTGGATTTATTTAATTGATGAATAAGGGCTGTTTGGCTGCTGGTTCTTGGATATTCAAGTTGAGATTAATTTATGTTTGGTTATGAGTTTAGGGGTGTTTGGGGTTAAAGGTTGTTTGGATTTGGGGGTTTAATAGTATGTGTTTTGAGTTAAATGACAAGTGATGATCGTTTGACTTTTCGTTGACCAGGTTTGCCTCGAGCTAATTCTTGTTCTCCGAGCCAAGTTTGAGGGTCGCGTGGGACCATCAGGACACATTTTTCGAGGTTCTCCACTTCTTCGCTAAATTTGACTTGCTGGATCTGTTTTAATGGTCTAAGGTGCTAGTTCTGACCGGTTTGTTTGCTTTAGGGCTCGGAAGTGGTGTTTGGCTTTTGAGAGCTTCCCGTTCACGCTAGAGTGTTGATTGGGAGTTCCACTGAGGTAAGGGACCCTTTACCCCTTCTCGAGGACCTGTGGTTAATACATGTGCTGGTTTACTTGCATTAGTTGATTTGTCTGATTGTGGCATGACCATGTGTATTGTATGTTGCATTTGATTGCATCGAGAGCATATACATTTCATGTTTATCTGTTGTATGACTAGTGATGCATGAATCATGTACGTATGCCTGATATGGTCGAGTTGCACATGGTTGCATGATTGTCCTGATATGGACTTGCATGATGTTTGATGCACGACTTTATGCCTTGTTTGGACCCAAACGAGTCATAAAGATCGGATAGAGGAGACTAGTAGGTGGGTGTGGACGAAGAGATTCGGGCGCACACCCTAGCTTGAGGTGATATTCTCTCGCTCCGCAGACTTCCAGTGGATGGTCGGCCGGCCGGGCTCACGGCCCTGGATGGTTTCTACTAGTAGCCTAGGCTCTCTCCAGGTAGGTGGTATGGGCCTGATATGGTTCCTTGGTGAGTGGTGTGGCACCACCTCTCGCCGTGAGTACGAGGCCTAGGGCCAATAGGTTGCTCGACTCACCAGTTCCCTCTGGAGTAGGATGCCAGATTGCTCTCGAGTCAGAGGACTCTTGTGAGCTTTGGGTCTTGGGGTCTACGATCCTTAGACCGCTCTACGTGGTGCTCGTCTAGGACGAGGTTTCTTGACTTAGCACCCAGGAGCTTGGGTTTTGTATACCCCTCAATTATGTTGCTGATCATACTTGTTTGCTAATGTTTGTATTCTTGTGCATGTCTGTCCCCGAGCTGGGGAAGCCTTACTGAGTTTGCGAAAACTCACCCTTTCCACTGTGGAATCCCCACAGGTACTACTAGACTGTACCGAGATGGATGATCGATGGCGCTGGAGATGACCATGGGACCTGCTGCATTATTCTATTAAGAGTCTTTTGAATTCTTCCTTCTGCATGAACTATTTATGGGCATGATAAGTGAGGTTTTACCGCGATTTCATGTTTTGACTATTGGGTTCCCGAACGACTGTGTTAAATGAATTTATAGTTTTTATAAACTTGATCTTCTGAGTTGTTTAAAAGGAGTTTTGTTTTAAATTTATATGCCCGGGACGTCGAGTATAATTTCATGCATTTAGAGTTAAGGACTTAGGTTTAGACCCTGATTTGGGTCGGGTCCTTACATTTTCCACCAGGTAACTTGGGACAGCACCGGGACGGCTAGCGGAGGGAGTTGATTGATCATGGGAGCCGCAGGCACTCTGTCTTTTATTGTTTGCAAAATTTGTTCAAGATGTGTAGACGGACGAGAGTCCTAGGGGACGTTTTTAAAAGTTGTTTAAATTGTATTGTATGATTTTATAAACACTGGCCAGGCTTGTTTTACTTTGTTGGCTTTGATTAAATGAAGGTTGTTGTTTATGTTTTAAGTGTCCCCGCTTTTAAATGTTTTGAAAGGTTTTAAATATGAGCGCTAAACCGCTTGATGAAGTATTTAACTTGCATGCTGAGTGAGAACCTAGGTTTAGGACCGCATTTTGGGTCGGGTTCTTACAGTCCTCCAACTCAGTGATGCACATCGGGGACTTACAAACCTAGGATGCCCATCAGGGTCTTACACCTCCAACTCAGTGATGCCCATCGGGGTCTTACACACCTAGGATGCCCATCGGGGTCTTACACCTCCAACTCAGTGATGCCCATCGGGGACTTACACACCTAGGATGCCCATCGGGGTCTTACACCTCCAACTCAGTGATGCCCATCGGGACTTACACACCTAGGATGCCCATCGGTCTTACACCTCCAACTCGGTGATGCCCATCGGGGTCTTACACACCTAGGATGCCCATCGGGGTCTTACACCTCCAACTCAGTGATGCCCATCGGGGACTTACACACCTAAGATGCCCATCGAGGTCTTACACCTCCAACTCAGTGATGCCCATCGGGGTATTACACACCTAGGATGCCCATCGGGGTCTTACACTGTAACGACCCAGGTTTTTCTTCCCGGTCTTCCAGGTATGCCCTAGGGGTAATTTGGTAATTTGGTCGGGCCGTCATGGTCGTTTGTGTCTTTTCCAGCTACTAAAATTATTGGATGGTTTTATGTAGGTTTTTGGAGGGGTTTGAGGTTTGGTTTGAGCAAGGTTTGATGCAAAAGTAAAAATTAAGGGATTTGTCTTTGCAATGGGGTTTGAACCCGGTCTCCTGGGAAGCTTGTAGAGTGTGTGCCAATTGAGCCATTGGGTGCTCTTGTTACTCTTTCTGCATCACATCTTAGTTAACCTTGGATTTTGGAGTTTTGGTGCATTTGGTTAAATGAAATAGAATTAGGTTTATTCCATCTTCTTCTCCAAAACTCCTCTTGGCCGCACAAGCTCTCCCTCTCCATTGCCTTGCCGAATTCTTCTTCCCTTGCATCTCCTTGGGTTCGATCATCATCATTCCGGTAAGTCTTCATCCTCTTCATCTCCTCATTTGGTTTTGATCTTTGGCCGAAGGTAAGATGTAGAGTGTGTGTGTGTGTTTGTGTTGGTTGCAACCAGTGAGAGGAGCAGCGACCATCATCGCCGACCATTCATACGCGCGCCCAGATCTGCCGGCAGCCTGCGCCAGACGCCGATCCGCTTAGCGACCTTGCCGTTGTCGTCCAAAGAAGACAGATCGCCCGCTGCCGCCGTCGCCGCGTCCGGCCGGTCGGCCGATCGCGACCGGATCGCGCCCGGCAACGGCGGCCAGATCGTCGTTCGTCCTCGCCCGTCGCTCGCCACGCCGCGACGCCAGAGGTCTCGCCAGCGCCAGCGCGTCCGGCCCGCTCTGCGTCGCCGCCGCCATCGCCCTCGCCGTGTCCGCTTGCCGAATCGCTGCGCCGCGCAAGCCGCCGCGTCTGCGTCGCGCCGCCGCGCGCCGCGCCAGCGGCGCCTTCGCCCAGACGTTACGCGCGCGCGCGCGTCCTGCTGCCGAGCTGCTTTCGCCGTGTCGCGCGCATCGCCGCGCGCCGCGCCAGCGCCAGCGCCGCCCGACGCTTCGCCGCCGCGCTGCGCCCTGCCGTGCCCGTGCACGCGCGTAGCGGCCAGCGCCAGCCCAGCTGCGGCGGCTCAAGCTCGTGTCGTCGTGCGCGTGAGTTCCCGGCCGAGCTTGCTGTTCTATTGTTGTTTAGACATTTTAGATGCCGATTATTGTTGGTTTGCTAGGTTCCCGCCGCTAGCTCGGGATTGTTCCGCGACTTAGGATTTGTGTGTAGAAGCCTCCCGGACCAAGGTAAGGATTTCTTACCGGAGTTGTGTGGGCCTCTGCGGTATATTTGTGATTGTTGTTTTGTATGCACGTGTATGATTACTAGCATGTTTAGCCCTAGGTGCTCTGCTTGCAATTCTGGATGGCATGAACTCTTGTATTGTTTCTCATGTTAGCCCATGCTAGGTTGTTCCATTCTGGCATGTTCGATATCTGTCTTGCTTCGTAGTATCATGCTAGGTTCCTTGTATCTGTTGAGCACGTATTGGACTGCATTGATTGAATCGTTATTATTGTTAAGGTTTAGAATTCGTAGTAGATAGCATCATCCGGGCCCGATGCATAAAGTATCTTGCATCTATGGCAAGGACGATTGAGACAGCCCGCCTTGGACCCCGTGAGGATTAGCTATCCCAACCGGTAGGCCCCGCAATCTTGGGTGAGGGTGGTAGTCTGGCGATGCCCCAACGGTCGGGATGATGACTTGGCAATGCCTAGTCCCGGCGGTAAACACGTCCTCGGCGTGTTCGGCGGTAGCCCTTGATTGCCACTGTTAAGGTAAGGGCGGCTTCTGGTGTAAGCCTACCATGACCCGTTCCTTAGCCTCAGGTGCGGTGGTACAGGCTGACATAGTTCACGTGTCCAGGTCTCACACCCCTATGTCAGTGACACCGATCCAGAGATTTAGTTAGGCGTGGTATCCGGATATGGGCGACTTGCCACTAGACCCGGCACCCCTCATAGTCTATAGAAGCACGCGGTGCATCCTTACGCTCATTACAACGCCGACCGAGAGCTCCTTGGGATCTTGAGCGATGCACCTTTCGTATCGTCGATGGCGGCCGAGGCCGGGACTTGTTCCCGTATAGCGCGTATAGTGTGTTGTGGTATTTCCGGACTAAGACCACGAGTTGGCATCCGAGGTCCAAGTGTGGACTTAGCTATGTGCTCCGCTCTGTGTTTGTACTCATAGCTTGCATACATTCTTCTAGATGATCATGTATATCGTATTGTACCCGGTTGGGGATTCTTCTTGGTAATTCGTTACTCACCCTTATTCTGTGGTTTTCCACGAGTAATCAAGGCGGAGCAGGATGGTCAAGGAGGAGCTGTGATCATGGAATCCTGCTTTGTCATCTCTCGATTATTTTATTTTATCATGACTCTTGACTTTTGTTATTTCCCACAATGCATGTAGACGGGCACAGAGCCCTAGGATGCTTTCTTACGTTTATGGATTCCAAAGATATTTGTACTTGTGGATTGTTTTAATGGTTTAAATAAATCTCTGATCGAGTATGCTTTTAGAAATGTATGTTTTGGTTGTTGGATGTTTCGTTTTTACTTGGGATCCGAAATGTATTTTTCATAATGTCTTTTATTTTCACTACATGCATTGGGGTAAAGGCCCATTTAGAGCCCCTTTTGGGTCGGGTCTTTACTGATTGGTATCGAGCTCGAGTCATAGATTTTGTAGACCCGACCTTTTTGTTGTAGGTCATCCTTCCATGATCACCCGGCCTCCGACACCATCAGTACGCGCCTAGGTTTATTGTTTTAGAAAGAAAAAGGGTTAAGAATTTACAATACCTATCATCTTGTGTATGCCTTGTGTAGTGTTGTGGAGCGGAGACGAGCGGTGTTCTCGACTCGTTGTTGGTTTGGGCTTAGTGAGCCATCATGCCAACTTTCATGATCGCGGCGGTTTGTTTAGCGACTTGTTGAGGTATCCAGATAGATTCGGATGCCCACGGGACATCGTTCGCAGGGAGGCGAGCTTAGACTCCCGTTGGCCATTTGTGGCCCGATTCTTTCGCTTTTCCCCTAGTGAGAGGGTGGAGGTGCTTCGTGCGGATCGCCAAGATGTTGATCGCACCCGCAGGAGCGGGCGCTTGGCATATCCGACCGAGGAGTTGGACCGATCGTGTTGATGTTGAGGCGCGTCCGGGGTTGTTAGGTCCGCATGCCGATTTGGCCCCGGCAGATTGAGTTGCCTAGAGGAGGGGGCGAGGCTAGCAAATACCTCAGTGAGACTCCTTGAGCGAGTGTGCTCCACCCATGAGAGATTTGATGGCGAGTCTTTAGCTATCGAGAGAGCGGAGACCCAGCGCGATTTAGTAGCGCGTAGTGAGGAGTCCCGCACAGATAGCCCAAATTGACAGAGTTTGTTTCAAAGATTTTTCCCCGGTAGCTCTTGTAGCCCCGGAGGTTCCCGGAGGGCATGATCAAGCAGTTTATTCGGATGAGTTTGTTGGCGTTGATGGAGACGCCCGTGTTGGCAAATGGATGCCTGTAGAGCTCGATGTTTTAGTAAGTCCTCTCCGCTAGTAGTAAAGTAGTTGGCCAGTTTGAGTTTAGCATCCGTGTGTGGGATGCCCCGCTGCTCGAGAGGCCGAGGTGTGCCGTTCTGTCTTTGTTTGGTTCATCGGATGGTGGTGGAAGTCCCTTGTGAGAGGTGGACTAGCGAGTCTCCACTAGTGGCCCGATTGTTTGGCAAGTTGCCGTGTTAGTGGCTTGAGGCGGATGAAGGGTCATCTTTGCCCCTTGCGAGCCTCTTTGTTGTTTAACACCCCACTTCCTCGATGATGTGGATTTGGTAGTAGTAGCACTTGAGGTGCATTGGTTGGTGTGCCACTTTGGCACTAAGTCCGGTTCGAGCTTGAGTTTGGCTTGGGCATAGCGGATGGTTCTATGCCGTTTGGAGTTCAGCGTACTCCTTTAGCCTTGGATCTGTTTATGGCGGTTGCACCCGTTTGGAGGTCGTGCGGAGGGCTAGTTCGGTGGTAGTCGATGGACTACAAGCGAAATGATGCTCGAGAGGAGCGGAGCCTCTTCCCGGTGTTTACGGAGGTTGAGTAAGTCGGCAGTTTGCCGTTGGTAAGTGTTGGTGCGCGTGACTCTCGCGCTAGTGTTAAGGCCAAGAGATTTTCTTTGTGGTTGGTAGTGCGGTCAACTACCTTCGAGGGCCTAATCTGAGGAGAGTTGAGCATCGTAGATGCGAGTTTGGTCCAGCCAGAGGGATCTCGAGTTGGATGCTCATGAGATGAGGATGCCTATGAGGCGAGATGAGTGATGCCTTGCGAGAGGTTTTGGATGCCTTAGGGTAAGCACCCTTGGTTGAGGCTTGGTACAAAGTAAGTTTGGTTTGGCATGGTTATGCTTTGGTAGAGCAAGGTTGCCTCGGCTTCGTATCGTGTGGAGATGGAACTTTTGGTGTTCCTTGGATTGTTTGTATCGCCGGGAGTTATCGTTGCTTTGTGGAAAAGCGCTTGTTAGTCTTGGATCTCTAAAGGAAGGTTGGGAGTTGTGCACACAAGTGTGTTTTGTGTGGTTCGTTCCGTGGCGAGAGTTTCGAGATCCATGTAGGGTTTGCTTTAGAGATCTCGTGCTCGGTTCCTTGAGAAGTTGGACTCGGTGGTTGTTGTAAGGCTTTGGTTGAGGTGGTAAGGATACCGTGCTCGTGGTATCAAGTTGTTGCTTAGGCAAGATTTGTTAAGTTGGGCCTAAGCTTGGTTGGCGGATCTTCTTGTTGATCGTTGGTTGGAGTTCGGTTGGAAACCGAACAAGAGCGATGGTAGCTAAGCCGCGTGGTTTACGATCGTCATGGCTAAGAGAGTTGTTCGGATCCTTCCTTGGGTAGAAGTTATGTTGTGGCCGATGTTTTGAGTAGGAGGATGACGCGTGCAGTAGCGTTTGGGTCCTCTAGGTTCCCAAGGAGTTGGAGTTGGCCAAAGATGGTTGGGATGCTTGGAAATTGGAGTTGTTAGAGTTTAGTTTTGCTCGTGGGGGGCGAGTGGTTTGTGCCATGTTGGTTGTTTTCCTGTTTCGAGGATGTTGAGTTGCCCCGCTTGGCATTTGGAGGTTCATCGAGGTGGACCCTTGTTGCGCCCGTGAGATTAGATGTTGTTGCTCTGTGGAGCAAGACAAAGAGCGTATGTGGAGTTCTCTGTCCGTTGGTTGTCCGCTGTAAGAGCCGCTTTCCTTCGGGGAGTTGTCGGGTTACTCCTTGGTCTTGGAGTTAATCGTGGAAGCGCTAGCTTGAAGGAAAAGTTTGTTGGCCGCTTGGAAGTAGTCGTTTGTCCATTAAAGCGGATTCTTGGATGGTGTTCTAGAGGCCGCAGTAAAGGTTGTTCTGCCTCTTGTGAGTGTTTGGCCAAGATTTGGTTCGTTTGTTGTTTCGAGAGCTAGTTCGGTTCTAGCCGAGAGGCGTTGCCCGAGGTCTTGTTCCTAGTCGAGTAAGTTTTGGGAGTTGACCCCTCCCTCAGCAGATTGAGCAAGTCTTTGTTTGTTTCGGTTTGGTGGTCCAATTGGTTGAGTTTTCTCTTGGGTGTTGCTTCCAAGAGAGTTGGTTCTTGTTGCCTTGGGTTTGAGCAAGTCGTGAGCGTGTGTGGAGTTCACGCCCTTCCGAGTTTGCTTGCCGGGAAGTCGTTTCCCGTTTGGCGAGAGTCGACTTAGCTCCCGAGTTGTGTAGTCGATCGAGTAGCGCGATGGTCACCAGCGAGAGGGGTCCTGCTTTGTGTTGTTAGCAAGCAAGAGTTGTTTGTTCCCGCAAGGCGGAGGCCACCAAGAAGAGTTGAGTTGTTACGGCAAGTTGTTGGTTCTTTGGGGATCAAGATTTCCTTTCCCTCTAGCCTCTGTGGTGGTTGAGTTGCTCCTTGGATGCCACCCTCGAGTGATAGCTTGCGAGGTAGTCTTGCGGATTCGTGTGGCCCGAGGATCCGTAAGCTTTGAGGTTGTCGTTATCCGCTTTCCTTGTGAGGTTTTGGGAGTGGAGTTTCGTTTGGAAGATGAGTTAGGCTTAGGCTTAAAGGGAAGTCCTTTGAGTAGCCGCTTGGATTTTAAGAGTTGAGTAGTAGTTTGGAGCGGCGTTGCTCGTTATAAGTTTGGGTTGAGTTCTGCTGAGCAAGCCCTTCTCGGGCTTTGTTCCTAGTTGTTGTGAGTTCCCAGTTGGCGTTAGTAGAGCCGCGTTTGAGTGAGTTGACACAGAGGTGCCGTGGCATTGGTTGGTAAGCTGTTGAGCTGTTTTCCTCAAGGTGTTGTGTCGCAGATAGCTGCGTGATGGTTTAGTCCTCGCTTCCCGAGTTTTCCTTGAAAGGAATGTGGGATGTTCCTTGCCTGGCGATTTTCTCCTTAAGATGGTTGCTTAAGTGTTGTGGTCGTGTTCTAGTTGGAGAAGTTTGTCTTTTGGATCAGTCGCCAGTTGGTGGTTCGTTTGTATCTCGTTAAGGCTGTAGTCAAGGTTTGAGGTTTGTTGGTCTTTTGTGAAGTAAGAGTAGGCCGTTTAGTTTTGGAATCTGGAAGGTTCAGTTGTTTGTCCAGTTTGTTGTGGGGTTGAGTTTGTTTGTTGACAGCTATGCACAGTGTTTTTATGTATCGATGTTGGGGCAGCATGTGCCGGACCCATTGTTCATTGTGGACTTTTAGCCCTTGCAGCTGATTGAGGGTTTGGGCTTCGAGGAGAAGCCTATGAGTATTCTGGTCTTGAGTCGAAGACGTTGCGTAGAAGTGAGATCCGTTGGTAAAAGTTTAGTGAAGGAGTCTGAGTTCGGAGGAGGCCGCTCGTGAGCGAGAAGGACGAGATGAGATTGCATTACCCTGAGCTGTTTCTGTCTTAAGGACTTTCGAGGACAAAAGTCATAAAAAGGAGGGAATATTGTAACGACCCAGGTTTTTCTTCCCGGTCTTCTAGGTATGCCCTAGGGGTAATTTGGTAAGGCCGTCATGGTCGTTTGTGTCTTTTCCAACTACTAAAATTATTGGATGGTTTTATGTAGGTTTTTGGAGGGGTTTGAGGTTTGGTTTGAGCAAGGTTTGATGCAAAAGTAAAAATTAAGGGATTTGTGCTGCAGCCGGGGTTTGAACCCGGGTCTCCTGGGAAGCTTGTAGAGTGTGTGCCAATTGAGCCATTGGGTGCTCTTGTTACTCTTTCTGCATCACATCTTAGTTAACCTTGGATTTTGGAGTTTTGGTGCATTTGGTTAAATGAAATAGAATTAGGTTTATTCCATCTTCTTCTCCAAAACTCCTCTTGGCCGCACAAGCTCTCCCTCTCCATTGCCTTGCCGAATTCTTCTTCCCTTGCATCTCCTTGGGTTCGATCATCATCATTCCGGGTAAGTCTTCATCCTCTTCATCTCCTCATTTGGTTTTTGATCTTTGGCCGAAGGTAAGATGTAGAGTGTGTGTGTGTGTTTGTGTTGGTTGCACCCGGTAGAGAGGAGCAGCATCATCGCCGCGACCGGCCAGCTCGCACGCGCCCGAGATCTGTCGGCGACCACGCCAGCCACGCCAGATCCGCTTAGCGACCTTGCCGTTCGTCCAGCGCAGAAGACAGACGCCCTCGCCGTGCCGCGACGTCCAGTAGGTCGAATCGCCGCCGGATCGCGCCAAAGAAACGGCCAGCCAGATCGTCGTTCGTCCTCGCCCGATCGCTCGCACGCCAGGAGGTCCTCGCCAGCGCCCGCGCGCCCAGCCGCGTCTGCGTCGCCCATCGCACGCCCTCGCCGTGTCCGCTTGCCGAATCGCTGCCGCCGCGCCACGCCAGCCGCGTCTGCGTCGCTGCCGTCGCCGCGCCGCCCGCGCGCCAGCGCGCCTTCGCCCGACGTTCGCCGCTGCGCGTCCCTGCCGAGCCGCTCGCCGTGTCCGCATCGCACGCGACGCCGCCGCGCGCCTTCCGCCCGAGACGCTTCGCCGCGCGCGCGTGCGTCCTGCCGTCTTGTGCGGCAGCGCCAAACAGCCAGCGCCAGCCAGCTTGCCAGCCTCCAAGCTCGTGTCGTCGTGCGCGCGTGAGTTCCCGAGCCGAGCTTGCGTTCTATTGTTGTTTAGACATTTTAGATCTTGATTATTGTTGGTTTGCTAGGTTCCCGCCGCTAGCTCGGGATTGTTCCGCAGACTTAGGATTTGTGTGTAGAAGCCTCCCGACCAAGGTAAGGATTTCTTACCGGAGTTGTGTGGGCCTGCGGTATATTTGTGATTGTTGTTTTGTATGCACGTGTATGATTACTAGCATGTTTAGCCCTAGGTGCTCTGCTCAATTCTGATCGGCATGAACTCTTGTATTGTTTCTCATGTTAGCCCATGCTAGGTTGTTCCATTCGGCATGTTCGATATCTCTGTCTTGCTTCGTAGTATCATGCTAGGTTCCTTGTATCTGTTGAGCACGTATTGGACCGCATTGATTGAATCGTTATTATTGTTAAGGTTTAGAATTCGGGTAGATAGCATCATCCGGCCCGATGCATAAAGTATCTTGCATCTATGGCAAGGACGATTGAGACAGTTCTCGTCCTTGGACCCCGTGAGGGATTAGCTATCCCAACCTGTAGGCCCCGCAATCTTGGGTGAGGGTGGTAGTCTAAGCGATGCCCCAACGGTCGGGATGATGACTTGGCAATGCCTAGTCCCCTGCGGCCGGCACGTCCTCGGCGTGTTCGGTGAGTCCTGATTGCCACTGTTAAGGTAAGGGCGGCTTCTGGGTGTAAGCCTACCATGACCCGTTCCTTAGCCTCAAAGTGCGGTGGTACAGTGACATAGTTCACGTGTCCGTGTCTCACACCCCTATGTCGGTGACACCGATCCGGAGATTTAGTTAGGCGTGGTATCCGGATATGGGCGACTTGCCACTAGACCCGGCACCCCTCATAGTCTATAGAAGCACGCGGTGCATCCTTACGCTCATTACGGCGCCGATCGAGAGCTCCTTGGGATCTTGAGCGAGTGCACCTTTCGTATCGTTAGTAGGCGGTGAGGCGAGGGACTTGTTCCCGTATAGCGCGTATAGTGTGTTGTGGTATTTCCGGACTAAGACCACGAGTTGGCATCCGAGGTCCAAGTGTGGACTTAGCTATGTGCTCCGCTCTGTGTTTGTACTCATAGCTTGCATACATTCTTCTAGATGATCATGTATATTGTATTGTACCCCCTGGTTGGGGATTCTTCTTGGGTAATTCGTTACTCACCCTTATTCTCGTGGTTTTCCACGAGTAATCAAGCGGGAGACAGGATGGGTGAAGGAGCCGTGATCATGGAATCCTGCTTTGTCATCTCTGATTATTTTATTTTATCATGACTCTTGACTTTTGTTATTTCCCTGAATGCATGTAGACGGGCACAGAGCCCTAGGATGCTTTCTTACGTTTATGGATTCCAGATATTTGTACTTGTGGATTGTTTTAATGGTTTAAATAAATCTCGATCGTCAGTATGCTTTTAGAAATGTATGTTTTGGTTGTTGAATGTTTCTGTTTTTACTTGGGATCCGAAATGTATTTTTCATAATGTCTTTTATTTTCACTACATGCATTGGGGTAAAGGCCCATTTAGAGCCCCTTTTGGGTCGGGTCTTTACATACACCTCCGGATGTCCATCGGGGTCTTACCCGAGCGGGACCTACATTAGTTACCCCTACAATTTTCTTCACTATACATCACTTGTCTAAACCTAACATGGATCTAATAGCATTCAACGGAAAACATGGTTATGCCAGGATGGAAGGACCTAGCATGGAACTAATAGAATACAACATAAAGCATGGATATGTCAGGTTAGGAGAACACTAGCATGGAGCTAACGGAACGCAAACATAACACGAACATGAATCAAAAGCAAGCATGAGGCCTATCCACTAGAAACACATACAGTTACAAGAATCAATATGCTATCAAGTGTTCGCAGGGTCCACACAACCCCGGGTAAGAAATCCTTACCTGGAAACGAGTGAAAAGTAACTATCACGAATCAACTAACAACCCTCGAGCTTTAATGCGAACCCGAGCGACCTAGGCATACAATAAAATATCCTAACTAAATAAACAGCAGCTAAAATCATGAAATCCAAAGGGTGGAGGCTCGAAAATTTACCTATCGAGAAGACACACGTCTCGGCAGCAAGGAGCTAGAACTGGCGTTGCTGGTGCGGCAGGGGCGCTGGCGCTGGCACTGGGCGCTGGCGCTGGTTCGGGCGGGCTGCAAGGCCAGCAGACACGCAGGAGCGGGCGCGCGGCAAGGCGACGGGATGGCGGGGCAGCGAGCGGGCGAACTGGGCTGCGGAGACGGCGCGCAGACGTGCGGTCTCGATGAGACAGCGCGTGGGCGAGCGGAGCGACGACTCCACCGGTGCTCTGGGGCGAGGCGATGCAGACGTGATGGCTCTGGGCGCGGCGACGGGCGGCAGTGGGCGGTGCAGGACGTGCGACCTGGTGCGACGGTCTGGTGCGGCGGCCTGGGTTGGGCGACTGGTGTCGCGCGCGGCCGGTTTGGGCCGCAAGGCGCGGCTCGATGCGGCCTGGGCTGGTGGCTGCGCGCGTCGAGGTGGGGCGATGGGCGGCAACGAGCGGCGGCGGCGGCGGCGAGGGTGTGGGGAGAGGGTGAGGGTTTGCGAGAGAGGGGCTTTTTCTTTTTCTTTTTTTCTTTTTCCTTCCTTCCCTAAGTTAAATAGGCTTTGGGAATCTCAAATGCCCTTCCCAAGGCTTCCCCCCTTCAAGCCTTGGCCAATGCATTTTTTTTTCCTTAATTAATTCCAAACTCCCTTCCCTCTTTGAGGCTAAGGGTTCGAGCCCTCCTATTCCTTTTTCTTTTTCTTTTTTTTAAACTAATTTCCATTTAATTGAAATTCGGGCTGTTACATAAATTCCCCAACGGTCGGGGGAATGACGAGGCATTGCCTTGTCCTAGGTAGTCGACCCGACCTCAGCGTGTCGGCAGTAGCCCTTGATTTCCACCTGATAGGGCAAGGACCAGTTCCTGGTGTAAGCCTACCACGGCCGTTTTCTTAGCCTCGGGTGCGGTGGTACTGGCTGACATAGTCATAGTGTCCTGGTCTCACACCACTATGTTCAGTGACACCGATCCAGAGATTTGTTAGGCATGCGTACTGGACCAGGGCAGCATGCCCTAGACCCACCACCTTCCTGGTTTGTAGCAGCATGCAGTGCGCGTACACGCTCATTACAGCGCCGACTGGAGAGCTCCTCGGGATCTTGAGTTCAGTGCACCTTTCGTATCGACAGTAGGAAGGCTGAGGCCGAGACTAGTTTCTCGTATAGTATCGAAAAGCGTTGTAGTTTTCCGGAGTAAGATCGTAAGATGGCATCCGAGGTTTATGTATGGATTAAAGTGATGTGCTCTCTTCTGTGTTTATATTCATAGCTTGCATACATTCTGCTAGATGACCAGTTATATCGTATTGTACCCCGGTTGAGATTCTTACTGAGTAATTCGTTACTCACCCTTATTTTGTGGTTTTCCACAGGTAACCATGGCGCGAGACAGGATGGCTGAAGGAGGAGCTGCTGATCATGGAAACTAGCTGCTTTGAAAACTCTGAGTTTATGTTTTATGTTTTTATTGTCCTCTAAATGCATGTAGTTGGGCACGAAGCCCTTAGGTTGTTTTCTGGTTACTTTCTGGATTCTGACACTATTGTAAACTGTTTTGGATTTTGAATGTTTGATTTAAATCTCTGATCAGAGTATTGTATTTAGCTTGGAACAGGTGCTTGGAAACAGGGACAGGTTTCAGGACATTTTGTGTTTATTTTTGAATGGATGTTTACCTCTTTTAGTTTTATTCATAATCTAGAAAGTGATCTTGCATAATATTTTCTAAGTTTTCAAGCATGCATTGAGGTAAAGGCCTAGTTTAGGACCCCATTCGGGTAGGGTCTTTACAGTAGATCAGTGACACCGCTTCCGAGTCTTTAGGCATGCGTACCTGGACTGCATAGTTTGTCCCTAGGCCACCACATTTACGCATACACGCGTTAGTCGCCAGTTTGCAGCAGCATGCAGTGTGGGCACACACGCGTTAGTCGCCGGTTCGGAGAGCTCACCCGGGCTACTGTTTGTGAGTACACCACTTCCGTTCCAGTTTAGAGCCAGACTTTGGGTACTCTCCCGTTTGTCATAGTAACTGTTAGCCGAGGGTAAGTGGCCTTCGAGGACCTATTTGGGTTCAGCTTTTGAGTTGGTTATTTGACCGAGGGAGAAAGACCCTCGAGTGTGTCTAACATCTATTTGGGATGTAACAGCCCAGTTTCCTATTCCAGTTTTCGAGGTGCCTTCGGGTCAAGATTCGGTTGTTTGGTTGGGTTTTAGAGCCGTTTGGACCCTTGGGGGTATTTTGGTCTTTTGGCTCTTCGGGCAGGATTTGTGGTCTTCAGGGCTTCGAGGTAGCTCCTGCCTTTGTCGAGGCTTGTTTTTTGGTGGCTGCGAGTCCCGTGGTGTTTGGGCTAGTCGGTTGGATGCTCGGTTGTGGTTTGGGTTTTGGCAAAGTGATGGTTGGTTGTGAGATTCTTTTGGGATTCGAGCCCGAGCCCTTAGTGTTGCTTTGGGAGTTGGATTTAAGTGAGTTTGATTGATTGGAAAAGATTGCTTCGGTCGGGTCTCGAAGGAGGAAGCCGGGAAATGGGATTTTGAGGTTTTAAGTGGATAAGGATGGAAAATGGAATTAAAATCCCATTTTTCCCTTTTATTTCCCATTTTTCCTTTTTATTTCCCTTTTTCTTTTATTTTTTTTCCCAAAATCAATTTTCTCTCTCTCTCTCTCTCTCTCTCCCCGAGCCCCCCACCTAGCCCAGCCCCTTGGCTCGCCCAGCCCTAGCCCGAGCAGCCTATGGCTCGCCCAGCTCCAGCCCGAGCAGCCCAGCTCCGTGTGCCGTCGCCCTCGCCCAGCCCGAGCCCCTACCTCGCACAGTGTCGCCCTCGCCCAGCCCGAGCGTCGCGCACCCTCGCCTAGCTCGTGTCGCGAGCTTCGCCCCGCCGATCTTTGTCGCCTCGCTCTGCCCGATGCAGGTCGCCCGAGCCGTCGCGTGTCGTCCGCGCTCGAGTCGCGCGTCCCAGTGCCAGATCGCGCGCCCTCGCGTCGTGTCGCTTGCACCCGCGCGCCGTCTCCTGTGCCGAGCCGCGCCGCGCGCCTTCGCCCAGCCGAGCGAGCGCCCGCGTTCGCGCGCCCTGTGTCGCTCGCGTGCCGTCCGTGCGCAGCCCAGGGCCCCTCCGCTCGCGGCTTCGCGCCCCAAAGGTGGTGCCCGACCTGCGCCCCGCTCGTCTGTCTCGCCCATCACCGCCTAGCGTCAGGCAAATGCCCGTCCGAGTGTCAGCCGTGCCTCGTTGCTCGGGTTCGATCGCAGTTAATTTTATTATGTGTTGTTGCCTTCCGACCAGGTAAGGATTTCTTACCGGAGTTGTGTGGGCCCTGCGATATTGTCATGATTTTGCCTTGCTTGTTTGCTGACTATTATGAGCATGATAATAATAGAGCAGCTTTGATTGTTTTCTTGCTAGCATGTTTGCTTGATATTACATGTTAGTGCCATGCTAGGTTTGTTCTGCCAGCATGCTTGTGATTCCTGCTTAAGCTCGTAGTATCATGCTAGGTAGTGTGATTGATGTCGGTCTTTGTTTGCTAGCCAGTAATCATTGCTTTTTGCTCTGTACTCTTAGATAGAGTTGTAGGGTTTGTCATCATCCAGAGGCTGAGCGGACATAACGTACTTTGTCCCCACTGATTGGGAGTAGTGTGCGAAGCATAACGTATCTTGTTTTCCCCCCGGTCACTAAGGTGGATTTAGCTCAGGTCGGGAATAAAGTGTGCGCAGCATAACGTATCTTGCTACCCCCCCGACCAGCCGGTTGTGGAATTAGCTACCCACTTCGGCATAGCCTAGTTTATAGCCTGCTAGAGCGGAACCACCGCTAAGCGGTGTAAGCTCGCCTGGCCGGTTCTTAGCTTCGTCGGTGGACCATCTTTGCATGCATGATGGCGTCGAGGGCCTCGCGCTCATCGTGATCGCGACACCGCTTCCGAGTCTTAGGCATGCGTGCACTGCCCGCGTGAGTTTGCCCTTAGGCCCCGCATTTACGCCGGTTGCGAGAAGAGCATGCGGTGTCTTGCGCACACGCGCGTAGTTGCCGGTTCGAGAGAGCTCCCGGGCTAATGTTCGTGAGTACACCATTCCTTCCGCTTTAGAGCGGACTTGGGTACTCTCCGATAGTCCGGATCTATTAGCAAGGCTAAGAGGCCCTTGAGGACATCCTTGGGATCGGTTTTGAGTGATCAACCGGGTGAGGAGAAATACCCTCGAGAGATGTCCCAAGATTGGTTAGGATAACCAATCATTAGGCCGGAGTAGGAGACTTCCGATGACTCGGATCTTTCTTTGTAAGCTCGTTGAGCTATGATCCGTGTTGGTAGTCTGTTTGCTTGCATGCTTTGGTACTAGATGATTGATTATATCGTATTGTACCCCGGTTGGGGATTCTTCTTGAGTAATTCGTTACTCACCCTTACTTATCTTTCAGAAACCATGGCGCGAGGCAGGATGGCTGGAGGAGGAGCTGTGATCATGGAAAACCCGTTGTTCAACTCTGAGTCTTGTATTTATGTTTTAAATGTCCTCTGAATGCATGTAGTTGGGCACAGAGCCCTAGGTTGTTTTATGAATGTTTTTCCGGATTCTAGCATTGTTGTAAATGTTGTAAAGTTGTATGTTTTTAATAAATCTCTGATCAGAGTAAGTTTTGGAAATGTATTTGTCTTGGAACACGTGCTTGGAAACAGGGACAGGTTTCAAGAATTTTGTATTGACTTTTTAAATGAACTCTTGCAGGTTTTTGGTTTTTACTTAGAATCCGAAACAACCCTATTGCAAATTCTAGTGTTGATTTGTATGCATGCATTGAGGTAAGGGCCCATTTAGAGCCCCATTCGGGTCGTGTAACGACCCAGGTTTTTCTTCCCGGTCTTCCAGGTATGCCCTAGGGGTAATTTGGTAATTTGGTCGGGTCGTCAGGGTCGTTTGTGTCTTTTCCAGTTACTAAAATTATTGGATGGTTTTTGGAGGGGTTTGTGGTTTGGTTTGAGCAAGGTTTGTTGCAAAAGTAAAAATAAAGGAATTTGTCTTTGCAAATGGGTTTGAACCCGGTCTCTTTGGGAAGCTTGTAGAGATGTGTGCCAATTGAACCATTAGGTGCTCTTGTTACTCTTTCTGCATCACATCTTAGTTAACCTTGGATTTTGGAGTTTTGGTGCATTTGGTTAAATGAAATAGAATTAGGTTATTCCATCTTCTTCCCCAAAACACCTCTTGGCCGCCCAAGCTCTCCATCTCCATAGCCTTGCCGATTCTTCATCCTTGCATCTCCTTGGGTTCGATCATCATCATTCCGGTAGGTATTGATCTTCTTCTTCTTCTTCTCATCCGTTTGGTGTGCGTTTGGCCAAGTGAAAAGAGGTGTGTTGTGTGTGTTGTGTTGATTGCGCCCGGTAGAGTGTGGCCGAGCCAGAAGACAGACGATCGCCCTGTAAATCGACGCGTCCAGCCGATCGCTCGCACGCCCGAATCTGTCCCGCCCAGAAATTGCCGTTCGCCCAGCCTGAGATCGCCCGTCGCTCGCCGCGCCAGAGGTCCTCGCCCAGCTTCCGCCCGTCCGTCAGCCGCGCCGCGTCGCCCATCGCGCGCGCCCTCGCCGTGTCCGCTTGCGAGCGCCGCGCTCGCTCGCGCGCCCTCGCCGTGTCCGCTTGCCGAATCGCTCGCCGCGCGCGCGCGCCGCTCAGACGTTCGCGCGCGCGCGCGTCCTGCTGAAGCTGCTCGCCGTGTCCGCATCGCTGCGCTGCCGCACGCCGCGCGCCTTCGCCGCGACGCTCGCCGCGCGCGCGCTGTCCTGCCGTCTTGCGTGCCCGGTAGCGCCGGCAGCGTCGTCGTCTGTGCCGTGCAGCGCAGCGCCAGCGTAGCGTCCTTGCCGCGTGCCCGGCTACTTCGCGACCCCAAGCTCGTGTCGTCGCCGCGCGCGTGAGTTCCCGAGCCGAGCTTGCTCGTTCTATTGTTGTTTAGATATTTTAGATGCCGATTATTGTTGGTTTGCTAGGTTCCCGCTCGCTAGCTCGGGATTGTTCTGCACTTAGGATTTGTGTGTAGAAGTCTTCCGACCAAGGTAAGGATTTCTTACCGGGTTGTGTGGACCTCTGCGGTATATTTGTGATTGTTGTTTTGTATGCCCGTATGATTACTAGCATTTTTATCTCTAGGTGCTCTGTTACAATTCTGGTGGCATGAACTCTTGTATTGTTTCTCATGTTAGCCCATGCTAGGTTGTTCTATTCTAGCATGTTCGATATCTGTTCTTGCTTCGTAGTATCATGCTAGGTTCTTTGTATCCGATGAGCACGTATTGGACCGCATTGATTGAATCGTTATTATTGTTAAGGTTTAGAATTGAGGTAGATAGAATCATCCGGGCCGATGCATAAAGTATCTTGCATCTATGGCAAGGACGATTGAGACAGTTCTCCGTCCTTGGACCCCGTGAGGGATTAGCTATCCCAACCGGTAGGCCACGTAATCTTGGGTGAGGGTGGCGGTATCGTAAATGCCCCAACGGTCGGGATGATGACTTGGCATTGCCTCGTCCCCGGCGATCGGCACGTCCTCGGCGTGTTCGGCCGTAGCCCTTGATTGCCACTGTTAGGGCAAGGACCGCTTCACGGTGTAAGCCTACCACGACCGGTTCCTTAGCCTCAGTGCGGTGGTACAGTGACATAGTTCACGTGTCCGTGTCTCACACCCCTATGTCGGTGACACCGATCCGAGTTTTAGTTAGGCATGGTGGTCGACACGGGCAGCTTGCCACTAGACCCGGCACCCCCGAGTTTGCGGTAGCATGCGGTGCGCGCTTACGCTCATTACAACGCCGACCGGAGAGCTCCTCGGGATCTTGAGCTAGTGCACCTTTCGTATCGACGATGAAGCAGCCGAGTGGGGGACTTGTTCCCGTATAGCGCGTTTAGTGTGTTGTGGTATTTCCGGACTAAGACCACCGAGTTGGCATCCGAGGTCCAAGTGTGGACTTAGCTATGTGCTCCGCTCTGTGTTTGTACTCATAGCTTGCATACGTTCTTCTAGATGATCATGTATATCGTATTGTACCCCGGTTGGGGATTCTTCTTGGGTAATTCGTTACTCACCCTTATTCTGTGGCTTTCCACGGTAATCAAGGTGGGAGGCGGGATGGTGAAGGAGGAGCCGTGATCATGGAATCCTGCTTGTCATCTCTCGACTATTTTATTTTATCATGACTCTTCACTTTTTGTTATTTCCCTGAATGCATGTAGACGGACACAGAGCCCCGGATGTTTTTCACGTTTTATGGATTCCAAAGCATATTTGTACTTGTGGATTGTTTTAATGGTTTAAATAAATCTCACGATCGTAGTATGCTTTTAGAAATGTATGTTTTGGTTGTTGAATGTTTCTGTTTTTACTTGGGATCCGAAATGTATTTTTCATAATGTCTTTTATTTTCACTACATGCATTGGGGTAAAGGCCCATTTAGAGCCCCCTTTTGGTCGGGTCTTTCTGATTGGTATCGAGAGCTCGAGTCATAGATTCTGTGAGACCGACCTTTTTGTTGTAGGTCGTTTTCCATGATCATCGGCCTCGACGGTCATCAGTGCGCCTAGATTTATTGTTTTAGAAAGGAAAAGGGTTAAGAATTTACAATACCTATCATCTAGTGTATGCCTTGTTTGGTGTTGTGGAATGGTGACACGGAGTTTTGATTCGTTGTTGGTTTGGATGTAGATCGCCAAACATGCGATCCACCGTCTGCATCGAGAGGAGGTTCGAGAGCGTCGAGGTATCGGGATCGGATCGACATCTGCGGGGACATCGTCCCAAGTGACATCGATGGCATTCCACCAAAGAGCTCCTCTGTTACGCCTAGAGCGGGCGTTGAGGCGTGAGCGCCGTGAGACTACTCCCGGAGCGAGTTTGCTTGAGTCTATGAGGGCTTTTATGGTCGGCATGTTGAGTGACCAGAGGGCGAGACCCGAGCCTTGTTAGCGTGCGCAGCGGGAAGAGTCTCGAGCCCGGATCGAGCGGTGACTCGATTGGTTCAAGAGAGCTCTGTAGCTCCTCCAGGCTCCTCGAGAGCAAGTAGCCCCAGAGCGATATATGGCGAGAGGTGCCGAGGAATTGGGTAGGTGGTGAAGGATTTTGTGAAGTGGAAGCACGAGAAGTTTGATGCCACCGGTGATGCGTTAGCGGCGGCCAGTGGATTGCCCATTTGGAGTACACCTTCCCGATCATGGTGTGCCCCGATATTCGAGAGGCCGAGGTGTGCGGCCCATGTGCTAGGAGGCACGGCGAGATGGTGGTGGGAGTCCACCTTGAGCGAGAGACCACCGGGTCTCCACCCGCTACTTGGGAGTTCTTCAAGGTGAGTTCAAGGTAAAGTTCATCGGTGATGAGGCTCAGGAGAAGATGGTGGAGCTCTTCCGGAGCACTCGGCGAGGTTCGATTCCATTGAGGAATATGGCGCAAGTTCTCGAGTATGGATATTTTGCTCCTCATGTGATTGCCACCCGGAGTGAAGATTCGAAGTTCATATCCGGATTGAGGCGGTGTTTCCCGAGATGTCGGGGCTCGTGCCCCGACACTTATGCTAGAGTCCATCCAGTTGGCCACGATCTATAATGGGAAGTATCCTGCCGAGCGGTTTGTTGCCGCTCTGTTCAGCGTCTGTCCCAGCGGCTATGGGGCGAGAAGAGAAGTTTGACTTTCGGGAGGCGGCCAGCGCCGCCAAGGGCGCGATTCGAAGCAGAGATCGTGAGAGCCCGGTCCGTTTCAGCCCGACAGCAGGGAGGACCCGAGCGATTTCCGCTTGTGCTACTTGTGGGAAAGTCCACGCGAGCTTGTCGGCTGGACCTAGATTGTGCTTCCGTTGTGGTAGAGAGGGTCACATGGCCCGTTTTTGTGATCACCAAATATGGCGGCTCGGCCAGTAGCGGCAAATAGGTCGAGTGTTTGCTACGACCGTCAGAGGCCGAGCGTCATCGATGCCGCTGTGGCGGTGTACGCTTCTTGTTTTAGATCAACTGCGCATTTGTCTTGTTTGATTACGGTTCTACGCATTCATTTGTATCTGTGTTGTTTGCTGAGCATGCTAAGTTGAGACTAGAGCCTCTAGGTTTCGAGTTATCTGTTGCAACTCCTTCGGGAGTTGATATGTTGGCTAGAGATAAGATTAGGGATGGCCGGATCGAGATATCCGGAGAGTTGCTAGTGGCTACGCTCATAGTTCTGCCTATGAGCGGTTTTGATGTGATTCTTGGTATGGAGTGGTTAGCTGCTAACCACGCGTTGATTGACTGCCACCGGAAAGAAGTAGTGTTCAGGCCGCCAGGTCGGTCCAGCTTTAAGTTTCGTGGAGTCCAGGGTGGAGGTTGCCCGCCGATGGTGTCAGCTGTGAAAGCTCGTCGTTTGCTAGCTCATGGAGCTTGGGGCTATCTAGCCAAGTTGTGCAGGAAGAGCCGCCCCTCGTTGTCTGTTGATCGTGTGCCGATCGTGCGGGAGTTTGCGGACGTGTGTTTCTGAGGAGTTACCGGGTTGCCCCAAGAGAGAGTTGACTTCACAATTGAGCTCGAGCCGTGACCTTCCCTATCTCGAAGGCTCCGTGATCGTATGGCGCCAGCGTGAGTTAAAGGCGAAGATTCAGATTGCGGGAGATGTTAGATCGAGGGTTCATCCGTCCGAGTGTCCCCGTGGGGAGCACCGATTCTGTTGTGAAAAAGAAGGATGGTTCTATGCGCTTATGTATTGATTACCGCGAGCTTAATAAGGTGACATGAAGAATAAGTATCCGCTGCCCCGTGTCGATGATTTGTTCGATCGGCTTGGGGAGCTTCCGTGTTCTCCAAGATAGATCTCGAGATCCGGTTACCATCGATTCATGGATCGGGGATGCCGACATTCCTAAGACGACTTTCGTGTCCGTGATATGGTCACTATGAGTTTGTGGTCATGTCGTTTGGATTGACCAATGCCCCACCTAGCGTTCATGGACATGATGGATAGGGTGTTCAAATCATTTTTGGGCGGCCGTCATCGTGTTCATTGACGATATTCTGATTTATTCGAGGTCTAAAGAAGACCATGCAGAGCATTTGAGGCGAGTATTGGCGGCTTTGAGGGAAAACCGGCTTTATGCGAAGTTTTCCAAATGTGATTTCTGGTTGGAGCGGTGGCCTTCCTAGGCCACGCGTAGTTTCGAGAGATGGTATAGCCGTGGACCCCGCGAAGATTGAGGCCGTGAGTTCATGGGCCAAGCGACTTCGACTTGATTGCCGAGATTCGCGACTTTGCTGGTTTGGCGAGTTACTACCGTCGGTTCGTCAGGACTTCTCTCTGCTTTAGCCTCGCCCCTCACTCGTCGGCGAGGAAGGGTGTCGAGTTTGTTTGGGACAAGGTGTGATGAGAGCTTTGCCGGAGTGCTCAAGCGCGATTTGACTTCAAAGACACCGATGTTGGCGATCCGGAGGGACAGTGGTTTCGTGGTCTCTGATGATGCTTCCAAGTTTGGATTAGGTTGTGTGTTGATGCAAAGACGGGAAGGTCATTGCCTATGCTTCCGTCACCAAGCCGTATGAGCGAACTACCCGACTCATGATATGGAGTTGGCGGCGATGGTGTTTGCACCAAGATTTGGAGGCATTACATGCGGTGTGAGCGGATTGAGATGTTTACCGATCACCGTAGCCTCAAGTATCTGTTTACTCGAAAGGAGTTGAATATGAGGCGAGAGGAGATGGTTAGAGCTGGTAAAGGATTATGATCGCGAGGTTTTGTACCATCCGGTAAAGCCAATGTAGTGGCCGATGCTTTGAGCGAAAGACGTCGCACTCTGCGGCGTTGTTGAGTTTCAGCCAGTTTGCGAGAGAGAGTTCGAGCGGGCGAGGTTGCGATGTTGTTGGGAGAGGTTACCGCTGTGGTAGCTCGATTGGACTGCTCACCGTCGATTCGGCAAATGATTATAGACAGCCGGTTGGGTGACCCCGCACTTAAGAGATTGGTTGTGAGTCAATCTTGACGGTGACTTTGACTTTGTGTATTCACCAGACGGTGGGTTGACTTATAGAGGCGGTTGTGTGTTCCGGACATTGCAAGTTTGCGCCGCCGAGTTGCTCTCGAGGCCCACTGTTCCCCCTTTTGCTTGGCACCCCGGGGTACCAAGATGTATCGAGACCTTAGCGAGACTTTACGGTGGATGGGGATGAAGAGAGATGTGGCGAGTTTGTCGGTAGGTGTCTCACTTGTCGCCAAGTGAAGGCACCCGTGCAGAGGCCACCGGTTTGTTGCGACCATCGAGTGTACCCCAGTGGAAATGGGAAGAGATCTCTATGGACTTTATATCCGGTTTGCCAAGGACTCAGAGGAAGTTCTCTCGATTTGGGTGATAGTCGACCGTTTGACCAAGAGCGCACACTTCATTCCCTGACGAGACACTTATACCGTGTGGAACAAAGGGCGCAAATGCTTTGGAAGCGAGATCATCCGTTATCATGGTGTACCGGTGAGGATTGTGTCCGATCGTGACTCGCGATTCACTTCTCGTTTCGAGAGCGCTCCGAGAAGGGTTTGGGCACAGAGTGCGATTTAGAGATGACTTTTCACCCTCGGACGGATGGTCGATCGAGAGAGTGAATCGATTCTCGAGGATATGTTGAGGGCTTGTGTGTTGGATTTCCCGAGCGATTGGGACCATGATTCATACTTGATGGAGTTTGCCTATAACAACGATTACGACGGCGATTTATCTGGATGGCTCCATTCGAGGCATTGTATGGTAAGCGTTATCGGTCCCCGTGTTCGGGAAGAGGTTGGTGATAGACGAGTTTTGGGTCCCGAGTTCTGCGGTTGAGCAATGGTGCGGTCACGAGAAGATTAGAGCTCGTATGTTGACAAATTTCGAGTAGGCGAGAAAGAGTTACGCCGATGTTCGGCGTCGAGATTTGGAGTTTGAGGTTGGTCGGCATGTGTTCCTTAAGGTTGCTCCGATGCGAGGTGTTACTGAGGTTTGGTAGCGTGGGAAGTTGAGTCCCCGCTTTGTTGGTCCATTTGAGATCCTAGAGAGGATTGGCGAGTTGCTTACCAGGTTAGCCCTACCTCAAAATCACTTTGTCGTGATTGCATAGTGTTTTTCATGTATCGATGTTGAGGCGGTATGTGCCGGACTGAATTCGTCGCACATTGTGGACTTTGAGCCTTTGCGGTGAATGAGGATTTGAACTTCGAGGAGAAGCCGGTGAGGATCCTTGCCTTTGAGACCAAGACGTTGCGTGTCGCGAGATTCGTTTAGTAAAGGTTCGATGGAAGAGTCGGGGTTACGAGGAAGCCACTTGGGAGCGGGAAGACGAGATGAGATTGCATTACCCCGAAATTTTTGTCTTAAGGACTTTCGAGGACGAAAGTCATAAAAAGGAGGAATATTGTAACGACCGTGTTTTTCTTCCCGGTCTTCCGGTATGCCCTAGGGGTAATTTGGTAATTTGGTCGGGCCGTCGAGGTCGTTTGTGTCTTTTTCGAGCTTACTAAAATTATTGGATGGTTTTTGTAGGTTTTGGAGGGGTTTGTGGTTTGGTTTGAGCAAGGTTTGTTGCAAAAGTAAAAATAAAGGAATTTGTCTTTGCTGCAATGGGGTTTGAACCTGTGTCTCCTGGGAAGCTTGTAGAGATGTGTGCCAATTGAGCCATTAGGTGCTCTTGTTACTCTTTCTGCATCACATCTTAGTTAACCTTGGATTTTGGAGTTTTGGTGCATTTGGTTAAATGAAATAGAATTAGGTTATTCCATCTTCTTCCCCAAAACACCTCTTGGCCGCCCAAGCTCTCCATCTCCATAGCCTTGCCGATTCTTCATCCTTGCATCTCCTTGGGTTCGATCATCATCATTCCGGGTAGGTATTGATCTTCTTCTTCTTCTTCTCATCCGTTTGGTGTGCGTTTGGCCAAGTGAAAAGAGGTGTGTTGTGTGTGTTGTGTTGATTGCAAACGGTAGAGAGTGTAGCCGAGCCAAGAAGACAGATCGCCCTGCCGTCGCCGACGTCCAGCCGATCGCTTCGCGACGCCCAGATCTCCCAGTCCTGCCGCCTTGCCGCTTCGCCCAGCCTGAAAGACAGACGCCCGATCGCTCGCCCACGCCAGAGGTCTCTCGCCAGCGCCAGCGCGTCAGCCGCGCCGCGTCGCCGCCCGCCGCGCCCTCGCGCGCTCGTCCGTGTTGCTTGCCGAATCGCTCGCTCGCGCGCCGCGCCGTGTCGCTTGCCGAATCGCCTCGCCCGCGCGCGCTTCGCCCGAGACGTTCGCCAGCGCGCTGCCTCGCTGAGCCGCCGCTGCGTCAGTGTCGCGCGCCGCCGCCACTTGCGCCAGCGCGCCATGAGCTGCTTCGCGCGCAGCGCGCGTCCTGCCGTCTGCGTGCAGCCAGCGCGCCAGTAGCGCGTCCGTCTGCCGTGCTGGCCGCGGCCAGCCAGCCCAGCGTCCTTGCCCGTGCTGGCTTCGCCAGCAGCCCCAAGCTCGTGTCGTCGCGCGCGTGAGTTCCCCGAGCGCCGAGCTTGCTGTTCTATTGTTGTTTAGATATTTTAGATGCCGATTATTGTTGGTTTGCTAGGTTCCTTTCGCTAGCTCGGGATTGTTCCATGACTTAGGATTTGTGTGTAGAAGTCTTCCGACCAAGGTAAGGATTTCTTCACAGGGGTTGTGTGGACCTCTGCGGTATATTTGTGATTGTTGTTTTGTATGCCCGTGTATGATTACTAGCATGTTTATCTCTAGGTGCTCTGTTCAATTCTGATCGCATGAACTCTTGTATTGTTTCTCATGTTAGCCCATGCTAGGTTGTTCTATTCTAGCATGTTCGATATCCGTTCTTGCTTCGTAGTATCATGCTAGGTTCTTTGTATCCGATGAGCACGTATTGGACCGCATTGATTGAATCGTTATTATTGTTAAGGTTTAGAATTGAGGTAGATAGAATCATCCGCCCGATGCATAAAGTATCTTGCATCTATGGCAAGGACGATTGAGACAGTTCTCCGTCCTTGGACCCCGTGAGGGATTAGCTATCCCAACCGGTAGGCCCCGCAATCTTGGGTGAGGGTGGCGGTCGTTAAATGCCCCAACGGTCGGGATGATGACTTGGCATTGCCTCGTCCCCGGCGATCGGCACGTCCTCGGCGTGTTCGGCCGTAGCCCTTGATTGCCACTGTTAGGACAAGGACCGCTTCTCGGTGTAAGCCTACCACGACCGGTTCCTTAGCCTCAAAGTGCGGTGGTACAGGTGACATAGTTCACGTGTCCGTCTCACACCCTATGTCGGTGACACCGATCCGAGTTTTAGTTAGGCATGGTGATCGAACACGGGCACTTTGCCACTAGACCGGCACCCCGTAGTTTGCGGTAGCATGCGGTGCGTGCTTACGCTCATTACAACGCCGATCGAGAGCTCCTCGGGATCTTGAGCTAGTGCACCTTTCGTGATCGATGCGAGAGACAGTGAGGCCGGACTTGTTCCCGTATATAGCGCGTTAGTGTGTTGTGGTATTTCCGGACTAAGACCACGAGTTGGCATCCGAGGTCCAAGTGTGGACTTAGCTATGTGCTCCGCTCGTGTTTGTACTCATAGCTTGCATACGTTCTTCTAGATGATCATGTATATCGTATTGTACCCCGGTTGGGGATTCTTACTTTGGTAATTCGTTACTCACCCTTATTCTCGTGGCTTTCCACAGTAATCAAGGCGGGAGACAGGATGGTCAAGGAGGAGGCTGTGATCATGGAATCCTGCTGTCATCTCTCGACTATTTTATTTTATCATGACTCTTCACTTTTTGTTATTTCCCCAATGCATGTAGACGGGCACAGAGCCCCGTGGATGTTTTCTCACGTTTTATGGATTCCAGCATATTTGTACTCGTGGATTGTTTTAATGGTTTAAATAAATCTCTGATCAGAGTATGCTTTTAGAAATGTATGTTTTGGTTGTTGAATGTTTCTGTTTTTACTTGGGATCCGAAATGTATTTTTCATAATGTCTTTTATTTTCACTACATGCATTGGGGTAAAGGCCCATTTAGAGCCCCCTTTTGGGTCGGGTCTTTACAGGTCGGGTCTTTACAAGTTGGTATCAGAGCTCAGAGTCATAGATTCTGTAGACTGACCTTTTGTTGTAGGTCGTTTTTCCATGATCATCAGCACTCCGACAGTCATCAGGTACGCCTAAGTTTACCGCTTTAAAAGAAAAGGGTTAAGAATGTACAATACTTTTCATCTAGTTATGCCTTGTGTAGTGTTGTGTAGCGGAGACGAGCAGGTTCTGACTCGTTGTTGTGCGTTCGCAGTTGGCCTTATAGCTGAGCCACAGTTGAGTGAGTTGGCACAGAGGTGCCGTGGCATTGGTTGGTAAAACCTTTGAGTTGTTATCTTCAAGGTGTCCTGTTGCTAGTAGCTGCGTGATGGTTTTGTCCTTGCTACCCAAGTTTTCCATGAGAGGAATGTTGGTTGTTTCCTTGTCTGACAATGTTCTCTTAGGCCAGTTGCTGGTAAGTTTGCATTGAAAAAATTGCGTTCGGCCGTTCAGGGGCCTCAGTTAGTTGGTTTGGCCTAGTGGAGCCTGTGCCTGGACCTTGTCTTTTAGAGGTGGTCGTAGCTGAAATTTCAGCTTGTGTGAGTGATGTTAGCCGTTTGGTGAACCAGGATTGTGCCCCTTGTCTTTGGTACGACGATTTCTCTTTAAGATGGTTGCTTTAGTGTTGTGGACACGTTCTAGTTGGAGAAGTTTTCCTTTAGAATCAGTCGACAGCTGATGGTTCGATTTGATTTCGTTAAGGCTTGTAGGCAAGCATTGAGGTTCGCTGGTCTCTTGTGAAGTAAGAGTAGGCCGTTTAGTTTCTGAAACCTGGAAGGTTCAGTTGTTTGGACAGTATGGTGTAGGGTTAAGGCTGTTTGTTAACAGCTGTGAGCATTCAGAGAAGTTATGCCAGTGCGTGGCGTAAAGTTTTAGAGCTTGTGACCAGTCCCCGAGTTTGCTAAGAGTAGCGCCGTAGAAAGGCGTTCCGAGTTGGGTTAGTAGGGTTAAGTGAGCCCTAAGATTTTAAAACCGTTTGAGAGATGAGGATGGGGTTTTTAGTCTAGCTCTATCGCATCTATTTCTACGGAGTTCAGTGTATGCCCAGTCATGGTTGAGATAGTTTGTGGCAGACTGGATGGCTTTATGGCTTTGAGCCTTTGGGAACCCAAGAGGGTTTAGTTTTCGAAGAAGGGCTAGTGTTGTCTTAGCCGAGAGGTTCAGTTGGATAGGATTCAGTGGAGATTTCCTAGAGCTGTTTCGTCTTAGGACTTTCGAGGACGAAAGTCTTAAAAGGAGGGAGTATTGTAACGACCCAGTTTTCTATTCGGGTTTTTCAGGTGCTTTCGGTTCAAGATTCGGTTGTTCGGTTGGGCCGTTAGAGCTATTTTAACCCTTAGGGGTATTTTGGTCTTTTGCTCCCCGGGCAGGATTTGTGGGTGTTCAAGATTCCAGGGTCACCCCTGCCTTTGTGGAGGCTTGATTGTTGTTGGTTGCAAGACCCAAGATGTTTGGGCTAGTCGTTTAGAAGTTTGGAGGTGGTTTGGGTTTTGGAAAAATTATTGTTAAGTTTTGTGCTTCCCTAGGGATTTGAGGCCTTGCCCTTAATGTTGATTTGGGAGTTTGAATTAAGTGAGTTTTATTTAGGAGAAAAGTTGTTTATGCTGGGTCTCGAAAGAGGAAGCTTTGGGAAGGGATTTTAGACCTATTTTAAATTAGGAAAAGGAAAGAAAATCAAGGAAATCCCATTCCCCCTTGTTTTGCAAGTCTCTCTCTCTCTCTCTCTCTCTCTCTCTCTCTCCCTATCACCAAACCCTAGCCGCACCATGCCCAGCCGCGCCACACCAGCAGCACCGGCCCAGGCGCCACCGTCAACCCCTGCTCTGCGCCCAGATGCCCCACGCTCGCCTGCACCGCGCGTCGACCCCGCCGCTCAGCGTTGCTCGCGCACCCCGTCGCATCCCAGAAGCCAAGCCCATGTCTCTGTCGCCGTCCGCGCCACAGCGCCGCCCCGCATCGCTCGCTGCCGCCCAGATGGGTCGCTCGTGCGTCGTCCCAGCGCCGTCCGACACCAGGTCGCTAAGCCCCTGCCTCGCCCAATTGTCGCACGCCCTGCATCGCTCGACAAAGCTCGCTGCCGCTCAGCCCCGTCGCCTGCGCCGCGCGCCGTTCCGCAGCCCAGACACGTCGTCCTCAGGCCATCTCCGCAGCCTCGCACCACCTCGCGCGCGCGCTCCAGTAGCGTCACGCTACGCCGCCGCGCCGCGCCGCTGCCCCGGTCCTCGTCCGCTCTGCGCCAAAGTCACGAGCCTGCTCGCTTCTTTGCCGCCGACGACCGCCTTGCTATGTTGGTGTGGCCCGAGCCTTGTGGCTTCTCGAATGGTAATTCCCGAGTCTTTTCTCCCTTGGGTCCGAAGCTGTTGACTGCTGTTTATTTAACTAGGTTGTTTTTATTAAATGCTTAGGTTGTTCGGGTTCGCTTAGAAGCTCGAGGGTCGCTTGGTTGATTTATGATAGCTATTTCTGCTTCTTTCCAGGTAAGGATTCCTTACCGTGGTTGTGTGGACCCTGCGATATTATCATGATGTGCCTTGTATGCTTGTTGACTTTTATGAGCATGATAGTGATAGGGCAGCTATTATTGATCTCTTGCTAGCATGTTTGTCTGATTGTACATGTTAGTGCCATGCTAGGTTTGTTCTTCCAGCATGCTTATGATTCATGTTTTAAGTTCGTAGTATCATGCTAGGTTAAGTGTGATTGATGTGGATTATTGTTTGTTAGCCAGGAATCATTTACTCTGTACTCTTAGCTAGTATAGTAGGGTTTGTCGTCATCCAGAGGCTGAGAGCGGACATAACGTACTTTGTTCCCACCGGTCGGGAATAGAGCGAAGCATAACGTACCTTGCTTCCCCCCGGCAGCCGATGTGGATTTAGCTACCACATCGGCATAAGCCTGGTTTGTAGCCTGCTAGAGCGGAACCCTGCCAACGGTGGAAGCCTGCCTTGGCCGGTCCTTAGCTTCGTGTTGGTGGTACAGTGCATGCAGGATGAGTGCCGAGGGCCTCGCACTCACTGTGTTCAATGACACCGCTTTGAGTCTTTAGGCATGCGTACCTGGCCCGCATAGTTTGTACTTAGGCCCCCACATTTACGCTGGTTGCAAAGCAGATGCGGTGTGCGCTCACACGCGCGTAGTCGCCGGTTCGAGAGCTCCCCGGGCTAATGTTCGTGATTACACCGGTTCCTTCCGCTTTAGAGCCGGACTTGGGTACTCTCCGATAGTCCAGATTTATTAGCGAGGGTAAGAGACCCTTGAGGACACCCATTGGGATGGGTTTTTGAGCTGATCATATGGTCGAGGGAGAAAGACCCTCGAGGGTGTCAGACATCCATTGGGATTAGTTTTTGAGCTGATCAATTGGTTGAGGGAGAAAGCCCCTCAAGGATGTCTCAGGATTGGTTATGAGAACCAATCATTAGGCCAGAAGTAGGAGACTTCCGAGGACTCCGGATTTTGCCTGGTAAGCTCGTTGAGCTATGATCTGTGTTGGTAACTATTTGCATGTATACTAGGGTGCTAGATGACTGATGTATCGTATCGTACCCCAGTTGGGGATTCTTACTGAGTATGTTTATACTCATCCTTATTTCTGTGGTTTTTCCACTAGGTAACTTGTGACAGCACCTGGACGGCTAGCGGAGGGAGCTGATTGATCATGGGAGCTGTCGGCACTCTGTCATTTATTATTTGCACTATTTGTTCAGCATGTAGATGGACAGGAGTCCTAGGGGAATTTTGTTAAAGTTGTTTAAACTGTTTTGATAGTTTTTATAAATACTGGCCAGACTTGTTTTTACTTTGTGGTTTTGTTTAATGAAATTTGTTGGTTGTGTTTTAAGTGTTCCCCGTTCTCAAATGTTTTTTAAGGTTTTAAAATATGAGCACTAAACCGCTTGTTGACATATTTAACTTGCATGCTGAGTGAGATCCCAGGTTTAGGACCGTATTTGGGGTCGGGTTCTTACAGGCGAGGCCCGGCGTGCGGTAGGGGCTGCGATCTGGCGCTGGGGCCTAGGCATGCGGCGTGCGACGGGCTGCGACGCGAACGATCGCAACAACGCTGGGGCTACGATGGCGCTGGGGCGCTGCAGGCTTGGCGACGCCACTGGGCTGCTCGGCTGGGCTGCAACAAACACGAAACCAGCACTCAAACTAAACCCTTATCTCGGCCAGCAAGATCAACACCAAAAAGAAACCAACAACAAACCTCTTAGCCAATGGATCGGCAACCAACAACAAGAAGGAGAGATCGAGGAACGCTTACCTGGAACGAACGAAACGACAGAGCTCTCGAGAAGAAGAACGCACGGCAAGAGGGCTTGGAGAGGATGGATGTGCGGCAAAGGATTTGGGAAAGAAGGAAAGGAGAAAAACCTATTTCTTTTCTTTTTTAATCAAACTCACTTAAATCCCAAAAACCAAGGCAAACCAAGATAACCTGCGGAATGAGTATCAATAACTACTTGTGGCTCGACTGGTAGATCCTCATTGCTAACTTCCTAGCCGCTTGGGCTTGAATCCCAGCTGATGCCCTTTTATTCCGGCAAAACTCTTATTTTTACTTTTGCAACTCTCAACTCCCAAACTCGTCCAAAATGCAACCAAACCCTATACTTGACCATCCAAAAATATTAACAGCTGAGAAAGACAGAAACGGCCCTAACGGCCCGACAAAATTACCAAAATACCCTTAGGTCATACTTGGAAGACCGGGATGAAAACCTTGGCCGTTACAGACCAGCTCGACGAATTTTGCTCCTTGCTTTGGAATTTTGTGATCCACAAGTAGAGGTGTGATGTACAATCATCATCAATGCATATCCCATGATTTTATTTGATTTCTATAGTTTTGATTACATAGTTGATTCTTCTGATTCTTTCCTTTTTGTAACGGCCCAGGTTTTCATCCCGGTCTTCCAAGTAGGTCCTAAAGATATTTTGGTAATTTGGTCTGGCCGTTAGGGCTGTTTCTATCTTTTCTCAGCTAATTATACTCTTGGTTGTTCACAATTGGGATTTGGTAGCATTCCGGTTGAGTTTGAGTGTTGGGAGTTGCAAAAATAAAAAGTGGGGTTTTGCTGGAATAAAGGTGCAGCAGCTAAGGCTTGAACCAGGGTGGCCCAGTTAAATAGCAATAGGGCTTTGCCAGTTGACCTGCAGGTGATTTCTGATTCTCTTTTCACAGGATAATTGTTTGGTCGTGGTTTTGGGACTTAAGTGGGATTTATTTGATAAAATAGGTTTTATTCTTTTCTCTCCCAAATCCCAAGACCAGTTCGTCGTTCTCCCAAGCTCCCGTGCAGTTTGCGATTCCACCATCTCCCGAGAGCCTTCGTCGATTGACCATTCCGGGTAAGTGATTCTTCTTGTTCTATTCTTCCTCCTAGGTTGTGGTTGTCGATCTCTTGTTGGCCAAGCCCTAAGTTTTGTTATGTGTGTGGGTGTTTCGCCCTTGCCGAGACCTGCCGAAAATGCCCGCAGCCATCTCTACCCAGCCGCGCAGCAGCACCGTGCCGCACGCCCTCGCTGAGCTGCTCGCCCGCGCACGTCAACGTGCCCAACAACCATCCGCGCACCAGCCCCTTGCTCGCTTGCCTTGCCGAGCACGCCAGCCCCTTGCTTGCTTGCCTTGCCGCGCGTGCCAGCCCCTTGTCTTGTGCCTTGCAGCCGAGACACCCTTGGTGCTTGGCTGAGCCGCGTGAGTTGCTCTCGAGCTGAGCTTTTGTTTCATATCTTATTTTAGGGCCTGCAGTTAGTAATTTAATTACTATTTGATTGTTAGGTTTCCGTTAGATAGCCCGTGTTCGTTTGCAGCTCGGGTGCCCACTTGTGTGTTTGTTGTGTTCCGATTAAGGTAAGGATTTCTTACCGAAGTTGTGTGGACCCTGCGATATTGTTGTGATTGTTGTTTGTATGCCTGTTTATGATTACCAGCATTATTAGGTGCTTTGTTCTGAATTCCGACTGGCATGATGTAAGAACTGACCCAAAATGGTCCTAAACCCGGTTCTTACTAGCATGCTTACAATTTAAAACTTTTAAAACATTACGGAAACAATAAAAAGATAAAACTCATTTAGACTTCATAATAGAAACAATCATTTCATAAACATCCTTAAAACAATCCTGGCCAGAATTTCAAACAAAAACAGTTTAACAAGTGTCAACAGTAAACAAGTTCCTAGCATGCTACTACATAATAAAAGACTCCAAAAGATAAAGACACAGAGTACGCCGACAGCTCCCATGATCACACAACTCCCTCCACTAGCCATCCCGGTGTTGTCCCAAGTTACCTGAAAGATAAGTAAGGGTGAGTATAAACATACTCAGTAAGAATCCCCAACCGGGGTACAATTCGATACATCCATCATATAGCATCCTAGTATACATGCAATCAGCTACCAACACAGAAACTTTGCTCAACAAGCTAATCAAGTCAAGTCCGGGAACCTCGGAAGTTTCCCGAGGTCAGGCTCTAAACAAGAATAAGAATGGTGTCACTGATCTACAGTAGTGCAGAGCCCTCGGCACTCAGCTGTAGCAGCCGGTACTACCAACCTGAAGCTAAGAACTGTCGCCGGGCAAGCTTGCACCCACGATGGGTTCTGCTCTAGCAGGTTACAAACTAGGCTTGTACCGATGCGGGAGCTAATCCGCACCGGCTGCCGGGGGCAGAGACAAAGTACGTTATGCCTCTCACTGATCCCGACCTGTGGGGACAAGATACGTTATGTCCACTCTCAGCCTCTAGAAGACAAGTCTAGCTAACTATCTAATGCCACATGATATACCTCCCTAACAACTGAACATGCTTAACAAGAATACAAGTACAACCTAGCATGATACTACGAATGTAAATAGGGAACTCAGAACATGCTGGAAGAACAAACCTAGCATGGCATTAACATGTAGAAACGGGGCAAACATGCTAGCAGAGATAAACAGTGAAACCGTCATAACCACTACATGCTCATAACAACAACATATATACATAAGATGCAATCAAAACATATCGCAGGGTCCACACAACCCTGGTAAGAGATCCTTACCTGTAACAAGCAGAAATATAAACAGAAAAGTGCTCATTGAGCTGTAGTGTCTCACAACCTAAAAGTATAAACATACAAATTCAATCTACTAGCTATACACTTAACTAAGCACTAAATCTAGAAGCAAGGGAACCAAGAGATTACCCCTACTTGACCTTGTGCTCTCGGTCAAGAACCCAAAATGGAACCCTAGAAACTCTCGGCTACAACTTGCAATAAGGTGTCTTGGCTAGGGCAAACCACACAACAAACAATGTTAGATCCCATGTCCATGGAGCAAACAAACACACTCCCAACTAACATGAAGCTCTCGGCCACACACCCCCAATGGGGCTCTCGACCAAACCAACACACAAGCAACCAAAATCTCACACTTACCAATTCACCCAATGAAGATTCGACAATGATCTCCAAATGGACTAGGTGTCTCGGCCAAAGGAGGTGTACAACAAATGAGATCTCGGCTAGGGCTTGGATTTGCACAAGGAAGAAGCACAAAGTTAGATCTACACCAACCATCAACCAAAACACAACAAGAACACCATGAAACTTACCTTGGACTCTCAGCAGTGGAGGCTTGGAGAGGGGACTTCGGATCAACCAACCAAGAAGACAAGTACTAGCTCTCAGATCCAAGGTGATGTGCGAGCAAGAACTCCAACCCCCAAGCTATTGAGGTCTCGGATCTACAAGGAGGAGGAGAGGAAAAGTTCCTCTTGGTTAACTCTAGGATTTGGCCAAGACAAAAGAGATGGAGAAGATGAGTTTTGCAAGAACTAACCTTGAAACAAGAAGGAGATGAAGAGCTATGAAGGTGTAAGGGACCAACCCGAATGGGGCACTAAATGGGCCCTTATCCCAATGCATGCATTCAAAGTAAAGGACATTTAAACAGACATGATTTCGGATTCCAATTAAAACAAAAACATTCAAAATAACCCCTTTAAAAACTAGACAATTTCCTGAACTGTCCCTGTTTCCAAGCACCTGTTCCAAGATAAATACATTTCCAAAGTTTACTCTGATCAGAGATTTACTAAAAATCATTCAAAACCTGTTCAGATACAAAATGCTGGAATCCACAAATATTTACAAAACATCCTAGGGCTCCGTGCCCGGTTACATGCATTCAGAGGAAAACAAAACATAAAGAGTCATAATACAAAAATCAGAGTTGGAAGACTGGGCCCCATGATCACAGCTCCTCCTTCAGCCATCATGTCTAGCAACTTGGTTACCTGTGGAAAAACCACAGTAAGGGTGAGTAACGAATTACTCAGTAAGAATCCCCAACTGGGGTACAATACGATATACATGGTCATCTCGATGAGCGTATGCAAGCTATGAATATAAACACAGAATAGAGCACATAGCTTAGCCCACACTTGGGCCTCGGATGCCAATTCAAGGTCTTAGTCCGGAATAATATCACCACACAGTCCAATACACAAGTCGCCCTATACGAGAAACAAGTCTCGGCCTCAGCCTGTCTACTGTCGACGAAAGGTACACTGGCTCAAGATCCCGATGAGCTCTCCGATCGGCGCTGTAATGAGCGTAAGCATGTACCGCGTGCTATTGTAGACTATGGGGGGTGCCGGGTCTAGAGGCAAGCTACCCATGTCCAGTCACCACGCCTAACTAAATCTTTGGATCGGTGTCACCGACATAGGGTGTGAGACTGACACGTAAACTATGTCGGCTGAACCACCGCACTTTGGGGCCAAGGAACGGTCGTGGTAGGCTTACACCAGAAGCCGTCCTTGCCTTAACAGTGGCAATCGGGGCTCTTGCCAAACATGCCGAGGACATGCGCCACGCCCGGGGGCGAGGCAATGCCAAGTCATCATCCCGACCGTTGGGGCATTTAACGATCGCCACCCTCACCCAAGATTGCGGGGCCTACCAGTAGGGTTAGCTAATCCCTCACGGGGTCCGGGACGAGCACCGTCTCGGCGTCCCCGCCATGGATGCAAGATACTTTATGCATCGGGCCGGATGATGCTATCTACCGCAACTCTAACTCGCCCCTAGCAAACAAAGAAACAATTCCATAAAATCCAATACGTGCTCAATAAGAATACAACGAGCCTAGCATGATACTACGAAGCAAGGAAATGATACGAGCATGCTAGAAAGGAACAACCTAGCATGGATTAACATGAGAATTAATCAGAACAACATGCTAATCGGGAATTCACTGAGTACCTAGCTATACATGCCAATAAACACAAACAAGCGATCAATCAAAGAATCGCATAATATATCGCAGGTCCACACAACTCCGGTAAGAAATCCTTACCTTGGTCGGGGACGTTTGACACGAAAACCTAAGCGGCGACGAATCCGAACTAGCTACCGAGAACCTATTAATCACAACAGAAATCACACAATAGGCCTAAATATAATAAGATAAACGAGGCTCAGCTCGAGAGCAACTCACGAGGCGCGACGAACGCACGAACGAGCCGATTGCACGAACGGGCAAAGAACGGGCCGGGGCGGCGAGCCGGGAACAGAAATGGGCGCGCTGGGGCGCAGATGGGCGGCAGAGCTGGGCGCAGCAGGGGCGCGAGGGCGAGCGGCACAGCTGGGATGGCGCGCGGCGTGACACAGAGCTGGGCGAGGCGCGCGCGCGGTGTGCGGTGAGGCTCGGCGGCGGGCTGCCACGCCACGCGAGCACGCGAGCGAATCAGGCTCTGCTTTTTGCGCGCGAAACAGGGCGATGGAGAAAATCGAATTCGAGCGATTGGCGAAGATTTGACGGCCGATAGTTGTTGGACGAACTCTCCTACGCAAGCTGCACAAAACCCATCCAGAAATTCACTTCACCACGGCTGGGAAACGAAGCCCGAAAGCAGGGGACTCGGATCGAAGAAGAGAGGAAGAAAAGCTTACCTGCTGCCCGGAATTGGAACTCAACTTCGAAAATGGAGGGAGAACTCGGTCGAATTGGAGCTGGAGAAGGACGGAATCGCAAGGAAAAGCTCGGTCGGTCGGAGAGGGAATATCGCGAGGAAGAAGAAGAAATGGGGAAGAAAGCTCGGGCGGTCGGCCTTTATATCAAATCTCCACTGCGCACGGCATATATACAAGATCGCGCGCATAGATTAACAAACACGCCCGGTGGCTCGATTGGCAGCGCCCCCTGCCTAGCACGCGACACGTCCTTGGCTCGAATCTCACTCGACGCGCTATTTAATTCCCTATTTATTTCCACATTCTTCCAATCCCAAATGCCTTCACCAAATTTCTCGATCCCATTCAAATCGACTCATAATTTTTCCGGAAATTTACAATTTCAAAACCTGCCCTGTCGGCCCGACCCAAAATTACCAAAATGTCCCTGGGCCTCCCGGGAAGACCGGGATGAAATTTCTGGGCCGTTACAATATTCCCCCCTTATAAGACTTTCGTCCTCGAAAGTCACTTAAGATTGGAACAGCTCGGGATACTACAATCTCATCTCATCCTCCCGCTCCCAAGTGGTTTCCTCTGAACTCTGACTCCTCCACTAAACCTTTACCAACCGGATTTCACGATTACGCAGTGTCTTTGTCTCAAAAGCAAGAATCCCCACTGGCTTCTCTTCGAAGCTCAAATCCTCATTCAGCTGCAAAGGCTCAAAATCAACAATGTGCGACGGGTCCGGCACGTACTGCCTCAGCATCGAAACATGAAAAACACTGTGCACTGCCGAAAATGACAGAGGCAAGGCTAATAGATAAGCGACCCTGCCGATCCTCTCCAGAATCTCAAACGGACCAACAAAACGGGGACTCAGCTTTCCACGCTTGCCAAACCTAAAAAAAACTGGCCAACCTCAAACTCCAAATCTCGTCGCCGAACATCGGCGTAACTCTTTCTCTCTCTCTGCCGAAATCAACAACATACGAGCTCTAATCTTACGCACGGCACCATTGGTCAATCTGCAGCAACTTCGGGACCCAAAACTCGCCTATCACCAACCTCTTCCCGAACACGAGAGATCGGCAACGCTTACCATACAAAGCCTCGAATGGAGCCATCTCGATCGCCGATCGATAATCGTTGTTATACGCAAACTCCATCGATACGATATCGGGTCCCAATCGCCTTCGAAATCCAACACACAAGCCCTCAACATATCTTCAAGAATGCCCACCCTCTCGATCATCCATCGGTTCGAGGGTGAAAAGTCATCTTTGAAATCGCACTCAGTGCCTAAACCCTTCTCGAGCGCTCTCTAGAAACGAAGTGAACCTCGAATCACCGTCGATATCACGATCCTCACAGGGCACACCGTGATAACGAATGATCTGCTCCAAAAACAATCTACGCCCATCGCTCCACTCAGTATAAAGTGTCTCTACCGGGAATGAAGTGTGAGCTCTTAGTCAACCGATCGACTATCACCCAAATCTGAGAGAACTTCCTCGAGTCCTCGGCAAACCGTAAATAAAGTCCATGGAGATCTCTTCCCACTTCCACCGAGGTACACTCGTGTACAGCAACAAACCTACCGGTCTCGCTGGGGTGCCTTCACTTGGCGACAAGTGAGACATCGATGACAAACTCCGCAACATCTCTTTTCATACCCATCCACCGAATGTCCGCTTAAGATCTCGATACATCTTGGTACCCCCCGGGGTGCCAAGCAAACGGAGAATCAGGGCCTCGAGAGCAACTCGCTTCGCAATCTGCGACATCTGGAACACACAACCGCCTCTGACGCGTCCCACTTTCTCGTGAATACACAAAGTCAAAATCTCCATCAAGCACTAACTCACAAATAATCTCTTAAGTGCGGGGTCACTACACGACTATCAATAATCCATTGTCTAATCGATGGTCGGATCATCAATCGAGCTACTCGCGCGAGAACCTCACCCAACAACACTCGCAATCTCGGCCCGCTCGAACTCTCTCTCAGTAATCTGGTATGGGAACTCAACAACACCGCGAGTGCGACGTCTTCCTACTCGTGAGCATCGGCTACAACATTGGCTTTACTCGATGGTACAGAATCTCGCAGTCATAATCTTTCACTAACTCTAACCATCTCCTCTGCCTCATATTCAGTTCCTTCTGAGTAAACAGATACTTGAGGCTCTGGTGATCGGTAAACATCTGGATCCGCTCACCATACAGGTAATGCCTCCAAATCTTCAGTGCAAACACCACTGCTGCCAACTCCATATCATGAGTCGGATAGTTCTGCTCATATGGCTTCAGCTAACGGGAAGCGTAAGCAATGACCTTCCTGTGCTGCATCAACACACAGCCCAACCCAAACTTAGAAGCATCGTTGTAAACCACGAAACCACCTGTCCCATCCGGGATTGCCAACACTGGTGCTGAAGTCAAACTGCGCTTGAGCCTGGCAAAGCTCTCATCACACTTACCGTCCCAAATAAACTCGACACCCTTCCTCGTCAGACGAGTGAGGGGCGAGGCTATGGCGGAAAAATCCTTAACAAACCGACGGCAGTAACCTACCAAACCCAGAAAGAAACGGCTCCTACGAGCAAACAACCGAAAGACAGAGAGCTCCACATACACTCACTATCTTGCTCCACTAAAGCAACAATAAAAATCTCACGGGGTAGCAACAGGGGTCCACCACGAACTGAACCTCCAAATACCAATGAGGCAACTCTCAACTTTCCTGGAAACAGGAAGACAACCAACAGGGCACGAACCATTCGCCCCACGAGCAAACTGACTTCTAGCAATTCCAATCCACACCTTGGTCAACACCAAGCATCAACTTGTCACCATACCGGAACCAATCCGGACTCTACTCCAAACAAATACTAACTTGCTAGGCTACCAAGATTGCCAACAACTCACCCGAGGCTACAAACTACACGGCTTCAACTTGCCAACCAAACTTACTACTGGCTCGACCGAGCTCTAGAGAGGCTCTCCACAACCTAGGGTTCTCCGGCAACCCTCGACACCCACCGCCAACTAACGGACTAACGTACCAACCGCTCAACAAACAACAACTCCATTTTCCAAAGAACACAACCATGCTGGTCAACTCCAACTCCTTGGAAACCAAGAGGACCCGAAACGCTACCGAATGCGTCATCCTCCTACTCAGACATCAACCACAACATAACTCCTATCCAAGGAAGGATCCGAACAACTCTCTTAGCCATGACGATCAACAAGAAGATCCGCCAACCAAGCTTAGGTCCAACTTAACAAATCTTACCTAAGCAACAACCTGATACCACGAGCATGGTATCCTTACCGCCTCACTAAAGCCTTACAACATCCACCTGGAGTCCAACTTTTCCAAGAACTGAGCACCAGATCCCCAAGCAAACCCTACATGGATCTAAAACTCTTGCCACAGAACGAACCACACCAAACACACTTGTGTGCACAACTCCCAACCTTCATTTAGAGGTCCAAGACTAACAAATGCTTTTCCCAAAAGCCACACTAGCTCCTGGCAGAGATACAACCAATCAACGGAACACCCAAAGTTCCATCTCCACATGATGCTCGAAGCTGTGGCAACCTTGCTCTACCAAAGCATAACCATGCCAAACCAAACTTACTTTATACCAAGCCTCTACCAAGGGTGCTTACCCATAAGGCATCCAAATCCTCTCACACATCCTTTCGCTTGAAGTCCTTTGATTACCACTGAACTAGCCTTTTTGCACGACCTACACAGGTGCAATTACCATAAACGGATCCAAGGCTAAAGGAGTACGCTAAACTTCGAACGGCATAGAACCATCTGCTATGCCCATGCCAAACTCAGGCCTGAACCAGATTTAGTGCCAAAGCGGCACACCAACCAATGCACCTCAAGTGCCACTACTACCAAATCCACATCTTACTACCAACGGGGCCAACAAAGTCACAACCTCAAGTGACACGAACTCTGGCTCGGCATACAAGGGCTCAACTCCAACAACTATGCCTAAGGCATCTCATCAAGCTAAAGGCTCACGACCTACTCTTGCATCTCCACATGATGCTCAACAAACTCTGGCCGGCTCTCTCAACATGCAGCAACTAACCCTACTCTAGGGCTTACCAAAAGAAAAGTGTTCACTTCTATCAAACCACTGAGGAAACCACCAACGGATCCAGTCCGAAAGGAACACTGCTTGCTGCACCCTTAACTACAGGGTTCCGGCTTACTGGCTGCAAACAACAACACTTCACAGAAGCACTAAGATGCCTCATCAACCTCCTCGAGGCTACCAACTTTGCAACCACTCTCTGGGCAACCAAATAATCTAACAAGGCTCAAGATCAACACTTGAGCTACCCAGGCTAGTCCACACGAGGACCTGCTCCACAAACATCCACATCAGCACAACCACAGCTAACTCCTCTCTTGGAGTGGCATTCCAAGGCAAAGCACCTCCACCCTCTCACTAGGGAAAACCATCAATCGGGCCACAGCTTGGCCTATGGGAGTCCAATCTCTACCTCCCTCTGGAACGATGTCCTAGGGCATCCGAATCTACCTGGATACCACAACAAGCCACAACATACATCACACACTGCGGGAAGTTGGCATGATGGCGCTCTATACCCAAACCAATAACGAGTCAGAACCTGCTCGTCTCCGCTCCACAACACTACACAAGGCATACACTCGATGACAGGTATTGTAAATTCTTACCCCTTTTTCAACAACAAATAGTAAACTTAGGCGCACTGATGACCGCTTCTGAGTGCTAGTGATCATGGGAAAACGACCTACAACAAAAGGTCAATCTACGCAATTTATGACTCGAGCTCGATACCAACCGTAAGGGACCGACCCGAATGGGGCACTAAATGGGCTCTTATCCCAATGCATGCATTCAAAGTAAAGGACATTTAAACAGACATGATTTCAGATTCCAATTAAAACAAAAACATTCAAAATAACCCCTTTAAAAACTAGACAATTTCCTGGAACTCGTCCTCTGTTTCCAAGCACCTGTTCCAAGATAAATACATTTCCAAAGTTTACTCTGATCAGAGATTTACTAAAAACCATTCAAAACCTGTTCAGATACAAAATGCTGGAATCCACAAATATTTACAAAACATCCTAGGGCTCCGTGCCCGGCTACATGCATTCAGGGGAAAACAAAACATAAAGAGTCATAATACAAAAATCAGAGTTGGAAGACTGGGCCCCATGATCACAGCTCCTCCTTCAGCCATCATGTCTCGCAACTTGGTTACCTGTGGAAAAACCACGATGAAGGGTGAGTAACGAATTACTCAAGAAGAATCCCCAACCGGGGTACAATACGATATACATGGTCATCTCGATGAGCGTATGCAAGCTATGAATATAAACATAGAATAGAGCACATAGCTTAGCCCACACTTGGGCCTCGGATGCCAATTCAAGGTCTTAGTCCAGAATAATATCACCACACAGTCCGATACACAAGTCGCCCTATACGAGAAACAAGTCCCGCCTCGGCTGTCTCTCATCGTCGGCGAAAGGTACACCGCTCAAGATCCCGATGAGCTCTCCGGCCGTATTTGTAATGAGCGTAAGAATGTACCACGTGCTCTCAGACTATATGGGTGCCGGTCTAGAGACAAGCTGCCCATGTCCAATCACCACGCCTAACTAAATCTTTGGATCGGTGTCACTGACATAGGGGTGTGAGACCTGGACACGTAAACTATGTCAGCCTGAACCACCGGTAAGAAATCCTTACCTTGGTCAGGGACGTTTGACACGAAAACCTAAGCGGCGACGAACCCGAACTAGCTACCGAGAACCTATCAATCACAACAGAAATCACACAATAGGCCTAAATATAATAAGATAAACGAGGCTCAGCTCGTGAGCAACTCACGAGGCGCGACGAACTCACGAACGAGCCGATTGCACGAACGGGGCTGGCTGGGCGAGCTGGGGCGCAGATGGGCGGCAGAGCTGGGCGCAGCAGGTGCGAGGGGCGGCGCACGCACTGGGGACAGGCGCGCGGCGTGACACGGAGCCGGCGAGGCGCGCGCGCGCGTGTGTCGCGGCGAGGCTCAGTGTGGCGAGGGCGCTGCGCGCGCGCGAGCACGGCGAACAAGGGCTTTGTTTTTGCGCGCGAACAGGGGCGATGGAGAAAATCCGAATTCGAGCAATTGGTGAAGATTCGACGGCCGATAGTTGTTGGACGAACTCTCCTACGCAAGCTGCACAAAACCCATCCAGAAATTCACTTCACCACGGCCGGGAAACGAAGCCCGGAAGCAGGGGACTCGGATCGAAGAAGAGAGGAAGAAAAGCTTACCTGCTTCCCGAAATTGGAACTCAACTTCGAAAATGGAGGGAGAACTCGGTCGAATTGGAGCTGGAGAAGGACGGAATCGCAAGGAAAAGCTAAGTCGGTCGGAGAGGGAATATCTCGAGGAAGAAGAAGAAATAGGGAAGAAAGCTCGGGCGGTCGGCCTTTATATCAAATCTCCACTGCGCACGGCATATATACAAGATCGCGCGCATAGATTAACAAACACGCCCGGTGGCTCGATTGGCAGCTCCCCCTGCCTAGCACGCGACATGTCCTTGGCTCGAATCTCACTCGACGCGCTATTTAATTCCCTATTTATTTCCACATTCTTCCAATCCCAAATGCCTTCACCAAATTTCTCGATCCCATTCAAATCGACTCATAATTTTTCCGACAATTTACAATTTCAAAACCGGCCCTGTCGGCCTGACCCAAAATTACCAAAATGCCCCTGGGCCTCCCGGGAAGACCGGGATGAAATTTCCGGGCCGTTATAGGAGGAGATCTTGAGAGCTTGACAATGGAGAGCTTTTTTTATGATGAGTCTCGGCCAAGGAGAGAGAAATGGAGAGTGTTGGGTCGGCCAAGGGGAGAGGGAAGGAGAAAATGATGCAACCCTAGGTATTTTCTCCTATTTTCAATAATAAAAATGCCTCCTAAAATCCCACCTTCAAATCCCACCAAGAGAACTTTTAAAAACTATTTTAATTTCCTCTACACAAGGCTCAAACTCACTCCCAAGCCACCATGGTTCGAATCCTAGCTCCAACACTTTTATTTTCATTTTTCTTCTTTTAACCGGGAGGGCTCCAAACTTACCATAAATGGAACTCTTGACCCGAAACTTGACATCGAAGGATAAACTTAAGTCCACCAACTCATAAACATTCTTGAAGCCCTGTCTTACTGCAACACTGTCTTGGGAAGGCAAAATGACCAAAATACCCCTGGAGGACAAAATGACCAAAATGCCCCTAGAAGCACAAAAAGCCCTAACAGCCCAACCATCTCACTACAGGAACAACCGAATAAACCTGGCGAACCAGAAGGAAATCTTGGGCTGTTACACATGACTTCTCGTGATTATTCTCATGTTAGTTACATGCTAGTTTGTTCTGTTCTGGCATGTTCGTATTCTGTTCTTATTTCGTAGTACCATGCTAGGTTCGTTGACTCTGCTGAGCACGTGTTAGTATGTGATTGTTAGCTATTATAGCATAGTGTCATGATAGGTAGCATCATCCGGGGGAGGATGCATAACGTAACTTGCACCCGTGGCGGGGGCCAGCGAGGCAAGATTGCCTCTGATCCGTCGTTAGGGTTTAGCTAACCCTAACGGCAGCCCAGTCGTAATCTTGGGTGAGGGTGGCAGACTGTTAAATGCCCCAACGATCGGGGGAATGACAAGGCATTGCCTTGTCCCCGGCAGTCGACACGACCTTAGCGTGTCGACAGTAGCCCTTGATTACCACCTAATAGGGCAAGGACCGATCTCTGGTGTAAGCCTACCACGAGCGGTTTCTTAGCCTCAGGTACGGTAGTACAGGCTGACATAGTCATAGTGTTCTGGTCTCACACCACTATATTCAGTGACACCGATCCAGAGATTCTTTTAGGCATGCGTACTGGACAAGGGCAGCATGCCCAAGACCCAGCACCTCCCTGGTGTGCAGCAGCATGCGGTGTACGTTCACGCTCATTACAGCGCCGACTGGAGAGCTCCTCGAGATCTTGAGTTCAGTGCACCTTTCTTATAGTCAGTATAGCAGAAAAGCTGAGGCCAAGACTAGTTTCTCGTAGAGTTCTGAGTTTTAAGATAACTCCCAGAGTAAGACCGTAAGATGGCATCCGTTTATGTTTATGTATGGATTATAGAAAAGTGCTCTCTTCAGTGTTTGTATTTATAGCTTGCATGCATTCTACTAGATGACCACTTGTATCGTATTGTACCCCGGTTGGGGATTCTTACTGAGTAATTCGTTACTCACCCATATTTTTGTGGTTTCCCCAGGTAACCAGGGCGCGAGACCGGTTGGCTGAAGGAGGAGCTGCTGATCATGGAATCCTATTGTTTATCTCTGAGGCTAATGTTATTTTTATATTCCTGGTTGCATGTAGTTAGGGCACAGAGCCATTAGGATGTTTTGGGATTGTATCTAGATTCTGTCTTTTCTTTGAAACGATTTGGAACTGAATGTTTGAAATAAATCTCTGATCAGAGTATGTTTTGAACTATTTATAGCTTGGAACAGGTGCTTTGAAACAGGGACAGGTTTCCAGTTGTTTTTCATGCTTGCTAGTTTAATGAATGATTGAAAGTTTTAAATTTATTCAGAATCTGGATGGCAATCTTGCATAACGTATTTATGTTTTAAAAGCATGCATTGAAGTAAAGGCCTAGATTAGGACCTCTTTCGGGTCGGGTCTTTACAGTTGGTATCAGAGCTCAGAGTCATAGATTCTGTAGATTGACCTTTTGTTGTAGGTCGTTTTTCCATGATCATCAGCACTCCGACAGTCATCAGGTACGCCTAAGTTTACTATTTTAGAAAAGGGTTAAGAATTTACAATTCTTTTACATCTAGTGTATGCCTTGTTTAGTGGTGTAGAGCGGAGACGAGCAGGTTCTGACTCGTTGTTGGTTTGGGCGTAGATCGCCATCATGCCAACTAGCAGCACATGAAGGAGAGGTTCGAGAGCGGCAGGATAGAGTATCAAGATTTGTTCAGATACCGCTAAGACATCGTCCCAAGCTGAGACAGAGGGTGTACCACCAGCAGCTCCTGCTGTTTTGCCTAGAGAAGGCGTAGAGGAGCCAGAGCCTCGAGAGACTGCTCCTGGAACAGAGTTTGCATATTCTATGAGAGCCATGATGGTCAGCTTGTTGAGTGACCAGAGAGCAGAGACTCAGGCCATGTTGGCCGCACAGCGGGAAGAGTCCTGAGCTCAGATAGAGCAGCTGACTCGTATGTTCCAGCAGGACACCGCAGCACCACCAGCTCCACAGGAGCGTGCAGCCACGGAGACAGTTGGGGCAGATGGTGCTGAGGAACTTGGCAAATGGATGAAAGATTTTGTGAAGTGGAAGCCCAAGAAGTTCGACGCCCTGGGAGATCCATTAGCAGCAACCAGATGGATTGCCCATCTAGAGTACACCTTCCTGATCATGGTGTGTCCCGATGTCCAGAGACCACGTTGTGCAGTCCATGTGTTAGAGGGCACAGCTAGATGGTGGTGGGAGTCCACTCTGAGTGAGAGACCAGCTGGGTCACCACCTGCCATTTGGGATTACTTCAAGGCAGTGTTTAAGGCCAAGTACATCAGTGAGGAGGCCCAGGAAAAGATGGTAGAGCTGTTCCAGAATCTAAAGTAGGGGACTGACTCGATAGAGGAGTACGAGAGGAAATTCTCCGAGTATGGTTATTTTGCCCCGCAGATGATAGCCACGCCTGAGCTGAAAATAAGGAAGTTTATTTTTGGTCTGAGACAGGGTGTATCTCAGGATGTCAGGGCACAGGCTCCCGACACTTATGCTAAGGCAGTATAGTTGGCGACCATCTATAACAAGAAGTACCCAGTCGGCAGTTTGTCGCCGCTATAGTTCAGCGACCTGCCCCGACCTCATCAGGGCAGAAGAGGAAGTTTGACTTTAGAGGTGGCGGCCAGCGCCACCAAGGACAGTATCAGAACCGAGATCAGCGTAGAGCTCCGACTCGCTTCTAGCCTCGCCAGCAGGGTGGTCCTAGACAGATTCCCCCTTGTGCTACTTGTGGGAAGGCTCACACTAGAGTTTGTCAGGCAGGGTCCAGATTATGTTACCGTTGTGGTAAAGAGGGGCACCTGACCCGTTTTTGTAACTAGCCAGCTCCGGCAGTTCAGCAAGTGCAGCAGCAGTAGGGTCGAGTGTTTGCTACAATCCGACAGGAGGGCGAGCGTACAGATGCCGCTGTGGCAGGTACGCTATTTGTTTTAGATCACTGCGCATTTGTTTTGTTTGATTCTAGTTCTACGCATTCATTTGTATCTGTTGTGTTTGCTGAGCATGCTAGTTTGAGTTTAGAGCCCCTAGGATTTGAGTTGTCAGTTGCTACTCCTTCGGGAGTTAGTATGTTGGCTAGAGATAAGGTTAAGGACGGCTGGATCGAGATATGCGGAGAGTCGCTTGTAACTACACTCATAGTTCTGCCTATGAGCGGCTTTGATGTGATACTTGGCATGGAGTGGTTAGCTGCTAACCACGCGTTGATCGACTGCCACCAGAAAGAAGTAGTGTTCAGGCCGCCGGGTCGGCCCAGCTTTAAGTTTCGTGGAGTCCAGGGTAGCGTTTGCATGCCGATAGTTTCAGCTTTGAAAGCTCGTCGTCTGTTAGCTCGTGGAGCTTGGAGCTACCTAGCCAAGTTGTCTGGGGAGAGCTGCCCCTCGTTGACTATTGATCAGGTACCGGTTATACAAGAGTTTGCTGATGTGTTTCCTGAGGTGTTACTGGGGTTGCCTCTGCAGAGAGAGGTTGACTTCACAATCGAGCTCGAGCCAGGGACACTCCCTATCTCGAAGGCTCCGTATCGCATCGCGCCAGCAGAGCTAAAGGAACTTAAGGTTCAGTTGCAGGAGATGTTAGACCGAGGGTTCATCCAACCGAGTGTGTCCCTGTGGGGAGCACCAGTTCTATTTGTAAAGAAGAAGGATGGTTCGATGCTCCTGTGCATAGATTACTGTGAACTTAATAAGGTTACCGTGAAAAATAAGTACCCATTGCCTCGTATTGATGACTTGTTTGATCAGCTTCAGGGAGCTTCCGTGTTCTCCAAGATAGATTTGAGGTCCGGTTACCATCAGTTGCAGAACAGGGATGCCGACATTCCTAAGACAGCTTTCAGGTCTAGATATGGTCACTACGAGTTTGTGGTCATGTCGTTCGGATTGACTAACGCCCCAGCAGCGTTCATGGACATGATGGATAGGGTGTTCAAATCATTTTTGGACAACTTCGTCATCGTGTTCATTGACAACATTCTAGTCTATTCGAGGACTAAGGAGGATCATGCAGAGCACTTAAGGCGAGTATTGGCAGCTTTGAGGGAAAACCAGCTTTATGCGATGTTTTCCAAGTGTTACTTCTGGTTGGAGTAGGTGGCCTTTCTAGGTCACGTGCTGTCGAGAGATGGTATAGCCATGGACCCCGCGAAGATTGAGGCCTTGAGTTCTGGGTTTGGCAGGTTACTACCGTTAGTTCGTCAAGGACTTTTCTGCCATAGCCTCGCCCCTCACTCTTCTGATGAGGAAGGGTGTCGAGTTTGTTTGGGATGGTAAATGTGATGAGAGCTTTGCTAGGCTCAAGCGCAGTTTGACTTCAGCACCAGTGTTAGCGGTCCCGGAGGGGACAGGTGGTTTCATAGTCTACAGCGATGTTTCCAAGTTTGGGATAGGACGTGTGTTGATGCAGCACGGGAAGGTAATTGCTTACGCTTCTCGCCAGCTGAAACCGTATGAGCAGAACTACCCGACTCATGATATGAAGTTGGCAGCTGTAGTGTTTGCGTTAAAGATTTGGAGGCATTACTTGTACGGTGAGCGGATTTAGATGTTTACTGATCACCAGAGTCTCAAGTACCTATTTACTCAGAAAGAGTTAAACATGAGACAAAGGAGATGGTTAGAGTTAGTGAAAGACTATGAATGCAAGATTTTGTACCATCCGGGTAAAGCCAATGTTGTGGCTGATGCGTTGAGTAGGAAGACGTCGCACTCCGCGGCGTTGTTGAGTTCCCAGTACCGTTTGCAGAAAGAGTTCAAGCGAGCCGAGGTTGCAGTGTTATTGGGTGAGGTTACCGCCAGGGTAGCTCAGTTGACAGTTCAACCTTCGATCAGACAGCGGATTATTGATAGCCAGTTGAGTGTCCCCGCACTTAAGAAACTGATTGACAGAGTTAGTGTTGACGGAGACTTTGACTTCATGTATTCACCAGAGACCGTTTGCTTGGCACACCAAGGGTACCAAGATGTATCAGGATCTTAAGGAGACGTTCTGGTGGATGGGCAAGAAGAGAGACATTGCAGAGTTTGTTAGCCGATGTCTTACTTGTCAACAAGTGAAGGCTCCCCGGCAGAAGCCAGCCGGTTTGCTACAGCCGCTGAGCGTGCCGTAGTGGAAATGGGAAAAGATCTCCATGGACTTTATTTCTAGATTTTCGAGGACTCCAAGGAAGTTTACTCAGATCTGGGTGATTGTTTACCGCTTGACTAAGAGCGCACACTTCATTCCCGGTAGAGACACTTATACCGTGGAGTAGTGGGCGCAGTTGTTTTTGGACCAGATTATCCGTTACCATGGTGTGCCTGTGAGGATTGTGTCAGACCGTGATTCGCGGTTCACTTCCCGTTTCTGGAGAGCACTCTAGAAAGGCTTAGGCACAGAGTGCAATTTTAGTACGGTTTTTCACCCTCAGATAGATGGACAGACTGAGAGGGTGAACCAAATTCTTGAGGATATGCTGAGAACCTGCGTGTTGGACTTCCCAGGCAGTTGGGACCAGTACTTGTATCTGATGGAGTTCGCTTACAATAATAGTTATCAGTCGACGATCCAGATGGCTCCATGCGAGGCTTTGTATGGTAAGCGTTGCCAGTCTCCTGTATTCTTGGAAGAGGTTGGAGATAGACAGGTTTTGGGTCCTGAGTTGCTTCAGGTGACTAATGTTGCAGTGCAGAAGATCAGGGTTCGTATCTTGACAGTGCAGAGCAGGAAGAAGAGTTACGCCGATGTTCGGCGGAGAGACTTGGAGTTTGAGGTAGGGCAGCATGTATAGTTGAGGGTGGCACCGATGCGCGGTGTTCTGGGGTTTGGTAAACGAGGGAAGTTGAGTCCCAAATTCGTTGGTCCGTTGGAGATCCTTGAGAGGATTGGCAGAGTTGCATATCAGTTAGCCTTACCTCCGTCGTTGTCAGCAGTGCACAGTGTTTTTCACGTATCGATGTTGAGGCAGTATGTGCCGGACCCGTCACACATTGTAGACTTTCAGCCCTTATGGCTGAATGAGGATTTGAGTTTCAAGAGAAGCCTATGAGGATTCTAGCCTTTGAGACGAAGATGTTGCGTAACCGAGAAGTCCGTTTGGTAAAGGTTCAGTGGAGGAGTCAGAGTATTGAGGAGGCTACCTGGAAACGGGAGGACGAGATGAGATTGCGCTATCCTGAGTTGTTCCAGTCTTAAGGACTTTCGGGGGCGAAAGTCATAAAAGGAGGGAATACTGTAACGGCCCAGGTTTTCATCCCGGTCTTCCAGGTAGGTCCTAAGGGTATTTTGGTAACTTGGTCGGGCCGTTAGGGCTGTTTCTATCTTTTCTCAGCTAATTATACTCTTGGTTGTTCACAGTTGGGATTTGGTAGCATTCCGGTTGAGTTTGAGTGTTGGGAGTTGCAAAAATAATGTAAGAACCCGACCCAAAATACGGTCCTAAACCTAGGTTCTCACTCAGCATGCGAGTTAAATACTTCATCAAGCGGTTTAGTGCTCATATTTAAAACCTTTCAAAACATTTAAAAGCGGGGACACTTAAAACATAAACAACAACCTTCATTTAAGCAAACCAACAAAGTAAAACAAGCTCGGCAGGTGTTTATGAAATCATACAAGACAATTTAAACAATCATTAAAAACATCCCCTAGGACTCTGTCCGACTACATCTTGAACAAATTATGCAAACAATAAAGACAGAGTGCCGGCAGCTCCCATGATCAATCGGCTCCTCCTCTAGCTAGCCGCCACGGTCTTGTCCCAAGTTACCCGTGGAAAACCACGAGAATAAGGGTGAGTATAAACATACTCGGTAAGAATCTCCAACCGGGTACAATACGATACATCAATCATCCGGCACCCTAGTATACATGCAAAGCGATTTACCAACACGGATCATAGCTCAACGAGCTTACAAGGCGCAGAATCTGGAATCCTCGTAAGTCTCCTACTTCCGCCTAATGATTGGCTCTCATAACCAATCCGGGACATCTCCGAGGGTCTTTCTCCTCGGCCAATTGATCAGCTCAAAAACCGATCCCAAAGATGTCCGACACCCTCGAGGTCTTTCTCCCTCGACCATATGATCACTCAAAAAACCAATCCCAATGGGTGTCCTCAAGGGCCTCTTACCCTCGCTATAAATCTGACTATCGGGAGAGTACCCGAAGTCCGGCTCTAAACCGAAGGAACTGTGTACTCACGAACATTAGCCTGGGGAGCTCTCCGAACCGGCGACTAACGAGTGTGCTCGCACACCGCATCTTTCTTTGCAACCGGCGTAAATGTGGGGCCTAAGTACAAATTACGCGGGCCAGGCACGCATGCCTAAGACTCGGAAACGGTGTCACCGAACACGAGAGTGCAAGGCCCTCGGCACTCATCTGTGCAGCCAGTACCACCGACACGAAGCTAAGAACCGCCAAGGTAGGCTTGCACCGCTTGGCGGGGTTCCGCGCTAGCAGAGCTACAAACTAGGCTTATGCCAATGAGGTAGCTAATCCTCATTGGTCGCCGGGGAAGCAATGTACGTTATGCTTCGCTCTACTCCCGACCCATGGGGACAAGGTACGTTATGTCCGCTCTCACCTCTAGATGATCACAGCCCTAACACACTAGCTAGAGTATAGAGTAAACGATTCCTGGCTAAACATACATAATCATCATCAATCATACATAACCTAGCATGATACTACGAACTTAAAGCAGGAATCTCAAGCATGCTGGAAGAACAATCCTAGCATGGCACTAACATGTACAAACAAGCAAACATGCTAGCAGGAATGCAATCACAAGTCATCCCTATCCACTAATCATGTTCATAAAAGTAAACATGCATATAAGGCGCAATAAGGAAAGCATCGCAGGGTCCACACAACCACGGTAAGAAATCCTTACCTAGAAACAAGTGGAAAATAGCTATCACGAATCAAATAAGACCCTCGAGCTTAATAACGAACCCGAGCAACCTAGGCATAATAAAAGCATCCTAAATAAATATACAGCAGAGCCAAAGCAGCTTAAAAATCTAAAAGGAAAAGGCTCGAGAATTACCAACCGAGAGGACACGGGCTCTCGCGCAAAGAGGGGTTTGGGCGCTTGGCGCGCGCGAGGCAGCAGGCAGGACGCTGGCGCTGACGCTGGCGCCGGGCGCACGGCAAGGCAAAGTGACACACCGGAGCGGCGCGCGCGCAAGGCGGGCGAGGAGGACGCGCAGAGCGGGCGCCAAAGAAGGCGAGCGCGGACGCGTAAAGCGGCGCGCGCACGGCGGCGGGGCGATGTCTGCGAGCGATCGAGCTGTGGAGGCGACGCAGCGAGCGAAGTGGGCTCGCCCCGACGAGGCTTCGGTGCGATCTGCGGCGCTGAAGCGGCCGCGAGCGACGCGGCGGTCTTTGGGACGTGCGACGGCGGGTGTCTGGATCGCAGACGAGCGGCGGCTGGGCGAGGCAAGGGCCGAGCGGCTGGTGCGGCTTTAGTGCGGCGCAGTTGGTGGGCCGAGCGGCCCGGTGCGATCTGGTGCGCGCAGCGGTGGCCGAGCGGGCGGTGTGGTGCGGTGTGGCTGGGTTGGCTCTACTGAGTGGTGCGGTCAAGTTAGGTGTGGCTTGGGTTTAGGAGAGAGAGAGAGAGAGAGAGAGAGAGAGAGAGAGAGAGAGAGAGAGAGAGAGAGAGAGAGAGACTACCAATGGAACAAAGAGGGTTTTCCCTAATTTCCTTCTTTTTCCTATTTTAAAAGGGTTAGGAGACCTAAAATTCCCTTCCCAAGGCTTTCTCTTGCGGGTCCCGGCTAAAGAAATTCTTTTCTTTTTAACTAAATCTTCTTTTTCTAATAACTCCAATTTCACCATTAGGGCAAGGGTTCAAATCTCAATGGGACCAATTAAATTCCAATTAATTTGCTATCAACCGGAATGTCTCCGAACTTCTAATCAACTAACCCAAACTCCTTGGGTCTTGCAACCAAAATTAATCAAGTCTCAACGAAGGCCGAAATGACCCTGAAGCCCTGAAAAGCCTCAACCTCTGACCGGGGAGCAAAAAGATCAAAATACCCTTAAAGGTTAAAAAGCTCTAACGGCCCATCCGAACATCGGCATAATGTCCTGAAAACACCTGGGAAACCGAAATAGAAAACTGGGCCGTTACAATACTCCCTCCTTTTAAGACTTTCGTCCTCGAAAGTCCTAAGACGAAAACAACTCTATGAAACTCCACTGATTCTTAACCAACCAAGCTCCTGATTAAGACAACACAAATCTTTCTTTGAAACCGAACCCTCTTGGGTTCCCAAAGGCTCCAAGCCCAACAGACACCGAGTCTGCCACGAACTATGTAACGACCCAGGTTTTTCATCCCGGTCTTCCAGGTATGCCCTAGGGGTAATTTGGTAATTTGGTCGGGCCGTCATGGCCGTTTGTGTCTTTTCCAGTTACTAAAATTATTGGATGGATTTATGTAGGTTTTTGGAAGGATTTGTGGTTTGGTTTGAGCAAGGTTTGATGCAAAAGTAAAAATAAAGGAAATTGTGCTGCAGCTGGGGTTTGAACCCAGGTCTCCTGGAAAGCTTGTGGGGTTGTGTGCCAATTGAGCCATTAGGTGCTCTTGTTGCTTTTTCTGCATCACATCTTAGTTAACCTTGGATCTTTGGTGTTGAGTGCATTTGATTAAATGAAAAGGAATTAGGTTTGTTGTGTTTTCTTCTCCAAAAGAGTTGTGGCCGCCCAAGCTTTCTCCCAAGCTCTCCTTACCGATTTCTTCATCCCCTTTGGAGCTCGAGACTCCATCATCATTCCGGGTAAGTTTTCATCCTCTTCATCTTCTCGTTTGGGTGTTCTTGCTGGCCGAAGGTAAGAAGGAGAGCTTGTGTGTGTGTGTGTGTTGCAGTCAGTCCGTGTCCGCCCAGTGCAGAGCGACGCCCAGATCCGAAAGCAAAGAATGGTCCCAGATCCGCGACGAGCGACGCCCGTGTCGCGCCAGATCGGCCGTCGCGCCCTCCCTCCCACGCGCTAACGCTGCTGCTCGCCCTCACCGCCGTCACACGGCCGTCGCGCCCGAGATCTCGCACAAAGAACCGGCCCAGCCCTCTTCGGCCATCGCCCGGCCGGCGTCCACGCCCGGTCGCGCGCGGCAGCGAGACGCTGACGCCCGCGCGCTTTCGCCGTGTCGCTTGCCGAAAGCCGCTCGCCCGCGACGCCCAGACGTTCGCCGCGCGCCTCCTGCCGAGCGGCTTCGCCGTGTCCGCATCGCGACGCCAGCGCCGTCGCGCGCCGCGCCATGCCGCTGCGCTGCTGCTGAAGTTCTCGCTCGTCGTCGCGCGCACACAGCGCGCGCCCAGCGCCCATCCATACGCGCGCAGCGGCGCTTAGCCTGGCGTGATACCGCCAAAGAACTCCAAGTTCGTGTCGCCGTGCCGCGTGAGTGCCCTTTGAGCCGAGCTTGGCTGTTCTATTGTTTTTTAGACGTTTTAGATGCTGATTATTATTGGTTTGCTAGGTTCCCGCCGCTAGCTCGGGATTGTTCCGCAGCCTTAGGATTTGTGTGTAGAAGCCTCCCGACCAAGGTAAGGATTTCTTACCGGAGTTGTGTGGGCCTCGCGGTATATTTGTGATTGTTGTTTTGTATGCCTGTGTATGATTATTAGCATGTTTAGCCCTAGGTGCTCTGTTACAATTCTGATCGGCATGAACTCTTGTATTGTTTCTCATGTTAGCCCATGCTAGGTTGTTCCATTCGGCATGTTCGATATCTGTTCTTGCTTCATAGTATCATGCTAGGTTCCTTGTATCTGCATGAGAGCACGTATTGGATCGCATTGAATGAATTGTTATTATTGCTATGGTTTAGAGTTCGGTAGGTAGCATCATCCGGGCCGATGCATAACGTAACTTGCATCCCCGACGAGGGACGTACAAGATGGTACTCGTCCTCGATCCCGTTAGGGTTTAGCTAACCCTAACGGTGGCCCCCGCAATCTTGGGTGAGGGTGGCAGATCGTTAAATGCCCCAATGGTCGGGATGATGACTTGGCATTGCCTCGTCCCGGCGATCGGCACGCCCTCGCCGTGTTCGGCGTGGCCCTTGATTGCCACTGTTAGGGCAAGAACCGCTTCGGTGTAAGCCTACCACGACCGGTTCCGTAGCCTCGGTGCGGTGGTACAGCCGACATAGTTCACGTGTCCGTGTCTCACACCCTTATGTCGCGACACCGATCCGTAGATTTAGTTAGGCATGGTGGCCCGAACTCGGGCGCTTTGCCACTAGACCCGGCACCCCGAGTTTGCGGTAGCATGCGGTGCGCGCTTACGCTCATTACACGCGACCGAGAGCTCCTCGGGATCTTGAGCCGTGCACCTTTCGTGACGACGATGAGATGAGCCGAGGCCGGGACTTGTTTCCCGTATAGGGCGTATAGTGTCTTTGTGGTATTTCCGCACTAAGACCCCGAGTTGGCATCCGAGGTCCAAGTGTGGACTTAGCTATGTGCTCCGCTCTGTGTTTGTACTCATAGCTTGCATACATTCTTCTAGATGATCATGTATATCGTATTGTACCCCTGGTTGGGGATTCTTCTTGAGTAATTCGTTACTCACCCTTATTTTGTGGTTTTCCACAGTAACCAAGGCGCGAGACAGGATGGGTCAAGGAGGAGCTGTGATCATGGAATCCTCTTTGTCATCTCTCGACCATTTTATTATATCATGACTCTTGACTTTTGTTATTTCCCATCGAATGCATGTAGACGGGCACGGAGCCCTAGGATGTTTTCTTATGTTTTATGGATTCCAAAGATATTTGTACTTGTGGAATGTTTAAATGGTTTAAATAAATCTCTGATCGAGTATGCTTTTAGAAATGTATTTATCCTGAAACAGTGCTTGGCAACAGGGACAGGTTTTAGAGTAAATTGTTTTGATTGTTGAATGTTTCTGCTTTTTACTTGGGATCCAAACATTATTTTTCATAATGTCTTTTATTTTGAATACATGCATTGGGGTAAAGGCCCATTTAGAGCCCCCTTCGGGTCTGGTCTTTACTGATTGGTATCGAGTTCGAGTCATAGATTCTGTAGACTCGACCTTTTGTTGTAGGTCGTCCTTCCATGATCACCAAAGACTCACAGCCAGATCATCAGTACGCCTAGGTTTATTGTTTTAGAAAGAAAAAGGGTTAAGAATTTACAATACCTTTCATCTAGTGTATGCCTTGTTTGGTGTTGTGGAGTGGTGATAGGCAGGTTTTGATTCGTTGTTGGTTTGGATGTAGATCGCCAAAGATGCCATCCACCGTGCTCGGAGAGGAGGTTCGAGAGCGGTCGAGGTATCGTGGATCGGATCTCGATCATCGCAGGACATCGTCCCAAGCCGAGAGACTGATGGCATACCACCAGCGCCTCCTCCCGTTACGCCTAGAGCGGGCGTTGAGGCGATCGAGCGCCCGTGAGATCGCTCTCCCGGAGCAGATTTTGCCGAGTCTATGAGGGCTTTTATGGTCGCATGTTGAGTGACCAGAGGCGAGAGACCTGTGCCTTGTTGGCGGCAGACGGGAAGAGTCCCGAGCCCAGATTGAGCAAACACTCGATTGGTTCAAAGAGAGCACGGAGCACCTCCACTCCACGAGAGCAAGTAGCCCCAGAGGCGGATATGGCGGAGGGTGCCGAGGAGTTGGGTAGGTGGCTGAAAAATTTTGTGAAGTGGAAGCTCGAGAAGTTTGATGCCACAGGTGATGCGTTAGCGCAAATGAGATGGATTGCCCATTTGGAGTACACCTTCCTGATCATGGTGTGCCCCGATATTCAGAGGCCGAGGTGTGCGGCTCATGTGCTAGGAGGCACAATGAGATGGTGGTGGGAGTCCACCTTGAGCGAGAGACCACCGGGTCTCCACCCGCTACTTGGGAGTTCTTCAAGGCCGAGTTCAAGGTAAAGTTCATCGGTGATGAGGCTCAAGAGAAGATGGTGGAGCTCTTCCGTAACTTGAAGCGGGGTTCGATTCCATTGAGGAATATGAGAGGAAGTTCTCGGAGTATGGATATTTTGCTCCGCGCTTGATAGCCACCCAGAGTGAAGATTCGGAAGTTCATATCCGGATTGAGGCAGGTGTTTCTCAGATGTCGTGGCTCGTGCCCCGACACTTATGCTAGGGTCATCCCGATTAGCCACGATCTATAATGGGAATTATCCCGCTGGCGGGTTGTTGCCGCTCTGTTCGGGTCTCCGTCCCCCAAGAAATGTGGGCGTAAGAGGAAGTTTGATTTTTCGGGAGGCGCGCGCAGCGCGCCAAGGGCGCTTCGGATCGAGATCGGAGAGCTCCAAATTGCTTTCCGGCCCCGACAAACAGGAGGACCCCAGTGCAGTTCCCGCTTGTGCTACTTGTGGGAAAATCCACGCTGGAGCTTGTCGACCGACCTAGATTGTGCTTCCGTTGTGGTAGAGAGGGCACATGGCCCGTTTTTGTGATCACCAACTATGGCGGCTCGGCCAGCAGCAGCAGCAGCGGTCGAGTGTTTGCTACGACCGTCAGAGGCCGAGCGTCACGGATGCCGCTGTGGCGGTGCGCTTTCTGTTTTAGATCAACTGCGCATTTGTCTTGTTTGATTCTGTTCTACGCATTCTTTTGTATCTGTGTTGTTTGGTTGAGCATGCTAAGTTAAGATTAGAGCCTCTAGGTTTTGAGTTGATCGCTGCAACTCCTTCGGAGTTAATATGTTGGCTAGAGATAAGATCGGGGATGGCCGGATCGAGATATCCGAGAGTTGCTTGTGGCTACGCTCATAGTTCGCCTATGAGCGGTTTTGATGTGATTCTTGGTATGGAGTGGTTAGTCGCTAACTAAGCGTTGATTGACCGCCACCGGAAAGAAGTAGTGTTCAGCGCCGCCAGTCGTCCCAACTTTAAGTTTCGTGGAGTCCAGGGTGGAGTTTGCCCGCCGATGGTGTCACCGTGAAAGCTCGTCGTTTGCTAGCTCATGGAGCTTGGGGCTATCTAGCCAAGTTGTGCCGGGAGAGCCGCCCCTCGTTGTCTGTTGATCAGTACCGGCCGTGCGGAGTTTGCGGGCGTGTTTCTGAGGAGTTACCGGGGTTGCCCCCGAAGAGAGGTTGACTTCACAATTGAGCTCGAGCCGGACCCTCCCTATCTCGAAGGCTCAGATCGTATGGCGCCACCGAGCTAAAGGAATCAAGATTCAGATTCAGGGGAGATGCTTGATCGAGGGTTCATCCGTCCGAGTGTGTCCCCGTGGGGAGCACCGGGCTTCTGTCTGTGAAGAAGAAGGATGGTTCGATGCGCTTATGCATTGATTACCGCGAGCTTAATAAGGTGACAGATGAAGAATAAGTATCCGCTGCCCCGTATTGACGATTTGTTCGATCGCCTTCGTGGAGCTTCCTTGTTCTCCAAGATAGATCTGAGATCCGGTTACCATCGATTGCGGATCGTGGATGCCGACATTCCTAAGACAACGACTTTCGTGTCTAGATATGGTCACTATGAGTTTGTGGTCATGTCGTTTGGATTGACCGATGCCCCACCGCGTTCATGGACATGATGGATAGGGTGTTCAAATCATTTTCGGACGGCCGTCGCATCGTGTTCATTGACGATATTCTGATTTATTCGAGGTCTAAAGAAGACCATGCAGAGCATTTGAGGCGAGTATTGGCGGCTTTGAGGGAAAACTAGCTTTATGCGAAGTTTTCCAAATGTGATTTCTGGTTGGAGCAGGTGGCCTTCCTAGGCCACGTGGTTTCTAGAGATGGTATAGCCGTGGACCCCGCGAAGATTGAGGCCGTGAGTTCGTGGGCCAAGCCGACTTCATTGCTTAGATTCGCAGCTTTGGGTTTGGCGAGTTACTACCGCTTGTTCGTCAAGGACTTTTCGCTATAGCCTCGCCCCTCACTCGTCCGGCGAGGAAGGGTGTCGAGTTTGTTTGGGACAAAGAGTGTGATGAGAGCTTTGCCGTGCTCAAGCGCGCTTTGACTTCAAAGACTAGTGTTGGCGATCCCGAGAGGGACAGTGGTTTCGTGGTCTCTGATGATGCTTCCAAGTTTGGATTAGGTTGTGTGTTGATGCAAAGCACGGGAAGGTCATTGCCTATGCTTCCCGTCACCAAGGCCGTATGAGCGAGACTACCCGACTCATGATATGGAGTTGGCGCAGAGTGGTGTTTGCAATCAAGATTTGGAGGCATTACACTGTATGGTGAGCGGATTCGGATGTTTACCGATCACCGAGCCTCAAGTATCTGTTTACTCAAAAGGAGTTGAATATGAGGCGAGAGGAGATGGTTGGAGTTGGTAAAGGATTATGATCATGAGATTTTGTACCATCCGGTAAAGCCAATGTAGTGGCCGATGCTTTGAGTAGAAAGACGTCGCACTCCGCGGCGTTGTTGAGTTCCCACCCGGTTTGCGGAGAGAGTTCGAGCGGCCGAGGTTGCGATGTTGTTGGGTGAGGTTACCGCCGTGGTAGCTCGATTGGACTGCTCACCCGTCGATTAAGCAAATGGATTATAGACGGCCCGGTTGGGTGACCCCGCACTTAAGAGATTGGTTGTGAGAGTTAGTGCTGAAGGAGACTTTGACTTTGTATATTCACCGAGACAGTGGGTTGACTTATAGAGGCCGGTTGTGTGTTCCGGACATTGCGAGATTGCGAGCAGAGTTGCTCTCGTGAGGCCCACAGCTCCCATTTGCTTGGCACCCCTGGGTACCAAGATGTATCAGACCTTAAGCGCACCTTCCGGTGGATGGGAATGAAGAGAGATGTGGCGAGTTTGTCACCCTGTGTTTCACTTGTCGCCAAGTGAAGGCACCCAGCAGAGGTCACCGGTTTGTTGCAACCACCGAGTGTGCCCTAGTGTAAATGGGAAGAGATCTCCATGGACTTTATCTCTGGTTTGCCAAGGACTCGAGGAAGTTCTCTCGATTTGGGTGATAGTCGATCGTTTGACCAAGAGCGCACACTTCATTCCCGGTAGAGACACTTATACCGTGGAAACAAAGGGCGCAGCTTGTTTTTGGAACAGATCATCCGTTATCATGGTGTGCCTGTGAGGATTGTGTCCGATCGTGACTCGCGGTTCACTTCTCGCTTCGAGAGCGCTCCGTATGGGTTTGGGCACAGAGTGCGCCAAAGACAACTTTTCACCCTCGGACGGATGGTCGATCGAGAGAGTGAATCAGATTCTCGAGGATATGTTGAGGGCTTGTGTGTTGGATTTCCCGTGCGATTGGGACCAAGATGTCAGTACTTGATGGAGTTTGCCTATAACAACAGCTACCGATCGACGATCTCGGATGGCTCCATTCGAGGCATTGTATGGTAAGCGTTGTCCGGTCCCCGTGTTCTCGGGAAGAGGTTGGTGATAGACAGGTTTTGGGTCCCGAGTTACTGCAGCTTGACCAATGGTGCAAAGGTCAGGAGAAGATTAGAGCTCGTATGTTGACAAACTCGAGCAGCGAGCAGAAAGAGTTACGCCGATGTTCGGCATCGGGATTTGGAGTTTGAGGTTGGTCGGCATGTGTTCCTTAAGGTTGCTCCGATCGCGAGGTGTTTTGAGGTTTGGTAAGCGTGGGAAGTTGAGTCCCCGCTTTGTTGGTCCATTTGAGATCCTAGAGAGGATTGGCGAGTTGCTTCTTGGTTAGCCCTACCTCCGTCACTATCAGCGGTGCATAGTGTTTTTCATGTATCGATGTTGAGGCAGTATGTGCCGGACCCGTCGCACATTGTGGACTTTGAGCCTTTGCAGCTGAATGAGGATTTGAACTTCGAGGAGAAGCCAGTGAGGATCCTTGCCTTTGAGACCAAGACGTTGCGTAATCGCGAGATTCGTTTGGTAAAGGTTCAGTGGAAGAATCAGGGTTCTGAGGAAGCCACTTGGGAGCGGGAAGATGAGATGAGATTGCACTATCCTGAGCTGTTTCAGTCTTAAGGACTTTCGAGGACGAAAGTCATAAAAAGGAGGGAATATTGTAACGACCCAGGTTTTTCATCCCGGTCTTCCAAGTATGCCCTAGCGGTAATTTGGTAATTTGGTCGGGCCGTTAGGGCCGTTTGTGTCTTTTCCAGTTACTAAAATTATTGGATTGATTTATGTAGGTTTTTGGAAGGATTTGTGGTTTGGTTTGAGCAAGGTTTGATGCAAAAGTAAAAATAAAGGAAATTGTGCTGCAGCTGGGGTTTGAACCCGGGTCTCCTGGAAAGCTTGTGGGGTTGTGTGCCAATTGAGCCATTAGGTGCTCTTGTTGCTCTTTCTGCATCACATCTTAGTTAACCTTGGATCTTTGGTGTTTGGTGAATTTGATTAAATGAAAAGGAATTAGGTTTGTTGTGTTTTCTTCTCCAAAAGAGTTGTGGCCGCCCAAGCTTTCTCCCAAGCTCTCCTTGCCGATTTCTTCATCCCCTTTGGAGCTCGAGACTCCATCATCATTCCGGGTAAGTTTTCATCCTCTTCATCTTCTCGTTTGGGTGTTCTTGCTGGCCGAAGGTAAGAAGGAGAGCTTGTGTGTGTGTGTGTTGTTGCAGGCTGTCCAGGTATGCCCAGCTGCCGAGCCAGACGCCCAGATCCGAGCAGCAGCCGTCCAGATCCGCACGAGCAGACGCCCAGGTCGCGCCAGATCTGCCGTCGCAGCCCTCCCGCGCGCCAACGCTCGCTGCATGTCGCAGCCCTCGCCGTCACAGCCCCTGTCGCGCCCAGATCTCGCATGACAAAGAACCGGCCCGGCCCTACTCGCCATCGCCACTCGGCGTCACGCCAGATCGCGCGCGCAGCAGAGCGCTGACGCCGACGCGCGCGCGCCGCGCGTGTCGCTTGCCGAGCCGCTCGCCCGCCGCGCTGAGACGTTCGCGCGCGCGCGCGCCGACCTGCCGAGCGGCTTCGCCGTGTCCCCATCGCGCGCGCCGGCGCCCGTGCGCCCGTGCGCCGCCGCTTCGCTGCCGAGTTCCGTCGTCTGTCGTGCGCACACCGCGCGCCCAGCGCCCATCCGCGCTCGAGATGAGCCCAGCGCGTGCGCGCGCCAAATTTCTACCGTGATAATTGCCGGCAACTCCAAGTTCATGTCGTCGTGCCGCGTGAGTGCCCTGAGCCGAGCTTGTTGTTCTATTGTTTTTTAGACGTTTTAGATGCTGATTATTATTGGTTTGCTAGGTTCCCGCTCGCTAGCTCGGGATTGTTCCGCAGCTTAGGATTTGTGTGTAGAAGCCTCCCGACCAAGGTAAGGATTTCTTACCGGAGTTGTGTGGGCCCTGCGGTATATTTGTGATTGTTGTTTTGTATGCCTGTGTATGATTATTAGCATGTTTAGCCCTAGGTGCTCTGTTCTTTATTCCTGACTGGCATGAACTCTTGTATTGTTTCTCATGTTAGCCCATGCTAGGTTGTTCCATTCTGGCATGTTCGATATCTGTTCTTGCTTCATAGTATCATGCTAGGTTCCTTGTATCTGTTGAGCACGTATTGGACTGCATTGAATGAATTGTTATTATTGCTATGGTTTAGAGTTCAGGTAGGTAGCATCATCCGGGCCGGATGCATAACGTAACTTGCATCCTCGATAGGGACGTACGAGATGGTACTCCGTCCCTGATCCCGTTAGGGTTTAGCTAACCCTAACGGCTGGCCCTGCAATCTTGGGTGAGGGTGGCAGACTGTTAAATGCCCCAATGGTCGGGATGATGACTTGGCATTGCCTCGTCCCTGCATCGGCACGCCCTCGGCGTGTTCGGCCGTGGCCCTTGATTGCCACTGTTAGGGCAAGGACCGCTTCTGGTGTAAGCCTACCACGACCGGTTCCTTAGCCTCAAGTGCGCGTGGTACAGTGACGACATAGTTCACGTGTCCGTGTCTCACACCCTATGTCGCGTGACACCGATCCAGAGATTTAGTTAGGCATGGTGATCGAACTCGGGCGGCTTGCCACTAGACCCGGCACCCCCAAAGTTTGCGGTAGCATGCGGTGCGCGCTTACGCTCATTACAGCGCCGGCCGGAGAGCTCCTCGGGATCTTGAGCGAGTGCACCTTTCGTGACGACGATGAGAGAAGCCGAGGCCGGACTTGTTTCCGTATAGGGCGTATAGTGTGCCGTGGTATTTCGGACTAAGACCACGAGTTGGCATCCGAGGTCCAAGTGTTGACTTAGCTATGTGCTCGCTCTGTGTTTGTACTCATAGCTTGCATACATTCTTCTAGATGATCATGTATATCGTATTGTACCCCTGTTGGGGATTCTTCTTGAGTAATTCGTTACTCACCCTTATTTTGTGGTTTTCCACGGTAACCAAGGCGCGAGACAGATGATGGTCAAGGAGGAGGCGTGATCATGGAATCCTGCTGTCATCTCTGACCATTTTATTATATCATGACTCTTGACTTTTGTTATTTCCCCTGAATGCATGTAGACGGGCACGGAGCCCTAGGATGTTTTCTTATGTTTTATGGATTCCAGCATATTTGTACTTGTGGAATGTTTAAATGGTTTAAATAAATCTCTGATCAGAGTATGCTTTTAGAAATGTATTTATCCTGAAACAGGTGCTTGGCAACAGGGACAAGTTTTAGAGTAAATTGTTTTGATTGTTGAATGTTTCTGTTTTTACTTGGGATCCGAAACATTATTTTTCATAATGTCTTTTATTTTGAATACATGCATTGGGGTAAAGGCCCATTTAGAGCCCCTTTTGGGTCGGGTCTTTACAAACTATCTCAACCAAAACTGAACTAACACTGAGCTTCGAAGAAAACATGCGATAACTAGTCGGTGAGCCACATCCTCTGATTCGCACCAACTCTCAAACGGTCTTACGACTCTAGGGCTCACTTATCCCTGCTAACCCAACTCGGAACGCCTCTCTACGGTGCTACTCTCAACAAACTCGTGGACGGGTCACAAGCTCTAAAACTCTACGCCACGCTCCGGCGTAACTTCTCTGAATGCTCATAGTCATATCATCAAAATTTCCTCGACCCTTCACCATGCTGACCAAACAACCGAACCTCCTGTGTTTGAAACTAAACGGCCTACTCATACTTCGCAAGAGACCTGCGAACCCCACCTGGTTGCCTACAATCCTTAACGAAATCCAATTCGAACCACCAACCGTGATCGATCCCTAGGCAACCTTCTCCAACAAGCATGCGTCCACAACACTAAAGCAACCATCTTACGAGAAATCGAAGCACCAAAGCCAAGGGCACTTTTCTGGTTCACCAAGCGGCTACCACCACTCACACTAGCTGATACTTCACCTTGCCACCCCGAACGACAAGGTCCAGAACAGCTCCACTCACCAAACTAATAAACGGAGCCCCTCATCGGCCGACAAACAAACTTTCCAATGCAATCCGATCAGCCACCGCCTAGGTGAACATCGCCAGACAGAAAACAAACAACATTCCTCTCACGAAACCTCGAGCAAAGAAGGAATAAAACATTACGTGGCTACTAGCAACACGATAGCTGGAGGATAACAACTCTAAGGTTTCCAACCAATGCCACGACATCTCTGTGCCAACCCACTCAACTGTGGCTCAACTATAACGCCAACTGCGAACGCACATCAACTAGGAACAAAGCCCGAGAAGGCTTGCTCTGCAGAAACTCAACCCAAGCTTATAACGAGCAAGGCTCGCCTCCAAGCTGCCACTCAACTCTTAAGCCCATCTGGCTGCTCCAAGGACTTCCTCCTTATAGCTTAGACCTAACTCTTCTTCCAATCCAGAAACTCCACCCACGAAACATCGCGAGGAATAAGGATAGCGACGACCACAAGCTTGCGGATCCTGAACAACACGAGTAGGCAAGACTACCTCAAAAGTTAAAACTCGAGGCCGCCATCCACGGTGCAACTCAACTACCAAAGAACTAAGGGGTTCTACAAACTCCAAAGATCCAACAACCTTCCAGCAACAACTCAAACCCTTGAACTGGCAGGCCTCCGCCCTTGCGGGAACAAACAACTTTCCGCTTGCTAACAATCAAACGCAGGGACACTCTCGCTGGGCTGACCGCTGCGCTACTCTGATCAACTACACAACTCAGGAGCTAAGCTGACTCCTCCTCAACAGGAACGATTTACCAGCAAGCGGACTTCCGAAGGACAGCGAACTTCACACACACTCGCTGCCTTGCTCAAACCCATGGGCAACAACAACCAACTCTCTCGGAAGCAACATCCGAGGATCCTCAATCGCTTGAACCCCCAACTTGGAACTAGCAGTGCCTACTCAATTGCCGAGGGAGGGGTCAACTCCCAAAACTTCCTGACTAGGAACAAGTCCTCAGGGCAACGCCCGCTTGCTCGAACCGAGCTAGCTCACGAAACAACATGGGAACCAAACCTTGGTCGACACCAAGCACCATGTCGCTAAGAATTCCGAAAATCAACGTGGAGGTTACCAAGAACAACTCTAGCTTGTTAACCGACAACAAGCATCCAGCAACTCAACCGAGGAACACTGCCTGGGTCTGACTGAGCTCTGGTGAGGCTCTCCACAACTTAGGGTTCCTCCGATCGCCCTCCGACACACACTGTCGTCAAACGGTCTAACAGACAACTGGCTACACGAGCACATCTCCCTCCAGCATCTCAATTGTGCTGGCCAAAAGCTCTTTCTTGCCACATTTGTAGCAAGCACGGGCGATGCTCCACACAATCCGAAAAGCGCCTTACCACACTTGATGCAATGAGCCGGCCGCTCGCCCCCGCCTGGCGACAATTCGTGCTCTAACTCGCGGTCGCTGATCCGATCCCGACTCCTGACCGCCCCTCGTCGGCGAGTCTGCTATCCACCTTAGCGGGAACTACCGGAAGACCCAAACTTCCTCTTGCTCAAAGCATCACCCACATCGTAGCTTCTACCCGGTAAGAGATCCGAACAACACTCTTAGCCATGGCGCCCAAACTCCGCGATTTTGCTACCATCGCCTGATCGGTTCCATTGAACTCCAACCATCGATCAACAAGAAATGCCTCTACCTGTGTCAAGGGCCAACTAGCATAACTTGCCTACGCAACAACCAGGCAAAGCTACCGACACGGTAACCTCTCAACCCAAGTTAGGGCACTTGCCAAGAACTAAAGTCCTAACTCCTCAGAACTGAGCACTGGTTTCACAACCCGAAACCCCTCGTGGTTCTTGAAAAATACACCACGGAACGAGCTACACAAAAGTACACCGGCGTGTACAGCTCCAACTTGGTTCCTTAAGATCCAAACCAACAAGTATTCTCACACAAGGCAACTTTTGCCTCCCAATAGAGCCACATCTAGCAAATGAGCAACAAGAGTTCAACCCACTCAGGGTCAACTCACCACGGAATGCCACATTGGTCGACTCACTCTTACAACAGCATAGCCACACCAAGCTAACTTACCTCATACCGATGGTCCACTAAACGTGCTCCGATCAACCATCCAACTCATGGCTCTAACAGTGGATCAACCACGCATCATCGATGCCAACCCTACTCATATTAGGGTAACTCCAGGGTAGTCGAATCACACTACCATCCAACTGGCTCACAAGCCCACAACACAGGCGCGAGAACTCAGACGCGCTAGCCCTTAACAACCAACAACATCCTTTGTACCCAACTCTCGGTGACCCTGAAAGGCTCCTACTTATCCCTCAAACGACCTCAAACTTGTAGTTCTCTGGCTACCACCGAGCTAGATCTCTTATGCAGCCCAAATAGGTGCAATCTCAGGAATGGGTACAAGACTTGTGGGGATGCTAACTCCGGGTGGGTCCTGGAACCACCTGCACGTAAAGTGCCAACTGGCCTGAATCTAGGCCTCCTCTCAAAGCTTGGTGCCAACAGGCACTACTTCCTTTACAACACGAACATCCCTTTACGGGCTTTAAGCCCCTCTGAGGGTAGGGAAGGTCACACTCCAGGTGACAGGGCAATGGCACTCAACACAAGAGTCTCAACAATCGAGCAGCCTAAACTCTGGCATCTCGCCTAACAGACATGCCACAGCCTACTCCTGCATCCCACTCGATGCTCAACGAATACTCAAGCCAACCCTCGGGTGGCAGCACCTAGCTCCACACCTGGAACATGCTAACAGAAGGTGCTTCTCTCTACTAGCCAGCTTTGAAAACCACGGACGGATTAAGTCCTGACAAGCAAACTCCACACTACCCCCTGGCTACGAGGGTACTAAAAGAACTGGCTGCAAAACGACTGCAGGCTTGCAGGAGGACAAGATGTCTCTACATCTTCCTCAAAAGCTACCAACTTGGCGACTTGCCCAATCGACCGGTGGTCGGTGGAGACTCTGCCGGTCCGCCTCTCACATGGGACTTCCACCACCACACTTCTTTGCATCAAACAACACCAGAGCGGCGCGCCTCGACCTCTAAACATCCGGTCATCGGCCTCAACACCAGTCATCCCAAAGACTTGGATGATAAACTCGATCCTCGCCAACCACCTTGCTTTGCTAGCGTGAGGTCTCAAAAATCCAAATCTACAGGCTTCCACTTGCCAAACTCGGCGGCTCGATCAATGCCAACTACTTATCAAATATAAACCTGCTGCTGATCAAGCCCTCCCGGAACCTCTGGGGCTACTAGAGCTACAAGGAGGGGTGTCTCCTAAATAAACTCTGCCAGTTGGGCTATCTGTGCCCAAGACTCCTCACTACGCGCTACAAATTGCGCCTAGGTCTCCGCTCTCTGTTAGCTAAAAGACCTGCCATCAACTCCTCATGGTCGGAGCACACTCTGCTCAAGGAGTCTCACTCGGCGTGCTAGCCTCAACCCCCTTACTCTTGGCAACTCATCTGCCAGGGCCAAAGGTGGCCTACGGGTCTAGACAACCCTAGACGTGGTCTCATGATCAACATGAACAGTCCAACTCCTCGGTTGGAAATACCAAACATCCCTGCTCCTCTAAGTGCAATCAACCTACTAGCGATCCACACAAAGCATAAAAGCTAGCCCACGCTGGGGCTCTCACTGCCAAACAAGGGTAACACATGTATACTAGATGCGATGATTGTAAAATAAAACCCTTAGCTTAATGAACTCGCACAAACCCGACGGTCGCGAGTGCCGATGATCATGGGGGCAACAACCTACAAAGCGGTTAGTCTACGAATCTATGACTCGTGCTCGATACCAACCAGTAGAACCCGACCCAAAATACGGTCCTAAACCTAGGTTCTCACTCAGAATGCGAGTTAAATACTTCATCAAGCGGTTTAGTGCTCATATTTAAAACCTTTCAAAACATTTAAAAGCGGGGACACTTAAAACATAAACAACAACCTTCATTTAAGCAAACCAACAAAGTAAAACAAGCTCGCCATTGTTTATGAAATCATACAAGATAATTTAAACAATCATTAAAAACATCCCCTAGGACTCTGTCCGACTACATGTTGAACAAATTATGCAAACAATAAAGACAGAGTGCCGGCGGCTCCATGATCAATCGGCTCCTCCGCTAGCCGTCCCTGGTCTTTGTCCCAAGTTACCCGTGGAAAACCACGAGAAATAAGGGTGAGTATAAACATACTCAGAAGAATCCCCAACCGGGTACAATACGATACATCAATCATCCGCACCCTAGTATACATGCAAACAGATTACCAACACAGCATCATAGCTCAACGAGCTTACAAGGCGAATCTGAATCTCTCGAAGTTTCCAACTTCCGACCTAATGATTGGCTCTCATAACCAATCCTCTGGACATCTCCGAGGGTCTTTCTCCTCGGCCAATTGATCACTCAAAACCGATCCCAAAGATGTCCGACACCCTCGAGGGTCTTTCTCCTCGACCATATGATCACTCAAAAACCAATCCCAATGGGTGTCCTCAAGGGCCTCTTACCCTCGCTTATAACCGACTATCGGAGAGTACCCAAGTCCGGCTCTAAACCGAAGGAACCGTGTACTCACGAACATTAGCCCGGGGAGCTCTCCGAACCGGCGACTAACGCTGTGTGCGCGACACCGCATGCTACCGCAACCGCGTAAATGTGGGGCCTAAGTACAAATTACGCGGGCCGTGCACGCATGCCTAAGACTCGGAAACGGTGTCATCGAACACGAGAGTGCGAGGCCCTCGACACTCATCTGTGCACTGTACCACCGACTGAGCTAAGAACCGCCAAGGTAGGCTTGCACCGCTGGCGGGGTTCCGCTCTAGCGAGCTACAAACTAGGCTTATGCCAATGAGGTAGCTAATCCTCATTGGTCACGCTGGGGAAGCAATGTACGTTATGCTTCGCTCTACTCCCGACCGGTGGGGACAAGGTACGTTATGTCCGCTCTCAGCCTCTAGATGATGACAGCCCTAACACACTAGCTAGAGTATAGAGTAAACGATTCCTGGCTAAACATACATAATCATCATCAATCATACATAACCTAGCATGATACTACGAACTTAAAGCAGGAATCTCAAGCATGCTGGAAGAACAATCCTAGCATGGCACTAACATGTACAAACAAGCAAACATGCTAGCAGGAATGCAATCACAAGCTGTCCTATCCACTAATCATGTTCATAAAAGTAAACATGCATATAAGGCGCAATCAAGAAAGCATCGCAGGGTCCACACAACCACGGTAAGAAATCCTTACCTGGAAACAAGTGGAAAATAGCTATCACGAATCAAATAAGACCCTCGAGCTTAATAACGAACCCGAGCAACCTAGGCATAATAAAAGCATCCTAAATAAATATACAGCAGCCAGCAGCTTAAAAATCTAAAAGGGAAAAGGCTCGAGAATTACCAACCGAGAGGACACGGGCTCTCGGCAGCAAGGGACAGGTTTGGGCGCTGCTGGTGCGGCAGGGACGCTGGCGCTGGGCGCTGGGCGCACGGCAAAGGCAAAGTGACGGACACTGAGGAAGCGCGCGCGGCAAGGCGAGCGAACGAGCGCGCGCGCGCGCGGCAGGCGCGCGACGCGACGCCAGAGCGGCGCGCGCGCGCGCGGCGCAAGCAGCGGGCGATGTCGGCCGTGGAGGCGACGGCGGCGCGAGCGAAGCGGGCTCGGCTGACGCGAGGCTCGGTGCGATCGCGCGGCTGGCGGCGCGCGCGCGAGCGACGGTCTTTGGGCGGACGCGCGCGGTAGGGTGTCTGGATCGCAGACGAGCGCGGCGGGGCGAGGCAGGGGCTGGGCGCCTCGTGCGGCTCGTGCGGCGCAGTGTGGCCGGGCCGAGCGGCCCGGTGCGGTGCGTGCGCGCAGTGGCTGGTCGGGCCGAGCGGGTGTGGTGCGGTGTGGGTGGGTTGGCTCTACCGAGTGGTGCGGCTCTGCTTAGGGTGGCTCGGTTTTAGGAGAGAGAGAGAGAGAGAGAGAGAGAGAGAGAGAGAGAGAGAGACTACCAAGGGAACAAAGAGGGTTTTCCCTAATTTCCTTCTTTTTCCTATTTTAAAAGGGTTATGAGACCTAAAATTCCCTTCCCAAGGCTTTCTCTTGCGGGTCCCGCTAAAAGAAATTCTTTTCTTTTAACTAAATCTTCTTTTTCTAAAAACTCCAATTTCACCATTAGGGCAAGGGTTCAAATCTCAATGGGACCAATTAAATTCCAATTAATTTGCTATCAACCGGAATGTCTCCGAACTTCTAATCAACTAACCCAAACTCCTTGGGTCTTGCAACCAAAATTAATCAAGTCTCAACGAAGGCCGAAATGACCCTGAAGCCCTGAAAATCCTCAACCTCTGACCGGGGAGCAAAAAGACCAAAATACCCTTAAAGGTTAAAAAGCTCTAACGGCCCATCCGAACATCCGCATAATGTCCCGAAAACACCTGGGAAACCGAAATAGAAAACTGGGCCGTTACAATACTCCCTCCTTTTAAGACTTTCGTCCTCGAAAGTCCTAGATGAAAACAACTCTATGAAACTCCACTGATTCTTAACCAACCAAGCTCATGATTAAGACAACACAAATCTTTCTTTGAAACCGAACCCTCTTGGGTTCCCAAAGGCTCCAAGCCCAACAGACACCGAGTCTGCCACGAACTATCTCAACCAAAACTGAACTAACACTGAGCTTCGAAGACAAATAAAACATCCATTTAAAATCATCATCAATTCCTGGAACCTGTCCCTATTTCCAAGCACCTGTTCCAAGACAAATACATTTACAAAACTTACTCTGATCAGAGATTTATTTAAAACATACAAACTTTACAATAGTTACAACAATGCTAGAATCCGGAAATACATTCAGAAAACACCCTAGGGCTCCGTGCCCAACTACATGCATTCGGAGAACATTTAAATCATAAACATAAAACTCAGAGTTGAACAACGGGTTTCCATGATCACAGCTCCTCCTCCAGCCATCCTCTCTCGCACCATGGTTACCTGTGGAAAAACCACAGAAATAAGGGTGAGTAACGAATTACTCAATAAGAATCCCCAACCGGGGTACAATACGATATAATCAGTCATCTAGTACCAAAGCATGCAAGCAAAGAGCTACCAACACAGATCATGGCTCAACGAGCTCATAAAACAAGATCTGGAGTCATCGGAAGTCTCTTTCTTCCGACCTAGGGATTGGATACACTGACCAATCCTGGACATCACCGTGGTATCTATCACTCGGGGGGAATACACTGATCCCTAGAATGTCCTCAAGGGCCTCATTGCCCTTGCTAATCTGGACTTACGGGAGAGTACCCGAAGTCTGGCTCTAACGGAAGGAATGGTGTACTCACGACATTAGCTCGGGGGAGCTCTCCGAACTGGCAACTAACGCGTGTGCTCGCACACCGCATGCTGCTGCAACCGGCGTAAATGCGGGGGCCTAAGGGCAAACTACGCAGGCCAGGTACGCATGCCTATGACTCGGAAGCGGTGTCACTGATCACAGTAGCGCGAGGCCCTCGGCGCTCATCTCAGGCATGATGATCCACCGACTGAAGCTAAGAACCGGCTAGGGCGGGCTTACGGATGGCGGGTTCCGCTCTCTAGCAGCTACTACAAACTAGGCTTATGCCGAAGGGGGTAGCTAACTTCACAACTGGCGGGTCGGGGGGGGGGGGGAAGCAAGATACGTTATGCTGCGCACACTTTACTCCCTACCAGAGCTAAATCCACCTTGGCGACCGGGGGGGAAGTAAGATATGTTATGCTGCGCACACTTTACTCCCGATCAGTGGGGACAAAGTACGTTATGTCCGCTCAGCCTCTGGATGATGACAAACCCTACAACTCTATCTAAGAGTACAGAGTAAAATCAATGATTCCTGGCTAGCAAACAATGACCGACATCAATCACACTAACCTAGCATGATACTACGAGCTTAAGCAGGAATCATAAGCATGCTGGCAGAACAAACCTATCATGGGACTAACATGTAAAATCAGGCAAACATGCTAGCAAGAAATCAATCAAACTGCTCTATCTCTAACATGCTCATAACAGTCAGCAAACAAGCAAGGCATATCATGAAAATATCGCAGGGCCCACACAACTCCGGTAAGAAATCCTTACCTGGTTAGAAGGCAACAACACACAATAAAATTAACTGCGATCGAACCCGAGCAACCTATAGCGAGCCAAACAAACACATCAATAATCATAAAATAGCCCTAAATACAATAAAATAACAAGGCTCGGCTCGGGAGCAACTGACGAGGCGCGGCTGACACGCGAACGAGCCGGCTGCACGGGCTAGGCAGCTGAAGGGGCTGGCTGGGCGCGCTGGCACGGGCGCTGGGGCGCTAGGCTGCGCGCGGACGGGCGCGAGCGCTGGTTCGGCTGGGCACTGGCGCGCGGACGGGCGCGGGCGCTGGTTCGGCTGGGCACTGGCGCGCGGGCGCGAGCGACACGACGCCACGGGCTACAAGACGCGCGATCTGGCCGACACGGGCGCGAACAACACAGGCGACACTAGGGCTGGGTGGCCTGGCACTGTGCGGGGCGACTCGAGCGCGGACGGACACGACCTGGGCGACACTGCGCGACGCGGGTGAGGGGATCGGGCTGGCGACACAAGGCGCGCAGGGGCTCGGGCTGGGCGAGGCTTGGGCGACCAAGGATCGGCGAGCTCTCGCGAGCAGGCTCGGCCGGGTTGGGCGGCGACGCTGCTCGAGCTCGGCCGCTCGGGTCACTGCTCGGAGAGAGAGAGAGAGAAAAAAAAAAAAAAAAAAAATTTGGGAAAAAAATAAAAGAAAAATGGGAAATAAAAGGAAAATGGGAAAAAAGGGAAAATATGGTATTTTAATCCATTTAATCCATCCTTATCCACTTTAAAACCTTAAAATCCCATTTCCCGGCTTCCTCCTTCGAGACCCGACCGAAGCAATCTTTTCCAATAAATAAAACTCACTTAAATCCAACTCCCAAACCAACAATAAGGGCTCGGGCTCGAATCCCAAAGGAAGCAAACAACCAACCTTCACTTTTCCAAAGCCCAAACCACAACCGAGCATCCAACCGACTAGCCCAAATACCTCGGGACTCGCAGCCCACAACAAACAAGCCTCAGCAAAGGCAGGAGCTACCTCAAAGCCCTGAAAACCACAAATCCTGCTCGGAGAGCCAAAAGACTAAAATACCCCCAAGGGTCAAAACCGCTCTAATGACCCAACCAAACAACTGAATCTTGACCCGAAGGCACCTCAAAAACTGGAATAGGAAACTGGGCTGTTACACTTGGTGCTTGGCCGAGCCGCGTGAGTTGCTCCCGAGCTGAGCTTCTATTTCATATCTTATTTTAGGGCCTAAAGTTAGTAATTTAATTACTATTTGATTGTTAGGTTTTCGTTAGCTAGCCCATGTTCGTTTGCAGCTCGGGTGCCCACTTGTGTGTTTATTGTCTTTCGATTCAGGTAAGGATTTCTTACCGGAGTTGTGTGGACCCTGCGATATTGTTGTGATTGTTGTTTGTATGCCTGTTTATGATTACCAGCATGTTTAGTTATTAGGTGTTTTGTTCTGAATTCCGACTAGCATGACTTCTCGTGATTATTCTCATGTTAGTTCCATGCTAGGTTGTTCTGTTCTGGCATGTTCGTATTCTATTCTTGTTTCGTAGTACCATGCTAGGTTCGTTGACTCTACTGAGCACGTGTTAGTATGTGATTGTCAGCTGTTATAGCATAGTGTCATGATAGGTAGCATCATTCGGGCGAGGATGCATAACGTAACTTGCACCTGTGGCAGGGACGCGCGAGGCAGTACTCCGTTCTTGATCCATCGTTAGGGTTTAGCTAACCCTAACGACAGCCTAGTTGTAATCTTGGGTGAGGGTGTGAGACTATTAAATGCCCCAACGGTCGAGGGAATGATGAGGCATTGCCTTGCTCCCGGCAGTCGACACGACCTCAGCATGTCGGCAATAGCCCTTGATTACCACCTGATAGGGCAAGGACCGATCTCTAGTTTAGGCCTACCACGAGCGGTTTCTTAGCCTCAGGTGCAATGGTACGGGCTGACATAGTCATAGTGTCCTGGTTTCACACCACTATGTTCAGTGACACCGATCCAGAGATTCTTTTAGGCATGCGTACTAGACCACGGTAGCATGCCCAAGACCTAGCACCTCCCTGGTTTGCAGCAGCATGCGGTGTGCGTTCCCGCTCATTACAGCGCCGACTGCAGAGCTTCTCAAGATCTTGAGTTTAGTGCACCTTTCGTATAGTCTGTATAGCAGAAAAGATGAGGCCGAGACTAGTTTCTCGTAGAGTTCCGAGTTTTAAGATAACTCCCGGAGTAAGACCGTAAGATGGCATCCGTTTTTGTTTATGTATGGATTAAAGAAAAGAGCTCTCTTTAGTGTTTGTATTTATAGCTTGCATGCATTCTACTAGATGACCAGTTGTATCGTATTGTACCCCGGTTGGGGATTCTTACTGAGTAATTCGTTACTCACCCATATTTTTGTGGTTTCCACAGGTAACCAGGGCGCGAGACTGGTTGGCTGAAGGAGGAGCTGCTGATCATGGAATCCTGTTGTTTATCTCTGAGTCTAATGTTATTTTTATATTCCTGGTTGCATGTAGTTAGGGCACGGAGCCCTTAGGATGTTTTGGGATTGTATCTAGATTCTGTCTTTTCTTTGAAACGATTTGGAACTGAATGTTTGAAATAAATCTCTTATTAGAGTACGTTTTGAACTATTTATTGCTTGGAACAGGTGCTTGGAAACAGAGACAGGTTTCAGGTTGTTTTTCATGCTTGCTAGTTTAATAATGATTGAAAGTTTTAAATTTATTCAGAATCTGGATGGCAATCTTGCATAACGTATTTATGTTTCAAAAGCATGCATTGAAGTAAAGGCCTAGATTAGGACCTCTTTCGGGTCGGGTCTTTACACTTGTAGACGAAACTTGTGGGTTATTATTCCTTCTTTCCTGTTCAGAGTATTTGCGTGATTTGATCAGCGTTTGCATCATTGCATGTTTCCTCTATACTGCACGAAATCCTGCTAAAAAGCATAAATTAGACACAATTGTTTTGCGATTTGCGCTAAAGCGTAGATTCATGCTTTTGATGTGACATTATGAATGCATGCTGATTTTCTAAGTTATTTCTCCATATTCTACTAGGAATGCATATATTCTTTACCTAACTATTAAAATAATGCAAACTAAGCAGCCCAGAATATGCTCTCCATGAGAGTTATCAAACTTCTGTTTCTTGTGTGGAGTTATAGGGAAGTTATCTAAGGAAACCCTTAATAACTCTAATGATGGTAATCTGAATTCCTATTGCTACGGAGACTGGTTGAAAGCTCCTTTTGTTAAAAAAAATGTGCAAAAATTAAAGAAGAAGTCAATGAAAATTATAGTCCCAAACAAGGAAGGGGTGGAGGCCATTAGGGAAATTCAGAAAGAAAGGAATTAGTTGGGAGGAGGGATGGTGAAATTTGGAGACATGATGAACCTAAAACCTAGAAGGAGAAAGAAACAGATAATGAGGGGCTTAGTGAAAGGTAGAAGGCGATCAACAAGGCCATTAAGGTCAATGAATTATGGGGGGACTTTGAAATTGAAACAAGAATGGTTAGAGGTGGTTCTGTGGAAGGAAGGGGAGATTTGAAATTCAAAGAACCAAAGGATTCTAAAAAGAATCAGGATGATATGCTCAAAAGAATGGAGGAGGAAGTTTATTCCATTAATAAAGGAAAAAACATAGTTGAAATAGCCAGACCTGAAGATATTACTGTTGATATGAAAGATGGTGGAATAAGAAAAGTAAAAAACATGAAATTTCGAAGGTTTAATAGAGAAGAAGATCATGTGAATCACCCCACATTAATGATTTGTGAAGACAGAGGGAAAAGGAAGTTTCCTCATGAGGATGATCATGACGAGCTGGTGAAAAAATAATGTTTTGAAACAAAGATCTCTGAAAATTTGGTGGTGGCTTGTGTACAACCCCACCTAGAGCCATGAAAACTATATGTTGGAACGTCCGAGGGCTGGGCAACTCAAGGACGTTCTCAGACTTAAAGGATGTGATTTGCATCCAACAGCCCGTAGTGTTGTTTATTTCTGAGATGAAAAATAAGGCTCCAAAGATATCAGCAATGAAGATCCGTTTAAATTTTGATCTTTATTTTGCAGTTGATAGCTAGTGGAGGAAACTTCCAAGGTTCCCGGACTTGTCTTGATTAGCTTGATGAGCAAAGATCTGTGCTGGTAACTGATTGCATGTATACTAGGATGCCTAGTGATTGATGTATCGTATTGTACCCCAGTCTGGGTGTAAAGACCCGACCCGAAAGGGTTCTAAAATGGGCCTTTACCTCAATGCATGCATCCAAAAGTTAAAGACAATATGCAGGAATGGTTTTCGGATTCTAAGTGAAAACTAAAACATACAAACATCCATTTAAACAGTTAATATAAAATTCCTGAAACCTGTCCCTGTTTCCAAGCACCTGTTCCAAGACAAATACATTTCCAAAACTCACTCTGATCAGAGATTTATTTAAAACATTCAAAACTTTCCAATAGTTACAACAGTGCTAGAATCAGGAAAAGCAGTCAAAAAACATCCTAGGGCTCCGTGCCCATCTACATGCATTCAGAGGAAAATAAAGCATAAAGAATCATAGACATAAAATTCAGAGATCGACAGATGGTTTCCATGATCACAGCTTCTCCTTCAGCCATTCTGTCTCGCACCTTGGTTACCTGTGGAAAACCACATAATAAAGGTGAGTAACTAATTACTCAGTAAGAATCCCCAACCGGGGTACAATATGATATAACTGGTCATCTAGCAGAAAGTATGCAAGCTATTAATATAAACACAGAAGAGAGCACATAGCTTAAATCCACACATAAACTTCGGATGCCATCTCAGGGTCTTACTCCGGAAAATCCACCACACGATACGATCATATACGAGAAACAAGTCTCGGCCTCAGCCTGTCTACTGTCGATACGAAAGGTGCACTGAACTCAAAATCCCGAGGAGCTCTCCGGTCGGCGTTGTAATGAGCGTGTGCGCGCACCGCATGCTACTACAAACCATGGGGGGTGTTGGGTCTAGTGGCAAGCTGCCCAGGTCCAGTCACCATGCCTAACTAATCTCTGGATCGGTGTCACTGACATAGGGGTGTGAGACCTGGACACGTGAACTATGTTAGCCTGAACCATCACACCTGAGGCTAAGGAACCGATCGTAGTAGGCTTACACCAGGAAGCCGTCCTTGCCCTATAAGGTGGCAATCAAGGGCTACGGCCGAACACGCTGAGGATGTGCCGACTGTAGGGGACAAGGCAATGCCTAGTCATCATCCCGACCGTTGGGGCATTTAACAGTCTGCCACCCTCACCCAAGATTGCACTGGGCTGCCGTTAGGGTTAGCTAAACCCTAACGGTGGATCAAGGACGGAGTACTGCCTCGTACGTCCCTGTCGTGGATGCAAGTTACGTTATGCATCCTTGCCCGGATGATGCTACCTATCTAAACTCTAAACTATAGCATAAACAACAAACATTCCAAAACGTGCTCAACATAAACAACGAACCTAGCATGGTACTACGAACCAAGAACAGATATCGAGCATGCCAGAACAGGACAACCTAGCATGGAACTAACATGAGAAACAATACGCCATTCATGCTAGTCAGAATTCATAACAGAGCACCTATCCACTAACATGCTGATAAACATAAACAAGCAAACAAACAGCAATCACATATTATATCACAGGGCTCACACAACTCCGGTAATAAATCCTTACCTGGTCGGAAGGCAACTACACACAAGAATCCTAAGCTGCGATCGATCCCGAGCTAGCTAATGAGAACCTAACAAGCACAACAATATCACAATCTATAGGCCTAAATATAATAAAACAAACAGGGCTCGGCTCGGGAGCAACTCACACGGCACGACTGATGCGCGGACGGACAGGCTGCATGGCACTGGGCACTGCTGGGCGCTGCTGGGCGGCAGAGGGTTGCGCGCTGGGGCACTGGGCTGCGAGGCTGAGCGTGCTAGCACGACTCTGGGGCGCGGAGCTGCGCGCTGGCGCGGACGGGCGAGACGCGCTGGCGCTGGGACGGCGCGCGGACGGGGGGTGCGGGCTGAGCGCAGACGGGCGACGCGATCTGGGCTGAGCGACGTGCTGCAGGGCGTCTGGGCGATGCAGTCCGGCTGTGCGATGGGCAGGGCTGCTCGACTGGGCGTCTGCTGCTGGCGATGGGCACTGCAGGGCGCTGGGCGCGCTAACTGCCGCTACTGGGCCGGGTGCTCGATCAGCCGCACATCACCAACAAATCTCACCTCTTCTTCACTCCACTAGCAAGAACACACCAAACGGAAGAAGAAGAAGAAGAGATCGAGACACTTACCCAGGATGATGAACGGACGAAGGAGCTGCTTGGGGAGAGAGCTTGGGCGGCTATGGGTGTTTTGGAGAAGAAAACATAATCAACCCTATTTTCCCTTCTTTTAATCAAATGCACCAAAACCCCAAAGAACCAAGGCTAACTGTAACAGCCCAGTTTCCTATTCCAATTTTCGAGGTGCCTTCGGGTCAAGATTCAGTTGTTTGGTTGGGTTTTAGAGCGGTTTTGACCCTTGGGGGTATTTTGGTCTTTTGGCTCTCCGGGCAGGATTTGTGGTTTTCTTGGCTTCGAGGTAGCTCCTGCCTTTGTCGAGGCTTGTTTGTTGGTGGCTGCGAGTCCCGAGGTGTAACGGCCCAGGTTTTCATCCCGGTCTTCGAGGTATGCCCTGGGGGTATTTTGGTAATTTGGTCGGGCCGTCAGGGCCGTTTATATCTTTTTCCAGTTGCTAAAATTATTGGATGGTATTATGTAAGTTTTTGAGGCTTTGTGGATGGGTTTGAGCATGGATAGATGCAAAAGTAAAAATATAGGAAATTTGTGTTGCGCTTGGGATTCGAACCCGGTCTCCGGAAAGCTCTGTGAGGAGGCGTGCCAGTTGAGCTATGGAGAGCTCTTGTTACTCTTTCCGCGTCATATCTTAGTTACCCTTGGATCTTTGGAGTTTTGTGCATTTGGTTAAATGAAAAGAAATTAGGTTTTGTGTTTTCTTCCCCAAAACTCCATGGCCGCCCAACCCTCTTCTCTCCCAAGCCCCTTGCCGTGATTTTCTTCCCTTGCAGCCCGAGCGCTGCTCCGCCAGCCAAGCGACCAGCCGAGCAGCCGGTCCGAGCAAATTTCACCAGATCGCACCAGCGAAATTTCCAGCGCCAAAGAAGAGGCCGCCCAGACGCCAGCGCCCAGCGAGACGCAGCCAGCGCGCCAGCCGCCGCAGCCGCCAAGCAGAGGCGTCGCAAAGACTGATCCCGCGCGTCCGTCGCGCCGTAGCCGCCGCATCGCGCCGCGCGCACGCCGCGCGCTGCCGCCAGCGCCATCGCCGCCGCCGGCTCAAGCTCGCGCATCGCAGCGCGAGCGCCCGCCGTCCGCGCGTCTTCGCGCGCGCGCCTGCGCCTCTGCGCGTCTGCGCCGTCACCGTCGCGTGTGCCGTCAGCGCGCTCCGCGCCCCTTGGCGCTGTCCGCGCGCGCAGCCAGCGCCAGTGCAGGCGCCATTTGCCGCCATCGCCGCGCCCGATGTGCGCCCATTTGCCGCCATCGCGCCCATCCGCGCCAAAGAAGAAATTTCCACCGTGCCGCCTGCCCGTCCAGCGTGTCACCGCATCGCGTGAGTTGCTCCCAGCCGAGCCCTATTTATATTATTATATTTAAGCCTTTAGAGTGTGATTATCATTGTTTTTGTTAGGTTCTCGGTAGCTAGCTCGGGTTCGATCGCAGCTTAGGATTTTGTGTGTAGTTGTTGCTCCCGCCGTGTAAGGATTTCTTACCGGAGTTGTGTGGACCCTGCGATGTTCTATGTGATTGTTGTTTGTATGTTTGTTTGTGATTATCAGCATGTATAGTTTAGGTGCTCTGCTCTGAATTCCTGACTAGCATGACTTCGTATGTTGTTCTCTCATGTTAGCCCATGCTAGGTTGTTCCGTTCTAGCATGCTCATATCTGTTCTTGCTTCGTAGTACCATGCTAGGTTCGTTGTATCTGTTGAGCACGTTTTGGATTGTATTGGATTGTATGTTATTGATATGATAGGTTAAAGTGTAGGTAGGTAGCATCATCCGGGCCTGATGCATAAAGTATCTTGCATCCATGGCAGGGACGTCGAGACAGTTCTCCGTCCCTGGACCCCGTTAGGGTTTAGCTAACCCGACCGGTAGGCCCTGCAATCTTGGGTGAGGGTGGCAGACTGTTAAATGCCCCAACGGTCGGGATGATGACTTGGCATTGCCTCGTCCCCGACAGTCGGCACGTCCTCAGCGTGTTCGGCCGTAGCCCTTGATTGCCACCTGTTAGGGCAAGGACCGCTACTCGGTGTAAGCCTACCACGACCGGTTCCTTAGCCTCAGTGCGGTGGTTCAGCCGACATAGTTCACGTGTCGTGTCTCACACCCCTATGTCGGTGACACCGATCCGGAGATTTAGTTAGGGCGTGGCGACCGGACATGGGCAACTTGCCACTAGACCCGCACTTCCATAGTCTCGCAGCAGAGCACGCGGTGCATGCTTACGCTCATTACAAATACGACCGAGAGCTCCTCGGGATCTTGAGCTAGTGCACCTTTCGTATCGGCAGTAGACAGGCTGAGGCCGAGACTTGGTTCTCGTATAGGGCGTATTGTGTGGTGTGGATTATTCCGGACTAAGACCCTGAGTTGGCATCCGAGGTCCAAGTGTGGACTTAAGCTATGTGCTCTATTATGTGTTTATGTTCATAGCTTGCATACACTCATCTAGATGACCATGTGCATCGTATTGTACCCCGGTCGGGGATTCTTACTGAGTAATTCGTTACTCACCCTTACTTATCTTTCAGGTAACCATGGCGCGGGCGGGATGGTGAAGGAGGAGCTATGATCATGGGAACGTCTGTCGTCTCTGACTTTTTATTTCTATGACTCTTGTCTTTCATTTCCCCTGAATGCATGTAGCGGGCACGGAGCCCTAGGATGTTTTCTTAATGATTTTGTGGATTCCCGCTTTATTGAATTTGAGGTTGTTTCAAATGTTTTAATAAATCTCTTGATCAGAGTGTACGTTTTGGAAATGTATTTGCTTTAAAAAGGTGCTTGGAGACAGGGACAGTTTCAAGGAAACTATATTGATTTCTGATTGAACCTTGATTGTTTTGTTTTAATTGGGAATCTGAAAACTTATTTGCATATTATCCTTTCCTTTGAATGCATGCATTGGGGTAAAGGCCTATTTAGAGCCCCTTTTGGGTCGGGTCTTTACAGTTGGTATCAGAGCTCAGAGTCATAGACTTTGTAGACTGACCTTTTGTTGTAGGTCGTCTTTCCCATGATCACCGGCACTCAAGCACCATCAGTACGCCTAAGTTTTCTGTTTTAGAAAAGGGTTAAGAATTTACAATACCTTTCATCTAGTGTATGCCTTGTGTAGTGTTGTGGAGCGGAGACGAAAGCGAGTTCGACTCGTTGTTGGTTTGGGCTTAGTGAGCCATCATGCCAACTTTCATGCATCGCGAGCAGCTTTGTTTGGCGGCTTGTTGAGGTATCCAGATAGATTCGGATGCCCCGGAACATCGTTCCGCAGGGAGCGAGCTTAGACTCCGCTGGCCATTTGTGGCCCGATTCTTGTCGCTTTTCCCCTAGTGAGAGGGTGGTGGTGCTTCGTGCGGATCGCCAATGTTGATCGCACCCGCAGAGGAGCAGGCGCTTGGCATGTCCGGCCGAGGAGTTGGACCGATCGTGTTGATGTTGAGGCCACGTCCGGGTTGTTAGGCCCGCATGCCGGTTAGGCCCCGGCAGTTGAGTTGCCTAGAGGAGGGGGTAGAGGCTAGCAGCGCCTCAGTGAGACTCCTTGAGCGAGTGTGCTCCACCATGAGAGATTTTGATGGCGTGTCTTTAGCTATCGAGAGCGGAGACCCAGCGCAGCTTTGTAGCGCGTAGTGAGGAGTCCCGGCACAGATAGCCCAAATTGACAGAGTTTGTTTCAGATTTTTCCCCAGTAGCTCTTGTAGCCCCTGAGGTTCCCGGGAGGGCATGATCAGCAGTTTATTCAGATGAGTTTGTTGGCGTTGATGGAGACGCCCGTGTTGGCAAATGGATGCCTGTAGAGCTCGATGTTTTAGTAAGTCCTACTGCTAGTAGTAAAGTAGTTGGCCAGTTTGAGTTTAGCATCCGTGTGTGGGATGCCTCGCTGCTCGAGGGCCGAGGTGTGCCGCCTTCTGTTATTTTTGGTTCATCGATGGTGGTGGAAGTCCCTTGTGAGAGGTGGACTAGCGAGTCTCCACCGATCGCCCGATTGTTTGGCAAGTTGCCGTGTTAGTGGCTTGAGGCAGATGAAGGGTCATCTTTGCCCCCTTGCGAGCCTGCTTTGTTGTTTAACAGCCCACTTCCTCCAGATGTGGATTTGGTAGTAGTAGCACTTGAGGTGCATTGGTTGGTGTGCCACTTTGGCACTAAGTCTGGTTCAGGCTTGAGCTTGGCTTGGGCATAGCAGATGGTTCTATGCCGTTCGGAGTTCAGCGTACTCCTTTAGCCTTGGATCTGTTTATGGCAGTTGCACCCGTTTAGGTCGTGCCAGAGGGCTAGTTCAGTGGTAGTCGATGGACTACAAGCGAAAGGATGCTCGAGAGGAGCCGGAGCCTCTTCCCAGTGTTTCTGGAGGTTGAGTAAGTCAGCAGGTTGCCGGTTGGTAAATGTTAGTGCTTGTGAGTCTCACGCTAGTGCTAAGGCCAAGAGATTTTCTTTGTGGTTGGTAGTGCGGTCAACTACCTTCGAGGGCCTAAGCTGAGGAGAGTTGAGCATCGTATATGCGAGTTTGGTCCAGCAGAGGGATCCTGAGTTGGATGCTCATGAGATGAGCTGGATGCCTATGAGGCGAGATGAGCTGATGCCTTGCGAGAGGTTTTGGATGCCTTAGGGGTAAGCACCCTTGGTTGAGGCTTGGTACAAAGTAAGTTTGGTTTGGCATGATTATGCTTTGGTAGAGCAAGGTTGCCTCAGCTTCGAGTATCGTGTGGAGATGGAACTTTTGGTGTTTCTTGGACCTGTTTGTATCCCTGCCAGAGCTAGTGTTGCTTTTTGGGAAAAGCGCTTGTTAGTCTTGGATCTCTAAAGGAAGGTTGAGAGTTGTGCACACAAGTGTGTTTTGTGTGGTTCGTTCCGTGGCGAGAGTTTCAAGATCCATGTAGGGTTTGCTTTGGGGATCTAGTGCTCGGTTCTGGAGAAGTTGGACTCCAGATGGATGTTGTAAGGCTTGGGTTGAGGTGGTAAGGATACCGTGCTCGTGGTATCAAGTTGTTGCTTAGGCAAGATTTGTTAAGTTGGACCTAAGCTTGGTTGGTGGATCTTTTTGTTGATCGTTGGTTGGAGTTCAGGTTGGAAACTGAACAAGAGCTGTGGTAGCTAAGCCGCGTGGTTTCGATCGTCATGGTCGAGAGTTGTTCGGATCCTTCCTTGGATAGGAGTTATGTTGTGGTTAATGTCTGAGTAGGAAGATGACGCATTCTGTAGCGTTTCGGGTCCCCAAGGTTCCCAAGGTGTTGGAGTTGGCCAGCATGGTTGGGATGCTGGCAATTGGAGTTGTTTGTTCAGGCAGTTGTCTGTTAGATCGTATGCCGGCAGTGTGTGTGTCGAGGGCTGCCGAAGAACCCTAGGTTGTGGAGAGCCTCTCCGGCTCGATCCAGCCCCAGCTAGTGAGTTTCAGTTGGCTGGCTAGCTGGAGGCGTGTAGTTTGTAGCCTCGGTGGAGTTGCTAGCGATCTTGGTAGACTAGCAAGCTAGTGTTTATTTGGAGTAAAGTCCGGAGTGGTTTCGGTGTGGTGGCAAGTTGATGCTTGGTGTTGACCAAGGTGTGGATTGGAGTTGTTAGAGTTTAGTTTTGCTCGTGGGGGCGAGTGGTTTGTACCATGTTGGTTGTTTCTCCTGTTTCCAGGATGTTGAGTTGCCCCGTTTGGCATTTGGAGGTTCAGTCTGAGATGGACCCTTGTTGCGCCTCGTGAGATTAGATGTTGTTGCTCTGGTGGAGCAAGACAGTGAGCGTATGTGGAGTTCTCTCCGTTGGTTGGTTGTATGCTTGTAAGAGCCGTTTCCTTCGGGGAGTTGTCGAGTTACTCCTTGGTCTTGGAGTTAATGGTGGAAGCTAGCTTGAAGGAAAAGTTTGTTGGCTGCTTGGAAGTAGTCGTTTGTCCAGTTAAGCGGATTCTTGGATGGTGTTCTAGAGGCTGTAGTAAAGGTTGTTCTGCCTCTTGTGAGTGTTTGGCCAAGATTTGGTTCGTTTGTTGTTTTGAGAGCTAGTTCGGTTCTAGCTGGAGGGCGTTGCCCTAAGGTCTTGTTCCTAGTCGAGAAGTTTTGGGAGTTGACCCCTCCTCGCCAGATTGAGCAAGTGCTTTGTTGTTTCGGTTTGGTGGTCCGATTGGTTGAGTTTTCTCTTGGGTGTTGCTTCCAAGAGAGTTGGTTGTTGTTGCCTTGGGTTTGAGCAAGTCGGCGAGCGTGTGTGGAGTTCGCGCCCTTCCGGAGTTTGCTTGCTTGGGAAGTCGTTTCCCCGCTTTGGCGAGTCGGCTTAGCTCCCGAGTTGTGTAGTCGATCGATCGTAGCGCAGCGCGTGATCAGCCCAGCAGAGAGGGTCCTCGCTTTGTGTTGTTAGCAAACAAGAGTTGTTTGTTCCCGCAAGGGCGGAGGCCACCAAGAAGAGTTGAGTTGTTCTCGGCAAGTTGTTGGTTCTTTTGGGGATTGAAGATTTCCTTTCCCTCTAGCCTCTGTGGTGGTTGAGTTGCTCTTTGGATGCCAGCCTCGAGTGATAGCTTGCGAGGTAGTCTTGCGGATTCGTGTGGCCCAGGATCCGTAAGCTTTGAGGTTGTCGTTATCCGTTTTCCTTGTGAGGTTTTGGGAGTGGAGCTTCGGTTGGAAGATGAGTTAGGCTTAGGCTTAAAGGGAAGTCCTTTGAGTAGCCGCTTGGATTTTAAGAGTTGAGTAGTAGCTTGAGGCGGCGTTGCTCGTTATAAGTTTGGGTTGAGTTCTGCGAGCAAGCCCTTCTCGGGCTTTGTTCCTAGTTGTTGTGAGTTCCCGCTGGCGTTAGTAGAGCCGCGTTTGATTGAGTTGGCACAGAGGTGCCGTGGCATTAGTTGGTAAGCTGTTGAGCTGTTTTCCTCAAGGTGTTGTGTCGCAGATAGCTGCGTGATGGTTTAGTCCTTGCTTCCCGAGTTTTCCTTGAGAGGAATGTTGGATGTTCCTTGCCTGGCGATTTTCTCCTTAAGATGGTTGCTTAAGTGTTGTGGTCGTGTTCTGGTTGGAGAAGTTTGTCTTTTTGGATCAGTCGCCAGTTGGTGGTTCGTTTGTATCTCGTTAAGGCTGTAGTCAAGGTTTGAGGTTTGTTGGTCTTTTGTGAAGTAAGAGTAGGCCGTTTAGTTTTGGAATCTGGAAGGTTCAGTTGTTTGGCCAGTTTGTTGTAGGGTTGAGTTTGTTTGTTGACAGCTGTGCACAGTGTTTTTACGTATCGATGTTGGGGCGATGTGTGCCGGACCCATTGTTCATTGTGGACTTTGAGCCTTTGCGGTGATTGAGGTTTGAGCTTCAAGGGAAGCTTTGTGAGTATTCTGGTCTTTGAGACGTAGACGTTGCATAATCGTGGGATCCGTTTGGTGAAAGTTCAGTGGAGGAGTCAGAGTTCAGAGGAGGCCGCTTGTGAGCGGGGAAGACGGGATGAGATTGCGTATCTGTCTTTGTTTCAGATCTTAAGGACTTTCGAGGACGAAAGTCATAAAAAGGAGGGAATATTGTAACGGCCCGTGTTTTCATCCCGGTCTTGAGGTATGCCCCGGGGTATTTTGGTAATTTGGTCGGGCCGTCAGGGCCGTTTATATCTTTTTCCAGTTTGCTAAAATTATTGGATGGTATTATGTAAGTTTTTAGGCTTTGTGGATGGGTTTGAGCATGGATAGATGCAAAAGTAAAAATATAGGAAATTTGTGTTGCGGTTGGGATTCGAACCGGGTCTCCGGAAAGCTCGTGAGGAGCGTGTGCCAGTTGAGCTATGGAGAGCTCTTGTTACTCTTTCCGCGTCATATCTTAGTTACCCTTGGATCTTTGGAGTTTTGTGCATTTGGTTAAATGAAAAGAAATTAGGTTTTGTGTTTTCTTCCCCAAAACTCCATGGCCGCCCAACCCTCTTCTCTCCCAAGCCCCTTGCCGTGATTTTCTTCCCTTGCGGCCCCGAGCGCTGCTCCGGCAGCCAAGCGAGCGACCAGTAGAGCAGCCCGGCCGAGCAGCCAGCCAGATCGCACCAAAGAAATTTCAGCGCCCAGCGCCAGCCAGCAGGCCGCCCAGACGCCCAGCGCCAGCGCAGACGCAGCCAGCGCCCGAGCCGCCGCGCCGCCAGCCAGAGGCGCGCGCGCGGCACCGATCCGCGCGTCCGTCGCGTCGTAGCCGCCGCATCGCGCCGTTCGCCGCGCGCGCCAGCGCCTCGCCATCGCCAGCCGAAGCTCGCGTCCGCATCGCAGCCCGAGCGCCCGCTCGTCCGCGCGTCGCGCCGCGCGCGCCCTCTGCGTCTGCGCCCGTCGCCGTCCGCGTGCCGCCCCAGCGCGTCCGCGCCCAGCGCCTGTCGCGCGCGCAGCAGCTGCGCCAGCAGTGCGCCCATTTGCCGCCCATCAGCGCCCAGTGTGCGCCCATTTGCCGCCCATCAGCGCCCATCCGCGCCAAGAAGAAGCCCCCACCGTGCTGCCGCCCGCCTGTCGCTGTCACCGCGCATCGCGTGAGTTGCTCCCGAGCCGAGCCCTATTTATTTTATTATATTTAAGCCTTTAGAGTGTGATTATCATTGTTTTTGTTAGGTTCTCGGTAGCTAGCTCGGGTTCGATCGCAGCTTAGGATTTTGTGTGTAGTTGCCTCCCTGCTAGGTAAGGATTTCTTACCGGAGTTGTGTGGACCCTGCGATGTTCTATGTGATTGTTGTTTGTATGTTTGTTTGTGATTATCAGCATGTATAGTTTAGGTGCTCTGTTGAATTCTCGACTAGCATGACTTCGTATGTTGTTCTCTCATGTTAGCCCATGCTAGGTTGTTCCGTTCTAGCATGCTCATATCTGTTCTTGCTTCGTAGTACCATGCTAGGTTCGTTGTATCTGTTGAGCACGTTTTGGATTGTATTGGATTGTATGTTATTGATATGATAGGTTAAAGTGTAGGTAGGTAGCATCATCCGGCCCGATGCATAAAGTATCTTGCATCCATGGCGGGGACGTCGAGACAGTTCTCCGTCCCGACCCCGCTAGGGTTTAGCTAACCCGACCGGTAGGCCCCGCAATCTTGGGTGAGGGTGGCGGTCGTTAAATGCCCCAACGGTCGGGATGATGACTTGGCATTGCCTCGTCCCTCGACGATCGGCACGTCCTCGGCGTGTTCGGCCGTAGCCCTTGATTGCCACTGTTAGGGCAAGGACCGCTACTGGTGTAAGCCTACCACGGCCGGGTTCCTTAGCCTCGGTGCGGTGGTTCAGGTGACATAGTTCACGTGTCCGTGTCTCACACCCCTATGTCGCTGACACCGATCCGGAGATTTAGTTAGGCGTGGCGATCGGACATGGGCAACTTGCCACTAGACCCGCACCCTTCATAGTCTGCAGAGCACGCGGTGCATGCTTACGCTCATTACACAGCGCCCGACCGAGAGAGCTCCTCGGGATCTTGAGCTAGTGCACCTTTCGTGATCGGCGATAGTCAGGTGAGGCCGAGACTTGGTTCTCGTATAGGGCGTATTGTGTGGTGTGGATTATTCCGGACTAAGACCACGAGTTGGCATCCGAGGTCCAAGTGTGGACTTAAGCTATGTGCTCTATTATGTGTTTATGTTCATAGCTTGCATACACTCATCTAGATGACCATGTGCATCGTATTGTACCCCTGGTCGGGGATTCTTACTGAGTAATTCGTTACTCACCCTTACTTATCTTTCAGGTAACCATGGCGCGAGGCAGGATGGCTGAAGGAGGAGCTATGATCATGGGAACGTGCTGTCGTCTCTGACTTTTTATTTCTATGACTCTTGTCTTTCATTTTCCCCTGAATGCATGTAGCATGCACGAGCCCTAGGATGTTTTCTGAATGATTTTGTGGATTCCCGCTTTATTGAATTTGAGGTTGTTTCAAATGTTTTAATAAATCTCTGATCAGAGTGTACGTTTTGGAAATGTATTTGCCTTGAAACAGGTGCTTGGAGACAGGACGGTTTTCAAAGAAACTATATTGATTTCTGATTGAACCTTGATTATTTTGTTTTAATTGGGAATCTGAAAACTTATTTGCATATTATCCTTTCCTTTGAATGCATGCATTGGGGTAAAGGCCTATTTAGAGCCCCTTTTGGGTCGGGTCTTTACACGAGGTGTTTGGGCTAGTCGGTTGGATGCTCGGTTGTGGTTTGGACTTTGGTAAAGTGTTGGTTGTTGGGTGTTTCCTTTGGGATTCGAGCCCGAGCCCTTAGTGTTGCTTTGGGAGTTGGATTTAAGTGAGTTTTATTTGTTTTGAAAAGGTTGCTTCGGTCGGGTCTCGAAGGAGGAAGCCGGGAAATGGGATTTTGAGGTTTTAAGTGGATAAGGATGGATAAATGAGATAAAAATCCCATTTATTTCCCTTTTTCCCATTTTCCTTTTTATTTTCCATTTTCTTTTATTTTTCCCCAAAATTCATTTTCTCTCTCTCTCTCTCTCTCCCCGACCTAGCCCCCCACCTAGCCCGAGCAGCCCCTTGGCTCGCCCAAGCCCAGCCAGCCTGAGCCCCTGCTCGCCCGAGCTAGCCCAGCCCCACTCGCCGCGTGATGCTGCGCCACCTCGCCAGCCCGAGCCCACGCCTCGCCAAGAGTCGCCACTTCGCCCGAAGCGCCGCCGCGATCCTCGCGCGCCCTCGCCCGAGCCGTCGCGTCGCCAACCCGAGCTCGCCACTGCCTGGTTCGTGTCGCCCACCACGATCGTGCCGAAGCCGCGCGAGGCGATGGTGCGCGTCGCGTCGCCAGCTCGAGTCGCGCATCCCAGCTCGGATCGCGCGTCCTCAGCGCCGTGTCGCGCGCGCTCGCCACCACAGAGCTTATCGAGCTGCGCGCTCGCCGTCGCCAGCCGAGCCGATGCCGCGCCTGTGTCGCTCGTGTGCGCCACACGCGCTGTCCACAGCCATGCTCAGCGCCCCAGCCAGCGCACATGCCCAGCGCCCAGGCCGAGCCCTGAAGCGGCCCAGGCCCAGCGCGCCCGGCCCAGCCCTTCACCGCTTAGCCTGCAAAATGGCTCGTTCACGTGTCGGCCTCGCCTCGTGAGTTGCTCCCCAGCCGAGCCTCATTTATTTTATTATATTTAGGGCTATTTTATGATTATTGATGTGTTTGTTTGGCTCGATATAGGTTGCTCGGGTTCGATCGCAGCTTATTTTTATTGTGTGTTGTTGCCTTCCGGCCTGTAAGGATTTCTTACCGAGTTGTGTGGGCCCTGCGATATTTTCATGATTATGCCTTGCTTGTTTGTTTGTCGATCGTTATGAGCATGATAATAATAGAGCAGCTTTGATTGATTTCTTGCTAGCATGTTTGCTTGATTTTACATGTTAGTGCCATGCTAGGTTTGTTCTGCCAGCATGCTTGTGATTCCTGCTTAAGCTCGTAGTATCATGCTAGGTTAGTGTGATTGATGTCGGTCTTTGTTTGCTAGCCAGAATCATTGCTTTTACTCTGTACTCTTAGATAGACTTGTAGGGTTTGTCATCATCCGCAGGTGAGCGAACATAACGTACTTTGTCCCCAGTAGCTCAGGTCGGGAGTAAAGTGTGCGCAGATAACGTATCTTGCTACCCCCTCCGACCCCTGGTTGTGGACTTAGCTACCCACTTCGGCATAGCCTAGTTTGTAGCTCGCTAGAGCGAAACCACACCAACGGTGTAAGCCTACCTTGGCGGTTCTAGCTTCTTCAGTGTCGGTGGATCAGCCGCACAGAGAGGCGCCGAGGGCCTCGCGCATCTCGTGATCGCGTGACACCGCTTTCGAGTCATAGGCATGTGCACCTGGCCCGCATAGTTGGCCCGCATTTACGCCGGTTGCAGAGGAGCATGCGGTGTGCGCGCACACGCGTTAGTTGCCGGTTCGGAGAGCTCCCCCGGGCTAATGTCGTGAGTACACCATTCCTTCCGTTAGAGCCTGACTTCGGGTACTCTCGTAAGTCCAGATTAGTGCAAGGGCAGGAGGCCCTTGAGGACATTCTAGGGATCAGTGTATTCCCCCCGAGTGACAAATACCTCGGTGATGTCCAGGATTGGTCAGTGTATCCAATCCCAGCTAGGCCGGAAGAAAGAGACTTCCGATGACTCCAGATCTTGTTTTATGAGCTCGTTGAGCCATGATCTGTGTTGGTAGCTGTTTGCTTGCATGCTTTGGTACTAAATGACTGATTATATCGTATTGTACCCCGGTTGGGGATTCTTACTGAGTAATTCGTTACTCACCCTTATTTTTGTGGTTTTTCCACAGGTAACCATGGTGCGAGATAGGATGGCTGGAGGAGGAGCTGTGATCATGGAAAACCCGTTGTTCAACTCTGAGTTTTATGTTTATGATTTAAATGTTCTCTGAATGCATGTAGTTGGGCACGGAGCCCTAGGGTGTTTTCTGAATATATTTCCGGATTCTAGTATTGTTGTAAAGTTTGTATGTTTTAAATGAATCTCTGATCAGAGTAAGTTTTGTAAATGTATTTGACTTGGAACAGGTGCTTGGAAACAGGGACAGGTTTCAGGAAATTATGTTGATTTTAAATGGATGTTTTATGTTTTAGTTTTACTTAGAATCCGAACACCATCATGCAAATTTTATGTAGATTTGTAATGCATGCATTGAGGTAACGGCCTAGTTAGAACCCTTTCGGGTCGGGTCGTTACACTAACCAAGACATGCCGAGGAAAGAGCAACAAGAGCTCCTAATAGCTCAACTGGCATGCAACCCAACAGACTTCTCGGAGACCCGGGTTCAAACCCCAACAACAGCACAAATACTTCTATTTTCTACTTTTGCATCTCACCATGCCCAAACACATCCACAAAGTATCAAAATCCTACTTAAGTCCATCCAATAATTTTAACAACTTAAAAAGACATAAACGGCCCTGACGGCCCGACCAAATTACCAAAATACCCCTAGGACATACCTGAAAGACCGGGATGAAAACCTGGGCCATTACACGGGGATTCTTACTGAGTATGTTTATACTCACCCTTACTTATCTTTCAGGTAACTTGGGGCAGCACCGGGATGGCTAGTGGAGGGAGCTGTGTGATCATGGGAGCTGCCGGCGTACTCTGTCGTCTTTATTTATTTGGAGTCTTTTATTTCATAGTAGCATGCTGGGAACACTGTTTATTGTTAAGACTTGTTTTAACTGTTGCTTTGAAAATGCTGGCCAGGATTCATTTATGGAAAGTTTGGAAATGAATGTTATTCTTATCTTGTTTTAATCAAGTTTTATTTTAAGCGATTTTCTTTATTGTTTAAAATTTTTAATTTGTAAGCATGCTAGTAAGAACCGGGTTTAGGACCACTTTGGGTCGGGTTCGTAGAATGCGGCTTATGGATTGGATTTTTGTCGTACAGGAATCGACATTGTCCTTCGAGATCACTTTGGAGTTTGCTTGTTCGGCGATGTCTCATTCCTTAACGCAAGTCTCAACTCATTTGCTGCAAAAGCTGGAGCCATTTCCAGAGGCATAAGACTTGTATTAGAGTTGGGCTATTCTAACTTCACGATTGAATCAGACGCCAAGCAAGTTGTTGAGTTTATCAATAAAGGGAGCTGGCTGGATTCTGACTATGGAGTGATTCTTGAGGAAATTAGGGATTCACTTTTTATGAATCTTGGTGTTATTTTGAATTTTGTCTCTAGGAAGGCTAATTGTGTTGCTCACTCTTTAGCCCAATGGGCTTGTAAGGGGGGCTGTTCCGATTTTTGGATTGATTCTTTCCCGGGACAACTAGGCAAATGTCTAGATTTTAGATAAATAATAAGAGAATGTCTACAATATCTTGGAGTTTAAATAAATGTCTTTTTTTAAATCTGAAAAATTAATTATTAATTTGTAAATAAGAAATGGACAATTATACCCTTCTACTTAATTTTTGTTTTTTTGATAAAAATATCATTTGAAATATATTTTTCTCTGTAACAACCTTTGAGAAAAATCTTAACAGCATTCTTAAACAAATCCTTAACCAAAAGATGGAAATTTTAAATTTATTTTCAAAAGATAAAAAAGAAAGTATATTGTTAATTATTTAAAATTATTTTTCGAAAGATTTGAGATGAACATTAAGTCTCCATAACAGTATACATGGTCTATGTGAATGAATTCTTTAATATTGAAACAAGTAACAAATATAAAAATATGAAGTGAATTCACCTGCAAACCATCTCTTGCATATGGATGTTCGCTGCGGAAAATGCATGCTTAGCATAATTCTTTGGTGTTGTAGGTGTATGCTACTACATAGATTTATCTACATATATTCACCCATGCTTTTGCATCTTTTGTTCCTGGTTATATACCATGTGTACCAAAACATACTTTTTGTTGTTGGTTATATACCATGTGTACCAAAACATACTGTCATGATTTCAACCGCTTTTGCATCTTTTGTTCCTAGTTATATACCATGTGTACCAAAACATATTATCATGATTTCAGCGAGAATGCATCCGTTTGTCTTTTGTTCCTGGTTATATACCATGTGTACCAAAACATACTGTCATGATTTCAGTAAGAATGCATCAATTTGTCTTTTGTTTCTGGTTATATACCATGTGTACCAAAACACATACTGTCATGATTTCAACCGCTTTTGCATCTTTTGTTCCTGGTTATATACCATGTGTACCAAAACATAATGTCATGATTTCAACCAGACTCCGTTAAAAGCAATTGTAATCGGCATCGCTTTTATTGATGGAGAAATCCATGAAAATCAAACAAAAACTTGTGAATACCTCCACTCAACGGAAGTGAGATCCAACAAGACTCATGAAATATATTGGGTTCGTAATTTTATCCCCAATCTCCAAAAATCAAAATCATGAGCAAAAAGTGTGAGTGGGAAAGAAATCTTGAACAAAAAGTGAGATTGGGAAAGTGAGAGTGGGAGAGAACGATCGAAGAATGTGACAAATGTTAGATACAATGAGTTGTAAAATGAATAAAAGGTTAATTTGGGTTTGGAGAAGAAGATCAAGGATGATTTGACAATTCATTACTGTGAAACTAAAGATATCCTCTGTTTAAATATAAAAAAATTGACAAAGATATTAAATAAATTAAATAAAAAATTGAAAGATATTAAAAACAAATATGTGAGTTAGTTGTATGGAGATATTCTCTCCTAGATTTCACGGTTTTAGTCTTGATAAAAAAAACGTTTAATTAATTTTATAATTAATAAATATGTTTAAAAAAAATAAAATCAAGAGTATTATGGAGATATTTTAATTATCTATCTTCACTGATTTCTAATTTAGATACTCATTAAAAATCTTAAAAAGTTTAGATATTTTTTTAAATATTTTTTAAAAAGTAGTCATTTACTACTATTTCCCTTCTTTTCCTCCCTAGTTAGAGAAAGTTCTCTTGGATGATTTTCTCAGGTTGGTTGGATTGGGCATGTTGCCTCTGCTTAATAAAATGTCTCTTTGATTTTAAAATAAAATAAAATAATAATAATAGATGAACTAACACATGAATAAAAATGGAAAAACATTTGGTTTATGGTGGAAATGGAAAAACATTTGAATAAGTACAACATCAAAATTGAAAAATACTACTAAATATTGTATCCATCTTCATTTGATGAGTCATCTTCAATCTTTCTTTAGTGAGTCATTTTCAATCTTCCTTCAATTTTTATTACATGTTTATCTTTTATCAAATTTTTATTACAGGTTTAGAGAAGTTATAGCTAATGTATAATTGTCTTATAATTTTGTTCATATTTATATTTTTGCTTGGAATTTTTTTTTTTTTTTTTTAATTCTGTAAGCTTAGTTCATATTATACAAATAGTATTTATATAATTTTTTGGTATAATTATTAAAAAAATTTGTTCCTATTACATTTTTGTTTTTAATATTTTTTTCAACTTTAAAAATTAATTTTTACAGATATATTCAAAATATAGTTTCTAAATATAATTATTAAAAAAATTACAATATTATTTTTAAATAGTTTTTTAATTAAAATTATGTTTTTGTAAATAATTTTTTTTTAAAAATAGCTCTTATTTAATAAACATCATATTACTAGTAAAAATACATCACAACTAAAAACATATACAAAAAACATTATGTTAATACACAAGTATAAATATGAATAAAAATTGTATAATAGGTATATCTTAACAGTTTAACTACAATTCCCGAATGGATCAGTGGCACAATGATTTCAGTGTTTGGTTGTAAATCAGTTCAACACCAACGTCACCTGTTCGAGTCCAAGAGTCGGTATTTGTCCCCCTCTCCCAATATGTACTAAAAAAAAAAAAATTAACTGCAATTTACTTGTTATAGCTATTCAAATATTTTTCCATTTCCACCATAAACAAAATGTTCATTCAAGTTTATTTCATCTATAATTTGTATACATGATTTAGGTTAAAAAAATATAGAAATAATTAATAATATTTTATTTTAAGATGACTATAAATATGATTAGGATGAAAAATATTTGTTTAATTAAATCAATTAGAAAAAAAAAATGATAAGTATACTACATTTAAAAAACAATTAGAAAATAATAAAGATGAAAAACAAGTTTCATCCATCTTTCCATTAAGTTAAACCATTTTGGTGGTGACTATACAATAGTCATGTTGGACAATATGTTTGGAAAACAATCATTTTAATAGAAACTTTTTTAAAATGACCAAATTTTTAATTAACCCCAAATATATGCATGTACACTGCCGAGAGATATCGACTTGTCGTCGAAAGGCTAAAGCTAAATTCCTCCTTCCGACACGTCGAAAGACTTTTACTTCTTTTCACTACACGCCGCCCTTTCTCTCCCTTCTCGTTATCTCGTCGGCGATGGCTGCGTTCTAAATTTCTACGGTAGTTTCGTCACGCCATTTCAGTTTCAGGTGAGTTCAATATCCATTCTTTATCTTTGAGGGATTTCTGATTAGGGCTAATTTCATATCAAACCGCCGCCGGTTTCATAACAATTGCCAAGAACAAGCTATATATTAAGGCCGTTACGATTAGATGTATGTGTATCAAATAGGTTTGGAACTGTTTCGTTTTCGTATCATGTTGTTGTTGTCGTTGATTAGACATTCCCAGTAGAAACTGAAAAGGAGGATAATGAACGAAGTTTGTTTTCGATTTCTAGGGTTTGTTGAAATGGATTGTATAGCTCCGCTGCTTCTCCGGAGTGCTGGAGTAGTGGGTATGGATGCGCTTTCTCCCACGCATTTAATTTTTGCAACACAGAACAGATTCGCTACTGCAAGGAAATCATTGAACTCTGTTTTTTCAAGGTCAAGTTGTTCTCCATACCCGGTTTCTCGATTTCGAATTCGGGCCAAGCGCTCTCAAATTCAAGGTATTTTTCTTCCTTCAAAGAATATGGATGTGCTTTTTGTCTCTCATTTTTATGGTTTCTATGAAAATAATCCAAGGAAATGACACCCAAGGATTCGGATGATATTTCAGGTTCCACATATCTTGGATCGTTTAGATTAAAAAAGTTTTATGAAAATGTTAGGGATTTTTGGGCCCATGTTTAAGCCACCAATAATAATTATCGCTAAGTTAGCCTCTAACTTCTCATCTCCCCTATAATAACTCACCGCCCGAGCTTCCTAAGTAATTAAGTGGTGAAGAGTTCAATCTAAGATAACCACCTATGGAGAAAATAACCCCTATGTTATAATATATACCACAGGTTACCATAATTTATGTTATAAAATCGAGGGTCAGTGGCGCAGTTGGTTATCTTGTCTGGTGTTAATCCATTTCAACTCCACGGTCACGAGTTCGAGCCCGGAAATCGGTATTTGGCTCTCATATTATTTGAAAGTAATTGTGCCCTCTATATAGGGTTTGTTGGTCCCCCTTCCCCCACTATGTACTAAAAAAAAAAAAACACAATATAATAACCTACCGTCTCACATGCACCTTTAACGTTTCATCTTATCTGACCCCTAATAATTTCAGAATTGAAAGATCATGTGTAGTGTTAGAATGTAAAATTTTATCTCTCGTTATGAAGATTTGTAGCTCCCACCATCGTATAAACTGCATTGTTTGCTAGCTCTCCAAAAAAATGAATGTTCATCTGATGATGTTTGTTTCTTCAGCATATACTTTACTCTATTAAATATTTTCCAGTCATAGCGCTAGTTTAGTTTCTATTCTTTGTACTTGATATTTTGATTCCTGCAAGTTCATGTAACCCGGTCACAGATTTTCAGGATTATGCAAAACCTTCACATCTTGTACAAGCCTCGGAAGTGGAAGTCTGCACGAAAGCTTCAATAGAGAAAATCCTATCATCTTTGAAGGGAGATGATTCAAAGTCCTTGTACAAGGTTGACATAAGTACAAGCAAGCTCTATAGATCAAATCTAAGTGACATGAATGCTGGAATTCTCCTTTGCTTGATAGATAGAAAGGGTAATTCCATATTACAGAGAATACCTGCATGTTTCATGGCAGATTGTGACGATTCTAAAGAAAATTATATTTTAGATGGTACTGAAATTCTCAGATTCCAGAAAGGTTCTTTTGATGAGTTTGTGTTCAAGGGACCTAAACTGGGTAGATTAGAAGCTGTTTGGCTCAGTGTTGACTCAGGTTTGTGATAGAATCTACCACACTTTTCTATTAAAATAAGATAAACCTCTCGAGAGAATCTCTCAAAGAGCCGCAATACAATAATGATAATTCGATAGCTAAAAGAGTAACCTAGTCCGCCTATTTATAGCCTTCCTAGGATTTAACCTAACTTTGTAAATAACTCTATTTAGGCCCATAGGCCCATTACAAACTAAATGCTCATAATAAAATATATTAAAATAGTAATTAGCTCATTCTTCACTTCTTGCTTCGCCTCGAATATACTTTTAATGACGGCGGGATCGTATCAATACTTCCCCCCCACAGAGCCACCTTGTCCTCAAGGTGAAAGTCCAGAAATTGCACTTCCAAATCAGCCGCGGACTCCCAAGTCGCATCCTCTGGTGCGGAGCCTTCCCATTGAACCAAAACTTGACGCGATCCGGCCGCGTGTAAATTCTCTTGGACGCCCAACACAGCCTTAGGGCGAACCACCATGCACAGATCATCTCCCACCAAGGACGGTGCAGACATGACAAGAACCGACGAGTCTCCCGCTTTACGCAGAACTGACACGTGAAAAACCGGGTGAATCTTAACTGCCGGCGGTAGTTCCAAACGATAAGCAACAGGACCTACTCGAGCCAGCACACGGTAGGGCCCAATAAACCTCGGCGCCAGCTTCGGGTGTTGAAATTTAGCCAAAGAAGATTGGCGGTATGGTCGAAGCTTGATATACACCAGATCATCAATATTAAACTGTACATCCCTACGTTTTGCGTTTGCGCGATCCGCCATAGATTGTTGCGCTCGCAACAAGCTAGCCTTTAATGTGGTCAAGATCCGATCACGATCCTTCATCAATGAATCCACAGACGCCACTGGGCTAACTCCGTGATCATAACCCAACAGGGTAGGAGGGGGTCTGCCATAAATAATCTCGAAAGGTGTCATACCCGTGGATGAGTGGAAAGAAGTGTTAAAGCTGTACTCCGCCCAGGACAACCATTGGTACCACGCCTTAGGATGATGCATCACAAAACACCTCAAATAGGATTCCAGACAACGATTCACCACCTCAGTCTGCCCATCAGTCTGTGGATGGTAAGTGGTGCTCCGACACAGTTTAGTGCCCGTAGCCTTGAACATCTCTTCCCAAAGCAAACTCGTAAAGACCTTATCGCGGTCGGATACAATACTTTTTGGAATTCCGTGCAACCGAACAATCTCCTTGATAAACACCTTTGACACCGACAAGGAAGAAAACGGGTGTCGAAGAGGTATGAAATGAGAATATTTGGACAAACGGTCAACCACCACCAGTATAGTGTCATAACCCTCGGATCGCGGTAAACCTTCCACAAAGTCCATCGAAATATCTTCCCGCACTGCAATGCGGATCTCGGCAAAGGTCTGTAGCAACCCGCGGGCAGGAGATAAGGATAAGTGTTTAGCTTGAACACAGATAGAGCATTCGGCCACAAAGGAACGCACACGAGCCTTCATTCCTTGCCAATACACCTCCTTAGCCAAGCGCTGATAAGTTTTAAGGACTCCGAAATGTCCCCCAATAGCACCACTATGGAATTCAAGCAAAAGTAGAGGAATCGTTGGGGATGTCGGAGGCAAAACAAGTCGACCCTGATAAAGCAACACATCACCAACTACTGAGTATCCTGAGGGGCCCTTTACCAAATGGTCAGTCACCGACTTATAAATTTCCATCACCTTATCATCCTCTTTAACTCATGTTGCGTATATCGGCGGTGTTAATACCCGCCACCACACTCAACATGCCAAGCTCGCATTTCTCGGGCATTCGTGACAAGGCATCCGCAGCTCTATTTTCAAGGCCCTTCTTATATTCGATGCTGAAATCATAACCCATTAATTTCGCAATCCATCGCTGATAGTCGCCATCCACTACACGCTGCTCAAGAAGAAATTTCAGACTCTTCTGGTCAGTACGAACAACAAAGTGATGCCCTAACAGATAGGCCCGCCAGCGCTGCACCGCGAAAACGATTGCCATCAATTCACGTTCATACACCGGTTTCACCCGATGAGTAATTGGCAATGCCCTGCTAAAATATGCTATCGGCTGACCCTGTTGCATCAGAACTGCTCCCACCCCGATGCCCGCATCATCGTTTCACCACAAATACTTGGTCAAAATCTGGCAATCGCAGGACCGAACACTACTCATAGCATGTTTCCATCCGTGAAAAACGGTTCTTGGCAGCCAGTCCCCACTCAAACTTCCCCTTCTTTAATAGCTGGGTCAATGGAAAAGCCATGGAACCGTAGTTAGCCACAAAACGTCGATAGTATCCGGTTAACCCCAGGAAGCCTCGGAGGTCCCGAATATTTCGAGGATCGCCACTCAATCATCGCTGTGATCTTTGCCGGGTCGGCAGAGACGCCTTCCACAGATATAAAGTGCCCTAAGTACTCAATACGTTGCAACCCAAATTGGCACTTCTTCGCATTTGCGACGAAAGCATGTGCCTGCAGCACCTCAAAAACACGAGCCAGGTGCTCCCTGTGTTCCTGAATAGTCATGCTGTAAATCAAAATATCATCAAAAAATACCAGCACGAACTTACGCAGATACGACCGCAAAATCTCATTCATCACAGACTGGAACGTAGCCGGAGCATTCCGCAACCCAAAGGGCATGACTACAAACTCGTAATGTCCTTCATGCGTTCGAAAAGCTGTCTTGTATACGTCGGTCGGTTTGACACGAATTTGGTGATATCCAGCCTTTAGATCAATTTTCGAGAAAACAGAAGCGCCATGAAGCTCATCCAACAATTCATCCACCAGCGGTATCGGGTATTTATCCGGTACTGTAGCTTGATTTAATGCACGGTAATCGACACAGAAACGCCAACTTCCATCCTTCTTTTTCACTAACAACACAGGGCTAGAGAAAGAACTCGTGCTAGGGCGAATTACCCCGGCTAACAACATTTCCCGTACTAGTTTTTCTATCTCGTTTTTCTGATATTGTGGGTACCGATATGGCCGGACATTCACTGAGTTCGTCCCCGCAATCAGTTCAATCGCATGATCACAGTTTCGTTCAGGAGGTAAATCTGCCAAAGATTGAAAAACCGGTGAAAAAGATTTAATTAAAGAGTGAAGCTCTCGGGGTACCTGCGATAAATCCGGGAGCATCTTGGTTGGTTCACAATCCTGTGTTGTCACCTCACACATGTTCAACTCAACCAGTAATCCTTGGTCCTCAGGACGTAAGGATTTCATCATGGATTTCAAGGATACTTGAGCCTTGACCAACCGGGGGTCCCCTTGCAATTCTGCCTGCCAGGACCCCAACACAAACCGCATCTTCAGGGAACTGAAATTGAATTCTATCCTTCCCAATGTTTCTAGCCATGCCACCCCCAAAATCACATCTGCGCTACCTAAAGGTAAGGGTAGGAATTCATGTACCACTTTCAATTCAACAAAGGTGTAGAACACATTTTTTCAGATTCCCCGCCGTTCGCATGATTCGCTGGTTCCCAACATGATGCCATAATCATTTGAGGGCTCTATCGGTAACTTTAACTTTTCCACAATGACGTCGGAAATAAAGTTATGGGTGGCCCCACAATCTATCGTAACTACCACTTCTAACCCCGAATAAATCCAGGTGACTTTCAAAGTCTTCAAGCAGCTCACCCCGCCAATGAGTTTAAGGACAACGCCGCTAAATCCCTTGTATCGCCAGTATCCACAAAAAGTTTCATCCTCCAGTGCCTCATCATTTTCGGACGAATCCTCGTGGTCATAGGTGTCGCGTACTACCAATATCTCCAAAGATTGAAGTTCTTTCTTTTTGCATCGGTGCCCGGGCACAAATCTCTCGTCGCAACGGAAACACAACCCCTTATCCTTCCTGACACGGATTTCACTGTCTGTCAAACGCTTATACGGCGTAGTGGTCGTTATCTAATCGCTTGTAATCGGTTTAGACGCTGAGAACGTAGTCGTTCTCATAGTTGCAACACCCGCCTTCGTACTAACAAGTCCCGATCCCCCACTTGTTCTGTTCACTAGTCCCGGGCTCACCCCTTTTCCTAGTGCTCGGAAAGCCAGATCATCCTCAATTACTTGTGCCATAAACTTTTTATCTTGTATTCCCACGGGTCGCAATTTTCTCATTTCACTCCTTATTTCTTCTTTTAAACCGCTCTCCCATTTCCCTTCTAACGCACTGGCACTAATATCGCGCATTCCCTTAGCATATTTCTCAAACAGTCGCCGATATTCTTTAACAGTGCCCTCTTGTCGCAAACTCATCAGCTTAGCGTACCTGTTGTCATTTATGCTGGGTTGGAATCGGTGTAACATGAGCTCACGAAATTCTTCCCAAGAACTGATCGATGATCAATCTTCCTCGTACTGCAACCATTCCAGGGCCTCACCCTCCATACACAAAGCCGCGGCGTCGACTCGTTCCTGCCCAATTAATCGGTTAACCCAAAAATACCGTTCCACTCGACACAACCAACCTTCCGGATCCTCATCAGTAAGACCCGTAAAAACTGGCATCTCGAGCTTCCGTAACCTCCTGTCAAATACTGGACCTGCTCGCTCTCCTATGTTCGGTCCTCCCTGTTCATATCGGTCCTCCCACTCTCTCCAGATCTTCCCGGTCTCCTCTCGACACGCCATCCCACCCCGCTCGTTCCAACCGCCGTGGCGCTTATTGGTCTGTCATAACCCATGCGCACCCTCCTCTCCTCCGGTGACTCGTGGACCCGGCCGTTACTCCCATCACCAAACTCCGGGTATCTCTCTCTCCGGTCCCGCTCAAATGGTCCAGACCGACCCGACCCGAACAACCCGACCCGACCCGGTCCCCCTTGACCGCCGCCGTGCCCCCGACGCTCGCTGCCGCGTGCGCCACACCCGACCAAGACGCCGCCGCCCGACCCGCTGCGCCCCGACACCCCCGAGCCCCAGCCCGAGCCCCACCTGCTCTTCGCGCGCGACAGCGCGCCAACCACGCCCGGCCCACTGCCCGGCCCCCAGGCCACACGACCCCCTGCGCCCCCGCAGACAGCGCCGCCCGCGCCTGCGCCCCAACCCGCGCGACCCCCCGCGCCCATTCCGCTCGCGCTCCAGCCCGCGCGCCCGCCTACGACATGGCCGTCGCCCTCTGTTCGCGCCCCGCTCCTTCCGCCCGTCGCCACGCGCGACTGCGCCCCCGGTCTGTCCCCATCGGCACCAGCGCTGCCCTCCGCGCCAGCCCCAGCCGCCGAGCCAGCCTCCGCCGCCGAGTCCACCCCCTTCCCTTTGTCCGCACCGCTTGCCTCGGTTTCTGGCCGTTCCGGTGTTCGTTCTAGCAACTTTTGTAAATTTAGGTTAATTTGACCTATCTCACTATTCATCGCTGCCAGTTGAACCTCGAATTCCTGTTGCTTCTTCACCATCTCGGCACCACTCGATTCGCACTCTTGAACCCTAGTCTCCATCTTGGTAGTTACCATTCCCGGATCGGTAAATGGCTCTGATACCAAAATGATAGAATCTACCACACTTTTCTATTAAAATAAGATAAACCTCTCGAGAGAATCTCTCAAAGAGCCGCAATACAATAATGATAATTCGATAGCTAAAAGAGTAACCTAGTTCGCCTATTTATAGCCTTCCTAGGATTTAACCTAACTTTGTAAATAACTCTATTTAGGCCCATAGGCCCATTACAAACTTAATGCTCATAATAAAATATATTAAAATAGTAATTAGCTCATTCTTCACTTCTTGCTTCGCCTCGAATATACTTTTAATGACGCCGGGATCGTATCAGTTTGTTTGTGCCATTGAATGCCTACTAATGGGAATGGAAATGGTTAAGAAATATAATAAACGAGATATCTTTGAAATAGTGCTTGGTGTTTCAGATTTACAGTAAATGCATTTTTATTTTCCAGAAAATTGGGGTCTCTTTTAGAATTTAAATGATTTCGACAGCCTATGTTGCTTCTATGCAATCAATTTTGGCTAACAAAACCTTTTATTTTCCCTCATCTTAGCCAGGCCAGTGGAGAGTAGGAAGTCTAAGCCTGCACGTCATATCTCAGTTAAAATCTGAAAGGGAAGAGCTTCAATACACGGGTATGAAATTTGAATTCCCAGCTGATGATTTATTGCTGGGTGAGGGCAGTGACAATTCAATGGTGGAACTTCGGCCCTGCCTCGTATCGGACCTATTTGGCTTTGAACCCTCAACCTTCTTGATTAACAGCCCCACCTTTTCAAATTTAGCAACTACATCCAATGAGGGAAGCATGAAAGAATATGCAGACTTGAAGTTTTCTTTACTTACTTATGATGCCTTATTGATCCTTGTCGGTTCATCTGTTGCATCCTTCTCAGCTGGTGAAAGTGCCAGTCTTTCATTCTTAGCCGGTGGCATTCTTGGCTTCTTGTATCTGTTACTTTTGCAAAGATCGGTGGATGAGCTACCTGCTCCGACGACATCAATATCTGAAACAACTGGGAACGAATACCAACAATACAGAGGCCCTCTATCAGCCCTGGCACTGGCAGTTGGACTTTCTGTTCTTACAGTTAAGTTGAACTTGGGAGATTCAACTGAAATGTTGACACCCAAAGATGTTGTGATAGGAATGCTGGGATTTCTTGTGTGTAAAGTCGCAGTCGTGTTGGCTGCACTGAAGCCTTTGGCACTGGGTCGAAAGGTAAATGAAAGAACATGAATGTTCTTGATTGGAATGCCTGAGATTTACTGTCCATATTTCTTGAAATTGTACCAGGGAATCTGAAAACATTCTATTGGCGAGAAAAGGGAGAAGCAAAGAACAAACAAACTAACGAGAATATTGTGTAGGGTATATAGTTTTTCTTTTTTTGTACAAATACTTATAAATGATGTAGCAAGTATATATATGACCTTTATTTCAGTTGCTCTGGTTGGAAATATTTCATTTTCTGCCCTCCATTTTTCTTCCAAGGCAGGTGTAGGGCATATATTCTCAAGAATCAAACCCCGTGGAGGCAATTATGCTAACCGCTAACCGTTGGACTAGAAGCGCATGTGATTACTACTGTACCACAAAATAAACTTGTAACTAGTAAATTTTGGATAATCATTTTCTACTTTGTCTCTTTCATATATATTTGGTTAAATTATAAATTAGTTCATATATTTGGGAGAAAGTTTAAAGTTAGATATTTGGTTTAAAAAAATGAAAGTTCAATACTTTTTAAATTAATAAAACCACATATATAGTTCTGTCTTTATCTTCCGTTCAAATTAAGGACACCATGGATAGTTGTTGTGTATATAAGGTTGTGCATTTCCTGAGAGTCGAATCTGTTTTTTTGCTTGGGAGGCAATAATCCTAACAGTTGGATATAAACGCATGTGTTGACTAATGTAACACAATAATATAATATAAATAGTAAATTTTTGATTGGTCCTTGAACTTTCATGTTTGTTTTATTTTCGAAGAGATATCCATTTTTTCTTTGGGGACCTGCTCGTAACGGGGTGAGGAACCCCCGATTAGGTGGGGAACGAGGCTGGGGATGGAGAAACAAATTCTCTGTGGAAAAACGGGGATGGGGAATGTATTCCCCATCTCCGTTTTCCCGATCCCCACCCCGTTTACAATTTTTTTTATTAAAAATGATTTTTATCTCATTTAAATATTTTACTTTATAATAAAATAAATATTTTTTTGTGAAATTATATATTCAAATGAACATTTTTTTCTTTATAGTTAACCATATAATTGAAATTTATAGATATTTTATAAGAAAAAAATAATTATTTAAGATTATAATTTTAAAAAATATAAAAATAATAAAAAAATTTGAACGGAAAAAATTCCCCACAAGGAATCCCCACCCCGATACGATGAATTTCGCAAGGACGGGGAATGATTTTGGTTGCGGGGATGGGGGTAGGGAAGCCATTCCCCGGTCTTGCCCCGCCCCGTGGACATCTCTACAGTTTGGTCCCTATACTTTTAAATGTTCAATTTTAGTCTTTGACTTGTATATTTGTTCAATTTTGGTCTCTCAACTTCCATATTTGTTCAATTTTAGTCTCTCGACTTTCAAATGTCCAATTTCAGTCCCTAAACTTTTCAAATAATTTAAAAATAGTCCTTCCGGTTACATAATATTTAACTGACGTTAAAAAAAAACCATTCGTTTCCTTTATTTTGTTTATGTGCTCTATTTTGTTTTTCAAATATGGGCAAATGGATGAAAACTAAGGCCATGTTTGATAACTATTTTGTTTTTTGTTTTTGGGTTTTGAAATATATGCTTATTTTTACTCATATTTTTTTACAATGTGCTCCATCTTTCCTACAATGTATTGAATTTTCCTTAAGAAAGCATGTGAAACCTAACCAAATTTCAAAAACAAAAACAAATTTTTGGAAGCTACTTTTTATTATTTTCAATTTTTGGTTTGGTTTCTACAAATATAGGTAAAATGTACATATCCATGTAGAAGAAATCATATGGTATGATGTTATTGTAGGCTTCAATTTCGAAAACAAAAAACAAAATAGTTATCAAACGAGGCCTAAAAGACTCAAATGACTATTCCTTCGTTTAATTTTGTTTTTTGAATCACCAAGCCATATTTTATATGTTTTTAAGTAATGGTGTTGTTTCGATTTCAACTTTAGGATTCAAATTGCTCGATAGTGGAAACTTCTATAAATAATAAAGAAATTAAACAAATTTATAGCAAGCATTCTTTCAAGCTCTTCGTCTGTCTTCCAAGTAGATTTAACATGTGTCAAGAAAACCATTAGTCCAATTAAACATGAAGCTGAATTCTAATTAATGATCTAATTTGAATCAATCTTATCATACTGATTAGAAACTTCCAGTATCTTTGATGACAGGAAGAACCGAGAATCTAAGGAAAATATTTCACCATCAACTCTTAAAACTCTTTGAACATAGGTGTGTGATGAGGTTTTTAAAGACATTTAGAAGAATGAGAAATCCTCCATTAAAGAATTACAACCTTTGATGCATGATTCCCAAACAAAAACGTCGTTGTAAGCAGGTATTAGAGCTCTAAATGCAACCCCTACAATTAGTACACCAACAATGAAACGATCCCACGTATGTTTCACTCTGTTTGGATGTGGAGGCACAATCAAGAATTAGGTCTGGTTTTTTCTATCTCAGGGAAAAAACTGATGCACTCTCAGTTTCTCCTAACCTATATATATATATATATATATATATATATGGCTAGGCAAAGAAAGAAAACCACAACTCTTAATGGCCATCAAATATAAAACCTTTTAGGTTTAGTTCAACCCATTGCTATTATGTGTGACCTCTTAGGAATTAGATACTTTAGTTGTTAGTCTAATCTAATTAGTCTAACTATAATAATTATTCTCTAGCAACTAATTATTATTTAATTACTAAAATATGCTAATTATTATCTCCATAATAATTCCTATTTATATTTAGTAATTGTCGGGATTTGTCTTAAGACACGATTCCTTCAATCTCCCACTTATCCGTAGACAAGCTAATAACAATACTAAATTCCTTAAATCTCTTAATACCAGAATTTGACAACATGATTAACATCTTATGTAATCCATGATGTTTCTCAAATTCTATTCCTTGATATCCGAGTTCGAGTTGTTAAAATATAGATTAACTTCTAAATCCATAGAGCATGGCCATGCATTTTTCAATTCTTGCTCATCAACGGGCCCAGATATCAGTTCTATCTAATAGGAGGATTTATCCACTCTTGTATGACTAAAAATCCCACTCAAATCTTGACCAACCTGATCATTGCTTTTATAACTTCCTTTTATAGCACGCCGTTTAACAGTGTCAAAGTTAAATCAATCTTATCATGGTTGTAATGTTATACTCATGTCTAAGAAATCCACTAAATACAAAAGAATAATTCTACTATTAGAACTTTGTTAGGTTATGTTTCAATATATTACATATTGTAAGAACCCAACCTGAATAATGGTCCTAAACTGGGTTCTCACTTAGCATGCATGCATAAAAGTCATAAAATTTCAAAACATAGTTTATAACTCAAAGGAATCATATTAAACCTTGGGAACCTGTTTTGCAATAAATAAAGTTTCTCCTGTTTTCAAAATATAAAGGCTACCCCGGCTAGAGTATAATTTCAAACGTCTTGGAAACCATAAAACATAAATCGTACAAACACCAGGAGAATCATAATAAAAATCTACATCGGGTTCCAATGCAACAACCTAAGGACTCCGTGTCCACTACATGATGAATAGACATAAATATAAAAACATAAATAGAGTAAGCGCCGGCAGCTCCCATGATCATCCAGACTCCTCCGCTAGCCGTCTCGGTGTCGTCCCAAGATACCTGGTGGAAAACCACAGAAATAAGGGTGAATACAAACATACTCAGTAAGAATCCCCATTCGGGGTACAGTACGAACATCAATCATACAACATACTAGTATACATGCAACCGCTACCAACACAGATCAAACCCTTCAGTCAACCAAGCGACTCTTGAATCATCAGGGTCTCTTACCACTGGCCTAGTGATCAGCTCTCTAACTGATCCTGAAACTGGAATAAGAATGTCCAACATCCAGGACCTGAAGGTCCAATCATCTGGGATACGAATGTCCAATCAATTGGGACAAGGTACGTTATGTCCAAACTGCTAACCAGCTCTCCAAACTGGTCTTGGACACACGAGAGAGTACCTGGTGTCTGGCTCTTGACTCGGAAGGAATGGTGTACTGTAAGCATTATCTTGGGGGAGCTCTCCTCTCGGTGCTTAATGCCCGTGCGTGCACACCGTATGCTGCTGCAAACCGTGTGTAAAGACCCAACCCAAAAGGGGTTCTAAAATAGGCCTTTACCTCAATGCATGCATTCAAAACTTAAAGACAATATGCAAGAATGGGTTTCAGATTCTAAGTGAAAACTAAAACATGCAAACATCCGTTTAAAACAAACACAATTATAGAATTCCTGAAACCTGTCCTTGTTTCCAAGCACCTGGTTCAAGTCAAATACATTTCCAAAACTCACTCTGATCAAAGATTTATTTAAACCATTCAAAAACTTCCAACAGTTACAACAGTGCTAGAATCCGGAAAATCAGTCAGAAAAACAACCTAGGGCTCCATGCCCAGCTACATGCATTCAGAGGAAAATAAAGCATAAAGAATCATAGACATAAACTCAGAGTTCTACAGCTGGTTTCCATGATCACAACTCCTCCTTCAGCCATCCTATCTCGCACCATGGTTACATGTGGAAAACCACAAAATAAGGGTGAGTAACGAATTACTCAGTAAGAATCCCCAACCGGGGTACAATACGATATAAATGGTCATCTAGCAGAAAGGTATGCAAGCTATGAATATAAACACAGAAGAGAGCTGTAAAGACCCGACCCAAAAGGGGCTCTAAATGGGCCTTTACCCCAATGCATGCATTCAAAGTAAGGACAATATACAACTATGATTTCGGATTCCAATTAAAATTAAAACATTCAGCATTCAAACAGAAATCAATACAATTTACTGAAACCTGTCCCTGTCTCCAAGCACCTCTTTCAGGACAAATACATTTCCAAAAGTTTACTCTGATCAGAGATTTATTAAAATCATTCAAAACCTTCTCAGATACAACAATGCTAGAATCCACAAAAACATTGAGAAAACATCCTAGGGCTCCGTGCCCGACTACATGCATTCAGGGGAAAATAAAAAGACAAGAGTCATAATATAAAAAAAGTCAGAGATGGCAGCAGGTTCCCATGATCACAGCTCCTCCTTCAGCCATCCTGTCTCGCACCTTGGTTACCTGTGGAAAACCACAAAATAAGGGTGAGTAACGAATTACTCAGTAAGTGTAACGGCCCAGGTTTCCATTCCGGTTATCCAGGTACTCTCAGTTCAGTATTAGGGCAATCGGTTGGGCCGTTAGAGCTTTTTAACCCTTAGGGGTATTTTGGTCTTTTGCTCTCCTATTCGAGATTTGGGATTTGAACCTTTGCCTTAGTGATTTATAAGTGAGTTTTATTATTGGAAAGATTTGCTTCAATGGTCTCGAAGAGGAAGCCAAAAATGGGATTTTTGTTGTATTTTAAAAGGATAAGGATGAAAAGAAAAAAAAAGAAAAAAGAAAGGAAAAAAGGAAATTATTAAAATAAGAAAATCCCCCATTTTTCCCATGTGTTTTATTTCCTTCTCTCTCTCTCTCTCTCTCTCTCTCACCCTCACCCGACCCCTAGCCCTCACCCGAGCCCCTTGCTCGCCCACCACCTAGCCCGCCACCGCACCGCGAGAGCCACCGTGCACAAAGACCGCCCAAGTAAGTCCTAGCTCGCCCACTTCCACCCACCGTCACGCAGAGCGCCCGCGCGCGTTCCCTGTCACCCAGGTGTGTCGTCCGAACCTTGCCCGCGCGCCATCGCGTCTCTGTAGCGTCGCGTCTCCCAGCTCGGGTGCCTTCGCCTAGCCGAGCCTCGCCTGCGCGCCATCGCGTCCCTATAGCTCGTCCGCCCCCGGCGCGCCCCAGACTTCCTTCCTGAGCTGCAGCGCACCCAGCGAATGAAGCTGCCGAGCCAGCGCGCCCCAGCGAGCCTTCTGCGCGCGCTGCGCACACCACCCGACCATCTAGCTGCCACCCCGCCTGCCAATTTGTGTTGTTTTGGCTGAGCCTTGTGCTTCTCGGTTGGTAATTCCTGAGTCTTTTCCCTCTTTGGATTCCGAGTTGTTGGCTGCTGATTTGTAATTAAATTGAGTGTTTTATTGAAATGCTTAGGTTGTTCGAGATTCGATTAAAGCTCGAGGGTCATTAATCGTTGGTCGTGATAATTATTATTTTCTGCTTGTTTCCAGGTAAGGATCTCTTACCGTGGTTGTGTGCACCCTGCGATGCTTTCTTGATTGTGCCTTGTATGCATGTTTACTTTTATGAGCATGTTAGTGGATAGGATAGCTTGTGATTGAATTCTTGCTAGCATGTTTGCCTGTTGTACATGTTAGTGCCATGCTAGGTTTGTTCTTCCAGCATGTTCGAGATTCCTGCTTTAAGTTCGTAGTATCATGATAGGATATGTATGATTGATGTCTATTGTATATGTTAGCCAGAATCTCTCACTCTCTGTACTCTTAGCTAGTGTTATAGGGTTTGTCATCATCCAGAGAGGCCGAGAGTGGACACAACGTACTTTGTCCCCACCGGTCGGGGGGTAGAGCGAGGCATAACGTATATTGCTTCCTCCCCGGCACCAATGAGAATTAGCTACCTCATCGGCATAAGCCTAGTTTGTAGCTCGCTAGAGCGGAACCACCGCCAGCGGTGTAAGCCTACCTTGGCCGGTTCTTAGCTTCGTGTCGGTGGATCGGCCGCACGTAAGAGCGCCGAGGGCCTCGCGCATCGTGATCGGTGACACCGCTTCCAAGTTTTAGGCATGCGTACTGCCCGCGCGTGGTTGCCCTTTAGGCCCCGCATTTACGCGGTTGCGAGAAGAGCATGCGGTGTGCGCGCACACGCGTTAGTCGTCGGTTCGGAGTGCTCCCCTGCTAATGTTCGTGAGTACACCATTCCTTCCAGCTTTAGAGCCGGACTTCGGTACTCTCCGATAGTCCAGTTTATTAGCAAGGGTAAGAGGCCCTTGAGGACATCCTTGGGATCGGTTTTTGAGTGATCAAGCGGGCCGAGGAGAAAGACCCTCGAGAGATATCCCGAGATTGGTTAGGATAACCAATCATTAGGCCTAAGTAGGAGACTTCCGGACTCTCCAAATTGTCTTCTAAGCTCGTTGAGCTAAGATCCGTGTTGATATCTCATTGCATGTGTACTAGGTTGCTAGATGATTGATTGCATCGTATCGCACTCTCCTAAGCAGATTCTTCTTCGAGTATTTTTATACTCACCCTTATTTATCTTTCAGGTAACTTAGGACAGCACCGAGGTGGCTAGCGGAGGTAGCTGGGAGATCATGGATGCTGCTGACACTCTGTCGTGTCTTATTTTGTTTTATTTTGAATACAACATGTAAATGGATTTTGGTCTGTATGGAAAACTTATGGTTTGAACTGTTTTGATGATTTTAAGAAAAGTACTGATCAGTCACTATTTTGTAAATGAACGTTTAGTTTGCTTTAATGTTTTCCACTCTTATGTTTGAAAAGTTTCAATCCGACCCTAGGTTGGGTCTTTTTATGTTTTCCTTTTGCATGCATTAAGTTAACGGCCCATTTTAGAACCCCATTCGGGTTGGGTCGTTACAGTTGGTATCAGAGCACAGAGTCATAGATTATGTAGACTAACCTGTTTGTAGGTTGGGTTCCCATGATCTCCGGCACTCCACGGCCGCCAGGTTTGTCTAAGTCCTTTAAGCTAAGGGTTTTGTTTACGATACTTTATGCAAAAGACACATGCATTATCCTTGTTGGCGAGAGGAGTCCGAGAGTTGCTAACCCGTAGTGGTTTCCGTGTAGATCGCCAGTATGCCGGTTACACGCAGAGGAGCAGGTCCATCCAGAACTGCAAATACAGATGTTGTAGAGCCAGCAGCCAGGGTTTATCGGGCTCGTAGGTCGCCCGTGGCTCCAGATGCTAGCTTGCCCAGTGTAGGGGTGGAGGCTGCTACGCCTCAAGGTGTAGCTCCAGGGGGAGATGTTTCTGCTATGAGAGATATGATGATGGGCCTAATGGCCAAGCAGAGAGAGTCGAGACTCAAAGCGCAGCTAGCAGCAGAGAGAGAGAGTCTAGGGCACCAGATAGCCCAATTGACCCAGCTTAATACAGAGACACCCCCAAGTAGCTCCAGTAGCCCCAATAGCTCCAGTAGCTCCGGTAGCTCAACCGGTGGGACAGTCAAGAGAGACGGTGATTCACTTGATAGTGAAGAGGGAGCTGCTGAATTTGGCAAGTGGTTGAAAGATTTCACCAAGTGGAAGCCGAAGGAATTTGATGCTTCAGAGAACCCACTTGTGGCAGTCAGGTGGTTGGCAAGGATGGAGTATATCTTTAGAGTTATGGGATGCCCAGATGTGTAGAGGCCGAGATGTGCGGCCCATGTTCTCACTAACACCGCTGAGTGGTGGTGGGAGTCCAAAAATAGAGCTAGACCAGATGGGTCTTCTCCAGCCACCTGGGAGTTCTTTAGAACGAAGTTCAGAGCTAAGTATGTTAATGAAGAGGCTCAAAGAAGAGATGGCAGAGGCCTTCTCGAATCAAAGAAAGCAGGTTCGACAAGATATTGCCTATGAAAAGAAGTTCTCTGAGTATAGTTATTTCGCCCCGGAGCTCGTTGCAACTGAGGAGCTCAAGACTAAGAAATTCATTTGTGGGCTGAGGAAAGAGGTTGCTCAGGATGTTCGAGCACTCGCTCCTGAGAGTTATGACCGAGCAGTGGAGTTGGCCACGATCTATAATTCGAAGTATCCGCCAGTGCAGGATTATGTTGCTCCAGTTCAGTTAGTTCAGCCTGCTCAGCAGCATTCTGGACATAAGAGGAAGTTTGGGTCTTCTAGTGGTTTCCGCTCAGGTGGGCAGCAAGACTCGCCGTCGGGCCATCTAAAGGTCGGGATCCGCGCCGACCTCCAGAATAGAGCCCAGGATCGCCAAAGAGGCGGGCGGCCAGCTTCGGTGCAACAAGTGCGGAAGGACACATTTTGATTATGTGGAGCATCGCCCAAGGCTTGCTACGGATGTGGCCAGAAGGGCATATGGCCGAGGTCAGACTCGAGATGTAGCAAGAAGAGCAGGGACCAGTCCAAAGAAGCAGGCGGGTGTTTGCCACTACTCGCTAGGAGGCGGAGCGTCTTGATAATCTTGCCGCAGCGGTACACTACTTGTCTTAGAGCATTATGCATTTGTGTTGTTTGATTCGGGTTCGACCCATTCTTTTGTATCTGATGCATTTGTTAGACAAGCTTGTGTGGAACTCGAACCTCTAGGGTTTGAGCTGTGTGTTGCCACTCCCTCGGGAGTAAGTTTGTTAGCTAGCAGTAGAGTTAAGAGTGGCCGGGTACAGATATCTGATAAGACTCTAGATGCTACCCTCCTAGTTCTGTCTATGAGCAGTTTTGATGTGATCCTTGGTATGGATTGGTTGGCGGAGAACCATGCTATGATAGATCGCCACCGAAAAGAAGTTGTGTTCAAGCCACCTCGAAGCCAAGTTTCAAGTTTCATGTGTTCAGGGCGAAATTTGCCCGCCATTGATCTCAAAGCAGCGAAGAAAGCCCGTAGATTGTTATCTCGAGGAGCTTTGGGTTTCTTGGCAAAGCTGTTAGGAGATGATAGTTCTGCGTTGTCTGTTGACATGGTCCCTATGGTGCAAGAATTTGCAGATGTTTTCCCTGAGGAGTTATCGGGTTTACCCCCGAAGAGGGAGTTAGACTTCACCATTGAGTTGGAGCCAGGGACTCTTCCCATCTCTAAAGCCCCGTATCGTATGGCGCCAGTAGAGTTGAAAGAACTCAAAGTGCGATTCACGCAGAAATGCCGGATCGAGGTTTCATTCGTCCGAGTGTGTCCCCGTGGGGAGCACCTGTCCTGTTTGTTAAGAAGAAGGATGGATCCATGCGATTATGTATAGATTATAGAGAGCTGAATAAAGTCACGGTGAAGAATAAGTATCCCCTGCCGCGTATTGATGATCTATTCGATCAGCTTCAGGGAGCCTCAGTATTTTCTAAGATTTATTTGAGGTCAGGGTACCATCAGCTGAGGATTCGGGATGCAGATATCCCTAAGACCGCGTTCAGATCGAGGTATGGTCATTATGAGTTCGTGGTTATGTCTTTTGGATTAACGAACGCCCCTGCAGCGTTTATGGACATGATGGACAGAGTGTTCAAGGCATTCTTGGATAACTTTGCATCGTATTCATAGACGACATTTTGATTTATTCCAAGACAAAAGAGGACCATGCTTCGCATTTAAGGCAAGTTTTGGCAACATTGCGAGAAAATCAGTTGTTCGCAAAGTTCTCTAAGTGTGAATTCTAGCTAGAGAAAGTAGCTTTCCTTGGTCATATTGTTTCGGTAGATGGTATAGCGGTGGACCCCATAAAGATAGAGGCGATCAACCATGGGCGGGCCACTGGCCGACGGTCACCGAGATTCACGATTTTACGGGTCCGGCGAGTTATTATCGGCGTTTCGTGAAAGACTTTTCCGCTAAGGAAGCACCCCTAACCCGTCTGACCAAGAAGGGTGTTGACTTTGTTTGGGATGCTAGATGTGAGGAAAGTTTTGTCCAGCTTAAGCACAGTTTGACGACAGCGCCAATGTTGGCAGTTCCTGAGGTAACAGGAGGTTTCGTAGTTTACAGTGATGCATCCAAGTATGGTTTAGGCCAGTGTTGATGCAAAGATGGAAAGGTGATAGCTTATGCTTCCCGATTGAAGCCCTATGAGAAGAATTACCCAACTCATGATATGGAGTTGGTCTGCAGCTTGTTTTTGCCTCTAAAGATTTGGAGGCACTACTTGTATGGTGAAAGGATTCAACTGCTTCACGGACCACCGTGAGCCTTAAGTATTTCTTCACCGTAAGGAGTTGAACATGAGGCGAGAAGATGGCTCGAGTTGGTAAAGGACTACGATCGTGAGATCTTGTATCATCCCAGAAAGGCCAACGTTGTGGCTGATGCACTGAGTAGGAAGACGTCGCATTTCGCAGCTTTGCTGAGCTCTCAGGTTGAATTGAGGAAGGAGTTTGAGCGAGCCGGTATCGCAGTTTTGTTAGGAGAGGTTACAGCCAGGGTAGCCCAGTTATCAATTCAACCGTCGCTTAAGCAGAGGATCATCGACAGTCAGCTAAGTGATCCCAAGTTAAAGAGATTGCTTGAGAGAGTCGAGGTAGATGGCGATTTTGACTTTGTTGTAGCACCAGACAGAAGCTTGAGATACAGAGGTCGGTTGTGCATTCCAGATGTCGCAGGGATTCGAGCCGAGTTGCTCGCCGAGGTGCATAGTTCCCCATTCTCTTGGCACCCAGGAGGTACCAAGATGTATCAGGATCTCAAGCAGACGTTTTAGTGGATGGGTATGAAGAGGGACATAGCTGAGTTTGTTAGCCGGTGTCTCACTTGTCAGCAAGTGAAGGCTCCCAGATGATGTTTTCTGCGCAGTTTTTGTTGCGTACCCGTTGAGTGTTCCACAATGGAAGTGGGACGAGATTTCGATGGATTATATCTCAGGGTTGCCGAGGACACCTAGAGGGTTTACTCAGATTTGGGTAATTGTGGACCGACTGACTAAGAGTGCACACTTTATCCCTGGCAGGATTAGTTATACCGTGGAGCAGTGAGCACAGTTATTTTTGGAGCAGATTGTTCGGTACCACGGGGTACCGGCGAAGGTAGTGTCAGATCGGGATTCTCGATTCACATCCCGCTTCTGGAGAGCGTTCCAGAAGGGTTTGGGAGCTGAGTGCAACTTCAGCACTGCCTTTCACCCTCAAACCGATGGTCAGACCGAGAGGGTGAATCAGATTCTGGAAGATATGTTGAGAGCATGTGTTTTGGACTTTCCAGCAATTGGGACCAAAGACTGTATTTGATGGAGTTCGCTTACAATAACAGCTATCAGTCGACTATTCAGATGGCTCCTTTTGAAGCGTTGTATGGTAGCGTTGTAGATCCCCAGTGTTTTGGGAGGAGGTTGGTGATAGACAAGTTCTGGGACCCGAGTTACTTCAGATGACAAACGACGCTGTGCGTAAGATCGGGGCTCGCATGTTAACAAACTCAAAGTAGGCGTAAAAGTTACGCTGATGATGTGGTGTGTAGAGATTTGGAGTTTGAGGTTGGTCAACATGTTTTTCTGAAAGTAGCACCAATGCGTGGTGTGTTAAGGTTTGGAAAGAGAGGAAAATTGAGCCCAAGGTTTGTAGGGCCTTTTGAGATCCTTGAGCGGATCGGAGCAGTGGCCTATCGGTTAGCCTTGCCCCCGTCTTTGGCAGCGGTGCATAATGTGTTCCATGTTTCGATCTTTGAGGCAAGACGGCGCGCGATCCGTCGCATGTGTTAGAGCATGAGCCCTTAGAGTTAAGTGAAGATTTATCCTTCGAGGAGAAGCCCGTTCATATTTTGGCTCGTGAGCGCAAGGTTTTGCGCAACCGGGAGATAAGCTTAGTAAAGGTTCTTTGGAGGCATCAGAGGGTAGAGGAAGCGACGTGGGAGCTAGAGGATGAGATGAGGACTCATTACCCGGAGCTATTCCAGTCTTAGGACTTTCGAGGACGAAAGTCTTTTAAAGGAGGGAGTATTGTAACGGCCCAGTTTTCCATTAGAGTTATCCAGGTACTCTCAGTTCAGTATTAGGGCAATCGGTTGGGCCGTTAGAGCTTTTTAACCCTTAGGGGTATTTTGGTCTTTTTGCTCTCCGGTCAGGATTTGGGATTTGAACCTTTGCCTTAGTGATTTATAAGTGAGTTTTATTATTGGAAAGATTTGCTTCAGTCGGGTCTCGAAGAGGAAGCCAAAAATGGGATTTTTGTTGTATTTTAAAAGGATAAGGATGAAAAGAAAAAAAAAAGAAAAAAGAAAAGAAAAAAGGAAATTATTAAAATAAGAAAATCCCCCATTTTTCCCATGTGTTTTATTTCCTTCTCTCTCTCTCTCTCTCTGTCACCCTCACCCGACCCCTAGCCCTCACCCGAGCCCCTTGCTCGCCCCAGCCACCTAGCCAGCCGCACCGTGCGAGCCACCCCGTGCCAGCACCGCCCAAGTCAATCCAAGCTCGCCCAGCCCCAGCCCGCACCGTGCAGAGCGCCCGCACGCGTTCCCTGTCGCCCAGGTGTGTCGTCCGAACCTTGCTCGCGCGCCATCGCGTCTCTGTAGCGTCGCGTCTCCTAGCTCGCGTGCCTTCGCCTAGCCGAGCCTCGCCCGCGCGCCATTGCGTCCCTCAGAGCTCGTCGCGCGCCGCGCCCCAGCCGAAGCTTCCTGCTGAGCCGGCCACACGCCCCAGAGCCCTCCTGCGCTTGCTTGCGCGCCACCACCATCTAGTCTGCCACCACCGCCTGCCAGTGTGTTGTTTTGGCCGAGCCTTGTGCTTCTCGGTTGGTAATTCCCAGTCTTTTCCCTCTTTGGATTCCGAGTTGTTGGTCACGATTTGTAATTAAATTGGGTGTTTTATTGAAATGCTTAGGTTGTTCGAGATTCGATTAAAGCTCGAGGGTCATTAATCGTTGGTCGTGATAATTATTATTTTCTGCTTGTTTCCAGGTAAGGATCTCTTACCGTGGTTGTGTGGACCCCGCGATGCTTTCTTGATTGTGCCTTGTATGCTGCTTACTTTTATGAGCATGTTAGTGGATAGGATAGCTTGTGATTGAATTCTTGCTAGCATGTTTGCTCATTGTACATGTTAGTGCCATGCTAGGTTTGTTCTTCCAAAGATGCTCGAGATTCCCGCTTTAAGTTCGTAGTATCATGATAGGATATGTATGATTGATGTCTATTGTATATGTTAGCCAGAATCTCTCACTCAGACTCTTAGCTAATGTTATAGGGTTTGTCATCATCCGTAGGCCGAGAGTGGACACAACGTGCTTTGTCCCCACCGGTCGGGGTAGAGCGAGGAATAACGTATATTGCTTCCCCTCCCGCAGCCAATGAGAATTAGCTACCTCATCGGCATAAGCCTAGTTTGTAGCTCGCTAGAGCGGAACCCCGCCAACGGTGTAAGCCTACCTTGGCCGGTTCTTAGCTTCGTGTCGGTGGATCGGTGCCGCATGAAGAGCGCCGAGGGCCTCGCCCTATCGTGATCGCGACACCGCTTCCAAGTTTTAGGCATGCGCACTGCCCGCGCGTAGTTTGCCCTTAGGCCCCGCATTTACGCCGGTTGCGAAAGAGCATGCACGATCTGCGCGACACGCGCGTTAGTCGCCGGTTCGGAGTGCTCCCGGGCAATGTTCGTGAGTACACCATTCCTTCCGCTTTAGAGCCGGACTTGGGTACTCTCCCGATAGTCCAGATTTATTAGCAAGGGTAAGAGGCCCTTGAGGACATCCTTGGGATCGCTTTTGAGCCGATCAATCGGCTAAGGAGAAAGACCCTCGAGAGATGTCCCGAGATTGGTTAGGATAACCAATCATTAGGCCTAAGTAGGAGACTTCCGAGGACTCCAAATTGTCTTCTAAGCTCGTTGAGCTAAGATCCGTGTTGATATCTCATTGCATGTGTACTAGGTTGCTAGATGATTGATTGCATCGTATCGTACTCCGGTTGGTGATTCTTACCGAGTATTTTTATACTCACCCTTATTTATCTTTCTGTAACTCAGGGACAAAGACCGAGGTGGCTAGCGGAGGTAGCCGGGATCATGGATGCTACCGACACCTCGTCGTGTCTTATTTTGTTTTATTTTGAATACAACATGTAAATGGATTTTGGTCTGTATGGAAAACTTATGGTTTGAACTGCTTTTGATGATTTTAAGAAAAGTAATTGATCACTACTATTTTGTAAATGAATGTTTAGTTTGCTTTAATGTTTTCCACTCTTATGTTTGAAAAGTTTCAATCCGACCCTAGGTTGGGTCTTTTTATGTTTTCCTTTTGCATGCATTAAGTTAACGGCCCATTTTAGAACCCCAAGTTTGCAAAGGGCTGCCGTTAGGGTTAGCTAAACCCTAACGACGGATCAGGGATAGAGTACTGCCTCGTACGTCCCTGCTCCGGATGCAAGTTACGTTATGCATCCTCGTCCCGATGATGCTACCTATCATAACTCTAATCTATAAACAGATACAGTAAACAATCCAATACGTGCTCAACAGAAACAACGAACCTAGCATGGTACTACGAAGCAGAACAGATAACGAGCATGCCAGAATAGAACAACCTAGCATGGAACTAACATGAGGAACAACACGAGAATCATGCCACCGAGAATTCGAATGCAGAGCACCTATCACTAAACATGCTGATAAACACAAACAAGCATACAAACAGCAATTCACATATTATATCTTAGAAAGACCCGACCCGAATGGGGTCCTAAACTAGGCCTTTACCTCAATGCATGCTTTTAAAATTTAACAACACGATGCAAGATTGTATTCTAGATTCTGAATTAAAACCAAAAACATACAACATCTGTTTTAAAAGACAAACATTTAATTCCTGAAACCTGTCCCTGTTTCCAAGCACCTGTTCCAAGCCAAATACATTTCCAAAATATACTCTGATAAGAGATTTATTCAAACATTCAAATCTTCAAACGATTTACCGCAGCGTCAGAATCCAGAAACAATCAGAAAACATCCTAAGGGCTCCAAGCCCGACTACATGCATTTAGAGGACAATAAAATATACAACATTAAAGACTCAGAGTTTAATCAGATGGTTTCCATGATCACAGCTCCTTTAGCCATCCTGTCTCGCACCATGATTACCTGTGGAAAACCACAAAATAAGGGTGAGTAACGAATTACTCAGTAAGAATCCCCAACCGGGGTACAATACGATATAAATGGTCATCTAGCAGAAAGGTATGCAAGCTATGAATATAAATACAGAAGAGAGCACATAGCTTAAATCCACACATAAACCTCGAATGCCATCTCAAGGTCTTACTCCGGAAAATCTACCACACGATACGATCCTATACGAGAAACTAGTCTCGGCCTCAACCTGTCTACTGTTGATACGAAAGGTGCACTGAACTCAAGATCCCAAGGAGCTCTCTAGTCGGCGCTGTAATGAGCGTGTGCACGCACCGCATGCTGCTGCAAACCAGGGGGGTGCCGGGTCTAGTGGCAAGTTGCCCTGGTCCAGTACTCATGCCTAACTAATCTCTGGATTGGTGTCACTGAAATAGGGGTGTGAGACCTAGACACGTGAACTATGTCAGCCTGTACCACCGCACCTGAGGCTAAGGAACCGGTCGTGGTAGGCTTACACCAGAAAACGGTCCTTGCCCTATCAGGTGGAAAATCAAAGGCTACGGCCGAACACGCTGAGGACGTGCCGACTATTGGGGACAGGGCAATGCCATGTCATCATCCCGACCGTTGGGGCATTTAACAGTCTGCCACCCTCACCCAAGATTGCAAAGGGCTGCCGTTAGGGTTAGCTAAACCTTAACGACGGATCAGGGACGGAGTACTGCCTCGTACGTCCCTGCCACGGATGCAAGTTACGTTATGCACCCTCGCCCGGATGATGCTATCTATCATAACTCTAAACTATAAACAGATACACCAAACAATCCAAAACGTGCTCAACAGAAACAACGAACCTAGCATGATACTACGAAGCAAGAAAAGAAAACGAGCATGCTAGAACGAAACAACCTAGCATGGGACTAACATGAGAAATAACACAAGAATCATGCCATTTGGGGATTCAGAACAGAGCACCTATCACTAAACATGCTGATAAACATAAGCAAACATAAAACAACAATCACATATTATATCGCAGGGTCCACACAACTCCGGTAAGAGATCCTTACCTTGGTCGGGAGGCAACTACACACAAAGATCCTATGCTGCGATCGAACCCCGAGCTAGCTATCGGGTACCTAGCAAATAACAACACATTTTACAATCAATATGCCTAAAATAATAAATCAAACAGGGCTCAGCTCGGGAGCAACTCACACGGCACGGCTGACACGCGGATGGACAAACTGCACGGTCGTGGCTGCTGGTTTGGCGCTGGCGCCACTGCGCGAGAGAGGCTGCGCGCGCGCGCGCAGACGCGCTCGGCGCTGGGCGCAGCGTGTAGTCGCGAACGAGCAATAGGCGTCGCGATTGCGACGGGCTCGTTGGGCGCGCGGCCCCGCGGCGACGCGCGGGAGCGGCGCGGCGTGCGATGCGTGAACGAGCAACGGGCGTGCTGGCGTGGACGAGCAACGGGCGTGCTGGCGTGGACGAGCAATCGCGGCGTCTTTGCGCGCGCGACGAGCGACGGGCGTGCAGACGCAGGCATGCGGACGCGCCGGCACTTGGACGGAGCGCGGACGGGTGAGCGAGCTGCTGCAGGCGATGGGAGTCTGGCGCGATGGCAGGGCTGCTCGGCTGGGTGTCTGCTGCTGGCGATGGGGCTGCTGGTGCGACGACAGAGGTGGGCGATGGGCAGGGGCTGCTGCTGCTCGGATGGGCTGCACAACACCAAGGATCACCTCTTCTTCTCTATACCAGCAAGAATACACCAAACAAAAGAAGGAGAAGAGGAAGAGAACTCTTACCCGGGATGACAATCGATCGAAGGGCTACTCGGGGAGATGATACACGGCAAGGAGCTTGGGGAGAGGAAGCTTGGGCGGCTAGGGTGGATTTGGAGAAGAAAGCATAAACATACCTAATTTCTCTTCATTTAGTCAAATGCACCAAAACCCCAAAGACCCAAAGCTAAACAAGACATGCCGCGGAAAGAGCAACAAGAGCACCCAATGGCTCAATTAGCACACAACCCAACAAACTTCTCGGAGACCCGGGTTTGAACCCCAACTGCTACAGTTTTATTTCTCAATTTTACTTTTGCATCTCACCATGCCCAAACACAACCACAAAGCATCAAAATCCTACATAAGACCATCCAATAATTTTGACAGCTGAAAAAGACATAAACGGCCCTGACGGCCCGACCAAATTACCAAAATACCCCCAGGGCATACCTGGAAGACCGGGATGAAAACCTGGGCCATTTCAATATTCCCTCCTTTTTATGACTTTCGTCCTAAAAAATCCTTAAGACTGCAACAGCTCAGGATAATGCAATCTCATCTCGACCTCCCGCTCCCAAGAGGCTTCCTCTGAACTCCGACTCCTCCACTGAACCTTTACTAAACGGATCTCACGTCTACGCAACGTCTTCATCTCAAAGGCAAAAATCCTCTCAAGCTTCACGTCAAAGCTCAAATCCTCATTCAGCTAAAAAACTCAAAGTCCATAACGTGCGACGGGTCCGGCACATACTGTCTCAACATCGATACATGAAATGCACTGCACAGTTGACAACAACGGAGGAAAGGCTAACCAATATGCAACTCTGTCAATCCCCTCAAGGATCCCAAACGGACCAACAAACGGGGACTCAACTTCCCCGGCTTACCAAACCTCAACACACCTTGCATCGGTGCAACCTTAAAAACACGTACTGTCCAACCTCAAACTCTAAATCTCGACGCCGTACATCGGCGTAACCCTTCTGCACCGCACTGCTGGTCAACTGTAGCAACTCAGGGCCCAAAAACGGACAGCCACCAACCCTTTTCCCAGAACACTAGAAACCTGCAACATCTACCATGCAACGCCTCAACGGAACCACATGAACTGACAGCTGGGAACTGCTACCCAAGGCAACCTCATAAAAACCAACACTGGTTCCCCACTGCCTAACCACAGAAACACCAACTCGCAAATAAGTTCTCAAGGATCTCGGCTCAGAACGCCCAGCTTGTCTTTCCCGCCTCGAGGAGCTTTCTTACGATTCGATGGTTCGGTTGGCGATTAGAGTTGTTTTGACCCTTAGGGGTATTTTGGTTTTTTTGCTCCCCGGGCAGGATTTGTGGATTTTTAGGGCTTCGAGGCAGCTCCTGCCTTTGTCAAGGTTTGTTTGTTGGTGGCTGCGAGTCCCGAGATGTTTGGGCTTTTCGTTTGGGAGTTCGGTTGTGATTTAGGTTTTGGGCAAAGTTATGGTTGTTTGGGTGTTTCCTTTGGGATTCGAGCCCAGGCCCTTAGTGTTGATTTGGGAGGTTGATTTAAGTGAGGTTATTGATTGGAAAAGGTTGCTTCAGTCGGGTCTCGAAAGAGGAAGCCGAGAAATGGGATTTAAGGATTTTAAGGATTTTTAGAAATTGGATAAAATGGATAAGGATGGAAAATAAGGATAAAAAGAAAAAGGAAATTTCTTTTTTTTAAAATCCCATTTTTCCTTTATTTTGCCCCAAAATTCAGATTTTTCCCTTTTCTCTCTCTCTCTCTCTCTCCCCGAGCCCTCACCCCCTCAGCCCGAGCCAGCCCCTTGGTCGCTCAACCCTGGCCGCCCAGCTCGCCCAAGCTCGAGCCAGCCCGAGCCCCAAAGACACGATGTCGCGTCGCCCGGCTCGAGCCGCCCGGCCCGAGTCGACCGCGCGCCGCGCCAAGAAAGACAAGATCGCCAGAGCCGCGTCGCCCGCCTCGCCCAGTCCGTGTCGCGTCGCGAGCCCCAGCCACACAAATGTCGCGTCGCCCAGCCTCTCCCGGTGTCCCGCACGGATCGAGTGCCCTCAGAGCCTGTCGCATCGCGCGCCGCCCGCGCGAGTCCTGTAGCTCATGTCGCTCGCGCGCCAGCCACGCCCCCCGTGTCGTCGCCACCGAAGTCGAGCGAGCCGCGCGCTTGCTGCCTCGCCTCACTCGCTGCACAGCAGCTCGCGCGCCTAAGCGTTCGTGCGGCGCTTGCGCGCGTGCCTGCGCCCACCAAATTTCACCCTTTTGCGCCCAGCCTGCCTGTTGTGTTTGGTTGGCCCGAGCCTTGTGGCTTCTCGGATGGTATTTCCCGAGTCTTTTCTTCGTTGGGCCCTGATTTGTTGGCTACTGGTTATTGTGTTTATTGGGGTGTTTTATTTGATGTTTAGGCTGTTCGGGTTCGATTAGAGGCTCGAGGATCGCTTGTTGATTTGTAATTATTTGCTGCTTGTTCCAGGTAAGGATTTCTTACCGTGGTTGTGTGGACCCTGCGATATTATCATGATGTGCCTTGTATGCTTGTTTACTGTTATGTGCATGATAGTGATAGGCAGCTTTGATTGATTTCTTGCTAGCATGTTTGCTTGATTTTACATGTTAGTGCCATGCTAGGATTGTTCTTCCAGCATGCTTATGATTCCTGCTTAAGTTCGTAGTATCATGCTAGGTAAATGTGATTGATGTCGGTCATTGCTTGCTAGCCAAGAATCATTTTACTCTGTACTCTTAGATAGAGTTGTAGGGTTTGTCATCATCCAGAGGCTAAGAGCGGACATAACGTACTTTGTCCCCACCGGTCGGGAGTAAAGCGAAGCATAACGTATATTGCTTCAGGGGTTGAGAGCGGACATTACGTACTTTGTCCCCACTGGTCGGGAGTAAAGTGCGTGCAGCATAACGTATATTGCTTCCCCCCCGACCGTCGATGTGGATTTTGCTACCCACATTGGCTTATGCCTAGTTTGTAGCTTGCTAGAACGGAACCCTGCCAACGGTGTAACCTTACCTTGGCCGCTTCTTAGCTTTAGGTCGGTGGTTTAAGCTGCACAGATGAGCGCCGGGGGCCTCGAGCTACTGTGATCAGTGACACCGCTTCCGAGTCATAGGCATGCATACCTGGCCCGCGTAGTTTGCCCTTAGGCCCCCGCATTTACGCCGGATGCAGCAGCATGCGGTGTGCGCGCACACGCGTTAGTCGCCAGTTCGAAGAGCTCCCCTGGGCTAATGTTCGTGAGTACACCATTCCTTCCAGTTTAGAGCCAGACTTCGGGTACTCTCCCGTAAGTCCAGATTTGCAAGGGCAAGGAGGCCCTTTAGGACATCCTTGGGATCAGCTTTTGAGCTGAACAATCCCCCGATTGAAAGATACCTTGGTGATGTCCCAGGATTGGTCAGGGTAACCAATCATTAGGCCGGAAGTAGGAGACTTCCGATGACTCCAGATCTTGCATTATGAGCTCGTTGAGCTATGATCTGTGTTGATAGCTGTTTGCTTGCATGTTGAGGTGCTAAATGACTGATGTATCGTATTGTACCCCAGTTGGGGATTTTTACTGAGTATGTTTATACTCACCCTTATTTGTCTTTCAAGTAACTTGGGACAACACCAGGAGGGCTAGCGGAGGGAGCTGATTGATCATGGGAGCTGCCGGCACTCTGTCATTTATTATTGCATTGTTTATTCAGCATGTAGATGGACAGGAGTCCTAGGGGAACATTGTTTAAAAAGTTGTTTAAATTGTATTGTATGTTTTTATAAATACTGGCAGGTTGTTTTACTTTGTTGGTTTGTTTAAATGAAAATTGTTGGTTATGTTTTAAGGGTTCCCCCTTCTCATATGTTTTGAAAGGTTTTAAATATGAGCACCAAAACCGCTTGTTATCATATTTAACTTGCATGCTGAGTGAGAACCCCGGTTTAGGGCCATGTTTCGGGTCTGGTTCGTCACAAGTTGGTATCAGAGCACAGAGTCATAGATTCTGTAGACTAACATGCTTTGTAGGTTGTTGTTCCCATGATCATCAGCACTCCACGACCGTCAGGTTTGTCTGAGTTCATTAAAGCTAAGGGTTAAGAATTTACAATACTTTTCATCTAGCTTTTATGCCTTGTGTAGAGTTGTGGAGCGGAGACGAGCAGGTGCTGACTTGTTGGTGGTTTGGGCTTAGAGCGCCATCATGCCAACTTTCCGCAGTGCAAGTAGTTTGATGAGCAGTGAGAGCCCCAGTGTGGGCCAGCTTTTATGCTTTGTGCAGATCGCCAGTATGTTGATCGCACTCAGAGGGAGGCAGAGTTTAGACTCCCGTAGGCCATTTGTGGCCCAGTTGTTGCTTTTCCCCTAGTGAGAGGGTGGAGGTGCTTTGTACAAATCGCCAGTATGTTGATCGCACTCAGAGGAGCATGGACGCTTGGCATGTCCGACCGAGGAGTTGGACCGATCGTGTTGATGTTGAGGCCGCGTCCAGGGTTGTTTAGGCTCGTTGGCCAGAGTTGGCCCTAGCAGTTGAGTTGCCAAGTGGAGGGGGTAGAGGCTAGCACGCCTCAGAGTGTGACTCCTTGAGCAGAGTGTGCTCCAGCCATGAGAGATTTGATGGCAGGTCTTTAGCTATCGGAGAGCGGAGACCCAGGCGCAGTTTGTAGCGCGTAGTGAGGAGTCCCAGGCACAGATAGCCCAGCTGACAGAGTTTTGTTCAGCAGACACCCCCAGTAGCTCTTGTAGCCCCAGAGATTCCCGGGAGGGCATGAACAGTAGGTTTATGCAGATGAGTTTGTTGGCGTTGATGGAGCCGCCCAGTTTGGCAAGTGGAAGCCTGTAGAGCTTGATGTTTATAAAATCCTACTGCTAGTAGTAAAGCGGTTGGCCAGGTTTGAGTTTAGCATCCGTGTGTTGGGATGCCCTGCTGTTTAGAGGCCGAGATGTGTCGTTCCTGTGTTGTTTGGTACAACAGTTGGTGGTGGAAGTCCCTTGTGAGAGGTGGACTAGCAGAGTCTCCACCAGTCGCCCGATCGATTGGCAAGTTACCTGGTTAGTGGCTTGAGGCAGATGTAGAGACATCTTTGCCCCCTTGCAAGCCTGCTGTTGTTTTACAGCCAGTTCTCTTAGTACCCTCGTAGCCAGGGTGTAGTATGGAGTTTGCTTGTCAGGGTTTAATCCGTTTGTGGATTTCAGCGGGCTAGTAGAGTGGAACACTCTTTTTATTTGGATGTTCCAAAGGTGGAACTAGTTGTTGCCACCCGAGGAGTTGGCCTGAGCTTTTGTTGAGCATCGAGTGGGATGCAGGAGTAGGTCGTGGCATGTCTGTTAGGCGAGAAGCCAGAGATTAGACTGCTCGAGTGTTTGGACTCCTATGCTGAGTGCCATTGCCCCGTCACTTGAAGTGTGACCTTCCCTTTCCTCAGAGGGGCATAAAGCTCGTTTAGGGCTGATTTGTGTTGTAAAGGATGTAGTGCCTGTTGGCACCAAGCTTTGAGAGGAGGCCTAGATTCAGGCCAGTTGGCACTTTTGGTGCAGGTGGTTCCATGGCCGCCCAGAGTATAGCATCCCCACTAGTCTTGTACCCATTTCCTGAGGTTGCACCTGTTTGGGTTGCATAAGAGATCTAGCTCGGTGGTAGTCAGAGGACTACAAGTATGAGATCATTCGAGGGAAAGTAGGAGCTTTTCAGGGTCACCGAGAATTGGGTACAAAGGATGTTGTAGGCTGTTAAGAGCCAGCGCGTTCGAGTTCTCGCGCCTGTGTTGTGAGCTTGTGAGCCAGCTTGATGGTAGCATGATTCGGCTACCCTTTGAGTTACCCTAGTATGGGTAGTGTTGGCATCGAGGATGCGTGATTGATCCAGTGTTAGAGCCATGAGTTGGATGGTTGATCGGAGCGCGTTTAGTGGGTACATTGGTTGAGGCATGTTAGCTTGGTATGGATATGCTCTTGTAAGAGTGAGTTGGCCAATGTGGTGTTTCGCGGTGAGTTGACCCCGAGTGGGTTTGAACTCTTGTTGCTCCCTTGTTTGTTGTGGCTCTGTTGGAGGCAAAAGTTGCCCTGTGTGAGAGTCCTTGTTGGCATTGGATCTTAAGGAATCAAGTTGGAGCTGTACACGCCGGTGTACTTTTGGGTAGCTCGTTCCGTGGTTCATGTTTGGAGAACCACGAAAGGTTCGTGTTGAGGAACCAGTGCTCAGTCTTGAGTTGTCAAGGCTTTAGTTCTTGGCAAGTGCCCTAGCTTTGGTTGTAAGGATGCCGTGCTCGTTGCCGGGCTGTTGTTTAAGCAAGTTTTGCTTGTTGGGCCTTAGCCTGGTTAGAGTTCAGTTGGACTGAACAAGAGCGGTGGTAGCAAAGCCGCGCAGTTTCTGATCGTCATGGCTAAGAGAGCTGTTCGGATCCTTACCTTGGGCAGAAGCCATGTTGTGGCTGATGCTTGAGTAGTAGGATGACGCATTCTGTAGCGTTTCCGGTCCTCTTGGTTTTCAAGTTGGAGTTGGCCAGTGTAGTTGAGATGCTGGAGAGGGTTGTGCCCGTGTAGCCGGTTGTCTTTTAGACCGTTTGTCGACCGTGTGTGTCGGAGGGTGATCGAAGGATCCCTAGGTTTTGGAGAGCCTCTTCAGAGCTCAGTCAGACCCACGCAGTGTTCCTCGGGTGAGTTGCTTGCAGACTTGGTATTCTAGCAAGCTAGTGCTTGTTTGGAGTAGAGTCCAGATTGGTTCCGGTGAGGTGGCTAGTTGGTTCTTGGCGTTGACCAAGATTTGGGTCTCTTGTTTCAAGAGCTAGCTCGGTTCGAGCAAGAGGGCGTTGCCCTGAGGACCTTTTCCTAGTCAGGAAGTTTTAGGAGTTGACCCCTCCCTCGGTGGTTGAGTAAGTTCTGCTAGTTCTGGGTTGGTGGTCCAATCAGTTGAGGTTTCCCTTGGGTGTTGCTTCCAAGAGAGTTGGTTGTTGTTGCCCTTGGGTTTGAGCTAGTCAGCGAGCGTGTGTGATGTTCGCTGCCCTTCAGAGTTCGCTTGCTGGGAAATCGTTTCCCGTTTAGAAGGAGTCAGCATAGCTCCTGAGTTGTGTAGTGGATCAGAGTAGCGCAGTGGTTAGCCCAGCGAGAGGGTCCCTGCATTGTGTTGTTAGCAAGCGAAAAGTTGTTTGTCCCCGCAAGGGCGGAGGCCAGCCAGTTTAAGAGTTGAGTTTTTGCTGGAAAGTTGTTGGTTCTTTGGGGTTTGAGGAACCCCTAGTTTCTATGGTGGTTGAGTTGCACCATGGATGCCAACCTCGAGTATTATCTTTGGAGATAGCCTCGTCGGTCCGTTTTCCTTGCGATGTTCCGAGTGTGGAGTTTCTAGTCGCAAGATGAGTTAGGCCTAAGTTAAAAGAAGGAATTCCTTTGAGTAGCCAGTTGGACTTAAAAGTTGAGTGGTAGCTTGGAGGCGAGCTTTGCTCGTTATGAGCTTGGTTTGAGGTTCTGCAGAGCAAGCCTTTCTCCGGCTTTGCTTCTAGTTGTTGTGCTTTAGCAGTTGGCGATTAGCGGAGCCACAGTTGAGAGGGTTGGCACAGAGGTTCCGTGGCATTGGTTGGTTAGCCTTTGAGCTGTTCTCCTCAAGCTGTTGAGTTGCAAGTAGCCCTGTGATGGTTTAGTCCTTGCTACCCAAGATTTTCCATGAGAGGAATGTTGGTTGTTTCCTTGCCTGGCAATGTTCTCTTTGGCCAGTTGCTAGTAGATTTGCATGGAAAAGTTTGTGTTCGGCCGTTGAGAGGCTCCAGTTTGTTGGCTTGGCCGAGTGGAGCCTGTGCCTGGATTTTGCCATTTAGGGTTGGCCGTAGCTGAAGTTTCAGCACGTGCTAGTTGGAAAAGTTTGCCTTAAGGATCAATCGCTAGTTGGTGGTTCGATTGTTTTTCGTTAAGGCTTTAGGCAAGCCTTGTGGTTCGCTGGTCTCTTGTGAAGTAAGAGTAGGCTGTTTAGTTTCTGGAACCTGAGAGGTTCAGTTGTTTGGCAAGCATGGTGTAGAGTTGAGGCTGTTTGTTAACAGCTGTGAGCATTCAGAGAAGTAATGCCAGTGCGTGGCGTTGAGTTTTGGAGCTTGTGTCCAGTCTGCGAGTTTGCTGAGAGTAACACCGTAGAGAGGTGTTCCGTGTTGGATTAGCAGGGTTTATTTGAGCCCCAGGTTTGTAGGGCCTTTTGAGATCCTTGAGCGGATCAGAGCAGTGGCCTTTCGGTTAGCTTTGCCCAGTCTTTGTTGAGATAGTCTATGGCAGTCAGGATAGCATTGTGGCTTTGAGCCTTTGAGAACCCAAGAGGGTTTGGTTCTCGAAGAAGGGCTAGTGTTGTCTTAGCCGAGGAGTTCAGTTGGCTAGGAATCAGTGGAGATTTCCTAGAGCTGTTTCGTCTTAGGACTTTCGAGGACGAAAGTCTTAAAAGGAGGGAGTATTGTAACGGCCCAATTTTCTATCCCTGCCTCGAGGAGCTTAGGTTCGGTTCGATGGTTCGGTTGGGACGTTAGAGCTGTTTTGACCCTTAGGGGTATTTTGGTCTTTTTGCTCCCCGGGCAGGATTTATGGTTTTTTAGGGCTTCGAGGCAGCTCCTGCCTTTGTCGAGGTTTGTTTGTTGGTGGCTGCGAGTCCCGAGATGTTTGGGCTTTTCGTTTGGGAGTTCGGTTGTGATTTGGGTTTTGGGCAAAGTTATGGTTGTTTGGGTGTTTCCTTTGGGATTCGAGCCCGGACCCTTAGTGTTGATTTGGGAGGTTGATTTAAGTGAGGTTATTGATTGGAAAAGGTTGCTTCAGTCGGGTCTCGAAGGAGGAAGCCGGGAAATGGGATTTAAGGATTTTAAGGTTTTTTAGATATTGGATAAAATGGATAAGGATGGAAAATAAGGATAAAAAGAAAAAGGAAATTTCTTTTTTTTAAAATCCCATTTTTCCTTTATCTTTCCCCAAAATTCCCATTTTTCCCTTTTCTCTCTCTCTCCCGAGCCTCACACCCCCTCATTTGCCACCCCTTGGTCGCCCAACCACAGCGCCGCCTACCACCCAAGCCCGAGCCGGCTCGAGCCCCAAAGATGTTCGCGTTGCCCAACTCCCAGGCCGCCCAGCCCGAGTCGCCCCTGCCCCAGTCGCGCTGCACAGTGTCGCCCAGGCCGTGTCGCCCAGCTCGCCCAGGTCCGTGTCGCGTCTCCCAGGCCATCCCCGCACCAGATCGAGTGCCCCTGTAGCCCATCGCGTCGCGTCGTGTAGCTCGTGTCGCTCGCGCCCGCGCGCCGTCCCCTGTGCCGAGCCGCGCCGCACGTCGTCGCCTAGCTGAGTCGATCCCGCGCTGCGCGCAGCACTCACGCGCCTACACAACACCGCGTGCAGCGCGCTGCGCCATGCCTGCGCCCAACCAACCCGACCCTGCGCCCGCCCACACTGTTGTGTGTTGGTTGGGCCGAGCCTTGTGGCTTCTCAGATGGTATTTCCCTAGTCTTTTCTTCGTTGAGCCCTGATTTGTTGGCTGCTGGTTATTGTGTTTATTGGGGTGTTTTATTTGATGTTTAGGCTGTTTGGGTTCGATTAGAGGCTCGAGGATCGCTTGTTGATTTGTAATTATTTGCTGCTTGTTCCAGGTAAGGATTTCTTACCGTGGTTGTGTGGACCCTGCGATATTATCACGATGTGCCTTGTATGCTTGTTTACTGTTATGAGCATGATAGTGATAGGCATCTTTGATTGATTTCTTGCTAGCATGTTTGGCTGATTTTACATGTTAGTGCCATGCTAGGATTGTTCTTCCAGCATGCTTATGATTCCTGCTTAAGTTCGTAGTATCATGCTAGGTAAATGTGATTGATGTCGGTCATTGCTTGCTAGCCAGGAATCAATTTACTTTGTACTCTTATATAGAGTTGTAGGGTTTGTCATCATCCAGAGGCTGAGAGCGGACATAACGTACTTTGTCCCCACCGATCGGGAGTAAAGCGAAGCATAACGTATATTTCTTTAGGGGTTGAGAGCGGACATAACGTACTTTGTCCCCACTGGTCGGGAGTAAAGTGCGCGCAGCATAACGTATATTGCTTCCCCCCCGACCGCCGATGTGGATTTAGCTACCCACAATTGCGTATGCCTAGTTTGTAGCCTGCTAGAGCGGAACCCTGCCAACGGTGTAAGCCTACCTTGGCCGGTTCTTAGCTTCAGGTCGGTGGTTCAGCCGCATGATGAGCGCCGAGGGCCCCGCGCTCATCGTGATCGCGTGACACCGCTTCCGAGTCATAGGCATGCATACCGCCCGCGTAGTTTGCCCTTAGGCCCCGCATTTACACCCTGGCAAGCGGCGGCATGCGGTGTGCGCGCACACGCGTTAGTCGCCGGTTCGGAGAGCTCCCCCGGGCTAATGTTTGTGAGTACACCATTCCTTCCAGTTTAGAGCCAGACTTCGGGTACTCTCCCGTAAGTCCAGATTAGCAAGGGCAAGGAGGCCCTTGAGGACATCCTTGGGATCTGTTTTTGAGCTGAACAATCCCCCGAGTGAAAGATACCTCGGTGATGTCCCAGGATTGGTCAGGGTAACCAATCATTAGGCCGGAAGTATGAGACTTCCGATGACTCCAGATCTTGCATTATGAGCTCGTTGAGCTATGATCTGTGTTGATAGTCGCTTTGCTTGCATGTTGAGGTGCTAGATGACTGATGTATCGTATTGTACCCCGGTTGGGGATTCTTACTGAGTATGTTTATACTCACCCTTATTTATCTTTCAGGTAACTTGGGACAACACCAGGAGGGCTAGCGGAGGGAGATGATTGATCATGGGAGTTGCCGGCACTCTGTCATTTATTATTGCATTGTTTATTCAGCATGTAGATGGACAAGAGTCCTAGGGGAACATTGTTTAAAAAGTTGTTTAAATTGTATTGTATGTTTTTATAAATACTGGTCAGGTTGTTTTACTTTGTTGGTTTGTTTAAATGAAAATTGTTGGTTATGTTTTAAGGGTTCCCCCTTCTCATATGTTTTGAAAGGTTTTAAATATGAGTACTAAACCGCTTGTTATCATATTTAACTTGCATGTTGAGTGAGAACCCCAGTTTAGGGCCGTGTTTCGGGTCTGGTTCGTCACAGGCTCACCCCTCTCAAAAGACCATCGATACGGGGGTGGAAACACTACTGGAATTGCACTCGACTCACAAGCCTCTAAGAACGCTCTCCAAAACCACGGTTCTTCAACGCACTGCCTAGAATAAACCTTTGTTGCCACACCCTGGTGCCAACAACTCTAGCCTGAAACTGCCATGCCACTACTTCAGAGTAATGACATCTCCACCTGGGGCGAGGTGCGAGCTCCAGCTACCGAAACTAATCCGCCAAAAATCCGAACTCACACAACAACCTCAACCAACTGCCGGCTCCCACACAGAAACCTACCAACCAACAACTTGAGTGCTACTAACTCGGAAGCCTAACCAACCGCAAGCTGCATTGCTACGCCGGTCTACTCAACTCTAGCTCGACCTAGATCACTGACTGAAAAAGTCAACCTGCTATCAACAGGGCCTCAGAGGGCTCCTTCCACTAAACTTACCTCCATGCAAGCAACGGAACGAAGCTTGCCTCAAATATGAAACACATCTCACAAGTCCAAACGATAACACAAACAGGCTTAAACCCTCTAGCTTAGGCTTATTGCACCTTCCCACCGAAACTTCATAAACGGAACGCCACAACCCGGTTAACACCAGCTACCAAGAACAAGAATACCAACAATGGCAGGCAGTGCACAAGCTACACTAACCAGCAAGGATCCCTCAAAGGTCAAGACCCTAGTCCAGCCAGAATGGTGCAACTTCATCCCACAACTGATACAAAGGGTGCCTCAACCACAAAGGCGCAACAGCTCCCGGGCCAAACACACAAGGTACCTTAACTGACTAGGTCATACACTCACAGGAGGTAGAACAACCCTTACTGCAACTTTCAGAACACCACTCAAGAGTCCGCTTAACTGGACAAACAACTGCTTTCAGGCGGCCAACAGATTATCCCTCTTGCTAGCACCACTACCACCAACTCCAAGACCAAGGAATAATCTGACAACTCCTAAGAGGAAACAGTTCCTTACAAGCAGACATCCGAAGGACAGAGAGCTCCACACACGCTCGCTGTCTTGCTCCGCTAAAGCAACAACATCTAAGTCTCACAATAAGAAGAGTGCTCAACTCTACTAGACAACTGAGGAAACCACCAACGGATCAAGTCCGATGGGTACACTGCTCGCTGCACCCTTAACCACAGGGTTTCGACTTACTAGCTGCAAAACAACAACAATTTACAAGAGAACAAAGATGTCTCTACATCCTCCTTGAAGGCTACTAACTCTGCAGCCACTCTCTGGGCAACCAAACAATCTGCTAAGGTTCAAGATCAACACTTGAACTACCCAGACTAGTCCACACTGGAACCTACTCCACTAGCAACAACATGAGCAAAGCCAAAGCTAATTCCGCTCCTGGAGAGGTACTCCGAGGCGAATCACCTCCACCCTCTCTCTGGGGAAAAGCTAACACTGGGCCACAAGTGGCCTACGGGAGTCTAATCTCTGCCTTCCTTCTGGGACGATGGTGCTCTGAACCCAAACCAACAACGAGTTCGGCTAGAGATGAGTGGATTGGCATAGCTATGCAGTTGTAGTTGTTTGAGCTTCCTAGTTCGTAGCACTCAAGTTGTTGAATTGTAAGTTTCCGTGTGGGAGCTGTCAGCTAGTTGAGGTTGTTGTGTGAGTTCGGATTTTTGGAGTATTGACTTCAGTAGCTAGAGCTCGCACCACGGTTGGTGTGCAGATGCCATTTCTATGGAGTAGAGGCATGTCAGTTTCAGGTTGGAGATGTTGCCATTAGGGTGTGGCAACAAAGGTTTGTTCTAGGCAGTGCGTGGGTGAACCGTGATTCAGGAGAGTGTCTTAGAGGCTTATGAGCCGAGTGCAGTTTCTGTAGTGTTTTCACCCTTTTTGTCCGATGGTCTTTTGGGAGGAGTGAGCCAGATCCTTCGGAGCTTGTTGCGAGTTGGTGTTTCCGTGATTAGGCAGCGGGAGACCAGTGTGGTTTTAGGAGGTTGCCTTGGGTAGCAGTTCTCAGCGGTCAGTTCTTGTGGTTCCATTGAGGCATTGTATGGTAAGTGTTGCAGGTCTCTAGTGCTGTGAGGAAAGGTTGGTGGCCGTCAGTGTTGTTTTGGGTCCTGTGTTGCTGCAGTTGACCAGAGGTGTTGTGCAGGAGGTTGAGCTCGTTTGTGGTTAGCTCAGAGCGAGCATGATGAAAGTTTCGCCGATGTTCGGCGCCGAGTTTTAGAGTTTGAGGTTGGACAAAGGCGTGCTTTTAAGGTTGTGCCGTTGTGAGTTGTGTTGAGGTTTGGTAAGCGGGAGAAGTGGAGTCTCCTGTTGTTGAACCATTTGAGATTCTCGAGAGGATTGGCGAGTTGCATATCGGTTAGCTTTTTCTCACATTGTCACCGTGTGCGGTGTTCTCATGTATCGGTGTGAGGCAAGATGTGTCCGGACCCATTGCTCATTGTGGACTTTGAGCCTTTGCGGTGATTGAGGTTTGAACTTCAAGGGAAGCCTCGTGAGTATTCTGTCTTTGAGACGTAGACGTTGCATAATCGTGGGATCCGCTTGGTGAAAGTTCGGTGGAGGAGTCGAGTTCGAGGAGGCCGCTTGTGAGCGGGAAGACGGGATGAGATTGCAGATCCTCTGTCTTTGCTTTGATCTTAAGGACTTTCGAGGACGAAAGTCATAAAAGGAGGGAATATTGTAACGCCCGTGTTTTCGTCCCGCTTCCCGTATGCCCTAGGGGTATTTTAGTAATTTGGTCGGGCCGTCGTGGCCGTTTATGTCTTTTTCAGCTTGCTAAAATTATTGGATGGATTTATGAAGGTTTTGAGGCTTTGTGGTTTGGTTTGAGCATGGGTAGATGCAAAAGTAAAAATAAAGGAATTTGTGTTGCACTGGGATTCGAACCCGGGCCTCCTGAAAGCTGTGAGGATGCGTGCCGCTTGAGCTATGGAGAGCTCTTGTTACTCTTTCCGCGTCATATCTTAGATACCCTTGGATCTTTGGAGTTTTGTGATTTTGGTTAAATGAAAAGAAATTAGGTTTATTCCATCTTCTTCTCCAAATCACCTCTTGGCCGCACAAGCTTTCCCCTCCCAAGCTCCAAGCCGATTTTCATCCCCTTTGCACCCCGTGGTTCGATCGTCTTTCCGGTAAGTTTCTTCGTCTCTTCGTCTTCTCCGATTTGAGTTCTTGCTTTGGCCGAATGTAAATAGAAGAGTGTGGTTGTGTGTGTATGTTTGTTTGCACTGCCGAGAGGAGCCCCACCAAGAAATTTCACCGTCGCGCATTTCACCGGCGGATCGCGCACCAAAGAAGAAGCCCAGATCGCCGAGTCGCCCAGCTCCATCGCCTCGCAGCGCATCGAGCATCAGCGCTGCTGCCCGCTCGTCGGCCGAGGCGACGCTCAGACAAACCTGCCGCACGCGGCCAATGACGCTCGACACCCTCCGCACTTTCAAAGAGACGCCCAGACAGCCTCGCCGCAGCGGCCAGATCTCGCCAGCCAGATGCGCCTGCCGAGCCCTCGGCGCAAGCCAGATCGCGCGCCCAGACGCTGTCGGCCCGCGCGCCCGTCGTTGCCGCGCCGCGCGCGCTTGTTGCCGCAGCCGCGCTACGCGTGTCTGTCTGTCCGCTTCTTCCGCGCTTGTCGCGCGCCGCGCTGCTGCGCCCGGCCGGCCGTCGCATGCGCGCGCCCGCTCTGCCGCCATATCTGCGCTATCATCGGCGCAGCGCCCGCCCTGCCGCGCGCCGGCGCGCCGCCGCCGCCAAGCCAGCCTCGCCATGCTTTGTCTCGCCGTCACAGTGTCGGCCGCGCGCGTGAGTTACTCCGAGCCAAGCCTTGTTTATTTTATTATGTTTAGGCCTATGGATTGTGATTATTATTGTGTTTGTTAGGTTCTCGTTAGCTAGCTCGGGATCGATCGCACTTAGGATTTTTGTGTGTAGTTGCCTCCCGCTGGTAAGGATTTCTTACCGGAGTTGTGTGGACCTCGCGATGTTCTATGTGATTGTTGTTTGTATGTTTGTTTGTGATTATCAAGCATGTATAGTTTAGGTGCTCTGCTCAAATTCCCGACTAGCATGACTTCGTATGTTGTTCTCTCATGTTAGCCCATGCTAGGTTGTTCCGCTTCTAGCATGCTCATATCTGTTCTTGCTTCGTAGTACCATGCTAGGTTCGTTGTATCCGTTGAGCACGTTTTGGATTGTATTGGATTGTATGTTATTGATATGATAGGTTAAAGTGTAGGTAGGTAGCATCATCCGGCTCGATGCATAAAGTATCTTGCATCCATGGCGGGGACGTCGAGACGATTCTCCGTCCCCGACCCCGTTAGGGTTTAGCTAACCCGACCGGTAGGCCTGCGCAATCTTGGGTGAGGGTGGCGGTCGTTAAATGCCCCAACGGTCGGGATGATGACTTGGCATTGCCTCGTCCCGACAGCGATCGGCACGTCCTCGGCGTGTTCGGCCGTAGCCCTTGATTGCCACCGTTAGGGCAAGGACCGCTTCGGTGTAAGCCTACCACGACCGGTTCCTTAGCCTCAAAGCGGTGGTTCAGCCGACATAGTTCACGTGTCCGTGTCTCACACCCCTATGTCGCTGACACCGATCCGTAGATTTAGTTAGGCGTGGATCGACATGGGCGCTTGCCGACTAGACCCTGGGCCGACTTCATAGTTCTGCAGTGAGCACGCGGTGCATGCTTACGCTCATTACAAACACCGGCCAGAGAGCTCCTCGGGATCTTGAGCTAGTGCACCTTTCGTGATCGGCGATGTAGATAGGCCGAGGCCGAGACTTGGTTCTCGTATAGGGCGTATTGTGTGGTGTGGATTATTCCGACTAAGACCACCGAGTTGGCATCCGAGGTCCAAGTGTGGACTTAAGCTATGTGCTCTATTATGTGTTTATGTTCATAGCTTGCATACACTCATCTAGATGACCATGTGCATCGTATTGTACCCCTGTTGGGGATTCTTACCGAGTAATTCGTTACTCACCCTTACTTATCTTTCAGTAACCATGGCGCGAGGCGTGATGGTCAAGGAGGAGCTATGATCATGGGAACTCGCTTGTCATCTCTCGATTGTTTTATTTTAATTATCATGACTCTTCACTTTTGTTATTTCCCTGAATGCATGTAGACGGGCACAGAGCCCCGTGGATGTTTTCTTACGTTTATGGATTCCAAAGATATTTGTACTTGTGGATTGTTTTAATGGTTTAAATAAATCTCTCATCGTGAGTGTGCTTTTAGAAATGTATGTTTTGGTTGTTGAATGTTTCTGCTTTTACTTGGAATCAAAATGTATTTTTCATAATGTTTTTATTTTCACTACATGCATTGGGGTAAAGGCCCATTTAGAGCCCCTTTTGGTCGGGTCTTTACATTGGTATCGAGCTCGAGTCATAGACTTTGTAGACCGACCTTTGTGTTGTAGGTCGTCTTTCCCATGATCACCGCAGACTCGGCGGTCATCAGTGCGCCTAAGTTTTCTGCTTTTAGAAAAGGGTTAAGAATTTACAATACCTTTCATCTAGTGTATGCCTTGTGTAGTGTTGTGGAGCGAGACGAGCGGTGTTCTCACTCGTTGTTGGTTTGGGCTTAGTGAGCCATCATGCCAACTTTCAGCAGATCGCGAGCAGCTTGTTTGGCAAAATGTTGAGGTATCCAGATAGATTCGGATGCCCCGGAACATCGCTCGCAGGGAGGCGAGCAGCTTAGACTCCGTTGGCCATTTGTGGCCTAGTTGTCGCTTTTCCCAGTGAGAGGGTGGTGGTGCTTCGTGCGCATTGCCGCATGTTGATCGCACCTTGAGGAGCAGGGCGCTTGGCATGTCCGACCGAGGAGTTGGACAGATCATGTTGATGTTGAGGCCGCGCCCGGGTTGTTAGGCCCGCATGCCGGATTTGGCCCCCTGCAGCTTGAGTTGCCTAGAGGAGGGGTAGAGGCTAGCGGCGCCTCAGTGAGACTCCTTGAGCAGAGTGTGCTCCAAACATGAGAGATTTGATGGCGTGTCTTTAGCTATCGAGAGCGGAGACCAGTGCGCAGCTTTGTAGCGCGTAGTGAGGAGTTCGGGCACGCTTAGCCCAAATGGCGAGTTTGTTTCAAAGATTTTTCCCCAAAGAGCTCTTGTAGCCCCTGAGGTTCTCGGAGGGCATGATCAGCAGTTTATTCAGATGAGTTTGTTGGCGTTGTTGGAGACGCCTGTGTTGGCAAATGGATGCCTGTAGAGCTCGATGTTTTAGTAAGTCCTCTTGCTAGTAGTAAGGTAGATGGCCAGGTTTGAGTTTAGCATCCGTGTGTGGGATGCCCCGCTGCTCAAAGGCCGAGGTGTGCCGCCTCTGTGGCTTATTTGGTTCATCGATGGTGGTGGAAATCCCTTGTGAGAGGTGGTCTAGCGAGTCTCCACCACCGCCCGCCCGTTTGTTTGGCAAGTTGCCGTGTTAGTGGCTTGAGGCGGATGAAGGGTCATCTTTGCCCCTTGCGAGCCTGTTGTTGTTTAATGACCCGCTTCCTCGGATGTGGATTTGGTAGTAGTAGCACTTGAGGTGCATTGGTTGGTGTGCCACTTTGGCACTAAGTCCGGTTCGAGCTTGAGTTTGGCTTGGCATAGCAGATGGTTCTATGCCGTCCGAGTTCAAAGACACTTCTTTAGCCATTGAATCCATTTATGGAAAATGCTCTTGTTTAGGTCGTACAAGAGGGCTAGTTCAGTGGTAGTTGAAGGACCACAAGTGAAAGGATGTTCGAGAGGAGCTGGAGCCTCTTCCCATTGTTACTGGGGGTCGAGTAAGTCAGCAGGTTGGCGGCTGGTAAGTGTTAGTGCGTGTGAGTCTCACGCTAGTGCTAAGGCTAAGAGATCTTTGTGGTTGGTAGTGCGGTCCACTACCTTCGGGTGCCTAAACCTGAGTTGAGTGAGCATTGTAGATGCGAGTTCGGTCCAGCAGGGGGAACCATGAGTTGGATGCCCGTGAGATGAGTTGGATGCTCTCGAGATGAGTTGGATGCTTATGAGATGAGTTGGATGCCTATGAGATGAGTAGGACGCCTTATGTGTAAGCGCACTTGGTAGAGTCTTGGTATAAAGTAAGTTCGGTTTGGCGTCGTTATGTTTTAGCAGAGCAAGGTTGCCACTGCTTTGAGTATCGTGTGAAGATGGAACTTTTGGTGTTCCTTGGATTGTTTGTATCGCTGCCAGGAGTTATCGTTGCTTTGTGGAAAAGCTCTTGTTAGTCTTGGATCTCTAAAGGAAGGTTGGGAGTTGTGCACACAAGTGTGTTTTGTGTGGTTCGTTCCGTGGCGAGAGTTTCAGATCCATGTAGGGTTTGCTTTGGAGATCTCGTGCTCAGTGCCTTGAGAAGTTGGACTCCAGGTGGTTGTTGTAAGGCTTGGGTTGAGGTGGTAAGGATACCAGTGCTCGTGGTATCAAGTTGTTGCTTAGGCAAGATTTGTTAAGTTGGGCCTAAGCTTGGTTGGCGGATCTTCTTGTTGATCGTTGGTTGGAGTTCGGTTGGAAACTGAACAAGAGCGGTGGTAGCTAAGCCGCGTGGTTTCTGATCGGCATGGCTAAGAGAGTTGTTCGGATCCTTCCTTGGGTAGAAGTTATGTTGTGGCCGATGCTTTGAGTAGGAGGATGACGCATTCTGTAGCGTTTCGGGTCCTCTAGGTTCCCAAGGAGTTGGAGTTGGCCAAAGATGGTTGGGATGCTGGAAATTGGAGTTGTTTGTTCGGGTAGTGGGTTGTTAGGACCGTTAGGCGGCGACAAAGTGTGTGTCGAGGGTTGTCGAAGAGCCCTAGGTTGTGGAGAGCCTCTCCAGAGCTCACGAGGCCCAAATAGTGAGTTTCAGCTTGGCTAGCCGGAGGCGTGTAGTTTGTAGCCTCGGTGGAGTTGCTAGCGAGCTTGGTAGACTAGCAAGCTAGTGTTTATTTGGAGTAAAGTCCGGAGTGGTTTCGGTGTGGTGGCAAGTTGATGCTTGGTGTTGACCAAGTGTGGATTGAAGTTGCTAGAGTTTAGTTTTGCTCGTGGGGGCGAGTGGTTTGTGCCATGTTGGTTGTTTTTCCTGCTTTCCGTGGATGTTGAGTTGCCCCGCTTTGGCATTTGGAGGTTCACCGAGTTGGACCCTTGTTGTGCCCCGTGAGATTAGATGTTGTTGCTCTGGGTGGAGCAAGACAGGTGAGCGTATGTGGAGTTCTCTCTCTTCCGTTGGTTGTCCGCTTGTAGGAGCCGCTTTCCTTCGGGAGTTGTCGTTACTCCTTGGTCTTGGAGTTAATGGTGGAAGCGCTAGCTTGAAGGAAAAGTTTGTTGGTCGCTTGGAAGTAGTCGTTTGTCCAGCTTAAGCGGATTCTTGGAGGGTGTTCTAGAGGCCAGCAGTAAAGGTTGTCCCGCCTCTTATGAGTGTTTGGCCTAGTTGGTTAAGATTTTGTGTGTTGGCATGGAAGATGTTGCACCTTTGTAGTGGAAGATCTCCTTTGTATCGCTTGTGGGTTGAGGTTGCACCATTGTGGCCGGATTAGGTCCGGACTTATCGAGGATCCTTGCACTAGTGTAGCTTGCACTCTGCCACCATTGTTGGTATTCTTGTTCTTGGTAGTTGGTGTTGACCGGTAGTGGAGTTCCGTTATGAAGTTTCGGTGGGAAGGTGCATTAAGCCTAAGCTTGAGGGTTAAGCCTCAGTATGTGTTATCGTTTGGACTTGTGAGATGTGTTTCATATTTGAGGCGAGCTTTGTTCCGTTGTTTGCATGGAGGTAAGTTTAGTGGATGGAGCCCTCTGGGGCTCGGTTGTTTGCAAGTTGTCTTGCCCACTAGTGATTTGAGTCGAGCTAGAGATGAGTGGATTGGCATAGCTATGCAGCTTGTAGTTGTTTGAGCTTCCTAGTTCGTAGCACTCAAGTTGTTGAATTGTAAGTTTCCGTGTGGAGCCGCTGCTAGTTGAGGTTGTTGTGTGAGTTCGGATTTTTGGAGTATTGACTTGATGAGCTAGAGCTCGCACTCACTGCTGGTGTCTGAGATGCCATTTCTATGGAGTAGAGGCATGTCGATTTGAGTTGGAGATGTTGCCATTAGGGTGTGGCAACAAAGGTTTGTTCTAGGCGGTGCGTGGGTGAACCGTGATTCGGAGAGTGTCTTAGAGGCTTATGAGCCGAGTGCGCTTCTGTAGTGTTTTCACCCTTTTTGTCCGATGGTCTTTTGGGAGGAGTGAGCCGATCCTTCGGAGCTTGTTGCGAGTTGGTGTTTCCGTGATTAGGCAGCGGGAGACCAGTGTGGTTTTAGGAGGTTGCCTTGGGTAGCAGTTCTCAGCGGTCAGTTCTTGTGGTTCCATTGAGGCATTGTATGGTAAGTGTTGCGGAGTCTCTAGTCTTTGTGAGGAAAGGTTGTTGGTGGCCGCGCGGTGTTGTTTTGGGTCCCGTGTTGCTGCAGCTTGACCGAGAGGTGTTGTGCGGGAGGTTGAGCTCGTTTGTGGTTAGCCTCAGAGCGTGCATGAAAGTTTCGCCGATGTTAGCGTCGAGTTTTAGAGTTTGAGGTTGGACAAAGGCGTGCTTTTAAGGTTGTGCCGTTGTGAGTTGTGTTGAGGTTTGGTAAGCGGGAGAAGTGGAGTCTCCTGTTGTTGAACCATTTGAGATTCTCGAGAGGATTGGCAGAGTTGCATATCGGTTAGCTTTTTCTGTCATTGTCACCGTGGTGTGCGTGTTCTCATGTATCGGTGTGAGAGGCAAGATGTGTCGGACCCATTGCTCATTGTGGACTTTGAGCCTTTGCAAACTGATTGAGGTTTGAACTTCAAGGGGAGCCTGTGAGTATTCTCGTCTTTGAGACGTAGACGTTGCATAATCGTGGGATCCGCTTGGTGAAAGTTCGGTGGAGGAGTCGAGTTACGAGGAGGCCGCTTGTGAGCGGGAAGACGGGATGAGATTGCAGTATCTCGTCTTGCTTTGAGTCTTAAGGACTTTCGAGGACGAAAGTCATAAAAAGGAGGGAATATTGTAACGGCCCGAGTTTTCGTCCCGCCTCTTCCGGTATGCCCTAGGGGTATTTTAGTAATTTGGTCGGGCCGTCGTACCGTTTATGTCTTTTTCCAGTTGCTAAAATTATTGGATGGATTTATGAAGGTTTTGAGGCTTTGTGGTTTGGTTTGAGCATGGGTAGATGCAAAAGTAAAAATAAAGGAATTTGTGTTGTACTGATTCGAACCCGGCCTCCTGGAAAAGCTCTGTGAGGATGCGTGCGCTTGAGCTATGGAGAGCTCTTGTTACTCTTTCCGCGTCATATCTTAGATACCCTTGGATCTTTGGAGTTTTGTGATTTTGGTTAAATGAAAAGAAATTAGGTTTATTCCATCTTCTTCTCCAAATCACCTCTTGGCCGCACAAGCTTTCCCTCCCAAGCTCCAAGCCGATTTTCATCCCCTTTGCACCCCCGTGGTTCGATCGTCTTTCCGGGTAAGTTTCTTCGCTCTTCGTCTTCTCCGATTTGAGTTCTTGCCGGCCGAATGTAAATAGAAGAGTGTGGTTGTGTGTGTATGTTTGTTTGCACTGCCGAGAGGAGCCCCACCAAAGAAATTTCCACCGTCGCAAATTTCCACCACGCCGGATCGCACCAAAGAAGAAGCCCAGATCGCCCGAGTCGCCCACTCCATCGCCCTGCGGTGCCATCGAGCGGCTGCATCGCTCAGCGAGGCAGACGCGAGACGCTTTCGCAGCCAGCCGCGGCCAATGACGCTTCGAGCTGCCGCAGCCGCGGCCAATGACGCCCGAGCAGCCCGCCGCGGCCAGATCTCGCCCGGCGAGATGCGCCTGCCGAGCCCCTCGCAGCAGCAAGAGATCGCGCGTCGAGACGCTCGTCGTCAGCCAGCGCGCTCGTCGCCAGCGCGCGCCGTTTGTCGCAGCCGCGCGCCTGCCGTCGCGCCAGCGCGCCGTCGTTGCCGCAGGCCGCGCTTCGCGCGTGTGGTCGTCCGCTTCAGGCTTGTCGCGCCGTGCGTCGCGCTGCGCCAATGGCCACCATGCGCGCGCTGCGCCCAGCTCTGCCGCCCATCTGCGCTGTCGGCGCCAGCGCCCGACCCTGCCGCCCATCGCGCCCATCAGCGCCAGCCGCGCCTCGCCATCGCTGTCGCCCGCCGTCAGCGTGTCGCCGCGCGCGCGTGAGTTACTCCCGCGAGCCAAGCCTTGTTTATTTTATTATGTTTAGGCCTATGGATTGTGATTATTATTGTGTTTGTTAGGTTCTCGTTAGCTAGCTCGGGATCGATCGCAGCTTAGGATTTTTGTGTGTAGTTGCCTCCCGGCTAGGTAAGGATTTCTTACCGGAGTTGTGTGGACCCTGCGATGTTCTATGTGATTGTTGTTTGTATGTTTGTTTGTGATTATCAAGCATGTATAGTTTAGGTGCTCGCATTGCAATTCCTGACTAGCATGACTTCGTATGTTGTTCTCTCATGTTAGCCCATGCTAGGTTGTTCCGTTCTAGCATGCTCATATCTGTTCTTGCTTCGTAGTACCATGCTAGGTTCGTTGTATCTGTTGAGCACGTTTTGGATTGTATTGGATTGTATGTTATTGATATGATAGGTTAAAGTGTAGGTAGGTAGCATCATCCGGGCTCGATGCATAAAGTATCTTGCATCCATGGCGGGGACGTCGAGACGCTTCTCCGTCCACGACCCCGTTAGGGTTTAGCTAACCCGACCGGTAGGCCCCCGCAATCTTGGGTGAGGGTGGCGGTCGTTAAATGCCCCAACGGTCGGGATGATGACTTGGCATTGCCTCGCCCCGACGACGATCGGCACGTCCTCGGCGTGTTCGGCCGTAGCCCTTGATTGCCACTGTTAGGGCAAGGACCGCTTCGGTGTAAGCCTACCACGACCGGTTCCTTAGCCTCAAAGCGGTGGTTCAGCCGACATAGTTCACGTGTCCGTGTCTCACACCCTATGTCGGTGACACCGATCCGTAGATTTAGTTAGGCGTGGTGGATCGGACATGGGCGACTTGCCACTAGACCCGCACTTCATAGTTCTGCGAGCAGCACGCGGTGCATGCTTACGCTCATTACAAATACGACCGGAGAGCTCCTCGGGATCTTGAGCTAGTGCACCTTTCGTGACGATGAGATAGGCCGAGGCCGAGACTTGGTTCTCGTATAGGGCGTATTGTGTGGTGTGGATTATTCCGGACTAAGACCCTGAGTTGGCATCCGAGGTCCAAGTGTGGACTTAAGCTATGTGCTCTATTATGTGTTTATGTTCATAGCTTGCATACACTCATCTAGATGACCATGTGCATCGTATTGTACCCCGGTTGGGGATTCTTACTGAGTAATTCGTTACTCACCCTTACTTATCTTTCAGGTAACCATGGCGCGAGGCAGGATGGCTGAAGGAGGAGCTATGATCATGGGAACCTGCTGTCATCTCTGATTGTTTTATTTTAATTATCATGACTCTTCACTTTTGTTATTTCCCCTGAATGCATGTAGACGGGCACAGAGCCCCAGGATGTTTTCTTACGTTTTATGGATTCCAGCATATTTGTACTTGTGGATTGTTTTAATGGTTTAAATAAATCTCTGATCAGAGTGTGCTTTTAGAAATGTATGTTTTGGTTGTTGAATGTTTCTGTTTTTACTTGGAATCCGAAATGTATTTTTCATAATGTTTTTTATTTTCACTACATGCATTGGGGTAAAGGCCCATTTAGAGCCCCTTTTGGGTCGGGTCTTTACATGATACTACGAAGCAAGAAAAGATAACGAGCATGCCAGAACGAAACAACCTAGCATAACGTAACTTGCATCCGTGGCAGGGACGTATGAGGCAGTACTCCGTCCCTGATCCGTCGTTAGGGTTTAGCTAACCCTAATGGCAGCCCTTTGCAATCTTGGGTGAGGGTGGCAGACTGTTAAATGCCCCAACGGTCAGGATGATGACAAGGCATTGCCTTGTCCCCGGCAGTCGGCACGTCCTCAGCGTGTTCGGTCGTAGCCCTTGATTGCCACCTGATAGGGCGAGGACCGTTTCCTGGTGTAAGCCTACCACGACCGGTTCCTTAGGCTCAGTGCGGTGGTGCAGCCGACATAGTTTACGTAATCGGGGTCTCACACCCTATGTTCGGTGACACCGATCCGTAGATTAGTTAGGAATGAGTATCGGGCCGGGGCTTGCCTCGCACTCCGACACCCGGTTTGCAAAGAAGATGCGGTGCGCGCACACGCTCATTACAGCTCCGACTGGAGAGCTCCTCGGGATCTTGAGTTCAGTGCACCTTTCGTATCGGCGATGAGAGACAGCCGAGGCCGAGACTAGTTTCTCGTATAGGATCGTAAAGCGTTGTAGTTTTCCGGAGTAAGACCCTGAGATGGCATCCGAGGTTTATGTGGGGATTAAAGTAAAGTGCTCTCTTCTATGTTTATATTCATGGCTTGCATACTTTTTGCTAGATGACCAGTTATATCGTATTGTACCCCTGTTGGGGATTCTTACTGAGTAATTCGTTACTCACCCTTATTTTGTGGTTTTCCACAGGTAATCATGGTGCAAGACAGGATGGCTGAAAAATGAGTTGTGATCATGGAAACCCGTTGTTTTGAACTCTGAGTTTTATGTTAATGTTTTTATGTCTTAAAGTCCTCTAAATGCATGTAGTTGGGCACGGAGCCCTTAGGTTGTTTTTTGGTTATTTTCTGGATTCTGATACTGTTGTAAACTGTTTGAAGTTTTTGAATGTTTAAGTTAAATCTCTGATCAGCGTACTTTTTAAAATATATTTAGCTTGGAACAGGTACTTGGAAACAGGGACAGGTTCCAGGACAGTTGTGTTTGTTTTGAACGGATGTTTATCGTATTTTGTTTTATTTAGAATCTGGAAAATGATCTTGCATAATATTTTCTGAGTTTTTAAGCATGCATTGAGGTAAAGGCCTATTTTGTAAAAACCCGAGCTAAAAACGGTGCTAAACCTAGGTCTTTACTCAGCATGCAAGTGAAAAGCATAAAAGGACCCGACCAGGGTCGAGTTGTAAAACTTTTCAAACATAAGGGCGGAAAACATTAAAAACAAAGTAACCTTCATTAAGCAAAACCATTCAAAAATAAAAGTAGTGACTGATCAGTACTTTCCTAAAAAAACATAAAAGCAGTTCAAAACATAAGTTTTCCCTACGGACCAATGTCCAACTACATGCTGAAATCATAGAGCAGTAAAATAAGACACGACAGAGTGTCAGCAGCATCCATGATCCCCCAGCTCCCTCCGCTAGCCGCCTCGGTGTTGTCCCAAGTTACCTGTGGAAGAAACCACAATAAGGGTGAGTATAAACATACTCAGTAAGAATCCCCGACCGGGGTACGATACGATGCAATCAATCATCTAGCAACCTAGTACACATGCAACCAGTTATCAACAAGGATCTCAGCTCTACGAGCTCACAAGGCAAATCCGGAGTCCTCGGAAGTCTCCTACCTCCGACCTAATGATTGGTTCTCATAACCAATCCCGGACATCTCCGAGGGTCTTTCTCCTCGGCCAATTGATCACCTCAAAAACCGATCCCAAAGATGTCCGACACCCCTCGAGGGTCTTTCTCCTCGACCAATTGATTAGCTCAAAAGCCAATCCCAATGGGTGTCCTCAAGGGCCTCTTACCCTCGCTTATAAATCTGGACTATCGGAGAGTACCCGAGTCCGGCTCTAAATCGGAAGGAATCGTGTACTCACGAACATTAGCCCGGGAGCTCTCCGAACCAAATGACTAACGCGTGTGCGCGCACACCGCATGCTTCTTTGCAACCGGCGTAAATGTGGGGCCAAAGTACAAACTACGCGGGCGGTGCACGCATGCCTAAGACTTCGGAAACGGTGTCACCGAACACGAGAGTGCAAGGCCCTCGGCACTCATCTGCACACCACTGTACCACCGACTGGCTAGCTAAGAACCGCCAAGGTAGGCTTGCACCGTTAGCGGGGTTTCGCTCTAGCAGCTACAAACTAGGCTTATGCCAATGAGGTAGCTAATCCTCATTGGTCTGCCGGGAAGCAATGTACGTTATGCTTCGCTCTACTCCCGACCGTGGGGACAAGGTGCGTTATGTCCGCCTCGGCCTCTAGATGATGACAAATTTCTAACACACTAGCCAGAGTATAGAGTAAACGATTCTGGCTAAACATACATAATCATCATCAATCATACATAACCTAGCATGATACTACGAACTTAAAGCAGAATCTCAAGCATGCCGGAAGAACAATCCTAGCATGGCACTAACATGTACAAACAAGCAAACATGTTAGCAGGAATGCAATAACAAGCTGTCTGTAAAAACCCGACCCAAAAGGGGCTCTAAATGGGCCTTTACCCCAATGCATGTATTCAAAATAAAAGACATTATGAAAAATAAGTTTGGATCCCAAGTAAAAACAGAAACATTCAACAATCAAAACATACATTTCTAAAAGCATACTCGATCGGAGAGATTTATTTAAACCATTTAAACATTCCACAAGTACAAATATGCTGGAATCCATAAAACATAAGAAAACATCCTAGGGCTCAGTGCCTGTCTACATGCATTCAGGGGAAATAACAAAAGTCAAGAGTCATGATATAATAAAATGGTCGAGATGACAAGCGGATTCCATGATCACAGCCTCCTCCTTGACCATCCTGTCTCGCGCCTTGGTTACTCTGTGGAAAACCACATAATAAGGGTGAGTAACGAATTACCCAGAAGAATCCCCAACCGGGTACAATACGATATACATGATCATCTAGAAGAAAGTATGCAAGCTATGAGTACAAACACAGAGCGGAGCACATAGCTAAGTCCACACTAGGACCTCGGATGCCAACTCGTGGTCTTAGTCCTGAAAGATACCACAACACACTATACGCTCTATACGGGAACAAGTCCCGGCCTCGGCTTGTTCTGACGATACGAAAAGGTGCACTGGCTCAAGATCCCGAGGAGCTCTCCGGCGCCGGTAATGATGAGCGTAAGCGCGCACCGCATGCTACCGCAAACTCGGGGTGCCGGGTCTAGTGGCAAGCCGCCCGAGTTTCATCCACCATGCCTAACTAAATCTCTGGATCGGTGTCACCGACATAGGGTGTGAGACTGACACGTGAACTATGTCACCAGTACCACCGCACTGAGGCTAAGGAACCGGCCGTGGTAGGTTTACACCGTGAAGCGGTCCTTGCCCTAACAGTGGCAATCAAGGGCTCTTGCCAACACGCCGAGGACGTGCCGATCGCCGGGGGCGAGGCAATGCCAAGTCATCATCCCGACCTTTGGGGCATTTAATAGTCCGCCACCCTCACCCAAGATTGCGGGGCCACCCGTTAGGGTTAGCTAAACCCTAACGGGATCGGGATGATGGAGTACCATCTCGCACGCGTCCTGTCGAGGATGCAAGTTACGTTATGCATCCGCCCGGATGATGCTACCTACCCGAACTCTAAACCATAGCAATAATAACAATTCAATCAATGCGCTTCAATACGTGCTCAATGAGATACAAGGAACCTAGCATGATACTACGAAGCAAGAACAGATATCGAACATGCGAGAATGGAACAACCTAGCATGGGCTAACATGAGAAACAATACAAGAGTTCATGCCATCAGAATTTGAACAGAGCACCTAGGGCTAAACATGCTAATAATCATACACAGCATACAAAACAACAATCACAAATATACCGCAGGCCCACACAACTCCGTAAGAAATCCTTACCTTGGTCCGGGAGGCTTCTACACACAAATCCTAAGTCATGGAACAATCCCGAGCTAGCGAGCGGGAACTAGCAAACCAATAATAATCAAAGATCTAAAACGTCTAAACAACAATAGAACAGCCAAGCTCGGCTCGGGAACTCACGCGCACGGCGACACGAGCTTGAGCTGCTGGCGCTGCACGCAGACGACACGGATGCATGCGCGCGAGGGACGCGCGGCGCGCGGCGAAGCGTCTGGCGTGCGCGGCGGCGCGGCTTCGCGCGCGCGTAGGCGCTGGCGGCGCGCGCGCGCGTGACGATGACGCGACGCGGCCGGGCGCGCGCGGCGAGCAGCTTCGGCGAGGCGCGCGCGGCGCGGCGTGGCGACAGCGACGCGCGATCTTTGGCGCGCGCGCGGCGCCGGCGTCTCAGCGCTCTCTGCTGCTGCGCGATCCGCACGACGACGACGAGCGATGGCGTGCGGGAGGGCTGCGACGGTGGATCTCGCGCGACCGTGAGCGATGGCGTCGCGCGCGATCGATCGCGGCGATGCGATGAGCGTGGCGGCGATCCGCGCGGCCGCTTTATCCGCTTTGGCGTGCGGCGGGCCGCTTCAACAGATCTGGGCGAGGGGCCGGCCGGCCGGATCGCGACGATGGTCGCTGGCCGGCTTCTCTCCGGGTCGCAAACCACACAACACACACAACACTCTACTTCTTACCTTCGCCAAAGATCAATAACCAAATGAGGAGATGAAGAGGATGAAGACTTACCTGAATGATGATGATCGAACCCAAGGAGATGCAAGGGAAAGAAGAATCGGCAAAGGCTATGGAGAGGAAAGCTTGTGCGGCCAAGAGGTGATTTGGAGAAGAAGATGGAATAAACCTAATTTCTATTTCATTTAACCAAATGCACCAAAACTCCAAAATCCAAGGCTAACCATAGGATGATGCAGGAAGAGCAACAAGAGCACCTAATGGCTCAATTGGCACACATCTCCACAAGCTTCCCAGGAGACCCGGGTTCAAACCCGAGCTGCAGCACAATTCCTTTAATTTTTACTTTTGCATCAAACCTTGCTCAAACCACACCACAAATCCTTCCAAAAACCTACATAAATCCATCCAATAATTTTAATAACCGGAAAAGACACAAACGGCCCTGACGGCCCGACCAAATTACCAAATTACCCCTAGGGCATACCTGGAAGACCGGGAAGAAAAACCTGGGTTGTTACACTGTCCTACCCACTAATCATGTTCATAAAAGTAAAAATGCATATAAGGCACAATCAAGAAAGCATCGCAGGGTCCACACAACCACGGAAAGAAATCCTTACCTTGAAATAAGTGGAAAAAGCTATCACGAATCAAAAACACCCTCGAGCTTTAAAACGAAACCCGAGCAACCTAGGCATAATAAAAGCATCCTAAATAAATATAGAGCAGCCAGTAGCTTAAAAATCTAGAAGGGATAGGTTTGGGAATTACCAACCGAGAAGACACGGTCTCGCAGCAAGGGGCGCTTTTGGCGCCTGCTGTGCGCGGTGGGCAACGCGCAAGCGCTGGCGCTGGCGCTGCTCGGGCGCACGGCAAGGCGAGCGGACGCGCAGGAGCGGGTGTGCGGCACGACGTCTGGACGGCGGGGCAGCGCGCGGGCGATCGACTGCGTAGGCGACGCGCGAGCGAGCGGGCTCGCTGGGTTGGCGCGCGGCGAGCGCTCGATCGGCTGGCGGCGTGTCGCGCTACTGAGCGACGGATCGGGCGCGTCGGCCGCGACGTCGAGCGGTGTTGGGTCGCGGCGACGGGGCTTCGGATCGCAGATGCGGCGGCGCGGCGGGCAGGCAGGGTGAGCACTGGCGGTCAGAGGTTAAGCGGTGCGATTTAGTGCGGCACTGGCCAGGCGGGCGGTGGGTCGGGGTGGCTCGGTACGTGTGTGGGTGCGGCTGGGTGGCTCGGTTAGGGTGCTTGGCTCGATTTTTAGAGAGAGAGAGAGAGAGAGAGAGAGATGGGGTGCGGCTAAACAAGGGGAAAAATAGGGGTTTTCTTGATTTTCCTTCTTTTCCCTATTTTAAATAGGTTAGGAGACCTAAATTCCCTTCCCAAGGCTTCCTCTTGCGGGTCCCGGCAAAAGCAACCTTTTTCTTTTTAATTAAGACTCTTTTCTAAAACTCCAAATCCACCATTTAGGGCAAGGGTTGAAATCCCGATGGAACCATTTAATTTTCAATTGATTCTGCCATTAATCCGGAATGCCTCCAAACTTCTAAACAACTAACCCAAACTCCTTGGGTCTTGCTACCAACATCAATCAAGTTTCAACGGAGGCCGAAATGACCCTGAAGCCCTGAAAATCCTTAACCTCTGGCCGGGGAGCAGAAAGACAAAAATACCCTTAAATGTTATAAAGCTCTAACGGCCCAACCGATTTCCCCAATACTGAACCGAGAGTACCTGGGAAACCGGAATGGAAAACTGGGCCGTTACAATACTCCCTCCTTAAAAGACTTTCGTCCCCGAAAGTCCTAAGACTGGAACAACTCCGGGTAATGAGTCCTCATCTCATCCTCTAGCTCCCACGTCGCTTCCTCTGCTCTCTGATGCCTCCAAAGAACCTTTACTAAACTTATCTCCCGCTGCGCAATACCTTGCGCTCTAAAGCAAAAATCTGCACGGGCTTCTCCTCGAAGGATAAATCTTTACTCAACTCTAAGGGCTCATGCTCTAGCACATGCGACGGATCTGCCACGTACTTTCTCAGCATCGAAACGTGGAACACATTATGCACCGCTGCTAAGGACGGGGGTAAAGCTAACCGGTAGGCCACTGCTCCGATTCGCTCAAGGATCTCAAAAGGCCCTACAAACCTGGGGCTCAACTTGCCTCGCTTACCAAACCTTAACACCCCACGCATAGGTGCTACCTTCAGGAAAACATGTTGACCCACTTCAAACTCCAAATCCCTACACCTCACATCAGCGTAACTCTTCTGCCTACTTTGTGCTGTCAACATGCGAGCCCTAATCTTCTGCACTGCGTTGTTTGTCATCTGAAGTAACTCGGGTCCCAAAACCTGTCTATCACCAACCTCCTCCCAAAACACTGGGGATCTGTAACGCTTACCATACAACGCCTCGAATAGGGCCATCTGAATAGTCGCCTGATAGATGTTGTTGTAAGTGAACTCCATCAAATACAGGTCTTCGGTCCCAACCGCTGGAAAATCCAAAACACAGCTCTCTCAACATATCTTCCGTAACTGATTTGCCCTCTCGGATCGACCATCGGTTTGAGGTGGTGGAAGGCATCTTTCAAGCCGCATTCGCCTTTCCAAACCCTTATGGAGCGCTCTCCAGAAGCGAGATGTGAACCAAGAATCCCGATCTGACACTATCTTCGCGGGTACCCCATGGTACCGCACAATCTGCTCTAGGAATAACTGTGCCCACTGTTCCACGGTATAACTTATCCTCCCGGGAATAAAGTGTGCACTCTTAGTCACCGGTCCACTACTACCCGTGATCTCGAGTAAACCCTCTCGGTGTCCTTGGCAACCCGAGAGATATAATCCATCGAGATCTCGTCCCACTTCCACCGTGGAACACTTAATGGTCGCAATAAACTGCGCAGGCTTACGTCAGGAGCCTTCACTTGGCGACAAGTGAGACACCGCTAACAAACTCACTATATCCCGCTTCATGCCCATCCACCAAAACGTCTCGCTTGAGATCTCGATACATCTTGGTACCTCCCGGGTGCCAAGTGAATGGGGAACTATGTGCCTCGGCGAGCAACTCGCTCGAATCTCCGTGTAATCATCCGGGACGCACAACCGACCTTTGTACCTCAAGCCTCCGTCTGTGCCACAACAAAGTCGAAATCGCCATCACCTCAACTCTCTCGAGCAATCTCTTTAACTTGGGATCACTCACCGATCGTCGATGATCCTCTCGCTTAAGCGACGGTGAAATCGATAGCCGGGCTACCATGGCGGTAACCTTTCCCAACAAAATCTGCGATACTGGTTCGCTCAAACTCTTTCCGCAATTCAACTTGGGAGCTCAAAGAAAGCCGCCGAATGCGACGCCTTCCTACTCAACGCATCATCGCCACAACGTTGGCTTTTCCAGATGGTACAAGATCTCACGATCGTAGTCCTTTACTAACTCGAGCCACCTTCTCTCGCCTCATGTTCAACTCCTTCGAGTGAAGAAATATTTGAGGCTCGGTGGTCCGTGAACAATTGAATCCTCTCACCATATAAGTAGTGCCTCCAAATCTTTAGGGCAAAAACAATCTGCAGACCAACTCCATATCATGAGTTGGATAGTTCTTCTCATATGGCTTCAATCTGCGCCGGAAGCATAAGCTATCACCTTCCCATAACTCAAGATGTACTCCATTCTTGCCAACCACCTAATCGCCACCAAAGTGGGTTCTCTCAAGCATCAAATTCCCTCGGCTTCCACTTGGTGAAATCTTTCAACCACTTGCCAAACTCAGCCAGCCTCCTCTCGCACTATCAAGTGAGTCTGCTCGTCCCGATGACCTGCCCCTCCCGTTGAGCTACCGGAGCTATTGGGGCTACTGAGCTGCTGGGGTACAGGGGTCGCGCTAGGGGTGCTCTTTGCATGAGCTGTGTCAACCGGGCTATCTCGTGCCCTAGACTCCTCTCTCTGCCTGGCCGCTAGCTGCGCTTTGAGTCTCAGCTCTCTGCTCGGCCATTAGGACCATCATCATATCTCTCATAGCGAAATATCTCCTCCTGAGCTGTACCTTGAGGCATAGCAGCCTCCACCCCTTCTCTGGGCAAGTTAGCCTCTGGGTGCCAAGGGCGGCCTACGAGCTCGATATACCACCGGCTGCTGGCTCTCTGCAAAGATCTCTATTTGCGCTTCAGACGGACTGCTCCATGCGTAACCGCATACCGGGCGATCTACACGAAACCACAACGGTTAGTCCACGCTCGGACTTTCTCTCGCCAACAAAGATAACACATGTGTATCGCATATAGTATCGTAAACAAAACCCTTAGCTTATCGAACTTAGACAAACCTGGCAGCCGTGGAGTGCTTTGGAGATCATGGGAACACAACCTACAAATAGGTTAGTCTACAGAATCTATGACTCTATGCTCTGATACCAACTGTAAAAACCCGAACTGAAAACGGTGCTAAACCTATGTCTTTACTCAGCATGCAAGTGAAAAGCATAAAAGGACCCGACCAGGGTCGAGTTGTAAAACTTTTCAAACATAAGGAAAACATTAAAAACAAAGTAATCTTCATTAAGCAAAACCATTCAAAAATAAAAGCAGTGACTGATAAGTACTTTCCTTAAAAAACATAAAAGCAGTTCAAAACATAAGTTTTCCCTACGGACCAATGTCCAACTACATGCTGAAATCATAGAGCAGTAAAATAAGACACGACAGAGTGTCAGCAGCATCCATGATCCCCCAGCTCCCTCCGCTAGCCGCCTCGGTGTTGTCCCAAGTTACCTGTGGAAGAAACCACAATAAGGGTGAGTATAAACATACTCAGTAAGAATCCCCGACTGGGGTACGATACGATGCAATCAATCATCTAGCAACCTAGTACACATGCAACCAGTTATCAACAAGGATCTCAGCTTAACGAGCTCACAAGGCAAATCCGGAGTCCTCGGAAGTCTCCTACCTCCGACCTAATGATTGGTTCTCATAACCAATCCCGGGACATCTCCGAGGGTCTTTCTCCCTCGGCCAATTGATCAGCTCAAAAACCGATCCCAGAGATGTCCGACACCCTCGAGGGTCTTTCTCCCTCGACCAATTGATTAGCTCAAAAGCCAATCCCAATGGGTTTCCTCAAGGGCCTCTTACCCTCGCTTATAAATGGACTATCGGGAGAGTACCCGAGTCCGGCTCTAAATCGGAAGGAACGGTGTACTCACGAACATTAGCCCGGGGGAGCTCTCCGAATCGGCGACTAACGCATGTGCGCGCACACCGCATGCTGCTGCAACCGGCGTAAATGTGGGGGCCTAAGTACAAACTACGCGGGCCAGGTACGCATGCCTAAGACTCGGAAACGGTGTCACTGAACACGATGAGCGAGGCCCTCGGCACTCATCTGTGCACCACACACACCACCGACACGAAGCTAAGAACCGCCAAGGTAGGCTTGCACCGTTGGTAGGGTTCCGCTCTAGCGAGCTACAAACTAGGCTTATGCCAATGAGGTAGCTAATCCTCATTGGCTGGTCGGGGGAAGCAATGTACGTTATGCTTCGCTCTACTCCCGACCGTGGGGGACAAGGTGCGTTATGTCCGCTCTCGGCCTCTAGATGATGACAAACCCTAACACACTAGCTAGAGTATAGAGTAAACGATTCTGGCTAAACATACATAATCATCATCAATCATACATAACCTAGCATGATACTACGAACTTAAAGCAGAATCTCAAGCATGCTGGAAGAACAATCCTAGCATGGCACTAACATGTACAAACAAGAAAACATGCTAGCAGGAATGCAATCTCAAGCTGTCCTACCCACTAATCATGTTCATAAAAGTAAACATGCATATAAGGCACAATCAAGAAAGCATCGCAGGGTCCACACAACCACGGTAAGAAATCCTTACCTAGAAATAAGTGGAAAAAGCTATCACGAATCAAAAACACCCTCGAGCTTTAAAACGAAACCCGAGCAACCTAGGCATAATAAAAGCATCCTAAATAAATATACAGCAAGACCAAAGACTTAAAAATCTAGAAGGGATAGGTTCGGAATTACCAACCGAGAAGACACGGGTCTCGCAGTAGAGAAGCGGCGCTGGCGCTGGCGCTGCTCGGCGCGCGCGGCAAAGCGGCGCGACGCGCAGAGCGGCGTCGCGCGACGACGGCGTCTGGACGGCGGGGCAACGCGCGGGCGATCGGCAGCGTAGGCGACGCGCGAGCGAGCGGGCTCGCTTGGTTGGCGCGCGGGCGAGCATCTCGATCTCTTGGGCGTGGCGACGCTGATCGCAGCGACGGATCGAGTCACCGGAGACGTCGGGGCGGTGTTAGGCGTCTGACGGTGGGGCTTCGGATCGCAGATGGCGGCGGCGGCCGGGCGGCGGTGAGCGGCTGAGGCGACGGGCGGTGGTCAAGCGATTTGGTGCGAGCGGCTGGCACTGGCGGCGGGCGTCAGTGTGGCTGGGGGTGGCTCGGCTGTGTGGTGCGGCTGGGTGGCTCGGTTAGGGTGCTTGGCTCGATTTTTAGAGAGAGAGAGAGAGAGAGAGAGATGGGGTGCGGCTAAACAAGGGGAAAAATAGGGGTTTTCTTGATTTTCCTTCTTTTCCCTATTTTAAATAGGTTAGGAGACCTAAATTCCCTTCCCAAGCCTTCCTCTTGCGGGTCCCGGCTAAAGCAACCTTTTTCTTTTTAATTAAGACTGTTTTCTAAAACTCCAAATTCACCATTTAGGGCAAGGGTTCAAATCCCGATGGAACCATTTAATTTTCAATTAATTCTGCCATTAATCCGGAATGCCTCCAAACTTCTAAACAACTAACCCAAACTCCTTGGGTCTTGCTACCAACATCAATCAAGTTTCAACGGAGGCCGAAATGACCCTGAAGCCCTAAAAATCCTCAACCTCTGGCCGGGGAGCAGAAAGACCAAAATACCCTTAAAGGTTATAAAGCTCTAACGACCCAACCTATTGCCCCAATACTGAACCGAGAGTACATGGGAAACTGAATGGAAAACTGGGCCGTTACATTTTAGGACCCCATTCGGGTCTTTACAGTTGGTATCAGAGCTCAGAGTCATAGATTCTGTAGACTAACCTTTTGTTGTAGGTCTTTTTTCCATGATCATCAGCACTTCGACAGTCATCAGGTACGCCTAAGTTTATAGTTTTAAGAAAAGGGTTAAGAATTTACAATACATTTTACATCTAGTGTATGCCTATTTTAGCAGAGCAGGGCGGAGACGAGCAGGTTCTAACTCGTTGTTACTGGGTCCAGAGCACCATCACGCCAACTATCCGCAGTGTAAGAAGTATGATAGCAGCTAGACAGGGTATCCAGATAGATTTAGATACCGCTGGGACATCGTCATAGGGGGAGGTAGAGATTAGACTCCCGTAAGCCACTTGTGGCTCAGTTGTTAGCTTTTCCCTTAGAGAGAGGGTGGAGGTGATTTGCCTCGGAGTACCGCCCCAGGAGCGGAATTAGCTTTGGCTTTGCTCATGTTGTTGCTAGTGGAGCAGGTCCCAGTTTGGACTGGCCTAGGTAGTTCAAGTGATAATCTTGAACCTTAGCAGATTGTTTGGTTGCCTAGTGAGTGGCAGCAGAGTTAGTAGCCTTCGTGGAGGATGTAGAGATATCCAGAAGTGAGAAGTGAACCGAGAATCCCGATCCGACACAATATTCGCTGGTACCCCATGGTACCGAACGATCTGCTCCAAGAATAACTGTGCCCACTGCTCTACAGTGTAATTGATTCTGCTAGGAATGAAGTGAGCACTCTTAGTCAGCCAGTCAACAACAACCCAGATCTGAGTAAACCCTCTCGGTGTCCTCGGCAACCCAGAAATGTAATCCATCGAAATCTCATCCCATTTCCACTGCAGAATACTCCATGGCTGCAACAAACCTGCTGGCTTCTGCCCTGGAGCCTTCACTTGCTGGCAAGTGAGACATCGACTAACAAACTCAGCTATATCCCTTTTCATGCCCATCCACCAGAATGTCTGCTTGAGATCCTCATACATTTTGGTACCCCCTGGGTGCCAAGTAAACGGGGAGCTATGGACCTCACTAAGCATCTCAGCTCGTAGCTCAGCATCCTTTGGGACTCACAAACGACCTTTATACCTCAAACCTCCATATGGTGCTATGAAAAAAATCAAAGTCGCCATCTGCCTGAACCCTCTCTATCAATTTCTTCATCTTGGGATCACTCAGCTGGCTATCAATGATCCTCTACTTAATTGACGGCTGAACTGACAACTGAGCTACCTTGGCAGTAACCTCTCCCAACATCACTACAATACCAGCCCGCTCAAACTCTTTTGCAATTCAATCTGAGAACTAAACAATGATGCGGAGTGCGACGTCTTCCTACTCAAGGCATCAGCCACAACATTGGCCTTTCCTGGGTGGTACAAAATCTCACAGTCGTAGTCTTTCTATAAAGACCCGACCCGAATGGGGTCCTAAAATAGGCCTTTACCTCAATGCATGCGTTCAAAACTTAAAGACAATATGCAAGAATGGTTTTCGGATTCTAAGTGAAAACTAAAACATGCAAACAACCATTTAAAACAAACACAATTATAGAATTCCTGAAACCTGTCCCTGTTTCCAAGCACCTGTTTCAAGTCAAATACATTTCCAATACTCACTCTGATAAGAGATTTATTTAAACCATTCAAAACTTCCAACAGTTACAACAGTGCTAGAATCCGGAAAAACAGTCAGAAAAACAACCTAGGGATCCGTGCCCAACTACATGCATTCAGAGGAAAATAAAGCATAAAGAATCATAGACATAAACTCAGAGTTTGACAGCTAGTTTCCATGATCACAGCTTCTCCTTCAGCCATCCTGTCTCGCACCTTGGTTACTTGTGGAAAACCACAAAATAAGGGTGAGTAACGAATTACTCAGTACGAATCCCCAATCGGGGTACAATACGATATACATGGTCATCTAGCAGTAAGGTATGCAAGCTTTGAATATAAACACAGAAGAGAGCACATAGCTTAAATCCACACATAAACCTCGGATGCCATCTCAGGGTCTTACTCCAGAAAATCCACCACACGATACGATCCTATACGAGAAACAAGTCTCGGCCTCGGCTGTCTCTCTCGCCGACGAAAGGTGCACCGCTCACGATCCCGAGGAGCTCTCCGATCGGTGCTATAATGAGCGTATCGCGTGCCTCCTCATCTTCTTTGCAAACCATGGGGTGCCGGTCTAGTGGCAAGTCGCCCAGTCCGAGTCGATACTCATGCCTAACTAATCTCTCGGATCGGTGTCACCGACATAGGGTGTGAGACTGGACACGTGAACTATGTCACTGAACCACCGCACTTTGAGGCTAAGGATCCGGTCGTGGTAGGCTTACACCAGAAGCCGCCCTTGCCCTATCGGTGGCAATCAAGGGCTCTTGCCGAACACGCCGAGGAAGTGCCGATCGTCGGGACACAAGGCAATGCCATGTCATCATCCCGACCGTTGGGGCATTTAACAGTCTGCCACCCTCACCCAAGATTGCAGGGCCTACCGTTAGGGTTAGCTAAACCCTAACGGTGGATCAGGGACGGAGTACTGCCTCGTACGTCCCTGCCGTGGATGCAAGTTACGTTATGCATCCTGGCCCGGATGATGCTACCCATCTGAACTCTAAACTATAACATCAACAACAAACAATCCAATACGTGCTCAACAGATACAACGAACCTAGCATGATACTACGAAGCAAGAACAGATAACGAGCATGCCAGAACCGAACAACCTAGCATGGACTAACATGAGAAACAACTTAAGAAATCATGCAAGTTGGGAATTCAGAACAGAGCACCTATCACTAAACATGCTGATAAACACAAACAAGCATACAAACAACAATCACTTATTATATCGCAGGGCACACACAACTCCGGTAAGAAATCCTTACCTTGGTCGGGAGGCAACTACACACAAAGATCCTATGCTGCGATCGATCCTGAGCTAGCTAATGAGAACCTAACAAGCACAATAATGATCACAATCCATAGGCCTAAATATAATAAAATAAACAGGGCTCAGCTCGGGAGCAACTCACACGGCACAACTTGCGCGCGGACAGACAGGCTGCACGGTCGTGGCTGCTGCTGGGCGCTGATAGACGCTGATGGGTGGCAGGGGTTGCGCCCGCGCGGACGGGCTTGCTGGGCGCAGGCGCGCTGGGGCGGACAAGAAAATGCGATGGTGTAGACGCGGGCGTGCGGGCGCTGGCTGAGCGCGGACGGGAGAAGCGACGCGACACGGCGACGCTACCCAGAGCGAAACAGCGACGGCGCCGCGGCGTTGAAGCTGCGCGACGCATCGGGCGGAGGCGCGGACAAGGACATTGATTGCCACCTGTAGTCGGCACGTCCTCAGCGTGTTCGGCCGTAGATCTTGATTGCCACCTGTTAGGGCAAGGACGGCTTCCTGGTGTAAGCCTACCAAGACCGGTTCAGGCTGACATAGTTCACGTGTTCAGGTCTCACACCCCTATGTTAGTGACACCGATCCAGAGATTTAGTTAGGCATGGTGACTGGACCTGGGCAGCTTGCCACTAGACCCGACACCCCCCATGGTTTGCAGTAGCATGCGGTGCGCGCACACGCTCATTACATCGCCGACTGGAGAGCTCCTTGGGATTGTGAGCTAGTGCACCTTTCGTATCGACAGTAGACAGGCTGAGGCCGAGACTTGTTTCTCGTATAGGATCGTATCGTGTGGTAGATTTTCCGGAGTAAGACCCTTAGATGGCATCCGAGGTTTATGTGTGGATTTAAGCTATGTTCTCTCTTCTGTGTTTATATTCATAGCTTGCATACCCTTCTGCTAGATGACCATGTATATCGTATTGTACCCCGGTTGGGGATTCTTACTGAGTAATTCGTTACTCACCCTTATTTTGTGGTTTTCCACAGGTTACCATGGTGTGAGACAGGATGGTTGGAGGAGGAGCTGTGATCATGGAAACCCGTTGTTCGAACTCTGAGTTTATGTCTATGATTCTTTGTGTTTTATTTTCCTTTGAAGGCATGTAGCTGGGCACAGAGCCCTAGGTTGTTTTCTGACTATTTTTCTGGATTCTAGCACTTTTGTAACTATTGGAAAGTTTTGAATGTTTTAATTAAATCTCTAATTAGAGTGAGTTTTGGAAATGTATTTGCCTTGGAACAGGTGCTTGAATACAGGGACAGGTTTCAGGAATTTTGTTTTGACTTTTCAAATGGATGTTTGTATGTTTTAGTTTTCACTTAGAATCCGAAAACCATTCTTGCATATTGTCTTTAAGTTTTGAACACATGCATTGAGGTAAAGGCCTAATTTAGACCCCATTCGGATCGGGTCTTTACAGTTGGTATCAGAGCTTAGAGTCATAAATTTTGTAGACTGACCTTTTGTTGTAGGTCATTTTTCCATGATCATCAGCACTCCGACAGCCATCAGGTACGCCTAAGTTTACAGTTTTAGAAAGGGTTAAGAATTTACAATACTTTTCATCTAGTGTATGCCTTGTTTAGTGTTGTGGAGTGGAGACGAGTAGGTTCTGACTCGTTGTTGGTTTGGGTCCAGAGCACCATCATGCCAACTTCCCGCAGTGTAAGAAGTATTATAGCAGCTAGTCAGGGTATCCAGATAGATTCAGATACCGCTGGGACATTGTCCCAGGGGGAGGTAGAGATTAGACTCCCGTAGGCCACTTGTGGCCTAGTTGTTAGTTTTCCCCTAGAGAGAGGGTGGAGGTGATTTGCCCTAGAGTACCACTCCAGGAGAGGAGTTAGCTATGGCTTTGCTCATGTTGTTGTTTGTGGAGCAGGTTCCAGTGTTGACTAGCCTGGGTAGTTCAAGTGTTGATCTTGAACCTTAGCAGATTATTTGGTTGCCCAGAGATTGGCTGCAGAGTTAGTAGCCTTCGAGAAGGATGTAGAGACATCTTTGTTCTCTTTTAAAGTGTTGTTGTTTTGCAACCAGTAAGTCGGAACCCTGTGGTTAAGGGTGCAGCGAGCGGTGTACTCATCGGACTTGATCCGTTGGTGGTTTCCCAGTTGTTTAGTAGAGTTGAGCACTCTTCTTATGGTGAGCCCCTAGAGTAGGGCTAGCTGCTGCATGTTGAGAGAGCCGGCCAGAGTTTTGTAGAGCATCATGTAAAGATACAAGAGTAGGCCGTGAGACATCAGTTAGATGAGATGCCATAGTCAGGGTTGTTTGAGTTTTTGAGCCCTTGTATGCCTAGCCAGAGTTTTTGTCACTTGAGGTTGTGACCTTGCTGGCCCTATTTGTAGTAAGATGTGGATTTGGTAGTAGTGGCACTTGAGGTGCATTGGTTGGTGTGCCGCTTTGGCACTAAGTCTGGTTCAGGCCTGAGCTTGGCATGGATATAGCAGATGGTTCTATGACCCGTCCGGAGTTCAGCACACTCCTTTAGCCTTTGGATCCGTTTATGACAGTTGCACCTGTTTATGTCGTGCAAGAGGGCTAGTTCAGTGGTAGTCGAAGGACTACAAGTGAAAGGATGTTCGAGAGGGGCTGGAGCCTCTTCCCAGTGTTACTGGGGGTTGAGTAAGTCAGCAGGTTGACGGTTGGTAAGTGTTAGTGCTCGTGAGTCTCACGCTAGTGTTAAGGCCAAGAGATCTTTGTGGTTGGTAGTGCGGTCAACTACCTTCGAGTGCCTAAATCTGAGGAGAGTTGTGCATCGTAGATGCGAGTTTGGTCAAGCAGAGGGGCCATGAGTTGGATGCTTATGAGATGAGTTGGATGCCTTATGAGATGAGTTTGATGCATCATGAGAGGAGTTGGATGTCTTATGTGTAAAGCACACTTGGTAAAGACTTGGTATAAGGTAAGTTCGGTCTGGCACCGTTATGCTTTGGTAGAGCAAGGTTGCCACAGTTTCGAGTATCGTGTGGAGATGGAACTTTTGGTGTTCCTTTGGTTGATCAGTATTTACCGGAGAGTTGGTTGTTGTTTCTTTTAGAAAGCGCCTGTTAGTTTTGGATCTCTGAAGGAAGGTTGAGAGTTGTGCACACAAGTGTGTTTTGTGTAGTTCGTTCTGGTGGCGAGAGTTTCGGAACCATGTAGGGTTTGCTTTGGAGAACTGGTGCTCGGTTCTTGGAGAAGTTGGACTCCAGGTGGATGTCGTAAGGCTTTAGTTGAGGTTGTAAGGATACCGTGCTCGTAGTCGGGTTGTTGCTTGGGCAAGTTTGTTAAGTTGAACCTAAGCTTGGTTGGTGGAATCTCTTATTGATCATGGTTGGAGTTCAGATGGTACTGAACAAATGGTGGTTGTAGCGAAGCCACGTAGTTCCTGACCGTAGTTGCTAAGAGTGTTGCTCAGAATCCTTACCCTGGGTGGAAGCTACGATGTGGCTGATGCTTTGAGTAGGAGGATGACACATTCTGAAGCGTTTCTGGTCTTTTTTTTGGTTTCGAGGTTCCGAGCAGGCCAGCATGGTTGTGATGCTGGGAAAAAAGAGTTGTTTGTTCAGGCAGTTGGCTGTTAGACCGTTTGACGACAGTGTGTGTCGAGTGTTGCCGAAGAACCCTAGTTGTGGAGAGCCTCACTAGAGCTCAGTCAGACCCAGGTAGTGAGTTTCAGTTGGCAAGCTGGAGCCGTGTAGGTTGTAGCCTCAGGTGAGTTGCTGGCAGATTTGGTAGGCTAGCAAGCTAGAGTTTGTTTGGAGTAGAGTCCAGATTGGTTCCGGTGTGGTGGCAGGTTCGTGCTTGGTGTTGACCCAGTGTGTGGTTTTGAGTTGCTAGAAGTTAGTTTTGCTCGTGGGGCGAGTGGTTCGTGCCCTGTCGGTTGTTTTTCCTGTTTCCAGGATGTTGAGAGTTGCCCTCCTTTTGTGTTTGGAGGTGAGTTTTGGCTAGTTTGTGGTTGGCGGTTCAGTCTGTGGTGGAACCCCCTTGTTGTTGCCCCGTGAGATTTAGATGTTGTTGCTTTAGCGGAGCAAGACAACGAGAGTGTGTGGAGCTCTCTGTCCTTCGGTTGTCTGCTTGTAAGAACCGTTTCCTCATAAGAGTTGTCAGGTTACTCCCTTGGTCTTGGAGTTGATGGTAGTGGTGCTAGCAAGAGGGAAAAGTTTGTTGGCTGCTTGGAAGCAGTTGTTTGTCCAGTTAAGCGGACTCTTGAGTGGTGTTCTGGAAGTTACACTAAGGTTGTTCTGCCTCTTGTGAGTGTTAGGCCTAGTCAGCTAAGGTACTTTGTGTGTTCGCCCTGGGAGCTGTTGCACCTTTGTAGTTGAGGAACCCCTTTGTATTAGTCGTGGGATGAGGTTGCACTGTAAGAACCCGACCCAAAACATGGTCCTAAACCTGGGATCTCACTCAGCATGCAAGTTAAATATTTCACCGAGCGGTTTAGAGCTCATATTTAAAAACCTTTCAAAACATATGAGAAGGGGGAACCCTTAAAACATAACCAACAATTTTCATTTTAAACAATCCAACAAAGTAAAACAACCTGGCCAGTGTTTAATAAAATGTACAATACAATTTAAGCAACGTTTTAAACAATGTTCCCCTAGGACTCTGTCCATCTACATGCTTTGAATAAAGAATGCAATAATAAAAGACAGTCTGCCATGGTTCCCATGATCAATCAACTCCCTCCGCTAGCCCTCCTGGTGTTGTCCCAAGTTACCTGAAAGATAAATAAGGGTGAGTATAAACATACTCAGTAAGAATCCCCAACCGGGGTACAATACGATACATCAGTCATCTAGCACCTCAACATGCAAGCAAACAGCTATCAACACAGATCATAACTCAACGAGCTCATAAAACAAGATCTGGAAACATCGGAAGCTTCTTACTTCCAGAATCATCGGAAGTCTCCTACTTCCGCCTAATGATTGGTTCTCATAACCAATCCGGGACATCTCCGAGGGTCTTTCTCCTCGGCCAATTGATCAGCTCAAAAACCGATCCCAAAGATGCCCGACACCCTCGAGGGTCTTTCTCCCTCGACCATATGACCAGCTCAAAAGCCAATCCCAATGGGTGTCCTCAAGGGCCTCTTACCCTCGCTAAAAATCTGGACTATCGGGAGAGTACCCGCAGTCTGGCTCTAAACTGGAAGGAACTGGTGTACTCACGAACATTAGCCCGGGGGAGCTCTCCGAACCGGCGACTAACGCGTGTCTTGGCGCGCACACCGCATGCTCATATGCAACCGGCTTAAATGCGGGGCCTAAGGGCAAACTACGCGGGTCGGTACGCATGCCTAAAGACTCGGAGCGGTGTCACCGAACACGATGAGTGCGAGGCCCTCGGCACTCATCTGCGGCTGTACCACCGACACGAAGCTAAGAACCGCCAAGGCAGTGCTTACACCGCTAGCGCGGGTTCCACTCTAGCGAGCTACAAACTAGGCTTATGCCGATGTGGTAGCTACATCCACATCGGTTGCCGGGAAGCAATGTACGTTATGCTTCGCTCTACTCCCGACCGGTGGGGACAAAGTACGTTATGTCCGCTCTCGGCCTCTCTGGATGATGACAAACCCTACTACGCTATCTAAGAATACCGAGTAAATCAATGATTCTGGCTAGCAAGCAATGACCGACATCAATCACGTTTACCTAGCATGATACTACAACTTAAACAGAATCACAAGCATGCTTTGGAAGAACAAACCTAGCATGGCACTAACATGTAAAATCAACAAACATGCTAGCAAGATATCAAACAAAGTCGCCTATCACTATCATGCTCATAACAATCGACAAACATACAAGGCACAATCGAGATATATCGTAGGGTCCACACAACCACGGTAAGAAATCCTTACAGGGACAAGCGAAAAAAATCACAAATCAACCAAGCAATCCTCGAGCCTCTAATCGAACCCAAACAACCTAAACATAAAATAAAGCGACCCAAATCAAATACATAAAACAGCCCAAATAAATCCCTAAACAAAGACCAACAAATCGGGGCCCAACGAAGAAAAGACTCGGAAATACCATCCGAGAAGCCACAAGGCTCGGGCCAACCAAACACAACAGTGTGTGGTGGGCGCGAAGAGCAGCGGTGGCCGGGCGCTGGCAGGCACATGTGCGCTGGGCACTGGGGCGCGGGCGGCGCGCGCCGCGCGCAGCAGCACGCGCGCGCAGGGGCGAGGCAAGGCGCGCGCACGGCGCGCTTGCTTGAGCTCGGGCGGGCGACGACACACGCGCGCGCTTGGCAGAGGGATTTGGCGCGGGGGCGCGCGACGCGCGCGCGGCGACGCGACGCGACGCGCTCGGGCGCGCTCGGAAGGCACGACGACCTCGAGGCGGCGACGACGGTCGCGGCGGGGGCTCGGGCGACTCGACACGGACTGGGTGACACGGAGACGGCACGGGCGATGCCCATCCGCTCTCTCGGCGCGCGACACGACACGGAGGCGGCACAGGCGATCTGAGATCTGGGCTCGGCGCGACTAGGGCGCGGCGATCGATCGGTAGCTGGGGGTGGCTTTCGGACGGCGCGCGGCATGGGCGGTAGGGCGGCTGGAGCGAGGCGCGGCTCGGTGGACATGGTGCGACTAGGGCCGGGCATGGTGCGGCTAGAGGCTGGACATGGGCGACCAAGGGGCTCGCTCGGGCCGAGGAGAGAGAAAGGGAGAGAAAAAGGAATTTTGGGGATTTTGGAAAATAAAAGGGAAAAATAAAAGGAAAAAGGGAATTAAAAGGAAAAATGGGATTTTATCCTCCTTTCCATCCTTAACCAATTTTCTTACCAAATTTAAATAAGTCTTAAAGTCCTTAAATCCCATTTCCGCTTCCTCCTTCGAGACCCTACCAAGCAAACCTTTCCAAACAATAACTCTCACTTAAAACAAACTCCCAAATCATCTCTAAGGGTGCAGGCTCGAATCCCAAAGGAAACACCCAAACAACGATCACTTTGCCCAAAACCCAAATCACAACCGAACTCCCAAACGAATACCCCAAACATCTCGGGACTCGCAGACCACCAACATACAAGCCTCAACAAAGGCGGGAGCCGCCTCGAAGCCCCGAAAATCCACAAATCTGCCCCGGGGAGCAAAAGACCAAAATACCCTAAGGGTCAAAATACAGCTCTAACGGCCCAACCAACCACTGAATCAACCAGTAAGCACCTCGAGAACTGGAATAGAAAATCGGGCCGTTACAATACTCCCTCCTTTTAAGACTTTCGTCCTCGAAAGTCCTAAAACGAAACACTCTATGAATACTCCACCGATTCTTAGCCAATCTGAACTTCTCGGCTAAAACAACACTAGCCCTTCTCTCGATAACCAAACCCTCTTGGGTTCTCAAAGGCTCAAAGCCACAATGCTCTCGATGCATACAAACTATCTCAACAAAGAGACGAGGAACACAAAACTTGCATCTTTATCAAAGACGGGGCAAAGCTAACCAACTGCTCCAATCCGCTCAAGGATCTCAAAAGCCCTACAAACTTGGGCTCACCAAAACCCCACTAAACCAACACGGAACACCTCTCAACGGTGTTACTCTCAAAGAAATCAGCGGATGGGCACAAGCTCCAAAACTCAACGCCACGCCGGCGTAACTTCTCTGAATGCCCACAATCGATAACAAATCGCCTCAACACAACGCCAAGTGGCCAAACAATCAACCTCTCGGGTTTCCGAAAACCAAACGGCCTACTCTTTCTTCACAAGAGACCAAATGAACCACAAGGCTTGCCTAAAGCCTTAACGAAAAAACAATCGAACCACCAATCGCGGCGATTGATCCAAAAGGCAAACTTTTCCCACTAGCACAAGCTGAAACTTCACTCACGGCCAACCCTAAATGGCCAAAAACTAGGCCTGAGCTCCACTCGGCCAAGCCAACAACCGGAGCCTCACAACGGTCGAACACAAACTTTTCCATGCAAACCTACTAGCAATCAAGCCAAAGAGAACATTGCCGGGCAAGAAACACCCAACATTCCTCTCATGGAAAATCTCAGCGAAGGGACCAAACCCTCACGGGGCTACCAAAGAACTCACAACGACTTGAGGAAAACAGCCCAAAGGCTAACCAACCAATGCCACGGCACCTCTGTGCCAACACACTCAATCGAGGCTCAATATTCGCCAACTGCAAAAGCTCAACAACTAGAAACAAAGCCCGAGAAGGGCTTGCTCGTGAAACTCAACTCAAGCTCATAACGAGCAAAGCTTGCCTCCAAGCTACCACTCAACACCTAAGTCCCACTTTGCTACTCAAGGGACTTCCTCCTTTTAGCTCAGGCCTAACTCATCTTGCGACTAGAAACTCCACACTCGAAACATTGCAAGGAAAACGAATCGATGAGGCTATCTCCAAAGATAATACTCGAGGTGGCATCCATGGTGCAACTCAACCACCAAGGAAAACTAGGGGAAAAACTTCAAACCCCAAGAACCAACAACTTACCAAAGAAAAGCTCAACTCTTAAACTGGTGGCCACCGCTCTTGCGGGGACAAACAACTTTTCGCTTGCTAACAACACAATGCGAGGACCCTCTCATTGGGCTAACCAACTGCGCTACTCGATCAACTACACAACTCGGGAGCTATCTTGACTCCTCAACGGGAACGATTTCCCGACCAAGCAAAACTCTAAAGGCGTGAACATCACACACGCTCGCTAACTTGCTCAAACCCAAGGGCAACATCAACCAACTCTCTTGGAAGCAACACCCAGGGAAACTCAACCGATTGGACCACCAATCCGAGAACTAGCCGAACTTACTCAACCACCGAGGAGGAATCAACTCCCAAAACAACCGGACTAGGAACAAATCCTCGTGGCAACGCCCTGCAAAGCTGAACCGAGCAAGCTCTTGAAACATCAAGAGAACCAAATCTTGGTCAACACCAAGCACCACCTTGCTAAGAATTCTGAAAACCAACGTGGAGGCTACTAAGAACAACTCTAGCTTGTTAACCGGCAACAAGCATCCAAAGAACTCAACCGAGGAACACGCTGGTCTGACCGAGAGCCACGTGAGGGCTCTCCACAAATTAGGGTTCCTCCGATCTCCCTCCGACACACACTGTCATCAAACGGTCTAACTGACAACTGGCTACACGAGCACATCTTCCTACAACATCTCAACTGTGCTGGACAAAAGCTCTTCCTTGCCACATCTGTAGCAAGCACGGGCGATGCTCCACACAATCCGAAAAGCGCCTTACCACACTTGATGCAATGAGCGGCCGCTTGCCCGCCTGCCTGCGACGATCCTGAGCTCTAACCTGTGGTCGGCGCTGATCGCGACCCCTAGACTGGCCCTGTCGGCGAGTCTGCCATCCACGTGAGCGGGAACAACCAGAAGACCCAAACTTCCTCTTGCTCAAAGCATCAGCCACATCGTAGCTTCTACCCAGGGTAAGGATCCGAACAACACTCTTAGCCATGGCGGCCAGAAACTCCGCGATTTTACTACCATCGCCTGCGGATCGATTCCAAATCGAACTCCAACCATCGATCAACAAGAAATGCCTCTACCCAGGTCAAGGGCCAACTAGCATAACTTGCCTACGCAACAACCAGGCTATCGACACGGTAACCTCTCGACCCAAGTTAGGGCACTTGCCAAGAACTAAAGTCCTAACTCCTCAGAACTGAGCACTGGTTTCACAACCCGAAACCCCTCGTGGTTCTTGAAAAATACCACGGAACGAGCTACACAAAAGTACAATGGCGTGTACAGCTCCAACTTGGTTCCTTAAGATCCAAACCAACAAGTATTCTCACACAAGGCAACTTTTGCCTCCCAATAGAGCCACTTCTAGCAAAGGAGCAACAAGAGTTCAACCCACTCGGGGTCAACTCACCACGGAATGCTACATTGGTCGACTCACTCTTACAAGAGCATAGCCACACCAAGCTAACTTACCTCCTACCGATGGTCCACTAAACATGCTCCGATCAACCATCCAACTCATGGCTCTAACAGTGGATCAACCACGCATCATCGATGCCAACCCTACTCATATTAGGGTAACTCCAGGGTAGTCGAATCACACTACCATCCAACTGGCTCACAAGCCCACACACAAGCGCGAGAACTCGGACGCGCTAGCCCTCACCAACCTACAACATCTTTTGCACCCATCTCTCGGTGACCCTGGAAAGCTCCTACTTTTCTCTCGAACGACCTCACACTTGTAGTTCTCTGACTACCACCGAGCTAGATTTCTTAAGCAATCCAATAGATGCAACTTCAGAAAAACGGTTACAAGGCTGGTGGGGGTGCTATACTCCAGGCGGGCATGGAACCATCTGCACCAGAAGTGCCATCTGGCCCGAATCTAGGCCTCCTCTCAAAGCTTGGTGCCAACAGGCACAACATCCTTTACAACACGAATCAGCCTCAAACGAGCTTTATGCCCCTCTGAGAATAGGGAAAGTCACTCTCCAAGTGACGGGGCAATGGCACTCAGCACAGGAGTCCAAACACTCGAGCAGCCTAATCTCGGCATCTCGACCAACGGACTTGCCACGGCCTACTCCTGCATCCCACTCGATGCTCAACAAAAGCTCAAGCCAACTCCTCGGGTGGCAACAACTAGTTCCACACTGGGAACATCCAAATAAAAGAGTGTTCCACTCTACTAGCCCGCCGAAATCCACCGATGGATAAAACCACGGCAAGCAAACTCCACACTACACCACAGCTACGAGGGTACAAAGAGAACTGGTGCAAAAACAACAGGGAGCTTGCAAGGGCGCGAGATGTCTCTACATCCGCCTCAAGCCTCTAACACGGCAACTTGCCAATCAATCGGGCGATGGTGGAGACTCGCTAGTCCACCTCTCTCAAGGGGACTACCACCACCAATCTGCGGAACCAACAAAGACGGGCGGCTCACCTCGGCCTCTAAGCAAAGCAGGGGCATCCCAACACACGGATGCTAAACTCAAACTCAGCCAACCGCTTTACTACTAGCGGTAGGACTTTCTAATACATCAAGCTCTCACAGGCATCCACTTGCCAAATCGGGCGGCTCCATCAACGCCAACAAACTCAATGCATAAACCTGTTGATCAAGCCCTCCCGGGAACCTCCGGCTACGAGCTACTGGGGAAAATGCTGAAACAAACTCTGTCACCGGGCTATCTATGCTCGACTCCTCGCTCTGGCTACAAATCTATGCACTGGTCTTTGCTCTCGATAGCTAAAGACACGCCATCAAATCTCACATGGCTGGAGCACACTCTACTCAAGGAGTCAAACTCGAGGCGAGCTAGCCTCTACCCCCTCTGTAGGCAACTTAATGCGCCGGGGCCAACTTTGGCCTACGGGCCTAACAACCACGGGACGCGGCCTTAACATCAACAAGATCACCCAACTCCTCGGTCGGACATGCCAAGCGTCCCGCTCCTCTCCGAGTGCAATCAACATATCGGGCGATGCGCACAAGGCACCTCCACCCTCTCACTAGGGGAGAAACCAACAATCGGGGCCACAAATGGCCTATGGGAGTCAAATCTCTGCCTCCCTCGAGTGCGATCAACATACCGGCGATCTGCACAAAAGCATCAAAATCGCCCAGCCTGCTGGGGCTCTCACCGCTCATCAAACTACTCGCATCACTGCGAAAAAGTTGGCATGATGGCGCTCTAAGCCCAAACCAACAATGAGTCAGAACCTGCTCGTCTCCGCTCCACAACTCTGCACAGGGCATAAAAGCTTGAAGAAAAGTATTGTAAATTCTTACCCCTTAACTTAATTGAACTCAGACAAACCAAGCGGCCGTGGAGTCCGATGATCATGGGAACAACAACCTACAAAGCGGGTTAGTCTCACGAGAATCTATGACTCGTGCTCTCGATACCAACTGTAAGAACCCGACCCAAAACATGGTCCTAAACCTGGGATCTCACTCAGCATGCAAGTTAAATATTTCACCGAGCGGTTTAGAGCTCATATTTAAAAACCTTTCAAAACATATGAGAAGGGGGAGCCCTTAAAACATAACCAACAATTTTCATTTTAAACAATCCAACAAAGTAAAACAACTGCCGAGTGTTTAATAAAATGTACAATACAATTTAAGCAACGTTTTAAACAATGTTCCCCTAGGACTCCTATCCATCTACATCTTTGAATAAAGAATGCAATAATAAAGAGAGTGTCTGGCGGTTCCCCATGATCAATCAACTCCCTCCGCTAGCCCTCCCGGTGTTGTCCCAAGTTACACGAAAGATAAATAAGGGTGAGTATAAACATACTCGAAGAAGAATCCCCAACCGGGTACAATACGATACATCGAGTCATCTAGCACCTCAACATGCAAGCAAACGACTATCAACACAGATCATAACTCAACGAGCTCATAAAACAAGATCTGGAAACATCGGAAGTCTCTTACTTCCGGAATCATCGAAAGTCTCCTACTTCCGCCTAATGATTGGTTCTCATAACCAATCCGGGACATCTCCGAGGGTCTTTCTCCCTCGGCCAATTGATCACTCAAAACCGATCCCAAAGATGCCCGACACCTCTCGAGGTCTTTCTCCCTCGACCATATGACCACTCAAAAGCCAATCCCAATGGTGTCCTCAAGGGCCTCTTACCCTCGCTAAAAATCTGGACTATCGGAGAGTACCCGCATCCGCTCTAAAGCTGGAAGGAACGGTGTACTCACGAACATTAGCTCGGGAGCTCTCGAGCCGGCGACTAACGCGCGTGTCGCGCACACACCGCATGCTCATCTGCAACCGGCGTAAATGCGGGGGGCCTAAGGGCAAACTACGCGGGTCGTACGCATGCCTAAAGACTCGGAGCGGTGTCACCAACACGATGGTGCGAGGCCCTCGGCACTCATCATGCGGCACTGTACCACCGACACGAAGCTAAGAACCGGCCAAGGCGGCTTACACCGTTGGTAGGGTTCCGCTCTAGCGGCTACAAACTAGGCTTATGCCGATGTGGTAGCTACATCCACATCGGCACGTGGGGAAGCAATGTACGTTATGCTTCGCTCTACTCCCGACCGGTGGGGACAAAGTACGTTATGTCCGCTCTCGGCCTCTACGGATGATGACAAACCCTACTACGCTATCTAAGAATACCGAGTAAATCAATGATTCTGGCTAGCAAGCAATGACCGACATCAATCACGTTTACCTAGCATGATACTACAACTTAGCGGGAATCACAAGCATCTTTGGAAGAACAAACCTAGCATGGCACTAACATGTAAAATCAACAAACATGCTAGCAAGAGATCAAACAAAGTCGCCTATCACTATCATGCTCATAACAATCAAAGAAACATACAAGGCACAATCGAGATATATCGCGAGGTCCACACAACCACGGTAAGAAATCCTTACAGGACAAGCGAAAAAATAATCACAAATCAACCAAGCAATCCTCGAGCCTCTAATCGAACCCAAACAACCTAAACATAAAATAAAGCGACCCAAATCAAATACATAAAATGACCCAAATAAATCCTAAACAAGAAACCAACAAATCGGGGCCCAACGAAGAAAAGACTCGGAAATACCATCCGAGAAGCCACAAGGCTCGGGCCAACCAAACACACAATGAGCAGGTGGGCGCGCAGAGCAAGCGGCCGGGCGCGCCTGCCCAGCCCAGGGCACTGGGCGCAGAGGCGGGCGCGCCGCGGCGCACACTGGCGCGGCAGAGGCGAGGCAAGGCGCGCACGGCGCGAGCTCGCTCGAGCTTCGGCTGGCGGCGACGACACGCGCGCTTAGGCGCGAGGACGCGCGCGCGCGCGCGCGCGCGCGAGGCGAATCGACGCGACGGGCTCTCGGGGCGCTCGGAAGGCACGACGATCTGAGGGCGGCGACTTCGGAGACGGCTCAGGCGATGCCGATCTGGGCTCGGCGCGACTGGCGACGACGACGAGACGGCACGGGCGATCTGAGATCTGGGCTCGCGCGACTAGGGGCGAGGCGATGCGATCGGGCGCTGGGTGGCTTTCGGCACGCGCGCGCATGGGCGGTAGGCGGCTGGAGGCGGCGCGCGCGGCTCGGTGGACATGGTGCGACTAGGGTTTGGCATGGTGCGGCTAGGGCTGGACATGGGCGACCAAGGGGCTGCTCGGGCGAGGAGAGAGAAAGGGAGAGAAAAAGGAATTTTGGGGATTTTGGAAAATAAAAGGAAAAATAAAAGGAAAAAGGGAATTAAAAGGAAAAATGGGATTTTATCCTCCTTTCCATCCTTAACCAATTTTCTTACCAAATTTAAATAAGTCTTAAAGTCCTTAAATCCCATTTCCTGCTTCCTTCTTGAGACCCAGTGAAGCAACCTTTTCCAAACAATAACTCTCACTTAAAACAAACTCCCAAATCATCTCTAAGGGCACAGGCTCGAATCCCAAAGGAAACACCCAAACAACGATCACTTTGCCCAAAACCCAAATCACAACCGAACTCCCAAGCGAATACCCCAAACATCTAGGGACTCGCAGACCACCAACATACAAGCCTCAACAAAGGCGGGAGCGCCTCGAAGCCACGAAAATCCACAAATCCTGCCCCGGGAGCAAAAGACCAAAATACCCCTAAGGGTCAAAACAGCTCTAACGGCCCAACCGAACCACTGAATCTGAACCGTAAGCACCTCGAAAACTGGAATAGAAAACTGGGCCGTTACATGCACCATTGTGGCTGGATTAGGGTCTTGACCTATTGAGGGATCCTTGCTGGTTAGTGTAGCTTGTGCTCTGCCAGCCATTGTTGGTATTCTTGTTCTTGGTAGTTGGTGTTAACCGGGTAGTGGCGTCCCGTTTGTGAAGTTTCGGTGGAAAGGTGCAATAAGCCTAAGCAAGAGGGTTAAGCCTGTATGTGATATCATTTGGACTTGTGAGATGTGTTTAATATTTGAGGCAAGCTTTGTTCCGTTGTGTAACGGCCCAGTTTTCTATTCCGGTTCTCGAGGTGCTTCTGGTTCAGATTTAGTGGTTCGGTTGGGCCGGTAGAGCTATTTTGACCCTTAGGGGTATTTTGATCTTTTGGCTCCCCGGGCAAGATTTGTGGATTTTCAGGGCTTCAAGGCAGCTCCTGCCTTTGTTGAGGCTTGTTTGTTGGTGGCTGCGAGTCCCGAGATGTTTGGGCTATTCGTTTGGAAGTTCGGTTGTGATTTGGGTTTTGGGCAAAGTTATGGTTGTTTGGGTGTTTCCTTTGGGATTCCAGCCTGGGCCCTCAGTGTTGATTTGGGAGGCTGATTTAAGTGAGTTCTATTTATTGGAAAAGGTTGCTTCAGTCGGGTCTCGAAGGAGGAAGCCGGGAAATGGGATTTTAAGGATTTTAAGGCTTATTTTAAAAATTGGATTAAATGGATAAGTTTGGATAAATTGGTTAAGGATAAAATAAAAGAATAAAATCCCATTTTTCCCCATTTTTCTTTTTTTCTTTTTTCCCTTTTCTCTCTCCTCCAGCCCGAGCCCTCACCCCAGCCCGACCCCAGCGCCCAGCTCGCCCCAGCCATAGCCCCAGCCCAGCTCGCCTAGCCCAGCCGCGCACAGTGCCAGCCTGAGTCGCCCCTGCCCTGTGTCGCGTCGCACAGTGTCGCCCAGGCCCGCGTCGCCCGACCTCGCCCAGGTCCGTGTCGCCCAGTGCGCCTCAGTGCCGAAGCGGCACTGCTGATCTTGCGCGTCGCCCGACCCGCCGATTCCGTGCGGCCCGAGTGCCCTAAGCCCGTCGCATCGCGTCGCCTGCGCGCATCCCTGGTTCTTGTCGAGCTGGCGCCCGAGCGCCGTCCCCTGTGCCGAGCCGCGCCACACGCCGTCGCCCAGCTGAGCTCGAGCCCGCGCGCCCTTGCCTCGCCCAGTAGCGCCCTTGCCTGCGCCCAGCGCGCCCGACCACAATGCCCGGCCAGTGCATTCTGCGCCCGGCCTGCACCCAACTGTTGTCTTTGGTTGGCCCGAGCCTTGTGGCTTCTCGGATGGTATTTCCCGAGTCTTTTCTTCGTTGGGCCCTGATTTGTTGGCTGTTGTTTATGGATTTAATTCGGGTGTTTTATTTGATTTTTAGGCTGTTCGGGTTCGATTAGAGGCTCGAGGATTGCTTGGTTGATTTGTGATTATTATTGTTTTCATCTTGTTCCAGGTAAGGATTTCTTACCGTGGTTGTGTGTCCTTGCGATATTATCACGATGTGCCTTGTATGTTTGCTGATTGTTATGTTAGTGCCATGCTAGGTTTGTTCTTCCAGCATGCTTATGATTCCTGCTTAAGTTCGTAGTATCATGCTAGGTAAATGTGATTGATGTCGGTCATTGTTTGCTAGCCAGGAATCATTTATTTGCTCTGTACTCTTAGATAGAGTTGTAAGGTTTGTCATCATCCAGAGGCTGAGAGCAGACATAACGTACTTTGTCCCCAATGGTCGGGAGTAAAGTGTGCGCAGCATAACGTATCTTGCTTCCCCCCCCCCCGACCCGCCGATGTGGATTTAGCTACCCACATCGGCATAAGCCTAGTTTGTAGCCTGCTAGAGCGGAACCCTGCTAACGGTGTAAGCCTACCTTGGCGGTTCTTAGCTTCGTCGGTCGGTGGTTCAGCTGCCGCATGATGATGCGCCGGGGCTCGCGCTCATCGTGATCGATGACACCGCTTCCGAGTGTTAGGAATGCATACCTGGCCCGCGTAGTTTGTCCTTAGGCCCCCACATTTACGCCGGTTGCAGCAGCATGCGGTGTGCGCGCACACGCGTTAGTTGCCGGTTCGGAGAGCTCCCCCGGGCTAATGTCGTAAGTCCAGATTAGAGCAAGGGCAAAGAGGCCCTTGAGGACATCCTTGGGATCAGCTTTTGAGCTGATCAATCCCCCGAGTGAAAGATACCTCGGTGATGTCCCAGGATTGGTTAGGTTAACCAATCATTAGGCCGGAAGTAGGAGACTTCCGATGACTCCAGATCTTGCATTATGAGCTCGTTGAGCCAGACTTCGTGTACTCTCCCGTAAGTCCAGATTAGTAGCAAGGGCAAAGAGGCCCTTGAGGACATCCTTGGGATCAGCTTTTGAGCTGATCAATCCCCCGAGTGAAAGATACCTCGGTGAAGTCCCAGGAATGGTCAGGATAACCAATCATTAGGCCGGAAGTAGGAGACTTCCGATGACTCCAGATCTTGCATTATGAGCTCGTTGAGCTATGCTCTGTGTTGGTAGCTGTTTGCTTGCATGTTGAGGTGCTAGATGACTGATGTATCGTATTGTACCCCGGTTGAGGATTCTTACTGAGTATGTTTATACTCACCCTTATTTATCTTTCAGGTAACTTGGGACAACACAGGGTTGCTAGCGGAGGGAGCTGATTGATCATGGGATCTGCCGGCACTCTGTCATTTATTATTGCATTGTTTATTCATACGAAAATATCTCATTTAGCACACGAACATGCAACCTTACGATGACCTAGAGCAGAAATGGTTGGCTTAGGCTATGAGCTACTTCTAGAGCGAGCCTATTCAAGGGCTTTCATTTACAGCTTAACCTAGGTTCTACACTTGGATGCCCTTCGGGCCTTACACAACCTAGGACTCAGTGATGCCCAGTGGGGGCTTACACACTTAGGATGGCCATCGGGGCCTTACACCTCCAGAATCAGTGAAGCCCAGTGGGGCCTTACACACCTAGGATGCCCATCGGGGCCTTACACCTCAAGAATCAGTGATGCCCAGTGGGGCCTTACACACCTAGGATGCCCATCGGGGCCTTACACCTCAAGAATCAGTGATGCTCAGTGGGGCCTTACACACCTAGGATGCCCATCGGGGCCTTACACCTCAAGAATCAGTGATGCCCAGTGGGGCCTTACACACCTAGGATGCCCATCGGGGCCTTACACCTCCAGATGTCCATCGGGGGTCTTACCCGAGCGGGACCTAAACTAGTTACCCCTACAGTCTTCTACACTATACCTCACCCGCCTACCCTTAGCGTGGAACTAATGGAATAAAATAGGGCAAGGTATGCCAAGATAATCAAACCCCTAGCATGGAACTAATAGAATAAATCATGAATACAAGTACAACACAATCTGGAAGCAAGAAAGAGCATGCAACCTATCCACTAGGAAATTCATACAATCATAAGACATGGCATGCTAACAAGTATTCGCAGGGTCCACACAATCCCGAGTATGGAATCCTTACCTGGAAACAAGCGGAGAATAACTATCACGAATCAAATAACGACCCTCGAGCTTTAAAGCGAACTCGAGCAACCTAGGCATACAATAAAAACATCCTAAATAAATAAACAGCAACCAGCAGCTTTAAGTCTAGAAGGGGAAAGGCTCGGGAATTACCAACCGAGAAGACACGCGGTCTTGGCAGCAAGAAGCGGGGTTGGGCGCTGGCTTTGCGGCGGCGGAGCGCGCGCTGCACCGCTCAGCGAGCGGCAAGACGAGCGAGCGTCTTTGGGGGCAGCGTCGCGGCGACCAGGGCTGCGGAGACGGCGCGTGAGCAGGCGGACTCGCTGGAACGGCGCGCGGCGAAGCGTCCGGCTCTGCTGGGGTGTCGCCATGGCTGCGGCGGCGGTCCAACCAGTGGCGTCGCGGCGGCGGTGGCGTCTGGGGCTGGTGGTGGCTCGGTGCGGTGCGGCGCTGGGCGATAGTGGGCGATGCAGGGAGTGCGACCTGGTGCGGGCGACCTGGGTGCGATGGCGACGAGGGTGTGGCTGGGTGCGACGTCAGCGATGGTGTGGCTGGGTGCGACAGCGGCGATGGTGTGGCTGGGTGATGGTATGGTGCGGCTAGGGTGAGGGTTGCGAGAGAATAGAGTTCTTTTTTTTTTCTTTCCCTTCCTTCCCTAACTTAAATAGGCCTTGGAAGTCTCAAATTCCCTTCCCAAGGCTTCCCCCCCTTCGAGCCCTAGCTGACGCGTTTATTTTCTTTATTTAAATCCAAGCTTCCAAACCCCTTTTTAGGCCAAGGGTTCGAGTCCTCCCAACAACACCTTTCAAAAATTAAAATATATAATGTAAAAACCTTATTTTAGATTTAGCTGGAAACCAGGCTGTTACAAGCATGCTCAGCAAAAACAGCAGAAACAAAAGAATGTGTGGAACCCGAATCAAACAACACAAAGGCAAGGTGGTCAAGAACTAGGAGCATACACCTTGCTGCGGCCCCCCTGGCTTTCTCGACCTCTGGCGGGTCGTAGCATACACTCTCCTCTATTTGTTGGTGTTTGCATCTTTGCTTTAGTTTGCAATGCCGGGCCCGATCTTCAGTAAGAACTCATGAACGACCAGTGTTTTCATCCCGATCTTCCGGTATGCCCTAGGGGTAATTTGGTAATTTGGTCGGGCCGTCGGGGGCCGTTTGTGTCTTTCCAGCTTACTAAAATTATTGGATGGATTTATGTAGGTTTTGGAAGGATTTGTGGTTTGGTTTGAGCAAGGTTTGATGCAAAAGTAAAAATAAAGGAAATTGTCTTTTGCAGCTTGGGGTTTGAACCCGGTCTCTGGAAAGCTTGTGGGGTTGTGTGCCAATTGAGCCATTAGGTGCTCTTGTTGCTCTTTCTGCATCACATCTTAGTTAACCTTGGATCTTTGGTGTTTGGTGCATTTGATTAAATGAAAAGGAATTAGGTTTGTTGTGTTTTCTTCTCCAAAAGAGTTGTGGCCGCCCAAGCTTTCTCCCAAGCTCTCCTTGCCGATTTCTTCATCCCCTTTGCACTCGAGACTCCATCATCATTCCGGTAAGTTTTCATCCTCTTCATCTTCTCGTTTAGGTGTTCTTGCCGGGCCGAAGGTAAGAAGGAAAGCTTGTGTGTGTGTGTGTTGTTGCAGTCAGTCCAGTCTACCAGTGCCGAGAGCCGACGCCCGATCCGAAAGCGGCGGCCGTCCCAGATCCGCGACGAGCGAGACGCCAGTCGCGCCAGATCTGCCGTCGTAGCCCTCTCGCTCGCCAATGCTCGCCGCGCTGTCGCGCCCCTCGCCGTCCACGGCCTGTCGCGCCAGATCTCGCCACGGCCGCCGCCCGGCCCTTACTCGGCCGCCGCCCGGCCACGTCCACGCCCGATCGCGCGCAGCGAAGCGAGCGCGCGACGCCGCGCGCGCCGCGCGTGTCGCTTGCCGAGCGCTCGCCGCCGCGCCGAGCGTTGGCGCGCGCGTCATGTCCTGTCGGCGGCTTCGCCGTGTCCGCGCTCGCCGCGCCACGCCGTCGCGTGCCGTGCCGCTCGCCCTGCCGAAGTTCCGTCTGTCCGTCGCGCGCAATGCGCCCAGCGCCCATCGCGCATGCGCAGACGCGCCCGAAGACCGTGCCAGCCAGCGGCCGCCGCGCCCGCCTGCCGTGGATGACCGCCAAAAACTCCAAGTTCGTGTCGCCGTGCGCGCGTGAGTGCCTTTGAGCCGAGCTTGCTTTGTTCTATTGTTTTTAGACGTTTTAGATGCTGATTATTATTGGTTTGCTAGGTTCCCGCTCGCTAGCTCGGGATTGTTCCGCAGACTTAGGATTTGTGTATAGAAGCCTCCCGACCAAGGTAAGGATTTCTTCTTTGAGTTGTGTGGGCCTGCGGTATATTTGTGATTGTTGTTTTGTATGCTGTATGATTATTAGCATGTTTAGCCCTAGGTGCTCTGTTACAATTCTGATCGGCATGAACTCTTGTATTGTTTCTCATGTTAGCCCATGCTAGGTTGTTCCATTCGGCATGTTCGATATCTCGTTCTTGCTTCATAGTATCATGCTAGGTTCCTTGTATCTGTTGAGCACGTATTAGACTTCATTGAATGAATTGTTATTATTGCTATGGTTTAGAGTTCGGTAGGTAGCATCATCCGGGCCGGATGCATAACGTAACTTGCATCCCCGACGGAGGGCGTACAAGATGGTACTCGTCCCTCGATCCCGTTAGGGTTTAGCTAACCCTAACGGCCGGCCCCGCAATCTTGGGTGAGGGTGGCGGTATTAAATGCCCCAATGGTCGGGATGATGACTTGGCATTGCCTCGTCCCCGGCGATCGGCGCGTCCTCGGCGTGTTCGGCCGTAGCCCTTGATTGCCACTGTTAGGGCAAGGACCGCTTCACGGTGTAAGCCTACCACGGCCGGTTCCTTAGCCTCAAAGTGCGGTGGTACAGGTGACATAATTCACGTGTCCAGTCTCACACCCTATGTCGGTGACACCGATCAAGAGATTTAGTTAGGCATGGTGATCGAACACAGGCGGCTTGCCACTAGACCCGGCACCCCGAGTTTGCGAGTAGCATGCGGTGCGCGCTTACGCTCATTACTGCGCCGGCCGGAGAGCTCCTCGGGATCTTGAGCGAGTGCACCTTTCGTGACGGCGATGAGAGCGGTGGTAGCCGAGGCCGGTTTCCGTATAGGGCGTATAGTGTCTTTGTGGTATTTCGGACTAAGACCACGAGTTGGCATCCGAGGTCCAAGTGTGGACTTAGCTATGTGCTCCGCTCTGTGTTTGTACTCATAGCTTGCATACATTCTTCTAGATGATCATGTATATCGTATTGTACCCCGGTTGGGGATTCTTACTGAGTAATTCGTTACTCACCCTTATTTTGTGGTTTTCCACAGGTAACCAAGGCGCGAGACAGGATGGTTGAAGGAGGAGCTGTGATCATGGAATCTCTTTGTCATCTCGACCATTTTATTATATCATGACTCTTGACTTTTGTTATTTCCCACGAATGCATGTAGACGGGCACGGAGCCCTAGGATGTTTTCTTATGTTTTATGGATTCCAGCATATTTGTACTTGTGGAATGTTTAAATGGTTTAAATAAATCTCTGATCGAGTATGCTTTTAGAAATGTATTTATCACAAAAAAGTGCTTGGCAACAGGACAGTTTTAGAGTAAATTGTTTTGATTGTTGAATGTTTCTGTTTTTACTTGGGATCCGAAACATTATTTTTCATAATGTCTTTTATTTTGAATACATGCATTGGGGTAAAGGCCCATTTAGAGCCCCTTTCGGGTCGGGTCTTTACAGAACCCGACCCAAAACACGGTCCTAAACCTAGGTTCTCACTCAACATGCAAGTTAAATACTTCATCAAGCGGTTTAGTGCTCATATTTAAAACCTTTCAAAACATTTAAAAGCGGGGATACTTAAAACATAAACAACAACCTTCATTTAAGCAAAGCCAACAAAGTAAAACAAGCCTGGCCAGTGTTTATAAAATCATACAATACAATTTAAACAACTTTTAAAAACGTCCCCTAGGACTCCTGTAAAGTCTACATGCTTTGAACAAATTATGAAAAACAATAAAAATGCAGTGCCGGTGGCTCCCATGATCAATCGGCTCCTCCGCTAGCCGTCTGGTGCTTTGTCCCAAGTTACAGTGGAAAACCACGAGAAATAAGGGTGAGTATAAACATACTCGGTAAGAATCTAGCCCGGGTACAATCGATACATCAATCATCGGCACCCTAGTATACATGCAAACGATTACCAACACATGATCATAGCTCAACGAGCTTACAAGGCAGAATCTGGAATCCTCGGAAGTCTCCTACTTCCGGCCTAATGATTGGCTCTCATAACCAATCTCGGGACATCTCCGAGGGTCTTTCTCCCTCGGCCAATTGATCAGCTCAAAAACCGATCCCAAAGATGTCCGACACCCTCGAGGGTCTTTCTCCCTCGACCATATGATTAGCTCAAAAACCAATCCCAATGGGTGTCCTCAAGGGCCTCTTACCCTCGCTAATAAATGGACTACCGAGAGTACCCAAGTCCGGCTCTAAATCGGAAGGAACCGTGTACTCACGAACATTAGCCCGGGGGAGCTCTCCGAATCGGCGACTAAAGCGTGTGCGCGCACACCGCATGCTGCTGCAACCGGCGTAAATGTGGGGGCCTAAGTACAAACTACGCGGGCCAGGTACGCATGCCTAAAGACTCGGAAACGGTGTCTCTGAACACACTAGTGCGAGGCCCTCAGCACTCATCTGTGCAGCCTGTACCACCGACACGAAGCTAAGAACCCGGCCAAGGCAGGGCTTGCACCGCTAGCGGGTTCCGCTCTAGCAGGCTACAAACTAGGCTTATGCCGATGTGGTAGCTAAATCCACATCGGTCATTTGCCGGGGAAGCAATGTACGTTATGCTTCGCTCTACTCCCGATGGTGGGGACAAGGTGCGTTATGTCCGCTCTCAGCCTCTAGATGATGTCAGCCCTAACACACTAGCTAGAGTATAGAGTAAACGATTCCTGGCTAAACATACATAATCATCATCAATCATACATAACCTAGCATGATACTACGAACTTATAGCAGGAATCTCAAGCATACTGGAAGAACAATCCTAGCATGGCACTAACATGTACAAACAAGCAAACATGCTAGCGGGAATGCAATCACAAGTCATCCTATCCACTAATCATGTTCATAAAAGTAAACATGCATATAAGGCACAATCAAGAAAGCATCGCAGGGTCCACACAACCACGGTAAGAAATCCTTACCTGGAAACGAGCAGAAATAACTTTCACAATCAAATAATGACCCTCGAGCTTTAAAACGAAGCCGAGCAACCTAAGCATTTTAGTAAAAACAACCTAATTAAATAAACAGCAGCCAACAGCCTAGTGCCCAAAGGAGAAAAGACTCGCGAATTACCGACCGAGAAGACACAAGGTCACGCCCCAACCCGCACGGCGCAGCGAGGCGGTGTCCGTCGGCAAGAGACAAGTAGGCGGCGCACTGGCGCTGGCGCTGGCGCAGCGGCGCCGCGCCTGCAAGGCGAGAGACGAGCAGACGCGGCTGCCGCAGCGAGCGAACACTTCTTCGGTCGGGCGCGCGGCGCGAGACATTGGCTCTCGCGAGGCAGCGCGCGGCGCACGTCTGCAGGCTGATCTGCAGCCAGAAGAGCGGCGGGCGCGCGCGCTGGGCGCACTGGCCGAAGCGCGCGCTAAGCGACGCGTCTTGGACGGCGGCGAACGAGCGCGCGCAGGCGGCGCGGCTTGTGCGAGGCGCGCGCGCACGTCTTGGCGACTGGTGCGCGGCGGTGCGCGCGATCCCAGTGAGTGGTTTGGGTGCGCGGCGGCGCGCTGGTCAGAGCGGCCTGGTAGGGTCTGTGGCTCTGCAGGTGCCGCTAGGTCAAAAGTGCTAGGGTTGGGTTTTCTTGGTGAGGCTCTGGTGAAGGGAGAGGAGAGAGAGAGAGAGAGAGAGAGAGAGAGAGAGAGAGAGAGAGAGAGAGAGAGAGAGAGAGAGAGAGAGAGAGAGAGAGAGAGAGAGAGAGAGAGAGAGAGAGAGAGAGAGAGAGAGAGATTGCAAAACAAGGGGAAAGGGACTTTCTTGATTTTCTTCCCTTTTCCTAATTTAAATGGGTCTAAAATCCCTTCCCAAAGCTTCCTCTTTCAAAACTCGGCCCAAACAAACTTTTCTTTCTAATAAAACTCTTTTTCCTTCAAACTCCCAAAACCATTTAGGGCAAGGGTTCAAATCCCAAAGGAAGCACCAAAATTACAATTAATTTTGCCATTTTCTAAAACACCTCCAAACTTCCAAACAACTTGCCCAAACCTCTCGGGTCTTGCAACCAACAACCATTAAGCTTGAAAAAGGCGGGAATGGCCCCAAATCTTGAAAATCCTCAAAACCCTGACCGGGGGCAAAAAGACCAAAATACCCCTAAGGGTTAAAATAGCTCTAACGGCCCATCCGAACATCCGAATAATGACCCGAAATCACCTGGGTAACCGAAATAGAAAACTGGGCCGTTACAATACTCCCTCTATTTAAGACTTTCGTCCTCGAAAGTCCTAAGACGAAAACAACTCTAGGAAAACTCCACTGATTCTTAACCAACCAAGCTCCTGGTTAAGACAACACAAATCCTTCTTCGAAACCGAACCTTCTTGGTTTCCCAAAGGCTCCAAGCCCAAAAGACACCGAGTCTGCCACGAACTATCTCAACCAAAACTGAACCAACACTGAGCTTCGAAGAAAACATGCGATAACTAGTCGGTGAGCCACATCCTCTGACACGCACCAACTCTCAAACGGTCTACGACTCTAAGGCTCACTTATCCCTGCTAACCCAACTCGGAATGCCTCTCTACGGCGCTACTCTCAACAAACTAGTGGACGGGTCACAAGCTCTAAAACTCTACACCACGCTCCGGCGTAACTTCTCTGAATGCTCATAGCTGTTGTCAAACAGCCTCGACCCTTCACCATGCTGACCAAACAATCAACCTCCTGGTTTGAAAACTAAACGGCCTACTCTTACTTCGCCCGAGAGAGATCGGAACCCCAATGGTTGCCTACAATCCTTAACGAAATCCAATTCGAACCACCAACTGGTGACTGATCCCAAGGCAACCTTCTCCAACTAGCATGCGTCCACAACACTTAAGCAACCATCTTACGAGAAATCGAAGCACCCAAGCCAAGGGGCACTTTTCTGGTTCACCAAACGGCTACCACCACTCACACTAGCTGATACTTCAGCTTCGGCCACCCCTGAACGACAAGGTCTAGGAACATGCTCCAATCAGCCAAACTAATAAGCCGGAGCCCCTCATCGGCCGACAACAAACTTTCCAATGCAATCCGATCAGCCACTGGCCTAGGTGAACATCGCCAGACAGAAAAACAAACAACATTCCTCTTACGGAAATCTCGAGCAGCAAGGAATACAACATTACGTGGCTACTAGCAACACAATAGCTGGAGGATAACAACTCTAAGGTTTCCAACCAATGCCACGACGTCTCTGTGCCAACCCACTCAACTGTGGCTTAGCTATAACGCCAACTGCGAACGCACATCAACTAGGAACAAAGCTCGAGAAGGCTTGCTCTGTAGAAACTCAACCCAAGCTTATAACGAGCAAGGCTCGCCTCCAAGCTGCCACTCAACTCTTAAGCCCATCTGGGTGCTCCAAGGACTTCCTCCTTATAGCTTAGACCTAACTCTTCTTCCAATCGAGAAACTCCACCCACGAAACATCGCGAGGAATAAGGATAGCGACGACCACAAGCTTGCGGATCCTGAACAACACGAGTCGGCAAGACTACCTCAAAAGTTAAAACTCGACGCCGGCATCCACGGTGCAACTCAACTACCAAAGAACTAAGGGGTTCTACAAACTCCAAAGATCCAACAACCTTCCAGCAACAACTCAAGCCCTTGAACTGGCAGGCCTCCGCCCTTGCGGGAACAAACAACTTTCCGCTTGCTAACAAACGAACGCATGGACACTCTCGTTGGGCTGACCGCTACGCTACTCTGATCAACTACACAACTCAGAAGCTAAGCTGACTCCTCCTCAACAGGAACGATTTCCCAGCAAGCGAACTTCCGAAGGACAGCGAACTTCACACACGCTCACTGCCTTGCTCAAACCCAAGGGCAACAACAACCAACTCTCTCGGAAGAAACATCCAAGGGTTCCTCAATCGCTTGAACCACCAACTAAGCACTAGCGGTACTTACTCAACCGCTGAGGGGGAGGCCAACTCCCAAAACTACCTGACTAGGAACAAGTCCTCAGAGCAACGCGCCCGCTTGCTCGAACCGAGCTAGCTCACGAAACAACATGGGAACCAAACCTTGGTCAACACCAAGCACCACCTCTCTAAGAATTCCGAAAATCAACGTGGAGGTTAACAAGAACAACTCTAGCTTGTTAACCGACAACAAGCATCCAGCAACTCAACCGAGGAACACTGCCTGGGTCTGACTGAGCTCTGGTGAGGTTCTCCACAACTTAGGGTTCCTCCGACGCCTCCGACACACACCTTTCGTCGTCAAGCGGTCTAACAGACAATCGCTACACGAGCACATCTCCTCCAAAGCATCTCAACCATGGCTGGCCAAAAGCTCTTCCTTGCCATCATCTGTAGCAAGCACGGCGATGCTCCACACAATCCGAAAAGCGCCTTACCACACTTGATGCAATGAGCGTTTGCTGGCCCCGCCCTATTGACAATTTTGTGCTCTAACTGCGGTCGGCCGATCCCGACCCCTAGATCGCCCTGCTTGGCGAGTGCTATCCACTGAAAGGGAACAACCGGAAGACCCAAACTTCCTCTTGCTCAAAGCATCAGCCACATCGTAGCTTCTATCCAGGGTAAGGATCCGAACAACTCTCTTAGCCATGGCGGCTAGAAACTACGCGATTATGCTACCATCGCCCTTGTTCAGTTCCAACTGAACTCCAACCATCGATCAACAAGAAATGCCTCTACCTAGGTCAAGGGCCAACTAGCATAACTTGCCTACGCAACAACCAGACTACTGCACACGGTAACCTCTCAACCCAAGTTAGGGCACTTGCCAAGAACTAAAGTCCTAACTCCTCAAAATCGAGCAACTGGTTTCACAACCCAAAACCCCTCGTGGTTCTTGAAAAATACACCACGGAACGAGCTACACAAAAGTACACCGCGTGTGCAGCTCCAACTTGGTTCCTTAAGATCCAAACCAACAAGTATTCTCACACAAGGCAACTTTTGCCTCCCAATAGAGCCACATCTAGCAAAGGAGCAACAAGAGTTCAACCCACTCAGGGTCAAGTCACCACGGAATGCCACATTGGTCGACTCACTCTTACAAGAGCATAGCCACACCAAGCTAACTTACCTCATACCGATGGTCCACTAAACGTGCTCCGATCAACCATCCAACTCATGGCTCTAACAGTGGATCAACCACACATCATCGATGCCAACCCTACTCATATTAGGGTAACTCCAGGGTAGTCGAATCACACTACCATCCAACTGGCTCACAAGCCCACAACACAGGCGTGAGAACTCGGACGCGCTAGCCCTCACCAACCTACAACATCCTTTGCACCCATCTCTCGGTGACCCTGAAAAGCTCCTACTTTTCCCTCGAACGACCTCACACTTGTAGTTCTCTAACTACCACCGAGCTAGATTTCTTAAGCAATCCAACAGATGCAACTTCAGAAAAACGGGTACAAGGCTGGTGGGGGTGCTATACTCCGGGCGGGCATGGAACCATCTGCACCAGAAGTGCCAACTGGCCCGAATCTAGGCCTCCTCTCAAAGCTTGGTGCCAACAGGCACAACATCCTTTACAACACAAATCAACCCAAAACAAGCTTTATGCCCCTCTGAGGATAGGGAAGGTCACACTCCAAGTGACGGGCGAAGGAACTCAACACAAGAGTCCAAACACTCGAGCAGCCTAAACTCTGCCATCTCGCCTAACAGACATGCCACGGCCTACTCCTGCATCCCACTCGATGCTCAACGAATACTCAGGCCAACCCTCGGGTGGCAACACCTAGCTCCACACCTGAAACATGCTAACAGAAGGTGCTTCTCTCTACTAGCCAGCTGAAAACCACGGACGGATTAAGTCCTGACAAGCAAACTCCACACTACCCCCTGGCTACGAGGGTACTAAAAGAACTGGCTGCAAAACGACTGCAGGCTTGCAGGAGGACAAGATGTCTCTACATCTTCCTCAAAAGCTACTAACTTGGAAGCTTGCCAATCGACCGGGTGGCTGGTGGAGACTCTGCTGGTCCGCCTCTCACAGGGGACTTCCACCACCACACTACTCCATCAAACAACACCATATTGGCGCGCCTCGACCTCTAAACATCTGGTCATCGGCATCTGAACACCAGGTCATCCCAACACTTGGATGATAAACTCGAACCTGGCCAACCACCTTGCTTTTGCTAGCGATGAGGTCTCAAAAACATCCAACTCTCAGGCTTCCACTTGCCAAACTCGGAGGCTCGATCAACGCCAACTTACTCATCAAAGATAAACTCGCTAATGAAGCCCTTTTCGGAAACCTCCGGCTCTTTGGAGCTACTAGGGGTGTCTCCTAAATAAACTCTGCCAGTGGGCTATCTGTGCCTGCAGGACTCCTCACTCTGGCCTTCTACAAATCGCGCTGGGTCTCCGCTCTCTGTTAGCTAAAAGACTCGCCATCAACTCCTCATGGTCGAGCACACTCTGCTCAAGGAGTCTCACTTTGAGGCGGACTAGCCTCTACCCCCTTCTCTTGGCAACTCATCTCGCCGGGGCCAAAGGTGGCCTACGGGTCTAGACAACCCTAGACGTGGTCTCATGATCAACATGAACAGTCCAACTCCTCGGTTGGAAATACCAAACGTCCCTGCTCCTCTAAGTGCAATCAACATACTAGCGATCTACACAAAGCATAAAAGCTAGCCCACGCTGGGGCTCTCACCGCCAAACAAGGGTAACACATGTATTCTAGATGCAGTATTGTAAAATAAAACCCTTAGCTTAATGAACTCAGACAAACCTAATGGCCGCGGAGTGCTGATGATCATGGGGGCAACAACCTACAAAGCAGGTTAGTCTACAGAATCTATGACTCTGTGCTCTGATACCAACTGTAAGAACCCGACCCAAAACACGGTCCTAAACCTAGGTTCTCACTCAGCATGCAAGTTAAATACTTCATCAAACGGTTTAGTGCTCATATTTAAAACCTTTCAAAACGTTTAAAAGCGGGGACACTTAAAACATAAACAACAACCTTCATTTAAGCAAAGCCAACAAAGTAAAACAAGCCTGGCCAGTGTTTATAAAATCATACAATACAATTTAAACAACTTTTAAAAACGTCCCCTAGGACTCTGTCCGCTACATCTTTGAACAAATTATGAAAAACAATAAAAGATGTGTGGCGGCTCCCCATGATCAATCGGCTCCCTCCGCTTAGCCGTCCGGTCTTGTCCCAAGTTACCGTGGAAAACCACGAAATAAGGGTGAGTATAAACATACTCGGTAAGAATCCCCAACCGGGTACAATACGATACATCAATCATCCGCACCCTAGTATACATGCAAACAGCTACCAACACGGATCATAGCTCAACGAGCTTACAAGCGAGAATCTGGAATCATCGGAAGTCTCCTACTTCCGCCTAATGATTGGTCATCATAACCAATCCCGGGACATCTCAGAGGGTCTTTCTCCTCGGCCAATTGATCGACTAAAAATCGATCCCAAAGAAGTCCGACACCCTCGAGGGTCTTTCTCCTCGACCATATGATTAGCTCAAAAACCAATCCCAATGGGTGTCCTCAAGGGCCTCTTACCCTCGCTAATAAATCTGGACTACCGGGAGAGTACCCAAAGTCTGGCTCTAAATTGGAAGGAACTGGTGTACTCACGAACATTAGCCCGGGGGAGCTCTCCGAACAGGCGACTAAAGCGTGTGCGCGCACACCGCATCTTCTTTGCAACCGGCGTAAATGTGGGGGCCTAAGTACAAACTACGCGGCCGTGCACATGCCTAAAGACTCGGAAACGGTGTCACTGAACACGAGTGGTGCGAGGCCCTCGGCACTCATCTGTGCGGCTGTACCACCCGAATCGGAAGCTAAGAACCGGCCAAGCGGGGCTTGCACCGTTGGCAAGGTTCCGCTCTAGCAGGCTACAAACTAGGTTTATGCCGATGTGGTAGCTAAATCCACATCGGCTGCCAGGGGGAAGCAATGTACGTTATGCTTCGCTCTACTCCCGACCGGTGGGGACAAGGTACGTTATGTTCCCTCTCAGCCTCTAGATGATGACAGCCCTAACACACTAGCTAGAGTATAGAGTAAACGATTCTGGCTAAACATACATAATCATCATCAATCATACATAACCTAGCATGATACTACGAACTTAAAGCGGGAATCTCAAGCATGCCGAAGAACAATCCTAGCATGGCACTAACATGTACAAACAAGCAAACATGCTAGCGGGAATGCAATCACAAGTCATCCTATCCACTAATCATGTTCATAAAAGTAAACATGCATATAAGGCACAATCAAGAAAGCATCGCAGGTCCACACAACCACGGTAAGAAATCCTTACCGAAACGAGCGAAAATAACTTTCACAATCAAATAATGACCCTCGAGCTTTAAAGCGGCCGAGCAACCTAAGCATTTTAGTAAAAACAACCTAATTAAATAAACAAAGACCAACAAATTTAGTGCCCAAAGGAGAAAAGACTCGGGAATTACCGACCGAGAAGACACAAGGTCACGCCCCAACCCGCACGGCAGGGCAGGCTGTCCGTCAGCAAGGACAAGTAGGGCACGCTGGCGCTGGCGAGGCAGGCGACGAGCAGACGCGGGGCTGTCGCAAGCAAGCGAACACGCTTCGGTCGGCGCGCGGCGGGCGACATCAGTCGCGAGGCGAGGACAGCGCGCGACGCGGCGCGTCTGCGGCGCGCGCGGAGGAGAGCGCGCGCGGCGGTCTGACAGACGGCCTTTTGCGGAACGGCGCGGCGCGCGTCTGGGCTCACCTGGGTGAGCGGCACGGCGCGGGCGCTGGGAGGCGCGCGTCGGCAACGAAGCGGCGCGCAGGTGCGAGGCGACTTTGGTCGGCGGCGCGCGCACGTCTTGGCGACCTTGTGCGCGCGACCCGACGGAGGTGGTTTGGACTGCGCGCGGCTTTGGTCTGCAGCCCAGCCGGGCATGGGCCGGCGCAGGGCTGGTCGGGCGGCGGGCGGTGGCGTGGCTCGGGTTAGTCTTTGCTAGGGCTGGTGCGGCTAGGGTTGGGTTTTCTTGGTGAGGTCGGCAAGGAGAGAGAGAGAGAGAGAGAGAGAGAGATTGCAAAACAAGGGGAAAGGGACTTTCTTAATTTTCTTCCCTTTTCCTAATTTAAATGGGTCTAAAATCCCTTCCCAAAGCTTCCTCTTTCAAAACCCGGCCCAAACAAACTTTTCTTTCTAATAAAACTCTTTTTCCTTCAAACTCCCAAAACCATTTAGGGCAAGGGTTCAAATCCCAAAGGAAGCACCAAAATTACAATTAATTTTGCCATTTTCTAAAACACCTCCAAACTTCCAAACAACTTGCCCAAACCTCTCGGGTCTTGCAACCAACAACCATTAAGCTTCGACAAAGCGCAGGAATGGCCTGAAATCTTGAAAATCCTCAAAACCACTGACCGGGGGCAAAAAGACCAAAATACCCCTAAGGGTTAAAATAGCTCTAACGGCCCATCCGAACATCCGAATAATGACCCGAAATCACCTGGGTAACCGAAATAGAAAACTGGGCCGTTACAGATACCCTTCCTTTCCACAATTGAAGCTAGCTCTAGGGTTACCACCACAAGGTCCCCAATGCTGCTTCCCACAAAGTTTACAATACGGTGGCGGCCTCCCTACGCCCTATTGGCGAGGCTGATCACGATTCTGGTCTCGATCTTTGGCTCTCTGCCATGATAAGAACCACGAGGCGCGCCGACCTTCCACACGCCATTACTCCATGAGTCAAACTTACGCTTCTGGCCCGAGTACACTAGTGCCCTCTGCACAACAGCACTAGCAACCTGCTTTGGAGGATACTTTCCATCATAAATAGTTGCCAACTGCACTGCCTTGGCAAAAGTCTCTGGGGCCTGTGCCCTAACATCCTGAGACACTCCCTGTCTCAAACCCGCAATAAACTTCCTAATCTTCAACTCAGGGGTAGCAATCAACTGCGGCGCGAAGTACCCATACTCCGAAAACTTTTTCTCATACACCTCGATCGAGTCAGACCCCTGCTTAAGGTTTGAAAACAGCTCAATCATCTTTTCTTGGGCTTCTTCACTGATAAATTTTGCCTTGAACTCAGCCTTGAAGAATTCCCAGGTGGCAGGTGGAGACCCAGCCGGTCTCTCACTCAAAGTGGAATCCCACCACCACTTAGCTGTACCAGCTAACACATGAGCTGCACATCGAGCTCGCTGTACCTCAGTCAAGCCATCATCATAAATGTATATTCTAACTCAGCAATCCACCTGGCAGCTACCAACGGTTCTCTAGGGGAATTAAACTTCTCGGGCTTCCATTTCACAAAATCCTTCAGCCACTTGCCTAGATCCTCAACACCTTCCGCCATAACGGCCTCATTCACAATTGGCTCCTGCGGAGCTGGCGGTACTGGTGGCACTGCAGTCCTCTGCTGAACCAACCGGTCAGCTGCTCTATCTGAATTCGGGACTCCTCCCTCTGCGCAGCTAATAAAGCCTGCGTTTTAGCACTCTACTTGACCCTCTGGTCAGCTAGCAACCCAACCATAAGAGCCCTCATGGACTCCACAAAAGCAACTCTCGATGCAGCCTCCCGAGGCTCATTTGCCTCCATGCCCTCTCCAGGCAACACAGCAGAAGGGCCTATCGGTGGCCTAACATCAGCATCAGCTTGGGACAACGTCCCTCCGATGTCAGAATCAATACTAATGCCCTGGGCGGTTGGCCTCGAGCCTCCACCTTACTGCAGTCTGAGTGGCCGGCATCGCGACAATCTACACCCAAACCAACAATGAGTCAGAACCTGTTTTCCCTGCTCTACAACAACAAGTCATGTACATGCAAGGTGCAAATGGTATTGTAATTCTTAACCCTTAACCTTAAACTTACGGACATACCTGATGGTTGGCGGAGCACTGATGATCATGGAAAATAACCTACAACTGCAGGTCAGTCTACAGAACCTATAACTCTGGGCTCTGATACCAACTGTAAGGACCCGACCCGAGAAATGGTCTCTAACCTAGATCCTTATTTAACATGCATGATTAAGAATGGAAAACATCAAACCTAGGACTCAGTGATGCCCAGTCGGGCCTTACACACCTAGGACTCAGTGATACCCAGTGGGGCCTTACACACCTAGGATGCCCATCGGGGCCTTACACCTCCAGAATCAGTGATGCCCAGTGGGGCCTTACACACCTAGGATGCCCATCGGGGCCTTACACCTCCAGATGTCCATCGGGGTCTTACCCGAGCGGGACCTAAACTAGTTACCCCTACAGTCTTCTACACTATACCTCACCCACCTACCCCTAGCATGGAACTAACAGGATAAAATAGGACAACGTATGCCAAGATAATCAAACCCCTAACATGGAACTAATAGAATAAATCATGAATACAAGTACAACACCATCTGGAAGCAAGAAAGAGCATGCAACCTATCCAGTAGGAAATTCATACAATCACAAGACATGGTATGCTATCAAGTATTCGCAGGGTCCACACAACCCCGGGTAAGGAATCCTTACCTGGAAACAAGTGGAGAATAACTATCACGAATCAAATAACGACCCTCGAGCTTTAAAGCGAACCCGAGCAACCTAGGCATACCATAAAAACATCCTAAATAAATAAACAACAGCCAGCAGCTTTAAGTCTAAAAGGGAAAAGGCTCGGGAATTACCAACCGAGAAGACACGCGGTCAGGGCAGCAAGGAGAGGGGATGGGCACTAGGCGCTGGCTCGGGCGTGCGACAAGACGAGCAGACGCGCTGGGGTGGGCGAGCGGCAAGGTGTCGGGACGGCGGGGCAGAGTGCGGGCGACCTGGGCTGCGGAGACGGCGCGTGAGCGGGCGGACTCGCTAAGACGGCGCGCGGGTGAGCGTTTGGTCTGCTGGGGGTGTCGCGCTACAGGTGACGGTCAAGTTGTGGGCGTGCGACGGCTGGGCGTCTGGGCTGGGTGGTAGATCGGTGCGGTGCGGCGCTGGGCGGTAGTGGGTGATGTAGGGCATGCGACCTGGTGCGGGGCGGCCTGGTGCGGCGCGGGGGGCTGGGCTGGGTGCGACGGCGACAAGGGTGTGGCTGGGTGCGACGGCGACGAAGGTGTGGTGCAGCTAGGGTGAGGGTTGCGAGAGAATGGAGTTCTTTTCCTTTTTTTTTCCTTCCTTCCCTAAATTAAATAGGCCTTGGGAATCTTAAATTCCCTTCCCAAGGCTTCCCCCCTTCGAGCCCTGGCTGACGCGTTTATTTTCTTTATTTAAATCCAAGCTTCCAAACCCCTTTTTAGGCCACGGGTTTGAGTCCTCTTAACAACACCTTTTAAAAATAAAATATCTAAAAACCTTATTTACATTTAGCTGAAAATCGGGCTGTTACATTTGGTCATTTTACCCACCAGGGGTATTGTGGTCATTTTTACCCTCCGAGTTGTTCTCACAGTTATTAAGGGTTTCAGGAATGTCTGTGTTGGTTTTGGACTTCAGTTTTCCTCCGGTTTTGGTTTCTAGGGCAAGAGCTCCATTTTAGGAAAGTTTGGTGGTCTCCCGAGTAAAAGGAAAAAATTAAAATAATTTTTGTTTGAGCTAGGATTTGATCCTTGGTGTGTGGTTGTCAAAATTTGAAGTTTGTAGAGAGGAAAATAATTCGTTTTTAAAAAGTGTTGTGGTGGGGCTCGAAGGGGGGATTTTTGGGGGATTTTAATTAATTAAAAATAGGAGAAATGCTAGGGTTTCATCTCATTCTCCTCATTCCTCCCTTGGCCCAACCACCCCTCTCCCTCTCTTTCTCTTCTTGGCTGAGCTCTTCCATTCCTCCATAGCTCTCCAATCTCCAAGCCGTTGTGTGCATCTCCATAGCTTCTCTCCTTCATCCCTCTTCAAGGTAAGTGTTCGCAAATCCTTTCTTCTCGTTTCCTTGTCTTGGCCGAGATCTAACTCCAACTCAAAGGGGTTTCGTTTTCCTCTTCTCCTTGTAGATCCGAATCTCTTTGCCTTGGGAGTGGAAGTTTTTGCCTGCTCTTGTTCTTGTTGTGAAATATTCGAAGGGCCCCCTCTCTAGCTTGTGTTGTCGAGATCTCCAAGGGTAAGTGTTGTTGTGTTCTTGGTGGTATGCTTGTAGATCTAGCCGAGGACACCTTGGTTGAGTGGTTTGGTTTCTAACATAAAGATCTTTTCTTGTTTGTGCATTTAGCCCTAGCAGATTCTTCTCTTGGGAGTGCTCCTCTTTGGCCAAGACTTCCTGGGTGCATTTGGAGGCCTTGCCGAATTCTCCTTGGTGAATAGGTGAGTTGGTTGTTGTTGCCTTGTGTTTGGTGTTGTTTGGCCGAGAGCACCCTTAGGAGGATCAAGGGGGTGTTGTGTTTTGTAGCAAGTAAATCTAACTTGTTTTGGTTCTTGTGTGGTTGCCCTAGTCGAGAGTGAAATGGAAGAAGGTGGAAGTTCTCTTGGGTGTGGATTGACCAAGCTTGGCCGAGACTACCCTTGGAGGTTGAGGTCTTGCTCGGGTTTCGGTAGAGCCCTAATTCCTACGTGTTTGGTTGTGTAGTTTGTTGCAAGCTAGTTTGTAATCGATTGTTCTGTTGTTAGGGTAACTATGTGGTGTTCCTCAACTTGTGGATTCATTCTGGGATTTGGGATTCTGCTGTTGTCAGGTAAGGGTTCCTCGCCAGGGTTGTGTGGGCCCTGCGCACCTCATTGATAACTTCTAGTTGTGTGTTTGTATGAACTGTTAGTGGATAGGCTTTTTGCAGGTTGTCTGGACTTTATAACTATTAGTGGATTAGGCTTCTATGCAGGTTGTCTGGAAAATATAAACTGTTAGTGGATAGGCTTTTGCAGGTACCCTGGAAGAGTTTGTGCTTGTAGATGCTTAGCTCTGTTTATTCTCTCTTGTGTGTAAAATGGAAATGTATGTTGTATATACTCTGTGGAGATGTATGCTTTAGCATGAATGTAGCTAGGTCTTCTGGGATTATTGTTAGGGTTGGCATGTAGAATATATCCTGTTTATGTGCTTCTCTACCTATTGACTGTTTATCTGTCCGCTTTACATTCTTATATCCTGAACATAGTAATTATTATACCATGATTGTAATAGTGTGTTAGAGTCATTAGGGAGTCCCGAGTGTCAATCGGGTTTTGTGCTGGCTCAGTTTATTTAGGACTGCCCAGTATGTTGTAGTCTAGGACTAGCCCAGTGTGAGCTGTCTCTTGTTGGCCCAGGGAGTGCTGACCAGTTGCTAGGAATGGCCCAGTGTGTTGCTGATCCCGGGATAGCCCGGTGTGTTGCTACCCATGTTGCTCCAGGACTAGCCCAGTGTGTGTTGTCCCGATTAGCCCAGGGTGTTGCTAATCAGTAGAGCGAAAGCGCCAGTGTGTTGCGATTACGAGTCCCCAGATGTGTTGCGGCGAGACTAGCCCAAAGGTGTTGCTGTCCTTAGTTAGTGTAACAGCCCAGTTTTCGAGGTGCCTTCGGTTCAAGATTCGGTTGTTCGGTTGGGTCGTTAGAGCTGTTTTAACCCTTAGGGGTATTTTGGTATTTTGGCTCCCTGGGCAGGATTTGTGGATTTTTAGGATTTCAAGGTCGCTTCTGCCTTTGTCGAGGCTTGATTGTTGTTGGGTGCAAGACCCAAGATGTTTGGGCTAGTCGTTTGGAAGTTCGGTTGTGGTTTGGGTTTTGGCAAGTTATTGTTGGTTGAGTGCTTCCTTTGGGATTTGAGCCCTTGCCCTTAATGTTGATTTGGGAGTTCGATTTAAGTGAGTTTTATTTATTGGAAAAGATTGCTTCGGTCGGGTCTCGAAGGAGGAAGGCGGGGAATGGGATTTTAGGGATTTTAAGGCTATTTAAAATAGGATAAGGTTGGAGAAAAATAGGAAAATCCCATTTTCCCCTTTTTGTTTCTCTCTCTCTCTCTCTCTCTCTCTCTCTCTTCCTCTCAGCCTAGCCCCTTACTCGCCCAGGTCGCCACCCCTAGCTGCCTAACTCGCCCCAAGCCCGAGCCCAGCTCGCCCATCTCGAGCCCAGCTCGCCCAGCCCGAGCCTAGCTTGCCCAGCCGCGCGCAGTGCCAGGCCGCCCAGCCCCGAGTCGCCCTGCTCTGTAGACGTTGCGTCGCACAACCCTCGCCCCTGGGTCGCTCGCACGGATCGCCCCCGGATTCGAGTCGCACACACCCTCGCCCGCCGCGCTCACACGGTCGCGCGTCCTTGTTACTCGTCGTGCCAGCCCGCGCGTCCCTGTAGCCGTCGCGTCGCGTCGCCCTGCGCGCGTCCCTGTAGATCGTCGCGTCGCCCAGCCTGTGCGCCTTCGCCCAGCCGAGCCCGCGCCCGTGTCCTAGTCCGCGAGCAGCTCCGCGCCCCAGCGCCCGTGCTAGTGCCCCAGAGCCCAGCAGCAGCCTCGCTGTGCAGCCTGCCCGTCCGCGCGTCAGCCGTGCTGCATTCTAATTAGCTAGCTCGAGATTGGTCGCAGCTTAGGATTCTTGTGTGTAGTTGCCTTCCGACCAGGTAAGGGTTTCTTACCGAGGTTGTGTGGACCCTGCGAATAATTGATAGTATGCCATAGCTTGTGATTGTATGAAATTCTAGTGGATAGGTTACATGTTTTCTCTTGCTTCGTGTTTGTGTTGTCTTGGTGTTTCGTTATATTAGTTCTGAGGCTAGGTATTTTATCTTGGCATATTCTTGTTCTGTTATATTGATAGTTCCATGTTAGTGCTAGGCGGGTGATCCATAATGTAGGTAAGTCCCGGAGATGGGCAACGCACTGTTCCCTTGTGTGTAAGCCCCCGATGGGCATCATAAGGCTGCTTAAGAGTGTAAGACCCCGACGGGCATCTTAGTGATCCTAGCTGGAGTAAGACCCCGATGGGCATCCGTATGTGTAAGACCCCGATGGGCATCATTGATTGAGGTGTAAGACCCTGATGGGCATCCGTATGTGTAAGACCCCGATGGGCATCATTGTTTAGAGGTGTAAGACCCCGATGGGCATCCTTGTGTGTAAGTCCCCGATGGCCATCATTGTGTCATTGCATCCTAGGTTGTGTAAGACCCCGATGGGCATCCAGGTGTAGAACCTAGGATAGGCTGTAGTTGAAAGCCCTTGATAGGCTAGCTCCAGTGTTAGCGCATAGCCTAAACCTACCGTTTTGCTCTAAGTCATTGTATGGTTGCATGTCGGTGTGCTAAATGAGATGTTTTCATATTGTACCCCGGTTGGGGATTCTTACTGAGTAATTCGTTACACACCCTTATTTTGTGGTTTTCCATAGGTAACCATGGTGCGGGACAGGATGGCTGGAGGAGGAGCTGTGATCATGGAAACCCGTTATTCAAACTCTGAGTCTTGTATTTATGTTTTGATGTTTTAAATGTTCTCTGAATGCATGTAGTTGGGCACGGAGCCCTAGGTTGTTTTCTGAATGTATTTCCGGATTCTAGCACTGTTGTAACTATTGGAAAGTTTGAATGTTTTAAATAAATCTTTGATCAGAGTGAGTTTTGGAAATGTATTTGTCTTAGAACAGGTGCTTGGAAACAGAGACAGGTTTCAAGAATTTTATGGTGAATTTTAAATGGATGTTTATGTTTTAGTCTTTACTTAGAATCTGAAACACCATTTTGCATTTTGATTTTAGCTTTGAATGCATGCATTGAGGTAAAGGCCTATTGTCGAACCCCTTTCGGGTCGGGTCTTTACATTTGGTATCAGAGCTCAGCGTCATAGATTCTGTAGACTGACCTTTTGTTGTAGGTCATTTTTCCATGATCATCAGCACTCCGACAGTCATCAGGTACGCCTAAGTTTACAGTTTTAGAAAAGGGTTAAGAATTTACAATACTTTTCATCTAGTGTATGCCTTGTGTAGTGTTGTGGAGCGGAGACGAGCAGGTTCTGACTCGTTGTTGGTTTGGGTTTAGAGGGCCATCATGCCAACTTCCCGCAGTGTGTGATGTATGTTGTGGCTTGTTGAGGTATCCAGATAGATTCGGATGCCGCTGGGACATCATTCCAGGGGAGGCAGAGATTAGACTCCCGTAGGCCACTTGTGGCCTAGTTGTTGGTTTTCCCATAGTGAGAAGGTGGAGGTGTTTTGCCTTGGAGTACCACTCCAAGAGAGGAGTTAGCTATGGCTTTGCTCATGTTGATGCTTGTGGAGCAGGTTCTAGTGTGGACTAGCCTGGGTAGTTCAAGTGTTGATCTTGAACCTTAGCAGATTGTTTGATTGCCCAGAGAGTGGCTGCACAGTTAGTAGCCTTCGTGGAGGATGTAGAGACATCTTTGTGCTCTTGTAAGTGTTGTTGTTGCAGCCAGTAAGTCGGAACCCTGTGGTTAAGGGTCCAGCGAGCAGAGTACCCATCGGACTTGATCCGTTGGTGGTTTCCCAGTGCTTTATTAGAGTTGAGCACTCTTCTTTTGGTGAGCTCCTAGAGTGGAGCTAGCTGCTGCATTGTAAAGACCCGACCCGAATGGGGCTCTAAATGGGCCCTTACCTCAATGCATGCATACAAATCAACTCTAGAATTTGCAATAGGGTTGTTTCGGATTCTAAGTAAAATCCAAAAACCGGCAAGAGTTCATTTAGAAAGTCAATACAAAATTCTTGAAACCTGTCCCTGTTTCCAAGCACCTGTTCCAAGACAAATACATTTCCAAAACTTACTCTGATCAGAGATTTATTAAAAACATACAACTTTACAACATTTACAACAATGCTAGAATCCGGAAATACATTAATAAAACAACCTAGGGCTCCGTGCCCAACTACATGCATTTAGAGGACATTTAAAACATAAATACAAGACTCAGAGTTGAACAACGCGTTTTCCATGATCACAGCTCCTCCTCCAGCCATCCTGCCTCGCGCCATGGTTTCCTGAAAGATAAGTAAGGGTGAGTAACGAATTACTCAGTAAGAATCCTCAACCGGGGTACAATACGATATAATCAATCATCTAGTACCAAAGCATGCAAGCAAACAGCTACCAACACAGATCATAGCTCAACGAGCTTACAAAGAAAGATCTGGAGTCATCGGAAGTCTCCTACTTCCGGCCTAATGATTGGTTATCCTAACCAATCCTGGGACATCTCTGAGGGTCTTTCTCCCTCAGCCAGTTTATCAGCTCAAAAACCGATCCCAAGGATGTCCTCAAGGGCCTCTTACCATTGCTAATAGATCTGGACTATCGGGAGAGTACCCGAAGTCTGGCTCTAAACTGGAAGGAATGGTGTACTCACGAACATTAGCCCGGGGGAGCTCTCCGAACCGGCAACTAACGAGTGTGCGCGCACACCGCATGCTCTTCTACAACCGGCGTAAATGCGGGGGCCTAAGGGCAAACTACGTGGGCGGTGCATGCCTAAGACTCGGAGCGGTGTCACGATCACGATGGCGAGAGCCCCTCGGCGCTCATCATGCGGCATGGTCCACCGACCTGAAGCTAAGAACCGGCCAGGGCAGGCTTACACCGTTGGCAGGGTTCCGCTCTAGCAGGCTACAAACTAGGCTATGCCGAAGTGGGTAGCTAATTCCACAACCGGCTGGTCGGGGTAGCAAGATACGTTATGCTGCGCACACTTTATTCCCGACACAGAGCTAAATCCACCTTAGTGACCGGGGGAAGCAAGATACGTTATGCTTCGCACACCACTCCCGTCGGTGGGGACAAAGTACGTTATGTCCGCTCGGCCTGCTGGATGATGACAAACCCTACAACTCTATCTAAGAGTCAGAGCAAAAGCAATGATTACGGCTAGCAAACAAAGACCGACATCAATCACACTACCTAACATGATACTACGAGCTTAGCGGGAATCACAAGCATGCTGGCAGAACAAACCTAGCATGGCACTAACATGTAATATCAAGCAAACATGCTAGCAAGAAAACAATCAAAGCCGCTCTATTATTATCATGCTCATAACAATCGACAAACAAGCAAGGCAAAATCATGACAATATCGCGGGCCCACACAACTTCGTAAGAAATCCTTACCAGTGGAAGGCAACAACACACAATAAAATTAACTGCGATCGAACCCGAGCAACCTATAACGAGCCAAGAAAACACATCAATAATCATAAAATAGCCCTAAATACTCTAAAATAAACAGGGCTCAGCTCGAGAGCAACTCACGAGGCACGGCTGACACTCGGACGGGCCGTACCGCACGCTAGGCAAGCGATGGGCGCAGGTGAGTCTTTGGGGGCCTTTGCTGGGCGCGAGCGCGCTACGCGGGCGCTGGCTGGCGCGCCACGGACGGCACGCAAGCGACACAGGGCGCGCGGGCGCTGGCGCTAGTTTGGCTGGGCGACGGCGCTCGGCGCGGCTCGACAGAGAGAGACGCGCGCGCGACGCGCGACACGACGCGCGCGGGCGCGATCGCACCGGGGCGCGCGACTTCGAGCGCGGACGACTGCACGCGGCGGCTTTGGGCGACACGGACGAGGCGGCAGCGCGGGCGGCGACACTTGTCGCGGCGAGCTCGGGCGACACGAGCTAGGCGAGGGCGCGCGACGCTCGGGCTGGGCGAGGGCGACATCAGGCGAGGCGGGGCTCGGGTGGCGAGCGCGGCGGCGCGCGGCGACGGGTCGGGCCGCGGGCCGAGCCGGGCGAGCCATGGGCTGCTCGGGCTAGGGCTGGGAGAGCCAAGGGGCTGGGCTAGGTGGGGGGCTCGGGGAGAGAGAGAGAGAGAGAGAGAGAGAAAAAAAATTGATTTTGGGAAAAAAATAAAAGAAAAAGGGAAATAAAAAGGAAAAATGGGAAATAAAAGGGAAAAATGGGATTTTAATTCCATTTTCCATCCTTATCCACTTAAAACCTCAAAATCCCATTTCCCGGCTTCCTCCTTCGAGACCCGACCGAAGCAATCTTTTCCAATCAATCAAACTCACTTAAATCCAACTCCCAAAGCAACACTAAGGGCTCAGGCTCGAATCCCAAAAGAATCTCACAACCAACCATCACTTTGCCAAAACCCAAACCACAACCGAGCATCCAACCGACTAGCCCAAACACCACGGGACTCGCAGCCACCAACAAACAAGCCTCAACAAAGGCAGGAGCTACCTCGAAGCCCTGAAGACCACAAATCCTGCCCGAAGAGCCAAAAGACCAAAATACCCCCAAGGGTCCAAACGGCTCTAAAACCCAACCAACCGAATCTTGACCCGAAGGCACCTCGAAAACTGGAATAGGAAACTGGGCTATTACATGCATGTTGAGAGAGCTGACCAGAGTTTTGTTGAGCATCATGTGGAGATGCAAGAGTAGGCTGTGAGACTTCAGTTTGATGAGATGTCATAGGCATGGTTGTTTGAGTTTTAGCTCTTGTATGCCTTGCCAGAGTTTTTGTCACTTGAAGTTGTGACCTTGCTGGCCCCATTTGTAGTAAGTTGTGGATTTGGTAGTAGTGGCACTTGAGGTGCATTGGTTAGTGTGCCACTTTGGCACTAAGTCTGGTTCAGGCCTGAGTTTGGCATGGGTATAGCAGATGGTTCTATGCCGTCCGGAGTTCAGCGCACTTCTTTAGCCTTGGATCCGTTTATGGCAGTTGCACCTATTTAGGTCGTGCAAGAGGGCTAGTTTAGTGGTAGTTAAAGGACTACAAGCGAAAGGATGTTCGAGAGGAGCTGGAGCCTCTTCCCAGTGTTACTGGGGGTTGAGTAAGTCAGCAGGTTATCGGTTGGAAAGTGTTAGTGCGCTTGAGTCTCACGCTAGTGTTAAGACCAAGAGATCTTTGTGGTTGGTAGTGCGGTCAACTACCTTCGAGTGCCTAATTCTGAGGAGAATTGAGCATCGTAGATGCGAGTTTGGTCCAGTAGAGGGGCCATGAGTTGGATGCCTATGAGGCGAGTTGGATGCCTATGAGAGGAGTTGGACGCCTTATAGGTATGCTCCCTTGGTAGAGGCTTGGTATAAAGTAAGTTCGGTTTGGCATTGTTATGCTTTGGTAGAGCAAGGTTGCCATAGCTTCGAGTATCATGTGGAGATGGAACGTTTGGTGTTCCTTTGATTGATTGTATCTCTGCCAGAAGTTAGTGTTTCTTTTTGGAAAAGCTCCTGTTAGTCTTGGATCTCTGATGGAAGGTTGAGAGGTGTGCACACAAGTGTGTTTTGTGTGGTTCGTTCTGTGGCGAGAGTTTCAGATCCATGCAGGGTTTGCACTGGAGAACTGGTGCTCAGTTCTTGGAAAAGTTGGACTCCAGGTGGATGTTGTAAGGCTTTAGTTCAGGTGGTAAGGATACCTTGCTCGTGGTATCAGGTTGTTGCTTAGGAAAGTTTTGTTAAGTTGGACCTAAGCTTGGTTGGCGGATCTTCTTGTTGATCGTTGGTTAGAGTTCAGTTGGAAACTGAACAAGAGCGGTGGTAGCAAAGACGCGCAGTTTCTGATCGTCATGGCTAAGAGAGTTGTTCGGATCCTTCCTTGGGTAGAAGTTATGTTGTGGTTGATGCTTTGAGTAGGAGGATGACGCGTGCATGCGCGTTTGGGTCCTCTTGGTTTCCAAGGAGTTGGAGTTGGCCAGCATGGTTGTGATGCTGGAATATGGAGTTGATTGTTCAGGCAGTTGGCTGTTAGTCCGTTTGTCGGCAGTGTGTGTCGAGGGTTGCCAAAGAACCCTAGGTTGTGGGGAGCCTCTCCAGAGCTCAGTCAGACCCAGGTAGCAAGTTTTAGTTGGCAAGCTGGAGTCGTGTAGTCTGTAGTCTCGGGTGAGTTGCTGGCAGTTTTGGTAGGCTAGCAAGCTAGTGTTTGTTTGGAGTAGAGTCTGGATTGGTTCCGGTGTGGTGGCAAGTTGGTGCTTGGTGTTGACCAAGGTGTGGATTGGAGTTGCTAGAAGTTAGTTTTGCTTGTGGGGCGAGTGGTTCGTGCCCTGTTGGTTGTTTTCCTGTTTCCAGGATGTTGAGAGTTGCCCCGTTTGGCATTTGGAGGTTCAGTCTGTGGTGGACCTCATGTTGTTGCCCCGTGAGATTTAGATGTTGTTTCTTTAGCGGAGCAAGACAGTGAGTGTGTGTGGAGCTCTCTGTCCTTCGGTTGTCTGCTTGTAAGAGCCGTTTCCTTCTGGGAGTTGTCAGATTACTCCCTTAGTCTTGGAGTTGATGGTAGTGGTGCTACAAGCAGTAAGGGTGTTCTGCCTCTTGTGAGTGTTTGACCAAGATTTATTTCTCTTGTTGTTTCGAGAGTTAGTTCGGTTCTAGCAGGAGGGCGTTGCCCTGAGGTCTTGTTCCTAGTCAGGAAGTTTTGGGAGTTGACCCCTCCCTCGGCGGTTGAGTAAGTTCTGTTAGTTTTGGGTTGGTGGTCCTTTTGGTTGAGAATTCCCTTGGGTGTTGCTTCCAAGAGAGTTGGTTGTTGTTGCCTTGGGTTTGAGCGGGTCAGCGAGCGTGTGGGAAGTTCGCTGCCCTTCAGAAGTTCGCTTGCTGGGGAAATCGTTTCCCGTTGGAAGAAGTCAGTTTAGCTCCTGAGTTGTTTAGTTGATCAGAATAGCGCAGCGGTCAGTCCAGCGAGAGGGTCCCTGCTTTGTGTTGTTAGCAAGCGAAAAGTTGTTTGGCCAGCCAGTATAAGAGTTGAGTTGTTTCTGGAAAGTTGTTGGTTCTTTGGGGATTGAAGATTCTTTTTCCCCCTAGTCTTTGTGGTGGTTGAGTTGCTCCATGGATGCCAGCCTCGAGTATTAGCTTCTGAGGTAGGCTTGCTGATTCATGTGGCTCGTGATCCGTAAGCTTTGAGGTTGTCGTTATCCGTTTTCCTTGCGAGGTTTCGGGAGTGGAGCTTCTGGTTGGAAGATGAGTTAGGCCAGTTGCTGGTAGGTTTGCTTTGAAAAGTTTGCGTTCGGCCGATGAGGAGCTCTAGTTTGTTGGTTTGGCCGAGTGGAGCCTCTACCTGGCCCTTGTCTTTTAGAGGTGGCCGTAGCTGAAGTTTCAGCTGGTGTGAGTGTTGTTTGTCGTCTGGTGTGTCAGGATTGTGCCCCTTGCCTTTGGTTCGGCGATTTCTCTTTAAGATGGTTGCTTAAGTGTTGAGGACGCGTTCTAGTTGGAGAAGTTTGCCGTTAGGATCAGTCGCCACTTGGTGATTCGTTTGTATTTCGTTAAGGCTGTAGGCAAGATTTGAGGTTCGCTGGTCTCTTGTGAAGTAAGAGTAGGCCGTTTAGTTTTCTGGAACCTGAGAGGTTCAGTTGTTGGCCAGCATGGTGTAGAGTTTTAGAGTTTGTGGCCAGTCCTCGAGTTTGCTGAGAGTAGCACCGTTTGAGAGTTGGTGCGAGTTGAGGATGTGGTTTGCCGTCTAGCTTTATCGCATCTATTTCCCTTTGGAGTTCAGTATATGCCCAGTCTTGGTTGAGATAGTTTGTGGCAGTCTGGATGGCATTGTGGCTTTGAGTTTTTGAGAACCCAAGAGGGTTTGGTTTTCGAAGAAGGTTAGTGTTGTCTTAGCCGAGAAGTTCAGTTGGTTAGGAATCAGTGGAGTTTTCCTAGAGCTGTTTCGTCTTAGGACTTTCGAGGACGAAAGTCTTAAAAGGAGGGAGTATTGTAACAGCCCAGTTTTCGAGGTACCTTCGGTTCAAGATTCGGTTGTTCGGTTGGGTCGTTAGAGCTGTTTTAACCCTTAGGGGTATTTTGGTCTTTTGGATCCCCGGGCAGGATTTGTGGATTTTCAGGATTTCAAGGTCGCTCTTGCCTTTGTCGAGGCTTGATTGTTGTTGGGTGCAAGACCCAAGATGTTTGGGCTAGTCGTTTGGAAGTTCGGTTGTGGTTTGGGTTTTGGCAAGTTATTGTTGATTGAGTGCTTCCTTTGGGATTTGAGCCCTTGCCCTTAATGTTGATTTTGGAGTTCGATTTAAGTGAACTTTATTTATTGGAAAAGATTGCTTCGGTCGGGTCTCGAAGGAGGAAGCCGGGGAATGGGATTTTAGGGATTTTAAGGCTATTTAAAATAGGATAAGGTTGGAGAAAAATAGGAAAATCCCATTTTCCCCTTTTTGTTTCTCTCTCTCTCTCTCTCTCTTCCTCTCAGCCAAGCCCGAGCCCGAGCCTAGCCCCCTGCTCGCCCAGGTCGCCAGCCCTAGCAGCCCAGCTCGCCCCAAGCCGGAGCCCAGCTCGCCCATCCCGAGCCCAGCTTGCCCAGCCGCGCGCAGTGCCAGGCCGCCCAGCCCCGAGTCGCCATGTTCTGTAGCCGTCGCGTCGCACAGCCCTTGCCCAGGCCGCTCCGCGCCAGATCGTCCATCCCAAGCCTAGCTCGCACAGCCTTCGCCCAGGCCGCTCCGCGCCAGATCGCCCAGATCAGAGTCGCACAGCCCTCGCCCAAGCCGCTCCGCACCAGATCGCGCGTCCCTGTAGCTCGCGCGTCCTTGTAGCCGTCGCATCGCGTCGCTATAGATCGTCGCGTCGCCCAGCCCGTGAGCCTTCGCCCAGCCGAGCCAGCGCCCGTGCGCCCGTGTTCTCGTCCATGCGCAGCTCTGCGCCCCGGCGCCCGTGCCAGCGCCCAGCAGCAGATCGCTGTGCAGCCTGCCCGTCCGCGCATCAGCCGTGCTGCATTCTCGTTAGCTAGCTCGAGATTGGTCGCAGCTTAGGATTCTTGTGTGTAGTTGCCTTCCGACCAAGTAAGGGTTTCTTACCGAGGTGGTGTGGACCCTGCGAATAATTGATAGTATGCCATAGCTTGTGATTGTATGAAATTCTAGTGGATAGGTTACATGTTTTCTCTTGCTTCCAGGTTTGTGTTGTCTTGGTGTTTTACATTATATTAGTTATTCTGAGGCTAGGGTCTTTTATCTTGGCATATTCTTGTTCCTGTTATATTCTGATAGTTCCATGTTAGTGCTAGGCAGGTGATCCATAATGTAGGTAAGTCCCCGATGGGCACTGCACTGTTCCCTTGTGTGTAAGCCCCCAATGGGCATCATAAGGCTGCTTAAGAGTGTAAGACCCCGACGGGCATCTCAGTGATCCTAGCTGGAGTAAGACCCCGATGGGCATCCTAGATGTGTAAGACCCCGTTGGGCAGCATTGATAGCTAGAGGTGTAAGACCCCGACGGGCATCCGTATGTGTAAGACCCCGATGGGCATCATTGATTGAGGTGTAAGACCCTGATGGGCATCCGTATGTGTAAGACCCCGATGGGCATCCGTAGGTGTAAGACCCCGATGGGCATCCGTATGTGTAAGACCCAGATGGGCATCATTGATTGAGGTGTAAGACCCCGATGGGCATCTGTATGTGTAAGACCCCGATGGGCATCATTGTTTAGAGGTGTAAGACCCCGATGGGCATCCTTGTGTGTAAGTCCCCGATGGGCATCATTGTGTCATTGCATCCTAGGTTGTGTAAGACCCCGATGGGCATCCAGGTGTAGAACCTAGGATAGGCTGTAGTTGAAAGCCCTTGATAGGCTAGCTCCAGTGTTAGCACATAGCCTAAACCTACCGTTTTTCTCTAAGTCATTGTATGGTTGCATGTCGGCGTGCTAAATGAGATGTTTTCGAATTGTACCACGGTTGGGGATTCTTACTGAGTAATTCGTTACTCACCCTTATTTTGTGGTTTTCCACAAGTAACCATGGTGCAGGACAGGATGGCTGGAGGAGGAGCTGTGATCATGGAAACCCGTTATTCAAACTCTAAGTCTTGTATTTATGTTTTGATGTTTTAAATGTCCTCTGAATGCATGTAGTTGGGCACGGAGCCCTAGGTTGTTTTCTGAATGTATTTCCGGGTTCTAGCACTGTTGTAACTATTGGAAAGTTTGAATGTTTTAAATAAATCTCTGATCAGAGTGAGTTTTGGAAATGTATTTGTCTTGGAACAGGTGCTTGGAAACAGGGACAGGTTTCAGGAATTTTATGTTGACTTTTAAATGGATGTTTATGTTTTAGTCTTTACTTAGAATCCGAAACACCATTTTGCATTTTGATTTTAGCTTTGAATGCATGCATTGAGGTAAAGGCCTATTTTAGAACCCCATTCGGGTCGGGTCTTTACAGTTAGCCCAAGGTGTGCTAATCTTGTTTACTGTGCTGTCATAGCTTGAGAATTACTTGAATTGTACTCCTGTTAGTTAGCTCAGTATGTGCTAACCTGGTCTGGTTGTGAGCTTAGACCATGTTGATGATTATCCTGATATACTGTTTAAGACTGCCATGTTATGTTCTATTATTTGTATGCTAGGGTGTTAGGTGATTTGTTATGCGTATTGTACCTCGGTTGGGGATCCCTACTGAGTGCAATTTGTACTCACCCTTTCTGTGGTTTTCTCCACCACGTAACTTGGCATAGCATCGAGGTGGCTAGAGGACGGAGCTGATGGATCATGGGCAGGCCGCTGCATAGTCTGAGTCTTTATAATGCATCTTGAAAGTGTTTTGGGAACCTTGTACTATTGAACTTGGATTTATGTTTTTGTTATCTGTAATGTTTTGTAAACTCTGGCCAGAGAGTGTTTATTGTTTTCCTTTGAAGAATTTCCAAACAGATTTTATGTTTCTAGTGCTTTTAATAAAGATGTACTTTCCAACCCTTGAATGATTTTCACTGAATTTTACATGTTGAGTAAGGGCCTTTAGGGTTGTTTAGTGTCGGGTCCTTACATGTTGTCTCAGCAACACCTCCACTCACAGTCCGGGACGGTCCTGCACCACTTCGTGTCAACGACATACTAGCGATCTACACGAAAACCACAAGGGTTAGTCTTCTCTCGGACTCCCACTGCCAACAAAAGGTAACACATGTATACTAGGTGCAGTATTGTAAAAACCCTTAAATTCAGTTCTTAGACTGTAACCGCCCAGTTTTCCGTTCCGATTTCCCAAGTACTTTCGGTTCAGTATTCAGACGTTAGGTTGGGCCGTTAGGGCTTTTTAACCCTGAAGGGCATTTTGGTCATTTTGCTCTTAGGGCTGACCCCTTGGATATTTAGGGTTCCAGGGCTGTTTCTGTCTTTCGTTGAGACCTGACTTTTTGTTGGTTGCCGGTTCCCAGGAGTTATGATGTTTGTTAGGGTTTTGGAGGTGTCCCAGTTAAATGTAAAAATTAAGGAAATTTAAAAGAAAAACTCGAACCCAGGTGGCTAGGAGTTGAAGTCTGTTGTTGATTAATTAAGAACTAATTAATGTTGCTGCTAGGATTCGAACCTGTGACCTGCTAGGCTTTTGGGAAGCTTGAGTTGGAAAGGAAAAATTAGGATTTTAAAGGTGTTGTTGCTAGGACTCGAACCTTGGTTGTTTTGGAGTTGAGAGCTTAGTTTAAACAAGTTTTAAAAGAGGAAAAAAAAGTGTTGCTTGTGGGATTCGAACCCTTGACCTGCAAGGGAGTTTGGAGGCTTGAATTAAAAAGGATTAATTAAGAAGAAATTTGTGTTGCAGTCGGGACTCGAAGGGGGAGATGCTCAGGATTTCAATCGACAAAAAAAAGAGAAAGAATCGTTCTTTTTCTCCTTTTGGCCGAGAACTAGCTGCATGTCTTCCTCATTCTTGCGATTTGTTCTTCTTCTTCTACTTTCTTCTCCAAGCTTTTGTGATTTTGTTTCAAGGTTGAACCCTTGCCGAGCTCTTCATCTCCTTCATCTACTCCTTAGTTGAAACCCTAGCCCTAGTTGAGAAGAGTTCTTCTCTCTTTTTCTCCTACCTAGCCTAGCTCCTTTCCTCTTTGCCTTGTGTAGCCGAAAGCTTCCTCTCTTCTATCTTCTTGTTGTTTCTCCAAGAGACAAGACCAAGAACCAAGAGGTAAGCTTTCTTCTCCTTCTCTCCTAGCCGAAAGCTCTTTTCCTTGTTGCTTGGACAAGCCCTAACCGAGCAAGTTGTCCTTCCTCTTGTAGCTGAGACCCCTTGGTGTTTCTTGGGGATTGCCGAGCCTTGTTGCCTCTTCTTGAGAGTGCCGATCATCTTCTTGATCTTCTCCTTGTGTAGCTGCAAGCCCTAGTTCAAGAGTCTTGGCCGAGAGGTGTCTTTGCAAGCTTTAGTTGGAGTTGTTGTTGCTGAATCACACAAAAATCACCAACCTTTGTTGCCACACCTTCCCTCAAGCACAACCGCGAAGCCGAATCTTTTTAAGGTAAGTTTTTCTCCCCTTGGCCGAGAACCTTAGCTTGCTGGTTGGGTGTGCCCTAATCATGTTCCTGTTGTTTTGCAAGCTCCAACCGAAGCCGAGAGAGATCTCGCAACAAGCCCTAGCAGCCGTGAGCATTGCTGTAATGGCCCAGACTTTCGTTCCGGTTCCCCAGGTATTTTCGGTTCTGTATTTGGTTGATTGGTTGGGCCGTTAGGGCTTTTTAACCTTGAAGGGCATTTTGATCATTATGCTCTCAGGGATGGCCTCGTGGGATCTTAGAGAATCCGAGATTATTCCTAACTTTGCTAAGTTGGTTAGGTTGTTGGTGCAGGTTACCAAGAGTTGTTGAGATTGTTTGGAGTTTCTGGAAGCTTCCGGTTAATTGTAAAATAAGGTTTTTAAAAGTGTTTCTATAAAGACCCGACCCGAATGGGGTCCTAAAATAGGTCGTTACCTAAATGCATGCTTAAAAACTCAGAAAATATTATGCAAGATCATTTTCCAGATTCTGAATAAAACCAAATACGATAAACATCCATTCAAAACAAACACAACCGTCCCCGAACTGTCCCCTCGTTTCCAAGTACCTGTTCCAAGCTAAATACAATTTAAAAAGTACTCTGATCAGAGATTTAACTTAAACATTCAAAAACTTCAAACGGTTTACAACAGTATCAGAATCCAGAAAATAACCAGAAAACAACCTTAGGGCTCTGTGCCCAACTACATGCATTCAGAGGACTTTAAGACATAAAAACATTAACATAAAACTCAGAGTTCAAAACTACGGGTTTCCATGATCACAACTCCTCATTCAGCCATCCTGTCTCGCACCATGGTTGCCTGTGGAAAACCACCAAATAAGGGTGTGTAACGAATTACTCAGTAAGAATCCCCAACCGGGGTACAATACGATATAACTGGTCATCTAGCAGAAAGTATGCAAGCCATGAATATAAACATAGAAGAGAGCACATTACTTTAATCCCCACATAAACCTCGGATGCCATCTCAGGGTCTTACTCCGAAAAACTACAACGCTTTACGATCCTATACGAGAAACTAGTCTCGGCCTCAACTTGTCTACTGTCGATACGAAAGGTGCACTGAACTCTAGATCCTGAGGAGCTCTCCTGTAAAGACCCGACCCGAATGGGGTCCTAAAATAGGTCTTTACCTCAATGCATGCATTCAAAACTAAAGTCAATATGCAAGAATGGTGTTTCAGATTCTAAGAAAAACTAAAAACATAAAACATCCATTTAAAAGTCAACATAAATTCCTAAAACCTCTCCCTGTTTCCAAGCACCTGTTCCAAGACAAATACATTTCCAAAACTTACTCTGATCAGAGATTTGTTTAAAACATTCAAAACATCTAACAATTACAATAGTGCTAGAATCCGAAAAAGCATTCAGAAAACAACCTAGGGCTCCGTGCCCAACTACATGCATTCAGAGGAAAAATAAGACATAAAGAATCATAGATAAAATTCAGAGTTCGACGGCTGGTTTCCATGATCACAGCTCCTCCTTCAGCCATCCTGTCTCGCACCTTGGTTACTTGTGGAAAACCACAAAATAAGGGTGAGTAACGAATTACTCAGTAAGAATCCCCAACCAGGGTACAATACGATTTACATGTCCATCTAGCAGAAAGGTATGCAGCTATGAATATAAACACAGAAGAGAGCACATAGCTTAAATCCACACATAAACTTCGGATGCCAGCTTAGGGTCTTACTCCGGAATAACCACCACACGATACGATCCTATACGAGAAACAAGTCTCGGCCTCAGCCTGTCTACTGTCGATACGAAAGGTGCACTGAACTCAAGATCCAGGGGAGTTCTCCGGTCGGCTCTGTAATGAGCGTGTGCGCGCACCGCATGCTACTGCAAACCATGGGGATGCCGGGTCTAGTGACCAGCTTCCCAGGTCCAGTCTCCATGCCTAACTAAATCTCTGGATTGGTGTCACTGACATTGGGGGGTGAGACCTGGACACGTGAACTATGTCAGCCTGAACCACCGCACCTGAGGCTAAGGAACCGGTCGTGGTAGGCTTACACCAGGAAGCCGTCCTTGCCCTAACAAGTGGCAATCAAGGGCTACGGCCGAACATGCTGAGGACGTCTTGGATCGCTGGGACAAGGAAATGCCATGTCATCATCCCGACCGTTGGGGCATTTAACAGTCTGCCACCCTCACCCAAGATTGCAGGGCCTGCCGTTAGGGTTAGCTAAACCCTAATGGGGGATCAGGGACTGTAACGGCCCAGGTTTTCATTTCGGTCTTCCAAGTTTGCCCTAGGGGTATTTTGGAAATTTGGTCGAGCCGTCAGGGCCGTTTATGTCTTTTTCAGTTGTTAAAATTATTGGATGGACTTAAGTAGGATTTTGTTGCTTTGTGGAGGTGTTTGGTCATGGAGAGAGGCAAAAGTAAAATAGGGATTTAAAGTTGCTGCAACCGGGGTTCGAGCCAGGGTGGCCTTTTGTGCTAGAGCAGGGCCTTGCCAGTTGAGCCACCAGGTGATCTTGTTGCTCTTTCCGCGGCATATCTTGGTTAGCCTTGAGTACTTGGGGTTTGGTGCATTTGATTAAAAGAAAAGGAATTAGGGTTGTTGTTGTTTCTTCTCCAAATCAACCTTGGCCGCCAAACCCTTTTCCTCAAGCTCCATTGCCGTGATTTTCTTCCCCATCCCTAGCTTCGACCACCCAAAGAAGAAAGCCGGCGGCGGCCAGCCGAATGAGCAAAGCGGCCCCACCAGCGAGCAAAGAGGTCGCGGCCCAAGAATGACCATCGCCCGGTACGCGCGGCCAGCGTCAGCCACCGCTGCCGCGACATCCAGACGCTGCGATAGCGAATCGCGCGCCCGACGCCCAAAGAATGCGCATCGCGTTGCAGCCCAGCCATGTCGCGCGCACCAGACGCCATCGCCCAGCCGAGCTCGCGCCCGCACGCCCGCGTTCGTCCGTCCACGTCTGCGCGCCGCCGCGCTCGCTCACTGCACGCGCGCGCGCGCCGCTTGTCTCGCTGCGCAGCTCATCCACGCCCGGTAGCGGCTCGGGTGCCCAATCGTGCCAAGATGCCCGGTAGCACATAGACCCTCACCCATCATCGTTAACGGCGACCACGGCCAGTGCAGCCTGTCCGTCCGCGCGTCTGTCGTGCCTTGTGAGTTGCTCCCGAGCTGAGCTTTATTTATTTTATTATATTTAGGCCTATGGATTGTGATAAATATTGTGCTTGTTAGGTTCTCATTAGCTAGCTCGGGATCGATCGCACCTTAGGATTCTTGTGTGTAATTGCCTTCCGACCAGGTAAGGATTTCTTACCAGAGTTGTGTGGGCCCTGCGATATTATATGTGATTGCTGTTTGTATGCTTGTTTGTGTTTATCAACATGTTTAGTAATAGGTGCTCTGTTCTGAATTCCTGACTGGCATGATTTCTTATGTTGTTTCTCATGTTAGTCCATGCTAGATTGTTCCTTTCTGGCATGCTCGTTATCTGTTCTTGCTTCGTCGTATCATGCTAGGTTCGTTGTATCTGTTGAACACGTATTGGATTGTTTGTTGTATCTGTTTATAGGTTTGAGATATGGTAGGTAGCATCATCCGGGCCAGGATGCATAACGTAACTTGCATCCACGGCGAGGGCGTCGAGGCGATGCTCGATCCACGATCCACCGTTAGGGTATAGCTAACCCTAACGGGAGCCCCTGCAATCTTGGGTGAGGGTGGCAGATTGTTAAATGCCCCAACGGTCGGGATGATGACATGGCATTGCCTTGTCCTCGGCACATCCTCAGCGTGTTCGGCCGTAGCCCTTGACTGCCACCTGTTAGGGCAAGGACGGCTTCCTGGTGTAAGCCTACCACGACCGGTTCCTTAGCCTCAAGTGCGGTGGTTCAGGCTGACATAGTTCACGTGTCGAGTCTCTCACACCCTATGTCGGTGACACCGATCCAGAGATTAGTTAGGCATGGTGGCTGGACTGGGCGCTTGCCACTGAGACCCGCACTTCCCATGGTTTGCAGTAGCATGCGGTGCGCGCATACGCTCATTATAGCGCCGACTGGAGAGCTCCTCGGGATTGTGAGCCAGTGCACCTTTCATATCGACAGTAGATAGGTTGAGGCCGAGACTTGTTTCTCGTATAGGATCGTATCATGAGGTGGATTATTCCGGAGTAAGACCCTGAGATGGCATCTGAAGTTTATGTGTGGAATTAAGCTATGTGCTCTTTTCTGTGTTTATATTCATAGCTTGCATACCTTTCTGCTAGATGACCATGTATATCGTATTGTACCCTGGTTGGGGATTCTTACTGAGTAATTCGTTACTCACCCTTATTTTGTTGTTTTCCACAGGTAACCATGGTGCGAGACAGGATGGCTGGAGGAGGAGCTGTGATCATGGAAACCCGTTGTTAGAACTCTGAGTTTATGTCTATGATTCTTTGTGTTTTATTTTCCTCTAAATGCATGTAGTTGGGCACGGAGCCCTAGGTTGTTTTATGACTGCTTTTCCAGATTCTAGCACTCTTGTAACTATTGGAAAGTTTTGAATGTTTTAAATAAATCTCTGATTAGAGTGAGTTTTGGAAATGTATTTGCCTTAGAACAGGTGCTTGGAAACAGGGACAGGTTTCAGGAATTTCGTATTGACTTTTTAAATGGATGTTTGTATGTTTTAGTTTTCACTTGGAATCCAAAAACCATTCTTGCATATTGATTTTAAGTCTTTGAATGCATGCTTTGAGGTAAAGGCCCATTGTAGGACCCCATTCGGGTTGGGTCTTTACAGTTGGTATCAAAGCTCAGAGTCATAGATTCTGTAGACTGACCTTTTGTTGTAGGTCATTTTTTCATGATCATCAGCACTCCGACAGTCATTAGGTACGCCTAAGTTTACAGTTTTAGAAAAGGGTTAAGAATTTACAATACTTTTCATCTAGCGTATGCCTTGTTTAGTATTGTGGAGCGGAGACGAGCAGGTTCTGACGCGTTGTTGGTTTGGGTCTAGAGCACCATCATGCCAACTTCCCGTAGTGTAAGGGGTATGATAGCAGCTAGTCAGGGTATCCAGATAGATTCAGATACCGCTGGGACATCATTCCAGAGGGAGGCAGAGATTAGACTCTCGTAGGCCACTTGTGGCCCAGTTGTTAGTTTTCCCCTAGAGAGAGGGTGGAGATGATTTTCCCTGGAGTACCACTCCAAGAGAGGAGTTAGCTATGGCTTTGCTTATGTTGATGTTAGTGGAGTAGGTCCCAGTGTGGACTAGCCTGGGTAGTTCAGGTGTTAATCTTGAACCTTAGCAGATTGTTTGATTGCCCAGTGAGTAGCTGTAGAGTTGGTAGCCTTCGAGGAGGATGTAGAGACATCGTTGTTCGCTTGTAAAGTGTTGTTGTTTTGCAGCCAGTAAGTCGGAACCCTGTGGTTAAGGGTGCAGCGAGGAGTGTACCCATCGAACTTGATCAGTTGGTGGTTTCCCAGTTGTCTAGTAGAGTTGAGCACTCTTCTTATGGTGAGCTCTTAGAGTGGAGCTAGCTGCTGCATGTTGAGAGAGCCAGCCAGAGTTTTGTAGAGCATCATGTGGTGATGCAAGAGTAGGCCGTGAGACTTCAGTTAGATGAGATGCCATAGTCAGGGTTGTTTGAGTTTTTGAGCCCTTTTATGCCTAGCCAGAGTTTTTGTCACTTGAGGTTGTGACCTTGCTGGCCCCATTTGTAGTAAGATGTGGATTTGGTAGTAGTGGCACTTGAGGTGCGTTGGTTGGTGTGCCGTTGGGCACTAAGTCTGGTTCAGGCCTGAGTTTGGCACGAGTAGACAGATGGTTCTATAACTCGTCCGGAGTTCAGCACTCTTTTAGCCTTTGGATTCGTTTGTGGCAGTTGCACCTGTTTAGGTCGTGCAAGAGGGCTAGTTCAGTGGTAGTCGAAGAACTACAAGGAGAGGATGTTCGTGAGGAGCCGGAGCCTCTTCCCAGTGTTACCGAGGTAAGAGTGCGTCAGCAGGTTGAAGGTTGATAGTGTTAGTGCGTGTGAGTCTCACGCTAGTGCTAAGGCTAGGAGATCTTTGTGGTTGGTAGTGCGGTCAACTACTTTCGAGTGCCTAAATCTGAGGAGAGTTGAGCATTGTAGATGCGAGTTTGGTCCAGCAGAGGGACCATGAATTGGATGCTTGTGAGATGAGTTGGATGCTTATGAGATGAGTTGAATGCCTATGAGGTGAGTTGGATGCTTGTGAGATGAGTTGGATGCTTATGAGATGAGTTAGATGCCTCATGAGATGAGTTGGATGTCTTATCTGTAAAGCACACTTGGTAGAGTCTTGGTATAAGGTAAGTTCGGTTTGGCATTGTTATGCTTTAGTAGTGAAAGGTTGCCATAGCTTTGAGTATCGTGTGGAGATGGAACTTTTGGTGTTCTTTTGGTTGATTGCATCCCTGCCGGAAGTTAGTTGTTGCCTTTTTAGAAAGCGCCTGTTAGTCTTGGATCTCTAAAGGAAGGTTGGGAGTTGTGCACATAAGTGTGTTTCTGTGTAGTCCGTTCTGGTGGCGAGAGTTTTGGAACCATGTAGAGTTAGCATTGGAGAACTGGTGCTCAGTTCTTGGGGAAGTTGGACTCCAGGTGGATGTTGTAAGCCTTAGTTGTGGTTGTAAGGATACCGTGCTCGTAGTCCGGTTGTTTCTTAGGCAAGTTTGTTAAGTTGAACCTAAGCTTGGTTGGTGGAACCTCTTGTTGATCATGGTTGGAGTTCAGATGGTACTGAACGAATGGTGGTTGTAGCGAAGCCACGTAGTTCCTGACCGTAGTTGCTAAGAGTGTTGCTCGGAATCCTTACCCTGGGTGGAAGCTACGATGTGGCTGATGCTTTGAGTAGGAGGATGACACATTCTGAAGCGCTTCTGGTCTTTTTGGTTTCGAGGTTCGGAGCAGGCCAGCATGGTTGTGATGCTGGGAAAAAGGAGTGGTTTGTTCAGGCAGTTGGCTGTTAGACCGTTTGACGACAGTGTGTGTCGAGGGTTGCCGAAGAACCCTAGTTGTGGAGAGCCTCACTAGAGCTCAGTCAGACCCAGGTAGCGAGTTCAGTTGGCAAGCCGGAGTCGTGTAGGTTGTAGACATCGGGTGAGTTGCTGGCAGATTTGGTAGGTGTAACGGCCCAGTTTTCTATTCCAGTTTTTCCAGGTGCTTTCGGTTCAAGATTTGGTTGTTCGGTTGGGCCGTTAGATCATTTTAACCCTTAGGGGTATTTTGGTCTTTTGCTCCCCAGGCAGGATTTGTGGATTTTCAAGATTCCAGGGTGACTCCTGCCTTTGTCAAGGCTTGATTGTTGTTGATTGCAAGAACCAAGATGTTTGGGCTAGTCGTTTGGAAGTTTGGAAGTGGTTTGGGTTTTGGCAAAATTATTGTTATTAATGTGCTTCCTTTGGGATTTGAACCCTTGCCCTTAATGTTGATTTGGGAGTTTGTAGGAAATGAGTTTTATTTTTGGAAAAGATTGCTTCAGCCGGGTCTCGAAGGAGGAGGCCGTGGGAAGGGATTTTAGGTCTCCAAGGCCTATTTAAAATAGGATAAGGATGGAAAAATAAGGAAAATCCCATTTTCCCCCTTGTTTTGTCTCTCTCTCTCTCTCTCCCTCTCACCAAACCCGAGCCCCAACCCAAACCCTAGCCGGACCAGCTCGCCCAACCCATCCCCAGCTTTGAGCCGCTCAGCCCTAGCGCCGCACCAGCCCGCTCTACATCAGGTCGCCCATCCCCACGCCAATGCCGTCTCGCTCCGCATCAAGTCGCCCAGCCCCGCACTGTGCTGAGCCGCCCCGTGCCAGCGCCATCCCGCTCTGCTCTAGGTCGCCCAAACCCAAGCCGCACCGAGCCCTCAGCTTCTGCGCCGCACCCCTCGAACCTCGGCCAGTGACTGCGTCGCCGCGCCGCCGTTCGGCAGAGCGAGCGCCTCGGCGCGCGCCAATCGCGCCGCGTATCTCTATCACCGTTCGCGCCTCACCGCCCGCCAGCGCCTCGCGTGTCTCTGCTGCTGCGCTGCGCGCTTGCGCCCAGCGCTCCAGTCCAGCAGCGCGTCCCTACCTTTTTTGCTGCTGACGATGATCCGCTTCTCTTGAGGGATGGGCCGAGCCTTGTGTCTTCTCGGATGGTAATTCCCGAGTCTTTTCTCCCTTGGGCCCTAAGCTGTTGGCTGTTGTTTATTTGATTAGGTTGTTTTTATTAAATGCTTAGGTTGCTCGGGTTCTCTTAGAAGCTCGAGGGTCGATTAGTTGATTTATGATAGTTATTTCTGCTTGTTTGCAGGTAAGGATTTCTTACCGTGGTTGAGTGGACCCTGCGATATTATAATGATGTGCCTTGTATGCTTGTTGACTGTTATGAGCATGATAGTGATAGGGCAGCTATGATTGATCTCTTGCTAGCATGTTTGGCTGATTGTACATGTTAGTGCCATGCTAGGTTTGTTCTTCCAGCATGCTTATGATTCCTGTTTTAAGTTCGTAGTATCATGCTAGGTTAAGTGTGATTGTTGTGGATTATTGTATGTTAGCCAGAAATCATTTACTCTATACTCTTAGCTAGTATAGTAGGGTTTGTCATCATCCAGAGGCTAAGAGCGGACATAACGTACTTTGTCCCCACCGGTCGGGAGTAGAGCGAAGCATAACGTGCCTTGCTTTCCCCCGGCAGCCGATGTGGATTTAGCTACCACATCGGCATAAGCCTAGTTTGTAGCCTGCTAGAGCGGAACCCTGCCAACGGTGCAAGCCTGCCTTGGCCGGTTCTTAGCTTCAGGTCGGTGGTTCAGGCTGCACAGATGAGTGCCGAGGGCCTCGCACTACTCTGATCAGTGACACCGCTTCCGAGTCTTTAGGCATGCATACCTGGCCCGCGTAGTTTGTACTTAGGCCCCCACATTTACGTCGATTGCAGCAGCATGCGGTGTACGCGCACACGCATTAGTCGCCGGTTCGGAGAGCTCCCCCGAGCTAATGTTCGTGAGTACACCAGTTCCTTCTAGTTTAGAGCCAGACTTCGGGTACTCTCCCGATAGTCCAGATTTATTAGCGAGGGTAAGAGGCCCTTGAGGACACCCATTAGGATTGGTTTTTGAGCTGATCATATGGTCGAGGGAAAGAGACCCTCGAGGGTAGTCAGACATCTATTGGGATCGGTTTTTGAGCTGATCATTTGATTGAGGGAGAAAGCCCCTCAGGGATGTCTCAGGATTGGTTATGAGAACCAATCATTAGGCCGGAAGTAGGAGACTTTCGAGGATTCCGGATTGTCCCTGGTAAGCTCGTTGATCTATGTTCTGTGTTGGTAACTGTTTGCATGTATACTAGGGTGCTAGATGACTGATGTATCGTATTGTACCCCGGTTGGGGATTCTTACTGAGTATGTTTATACTCACCCTTATTTCTGTGGTTTTCCACCAGGTAACTTGTGACAAAGACGGGCAGCTAGCGGAGGAGGCGATTGATCATGGGAGCTGCCGACACTCTGTTATTTGTTATTTGCATTATTTATTCAGCATGTAGATGGACGGGAGTCCTAGAGGAACGTTATTGAAAGTGATTTAAACTTTTTTTATAATTTTTATAAGTACTGGCCAGGCTTGTTTTTACTTTGTTGGTTCTGCTTAATGAAAATTGCTAGTTATGCTTTAAGTGTTTCCCGTTCACAAATGTTTTGAAAAGTTTTAAAATATGAGCACTAAACCGCTTGTTGACATATTTAACTTGCATGCTGAGTGAGAACCTAGGTTTATGACCGTGTTTTGGGTCGGGTTCTTACAGTAGGCTAGCAAGCTAGAGTTTGTTTGGAGTAGAGTCCGGATTGGTTCCGGTGTGGTGGCAAGTTGGTGCTTGGTGTTGACCAAGGTGTGGTTTTGAGTTGCTAGAAGTTAGTTTTGCTAGTGGGGCGAGTGGTTCGTGCCCTGTCGGTTGTTTTTCCTGTTTCCAGGATGTTGAGAGTTGCCCTCCTTGGGTGTTTGGAGGTGAGTTTTGGCTAGTTTGTGGTTGGGGGTTCAGTCTGTGGTGGACCCCCCTGTTGTTGCCCCGTGAGATTTAGATGTTGTTGCTTTAGCGGAGCAAGACAGCGAGCGTGTGTGGAGCTCTCTGTCCTTCGGTTGTCCACTTGTAAGAACCGTTTTCTCATAGGAGTTGTCAGTTTACTCCCTTGGTCTTGGAGTTGATGGTAGTGGTGCTAGCAAGAGGGAAAAGTTTGTTGGCTGCTTGGAAGCAGTTGTTTGTCCAGTTAAGGTACTTTGTGTGTCTGCCTCTTGTGAGTGTTGGGCCTAGTCAGCTAAGGTACTTTGTGTGTTTGGCCCGGGAGCTGTTGCACCTTTGTAGTTGAGGAACCCCTTTGTAGCAGTTGTGGGATGAGGTTGCACCATTGTGGCTGGATTAGGGTCTTGACCTTTTGAGGGATCCTTGCTGGTTAGTGTAGCTTGTGCTCTGCCAGCCATTATTGGTATTCTGGTTCTTGGTAGTTGGTGTTAACCGGGTCATGGCGTCCCGTTTGTGAAGTTTCGGTGGGAAGGTGCAATAAGCCTAAGTTAGAGGGTTAAGCCTGTATGTGTTATCGTTTGGACTTGTGAGATGTGTTTCATATTCGAGGCAAGCTTCGTTTCTGTAACAGCCCGGTTTTCAGCAAAATATAAAATAAGGTTTTCTTTTATTTTAGTTTGTAAGGAGTTGTTGGAAGGACTCGAACCCTTGGCCTAAAAAGGGATTTGGAAGCTTGGGTTTAAATAAAGAAAAATAAACGTCACACCGGGGCCGAAGGGGAGTCTTGGGAAGGTCATTTGAGATTTCCAAGTCTATTTAAAGGAAAGGAAGGAGAAAATAAAAAGAAAAAGAATCCAAAACCCTAGCCTTCTCCTTCACTCTCACCCCCAAGCCGCCAGACGCACCAAGCCGCCCGCCCACGCCGCCGTCGCTACCGCGCTGCCGATCTTCGCCCCACACTCCCGCCGCGCACCGAGCCATCGCCAACGCCCCAGCGCCCTTCCAGCCACCCCATCGCACCGCGCCGCGCGCCGCCGCCACCGCACCGTGCGCCCCAACGCACCGCTCCGTCCGCCGCCAGCATCCGCCGCGACCGTGCGGCAAAGAATACCACCGCCCGCCCGCGCGCGGCGGAAGATTTCGACCTCGCTGCGTCGCGAAGACGTCGCTCCGCGGTACCTCGCCGTCTGCTCGCCTTGCCGCGCGCAACGCCCGATGTCGCGAGACACGAGAGCGCCAGCCCAGCGCTTTGCCGCATCTGCGGCGCCGTTCGCGCCCCCTTCACTGCTCCGAGACCACGCGCCTCTTCGGTTGGTAAATCCCCGAGCCTCCACCCTTTGGACTTCCTGATTCTAGATGCTGTTTATTAATTAGGATATTTTACTACTTGTTTAGGTTGCTCGAGTTCGCTTATAAGCTCGAGGGTTGTTAGTTGATTCGGGATAAATAACCTCCACTTTTTCCAGGTAAGGATTCTTACCCGGGGTTGTGTGGACCCTGCGAATACCTTGATAGCATGCTGATTTCTGTGATTGTATGAGTTTCTATTAGATAGGATTCATGCTTCCTTGATTCATGTTTGTGTTTGAATTGTGTTCCGCTAGTACCATGCTAGGTACCCTCTTCCTGGCATATCCATGTTTTCCGTTGATTGCCGTTAAATCCATGTTAAGTTGAGACTGAGATGTTTAGTGTAGAAGTTAGAAGGGGTATCTAGTGTAGGTCCCGCTCGGGTAAGACCCCGATGGACAGTTGGAGGTGTAAGACCCCGATGGGCATCCTAGGTGTATAAGACCCCGATGGGCATCACTGAGTCGGAGGTGTAAGACCCTGATGGGCAACCTAGGTGTATAAGACCCCGATGGGCATCACTGAGTCGGAGGTGTAAGACCCTGATGGGCAACCTAGGTGTATAAGACCCCGATGGGCATCACTGAGTCGGAGGTGTAAGACCCTGATGGGCAACCTAGGTGTATAAGACCCGATGGGCATCACCGAGTCGGAGGTGTAAGACCGATGGGCAACCTAGGTGTATAAGACCTGATGGGCATCACCGAGTTGGAGGTGTAAGACCACGATGGGCAACCTAGGTGTATAAGACCCGATGGGCATCACCGAGTCGGAGGTGTAAGACCGATGGGCAACCTAGGTGTATAAGACCTGATGGGCATCACTGAGTTGGAGGTGTAAGACCCTGATGGGCATCCTAGGTGTATAAGACCCCGATGGGCATCACTGAGTTGGAGGTGTAAGTCCCCGATGGGCATCCTAGGTGTGTAAGTCCCCGATGGGCCTCACTGAGTATTAGGTTGTGTAAGGCCCGAAGGGCGTCTAGATGTAGAGCCCGGAGAAGTTCGATAGCTAAGAGCCTCTGAGTAGGCAAGCCCTAGGATCATTGCATGGTTAATCCAACTACTCCCGCTTAAGTTTTGTATGGTTGCATGTCGGTGTGCTAAATGAGATGTTTTCGTAATGTACCCGGTTGGGGATTCTTCTTGAGTAACTTGTTGCTCACCCTTATTTTCTGTGGTTTTCCACCGTAACTTGGGACAGAGGCGGGATGGCTAGGAGGAGGCGGCTGGATGATCATGGACACCGACTGAGTTGCACGTAGTTTTCTTTTATGTTTTAGCATGTAGTGGGACTTGGGTCCCTAGGGAAAACACTTAAAGCATTTTTATGTTCTCGTACCATTCTCTTTGAATTGTTTTAAGAAAGTCTTGATCAGTCATCTACCGCTTTTATTTAATTGAATCATGGTCTTTATTTAAAAAGTGTTTATCGCAAACTTTTAAACTTCCGACTCTGAATGATGTTTTATATTCTTAATCATGCATGCTAAGTAAGGACTTTAGGTTAGAGACCGTTTCTTGGGTCGGGTCCTTACAGTTGGTATCAGAGCTCAGAGTTATAGGTTCTGTAGACTGACCTGCAGTTGTAGGTTGTTTTCCATGATCATCAGCGCTCCGCCAGCCATCAGGTATGTCCGTAAGTTTTAAATTAAGGGTTAAGAATTATAATGCCGGTTGCACCTTGCATGTACATGACTTGTTGTTGTAGAGCTGGGAAGACAGGTTCTGACCCAGTGTTGGTTTGGCGGTAGATTTTCGGTATGCCAGTCACTCGTAGAGGGCAGGGAGGCTCGAGGCCGACCACCCAGGGCATTCGTATCGATTCGATTCACCGGAGGGACCTCGTCCCAAGCTGATGCTGAGGTGAGGCCATCATCAGGCCCCTCAACTGTGTTGCCCGGAGAGGGTGTAGGGGCAAGCGGGTCTCGAGAGACTACACCGGGAGCTGCTTTTGTGGAGTCTATGAGGGCTCTTGTGGTTGGATTGTTGGCCGACCAGAGGGCCGAGCAGAGAGCTGAAACGCAAGCTTTGTTAGCTACGCAGAGGGAGGAGTCCCGCGTCCAGATCTGGCCAAAATGACCGAGTTGTTTCAAAGAGAGGATCTGCAGCGATGCCACCAAGACCGCCAGCCTCCAGCGAGGAGCCAATTGTGAATGAGGCCGTTATGGCAGAAGGTGCTGAGGATCTAGGCAAGTGGCTGAAGGATTTTGTGAAATGGAAGCCGGAGAAGTTTAGCGCCCCTGGAGAACCGTTGGTAGCTGCCACATGGATTGCGGAGTTAGAATATACGTTTATGGTAATGGAGTGTCCTGAGGTGCAAATGAGCTCGATGTGTGCGACCCATGTATTAGCCAGATACATACTAAGTGGTGGTGGGATTCTACCTTAAGTGAGAGACCGGCTGGGTCTCCACCTGCCACCTGGGTGTTTTTCAAAGCTGAGTTCAAGGCGAAGTTTATCAGTGAAGAAGCCCAAGAAAAGATGATTGAGCTGTTTTCAAACCTTAAGCAGGGGTCTGACCCAATCGAGGTGTACGAGAAGAAGTTCTCGGAATATGGATACTTCGCCCACACGATTGATTGCTACCGGAACTAAAAATCGTGAAGTTTATTGCGGGTTTGAGACAGGAGTGTCTCAGGGCGTTAGGGCACGAGCCCTGAGACTTTTTTGCCAAGGCGATGACAGATTGGCAACGATCTATGACGGAAGTACCCTCCAGAGCAGGTTGTTAGCACCATAGTGCAGAAGGCCCCAGTGTTCTCAGGCCAGAAGCGAAAGTTTGACTCAGGGGGTCATGGTCGTGGGGGCGGTCAGCGCCGCCAGAGTTCTTATCACGGCAGAGACCAGTATCGGGACCGTAATCGGATCACCCTGCGCCATCGTGGCATAGGAGGCCGCCACCGTATTGTAGATCCCGTGGGAAGCGGCATTGGGGACCTTGTGGTGGAAACCCTAGAGCCCGCCTCGCTATAATCGTGGTAAGGAGGGGCATCAAGCCCGGCATTGCAACCAGAGAGCAGTTGTGGCTCAGCCAGCTCAGCAGCAAGGGAGGGTGTATGCTACGACTCGCCAGGAGGCTGAGAGAACCGGACCCGCAGTGGCAGGTACGCTCCTAGTTCTTGATCACCTCGCCTTTGTGTTGTTTGATTCGGGTTCCACCCATTCGTTTGTTTCTGCTTGCTTTTCTTGAGCTTGCTTGCATGAATTTAGAGCCTCTAGGTTTTGAGTTGTCTGTCGCTACTCCCTCGGAATTAGTATCTTTGGCTAGCTGAGAGGTGAGGGATGGTCGGATCACGAGATATCCGACCGGACTCTGCAGTTACCCTCATAGTGTTAGCTATGAGCGGTTTTGATGTGATCCTCGGCATGGATTGGTTAGCTGATAACCACGCGATGATTGACTGCCGTTGTAAGGAGGTGGTGTTCAGGCCGCCAGATAGGCCTACCTTTAAATTTCGGGGCACCCGGAGTGGGGTGTGTCCGCCGGTGATTTCAGCAGTTAAAGCTCGTCGTTTGTTGGCACGAGGAGCTTGGGGTTTCTTAGCTAAGATGACTGGGGAGAACCGTGACCCGCCATCTGTCGAGCAGGTGCCCATAGTGCAAGAGTTTGCAGATGTTTTCCCCGAAGAGTTACTCGCCTCGCCGCCAAGAGAGAGGTGGACTTCTCAATAGAGCTTGAGCCGGGACTCGCCTATCTCAAAAGCTCCTTATCGCATGGCGCCAAAGCAGAGCTGAAAGAGTTAAAGGAACAACTGCAGGAGTTGCTTGACAGAGGGTTTATTAGGCCGAGTGTGTCCTCGTGGGGAGCACCCGTGCTGTTTGTTAAGAAAAAGGATGGCTCGATGCGTCTATGCATCGATTACAGGGAGCTGAACAAGGTAACCATTAAGAACAAGTACCCCGCCCTCGTATCATGACCTGTTTGACCAGGCTCCAGGAGCTTGTGTGTTCTCGAAGATTGACTCGAGGTCGGGCCCACCACCAGCTTGAGGATTCGGGATGCGGATATTCCCAAGACAAATGCCTCGTGTCGAGGTATGGGCATTATGAATTCGTAGTCATGTCCTTCGGACTTACGAAACGCCCCACCGCATTCATGGACATGATGGACAGAGTGTTCAAGGCGTTCTTGGACCGCTTTGTCATCGTGTTCATAGATGACATTCTTGTGTACTCTAAATCTAAGGAGGACCATGCCTCGCACCTAAGGCGATTTTGGCGACCTTGCGCGAATAAGCTCTATGCGAAGTTCTCAAAGTGTGACTTTTGGCTTGAGGAGGTAGCTTTTACCGGGACACGTTGTGTCTAAGGAGGGAGTGGTGTGGACCCTTCAAGATAGAGGTCATTAGTTCGTGGGCTGACCGACGACCGTGTGTCGGAGATTCGTAGCTTTGGGGCTGGCCGGATATTACCGCCGCTTTGTTAAGAACTTCTCTGCTATAGCCACCCCGCTTACTCGATCGACGAGGAAGGGCGCCGATTTCGTTTGGGATAAGAAGTGCGATGAGAGTTTTGCTAAGCTAAAGAGTGTTTGACGATCGCATCGGCGTCTTTGGCGCCTCGAGGGGAACTGGGGTTTCGTGGTGTCGTGATGCCAAAGCAAGTTTGGTTTGGGATGCGTTACGATGCAACACGGTAAGGTGATAGCGTGCGCCTCGAGGCGCTTGAAACCACACGAGCAGAATTACCCAACTCATGATATGGAGTTGGCGGTGATCAGTCGTCTTTGCACTTAAAATTTGGAGGCACTACTTGTATGGGGAGAAGATTCAGATTTTCTCGGACCACCAAAGCCTCAAGTATTTCTTCACTCAGAAGGACCTGAACATGAGACAGAGGAGGTGGTTGGAGCTTGTAAAGGATTATGACTGTGAGATCCTGTATCACCCCCTGAAAGGCAAATGTGGTGGCGAGACGCACTAAGTAGAAAAACCTCGCATCTCGCAACGTTGGCAAATCCCAAAAGTATCATAAGGAAAGACCTCGAGAGAGCGAGAAATAGCAAAGTGTTGTTAGGGGATGTTACGGCCTGGGGTAGCTCGATTGACCATCCAAATTTCGATAAGGCAAAGGATTATCGACAATCACCGTTTGAAGATCCTAAGTTAAAAGCTTGTATGAGAGGGTTCAGTGACGGTGATTTCGATTTCGTGATACTCGCGAGATGGTGGTCTAAGATATAAAGGCCGGCTATGTGTCCCAAATTGACGGTATTCGCACGGAATTGTTGACCGAGGCTCACACCTCGCCTTTTGCTTGGCACCCAGGGGGTAACAAGATGTACCAAGATCTTAAGCAGACTTTTTGGTGGATGGGGATGAAGAGGGAGATTGCCCAGTTCGTCGGCTTGTGTCTCACCACAACAGTGAAGGCGCCAGCAGGCTTTTTCCAGCAGTTTGTTGCAACCGCTCGGAGTGCCACAGTGGAAATGGGAGGAGATCACCATGGATTTTATCTCGAGTTTGCCCAGGACTCCTAGAGGATATGCTCAAATTTGGGTGGTCGTTGATAGGTTGACTAAGTGTGCCCATTTCATTCCGGGCAGGATAAACTACACCGTAGAGCAGTGGGCACAACTATTCCTCGAGCAGATAGTGAGATACCACGGAGTGCCAGTTAAGATTATCTCCGACCGGGATTCCCGTTTTACATCACGGTTTTGGAAGGCCCTTCAGGCAGGTTTGGGCACAGAGTGCACTACAAAGATGACCTTCCACCCACGCACCGATGGCGGTGATCGAGCGGTAAATCGGATCTTAGAGGATATGTCGCGAGCTGCGTATTGATTTCCACGGCGATTGGGACCCGATATTTATACTTGATGGAGTTTGCCTACAACAATAGTTTTTGATCAACCATCCGGATGGCACCGTTTGAAGCGTTGTATGGTAGCGCCGCAGATCCCCGACCTTACGGGAAGAGGTTGGTGACCGGCGAGTGTTAGGCCCGAATTGCTTGACTAACCAATGAGGTCATCCCGAGAAAATCGAGCTCAGATATCTTGACCGCCCGAGCGAGCGGCGTAAGAGCTACGCCGATATCGAGACGTAGAGAGTTGGAATTTGAGATTGGCCAAAGACGTGTTCCTTAAGGTAGCTCCGATCGCGTGAGTTCTCGAGGTTTGGAAGGAAGGGGGAAGTGAGCCCGTGTTTGTTGGACCATTCGAGATCCTTGAGAGGATCGGGGTTGTGGCCTCACCGGTTAGCATTGCCGCCGCCCTTGGTGCGATGCATAGTGTGTTCCACGTCTCGATGCTCCGCCAATATGTGGCGAGATCCTTCGCACGTCATAGATTTTGAGCCTTTACAGGCTTGAACCATGACTGAGCTTTGAGGAAAAACCCATAAAGATCTTAGCATTTGAGAAGAAAGTCTTGAGGAACCGAGCTATTGATTTAGTGAAAGTGCAGTGGCGGAATCAGAGAGTTGAGGAAGCTACTTGGGAGTTGGAAGGGGAGATGAGAAGGAGTTACCCAGAGTTGTTTTAGGCAGCGACTTAGGGGACGGAAGTCTCCCAAGGAGGGAGTATTGTAATGTGCCGGTTTTGAAAGAAAATATAAAATAAGGTTTTCTTTTATTTTAGTTTGTAAGGAGTTGTTGGAAGGACTCGAACCCTTGGCCTAAAAAGGGATTTGGAAGCTTGGGTTTAAATAAAGAAAAATAAACGCGTCAGCCGGGGCCCGAAGGGGAGTCTTGGGAAGGTCATTTGAGATTTCCAAGTCTATTTAAAGGAAAGGAAGGAGAAAATAAAAAAAAAAAAGAATCCAAAAACCCTAGCCTTCTCCTTCACTCTCACCCCAAGCCGCCGCCGCACTGCCGCCGCCCCACGCCGCCGCCGCGCTACTGCCCGGTCTTCGCCCCACACTCCGTCGCCGCAGACCGAGCCATCGCTAACGCCCTGGGCCACTCACCACCCCATCGCACCAGCGCCAACAACGCCCGCCTGCACGCCTGCGCCCCAACGCGGCCGCTCCGTCGGCGCATCCGCCTCGGCCGTGATCCGGCGCACCGCCCGCCCGCCGGCGCGGCACCACTCGACCTCTTCGCGTCGCGAAGACGTCGCCACGCGCGCCGCAAAGACGCCGCCCGCCGCTTTCGCCTCTCGCTGCCGCTTTGCCGCGCGCAACGCCCAGGCACGAGAAGACTCGAGCGCCAGCGCCTTGCCACTTGCCGCGCCGCAGTCGTTCGCCGCCGCCATTTATCGAGACCACGCGCGCCTCTTCGGTTGGTAAATCCCCTAGCCTCCACCCTTTGGACTTCCCGATTCTAGATGCTTTTTTATTAATTAGGATATTTTACTACTTGTTTAGGTTGCTCGAGTTCGCTTATAAGCTCGAGGGTTGTTAGTTGATTCGGGATAAATAACCTCCACTTTTTCCGTAAGGATTCTTACCCGGGTTGTGTGGACCTCGCGAATACCTTGATAGCATGCTGATTTCGTGATTGTATGAGTTTCTATTAGATAGGATTCATGCTTCCTTGATTCATGTTTGTGTTTGAATTGTGTTCCGCTAGTACCATGCTAGGTACCCTCTTCCCCGGCATATCCATGTTTTCCGTTGATTGCCGTTAAATCCATGTTAAGTTGAGACCGAGATGTTTAGTGTAGAAGTTAGAAGGGGTATCTAGTGTAGGTCCCGCTCAGTAAGACCCCGATGGGACGCTTGGAGGTGTAAGACCCTGATGGGCATCCTAGGTGTATAAGACCCCGATGGGCATCACTGAGTCGGAGGTGTAAGACCCTGATGGGCAACCTAGGTGTATAAGACCCCGATGGGCATCACTGAGTCGGAGGTGTAAGACCCTGATGGGCAACCTAGGTGTATAAGACCCCGATGGGCATCACTGAGTCGGAGGTGTAAGACCCTGATGGGCAACCTAGGTGTATAAGACTCGATGGGCATCACCGAAGAGTCGAGGTGTAAGACCACGATGGGCAACCTAGGTGTATAAGACCTCGATGGGCATCACCGAGTTGGAGGTGTAAGACCGATGGGCAACCTAGGTGTATAAGACCCGATGGGCATCACTGAGTCGGAGGTGTAAGACCCTGATGGGCAACCTAGGTGTATAAGACCCTGATGGGCATCACTGAGTTGGAGGTGTAAGACCCTGATGGGCATCCTAGGTGTATAAGACCCCGATGGGCATCACTGAGTTGGAGGTGTAAGACCCCGATGGGCATCCTAGGTGTGTAAGTCCCCGATGGGCCTCACTGAGTATTAGGTTGTGTAAGGCCCGAAGGGCGTCTAGATGTAGAGCCCGGAGAAGTTCGATAGCTAAGAGCCTCTGAGTAGGCAAGCCCTAGGACTGTTGCATGGTTAATCCAACTACTCCCGCTTAAGTTTTGTATGGTTGCATGTCGGTGTGCTAAATGAGATGTTTTCGTAATGTACCCCGGTTGGGGATTCTTACTGAGTAACTTGTTGCTCACCCTTATTTTCTGTGGTTTTCCACCAGGTAACTTGGGACAGAGGCAGGATGGCTAGGAGGAGGCGGCTGGATGATCATGGACAGCTGACTCTGAGTTGCACGTAGTTTTCTTTTATGTTTTAGCATGTAGTGGGACTTGGGTCCCTAGGGAAAACACTTAAACTGCTTTTATGTTCTCGCACCATTCTCTTTGAATTGTTTTAAGAAAGTCTTGATCAGTCATCTACCGCTTTTATTTAATTGAATCATGGTCTTTATTTAAAAAGTGTTTACTGCAAACTTTTAAACTTCCGACTCTGAATGATGTTTTATATTCTTAATCATGCATGCTAAGTAAGGACTTTAGGTTAGAGACCGTTTCTTGGGTCGGGTCCTTACAGTTTCGTTGCTTGCATGGAGGTAAGTTTGGTGGAGGGTGCCCTCTGGGGCCCTGTTGATAGCAGGTTGACTTTTCCAGTCAGTGATCTAGGTCGAGTTGGAGTTGTGTAGGTTGGCGTGGTTATGCAGTGTGCGGTTGCTTAGGCTATCGAGTTCGTAGCACTCAAGTTGTTGGTTTGTAGGAGTCCGTGTGGAAGCGGCAGCTGGTTGAGGTTGTTGTGTGAGTTCGGATTTTTTGGTGGATTGGTTTCAGTAGCTAGAGCTCGCACCTCGCCCAGGTGGAGATGTCATTACTGTGGAGTAGTGGCATGGCAGTTTCAGGCTAGAGTTGCTGGCACCAGGGTGTGGCAACAAAGGTTATTCTAGGCAGTGCGTTGATGAACTGTGGTTCTGGAGAGCGTTGTTAAGAGGCTTATGAGCCGAGTGCAGTCCTGTAGTGTTTTCACCCTCTGACCGATGGTCTTTGGAAGGGGTGAACCAGGTCCCTTAGATCTTGTTGCGAGTTGGTGTTCCGTGATTAGGCAGCGGGAGACCAGTGTTGGTTTTATGAGGTTGCCTTGGGTTTCAGTTCTCAGCGGTCAGTTCATGTGGTTCCGTTGAGGCGTTGTATAGTAGATGTTGTAGGTTTCTAGTGTTCTGGGAAAAGATTGGTGGCCGTCAGTTCTTTTTGGTCCTGAGTTGCTGCAGCTGACCAGCAGTGCAGTGCAAAAGTTTAGAGCTCGTTTGTTGGTAGCCCAGAGCAGGCAGAAGTGTTACGCCGATGTACGACATCGAGATTTAGAGTTTGAGGTTGGACAGTACGTGTTTTTAAGGTTGCACCGATGTGAGGTGTGTTGAGGTTTGGTAAGCGAGGGAAGTGGAGTCCCCGTTTTGTTGGACCATTTGAGATTCTCGAGAGGATTGGCAGAGTTGCATATCGGTTAGTTCTTTCCCGTCATTGTCAGCAGTACAGTGTTTTCTTGTATCGATGTTGAGGCAGTATGTGCCGGACCCATCGCTCATTGTGGACTTTGAGCCTTTGCAGCTGAATGAGGATTTGAGCTTCGAGGGGAAGCCTGTGAGTGTTCTGGTCTTTGAGACGAAGTCGTTTCGTATTCGTGAAATCCGTTTGGTAAAAGTTCAGTGGAGGAGTCAGAGTTCAGAGGAAGCCGCTTGTGAGCGGGGAGGACGAGATGAGATTGCAGTATCCTGAGCTGTTTTAGTCTTAAGGACTTTCGAGGACGAAAGTCATAAAAAGGAGGGAATATTGTAACGGCCCAGGTTTTCATCCCGGTCTTTCAGGTTTGCCCTATGGGTATTTTGGTAATTTGGTCGAGCCGTCAAGCCCGTTTATGTCTTTTTCAGTTGTTAAAATTATTGGATGGACTTAAGTAGGATTTTGTTGCTTTGTGGAGGTGTTTGGGCATGGAGAGATGCAAAAGTAAAATAGGGATTTAAAGTTGCTGCAGCAGGGGTTCAAGCCAGGGTGGCCTTGTGTGCTAGAGCAGGGCCTTGCCAGTTGAGCCACCAGGTGATCTTATTGCTCTTTTCGCAGCATATCTTGGTTAGCCTTGAGTCCTTGGGGTTTGGTGCATTTGATTAAAAGAAAAGGAATTAGGGTTGTCGTTGTTTCTTCTCCAAATCAACCTTGGCCGCCGAACCCTTTTCCTCAAGCTCCATTGCCGTGATTTTCTTCCCCGTGCCAAGCTTCGCAATCGAGCAAGAAAGCCACCGAGCAAAGCGGCCAAAGATAGCAAAGAGTCGCCTAACAACAGCAATTTCATCGCTAAGCCGAGCGGCCAGCGTCCGGCCACGCATGATGTCGCGCCCAGACGCCAGCCAGAGAAGCAAGATCGCGTCGCGCAGCTCAGCCATGTCGCGCGCACCAGACGCCATCGCCCAGCCGAGATCGCGCCTGCACGCCCGCGTTCGTCCATCCACGCGCACGCACCGCGCGCCGCTTCGCTCGCACGCGCGCGCCGCGCTTCGCTCTGCGCGCCGCGCGCGCGCTTCTCGCTCGCGCGCGCGCGCCGCGCGCTTCTTTGTCTCGCCGCGCCTCGTCGCGCAGCAGCTATGCACCCACGACCGTGCAGCCATGCTGCCCATAAACGCCCAGCAGCAGCCACGACCGTGCAGCCTATCCGTCCGCGCGTCAACCGTGCCGTGCGAGTTGCTCCCGAGCTGAGCCCTGTTTATTTTATTATATTTAGGCCTATGGATTGTGATAATTATTGTGCTTGTTAGGTTTTCATTAGCTAGCTCGGGATCGATCTCAGCTTAGGATTCTTGTGTGTAGTTGCCTTCCGACCAGGTAAGGATTTCTTATCGGAGTTGTGTGGGCCCTGCGATATTATATGTGAGTGCTATTTGTATGCTTGTTTGTGTTTATCAACATGTTTAGTGATAGGTGCTCTGTTCTGAATTCTCGACTGGCATGATTTCTTATGTTGTTTCTCATGTTAGTCCCTGCTAGGTTGTTCCGTACTGGCATGCTCGTTATCTGTTCTTGCTTAGTAGTATCATGCTAGGTTCGTTGTATCTGTTGAACACGTATTGGATTGTTTGCTGTATCTATTTATAGGTTTGAGATATGGTAGGTAGCATCATCCGGGCCAGGAGGCATAACGTAACTTGCATCCACGGCAGGGACGTACGAGGCAGTACTCCGTCCCTAATCCACCGTTAGGGTTTAGCTAACCCTAACGGCAGGCCCTGCAATCTTGGGTGAGGGTGGCAGATTGTTAAATGCCCCAACGGTCGGGATGATGACATGACATTGCCTTATCCCCGGCAGTCAGCACGTCCTCAACGTGTTCGGCCGTAGCCCTTGATTGCCACCTATTAGGGCAAGGACGGCTTCCTGGTGTAAGCCTACCACGACCGGTTCCTTAGCCTCAGGTGCGGTGGTTCAGGCTGACATAGTTCACGTGTCCAGGTCTCACACCCCTATGTCAGTTAAAATAAAATAAGGTTTAAAAGGTGTTATTTAGAGGACTCGAACCCTTGGCCTCAAAGCGAGTTGGGAGTTTGGAATTAATTAAGAAAAATAAATGCGTCAACTAGGGTTTGAAGGAGGAAAGCCTTGGGAAGGGATTTTGGATCACCAAACCTATTTAATTTAGGGGAAAAGGAAAAAGAAAAGAAAAAGGAAAAAAAAAACCCTCACCCTCACGCAAACCCTCACCCCCTCACCCTAGCCATCGTCGCCCAGCCCTCACCCTCGCCGCCCGTCAACCCTGCCTCTTTGCGCCCAGCTGCCATCTCAGGCCTCACCGAAGCTTTCAGCAGCCCGCGCGGCAGTCGCGCCAGCCAGCAGAGCGGCGCCGTCTGCCGCGCTGCCCGTGCGTCGTAGTGCCTTCCGTCGCCGCGATCAGGCACCCCAAAGACCGTCCGTCGTCTGCCGCGACGTGCGCCCGGCGCCGTCAAAGACTGCCCGTCGCCCAGCGCCTCCGCGCCTGCCTGCGCCGCGCCTACGCTTCGCGCGTCTAGCGCGCTCGCTCCGCTGCCGCCTGCGTCGCCGCGTCCACGCGCCGCCGTCTGCAGCAGCGTCTGCTCAATCGCGGCGACGCTTGAGTCCACCGGTGTCTTCTCGATTGGTAATTCTTGAGCCTCCACTCTTTGAACCTTAAGATTTTAGCTGTTGTTTGGTTAATTAGGATGATTTTAATTACTTGCTTAGGTTGCTCGGGTTCGCTTAGAAGCTCGAGGGTCACTTGTTGATTGTTGTTCTGCTTACTTCCAGGTAAAGATTCCTTATCGGGGTTGTGTGGACCCTGCGAATACTTGATAGCATGTTGATCTTTGTAACTGTATGAGTTTCTAGTGGATAGGATTCATGCCTGCTTTTGATTTCATGTTTGTGTTATGGTTAAGTTCCGTTAGTTCCATGCTGGGTTTTCCTATTCTGGCATATCCTTGTCCTGTTATATTATGTTAGTTCCATGCTAGGGTTTTCCTATCCTGGCATATCAATGCTTCCCGTTGTATTCTATCAGTACCATGTTAGGGTTTTCCTGTTCTGGCATGTCCATGTCCTGTTATATTCTGTTAGTGCCATGATAGGGATAGGCAGGGGATTTATAGAGTAGAAGACTGTAGGGGTAATTTTTTTAGGTCCCGCTTGGGTAAGCCCCCGATGGGCACCAATGCGGTGCTAGTGTGTAAAGACCCGACCCGAATGGGGTTCTAAAATAGGCCTTTACCTCAATGCATGCATTCAAAGCTAAAATCAAAATGCAAAATGGTGTTTCGGATTCTAAGTAAAAACTAAAACATAAACATTCATTAAAAAGTTAACGTAAAATTCTTGAAACCTGTCCCTGTTTCCAAGCACCTGTTCCAAGACAAATACATTTCCAATACTCACTCTGATCAGAGATTTATTTAAAACATTCAAACTTTCCAATGGTTACAATAGGGCTAGAATCCAGAAATACATTCAGAAAACAACCTAGGTCTCCGTGCCCAACTACATGCATTCAGAGGACCTTTAAAACATCAAAACATAAATACAAGACTCAGAGTTGAACAACGGGTTTCCATGATCACAGCTCCTCCTCCAGCCATCTTGTCCCGCACCATGGTTACCTGTGGAAAACCACAAAATAAGGGTGAGTAACGAATTACTCAGTAAGAATCCCCAACCGGGGTACAATACGAAAACATCTCATTTAGCACACCGACATGCAACCATACAATGACTTAGAGCAAAACGGTAGGTTTAGGCTATGTGCTATTGTAACGGCCCCGTTTTCCTTCCCGGTTAATAACAAAATTAATTGGAAAATTAATTTAATCTTTTGGGATTTGAGCCTTGCCCTAAATGGTGAATGTGGAGTTTTAAGAAAAGAGTCTTAATTAAAAAGAAAAAAAAAAGAGAAAAGAATTTCTTTGGCCGGGACCCGTAAGAGAAAAGCCTTGGGAAAGGAATTTAGGTCTCCTAACCTATTTAAAAATAAGGAAAAGAAGGAAAATCAAGAAACTCCTAATTTTTCCCCTCTTAGCCGCATTCTCTCTCTCTCTCTCTCTCTCTCTCTCTCTCTCTCTCTCTCTCCTAAAACCCTAGCCGAGCAGCCCTAGCCACACCATCGAGCCACCCCGAGCCACCCAGCCCTAGCCGCACGCACCACCCCTGCCGCACACCGCCTCGCATGCCACCGTGACCACACTGCACGACGCCGCCACCCTTGCCCACCTCGCCGCCCGCCATCATGACGCGCGCCGACCGGAAGCCCCACCGTCGCACCCCCATCGCCGCCGACGTCTCCGTCCGTAGCCGCCAAAGACCGCCCGACGTCGCCGTGGTCGCACAGCGCCGCAACGCAGCGCAGCAGACGCGCGCCGCCGCCGCGCCGCGCCGCTCGGCGCGCGACACACTGCGCGCGCCAACTCCAGCGCGACCCTGCGCTAACGCCAACCAAAGCGCCACTGCCGCTCGCCGCGCGCTGACACACACGCGCGCGCAACGCTGCGCGCGTCGCCGTGCGCGTACAAGGCCCCAGCGCCCAGCGCCCAGCGCCCAGCGCCAGCGCCCAGCCTTGCAAAGAGCGGCGCCCAAGCCACCCTCCTTGCTGCGAGGCCCGTGTCTTCTGGTGGTAATTCCCGAACCAATCCCTTTGTGTTTTCTAAGCTTCGGCTCAGTATGTATTTACTTAGGATGCTTTATTTATGCCTAGGTTGCTCGAGTTCGTATTAAGCTCGAGGGTCTTTTGGTTGTGATAGCTATTCTCCACTTGTTTCCGGTAAGGACTTCCTACCGTGGTTGTGTGGACCTGCTATGCTTTCTTAATTATGCCTTGTATGCTTGTTTACCTTTATGAGCATGTTAGCGGATAGGATAGCTAGTGATTGAATTCTTGCTAGCATGTTTTGCATTTTTGTTCATGTTAGTGCCATGCTAGGTTTGTTCTTCCAGCATGCTTGAGATTCCTGCTTTAAGCTCGTAGTATCATGCTAGGCTATGTATGACAGATGTCTTTGTGGATGTTAGCCAGGAATCACGTACTTGGTAGTCTAAGCTAGTATGATAGGGTTTGTCTTCATCTAGAGGCTGAGAGCGGACATAACGTACCTTGTCCCCACCGGTCGGGAGTAGAGCGAAGCATAACGTACCTTGCTTCCCCGGCACCCGGTGAGGATTAGCTACCTCATTGGCATAAGCCTAGTTTGTAGCTCCGCTAGAGCGGAACCACGCCAACGGTGCAAGCCTACCTTGGCCGTTCTTAGCTTCGTGTCGGTGGTACAGTGCACACAGATGAGTGCCGAGGGCCTCGCACTCATCGTGATCGGTGACACCGCTTCCGAGTCTTAGGCATGCGTGCACGGCCCGCGTAGTTTGCCTTTAGGCCCCGCATTTACGCCGGTTGCGAGAAGAGCATGCGGTGTGCGCAAGCACGCCGTTAGTAGCCGGCCTCGAGAGCTCCCCTGCTAATGTTCGTGAGTACACCAGCCTTCTTGTTTAGAGCCGACTTGGGTACTCTCCCGATAGTCTAGATTTATAGCGAGGGTAAGAGACCCTTGAGGACACCCATTGGGATTGACTTTAGAGTTAATCAATTGGTCGAGGGAGAAACACCCTCGAGGTGTCGGACATCTTGGGATCGGTTTTGAGTGATCAATTGGCCAAGGGAGAAAGACCCTTGGAGATGTCCCGGGATTGGTTTGAGAGCCAATCATTAGGCCGGAAGTAGGAGACTTCCCGGGATTCCGGATTTGCCTTGTGAGCTCATTGAGCTAAGATCCGTGTTGATATTTGTGGCATGTGTACTAGGTCGCTAGATGATAGATTGCATCGTGTCGCACTCCCGGTCGGGGGTTCTTCTTGAGTATGTTTATACTCACCCTTATCGTGGTTTCTTCCACAGTAACTTGGGACAAAGACCGAGGTGGCTAGCGGAGAGAGCCGGGAGATCATGGATGTTTGCGACACTCTGTCGTGTCTTATTTTACTGCTTTTGGATTTCAAAGATGTAGTTGGACTTAGATCCGTAGGGAAAACTATGATTTGAACTATTTTATGTTTTTAAGTAAAGTCTTGATCGATCCACTGCTTTTAATTTGAATGGTTCGTTTTGCCTAATGAATGTTTACTTTGTTTTGATTGTTTTCCGTTCATGTGTTTGAAAAGTTTTAATCCGACCAAGCGGGTCCTTTTATGTTTTAAATTTGCATGCCGAGTAAAGACCTAGATTTAGTTCCATTTTCGGGTTGGGTTTTTACAGCTTGGTATCGAGCACGTAGAGTCATAGATTCTGTGAGACTAACCTGTTTGTAGGTTGTGTTCCCATGATCTCCAAAGCACTCCAAGGCCGCCAGTTTGTCTAAGTTCAATAAGCTAAGGGTTTTGTTTATGATACTATATGCGTACACATGTGTCATCTTTGTTGACAGAGAAAGTCCGAAAGCGTGGACTAACCCGTTGTGGTTTCCGTAGATCGCCAATATGCCGGTTACACGTAGTGGAGCAGTCCGTCTGGAATCGCAAATAGAGATGCCGCAGAGCCAGCAGCCTGAGGTATATCAAAGCCCGTGAGGCGCCCGTGGCACCAGAGGTTAACTTGCCCAGAGAAGGGGTGGAGGCCGCTATGCCTCAAGGTGCAGCTCGGGAGGAGATATTTCGCTATGAGAGACATGATGATGGGCCTAATGGCCGAGCAGAGAGCTGAGACTCAGGCAGCTAGCGGCGCAGAGAGAGAGGAGTCTAGGGCACGAGATAGCCCGGGCTGACCACACACTCATGCAAAGAGTAATTCTCCAAAGAGCTCCAAAGAGTCCGGTAGCTCCGTAGCTCAACCGAGGGGCAGGGTCATCGAGACCACCGACTCACTTGATAGTGCAGAGGGGAGTCTTGAGTTTGGCAAGTGGTTGAAAGATTTCACCAAGTGGAAGCCAAGAGAATTTGATGCTTCAGAGAACCCACTTGTGGCGATCAGTGTGGTTGGCAAGAATGGAGTACATCTTTAGAGTTATGGGATGCCCAGATGTACAGAGGCCGAGATGTGCGGCCCATGTTCTCTCTCGACACACCGAGTGGTGGTGGGAGTCCACAGATAGAGCTAGACCACCTGGTCTTCTCCACCCACACTGGAGTTCTTTAGAACGAAGTTCGTGAGCTAAGTATGTTAATGACGAGGCTCAGCAGGAGATGGCAGAGGCCTTCTCAAATCAAACAGGATCGAGATAGTATTGCCGCCTATGAGAAGAAGTTCTCTCGAGTATAGCTATTTCGCACGAGCTCATTGCCACCGAGGAGCTCAAGACTAAGAAGTTCATTTGTGGGCTGAGGAAGGAGGTTGCTCAGGATGTTCGAGCACTCGCCTCCCGAGAGTTATGATCGAGCAGAGAGAGTTGGCCACGATTTATAACCCGAAGTATCCGCCATGCAGATCCTGCGCGCCACTCAGTCGATTCGGCTTCGCCAGCGGTACTGCTGGCGTAAGAGGAAGTCTCGGGACTTCTAGTGGTTTCCGCTCAACTGGTCACAGACTCTCGCCGGCAGGAGGCGATCCAGTGGTCGAGATCGCGCCGACCTCGTGGTAGAGCCCAGGATCGCCAGCGAGGGCGGGACCAGCAACCACTCATTGCAACAAGTGCGAAAAGGCACATTATGGTGCAGTGGAGCATCGCCCCGTGCTTGCTACGGATGTGGCAAGGAGGGGCACTTGGCCGATTCTCACTCTGGATTTAGCAAAGAATGGGACCGCCCAACAAAGCAGGCGGGAGTGTTTGCCACTACTCGCCAGAGGCGGAGCGTCATCGATGATGCGATTGCAGTACACGCTTGTCTTACAAAGACTATGCATTTGTATTGTTTGATTCGGGTTCGACCCATTCCTTTGTTTCGATGCATTCGTTAGACAAGCTTGTGTGGAGCTCGAACCTCTAGGGTTTGAGTCGTGTGTTGCCACTCCTTCGGGTGTGAGTATGTTAGCTAGCAAGAGAGTTAAGCATGGCCAGATACGAGATATCTCGATGAGATTTTAGAGGCTACCCTCATAGTGCTGTCTATGAGCGGTTTCGATGTAATCCTTGGCATGGATTGGTTGGCAGAGAACCATGCTTTGATAGACTGCCACGGAAAGAAGTGGTGTTTAGGCCGCCTCGAGGCCGAGCTTCAAGTTTCATGGTGTCCGTGGCGGAACTTGCCCGCTTTGATCTCCGCAAATGAAAGCCCATAGATTGTTGGCTCGAGGAGCTTGGGGCTTCTTGGCAAAGCTGCCGAGAGATAGTAGTACTGCGTTGGATCGCTGACATGGTCCCCGTGGTGCAAGAGTTTGCGATGTTTTCCCTGAAGAGTTGCTGGGTTTACCCTCGGCGGGAGTTGGACTTCACCATTGAGCCGAGCCGGACTCTTCCCATTTCCAAAGCCCCGTATCGTATGGCGCCGGCCGAGTTGAGAGAACTCAAAGTGCAGCTTGCAAGAGATGCCGGATCGAGGTTTCATCCGTCCGAGTGTGTCCCGTGGGAGCACCTGGTCTGCTTGTTAAGAAGAAGGATGGATCCATGCGCTTGTGTATAGACTATAGAGAATCAATAAGGTCACGGTGAAGAATAAGTATGCCCCCGTCGCGTATAGATGATCTGTTTGATCACCTTCAGGGAGCCTCGGTGTTTTCTAAGATTGATTTGAGGTCGTGGTACCATCACCGAGGATTCGAGATGCGGATATCCCGAAGACCGCGTTCGGATCGAGGTATGGTCATTATGAGTTCGTGGTCATGTCTTTCGGACTCACGAACGCCCCGCAGCGTTTATGGACATGATGGACAGAGTGTTCAAGGCATTCTTGGATAACTTCGTTATCGTATTCATAGACGACATTTTGATTTATTCCAGACAAAGGAGGACCATGCTTCGCATTTGAGGCAAGTTTTGACAAAGATTGCGTGAGAACCAGCTTGTTCGCAAAGTTCTCTAAGTGTGAATTTTGGCTAGAGAGAGTAGCCTTCCTTGGACATATCGTGTCAAGAGATGGTATAGCGGTGGACCCCGCAAAAGATAGAGGCGATTAGCTCATGGGCCGTGCCGACGACGGTCGCCGAGATACGCAGCTTTTTGGGTCCGCGCAGTTATTACTGCTGCGTTTCGTGAAAGACTTTTCCGCTAAGGCGCACCCCTAACCCGTCGACCAAGAAGGGTGTTGACTTTATTTGGGATGCTAGATGTGAAGAAAGTTTTGCCCACTTTAAGCTCGACTTGACGACAAAGACTGTGTTTGGCGCTCCGGAAGGAACAGGAGGTTTCGTAGTTTATAGTGATGCTTCCAAATATGGTTTAGGTCAGTGTGTTGATGCAAAGACGGGAAGGTGATAGCTTATGCTTCCCGGCGATTGAAGCCTTATGAGAAGAACTATCCAACTCATGATATGGAGTTGGCTGCAGCTTGTTTTTGCTCTAAAGATTTGGAGGCACTACTTATATGGTGAGAGGATTCATTGTTCACGGATCACCAAAGCCTCAAATACTTCTTCACTCGTAAGGAGTTGAACATGAGGCGCAGGAGGTGGCTCGAGTTAGTAAAGGACTACGATCGTGAGATTTTGTATCATCCCGGAAAAGCCAATGTTGTGGCCGATGCGCCGAGTAGAAAGACGTCGCATTCAAAGCTTTCTTTGAGCTCCCAAGTTGAATTGCGGAAAGAGTTTGAGCGAACCGGTATTGCGCCTTGTTGGGAGAGGTTACCGCGAGGGTAGCCCAACTATCGCTTCGGTAATTGTCGCTTAAGCGCAGGATCATCGACAATCACCGAGTGATCCCAAGTTGAGGAGATTGCTCGAGAGGGTTAAGGCTGATGGCGATTTCGACTTTGTTGTGGCACCAGACGAAGGCTTGAGGTACCGAGGTCGATTGTGCGTCCCGGATGACGCAGAGGTTCGAGCAGAGTTGCTCGCCGAGGCACATAGTTCCCCATTCACTTGGCACCCGTGAGGTACCAAGATGTACCAGATCTCAAGCGAGGCGTTACGGTGGATGGGCATGAAGCGAGATATAGCGGAGTTTGTTAGCCGGTGTCTCACTTGTCAACAAGTGAAGGCCCCCAGCCAGAAACCGGCAGGTTAATTGCAGCCGTTAAGTGTTCCACAGTGGAAGTGGGATGAGATTTCGATGGATTTTATCTCTGGGTTGCCGAGGACACCGAGAGGGTTCACTCAGATCCGGGTAGTAGTGGACCGGCCGACCAAGAGTGCACACTTTATTCCCGGAAGATTAGTTATACCGGAACAACAATGGGCACAGCTTGTTCCTTGAGCGGATTGTGCGGTACCACGGGTACCAGCAAAGATAGTATCGATCGGGATTCTCGGTTCACATCTCGCCGAGAGCGCCTCGTAAAGTCCGGGAACCGAGTGCGATTTCAAAGATCGCCTTCCACCCTCAAACCGATGGTCGATCGAGAGGGTGAATCGGATTCTGAAGACATGTTGAGAGCCCGTGTCTTGGACTTCCTGTAGTTGGGACCAAGACTGCACTTGATGGAGTTAAACACAACAACGGCTATCAGGCGACTATTCAGATGGCCCCATTCGAGGCAATCAGTATGGTAAGCGCCGCAGATCCCGGTGTTCTCGGGAGGAGGTTGGGGATAGGCGGGTTCTGGGACTCGAGTTACTACAGATGACGAACGACGCAGTCACGAAGAAGATAAGGGCTCGCATGTTGACAAAGACAAAGTAGGCGTAAAAGTTACGCCGATGTGAGACGTAGAGACTTGGAGTTTGAGGTGGGTCATCATGTTTTCCTGAAAGTAGCACCTATCGTGGGTGTTAAGGTTTGGAAGCGAGGCAAGTCGAGCCCCAGTGTTTGTAGGGCCTTTTGAGATCCTTGAGCGGATCGGAGCAAAGGCCTATCGGTTAGCTTTACCCCGTCCTTGTCGGTGCATGATGTGTTCCACGCTTCGATGTTGAGAAAGTGCGTGGCGAGATCCTTCGCATGTGCTAGAGCATGAGCCCCTAGAGTTGAGTAAAGATTTATCCTTCGAGGAGAAGCCCGTGCAAATTTTGGCTTATGAGCGCAAGGTATTGCGCAACCGAGAGATAAGTTTAGTAAAGGTTCTTTGGAGGCATCGGAGGCGGAGGAAGCGCGTGGGAGCTAGAGGATGAGATGAGGACTCATTACCCGGAGTTGTTCCAGATCTTAGGACTTTCGGGGACGAAAGTCTTTAAGGGGGAGTATTGTAACGGCCCCGCTTTCCTTCCCTTAATAACAAAATTAATTGGAAAATTAATTTAATCTTTTGGGATTTGAGCCTTGCCTAAATGGTGAATGTGGAGTTTTAAGAAAAGAGTCTTAATTAAAAAGAAAGAAAAAAAAAGAGAAAAGAATTTCTTTGGTCGGGACCCGTAAGAGAAAAGCCTTGGGAAAAGAATTTAGGTCTCCTAACCTATTTAAAAATAAGGAAAAGAAGGAAAATCAAGAAACTCCTAATTTTTCCCCTCTTAGCGCATTCTCTCTCTCTCTCTCTCTCTCTCTCTCTCTCCTAAAACCCTAGCCGAGCAGGCCCTAGCCACACCATCGAGCCACCCCGAGCCACCCAAAATTTCTAGCCGCACGCACCACCCCCGCGCCAGACCGCCCGCCAGACCCCGTGACCGCACTGCACCACGCCGCCACCCGCCTTCGCCATTTCCACATCGCGCTCGCCGACCGGAAGCCCCACCGTCGCACCCCATCGCCGCGCCGACGTCGCCCGAGCCGCCAGACCGCCTTCGACGTCGCTCGTGGTCGCGACAAAGTCGCAACGCAGCCTCAGACGCGCGCCCGCCGCCGCCCCGCCGCTCGGCTGCGGCCCACACGCCGCGCCAACTCCAAACATGACGACCCCTGCGCGCGCGCCAACCCAGCTGAGCTGCCGCCGCTGTCGCCTCAGCGACACCACTGCCGCACGCTGCCTGGCATCACCCGCGTCGTGCCTGGCGTGGCGCCCGCGCGCCAGCGCCACGCCCAGCTGCGCCAATGGCCACCGCACCACAAGACTGCGGCGCCGCCAAGCCACCCTCCTTGCTCGCCGAGGCCCGTGTCTTCTCGGTGGTAATTCCCGAACCAATCCCTTTGTGTTTTCTAAACTTACGGTCAGATGTATTTACTTAGGATGCTTTATTTATGCCTAGGTTGCTCGAGTTCGTATTAAGCTCGAGGGTCTTTTTGGTTGTGATAGCTATTCTCCACTTGTTTCCAGGTAAGGACTTCCTACCGTGGTTGTGTGGACCCTACTATGCTTTCTTAATTATGCCTTGTATGCTTGTTTACCTTTATGAGCATGTTAGCGGATAGGATAGCTAGTGATTGAATTCTTGCTAGCATGTTTTGCATTTTTGTTCATGTTAGTGCCATGCTAGGTTTGTTCTTCCAAAGATGCTTGAGATTCTGCTTTAAGCTCGTAGTATCATGCTAGGCTATGTATGACAGATGTCTTTGTGGATGTTAGCCAGGAATCACGTACTTGGTAGTCTAAGCTAGTATGATAGGGTTTGTCTTCATCTAGAGGCTGAGAGCGGACATAACGTACCTTGTCCCCACCGGTCGGGAGTAGAGCGAAGCATAACGTACCTTGCTTCCCCGTGACACGGTGAGGATTAGCTACCTCATTGGCATAAGCCTAGTTTGTAGCCTGCTAGAGCGGAACCCCGCCAACGGTGCAAGCCTACCTTGGCCGGGTTCTTAGCTTCGTGTCGGTGGTACAGCCGCACAGATGAGTGCCGAGGGCCTCGCACTCATCGTGATCGGTGACACCGTTTCCGAGTCTTAGGCATGCGTTCCGCCCGCGTGGTTTGCCTTTAGGCCCCGCATTTACGCCGGTTGCTGCAGAAGAGCATGCGGTGTGCGCGCACCACGCGTTAGTAGCCGGTTCGGAGAGCTCCCCCGGGCTAATGTTCGTGAGTACACCAGTTCCTTCTTGTTTAGAGCCAGACTTCGGGTACTCTCCCGATAGTCTAGATTTATAGCGAGGGTAAGAGACCCTTGAGGACACCCATTGGGATTGACTTTAGAGTTAATCAATTGGTCGAGGAGAAACACCCTCGAGGGTGTCTGACATCTTGGGATCGGTTTTGAGTGATCAATTGGCCAAGGGAGAAAGACCCTTGGAGATGTCCCGGATTGGTTTGAGAGCCAATCATTAGGCCTAAGTAGGAGACTTCCGGGATTCCGGATTTGCCTTGTGAGCTCATTGAGCTAAGATCCGTGTTGATATTTGTGGCATGTGTACTAGGTCGCTAGATGATAGATTGCATCGTATCGTACTCCGGTCGGGGTTCTTCTTGAGTATGTTTATACTCACCCTTATCGTGGTTTCTTCCACAGTAACTTGGGACAAAGACCGAGGTGGCTAGCGGAGAGAGCCGAGATCATGGATGCTCTTGACACTGGCTGTGTGTCTTATTTTCTTGCTTTTGGATTTCAAAGATGTAGTTGGACTTAGATCCGTAGGGGAAAACTATGATTTGAACTATTTTATGTTTTTAAGTAAAGTCTTGATCGATCCAACGCTTTTAATTTGAATGGTTCGTTTTGCCTAATGAATGTTTACTTTGTTTTTGATTGTTTTCCGTTCATGTGTTTGAAAAGTTTTAATCCGACCAAGCGGGTCCTTTTATGTTTTAAATTTGCATGCCGAGTAAAGACCTAGATTGTAACGACCAGTGTTTTTCTTCCCGTCTTCCGTATATGCCCTAGGGTAATTTGGTAATTTGGTCGGGCCGTCGTGTCGTTTGTGTCCTTTCCATTACTAAAATTATTGGATGGTTTTATGTAGGTTTTTGAGGGGTTTGTGGTTTGGTTTGAGCACGGTTTGATGCAAAAGTAAAAATTAAAGGAATTTGTCTTTGCAAATGGTTTGAACCCGGGTCTCCTGAGAAGCTTGTAGAGATGTGTGCCAATTGAGCCATTAGGTGCTCTTGTTGCTCTTTCTCGCATCACATCTTAGTTAACCTTGGATTTTGGAGTTTTGGTGCATTTGGTTAAATGAAATAGAATTAGGTTATTTCATCTTCTTCTCCAAAACATCTCTTGGCCGCCCAAGCTCTCCATCTCCATAGCCTTGCCGATTCTTCATCCTTGCATCTCCTTGGGTTCGATCATCATCATTCCGGGTAGGTATTGATCTTCTTCTTCTTCTTCTTCTCATCCGCTTGGTGTGCGTTTGGCCAAGTGAAAAGAGGTGTGTTGTGTGTGTTGTGTTGATTGCACCACCGAGTGTAGCCGAGCCAGCCAAGAGCGACAGATCGCCCATCGCCTGATCGCTCGCACGTCCAACACCCGATCGCTCGCGACGCCAGATCTCGTCCCGGCCGCCTTGCTGCTTCGCCTGGCCAGAAGACAGATCGCCCATCGCCCGATCGCTCGCCGCGTCCAAATCGATCGCTCGCCGCGCCAGATCTGGCCCCAGCCTTGCTTGCGTTCGCCCAAGCCTGACGCAGACGCCCGTCGCCAGCGCCAGAGGTCTCGCCAGCGCTCGCGCGCGCCCTGCGGTGTCCGCTTGCCGAAGCCGCTGCCGCCGCGCTTCGCCGCGACGCGTTCGCCTGCGCGCGCGCCCTGCTGAGCCGCTCGCCCGCGCGCCTTCGCCAGACGTTAGCCTGCGCTAGCCTGCCGTCCTGCCTGCTCGCCGCCGCGCCAACGCGCCGCGCCGTTGTTCGCCATCTGTCCTGCCCGCCCAGCTGCTGTGTCGCGCTGGTCCGCATCACGCACGCCGCCAGCGCCTTCGCCCAGACGCTTCGCTGCGCGCGCGCATCCTGCCGTCGCCGTGCGGTAGCAGTACCGGCGTCAGCGTCCTTGCCGCTGCCGCTACGCACCCCAAGCTCGCTCGTGTCGTCGCGCGCGCGAGTTCCCCGAGCCGAGCTTGGTTGTTCTATTGTTGTATAGATATTTTAGATGCCGATTATTGTTGGTTTGCTAGGTTCCCGCCGCTAGCTCGGGATTGTTCCGCGACTTAGGATTTGTGTGTAGAAGCCTCCCGACCAAGGTAAGGATTTCTTACCGAGTTGTGTGGGCCTGCGGTATATTTGTGATTGTTGTTTTGTATGCCGTGTGTATGATTACTAGCATGATTAGCCCTAGGTGCTCGTTACGTATTCTGGATCGGCATGAACTCTTGTATTGTTTCTCATGTTAGCCCATGCTAGGTTGTTCCATTCTCGCATGTTCGATATCTGTCTTGCTTCAGTAGTACCATGCTAGGTTCCTTGTATCTGTGAGCACGTATTGGACCGCATTGATTGAATCGTTATTATTGTTAAGGTTTAGAATTCGGTAGATAGCATCATCCGGGCCCGATGCATAAAGTATCTTGCATCTATGGCAAGGACGATTGAGACAGTTCTCGCCCTTGGACCCCGTGAGGGATTAGCTATCCCAACCGGTGAGGCCTGCAATCTTGGGTGAGGGTGGTAGTCTAAGCGATGCCCCAATGGTCGGGATGATGACTTGGCAATGCCTAGTCCCGGCAAACGCACGTCCTCGGCGTGTTCGGCAAGAGCCCTGATTGCCACTGTTAAGGTAAGGACGGCTTCACTGGTGTAAGCCTACCATGACCTGTTCCTTAGCCTCAAAGTGCGGTGGTACAGTGACATAGTTCACGTGTCCAGTCTCACACCCTATGTCGGTGACACCGATCCGGAGATTTAGTTAGGCGTGGTATCCGGATATGGGCGACTTGCCACTGGGCCGGCACCCCATAGTCATAGTCCGTCGCACGCGGTGCATCCTTACGCTCATTACAGCGCCCGATGGAGAGCTCCTCGGGATCTTGAGCTAGTGCACCTTTCGTGACGGCGGTGAGATGGCGGTGAGGCCGGGACTTGTTCCCGTATAGTGCGTTTAGTGTGTTGTGGTATTTTCCGGACTAAGACCACGAGATGGCATCCGAGGTCCAAGTGTGGACTTAGCTATGTGCTCCGCTCTGTGTTTGTACTCATAGCTTGCATACATTCTTCTAGATGATCATGTATATCGTATTGTACCCCGGTTGGGGATTCTTCTTGGGTAACTCGTTACTCACCCTTATTCTGCGTGGTTTTTCCACGGTAATCAAGGCGAGACAGGATGGTGATGGAGGAGCCGTGTGATCATGGAATCCTGCTTTGTCATCTCCGATTATTCTATTTTATTTATCATGACTCTTGACTTTTGGTTATTTCCACACGAATGCATGTAGACGGGCACAGAGCCCCGTGATGTTTTCTTACGTTTTATGGATTCCGACATATTTGTACTTGTGGTTTGTTTTAATGGTTTAAATAAATCTCACGATCGAGTATGCTTTTAGAAATGTATGTTTTGGTTGTTGAATGTTTCTGTTTTACTTGGGATCCAAATGTATTTTTCTTAATATCTTTTATTTTCACTACATGCATTGGGGTAAAGGCCCATTTAGAGCCCCTTTTGGGTGGGTCTTTACTGATTGGTATCGAGCTCAGAGTCATAGATTCTCAGGACCGACCTTTTGTTGTAGGTCGTTTTCCATGATCATCAAGACTCAAGCGATCACTCATCAGTGCACGCCTAGATTTATTGTTTTAGAAAGGAAAAGGGTTAAGAATTTACAATACCTATCATCTAGTGTATGCCTTGTTTGGTGTTGTGGAATGGTGACAGTGCGTGTTTTGATTCGTTGTTGGTTTGGATGTAGATCGCCAGCATGCTACCACCCGCATCGGGAGAGGAGGTTCGAGAGCGGTCGAGGTATCGGGATCGGATCGATCTGCGCAGGACATCGTCCCAAGCCGACATCGATGGCATTCCACCAAAGAGCTCCTCTGTTACGCCTAGAGCGGGCGTTGAGGCGATCGAGCGCCGTGAGATCGCTCCCTGGAGCGAGTTTGCCGAGTCTATGAGGGCTTTTATGGTCGACATGTTGAGTGACCAGAGGCGAAGACCAGTGCCTTGTTGGCGCCGCAGCGGGAAGAGTCCCGAGCCCAGACGAGCGGTGACTCGATTGGTTCAAAGAGCTTCAAGAGCACCTCGGCTCCACAGAGCAAAGTAGCCCAGAGGCGATATGGCGGGGTGCCGAGGAATTGGGTAGGTGGTCAAGGATTTTGTGAAGTGGAAGCCCGAGAAGTTTGATGCCACCGGTGATGCGTTATCGGCAGGCCGGTGGATTGCCCATTTGGAGTACACCTTCCCGATCATGGTGTGCCCCGATATTCGAGGCCGAGATGTGCGGCTCATGTGCTAGGAGGCACAATGAGATGGTGGTGGGAGTCCACCTTGAGCGAGAGACCACCTGGGTCTCCACCCGCTACTTGGGATTTCTTCAAGGCCGAGTTCAAGGTAAAGTTCATCGGTGATGAGGCTCGGGAGAAGTTGGTGGAGCTCTTCCGTAACACAAGCGTGGTTCGATTCCATTGAGGAATATGAGCGCAAGTTCTCGAGTATGGATATTTTGCTCCTCGGTTGATTGCCACCCAGAGTGAAGATCTCGAAGTTCATATCCGGTTTGAGGCGGTGTGTTTCCCGAGATGTCGTGGCTCGTGCCCACGACACTTATGCTAGGGTATCTGAGTTAGCCACGATCTATAATGGGAAGTATCCTGCTTGAGCGGGTTGTTGCCGCCTCTGCTCAAATGGTCCGTCCCAAAGTAATGGCGGCGAAGAAAGTTTGACTTTCGGGGTGGCGCCAGCGCCAAGGGCGCTTCAAAGCCGGATCGGCATAGGGCCCCGATCCGTTTCAGCCTCGCCAGCAGGCGGTCCCGTGCGAGTTCTCGCGTGCTTCTGCGGAGGACCCACACCGGAGCTTGCGAGCATGGGCCCGCAGTGTGTTTCGTTGTGGTAAAGAGGGACATATGATCCGTTTTCGTCCTCGGCCGGCTATGGCGGCTTTCAGCCAATAGCAGCAGCGGGTCGAGTGTTTGCTACGACCCGTCAGAGGCCGAGCGGATGCGGATGCCGCTGTGGCGGTACGCTTCTTGTTTTAGATCAACTGCGCATTTGTCTTGTTTGATTCTGGTTCTACGCATTCATTTGTATCTGTGTTGTTTGTCGAGCATGCTAAGTTGAGGCTAGAGCCTCTAGGTTTTGAGTTATCTCACATTGCAACTCCTTCGGAGTTAGTATGTTAGCTAGAGATAAAATTAAGGATGGCGGATCGAGATATCCGGAGAGTTGCTTGTAGCCACACTCATAGTTCTCGCCTATGAGTGGTTTTGATGTGATTCTTGGTATGGAGTGGTTAGTCGCTAACCACGCGTTGATTGATCGCCACCGGAAAGAAGTAGTGTTCAGGCCGCCGTCGCCTGCTTTAAGTTTCGTGGAGTCCAGGTGGAGTTTGCCCGCCGATGGTGTCACCAGAAAGCTCGTCGTTTGCTAGCTCATGGAGCTTGGGGCTATTTAGCCAAGTTGTGCAGGAAGAGCCGCCCGCTCCTGTCTGTTGATCAGTGCCGGTCGTCAGGGAGTTTGCGGACGTGTTTCTGAGGAGTTACCGGGGTTGCCCCGAAGAGAGAGTTGACTTCATAATGAGCTCGAGCCGTGGACCCTCCCTATCTCGAAGGCTCCGTATCGTATGGCGCCAGTGAGTTAAAGGAATCAAGATTCGATTGCAGGAGATGTTAGATCGAGGGTTCATCCGTCCGAGTGTGTCCCCGTGGGGAGCACCGATTCTGCTTTGTGAAAAAGAAGGATGGTTCTATGCGCTTATGTATTGATTACCGCGAGCTTAATAAGGTGTGATGAAGAATAAGTATCCGTTGCCCGCAGATCGATGATTTGTTCGATCGGCCTTCGGAGCTTCGGTGTTCTCCAAGATAGATCTCGAGATCCTAAGGTTACCATCGGCCATGCGTATCGTGGATGCCGACATTCCTAAGACAACTTTTCGTGTCTAGATATGGTCACTATGAGTTTGTGGTCATGTCGTTTGGATTGACCAATGCCCCACCCAAGCGTTCATGGACATGATGGATAGGGTGTTCAAATCATTTTTGGACAAATTCACATCGTGTTCATTGACGATATTCGATTTATTCGAGGTCTAAAGAAGACCATGCAGAGCATTTGAGGCGAGTATTGGCGGCTTTGAGGAAAACCGGCTTTATGCGAAGTTTTCCAAATGTGATTCTGGTTGGAGCGGTGGCCTTCCTAGGCCACGTAGTTTCGAGAGATGGTATAGCCGTGGACCCCGCGAAGATTGAGGCCGTGAGTTCTTGGGCCAAGCCGACTTGATTCTTCGAGGATTCGTAGCTTTAGGGGTTTGGCGAGTTACTACCGCCGGTTCGTCAAGGACTTCTCTCGCTTTAGCCTCGCCCCTCACTCGTCGGACGAGGAAGGGTGTCGAGTTTGTTTGGGATAGCAGGTGTGATGAGAGCTTTGCCAGGCTCAAGCGCAGCTTTGACTTCGGCAGACTGTTGGCAAAATCCGGAGGGGACAGTGGTTTCGTGGTCTGCGATGATGCTTCCAAGTTTGGATTAGGTTGTGTGTTGATGCACGGGGAAGGTCATTGCCTATGCTTCCCCGTCACCGGCCGTATGAGCAGAACTACCCGACTCATGATATGGAGTTAGCGTGATGGTGTTTGCAATCAAGATTTGGAGGCATTACATGACGGTGAGCGGATTCGGATGTTTACCGATCACCGAGCCTCAAGTATCTGCTTACTCGTAAGGAGTTGAATATGAGGCGAGAGAGATGGTTAGAGCTGGTAAAGGATTATGATCATGAGATTTTGTACCACCCGGTAAAGCCAATGTAGTGGCCGATGCTTTGAAGCGAGTAAAGACGCCGCACTCTGCGGCGTTGTTGAGTTCAGCCCCGCTTGCGAGAGAGTTCGAGCGGGCCGAGGTTGCAGTGTTGTTGGGAGAGGTTACCGCGAGGTAGCTCGCTTGGATTGCTCAAAGATCGATTCGGGCAAATGGATTATAGACGGCCACTGGGTGACCCCGCACTTAAGAGATTGGTTGACAGAGTCGATCTTGACGGTGACTTTGACTTTGTGTATTCACGGGCATGCTGGGTTGACTTATAGAGGCCGGTTGTGTGTTCCGGACATTGCAGAGTTTTGCGAGCCGAGTTGCTCTCGGAGGCCCACTGCTTCCCCTTTTGCTTGGCACCCCGGGTACCAAGATGTATCGAGACCTTAAGCGCACTTTCTCGGTGGATGGGGATGAAGAGAGATGTGGCAGAGTTTGTCACCGGGTGTCTCACTTGTCGCCAAGTGAAGGCACCCGTGCAGAGGCCACCGGTTTATTGCAACACCATCGAGTGTACCCAGCTGGAAATGGGAAGAGATCTCTATGGACTTTATATCCGGTTTGCCAAGGACTCAGGGAAGTTCTCTCGATTTGGGTGATAGTCGACCGTTTGACCAAGAGCGCACACTTCATTCCCGGTAGAGACACTTATACCGTGGAGCAGTGGCGCGCCTACTGCTTTGGAGCGAGATCATCCGTTATCATGGTGTACCGGTGAGGATTGTGTCCGATCGTGACTCGCGGTTCACTTCTCGTTTAGAGCGCCCGTATGGTTTGGGCACAGAGTGCGATTTTCCTGACTTTTCACCCTCGAGACGGATGGTCGGTCGAGAGAGTGAATCGATTCTCGAGGATATGTTGAGGGCTTGTGTGTTGGATTTCCTGCGATTGGGACCAGATTCAGATTTGATGGAGTTTGCCTATAACAACGATTACGATCGACGATTCAGATGGCTCCATTCGAGGCATTGTATGGTAAGCGTTGCTCGGTCCTGTGTTCGGGAAGAGGTCGGTGATAGACGTGTTTTGGGTCCCGAGTTACTGCAGCTTGACCAATGGTGCGGTCACGTAAGATTAGAGCTCGTATGTTGACACTTCGGAAGCGGTGAGAAGAGTTACTGTCGATGTTCGGCGTCGAGATTTGGAGTTTGAGGTTGGTCAACATGTGTTCCTTAAGGTTGCTCCGATGCGAGGTGTTCTGAGGTTTGCAAGCGTGGGAAGTTGAGTCCCGCTTTGTTGGTCCATTTGAGATCCTAGAGAGGATTGGCGAGTTGCTTACCGGTTAGCCCTCTACCTCACTCACTATCACGTGCATAGTGTTTTTCATGTATCGATGTTGAGGCAAGATGTGCCGGACCCGTCGCACATTGTGGACTTTGAGCCTTTGCAATGAATGAGGATTTGAACTTCGAGGAGAAGCCGGTGAGGATCCTTGCCTTTGAGACCAAGACGTTGCGTAATCGCGAGATTCGCTTTGGTAAAGGTTCAAATGGAAGAGTCGGGGTTACGAGGAAGCCACTTGGGAGCGGGAAGACGAGATGAGATTGCATTACCCTCGAAATGCTGTTTTAAGGACTTTCGAGGACGAAAGTCATAAAAAGGAGGAATATTGTAACGACCAGTGTTTTTCTTCCCGGTCTTCCGTGTATGCCCTAGGGTAATTTGGTAATTTGGTCGGGCCGTCAGGGGTCGTTTGTGTCCTTTCCATTACTAAAATTATTGGATGGTTTTATGTAGGTTTTTGGAGGGGTTTGTGGTTTGGTTTGAGCACGGTTTTGATGCAAAAGTAAAAATTAAAGGAATTTAGGCCGCAGTAGGGGTTTGAACCCGGGTCTCTGGGAAGCTTGTAGAGATGTGTGCCAATTGAGCCATTAGGTGCTCTTGTTGCTCTTTTCCGCATCACATCTTAGTTAACCTTGGATTTTGGAGTTTTGGTGCATTTGGTTAAATGAAATAGAATTAGGTTATTTCATCTTCTTCTCCAAAACATCTCTTGGCCGCCTAAGCTCTCCATCTCCATAGCCTTGCCGATTCTTCATCCTTGCATCTCCTTGGGTTCGATCATCATCATTCCGGGTAGGTATTGATCTTCTTCTTCTTCTTCTTCTTCTCATCCGCTTGGTGTGCGTTTGGCCAAGTGAAAAGAGGTGTGTTGTGTGTGTTGTGTTGATTGCGGCCCGGTAGAGTGTAGCCGAGCCAAAGCCGCCAGATCGCCCATCGCCCGATCGCTCGACGTCCACCCGATCGCTTCGACGCTCAGATCTGTCCCAGCGGCCTTGCCGTTCGCGCCAAAGAAGACAGACGCCCATCGCCCGTCGCTCGCGACGTCGGCCGATCGCTTCGCCGCGCCAGATCTGTCCCAGCGCGCTTGCCGTTCGCCCAAAGAAGACAGACGACGCGCGCCGCTCGCGCCGAGGTCGCCCGGCGCACGCGCGCCCTCGCCGTGTCCGCTTGCCCGGCGCTTGCTCGCCGCGCCGCCGCCCGTGAGACGTTCGCGCGCGCGCGCCCTCCTGCCGCTGCCGCGCCCGCGCGCCTTCCTCGAGACGTTCGCCCGCGCGCATCCTCGCTGAGCCGCTCGCCCGCGCGCGCGCCGCTGTGCGACGTTACGCGCGCGTCCTCGCCGGCCGCCGCCGTGTCCGCACTCGCACTCAGCGCCCGCGCGCGCTTCGCCAGACGCTGCCGCCGCGCGCTGCCGCCCTGCCGTCTGCGGCGTGCAGCCAGCGGCCAGCGCAAGCGTCCTGCCAGGATCCGGCTGCCAAAGCGGCCCAAGCTTTCGTGTCGTCGCGCGCGTGAGTTCCCTTGAGCCGAGCTTGCTGTTCTATTGTTGTTTAGATATTTTAGATCTTGATTATTGTTGGTTTGCTAGGTTCCCGCCGCTAGCTCTGGATTGTTCCAGACTTAGGATTTGTGTGTAGAAGCCTCCCGGACCAAGGTAAGGATTTCTTCTGGAGTTGTGTGGCCCCTGCGGTATATTTGTGATTGTTGTTTTGTATGCACGTGTATGATTACTAGCATGATTAGCCCTAGGTGCTCTGCTCACTTCAGTATTCTCGGTCGGCATGAACTTCTTGTATTGTTTCTCATGTTAGCCCATGCTAGGTTGTTCCATTCTCGCATGTTCGATATCTGTCTTGCTTCGTAGTACCATGCTAGGTTCCTTGTATCTGTTGAGCACGTATTGGACCGCATTGATTGAATCGTTATTATTGTTAAGGTTTAGAATTCGTAGATAGCATCATCCGGGCCGATGCATAAAGTATCTTGCATCTATGGCAAGGGCGATTGAGACAGCTCGCCCTTGGACCCCGTGAGGGATTAGCTATCCCAACCGGTAGGCCCCGCAATCTTGGGTGAGGGTGGTAGTCTAAGCGATGCCCCAATGGTCGGGATGATGACTTGGCAATGCCTAGTCCCCGGCACGGCACGCGTCGGCGTGTTCGGCGAAGAGCCTTGATTGCCACTGTTAAGGTAAGGACGGCTTCTGGTGTAAGCCTACCATGACCTGTTCCTTAGCCTCGGTGCGGTGTAGTACAGTGACATAGTTCACGTGTCTGTGTCTCACACCCCTATGTCGGACACCGATCCAGAGATTTAGTTAGGCGTGGTATCCGGATATGGGCGGCTTGCCACTGGACCCTAGCACCCCCATAGTGCAGTAGAAGCACGCGATGCATCCTTACGCTCATTCAAATGCCACATCGGAGCTCCTCGGGATCTTGAGCTAGTGCACCTTTCGTGTCGGCGGTGATGCGCCTAAGGCCGGGACTTGTTCCCGTATAACTTTGCGTTTAGTGTGTTGTGGTATTTTCCGACTAAGACCACGAGATGGCATCCGAGGTCCAAGTGTGGACTTAGCTATGTGCTCCGCTCTGTGTTTGTACTCATAGCTTGCATACATTCTTCTAGATGATCATGTATATCGTGTTGTACCGGTTGGGATTCTTCTTTGGGTAACTCGTTACTCACCCTTATTCTGTGGTTTTTCCACGGTAATCAAGGCGAGACGAGGATGGCCGATGGAGGAGCCGTGATCATGGAATCCCGCTTTCATCATCTCTCGATTATTCTATTTTATTTATCATGACTCTTGACTTTTGGTTATTTCCCACGAATGCATGTAGACGGGTGCAGAGCCCCAGGGATGTTTTCTTACGTTTTATGGATTCCAAAAGATATTTGTACTTGTGGTTTGTTTTAATGGTTTAAATAAATCTCTCGATCGTGAGTATGCTTTTAGAAATGTATGTTTTGGTTGTTGAATGTTTCTTTTTTACTTGGGATCCAAATGTATTTTTCTTAATATCTTTTATTTTCACTACATGCATTGGGGTAAAGGCCCATTTAGAGCCCCTTTTGGGTGGGTCTTTACATAGATTTAGTTCCATTTCCGGTTGGGTTTTTACATGCTAACACTAGAGCTAGCCTAACAAGGGCTTTCAACTCTGACCTATCTATCCTAGGTTCTACACTGGATGCCCATCGAGTCTTACACAACCTAGGATACAATGACACAATGATGCCCATCGGGGACTTGCACACAAGGATGCCCATCAGGGTCTTACACATACGGATGCCCACTGGGGTCTTACACCTCAATCAATGATGCCCATCGGGGTCTTACACATAAGGATGCCCATCGGGGTCTTACACCTACGGATGCTCATCGGGGTCTTACATCTCAATCAATGATGCCCATCGGGGTCTTACACATACGGATGCCCATCAGGGTCTTACACCTACGGATGCCCATCGGGGTCTTACACCTCTAGCTATCAATGCTGCCCAACGGGGTCTGACACATCTAGGATGCCCATCGAGGTCTTACACCAGCTAGGATCACAATGATGCCCATCGGGTCTTACACATACGGATGCCCATCGGTCTTACACCTCTGGATGCCCATCGGTCTTACACCTCGAGCTATCAATACCGCCCGACGGTCTTACACATCCGGGATGCCCATCGGTCTTACTCGGCTAGGATCACCGAGATGCCCATCGAGTCTTATACTCTTAAGCGGCCTTATGATGCCCATCGAGGCTTACACACAAGGGAACGATGCAAAGGCCCATCGGGACTTACCTACATTATGAATCACCCGCTGGCACTAACATGGAACTATCCAGAATATAACAGAACAAGAATATGCCAAGATAAAAAGACCCTAGCCTCAGAACTAATATAACAGAACACAAAGATTAAACACAAACCAGAAGCAAGAGAAAACATGTAACCTATCCACTAGAATTTCATATAATCACAAGATATGGCATACTATCAATTTTTCAAGTAGGTCCACACAACCTCTGTGAAGAAACTCTTACACAGCCTCAAGGCGCTTACACAAGAATCCTAAGCTGCGACCGATCCCGAGCTAGCTAATGAGAACCTAATGCTTGGCCCGCTTTCCTTCCCTGCTAATAACAAAATTAATTGGAAAATTAATTGAATCTTTTGGGATTTGAACCTTGCCCTAAATGGTGAATTTGGAGTTTCAAGAAAAGAGTCTTAATTAAAAAGAAAAAGAAAAAGAAGGTTGCTTTAGCCGGGACCCGCAAGAGAAAAGCCTTGGGAAGGAATTTAGGTCTCCTAACCTATTTAAAAATAAGGAAAAGAAGGAAAATCAAGAAAACCCTAATTTTCCCCTCATAGCCGCATTCTCTCTCTCTCTCTCTCTCTCTCTCCTAAAACCCTAGCCGAAGCAAAATAGCCACACCATCGAACCACCATCGAACCACCCCGAGCCACCAAGCCCTAGCCGCACGCACCACCGGTCCATCGCACCACCCTCGCTCGCAGACCCACTGCGCGCTCGCCCCTGCGCACAGACTGCACCACGCCGCCGCCGCCTGCGCCGCCCATCGGTGCGCTGCGGGCCTGAAGCCCACCGTCGCACACCCATCGCCGCTGGCGTCGCGTGGCCTGCCAAAGACCGCTCGGACGTCGCTCATGGTCGCCAGATGCCGCAACGCAGCCAATTAGACAGCGCGCCCGCCGCCCGCCACTCCTGAAGCGATCCCTCGCGCTAACGCCAGCCAGCGCTTCCGCTCGCTCGCGCGTCGCCTTGCGGTACTTTACACCGCTGCTCGCCACTAAGGCGTCGCCGACGTGTCACGCGCCCACCTTCCTGGCCCCAGCTGCAGCGCCTGCCACCCTCCTTGCTGCTAACCGAGGCCCGTGTCTTCTTGGTGGTTGCTCGAGTTCGTGATTAAGCTCGAGGGTCTTTTTGGTTGTGATAGCTATTCTCCACTTGTTTCCTGTGTAAGGACTTCCTACCGTGGTTGTGTGGACCACCGCTATGCTTTCTTAATTGTGCCTTGTATGCTTGTTTACCTTTATGAGCATGTTAGTGGATAGGATAGCTAGTGATTAAATTCTTGCTAGCATGTTTTGCCTTTTTGTACATGTTAGTGCCATGCTAGGTTTGTTCTTCCAAATGCTTGAGATTCCTGCTTTAAGCTCGTAGTATCATGCTAGGCTATGTATGACATGTATGTCTTTGTGAATGTTAACCATGAATCACGTACTTGGTAGTCTAAGCTAGTATGATAGGGTTTGTCATCATCTAGAGGTCGAGGCGGACATAACGCACTTGTCCCCACCGGTCGGGAGTAGAGCGAAGCATAACGTACCTTGCTTCCCCGGCACAAAAGTGAGGATTAGCTACCTCATTGGCATAAGCCTAGTTTGTAGCCCGCTAGAGCGGAACCACGCCAACGGTGCAAGCCTACCTTGGCCGGTTCTTAGCTTCGTGCAGTCGGTGGTACAGCCGCATGGATGAGTGTCGAGGGCCTCGCACTACGTGTTCGGTGACACCGTTTCCGAGTCTTAGGCATGCGTGCACTGCCCGCGTGAAGTTTGCCCTTAGGCCCCGCATTTACGCCGGTTGCAGAAGAGCATGCGCGGTGTCGCAGCGCCGCGTTAGTAGCCGCCGATTCGGAGAGAGCTCCCGGGCTAATGTTCGTGAGTACACCAGTTCCTTCCCGTTTAGAGCGGACTTGGGTACTCTCCGATAGTCCAGTTTATAGCGGGGTAAAGAGGCCCTTGAGGACACCCGTGGGATTGACTTTAGAGTTAATCAATTGGTCGAGGAGAAAGACCCTCGAGGTGTCGTGGACATCTTGGGATCGGTTTTTGAGTGATCAATTGGCCAAGGGAGAAAGACCCTTGAGATGTCCCGGATTGGTTTGAGAGCCAATCATTAGCCAAGAGGAGGAGACTTCGAGGATTCCGGATTTGCCTTGTGAGCTCGTTGAGCTAAGATCCGTGTTGATATTTGTGGCATGTGTACTAGGTTGCTAGATGATAGATTGCATCGTATCGTACCGGGTCGGGGTTCTTCTTGAGTATGTTTATACTCACCCTTATCGTGGTTTCTTCCACAGGTAACTTGGGACAACACCGAGGTGGCTAGCGGAGAGAGTCGGAGATCATGGATGCTCACGACACTGCATCGTGTCTTATTTTAATTGCTTTTGGATTTCAAATGTAGTTGGACTTAGGTCCGTAGGGAAAACTATGATTTGAACTATTTTATGTTTTAAGGAAATACTTGATCGATCCATTGCTTTTTAATTTGAATGGTTACGTTTTACTTTAATGAATGTTTACTTTGTTTTTAATGTTTTCCACTATTATATTTGAAAAGTTTTACAAACCCAGGCCCAGTAAGGTCCTTTTAAGCTTTTCACTTGCATCTTTGAGTAAAGATCTAGATTTAGTCCCATCTTGGGTTGGGTCTTTCTGGTTGGTATCGAGCACACGTGAGTCATAGATTCTCGTAGACTAACTGCTTGTAGGTTGTGTTCCCATGATCTCCAAAGACTCTAAGGCCGCGGGGTTTGTCTAAGTTCAATAAGCTAAGGGTTTTGTTTATGATACCATATGCGCATTACACATGTGTTATCTTTGTTGGCGAGAGAAAGTCCGAGCGTGACTAACCTGTTGTGGTTTCCGTGTAGATCGCCGCATATCTGCCAGTTACGTAGTGGAGCAGTCCGTCTGAAGGCGCAAATAGAGATCTTCGCAGAGCCGCAGCCCGGGTATATCGAGCTCGTAGGCGCGCGTGGCACGAGAGGTTAACTTGCCCGAGAAGGGGCGGAGGCTGCTATGCCTCAAGGTGCAGCTCCGAGGAGGAGATATTTCGCTATGAGAGACATGATGATGGGCCTAATGGGCGAGTAGAAGGCGAGACTTCGGCCCAGCCTAGCAAACACAGCCAGAGAGGAGTCTAGGCACCGATAGCCCGGGCTGGACACACTCATGCAGTGAGCACCCCAGCTCAGCCTCCAGGTAGCCCGGTAGCTCTGGGAGAGCTCTACCGGAGGGGCAGGTCATCGGGACCACGGTCGAGACTCACTTGATAGTGCAGAGGAGGCTGCCGAGTTTGGCAAGTGGTTGAAAGATTTCACCAAGTGGAAGCCAAGAGAATTTGATGCTTGAGAGAACCCACTTGTGGCGATCGGTGGTTGGCAAGAATGGAGTACATCTTTAGAGTTATGGGATGCCCAGATGTCTGAGGCCGAGATGTGCGGCCCATGTTCTCTCCGACACAACCGAGTGGTGGTGGGAGTCCACACAGATAGAGCTAGACCGGTTGGGTCTTCTCGGCCACTGGAGTTCTTTAGAACGAAGTTCGTGAGCTAAGTATGTTAATGACGAGGCTCGGTAGAGATGGCAGAGGCCTTCTCAAATCAAACAGGATCAGATAGTATTGCCGCCTATCGAAGAAGTTCTCTCGAGTATAGCTATTTTCATGCCGAGCTCATTGCCACCGAGAGAGCTCAAGACTAAGAAGTTCATTTGTGGGGCGAGGAAGGAGGTTGCTCAGGATGTTCGAGCACTCGCTCCCGAGAGTTATGATCGAGCGTGAGAGTTGGCCACGATTTATAACCCGAAGTATCCGCGATGCGAGGATTACTGCGCCAGGCTCAGTCGATTGACACGGCCCAAAGATGATTCGGCGAGAAGAGGAAGTCCGGGACTTCTAGTGGTTTCCGCTCAGCCGGTCAGCAGACTCGCCGCGCGAGGCCGATCTAGTGGTCGAGATCGGCGCCGCCGACCTCGTGTAGAGCCCAGGATCGCCAAAGGCGGGGCGGCAACCAGCTCATTGCAACAAGTGCGAAAGGCACATTATGGTGCAGGTGGAGCATCGCCCGTGCTTGCTACGAGATGTGGCAAGGAGGGGCATTTGGCCAGATCTGCACTCGGGATTTAGCGGTACTGGACCGGCCCAACAGCCGGGGCGGGTGTTTGCCACTACTCGCCAGGAGGCGGAGCGTCGTGATGATGCGATTGCGCAGTCTGCACGCTTGTCTTACTGACACTATGCATTTGTATTGTTTGATTCGGGTTCGACCCATTCCTTTGTTTCTCGATGCATTCGTTAGACAAGCTTGTGTGGAGCTCAAACATCTAGGGTTTGAGTGTGTGTTGCCACTCCTTCGGTGTGAGTATGTTATTCAGCGATGAGTTAAGCATGGCGGATCTGAGATATCGATGAGATTTTAGAGGCTACCCTCATAGTCTCTTTGTCTATGAGCGGTTTCGATGTGATCCTTGGCATGGATTGGTTGGCGAGAACCATGCATTGATAGACCGCCACGGAAAGAAGTGGTGTTTAGGCGCCTCCGAGGCCGAGCTTCAAGTTTTGCGGTGTCGGGCGGAACTTGCCCGCCATTGATCTCGGCGTAAAGCCCATAGATTGTTGGCTCGAGGAGCTTGGGGCTTCTTGGCAAAGGCTACCGAGAGATAGTAGTCTTTGCGTTGACTATTGACATGGTCCCCGTGGTGCAAGAGTTTGCGAGATGTTTTCCCCACTGAAGAGTTGTCGGGTTTACCCGGCGGGAGTTGGACTTCACCATTGGTACGAGCAGTGACTCTTCCCATTTCCAAAGCCCCGTATCGTATAGGCGCGGTGAGTTGAGAGAACTCAAAGTGCGATTGCAAGAGATCTTTGGATCGAGGTTTCATCCATCTGTCCGAGTGTGTCCCAGTGGGAGCACCTGCAAAATCTGTTTGTTAAGAAGAAGGATGGATCCATGCGCTTGTGTATAGACTATAGAGAAATGAATAAAGTCACGGTGAAGAATAAGTATCCCGTGTCACGTATAGATGATCCGCTACGATCGACTTCTCAGTGGAGCCTCATTATTTTCTAAGATTGATTTGAGTCGGTACCATCGATTAAGGATTCAAGATGCAGATATCCCAGAAGACCGCGTTCGGATCGAGGTATGGTCATTATGAGTTCGTGGTCATGTCCTTTGGACTCACAAGCGCCCTGCGAGCGTTTATGGACATGATGGGCCGAGTGTTCCAAGGCATTCTTGGATAACTTTGTCATCGTGTTTCATAAACGACATTTTGATTTATTCCCAAGACCAAGGAGGACCATGCTTCACATTTGAGGCAAGTTTTGTGACGATTGCGGGAGAACCGTTGGTTCGCAAAGTTCTCTAAGTGTGAGTTTTGGCTAGAAAGTAGCCTTCCTTGGACATGCTCGTGTCGTGAGATGGTATAAGCGGTGGACCGCATGCGAAGATAGAAGCGATTAGCTCGTGGGCGGTGCAGCGATGTCGCCGAAGATCTGCAGCGACTGCGGGTGCTGCGGAGTTATTCTGGCGTTTCGTGAAAGACTTTTCATATAAAGCGGCACCCTAACCGTCGACCAAGAAGGTGTTGACTTTGTTTGGGATGCTAGATGTGAGAAAGTTTTGCCCGGCTTAAGCTCGGCTTGAGCGGCACATGTGTTGGCGATTCGGAAGAGCAGGAGGTTTCGTAGTTTATAGTGATGCTTCCAAGTATGGTTTAGGGCTGTGTGTTGATGCGGCATGGGAAGGTGATAGCTTATGCTTCCGTGATTGAAACCTTATGAGAAGAACTATCAACTCATGATATGGAGTTGGCTGCGCTTATTTTTTTTGCTCTAAAGATTTGGAGGCACTACTTATATGGTGAGAGAGATTCGATTGTTCACTGGACGGACCACGAGCCTCAAATATTTCTTCACTTTCGAAGGAGTTGAACATGAGAGGCGAGAGGAGGTGGCTCGAGTTAGTAAAGGACTACGACCGTGAGATTTTGTATCATCCGGAAAAGCCAATGTTGTGGCTGGTCTGCGCGAGTAGGAAGACGTCGCATTCGGCTGACCTTCTTGAGCTCCCAAGTTGAATTGCGGAAAGAGTTTGAGCGAAGCGGTATTGCAGTCTTGTTGGGAGAGGATTCTGCGGGGTAGGCCTAGCCCGGCTATCAGTTCGGTCGCAAAGCAGAGGATCATCGGCAGATCGGTAAAGTGATCCCAAGTTGAGGAGATTGCTCGAGAGGTTGAGGCTGATGGCGATTTCGACTTTGTTGTGGCACGGATGAAGGCTTGAGGTGCACGAGGTCGATTGTGCGTCCCGGATGGCCTGAGAGGTTGAGCGAGTTGCTCGCCGAGGCACATAGTTCCCCATTCACTTGGCACCCGTGGAGGTACCAAGATGTACCGGGAGATCTCAAGCGAGACGTTACTGGTGGATGGGCATGAAGCGAGATATAAGCGGAGTTTGTTAGCCGGTGTCTCACTTGTCAACAAGTGAAGGCCCCTGACGAAAACCCGCTGCGGAGGTTTATTGCAGCCGTTAAGTGTTCCACGGTGGAAGTGGGGCGAGATTTCGATGGATTTTATCTGCAGGTTGCAGGAGACGCGAGAGGGTTTACGCAGATCTGGGTAGTAGTGGACCGGTTGACCAAGAGTGCACACTTTATTCCCCGGGAGGATTAGTTATGCAGTGGACAGTGGGCCTGATTATTTCTAGAGCAAATTATGCGGTACCACGGAGTACCCGTGAAGATAGTGTCGGATCAAAGGATTCTCGGTTCACATCTCGCTTCTAGAGGCGCTCCGGAAGGGTTTGGGAGGCGAGTGCGGCTTCAGCCTTGCCTTCCACCCTCAAGCCGATGGTCGGTGAGAGGGTGAATCGATTACGGAAGACATGTTGAGAGCACATGTCTTGGACTTCCCGAGCGGTTGGGACCCGATGCACATGTACTTGATGGAGTTAAGCACAACAAGCGACTATCAAAGCGACTATTCAGATGGCCCCATTGAGCGTTGTATGGTAGCGCCTGCAGATCCCAGTGCGGGAGGAGGTTAGGGATAGGCGAGGTTACGGGACCCGAGTTCTGCGGATGACTGACGGCGCAGCTCACGAGAAGATAAGGGCTCGCATGTTGGCGGCCACGCAGTAGGCAAAAAAGTTATGCCGACGTGAGGCGTAGAGACTTGGAGTTTGAGGTGGAGTCAACATGTTTTCTCAGAAAGTAGCACCTATGCGTAGGGTGTTAAGGTTTGAAGCGAGGCAAAGTTTCGAGCCCCAGTTTGTAGGGCCTTTTGAGATCCTTGAGCGGATCGGAGCAGTTGGCTCTGCTCGGTTAACTTACCCCGTCTTTGTCGGCGGTGCATAATGTGTTCCACGTTTGATGTTGAGAAATGCGTGGCAGAATCCGTCGCATGTGCTAGAGTATGAGCCCTTAGAGTTGAGTAAAGATTTATCCTTCGAGGAGAAGCCAGCTGCAGATTTTTGGCTTATGGCGCAAGGTATTGCGCAGCCAGAGATAAGTTTAGTAAAGGTTCTTTGGAGGCATCGGAGGCGGAGGAAGCGACGTGGGAGCTAGAGGATGAGAGATGAGGACTCATTACGGAGTTGTTCGGTCTTAGGACTTTGGGGGCCGAAAGTCTTTAAGAGGGGAGTATTATAGCGGCTTAGATTTTCCTTCCCTAAGTATTAACAAAATTAATTGGAAAATTAATTGAATCTTTTGATTTGAACCTTGCCTAAATAGTGAATTTGGAGTTTCAAGAAAAGAGTCTTAATTAAAAGAAAAAAAGAAAAGAAGGTTGCTTTAGCGGACCATAAGAGAAAAGCCTTGGGAAGGGAATTTAGGTATCCTAACCTATTTAAAAATAAGGAAAAGAAGGAAAATCAAGAAAACCCTAATTTTCCCCTCATAGCATTCTCTTCTCTCTCTCTCTCTCTCTCTCTCTCTCTCCTAAAACCCTAGCCAAAAGCCTAGCCACACCATCGAATCCACCTCCGAGCCACCCACCGCCCTAGCCGTGACGCACCACCCGTCCATCGCGACCACCCCCCGC